>JAVIWC010004007.1:0-5018749 GCA_031894815.1 Creontiades dilutus
GAAATCCTTATTACGCACATAACTCCGGGAGTTCTTGACCAATTTCGATGAAATTTTCAGGGATTGTTCGGTTTGATGTGTAGATGATCCCCTATAAGTTTCATGGTCCCCGGATCAATAGTAGCCTCTGCGCATCTGCAAACGTGAAATCCTTGTTACATGCATAACTCCGGGAGTTCATGACTGATTTTGATGAAATTTTCAGGGATTGTTCGGACTGATGTAAAGATGGTCCTCGTGAGTAATAGAGAGAAAATAAAGTTTTAGCCTCGAGCTTCGATCGAACCATAATGAACCATCATTGAACGATGTATACATTTTATGTCAATTTTTATTATTAGGTATATTTTATAGTTTGTTCAGTAGTTGAACATGCCTACCTTTATTTTCTCAAGTTATGCTCCTGCATAACAATAAATTTACCCTAATTCAATATTTACATCGCCTAATTGAACGAACTTCTTTAGTCAATAATAATAATTATTATTGACTAAAGAAGTTCGTTCAATTAGGCGATGTAAATATTGAATTAGGGTAAATTTATTGTTATGCAGGAGCATAACTTGAGAAAATAAATGTCATTATTGTCAATGATCTATACAGTCATGTTATGGATACGAGGAAGCTATGTGCCACACCCACTTGGCAGACGTTTTTTTTACGTGTCTGAAAACATCTTTGTTTTGGAAAAGTTTCTAGCTTTTTTTGGTAGGTCCCAAAGAGAGTGCCTCCAAAGTTTTGAGCTTCATAAAGCGCAGATTGGAGTTTAAGATGGACAGGGAGGCTCAACTTTTTTGCTAGTTCTTTACGTAATTTAATAACTTTTCTAAAAATACGTATAGATCCTAAAAAACCCCCAACTGAGAGGTGTGAACCTATAAAACGATCTAGACTGATACCAAATGGTTTGACAAGGGCCTAGCTCGGGACCTTTTGGCTCACTCAGTTTTTGGTGTTGTACACATTGTACAGTGCTAGCTGTTATTATTTATACAAGTACTTATTTGTAGCTCAATTTCATGACAAAATAATGACTTTTCGATAAATGGACAATATATGTTAAACCACGGCAAAAAACGGACGCTCTATACCAGAACTGAAAACACAAGACAACCTTTTGAATATAGAAGAAATCAAAGTAATAACATAATAAGAAAACATTTTTTCCCAGTACAGACAGTATATAGTAGAATTTGATTGTGACTTCATTTAGTAGAATAGATAACGTTTTAATATTGGTGACATTACTCGTACGTTTTCGAATGGATTTTAGGAACGACCCTTAGGAGCTTACCAAAACGCTAAAAAGGTCCTAGTAGATTCAGGCATCTAGATGGTATTGTCTTGACCGTTATTCAGAAATCATACAGCCCAACGTCTCGAATATGGGTCGCCCATTGTGTTCTTTTACAATCTCTTTTGTCTCGGATCTTATCCAAACGACATCCGCCGGTTGTTCACTCCCTTATTACACGGTTCACATCCACTAATTCAATTCCGATATTCAAATCGGTTTGAACGGGTTTTCGAAGAAAATAGAGCTTACACCAGAGGCTCCAGCAAGTTAAAAATCTACATTTTCAAAGTTTTCTTGATTGAAATCTGTTTGGAGATAATCTTAAACAATTCTTGAATTTCGAAATTTTCCATAGTTCAATACTGGGTGTCCAAAACCAACCAACCATGCAGTTTTGATCATAAGCATCATTATGATATGAAGTAGGTACGTTACAAATCTGAATGGGTACAGAGTCGGAAAACACAGTTTTGAATCTGCCTAGAAAGCATGGTAGTGTCGCCATAGGATTAATGTTCAAAATTATTTTGCAATGAGTTTGATCTCCTTAATTAGATGAAGCGAAACAACACGGATTCATGATAAATACAAATTATTAATTAGATACGTAATTTGGTTTCCTTCTCAGGTAAAAAGATTGTTCCCGTGATTCTCATTCACGGTTGGCCAGGATCCGTGAGAGAATTCTACGAGGCTATCCCACTTCTGACGAGTCAAAAGGTGATGCCGGACGTCGCCCTCGAACTCGTCGTGCCTTCGTTGCCAGGATATGGCTGGTCCGACGCCCCGAAGCGCCCTGGGATGGGCCCGGCTCAGATCGGCAATATATTCACAGAGCTGATGATTCGTCTCGGTCATCGAAAATTTATCGTCCAGGGAGGCGATTGGGGCTCACTGATCGGCTCAACCATGGCACTTCTTCGACCACAGAAGTAAGATTTAAAGTGAATTTTGCGGGAATTGATTTATTGTAGCTCAGTTATTCTTGGAATCTGTAGGAATGTGAATTACGCAAGATTTCATTGTTATACAGAGTTACTGGTAGAACAATGATTGCATGTAGATCATTTGGTTTATCCCAAGACCTAGAATTTAACATGAAATAGTACAGAGCTAGAGCCAAATTACAGCTGTGTACATATTTTCCTCTTAAGGTCAATTTAGCTTTTTGAATTGTAGGGCGTAGGACAAAGTAAGGCGGGGAGAAGTGCTCTGGGTAAAAATTCATAGACTATCCATGAGAACTTTCACGTCGTTTCTTTCTGCTCCTCAGCATGTTTCTATCCACCGTCAGAAGAACTTTAACAAAATAACGTTGATATTGATGTTTCGATCAATCGAGTTTGCATTTGATGTGTGCTTTGGGAGAATGTGAATGAGTTCTGCTTTTGGTGGAGAGGAGGAGTAGGAATGTCTACTTTCGTCCAAACTGATTTCGATGTAACTAAAACTGGAGGAAGAAACACAAAACTGCTAATTCTCTCTCCACTATTCGACTCTCTGCGTGTACGAGGCCTTAGAGCTCCAAACAAGCTCAAAGATTATCTGGTTTGAGCCTGTTCAACCTGGCACCATTCTGTTCAAATTTGAGTCAACCGTTTGGGGCAGAAGTGCGGAACACTTTCCTGGTTGGGCCAAATTACGGAAGCTCAGCGGCTCTGTGGTATTCTCAACAGTTCTAACAACCATCTCCATGCTCTTTTCTATCTCCTTGTTTAAATATAATTTTTCATGATATTTGTAGATTTCTCATTGAAGGCTGTGAAAGTATGTACCTATTATGGGTTCAAGCTCTGAAGACAAGGAGGTTCTCCGGTTGAACTTCCAACGGAAGCGCAAGTTTTCAAGTTAGAAATAAAGGATTACTCGTACTCATTAGTCTGGAAAACTTCTGTTTAGGTTTTTCAATAAGAGAGTAGATTTCATTCCAAGACTTACGACTGCCTTCAGGTGTTCTTGTGAAGAGTGGCTCTTTCAGCGACATTGTCTCCCCAATTGGTGCGAACATGTGATTTGTTGCCATAACTTTGTAATTGGGATTCTTACGTTTACAAATTCAAATAAACGTTGAAACATTGCACAAACAAAACAATTCATTTGTCGTTGAAGAGGATGATCGGGATCGGTATCCAGTGTAGGGTACAAACATCTAGGCATCATAAAATCACAAAAACGGGTCGTTACCGTACATATTTTATTGTTTCTCGTGTCCGTATGGTAATGTAGCGCAGTTTCTTTTATTGAAACGTCATAAGGTCAATAGAGGAAGGTTAGCTACAATCGTTCGAACGGTGCGGTTCTTGAACTGAAAAATTGATGAACTCACCCCTAATCAATACCTCGCTTGCGTTCTGAATACGTGGAAGCGGAAACGTGATTGACACCTCCAAACAGCATCAATTGAGAAGTTTAATCCATGAGCGAGTACCGAATTCCCAGTCCACTGTCTACCGCCTACAATCATCTTACGTTGTCTCCGTTCATGATAAAAGAATACAGCAATCATATAAAATGGAATGTAGCCCTGTGAAATATCTGCTTCGTGAACAGGAGTATGTAGGCTTGGACAAGATAAGTATGTTACGTTGGGAATATTACCGGGAGGGGAGGTGTCCATAGAATAGTTGGATTTGCCTCTACTTTTAATCTCCCGTAAAAACCTCTATATTTACATTAAGATACTATTCATTAAGTTATTATTATCAACTATAAATTAATTCATTATTTTATCAAGATATAAATTTGTGATGGTGTTTTCTGGTCCTTCATTTTCATGAAACAAACGTGGTCTTTGCCTACCAGTTGTCTTCTTACGTCAGAACTTGGTTATTCGATTAATTTTTCGAGAAATAATACTTGAGAACAAGAAACGAACAGTTCTAGAGTGAGAATATGGGATAGGGTGATATGAGGTGAACTTTTGGGAGGTGCTTTGGCACCGATTGTTATGTCAATGAAATTGTCCATCCAGGTACTAAATATATATTTTTGTCTGTAGGTGACCTCCTTTCTATTAATCAAAATTTGATGTTGCTGTTTATGACAGTGAATAATCATAAATGCGGTTTATGATTACTGAATAATCTTGTAACAGGGTCATTACACTAAAAATGGCTAATTTCGGTCTTATGAATATTCTAATCTTTTAGTGGCTTGATTGTGAGGTTTTGGGGTCAACCTTTCCAGAGTTCGCTTACTAATGATTTCAACGCACTTGCAGTGTATTTTGATGGTCTAGGGGCTCTTACAGTTGTAAACATGAATTGGTAAATCAGGGAACTGAGGAATCAAACAGGGAATGAAAAAACCTTTGTAAAGTTAATATTACATTCAACGTCCTCCATGTATATAACTTGACAAAGGCATTCCATTTCAGGTGCTGTATGAGGTGGAGAATAATTAAAGTCGGTATTACGAACAGTTACCCTTTGAACAATTTTCATCACGAACAATTGCTGTGGTTAATTTTTGAAACCTATTCTAGTTGATTTTGCGTAAAAATTACTTGGAAATGACACTTTACTAGCCTACCTCGGTGAAAAGTCTCGAAAAGCCAGGTTTTTGACTCATATGTGTGTTAGGTAATAGGGGTTGGGATGTAGAGCCCAACTTTGAAACTTAAAATGACCCTACAACTGGACAAAACTATTCCAGTAAGTAAATGTTCTCAAATCGGAAATATTCCCCAGAAGTAAATCTCCGAGGGATCACCCATAAAATGATGGAAATATTTCTGACACAAGCCACCTTTCTTTGACATATGTGTGGTTTTTGGGTTTATGTTTCGTTCCGTATTAACATGTTTACAATGGTTTGGGCTAGAAAGGTCAAATTTAGGTCATCTAATTCATCTTCAGATATTTATCCATCTTTTATCTATGTTGTTTAAAATATTTCAATGATATCGATCTGCACTGTAGTTGTATGTATACAGCGGCGTAACGTTTTTCAGCGGGCCCCTCCCCATAATTTTTTTGGCGAAGCGTGCACTTTTTCAACGGTCATCGTAGAATACGCTAAGATTACCTAACTAAAAATACATAATATAATATAACAATTTAACCTACCTTTACGAACTCGAGACTTCTAGTCTTCGTAGCAAACTTTTGGATGACCGTGTGAGATGATTGATCAATGAACCTACATTACCGTTGATGTTTATAAACTTGATGTTACTTAATGGAATTTTTCTACGTATCGTTAGTTCAGCTTTATTCTTTAAAATTAAAAAAAAAAAATGAATTTTGCTAGACCGGGCCCCTCCGCATCGCGGGGTTTGCGGGGGTGTACGTTACGCCCCTGTATGTACATACAATATAAAAATTATTCCTCTTTTCAACTGTCTGAGACAGTGCCCAGGAACAAAAAGTAGGAGTTGCAATTTCAGATGTCAGAAATTGGTCCCGTTTAGACTTATTCATACTCTTGAAATCAAAGACCGTGGCAAAGACGAAAAATTAAACTTTAAATTTGCACATCAGGTAATAATTTTATGTAGTTAGGTACATTTGTTCTGGAGATATTCATGTTTCTAAAACAGAAGTGGAATCGACATTATGCATTTAAAATGAATTGAGTATTTACCAATGTGTTAAATTAATTTGTTTGAATTCGTATTACTTCTGTTACAGCGTGATGGCTTATCATTCTAACATGTGTTCCGCAATGGGGAAAATAGGTATGCTCCACAACTTGGTGGCGTCCTTCTTCCCTTCGTTAATAGTTGACGAGCACATGGTCGACCGGTACTCCGGACAGTTTTTCAGGTTGATTGAAGAAAGTGGCTACTTCCACATCCAAGCGACTAAGCCGGATACGGTCGGTGAGTCAATTTTTATTAAATAGAAAAATGTCAACTCAATAAGTTTTAGTAGAAAAAAAAGTCTTTGGGCTGGAGATCAATAAAAAATTGTCATTGGTTGATATTTCACAAATGATGTACGTTAACGATCGAGCCGTTCTTAGGTAAATCCATCAGCGTTTATTCAAAGAAGTACTTAGCTCTTTAGAAAAATCCTAATTTGCTGATGTTTCAAGAGTGGTCGGTTAACAAAAGTCAAAAATTCTTTTTTCTATAATATTTTTCAAACAATTTTTCAGGAATTTACAATTATTTTTAAAAAATCATCCAAAACGGAAAGGTTTTGATCACTTGGCTGGCAGTTTTTCGTCGTAGCCTGAAAAGGTCCGCCGAGTACCGTTCCGTTACTCCGTTCTTCGAAATCCCCTCTTCAGACAATCCTCATATTTTTGGGCTTATTGTTAGAAGCTAGGATTTCTAAATGTGCATTGTGGTAATGTTTTTATATTGGCCACTGATCTTCTGGAAATTCAGGCACCTCGCACTAGACTACCCTCGGTTGGCATGTAAATTGTATTTAGTAGAAGAGGAAAATTATCCATAAACGTGTTTTGCTCTTCCTTTTTTTCGATAAGTGGTGAACCAAAATGTAAGCGGCTGCAATCACTTGCTGATAAGATGCCATGAATTAAGTAGAAGAACGGTCGGTTCTCCCGACTGCCTTGTAACGATGTTACAGAACGCTTCTAAGTACTCGATATTTGTTCGCTGAAATATTCGCAACAATGTTGAGGAACGGCCGCCGTACGGTACCTAGCCGTACACTGACTAAACCGCTACGACAATAAAATCAGCCGAGCTACTTGCCAAACGTTTTTTGGTTGGTTCAGTTAGCGTAATATTTACTTGGGATCGTTCCAGCTCCGCCACCTAACTATATCCACTTCAACCCTGCAGTTTGCAACTCCGCTTGTTAGCATCTCCCCCATAAACCTTAGTTTACCTTATCTGCACTGTTAATAGAAGGAAACCAGAAGAAGCTCTTAAGATAGGAACATTGCAGTTGAACAAATTGTTATATATTTCAATAAATTTGTCCAAGATATTAGTTATTCTGTGATGTGCTTACACATACAGGTAAAGAAAGGAAATCGACCTTTTTTATAGCAATCAATCACAGCATCAATTTTTCTTTTCGTTTCATAAATCTGTAATTTACGTCCTTGTTAGGAATATGTGCACTGTTGATCACAACAATGGTATCAATTTGCATTTTTTTGAGAACATCAAGGAAAACAAGAAGATTTGACGGGCTGATGTGAAGTTGCTATCAAGTTATGAAATGACTCACAGGCATTAGTGGTCCTCTGTGGAGAAATTTCTGCAACTGCCCACTATTTAGGGGGAAAAGTAAACTCATCCGTGATGTGTTGGTCGCATAAGCAGTCTGCATAAGCTCTAACTCTGATATGGGGGATGATCGACATCAAATCAAAACAAACGCGTCTTGAACTTCGAGTGAATCTAAGAAATAAGTCAGAATGTGAAACGAAGCCAGTAATAATAGACTTCTGTTGTTACTAGAAAGTCTTCGAGCCGAGTTCCAATGTTTGATAACACTTCCAGGATACAAACTGGCGGAGATGCATACTCCAGATTTACTCCTTCCATTTTTTCAGAAATGTGGAAACTGCGATTAATTAATAACTTTATGTGAGTTTTTTTAATTGTTTCTTTTGGTGGACATCTATGTATACGGTTTATTTCAATACAATTCCTTTTTTACCATAGGCGTTGGATTGACTGACTCACCCGCGGGATTGGCGGCGTACATTCTTGAAAAATTCTCCACCTGGACCAACAACGAGTGGAAGAACCTGCCGGACGGAGGCCTTGAGAATTGGGACAAAACCAAACTGTTGGACAACATCATGATCTACTGGTTTTCCAATTCCATCACCACATCTGTGAGACTCTACTCTGAAGCGTTTACGTCCAAATACCGAAGCTACAAGATGGACGAGTAAGTTGATCTGTAGTATTCTGCCATCAAATTCAACCTTTTTCGAATTGAATTAAACTTTCTTACTTTTCAATACAATCTCACAATTCATAGAGAAAAGAGTTTTGCTAAATGTGAGAAAAGGTAGTGCTGACAAGGAAAAACTCGGCGCTCCGGACCCCCTTTTGCTTTTATTTAGAGACTACTGCCACAAGTATAGGAACGTAGAATACGGTTTAGCCTCGATTGAACGCTGAACGTTCAACGATGATCATCGAACGTTCATTGTCGAACCGAAGGACGATTCGCGAACGACTGAAACTCCGATTTACATAAATAAAATGACTCACTTCAAACGGGTTTGTCGCAACTACTACACATGGATGTAAATATTCTTATGTTTATTGGTCTCGCGTCACCGTTTTCGTTCCTGGATGCCATGCCCTTTTTCGTTCCACTCCCGCGTGACACTTTTCGGCTAGTTAGTCCATGGCTAAAGCGTATTCTACGCTAAAATGTGAAAAACGTTAAATTAGTTGCAGGTTTGTGGAACGACGAAACTCTAAATTGTAGTGGAGATTGTGGTTTTAGAGTATCTGGCTGTCTTCACTAATGGTTGACTTGGATCCAATATGCTGATATTATGTTGTATGTTGATTGTCGTTGAATGATTTTTAACGCTAATTTCGATTGCAGTATTCCTGTAACGGTCCCAACTGGATGTGCGAGATTTGACCAAGAAATTGCTTTCACCCCGTCTGTGACTCTCAGACACAAGTACCGTGATCTCGTCCAGATCACTGATTATCCCAAAGGTAAGTTTACATTTTCTTATATCGAGAAGCAGTAGTGAGCTTTTGTGATATCACAGTTCGGTTTTAATGTTAATGGGAGACTTGGTTTTTACAACGAATATTGGTGTATTGTGGTACGTGCTGTAGTTAAGAAGACAGAGGCATGCCTCAACAAGAAGCGTGAAGTCATGTGCTACTAGCCGGACCTTTCTGCCAGTACCGCTTTGCCATTTTCGGTCGAGCATCCTTTACGTGTCTTTATGAATCAGAAGGAAGGTCAAGGGAGGGCTTCTGTATCAGATAGAATTTGTCTTTGTTTGTGGATCCAGAATGTTGGGGTTTTTTAATATCTGGAAATGGAGGAAGGGCGTCCCGATTGGGCTCCTTCAGTCTACAACATTTCCATTCCGAGGAGTGGTCTTCTGGACTCCCGTTATCTTGAAGAGACTCCTTGAATGATAACCATCCGAATTCTTACTTTCGTGCTCTATCACCGAGTAGTCAAGGTGCTGAATAGTTAAAGCTATTTGGTTGAGTATAGGATCCTGGGTTCAATCGTCAGGCTGGTAACTGAAGTTTACAAGTCTAGACATTAGTCTTTGTATATGCGACATTAATTTGTGGGAAATTAACAATGTGGTATAGGTACAAGCGATTGTTCCATTGCAAGCGAGAGGGGAATTAAGATTATTGACGTCATCATTTTGCGGAATTTTCCATCATGACCTTAACAAAGTTTGGAGATTTGAATTGTCGCTTGCGGCTTGTCCACCATGAATGTTTAAGGTTACTGTTTTGTCTCAACTGTTGGAATGTCTGTCAAGAGTCAACACAATTTAAAACTAGTTATCTTAAGATAATGGCTGTGAAAATCAAACAAATCCATTACCCATCTAGAATAGTGCGTCATCTAGATGCAGAAAATGCCTATGTTCGAAACCATCGTCCATACTAACGATCCCTAGTACGGGAGGATGTGGAGGGTTTGGACGCGGGAGCCTTTGGACAGTGACACTTATTGTGTTTCTTTACAATAGACACAGGATTACAGTGACACTTATATTGTGTATTGAAACTTGAAAAACAAGTTTCAGCTCCGAAAAATATGCAGTAACACATACCATAAAAGTTGAAGAAGAATGTTATATTATTTCGCAGGTTAGTTTAGGCACAGTTTAAACTTTAGTGCTATGAAGTCAGCTGCGGATTTGATGAGATTGTGGTGTTACTGTCGGCAAATTTTGACGTTTATTGAGTGCTGGTGTTATGGGACTTGTGAATATAATTGAAAACTTGTTTAGAAGTGAAGGTTTGTTGTCATCTCGTGTCATGAAAAAACTATTGCTGATTGAGGGTTTGTACACCACAGTCTTGTGTAAGTTTTGTTTGGCAAGAAAGCGTAAAAGGATACTCGAGAGAGTTTCAAAAATACAATTTTTTTAAAAATGTTGACTTGGCCGAATTATCTCTGTTTAAAGATACTCAAACAGGAGTACTTTGATGGTTTTTTGAGCATATGTGTTCCAACTTCGAATCATGCAACATTACTTTTAATTTTTTAAATATTCGTGTTCCTCGAATTTCTCGATTTGGAAAAATGGTACCGACCAAAGTTTTTTTTATTAAGAATAGCTCATATTTTCTTTCAAACCTGCAACTCATTCATTCAGGACTACAAAAGTGATTTTATAATTTTGCGATAAAAATTCTTCCAGAAATTGAGGTAAGTATATTGTAAACGGCTGCTACAAAGCTTGGGCAAATTTCGTTGTGTAGTGTCATTTTTTACCACTTAAGAGTTATGCTGTGAAGAAGATGAGACTGCTTTTGTTGTTTTCAATTGGTTAAAGACGTTGGAACACACTTTTTCTCCTTGTCCAAATGGCCCCCATGCCTTGGTTAGAGGGTCCCGACTCTCGGAGACATTGGACACAATTGGAAGTATAATATGTTTGGCGTTTTTAGATAGTGGAGAATCCAAATCCCAATTCATCGCCTTAGTGTAGAAAATAGATTTTAGCTATGAATAGGGTCTTTATATTTCAAATTGATCTGAAACGTCCAAACCCTCCCAGTCCTCCCCTACTACTATTGACTATAGTACAAATATTGACTATTCTCGAACCTCTTCCCGTTTTCTGTAAAGGATTAGAATTCGTTAAAACTGGATAAAAACTAGTATTTCATGCTTCTGAGAGAGATTCCAATTGAAGAAACTTGTATCTACCACATTTGTAAACACCGTTGTAAATTGTGATACTCTTTGAGTTTAACTCAACGAAATTTCTCTTTCTGAATTCTTACTTTTACCCATCAGGTAACTGGGTAATGTTGGTGATTGATCCCCGTGAGGACTTCCGAAGGTGGATTATTGAATTGGGCTTCTCCCACTCTTCCCTATCTATTTTCTTTAAGGTCCTATTGTAATGCACATTCGTAATCGTCCCGCCAAAATATAAACCGTTTTTAATATTGTCCCTTGATTTACAGACCCAAAATATTCGTCTTTTATGTTTCAGGTGGCCATTTCGCCGCGTTCGAAGTGCCGAAGACGTTGACTGACGATTTAGTTGAATTTATCAAGACTGTCCTTTCGAGGAAACCCAAAATTGAATAACTATTCGCACCTAGTTCGTAGTTTATGATTTTGTAAATAAAAGCGATATTGTTGATTTTAATTCGATATTGCTTTCCGGAACCACCTGTGACAATTTAAGTTATAATAATTTCAAATTCTCATTTCATCGTTATAAATTCTTACTATTTATTAAGGTAAAGGTTATGAAATTCAATACCAATATAATAAAATGGCCTTCCAAAAAGAGAACAATGGATAAAAGGCGTCTGCCAAGTGGCACATAGCTTCCTCGTATCTATAATATGACTGTATAGATCATTGAAAATTATTATTGACTAAAGAACATCGTTCAATTAGGCGAAGTAAATATTGAATTAGGGTAAATTTATTGTTATGCAGGAGTTATTCATTTTTATATACCTATGCATCGTTCAATGATGGTTCAATATGGTTCGATCAAAGCTCGAGGCTAAAACTTTATTTTCTCTTTATTACTCACGAGGACCATTTTTACATCAGTCCGAACAATCCCTGAAAATTTCATCGAAATCAGTCATGAACTCCCGGAGATATGCGTGTAACAAGAATTTCACGTTTGCGGATGCGCAAAGGCTACTATTGATACGGGGGTCATGAAACCTATAGGGGACCATCTACACCCCAACCCGCACAATCCCTGAAAATTTCATCAAAATCGGGCTATAACTTCGTGTAGTTTTGCCCGTAACAAGGATTTGCTGATAGACAGACAGACACACAGACAGACACGGAACCAAAATTGTTCAGAGAGGTCTAAAACGCCTGACAACTTGGGAATCTGTCCACTGTATTATCTCGTTACTAAGTTCAGGATGATTCTGTGGTGGAAAGTGGTGGAGGAAAAGAGTAGAAAATGCCCAAACACACGGCCTAATGGATCACAATCTAATTGGATCGAGAGAAAGAGACTAAAATGCTTGCTCCTATACCCAACCTATTCAGGGTGTCCCAGGAGTTATGCACGATCCGACTCCTACGTGTTCTACAACTCATTTCCAAACAAAAATGCCTCATAGCAATTTCTTGGAAGAGTCCTAGTTTCTGAGTTATTCGTGATTTAAGATTTTTTTCGTGTTTTCGATCTTATGTCATTAAAACTGTCATAACTCCCTCAATTTTGGAGATGGCCCAAATATGATGACAACGTTGGAAAGAACGGAAAACATTTTTTTTTATTGCACTGAAAATGTGCGATTGCTGCGCGCAGTTTTGTCTGCCATTGAGCTGGTATAACTAAAAAAAGACCCATTGTTTGAAAATTGGGAAAGCTACGGAGAAGGCATCGGCTTGGTCAGGGGCAAGGTATGCAATGACCCGCACGACCCTTCGGTCTTGAAGGAGGGGTTGCTCTGTGCGCCGTGTATTATCAACCCAAATCTAATTTGACCGTAGCATTGGGTGTTGCCATGTTGATAATTTGTTGTTTCTGACCAAATTCAGTTCAAGTAAAATGTTGGTTTACTCAAACATGTTATCCAGTAAAATCTTTTCTGACATCAAATAGATAGAAAATTAACGCTCTTTTTAACGGTGTCATCATATTTGAGCTACCTCCAAAATTGAGGGAGTTATGACATAAGATCGAAAACACGAAAAAAATCTTAAATCGCGAATAACTCGGAAACGAGGCCTCAGGCCAAAAATTGCTAAGAGGCACTTTTGTTCAGAAAGGAGTTGTAGAACTCGTAGGAGTCGGATTTTGCATAACTCCTGGGACACCCTGTATAGTAAATGGTTTTGAAGCTCTGAATCGGCACATAGTTGTCATGAGTATGTTCGACCACCAGTACCAAACCAGCTCAGTGCAAGAGCCAAGTAGGAGAGAATAGTGTGAACTGTATCCAGGCTGGGCAATAGAATCTTCGCGGGGAAAACAACGAAAAACGAACACCACAGATTATGAGCTAGGGGCCAAATCGAAGTGTACTTGTGAAAGGTTTTTTGTGTACCTGCTGTGAATTAGGTTCTTTCAGTGCCTAAACAATCGGTAACTGTTTCATTTAGCTGGAAAACGTAAATTTTTGTAAACGGGACGAAGTCATTGCTGAATGCGTTTACGTATATTATCTTTTTACATAATCTGGGAAATGTCATAACTTCGTCTCCAAAACTCCAGGTTTCTGTTATGACGCATACAGGAAAAATGGTGACCATAACCGAGTACTCAATAAATAACTGGAGAGGATACTACAGCAACCTCTCTTTATTGAGATAAAATGGAGGTGGATAGTCACCTTGAGGAAAGTTGCTGGAACAATAGAGCATTGGACCGAAATCCTCAAGAGTATCTTAACAGTGAACGACCCACAACAACATGGGAACCAGGAATTCAAACCGGTATGTATTTATTTGAGCTGGTCCGATTGAAACCATCATTTTCACACGAAAATATGCTCTATGATCCCTAACAAATTTTGAGTGGATTAGATATGGGTTTTTCCATCTTTAGAGGATCGATCAAATATTGATTCATCATTTTGATCCCTAATTTTTTCTGCCACTCCATTTTGAAGATATATTTTATTTTGAAACCTCAAAACAATAATGTAGAAGAGATAAATGTGTAAATTCTTCATATTTGATATAGCTACCTTTTTAAAACTGATTAACTTCGATAACATTTGATTTAATTACCAATACCTTTATTGTAGTTGTGAGGCTGGTATGTGTGAGAAATCTCAGGTTTCTGGGTCAACTACATTGAGTTTTGAGCGTTTTTTTTTTTACGATTCTGGACCACTGTCGTGTCGTTATATAAAAATATTAAAAAGTCATGTCAGACATAAGTGAATCGTAACAAATATCAAAATACGTAACTAAAACTTTACATTTTCATATATTTTTGCCAACAATAGTGGTTGACTTGTATTCCCATAACAGTTCCGACTTGATGTGCGAGATTTGACCAGGAAATCGCTTTCGTTCAGTCTCTGACCCTCAAACACAAGTACCGCGATCTCGTTCAGATAACTGATTATCCCACCGGTAGTTTTATATACTCTTGTATCAAAAGATAACGAAAAATCGTTAGCTATAGAAGTTTTGTAAAACCCAATTTCGATTTAAAATTATGTAACAGGTTTATCGTACTAGAACGTCGTTATCTCATGTTTCAGGTGCCAAAAACATTGACTGATGATTTCGTGGAATTTATCAACACTGTTCTTTCGAAAACCCCAAAACCAATGATAATTTGCATCTAGTTAGTTCATAATTTTGCAAATAAAAGCGATATTGTTGATTTTACTTTGATGTTTTCAATCGATCGATTGATTCTTGATATTAGAGACGCGAACCAAAAAATTTTGACGTGGATCACTAATTTATCTTACAATTATCATAGTTAATCAGATATTGGTAACATTCAACTGAGGCTTACTTCAGCCAGGTAGAACTGTACGGTCGAAACCCCCCGTTAGAAGCTATTACATGACAACTCTCCACCTTAATTAAACGAATCCTTGACTCCTCTGATATCTATGTAATTAAGATAGTAAACTGAAAAGTTGGAAGGCAAATCGCTCCCCATAACCTACTAATTAAGTGGTTAGATTTCCAATAATGAAAAAAAGCGCACACATTATAGATTCGAGCCAATGTTTTTGCTTTTGGTTCATTATTCAATAATAAACCATTGTAATCGCTCTGGAAAAAAATTCTAATCCCCCCCGTCCCTGAAAATTTCATGGTTTACGTTTCAAAGGATGTAGAATCCGAATCTGCAATAAAAAATTTTCCGTCCGTCCGCCGTACGTCGTACGCCGTACGCAAGATATCTCCCAAACGGCTGGAGCAAAAGATCTGAAATTTTCAGGAAAAATCCATGTTGGTCCGACGACGCCCCAATTCTTGAGCCAGCTCTCTCACTTAATTTAAAGTGCCTCTTAAGGGTTGTCAAAGTTTTGTAAAATCCCTAAAAACCTCAAAAAAGTCGAAGCGGCCTAAATTTGTACTCTTTTTGAAGAACACTCGAATCGAATGAGCCCCTTCCCAGGTCCGTAGGTCAAACCATTCCCGATGTATGGCCCGATTTATGCTGCCAACATTCGCGTTATTTTGGTTTATTATTGTTTTTGTGTTGATATCAGTAACCTAGTGACGTAGTGATGTAGTAATGTGGATACTGGAGTGAACTCCTAAAAGGCTTTGTAGCCGATACACGGGTTGAAGCATTCTGATATGCATGAAACGCTGCAAATTCTTTCACTGGGGTTTATTATTCAATTGGCTTGCGATCATGATTTGAATTTCTACTAAGCTTTGGAGTGTGCGTGTTTCACAAGTGATAGAGCGATTATTGAATTTCAGGAGGCACACAAATATGATCAACTGATCAATCCAAATAGGTATTTTGGTTGAGAACAGATTTACGTGTTCTATGCATATCTCCTGAAATTCAATAATCGCTCTATCACCTGTGAAACACGCACACTCCAAAGCTTAGTAGAAATTCAAATCATGAACGCAAGCCAATTGAATAATAAACCCCAGTGAAAGAATTTGCAGCGTTTTTTAGGAAGGAAATCCAATTTTATATTAACGAATCTTTTCGGATAATTCGGCGTTTGAACGACTGTTTATTTCTTTGCTGCTGAAAAACTTTGCTTTCGTTAAGGAAATTGGGAAAGGTGTACTGCAAATCAAAATCACCTCGATTGTAATTGTTCATTGCTTTTTGGCCTCCTTATCTTTTTAAATAATCTCGGTTTCGTATGAGTGAAAATTATGGTAACATATTATTATAGCTCAATGTAGGTGAACATTTGGGAACTATGTGCATCGATCGCAAGACTGTTTTTTGTAGTTTTAATCGGGGGACCCTATGGATCTTCATCACTCCGATTGATATCTCCATTCTGGTCATTCGCTGTGTAGGTTCAATTCTGTAAAGTCTCAAACTCCAAATGTCAAATGTGATAGATGTAAAATAATTAATAGAATGAATCACGAAAAATGAAAACTTTTCGTTAATATTGACTTGATACCATGTAGAGCTGGGTGCGCTTCAGTTAGTGAGCATTACAAAATAAGAAATTTTGAAGCTTGGATCAATGATTATGTGTATAGTCTTTCGTGTAAAAGAGTAGCTTCAATAAGTGAAAGTCAAAAAATAAGAATTAACACTATTTGAGATACAGTAAACTCTCAAAATATTGTATTTTAAGGGAATTGTTCTATTAAGAGGAAAACATTCAAATACTTGAACGCTAAGAGAGAACAAATAGACAAGAAGTTTGCTCCCGATAATAATAATTTGATTGAAAGAAATATAAGGCATAGATATAATTAATTGTTTAGTTATAAAAGTGAAATAGTGGACAAATCCAGTGGCTCCAACATTAATTACGGCTTGCAGGAATGAATGCACTGCTATGGCTTGTTCCTTTGTTGGCACGTGGAGTACGGAAACATTTTTGTTAGCTTCATCTTAGCTTCTTCCCTACATCTATTAAACTCACTTATTAACATTCATATTCATTGCAGAAAGAATAGATCAGATATAGTAAAGCAGTGTGAGAACTGTGTACTTGTGTTATTATTTCCTAAATAATAAATAATAATTGAAAATTTTGGCAAATTAATTTGAACCTTTGGCACAAATCAGGTGAATTTTGGTACTTTTGGCATACCACTTCGACTTTTTGAATCCCAACTAACCCAACATTCCACCCCATATAATGATCAATAAATGTTTTTTCTCTCTCATTCCTAAATACTGATTCTCAATCAAATTCCGAATTTTCCATTTTGGTTTATCATTTTCAATAAACAAGAAAAAAGTTGGAAATCACAACGCAGAGGTTTATAATTTCTGTATTACAGAGCCCTCCTACCCGGTTCTACTCTAACACGTAAATAACAAACCATTGTGTAATAAACCATGTTAATTCAGGCAGGTGTTGAAAATATTTGTGAACTGTTCTGACTGTCATCTAATTTTTTCCACATCAGGATTTTTAAAGTTACCCCACTGGCAAACTTGAACGACGGAATGAATCAAGAATAGAGCATTACTTATATCTAATGATTCGGTCCTTTATTATTTGAATTATTTTTTAATAAGAGTACGTCGGCACTAAATCCGTGGGGAAAACTTGGAATCCTCGCAATTCCCTGCAGAGCCGGATCGCTAGCGCGAAGAGGATGATGCTCTTGAAGAAGTTCCTTGGCAGCGGGAAAGGGTTGGACGGAGAGCGCGGCTTTTTGGTTTTCTTCATATCAGTTCTGTCCAAGGAAATGAACAAGTTAATCAAGATTTGAAACAATCGGTCCGATTTTTCTATCATTTGGTCGATTACAATTGTTCTTAATTGAAAATAATAAAGCACAGTACCACTTTACTGTGCCTAATACCTTCCAAATCCGAGGAGAGGGGGTTGGCTAATATCCCCTCTTGAAACAATAGCAAAGTTTCCGAGACTTGTCGCATCGAGATTTGTGAAATTGGGATCGAACTAATTAAGAATCACGAAAATCGAATTGAGAATTATAGAATTATTACAAATTTTTTCGGTTACCACCTCCAATTTCTCTCGTCCTTCATGCGATTTGAAATTTTCGAAGATTTTCTAGGTCCGTTGGTCAACTAAAGTAAAATTGGGGTTGAACAGAAAAATAATCACGAAAGTCGGTTAAGAATTGCAGGCTGGGAACGTCAATAAAACTAGTCACATATTTTTTTGATATTTTCGGCTTTCTCACATCCCCTTGAATAATTACTGATGGCTACCCCTTTATTGATCGAACCTGGATTCAGGACTTCCTATTATATAAGTAACGCCAAGTTTGCCTGATCCCGGGGTATCAAGACAGTCAATATTAGAGGGTGATGGGACGTTATGATGCTCTGCTACCATATAAGAACGAGGTTGTTCTACGGTATGATGGAATGGACGGGTTTTCCCTTACAAGGGCGGAGGCGATAAGCTTGCAACACCCAGAGGATACTCTCGAAGGCAAAAAGTAGAAATCAGAAGAATACAGTGAAAGTATCGAAGAATCAACGATATTATTAAAGAGAGGCGGCATGTCAGATTTTCGTAATTTTATTACAGGGTTCTTATTGGATCAATAATTTTGTCTCCAAGTCTTACTTGGCCTTTCCGCTAAGGGAGGATCCACTGCCTACTGTATTTATCAGCGGAGCCGTTGTGGATTTGGCATTGACCCTGTCAGTTATGCTGATAAGTAATGACCTTCAAGTTGGATTCATAAGATAACAACTCACTTGCAAGGCATGTTTCTTTTAGTTGCGACCACTCTTCAATTAAAAAAAAAATTGAATCAAAATTTCAATTTTGAACTTAGGTCCATACAAGAATTTACCTTCTCAATATTGCAAATTGGTAGGTACGTATTTCTACTGTGAACCGCATTTGTAACCATAGAGAAATTTGTCGTGAAATAGTAATGACTGTGGAGGTAATGGTTTGATACTCAAGTACTGATTTCGTGACTAGAAGTAATAATTATCATAAACTATTATTAACATTGACCTGTACGTGAAGTGTCACGCTAACGCTTTCAACGTCACCTTGCCCTAACGCCAATCTGATGACAATCTGATTGTTCTACATTTCCACTGTCACTGTAAATCATGAGGATTTATGTGATCAATATCCAATGCTCAGAAAGGCCGAATAATGCAAAGTTTAGACGTTATAGAAACTATCTTAGAAAGGAGGGATTATTCTACTTTTGATATAGACGAAATAGTGACACCATTCTAGAAGCCACAAAATGATGTAGAATCGGTTAAAACTGCCAGATACAAGGTAAGGATCATAGGTAGGTACATGTTTGCATTGCTTTGATTCATCAGCAAACTTTCAAGACCTTTGCAATGTTGGGTAAGAAAATTTGTCGATAAAATTTGATATTTGGACCAATATCAGGATTTGGGACAATAGTTTAGCCCATTTTATCGATCTTACGAAATTTTTGGCCTGCGTATGTGTACTGCCCATTATAGGAACAAGAGGAGGTGCATCTCATCTCACTAATTCCCCTTATTAATAGAATCGGAAAAGTGCATTCTGAAATTAAGAGGAAAATATTGGAGTCGGAAATGCAAGTTGATAGAAAAGTTACAAAAAAGTTTACCCCTCTCTCAAAAATTGTTGGTTTGCGTTTCAAAATGTAACGATTTCACAAATAAAAAAATCCATCCGTCTGCCATCCGCTATCTGAAGCTTTTCTCCGAAACTACTAGACCAAAAACAGTTCACGAAATCTATTTAAAAAAAAATCGATACCTCGATTTCAAAAACTTTCTATGGAGGGTAGTTTTTTGTTGGAATAAGATGGAAATTAGTTTCCTGAATCGAATGAGACCACACGGGTTGGTGTACGATCATCCATTCGCTTACCATTTGAAAAACCTAATCTCCGGGCATCTCAGGTAGGCCGTTGTGCTGGAGTGCCTTCTGCCAACCTTTCAACGGGACATCTGAGTTAGACCGTGTGGCTGGCGTATGAAGTATTTTCATACAAAATACAATAACAAGGTATGGAGGAGGGAGGTGTTGAGTTTAGATAATGTTCCACAGACTACTTTTGATGTACGAAGGTGAGTGATTTACGGAGAAGGGCTTTCTGGTATAGAAATAATAAACCTCTTTGTAATAATTTGCAAATTTTTGGATCCCATACTTGAAAAAAACATAAGTCAATGCAGGTATGCCGAATCGCTCAAATGCTATAATTTTCCTTCCCCTCAATTGCTCCAATAAGTTGGTGCAGCTCCGATGTTGAGTGTTGAGCGAGGGTTTTATGTTTATTAACAATAACGTAAATTAATTTTGGCTGCCACCACGGACTTCTTCCGCTGTGAAGGGGTTTTCGGTATATAAAAGGATCCGTTAGTTGCGGTTTCACTGTAATTATTGGAATCCTATTAGTTCTGGTTTCATAATGTTGACGACTATCGTGATAAGTTGCTCTCAATCTTGAGATTAGAGGTCAGAAATATCTGAACCGTAGTGACTTGCAATACGATGTCCTATTCCTATTTGTTTCCTGACAAAGTGTCTTTATATTGCTTTTGTCCGCAGATAACATATTAGTTAGGTACCAACGTTTCACGGAGTGATCTCACTCAAGTTGACGTGTGCTTTGCCTGTGTCGTTCCTTATTGTGATTAATATATAACCTCGTATAGTTAATGTGTTTCAAAACGATAAATGGTAAACAATTTTGGCTGGGCTGATTTCAACATACCGAAATGGAGTTTAAGTCAAGCGTTGATGAGAAAACTACGCTTCTGGGCTGGACGAAGAAATACGGAAGTTTCAAGTACGAGTTCTAACACTTTTTTATTCCATCGAGTTAGGTACTTCAAAATTTCATCGCTTACATTCTTGCAGCATGATCCTACAAGCAAATTTTCGAATTTTGTTAATGTGAAAACAATGTGACAGCACATTGCGTGCAAATGCATTATTGATCAATCAAACCTTTTACGGTAAAAACAGTAAAAAATATAATATTCAGCTTTAAATGTCGATTTTGAATTTTTAACAATTTTAGCCATTTTCATTAGTGTTTTGAAAATTGTTAAATATTGTACAGTTCGTAGCTGATATACTTTTTATGATGAATATTCTTTCTAGATGTGTAGAATGCAAAAATGGAATTGAACTATAGCAAAATTAAATCACAAATGTGTTAGACAGGCAAAACTTCTGCATAAATCATTGTGTATTAAATATAGTCTGTTTTACATTATCTGAACTCGGCATCTTGCTCTTCTATACCTTGTAGCTGTGTTATAGATTACATAAAAATATCTCCCTTTATACAGGGTGTCCCACGAGTTGTTCCAATCCCTCCTAAAATCGTCCAAATGGGAGTAAACGAAAATTATTTTTTGAATCTTCATATTTTTGTTGCAAGAATCTCAAATATCATATTTGCGCACACCGCGGAACTTCGCAACCATGCGCGAGAGACACTAGCTTTCTTATTTCAAATGGGAACTCGAATTTTTTATTGTAGATTTGGATTCTACTCAAAATTTCATGAAAATTCGATATCTCAACCAATTTTTTTTGTTGCGCTCAACCGGTTCAGCGAGCACGCAAAGTTGCGCAACCCCAAAATAGTCGAATAGTAGATGATGGTGAACTTTAAAGTGTGGCACATGAATTTTCATTGTTTTTAAACGCTGACTCGCTTGATGCTATTCGTTTCTTGATTCGATTCACTTTTTGCGGAATAATGACCGAAATTTGTTTATTTTGCGTCCGTCTTGTTATTTTCGGCGACTGTTTTCAGATTTTTACGGGGATTAATTTTCGAGGTCTGGTTGAGAAATGTAGAAATAGGAGATTGAAACCTTTTTCAGCGATCAAGTGAGAAATCATCCTAATCTGAGAGTTGAAAGTCGGCGTAAATGATGATTTTTCACGCAAAATCAACAAATTTCATTCATTATTCCGCAAAAAAATGAGTTGAATCAAGACGTAAATAGCATTACGTAAATCAGCGTCTAAAAACAATAAAAATTCATGTGCCACACTATATAGTTCACCATCATCTACTATTTGACAATTTTGTGGTTGCGCAACTTTGCGTGCTCGCTGAACCGGTTGAGCAAAAAAAAAAAAAAATTGGTTGAAAAATCCAATTTTCATGAAATTTTGAGTAGAATCCAAATCTACAATAAAAAATTGGAGTTAACATTTAAAATAAGAAAGCTAGTGTCACCCGCGCATGGTTGCGAAGTTGCGCGGAGTGCGCAAATATGATATTTGAGATTCTAGCAACAAAAATATGAAGATTCAAAAAGATTTTCGTTTACTTCAATTTGGACGATTTTAGGAGGGATTGGAACAACTTGTGGGACACCCTGTATAATGGGAGATCTTTTTATGTAATCGTGCGCAATAAAAAATTGGTTGAGATATCAAATTTTCATGAAATTTTGGGAAGAATCCGAACCTGCAATAAAAAATTGGGTTTCGCGTTTAAAATAAGAAAGTTAGTGTCACTTGCGCGTGGTGCGCAAATATGTTATTTGAGATATTTGCAAAAAAAATTTGAAGATTCAAAAAAAGTTTTTTGTATACCCCAATCGGGTTTTTTTTTTGTTTACGATTTTTTGAGGGAGGGGGAAAACTCGTAGGACACCCTGTATTTTAACTGAATAGATCGATTTGGCAAGAAATTCTCCTTGCCGTATCTTGAGATACAGATAACCTTTCCATTATACACAGTAAATATAGTAAGTAAGTAGAATTGTTTGTGGTATTCAATATCGTTGGATAACTCGCACATATTCATTACTACACCAATTTCATATCCCTCCTTGAATGTCGTTAAAGCTCAACGCGATCGACAAAAACGATAATGAGCCGAACGTCGGAAACTACCTTGCGAGCGGGGCTAATTGATGGCACAGAGTTACTGGACGTTTAAAACTTTCAGAGGGAGGACGGTTATATTCACATCGGGCCTTGGACTTCCTTCAAGTGGGGTAGTGTTCGCAGTTCTTCCGCTGGGAAAAGTTCAGTGCATTCGCTCGCTTTTAGGACAACGTGGTCTGCACAAATTGGCGCATTAGCGCTGATTTTACTCTGGTGTTGAGAATTCGCTGGAAAGATGCGCTTGAAATTACCTTTTAGATTTGTTTTGCAAGTGAGGTAAGTGTTTTGAAAAAAGAAAAAAAGTCATACTTATGAACGACACACTGAAATGTTGCGAAACTTCCAGAGCGATGCTTTTAGATCCCTAGCATCCTAGAAACATCCTGGGACATCTAGTTCCGCCTACCATTTGTAAATGTAATGAATGCTCTTGATTAGCACTTGCTACTAGGAACCGCAGAATGCTGCAAATAGATAATTTATTCAGTAAATAAATAAAATTGATACAAAGGCATACATGTGGGTAGTACAACTTTGTACATCAGCTGCTTGCTTGAAATTACTTTCTTAACGGCAGGCTTACGGCTCTTGGCAAATCACTCATGGCTTAAACTCAAGGGTATTTTGACATAAAAATAGATTCTGTGGCTACAATGTTCTTCAAATTTACAATTTGGAAGTTGTCAAACTTTTTGTTCTTGATCGGTAATTTGCTGCTTTTGACCACAGAATGTTGCAAACGCTGTTACATTATTTGCAAAGCTTTAGTCTACAGTTTCCATCATCTTTGAATGTCACACTTCTATTCCGATGGGAGTTTTATATCGCTCCCTCATTAGCTACCGTAGGTGGGCAAGCTTTGTGTTTGTGAAAGAAGTCGTTGGTTTTATGTTTCAAAATAAGTAATTAGTGGACCAAAGTTAACGAAATTTAGCTCAAAAACCAGCATTGATCTGGGATGTGCTAGGATAGAAATGATGATAAAAATGATTCAGATAGATTTGAATGAGACCACTCGGATTAATACAGCATTCCGAAGTCAATTCAACCTTTCCACCATTATTAGGGGGGGTACGTACCTAGGTACTTTTGTGAAATACGAGTAGGTACTTGTAATAATTTGACGAAAATGTTAACATCAGTGGAGAGGCTATGTGGGAGAGGAGAGGAGAGAACTGACGGTTGAGGGAGCAGGATCATGTCTATAAAACAGTTAGTACAATATTTAGCTGTAATTGATGACAAATGTGAGAAATGTTGATTTAAAAAAAATTATATCATTTGTGAATTCATTTTTTAATAAAGCATGATTTTGTTTCTAACTCACCGCGTTTGGAGTATTGTTTTCAGCTAGTGCGTATTTTTCGTAATTTCCCTAATAACGGTGATAAGGTTGAATTTGACTTGGAATTGCTGTATACGACCATCCATTCGCTCATCATTTCAAAAATCGGTTAGGCAGACGGTCGGGCTACAGACCCCATCCAACCGGACGACTGAGTTATATCTCTAGGCTGGCGGCAGCCCAAGAACTCTCATCTTTTGTGCACTTACAAGATATTGGGGCGCGGAGTACCGAGTTTGTTTAATAAACCTCAGAATGCGTCTAATATAGATCAGTGATTTACGTGAAATTGAATTTTCTATTACAAAAATGATTAACCTACATGTACCTAATAATTTGCAGTATTTTGATTTAAAAATAAACCGTTGTTGTAATCCACATGTAGGGCTCGTAAAGATATTTCCAGAGGTATACAGAAATCGCACAATGTCGGACTTAACCAGTACCTATTTTCCCCGTGTGTATTTTGTGCCCCATTAATGAGTTTTCTTACACGTTAGAAACATTCTTGAAAACTATAAAGTTCTCGGACTATTAAACATTCATGAAACTTGAAAAATTCATTTTGATAGAAGAACTCAAAATCCACCAATTTATGTGATTAAAATCATCCTGCCAATAATATTAAACATTTTACAATGCATGGTAGCATAATAGAATTAGCATTCGTACCAGAAACAAATGAGGTGATTCTGATCGTAAAAACCTATACTGATTGTAAACCGCGTGTGATTTTACA
This sequence comes from Creontiades dilutus, assembly GCA_031894815.1. Taxonomy (NCBI): domain Eukaryota; kingdom Metazoa; phylum Arthropoda; class Insecta; order Hemiptera; family Miridae; genus Creontiades; species Creontiades dilutus. The sequence continues at coordinate 24,962 of JAVIWC010004007.1, forward strand.
TATCGTCACTACATATCGGTCATTATATCTGTTTTATCTTTACTCATTGTCGATCGGAAGGTACTAAATATTAGTGATTAGAACTACGGATCCGTGTTTTGGTTTATTATTCAATAACAAACCATTGTAATCGCTCTTGAAAAAAAAAAAAAAAAAAAAAAATCTAACCCCCCCTGAAAATTTCATGGTTTACGTTTCAAAGGGTGTAGAATTCGAATCTGTAATAAAAAATTTTCCGTCCGTCCGCCGTCGTACGCCGTACGCACGATTTCTCCCAAACGGATGGAGCAAAATATCTGAAATTTTCAGGAAAAATCAATATTGGTCCGACAACGCACCAATTATTTAGCCAGCACTCTCACTTAATTTAAAGTGCCACTTAATGGTTGTCGAAGTTTTGTAAAATTCCTAAAAACCTCAAAAAAAGTCGAAGCGTTTTATTTTGCAGCGTTTTATTGTGGTGGGGTATTGAGGTTCATTAAAAAAACGCTGCAAATTCTTTCACTGGGGTTTATTATTCATTTGGCTTGCATTCATGATTTCAGGAAGCACACAAATATGATCAACTGATCAATCCAAATATGTATTTTTGGTCGAGAACAGATTTACGTGCTCCATGTATGTCTCCTGAAATTCAATAATCACTCTATCACCTGTGAAACATGCACACTCCAAAGCTTAGTAGAAATTCAAATCATGAACGCAAGCCAATTGAATAACAAACCCCACTGAAAGAATTTGCAGTGTTTTTTCTTCAATTGCCTTTGAAGCCTTATGCAACTATGAGTATTTTATAGATAATAATTATCATTATTTATTAATGATCATTTTATTGATAATAATTATCATTAATTATTAATCATCATTTCCACATGAACGATTATAAATGATAAATTCATGTTCTAGACTTATTTAAACTACCAATTTAATGACCGAATTAATGGGCATTCGGTAAAAACATATTGGCAATCGTTATCATGGTAACAGTAATTAATGAGGCAACTACGTTTCCAATATTCGTTAGTAGGGAGGTGTCTGTTTTATAATTATACATACCCTAATAAGGCATTAAATAATTAAATGAGATAATTTTCTTTTTAAAGTAATTTATTGGCTTCGAAATACATTCATACAGCCAAGATCAAATAATAGATTTCATGAACTTGAATTTTTCTAAGGTCAGGTTAACTTCACAGATGAATTTGTAAAGAGAAATGTATACTTCGTTGCTATTTTCTGCTAAGATTGAGTCGAGTTTGAGAGGATGAGTCACTTTTTCTTCAATCGCAAGTAAGAGTTGATTTCATTCAGCTTCAAGCATTTGACACTGCAATATCAAATGCTGAGAGGTTTCTTTGGAAATCATTCATTTTCGGCATAATGGGGAATGACTTGGTCGATAATTACATTTTAATAATCTCAGAGAAAAATAGCATTAAGTAGCTGAATTTACTATCATCATTAGTGCAGTTTAGGAGGAATTTTTGATTGTTAGAAGCTAACTGTTGATCGGTAATGAAGTGTTGATCTACTACAGAAATGATCCTGTAGAATTTTCTTTAAAATGTTTATTGGAGGCACCAATTTGCTAAACGATGTTTTGTTCTGGTATTTCAGCCGAGAAGATGAAAAACCGTCAAAACGGAGATGGACTCGTCATGGGCTTACAGGGCTCGTAAGTACATGTTTTATTTAAATTCTTTTTTCGCTAGGTTACTATTTATATTTGATTGGGAAAACGGTATTAGGATCATATAACCTGAGGCAGAAATGGACAGTATCTAGTTGATTGGATATCTTAACTCCGCGCCTAGCGCCTCCATATCTTGTAATTGCATTCAAGATGAAATTACTGTGCTGTCGCCAGCCATGCGGTCTAGCTCAGACGTCCCGTTGCACGGGCTCTGAACCCCTACCGCCTGTCTAACCGATTTTCAAATTGTGAACGAACGGATAATCCTACATTGACCCGAGTGGTCCGCAGGAATTTGAATTTTCGAATTCTCAAAACTTGTGGAATCTGCTTAGAGGTTGGAAACCGCAAAATGTAGCATGTTTTAGTTTTTTGGGAAAAGTTTCATTTTCAACCGATAATATTTACATCTCGTTTAAAGTATGTTTAAGTGTCTACAATTTAAGCTCTGAATGAGTTCCTTGAGTTGAATGGTTTCTAACATCAAAAATCAGTGAACAAATAAAAAAACCTCTGCCAAGTGGGTGTGTCACATAGCTTCCTCGTATCCATAACATGACTGTATAGATCATTGAAAATTATTATTGACCAAAGAACTTCGTTCAATTAGGTGAAGTAAATATTGAATTAGGGTAAATTTATTGTTATGCAGGAGCATGACTTGAGAAAATAAAGGTAGGCATGTCCAACTATTGAACAAACTATAAAATAAACCTAATAAGTCCGAACAATCCCTGTAAATTTCATCGAAATCGTTCAAGAACTCCCGAAGTTATGCTTGTGGCAAGGATTTCACGTTTGAGCATGCGCAGAGGCTACTATTGATCCGGGGGTCATGAAACTCATAGGGGACCATCTACAACCCCAACCGAACAATCCCTGGAAATTTCATTCAAAATCGGACTATAACTTCGTGTAGTTTTGCCCGTAACAAGGATTTGCTGACAGACAGACATGGAACCAAAATTGTTCTGAAAGGTCTAAAACGAATGGAATTTTTGATTTTGGAGACAAAAAAATTTTCACATTCCGAAAGTGAAAACAATGCTTCCGCTACTTTAGTAACTCGGAAGCAATAAATGAATAAATTCAAAAATGCAAATAAACAATTTGTATTTTAGCGCATTCAGGGTCTAAAACGTCACTTTTTGAAGAGGACATAATCGATTTTCTAAAAAGTAGTGAGTGAATTCTAATGGACCTGATTAATAGAAAATTTTATAATATTGTAAACTTAACATTTACAATGTTTCGGATTCTAGTTACATCTCGGAAAGTTGGTGGTGAGGTAGCTTAGAAATGATCGAAACAATCACATCAACTTGTCAACTTCAAGATTCAACTAAAGGTAGACTGTTTGACGTTTTGTTATTCCACATCAGTTTCGTTTTGTTATAACACGTTATATGCCACGTCCCAAGGGAGCGTGATGAGAATCTTATGTCCCTATCCTGACTCTAAGCTAGCTACCCACCAATTTTCAGCCAAATCAGTTCAGCCGTTCTTGAGTTATAAATAGTGTAACACGACTTTATTTTAGTAGTGGGTGTGGGTAGTGGGGTGACCACATTCATTTTGCATCTCCTATTTGGAGCGTAAGTATTTATTTTCTTCATATTAGAAACGTTACGTCCTGCAGCGAGGACTTCTTCAGTCTATAACTTATTATGTCATAAGTACAGGCGAATTTAGGCTTTGACGTAGTGGTGCCACCACACATCTTTGCTCATTGATTGCTCATGATTGCTTTGCTTGCAGCTCTCCTCTCTCCCTTTTGTTATTCATAATAAATTTTTTTAAAATAATTAACGCAGTTGAGACCAACAAAGTTTTAATCATGACCAGTTTATATGTATGGGAAAGGATGAGGGAGCAATTTAACAACTTCGCTTACCCAAGCTACAAGTAATAAACAAACAAACTGAAGAGATGTGTGGTGGCACCACTACGTCAAAGCCTAAATTCTGCCTGTACTTATGACATAATAAGTTATAGACTGAAGAAGTCCTCGCTGCAGGATGAAACGTTTCTAATATGAAGAAAATAAATACTTACGCTCCAAATAAGAGATTCAAGACTTTATTTTATATCTATAAGATAATCAAATGTACCCAGTATTTACGCATTAATAATATTCATTCGTTCTTAAATCTTCATGGAATAAAGACATTTAACGATTTAAAATTAAAGCTGTTTGGTCATTCATCTACAACATTGTTAATGGGAATTGCAAGCCTCCTGATATTGATGTAAAATTGTCCATTTGTGAGTGTGAGAGGAAGCGCCAGAACTGCCACACGATTTATCGTTTTTCGTACAGTATTTCCTATTGTAGTGTAATCTGTTTTATTCTGTTCAACCTTATAATACCTCGATTCCAAGTATTGACTATCGTCCAATCATTGGCTAGCGTGTAATATCAACCTAGCTGTGATAGTTAACACGGAACTCATGTTAATAACAGTGATCGCTAATGAGATACAACTAATTAAACCCTTGTAATCAGATGACCTCTTTGAAATTTGCCACGAACGGTACCGTTGGACATGACTAAACTCGTGAAGAAGTTCGGAGGAGTAAATCAAAAATATCGATGAGCACTTGAAATTTCAAGGTCGTTGTTGGAACACATCGGAGTGACATGTCATTTCCGTGCTAAATAACCGACAACACTAGCTGACCAATTAGTTGTATAACGAACTAGGGCGATGGGGTTTTCACTGACATTCAACACCAGTTTGCGTGCAATAAGTAAAAATATGAGCGGTAACAACTCAGAAGTCATTCCACAATGGATACCCAACCACCAGATATTAACGTACAAGACATGGTCATACTTCAGGGGTCCATCCTGCAAATAATTTGCAGCCGAAAAGTCCCTCTAAGAAAAATAAAATTCAAGAAATATGGGAATGTTTTTGCAGCGCTCACTAGTAACTTAGAAGGAAATATTTCCTCTTCGTCACTAAAGTTGTTTACAGTCCATTTAACCATCCAAGGGTTCTGAGATGGCTTCTGCCGCACTTCCCGTCCTGTCTTCTATGAATATGTGCTCTGCGGTGACCGGCTCTTGAGGGTTGAGAAGACTTTTGACCAGGGTGCTGCTTGATCAGCAGCTTTCCTTTTCACGTCACATTATTGGTGCAGCTGGTAGAGCAATCAGGGCCTTGGACTTCGTTAAGGGGAATACTCGGGAGTTCAACGACATCCAGCCATCACTGTCCTGGATAAGGCACTGGTCAGGCCGTTTTGGAGTGTGTCTCCTCCGTACGCAAGCATGTTCTTTGAAGGATCCAGCATACATTTCTTAGCTACATGGCTTTTAATCTTGGGATCCCTCAGGATGAAGTTGATTATGCTGCCCTGATTGGGATGTATCACCTTTTGCCCTTGCAGAGCCGACGTTGTGTGGGAGACCTGGTATTTTTGAACAAACTATTGAATAGAGCAATAGGCCTCCTTGTGCCTCGTCTGTCCACCCGCAGCTCTCCTACGTTCCAAGGGAGTTTCGCTCCCACAAATTGTCTTCAGGGCCGCCCGTTGTGCTGCATTCTTCGTTTAGCCAACTGCCTTGTTCATATTCATCTTGCGTTGTACTAATTCCTGATATTTTCATATTTTTTTAAATCGAAATTTCAGGGAATGTGCGAGTTACGAGTTGCATGCGCATGTGCATACATAAAATCCACCACGCAACATTTTCCCATGTTATAGTGGTCAAATTATCCGAACTATCTAATAATCTCATGACGTACATGTTATCTAGACGAGGAAGCCACTCCCAACATGGAAGACCTGGTTTGTATGACATACACTATCAATACACACTAACAGTTCCTTGCCTCCTTGTTTACAGTTCAGGTACGCGTCGAAAGTAGATTTTCTGCTCATGCTGGGCGGCACGGTGTCGGCCATCGTTGTCGGTGCGGCTGGACCCCTTCTTGGAATCGTATTCGGCAGCATGACAAACACTTTCACTAGAGCATCTTTATACGTGAGTAATTAGCTAGAATTATCGTTCACATCCATTTTAACGCGATCGTATGCGCAAGACCGAAGGTAAAATTCTTCTTACAAGATAAATTCCTACAGTTTCCCTCATACATCGATGAAATTTGCAGGAAAAATGTGTCAATATAACAGGGATAACACATGACAGGAAAAATATAAAAGGGATATGGTGTAAAACAGATCGGGGTACGGATCATCATATAAAAGAATACGAACGACATTCAAAAAAGCAGGAAGATATGAATAAGAATACAAATAAAGTCATAATCCGAATTTACATGTATTCAAGTGTTATATATAATTAATGATGACGCAACGATTAGCGGTTTGTTTTTTCCAATTTATGGCTCTATACTGTACTCGATGGTAGTTACATAGTTAGTGGTTCATTAGGTGCTTTGTATACCATGGATTTTGTACAAAGTTTTGTTCAACTTTTTGAAGATTTTCCTTTGCAATTTTTCTGATAAAAACTGTAGAGACCTTTGTTCATGGTGATGGAATCACAACCGATTCCGATTATTCCAAATTATTTTTGGAGTTACAAAAAATAACAAATACAATTTTTTTTATTGTGGGTAAAATGAATAATTTGTTCAAAAATGTTCAAAAAATCCCTATCAAATGAAATTTTTGTTTTTAGGTATTTTTTGCCATACAACATGAAGACTAAGATATTTAATATCTTAGACCCATTGTGTATGTACAGTCATGTTCTGCATCCAATTTCCTACAAGTTAAGACCATAAAATGTTACCCGTTTAAATACGGAAAATCGGACACTATGCGTCGCTGTGCGATTGCGCAAACAAAAACCTACCAACGATCATTTTTCTCTCTTTCTAATCGTCCGACCGTTTTCAAATTTGGACGGTAGTTAGATAAGAATTGTTTATTGTTCTCATATAGATTTTAACACCTCAATTGTCGTATCATAACAGCACACGAAATCGCTTTGATGTTTGCAGAAACATGTCCCATAGCATTATTGTCCCATGAATCTTTTTAACCACACCAATGCCTACATAATTCGAGATAATGAAATTTCAAAGCTTATTTAGATCATTTCGATATGGTCTATTACCAATAAGAAGAAAGTGTGTGACTCTCCCAACTCGGCAGACGTTTTTCGATAATGTAGTTACTTAAATTATGTTTTTTTAATCAGTTAATTTCTTAAAAACAGTGGTTATCCAATGGATAATGTCCATAGCTAACACTTATGTACTAGGTTATAGGTAATATTTTCAATTTATATACATATAAACATCCGATATATACGAATTAGCAATAATAGTTTTGTAGGTACTGGTTACACTTTTAATTCAGTTATTAATTTCATGCCATATGCCCTCCTCATTCCCAGAGCTCCTAGCAAAGCTTCCGCTCGCAGTATTATAATTATTTTTTTGGAAATTAATTCATAAAAAACCATTAGCCGTTCAAACTAGAGTTGTTCTCACTCACCAACTCGTTCGGTTGATGAACTTCGGGGCGAAAGAACGAACTGACAATTAGTCAACCGGAGGCCTCACCGTTCGGAACTAGTTGGTGACGAAGGGAAGCGATAGTGCAAAATTTATGATACTTCAGCGAACGCTATCGTCGATGATGTACCAATAAGCTAGCCGGAGTTATTTCTAAGTAGTTGGTTTCCTACCTTCCCAATGGACATTAAAAAAAAAATCCAATAGGATGGTACTGTAATCGGCAAGACAAATCTCCTGGATCAATACCCAGGATGCCCGGACCTGTCTGAATCCACCCGTATTAAGATATTTAAGATATTAAGATGTTGCCAGATTTTGGCTGGAGGGTACTTGTTTAGCTCGGTATAAAATTCAGGCTGAACGTGAAATCCTTACCATTGAAATGATGGATTAAATTTCTGCTCCATTAAATAGGTACCGACTATATATTTATGTGTAGAATAAATTGATTGATTTCAATAGCCTAATCAATTACAATTCGTAACGTCCACGAAATCATGGTAGCTGTTTTCTACGTCATGCTGTGGTTGGCAAGCAAATAGCAGGTGCTTTACTATCCGGCGACTGGGATTTGGCTGTATGATATACTGAGTGGGCAAGAAGGCGGATGGCGTTTCCGTGAACCCAGATGGGTCTGCCATCATCCTGATTGTTCAGGTTGTCAATGACAGCGTGAACTTGGAGCAGACCTGGCATAAATTAAGAAAAGTGACAGGAATGGCCTGTGGCAACCGATATCTGAACTAAAAACAGTGGAGCCTAATAACATCATACGCTTCACAGCCGCGACCGTGTCATGGCGCGGGGCGCTGAGTTCCTTGTGTACTGAATCTCGGCAGGAGTCTTCTTGGTATCTCCACCCACGTCCTTCGGAGCTCTAATCTCAAATGGTGGTCATTTTATAGGGGCCTTTCTTTTCCCTCACCCTCCACCATCTTCCTCAACTTTGCCAAACCTTCAAGACAGTAATAAGGAACACATTTTAGAACTCTATATGAAATATTCAAATCAAATAGTCAGTACGCTAATACTTAAATGCCGGTGAACTCTCTCCCAAAGATGTTGAAATTAGCATAAATAAGTTGAACTTCAAGAACAACATAGCGTCCTTTGGAAATTGGTTCGGTAACAATATTCATGGGATATCAATGGTCTTTTCAAGTTGGGACTTACGAAAAAAATGGTAAAAGTCAAATTACTCTACTTGTATTTGTGTTCGAAAAAAACTGTAAGAGTAACTTTTGTACCCAATTGGTTGTAAGATTCTGCGGGCACGGATTTTTCGTTCTGGAACACCTTGAACAAACGTTTGTGATGGCTATGGTTAGTTGGCCCCTTCCCGATTTTAGAATCTGTCGCCTTGGGAGATGAATCGGACGCCTGCAAGCGTGTAATACATCCTCTGAGCGTGGCGGAAGCATAATTAATGCATCCACCTGCTCGGAAGGGGCAACTATACCAATCCATCACCTCACACGTTCTAGGAAATGTATGACCTTGAAACTGCTTAAAAAAATCCCTCTTGTTTTTGTTTGTAAAATAGTACTTTTGACACTTTCATGTCTTTGCTTTGGCACATAAACTGAAAAATCGTCACGAGAACTTGCTCACGCGATACCAATGATAAAAACGTGTTTCTACGTTTATAACAAAATAAACTGTTAATAAACTGTATATAAACTGTTTTCATGTTTTTATGCTTGGGTACATGAACAAGAAAACGTCACGCCTGAAATGTAGTTAGAGTGTAATAATGGCACCAATTTATTATTATTTTCAGGGTATCGCAAACGACACATCGGATTCATTAAGCTATTCAAACTTCACAACAACCTCTGATGATGTACTTAGGTGAGTTGAACCGGAAGTATTTCGTTCTCATTCACTGGTAAATTAAATCGATAATACTATTCAGCTCATGGAGAATAGCGTACTCCAAAGTCATCCTGATATCAACGTCTGTTTTTCAGCTCTTCCGACCAATCTCCTATACCTAAAGATGAATTCATGTCAGCAATGAGTAAATTTGCGTTATATTACCTCTTCATTGGAATCGGGGTGATGGTCGCAGAATATTTAGAAGTAAGCTGAATATTTTTCCCATACACAAAGACTGTTACACCCCGAAATTGAAACTTTTTTTGTTGTATAACGTCTAATCAAATATCATACTTAATGAGTATTGCAGTTGACAGTAATGGAATGTTTTCTGATGTTTCAGATATTGCAGTGGGAATTAGCTTGCGAACGTCAAATTTTCAAGTTAAGGAAAACTTTTTTCTCTCAAGTATTGAGACAAGACATTGAGTGGTTTGATACCAACGAATACGGAGATCTCGCCTCCAAACTGTCGGAGTAAGGATTTCATGTTTTATAAGATCATAGGATGATAGTTGATTGAAAATCTGTGATAAACGTGGGCAGCACATTCTTTAAGTTTCATGAAACGGCTGAGTTCGTTTGAGGCGTTGAAGCATCTACGTATCCTCTAGGTGTTGCAGGCTAATCGCCTCTGTTCTTGAAAGGGGTAACTGATCGTTTCAATTACCTCCTCGTGAGATGGCAGCAGAACTTGGTTTCAAACCTCTTTGCCTTCTAGTATTGACTATACTGGCATTTGTACTCCTAGCATCGCTTCATAGACTAAATGAACCGACATTTCTTATTCATTTGTTTGTTTGTTTGTTTATTTGGCGAAAAAAACACGGATTTCCACAAAGAAATATTTATAAAAAAAATTAAAAATTAAATTAACAAATCACTACGATAATAAAAAAATAAGAAGCAAAAATTACTATTTTAATATTATATAACTATAGTTTCGCCCACCTAAGAATAAGTTTAAACAAAACTTGCGCTCTCAGGTGGAGCTCATCTCGAACCGTACAAAGTAGTTTTTAATTTAGTTCCGCAATTTTAGAATTTGAAAAAAGGAAAAAAACGAAAAAAGACAAACTTACATTCTAAATGTTACAACACCTTCCTAAACGTAACTGATACCTAACTACAGGAATTATTGAAAAAATGGAAAAAAAAGTAACGTGACACAATATTAAGTAGACTTCAAAAGATCTACAATATGGCTCTTGAATTTCTTTAATGATTGAAATGAACAAATATCAATCCTGTTCTCATAAAAAAAATGCAATGCCCTGTTATACGAGAAGCGTTTATAAAATTCTGTTTTGCATTTAGGTTGCTTAACATTAGTCCCCGAAGCCGCTCTGGTATTTGAGTTGTCAGAACACAGATCATTCGTATCAATCCTTAATTTATAAAAATGAACGCATGATTCAAGGAGAAAAATTTGATTAGTCTTGAGTACACCAAATTCTTTTCATTTCAATATAATTATTAATACAAAACAACTACGTTCTCTCAATATGTTGGTTTTCTTTATCATCTTCTACTTGAGTAGGTGAGTGCCGAAACGCTAAAAGCAGTCACTAGGATGTATATATGATGAAAAAATAAAAACCCCTGGACCCCCAGATGCTTTTGCTTAGAGCCTACTGCTAAAATTCAAGAAACATGAATATGTTTTAGAGCAGATAGTCAATTACCGATTGTCTTATTATTATGAAGGTCCATTATACCAGGTTGTTTTCAGACCCTAGCAATACAGAATAGTGCAGTCCAGTTCTGGTATTATGGCGACACGCTTGATGATACGATACAGGAGGGTTTTCAAATACAGAAATAATACACCATTAGGTAATAATTTCCTTCTAACCTATAAATGAAAAAGTTCGTCTAGATTTGACAATAAAAACGTCATCTACATTACTGCTTAATTTAATGAGATATTCAAGATGTTTGGATTCACGTGGTTTTGCATAAGCTACTGGTTTATTAGCAGTTTTGAACTTGTGCAGTCCATCATTTGCAATCCTTGTGGGGATTTGACCTGTTCCGATGAAAATATGGAATGATCAGAGCGGTAACGTAACATTAAGCGGGTTTTGCTTCCGAGCAGCTTCGTGTCTGTATCATGGGAAACTAGGATTTTTGTAGGGTTTTGCACTTGACTTTTACCCCTGTTTTTAGGTGGTTTTGGGACTGCAGCGAGTTTTATTTCTAGTTTTCAAGGGAGCTTTAGATGGGTATGAGCGTTGTAATTCGGCTAGAACAGGAAGACTTCGCGTTCTGAATCTGCAGTTACCAAAATATTGCATTTTGACCAAAAAGTGTTTTAGCCGATTTTGAAACTCGGTTACTCACTTACAATTATGCAATTCTTATTGCTTGAATCACGTCTCTTATCAAACGTGTATTGGAAACGTCGTTTATGATACATCAACCACTACTTAATATTTAAAGTTGTTTAACATTACTTATTTCAGTGATTTGGAACGTGTAAGAGAAGGTTTGGGGCACAAATTCGCTATAGTGATCCAATACCTCTCAACCCTTATCTCAGGATTCGCTGTAGGGTTCTACGCCAGTTGGCAGCTGACTTGCGTTCTGATAGGTGTCGCCCCGTTGGTTGCAGGTTCTTCTGGTTATATGGCACGAGTAAGTTCGGTTTCAAGTTTTTAGTATTTATCTTAACTTTGACCTACTCTAAGTTGGTTGCAACGAAGACGGCGTCGTCCAACTGCTGTTGACAACAGTGTATGAAATTTTAGATTACTGTTTACAACTGTAAACTGCGGATAAACGTTTATTGGAACACCTGAGCTATCCAACATCCATTTAACGTTTCCTCAGTGCCGCGTTAATTGAATTTTGACTGTTTTTAACCAGCGGTTAGGAGAAGGGTTTCAATCAAAAATGTTCCCTTTGCTAACAGCAAGATAGGGGACCCCTCGGTGCCATCCGTTTCCATCCAAGAGTAGCTCAACCGCTTCAATGGCTCCTTCTAGTTGGAAAAGCTGTTGATGACGTTTGTTGGATGGCTTGTCTTGTTGGAACAACAGCTATCTTTACCGTGCTGAACAGTGCAGTTGAAAATGGTTAACATTTTTTTGACGTCACATCCTGTTGGAACAAACCTTATGTAAGAACTGTAGCTGATTCTCGACGGATATCGCTAAGCAAATAAAAACAACAGATCGGTAACTTTTGAAAGCCGAAAATTTCATTTTTTTTAAAGCGCTTGTGAAAACAACCAACCCAAGCTTTTAAGCTGACATTCCCAGCCAAAAGGAACAAGAAAAAACGTGGAAGATGAAGAATTTCTATTTTGCGGAAATGACAATTCAAAGTTTGAACTCTTTGCCGGCATAAGTACTTCTAATTGTTCAGTTATTCACTACCAAAGTTGGCAGGTAAAAAACAATATCAAGTTGTAGTCTGATTTTTATGAAAATACCAGGAGTTGTGCAGGTTAGCTCCTCTATGCAAGCACATACGCAAATTTCTTCTAACGTTGATTTCTCGCGTCAGATTCCGTTCAAACTGTTGGAGTGCTTGAATGTAGATTCCGAAAAGGTGCCATATGAATTTTATCCTGATTAGTTGGGCAGAAAATATTGCACATTCACAAAACCAACATTTAGGGCACAGACAAAATACTGACTAGTGGACAGATTTCGATGACATTTTCAGGGTTTAGTCGAGTTAGCTCCTTGATGGTCTCTTTTTAATTTCATTGCGGTCGATTGAATAGTAGCATGGGCGGATGGGCAATCGTGAATTTTTTCTAACGCCAATTGCTTGTGATTTATTTACCAGATTTCGTTCTAACCTTGGTAGTAATTTGGCGTGGGTTTTAAAATGCCCTACAAAATTGATGACGATATGTAGAGCGCATGCGCAAAAATAACATAGGTTATTAAACGTTACCTATATTTTGGGAGTAATTAAACGAATTTGATGAAATCACCTGGGATGGGTCCAGTTAACTACTTGTCATTGCCCGAAACCCCTTGAATTTTTCATAGAATGAGCGGATGCGCAAAAACAGAATCCTAGCCTTACTTCGCTTTTTGGCACATTACTGTTCTGTTTCCTAGTCCGTTCAACAATATGTGAGAACACTGTACTCCTCAACCAACTTGGTAGACGTTTCTTGGATTTAGTTATTTACTTTTTTAAGTAGGTGCAGTATAAAGTACTGCACTTTTCACCAACAATCCTTGGATTCTTCTTTATAACGTAACCAGCACTGAATATGGATGTATTCTCACATATTATTATCTCTTTTTGTAAGAATGCCACGTGAAGACATTATTTCAGAATATAATGCAGCTTTATGTTGATCAGGCGATGTCTGGCGGCGCAGCCAGAGAGCAGCTGAGGTATGGATTTGCCAGCAAAGTTGCTGAAGAGGTGCTGACTTGTCTTCGAACAGTGATGGCATTTGGAGGCGAAAAAAAGGAAATGAAGCGGTTAGTTTTTGAGACGAATGAATGAAAAATCTGGTTAATTTTAAATTAATTTGACGTTTACAAAACGCTACAAGAAACGTGTACTGACAATCAATATGTAGGCTGTACTGATTATTAGACAAAACAATCCACAAGTGAGTGAAGGTAAAAATGCAAGTTCCTAGTTCCAAAAAGCGGAGCAATGTAATTCATAAGAAACTTGGAAGTGGTATATGTTCAAATTTGTAGATCCGTGCTGGTGAGGGTTGATAACACTCCCTTTCGTTCGCTCGCATCGATTTCAGGGCCTAGATTTGGGGTCATTCTTTTTTCTTCTTATATCAATTCTTTCTGTATTTTCTCTCCACCCACATTTATCCAAGTTGTTGATGACCGTATAGTTTAGGCTTGGTATAGTCTGAATCAGTGGTGTAAAGAAGCAGTCTTAAGGCCGGGACACAGCTGTCCTGCACTCTTCCGATCCAGCTCCGATCCGATTTTGCCCCGAAAATTGAAGAATTTTAGCAACAGGGATTTGGCCATGGTTGCACTTGCACTCGATGAGGAAGGTGAAGAGAAAGGAAGGTGTTTGGTGACGAAGGACCAAAATAAACGTAGATTCTGTGTGCACGCTGCTTGGAAAAGCAGACCTGAAGAAGGAGAGTTTTCAACGTTGCTACCTCATCTTTTGGACGATGAAACCAAGTTCTATCAATATTTTAGAATGTCGATGTCTACTTTCAACTTGTTGGAAGCAAAAGTAAATAAAAGGTTTGGTCGTACAGTATCGGATATTCCCTCACACACTCAATTAGCTCCTCCGGTTTGATAGACATTGTTATTTAATTTTAGTTTGGAAAAACCAACACAAAACGGCACGAACAAATTCACTAGAGCTTGGAAAATGAGAGCACGGCCGTCCTGCACCGTTCTCGCAAGCTGGACAACGAATAGATTCCGATTCCGGTGCAGGATCGGAAGCGAAATCGGAGTCGGACGGGAGTGGGATCGGTCGTGTGTCGGAAAAGTGTGAACCACACGGTTTCAAGTTCGAATACATTGCCCTCTCCGACACCCGTCCGACTGCATGATCGGAGCTGGATCGGAAGAGTGCAGGACAGGTGTGTCCCGGCCTTCATTCGGAACGCAACCCCTTGTAGTTCGGTGTCCACCCATCTTTTCATTCAAATTCAATTCTCATCCTTATTGTATCGAAGGTGATTTCCTGAATCTGCTGACACTAGCCAGAAACATAGGTGTTCTCTACGACACCCACTTCTTATTCTCCACTCATACCAATTCTGTTGTCTTCAAACCGATAACAACGTTTGAACGTTGTCAGAGAACGTTACCATCGAGTTTACAACGCCCCAGTTTTGGTCTCTCTCTACTTTTTGATAGACGAACCTTTGTTGCTGTATGGGTCTGTTGTATGGCCACCATGCTACAAAACACAGCAACCAGTTGGAGAGAATCAGTGGATATTCGGAAGATATGTTAGTTAGAAGATTCTCATACAAACAGAAAATTCAGCTCACAAGGAAAGTCGTCAGTTGTGGTATCGTCAGTCTTGATGTGCTTTATCACCGACTCTATCTATTTTTCCAACTTTTTGAATGTCCAAATTGCCTGTCCTGAGCTCATTAGAAAAATAGGGTTGAACTTCCCACCCTATTACTATCCTAGCCATGTTTCCTCACTGAGTTCTCCACAACAAACCACCTTTACAACCAACCCCTAAACTGGGAGCGTTGTACCTCTGTAGTTGTCTTTGTCGAAGGCATCCTGTAGAGAAAGATCGCCCAAGAACGCGAGAGACAGAGGGGGCCACCAATGGGCCGAGAGGAATAAATACATCCCAGGGACTTAGCCTGAAGTAATGTGATGAACAGTTCCAGGCCGAGTTCCAACGTGGGAAAGGAAGGTGAGGTTTTACTGGGTTTGAATCCTAGATAACCCGAAGAGCGGTCCCTTCTGGGTGTCTTACGATATCCGATATCCTCCTTAGGATCTTGAAGATTTCCTCACCTGCCTACCGGAAGAAATTCCTAAACTGAATACTATGATTCCAACTATCCTCATCATGTAAGCTCTAGATTCTTAAAACCCAAGTAAATTGCTGAAAATGAGGGCCCAGATGGGTTGAAATAAGACCATTGACTGATGGGTGCCAGTTATGAAAGAGGGGACAGACTGCAAGGAACTACAGTAAAAGGAAGTATAGTTATAGCAGTATTGATACAGTAAAAATATGAGGTAGGCTCTAAGTCGGTATTTATGCTTCCTCACTTGAAATTAAGATTGTATTAACATACTAAATTGCAGCTTCAGTGAGTAAATAGCTTCTTTAAAACGAAGAAAATATCATTCATTTTCAAGCTCTCAACCTATTGGTAAAACAAGATAATTAGTGTTAAGAACTAGATAAGCACTTTCGAAAGAAACACAGTCAAACCAACATAAAATATTCACATATACTCATATCTGGTTTATTCTACGCATAAATTCACTGAATTTCAGGTACGACGAAGCGATTGAGTTGGGCCAGAAGGAAGCGATGAAAAAATACTCCTTAATGTCCTTTGGAATGGCTTTTGTGATTTTCGCGACTTATGCGACATACGCTCTAACCTTCTGGTACAGCGCTAGACTCATCATGGCCGGCACAGTTTCCCTCGGCGCTGTTTTCACGGTGAGAATTTCATTAGATCTACTCTAATATCTAGATCTAATCTATTAGACGAAAGTGGTTAAACTCGATTACTTGAAGAGAGAATGGCATTTGAATGGGTTCAAGTTCCTTTGAAGGGGAATTGATTCATCCAAGGCGACCGTAAACGTGTGATGTCAACTCGCTCCCCATTTCCGTCCTGACCCGCCATTTTCGCCTTTCGGAAAACGCCATCCATACTGCGGCAAGAGTTGTTTGGGCAACAGTCATCATAACAACCTTGAACTTGAACATTTTACCCAACCTAAAATTGGTGGAGGTTCGTTCTCACTCAGGTAGAAGGCAGGCACAAATTCTTGGCCCTCAGGTCTGGTACGCGGTCAGGCATCTGAGTGTACAGTAACGTAGTAATCTCCCATCTCAAAACTGGTACCACGGGTTGGGGGAGCCCCAGACTTCAAGCACACCAGTGGCATCTCCCACAGCCACCAGCATGTCCCCCTGTTAAGGTTAGATTTGTGGTGGCAATGGTTGAGCTACCCCACCCGACAGGATTTCTCCAGGGTGCTTAGGGGAAGGTACTGCATCACTGGTACTTGTATCCCTGTAATGTTTCTCTATATGTGATTTTTGTTACAAACTCAGGCACCAACATCTTAAGTTGGTAGAACCACTTAGAAGGATTGACTTAATCTGCAGCGCCTCGGTAAGTATAGAAATCGGGAATATTTGGCATGCTCCAGAGCATCAAGCCAACAACCGAGCAGATCGTCGATTCCTCAAAATTGTTGAAACTGCTACTCCTGAGCATAAACCTGAAGGCTTATAGCTCAAGGATATTCTCTGGGTGTTGCAAGCATTATCGCCTCAGCTTTTGTAGGCGTAACTCGACCATTCCATCAACTCCTTGTTATAAAGCCAAGGCCTTTCAAGATTTCCATATCCATTATAGACTACGCCCGGCTGGAAGCAAAAGTGAACAATTCACCAGCTTTGTGCAGACTTCGTTGAACGCTGGAGGTTCCCAATAATTATCCGAAAACTCCATTATTGTCTATTATCTATCTATTATCAAACTAGTAAATTAAGTTCATCTTCCAGAAAAAATCAGTGATGTTAACTCGTTCCGCCGAGGAGATATTAAGGTGACAACAAACTAACATCACAGCTCTGCGAATACAACAACGATCTAACTCATAATTTTCACCTTTTTCATATAATATATGAGGTTGGTGCATACTCAGCAGCTACTAATGATAAGATCGTGATGGATCATAAGGATTAATTAAATTGTAATTTTCCAACCAACCCCGACTTTGTTGAGTTGTTATTGAATCACGTTTGAATATTCCTCGGTAATTCAATCCGCAATGTTTTGCGTGCCCCTCGCCGTTCCAACACAAAAACCATGCCCAAAGGTATCCTGAAGGATCCCTCAATAACCCCTCTTCAAATACATAATTTCACAGGTTAATTTGGACTTTTAATTTCCATCCTCTACTCATATTTAATTAATTCCTTAATTGATTCAAGTGCCCCATTGTTATTCCTATAAATCTAAATTTTTAACATATAGAAATGATTGTTACCACTTCTTAGAAAGTCCTCAAAGGAATTCATTGCCCAAAGTCACCAATGAAGCAAAGTATTTCCTCGTTTCCAAAGTTGAGCAATTTATCATTCCCGGTGGTTGCAAACTTTGATATCTGTACAAATGCTGTTCTTCTGGTAATTTATATAATTGTTTTAATGGAAATTAAGTGACATTTAATTACGATATCATCAGTAATGATACCTCATTGGTTTCCGACAGGTGTACATTTCAGTGCTGAACGGCGCTCTTGGGATCGGGCCGCTCCTCCCTTACATCATATCCGTATTCACCGCCATCGGCGCCTCCGACGTCATCCTGGATATAATCGACAGGCGCCCCCACATAGACCCCTACTCGGATAAAGGCATCAAACCTGATAAACTAGCTGGGAAAATCGAATTCAAAAACGTCCAGTTTACTTACCCTACGCGTCAACACGTTCCAGTAAGTGAGAAAACAGTATAATGACGATAAAAATATCAATCATATGAAGTACCCACAACAGTCAATTTCAATTCTGGTTTTAAAAAATATCTACATTAAACTTTCAGTATTACAATACTACATGTTAGCCTTGTGGTACATAAATAGTTTTTGAAAATAATTACAATGGCAATTGAGTTAGTTTGACTGTCAAGTAACAGTCCCAACAAATCCTGTAAATACTCGTACATACAAATAAATGTATAGTTTTAGTGTGAGCTATTTTAGATAAAATTCAAATTCTACAAGGTGTTGAAAATAATAATAAATTATAATTATATGCATGTACACAATTAGTTGGTTGAGTTCAGTTTGTCGTGAGCTCATTTCCTTTTGAGGAGTCTAGGTTGATTTATTTCCCATTCTGACAATAGATTTTGAAATATAACTGGTGTAGGGTGGTTCGATATGTTTGTGTGTAGTCGGTTTATGGTGGATTTGATAACTTTGACGACAGTTGGGACTTCAAGATCTTTATGTAATACCTCATTCCTGACGAACCATCTTGCATCAGGGATAATTTCACCGCTCCATTGAGTTGAGTCGGACTCTTTCTATTTGAGTTGTGGTCACCCCACCCCGGATGGAACATTATCAAATAATCCAGTTCATTCCTCATTCCAAAGCTAATCCATGGTGAAGTCTTACTATCTAGGTAAAAAATGCACGTGTTTTCTAATGTAGTCTAGAGGCAAGGAATAATCATTGGTCATCACATCGACAACCACAAACACGGACTCTGGAACATCAACAGCTTGGACTGCACCCTTGTTGGCGTCATTTTCGGATGAACATCCGCAGAGCAACGCTGAATCAACCCTGACAGCTTGCAGTAGCAGCACATTTGCAAACACATCAAGGTTGTCTCGACTTTGGGGTCAATCGCCAAAAGAAAACGATAAACATCTACAAAAGCCAGAGAAAGCCTACTGAACAATCCTTGAGGCAAACGGTTCAACCGGCCTTCATATAAAATACGAAGAGCATCAGGATGAAGATTGTATTATTATCTCCATGAATGCAGGCAACCAGATCCAAACAAAGCTATGGGGGCGATCAAATCCTGCTCTTCTGTGTCCTACGAACTATTTGATTAAAAATTGTGATTTTGCGAAATAAAACGTGGATCATATGCTTATTTCTCTTCTTCGTCTTCTTAGAGTTCTTTTAGATTTACGGTGCGTTCTGAGGGATTTTTTTTGTATTGTTTTTTTTTTGTGGAACGTTTGTGCTTTTTTGTTTGACATGCTGTTTCGAATCATCCACTATACGTGGATAGACGCATGTGGTATACAACAGTAAAGAGTTGCAGTTAAACCATCCAACGATGATCCAGGCGCTTTAACACCTTGATAAGTATTTGATTGAGAACTACTCCACTCTAGGTTTCTAACTAATAGCTACCTTGTATCAAGTTCTAGTGATTGTCTCTAACGGTTCCTATAACAGTATTCTGTTATCACTCACCTCATCACTCATCTTTCTGAAATAATTGCCCCATTTCACCACTGTACTTATTCTTCACCCTGATAAAGAGTTTGAAATAGTCTTGTTTCGATTGCAGGTTATAAGAGGATTGAATTTCGTCGTTGATCCCGGACAAACTGCAGCTTTCATCGGATCGAGTGGTGCTGGGAAAAGCACTGTCGTCAATCTTTTGATGCGATTCTACGACGTGACTGGAGGAGAAGTAATTAACCACCATTCATATAACCTTGCACCCTAATGATTCTTAAAGCGTTACATGATAGATAAAATGTCAACAAACATACGACAGTTTGATATTTGAATGGCTTATTGTGGAAATGCAGCTTTTAATTTTCAGACTCATAGTAGTAACAATGCCTGAGATGATCAACTAATCAATGTGGGGGATCGATTTTGTTTCGATTAAACCAAGTTTTAAAAGTCGTTCTCTCATCAAGTCCTCATAAAACAAGGATAACGAGTAACGGTAACGAAGAAATGTTCTTACTAGTTCTCAAGCCGATGCCAAAAACACAGTTCACTTCAGGAAAAAGTGTGTGATTTCCATATTTTAATCATCTTGAGATTAGGTCAATCTTAGTGTGTAATTTCAAAATATTAAAGGCCTTCCAACGATGAATTAAACTGCATGTTTCAAGTTTTTCGTCGATAATGAAGATGGGAAACTACTCCAAGAAATAAAAATTATGTTCTTAAATAAGGGAATAACGAAAAACAACAATCGAGCTAATTTGGGGTGAGTCCTCCCTCTGATTTGACAAAAGTCTAACGGTCTCCCCCTTTAAAATTTTATTTGACTCAGAGCTAAATGCTTTCCGCTGTTTAAATGGAGGGAACGTAAGTTCCAACCCTTTGTTGTTGTTCAAAGAGCCATAAATTGTGTGACGTTTAATGATGTAAGTAATGGCGAACGAACAGATCTAAAAAATCGCTCGTCAAACTGTGTTAAAGTCTTTAACTCTAATGAATTTTGTCAGACATTAGTCGGACCGGAATTAAAGAGCAAAATACTAAAGGTCATTAAGCTATAAAGCATGTCCATCCAAAAGTCTCAAAATAGATGGTGAGAAGAGGTGGAGAGGGCAGAATGAGTCCTGTTTTCAATCAATAGTTACACCCTTTTTTTTGGGGTGGAGTGTTTTTTTTGGGGGGGGGGGGGGATAACGCTTGTTTTTTGGGCACTATAGCTTAGGTAGTGGTGAATTTCTGTAGAAACTGTAAGTAAAGCCACTCAAATGTCTCAAAAGATCTCCTTTTCGTATTCGAATTGTTTTAAGGTGGAAAAGAATAGTTTTCTTGCTCAGAATGGGGTAAATATTGGAAATTTGACTCAAGGGGGTTGGCCAACGCTTGTTTTTTAGGCACTATAGCTTAGGTAGTGGTGAATTTCTGTAGAAACTGTAAGTAAAGCCACTCAAATGTCTCAAAAGATCTCCTTTTCGTATTCGAATTGTGTTAAGGTGGAAAAGAATAGTTTTCTTGCTCAGAATGGGGTAAATTTTGGAAATTTGACTCAAGCTAATGAAGACCTATGTGGGATCTTGTCCCTAGAGGTTAACAACAGAGGTTGGTTTGACTTATCAGCATAGCACTGATTAGTACTTACAAACGGGAAGCGGCAATCAAGAACTTCACCATTCATTCTTCACTTTACCGCTACATGTACCGGAAAATACTATAATGGCTGACATTATTTTCTTGCAGATATTGTTGGATGGAAGAGACATAAGAACATTAAACCTGAAATGGGTGAGGGAAAACATCGGCATCGTGTCGCAGGAGCCGGTACTTTTCGGAGTTTCCATAGCAGACAACATCCGCTACGGAAGAGAAGGCGTCAGCATGGATGACATTATTCGAGCTTCCACTGTGGCAAATGCCCACGTTTTCATCAAGGATTTACCAGCTGTAAGGAGAGGATCATTGTATAATCGTAGCCTGGAAGAAGGAGAAGATGAAATGGCCTAGTTGGCCCTTCTACTTGCGACAAATAGTGGGGCCTCCGTCAAAACGGATCGGAAATTCAAAATTTTAATATCGCCTCCGGTCGATCGGCTTTTGGTTTATTATTTTCAATAACCCCCACTTTCAATTCTGTCACTTTATGCACTATTTTTAAAATTAGAACTAGAGAAAGTGGCCATTACAGCGGGTTTTCTATCGAAATCAAAACTGTTGAGCTCGAAATCTGAATAGTAAAATCTGCGTCATTCTGCAACCCTCTTCAAGCTTTGGCTCATTTTGATTTACTATTCAATATCAAATCACGAATAATTGAATAATGAACCCCAGTGAAAGAATTTGCAGCGTTTTTTGTCACGAAGTCAATATTGTTGAGCTCGAAATCTGAATAGTAAAATCTGCGTCATTCTGCAACCCTCTTCAAGCTTTGGCTCATTTTTTAGCACGAAGTAGCCGAAACTAATTTTGGCTTAATTTGGGACACAAATAGCCCAACAGGTAGCCAAACCCCTAACAAAATATGTCTTAACAAATAGCAATAATAATAATAAAAAAGAAAAAAAATTCCACAACGCACAGTAAAGCAGCAACAGAATTACGGAATGCAAACAAAATGGCGAAAAGTACTGGGCGAAAAGGAATGAATGTATAGGACTGTAACCACTCAAATTTGTTTGGTTGGTTTTAATCGTCAATTTAGCGCGTTTGATTGATGATTGATCTGACTTGGAGTTGTTCAGACATCGTTGTTCAGCATCAGACATCTCCAGTTTAATGAGCAAATTTTGATTAAAAACTTCGTTGAAAACCCTTAGCTGGTATATCAAGATTTATCACATTCTGTTCAACGGTGAGAAGACCGCAGAGTTCGAATGAACTAACTTTTCCTTTCAACGCCGTTCGCAGGGCTACGATACCCAAGTGGGAGACCGAGGCACACAGCTGTCTGGCGGGCAGAAACAGCGGATCGCAATCGCTCGGGCGCTGGTGCGCGACCCCAAAATCCTTTTGCTTGATGAAGCGACATCAGCTTTGGATGCCAAGAGCGAAAGCATCGTGCAAGACGCTCTGGATTCGGCCAAAAAGGGACGAACAACAGTGATCATTGCTCACCGCCTGTCAACTATTGTCGATTCAGACGTAATATTTGCAATGAAAGTAAGGATCATGAAGAGATAATAAAATAGTTATCTAAATTTAAGATTAGAATAAGAATCGTATGTAATTCCGTAGCTTGAAGCAGGGACAAGGTGAGTTCGTAGAACTATGTAACTATCTTTCAAATGGAAACGTTCTCCCTTTCTTCCCTTTAACCACGATGTCTTCTATTGAATACCATGGAAGCCGGAAGAACCTCACCATGATCTTATTGATAGCCTGTTTTCGCGTAAGCTGAGAGTCCCTAGAATGAACTGGGTAAGCCCCTCTCAATCATCAAAGAATGTGTGAGTAAAACCGACTCCACTATTTCGCCAGGGCCTGAGATGTCTGCTCCAAAAACGAATTCACGGTGAAGCGCTCCATCCCTATAACAGACTAAGGTACTGGGTTCTTGAACACCATTCACCATAGAATTTCGTGTGTTTCGCATAGGCTGCTGCCTGATGTTTCTATGGCCAGTTTTGGAAGTGGTGTCAGCATTCACCAATTGGTCTCTCACAACCCCGCACTTCCAACAATCATCAGTCACTAAAACTAGGCTTCATCCTTGGACTTCTGTTAATATAGGCTTAATAGTTGTTCCAACCCAGGTGAATTCTTCCAATCTTCTCGATGCATCTTGAAACTCATATCCCCTTTTCACTTGTTCCATTTTGCAATCAAAGCATATGATGTGTCAAATAATACTCCACGGTTTTTAGGCTGACTGAATGGATTATATCCAGATTTCAGACCAAGGGTGCCTGTGACTTGTATCGGTGATAGGTCAAAGCTGTCACTTGCTGTTAGGATAGTTGACAGCCTTTGAGGGGTCCAATAACTACTTTCAACACTTTCTGTAGATCAGGGTTTGTGTGTGTTTTCACTGAATCACGCTTTCTGACGATTTTAGTATGTTTCAGGCAGTTTGAAGGTGGTAGGCAGGAACCATTATTCCATTGTTTCTCAGCCTATGCGTATGGCTTCACACAGAGATCATCATAATACACCAAATTAGGGAATATTTTCGCATTCATTTAACAACAATAAGGGCACACCGACTCACGCTGGTCCAATGAGTTGACTCAGAGTTTAAATGGTTTCTAAAATATGAAACGTGGTATTCCTGGAAGTTGTGGATCAGATCCAACCAGCTGGTCGAGTTCTGAGGCTGTTTCTTTTCTATTTGAACGATCTAAATCTATAGTCCGAAATGGAGTTTTCCAGTTTTGAAACAAAGAAAATGTACGGAGTCACCAAGCCTGAGTGCTCTTAGAGGTTTTAATGACTGAGCCCACAGCCACCTTGCTTAATAGTGAATTCTACTACTACCACTTAGGTATCTTCTTATTTCAATATAACTTGTTTAAATTTCGAACGTAGCACTGACAACTTGTATGATTTTAACAATAAGAAAACCTATTGCGAACCATAGCCAATTCAATAGTGGTCTTCCAGTGTCACACGCTAACATTTGAAATGGAATTTTCCTATAATTTTAGGGCACTAAACCCAAAGTCTTGAAGGTACAAATAAGTTTGAAAGCATCGTTTTATAGATGGAAAGATTCTAGAGCAATGTTTTCTAAAATCACTTCCTAAAATGAATATCCCTTGAAGGAATACAGATGTATTGAAGATTTCAATGTGTTAAGCAAACTCCAACACGATACTGAACTTTAACACTTAGATAAGGAAGTTTGCAATCTAAAGTCAGTGCTCCGATGTTTTAGAATGGAAAGGCCGTGGAGAGCGGGACCCATACGGAACTCATGGCTAAGAAAGGCCTGTACTACGAGTTGGTGCAGATGCAGAAGAAGGAAGAGAAGAAAAATCAAGTAGAAGAAATCGAAAATGAGTAAGAGCTATGTACATTCATAGAATATCAGTTCATTTAAGTAGAGATTTTTTTATAAGTAAAGAGGTTACCAGAAGGAGTGTTTTAGCTGGATGTATGAAAATTTGCCGGTGTTTCTCAACTCTTCTACAGACATTTTGTTACGTATGATATGTATATTTTTCTATTAAGGGTTTTGTAATTACGCTTTCAGAAGTTATTACTGTAAAAAGGTTACCAGAAGGAATTTTTAGCTGGATGTATGAAAACTTGCCGGTGTTTTCAATTTCAGAATGTGATCAATATTTTGTTAGTAGCATGTTTCCAAAACTTTGATGGATGGAAAATTTTTCCATCCTGAAATTGAAACTGCAAATGAGCATAAATAAGGAAAATTCTGATATTGATTTGGAAATTTCTGAAATTGGTTTGGAAATGACTGAATCTGACTTGGAAAAGCTATATTTTTCTTGATCAAAGCTCGTTAGTGGCCTGTGATGGATATTCATAGTTCCTCCTTCCTGTTTCTTGAAACTGCTAATTCTGAGCATAAATAAAAACAAAGCATTTCAGCTTCCTCAGGGTGATGCAACTCTTGGAAGAGGCAACTAGTCCTTTCCATCACCTGTTTGTTATAAATCCAAACACTCAGAGTGAGATAAGATCAATTGCGTACCAATTTTGTATTTAGCGTATGGTGTCATATATTCTACTTTTAATACAATTTACAATGGTCTTGCGCAGTTTAAGCTACGAGTATTTCTGATTGAACGTCTATGGGGAAAAACAAGTGTTCACAGGACTTAGGTGGCAGAATGAAAGATGTAAAATAGAGAAAAAGTGCTTTTTGAGTTAATTAAATCATCATTTTTATACAGGTTTTGATCATTATTAAGATCAGCCATTATCTCATACTGCAGATTAGAACGTGGATGTAGTCCGATCGCACGATGTCTGTGATTTGATATATATCCGTATATTATGAAAATTATTCTGTATATTTTCGTCTATCAATTGACCTCCGGCGCACACTGGGGCAAAAAAACTAATTTAGTGGGACCATCTTGACTGGTCCAAAAAAATATTATGGGATTGACAAATGGAGGCACGTAGAAGATGGTTTCTCTAGCGTTTAAGGGCTGGGTTTCCCAGGAATCTATTAAAATCTCTGACCACATTTTTTCCTCACTGTGGTAGCACCCCACACAACACAATTATTCAAATTTTGCCGGATTTTTATGAAATAGATTTAATTGTAACTTCTCCGGGACCAAACGACACATTTTTTTTTAAACATTAGGCACTAAGCAACGCCTTTATTTTACTATGTAAAATAACTTAATTTGAACATAAAAAAAAGGTTCCATTCAAACAGCGTCATTGTATCAGATAAATTTTCTTATCGTTATTGTATTAATGTCAAATTGAGTTGAAATTTGATTACTTTGAGTGAAAAAAATTGCAATTATCAATAGAGAAAAAACTTGTTCAAAATATATTTCTCTATTCAAAGAAAAATTTTGGATTTTTACAATTTTTTTACATAAGTTTTTAGGACATTTTAGTGAAATTTAAGTACAGTTTGAGGAATACGCTCGAGCTTCGATTTGTGTATGATCTATCTTATAGCTGATATAATTTTTTTTATAAATAAATTTAACGATTTTTAGACATTTTTGGTGGTTTTTTAGTTAATTTTACGAAATTTATTTTTTGAAATACGTCAAAACTATGTAGGCACCATTCAATAAAAATTCCAGGGCCATGCGAATCGGTCTTAAATTTTCAATGGCACTACAGACTTTTGGTTTATTATTCAATAATAAACCATTGTAATCGCTCTGGAAAAAAAAAATTCTAACCCCCCCTGAAAATTTCATGGTTTACGTTTCAAAGGGTGTAGAATCCGAATCTGCAATAAAAATTTTTCCGTCCATCCGCCGTACGCACGATATCTCCGAAACGGCTGGAGCAAAAGATCTGAAATTTTCAGGAAAAATCCATCTTGGTCCGACGGTGCCCCAATTCTTGAGCCAGCTCTCTCACTCAAGTGCCCTTTAAGGGCTGTAAAAGTTTTGTAAAATCCCTAAAAACATCTAAAAACAAGTCGAATCGGCCTAAATATTTACCTATTTGAAGAACATACCATGAGGAATCGAATGAGCCCTTCCCCATGTCCGTAGGTCAAACCATTCTCGATGTATGGCCCCATTTATGCTGACAACATTTGCGTTTTTTGGTTTATTATTGTTTGTTTGTAACCTAGTGATGCCGATAGCGTCGAGTTGTAGTGAATGTGGTTACTGGAGTGATACCCGATGTGGATACTTGTAGTTTATAGCCGATACACGGGTTGAAATTTATATGTATGAAACGCTGATAATATGTAGGTAAATATTATTACTGGGGATTATTATTCAATATTATTACTGGGGTAAATAAGTAGTCTTTCACTCGGGTTTATTATTCAATTGGCTTTCGTTGATGATTTGAATCTGTACTAAGGTTCGGAGTGTGCGTGTTTCAATACGCTTGAGCTTCAATTTCACTATGATCTATCTTATTCAATTAATTTTTTTATAATAAATTTGAATTTTTAGACATTTTTGGTGGTTTTTTAGTTAATTTTACGAAATTTATTTTTGACAATGACAATCAAATACTATGTGAGAACAGATTTATGCTCAATAAAAATTCAATAATCGCTCATGCGAATCGGTCTTAAATTTTCAATGGCACTACAGACTTTTTTTTTGACCTGCTTAATTCGGTGTTTGTCCTGCTATGCGGAGGGAGACATCGTTCCGACTGTCCGAGATGATGATTAAGTGGGAGTACAACTAGGCCCCTTCCTATATGTTTTTCTCTCCACAGCAATAGCTCAACTGGCCGTGTGGTATCTAAATTTGAGGTTACTCTTTGATAACTGTTTATATATAAGTTGAGATATATATGTAGAATAAGTTGTGGAATATAGATGTTCTTTTGTTAAGTGTACTTAACACAATCGCTCCACCATCCTACTCGATTGATTCGGTTTCTCGATTTTTTTTTTTTCAGAGATGAGTGCGATCAAAAATTGGACAAGATTTCTTTCTCTAATACGCCACGACAATCAATAGCTGAGTCAATTATAGGAGAGCTGGTATGTAACACATGAATGATAACAAACATTTTTCAAACTACAACAGCTGTCACGGAGCTTCTCAAGCTGATTCTTATGAACATGCTTCAAGATCGCAAGTTGTTTTCAGGATATCCGGACATCCACGTTCTTGTGTTCTCTTTCTATTTTATTCGATTTTTATTCAATTCCAGAGATCGCAGGGAGTGCTTTGGAGGATGTTGAAGATCAATGCCCCAGAATGGCGAATTCTGACTCTTGGATTTTTTTGCTGTGCAGTCGAGGGCGTAGTGACACCAGTCTTTGCTTTTTTGTACTCCCAAATGTTTTTGGTAAGTTGAAATTTCATCTAGATGTTTTGAGAGAGGAGACGGAAATTTAAGTAGGCACTATAAACAATTAGAAAACTGAATACACAGGACTCTCTTAAGGTTTAGGTAACTCTTAATGCAAAATGCATCCGTATATTTACGAGAAGTTCGTTATATGAGCCCACAAAATCAACAGATAAGCTTTCGTAAAATTTGCCACATTGCAAAGCGCGTTCCTTATTTACGAAATTATTATAATCATTTAATTATTACTAAGGGGTTGACATTGTTTCAACCACTCCTATTGAAAACGGATCTTTTTTGAAGAATGGGCGTACTATCGCTTTTATAAAAAAGCCAAATGAGTTTGGAAAGAAGCAATGGGGGCAATTCCAGGGATAAAGGCGTCAGGACATCCGATATTAGAGGGTGAGTTGTTCGTAATCAGGCTCTGCTACCATACAACGATGGATTTGACTAGTTCCCTCTTTCAAGGGTTGAGGCGATATGCCTGCAACACCCAGAGAGTACCTTTGAAGCTAAAAGCCTTCAGATTTTTGCTCAGAGTTAGCATTTTCAAGAAGCAGGTCCAGGGAACAGTCCATATCCATCACGCATGCTAAATGTTGACAATACGTGTACCGAAGTATTCTATAGTGCTGACTATACTGTAATACTGTCTAATAACCTCATTCAATCGTTATATGGTGGATGTATTTTTGAATGATTCGCTTGTGTTTGTTGTAGACGTTTCAACTGGCCGATGACCAACTGGAAAAAGCTGTTCCTGTGTGGACCAGCATATTCGTGTTTCTCGGAATCGTGTGGGGAATCAATCTGGGATGTCGGGTGAGTGTCTTTGCGTGTCATGAACCATTTTTGTATATGTGATCAATAGGTTTGTCTCAACAAGAGTTGACGTTAACTGATTGTAGTTAACAGAACGTCGTAACAGTTGTTCCAAAAAAGGAGCCGGTGATAGCGATTGAACTGCTCTAGGATGGAAACGGACGTCACCGAGGGGCTCCTTCCCTTGCTTTTAACAAAGAGAAAATTTGAGATTGAAACCACTCATCTAACCGCGAGGTGTATATAGTAAAATTGCCGCAAAGCAACGCAACGTTAAGTAAGGTTGTGCTGTAACGTTAGATTGACGATCAGCCAGCCACCTCGCCGAACTGTTGACAAAATCTAGGATAGCGTCTCACAAGTGGAAGAAGAGGATGTCATCGAGGGAGATCGAACGAAGCAATTGAAGTTCTTGATTTTCAATGAGAAGAATTCCAAGGAAATGAGGAACTGCTGCAGATTTAATGGCAAGAGATACAGAAATGGCATTCCTGAAGAAGCATTGTATAAAAGAGGCCAACTAAAAAAAAGAAGGTTTTTTTCACGGTTCATTTGTATATACACACTACACCTATTGCAATACTGAAAAATTCTCTTCGATTTTGAGGAATAGCGGTTAGAGCAACTGTCGATCATACCAACAACATGTTACCAGTACCTTCAAAGTCGTTTATAAGCAATCACAAATAACTGTAATCATAAATAAACGATCAAATCAAAAAGTATATAAATATGAAGATAATATTGTTGTAATAATTTTATTTTTTGGTTTGCTATAGGTATACACAATGTCATTAGCAGCTGAGAATTTGCTGGGGAGAGTAAGAAAAATGTGTTTCACAAACATCATAAAGCAGCAAGCTTCTTGGTTTGACGATGAAGACAACTCGATCGGCAAACTGTCGACGTTGCTTGCCAGAGAGGCTCCTATCATAAAATCGGTAATGTTTACTTTTACTTTACTTACTTTTGATTCAACATAGAAAATTGGGTTTCAGTTAGAACTCTCGACATCTATCAATAGACGTTTACGCAATTTTCCGAATAAGTCTGAGCAATTTGGTTACTTGAGAGGGGATGACAGACGGCAATCTCAGGCAAAGTGGGGGCATGAAGGGAGGGTACTCTCCCTGCTCATCGTTTACTATTGTGAGTGGATTGTTGGATTTATTCCGATTGCTTGAAAGGCAAACCGCTGCTGCATGTTTGATAGGATAAAAAGCTAAAGACGACACTCACTCTGGTGAACTCTGACGTTCTTTAGTGTACCAATCTGAGCTTGTTTTGGGTAAGGACTACCACTGGCTTCTCAGCTAGTATGCATTCCTATGGTTAGCCCACCTCCGGGGGATCCATTAAGAATTCACTGAAAACGATCCATTTTAGTATCCAGTGAACGCTCATGGGTGCTATTTCAGGCAATCACGCATTGCAGTCAATCAGATTTGCAAGCAGATTGATTTACCAAAACCGTGATGTTCAATAAAATCCTACATTCCAATTTGTTAAAAGTAACTTTTTTATGATTTAAACCAAACGACATCCATCACGAACTGAAAATCCATGTTTCTTATTTTCTTGGAATCCTTTCGGAAATCACTGCAGCTTTTAGCAAGTAGCCCAAAACCATCCCATATGAGTTAAATATTTCATAACAAGACCACCTAAACACAGTAAACCAAAAACGTTAACTCCTTTAGAAAAGTCGTTATACAAAAGTATTTAGTCTTCTCAACGGATATATTTTGCTTCCGAGTCTACCAAGGTAGCGGAAGCATTGTTTTCACTTTTGGAATGTGAAAATTTTTTTGTCTCCAAATCAAAAATTCCACTCGCATTTTGCGTTTTAGACCTTTGTGAACAATTTTGGTTCCGTGTCTGTCTGTTTGTCTGTCTGTCTGTCAGAAAATCCTTGTTACGGGCTAAACTACTCGAAGTTATAGTCTGATTTGGATGAAATTTTCAGGGATTGTGCGGGTTGGAGTGTAGATGGTCACCTATAGGTTTCATGACCCCCGGATCAATAGTAGGCTCTACGCATGCGCAAACGTGAAATCCTTGTTACGCGCATTTCTCCGGGAGTTCTTGACCAATTTGGATGAAATTTTCTGGGATTGTTCGG
The DNA here is from genome assembly GCA_031894815.1 of Creontiades dilutus. Lineage (NCBI taxonomy): Eukaryota > Metazoa > Arthropoda > Insecta > Hemiptera > Miridae > Creontiades > Creontiades dilutus. The sequence continues at coordinate 56,047 of JAVIWC010004007.1, forward strand.
TTTGATGTGTAGATGGTCCCCATAATCAATTATTTATCAAACGTGAAATCCTTGTTCACGCGCATAACTCCGGGAGTTTTGACCATAATAATTATTTATCACTTCTGTCATCCACCCATTCAGCGTCAATGTCAATTTTTATGATCAGGTATATTTTATAGTTTGTTCAATAGTTGAACATGCCTACCTTTATTTTCTCAAGTTATGCTCTTGCATAACAATAAATTTACCCTAATTCAATATTTACTTCGCCCAATTGAACGAAGTTCTTTAGTCAATAATAATTTTCAATGATCTATACAGTCATGTTATGGATACGAGAAGCTATGTGCCACACCCACTTGGCAGACATTTTTTTATTGTGAGAACAAACAGGTACGTCAGCTGTTTGTTATTAGGAGAATATGAGAAATTCCTGGGTGGTTGCCACATCACAGCACTGGGTATGTTCCGTTTAAGGTATGTAGTGGAATTATGGACGTACCCGCAGAAATTGACCAATTTCTATACTGTTCATTGCAATTGTATGGTAAAATAAACCAGTATGACAATAGAATACAGCTACTGTGTGAAATAAGAAGAACAGCGAACTAGTAACTCATTTCAGGATTATCTCAGTGATGATTTATTGTTGCAGTGTTCCGGGCTGAGGATCGGACAGTTGGTGAGTTCTATGTGCACGCTCGTTGCTGCGCTCACCATCGCACTCGTGTACGGCTGGAAATTGGCTCTCATCCTCGCTCTCTCCGTACCTGTGCTGATTTACACCGCCTACAAACAAATGTCCAGTCTCCGACAATCTCTGATCATCAACGACGTGGGAATGACTCTGTCTGGTAGAGTTAGTACGAAATTTATAGGATGTTTCGTAGTTAGTGAGCCCAACTAGTGGGTTCTACCGTTTGGCGAAGAATGAGAGAAAACTACCTACTGCTCTCATCAGATTCCCTTACTTGACTGACCAGAAAACACTTACATTCTTGGCTTGTGAAATGAAATCCCAAAATCACATTATTTGCAATATACAGGGTGTCCAGCGTAAGATCCGAAAAACTTCGCACGCGTGTTCTACAACTAGTTTCAAACAAAAGTACCTCCTAGAGTTTTTTTAGAGGCTTCGTTTTCTAGTTATTTCACTTTTAAGATTTTTTTCGTGTTTCCGACCTTACGTCAATAAAACGGCCGTAACTCCGGCGATTTCGAAGTATTTGCGAATCTAAGGATGCCGTTGGAAAGACCATTGAATTTCCCATCGTCGCAGTTTTAACAATAATTTTTTTAAGAAAACTAAAGGTTGAAAAATGAGCCTGAAAAGTAAATTTTGTCAAATTGTGAAAAAAAAACAATTTTTTTAATGGCTCCTTTGTCCCCCTTAATTCTGATGATACGTTTGAACCTGTAATCCTAAAAAATGCGCAAAAGCCTCAGCTTTCCAATGATATAATTAGTTTTTAATTTTTAGAGGAAACTTTTTTGAGAAAATTGAGATTTTATGCCAAAAAACGTGTGTTTTCAAGTACATTTGGGTTTTTTTTGATTCGCACGAATTGCTCAAAATACCCCCTCCCCCCCCCCTTCTCGTGGATTCAGAGGGTCGCTCGTCTGCGACTGGAGTCGACCGCACAATGAAGGTCATGGTGGTTCTGGCCGATCAGATCCCCAGAGTATTAGTGGCTGATATCAAAATTTCCAAATTCCACCGGTTTCTAGGTGTTTTTGATTTATGGACTTGTTACGGATTTGTTTTTGCAGCTCCTGGACCATAAAATATTTGATTATCTGGAAGATATGTCCCTGGAACAGAGGAGGGGTCTATAGTTCCAAATGGATGGGTGCCCAGCTCACAAGGTCGTACCGTCACAGAGTGGATGAACTCCAACTTTGAGAGTTCGTAACAAATATGTTCGTTCCACCACCCCCAAATTAGAAGTCTGTTACATGATCTGTACAATACAGTACAATATAGGGGCATGCAGAAAAACTGAGGTAGAATGTTCAAACCTGATTGCAATGTTCAGAAGAAAGGGACGGTTTAGGTTTCGGGGAAGTTAAAGCTGTCTATGAGTGTTCAACTGTGGATGTGAAAAATTTGGTTCTACGATTAATAAAGGGACGCACATGTCATTCGGAAAAGTTTTACAACAACTTTACTAAGATTCTTTTTCTAGCCGATTTTCATATTTGTTAAACTGAAAACTCTCACTTCCATCGTTCATTTACTTCTTCATGAGTCAGATGAGAATTAACGGGTGTATAAACCTCACTGCAGTCAGCCCCAAGGGAAACAGTCGAAAGTACTTATGATGAAGATTATCATTGATCTTTCAATTTCTTAATGAAGGTATCGGTGGTTAAATACCCGTAGTTACCACCTTAAAAAAGTATTAGGCAATTTTAGTCCGAGAAGTTATGAAATTTTCAGTTAAAAATGTAAGCTATCCCCACCCTCACTTCCCCTTCCTCTTGACTTGTTGGTACAACGGTCCTGGCAGAGGAGATGAGTGACTGGTAAGTCTGTTTCAACTGGTAAAAGCATAGGTGCGTTAAAGTTGACTTTGTTTCAGGTGGCCTCAGAAAGCGTTCAAAATGTTAAAACAGTGCAGTCTTTGGGCAGCCAGGATATGTTTTTGAAGGTTTACTCCAAGGCTTTGGAGGAACCCTACAAGTAAGTTCCCTAGCGACAGATAATCGTTTGTATGAGTGTAACAGATGTAGGTATGTAGAACTCCTAGCCTGATGGATCCATGTTATTTTCACGTGTTTACCATCTAACCCCCGACAATGGAGCAATGATAGGAATAGCAAAGTCCACCCACCGTAGGAATCCTAATGGAGTAGACTTTATGTGGGAATACATACAGTTTCGCTTGCTATAAACAAGATTCCCTGAACAGACGACCACTGTTGAGCTGCGCAGCAGTGACGTTGAAAAACAGTGATTCTTGTCAGGAGCCATCCAAGGCGTATCAAGGAAGTTATGGAATGGACAAATTGTCACTTCCAAGCATGAGGCGCTACGCTAAAACCCTTCAGGTTTATGCTCAGGATTGGCGGTGACAAGAAAGAGAAGAGAGGAACGATCCCTATCCATCACAAAGTCAAGGCGTTATTCAGAACTGTTTATGCTGGATAGATGCAGGTGCCGAACCCACTTCAATTTAGTAGTAAAAGTAGTAAAGTATAGTAAACAAGGAGTTTCACCTTGGATTTTCGTCCGACAACCCGGAGGTGTCGGTGACGTCGCCAGCCGTCCTCTAGAGAGGATTGGAACTAAGTCTGACGATTTTGCTCGTGGCTTCCCATTGTCTCATGCCCCTGGGTTGGGAGCGATTTGGATTCACGTGATATCGAGATCAGAGGTGAACTGTCCAACGACAGGACAGGTATACAACACTTGATAGGATTTTGGCCCTAATCATCGGTGTCTGCCGGATTAGGATGCACTGCAATTTAAACGGGCCGATTAGGCTCTGTAAGGGGAGCTCCCATCTGCCAATCCTACAATTTTCTCTCATGAAGTGACAAGGCCATTATAAGAAAAGGAACAAGGTAGACTTTAGTCCCAAAACTAGCGTTGAGCACTGATGACGTGAGCTGCTGCGGTTTTGGGCTCTATAACTTTCAGTAAACACTTTTTGAAGTTTGAACTTACAATTTCAATTCTTAAAGTACTTTCACATACTTACTTGATTGTAAAACATGAATGATTTATCATTGATGAATTAAGCTGCAAATCTGTTTTTTGTATACTTTTTTTGCAGAGAAAACAAGAAGCAGGCAATATGGCTCGCTTTAACTTGTGCTATAGCTTACTCTATACCATATTTGGTGTACGCTGCAGCCTTCAAAATTGGATCCTACCTCATCGTAAACCATGACATGACTCCGGCTGACGTCTACAGGTTGGGAACAGCATATAACGTTGTCCTAAATGTGAAATTACGCAGTTCTATAAAAAACAAAGTGTACATAACTGAGAATGATGGGCACCCACGCCTCTGTTCGACGTTAAATGAAAGTAGGTTTTATCCGAAGAATTTCGGAAGACGAAAACCCCACTCTATTTAGGAAAAGCTAGTACGTCAGATTTGTCTCGACATAAAAATTAACACAAAAAAAAAAAACTTCCCTAAATTAACACTCTGTTGGGTACATCAGATTTATCTGGACGAAAAAGATAATGTTTTCCAAAAAACCCCCTAAATTCGGGCACCAAGAAAACTGAAATTTCGTTTACGAGCCTAAGAAACTCGTAGCAATTTATATAACTGAAGGTCATCAAATCGGCCACAAAGAGTTCGCAGATTAAACAGCGAATCGTTGTTCTATTTCATGGTTATACTTTCTAGAGCCAAGTTGTTATGTTATATTAAATTGTAACAGTAAATATAAAGACGTAATAATCAGATTATGAACGCGTTTCAATGATACATTATTGTTATGTTCAGGGTGTTTTTCTCTCTTTCGCTGTCGGCTGCAACTATCGGATCATCCTCAGCTTTTTACCAGGACCTTGGGAAAGGAGCTGCCGCGGCTAAGTCAGTACTGAAAGTGATTGACCTAAAGTCTCAGGCTGATCCCACTTCTGAAGAGGGAGTCGAACATGTAAGCATAAAAGTAGCGATTATTCTCGCATAGGTAAAATTCTTTTCACAATTCACTTCACTACTATCACTATTCACTATCATCCAATTCACAAATGCTTGGCTATGTATACGGCTGTTCGATCTATTCATAATCCGCGTCAATCCAGACGCCTCTTATATCCAAACTTGTATAATAAATTAGTGTATAACCAAGTTATTTTAACTTAGATTCAAATAATTGGGACTATAGAATGCGAAAATTGTTAAGTAGTGCGCATATACATATAAATAACAGGAAAACTTGTCCTTACAATCATTAGTGGTGAGTAACTTCTTAATAACCTCTCCATTCACAAAGGGAAGGAGGTTTTCAGGCAATATCAGCGTGGGTTAGTTAGTTAATACCGGAATCTTATCGATGCAGGACATTCACAGAGGATTAGTCCTTCTCCGCCTTTTCGCAGCAGATCCGGTTTTCTATTGTCCTGGTACTACATATACGAGTATTGTTATGGCGATATCTTATGGGACAGTGGCCAGTGAAGAGGTCTACAACTTTGTGTGGGCCTAGGAGCCTAAGTGACAGAACTGATTAAGAACCACTTGGCTTGGTTCTTAATGGAAGTATTGCCAGTACATTTTCGGCTTGATGAGTTATGTAACTCTAGGTAACCACTTGTTGGGGTTTAGGTCCTTTGGGGTTAGACTCTAATCCTTTTCTTAATAAGCCGATCCGCTTTCTCGTTGTCTTCTATTCCCTCTTGACCCGGCACCTAAATCAACATTAGTTTGTCGCCCTTGGACGCAGCTTCGCAGCTGAAGAAACTCCAGGTCATCTTTGAGGTTATTGAGAAGTGAGCAATACCCTTTTAGCGCCGTCTGACATTATGCAGATTCTTGCACGTTTGAGTTGTTTTCTAGCAATCTGGTGTATAGACAATTCAATAACATGGGTTTCTGCCGGCTGGTGGCCACTTGTACAAGAGGCCTGGACATGTTGGGGTTGATCTTACTAGGTCAACCGTATCCAACAGAAGGAGTCAAGCCTGCAGTTGGTTGTGCACCGCATTAGTTAATGTTGACCCTAACTTTGTATTAATTCAACAAATAAACTGAATTGAATTCTGGCCAGTTCTACACAAAACAATGAAGAATATATTCCCAAATTCCGTCAGGGATGGACCCAATTGTAAACAGTCTGGCCTTTCGAGGAAATCTCAACAATAATGCACCTACATTTCTGGTCATGTTAGCTACATAACAAGAAGGTGACGAAATGGATTATTCGCCCCTTCCGATATCTGAGGCGATATGCCTGCAAGTAGCAGAGGACGCCCCTAACTAAAAGGCTTCGGGTATATTCCTGGGTGTAGTAGTTTTGGGTGAAACACGATACGGGAAAATGGAACTATATCCACCACTGCTGAAAGGCAGCTAAAATATAAAATCAGTAAATCGAATGGTTATATGTATGATGATGATATTTTCTCTATTTATGTTTTGTTTCAGGAAGCTAAAGGGAATATATCGTTCGAAAATATCCACTTTACCTACCCAATGCGACAGGACATCAAAATTCTTCAAGGCCTAACTTTATCCGTTTCTGCCGGAGAGACGGTTGCTCTGGTTGGTGAGTCCGGCTGCGGGAAATCGACCCTCATTTCTTTGTTGGAAAGGTTTTACAAACCCGCAAAAGGAAAAATAGTAAGCTAATATTTAAATCATTTAAGTAGGTTCGCGTTGTAAGATGCATGAGAAGTACTGAAACACTACCTATTAAATATCTGTAATGTCCTGCTTCAGTTTTTTATATAAAAGGTGCTAAACACATAAACTCTCAGAAAGAACTGCAGAAAATGATTTGGAACAAGTTGTTTGTCCAAGTCACAAATTTCTTTGCACCCTAACACTTGACATTGTATGTTTCATATCTAGAAGCTGGATGGAGTTGACGTGGCCAAAATCAAACTGAGCTGCCTTCGGAAACACATAGGAATCGTCACTCAAGAGCCAGTTCTGTTTTCTGGAACCATAAAATACAATATCACGTACGGCGCGTTGGATCGCGAAGTGACCGACAGCGACGTCATCCAGGCTGCCAAACTGGCCAACATCCACGACTTCGTCACTTCCCTCCCACTGGTATGATGTTCCTCTTTTCTATTTGCTTCCAATACCAATTACTGTTAATCAAATTGTACAATGATTTAAGACTATTTGTGAACTCAAGTTTATGAAATAGAGGTGATTGTCCATGAATTTTATATGATCGGATCGTCAGATCACATCGTCGATCAAAAATCATAAGTCATTTCCAAGGATAATTTGGGTTAGCTTCTAGAACAGGCTAGAACTAGCTTCTTATATAGTTCTCTAGTATTATATCTCACTCTTATATATCTTCAGTAATCTTATACAGTTTGTACTAACTTAATAGCGTCGTGCAGCCACGAAGACTGTCCTCTGTACCACCATAACTCCAAATAAGTTTAAAACTCCCTAATGTGTGAATATTGTGTGTCCGCAGGTTCACGTAAGAAGCAGAATTTCAGCAGTTTTCTTTCCAAATTTGTTGACTTTTCCGCGAAATATGCCGATTTGGCGGTAGATAATTCCCTTTCTGTTTCATTGTTCACAAATCGTTTCTTCGCTTCCCGATCGTAGACTCCATCGAGCGCCTTTTCCCGGGGCCTATTAGCCTTTTCGAGCTCAAATTTGGAGGGTAGTCAGAAAAAGACGATTCTATAATTATGTAAATTTCATCATCATTGAGAAATTCCTGTAACTTTGTGGAAATGTTTCGGGAATATGCGGGTTATGCCGTGATTGAGCCCTTACCAATTTAATCAATCAATTAGTCAAAATATTATAAAATTCGCCCATACCGTCATACACATTTGTATGACCGCAACTTTGTTCAAAATAATTAGTAATTTTGTTCACGATGGTAACGTTTTTAGCTGTAAGTACTTTATTAAGGGTTGGCTGGTCACATCGTTGTTGTGTCAGACCTCAACTCGTCGAGTTGAGAGGATTAATCAAGAAATAAAAAATGGAAATCACTTTTACGACTATATGAACTTATGACAAGGAAATTGTACGATATACAAATTCGTCAAGGAACACGGAGCTGATTACTCACTATTCGGTGGTAATTGTTTATCTTCAACAATGTTAGTACAATCCCTCCGCAACCTGCCGGATATTTTGGGACGATCATTGAATAATGTAGAGTTCTCTCCAAGTAGCTATTGTGACAGTTGGCACGTATTATTAAGGTTAGAATTGTCCCGTTTGATTACAGCGTTAATTTTGATGTTCGTCGTTCCAGGGGTACGAGACGCCTTGCGGGGATCGAGGGACGCAGTTATCCGGAGGGCAAAAACAACGGATAGCAATCGCCAGGGCTATCCTCAGAAATCCGAAAATACTCCTCCTCGATGAGGCTACTTCGGCTTTGGATGTCGAAAGTGAAAAGGTGAGCTTTGTAAATCACGAAATCACGATTTGATGTATTCTGACTAATTTGTGAACTTGGAGAATACTAAGTTAAGGTGGTCTTAACACCATTTTCACCCAACAATTTAACCCGTATAAATTGCTCCCTCCATTCGCCTCCTTTCACGATGAAAATTGAATGTTTTGAAATATATTTAAAAACAAAACAAAGTCTTGATTAAACAAAAAAATAAAGATATGGATCGGGTGAGCATTTTTGCTAGAGCAGCGATTAAAAGGATTCTATACTCATTCTGTCAACAAAAGCGAAAATTCCGAGGTTTGTGGCACAACGAGACAAAAACTGGAATCGGAAAACATAAGAATCACAAAAAATTGGAGCAATCACTTCATGTACCTTCGGAGCACTCACCACCAGTGATGATTCATCACCCATCAATAAACGATCATGAATCACTGCAATGTCGAGAGAAAATGCGAGATAAAATGACCTAAGTACTGGTGAGTGATGCTTGAATAACTGGGAGTGATGCTTGAATCTATGTACTTGTAAACACATATAAACAGAATGACCTTATATATATAGAATAGAATATATGTAGACGAGCAAACCTGATATATAGATAGACTTTATGTACAGAATGAACTTATATAGAATGACCATCTTATATAGAATGTATATAGAATGACCATCAGTTTAAGTGAGCCAGGTTTAAGAGTGAAGGGGGTGGTGATACTACGAAGTAATCCTGACGAAATGCCCAGTTCAAGAAACTCAGCGGCACTTTTCCAGCTCCAGACGCCGCGCCATGTCACATTTGCCGCGATAATTTGATGTTAAAGAGATGGCGATCCTTTTAGCTCAGATACCGCTTGCCACAGGTCGTTCCTATCATATTTGATTTTCTTAGCCCTCCAGGTCTGCTCCGTGTCCACACTGCCGCGGACAACTTGGATATCCAGGTTTATGGCAGACCCACCAGGGTTAACGGTGTCAACATCTGGCTTCTTGCCCTGGTCACTTGGCATGTGATACAGTCCCTCTCTCTCCACATCCCGACCACTGGTTGACAATGCAACAGCTACCTGCTTAGTAGCCGCATCATGATGGAGATTGCGGCCACTATGAGTTCTTGGACACTGCACATGATCCAGGTTCTCATCTTTACTTCGACGAGCACGGCAGAGGGTCTCTACTGGCCCACGACTACCTCTGAAAACCTCACCGCTGTGGCTAGATAAGCCACCCGAACGGATTGAAAATATCGGTAGTCGCAATGCCCCAATGCCCTCTGAAGCCCACTTCACCCATTGAGAGGTAATGGGGGATTCAGAGGACTGTCGGTGTTCTTCACCACCCACTGAATCATGCAGGGCCGCAGCAAACTCAGCAGATGAACTGGGTTTTGGAGCAGTTAGAGGTGTTGATATGTACAAACTCGTACACTTATACCCATACACCTATAGCTTTTTCAGGGATTCTACCTTGGAATGGTTTGAAACGGATTTGAATTTGAAGTCCTAAAAACGAAATGTCCAAAGTCTTTTTTCTCTTCCTCCAAATAACAGAGATAGAATGCTGTATACGTTGATAGTATCACAGATATGCAATACTTATATCTATTTTTCAGGTGGTTCAGATGGCACTGGACCGAGCGCGAGAAGGTCGAACTAGTTTAGTCGTTTCTCATCGCCTGTCGACCATTCAACACGCAGATAAAATCGCCGTCATTCAAAAAGGCGTCATCGTAGAGTTGGGGAAGCACCACGAACTCATGGAGAGTAAAGGGTTTTACTACCAACTCGTTCAAAAACAACAAATGTGATACCTGATATGATATTTATGTGTAAGATAAAACGTGTATTATCAAATAGGTTAGGATAACTCAGTTGAATTACCCTCTAGTTGATAAAGGCAAATTTTTGCCTCTTTTTCGAGATGCTCTATTGTATTCGATTGAAGCTTTATATAGTGTTTATGATTAATAATTAAACACTTATTGAAGATAATTGATCGCTGAAAACTTGCATGTTAATTTAAACACAAAAATGGGAGTGTAAACTGTAAATTAGTGGTATACTGATATCATGGGTAGATGTAAGCATAAGTTCATTAGAACTTGTATTCAGACCCCAATTTTCACACAACAGCAAACCAATAATAATTGATCGTGGTTAACAAACACTACACTGCTGTAAACTGTATTAGTATACTGTAGGTAACAGTATAGTGTTCTGTCAATTTTCCATCTAAAATCATCATATGTTGGGTGTCCAGTTTTTAACACTAATATGATTAGTAGTTTTCTGTGTCTTGTCATCGATGGTACTAAAATGTCTTAATAGTTAGATATCAACTTTGTACTTAAGTTTACAAGTAAAGTTACATTTTTGTAATGGTTATACCTAACATTAATAGGTAATCGACTGTAAAAATTGAACACCCAGTGTTCCTCATTCCTATTTCTTGTGTACCGATATTTTGAATGAAGGTGGTATTATCGAGAGGACTGTAAAAATATTGTAGTTAATAAAAGTATTAATGATGCTGTAGAAATTAAGCATTATACTTCTTTTTTATAAACATAGGCGGTTAAGACAACATTAGGAGGAAGAGCATCTAGTAAACTAATTATGCGAGTGACCAACACAACCACTGTTACTATGAATTTAATGTGCAATATTAAACTATTCTTAGCAGAACTACAGCTGTTGAATATCAGATTGGCACCAGAGCCATCTTAAACTGTAGATGTTGAAGATTTGAACTGTGAAAAGGAAAGGATTGTAATAAAAGTCAACGGATATATGGCGTTCAGTTCTTTCCATTTACTTTCCCTCAAATCTGTGATGGTGTTACGGCCCAAAAATAATTATGTCATTGACTGAGTTCGAAATGGCGTAAATACTATACTAATGGGAAATTCCCTGTTAGTTGCAACATAGATTGATCTAAAGACCGATTTAATGAAACCTCTTCGACTGTAGTGTTCCTTGAACACCATTTCCCCGGAGTCAAATACCAGCCGTCACGGTATGGAACGAAAACGACTTCATCGACAGGAACAAAATCACATCATATTCCGATCATTTTTAAAATGAACAATTGAGGAGATTGCATCGCAAAAAGTACTACACCACTCAAGTGAATGTTTCAGGAAACGCAAAAATTTGAGCAAACTCATTTTAACTCATAGGTTCACACATTTTCTTTCAATTAACCGTTTTTTCCTCCTCTATTAAAGTGGCAAAACAGTTTGATAGTCAGTGGATAACATTATTATTCACGTCAAATTTTAAATTTTTCAGCTATGTATAAAGCAGGTTTTGACTGATACAAATGGATACAGCACCTTTGGCTGATAACGTCGTATCTTTATAAAATGACGCCTAATGAGGCGGATGCTGTATCTTTTGGATGGATATAGTGTAGAGGAATTCGGATATGACTTAGATTCAGTACTGTATGATTGATGAATGGATAGAGTACGTTCTGCTTGGAACACACCTCAACTGTTTAGTACTGTTTGGTTGAAAACTCGATTTTCATCGCTCATTTTTCAATGGATTAAGCACGTTTTGAGATGAAACGACATCCCGAAACCGTAACCAACCATTAGTTCGCTATTGAAAAAATGGCGTTTAATACTTTTTGCGATACAACCTCTTAATTCTAAAAACAATGATATTAAATAAAATACAAAATCAAAAAATAAACCCCTCCTGATCATCGGGAGAGAATTCGAGTTCGAGCTAGGCCATCGTCACTGTGTGTTTTGGCTTAGGTGAGTGAGTTAGTGACAAATGCAACGGTACTGGATGTGATGTTTAATCAACGCATTCCCTTAGATAACGAGGGGTTAAATTAATTACTGTATCACATGTTGGGTCTCACGGTCCCAAAAATGGTGATTAATAGGATGTTCCTGGTATATCACTAATACTCCTGGAATACTTTCATTTTTCCGCATTTGAACGTCAATTTCTCAACTAACTTCCGGCGTAGAACGGAACGGAACAGTGGAACGGTTTTTGATTGTAACTCTGAAAAGCTGACATTTTAGTCCGACTTTTAGGATTAAAGAGGAAATTCACTTCTTGACCACTATTAACAAGGAGCTATTAACGAAAGAAAAATTGGAGATTTTCATGATTTGCGAATTGTCCCTCTTATAGTTCATTTTGCATCCGTTTTATAATAGGTCTCAGGAGTCAAAATACCTATTTGGATTGATCAGTTGATCATATTTGTTCCAATAATCGCTTTATCACCTGAGACACGCAATGCAAAATTCAGTGGGGTTTATTATTCAATTTTATTCATTTGAGTTGCATTCATGATTTGAATTTCTACTAAGCTTCGGAGTGTGCGTGTTTCACCGGTGATAGAGCGATTTATGAATTTCAGGAGATATGCATAGACCACGTAAATCTTTCCTCAACCAAAACACCTATTTGGATTGATCATTTGATGATATTTGTGTGCCTCCTCTACATCAGTCTACCTTAGGCTACATCGTTTAGATTTGGATTTGGGGAAGTTTTAACGCAATACGAGTGCTAAAGGACTTGATAAATTATAGGTGTTTTTATTCAGTATTTGGATTGTATCAAATGAGGTAAAACAACAAACTTTGAGGGTAGTTTCCTTTGTCGATGAAGATGGCTCATCATTGAAAATATATGTAATTCCAGTGTTTAGGAGTTAGAGTTGTATAAGGTAAAATAGTTGATTTTACACTCCCTCGATAAGTTTTCTTTTTGCTTCAATCTCCGACGAAGAAAAAATGTATTACAAGCACATGACAGAAAAACGAAAGAACAATAAATTTATTGGGTGAGTTTTTCCCTCAACGGATTGACTTTGGTCAATCGAAAAACTTTTTCCATTCGACTTCGATTACGATAGGCAGACGGAGGAGCGGAAAGTTTTTATTCTTTTGACCGCTGTATTGTTAGCACGTGAGAAAGTTTCCGAAGAAATCAAATACGTTTGTGTTCATACAGTGATTTCTCCACTCCCCAGTAAGCCTGAAGGAAACGGTTGGGTCTGCCAAGTTGGGTGGGCAGTTTATATTCTGCACACTGTCCGTAGCTCAAACCATTCCCGATGTATGGAACAATTTATGCTGCCAACATTGCATCCACATTCAGTACATCACTAGGTTACTGCGATCAAAACAAAAATAACAGCGTTTTTTTTTTTCGTTTTTTGTTTTGTTAGTCATGTAGTGAATGTGGAGCAGTAACCTAAAAGGGTTGTATACATAGTGAAACATTCTGATGCTCCGTCTTACGAAATTTAAAATTTTCAAAGAGAATATTTTTCCATTGTAATCGCTATTGAAAAAACGCTGCAAAACTGGGGTTTATTATTCAATTTGTAGCGTTCATGATACACAGGTGATGATTATTGCATATGCTGATTAAATGCATGCTCCGTCTTACGAAATTTAAAATTTTCAAATAGAATATTTTTCCGTTATTTTTGATTCTTTAATCGCTATTGCAGCAATGGTTTCTTGATGCTTTGTGATGTCGAAGGCAAATGAATGCATTACGTTCATCCGTTCTCTCTCTTTTAGGGCTAAAATTATCAGCTAGAACTGTCAGAAAAGAAGAACTCCATCACGAATGTGAACGTGGTTGGATATCGCATCAGCTGATGTAATTTAAATGGAATTTTATTTTCAAGGCTGAATTTTGAAATCGAGTGTTTCAAGAATTAGGTATGTTACATAATTGTGGGCTAATGAAGTTTCGGTAGGTGTTTTATTTTATCTCATTAAATTTCAGTTAATCTGTTGGTAGATTTCAACGTGGAGCTCACATACAGTAAACTGCACCATGGTAGATATTTTGATATGAGCTATCGTTTTGTACAAAGGGATAGTAAAGATTAATGTTCGTCAAAGTAGTCATTGGGACATGTAGAGATAGATAAGTTACTGGGTATGGAGACACAGTGATCAACTGAAGGGCCCCTGCAGCTAAATTTGTTCTTAATCGATCTACCGAGCTGAAATTGAAATACAACATAAATGGAGTATTTTTATGGCATTTATAATTCAAGTACAAGATATGCTGGCACGAGGTACCAAGTTTAGATAATTTATCACAGACTACGACTAATGTACTTGGATCAGCGATTTACGTAGAAGGGTTATCCTAATATAGAAATAATAAACCCCTGTGTAATCATTTGCAGTTTTTTTACTACGTCGCCTCTTTAGAGAACGCGTGTACCAAAAAATATTTAATATTTGCTCAAGGTACGATTTTGAAGTTTTATTTCTTTTTTATGTACGTATGACATACGTATGACATTGTGGATTCTTGATTTATTTTATTTTGCGTTAAAGAATTCTGGTCATTAGCAATTTAGTATAAGTGTACTGTCCACTTAATACCTGAAACACTAGGGATCGATAAATAAGTTCTCTTTATTAGAACGACCTTTCATATCTAACATAGTAGAAGTTCGAATTGAATTTTCCCGATTTTGCGGGTTAACCCCTAGACAGTCCTCGTCTCATCATCGATAACGTAATGGATTCATATCATTTCAATTCATGAATTTGACGTCATCACGACGATGTCACGTTGATCGTAGCGTTCATATTTCCAAGGGCCATTCATCGATTTTATTCAAGTCCGCAGTTATCAATATCACAAAATGCTTACAAACAAGTCTTATCTCATTATTCCGCGTGAAAAAAAGTTAAAATGCGATGTTGTTCTGAGTGCTATGATAAAACATTATTGAAATCGCGTGTTTACAGCCGGATTTTTTTTTTATCTGAGAGTATCATTATAAAAAAGCAGGTGTCATCGTTTGCTCGCCCACGGAAGTTTTTTTTTCTATACTATCTCAAGTTGAACCCCATTAGTTCCCTCCTTCTTCACCCACTGCGTTCCAATCGCTTATTGGTTTAATGATAATTTAATTGAGGGCGGCAAACAACATCGGTTTTCCATTTACGATTCCCATTAAAAAGGGGGAGAGGGAAAGAGAGGAATTCGTTCTTGGGTATTTGCAATTCGGACGCAACAATACAACACAACTGTTTGCGATAGGGAACTTGATTCCGATAAAATGATAACTTTTCTTGTCGTTTCTCGAGTTTCAACAATATTATGGTGTTATCGTGAAGATAATTCGTCGTATGACTAAACGGGCAGTTGGGGCGATTGTGTGGTTAGCAGGTAGGCAAATGGGTTTAACTGTGGGAAGGGGAGATGGATTTTGTGTAATTCACATTTTCATCTCGTTAAAGCGTCTTGTGAATAGATGGTGTATTGTAAAGGATTCCAAATATTAAGAATTCCACACGTTCCTTCTTAATTGCTCATCATTAGTAACTAATTAGCGACTTCATTAGCAGCTCATCATTAGCAACTGTTGCTTTCTTCTAAATTTAAAAAACGCAGCAAATTCATTCACTGGGGTTTATTATTCATTTGGCTTGCATTCATGATTTGAATTTATACTAAGCTTTGGAGTGTGCGTGTTTCACAGGTGGTAGAGCGATTATTGAATTTCAGGAGGCACACAAATATGATCAACTGATCAAACCAAATAGGTATTTTGGTTGAGAACCGATTTATGTGCTCTATGCATATCTCCTGAAATCCCAACTACACCCTTTGAAACTTAAACCATGAAATTTGGGGGGGGGTTAAAAATTTTTTTTTCAAGATCGATTACAATGGTTTATTATTGAATAATAAATCAAAATGTGCTGGGGAATGTAGGAAGTTTAGCTCAGACAATACGGCAATTTCCGTGGATTTTCGTGATGCTTTCCTGTGTTGATGTGATTACTTTAAATTTAAGAACTTTTTGTAAATAATTTTCAAGTAGGTACATGTTTTTCTTCACTCATATTTTTTCCATTAATCTCAATGATAAGAGTTTTTTATCGTGTAGCTAATATTATTCACGATAGCTCCCCCCCCCCCCCCTTTCCTCAAATTTTGTTCTTTAACGTTTCAAGATGCGTACCTATCCAAAATCTGAAATGTCCGCCCGCCATTCGCCCTACGGACCATAAAATTGGAATTAGTCTTGGAATTAATATAAAAAATTAATTCTTTCGCACATGGACTCCACTAGACGTCCAGTTGCTTCTAAGGGAGATGGGATGTTTGCACCCAACTGACTTAGAATGACTTTATAACTTCACCCTTTATGGCTGTAATTCAGGCGTCCCCCCCACCAACTTAGAACCAGCCCCCCCCCCCCAATTAAGTAAGTACCCCCTCTAAAAAACTAATCAAAGACAATATTTGAACATTGTGATTGTCATAAAATAAATGTTATACATTTTCAGATGAATTTACTAGCTTCTATATTATTTTATTATTATTTATTTTCTAACTAGTGATGTAATATATTTCCGAATTTCGTTACATTAAACGCTGTTTAGTAAGTTTAGTTCAACGGGGATGCAAAACCGCTGCAAATTCTTTCACTGGGGTTTATTATTCAATTTCATTCATGATTTGAATTTCTACTAAGCTTTGGAGTGTGCGTGTTTCACAGGTAATAGAGCGATTATTGAATTTCAGGATTCACACGAATACGATCAACTGATCAATCCAAATAGGTATTTTAGTTGAGAACAGATTTACGTGCTCTATGCATATCTCCTGAAATTCAATAATCGCTCTATTACCTGTGAAACACGCACACTCCAAAGCTTAGTATAAATTCAAATCATGAACGCAAGCCAATTGAATAATAAACCCCATTGAAACAATTTGCAGCGTTTTTACTAATGTTTCGTTTCATTCGTCCAGTGATTTCGGAGAATATATATTTTGTTTCAATTATTCACTTACTTTTCAAGTGTCCTGTCATGAAACAGTCTCATATTATGAATGTTCTGTATCTCTTATTGGGCAACATGTTACACAAAGAATTCTCCGTAAGTTGTTACTTTTGAGCTTTCGTATCATGGACAATGGTACTTTGTACATAATATTGGAGAGGGAATGATCATTGATGAAATCACTAAGAATAAAGAAACTGTAAGTTTCATTTGAGGGGTTTTCAAATCCATCCAAAGGAAGTGTGTTATATTAGACCACTCTCCTCTCTGATTGTGATGATTCATCTGATCTCTAATAACTTGATAAAATACGATATAAAGTGGTGCATTTATGTTCGTCCTCTTTCAGAACATTACCCCTGGAACTCATACATTATATAAATCTATCTTAACAAATGATAACTTATATTGGGAGTTATTATCTAAAGATATCCGATGCACCGCCATATTACGCCGAATGCAGGTTGTTATGATATAAAGTTTCCCTCCATCGAATGCCCTTATGTTGATGATATGGGTTCGTTATGTAGATACAGTCGGCACGTTAAATGCATTGTAATGAGATTAGACTGAGCAATTGCGGGGGCTTAGGCGGAAGGTCTCTGTGTGTGTAGGTAGGTACAGAGAGCTAATTGGATAAGTGGATTAGTTGTGGGTGTAATCATCTCGTGGAAAGTTAATGCCGGGATTCCCGGGAGAGAGCTCCGGAACGGGATGTTGGGACACCGAAAACGGGGAAGCGGGACGGGTTGAGAGGAGGTGGGCTGCAACAAGGCCAACGCTACGAAGGCCTCTCAACTTCAAAGATGATTAATCAAAGTCCCTTACGGGTGGGTGGCTTCCTTCAATTTCGGTTAATTATTTTCAACAATACGCCTTTATAATCTCATAACAAACATTTTTTATAAGCCCCCCCCCCCCCTCCCCCCAAACTTTGTTATTGTACTTTGTAAAAATTTGCAATGTCCGTCCTCCAAAAATCTACTAGACCTCTGGATTAATGAAATAAATCCGTTCTTTCGGGAATGGACTCACTTGGGACCTAATTGGTGCCAACTTCTACCAACCTAGATAGCCTCACAACAACAAGTAGCAATTTCCAGTTGAGTTGAACCTTTTCCGAAACTATTAAACGTTTTCCCCATGCAATTATACTTTTTCCAGAAATAATTAAACCTATAGCGGGAAAATAAGGAATCGCAAGTATAAGAACGACAAAACAGTTTAATAATGAATTAGGCAAAATGAATTGCAAAAAAATCGAAAAACAAAGGCGTGAACGAATAACGAAGAGTAAACGAATAATGAAGCTAGGTACAATGGTATCTACTTCACGCTTAATGCTATTTTATTGGTTGTTACCTCGTTTATTTATTTCCTATTACATCCCCTTCTTTTGAAAGGTTAAACTATTTCGGAAAAAGGTTAAATTATTTTGTTAAAAAGTGCAATTGTTTCGGAAAAAGGTTTAATATCAACTGGAAAATGCTATATATTATATGCCAAAAAGTGGTCGTATACGTGGTTTTGCGGGGCTTGTGCTAACCTTGTCAAGTGGGGCGTCATTATCGATTAATTTTGGATGCCAAATCGATAGAGACCTGTTTCAGATCTGCAAAATTTCAGCCATAGAAATAATCGCAATTTTTGAATCTAAAAGTGACCGAACCAGACTAGTCTGAGCTCATCTGACTTTATACATTCAATTTCAAGGTTGAAAATGTCAACTACGATATTATCTAATAATTTAATTGTTACGATTAAATATCGGAAAATAAGTCTACTAATTTATCCGTTTTCTTGCTTTGACTTTCAATCTTATACGGATGATACATTAATAAATTAAATTTTTTTAGAGTAGGTACCCTAATAAAAGTGATAGAGCGCGACACCTATCTCTACATTTATTTGTTGATAATGATTACTCACTAGAATAATATAACTTTGTGTAATAATTCACACAATAATAGGTAATCATACCTTTATGTAATAATTTACGCAAATTTTTCGATCATAAACAGCTCAGTATCATTTGAATCACTCCACTTCGAATTATGTAAAATGTTTGTTGACTAAACCTTAGGTAAATATGGTATTGCGAAACATCTCAGTTCGACAGGCCTTCGGTCCGTTGGCCCCACTAGAGCCTCAAGCTTGATAAGGCCTATCAAGGGGAATAATTATTATAAAATGGTGGAGGGGAGAATAGAAGGTGAGGCGGGAACGTTTCAATTTGTAGGCGGCGCCCCCACTCCACCGACGCGAAGGGTGGAGAAGAAGGGCGTGGCCTCAACCTTAAAACCCCTTCTCATTGGTCATCGCCATGACAACAGGCCACGCCTATTATTCGTGACGTCTCCGCAAGTTTGGTCGTCGCACGGGTGTCGCTCGAGAGAGACCATTATCCCCGGGCTAATGCTCGAAGCCCATCGCCAAACCCATCGCTTCCCATTCCCACACCACTTTGGGCCTTATTGCCGGGGCACATTCGCTCGTCTTATCTCCTTCACAAACCTTCGCCTTTCAATTAGCTTTGGCGCCTTCCTCTTTCTCCGCTTCGCTGTAAAATGAAATTCTCCTCTTAAAAGCCAACAACTTCGTTCTTCTCATCCTAGTTGAAAATATACGATCTCTATCAGGGGTTCACACCCACAGTTTGAAACAAATTGACGCTGAAACGAAAAATCAACATTTCCATCTATAGAATGAACAAGTGGAAAAGAAATAATCAATTTGAAAACAACATCTTCTGTGATTTATGAATGATAGGCGTTTGGTACGATATTTCATCGTACTCATATCTAATTTCTTGTAAATGCACTAAGGTGCGTATCCGGTTCATTGGTAAAATCGTTGCATCGTCATACAAGAATTCTAGAAATACCCATATTTACCTCAAGGGTGGATGATTTTGGTGGTGTTTTGGGGTGTTTCCGAATGACTTTCATTATATATCAATCATCAGAACCGTCTGGGTCGAAGGTACGACCGGCAACTCAAAATATAAGTAGTGGACACCAACACAAGGGGGAACTTAGGTTTCACCTTTGTACGACCCATCGAAGGACCTAGGCGGGTTAAAAAATAACCTGTTCGTCTTTAGAAAGAATGTTGTAGGTCTGAGGTGCTCACAACTTAAAAACAAACCCGATTAATAACACAGAAATGCTTAAATTGTGTATTTTGGTATAGAATTTTCGTAATATTTACACAAAATGTGTTTCCCCTACATTTAAACTGTTGAGCTTGAAAAGTTTTCATTTTTTTATGGAGCAAAATGTGTTCAAATTCCAATAATGTGCTAAAACATCTGAAAAAGGTCGATAGAGGCGGAAATATTTATTTAAAAAAATGTAATTGCACCTATAACTAGCAAACAGGTGGTTCATATTTAGTATCTACGTTTAAATACCGAGGATAGAAGTATTAATTCACGAATACCTAATTCCGTTCAGTCAACATCAGAAAAATTAGTTTCAGTGAAGTTTATGGCAATCAATCTTTTTTCCAGATGATGTCTTGCAGTAGTAATAAATTTTAAGAATTGCCCTCTCCGTTCCAATGAGATTTGATTTTCCTTTTTTTTTTTGTGATTTTTTGGTTTATTTGAATATTGATATTGGACATGAGTATGGGTCATTCTGAAAAAAGCGGGACAGTAGACCTCTATGGTTCTACAGCCAGATAATTTAAATGATTAATTTTACACATTTAAGTACCGAAGATGAAAAACTGCTTATGCAACCTACAAATATGGGATTCTAGCTCAGAGATGAAAGCTATGGCTGGGGGGGGGGGGCTAACAAGGGTTTACGTGAGCGCATTCTGTGTTCATAAACTTACTTACTAAGCCTAACCAACTCCCTGGAAAAATCTGTAGATTCAACCAGAGCACCAGAGAGGCTAGTGCTTACCAAGGTGGCAGGTACACGAATGACCCCCTCGGGCGGACGGAAAAGTGGTGATGCCGGGATAACATAGGGCGGAAGGAGCCCACCCGAAGGTTAGTGGAAGGTGCGTTGAGGAGGCGGGGTCGGGCGGACTGTCGGGTCGGTCGCTAAGAACTGGATTGTACTCCTGTTATTCATTTAAATGATAATAAATGATAGAAATCGACAAATCGCATATCCATTAGTTCGCTCGCAGATGTACCCGCCTTTGAACTTAATTTTATCGTTCAACGTAGATCTTTATCATTCAACGGGGCAGCCCATACGTTTTTAAAGAAACCACTGAACCACACTGCTTTATAGTGATCCGACTTTGGCAACTTTGAACAACAATTGCCCTTGCATTAGTCAATATTTCTCCAATAGTTTTGAGCTTAATTCAGTGTTGTTTATAAAGCAATTCAGCTTAGAGGATCGAATGTGTTTGACCCAGGAATTTCCATACTTAACACAGTTTTTCGTTTTTACCCTGACAGGCACAGCAAAGGGTATCAAACTGGAGTACCCACTCCTAGACACCCATCTACAGGTCCACCATTATGTCAAACCTCATTCCAAAGTTGTGACCGTGTCCTCAATGTTATTTTAGCTGTTAAAAAGTAACATCACCACCAGAACCGAAAACAAAGCTACTGACAAAGTTATTGTAGCATGAATTCATCCAATTTAAACTGCATCATCTTTTCTGTCCCATCAAAACAGTTTGAAACTTAGCCTCCTAGTCCAAAATCCCCATCCATGTATGCCCTAGCAGACTGGATAGCTAAGAAGCTCATTGTGCAACAAATCGTGCAACAGATCATTGCAAAATATGATGGCACAGCGCAGAAGGTCAAAAGAGCATGAAGACAAATGACAGACAGTTAAATTCTCAGAGCACTCCAGATGGCGTTGGACGTAATTTCGAGAAGTGAAAATCAAAACGTGATTTATTGAGATCAAAAGGTTGGACTGCGGCTGTAAATAGTAATGAAGTGCAACGTCAAAGAGACGAAGAAAAAAAACTCCTCAAGGCGGAAGAAGGCATTTACCACCTGATGCCGTAGGCGTAACGAAAAACCGATCTTCACACAACACGAAACTATTAGAATCGTGAGAGAGAGCTCACGTCTAAACTGTTCCGTCAGAAAAAATGTATTTCTCTTTTTCATATTTTAATGCGCGTGGATTATTTAAGTTTTAATGCGCAAGTCCGTTTCTGAAAGGCCGCACTTTCGGTCCTTAAAAACTTGATTTATCGCTTCGGAAAGGGCGAAGTCTTGAAATGCGTGGGCGTTTGTGACTGTTATAAAGGGTTAAGTAAAAACGCACCTGGGCACCCAATATATATATATAGAGAGAGAGAGAGAGAGAGAGAGAGAGAGAGAGAGAGAGAGAGAGACGTTGAAAAGGTGTGAAGAGGACATTAGCATCTTGTAATTGGTCGTGATTCCCAGTGGGTGGACCCCGCTCGCTCCACAAATAAAGTGATTCATTGCTTTCTTTTTCCATCGGAGCGCGCGTGCGTGCGAACGAGGACGCGCGGGGCGTGTGAGCGCGTCGTCGTTCAGACCGTGCGTGTGTCCGGGTTAAACGAGGAATACCTTTTCATCACTCAACCAACAGACATCTTTTTGTTCTGTTTTCGTTTCATTTCTTTCATTTATTCATATTTTTTATTATTTTCTTTTTTCTCTCGCGCCCTCCGAGACCCCCAAAAACCTTTAAAGATGCCGGAGATTGTGTTTTTTTTTTTCACCGGGGCTCTCTCTTATATTTTCCTCGGAGCTTCCAAGACCGCCAATTAGATTACAAATTAGAAATCCGAAAAGATGGTCGGAGCTGTCAGACGTTCCATTGAGGCCTAATTAAAATGTCCTCCCGAATTGAAAATAGCCTCACTCGAGTTGGCGTGAAGTCGTGAACGCTTTCTAATTTAATTCTCCAAAACACCTTTTAGAGGTCCGCCTACTTTTTTCTTTTCAATTTGCCCCTATTTCACCGAATTGTAATGGAATATTTATTTACGACCTAGGATCCTTTTGGCTAAACAGCAAACTTGCAATATTACTTATCGAAAGAAATTTTCAACAATGAACAAGGAATTTTCGAAGGAAACAAAACCGTTGGGAAGACATCGATCATATAGAAAAATGAAATTATCTAGAATTATGTACAAGATACTCCGTTTTAAGGTTTCTGAAATAATTCCAAAGGCGGGAAATCGGATTGTTGCCCAGAATCAATTGTGACTTATAAATTCTGTTTGTTGGCAGAATTCAACAGTTACGTTTATTTTTAATTGCCGAGTGCTTTTAAAACCCACAATTCTCGAATTGTGAGAAAAACTGGCATTGTGAGGAATCGTAACCATTTCAATGATGAAAAACCGGAGTATCCAGTGAAAAACCACGTTTCTCTTACTTGAAAAGCAATTTTATCCCAGAAAACTGCACGGAATTTCAAATCTGGTTATATCGCTGGAGAGCCTAGATTTTGGCGCATCTTTGGCACTACAGGCTAAAATTCACATGCCTTATTACAGGGACTCATAAGCGTTTGAAGAAAGTCGAGATCTCCAGGATCTGACTATGTGTTGTTATGATCTCCAGCTCAAAAAAGTGTGTTCCCCATTAGGGCGAAAGGAAATTTAACTCGGGCCATACATCGGGAATGGTTTGACCTACGGACGTGGGGAAGGGCTCATTCGATTCCTAATGGTATGTTCTTCAAATAGGAAAATATTTAGGCCGATTCGACTAGTTTTAAGGTTTTCAGGGATTTTACAAAACTTTTACAGCTCTTAAAGGGCACTTCAAATTGAGTGAGGGAGCTGGCTCAAGAATCGGGGCATCGTCGGACCAAGATGGATTTTTCCTGAAAATTTCAAAATTTTTTGCTCCAGCCGTTTCGGAGATATTGTGCGTACGGCGGACGGACGGAAAATTTTTTATTGCAGATTCGGATTCTACACCCTTTGAAACGTAAACCATGAAATTTTCAGGGGGGTTAGAATTTTTTTTCCAGAGCGATTACAATGGTTTATTATTGAATAATAAACCAAAACTGAAAAACTTCATTTTCAAGGGTGTACAACAAAGTTGCTAAGAGGCATTATCGATCAGAAACGAAATGTAACACCCTGTACGTGTAAAAATTGAAATAAGTTTTTTAAATTGAATTATTTTTTTAATCACGAAAAACGCGAAGGCAAATAGTCTGACGTTTATAATTTGTTGTTTATTCAAGAATTTTCCTTAGATATTTCTACTTTACTGTATTGCCGTATTTAATGTAAACCACGTAATTATCGTGTGTACTGGCAACACTGGAGGGTGGCGATAACTCTAGATAATGATTGCGTGAGGGTTCGCAAAGGGAAGTAATAACAAGAAGCTGCAATTAATATTTGATGTTACGGGGGTGGTGGTGTAAGGGAGAGAGGTCGGGGGGTAATGGCGGTTGAATTAAAAGGGTAGAAAGCGGCGGAGGAAGGAGGTCGAAGGGAGGGTTACTTGTTTAATGGCACCATTGGGGATATGTTGTCAAATAGAAGGCTATGATATAGTGAGCAAGAAGAAGAAGAGGGCGAAGGCGAAGTGGAGGAAGGGAAGAGGAAGACAGGATGAAAAGGGAGGGTGAAATGGGTTGGGGGTTGTAATTAACTTTTATCTGGCGGTTTCTCCCTGAAAAGCGGCTGGTAGGCAGACAATGCCCGACATCCAAGCCTCACTCTCCCGTCCTCGCTTCCTCCTCTGTTCTCACTCCCCGTGATTTTCCACCTAATCGATACCGCGCCAGGCGAATTTATGGGGAGGCGCGAGCGGAGGGGCACGCCCCCTTCTCGAGGGGTTTTCCGGGGTCCTCGGGAAACCTTCGAAACCCCGAAGAGAGAGAGAAAGCAATGAGGAAGACGATGGAGATGAAACGCGGGATAAAGGTAAAGTGAAAGTGAAAAGGGAAATGGGGTCGAGAACAGAGCGTCAAATTACATTTGGAGTGTAATCCACTCAATATAGTCGAGCACGTTTTCCCTCTACAGCTTTTCGAGCAAACTGAATTCTAGAAGCGCTCGTTTTATGGCTCTCGTGGAAATTGGGTTTTCCGAATACATCTACCCAATTTCCAAATGAAATTAGACCAATATGAAACATATCCATCCATCCAAATGCCGATAAGGATTTAAGGAGTATTGGACAATGGATGAACACCAACAAGCTTACCATCAATGCTACGATTTTTGGATATATCATGAAAAATGGGACCACAAGCAACATCGAGTGACGCTTTGACATTATACGGCTGCAATGACTGTTTGATGAGAGAGTGACGTTTGATTCTCAAATGAAATCACATTCAAAGTTTGTGTCAAAAGTTAAGAAAATGGGCCTATTCCCTGCGTAGAATCAAATTTCTATCAATCATTACATCTGTAGTGTAATCCACTCTACACAGTCGAACACGTTTTCCTTTTAAAGCTTTTGTCATTTCGGGCAATCTGAATTCTCGAAGCGCTCGTTTTATGGCCCTCGTGAAAATTGGGTTTTCCAACTACATCAGCCAAATTTCTAAATGAAATTGGATGAATATAAAACATATCAGAAACAAATTCTCCATTAACTCATAAGGCTAGGTAAAAGTGGATTGACTTTCCCTTAACAGGACTAGGGACCGGCAATGACACATTTTTTTCGAAACAAGTTTGTTTTATACGATACATATTTTGATTTTTAATGAATGAATGAATTGAAAATGTATTCCGTAGAAGATGGTAAGAATTTTCAAGAGGTGGCAAACTTGGATTGATATTTCAATTTTTCACTTTCAATGATAAACGTAACCCCTCTCAATAAAATACAATAAAATTCCGTCCGTCTCTTTTAGAAACTTTTTTCAAAAACTGAAAGTTATCGAAATTTGGCTCAAAATCCTATATGGATTCGGAATGTGCCAGTAATCTCGGCGTATTGACGAATCATCCCTATTTCTCAATGTTTAAGGATAAAAAATGTCTATCTTTTAATATTTAATATTAAAAACTCGAGATCTCGCGAAATCTTGAAAACATTTTTGATGGAAGAGGTTCTTTTTTGTTTGCACAAATTACTGCAGGTCTAAGTGCTTAAAAATTATAATGTGTATGAAGAAAAACAGGAAATAATATACTAACAAGTCAGACAACGTTGGGTCATGTTGACTCAGACCACATTTGCTGTTAGTATTTTCAATAATGGCCAGTGAGTGACCACCTCCGAAACCGGTTTCCACTTGGTTGTCATCTAATGGTACACTGGTTTGATAGCCACACAGGGCCCCAAGCCCCTCCCTCTGCACCCTAACCACTCATGAGCGTTTTCCCTTTCCTCGGGTCATTTTGACCCGCACGCTGTCCCCGGGAGGTTAATACAGAAGTAATAAACATTTGTGTAATAATTCATAGCGTTTTTTCTCATTTTCCAATTACACGTCTAGAAAACACTTTTTTACAGAATGGAATTTAATTTCTTATTTTCTTCTTAATCAATGATTGAAATAAAAAAATGTAATGACCTCAAAATTCATAGCGATGACAGAAGATCAATTTTTGCTGGAAATAGGCCTCTATTCCGCTGATATCGATTCCACCGCATAAATCAAGCAATCTTTCTTCACAATCGGTCTTCACGAATAATAATTTAATTTAAGTTAATACAGAAGTTAATTAAAGCAACCGTGTTTAACGCCATTTCGGTGACTTGGATGTTGACTGGGTTGTTTAACTTACTTTTCGTATTTGAATCCTCTTGGTGCCTCTTTGAAAAAACAAAGTTGCTGTCAATTGCTTGCGTTTTTGCAAAACGCTAACCTACCTTTCTCACGTTTAAAATCTTTGCAAAAAACATGCAGACTAAAAAAACATTTTTTTTTTGAAAATCTACATCTTTTCTTAAATAACGAACTTAGTGGAAGACCCCGCATGACGACTGATCTGCTGTTCTACTGAAATATATAATTTTTTTAAACTATACCTTTCGTAAGGAAATTGAAAATATGAGGATGGTAGGGAAGTTCGAGATTTTATTAGTCAACAAATTTGAAGAAAAGTGATTTTGAGTGTAGGGATTGAGCAATCGGGCCTGGCTAGCGAGCTCCCCCTTAGTGGTATTTATTATTTTTGCCATAAAACGCATTGAGTATCATACGGAGGCAGCGTTGTGCAAGGAGCCACTAGTGGTCAAGGCGATAGTTCCGTCACAGATTCTGATCTATTTGTCCAAATAATCTACAGGTTGGTGAAAGAGTTGATTTAGGAGTTTTTTTTTCATTCTTGAGATGCTTAGCCTGCCTCTAGACCAACCAGCTTAACAAACCAACAAGCGTGCCATTTACATGAAAGTTCCTCTTAAACCTTCGATGTATTTTATTTTTTGTTTCTATTTAATCATCATTGAGGTTGTATTTTGCACAATACAATCAACTCAGGACAGTGGAACGTAAACTTAGAACCTTCTTAGTCTTTGATGCTGCACATTCACTTGCCATTCATTGAGTCAAAACACACGTTGACAACGACCGCCTATGTCTGCAACTACTGCTGATCAAGCAGCAAATGCTGATGATGCGGCAACTGCTGATCCGAATTCAGCCGAGACTACAAACATTTCTCTGGGAGAAAGCTACGTTCAGGAAAACTCCCGCAATCAAAGAGATTTGTATAAATTAGCTACTGTAGCCGAGTTGATACGGATTTCCCAGGAAAGGGCAAGGGTTGTCATACAGTTTTGGACCATCAAAATGCTATGAAGTATGCAACTGAAGCGATAGATTTAGTATGTCCTTCGCAGGTAAAAATTTGCAGGTAAACAAAGCAGGACGGACTTGAAGCGCTGCGTTTGATTTGTTGGATTTGTCCTAAGACTCACCTGAGAAACAGCTCTCCGCTATCTTCAGTGGGAAATGTCCTAAGTTTAAGCATCCCAGTTGAATGGTGTTGAAATCCAACAAATAAGGTGCCTTCCTATGCTGGTAAACCGTTAAAGAAAATGTTACTGCAAAGCGAAGACGTAGACACTGTAACTTCACGAAAAGTTCACTATCGTCTCCTCCATCTAAAACAATAATAATTCCCTATCTTGACTGAAACTCCGGTTTTTCATAAGGGCAGGAATTAGCTCGGAGTTGTTGAGTAAACTCCCACATCGCGCGGAGACCATTCATCAAGATTAAGGGAAACTTTATCAGCAAGAAGGCGTTAGGGACTCGGCGCAGCGTAAAGTTTTCAATCCAACCTCTCCCCCTTTCGCCTTTTGAGACCATATAAAATTAAATCTGAGCGCACCGAAACAGCGGTAGAGATAGCGAGGATGGCTCGGCGATGGCAAGGGGTAAGTTAGTTTTAGAGTCGCCCGCTCTCTCCCCAAGGGAGCGCTAGCGTCGAGCAGGAAGGGAGGCGGGGTTTCTCATTTAATTCCACCCTCATTACCTCTTTCATGGTAGCAGTCTTTCCGCGACCCTAATTTATTTGGGAAATTTGCCGGGAGGGAGGGAAAAACTACTTAGAGCAGTCCTTGACTGCATTGTCATTCTATTTTGTGGAACATTATCATCTGGTGCCTTCCTACGACCTCATTTCCCTCTATTTCCAAGAGTTTGTTCAGACTTCTACTTTCTTGGTGTTGTTTGGGGTATTTTTATTTTGCCCAGGCTTTGTTCAGTGATAAAACTATCAACACCAACGCTTCCAGTACAAATTGAATACACTACGTGCTCCTGCATTCGACTAATTTTATCGTGGATTCATCAAATCATCAGGCAGAGACTCTAAGAATGGAGATGACTCTGGGGAACTTCATTAATATCAGATGCAAACTGTAGAAGCAGTGATTGTCACAAAGAGTAACGTTCTCGCAAGGCAGAATCTTGTGCTGAGCCAGCAACTATATATTCAAAGAAGACCAACACAGTGCAGGTCAGAATCCAGATTCCAATCTTCTTGACAGGACTGTTTCAGGATGAAAGGTGTTATCTTTTATGACTGAATAACTGTAAAAACCTTGATACAGGAGTAATTGCTACTGTTGTAATCACACTTAACTGAAATTGTCCGGAATTGAGGTGGCTGGTCTCTGCATCGTTTTGTCAATTTCGTTGTCTTGACAGACATGGAAACACTCCACTTTTCCAATGAAAACAACCGCCTACAAGTAAAGTATTTAATTAGACTGAACCCGATTGGAGGAACTAACTTTAGACATGTGTTGATGGAGATTATGGAAATACACAGTTATAGGTGTCGGTGTGTGAAATGAAGGAACCCTACAGATTGATGAGAGAGAAACATCCAGATGGTGATGGGGGCTCTGCTTATCACAATGAACTTTAATGAAAGGGTAGGATTTCATCACCAAGTCTTATGTCAATGTTGCAGGTAGAGGAATGTGATAGCTCTGTAAAACCTCAACAGTACAGTCACCGAGTGTTTTCTTTCTCGGGCTTACAAGGTTAACATATGACAAATTCCTGGATCTAGAAAGATCAAGAAGATGCCTCAACTTCGTGATAGGTTCCATTGTGTAAGCAACAATTCAACACCCACCGTCTGTCCAAAAACATCAGCTCACTCTATCTCAGCTAAGACCTTGATGATTTACAACTTCACTTAGCTGCGGTATTGCTTACCATAGGCTATTCAATGCTCTATACCACTGACATCACGGATATCCAGGATTATGGGAAACTCCTGGTTTGGACCTGACAAGAATATTAATACAATATCAGGCAAGATATCTCTGCGTATGATAAGTCTCTCATTTTCCACATTCCAGCTTTATGACGAAACACTTGCTACTCATCTGGTAACCACGTGAGGAAATAGTAAGGCTGCACACTGTAAACAAAGTTAAGTACCTCCAACAATTGATTTTCAACATATTTAGAGTCCAAAACCATTGTTGATTTTCCGGGTACTAAGAGGTATTTAAAAATATTATGGCCCGTGTAACACGACAAATCTCTAGCTTAGTAGACTGTTGCCTTCTTCAGGCTAGTCTTGATTCGCTCCTTGGGTGGTGTTCAGTTAATCACTTAGCGCATAATCTGACCAAATGCACCGTATCGTCTTACACGATATCTTTAACTCAACTGATGTACAGCTATCTAACCGAAGGAGACACTCTTACCAGAGTTGTCTTAACCAGGGACCTTGGAATCGTTCGGGACTCGAAACTGACCTTTATCGATCATGTTGATGCGGTAGCTCTGAAAGCTTTGAGCTCTTGGTTTTCTTGAAAGATTCTAGCGGGCGTCTCGTCAATTGTGGTGTTGTACAACTCTTTGGTTCGCACGATTTTGGAGTAAGCTAGTATAGTTATTTCCCCCTTTTGTGCAGCATACAGATATCCATTGGAGAGGGTTCAATGGAAGTTCATGCGTTACCTTGCATTCGAACTGCATTGAAAATACCAGTGGAGCAGGTTAAGGTACGTGGCAGCCGATTACGGGTTGCCCACTCTCAAAAGCCGAAGAGACGTGGCAGATAATACGTTGTTTTCACAAGCTTGTGAATGGAGTTCTCCAATCCCACCGCTCCTCTACAAAGTCAACATAAATGTGCCTCCCTGCAGAACTCGCCAAACACTTCAGTTCCAGGTGCCTTTTGCAGCCCACAACTATCTGCTGAACCGATCGTTGTGTCGTTTGCCTCGTGAGGCTTTCCTGGAGTCAATGGACTGTGACATACTTGGTACCTTTTCCTGCACCCTGAAGAGTCTGCTGTCTGAAATTTTCTATGGCTGATTTGTTCCCTTTCAAATTTTTGCATCCTTGTCTTATTGTTTTGTTTATTTGGTTCTAATCTTATTTGTAATTCCCTATTTTCTATGTAGGTATATTGGCTTTTGCCGTTCATTTAAATAAATAAACATCGATTTTTCCTGTTTACGTATTGGATACCTGCTTCAAATATGCTTCGGCGTAGCGTCCCATCGCTAACTAGTTGGAGGGTTGAAAGCTGCGGATGGCGCCTCGCCGTGAGGGATCGGTCTTTGGGGGTCGTGTAACTAACGGCGAGTTAATCCCCCGCTAATAGTCGGCTTATCTGAAGACGGCACGCGGCCCGACACGCGCCCCTCGGCTAGTAGATCATTCTATTTGTCTACTTTGGTTTTAGAGGGTGAAGATCTGAGAGTGAGATACCGCATTTCCTTCATCCCAGAACGGATAATCCCTTATAAAACCCCCCACGAAACAACGCGCTCCGGGTGTAATTCTCTTGACGTTATCTGAAGACGACTATCGCTCGGTTATTTTAGTTATCGTCTCTTTACAAGAAGCACACGCCCTTCTCCCACAAAACCATCAATCCGCCCATCACTGTAGTTATCCTGCGATGGGCCAAAGTTTATATGGACTTGGAACACATTCCTGTCCCACACAAGCACGTAAATTCCAGTTGAAACAATTTTCACAACTCAGAAGCTGGTCAAGTTTTGAGCTAATCAAATTTTACTTCGATTTAAAACGTCAAATGTCTGAAAAGAGTTTGAAATAAGGATGCCATGTAATTTCAAAGTTCTCAGTAATCTTATCTTCGATTTAAGAGCTCATCTTCTCTCTATTTTGATAAGGTCCCTTCTTCTTCGCTCAAATCAGATTGAAAAAGGTCCTTAACAACTTAAAATGAGCAGGCCACTGCAATCCACGCTTTGAAAAGTACTTGATTTCTCACCATCATCCATAAATGGATAAACCCGTTATGAATCTCAAGGTCGCAGCTGATAGAAGTGATTTTTACTTATATAAGATCTTCAAAATGATCTTAGAAAGTTTGGAAGAGGATATTTGTGTTTCTGGCGCACTAAAGTTGAATTGCCAGTGTGCCACCAAATTTTCAGTGTATCCCAGGATCTCTAGAGCTTAAGAATGGCCGTTTTACCTAAAAACCCTAAGTTCCCTCAAAAAATACATGTTTTGTTGAAATTTTGAGAAAAATTAAGTTACTTATTTCAATCTTCCAAAATCGGTGTGATAACAAAATGTTTTCTATGAAATCTCTTCGGAGGCATTTTGAAATGATTCCTGGAGTTTAACTCTTTTACCCACATTTTTTGTGTTCTCTCAAGGTCGGTGGGGGACTCTATTGACAAAAAACAATAAACTAAATTTAAAAATCCCTCCCAAGGTTACCTAAGGCCTGCTTAAGTTGGGAAAGATAGAGCAGGGAGAGAGAGGGATGAAAGGAAGTGTTCCTACAAAATGACCACCAGCAATGGTGATTCCACCAACCACTCCCGACGAGATGCCCGTCTCAAGTAACTCTGAGGACGCAGGTAATTCCTATCATATTTATGCATCTTAGCCTCCCAGTCTGCTCCATATCCAAGATTGTCAGGTTGTGGGGTTGTGGATATCTGAGATCGACACACAGACCTTTTTTTGGTTAAGTAATTTTTTTTTCCTAACCTTTTTTTTCTATGTCGCCCAAAGGCGGACATTGTTAAATAGAAATACAAAACTAAATTTAAAGGTGATGAGGGAGAGAGATGAAAGGAAGGGCCAGTATAAAGTACTGAGCAGTTGATACAGCACAGATCCAAATCTCTCCTTCCTACTTTGTGGAGAAATGAAGCCAGGCTTACTTTCTAGTCAACTAATCGCAAGCAATTTCAGATAAGCCAACCTGGGCAGGGATAGTTAAACAACGAGAAGAGAGAATAAACTGAAAACAAAATTGCTGCGAAAGACAAATAATAGTAAAATAATAGATATAAGTAAATTGATACAGAAAACCTTCATTCAAAAATAAGACTCTAGTTCTGATGTAATTATGTATAAAATTAGACATTCTTTGGCATGTGATCATATCTTTCAAACATAACAGAGAAGACATTTCAAAATTAGACAGCTCATTATAAAGAAAAAAAGAAAAACGCCCACCACGGAGAACAGGACACATACATAAAAAATGAAAGATGGTATCCGGTTCAGCAAGGTTGCACAATGGGCAGTCTACCTGGCTATCAAATCTGACTTTAAATCCCGATACGCTTAACTTGGAAAACCGGACTCCAGACAGCAGAACCTGGGCGAGCAATCTCTTAGTTTGGATGCCTAGGCCGGAATTCAAATAGAAGGGGAGCTCGTCTCCAGGTGGACAATATAAACTGTATGTAGGGCTGAAAGACTGAGGCCAAACGTCCCCATCCGATTCCCTCCAAAATGCTCGAACCCACTCCAGAATGCCCTTTTGTTAAAAATCCTGAGCACACCATGATGGGTTTTCTCCGTACTTCGAAAATATAGGATCGATTTGGGAGACCCAGTTGTATTGTGCTTCTGGCTTAATAGCGTAGAGGGCAAGGAGACGGGAGAAACAGAGCCTCGGCAATCTGGAGTCTTCCATATCGCACAACCGATACCACCAATCCAAGGCCAGGCGGACAATCCTAAACTCCAAGTGCGCCAGTGCCAGCTCAGTGCGGACAAAGTAGTCCGGGGTGTTACTGGGTAAAAACAGAGAGACCTTGGAATAGCAGAAGCACCAGTATTAACCTGTAGGTATAGCATACGTTTCTCCTAGCACTACTGATTTGAGAGGACGCTGTCAGTAGCGCCCGCTAGATGGTATGCGACTGGTTGGTGCCTATTGGAAAAGTCACATAACTCACATGCTGAGATATGGATTTCAAGGCCCCGTGAATACTGTCCTCCTAACCTGTTCCCCAGTGGGAAGATGAAACATCATGAATTTGGGTATGAAATCAGTGTCCCTGCAAATTCATCCTCAGCTGGGGATCTGACAGTTGGTGCCTTAACTTACGTTGTAGCTCCATTCATTGGAAAAAGCCAGAATGATCGCTGGCCCAAGAAAATCATGTCAACCGCTGTACTCTCTGAGGTGCAAAACATGCCACCCTTGCACTATGGAAGCCAGAGAGAGGGGGCTACTCTTACTGCTGCAAAGAAGTCCAACCACTGTCATAAGGCCTAATGCAGCAGCGGCAAACTTAGCTGACCCAAGAGTTTGAGTTGCTCTGTCACACCACAACAACTTCAGCCTAAACAAGCACGAGAGAAAGCAATTCGCAACGATTAATTTTTTCCAACGCCATAAAATTGTTATCAGAGTACGTCACGATCATTTAAGGCTAGCATCGAAATATGGCCAATGAGGCCTGAGAACTAAAGCTAGCACTCCACAAGTAGACCAGTTTAGCGTATCATCAACTTTCCTCAAAGGAGCTCCGCACAAGATGTAATCAATTTCGGAAGTAGTGGCTGTACGACTAAACGACAAAATGTAGAATTTTGAAGGTGTGATCGGTATGGTTAGTTTGACCACTGGCCTGACATGACGGCCCCATTCCCTCGCTAATTGTTACCTCCAGCGTCTGGGCCATCCTCTGAGTGTTGCGGGCATTATCGGCATTCTGCCCACGGAAGGGGCAACAACACCACTCCATCACCTCCCTGTGTTACATGGTAGCAGAGCGTGGTTATGTCCACTGGCCTTTTATTTTTATTGTCTTGACGCCTAAAATCGCTCGCACTGCCCCATAGACCAAATGCCTGTAAATATTTCCTCTTCAGTAAAAATTATAATCCTCATGTTACAAAGGGCTGGAACATATTGGCGGAAATAACGTCGCCCGAAATACCAGCTTCACTAACGATCATTTTCATCTCGCTCATTCGGACTTCGATCGAGGATAACAACTCGCCAACTTTCTCATCGCCGGCACTTGAGCGCAGCTAGGGCGTACAACCCGCCGCAATGCCGTTCTCCAGGTGCTCCGAAACTACATCAAAGGCAAACGACGTCAATTATAATATGCAAATCCCGATTTAATAACCCGAAAACGGGGTGATGGAGGGGGTTTTACCACCGTTGAAAAGGCCGCCATAACGGCAGGTTAGGCCCTGCAATGGGGAAGTCCAGGGAAGCGCCTCTTGGTTTATCTCGGTCGGAGGTAATTACACAGATGCCTCCCTGGGCGGTCGTTAGGGGATCGGGAAACGCCGCCATAGGGCTTGGAACTTCAACTAAAACCAGTAGCAGCCCCTTTCCCGACATAATGGAAAGTAATAGAATAACCAGAGTAGAGAAGCGGGGATACCTAACTTTAATTATTTAGCCCAACTTCCCTTGCTTGTGGGAACCCGAGCAAAGTTTGGATTTCAGTACAGCGCTTTTCCTCTCGGTCTTATCTCGATCTTCGCTCGGAGCTTCTAAAGTCGTTTTCTAACAGTTAAACTACACTTTTCCCTTCCCACTAATTCACGAGGTTTTTTGTTCCCCTTATTGCGTTTGAGTCGAGAGAACAGAAAAACTTCAGTTATCTTTATGAGTTGCAATTGTTTTAAATATATTCCGCAATATCTTCAATAAACAGTTAGGTCTGGTATCCTAACTCTGATCTAGAACGAAATAGCGAAGTAAATGGCGTTTAGAGGAAATCTTCACTGCGGTTTCATCGAAGCTACAATTAATTTTGTAACTGGTGACTTTAGAAAGCGGAAATTGGATCTTTTCAATACAAGTTTCATCACCATATTATCTTATTTTAAATTTTTGGGTAAAGTGCAGGAGGCCAGTTTTGACAGGTCCTCTCGTTCCAACGATCGTTGCTCCGCTCTCGCATTGCAGAATCATTTGACATTTTCAGACATTTTCACTTATATATTAGCTAAGACACCCTGAAAATATTAGGCAAATTGATGCAATAGAAAACGATTGAAAAATCGACAAACAAATATGGAATACAAAGAACAAATGGTAATTTTCGAAACCGAACGTCTCTTAAACTACAAGATGGACATCACTAAAAATTTCACGAATTGTTCACCAGGGGCTGCCTAAATACCCGACCCGGAGGAATTTATTTCCGAACTATCGATTGCAATTTTGAAGCACAACAAGATTTTGCGGTCACTCTAATGTTACTTGTTTCTACAGAACTATGACAGACACATTGTTTTAGCAAATCTTCCAAGTCCATCTTATACCAGCGTAAGCTTTTGGAGGTTAAGAAGGTTGGAGGAACATTTCGTAGAAATTTGGGCGCAACTTGCTCAGCTGTTCCTGAGAAAATGGGTCAGGAGTTACCAGGCGCGAGGACAAATGCCAATTTTCAGAAGGGATTTCAAGAAGCACTGGGACGGGCGCCAACTTCAAATGCTTGCAGCTGCTTGAGTTCTGGAGTCTTAGCATTTACTGGCTGACGTAGCTAACTTGACGATACCACGAATCACCCCTGACGAGATACCCAGCTCAAGAGAACCCGTGTCCGGTGGGCAATCGCATCGTATTTATTCATCTCAGCCCTACAGGCTGCCACTGACAAGGTTGGTGGTGATGTCACGAAGATTTCCAGCAAAGATGAACAACACTGTGATGTTTTCATATTTCAGAACTTTCCATGAGGAATCAAATGAGCCCTTCCCCAGGTCCATCACTCAAACCATTCCCGATGTATGGTCCGACTTATGGTGCCAACATTTGTATCCACATTCACTACATCACTAGGTTTCTGTAAAATCCCTAAAAACCTCAAAAAAAGTCAAGGCAGCCTAAATTTGGACTCTTTTTGGAGAACTTTCCATGAGGAATCGAATGAGTCCTTCTCCAGGTTCGTAGCTAAAACCATTCCCGATGTATGGCCCGATTTATGGTGCCAACATTTCCGTTTTTTTTTTTTTGGTTTATTATTGCTATGTTTTCATCGCAGTAACCTAGAGATGTAGTGATGTAGTAATGTGGATACTGGGAGTGAACTCCTAAAAGGCTTTGTAGACGATACACGGGTTGAAGCATTCTGATAACCATAAAAAACGCTGCAAATTCTTCCACAGGGGTTTATTATTCAATTTTATTCATTTGGCTTGCGTTCATGATTTGAATTTCTACTAAGCTTTGGAGTGTGCGTGTTTCACAGGTGATAGAGCGATTATTGAATTTCAGGAGGCACACAAATATGATCAACTGAGCAATCCAAATAGGTATTTTGATTGAGAACAGATTTAGGTGCTCTATGCAAATCTCCTGAAATTCAATAATCGCTCTATCACCTGTGAAACACGCACACTCCAAAGCTTAGTAGAAATTCAAATCATGAACGCAAGCCAATTGAATAATAAACCCCAGTGAAAGAATTTGCAGCTTTTTTTTCAATAATTTTGGAACAGATCTAGATTTAAATGTTTAGTTAATAATCTGCTAAGTTAGGTAAGGTTTCATTCAAGCCTGCTTGCCCATCCCAAACTAACTATACGATGAACATCCATTGCATACATTTTTATCGAGGAGGAATTTTAAAAATGCATTCAATTTACCGTCCCATATAAATTGTGATCAAGAACTGCCATCAAAAAGGAATGCAAATTATAACTGAGAGGCGTGTAATGGAATTAAAATAATCTTACTGAGTTACAGGAGTGGGAAACTCGTTCCCCTGGTCCCCACCACTGCCCTCGCGCTCACTGCTGCCAATTTCCCCCTCCGCCGTCCACGCCGCCCCCAACGCCCCCGCTCCACCCCCGACTGAAAAGACCATCTCGTTTTGGGGAAGTTGATAAAACTTTGCGGTGGTTGGAAAATTACCTCGGGGTCGGCCCCGGGAGGTCGAGGAGGAGGGGTGAGTAATAGACTATCCCGTTGCCATGGGGACGGATCCCCGGGAGGCGGAGGCGGGTCGAAGGGAGGCGGCGGGGAGGGACATGGCTGTTTGATTGCCGCCGCTTTGCTCTTTGACGGTGGAAAAGGGGGAAGGCGGCGGTGAGGGGGCGGTTGTCACCCGGGGGCTAAATGTCGCGGGGGTGGGGAGCCACACCTTTACCCTCTCTTCCCTCGTTCCCTACCACACCTTTAACTCTCCCTTCCTCGCCCTACCACACCTTTACCCCCTCCGCAACTCCGAGCCACATCTTTACCCCCTCTACCATACCTTTACCGTTGACCCTTCTGCTGTTGGCTCTTCCCGGTCGTCCTTCGGGAGCTCCTGTCAATACGTGAAAATCTCTCCCATTTCCAACCCGATTTCTGGGCCAACTGGCAACGTTGAATTCTTCAAATAATGGCCGTGTACCCCAAACCTCCTATTAAATCTTTCACTAACTAATTCGAGAATTAACGTACCATCAGGAGGTATCGAACATTTCTAAAATCGAAAGCCTTTTGATAATTATCAAACTCCACGTCTTTTTCCAGTAATTTCGGAGTAAAAATTGCCTGGGATAGCTTCTTTTTTTTTAAATTTATTTGGTACAGGCATAGAGCCATTCAACCATACATTTAGTAAACTTTACAATTTTAATTAATCTTATAAATGAATATTGATTGATGTAATGAATTCGTAAATTGCATTGTAAATGTTCACATTTTCCAAACTAATTACATGGCACATGTCAAACGGTTGTAGAACTGTGTCTTCGGATGAAATCTTGGAAAATAGGATGGTTCTTGCTGTGCTATACTCTGGACAGTTGAAAAGAATGTGCTCAAATGTTTCGGACTCTTCGAAGCATGATCTGCATTCAGTGCTTTGGGCTCTTCCGATCATATGTAGGTATTTTCGAGTAAGGCAGTGTCCGGTTCTAATACGCGAGATGGTTTTGATAAATTTTTTCTGTGCCGGAGTACCATTTAGTTTCGAGAACCATGCGTTCCTTCTTACTTTATTAAACATGAAAACATACTTTATTCCCTTCGGGTATGTGAGGTGGAACTGTTGCCATTCATTCAGGTAGTGCTCTCGTATGCTCCAATGTAGGTCGGAATGGTGAAATATTTGAATCGGGTCAAATATTAGCCGCTAGATCCACCATCTCGTTGCCCGGTATACCGGTGTGGGCCTTTATCCATATGAAATGTACCTGAGTTCCCCTGGAACTTAATTCATTAATTTGACGGAGAATTTCCGCTTCCAGTTTATTGAATTTACTCAGCGCGCTGAGGTTTTTAAGTTTTAGCAAGGCACTTTGCGAATCAGATATTATGATCAGATGTGTATCAACGTTATGCTCATTTCCATATCTCAGGCCTTGTAGCATGGCATACAATTCCTCAGAGTAGTCTGAGCTGTTATCCCAAAGTCGGAAGCCCTTCTGAAAGTTCGATGTCGAGTCATAGTATGCACAACCCACCCTGGAACCAATTCTCGACCCATCAGCATATATATACCAGCCATTAGGCCATATATAGGAAGCTTCCAGAATCCTCAGATCAAGAATCTCTCATTAAATCAAAGCACTTTTGACAATTTTCAAAATTAAGACCGACAAAACGAGGAGGTATTCTCAGCGAAGAACGATACCATGTCTTACCACGTGCAACTGAACGGGGAGTCGCAAGACACGATCTGCAAATAACTGCTCTGGGATATTGCTCAAATTATGTTATGAACCCTTTGGTTCTTCTACCAACTTGTAGCCGGCCCCTTTACACTAGTACTAAATTTCGTTAAAAATGTGTGAATGTTGAAGTTGTTTTGTAAAACGTTGAATTTGGTTAGTAAAATGTTGAATTTGATTTGGAAAATGTTGAATTACATTTGGAAATGCTATAGAAAATGTTCAATCTCCAATTGAAAGAAATTTGATAATTAGAGTTTAGTAGAGGGAGAATAGAGGTCAAACCTAAATTCCCCCTTCATCAATTTGTACACACACTTTCTTCTCGCAAACGACCTATTTAAATGTACAGTGGTAACCCTTCAAAGTTGGTAGAGCACCAACTACCCGTAATGCTACACATTAATATTAGCGCAGCTCTATTTGTAAATTACCTACTACAAATTTTGGGATGACAAAATAACACAAACTTCTGCTTTTAGGGAGGAATTGAGTTGGCCCATAAAGGACTGTTCACACAGGACACGTTCTAAGGCTCTCCGAAGCAGATTGTCCAAAATGAACCATTTAGATGGACAACAGGCCGAATCGTCAAGGAACTCCAAGAAAAGGCAGTGCAGAAACTTCTGCACATTATTAATGCTGCGTTTAGATTGAAGCAGGTTCCATTACAGTGGAAAGTGGCTGAGGTGATTATTATACCCAAACCAGGGAAGCCGTTAAATTAGAAGACAGGGTATCGTCCAATTTCGTTGATTCCGGTCGAGTCAAAACTATTTGAAAAATTGTTGTTAAAAAGGCTGAAACCAATACTCGAAGATTGGAATACGATCCCACATTACCAATTCGGTTTTAGGCAACGCCACTCAACAATCGATCAAGTCAATCGAATCACTAAAGTAATTGAAAGAGCGCTTGAAGGCAAGCAAGTATGCGCAGGCTTATTCCTAGACGTGGCTCTAGCATTCGACAAAGTTTGGTACCCCGGACTTCATTTCCAAATGAATAGGGATCTTCCAAGACAGTTCTATTTACTCCTGACGTCCTACCTTGAGAATAGGGACTTCAGGGTGAAGCAGGACGACCAATACTCCTGCCTAAGGCTTATTGAAGCAGATGTTCCGCGGGGAAGCGTCTTCAGGCCAGTACTGTACCTGATGTACACTCGGGATCCACCCCAGCAGGAAGATACGATGATAGCCAACTTCGCGGATGACAAAGCCATACTCTCTACTGGACAAGAAGTAAAAGATGCAACCCACAAGCTACAAGAGGCCGCCACCAAGGTTACATACTGGACCAAGAAATGGAGAATGAAGCTGAACGAATCCTAGTCAGTTCACATTAACTTCACCGACCGAAAAATCACAGCCCCAGAACTTGTGTTAAACTCGAACAAAGTCCCATACTCTGACACTGTGATATATCTGGGTATGACTCTCGATTCAAAATTGGTGTGGAATCGTCATATCGAGAAGAAAAAGGAGGAACTGAAGAATAAATACAGAAAAATGTATTGCTGACAGCGGATTCCCGTCTTTCACTTCACAAATAAACTGCTCATCCGCAAACAGATTTTACGTCCTATTTGGACATGAAGGATTCAACTGTGGGGCTGTGCCAAAAAGACAAACGTAAAGAAAATACAAACTTGTCAGAACGAAATCCTGAGAAGAATAGTTGGTGCCCCTTGGTGTATGCGAAATGATGACATTAATCGTCACCTAAGGATGGAAACAGTCAACGAAATCATCATAAAATACCCCCATAACCAGAGGTGCTGAAGGTTTTGGACAACGAAGGAAAACTGCGGATCCTTAAGCAAAACAAGCCATTGGATTTGACTGTGCTGAGCAAGTTATACTGAAGTGTGTTCCAGTTAACAGTCTGATACTCTGAAGG
Source organism: Creontiades dilutus (assembly GCA_031894815.1). Lineage (NCBI taxonomy): Eukaryota > Metazoa > Arthropoda > Insecta > Hemiptera > Miridae > Creontiades > Creontiades dilutus. Next base: position 97,081 of record JAVIWC010004007.1, read on the forward strand.
TTTGGTTTGTTGAAATCCATTTATGAGATAAAATATTGCTAGATGATGTATCCTACAATCAGTTGCAATAATTAAAATCACGAAAAGAAGAAAAAAATTTAGATGGATAAAATGGAAGATGGAAAAAAATATATTTGCTCACACGTTCCTTGTTGTATTGAAGTCCTGAAATCACTTTGTTTTGAGATGACCGCTTTCCTCTTCGCAGCAATGTGATTTAAAACCCCTCAAAAAACATGACCAAAACCCTGAAAACTATACACCACGTGCCTATGTCAGTAAAAACCAAAATAATAATAATAATATCAACTGCTCTATGATATCAATTATTGATACCATGGAGCAGTTGATATCAAGGGAGTTAGATCTACTGTAGCGACGTAAGGTCAGAAATAGAAAAACTTTATAACTGAAATAACTCGGAAACGAAGCCACTATTCGAAGCCTAGCTATTCACTAACCATAAGAGGCTACTTCTAATTTCCTTCCTCGATTTTCTTTTTTTCTTCGACGTGCATCGTCCTTGAAAATCGTCAATATTTTCTAAAACGTATAAAATAGCAAAAGACGGCTGTGATTCGAGAACTGCAAGTTCTTGAAAAATAATCATTTATTGGTCTGGTTGGCGTCCATCGTGATCAGAGACCGCCAAAGTGTGATTAAAGGGGAGGCAAGTACATCATAATTTCGGTAAAAATCGATTTCGAACAATACCTAAATCAATATTTTCCCAATAATGTAAAAAAAAAAAAATAAATAAATATTTCTTTTTGAAAACCACCAAGTCTTGTTTTGCCCTGTTCCGAACAAGTACCTACTTCTTCTTCATCGATTTCACATTCAGAAGTTCAAAATCAGGAGTTCAAAATCGATTTGTACAGAAGTTTCAAAAACCACAACCATTTATAGTAAATTTTATGGATACAGGTTTAGGTTTTTGCTGATGGATATGGGATTACTTTCATGGATAGGGATTGGGAACAGAAAATGAATGGACTTCAGAGCGAAGCAAAATCGGATACACGTATGTATACAGGGTGTAACAAAACTAATAGTCAAGACGACAAGAATCGATTGTAGAAGTCATTCCCAACAAAACATAACTCCTAAGCTTTTTGGTCTAGAGTCTTCGTTTCCGAGTTACTTCAATTTTAAGATTCTTTTCGTTTTTCCGACCTTACGCCACTAGAATGGCCATAACTCTCTTAATCTACTCTCTAAAATCGATTCTGGCTTTTACTGGCTTCTACATACCATAGGCAGGTGTGTGGTGTCGTTTTCCAGTAATTTAGGACGAAAGATCGTCTGACTTCTTAGAACCTCGGTTCTGCTATGACAGCTCAAAATGATCTTCAGATTCGTGTTAGGCTGCTCAAAAAACCCCTGAACATCATTCTCGGTTTGCACTTGGGCTTGAGGAAATGACGTAAATTCGAACCACATACTGTACACAAGAAACCATCTTGAGTTCCCCTACGGAGTACCGTAAAATACCACTGTTGTTTCGACATTTGTTCTATCGTATTTGCGACGAACAGATAAACATTCCTAGATTTCAAAATGTAGACCCAAGCACTTTGTTAGATGGTGGTTTTTGCGAAGGCTTCCTCATTAGTTTTTCCTGAAAAGTACCCAAAACCCGTAGAAGTTTGAAAAATTGAAATTTCCTCACATTTTCGCTTATTTGGTCCTCCCAGTATGGGGAAATTCCACACTGGGATTCTGTTTTGTCACCGTCGTCTGTCGTGCTTGTATTAAGACGCCTGTTTGTAGAGTCTCAGATGTTTGATCACGTGGACCTCTCAAGATCGGAGGGTGGCACCTCCGTTCTCCTTCACTTCCGATCGGTTTCTCGTTACTGCGGCCACGTGTCTCCAGAAAGGCGAAACCTGTAGTCCACGGTTATGAGTCAGCCACTCACTTTGAAGGCAGCTGAAGCACCCCAATCTCGGTTACATATTTTACTACCAATAGTAGAGGAAGCATTGCGTTCAATATCGAGTGATATAGAATATTTGTTCTCCCCGAAGTCAGAATGTCCCATCACATTCTACGTTTTAGACTATTCTAAGCAACATTGTTTCGTGTCTGCTTGTCGTGTGTCCGCAAATTCTTGTGACAAGCTAAATTTGTACAGTTTTCATCGAACTTTGCTGACTTTTTCAGCAAAACCGGGTCTATATCACATTCATTGCTCCGAAATCAATAATTCAATCCGCAGCTTGCGCTAACGTCCAATCATCAATCATCCTTCTAAAGTATTCATCTGATTTTGATGACATTTTCAAGGATGTACAGTTATGGTTGGAGATGGTCTCCAATTAACTTCATCGTTCCTACCGACGCTATGATTTTGCCCATGAGCAAACTTAACTTGCACTTGTACGTTTTGTTTTATTATTCAATAATTATTGCATTAAGCGATTATAGAATTTTAGGAGATATGCATAGAGCACTTAAATCAGTTCTCAACCAAAATACCTATTTGGATTGTTCAGTTGATCATATTAAATATGACAAATTTTGTGTGCCTCCTGAAATTCAATAATCGCTCTGTCACCTGTGAAACACGCACACTCCAAAGCTTAGTAGAAATTCAAATCATGATGCTCAAGCCGAATGAATAATAAGCCCCAGTTAAAGAATTTGCAGCGTTTTTTGTACTTCCTCGATCTCCAATCAACCCATTACAAAAGCTCACGTTCAAACGTAATTTACGTTGATTGATTTTCATGTCAACATCAAGAAGGAGAGTCAGTATTTGCCAACCATCTATTAAAATCTAGTCACAATTTCAGTTTCGATTTAAAAAATAAACTGTTCGTAAAATTCGTTCATTTTGTTAGAAAAGAGATGTTCTGGATATTTTGGAAAAACTAGAAATAATTGAAGGCGATAGAGCTGGTAAATGTTTGAAAGAGGATATTCCTAGATACATTCTCCCTTTAATAGGTTCATTTCTAAGACAGATTTTCATTTTTCCATTTCTTTAATGTTTCTTAGGTTTGACGTATTACCTTCTATTCTTTCACCCCAATATTGTTCAAGCCCCCCTTCACCTTCCTGACCAATAGAATTGTACCGCCTTTCACTTTTACAGAAACCACATGATTGGCTATTCTCCACACCTCTTGACCAATAGGCTTGAAGCTATCTCTCACTATGTCACCACTGTCTTCTTAAATACACAATCGGTTTTGAATTCATTTTTTCTCATGTCATTGCTGACGACGTGACACGTGGATCACATCAGACCTCTCCCAACCCAGGGGCGTGAGGCAATGGGAAGCCACGAGCGAAATCGTCAGACCTAGTTCCGATCGTCTCTGGAGGACGGCTGGCGACGTCCGCGACACCTCCGGGTAGTCGGACGAAAATCAAAGGTGAAATTCCTTGTTAACTTTACTTTTCTTCACATTCGGTTTTATTTCTGTTACTGATGGTGACCTAACCATCGTAATCGACGTACCTTTGTAATTCTTAATTTTTGTAGAAATACACTACGTTTTTTCCACAAACTGTGTTTTTCTTAAAAGCCCCAACCTGTAATCACTCTATACTTTAATTTACCTTCTTATAGGAATCTTTGATATTTAAACTTTTTTAGAGCCGTTGCAATAGCTCCGTTTCTTTAGAAAACTTCCTGTCACAGAGGCTGTCTTTCAGTACAAGAGAACAATGACTGAAACAAGCGAACATCCCCCCAGATAAAAATCGATGTCTTGATGGAAGTAAATCACTTTTTCACAAGAGATGCCGCCCTCTGCCCTCGATGCAGTACATTCAGAAATGGTCGGCTGGGGAGTTGAGCACACAAATCATCGCTCTGAAGGTCTCGCAGGCTCCTGTTCCTACATGACGAGTGACTCGTCCTATTTGATTTATCAGCTCTATCCTCCCCTCAGTCGATACCGTTTTGTTTCTGCCTATTTCCCATTCACCAACTTTGGGCTCCCGGGTTTTCCGCAAGAAAACCAAAACACAGCAATGAAGCTGTTTTGTACTTTTGTCTTCTCAAAATAAAACGAAAAGAAATGAAACTCTTCTCCTTCCGGTTTTGTAAAACACCTGTATAAACATTAAGTAAGCTACATAATTATAATTTGTCACGAATAACGAATATCAACTAGGGTGGTGGAACCAGTATCATACACATTAGTGGAAAATTTCCAGTTTTTGCTCAATATTTTGGTCTAATGTCGTCTGACGAGCTTTGGAGAGGTTCATATCATTATACCAACTCTTTAAGAAAATTTAAAAACCAAGATAGTGTCAAAATTTGGTTCCTTTGAATTATAATTAGTTTACTTCGGAATGAGGTTTTTCCCCAGAATCATACAGAGCAAAAAATGGGTGTCGCTAGAGTCATACACCCTTGGGAATTGAGATAAATGGGGCATTTGTGCTGAAAAACATCGTTTTTCTGGAGACGCCATTTTCTGAAGTTTTTACTGTTCCCTCCTGACCCCGCAGGCTTCAGCTCGCTTCATCCCTTTCACATCTATTTTTTGAATGCCTGTTTCTCGATTACAGTATCCATGACTTGGAAAGATTAGAAAGTAGAAGAAGAGGAAAACTTATTAGTTTTGTTTATTTCTTGAGTCTTTGCGAGGAACAGAAAGGCGAGGGACCTGCTTAAGGTGCGGGGGCCTGCACTGGCGGACTTTCCGGTTCGAACATTTTTTTGACTCATTTCGCGTTGATTCTTTTTCAAAATTCTTTTTTCTTTAAGTTCCCCATATGATGCAGAATATTAAAAAACTTTTTGACCAAGTTACCAACTACCCTTAAACGCGTACCATGTAATTCTGGCGGCAAAAAAAAGAAAGTTTGAAAACGAGATAGACGAAGCGAAGTCATTGGCGGACTTAACAGTTGCCAGTGCGCTGGAGCAGGTACGTGGATACCTCCAGTACGTAGAAATCAACGTGACCCATTCCCCATAGTTCACTCACCCGTCGAATAGGTCTCGACGCAATTCTTTGGTTGCCGCGATTCAAAAATTGCTGGTACACGGGGCTCCATTTAGGGCTGTGTGATTCATTTCAACTTCCTGAAGGAGACCAAATAGTTGCCCGGAAAAAGTTGACAGCCGCGGAGGCCCCAAACTATCCGCTACTCAACGAAACGCTGTCCTGCTAGTTTCAGTCCCTCCAAGTCCAAACAAAACCCATCGAGGGCATCGCACCGTGACATTACACAGCATTTGACCTTTCGCCTCTCGATTAAACTCAATATCAACTCCGGGCCTCGTCACGAGACGGCGGATAGCCAGGAGGGGTGGGAACTATAATAATTATAAAGTGTGAGATGGAATTACCAAGATAATAAAGTTATTATAAGGCCGGTTAGCATGGTAATTGGGTGAGTGATGGATGGGCGCCGAGCAATTGAGACGCGATGAGGTTCCCCATCTATGAAGAAGGGAGAAACGTTACAGTAAAAAAAAAAGTTCGAAAAAAAACCTCCAAAGTTAATTTTGGGGTAAAAATAACTGTACGCTGGAGTAATGCGGTAATTGGTCACCAGCTGGGCCCACAACCCCTTTTTTCCGGGTTAAATTTTTATCTTTTTTCCTACCGTGGACGGAACAGTTGCGCCGCAAAGCTCATCAAGTGTTGATTTGACGGCATTAAGGGCTAATGGAGTTATGCTGACGGCTGACCCGGGCAAGTTACTGTAATGGGGAGGGAGGGGGAGCTACTGCTCGCAATCAACCGCTACAGGTAGGGGCAATGTGAGACCTTATCTTGTGTTGCCATGTGATATCGTATATCTTCCTCATCACTATACAGTTTCATTCGAATGCAATAGTTTTGAATCAAAAGGTTTCGGTTTTTACGGTATTTATTCTTTTTAACCCTTTAAGCCTCTTAGACATGATTGGCCCCCAGCGCGGAAACCAGTTGGCTTAGGCACTGCTCACACGGGGATACCAGTCGAAACGACTGGGATACGTAGCGACTCGGAGACCCAGTACGTGTTTTTGGTTTATTATTCAGTAATAAACCATTGTAATCGTTCTTGAAAAAAAAAAAAACAAATTTAATCCCCCCTGAAAATTTCATGGTTTACGTTTCAAAGGGTGTAGAATCCAAATCTGCAATAAAATGTTTTCCGTCCGCCCGCAGTTAGCCGTACGCACGATTTCTCCCAAACGGCTAGAGCAAAAAGTCTGAACTTTTCAGGAAAAATCAATATTGGTCCGACTACGCCCCAATTCTTTAGTCAGCACTCTCACTTAATTTAAAGTGCCCTTTAAGGGTTGTCAAAGTTTTATCTCTAAAAACCTCAAAAAAGTCAAGGCGGCCTAAATTTGGACTTTTTTTGAAGAACTTTCCATGAGGAATCGAATGAGCCCCTCCCCAGGATCCGTAGCTCAAACCATTCCCGATGCATGGCCCGATTTGTGGTGCCAACATTTGCATCCACATTCACTACGTCACTAGGTTACTGCGATCAAAACAAACACAAGAGTTTTTTTTTTTGTTTTGATCGCAGTAACCTAGTGGTGTAGTGAATGTGGATACTGGAGTGAACTCCTAAAAGGGGTTATAGCCGATACACGGGTTGAAGCATTCTGATATGCATGTTCCGTCATACGAAATTTAAAATTTTCAAATAGAATTTTTTTCCGTTGTAATCGCTCTTGAAAAAAAAAACGCTGCAAATTCTTTTACTGGGGTTTATTATTCAATGATTCATGATTTGAATTTCTACTAAGCTTTATAGTGTGCGTGTTTCAAAGGTAATAGAGCGATTATTGAATTTCAGGAGGCACATAAATATGATCAACTGATCAATCCAAATAGGTATTTTAGTTGAGAACAGATTTACGTGCTCTATTCATACCTCCTGAAATTCAATAATCGCTCTATCACCTGTGAAACACGCACACTCCCAAGCTTAGTAGAAATTCAAATCATGAATCATTGAATAATAATCCCCAGTGAAAGAATTTGCAGCGTTTTATATGTTGCAGCTCAGATGGGCTGATTTCAGTGTCGGAGACTTAGCAACGTCACTACGCAGAAACTCGGAGACTCGTCTTGCCAGTCTCCCAGTCCCTCAGTTGCGTGATCGCGATGAACGAGCAAGCTTCCAACATGAAATTTTTCGGGGAAGTATCGAAATTCCCAGTGTTATACAATTATAAACTCAAGGAATATTCCAGAAAAGATGTTACGGAAAAGGGGTGGAAAGAAGTAGACGAGATAGTTAATCTCAATTTATGTTCTTCTGTATGTAGAGGTGTAAACACATCTTTCTCATTTTCCTCTGGCTGTATCGGTTGTAATTATAATATCGGATGATGAAGTCCTCATCAGTACTAGACTCACTAGCAGATATGAAAAATGAACAACGCTACAACAACAACAGACCTCTCCTACAGCGTGGTGGAAACTGAATACTAGCCACCCGAATAGCAGCTGTGTGAAGATGAGGGGCAACTGAAGTCTTTATTAGGGTATCCAAGTCTCTGTGTATCCAAATCTCTAGTATCGCAGGATTTCGGTATCCCCGTGTGAGCTGTGCCTTATTGTACTTTCCTGAGAGTTTTGCAGTTAATCAAGGAGATTCAGACCCCTTGGTAAGAGGTTCGAGGCCCTTGATTAGCTTTTTGCTCTGGATGGACCCCATTGGGGTTTGTGCCCCGGGAGTTCAAATCTGCGAGAGGTGAGTGCTGGGCACTCAAATATTATGTGGGATTTTTGAAGTGTGATGCGTCGCAATCTGATGGCTGCATTTGATATGTGCAACTGTACACCGTACGTGTTGACACGGGATCCACGCACGTTGTCACTTGTCCCAGCTATTTTTGCCTTACTTCCATACAAAAAACGCTGCAAATTCTTTCACTGGGATTATTATTCAATTGGCTTGCGTTCATTATTTGAATTTCTACTGAGCTTTGGAGTGTGCGTGTTTCACAGGGTAGAGCGACTATTGAATTTCAGGAGGCACATAAATATGATCAACTGATCAATCCAAATAGGTATTTTGGTTGAGAACAGATTTAGTGCTCTATGCATATCTCCTGAAATTCAATGATCGCTCCATCACTTGTGAAACACGCACACTCCAAATCTTAGTAGAAATTCAAATCATGAACGCAAGCCAATTGAATAATAAACCCCAGTGAAAGAACTTGCAGCGTTTTTTTATTGAACCTCAATACCCCCCCACAATAAAAACATCTATAATTTATCAAGTCCTTTGGCACTCGTATTGCGTTAAAACTTCACCAAATCCAAATTTAAACGATGTAGCCAAAGGTTGACTGATGTAGAGGAGGCACACAAATACCATCAACTGATCAATCCAAATAGGTGTTTTGGTTGAGAATGAATTTACGTGCTCTATGCATATCTCCTGAAATTCAATAATCGCTCTATCCTGTGAAACACGCACACTCCAAAGCTTAGTAGAAATTCAAATAATGAACGCAAGCCAATTGAATAATAAACCCCAGAGAAAGAATACTTATTTACCCCACTAATAATAATGAATAATATTACCTATAAGTATATTATCAGCGTTTCATGCATATCAGAATGCTTCAGCCCGTGTATCGGCTATAAACTACAAGGATCCACATCGGCTATCACTCCAGTATCCACATTCACTACAACTCGACGCCATCGGCATCACTAGGTTACAAAAAAACAATAATAAACCAAAAAACGCAAATGTTGGCACCATTAATCGGGCCATAGATCGGGAATGGTTTGACCTACGGACCTGGGGAGGGGCTCATTCGATTCCTCGAGGTATGTTCTTAAAAATAAGTACACATTTAGGCCGCCTTGACTTGTTTTGAGGTTTTTAGGGATTTTACAAAACTTTGACAGCCCTTAAAGGGCACTTTAAATTGAGTGAGAGAGCTGGCTCAAGAATTGGGGCGTCGTCGGACCAAGATGGATTTTTCCTGAAAATTTCAGATCTTTTGCTCCAGCCATTTGGGAGAAATCGTGCTTACGGCGTACGGCGGATGGACGGAAAAATGTGTATTGCAGATTCGGATTCTACACCCTTTGAAACGTAAACCATGAAATTTTCAAGGGGGGTTAAAATTTTTTTTCCAGAGCGATTACAATGGTTTATTATTGAATAATAAACCAAAACAGAGTACGTTTCTAACGTTTATTCTTCACTGGGAGCCAGGGTGTAATCCCTCCATTTCGAAATGTGATTTTGGGCTAGCCGCCATCAATTCCTCAAGTCCGCAACCTGGACAACCGACTATAGTCGATAGCTATCGATCTTTACTACCCTACCACTTAAGTTTGTCCGCAAATCGCACGTCCGCAACTTGGCACATTAGCAACTCGCACGCTATCTATTGAACAGATTTCACGAAAAAATGCGAATCTCAGGGACCATCAGTAAAACGAGACCCCTCTCATTTTTCCCTGTCTGTCAACTCGTAAACTCATCACAAAGAGTCGCCTCCTTGATGGACTTCCCTTCTGGGGACATCTCCCGGAGAACTCCCCCCCTTCCTCTCGAGCAAGCAACATGCTAATGACCTCCAGGACGATCCGGACCCCTTAGAGAAGGGACAGATGTGGGACAGTTGCCTCCAAAGGTCCCAGAGGTCCCATCTTCCACCGTCCCAACCGTATTAATATTTGATAATGGGCAAAAAGGGGGCGACCCCTTCTCTTCCTTTGGGCGCAGCACGAGCGACGCATCTCAGGGGGCTCATCGCTCACCACCGGACCTCGCCCGATGTTAAGTGATAAAGGCTTCTCTGCTTTATCATTTATGGAACTGGGCCCGATCATTCACTTTTCCCCAAGCAAGTTTGCGTAGCTTAATGAATAAGTCAGTTATGCTTATTGTTGGGGACGGGCTTTTCATTTTAATAATGGCCATCCACATGTTGCGGCTTTTTCTCCAGGACCATTTTTTACTCACTTGAAGAAACCAAATCCGTCACCAAATTTGACAGCAACATAGGTAGAAGAATTTGACAGTGGCATTTAAACTTGAAAGTATCTTCAGGTCTATCTTCAAACTTCGGGGTCGATTTTACTACTAATTAGAAACAAACGCCTCATAGAATAAAAATCTTTTCATTTTTGAGTCAGTTCATTTCTAAAATTGTTCACTTTGCCCCACTGAAATGATCTTTAATCACTTATTTTTTTATGCAAATTAAAATCTGATTACAATATTGGAAAGAGCGTTAAATTTCTCATCGGACAGACTCTCAAAAACATTTTTAACCTTGTATCTAGCCAGCGGTTTTCTAGTTCAAACCAATATAGTTTATAGGTGCGGAGTTAGACTCACAGACTAATTAAATTTTCCTCATAACTCAAATTTTTCGACAAAAAAAAAAAAAAAAAAAGTTCCACCATTGTTCTGCTAAAATTGAAAAAAATTGGAAATTTGTCAGAAAATAAATGCATAATAGAATAAAAATCTTGAGGTTTCGTTTTTCAGTTATTTGATTCCTAAAAATTTTATCGTTCGTCCTTGCCCCACTAAATTTAGCATTACTCACTTATTTTTTATGCAAATTAAAATCTGTTAACACCATTGGAAAGAACATTAAATTCCCCATTAGATAGATTCTCAAAAACATTTTCAACCTTCTATCTGATTTGAGGTTTTTCAGGGCTAACTAATATTATTTATAGGCTCATAGTTAGGCTCACGAACAAATTAAAAATTGCCTCATAACTCATACGAATTTTCCGACTAAAAATAACAAACTCTTTCGCATAATTTCGCTAAAATCGAAAGAAATTTGAAACCACCAGGGGAACAAGAGATTTAAAGGAAAGAAAAAACAAGGAAAGTTCATGTACCGCATTTGGAGTTTGGCATCCATGTCTTGCGCAATTTTGGTGAGTTGGCCACTCTGTGCGCTCGTTGAACGGGTTGTAAATACGCAATGAAAAACTTGCGCAATCATAGAAGACTCTATTTTCTATAGCGTTTTCTCTAGCGTAGACCCCATGTCATCATGCAAGGTAGTTCTTTTTCGCAAAGGCGAGTACCTGAATGATTTACTCCAGTGCGATCCTGACTCATCATTTCTATTTTTAGATACTTCAGTATTCTGTCGCAAATGCGATCTTGATGGTGCTGTGAAAGATAGTTTTATCTTTTATTATTATTTTTTTTTTAAAGGAGAACAGCTCAGTTTTGGAACAGAACGAGAACGTATAACGATGTGAGGCAGGTTGTTTGCTGGGCACAACTTTTTCTAATCCTGATTGAAGTGGATTATCCATTGACATGACATATTTGCAAAAATGACTCTTTTCCTTTCTCTATTGATCCTTCGTGATTTGATAGCAAGGGTTTTCGTTGAGGTTGCGAATTAACGTTTCACTATGAAAAGTTGAAAATAATATAGCCTAACTACCTCGAGTTAGGGGCAAATGGGATTGGTTTAATCCGAAACATGAACATTTTATGGAAATCTAAAGAAAATTGCTTTAAAACATTGAAAATGTGTGTAGAATCAATTAATTTTTGAAAAGGTACCCAGTTTTAATTGCCAAAACATCACCAGAAATAGGTGCATATTTCCCTAACAATTTCCATTGATATTTGTTTTCAGTTTTTCCTGGAGGGACTTGGGACGATCATTTAACTTTCCGATGGAGACATAAAAAAGGAACAATAATGGTAACACTAGGTCTAGCAGACCCAGAGCTCGAAAACTTCAATAAAGGAAAGATTAAATGGTTACAAACAAAATTTTGTAAACTTCATGAATTGAATATTCGCAAAGACAAAAATTAGTTGTCTTCAAATAATCTCTCATTATATTTAGTAACTGAACACATTTTGGATCAATTTTGCAAAAATAACTATTATTACCTAGTCTGCATATAAAAAATCCCCGTCATATCTGTCTTTATAGATTCTCCGATGTTTGATGAATAAATCATCAAATCATTTGAAATTTAGGAACTGATGAACTTTCAGCAAAACAAAAGCTGACAGTAGTTCAGAAACAATTCTTCAAATAGTCATTTCATTTCATATTTGAAATTTATTTCCTCTCAAACGCTTGAAACTCATTTGATATTGTCAGACGGAATGGCTAACTCATCAACCAGTTGATTCCGGGTTTTTCCTGCTGAAGGAATACTTAGAAGGGTTCTGCGTACAGTAATTCAGGAACGGTTCTCCATCAAACTACGCTCCTTCTTGGCTGTTCTGCACAGCGACAGAACGAATCCTGCATTTTTAGGACACTGATCGTTGAAGCAGTCCGGAACTGTCTCAAACTGATATTTCGACAGCTGTCTATTTCTGACATTTCGATATGTTTGTTCGAAACTTCTAACCCAGCTCATGTGCAGTCATTTCCCCAGTGGTGCCGGCAAGCGAAGCTTTTTCGTTGTTGTTTTTATCAATCTGTCTTACGTCTCCTAAAATTTTGAAATTCCAATCTCTCCTGAAATTAAATGATACGAATTTGTGAGCTGGGTGAATTCGAACGGTAATAGTCTACGTGTATCGGACTCCACAATATGCATTTATTATATATTTTGTAAACTTATTTTTGAAAATGTTGGAGTATTCACTTTACAATCGTTTGATAATATTAAATCGTCAGCTCGGTGGGAAAACTGATTTTTCGAGACTTTGGAAATTTGACAGGAGCGTGGCTAGAAATTCCTAACCCTCTTTGAAATGGGGTAGCTGTGGTATTTGCAAGTTTTTACGTTCGTGGTTGGTATTCCTGAAAGCTGAAGTGTTTGCTTAACGCTCCCAAAATAGTGTCAATCGCTACACCATTAAATTTTATCGATTACCGCAATTCCGGGAGTGATTCTGTCTTGAAGGTTAGAGTGTTGAGGTTATGATTTTCAAATTGGTTCGAAATGCGTACGGACCGCAAGGAACAATGAACGGTTTTCATCACCTATCGGTGCTAGTAGGAGAGTTATTCGATTCTGAACTTTTCAGAACTCACCGTTCAAACAAATCAAAAAACGAGCCTTGAAGCGTAGGTACTAATAGCTTTCCAACACAGTAAAAACAAAATAGTGTGATTCACGTCGGACGCACCAAAGTTACCATTAATGGAAATTGCAAGGCTTCTCTTTAATCCATCGGTTGTTAGGAAAGTAAAGAAGGGTTTCAGTTGGTACAGCACCGTAAAGATTATTGTGTACTGTCAATGAACCCAAAAACCTAGACGCGATCGGTGTCTTCAATAGGTTTCACCGAACTTTCCGCTTCTCAATAGAACGACCCACTAACCGCTAGATCAAAAGAAGGTTAGTTCATTTCTGGTGCAACTCTATCGAGTGACAAATCTCGCACCGAGTCAAAAGGATCGGCCTTGAGCGGTCGCAACCCCGATGCGACAGATTGCTGGAACAAATCAACCCAAACCTCTCGACTCCCAAGCCACAACAGATGTCCTTATCGGTCCGCCCGAGTTTTCTGAATCAACTGCCGTAGCTAACTGCCCACGTCGCATCTGCCATCTCGTTTTGACGCAGTTGTTCTCGGGTTTCGAGAGTGGCCACTGGTTGAATATCATTTAGCGCCTGTTCCGATAGTTGCGATGCGAAGAAATGATTGTTTAATCTCCGATCGGGACGGCAGCTGTCCACAAGCTGTTGTCACCAGCCTTGTAGCACGGGACCATAAACAAACTGTAGGAGCGCGTGATGACCCTTTTCTGGCTGAGAAGGTTGTCAGCTGTGTTATCATTTCTAAAACCATAATCCAATGAACTTTTGAAAGTTTGAATAGAGGGTTTCAAGTGGTGATAACGACCTCGATTTTAATTCAAACAAATTTGATTTCACTCGAACCAGAGCTCTTGAGTTACATGAATGATGAAGCCTGTTGAATGTTGCAAAAAACTTGCTAAAACTCTGAAATCTAAATGATATTTCCAGCTTCGAAAACTTATTTACAATTTCATTTGACAAACGAAAAATTTAATTTAGATTTGCTCTGTTCAACCGTTTGCCAAGATTGGTGTGGTCCATAGCTTCCTTGTATCGGCCAAAATGATTAAACATAATCAAAATGTAAATAATCTTAAAATAATAATCAAAATCTTCAAAAATAAAGAATACAGATCGTTAGAACCTTTTCGCGGGGCAAAAATGCAGCGGACGTCGATGCCTTCAAATCGGCAAGTCGGCAGTGTTGCAGGTCAATTGTTCTAAATCTAACGGATACAATAATGACACTATCTGATTCGAATCCGTTATTTCCTAACCACCCTTAGAATTCGAGCTACGTTAGATCCAAGAAAACATAAGAAAATGATGGTTGGTGGGTATTACGTTCACTCATCCGCAGCAGCTTCTAATTATAAGACGTTGTTGATAATGATGTGAGACAAATATAATGTTTTTATTTACAGCTTACCCGCACATTTTCTGACCATTTTGTCAAAATTGGACGACAACTGTAGAAATGAGGCTTGTTACAAGAATTTCATGTTCACTCAGCAGCTACTAATGATGAGATCGAATTGAAATTGGAATCATATTATAAGACTATTTTTACCCCAACTATCCTTCCAATTTAAGCGAAATCAGTCCACTAAGTGAGCCAAGGAATGCTTGGTGGATTTTAGGTTTGCATATGCGCAGAGTGAATCATTGGTTTTTGAGCGATGAATATTATAGAAAACAATCAACCTTCACATTCCCTGAAAATGCCGTCAAAATTGGATTGCAAACTGCAAAAATCAAGCGTCTTACAAGGATCTGCTGACGCATACTGGACAGATAGACTGACACGAAACGAAAGTGGTTCATAATGATCAAAAATATTAAATGCGAATAGAAATTTTGATTTTGGAGAAATTAATGATTTCCTCTCCCAAAAGCGAAAACAAAGCTTCAGCTACCCAGTGATAAACTTGGATAAAAAATATTGCATTAGAACCACAATGTGCTTACTGCGGCTTGCCGTAGACACTGAACTAAATATTTGACATTCAAAACGAGTTGAAATTTTTGGAGTTTTGTGTTTTTGTGTTCAACGAGTGTGGAATGGATTCAAAAGAAGCGCGCCCAAAAATTAATTTGTCGTTCGATTGATCACATTTCTTTGTAAAGATTCATGAACAAATCTTATAAATATTTGCCTTAATTCTCACATATAATTGTTAGACATTGGTTAGGTATATAGCCAAGTGTACCATATTGCCGGAGATTGCCTCACTTCTTGTAGAGCAATAATCGTTTTAATGGCAGCGAATCGCGAATTAGTATCTTTCTCAACTGTTATCGAAGGAATTAATTGATCTCTCCATTGTTCTCATTCCTTTGAACAGTTTTTCCAACTTCGGACGCCATTTTATCAACTGCACCATCAATATCTTCATTTACCGTTTTGGATTATGTGACGAGTTGGATATTACTGTTTTATCCACTATTGAAAATCTTAATTTTTTGGGTAATTATTGATAATAAAAGTCTTTGTAATCGTGAAGCAAACAATTTTGGGACTGGTTGGTTCTATTTCTATTTCGTCCGATCGCTATCCACCATGAATTACGTAATTTAAAAATTAAAACTCAAACTTACACTTGAATCTTTACTTATATTTATTTAAAATGTGATCAAAATCGTTAAAAATGCAACAATTTTTGTTTGAATAAAATAATACTATTTAGGACAAGTGTTACCGCAATAAAATTGATAGAAAATAATTTCTTTGCATACAACTTAGCTCAAGTTTTAACTCAATTTGACATGAACTCTAAATTATAATTTCGGAAATTCGCTCATACGATGCTGCATAGCTGGTACTTGTAATGGCAGCCTGCCACTTTATTACCTTCTTACAGCTGTCATTGAAATAAATCAATAATTCATCGATGTTTGAG
Organism: Creontiades dilutus; assembly: GCA_031894815.1. NCBI lineage: Eukaryota > Metazoa > Arthropoda > Insecta > Hemiptera > Miridae > Creontiades > Creontiades dilutus. The sequence continues at coordinate 112,922 of JAVIWC010004007.1, forward strand.
TACCATCTTATCAACTCACATTATGTACCGGTTTAGTTAGTGTTAGAGGTAGGGAATTCGAGGTTATTGAATTTTATATATTCCATATTGCGATAATCCACTGGCGCTTTGAAACCCTGAAGGGAGACTGGCGATCACCGGCAGCAGAGCTCTCTGGAGCTTAGTCCACAACAATGATGGTATGATAATGCCATGGTAGATGCCAAGTCGTCAGGTGTTTGTCACAATGTTGGAGATTGCTTCATGTTACATACAGAGCTATAACATTTTTAGAGGCAACGAGCCAATTTCTGATCTTTTGTAACAGATTTCATGACTAAAAAAGTGAAATAATAAGTCTTTTGTTGAAGCTTGCACATGATCTTATCAACTTGGCCATTGTTACCATATCAGTACGTCGAGCTGCTCGGTTCTTATCTTTCAGAGAGGTATTTCCGTATCAAACAGGATGATGCTTACTCTAAGCTCATGAAAATAAACGCAGGTGTACCACAAGGTAGTGTATTAGGCCTGTACACATGCGATTTACCGTTCAGGAAACGGCTACGTTTGCTGACGACACTGCAATCCTGGCAGTTGGAGACAGCAATGATGAATCGATCAGCAAACTCAACAAATCTATCTCCAAAATCAGTCATTGGACGTCCACATGAGGCAAAGTCGGTGCATGTTGATTTCACCAACCAGAAAATCAACTACATCCCACTTTACCTCAACAACGTGGCAATTCCCTACGCGAATAAAGCCAAATACCTCAGCATGACGCTTGACGCCAAGCTCAGGTGGAAAGAACATGTGAAAAAGAAGAAGGCCGAACTGGTGATAAAACTTGGAAAAATGTACTGGCTTATTGGCAGGCAATCCTCCATGACCATTGGTAACAAGCAGCTTTTGTACAATGAAGTAGCCAGTTTGGACGTATGGAGCACAATACAGCTAGACTGATTATCCAGCGTTTGTTGACTACGAACACTGATGCACCTTGGTACTTTAGAAATGATGCTCTTCACCGCGAACTGGAAGTGGACAGCATAGACGAAATAATCAAACAGAGGGCTACCGCTCATCTAGCCAGACTACGAGGTCATGTCAACGAAGAAGCTGTGAAGCTACTTGATGTGCAAGACCTAACTAACATACTGACCACATGAACTTGTGTAGGAAGTGAATGTGCTGAACCTCAGAAGGACATGGACTGGAGTAATGGATCTTGAGTCCCAATAATTATGTAGAGAATTTAAGTCAGAATAATATTGTTAATAAGTTATTACTTGGTGCAATAAAAAATTATGGAAAAAAAAAAACTTGGCCATCGTTAAGCGCATAACATACTGATTTAGGTAGTTGAAGAAGTTGGAATTTGAAACTTTCCTACTTTCCATTCAATTTCCATAGTTCCCATTTGGATAAACTTAGAAGCCCACGGACGATAAAAGAGGATTCCTGGCAGACACGAGAATCGCGTGAGAATTGTAGTCTGAGCAGCTTCGAACTGATTTCTTGGAATACAAAATCAAGCAATACAACACTTTTTTCCGGCTCACTTTTTCTTCGAGGAAGTCAACATTTTCAAGGTTTGTCACATTCCTAGACTTAAATTCACTCTGGAAGGTATTCCTCAACAATCTTGGTGTAATAATATCCAGGTAGATGCTAAGTGCTTGGAGATTAATGGCCACATTATCGCAGATTGCTTCATTTTAGCACATTGTAGTGCAACATTGTTATTTAACCATTTTGAATGACAGTTGCAGACTTTCTACATTTCTCACAGCTTAGATCGAAATAAATATATGTTTCACCAAAGTTAAACATGAAATTATTAACTTGGTCGTCAATAAGCGCATAATGTACTGACTGGTTTGGATAGGGAAGTGTGTGGGGAATTTGAAAATTCTGCATTTTCATATTGTACGTCGTGAGCCAGCACCAGCCTGCTGGAGAGCTGAAGCCCAGAGGCGAGAAAGGCGATCACCGGCAGCAGAACTCTGGAGCGTACTCCACAACAATGATGGTATAATAATGCCTAGGTAGACGCGGTGCGCCCCGAAGTGATTGCCGCGGCTAATGTAATGGATCGGCGCCCTCTCTCGGACTCCTCTCTTTTCCAACTGAAGGCCGTAAACCCCGGTAGTTGATGTTTCCACTCGGTACCCAACAATTGAAACATGTTGCCCGGCCCCGTCTAATGACAGGGCAGGCTTCTCCGGCCCTTCTTCCAGCCGCTAATGGTGCCGCCTTCCTAATGTCTTAATACGGACCTCGAGCCGTTTTTCCTCCAGCCCCCGCCGAGCCCGCCCTCCGCCTTTCGAAGAGGGGGATTTATGGACATTCCTAACTATCCAGACTTTGAAGGCTTCTCCCCTGGCACCAGGGCGTCCAGCTCGCGTTTTCACACCTCGCGATTCCGCAGGACATTTCCAGATTGACTCCTTCTCCTATAATTACAACCTTTTACTTTCATCTATCTCGTAACAAAATCCCAGGCGTAAGCGCCAAAAAAGGTTCAGCGAAAATTATAACAATCAAAAGAAACATTGCGGCAGGAAGAAAATTATTGACGTTCCGAATCTTTTAGCGGCACACAATTGCCCGTGTGAAGTAACTACATTTCAGATTCCTCCAACATAACAATTACTCTCCTCCGACAGTTCCCCTTGCAGATCAGGTTCTCGCACCTTGTGATTTTGCAGCACATCTCCTGATGAAGTGATTTTCCAAGATTTTGACTTCCAACCAGTAAGTATCCATTTCGACATTCAAACCCTTGCAATAAACCCAACTACGGTCTGACGAACGATAACAATCATCAATAATTGTACTACCAACCAAACATTATTAGCAATCAACTTTCAGTGTGCAATTTTCAAATGACATAACTGAATTTCAATCGCATACTACGTAACTATTACATTTCCTTGGCACCGTAAAGAGGAGCCCACCATGAGATTTCACACTTAAACCGTTCTCTTTCAAAAACCACGTCTGAAATGTATTTATCTTCCAATGAAACCACAGTAGTAAGCATTAAAATAATAAGCTAAAATGAAGCAAAGCTAAAATAATACACACTGAATAGTATTCGTCTCAGTACTATACTACGCTACTCTTGCAGTATACAACTCATCTTGAAAGTTAACTGCGTTCAAAATTCCTCCTGTCACTTAGACCTATCAAACCACATTTCACAGAATGTGATTTCATAGGACCTGCAGATTCCCTAACGCTAACCATTTCTGAAAACTTCTTGCAGGTTCACAGAGTAGTTTTGAGAATGAATTTTACGTATGTGAGTTGATGATCCAATGGCAATGAAATTCTTGATCGATTAAGAACCATCCACCAAAAACTCTCAACATTTTGAATGAAACTCCAGTCTACATATCGTGAGAAATCGGTGTTACATGAAATTCGCGTTCGCATAACCCGAATGCGTTTGTGTTCGCGTTCCTGTTGAACCGAAGGTGATGAAAATCATGAGTGATTTTTGGAGCCTTACGCAGACTACAAACCAACGCCACCATGTTGTTATATTTTGTTAAATTCGTCAAAAAGTTAGAGAAACATATCAGAAAGAAATCATATCAATTAATGAGCACATTTTCAAAGGCAAAAGTCAAGTAGGAATCAATGAAATTTCAAACCCTGGCCTTGCGTCAATCACCTAAATTGAGGTTTGTTCAAGTCGATTCAATGACCTGGGATCTATCTCAACTTATCGAAAACAAAGTACCTACACTTAAATATTGAACTAAATCGAAAACTTTCGAAATAACGCCTATTTGTTTATGTTTGCTATTGAAAGACATCGTTCATCCGTCCGCTCTCCTTAACGGCTAAAACTTTGACAGAAAGAACTTTAACGCGAATGTCAATGTCTTTGAAAATAGTACTAACCGCCGCGTAAATTGGGACAATCGAATCATCTAATATAATTCGCATTGGAATTGTTATATATTTGCCAAGTGTTGCGGAGATTGGTGTTTTATTTCATCTTCTTAAACTACAGTTGAGGAGCTTACTTTCAAACAGGCACATATCCATTCCGACAAAATGTTCAGGAAGTGAAAAAAACGATTTGCAGATTAGTGGAGATGTTTTTCTGCAGTTTCTCATCGGAGTAATGTGTGAGAAGGCACGGATAAAGATGCCTCAGAATATGAATCAATTTTCTCCAAAAACACACTTTGAAACACTTTTGACACAAACTCACACAGAATTCATTCTCCAATCTGTAGGTTTTATTGAAAACTTTACCTGACTCCATATTTCCATTTATCATGCCTGCCATCTATCGAATCTCGTGTAAATATTCAACGTCAAGACGAAGGCGCAATGCTTCTTTTTGGATATGTACCTTTTTGAAAACCCACGACTTATCGCCTGACGAAATTCGGAGGATATGTGCCATTTCGATTGCAAGGCACTGAAAAAAATGTAGGGGACGGACTTGTTACCTTTTGATGCAAACGCATAACTTTAGCCCCGGAATTGAAGTGGATGTGTTCTGTTTTGTTCAGAAATGATAGCGGGATCTGATTCAACTCATATTCAGAGATAGAAAATTGAGAAAAAAACGTTTTCTCCCAGATTTGGATTTGTGCCTTTTTGAAAGTAAGCTCCTCAGTTGTTCTATTCGTTTATTTATACATGCGCCAATATGCAGTATATTGCACCATCTTGGGTATTTTGAAATCAGGTTGGGTTCCCCAGAGAGGGGTTAGTAAAGGTAGGTATTTACAAAGTTTTACTTAACATGATGTCATCTTACAACATTTAGGGCATCTAGAAGTTAATTTCAAGGTAAGGAGACACATTGATCAGCTGAAGGGCTCTTGAGGGTAATTTTTTTGTTAATCGTTCTACCGTGATGTATAAAGGAAGCTCTTTTTATGACATCTAGAATATAACACACGGTAAAGACGCGTTTAGATAATGTACCACAGACAACGTCTTAAAGACATAGGTAGATGGGTGATTTACGTGTAAAAGTTATCATACAAATAAATGTGTAATTTTCCCGAAACTGCCCTTTTATGGATGAGTCTTTCACCACAAGTTGAATTGATGAAACAATTGTTTTAAATCCAAATTTTGAAAGTAATAGTAGCATTCACTGCAGCAGCACAGGACTCTCACTTGCGTCCGTTCTAGTGATTAAACGGGAACCAGGAGAATGGAGCACAGGAGAGCGAATTATTCTTATAAAACTTATAGTATTTTGATAAAACAAATAGTTATGATAGAGTAATAATAAAATTAAACAAAAAACCTTTTTTAAGAAAGTTTTTATATAAAAGAAGGAAATACAAATTTTAACTGTCTTTATAGCCTATATTCACAATTCATAAAAGCTTGTCGCGAGATTTAGGCTAGGGTAAATTAACTAGTTCCTAGATACCTATTTTATTGACCAACTTACTCCGATGAGTTTATTTTTTATTTCAGTTTGATTAGGTAAATACTTACAGGTACCTATCTAGTTCCTACTTACGCAAACGTCGCGACAAGCTTTTATGATTTTATGAGCTTTTGTGTAAGTAGACAGTTAAAATTTGCAAGTAAAAATGTATTCCCTTCTTTTCAGGGCATTTGAATAAAATCTTTCTTAAAAAGGTTTTTTTGTTTAATTTATTTATTACATTTTAGTCATCGCTAGGTTTCTGAGTCTGTTCATCTCATTCAAAGCATCATTGTTGCAAGGTCGTTTGCCGGTTAATTTGGAACAGTCTAGCTCTTCAATAAGGAGACCTTCTAATGTTTTTACCCTACTTAAGGCCACGTATGCTTGACCAACAGCAAAGAGCTTCGGACCCAAGTAAACAACGGACCTAAGTGTTCGACAGTAATACCCTGCATTTTGTGAACTGTGCAAGCCCAACATAAAACAATTGGCAGCATTCTTCCTCTCAACAAGCCCTTTCATTTGATACCCATATTGTAGAAATGCATTAAAAATTACTGTTCCGCCATCTTGGATCGTCCGCCATATTGAATTTAGAATGACGTCACACAACTAATCGTGTATTGTCATCCAATCTAAACGTGCATACAAAATTTCAGCTTAATCGATTGCTTCAAAATCGGGTCGCAAGATTCCACCCGAACATACATACATTGCAAGTTAAATAAAAGCTTTTAAAAAAGAGAAGGGCGAAGGGGGAACGGAACAAATTGGAGAGAGTAGAAGTTTACAATCAACAAGAAATGGTTCCTTGTTGTGTGAGGATTCGGAAATGCTAACCAAAGTTGAAGCTCGCTAAGAGTTAGCTGGAGAAAGTGAAGATGAATATACGAATTTCCGGCCTTGGGGAACCAAGAAGAATTGAAAATCTGCTATTGACGAAATTATAATTATTGACTAATGAGGCAGATATGGATTCAGATTCCATGAAATATGTGCATTAGATTGTCTTTCATATTTTGGAGGGAGGGAGTTGTGAACGCTGCAGTGTTCGGCGTTTTACATGGTTTGGACAAAGAAAGGGCTGTTTTGGGAGAACGAGCCAAATGATAAACCTTTGTGCAATGATTCGCAGCGTTGTTATTTACAATATACGAGCCTTTAAGGGCAAGGTTTGTCTTCAAAGAATGAACATATTCGTCAGATGTACCACATTTGAGATGGTCGGGAAATATCAGCTTTTTGAGGAAACACAATTCCACGCTCGATCGACTAAACCAGTCAAGGTTCCAGTGGTCAAGGAAATGCGAGCGTCCTTCGTATCCCAGAAACTCTTTCTTTAAACAGAAGGAAGAAAATATTATATCGGTGCAAGAGGTAGAGTAAATGATGAAGATGCTCTTGAAAGAAAAAAGATGGAAGCGAAGGAAAATGGCTTGAGCCTTCTATACTATATAGGTAGCATATGATGAGAAGATCCAACCGAGGGGGTAAATCGTTGAAGGGATATTGAGCACGGGGTCGGTTAAGCCTTTTTGTCGAAAGGGGGTCTCTGAAAGCAATAAATCGGGAAACGATTTGAAGGAAGTGGTAACCCACAGTAAGAAGATATCTTTGAAAACCTTACGGGCGGACGGGAGGCGTGGAGGAAGGACCGGGGCCATTACGTGGGTGATTCCTCCTGCGTCTTTCCGGGGAAAAGGGATTTGTTACGCATTGAAAGAACAACAATCATCGAGAAGCTCAGTTTTTGCCTCGTGAATCTCATATGAATGAGCCCTTGATCCGCATGACTATCTCGGTATGAGTTACGATCATGAATAACGATTGCCGCGGTTTCGTGCCTTTGGCAAAAGAAAATAACGGGCAGGCCGTTTCGAGGAGGGAAGTGGACTTTTATGCGGCTTTTTATGAAGGTTTTGGAAAATAAGGGGACTCCCGTCATTTGTACGCGGGCCCTAAAAATCACTCTTGAGCCAGGTGGTGATACGTTAAAACGTTCACGACTCCATAAGGTGATTTTTCTCGGTAGTCTGGCTTGCTCTTCAGTATCAATCGCTTCTTCTTAGCTTCCATTGTCTTAAAAAGGTTTGACCGTCTTAACAACCCTAGAAGGAAAACACTTTGATTACACCAAACAGTAACTAAAGGGCTTTAATATTTTCCGCTATGGAGATATTGGTATCACTCGATTCAGTGAGAAAATGTGTATTTATATCAAGGTTTATTGCAAATTATTACCCAATGCATTATCAAGTATTAGACTGCTCACACTGGACATAAACATGAACTAACGCCATACAAAATCATATTTTCTTTTAGCAGCAGTTAGACAGGATGAGGAGGAAGCTCCTGTGCACTCAATACAAAAAATAAGGAGAGTCCCGGAGCAAACTGGAAATGTTCCTCGCTTCTACTATCCCCCCAGGCTTGGGTGACGACGGCTGGCTGCTGATTGCTGCAGATTGTCCGTCAGAAAAACTTTTGAAAAGTTCGATGATTCGTTCGTCAATGGATGGAAAACGACTGGGACTGGAACGTTTTCAAGGAGGGACGTCGAAACATGAACGTTCTTGAATTGTGGCATTCGTGCTTGAAGAAAGGACTGCCCAAAGTCAATCCAAATGTTGCTGACCTTATCGACTTGTTGAAGAAAGAAACATTATTCGTACAACAGAATGTATACTCCAAACATAGAAAAGGAAGACCTAGCAAGTGAAAATGGACCTTGGCATCGATTCGATTGTGAGCAACTGTGATGCATTTAGTGTGAGGGTAAGGTTGAACCATAAGCCAACGCGATAAACGTTTTTTTTTTTTTTTTATTGAGTCGATTCCAGCCTTCTTTCCCTTGACTATTAATTAATCAGTTGTATAAATGACCACTCTTTTTTACTGCCTTTTGTTTATTTTCCTCTTCCAAATCCGCGAGGTAGTGGGACTGCCCTTACCCTGTCACCCAGTGGGGGCTCCTGCCCCTAAACCCCGTTGGTGCAACGAGACCGTAATGGACCACCACGAAGGGAACATGAGACAAAAATGAGTGGAAATTGTGGAATTTCAGAAAACTGTGTTTGGATCAGCTGAAATGCATACCTGCCCAGCAAGAACCATCGTGGAAATGAAAGCCCCATTCCATCTTTAACCCAAGCTTCATTCATATTATTAAGAAGACAAGGGAAGCAGAAAATTTTATTACTTACCTCACATCCGCAGAGCCAATCGAACTTTTCGTGGTAAGGGCGGTGCCTTTGAGGTATGTTGCAGTCCTGTCAATACTGGCATTGTGAATAATCACTCTTTGCTCCACGACAATTTTGCGAACTCACGTTGGCACAGCTAACACAGGTCAGTCACAAGGGTTGGGGACAATCAACTGATAAGAGGATAAGAGTCTGTTTTGATTATTAGAAGCACGCATTCCAGCGGGTGAGTGGACAACTAGGTGTGCTCCCTAAAACTTTTGGCGCTGTAGTTCCGACGCTCACTCATTGGTTCATTTTTAGGACCCAGATAGAATCAAACGCTGTGATTTCCTTCCATTTGGAGCATTGCTGACTCGTGCTCCCCGCCAGTGAACCCCTAACCCCTCTAACCAAAGTCATTACTCCACCATCCTATCACCCATCCTGAGGCTCTGTTTTTCGCGTGGGTTTGAAACTCTTCTGCCCCTCAATGAGAATTATTGGGGAAACGTTGGAAGACAGTATGATGATACTATACTTTTATTCATTACTATGATAATTAACAGGTACCTTGTTCATTTTGACCCTGTCAGTAACCGCCCCTGCACTTGAATAGATTGATGTCTCTGGGAACATGACCAGGAATCCTGTTCACAAGCTAAATTTCTACAGCTTCAATGATTGAGAATCGAAAGATTGTGAAGAATCGGAGAGGTTTCTCTTCCGGTTCTTTGAGATCCCTACCGATTCTCTATCCATAGATCTATATATCGATTCTCTGAGGTGGAATACAGCTACAACTCGTTTTTACAGGAGCAGGGGTTCCGAGGAAACCAGCTCCACTGCAAATTTGAGGGAGCAAGTGTATAATAGCTGCCACCTCAAGAGATTGGTAGAGCAAACAGAGGAGCTACGATTAAACTTTAAAAAAGCAGAGTAGGTTTAGAAAAGAGTGGCGGAACCTGGATGAATCCCTTTGGGCTGGTCCGGGCTTATTGATACTATTGTTCTGATCCCCGTATGGGATTTCCCATCCATTCCGTCGTGAAAACCCATAATCCTCGATTCTTGGGTTGTCCTTCGTCGGTTTATTGTTAAACACATGTTATATTACAATTGTTCGGGCTTCTTCTAACACTATTCAAGTTGCCAATGCGCGGAAACCTCGTGTCACACAAATATTTTTCCAAGTTGGGTCCATATCAGGGGTGTAGAGGTAAGCCAGACACCGGATATGTTAATACAACCATTCCATCGCGTTAAATCAACCCATCTTGTGGTGTCTATTCACGACTGCTGATAGATGGGAGAGGTCCAGTACGCCATTCCACAAAACATAACTCGTCTCGATATTCGATACGAGATGAATAGAAGCTGTACAGCGCGGCACCAGCTGACAAAGCTTCAACTCGTAATGACACTATCACCCGTAAATAGCCTTTGATGGACCATCAAGATATTTTTTCTCTCCATCGATACAGCCACCGAGCGTTCCAAGAGATTTATCGCTCCCTTCCGAACGATATTAGCCAGTGACAGTGCGGGAAACGGATTTCGATTATTCCCCCTCTCTTGCCCGTCACATCTCACGGATCGCGGGGTCTGTTAAAGGCTTCAAAAACAGCTTCGGGCGGTTGGTTTTACGCCTCGGAATCAGTAAAGTAAGGTTTACAAGGATTGAGTAGGCCAAGTTGAGGGTGTGGGAGTGTAATTTGTCCCTTCGGGAACGACTTTCACGGCATTAGGGTCCATTAGGCCGGTTGGATGTCCGTACATTAGAAGAAAACTCTACGGCTTTTGTGCCTCGTGAGAGTTGCCAGGACAAAAAGGTTCCCTTCTGTCAAACCCTCGTTCACTATTTTCTTCCGTCACCTCCCTCTCTCAATTTTTTAAATGTGAGTCCACATAATAATTTACCAGTTTGTAACCGTAATGTTAAATCCATTGATTGATATGTACGTAGAAAATGTACGTACATATGTACGTATCCACAGAAGTTTTAATTGTTTGCTGTGTGCTGTGTATGTAGCAACCGCTAAAGGTCGACGTGTTTATCCGATCTCGGCAGTTTCGTTTAGAAAACCAAGGACCAGCACATTAACAATCATCAGTGTTTTGCAAAAATGAATGGATATAGACAGGTACCAGTTCCTATCATCAATTATTCTAAATTTGAAACACTCATATATTTACTTTCAACTTAAACGGATCACAAAATGATGCCTGAGAAAACGTAACTGTCAAATGAATATTGGAATGTCCAATAACTCAAGGCAAGAACCGTCCGGCTGCAGAAAGTTAATAATGTTTATAAAACTTTCAAATAGTCTACCAATTTTCTACATCATTTTGGTTTATTGTTCAATAATAAACCATTGTAATCGCTCTTGAAACAAAATTCTAACCCCCCTGAAAGTTTCATGGTTTACGTTTCAAAGGGTGTAGAATCCGAATCTGCAATAAAAATTTTTCCGTCCGTCCACCGTACGTCGTACTCCCACCGTACGATTTCTCCCAAACGGCTGGAGCAAAGTATCTGAAATTTTCAGGAAAAATCAATATTGGTCCGGGAACGCCCCAATTCTTTAGTCAGCACTCTCACTTAATTTAAAGGGCCCTTTAAGGGCTGTCGAAGTTTTGTAAAATCCTTAAAAACCTCAAAAAAAGTCGAAGCGGCCTAAATTTGGACTCTTTTTTAAGAACTTTCCATGAGGAATCGAATGAGCCCTTCCCCAGGTTCATAGCTCAAACCATTCCCAATATACGCATTCCCGATTTATGGTGCCAACATTTGCGTTTTTTGGGTTTATTGTTGTTTATGTTTTCATCGCAGTAACCTAGTGATGTAGTGATATAGTAATGTGGATACTGGAGTGAACTCCTAATAGGCTTTGTAGCCGATAAACGGGTTGAAGCATTCTGATACGCATGAAACGCTGCAAATTCTTTCACTGGGATTTATCATTCAATTGGCTTGCGTTCATAATTTGAATTTCTAATAAGCTTTGGAGTGTGCGTGTTTCACATGTGATAGAGCGATTATTGAATTTCAGGAGGCACACGAATATGATCAACTGATCAATCCAAATAGGTATTTTGTTTGAGAACAGATTTACGTGCTCTCAATGCATACCTCCTGAAATTCAATAATCGCTCTATCCTGTGAAACACGCACACTCCAAAGCTTAGTAGAAATTCAAATAATGAACGCAAGCCAATTGAATAATAAACCCCCGTGAAAGAATTTGCAACGTTTTTCTACTCTCAATTCTCCGCCCATTTTCCAAAAAAAAGGCATGGGTAATGTTGACGGTCGATGAATGAGTAGTGCTTAGCTTAAATACATTAAAATAAAAGCTGAATGATTCACCCACATTCATCTCTCAGCATCCACGCTGTCAACAAATCGTTACATTACTAGCCGATAAATGTGAAAACGTGACAGGAATGGTTATGAATTCTTGCCACAGGGTCTATAAAGAGTACTACCTACGACTTCAGAACCGTTTGATTGAATCAATCCGAAAAAAGAAAACAAAAACGCCCGGATTTGTGGAAAAACAATGCGTAGCTTTTGCATCAAGGTAATACACCAGCTCTCAAATCATTGCTCGTGCATGAAGTTTTGGGAGGAGGTGCCTACTGTAGTGGTGCTCCAGGCTCCGTATTTGCTAATCATAGCTCCGGTTACTTTTTCTAAAATGAATAAAACCTTAAAAAATCGTCTTTTTACAAGCAAAGATGACATTAAAAAGCGCAACGCTGAAAAAACTGAAGGCTTTATCGAAGACCGAATTTTAGAAGTGTTTCAAGATGTGCAGAAAGGATACCACAAGTGCAATATGAAAAAAAACATTAATGTAGACAATATTATTGTCAAAAAAGCAAATTCCGGGTAATTTTTGAGAGCACGTAGTAGATAACAAGGAAGCGGTGGATTGGAAAAGTTGGCCTTTCTAAGGCGATTATTCCTGCAAAACCCATATGCTTTTCATGAAGCTAAAATGCGTCAGGGGTATGATCATAGTCTAGCAGTATGGAGATTCAAGAAGAGAGATGTGCATAAGGGTATCTCATGAACTTTTGAATTTACCTGCCAGCATTAAGTTGGAGTATGCTTGCTAGAATATGCAAACAGCTTCCACTAGCCAATAAAATGAAATTAACAGTTATTGAAATGATCCAAACAATCTTGAAGGATTCCATAGCGGGTTCCTATCGTTGAAAGTCGTCAATTTAGAATCGAATCAAAGATATTTCGCTAAAAAAAATGGAAGCGGAAAGCTTGATTTCTCGATAATGAAAGCAATGATTGATCTACCAACAGATAGGCTCGGAAGGAAAACCCGAGGCTTTTTGGTGTTGTGCAGTCAGTTTGTTGAGTTATAAATCGATGATTTGGATCGAGCAGCTGCAGTATAGAGCCAAATCATAAATAACATTCGTGCCAAGAAAGAGAGGGAACGTGCAAGTACATAAGGATGATGAAGAGGTTGCGCAGAAGGCAATGCGTAAAAGAGTAACGAGAATATGATAGGGAACAGAAAATCTCGGATTAAACCATGAAGTGAAATAAATGGTGGCAGCGGCGGAGGGAATACATGAGTGGAAGAGATTAAATCTGCAGCAGCCACAGGGCGGAGGGAGCCGAGGAAAAAGGATTTTATATCAAGGAAGAAGGGAAAAACATGGTAGAGAAAATAACAAGATTTGGGGACCTTGAGGGACAAAGAGGCGCGGACTGGGGAAAGGAAAGATTGAGCGTTATTGTTGGACGGGAAGGGAAGGAACTGAGGATAAACGCTTAAGAAGAAACAGGGTGTACGGGATAAAGGCTGGAGGAAGCAAGGAGCGGGGTGAGAAGCAAAAACCAAGAATCCACTTAGTGAGTAATAAATCGGTGTTAGCGAACGTCGAGGGTGGTTTTTGGTTTCCCTCTTGCAAACAACGCTCTCGCCGGAGGCGTGTAGTCGGAAATCCCACTTCTGATAAACCCTGAGGCTTAGAGCCCGGATTTTCTTTCTCCCCTCCACCAACGAGGGAAAGTTTGTGTCAAGCCTTTTCGTATAATTGTTGGCAACAATCGCAAAACATTTTCAGGGAGATGGGGGAAGCGTTTCTTGCTAGGGGTTGAAAACGAAGTAAAAACGATCAGGCCGAGGAAGAGATGGAAGTGACAAACGAGGGACTTTGGAAGGGGGTGGAGGATTTTCAATGGGTACTACAGTTTTAACGATGTTCTTTAATAATGAGCTTTTTTTTAATCGAGCGAGAGAAATAAATCTAATTCCCCGCCTCTGGATTTAAATTTAGTACCTATACTGAATTTATATTATATTGAGAAATGTATACTTTCCAGTCGCTTCCGTGTCAACCTACATATTGTGGAAGCTTTGCTTTTTCTTTCCTGAAGTGGATTCTCAGATAATACTAAGGTTAGGCTGTAAAGCGCCCTCTTGAGTTTTATAGCTCAAAAATAGATCCCTCTCACAAAAATATAATTCACGTTTTCCTTGGGTTCTAGTGGTTCAATCTCACTCAAATTTGTAGGGTAGTCAGGAAAGAACGGTCTAACAATTCCATACCAACTTCAACCCACAAGAGTTCATTAACAGCAATTACGGGAACATGAAATCTTTTGTGATAACACTAATTTCTACTGCTTCCACCCGATTTTGATTGTTTTCTGGGATTGCGTGGGTAAAGCTGTAGAGGGTTCATTGTGTTTCATCGCTCAAAAACCAATACAGATCTGGATTTTATGGTTTCCCAAAAACCAAAACAACCAATGGTTAGGAAACAATTTGGTCCTGCCGTTTGGTCGCATCCTTTTTACTAATGCAATCTCACTCTTCAGTATATTTAAATGTAAGTTGATTTAAAGACTCTCCATCAAAAGTTGCCAAAAGAAATTCATTATAAGATCAAACTCTATTGCTGTGCTTAGCAGTGTCTAGAAAATCAACCGAACGGTTTCCAACTATTTGTATCTCCCATCTGAATGTCACCGCGGACAGTTAATGGCAATTTTCGGGAAACCTTCTTAGCTTAAAAAACTACTACACAGCAACTAGCTAACAGTTTGGGTTCGCTCCAATCCTTGGGGACTTACCATTTTGACCCAAGGAATATCAACTTCAGGTCTTCTAAACGTAAGGTGATTCCCAAGGAGTACTCCTCATAGAACCAGGTAAATTGCAATGTTCGGCATCGTCTAGACGAACGATGTACCAACATCAGTCATCCGCATGTTGTCGCGAAAGGTTTGCAAACAATAGACCGTTCACTGAAACCAAAATGATGGCCACCAAACATTTTGATTAGAGACACTCTCAGGTCGAACGAATCTCAACCACCAGTTCATCTTAAAGTAAGTCGAATCCCAGGACGAAATTTCCTTATGGAATCAAACTTAACTCAAGTTCTACACATGTGTTTGGCAAAGTTCGTACAAGCAAACCGAACGGTTTATCAACCGTTTGCATCAATCAGTATCGCCGCATACGGTTGCAAATGGGGT
The DNA here is from genome assembly GCA_031894815.1 of Creontiades dilutus. Lineage (NCBI taxonomy): Eukaryota > Metazoa > Arthropoda > Insecta > Hemiptera > Miridae > Creontiades > Creontiades dilutus. Next base: position 128,031 of record JAVIWC010004007.1, read on the forward strand.
GACGAACATTCCGCTGTGGCGAGTGGACTGATCACTGAAAACAAGAACACAAATGGTCCCTTGTCTGGGCCCAAGAAATCTCCATATTGTTCATTCAAGTTGAATCCAATGAATGGATTCCCCCATAAAATCGGCTCTGGCTGAGTTTAGTTGCACCCAGAAATACGAACCGATCAGTTTTCCACCGTTCGCATGCTCTATCTGTACGTAGCCGTAAACGACTTGCAAATTATTGGTGAACAAGCCTCCGTGACTGTTTTTCTCGAACACTACTTTGAAATCAAAACAACTAATACCTAGTTTGCAGATCGGAACAACTAATTGTTGGATCGTAGGTCTATATTGCTACCTTTGGCCCAAAGAACCACTACTCTATCTCCATTTCACCTAAGCGTATGTTGACCTCGAAGCAGAAATTTCGCCATCAAATCAAACTCACCTGAAAAAAACGAGCCTTATTTCCCCACCCCGGCTGAGAAAGACTCCGGAAATCTACTTCGGGAGCTGGAGTGCAGATGGCGCATTGTTCCTTCACTCTCGGAAGCCCCGGGAAAACCTTGCTCCCCCTTTTACCGCCATGAATGTAGATTGAATCTGAATTTCAAAGTACCTCCACCACACCCCTCGTCATTCTGTCCTCCCTCCGCACCCTTCTTCCTCCTCTTCGCCATCTTTACCTCGTTTAGGGACCGGGAAAAAGCCTTGTCGACCATAAGATGCTCCTCAAACGTAGATATACTTACACCTCGGCCTCCCCTTCGCAATGTCGTGACTTCTCTCCGCAGTTCCCGACATCAAAACCAAGTTTTTTCTTCCATCTTGGGGCTTTTTTTTGGGAATGTTTTCTGTTTTTCTAATAATCCCCTCTCCTGGGCGTTACTTAGTTTTCAAACCTTCATCTCGTTTTTTTCCGGATGGTGGTGGTAGCAAACGGAGCAGTGAACCCTCAGATCGTGACAGGAATTTTCTTAGTTTTACGACTCCGTTATTCGTTCCCTCGATCTTATTCGCCATTCTGAGAATGTACATTTCTGGATTGGAATTAGTCGTTTCAGTGTGGAAGTTCTATTATATCTTGGTTGACTCTTAACGAAAATGCGCATAATGTACTTAGTAAGAATGCTGACAATAACTTTGTCAGCTGGGGCAAAGGTCCATAGGTTTTTAAGAAAGGAAGTCATGTTTCGAGTAGGACGTCGCCATATCAAATCCCAAGACGGTTTTTTTTTTAAATTTCTTCATGATTTATAGCAACCTATACCTAGGTATTATTCAATTTGGCTAACATCAAGCCCAATTTGTTAGTTGTTATATTAGAAGAGCATGACCCATCGGTTTCTATAGTTATTCGTCTCCTAAATTGAATGATATCTCAACCAGTGCGCTACGATGGCCAGTACGCTAAGAAACACGTGATTTTTCATGTTTTCCTCTGCGTTTATGGAAGTATTTTTTTTATGCAGATATGTAGGGCTGCTCACTTAGCAGATAAGGGAACCTGTTCTCATTTGTCTTCCAAGAGGTTCGAAATTCAGATGTTTATTTCAGATTTCACAAAAAACGAATAAGAACTGAGTCTCAAAGACTATTCAGCTGTACGGAACCCTACCTGGATAACTCTAGGGTTGAGGATGTATGAATCGGATCCATTCCGAAAGTAAGAATCTTGATTGAAAACTGAATAAAATATCAATATTAGCGTACGATATTCTAGATTCGTAAGTGGACATCTTAGTATCAATTCTATATAGAATGCACCTTTCAGTATCCTCGATTTTACGACTCCTTCATTATTTTTCTCGATCTTTTTCGTAGACAACGCTCGTTCTACTAACTGAGATGGTGTAATATGAGTAGTGCAGTTCAATTTAAGCTCAACATCAAGTAGTCAATCAGCTGATCAAGATGGTTTCCTATATTTCTACTCTCCTGTCTCTTGGATTCTCCTATTCAAATATATGCATCACAGGCCCTATCTCTTCAACCTAACATGATTTCATCTCAAATATTTAAACATCCAATACTAAGATAGACTTATATCTTAAATGTATGTTAAAATTGCAATGCCAAACCTATGAACATTTTGATTATCTAACAAAAACACAGATAGTTATGTTGCTTTTTGGATGGTTAGATTACGGATTATTCAACAAATCATAACGAAATACCTGTATACTGCATTTGTAATGTAGGTGGAGGAATATAATTACGAAACGAAGTATCCTTACAAAATGACTACCACTTGGGGTAACAGCCCCGAAGGACGCGAATGGTGATAAAACACACACCTCTGCCGAATTGCCAAAATAGTGAAGCTCTTGGGCACTTTTCTCGAATCTGACAAGCACCAAAACACGGTAGCAGCAATGACTTTGCTGTTATTAGGCACCAATCCTTTTAGCTCAGAGATTGCCTGCCGCAGATCATTTACTTATTTTAGCCCTCCAGGTCTGCTCCATTTCCATGCTACTACTGTCAACTTGGACATTCAGGATTATGGTAGAGTCATCTTGGCTTGATGGCAACGATATCTGGCTTTTCGCCCAACTTGGAATATGGTACAGTCTCTCCCATTTTGGACCCCAACGGCTTGATGACAAAGCAACTGCTATCTACTTGAAAACCGCATCATGACGTAAAATGTTGCGACCATGAACCCGTGAACACTGCCACATCACACGATACATGGTACTGATTTTTGTCCCGACATGTACGGCAAAAGGCATCTACTGTCCACGCGCACACTCAACCACACACATGTTGGTGTAACCATTTATTCACATTTCTGTTTTTCCTGATCTTTCTAACCAGAAACATGTGTAATTCAAAAGTTTAATTAACCTAAGTAAACAGAACGGAAATTACTAGTGAGTTGCACAACAATAGGTGGAAAGAATCATTGGAATATTCCACAGAGTTAGCTAATTTACTTACCTAACATCTTCATAAGCAGATACTATTATTATATTCCTGTTTGTAATAGAGTTTACTCATGTCACAATGAGAATTAATAATAAACAGCGAGAAATGCTATTGAAATCGAAGGGTTCAAATATAGCTGAGGGTGAGACCGAGTAGGGCTTGGAGGAGATAATGGAAATGCTAAGTAGGGGTAGATGCAAGCTTGAAATTGTGATGGTCTGCTGCTGACGTTCCAAGTAGTAAGCTGCTGATAGACATCCTTCAGCTGCATATTATTATGGTAATCCAGCTATTCCTAACAGGTTTAATTTTATATCTCAGCCGTGTTGATTGAACAGAAAGGAAATCATTCTTAAAGCTCGTTCAGGGGATCTGGATATCGTCAAGACCCAAAAATGTTGATCCCTCTGGGTTCGAACTCGTGTCCTTATCTACTAATAAGTCGACAATGCCCCTTAGTTGCAACACTGTAACGGGTTGAGCTACAATCCTGATTTAATCAAATGTCTTCAACTGTGGATTATTATTCTTGAATATAACATCATTATGGTAAACCAGGAGTTACTAAGAATAGAAAACACGTAGAGCTCACCCACCTGATCTGGCTGTTATGATATCTCGTCACTATAACCCAGCAGTTCCTGGGAAGCCCCATTCAATCATCATCATCTACTCAAGTACCTGATTTTATTGGATCTGCGTAGGTGTAATTAATTTTTTTTTTTTTCAACAAACATTACGTTATGGTGTACACATCACAGATGAGATATAGGTGTCTATAATTTTAGGTACACATTTGTGTTATTTCTGATCCCTCTACCTAGAAACACATGCAATTCAACATTTTAATCAACCTAACTAATCTGAAACTTTCCAGTATGTGACCAATTTAAATACTTGGGAGCAATAGTGACAAACAACAACGATGTTGCAACTGAAATAAAGGCACGAATAGCTGCTGGTAGCCGATGCTTCTGGGCTGTCCAAAAGATTCTGAAATTCAGAGGTCTTTCACGACGAGCAAAGCTCGTCATATACAAGACAATTATCCGTCCAGTAGTCACATATGGTAGTGAGTCCTGGGTCCTTACCACTACAAGTGAGCGCCTGCTGAACTGCTGGGAGCGAAAGATTCTCCGTAAGATTTTTGGCCCAGTCTGTGAGAATGAAAGATGGAGAGTTCGCAATGATGAAGAGCTAAGAAGCCTTCACAGACAGCCAGACATTGTGGCTTTCATTCGGCGAGGGCGGCTAAGATGGCTGGGGCACGTAGAACGAAGAACGAAACCCTCGTAGACTACTTTATGGTGCCCCAGGAGGAAAAAGGTTGAGAGGGAGACCTCGGAAACGATGGTTGGACGATGTGGAGGAGGATCTTGCAGAGCTTGGAGGCCGAAGGTGGAGGAGAACTAGCTCATGATCGGAAAGAGTGGAAATCTGTAGCGGAGAGGGCCCTGGTCCTACATGGACCGCAGCGCCGATTAATAATAATAATAATAATAATAACTAATCTGAACGGAATTCACTATTGTGATGCATACTCCCTAAAGGAGGTAGGGTTCAGCTGTTTATTCTAAAATAGCTTATTACTTATAGAATTGATATGAGTACGTGTACTATTACTACATACATATATATGTAACAATAATTATTTTTTTGTAATGTAGTTTGCTCATGTCACGATGAGAATTAAATTGCAAATGTTTCCGCCCCAGTGAGATTTTACGTTGAATGACTTTGTCGGGGAGGAAAAAGAATATACAGCGAGAAATGCTATTAAAATTGAAGAGTATAAATATAACTGAGGGTGAGTCTGGGAAGGGCTTGGGGCAGGTAATGGAAATGCTAAGTAGGAGTAGATGGAATAACCAAGCTTGAAATTGATACGGTCTGTAGGACCGCAGGGATAGAAAAGGGTAGTGAAAACCGGGGGTTAGGTCACCCCTTCCCACCGACCTACCCTTCCACCGAGCATTTCCAACCCTCCGAAACCCCCATCACCGTCCTGCAGGCTCCAGTTCCCGGTGAAGATGGGGAAAAGATAATTATGATTAGGGCCGTGAAGAACCTCCCTCTGTACCCTCTCCCTTTCGCTATTTGTTTTGATGATATACATGTTGTGGGAGTCCCAGGACTCATTGCGAGGAACGGGGGGGGGGAGGGGGCAAAGCGACCTTCCTCCCTTTTTGCAGTGATATTCCTTGTAATGACATGGTAACTATGTAACTCGCAGTGGAAGGAAGCGACGCAATTAGGCGCACAACGCACTTCAGAAACACATTTCCAATATATTGCACGCAGTAAGATGAAACAACTCCACCTTTCTTTTATGCACTAGATGTATGGGGAACAGGCTCCAAATCACAATTCAAAAGGCTCGCGCAACAGCAAAACGCCACGCTGCAAAGACAAGTAGTCCACGCTCCACCTTTAGTCCGGAATGAAACCATCTACAACGACCTACAACTTGAACAACCTACAGCTTGAAAAACTCCTCACCCGATTCTCAACAAAGTTTCAACTTCGACATGAAGAACATTTCAATCCCCTAGTTGTGGATAGTTTTCATCTACCACCCCTTAGACGCCTCTCCAGACCAAGATACATCTGTGACATTATGGAACTAACTTTGAGTTAGTCTACGTTTCGAGTGATAAGTTACATCCTACCCAACTTTACAATCGAGGGCTGTCGCGATGATGTCAGCCTAGAATAAGTTTAATAATATGATATTGTACACCCCTTACCGCCAATGAGGTATATTATGTATTTTGTAATAAACTCAATGTAAATAAATATTTGAAAAAAAAACCTTTCTTTTATCCCCCACTTCAAAATCGATACTACACGGTATTTTTTAACACTTCCCATTCAACCAATTCTTGAAGAATTGTAACGAGTTCATTTTCCTCACTAAAAAATCACACCTATATGGTTGTGTATGTCAAACTCCTGGTATCTCAAGGGTCAAATGCTGCTTCTTAAAGGTTGTGTGCCTATTAGGGTCGGCAATCAATTTCGCAATCGATATTTGACCACCGATTTTTGATTTTTACAATCGATTCTCACGTGTCAATTTTTGTTAACGATTAATCGATTTTTTCTCAAGCTTAATCGATAATCAACTGTATGTCTTTTCTTGTAACAAAAGTATTTTTTTGATTCTTAAGTACATTTTTTTTTTATTCTTAAGCAATGAGTGCACGTCATTTTTTATTTTTAGGTTCCTCAATGTTTACGTTTTCTCAAGTAAAAAACGTCGTTTTTGATTTTGAAGTACTACGTCTTTTTTGATTTTCAAGTTCTCAAGTGTGTCTTTTCAAATAAAGAACGCTGCGAAGTCCTCGCCTCATGGATTTATTATTCATTTGGAAATAATATGTGTCTATATTACCTATAGACATTTATGAAAAGAGATTTAGCCCTCTTTTTTTCTCCAGAGGAGTATTTTGCTAAATTTCGAATCATTCGGATGATTTTTAGAGGAGTTATAGGTGTTTCAAATATATCACTTGCGCAGGAGACAATTATCGTCATTTTTGAGGCAGTTATGTGTGACGCGGCGGACGGACATTGCATTTTTTGAATCTAGACAAAATGAAAGTTTCAATTTGAAGATTTTAATCGATTTTTTGGTCTTGATTAATTGGTACAATCGGTTTCAGACCGCCAATGGTGAAATCGACCCCCAAAATGACTACCCTAGTGCCCATGAGAGTCATCAAGTGGTAAACTGTCAAGTCTTATCATTGCGAAATCAAAATTTCAACATGCAAATAAAAAAGGTCTGGTTGAAAAGGTGACCGTAACAGCGAAATCGCATCCGAAATTATCGCGATACATTCACGCTAAATTGATTTGGAATTTGAGCACTTTTGTGCGCAAACATATTCTAATATCAATGTTATTTTGAAAAAACGTGTTCTACAGAATGTTGTCAAATTCAAACTAAAATTTTGGATTTTTTGAATTTTTAGTATTTTTTATCAATTTTTTTAAAAATTTCAATGAAATTCAAGTACAGTTTGTAGCCTATATTTGCTTTTATTTTTACATTAACTACTCGATTGATGATAGAATTTAACTGAGCAATATTCTGCTACAAAATTCAATTTAACCACTTCTAACCGTTTTTGGTGTTTTATTTTTGTAAAATTTCTGAATTTTGACCGAATTAATGTGCTCTTTTCTTCAACGAACTCATCCTTTCGTTTAGAATGCTTGATTTTTTTGCTCAAGAACGAAATTATTATCTGAATCCTTCAAATCGAAGCCTTCGATGAAGGCATTTTCCAAAAATTTGTATTACAAGATCTTCAGGGCCATTGGAACAGTTTCATTTTCCAAGAAAATTCACTAATAAAGTTTAAAAAGTAGTTTCATTAAAAAAAAAAAAAAAAAAAAAAAAAATTCAAGAAGAATATTATATTTGTATAGTACACATACCTAATATCTTTTTCCCCGACAGTTGATACTTTTTCGCAACCCAACGTTCCATGTGGAAAACAATATTGTTTTCTGCTGCCACTCCAACTGTGGAGCAGAGATGTCAGTCTGTAAGCCTGCACCTATCTAGAGACTTATTCCGTTTCACATAGAAGAAAATTTTCCCACTTGGGCGGAATGTAGCAATTATCTCAGCTGCCAAACCTGGGATTTTTTGGATAAGTAAGGAGAGAATTTATAAAATGCGTTTGTGTCTGTCTCCAGAAACTTATGCTACATGGTTGAAATCCACAACATTTTAATCACTTCCATATTCTCTCCCTTCAATTTCAAATCACAACTCTATTAATTTCCTTTCTTTTTGTATTGTCAACTTTATTAATCGTTTTTCTTGTTGTCTGTGGACTGCATTGCACTGATTGGTAGCACCGAGCAGAGATGTGCGATCCAGTGACTTACAAATATCGGTGACTTCGGTTCCAGTGAAAGGGAAATATCGGTGACTGGTATATCGGTGACAGAGAGTGGAAATGAATGAAATGTGGCGCTGTCGCCGTTTTTTTGAAGGAAGGAAGCATAAAAAGAGATGTGAGATTCAGTGACTGAGGTCAGAGCTGCCCAGCAGAGACGAAGCGAAACTGCTGTACCCGTTCCAATCTCGCGCCTGAACATAGTAGCACTTTGTGTTGGAATCCAACGCAGTCACCGAAGTTTCTGTCACTGCTTTTTCCAGTTCTTTGTCACCGATATATCGGTGACAAACCCATATCGGTGACTTTGTCACCGGTACAGAAAAATCGAACATATCACCGAGCCGCGTGCCCCGTCTTGACATGTTTGCTCTAAATTGGCGAGGTCCTTGCGAGAGTTGAACTTATGATGAATTTTTTTGTGCGTTTCAAGCTAATGGGCTCCAAAGATTTTCAGCGTTCCCTCCCAAGGAAATATGGTACGCATAAGCACGTTCAGTCAGTTCCTTTTCCCCAACTATTCTTTTAGAAGTATCTTGAAGCCTATTGACGGAATACCAATCAATGGTTAGTTTGGAAAAGCACACCACTAAAGTGAATTCATTTATGAATCGTCACGAAAAACTCGGTTAACAGTTGTCCCGCAGTCGTGTTCCATCCTTATAAATCCGGCAATTGTAAGATCGTAACGGCGGTGTCACTCGATATAATTTTATCTGGGGACGCCGCAAAGTAAGTAGAAAGGGCTTTTGAGTTCGGAGTGAGCTCACGCTATCCCCCAGACGCCGATATTTTCACTGGTCCTATCTGAACCACTGAATCATTCTCCCCTCTATTCCGGTGGCCCCGGGGCGAGTCAAGGGTTTTCTCTTAAAGGGGGTGACCAAAGGTCCATGAAGAAGCTGTTTAGTAAATCACTACCTGATGGAAGCCTGGATTTCCTTATCGGTGGAAAACTCTTCCCTCCAGCTCCGGGTCGGCTTTTAGAGCTTACCATTTCTGCATCCCCATATCGTGGGAAACTAGTAAAGCCGTTTTTGATTGTTGAAGTAAAATTTCACTTCATTTTTCATGTTTTTTAAATGTTAGCAGTTAGTGAACCTGAAAATTATTGACAATTTCATTTAGGACAAAACGATTGTCGGCTCGATCATTCAAACGATGCTAGTTTGATTGTTTTGATTTAGTGTTTGCTTTTCCAATCAAGATTACTACCTCATTCCAAATATCAGATTCAAATATATATTCACAGATGCAAGTCACCTGATTTCCAATAGATCGAAGCAACGGGTATCTTCAACAAACAACACTGGTTTATGAAATGAAAGAAGAGTAATAATAGGTAACTGTTCAAAAAGCAGCAAATCACAAGAGAGCACCAAACGCGGTAGAGCGCACAGAACGAAGTGCGAAATGAGTAGGAGTCCAGTCCCACATTTGTGCAGTATAGCCAATATAACGTTACGAAATTATGCCAACAAAATCATGACGCAGAATTAGAACCTACACATTCGCATTTAACAAAATATAAACAATATTCTATACCCAAAAATACGAACAGATCCATTTATGTGGAGAAGCCAAACTAATGATTTTTGGCCGAACTAAGTACACAATGAAAACATAGTGAAGAGATCGTATAAGATACATGGAACTATTTCTGAAACAGTAACATGGATTTTAGAAATAGATTTAAGACCACATCCGTTTCTCGTCAATAATTTTGGTGGTATCCAAGTAAATTTGCAGTACAGTTAGTGTTAATTTTGAAACGTTTGATTTTAACATGAACGTTAGGATTACTACCTCCTTCCCCCCCCCCCCCCCCACTCACGGCTATCTCTTTGTCATTAATCACTACCTGATGGAGGCCTGGATTTCCTTATCGGTGGAAACCCACTCTTCCCTCTAGCTCCAGAAAACCTTTCAGAGCTTTCCCTGTTCTTAATCCCTGTATCTTGGGAAACTTGAGTAGTCGAATTTAATTGGTACTCGGAGGAATCAAGTTCCAGTCATTTTTATAGATTTTTGATTTTTCCAAGATTTTTGTTAGAAAGAAGAATAGACCAGAATAACCCTAAAGGCTGAAACTGAAATATATAACATCAGAATATCGAAAAGTTTCGAAATAACATATTTCATTTTATTATTTTCAACAATGCACCTTTACAATGGACCGAGAAATAAATTGTAAAGCCCTCCACCCCATCCTCAAAAGTTGTTGGTTTACGTTTCAAGATGCGTAGATATCAAAAATCGAATTAAAAAAAAAATCCGGCATCCGCTGTCCGAAGCTTTTGTGCGAAACTAGACCAAAGTTTAGCTAAAAAATCCATCATCGATCCGAAATGTGCCGGTAATCGCACTTGATCAATGAACCCTAAGGATTAACCTATCAAAAAATCAAAAATAATAGACCTATGGTACAGAAATCTGAAATAAAGGTTCGAGATATCCATAATGAAATTATAAGGAATGGAAGAGCACCCCTCCTGCATAGCTGCTCCTTTTCTAATCCAAAACAGGTACGGAAATTTAAAAAGCAGGACTTTTGAGGCATTTGGAATACAGTTACTACAGTTACAGTTACAGTTACTGGAGCTTAGTTGTTTTGTGGTATATGTCTGTTGGAAATAGAAAAAAGATCTATGCAGAAGGGGATTCTGATTCAGAAGTAGCAAACCTTCATCTAATAATTTGCAGTTTTTTTCTGTGTTTTTTAAATTATCGCTAAATGAATATATTTGATCACTCAATCTCTCTCCTGAATGGGTTCTGTGAAAGTCCCTGAGCATGCTTAAATACGTAGAATAACATTGTCCACCAAACCTGTCGCTCGAGAGCTCTGTTAAGTAGCGCACAATACCGATCTGAACACAATACTGCAATAAGTGAGCTCTGAGAACGACGAAACTTGAAAGAAAGTGCGACAAAAGACTCCCGTTACTCCCCTCGATTAAGAGCTCATTCGCCTACTTACCAGGATTAGCATGTTGGAGTCGACATAATGGACCCGCTGATCTCCACACTCCACTGAAGGGATCGAAGGGGTCTTGTTAAAAAGGATCCCCGTTCACTTGAGAAGCGAACTAAGAAAATATCCTTTTCCCCGCCGAGGATATCGAATCCGCTCGACAATGGAAGTGAAAAGGACCTGTAAATTTTCTGGGGCGACATTATGCGGCGGGGCGACTGACTCCCTCACGCACCTTTTTTTCTTTTCCATTCGTGATAGCTGTAACCCGTGTAATTATATTAGGCGGTGGTGTATGGGGCTCTAGGTGATTCAGAGGCTCCTCGGCGAACAATGCTTTCTCGCGAGGCTATTTTTTTTTCTCTCTCGTCGGGTCGAGGAGTGCGGGGATATCACGATGAGCAACATCTCATTTTCACACAATGAGCCTTCTCTCTCTCCCCCAGGGGCCGCCTTGTTGTATGGCTACCAGCCCGCATGCTGTTATGGGCCTCCACCGTCTTACGACAACTCACCTGCTGGCTACTGTTTTCTTGGGCGTCGCGAGGGTCACGCAACCGTATTTTACCGTCGTGCGGATTACATTTCTAAATAACGCTCCGAATTCGAAAAAAAACCTCTTTCTTAGCGCGGATATGTAGATGTAGCTGTAAAAGAAAACCCTGAGTCCCGAGCGCAGATTCCAAATCTCCAGATATCCAAAGATTTGTGCTCCAAAGAGTTCAAATCTGCGATGGGTGAGTGCAAGACTCCAAGAGATCATGAGGGACGGTCTGTTATCACGTGTGTGTCCTCATTTAGCCTGTACAGGTTTGAAAGATGTGTTATCATTACGCGAAGAAGATTAAATCGTAGGACTGCCAAGCCGGTTACATGGGCATCCGTTGTTTATTATAACCCTCAAGTTTTTTGAGCACCCCTTCAGTAATTTTGGTAATGTGTTCAGCTGCCATGAGTTTAATGTCGACATTCCCACCAATATTGGGCAATAATAGTTTCTTGTAATTTGTATGTTGATTCACAAATATAATTCGTTGGACATGATTCAGTAGATACTTTACTAAAACCTACCTCCAGAAGGACCACCAACCTGGCTACCACCAAGCATGGTCCACCGTCTCAAGATAACTCACCTACAGCCGGTTCTCTTGGTTTCTCGTTGGTCACACACCGGTATATGAATATCGAGCGGACTATATTTCTAGATAATAAAAAGGGTTCAGATCTTAATCATGACGGCTTGCGCGAATCATCTTAAGGTATGGTATTACATTAATGTTAATTTGAGTTGCACTTTAAGCACTTGGACTTTGCTATCAACTATAAATTGGACCGAAAAAACTGTTTAACAATAAAAATTCTGTTAAAAAGAGAAAATTTTCAATTTTTAAAAGCATTTTTATAGACTTGGTAGGACATTTGATTACGTACACTTTTCAAGTCCACAGTTTACGGAAAATGCAGTTTTTTGTCATTTTTTATTGATTTTTAAAGTTTATTTCTGAAATGTGAAAGATCTGTCGTACAAACTCATCCTTTCTTTTAGAATGCTAGGCTTATTTGTGAAGAAAGTTATTTTCGGAATCCTAGAGAGAAAAGCGGGACAATTCGGAAATAGTTTTTCGGAATTCGAACGGATTTCGAAGAAGAATATTTTGGAAAATGTGATTTTAAATATTTTGGAACCAAAACAAACACTTTAATAGAATTAGAATATTTTTAGATTTTAAATATTTTGGAACCAAAACAAACACATTAATAGAATTATTTTCAAGGAAAATTGGCTGATACCTCCTCGAACGAGAGCGTATGTAGGTGAATATATCATTCCATGTAGGCGGAATACTTGAAGGTCCATTAACAAGTCAACTATTGAAATCTGATGACCGGGGAGAAACAGAGGTGATTGGTAATATCTCTATGATTATAATTGAGGAAGGAGGCATTCTCCGATAGCTGTTTACACTGGACTGAAGTTTTCCACCATAACTGATATCGAATTCGACGAAGTGTGACAAATCTCTTTTTCTTAAATTCGTCAAATGGTATTGAGACCACGGTTGAATTATGTGCTGGAATGTTTTACTGGTTAATTCAATCTACAATGTTTTGGCTGGCCGTTCCATAACCTCGTAATTCCGTAGATTCGTCTTATTTCTTCCATCGTGATGTCCAGTATCATCATACCATGCAGTTGTGAGGAGAGTATCCAGCATCTACCATACTGCCACTCCTAGAGCGTTCCCAACCGGGAAAATTGCCGATACGTCGAACGAGCTCCACCGTTAATCACGTAACGCGTCCCATCTGTTCCCCCATACGAACCAATAACAGATAACAGGAGATCTGGGCTTCCCAACTAGGTTACGATCATCCGCTAGGGAGAAAACAATAGGGCTGTTCATTTATGGATGGTACTTAGCCGTAATATTATCGCCGCTCCTCGTACCACCCTCGAAACCACCCGATGTTATCGGGGATTCCGTTTAAAAGCCAATATGACGCTCCCGCTAACGGCTTGGAACTCCGGTTCAACGATCGCTCCTACGTATCAATGAAATTAGTTTTTTTCACGGTCGGCTCGTCATAAATTATTTTATTTGAATCGACGGTGATCTTATCAATTTATCGGATGAAAGCCGCGCCTTGACGGGAGCCATTGTCTTTTAAACGGCTTTGGGAAAAGACAATATAAGTCTCTTTATAATACATTTGGGCGTGCGATGATGAACAACTCATTCAACATTCTGGTTTGTGAATACAACACCCCTAGTGACAATGTCTGCTCGAAGAGCCAATCCGTCGCCATCCCCCAGGGGCTTTGGAAGCCAATAGCTGAGGTAAGCATCCCTTCCCCCTTATCTCTCCGGCTACAACTGTTTCTTCACGTTGACCTCTCCGCCCTTCTTGGGGTCCGTCCATCACTTACGTCCTCAACGGTACATTATACGTTGGAGATGGGGATTCACTCCCGTTTTTATCTCCACAAAGGTTTCACATCCAATAAACATCCTCTTTCCTTCTAATATTATTATCTGGTTCTCTTCTCCATTCACATGATCTTACACTACCCATGGCCCCTCTCCTTTGACATCCGTTTTATTAAGGCAGTGATATCATCGATGTATCTTTTCTAAGCCTAGTTACTACTATCAAATGGTTACAGCATCCTGAATCAATTCTATTAGTACATCCCTGATATTAAATTTCTGGTTGACAATTAAACCTGCGCTATGCGGCTTATAAATCTCGGATTCCTCAGGAAGAGGTGGAGTATGGCGCTATGGAGAGGATTTGCAACGCGCGGAGTCCCGAGATCCGGCACAATCAGGATGATGTCACTTATTTCTGCAGACTGGCGACTGGAATGTTGGACTCTCCATCCCTCCTGACCAGGGTTGACTTAGTTGTCCCTTGACTCAGCTCCCGATCAACAACCCTCTTCCTACGGACTAAGTCACTCGCGACGAAGTTGTGGAAACACATTTCAAATAAAAACGGAGTAAGATGGAACGTTGTCTATATTTCCACGTAAGTAAAGAGTTACACTGTTGAATCGATTTAACAGAATATGTTTATTTAACGAACATGTTCGTGTTTGTTACTGATGATGAACTAACCCTTTACTTTCGTGGAAATATAGACAACGTTCCATCTTACTCCGTTTTTATTTGAACCCTCTTCATGGTTCCCTTCTCGCCGACTAACTACCTCTACAACAGGCCTTTATGCAGAATGCCTCGGCGTGTGAATTATGTCGTCAATGAATGCCCCGAGTTGGACATCTTTTCACGTTCACCAGTGTTAGTTACGAGGAGGCGCGATGAATTGCTACAATGAGTTGTCTTGTGTAGTACGTTGCTCAGTTGATTAATTTATTTTTATCTGACTCAATATTATTCAGCCTACCTATTTTTAAAATTATTTTGTCTAGATGTTTGAAAATTTCTCTGTTTTGGGTTTTTGCCCGTATTGCATCAAATAAATAAATAAACCTACACGCTTTCCAGCTGAAATCAACTGCTTTCGGTTAGGACTTCAGCTCCTTCAGATTATGAATCGATCATTCTACTACAATATAAGTCAGTCAGATCGTAATATTACGTTTTGTCGTTCAATTGTTTGGAGTTGGGTAGTTTCGTTCCCTAACTCCAAATGGTTCTGTCGATACATTTGCTCATTCAAGTTAAAATCATAATTTATGTACAGGGTGTAACGCGAGTCGTATCATACCGCTATTCTACGTGTGCTACAACCTATTTCCGAGTTATTTCGCTTTTAAGTTTTTTTTTCATGTTTTCGTCTTTACTTCACTAAAATTGCCATAACTTCTTTAATTTGCAAAAAACCTCAAATTTGAGAAAAAGCGTTAAATTTTATGTCTTTCTAATGTCTAAACATTTTTTTCAAGCAAAATGTTTTGATTGTCTATTTTTTAACGATTTGTAATTGTATTCGTTTTGAAGCAGGGCTTTGCAGAGGGTAGTAAGGGAGGGAGATGGATTTGGATGGAATTCGTTAGGCAGGTGAATTATTGTTATTGTTATTATGTTTTGTCGATAGAGTTGCATTATTTTTTTGTCGAATTGGTGATGAAAGTCGGCGTTCATCCATTCCGTTACGACAGGCCTTATGTGGGCTGGAAACCATACCATTTGAAAACATAGGCCCAACTTATAATAATTGCCTACATGCGGCTTTAGATAGGTTCATAACACAGCAGGAAGGCGGATTTCGAACAATGGACGATGGGAAACGAAAACGGACGGACATTTTGCGATTAAGATTCTGTGCAACTAGGAACGAATTTGTTATATATTAACAATACACACTTATCTACATACGCATTATATTTTTTGTTGTTTTGTTATGTTTTGGCTACCAAAACGTAGGTATGTTACTTCAAGATTAACAACTGCGAAACAGTAAGACTAGGGTAGGTATGTTAGAATAAAGTAAAACTAAGGTATATTAGATCTTGCACTTTGGGTGAATTTTTACATTCTCAACTTAGTCAAGCTCAATATGCATTTTTTATTTGGGCTAGGTGCCTACCTATTTACGTCCCCCAAAGATAGATCGATTGAATAATAATTCGTGAATATTATTCCGGGGCTACCTCCCATCAATCAAAGCGAGTAAACGAGACTACGACCACACTAGCACTAGATCTGAAGACTGCTGCTTTAGCTTGGCGTGAAGTTAATTTTATATCAACTGAAGTTGCAAGACTTTTTACTGCGGGGAAGAATGTTATGGTTCAACAATCCAAATCAAACTTTGTAAGGAATATCAGAATTTTGATTGCAGTGGTATTTCAACTTTACTTACATTCAATGCGTTGATTCAAATTATATTCAAGTTCATATCAATCTGACTTATCATTGGATCATCTACGGAACACATATTTAACTTTGAAAACGAGAAAAAAGAAACATCCTAAAAGTTATGAAAACTAACAGTAACGCAGTTTTTTGTATAATTTCCTTGAATGAGGCAAAATATGAACCGGAAAACTGATTTTCTTTCATTTGCATTTAATCGTGTGAAAATTTCTCCCCGTAACGGGAGCAATAGTGAAGGGGACCTTGGCGATAAAACCAGCGTCGCTCCGGTTATAGTTCGATCGGGGCCGGAACGCTTATGAAGTGTGGATAATTAACTGCCTTCGCTGGCAATAGGGTACGAGGAGATAGAGAAGGGAGAGGGAGGTGGGGGTAAAGCAAACAATAAATACACACAGCGGCTGACGATGGGTAGCGGAGGATTGGAGGAAGATTAGGCTAATAGGGTAATGATCGGGAGGCGAGCGTGTGCGTGGGGGCAGATAGGGTCGGCCGGCCTACATCGCAATCTGTTGTATTTTCAGTGGATGGGTTCAGACAGCGGGATAAAAGAAGTTTTATACTTTCCCTTCAACCAAAACGACGAAAAACACCCAAAGGCACACACAACACAACAATAAACCAATTATTGGCTTACCAAAATAAGAACTTTGCCGTTAGCAATTAGGGGAAGAAATCTTGAACCCATGACGGTCTGAACAATGAGCAGCTACAACCCTAGTATATACAACGATATCCGCTGCCCCTACCACGATAGTTGTGTAAAGCATTTCCCAGTCAGATGAAACTTTCCCAAACCAAATGAAACATTTTCTAAACCAAATGAAACTAATTTTTCCAAACCGGACATTTGTGTAGTGACTCCTCTCAACTATCGGTACCAAGCACTTGTTTCTCGGTTCAGGTGAATATTTACCCACCCACATTCAACCGTTACATATTTCTCAAACCTACCTACTTGTTCCCTATTTTACAAAGGTGAGACTACTTCGATAACCCTACCTGGGAATTTGAATCAGGGTATCTATCTAGCTGGATACCTCATTTCACTTTATTCAGTATGAAGAAGAAGAATAAGAAAGAAGAAGAAGGAAATACATGTATTTAACGGAAATTAATGAACAATTTTTTTCTTTTAAATAAATATATACATGTTATGACTGTGGGCTATGCCCGTCCTGTCAGAGATCTGCACTTATGGATATATATTATTTTATTATTCTCATTTAATATACATATTCTGTAATACTTATAAATAAATGGTAACTTCGGAAAAATTAACGATAAACTGAGAATACATACAAACAAAACCCTAGATTATAGTTTATTTTATTTTTGCTTGTGTTTTTTGTTTGTTCTGAATTGTTGTTTTTTTTTTTAAAATCAATATTCCAATTAAATTGGCTCACTAGTTCGGAGATGTTAGCCCAGGCTACGTTACAATATTTAGCAATGGGCAGCCAATTGACACCATTCAGCATGATCAGGACCGTTTCCCGAGACAAACTTGCCCTTCCAAAAGTCGCTTGACTAAATTCGGCAAGCACTGGACACTCGGCCAAAAAATGGAACATGTCTTCCCGTACTCCTAAGTTACAAAGTGAGCAGATCTGACCACTGCTGTCCCCATCATCCAAAGAGTGAGGCCATTCAGTTTCAAGAAATCCTCGCGAACCCTGCAAATCCAGCGAAGCACAAGCGTGAAGCCCTTTGAGTCGTTGCATTCAGGTCAATGCTCTTTACTCCATGATCCAGAAGGCGATAAATTCTATCCCGAGAGGCAAGCGCATCTATCCTGGTTCGAGCCATCCAGGCATCCCTCATTTTGTCCTGAAGAGAATTAAGCGAATCCCTCAATTCACCAATTCGCTGAAATGAGAAGTCTGTCGCACATGAATACTGCTCACATAATCCCACAAGAGCCTTATTCCAAAACACCTGGCGCGTTGCTGTCTTTTCTGCCACCATGCGAGGATAACGGCCTGCTGCCATACTCGAAACTTTCTGTAGATACTTGCAATGAAGTGACAGAGTGAAGAGGTAGAGGGGCTCAGCTCCTGTTTCCAGGTACACAATGTAATCCGGAGTATTTCGTGGTAGATGGAAAAACCGCTTAATGAAGAATTTCAACAGTTGATCAACCTGTACACTTTTTTCAGTATGTTCCATTTGATTTGGGAAAGGTTCCTTCGGTTCGTTTGGAATAGGTTTCAATTGAAATGGAAAAGGTTTTATTCGGTCCAGAAACTGTTTTACTTGGTCTGGAAAACTTTTCATTTGTTCCGAAAAGGGTTACATTTAATATGGAAAAAATTTCATTTGGCTTGGAAATGCTATAGATAAGAGAGAAATTTCGATTCTTCTTTCAGCCTACTCTAATGACAGATAATGGAATGGGGTGTGTAAGTGTCTTTGAAAATTCAAGTTTTTCCAGTAGAATCTCTTCCATAACAATGAAATAATATTTTTTATTCAGTAGGAACGAGTTATAACCTACTACAGAGAACAGAAAGGGGTTTAAGAATAATCGACATTTGAATATTAGGCACTCATACGCAGAGTTCAAATAGTGGCAACTAGTGTTGGACCTACGGATTTTTGGCGTCCTAATTCATTTAGTTTTCCTAATAGTTATCTTCGGTTACATAATTTCCTATTAGCGTTTTTTAAATTATTTTGACAGTTGAAAGCCATTCGAAGTCGAGACAACAAAACAGTAAGTTTGGGCGTTCGTTATGACATCCACGGATTATTCGTAGGGTAGCCTACGGACTTTAGAAATTTGCGGACATGGTTGCCACTGGGGCTCAAGAAGATTTCAAATCGACGAATTTCGTCAAGATCCTGACGATAAAACTGGACTTTTTCCGAGTTATGAAGTCGTCAATAGTCTTAATTGGCCAGTAGCTTGCAATTAAAGAAGAACTCTCACAATTATTAATGTATTAAAGAGTTCTTCTTCGTAAATCACTTATCTTTGCGCATTAGACGTAGTCTGTGATAAATTATCTAAACCCGACACCGCGAGCCTCCATACCTGGTAATTGCATTCAAGATGAAAATAAATGTGCGGCCGCCAGCCAAGCGGTCTAGCTCAGACCTCCCGCTGAACGGACTCTGCAGCGCGACCTTTTATTGCTTGCCCTTTTTATTGTACAGGAATTTTGTAAAGCTTGTTTGGAGTTGGAGAGGAATTTTGAAGGTGCGAATTTAATGGCTCTGGAAAGATACTGTGGGGTTTCGTGGTCTTGTATGTGCGAGCTACTTTCTAGGATCAATTGGAATTGGCAATTTTGTGCCAAAAGGTATTGCATCCTAGAAATAAGATAACTCATGTTGAAATATTTTGTTGATGGTTTAGAGGCAGATCTCAGCAGTAGGGCTCAGCTCACGGTTTATTAGAAATCATAATGTCCAGGATGTTGGACATTCCACTAAAATAGAGCTTTGGAGTCCCTGTGAGCCTATGAATGGGTTAAATATTTTGGCAGTTCCACAGTATGGTTAGTTCTCGCTCAGAATCTTGCGTGACTGTACCTAGGGTTCGCCTAGCAGAAACTGTAATGAAGTTGGCAGTATTATTTCTGTACTCCTAATGTCCGAGAGGATCAGATCTCACAACCCGATATCGTCCAAGATAAATGACGCCTTTTCCTCGGGGACGATGACTCCGGAAGGAACGCGATACTTTATTTCCCGAACCCCCCGACCCGCCATCCCAACGGGCTCCCTGGACTTGTAATTTCCTGGGGCGGCTATTGAATCGTCATTCAATCTCAGACGACGTCAAAACACCTGATGGATGATGTCTTGAGGCCCCGCGCCCTCACGTCCCGCCTCCTTCGCACATATTTCACGCCGAATCTTGACGGCTGGCGTTAGCGAGGAAAGTGGGGGAGCTGTCCCCGAAATAAGAATGTCAAAAAGCTCACTAACCGTAAACAATGTGCTGAAGGTTAAAAAGAAAAAAGAAAACGCTTTAACTTATTACACAAAGGTTTATTATTTATGCATTCGATAACCCTCCTACGCGGATCACCGGACTATACAACCACTAACAATGTGGACTCGGAAACACACGTCGAAATGCAACTGAATTTGGCATTGATGAAATTAAAATACAGGCAAAAAGAATG
Source organism: Creontiades dilutus (assembly GCA_031894815.1). Lineage (NCBI taxonomy): Eukaryota > Metazoa > Arthropoda > Insecta > Hemiptera > Miridae > Creontiades > Creontiades dilutus. The sequence goes on from JAVIWC010004007.1 coordinate 148,324, forward strand.
CTTCCACTTGTTTTTCTTTACTGATTGGAACCTTGGGAGATGCCATCATGGATAGTATAGCATCAACCATGCTATTTGGCCTTTCGCAAGCCACGCTTCTTTCCAACCACCCGTAGAAGAACTGTAGGTCTTTGCAGTCCGACTGCCTAACTGACCGTTTCTTCAAATAATGAGCGAACGGATAATCGTACATCAATCCGAGTGGCCTCGAAAGTTTTTGATAGTTGAATCCTTAAGTATTATTCTTTAGAGCTTATTGATCAAGATGCTGAGATTCATGGCTCTTCCCGTATTAAAATTGGATTTTTGAGTCAAATTTTGTAAACTTTGGTCCAGCAGTTTCGGAGTGGATTTCAGCAATTCTCAAGTCGATGGATCATTTTCCAAGTCAAAATAAAAATTTCTCAAATCAACCTCACTATTTCTCGAAGTGTTTTCCATAATTTCTGAGGTCTAGTTCATTTCTCATGAGTGCTTCAACATTTTCCCACCCAAACTCAACATATTCCAAGTTAACCTCAATTTTCCTAAAGTCAAATTTAACATTTACCCAATCATACTCAACGTTTCTTTAGTAAAATTCGTAATTTCTTAAGCGAAACTCACCTAAAGTCAACCTTTTTTCAGGTAGTGCGTCATACTAAATATTACTAAAGTCAAACTCAGCACTCTCCAAGTCAAACTAATTTCTTTTACGTCAAACTCATTTTCAGAAACATTTTCTCAAGTGTTATTAATCATTTCTCAAGTGAAATCAATAATTTCCCAATCCCTCAATCAAACTCAACATTTCCTACTTAAGTCAAAGTGAACATATCGTGTGCAGGATGGATCTATAAAGACAGGATGGCGAAGAATACGTGGAGGAAACGTGTCGAAGACGGGCTAGAAAAGATAGGGACAACTCGGAATGAAGCAAAACATGATACACAAGACACATAGAGATGGCAAGATCTTACATCGGAATCTAAACAGACCCAGAAGAATCATCAAAGGTACCAATGATTGTAAAAGTTTAGAAACTTGAATGATGATGAAAATTCATAATTTCCCTAAATGAACCTCAACCCAATGTCAACCTTTTTTCAGGTCTCTATCAACGCTACGCACTTCACATTCAATATTTCCATAGCCAAACAACATTTCCCAAGTCCAAGGAAACATACATTCTGCTGGATAGATCTTTGAAAAAGACAGGATGACGAAGAAAATCTTGGAGAACTTGGAAAACTTTCGAAGAAGTTCTTGGGAAGACAGCCACAACTTGGAATAAAGCGAAGCATAATAGTCATGACAGATGAAGATGGCAAGATCTTACAACAGAATCCAAACAGAACCAGCAGGATCATCAGAGGTACCATTGATTGTCTAAGCCTAGAAACTTGAACGATGTCATATTTAAACGGTGCAGGGATCGCTCGCGAATATTCAATGCCGAACCATTGTGTTTTGGGAGTTCACGAAGACGGCCGGCAAAATGGGGTGTGGGAAAGGAAAACCTCTGCCCGGTTGACGTCCTCAATTCGGGATGTCACATTCCGCTCCCGTGGGAAACGGCCGAGATAGTTTTCGTGTGTCGTTAAGTCGATTCCTCCGCGGCTCGGACACGGTCTTTTTATTGTGACATTTTTTTATTCACTGTAAAACAAGCTGGAAATTGCGAAATACATCATTTCACGTGAGCCTAACTGGATACCTGTGGCGTAGTCACGTTTTTGGTTTATTATTTTCAATGACGGACATTTGAAATTGACGTAGAGTAAAGAAAACATTAATTATCCCTCAAAATCGGTACCATATCATTTATTTCATGTACCATAGATCCAATGATATACGTTTTTTTTTTCAATTAGTAGGTGGGTACTGTCGATACTTAAAATTTCCAATCTTTTATTGCGATACATCTCGTATATTTTACACGATTCAACCAGTTTTTAGAACTAGGACTTTTGTCCTGTCCGCGAAATTTTGTAGGTACCCTAATTTCTACAATTTGCATTAATTTTTGATGAGATTTCCGAGAATATTACGATGTGATCTGTACTGTGGATTTCCGTAAAGAATTCGATTTGTGCTATAGGATTTTCAATAAATGGTACGAATAAACTGTCGAAGATCGAACATTTTAGTTGTTGTAAAAACTAGGTGATACTAAATTGTGGCTGGAGATTGTAAAACCGTAGAAATTAGCTTTAAGTAGCCTCTCAGCTGATCTGTGGCCAACATTGTCAGCCTAAAAGTACTGAAGAATCTGCACAGTAACTTGCAGCTACAGAGTGTAAGCAGGGTAGAAACCATGTGAAGGGACCTCTCAGCCGATCCGGGGACCACACATCGTCAGGTAAAAGTCTGAAAGATTCTACAATGGAATTGCAACTTGAGAGTATAAATAACGTAGAAGTCTGGTGAAGCCTCTCAGCTGTTGAAAGGCCTATAGGCACATCATGAGGTAACAGTCTAAAAGATTCAACATACTGAATCGCAGCTTTAGAAACTAAAAAGCGTACAAATCAGCTGTAGGAGCCTATGCATTTTCCACTAGAAACCTTAAAACATTGTGCATACGGAATTTCAGGTTGAGAGTGCAAATAACGTAGAAGTCAGCTGTGGGATCCTCTCAGCTGATTTGGGTCCTAACATGAATTAAAGATTCTTCATATTGAATTGCAGCTTCAGAGTGAGCGAAATCTCAGCTGTTGAGAGGCCTATAGGTTCATTGTGAGGTAACAGTCTTAAAGATTCAACATACTGAATCGCAGCTTTAGAGTGTAAATAGCGTACAAATCAGCTGTAGGAGCCTCTCAGCTGGTTTCTGAGCCTTATGCATTTTCCACTAGAAACCTTAAAACATTGTACATACGGAATTTCAGCTTTAGAGGGTAAACAACGTAAAAGTCAGCTTTGGGAACCTTCCAGCCCTCAAGTACAAGTAAACCCTCAAGTACAAGTCTTGAACATTCTCCATACTGAATCGTTGGTGGAAAATAACTTCAAGAGGGGGAAAATGTGCACTTCATGACGGATCGCTCTCAATTCAAAGCACAAAACCAAGAGGTAGAATATGCCACTTGTTAATGGGCGTTCCTGATTTTTGATAAAAAGAAGTGAAATTTCAATTAACTGGTGAAATTTGACTTAGTTAACATTCTATGAAGTTTGACGTTTTTAGTGGAACTATCGTGTAGAGTTTCAAATATTTTCTCATCTTTTACCGCTCCTGGCAGCGAAGCCAACCCCGCTCGGCAAAAAGGGTCCGCTGTCCCGAACCCGCATTCGCATTGTTTAACAGTTATATACTGTGATGGTTTCGTTACCAAACTGTGATTCACAGCCGGCGATTCCCCTTTTGCCTCTAAAACGATGTAAATCTCTTATGACGTGAGGCCGCCGCGGTCCGCCCAACGCTTCAGTCATATTTTCCCATTTATTACCCACGAAAACGGTCGTGGTCAGCCGAAAAAGCCCCGTCGAAAGGGTAATGCATACATCATAGGGGTCAAGTGGGGAAATCGATGGGATCCATTAAATATAACAGCCGAGCCCCACTGTAATCATTTACAATCATATTTGCTGTTACGGGCTAAATCGAAAGAGGACTCCTTTAAGGGTTGTACATAGGTGCCAGTGAACTATAGGGACTAGCTGAAATGATTTACAGTTTTTGGTTGATTATTTTCACAATTGAACCCTTGTAATTGATAAACGAAACCACCACATGTGCTTTTCTTATTTCAAGGATTGCAATTGAACAGAAAAGTCTGAATTTCTGAACCAAATTCAAAAAATTAGTCAGCATGCAATCCAGGTGGTTTCAATCAATTGTAATTTATGATTTGAAGATTGAGAGCGTCCCTGCCACAATATTCAAATTCGCTGTTTAACACTCCGAGCGGCAAAGGAGGCAAGTCAATTTAGCCCATCTCCTCGACGTTTACAATATTTTTCGAAGACTAAAGAGAAAGAAACCGTTCGAACCAACCCTTGACGTATGACAGACTTACCCCGAGTGAAGAACAAACTAAGAGTTATAAGAAGAAAAGAAACTCGTGTTATGTATGAGAGGACTGCTTATTAAATTATGATACAAGAAGTAAGTTGTTGAAACTAACCTAATTGTAAAAAATAAGTTAATAAATATGATTGGATTTTATCTTTAGATTGCGTGGGAACCGATCTAGTTGAATAGAACTCCCTGAAGTTATTAGCCAGTGATAAATGCGTCATTAACCAACAACCAACCATAAATGCGCATTATGATCCATGCTATGATCCATTCATTTCCATTCCATCCAGTCACGGTTACACCAACTTCTGTTTGCCTTGGCTAAACGCTATTGAATGAGATTTTTTTGCCTTTCCCCAAAGTCACCCCTCCGGGGTATAACGCGCTAAACGCTTCGACACTCATTTCACACCAATTACAACACAAGGGAGACCACGTGTCGTGATCGCTGATTGGCGGTAAATGATTTGTTTTGCCACGTGGACAACACCGCCGGAGGGGACCGTCGGATCGAAAAGTCGCACGGACCCCCGTTCCCGCCCTCTACCGGCCTATAATGGAATGATTAGCATTATTTCTCCATTAGCCACTTTTAACCCCTCGTGATTTATAACGGGCCGGTCGGGCGTTTAAAAAGAGGGAATGAAGGCGCGATAGGAACGGGTGCCTTCCGTTCATGGGAAAAATGTAAACAAAAACGTGGATTCAACAAACAAACGCCTTCCCATTGATGGACATAAAGGATTGGTGCTAATGGGCATTATGTAAACAAAATCCTTATGGAGTTACAACCCCACCCCCAGGCTAATTTTCGGACTAAGTAATAATGTATAATGATAATAAAATACAAATTATCATAGTTCCACACAGAGTAGCACCAGTAACAGCCATGCAAATTTGATAAAGTACTACCTATACTAGAAAAACAAGAGCAGCGCACCTAACGTTTTGATTCTCCTAATTTCCTTACTATGAATCCTACTATTCTTACAGTAAACTGACTTTCACCATTTTACTAGTTTCTGAAAACTGGTCTCTCGTCTATCTGTGATCGATCTTCATCTTCAACAAAACCACAATTTAGTTCGATTTTGATGTAATTTTTAGACATTGTAGACTTAGTCGTACCTAGTGACTTTTTTTGGAAGTAATTTCTTATTCACCTCGATCAAACGATCCGAATTTGGGTTCTGGAAGGATGGGCATCGTTGAAAATCGTTGGTTGACCTTAGTCCCTAAAACTGCTCCTGTTACGCCGAATTTGATGACATTTTCAGAGAATAATTTTAATAATAGGTAAGAGCTGAATAACATTAAATGGTCCTTAGGAAATGTTTGACCGTCAAACCGTTTGGAATAAGAGCGCATGCGCAATCATGTATTTTCTGAACCAACTATTCCATTTGACATTAACGCCTAGATTAAGAAAATAAATTGAGGGGATTGTGCGGCTTCCCTCGTTTAGCCAACCGCCTTGTTCACCTTCATCCTAAGTTGGACTTTTTTGAATGTTCCATAAGATTTTTGAAGTCTTTTATTATGTCGTTCCCAACATTTTGATCATTATCTCAAATAGTTATATTCTCACACTTTCACATCCTTACCATATGTATATCATTGTTATTACCTGTGACTCAGAAAATGTTTCACGTTTCTTTTTTTCTTGTAATTGGGTTTGCCCGTTTATATAAATAAATCCACGACAGTTTCCCATGAATTATATTAAAATTGAATCAAATATTGTTAATGTGACTCTACTAGCGTAAAATTTGATGTTGCGGAGCACATATTTTGAAATTTTCTCGTTTGTGTTGGAAAACTTGAGGTTGTTATTGGACGTTCATCGTAGCAGGCTAACTTGTACGTGCCCAAATGTATTATTCTTGATAACGTATAAATAAACTTATCTTAATTCACGATAATTAATCAACAACGACCAAAAAGTTCTGAAGTCAACCCTAGATATAAACAAGAGAACTTAATACATAGGTAGATGTAGAGCAGTTGTGACACGCTGCGTTTATAACTGCTGTAAAAATATATCTCGGGTTAAAATGAAAATGGGAGATGAGTATATGAAAGAAAATATTTCGGGTGACCGAACTTGGCGGATCTAAGTGGCCCGGAGTAGATGGCGCCTTCATCATTCGTTCTCACGTGAAACCGGCCTCTGGTAACTCTCGTCAAAGGAAATTGAGAAAACCCCTTGAAACCCTTGTTTCGCAGATGCCGATCAGGAAATTGGAAAGGGCCCCCGCATTTTTCTTCTCCTAAATTATATCGGGCTCATCCGACCGTTTCGTACCCGGTAACAGCGGTCGTTTGAGGCCCAGGGGAGGGAAGAGGAAGAGAAGGCGTTGAAAACGTTTAGCGAAAGTCAGTTATATTAGGGGACGACAGATGCAGAGCGGGTCGCTCCAGTGGCCTAGTTAGGATGAAGACATTGGGAGTCTTCACACCTATGTGCCACCTAGTTAACGCCGGCTGTCCAACAGTTTATCGGCAATTGGCTGTCTATCTGGGCCAGTACGGGATCTGTGATAATCACAATGTTTACTTTAATAACTAGGCACCGTAATCGTTCACCAGGCAAAAGACTAACAGCGCTAGAATAATTTTCTCTAGCGTACATAAACAAAGGCTATCTGAAATTAGTCCTTCCATCGATATTCCAACGGTAAAATGGACGTAGTGGTACTTTTAGGGATGGATGTTACTTTTATCGAATGGAGTCTGGTGAATTAAGGTAGGATCAAAATCATTGGCACTCTGACAACCTAGCAGCGTGAGAATAGGTTTTTGTCGCTTACATGAACAAAGAGGATGTGAAATCGGCATATCCATCAATGTTCTAACATGAATAGTATGGTACATTTTAGAATATTCAATATGCCGATCGAAAACAGTTGGTGCCTTCCGGTGGAATTACCTACAATTTTGCCAGATTATTTAGGATGTTGATATCGGCAGTCATTACACCTGATACATAGCTGACGCCAGCAGCCAAACAGTTATTGGCAAATTGTGTCTGTCTAGGCCAGTACAGGATATTTGATAACCACACTTGCTTTAATAACTAGGCACAATAATCATTAACCAGGTAATTGACTAGCAGCCCGAGAATAGGTTGCTGTAGCTTACATAAACAACGAGCAAGTGAAATCAGCCTATCCCTCAACGTTCCAATATGAATAGTTGGTCCGATCTAGCATATTCTATATGCCGTATTAGTGATTAATTTGTATGTTTCGGAAAAAGTTGGCGCGCCAATTTCTCCTGGTTAGTTATGATGAAGACATTGGGAGTCATAACACGTCTCTGATACATTACTAACGCCATCTGTCCAACAGTTTATCAGCAATTTGCTGTCTATCTGGGCCAGTAGAGGGTCTGTGACAATCACAATGTTTACTTTAATAACTACCACCCTAATAATTCACCAAATAAGTGAATAGTAGGGTGGAAATAATTTCCTGTTTCTTTCATAAACAAAGGCCAACTGAAAAGAGCCCTACCATCGATATTCTAACGGTAAAACGGACATGCGTTAGTAGTGATTAATTTGTATACCTATATCGGTGAATTAAGGTAGAATCAAACTTTGTCATAGGAGTGACAATATTCTTTCAAGGATGGAGGCATTGGTAGTCTTAAAACTGAGCAGCGTGAGATCAATCAGAAGATCAGCCTGCCCATCAATGTTTCACATGAATAATTTTGTCCATTCTAGTATATTCAATATTCGGTATCAGTGATTAATTTGTGTGTATCGAAAAAAGTTGGTACCTTAAAGTGGAATTACAATGTCTGTAGAGAAATTAACATTTTCCGTAACTCTCTTAAGAAAATCGATCCATACCCCCTCCCTCAATATTCCAACTTTGAATTCGTTGAAGCAAGAACAGTCGAAATACAGTAGTAGTGAACCTAATAGACTGCGAAATATAAATGTGAAATCACGATTTCATTTCACACTGGCGAATTATTGTGAAGGTACTGGGAGTCTTCACTCCTAACTGCCACCTAGTTAATACCATTTTCTGTGATAATGACAGTAACAGGATCTATGATAATCACAATGTTTACTAGTAATAACTAGTTACCGTATTCGTTGACTAGTCAAGTGAGTAACTGTGTTGAGATAACTTTCCACTCTAGTGCCACGGAGTTACTAGAGATGGGTATCTCGTCAGGAGTACTCGTAGTATCACCAACCGCGTCATCCGGGGCTCTTACTTAAACTGGTGGTCATCTATAGGGGCACTTCCTTTCATCCCTCTCTCCCTCCTCCATCATCCTATACTTTCCAAATCCCAAGGGTGTCGGGTAAACCTGGTGTCCTCCCCATTTTTATTTAATGGTGTGCCCGCTCCACCTTTGAGGGAAGTGCCAAGAAAAACATTTCTTGGACTACCACCAGTCGAGTAATGCACCAAATTAAATCACATTTTACAACGTATTTCAACAGCATTCACCGGGGTAAACACTTTGGAAACGAGCACAGCTAAATGCAAGCTACATCATATTTTTTCGACATTTTATGAACATATTGGATGAGTAACAATATCTGTGATGAAGCCAACAAAGGGGTCTGCGTTAATCACAATTTTCACTCTAATATCTGTGTACAGTAAACGTTCACTAGATAAGTGACCAGCAAAGGATAATTTTCTGTTACACTTTCTTGGACAACCAACCGATTATAACAAAATATTAGAATCACAATTCAACGTACTGTGACAGGGTTAAATTGGGAGTAAAATCAGGGAAAATTGGCAAATCTAAATGCCACCAACCGGCAATAATGTAACTCCGGCGTTTTTGCTGTTATTCGACATTTTGTGTAGAATCCGGATCTGACAATGTCTGTGTTAATCACAATGTGCACTTTAGAATCTAGGTAATATAATTGTTCACCAAGTAAATGAACAGCAAAGGGTAATTTCTTGTACATTTCATGGACAATCCTGTTAGAATAACAATTTCATATTACAATTAAAACGTCTGTAGCCTTTACACCTATTCCCTTACTAGATCGTACCTGCATGCTGTCAGCAGTTTTCGGGTTTGACAATGGCTAGTAATTGTGTTAATACATATTGCGAATAATCATTGCTAATTGATATCATTTGCTATAATAATAATGATGATATGGTAATTCTTATAAAGAAGCGCAACCGAAACAAGTTAACATCCTAACGACAAATACATTCAAGGCGTAACAAATCATCCATTGCAGTTCACTGATCGGACAGCAGACGCGTCTCCAGCGATTCAAAAGCAGTAAAAATCTCCAACTCGGAGCTTCGAGGTTGAAGGTGAAGATGGGGAAGGGGAAGACTTTAATTGAGACGGCAAAAGTGACTTGGGAGACCGACAAAGGGAAACATCCCGCTGAGACGTAATGGGCTTGCGAGGAGGAATACACCACCTTACGAGCAGCAGCCTGCCCTGATTGATAGGCTCATCTGGGTCCTTCGCCACGGGCCCGCGCCCGTCTCAGATGGAATCCAGACACTGTGGGATTGAGATGCTCCGCGGGCTGGTCCTTGCGCCTGACAACGGCCCGCAGGCCGCGCGATATAAAACAATAACACCCCGTAGATGACTCCACAGTTTCTGAAGTGTTTTGGAATCTCGGGACAGTCATTCGTTTTGACGGCTTAATCAAGCCGTTTTTATTGATGGGACAGCGGCGCAAGCTCTCTTCTTTCTGTTAGGCAGCCGAATCGAATTTTGACATCACTGAAGTCAATCGCGGTCCTATGCAACAGTCCACTATTTCTCTCTCCAGGCTCGAAAAAGAGAAATTTAGCACAGTTTTACCCGTAAAAATACGTTTTAGCAAAGAAACACAAGTATTTATACCTACCATTCTTACTTACTGATCACCATCAGACAAAAATTCAATCTCGAACAATTTTATTTCCCCTTCAATAGTTTACGTGAAAAAGAGACTTTTCAAAGAAAGCTCTCTACAAGATTGCTTGTTCTTTTCGTGTTCAGGTAGACTATTAGGATCACGACTTAAGGACTTGGTGTACATCTTATCATATTAATTAACGAATAAACGATTTCAGAACGCATCGAGTTCCCTTCTTGGGCATCACACGCTTGTACATGAAATCAGCTTACAAGTTTTTTATCAAATCTACTCTCCCGATTTCAACAAGTTGCATTACAGTAATGAATACAAGCACTAGAAACTGACGTTATGAACTGCAGAACGCAAGATACTTTATTTATTATTACTAATTACTTCTTCATTATTCGTTCTAGATATAAAATAAGTCAGTTTGATTGGGCTGTTTCCTAATTGAATTTGGGATAAGTACTGTAACACCATTTGAGAGTTAACGGTATTTCAGTGCGAGATTCAGGAAAGGAATCTCGGCCATCTTGACATCTTTTGTAAGTCTACCTGGAACCGGCAGGTGAGAATATTGTCTGATTGAAAGTGTACATCGATTGAACGGTCAATAACATGAGTGCAGTTCTTTATTATGTAACACCGGCTTAATTTTAGGATTTCTGTCCGTTTGGAGAATTTGAATTTAAAAATTTGGGTATAGCAGGTTTCACCAAGACTATTTGTTGGTGTAGGTGCTCTCTTCACGTGATTCTACACGAATGGAATATCTACCAACCAAAGACAAGAGTGGTGATTAGGTGTTTTCCGAATCTCCAATAAAAAGATGGTGAGCGCTGTGCATATTCATACAAGGTTATGCAAGTAAAAAATTATGTATGGTTTTAAAATGTTAATACAATTCTAAAATGAAAGGACCTGGGTCTAAATTGAAATTTCCACTCGCGTCTTGCGCTCCAGCCGTCAGATGTGTGAGAATATTGTCCGATTGAAAATGTAAATCTATTGAACGGTGAGCAACATGAGTGCAGTTCTGTTCACAGCAATCTCTGTCCTTCTGGAGAATTTGAAACCAAAAATGTTAGTTATGGAAAGTTTTACGAAGACTTCTTTGTTGGTGTAAGTGCTCCCTGGACATTTTTTACACTTTTACAGCAGTAGAATACCTAACGACCAAATAGTAGTGATTCGAACAGATATGACTTCCGAATCTGCAATAAAAAGAGCTGTGAATATTCATGGGAGTTTTAAAATTTTAATAAAATTCAGAAATTGAGAGGCCTGTGTAGTTGTCCGAGTCGAAAACAAAATAAAAATTTGTACTCTCGTTTTGGGCTTCAGGACATTCTGAATAACTTTTCGTTTCTTGTCTGTCTTTATTTGTCTGCATATTGAGTTCCCTCAAATCTTTCTAAGAAGCTTTATTCGTACAATTTTCTGGGAATGTACGGTTACGGGACTGTAAATGGTCTCCCGTGAGTTTCATGTCTCACAGATCGACACACATCAAAGCATAATTTCCTCTGTTTCTAGTGGTCCCATTTTCAAACAGAACATTGCGGACTTTTTTTTCGATAAATTTATAATCTCCATGAATAAAATAGGATGTTCAGCTGTTCAGCTGTTCAACTGTCAGCAACCGCCCTGTTTATTACCTTGTTGTGTATATGTCTAACATTTACAAATATATGAACCAATCAAGCACACTCTACTTGGAGGGTTCCAGTTAAACACGAAATTGTCGTTCTCCCGGTGAAGATGACTGCGTCGGGAAATAAGACGAAGGCACGGCGGGGGCCCCACCTCTAATTGAAGGTAATTCTGTTGAGAGAGACATTTAGTTTCTATAAAGTCTCGTTCCTCGGGAAGGAGCGAAAGCCCCGGGTCCTAAAGCGGCTGGTATCATTAGGAGGCAGTTAGAAGCAGGTTGCAGCAGAGGAGGAAGGTAATATAACAGTGGTGGGGAAGGGTGGGGGCTGTAGGGGGTCCTGGGGGCGTGGCCCCCCTCTGGATCGATACGCAACTCCAGGGACGAGTCTTCCCACTTAACACTTACATCTGCTAACTGTTTCACACAGCATCCGCCCCTATTTTGGCGATTTAACCCGCGAACTGGCGCGAACAGCGTTGATTGCAAATGGATTCCCTCTCCGCCTTTTTCTTTTCATTTCCATCCCTTTGATATCCCGTAATATTCAATTCAAGGCCGAGACCTCTTCGGACGTTTAGCTAGAAGGGTATTATGTCTTAATAACATCTGAAATGTTCAGAATGACCCGTATTTCACATCCAATGTTATGTTCCCGCAATAACACATTTTCACTAACCAATTACTTATGCTGGACGTCCACTGGACGCGATTTCGAGCGAAGGGAGAACAAGCGAAAAGGCGATATTTGGCGCGAACAAATCCCCTGATTTCAAACAGCGGGGTTTAAGTGGTGTCCACTGCGAGCGTTAGTTTCGCACAAGTTTGGCCGAACTAACGCGAAGGCGAAAATTTTCAATCTAGTTTGAATTCAGACGGGCGTGATCGGCGATATTCGGCATGGAAGTTGAAAAATTAATTGTTCTGGTGCAGGAGAGACCCGCAATATGGGACCAAAAGCTGCCCCAATACCATATGCCCATTCTCCACACTGTCTCCTCTGCAAAAAAGGTCTTTCACCCACTCTTCTCTTACGCCAATTCTTCTTCCTCTTCTTCTTCTCGCCATATTCGGAGACTCCAATGCATACAGTTGCATTAAACGGTCTGCAAGTGGCATTGTTCACCTCAGCAACACAATAAAAACCCAAAACAAGAAAATCCCGAAAATGAACTGAAGAGTTTTTAGCCAGAGTTCACGTATAGGTAGTGGATGGGCTTCCTTCGCGCGAAGCTGGGAACTAACGAACGAGTGCGTATTCGCGCAAACGGCTTTTCGCGCGAAATCGCGTTCAGTGGACGACCAGCCTCAGGGTTCGAAACACCCCATTTTGTTAATCATCGTTAGGATTTGTATCCTATTTTCCTTTTGTTGATCTAATGCAATTTTTGTAATAATTTGTGATAATGAAGTACCTATCACAAATATTGAGCTATTTGGGGACAGAATATTTAAACAAGTTCGGAGAAATTCATTTAGTAATAGTCTCAATTCTATTTTACTCAAGAGAAATCCATAAACCGGTACATGAGTATGGTAGAAAATTCAAGATTTTTTATGAAATCCCTTTCAGTAGCACGAAATTGTGATCATGTTTAAAGGAGTTTTAATTCTCTGGAAAACAGGAGGGTTTTTGAGATAATCAACGTTGGAATATTTGGCGCTTTAAAAAAACTTCAAACTGTAGCACAAGTTCAAAATTGAGTAATTAGTATCCTATTAGCACGTCTTTAGTCTCTTGACTATCATTCCAACAGTCGAGGAAACAATACAGTTAAATTTTAACGCCAACGGACTATTCGTAGGTTGGCATAGGGATTTTAGAAATCCGTAATCAGGGTTATCATTAAGGCTTAAGACGCCATAAGCTGCAGTCGAAAATTCAACAAAGCTAATTTCACAAAGCTTCTGATGGATAAAACGGGACTGTTCGCGAATCGTCATAACTAAATTCAGACTAGATTAATAGTTTCTACACCCCATTTACAAAAGTGTGTACGAAATTAATCCAAGAGGAATATGTTCCTGTGGTAGTGCGTGGTGGTAGGATACACTTGGTTTGACTGAGTGGAGTCTCCTCGTCTGATATCAGGAAACAAATGGATTCTTTGACCGTTTTTCGACATTTAATATCCAACATCTTTCATTAAAAATTAATACATCATCACACACAAGAAGATAAAATATTATCAATTCAGGTCTACTACATTTTCTCCAAACACATATAGTGCTCCTAACAATAAACAGCGGGAACAGGTCTAGTAGTTGATAATGTTAAAAAACAAATAGTAAATGGATAGCCGACCATTTCGATTTCTTATTCATCATGAATTATCTCTAACCCTGTTGAAATTACAATATCCTGTCTAACTTCATCCTCCTGAAAATCTATTATCTGCAGCTACAAATAACTTATTAAACCGTCCTCTCGTAAAAATTGCCTGCGAAACCAGTCAAGGAGGGATATAGAAAAATGCCCAATACGGTTACGAGAATACATAACAGTAATGATTTGGTAAGTCGAATGAATTGATTGCATAAATCCAAAATACATCATGAATTTTGCATACATTGAATCGTTAATTAAGTTTATTATAACAGTAGTCCACGCATATAACATTTATCTGAACTAAATTTATTGCAACGAATTAAATTTGAATTTAGAACAGTACAAATGTCTAATTAAAGTTTTACTGCTATGCGGTTCCCTGAGGAAACGACTGAGTATAGAACAAAGAATAAAGATGACAGCATTATACATAAAGATGTCTGAATTACCTCCGAAATCAGAAAATCTATTAAGGAAATCGTAAATTATGAGCATTGACAGCTCCTGGCTATGGGAATTGATGTCCTGCATAAACCATTCTCGTAGGTATAGGACACCCAATAGACTACCATGGCGCATATACCATAGCTATTCTTCAAGCAATATCACCAAAAACAATGCAGAAATTGAAAGAAAAAAACGATTAGTCACTGTTTAATTAATGTCTTTCAAGCTGTGTGGTTTATTTATGATCTTCGCTTTAGAATAATTATTCTAGTATTTTCCTCAATGCGCTTCTGAGGGCGTTCTGGAAAGAAATATTTATACATACAGGAAGAAGCGGACCACGTTTCTTTAGTTCAGGAATAAAACAAGACCACGTTGTTCTCAGGAGTTGAGCTGATGTGGGCTTGAAATGTCATGTTTTCCGGTTGTTTCGTATTCAGCACCAAGTGTTCCTTTGATCCCCTAAGCACACGGACGTGACGAAGAGAATTTGCGTTACTCCTCCGTTATGAACATCTACGCAGGATGCCTTAAATCTTTTGGTCTGCATTTTAGTAGCGGAAACACCGTTGGAAGTGATTGTATACCACTGGTCTTCATTGCAAATCCGCTCCGACCTTAATGTACTAGTATTATTATGTTAACCTAAACCACCAGAGTGACTTTGAGGGTGTTGGCTACTGTCCACGAAATTGAGAGAATACCTACGCTTTTGCATTGAGTGGATTCCCATGAGGAACAGTTTTCCATGCACCATCGTCTACCTTGAGAATGTTTCAAGGAACTGCACACAATCAAATTGAAGATGAAATATTGTTATTGTAACCCTCCAAATTACAAATACGTCATGAATTTACATATTTGATAATCGTTGCCATAAACAGTTCAGCAGTGGTCATTCATAAAATTTTTTATTTTGTGCTAATGCATCTGGTTTTGTTTCTATCCATCCACAATGTCATTTTCTTTGAACCCGACATTTGCTGAAAACATTTCGAGTTTAGAACTGCATGTTTACTATAGGAGGTTTTCGATGACTTACAATCTGATTCTCAGATAAGAAATGGGAAAACCGACTGGAAAACGTTGATTGTAGGACATGGCTTCATTGTCCAGGTAATATGAACGTATAGATCTTTTGAAATGTTTTAGATATTCTCGAAACATGAAGTACATAAGGTTGTCCCAACATTTCAGGAGACGAATATGCCGCGGTCTATGTTGCAGCATACAACACGCCTTCAAAAGGTTGGTTGGCATGTACTGCGGGTCAGTCATGCTCATTCTATACTGGATAGAATGTTGTTGCAATCATGTTGAAAATGATATGATTTGTAAGGTAGTTCTTCTCTGACATAGAAACTGAGGAAATTATGCTTAGTGGGTTTTCACATTGGCGTTTTAGCTGGATATTTCATCAAAATCGGATGAAAAGTTAGGCTTGTTGCAAGAGCACAGTCTCCAGACACACGGATTGGTAGATGAACTGACAGAGAGACATGAAACGAATATTGTTCAGATTGGCGTAAAATGCAGAATGCGAGAGGGTATCTTGATTTTGAAGATGAAACTTCTTATTTCCCGAAAGTTGAAACAGCTTCTGCTACCTTCAGGTAGACTCGGAAGGAAAAGTTACGTACACCGGTAGGATGTAAACCGATGACAGTTATGCAAACAGACGGTCAAGGTAATCAGAAATCAACTAAGCAATATTGCTTCTTCTCACGGCAGAAGACCGATTTTCCGCCACGGATTTTTTGCCACTTTAGGAGCGTTATTGGTCATTATCGAAGCTTTCATTCTTCGACAGAGGAAGATGAGATTTTCAAGACTCTCAATGGAACCCTCATCCCGAGAATGTCATAGTTGTCAGAAAACATAGTGAAGACGTTGATAGGAGCCGACAGTTCGATTGTGGTTCGCTCGAGTGCTGTGGGCCAGATTGGCAGTACTTTTTGATCCGGCTCATCCGCTCGGTTAATGCCCACTTTACTACAGGCAGGTAGAAAATGTCACCCACGCTCCTTTATTTTGGAGCGTCACCAGTTTGTCGTCTACCACTTGTTGTTGTTTTGTCGTGGAAAGAGATTGTTGTTGAAAGGATCACCCCAGACTAACTAACAAAACTGTATAGCAGACGTTGAAGAAGCGCTCTTCAATAATTCCCCATTCAGTAATTTCATATATTCAGTATATTTTGGCGATGGTCAGTCTAACATCTGCTTTCTGATTCATTAAATAACTGAATCACTTTCTGTACAACCAAAATCAGTGATGTTCCGGTACTTTTAGTTACTACTGACTCCATTGTTAACGGAAGACCGTTGAAACCTAGATATACCTCTGTAATAAAAGGCACGAAACTTATCCAAAAATTATGTTTCCTTAAGGTGAGAAAGACAGAAAGAAGGATTTACAAAAAAAATCTTGTACTCAATGACATTCAAATAGTTCTCCAAATAATTGCCATGTTTTTCCTAATATTTTTGATAAAGATTTATGAGTTTTCTTATTAATTCTTCCCAGAAACCAATCTCTCCCTAATCCAGATAGCCGATTTCCCAGCTCTGCCTTTGGTCCATTTACGTTGGCGAAGCGTTTCCCTGCGAGATGTTTTTTGGGCTTTCGAAACTAATTAAAATCTTAATCACAAAATCTCGCATCACATAGTTCTATTCATACTCGTACGAATCAAACGATTCAACGATCTAAACATACCAACGGTCAGTGAAGTCATCCAAGAGATGTACGGTTCCATGAAAAACAAAATGAAAAGGCAAGCTAATCCCATGATAGCCTGGATACCAGAAAAACCATCTCCACGAATAACACAAAGAAGACTGAAACAAATGAAAAAGGCAACCAGAATCTACCATCCAGCGACTAAGAATCCTCACGGCTACACCATATACTTTCTCATTTATATGTACCTATCTATCTGTATTTATTTATTCCGAAAACACTAATTCTAATTCATTAAATTAATCTCTATGAAATCATTTATTCTAAATCATCGGGATCGCGACTTTGATGTTTCTTTAAACTGAAGAACTGGTCATTGGACACCCAGGGGTGCACCATCGTACATGCATCTCTCCCGATCCAGACAGCTAATTTCCCAACTCTGCCTATAGTCCATTTTGGTTGGCGAATCGTTTCCCAGCGAGATATTTTTTGGGCTATGGAAGCAAATTAAAATCTAACTGACCATATCTCGCACCATCATATTTCCATTCACAGTACGCTCCACAACGATCTAAACGTACAAGACTCTACCATCCAGTGTACAATCGTCACGGTTACACCATATTCTTTCTCAGTGATGTGAATCTCAACTTCTGTAATATCTATCTATCTCTATGTACTTATTTATTCCAATTGATACAAAAAAAAAAACTAATTCACACAACAAAAAACACTAATTCTAATTCATTAAATGTATCTATTCGTAATTATTTATTATAATCATCGGAATCTAGACTTAGATGTTTCTTTTAACTGAATACATACAGGGTAACAAGGGCAGGTTTTACAAAGATATACACCCGTACATTAAGAAACACCCTTGGTTTAAAAATTCCGATCCAAACAAAAAATATATTCGAGTACTGTGTAGGATGAGGAGTAACCACGCATTATGCCCAGCCTACTCAGCAATGGTCAGGCCTGACAGTAATCGGCACATAGATATATATGATGGTTTGTGTACTCATTGTGGTGGAGAAGGAAGTGTTGAACACATTGTGATGGAATGTGCCACCTATGTTGGTTCTAGAGATATTTTATTTACAGAATTATATAGGATATTGAAAAGCCCTTTCAATTATAAATGTTTGCTGGTAGAAAATTTGGAGGTGTTCCAGCAAATCTTCAAATTTGTAGAAGATAATAAAATAAAATTTTAAGTTTTAGTGTACGTTAAGTAGCTCAGCAGTTTTTTTTTGTTTTGTGTGTGTGTGTTTTTTTAAAATTAATTATGTTTAATGGTAATCGATGTTGTTTTAAAACTGTAATTGTAATTTATCGATCAATTGTAAGGAAATGCACATATTTATATATTGCTTAATGGCTATATGTAAAAACCATGCAAAAAAAAAAAAAAAAAAAAACTGAATAACTG
This sequence comes from Creontiades dilutus, assembly GCA_031894815.1. Lineage (NCBI taxonomy): Eukaryota > Metazoa > Arthropoda > Insecta > Hemiptera > Miridae > Creontiades > Creontiades dilutus. The sequence goes on from JAVIWC010004007.1 coordinate 166,740, forward strand.
GTTATTGGACAACCACTGGGTATCTTGTAAATTTGGCTTGCAGCCTACTAGATCAATCGGAAAGCTTTTGAGGCAATAAAGCTACCAACATATTTGAAAGAAAAAAGTCGGTTGAGAGTTGCTGTCTGCGCGACGTCGAATTTGTGTCGTACGCACCAACTTAAACACACACAGACATATAGCTTTTCCAAGTCAGATTCGGAAATTTCCAAACCAATTTCTGAAATTTCCAAATCAATTTCAGAATTTTCCATTTCAATTTCAGAATTTTCCATTACAATTTCAGAATTTTCCATTTCAATTTCAGAATGTGATCAATATCCGGGTGGGAGCGGTTTCTGAAATTGAAATGGAAAATTCTGATATTGAAATGGAAAATTCTGAAATTAAAATGGAAAATTCTGAAATTGATTTGGAAATTTCTGAAATTGGTTTGGAAATTTCCGAATCTGACTTGGAAAAGCTATATATTAATGGTCGTTTCCACGGATTCGGTCTTAGAATAGTACTAAACGGATACGTGTTCAGCCATTTTGGTTTATTATTCAATAATAAACCATTGTAATCGCTCTGGAAAAAAAAAAAAATCTAACCCCCCTGAAAATTTCATGGTTTACGTTTCAAAGGATGTAGAATCCGAATCTGCAATAAAACGCTGCAAACTTTCACTGGAGTTTATTATTCAATTGGCTTGCGTTCATGATTTGAATTTCTACTAAGCTTTGGAATGTGCGCGTTTCACAGGATAGAGCGATTATTGAATTTCAGGAGATATGCATGGTGCACGTAATCTGTTCTCAACCAAAATACCTATTTGGAATTGATCAGTTGATCATATTTGTGTGCCTCCTGAAATTCAATAATCGCTCTATCCTGTGAAAAGCGCACACTCCAAAGCTTAGTAGAAATTCAAATTATGAACGCAAGCCAATTGAATAATAAACCCCAGTGAAAGAATTTGCAGCGTTTTGTACAAAATCTTACCCCACAGATACGTCCTAAAAAGTGATTAGGTGCCTACTGTGGGGATGATAATATGGAGATAATTACTGTAGAGTCTAGTTTCCTGCTTTAAAAGGCTGTGGAACAACGAAAAGTATTTGTCAATATCTGCCCATACATGGATATTGGACTTGAATATCGACTCAAGTGCAAGATTTTCAACAAAAACATTCGCTGATTTCAACAAGACCATTTGTAACGAATTACGGATGACATACAGTGGTGTCGAGGAGACACAGGCCGACGACAACAGAGTTTCACCTCATATCCCCCAAAGATCTGATAAGGGAACGTCCGCAGGGACAAGGGAGACTTGATGACGTCATTACGCTCCCGGTAATCTGCCGGGCTCTTGACACCGACACAGATGTAATCCCCGTGAGACGCATCTGCCGTCACCCGACGCTTCAACCCCTTTTCTCCTTTGTGGTTACCCTGACAAGATCCTTATCAACCGCACGCGTTTCGAGTGGAAGTTCATCAAATAACGTGTCACCAAAAGCTTTCAGCAGTGGGTGTTTCCATCATGAGAATTACGTGAATTGTGGAAAACTTTTAATCTATTCAGGTCATTGTTTCTTAGCGCGAATCAGGCCGGTTCACTGGAAGTGAATCAACCGCCCCAATTCAGTGGCCAGTTGCATTGTATCGTTCGAAGTGCTATTGCCTACAGCAAGCATTACAGGAACATGCCTATATCCGGTTTTTATATGATCACACTTATATATATAATTATTAACACCTAAAAAAAATTCTTTTTACCGCTGCAAATTATTACACAGAGTTGTATTATTTGTGTATCAGATAACCTTCTACGAAAACCGCTGATCTATCTACGTTAGATGATCTATCTGTGGTATATTATCTAAACTCGTCACCTCGCGCCTCCATATCTTGTGATTCCATTCCACATGAAAATATTTGGGCTACCGCCAGCCATGTGGTCTGGCTCAGAACTCCCGTTTAACTGCCTCTGCCCGATTGTCTGCCTCATTGATCATTATTACCAAAGTTGAGATTAATAGTTATAAAAACGTCGTCATAAATTGGTTTAAAAAAAAAAATCCTTCCGTCTGCCTTAATCCGCCCGCCGTTCTAAGCTTTTCTCCAAAACTACTGGACCAAAGCTTGGGTGAATTAGGCTCAAAAATCCTTCACTGATCTGTTACCTGCCAGTTAGGATTACATTTTAGAATTAATCTGTATGAAAAAAATCGAAATCTCAAAAACTTTCCAAGTAAGAGGGTATTGTTTTGTTTGATTCGGATAGCTATTAGTTTCCTGAATCGAATGAGACCATGTCCGCCGGTTTTTGAAACCAGCTGTATTCCTATCGAGGAACACTATAGATTTTGATAGACTATAGATTTTAATAAAACTATAGATATTTTGATGATATTTTCATGTTAGACTGCAGATGGTCTCTTGAGAGAGACACAAATCAAGACATCTACGAATGCGCAAACGCAATGTTCACCAACCATCATTTCTCACGTGTTTTCTCAAGTTTGTACAGCGGTCGGGGAAAAGCAGTCCTATATAAATTTCAACACGATCTTGTCATCATTCCTTGAAATCCTTGTAACGAGCCTAATTTCCACAGTTTTCGTCTGATTTTGTTGAATTTATCAGCGAAAGCGCTGAATAACTATCATTCCTCCACTCTAACCATGCACAAACGTGAGATCCGTCATGCCTAATCTCTCAAGCTCTTCGTCTGATCTTGGTAAAATCGGGAGGATAGGTAGGAAAAGCCGAATTAACCACCACATTTCAAAACTAATTTCATCATTATGCTGTCCGATATAGAATTAGCTTGACAGCTCATCAAATCAAGTCCCTACAGTTACAGGTACATTTGAAAACCAACACTTATTTTGCCCCATTTATGCAACTAGTGAACTTTTTCGTGAAGGGTAAGCGACGGTTAACACCTAGTCAAAAATCTTAAAATTTGGTGGTTGTAAGGTGATGGAATGGTAGTTGCCCCTTCCAATGAGCTGGATGCATTGATTCAGCCACGCTCAGAGGATGACCCTGACGCTTGAAGGCATCTGATTCATCTCCCAAGGCGACGGATTCTATAATCGGGAAGGGGCTAACTAACCATATCCATCACATGGTTTACCTATTTTAATTTCAGAAAATGTAAAATCCGAATATGAACATGTTTTAATAGCAGATAACGAAATTAAAAGTCCGTCTCTCCCTAGCTGAAGTTTACCTAGACCAGCAATGGGACTCATTTCAGTTCAAGGTACAATCAACAACCACACACAACAAAAAACCGTATTTATCGATTTATTAAGATTATAACCGTGTTTTCCCTATAATTCAATGTAGATTAGTTAAAAAAATTACAGTTTACGTTCCCTTAGCGTAGCAGTTTAGCAAGTCTCATACGTGGGACCTAAATAGCTTGATGCAATTACTTGCTGGCTTATTCCAGTTTGGGACACAGCTGTGAGAGCTTTAATACCTGAAAGAGCTTTAAAACCGTTCGAGGGCTTTGAATGTGGTGGTTAGTTAACCGAAACGACGTGACATGACGTTTCAATCAATTTATCTACAACGTTTCCCTAAATTAATTCTCATTTATGGCCCCTTAATCCTCCACGATGTTCCCGAGAATTCTGATAGGCTATCAACATTAAAACCCAATATTTCTGTCAAAGGCGTTAACGAATGAGATGGCCCCAACTTTTTATTTAGGCAGGTACGCCTTAATCCATTGAAGTGGATGGGCATTTTTATGAAATTAATATTGATAAAATATGTGGGGAGGACGTCGGGTGTATAATATTCAAATCTGGTCGTAAATAACGAGACCCCGGAGTGGAAGGGGCTATAAAGATTTCAGTTAATTTTCTCCAAAGGTGGCGGTGACGGGGGTCGGATTAGCGTGATAAAGCTGTTGGGCTGTCGACACAGAAGATAAATCAGGATGGCCAACTGTGCGGAAGGCAAAACGACAAAAGTTGGTCACAGTGGGGTGATGGGAGGGGTAGAACTGGACGGCCATGTATCTCGGAAGCCGGGGTTTCTTGTCGCAATATTGGTACACCTGTGGGTGAGGAATGGCACAGAGATCCATGTCGGGTCTTGACAACATCCGACCGTTATCGAATGATATACAACTCATTTTTACCTCGCCGTATCGTGTTCTTTTGCTGGTGAACGAGTTGGGAGCAGCTTCTTATTTGTCGCAATGTTGTTGGTCTCGAACGTTTCAATGAAAAATTATGGGTGTGGGACGACATCTTTTCTTTTTTTTAATTGGAGACCATTCCTTCCAGAAGCTAAGAAGTTGCTCTGTGATTCACAATAACATTCAATAGGTATACCACCAGTAACATCTAGTAAGGTCATCACAATTCCGAGGCAATATGGACTTTTAACCCCCAAACTAGAACGATTATTATCACAATAAACAGTCTGGGATCCATCAGAATCTATTGATTCATCATTATACGAAATATAAAAATGTGGAAGTACTGAGTCTCAATTAAAACTATACATAGTGGAACAGAAGTGTTTATTTTATATTCAGACAAAACACATCGATAATAAAAGTAAATAAGTGAAAAATTACAGAAGAATATTTTATCATGAGTAAAACGTCTGCCAAGTGGGTGTGGCACATAGCATTACATCAATGTATTTGAAAATTATAATTGACTAAAGAATTCGTTCAATTCGAATAAATATTGAATTAGGGTAAATTTATATAAAAATGTGGTCGTTCAGCTATTGAGTCTCAATTAAAACTATCATGGTGGAACAGAAGTGTTTATTTTATATTCAGACAAAACACATCGATAATGAAAGTAACTGAGAGAAAAATTACAGAAAAATATTTTATCATGAATAAAAAAGAGTATGTTTTGGTTTAGTATAGAAACAATTTTTACATTCCGAAAGTGAAAATCTTCTAATTGAACGAAAAAACAAACACTTTTACTAAAACTTTTCCTATCCCCCTTTAAAAATTTGTTGACAAGAAGCGTAGAATCCAAAAATAGAATTTAAAAAATCCATCCGCCTATCGTCTACCGTTGTCCAACTGCAGCTTTTCTTAATACTTAATGAAATTGAGTCACAAATCATACTTTTGGTCTGGTTGGGATTGAGTACCCGGTATCGCTTTCTGTCAACTCTAAAGGGTGAAATCAAAGAGTTGAAATATTTAGATATCAGAATTTCGAAAACGTTAGAAAGAGGTAACATTAATGTTTTTATGTTCGTTATTGATAGATGAAGAATTCAGTGAGCCCATTCATATTCATGTCTGCACGCTCCTTTGGGCAAAGAAATTAAAAGAAAAAGAACGTCAACATGAATGAGAATCTGAACGTGTAGGTAGGTGTTGTAATAAGCAACGTGTGATGCTCACATCAGCTGATATCATTGCAATGTCATTACCTTAATTAGTGTCAATTGGCGAGATGTTAAGTTAAGAAAGTAGAATCAATTTTGGTATGGTTTAAGGAAGTGTATTGGGCCCACTATGGTTTCTTGTGTATGTAAATAAAGTGGCTTTTTTAGAGTTACCAAACACCAAGATGTATTCATTTGCGGATGATTCTGCCGTGCTAGTTGAAGGTAACACGAGGGAGAATGTTTATGCCAGGGCTAACATAGTCATCAATAAGGTTGGACGATGGATTTATGAAAATTAATATGAAATATTAAAATTACCTACACATAATACGTTTAAGCAGTTTCTTCACCCTATCTAGACTAGTACGCGTGTCATATGCGACCTACATTGACCTACCGATTTACACGTTCGAATCGACTGGGTCGTAAGTGACCTACGGTGGTGTTGAAAAGGCTGTAAGCGACCTACGAATAATATAAAAGTAGTATTTACAAAGAATCTCCATGTTGATAAAAATGGCTAAGATAGGAGAACAAAGATTAATGCGAACGAGATCAGCGATAAGAAGCAAGCCAGTCTTCTAGGGATGCAAGATTCTTAAAAAAAAGAATCGATTTAAATCGTATCAATCTTTTTGGGAAGAATCGAAAAATATCGTATCGATTTTTTATGAATCGATACTCTTGAAATTTTTAAATGAGTCTTATTTGAATGAGAAAATTTATTTAGAATCGATTTATTTAGAAAATTCATTACCAATAGATACTTTTTAGTAATTTTTGAATGGGTCTTATTAGAATGAGAAAATTTATTATTGATAAATTATAATCTTTCATGAAATCATTATTTTACAAGTTTCTTTTGAAATCGAGTTACCGATGCACAATCTGCAACCCATTCCCGACCAAAAATGCGTCCTGGCAATTTTTTGCCAGAGGCCTCGTTTCCGAGCTTTTCGCGATTTATGTTTTTTTCGTGTTTTCGATCTTAAGTCATTAAAACTGTCATAACTCTTCCAATTTTGGGGATAGCTCAAATTTGATGACACCGTTGGAAAGACCGTTAAATTTTCTATCAATTTGACGTCAGAAAACTTTTTTTAAAATTGCATTGAAGATGTACGATTTCTGCGCGAAATGGCATTTTTGTCAAAGTCTTGAAATCGCCTGTTTTTCATCTCGCCTAGAAACCCCTTGAATACTTGACGCAGAACTGTGCAGGCCTGGTAAAACGTGCGCCAAAATGTCAGCTTTCCAACGGTGTAGTCGTTTTGGTTTTTAAAAATATTTTTAGTTAAGGAAATGTTGTTTAACTGCAGAAAAACGTGTGTTTTCTGTTAAAATTGAGGTTTTTCCAAAAGCCTCGAAGATGAATGCAACTCGTCATCGCATTCGGAAATGAGTTATAGAACACGTAGGAGTCGGATTGTGCATAATTCCTGGGACACCCAGTACAACTAAAAAATACCTAAAGTTTAAATTGGGAAAGCTACGGAGGAGGCAGGGGCAGGGTATGCAATGACCCGCACGACTCCCCGGTCTTGAAGGAGGGGTTGCTTTGTGCGCCGTGTATTATCAACCCCAATCTGATTTGGCCGTAGCATTGGTTGTTGGAATGTTGATAATTTGTTGTTTCTGACCAAATTCAGTTTTAGCAAAATGTTTATTGACTCGAACATGTTATCCAGCTGTTGGACAATGGTAAGATACAAAGAGTTAGAGTTGAACAAGATTGTCTAGATTTAAATTAGAAAATAAATAGCTAAAAATGAAAAAGGAAAATTAATTTAATGAATGGAAACGTTCGTTTGTGATCAACGTCAACGGCATTTCCAAGCTGTCCAGCCAAGGCAGGATAATCGAAGATCCGAGAGACAGCTATTGTTTGTGTTCATTTACGATTGATTGCGATGATTTGCTTTCAGTTGAGTAGCTATACCACAAGTGAGTATGTTGACATGATTTTTGTGTAAGGTTTTGCCAATGGTAACGCTTCTGAAGCAGCAAGTGAGTCACACTCCTCCTGTGTACAACTCACACCCTAGCGAACACGTTGGATAGTATGAGGAAAAAATATTGGTAGATAATATTATTTATGTCACTGATCCTTCTATATCTAGTAAACTGTCTGTTTTTTGTCTCTAAGGTTTTGGTTATTACTACCAGCTATGTTCAATAGCTATGGCGCACCATGATGAATGCGAATATGCAATAGGGAAACCTCGCTAAAGGAAGTACAGCGACGAAAGAGACGAAAGGGAAGAGTTGGTAATGATTCGGACACCTGGTTTGATAAGGGTCAGCAGAAAGATCAATGCAACTCATCGCAATCAATCGTAAATGAACACTAACAATAGCCGTCTCTCGGATCTTCGATTATCCTGACTTTAGCCGGACAGCTTAGAAATGCCGTAGACGCTGTTCACAAACGAACGGGTTTATGCATCCGACAAAACCAACTTGAATCGTCACTTGAGAGGTCTGGCGTCGTCACCATTCGATTCAACGAGAAAAGTTACGTGTATCCCGCCTCAAACCTTTTTTCGTCAAGATTTTGGAAAAACCTAAATTTCAACAGAAAACACACGTTTTTTTGCAGTTGAACACCGTTTCCTTAACTAAAAATATTTTTAAAAACCAAAACGACTTCACCGTTGGAAAGCTGACATTTTGGCGCACGTTTTACCAGGCCTGCACAGTTCTGCGTCAAGTATTCAAGGGGTTTCTAGGCGAGATGAAAAACAGGCGATTTCAAGACTTTGACAAAAATGCCATTTCGCGCAGAAATCGTACATCTGCAATGCAATTTTAAAAAAAGTTTTCCGACGTCAAATTGATAGAAAATTTAACGGTCTTTCCAACGGTGTCATCAAATTTGAGCTATCCCCAAAATTGGAAGAGTTATGACAGTTTTAATGACTTAAGATCGAAAACACGAAAAAAATCTTAATTCGCGAATAGCTCGGAAACGAGGCCTCTGGCAAAAAATTTCTAGGAGGCATTTTTGGTCGGAAATGAGTTGCAGAACACGTAGGATTCAGATTGTGCTGGGACACCCTGTATATTGGCTGGCTAGTGAAGCATAGGTTGATGTCTTCTATTACCATATTAATTTTCAATTATCGAGTGTCAACTGTTCTCAGTCTGCTCCTCAGTCTTTTTCGTGGTCGACTTATGCTGTGGAAACTTAATGGGCGTTCATTCCATACATCTAGAACTAAATCACACGGTCTGGGGGCTAATTTCTTACTAAACGATCCACGGTGTTGAAATACGAAATTAAGCCATTATAAGGAGCATTGAATACAATTACAATGCATCATAGTGCATAAACTACGTCAAATAAACGTAGATAAGGGATATCTTGTACAGAAATAATAAACCTTTGTGTTATAATTTGCAGCGTTTTACCTTTATTTTTACTAATGTGATTTATTTATACAATCTTTGTGACTTTAGATGCCACCCTTTTAAATCAAGAACAACCCTTCTGGTAATAATTCGGCACGGGTTGTCAAGTGATTTTAAAGTTCAAGTATCCATCCCATGAATGGAATTGTTTTAATTAATATTTTAAAAGTTTATTTTTAACCATGACAGAAAAACGTCGGAATTGATCATGTTCAACACTTAGAACCCACCCACAAAAAGACAAGCGGGAGAGATGTAATTTAGTGTAGGTATAAAACCGACGGCGAAGGTTGGGACGCGAGCTGTTGTAGCTCACTCGACTTGGAGTCTAAACCCTTTTGACAAACTGCCCTGGGGGCCCTTTACCGGTCTTTGGTATTCATTAGCTTCTAAGACTCCGCCTAGCGTTATGAAAAAATATTCTCTCTCACTTTCAAGTTAACAAGATTATCTGATCGGAGCGACCAAACATAAAACTTCATTTGAGGCACTTAGCGTTCCCGGTCGAAGTTGACCGCTTGTTTTTATTTCGAACCGTTTAAGCCCTTTCATTTGTTTTTCATACTTGATTTACGGCCTGTAACAGCCATAACGTCGATATATAACGCAAATTACACTATGGTTGTACAAAATACTTATTATGTGATTGTGTGTGAAGTTTAGTTTGTTAGTTAAGGAGTTTTTAATCCATTGATGGCGAATTCGAGCTAAGAGAAGAAAATGGGTGATTTGAAACCACACTGTTTTAAATGAGGGCCATCTGCAGCAAGCGTGTTCGCGCGAAGACAGGCAAAAACAGCTTAACTTGGAGCGAATCCAAAGGCCTCGTCCTACGTGAGCGGGTGTCGGGCAATTTCAGCGTTACTAGCGATACCGGCGATTTACGCGAGTGCAAGCGTTAGCAGCTGGAAACGCCACTAGTGTCCTATGTGCGGGAGATGCCGCGGATTGAGGAGAGCGTGTTTTATTTAGGTTAGTTAGGTACCTACCGTGTCAGTCAATACGATTGTTTTTTTTCTGAATTTATAACATAGAGACTGTTTTTGTTGGCCTGTAGTAGTCCAGCTATGCTCAGTTAAATTCTATAAACGTTTGCAGAGGCAACTATCTCATTTAATTTATCAATCAAGGACCTAATTCGGGGGGAAAAATCCTCTGAATATTTAGAGGATTTTTTTCAACTCCGTAAAGAGGGTGAAAAGTAACAACAACATTGTTCTGACTAATTTTGCAAGCTCTCGAGAAACGATTTTGACTTCAACACACTTGGACAACTCCAACAACCTTGACAACAGATGTAAAAAATCGCGCGTTTGTAGCGGGAGTAGCGAGAAAAAATCAAACCGATTTGATTTCAAGCCGCGTGTAGCGTGTGCGTGTTGGCGATTTGCGATAGAGCGTGTGCACGCAGGACGCCCAACTCTGCTATCATACTTTGATCGGAAAATCGCCCGCCCCGCAAAAAACGCTGAACCCACCCAACCCGCTGGTATCGCTTAGTTCCCGCTCACGTAGGACACGGCGAAAGAGTTAGTTTCCTAATTAGAGAACAGGCTACCTGGCGCAGAATTGTGACGAAACTATCTCCCATTGAATTATTCTATCTTCACATTAATGTATTCCAACATGCTCTTTTGGTTCATTATCGAAAAAAATAGGATTTTGTAACTGAACATGGAAGAAAAAACCTTTTAACACCCTCAAAGTTTGTTGGTTTAGGTTTCAAGAGCGATTAACTTTCAAAAATCGAATAAAAAAATCCGTCCGTCCGCCGTCCGAAGATGATTACCGGACAAAATTTTGGAGAATTTGGCTCTAAAATTCTACATCGTTCAGGATCAAAATCGAAATCTCAAAAACTCTCATGTATGATAGTACATTTTTAATTTGATTCAGATAGAATTTATTTCTGTCAATTGAACGTGGCTCTCGGGAGTGATGGAAACCAACAGGTTCAGCCAATCTAGAAATTGTGGCCGTCATAGAAAAATATCCCTCACCCAATATTCCATCAGATCCCGTCTGGTCGCACGGCGTTTCCTCGGTTGAATTTATGAATCCAACTTCGGTGGTGATAAATCGTTATATCTTCATTATTTTCATGTTTACTTTTATTTCTTGTCTCCCTTTCCCATCTTAATTTTTGTATAACAAACCTCTTAAAACCTAAGAAAATTTTCTTAAGCACCTCAAAAGTATTTGAAGCAGTCTGTGGTCATTCAAGATGCAAATACTTGGGCTTCCGCCAACCACGCGGTACAGCTCAGACCTCCCTTGCAAAAAGGTCCCTTGCAGTCGACCTCGGGCCGTCGTTGATCTCATATCGGCCCATGTGGTCGCCGACGACCCCCTTCTAAATTATCAAACATAAATCGATACAATCAGTCGGTTTTCATTAACTTCGAAAATTAATTATTGATAACACTTCGAAGATGTCTAGACAGCGAAAAAACTATTGAATGATGATCAATTGCAATTTCTAAAAATATCTGAATATGCTAGTCCGAATAGTCGAGAAACAAGTCATATATTTTATTTTCCAAAAAATTGAGGAGTCTGATCAGGGTGATAACATTTTTTCCTCTTTATATTGAACGCCTGGTCGAAACATGTGACAACACGAATCAACAAAATCCGTAGCGGGAGAATGGAGACAAAAATCGTGAACCCTTGGATTAATAAACCCCAAAAAAAAATAAAAATTGTACCTTTAACGAGTTAATGACTTTATTTTAATATTTAAAAAAATCAAATTGTTCAATTTCTACCATATTGCTACAATGTATGTAATGAATTAGGTAAGTCAAATCATCTGCGATCTTAACATATGGTGCTTTATAAATAAGTGTGTGTTTACCATCAAGACCCCATCCAAAAACATTGGCGAACCACACTGTTAGGATGAAAGCCAACCGAATCTCTAAGTTCTAAGCTTTTTTTACCTATTGTATACAAATCTAGTGAGTACAAATTTGGAACTTGAGCCAATCACAGCTTAAATGCCAACATTAAGCATGGGCAGTGAATGTATAAATGTAGGTATACATACCCTTGTACTCGTATCTTTATTCGATAAATATTGAACTTACATATTTTTTCAATTTTCCACGACAGTGTTCCCCTACTATCGATTAAACGCATACGTATAATTTTCATGTACCACATCAATTATTATCCTCAGGCTTGTGAAATGTGAGAACCGCACCCTCACCGTGGGAATGGCGGGTTTTCTCGGCGAACCGCCCAAGTTTTTCGAGGTTCCTTCGTGATGACCAATATCGGAGTTCCCTTCACTCTACATGTCGTGCATCTTTCCCAAATACAGTTAATGGCCGGATTCAATCACCACCGACCCTCTGAACAAGACATAATGTGTCTTTCATGAGCGAGATAAGGCCGAAGTTTATTTTTTAAAGAATGTGACGCGAGAAAAAACAATAGAAGGTGCGTAGATAACATCAACTCGTGAGTAAGTAAAACCTTTGAAGAGTAAACTTGATCGTTATCTTGCATTCACACTGTGCTTGAATCATATTCTGTGAAGATATCCAAAAAAAAACCATTAATTATCAACCAGACAAATCAGATCGACGTTTATTGTTTCGTAATAAAAAGCAGTACGAAGAGAGGGAGGGAGAGATAGAGAAGAAGAGAAAGTGAAAAATTGGTCTGTTATAGTGAAAACTTGGCCTCCTTACATGAAATAAAGAGTTACAAAGTTAGATCGATTTCTACCGTTGGGTACCTAATACATCGGAGGAGACTCGCATAGTGAAGGGGAGCTTGAACCCAATTGGAAGAGAGAAACGGAGAGTTGGAAGATGCAACCAATCAAGTGCAAACGAAGTGAAAAGGAAACGCAGCTGAACCTATGGAGTGAGTTACCAAATCGATAGATGATGTATTAACTGAGAGTATGTGATATCAAGCGCAATAGATATGAAGTGAAAAATGGTGAAATGCATTGTTTTTAAAGAAAACTTTGTGAAGAGACTGATTTTAGTTGTAGTAGGAATTTTATCAAACATTTAGTAAATATATAGATATGAAGTGAAAAATGGTGAAATGCATTGTTTTTTTAAACTAGAATATTCGGAATTTTATCAAAAGTTCCTGAAAGAATTGCTAATAGCACTAAAAACTTGGGGGATTCGCGCACTTTTCTAAGGTGTCTCAATTTTGAGTTTTTCACCATTGAGGGGGAGGGGGAGGGAGTTGTCGGTAGTATGAAAAATACATTAAGGCCTTGTTTCGATGATTATTATTTTTGTTTTTGATTTTACTGCATGTGCATTATTTTATTTTCAGTTGTTGTCATTGACGTAGACTTTTTGCTTATAATAAAGAACTTCAATATGATTTTTTCTGGGGATACTGCTTGAAGCAGGGGACAATGGGACACTCGTTCATAGTGGTGTACGGGCAGATTCTTACGATTCCTTATTGGAATTTATCACATTAAACGCACTTCCCATTTAAACAAAAACGAAGTAATTCTACGGATTCTCCATGTTCAAATCAATATGTATGGTCCAGATGATAAAGGCTTCAGACCATACAATTTCCATTTGAAGGCTGTCGTTTATTAACTTCGACACAATAATGAGCATTATATTACTGCTCGCCCTGATGCAACCCTAGTGAGATAAACCATATGAATTCGCGTAATAATTATTGCGCCTTATTATTCTCAGCACTTCACAATTACGTCAGACCCCGTTGCAAATTGATCGGATCTTCAACCTTGATGCACTGTAACACAATTATTCTCGGATCGCTCGACCTCTTTCGGTTTAAGTCTGTGTGATAAATGTTAATTCCGTTTCACGTCCCTTCGGGGCTTTTGCGAAGCGAGATCTGATGGTGGGTGAGAGGGAAACTAGCTACCTGCCATCCAGCGTTGAGGTGCTAACAAGGTCGGCTTGAGATACTCACATAATAGGACTAAGAATTTTATTAAAACGATTTCTCTTGATCGGCAATTTTCCAGTCGGTGAGTATTTATCAATCCAGGGTTAATTTAGCACAATGTCTGCAAAGAAGAACTCACTACTACTTATAATCTGCTACTAATAACACTACCAATGTCTGCCCGCTTTGCTAGCTCGTCAAAGAATTGCGATGAGCATTGTGAACGAATTTTCTATTTAGGTGTCTACCTGCTCAGATTATTACCTGTCCTGATCGGTGATTTAACTTGTTAACGAAAAATAAATAAGTTGTTAAGACTCTTTTGTTTGGTCGAAAACTAAAAACGCCTTACAAATCGTATTTGATAACTGCAGTTCCATAAACAGACGTCAGTATATATTCTCAAGTTCGACGCTACACACAATTGCCACTGTCAGTGTTTCGATGTTGTGAAGACTACACTGAATGACGTCTATCTCTGGAATAGGACTACTGGCGTATGCATCTATCCGGAGGATATTTCGATAGATTGGACTTTCTTCAAATTGAGACGCCATTGCTGAGGTTCAGTGTATTCTAATGGATTTCCCATGTTTTATTTTGCTGAAGACGTTCTTTTACCGTAGGCCAAACGCGTTTAGTGTGACTGGAACCGAGTCTCATGTAATTCTCATCACTGTCGTAGCTTTTATTACTGGCTATTATCTAGTCACAAATGAAGTCATCAGGTGAGATGGGCGTCTATATGTCCGGAGGAGGAAGGAGTAGAAATGGTTGGCTGGATCAAGGGTGGACCAGAGGGCATCGCTAAAAGGGCAGGAGCCGGAATACACGGAAGAGTCCCTAATGTGAGTAGGCGATGGACACACCAGGACAAATCGAGGAGAAGTAGGTGGAAGACAATGTGATATGGTTCTTGACACGGGAGCTGCTGTGACGGTGGTACTCAGTGAGTTGGGAGTGAAACCCTGTGATGGTTTGGAGTCCCCAAACCTGAAGGGTGCAAGTGGTAACCTGATTGAAGTAGATGGAGTATCTGATACGCCAAACACAGCACACAACCACCGAGTTACTGTGGCTGACATCAAAGAGCTTGATAGGATTGGAATTTTTGATGAAGCGTTAGAACAGAATCAACTTGCAAGAGGATGACTACAAATTGGTTATGGTGGGTTCCACTAGGGGTTTGCAGCATGACATTGCTGATGTTGACCTCATTGGAACGGTTTCAGAAAATGATCAATATTATTCAAACAAATTAAAAAACAGTTTTTTCATTATGGGCATGAATTAGGAAACGATGGTAGAAATCAGGACGGTCTATTCCTGTTGTTCCTGTTCAAATTCAATTGCTGACCATTTAATCAGTCTGTGGAGCCTTGATAACTTAATCACGTCCTTCCTCTCCACAACCTCTTAATTTGTTAATTACAACAGTGTCATTATTATAGTGCTCCTTCAATTGGTAATTGTATTCCTATTCAGGCAGAGAGTAATGAGACGGACGGTCTACATCCCTTAACGTTTCTACTGCATAAACTGTCCAATGTAATAATTCATAGTTAAGTACATTCGCAGCCGACCACTCAAAATGATATGTTTTATTTAGCCTTTTATATCTGTAATGAATGTTAATACCGACTTAGTTTCTTGAACTTCCCAGCTCCGTAAGTAACGAAGCAATTTGAGTTAATGCCATCCGGAGTTTGAGTTGCTTTCACTTTGTTACTTGAATACTAAGGATCGTCAAAAGGGTTAAACTAACTCTGGCATTACTGATCCATGAAAGATCAAGGAGAGGGCGTGTATGCTTGAGGAGGTTTACAATCAACTTGTTAAGGGGAGCCCCAACATTCCTCGAGGTGGCGGTTGAAGTTCCCAAAACGAAAATCACGCAAAGCGGCCTTCATCCAGTTTATGTTTGACAAGGGAAGCCGCCAAGCGGTTTCGAGTTTGGAGGCGGACCGTTTGAAAAGAGAAACGACTTCATAATAAACCCAAGAGGGGAAAAGAGGATAACAAATTGATTCTGAGGGTTTTCTAACCCCGCGGAACGTTATACCTGCCGTTGACCGGGGCGCAAGGCAACAAAAGACCACGGGCCCATAACCTCATCTTAAGAGACCGGTAAAAAACCTCGCGGTAATAAAATAAAAACGATTTTAAATAATAATAACAAGAGGTGGAAGGTGTGAGACAGGTGGGTAGAAGGATTGAGTTATGCAGGACCATATAAACCTCGTAGGGGCATTTGTAATGGAAATGTGTCTGGGGATCTATCTGCATACCCGACAACGGTGCTCCTTTAAATCTATTTGGAAGGGCTCTGCGGTGGAAGGCTGTTTAATAAGATATCACAAAACCTCCTCCTGCCAACCTAATTCTGATAATTATATATAATTACGGAGAGGGAGAGATTACCTATTTGGTGTAGCTCGGGGGTGCCCCGGGGATCGCTCTCGCTTCCATCACGTTTTAATAAAACCGTTTTCTCTCTGAAGGAGGCACCAAACACACCAATCCGGAGTGTTCTTCTTAACCTTTCCGATTATAATCTTTATGGGCAGGTTCCCCCGCCTACTTGGGTTCCTGAGAGCCATCAAAAATTGAAAAGTCCAGGGCCTTATCTGTTATTTTTGTTCCAATCAAGTTTTTCTCCGCCTTCCTTTTCATCGTGGGGCGATAAGAGCTTGCATGATGGATCGTTGGCGGTCATATTATTAGGTTCGGGGCCCGCCCGAGTAATATATCATCGAGAGAACTAGGAGATGCGAGAAGGTTAAAATACTGGAAGTGGGGAACGGACTGAAAACTCGGTTGCCTGTTATTAAGTAACGCAAATATATGCAACACTTCTTAGACAGTTAGAATAAACAGACTGAATCGTCCCAAAACATTGTTACACTAAAATGATTATCATTAAATATGAAGCAGGTTGTTAAGTAACGAATGCACTAGATAGGCATCCTTATGCCCAAACCTTAGCCTCAGCATTAGCGCAAGCAAACAGACACAATCCAATAGTTTTTGCATCAATCCGGTTTTATAATAGTCAGAAACTGACTTGCATTCAGTTATTTTCTTTCTCGTGTTCCGGTTGTCCCATCACGTTCCTGGATGAATTCTAACAGACATTGATGAAGCCTTGTTTCAGAGACTCAAAAATCGTGTATTTGGCACAAGAAAGGTGATATCAGCGACTTGTTCGAAATGGATTTCTATCATTAGCAAGCACCCCAAGATATATACTGCTCGAATATATATTGTCAGATGAGGAATCTTTTCAGTTCATAAATTGTTCAATTACGGATCCTTTGATATTTGTAACCCGTAATCTATAACAGCGCAAAATTGCAAGCACTCAAATGCGTTTGTCTTCGTCCCTAGATGCTGCTAATGATACGATCCCTTGAAATTGATTTTCTCCTCAACTACAGCCCGAATTTGAGTAGGATTGAAATACTACGACTTGAGGAAATGATGGTAGATGAATTTTGCGTGCTGAACGATACATTTTTGAAAGGGACCATCAACAGCCTGAACCGATCATTCCCCAAAAAGTGATTAAAACCGGATGAAAACAGTAGCAAAAATGTATGAAAAGGATTTTAACCCACAGAAACACACAAACAGGCACAAAATGTGTTAGACAGGAAGGTCTAAAACGTAAAATGCGAGGGGAAATTTTCATTTTCTAGCAAATTCGGATTTATCCTTTTTATCACCTATTTCAGGAGATATGCATGGAGTTTCACAGGTGTTCATGCCCCAGTGAGAGAATTTGCAGCGCACTTCTCCAGTGTGCAATTTTTATTGCACAAAAGTGTGTGCAATTTTTATTGCAGATTCGGATTCTACACCATTTGAAACGTAAACCATGAAATTTTCAGGGTGGGTTAGAATTTTTTTTTTCCAGAGCGATTTTTATTTTCTAGCAAATTCGGATTCATCTTTTTTATCATCAAGTAAAGGAATTGAAACAATTTCTCCATTTTATTGGTTTAACTAATAAAAATGAAATATTAATTTGTACAGATTCCATTTGTTCAGAATTCATTGACAGAAGGTACGGCTAAGCAATAATGAAAATCAGAAAAAAAGTATCGCCTATGGGGTTCGGCTGAAACAGTTGAAACAATCACGTCCAACAGCTATTTCGCCGGAAAGAGGAGGGGAGTCCATGAATTGTGAAAGAATATAGACAGGGAAGGAAGAACAGAGGTACCCTCTCTTCCGATATTAACTAGGAAATTTACAAATAAAAAGGATGGTACGTGCGGTTAGGACGAACAGAAGGGGACAGAGGGGAAAAAGCGAGTCGGATCGGAAGAGTCACCAACCGCAGGGCATTAATACAAATGGGTCGGGCGGTCCTGGAAAGGACAGTGGTGGGGGTGGTCGGGTCCCAGGGGACCCAGAACAAATAACATCGGGTTAAATCACAGAAAACCTTCCCCCCGATCTGCAACAGACGGTTGTTTAGAGTCAGAGCAGCCTGTGGGGATGATTTTTTAATCGGGGAAACGCTGCCAGATAAACCCTTTCCATTGGGATGCTTACCGCCAACCCGTTTCCGCCGTATATCTCCACGTTTGTATCTCCTGGTCGTAATATGACGTTGGGTTTTTCTGTCCGGATTTCTATCTTGGGGTGGAGGACGAGGGGGAACGTACTGGTTGGAGTGGAAATATGAATTGCTCGATTTTTCCCTCAAAGCGTAATCAGGGGTTGGAAAAGGATTTATAGGGTCCAAAGTTATCGTTGCCCATTGATATAACAATTGGCCGACTGTAAACGACGAAAATTCTTTGAACAATAATACATTTACTATATTTCCAAGAATAATACCATCTCATGAGTTATAGAAATGTATAAACCACAGTTTTGATAGTAAATTTCTCAATCTTGAAAGTAAGCTTGGTCCTTCTGTCTGGCAACTATCTGGGCTAAGGTGACATGACTTCAATGCATTGAGGATCCTACTGAAGCCGAGAGACTTCAAGTTTATGCTTATACGTAGCAGTTTCAAGAAACCGAAGGGGAACTATCCACATTCATCTAAGTCCCGGGTCTTTCAAAAAACAGCTACCACTTTTCCAGCACACAGCACACAAGAACTTTGCCTGCTGGAACTATGACTGGATTTGTGTATGGAAACACTTGAGGAAAAAGTATGTGGGAGGGAAAATCTGAATTATAATTTGGTACAACAATTTAAAATGAACACCAAACAAATATACATTTATGTCATGATGGGTGGCCGTGGCCGAAGTCTGCAACGCCCAAATGATTCTCCTAAAAGTGAAATTCTTCAAGTTTATGCTGAGACCTAGCAGTTTCAAGAAATTGGAAGGAGGTACTATCCATATCCATCACTCTCTCGGGATCTTTCAAAAAGTAGGCTTACGTCAGCAGGCTAAACAGAATTACTACTTTCCCGGCACAACATCACACTAGAACTTTGAATGGAGCAGTGTCCAGAAGCGCTTGGGGCCAAGAATCTAAAGCATCAATAACAATTAAGAAGCATAACCAAGAAATTTATGTTCACGAAAGGGATGTTCACTGAGGGCTGAGGCGAAATGTCTGCAACACACAGAGAATACTAAAACGCTTCAGCTTTATGCAGAAGACAGCAGTTTCAAGATAATGGAAAGAGGGATTATGTATGTCCATCTCAAATATTGATGGGATGGCAGAGGAATTTTTTTCATTTCAATGGAAGGCCAATGCCAGAACTAAGGCGACAACGGTTTTCTTTTCAGTTCAATCAAAAGTAGGTATACCGGGATCTTTTTAAATATAATATTTTTAGCCATTATCTCGAAAGGAGTCTACTGTAAAAAAATTACTGTTAAGTGTTTTCTTTTGGTTATATTATCATGTAATTTGTCGGAATATATTAATACAATACGCTTTAGGGTTTCCTACAGATAGTGGAAGCATTGTTTTCACTTGTGGGTTTGCAAAATAAATTGTCGCCCGAATCAGCAAAACCTCTCGCGTTTCGTACATTCGTTTGTTCATAGGCATTACTAAAATAGTTTGGTATAACCGAAACAACTATGGTAGTGCGCAGATTTTGATGAGATTCTCTGAGATTGCGGGTTAGATTCTAGATGATCCTCTGTGTTACCGCTTGCACGATTGTTAATAGTTAGTAATGTCGATTCCTTACAATACATCTAAATGTGTTAGCACAAACTAGGAGTGCAGTTGGGCTCTCTAATTTTCAGTGTAATGGGTTGAGTAGTAACTATTTATACATGTATCTATACATTATGGAACAACCAATCTGAAATAGGTGAAACGAATCCTTCGGTCGGTATCAAAGGTTCAGTTTAGGAAATAATAAACCATAAACTTTAAAAGTAAAAACAACACATAAAGGTCCGTTACAGGATGTGTGTACTTCACGAATTTCACGTTGGTAAGAGATGCCACCTACCCAATTTTAATGCAAGGCAGTTATTAAATTTTCAATTAAAAAATCACTCTACATAGTAAGTTAATGTCTGCTTTATGTGACAGATTAAGCAGAGATTGATGTCCACATTGTCAGGATCAATTTTGATGCTAGATTGTGCAGAATCCCTATTCATCTTATTTGGATCGAAGTTTTGCTTCTTCATTTGACTATACTGCAGAGACCAATCGAGTGGTAAAAGTTACAATCGTTTTGATTGAGATTCGATGAGTTTATCGAAAGAACATAATTAAAGCCAGATATAAACTAAAGAACTAATCAATAAACGAATGGGATATTAAATCTGATCATAATTTAGCAATAGCATTGTTTAATTTTCAGTGTTTCGATCAAATGCAGAGTGGTTTTTATTCTCCCTAATTGCTTTTGATTATACCTTAGTGCCAGCAGCCACTGACTATTATCCGTATTTCACCTTATTTATTAAGATTTTGATGATTATTACGTTATTTTCCTTAGGAACGATTGCCATAAAGATTGCAATGATTGGGTTCTGAAGAGTAATTATTACCAGTAGCGAAGACGATCGTTTCGATTTAACTGGTCCCAGGAGAGATGAGATCTTATTCGAAAGGATGATGCACATATCATGGACTTGATGGGTTAAGCTGGAACCTGTTATAAGATTAGTGTAAAATTGACCTGAAATCATGAAGATGATGCGATTGAAGACGTCCAGGTCTTTAAGGTCAAAACATTAGTTCGTCTCGAGAACCTTTAACGAGTTGAGGTTTTGAATGTTAAATAGATGGTAAGGACGTTTTCTTGACAATTTTCGATGAAACTGATTGAACAAATCGGTCACGATCGTTAGATTAGCTATATTCTGACCGGTTGAGATCCGTTGAGAATGCAAACAATTCTTGAATCAATCTTCAATCTTGAACCTCGGTAGTAGTTTTTACCCTCCTACTGGATTTTGGACACTTAACGAGGAATAGGCTACAAATTATTACACAAAAGGTTTTTCTGTATAAGATAAATGATTATCTGCAATAACTAAACGTAATTGACTTATGTATATATGTCTACTTGCAACTACGAAAACATAGGTATTTATTGAGAGAAAACTGAATAAAACATGAAGACTTCGCTTGTTTTAATATTGGTTCTCAACATGACCTTATATGAAAGTACTGTGATACTACAGCCTCGACGTAGTAAGCAACCTTCCAACCAATAATTAATGAAACGAGATAACAAATTTTTAATTCTATAGCTGTAGAACTGACTAAAATGTTTAAAACTGCTGGGGGATTCGAACACCGTCTTTAGCACCAAATATTGGCGAATGTTGTGAAAAGATATTGGCAAGTAAGATTTTAATGAGCAATTATCCAGACACTGATGAGAAGGAATAAACAATACTAGTAAATAACTTTATCGACAAAAGCAATAACTTTATCAGAACAACATTGTATTCCTCCAGAACTGCACAAAAACAACGATTTGTGGGAGTTGATACGAACCAACAGTATGAATCGATTGTTATTCAACATACCACCGCCCCTGTCTTTTCTGGGCCACTCTTCTGCTGAATATCAGCAAGAACTAGCAGGTTGATGTGAAGAAGAAGCTTTTTTTACGGATGGATCGTGATTATATCTGATATACAGATAAACGATGGCAGCAAATAGTGCGGAAAAAATGAAATTGGAACGCCTGGTATATTGCAGGAGGATAACATCCAAGGTGGCTCCCAAATATTGGAGCAATCTAGGCAGCTGAGAAGAACTCTGAAGAAGGATGTGTTATAAGCTGACGTTCAATTCTCTTCCGCAGAGTATACCTACTCGATATTCCAAGCCAAACCTGAAAAAATCCAGTTTTTGGTTGCGACGGTATGAAGCAATGAAAGCTAAATTAGTGGCTATCAGCCGCAGAGAGCACCAATGTCAAGGGGGGGTTAAATGTAGATAAAATAACTAAACAGATTATTCGACACTTCGTAGATTAATAAAAAAATAAATAACTCAGGAAACTAAATTGAAAGATCGATAGGAGGGGAAGACCAAGAAAATGATAGAGAAATAATTAGGAAACATGGTTTAGGTAGGTACCTCGGCGGAAATAATGGAGATGGTGATGCAGACAACTTAAAGGGCATCTTAGTGGCGCCTTCGGGGTTTTGAGTTTAGGTCTGGCGGTCCTATCTATTACCCATTATTTTCCCTAGGCAGTTGGTCCGATCATCGTAATGTACAGCTTGTAACCAAAGCGCCGCAAGAATCGCCGGAGAACTTTTGCTTACAAACTACGTCCATTGCGTAGTACGCAAAGGCAGAGGCTTCATTTGCTAATGTCGTCGTTAAAATGATGTGATAATCTTCAGGAAGAAAGCGGCCTATATAGACTGGAAACCTATTGAATAGTCAATATACATGATCCCATTAGAGGATCAGAATCGCATAAACCAGTCGGTTGAGTAGACCTCATAAACATCGACTACATGGTTATTTTATTCACCTCTTCGAGGAATCCCCAGAGGCGCGTGGGGACTAACCAGAGGGTGTCATTTTGTGGGGAGAAAGAAAAGGAAGCCATTTCCCCAAAACAGCTTAGTCAGTTTCTTTGGTTCGCCAGCGATAAGCGAGGGTAGAAAATACAGACCAATCTCCACCCTGTCCTTCGATCAACGCAAAAGGGAAGCAGGTGATTTCCACAGATTGGTTCTAAGTCTTGTCACGCCTTCAATAAAACATCTGGCTATTTTTCCTTCTTTCATTCTCTCGTGAAAGATATTCTTTGGTTTTTTTTTTCTCTGGAAATGTGTCCATATTATGTGTTTATCTCGGACAAATCATCGCAGATAAGTCCGGTTCTTCCGTTCCTTATATATTTCGGGATCCCTCCCGTTGGGGGTCTCTTCCGTTTTTCCCCGCTAGAAGTTGAATTACTCCAATCACACGGTTCTTAAGCGGGGGTTGATAAAAGGGAGGGCGTTTCATGCCTCATTCATGAAGAACCACCTCAGACCGCGGGCTGAATGGTAATAAGGGAGGATTCAGA
This sequence comes from Creontiades dilutus, assembly GCA_031894815.1. Taxonomy (NCBI): domain Eukaryota; kingdom Metazoa; phylum Arthropoda; class Insecta; order Hemiptera; family Miridae; genus Creontiades; species Creontiades dilutus. Next base: position 189,940 of record JAVIWC010004007.1, read on the forward strand.
ATGATGGGCCGGCCGGAATACGGTATTATCAAATCGTCGCCTTCACCGTGAAATTTTATCATTCCTCCTCCATTCTGCGTCATGAGGTCCGTAAATCAAATTAGGTATTAAGTCTGAGCGAAAAAAATCGGCCGAAGGCTGTTTACAATCTTAGAGCTGAATTGGAATTGAGCCATCGGAATTATATTGCAGAAGCCCTCACCGAAATCAAGTAAAAAATAAGGTTCCCACGTTTTTAGGTGTTCGGACTTTTTTATTAAGATCGAGAAGTACACCATCTCAAAGATTGTAGTTTAAACTATTGGTTTATTATTCAATAATAAACCATTGTAATCGCTCTGGAAAAAAAAATTCTAACCCCCCTGAAAATTTCATGGTTTACGTTTCAAAGGGTGTAGAATCCGAATCTGCAATAAAAATTTTTCCTTCCGTCCGCCGTACGCACGATATCTCCCAAACGGCTGAAGCAAAAGATCTGAAATTTTCAGGAAAAATCCATCTTGGTCCGACGACGCCCCAATTCTTGAGCCAGCTCTCTCACTCAATTTAAAGTGCCCTTTAAGGGCTGTCAAAGTCTTGTAAAATACCTAAAAACCTCAAAAAAGTCAAGGCGGCCTAAATGTAAACTTATTTATAAGAACATTCCATGAGGAATCGAATAAGCCCCTCCCCAATTCCGTAGGTCAAACCATTCCCGATGTATGGCCCGATTTATGGTGCCAACATTTGCGTTTTTTGGTTTATCATTGTTTGTTTGTAACCTAGTGATGCCATAGCGTCGAGTTGTAGTGAATGTGGATACTGGAGTGATAGCCGATGTGGATACTTGTAGTTTATAGTCGATACACGGGTTGAAGCATTCTGATATGCATGAAACGCTGATAATATATAGGTGAATATTATTCAATATTATTACTGGGGTAAATAAGTATTCTTTCACTGTGGTTTATTATTCTATTGGCTTGCGTTCATGATTTGAATTTCTACTAAGCTTCGGAGTGTGCGTGTTTTACAGGTGATAGAGCGATTATTGAATTTCAGGAGGCACAAAAATACGATCAACTGATCAATCCAAATAGGTATTTTGTTTGAGAACAGATTTACGTGCTCTATTCATATCTCCTGAAATTCAATAATCGCTCTATCACCTGTGAAACACGCACACTCCAAAGCTTAGTAGAAATTCAAATCATGAACGCAAGCCAATTGAATAATAAACCCCAGTGAAAGAATTTGCAGCGTTTTTCCATACATAACCTCCATGAGCGGTGTTATATATCAACTGCACCTCCTACTTCTCACAGATGAATGTGAAAGTGAGAAATAAATTAAAAATCTAGAAAAAAGTAAACAAAAAAAATATGTATATTTTGAAAAGTGAAAAATTCACTTATCGTACGTCAGTCAGCTTTTCCTCGAACGAACACCTGCCAGTAGAAGCCAACATCATACTAAAGTCAAAAACACGCCGACGAACCCTTCTGTAACCTTTATACCCTCTCATACTCCTTCATAAACGAACTCGTCCATGTAAACAGTTGGAGTTAGTAGATGCGTCCGTAGTTCCGGGACTACACCAGCATTGTGAGCGTTAAGGTTAAAAAAGGTACGAGCAAAGCAGCATCAAACTATCAGCAATCACTGCTTACCTCAGCAGATGCATGACATATATAGGAGGGCACTCTCACCTACAAGGAGGAGATTGTTGATGAGAGTTTCAGAAGCTTCTTGACTGTATGGAGCTGAAGCATGGGCTGCATCCAATCAAAGGTCTGTACTGGTAAAAAGTCTTGAGCATCCAAAGAAAATAAACTCTGCGTATTACGAGTGTACACAGAATTTTCTGCGCCAGTGACAGTGACTAGAGCTGTAGGCTGGGGAGAGTAGGCAAATATATGATGAAGAAGAAGGAGAAAGCAACACCCAAATTAAGGAACAAGAACGCGTGGAGACCATCAGGGTATGGCAATGGAGATGGGACTCGAGGATGAAACTTGGATAGAAATTACGTATGGGGTCCAGTTGGGAATGAATTCTCGGCATTCACCTCATCCAACCTTGATGGGTGAAATGTCAAATATCTGAGTATTGAAACTTTCGAAATAACATTATTGTTTTCATCTTCGTTATTGATAGACGTGCCTTCAAAGAATCGTTTTACAAGTAGGATATGGTTAATAAGTAGAATATGAAGCAGTAGAAAACAGAAGCACTACCCATTTAGTGATACTCACTGCTTTAACGGCACACGTACATCACCGATCTTCCCGAGAAAAAAGACCCCCAAGGCACACTTGTTTTATAACCTAGCAATAACATCTCCCCATTGCCATAGTTTTCCTCGTTGACAAGATGGCACCCATGATTCATTTTTCTATCTTTTTTTCGATTTCCTTCGTGAAACGCAAACTTCTTTGATGTATGGTGTCTACCCGAGGCACCCACCGACCGGGCTTTCTCCCGGCTATAATTCAATAGGTTTCTCTAACGAAAAACAGAAAAAAAAGAAAGGAAAAAATGCCATCACGACGGAATAGATAAAAAGAATCGTTCCGAGGGAAATAAAAAGAATTTCTGTTTTCCTTCGTATTTTTACGTCACGGCATTTGGGCTCCCGGGAAATGATCGACTGACATGCAACATAGAGCAGCTTCATTCCTTCAGATTGTTCTGTTATGGGTTTTCATTCTTGAAATAATTGATATACCTAATTAAAATATTTGGCGCGGTATACGGGGTGGTCCCTAATGAATGTGCCACCCTTTCAATTTCGTTGGTTGTGGAGAAATAAAAAAACTTGTCGAAGTAAACCCCCGTTATTTTTTGGCAAGAAATTTAAATATCACACTTTCTCGCGTCGCACATGCGCGCAAATGTCCGAAACGCGCACTAACTTTCTTATTTTAAATGGGAACCCAGATTTTTTATTGCAGATTCGGATTTTACCAAGATTTCATGAAAATTTGACCCCTTAACCAATCTTTTCGGTTGTTCGCAACCGGTTCAGCGACCACGCAAAGTAGCGCAACTCGAAAATTGTCAAATAGTGGATGATGGTGAACTCTGAAGTGTGACACATGAATTTTCATTGTTTTTAAAGCTGATTTACGTGATGCTATCCATTTCTTGATTGGACTCAATTTTTGCGGAATAATGACCGAAATTTGTTTATTTTGCGTGAAAAATCATCATATATGCCGACTTTTGACTCTCAGATTAAGATGATTTTTCCCTTGATCACTAAAAAAGGTTTGAATATCCTTTTTTTACATTTTCCAAACAGATCTCGAAAATTAATCCCCTAACAATCTGAAAACAGGCGCCTAAAATAAAAAAACCGACGCAAAATAAACAAATTTTGGTCATGATTCCTCAAAAATTGATTCAAATCTAGAAACTGGTAGCATCACGTGAATCAGCGTTAAAAAACATTAAAAATTCATGTGCCACACTTTAGAGTTCACCATCATCCACTATTTGACAATTTTGGGGCTGCGCAACTTAGCGTGCTCGCTTAACCGGTTACGTGCAATAAAAAAATTGATTGAGGGTCAAATTCTCATGAAATCTTGAGTACGATCCGAATCTGGAATAAAAAATTGGGGTTCCCATTTAAAATAGGAACGTTAGTGCGCGTTTCTGGCATTTGCGCGCATGAGCGACGCTTCAAACTGCAATTTTTGAATTCCTTGCAAAAAAATTAGGGGAGGTTACTTTGACAAGTTTTTTGATTTCAATAGAGAAATGTTTGACATTTTTTACTTGGATGTTCATGTCAAGCGTAGCTGAACCAAGTGGAAAAAGGAGAGGCCGAATAAAAAATGCTGCAAGTCAGAAGTGCATTAGATATTGAGTAAATTTTGTATACTGAACGCACGCTTTTCGAGTTTTGGTGTCTATACTGATGTGCATTAGATAATTTTCCTGAAATAACTGAATTCGACTACCTTTTCCAAAACTAGAAACATGGACAAATTGATTGACTCACCTTGGAGTTGGGGTTTTTTTGCCGAGTTTGGAGCATACTGCGGCGCTGTGATTGACCTAACCACTCTATAGGATGAGCTAGAACCCCTACCTTGCATTTACAATTTGCCTGTTCGTTTATTTGTTTACTTGGACATAAAGGTGTGAACACAACTCGCAGGGATGATACAACCTGGTAGATAGCATATTGGCCTGCTACCTATTTTACGGACTAAAGCGTTGATACTATTGTCGAACTGAAAAAAAACATAACGGTGCTTGAAGCAGAGCAAATTGTAGAAGTGAGAAAGCAAGATTCTTGTGAACTGAGATGTGAAAACCGCTCGAGATTGAGACGGAATTGAGAAGCGGAAGACTGAGAAATAAGATGTAAGTGGTTGTTGTGTTGGGCGGAGTGTTGAAGACATCTCCTCCATTATATTTCCATTTGAAGGCAATTAGGATGTGATTTATACGGGGACGAGCCCCGAACCCTCGGGAAGAAAAAAAAAACACCTTTCGGAAGGTGAGAAAGGCAAAATGGGTTTGTGGGGGCCTTGATGGTGGCGATGCGGGACGGCGGTGGCTGGTGTGGAAGAGCGTGAGGAGGGGGCGACAGCAGAGCGCGCGGTGGTGGAGTTGAGAAGGTGCCGGGGTTTAATTAAGTTATCCCTTCTCGGGTGTGAGATGAAAAGGCCGCGAGGAGACGAGGAGTCCACGCACACTCAGGCGTGGGCCGCGTGTGATGACGAACCTCTCCAGACGGACACGGGGATTCCTTCCGAAAGGGTTTTTCGCATCGACAGGCTCGAAATTCCAACATCGCATAATTGTACTGGTTTCTTTTTGAGGTTGTAATTTTGCTTCCCTGTCCACTTGTAGCTCGCGGGAACATTGCAGGTTCATTATTTTCAAGTTATTACACAGAAGTTTATTGTTTCTGTATTGAAACCATCCTTTTACGTAAATCACTGACCTATGTATATTAGACATGGTCAGTGGTACATTACATAATGCCTCCATATCTTCTTGTCTCATCTCTTCGTCCACGAGATGCCATAAAAAGTCCTGGATTTATAGTTCACCACGTTAGATCGATTTAGAGAGAAATTAGCCTCATGGGCCTTCAGCTTATCACTGATCTCCTGACCATGTAAGTGACACAAAACTCCGTGAACACCAACTTTGACTGGTCCCTTTATACGTAGCAAAAGCTCACATCAAAACTTCCAGCTGTCTAATCTCTGGACCCGAGACCTTGCGTCATTCGATTCAAATCCTATAACATATTAAGTTGATTTACCTCAACTCATCTTGCTACCATTCAAATTCCAGCTTTGAAGTTTGATTAAAACAGATAATAAGCACTACAGTTTTTCTTGAAGCACGAGAGGTGGATATGGTTAGTGGGCCCTTCCCGATTCTCGAATCCGTCGCCTTGGGAAATGAACGAGACGACTCCAGGCGTCTGCGTCATCCTCTGAGCGTGGCAGGCATTACCGCATTCAGCTCAATGGAAGGGGCAACCATACAACTCCTTCACCTCACAAGCACGAGCTCATATTTCCCAGGATGGCAGTTGAAAGTAATCTAATGCCAATAAATACAATAGTGCAATATTCTGTCTACAAGTCCACGAGTAGAATAATTGAAATGTAACAAGGTAAAATGTAACCCCTACCGTCCACAATTATGTTATAAAAGGCTTGAAAAACTCGATTTCAAAAGGAACTCTTGAAACAAAACTCCACTGCAGTTATATCAGCTTATGCTGATACATAGAAGTGTGAGTGTGTTTTAGCAAACACTGTATTCTACATTTTCAAACGGTTACTTGGTCCATAACAGCTACCAAGTGAGATTGTCAAGGTAACATCTCCCATTTCCTTGGATGTATGTTCCTCTTGACTCGTTCCCTTGGATGTGAATGTAAATTAGCAGACATTATGAGTAGCGGTTACTGTGATGGCATTAAGTAGTTGTGCCGGAGTCTCAAAAACTTTGTGGAATAATTATTAAGTTTTTATTATTACCCCAGCATTCTATATATTTTATGAAACAACAATACTGACATAAGCACATGACGGAGAAAGAGTAAACACATGAGGTGTACGAGGGGAATTTAAAACATATCCAATTTAGAAGGCAGCAGTGCGCAGTTGGCTCGGTTTGATTCTATTTCGTAATAACCACCTCGGCCGAGGATGAGTGGATATAACAAGAAAAGGCGTAAAATATTCAATTCAGCTCGTTATGAATGGCTCAGGTAAGTCGGCCCGACGTGGATGGGTTCGGTAGGGTGAGAATAATATTAATGCCCCGGCCTATAAATATATCGCGTGATTAGAGGGAGCCTACGGCCCGCTTGGGCCCCGACCTCACTCCGCCGCGTTTCCCCCGTCTTACCTTTCGTGCTAAAGCCGATGTTGGGAGTTTTAATAAGCGAATACAACAAGATCAAAACAGGGGGTACATGATCAACAGCTACATCTAAACAACAGGATGCAGAAATATGGTGTAAGGTCTAATCTGAACAGGAGGAAACACGCCTCCGGCAACACTTTTAATTGCAAAGCCTTCATGATTTTAATGGATGCACTTCGGAACACAAGGTAAAGCAACGAGGAGAAAATTATGTTAAAACTTTCAAATAAATTACCCTCGCATCAGATTCGCAATCAGATGAATATTTTTTTGCAAATGAAATTAATATTTTCAGAAATCCGTCTTCTGCCAAATAACACATGTAATGAATAGAATATACTTGTTATAGCGGAAATTGCAATTCGGCATCTCCTTTATATGCTATCTCCGTATAAAAGGGATTTGTCATGCACATCTCAGATTATTAGCTGTCTCCGCGCTGGAGATATGAAGATGAGGTACATTTTACAATGGGTTAACTACACACAAAATTTTGTTTTTGGATTTTTGGCAAGTGTACACTTCTACTGTGCAACGGATCAAAATGTTGTTTGAAAAAGTAATTCTCTTGCGAATTTCTTCGAAAACTGTTGCCTATTTATAAAAACCTGCTTATGATGACCTGCTCGCGAAAGAACCTCCGTTGGTGGAAGTACGCCTAACTATTGTAGTCGAGCCATAATAACAGTGTGCTCATGCGTAATAGCTAGGATAGACGGCGTAAACTATTCAATCCGTGGAAATTTAGTCAAAATCGGAGAAAAATTGAAGAAGTCTAGCTTGTTAAAACGATTTGCTTTCATGTGGACTGATGAAATCGATAGTCCTACAGGCTTCTGGTTATAATAATTTAAGGGGTATCCCCAATTGGTGATGTGAGCTCTACCGTCAATTTCTTCCCTGTTTACTAAAGATAATGACATTTTAGAAGGAACCGGTCTTCATCACGTTGCGGTTTTATTGTTATTGTTTCTACGATTAGGTACCCAATTATGGAAATATTAAAAGAATGAAGAAATAACCTTTTATTGCCGTAATCAGCGTAGAGTAATGGGAAATTAAAGTAGTATGTACTACACATTTTAAGGCGGATGAATTGAACGAATAAATTGATCAAATTTCGTGTTTGTTATTCAGGGCTATCGTTGTTTTAATGTATCCACCACAACCTCCCCTGGAAATGCAATCCGACTCTCAAAGCCTCCTTTGACGATAAACATCGGTCATGCGCTTCAAGCATACGAGGGAGGAGGGAGAGAAAATAAAATCTCGTTCGAGATCACCGCATTAGTCCCGGATTAACACTTGAAAAGCCCCGTAGGGGTGGAAGTTGGGGGCTCGTAAGGGCAACTCCACCCCCGGATAACTAGTTTCAACGCCGCCTTAGGGGTTGAACGTAAGGGAAGCGCACGTCCAAGGGGGGTTGGACCTTGCGCCTTATAGCTCGGGATCATGCGGAACATATGTTTGCCGTGTGAGGAGGGTGAACTTTATCGTATTATGTAGATCGTTTATCTTTTGAGGACTAGGCTCCTCTCGATATTCTTTTGTTGATATGTAATAGGTAGGCGTGGCTGGAAGAATGACGTCATGAACGTCATCAATTCTTCACTGATAGAACCGTGGGATGTGAATACGAAATCAAAGCACTATTCCGCTAAAAACTAATTAATAAAAAAATCAACGAGTTTAGTGTTATTTAAACATATTGGTAAGTAATGCGTGCACTGCAGGTCCCTAATACCGGTTTTTGGTTTATTGTTCAATAATAAACCATTGTAATCGCTCTTAAAAAAAAAAAAAAAAACAAAAAAAAATTAACCCCCCCTGAAAATTTCATGGTTTACGTTTCAAAGGGTGTAGAATCCAAATCCGCAATAAAAATGCCGTACGCCGTAACGGCTGGAGCAAAAAATCGGAAATTTTCAGGAAAAATCAATATACGTCCGACAACGCCCCAATTCTTTAGCGAGCACTCTCACCTAATTCAAAGTGCCCTTTAAGGGTTGTCAAAGTTGTGTAAAATCCCTAAAAACCTCAAAAAAAGTCAAGGCGGCCTAAATTTGGACTTTTTTTGAAGAACTTTCCATGAGGAATCGAATGAGCCCCTCTCCAGGTCCGTAGCTCAAACCATTCCCGATGTATGGTCCGATTTATGGTGCCAACATTTGCATTTCACTTTAGGTTTGCGATCAAAACAAACACAAGAGATTTTTTGTTTTGTTTTGATCGCAGTAACCTAGTGATGTAGTGAATGTGGAGACTGGAGTGAACTCCTAAAAGGGTTTATAGCCGATACACTGGTTGAAGCATTCTGATATGCATGCTCCGTCTTACGAAATTTAAAATTTTCAAATAGAATATTTTTCCGTTGTAATCGCTCTTGAAAAAAACGTTTTATATTATCGCACTCAAAATGATCCGGTTGTAACCCCGAAAATTACATTGGTGAGGATCATCAACTGAAACTGTATGGATCGAAAAAATCCATACAACAGTCATGTTAAACCTGCTTTCAATCTCTTCAGGCCGACAAGGTGGGATGTTGGTTTCCCAATAAACGACAGTGATGTATAGCAGACGTAACCTTCTTTCCGAAGTGGATTAAATTAAGTTATAACGAGACTCAATTTACATAACCATACACGATTGGAAAACACGGAGGTGTGAACAAAAAAGTGTTAAAAGCAAAATAATTGAAAAAAAAATTCCGCCCAGGGAACGAATCGACGGCCGATACGCCCAACAGCTGGAAGAGGTGCCGCGAGGCACAAATTAATGACCAGAACGCCATTGGAAAGAAAATAATACAAAAATTCTACTGAGGGAAAAAAGAAATTAAAATCGACTTCAAAGTTGAATATGTATCGGAACAGTTACAAAAGAGTCAAACTGAGATTTCCGAGCGTGGGCATTGTGTCTGAAGGCGGTAAATCTGTAATTATTTTCCGAGGTGACTTGTTAATCATCCCCTAGCACCTACCAAGTGATTTATAGAAATTGATTTTCGGAAGAGAAGAAAAAATCGTTAAGAGCGGCTCAGGGAGCTTGACAGCTTTCTCATTCTAATTATCTGACGCGTTAAATCATTTGGAGGGCTAAGGTGGTTGAGATCTTTAGTTCGCGGTGAGTTGGGTTGAGAACGCGACTCAATATTGTGGTGTTTACAGTAAAACGATTCCATGATTGAGTGAAATTTGGGTATTTCATTTTCTCGTTGGGTTATTATGGATAGGATCGTAAGGAATGGGGAAGTGTGTCTCCCAAAACCAGTGGCAAGGGCAGAACGGAGAGGGAGTTGCGTATCTGGAGGCATCTATTTCATCGATGCTAATTTCAGTAATTATGCGATGTGGTTCTATAGTGTTGTCTGTTTTTTTATCTTTACAAATTTAATTATTGTAGTTGTCCTCATAAACCATACCGTGTCACCAGAAATGTGAACCTTTTACGAAAAACTTGGAATTGCTGTGAAACTGTGTGCGGTTGTGAATACCACTTCGTTCAAAATCATGGGATGAATAAGATGGGATCATATGATGTTTTTATCTCATTCATAACTGCAGATGTTGCTTCCTAAGGGTTCCTTGTTACTGCATTACTGAAGCTACCGCACCTGCTACAGCTTAGACTGCTGTACCTTCCGCAAATGTTGCTACTTCAATCTATATGAGTACAACAAATATGGTTAGGGACTCAGCACGCTGCCTTGTGGTATACGTGATTTGATGCGTTCAAGCTTAGAGCACTCATCCTCAACTTTTGCTACATGTGCTGGTTAAGTAGGAGTGATATATTTCACAAAATTGATGAGCCAACATCCCTCATCAATTTTGTCAAATAGACCTTAGAGGCAAACCTTATCGAAGGCTTGGGATAAGCCCAGAAATACTGACAGACAGACTTTTGGTTTATTATTTTCAATAATAAACCTTTTTAATCGGTAAAGAAAAAACAATTCCAACTCCCCACTCAAAATTCGTTGTTTTACGTTTCAACATGTGTAGAATCCGAAAATGAAATAAAACTGCTTTTCTCGGAAAGGAGTGAACCAAAGGTTATGAAACTTGGGTAAAAACCGTATTTGGGGTCTAGTTGGGACTGACTTCTCAACAAAGGTCTCAGTTATTCCAAAAGGGTGAAATCAAAGGGCTGAAATATAAAAAAATCTAAGAATCAAAAACTTGAAATTACAGCAATGTTTTCATTACCGTTAATACTAGGTACATCAAATGAGCCCACTCGGAATTATTTAACTTTATCCGTTCACTCTTCCTTAGGCCCAAGAAGTTTCACAGAGAAAAAAAAGTTAACAGGAATGTGAATAAGAACTTAGTTGAACATGGTAAACATCGCCTCGTATCGCGTGATGTTGGAATCAGCTGGCATAGTTGCAATGGCATTTCTTTTCGAAATCGAGTTTTCAAGACTTAATGTAATATAATCGTGGACAGCTCAAGCTTTGGTAGGGGTTTAACTTTATCTCTGCGAATTTCAGTTGTTCTATCATGGATTCATACGTCGTGTCCTTATACAGAATTCTAGGCCAATTATAATTTTGATACATTAGTATATATCTTTCCAAGAACTCTAAGCTTTCTATGCTTTTTGATTTTGATTTTGTTTCGTAATTCGTAGTCAGTAAAGGTTGGTTTTCATGGAGTTATATTTAAGACAAAGTCACCCAACTGCCTTTGCTACTTCATGAAGTCAACTACAAGGTAAGGAGACACAGTGATCAACTGAAGAACCCCTGTTGCTGATTTAGTTCTTAATCGATCTACCGTGCCGAAATATAAATTATGCTCTTTTTGAGGTACACAATTCCATGAGGTAGAGTCTAGACTTACCGAGTTTGAAATTGAACAAAAGACTACGTCCAACGTACATAGACCAGTGACTTATGTAAGAAGGGTTATTGGTATAACCATATAACCATATTGGTATACAAAAACAATAAACGTTTGTGTAATAATTTGCAGCATATTTTTTTTTAGCTCCAAAGCATTTTGAACCTTAGTTAACCTGAGCACATTCTTAATAGCAGAATGCTTTGTCTTATACTCAAATCCAGGGATGCCCACAGGGGGGGCTATGAAGCAGACTACGTCATTAAAATTCTTGGGGGGGGGGGGGGGAGTTCTAAAAAAATGTTTGGGGGGTAAAGTTGATTGAAACAGTGTTTAACGTGACGACATTCAAAAATATATTACATCACTGGATAGAAAGTAAATAATAATGAACATAGTAATCAATTTAAAAATGATTTGTTTTCCCATCTGAAATGTATAAATGACAATGACAGTGCTCAAATAATGTCCATTTTGTCTACTGCCGACTGGGTTTGAATTATTTCAATAGCTATATAAATCTTCCTTCAGTTTTAGATAAAATAAGGGGTGATTACGAGCATTTTTCACATTTTTGTTTTGGGGAGAGGATATCAACTTACGGGGGGGGGGGGGTGCCTCATGAAGCTTGGGGGGGGGGGGGGCACCCCTGTCAAAGAAGAAGTCCCTTTCTTCAATTACAATTATACTTATCAATCTTTTCTTATGTAGTTTCTCAAATAGTATGACATCACGGGGAGCATACAGATAGAGTCCTCCCCCCGTATACTGCACTCCTGATATTAAATAAACAAATATTTCATTTATTTAAAATTTTTATTCTTTTCCAGGTCGATCACGGAGCTTCATTAATGAAAATGAAACCAAAAGTGGGGAATGTTTAAGTCTTCATTTCATTTCAAATACCCGCATGAATCGTGAAACCCACGTCCGTTTCCGGCTCCAGCTCTATTCCGATTTAGAAAATTTCCCTCTTAATTGATCGGTGACTCGGCGAGCTTGAAACACGGCCCGCCCTCTTCGGAGACCATTGATTCAAAGAAATTGAGATAAACGACCCCTAAAACCCGTGTTTATCTCGAATTGTCAGTTCCCGGGCGGCTTACGGCGGTCGATTAGTTAGAAAAACTCCTTCCTCCGCAAGTCGGATACTCCGTATGTTCGGATACAACTTCATTACTTCGCTTCGGTCATATTTTAAACGGAAAACTCCGAAATAGGAGTGGGGTTGTTGGGAGGGTTTGGGGCGATGGGTTTTTAGAAGCCCATAAACGTAATTAATCGGTTTTTTCGGTGCGCCCGCGTTCGACCAAACGCCGTTATTCTCCCTTGCCGACAAATCGATGGGGTGAATCGAGCAAAAAAGTCCTTTCTCGCCGATGGATGTGCGGTCGAGAGTCGCACCTACGACACGTCGGTCTCATAATTCAAAGTTTATCTTTTCGGGGGGCGGAATTGTCGGGAAAGGGATGAATCCGTTTCCCCCATTTCATTTGTTTAAAGAGGTGAATGGCGATTGGGGAGTAATTACGCCATATATCTCAGTTACCTTGGATACTAAAACGGTTACCGCGGAAACACTTTAATAAATCTCAGTTAACACATTCAATACGGATCATAGATCGGAAAACTTTCAGACGACCCATTTCCAGTGTTTTGGTTAATTTCATCGTGTCGGGTATTTTAGAAGCAGGAAAAGGTGCTATAGTTACGTAATAGAGTGGAACTAGTTCCCGTTCCGGATCTGGAACATGATGGTAAAGTTTTGAGTTTCCGTTCCACAGTCCTCAAACCCTCATTCACTGATTTGGCAAAAATAATCAGGAGTTTTCATCAATCACCACTAGAAAGGATCGTCAGCTTTGATTGGTTTTCGACTTTTGCTTTATATTTTCAATAATAAATCTTTGTAATCAGCCAAGAAAATCTATTTTAATACCCCCACCTTTCCTCAAATTTGTCTTCGTTTCGAGGTAGGTATGTACATAAGTAGATTCCCAAAATCGAATGAAAATAAAATCCGAAAGTTTTCAAAACTGGCTAAAAATTCGCCAGTAATCTGGGTTAATAAATCAACCTAAATATTCAAGGGTTGAAATCGAATATTCGAAAACTTGTCATGCATAGAGCGATTAGTTGGATATTATCTCAACCAAAATACCTATTTTTTGTTTGATCATTTTGTTGTTGGTCAATAATGCCATGGATAAAATTTGTTCGTTGTATCAAAATTGAATAATAAACACCAGTGAAATACTCTGGCGTTTTTTTACTGTATCAGAATGCTTCAACCAGTGTATCGGCTGGAAAGCCTTTTAGGAGTTCACTCCAGTATCCACATTACTACATCACTACGTCACTGATATCAACACAAAAACAATAAACCAAAATAACGCGAATGTTGCACCATAGAACGATTGGCTGGCGACAGCCCTCGTATGTTCTGGTGAACACAATAAAAATAAAGTGTCCTTCGGATACGGAGGAGTAACTTACAGGTATCGACAGCGATTCCTTCACACGTTTTACTTTCACAATCAACCACGAAAAAAAAAATTCAACTTCCTCCTCAAAAAGCGAATATTACAAAACACACGCCCATCTCTCGTAACGGCCCGAAATTTTTTTGCTAAACTACAGGACTAATGGAATTCGGCTATTCATCCATTTTCTGCGAATGAGCCCTTATTCTAGAGACTCAGTCTTACCTACACTTCACTGGCCTCCGCAAGAAGGCTGTCTGATACAGAAGTAATAAGCCATTGTGTAATAATTTGCATCGTTTCTGTACTGATCTGCAAAATCCAGAAGGATACTTTCAAATGGGGTTTGAGAGTGGGCAGAATCCTACCTTTATCATCGCTTTGTCTTGGGCTTAGACAATTGACATTCGTGGCAACTTCTAATGTAATGGAAGACAACTCTTCAGCCTCCACGTATTGCTTCAGGGCATCGGTAGAAACAATCACGTATCGGACATATCATCAACAAGTCTGACTTCGAACGAGTTAGCCGATATTAATGAAAATGGACACGAACCGCTGAGAAGCGGAAAGACTCTGGAAGATTTCCGGACAACTCCAAAAAACTCAAACGACACCTACTTAATTTCATGATAAATTACAGTGTTAGCTAAATAAATTATAAAAATACCATTCATACCAATAACGATTTTCTCTCAACAGTGCTGTTAATTTCAATGGTTCTTCAAGTTGTTAAATGTTGTTGCTGCAATATTTTAACAAATAGTAAATAAGAATTAAGCGTAAATTAAAATCTAGATATATGGCCACTATACATACCATGCCATCCTTGCTGCTACCACTAAAATAGATATGTCTTAAATTCCTAGCTGAAATCATGAAAAATATTATTATTGTATTTTAAGAATATAAATTTTCCTTATGTCATGCGGTTACTGAGAATTTTCTAATAAAGCATGTTTCTCTCTCTCTCTCTCTCTCTCTCTCTCTCTCTCTCTCTCTCTCTCTCTCTCTCTCTCTCTCTCTCTCTCTCTCTCTCTCTCTCTCTCTCTCTCTCTCTCTCTCTCTCTCTCTCTCTCTCTCTCTCTCTCTCTCTCTCTCTCTCTCTCTCTCTCTCTCTCTCTCTCAGTATAAGCGTTTTGATATTAATTCGAAATTGAGTCAAAATGAGGTTTCCCGGTACGTTCCTGGATATTCTCTTGGCACGTCATTTGGCGAAGTATGTTTTCATTTTGTTACGGCTCGTTTTCAGTTCTTGCAATGATAAAAGAGTGTCTTATTCATTTTCGATTATTACTTAAAATCGCCGATCAACAATGGGAGAACAACAAATGCTTGGATATGTGTGTTTCAGTCTATTACTGTTGAATTCAAACGGTTCAGATGATTCACAGCAGCCTTTAGGCACGGTTTCCAATCTCCTCTGAAAGTTGGATGGATTAAGAGAAAAGTCTTGATGTCTCTCATCTACCTCTGGACGATTTCATTACCTGCTGGGGGACATTCAGAAGTAGAGCTCAGTTGAACACTTTTAAAGCTACGAATCGTCGGTATTTATCTTTTTAATTTTTTCTATGTACGGTAAGCTTCTGAGGTACTCTACCATAGCTCTTGAACTCTCCATTATTGATTGAGGAAAGCAGACTCACAAATTTTCATCAACCTCCGCCAGAAAGGATCTGGAGTTTTTGTTGGGTTTCAAGTTTCTATGCTGCCCTGCAAAATCCCGTTTCAAATGGGGTTTACGTGTGAACAGACATTATGATCACCTCTGCCATCAATTTGAATTTGAACAATTGATATTCGTGGCAATTTATAATGTAATTGAGAAAATCTCTCTCCATGTTTCATTGCTCTTTGGAGTACTGTTAATAAACAATCACGTGCGGTAATATTGGCCATCCCGCCATCAACTCATTCTGACTCCGAATCAGTTAGCCGATATTTCAGAAAATGGACGCGTCACGCTGAGAAGGAGCCAAGCAGTCTGGAAGATTTCCCATCTTCTCCTCCAAACTCCACCGACACCCACTTAATTTCGTGACTGATTTCTATTATTGTTGTCGTTAGACGGCCTTCAGCTCCCAAACCGGTCCCAGACCCTTTTCGGATTATGGTAATCGCCACCGAGGTGAACCCTGGAATGATATGTGGATACTTTAATTCAAAGAGACTGGACGTTTTTTTTTCTCCAAATTTTCAATCTCCCAATTTATGTGCAAAAAGTTGATTTTTTTTATCCGGAGTTGAGTTTGACTTGTTGTTTCAGAAATTAGCAAGTCAATCCATGAACATTTCTAAGCCGAATCAGGTTGCTAGATATTTGAAATAGTTGAATTTCAATAGAATCCTTAAAAAAATACTGTCACGTTTAATTCTACAATAACCAATTACGTTGAGGATTTTTCTGAGCGGTCAAGAAAAATAATGTTTTTTTGTAGTGATTTTAAAGGGGCATGAAATTTGAACGGATGAAAATTTAGTGTTGAGTTGTGAATATTTGAACATGATAGTAATTTAACTGAATGACTTGCAATAATCAGGGCAGGGGCATTATATCTGTAACTTTAGGGGACATATATAGAGGCATTAAGGCTAAGGGGAAATGAAAGTGATTAGGGGCTTCAGGACAATCAGTATTATAAGGGCCAGTGGTCTTAACCACGCTCTGCTACCATGTAACATGGGGAGATGAGGTGATGGAATGGTATTGTTGGCCCCCTTCAATGCGGTATAATGCTCCGCCACGACCAGAGGACGTTCCAGACGCTTGAAGGCGTCCGGCATACCTCCCAAGGCGACGGATTCAACAATTGGGAAGGGCCAACTAACCATATCCTTCACAAAATTAAGGGAGGCATTTTAAAAGAGCAGAGTAGATTTAGGACAGACGGAATCAAGAGAGCGGATGACTCCCCTTGGGCTAGTCCGGGCTTTTTTTACGGGTGCTCTGAGCCTCCTGTGGTATTTCTTATCCCTTCCTGCATTACCACGGAAAACCCATAA
The DNA here is from genome assembly GCA_031894815.1 of Creontiades dilutus. Taxonomy (NCBI): domain Eukaryota; kingdom Metazoa; phylum Arthropoda; class Insecta; order Hemiptera; family Miridae; genus Creontiades; species Creontiades dilutus. Next base: position 206,669 of record JAVIWC010004007.1, read on the forward strand.
TCCTCGGCTCTTGGGTCGTCCTTCATCGGTTTATTGTTAAACATATTATATTTCACTTGTTGGGGCTTCTCCTAACACGTATATTCACTCCTCACCCTCTTCAAAATGGTTTGGTCAAGATATCAAAAAATTATATTGAAATAGAATTAAAAATTTAGCATTCTGTTTTCATGATCACACATCATTGCATTCACGCTCATGTTGACGTTTTCGGTTCTGCCCTTACTGAGAGCGAACGGATGGATTTGGAATATTCTAATTAATTAATTACTGAACTATATTCTTAATTCATAAGTTGTCATTATCCTGCCTAATCAACTCAACCAATCAATTTCACAGTACATTATTGATAATATATTGATGTTTTAATCCCCGAAGTTTCGTGAACTTGGAAAGATGGCTGCAGAAGCATTCAAATGGGATATAACTGGTTAATATATGCCTGAGTTTGCTTATTGGAATCTATATATCATTCTTGTTATGGAAGTCTAAACAGTTCCAGAAGGTGTTAATTTTTTTACTTGGCACTTCATGATGATTCATTATCAAAAACAATCATTAAAGTTACGGCGATGCTTCTGCATTTTTAGTTGACTAGGAAGCAAAAATTATGTGACCGGGAACCGTTAATTTGATAGAATGCTCCGCTAGTCCGAGGAGGGACTCCAAAGTTGAAATTAAGTTTAATAAAGTCATCAGGGCTAATTGTGGCGGTTTCCCTTAATGAGAAGGAAGGTCAACGTTAATGTGTTTATAATGAATAAGGCGGGTCGAGTATCCGTCCTCTACCTCACCCCGCATCCAGGGCCCATAATGTGATAATAATTGTTCACTCCCATCTACCGTTTTATATCAGCGGTGTATCTGTCTCAAGGAAGAATGGCAGCTTTCTCGTAATGAATTGAGGCCCTACTGTGAACTCCACGTAATTGAAGCGGTAGCGATGACAGTTTTTTCCTCCATTTTTACGGCGCTGGGTTCTTGTTTTGTTCCAGAAATGTTTCCAGTTTGGTTAACACTATGAATCACACGAATCAACAGGCCATCATTTGCTCAAAACAAACTATGGAAAGTGCATATTACGATGATGTGATGCTTGAAGCAACAAACAGGAAATATTCGTAGCTTGTGCAGCCAAGATGTCAATATATTTAGCGTAAACGAGTAGAGAAGTAAGAATTGGATTCGGTGATACTCTTCGGGTGAATAGACAACGTCCTGTTAGTGTCCTTGATTGAAATACGTTTGAACGTAACGGATGAAGATTCTCAGGATTCAAAATACTTTGATATGTTGCAGACCTCCTGCACACACAATAGTACACTAACTGGTAAAGATGCCATGTCTTTTTGAGTGGATTTTGGATTACTGCCGGCGCTAAAAGGCTGAAAGAAACGACAGGCTGAAGAAACATAGTGCTGTCCAGCCATCATGGAATTAGCTGCGAAAAGAGTTCCCGAAGACTTCCAGTAGCTACAGATTGAACTAGAAAGTATTGTACAGTGAGCTATGAGTTTGCTGAAATGGTTGCAGGTTCGTAGTCAGCGATCCTTCATCGGGAAGATGGAAATGGTCTGATGACCCTGGAATGAACCATTCCTTCCGAAGTGGATTTTAGGAGGTATGGGCTACAGAAATACCTGGATCCTGGTTAGTGAAATTGGTGAAAGGCTGAATAAAAAACCAAAATACCAGGTTCATTTAATCCAATTCTATTCCTAATTAATCTGATTTGTGTCATTGGTTTATAATCCCAACGAACTAAATCACTCGCGATGGAGTTATGGAGACCCATTTTGATGGAGAAACGGATATTGATTCAAATGTTGTTAATTTCCTCAAAAATAGAGTTATAAAGGTGCATCGATTTGGATGGTTAGGTCATCATCAGTAACTAAACAATAACTGAAAGTACAATAGAAAGGATACAGTCTATACGCTCTCGAATGAAAAGTGAGTGCGGGAACTTGAATTTCATTGGTCAAGAAATTCAATAATGGTCACCTGTGAAAAAAGAAGAATCTGTTCGATACCTCGGTGTCACCTGAAGCTTAGTAAGATTAAATCATGAATGCGCACATAAAAAATCTTCAAATAAAGTGGGCTGTTTGATACAACCAATCATGTACAAACATAAATGAAAGAGCAAGATGGGAGCTGATCTATAAAGGAAAGGAAAACATGACAAGTGCTCCTTCTGCCGAATACCTAGGGATGAAGTTGGACGCCAAGCTTAAGTGGAAGGAGTATGTGAAGAAGAAAAAGAAAGAAGTTACTATCAAGTTCAGCAAAATGTATTAGCTGATGGGTCAATATTCGCAACGTAATATCCACAACAAGTGGTGCTGTAAAAGACAGTGCTGATGCCTTTATGGACCTATAGAATTCAACTATGGGGTGTACTACAAAAGCAAATATTAAAACGATCAACCCTTTCAAAATTCAGAAATTTGGCCATTAGTTGATGCAACGTGGTACTTGATATGACGAACTTCATAGAGACCTTCAGGTGGAGAGAGTCAATGAGATAATTAAAAAATATGCCACCAGCAACGAGCGAACGCTGTTCTAGCATACGACCCCAAAGGATAACTCACAGCAAGTTGGCCGTTTGAAGAGGAGCAAGCCATTTGATTATTTGATTTTGGATGCTGATCTCTAGCTACAGACTTGAACTGCAAGATGTGTTGTGGTACTCGTCAATGGATTGACGACATAATGAAAAGTCTAACAGAGCAAATTTAATAGCTAAATAGTTACTTACCTAATAATGTATATTTGTAACTGGTTGTTATATAAATAAAACGCTTGGGGAAAAAAGTACAGAAAAGGACCCATCACTGATGAAACACATTCGATAATATCTTGATTCAAACATCAGTATCCTCATTCAAATTTTCGGAGCACATCCAACGTACTTTTGGGAAAAGATTAAAAAATTCTACAAACTGTCTACCTATCAGATTATAATGTTATCTATGATAATATTCCCCAAGATGATTTACGAATGTTGATTTACCTTTGTTATCCCTTGATTTGTTTTATCGATATATATTCCTTGTTTCTGCAAAAATCTAAACCAGTAATGAAACCCCAGAAACTAACACAGAAATGATTCGCATGACAGGAGCAACAATCAAACTAATACCGCCGAATTATTAGTAGATAGTTAAGTACAAGAAAATAGCTATTTCTGGGTATGCTAAGATTTTCCACAAGTTAATACGACACAAAGTGGCTACTAAATCAGGAATGATCCAGTAGCTAACTCACTGTGGAATTGGTTATAGAAACGAACTGATTAAAGGGAGGAGTATGCTTTTCTGCATGATTCTTGATGATGAGTTTCTCATTCTGATGATGAGTATGATTATTCGGTTTCGTCTCCTTTGTAGAAATCTAATAGTTACACACATCCAGGTTCAGTGGGTTGAATGATTTGTATCAAGTTCTATACAGTAAGCAAATGGCTACTTTAGACTGGTTCCAACGTAAAAAAAACATACAGCCACCTGATCAGTTTGAAGAAGCTCCAGAACCGGGTAGGAAAAAAAAAGAGAAAAAAGTTCAGCATGCGACGACAAGGGGGTGGAATCAGGGTGGCATAGGAATACCGGGATTTCAGCCTGTCAAGTCAGCAGGTTTCGCAATTGACTGCCTTCTCTCATACTCGGGAGCACCCCATCAGCTGTGGTCCCCTCCTGCATCGACCGCCGTTCGACTGGGAATCCTCTTCTTAAAACATCCAATAAAAAGGTGGGTGAATAAAAACGAGAAGAAACCCCCAAGCTTTTTCCCCCCTCCTGCCGAATCCTCTACGTGAATACGAATGCCGGAAATTTCAATGTCGAATGTTTTATTCATTTTCCTATTCCGCGTAGATTTTCGTGTGACTCGGCTTCGGGCTGAGACGGCGGTGTGTTCGAGCACGTAACAACAACCGTAAAAATTAAAATTAAAACTAGTACCGCTACAGTCAAGTATGTTGATTATAATCATTTCCTATTACAACACCCAAAGCTATAATGAAAATATTTGTTCAATTGGAGTCAAATCCGATGTCTCGAAATTCAGAAACCAGAAGGAAGGAGTGAATGGAAGAATTAGATGGAGTTTAGTTTCTCACTGCTTAGATCATCAAAGTAAATGTTTGTGATCATTGTCAGTTGGTTTCGTTTGTCACGAGTCTCACGAAAAATTTGATTTTTCATTTGTTCCAGAAGGCGTGAAGAAGAAAAACTGTCATGTCTACCCAAAAACTGTAGGCAAGGGCAATATGTAGGTACTATTGCAAAATGCAACTTCAATCATAGGCAGGAGCCTGCATCAGATTGATTGATCGTTACACATCATTTCAAAGCCAAATGAAACCTTTTCCAGACCAAATAAAACGTTTTTACCTGCTTGTTTCCTATTCTATTCAGGTGAGATCTACTTCGATAATCTTATGCCTGAAATTCATAGAATTTTCATTTTGTCAATTGAGGAGCTTACTCTCAAACAGGCACATATCCATTCCGACAAAATGTTCAGGAAGTGAAAAAAACGATTTGCAGATTAGTGGAGATGTTTTTCTGCAGTTTCTCATCGGAGTAATGTGTGAGAAGGCACAGATAAAGATGCCTCAGAATATGAATCAATTTTCTCCAAAACGCGAGGCTGTATATCCATTTTCGCTTTGGAAATGTGCCCTTTTGATCAAAACTCATGGATTTGTGCCTTCTTGAAAAAGAAAGAATTCATTCTCCATTCCGTAGGTTTTATTGAAAACTTTACCTGACTCCATATTTCCATTTGTCATGCCTGCCATCTATCGAGTCTCGTGTAAATATTCAACGTCAAGACGAAGGCGCAATGCTTCTTTTTGGATATGTGCTTTTTTGAAAACCCACGACTTATCACCTAACGAAATTCGGAGGATATGTGCCATTTCGATTGCAAGGCACTGAAAAAAATGAAGGGGACGGATTAGTTACCTTTTGATGCAAACACATAACTTCAGCCCCGGAATTGACGTGGATGTGTTCTGTTTTGTTTAGAAATGATAAGGGGATCTCATTCGACTCATGTTCAGAGATAGAAAATTGAGAAAAAAAAACGTTTTCTCCCAGATTTGGATATGTGTCTTTTTGAAAGTAAGCTCCTCTATTGTGTCTACCTGTAATTTGCAGGATACCTACCGATCTTGGTACCTTATTTCACTCATTTTCTCTACAGGATGGAAATGCTACATTCACACAACTAGGGAGATTTGAACCTTATGTCTTATTCCTTGAACAATAAATTACTTGCTAAATAATTTAGTTTTATGCCTTGCTACTTGACTTTTTGAACCAGTTTGTCTTGAAATTCGTCCGCGTGTACTCGTCATAAAGTTTATGTTTTTATAGAGATACGTACGCGGTTTAAAGTTCAAAATCTTGGAAAACATTGAACCTTTTTTCTTTCTGCAAATTTCGACATTCCCAACGTAAGCATATACGTTGTATATATATTCATTGTACCGAACTCTATACATAAATCGTACGTGGCGATTTGTACTTTTCGCAATCTAACCATTTCTTCCAAATTAAGATCAGAACATGCCAAAACGACATTATCAAAAATTGAATTTATCAACACTTCTGCCGTAGCTTTACATATATAGGATAATCTAGCCATTCGTTGTGTCTGAGAGACTTTTAAATTTTCTTCTACACATCCCTGTTACCTATGCACGCCATGTGAGTGCATCTTCAATTGAATGTGATAATGTTTTATTATCGCCTAATATAATCGCCTTACACTTAATGATGAACTATTCCACGCTCATCAAACCAAACCACCAACCGTCCTAAAACATCATTAAATAGCGTCACACATATTTCAAAATCTTTAATTCTACGTGACCAATACAACTGCAGATTATCATTAAAAAAAACGTTCGATTGCAGTGCTCGAAAACTTCAGAAAAACAGTTGATAAATTAAGTAAATAATTTTGCCGAAAGGACTTTTTACCATGCTGACGGTGTACCGTATGGACCTCTCGTGCATGGCAATGTATTATTCAAATATGATTTGAGCCATAAATCTCGATCTTCAACGGCAAAATTCTGAGCAGTCCTGCAGGAAGGACAGTTGAGAGTCCTCCAAAATGCTTGCAATCTTCACTCACCGGAACAATCATTCAAATGTTTAGGTAAAAATGACTTGTTATATGGAACTATGTCCCTTCCCAAACAGCAAGGCAGACATTCAAACAACGATCAGCTCCTTTAAACTGCAGGTCCTTATAATGTTATCTAAAGAGGATTTTCGTTGCAGGTTTTTGCCAGCCCGATGACGGTAAAAGTCATACACTCGGTGATTGGCTTTCAGTTTAAATAAAGTCTTCCAAATTCCCATACCACTTCGTTTTGAAAAAACCTATGATGGATAAGAAAAACTGGTTCAATTGTTTTTAGAAAGCTCCTTGCAAATGTGTTCTGTCATAAGCTCCTGTAATGTGTAAGGATTGTGTTGAAAGCAATCCTACGCTTCGGCTACCAAGTCTAAAAGCACCCTCGTTCGCGTTCCATGTTTTGCAAGCTTCCCTACTATTTCATTATACCTTGGTCCTGCATGCGCTCCAATCCAGACAAATTGCACTTTCAAATCCATTAGAGGTCAGATGGAAAGCGGATGAACTCAACATTCGCAGGGAGCTCCGCCCCATTCCCTACTATTAAGGATTGCATTGCGTTGTTAATCACAAAGATTTCAAGATTTTAATTTGTTGCCAGCATGTTGATTGTACCCTCTAAATTGATCCCTATATTCCAAAGGCCCATCCTACTAATTCACCCAATTTGGGGGCGTCGATAAATGTTTAGCATGCTGTTAAATGGCATCCAAGCCATCAGGTGATGTAAAATATGAAAATTCTTGATTTATAAATCTTCTGCTGTTTAGTGTTGTTAAGACTCGTATCATAGAGATTGGTTTTTCTAACCCTACAATGCCAATATGGAGTGAATTTTACTCCTTCGACGGTGTAAAGAGATATTTCTAGCGTTTCGTTGACAGCTACCATACATCTATTCATTCTGGATTTGTGACCCGACGAGTTCATTCAAAGCGCCCTCCGCGTTTGGTTTCCGAAAATAATAGGATTGAGAAATACTCATTGTTATCAATAAGATTCATTAGATAAAATCGAATTACCTCTAATGGGTCATTACCAAGAACTAATTGACGGATAATTGTATTGCTTGGAATGATAATAGAACACTATAGTTTGAACACAATAATTTGAAAATTTATTCATCACCCTAATTAGGTTAGAATTGAAAAGTTCTTTATACTATAATTGAAAATTTCGCTACTATTGTGTTACTGTGGTCCATTACTATTGTTTTATTGAATCAATGTTTCTAACAGTTAATTACACCGGAAAATTTCTGTCATAGCTTGTTTTTCAATAATTTTCCATCCATAAGAAACAAATTATCAGGCTGGAGTAAAAAATAATCCTTGTTGGCATACTCCGTTTGGTTCAGCATGCCATCATGATAGCATTCTAGGGTTAAACCTGGATATGGAATTGTACCAAGCCTCATTTTTGAAAGCGTCGATGATGGTTTACTATTGAAGAAATTACCAAACTGTGGAATATTAGAAACATTTTTGCAGCTGTTTGATTCATATCTCAGGGGTAGGCAACAGTTCGTCTGCACAAAAGATTTCGGCAGTAATGAAGGTACGCTAGATGAATTTGGCTGTAGTCTTGGGCCCTGCTTTATTTTTGCTGTCATAGACATGAAGGAAGTGTGCAAAAAACCATGTGAAATTTTCTTCTGGTGATACTAAGATAATGTTATATAATAACTATTTCGGTTATGCAATATTCTATCATAGTATGGGGCGGAACTCATGGATATATGATTGACGCCATTTACTACGTCTGATTGTGAAGGGCGAAAATAAACACGAGCGTAGAGTTCAAAAATACATCCACAGATACTCGTGATCTTCACTTTACAAAATATTTCACAGATCAACAGTTGAAAAACCCTTTCGTCCGTGATATCTCACGGAATCACGTAGATCCGTCCAGATCGTGACACCACCCCCCTTCCGCGGACAAACAACCGCCCGACGCCCTCCATCACCCGAAAAAATCGTAACAAAAGTAAGGAGAAGTTCTCCGAACAGAAAACGTGTCGATTTGACGGTAATCGCCGAAGGGGCGCCCCTACGTAACGGGAGGTGACCTCACGGCCAGATATGGGGCCATCGAGTTCACATATCCACCACCGAAGCTCGTGGAGCGCTGTCACGTCATCCCGCCGGCGAATCGAGTGAAAGCCCATCGATCTTTTTCATAGAAAAGGAACTAGGGATCGTGTTCGTTTTTGGTGGTGTAAGGAGGCTGTCAATCTTCCAAGAGACCAAAGATGAAGAGCATAATAACAAACGATTCGTCTAGCCCAAGAACTGGAAACTACCTATATCTGAAATGAGGGAGTTACAAAATAATTGAAAATCGTGATAATTCTTTCAGCCCAAGTACTATTTTGTTTCTTAATCAACATAGAAAGCTGACACTTGAGTGGTGTTTTCTATGGAGCGTTCGTCGTTACAGTAACTGTCGTTACAGTCTCACCTGGAGTCTCAGCATTTGGGCCACGCAGTTGGGTTTGCCAAGCATTCACATCATTCAGGTTGATGCTCAACAGTGAACCAGCATTTTCAGCTGGACTATGCAAAGTACCATCCCAGATACATCCAGAACGCACAGTCTCCTCCGCGGATATCGGTACCCTAGCAGCTACAGATCTCTTATAATATAGTTGAAGTGAAAGCCAGGGTATGAAAAAACAGCAGCTAGAGACTCGTCTCCAAATATACGAACTACTTAGGGGTGTATTTCGGCATCCTAAAGATCATTTTGGCAAAGTACAGCTGCACCTGTTCAACCACTCTGTGCTGCAGTGCTGCATGCTGCCCCAAATCTGAGCCTCATGACCGAACTAATCGAGTCACTGCCCTGAAACCTTCTCTTTCCCTAGTACTGCCACATTTCGTTGCAGAAGACCCAATCTGTACATGCAGTTCACTATAAAAAAAAAAAAATTAAAAAAAAATACTGTTTCCATTCTGCTTAGAGAACAAATATATAGCTGCGAGTCGCTATTCCTTCGTTCGAGCACAGCTCGAGCAAATACATGCTCGGTACGTGGAAACGTGCCATTGTTTTTCCCCAACAGATTACGCGCATGTTCGGCCATGTTCGCTCTCTCAACCTGTGGAACCTCACCTGCAGTCCAGGAGCTGATGCCGAAGTTGCACAACAACTTCTGAAGGAATTATGGGTTTTGATTTTGAACACTAATACACAACACGAGAGAAACTGTATGCCTACCATCTCAAAATTGGCGGACTACAAACTGGAGATTTCTCTAAGATGGCTGAAACGTCACATTCCAAAGATTTTCCCAAATAATCCTAAAGTACCCTACACAAACATTTTCCCACTCGCCAAAGTTGTGAAGCATTGAAAACCAAAGCGATTGGACAACAAATCTCTGAAAACAGGATAGCTGGAAATTTAAGGGAGTCAGACTGATTTTGGATGAGTCCTCTCCTCCTCCTTGTTTAGAAAGCTGCCATTCAAATCGTCCGTCCTTCTCAATATTGGCCCGGTTCACGTCTCCCAAAACTCGTTAGACTCTGGGGTAAACGTTTTCTAACGTTTGTATCGAGCAACTTTCAACATATACTTTTTCCAATTGACTTATGGCATAAACCCATTACACACAGCTATTTCACACAGAAAACTCAAAGAAACGGCATTTCTTGTTTCAATTCGATGGAAAAGGATCTGAGCTAAGAAGTATTTGAATGTACACCCAAGGATGATTACAAGTGGACTACCCTCTACTTTCAAAACGCGAAGGGTCAAATTAAACTTATCAGAACTAGACGCTAAATTTGATCAGATCTTCATTAGACCCGTTATTCCATAATCTTTAGGATCCGTCAAATTTAAAGATCAAAGAAGGTAATTAAGGTTCTCAACTCTTTAGTAAATTAAGCGAAACTCTGAAGGGGAAAACGTAAATATGCTGGCCTTTTCCATTTTTACGGTTCCTCTACCTCCCATTTTCCTTCAATCACGTTTCCAGACGCCTGAACTCAAAAAGAGCCCGAACCCGGGGAGGCTGAGATTTGTTTTGGGAATAGGGTATAACTGGGGTAAAACTTGGTAGGATCGAAAGGGAGGAAGCCCCCGATTTTTTTTGCCCTCTTTGAGAAGGGTTCAAACAAGGGTGATGAAAGAGGGCGGAAGCCAACTGATTGGTTTTCTGGGTGACCGGTCCTATTTCAGAAGCCCTGATGGGCACGACTCGCTTCGGAAATGCTTATTTTCCTTTGCTTACGGTTTCTTCCCTTCATATGCTTACGGTAGAGTGGACATCGAGGTAGATACGCTTCCATGATGGGATGTTATAGATTGCGAGAATTTCTTGAGGTAGACCATCAGCTTGGGAGTAGGGGTAGGTATGATATAATTTTGGATAGCCAATATGTTTTCTTGATGTTTTTTTTCTTTTTTTAATGGCATCGGCCTTTATTAAACGATTAGCCAACTATGATACAGGGGTAAATTATATCAAAATATTGTTAACAGTCTATGGTTTGTACTGTATTCTGTTTAAAAAAGCATACAGTTCTCGATAGACTCTATGGTTTACTGTTGATACTACGGTTCCCATTGAGAAAGGCAGACGAATTTCGAATGCGAGTAGCTGTAGCAGAGGTCTTCTTTTTTCTTCCAGTTGAGGACACGTTAGCAATATGTGCTGCGTATCTTCTTCAGACTCGGAGCAGAACCGGCAGTCTGATGAGGTTTCAACTCCAGCTTTATACAAGTACGATTTTGTAATGCTTGTTACACAGCTGATTCTGGAGATACATTTGTAAAACTCACTGGACTTTACCGGGAAGCTGGAAAACCAAGGCTTTCTAGGTGGAGTCGGAAACATGTTTATGGATTTTTTACCGGCATGGTAGTCTTTGTATAATATACTCCACTGGGATTGGGAAGATGTTTTAAATGTCTGTGCAGATCAGAGGGTGGGAAGACCTGATCCACGGTTTCTTCCGTGTTATTTATGGCATTTTTGGCCAATTGATCAGCACGTCCGTTACCGTGGATCCCAATGTGACCCCTTATCCATACAAAGTGGATTTCTTCACCTCGAGCTTTCAAAAAGCGTGCATCCACAAGGATCTTCCTTTCTAGGGCAATTTTAGAACTTCCCGGTCCTATGTTTTTCAATTTTTGTAGCGTGCTTAGGGAATCTGTTACTAACACATTGTGTGTGAAACGTGGCTGATGTTACAATAAAAACATTTAAAATGTTACATTTAAAACGTTTCTTGATGTTACATTAAATAATCGACATGTTTACTTTGTCTACGTTTTCTTCGCTTCATTTGCTGATGGTAGAGAGGACATCGAGATGCGCTCCCTAATTGTGGGATTGGAAAATTTTATACTCGTAGATCATTTGCGGGAATTTCTTGAAACAAAACCGTCAGCCTAAGAGTGGTTGTATGACCATGCAGAGTGTGCCATGGAACGTGCGATAAATGTCTTCTTGATATTGATCTCATCATCTATTTCTCAGGTCTATTTAGAGGAACCTTCGTGAAAAATTATGCTTTTATAATCTGGATAAAACTGAAGGTAACGTATTCCATGAGTACGGCGCAGCCATCTAGTGTCATCAGAGTGAATTTCATGAGACAGTTGGTATAAAGAAGGTAGTAGTGGTAGGTTGTGAACAGGTTGAATTATGATGCTGGAGCTTGCTGGTTTTGTTAAGGAGGTGAGTTTTTTCATCCATACTGTTGAATCTCGAGACTAGGGAATTCTAAACGAGTTTTTAAATGTATAAAATATACACTATTCAATTTCACGAAGGTTTCAATGTGTGGTTGTCATGCAAGTTTCATCTTTATCACTGATCAACAGGAACCTACTATTAAGTAGACATCAAGTTCCCTACTGCAAGAGCAAACTTCTTTTATCCATATAGGCGTTGATTGCATCTCAAATGCTGTGATGATCAATTCTCTACTTGCGTTTTCATCTCTTCGTAAGCTTACAGTGGCGTGGGCATCAAGATAAGGATAAGGATAAGCTTCTACGTTGTTTTCCATTGGCAGATGAGAAATTCGTGAAGATGAAGGAGGAAATAGGATCTCGTAAGAAACCCGCTTGGAACAAGACTTCAGTTCTTATGGGATTACCTGCCCTTCCTTTTTCCCCACACTAGAACACAGCCTAGAACTGTTAACATACTACTTCAGGCACAGCCTGAGGAGGACTACCTCAGCATATTGGGCTGAAAAGTCCAATGTTCTATTCATTCATTTTGACTTCCACCAACGCGCACGTCACATCCAGCGACGATAAATGCTTTTTGCAGTCTTCTTCTTTCGATAATCTACTACTTGCGAATTCCAAAAATCTATTCCACGGCAGCATGTTTCTTCATTCTTTCGATATCAGGCACTTCTAATTCCATCTAATTCCATCTTTGCGGATAGATGTCCATGTCCTGGGAAAAACTGCATCAATAAGAAGCTGCTAACCTCCCAAGCCTTTCTTTTTGTGAGGCATGGACTATGCACATCCGTCTTTTGTGCTCTTAAGCCAACATTTTCTGCTGGATTCCCATATTATATCTCTCTACTCCTGGACAAGCATGAGCCCGGCAAGAACAAAAACCATTGATGACACCTACAACTCCTATTATGAGAGAAACCTTAGATGAGGATTGGGTGTAAACCTTAGATATTATGAGGTGTAATCGACAAACTGTTGTCCATGCGCCCCTGTCAGCTAATTCTCTTTGTGCTTCCAAAAGGTGATTTTTGTCCCTTACTGTTCAAAAAGTGCTGTTTAACAAACATATCCTATAACTTGGAATACTTTGGCTAACAGGCGGAATTATTTATTTGAAATTTAATAAATTGAAAATCAAAATAAAGAAAAAAAGATTTTTCCATATACCCATTGCAATTTTGATTTTTGTTGTTACCTATTTTGGAATATACAGCAAAAGTTTATCAAGATATGTCCTCAACTGTACCTCGATTTGCTCAGAATGTTTCATATATCGCTTTCCTATGTTTGAACATTTTGTGAAGTCAGGTTGGCTAAAGATTAAGGAATGGAGAGAATACAGAGTAGGTTTATTTCTGTATAAAATTTTGAAAACAGGTAGACCTAAGCAGATTGGTTTATTTTTACAGTTAGTGTGCATTCCTTAAATAATCGCGGAGCTATGACCCAACTACAAATTCCGCTACATAAGACTAAGAAGTACAAGCATTCATTCCTTAACCCAACTGTAAAGATTTATAATGAAAATCCTTGTTTTTTCAAGCTAGATAACTCAGTGAATGCCTTTAAAAAAGAATATAAAGACCAATCAGTTTCTTTATACGCTGAGTAATAATAATATGATCATTTGATTAGTCTATTCTCTTATATTTTAAAAGGATCCTTTTTCCATAAATTTTGTTTAATTTTCTCGAAATTCTTTAATTTCAATTTTAATTGTTGTAATGTTTACCACGTCAGAGCACACTCAATCTTGGTTTTAATGTAAAGTCGGACTTGAGTTACGAATGATGTGTGAATTCATTTTTTTCTGTCAAAATAGAGCTTCAAGGGCCTATTTTTCTAAAGATTTATAAATAAAGCGTCATTCATTCATTCATTTGGTCACATACACACACATACACACGCACACAAGATTTAAAAAATTAATCTGGCTAGTAGAAAAAGGGATAGCGGGTTAGAAAACTGTAAATAACAATGACTTTGTGGCTGTAAGATTACAAAACAACAATAGTATCATATTAATGCACAAAGAATGTGTTTTTGTAAACTTGAGTGAATCGCCAAGTCTTTTCCTAACAAAACAAGTCCAGCCTATCATTGTGAAAGTAACCTAAAGCTAGTAGCTCGTGTTCAAAATTGTGATATTTACACCTTTAGCAGCTGAATTGTACTTTTAGCAAACTAAATTAAACTTTTAGAAAACTGAATTAACCTTTTCGCAATTGGAATTAAACCTTTCGCAATTAGAATTAACTCTTTCGCAATTAGAATTAAACCTCTCGCGAATACAGGTATGGAGGTAAAGTTTAATTCTAATTGCGAAAAGGTTCAATTCAGTTTGCTAATGCTATATAAATACGTATCTTTATGGTTAGATGTAAGAGTGGACATATACGACCAAATCTTGCCAGAGTTGTTAATTAACCGTTATCAAATCAAATCAGACCTCTCTCTCTCATCATTGGAATAGGTTTCGGAATTTTGGAATTTCGTAGCGTAACAGTAATTTCAGTAATAATACTGGCTACTCGCATTGGAGTACGGAATTGTAAAGTTTCTTTGTACAGCTTCTCATCGCCAAACAATAAAAATCGATTAGATTTGACTGATTAAGGTTAATGATTTTTCTTGGATATCTTCACAAAATATGACTCAAACACAATGTGAATCCAAGATAACGATTCAGTTTATTCTTCAAATGTTTTACTCACTTGTATTAAATTTCAATATCTACATGTATGCATATTTATCAATTTTATTTATTGACTGAGTGTATGGTATGTTTATCTTTCTATTCTTACTGCGCATGTTTGACACTTTCAGATATTTGTTTGATTAATAAACAATGGAAATATTGTTAGAGTTTTGAAGGGTTTTCGTTTTGTATTTGAAAAGTGACGCGTCGTGGTGGGAAAACATTTGTATTTTCCGCTCAAGGGCGATAAATTTGATACTGAGATTTACGTCGGGGAATATGATGGGAAGAAGAATCGCGCAGTTGTTGAATTGTTGAAGCGAGTCATGTAGAGGCCATAAGTCCTCATTTGTGGGGAAGAAGGGAGGAAAATCCTCGTCGTATATATCATAGAGAATATGAAGAAATAGGGAGGAGGGTAACGGAGTCAGTAACGGAGTTAGTAACGGAGTGAGAGGTAACGGAGAGGGAGGGGAAACACGTGTGGAAAATCAATAGATGTTTAGGGTTCGGCGGGGAAGGGGGAAGCGCGGGCCTAACTGCAATTAATTTGAATGTTGGTACAAATTGGTGTGGCGTTGTGGATGGAGTGGTGGCTAAGGGGGTTTGCGACGGGGAAGGGGATACGGCGGGGCGTGGTTGATAACGAAGGGAGTGGCCTAGGAGGAGTGGCGCTGCCCCCACTCCGCCTCCCGGGCGAACCATCGGATTGAAAACCCGAACCCCACCCCCGTACGGAGGCTCCTCGCAAGGGCGGGGAAGGCGGGAGGGAGAGCGGAAAAAATTCCCGAAGCGGCGCCGTCCCCGCCAGTCGTTTGTGTGATGTTGAGGTGACGATGATGGTGCTCGAATCACCGTTACGGCTCTACACCGCCGCCGCCGCCGGCCTTTTCCCCCCGCACTCGATTTTCCCGTCGGCGGCCCACCGGTTTTCCCTCGGGGGCCCCTTCGGTTCCGGGTTCCTCGGGGCGCCGCCGCAGGCCCCGGGCCCCCCGCACATCCGGTTCCGGCCCCAGGAGCCCGTCCGACGGCCCCCGCGCCGCCCCACGTCCCCGCTCTCCAAAGGTAAGCGCTTTCAATCAGTTCTGCCAATTCAATTAATAAATACTATACACAGCGAAAATATCCAAATCCCTTAAAACATTCTAATCTATCAATGTTTTGATCTGGCCAACCTGCAAACTACCTCCAAAAAATGCAGATCTATTCCGTTAATGCACCACCAATACTTTTAAAGATCAAAGGATGTTTATTTTATAATACGTAATAATATCAAATTCTATCTATCAATAAATAGTGAAATTAAATAATAAAATTGGGCAAATTCAAAACTCAAGCTATATATTTCTTGAGCGCAATGGAAACCTTTATTAACTTATCAACACAACATTTTTAAACGGGCCTTGTTTATTGCGGCTTCATAAACTGTGAAATATGAAATTTTCCGGTCCGCATTTTGAATCTTTGGCGAATTAACGGAATCGCAACCGCATAAAGTAATGATGAAAAATGAACGGAGCTCGATACTGTGCCGCTATTCATTCAAACAAACCGCTTCTGCTAATTCAATTAATGAACACTCGATGCAGCGAAAACATCCAAGTCCGTTAGTACATTCAAATCTGAACGGTTGATGTGATACATTTCATATATGAATCTATTTATTTGAAATATACATCAAACAACACATCAGCAATGTTTTGATCAGGGCATTCAGCAAACTAGCCCTAAAATAAAGCGGACCTATTCCGTTAATTCACAACTACTTTTTTGGGGTTAGCATTCCGTTAATTCACCACCAATTTATTTATTTATTTATATACAAACGGCACATAGTGTCAATATTACAATTTAAATTAAATATGATCTGATGCCATTGGTTTTAGATAATGACAAATAATATTTTTAAAAAAAATAGTTTTTGCTGCATTGAAGGTCCAATAGGTACTTTTAAGACTCAATGGAGGTTTATTTTATATCCCTAAAATGCACCTGTTATCAAAATCAGAAAATATAAAAAGTAATTGAATAATAAAACTGGCCAACTTCAAAACTCACACAATATATTTCTGGATAACAATTTATCACAACAAGTCATAAACTGTAAAATATGCTCCAGCATTTTGAAGAAAAAATTTTGGGTTTTTGGTGAATTAACGGAATCACAATCCAAAAAAGTAGTGGTGGTGAATTAACGGAATCCGATAATACCAATTTGCCGCTTCTCATTCAAACAAAGACTTCTGCCAATTCAATTAATGGCTACTCGATTCAGCGAAAATATCACAATCCATTAGTACATCCAAATCTGAATTTTTTAATGTGGAATCAACACCAAAACACATCATCAATCAGGGAAACCAGCAAACTACCTCTAAAAATTCTGAGCGATCCGGTATTTATACCAATTACGAGTGGGAAATGATCATTTTTTACTGATCTAGAGATTATCGCGATTTCTCGAATTCAAAACAATGCTAGAAATCAACCTCAGAGTACGAAAACCCAAGTATTTTCAGCTTCATGCTGGTAGGGATGAAGATTCCAGTATCATTCAATTAAAAAAGCCTAGTATCAATCACATATTGAGTCCTCAAGTCAAAAATATCCGAATATCATGACACTCAAATCTGATTACTTAATTTGAAATCAACTCCAAAACACTCCAGCAATGTTTTGACCCAACCTGCAAACAACCTCTAAAAATTGCGGGCAATCCGGTAATTCCGATTTGCCGCTATTCATACAAACAAACCACTTCTGCCGATTCAATTAATAAACACTCAATACAACAAAAATATCCTAATCTATTAACATTCTAATCTGAATCGTTTAATTTGAATTTAACCCCATAACATATCAGCAATGTTTTGATCAGGACAACCTCTTCTAATCAGGCTACTACATCAAAAATAGCAAGCAATCCAGTAATACAGATTTGAAGTGAGGGAAATTATAGTTTTTCATAGATCTATAGAATACCGCGATCTCCCAAAATCAAAACTTTAAAGCACGAAAAACCTAAATTTATTTTCAGGTTTATGTAGGTAGGAATGGAGACTCCGGTAGCATTTACTTTAAAAAATTGAGGTAAGCATTCATTTAATTATAAACGTCTAGCGAAAATGACATAGTGGCACTTCAAAACGAGAAAAATATCCGAATATCGTAATTAATGCTCTATCTTTAATTCGAAATCAACGCCAAAACACATCAGCAATGTTTTGATCAGGGCAACCTATACTCTTCAGGCAACTACGAGTACATCTAAAAATTACAAGCGATTCTGTAGTACAGAAATGAAAAGATAATTTTTCATTGATCTAGAGAAAATCGCGATTTCGTAAAATCAAAAACAATGGTGGAGGAAAAAGGGCAACTTTTACCTCCCAACCGATAATATCACGTGCAAAGCACAGAAAACCTAAACATTTACTGGTTTTTGTAGGTAAGAATGCAGACTCCGGGAGCATTTAATTTGAAAAAATTGAAGCAAGAATCAACTTAATTCAAAAAGGCAGATGACTATTCAAAACAACAAAAATATCCGAATAGAAAAGGTAGAAATGAATGCAAAATTACACCAGCAATGTTTTGTCATGGTGAGTTCCATATTCTCACATCACAGCTTCTTCAAACCATGAAAACTGAACTTTTAGATTCATATAGGTACTAACTGAGGTCAGCAATAATTTAATCCAATTTATCAGTGACGGAAAATCGTGAAAACTGGTAAAGGCGTTTTTTCAATAGCTGTAAATTTGATATTTCTTACGAAGGATGGTGTTCCTACTAGTAAACAATAAAACATGAACAGCATTTCCACCCAAACCACAGTATTTAATTTGAAAATATCCCTGAAACATCACCGTGCTATGCTGTTCAAGTCAACATAACATAGCATTTACCTTCAAAACGGTTTTCAGGTTCAAATAATGATTTTTTAAAAATTATTTCCAAAACTTTGTCATAACCATTAGCTATCTAATCGAATAGTGATCGCCTAGTGATCCTCCGAAAAGGAAGCATAAAATAAATAGGAGTTCAAAAAGAAGAAATTATCTCATTGGACCCTAAGCTGAAACTGTAAACAAAAATATGACAAAAATAATTGAAATATTCTTTGAAATTAGAAACATAATGGACAATAAGGCAAAAATTAATGATTTGCAACGCTTTGGTACAACTCCGTTAATTATGGTATTTGTACCCTGGGGGAATGTATACTGGAATAAAACAAAGAATGTTTCGACAAGACAAAAATCATTAATCTAAACTGTAATTAATAAACCTTGATATCACCAAATGAATTATTTAGGAACATAAAATATTAACGATTAGGAAATCATTGAAAAAACTAGCAACACCACTATTTACAAACAACTGGTAGCAGGTACACTTGAAAGAACGAAAAATGGTACCATAATCAAGTACGACGACGAGTTTTTGAAGACCTGGTGCCGATGATAGAAAGAATGTTTCGACAAGATAAAATTAATGACAATTTTATTTAATAAACCTCGATATCCATCAAATGAATTAATTATTTAGGAGAATTAAAATGTTAAAGTTTCAGAAATCATTGAAAAAAGCTACCATAATTAATATTTACAAACGAATCCTAGCATGCAAACGTAGAAGAACAAACGGTGGTACCAGAGTTGCTAATAAAATCCATATTGTGAATCCTTGACAACAACTGCTGTCCGATGAAATAACGACTGATGGAGCATAACTAAACTTTTTGAAGACCTATTGCCACCAATTGAACCAAATTGAAATCGAAACAAAAAAAAAAAGTATAAGGTAACGGCACTGGTAGTGGCCACTGCTCCAGTAGTGGCCATTTTAAAGTTTCTCCCCCGATTCCCGGTCTCCTAGTGGCTTCAAACTTGCAGGAGGTACAGCTCATGTCATCTTGTAGTCAGAGGTTGAACTAGGAGTGCGCAGAGCATCATTGGAAATTGTGGTAAACTTCTCAATATGACCGTCCCTAGTTTCCTCGTTTGTTGGGCTGTATCGTAGAGCTTCTACTGGATAGAATCAATTTTGTTCATCTGGTATTGAATTTAATGATATTAAACACGTAAGGAAATGTCAAGTGGCCACTACTGAGACATGCACGTGGCCACTACTGGAAATTTCGTAATTTGATGTGGCCACTACTAGATCAAAATAAAGGTGTGAGAAAAAATTAATAAAAAATAGAAAAAATTGTTCTTTTGATAGTTTTTGGATATGTTAGGGAAGATATTATATTCTAAATGAGTCCTGAAGAAAGTCAGTACTACTGTTGGCCCACAATTGTCAAAACTAAAGAAAAAAATTGTTAACTGTGGCCACTACCGGTACCGTTACCTTAGATCAAGAAATAGACGAACAGGCATATTTTTGGATGTAGGAAATGGTGTTGTTTTATATTTATAGCCAAGTAGTTTGAACAAACAGCATCACCTTGTAATCTAAAATTTATTTTCAGAAAATATTAATTTGTGGAATTTTCGGTGCTGATAGCATTTAAGTGACACTTTGCAAAATAAATGTAAACCTTATTTCATTTCAATGAATGCAACTTTTTTTTTAAACATCAAGCGAAAAAACAAATAAAAGAACGAACCCATTTACAACATTTTTTGTAGATGTTGACTTTTAACAGCCAAACATTTCTGTTTCATTCGAAAAATTGTAAGAAAGTCAATCGTTTAAATTACAGCGGGCGCGCAAATGAGGAGACCCTAATAGAAAATGCCGTTGACATTTTCATTATGGGAGGCAGAATTTTTGGGTAATTCATAATTGCCAAGACTTATTATTGAAAATGATATACCGAAATTGGAGGAGCAATAATTTAATAAAAAAGGATTGTACCAATCACATATTAGTTCTGTTGAAGAACAAAACGATGACTTGATGATGATTGATGTCGACCAAGAATTGTAATCGTCCCCAGCCGTTCTCCGCATGTTGTTCCGAAGAACGGTTCCAGTCACACCCCTAATAACGGCGGAATGTTTCATTCCTCTTAGCTTATCATCACTGCTATTAATTCCCCTGAAAGCAATCACCACCTATACTCATATCGCGCCGACTCCCGAAATTACCCATAAAATGAATTAAAAGTTGAAGAAAAATTGGCAATTACTCAAAACATTCCCGAGACGATTGTATTTAATTGTCTTCAACTATAAGACAACTATATTCATCATTAAGAGGCAAAAAAATGATCAACGAAAGAAAACATTCCGGAAAATCCTACAAGTAATTATCGTTGACATTTCAAACCGTTTAACTCCGCGATTTTTATTACTCATTTTATTGAAAAGATGATCCTTCCGTAATGATGACATTATTGGAGAATTACAGAAAGAAAGTTTTGCGGCGATCGGAAAATAAATTACCGGCGGAATCCGGGATAGGGAATGGAGATTGGCGTTCATTAAAGTGTTAGTACCGGAGAATATGGAAACCGGTAGTTGCGCCAGGTTGTGTTTAACGGAGTCCTTGTCAAACTTCTGTTAGTAATGAAATTTCTGTTCAGGCGAATATATTATTAGTACCAGGTGTGCTATGATTATGATGTTTGAGCGTGTTTTTCTTACTGCGTCTGTGAAATAGCGACGCGCTAGCCACTCCTGCTGAATTTTTTCCGACGAATTGTGAGGTAAAAATTGAACGGGCATTTCGACATCATAACCAGAGATTGAATCATTTTATACTCTTAACAAGAAAACATGGGATCTGTCTGATTTTTTTCCGTATACTTCAACAAATAGAGTAGCTTCTCCCGCCGATATACCATTCACATTGGATTCGTAACGATCACGAACCCCTTTGGCGATTCTTCAATTTAGTGCACAGATGTACTTAGTTTACTGACAAGCGGAACTTGCTTGAACATTCGAGAACGTTTGCGAACAGGGCAATGCAAACTGTATTCGGTACGGGTGACAACTCACACTGGCCAAGCAGCTTGCTCACGATTGTTTGTGAACAATGTTCGCGAATAATGCTTGTGAAGTTCGATTCCATTGAACTTCAGTCCGGCTTATCTTGTCGGAGCTGTTCGCGTCTCCCCGTTTCCTTTCTATCAGTTGAACTGAGAATTCCACAGAGATGGTTGTTGTATTTTCAAATTCATCCATCCATGTGTACTCGAAGCATCAAGTATTTTTGATTTCTTCTCAACAGGTATGTTTAGTTTTTCTCTGAAGCACCATTTCTCAGGAACCTATTGTTCCTGTAATCATGCTCTCCATAAAAATCAATTCTTCTTTACAGATGCAATCATTGTGATTCTTTCCCGAGCACAAATCTTATATGCTTGATTGTTGTGAACACTCAAAAATGACTTCTAAAACATAGACGCAGGAAACAGAATTGAAAACAATCACAAAACAAACAAACAACAGAAATAGGATTCATTTGTAACAAAAACGCGGATAGCACCTTCATGATTGGAAGAATTACCAAAACAGTAAGAAGCTACTGTTGAGCATAGAAAAAAGTTGTGCCATCCCACGATTTTCGAGTTTTCTGATTGGTAGAGTTCATAGGCTCGTCTCAATTCTAACTGAAATTCAGCTATTTTCCGGATGACCTTGGAGCACAGATAATATCTGCTCCTGGTTTCTTCTGATTGGCCAGTTGTTCCCGCAAAGCAAACCGCATTCCCCGCAGAGCCCAATGACGGTCTATTTCGTGCGTTGGTACAAACCCTTCAATGAGGACAGAGCATTTTGAAATTTCAGTTTTTATTATTGCTAATATCATTTTTTATATTTGGCTGGATTGCACATGCGCATAAGCTCCTATCAGGAGCCGCCCCTGAAATACAACATCTGTAACAATAGATTATAAGTAAGTGGCGTTTGGGCGCTGATAACGAATGTCAACATAAGCAACCAACCAAGCCACTGATTGTCAAGGAAGAAATCGACTTCAAAACGTCCTTAGCTGATCAGGGAGTTAGGGAATCGTTTCATTCTAGTTCCATGGTCTCTTATAGTTTCTATTTCAATTTTCAGCATTATAGGAAGGAAATTGGATAAATTCAAAGACCCTGCTCCGATGCTTATATTAATTCCATGTTGCCATTATATCATTCTGTTCTGCTGTCTTAGAGAAGCCACGTTCCATATTGCAGCTCCATAGATCGACTTTATCTTCTAAAAAACAATGTAAAATTCCAGGAAGGAATATTGTTGCTAATCCCTTGTCATATGACATTGATATCTCACTCGGCTTATCTGGGCAAGTAATTTTCTTCTACCTGTCTAAAGTAGATTCCTACTGACTGGGTAGGTTCATAATCATTATAACTCGATTATATCTATGTTAAAAAAACTTCCTGGCAACTTTTCTAAAGACTTATTCATGTCACAGTTCATTCAGCTGATCAGATTAGTTTAGTGTACTGTCTCAGAGTACTTTTACCTGTCTCAGATAACGTTTGTTTCACATTTCCAAACCATGGCCTGATTCTATGTTTGTCAAAAAAACATAGCGAGATTTCGTTGCACAACTTTTTAACTGATTAGCACTAAGACAAAGTCAGCTAAGAGCTTGTTCAGTTGATCGGAGTGATTCGGCACGTTGTCTAAGAGACGTTTCGTTTCCGATTTCAGCATCAGCGGCTGTTACTTTCTTTGTCAAAAAGTTGGGAAATTATATGGCTTAACTGCCCAAGAACTGCTCTGACCTTGCTGATCATGTATGAAGTAGTAATGCTAATATATGTGTGCGGGAGAGGCTTCAGTTTTTATATCAGTATCTTAGTCTGATACATGTAAAACGTAGGGAAATTCCGTGGTGTAGCTTTCTTACTACTCTAGCCCAAAACTTAGTTCGCTGTCACTCTATTCTACATTACAGGTATCAGAGGTGCTTTGTTTCCAATTTCAGAATCATAGCTGATAATTCGTACTTTGGTCAGGAACGTTACAAACTCTCGTTGTGTATCTTTCCTTTTACAATTCCCAACACTCCGCTTAGAGATCATTCAACTGATCTGAATAGCTATGTATTTATTCACTCTATTTTACATGTACCCGAGATGCTGCGTTTTTCATTGCAGCATCAACATGTGGAATTTAAGTCCAAAACATTGAAGATTTCGTTGGGCAATTTGTTCAATTACTTCCAACTCTAAAACTTAGCTCAGAGCTTGCTCTTCCGATCTGAACTGCCCCGCACGTTGCCACTCCACTCTGCATACTTGTTACATGTACCATGTTCCAATGAAACTTGGAGGGCACCATCTACAACCTAACTAGCACATTCCCTGATAGTTTCATCAAAATCTGATTACAAGATCTGTGGACACACAAACCCACTTTCTGACAGACAGAAACAAAACAATAGTTGTTCAGAATGGGCTAAAAGGCGAAACGCGAGTGGAAATGATGATTTTGGAGAAAGAAATTTCATCTCCTGGAAGTGATAGCGAAGCTCCTACCACCTGTTATGAGTATAGTAATTTTAATATTAATTAAAATTAGGTGAAACTAAACTGTTGGCAGGGGGGCACCCCTGCCAGCCCCCCTCCCCCCCCCCAACTTAGATCCAACCCCCCCCCCCCACATAAAAAACAGTAAAAAATACCTGTAAGCACCCCTTACTTAATCCAAAACTAAAAGAAGCTTTATATACTTGAAAAGTTGTTGCTTTTTGGGAATTTTTATCTCACAAAAAGGGTAAAGATTGTCCCTTTCGAATGTCAGCTCCCTGATGATTCTTTTCTTGTTCAAAATCAATTAAACCCTGCCTTTTTGATGACAATAAAAAATATAACTACCCTAACTCATAAGAATCAATAAAGAAAACCTTCTAATTTAAATAGTAAGAAAACTGTTGAATCGAAAACATTGCACGATCACATCGCCGATCCTGTGAGTGAATGCCGAGAGCGAGGTGGCGAAGGGAATCGAAGTAGCGAACTTCTTACGGCCCGTCGGTGCAGTAAAAATATTGAAAGCCGTAAAAAAAGCCGCGGCACTTGGGTCTTCATCTGAAGAAGTAATTAGAAGCTGGTGGAAGAACCTGCGGAGTAACAATCGTTCTCAGTCGTCTGCTCGACCAACTCCCAACCTTTTCATTTGAACACTTGTTTGGGGCTTTGACTTCTCTCAACGTCTTTTGAAAATCACCTGGGGTAGTTTATAGGGTGTTAATTTTGAGTGTTCCACTTGGCTATTAGAGATCGGGATTTTCTGAGGTTTAATGAAGAGATGCCATCAATAATTTCTGGTTGTGTTTATCATGCGTCATGGGAATGTCTGGAGACGTCTGTATTTTTTATTTTTGGCGGAAATGTACTTTTATTGGAAAGCAAACTTACAGCTCGCACTTACCTGTGCCGTCGATTTGGTTGTGAGTTATTTCCCGTAATGAAATATAATACGACACGGCAAACTTCAGCAAAATCACTACCTAGCGTAATGATGATGGTGTCTGATAACAGCGTTTCTCGTCAGGTGTCGCGCTGACAAGTTGTCGTTTTAAACGGTTAGTGACTCCAAAGGTGAATCTATTTGCATATCTAGATGTGCTGATGAGTTTTTTGGGATGATCGGTAATGGGCATAGTATAGTAAATTCTGCTTCTTAGTGTAGATAATGTTATGGTTCACTGTCTCTTCGATTCTCAGCTGGCGAGTGATCCACCATACAACAGGCCACTCCCGCAATCAGTAGGCATCCACTAATCCAGTCAGTGGTTCTTCAATTCTTTGGTAGGTAGAACATGGATCCGTATCTCGATCCGAGCATCCTTTCTGCAACTAGCCAGCACTTACAAGAGTTTTATTGACTCAGATAGCTTACATCATGTGAAATGTCAGTTCTGGTACCAACTGCACTGCACATCAGATCACCGATCAGGTTTTGATGTAAGTTGGGTTACTCATCTGATTATTTTTTGTTTGTTTCAATTCAAGGATCATTGATGTACTGCTTAATTTGTAGTTTTCCATCGATTCAGTTGTAACACGATTTGCAGAGTCACTGAGAGCGAATTTTAAGCACGGACAATGACCGCATAATGAAATGGAATTCATTTACAGAAAATTGAAATAAAGTAAACTTCTTCTTTAAAGAGAGTGGACACAAACCCTTCACCAGACTACACGATGTATTACACATGAATGCATCACCATGATAGGATAAATATTACAGATTCTCGTGGTAAACTCATATGGTCTCAACAACTTGGTTCTTGCAGTGTACTTGTTTTAATTCTTTTGGCAACATGTTAGTCTTTTTTAAAGTAATAGATCTACACAAGTTTATTTTATCTTTAACATACAAATCCGCACCTATAAGCATTAAATTTTGTCGATTACTTGCAGTTATGTTCTTTTATGGTCTTGATAAAGTTTCCACCAAAAACTGCATGACTAAATTTATATGATAACCTAGTACGATGAACTTGACACAGACAAATTCTTAATCTATCTAACATTATAAACAAGCACAAAATAAGAAGTCAAATACCCCAAACACTATCGTTCAAACCTCTCCCTGTAAAGTTTGTGTCCGAGATTCAACGAACAGCCAGTTGGAATGAAACCGGTCGGATTAAAAACCCGAACGTAAAGAAGTTTTCAAACCTTGAGAGTCCCAGACGCTCAATCCCGTGATTTGTGGCCTTAAACTCACTCGTAAAAACACCTTTTACAGAAACATTCAACGAAAATCGAGCGATGTTTTATTGCTATATCTGCGCGTAGGAATTCATCCTAAGAAATATGCGGGGTGTTATGAAGAGGTAATGATATTCGATCGATGATGAATAGTTGGTAACCCCTTGATTATGGAGAAGTATTTTTGAACACGAGCTGGTGTTCAGGTTACACGTCAATTTCGCAACATTTTATTAAACAACATCATTGTGACGAATCGCAATACAAACAAACAATTTCGACTTGCGAATTCAAAAACGAAATGATAAATGGAAACCGAAAAGAGATTCCATCCTCCTTGCCGGCCACTGTCAATTCTCTTGTGTTTAATCCAAAATTTCTAAAATTGTTACTGGAACTTCAAAGTTGCAGAGAAACTGCTCTTCTTGTGGAGAAGTCAATTTCGGTTACGGATCCTCTGCTTTTGCTCTGGGTTTACACCATTTGTTTCTCAAAATCGCAGTTAACCTCTTGGTTAAAGATGAAATTCTCTGTGGAGAGCACCTTCAACTGAGGAAACCAGTGGTGTCAGCAATCCTCTCAACTTTGATGATTCTTCCTTGTGGGGATTCTGTCAGGTTTGGGTGAGTTAAGTGAGAGAATTGAAATTGATAATGCGATTGCCAATTGCATCGATAGGTTCCCGTTCAGAACGTTTGCTATTTTTCAAGTTTGATCATTTGGAAAATGGATGGCACAGGAATCTTTAATGTCTAAGCTGTACATACGGTTCCAGCTGCATATGCCGTATTGTGGATAATTTTGTTGACCACCGCAATATCGCTGTTGTACTTGACAATTTTGGAAGAGCAGACATAAATAAATGATAAAATCATATTAATATGACCACCACATCATCCACTGATAATATCGTCATCAACTTCTCCATTGGCAATATCAGGCCAGGACACTGTCCAGTAAATGTGTAATTGTACATTTAGTGATTGAAATGAACAATTTAGAAAATGTCATAATTATGAACGATAAAATCAAAATTTTACGTTTTGGACCATTCCTGAATGACTTTTTCATAGCACCTGTGTACAAGTGTTTATAATTTGTCCAAAAAGCCTTGCAACAAGCTAAATTGTCAGTCTCCATCCAATGTTGATGAGATTTTCAAACAATCTGCTGACTTTAGATCCGTAATTAGTATCAATACTTCAAAATCAATGCTTCACTCAGCATTTGTTCGAACGTAATGTCCATCAAGCTTAATTTTCTCACATGCTACATCCCCAATCTTGCCCAGGTTTGACTGATTAAAACTGATTCAATCATCCAATAAGAATGCACTCGCGCGAATGAGAAATCGTTGAAACAATCATTAGTACCACAAATTTCTGGCGATGAGCGAGTTAAACTGATGATGGCCCCTAAATAGTTTCATCACTGGAAAAATTATTAGCGTTAACTGTACATGCGCAACACTTGGAATCCATCAGCCTTCTTTCGTCCAGTTTCACAGTATCGTGGGACCGCCACAGCCCATACCACAGAGCGATTACTTCTACAGTTGTTGTCTATTTTGATAAATATTTCTGGATGATAAACGTGATAGACTAAGGATGTTCCCTTATCTTATTGATCTCACTAGCATCGAAAAAAAAGTACAAAACGTTTTCTCATGTTCTGTTGATCCGATCTCGCTGGAAATGACGATTTGATTGTACCATATGAATTCCATCAGTAACCTCATACTTCAAACCTTTGTAAAAAGCGAAAATTTTAATGTTGTCATTGATTTTTCGTTAAATATTCAGGGGTTACTATTTGCCCCAACCGTAGACACCAAGTATAGAATCTGATAAGATTATTTAAAACATGACAATCAACTAAAAATTCGTGTTAGAAGTACGAGAAAACCATTTGCCACACCAAACTTGGCAGATATTTTCATTTTACTTTAATATTTTGACTTGTCCCAAAAACAGGTCAATACTTATTCAAATGGTCGTAAATCTTTGTAAAACCGTTACAGGTTCCCTTCACATCTATGAAAAATCTGATGTTTCTGGTACTAAACGAATACAGAAACTGCAGATTTCCACAGCAATTAATTTGCAGAATGAAATAGTTTCTGACTACCAGTTTGTTATCGTCGAAACATGTCCCATTTCACAAATGACGAATGATAATACAAGCAAACAGCTCTTGATTCAGTTAGCGGTTTGCACTGCGGAAGCCTTTTTTCAACTTTCCGCCTCCAACCGCAACTGCAGCGGTAGCTGATTGAACGCGAATAGTAAAAGTGAAATCCGCGGGGGCGTTGTAACATAAAACTATTGGAAAAGGACGCGCGAACTCCGTTCCGCGAAACACCGGCGGTAAGAAGGAAATAAAAGAATCGAACAAAAAGGAACGACAAAATCATCGTAAACAACTCGAGAAATGCGGTAGCTTAATAACTTCAAGCTGTCGTGAAAGAAAAAGGTGCAAGTACTAACCGAGGTATTGCGGGAAGTGCTGGGGTCGTTGTCTGAGTTGTGGTGTTAGCAGGTGTAGTGACAAGTTGCATGACACCGAATCCTTCACAAGAGTCTGCCAATAGTGAGCAAGAAACTCGTGATCAGTTTCGGAAGTTGAAATATTTTGTTTAGTTCAAAGCCAAAATTTCTACTCACTTTTGCTTCCTCGCTGCCAATAATGAAGAAGGCTTTCTGTTAGAGGAAAAGTTTCAGTAATCAAAATTCAAAATTGTCACTTGCTTTTCGCGTTTCAAGTAGCTTCGTAGAAAAAATTGAAGTGAATCTAGAAATTTTAAGCTTTCATTGAATCGTTAAGACAAGATGTTTTGCCATTTTGAGGGAAACAACTCAAGTGCGAACACCTCTACAGATGTCAACCGATGAATTGCCTGTTTGCTATTCATCTATTCCCACATCATGAATGGCTGCAGATTACATTCTAGAAGGTGTTCAATTGATTCATTTGCGTATAATGATCCAGACATCATAGTTGTAGGAAAATTAATGCAGTGGACACTTTTACCAGGTTGTTTCTTGCTTTCATTCCCTGCGAGGTGCAGAATCTGAAAAGCTGCTCTTTCTTTTAAGGTGTTCAACCGCTTCTTGTGCACGTTCGTATCTTCCCTTCTAGTAAGAAGATATTCAATGGTCACCATAGCCCTCATGAAATTGAATGCGATAGACCCCATTATCAGTTTTATGTCTTGCTTCATTTCTCTGAGAGGAATTGAACTAAGCAGAATCTGAATAGCTATAGCAGGCTCACTAGGATTACTAGACCATTGGAATACTCAATCTGGAAGGAATTCAATCGATTCATGTGCATATAATCAACCAGGCATCGTGGTTGCACGGAAATGAATGCAGTGAACGCGCTTCAACTAGCTTGTTTCTTGCATCCATTATCTGCTGAATCTGAATAGCTGCTCTTTTTGGACGGTGTTCAATCGCTTCATGTGCATGTGCGGATCTCCGCTCCTAGTTAGAAGATATTCAATCGGCGTCATAGCTCTATGAAAATGTACATAGTTGGCACCAGTACCAACTTTTATTGCTTCCGTCTGCAATGTGCAAAATTTGAATGCCAGCCAAAAGGCTCACTAAGATTACTAGACGATGCAAGACTCATTCTGGAAGATGGTCAATCGGTTCATGTGCATATAATCAACCAGTCATCATTGTTGTGAGAAAATTACTGCAGTGGACCCTTTTAACAGAGTTGTTTCTTGCTTTCATTCTCTGCGAGGTGCAGAATTTGAATAGCTGCTAGCAGGCTACTAAGATTACTAAACGAGGGACGACTCATTCTGGAAGGCCTTCAATCTCTTCATCTACATGAATCCGTTTTTTAGTTACAATCTATCTACATCGAACATCGATTCCACTATCGACATACTTGTGAATCTCATTTAATATCTGGTTATCATACAAGTCACTTTCTTATTTAACATGTTGATACGACCAGTTCAACATCTTATCAACAACATTATGTCATTATTACCAAAGTCCCAAGATGAATTAATCAACTTGCCCGGCCTGCGAATAACGCAGGTGCAAACAATGTTGAGATCCAGCGATTTTCAATAAATTAGAAATTATTATTGAATTAACGAAGAAAATCCTTGTTATTTTCACGCTCGTTACCTCCCAAAGGTGGAATCTAATTGAAATCTTTCAAAGCAGGATGATGTTCTCGTTATTCGACCGTTAGTTATTCTCGCCTCGTCGGTCGAAGAAAATTTTTTGTTAATTGAGTGGTTCTGATTAAATATAACATTCTTCGTTATAGGTTTTTTTAAGTATGAGGGTTTCCAGTAACTTACCAGGCGGAGTTTTCTCCGAGTTGAGACGGAACGTTTGTTTAAATCTTTCGGATTTCGCTGGATCTCCGGACCTAAATCTAAAACAAAACCGTCTTTGAAGACCCCGGGCGGGAAGTGTTTAGAGGATTAAACGTCGATAAACGCTCGTGTGAATGGCTCCGCTTCGCCCAACCTCGGTTAATGTTGTAATTCAACCTAATGAATTGAGACAACGATTAGGGGGCGGCACGCTAACCGGGCATTTGTCAGGAGGGCCCCGCATTTCGAGGTTCACACGGCGGTGCTGAAGGAAGTTGGGAAGATAAAACCAGTTTTCGGAGTGAAATGTATGCACCTAAATGCAGAACATAACAATCATGATCTTCATAATCATTGTTTTCTTGGCAGTACAAACAGTTGAGATGTCAGTTAGCTGCCGCGCTAGAGACATCGTTCAAGAACATATAGGAATTGGTTAAACCTCCTAGGCGTAAAGCTTCTGGCAATAATTTGTTGTTTAAGCGCACGCGCATGGATTTGATGAAATTAATTTAACAAAATTATCCTAAGGCCAATCATCCCTGAAATAGTTCCAACATCGGCCACCACGTTACGCTTCAAAACGAGCTAAATTTGAATGACAGACTACACTTCGGGTTTTCATTGGATTTTGATTCTGAAATTGGTAATTTACTCAGAATAAAAATATAAATGACTATAAACTCGGTTTAAAATTTCAACATTTAAATTTCCAATTTTTTTAAAAAGAAAATGGTAAACCACAATATTATTTTTTTAAAAAGGAGATTCAAACATAAGATTATTACTCTTCAACCACCCTCTAGTCACTTTGAAAGTATCATATTCATTAGAAGAAATAGGGTCACATACGATAATCCTACACGATAAAATGTGCACCAGAAACAGGGAAATTTTAAAGTTTTACATTCTAAAATTCTAAACAAGAAAGTTCTAAAGTATTAGTGTAGAATATTTTAGTAGTCTCTCGAGGAATCACGAAATCATCATGAAACCAAAGGATGACATATTAATTCTACTAGTAATTCTTACTTGTAAGGGGTTTAATATTTTTCCCAGGTCCTACTCATCCTAAAATATGATGGATATTTGTGTGGAAAACGTTGGAAATGATAAAAAAAGGTTTTTTTGTGTATCTGATGACCCATCTAGACAAATCACTGGTTTTTACAAATCCAACGCAATCCTTGGTAAATAAAATTTATATTTATATGTATTGTGCACATAAGCACCAGCGAAAAGAAAATATTTCAAGTGTGTCCCTACGTACATAGTTTCCAGAGTTTTGTAAGTATTTCTCAAGTAAGTGAACTCAACTATTATAGGTGTGGTGTGAATTAACATTTTGATTAAATTAAGCTCTGTTGATTTGGGTAAATGTTTCTTAACAACAACGTTCATGTGCAACGTTGAGAAAGGATATTAGTGAAAGTACGAATTTCCCAAAAAATATCTTAGGAACCCTGAAGTTTTAACGTAGGGAAAATTTAATGAGCCCCATGGGGTCAGATTTTCCAAAGTTCTTGAATTTTGGTTTTCGACTTCTGAGAGTAAAAAACTAGGTCTGTCTTTGTAGTAAAAGTTTTAGATTTCAAAGAGTTGGTAGTCTAAGTTGGTATGAAGACGTTGGCTGACTCAACTGAGAGGGGAATGGACTGGTTTCCCCTGCCAAGCGCTGAGGCGATAATCCAGCAACACGAAGAGGATACCCCTGAAGCTAAAAATTTCAGGCTTACCAATTTCAAGAAACGATAAGGGAAAACTTCCATTTCCACCTTAAAATATAATCAGCACGTTGCTTGCCATTTTTTGAACATTTTGCCTCTTAAAATGAAAGAACACCGTCAATGGATCCCAGGCTATTAGAATAATTCTAATAGTCCGGGGGCAACAGCTGATATCTATCTATTATTGTATAATTATTACAATTAATTTAATTATTACGAGATAGTGCCTTTTAATATTGACGCGAACAATGCGATAACCAGTTACGTACTACGTGATAACAACGGACCCGAGAAACTTTCTTAAAAGCTCTTCAGTTTCCCACGTGTGTCGACCGGAATATTGAAAGTTGCACCGTTTAGTGTTTCCACCGATTAGAAAAAGGTGAGAACAATTATTACAGAAAAAAACTTCTTGATAGAAAAATTCTCAACATATCTCAATTGTACACCTTCCAGCAACGACGACTGAACTCCATCTTCCTGAATTTTGGGGAAATGAAAATAATGTTTGAAGGCTTGAGTTTTTAACCAAGGGCCTCCTTGTTTTTCACAATTATCATTCATCATCCAACAATGACTTTGAGAGAAGAATCTTCTAGATTGGCCTATTTCCATACCGCAGGTCATTTTAAATTCTGGAGCTAACTCCTTGTTGCACCACATAGTCTGAATTACTCAATTTGTCAACTCAACCAATCATATTCTTAAAATATGATATTTTCGTCATATAGGCAACCTAGATAACTTTAGTGATCGATAATAATTTGTTTTTAATCCAAGTACCAAACATAGGTTATATTATCAATACCACAAATCAATTACACCAGGGGTGCTCAAACGGTCGATCGCGAGTGCTTTTTGATAGATAGATAGATAGTTTATTTAGATCTCGGGAAGAAAGAATTTTTTAATAAGTAGGCAACAAAACTACAAAAATTGATTACGTAATAACACTGCTTGCGGCAAAAGCAGATTCCTCAGTTGAATTATGATACGTATGAGGCTGAATTATCAAATATTTTGGGACAATTCGAAATGCGTTTTTATGATTGCAGTAAATTGGTAAATATAGCATCATTTATGAGTTATCCTTTTTCATGAAAAAACATTGAAGAATTATCTACTAAAGTAGCAAGTCAGTTTAATATGAACTCATGTTCTGCTGAAAATGAGATGGTGCAGATTATATCAGATATACATCTCAAAGCTACAGCATCTGATACAAATTTCTGGTGTTTTATATCTGAAGATAAATATCCGATTCTAAGACAAATCGCCCTTCAACTGACGGCAATGTTTGGGTCAACTTACTTGTGCGAGTCTGCATTTTCTGAAATGAAGATAATTAAGTCAAAATATCGCAATCGACTAACTGACGATCATATGTCATCATGCTTGCGATTAGCTCTCAGTGGTTACGCACCATCTTATGAAAAGTATGCTGAGGACATGCAGTGCCATGCTTCAACATCCAAAGCGACTCCTTAGTTAAGTTTAACGCCATATGTAACTCTTTTGTTTTGTAACAACGAATAAACTCGCAAATTTGAATAACTACGAGTTTTTTCATGTAGAGAAGGACTTAAGTAAACCTAACCCAAACTTTGACTAAAATAATGTAAATTTTGCGGAAAGCTAATATCTATATATGCTACGGTACACCCTACCTAGATCGCCAGCAGTTTATGTTATGGTTATGCAGTTTGAGCACCCCTGAATCACACAGTAAAAGATTGATTCAGCGAACATTGAACATAAGATTGAATCATTATCACATTGGAAACCAGAACCAACCGGTCAACATTGGCAAAATCAGCGAAAGCGAAATGCTAAAAAAATTGACCTTTTTGGATAATACAGTAAGAAAACATTTGAGGAGAGCATAATGAGTGGGAAAGTTTCAGCAGTTGACATTCAGAACGAGCTAGTCAGCATCATGATATTGTTCATCGTCGGGCTCGTCGACGGTCACCACATTGTTTGATCTTAGTCTCTGGAAAACCGCATATCATCTCCCCTACAAAACTTTTTAGCCAGGTCCATCACATCTTTCAGCTTGGCCAATTTAAGCTTCTCTGTATGGTGGTCGAGCTGCTGCACTCTAGTTAAGAAATGTACCATTTCCATAGGTTTGGATATATTTTTAATAACCCAATTCAGTAATCGCTTTTCACAGTTTCGCTACGTTTGATGCAGCTTTGTCCAATGGAATCTTCATCGTACATAAACGACTTATTCTACGTGATACAATACAGTGTTGTAAGTTGATAACACGACATTAGAGACGGAACAAAGCTCAGTTTGACAATACATCGAAATTCTCGTGAAGCTTTTGTCTTTTTTATGAAAATAGGTACTGTAGTCTTTCACGTCTTTTTCTTTTAAGGTGGCGTTCGGTGGATAGCGGAGTTGGGTTATTTCTTGTTGCCGCGAGTTTGGGTGGTTATCGAATGCACAGTGTTAGTGTGATGTGTAACTGAGTAATTACTTCAATAATCAATGGCATTTGGAGCTCATCATGAATATCCCATGACGTACCATGGGACGTTTGTCATAGTACGGAGAAAACGGTTTTGGACCGATTGCTCTTTATTAAGTTGCGACTTGAATGCAGAACCCCAGACGCTGCTTGTCCTATTACAAAATGACTCAAACTAATGTTTACTTCGAGGACTGACATTGGTCAAGACCCTCCAACAAGTTTTCGTGTTAATTAGTGCCAATACCTAATATAATTTGTAAAACCTCAACTAAAACGTATATATTTATTACAATAAAATTTTCTCTGTCATAAGAAATAAATAAATGAAAATGAAGAAAAGCGTTTTTAATTTTATTTTAAAGGATTTTATTATATTTGTTCCTAAATTTTGAACCTAACGTCACGTAATACGCCCCTTTCGGTTTTTTAAGAATACGGAGATGGCTCACCCTACAGGGATATTAATTAATTAGGTAATCCTGAAAGTTCCCCACAACACCACTAAATCAGTCATATAATAAAACTTCAAAATAAGTGTTGACTCCAAATTTTTGGGGTTGGCTAGTAGTTGCTGCAGGATCTTAGTTTTCTTCACATGTATTGTATAAACCTCCTTTTAGTGGATTTAATGGTTTCAATGATATTGCCGGAGATGAAATAATTAGGTATTAAAGTGGAAAGCGACTCAATTTGACGTTAAATAGTTATCTGATTTCTTTCTTTAAAATTCCACTTGGGGCGCACTAATGAAGCTTTGAAGACCGGATGTTGCAGTCTTCAAACTACCGGATTCTAATAATTGTCCCAACCTGACCGATGAAAACATTTCAAATTACGCGTGGACTCGTTTTTTCGAGAGACTTTCTTCTGGGAGTTTTCATATCAAATCGTTATTTCGAATAACGGACCATTCAGTTTCCTCCGCTCGTGAATTTTGATGGGATATCGTTCGTTTAACGCCCTTTAATAGTGTTCTAAAAAGAAGAACCACGATGATTTCCCGTGGACGATTTGGGGCTGTCATTAAACAGAAGCTCCTTGAGGAGAGAAAGGCTCCTCCTATCGCTGGATCCAGTGACCCTTGTAAATGAAACTCCTGGAACGATGTTCTTTGATCGATTTCTCGGGAGGATTGATAACTATTACGCTGATCACGCTATAATATTTATAAACGTGATGTTAAAGACTGATGTAGAGATGAGTCGGTGTTTCGCAGCTCTTACAGTAAAGATGCAACGGACACAAAATTGTAATGATTGTTACTACCAATAATCAAGGGTAGACTTAACCAACTGCTTTTTCCATAAGACTGATGGAGTTTTCAATAACTAAGCTCGTTAATGAGCTGAATTTCCAGCTGCACCTAACAAAAGCTTTTCGCAGATACTTTGCAAACTTATAAAATCATATTTGAAGAAAATTAATGAGAGTCGGCGTGAACTATGTAATAAGATGTACACGTATATATGGGTGATTCCTATTTTACGGGACAATCGCTGCCTTTCATTGATAAATAATTTTCTGTTCAACTTTTTCCAAAAATTATTTTGTGGATTTTATGTGGTAACTAGGCCTACTTATGGCTGTCATAAAGTTCGGCTATTCTTCATTGTACATGCCGGTAATTGATCGAAATGTACCTCTAATCTCATTGTCATGGTCTGTCCGTGAGTCAGAATTTGAACTTGATCCGTTTGCAAGTTTCAATTTCTAAAGTGTTTATTAGACTCTTAATTGCAGAAGGTTAATGTTGATTTCTCATTGTCGTGGCGATTTTAAACTTCATTGTTGTGGCTACACAAAAGCCGTCATGGCTGTTTGAAACAATTTTTTTTCAAGTTTGGTATTTGATACTAAATAAATACTGATATTAAAATGTGATAGGTACTTGTTCTAGCACAAAGTCGTGAAAAACTGAAATCAGATATCTGTCTCATTCAACCTTACCTACACATCGTTAACGTAATTCTATCGTTATTTGGTTGACAAAGCTCATTGTCATGGATACATACCATTCTCGTAACCTATAAAATTTTAAAACCTGAATTTTGAGGAAACAAATGAAAATGATGCGTGCTTGTACATCACTATACCATTAGAGTAACATCTAGATTGTATAATAAAAAAATCATAAATTTAGGAGAACAAAATTCTTTAGTCAGAATCAAAACCTCGGTTGTCCCGTTAAATGAGAATCACCCATGTAGCAGTTAGTTTTATTCCAAACCCTTGCTTCATTACTAAACCCAAATACTAAAATATTAAGATAAGAGTGAAAATCAACAATGTGCAGTCATAAGTAATAGATCCCATTCAAAATCTGTGTGTTTAAGTAGGTTCCTCTGTTAACGTTATTGGACGCTGCTAAATAGGTAAATGGATGCTGCTTCACTAGTTTATAATAGTCAAAGGTACCGCACTCCAGTGAAGCCCCTCACATTTTTGATCCACAACACCTTGTGAGCACTGAAAGCTCAGGGCAATATTAACTAATAATCCTTGCCGAGATGTGAAGTGTGAAACAAACCATCGATACAGGGCCAAGCTAAAGTCTAATTTTTCAACGAAGAGATCAAAATCAATTAAAAAGCATTTCTGCAGGCTTACATCTTTTCAATCGCCTCAATGCTTTTGTGTTGTCGAAAATCAAGCAGATCATAAACGGCACTCAAATCCAACAGCACATTAATAAAGTGATTCGATGAGTGATATACAAAAAATTACAATGAGCTTACCGAAAAACCCTGGATTCACATCATACGCTGCAAGACTCTGAGATGACTCAAGTAATTAAAATATCAATCCAGTTCTACCAAAAGATTACTTCGCGAAATGTTGGCAGCTACAATTGGTAGTAGTTTTGGTCGCCTTATTTAAATCTTCAGTGAGCTGGACCTCCGAGCAAAATAAAATAGTCCATGGCAATCGATAGTTAAAATCTCATTTCAACACTGTTTTCTACCTCAAGCTGAAAAAGCTACCAACTCTTTGAACCAGAACATATGTGAGAGCCAGTAAAACCGATTGGCAAATGTTATTAAAGCCCTTTAGAGTTTTCTATTAAGCAATTCCCTCCTAAATTTCAATCCTGGAGCACTTGTAAGCGTAAAATCATGATCAATTAGTTATCCATAACCTCAAAATAATTCAACACTACGCCAGTTTCCTCTTATGGCCTGTTTCACGAACAATCTCTAACTATGGTTAAAGTAGATCATTGTTTTAAGGTACCAAATATTTGAACGTTGATTTTAAAAAAATGGGTTTCCCCACCGTTATCAGTAAACGTACAGTTAAAGCGTTTCCATGAAACGTCGATTAAAAAGTTAAACGTTGATTTAGACGCTATCAAGAAGGCATTTGCCCACAAAATATGGGTGATAACGAGATAACAGTGATAATGAAACCAACAACCGTTTCTACTTTCGCTCCGTTTTCGTTCGATTACTGCTTGCTTTGCTTTACTACTTCACTTGCTTCACTCAGTGTTGTGCTTTTGTAAACAGTTTAGTTCATATTCATTTCGTCAGTTTACATTGTTTCTTGAAAGTTCGCTGCAATAAATTATTTCATTGGGGTGCATTATTATTCAAGCACCAAACTATAATCAAGCCTCAGTGGTGTTCACGTGTGATTTGAATCACGCAATAAAAAAATTTCCGTCCGTCCGCCGTTTCTACAGGAAAAATCCATGTTGGTCCAATTTTTTTTTTTTTTTTCCAAATTTTTTCTTAACCCGAGTAGCTACTTTAAAGCTTTGGAGTGTCAAAGTGTTTCACAGGTGATAGAGCGATTATTGAATTTCAGGAGGCACACAAATATGATCAACTGATCAATCCAAATAGGTATTTTGGTCGAGAACAGATTTACGTGCTCTATGCATATCTCCTGAAATTTAATAATCGCTCTATCACCTGTGAAATAATATTTCACATATTATTATACACACTCCAAAGTGTGTGTATATTATACACACTCCAAAGTTTAGTAGAAATTCAAATCATGAACGCAAGCCAATTGAATAATGAACCCCAGTAAAATAATTTGCAGTGTTTTTTTTTTTTTTTTTTACCACAAATTAGCCAAAATAACCAATAAAATGAGTAGCCCAAAAAATACAAATAGAATACAAAAACTAAGGAAAAAAATACTACAAAATAGCAGAAAAAGCACAATGAACAGAGAAGTAGCAAAACGGATTAACGGAATGGAACCAAATATCTCGAAAAGTAGTGGTATTGATCGCTGTTTAGAGGACTAACCACCACCCGAACTTTGTTGGTTCAATTTTATCGTCGATTTAGCACGTCCAATGGTTAATTTATGTGAACAGGAGTTGGTGAAACAGAACATCGTTGTTTAACAGCTGAGATCTCCAGCTTATTAAGTAATCGTTGATCAACCCCTTTGGTGTAACCGGGCCTTGAAGGTATTCCTTACCTTTCCAAAACTCACCGGGATGGTGAAATACCTCGGCGAAAATGACCGGAAAGCATTCCAACTCATACAGTTCATCTACTTCGGTAGAGTTCTCGAGAAACACTTCTGTACACAAAAGGATGCGGTAAAAAGATGTTCACACGTTTCTTTAACAAACCGTGACGCTCGTCTCCTGCATAGAACAACCAGCTAGGAAAACGGTCCGGAACGGCGGACGGGCATTTTTATTCGGGATTGAGGCGTACCTGGAGCTTTATTGGGGGACAATGGGATCCCCCAGCCCTCCTGGCCGCTATCATCCGGGCCGGAGGATGATGGAGACATCAAAAACGCCTTGACACCCCTTACTAACTAAATCACACCACCGTGTCATCCCGCTCCGCCACGCTCGTCGTCCCTGTAATTGTTTAGCGATCAAAGGGACAACACCATAGCATCTTCTTCTTCACCCTTCCCTCAAAACCTATTCATCTTTCATGGGAGAACCAGTTTTTTTTATGAGACTCCGCTTCTCGTCGACAACGGGTTTTTCTTTAATTAAATTAGACCTCATTCACGTTTTTCATCTTTTTTTCCGTTTTTTAGCGAGGGATATTTCGTTTTTTTATGGGATATCACGCCCTTCCCTGTCAAGACGTCGTCCAAAATAATATGCGAAATTCTTTGATAGCAGGGTAACCGGTAGTTTGGTATTCGGAATCGGCAGCCAGCCGTAGATTAGATGGATTAAGTAAAAAATACTGCAAATTATTACACAAAAGATTATTATTTCTGTACTACCTGAATTGGGGAACTTCGTGCAGCTCAACAGCAAATGATTGTCGTGTGGCTTACTAGCTGAACTTACCTCCTGAAAGTAAAACAATAAATACCAAATTAATTAAGTAATAATAATAATAATGAAGAACAATAAAGAATGAAATATAAAGAATAATAATGAAGAAAAAAACTTCAAATTTCTCAAATTCATTGAAAAACATTAAATCATGGACATGTTCTTGGCACTGCATTTTAATATCTACAATGCAATTTCGTACATCATTGAAATTCAAATGCAGTTTTTTGAAAAACATTGAATCATAAATATGGTTTTGGGCACTGCACTTTCATATCGACATACAGAGGAAAATTACCTTTGCTTTCCGCACAAAATGTAGGAGATCCTCTCGGATTTCAACTTCCTAGGTTGAACACGAGAGAGTTTACTCTCTGAATAGATAAGGGTGGATCCCATAATTTCGATCGTATTCTAATATCCCAGAGGTTATGATATTCTATTAAGATATTAGGGTATTCTAATATCCCAGAGAGGCTCTCTATAAAATTTCAACTTCCATTGGTGAACGAGGGAGAATCCATGTCACCCAGCTGAACGAAATGGAGTGAATTGGACCACATCATTCATCTTGCAATGCCTCCAAGAGTCACCTTACCAAATTTCAACTTCCTAGGGTGAATGTGAGACGATTTAGCCCTTTCAGCTGATCATCATTGCAACCGTTTCCTAATGTCCCAGAGAGCCTCCCTATCAAATTTGAACTTTCATGAGTGAATTGGAGAGAATTTAGTTAACTCAGCTGTTGAGTAATTTGATGACATGTGCCTCATATCTTCACAATTTCCAGCAGCCATCCACCTATCTTTATGTTCGAAAATAGTTACAAGGGTTTGGATAATACTTCTGCGACAATATTTATATAGTCTTAAGAGTTTTTTCTTAGTTACAATATTGTTTACCCGGACGATGTCGGCGGAGAATAATTATACAATATTGTTGTATAACCTAAAATCATCCCTGGATCTCGATCGTCAATTTGCACCCACCCGCTTGGAAATCGGTGAAGGAGTTTTTAGTTTTTGGAGCATCAGAACCAACGTAACACTTCTTATATAGAGATTTATTTATTTAATTTTTATTACATCGGCCAAAGCCCAATATAAGAAGGAACAGATATTAAATTAGTACATTGAATGAGATCAGACAGGGAGCCAAAGAATTACATACAACTAAAACAGAAAGCAAAAACGAAACCTTCTAGGTATATCACTGATGTAAACTCGGCATCTCGCGCCTCTATACCTAGTCATTACATTCTGGATACAAGGGTAATTCAGCTGACCATTGTGTCTGAATACCTCAAAATTGACTACTAAAGCACCTAAACATAGTAGAATGACTTTTAATAATACAGCTCCGTAAAGACCGCTTACCTCAAGACGTAAATCACACTGACATCTAAATACCTAGAATTGTTATAGTGTGTATCAATTCAGACATTGAAAATCACGAATAGTACAAGTAAAATTAAACTAGATCAAATGAAACCTACCTAATCTTCACTTGTCTGTCAAATTTACATATAACAAAAGATAATGAAAAACTCTATTTCAAAAGGAACTCAAGAAAACACAATTCCATCTCATTTATAGCAGCTGATTCAATTATCACAGTTTACTGGAAAGTGTTTATTATGTTTCTAGTCTACTAAACATGTTGTTCAAACCTAGTGTTCAGACACCTACATAATGTGAACAACACACACGGAGGACAAGATTTAGTGGAAAGGGACACTAAGATCGTTAGTGTGAACCCCACAATGCTGTTATTCTAAGTGGAGCCCCTTTGGGATTTCTAAATATGTTTTTGGATACTAAATATGATCCTGGATTGCAGAAATTCATCAAGAGCAACAAAGTTCCACAATGAAAGCCTCTCCCATTGATTCAACTGACTTTCGTTCCAAAGACTTAATAATAAGTCTGGAGATTGTTGAAAATGTTATCCTCCTGCCATTTTAAAAAATGGTTCATGTGTATCTTCTAATACGCAATAGGAGCATAATTTCATCAATTTCTTCAGTATAACGCAAGACCAGGAGTAAACAATGAACTGTGTTGGCTGATCCATCGAAACCTTGAAGGCACCTACCATTCACCCATATCACCCTATGCTTAACTTGCGTAGTCGGTGACACTACAGGAATGTGCGGAACCAGCTGCGAATGGAGCAATTGATAGAGAAACCCAGGGCGGAATCCCCGTGATGGATGTTGAACTCAGCCGGGAAGCTCGAAAACTTAGGGCGCAGGGTCGGCCTGGTCCGCCCACTCCGAGTGTGTGCGGAAGCGAAGGGGAGAGCGTGCTTAGCAGGTGTCGTGCCTATTGATCCAATCTTAACAAGAACCGACTCAATTTTCCTCGGAGAAACCTTCCCGGCATCATAAAATCAATTCACTTTTCATTACGCTAACGCCTCCTGACGTGTAAGGCCTCCGTCGACCCCCACGCGACGCGTGAAATTCAAACTATTAATATGTTGAAAACCTCCGGTGGAGGGAATGCCGACAGTTTCAACTAAGTTCGAGTTAAACGTATAATAGGTTCAGTTAAGAACGAAAGGGTGAATTCTAAATTTTCGCCCGTCCACTCCTAGAAGCTAGTAGGTAGAATTTTGCCTCCATTTTTACTCCAAGAGTCCACCAATAGGTGGTGGAAGGTTTGTTTTTGATTACAGGGAATCAACATTTTTTCTTTTCCTAAATCGAAATTCCAATCGCGTTTTAGATTATTCTAAATTTTTCCGTTTCGCGAGTGTGGGAATCTCCGCAGATTCTTACTACAAGCTTCAGTCCTAAGTTTGCATCCGATTCCGATGACATTTTTAGGAAATGTGCGTTCTAGAGGGGCTGTAGATAGTCTGTTGTGACTTTCATAGCTCGAAAATTAACACATCAGTCTGACCATGCGCAAACGTAAAATCGATTTGGCATCACTTTCAGGTTCCAGCTGTCAGATCCCGCTGACATTTGAAGGCAAGTAGTGAAATACTGGTTTAACATCTTTTCTCAATGTCAACATCATGTGCATACGTGAAATCCGTGTAAAATCCGAATGTATACAGTTTTCATCCGATATTCATGCATTCTTCAGCGAATGTTTACCCAAACGTAAAACTCACTAAACATCATTTTCTCATCTCCTAGAATGTCCGGTCTCGCTCGAACATTTTTAGTATTGGGAGAAAATAGGCCTGATAATCTCAGATAAATTTCAACACGATACTGTCCGATTCGTCCGATTTCGATGATTTTTTCAATGGAATATGCCGGTTAAAATGTAGATTAATTTTTCGTTATCATTTGTTATGTTTTTCTAAACATTAATTCTTCCTCGCAAGCAGTGAAAACATCCGACAAGGTAATCAAACCTTGCACCATCCATCAACCGTAATTTTATCATTTTC
Organism: Creontiades dilutus; assembly: GCA_031894815.1. Lineage (NCBI taxonomy): Eukaryota > Metazoa > Arthropoda > Insecta > Hemiptera > Miridae > Creontiades > Creontiades dilutus. Next base: position 250,125 of record JAVIWC010004007.1, read on the forward strand.
CAATCTTCTGATCTTGCTCGAATTCGGATGGTAGTTGGTGGAACCCGGATCAATCATTCAGGCAACCAACGGCATCAAGCCCTACTGGATCGCGTCATTGTTCTAGCAGCTAAAGAATTGAGAGGCAGACCTGCAGTACATGGCACCTTATCTTTAGAAGGGGTTGATGTCTTGTTTAAAACGTATCAATGATCTACGAATTCATCTAACTGAAACAAGGAAGCTATGCCACAACCAACTTGGAAGACATTTTCCCGCTGAATATATAAAGTACTTATAGAGCTCGAACTACTAGCTTGTACTATCCTCATTCGTTCCCCAGTAGTACACAGAATACGTTCGATTAATTAGAATCAAGCTAACATACATACACCTACCACGATATAGGTAAATTGCAAACAGAATCGGTACATCTCCACTTGGCTAACTCCACACAAAATTGGTTGCTGCGGATAGAAACCGCTGGTGACGCAACGACATAGAGCAGCAGAACATTATATCTCAGATATGGCAATTCATTAAGATGTATTATTACTCATTATTAGTCCTTGAAATCATTAGTAACATAATTCTTGACAAAAGGAGCTGATGCGAGGATGTTGATAGAGTACAATAATGCAAGCTGACTTTTTAAAAACGATTAAACTAGTCATTTATTCCAAACATGAACTATGCTACATTCTCATAAATATAAATAAATATCTCAAATAAGCGTTCCATTTCAATTTTAAACTGAACTCACCTGTTGTGTAGAAACTTTCGCCTGAATTCTCAAAAATGAATAAGTAACCAAGATCACGCCAGGTCTAGATGGCTAGTTTTATCGTTTTTATAAAGTCCGCTGGCGTCAAGTGCTATCAACATCTCCGCTTCAGCACCTACCTTTGAGGCGTTAATAATCATTTCAAGGACTGATGATGAGTAATGTTATACAAAACGTAGGCGAAACGAAGAACATGCATGTTATTTTCACCACCAATTGTCTCTTTACGGCTGAATTTCTGTTTTTGTGGCTTGCGGATTTCCTGAATTAGTTTTCTGGTTGTTGGCTTCCACGCAACGTCGGAGTAACCATTTGTAAACGGTTAGGTTCACTCATCAGATAGCAGTAGATACTGTCATCTCATTCATCTCTTGATGTCTCACAGAGGTCTCTCTATATCATTCCAACATTCAAAGATGAATAAGAGAGAATTTGATTGATCTTTCATCTTTTGAAACCTCAGTAAAGCTGTCCAATTCCAACGCCAACTTTGGTGGACGAAAAAAAGAACAATAAATCTTCGCTGCAGGTGTTCCAATGATCACTCTGCAATCTCCACAATTCTAGCACTACTGCAGGATGTTTACTACCTTTCGTATTGTAATATCGTAAGATAACAAAATAAATTAATAATAATGGAATCGATATGGAGCTGGTGATTCAGTTGAAAATGCACGTTATCCTCCCACTGTGTGAACCATCCCTGTGAATGGGTCAAGTCGTTTCGGTTTCAGACAGCTTATTTAGCATAATTCCTTCGCCGTCGAACAGTTACAGAGGGGGCACCGTGAAGTGTTGGGTGGGTGTGGACGCAAGGTGTAATGGCCTGACAAGTGCTTCCTCCCACCGACATATGGATACACACGCAGCTGTTGGAACCGTTTCAATAGCACCGCCCGCTCGTATGTTAAAATGAGGTTTCAATGAACACAAGAAATTTGGAAAATCGTTGGTACAACTGCTCAAAACGTTTTGAAGCGTGAGTTTTCAGTGATCTGATTTTCAATGACTCTAATGCTATAATTGATAGCCATGTAGAGTTTAAAACGCCCAAAATTATCACACAGTGAAAATAAAATTGATCTCTAAATGTAGATATCCCACAACATTTCAACTTTGATTGTTACGGTTGGAATTATACCTTCAAACTGGTTGTTAATTATTAAGTTACTGGATTATCCCTTCCCTCCATCAGTTCTGACTAGCTAAAATCCCACCTTTCTGTTTGTTCGCTCTTGATTGGCTGAATAACCCAGCATCGCCGTTTCTCTTCACCAATGGGATTTAAGCTCTCTTTCATCTGTTACTATATGAGCTGGGTCCATTCTATCGTTTATTCTGCAATTATCCTGATGATGATCTATCTGTCGAAATCGATTCAACATTGTAACTCATTAATTTTGTGGGATTGGAATGAAATGGAATCCACAACTTCGTGGATTCAGTTCATATTATGCAGTTATCTATTATTTCTCTATTTCCTATTATGCAGTTTTCTATTATTTTGTCTGTTAGCTTCTTGATGTAAACTAATGGTCTGCTCCGATCAATTGCTTATCATCCTTTGCCCTTATTCCTGATTAAGTGAGGAATGCATTTTGCAAGAAGATTAGAGCCATAACCGCTCAAATGCAGGGAGTTCTATTCATTGAAAAGAAAGCCATCTAAATTTTTATGGTATATCTGTATGGTTGCATGACTTGGTGCAATCAGGAGATTATAAGACATTTTTATAACAGCGAGCTGATGAGCTAATATACTCCCGTCTGAGACATACAGAATGGACGCCTCCTACATTATTTTGAGGTATAACAACTACCTACTTATAAAACCAGCTGGGAATGTGATAGCAGTCATCAAGAACAGCCAATGTCTGCCTGGTGAAACATACTGTGTTCACTAACCATCAATTTCTTAAGTGAGCGCTGCAGCCATTCCTGCCAGGAGTAGTGGATTAAACATGTTATACAGAACCAATATGGCATTCGGTACACAACTTTGCTTTGGCAGTCAAGAAGGAGGCACGACTAGGTGTGGATCAAAAGAACCATTGGCAGGATCTAACTAAACGACATAATGAATTAGACCAATCTGGGATGAATTTTTAATAATATGTAACAAATCCAAGGAACCGTCTTAATTCATCTACCTTCCTGAGTCGCGATAACTCACAAAACTGCTTGAACCTGCTTAATTTCAAAGATAATGATGGAAATTTCACAAGGTTGTGCTTTCCTTGCAGACTAGACACTTCGTCCTGTTCAGAAGGCAAAAGATAAGTAAACATAATTTTAGAAATTGACTGGAAAATACCTAAACTGTGTTATCATCGAACATTGATGTTCTAAAGTATGGCAAAAAGTAGTGAAGACCAATTGTATAGGATAAAATCCTGAATCTTAAAATTAAGCTGGAAAAATCCTTGAGAGCCCGCGACTTGAATGGAGGCAGGAGATGAAGACAAATTATTAACGCGGCATGCATCTTGCAAGGCAACCAATTTTCCGCCGTTACCTTCGTAACGGCTCATCAAAATATACTCTCCAGTTTCGCAACTGCATAGATTTTTTCCCCTTGCAAAATCTATTGTTTAACCATTTCCACGGTGAAAAGGTCACGCTATCGCCTCTTCCTCGTCACGACCAACTGAGACTGAACGGTTTAACAAAATCGACTATTTCCAATGTCCCTATTTCGTAGGAGAACATGCAAATCCGTTAGGGATGGTAAAATAGGAAAATTGCCCGATTCACCGGTGATTTCTTCGGAACCTGGACCTTGGATTGGAATTTTCGTGGATATAATGAGCTTTAGTTTATTTCTCTCGGCCCAAAATCGAGGAAATAACCCACTCTTCACCCCCAGCAACCGGCTTTTGATTATTATCATTAGACGTTATTCACTTCAACAGTCGAGGCTTCAATATCCAATGTCCTTTATAGAAACCCAATGAATTCCAGGATTCTACTCCAGGACGTCTCATTTCCTGGAACCTAGGTATCTTGATCCATTCTGGTACCAAGTTAAACAAGTTAAACTTTTTAGCTTCAGAGGTACCTGCGGAGTGTTGCAGGCTTATCGCCTCAGCCCTTGTCCATTCCATCATCTAGTAATATACACCTAGGAAACTTTTTGCAAAGATCATGCTTTATCCATGACTGCCCAAAAACGTTATAAAATTTGCCACGAAATGTTCTACAATTATTACCGCGTACAACGGAGCCGTTGGTAGGGAAATGGAACTTCTTCAATTTCCTTCGCACAGAAATTGTTCACCATTCCTTGGAAAGCGCCTGAATTATCTCGAATTTGTATGTCATAGTTTCATATTTATTTACGAGATATTATTCCAATAAAGCAATGTTCTTATAGTGACGCTTGGCAAATCATTATGGTAACATCATAACTAAGAGTGATAACTATAATTATGCTGAAATGTTATACGTGTTACATCAGCATGTTCCGTGAAAGCGATTCCTGGGAAAACACCAACTCACCACTCAGGAAGTAATCGATCTGCTGGACGGAAACATGTATTCTGTTTTGCTGATGTTTTACAGGGCAGCATGGTCCTACAGAAAGCTATTGGTGTCGGAGTTCAACTATTAAGCGAGTTGAATTTAAAAGTTGTGTAGTGGATGAGTGAAAGTTATTGTACATCTAAATGATCTATTGTTATCTTTTGAAAGTTATTTTTCCATTATTTTTTGTCTATTATTTATATGCCCTACTGTTGCTATGTTTTATCGTTATTCCTTGTAAGTTATTGTTCATTTACAACATATTATATCTACTGGTCTACAAAATTGTTTCCAGATAACAGGTGAATGAAAAAATAAGAATTTATAATAATTCTTCCGTTTATGGATTAGAAATGTTATGACAGATATAATGAGAATGTTATTATAAAGTTAACCTAAATTTTGAGTGAAGTTTCTGGAAAATACGAATATATATCTATTTATTGTTCTATATTATTGTTCTATCCAAATTGATTTATTTTGTGATTTCATGGCCATTCAATGTATTACCCTTGTCTGTAAGCCCCCCGCCTGATGGTGCTATATACCAAGGCATAATGTGTATAATTTATATTTTTGTAATATCAAAAGAAAAATATACACTCTATCTATCTATCTATCTACATCAGCATGTTCCGTGTTTAGCTCTAGGCTCTAAGCAGAAGCATCCGGAGGAACAGAAGATGTATTAATGTTTAGTTTTACTCCGATTTCATCTTCAAAATATTGCATCTTCTATCCTCATTCACCAGAAATCCCCGTTGTGGTCCAGATAGTCTGCGCTAGTTGCTACTCCAAACTATAAGTCACTGAATTCCCCCTCGAACGGCTACTGCGGTAGACCATTAAGAGAGAGATAATGCCAGCTATAAAGCTGAGAAGAGGGAAGATACGAGTTTTATTGCTTCCCTCATAACGCACTATCGGGAGATCGCTAACGAGAACAACGTCGACGAAACAGAACTGATTTCGATCCCCAGATCCGGTCGTAAAATGATTCCGGGTGGGCCAACGAAAACGTGAATAAGGTCGAGATCTCTGATCAACTGTGAGACTCTTCGCTAATTCTTTCCTAATATATCTACGACGATGAAATAATAAATGGAGCTCCTTTGAGACATTTAGAAGCCAATCACAAGGTAGGTATAGAGTTGCACAGATCAGCTTAGAAACTGGTCGAGCAGAAATAGGGTATCTTATAAATCAGGGTTGTCCAACTGGCGGCCCGCGATGCTATTATTTGCAGCCCTTGTAGGTTTCACCAAAATCATATATTTTCTCAAAATAATGCTATGATAAAAAAAAATATTTTATTCACCAAAATCTTAAAGTTTCTTCACTTTCTTGGATTGTGAGTTGAGGTTTCATCAGAATTGCTTTTTGATATAATAGGTATGAATACTGGCTGCTCTGAAACCAATTAAGATTTCGTGCCTTCTCGTATATTGGAGGGCGAATTAAAAATTGAAAACCGCTCCCCGATCTAATTGATCGGAGTTGATTATGTTATTAATTACCATGTAGATGGGTTGGGCGTCAGGTCCTATTAGAGATTGTTAACTCGTCAACAGGAAGTGGTGGGGACACTGGTTTTCACCTGATGAACGATCAAACGCGCGCCTTAAAAATCAACGGAACTAAGCTAGTACAGATTTTAAGATTTAATATATTTGTGAATTAATTGGCACAAGTACAATTGTACAGTACGCAACACTGATGACTGTTGATTCGTAACTATAGAGATTCAGTACACGATCGAATAGTATTGAGAGCCAATAGCTTCCTGATTTATAATAAAATAATACTCTAAATCTTCAAAAGGATAGCTAGTGAGTTCTTTTGTACGTTATGTACATATTTAAAGCAGTTCTTCTCAATCATTTGCCAAAATTATGATTGAGTTCGTAAATCTCATTCTTCTCTCATTCTAGCAGGTCTTGGATCGTCATCACTTTCGATAAAACTGAATGGTTAAACTGTAGAGTTGAATTATTGAAAAATCAAGATCTCGAAAAAGTTGGAAATATACTATTTTTAATGTTATTTTTTAGATTTAATTACAATGAATTGATAAATCTCTTCGGATTCGTTGTACGTACAACCGTTCGCTTTCCCTGAAGCACTGACCTACGCTTCAATAGTCGGTCAATATATGACAAAAGTTGTACAGAGAACCGCTTTTTAACTATATCAGTTAATTTAGCATGTTCAAATCAGTTCGTGTTGTATTTTGTTGGCTTTCTTTTGTCCTGTTAAAGTTCTACCCCTTGGGAAGAGCGAACGGATGAACGTACAGGAAGAGCTCATTCGATTCATTAGTGAAGAGTAAAAAGTAAAGTAAACAAGGAATTTCACCTTGGATTTTCGTCCGACTACCCGGAGGTGTCGCGGACGTCGCCAGCCGTCCTCTAGAGAGGATCGGAACTAGGTCTGACGATTCCGCTCGTGGCTTCCCATTGCCTCACGCCCCTGGGTTGGGAGCGATTTGGATTCACGTGATATCATGATCAGAGGTGAACTGTCTAACGACAGGACAGGTAGGTATACAACACTTGAAAGGATTCATCGCCGGATTTGAACCGGCCAAATCACTGACCAAAGGACTGACGCCTTAGCTCAACCGAATCCATTCGATTCATTAATGTGACTTATATCAATGACTAACATAAAACCGGAAAATTTCGATTTTTGAGTTTTTTAAATATATTTTATCTCAGAGATTCGTTTTTCTATGGGATTAATCAAATTCGATACCGAGAACACAGTCCCAACTTGAGAGCAATACGTTTTTTTTTTTAAATCCAAGTCTCATCAAGTTTAACTGAGAAATAGTCTCAAATGAGTAATTTCGAACGGCAGACTGATTTTAACATTTTAATAGTCCATTTATCTAAAAAATCTGTTTTTGAAAATCAGAGTAGAATTTTAAAAATAGATTTACTTAATTCATAAATTAATAATTGAAGTTTTTAGAAAATTCTGTGGGGCTAAAAAACCTCTTTTTCCCCACATACTCAAAAGGTTCATTAATGTAAATAAAAAACAAAAATATCATTATGATCTATGGTTATGAATCAACAGATACTGGTAGAATTACAGTGGAATTCCCCTGTCCAGACACCAAGTTCGCTAAAACTTTTATAACCAACAGACCAACAGTTTAAATTGTATTTTTAAATCTACATGTTTAAATTGTATTTTGACAATGTTGTTCATCGTTGAAAAATTACCGAACACTTTTATTTGTCTCCGTGAGAACAGACCAATGAAATTCAGAAGAAAATGGAGTTTTGTGCGAGCCCTAGATGTTAGAAAACGCTATTTAATTGTTTCATTCGAAATTGCATAATATGACGTGCAAGTAAGCGATATTATGTAAGCTACATATTATGGAAGCAATGGCTGATCTTATAATGTACCAGTCATTTAATCTCCTACGAATAAAATGGGAAGAGATTCAATCAAACATAGACATCATAAAATTATTGATGAAGTAAGTACTTACTATTAAAAGTAAGAATGATGAACTGAATAATTCATATCCTCCTTAAGTGTAACGGCTGAATTTCGAAATCGAAGCCTATAAACTTTGGAAATGAAATCGTGATTAACCTTTTGTTCATTTTTAGAGTTTTCTAAATTCGCGATTTGACCCGTTATTTCATTTGTTAGTGTTCGGGTAACAGAAATGTGCGTTATCGTTCCCATTACTAACGGACACAATCTCGCTTCATTCGTTCGTAAATCTCGCGCAAACGAAGGACGCCTTGCGCAAAATCGCATAAAAGCCCTCCCCTGCAGAGCTCAGTCGTCTTATTGAATGTGTTCCCTACGAGCCACAAATCCCTCAGGTCGCGCCTATTGAGCGAAATTGCAATTTAACGGGACCCCATTCGCGCTCCTGTTAGCGTGGTGCTTTCGCGGTTTCGTTTGCGAATAGGTTACTTCAATTCCGGATGCAGTAATCAGCTTTTACGATCCACAAATCCCCTAGCAGCAGACAGCTACTTGAACGGAAAGCGGTGAGTTGTTGCCTTTGCGCTTGTTTTTATTGAGTTTTTCTCTTCTTTTTATTAATAGCTCCCGTTGGGTGACTAATCTATCGATGGGAGCTTCTCAGATCGTTTCTTACGTCTTAGAATGAATTCCAGAGGCCGATGGAAGAGCCATAAATTCACCACAATTATGAAATTTGTATTATCTGAAATCCCAGGGTTACGTCTCATTCCCTATTTCTTAAAGTTTGATCCAGTAGTTTCGGAAAAAGTCTTTTGACGTTGGTACGACGGTGGTTTTTAATAATTTGTTTTTCATTAATAGTAAATACGAGTGATTTTTTGGAACTTTTCTTATTATATTTATGTTGAATTGTTCTGAGACACGTGCAACTTTTGATCAAAATATTGGTAATTTAAGGGCAAATGAGCTTGTTCTAGAAAAGATTAGTGCAGTTTCTTTCGGGCAGATGCTACTCAGACGAAACTACGATGTAGAATTTAACCCGCATTTCAACTGAAGTGTTGTTATCGGCGTTGAGTATGACAACAAATGTACAACTATAATTTCATTATCCAGGCAATTAATCTTGTTTGGTCTGGGTAGAACGTGAGACCACTGAAGGGATACAAGCTTTCTTCCTTCTTCCTTCAGAAATTCAGGGATGGATAGATCCGACCTGCAACTCTCATATGCACCACCAGAAGCTATATAGGTATCTGTGGGTAAAAAGGACATTCATTCGATTGGCCACAATTCGGGTCTCTCCTTGATCCTTATCCCACCAAAGAGCCGGCTAACCAACAGTCCTAATAAATGCCGTACAGACCAGTGACGTCACTTGGACATTGCTTTTGGCAGATTGAATTGGCTCGATTTCGCAAGCAGGAGACCTGATCCTCATGGGAATATGCAACATCTCAATGGAGAATTTATCACCAATGGCTCTTCTCTCAAGAGATTCAGCAGACTTGATGTAGTGGATAACCTAATGGATTTTTACCTTGTCGAGCTTTATTATTGAGCTTAAGGATTGTTCTTCAATGTGTAGACCCTACCATGAAACAGTACACCAGCAGGTGCTGGACCTTGTCTGGTCTTGTAAAACAACCCACTGAATTGGTATAAACTGGATTCGGAGGTCTATAAGAGCTGGGCGTTATTCCAAAAAGTGTTGGATGGATCACATTACATCTCTCGTAAACAAGGAAAGGCAACTAGAAACAAGCACGTCTGTGGGTAGGTCGGTCATTTATCCAACTGGCCCTCTTTCTGTTTGGCCCCTCCCTGAACATTGCGTCACAGTACAGACCATTGGCGACACTCTGCCGTTGCTCATGTCCATGAAGTTATCACCAATGGCTCTCCTATCAAGAGCATTAGTATGCTGAATGCATCGGGTCACATATGGCTTGTCACTTTAGAGGGCATTATTGACCCTAAGAGTTTATTTTTTAATGTGCCCTCCCTGCCCAGAAATCAGAAAATGCCATTCATCTTAATTTTATCCAGTTCTACATCCGCAATAATAACAGCACAACACCAGTTCCTGTTTAACAACCTGTCTCTACACATTGGTCTGAAATCCTATTAAGTCCGGGAGAACTCAACACCAGGATTAGAGTGACAGCGGCCATGTGACGCTCCCAAGGAGAGGGGAACAGATCCTGTTAACCTAACCAGAAAACGCGCCGCATTCATCACATAGAAGGGGGTTGAGACTGAGACTACCTATCTACAACTGCCACCCTCGAGAGAGAGAATCCCCCCTCTCGAGCCGACACCTCGGTTCATTACCCTCCAGAATTACAGCCTAATAACTAAAACTCACCCCAGTTGGTTTGGGTGAAAGATGGGGGAAGTTTGTCTGGAGTGAGCCTGGCGGAAAATCAAGGGGTTGCCAACAAACACAACTGTTTATCCTACGATAATTGTTGTCTCCCCTCTCGTTTTGAATTCGTTCGCATTGAAGTCAATTCTGTTGTACCAAACCTTTTGATTATAAAACGACTTTTCTACCCTTGGTTGACAAGTAGTTTATCACGAGATCAAAATAAACAACGAATAGATCTTATCGATTTCTCTTCGTGTAGTTATCAGGTTTTTTATTAAACGCTTCTTCTTGAACTGCATGAATCGGGAGGCGGTTCTCAAACACTGCTAATTTGATTTTGAGATATGACACTGATTCTTTAATGTTCAATTCAACATCAGTAAAAATTAATGGATACCGCATAAAGTGAGAAATGAAGTAAGAAATCAAACTACTGGCATTATTGAGCAACACAAAAAGGTGAAAATTCTGTGGTTAAAACAAAAAATAAACAAATGGAAAAGGTTTTCCATATTTCATAATATCCTACTACCAAGGACTACCATAAGAGATGGGGAACGAAAATTCAAATCCAAGTACACTTCAAGGACCGCAAGGGGCTGATGAAAGTTGGTGCAAAAGTGGTTTACTGAAGTTAAAGCAGAATGGACGACCATTGCCAGGAGCGAAAACCAGGATCAGCATATGGAAAAATTGCATTCAAACACCGCCTGATCCCAGGACAAATAATTGATAAGCGGGATAAGCGATTCGTATGCAATGTGACGCAAACATATTCCGTGAACTTTTTCAATAGGTTTATGAGACGTTGCAGGTTGGCTGAGGAATCCTACTGCTGAAACATTCTCGATGATTGGAAGATTGAGAATGATTGGTAAAGTGTATTTGCAGGGCTGCAATCAAATTCTCGGGTAATTTGTTTGATAAATCTCACTGCTATCAGTGCCTGAAAGAGAGCAAGCAAGTGGTTGCCATTCGGAGAGGGCTAACAATTTAAAAGTACAACTTTATACTTTTCATGAACGTAATCCACGATCCATGCAAAGCCATGAACGATTCCAATGGCTGTTTCACATAGTTAATGACAGTTTAAGAGACATTTTATTGGCCAAGGAATAAAAATATGTTTTGTCCTCTAGTTTTTGTTTTAGTTTCAGACCCCAAAGAAACTATAAATGTCGTGTAAGTGCGTGAACAGTCATGAAAAATATTTGAGTTGAATTGTACATAATGACCATCTGAAAGAATAGAATGACCTAAAACTGAAAGTATTCAGAGGGTAATCTGTCTTCGTGCAGTTAAAACTCATAATGAGTCTAGATTGGGTTTGTCTTTTATCAGATAACACTTCTGTAAGCATGTCTGTGTGGCTGTCAGTATACAAATCCTTATGGAACACAATTTTGACACCTTCCAAAAAGTCAAACAGGTTGAATCTGTTGATATAGATGTCTAGATATAATTTAATAAATATTGTGACAGTTACCTTGGTCACTTTATTGATTCATTTTTGATTTTTAGATTATCTACTGTGGAAATTATCGTAGTAGAATCGAACGTCCTTTCCTGATCTGATGAAGCTGTGATTAGGGATATTCTATAGGTATATTCTTATGTACGATAAAGGTATTTCTTGATATCTACATAAATTGCAAATTTTAATGATTAGAACTTCATGATTGACTTAATAATAGGATCTAAGTTCAATCCAAAATATTTCGGCTGTTCTTTTGAATTACGACTTATCATATCCTAATATCAATAATGAACTCAAGAGGTCTCTATATAAATTATAGTTAATAAAACCAATGCGTATCAATTTTAATCATTCCCCATCTCATTTCCTGCGAAACACACCCATCTGCTTCCCCCAGTGATTACACACTTTGACAGGTTCTTGTACTTAAATGCAAGGAAGCCAACCCCAACCTTGTAACAGGTGTAACAGCGAATCCGTAATTATTTAATATCACTCAATTTCCATAGAGAAATAATGACAGAAAACAGGATAATTGCACACACAAGGTGGGTATTCTCGCTTCAACGTCATAATCAGCTCATTAACCCGTCGCCCGCTCTGTAGTTCACGAGTCAATTTGTCTCTCCCCGGACTCGAAGCGCGAGCTGGTAGCGAAAAAGATAATTTTTCACTGCCTCTTTCCCGTGGGCATCTGCATACAAAATTAAGCGCTCAGAGGCAATGGGAATAAACAGGAAGGAAAGGCAGTTATGAAATTAGGAACAAAGATGCGGTCCGGCGTTTAACCGTGATTATATCCCGCTGTTGAGGGGACTTCTCATTCCCCTGGCCCAAATATCTATGTAAATGTCACCGCCCGAGGGACAAGAGGCTTTCAAACTACAGTGGATAATGATAATGTCTACAGCGTCACTGATTTGTTGTCAGACGCGACTCAACAAGGTTATTCCGCTTCTTTGAATCAATTTCTCTCCGTCCTCGCCCCATCTTGACTTTACACCGGTCCTTACTTCACCGGTTCGTCCGAAGTTTATATGTCTGATTAAAAAGTTAGATTTGATAGTTTTAACGAGGAATATCAATTACTGCTCAAACAGAGATGAATCCTTAAGGATGTCTTGGAAATAGGTGGTCGAGGTAGGTATTTAATAAGGTAATCAAACTAATTAGCAATGCGATAATTGTTGCCAAACTTGGCTGACAGAGTGAAACGGATCATTGACAACGGAATAGCCTACTTGATGAAATTTTATTTATAGGTAGTATCGCTTTCGAAAGACAGCGGGAGCTTGCTGCGGGGGGTTTAAAATAAATCGCCAAATCAACATTGTCCCACGGATTCTAAGTGTTTTCAGACAATTCTGAACAACATTGGTTTCATCCATGTATGATTTCATGTGTCTATTTACGTACCACTTCAAGTACAGTTTCAGGTGAATTTAGAAGTGCTGAAATACATTTTTAGTTTTGTCAGGATATGGTCTGGATATTACCCAAGGAACGTTACCAAGAATTATCGGGAGGAATCCAAATTAAAGTCAACTAGAATCAATTTGAATTTTATGATCAGTTCTCTTAGCAGGATGGAGATCAACCTCAACCTACCACCAGTTCTAAACCTGCTCTGTTCAGAGCATAACAGCTGTCTTAACTGGACGTTGCCAAAGAAACCGTGGCAAAACTTTTCAAGCTGCCATGGTTACCAGGACAGATCCACATTTGAACATGAAGTTCAGCCCTTCAGGATTTGCTGTCTGCTGTGTGGGCTGATAACTCCGAGCCATGGAGAGTTGAATGTAACAAAAGGATGTTTTGAGTTCAGAACTGTTCGAATCAGTGTAAAACTAGGCTCAATCTCTGACTCTGGCTATTGCCTCAGTGGTAATCCTGATCTCTTACTAGGGAACCGTTGTCATCACCAAGTGTTGCCAATAAAAACTGAGGCAAAAGCTTCTTCACAAACTGCCTGGGGAACCAATGGTATCTATAACTGTCTACTCCACAGTTGAACTCAAATCAAAATTAAATTCAGGCTCTATCAACTCTTTTAGCAAGATAGGAGATTATTTTGTAATATCTGTCAGTAATAATCTTGATCAAACTTGAGGAGATCCGCAGTAGCCACCAGGCTTCCCCAAATTGTATAGTAGCCACCAGGCAGGTGAAGTAGACAACTATATTTTTTAAAACACCAGCAGCATCTTGATATGAACGCTACTAGCCGGTAATGAATTAAGGACCACTCGATTGTAAGATCCCCCAACTCTCCCTCGGTACCATGGTATCTTATGCGCACAAGAAGAACCATTATCATCTAGAACGTGACTATGCCGCAATCTGCACCATTGGAGATCCCCTTCCTCCCCATCAAGAGCACGAAGGACACCTCTCTTCGAGTGGCAATGTCATGAGAGAACTGACAATAAGCGATATCCATGTATAGATAAGATACCCACCGCTGTGCTCCAACTAAAACACCAACAAATGCCTACTGCTTAGGTGACTGAGCAGCATCAGGAAGCAGTCATGGATTACCACAGTACCGTTAAATGTTCAAATGTAACTAAGAACTACTCAAATCCAATTCAGTCTCAGTGCTAATTCTAGCAGCTCTTTTAGCCAGGTAGGAGATTAATCTCTAACCTCTCTCAGTAATAATCCTGATCACTTCCGAGGAGAACCGCTGTCATCACCAGGTTCCGTCAAAGAAACCGTGGCAAAGACCCTTGCAAGCTGCCCTGGCCGACAAGGAGATCGGCCGTACGTGACCCCTTCCCCCCCTTCCACTCCATCCTTCGCACCACCAACCGCCCAATTACCGCCCGGAGCTTTTTTTCTCGTTCCCCACCGGAATCACGAGGACTCGCACGCCACCGCGATCCTTCTTCCTTCTCCCTCTTCCCGGTGCCGGTGCCGCCCAATCGCGGCAGCTCGTTTCCAACACAAAAGGGGGAGGCGGTTTTTCCCCTTTTATTCTTTCACTTGTCTCACTTATTCTGTATTACTTGTTGTCATAACGCTGCTTTCTCCTAGTTATTTAAGAATTGGCTCTCGTTAAAGGCCGGATTAACCGTAGAAACATACAAATTGTAAACGAATGACCAGAAGTAGTCTTCAATTCAATAAAAGGACATAATACTCCAGCGTATCAGAAGTTGGCAGATATTGATCACAAGTGGTCGGAGATTTCTCGTTATCAAAGTGTGCTGCCATGCTACACTGTTCCCTGAAGTATCTTATAAGCGTTGGCTGCCTTCCAAAGGCCTGAAATACGACATCAAGTTTTTCTCTGAATCGATCAGCCTTTCAGCAGGAATAGCCGAAAGAAAGAAGTAAAAGATATTTATATGGACCTACGTCAAGTTGACTGTTTCTTCGTAAAGGTAATATGAGTGTACAGATCATTGAATTGAAACATTCCAAAAGATCAACGGGTCAAAAATGTCAAAAGTGCAAAGGGGTGTTTTATTTTTTTTTTTTTAAATAAATTTTCCTCCCAGAAACAAGTTCTGTTTCAAATGTCACTATGGCTTTCAAGATTTAAAAATCTGAAAATATTGGTAGATAATGCCTGCGTTACAGAGAAGTCCCTAAATCCAGTTTTTATACGACCATGCTTATACACATACCTGTAAACACTTATAAATATGAAAACTACACCCAATTCTTAATCGAACAAAAAAGCAAGAAAATAAGCTGAGAATTATAGTTGGTATGAGCTTCGATTGAGTGGATCGGCCATTACCTCCTCCATTCAAGCTCTCGACATATAATTAAAAATTTCCGAAGTTGTCAACACAACCAGACTAAAATGATCATAACTAATGATCCCTCTCTCACACTCACAGAACACACACAAGACAACGAAAACCCACGACCGATCCAATCCGTTGAACCCTTACAACGAAGCATCAACTTGACCTGCAGATTTAAACCAGGAAAAAGAGGAAATTAGCAAGTAGTATGTTGTATTCAGTAGTGCAGTCAACGTTTTTCAAATAAAGGTGCACTCGCCGTACCTGTCAACGAATAGTTTTGGGAACATGAAGCTGTCCGATCTGCATGAGGATTTCATGTATGTCGATTTGTTCTGACAGGAGGGATTGTCGAGAATGCAGTACTTGCTGGAGTCCTTCGAGTTCTTTGCCGTATATACGCGTCCCCCAGAGCAGCCGGCACCTATATCTAGTAGTTAAGCCTCGACTCAACTTACCATTAACATTTTGAGCACATTCCCAACTGAAGAAACAATTGATCGATTGAATCGAAGAATAAAATTGATCGTTGAAGTGCCTATGAAAGGGCTCAGGCCCATTTGTCGTACCAGGTTGGCCCATCGATGGTGGGCATGCCCTCATGGAAGGGGAGATGGTGCGTCTCTGTTTAAATAATAATCGAAAACGTAATCACAAAATAAAATAGCTTCCTTTGACCGAGGTCTATCCGTCGTGATGCCATCGACGAAAGCGTCTGTCATTGTGGATGGGTTGAAAAGTGACAGACCAAAGAACTTCTTCAACCATTTTCCCGTTTCAGTGTTCCGCTTATATTCTTTCGATAGTCCACCGAACACAACTTCCAAGACGATCTCACCACCTTTACGATCACACCAAACTATAGTTCGGTGTGTACCATGCACTGAAACTTCACAAACAAGACTGCCATTCCCTGTTGCGATCTTACCTCCCTAATCAACGGCATATTGAGAACTGGGCAGTGAGATCATTAGGGCTGATTTGTTCGCGATTTGTTTACAGAGTGCGTTAGGTCGAGTTGATTCATTGCCCACTCACACCTATCGTTCTGTTCACGGTTTCGGTCCTAAAATGGTCTGAAACGAATCTGTATTCATTTTTTTTCTCATGTTTTTCGTTGTCCCACGTCTCCCCGGATAAGTTGTAACAGGCGCCTCTCTATTGACGAAGCCTTGGTTCAGAGGGACGTCCTAAAAAGCCAGAGTATTTGTACAATAAATTCATTTTCATGCCGAGTGTTCACTGAAAAGAAACTGGAAATGTTAAAAAATACCTACCATACAAACATTAAAAATTATTTCTTGTTTCATTTATTTAGTGGGAATGGTTTGTTTGAATAATAAAACACGCTTAGAATAAGTGTAGGAATCAACAATTTTTGTTGAACATTGACATTATTTGCACTGCTGCAGGTGAATAAAAGTAATATCATCACAAGAATTTTTGGCCCGGTGGAAGATTACTCAATTTTTATACTAAGAAGATCTGTTTCCATAGATAATTCATTTGATGATTTTTGATTAATTTCAAATTTTGATTGAATTGAGGAATTTCCTTACAATCTGAGATGATTGGTAATATAAAAATGTAAACTTATATAGTAAAAGAGGATATGCTAATCACCAAATTCACCCCTAATGAATATAAGATACACGTATTCCGTTTAAGACGCCCAAACCTACTCCTAGCATACGGGACCTCCGTGACTCCTTGAAGAACCCACCTGCCTGGCAAGCACCTGGAGGCGGTATGAGGGGTGTCTACAATTAGAGGTCATTTGTAACTCCCAGAAGTTGTCTAATGTTGGGACCTTAATGAAGTTGTTTCTAAGACGTAACCGAGCCCTATCATGGACTACCTGTCTTCATTCGTTGAGCTTCGAAAGAACTTTACTAACCATTCCAGAACTAAAAGACAACAATTTGTTTGTTGATGGTTCTTCTGTTATTTCTTCGTAAGAGAAAAAAAAACGAATGGAGTTTCTAGCTTGATCTAATAAATGTAAGCAGTCAAACAACAATAATATTTTAAGGAACCGTGAAGAAGTGATTTCTTGCAATTATCCAGGAAGTAGGAGCAGTGCTTAGGGGATTTCACGTCGAGGCGTGTTCAAATACCTCCGTCTATTTGGTGAACAATGAATTTCCCATATGCATGACCTCAGCCTGCATAGTTTATTAGAATTCCATAGAAATGGGATGTCAAAAATAATAATTGTGATGACACAATCGTAGTATGGATTTTGAGTGTACTTACGCAAAAGGACCATTGAGCATTGCACAATAACGAGATTGGTATGGCAGAAGTCAGAGATGAGAGAGCTGACTATGTCATTGGAAAGCTGCTTGAATTTAGACATGTTCCAGCTCGTATTTTAGAAAAGTTTGTTGACGGATTTTCTGTTATTTCTTCAAAAGAGATATTTGAAGGAATCGTGAAGAGGTGACTTCTTACAGTTATCTAGGAAGTAGGAGCTGTGTTTAAGGAGATTCCACGTTTGGGAGTGCTCAACTACCTTCGTTTGATTGAGGAACATTAATTTTCTCAAAGAACAATGAATTTCCCATATTCATGACCTCAGCCTGCGTAGTTTATGATAATTCCATCGAAATGGGATCTCAAGAGTGCAATCTCTGCTGACACAAGCTTTGTACGGATTTTAAGTCTACTTATGCCAAAGGACCATTGAGCAATGTACAGTGATGAAATTGATGCGACAGAGGTCAGAGGTGAGAGAGCTGACCATACCATTTGAAAGCTGATTGAATTTTGTCACCTTCCAGCAAATATTTTAGAAATGGAGTCAATGTTCAAGTACATTTAGAAAGTGAGTTGATCGTTTGAACTGCAATTAGAGCACTTGAAACTACGTTTTTGATCATGAAATGCACTAGGCGAGTACGAAATTCAACACTGATCCCAGAAATGTGGTCCAAAATAGAATAAAGTTATTTCTAAGAAGAGAAACGAAGATTTTCATGTCACAAAAAGAGAATTTCTTCGTAAAAAAACAATATTCAAAAAATTGATTCTTGGGAACGGATTGAGTAAGGAAAATGTTGTTGGTTTGCTTTGCTCCACTTTCGGAATCTTCTCCCTATTTTTTTCTTTTAAATAGATCATTTTGGGGACACCGCAAGCTAGAAACCCAAATAAGTAAATTTAAATTCAACAATAAATTTTCCAAAGTTCTAAATTTACGTTTTGTTTCCCTCCTTTTATTGTTAATTGAACTCCTACTGAAAAACGATTCCCATTATTCCATCCCAACTAGATACGAGTGACCGTGAAATGAATCACGCCTCCCAAAAAGCCACAATCCATAACCATTTATCAATTCAAAATGGCCCCACTAATTATGAAGTGGCCATTAGAGACGTTCGAGACGACCAATTTAAAACTCGTTCTCATCTCCGTCTCGACAAAGGGCAGAAGCGATGAGATGCGGCTCGGAAATCATTAAACGCGTTTTATTATGATTCGGATCAGCGTTTAGAAATATCACCGCGTTTTTATTGCCGGAGTCAAGTTTTACTGAATTGGCTACCGACGTGGGGTCGAAGGCGATTTGCTGTTGATGGGCTTGCAACTGGATTTTGTAAGTGGCTGCTATGGCTCCATCGGTCCAGGGTTGTGCACCTTGTGAACGACGAAACCAAGGGTGCGAAGTAATTCAACGATGAAGCCTTCGTTGTAAAAGTGGTTCTGTCGCTCGCTCATTTGGTTTTAAAGGAACATAGCTTTGAGAAGGTGCTAATTTCGCGAACAAACCTAGTGGAAGTCTTGCGGGCGGTCGGATCCGCTTCCAGAGCATAGCAAGCTATGCAGAATAAGTTAGTTCGTGGAAATCCTTCGCTTGTGCTGGTTTACCGTTCATTTATTACAAACCCTTGAGTTTAGAGGGGTAGCGAATTCCCCGGACGAATCCGTGTTATGAAGAGGATGTGTATTGTTGGAACACGAATCCACTGAACCAGTGCGACTCTTCCACAGCAAAGCGGGCTATGCAAGTTTCAGTAGCTAGAGTTATGAGAGTGAGTGGATTCCGCAATCAAATCTTCATAGTGGAGTGGATGTGTCACGCGTGGAAATGTCATTGCTGGTGTACGAATCCGTAAATTTGCGACGGATTTGAATTGTGGGCGGTCGAATCGGCTTCCAAAACGTTGCAAGATGTGCAAAACAAGTTTGATCGTGGAATTCCTTCGTTCGTTCTGTTTTACCTTTCGTATTGGAGAGCTTCGAGGGAGAGTGCATTCCGCTGTCAGACTTCTGTTCTTTAATGGATGTGTATTGAGGGCAGACAACTCCTCGAATCTAGTGGGGCACTTCCATAGCATAGTGGGCACTTAGAGCAACTTAGATTGTAGAATTCCTTCGCCTAGGCCAGGAGCTGGACTCACACAAATAAAATGCGGAGGAGAAATGCCTAATGCACAGTCAGAGGTTGCGTTACCCTCCCTACATCAATACAGGTGAAGGGCCTCCTCAGGGCTGTCCCCGCTAAAGATACCGCACCCATGTTCAAATGCTTCTGGGTGGACCCAGCAGCATAGTCCTTATAGTGATTTGACAATCATCATAGTGGTGCTACGATTAATATTGCAAAACCATCTTTGTAATATTTGTTTTACTATCCAAATAAAAATGTAAATCATTGCAGAATTCCTTCACTTGCTTTGCTTTAATGATCCTTCAAGCTATGAGGGGGAGCAAAACCTTCATTGTGCAGTGAATTTGCCAAGCGTGGGATTTTATTGAGGGTGGTCTAATCCACGAATCCACTTACAGAGCATACTAAGGTATGCAGAACAAGTTTGATCTAGGAATCCCTTACCCCGTTTGGTTTTACCGTTCAGTGGGATAAACCGTTTAGCTTTGAGGGGGAAGAAAAAATCCGACGGTCAAACTTCTGTTATGCAGAGGATGTGTATTGAGGGCAGACGAATCCACGAATCAAGTGCTATCCTTCCACAGCATCGTTCTCAAGCTCTTTCGGTTTTGCCTTTCACGTAAAACTAAGCCTCTAGCTACGTAGGGGAGCGAATACACCATCAAATCTTCGTTATACAGGATGTATCTCTCGTGGTGTATGTCGGGAATTCTTGGTTGAAGATCCGCTACAAGCCCAATTCACCACTTTTCATCAAGTTCCAAATTCCCATGGTTTTGCACAATAGTGAAGTGGCGTCGAACTAAATAAGAATCACAAAACTCATTGTTTCGCAAGGCTGCGTCGATAAAATTTGTCACACCCAGACAATGGTCGTCTTTAAGTAGGTACTTCTAGAATCTAAAAGTCCTACAATGGTTTGATACTACAGATTTGTATTCAGTTAACTTCCCTTTCTTGTTCGGGTTGTCCTGTAACCCCCGGATCAATTCTTAATAGTTCTTGCTTCAGATAGACGTCCTTAGAAAGAAAAAAAAGTGAGAACCGCAATCTCACATCCATTTTGCACGTTAACTGTTCTCAGTAAATTTGTAAAAGGCGGCTCATTCTTTTGTAGATAGCGACGACCTTTCAGATGAAAAGTTATCGAAAAGGCTAAATGATTCTTCACTGTTTATTTAATTAGACGGTTACGTAAAATACCGAGAGACCGCGGTATACATGATGTTTCGTTCTTAATTTGTTGATCGTTTTACAGGCGTTTTACCCGTTTTCTTTAGAGTTGTAGGAATGTTAAAGATAATGTCGAACCCGTGACGCAATCTCCTGTTTCCCTCTCATGAGAATAAAAAGGGTGAAATTTCTCGTTTCGAGCGAAAAGGTGTTCACGTCCGAAGATAAGGGATTCTCGGAAGATGACATTCTACAACGGACGTTATCATTTCTCAACATCGCATCTAGAGTCGGAAATGCCGACCTATCTCAACCCTATTCAGGCAAGAATTATTCTGAGTTTGCGGCACGTTTGAGGCGCTTTTCAAAATGAAGAATGTGGTTTCAAGAGCAAACATAGGTATGTAATATCTCTATGTAATATGTGCATATAGAGGTATGTATACCTATAGCCCCTATGGCCGGTTTATACAGGGTATAACACGGGTCCTGCCTGGCCACTCTCCCACGTATGAGCTGAGGATGCCACTTAACAAATTTTGTTCGTGTTTTCGACCTACTTCACTAAAATAGCCATAACACCCTCAATTTGCAATAAAAATTCAAATTTGAGGCTAATGTTGGACAAAGCGTTAAAATTCCTATCTCTTTACTGCCTATCGACAATTTTTCAGTAAGAATTGAGGAGTGGAAATGGAGTTTTCGGAAATTCCGAAATTACCTATTCTTCAGACGGTTTGTTACCTTGATAATTCTGGTAGGATGATTGTGCAGGTCTCCAATTGCAGATCAATTTCTTGTTAAATTTCATAGATAAAATGAACTTTGAATGAGGGCAAATGTAGGTTTTCACGATGAAATCGACGTCTTCCACCCAAATTTACTTCCAAAAAAAAATTGGCATCGGTTTTCACGTATATTTTTTTCGCTGAAACGAATGGTTGCTCTTTTCTTACACAACAAATATGGAATTTTCGGGGCTGAATGAACTGTTAAAAATTTCAATTAATAATGTGATTCAACCCTTCCGACCAGCAGAATGACCCTGCAAATCCTTTGATTGTTTTAGAGAAAATGCTGATATCTGCTGTTCATTGTACTGCTCACAGAGCTATGTACCAGTACTCGGTTACGGTCATTTTCATTACCTTTCTTCATGTAATTTTTGTCCATAGAATTGAATACAAGTAATCCTGATTGAATTAGACCAGGGGTTTGGAAGTTATGATTGATTAAACGAAATATTTAAACCGGTTTTTAGTCTCACGAAGGTGGAGTTTTGCTACGTAAAGAAAAATTTGAAACTTTTCGATTCATTCATCATTTTCTATTCCAGCTATATTGACAACAGTAATGTACTAATGAATTATTCATTACTAAACTATTGGGATGAACATCAATTTTGTGTTAACAACGAAAATAGTAATATTTCTCTTTGATAGTTTTGGCTCTTGGTTAATGATTCCGTCCCATTCCAAATTTTGCCAAAATCGTAACAATTGATGTGGCTGCACAAAGACCTGCTAATGTAGCTGCCATCGATTTTTCGTAAAATCACGAACCATGTACGGATAATCTCAAAATCGCCTGTTGCTCTCGACCGAACTTCCAACCTGTTACCCGATTTCCATCTGTTTCCCGATTCACTGGCGTATGGGAGGCACCAGACCAAACCACTGTCCATCTTCCCTCCCTTAGCTCGATCAGGCGCAAGTAACTCGAAGCAAACGATCCGTGATACGATCCTGACCGCCCCTTTCCCATTTCCCGACTTCCTCCCCCATTCGCTCAAAACGCCATCTGGTCTCCACATCCGCAAGTTTCGTTTCCATTTAATTTGAACTTTCAGGGTCGTTAACCCTTTTCAATTTGAAAACGGATTCTTGAACGACTTTTGGGCCTGTTAAGGTCGTGTTCCATTAGAACGGATTGTTCGTGCGCATATGCCAACTTTAGTAGCTGCAGTTATTCAATAACACATATCAAGTTTCAATGATTTTCATTTTTTATTACCATATTCGTCATAATTATATACTTTCGATCAATTTAAACATATCATCTTATAAATTGACTGTACTTCAACAAAACATATCATAGAATTTTATACCAACTACTCGTTTTGGAAAGGTGTGAATAGTATGTTAAGCATTATCAATGTTTTTCGTTGCTGGACTGATATTTGTCAAAATTATACCTCGTGAATAAGACCAATCTTCATATGTGACAATATGTATGGTCATTACAATCTCCAAAATCAAAAATTTATGGATTCAAAGTCCAAGACCGTAAGATGAGCTTGCTTAACGTTGATAATTCGGAATTATCAAGAAGAAAAAAAACACCGACAGAAATAACTACCTACTCCTTAGTATAATGTGCCCCACGCTCAACCTCGGAGGAATTCCATTAGTTCACGACTTCAATCAATCAGTCATTAATTGGTAGCCAATGATTCGGGGTTTTCTTCCATAATAAATTGAAACGTGATGGCTAAATACAAGGAAATCACAGTCGTTTATTAAAAGCTGGACAAGTGACCATGATAGATTCAAATGCTTGTACTAGATGGTTTGCATAATCATGATTCATTGTAGACATTAACGATGGAAGATTGGTACCTATTTGCGTGGAGTCGACAGTGTCGTTATTCTATTGAATTTGTAGTGTACTCACTGTTACTGTCAGCTATTTAAGATTGGTCTAACCAATACAAGTAAAGTCATTTCTTCTTGCATTCCGAATCTCAGTCCGAACTAAACACATTCATGAAATCATAGGGAAACGGAAGTTTGAAGCCTACTTCACAATTTTCTTGCACAATCATGTGCAAACAATGTTGCAGACTCTGGTTTTACCGTTATTATTGGATAGCTCCAAGCCATCTTTGAGGAATCACCTCTTATGGACATTTACAAACCTACCACTTTTAGCCACTTACAATTTAATCATCCCTATGAACAAATGAGGAAACATTCTACAAACATCTGTTAAATCACAATCAGTCAAATGAAAAAGCTCCTTAACATGATCTTTGAAATGCAGATTCAGCCTTATTACCCTCAAAATTATTTTCGTGATCACTTATTCCCCAAATTTTGGCCACAACACTCATGCCACAGGACTATTTCAGACTAAAAACCTGACTTTCATCCTGAACATTGATTTTTTGCAGCATATCCTTCATAAATCACAAGATGATGCAACTAGCGTCGATAGGCTTTCATAACTTTATCTACAAATAATTCCATTACAAGGAATATTTACTCATCAATCAGACTTTTTCTCTTCCCCTTTTTCTCGAGAATCTTAACCCATACGATCCCAATCACATCTCATCCGCATCCATCATACGGCGCTAAGCTATTAATTGTTGAATTTCCTGTGGAAAATATGTTTTGTGCTTTGGTATACATTATGGCCACTTGATTGTTATATGGTTGCTGGTGTATTTTCTATGAATATGAAGAAATTATATTTTCATTCATCAAAAAGATGGAAAGATCCAGAATATCTAGTTAATTTACTCCAACTCGAGAGTGGATTTGATGAAGGGGTTTAGATAATTCACTGATTTTTCCGTGAAAAGAACTTTCCCACCTTCCATAGGGTTATGATATCAACGCATCGACACAGATAAAGAAAGTTATTTGCAGCGTACGTTTTACATATTGGATGTTCGAGATTATCCATGTATTACGTGCGAGGAAATTGTTATATTTCATCATCTCTGGTATAATGTGTGAAATAGTACTAGGAATGTGTGGTTTCAGATATGTCTTAATTGATGAGGAGAGTCCTTAGCTTCCTACATATGATGTTATATGTTGAGCCGACCTCCAGGCTTCAATGTAAATCACTAAAATCATCGAGACGAAGAGCGTATTACGTTAGTTGTATTTCTATGAAAGCCAACAGATCCTTGACAAGCTAAGTGGAGCAAATAATGACCGTTCTTTTTTCTGTCACCAAACTAATTGCGGAATATCATAATCTCTTCCTTCTTTACCTATATAAGTGAAATTTCAAATGTTTATAGACTTATATACATTAAACCGTTTAGCCATATATTACCAGCCAAAATTTAATAATTTTCAAAGTGTTTTTTTCTGTTCCAGGTAGGAACAGATATGGCTTCTGGCCTAAGACGTAATCGGATCCATCCTTCAAGGTTTGAAAATTAACATTTAGACTTGTCAAAAACAAATATTTTGAATAATGAGCAAGCAGTGTAAAGTTCGGATATCGAATTGAAATAAATCAGTAAGCCCGCGAGGGAGAAGGGTATTTTCTGTCCCAATCTATCGAAAAAGGTTAAATTTGAATGGTAGCAAGTTTGATTTCAGGCAAATCGGGGATTTTCCAACGTTACGGAATTGGCTAATTGGTCTGGCGTGCAGAGCTTCGTGAACTATGAGTTTTGATATCAGCTTCTGTTATGTTTAAGGTCTTCAAGACGAAGTCATACTTTTGTCTATGGACACCAGTTACATGGTGAAATCAGTGATCAGATGAATGACCTTGTTGCTAATTTCGTTCCGAATCGTTAGATCGATTGCTGAACAATAAATAAAGCACTTTTTATGACATCATCAGCGGAAAAGACAAAATTTGTCTTTTAATATTTAATATAGAGGATCGAGGCGCAGAGTTTAGGTAAGCGCGGTAACGACGTCCGATGCACGTGGATTAGTGATTTACATAGAAGTGCTATTCTAATACAGGAATAATAAACCACTGTGTAATAATTTGCAGCGTTGTTGATTACCTTTGCTTTTGGGTGTCACACACATGGGTAGCGGACAGAACATTTGACCGACAAAATTGTAAATTAACTTAAATTAATAACTTAGGTTGTATTCAGTTTATAGTAATCCGTATTAAGAAACATTTTCTTTTCATAGATTCTTTAATTACTATGAATGAGATGACATAAATCCTAAATTTTGAGTGATTCAATCACAAACAGCATTTTTAATTTTTAAACATAAAATTTTAATGGGTCTATACTGATGTTTAAAAAACGTTGTAATATTATTTATTAACCATGGCAGAAATATCTGAATTGTCGTACCTAATACTTACAGTGCACAATGCTGTAATAAATTCTTGGGCAGAATAACGACACTGGACCAGAAATTACCTACATCTTAAATGAAGGTACGTCATTAAAAACCTAATTTCCCACTTTCTGGTTAAGATCTGATAACTTGTTCTAGTTGAATGAAAGACTGGTGCATTGTACCCAGAGAAAAGTGGTTCAAAACTTTCATTTCTTCAATGAACTAGGTGAAAAACCAAGACATCAGACTATTGAGAAATGGTCACGCTGCTGAACTCAGTATGAGAAACCCCCGTCAAACAGTCCAATCACTGCTCCCCTATCAATCACGTGATTCCGAGTTGAAACACACATTACACCACTTTATTCTCATCGCGAATGCTTTCAACAAATTACGGTGGTTTCTGGGAGAGATAAATGTTATTTTCAATTATTTTGGTCGTTCCATGTAGATTGTTTATTGTTGGTTGGTTACAAAGATAATTTAATATTAATTCAAAATTGTCACTACGTAGAGAAGCCATGAAGACGTAAAATGAATCAAACGACATAACTGCAATATCCCAGCAGTAAGTCCATAATTTGAAAGACCTTTTACGTGTCTTATTTCACCTGCCTTTCATATTTTACACTTCCAATCGAAGGCAATTTTATCTGGAGCATTGAAAATACCGATTCCCAGTCATTTAAGCGAATTGAGCATTGTATTACCAAGCTCCCATCGTAACTTCAGTCTGTTTTTACGAGTTTTCCTTCAGAAGTAATGAAGGAAGCCCGGAATAAAATTGGTTAGTCGAAGGCTACCAGGTTATCGGTGATTTGGGCCCTGAAATTGCACCCGGAATGCCTGGGACAAGAGCGAAATTGGATGGGCATTTCGTCGGTTCCATTATTGGTTTTTCCATTATACTTTCATTCCAACGTCGAGGTGGGCTGAAGTCGGTGGTGAACAATGTTGAGTTTTTCTGTAATCTTGGAGTTTAAATCGATGAGCTCTAATTTTTTTCCGTCAGTCGAAACGAACGCTGGGAAGAAATGGTTGAAAACATTTAGCGAGTCCTAACGCCATTTTGAAGTCGTCGATACAGGCGAGTCGGTGGGAAGGAGTTCGTGCCAGCGATAACAAACCCCTCCACGCAACTTGCCATTTATGATAATTCACCTGTTTTCAAAAATGTATCGGGATTGATCTCAATAAATCTTGGAACCTGAATAATTACGTAGGCGCCCCTTTCGATTCAACGTACGAAATATGGTAGGATTAACCCATTCAACCCCGAGACAGATGAGTGTTCTCAAGCCTGGCCCGAGTGTATTTCTACTGGAGCATTTAATCTAGCAGAGACTTTTCCTTTTTGTAAAGGTGTTTCGTTGCTACAGTAAACAAAAACAACAAACAACTGTTCCATCATATGATGTCGTTGATCATATGATGGGTACGCCCTTGGTTCCTACCCCGCGTTGCGATAGTGGAGGGCTGGTTAGCCTGGGAACGACATCCCTTCCATTCTCGTAGCTTCATTTTTTTTTTTCATTGTCGAGAAAAGTTATAATCAACCATTGGCACGATCTTAGGTGAATCAATGAAAATTGATGGTAAGATTTGGGAAAACGATCAAATGCGACAACACGATAAGGTCACTACTGGTCGGACAACACACTGGCTGATATATGAGAAAAACGGGCGATTCCTACACTCCAATACGTTGTACAAGTCGAGCGAAGGATGATAACAGAGAAAACGTCCAGACAAAGATCCTAAGAAATCTCCTGAAAGAGATAGAGTTGAGCTTTAAGCTAGGGAATCATATGATGGCAGGGCGGAAGAGCATGAAGCGAATTTTTATCAGACAGCATTTAAAGTTTATTTATAACTATAAATCTTACACAATCAATCATCACACGAATATTTCCATCAACTTCTGTTCTAGAGGCTATGTGAACTACTACATTGAAGAGAACCTGCCTTATGCAATTGGCCAAGTATTACCTAAAGGATGTGGCTGGTTGGCGAATGATTTTCATCCGATTTTGTTTTGCGGGTTGAGCTGTAGATGGTCCGCATGATCATTCTATTACCCTGATCTTAGTAAAATTTGAGGGTAGTTGGAGGAAGCCTGTTCATCATTTCATACTATATCAACTCGACTGTTTCATTGATGGTCCCCACTATAGAATTAACACGGCACACCCGCAATACATCATTGCTCACCCATTCGAAGGCGTTCATGTCATGTGAATCATTGTATCAAGCTTATATAGGTGTACACTTTTAAGATTATGAATCTTCCAAGATTATTCACAACATGGTTGTTCCTGGTACGAGGAAGCTATGTGTTACACCCATCTTGGTAGACTTCTCTATTTCTTCATATGCACATCCACCATTCAAAGCGAACGATATACGCCATGGGTATGTGTCCATTGGGCAATCGAGGTAGGGCAGATCGTTGAATAAAGGTTGTTATTATTTGACGAGTATAAACGTTCATCATTAAAAAACACCACTACAAGTGTTCCATCAAACAATATTGAAGATTTCGGAATCAAGTTCACTTCTTAGAGCATGGTGGATGTTAAGGTACATGATAGGTATGGCTGTGGAACATGGTATGATATATCATACGTGGTGTAGTATACCGTACCATGTACGAGGTGAGTTTGATTCTGAGTATACTTAAGTATCCGTATTAAGTATTAGCATGTGGTACCTACTAGTGATTTATGGATAGTTCATCTTTCCGGTGCTTGAAACTGCTACTCCCACTCTGGGTGTTGCAGGCATATTGTCTCAGGCCCTGGGAGGGGCAATTTCTATTTCTTTATCTCCTTGCTATATGTAGCAGAGCCTGGTTGCTAACCCCTCGCAATTTAACGTTCTTTCCAGACGCCCCCTTTACTTGTATTGTCCAGATAGTCAAAAGGGCCTTCTGAATATTACCTATTAAAAATTACATATTTACCTCTGCCCGACCATTGAATTCCAACTTAAGAGATCCTTCGGTCCCCAGAGTATCGATAGGTGGCTTTGTAAAGTAAGTTAATCTAACTAGAAGCTGAAATGAGAACGAACCGAGCAGTCTTTTCTTCTAACGTATGATAATATTTTGTGTCAAGACAAGATAACTACAGTCTCACAACAGGCTTCCAATATACGTCGTGCACACGACCGTAGGTAGGTATTCAAAAATAACTCGACATTCAATCATATCTGAGAAGGATGATTGAAACGTGAATTCTCACGCAATAATAATTACAATAATTGGCAGCGTTCCATCAATTTGCTCCTTTCATTTCTATTATATCTTCCCAAATCCGGGATAATCGTTGACCCTAAGCGATTCAATGTGACTAATCCTTTCGTAACGAAGAGCGTTGGGTGAGATCATTAGCGGACACGCTCCACCGGCCTTCTCCAGCTTATTCAGAATTTCGATAACATTCTTTCGAGCCTCTTCGCTGATAAAACCTCGTTCTTTGTCATGTTTTTTCTTCTTTTTCTCTCGTTCGCGTGGTTTTTATTGATCTTTCTATCTGAACTTCTAGGAACCTCCGGGCCCTGCCAGACAGATAGGAGCCTGGAGTTTATCGTTTATCTCGAAGTGACGTTAATACGTTGCAGTCACCATATGGAAATCGCCGTTTCTGCGATCGGTTTTTTGTTCTATCTTTCATTTTTCTTGTCTGCACATGTGTTAATTATTGGTGACACATCAGTAACTCTTATAATGAGGGGGAGCTCGGAGATTAGGGCGAAGAACCCAACAAAAGCAGTAATTATGAATAAGAACGACATTATAATCTCCGTGTTCTTATACAAAATCAAGAACACCTCATGATGAGGAACATTTTCACCCAAATAACCAACATCTAACCCTTACCAAAAGTTTTGCGACTAATTCGATTCTCCATGTCTGTGCACGCAGATACAGTGATCTAGAGCAGCAATTGAACTGTTCGACGTGATGGCTTGCAGAAACACTACTACACTGCCCTACTAACTATTCTCTACCCTCAACCCTTGATTCAGAGAAAATAAAGATATCAAAATGGCTAAAAATATTTGCTTAAATATGGTGAAACAAACATCAAAATTTGCCTGAAATAATGTAAAAAGTGTGTCCATACATTGCTGTTTCAGATATAGGGTGCATATTCAAAGTGTATTTTGAACTGGATACTGGAGATTCTACTTTTAACTGCCCATGCAAGTTTTCCAACCTTATTAGAGAATAAGCCAGTCCATAATGCAAGATGACCTTTAAAGATATTCATAAGTTCTTTAAAGATTTGTAAGAAGTTCATTAGAGACATAAATTTCGTTTTAGTGTCGAGACCTGTAGTTCTGAGACGAGCATAACTACCACCCTTACTGCAGTTTCTGCAGCTAATGCCCGAAGATGTCCTAATGCAATCTGGCGATTGCAACTTGAAACGCTAAACCCCCAGACGAAATCTGTTCTGTTCTCAAACGCTTGAACGACCTGCTGCATAAAGAAAGCCTCGTCTGAAAAGGGGATTTACGCCAAAGGTTCGCTGCTACTTCGCATGGTTAAAGCGGTTACTCGCCATTGTTCCGCCGCCTTTTATGGGATTACTTTTGCTATATTAAGAGTCAAGAGGGTTTGCTAACCTCGTACACGCTGATGAGTTATACAGCCCGCCGAGAACCCGACTTCCGCAGTGGGTAGTTCAAAAGGCCGTAATCTCTTCAGGCCGTTAACTGACATTATGTGAATGATGATACTTCAAGTGTGTAAGACCGTCCAGAAAGACAGTGGGTTTCACCTTCTTGGGGTTGACTTCACTGCTTAACTTGAAAACATTACTATGTAAGAACCAGAGTTTATTTGCATCAGTATTCTCGGACTTTCAACGTTCTTCTCATCACTAGACTTAGTTTAATACGTAGTGAGTTGTTCTTACATAGATTCAACTGCAATTGTTGGCAGTGCAGAAAAATTCAACTTCTTGCAGGTGGTTACGGAGAGACATACTTATGTATCCTCTGCAATGAAGGTGAAGATAGCGGAGCACATACTTTGCGAGTGTCCTGGTAGCGAATTTTCATTAATTCAACTCCCAAAACTAATACAACCTCACTCATTCACGTATCACAAGCGTATACCACATATCATACATCCCGGTATATTCACACCTAAGCTCCTGTCTCCACCGACATATCCCATCATCATGTCATCTCCTTTTCTCGAGCTCCCTTACGGCATCTTCAAGACAGTCTTTGCTGATAAGAAGTGTTCATGTGCTTTGTTAGAGTTGAACTAACTTAACGTACCAACTGAATTGGTGATGTCTGGCGACGTTCAAGTTGGAATGCACTACAGTGACGCAAAGAGGCTCTGGTAAGGTTGACTTCAATGGATTACTTTTTTCCATTTCGAAACTTTAAATTTCATTTTCATACTTCTTTTGAGAAAGCTACATCTCCTCCTCCTTTTGAATGTAGTCGTTTTCTATTCCAAGACCGTGTCAACGTGTTGGGCTCATAGCCCTATAGGGCTCGTTCGACAGAACGTACAAGCATAGCCTCACACGGAGGTAGCCCTCGAGTTTGGAGTTGGAGAAAAGGTGATAAACGATTTTTGCCTCCGCACTATCCGAATTCCGAAATACTTACGAGACACAACGATTTGCGTGAGGATCCCGACTCCAAATCACATCTCATTTCCCATTGATTCAGAAGGGAAGCACGAACATGTACAATATGGCACCGAATTGTTCATTTCCTTTTCTGCTTCACATTCCGTCTATCTTTACTAATATCCACATTCTAGTTTCTATGTCATACTGTTTCTTGCTTTCGCTTTTGTTTCGGCATTATCAACGATGATACTTGAGAATCAAGATAATGTGTACGGGAGTAATGATGATGGCTTCGTCGATTTATGGCTGTCAGTTGAAAGGCGACCACAATCTGCGAACACTAGAGGCCCTAATTTTGATCATTGGAGTAATAGAGTTTTGAAGTCAGCTTCATCCTTGAAAGAATTGAAAAAAGAATGACCCATGATAACTTCATCTCATATAAGTTCTGCAAATCGCTATCAAGTCCAAACTGAGAAGACGGTGACGTCCGACCAACGGCAGATGAGAAAAATAGAAATTGAAATACGTTGATATGAATGACACGGGTATAAAACCGCCGCACATTATTACACAGATGTTTATTATTTGCTATTAGAATAACCCTTCCACGTAAATCATAGATCTACGTATATTAGACGTTGTCAGTGGTGCACTGTCCAAACCCACGTCTCTATATCTCAGTAATTGCTTTCTAGACGCCATAAAAAGACCATAATTTCCAATGGGTTTCGAAATTAGAAATTTCATGCCTTTGACTACCTTTCGAATGTTTTATTTTGAGCTAGTACAATCATTCCTTTCTTATAGCATTCTCGTGAAGGGATTTGCATACAAAATTTTTCGATCTCTCAAATTGTTTAATTATTCAGTGAATTAGATGTTCCTGAAATATATAATAAAACTGTACTCAAACATTTTTATCATAACTAATCTCAGTATAAGACAGTTGCCGGTCACACCTGTCAGGCTGATAATCTGGCTTGGAAACTCTCTTTGCAACTCACATCTAAAGGTAAAAAATCGTGTTCTTAGCAAAAAACCTTTTAAGGTAGGTACTTATCAAGCAGTTCTTTTCTGACGAATTTTCTTGAAGTCCAGCAGATAGTTAGCAAGCAAGTACCAAGAGTAATGATTTTAAGGAGGAGCTAGTTTAAAGCTATGGAAATAGGTTGAGGTAACTCAACCCACACAGCACATGTAAGCTAATATAATGAAGGGGGAAAGCATTTGGTGTTTACTTTGTCTAGCATTACTCGTATGCGATTTGTATTTTCCAATTTATGTACTGCGTTTGTTTCTGTTCTGGATAACTGCATTAAGAAAAAAACAAATTATATTTTAACACGTTAGATTGATTATGAACAAAATTAGCAGCATGGGTCCTTCAGCTGATTTCTGTGCCTCAGTGTGTATTGATTACCAGTGAATTGCAAAGTTCCCGATAATTTTAGGCCAAAGTTCTAATACGGCCAAAATGGTCTTTGTTACATTTCTAAAAAATTTCCCCAAAAACGGTGTCCAGGATTTTCAAAAATTATTATACAGAAACTATACTTCAACAGCCGTAGTGAGGATTAATAGGTACAAGCTATCAACATTGTAAATTGGATTAGTAGGCAGTTCTATCTGACAAAGCTGTTCGAAAATGTTATAAAATTGTCGAACAGCAATGTTCCTAAAGACTAGCTATAATTCAAATATAAATCCAACGTTGTTTGTAACTAGATATGTGAATAACAGTCCGTAAATAACAACTCACCTTAATGGTTGGCGAAATCCACCTGAAACCATGTAACCGTTAAGGGTCCTATAGCAAAAGCTACCCAAGTGCACCGTCAAAACAACTTTTTGTAGGGTAGCAATTATTTTCTGATTTTTATTTTATTTTTAAAAATGTTCATTATTGTTGTGTGAAGGAATGTTTTCAATTAGACGGAAGAGAAATTGAAGAGTGGGACTTGAGTAATGAGGAGGACTGAGGAGTAAGAAGAACCTTTACGCCAATGTGTCACGCTACAACACTCCTGGGTCCGCAGTAATTGACTTCAAACGTTTTTCAGCGGCTAATTCATTTAATTATGATTTTTTTTTCTCGTACATCAGTTTTTTCTGAAAGGAGTAACGAACGATTCTAACTTCAAAAATTAATCTCAGCTTCGGTCAGAGAGACGATTTTTAATCTGCGACTGTTATCCATGAATCTTGTTTGATTTTTATGTCAAATAATCGTTTTGATTTAAAAAAAATATATATGGAAAAAGTGAAATAGTTCCTTCAGAATTCTGAATAAGTAAATTGTTTTGATATTAAACTACTTATCAACTTGAGAGTTAATCCATGACATGAACACCGTACTACTCAACTTTTAAGCAAAATACTTTTGAAAAAATGTTGAAGACGCTAGTGTTGTGCGTCAGGTCATTTCTGTGCTGTTGTATTCCCCACTCGAATAGTTGGTTCATGAACTAGATTACATTGGTGTATTATCTGCGGACGAGGGATATCTAACGTAGAAAGAATAATGCTCTGTACCTACAATCATTAGCAGGGTTTTCATTTTTAAAGTTGGTAGATCGTTTCTATAAACGTCAGAAGAAGAACACAATTTTCAACCATTTTTTCAATCTCCCTGAAATGTTTTGGTTATCTTTGGTGGATTACTCTCTACAAGATGCGTACAAACCAAAAAACAACCTGTTTCTTGTATGTTGCTCATCGTTACAAAACCCTCGCTTTTTCAATTAACACTGATCGTAAAACAAAGCTTCACGAATTAGGAATCAGTGACTGTTTTTCGATTAAAAAAATCGACTTATGACAAATAGTTTCTTACCCATACTACGCAAGTTCTATCTAGCAAGTGCCCAAGAAATTCTTCGAAAATCCTTCAATTGGTTTGTGTAGTAGAATCTTGTTTCCCTTAAATATCATTCTAAGATGAAAGGGCTGTAATTTTGACTATATACGACTAAAATTTTACCCAATTTTGACACCCTAAATGCTACATTTTAATAATCCACAAAATCCGTAACAATGACGTACATTGTACGTCGTACAAGCTTTAAGGGAGAGTTGAAAATTAGTTTAACTTGGTGCAAACCATGGGTTTATTAATTCTTGTATATTCCATGAGGCTTCGGGGGTCTTTAAGGTTCAAAAATTGCGGTTATTTGGTATGGGTGAATTTGTACGAACCCGAAACCTATCCGAGCCGATCCTGCTCCCAAAATGACAAGGAAATGACTCCCCATTTGCTTAAGTCTGCAAAATATCGAAAAGCCAAGTTTTGACCAGTTTTGGACAAAAGCGTCTGTGCGCGTGAGGCGATAGGGCTGCTTAGGAGTGGACCAAATAGACGCTATGGATCCAGTTTGCGAAAGAACGGATTTTAGTTTATAATTTTCAATAATAAACATTTATAATTGACCAAGAAAAAATGTGTGTGGGAAAACCTGAGAACTTGGAACACTTCTTGGTGGTTTTTCCAGTACCTGGATAATTTCGATGCTCCAATTTCCGAACACCCATGCGGTCTCAGGAGACTTTATTGTGGAAGCTAAATGGATCAGGGTGGTGCAGCTAGCAAGATTTTGTCAAGCTTCCTGGAGTTGTAGAGCAAAACTAGTACAAGAATTTAACTGGGGCAGAAGTTGATTCGGGCATGGTGTTCTAAAATTGTCGGTACTTTGTGTAAATAAAATCATTTAGTAAACCTATGAATAAAATAATAATGTGAATTTTTTTTTTCCGATAAGGGATGGAAAGAGCCCCTGGTCACTGAGACCACTAGGATCTATTGTGACGCTGTCCCCATTTTTAATTCAAAACCTTTTTAACAACTTCTTTGTTCACAAAGTATAGGAGGTTTTCAGGCGTTTCCTAGGCAAAATCAGGGTGTCAGGGCACCCTTCCCGAAACGCCAGAATCTAGTTGATGCAACAGCAAGACAGTTACAGAGGATGTGTTCTGCTGTTCCGCCTCTTCGCAGTAGAGCCGGCATTGTACTGTCCTGGCCTTACCCATTTTGTTTAGATGGTACCTTAGGGGGCATTGGCCATTGAGAAGACCAACAAGTCTGGAAGGTCTTTGCTCCTCAATGACAGAATGGCTTTTGCGCGTTTCCTTGAAATAGGGAGGAACCGCTTGGCTTGCCTCTGCTTAGGAGTGTTATGCCAGTATTTTGTCCTCCCATTTATGAACATGTTGAATTATATAACTCTTGGAAACCTCTAGTTGGAGTTCACATCCAATTGGATTGGACTCCGATCCCTTTTTAGCAAGGCGAATAGTGTGAATATATAGATAGCAAATGCAACACTGTGACTGACGGCCATCGTATCTTTTTGTATTCATGCTTGTATGAATTTTGATTCCGAGTCTACAAAGGTAGCGGAAGCATTGTTTTCACTTTCGGAATTTGAAAATTTTTTTGTCTTCAAAATCAAAAATTCCACTCGCGGTTTGCGTTTTAGACCTTTCTGAACAATTTTGGTTCCGTGTCTGTCTGTGTGTCTGTCAGCAAATCCTTGTTACGGGCAAAACTACACGAAGTTATAGTCCGATTTTGATGAAAATTTCAGGGATTGTTCGGTTTGATGTGTAGATGATCCCCTATAAGTTTCATGACCCCCGGATCAATAGTAGCTTCTGCGCATCCGCAAACGTGAAATCCTTGTTACACGCATAACTCCGGGAGTTCATGACTGATTTCGATGAAATTTTCAGGGATTGTTCGGAGTGATGTAAAGATGGTCCTCGTGAGTAATAAGGAGAAAATAAAGTTTTAGCCTCGAGCTTGGATCGAACCATATTGCATACTCTATACAGTCATGTTATGGATACGAGGAAGCTATGTGCCACACCCACTTGGCGGACGTTTTTCTAATTAAGCATGTTCTCTATCTCTCTGATTGGAAAAAAATTAACCAAAATCGAGATAGGTTATATGTAAACACTTGATATTCCCATAGCTAATGCTTCCGAATGTAATCAATAGGTATAGTATTTCGTCGGGACAATAACCCTGATGCGGTATCAAACTACTTCAAGTGGCCACCAGTTAGTTGAGGCGCCAAAGTAGGTCCTGCATGCATAATGGGGAGATTTAGAGCTATTCTCTTGTGTTTCGCCACCGACCTCACATTGTGCCGCGGTCGACGCCATTTTCTCAGGAGATTTTCACTTGACGGTCTCGGTGCCCTGTCCGCGCCTCGTTATCCAATAAAAAGCTCCACCGCAAGGCAGGTGGTTTGGGTGGCAAAAGCGTTGCGTCACCCCATTGTGATTTTCTGGAAGCGGTCTCACCTTTTTTCGCTTTGATTGGTTTTTATCGCCCCCCTCCGCTCCGACCGAGCGGTTCTATTCACGAGAAAGGAGAGAAGAAAAAAAACACACCGATGGTGAACCCGGTCGAGCATAATAAATGGATTTTTGCTCCTAAACCGAATCCGATCGGCTGGTATACAAACAACCGTGTTTAATGGAAATTGGAAGTTGCGCCAGGGAGAGGATTGGGAGCAGAGATGAAATCGCGGCTCATGGCCCAACCTACCGACACAGTTATTTCAAGGATAGTGTACAACTGCCCTAATACTCCTCATTTCAGTGTTTGTGGATTAGTCGATTTCTGTTGTACGTCTGTAAACATCTATGATACATCAAACGAATCATTTACTCAATATACTAACCCCTACAACTGTTGATACAAGTTAAAATCATAAGCCTCTCACCAAAATAGATATAAGACTGGGTACATTGCTGCCATAGTACACAAATTGAAAAAATGTATGTTTGAGGAAAAAATGTCACTACAGTGTGGTGTGTGATATTCAGTTTCCGAAAAAAATCTGCCCAGCATACCACAGATGGTTGGAACAGCATTCAAGAATAAGGACTTCAGTTCTAATTAAATAAAAGAGGCCGGCCTTTGGTCTGCTAGGAAAGAAGCCGTGTAGGGAGTCTAGTGGTGTTTTTTACCTAATATAGGTAACGATTGGTATTAGATTTTAGTTCTACCGAACTTTCTACTGTATAGGATTTACCTTAATTAATAAAAACATTTGATTGCTTGATTGATTTAATAGGTATGAAATAATTTAGAATCACATGACATAATCCTCTCTTGCACACTTCCTTTTATTAAAACAAGAGTGCAGCAAACTGAAAACCTACAGAGATAGTATACATTATACTATACTATACGGGATGTGACACACAGGCACTGAAAAATTCTGTTCTACAGTTATATTACTAACGGCTACTTATGCAACCAATAACGTATTGTGCTTTCTACATTTCTTATGCCATTCCTGCTAACTATAGCTTAGCGTTATTGCTGTATCTTCTCCACGGTTATATCAATATTATACATACAATTTTAAACTGTAACCGGAAGAAGAACTCAAGAAAAAAGGTTTTAAACAAAACTGAAAGTCAAAAATTGAATAAAAATTTTACATTATTACACAAGGGTTTATTATTTTGAGGGTGGAGTGGCAACATGA
This sequence comes from Creontiades dilutus, assembly GCA_031894815.1. Lineage (NCBI taxonomy): Eukaryota > Metazoa > Arthropoda > Insecta > Hemiptera > Miridae > Creontiades > Creontiades dilutus. Next base: position 288,209 of record JAVIWC010004007.1, read on the forward strand.
CTATCTGAGATAGGGCTGGACAACACAGCCTGTCTGAGTTGGTGCAAAACAACATGAACTAAATGACATTTTGCATTTTTACTTTCTGGTATCGTTGGATGTACAATTTCAAGCTGCTGCAAGTTTCAATTGAAATAAACAGTCATAAATATGAAATTCTCGAATGGAACAACTGAAATTTAACGAGTTGAAATGATAACTTACATACGCTTCATTTGTCTCCAAACACATAACGTATGTTGTGAAGACTCGATTTCAAATCACTTGAACTCCTTACCAACTAGTCTACATCTGCGATTTAGAGAAACCTGTTTCCGCTGAGCAATTGGAACAACATGGTAAGTTTGCGAACATTCACGATTCTCATTAGAAGTGACCATCGGATTCCGTCCAAACAGTATTAAGTACGGATGATAGATAAACTCGCAATTACAGCATCCCTGCAAACGAGTCTTTGGAACCTATCTTACAATCCTGATCTCCGGGAGTTTTCCTTCGTAGAACCATGTTATATTGTACGACATCCGTATTACAAGAATTCCAGCCTACAGTTCAACCTCTAAGGTCTACCGATAAAACTAGGAACATCTTTCAGGCTTTCATACAGAACGACTTGCGTATGTGCCCTAACTTCGGGTTACCGCAGTAACTGCCCCGTGGGAGGAGGAGAAATCAGTTGCGCGCCTCTCAGATTCGAGATCCAGAACGCTCTACGGGACATTCGCCATTGACCAGCCAAGGATAACGTCTAAGATGCCCGTTTACGGCCGTGCGCCTCTTATCTCGAATGTGATATGAGGCCAGGGGATGCTAAGTTGAGACGAAGGGATGATTTACTGGGGAGGTTTATAGTTCTATTGTTCGTCGCTCCGGGGCATAAAACCACAGCACGACTCTATCTCAGACCTCTCGCGGACTTTTGTCGACCAATTCCACAAACGGCTGCATGTATATCAGCTCGTCATTGAATAACAAATTTTCAAGTGTAGAAATCAACGTGAGATTATCATGTGCATGGAATGGTATGGTGGTTTTGATGGTTGTTGGTTGAAATCCAATTAAAGGTACGTTAAAGCCACGATTCTTTCCTCTGCGTGATTTGGGTTTTGCCCAAGTTACGTCGGCTGGAACGTAACGTACGAATAAATTACGCTAGATGATGGTGTTTTCCTAGAGCACCGTCTTTTGGTAGACTTAGGTTGTGTCAATTTTCCTTTTCAGTACCTATCTAAATATTAAGGTCCAAACTTAAAATGCCCGAAAATTCCTCCTCGTAATAAACTATATTGTGTGATTCGAGCAGGTGATCACGTTCTTCTGAATGGATACTTGCAGTGGCGAAGCCTATGGTCATCTCTAGATTCGGCGATGACCAGACGATTTAGTAAATTTAAAGAATTAGTTAATACTAATGTTGAATATACAATTTCCTCTTTATAAAAAAGAAATGTTCATGCTCGCAGTTGGCGAAAACCGCTTCATCGGCGACATTAGCGCTTGTGTGGAAGCGCTGTCGTTCTGCGTATCTCCTACCCCCCCCCCCCCCCCCGCAAAGGCCCCCCTCCTCTTGCTCCTTCCAAAACACTGACCAATCAAGTCGCTTTAAGGCTCGTGCTAAAACAAGCAACTTCGAGCGAGTCCGGCAAACTTTGGGAGCTCTCGTGAGTTCTCGGCGGCGTCCGTGGAATTTCGGCTCAAAATCACAACGACAGGGTTACTGTAGCAAGCTATTTTCAACCTTAAGGCGGGGTTTGTAGACGTCAAAGTGGTTGGTGGAGCGTTTGTTGTGATTACAGCTGAGGTAATACAAATATTCAAATTAACTGATTTCAACAATAAAAAACGTTAATTTCATACGTCAAAACACCATAGATTGCCGTTTTTGACAGGTAATTTTTCAAAATTTCCCGGGGAAAGGAGTCCTCCACAGATCCCCCCCACTTCTTGTTACTAATCGCCACTGGCGATGACCTAGCAAAAATGTCACGCCTCGCCACTGGATACTTGCTATCTCCGAACTGCATTCCAAGCAGAGCTCTGGAAGGTCTATTTCACGACTTGGATGGATTTTATAATATTTTGGACTTATTGGTTCGAGCGTTTTGTTAAAGATTGTAGAGAGAAATTACGGAGAAATTTGCCAGTTTAATTTATTCCCCGTTGAAAACGAACTGCACTGTAGTAGAGGGTAGGTAAATGTTAAACTTGAAGAAGAATTTTCAATATTTCACATCAAGGATAAGCAATTGTTTTATAGAATGGACAACTTACTGCGCATGTGTCGATTGCCCGCATAAATTCTAAGGCCATATCACTACCATGAGTCAGTTTTATGTAAATAAACATTCATTCATTGCTAAATATTACTCAGCAACACCTAGAAAAGTTTTCGTCTAATAGAAATGTTGCTCAAACTATCTGACAACGATTTAAAATGAGGTGCTGAAACTCACTCAGAAAGACCTTTCCACACCGGGTCTTCCTGGTAATTAACAGAAGGAAGTTGGTACAACTAGAAGGCGATTTAAAGCGACCTCTAGCGGAGAAAAAGCAAATTACTTTTTTTTTTCAGTGAGTCACGCTGACACGCATTACTGTTCCCAGGTTAATACCTTACAACTTCAACTCAGTAAACAATAACAGTAATGAAAACATTTTTAATCAATCATTATTAATTTTATTATAATTTTAATTACCACTATAGTGATAAAACTGTTTGTATCACGCCAACTTCTAGTAATGTCAACAACGCACATCGAAACATTGTTTTAATAAAAACTCCATAGATTTTTTTTATTTATAATTATTTTTTTATGAGTCGAATAGAAAGATCGCGTGTGCAGCACAACGGCCTCAAGACCTTTTTGTGCGTTAAAAACCTCACAAAGGGTTTTGATTGCAAATTGAAGAGACTTTCTTTCCATCCTCAATAACGGAAAGAATAATGCAATTTGTAGAAAAAACAAGTAATTGCCCGCAGGAGTAATAAGGTAGTAATTGTTTGAAACCCTAAAATGTTGTTTCGTTTCACGGTCTGTTAACTTCTCTCAAGAAAAGACGCGAGTGTTTTCAATTTCGGTTTTAATGTTCCAACTGATAAATCGCATGTCGGAGGTGGCTTTTTTTCTGAATTGCAAGGTGAATACTCTCACACAATGGTTTTTTTCCAAAGTCGTTTATTTATTTTGTTATTTATTTGTAGAATACCTGTAGAAATCAATGTTTATTTTATCGTGACTTACTTTTTTTGTTCTACGTTTGTTTTGGCGTTGGAATCTGAACTATATCATGACCGTTCATTAAATTGTTTCATAAAACGATTCATACGACATTTAAAAATGAAGAACAATGGATTACCGTGCTTCACATATGATGTCGATACAAATTTATAAACGTCTTTTACACGCTATTATCACCGTTTGCAATCAAACATTTGTTATCGATGGGCCCCTTCAATTTTGTTATTATTAGTTTATTATTTTCAATAATTTACAAAAAATATTGTTCTTTTACCAAAAATTGCATTAAAAACAACTTCCAACTATACGTCGTTCAAATCTTGGAGTTATTACGGTTGAATTTATTACGGTTTCCGTCATGAATTTTTATTTAGGAGCAGAACGAGTGACTATTTCGTACATTTATTTATTTATAAGCTTATCTTTAATTGATTAATTAGTTTATTTACTACTAATAAATGTAAGTGAATATAGCTGAAAAATATCAATTTTGAGATTATTTTTTGGAAATTCTGGTGAAATCCTAACATTCCAATCATACCCATTGATTTCCAAGAAATATTTATAGGTATATCGAAGAGAGATACATATTCAATTCCACGAGTTGATCAATATTGGGAAGGAAAAAATCACTTTATTGAATGTTATGTCGAAATACCAAGAGAGTTTTCAGTTTTGAACGTTTTCAATGGAACTCGACCTCTACCTAATCGCTCTTTCTGGTAGAAAAATAATGAACACAAATCATAATCATAATATCATCATAATAAGGAGTCATAAAAAGTAGCCTGTAAATTTCAGACCCAGGATGGACCAGGTTTGGGAACAGTTTACGTTTAAAGTCTTGATAAACTGTACGGTTACTTCTTGTGTTGACTCTGTCACTTTGCAAGATCAATTTATTCTGATTTAACATGAATTTATCACGTTATGCCTTTCCACTGGATGTGTTCATCAGTTTTCTACCAGCTGAGGCTAATTCAATAACAAAGAATTGAATTAGATGCCTCGGCTTTGTCACTACGGAAAATATAAGACACCGAATCTGATGGAGGGTCCTCAAAATTAACTCGAACGGAACGGTATAATTTCGACGCGCTGCTCGTAAAATCCTCATTTATCTGTTGTGGCGTAAATCAATGAGACAACCGAAACATATGAAAAACGATTTCGGGAGGCCGAGAGTCCGCTATCTCTGATAAGGTCACACAGAAGCATACGAGAAGTCGGAGAGAAGATTAAATAAGGAAAATAAAAATAGGGGAGAAGGGGAGGGATGAAGAGATATAACTTTGGAGAGATACCATCTCGAGTTCCAATATGTGAAGCAGTATAGCTGTCACTAGAGTTGACACACGACTCTCATTCATATCGACCCGCAAAACTTTTCGAGAGTTCTTGTTGAGTTGTTCCGAGAGGCGGATGTGCTACGAATGTAAGGGGAAACAGATATTTTTCAACGACTCCTCGGCGAAATAATGTTATTCAAACGTTGTCGTTGTCGTGCAACCATTGTTTTCATTCCGAACATCTAGTCTTGATAAGCAAGGTGTCGATAATTAAGGACCCCTCACCCCCCTTAACATCCATAAAAATGCATGTAAAAACACAATTCCAAAGGGACCCCATAATTTTTGGTGTATTATTCAACTATGACATTCTACGCTAAATCTCTTTCATCATGCACAAAGCCCTCAGCGATCGCTTAAAAATAACCAACCGCTAAAGCGTTGTTTTCGAGTTAAAAAAGATCTTCTTTTTTTAATCTGTATGCTTTCCAACACCGATTCACATGATGACATCTGTTTTTCTGTTGACTAAATTTGAATGCTTTTACACCTGAATCAACGTTGAAAAAATCGTCAAAATTGAAAATTTCAAGATACCGAATTTGGAATAAAAAAGGGGGGTGCCTATCTGAAAACCAAATTTGGTGTGCGTTGCGCAGAGTTTCATACGCACGAGGTGCGGGCGAAAGTCTACAAAAATAGTACACCAAAAATTATAGGGGATCACGTAGGATTTTGTTTTTACTCACTTTGAAGCATTTTTAGTTATTTTAAGGTGTGGGAGATCTGAAATACGACACCTTGTATTTGATTACATTTAATCAGTAAAATGATTAACTGTACTCAGTGAACAGCGAGCCAATTGTTCATATTTTGACTATAACAAAACTTCTGCCGAGTGGGATGTGGCCCGTAGCTTTCTCGTATAGGTTACCTTAGTGTATCAAATCATTGAAACGTTACAAATGATCTTGAAGTATGTTGAATATAAGTAAACATGTTACAGCAGCGCACGAGACCGAAATGGCGAGGGACTTGCACTCGCAGTCTGCATGGCCAATTCTTTAAATTGTACAATAATGATGCAATCAGGTTGACTTTGATGAGAGAAGATTAACTGTTTGAAAAACCTACCTACCCTCCAAATAAGAGCAAGATAGGACGATTTGAAAGTGATAAAATGATTCTTGATAGAATTTAACGTTTTACAAGGGCTGAGTTATCTTACGTTTTGTGAGTAATGAAATTCATAAATGACCATGAACTCTAACCAGCAAATTCCCCAGAATATCATCAAACTCGGGTGAAAACGGTGGAAATTAGGCTAGTTATGATCATTTCACGATCGGAGCAACTAAACATAATATCGTGTTCAAATTTATTAGAGATCACGAGATCATTCAACCGGTCTACCAGGACTTACCTTCAAATGTTCCCTATACCGGACCACTGGAACCTGACAAAACTGGGCTGAATCACAGAATAGGTAACGCACACCTCTTATCAGGATGTATCGATGTGTGCTTTCATCGATATATATAATATCAATATATCGATACCAGTGACATATTTGTGGCGTAGTGCACAGTGTAAACACATTCTGATCTATTTTTCCAACTGATCTATACTGTACTAGAAGGATTGATGTAGGATATTTTTTTGTTTTTGAGATGCGAGCGTAGCGAGCATCCAGAACAGCGAACTAGACAGAACACATTCGAACACACATCGAGAGTGTGGACCTATATCATTAGGAGACATCTGGTTTTTCTGGTGTGAGACTGGTGCGTTACCTATTCTGTGATTCTACCCAAAACTGTACTTGGTTGATTTAACAATGACGATTGAGCAGTGTGAGATATTGATTTTTGAGCGGTGAAATACACAGGGATCATCTAAAATTTAACCCACGCGTTCCTTGTGGATTTCACCGAAATCGGATGAAAATGGTAGAAGTTAGGCTTGTTCCAAGGCTCTGGGGTCACACGATAGACACAAACAGATAGATAAGAATTAAAAGTTGTCCGGAATGGTAAAAAAAAACGTAAAATGCGTGTGGATAATTTGATTTAATAGAAAACAAATTTTGCATCCTCCGTAACTAAAGAACTTCGAAGCTAACCTACCTACCGAGTTTTACAGCTGCTGAAATTCAGGTGTTCAATACACCCCATGAATTATGGAAAAACTGTAATTGAGGCCTGACGTCAAGAAAATAGATTGCCAGGCTGGGAAGTTTTGTTACGTGTCAAGGTATTAATATACGACTCATGTGGTCGGCAAGCACCGATTCCTTACAGCTCGAAATTAATTCGCTATATTGAATTGAATTCCGACTCTTTGGATTGAAAACCAAGAAGAAAAAAAAGAGTTGCCGGTGATTTATGGCTCGTGAATACCGGTCGCATGACTGCCACCCAAAGTGTATTCAGTTGCCTACGGTAAAGTGAAACATAAATAATTTTTTTTCGAGCTTTTTCTATAGGGTTTTATCACGCCAAAGAAGGAAACCCAATGGCACTTTTTTCATCCTGAGTTCAGTAAACCGTCCTATTGCGTGGTTTACAAAATATTGTTTATTAATAGAAGATATAAATTAACTTACAACTTTTTTTAATACATGACTTATTCAAAAATGCTTTCTTTAGGGACTGACTAATTTCCATTCCATTTTCCCAATAGCTGTGCGTACACTTCTACGATTTTCTTTGCCACTTTCATTTCGTCTTGCGTTCAATTTATGATGTTTAATCAAGCTGTTGTCGCATCCCTTCAACGTTGGAGAGGGTTTAAGAATAATCAACGTTTGAATGCGAAAACGAAAATGAACCTCTGTGTGTAATTATTGTATTGTACCATGTGTAATTGAAGGAACTATGCCAGAATATGCTGGCTCCTCCCCTGAAACTCAGGGGGTTCACTGAGATCTCTAGGGGCTATCTCAAAGGGGAAGCCTCTTTTCTAAGCCAAATAAAAATGTCAACTTGTACATTTCTCCATGACCCACACCATTCAAAACTGTATGGAAACAAACGCATTAAACACAAATACTAAAGACGCCAATACTTATTAACCTCGAAAGCTCCTGAATGACGAAGTAGGTACCCCTAGTAATTCGTTCTCTTTCGTCGTACACGAGTCCCTATGAATATTTTTCAGTTTACCACACTAAGTAAAAGATCCACTAGGCTAACTAAAAACTGGCGAACGGGCTTGGACATTCAAGAACGTTTGTGAACAAGGTTCCCAAACTCTGTTTGCCACTGGTCACAGTTTACACCGCAGGAAGTATCTTGCTGATGATTGTTTAAAAACAGGGTTTGTGAATAATCCTCGCACGGTGTAAACAGGCCACTTCTACACAACTTCAAAACTAATAAACCGGTTATAACGCACTGATAACAAAATGATAAGATAGCGTCTAGGGCGCCATGCATGGGGAGCAAAGGACTGACTGTGCTCCTGTTTTGGGTTTTTCTAGCTACCTGATTGGTCAATCGCATATACCCGCCTCATTGCAAACTTGAAACGCTCCAATATTTCGCCTCGTATCCTACTATATAGGGTGACCATGGAGCATGTGCTCACGTCCATCAGATTGGTCCGAACTGCCTTCCAGGGCCCTGAAGGTATATTTCGCTATAGTTGATTCAAATAGAGCAAAGCCAAGGCCAGCAAGGGTCTTGTTTCAGTACCTTCAATGGACGGATTTTTTAATTTCTTCGGTTTATTGGTTTGTGGGTGCACGTGCTTAAATGTTCCCATAGGCAGCCGCCCCTGGCTCGAACATAAACTTCAAATAGTAGTAAAAGAAATCGCCCCTAGGTTCTCCAGTATCGAACTTACGGATTTTTGGGGTCCAAGGTTGGCTACGCTTAATCGGATTAAATAACAAATATCCGATTAGTTTACTACACCCAATCATTATCTTCCGAAAACTGATAACTAAACAAGATTTTTTCTCTCCTAAACAACAATCATTGTTTCACAATGATATATATTTTAAGTATGTGAAATACACACAGATCAACACAAAATCGGCTGTTGACAGGCCGATACTTCAGGCGTTCGTTATGGTAATCTACGGATTATTCGAGATGTAGTCTTGGAATTTAAACATCTGTTGACTGGGTATTGAGACTTTCTATTCAAGACCATTCTGTACACTGGACGTTCGACTATCTGCGCCCGGTAAGCGCTTAATTGATGAAAGAATAAAAGATCATCAACAAAACAGAAAATCGCAAAGCCATTTTCAGTATAACATGCAAATGATTTAGGCCAATCCATTTAGGGTTTTTTGTTCATACTGTCCATCAACCGGACTGCCTTACCAAAACTTGTTTGATTAATAAGTACCAATACTTAGGATTGTTATAAAGTTTATGATCGAATCTTTCTCAACTTTTATAAACTCAGAAAATAATAATGCGTTGTGTGATCTTCAAAGAATCAGAAAGGAACTATTCCTCAGTTTTTTCTCCACGATAATAGTTAACTTTATTAATAATTATAACTTTAATAATAACTCCTGCCAATCTGCCAATGAATGGCAACCATTTAATCAAAATAGAATCGAACTTTATCACAATTCTGGAACATCCAGATAATGACTGCCCTTTGCTGAATGAAACTATTGATTTGTTGCAGATGGGGATTTGAGTGGCAGCCAAGAGGACCTGAGTAGCAAACGGAGAAGATCTCGCACGAACTTCAATTCCTGGCAGCTTGAAGAGCTGGAAAGAGCCTTCATGGCTTCCCACTACCCAGACGTGTTCATGAGAGAAGCCCTGGCACTTCGGCTGGATCTTAAAGAGTCTAGAGTCGCTGTGAGTTCATTGATGAAACTTCAATAGAATTAAATCTTACCAATATTGGGGAATTACCGGTTTGCTAGTTACATGAGTGCATAGACTATTAATCGTCAGTAGTGTATTGGGATTTTGATGACACTGCGAACGAGTTTAGTAAGCCATATTTGAAAGCCAATTAAGCCTAAAACTCAGTTTTTGTCTATGCTAATGAGCGTAGACAGGTATAAAACGTAGTTTTTAGTACTTTATCTGGACACCATTTGAACTGATGATATTGACATATGAACACGAACTTCGGCAGAAGTCGCTCATAGAGTTCATCAGACTAAGGGCCACAAGAGGGTTCATTAAGTACCGTTAAGAACATCAGATACAGTCTTGACGTGAAAACATCGACAGCAATTCTAAAACTGAAGGGTTCACTCTAGAAAACGTTGTAAAGCTTTGCAGTGGATATTTAGTTAAACAATGGTTATTCGGTTATCCACGGAATTCTTTTGGGATTTGAAAGCATTTCCTTGGAGACCATTAATTTTAGTTGAGAACGGTTGGGCCGATTCATCAATTGATTAGCAAATTAAAACGGTAGGCATTGCTGGAAACTAATACAGAAATAGAAGTTGTAACCGAACTAATTTGGGTACGAGCTGCTGAAGTCAGTAACACCCAAAACCAAAGTTCCACATCCGAAGGTTACCATGTTCGTTTCAGACGTGGCTTCTGAGAGCTGAGGGAAGTTCTCTTATTTTACTAAGTTCACTGTTCTGTATCTTAACTCATCAACTAGCTAATTTCGGTAAGAGATGCAGCTTAGGGCTATCGAGGCTCCAGATTGTGCTAAGTTCATTAATTTTTATCTGACACCCTGAACTGTTTTGAGTTTGAACTGCTGCAGAGAATTGTAAAAATCATGTGTCTGTTCATGTTCAAAAAAGTGTCTGATGTTGCTGGGCTTATTGTTCTTTCTCTAACCCACCTAATTAATTTGGTTAAGAGGTGCTGCTAAGGGCAAACTATGGCTCTGATTTCGCCATGGTCATCAATCTTTTCCTGATTCTCCCATTATCTGCCCCTGATAGCAGTGAAAAAAGCTACCGATTTCGCAAATATTATCAGCCATTCCCTTTGCCCATTGTTGCTTAAGTGGTCTTATGAGTGAGACTTGCCATTCAACATCAGTCATTACGCCCTAGTATTCCTCGCAAGCTTTAAAAATGTCTTCTCCTCAGGTTTTAATTAGTGTTTGCTAATTCCAAGCATGTTCTCTCCATATCAACCCTTGGAACCCTTCCGACAAAAAGGTGCGAGTTGCAATTATACGGCGGGTGACAGGCGTTCACGCGAACCTCCTATCTGATCTGCCGTTTTGAATTAAAAGAGATGGATCTATTATTCGGTCGACACAGCGCGATACCAAATCTCCGGAGCTGTTTTGTTATTCATTCCGCACATCCGACCGACATTTTTTCTGGGTCGTTTTCAGTCATTTATACCTACAGCAGTTTATTTTGCCTCGTTTCTCGACTGATTGTTCAATAAAATTATAGTAAGAAGTATATCCAAAAATGAAACGCTCGTCAACAAAACTCAACACCATCTTAGCTGACAAAAGTGGGTTATCCTTCCACTAATGTCGAAGTTCAGGCTCACATCGTAGTGAGACTCGCTATTGACATTCTATACAAATACCTATGGCAAAGGTAATTGGTCAGGAAAAAGGTTATCCACTGGATACTATACCCAGGATGTGTGCTTTGAGCGATATCCAAGATAAGAAACTGCATAATTGACCAGTTAATCGCTAATCACAAGATAATTTCCTGAAAATGGTCTTCCACCAAAAAAATTCCACCAAATGCCATACAGTTTCAGGGACCCTGAATCAGAGTTTGACATTTTCCCTATTTTCTCTTCCGAGTCTACTCAGAAGCAGTTAAAGATTTGTTTTCACTTTCGGGAGATGAAATAATTTTTGGTTTTTTCTCCAAAACCAACATCTCCACTCGCATTTTTAGTGTTAGACCATTCTGAAGGGCCTTATTCCTACAATTTTCATTCGATTTTGATGAAATGTTCAGAGAATGTGCGACTTAGGGTGTAAATGATCTTTTATGAATGTGAACGCTTAGAAACCATTACGCCGCTCTGCGCATACGAAATCGTCTAATCCACAAGCCATTTACACGTTCTAGTAGTTCAGGCTTAACCAAATTTTTAAGATAATCGGAAAGAACGGTCGAATAGTCTCATACACATCTCTACAAGAAAACTATAATTAGTAGCTGCTGCCTGTGCCAGAAAATGAAAGATTTGTAAAATCCCTCATCATTAGTTTCAAACCAACTTTGAAGACATTTTTTTGGAATGTATGGGTTAGAATGTAGATAGTACTCTTCCCTTATGAGTTCGTTACGCACAAATCATTACATTTCATTAAGCATGCACCAACGTCAAACCCATCAACCATAATTTCATGTTTTCAATCATCCAATATTGCTCAAATTGGAAAAACCAGGTTTAATCATCGCTTATCTTAATACTCTTCCCGTCATAGAACTAGCGCGATGACCTGCATAAACGGCTCAACTTTGAAGGGTTGATTCCTGTGGAAATATGTCCTGCAGGATATCTGTCCGAGAATGGTTGTCACCAGTTTATATTCTACTCCTCCTCATATTATGGAACATTTCAATGAAGAAGATGAAGAGTTGAAGATAATGAGGATACATTCAAGTTACCTTGACGAGGAAGAGATGTGCCACACCCAACTTGTTTTATTCGAAATGTCAAAATTGAAGAAATCGTGAGGGAGACCCATTTGTTGGACGGTGAAACGTGAGAATCAGCCATTTAATAGTGTTGTCGAACCATTTGTAGCAAGGCCTCCTTTACAATCGAGGCATGCTCCGAGAAGAGTAGCATTAGCGACCTACAGAGGATAGTAATCGCAAGTGCAGCGTTAAAATTGTAGTGTAATTCTTTTTGAAAAGATTAAAACTCACACGGCTTTTGTCGATGTCTGTTCTGTGAATGTTAACTGACAGTCAAGAGGTTTCGGTAATTAGGTACAGCTAGATTTACGCTTCACGGACAGTGGCATCGAGCCAGACAGCCCGGTTTTATTACGAGGACGGAAGTAAAAGGAAAACTCGAGCCGCCAACCCCCAGCAACCCTCCAACCCTTAACTACCCCCAGTTCGCCCCCGCCGCGGGGGTGGCACTCCCATCTAAGATGGCGCCTCTCTCACATCGATCAGCATTACAACCTTTGAAGAATGTAGCGCGGAAAAATGGGGAAGGCTTGTGAGAGTTTCTGCACTGTTGAGACACATTCACGCCCAACGATGAGAGAGAATTGCAAAACTTATATTGTAAAGCTGGATCGTGTCAGAATAAATTTATTAATATGGTCAAAACTCTAATCTGAATCTTTCGAAATGAGTTGTAGAAACCCATGGCAATCGAGGGACCGCAATCAAAAACGCTCATTTCAATTGTTCAAGCAGAATGTGAGCAACAATTATAACAAATTACTGAAAATGTAACTTATTTTTCTCTTGAGAGCTAATGCCCCATAGTCCAACGGATTCTCTTCCGTGTAACGATCTAATAGTAAATAGTATTCAGCCAACACGAATGCAATATTCAACAGATTGTAAAGTTTACGTTATTCAAAACTTGAAGAACACAACCTTAGGAAATCCTTTGATTTGAGATGGAGTCCATCAGCGTGGTTCTGAACCGATCCAGATCAGAGGTGCATTTATTTTCCAGCAGAAATGACTAGATCATGTTCTTAGCGATTACCTGACTGTTTCAATGATTGATCTTCAGATGCTTTTTGGATCTTTCGTAAGGTCAAATTCGTGAAGTGACGTTAAACGTGTTGCTAGGTGACTTGTTCTCTAAATTCCTTATTTGTCACCTTCCCAAGATACTCGTCAATCAATACAAGATTGAGTGGTTAAAAATTATCAAATCTTTATTCCGATCGACTCAATCATTCATGTAGAGATGATCTACATGCGGTGGAATTCTTGTGGTAACGGTAAACGTGCCAGGATTGGATTACTATCGTTTTAACCATTGATCTTCAGAAGGTGCTTAGAGCGCGCATGAGGTTGAATTCGTGTGATGTCATCAAATGTGCTGTTGGATAACTTGTTCTCAGTATTAATTCTTCTTGGATTCCCAAAGTCCCATTTCATAACTGTCGGAACGTCACTAAACTCTGTAGAGTAAGCGGTAGCGTCATGTCGAGACCGATACGATGCATCATAACTCTATACATTAGTCGTCATACAAGTGGTTATGAAATAAGAGAGAGGCCTCAGCACCAATAACAAGGTCTATTCCGGGGCCGTAAAACGAAAAAGAACCGATGATCGCCTGGAATTTATAGCTGCGAGCCTGACATGCAGCGCTAAGCCGCAAAGTTGATCCCCGTGTTATAAAAAAATCAAAAAGCAATTGCTTTTGAAAGGGGGGCTCGAAAGGAAAGGGGATGGAAAGCCTGTTAGGATGCCCAAGGGAGTAATCAGGGACTTGGGGGAAGAACCAGTTCAGAAACCAAAGGGGATCAAACATTGATAAATCTTGCACGCGTAGTCAGTTTTCACAGTCAGATGTTCTCCTATGGGGGTATCATATATTTTTTTCTCCAACCCCTATTCCGATGGAAATGGACTTCTTTCTGAGGGTTTTTTGATCTGTCAGGGACATCTGAAGGGGTATTTTTCTTCATTTCTTTTTTTCGAGTGCTGCCAATCGTCATTGACAATCGTCAGAAGCTATTTCCTGATTTCTTATCTGTCCCTAGTGAGGATTTGCCTTTTCCAGTCACTACACCAAATCCAGAGGCTGACTGTTACAATCCGCCACTCAATGTTCACTCCATATGGTTGTAATCAAATTCATAATTTGGGACCGTAAGTTGAAATACAGCCGTTGTTGGTTTGCTGGTTAGCAATACATTAAGTATGTCTACAATATCATCCTGATCATCTGAGCTGAACCTATCTGCTGAACTCGACTGCATTCTTCTTGGGACTGCAGAATAACATCATTAGATGCCATCAGCTGAATGTGTGCTAAACTTGTACTTCCTATTTAGCGTTTCTGAACTTTCAAATTGTGCCACTTGCAACTGCTGGGTGAGAATTGCAACGTGCGAACAGTTCATTTAACAGTTGTGAGGAAAATACTTCTGAATTTGACATTTTCAGTTATTTTTTTGAGCTAAACAAGCATCCCAGTAATTGCTCATCTCCAAATGCATGATACTGAGTGTTCATTTGATTCTGACTGAGTGGGAAATTTGATTCCTATCCGTTGCAGCTCAAAATTGAAATGAGCCAGGTAACAACTTGAAGTAATGAGTTCACCCAACAATAATGAAAATACGTTACATTATGGAATGGTGTCCGATTCGTTAACATTTCGTGATTCTATATTTTGATGAAATATACAACGCCCTAACTGAACCAGTTTCCTTAATAAAACGTGTTATCTCAACTTCATGGCGAGTGATTTAGTCTGTGATAGAACCAATCATATTTATCAACGGTCAATTAAAATAATTCGCAAGGAAGTGGTTTGCATGTAAAGTCTCACGGTTGACATACCGTCGATTAAGAAAGAATGAGGCGAAGGGGGAGGGGACGTGAAAATTGTATTAGTACCAACCAACTCGTGATTTGATCTCTCGGCGTCGTAATACCCAACTTTATAACGACCGTTTCATGTCTAGAGCAAATACGGGTCTAGACGTTAGTTGTTGGAGGTTGCGGGGAGAGGCAGGCAGTCGAAGTGGAGGGGTAGAGAGTTTACTCCGAATGAAATAACTAAAACGAAAATTGCGGCTTAATAGAAGGGAATGAATAGTGGGCAGGGAAACCCGCGTTTGGTAAAGTGCCCGTGGGTTGCGGTAATACAGGCTATTAGCTCAAAGCGGCCCCTACTCCCGCCCCGCTCAACCGTTTTCATTGGCTTTTTACTGAAGATGAAATAGTTATTGGTCACTACACCCCCCACAATTTTCCACATCGGATTCCATGTTTCGTTTTTCATGGCGTTCCCCAGTTTCGACAGGTACCTAGGTTCGATCTAACAGTCAAAGTATAGTAAGCTAACTACACACTACTAGTATACCATTTTTAATAACACACTTTGGTAGTCGACCAAATGAAAACAATTTTTAACCCCTCCTAGAAATGTGTGAGTTTTCGTTTCACCATAGAAAGAATCCAATATTTTTACCAAAATCCCAGTGAAAAGTAACATCAACTGTTCGTGACTGCCACGTCACGGCGGTTTCCCACTGTTATCAATTGTACAAGTATAGCTCAAGAATATTTCGTGGTATTCCAAAAGAGAATTTTCGGATATGATTCGCGGGGTTTTACATTTGTGTATTGCAGACAGATATATTGAAAAGTATAGTAGACAACCATTTAGGCTGGGACTTTTCTACCGAGTGCCATTGCAGTCACGGACGTCATCAGCTGTTCTCCTGAAAGATAGTTAGAATTCGATTTGATGATTTCGCATAGTTGCATGAAAACTATTTGGATGGGAGACCCTTATCTCAGCTGTCAACCGTCCAAGTACTCACTACGCTCGCCGTCGCTTTACGTCGCAGGAGAAAAGGTTCATGCTATGCCGAACCCGTAGGAATGAGTCATGTCAGGACAGATGAATATCGAGTAGTCTGCTCTGGAGAGGTAGAGAGAGCAGATTTTTCTCCTGGGTTCCCTATTGGCACCCAGGAGGCGTTTCTTGGGATAGGATAAGTCGACACTCATAAGCGGAAGATTTTGCTGTGCCGACTACCATTCTAAACCTGGCTCTTACTGGGTATTCCGCGAAATAGTGCTTCCCATAATGGTACCACGGGAGGGCGGAGCTACAGCTGCCAGGGACGCAAAGCCGAAAGGCAAAGCATCCCCTCCCCCAAAGGTTGGATTCGTGGTGGTAGTAAACTCGCTAATTGGTATCTGGCAGATGATTAACACTTCTTTCCTCACTTAAAATTTGAATTTTATCAAGATCGGACTACTACAACCCGAGAAAATCATGCTTGGTGGATTTCAGGATGGCGCATACGCAGCAGCTACTAATGATATTATCATGTTCAAATTTGGATGAGATTGTTACACCGTTCTTCCCCATCTACGTCGTATATTTGAGCAAGAACAGACCACTCAAACCTGAGATAACTAAGCTAGGGAAATTTTACGTTTGCCCCTGCATTACTTTTTAATCGATGCTTACGTTACCTTATCCTTATTTCTATAAACCCATATCTATTTCTTGAAAAATTCATCTGAATCGGATGTAAACTATAGAAATTAGGCTTGTTGTGAGGATCTGCACACACGCACTGACACTAAACGAAAGTCTTTCTGGTCTGTAATGTAAAATACGTGTTGAAATTTCGAATTTGGAGAAAACAAATTAGTCATCATCCAAAAAGGGAAAATAAAGCTTCCGCTACCTATAGCTAGACTTGGAAGCGAAAAAACGCGCAAGCAACTACAAGCAGGAATCTCACAAAGCCCATAAAATGTGGTTTACGGCCCGTTTCACATCTCGACACATTCACGAACAAAATGTTTCCGTGACGAGTGGCAGTTACCGCGCGAAAGACAAGAGACGCCGCGAATGATTGCCCTCTCGCGATGTTAACCTAACACATTATAAAATTAAATCGAGGGAACGCGTAGAATTAATTAAGACTTGAAATTGTACTTGACGCCGAAACGGGAGGTTGAAAGAAAAAATTGTATTGTTCAACGGAGAACGTCGGGAAGTAACGAGAAACGGATTATTAATTATTGTACTGTTTATAGATGCATCAATTAGTGGGCGGCCGTAATAGAGCGGTTAACATGCGTAGAGAATATTATTTTTAATGAACGCTGGGCAGGGGTTACGGAGTGAGGGCTGGTGGAAAGTTGATGGGTATCTCCATTACTTCATTAAATATTGTCTGCCTTTATGGTGAGAATGACGGAGAATTCAACTAAAAATCTGGATTTCCTAGTCTCAAGACATGGCTTGGTCAAGAGTTACCGAGTTGGAATTAACATCAACGTCAATCCTATCGAACTTTTTTGAAACTTTGCTTCTGGCTTATTATTTTCAGTTATGATCAATTCTGCAGCGGCTACTGGTAGGACAATATGTGCGTGGGCGCTCTCAGATAATAAACCACAAACAGTTTAAATTGCGTTTCAAAGTCCCTTTAACCTCATTTGATGGGTAAGTTGGATAGTGACAGAAGATTGGTGTTGAATCTGGATTTGAATTAGACTTGCTTGAATCAGAGCCTCCTCAGGGAATGCGGTAGGAAGAAGGGGATCAGAAGCAAGCAGGCGAATCAACAAAATAAGGTTGATTTGTTTGGGAGCCTGTTCTTCTTGGATTGGGCTTCTCCCACTGCCAGCAGATGGGACAACCACTCAAGCCCGAGAAAGGCGAGAGGAATGGTATGGCTCACCATTGAGGAAGCCTTCTTTGGAGATTATCTCGCAAGGTATTTTGCCAAAACACCGCAGGCTAAGTTGAACCTACTTTGTTAGTTGGTTCTACAAGCTAAGGATGCTGTGACCGAGTTTGTAACGAAACTCACATGGCGACATGCATCACCACGGTACAAGTCCCTTGTGAATCAATCTCTACCCCCGAGCACTCTGGGCAGCAAATCCCTCGGGCTGGGGTGTGCTCAACCATTGCCACCTCGAATGGGAATTTAAAAATGGTGAAAGTGAAAAAGATTGAAGTAACCTCAAACCTGTGGTTCATTGTGAATTGTAGCTTGGCAATTGAAACTAGTTTAATCCCACATAACATCCTCATTTTCGGGTTACATAAGCATCCTAAAACAACAAAGGTATCAACACGCTTTAAGCCTGAAGGGACATGATATAATATGCACATGAAGGCTACTATGACCCTAAAAAAGTTGATGTTTATTCATAAAATAAGTTTTTCTTTTTGTGCTCTCCTGTATATTTTTAAAAAATGGATCAAGTTGACTCAGAACACCTCAATTAACACTTAACGGTGTTTTCTGGAGGAGAAGAAGCATCGGGTCGTGCCTAGCTGATGAGAAAATCGGACAAGTGCTCATTACGTTGTCTTTCGGGAGTTGAGAAGTGATTACGCCGTGAGCCCGAGTGTAATTGCCCGGTTAAGGAAGGAAACGTTATTCTTATTCCATTATCACCAAAGCATCAAAGCAGCACAAGCAAGATTATGTGGAATATTTTATCGGTAGATCAGCATGTTTGTTACGGGATTCGAGATCTAATTGAATTTTTAAATGGATGTCAGCTCAAAAACTGGGTAATGTGATAGTTCTGTGTCGTCAACTTTACTTTGTGGAAGTAAAAACTCTTCCGCGGTTGGTTTTCTTCATTGAAATGGCTTGGGTGCCTTGCTCACTGGCATCATCAGGAGCACGTCTTATTTTATTGTTCTTTATTCTTGGACGTTAACCACCTGTGCTACCTATCTCAGTAAGTCCTTCCAAAACACATCTTGTTGTTGAGCACTTTTGTAGTGCCCAATTCTGTTGCTGCAAATGGAGAAAAATCTTTGTTACTGAACATTAGTTACCAGATTTCACTGGAAGAGGGGAGGGAGCTACGGTTATACAGTAGAATCTTGGAATCAAGGTGTGGCTCTGCAAAGGATGTGGGGATTAATGCCTGCTATACCTAGAAGATTTCCCTGACGGTGGAAAGAGCCCGGGATAGTTTCGAGTGCGGTGGTTCCAAGAAACGGGTTGGGAGAACTCCCTTCCTTCAGAAGAGGAGAGAGGCTGAATGGCGGGCTCGGAATAGGCAGGGGCGGGGAAATTGTAGTATTTAACAGACAAAATCAGAACACTCAATAATAGCGGATCAGTGTAACATCATAACCCCGTTCTGCTACTATGTAACGGTTAACCCATCAATTGGCTGATGCAATTAATGCCTTCAACAACCAGACTATCCATATCCACCACACTGTTCACCCGGCAGGCCTATCCACGAATGACAGGAGCAGCACCAAGTGCAGCACCAGTTACCAGTCTCCCCATTCTCAGCTTGGCTGTTTCTGCTTGAATTTTCTTATTCTTCTCAGTTTGCCATAATAATGACTAGCAATGAGAGCTATGTAAATGGTTGAAGGGCGTAACGAGTCCACACTGAGGAACTATTTTCAAAAGTACGGTGATAACTATTTCATAATCATTTTTACCGTTTTTTACCTCTTAATGAATGTTTGAGTTCTCTCAACATCCTAACAATCTAGATCTTCTAGTTCTGATTCAAGCAAGATCCTATTCAGGGAAAAAAGGCAGCACTGGAAAAATATCCATTAACATGATGTGAGGAAAGGAACCAGAAGAATCCGCGGGGATTCCGGTTTTTTTTTTAGAAATGGTTCACATACAAAAATAAAGAACGGATATCTGAATTAAGCTTTGGTTCATAATTTTCACTATAAAACCTCTATGATAGACCAAGAACAACAAATTTTGAGGCCCCCGCTTCCTCCCCGCCTAAAAATTGTGTAGAACCAGAAAATCGAATTTTAAAGAAAATTCGCCCTTCCACTTTCCAGAGATATTTTCCGAAACCACTGGATCAAAATTAATGAAAGAAAGGGCTAAATTGACATTAAGGAACTCGATGTAACTGAATGTTTGGCCAATGGTGAAGTCAAAGGGCGGAAATATAGAAAAATCTAAATATTGGAAACTTTAAAAATAACTTTGTGAAGTTACTGATACTATTCAAAGTTTATTTTGCAGCGTTTTGAAGTCGAATCGCTCGTTGTCTTATGTTTTATAAGTTGGATGCTAACAATACATCTAGTAGAACGCACTGTTCAACGGGGGTGCCCCCCCTCCCACTAGTAAGTTGGTACCCCCTCCTCAAAATAAAAATGTAAAATAATATTCGAGCACTGTCATTGTCATTCATACACTTTCAGATAGAAAAACAAACAATATTTAAATTAATTAATAGGTTCATTATTATTTACGTTCTATCTAGTGATGTTATGTATTTTTGAATGTTGTCAAGTTAAAAACTGTTTCAATCAACTTTACCCCCACCCCCCCAAATTGTGAGGCCATCATTGTGCCATCTCCAGATGGCTGAAAAGATTTACAAAATCGATCCGCGTCACCATGAGGAATGACTGTAAAAATCCCCTTTATCAACTTACTGATATAATTCAGGCGGAAATACTTCTCAACTTTACTGATAGTACTTAATACACCATAATCGAACCCCATTTTACCATTATTACCGGCATTTATAACCGCAACGTTCGCGTCAAGTTGATTTCGAATGTTTCGCCTTAATCGAGAGAGGAAAATGAAATAGCTGAGCGTCTTTACGAGCGATAAAACTCGTTGAATTGCCGCTGGTGCGAACAAAACAAAAACCTTCGAATTCAGTTGGAAACGAAAGGCAGGTACGAAAGAATGAAAATTAAAGGCTTGAGTCCCCATATGTGTTTATTGTCAACGTTTTTCATCAACTATCTTTTTTTCAACGGCTCCCAAACCTTTTTTTTATTGTAGCTATAATTTGTGTTAAGGTGATGTTTCTATTGTGTGAAGACATCTCCATAAACCCTTAACCTTTAGGCCGTAAACATTTAAAAAAATAAAACGAAAAAAAAAGAGAAAACTTGGACTACGAAGGAGAACGTACTGTAAGCTTTTTGAATATATCCGCACGAAAAAATAATAAAAGTTGAAAAAAATATAGATAAATGAAAAAATAACTAAGAAAATATTTATGTCCTATGAAATTTTCTTGGAGTAGTTAGCTGAGCGGCTGGTTGGTCATAAAACGGGAATAACTTCTTTCGAGAGATATAAAATGAGACGGGAGCTGTGTGGTTGGGAATGAAGACGTCAGAAGAAATAGCTAGACGGTGTTAATTGTTTTCCATCCGCTCTTCGCATTTTAGAGCCGGTCGTAATGAATCTCGCGCCGTGGGTTTCCGTACGATTCAAGGATGATCCACAGAAAAAGAAAACAGAGAAAAACCGAAAAAAGTTAATTGAAACTATGAAAACATTTTGAGAGAGACGTTTTCATAAGATCTCACTTCAGGAATATTAGCGGTTTCAGGTAGCGTGTGCCTTTACCAACTGGGTTGTCAAATCGAACCACCAAAATCGATTTTGGGATCGATTTCACATTTGGCGGTCTGGAATCGATTGTACAAATTAATCGAGACCAAAAAATCGATTTTGGTGGTTCGATTTGACTACCCTTTCTTTTAATGGTTCACTTCGAAACTTTCAAGATGTCTAGATTAAAAAAATTCAATGTCTGTCCATCGCGTCAAGCATAATTGCCTCAAAAATGGTGCAAATGATTTTGAACTTTTGACTAAAATTTCTATTAATTTGTACAATTGTTACTCTTTAAGAGCCGATATGGTGCCCGAGAGGTTTTCAGCTCGATCGGACAAAAGCTGCGCTTGTTTACCTTACTTTTTTTTTCAAAATCGGTAATCCAGTAAATTTCTCAAAAGCACCGTAAAATTGGGAGTAAAACCTGAAGTTGTGTAGCATCAAATCGTGCTATAATTGTTGCCTGCGCTTGCGCAAATATTATATATTTGAAACACCTCTAACTTCTCTAAAATTCGTCCAAACGATTCGAAATTTTTATGAGTGTTCAAGAATATTATTGTAAAAAATATGAATGAATTTCAGGAAAATCAGAGGTCTAATCCTTTCTGCGCAAACCGTTCCAAATTCCCCATAACTACCGTAAAATTAGGAGTAGAAACCAAAATGCTCTAAAAATCCGAATGATTCGAAATTTAGCAAAATACTCGTCTGGAGAAAGAAAACGCGCTTTTTTCACAAATGTCTATAATATAGACACAATGTATCTTATACCCATATGTCACATTATGTCCAAATGAACAATAAAAATAGATTCGTAGCTCTTTACTTGAAAAAATACTGATTAATCGTTGAAAATCAAAAATCGATAGTATGTCAAAAATCACATTCCTCAACTTGAAAATCGATTGTAAAAATAGATTCAACCGCAAAAAAAATCGATTAATCGTTGGCAAAAATCGGTAGTCGAAAAATCAACCCATGAAAATCCAAAATTACCAAGTTCCTCACTTTCGGTGGCAATGTATTGTTTGACCGTATTGGAGAGCCTAAAACTCGGGTACAGTGAACAGTAACTACGAGTATTTCGTATGTAGGGGAGAGATCTTTGATGGGGATCAATTCTGCTAGGTAGTTGAGAACTGACCGTTCTTCTCCGACTACGATAAACGTTTTGGACCGAACAGCTAGAACCAGGGAAAAATACGCTCTGGTGAATTTTACGTTAGCGTGGGAGCAGTGTGAGTATTAATTAGAGAGCAATCAAATTCTTAGGTCTGCGCTCTAACTCGCACATGCCCTGAAAATTTCATCAAAATCGTATGAAAAATTTAGGAATTAGGATTCTTAAGTGCTTTAATCTTTTGGAGTGAGTCTTGGGACGATTTGCTGGAGGTCTCTAATTTGGATTTTCAATTGGTAAAGGAATGGTTGGATTTGAATTTTCCTCGACTCAATTTACGAGACTTCAGTATAGAGGTTCTTTGCGTCTGATAGAAATACTATTTCAACCCGATCAATGAAATTTCATAGTTACGAGTGTGGAAGACTTTCAGATCGCCCTTGTGAATTGACAATGTTTTCTTAGCAATGCAAATATTTGGGTGTAATTATCGATGAACATTCGAAGTTCGAAGAACATAGATTTGCTTATTCAAAAATTAAGAAAACTTTTTTCTGTTTTTAAAATTTCAAGGGGTTTTGCGAACATAAGGTTATTGAAAATGGTTTATTTCGGTTTATGTTATTCTCGCATCATGTATGGAATTTTCGTTTGGGGAGGCGCTCGTAAAAGCTCCCTTCATCCTCTGCACATTGTACATGATAACATATTAAGAATAATCACACTATATAAAAACCGGCTTATCAGAGTATATCGACGTTTCAGGGGGTGGTAACGCTGGGCGGGTGGAATTCTCGCCCCCGTCTCCCAGGGCAACCGACCTGCTCCCCCCTCCCCCCGACCCCGCCAGTGAAGGAAGGAGGGCCCAAGCGGGGGGAAGTGTCTCCCAGGGCAAGCGACGTGGTCCTCTCCTCGGGGATTTGGGATATACGATTTTTCGACTTTTAATATTGTTATTATACTCCCTCATTGTGTTGTTTAGTACTCTACCTCCTGTACACACGGGACTTACCCCAACAAGAAGGCACAACTGTTGCCACCTTTGCAGATGATACGGCTATCCTCTCTGTTGGAGATGATATAGAAGCTGCAACACGCAAACTACAGACGTCTACTACTGAGGTTTGTAAACTGACTGACGTAAATGGACCAAGATGTGGAGAATGAAGCTGAACGAATCAAAATCAGCCCACATCAACTTCACTAACCGAAAAGTCCCAATCTTGGATGTTGAGATCAATTCGAATAAAATACCGCATACTGAAGCAGTTAAATACTTGGGTTTGACACTTCACTTCAAATTAAACTGGAATAAACACATAGAAAAGAAGAAAGAAGAACTTAAAATCAAGTACAGAAGGATGTATTGGCTAATGGGAAGGAATTCCCATCTCTCACTTCACAACAAACTGCTTATATATAAGCAGATCCTTCGCCCTATTTGGACCTATGGGATACAGATCTGGGGCTGTGCCAAGAAATCAAATATTAAGAAAATCCAAACCTTTCAGAATAAAATACTGAGAAGTATAGTTGGAGCCCCTTGGTACATGCGAAATAATGATATTCATCGAGATTTGAGGATGGAGACAGTCTATGAAATTATTGCAAAATACGCAAGGAAGCATGAACATCGCCTCCACAAACACGTGAACCCGGAGATGCTCTACGATTTGGACAACGAAGGTGAAATCCGACGTCTCAAGCGAAACAAACCACTGGATTTAGTTGTGCTGCGTGAATAGAAGTGCAATCGAACTCAGTGCTAATTAATTGAGCTATATAATAAAGGGCTAGATTTT
Organism: Creontiades dilutus; assembly: GCA_031894815.1. Classification (NCBI taxonomy): domain Eukaryota; kingdom Metazoa; phylum Arthropoda; class Insecta; order Hemiptera; family Miridae; genus Creontiades; species Creontiades dilutus. The sequence continues at coordinate 312,627 of JAVIWC010004007.1, forward strand.
GCTGTAAACCTACCCTCTTGGAATGTACCTATATTGATATGTAAAATTGCTAGATGAAATGTATTTGATTTTTCAGTCGCAATAATAAATCACGAAAAGAAAAAAAATTGTCTTTTTCACCTATTTCTTTTTAACCTGCGTAGCAGGGCCATTAAACTAGTTTTAAATAAGCCTCGAATGTATTCATTGAGTTTGCTCTAGAAGGAATTGGGACTCTTGAAAATTAAGGAAATTTTTATTTTATAATCATGTTTGTATGTTTTAAGGCTGGAATTGACGATTGCAATTTATCTCGGGTTGGTTCCACGAGAAATTCGAATAGGTCCAATATCAGACTGCCCAAAATCAACCTTGAATTACGCTTACGGTTGTAGTGATGGTCATCAAGAGATATATTAATGATATTCAAGTGCTGTAATTTGTTTGAGAAACAAATTCGTTGTTGGCACAATCGGTGTAACTAAGTAAATGGTTGAAATGGGAAAAACAAATAAACAATCCAATTAGGGGAATAGCCTACAACCTACTCAATTTCTCCTTTGATACGCTCGTTTCGTCAGTATAAATATAATGGTCAGGGCCGTAATAGATCCAAACCACCCACTTTTCCACCGAATCGTACACATCGCCTACACATAGAAACAAAACTAACGTTAAGATTGATCGCAATCACTAGAGCTCGCGTGCCCGAGGGTTGTCACTGATTATAGAGCTCTGGAACTAACAGATGCGATGGAATCCAGAAAATGAAACCAATCACACTATTTTCCAACGACACCCGGTTACTGTAGGTGGTATTTTTGTGTAAGCCACGCGTTAAGGAGGGAAAAAAAAGTCTGGCTCCCTAAATTTATCGGTTGTGTCACGATATGTCTGTACCTACAGGGCATTTGAAGGAGCGAGAGGCCGAAGATTGGAGTCTTCAGCGGCGTAAGTGGATTTTCATTGACAGGATACAATTTATGTTCTTGACAAATTGGCAAACGCTCGTTTTCAATAACGGGAATGTTTTTCCTTTTCGCGATAGTTTGCGGGCATTTTTGACGAGACAGTCAAGCGGTGCAAGTACAAATTAATATTCTTCACACTGACTGAAGGTTCAAAGGAGAGTTACGGGCGCGTCCAGAGTTTCCGAGAGAAATTTCTGTGGCTTGAATAAGATTTGATGATTTATACATCTTGAAGAGCAACCCGAAACATTATAATCGTGGAAGGAGGAGATAGCTACTTTATTCTTTGGAATGAAGTGTCATTAGCGAACAAATAAGTGCGTTGGAATGAAACAAAAGTAAGCTAGAGCTTTTGGTAATAAACCCCCCGAATTACTCGAAGATCAATATTGATTGGCTACAATAAAATTCAGCGATAGATACAATCCGTTTTCCATCGGATACTGGCGAGCTACTTTTAGGCATTATTTTTAATACCAATGTTTTCCATAATGGCAAAGATATCTGTTTTCACTACTAAACATATGATGGAGGGCTGTTGGGTTTATGGGGCGTGCAAAACCAACATAACATGTTTGGTTACGGACTGGTGAATTAGATTGTTGGAGGCTTATTTTAGAAAATTTGAATTTTTATTGTTGCAGGTTTGGTTTCAAAACAGAAGAGCGAAATGGAGGAAGAAGGAGCACACGAAGAAAGGGCCGGGGACGGCCGGCGCACAACGCGCACCCCGTCACCTGCTCCGGGGAGCCGATCCCCGAGGAGGAACTTCGACGGAAGGAGCGAGACAGGAGGCAGAAGAAGCTCCTCAAGAGCCTGGAGAGGCAGCAGAGGAAATTGGCGGCCAAAGGGGTCACTGTGGACCTGGAGACGCTGAGGAGAGAGTGGGAGGCTCAGCATTCCCATGGTGAGCTCTTACCCCACACTTTAATCCAAAGTTTTCATGATGGATCTAAGCTTTTATCATTTGGTAAAAAATCAACAGCCCACTGAAGCAACGGAAAGATCAGCGGTTGATGCTGGGAGTGATTATGGCTTCTTCTCTGGGGATTGGGCAAATGATTCTTGAATCCGCATGTTTTTGTGCCAGAGATCGCTCAAATACGTACACAGTAAGCATCGCGCATCTGTGCAAATGTGGGCAATGAGCTCCAACTCGATTTTTTCATATGAGAACTCTCCTTTTCATTCCTAATTTGGATTCTATACTGGATTTCAAGACAATTTGACCCCTAATTTGATTTTTTTTTTATGCTGCATTTGTGTTGTTTTATAAGCTGTTTTGAGCGATTAGATTTAGTCAAAACAAAACAAGAATAGTACCACGTGAATCAGCTTTAAACAATCAAAACTGATGTTTCACACATTTCGCTCTCAAATATCTATTTCCACGATTTTTATGACTTGGGAACTGTACGGACTCGAGATAATTGTTCTTAATCATCTATATATAATCCTGAAATCAATACTTAAGATCATTACAAAAAAAACCTCGTCGATGTCTAACTGTAGGTTTGTTCAACTATGTTCAGTCTTCTCAGTTCACCCTATCTTCAGTTGCATATCAAGTCCTCCCTTCTATTTTTCCATAAACATCCTGTTAACGCCGCAAGCTGTCTTTCCAGCGTCAAAAACACGGTTCTGGTGTGCGTCAAAACGCATTTCTTCAGCTTGCCATTCTCGATACGAAAATCAACGGAGAAATTGAGACCTCAAATTCCACTTAATCTGATCACAAAAAAGATGAATTTTTCCTGGTTAATCTCGGAAGGTTTAGATAATTGCCAAAATTTACTCACTAGCCTGTCTGTGAGGTAGGCTAAGCATTGTTATTAATAAATTTAAAATTGTTTTTGTGTGTTGATTGCTGTCCATCTATAAAAATTTTGTATAGAGCGAAGAATATGGGGTTTTTATTTGAAAAAACAGAGTTGTTGTGCGTTGCCACATATTCACAAGGGGCAGTGTGGTCATTTTTGAAATTTTTGGCAAAAAACCATGCAGATTCAAAATCACACTTCTTCTTTGGTCCATAAATAACGATTTCAGATTGCTTTCTCGTCCAACAGGACCTAGATGCCCTCTCAGAATGGCCTGACCTTTAGCCAGTCCAAATGTGCAGCCATCTCCTTCTACCGCTCAAACTTACCAGCTACCCAACCATACTCAATCGGTGGTGTGGCACTTCCTCGAACGGATGGAATTGTGTAAGTTGGTGGGCTCGTGGACTTTAAGCTGTCCTCCTCTGGCCATATAGCTAAGATGACTTCCCGTGGAATGCTCGGTTTCTTGAAGCGACATATCAGAGAGCTCTCTCAAGCACCAGCGTTAGCGACACTTAACAAACTCTCGTGCAGCCCATTCTGGAGTACGGGTCCGTTGTCTGGAGCTCTCACGATGAGTGCTACACTGTGGAAATCGAGCGAATCTACAGAGCTTTCCTCCGATAATGACTTTACAAGCTCTCCATACCTCGCGAGAATTTGGAGTACGATGGTCCTGCATGGATCTGGACAGTCTTTTGTGTTCGGATGTAATCCTCCTTCAGGGTCTGGTGTCTGGGCGGATTGATGCTCCAGGTCTCCTGGCTTGTGTCGGGTTTCATATGACGCCGTTTGCGGTATCATTTTCTTGTACTTACTACTTGTACCACAGTCCATTGTGCCGTATTCCTCGTCAGGTGAATCTCCACTTCCATTCTTCCCCCCCACAGCCCTTAATTGACATTTTTTCCTCGCCCCTTTCTGCTATACGAACACAGTACATCATCTCTGCTTGGTTCCTCTCGATGGCCCAGCTGGCTAATTCTGCGTCGTACTTATCCCAGTGCGTGCCATTCGTTCTTGTTGGGCTGGTTGTTTTGGATAATCATTATATTGTAGTTAGGTGCTAGGTACCTGTTACCCTTCTGTAATTGGGATTGCCCCTTCTTGCTGGAGACCCCGTATAGAGTTTCTAAGAGATTTGTAGAATGTTGAGTAATTAAAATTTAAATGGAACAGCCGGACTCATGTGTTTGTGGTGGTTTTTGTTTCAGATAAGTCTGGTGGAAGCAGCAGCCGTGATATGAGCTCGTCCTTCCACGACACGTCATCCTGCTGCTCTGTGGGGAGCTCGGGCACCGGCACCCGCGACGTTGAGATCGACGTCGTCGGCGACTGCGGCGCCTCCCGGACGCCGCCTCCCGTCTCCAGCCCGCCGCTTCTGTCCCCACCTGTATCCAGTCCACCCCTTCTGACGCCGCCAGCGCCCTCTCCCGGGGCAGCCCTCCCTCAACCGATCTCCTTTGCGACGAGCCTCGACCTGACGCGGCGCCCCCACCCGACGCCGTTCAGCATCGAGTCGCTCCTCGCCGGCGGCACCTCCGGCGCCAGCAAGCCGGACCTCTGAGCCCCCGGGCGGAGCTGTGTCGATTTCACTCGGAGCTCCGTCGATTTCAATCCGAGCTCTGTCGACTTCGCTCGGGCGGCTTTGGGACAGATCGCGTGGACTCAGCTGCAGGCCCTTATAAAGGAAACTCAGTGAACCCACCGGAGGATAACCCTCAATCCGGACAAAGTCCGCCGTATTCATAATTACACCTAGAAGAATCATACTGATCACATCCCTATTCCGTATCTAATCAACATCTTTCCAAGCCACATTCAAATTTTGCCCAGTCAAACATCTATCTAAACGACATTGTAATAGCATTTCACCCTAATTTCGGCCACGAAAATAACAATCTATTCATGCTTAACAAACCTATTTCCTTAGACTACGGCAAAACCAAACGCACCCTACGCCAGCCAAACTCGGATTTCAAATTTGAAAAAACATTTTCTGAATTGATAAGAAATTTCCAGTTTCAATGTGTGGAGCCAACGAGTCACCGTTTTATGTAGGATTAGAATTCAGCTGTTATTTTCTGCAGTCCTCAAATCAACTTGTAAAAGTTCAGAGAACACATTTGTCATAAAAAAAACTGCCAAAATCCTGAGGTAAGAACTGGTTCAAAGTGTTTTTTGTGACGCTGATCACGAACTCTACCTCCATTTTGCGCTAACATGGCCGTATTTTGAGTTACAAACCAGTGTTTAGCAAAACCCTGACGAAACCCCCATGAAATTGTCAATCGTGTACTTCTTCTGATGTCCGAAAGTTTTTAGCGTTACTTGAACGAGCCTATGAAGTTCATTGAAGGCCACAATTCAAGGAAATACAAGATTTCGAGTTACAAAAAAAGAAGATAATATCTATCGAAGCAATAATTGTTGTTTTTTCTGATGAAGGTCTTCTGAATACGATTGGAAAAATGTTGAATTTTATTGGATACGGAAAAGCTGTAATTAGGATATCTTTACAACTGCCGAGTTGACCTTATACTGGGCCAACTCGAAAATAATACAGTGATCTATACAACAGAATTAGAATTGTACAATTCAAATAGGTCGTTCTATAAATCGAATCGAGGTATTATTCAGTCTTCATTACAGCAAATGGATACTTTCCAAGACGTTTCGAATGTTGGAATAGTAGATAATAACAGATGTTAATTATTCATGTCCGTTTATGAGCCAATCGCAAAACGGCTATTTGCTCATCAATGATGATATAATGTGTTGATTAGAAATAACAGAAAACCAAATTTTGAGGAAGTTTGCATCTAAGACGCATTTATTTAATGGGAATATTATTAAATTGGATCTGAAAAATATCAATCCGTTTCAAAATAATCGTAGAGAATCAACAGTGTTACTTGGGCTGTCGCCAGTCTAGCTCGGACCTCCTGTTGGAAAGCTATGCAGCCCGACCTTCTACCTAACCAATTTTTCACTAAACCTGACGTGAGTAACTTCTACTCTAAGCTGTCCATCGCCAACACTTTACAGGCTAAGCTAGCATCTTGGTAACACATAAAAGCGAGTTCAAAAACAATTTTTATTGCATGATGAATAATCGAGTCAAGTCATTTTGGATTTCTTTAGGATTAATATTCAAATAAATATTTTGCAAAATATAATTAAAGGCACCGAGAGATGGGTAGGGATGGTTGACAGGTTTAAGCCAGAGGAAGTCTTTCAGGAATGAAAATTGAATTCTCCAGTTACGAATCGAATGCTGTATTATCTGAGCTACCACGACGCTTGATGAAATTGGTCCATTTCAGGACCGTAGGAAGGAAGGTACTTTTCAGAAAGCCTCGTCCATTTTTCAAAAAGCGAACGGAACGTTCAGCAACCCGAGTGGTCTTATTTCATTCAGGGAATTGATTTCCATCTGAATCAAACGACACAAACTACCAACTTACATCGACATTTTTTTAGATTTCGATTTTTGAGAGTTTAAGCTTTAAACATAATCCCTCAAGTTTTATTGATAAAAATTTCGGGATTACTGGCACATCGCGGATCGATGATGGATTGTTAAGGCTTTAAACTTTGGTCCAGTAGATTCAGAGAATAAACCAAATGTAACTGACTCGATTCGGAACGATTGCTGGGGAATTGGTGAGCCGATTTTTAGGGGTCGGACGCCATTTTTAATAACCACTTCCCCTAATATTTTCCTTATATAGACAATAATAGGGTTGCATTGCATCAGTCCTAAACATTGTCTAACTCCCACCTCCCCATCTTCTACTGGTATCATTGAAAACCCCCGATACTCATACAAGAACCTGTATGTCATTCTATAGGTACCGACGTTATAGCTGTGTGCAGCAAAATGCGCCATTTACCTCCCCATATTGAGTCCAAATAAAGTCAAAATTAGGAGTGAGGGCCCAGAAATCACTCGCTTCCGAACCCTTAACAACTACTATGGCGCTCATCATCAATAACTAATAATAATTCCAGAACTATTATTAGTTAGAAATAACTAACAATAATTCCAGAATTATTTCAATTTATAAATTCATACAAAATAAATTTCTTCAATTCCACATATTTAATTCAATTCATTACTTTCAGAAAATATTCCAAAACGCATTAAGTACAAAATATTTGCCTATTTCCAGATGTTACAATAATTTTCATGTTAAATCGATTTTTGGGTAATTCTAAATCGGCACAAAAATGCAACGTGCAGCTGCAAAAGTTCAACCCGCACAGTCAAATAAGAAAAACCCCAAATTTTTTATACATATTATATATTAAATACATATATTTTATGTATGTTGCAGCAATGTATTTATGAAGGATGCTCTGAAATACAATTTTTACCATTTTTTTGTTGTGGAGGTAGGCAATATTTTTTACGTAATCATTTAAATACACAAAAGTAGGGTGGGCACTTGATTAATTATTCATCGATTCAACAAGAATGTATTACACAATATTGAAAGCATGATTTTTGAGCAGCCAAACTCATTTGGGACCATCCAAAGCCTAACCCGCATATTCCTTGAAAATGTCACAAAAGTAGGATGACAACTGTAAGCTTGTTACAAGAATTTGAGGATACTTGGCAGACAGACAGAAACACTCTGACCGAAACGAAACAAAAGATCAGAATGGTATAACAAGAAAACTTGATTTTGGCGAAAACAATTTCATCAACTCCCAAAAGTTGAAGCAATGATTCCATTATCTAAAGGTGGGCCAGGAAGCGAAACGTCATTCTTGAGTTTCGTCTAAACATTTAAGAGAGGATATTCGTTAATTTTTGATAAATTCGTGATTTTACAAAAGCTCACCAAGTATCAAAAGACGCATGCGTTGTTAATAACACGCTATAAAATTAGCATATCCTCTAAACCTAACAGCATACTGCACGAACATACTTCAAACTTTTATGTCTTGAAGATTAATTTATGCCCATGTCCGCCTATTCGTCCAATTCCATTACAACAACGCTGTTACTTTCCGAATCCCTTCCGAGCGCTAGGAAAGTGAAAAAACATCAGTACCTACATATCTATTCGCCGATATCAATCGAAAATATAATAAAAAAAACAAATCAAGAAGGCGAATTGTCCCAATTCTCCTTCACGACATATCTCGACAAAAATTGTTACTCTCCTGACAGCCAGGAGACGCTTGTTATATCCATGAATTGTTATAAACATTTTTAGCGGTAGACATTTTGTGATTACTGTACTATAGTCCAAAATACCCCGGCCTGTAAACTGAAAATGAAAAAATCCTTATTATTGAATAAATAATATCGTAATTACGTTTTATAATTTTTTATTATCATTTTAACAGAGTTTATTAAACTAATTTTTAAAAAACCGCTTTCTTAGCATAAACGAAGAAAGGCTAGATTGTGCGAAGTGTACATTAGCTTCAAACTAGTAGAGAGCTTTTTATTTTCGACAGTTAGTTTATTTTTTGTTTTAAATTATAAGAGAATATTTTATATTTATTTTTTAAAGAAAATTCAAAGTTCCTGTTTTTATTTGATTTAGCGTGTAACATACATTCCTTTTGTATTATTTTTCATCGGATCAAGTTGATATGGAATCCAAAAATGTAATTTAGATCTAATTGTAATGAACGAGTGAGAGATTATTATAATTCAAAGATTTTCGTTGACCATCATTAAAAGAAAAACTTAAAAAAATACACGTAGAATTATGAATATCAATGTGAAAGTCAGTATTTCTACTTAAGGTTTAGTAAAAAGTAGATTCACAATAAGAGTTGTTCACAATAAAAAATGGACTGCATTTTAAAGAGTGTAATGGTGTGAATAAAACTACAAAAATTAAAAAATGTTGAGTTTTGTGATTTGTACAAAAATTAAATGAAAATTCCTGTCTCGGTTTGATTCAGATATACTGCCGCCCAAGTTCGGCTAGAAAAGTGAATTTGTATAGAATATCGTATTGTAAAAAGAATACCTACTATATACACATGTCCGTATGCAATATACATATTTATTCCGAAGATGTTGTTGTGTTCCATTTTATTGCACATTCTGGCGTACTCCTTTTTTTTCTTTTTAAATAATGAAATTTTTATTGTCAAAAAATAGACATTACAGTTGTTTGATACAATTGGGGTACAGTAGGTGAAAAACCTAATTAACCTGTCACATAAAGAGAGGTAGCAATCCAATGATTGTCCTACATTAAGGTATTAAAGAGATGACTAGTACATGCGTATATCAGTTAAATAACAAAAACACAACAAATGAGTAGGTAATAACATAGATTAGATAGTATCACAGGAAGTCTTGCGGTCTTATGCTCTTCAGACGGCGTTGATTTGGTGGAGGTGGGCCGCTATTATTAAGATCGACGAGAAAAGTGGGTTTGAGTGCTCTCTCATCGAAGAGTGGTATATGCGGACCTTAGTGCGCAATTCACGGACTAAGTTGCGTCCGTGATTAATCTTAATACTCTGTTTTGAGTTGTCTGGATTCGCTTCAAATGAGTTTTTGCGGCGGACCCCCAAATTCCACAAGAATACATCCACATGAGCGAATTAATGAGAGGTAGATAAGACGCTTGGTGTCCAGACTAAGAGTGGATTTCCTACCCAGAAGGTTAGGAAATCCACCTTATTCTGTGCGTTATTCTTCGTACTAGCCATTCTATATGCTCCTTGCAGGTTAACTTCTCATCCAAAGTCACACCAAGATATCTTAGACTCGACGACTGGGATGGGCTCACCGTTTAAAATTACTTGAGTTGAGGTTGTTCGTCTGCGTCGAAGGGTGAATTTGACTAGGGCTAACTTATCGGGGCTCATTACCTGTCCTGGTTTTTTCTGACAACTCAACTATATTTAGAGGAACAGCAAGGATTAGGTTTTATCTGTCTGAGAAATTTGAACTGTGGTGATAATAAGAAGCGATACTTTCATCATATAGTGAGGTGGCGATAAAAAGTGAAATATTACATACAATACAATCAGCTTCTGCTATGAAACCCTTGGGGGTGCACCGAAACCGTGAGAGACGACCACGAAGGGTACGCGAGACAAAAGTGTGCTTTTCTCAGCCAAATACAAATTTTAACTACCAAAATGCGAAGGAGATCTTGTCCACTTTCTCGGCTTCAAATCGTGAAACAGACTACTCAATCCTACCTTTAAAAAAAAGTTCACTATTAGGTACGTAAATGCCTAAAAAAATGAAAATTTAGGAATGATCGTTGAACTACACAAAACCGTGTTTAGCAATAGTTGAAATTCATATCTGAACAAGTGGATCTGAAAGCCCAATTCCTTCTTTAACCCAAGCTTCATTCTTATTATTGCAGCTAAGATGACAAGGGAAGCGGAAAAGTTTATCACTTACCTCACATCCGCAGAGCCAATCTACATTGTCGTAGTACGGAGGGTTGAACTAGTGAATCGTGGAACGATTTCTGCTTGCATTTGAGGTTTGTTGCAGTCTTGTCCGTACTGGCACTGGGATAATCACTCTTTGCTCCACAGACAATTTAGTGAACTCACGTCTTATAGCACTTACTGTATACATCGCGTACTTACAGCTAACACCGTCCAGTCACAATGGTTGGGGACAATCAGCTGACAACAGAGTGTTTCGGCGATTAGATGCTCGCGGGCGACTAGGTGTGCTCCTAGGGGTGCACGGAGACGTACCAGCATTCAAAGGAGATCAATCTTGTCCGCTTTTTCGGCTTCAAATCGTGGAATGAACGACTCAATCCTACCTTTAAAATAACTTCACTAGTAAGTACGTAAGGTAAACGCACCGAAGGCGGACACCTCTCCAGTCTATTAGCCATATTTTCAGGGCTTTTCATGTAGCTGTCCGCCACTGGAGGGGTGTCCGTGTTTGGTGCTTTTACCTTAAATACCTTGAAAAAATATATGAAAAATATTTTTAAAAATGACAATTTTGAAATGATTGTTGAACTTCAGAAAACCGTGGTTTGCAACAGTTTAGATTCAATTCTGCCTAGCAAGAACCATCGGGGAGGTGAAAGCCCAATTCCATCTTTAACCCCAAGCTTCATTCTTATTATTGCAGCAAACAAGACAAGGGAAGCATAAAAGTTTATTACTTACCTCACTTCCGCATATCCACTCTACCTTTTCGTAGTACTGTGGGTTGAACTTGCGAATCGTAAAACGGTTTTGGCTTGTCTTCGAGGTTTGTTGTAGTCCTGTCAATGCTGAAATTGGGCGAACTGCATCGCGAATAATCACTCTTTGCTCCGCTGACAATTTAGTGAACTCACGTTTAAAGCACTTACTTATGTATTCCTTACAGATAACACAGTTCAGTCACAAGGGTTGGGGATAATCAACTGATAATACGATAAGAGCGGGTTTTGGTGATTACATGCACGCATTCCAGTGGGTGAGCGGACGACTAGGTGTGCTCCCTGAAACGTTGGGTGCTGTATTTCAGGCGCTCTTCTTTCTTTGGATCCAGACAGAATCAAACGCTGTGCTTTCCTTGCAAGCCCCTTCCATCCAGGAGCACGAGTCAGCTCAGCTCAGAAAGCGAGAGGGCTACTCTCCAAAAACATCCCAAGAAAAATCGACTTTGTAGGAGACTAGGTGACTACCAAAAAAAACAGTCGGCCTTACGAATTTGTCAGTAAAAAGAGAAATTCATTACCAACGTAACAAAAACGTTGGACAGACCCAAGAAACAAACCAAAACGTAGTTTAAAAAGTAAATATTCAGGCAAGATCTTTCTGTTCCTCATAGATTGTATAGAGTACAATCTAACACAGCCAACCCTTCACACAAAGTTCCAACTCCGCTTGATAAGCTCGTTTTTTTTTCTGTATCCGTGAAACGCTGATCAATAACAGCCTTTTGTATCTGCTCCGTCGTATATACTTATGTGTAGGTGTGTCATTTTGAAGAAATTTGCTGAAGCTAGAGTGTAGAGTTTGAAATGTAAACGACCGGAGGAGGTGGCCTTGTCATTTGCTATTTTGATGGAAGTATCTCAGAAATACTGGTCATCAGGAAGGCCGAAAACTTAGTATGTCTCATCTTGGCCGTCAGACCATATTATGGGTTGCATCAGAAACTCGCTAATCGATACAACCTCAGGGTAGCTACTTTCTTCAAGATTTAAATGTAAGTATGACGTTTTGAGGAATTGTGCGGTGGCTTGAAAATACAGTTTGTACGCAAATGACAGTAAGGAGTGGCCTTGTCAATAGCTTTTTTGATGGGAGTATCTCAGAGATCCTTGATATCAGTAAGGTGAAAGATTTGGTGTACGTCAGCTCGATAGCGGCAACTTATGTGGTGCATTTGAGACACGCAAATCAATACAGGCCCAGCGTAGCTACTGTCTCCAAGATTTCCAAGTAAGTATACGCCATTTTGAAGAAGTATACAGTGGCTTGATAATGATGCTTGAAGTGCGAATGACTGCAAGGAGTGGCCTTGTGATTCACGCTTTGGATGGAAGTTTCTCAAAGATCAGGAAGGAACTTGTGTCTCTCACTTTGGTAGTCTGGCCATATCCTCTGAGCATTAACTTGTGTGATGTATTTGGGAGGAGCTAACCAATTCAAGACCACCTTATCTATGCTCTTCAAGATTTTCATGTAGGTATGTCAACTTGAAGAAGTGTGAAGTCGCAGAAGAGTTTGAAATGCGAATAATCGCAAAGAGTGGCCTTGTCATTCGTTCATTTCATAAGAGTGTCTTATCTCAGAAATCCTCTTTATCAGCAAGCTGAAGAACTTGGTGTCACTCAACTTCAGGACCGTGGAGAGAGGATCCGGGCCCAGGAGCAACATTGCTGGGCCCCCTAAAAAAACTGCCTACGAATTACAGTAACCACATACCGTAATAAATTAAAAGCCATTTCGAGAAAGGAAAATTAAGGGAGAATATCGACTGTGGAATATGGAGAATAATCTAGTTCTAAAGGTTTGTATGTGTATATTTATTACTTCTACGGCAACCATTGTTCGATGTGCGTTCCACTGACCAGGTGCCTTAAACCAAAAGCATTTAGGCACGTCCAGATGTCAAGAAGATCCGGGTCCCCTTACGAAGGCCGGGCCCGGGGACATCGGGTCTTATGGCACCCCCTCTTTACTGGGCTGCTCAACTTGGTTGGCTTTGACATTATAAGAGTGACAGCTTATGTGGCTGAACTTACCTACTGCTCTTCGAGATTTATGAGTAGGCATGCAATTGTGGAGATATGTTCAATGGCTTGATAATAGAGTTTGAGGTACCTGCAAGTGAAAAATATAATTCAAATTTCATCTAAGATAGCTTTTTAAGACGATAAAGGAATGTAAATTCGATTTGTATAGCAGAAATAAAGTCAGAAGGGGCTGATTATGCGCTGTTGATTTCCTTGGAGTGTATAAACCCACCCTTTATTGAAATGTTTTCCAACTCCATTCTCTTTAATTTCTTTATTTGGTTGTTATAATAAAACTTGACACCTCAATTCAGATAGCATCGAGAAACTACCGCTTCTCGTGCCGAGGAAATAACTCCGTGGGGCTCCCGTGACCCGAGCTATTAGCGGCGGAGGGCGGCAGATGCCTCTGTCATCTTGCGCCTCCCCTTCAAGAACAAGAGAGGAGAGACCTACCTGATAATCACCGCACGGGACACTTTTCGGGGGTCCTTGTCACGGCGGGGTGTGTCTTTAGCCACAAAAGGAGAGTTTGAAAAAAATAAATGAAAAAAACTAAGAAACGACCCGCCCCGTAACGTGTGAGGGATGGTGGATGTCACAGGTGACACGGAACTTCTTGCCCCGGGGATATCACTTTGTGGCGGTACGAATGAAGACGTTATTATACCGCCATCAAGCACAGGTATAACGACCCGTGAATGTAAATTAAGGAGGGAGACCAGCTTGACGTTTATCAGACGATTCGATTTATGAAGATTTCTCTTCTAGAAACTCCAAGATTCACGTAAATAAGTCATATCAATCTCCTCCCATAACAGACTGGTTACCGACCGACATAATTATACTTATTATTAGACTTCAAAACGCATTCTTGTGGTAAGATGTGCTTCGTGCAGAGAAATTGGAGCAAATCAGCAAAATACAATAAATTTATTCTTCTTTTTTGAAATCGATAGGTGGTAATCTGTCTATTGGACAGAATGTTCACACATTGTCACAATACACCATACATATTGATAAAAGTTGAATTTTTCACCCATTTTCACGCTTAAAATGAGATTTTTCCAGCCTGATGAGCTAGATTTAGGTCTGGGACCCATCTCAATGGATTCGGAAGAATTACTTAAAAATTTCACCCTGCCTGCCTAGGTCAACAAAAACCTCAAAACCCCACTTCTTTCACGGTTTCGGCCGGTTCTTGGGCCCTGCCCTGGCATTAATGCGTGAAGCGATCGTACGTGATTTTTTCTTCCACTACATATGCAACGGTGTGTAGACAAAGTGAAAAAATATTGCAAAATATATCTCTATAATGAAGTTCTTACAACACCTGAACAAAAAGACAAGCCAGTGAAAATGGTTTACTTGGAGCAATAAATGGTAAACTGAGTTTTGTAGGTAATGGGCGAATTTAGGAGACTCTGAGTTAGGAGTATGTAAATATACGAAACGTATGGATGGAGTGATTAAGAACGGTGAAAATATATTAGAACTAGAAAGCGGAAAGTTTGGGTTGTTGAAGTAAGTGATGGTGCAAATAAAAGAGATATCATTTAACTATTAGTGGTGCTGTGAGGATGGAAGAAATCCCTATAGAATCCAAGTCGCTGTATACATTATTTATTTTGAATATTGAGAAATAAAAGGAAAAAAGAAAATAATGAAAAAAACCAACATCACGAAACTTTTATTCTGGTTTTTGGAGGAAGTGAAACTGTTCACTCAATTCAGAGGTCTGAAGATGGCGTACAACATGGTTTGAAACGTCAGAGTGAGATTTTTAAGGCAGTGAAGGGGTGAACTGTGTCGGCCTTCGTGCTGAGATTTCGTGACACTCTAGAGCTTGTTAGTATTCGCAAATGCAGGTTCCGTGTTGTAGACAACTCTCTCCGTAGCGTGTGAGGAACGGGGATGTCACAGGTGACTCGCTCACGTTCTTGCCTCGAGGATATCCCTACGAGACGGTAAATCTAAAGAGGTTAACGTACTGGCATCAAGATTTGGTAAATACGATGTGCATCTACATTCACTGATAGACCCCCAGGAATTGATGGAAACCAGATAAAAAGCCACTGGACGGTTATTTGTATACATCGTTAAGTCGTTTAGGCATGGGAAATACAACATTGTCAATGTGGCTTATTAATATTTTGCGATGAAAGTGTAATTACCTTAATTCCCACCCCAAGAGTTCACCAGCCATTCGAAACATCCGCATTTATTAAATCATTCAGCTGAGATTCTCATCACATGTACCAAATTCATCTTCCTCATACCCTGGCTATACTGGTTATGCGCTAATTTGCATGTCAAACTAACAAGTCATACAGAAATTAAGAGAAAGAACTGGAGTTGGATTGGACATTACTTACGGAAAGGTGAAGCAGCTATGCGTTATGTGTTGGACAGGAATCACTAGGTTTCGTGAAAGCGGACTACAAGGACTAAGTGGAGAGGATCTGCACAGGCAGAAGCTTGACAATTGGGGAAAATATAGTAAGAAGTAAAGCATGCCAATGAGACAACACAGAATGGAGTACGGGAGTTGGAAAATACAAACATGCAATCGAACAACAGCAGTTGTTTGGAGATTTTAATATTTTGTAGGAGCTTGGTGCACTTGATGCCATTTACGGTTGATAGGAATAGAAATGGGATTTTACCCGGTAAATACCCGAGTTACGGTAAATACCTGGTAAAATACCAAGGAAAATACCCGATCTGGTAAATATTCGGGTATCTTGTCGTACTCACCTTAACCCACTTCAGGTAGTGAAAAATGCGTTAATTAAAATATTACTGAAGGAGCCATTCAGATAGGTTCCCTACTATGAAGCTGTATTCCGAATTCAGGGTCTGTAAAGTGAGGAGTATGTTTTTAGTAGAATCATGCTCACAGGTCTTTTTGTATGGTATCAGGGCTGAACACGTTTCTATATTGGTCATTTCAAAATTTCAATCACATTTGGGTATCGACTTTTCTAAAAAATAAAAGTTGAAACTTGATCAATTTTCTTGTTCCTAACCAATCACTGCGGTTCTCTCGGCATATTACCCAAGTGATCACACATAATCTTGAACCGTAATTCGGATACGCCATTTAAAAAAAAATAGTATACATTACTATTTTACCCCTCTTGAGCCTCCAACCTTCATGGCAATTTAGGTGAGTGGAACAGCAAAAATTAGGTTAATTTTAGCTACAGTAAATACTAAGGTTTCCTCGCCAACATCTCACTTGCTACGAGGAGATCTCACTCCTTGCAATTTAAGAGGCTATTGGCTGGATATTGTAGGGAGTGATGTTTCACCGCCTTCGTAGGCCACAAATCAATTGAAACCGGTTGAACCAAAATGTTGTCAACGAACTTCCAACAACTACACTAATTATTATTTATATTGCATTTGTACATAAGGATGTAAAAATTAATAAAAGGTGTGGTATTTACTGTATAAAACTAGAATACCCTCTACTTGGGGTTTTTCCCACATAAAAACCGGGTTTTTACCCATTTAGAAAAATAACCGGGTTTTTACCTTTTGGGTATTTACCTTCACCCATCTCTAGTAGGGAAACACAAATTCCATACTCTCCACACCGCCACAACCATTCAGCACTCAAACCATGTAGTGATAGTGACAAGTTTCAGAGGTGCTTTTGTGAACTCAATCATGACTCTTGAGAATAAGGTGAACAAGTAAGAAGTGCATCTAGGAGGAGAAACTACGAAAGGAACTTAATAACCCTAAACCAGAATACGAAGGAAAACAGTCACGAGACAGCATTCCGAGGCACAGCTACCTTGTGGCGAATCCTTTTTTTTTTCAAGGGTTACATGCTTGCTTTGCAGGTTAATCTACTTGATCATTGGATGATGACGATTGTTCATCATTGATGATTGGATGAGGATGGTTGATGATTGGATGGATGGATCATTCGCAGCTGGTAGAAGCATTAGATAACACATGTTGGTAAACTTCAAACCAAAACTTGATACAGCCGTTCAGTCCAATGGAAAGGATTCGTGTTTAGAATTTTTTGTGGAATTCAAACCAAGAGGTCTCCACACCGGTTTCAAGCATTCAACCTTCCACGAAAGTAGTCCTCAGGATCTTGTTCATTCACAGATACATCTGAATACTTAAAACAAACTTGATGGGTAGATTCCCATCTGCCCAAGACTTTGTATGAATTGGTAACTCAGAGTACACGTCAACTTCCTGGATTTGCATTGTAGATAACAATTGGGGCCTTCTTAGTACTCAAGATATCTTCCTTAAACGATTGTGTATCGCAGTAAGTATCCAACAAAATCGATTCTGCCGGGTGATTGCTCTAGATGAAAACATACCATCAGCCGAAATACAACGTACACTATATCGACAGATATCGGTACATGAAGAAGCGTGTTTATTAACTGAGGACAGGCAAAGCGATTTATCACATAAAAGGCTAAAAATAATGATAACTATAGTCATTTGCGTTGTAATGAAGCTACCGGTGGGAATCATCAACACTGAAGAAGAGAAACAACTTTATAGCTGCCCATTACTGCAGTGTTTCCCATCACGGAGCAGCGGAGGCAAAAGTAGATGAAACCGAGCCGTTCGCACTAAATCGAATCCCATCATCCCACGTTTGAAACATAACAGAGCGGCGCGGTTCGGGGACCAGAAAAAAAAGGTGCGGGGTGGAATCATTCCAGCGTGCCCAATTGGACTCATTAATTATCCCAAGGAAGGAGCCAAATGGACGGGGGCAGAGGCGAGGGGGCCTAAAGAATCAATCGGTGGCAGCTGGTAGGAGAACGGAATAACAGGTATTTGTAAACTCCAGACCAGAGGTAATTGAGTCATTAGCTGAGCACGGCTTTTTTACATCCGGTCTTCTCTCCCCCCAAAAAAAGGTGGCTTCAGGGCAAAAGTCGCCATTATACTTTATCCGAAGAATATCTAAAATATCGTCGGACGGAACCCTAGTTTTTTAATGGGCCTTCGGCGGGATTGTGTTTTGGAAAAATAAAATCACGTAAGGGGTCGTAATTTTCTTCGAGTCTTCAAGGTAAAATGCTCCGGGGAGCTATTAGTCAAGATCGAACGAAGTGAGTTTTAATTTATTGTTGATTGATTTTTTGACGCTATTGATTTTTAACGCCTGTATGCTAAACTTCATCATCTTCGTCTAACAGTATCTACCGTTCTCTTGGCTTCCAGTACTACACTTATCTACTTGATATTTTAAGCTATTTAACAAGCAACTGACGATGACAAGTTTTTTACTGACTATGATGATTCGTTTACAACTTTTGAATTCTTTTTCAAAATCTGATTGAAACACGTGCTGATCTGTAGGCATCAGTTTCATTTCTGACTCTACATATAGGTACTGGAAGCACTGATTTGATTTTTGAGAGATGAAAGAAGAAAATTTGTTTGTTTTGAAAGAAAATTGTCCATTTTGAACAATATATGCTTCGTACATGTGTTGACTCATGGTGGCCAAATTCTCCATCATAAGGTTGCCAAGCAGGTAGCAGGTGCTTTGTCAGCCATGGCTGGGATGTGAAAACGGACAGATATATGCCGAGTGACCAGGACAAGAAGCCATAATGTCTGTGATGTCTGTTGGACGTGGAGCAGACCTGGAGTGCTATAAACTATAGCCTATAGTAAATATGTGATAGGAATGACCTGCGGCAAGCGGCATCTGATGCAAAAAGAGTTTCGAATAATAACATCAAAGTCTTGGTGTGGAATGTACTGTGGGAAAAGTGCCACAAAGCTACTTGAGATGGGCATCTTTCAAGTGCTTCGTACCCGATCGTTGTACACAGTGTGACCTTGGAGCAGGTGCTCACGTCCTTCTTTACTGTCAGGTGACTCCTCCGAATTGCATTCCAAGCAAAGCCCTGGAAGTTTTATTTTGCGCGTTGGTTCAAATAGAGTAAGACCAATCTTGTTTCACTAGGTTCAATGGAGGAATTTTTTCTATCTTTTTGGTTTAATGATTTAGGGATGCAAATACACTTATCCGCAGCCGCCCCTCCGTCGCGTAACAACCAAGTTTATTTCTTTAGGATAATGCAATTCTTCCGGTCATTTACCACAAGAAGTAGGTACCCATCTTGTGATGAATAGAAAGACGGAAATTCCGTCTTACTAAATCAACATAATCACGGAAAAGTATGGGAAGACGTATGTGTATGTATGTCGACTCATGTTGACCTTATTCTTCATTATGAAGCGTGTACAGATGCTTTTTCAGCCAGGGCTGGGATGTGGAAAGATACTGTATCGCATGCCACGTGACTGGAGCCACAAGCTAGGTATCAATGATACCGTATCATTGCCATCAAGTCTAAAGGTCTGCTACAATCCTGGATGTCCAGGTTTTCAGTGGCTAACATGGACATTGACGCAAAAGCAGTGGCACCCAATAACATCCTTGGTGCGGAGTGTGGTGCGGAAAAAGTGTCACAGGCTACTCGAGATGTACAACTTATCTGGAGTGTTCTGTGACCACCTACGACCTTCCGTTCCCTTACCTTAACTGGAGGTCATTTTATAGGGGCTCTTCCTTTCATCCCTCTCTTCCTCCTCTATCATCCTTAATTTCCATAATCCAGAAATCCATGCATCAAGTAAACTGAGCATTCTCCCCACTTTCCAGTAAGTGTGTATTTTGGAACCGAAATTTGAAAATGTACAACACATGATTTTCTTGATCGAGTAATTTGGTTGTTTCGATAATAACAAATGCTTTTCCCGTGCCATAAGATCAGCGGCAAGACCTTTGAAACTTAATAGCATCTCAGGTTGGAGATAGTGCGATTTTCGAAAGATGAATCCTCAACGTGTTGACGGCCATTTGCGTGCGCTACAAATTGTAACAAGCGTTACACACCACGCAAAACGCAAGTTTGTTCACAAAGGATAATGGACATCTTTCAGTTTAGCAGAAGAAATAACTATGCTGCGAGGAGTAGAATTTTATTTATTCAACAATCTGCTTCAAGAGAGAATGAAAGATGGTGCCCATACAAACAACGCTTGTCTGCATAAAGCACAACAAGCTAAGCCACTCTTACTAGAAGAACGGTAGGGTTAATAACGTGTTGGTTTCTTGCCTTCGGGAACTCCGTCCTTCTAAAGCGACCTAATGACGGAACGGTACGGGAAGACCCGGTTGTTGTAGGAAGAGGCCCATTGTTATCCTAATTGTATTAGATACGGGACCGAGGTTCAATATTGATAGACGACGACGGTGAATTAGCCGAAGTGGAGGGAGTCGGGTACAGGCAACCGCCTCAGGGGTCCTTTTCTTCCATGTTCCCATACCTCCCCGCAAGCTGGACGGGAGTGTACGAGGTAATCACTCTATTAGGTGAGACGTCCCTCCCAATAATCCCAGGACGTTCCCTTAACTTCATTCTGTCTGAAGTCTTCTGGACGGCATTCCGCTGTGATGGAGGATAACGGCTTGGAAATGAACGGAAGCGGGTGAAAATAAGGGAGAACACGCGTGTATTGTCAGTTGGCGAAAGTAATGCTTGAGTACAAACCACAAAAACTGAGAAACAATGATTCCACTACCAATAGATAGACTCAAGTACATAAAGTCCTACTATTAATATTATTTTCTTATTATTTCCATTAATTTCAATTTTATGATGGATATCGTTAGTTTGCCCTTCCCGATTTTAGAATCCGTCGCCTGGGGAAATGAATCAGACGTTTTCAAGCGTCTGTGTCATCCTCTGAGCGTGGCGGAGCATTATTACCGCATCCACCTCAATGGAAGGGGCAACTATACCATTCCATCACCTCACAAATGTTGCAGGGGCCGAATTAAAATCAGAATCGGAATACCTGGCAAACCCCAAACCTTGACTTAATGTCGTTCTTTCTTACTTTCTTTCCCTACACATAAACTTGCGAGCGCAATTGAAACAAACCGCCGTAACAAAACACCGTTTCCAAACATCGTACCGCTCCGTTCCGTTCCTCCGCTCTTCCAATTCCTCTCGTTTAGCATTGAATGGGAAGAAGCTCTGCAATTCATTGAGTTATTATCATTTAATGTGTTGTGGGATCTAAAACATCCTCATTTTGATAACTGCTTCTGCAGTCTGCTTCTTCACACTCTGTCTCGTTCGTAAAAATAAGGAGAGAAAATACAGCTCAAGTCATCCGTTGAGAGATGGCTCACAACGGAAAGAATGAATATCAAAAAAGTCATCTATCGATTCTCTCACCAATCTCCTAACAGCCTACCATTAGAAAAGAGTGATTTTTGGGAAATTTTGCGGAACTAAATACCATGCAAATCGTTGTTGCAATAATGATCCATATTGAGCAACTGCAAACAAAGTTTCCGACCACATATCTGTTTCGAGGAAGGAACAGAAAAACAAGGAATTCATAGCACGTGCCTCTCACCGGTAACTCTAACCCATTGATTTTGTTGTTGTTGTACAATTCCTGATACCGTTCCGATTATAAGATGTCCAACTTCAACCTTTATAAGCAGCGATGATGGAATATTTTGATAGATTGGGTAGGTAATTTGTACCATACGGGCAACCGTACTCCCAGTCGCTACTGGATTGATATTAGATTTGGTATTTCAAATACCAATTGAAATTCCATGTGGATTATCACCCAGTGTTATCGGAATTCCAAAGTTCTTTTAAACCTGAACTGTTCTGTTTAGTCCACGAGAGGAACTGGTTTTAAATTTGTTTTGGACCAATTCGTACTCTAAGATCCGGTTGGTGTTAGCTGCGGTGGTTTCAACTTTCTTCCCTTTAAAACGATTGTTGTTCAACGAGATAGCAATGAGGTAGCACTAAATACCTCAGTATGAAGTTTTATGCATACTCATCTTCAAAGATAACAACAGCCATGAATGATTCATTCGAGAAAAAAAAAAAAAAAACAAACAAAAAAAAACAGAAAAATCGAAGCCACATAGCCTGTTGTCCATTGTGAGTAACGCCACCCTGATGGAGTGCACAAAGGCGTGGATATTATAGGGGGGGGGGGGGGGAACCCATCATTGTCCTGATTTTATTGGATATGGGACCAAAGTTCAATATAGATAGACGAAAATGGTGAATTATCCCGATCTAAGGACGAAATTGCCCACCGCATTAGCGGGTCTTTTCTTTGATGTTCCCATACTTTCCCGACGGGAGCGTACTTACGAAGCAATCACCGTGTATTCACCACTATCGCAATAAACCTGGTGAAGCTTCATTTTCTCTTCAGCCACCATCTATATCAAATGATACCGGTTGATTACCCATTCAAGAGCTAAAAGTTCATAATAGTTACGGGAAATACCAGTCCTCGACTGCAATAGAAATGGTAAAAAAGAAACATACCTATCAAACTGATTGTTATTGATATAGTAGGACATTGCTTATCCCAACAGATTCAGTACCGGGTGTCCGGACCCTACAAATGCAACCCAAGAAATGAAGTGCGTTCGTTTTATATCATTACTTGTTACACCATATGCTACAAATAGTTGTCCTGGACGAAGATAGTTCATTTTTCCACGTTGAAGAAAACTATGTAGGTAAATGCTGGAACGTAAATGTACCCATTATTAGTTGGTGGCCTGTATGGAGGTTGACTTCATTGTAGATGTAGAGTCAAAAGTAAGTTCTGTTGATCAGAGAACAGCATCATGCAGGCCATCTGCGGTGTATGATGTATTGATGCATGTGCTTGTATTAACCTTTGTTTTCTACATTTGTGTCATCATCTTAATTCTTACGGGCATCAGTTTCAAATGAATAAAAGCTGATATGTCTCATCAATCCCTGGCTCTAAATGTACACGTAAACGCCAATTTACACTATTAATCTAGCACTGCACGAATGAGATGAATAAAACTAATAACAATCGATTCTTGTTATCCGAATATAATTTGTGTACACAATCTCTCTGTGGCAGGTAATCCAATTTTGAAAATCCCACTGATTACCATGTTGGGGTCAACTTTCGCATGGGTAGTTATTGTCAGTAATGCAATGGCTCACGCATCCGAGCGATCTCCAAAACTGAAATCACGCTTTAGGGAAAGGCACACATTACCTCCGTTGTATCTATTTATGAACTCCGACACATATAAGAAGCTTCAAGAAGTATAGTAATTTGCAAATTTCAAGGTAGGAACATGTGATGGTTCTTCTCAATCGCCTTGTGACCGCTTTATGGTAGTTGAATCTCACGAAGATGCGATGAAAGTCTTATCGTTGAGGATTATGGTCTCCGTGCAACCGTTAGGAAGTTGAACAAAAAAAAGGGGAGAGAATGAACTCGTCCTCTTATAAACATAAACGACGGGAGATGGATGAGAGAGGATCCACATGCATGAACTAACCCGAGGGGTTTTGCCGGTTAAAAAGCAAATAACCTCTAATTTAACCCCCTCTTCGAGAGCCTGTCCAACCAAATGACCGGGAACCGGCGAATCTTTACGACTGTTGATACTAAGGCCTGCGCTTCCTTCGAATGGACCTCATACTGCAGAGTGCAGAACCTCCGTAGTTGCCATGTCGGTGTCGGCGGAAAAGAAATGGCGAAAAAACCTGCTATTGAGGATTGTCTGGGACGGAGAAGGGACTCCGAGGGAAGCACGATTTCTTCCAGGTCTGTTGGGTGAGTTCAGAATGAAGACATCAGGAGTGTCATGGTGAATAGTGTTATTACCTTGTGTGGCGGTTCGTGAGGTGCCTCGGGTGCTTTTCTGGGCATCGGGGTTTCGCCTCTTCTTTTTTTTCTGTATCTTCTCCATAATCGCTTCTCGTCGTCCACAACCCCTATAACTCAATTAGCAATTGGCTCGTTTCAATAGGGGATCGGTTACGAAGTAACCTGATGGAAATCGACGTAACACTCCGACGCATTGTAGGATGAAAGCGGTCATCGATTTATACATCAAGGAGGCTTCTAGCCATTCAACGTGGAAAGCGTTTTAGCATATTGCCTAGGCTGTTGCTTAGTAGTTGTCATGAGCCATGCATCGAGCAGTTGTTGGATTGCAGATTACACAATCGATTAGACTGTCAAGTGGTTTTTAGTCGTTTCGCTATACCACCTGAGTTTTCTTTTAAATCTACTAAACTATGCGTGCCGAAATAAGCATTAAAACTTTTGAATATCAGACGAGTACGAATTTCACTACAGCCAAGAAATGACACATAGTTCAGACTGAGTGCTGAACAAAAGTTTATATTGAATGAATAAACTAACTACTGACTAATTATAATTAACCATTTTGTGTTAGTTCGCACAGTTTTTTATTAATTCAAAATAAACTGTTGTTGAGCACTCAGTCTGAACTATGTGTCATGACTTGGCTGTTGTTAAGTATCCATTGCGTCTGATAACGTATGTGTTATAGCTCCATGGTAGATGTGAGGCCTGTTTTTAGATTGCTAACTGGTTAGGTTATCGGGACATGCCGGATTTTTCCGAGTTGTATGCAGTAGTTGAAGTTTTCAAATAAATAGCGGATTTTTTCCAGTAAAGTGTCGGTGTAGATTATTTCTGATAATCCCGCTTTGTTCAGATCGAGATATTGAGTGATTAATAATAGCTGTAGTGAAATTGAAGGCTGTACAAAATAATTTTTTTTGTATTATATAGTTCTTCAACGCAGAATATTGTATATTTTGGGTGGCAACAGGGCCTGAATTTGTCATCCCCTGTCTAGATGAGGGGGGGGGGGGGGATATTTCAACTTCTGGCTAAGCCATCAAAAGGCATATCTCCTCCACATTGTATTGTGAGTTCAGCTCCTGGCCTCCTCGACGCCAAGTCAGCCGGCCTCACGCATAGCGGTAAGCAGTCGCCCTCAACACCCACCAACCATACGAATCCTCCCCCTATTGAGACTCTGGTGGTCATCCATTCCAGTATCATGTAATAAAGCCTGCCTGAGTTACCTCTGAATACCGCTGGTCGTACTATTCACCATGTGCTAGTAATGGTTGCACCAATTACCAACCAGCAGTGCTACTGCTTGGAGTGGAGCATCAAATGATATTTCCTGATTTTGGCAGAGATGAAATGTGACTAACAACCTCAACGAACTAAATGTAAGGGAACAACATACAAGTGTGAAGTTGCACAAAACAGCATGAGCGACTGCAGAAGAAATCATGCGAATGGAACCCAGTAAAACCACCTGGAACAATGGCAACCCCATGTTTCATTGGTCTCGTGGTTTGGTACCTTTTAGAATGATTAGCCGCTTTTTGTTTATAATTTTCATTAATAAAAGTTTGTAATCAGCTAAGAAAACATTTTTGTTTTAACGACCCAACCCTCAAAAGTTATTGGTTTACAATTCAAATACATAGATTTCAAAAAAATGCCTGTATGTTTTTTATCTTGTTAGATTTCATTTGGATTTCTGCGCATGTTTCCGAATGAAGCATTATCTCTTATGTACAGTCCAGTTCTAGTAGTCCATTGATTCGCGTGGAAGGGTTATACAGGAATAGCAAACCTTTGTGTAATAATTTTCAGCACTTGTTACGAGTATTATTGGAATGAGATTTTACTACTTACAACAAGGAGGTGATGGTACGGATGAGTTGCCCCTTTCAAGGACAGAAACGATTAGACTGCAACACCAGGGGATACCCCTGAAAGTAATAAGCTTCAATTCTATGCAGAGGTTTGGGTAGAGCAGTTTCAAGAAATGGTAAGTGGGAACTATCCATATTTATCATACACGAGCAATCAAATTAGTTTGAATGTTCCATAGACATAAAAATGTTATTTGCCCGTTCAAACTTCAGCCTGTTCCCATAAAAAGATTAATCAACTCGACTACCCAACTTTTTCACTTCAACGAGTCGAAATTGAACATTGACGAGATGGTCGTTTCGTGCTCTATCAATTTGTCAACGTTGAAGTCGCGTGACGATGTTGCGCTTCGTTCTTAAATAGGGTCGGAATCCGTGGTTTCAAGGAAATAGTTATAGATGAGCTCGAGGGGTTAAGAGATGAGAATAATCGCTTAGTGTAACTGCAGTGAATCAATAGATGGCCGAGGGGGCGGCAACTTGTACAAGGGCTGTCCTCCACTGCCTAACTCGGCTCTCAACCCAACCATCGTTTTGGAAAATTAATTTGAACAAACAATCAAACCACGTGTAGTATTGAAGAGATTAGAGCGTTAATTTGAAACTCAAGTGCAGCAAGGTCTCGTTTCAAATGAATACATTTAAATATTTATCCCGATTTTTATTGAATCAATTCTTTTATTGGAGAACATTTGATTCACATTTGTATTCAAAAGTATTCATTCCACCGATTACATTGTAAAAACTTAGTCAAAGTAGTAATTAGGCAAAGAGGGTTATTGCACGGTTGCTACTTATTTTCGGTGTACGAGTGTATTTTCGTATCTAAAGGGCGAACCATTTCCTGTAGCTCGACATCCGTGGGCTGAAGCGCACAATTTCGCTTGTTTTATTTAATCTTTAGATAGAGATTAGTGCTTTCCAAATGAGAGTTATATTATTAGAAGTCGTGAAACATGAATGGAAAGAACGTTAAATGACATCGAAGGGTGTAAAGAAACCTCAGAGCCGTTTCGGTCTGTTTTACCCTGCATACATTTGGAGTTACAACATTCCCTTTTTTGGAAACTTACATTTTTGTAAAGTTACTCATGGGGGCCGTGTTAATACTAAGTATTTCATAAATAAAAAATCCAGACAGGTAAAATACGCCTGTAGTTAACATAACATTCTAATCGAAAATTCGAAAATATGTTCTAAAATGATTTCTGTTTTAAAGTACAGTCCTTCGAACCCACTTCTCTGTGTGATTTATAATAATAAATTATGATTTATGAAGGAGAATGCAAATTCGGAATCTGCATCTTCAAGAAAGTGATTAAAATTGATTGGCTGAGGCATTTACATTCTCGTTGAGTGAATCAGGTGTGTTTGTAAGTAATATTTTATAGCCAGCAAATAATACTTCAACACTTGGGCGAATAAACAACGATTTAAATATGTAAGATAAGGTCGTTCGAATATCGACATTTTTGCAGCATAATGACACTATTCTGAGAGTATGATAATAATAGACAAATACCAAATAATGTTTCCCCACCTATAGAAAAATAACTGATCACTTCTTTGAATCATGGTCATAGAATAATTATGGTGAAATGCATAGTTCTCTTTGTTCGCTGATTTTATTGCAATTTTGCAGTCATTCATCAGTCCCGTTCAATGGCATAAGTTTTCCTAGTCGATGTATTAAGACAAGTACCTAATTAATGTTTCATTGCTAAGGAATAATATCTTCAAAAATCAAATGGTTGAAGTTGGCAAAATAAGTATGTTGAAACTTGAACATGCACCTTTGGAAGGGCAGCGATGTTTCACCGTTAAAGCAATACTACATCATCACTTGGGGAAATTATAATCACCGAAGGGGATCAAGTAAAAAGTTCTTCTTGTTTTCTGATTCTCCATTGCAATAATCTTCATCATTCCACATATATGATTCTGTCCCATGAAGAGATGGAATAGAAGATCACAGAAGCGTTGAGCACAATACTTGAGATTGAGACACAGATATACATTGTTTCAACTGAGGGAACAACATCTCAACATTTCGTCCAATAAATAGATTGAATTATCAAAATATGAAAACAAGGCTGCTGGGTATTCTTGCATCATAGGCAGTATAAATGTCCTTAGAGTATGTAAGGCTAACAGATTGATCAGAAATGCATTGCCATTGGTTCTGCAAATTATGATCTCAGAATAAAATCTGAAGCTAAAGTTGTAATTTCTTCGATATTTTGATACAGGTTCTGTAGCTTCAAGAAATAGGTAAGCTTGTTCTTGAAGCTTTGAGCTCAAACTTCGTATACTTAAGATAAGAGTGGGTCATGTTTAATGGTGTAATATCTCGATCCTTTCACGAATGATTGAACGATTGAATGATTTGAAAGTACAAATCAAGACTGCGCGACGAAATGCATCACGCCCAAACAAGGTACGGAGTTTTAAGAACAATGTTTACTTTAAAAGATCTCCCGGCGGCAGAAACGGCTCAAGGATGAAGATCTTTGTCGAGACAAGAAATAGAATGAGTAGATTTCTCACACTCTAAAATGCCTGTTCGACTGAATGCTGACAGTACTCACTTATAACGTATAATGGAATAACATCTTGACACTTTACCAAGTGAAAAACAATTGAATATTTAGGAGGTACCAACAAGAGAAGACTGCGCAGGTAATAGTCTTCGTTATCCACTTGCTGCTTCATTCCCAAACAACCATCAAACCCAAACAAGAAACGGAGATTTACGAAAAGAAAAAAAAATCGTTTCTGTTTTTTCAAAGGATCTTTCGGTTTTGGAGGCGACTGAAGCAAGTCACGGTTGAAGATTTTTGATGGAAAAGAAATAATTAGGTCTATGAGACTTTGAGGTCCCTCTTCAACTGCACAAGACATACATGCTTCAGGTTCAACGGAACAATATTCTGAAACTTCAATCATGATTAATTGATTTGAATGCACAAATCAAGACGGCTCAATAGAAAAAGTCTTCACAATGCACACTATAGTGTATGCAACTAATGCAAAAAATTGTATTGTTTTTTTGCAAAGATTTCCTATTACAGGAGGTGGTAGAAACGGCTCAGGGATGAAGATGTTTGTCGGTACAATAAATAGGAAGAACAAATCCCTGATAGTTTGAGCTGCCTCTTCGACTGCGTAAAATATAAGTGGGTCATGTATAGTGGAGTATCATCTTGACATTTTCAAAAAAGAAGAACGATTGAATGTTTAGAGAGTACAAAAGAAGACTGAGCAATAGTAAAAGTCATCATCGTTCACACAATCCGTCAGAACCAAACAAGAAACGAAGATTTAACAAAAAAATTGTTTTTCAAAAGATCTCCCGGTTTTTGAAGGCGGTAGAAACGGCTCAGGGATGAAGATGTTTGTCGGGACAAGAAGATGAGTTTGGGGAGGGCGAGTGGGGAAGAGTATAATATAATTAGAGAAGGCGGGAGGGGAACCAGGTGGGTGTGGTCGACATCCATCATACTTCGGTCGGGGCCCCACGGCTTTCAATTATGCTGCCTCAGGGGCCTCTGTGTCCAGGTACACAGGAACGGAAACCTCCCGAACGCATCACCAGAAGAGACGAGACTTGGAAAACATAACAGACCGAAGAAGGAAAAAAGAAGACAAAAAAAATAGACCAGACTAAGAATGTTCTACATTCCTAAGTAGGTGGTACACGTCATTTTGAAAGCAGCGACGTCTAAAACTCAGTAAACGTTGATAGAAATGCCGTATTCATGGACAATGTTATTATCTTCTATTGAAATGACGTCATAATGCAGCAACCCAGAATCAATGTTTCATGTCTCTGGCTATGGTATCATTTCTCGGTTCAGTTCTGGAATTTAGAGGGGCTC
Organism: Creontiades dilutus; assembly: GCA_031894815.1. Taxonomy (NCBI): domain Eukaryota; kingdom Metazoa; phylum Arthropoda; class Insecta; order Hemiptera; family Miridae; genus Creontiades; species Creontiades dilutus. The sequence continues at coordinate 342,097 of JAVIWC010004007.1, forward strand.
CCCATGTAAACGGATAGAGGGAGATTTCTGCTTCTAAGTCTATGTAGAGTTAACAGTCATTGCTTTAATTTTTGGGAGAAAACATTTTCTATCTCAAAAATCACAGTTTCCACTCGTGTTTTTCGTTTTACAGGGTTCGTTATATGTGTATTTCTGTTGAGGGTCTGTAAATCCTAGCAACAATTTCAATTTCCAGTTTTCATCCGATTTCGACGACATTTGCAGGGAACGCGGTGGCTAGACTGTCAATGGCTCCAGATGAGTTTCGTTGCTCGGAAATGAACAATTCAGAATATCCAGGTGCGAATGACAACCTATCGAACACCATTTCCTCACGTTCTAGTCTGCTGATCCCGCTCAAATCTGGTGGAGGATTAAGGATCACAGTAGATCAATTTCAACAGAATCAAACTACTACCTACATTTCAGCATAAGGGCCAACTTCATCTGCTTTTGTTTCTAGCAGGAGAAATATCAAGTAAGAGAAAAACTTAGATGTAGTTGTTACTTTTGGCTAGCTGCAGCACCTACCAGCAATTTCAGGGTGAATACATTTTCCCCGTGACACTCAATCCTCAATTTTTTTATCCGAAACCTTTATTGCTGCCATCATTTTCTTCGCACTACATGCTGTGGCACATCCCAAGTAATTTGGTGTTGTGGAAGCCTCACCATCAAGATCAACAGACAAATGGTGGCAGGGTAAAGCAGCACACTGTCCAACTCCACAGGACCTCGCTTTACATCAGGTTTTTTTTTTTCTGCTGGGTGAGAGACGCCAGCTAAGGATGAGGTGGTAGGTACACCAAACTAAATCGAAGATCCGGCTAATGGAGCGATATCCCGAAACACAATGGCCGCTCCCCTCCGGCTCCACGTTATTAATTATCTCTCGTCAATTAATATAAATCAATCGCTAATTGGTTCTGCCGCGGTGAGGTGCGAAACAAACGGCTTTGAAGGCCGAAAAAAAGTAGTTGGTAACAAAAAAAGTCTATAGAAGAGTGAATAGTGAGTGTTTGAGTTGATGATAGTCAGGTTAATTAAGCTGCGATCCACCTGACAATGCGTTTGTGTAGCTGACAATGGGGTGATGTATCGTGGCGACCTAGAAAACGCCGCAGGGTGCCTTCTTGTTGTGGGATGTTGAAAAAGAGGAATGGATTGAAATCTGTTATACGGAAATTCATTATTGTACCAGCAACAAAGTAAAGAAGGGTTGATGGATGAAAACGTTTCGAACATGTTATCTTTGAATAGAACGTTCATGGTCGTAAATTTTGAACGACAGGGTTCCAATGTGAAGACCCAAAATCAAACTATAACCGAGGAAAATTCTTACACAAACGTTTATTATGTTCTGAAGATGATGCTAGGCAATTGGCTCAAATAGGACTTCATTTCTCCCGGTTCTAAGTATATAGGTACCTAAAACATCTTTTCTTTAGCGAAAAATCTCAATTTATCAACATCGAAGTGTTGATACATAACATAAAGTTGATGCATTTACCTCTATGATATACATAATCTCTCACTTACAAAGGTTGTTCAAGTTCCACAGTTTCAAGAGGCACATCTAGTCAAAACCTGAAGTAACATATGAAATTTAAGCAACGCAATAGATGTAACCGGGACACCAATAAGTGAAAGTTTGCTGCAATCTGTACTTTAATACGGAATAATTGCTTGGGATGGGATATACTCTCGCTCATACGCCAAAAAACCATTATGAAAATTGTATTGTATTGACATCCTCGGACTCCATCGGTTAATGTATTTAATATTATTAGCTTATTAACTATAAGACAATTATGTGTTAAAAATTTACTTCTGAAATTCCATAACGATCCACGAATAATAGCTTCCCAACGAAAATCAATGTATACCATAAGGTTTGTAGTCCAGGAAACGTGACAGCACCTAGGCCGAGATTAACGTTGTCTACTCACAAACCAAAATTCATAATTTTGATTATCCACAGAACGCTAGAGAGTCACATGTAAAATGCTGAAAGATACAGCAGATCAAAGTTTCGAATCTAAACAGAGATGTCACTAAAGAGAAACGGAGTGAGATAGAACTTCGTCTGTATTTCCACGAAAATAATGAGTTACACAGTTAAATCGATTTCAACGGTTAGGTCATCATTAGTAACAAACATGAACTGAACGTACATCACAGAAAGCACATGTTATATAGGCCCAGGTGAAAGGAGATTGAATCCTATTGGCGAAGGGAAGCGAAAGGAGTGGGAGGACTAACCAATCCCACTCAAAGCTTAACAAAGTGAAAGGGGCACAAACATTACCATTATGGAGAGGGGGAGCCAAAATTATTGCAATAATGAACCCATTTATGGTGAAATATTTTGAGGAATAACGTCATTTAAATATTTTCCTGGCCTATCACTCTTAAAAATTTCGAATTTTTCTAGCACATCCAACATATCTCCATTAGGGCAAAAGTGAGGAAATTCTACATTAAATGTAGTCATGACAAATTTTAACAGATGACTTGCAAAGACAGAATCACCTTCATTGTCCCCGAAATCCTTTTCAAGCTCTTTTATTCGTTCCCTAAATTTCCTACCAATTTGACCACAGTACTCAAGCCCAAACGAACATTTTAGTTCATGAACCCCACTTTTATCCTGAAAGTTAATTTTATCCTTAAATGAACCCAAAGAAGTTTTACGATTACTTTTATTCTCAAACCCAACATTGAAACCTCTGGACGATAGAATTTTACCAAGTTTATCCGAAATTTTCAAATACGTACAAATAGAAATATACAAATCCACTTTTTCTCTTACAACTCAATTTCTCTCACTGAATTACACCCCTTCCCTACTCTTTTTCCAAGTTCGATTCGTTACTGATGATAACATAACCTCGAAATCAATTTAACTGTGTAACACATTATTTTTGTGGAAATATAGAAAACGTTCTATCTTATTCCGTTTTTATTGAAATGGGTTTCCGCAATTTCGTCGCGAGTCACTTAGCCCGTATAGAGACTCTGTCTCTGTCATTATGTCTTGAAACGCATAAAGACAAATTTTGAAGGCAATCGGAATTTAAGACCTCCGACATGAATATGTACATAGGTGTATTATTCCCTGAATAAATAAACTAAACTAAACTAAACCAGACGACGGGCTTTTAGAGGGTCTGTCGAGCCAGATGTTGGTGGACCTGGAGCTTGGAATTTCTACACTCAATCTGCATTAGTGCAATAAAAACGCTGCAAATTCTTTCACTGGGGTTTATTATTCAATTGGCTTGCGTTCATGATTTGAATTTCTACTAAGCTTTGAGTGTGCGTGTTTCACAAGTGATAGAGCGATTATTGAATTTCAGGAGATATGCATAGAGCACGTAAATCTGTTCTCAACCAAAATACCTATTTGGATTGATCAGTTGATCATATTTGTGTGCCTCCTGAAATTCAATAATCGCTCTATCACTTGTGAAACACGCACACTCCAAAGCTTAGTAGAAATTCAAATCATGAACGCAAGCCAATTGAATAATAAACCCCAGTGAAAGAATTTGCAGCGGCTACAAAGCCTTTTAGGAGTTCACTCCAGTATCCACACATCACTACATCACTAGGTTACTGATATCAAAACAAAAACAATAATAAACCAAAATAACGCAAATGTTGGCACCATAAATCGGGCCATACATCGGGAATGGTTTGACCTACGACGGACCTGGGGATGGGCTCATTAGATTCCTCGTGGAGTGTTCTTCAAAAAGAGTCCAAATTTAGGCCTTGACTCTTTTTTGAGGTTTTTAGGGATTTTACAAAACTTTGACAACCATTAAAGGGCACTTTAAATTAAGTGAGAGAGCTGGCTCAAGAATTGGGGTGTCGTCGGACCAACATGGATTTTTCCTGACAATTTCAGCTTTTTTGCTCCAGCCGTTTGGGAGAAATCGTGCGTACGGCGGACGGACGGAAAAAATTTTTATTGCAGATTCGGATTCTACACCTTTGAAACGTAAACCATGAAATGACCATTTTCTTTTTCACGAGCGATTACAATGGTTTATTATTGAATAATAAACCAAAAGAACGGTGACCGGAACGAACGTAACTGCTGTGTGTATACGACCTTACAAAATAATGACAGCATGATGTTTGAAATTGTGTTTTAGTTGCGGTATGAAAAAGCCTTCTTACCTTTATCCAATTCCAGGTCGTGGCTCTCCTTCCGCCGAGTTAAGCTGAAAAATCAATGATTGGCGTTTAATTGGACAATTCAAAATTTAATTAAAGTTAGTTTTGTCATAATTGAGAATGTCAAGTTTGAGTATCGAGCAATCAGTTAAATTAGAATCACGTGAAGGAACGCTATAACAGTTTGTTGACAGCTTGGCGTTCAGGCCTACCGGTGTTCTGTTAGACAGAACTCAACAGCGATTCAGAAGACATTGGGACAACTGTCAACTTCTGTCGACAAATCTGTAACAAACTATTTGAATGCCAAAATGCCCTTAAGTTTAACCCATGAGTGAATCCACATGACTTTCACCCACAACACGGGCCAAGCCTAAAGTAGGGAGAGTAACTTATGGCGAGTAGCTCATGTTCCAAATTGTATCATCTACATGTGTGCATTTGTATCAATTTTATTCAACTGAATAAATCATCTATTTTTTACTGGGCTTGCCCATAATAAATAAATTATAAACTGAAAACGGAATTGAGGCTACTAGCTCAATGACATTTACTTGAGAATATTTCCCAGGAAAGGCATACGGTGTGATTTCAGGTGGGCAATCGCTGAAAAAATTATTATTGTAAGAAGATTTTAGTTTTTCATGTCAGTCGGTATTTCTCAACAGTCCAGCTAACCATTCACTGAGGGTATGGGGTGCCTGTCGACCAATTTCCACGCATCTAGAATCACTGAATAGCTGTATCAAGTGCCCGTAAAGACACCATTCACTCATGTGTTCTGAACGAAGAACTTGAAGGTGTTAGCATTGTAAGGAATTACTTCAAGACCCATATTTTTGGAGTAGAGTACGTATAAAGTTACGTCATACTTATTACCTTCTTATACGCAGTTGCTCAACAAAGGGGACTGTCAAAACAAAAATTAATAACCAAAAAAATATCGGGAGAATTTGTGATGCCGGCAGAGGGGCCGTTGAAGTTGGGAGGGATATCACGTAAAACGAGGCTCATTAGTCTGCTTTGTGGTGCCTTGCGGGACCGAGTCGATACGTCGCGTACCGTCGGTGGCCTTTTTCTTTCGCAGTAACAAAACCATCAGCGACAATGAGCCCTTCTTACGCTCACCCGCTTGAAGAGGACAATGGCGAGAAAGCCAGTTGAGACAGTCGCCAAACCCCGGCTTAGAAAGGGGAGTGTGATCATGTGATTAGAGGCACTCATGTCCCAGTCTTCCTAGTTCCCTTCTATAGGTCGCGTATAACTTATGGAAACAATATAACCGGTCGTTACCCGCGTTCGGGCTGTCGGTGAAACGCTTCCTGGTGTCGGTAATGAGTGGGGGATAAGAGAGATAATGGTTGAGGCAGGAGAACAAGAGTTGTTCTTGCTATGTTGATCAATCGCACTGACAACTGAATAGCGGAAATAGTTGTTTTTGAGAAGATAGGCTGTAAAATGTAGAACAAAAGATAGCATTTCATGAGACGCTAAGCGCATCATAACAGTTGGAAGCAACCTGCAGATTTGCACAAACTGATCGGTAGTGCCGTAACAGCACAAAGTACATGATATGATGTTGTGCAAGGGGTGGAATATCTTTATGGCACAGTGCGATGTGAATAATCCTAATTATTTGTGGGTTCTTGAACCTCTAAAATTGATAAAAACAGTAATCGATTAACATTGAGGACGTAGGCTGGACGAGAAGCCATCAGAACATACGAGTTTGTAAATCGATTGTGCTGATTGCCCAAGAGAGTAGAACGGTGATGGAGTAAAAAGTGATGGACTGGACTAATGGCCCCTTTTTAAGGCTGAACCGATGTACCTCCAACACCCACAGAATAGCCCTGAAGAAGAAATTTTTCTTTTTTATAGCGAGCCTTAGCAGGTTCAAGAAAAGGGAGGGGGAAATAACGATTGCGGGGCTTTCAAAAACCAGGGGAGGAGGGCCAAATAGTTATATTTAAGGGGTAATATTGAAACCTTTCGCCCATTTTGTCTATGGGGACAGAGGAGAGGAAAGAGCCGTCAGGGCAGTCAATAATAGAGAGTAATCGCGCTCGGCTAAATATAATAAGGAGATTAGGGAATAGATTAGTTGCCCCCTCCGAGGACTGAGGCGATATGTTTGCAACGCCCAGAAGATACCCCTGAGGCTAAAAGGCTTCAGGTTCACGCTCAGGGTTTGCAGTTATAAGAAACGGAAGAGTATATTAACGTAAGATTAATAAGGCATCTGATCATGATACGATCCATCTTCAAACATCTGGCAAACGATTAGCATAAAAGAAGAGAATTTGAACCTCTTAGGCTGGTTGTGGTCTACAGTTTCTGGAATATAACTTCTGTAGACTACTGGCGGTGGTGGAAAAACAAAAACCGGTCTATTTCGACGACCTTATCTATTTTTTTTTTTTTTTTTTTTTTTTTTAAATTGAAATTGAAAAAAATTGAATCCATATCTGCTACAAAGTACATATGAAACTTTCACATCTGCTAAGAACCAGTTAGTATGTCTTGCAGGGACCGGAGGCTCTGACTGTGTTAACTGCTCGTCAATCTGCACGTCAGCAGAAGCAAAAGCAGAAGCTGGATAGGTAAACTCACGGGAACCTGATGATATTTGGTACCTTAGCAGCACAAAGCACTTGCCCTATGGAGACCAGGGAGACTGCATTATCACGCGTAGCTACAAATCATTTCGTTGACCAGGTGAATATTGAGGCAGAAGAACTTGGATATTCAATCAAGTTCCTGCTAACCTAATCAACGTCAAGTTTGATTCTTGAATTATACGACAGTATGCACTGCAGTGCTTGTTTAGTGCTTGTTTAATTCAAATACTTCATCAATTTAGATAACACTAAATATAACTCCATAGAGTTACTACATAAATCGAGGATATTAACTGGCAATGTTCCCAATTTCCGCCGTAGAAAGGTGGCACATATTAGTGAATCAGATATCATGAATGCAGTTGACTAATCCCCATTGCTCCTCTCTAAAGTCAATGTAAATGTGCCTCCCTACAAAACTCGCCCAACACTCTTGTTCCAAATGCCTCTCACAGCCCACAACTACCTTCTAAACCGACCGTTGTATCGTTGGCCTAGTGAGGTCAATACTTTCCTGGAGTCAAGTGACTGGGACATAATTAGTATCTTTTCCTGCACCCTGAAGCAATTTGCTAGATGAGATTTTACATAGCAATTTGTTCCTCTTTACATTTTTGCATCCTTTCTTGTCATACTGTTTTGTTTGCCTCCGATCCTATTTTAATTCCATGCTGTTATTGATTAACTCGTTTTGTATTTTCTATGTATAATGGCTTTAGCCATTCATTTAAATAAATAAATAAATTTATAAAAGACACACTCTTGTGAAAGAATACAATCTTCTTAAAATTTTCCTGGTGAGATTTCAGGGAATCGCCATCCGAATTTGACAATGTGTTTTACCCTGGCAGGTACCTACTCATATTCGTCATCCTAATTTATGCCTGTCACGAGCTTGTGGACATTACAACTCGTTGCACCCTGGAAACAAACAAAACCCTCCAAACCGAAAGGTGAGATCCGTGCATGTTGTCGCCCAATAAGCCTTCAAAAGCGCCTCGCATTTGAAAACAAAGAGCAGCACCCGAGTTACACGCTCGACTCGCGGCTAACACCGCTTCCCCCTTCTTAATGAATATTCCGATTATGTCGCAAGACGGGGCAGCTCGTTACAATCTGTGGAGTAGTTTTTTTTTCGGATCGACGATGATGATAATAATCTCATCAGGGAAGATAATGGCTCTATTGAGGGAGGGAAAGAATGAAGACATTTTCCATGTGCGATACCTGCATTGTCACTCCCACAACGCTCTCGGGGAGGGAACCCTTTGTTTGGACTAGGGTTTTTATTTCTGGTCTCCATCACGCGTCCGGGGCCGAGGGTTGTCGTGCTTTTCTCATGCCTATCGCATCGTCGTCGTTATCGCGCCGATCGATAACGCGGCGACCTCCTGTTTCTCGCTCATTGTATGTTAATGATTATGTGGTTTATTTTGACGTTGAAACAGGAAAAAAACTAGTGTTCTCTACCTTGTGAGCGCCGAGGGGGGAGGGGGAGAGGGGAACGATCAACAAGTGGAGGCGTTTCTTTTGGTAAGCATAGAACACATAGCCAAACCCTAACTGAATTTGGGATAGTTTGATTATAATTGAATAAAGAGCTCAATGAAGAAAGATGAAATGTCACTTTATCAATCAAAATTGAGTTTCTGATGGGTTTATCTTCTAAAGCTCCTGAAAAGTGAAAGGTTCTGCCTAATGTTGCAAACCAAAATGTCCAAACGCTCCTAAAGTTATCAAATGCACAATTTCCCTTTCACCTATACATAATGAAGTCCGTCAACTGACTTGTAGATATGGGAGCCTTGAAGAATACAGAATTACCTATCTTGGTAATCACTAAGGATCAGAATCTTGAGACAACTTAATACCATGTGCGTAAGACATTAAAATAATAATGCCCCTATAGAACCGGAGCATTTTGAAACAAGCTGAAGGAGACTTTCACCTTAAACCAAATGCCCTTCTGGGTATAACAGTGAGTAGTTGTGGAGTTGAACTAATGCCGCTAGGTAAACAGATGAAATACCAAGGATTTGGGCTTAACAACCAGTCCTAAATGCACAGTAAAAGGATAAAGACGTGGAGATATGAAATTTCTAGTTTCATTGCGTAGAAGTGGAATTGCGTGTCATTTTCCATCTTTTGTCTTCAAAAATTGTATTCTCAGGGGAGAATAATCCGACGGAACGGCCAGAACGTAGATGAATCAGTTTCACCGAATTTTCTTAGAAAATGGAGCTATTGGAACGGATTTTATTAAAATAAAAATTTATGGATTTTGTGGATTTATGGAATAATTATGAATTTTAACGCTCCTTTATAAGTGTCATTACAGACGATAAATCTCGATAGAATTAAGATAAGAACTTTGTTCTTGCGCCAGAAAATCTAGCAATCATTTTGAAAGAAAGGATGAGTACTTTCTGAGCAAACTAAATTGGTCACATGTAAGAAAAACATTAACATTTTCAAAAATGGCTAGGAATTATTAAATTTATCAGTAAAAATTAAGTAAAGTAAACAAGGAATTTCACTTTGGATTTTCGTCCGACTACCAGGAGAGGATCAGAACTTAGTCAGACGATTTCGCTCGTGGCTTCCCATTGCCTCACGCCCCTGGGTTGGGAGCGGTTTGGATTCACGTGATATCGAGATCAGAGGTGAACTGTCTAAAAAAGGACCGGTATACAACACTTGATAGGATTTTGGCCCTAATCATTGGTGCCTGCCGGATTCGAACCGGGCAAATCAGTACTCCCACTAAAAGTAAACAGCCAAAGGACTGACGCCCCAGCTCGCTCGGACAACCTGTCCCCTTGTTAAATTTATTATTTCTAGCAGATTATTACAAAAACAATTATCGACCAAGAACTAGGTAAGTAATTTGAATAAACCTGAAAATTCCTTATATCCCTTGATATCCCATGTCCCTATATCATAAATCTAATGCCCAAAATTCTTTCAAATTTAAACAATGTCAGGAGGATGAACGCCATGAATTTAATTATTTTTTCAATAAAATATGGCTGCTTGCATTAAGCGTAAATATCTTTGTCAGCTTCTTTGCCAGCCGAATCTGATGACATTTAAAAGAATTTTCCAGGGAAACTGCTAAAGGATTTTATGAAGAATTTGAATCATCTTTTATACTTTCGATGTGGTCTGTGCCCATATGGGGACTTTTCTTCCGAAGTAGGTACATACATGAATGTGCAATCATGAAATTCTCGAAATACCAAAGCGCTTACATTTCTCTGAACCCTATAACTACGTGGGCCATGAGGTTCACTGAAGAAAACACGCTCGCTGCAGCCTCTAATGTAACTTTCTTTTGACTCTGAGATGTCGGGAAAGTGATACCACAGCCAAACGCCCAATCCCGAACGAGAAAGGAAAACCCCCGAACCGGCTATCCAACGGTCGGAGGTGTCGGGGCTGAAGTTGAGGAATTGAGTCATTAAAGGGCCCATCGCGTGAGCTCACACCAGAAATCGAGGCAAAACATGTAAATATAGAATATTTCATTCCTCCCTCTCCCCTCTCGCCTTCCTGTGAGTAAAGTGATTCAGAACACGGGGTTAAAAGTTGACCCCCTCTTCACCTCTCCGCTACTCCAACGCATTTTACCTTCTTTTTTTCCTTCTAAGAACCGACCCGTGAATTAACTAACCTTTCATTAAAATAATTACCGGAGTCGCAACTAGGGCTTTAGCGAGTGCCCGCGCCCAACCGGCCGTAATAAGGTACCTACGGGTTAACCAGCTTTGAAAAAGTCAATTCGCCCGGTTCATGACACCTAAACGTGGGTATTTATTATTAAACGTAATCTACCATCCTACAGAGAAAATAACTTCTACCCCCTCAACGGAAATAATACTTTAATAATAATATTGTTCATCCACTCATTCAAAAAAGTATTTACCTTGTTACTTTGTCCAACAAACGAAGCTAGCAATCAAAATTACAGTCTATTAATAGAAGAGCAAGACTACCGTGTATGGCTCGTACGACAGAAACCCGTTCTTGAGGAATCTCTACTTTTTAAGTTATCTGCTACTTGAAAAGTGAATCCGACAGGTGATTCAGCTTCAAGCTGAATATGCCGCTTTCTGTACATTTATCGGCTTTTAAGTGGTTCCTTGAGGCCCCACTTGTTTTTGCCTTAGCGACACACAAGATATTCCTCAAACATCCATGTCTCTATTTTAGGAAGGGCAGACCCTTCTGAAGCATGGATACACACGTAATGAGTTCAACCAATTCCCTTATTCAGCATCATTTCCAAACTCCTACAGAAACGAGTTAGGCGCCAATTGTATCCACATCTGGAAATGCATAACCTGATAACTACAAGGCAGTCTAGCGTTGGAATCGAGGAGGCCCATTACACCCTGACCAAAGATCTCTACGAAGTAATGGACCAGAGCAGTAATGGAATTTCGGTTTTCATATACCTAGAATAAGTGCTTCGACATCATAGAGAGGAAAAGATTAAGAAAACGATTGGAGTGCCATGGTATACTTAAGGAAGGAGCTCTCTTGGTTCTGGAGCTTTAAGTCTGATAGTACCTATGTTACTGAATGTTGACGGTGTGGAACGTGATATACTTCCGGTTGATTTTAGAGTAGTTCTGGGAAGTACGTTGCGGCCAAATTTATTTCGGCGAAAATTACCCCTTAGAGGTAAAATGTAGCTTTGCGATGTTTATGCAGCCTTCTTATTCGATCATAGCTCATGGCAGGAAGTTTAAATTCTAGCATATGAGGATATGAGCAAGACATTAGGCGCCAATTGTATCCACATCTGGAAATGTATAACCCGATTACTACAAGGCAATCTAGCGTTGGAGTCGAGGAGGCCCATTACACCCTGACCAAAGATCTCTCAGCACAAACTTCAACAACTCCAAATATTCACTGTTTTCCATCACCCAGGTTCAAACTAAACTTTTGTCATTCAGAGTTCATGGCGTGTGAGTGCATAGAAATAGAGATCGCGAAAAGTACACAACTTTTTGGAGTAGAATAGAAAAAAACTTGGAAATTTATGTTACACGATCCAAAACTGCTTTTGGAAAAACACGCTCATTTACAGTATAAAACTCTACTACATCCAGAATTTAGCTATTGCATTTCTGGAAGGTATCACGTACAGTAGCGTGCTGGAACCTATAATTATACTGCAAAAAGCAATTTCCTCACTGCTGAGCTGTTTGGAAAGGCAAAATTATTTACGATTAAATGATTCTAAATAAAGCACTCTCTACTTTATTATCATAAATATCCGGGAACATTGGATGCTCAACAGGATACCCGTACAATGAGATAACGGCTTGAGCAGTAATACAGATTCCATCGAGCTGCTTGCAGTCCACTCCCGCCATTTGTAAGACAACTCACTGTACATTTTACTAGCAATTCCAGCCTCTCTAGTCCACCCTCACTCCATCAGCAAATCTGTACACAAGAAGTCCTTTCTTTTCCTACCTCATTTCACCCTCGGAATGTTACTACTATTTTTATTATTTCATCTTTCCTGAGGCCTTAAGTTGCAAGTCGACTTCTCTATTTTTATAGGTAGTTGAGGAGAACTATTGGTGTAATAGCAATAGCTATAGATAATAAAGATTAGAAAAACTACTATTTAACTTAATAAAACATAATTCGTACATGCAACGCCCCCCCTCCCCCTGGTACAGATCCTTGATCCATGAGGGGATAATTCCCTCGACAAGTAATGTAATTTAAAAATGTAAAAAACTTTAGAAATAAAATTGTCATTCATTCAGCTAGCCAAATAGTTTGTAAATCATTTACCATACGGCAAATTCGACCAATAAAATTTATTTTGGCTCTCAGAAGAATGGTGTCTTTTGGTTGATCCTTCCATCTTCAGGCCACTATCGGCAAATGGTAAAGGTAAACAGATAGGAATTGGAATTGATTACGAAACGGTTTATCTGACCATGTTGTTGTAGGTTTTCCATATGTCCAATTTGTCATGTCTCTGCTGCCGAGTTACCTTTGGCGAACAGACATTCTTCCTTGACTTTACAATATGTTTGAACACCGTACGTGATTTCTAATCCTTTCATTTTTATTGGGAAACAGAATAGGATATTTAATACGAATCCATTAGGTGAAGACAGAAAGCTGAGGATGTAGTGTGAAAGTTGAACTCCAACGGTTTATCAGCTTGTTGACTTTCCCCAAGATTGGCCGCCTTCTCGTAAATTATTATAAGCAGACATTACACATGTAAATCGTGTATTAGGGGCATTTTGATGCTGCCCATCATCACTAATCATCAAAAACGAAAGGCCGTCATAAATCCACTTTAACCGCCCGAAGGATCGTCGATCGACAAAAGGTTAAATGATTTTCTCGTGAAATTAAGCCCACCAATCCTCGATCGATAAATCATCATCAACGAGTGGATGAGATTGAAAATCACGTTCGGGGTCCCCAAAAGGGACTTTATCTGATGCTTGCTTGCACGTTTCGTTGTCGGTCGACCCTTCCTGTGATGATTCCCGAGATTGATGACTTGATGATTTCGAGCATTACATTTGAGGTTTGGTGCTTGACTGATTCCAAACAATGGATTTGTAATAGATTCCAACGGCGAATTATAGAGATTTACAACCGAATAACAACTGTTTCAATCGAGCGGAACGAAAAACGTTTGGTAAGAGGGTCGAGTTGATGATTTCAGTTGAAACAATGAAACGCCTGCGCTGGGTGTGACACGTACCTTCCTCGTATAGGTAATATGAATGTATAGATCATTGAAATGTTTAAATAATCTCGAAAAATGTAGAATCTAAGCTCGTTTGCAGAGTTTTCACGGGACGGAAATGCCGAGGAACATGTTCCTGCAGACATTAAGGCCTTCAAGATGGAGGTTGACCTTTATTCCAGGTTTCTCCCGCTAATTCTACAGGAGATATAATAACGGTAGACCGTTCTTCAACAGCTGCTTCAAAGTTCTGGAAGCGATTGGACCACTGAAGTTGAGAACATGATGGCAGGTGCATTTCACAAAAGCGCATGCGCAGAGTGAAGTATTGATTTGTGAACAATGAAATTCATAGGTTCTGCGACCTATTGATGTAATTGTATTTCTGAGAGATTCAAGTATTCTATCAATGCTGTACCTCAACATATTACTGTCCGTACTTGACTTGAACAATCTTTGAAAAATATTGTAATCGGCTTCAAAAATATGACTCGATATGGGCTTAGAATTCATCTGAGCTCACAACTGTGCATGTGAGGATTATTTAGGAGTTGGAAATCAGTTTTTGATGCATATTTAAGAAAATTGGTAATAGAGTCTTAGTTGAAAAGTGTACTATTTTTGCTTAATGGCGTTACCATGCCTTTTGTGTACATAAACAGCGTAGGCACCACATATTCAGTATATAAGGGTTGCAAATATTTTATTTCCGAAACTTGTCGTTGCAATTCCAACATCTATACTTCACCTTACCTTACATCTCCATGCACCCAGCTGATTACCATAATTCAGCTAGCTGATATAAACCACCCAACATCCATCTATACTTAGATATTATGAATTCGATGTGTGTTCCTATCTAGGCACAGTGGTAAACCCAACTTCCACAATTTTCTTTGCACTTGTTTTGAGAATTTCTGTTCACATGAAGGACTAGGAACGCACCTCAATCACTCTCTTTTAAAAACTGCTCCAGGGCTGTATTTCTCTACTCGTTCCACGACAGGAGGATAAGATACACTAGCCAGATGAGAACTGCCCCTTACAGTTCTGAACAGCGGGAGCTAATAGGTCCGAGAAGAAGTGCTCTTCTCCTGAACAGTAGTTTCTATATGAATACTCAAGATAATTTTGAGTTGGGTAGCTAGAGTAAGATTCAAATGAGGATGCGGTACAGGAGCCTGATGTGAAGTGCAGAGAAAAATATAAGAGGCAGCTGGTGCCCTGGGAGGTTCTTGAAACGGTGTCCCAATGGTGACAGCTGCGAGGAGCATCTAGGAGCCAATCAGCTGTTTTCGTTAACGAGCCAGGACCATACGTGGGTTTAATTACACCAATATCGGATTCCGGTCAGCTACAAGGATAATTAAACGACGGCTACATCACCTATGGAAAAAAGTTGTACTGAGGAGGATTTCAGAGATTGTACAAAAACGCGCTGCAGAAGACTGGACTGGGAGAGAGCGGGATAATAACACGGTAAACAATTAGGGTGGGCGGTTGGTGGCCTCCCATGAATATGTATCGCGTTATTAATAAACAATTGTTGTTGATAATTATCAGGTATTCAGATAAAGCGGGGGTCGTGAGGCTAACTCGAGGCTAGTTATGTCTTAATCATCGGAGTATTGTGCTGGAGTGGCGAGGCGGAAGGGGGCATTTTTTTCTCACGGGTTTATGTCTCTCGTCGGAGGATGTCTAGAGTTGTCTTTTTATGACGAGGAGAGGCATCGTAAAATATATTAGCGATACACTTAGGGCACATTAGAAGGCTCCGGGCCCGTTTGAATTCTCACGGCTCGGTTCGTGTGGGCACCGAGTGGTTTGCCTTTTAATCATGAGGTTAAGACATCTTGTGAGAGGCTTCGAGCGACTCTCCAAACATAAATGGCCTAGGGATGGCAGGTGGGGCATAAAATGAAGCCCGGCATAACTATGTAAAACATCCGCAGTGCCATTTTAAACATTCTTTCAGCAGACTGCAAAAACTTTAGCAGGAGAGACGTTTAATATTAATGTGACATATTTGATCCCATAAAATTGGTAAAAGAGCCATAAAAAACCATCTCATTTTGAGCTAATTTCAAGCAAATTTAAGTATATTATGTTAAACAAGGAGATCAAAATTTGATTGATGGCATTTAATGTCAGTTTAATGATAGTTTATTGGCGATGTGACGGCGGATTCCCAAGTGTGGGTTTATTGTCAAGGGCCATGTATTAAAAGCTCCAAAAAACTATGTCGCACCATAAAAATACATTTATAGTGAAACTTTATATTGGTGATAACAAGCCAAACAGTTGGCCATTACAACTGTACAACTATTACCGTTGCCGAATTAAACGCAAGAGCTCTTCAGACTGGTTTTGAGCATCACTTGTTATCCTCAATATATACTCAACAAGTAACATCGACGGGTAAAGCCTCAAAATATTCCACGTAGTTCGCAATAACTATAATGTAAATTGTTTTTTGTGTACAATAAAGTTAGCTTGTAGCAAAAAAAGTACCAATTTAAAGGGCTTGAAAAGCTTGTTGTAGTGGCCATTTTTACAATTTACTGCTTTTATGTTTATACTTTTCCTATGCCCCGAAGTCTGAAACGCTTTAGATGAATGACAATCAATACCATCAATTAATTGAATATGTACGTGGTGCAATTCATGTACAACATTAACTGCACTGAATGGCCCCAAAACCTGTCCGGTAACTCAGGCAGGAACAAAAATTCCTTCTAGAACAAAAATGTTATTTGTAATGTCGTCGGGTTCCTGGTAAAAGTGACCAAGTAACATTTTTTTCAAAATGAGCTTTTTTTGTCATTCCGGTACTGAGGAACGTTGTCTACTGTGTGTTGTTGCTAAGAACGTTATCTTCAAACTGATGTGCGAGAAATACTTGAAAATAAATTTTACCTGCCTGACCCAAAGAGTTTTATGTGACCAAATGGCATTTGAACTCAACCACAAAACACGAGATGGATTATAAATGTACTCTCGCTGGTGCATGTAAATGTTATCAATTGCCATTTGATCACTTTTACTGTGTAAGATTTGTAAGATTGCGTAGTGGGCAGGTGAAAATGACCAATTACAGTGATAGGTAATGGATAACCTTTTCTAACAGAAATAGGTATATCATTGTTATTAGATGCTTGGCAACACGATAAATTAACGAAAAAACTATTCAATCCCTCAATTTCATGTAACTATGCGACGGATTTTCGAAGAATTGAATTGACCAAATGAGTAAAGCTTGAAACTCCAGGCAGGTAAAAATGATCAAATAGAGTTTTCCGGAAAACAGCTCTTATTTAATCTGAAGTGAATTTTGAAGCACGATATCATAGGCGGGCACTAGCTAACTACCTACAGGATAAAGAAAAATCGAAACATAATCGGATGAGACATCACACAACCAGTGTTCGTAAGAAGAAAATAGGTGAAACTTCAGATCGCTCCCCTGTAAAATTTTGCAAATGTTACTTGGTCACTTTTACTCGGAACCCCACGATATGTTTCATATGTAAGTTTTAAATTCAACTACTTAGTTTATAAGAGGGTTTACGAACCTGTAAGAATTAAAGAAAATACAATAAAGCCCATATTCCGGGGATCTTTGATACAATCACGGGGTTGCAATAAAATCTGAGAATTACTCATAGTATATTTTAGATTTTTTCATAACCAGTTTACGTGTTGCCCGTCGTGATGTCTCGTCATTACGGTTTCTAAAATTTTAAAATTATTTAGCAGTAGCAATGTTCACAACGGAAAGAAACAATTATTAAGTGACGCAGTGACGATTGTTTTCTTTGCACAACTATTTTCTCACATAATTCGATCTTGACTTAGTCTATCCTAGATAGTTAATGAATCACTAGTGAATCTCACAAGTTTGCAGTCCCACTGGTTCAATGTTCTTCAATTTCGGGGGAAGAACTATAAATCGCCTCTATCGACGTATTTATTATAAAAACACCACCCTCAACTTTATACCATTCGAACTTCGTGAGTTCTCACTTGACAAAGACAAAGAACCGCCCTCACGTCAATCCAACTTCTCTAATGAAACGTTGACCACGAAAATGAATCGTGGAATGAAAATAAAATTAGAGGCGCTTATCAAAAATCAAAAAACTTTTCTCATCAAGGCTCGAGAAAAAAAAAAGAGAAGAAAAACTTTCCTGGGGAGTTGTCGGGAAAGAAGAGGGCAACAGTGGCAGATTAATTCCTTCCGCTCATACCGGCAGTTCCCGAAACAAGTTAATATAAAAAGTTGAAAACCACTCCCACGTTGAGACCGTTCTTGGCGTCATCCGTTCTGGAACGAATTTTGATTTGTATGAAGTTGAGTAAACGAAACAACTTGGGTAACAGACTCGTCAGTTTTGGTTACGTGAGTGAATTAAATGGAGACGAAATGAGGTGAAAACACGTCTGCCAAGTTGGGGGTTCCACATAGCTTCCTCGCATCGGTAACATGAAGAAAATGCTGCCAATTCTAACACATGGGTCTATTATTTTTTGAACACTGCAAGGTACGTAGTGTCGTTAAGGGACTAGGGAAGTCACTTTTAGGTTCAGAAATTGCGGTTATTTGAGAATTAATACGGATCTGAAACATATTCCAGTCGATTTCGGGTCCGCAATTGCTAGGAGATGACTCCCCACTCGCCTCTGTTAGTAAAAACTCCGAAACCCCAGGTTTTTGCCCGATTTTGATCAGTTTGGACAGTTTGGATCAACTAAGGGAGCCGCAAGGACCACATGGAGCACAAGTGCGAAAGAACGGATTTTCTAGATCATTTCTGATGCTTTATACGGCCCGGACGGCGGACGGACAATGCAGATTTGGAATCTTGCACCTTGAAACGTGAAATGACATAACTAATAGTGAGGGGGGTGGGACGTTATACAAATTGGTCCATTACAATTATAATATTATTATTATTGAAAATAATAAACCAATAGAACACTGAAGTGTTTGAAGAATTTTACTATTGCCCATTTTGTTCAGTTTTTTATGGTTTTGGTGGTTTAAAAAAGTTTCAGACTCAAATTGAGTATACATTTGGAGTCAGCAACGAATTTAGAATAATTTATATTAAGATGTGTGTCTTTTGAAGAAGTTTGGGTGATGTGGGTTTCAGTGTAAGAGAAACTGTGCAAATAAGGCCTTATACGGACCAACCAAAAAGAGGCTATCTGCTTCGGATTCAGCACCCGCAAAAACTCCTAGAACAGATCTCAGATAATAGATAGATCTTAGGTTTTTTCGATAGACCATTACAATTGATGACATAACACGGTTAAAATGCAAATCGAAATTTACAGTATAAACTTCATGGTAGAAAATAGAAAATAAACCGATACTAAATTAATGTATTGCTTCCGATTCGACCAATAGGTAGCAGAAGGTTGTTTCTCAATTTCGGGAGACAAACATATTTTTCCCCCAAAATCAATATTTCCCATTGCATTTCAAGTTTTATGCCATTCTAAACATTTAGTATACGTCTGTCTGACAATCACCCGTCCAATTTATTTGCTACAGTTTACATCTGAGTTTGATGACATTTTCAGGGTATGTGCGAATTGAGCAATAAATGATCATTGAAGTATTAAATAATCTCAGAGCCATGTTAAAATTGATCGCAAATCAAAAACCATCTTGAAAGATGTCGAAATTAAGGTTAATTAAGGTTGTGACGAGGACTCGAGAGACCAAAATATCAAGGATTACCACAAACATTAACTCCTTCAAGTACGTGAATCGACGTATTGCAGAGCTGATTCTGTAGTGATAATAAAGATATGATCGCCTTGAAACTGATATAACATGATTAAAAGTCATTAGAAAAATGAGTAAAATGATGCTAGATGGATTTCACGTTGTGCCTCCGCAGAATGAAGTGTTGAGTTTTGAGCAATAAAACTCATAGGAGGCTGTTTGATACCTGACCCTTACATTTACAGAAAATTTAAAGGAAATCGGAAGTAAAATGTCAAAATTAGGCTTGTCACTCGTATTCCACATATTCACTATTTCAGCATGAGCAGCATCTATAAATTATACATTCATGTGGAAATTGATATGGCATGATTAAACTGTCTTTCCCCAACGTTTCTCTTAATGTGAGCTAGATTAGAAGGAACGACTATAAGAACTTGAGGTTTTTTGAGCGCAGTAAAACTCATATACCGCATATTCTCTGGAATTGTCATCAAAATCCGATGGAAACTGCAAACAATTTAACACAAATATAATGAAATAATCCGCTCATGCAATCATGGTGCATAACTGCAACTTTACGAGTTATACCTGAATGCGCGTGTTACGCCTTACTTCGACAAAGCACAGCCCAGTGATTTGCCTATAAATAGCATCCAATACAGATGTTAAAATTGTTACCCTTGCGTAATAATTTGCATCGTTTCCTTATTTGGGGGGTCTTAACCAAGAACCGTGATAGGCCGCAATGTAAGGTAAAAGGTGGGGTGATAACGTGCTGGTAGGTAGTTTAGAATGTAATCACAGCGTGGACTCCTAGCAGGTCACTAACTGCGGTCAAACATAGCGCTCGGGGCTCCCGCTCATTGAATATTTAATGCTTTCTGAAGCTAATAACTGCCTTAGTTAGGCCTAATTTTCTAGCCGCCAACCATTCACATAACATGGGCCGCCTCGCTCCAGGTTTTGGACCTTCCACCATTATAAATTCAGTGAGCCAAGAGAAAAGTCCATTCTTCAGTTACTTGAAGCTAATAGGATGAAATGTAGGTGGGTATTCATTTTCAACGGGTGAAATTGCAGTATCTACAATTAGATGGCTGTTTCGGTGTGTGGATCTTTTAATCTGTCGCTAGAATAGATAGATACATCTCAACAAGCCTATTACATACTAGATATCTCACAGAGAGTGAGTAATGACGACAACTCGCTGTAGTAGATTTTGGAATTTTACTCACCCGTTGTACTAATCTCAATATAACTTTCAAACAGGAGTAGGATCGTAACGGTTATCACTAGAGTAAAAAGATAAGGCATTGACAATGCTAATTTAGAGGAGAGCAATTTGAGATGGAGAAAGTTGCTGTAGTTATGTTAGTTAACTAAAATTACTAGTCGAATTCTGTAAAAGCCACTTTTTAAGACGCAGCAGAAAGTTCTGATTTTAACTAACAAAAAACTTGCTGTTAGGAAGGACGGAGTTGGACATGGACGATAGAATGATGTCTTCGTGTTTGTGCTGACTCGCTACTAATGGGGAACTTGAAGGTGTTATTCTGAGAGTCACAGATCGACAACGTATTACTTGGTTTAAGCGGGAAGAATCACAGGAGGTGATTAGAGATATTTTAAACAGGACGCTAATGAACCAATAAGGTGTAGGAAATAAATATGATATCATATTAAGACGATGGAATTGATAATAGAATCGTGGTTCCGGTTATGTTTTGGGCTCATTTGTGTCTATATTTAAGGCAGAATTGTAATTTCCGTGGCAATTGTTTGGTGTAAAAACATATAATACTGCAGAACATGAATGGTTAACCGTTTATGACGTAACTAATTGTGATACTAGTGTTGGTCAGATGCTGCCTTCGTTGTAACGCATACTAAGAAACACTCTGACAACTGGTGACGGAATATTGCCACAGGAACATGAACTGATGATGACGATATCAAAGGATGAAATGCTACCAGCGTTATAATATTCAATATTAGCCGGTTTAAGAAAGAGCCCCCTACGACGTGGATGGTCATACCATGAAGTACTCCTGACGAGATGCCCTGCTTGAGTAACTCCTCGGCACTTTTCCCGCTCAACACTCCCTCACATGACACGGTTGCAGCCACAACCCTCAGATACCGCTTGCCGCAGGTCGTTCCTATCATATATACTTTTCTTAGATCTCCAGGTCTGCTCCGTGTCCGCGCTGCCACTGACAACATGGACATTTAGGATTATGGCAGACTCATTAGGCTTAATGGCAATGATATCTGGCTCCTTGATGATACACTCTCGCTATCTCTCCACGTCCCAGCCACTAGATGACAGTGCATCTGCTATCTGCTTGGCAACCGCATCATGACGGAAAACAAGGCCGCGGTGAATAAGTGGACGCTGCTGCACCACATGATACAGGTTTTCATTTTTGCCCCGACAGGCTCGGCAGAGGGTATCGCTGTCCAACGACTACCTCTGGAACACATCACCGCAGTGGCTAGTGTAACAAACCGGACGCCATGAAACACACAAACATTCACAGACAGCCAGACACGAAACGAAAGTTGTTTAAGATGCCAGGATTTACCCGAAAATGCGAGTTGAAATTTTGATTTTGGAGACGAGAAAAATTGTCATCTCCCGAAAGTAAAAACAATGCTTCCGCAACACATAGATAGACTTGGAAGCAAAATTCGTGTATTACACATGGCCACATGCGTCCATTAATAGGTGGATAAAAACCACACCTGCGCAAGCTAGAATATTTCTTTGAAACCTCACGATCACTGGAACTAAGCACGTAATTGTCGTAATTAGCTTGGAACTTCACTAAACTGAGATGGCTTCATTTAATATACCTAACCTTTTCTAATGGTTTCCCACTTGTTTTATAACCTATGAGTTTTAAGATTTTAGCTTTAATTTCGTGTTTGCATAGGTGTAAAACTCAGTTATTGCCAGAGCGAGGAGTCTTAACATTTAATTCAGCGTAAGAAATCATCGAGAAATTGACCCCAAACCCATTTCCTCAACAAAGATTGGTATTTGTTCATTAAAATCCTTGACTCCCTTGAAACGTCCGAAATGGTTTGATTTGAAAGAAAAAGGGAATTCTTTTAAAGTTATAATATTCATATTTTATTTTAACTAACTGTCCTGAACAATTTGGATTTTATATACTGTATGATTGGTTTAGTTTAAGGAATCCCAGTTTATTGGTGGATCGAAGAATCATTCAGTATTGATCTCAACGACCAGTTTGTCTATTTATCACTGAATGGCCCTCATCACTATTGCGTCGGTGTCAGGTTGTGTGTAATAGGGGTAAATCGTAATTTCTTCACTATTTCCATCTGGTTTTTCTTTTTTTAGATATCAGTATTCGTCTGAAAAACCAATCTTGTGTAATAAACGTCGGAAATTTTGAATTTGGTTTCTGGAAGGGGGATAGAGGACGCTGCCCATACCAACGACAATTTTCTTCTGATTTTCGTGCTTATTTTGGCTAAGAATTTTGCCTATTTAAAAAAAAAATTGAAAAGTGACGAAAATTATTTTTATAAGTGTGAACATCTAAAACCGGGCTAAGGACGTGGCACAAATGAGTGCATTACTTAAGAAATGTGTTCTCCCAACGTCCGGCCCCCTGAAACAGTTATGCAGTTTTGTCAAAACGGGTACCCGTTTTTCTTGCTGTATAAGCTAACCTCACGGAACGACATCTTCCAGGAAACCACTATGAAACCAACAGGGAAAATGTTCGTCATAAAACCAGTTACCATTTGTACAGTTCCATTCTTTCCTGTCAATCAAATTAACACTTCGGGCCGAGGGTCTTGCTATCAAATTTTACCAATTAGGTTAATTACTTTCAAGATTCTACAGTTCATTTTATATCTTAGAGTTGAGGCGCCTTATGTACCCATGCTGCATGTATGTGTGTTATTGAATTCGTAATAGTATTCCTCAAGTGTGAACTAATTCATAAACAGTAAAAAACTTTGCGCCTTCTTAAATTTGCCCTATCTTTGATGTGTAGCACGATGAAGCAGTAGGGCCTAAAACTGGAATCTCTCAATGAATCCGTATATATAATCGCAAAGTTGATGTTTTGAAGTGTCTATAATGTTGGACGTTAGGGACCTTATGTACACACAGATAAGTACCTTCCACTTTATGGTGCTGCATCATAAAGAAAGTATATAGCGTTAAATACAAATGTTATTCATCGTTCATAAAAAAATCCAAAGTATAAGTTCAAAAATAATTTTACGAATACAGTAATTTTCCTAATTTATTCCATTCGAATTTTTGCTCCTCTTGATTCGTGGGATTACTTGTTTAATGTTAAGAAGGTGCCTAATGCTTATTCTTCTTCAAGTTGGAAGTTCTTCATAAAATGTATATGGAATCACAAAGTTTTCCGTGGCACCAAAAAGCTAATTGAATTTAAACGCTTTTCAGAGGTCTTGCGCCTTCCAGCACAATTTTTGTAGATGGAATTAAAACTCAGATACTTTTACTAACTTATTATCATCCGCATTTCGCATTAACTTATTATTCTGATTTGCGTTTTTATAAATCCCCATTTGTAGAGATATATATCCACCTACCTCTTATACATCCTCCTCCCTCCTAGCTACCTTTCATTTAGATGACAAGTGTTGCGAACCAAATGATCCAGTTATACAGCTGTATGCTGTATTGACATCTACAAAAGCAGGCAACCCCCTGACATGTTAACTTTGATTGAGGATTGTTGAATTGAACGTAAGGAAAAAGTATTTTGGAGCTTCTCGTCTGTTGTCACGTGTTTATATGAGTAATAATTTATGTTTGAGTGATAGAGTTTTGTGTTTTTAACAACACGGTTTCGGTAATTCTGTTCGCTAGCCACCTCCAATGAATGTTCAGTACCCCCGTTCTCTACGCAGATTTCCATTTAAATCACGCCTAAAGAAAATTTGAGTAAAAGTGCAGAAAATTTGTATTTAAGGGAGGTGGGGAGGTTTTTGGGGTTCACTTGAGTACTAAGTAGGTACTTAAAATTTGTTTTGGAACTTACACCGGACATTCTGCTTTTTCTGGTCTTATTTGGAGTCAAAAACAAAGATTTGAGATCTTAGAAGATCTTTTTCATATCATATTTTACAAGGCGTTCATCGGTTATTATTAAATTGAAGAATGTAACATGTAAAATTATGTAAATAAACTATCTATCTATCTATTATATCGGTCTAGTTATCAACATGTGTTCAGTCAGAGATTATTATCTCCAAAACTAATGTACAGCATTCTCGTTAAGGAACCTTTTCTCAGCAGATCTTTACTATGAGACGGGAGATTGTTCGGGTTACGAGATGAGGTAAATTTGGTAACACTGCTGATACAAGACGGTAGAGCGCGAAAGATGAAGCTGATGAAGACACCACTAGTGGGGGCTAAAAGGTCTAAGAAGGGAAAGGTGGTAGGCGTGACCCATCCCCGCTCTGTTGTGACCAAGAGCGGACTTCCACCAAGACAGATGGCCCCCACCAGCTTACAATTTATGCTAATTAATAACGCTGAGCCCGTCTCACGCCGGCGGTCGTAAAGCACGCGGCGAACCAGATTGGCGGAGCCCCGCGGGAAACCTAATCATCCTGCGGGCTGCGCGGGCCCTGAGGGGGCCCTTGTTTATGGCCGGCTCACGTGTGTTGGACGGGCTCGGAGGAAAAAAGGCGCAAAATCGAGAAGGGAATTCTGCTCTCCTCTCCCCCCCCCCCCCCCCACAACCTTCATAGGTGAAAGTTGACGGGGTCTTGAGTTGTGAAGGCAACAAAAGAGTTCGAAGTTTTTGGTCGTCTTCCTGATCATTGACGTAAGGATCTGAGAAGGAAGGATCTTCTTCGTTCAGATAGATAGATATTCAATAAAAAGTCTGTAACAATTCACCCACAAAATAGATGACTAAATACAGAAGATCTATGGATCAGGCTCGAACAAAAGTTATTCCCCGGTGATGACATTGTCGGCTTGACGAAAAATAGAGAAACTGAGGATTCTTGTCAAGGGAAAAAAAGAAAGAGAATAAAAGATAATTCCTACCCGCAACATAGACGTACCATGAATTCTTTGTTACTTACAGTGGTCAACTCCTAGGGTGCCTTTGGACACCTTGTGACCTTGAGTAGCAAAGTTTTTACAAGACAGAAGATAGCACGGTAACTCATGTAACCCATGTCCCCATGTAACCCTCATGTCCATCTCAAGGATTGTGTCCTACAGAATGTGAGGGTGATCTCCACCTTCTTTCATTTCCCCTTTCGTCACTTCGGTTTTGAGGTTGGTTTGTGCTTAAAATCTATCGAGCTACGAAGTGTTGGACAACAAATAAACTTTAGCTGTCAGAAAGTTACTGTAGATCAATCCTTCATTCCATTACCAAGCGTTGTTGGTTCGCTAGGCAAATAAGAAAGAAGATATGTACCTGCATTTTTTCAAACAGCAATTTCTTAATGTTGCTATGGATTGAGTAGCTTTCAGGTAATGCATGTAGGTCCCCAGGTATCACACACTTACCAATCATTAGTATGAAATCACGGTAAGCAACCACAGACGAATTTACCTCATGATGATAAAATTTGGCAATATGGTTGCTCAAACTGGCCAGTGCCACCCAAGTCAAAAGAGTGCAAACTCAGCTAAACTGTTCACCACGCATGAACACGAATGCGGAATGGTTTGTAATACACAGATAATTAAGTAGACATTCCTCAAGTTGAAGAAGTGATTGTAAACACATTTCAACGTCGACTCCCGCAAATGTCCGCAATCGAAGGCCTCAATGTCCATTGAAGCCCATTACTGGGAGGAAATGGGGGAATCGGAGCACTTTGGATTTCTTCTCCATCCACTGAATCATGGAAAGCAGCAACGAACTCTAAGCTAAGTTTCAGTTGGATTTGCTCAGTCACGCCAGTACAACAACTGCATTGACGGAAATCTGCAAACCTTCGCGAGTTTCTACAAGCAGGATGGCAAACTCGCAGACAGTAATGAGTCTTCACGGAATAGTTTCCAGTGAATTCTGAAGCATTCTATGCAGTTCTTGAGCCTTACGATTGAGAGTACAATTTAGATCAAGAAGAGAAGGATTCCTGCACTACTGAGAAAGGCACTAAAACAGGCTGTAAATCGAAGGAAATTCTCATTTCCTATCCGCCAGCACAGGTAGGTGAAAGTTAACGAGGTTGTCCGTCTTGAATTGTAAAGGCAACAAAGGGGTTTGAAGTTGGGGGCGTCTTCCTGATGCCTGACGTAAGGATAAGGGAGGAAAGCTCGTTGGCAGATCGAATGATCATTCTTGAGCAACTCGTTTGACCAAACTGTTACGAATCTCCTTTCCCTTGTAGTAAAATACAATTACAACGGTGATCAATTTGTATGTAACAACGTTGTATGGGAACAGCGGATACAAAACGTTAGAACAAAAGCGTTGCGAGTCAAGAGATGGGCGGAAAATTACAACTATAAGGTAGTGAGTAGTAACTACATAGTTTTAAATATTAACTGTTATCTCGCTTGAATAGTTATATCGCTCTGGATCAAAATCTATTAATTGAAGGGACTAAGAAACGAGCCAAGCCCAAGCGCTAATGATATGAGTAGACGACTGATAAGCTTACTTCTATTTATTTTCTCATACCGTTGAACTGGACTGAGATTCAAAATTCTTCTATTAATTTGCAGCAAAAAGTGCCAGAGATAGTTTTTTTACGTACCTAACTGAAAATCCAACTTTTTTCACATACCTTATGTCAGTAAAATGGTCATAACTCCCTTAATCACGCAATAAACTCAAGTTTAAGGATACGGTTGAAACAAGCAATCAATTTCATATTCGTTGGGTGGAAAATAAAATCCCATAAAGTAACTTTCAGGGTGGGGGACGGGGATTAGTTCAAAGTGAAATTTTAATTGTCTTAGGAAATTGCCGGTTTTTAGACTAATTTTTCACCTGAAATAACTAGCCCAGAATTTCAGTTGTCCAATGGCATAGTAAATTTTATTTTTCTTCGTCCTAATGTTCTACGCGGGAAAATAGATCTAGATCTATTTTTCACCCACATTCATGAGCATTTCCTTAGTCAGTTACTATAAATGGAGCGAGTAGCAACCGCGCCTCACAGCTTCTCTTAAGCATTTCCTTTCGACTAAGTAAGGAGTATGAATTCCACCCTCGATGTTCTTTTCCAAAGTATCATCAAGATTGATTTTATATTGTGAATTAAGGGATTAATCAAATAGTGTCAAAAACACAAACAAATCTTGAAGTGTCTGCAAATTAGAATCAGTAATTTGTCAGACACTTTGTATAGCCCAATTGTACCAAATACAGGGTGTCCCACAAGTCCCCCCCCCCTCCTAAAATCATCCGAATAGGAGAAACCAAAAATAAATTTTAATCTTCGTATTTTTTTCAAATCTCAAATATCAAATTGCGCAATCCGGGCAACTGCGCAACCATGCGCAATTGACACTAATTTTCTTATTTTTAGGAACCCGAATATTTTAACATCCTACCCAAGATTTCATCGAAATTTGACCCCTCAACCAATTTTTTTATTTCGCGTACCCGGTTCAGCGACCACGCTAAGTTGCGGAACCCCAAAATTGTCGATTAGTGGATGATGGGGAACTCTAAATTGCGGCACATGAATTGTCATTGTTTTTTAACGCTGATTCACGTGATGCTATTTTTTTTTCATTTGGCTCAATTTTTGCGGAATAATGATCAAATTTTTTTCATTTTAGGCGCCTGTTTTCAGATTGCAATGCCTGATATGTTTACTTGAAATGTACTAGAACGTTATATTACCAAATAGAAGGCCCTGGAACTTCTCATTGTGTACACAGAAGGAACTAGAATACACACAAAGACGCACAGTTGTTTACTTATTTCCGATAATGACTCCAACAGCCAACTATACAAACAAACGAAGCCAGTGGTGCCGAGGTGACTCTCTCTCTCTCTCTCTCTCTGGTCCCTAGGTCAGAATTGCCAATCCAAAACTACAAAATTCCCCGATGCATTTATAATTTAGAAGGAACCAAATAAACAACACGTTTAAGTCTTAAGTGTGTAGGTACAATTTCCTTGTCGCTTTTATATTTATATTGTGAAAGAGTCAGTCAAGAACATTCTATTTTAGCAAATAATATTAAATCATATTTAAAGCTGGACGTTTATTTGTTTATCCTGCCAAAGCGGGACATAATAGCGTCCCCCGAGCAAAGCTGGGGACAGCGGGACACTAACTTGAAAAGCGGGACGGATGGTCACCTTAGGATAAAAACGATTGCCAACCACTTGCATGAATTCCTACCCCAACAATTTTAGCCCCAGAAGGAAACTGTGGGCTGACCACATAAACTGACCACGATGAATTCGAAGAGAATCTTCCGTGTCTGGGCATCAAACCCCAAGTTCTGTTACCCCCGTCCCTGTTCTAAGTGCTTCCAGCTCCCTCTCAGTTGACTTCTCCCCGGCCACCGGTCAGTCGTGTTCTAGTCTTAAATGGTGTGCCTCTGGGGTCAGTTATCAACGAGTCAATTTTTACTTGTCGGCTATTTAGTTCGTAGAGTTACCGCGCCTTAGTCACTATGACTTTGCCTACCAATGCCACGCTGACGTTTCCTTTAGAAATTCACTGTTTTGAATATTTTCTTAGAATTAATTTGGACGTTTTTCTTGTTGTGAGAGAGAGGTCATCGCGAGGCAAGAACACCTTCTACGAGAACCACAGGTCCTTCAAATGCCTCGAATGCGAGTAACCAACAAATGGACATTTTTACATTTTTCATTGAGTGTTTTCATAATTTGTTCTGAAACAATGTGCATTTTTTTATTCACAGTCGGAACGTCCTATGGTTTCGTACTACTGACATTTAATAATTTATTATTTTCAATCATGAAAATTCCAAATTTTTCTTTTAATCCCAATCAAAAGGTGTTAATTAACGTATCAAGGTATGTAGACGTCAAAAATCGAATAATAGAAAAAGAATATGCGCTTCCTCCGACCGAAGCTTTTCTCAGAAACTAATAAAGGAAAGTTTACGAAATTTGGCTCAAGATCCTGCATCGATCTAGGATGTGCCAGGAATCTCGGCATCTAGATCAATCAACCCTAACGGATAATATTTAAACATTAAACTATCAGAAAATCAAAATCTCAAAAACGCTCGAATTAAAAGGGAAATCTTTTTGTCCGGCTTAGATGGAAATTAGTTCGTGAGTGGAATGAGGCCACTCGGGTTGCTGTACAATCACCTGTTCGCTCATCATGTCACAAATTGGTCAGGTAGACGGTCGGACTGAAGAGATTTAGCCCACAAACCTATAAGCAGATGGGACGCGTGGCTGGGGACAGGCCAGATAGGATGGCTGAAGCCGTATGAATATACTATCCATGACGCCACCTCCCAAGGTTCAATACAGTTGAGGAGAACAAACTTAAGCTTTCTTTTTGCCCTTATTTTTATTTTAAATCGTTAAAATCCAGTTGGATTTCTAAGTCCGTTTCTGAGTGTCCCTAGAAAGCATTGTCTCTGGTAGTTCCACTTCTGATAGCTCGGAGATCCTCGTAGGAGAGTTATTTGATACAGAAATAATAAACCTTTGTGTAATATTTTAGAGTTTTTAAACTACGATCCGACATTCGCCAGGCCGCTTCAGCCATTAAAAGATACTTTCATGTATAACTACTTTTTTATTCATTCCAAATTCACAAGATAAACCACGAATTTCCACCTTCAAAATACCGTGTAACGATCAACTATTAAAGTGGAAAGTGGGGTTGGAGTCATACAGATCCAACAGTGTCCGATTGCGGTGTCAAAATAGGAGTACTGTTTTGGGTAGAAAGATTTTAATAAGTTAAGATGTTAATTATTACCTATATAATTATCCAACTACTCCTTCCAACATGAAACGACCAACTAATTCCAAATGTTTACAAAAAAAAGTGACAACTTGCAAAGCACAAGTTGCATCTCCGATTAATTGTGCAATTATTGCATCCACAAGTGAAACACTATACAAATATCCTTTGACTCAACTAGCTACACGATTTCTCGGCCACTTCCAATCAAGCCACATCATAGCAGGCAATTTAAACTCGGACGTAATAAGTAGTTAGGTTCAGTTTATTCCGAGTTATTTTCTCCAATATTTCATTACACTCACTCACTATTTGACTTTCAAGTCTAATCACTTAATGATCGTAGGCACTTCCACGAGGAGTGTTTTTCAGTTCTCCCCGTTATTTCTTCTCGAGCTAGGAAAAAAGGGGGGAAATAATGGAATTGAGTGATTTGTTCAGTATCACGTGACTGAAATGTGATGTGATTGGTCACGGAATCAGGCGAACCGCCAATCAGGGCGTCGGTCCGGGAATCCGCTAGGGCCCCTAATGGAATATTCTTTAACGCATCAATGCCTCGTGCCTTCTAGTAATTATGATAGTACTCAGGAGCACTTTAAACCCGTTTTCAAAATGAGTGTTGAACGAGCTGTTTTCTAACTTTCTACTTAAGCAATACGAGAGCCTAAACATAGAAAGCCTAAACATAGAAAGCCTGAAAAAGAATTCTTTGGATTATAAGGCCCATCGCTGCTGCGACGAGTTACTTGTTGACAAAACAATCTACTCGTCGCATGGACCTTTCGAACCCAGAGCAATTACAGCAAGGGACAAATTGCGCACGGAAGTTAGTTCCCCACGTGGAGTGGTTAGAGCAGGTCGTCTCCCTCCGTGATTTTGTTCAGAATACCCCGATCCAAAATATATTTGGGATTAAGTGCCTACAACATTCCTGGGCCCGAAGAAGGAGCGTGGACGTGCGAAAGGAAGGGTGCACCCATTCACAAACACTATTATTTCTATTTCTTTTCCCCTTGGCCAAGGTAGGTTTTTTATTTTTATTTTTCATTAATCGAAGAAATTATTAATTTTAATAAAATTTTGTGCTTCATTTTTCCAAAGGTCGTTATTTAATCTACTTTTCCTGAAAGTGAACAACACATAACGTTACACTGCTCAGTGGAAGCCTTTTCTGATATTTCAGCATGATATTTGCTGATGAGAAGAGTAAATTTCCTCCCATTTGTTCTTATAGAGTCCACCATTTGAGTAAGAAGACTCAGAGAGGGTTCATTATCTTTAAAGTCTTCCAATTGTGAAAGTTGTAACTCTCGTTATACAGGGTGTCCAGCGAATGATCCGAAAAACTTCGCACACGTGTTCTACAACTAGTTTCCAACAAAAAGCGCCTCCTAGAGTTTTTAAGAGGCTTCGTTTTCGAGTTATTTCACTTTTAAGATTTTTTTCGTGTTTTCGACCTTACGTCACTAAAACGGCCGTAACTCCGGCGTTTTTGAAGTATTTGCAAATCTAAGGATGCCGTTGGAAAGAGCATTGAATTTCAGTCTTTAACAGCAATTTTTTGAAGATAACTAAGAAGTGAAAAATGAGCCTGAAAAATAAATTTTGTCAAATTTTGAAAAAACAATTTTTTATGAATCAAAAAATGCGCTCTTAAAAAATGCGCAAAAGCTTCAGCTTTCCAATGGTATATTTAGTTCTTATTTTTAGAGGGGTCTTTTTTGAGAAATATTTTTTAGGCCGTTTTAGTGACGTAAGGTCGAAAACACGAAAAAAATCTTAAAAGTGAAATAACTCGAAAACGAAGCCTCTAAAAAAACTCTAGGAGGCACTTTTTGTTGGAAACTAGTTGTAGAACACGTGTGCGAAATTTTTCGGATCATACGCTGGACACCCTGTATATTATGGTTTGAAAGAAGACTAATTCATTGTAAACAAATGGGTACCTATTTTATTTCTCAAACAACATAAAATTTAATTTGTCTATCTAGTCAACCTTGTTGAGCGACAACCATTAGTATTGAGCATACCAGGATTAGAATCGTGAGTTATACCTAAGAACTTTAGACATTGGCCACATACCAATGTAATATCTCCGGGTAATTCGAAATAGGTGAAGCGTCGATCACGCAGAATGTAATTAGTGGCGAGCTGGTAGAACGGGCAGTAGGAAACCATTTTGAAGATAGAAAAAACTCCAATCAAAACTCCTGCGAAGGAAGCAAGCTGCCTTGAGATGTAAACGACTGGAATTATG
This sequence comes from Creontiades dilutus, assembly GCA_031894815.1. Lineage (NCBI taxonomy): Eukaryota > Metazoa > Arthropoda > Insecta > Hemiptera > Miridae > Creontiades > Creontiades dilutus. The sequence goes on from JAVIWC010004007.1 coordinate 374,565, forward strand.
CATAAGCCACTGCTTTATCTCCCATTCAGTCATCCGTCGTAATTCAATCCAATAACACTTTTGACAGTTGTGACGTCAATCAGTTACACTGGCTTAGCGCGCCACATGAGATCAAATACGAAGGCATAATCTGAGAAGAGCTATTCTGCACAACACCTGTTGGAAGTAATCAAGAGATACGAGGGACGGATGACTTCGCGAAAAGGAACGAATCAAGTTTCACTAAGGAGCAATAATATAGCTACAACTGTGTCTCTGCTGGTAATTTGGACCCAGTAGCGCGAACAGCTGAACTAGGTATCCTGATTGATTGCTCTCCTCTAATGAGGACAATGTAGGAACGCTTGGGAAAGTTCATCACTGCCATGACCGCTCCAAGTGAGATGATGTGATTAATAGCTCGCACAGCCTCGCACTCTTCTCCGATGTTATTATGGAAAAGCGGTTATTGTCACAGGACGTATTGGAGTTCTTAGAGACGCTCAAGGAAGTGATTGATGCCTCCAACATGAAGACCTTCACGGAGAAGTTATTAAACGAAGTTTTTCGAGTTTCTTTTCCCCCCTGGTCTTGTATAGAGTCATCAGGCAGGTGTACTGATTGAATTCTAAAACCCTCTGCCCCGCCCAGACTCATCTGCCTTTCCTCCGTCCTTGGCATGATTGCCCAAATTATAGTGCCCCGCGGCCCTTCTTGAGCTAACCGCTGGGGTCCATCACTACCTGTGAGGAGCGAGTTTTTCAACTGGATTGCCCGGCTTCTCGTTTCGGGAGAATAACACTCAGTGCGTGGAGATCATTGAATTCAACTATATCGCTAGAATTATGGAGATTTATACCGAGAATAAAACAAAAAAAAGTCTGCCAAGTTGGGTGGGCAGCTTCCTCATCATTATTAATAAAGATGTATAGAATTAGTCGGTGACAAAATCGTTGGAAGTAATTTAATCAGTAAGTGTCCAACGGGCTTGTTCTCGCTTCATATTTTGTGTTTAGACAAATTCACCAAGAAATAACGGCAATGAGAGAACCTTTGGAGCAAACAATCCCTAAATCCATCATCCATGATTTACACCGTAATTCCCAAGTCTTTCCTCTGCACGCGACATGCGCAATAGTTTCACATGATTAAATTATAATGAAATTCGAAGAAAATTGACTAAGGTTTATGCTGAAACTAACTTCAGTTGTAAGTAGGTTTGGCAGCTTGGCTGTTTTATTTCACTTCATCAGTTTTACTCCAGAAGGTAATGATGCAAGTACCACTGGCCACGTTTAAAAATCCGTTCGATGTCTAGGAATAGAAAGTTTTTTCTTTCCAGGGAACCCACGTTTGCGAATGTGCACCTTATGTCAATCCGAGAGGGTGAAATATTCAGATAACAAAACATCGAAAATACTGTTTAATGTCCCTCACTGGTAGGCTCCTCTCAATGGATCAAATGGGCCCACTCGGACCGCTTTACATTCAACTGTTCGCTCTTTCCAAGGAGTAGAACCTTCACAGTTTGAATAACATCAACATGGATGATAATATGAATGTTTCTGAACGTAGTAAAAATTGAATAGTACATTGTGATGAACGAATCAGCTGATATAAGTCCAATGTGATTTTGATTTCAAGAGTTCCTTTTGAAATTGAGCTTTTCATAATTTATGACATATATTCGCGTTTAAGAGAAGCGTTGGCAAATGTTTTATTTTATCCCGTTAAACTTATTTAGTTCTATCCGTAGATTTCCAAGTCGTGTACACACTGTACAGTGTACTGCATTTGTAACACTGTAAGCCGTGTACAGTCTATTACTCCTTGTAGATATTTGGATATCAGCTACGAATGTACGTACAAAGGGACTAGTCACGTTTTAATGTTTAAGGAGTTATATTTATGACGCAGTCAACCTATCATCTTGTTTATATCTAAAACTCAATTACAGAGTGTGGATACACACTGATCAACTGAAGGGCCATTTTGGGTAATTTGTTTTTTAACGGATCTACGGAGCTTTAATATAAATTGAGAAATTGATCACATCTAAAGTCAAGTTATTTTTCATTTTTCCCAGGATATTTTCATAATCTGATACGTTCCTTTATAAATAGTAGGAATAAAATAGAAACAATGAAAGACCTACCTACCTAAAATGTCAGTGTCTTTAGTGAACCGGAAATAAACTACGGAGCAAACACAGTTGACCGGGAATGATAATTAACGAAAAGTCTGGAGGGGCTATCAATTCCATCACTGCTGAAAGATTGCATTTCAAATGTAAACACTATAACTCAAGTACGTAAGGATTTAATATGCTAAACGTAGTGCAGTTTGTTCAAAAGTAGGTACCTTACTTACAGAATTCGTGGACGTACACTAAACGAAGAATTTACTAGTAGATGATCAACCATAGTTATCAAGCCATTTAAATTGATAAAAAATACTACCATCGTACCATATGACCATTATACGATTCTACCCGTATTTGAAAGTTATAGGTAAAATTAGAACGAAAACTGTTATTGTTGCTATAATTGTGTATAATACCTAGATATACACCATCGTGGACTTTTTTGTCACCAATCATGAATCTTTTAATTTTTTATAATTGATAATTTTTAATATTTTATCATTTTTGTTGCGAATGATTTTTGCAGCTCACGCGAAATAATGAATTTTATAGGCTTGATTTTGCCATTTAATGTAGCCCGTGTTAATCTGTGAAGATGTATGTACTTAGCTTTCTAATGGTGAAACATTTTTTTAAATTGGTCGTCCAGTATTGTAGTTAAACTATAACAAATAGATGAGCAAAAAATCAGAGCTTTTTCTTTCTAATATTAGTATAGATTAGCGATACAGAATTGAAACATGTGTTACTCGAAAAAATGAACCGAATCCTGCCACAATTCTCTATAAATTGTTTTAGTCAGTGGGAGGGTGATATTGTACGGTAACTGGTTACTTTCTGAAGTCTGAGAGGAGTAGAATGAAACTCTGCCACCCTCGCTAGTTTTAAGGGACTCTTCACAGCAGAAGGTGGAAGGTTGGTAGGTACCTAGTATGCATCCTTCAAAGTTCAAGACGCTCATGACAAATGCGGCAGCTGCTGCCATCTGGAAATTGAGAGATAAATCTCAGCCCTGATAACCGGCATTGAATATTTATCGAGTCGACTCAATCGAGTCAAGAGCGAGGAAAACACCTGTGGGCAACGCCGAGCCGCTGAGTGACTCTGGAACAGGTAGATTGGTGGTCAGGGGGAAGGGAGGGGATTGTGAGAGAGTAGGGTATGAGAAAAGAGAAGGGCCCCGGAGTTATTATAACCCAACCAATAACGAATGGCCGCTCGTTAATCAGTCTAAAAAAAGACCAGGGTTGCCAACTTCGTGACAATAATAACAAATGCCTTTTCTAGTATATATCAATTAATCCCCTCGAAGCCTGTCCGCCGTGACGCAACGAAGTGGCCGTAGGTACGTACGCCTGGTGCTGGGGCCTTTGAAGATTTATCTTAATCCTCTCATCCTACTCACATAGCTACAACACCTTAGGAGCGAGACCCCCGTTGGAAACGATCCTTCTTTTTCGCACCTCGGCGAGTGACATTTGAACTTCTCATGGAGCTTTTAATCGTTTACCATCGACGCTTGCGGGAAATGAAATCCAATAACAGCGAAACACCAAAACACATTTCTCTTCTCTTATTGAATTGTGATGATCGTTCGCAATGTAGACTTCTCCCAGTTTTGACTCCTTAAATCGGACAACTTTACTTCCCAATGTTTATGAAATTTAAATGGATGATACACCAAGGTGTTCTGCATAAAATTGATACAAATTTCACCTCCGCTCAAACGTGATAGCCGTAACAATCATAACTTTAGCAGTTTTTTCAAGGACTGCAAGAGTCGAGCACAAGATTTTACCCAGTTTCCTCCGTTAAAAGTAATTGTACACCCACTCGGTCACAATGATCTGTGTCCGAATTTACATTAAACGTGGTGCAATGGTAACAGGGACTTGGGATTCGGGGCAGCTTACCAGCTTGCCTCCCTGCAGCTGTGGATGGAATCCTCTCACCTTTGAGTGGCCTGGAACAATCTACAGTTTTCTACAGTTAGCAACTTGCTAGTCTTCCAAAGGTCCTTCTGCCAAAAATCGGTTTTTCGAACAGGCCTCGAATGAATTGACAAGTTTTGTCCTCAACAGTAACACTAGAAGTCTGCAAGTTATTCTTTTGTTGTGGAAAAAACCGTAGTATTTTAATTTGGATAACAACCAGTCGTATTCTGTATTTGAAATGAATTTCGGCGAGTTTACAAATTTCACCAGTTTGAGATGAATAAGCAATAGAATCAAAATTAATACTATAAAGCCAGAATATAAGGGCGTCATAACATATAGTCAGAAGTTTTTATTTTTCGAGGGCATAGAATCCAGATTGGACTTCTTGACGGACTATCTCCCTACAACGCGAACACAATTAGTTACCTATTGTCATTTACAGATGGACTGATTCATTTCATGTCATCAACTTCCTTTCGGCTGGAAAATTCTTGGTTAATAGATTGAATTTAAATAATGTGGCATTGCTTTTCACAGAAATGAACTTCTGTGTAACCAGAATACTGGATTCTACACATCTTGCAGTACGTCATCCAGAAACTGTGCTGGGTATTTATAAATTTCGTGGCCGTTGGATCGATTGGAGCGTGTACCCTAATGAAGTATATTCTTTGAGATCGAAATCGGTCTGATTTTGTTCATAAAGTCGGTAGGAATGAGATTCATGATAGTTACAGATGAATTTCATTTGATGAGGAATAATTATTGCACTTGAGGCAAACTAAAATAGGCTGACACAGGCAGAAATTCCGAATTTGTGGGATGATTCTGAATAAACTTTCTGGTACGGATTAAGACAACATACTACTTCTCTACTCCATCCCCGTAGGATAGTGAATATCCTGACATCAATTTCTCATCTATTTCTGTATGAGAAATTTATACCCAATTAAGTACTGATGGTGCTAACCATGGTTCATGAGCAAACCTTAAATTGGTCATTACAGACGAAATTCCGAGACTAAGAGATTGATTTTTACGGTTTAGGAAGGGATTTGCAGGATAGCTTGGGATTTTTTTTCCATATGGGAATGACGATGGATTAACGTATATCTTGGCTGGCGTTAACTTGAATTATTGGAACATCAGTTTCTCGAGATCTGTCTCTGTTCAAGTTACAATAAACGAGAAAGCTATACTGCCCACTCAACTTGGTAGACGTTTTTCGTTGATATCGAAATTCTGTAATATCGAAAAAGAGAGAGCAAGGCTGGGGTGTCTGTGCTGATTTACGGGCACAGCTAAGATAGCTAGGTACCGATAATTGAGATCTCTTGAATCCCTTTCTCCGAAGAATGTAAAGGCAACATGAGCCACGGAACTCCGGCTTTATGGCCAAGAAAAGGAAGGTGGAGATTTAGCCATCATTGAGCACGTTAATCGTTGTTTAAGGAACGGTTATGAGAGGGTAAGGAGGCGTGACGGGTACAAATGCGAGGGCCTGGGCCGATTGAATTGGCTCTGGCGGGGCCCCGGTAATCAAAGAGGAGTCTCTCCGGGTGTAAATAAGTGGAGTCGAAGCCCCAAGACGTGGATGGATCTCTGGGAGGGGCTCCACACGATCCCCGCCATTATCTCAAACACTTTAATAGATTTCACTTGAAAAGAGGGGCCCCAGTTATCTCTAAGCCTTCCATGTCCCTCATTAGCAGTTTTATATATGTTTCCAACGGTTTTACGTCATAACCGTTTCGAGTTCCTCGGGGCCATATCATCATTTGCCTTAGAGTCGGAATGGTAACCCTGGAGATTCCAGAACGGTTTGTCCATCACTAATCATAAACAGAGATTGGAGAGCACAGTCAAGATTAACCTGCAGGCGCCTTATTCAAATTGGTTCGTCAATGTACAAAAAAAAGAACCTGCACTTTTCTTAAAAACAGAAAGTAATAATTGTTGAGTGCGTAGTAGGCTCCATTTAAGAATAGTTTGTGATCAATTATTGTCCCAAGCAAGCAACAAATTTTTATGAAACTCTAGATAAGTGGTGTTGACGAAAAACAAAACGGAAATTCCATGATCAAAATGGACTTCTCGAAGTTTCCAATCGGCAAGTTTCCAGTACATCATGTTATGTTTTCTACACTAAGAACTCTGTTATTGAGTCACCATTGATAACCGTGCTGAATGCTCGATTCTTATCTAGTGAAGATCGCAGTGGTTATGGCATCTTCAAGTGTTCGAGACGGGTTTGATGTTCGTGAAGTGCCGGCAACTAAAAACGAGAACGAGATTTCAAGATAGAAACGTGATCCGATGAGTTTCATTCAACGGGTTTCCAGTTGATACATCACGATAGGTAGATTTTGGTCTTACGTCAAGGATTCACTTGTTACAGAAAGTTTTATCACAGAATGCCGATTCCTCATTAATTTAAGCAATTTTTCAATTGAGATTGTTCCGACGTAATTGCTGATTTCTGAAGTCTCTTTCATTAGGTGCCAATGTTGGAGAAGAAATAAGCGATTCTAATATTTAAAAAGTCATTACAACAGTTCCATTTAGCCGATCAGTTCGTCATTTTGATAGGTAACTTTTTACATCAGTAAGCTCACTGCTTGATTTTGCTCTATCCCTGCACATAGAGCTGGATCTATATCAATTTGATGAATTCCAGTGAGAGTTGCAGAAATTATGGCCTCAAATGCCCTTGACGGGTTTGTTATTATTGAAGCGCTGACGTTGACGAAGAAACTAGAAGAGTCCCAGATACAAACGTAATTCGATCAGTTAAGCTTCTCATGACATCACGGACAGTAGATTTTTGCTTGATTAAGGTATATTTGGTTTATGAAATTCCATGTTCCAAATAACGAGCCTTATAGTTGGTGATTGCAGCAACTATCATAGGTACATAGTTCCAAATGCCTGAGACAGATATTGATAAAAAGCCGTCAACCAAGAAACCAAAGGAGATTTTCACCATCACGGTAGGTATATTTTATTCTGCATCACGAGCTCACTAACTAGCTGATTAATATTTGATTTTTGTGCAGAGTGCTGGAATTCAAGTTACTTTGAAAAATTCTTCGTGGTGATTGCCGTGAATAAGGCATCTCCGAATGGCCGAGATGGTTTTCACACCGATGAAGAGCTGGCGACGAAATTTGTTGTGGTGTTGTCCGATGAAAAACAGTTTGAAACATGTTTCAGATCTTTGAAATTTAATTACGGAAGGGCTGAGTAAAGAAGTTAATGTAGTTAATTTTCTATGGTAAATTTTCTTTTTTTTTAATCATAAATTTGGTTTAAAAAACCTCTTTTGTGCAGTAAACCTCAGAGATGTTTAATCTTATGTTGTGAAGAGGAGTGATGGGGGTAATGGTCAATCCCTACAAGTGCTGCCCATACCTACTAGTTTGAGTTGTATTTGCTGCCTGAAGTTCGAGATTCCACATTAACTTATCGAATTCTTGTTGAGGATTGTTGTAACTACGATATCTCCAAATGCTCGCGATGGGTTTGATGTTGATGAAGTGCCGGCAACGAAGAAACAAGAAGGAGATTCCAAGATTGAAGCAGATGGGGTCTCAGGTCCCGAAGCCCCCAAGTATCGTATTATTAATGACTTATTGGATTAGGCACACTAACAAGGAGGGAGAGGCCGCCACCTTCTCGCCTCTATTTTGTTCACACCTCGTTCCCCTCCGTTCCACTTCTTCTCCCTTCGGAGTTTTTCTCATTCTTTTTCGATCTCCTCTTTCGTCTTGAGAAGTCATAAATAACCTTCGCGGGGGTTAGGAGCTTACTCCCACTCCTTGGAGCATCCTGGATCGACCCTCCAGACTCCAAGACGCCGGAGCACGAATCTCAAAATGCTCCTCAACCTCATCCCAAAGGAATGTCAGGAAATTTTAAAGCTTAGAAGACAAAAAGATTTCCTAGAAGTTGAAGTATACATGAAAATTCAAATCAAATTTGAAAGAACAGACTAAATTCATTCCCAAAATATTTCAGGCTAAAAATAACGATGTAGTACGTTTAAAGACCAGTTTTCATTTTGCGTCCACAAACCTCGGTGGCAAAACTATTGACTAATGCTAAACACATGTTCCATCTTGTCTCTAACATTATACGGCAAACGTAGAAACAACTTTTATTATTTTATTTGACAGATGCTTGGAGCTCGCAGCAATGATTTAAAGGATTGCGTAGCAGCACCATTAAAAACATGTTGATATTTTTATGATGATGGATATGCAAGCTCCATAACTAGCAAATTCGACCAACTGGTTGAGAATAATCATATTAACGAAAATGTTTATACGAATTATTTTCTCTTTTTTTCCCTATCTAGTCAGGTGAGGCATGTCCTGAAACGCCTCACTCATCCCTGGCTGAATCCAAAGAAACAACTGCGTTACGCCAACCAAAAATCTTCAAAAAGAAACACTCCTACAATTGTCATTTGTTTTCATGGTGCTGTCTGATGTAGAGGACAGGCTACCACTGTTCTGCTTGTTCTGCTCTTTTCGTGCTAGCAGAAATGTGAAATTCTTTTAAATAGCATACAAGTTCTTTTAAAAGGTCAACTCCTTTATACAGAATGTTTAGGGATATGCTATCAAGATGTGCCTTTAGTAGGAAGTTCGAGGGTTAATAATAACCTAAAGCTTAGTACTCACGGGGATTCTTCGAACCGGAACATGACGGGATTCAGAGTCAGAACTGGGTTCACGGTGCCCCAGGATAAGTTGGAGGGATTTACGCTTACTGGTATTCCCATCATCGTGTATTCGATTTTCATAAATAATAACAGGCGAAATATAAAAAACAATGTTGGAAAACAAACCATGGACACAATTCATTGGTCGTATTGTGGGTGGACGATGGGATGTGCTTCCAACATTGAATGCCCCCAATCAGATGTGGAGCTAAGCCCCACTATAAATTGAAGAGAGAGGTTGGTATTCCATATTATTGCCACAAAATAAAAAATAAACACAGAATTTACAACAGTAAAAAGCAAAGTCAATTTCGGATGGGATTCAAGAAACTGGAGAAAGATGCAGAAAACACTGAGCCGTAACACACTAGGGAAGGCCGATAGTCGATAGGACTATCGATAGTCAGCTGACTATCGATGTTTGGGTATACGAAATAATTCTGCCCGCTTCCCTTGAAATTTAAAGCTTCACTTGAAGGAAAGTTGATTCATTCTAAGAATTGAAAGGCACCTACAGTGGATCTAGCTACGTATATCCTTTATCTTCCTATATCTTATTTGTCAATAAATATGGTGTTTGCTACTATGTATGTTTCATTGACTTTTTTTAAACCTCTCAAGTTTCCATTCAAATTATCACATATCTATTCCATTTCCAACTAATTAAAATTTAAAAACTTTTAAATTTCTCCGTATTTAAAGAAGGAAATTTTTCCATATTTTACTTTTTCCACTTGAAAATATTGATGATTTACCTAACTCATGTATACCTTAGGAACCTACTCAATATTTGATTAAAGTAAATTATTATCTATTTGACTCTAAACAATAATTATTATTGAGCTGAGTTAATGTAGGTACAGGTATTTTATACAGGAGGGTGGACCCCATCCCCATTGAACGTGCAAATAGATGCACTTTGGAAGAGGCTGATCTATTTGCCAACAATGGGGATAGGGTCCAGGCATTCCTTTTAATATTCCGTGCTATCGATACTATCGATAGTTTCTTACTATCGACTATCGGCCTTCCCTACAACACACCAGACTCTCGAGTGTTGTATAAGGGCAGCCCGGACGCTACACAAGGTTACGCTACTCAGACTCAGCCCATGCTCATTTGGGATTCTCTGCGTCCGACACAAAAGAATCGCAGTGACTTTTAAGCTAAGGTGACCATATTTGTATTGACCTCAAAGCTGGACACACATTCCCTCCCCCCAGATACTGTGTTAAAGATATTTTCTATATTGACACAACTAAACGTCCTAAGCTCATTATTCTATTTGTTTGAGCACTTAAATTTACAGAAATAAGAACAGAAAAAACTTGACTGTTCAGGTAGTAATAGTAGCACAATTGCACTAATTGGACCATCAGTTAAATAAATGTATTAATAATGAAACAAGTCAAGAACATTTTATATCAGCATATAATATTACGCAATATTTAAAGCGGGACGTTTATTTGTTTATCCTGCCAAAGCGGGACATAATAGCGTCTCCCTAGTAAATCTGGGGACAGCGGGACACTAACCTAAAAAGCCTAAAGCGGGAAGGATGGTCACCTTTTTCTAAGCTGAAATCCTCTACCTATTCACTGAAACCTAGACTCTCCGTTGTCCATCATTTATCTACCGTTCAACACTACCCACTATCTAGACTGAACGAGTTCTTCCGGAAATTGCTTAAAATTCTGAAAGCCAACTGGAAAAACAGATTATTTTCCCAACGTCTTTCACGTCCTTCGAGGGTAACCCCGATAATATCAGCCCAACTCGCACGCCACATCAAAGTTGTAGGTGCGTAGTCGACCAACCTTTCATTATGGTAATTTCTTCATTCGAGAGACCGGGGTGACGTACCCCGCTTTGCCTGATACGACTTTTATCTTGATGTCTCCATTAATTCAGTACCCGAGCTTTACAACGGGCTGTTGGTTTCTGTTTACTGTCAACAAAGGCGTCGCTCCGATAATTTGTTGAGTGCTCTTTCTGTGGAAATGTAACGCGGCACCTTATTAAACGTATCCGCATTGCCCAACATATGTGACATTTTTCTATTTGTTTCGAACTTTTTTTTTTTTTTTTAGATAATCAACGAAGACAAATCTTTTCTAAATTCCTACGCAACTAATTTGAATCATATGAATGGACATCAAGGATTGTGTTTGCTTTAGCAAAGCGTCTGCCAATGGCTTCTTTCCAAATGTTGTAGTCGTTTCCTAAAGGAGGAATTTTGGAGAAAATACAATTTTTTTATTGCACCCATAGGTAAAGTTGAGAAAATAATCTTTTCAATTTGAGAATGAAAAGGCGAATACGTTGCAGGTCCCCGCTTTGTTTTGTGCGGAATCCTAACCCGCAAAAAATACGGACTCATTAGACATCTTTCTCAACACTGTTTTGTGTATTAGTCCGCCAATGTACCCAACGAAAGGCACAGAAATGGCCATAATTTGATTGAACGATGTCGGGGAGATCACAAACTTTGGGGGGGATTTCAGAAAAGGGCCCTACCGACTTTTACCCCGTGTGGACTACATACCTAGCTTTTCCGAGTCAAATTGAAGGTTTCCCGAAACAAACTAGAGGTTTTCCGAAACAAATTAATGGTTTTCCATTTCCAAATATAGGTTTTTCATTTCAAAATAAAGAATACCTTTTGTTCTTCGGAATACTTCCGGTGGACACCTGATCCTCGACGAAATCCTACTCCTTCCGAAAGTTCACCACTGGATGGTTCACTTTCGCTCGAAATTCGAACACGGTGGAGGTCGCGGGGACGACGGACATCAATCACGAAATCGCGGTCACTATACATCAAACACTTTATATATTTCTCAAGATTTTTGCACCGCAGCAAGATCGAAACGTTAGAAGTGACGAAGTGGGAGAATCGATTGCAAGAACACTCTACATAAAGAAGGGATGCACTCGAGTGATACGGATTATAAAGAAGGAATGACGCTTGCGGCAGAAATTTCCCTGATCATGCATAAGGAATAGTCCATATCGAACTCCATAGAGAATGGACAGATAGACTGTCCTTGTCTTCTTTTAATTAAGTGTTTCAATCCACTACTGTGAACTTATCTTAACGATATTTATTTAGAAATTAAATTAATCGATGTCTGTTTTCGATTGTAGTTGGACAAAACGAAATGGACCCGTCAGATGGCCTCCTCGAAGTCCTGACCCTACACCCATGGAGGGAAGTTTAAAAACCAAGTAGTATGAGGTCAGGATTGAGTTGAGAGCCTACCTGTTGAGAGTGTCCCAATTCGATTCCAAAAAACTCAAGATTTACCCTACAAAACACGTACCTAGGCACAAACCTCGTTTTTACTGTGAAATCCAATTAATACAAATCAATTTGATTACTCCTTTAGAAAGTTTTTAGGAGGTCTGCACAGTCCTGCTCAAGACCAAATAGGTAGGCTTACAAAGCGTTCAACAATAGGTAATTTTAAAGATCAGCTGGTTGATCTTTGCATTGAAGCACGTAAACAGTGGAACCACAGTTTTCAGCAAAATAAGTTTTGACAATTTTAGCGAAGAAAGACGAAAACACTAAATGTTTTCCGATAACTCGGAAATGGAGCCTCTAAAGAAGAATCAGTGGGAGGTACTTTTAGTCGGAAATAAAATTCGGAAATAGGTTGTAAAACACATCGAAGAGCGATCGGATATTATAGTGTTTTTCTAAACTGAAAAACGACGAAGAAACAAAAAAATCGCCAATACCTCGAAAATTAGACGTGAGCGAACAAAAAACAGACTGAAAAACGCTGCAAATTCTTTCACTGGGGTTTATTATTCAATTGGCTTGTGTTCATGATGTGAATTTACACTAAGGTTTGGAGTGTGCGTGTTTCACAGGTGATAGAGCGGTTATTTAATTTCAGGAGGTCAACTGATCAATCCAAATAGGTATTTTGGTCCAGAACAGATGTAAGTGCTCTATGCATATCTCCCGAAATTCAATAATCGCTCTATCACCTGTGAAACACCCACACTCCAAAGCTTAGTAGAAATTCAAATCATGAAAGCAAGCTAATTGAATAATAGACCCCAGTGAAAGAATTTGCAGCGTTTTTAAATCAAATTTGAACTTCTGCAAACTCAATTGCGGCAAACTAAGTTCGTTAAATACATAAATTAGGAGGCACACAAATATGATCAACTGATCAATCCAAATAGGTATTTTGGTCCAGAACAGATGTAAGTGATCTATGCATATCTCCTGAAATTCAATAATCGCTCTACCACCTGTGAAACACGCACACTTCAAAGCTTAGTATAAATTCAAATCATGAACGCAAGCCAATTGAATAATAAATCCCAGTGAAAGAATTTGCAGCGTTTTTTTCTTCTAATGGTTATTAGAATGCTTCAACCCGTTTATCACTACAAAGCCTTTTAGAGTTCATTCCAGTATCCACATTACTACATCACTACGTCACTAGGTTACTGATATCAACACAAAATGCATAAAATTTGTCAATGCTATTAAAAACCTCAGGAAAACATCACGTAAATCTAGCAAAAACCTATTGCGTTCCATGAAATTCAATAATCGCTCTATCCTGTGAAACGCGCACACTCCAAAGCTTAGTAGAAATTCAAATTATGAACGCAAGCCAATTGAATAATAAACCCCAGTGAAAGAATTTGCAGCGTTTTTGTATTGAACCTCAATAACCAGTTTTGATTTAAAAACATAAATAATTTATCAAGTCCTTTAGCGCTCGTATTGCGTTAAAACTTCCGAAAACACAAATTTAAACGATGTAGCCAAAGGTAGACTGATGTAGAGGAGGCACACAAATATCATCAACTGATCAATCCAAATAGGTGTTTTTTTTTTAGAACAGATTTACGTGCTCTATGCATATCTCCTGAAATTAAATAATCGCTCTATCACCGGTAAAACACGCACACTCCAAAGCTTAGTAGAAATTCAAATCATGAATGCAACTCAAATGAATAAAATTGAATAATAAACCTCACTGAAAGAATTTGCAGTGTGCGTGTTGCACAGGTGATAGAACGATTATTGAATTTCAGGAGGCACACAAATATGATCAACTGATCAATCCAAATAGGTACTTTGGTTGAGAACAGATGTACGTGCTCTATGCATATCTCCTGAAATTCAATAATCGCTCTATCACCTGTGAAACATGCACACTCCGAAGCTTAGTACAGATTCAAATCATGAACGCAACCAATTGAATAATAAACCCGAGTGAAAGAATACTTATTTACCCCAGTAATAATATTGAATAATAATCCTCAGTAATAATATTTACCTATATATTATCAGCGTTTCATACACATCAGAATGCTTCAACCCGTGTACCGGCTATAAACTACAAGTATCCACATCGGCTATCACTCCAGTATCCACATTCACTACAACTCGACGCTATCGGCATCACTAGGTTACAAACAAACAATAATAAACCAAAAAACGCCAATGTTGGCTCCATAAATCGGGCCATACATCGGGAATGGTTTGACCTACGGACGTGGGGAAGAGCTCATTCGATTCTTCATGGTATGTTCTTTAAATAGGTAACTATTTAGGCCGATTCGACTTGTTTTGAGGTTTTTAGGGATTTTACAAAACTTTTACAGCCCTTAAAGGGCACTTTAAATTGAGTGAGAGAGCTGGCTCAAGAATTGGGGCTTCGTCGGACCAAGATGGATTTTTCCTGAAAATTTCAGATCTTTTGCTCCAGCCGTTTCGGAGATATCGTAGCGTACGGCGTACGGCGGACGGACGGAAAAATTTTTATTGCAGATTCGGATTCTACACCCTTTGAAACGTAAACCATGAAATTTTCAGGGGGGTTAAAATTTTTTTTCCAGAGCGATTACAATGGTTTATTATTGAATAATAAACCAAAACAATAATAAACCAAAATAACGCCAATGTTGGCACCATAAATCGGGCCATAGATCGGGAATGGTTTGACCTACGGACTTGGGGAGAGGCTCAATCGATTCTTCGTGGAGTGTTCTTAAAATAGGGTACACATTTAGGCCGCCTTGACTTTTTTTGAGGTTTTTAGCGATTTTACAAAACTTTCACAACCCTTAATTGGTTGTTTTGGCGATTTGGGGGATTTGAGTTGGAAATGCCAGATATTACAATAAAGCTCTGTCGGCTGAATAACAACAAAATGTGGCAGGGCTTTATAACAACTTGTCAGTGTAACCAAAAAACCCTAGAAAGTCCCGTTTTAAATTTCAGCATACACGGTTGGATTGCGAAGAAATTACCATTGCAGCACGATGACCATTTGTCCCAGTTACGAGGCCATGAGGTTCGCTTCAAGCGTTGAGAGGTCCGCCGGCCCTCACGACGCGTCTCCGTGAGAAACAGACGCCAAAAGCTGAAGGGTCCGTTAAAAAGAGTTTGATTAAGTGGTTATAGGTCCACCGAGTGATGAGGAATCCAGGCAAGGGGGCCTTCTCTTCTCAATAGATTTGTCCGCGTAAACACAGTTATTATCTCGGAAAGAAGAAACGAGAGGCTGCTCTCCCCCTTTCCGCCCGACCTGCGGGGTCCCCTCAATACCAATGGGCCCTGAGACAGGCTAATTGAAATCAATGCGGAGGCGGGGTGGACCCGGAGTGAATTTTTTCGAGGGATAACCACAGGTTAGTGAAGCCTCTCGGTATCGTAGCTAAATACTCGAGGTCCTTTTTTTCGTTGAGAAAGTTATTCCTACACTCTTCAGGTATGCGACTCTCGTTTTATACTCTTCTTTCATTTTTAATTTTTTAACGATATTAATTTAATAGTTGAAGGCATAAATTTGACTCAAAGATGGAACAGAATTTATAAGACTGTTATGATGTAAATTGACTTTTGGTGCCTACTCTTGAATATACAATAAGATACCCTGGAATTGAAATGTTTACACCTTGATTTAACCCCAACTTGTTATTTTTCATCCAACCGGAACCAACTGTCACAGGAACAGTTCCAATAACTTCCAGCACGTTGTGCTTCAAAATGAACTCAATCGTGTTTCTCCTATTTCTCCTTCCTTCAATTTTTTTCACTAGATAAAAAAAGGACGGGTAAGTAGGTACTTTTATGAAATACGAGTAGATACTAGTAATAATTGACAAAAAAATATGACACCTGATGATTGGGGGTGCAGCACTTCAAAATGAACTCAATCGTGTTTCTTTCCCAAATGATTGTTTTGCAGATAACGAGAATAATTAGAAATAATTCAGAATTAATGTTAAAATTTCAAAATTCATTTTCATAATTTCCAATTTTCAAAAGTATGTCTGAATTCTGAGATAGTAGAGTTTAGCTGTTTCATACTCATCACAAAACTTTGTATTTAATGGAGATTGATGAGTATTGCTCGATGGATTCAAACCTATGAAATGAGTTACGAACGAGTATCTACTTCGATGACTATAACAAATCCAAGTTGAAAGAAATCTCGAATCTTACTTGAAATTCTTGGGGGGGGTTCCAAAAAAAGTGTATTGGAACAGTGTTTAACTTGACGACATTAAAAAATATAACACATTACTAGATAGGAAGTAAATAATAATGAAGCTAGTAATTCAATTAAGTACGGTTTGTTTTTCTATCTGAAAATGTATAAATAACTATTACAGTGCTCGAATATTGTCCGACTGGGTTTGAATTTTTTCAATGTGGTTTGTTTTTCTATCTGAAAATGTATAAATGACTCGTATATTGTCCGACTGGTTTTGAATTTTGGTACATAAAAATCTTTTAGTTTTAGATAGAATAAGGGTTGCTTACGAGTATTTTTTACATTTTTGTTTAGGGGAGGGTGTACCAACTTACATGGGGGAGGGGGGGGTTGCGCCATGAAGCTTGGGGGGTGGGCACCCCTGCCTTATTTGTAGTTAATTTCTGTTGAATTGTCGATTAATGTTATTTTTACATTTTCCTAATCAAAAACCCATCTATAAGCTGTTAATAGCAAGTGGGCTCGTAAAAATGGAATACCTCGTGGGTCGCAAAACTGTCACACATATCTGAATGTAGCTGACTTTGATGAAATAAAGGATGAAAAATGATTTGACGTATGATTGCATGCCACCCTGAAGAGTGTCATTTTTTTGTTAAAATGGTGTCAAACAGTGATTTCAAGGATAACTCTTACAACATTTGACCCCAGACGGTTGGGCACTCTGCTGGAACCTCATTTTCATAAATTGCACAGAGTTTCTGAATGGCTTAAAATGTCAAAATCTAGTGGACATGTTGAGTTTTCCCTCAAAAATTGTTTCATATTTTTGTTTTTTATCACTCCCCTCAAAGTCGGAGGGGCACACCAATAAATAGAAATGAAAATAACTTACGTCATCCTCAGGAATTCGGGAAGTTGAGAAAGAACCCCTAGAAAACGACAAACAATTTAGGTAAGAGGAGCATGCAGGTAGTGATATAATGAAACATGATGAGATGCAGTACTCAAGTAACTCCGTGGGACTTTTCCAGCACCACACTCCTCACCATGACATGGTCTTAGCGAAGCTGAAAACAACTCCAACTATAGGCAGACTCGGAAGCAATTCCGATGTTTGGAGCAAGGACGTTTAGTTTGGAGTAAGGGCCTCTCAGAACCCGTTGCCCATTATATTCACCTATCGGCTAATCAAGTTTCTATTTGGTAGGCTCTGCAACTCGACTGTTCCACTAAAATAGGAACGGAACCTGACAGTGATATCAAGAAGGTGGATCAGGCAGGTGGTGCGTCGAAGGGCGTTATTACTCGACATTTTCAAGTAGTTAGGCAAGTTAATGGGAAAGTGCTTAGAAACAATAAACCGAATGTTGATTCACAATTAATATAGCGGGGTCGGAGCTCAGGCGGTTTTCGTGAGCGGGGCTGGAGATAGCGGCGACCGGCCGCACGTTTCGGGGCTTATCTCTTCATCAGGAGGGGGGGCCACGCCCCCCCACGGATTACTTACCCCCGAGGGCCTACGCCCGCAAGAGCCTTTAATCTCCATTTAAACGATACTTAACTTTTAATTTCGCGCCAAGGATCACGACAGAACAATCGACGGGTTTCAACGCTGGGCAGTGGACGTAATTCAGCTTAGCGGATGCCTTGTTTGGAATCGCCCATCGCTATATAGATTTCCTCGACCATCTTATAAATATTACATTCAGTAATAAAAATTCCCAACCGTGCAGCATCACCTTATTAGCAAATATCCAAATATCCTTGTCATCAACCGAGAAAAAGCACAAAACAGGCTTAGTATGGCTTCTATTCATAATTATTATGATGCACGGTTAGGAATTTTTATACATACAATTATTGTATGAACTATTGAAATTGATTGAAAATATTTTTTCGTATTTTTTTTTTTTTTAGGAACATAACCTCAAGAAACTGGGAGAATATTTAACAGCAATTACCCTGATATTAGAAGAACATGTATTTTTTTACGTTTACCCCAGCGCTGAAGATTCTGGTATGAATGGAATCGATACTGTATCAACTATGGCATGGTGAGGTGATGGAATGGAATAGTTGCCCCTTCCATTGAGCTGAATGCGGTTTAATGTTCCACCACACTCAGAGGACGATCCAGACACTTGATCTCCCAACGGGATGGATTTAAGAATTGGGTACACCAGATATTTCCATCGACATTAAAGACAAACTGTAAAAGTTCAAATTTGCGCATGCGCAGAGGCCATTGTTGACCCAACAACACTAAAACACATTGAGATACCTCTAGACCTCTTTACGATAACATTCTACTCTATCGGAATCGAAAACTGAACCAAAAAACGAAATCATTGTATGTCGAGGTAGGGGTGTACTATCACACATGAGTTTTCAAAGATTGAGGAGACAAACACCGTTTCCGGTGGATAGTTGTTTCTGGCTTCAGGGATTGCACTGTTCATAGTTACGAAATTTCTGTAACTACCTACCGACCGTTCTTTCAGTCTTCATTACTTTGAATAGATGCCTACAATGCTATGGTGTATAATATAGTGCAGTACTATACCGACTATACGAAATCCAAGAGAAAGCTGGGTGAAAATGGAGTTCAAATAATGCTATTGTTACGTCATTCCTTTACCCCATACTCATGCTAGTAAAACTATTAACAATAAATAATAGAACAATCAGTATTATACTTACAAGTTGTGTTTACGAATGTTCCAAACAAACAAAACTGGAAATACGCGAAAAAAACGGAGAATGGGCGACGGCGAAAATCAAGCACGGAATAATGGCTTCATTCTCATCTGTAAGTGATATGCAGCAACTATACCTAACCGGTGGAAACACCGACTGATGAAAGTCATAGATAAGGAATAAGCAGACCCCATTTTCAATTTCTACAACATGATGACAACCTATGACCATCAAACTTGCACAAATCGCGGTTTTTTTCGAAACCGGAAAACCCCTGTTTGTCGTCACTTAAGCAGGTATGTTTTTCGACAACCAATAGAGCTGCCAACTTGGTTGTCGAGAGGTGTTTATTACAGCCACTGAACAAGTTTGGACGAAAAACCCCCAATAGAAAAAAGGGTAGAATTAAAAAATCATAAACATAAAAAATATGAAAAAAGAAACTGTTTTGCTATATCGTCTTTAGGTAAAATAATATTTTCACATCAGAGTTAACTCCCTCAGTGGTTACCTATATGAAAAGTAGATAAAGGAATAAAAAAAAGTATGAATGTATCCAGAGAAACAGGTACATGTAAAAGTGTTAAATTAGAAACAAGTCATGAATCCCCTTACATTTAAAAATAATAATGATAAAACTAGGTTTTAATTTTTGACTAGAGGAATTTAGACTAGAGGAATGAAACGTTTAGTACAACCGAGAGCCTACAATCTTCATTTAAACGATACTTGACTTTTAATTTCCAGCGTAGGATCACGACAGAACAATCGACGGGTTTCAACGCTGGGCAGTGGAAGTAATTCAGCTTAGCGGATGCCTTGCTTGGAATCGCCCATCGCTATATAGATTTTCTCGATCATCTCATAAATATTAAGTTCAGTAATAGGAATTCCCAACCGTGCAGCATCACCTTGTTAGCAAACTTCCGAAAAGTTATGAGGCCTTGTCATTAACCGAGAAGAAACTCAAAACAGGCTCAGTACTGCTTCTATACATAATTGTTTGAACATTTGAAATTGAACAAAAATTTTGTATAACCTCGAGAAACTGACAAGAGAGTATTTAAGAAGAAACTCAAAACAGGCTCAGTACTGCTTCTATACATAATTGTTTGAACATTTGAAATTGAACAAAAATATTGTATAACCTCGAGAAACCGAGAAGAGATTAGCAATTATCTTGAAATTAGAAGAATATTTTTTTTTTAACGTTTCCTAATGCGCTTCTCTTGATTTGGCAAGAATGGAATCGATGCAGTACTATCTATATGGCAATCCGCACCAGAGAATTTCGTGAAAATCAGATGAGCGTTTTATGGGACATTTTCATTTGCCCATGTTCACGATCCCTTGAAATTCAGAATAAATGTATCACTACCACAACTCACACCATACCTGAGTGAGAATTTTTTGGAGGAAAGGTATCAAAACGCTGCAAATTCTTTCACTGGGGTTTATTCTTCAATGATTCATGATTTGAATTTCTACTAAGCTTTGGAGTGTGCGTGTTTCACAGGTGATAGAGCGATTATTGAATTTCAGGAGATATGCATAGAGCACTTAAATCGGTTCTCAACAGAATACCTATTTGGATTGATCAGTTGATCATATTTGTGTGCCTCCTGAAATTCAATAATCGTCCATCACCTGTGAAACACGCACACTCCAAAGTTTAGTAGAAATTCAAATCATGCATCATTGAATAATAAGCCCCAGTGAAAGAATTTGCAGCGCTTTTTTCGAGAGCGATTACAATGGAAAACTATTCTATTTCAAAATTTTAAATTTCGAAAGACGGAGCATGCATATCAGAATGCTTCAACCCGTGTATCGGCTATAAACCCTTTTGGGAGTTCACTCCAGTATCCACATTCACTACATTTCACCGGTGGTTTTCTCGAACAGGCTCACTGTCACTTTCGCTCCCGGGATCGTTCATAGTTGAAATATAGATCGAAACTAATAAATGGGTCAACGAGCGAATATTAGTTGGGGCCACAGAACATAGAGTAAACATAGAAGTGTATTCTATTTTCCGTGGTTGGGGCCTAAACGGCTGGACGGCTTTTCAAAAAACAATTTTTCTTAATTGTTCAGCAACTTCCGGATCGTGTTATAGTAAACATACTAATGGATAATCACTGTTCGTAGTTTCGTCGTTAGAAATGGAAAATTCTCAATTTGATTTGGAAAGTTCTCAATTTGATTTGGAAAGTTCTCAATTTGATTTGGAAAATTCTCAATTTGATTTGGAAAATTCTCAATCTGACTTGGAAAACCTATATAAAAAAAATTGCTGCCTTTTGGTCTATCATTCAATAATAAACCATTGTAATCGCTCTTGAGAAAAAAATTGTAACAACCCCCCCTGAGAATTTCATGGTTTACGTTTCAAAGGGTGTAGAATCCAAATCTGCAATAAACATTTTGCCGTCCGTCCGCCGTACGCTACGGCGAAATTTAGCACGATTTCTCCCAAACGGTTGGAGCAAAAAATCTGAAATTTTCAGGAAAAATCCATGTTGGTCCGTCAACGTCCCAATTCTTTAGCCAGCTCTCTCACTTAATTTAAAGTGCCCTTTAAGGGTTGTCAAAGTTTTGTAAAATCCCTAAAAACCACAAAAAAAGTCAAGGCGGCCTAAATTTGGACTTTTTTTTTTAAGAACTTTCCGTGAGGAATCGAATATGCCCCTCCCCAGGTCCGAAGCTCAAACCATTCCCGACGTTTGGCCCGATTTATGGTGCCAACATTTGCGTCCACATTCACTACATCACTAGGTTACTGGGATCTAAACAAAACCAAAACGCTGTTGTTTTTTTTATGATCGCACTTCTATGTTTTCTCTATATTCTGTGGCCCCAACTAATATTCGTTCGTTGACCCATTTATTAGTTTCGATCTATATTTCAACTATGAACGATCCCGGGAGCGAAAATGATAGTGAGCCTATTCTAGAAAACCACCGGCGAGGTATTAATCGTCCTATAGATTCGTCTAGTCAGAGCGCTGATAAGCAACAATCACGGAACGATGTTGAAAACACTGAGCTTCTCAGTTAAGTACCTACCACCTTATTCGCCCCAACTCAACCCTACCGAAAAGGCTTTTTCAAAAACCAAAATGTACGTCAGAAATGTACTGAGTGAACCTGGAGGGCAACAACACATCAAATCAGATGTCATATCTGACGGAGTCGGAACTATCAGAACCACCGACTGCTCAAATTGGGTCAATGACATGATGGTTCAACTTCCCAAGGCAGCTGCTGAAATTCCACTTCCTCAAAAGTGCCGTTCTTTAATTTCATCTTCATTTTTTTCTAAGAAAGATATGAGTTTTGATTTGTTTAATTTACAGTGTCTATATTTAATTACAATTTCTGCTATTTTTCATAATTTTAATATGAACTTGAAAAAATAAATCAATCCTTTGCATCTTGCATTACTCATCTTTTTCGTCTCTTCTACAAAATATTATACCTGTGTCAAAAAAAATTCTGAGTTCTCAATTTGATTTGGAAAATTCTCAATTTGATTTGGAAAGTTCCCGATTTGATTTAGAAAGTTCTCAATTTGATTTGGAAAGATCTCCATTTGATTTGGAAAATTCTCAATCTGACTTGGAAAACCTACATCTACGTACACAAGTCTCAGAAACGTTGGCCCTTGATCAGAGGTTGTTGTGAATTGTGGATTGTTATGGCAAGATAGTATTCATGAAGTTACCAGCGGACCATTTACTGACAAACACGTACAATACCAGAAATTTTCATCGATATTAGAGACAAACTGTAGAAGTTCAAATTCACGCATGCGCAGAGGCCATTGTTGACCCAACAGCAGTAAAAGACATTGAGAAACGTCTGGACCCCCTACCTACATTACATTGTACTGTATCGGAATCGAAAACTAAACCAAATAATGAAATCATTGTATGTTGAGGTAGGGGTGTTATCAATTATAAATAACCAGTTCAGAAAACACTATCCATTCCTTTACCCCATACTCACGCTAGTAAAACTCTCAACAGGTACGGGGTAAGAAATTGGTTTGTCACCTGCGGGTTGATTTGAGTAATCTTGAATTGAAAGTACAAAACGTCCCGTTCTTTCCCAGTCCAGCAAATCTTTTGGCCTCATGTTTCAGTGGCAATCCACTTTTTTCCCCCTGTTTGACTACACTATATGAAACTCCTCTATATAAACTACACAACTGCACCCGTAACTCAGATTTGATAAACATTTGACAAACCAGGTTCTTCCCCCGTACACTTCAAATAATATAACAATCTGTATTATACTTACAAGTTGTGTTTGAGAATGTTATAAACCAAAAAATTAAAAATACACGAAAAAAAGACGGAGAATGGGCGACGGCGAAAATCAAGCACGGAATAATGGCTCCATCTTCATCAGTAAGTGATATGCAGTACCTATACCTAACCGGTGGAAACACCGACTGATGAAAATCATAGATAAGGAATAATCAGATCACATTTTCAAATTCTACAACATGATGACAACAAACTACTGATCAAATACCTGGAAAATCGGTAACCTTTCACAAATTGCGGTTTTTCTGGAAACCGTAAAATCCATGTTTTTCGTCACTTAGGTGCCTGTTTTCCGGCAATGAATAGAGCTGCCAGCTTGATTTTTGGTTTATTATTCAATAATAAACCATTGTAATCGCTCTTGAAAAAGAAATTCTAACCCCCCTTGAAAATTTCATGGTTTACGTTTCAAAGGGTGTAGAATCCGAATCTGCAAAAAAAATTTTCCGTCCGTCCGCCGTGCGCCGTACGCACGATTTCTCCCAAACGGCTGGAGCAAAAAAGCTGAAATTTTCAGGAAAAATCCATGTTGGTCCGACAACGCCCCAATTCTTGAGCCAGCTCTCTCACTTAATTTAAAGTGCCCTATAAGGGTTGTCAAAATTTTGTAAAATCCCTAAAAACCTTAAAAAAGTCAAGGCGGCCTAAATTTGAACTCTTTTTGAAGAACTTTCCACGAGGAATCGAATGAGCCCCTCCCCAGGTCCGTAGGTCAAACTATTCCCGATGTATGGTCCGATTTATGGTGCCAACATTCGCGTTATTTAGGTTTATTATTGTTTTTATGTTGATATCAGTGACGTAGTGATGTAGTTATGTGGATACTGGAGTGAACTCCTGAAAGGCTTTGTAGCTGATACACGGGTTGAAGCATTCTGATAACCATCAGAATCAATTCTCAGGTCTCATATCAATTACACTAGTCAAAACGCTGCAAATTCTTTCACTGGGGTTTATTATTCAATTGGCTTGCGTTCATGATTTGAATTTATACTAAGCTTTGGAGTGTGCGTGTTTCACAGGTGATGGAGCGATTATTGAATTCCGGGAGATATGCATAGAGTACGTAAATCTGTTCTCGACCGAAATACCTATTTGGATTGATCAGTTGATCATATTTTTGTGCCTCCTGAAATTCAATAATCGCTCTATCACCTGTGAAACACGCACACTCAAAAAAAAGCTTAGGCCGCCTTGACTTTTTATGAATTCAAATCATGAACTTTGCAAGCCAATTGAATAATAAACGACGGACCCAGTGAAAGAATTTGCAGCGTTTTGAAACTATTTGTGTAATTGATATGAGACCATTCTCAGCCTAATCCGCACATATCTAGAAAACTTACAAAGATTGAACATATGCTCAAGCTCATCGCGTTGACATTTTTGTATCATAGGACAGATGATACTTGATCTGGGTACCTATCTACTTTTTCGCATGCGCTGAATGCATTAAATTTATTTTTATAAGTTACAATAATTTACAAGTTAGCAGCCACATTCCCTGAAAATGTCTTCAAAATCTAGGAAGCTGAAGAATTAGGGCTTATTGCAAAGGTCCGTAAACTCACGCCACATACAGACGGACACGAAACCAAACGTGTTCAGAACGTCCTAAAATGCGAGTGGTGATTTTGATTTCCAGGAAAACTATTCATTTTTTGTCTGCTAAACGTGAAAAATGTATCCTCCATCTAAAGATTAACTCGAAAGAAAAACTTGTTTCGAAGTGAATAGGTACTTGAATCGATTAGCTTTTTAGTCAGGGCTGTATGGAGACAATTGTTCGACTAGGGCCAACGATAATTCTACATGAAAAGTTATGATTTGCACATTGGGAGAGGTCTGGACCTCCTACCTGCATAACATTGTACTCTATCGGAATCGAAAACTGAACCAAATAATGAAATCATTGTATGTTTAGGTAGGGGTGTACTATCAAATACAAATAACCATGTGGTGAAAACATAATGACTTATAAACTGACTAAAGTTTACCATTTATAATTTGCTCATAATACATTGGTTGTTGGAGATGTTGCCTAATGCTGTCCATCATCCCAGCTCTCAAATGTCAATACCTGGGGCACATCATGATGATATGCTCCAGGGTCTCCTCCTCGTGTGGACAGAAATTTATGTAAGGTGGCTCCACATATACCATGATACGAGCGAAGACGAGCTATTTTCCTGGTATCCGCTCTGCTGAGTTGAAACATTACGAACCATGGTCTCACCGAGATAACGGAATTACTTTCTCGATAGCGATTGGCAACGGTGGAATCATTATAGGCTAGCTGCCATCGATTCTTCAACTTCCTATGTATAGTCATGTATATGTCAGTGTAAGGAAGTCTTACGGCCATGAGTAAGCCTTGCTGACGAGCTGAGTTTGCCATATTACGTAACGTTGTACTTTGGGAGTGTACTATCAATTACAAATAACCATGTGGTGACATTCTCCATTAGACTATTAACTCTACTAACGATTCATGACTTGTCTTCCCGTGCTACTAATATTGTTTATCCTTAGAAATCCATAATCCTTATGTGATCCGTTGCTTTCAAAAGGTTTTTTCGTATCAAACCAGTTTTTGAAAATGTTATCCAGTTATACAATACATTTATCGTTGGAAACCCCTTTTCTGATTGAAGAAAAAAGTTTTTGGTTAGATTGTGACAGATTTAAAGGAGTTCAGAGTCAAAATCGAAAATGTTTTTACTTTTTGTTTTTTTGGAGGTTTTTGCAGACATTTTGGTATATAAAAATATTAAATTTTAGAAGTGGAAAACAGAGGTTTGAGTTTCAAATATTGAGGAGCCAAACATTGTTTCCGGGTGATAGTTGTTTCCCGCTCCAGGAGCTGCACTGTCCATACCAGTAGTTACGAAATTTCTGTAACTACCAACCGACCGTTCTTTCAGTCTTCATTACTTTGAATAGATGCCTAAAATGCTATAGTGTATAATATAGTGCAGTACTATACCGACTATACGAAATCCAAGAGAAAGCTGGGTGAAAATGGAGTTCAAATAATGCTATTGTTACGTCATTCCTTTACCCCATACTCATGCTAGTAAAACTCTTAACAATAAATAATAGAACAAACACTATTATACTTACAAGTTGTGTTTACGACTGTTCTAAACAAACGAAACTGGAAATAAGTACGCGAAAAAAACGGAGAATGGGGGACGGCGAAAATCAAGCACGGAATAATGGCTCCATTTTCATCAGTAAGTGATTTGTAGTAACTATACCTAACCGGTGGAAACACCGACTGATAAAAATCATAGATAAGGAATAACCAGATCCCATTTTCAATTTCTACAACATGACGACTACAAACTGCTGATCGAATACCTGGAAAATCGGTAACCTTTCACAAATTGCGGTTTTTCTGGAAATCGGAAAACCCCTGTTTGGTACGTGTTTTTCGACAACCAATAGAGCTGCCAACTTGGTTGTCGAGAGGTGTTTATTACAGCCACTGAACAAATTTGGAAGAAAAACCCCCAATAGAAACATGGGTAGAATTAAAAAACGTCTGCCAAGTGGGTGTGGCACATAGCTTCCTCGTATCCATAACTTGACTGTATAGATCATTGAAAATTATTATTGACTAAAGAACTTCGTTCAATTAGGCGAAGTAAATATTGAATTAGGGTAAATTATTGTTATGCAGGAGCATAACTTGAGAAAATAAAGGTAGGCATGTTCAACTATTGAACAAACTATAAAATATACCTAATAAGTCCGAACAATCCCTGAAAATTTCATCGAAATCGGTCAAGAACTCCCGGAGTTATGCTTGTGGCAAGGATTTCACGTTTGCGCATCCGCGGAGGCTACTATAGATCCGAAGGTCATGAAACTCATAGGGGACCATCTACACATCAAACCGAACAATCCATGAAAATTTCATCGAAATTGGTCAAGAACTCCCGGAGTTATGCGCGTAACAAGGATTTCACGTTTGCGCATGCGCAGAGGCTACTATTGATCCGGGGGTCATGAAACTTATAGGGGACCATCTACACATCAAACCGAACAATCCCTGAAATCATTGTACGTTGAGGTAGGGGTGTACTATCACACATGAGTTTTCAAAGATTGAGGAGCCAAACACCGTTTCCGGGGGATAGTTGTTTCTGGCTTCAGGGATTGCACTGTTCATAGTTACGACATTTCTGTAACTACCTACCGACCGTTCTTTCAGTCTTCATTACTTTGAATAGATGCCTAAAATGCTATAGTGTATAATATAGTGCAGTACTATACCGACTATACGAAATCCAAGAGAAAGCTGGGTGAAAATGGAGTTCAAATATTGCTATTTTTACGTCAGTCAATAACCCCATACTCATGCTAGTAAAACTTTCAACAATAAATAATAGAACAATCAGTATTATACTTACAAGTTGTGTTTACGAATGTTCCAAACAAACAAAACTGGAAATACGCGAAAAAACGGAGAATGGGCGACGGCGAAAATCAAGCACGGAATAATGGCTCCATTTTCATCAGTAAGTGATTTGTAGTAACTAAACCTAACCAGTGGAAACAACGACTGATAATAATCATAGATAAGGAATAATCAGATCTCATTTTCAATTTCTACAACACGAAATAACTACAAACTACTGATCAAATACCCGGAAAATAAATTGCGGTTTTTCTCGAAACCGGAAAGTCCATGTTTTTTGTAACATAGGTGCCTGTTTTTCGTCAATAAGTAGAGCTACCAACTTGATTTTTTTTAATATTGTCGAGAGGTGTTCATTACAGTCACTGAACAAGTTTGGACGAAAAACTCCCAACGGAAATATCGGTAGAATTAAAAAATCATGAACATTGAAAATATGAAAAAACTGTTTTGCTATTGGTCTCTAGGGAAAATAATATTTTCACAACAGCGTTGAGATGTTTTTCCTTAGAAATCCATAATCCTTATGTAACGTTGTATTTTGGGTAGTACAGCCTTGCATTCAAAAGGGTTTTTCGTAACAAACCAGTTTTTGAAAATGGTATCCAGTTACCTATACATTTATCTTTGGAAAACCCTTTTCTGATTGAATAAAAAAGTTTTTAGTTTGATTGTGACAGATTTAAAGGGGTTCAGAGTCAAAATCGAAAATTTGTTCACTTTTTTGAGGTTTTTGCAGGCATTTTGGTATATAAAAATATTAAATTTTAGCAGTGGAAAACAGAGGTGTGAGTTTCAAAGATTGAGGAGCCAAACATTGTTTCCGGGGGATAGTTGTTTCCCGCTCCAGAAGCTGCAATGCCAATACCAGTAGTTACGAAATTTCTGTAATTGCCTACTGTTCATTCGGTGTTCATAACTTCCAATAGATACAGCACAGTTCTGGACTTGGCTATATAGTATAGTACAGTGTAGTACTATTCATACTATACGAAATCCACGTGAATGCTGGGTGGAAATGGAGTTCAAATAGTGTTGTTGTTACGTCATTCATTTACCCCATACTCATGCTAGTAAAACTCTTGACAATAAACGAAGGGTACGGGGGAACAAATTGGTTTGTCACCTGGGGGTTGATTTGAGTAATCTTGAATTGAAAGTTCTTCCCCAGTCCAGGAAATCTTTCGGCCTCATTTTTCAGCGACAATCTACTTTTTTTCCCCCGTTTGACTACACGATATGCAACTCCTCCATATAAACTACACAACTGCACCCATAACTCAGATTTGATAAAAATGTGACAAACCAGGTTCTTCCCTCCTACCCTTCAAATAATATAACAACTGTATTATACTTACAAGTTGTGTTTGCGACTGTTCCAAACAAACAAAACTGGAAATACGCGAAAAAAAACGGAGAATGGACTACGGCGAAAATCAAGCACGGAATAACGGTTTTATTCTCATCAGTAAGTGATATGCAGTACCTATACCTAACCGGTGGAAACACCGACTGATAAAAATCATAGATAAGGAATGATCAGACCCCATTTTCAATTTCTACAACATGATGACAACCTATGATGATAACCTTTCACAAATCGCGGTTTTTTCGAAACTGGAAAACCCCTGTTTGTCGTCACTTAAGCAGGTATGTTTTTCGACTACCAATAGAGCTGCTAACCAATATTGTCGAGAGGTGTTCATTACAGTCACTGAACAAGTTCGGACGAAAAACTCCCAATAGAAACGTGCTTAGAATTAAAAATACATAAACATAAAAAATATGAAAAAAAAACTGTTTTACTATATTGTCTTCAGGTAAAAGAATATTTCCACAGCAGAGTTGAAACTCCCTCAGTGAGTACCTAAATGGAAAGTAGATAAAGGAATATAAAAGAAGTATGAATATTTCATGAATGTATCCAGAGAAACAGGTACCGGAAAAAGTGTTAAATTAGAACCAAGTCATGAACCCCCTTAAATTTAAAAATAATAGCAATGATAAAACTAGGTTTTAATTTTTGACTATAGGAATTTATATGAGACGATTATTAACCTAACCAGCACATTGATGTGTCATAGGACAGATGATACTTGATCTGGGTATCTACTTTTGTGATGCGCTAAATGCAGTAAATTGATCTGTATAAATTACAATCGACTTACGACGACTTACTCGTCACATTCCCTGAAAATGTCCTCAAAATCTGGGAAGCTGAAGAATTAGGGCTTATTGCAAAGATTTGTACACACGCGGAACAGACAGATAGACCCGAAACAAAAGGTGTTCAGAACTTCCTAAAATGCGAGTGAACATTTTTATTTTCAAGAAAACGTGGATAATTTCCTTCATCCAAAGATAGACTCTGAAGGAAAACTTGTTGGGAATAAATACAACACCATTGAATTGATTAGCTTGGAAGTCAGGGCTGTATACTGACGTTTGTTCTACTTGGGGCAACAATAATTTTACATGAGTGATGTAGGGAAAAACAATTGTGAACAAAATCAGGATAGGTAATTGCAAAGTTGTAATTTATATAAAACGTAATGCATTGACTAGAACTTGAATATGGTATGTGTGCAATAAATATGCATAGTCCGTTGAGACAGGCTTCTGACATAGTTGACCTCAACCATGTTATAACCCTTCTCAACGACCTTTCAATTGTACACGTAGTGCATGGCTGTGCAAGAAGATGACCCTTGTTGTACATCGATCATATCCAATTATTAGGTAGGTTTTGCAAGAAGGGTAAAGGGAACTATCCCCTATTGTTCATTTTAGATGAAAATGAGTATTAATTCGCGTGACGAGCTAATTGTGGTGTAGGTAGTCTACGAAACCGCCACAGTTGCCCCTCCCTCGCATAGCTACGTCCTTGTTTGTAGCTACGATTTCGTGCAAATACCTTATCTGCAATGGTGGATAAACCTAGTCGATCGGTAAATTTACTTGTTGGTAATTTATTTGAAGGTATTCATACCTACATACTAAGTAGAATGGAGAAACGTGGAACTACCTTGAATAGAAACTGGTTAGTTGATAAAATCGTAATATCAACAGAAGACAGATATCTGGGCAATCAAGCAGGGTAAATAATGAAAAGGTTGATGGTACCTACCTAGGTAATGAAATGGTGGAGCGGTGATGACAGCGTGACATAACAAACGGATGTATTCAATAGCCTCTGCCGCCGGTCACCGCCATTAGGATTCGATATTCTGATTGTCCAGTTGTATTGCTCGTCCTATTGTTATTACTATTATGTGGGTAGGATATACAGTATATTCAGTGGAGCATACAAACGAGTGAGTCTTTGACATCTGCCCCTCCAATAATGACATCCAATCCCTTGCCACGTGCAGTTCAGGTTGGTAACCGCATTACGGATTTGTCCATATAACTTCGTTGCAACACCTCATGAGAAATAATACTAACTTTTCCATGTTCAGTTGTACCTAATTGAAGAATAAGTAGCTAAAAACACTACAACGATTTGATGCGATTCTCAACAGCATACACCACTACTTCTTGGACAAATGGCAGAAATGTTATAAAATCAGAATATTGAAAACGTTATAATGTTCGTTCTTGATAAGGAATCGAATGAACCCACTCGGACCTCATTACGCTCACCTAAAAAGGACTTGAACTTTTGACAGAAAAACAAACGTCAACATGACTGTGAATTTGTCTTAACATGGATCAAATCACCAAGAAAATTGAGACTATCGAATCAGCAGATAAATAAATGGAATTTTGTTTTCGAGTTCTTTATGAAATCGAGTTTTTTCATAAGTTATGTTCATTTGCGAATAAGTGAAGCGAAGGTAGATGTTTTATTTTATCTCCTTAAATTTCAGGGTTCCATACGTGGGTTTCAACACCTGTGTTGGTAGAGTGCATTTGCAGGTACCTATGTATTTAGAAATCAGCTTTTGTGTCATGGGTACTTCGGGACCAGTGAAATGTTTATGGACGAAGTCATTTTGTCTCTGGGACATCTAGATATCTATTACAATGAATGGAGAAACACTGATCAGCTTAAGAACCCTTGAGGGTCGATCTATATAGGTTAAATATAAATGGGATTTTTTTTAATTAACTTTTAAAAATAATTTACAAAGTTCTACCAAGTAATCGGAATAGGTCCAACGAGCGTTATTTTGTAGTTAACAGAATTCGATGGGCCCTTGAATTGCAGGCAATTACTAATATCCCTTCAGCCCATATCATCAAGAATTTACCTCATTAATCAATCATTATGAGCAGCTTCATAATGTGATTAATCAATTAGGATCCACGAATTCAACTTTATTACCATTTAATTCAATTATCGTTCAGGCTCAATGAATTGTACTATAATTCTACAACCGACTTCTGCTCACTAATCATTCGATGAATTGTGGCAAAATTCATGATTGAAAACCGTCTATCCCATTCATAAAAATAAGTTTTTTCAACGAAAAAAAAAAATCATTAAAAATTAAAGTCATTAGTAATTGAAAATAGAAAACTTGCAAAAGTAGTTGATCGCCTTCGTTAACACAACTTCAAAATTATTGCAGCCATACAAGAAAAAACACAAAACTCATAATAAGAATAATAATTTATTTTCAAAATATTATAAAATAATTTTCAAGATTTAATAAATAGACAATCTTACATTTCATACGGGTGTTTTTTGTGAGAATGTGAATCACCAACGAAATTAATAATTTACATCCGATAACACTTTTTTTAATCTCCTCGATTTAAACGTAACTTTTTTTCAAAAATCAACTTTTCGATTTACAATTAAACAACAATTTTCACTTCATAAAATCGTCCCAAATGTTGAATCAATTTGCTCTTCTTAATACGCTTCCAACGAATCACGTTAACTTGATGAAAGAAGATCAATTTACAAAACGAACGACGTATTCAAATATTTTAACCAGTCAAAAAAAACAAAGGATCAGATACTGAGGGTGGATACAATGTAGGGCGGAAGTTATGTTCTTTTATCCAGATTTTGAATGAATTACGAGTATAAATGAACATGAAATTATGGCATTTGTAGGTATAGATACAAGATGAACAGTACAACGTACTAACCACAACCGTAAAACTCTGTGTGCTTATTTGATTTGCTTTTCCAGAGAATATGCAGGTTTCTAACCAGCCTTAAGCTTATAATTATACCATTTGAAGGAACAGCAGTATAAATCCTCCATACTTATTTGGAAGTAGTTAGCAATCGCATTGAAAGAAATCCAGTTCCACAATAGCAACACGACTTTCTGAGTTTGACATTCATCCCAGAGAATGGCAGGACCTTGAGGGAAAATTTAACCAATAGTTCTGATCAAAAACAATCATCTAATCAAACTTATCGCTAGTCCTGGTATATTCATAATATTAATATGAAGAGTGGCACTCTTTTTAGGTCAATTTGTTCTTAAGAGCACGCTTTTCGCCTGAGTAAGGGCACGCTTATCTTTACAGCAAGATGAAAGCTGATGCAAATAGCGTATGTTACAAAAAGACTACTTCAACAGGTAACCAGATACAATACTTCAATTTATATGCTCAAGATAATTAATATACATCCATAGAATCCAATACTATTCTGAACGATTTCAACGGTTTAGTATTGTTCATTTTGAGGGAACAGGAACATGAAACTTGAAGTTTGGATTTTGTGTAGGTTACTATATAAATCCTATGAAATTTGATTTAATAACCAGGGTGTAGAAGATACACCATAGGTCGTATTTAGAATAGCGCCTGAACACAGAAGTTTTTGGTAGAAGTAACATTAACTTCGCGCGTATTACAGAAAAATACGTTTGACAACACTGGTAAAGTTATACATTTTTAGTCGTACAATTTTATTAGTGAGGGAGGGAGAATCTTGGATGCAGTAACAACCCACACCAAAACCAAGTTCCCAATTTGAAAAAAAAAGTTCCAAATAGCAGGGAGGAGCTGGGAGAAGCTTCAGCTTTCTGATCAGGAAGTATCGAGAAAAAAGAAACATTTTCATAACGAAAACAATCACAAGTTTGGTTTTTCAAGTACACTAAATTAATCGGAAGTTTATATCTCGTAGCCATTGAGACTCACATGCGAGGTAATTTGAGTTTTTTTACGCGTTCGTCCATTCTTTGAATTTGGGAAAGAAGGAATATTTTACATATTCCCAGATTACAGAAGGGTGAGTATGAACGTATAAATGCATTTTGAAAGTGACAAAAATTTGATGTTTAGAAACGTTGAAACATTCAGGACAAAAACTGGAAAATGATCTCAAATGGCAAACCATTTCACACAAGGTCCTCAATCACTGGTTGATGTAGCGTACACACACACAAATGAACAAATCAACTTTACATTGTATCCACCCCATTAAAATCTTCAATAAATACGTTAACCAATCCGTCAATAAAATAAATGTACAACTTAAAACCCAAGGAATACAGACTTGGCGGGAATACGTTTTACTCTTAACATAAAAAAAGAAAATGTTCCTAAAGAAAAAGGGGAAAGACAATATTTTTAGGCTTAGACGTTTTTTGTAACTATATACAACCATGTACAAAAAAATAATGAGTTACATACTGCGAAATGTGTATTATCTACATTGAATAGATAAGAGATTTTAAAAAATCTATCGGGTTTTGCTGGTACAGATAAAGTAGGTGAGTCCGCAAAATGACATACGTCATAAAAAAAAATAATAAATAAAATAAAATAATGGTACTTGAATATGATCTAACACTTTACAAATAAGAGAGAGACTGGTTACTTACAGAAAGGAATGAGTAAAGGACGTTTTTGATAGGAATAGCAAAGCACACTGACATTTAATGAAATTCGGGTACAGCGTATAAACTATTTTGTTTATAGGGAAATCAATGTGTTACTTTGTTAAAAATTTGATTGAATTTGTCAACTAAAAGGAGCATTCAACTCTCCTCAGTAGGATTTCCACTCTCACAGTCATTTATTTCGTGACCATCTTCATAGTCTGATGATGAGGACGCATCACCATTTTCGATTGGTTCAGTCCCATCTCGATGTTCATGTTTGTTTTCTGACTCGCTTTCTTCAGTGACATCTTTATTTTCAGATTCGTTTTCTACATGACCTTCTTTGTTGTCCGATTCACTATCGCCTTCGTCGTCTTCTTCTTGTTCGCCCTGACCTTCGTCGTCGTCTAGTTCATCTTGACCATCCTCATCTTCCAATTCGCCCTGACCTTCATCGCCATCTTGTTCGCCACGGCCTTCATCATCGTGTTCGCCTTCATACTCTTCATCCTCGTCAGGCTCACCCGATGAGTCCATCTCTTTCTTGGCGTGGGGAGATCCCCCGTTTTCAGAACTTTGGTAGTTTGGAGGTGTATCCTGATCTGGGCCCTTCTTCGTCATGGTCACGACTGGTGCAGGGATGCTGTCACCCCCTAAAACTGTCCCATTCGATTTATCACGTTTGATCGTGATGGTCAGTGCTGGTATTGGCTCTTCTTCAATCGCTGTTGAACCATGGTGGGAAGACCTAGGGCCTACTGCTTTTATTGATACGGAAGGTGGTATTTTAACATCTACATCTAATCTCCTCTCTTTGGCTTCATATTCACTCTTAATCTCTTCTTTTTTACGTCCCTCTGATTCTTCTTTCTTAGCATTCTTTGCAGCATCAGACTTCCTTAATCTATCTATGGTCATCTGGACAATTCTTCGTAGCTCTGCCAGAGAAGCTGCACTCAGATCTGATATGTTAGATGCTAGCGATCTAGAAAGTATTGTATTTATTAGTAAAATTCAACTGGTAAATTATTTAAAGTATTATTTACAAGATTGTCATATAGAAGTAAAGACAAGACAAGGAGAACCCACTAGTGGACACTAAGCAGTACTGCAAAGAGGGAGGTGGACAGCACGCTCGATATCACATGTCAAAACTTGATAAGAGAAAAACATGGAGAGGTCAACTTTTTCCTAATGGTTCCTCTCAGGTCATGGGCTTTTTCTTAGGCCAAATTATACAGAATGGACAAGTAGACGTAGAATGGACAACTGTCCAGAAGCAGACAATGATGTGTTTCACACTTTCTTTGTCTGTAATCAGTAGGAAATAGAAAGAACACTAATGTAAGATGATTTGGAAGTGCCATCTCAAGACATTACGCCAGAGATGGTATAGTTGGCAAACTGCTTGAAAGGGAGAAACATTGGACCTTTGTGGCTTTCTACATTGAAGGCATTAAATAGAAAAAGATCATCCACGAACGGTAGAGACAGAGAAGACAGGAAATGCACCGAGTGTACTGAAACAATCTCTCAAGGACTTGGGACAAGCAAGATGTTGAAACAGTACCAGGCTGAATTCCAACGTGGGAAAAGAAAGTGAGGTTTTAGTGGGTT
Source organism: Creontiades dilutus (assembly GCA_031894815.1). Taxonomy (NCBI): domain Eukaryota; kingdom Metazoa; phylum Arthropoda; class Insecta; order Hemiptera; family Miridae; genus Creontiades; species Creontiades dilutus. The sequence continues at coordinate 410,704 of JAVIWC010004007.1, forward strand.
TGAATCATACATAACCCAGGGTGCAGTACCTTTGGGTATCCCACTAAATCCGATTTCCACCTTAGGCAGGGCTTACACCTGACGGATGCGGCAGCAGGGCCCTGGAAATTGAAGACAGCGGGGGGGAAACTAATACTTTTGCAAATTTATGGTCTGCCATAATTCATAGCCTAATCAATTACTATACTTTGGGGTAAACATGAGAGTTCAGAGCTATGTCACGATGACCCTATCCAGTTTTGGTTTTAATTGGCCAATCTTTTCTTCTATTTTTATGGAAGGAGTTTCTACAAGAGATTTGACCAACTAGGACCAAATCTTGCAAAGACCTCTACAGATCACATAATAACATATGTTTTGTTCGTTGAGATGGCGATTTTGAGAGGTTTTTGCAAGTCCAGTTTAACAAACTCGTGTCTAAATTCCATTCATTTCATTATACTACAATAACATATTGATATTAAATATAAGGAGGAAGTAGAATATTATTCTATTGACTAAACTTACTCGAAATAGTTGAGGTCTCGTTCAGGATTGGCTGGCCTGTCACTATCGCTGTCCTCATTCATTGAAATATTGAGGAAATTGATTGGGTCAACATTGCATCTGGAAATTTGATAATGAACCGAATCAGATGCAAATAACATCAAATCACATATTGTTACAAAATCAGAGCTGTAAAGAGAGTTGGTTAAAGCGGCAGCACAAGTGCTGCATCTTTGGGAGAAAACCTCAATTTCGCATCACAGTGTGAATCAGTTGAGATAAATATCTCAACTTTTTCACGAGTGATAGAAAACTGTCGATTGAGGCTCTGTAATTTTACTAGTAAACAGAAGTTGCACAAAGTCACGAGTGTTACTCAATGTGACGGGAAAAAAAAAGTTTTTTTACAATTAAAGTTGAAAATAACAACAGTGGCACAAAGGTGTACTTACTGCAACTGAACGACACGGTTCTGCTGGCCGGGAGCCGAATTTTGATGAGGCCGCTGGGGTGCAGGTAGTACTGAAAATTGAGAATACATGTTTTAGCTCAGACAATAAGATGGCCATACAACCGAATTTTAAAAGACTGTTAAAAAATGACGTATATTGTCATACAAAACTATATATATATTCTCGACCATAAATTACAGAGGAATGAACTTTTCCTAAACTACAAGACACTTGAAATCAAGGCACTCGTGATCCTATCAACAGTCAACAATCAACATCAACAGATTCACCTCCTTTCTTCTTCACCTCAATACCAATGTTCTTTAGCATTTCGCTTAAATCCCTGTATCGCTTGCCTATACGTCTTGGGATCATGGTTATGCGTGGTACAGAGAAAAGCATCGTTCAATTCAGTTTTTTTACTGGACGTAGGGTCTCTCAGATTCATGCAATGTTCAGATTTAGATGTTTCTATATTTAACTCTTCCTCCTTACTTCCGTGTCCTTCTATCTTCTTTTCACTTTGATCCTCTTCCTTCCTTTCACTTCTTATTTCCTCTTCCCCCTCTTCACTTAGATCATCGTTCTCCTTCTCACTTCTTCGTCAACTCTTATTTCTCGCAAGTATCGGGGCTATCCATTAAACATTGTTTTTCATAGTATTTTTGCCGAGTTTTCAAATTTTCTTCTAAAATTATGACTTTTTCTTTTCCATCTTCCCACTTCCCATGAAAGTTATATGCAGGGTCCATATCTGAATAATTGAATTTATTGCGATCTTGGAAGGGATATTTATTTTCTTCAAAAATGACGTCTCAATTCATCAAAATCTTCTGGCGTTCTAAATCCCTTAGTCTATACCCCTTCGAAACACAGGCATAACCGAGAAATATACAGTCTTTTGTCTTGTCGTCCAGTTTCCTTCTTTGTACATTTGAGATGTAGACACTCGCTACCATTTTCACTCCTCAAGCATTTCATGACCTTGCCGGTTTCTTTTTCTACTATAATTTTGAATTTCTTAAAACAACTTAATGCTTCGCCTTTGTTTTTCAAGAAGAGTACAAGAGCTCTCCTTGAAAAGTCATCAATAAAAGATATGAAATATTTATACCCCGAGTACGAATGTATAGGCATCGGTCCCCTAATGTCTGTATAAATAAGTTCGAGTAGCTCATTCTTATCTGCTTGACTTCGAGAAGCATCTATTATCAGATCATTTTTGTCATAAACTTTGCATGCTCCATTTTCAAAAGTAAAAAGTTTCCTTTTATACCCACACAATAAACTTTCAAGTTTTTCGGGAGTATAATCATCATCATTAAAAGTACATACCATACTCATTGTCGTTTCAAATTCTTCAGGCAATCCACTGATTATTACATTGCATATTTGTTCATCGTCTATCTTAGAGCTGCCAGCCTTTACCACCTCGGACGCATAACCCAAAACTCTGTTTATGTACGTTTCCATGTCCTCATCTTGCAACATTCAAGACGTAAAAAGACATTTTGACGCTTGTAAATGGCGTAGTCGAGTCAGTGGCTAGAACCTAGAGGACAATTTATTCCAGAGAGTCCTTGGACACGAAACACCTAGAATATCCTGTTGAATTTCTCCAGTTAGGGCTCTAGCGATCAACCTAAATGCGTAAACTCAGCAAATTTTTTTTTATCATTCGTTGAGACTGATTCCCATAAATTGTGATCCTCAAGCTCTAATCGAACATTGAATGACCGCGCTTTTATAATTTTTTCTATCAAGTTTTACGATACTGCTGTGCCATTTTGACTTACTCTGCTCCTCCTCATCCATTTCACTCTGAAGAAAAGCGCAGAAAATTCACTGGGCACCCGTAACATATATTGTCGACCGTAAATTACAAAGGAATGCACTTTTCCTAAACTACAAGACGCTTGAAACCAAGGCACTCGTGTATCCTATCAACAGTCAACATCAACAAAGATAAAAATGAAAAAACTATATAAAAATCCAACGTAACACTCCAATAAACGCCTTAATTGCAAGCAAGGTGTGCTTCGCCATAAAGGTTTTAAAGTAACAGTTGTATTTTTAATTTCGTTAATTCCAGGCCTTGTGGTTATTTTTCTCTCCATTGTTAGCCCTTTCCCACCAAATCGAAAATAATGAGACAAGCATACATTACAGAAATCTTTCACAAATTCATAAAATTCTAAATTAATCAGGTTATGTGACAATCGTCCATACAGTCAATGCAATATTGCATTCATCAGCGTAGATAACGGTTCTTCCTTTCTCAATAGTTTTGGGAGTTTCGGTTAATATATTAACACCTTGACCACTTAGCAAAATAGATAAGTTTGGAATTGAGTTGAAAATAACTAAGAAGTTAACAGCTTAGATAAGGACGAAGAATGAGAAACGGGGTGAAGTGGAATCGAATTCTTATGTTCGTACCTAGCTACTATTCTTTTAACTCACTTTTCCGTCGTTTGTTGGGGATATTTCTACGCCAGTGCTTCCATCCGGCAGGTCCTTCCATCGTTGCACACTCAACCAATCGTCTCAATGAGTCCTAAAAACGTTATATAAATTGGTAAATATATTTCAAGTTTCATACAGTCATATTCCTCCTGACATTCAATTATTTAAATGAATTCCTTAATTGAATAAATTAAAAGGAACTTCACTCGAGTGCCTAGCAAAATACAACCCCGACTTGTTGTCAACGTGCAGTATACAATCAAATCACAGAATATACTATTTACTTGTAAGACCTATCTATAAGTCTAGGGCTAAAACAGCTTGGAGTTTCAATTCAACAAACAAATAAATGAGTTTTAGGTACTTGGTCAGAAATTATGCACTCAAAATTGTAGGTAGTCTTCATCGTATGAAGTAGGTATATTCAATTCGAAATGGATTTTTCAAAATCATATTGGAAAAAAGCTTATATTTCTTGAGTAATTATATAAAAACGTATGTCAAGCATGTGGCACATAGCTTCTTCGTATATGTAACAGAATTTGTACATCACTGAAATGTTTTAATTAGTCTTGAAAGATTTTGAATCGTAAAAGATCTAGCAATTAAGTTTTTAACGAGAATCGACTGGACAAAAATATCAAAGGACGAAAACGCATTAAAGAAGTATTGCAGCTTTTTCAAGGCACTAGTTCTACATCGAGTAAAATGACGTTAGGATCCTAAGCCAAACCTTCATATTTGCGAAAAATTTCACGAATTATGTAGCAGTACCTTTCACAAATAACAACATTTTTGGAAATCAATCAGAATTTAGGAAAACTTTCAAGGAATAAGCAACAAAGAAGAAGGAGGCATGTTGGTGACTCCCTTTAGTTATTGGTAGCACCTATTTCTCTGTGCAGGCTTGGAGAGTAGGGAGGTACCCAGGAGTAGTACCCACTCCACATTATATAGTTGACAATTTTTCAAATTAATATGTTTCTAATTTCAACACTCAAGGAATTTTAATTTTTTAAACTTCTTTTCTCAACGCCTGTGTTTTGTTTTGACCTCATGTGGCTCATTTTCTCAAAAGGTATCATTTGACTTGGAAAAGGATTCATTCGGTTTTGGAAAAGTGTAATTTCATTTGGAGAAGGTTTGATGGGGTCTGTGGAAGGTTTAATTTGACTTGAAAAAGGATTAATTTGGATTGAAAATGGTTTAATTTACATGCGTCATACGTCATTCTCGACCACCCTCTTCTCATCTTGAGCGAGATCTGACCACTAGGTGTCACTAACTGATTTATAGATCGGTTTAGTTTTTCATTTTCAAGCCCATGACCACCCAATTGGATTTTCCCATACACCCCACCACTTTTAAAGCTCTGCCACATAGAACGCGATTAACAATGATCTCTGACGACATTATCTAGCGATATCGTTGAATGGTAGAATATTGCATCATCCCAGCCACATACAACGCGATCTGACTCAGCGGCCCAATCTAGATTGCAGCGACAGGCGATACAGCTTACAAGAATACAAAAATCATTACAAGCTTCGGCGATCCTAGTTCAAGATGGATAAAATAACTGAGGTTTTGATCGAAAAAGTGAGATCTACATCCTGGGTCACAGAACTTCGTATAGATCCTCCTAAATTTGCCTGAACATACGAAACCTACTGTATATATCCCTCTTCATGAAACAGTAGCTCACGATAGAGACGGTGGTATTCATCAAACTGTTCTATCTATTGATTTATTGGATAAACCCACAAAATCGCCTTTTTGCAGAAACGCAAAAAAAGCAAGAGCTCCTATTGGTCGGAACTAATAATTTCTTCGAGAGGGAAGAAAAAAACACTTCTTCGAACTTGTTGCACAGAAATCTACCACTTACTGAATCGCTTACTCAGATATCGCATTGTGTGTGACATAGCTGTATCTTGAATCACCAAGTTGATCGCGGGAATGCAGATTGGTGAGACAGATCGTGTTGTGAAAGAGCCTTACAGGATTAGGAAACTTACAAAATTCGTCTAGTAATAACATTGTTAAAAATACCTCTTTACGCGGACGACCTCTCTTCCTCTTGCCCATACCAAGGAGTTGGAATGGTGGGAGCTGTTTGGTGATCCCGTACGGGTTGTTAGGTGAGGGTGCTGGATGTGAGGGAGCTTGTGTGGGTTTAGTAACGCCATTGGAACTGGACGGTGAGGGCATAGCCACAGTAGTGGCAGGTGACGTCGCCTCCGCTTTGGACGTAGGAGTCCCTGCCATCGCCATGGAAACCAACTGCGAGACGGACAGGTTCGGGCTGTAATCATCTGGAGGTCTGTTCTTTGGAGGTCTCCCTCTTCTCTTGCCGTTTTTCGTTAAAGTGATAGCTCTCCCTAAATAAGCGGATAAAAAAGGAAATGAAATAATGTGAGGTAAAATTCAAATTCGATAAAAATCAACCACCGATGCAAGCTAAAGCATTCCATTAATCAAACTATACATCACCCATGCAACAAAACCTCGAGGTTTTCATGAAAATTCCAAGGTACAAATAAGAATAATTATATACCAACATGTTCACAGCATACAAGTAATTTAAAAACTTACAGCTTGAGCCTGAGAAGAAAGTATGAGATTTAAATGAACGTATAGGGAAACATTCCCAAAACGAATTTTATATGGAAGAACTAATTAATAAAATATTTAATGAAATACGTTCAAGTTTGAGCACTAAGTTAGGTAATGAGACTTTTTTGAACACATATAAACATATTTACAAATGTATCAGATGTTTGGAAGTCAAAAGCCTACTCAAGTTTTATATGTGAGGTTCCTTAGTTTTTGATGATGGTGAATGGGCAATTTTAGCTGATTTATTTTATTCCATCAACAGTCTAGTAGAGAACCGAAAAGGATGCAATACGAAGAGGTATGCGAAAAAATGACCTCATAGGGGGGTTCTACCTGTATCGTCAATTAATTTTCTTTCTCCTGATTTTTGGACAGGGCCGTAGGTTTTCAAGGTCGGAGAATCCGATACTATGATCAAAAATGAAAAACTTCATCAAGTTGAGGATGGAGTTCATTAAACACGATTGTTCCACTAAATTCAAACATTCATCAATGACACAAAAAACACAAAGACAACACAGTAATACTCAAGTATCAATTTTATCTTCTGGCTAACATTTTCTTTTTTCTTCAAAAATCATAAACAACTGAGTTTTTCCCAAGAAATTAATTAATTTAGATATTATAATCAACCCGTTAATCATCCTGACAAGTTAACTGTTCATAATGACGACTAATTTATGTTTGACTAACTAGAAAACCAGAAAATATCTGGTAGAAATATCAACATCCATGAGAAATAATCTTTTTGACTGTAACAAGAAAGGATGCATGGGAAGAATACGCTTTAAAAAAATCAAATCTTCATATATCAAAGGGTAAATTTTTTTTCACTACAAAGCATTTTTTTAACTTCCACTACAAGACATTCAATGTTAAAGATCTTTTGTATGCCTCTGGGGTAGAGAAACTACTTTTCCGTTTCCTACGAACATTTTCCAGTTCATTAACAGAAAAAAGGGACAATTGATCTCAGTTATATCGACATTTCAACACAATTGGAGCTTATACAAATTATTAAAGCACCCTAAAGCTGCTCAAGAGAATAGAAGGGAACATGGGCTCTTCGTGAAGGAAGTAGAGCTGACAACTTTTTTTTCGCATCTGACACCTACCCATTACAATATCGTTAATTTCGAATGACCATCAATGATATACGTATTGGTGGTTGAATCAGTAATAGAAGTAGATACTCAATTCATGAACTAACTGTCCCACATTTCATTATTTTTTTAATAAGCAGTTGATCTTAAATTTCGAAGAAAACCTTAGGAAAAATCGGCTGATATTATTTCATAATTGCATGAATTAATAAAGAAAATAAGATTAGGAGTTTTAAAAACATACTCCTCAATTATATTCGATATTACCACCTCAATTGTGAAATTGACACTATTTAGAATAAGAAATACCTAAGAAATACACTTGAAGAAGTGAAACCCAAAACAAAGAAAGGCATATCAAAAGGTCCTACGTCAGTTAGCACACCCCAAGATGAAAATTGCAATTTACACTTGAAAAAACACAAGACACGATGTGCATGCAACATGCGGGCAACTTACATAACTTTCAAACGCTTTTTTTGCGAACTGCTTAAGAAGGAAAATTGAGAAATGGATCATTTATTAAATAAACATGGTGAAGAAATATTAAGAAGTTGGTGAGGGTGAGGTTCGCATCATTTCTAAATGAGAGGTATCAATTTTTTAAGATTACACTGGCCCATGGAAGTTCATGCAATGTCAACATTATTTTTATTGTTTCATCTCCAAAAACTAGAAAAGTAAGTTATGGAACCCATTATTCGCAATATCAGATGGAACTTGCTGGTACATAGAATAAATTAAATTCAAGTATATTGGCGAAGAGTCATTTTTTATAGTGGTAGGGTAACCCAATTTGCTTGTATGAGATTGAGATTAAATACCATTTCATGCAGGAATATTCCTGGATTCAGGAGCACAAAGAAATAATAAGATCAAAAGTAAGTGTAAAGGTTTAGATTGTAAGTTTTTAAACATTATTTTGACTAACCAAGACAATTTATAGAAAACAGTGAGGGAGACATGACCATCGAATAAAGTAAGTGATAAAGATACCCTTAAATTGAGAAGTAATACAACAGTGAAAGATGTACAGATCGTGCGAACAGGTATCGAGTAGCATTTATTTTACGAATATATTTCAAACAATGACCATCACCGTAAAATTCCTTGATAAAAAGAGTTTCGAGTACATAGGTCATCAGAACAGTCATTTAGAAGCCATGGAAGCCGCCGAGTAGATTGGATAAACCATAAGATAAGTGGGGTTACCTGGGTAGAAGGCGGAGCGTAGGGGTAGCTCACCTTGGCAGTAGGGAGAGCGGATTGGGGTAGGAGGGGGTACAGCAGCTGGTGCTAGTCGTGGCAATGCAGCTGGTGCGATTGGTGTTACTGCTTGAACTCCGTTTTGAGGGGGGAGCACTAGCCTTTGCATGTTCCACGACGCCTGCAAACAACGAGTAAATTTAAACAATGATCAAATTAAGGAGATCCTGTCAAATGAAATTGTCAAGACTAGCGCTACCTAGTGGTGAATTAGTCTAACTACTTGACTTAACCCTCATCGCTAATAACTAAAAGTACATATTGGAAAAATCTCCAACAATACTCCAGTAGGAAATGTTGAAACCAAACAGTATCATTACTTAAGTCGCAGATATTGGAATCAAAGTACACTTGACTGAATAGACCATATAGCGGCCCACACACTATCCAACCGTCGGCCGACAATCGGGACTGAAGGTGGGGGGAACCCGACCGCTTGATGTCGGGTGGTTCTAGTCATCCAACGGGCCCGACGGTTGGGTCCCTTCCACACACCGTCCAACTCAGGTGCGAGTGCGGAGAGGGGGTCGTCTTTCAGCACCCCCCACCACCGATTGTCGGCCGACGGTTGGATAGTGTGTGGGCCGCTTTAGACCCTCCACTGAGCTCCTACCCTACTTTGACACGCCCAACAAACTGATTACAGGTCAGAGATCTTACATGGGAATGAGTGATGCCAACTTACTCTAGGAACAAATATTGGGAACCAAACAGTGTAATTACTCCAGTAGCAGATATTGCAACCAAACAGTTCAGTCAACTGAATAGACCACATGACTCTCTGATTCATATCAGCAAAAATCATATTGATTTTAGCCATCATCCCTGCCAAAATGGGCTTGGAGGCATTAACAGCCACAAGGTAAAACAAAAGATGTCTGCCTATTCACTTGATGGTAATTAAATTAGTAGCCATTTGGGCAGCTTGCAATCAAACACAAACAATGACTTCATGCACACTCGACAACATAACGGCATTCACCAACTAGGGACCAAGCGATGTCACGTGATTTTTGATTCAATATAGTGAATGGGCTATCAACTCTACAAACTGTTAATAATTATATGAGCGTGAATTAACTTGATGGCCCTGAGTTCTTATATTATTGATTTTAAGGTAAATAACAATCGATTTGAAAGAAGAAAAAAAAAAATTCGAAGATGAATAAGAAAGGTGCTACCCCCACTGCTCACCTACCACCCAAAGAATAACAGAAACGCTGATAACAGTGCCTATTTATAACTGCATATCTTTCCTGCAGTTTTGACGTATAAAACTTTGCGATTCGACAAGGTTTGCTCAAGTTAATTAGTAAAGGAAATTGGTGGAAACAGAGGGAATTGGTGCTAGATGGCAGTGATAACATAGTTGGGACTTCAAGGTAGTGCTGATGCTTGGCTTTTTCAATCAGCGGCCACCTGACAACACCAACAATCACTGTCCAGTTTCAAACCTCAACTCTAGCGCATTTCACGAGGAACTAAATTCAATACCTTTGGATAATCTCTAAAGATCAACTTTCACTCATTCACATTTCCACAATACAAGTAACAACCATCGTCAATGGTGACATTTTACTGATTATTTTAAACAATTACTGTGGGTCACATTCACAATTGGCATCAACAGGCAACCAGCGCTAATGTAGCATTATGATAACGCTTATCCGTCATTAGAGCAACCATTCTTTCACTAGAACCCACTGATTACAATAATTAACAAATTTGACGTATTCATTGTTTTCAATATAGGCCCTCAATTTCCCACATTTCCATTACATAAGTAATGTATTGATTGATGATTTTGAACAATTAATTGACTGGGTTTGTGGTAACTCGTAGCAAAAATCAATTTTTCTGTAACACACAGATCAGATATCTGAGACGGGAACGAGTAGTAAGTGAGAAATAATGGAACCAAATAGTTTATATAGTAGAGCAAATCACTGGTTTTGCTTGTGAAAGGTAAATTCTTAATGCCCCACACAATCCCCTTGTCAATCAATACGATTTGGTCAAGTTGACAGGACACTAACGACGAAAGAAAGTGGAGCAGAGTTTAAAGCACCAAATTAATCATAGCCTTGACATAGATGTTTCAAAAGGAGCTTACTGGAAGTTCAAGGTTGATGGTGGGGAGAGCTCCAGGCTTCAGTGTTCTCTTCGACAAGAGTTGCCCTGTCTCTTGTATGCACTGAAAAACGTTGACGAACGAGCCCTCGGGGAAGTGATTGCTGCAGATCATCGCACCTTCAGGCTTCCAGTCCTCTGCAAAACGATATGTTTTATACTAACGAACTGTTCATAATAATTTCAAAGGAACCATTTCAACAACCATACCATTATTGAATGTAATCAACCTGTGACTGCATGTGACATGAATATTTTTTTGGAGATGAATTGATAGCCAGGTTTTTGGAAAGTTGTGGAAGGGAAGAGGTCATACAGACTCGCATAGCCTACAGCCACTACCAATCAGGTTCTATTATTCACCTTTTTGTCCAATGATGCCGATCCAGCGGCGCCTCAGATCAGGATCTTCAGGGAACTTGAAGTGGGAGAATCCTTCATACTTTGGGTTACCGACCTCAAAGTAGCTGTGACACGATGGCACGGAGCATTTGACGTAAGCTCCAACTGGAATGACAATAAATTACTAATTAAAGGAAAACGTCTGTTGATAGACCTCACAGAAATTTCCTCATTTCAACAGATTTACCAGTAATATACAAAGGCAATTCAATTAAGAATGAGTTAAATCAAATTTCAGAATTACAACACAGTACACCTCTTAGCACTCGATTTTTTACTCTGCTAAAATGTCATATTTTTCAACATTGAACTTTTCCTGTTTTCGACCTAAATACTCTCAAATTCCCATGTCCTTTAATTTGCACTAAAAATTCAAATCTGAGGAACTGTTAGAAAGAGTTTTAAATGTCTTGAATTTTGGAGTATTTGACACCCATGAGTTGAGAGGAGTGGTGTACGGTCGAAGAGAGAAGTGGAATTGGTTAGTGATGCAAGGAATTCTATGCGTCTGTCAGAACGGCCGAATATATAGTACTCGGATGTTACCCACCAGAGCAAATGGTGGGGCCGTAGACCCATCTACGTGGTGGTAGTGGGGACTCCCGGGACGTCGCTAGAAACGCGGATGTTTTTATTTTTAAAATCTATATGGAATAAGGTGTGGAGGCGCAAGATAGTGTTAATGATTAATCAAACGGAAAATATGAAAACATGAAATTCATAATGTAGGTTTAGGTAGGTACTAAGCCTTGGTTTCCACCTCGAGGCTTACTATTTTAATGTAGACTTAATGTAGGTGTTAATCAGTGGAAAATTAAAAACGAAAAATTGGTCCAAAATTTGTTTTGCTAACGAAAAAACGAATGCGAAATTAAGATAAAGGGTGAAAATCAGCATTCCATATTGCAAATAGACAACAAAAATCGCTTTAACCTTCCTCATTAACGTGGCATATAACAACATCCCTACGGGACCCCAATGGGTTAGCATTTTCATTTGCTCTCACTAAACTAAAATCACGGGTCCCGTTTAGTTGACTTTCTATTGTTGTATTAACTCAAAAACCTGTGCATGGCAGAATAATGAAGAGGCAAATAACTCACCTTCAGGGGCTTTCATGCCAAATTTCATTTTATCTTCTTCATCATCGTCTTCTTCTTCCCTCATTTCCGTTCGGACAAAAGGAAGAGCAGACACTGAAAAGAACAAATGAGAGCTTAAATCTTCCGTAACTTTTAATTTAAAAACTTAATTTGTTGATATGTTTCAGAAGTGTGTGCTCCCCAACTTTTGAGACCATCGAATCAGTTGCTTGTACTGTTTCCTAATATTTTCCTGCTGCCTGCGCCAACTGTTCCCAAGAAATATTGATAGCCCTGAATGAGTTCGAACCCGCATCCTTACTACTAAGGGAACGTTTCTCCATAGTTGCAACACTAATGGATTTAGCTATGAGAATCCCAATAAGACGTTTGAAAAAAAATAGTAAGAATGTAAAAGCTTACTGTCGTCATCCTCGTCATCTTCGCCATAGACTGCTTCGCACTTGATGTACGGCATGTCATCTGTAAAGATAAGTGACAGGTCGTAAACTCAGAAAAAATGGGGAAAATTAGCGCCAACTTATACATTTTCATTTAAAAGAGTGAAAATGGCGAGAGTTTAAAAGAAAACTAACCGGAATCACTCATCTGTTGGTCTTCATCTTCTTCTTCGTTGGGCGGCATTTCAGCAGAAGGTTGAGCTCGACCAGCTGTGGAGCAACCAGAGGGTTAAAATGCAATGTAAGTTAATTTTAAATTTGATTTATTAATGATACGAGTCCATTTCTTATTGGATGCGGGGAACTTCATCTTACGTGGTATTCATAGAAAACGAGTAACTTTACTCAACAAGCGCAACAGTCCATAAGGTCAATACTGGCAAATTTGAAGCACCACCACCACAACTGCACTCCCTTTTGGCACATTATTTTCAATGGTGAACTTGTGCAATCTAACAAGATAAACAATTTTTCAACGCTCAAAATTTGATGGTTTACGTTTAATAAATGCATAACAAATTCAAAAATCGAATTAAAAAAAAAATACTGTTGAACCAGATTTAATGAAATTAGTATAGAAAAACCACATATTGGCCGACGATGATCCTCCTACATAAGCACTACTCTCGACCAAACTTATGGTCATATTTAAGGGTTGAAATATTGACAAATCAAAATCCCTTGACGTAGGGTGACTTTACAATCGAGCTCGCTCAAACGTCGGCTACTAGTTAGCAAAGTTGTGCGGCCTTCAACATCTTCCCCAGCTTTATACTAGCCGGCTAGTAACGTGCTAGTTTAAGATTGCACGGAGCTATTTGACTAGCCAACTAACCGGCGAGTTCACTACCGACTAGTTAATTTGCTGGCTGGATACTAGTAAACTCGCCCTGTGTAATCGAGGCTCAACTTCCAGCAAACTCAATCGCCTCACACCCACAGAAAACTGGTCAAAAAAGGGATTTTTCGAGGCTTTCACCAACATAGGCTCATGGGGTACTACCATTTCCAACTAACTTTGGACGCCGAATCGATTGGGATGGGTCCCAGGCCAGTGCAAGTTCATCAGACCCAGGAAATCTCATTTTTAAAGGTGAAAATATTGAAAATGGGTGTGAGTTTCCAATTTTTAAACGCTAACTTTTTCATTTTCTAGTTTTAACGACGCCAGTTCAAGAACATTCACATTCGCACTCCTGTTCACTATGTTATTTTTTTTCTGAAGAAGTTCTACTCAGGGAGAGTGGACGCATGAATGTGTGTGCCGGGTGGGCTCATTCGATTCATTTAATCCATAATGTTCTATACATAACGAATATAAAAACTTCAGTGTTCCTGCGTTTTGATTACACCTTTCAGGATTGACTGAGAGTTTTGCTGAGAATCCAGTTCCAACTAGACCCCCATACGTGATTTTTGACCCGGTTCATTACCTTTGGTTCATTAGTTACGGAGAAAAGCCACCTTCGCGGATTTATTTTCATTTGATTTTCGGATTCTACTCACCTTTAATCGTTAAACAACGAATTTTAAGGGGGTCAAAATTATTTTCTTCATCGATTACGAAGGTTTATTATTCAGAAATTTTAATTTAAAAACCACAGGTCTAAGCGTGAGACTGATTTTTTTCTAAGAACCCCGGGACACAATTACTAACCTATTATCGTGATTCTAGTTTTTTTCCAAATCCCATCTCAATTTTAGTCTAGCTCTGCAGCAAACCTCAACAACTTTTAATTCCAAAACTTAAGAAAGAAAATGGAGGAGTTAATACCGGTGTTTGACTTACCGATATTGAAAGTTAATAGATATTGATACATTAAATTAAGCCCTTGAACGATTTTCGTTCGAATCCATGCGATTTCCGGGAAAATCTAACTCAATTGAATCGAAAAAAGTGACCAAGCGTAAACTGTAATTTTATTATGCTAATAAATTGGGGGAGAAGGGATGGTTCAATGTTGAAAACCCAGGCATTTTCTGAAGAAATGGAGAGTTTTCAGTTACAAGACCATCCATGAACTAATGAATCGAATGACAACGCTCTACTTGACTCTGTAATAATCGTATTACGTTTAAAAAATCATTAAATCGAGAGAGTAAAGAATTGAAAAGAAGTTGCCAGTCGATAAGTAAAACGAGGTTATTAAGGTGCTACAAAAACATCTCCGAGTGTTACTACTCGATTCAACCCGAAAAATCATCTAAAGATCGACTCAGAACTTATAAGTTCACGAAGAGCCAAAAATAAATCTCAATTTCTCTGGGAAAAATTTACCAACATCAAAATGTCATTTCTTACTCCCTACATAGGCAGAGTAGAAGAGAAATTAAAAATAAGCCATTGGAAAGCTGAGTTCTTGGGAAAGAACAAATACGTTAGCGTAAAAATAGCTAATTTTTCTTCATCTTACGGTTACCCGAATCAAATATGTAATGATAAAACGCCCAATTCTATTACATCCGCCAAAAGAAAATGCAGTCTAAACACACGACAAATTCGTGAGAGAGAAATTTCTATAAGATCACTGGAGAGAAAAAATAAATTTAAAATTCTGTCTTCCCTCATTTTGGTCGATTATGTTTAATAATAAGTCCCATACGCCGTATGAGCTTTTAAAGACCTTAGAAGTAATGTAAAAATCCGTTCTTGCGTACATTGAATTCATTAGAAGTGGAGAAGGTCGAAACTTCAAGCTTCACATGGAGAGACATATGGTACAAAAACATTTCTAAACGTGGTTTTCGAGGATTTCATGGATAGAGGCAAGTGGGATAGAGTTCAGATCCGTAGAAATTCACCGTTAGAAAATATTCGCATTCTCTGAATCTAAAAGTGGGCCCCAAACCTCACAATGACACGAACAATCAACCTTATTAAAACAATTATAAACTCATGTTAAAATAAGAAGCGCTTTCTCCAAGATGTCATCTGTAGTTATTGAAAATGTAAAATGTTGAAATTGGTTGGAAAAAGCTGTTAATTTTATTAAAGTTCATCTGATGAAAAGCCTATTTCCAGTAATATTTTTTACTTTAATCTAGCCACACAACACTTTCCATTCCAAAGTTATAGATTAGAAAACAATCACTCATAGACACTAGACTCGGATGCTTTTGCTTACAGCCTATGTCTAAAATTCAAGAAACATGGAGCATGCTTTAGGCATTTATATAAATAGAGATATAATCTGGATACCTAAATGGAATCGCCATGGTAAGTGGTTCGTTCAATAAGAACATTTATTTTAATACAATCACAATTTTATCACTGATGACAATAGCGCATGTGCCAGACAATTAAAACGATTCGACCAGCTTTTATGACGTATTCAGAGATTTTTGGCATTTAGGGGACCTTCGTTTTTCATCGCCATCCGACCAACACAACGTGTGACGGTGAATTTCATGAATCAGCTAAACGTGATCTAACGTCCTCAAGATCGAGCAACAGAGGTGAATTGTAGAAAGAACTCGAGTTAGTTGATTACAAATATCATTGTGATTGGAACGGCAAACGAGGTGCACGAATAAAACTCGTCGCCAAATCGCAGAAAGTGGATAGGAAGGAAGACATACGATTCATTACTGCAACACTGGTAGAATAGCAACAGGGGTATTACAAATGGTAATCAATGTATATATAGATTGATCCGTAATTATTTTGAACGATATTGTCGTTTCTACCCTTTTTTTCGTCATCTGCCCTCAAAAGAATCATTCTTTTTCAGCATTTCCGTTTGGAAGTTATGTAGAGCGTATGTTGGATTCTGGATCATAAAAATCAATAACGATTCATCAATTATTGTCACTGGCAACCAATTTGAGATGAATTTTCCTCCGCATCTAATCCAGAAAAATCGTTACCCACTTTCGGTTTATTCCCAATAATAAACGTTCGACATTGTATAGCAACATTCTGTTAGAACCAACCTTAAAGCGTCATTTTACGTTTCAAACTGCATACATTCCAAATCTGCAGTGTTCGCTCCCCTTACAGGCCATGAAAGACCCCCGACTGATGATGAAAGACACCCGTTCTTTCGCACATGCGCTTAGTACATGGTTCATCCATAAGTACACAATTTCCATTCTATATTCTTAAGATATACCGGTTGATGTTTTGGTTATTACCTACCACATTCAAGCTCATGTTTTGAATATCGGTCATATCTTCAATGGTTGATATATATATTATTATCAATGCTTAGCGCCTTGAGTTGCAACATACTAGCTTTAAATCATGCCATGTTCCTAACAGAGTTGTGGTGTTTTTATAGCTTTCGCTTCTAGAGAATAGGGCAATTTATTTTAAAGTAATATAGACTTGTATCCTTTAACCTTCTGATGCAAGTACAAGGAAACAGGCATGAGCGTAATCAGTACAAATAGGTACATGCGTACAGCTACTACATACTATGGTGGAAAATGCTTTCGATGTTCCCCACACAACTTCCTACTTACCCAGAAAACGGCAAGATGGGATGTGTGTATATTCTACCTAACCGTAGGCTACGATCAACAACTACAATTGACTTTCAATGCTTTACTATTTCGGGTATTGGGCAGTGTTCCAGTATAGAACAGCCGATGTATGTAACATACCAAGCCTAATAGGAAGGTGTTTCCTAACTATAAATTAGGAGCTGAAGTGGGAAACATATATTACAACAAAATTTTTAAAATTGTATCGGCTTGGAGGAACGAGTCGGGTGAATCCTCCGGAGAAATTGTCATTTTAAAAGTGATTAAAGTGGGACAACCAATAGGAATATCTCCTAGACGCGCAATGAAGTTGTGGTATCATAATGACGAGAAAGGTGTTTCAAAATCAATAGAAGGAAAGGGAAACTAAAGAGATGGTGGAAGATGTTAGCATTGAACCAAATAACGGGTACTTACCCAGCTGGAGGAGAAGTGGGGGCACTCCGGACAAAGACATCAATTTTTCACCAAGAAAAGTGACCCAGTTGATTCGACGAAATACGGCCCCGCCACCTCTGAAATATAAATTGGACGTTGAAAAGGTGAACCGAGTAATTATTAATATGAGAATCGCTCGGAATGAGGGAAATTCAATAATAATTACAAAGAGAGAGTGGGGATGAGCAAGATGGTGGGAGGGGTTAGAAAGCCAACTCAGAAATGGCCTCTCATGATCCACTAAAATTATTTTAGAGAGTTTTCCTGCGGGCACATTTTCATGGCAAATCTGATAATTACTCCGAAAATTCAACAAAAAATAAGAAGTAGGACGTGAGAGGGGGAATTAATAATTTTATTGAACAAAAATTACAATTACCAAGAGAGATTTCGAGGGAAATTCCGGTCGTAAAAACGAAGGGACGATGTGAACTTCAGGGTGAATGCAAAGTGGTCCGTTTCCAAGAGTTATGCAACATATTTTGATAGGGCATCGGGTTTCACGGGATTTCGGATGGCTTCTTCATACTGTGAGGAACGGAAACGATCAATTCAAATCCGGAAAACTATGGAAATGTCAATGGAAATAACGAAAACATCGACGTGACAAAAGAAGCGAGCTCGCACTACATAACACCACGGACATAACCTATCAAACTGAAAAAACAAAAATGGCGACTGCCTTCCATGGGAGAAAGTTTCTAAACGGTACTGTGAATGTAAGAAATCACTCATCGATGATATCCGATATGATGCTTATTGTTGGTACTTTATGATTTTTGAACCATTTCAATGTTTAATAAATTGATTCACGCACATCCATGCAATTTACGGATTGATGATATGATCACATGCAAACGAACGCGCTATATAAGTGGGAGGAGCCTTACATTTACAAGTCTGATTAGCTGCAAGACGTTCTCCCCCACTACCAATGTTGGCCTCCATTTCAAAGCTACCAACCTACGCAAAAAGCATTTTTAAAAATCTGACCTTATTCAATGACGTCACAGAAGTTGACAACTTTTTTTTTAGAATAGCCTATCGGCTGTCTTGTTTACGCGTGCTTTCTCCGAGAGAACTTCCGGTTGGCGGTACGTCGACTGTTGGCTTGAAATCACGATTTCCAGAGCAATCAGGATGAGCGAATGGTGAACTCACACCTTACATTAAAACTTAGGAGAGGGGAAAACTAAAATGGCAGACGAAAATCCATAATTTCCTCTCAGTGGAGGGGAGAATCTAAATGAAAAATAAATTCGATTTTGATCGACTAGTTACCGTTAAATGTATTTCTCTAGTTTCAAAAACTCTCGAAATAAATTTTACGGATCAAAGTGGTGATTTAATTCAAATCAAACAGTAACAACTTGTTGAGATTTCAGCAATTTATGCCTACCTAGAAGAAGTTTTTTACTAAATCGGATCAAATTACGACAAACTTTGACCCATCGCGATTTGAATTTATGGAAGATAATTAATTTCTTCCAATCAGTTTATGGTATTTATTACAATCGAGATGAGCTTTTGATGATTTTACATTACCGGTTCATGGAGGAAGGATCGTCTTTCCTCCATGAATGGAAAAAGAAGTACAACAACAATATAATTTTAGTTTGTGGCTCCGCCGAGATAACGTTATAAATCAAGTGATAACGATTTGGATGTGATCCAATGTTTACTAGAACTAGAAATAGCCGAACTTGATTTCCTGCCATATAAAGCGAATGTTCCTTACTCTGTGGTTGATTGAATTAGAGTCCCTCTATTGTTTTGTGATCTCAAAGTGGAAATTTCGGCACTTTTTCTTTTGACGAGTGACAGTGAATGTGGTTTTGTGCCGCTCAAGAAGGAAGCGAAGAATTTTCATGTGAGTAATACATATATATATAATAATATTATTATCTAATGTTTTATACTAATATCATAAGACGTGGTGGACGGCACGATAGGATTTATATACGGTTTTCGGCAGGTATTTTTTCATTATTCAGGCTGCCGTTGACATAAATAGTTATGGTTGTACGAAAAGTAGTACAATGATTCACAAATCCCTCACAAAAGATTTGTTGTTTAACTCAACATGGAATAGGTACTTACCCCTAATTAGTTTTAACCCTTAATATGTAGGTTGTAGTGTTTAATTGGTATTAATTGTATGTGTTTGGAAGAGGGTTCTATTTCCTCCAGGGTTAAAAGTTTAATAATCCCCTTCTACTTTCCTATATTGGAATATCGTCATTGTAATTGGATAATGCCTACCAGGGCGTCTCACTCATACGACTTGAGGTGGTTACCTGTTCTCCCTATGCCTTTGTGCGATATCTTTAGGTCGTTGTTGTATACCCCAATTATACTATGATGTTTCTTAAGCTGCTATGGAAATTAAACAGCCTATAACGAGCCTTATCTTTTTTCCATCAAGCGTATACACCTATCTATTACAAGCAGCCGTATTGGTGTATCCATTCTGCTGTTGCACTTGGTAAATTTCCCTTTCTGTGGTTAGCAGGAGTCCAATTAAGTTCTTGTTTGCTTATTGTCTGTCTAGGATCATTGCATTCCCTCTCTCATTGGCTTCCACACCTGCATATCTTGCCATCAACCTGAGAATACTCTCTTTGTGACCCGCAACGCGCTTATGGTAGTCTTTGTTGAAGCCACTAAATGATTCCGAAGATTGGAGAAAAGCTCCTCTAGTCATATCTTGGAAGCGTAAAACTTCACTTTCTAAAATGTATATTTCCCTACAAGCTCATTCTTCTAGTTTCTCTATCTAGTACATCAGCTTATAACATCCAAGCAAGTATTATTTTATGTCCTTTGTACACCTACTTCTGGTGGTCCTATCCATCCATCTCTGCTAGATATACAATACTAGCTCACTGGCTATAGTAGCTACTGCTGCTTATTGAATTGCCTTCAGATCTGTAGCAACTTGCAAAGTTGCTCTTGTATTAGTATGTTCAAAACCGTGGCACTTCCCCAGCTGTTCCTGCAGTTCCCAGAGCTCTTCAGAGTTTGATGAATCAAAAGAGTGGCCCAGATGTAATTGGTACCTACTTCGAATCTAAGAATTTTCTTTGAATATAATAAATGAGTCTCTACCTACTCGTTTATTCTTAGTGTTTAAAAAGTAAAAAGGTACTTGTTTACAAAACATTTAAACTTTTTCCACCTTTCAGACTCTCTTAGCTGAAGTCTTAACCTGTTTTTACTAATGCAATGGATAGAGTTGATATGGTGAAAAATGACGGTTTTGAATCAGCAATGTCCTTTTACTGATAGCTGCATTAAGAATTTATTTTCACAGCTTTTTCTGGAGGGCTCAATATTTATTAAGCGTGTAGGATAACAGGAAAAGCTGTTATCAATTTCTGTTGCTCATCATTACCTGAATGTATTACATTAATAGTTGCTGTTGAAGGTTGTGCTGCTATAAATTCTGTAGAAACGGTTGGTTCTCTTTATATTGAAATGTTGATGCTGCCGTCATTACTCCTCAAATATCCCTAAACGCATCAACCACTTTCTCCTCTCATTTATTTGACATGAATGCGATTTCGTTATTTCGGCAAATATATATCTTTAAAATGGTTGTAGGGGTTCCCCTGACCTGTTGTGGGAAGAAGAAGCTCAGGGGGTCATCCGTGACGTTGATGCCCACGTTGAGACGATCGTGATTTCCCCTGTTCTTCGCTCTACCAATAGCCGCATCTACCTCAACCTCACCACCTTGGAACACCGGCCTTACACTGTCGAGTTATCAGCTGCAGGTTTCCGAGCAGTGGCGAACAAGTTAGTACATTCACTTGCCAAGGAAATACTCCTCCTTATTTGGATTTTCGAGAGGTTTTGTTTTTTTCAACTTGTATCATGTTTTCTTGCTGGATAGTGTGCTTAGAAATTAGATGAAAATTACGTACATTTCATTTTATCCCTTCCTGGAGCTAATTTCCACACTACGTACATACATAAGCTGCAATTTAGTATGTTGACTCCTTAGGACTTTTACGTGGCGATACACGGGGCCCGAATCAGCTGTAAGGCTCCTAAAGCGAATTTCTACGCTATTTAGCATGTAGACTCCAATCAGCTGAGAATCCTCCCAAGTGAAGTTCTACATGCTATGTACATCTATTTACATTCTGAAGCTGCAATTTTGTATGTAGACTCCTTAGGACATTCACCTGACTATGCATAGGCCTCATACGCAACCTACAGACCACAAATCATACAAATCACTTCATAATTACATGCAATAATACACATCAGGAAGTTAAAAAACACGGTACGTGATTTTAATTTATTGGTTGCATTCGGAGCTCGGAAAAAATCCCAATTGAATGTCTTCATCATGTCTATTTCTAATGATTCTTCCAAAAAATATATTCATTTCTAAGGTTTCTGTTATCTTCTCTATGGACTACCATAATATGGTGTTTTTAGTTAATTTTTGAATAACTCGGTGAGCTCAAAAACAAACTGTAGGGTGGGAAGGCGTGATATCAAAATGTTCTCACGAAATGTTAGTTATTCTTGTCATCAGTTCCCTTTCTCTTAACAAGCAAAACCCGTGACATCACACATAGTGCTTCTCTTGTGTTCTCAACGAAATTAGCCAAGGTATTGAACTGAATATTAGTTTAGCTGGGGTTGTTGAAATTTGAAGTCTAAAATACGTAAATACGACCCACCAGAAATCCATAGTTAGTCGTAAATTCCAAAACCAAAAGGTAAATAAAATGTTAGGCAAAACTTAATACATTTTTCCTCGCCTTAAACCTCACTATTTTTTGGAAACAATCTGAATTGAATGTTATCTATTTTCAGGCATGATTCGATTGTGGAAGACGAAAGCGGCAGATATTACGACACTCCGTATGCTCTCCTGACAGCTATTAGCCCATCGTTCCCTGAAAGCTTTGGTAGCTTATTAAAAAGCAAATTGGAAGGTCTCAGCGATAATCTACGTCAAAACCTCGATGAAAATCAATGAACTGATCAACGAACTTTTTAAAGTGGTAACGATACAAAATTTCTATGCCGACCCCTTCAATGTTTCTTACTTGTTTATACACATTTTGGTTGGAACATTGGGCGCTCTGTTTTTCAAGATGCGATGTGTTTAAATATCGAAAGTTATAACGATAAAACTCGGAACATGTTATAGCTCCAAAGTTCACTCAGCTGATCAACACAAGCCTGCATTTAGGCAGTTCTCCAATGGAGAACTCAAACTTAGGCATCTTGGGTGGAATTGGAATTTGAAAATAATTGATTCTTTATCGCTTGAAGTATAACTTATTAACAATATGATTTTGAAAATGTGATAAATATTCAAAACTGGGGTGCTTCATAGAAATTCGTTGGTTATGACAATTTCTTCACTTCACTGCTTCACGTGTAAGCTAGGTCTATTGATTTGTTCGTTTCAATCTTCTGACAATATTATTTGAGACAAGTTGAGAGACTTTATATCCACGTTTATTGAAGGAGCAAATCTCAGGTTTAGTTAAACTAAACTGAGTGTACCTTGAAAGCTTTATCTCTGAATGTACTGCCCATTTCTGGTAATCCTTTGATCCGAGTCGGAGAGTTGCCTAGTGCAGGAATAATAAACCTTTGAGTAATAATTTTTCCGAGTTTATTTGTTAACTTTGTATTATTAGTTATTTTCACATTTTTGGTATGGATGTGTCTTGTGGCGAACGACCTTCATGGAAAACGCTACCGAGGAAAATGTCTCCAAGGTGGTAGGGGTCCCAGCATTTCACAGGAGCTCTCCCATTTCCTAATTATTCACTATTATGGACATTTCTAAGAGCTCTTCTCCCCCATTTCCTAGGAGGGTGGGCATTATAAAGTCTCACAAGGGCAAGAAGGAGACCGTACAGAGACTGCCTGGGTAGGTGGGCAGTGTAGTCTCTCAAGAGTAAACAGAGGCAGTTCAAAGTCCACCATTGCTCACAGTTGTTACACTGCGTTACCGTTTTGTTTACATACCCATAATTGACAAGCGTTGTACCAAATTTATTTTGCTTAGCACTTTCGCCGTTTATTATCCTCATCAGAGCTTAGTTGTTGCCTTTATTATATGTAGTATGGAACCTCCTTCATGAATCAACCTGTAAGCAATTGTAATCATGCAATTTTTTTTTTTTTTTTTTTTTTTTTTTTTTTTTTTTTTTTTTTGTGGGGATGATTTAGTGTATTACTTTTTTCTTGGGTATGAGCATGATATCTGATTAGTTACTTATATTGTGTTATTTTACTCAAGTTATTTATTCCGTATTACTTGGTTAAACTACTTCCTTTAATTTTATGGCGAAATTTAGTTGAGAGGCGAAACTTAATGGGATTTAAGACCATGAAACTCATGCTGAAACTTGAACTACTTTCTAATCAATATGGAATGAATAACATAAGTGAAACAACGTGATAAAAATACAAATAACTGAACAACAGGTAACAAGACAAAAATGAAACATGAAACCATCCCCTCAAAAACCAATTTTCAAGATTATACTTACAGGTTGATACGTGTACTACTCGGAACACTCAATTGGGCTGAATGCAATAAGCACTGCGGTAGAAGCATTGCGCTAGTACTGACAGAGGTCAGGTCCAGACATGTCTACACAGTCAATTTTGCTTCTATCAAACGTAGAATACCCACTTATGAGACCACTCACCTAACTTTTTAGACACACCTCGTATAGTCTTCATACAAGGACGTGGCAGACCATCATAACGATAAAAATTCATCTTCTGAACTCACTCATAATTTATCTTTTCTCTTCTGCGTACATACTTATAAAAATCATGTTTTCTTAAAACATCGCAAAGCAGAGTACCATCGCAGTAACCTTCCCTAGTAGTAAAGTCCATTTCAATTATTTTATTTTTCAAGTAGAGAAAAAATTAAGATGTAATAAAAGAAAGAACACGGATAAAGGTAGAAACGAATATATTATGCATTCAATGAAATATTGTGATATTACATTATGAAATATGTCGATCATGGAAATGTATCAATTCGATATATAAGTTCATTTGGTGTGCGGTTCGAGAACAGCACTTCGATAAAAACTGGGAACACAGCGAAATTTCGTCGAGATAACATTAGAAGATCATAACATTACTCACTAACAATATATATATATTTATTTATTATCGACTATATACCGTAGATTATTCAATATTATTTTATGATTAATTTCCAAAAACCAAAAATATATTCGAAAACCCGTTTTTGGAGCAAAGTGGAACAAACCAGTGCACTATATTACAAAACTAATACGTTGGTACACTAAGATGGTAGGTACGATCAATTATTAGTAATTTTTTTTTCATATTTTCATCTTTCATGATCATATCTACGAGCGAAACCTGGGTCTTCACTAGAGCAGGCTACTGTCTGTATGAACGTTTCGGACCAGAATTTGCACCGTTTCTGTAGGTACCCTTTTATTTTGTGTGGAAGATCTAGATATTCATGTATTTGAGGGAAAAACTGAATTAGAAAGGATGTTTGATATCATGGTGAATCTAATGTTATCGTAGCGTCAAATCTTTTGCATTTTCGGCCTAACTGAAGCAAGGAAAATGTTGGTCCCTACTGTACCTATTCTAAATTTGAAAATATTCGCTCGTTCGTGAGTGTACGCTTGCGCTGGGAGTTCCTCCAATTTCTTAAGCTCTTCTAATGTCATATTTCTGCCTCGATGGTTATAACCCTTATGGTAACATGTGCTTCAGCAGTAAGACAAAAATTGATTTTAAAATATTCAAAAGAGATTGAATTACAATGAGACTAGCCCACCTGCAAGAGTAACTCTCGAAAACCACTATTAATGAAATGTTTTTGTAGTCAGGAGAATTTGAACCTTATTATGTAGCTACATCATAATACCGCAGAACATGTCTAAATTGAAACGAAAGTGGTACTTGTATGTCTACATTTTAAATGTTAATACCCGTTCATTTAAGAAAAATCTAACGCCTCAAAAAGAAAGATGTGTTCTCACCACCGCTTTAAACAAAATGAGAGTTAGAAATCATAAAATTGGTTGGTACAGCAGAATATTATTCGGAAAAAGTGTTTAACCACAACATTTCGTGCGAACAAGGTGCTAAATTTTGAATCAATCTTGAATGAAAGAGAAAAAAAAAATCGAGAAAATTTGCTTACTAGGTTATGCTGTTTTTGAGTTTTTAAAATTCAGAACTGAGGAATGGAAGTGGCATTGTTTCCATTTCCTACTACCTCTGAATTTTTACACATGGCTTGTTTAATGGATTGTTATTTATTAATTTTTAATTACCCACATATCTGACATTGTTCATCTTCAATTCCTGAATTTTTTATTTTGATGCATAAAGTGTATGCATAATGATCCTATTTTTCCGAGGGGAAACAAATAATTGGAACAAAAAAGCCGGTTGTGTCCTCATTGATGTTGAGATTAGACGAGGCTTGTTGGGATTTCGATTTTGTCGGCTTCCTTCTTCTGCTTTTAGTGGGTCTTAACGTCATTTTTCTTCGGGTTTTGAATGGAACTTGAACTTTATTGACCTTTGACTTCTGAACTGCCAAATTTTCAGCCGATTAGAACGTTCTCTGTAAACAGCGATTGTGAAATTAGCGAAATAATTAATATAGCGCTGATCGATAAGAATTAAACTAATAAGAGAGATATGCCCGGCCCAAGAGTTTTTATTTGTAGTCTTGGAATACCTAGTCGAAATATGAATTTCGACAGGTTCCGATGCACAAGAGCGTGGTCTGAACACGGCCTGAAATGAAATTGAATCATCGATAAGTTAGCGAAACGTGCTTGTTATTGCCGCATAAAACGCTATTTTCGATAATATTTTCGACGGTTTTGCGTGCGAGACTTTTGGAAAACTAACTATTTTCGAAGATTTCCAAGACCATTACCACCTTGTCCCAATTTAGACAAGTGTTCAACTCTTACTTGTACAGAGTTTGGTGTTCAAATTTCTTGAAAACCGCTCTTTTGAAATGATTAGGCTGCTCGGACAATGAGTGGAGAAGCCAATATACCCACCCAATATATAATTACATATATTTTTGTTTCTAACATTAGATCGCTAAAACGAATGGCATTTGACCATTAATCTTTCTATTATTTAGCTCTCTACCTGTCTTATTTATTGAAACATTTACGAATTCTGAAATAAATCTTTCAATTTCAGTGATAACATTACGTATTACCAACATTCACTTTATTATTTATTGCGGTAAAGTGATAATAAATTTTATTATAATAACCCTACATAGAAAACAGACAAACTAACTCCAGTATACTTCCGAGTGCCTTATCGTCGGTTGCTGTGCTTGTACGCCTCTTTCTACAGATATCTGCTCGTAATATATGTATTGTGTGATAATTTAGAAGCTGTAGCCAATTAATCGTAAATCTGTATTTAAATGAAGAAACTCTAGATACCATCGGAGGAAAGTGTGAAAACTTGAACTATTTTAAGGTATTTTTACTTTCAAGGTAAATAGCCTTTTTATGCATCAGGATCCAAACTTTTTTTCATACAAATTAGATTTTTCGTTGAATTAACCTAATTAGAAAATACGCACATGAATTATTTTTCCATCTTCACCATCCGATTTGCAGATTCAACCACCTAGAATAAGCTACAAAATTTGTAGCTCCATTATTTAATAATGGAGCTCCAGTAGCTACCTACCTATTTTAAATGTAATTTGAGAATTGGATTCAAACCCTCCATACAGTTATTAATTAATCAAATGTAAATTCAGAATCGTATGAATTGGTAGGTAGGCACATAGGTTGAAAGTTGAACATGAAAAATTAATAGTTGAAAATGGAGAATCAAATTTACAAGTCTTTTCTAAAACTAACTAGCATTTAAAATGTCTGTGCCAATTTTAACGAAATTTCTTTTCTCTATTCTATTTTTGCATGTTTTATATGCAACTGATTATTGATAAGGAAATTTCATCCTAGAACTGATTGAAATAATATTCTTTCTTAATTTTAAACCACGGTGATGATCCCCCTAGACACTGGCGTGATAACCAATTATTCTGAAATTGTTTTTTCATTTAAAATGTCTCCAAAACCAACACAAGTACCTACGACTCTTTGTTTTATAGGTAAGTAGGTACTGAATCAAAACAAAACATGTTCAAAGGCACAGAAAATTAACGAAGTTAGTCACTTTCTGTCTTACATGAAACATTTTTATTCAATATAAAATCGTAATGCATGTACAACCCGTAATAACCTTTTACTACGAAGGTACAGTAATTTATTAATGAATTTGGGTTACTTATCTAATATTGATCGCTGCTATTTGAAATATTTACGTCGATGTGCCCATACAATGAAAGTGCAAAACAATGGGAGGGCATATACTTTATTTTTTTCAACTCCTATACCATATTTTACATCGCTAATTTTCCTAGAAAAACATGGTTCATATTAGATCTTGACAAGACTGTTCAAAACAGAGTAACTCGTGTTCAATTCGTCACAACAAAACTGGAACAAGAAACCCAATGACGTGAAACGGAGTTCTCCTTCTAAATCTAAATATATCTCCTTATTATTATATTTATATATATAATATGTATTAATAACATTAAGAAAAAGCTCCTTGATAGAGCTATTCAGTGCTTTGACAAAATATTAGTTACGAATTCAAGTCAAATTATGTTTATAAAAGTACCACCGTGTTAGATAGGTTCGGCGTTGAATTTTTCAAAAAATAAAACACTTAAATCTTATTCAGTTGATAGACAATGTGGTATTGGTCTAAAATAGTGTGATAAATTGTTGATGCAACTTGGAAATAATGAGAGGCATTGTTGGAAATGTTGGATTTAGTTTCATAACAATCTGCATTCAACTTACTTATTATTTAGTTGGTATTCGTGTATGATTAATTAAAAAGAAACAAATACTTATTTCCAAGAGGTTGCTGCTAATAGGCTTTTGAGCAGAACTGTCACAGTTACCTCGTGAGAGTTTCATTTTGAATGGGTTAGTAAAGAATAGCTGTTTTCAAGCCCTTGGCTGAAGTTCGGAAAAGTAAAATGAGCATTAAAGAATCGAAAAGAATTAAACAATTTTATATCATGTTCGTGCACTTCATGAATGTTTTTAGGGTCCTGGAATTTCAGTAGTACCTTGTATCTCTCATTATTTTAGAGATTTCAAAATTTGCACAGCATTGTTATATTTGAATGTATGCGCAAGCCATTCAACTGTACTTGAAATGAAATGACCCTACATCTTTCATTGTGGACTGAACATGTTGTCGTGTAACGACGAAGCTATTTGTGATAGAGGTCTATGTAGAAGTTCATTGAAACAAATATAAATAATATAAAAACCAAAGATATTAGAGACTGATTGGTTGTAGCTACAGACACAATATGAGGTTTAGTGCCTATAGTGAGAGCAAGCGAGACAGTCGCAAGTGGGTATACGGGGGTGAGGGTTGATCTGGGAGGAGATTATGAGCGAATAGGCGATGGCAAGGGCCTTGAGCGGGGCGGGGATTCCTTTCAACTTGCCCCCTCCCTCCCCCAGAATCAACGCCTGCTCCTACTTGTCCTTCCTGTAGCCGCCCATAAATGGTGCAATCAGGTCCATAGGTAGAGGGAACACGATTGTTGAGTTTTTCTCTGCAGAGATGGTGTTGAGCGTCTGGAGGTAGCGGAGCTGAAACAGAAAAAACGATGTGTCAAGGTTTTTGCTTTTCCAATTTAATTGATTTCAGTAATTTCACTTTATGGTGTGTAAACACTTTGTTACTTAAGCATTGATATGCCAAATTGCACACAGTTCTTTTTGAAAGCTTCAGATATGCTGAATAGCTGCTTTGACTACTATTTGTGTAATACATGAAAGAGCTCGATGTAGCTGCATTGCAGCACGCATTGCACCCACACACAGTTTAGCTATGCTGTTATTCAAACACTCTCCAGTTTATATACTCCTATTCGCTTGCTACTTTTAATGTGACCATCAAGAAATGATCGATTGTTGATACCTTCTTTAAAAGTTCACTTAAAAGTGACCTCACCAGAATCTGCAAAAACCCCACCAATTCAAGTCAAATAGAAGGAAACCTTTAATACCATTAATCTTGATGGTACTCACTGATCCCACCTTTTGTCTTTAATCAACCGAAAGAAACCCTGCATTTAAGAACTAACTGTTACAAAATCCCAACCATGATGATGAATAATCACCTGGAGAGCAGCAGGGCTTTCAGCGATGACATCGGATGCTTCCTTGAGAGAACGTGCAGCTTTCATTTCACCCTCAGCGGCTATCACCTTGGCACGAGCTTCCCTCGATGCTTCCGCTTCAGCAGCCATTGCTCTCTGCATCTGTACAGGGAGTCTCACATCCTTTCTGCGGATCACAAGAATACCTGATATGTGATGTGTTAATGCAGATTGAAGGAGCTCAACGGAAAAGCGAAGCCAATGGGTTAGTATAAGGGGAAGTCACGCGCACAATGAGTCCTAATGAAAATAAATAAATATTTCAGGAATTCCATCGAAATATGTGTTTGAATTCAAACTGTTTGCCGATTTAAAAATCAATTATTTCCATTTTTTGAACTTTGCTAAGAAAATCTACTTTTTTGATCTTTTATGCTTTTCTTTCGAGAAATCCTGAATCTTTTGATTGAATTTACAGGAGCGGTTCATCTGTGGTTACAAATAGATACGTAATTCTTCCCACCCTCATCGTTCTAACTAAAAACAACTATATCAATTATGTTAAACAAGAAAACATCAATAGCACACGTGGAAGAGGAATTCTACGCTGGAAAGCAGAGTAATTCTTCGAGTAATATGTTTTAATTTTAAATAATACGAAATAAGTGGGTAATGTCCGTTTGTACACCGTCCAACATATTGCGAAGAATAGCGAATGCAGTGATGAGCCCTTTACCGTTCCCCAAGGAAAATTAAATCAATCATCAGCTGTCAGCAGTTACCTCTTTTGTACTAAAATGAAACTTATAATTTTAGTACACAGAGAGTTCTCAAATTTCAAAACACCTTAAGATAGATTAATTGTACGTGAAATAACGGAAATTCGCACATACTTACTCCAACTGTCAACACCATGACTACAAGGAACATACATTTTATCAAGGACTGTTTCGTTTGAGGGTGGTGTAGGGGGTTCTTAAAATGAAAAATCAAGTGCGAACCAAGTGAATCGTGCGTATTATAAAACATTTGGTTATGGTAGGTGTCTGAGTGTGTACATTCACGTATTCTATGCAAAAATACACATCCATCTATAAGGAATGCAGTAAATGATGTTTATCGGTAACGGGGTTTACTAGTTTGAGTGCACAAGTGATTGCCACGAAACAACTCAAAGGTGCAAGAATCAACATATTGTTAGGCAGCCAGGCGCACTAAAGGGTATTTCTGCCATTTCGATAACCTCAAAGCGTAATGTCCTTAGCTCCCTCAAGGCTCCATCCTGAGGCAACCAACTGACAATGCTCTGGGCATTGGGTCATGAGGGAATAGAGGGCAACGCCGGAGCTGATCGCTTTGCTTAAAAGGGATTAGAGTCTAACTCAATCGAATCTGAACCTCAACTAGAATTTACCAAGAGCTATATAACACTGGTACAAAACTGAGTGGAACCAAGCGGTTCTCAACCATCCCTAGGAAACACTCAAATCTATTATCACTGAGGTACGGAAACCTTTGCAAACTTAAGGGTCTCACTGTCACTTGAGGTGCCACCTTAGCAAAATGGGCAGGGCCAGGGAAATAGATTACCTGCTCTGCAGCGAATTGGCAGAAACAGCAGAACATATCCTCTATAATTCCCTGCTTTTGCACCAACAAGTGTCGGACATTTTGGAAAGGGTGCCTTAACTTCCGGCAATATTGCCAAGGGGATGCTGAAAAACCATCTTCACTATGAATGAAGAGGTCATTAAAAAGGTTCTCTAATAAAATGGAGTGGGGGAGGTGTATTACAATAGATCCTGTCGGTCTCTGTGACCAGGTGTTCTTCCCCTCCCCCATCAGACATAATATATATATCAGCTTCTCTGAATCTCAACTTAACTGTAGAAAATGCTCTAAGACAGATCAAATAGCCTGGTAAACCTCTTGGCGTTATGGGTATGTTGATTGAAAAGTATCAAGATGAACTACATTATGAAGTGCTAACAATTCTGAAGCCCACTTGAAAATATCGGCTGCGAGAAGTTCAAGTGCTTTCCCAACTCTATTCAACTTTCATGAGTGCTATTCATGTTATTTATTTACTTTTTGTAAATTCGTAAACCACTAAAGCTATATTCTAGTGCTTCAATATTCCCAAAAGGTTAGACAACGATCTAAATGCATTAGATAGTTTAGGTAGCTTCTACAATGTTAGTACATTGAAAAAATATCACAAGTACCTACCTGCTGGAAAACCTCAAACAACTTGCAAAAGCCTTGAAGATGTTTCCTTCGTATCAGCTACTTTTGAACGGTTTGGTACTTCATTTTAGGTTTTTCTAACAGTTTTTTATCAGGTATCTTAGATCTCATTAAATAACCCCACTATCCATTAGGTAGGCACTTGTTAGAAATTGATAGTGCAGCTTATGAAAACACGGCTAGTGACATTGAAATTTCCGGATGAACGTGGAATGAGCATCAATGAAGAATTAGTGTCACATGGCCGGGAGCAAGGTTGAATGTGTATATGTTTCCTTTGACTTATTGATAATTTTGACCATAAAATCCAATGTACTATTTTTTGTTGTGTTATGTTGCATATTTGGTGTGAAAAGAGCAGGTTTAACGTGAATCAAAGCGCAAATCAAACAGTCCTTGAGAAACTATGTTATTCCTTATAGGCACCGTGTACAACCAAAGTAATGGAAGAAGTGTTCAGCTTAGTAGGGCTGAAAGTTCCTGGTTATGAGATGATGAGTACAGAACAGTATACGATGGACCAAGGAAAATGTCACCGTTCTCATACAGCAGAGTTAAGTTCATGGTTTTTGAAAATGAGGATTTCATCACCCTCAATTAAATCAGATATTGAATTAGATTGACAGAGAAAAAGAGGAATTTCTCCACTATCAATGGTATGAATTTCTCGCACCATGAAGCTGTAATGTTCCTTCAATCCTTGCAGGTTTATCATTCGGGAAACCACAAAATACCTCACGTAATTTTAGTCCTCGTATTGAATCATGAATCTTTTCCAACGAGTAGCTTCTGTGCAGTTCCGCTTTGACGGGAACTGGACAAATGAATGGGCGGTAAAGTGTTGATGCACGTAATATCTCTCAATAATCGGTGCTAACTGTACCAAAAAACAAAGTTTACTCTGACTTGATACTACAGATTCTTGATTAATCTGCCTAGTAGCTGTTAGCTCAAGAGAGACGATCTCACTCAAATAAACTTGTCAGAAGCAAACACTTTTCCCCTTTAAGCAGCTAAACCCTCGAACACCTAATTTTTGGCAAAGGATCCACAAGGAGAGTAAACAACACTTCCCTGCTGGATACCGTATAAAAAATCAACCATTGTGTGATTCACTGTTTTATTCGATTCCTATCAAATATTAGGAGAGTAAGTTCAACAACATAACATAGACAAAATTCAGTCCAAAGAATGCAGTAATTTCTCTGCATGAGCCTGCTGCAAGTGTAACGAAACACTTTTCCCCGCCACCCCATTTGGTTGTAAAATCAGGATTCTCGCTGGCATAGATTGATTTCTTCTGGTTCTTTTCATTTAGAACAACAGAAGTAGTATTATCATTTAGGTGATAATTGACCATTACAAGCCTAAATTACGCTGCAATTTACTTAATTCGTATGCACTCATCCAAATTGACGTAATCTGATAGCTCATTAGTTATAGCTGAAGGGAGGCGTAGAATCAACCAGTTCTGTTGAGGAACCTCCGTAACAATTAAAAATAATTAACTCCTGCTGCCATATCATATTTCCCAGCTTCCAGGGTGGGTTCAATATTGAGAGCTTAATTCCCTGATCAACCACCTACAATTTGGAGTCTACCATCTCACAACCAGGATCTTTGCCCTACGTTTGGCTTACATTTCAACGCGTTCAACTTTGACACCCCAAGGCTCAGTAGCAACGTCCAGAGAAGCCTGCATCGTGTGGGAGATGTTTTCCCGTTCTGACAGGATCTCAGCCAAGTTTCTCGTCCCCAGAACGTTGCGGAGGGTGGTGGCAGCGAGAAGTCTCGTCGAATGACTGAAAGGGAATACAATTTAAACTGTCAACGTACAGTTAAATGTTGGTGCTATCTTGGAAATTATCGATAGAAAGTGCATTTTAATGTAAGACCAGTCTGATAATTAACGTTTATTTACAAATCAATTAAAATACCTAAACCAAAACGAAACATTTTTCAACTCTCATAGAAGCTTTTAATTATTCGTTTTGGGATAGGTGGATCTTTTTTAGTGTCAACTATCCATGCGTGCACATGCATTGGGAAGTTATTTGTAGAATGACAATTAATGATAGCCGAGAGTGCATAGGTGCCTACTAGTACCTCACCAGACCAAAGTAGATCGGAAACCTGAACTAAGTAGTTCAAATCAATTTGATCAATAATTAATGTGCATGGGAAGTGCATCGTTTCATTCAGAAATAGAGACAACACTGTGAGTAATATTGATCTATTGCAGTTCTATTATTCAAATAATACTGGACTCTCTTAAAATAAAAATTGGAATTGATAGTTCTAACCTTTCCAGTATGACTTCTTTCTGTGCATCTGGCTGTTCAGCAGATAGTTGAACCTTGACTGAACACATTCTATTTGCACTTATATTTCTTAAATGATCGTTTTAATGAACTTATCCACAGCTTGCCATTTAAACTTACGTAGAAGAGGCAATTTATTCAGACGGATAATAATTTCAATTGGTAAAGATATATTTTTTTGAGTTGATAAGGAAACTCGTATCAACCTTACTACCTACCAAAATATGTGCTGAATGAACAGTCTTCAAAAATTGCCTCATAATAAATGACAAAATGTATGGCGGCAACGAAGCTTATTAGCCTGTGTACAATAACTATGGCGTACATTAGAGAATGAATGTTGAAGTTTGAACGTTCACTAAAATAAAACTCCCACTACTGCTAATTTTAGGTTTCAACTCGCAATTCGCTGGTAGAATCCTTTGGTGTCACCCAGGAGTGTACCTCTACCTGTGTTAGTCTATTTTCTCTTTCTTGGGAACACAGTATTCGAAATAATTTATTTTGTAAGTTAAATGTTCACTGCTTCACGTATTAGGTTGATAGCGTGCGCAACCGTCTTGTTCAAACAAAGTTTCATTAATTTTTAGAAAAATATTTCTAAAATAGAGCTAGGTACATCTACCTGTATAATTTCTAGGTCGAAACGTTCTAGTTTTTGATCAGTCTAATGTTAGAACATCGAAAGTTTCTTCTTTTTAATATTCAATTATTATCATTAGGAGGAGGTTGGTAATATTCTGATATTCCTAGTTATGGGTAGTAGGTACATTTTCAGGGTCTAGAAGGAAAATATTTTCAGATGACACTATGAGGACAATATGAGATATGTAATATTCAAGATTCAGCACAGTGTCAGCAACAGAAATTAATGTTTCCATTGACATTGCGTAGAAAGACGACAGATATCTTTTAAAAATATACACTGCAACATCAGTGTTGAAATATAAAAGCAATCGAGCATTAGTACGAAGTAATAATTAAATTTTGTTTAAATAAACAAAAAACAAGAAAGTAGTTGAAAATATAATTCAGAAATTAAATGAAAACGATACCTACCTGAAATTTTCTACAGAGACGACGGCTCTTAGGGGGTCTTCTATTTTATAATAGACAACGGCATCAACATTGACAGTGCAAGAGTCTCTTGAAAGCACCTAGTTCAGACAAAAGTATCTAATAACCATGCTCCAAAAAAATAGAATAAAATGAAAAAGTTAACGGGGTTTGGGAAATGAAGGGTAAAAAATGACAGAAGGTGAGTTCTAATGGGCCCGTTATATACAGTTTTGTGAACATTTAAGACCGTCAATCTCGTATGTTGGTTTTGATACCCAATTTACA
The DNA here is from genome assembly GCA_031894815.1 of Creontiades dilutus. Taxonomy (NCBI): domain Eukaryota; kingdom Metazoa; phylum Arthropoda; class Insecta; order Hemiptera; family Miridae; genus Creontiades; species Creontiades dilutus. The sequence goes on from JAVIWC010004007.1 coordinate 446,250, forward strand.
GTGCGAATCTCCCACAGAAAAATGGAAATTGCTGGGATAAAGTCCTTACGAATTGATTGAACTGGTCCCAAACAGCTGATTACGTAGAATTGAATCGGTTGGTTACCGAATGATAGAAAAAACTGCTACCGATCATTGTCTACTTTGTGACTCAACCGCATTATACGTAAAATTTTAATTGATATTACATACGAAAATCTATCTCAAAACAGTCTTGTTACGAAGATGTATGATTATAATGTGTAATTGGAAATACGAACAAGAATTTTTCAACAAGGTAAATAATTTGTATTTTCAATTTTTTTTTTTTTTTAAAGATTTCAAATTGTTTATTCAAGATGGTTTTAAGTATTAATTACTTCCTTATTTTGAAATATTGTTCTACGCGAATGAGAATTCCTCGAATGCCCACTTTCCTTGAATGAAACCGAAAATGGCTTTCAAGGTTTAGGTAAACCGACTATATTTAGCAGGTAGGCACATATGCACGGGTGATTCTGTGCAACTGAACGGTGAATATAATAAACCATTTGTGAACTTCAAGTAACTAATGTTAACACGATTGAGATAACTACCTACCTACTTGTCCGTCAAGCAAGTTCACAATGAGTAAGTAGGCACGTAGGTGTAATCTGATGTTGATCAAATAAAATTTGTCATCTGGGGTTTTTAATAAACTTCATATAAAAAGCTGGACAGTGCAATAATTTACAGTGCTTATTTAACTAACCCGTTATATTTTTAAACGTTTACCATTGAATCCCATCATTTCTACAATTCTTTTTCAATCTACCTCAGGCCGCATTGCAATTTTGTGTTTTGTTGAATTTGTTATCATCATATTGAAACAAAAATTATATGCAGTCCCCAAAACTATATACAAATACCTAGATATTACAGTCCCCTAATCAATGAGTCCCTATAAGAAATATTTTATGATGAATTGGGATAGAAAGACAAAGAAATTGAAAAAAACAATATACAGTGAATGTTCTACTCTAACTCACGACATCGATACACATTAAGGGCATAACAAGTAAAATGATGCAATAATTAGATTTGTTGTAGGTACCTAGGTGTAAAAAAAAGAACGACATTCTTTAAAAATCTCTAATAGTAGCTAAATAATGTAGAAAGTTGACATACGTATCTAGGGAATTTCGGCATTTCAACTGACAGAAGCACTACTGTGAAGTTGCACCAACAAGCACATGGGTGGGACATGAACTCCTGGCTATCCAATTCGGCAATGGGCTTGATCTGTAGGAATAAATAGGTAAGAGGGATTGCCTAAACTCCTTGAACTGGTTAACGAGTGAGGGTGGAGGAAGACTAACCAAACCGATCGAAGTACAAGGGCAAGACGAACCACACATGGCGACAAAAACAAGTTTCAGTCCTTCCCTTCCTAGTTGCATCGTGCAACTCACTCGCTGAACGATGTTTAAAACAACCGAAGACAATGGACATAACAGAAAATTAATAACAAGCAACTGACTCGACAACAGCTCCTCACCCACCACTAAATAGCCTACTGTCATCACATGATGGTGAATACAAGAACCCTGCACAATGGTTAAAACAACTTATCACCTTTTGTCCAATGACAAACACACCCATCATGACCTGAGCTATTATTTCATGTTGCTTTCAAGTATAGTCCAAATTCCTATAGGCATGCAGCAATGCCATTTGCCATCCCCTATGCCATGGTTTGTTTTTATGGAATGGAAAACCCGTGTAGTACCTGTAAGTCTCAGTGAACAAATCACTTGAGCAAGGTAAGTACTTGAAGTCAGCTACAACTCAGAGAACCCAGTCAATGGTGACATTTCTGAATGAACCATGGAATCATTGTGCTGGCTTCATTGCTGATGACTTATCTGCCACAAACACATTGTACTATGAAGTTATCAAACTGGGCAATCAGATCGTGGCTCAAGGGAAACACTTACAAACCTGACACGACTGAATCTAGTCGAGTGGGCCATTTGGCCATTTATAGGGAAACCAGTAGTACAATGTCCACTCAACCCTGCACTTCACTATCTCCCTTCGTTTCATTTTGCCATCCCCTACAAAGGCTCCATGTGGTAGTACACCCTGTTATTGTACTTGCTGCTGCGACGCCTTGCCTACAGACCAAGAAAAAACCTAAGGTATGAGTAATGTTCTGCTAAACCTCATGCCCATTCGACCAATGTATGGAGCTTTGCTAAGATTTGGTTTTACAGACGCCTACCCACTCTGATGATCAACTGAACTTATTGTTCCAGTGGATCCGGTTGATAAGTGCATTTGGTGATTCCTCAACAAGTGAATGCGTTGTTCCTAAGCTTTAAAAGATCGAACATTGAGTTCCCATTCAATCAAATTGATGGATTCAGGAGTACCAATCTAGTAAATGCTCCCACAATCCGACAGACACATGCTTCCTCAAAACAAATATGCCACCCAACGTGGTCTCACAAACTAGAGAAAGGCAAATTCGCATCGCACCTCGTTCAATCACTGAATGAGCTAAAAATCATTACTTCGAAATTCCGCCAAAGGATATGGTAAAGTTTCAGGATCGAATGAGTCATTGTTTTATAACGACGGAGCCTTGTAGTCTCTTATTTCAGTAGCCGTGTGAACCACAAATTAATGATGCGAACCACTATGATTTTCGTGGTGAATTCTTTCTCTCTTCCCACAATAACCGAGTGATCCACACAGAAAGTCATTTCCATCAATAACTGACATTTTCACTGGTTTTTGTGTATTACTCTCTGTGGGTAGTTTTTACAGATTGAGAAACTTTAAGTGACTTTCTAGAGCCATATATCTCTTTCCCCTTTCTCCTACCAATCCATAGGGGGAAGCCGAATCTTTATTCTTTACACCTACCTCCTTACTGGTCCAATATCGAATCCCATTCGGAATTGCGGTGAGACATAAAATCATTCACAGGAAGTTTTCCCTACTTTTATAAGGGAAGTTGCTCCATCAAGTTCAATGATAAATTGGTACGAGCGTCATTAGTATGAATTCCATCTGTGCCGATTTTCGTTGGATAGCCAGTCCTGATGAGTTTCGCCAATTCAGGCGATGGATGAAAGGAAGGGGGGGGGGGGGCTAACCTGTAGTTTTCGACATTGTTTGTGGCCATTGTAGGGCTGTTGACTCTATAGAAGACCACGGCGTCGACGTGAACTGTGACAGAGTCTCTAGACAAGATCTGTACCCAGAAACATCTTCAGTTAGTATCATTTTTCCTAGTCTTAAGGAGTCTTTCCTTAGTCTTAAATCCCTACCAAACTTACGTATTGTTGAGTGTAAGTAGTGTGGAAAGCAAGTATATCAGGAACAAAACCATTAAAAAAGTTGAACTGAAACACGTTTCCCATTCATATGTTTTGATTTACTTTGAAACGATTTCAGGATTTTAAACGCTGTATAATATACAGGGTGTCCAATAAGATTGTTTATCCAATAGAAATAAAATGTTTTTTCTTTACTCTGCATATTTTTTGTCAAGGATTTCGAATATGTGCGCGGTGCTCAACGCACACCTACAACCCCCATGTTTCATGCAGATTTAACTCTACGCTCGATTTCATGGAAATTTGACATCACGTTTGATTTTTTTTGGGCGCGCACAACCTTCAGCCTGCGAAGTAGCCAAGTCACGAAAATTGGAGTATACGCGAAGCGTTACATAACGGTGTTTCGGGTGTAAAAGTGTTTACTTTTAGTCAAATGAAAAGACTGAAAGCACCATGTGAATCAGCTTTGAAAACAATGAAAATGTATGTGTCACATCAAGGTTAGCTAAAGGTTGTTGCCACAATTTTGATGACTTCACAACTGTGCACAAGAGCGCCCACAAAAATCCATTGAACGAGCATACAATCCGAAATTTGTAATATAAAAGGCGTTTCTCAATGAAAAAAAAAAAAAAAAAAAAAAAAAACAAATTTGCGCACTTGCACATTACGTAACGTGGTCTTTTTTTAAATCCTTGGTAAAACATCCAAATTTAAAGAAAAAAATCATTTTGAAATGACGATTTTAGCAGGGGTGCGCAACCTTGCAGCTTCACATTTTTGAGCGCTCGTTGACCGTGTTGTGCGCAATTAAAAAAACGATTTAAGAGTCAGCTTTTTTATTAAATCTAGCGTAGAATCCGAATCTTTTTTAGGAAATGGAGATCCCAAAACACCAAGTTGGTATTCGCTTTACGCACACGTGCAATGCGCAACGTGGTCATATTCAAACTTCCAGGCAAAAAAGGTGCGGAGTTCTTATCCGTAAATAACGATTTCAGTATGGATGATCCGTAACATAGTAGACACCCTGTACATAAGTAATAAGTGTTAGGTAGGTAAATGTTCTGTATAACAAAATGGATTTAGATGCCAACTAGTCAAATTATACCTGTCTGATTGTGTACAAACATGTTGATAGTGACCTGCTGTGGTTCCCAGGTAACGATAACATTGTTATTATTCCAAAACTTAGTGGTAGAGGATGGTGAATAGAAAACGCTGCCAATTATTGCGCAAAGGTTGTTTTTGTATAATTTTTTGGAACTGCGGATCTCCGGACTACCAGAACTGGACTGTGCAGCCAGAAACAATGGTTCCTATTCACATTCGGAAATGAAACAAACGAGACTAAATAGGAACACAGGCAAAAAGAAATCTTCCGCTTGTTCTCCTCAACTTGTTACTCAACTGAATTGAAGCTTGGGGAAAGCGTTACGGCTAGTATATTAGTATAGTATCCACAGTTCTCTGGGTTTGCCAGCAAATTTCTATAAAGTCTTCTTTTGAGTAAAAGGCAACCCTGCGATTGGTGAGCGAACGGATGATCGTATATCAATCCGACAAGTCGCATTCGATTCATGGAACAAGTAGTTAGCCCTCTTACATTGTCAGTATTTGAGAATTAGATTTTTTAATAGTTAAATCTTTAAACTTTATCTGTTAGGGTTGATTGATCAAGACCCCAAGATTACTGGCCATCCAGGATCGATGTCAAATTTTCGAGCCAACTTCGTCAGATTCGGTCCAGTAGTTCGGGGGGAAAAGCTTAGGACGGCGCACAGTTGTCATTTTTTCCAATCTGACTCGTAAAAGTAGAGATTTTTATTAATTGGTTTAGGACTGTTCAGGATTCGGTCAGAATCTTTCAGATATGAAAGTGAAATCAACAATAAAGTTCGAGAACCAATCCTAAATAAACCATGACTGAACTTGCGTCTTCCAGTGAGCTGTTGAAATGATGAATCCCTCAACAATGGCAGTTTTTTACCTAATCCCTTCTGACCGTAATATTACTTTTTTAAATATATTTTTTAAACAAGGTACGTAGATTTACTTATCCGTAAGTACCGGTTTTTAAAATTCTTTAAATTTATTTATTTATCTTTATTAGTAGATAAGGACAAGTTGGTTTAACAGTTGCTTTTAAATTTGTAGTAACGTGGTTCTTTAGAGCGAAAATCGCTCTGATATCATTGGCTCGATTTTTCCAGTGTTCTGTAATCACTAGGGAAACGAAGTACTGCATAATTAACTGTGTAATTTTGCAAACCCAGTAGATTTACTTGAATTTCAGGGTAATTGCCGTAAAAAAACACCGGAGGGAGGAAAATGGATGATGTGCATTGCCGATTATTAATTTCTTCCGATCCGATGATCACCTTTACCTTGAAGCTACTCGACTCCCACCGTTCGAAATAAAAACTTTTTAACCAGCCAGCATCGAGGTAGAATCACCACTAGAGAGAAGGACAGGCGATTCGTCTTCAATCTCATTTTCAGGAAAACAGAAAATCAGATTTTTTAACCTAAAAAAGTATACTTGTTTTGGTTTGACATCGACGATTTCTATTTTTTGCCAATCAAACCTTTCAAACACACTTACAGGGTGACATTTTGACTTTTTACGCAACAGATTGGGGAAAATAACGACTATGCGGCGCGTTAAGGAGGACGGACGTTTTTCGATTTTTGAAATCTGAATATCTTGAAACGTAAACCAACAAGTTTTGGGGGGTAACAAATTGTTTTCTCGGTCGATTACAAAGGTTCATTATAGAAAATGATAAACCATAAGGGAAATTCGTTTCATTCACCGTCCTCAATCAGCAAGTATTGGTTGATGCAGAACCACAGCTGGTCACTTACAAATTGTTGTATGTATACATGATAATCCACGATACTTTCTTGCTATTATTATAGGATGGATCTATTACCTCTTGCGGTGGTACGTCAAACGAGACTGTGCGGAGATCGACTTTGGCATAGACGTCTATGCAGGGGAGCACGAAGAAGATGCCGGGCCCCCTCGCTCCGCCGGTCCTCAGCCGCCCCAGTCGGAAGATGACTGCTCTCTCGTACTCCTGAACCACCTGCGAGAATAAAACCTCGTCATTGATTTTGTTGAGATTGAAAAATGAAAAAGAATCAAGGTAAATCACTTTATGTACCTGGATAACGTAATGCTAACAAGAAACAGTGCCCTCGATTTTTGGGTTTCACTAGGATATTCTGCACCCTCCTATCACAATCTCAACCTTCGGAACTCCTTGAGCCAACGGTTGGCGAAATGAACGGATAGCGTAACAGAAAAGCACCGGCGATTCTGCAATAAATTCCCCACCTCTGGTTCAAACCGTTCAACCCATTTCTATGACAATTTTCAGGAACCTTCTAGGCACGTTGACCCTGCTTCCCACCAAGTTTGACCTGAAACTGTCAGGAAGACAGTTCACCTAGACAGAGTAGCGCGTCCTCATCTTGCCTGACACATTATATCTAAGCGCTCCCTCCTTCCACTCAGGGTTGACATATTGTTCTCATAGTTCTCGACTTGAAGTAGCAACAAACAATTCCTATGTCTTTGAGAAAGAGTACTGATGGCTGACATCAAGACACGAAATGTATTTTAAATGAGCAAGAAACGTTGATAGTTTCTTTCTAGCCACCCCTCCTTCACCGGTGAAACCATTCTCTCACTTGAAAGTTCCCATTGGGTCCTCGTGTACCCTTAAAATCTCACTTGAATCCATCCTATAACAAAATAAATTTCCTGTCAAAATCTGTTCGGAACAGACTATTCAACACACCCATAAGACGCTTCGCGGTCGTCCGCGGTATGGCGGAGTGAAGACCCTACACGCAAGACCTCCAGGTCGTGCGTTGTGTTGCCTAACCGAGCGCCTGCTCACAACCCCCAGTTTACTTACAACCTCCCACCAAAATTATGGGAGATAAGTTATAGACAACCAACGGATTTTTTTTGCTGATTCGATTTTTCTTTATATTAAATAATATGTTCTCTAAGATGCAAACATTTTGGATGCAAACACGCTGTTTTTGAAATATTGTTGGCGAAATATATTCGGCATTCGGTGTTGTTGAAATTACACAAGGTCCGGTGTAATTTGGCTGTAATTTGCATTATACAAAGAAACAATGTTTTTATTTGGATATGTAGCAATCCGTAAATCATTCGACCATGATCTTCGGTTTTATAACGAAGTTAGTCCCTTGTTGGTGCACGATCATGTTCAAAATGAAACATTCCGCCTCATCTGGTTCCAAACTACTGTTTCACGTTGGCAGGTTCCATTTTCACGCCCACGGATTCAATTTTCGCTCCGACGGTGTTTTCAATAGGAATTTCCGACCGAAGGCAAACATTGGCGTTCCGAGTGAGCGAGATTTTCCGAGTGTAGAACCACATGAAGATATGAAGAGAGTTTACGGGATATTGCGGGCGTGGGAACATAAGCTGTGAAGGGGCAATATGGTAAATCTGAAACAATTTACTGGTAGGAGGGCAGGGTGGGTTAGACGATGTTAAAATATACATTTCTGTTCTACGGAACTTGTTCCACTCGCGGCCGCTCAAACCAAATTAATGAACAACGGCAAGAAATAACTTTTTCAATTACCTCTAGGATCGGGGCAAAGAAAAGTTATGCAATTCAAACTCAAGTTATCTGAAACCCACCGTATACTGGGATCGGCAACTGACCCAGCGATATCAATGTGTTGGTCTACAACTGGTGAAGAGGGTAGCGTCGATTGGTAACAGTATAAAACGTTTAGTGCGAGACTTCGCAATACCTTCCCCCACGTTTATTCAAAATGAAAGGATCTAGATGGTGCCACAATTACTGCATTAATTTTATTTTTTGACTTTTTATCATTTTATCAGTATTCTCATATCAAATGGTTTTTTTCTATTTCTATTTTTTTTTATGTAGGTATGATCACATTTCTAAATTGTATGTATATTTATTGAATTGTTGAATATGAAAAATATATATATTTCTATCTAGAAACAAGCTAATAAGGAAAGAATCAGGAATTCAATGGATAATTTCCACAGAGTAAAGGCTTACAGGAAGTTATTGAAAATGTTTTGGGAGCTAACTCGATAAATCCTAGAGATTAATATTCGATTTGACCTGGTTTTTTAGATAAGTGCTCTGAATAAAATGGAATCTATTGAATTGTATCAAATCAGAAGAACCGTTGTGAGGGAAAAGTCCAAGAATGACTATGAATAGAATAGACGTTTATCAAACGTGACCCGTTCTTCAAAACGTTAGAACTGTTTCGCAAAGGTTATTGGAACCGTGACAGCATTCAAATGTTCTCCTGGACGGGGTAATACAGGAAGAGGTCGGAGGGGGAGAGTCCAGGTAAGCGACGGCATAGGGAGAGACACGATAACGAGAGGGTAATGAGGGGGAGACACACGTACCTTGAACACCATGAAAACGGAGATGGGGAACGTGAGGAGCATGAAGATGAAGGAGCCCACAGTCGCCAGGAATTCGATGAAACCCTGAGGCTCCGCATCGGATGCTGCAACAACAAAAAATTTTAAAAAATGGATTAGGTAAAACGATTAAACGATAAAACTTTGCAAATAGTTACACAACAAATGTTATCATTGTTCTCAGGTCTACCAGTTGATAGGGATGAACGGTATAGATACAGGATCTATATGCGTACTGCTATCGATGGTTCTCAATTTAATAGTTCCGTTTGCTAATTGAAATTTAGGTCAATAATATCAAATTACAACCATTATGAAGAAAATTATCGTAGAAAATAAGACCTGTATTAATACTGATCGCCCAATTCTAATACGTGGGTTAATCATTTTGGTTTATTATTCAATAATAAACCATTGTAATCGCTCTGGAAAAAAAAAATTCTAACCCCCCTGAAAATTTCATGGTTTACGTTTCAAAGGGTGTAGAATCCGAATCTGCAATAAAAAATTTTTCCGTACGTACGCCGTACGCACGATATCTCCGAAACGGCTGGAGCAAAAAATCTGAAATTTTCAGGAAAAATCCATCTCGGTCCGACGACGCCCCAATTCTTGAGCCAGCTCCCTCACTCAATTTAAAGTGCCCTTTAAGGGCTGTAATAGTTTTGTAAAATCCCTGAAAACCTCAAAACTAGTCGAATCGGCCTAAATATTTTCCTATTTGAAGAACATACCATTAGGAATCGAATGAGCCCTTCCCCACGTCCGTAGGTCAAACCATTCCCGATGTATGGCCCGATTTATGGTGCCAACATTTGCGTTTTTTCGTTTATTATTGTTTGTTTGTAACCTAGTGGTGTCCGGCCGATAGCGTCGAGTTGTAGTGAATGTGGATACTGGAGTGATAGCCGATGTGAATACTTGTAGTGTAGTTAGTAGCCGATACACGGGTTGAAGCATTCTGATAATATATAGGTAAATATTATTCAATATTATTACTGGGGTTTATTATTCAATATTATTACTGGGGTAAATAAGTATTCTTTCACTGGGGTTTATTATTCAATTGGCTTGCGTTCGTGATTTGAATCTGTACTAAGCTTCGGAGTGTGCGTGTTTTACAGGTGATAGAGCGATTATCGAATTTCAGGAGATATGCATAGACCACGTAAATCGGTTCTCATCCAAAACACCTATTTGGATTGATCAGTTGATGATATTTGTGTGCCCCCTCTACATCTGTCTACCTTTGGCTACATCGTTTAAATTTGGATTTGGGGAAGTTTTAACGCAATACGAGTGCCAAAGGACTTGATAAATTATAGATGTTTTTATTGTGGGGGGGTATTGAGGTTCAATAAAAAAACGCTGCAAATTCTTTCACTGGGGTTTATTATTCAATCGGCTTGCGTTCATGATTCGAATTTCTACTAAGCTTTGGAGTGTGCGTGTTTCACAGGATAGGGCGATTATTGAATTTCAGGAGATATACATGGAGCACGTGAATCTGTTCTCGACCAAAACACCTATTTGGATTGATCAGTTGATCATATTTGTGTGCCTCCTGAAATTCAATAATCGCCCTATCCTGTGAAACACGCAGACTCCAAAGCTTACTAGAAATTCAAATCATGAACGCAAGCCGATTGAATAATAAACCCCAGTGAAAGAATTTGCAGCGTTTTTTGAATGAATCCTGATTAATTGTGTCATTGTGAGGTGTGAATGGTTACTTTTAGATACAAAAAATTGAGATTATTTACTATTGGATTTCTACGGATCTCAATTCCAGTCAATTTTTTCGCCTGTAAAAGGCAAGTTTCAGCAAAAACCCTGAAAACAACGTTTTTGACCAGTTTTTGCACCATTGGATGCATGCGGGTGAAGCGATTGGCTTGGTGTTAGGGCCAACTAGACTCCGTGTGCGAAGGAACGGATTTTTCACATTAATTCTGAGGCCTTTTGTGGCCCTTACGATGGAGAGATATTGCAGATTCTGTATCTAAACACCTTAAAACGCAATGTGACAAACTTTGGGGGGAGGGTGGGTGATACCACTTTTTTGGTATACGATTACAAAAGCTCATTTTTGAAAATATTAAGTCATTAAAAAAAACACTAAACGAGGAAAATTCGGATTTGGTTGAGTAAAAAAAATGTTCTAGGGGTTACTTGGTGTGGCGATTCAGCAGTACCATTGATTCCTCGAGTTTGTCGTAGATTAGCTGGAGTCACCCTGTATTGGTTAATTTTGAAAAAAAAATGAACTTATGTACTTACTTTAAAAAAATGAAATGTCAAAAAAAAAAAACTGCTGAAAATCATTAAATTATATTTTTTGGGACTTCAAACCGTTTTTTCAACTGTGAACTAGAATATTAAAAATGTTAGACTCGAAATTATGCTGCAAAATCCTGTATTGCATTAAAACTGCTAAAAAAGCTTAATTAACTGATACCTAATTCAATATCTTTGAATGGTAGAAAATTGTTTTGCCTTGAAATTGATAGCATCTTATTAACAAACAAAGTCCTACGCAAACATTAACAGCATAAATATAATGCAATGATTAAGGAAAATTCGCTTGTATTGTTCTACTGCATGATTGGAGTATTCGAATCATCAAATCTGAAATTCTCCTGAAATTACCATCAATATTTTACATCGACTTTTGTACTAGGAGTAATATGTGTGTATTGTAGCCAGTAACGCGGTGTTTGATATGGTTGGCTTGGAAAGGAATAATGAATTCCCTCTCGTTTACGTCGAAGGTTCAAACGAATATTTGATAAACTGATAACTAAGATTGTATCATAATCAATAGCATTCGATGTGGGGGGGGGGGGGGGGTCTGTGTACTGAATGGCATGCATATTTCGTGGATGTTAGAACATAGCGATGGTGAGATTAGCATGAGCAAAACGCGCTGACCTTTCACGTTCCCATCGATCAGCTGGGACTATTTCTGGACCCCATGACTGGGGTGTCAAATAAACAAATCGTTATTTGCTCTTCGAAATGATAACTCACTAGAACGGTCATTTCTGAACAATAATTAGAATGGTTTCAAATAAATCTACGAACACCGGAAAGTGATATAAGTGTTCAATTATTGTTCAAACAGGTTTTTTTATAGCAGCAAACCCTCAATTCACGGTTTATTCCACACCGTTGGACTAATCATTCAAGCTCCAAGCAGAGCACCGCTAAGCAGTGAGACTGATCGAATGATCCAAATGGTCAAGTGCTGATCTCGAACGAAATCACATGGCATCGAATTATAAACCAGGCATGCTAAATACGGCAAGTAAACTCTTTCTCTCTGTACGTCGTATTTGCTTTCCATGAATGCTTAATTCTTCCAATCAAATCCCTTAGCGTGGCGTCAGGACATTTAATACTAGAGGGTGAGTAGTTTGCAACCAGGCTCCTCTAACACATACCAGGAGGTGGTGGAATGATAGTTCCATTATTCCTGCAACCCCCAAAAGTGTAATGCAGAGATGGCATGAAGCTTCTGGTTTATGCACAGACGTTGCAGCTTCAAGAAACGGGAAGTGGGAACTATCCACATCCGTCAAAAACTGGTAATTAGAACCAATGAGTGGCCGGGCAGCTGAGCCATCTGTGAGCTGGTTACTACCTGGCTTAAGGAACCACATAAAAGTAGACCAGTAGCGGAATGTTCGGCATCGCGTTGAATCACACAGGAAGTGACTCAAAGTAAACTGATTAGCACTGATGAGTAAATCGCGTACCTATTCTATAGCTCATCGTGTATACGGCATAACTAATTTGATCTGAATTAATCAATATGACTGTTATCATACCATTCCTTTACTGGCAAATAATAGTTGACACGAATGTGAAGAACAGTTAGGAAGTTGATTTCCAAATTGAATAAACTAGACGGGGTAATTTTGGTCACTCGTTTCTTATTTCGGTAAATTCAATTGTATCTGTATTTGTAGTTACCCATCACTTAAACCATAGCTTCGTAACACCTCTCTACCGTCCATGCTCTATAACATAATTTTCCTTCTTCTAATAAGCAACTAACTCTACTGTTTATACTTTTTGTTATTCTCTTATCGTTATCCTACTTTATCGTGCTCGCGATTCCTCCAAACTGATAGAATATCATCGCCACAATGTTACCTAAGTTGAGTGAACTACAGCTGCAGATGTAGATCAAAATGTAGCTACCAAGGACAATCGAGATCACAGGGGAGACATCCTGCAGTGTACAACAGTTGCACAACAAGTTTGGCTAAAAATCAGGAATATTTTTTTCCCCAGCAAAATCGAAAAAGCAAGTAAAAGCAACATTCTAAGCAGTTCAAGTCCACCAACAGTGGAAAGTATTAGCCGGTAATGAAGCTTAAAGCCTCTGTGAGATGAGTGCCAACTGTACGTAGCACGAAAGGATCCCTCCTTGTAGTGCCATATCGAGTTTTAATCAATAACTATCAATTTTCCATAGTTTAGATGTTCCATTTTTCCGAATTATTCCTTACTCATCATGTGGAATAGGTGCTGGACGGAGGAAGGATTATATTGATTAGGTAACTCCCCAATTGGATACTTATATACTCACCAGCGTATTTACCGTTCACAACGTACAACTTGCAACTTCCATAATATAAATTAAAACCTGATTAGAGGGCCAAGGGTATTAGCTCTGGTCTTTGACGTGGGCACCAGCCACCTAATGTGGTTAAAGAGCGGAGGGCCAGTTCCCAACTTCCACGGTCGGAAATTGGATCTTGAAACGCCTTCGGCATGGGGTCCAGTAGGCCAGAGGACTTCATAAACGACATTTTCCTGCACTTTGCTGTGCATCGTCATTGACATTGGGGAAATTCATTATGTGAGACAGGACAAATATAACCCACTCTCATTAGGGTTTCTATTCACGCTTTAGAATAGCATTGGCTCAGCAAAGCGTGTCACGATCTTTTGTAGGAAAAATCACCCGTCACCATTTGAAAAAAACGGTTATCAAGTAACAGGTGGGAGCCAGACTGTGTGACTGACGGAGACCCACGTAGTTTCATCTTCAGTGGAATTACAAGATATGAAGGTGCTGATTTAGATGTTGACTACGTCTAGTATATTCAGAACAGTGATCTACTTAGAAAGGCTGTAATGCAGATATAATAACCTTCAGTGTAATAAGTTGCAGCGGTTCATATATAACTTTCTTCCAGCAGGGAGCCCATAGTGTACAATTAAACCAAGATCACGCAGTCTACGGCACATTACGTAAACTAGTCACTTTGGCCCTACTTTCTAATTGTACTCTAGATGCCAAACAAGAGATCTATTTATACATCAACCCAGTAGATCGATTAAGAGGTAAATTAACCACAAAGGGTCCTTCGGCTGATCAATGTGTCTCTATAACTTGTAATTGATTTCCATATGTTCCAATAAGTGAGATGGTACGATGACTTCGTCTTGAGTACTACTCCGTGGACGCCAACCTTTACTAGTCCAAAAACCTCATCAACATTTAGAAACCAAAGCTCATAAAAATATAATTGTACTCCAGGAATAGAGTAATTGAAATTTAACGAGATAAGATGAAATATCCACCTACACCTCACTTGTCCGCATATAAAAATATCACAAAAGTTATGAAAACCTCGATTTCAAAAGGAACTCCTGAAAAAACTGTATTTTACAATCTTATGACAATTATCTCATCAATTGCAATCAGATCAGCTGATTCGATCCTCACAATACACTCCATGATTTTTACCAAGTTCAGAGACATTCACATTCGTGTTGACGTTGTTTATCTGTCAATGTTGTAGGACTTGGGCATAGTGAACGGTTGAATCTAAAGCGGTCTGAATGGGCTCATTCGATTCATTGAAGTCTTTCAATGACGCACATCAAACCAATAGTATTATTTCAAAAGTTTGTAATATTTCAGTCCTTTGATTTCACACTTTAGGATTTGCAGAAAGTCAACCCGAGAATTAGACCCCAATGATGTTTGATCAAGTTTCATTAAGTTTGGTCCGGTAGTTTCGGAGAAAAGCTCCGGCTGGTGGATGGACACGCTTTCTCTTTTGTCCAATTTTCATATTTTACGCCTCTCTAAACGTAAAACAACAAACTGTGAGTGGGTTAAAATTTTTTTCTGGGTCGAATATAAAGGTTCATTATTAACAATAATAAACCATAAGTCCAACGAATTCCGACACAGCCATATTGACGGTTGTCGTTGTGCTTTTACTCGTTCGTAAAGTTGATGTGTTTAAGACTTGTGCGTACGTTATTATCAAAACCTTCGTGAATATATACAACAAGCCATAGCCAGGTCGGAAGCCAGCGTATAATTTAGACAATAGTTTACAGGAGTTTACATTATCAAAAACCAGTTTAGTCTTGACTGATTCCAATGGTTTAGAGAGTTCCGTAGGAGTCTCTATTTCAAAGGAGAGATCAAATATTTTGCTTATGGAAATAATGTTAGTAGATTTGCGCTAGTTACGGTATACTGATCAGGTTAGTTGGTTGAATTAATCGTTTCCAAAGGACGCGACCGTCTCTATAGAACCATCCTGCTATAGTGAACCCGATCCTTTTCATTTTCAGGGGTATCCTCCGAATGTGGCAGGCTTATTGCCGAGGCCCTCCGAGTTTGGGACCACTTAATTATTCACCGTGAGCCGCCGTCAGTCGGTATTTAGTCCTGCATAAAAGAAAACTCAGCTCTGCTCCCGCGCTTCCTTCGAACAAGAACTGTTGCATGGACATTGCATTTCCGTACGAACTGGCAATGTCCTGCCTGACTCAACTTTCACGTCATTTGAGCAGTGAGAATTGATTTTCGGTTCGCGAGTGAAAGGCGAGGTTTGGTGGGCAAGAAGTTCGTCTGAACCCACCTTAACATTGCTCCCCTTTCCCTCGTACAGCGCTCATAGGCAAAATGCTGCCTCCCTACAACAAGGTTAAGGTTATACCCTCCTGCTTATTGAAACTCCAGAGAATGTGGTGGATTAGAATAGGTTCCCCATCCCGTTTCGTGAAACTGTCACTCCTGAATATAAGCCTGAAACCTTCTTCTTCTTCAGGGGTATTCTCTAGTTGCAAGAATTATCGTCTCAGCCTTTCTAAGGGGCAGCTACTCATTCCATCGCTCCCTTGTTGTAAATTCATACCATGCAGATTGGGATCACCCTTAAACTCCGTTACGGTTTAGTGCAAATTCGGGTGACAACAGCGTGGAAACTCTCCAAAATGTCACAGAAAGATTTATTATTTCATTACCAGAACGATCTCTTTTTGAGATACGAAATCATGTATTAAAAAATCAGCAAAAATAATTACCCTTTCATTCTGAAAGTTTTGATCAATAGGTAATTTTACACTTCTACTCTGAAAATTTAATGTTACCCTTCATTTAAAGTTCATTGAGAATAATACCGAGGTGAATGGCACATTCCCAATACTGGCCAATGCATGATTTTTGAGCAAATAACGAAAAACACGTTGTTTTTACAGTCTATAAAGTAAACTCCGTATACACGGAGTCAAATTTGATAACTTTTTTTTTCTTCTTCGCGGATTTCTAAGATATAAAAAACAGAATTGAGTACACAGGTTCCAAAAATGTCATATTTTTTTGCTTCAGAAATATTTCTATTTGATGAGATAGCTACGGTGATGGCCGGCAGTAGTGTCTGGTTTACTCATCTTTACTTTAGGGCTGCGTTTTAAATCACGGCGGCTGAACGCGTGACCGAAACTGACTGGGAAAGCTGTATGAACTGAGAAGAAATAAGAAATAGACGAGTGAGGCCTCAGTTGGTCGCAGTTTCCTTTGGTTACTCAGCCCAAAGTAAATATGTGCCCTCGTCTAATCCCCGCTCCCAGCCCCCGGCGCCTTTCAAGATCCAATTTCCGACCGGAGAAGTTATACTCTGAGGTCCTGCTCCCGAAAAAGTGCCCGACTTCGAGAAATATTGAACGGTTTAAATATTATCATAACCTAGGAATTCACCTACGTACTTTCTTTTTACGATTTTGATGTGCGTTTTTCAAGTTCGACATTTCCACTCACAATATACGGGTGAATTGCATCGAAAATGATAACACTTTTGCCCCCGCCTTTTTAAAACCTGCTGTCTCAAAAGTTTTAAGTCTAGGAGAGGGGTAAAAAAAAACCATGTACGCCTCTCATGAGGAGCTATCATTCAACAAAAGCTTTTTGGTTCTGAGACTTACAGTTAGCATTTTACAAATTTGGAAATTTTGGTGAATGTCCCAAGTGTTACGTCCTTATCTACGTTCACAATCCAACGTGGCAAAAACCTGGTTTATCCAGGTTTTTAGCGATATAGGCAAATGGAGTGCCATTTGCTAGTAATTTCGGAACTAAAATTGACTGGGATTGGTTTCTAGTCCGTATAGATTCACCTTTAGCAAATAATCCTAATTAATGGATGTATTACGCCCATGTGTAAGAATCGATAACATTTTTCACTTGAACAAAGAACAATTAATTGCAAACAACTCAACCACAGACAGAATCCTCATTATCATATCCCCAATGTAATAACCCGATTTTCGAAGACGATTCACTCTCATATGCTATAGCTTCAAAAAATGTGTTCGGGGTAGCAAATAATGAGTGAACGTCAAATTTTCACATTTGAGCCACCTTTGGGAACGGTTGTTTTGTATTTTTAGCAATATTTGCTGAGCCTATTCCAACTTTCTGTCTACAGTATTTCGTCCTAAATGTCACTGGTTTTGTGATTCGGGGTTGGTACCAATTGGATGTTTTGGCGGTGCAATCTCGCTTGCAGAAATTAAACTTTTACCTGAGCAAGTTCAATTTGCAGCCTGCAGCTGAGCAAACTCAAAATGAGATGAAGCTAGTGAATAAATAAATTTATCATTGTTGCCTCTCCATTCACCCGAAAATCAAAAGGAGAAATATTTTTAAATACTAAACCATAGTCTTAATTGAATGAAAAAATAACATGTACTGGTCGTGAATTCTCGCTTGAGCAGCATTTGAAATGATTGGCTGTTAGCTGCTTCTTTCCCCCTCCTGGAAGCAAAAGGGCCATTTCTTAAGTTTGAAGCACAACTAGAATGAAATGGGAATCAAAAGAAATAACAACCACGGAAAAAACACGTTTTTCTATCGTGAAATTCGAAAGTTTGTTGCACTACCAAAGAGATTGAACCAAAATTAATAAAGAAAATTGGCAGGCTCTTTAGCGCCAACCAAATTTGCAACATGCGCCAATAGTTTTTCCTTCAAAAATTCGTCCTTGGTCTGAAACAGATAGTATGGCGTTTTTGTCGAGTGGTCCCAAATGCCTCTGAATCAATAATTGATTGATTTAGAATTATTCTAATAGGTTTCCTTCTACTGACTGAAGCTTTGCTTCAGAGGAGCGTCAACTACTCACTGGCACTATACCGAGAAAAGCCTGTCTGTTGCAGACGCCAACTCCTCACAAACGTGGAATGAAGGCACATTTGCTCTCTCGTGGAGGATGACTTAATTAACTTCGTTCTCACCTTCGACGGACAAAACAAACCGCCCCTGATATCCAATATCGCTGCTAACTCAAAAATGACATTTTCTGAGTTATTTCCTTATTCTGTAGCGGGTGCAAAGTCACGACGCTTTCAAATAACGGATATAGGTACGTACTTAATCGCGGACGAGGCCCACCTTCTTTTTGAGGCTTAGTCATGGAACTAATTATATAAATTGATATTCTCATGAGACACTCATCAACGTTCAATCCACTCCCTTCTAACTTTAACCGTAGCAAAGCTAAATATTCGGTATTTGGTCAAACTAACTCAATTCTTACAAGGTTAGCACGATTTCTATGGGAATCTATAGATATGGTAACCAATGTAAATATTTGTGTACCTATTATAATTTATAATAATCACGGGTGAGCTTTTCAAATGTAAACGCACAAGCGAATAAGCTAAGGAAAAATAATTATATTGGTTTATGTTCATCTGTGGTCATTTATCAAAACCCAACTCCATAAACCAAGGCACCTAACGTGGAGAAATCAGTTTTTTCAACAAAGGAGGGAAAATGAAAAGTTAACGATCTAATCTTCGCATTACCGAGCTCCTGTGAACTAAAAGATCGTGTTTTGCTAGTATACCGTCAGAACTCGTCCGGAAATAGAGGGCGAACGTTGTAACCTAAATGTCAAATGTTTTTCGATAATCCATATCAGTATTCTTGTTGTTTTCTATGACAAATGGGCCTACCATGCAATAGTCGCCTCATAATGACTGTTGTAAAATCAATCCTCCGGCTCGAAACAGGGGCAAAGACTGACGCGCTAAACGTTACTTTAAACTGCAAAAAAATAATAGCTGTTTAACGAAGAGGAGGCTACGGATTGCATCTGAGTCGAGCCAGTCATATTTCTACTCACAAGCAAAATCCCACTAAAAAAGAAGGCTTCAGAATGGAAACAAATGTTTGAAAGAAGAAATAAGGAGAAACTCTGTGACCAGGTGAAGAGAATACCATAGTAAGCTGGCAAGAGATTTGCAATGAAGAGCAAATAGGGAGATAGCCAACGTTCTCAAATAAAAATATGGTAGAGATAAAACATGGAGATTCGAACTTCTCCCTAATAGTTCCTCTCAGGCTCAATATCTACCTAAAATATGATATATATCCAAACTACCGAGACTGTGATGTGCTCCACACTTTCTTTCTGTGCAACCGATTGACTACTGAAAGAAGATGGCTGCAGGATGCTTAGAAAGTGTCACCTTAGGGAGTCACATCGGAGGTGGCAGCAACAATGTTTTAACGAGCTGTTGGCCTTGTGCAGCTGATTATGTTGAAGGCATCCTACAGAAAATGATTGTCGTATACTGGAGGGAGAGAAGGAAGCACAAAGTGTATGTGATGGATTCCTGTTGATAGTTCCTATTTCCTGTTCCTTGAAAATTTGCTTATCGATCCAAACCTAGTTTCTAGAATATTTGGGAATTGCCGACTAATCATATCAATCCGTGGAAAGAGTACCTCTGCCACCGCGCAATAAAATTGATTGTTCTCATGTCACTTCATCATACTCCCTCTATACATTACCACTTCAAAATTACCAACTTAGCCTTGCTATTGGTATATTTGGTATTTGCTCTATTTTTACTGGCTGATTGATACTTTTATTGTTGGGTAGTTATTACTTTCACCACTTAACCATCATGCGGGCCTGTGGGCGACTTATTTACACTTGCTTTACCTATTGCAAGCCTTTTCATCCACATATAACATCCCTGCTTCTTGAGAGCCTCAGGAGTATGCTGGGTATTGGTAGTTCCTCCTTCTCTTTTCTTGAAACTGCTACCCCTAGCAGTTCCTGGAGATATTGAGATATCCTCAGAGTGTCCAATCGCCTCAATCCTTCAGTTTGTTCTTATAATTTTCGTTATCAATGTTTTGCTCACCCTGGTCCTATTTCTTTTAATGATTTATGGTCCTATTTATGAGTGATGGGCAAGAATTTTGATGAATTCCTTACATGTAAAACTGAAAGTTTGTTTCTATCGGTCCATGTATGTAAGTAATCCAGTCGAATAAATGGCCTAACTGCCAGACCAATTTTGACGGGAGAGGTCGTGAAATGATCAGTGAGTTCCAGCGGACAACATAGGACAGGTCAGAGCCTCCATAATGCCCTTCTACTGCATAAACTGCGCTATCCTTTGCAACCGTTTCGTTTGGTTCCCGAAATTGTTATTATGCTGCCTCATAGACAATTTTTTATCGGCGGAAAAGCTACAACGAATAAGATACTTAAGCAGTTTTAGGGAAAATACCAGTGAGTTCTCCATGGGTTTGAACATGCGACGAGTAAAGCACACATGTGGGCGGTTCTCCATCCCAATTAGGTATCTTATGATTGTCACCTTCGGTTCTTGAACATTTCCTAATCTGAATACGCAAAGCCAAAAAACATGAAATGTCATTTGTAACATGTTTCCGTGTGTGATTAGAGAGCCTCACAGTACGCAATTACGAATGGGACCAAGAAAGAAAAACGACCGTTCGATCACCACTCACCCCAACTCCGTCAATCAAGCTAACCTAAACCGCATTGACGTTCTCATATTTGAAAACGTTGAAAAACGAGATTTATTTACCATCGTGAGGGGTCGACATGGGCCAACCGGCAGGTTCCAACTGTCTGGGAACGAAGCTCTTTTCATGGTCTCTCCCCCCTTAACTCGAAATCGATTACCACAAAATCGATTCTTTATTGCTTCAACCACCCTCCCCTCCGCCCAATCCCAAGTCACCACCATTGTAAACATTTCCTCCCCATTGAAACTTGTTTTTTTCGTTTCTCTTTTTTTCGTGTGCTCAATCTCTTTTCAACGTTGACGAGGGCGATATCTCACCCGTCATCCACTCGGAAACTCCAGTATTTTAGTCATAATTTCACCAAATAAAACTCAACTTCCACTTCATGTCACTGTTCATCGTAATCTGAACTTGTAATATCAACCTGAACTGTTTGTATGTAATCCTTCAAAGGAAATTAATTTTTTATCGATAAAACAGCATAACACCTAATGAATGACGTTACCTGTTGAATGTTATCGTTCACTTCGTTTATAAATTCCCTTTGTTTCGGGAAAGCAAGAGCACTTGGTGGATAGAAGATAAGGGCTCGAATGCTTTAACATGTTACGTTGAAATCTCTCGATTCATCTCAAATCATCATGTTACTATTGAAATTTCAGCGTTTAAGCTTGACTAGTACAGAAAATAGGCCTTGGGCTCACTCAGCTGGTCGAAGTTGCCCTCATCTGATTTCAGGTGTCCCATAGAAGCAACCATTCCAATTTGCTGTCATTAAGTTTCGGTTTCTTATTTTCAATAATTATTCTTTGTAATCAAACAAGAAGAATTTTGCTTCCGAGTCTGCGAAGCAGCGGAAGCTTTGTGTTCACTTTCGGGGGCAAAAACAATTTTGTTGTCCGAATTTAAAATTTCCACTTGCATTCTGCGTTTCATAGCCTACTGAACAAGTTTGGTTCCGTGTCTGTCGGTCTGTCTGTCTGTCCGCATTTCCTTGTTACAGCCATAACTTCCACAATTTTGAATGAATTTACCTCAAATTTTGAGGAATTATGCGTATAAGGTCTCTTGAGGTCCCATAGGAAGTTCATCTCAATATAATCAGCGGTACGCTCTGCGCATGCGCTAACTTGAAATTCTTGAAACAGGTATAACTTTCACAATTTTGATTCAGTTTAGCTCATATGATAAAGGATGTAACGAGGAACCTGCTGTACCATCTCCTTGGCAGTGTATTTTTCTATCTCAGCTCAAGATTGGTTGTATTACGGTTCAAGATGTGAAAGCGTAAAATATGAAAATCGAATAAAAAAATCTGTCCGTAAGCCATCCGAATCTTTCCCCCGTAACTACTGAACTTAAGTATCAGTATGAAATGAACTTAGGTCAAATCACTTACGAGTCTAGTTGGGACAGACTTCTCGGCATCCCTCTCAGTCAGTCCTAAAGGGTGAAATTAAAGGGCTGAAATATTATAGTATCGAAAACTTCCCAAATGATTTCCAATGATGAACGTTAGTAATCGACCAATTTCAACCCCATCCCCCTACTCTCAAAAATTGTTGGTCTAAATTCGAATTCAGAACGTTTTCATCGAAACTACCGGACCAAGGATTTATGAACTTTGGCTCAAAAATCAAACATTGATCCGGGAAGTACCAGCAACCCGAAAGCATTATATTGAATGATTAGCCCTTCAAAAAAATCAAAATCTCAAAAACTTTTAATGTAAGAGGATAGTTTTTTTGCACGATTTTGATAGAAATTAGAAATGAGAAGAATCGAATAAAACCATTCCTAATAATAATAACGATCATCCGTTCATCTGCTCACTATTTAAAAAAGTGTCTGGCGGTAGCCCAAGTATTTACATCTTCAATGCTATTAAAATATATTGGCACGCTAGTCGCCGAGTTTCGATTATGTATTGCAGACTAGGTGGGATATGGATACATAACTTATTGACGTAGAAGGGCCATCTTATACAGAAATAATAAACCTCTATGTATTTGCAGTATTTTTAAGTTCAATCAATGAGTTCATGATGTTTATGAGTTCAACCCTGGCCGCTTCACATTCCAACGTGGACTTAATTCTTCCTAAGAGATTTAACTTACTTAGGAAAAAAGAATTTAAACGCAAATGTGAACGTTATCCTGCTTGGACGCAGTAAAAATCGCCAAGTATCGTGTGAGGAATCAGCTGGTATAATTGCAATGGAATGTTTCAAATCGAATTTTTCAAGACTTTATAATAGTAGACAAGTATAGCAAAGATAGATATTTTATTTTATCTCGTTAAATTTAACTCTTTCTATTCGTGGATTCTAACGTCGCGTCCTTGTACAGTATATTGGACCATTGTATTTATTTTGATGTCAGATTTCGTATCGTACAAACGTACTATTATAGATTATTGTTCTCGTAGTTTTATTAAGATGAAGTCATTGAACTGTCTTTGGGACAGCTAAGAGTCAATTACAGGGTTTGAAGACACAGTGAACAGCTGAATGACTTCCGGTATAATTTCGTTCCTAATCGATTGTGTATGCTTAAATATAAATGGGACTCTTTTCATGGCATCAAGAATCCTAATACAAGAAGTGGAGGCACCGAGTTTAAATAATGTACCCCAGACCACGACTAATGTACGTAGAAGGGGTAATTTTAATACAGAAATAATGTGTTATTATTATTTCATTTATCAATTTTTTAACATTTAATTTCTTGGCTCTACACATTTCGAAACGTGAAACAACAATTGTTTTTCGGACAATTAGGAAGGTTCATTGTTGAAAATAATAAATCAAAATTAAGCTGGTTTCGGAAGTCGCTCACTCAATTTAATGACATTTTGACATTTTCATGTCTTTGCTTTGGCACATATGGTAAAAGCATCAAAGGTGGACACTTCTCCAGTGGCGGACACTTTCATGAAACTGAAAAATCGTCACGAAAACTTGCTCACGCGATACCAATAAACAAAAGATGGTAACTACAGTCCTTGAAACAGTAATACCTTGTAATACCTGGTTTATTAGTCCAATAAACTGAAAAATTTTCACGAGAACTTGCTCACGCGATACCAATAATAAGACATTTTGTTTTGGTTTATTAGTTTCAACCATTTCCGTACTTCTTCCACTTCAAAACGATCAGTGAACAAACGCGAGAGTATCGTGAACGAAAAAATTGACGATGGACAAATCCGCTCCGAATTACGCTACGTTTTACTATCATCCGGGCAGCACAAGTGTAACAACAACGCTACTGGGGTAGGTGATGTAGCCTGGCTCGAATTCAATAAAGTACCCACGGGTTTCGGAACATGGAGAAGTTGATTAAGTTGCTGTTTGGGTGGCCTCCGGGTTAACTGACTTTCGTCTTCTGCCCAAGGGGCCCCACAACTTACAACGTGTTGGGGATGGGGGACGGCTATCTACTTCCCAGCGAGTTCACTACCACCACGAATCCAACCTCTGACGGAGGGCAGGCCGGTGATGCTGTGCCTTGCGGCGGTGCATCGGTGGCAGCTCGGGCTCCCTCCTCCCGTGGTACCATTTTGAGTTGAGTTGGCCTGCAGATAGCCCAAGCAAGTTGAGCTGTCCCCCGTCCAACCCACCCTAAGCCTTGAATGGTCGCAGGCCCGACAAAAGTCTACCGCTTCTCATGTCGCGAATTCAATTATGTACACACGGGTGGGCGGTTTCTCTTACGGCCCATTTAATTGATCTGTTCGCCCCGCCGTGCAACGCACGGGTGAGATCTGCCTAGTAATAAATAAAACAAAGAAAATACACATGAAAATGTCCCAATGTGTTGCAGACTCGTATGCAAGCATTTGACAACATCATGGAAGAAAAGGCTCCATTCATTTGTCAATGATTTGTAAACAGTTTTCTGATTTTTGTAGATAAACTTGGATTACACAATACCATACACATACCACGGATTCTGTTTGAAAGGGAATGGGCAATTTTTCCGAAATGTTCAAGTGATTGAATTTCCCATCCCCGTTATACTTTCAACCCTTAACCTTGATAAATAAACATTTAATATGTTAAGGGAAATAAAAACGTTAGCCATGTGTAGTTTTCCAACAAGCTTCCTCATCAAATTCACACGAATGTGTAGTTCATTAAATTTATATTTCACATTTTGAAATGCTTTAGTTGATCTCGAGAGATGTGGGATATAAGATCGTTACAACGATTTACTGGACAAAAATGCCATGGAACATGTTTCATCAAACATCAACGCTTTCACAACGTTAGTCGACATGTAGTGCGGGTTATTGGAGTTGTTTCAAGTCTGTTGGAGTCAAACTCGTTTCTCGAGTGTTAGCAATGTTAGTTTGAACGATGTTGTAGGTAATTATCAAATAAATAAGAAAACTACCGTATTTATGGGGTTAAAAAATCCTCACTTCAAGAATAGGCTGAAGATTCAATAATTTGGCAATCGATTAATGTTAATTTCATGAGACGGTTGCCTGTGCTTATAATTGGAAATGTAATTGAGCAGACCTGGACTACTTGAGGCCAACAATAATCCTCTCCGTGTAATAAATTCAGAAAAAACGCTCATCGTTATTGATTGACACTGTAGGTATGAAACGAACCCAACTAAAACTCGCTCTCCTTCATTCGACGCAGTGCCGGCACATAGGACTCCAAAAGCGTTAAACGCTACTCTCGCGTGTATCACCAGTAACGCTGAAATGCGCTACCCCGGCCCCCGTAGGAAAAGGCCTCAGACCCTGAGGAAATTATGCTTAGTGACATTTACATTTGCACATGCGCTGATTGATGTACTGATTTATAAGCAATGAAACGCAAATGACCCAACACGGTCACATGTTCCAGAAAACTACATGAACATCGGAAGAAAACTCCAGAAATCAGACTTGTTGCCAGGTACCTACTTCGGACATACAGACAGACAGTCAAGAAATAAAAATTGTTCAGAATTTCCAGAAAGAAAACAAAGCTTCAGCTACCTGTAGACTCGGAAGCAAAAGTGAGTCAGGGCAATAATTTAATTGTCACATGTAGGGAAACTTGCATTTGACCTTACCGTTTGTCATTTGTTCGTAATTAACCCCAGCAGTTGAAGAAGATGCAGCATTCAAAGGATGTCTAACTCCACTTTCCACGTCTTTATTCATGATTTCCTTTGCTTCTAATTGTTCCACGACACGTTTATTATTAATTTATATATAAAACTTTTCGCGTATACCGAACAAAATAACACACACGCCGAAAGAATGCTGCTTGAATACAGCAAATATAGCGTTATTACGTATTGTATAACCAACGCGACGCACGGACTGACTGAAACAGATTTCACAGGTTCATGCAGTTGGGGGTGACCTTGGAACTGAATGGAAGGCGAATCGTACTAGACGGTGGTGGGACATCTTAATCTATGAGTCAGAGCGTTTAAAAATAACAGCGTCTTTTTATCGCGTTCCGGCTTCGAGTACTGTGTTTTACATTTTCGTTCCACGTTGTTTATATAGGAAATGATGCTAAATTTACTTCTTTGAAACCAACTCTTATCATGGACTTGCGTTCCCTTCTAAACATGTGTAATCATGAAAGCCTATCACGCTTCCATTCCGAAACTTCGAGTTCCTCGTACACACTGTTGCCAACTCTCACACCGAAACTTCCGCAGCGGAATTCCCCCAATAAAAGTGGTGAAATGTAAATATTTACTAATGTTTGAACGGAGATAAGTTTTTAAACACTGTATTGAAAAACGTTATTTTTTCTGGCAAAGTGCCTCTGAGAGAGCGAAAGATGAAAGCGGTTTGAGTGGGCTAATTATATTCAGTGAAGCGATGTCTATCAATAGCCAACATGAAAACATTGGTGTTATTTCGAAAGTTTATAGTATTCTGATTTTTTAATCTTTCGTCTTCGATTTCATCCTTTTGGATTGAATGAGAGCGGTGCTAACAGCTCAGTTCCTACAAGAGCCCGTTTGAGATTTTTGAGTTTCATTAACTTTGATCCTATAGACTCGGGGAGAAGCTCTAGATTTTGCTTTATTATTTTCAATAATGAACCTTTGTAATCGACATCGAAAAAATTAATTCGACTGTGATATTAGGTAGCTGGCGTCTCAGCTCTTTTGTTGTGACGTCATGAGAATCCCACTGTGCTCCCCTCTCTCCCCGCTACCTACCTCCCAATCAATTCCCTAATAGTTCAGTTGAATATCCGAATCGAATGCCTCATCACTTTTATAAAACCCTCACACCTTAGAATAAGTCATCATAGCATTACATGGTGTCAGGTGTGGGGTACGGATTGTACGGATCGCTGAATTTTTATTATTGCTGAATCTAACGGTGACTCTTTCGGGGTTCTCCCCACAACAAATTAGGAATTTTCAGGACTGAAAATTTCAATTAGTAATCGCTAGAACTCGAATGGTCTATGATTAAAACCTGACAACCAGGCCTTACAAACAAATAATTTAAAAAATTGCTTTTTGGGCTCCATTTTGTCGTCTCAATTATGCATGAAAAAATGTTACTAGGCGTTCAAGAGACAGATCATTCAACGAGGTTTCAATCTGAGTTTTAAAAATGTTCTGAGAGCAACTGCTGATAGGTATTGAATTGTAGTACCCGTGGGAGAGATGTCTGACTCACCGCATTTTCCCAAGACGCTAAAACGTTGTGAAAAGCACCTCCTGCGAGACGGAGTCTATTGCTGGTTTGGTTTGGAACTTTTTGGTTAAAGTCATTCAATGAGAGTTTTTAAAAACTTACTTGAAAGTACAGAGTACATGTACAATACTCGAAAAATCTAAAGTACAATACTAGTATAAGTGCATCAGGACTTGTACTAGTTAAAGTGGCAAGTATTTGTAATTAGTACTTGTACTTCAAGTACAAATAGTGCATTTTCTGTTTTAACCTGGAATACTATGGAGAGTGGCGGGGAGGAATTTCGGACCGCTGTTACTCTTCTTACGAGTAAAGTCGGGAACAGGGGGTGGCAGAAAAGCCTACAATGTCAAAACAATTATATCAATCAACAATTATATCCCCCCCCCCCCCCTCTCCATCCGCTTCGAAAGCTGGTGGCTTACATTTCAACAAATTCAGTTTTCAAAATCAAAAACACGTTGTCTTGTCCTGTTTGCCGGTAATCAAGGCATTTTAATCAATTAGGTACTTCTGAGGGATCATAAATCAGTAGGTATTAAACTATCAAAAAATCGAATTATCAAAAACTTTTGATTCAAGAGGGCAGTTTTTTGTTCGATTCTCATAGGAATTAGTTCCATGAATCAAAAGAGACAAATCTGACTGCGTTACGGTCATCTGTTCTCTCAAAAAAACCTCATCTCCCAGTAATGAAAATCGTCCAGGTAGACGATCGAGATAAAGAACCGGGCTGCAGAGCCGTTCAACGGCAGGTCTGAGCTAGATCGCGAGGCTGACGGGAGCCCAAGTATTTTCATCTCGAGAACGGTGATTCTCAAGAGGATTTTCTATATTTGATTTTCGGATCCCACGCATCTTGAAATGTAAAACTACAAACTAGTAAGTCCTACAAACCCATATTTTGTGCAAATAATTGCCGCATTTTGAAGGTCTCTGACTAAGGTAACTTAAAAATAGAAAGTATCTGGAAATAGTAAGAACGGATGGAGTTGGTACGAAACTTGATGATCTCCGTTCCAACAGTTGACCCACGATTTTAACTGGGATCAAAGTGTTCGTAAAAGCGTCCCTAAGTCACCATTACTATGTTTCCTCACAATTCATAATTAAATTCTCCTCGGTGATGCAGCATTAATTATGACTTTACTAGGGGACAACGTGATAACTCGATCATATTTCAGGGATGAGCTGCCAAGGGGGCGGTTCATTAGTCGTGAGGACGGGGGACGTTGCGAGGGAGCCCCTGGGCCTGGAGGGAGCGGGGTTGTGGCAACAGTTAAGCGCGGTCACAATATCCTAGAAACGGCCTCTCTGGGCCGCTCTGTGATTCTGTTTCCCGTCAAAACGCGAGGGAATAGTCGGGGCGGGGGAGGTCGGGACCATCGATCCCCCGTTGTCCATTGCAGGGGCGCCCACCTCCGCTGCCGCCACATCCTCCACCATTACGTCCTCCTTCGCTACCTCCCCGAGTCTAATTACATATCTCTAGTAGACACACCACAGCTACCCTCTCCTCTCCTATCTGTTCAATTAATCCCATCGTTCTTTACCGTTTTTGGATACTTTCCGTTATGAAGTTGCAGTCTTGTAATGAACTGCATTGTCAGGCAGCTATTATCAGAGACCTTCATGTGTTCTTATTTTGACCAAATGTGGTAGTGATGACTGACGTTTTATACTATTTTTCCCAAGCAGCAAAATGCGATTGTTAGCGCAATATATCCTGCGGTCCTATCTATACGAAAACAGAGTTGAGTTTTCAGTTCAGCTCGCACATCCCAAACGATAAATGAGGAATCGCGTGTCCAGAGTTGTTCTACATGAACTAAGGAGATGGGCATCAGTTCATTCTACTGAGGTCTCTTGAAGGTGTAACTGATTAGAGATGTAACTCATATGAGTAGCAATAATTTACGGCGCACTTCCCAAATTGAGTAAAAGATCCTAGTGTAGGGAAGGTGTGTTGGACGAAATAACAGGACAGAGTAAGGACACTAGTACAAATGCAGAGTAGTTGAGAGTCTTAGAAACAGCTTGAGAATGAAGAATTGTCACCAGAATTCTCCTATATAAAGGGGGTGGAACCCCTTCCTTGTTAGCTCAGAGCGGTGGGGTTTCTTGGTGGCTGTCGCTTTTCCCTCCGCGGTTCCTTTGACTCGCTCTGCTTCCGTACTATATTGTGCGTTTAATATGCCAAATGAATTTGTGGGGCATCACAGCGACTTTAATTTCAGGTGAAATGGCTCTTTGAACTTCCAATCTTTCTCCTTTCCCACTCGCCATAATAAAATTTTGCCTGAAAGTCAGTTCAAATCATGCGTCACGATAAACCTTCATACACACTTCATGTGGTTTGTGGGCACTACTTAGTGGTTGAAGTTTAGGATTTCTTAGTCCATTCATCACAATTATGCTCACCATGCCTCATTAAGCATGTGGGCAAGCCTTCCTCCCTAACTCCGTCATTTCATAGTAGTACTTCCTAATATACTCATTCTACTGGTGCACATCACCCTGAAGCAAAGCTAAATGTTGCTGCTTTTGCATTTGAATTCCAAACCTGTTCTCAAACCCTTATCAATTCATGACAGGAAACCCCATCATTTATTAACTCACGAAGCTCTGCACGTGAGATCATGGGTGATTCCATATCCATTAACATGTAACGTTGGTCGAATCGACTGCTTTCTGGGTTAATTACCGAAATATTCGAGTTTTGGATTCTAAATATCTTGAAATGTAAAACAGCAAAGTTCTACAACATGATTCGACCACCTCCTCGCCAGGAACTATGAATCCCCGTGTCATCATATTAGCATAGGTCCTTCGCGAGCTAAACCCACTAAACTCACACAATGCTCTAACTACACCAGTAGTATTACTTCTATTTCCATATCTCAAGTTTGCGATAATTGCAGTAGTTCCGCTGCTTGCACCGACTCCGCCCATCGAGAATGGAAATTATTAAACGCTTGGTAGAAAACTAAACACCATTAACCGATTTTAACAGATTTTATAAAAACATCGCGATATGAATTAAAAGACAATAAACACGCCGATATTAGTAATCAAACATGGTAGACTCTTGTCGGGTGCGGTATTCGAAGAATATCGATTGTTTGTGACGTCGCGAGAAACCCACCCTAAAAATACAATGTATGCAATTTCAAAAGGAGAAAAAATCTAATTAAACTATTTTATTTGGGATTTTGTTATGCTAGCATTTGAAATAGTTATGGAAAAGGTGTGGATTGGTAAGGATCACCGATATTATTTTATTTCGTGAATATTATTCTTATTGCTATATTTAAACTAAATAGGTAATTACGTATTAACCCTTAATTAATCATTAATCTGGATAACGAACTCTAATCGACGAATTAGCCATGGCTTGTGTACTTTTTTTAAATTATTGTGTTTATGGTAGTTGTATTTTGAGTAAAAGCTTCCCATTAATTCATATGGGAGGGGCTTAAATTTTGTTTATTTGCCTTTTACAAAGCTTTATAATTGAAAATAATGAACCAAAATACGTCGATCGATAGTAAAACGGCAATTACAGAAGATATAACGGAGTCCCTACTTCACTTAACTACGTAATTTCACGGATCGCATTACGTATTATTTACGGGGGTGTTTTAAAAACTATTTAGGAGCCCACATCGTGGATATTCCATGCGATGAGGTGACCCGATCGGGCTAAGTACCTAGTTGAGACAATCGGTTCCTACATCAAATGACATTGCATCATCCATCAAGTTTTAAGCAAACTCCATTTTCCATCAGATCGATGTCCTCGATTGAGCTATGAATTATTGAGTGGCTGCCATAGATTATCAGATGAGTCGGCTTGTATGAAGAGTGTAAATATGTATACATTTATCATATTTACATGATTCAACATACAACATTTTTTCATGTTTAATTCTGACCTCGTTACATGAAATTGTTTTCATTTACTACAAATTTTCTTTTGCTTTCAAGTCTACCTACAGGAGGCGGAATATTTATTTTCACTTGTTGAAAATTGTGAACAACTTTTTTTTTGTCTCTCTGGGTATCTGTCTGTCTGTGTGTCCACATCTCGTTGTAAAAAACCTAAATGAGACAGTTTCATCCGATTTTGATGCAACTTTCAGAAAAAGTGCGAGTCGGGTTGTGGATGGTCCTCAATGCGTTTCATTTCTCAGAAATCAATACATCAGCGTGCGCATGTGCAAACGTAAAATCCCCCAACCTTAATTTTCCCAGGTTCTAGTGGCCCTAGAATTTTCAAAGCATTCGGAGAACAACGGGTTAATAATTATTTATTAATTTCAACTTGATCGTATCATCACACTATCCGCTAATTCTAATGACTGAACCTTAATACATGTCGACTAACCTTTTGAAGGCGCAGATATATGCCGGAATCACGGTATTTTGTCCTGTGAATCGCTGTAACACGCGCTCCCACTAAAAATTGTCTACATCGTATAAAACATTTCAAATCAAGTATATATGTTCACGTGACCTACAGGAGGAAGCTATAACTCACACCTAACTTCGCGGATGTTTTTCTTGTCTGCTGTGTCCGCTGATCCTTGTAATTGGCTTAATTGCTAAAGTTTTCATCCAATTCCAATGACCTTTTCAGGGGATGTGCGGGTTAGGCTTTAGGTGGTCCAATATGAATGTCAAGGTTCAGAAATCAATACTTCGCTCTAGGTATGCTCAACTTGAAGCGGTGAGTTGGTCCGATCTCGCTGAAATTTGTGAGGTAGAGAGAAAATACGGTAAAATAATCTTTTACTAATCTCAATAGCATTGTATCGTTATTAACTGCTGCGTATAAACGAACGTGATGTGCTTGTAACAATCCTAATTTCTACCGTTTTCAACTGATTTTAACGAATGTACGGGTTTCACTGTAAATGGTTTTCTTACGAGTTTCATTTCTCATAAATCAATACATCACTCTGTGCATGCTCCGATAACCACAATTTTATATCTTCCTAATCTTCCGAACTTGCTCAAATTTGGGAGATGGCTGGGAACACCAGTTTAATCATCCCACGACAACATACGGACATAAGACGTACGAAATCCAGAGAACATGAGACATAAAAGTACGCAAGACAGGGATATCCTTAAGCTATTCATAACGGCGGTGGGATGGAGTGGGAACTTCCCCATAGAATCCCTTTCACTAATCAAATGGCTGTTGGAAGGGATGACAAAGTCGTTCAATTTTAAAATTTCGATGCAAACGAATTCATTCAAACTTGCGGTAAAAGAGGATGAGATATGGTGACGAATTAACATCGTGAGTTATGCCTGGTTTAGTGCCAGCCGAAATACTGTGTTTATCAGCTGATATTAAAAACCTCCAACGAGATAATTGTTCACTATTAGACGATGAACTAACTCCTAGCTCCTCATAGATAAATATAAAATAGATAACACATGCTTTCATGTGGTCATAGTTGTTCAGTCCTTGCAATAGATGTAAATATCTGCATCAACTGCTGATGTAAATGTGAATTAATGTGGTTAACGGTATTCCAACACTTAACCATCATATTAGTAGCAAGCAATAACAATTTATCATACCACCAACAAGAAGATTCGTTGTTTTCTGGGTTTAAGATAATGGGGGCTACTCATGTTATTACTCCAAGAATAATTGTACATGTATTACATGGTAAATACACCTAGGACCAACGTATTCGTTCGAAAACTCGGAAAGCACCTCCATTTTTCTTGGCAGGTTTTCAGTCGTTCAAAGTACCACAACGAGTAATGGATGATGTATTGCATAGTTCACGGAATTTTCGTAGTTTCGTTCATTCGAAGTTGCAGTTTCGATCCGATGTAATCCTGTAACCGCCGATTCCCTACTGAGTAACGATGAAACAATTATAGATAGTCCCTTATTAATTAATCTGTATCGCTGATATAATTGATGAGTCAAGATCGGGAGGAAACCCCCAGTTCCGGAGTTGTGTCAGAAGTTTCAGCTAGACGACGGCATTACTTTTTCAATACGTATCGGTCGACGAGGAAAAAAAGAAACGTGGACGGGTGTGTTGGGTCGGCCGTTTTTCACATCACTTCAATATTCATCTCGACCCCAACGGAAAGGTGAATGAGAAGGAAGAAGAGAGAAATAAGACGAAAAGAACATTGTGGGGTACACTACTCGGCCGAGATTCGCCGGCTCACACGTCCGCAGTAACACATTGAGCTGTCTGGTTGTGCTATATGGATTGGGCCTACTGGCAACTGTGCTATTTATTTTCTCCAGGTGCTTTGGAACCTTCTCAGGCCAGAGTTACACCAAGCTGGCTTTTGATTCGCGTATACAGGCAATTCTTTTCGACAAACTGTTCTCCAAAACGATCAAGAAGGTGCTTGCAATGAAAATTTATGTAGCGAACTAGCCGTCTCAACAATGATTTGGAATCTTTAAAGAATGATTTTCTCATCTGGAGATCTAATGAATTGAAGTGAATTGAACCACGGATTTGTATACCTTTGTGTATTATGCAGTGATAATTTTCCTGCATATTGGAATGTATAGATCCCAAAGGAATTGAAAATCTTATAGCTTTCCGAATTGTTTTCATGTATGTTTCGCCCCTTTTGACTCTCTGGTGACCAGCAGTATTGGATGTAGATCGAGTCAGCTTGGAACTACTCACTAAAACTTGCCTGTTACGCAGAAATATCTGGAATTCTGGGAGGCTTAACGTGCTGGGCTGGATGTCAGCTGGGTGTTTAATAGGGATATTTCTGGAGAAGTGGCTGGTTCATTTCGATTTTTTTTTTTTTTTTTTTTTTTTTTTTGGTTCTGTAACTTTGAGCTCCTCTATCTGTGCCAAAAGAATGTTGAGGTATTGAGGAAGCAGAAAAACCAATGATTCCTGTCATATCTGCAGTGGAGAGAAAGATTGATGCTCACGGCTATAGGTAACGACACTTCACGTTTTAGTTCGTGTCGTGGACAAGTGCGTCAGTGCGTCTACCTCGCGACCTATTGACAAGTTGAACAGGACTTCTTGTGGGAGCCTTTCTAGGCCATGTCATTCTGAAATTACTCTTTATAGGTGCACATTATGATCATTAAGGTTTTAGCTGAGTCGAACACCTGTATCCCTTTATGGGTGATTGATTTGGCGGTGTTGGCCCTGCTCTCTTTATCCATAGTCAGCCTTTACGTTCACCGTACTCTGATCACACTACGAATGAAATTACCTGATTCCCATTTGATCTATGAAATCATATCAAACATTTGTCATACCTAAATTGCAAAATGTTTGAAATCTTATACGAACAATTTACGGTTTATCAAGCTTTCAGAAACAATGCAAATGCGTTTGGACTGCAATGTAATTCATAGTGCTAAACTTATATCATCTTTGTAGTGAATATGATGGCAGATATCGTATTGTTTCGAACTTACTACATTATTATTGTGACTTCACCTTGAATACAAACGAGTTGGAACTTGAAGACAGAATCATCTAGGAATGTGAGCTTTTCAGCGTGGTTTTGTGAATTTCAAGTAGGATTGATTGTTCAGGAGTTTTCTTTGTGATTTAACCGTGATCTTTCCTACAATATTATCTCTTCAGAAACAGTTCATCAATATCGAAAACCGGTTGAAAGAGTTGAAAAATACTCAGTCATATCTCAGTAATTCGATCTACACAGATACCATTTCTTATGTTCTTAGAATGGGTATACGCTCCTGTTTTGGATGGGTCCCAGAAATATATTTCCCAGCAGTCGGCACAACTTTCTTTCGAACCTTCAGTTCGTTGAAAAAGTGGCAAATAGTTCGAAGCCAGACGTAAGAGGAGGAATGGTTTTGTCGAAATACACAACAACAAAGGCACGTTAGCGGAGAAGGTGGAACTGAAGGTTGAGTAACTCTGAGAGACGGCTGCAAGGCGCTGTGACGACGGTGGTAGACGGAAGAGAGGGGGTAAATGTGACTTCCCTCCCTCCAAATCACTGTCAAGGAGGATTCGTCTGCTCCCTTCAAAAGTACAACCCAGTAGTATCGCGAAAAAAAAAACCTTTTCTCGGGAGCGAAGTAGAAAGAAAGTTTTGTGACCCAGAAAACTGCGATGCCTCTTTTTTTCCTCCGGCTTTTCTATAGAGAAATACTCCGGTGAGGGAAGTTAGGGAGGGGGTCTGTTGCCAAGTTTCGTTCCTGCCATAACAATTTATTTCGGGGTGAATACGTCATAAACAGTCGCTTCTTAGGGAGGATGATGGACCGATTGAGGGGATGCCGAGTCTAGGAGTACAACATTATAACAATATTTAGAGTTTTCGATAAACCAGATCTGAGATTTATGGCTGATTTGACTAATATTTTTAACCAGTAGAATATGCGGTTTAAATCTTTTCTGAGGAATATTTATTTTTTTCCCCTCTACTTCGATGGTCTAGGCTCTTGCGCCATTAGACCACTTGCAGCCCAGTACAATTTTGCTGTCTTCGACCACATGGTGTCGTCAGGGTAAAATTCTTGTCGTGTATCCTCGAGTCGAGAACAGTCAAATGAATATTAGAAAAGGGTGATGTCATTCACAATGAAGTAGATATAAATAAGTAATTAATATTTATGATATTATTGCCGTCATAATTTCGTGGAAAAATCCTTTTTATACATCAGCAGCTTAACGAAATTCAGAGATTTGAACTGGCGCCTGTGTCTTGTGACGTCTTAAGCAATAGTGTCAACCCTGTATGTGGATTTCTAAAATCCCTGGGCTACCCTACGAATAGTCCGTAGATTACCATAATGAACGTTCGAACTCAATGTTTTGTTATCTTGACTGTTGGAATGACAACAGTCAACATAGTTGAAAACGGGCAAATACGATACCAATTATCTGAAGATTATTAAGATTCTTAAAGTGAATAGAGAGGTCATTCAGAAGCCGAAAATCGCTAGTTTCTACACTAGTCTATATGGTGGCGATCTCCTTTTCTACTGTCAGAAGTTTGTGTTCAAGCGCCGAAAATTCAAACGATGGTTCCATCCTCCTCATATGTTTTCTGTAGAAAATTAAAACTATTTTAAACTGGATAAAACTATGTATTTCATGCTTCTGAAAGAGATTTCACAGGAAAAACTTGAATTCTCCATAGCACTGTCTTTACCAAATAATTGATTTTTATTGATGGTGAAGTCAATGATAAATCATAATTATTATTCATTATGATGAAATAGGAGTTTTTTAGCATAGGTCAGAATATTAAGAAGAAGGGTTGACACTATCTCCCATCTAGTACGCGAAGCAGTTGAATCTTGTTTATTACAGCTTCTAGTTGCCAAAGGTGAATTCAATGTTTAGGAGATGCAAGAAATAATTCTCAAAGCTTCACTATCCCAAAAGAAGCCCTCTGGATCTCTACTCCAACTAAGTAATTCCTCTGACGAGCTATTACCGAAGTATCAGATTATTGGTACTTGAAGATGGGAATGACGACAACAACTTACTCTACTTGCAATTAGCCGAATTAAATTGTCAAGGAGAGAGAGCAAACGGTATTTTCTGTGCTTCCATCGTAAGATTTTTTATTAGTTATATTCATTAGTGAACGGGGGTTTACATCGAGGATAAAATTTTAACGATGAGGAAGGAGGTAAAAATAATATCGCGGGGTTCATTATTATCACGGGTGAAAGGTTTGATCAATCAAGCCCACGTAACTCGAAGCTTCGAGAAGAGATTTTTAATCACAATTTTATTTTAGTTATTAACGCTCAGGAGGATATAGGTGATCACAAGTGAAAACAAGTATGAGCAACGGTGGAGTTTAAAGGAGGATTTCATAAACGTTTACTTCGTTAGTTTAACATAGACGACCATATATAGGAATGTTGCCGAATGTTCAGGTTCAGAGAGTCTAGTCTAGTTCAAATGATATTGAGCCGCAAGATCTGCCAGTCAATATTCTAGGAAGAAGATGCTTATAAGTTCTGAAGCTGTAATAACGATGCATCTTGGTTGTGTGGTTACATATAACAATTTATACTTATATCTAATAACAGGGAGGCAATGAAGAAAACATCAGTTGTACTGGTCCTAAATAAACACATGAGTTTATGAGTGTTCAAAAGCCAGAAAACTATGATTAGATCGACTTTGAATTTGGATGTTTTTTCCCTGTGCATTGTATGGACCATAAAAAATCTTAGACTTGAAGTGAAGAATTTTCTTTCGCAAACGGACTCTACTTGGGGACTGGTTGGTCCTAACGTAAAACTAGCCCAATCGTCGAACCTCAATGCTATAGGCGAAAAATTGGTCACTAACATTCCAAAACGAGGTTTTTGCTGATATAGACAAGAGTGTCGTCACTTCTCTGGTAATTAAGGACGTAAAATCGACTATAATCGTTTTATATCCTTAAAACTTCACAGATAAAATTGCCGCTTTTTTAATCTAATCGTGACCCCCAATGACACGCCAGAAAATCTCAGCATGATAATACGAATTTCAAGACTGCTTCGAACAATTCTTTGAAGAATGTTTGTTTGCTACGGTGGAGATTACCATGATGAATACTAATTTCAAGACCACTTGAAACAATTCTTGGAAGAATGTTACATCGGTCGTTGATTACGAAATTAAAACCAATCAAAGTAAAAATACGCATCACCCGAGAATCAACAATGTTCGTCATTCGAGGAAATACCAATCTCTCTAATGCCATATCCCGTTTGTATATATTTATCTGCCACAGGAATATTTATTATAAACTAGAGAATTTACGCAAGTTTTCACCGAAATAAACACTAGTAGAATAAATATCGCAACCAACGGCTCTTATATTGTTTGCTTTGAATCCGAGCCGAATATTGGAAATCAACAAACAAATTCTGTAAGGTAGTAAGGTTATACTTGCCGTAATTCCCGAATTAACTAAATGTCTATAATTAATGATGACCACTACTGTTGGAATCCACTCCTGTTGGATTACATTAGTATTATGCCTGATTTTTCAAAACAGTTGTTGGTTTCGAGATTAATGAGGTGGGGAAAGCATTAAGGTTGACGAGATCTCGTATCACCTTTCTTTCAACTCGGTTTATTATTTTCAACAATAAATGTTTTTAATCGACCTAGAAATAAAATTCAACCTCCCCGCCCTCCCACATCATATTCGAGGTCTAGTTGGGACTGCATTTTCAGCGTAACTTTCTATCTATCCCACAGAGTCTATGAAAGCTTTAAAAGTGGGAATATCTAAAACTTTTGAAAGTACATTAATGTTTTTATGTTCATTACTGATCCTTTCAATGAGTTGACCCTCTCGGGCAGCTTTTCGTCCATCCGTTCGCTCTCCCTAGAAGCTAGAACGTTGACAGAAAAAAAGAACGTCAACATGAATGTGAATTGGTTCGAACATGAAATATTGCCTAGTAAATTGTGACGATCTAGATATTGCTCCAATAAATCAGTGATCTACATAGAATGACTATCTAGCATAGAAATAATAAACCATAAATTAAATCGTGATAAAAAATTTATTTCAATGCGAAGGAGATATTTACAATTCGGAAAGGCACCTAAACGCCTATAAATTCCTTTAAATTAACCACAATCAAGATTTATGACACTCAATCTGCCGGATGATTCTTCACCTATATTTTCTGCTGATATGATTCCTTTTTTGAAATGTTTCATGTTTCTGATGTGTTCCAGTTTAGTGAACTAAGTGTACTGCAAGCATAAATTACTTACTGCTCAGATTGTTGAAACAGTGACCCATCATGAGGTAGATCGCTACTTACCTGAAACAAACCAAAAACCACTTGTACAAAATGCTACGCTGATATATGGTTGTTATTATCATCATAGAACACTAGAACGGAACAACAATACTCCACAGAATATTCCATTAATAAATATATGGTAACATGGAAACATACATCCGGACACTAACAATCGTCTCTATCTCCTGACATTTTGCCAGAATCAATACAATTAAAGAGTTTTATTCATACATAGATTCCAATCTTTCTTTGCCG
This sequence comes from Creontiades dilutus, assembly GCA_031894815.1. NCBI lineage: Eukaryota > Metazoa > Arthropoda > Insecta > Hemiptera > Miridae > Creontiades > Creontiades dilutus. The sequence continues at coordinate 485,867 of JAVIWC010004007.1, forward strand.
TTTCAAGTGAAATTCGAAAGAACAAAATTTGATGTGTTATTTAATAATACAGTTATTTAAATAATGCAGCTTTACTGAAACCATTCCGTCCCCTTTCTCTCTTTAAATTCGCTAACCCAAGAACGCATCATCATCTTCATTCTCGCGTAGCATCGGATCTTCTGCACAGACCAATGTATGATATAGAACACACGACTATGTTTTCGACAAATTTGTTAAGACATTTTACAGCTTCATTTGAAGTTTGAAGAAGAAAGGTAGTAAAAGAGGGGCTTGTCTGACCATCCATCACATTAAAAAACATTACTAAAACAAGGATTTTCATCATTCAAATGATTAAAAGGAGTACAATCCAGTTCTTAGCGACCGTACCGACCCACAGTTCCCCCCCCCCCCCCCCCCACAACACTCCTTCAACTAACCTTCGGGTGGGCTCCTGTCGCCCTTTGTTATCCCGGCATCACCACTTTTCCGTCCGCCCGAGGGGGTCATCCGTGTAACTTCCACACACTCCCCCAGCCGTAGCTTTCATCTCTGTTTACTAGCTCCCCTCCTCTGAGCTAGAATCCCATATTTGTAGGTTGCATAGTCAATTTTTCATCTTCGGTACTTAAATGTGTAAAATTAATCATTTAAATGATCTGGCTGTAGAACCATAGAGGTCTACTGTCCCGTTTTTCGTTTCCAAAAATTCAACAGTTAGCATGATTTTATTTGTCCACGTTGGTATTAGTCTATTACAAGACTTAGACACTGCTTAGCGAAGCAGTATTCTTGGTTTCTCTGAGACTATCTAGGAAGTCGTCTCAATTCCTTCATCTTTGCTTTACAGGTAAACAATGTCGATTTCGGGCAAAATCACTTGAGTCAAGGGTCGGGCAGCTTCATCGTTGACATCAGGACTTAGCCGATGGAGGTCGCCTAATAGTATCGTTTACGGAATCGATCAAAGCTCGGGATGGAAGATATCCCGGAAGTAACGAGGTGCTTTGACAATATTTCATAGCACATAGTTCTGGGATCGTCAAATGATATGGCGGTTTGACTGAACATTACAAACCCACAACTGAGCTCAATTAGACCGAACTGGCTTGAGGACTATGTTGTCAAGTGTGGACTTGTTCTAGATTGACAGCTTCGCCCGTCTCCTCATCAGCCAATATATTTTTCTCAGTTCAAGAAGCAGGTCCTCCTTGTTTTCCTTCCATTCCATCTGAGCCTTTCATCAAGCTTCCAAAGTGTTTGGCTTCATTAGCATTCGAAATCACTTTCTCCCTGAAATGAACAGAGAAGTAGCCGTTTTTTTTTATTGGTGAAATCGACATGCACCGACTTAGTTTAATTTATTTTATTCTTTCCTTTCGCCTTAAAATGTTGTATATGCCAACTTCACCCGACTTCGGCAGACTGCCAAAATCACTGAATCTAACAAGGTAGCTGTGGTGTTAATTTCGAATTCTGGGAGATCAATGAGATACAGGCACTTGGAAATAGTGATTAAAAAACAGATTCCAAACAGTTCTAAAATAAATATGGCGACTATTCCTTAATGTTTTTCTAGAAAATCGACATTTTTTGTTTTCGACCATGAATTCTTGGATGATTTACTCAAAATGATCCAGTATAGTTCTTCATTAAGAGATATCTATATTGGGTGACAACTCAAGTTACATAAATCTCCTGTAATAGCTTTAATATCGTACGAGACGTTGACAACCCACAAGACACGGGTCTAATACGTCCCAATCCCTCTAAATATGATATGAGATTATGGAGACCCCTACATTAGTAATTCATTCATCAGCGGCTGAATATTCATGGTGGAATAAATCAGGTCACTGCGCTTGCGGCAGTCGCATCTAAACGCCACTAAATTCATGCACAGAGAACTTTTGTCGTGTTTTTGTTGTCATTGTTTAATTGTAGTTGTTTTAGCGCTGAGTTATTAGTTCTAACTGAATCGTTCAGCCACGCGTAAAATGAATGCCTTCTACTCACCAATGAGCGAGTTTTTGGTTTATTATTCTCAATATTGAATCTTTGTAATTTACCAAGAAACAAATTTTGTTTGGTCACGTTTCAAAATGTGTTGACTCCGAAAATCTGCCGAATTGCGGAGCTTTTCGTCGAACCTACTGGACCCAAGCTAATGATACTTGTAATCAAAAATCACAAATGGGCCGAGAATGGTTCTGAATCACCACGGTCAATCGACCAAGTCTAAACGGGGAAATCAAACGGCTGATATGATACAGATGAAGAAAACGGAATTTCACTAACCGATATATTACAATACTGAGAGAGATATAAACTATTTGTTCAGAGAAAAGTCACTTAATCTCAAAGCTTGCACAGGAAAACCAAACATTGAACTGTTGTCCCAATCTACCAGCACCTCTATAATGTACATTATTTACTGCCACATTTGTATATTTGTAACTATTATCTACCAATAATGATTTAGGAAACGCATTATATTGACACTTGAGAATATTAAATGACCCAGAGTAACTGAAATCACCAGATGAGCTGAAAACGTTCACAGATGTAGATTGCGGTTTTTCTGAAATCGATATTCCAGCGTTTGGCTGGATTGTGCATAACGCCGCCAATAAATTTTGTTCGTCGCTCTGAAGTTAGAAAATATTACCGAAGCCGTTAATGTTCCACGTGCTGACCCTGATATCATGACGGGATGGTGGAGAGTCGTGAGTTATTATCTACATCGTCGTCCAGTCGGGGCAGCATTCTCACATCGTTTCTGTAGTACAAACCTTTCTACAATAGCTAGCGTAGTTTTTTATTCGAGTCACCCCCTTTTCCAACAGAGTGGCAAGTAACGTCCATTTTTTTACTCCCCCAGTTCATTACTTAACATATTGGAAAATCAGGTTTTCCTCAAAATGCAATTAAGGTTTCCAGCTTTCACTTTTTTAGATTAATTTTTTGATTGTGTTAAGGAGGGGGGTGCTAAAGCATGTTTCATGTTTTTTGAGTTTTGGTCGTAGGCTCTTACCAAAGGATCTGGGGGTCCAGGGCTTGCCCCTTGGGGAGGGATGAAGCGCATAGTTGTTTTCTAGGTCGATTACGAAGGGTTAATATTGAAAATTATGAACCAAATTGAATCACATTTATTTTGTCAGCAAACTGTTTGCTGTTTTTCCTGTTCAATTGATGCAGAAGTGAAAGAGCCATAATTAACTAGTCGCATGTATACAATACAATTGTGATATGGAAATGAACTACCTATTCACAATATTCGCATGCGGGAGTCCAAATTTCAATGAATCCAACTTCGGCCACCCGTGAAAGCTCCGCTCACAACATTTGAGCCATCAAACGGAAAGAGAAGACAACAGCGGAATGTCCGGCATTGTTGGAACCACCCCCAGTTTCACCCTTTCCTTCACAATACACTACCAATAATGAAACCAGGCTCCATGGAGCGGCAAACGAGATATATCTCCCTGTCGCTTAGAAGCGACTACGTTGGCATGAGTACTGAATGGAACATCGGCGGAGTATGAACTGTCCGTGGTCTTCGGATATAGAGAAAGGAAACATGGACACGAATGAACGTACGAGATGAATTATCGTACTTTAGTCAACCCATGAGAATGTTTTAAGGCCGAAAAATGAAATCCACCTTGTGGACGAGCACCTTAACATCCCTTTGATGTGACGGCGAAACCCGTAAACCGATCGATCGGGACCGTTCCATTCTTCCCAACACATTTCCTTTAAAGTTTTGCGCCCGGAGCGGTCCGATGTTAAGGAACGGTGTAACGATACGGTACTTTGTTACAAGGGACGCAAACTGGAGTAACTCGGTTTGAAATAAGATTTCCAGTTAGGAGGGAGAATGAGAACACTCTGGTAACTATACAATAATCGGCGCGCACAATTTGAATAATCGGTTAGGTAGGTATGCTGCGCCGATCTTCACTGCCCAGTCAACGGGAGGTGTAAGCTAAACCGCGTGAATGCTATTCCATGATATGCAGGCGAGATTTGTCGAGTTTTGATTAAGTACCACAGACTAAATTTAATACACATAGGTCAATGATTTATGTCGAAGGGTTGATGTAATACAGAAATAATAAACCTCTGTGTTGCAGCGTTTTTATAATTCAACTTGGGGGAAAATGTTCCTTGTGAGCTGTCAGTTCCGTTCCTTTCTACAGTTTCTTCAAAGTTCTATAATTCGGACAACAGTTTAATTGATCAAGGATAAACTGCTTGTATGGAGATACAACAAGGGACCTAATAAGAAATTCATTATTTTGAGCAGCTTGTTCATCACCTTGTCTCATATTAGGAACCTGCGTACTCCATCATATGTTTTATAAGAATAACCATGCAAACCCAACCAGAACCACAGCCAAAACCACAAGGAAAACAAATTGTTACAAAACGCTGCGATTGTTAAACGAAGGTTTCAAATTTCTGTTGGTATGTTCATTCTCAAACATCTCTCTGTTCTCTGTGGTACATTATCAAACTTGGAACTAACTCCTTTCCTTCTTATAGTTTTTCCTCATTTCCACTTTTTATAATTGGGGCAACTGTTTCATTGATCAAGGGTAAACAGCCTATTTAGAGAAACAAGGGACCCAATATGAGATATATCATATCGAACGATTTGTTGATCACTGTCTCATCTACATACTCTATCACAAGTTTAAAAGAAAATTGATTCAAACCCATGCCAGAACCACAGCTAAAACCACAAGGAAATCAAAAGATTACAAAACGCTGTAAATTGTTTAACAAAGGTTTATAATTTCATTATTGGATGACTCTTTTGCGTCAATCACTCACTATGGTTATTAAAAGCAATCTGTGATAAATTATCAAACTCGGCACCTCTAGCCTCATACCTTGTAATTTATGTATCCTACGTAACATAAAAAGAATCCCGTTTATATTTCAGCTGATAGATCGATTAGGAAAGAAAGTAGGCAGTGCGTCTCCGTACCTTATAATTGACCTCCTTCTAAATATAACTCAGTGAATACCAAACTTTACTAGTTCCATTGTACGAAGCAAAAGCTGATATCCAAATATTTACAATATGCAATAGTCTGGATACCGACACGACGTAGAAATCCAAGAATAGAACAACCGACATCTAATGATATAAAATAAAGCACCTACCTGCCCTACAGTTGACCGCAAAGATGTAACCCAGGTAATTGGCTTGCGTTCATGATTTGAATTTCTACTGAGCTTTGGAGTGTGCGTGTTTCACAGGATAGAGCGATTATTGAATTTCAGGAGATACGCATAGAGCACGCAAATCTGTTCTCAACCAAAATACCTATTTGGATTGATCAGTTGATCATATTTGTGTACCTCCTGAAATTCAATAATCACTCTCATCCTGTGAAACACGCACACTCCAAAGCTTAGTAGAAATTCAAAACATGAACGCAAGCCAATTGAATAATAAACCCCAGTGAAAGAATTTGCAGCGTTTTTCACAGGTGATAGAGCAATTATTGAATTTCAGGAGGCACACAAATATGATCAACTGATCAATCGAAATAGGTATTTTGTTTAAGAACCGATTTACGTGCTATAATAATAATAAACCCCAGTAATAATATTGAATAATATTTACCTATATATTATCAGCGTTTCATGCATATCAGAATGCTTCAACCCGTGTATCGGCTATAAACTACAAGTATCCACATCGGCTATCACTCCAGTATCCACATTCACTACAACTCGACGCTATCGGCCGGACATCACTATGTTACAAACAAGCAATAATAAACCAAAAGCAAATGTTGGCACCATAAATCGGGCCATACATCGGGAATGGTTTGACCTACGGACCTGGGGAGGGGCTCATTCGATTCCTCATGGTATGTTCTTATATATAAGTTTACATTTAGGCCGCCTTGACTTGTTTTGAGGTTTTTAGGGATTTTACAAAACTTTGACAGCCCTTAAAGGAGCACTTTAAATTGGACATTGGGGCGTCGTCGGACCAAATGGATTTTTCCTGAAAATTTCAGATTTTTTGCTCCAGCCGTTTGGGAGAAATCGTGCGTACGACGTACGGCGGACGGACGGAAATTTTTTTATTGCAGATTCGGATTCTACACCCTTTGAAACGTAATCCATGAAATTTTCAGGCGGGGGTTAGAATTTTTTTTTCCAGAGCGATTGAATAATAAACCAAAAGAATCTAGAAGTATTCCTATTTCCAATATGCGGGTCTATTTGCCTGATTAAGTTACAGCAGGAATAATGGGAAAATGAAATTAAAAGATTTTTAATCTCTTATCTTGATAAGACAATATAATCTTAATTTAAAACAAAACATCAGTAGTGAATCACCAACAACAACAAACTATCGATATATGAACTAGTGACAAGAAAAGTCGTTTCTTTTGGCGAACCGAATCCGGATCCGTTCATTCCGTCGAACGATTCAGATCCGAACCTTCTCAATGGCCTAGGAACGAACGAGTCTGCATCAGCCAATGGTATTCGATTATTTCGGAGCCGGGTCGCATTTGTTTGACTCGTTTCCTTTTATCAAGTCCGTTATACGAATAGATAAAGTTGATTTGATTTGTATACCACTTCCTATTGTTCCGTTAGTTACAACAGGTAATCGGAGAAGGGGAATCGAAAATACTATTATACGTTGGAATAGAATCGATCTGATGATTCGAATTCGGAGTTTTCCCGTGCGAAGTGGATGGATGCTCAACTAGCCGCCTGGAACGGCAATTCCTTTCACCGGATCAGTCCCCCGCTCGGCCCGCGTGTGAGCTCGTTCCTTCGGAAGTCCTAATCGTTTACCTTTTCGGTTTGTTTACTTTTTGAGATTTCCATTGTCGGTGATTTCTAGTCGTGTAATGTGATTTCGTGTTTAAGATCGCGCTACTCGAAAGTAACCGTGATTAGTGGAGAATCGGGTGCGGAAGCAGCGAGTAATACGCAGACGACTGGAACCGGTAAGTCAATGATCATTTCACTCAAGTATTTTGATACAAAGGATAGAATGTTTGGATAAAGAATGTTCTTTATGTGTCTAACAAAGGAGAGGATAAGTAAATTTCTTTATTTGTAGATTTCAACTTGGCCGTAGCCCGTTCGAGGAAATTTGGCCGTTCCGTGAATTTGAATCCGATAGGGTGAACGGTAAACAACTCATTAGGGGCCAAAGGCCCCAGAATGTGTTCTGTCTAGTTTGGTAGTGGGACACCAAACACACTAAAACAAATAAGTATCCTAAATCAATCCTTCTAGTAGGTAGTATATTGATCAGTTGGACTAATAGATCGGGATACTTGTTAGAACTAGTGTCTCTCCGTTTTTTGTGTGTAAAGAATTGCATTATGATTTGGTTCAAATCAGAGTATCGAACAATGCAGTTCCCGGCTGAAGTAGAGCATAGGTGACCCCTTCCTCTTATCAGACTTTATCGATATGTATATAGGATAATACAGTGTATATCGATACCACTGCCAAGTATTATGGGATGATTTTCACGACCGTTATATCGATAAAGGTATCTTTAATACTCAGAAACACAAGCGTTAACACATTCAGATCTATTTGTCCAGCTAATCTATACTTTACTAGAAGGATTGATGTAGGAAATTTTTTTGTTTTTTGATGCGACTGAAGCGAGCATCCAGACCAGCGAACTAAACAGAACATATCGATAGGAGACATAGGGTTTTTCACTATGGCGAAGGTCTTATCAGGAAAGGGTCACCTATTCTCGACTTCTACCCTGTTCCCACCTAATGTGCCTTTTTTCTGGTATATCTTTCTCGGTAACGGGCATAAATAATTGCTCCTTTCTGGGTCCTATTCCCCCTAACGTGCTGCGGCCTTTAATGCTAAGCTGCTCTACTTTACAGTATGCTTGCTTTTTATTTAAATTTACTCTGGTGGGAATCTATTCCTTTACAAGTTTACAAGTAAATAGGGTCCTATGATAATGATCATTTTCTATGAGTTGGTAGGAATGTAGGTCGCGAATTCTATTGATTAGAAAGCTATTGTTTTCGCTTTAAAATAATTGTTAACAATGAATCTATCCAATCGATCGTTTTAGGTCTCTGGATCGGGGTACACAATTCTCAGCTAAATCAGTTGGATGAAAAGGCCAAAAGAGGTTATCCAGACCTCGTTTTTCTTATTGTACAATAGTACAATATGTTATTACTTTTCCCCACCACTTGAGGATAAAGAACGGTTGAGGAATTTATTGAAAACACTATAAATTGCTCCAAAAACGTTCATAAACTTTATTGAAAAATGAATTTGAACACGATAAGTAAGTGATAGCAAATTCACATTATCAAGGAGCACATTGGTATACCTAAGTACCAACAAAAACCCAGATACCCAATATAAAAATTGAATAAAAAAAATTGAAAAAAATCCCAAAAATTCAAATTTATAAAAAACATGCGTAAAACCCCATTTTTTCTTTATTTCCTTATAATTGTTATATAAACAAGGCGTCAAGCAGCAAACCCTCACAAGAAGGGCATCCAAATGACACCTCTTTTCTGATTTTTTTTTTCTTTTTTAAATTAGTTAGTTTATTGTGTTGTGCACCATCAAGTGAGATCACAAGTATTTCGTATATAAATAACCTGAAACGTGTGGCATTTCTTCCCCCCTTTGGAGGGATAATGCATTTAATTACTTGTTGCTAATTAACTTCGAAGATAGAAGAATAAATATTTGGAGATAGTTAAACAATTGGAAATGGTAACTAATAAAATCAAAAATAAATAAGTAGTTCTAATTTTTTCTGAGTGTTACTGAGCATTTCCATGTAGCAGATCTCTATGCCACTTTCTTTTAAACTTGCGTTGAAGTCTTGGGGGACGAGGCTCTTCCAGGATCGATCTGACTAAAGGGTTGCGGTGGTAATGTATTTGACTAGCAGCGTTGTTGTACGACTCAGCAAGAACTTCAGTGACAAGGGGTATGTGAAGGTCAGCGTGCAAATTGGCATTGCGGATAAACCATGGAGCAGCGGTTATGATTCGCAGGATGCGGTTTTGGAGGGGTTGTATTTTTTTTATTTGCGTGTTGGATGCTGAGCACCAGATGCAGCAAGCATACTGCCAGATCGGTCGCAAGATTGAAAGGTAGAGCAGTCTCTTGACTTGGAGGGGCAAGACTTCGCTAGCCAGTAGGTATTTCAGTTTTTAATTTTCCCCCTGATCGTCCGTTGGAGAGAACAGATGTGGTCGTTACAGTGCAGCTTACTGTACAACGTGAGGCCCAAATATCTCACACTCTGCTCCCTGTGCACTTGTTCCCCGTTGAGTATCACGTCCGGTACGACGTCACCATTTTTTTTTTTTTTTTTTTTTTTTTTTGCGTTTATTCGAATTCTCCATTTAGTCGTCAATTGTGAGAACCTGCTCACGTACTCCTGGAGAACCGAGTGGGCTTGTTCACTGGTGTCTAGTCGTACCAAGACGGCTTGGTCATTGGCAAAGTGGGCAGTTACGACTTCTGGGCCACTGGGGTAGTCGTGTGTGTAGAATATGTGCAGCATTTCTTACCATAACAAACCTTGCACCTTTTCCTCATGATCTACTAACCTTGCTAACTCGTCGAAGTCGAAGCTGGAACTGACGCAATAACAACAAAAGAGTAAAGAGCACATGAAGGGACGTGAGAAAATAATAATCGGCAAAAACGCTTCCGACGCGATCTCTGGGCTTCCGAATAAACTAATAACGACTCCGAGTGGAAAAGAGTTTCTTTCTCCCCGGCGTGACAAAATCAGAGGAACTTGTTGAACAAGACCCCCATGACGCACACGTTGTGTCTTCCGCCTGGTGAGAAAGACCTGCATGACGCACACGTTGCGTCATCCGCACTTAACGTGTTAAATATTGATTTGTGAGCAATGAAACTCATATGGGACCATGCACAGTTTCATGAAATTTTCATCAAAATCTGATGACAACTGTTAAAATTAGTAGCATGAGTAGCAGTTACTAATGATACGACCATGTTGAAGTTGATATGAGATTATTTTACCCTCCAAATTTCGAGTAGACCATACCACTAAAACCTGAGGAAGCTTAGTGGATTCCATCTGCAGAGTGCGACCATGTAAAAAAATCGGAAGAACTGCAGAAATTAAGGTTGTTCCAAGTATCTGTAGACATACGACAGACATTCGAAGCAAAATTGTTTCAGAGTAAACAAAAAAGTGAATGAAAAAGACTTGATTTTGAAGAAAAAACATGTTAATCTTGAAATATAAACTGATCTTCCGCTCTCTGTAGGTGGGCTTGGAAGCAAAATCTGGGTCGTACCAACTATATGTTTTGTTGACTACATTTTTGGCCATATTGGCTGAATTGCTTGTGAGACTCACACATTTGCTGATAAGTTAGTAAAACATAAGTGACAGTATTTGGTGCGATTAGTGTTCTTTTGCTTTTCACAATTGCAGTTGCTTCAGAAGGGAACGACAAATTTTGCTATCTATTTGACCCATTTTCCAAGTCTTTTAAGGCATCTTTTTGAAAAGGTGTCTACGAGACTTGCAGTTTCTGTGAGTATTCTCCAACACTACCTACCTGATTTCCGTGGTATGTGATCCATTAGGCCGACGCATGTCAGGCAGTAACTTGAGGCACGAGTCTCGTTGATGGAGAGACGCTAAGAGTTACTTTTAATCTGACAAACCGTCACCGGCGGGACACGGCTTTCGACTGACGCAAAATGCCACCTGTTAGGCCGTTCCTATGAGGCCATGAGGGCAACATTATGATCGATACACGGCATGACAATGCAAAAAGATGATTGGTGTTGAATAAACCATGAAACTCCCTTCGGTGTGCCAGGTACTGGAGTTCGTATCCCCCCACCTACAGCACATTATTAATTCTCATCCTTCCTCCTACTCCAACACAGTTAGCTACATCAAGCAACTACTGAATCTGTAAAGACATTTATGAGCGTTTTCATCGTGATCGCGAGCTGATTTTGGTGATCATTCGAGTAATATTCTCGCTTCAGTTGATGGTCTATGCCCAACACGCAACGGACATCACGATACAATTCGACGTTGTGACAAACGGTCGCGATTATATCCAACAATTATCTACAATTGTGCCGGTGCTGATGATGGAGATAGCCACGAACATTGAAGTCATAATGATTTTTATCGTTTGCTCTTATAGGTCAAATTATAAGGTGAGTATTGATGACTGTTTAGTCCATCGTATAATAACAATTTTCACTCGGCCCAGGCTCAGGAGTAAATGAGATTCTCGACTTATCCAAATTATACCCTCGTTGACATAGGTACCTATAATTATTACCGTAAATTGTGGTTGCTATGAACAAGTTTTGCATTCTAGGGTTAACATGAGAGGAAATACATTACATTTCACTACAACGCAATCATTTTGGTAGGTATTTCAACATTTTTTGAATCGATTGACAGCTTTTATTTCCCTTTTTGCTGGACTCCATGACCTACAACACAAGAAGGTTTATTATTTTGGTTCATTATTTTCAATAATGAATCTTTGTAATCGACCAAGAAAATATTGAGACCTCACAAGTTGTTGGTTAACGTTTCGTAATACGTAGATTTCGATACGTAATAAATCGAATTTGAAAAATGCTGCAAATTTCTACTCAGAGGTTCATTATTTCGGTATTTGTTACGCAACCTCCGTAAATCACTCATCTGTGTATATCAGTCTGTGGTATATAGTCTAATCATGCATCTATTTCTGGATGAAAATACTTGAGGTAGATCTTAACGCAAATTACCTAGTATGTTACTTTGATAATACCTTGTTGTTGTAAGTTACTAGTAAAGTACGTATATTTCTTTCCCAACATTGTTATGACTAATCGATAGAACAAGTTGCGCTGGATAATTAGCAATCGAAGAAGGTTGCTAGCAACTCATCATCTATCTCCCGTTGCTTCCACGCAGTTTTCTTGGTTAACGAGATTCGCAGCTTAGGATGTTAGATAAGTGGATATTTTTTAGAGTGTACCTACAGATATTTTCGACGAAGAGATTAAAAACACAGAAATTCTCTGTTCTCTTGTAATATCCATTATAGTTATATGATTCAAACTGAAATTGTCAAAGATATCAGGGGAAAATGAAATTCTCGTTGTACTAGACTTCAGTACAAAATACGATGCGAATTATTACACAGAGGTTTATTATGTCTGTGTTAGATAGACGTTCTACGTGAACCACATCACTATATAACTATCTATATTCAGATGTAGTCTGTTGTGCATTATCTAAATTCGAGACCTCGCACATCGATACCTTGTACATCCAACATGACAATACTTGAGCTGCCTCTAGCAACGCGGTCTAACTCACACCTCCCGTTGAACAGCCCTTCTGTTCGATCGTCTTCCTGACCGCAGATGACCGATTTTCATCACCCAAAGGTGCGGCTTTTCAAAATGTAAGCGAACGGATATTCGTAGAACAACCCGAGAGGTCTCATTCGATTCCGAGAACAAATTTCTACGTTACTCCAACAAAAAACTACCCTATTACATCGATAGGTCCTACACCATTGAACTCAATAAACACTTTTTCGGAGGCACAGTTACTTCTAGAAAATTCGACAATATGATTTCAATTTAGCCATTAATGGTGTAATCAACTAAATCAATGGACAAATTGTACAAGAAAACAACAATTTTAGCAACTTTTCGCCACCAAACTTGAGGAAAAAGTAGTCTGATTGCTTCAAATGACCTGCAACCCCGGGTATTTTCACTTCAATAGTGTACGATTCGAAATACATGAACTATTCTTTCTAAATAAGTTTCTTCCGTTTTTTCGAAGTTGTGGAACCACTGTGAGTCGCTTAAGAGTCGATAACCTTGCCCATTCCAACAAACTTTTTTTTTTTAGCGTATCGTATTATAAAAAGTTCTAGAAGCAGTGTTTTGATATTTTTAGAAGTATTATATAAATCCCTAAGGCAGGTAGGTACCCTTTGGATGTTTTGGGTCGAACTGGAGGTTGAAAGATATTTATAGAAGAGAACCAGCATCCCGTGATCTCTTCCGTTTGTTCGGGTGATTTTAAATTCACATTAGTTCCGCGCGGTGGTTCCGTTCTCCCGGCTAAAAGCTCTCATTCGTCAGAATAGAATGAAAAACTAACACCGTTACCTCCTTCTCCAACTCGTTTTTCAATTTTACATTTACGTGTTTGATCAAGTGGCGAATGGTGTAGAGTACTTCGTAACACAATGGGGTTTCTGTGTAATACGAACACACAGACGGGACAGCTGCATTTGTTATTCACAAGAGCTTAATTCATTCTTGGGCTTCAAATCGCTGCTAGAATCCCCAATTTCCAAACGTGATATGTACGGGGCCGTAGGTTAACTCTTGAGGACAAGATCTTAAATCAATCCACACATTTCCCATTTTACTTAAACCTTTTCTTAAAAGAAGCAGTCCTTAATTAGTAAGTTTAAAAAATGTTCGTAAATAAACTAACTAGGTATGTTTACAATTTTCCAATTAAATTAAACATATACATCTACAGCATTTCCAAGTCAATTTCACCTTTTTCCAATTTAAATGCAGCCCTCTCATATTTATTGGCAAAATGTCTAAAAATCTAGGGGTTTTCACAACCATAAATAAAAGTTGCAATCCTTGTTAGCAGTACGATGTGCGAAAACTGATTGTAAAAATTTTTTGAATCAACGAATTATTTTATTTTGGATTATAAAATCTAAAATCTTCTAAAATAAATTTAATGTCTCTTTATAAAAGATCTATTCAGCGATGGAGAGCGCGTAGGTTAATGTGGGCACGTCCTTGGTACAAAAAACAAGTTCATTTTAAAATGTTTGTGTCATATTTTTTCTCACAAACGATTTATCAAGTATTGACAACTTACAATTACATTTGCTGTTATATTTTTGTTCTCTATCACATCAATATTGCTAACTAGCATTTCGCCGATAATATTAAAGCTAATGTAAATTTTCAGTTATTATGCCAATAATTGCAATAGTTTCTGACCTGAGGGTCCCACTATGTTTATTACATGTTTTCGGGGTAGCTGAATCTAGATTTGAAGTTTATTCAGCTCCGTCGGGTCTAGGTTTAGCAAAAATCTCCAAACAAGTCACGTTGTAGGTACTGTGTTTTTTGGCCTTTTTTCGAGGTTATGGCTAAACCTAGACCCAATGGTGCTACGTAGACCTCAAAGTCGGATTCCGCTACCCGGAAACATAAACTCCTTTTTGCGGAGCTGTGTTATGCGATGGTTGAATTTGACTAAGAAAAAGTTGACTTTGGTTTGGAAAAGGTCGAATTTGACATGGAAATTCTATGCATCTATGTGGCATTGTTTGCGTCATGCTGATGTCTGACGGAGTCCAAACCTGTTGTGGTAACTTAAATAACCTCCTCAACAGTATTCAGTTTTGTTCAGTGGAATCCATGTGGTCCTAAACAATTCGTTAGCCTATTCAAGTACTCATTTGTCAGACTTGCCTATGAAGTTTTACTTAGGTTGGAAAAGAGTTTGATCCATCACAAAAAAGCTTAATTAACGAGAGGAATATTATAGTTGTTGACGCCCCCGTTCCGCTCTTACCGCCTGAATTGGTTTGCCTTTCATCTCCTTGGCATATGACGTTTAATCCACTCATGCGCCTTCTACCACCCTCTTGTCTCCTCAGTAATCTGAAACTCAAGCTTGAGTGAAGACCTACGTCTCTACTCCACCCCCGTTTCGCCGTCATTTCGTACGATCAAAAAGGGGAAACCACCTTCACAGGATCACGGATCTTATTTTTATGCCTTTAAAGCTAAATCATATGTCCTTGAGCCAAATTTGTCCATTGCCTAAAAGCACCTCACTTATCTGACATATTGTTATTTTCCACAATCTCCTTTGAATAATCCTTCAACCTCTGTTTGCAGTTTGCGCAGACCCCTAATTCGCACCACCCTTTAGGAATACTCCCACAATCATAATTTTTTACAATTTTCACAACTGTGATGTTTTGATTATGACTATATATTTTTCTCAAGTAGTACAGGCTTGTTCAAACCTTCAAAGACATTAAAATACACTGGTCTACAATTTAAAGAACTCACGACTGTCGTGATGATTTCCAGGAGAAAGATCCTGTCCAACCAAGTTGATAGTAGTGGCACCGGCTGTGCCAAACAAAGGCCCAATTCCTTGATGACGCCCAGCCATCTGAACTCTAGATTACCACCAACACGGCAACCAGATGACCATCTAACTGCTAGAAGGACACTGACAGCCGTGAAGATCAGGTAATACAGTTAAACTGACCACTCTCATCAGCCTTCCATTAGTCAAACACGCCGCTGTTTTCCCCTTTTCAACTGGAGTGAGCCGGAATGGAGGGCGTAGCATTTACTTTTGCTGTTGTTGATGTTTTCGGAGTGCTTAAGGGAAATTACTCCCGTTTCGTCGTGCCGGCGAGCAAACACTTGATGGATATACCGCGATTTCATTCATGCGATTCCTTGCGGACATGTAAACAACACCATCTTCAGCAGAACACACACATTTTATTATTATTGTCAATATCAAGTACTAGATGGTTTTCAGGCAGGTCCGCTTTTCTTTTGACCTTCAATTCTGTATTGTACAGTATTGACGTCAGATTTTTCTGATGGAAAAGGGAAGGTATTGTGAATAGGAAATGACAACAGCCAATTCATTCGTGACGCAGTAGCTCATGTTCACAATACACCGCAAATAGAAGAGTAAACTGCGATGATAATTTAGAGCTAAGATTAAAACAAAGTTTTTGTAAACCCTGGAGTCTCTTTATCCGCAAAAATGTGAATTTTCGACGTATGTGAATATAACCATGAACTAGTACGTTTAGAGTTTCGTCCTAAAATTAAATATGCATCCCCTATTTCGTAAATGGAAATGCCTGAATACAAACTTGCAAAACAATGACATATTTCCATCACAAACGGGTCGACGATGATCACCAGCCCCAATCTTGAGCAATCTCTAAGGGCTAAAATATTAAAAATTCATACTTATCGAATAGTTTTGCTCATTATTGATTTGCTTTGGTATGATGAATCTAAGGAGCTCACTCGGACAACTTTACCCTCACTCATTCTCTGTTCCCGAGGGCTAGAATTTTGACAAAAAGAAAGGACGTCAACACAAATGTGAATAAGAACCTGTTTCAAAATAGTAAAACTCGCCTAGTAAATTGAGATGTAACTGCAACGGTTTTTACGTGTCCCTTTTGAAATCGAGTCTATCACAAATTTTTCTCCAATGTGGGGCTTACCATAGAAACGGTTGTAATCGAACAAATAAAAATCGTCCATTTTTTTCGTATGTGTACCCCTGGGTGAAAAAAAAAGCTCTCAACAAACGCAAGATACTGGTAAAATGGAGAAAATCGTGTTTTTCCTGAAATAAATACTTTCTGAAAATAAAAAATTGTCATGAATTACAAGACAAATATGTGATTTTGAGTAAACACAGCACGAATGGGGCAGTAAGGCAGTACTGAAGGCGAAAACCACAAAAAATGGTAATTTTGTCTGAAAATCTAAATTTAAACAAATTTAAATACAATATAATATATGATGTAGTAAATTTAAGGGTCCATCGAATTTGAACGGATGAACATTTGGTGTTGAGTTGATTGCGAGCATATGAACTAATATGGAACAGTTACATTTGGAAAATAAACAGATATTTGAACCTGATGGTAATTTACGTATTTGGCTGAAAGGGTGACGAAGGAACCGTAGGGAATTGCACGAATTGATTTCAGGGGTCAGCTATGACACGTCTAGGAGTATGTAAATCCCTGAGGTGGAATACAACTCGAATCCCCTTGGGCTGGTCCGGGCTTATTCATACGGGTGTTCTCATCCCTGTGTTGCGTTTACCCCACAAACCTCGACTCTTGGGTGGTCATTCGTCGGTTTATTGATAACCACATGTTACATTACAATTGTTGGGGCTTCTGCTAACGCTGACCATTCGTACCCCCTGAAGTGATCGATTGTTGTTTGTCATCTTGAAATAACCGATGGTCGTCTGACGAAAATGGCAGATTTTTAATTTTGTTATCGTTTTAATTTTCTCAAAATTTGCGCTTTCTACAACTTCTTATGCGCTCCATATATATTACCTGTTTATTGTTCCCCTCATGCTGTATTACAATTGGCTCCTAACTAAAATCATATACGATCTTCCGATAATTATGTCCTCGTAGATTTAATGTTCGTGAACTATGTTTCTTCAAGTAAATCGAGTTTTCCAATTGAATGAAACGTTTGTGGTTCTCTTGAATGGAAAGCGAATCAATGTATCTGGAATAGCCACCGTGGACCGTGGATTCTTAAGTACAATTAGACCTCTCAGAGAGCGATCGGATTTCGTGGAGCGTGTTACTGTACGAAGTGGTTGTTACTGCATGAGTTGATGTACTGTATTTGTGTCGACCGTACGTTGCCCTCACACAATGTTCGCTTCGCCGTTCTCAGAAAGGGGGAATTTCGGATCGCGGTATCCGCTTCAACCGCGAGCGGTCGGTACCGGTTGAGCTCCAATGTGCTTACATCCTTCCCCATCGATAGCTTTCACCTCTAGACCTGCTTAAACCCTGCTCCTCTCCTTCTACGACCTGCTTGCGCCCTCCCTCTTCAGCTTCCATGACCTGCTTGAACCTCCCAGGACCCTTCGGAAGGGAGGAAATCTATAATACACCTGGGTTTTGTGGTCGGTAACCGCGACATGACGTCATAAATCATTTCCAACACGGGTCTGTAGTTCTCTGTGAGGACTTAGACCTTGCGAACCTATTTGAATTATAAAATCCTCCATAAACTTTAGGTGTAATGACCCCTAGGTATATATTCATACCCTGCAAATATATAGAAAGTCCCTCGCCAAACGATGACCCTACACGTCCCCTGATATGGTGCCTTAGTCAAGATGTTGAAAAAGAAATCTGCTCTAGATAAAACACCTCAATTTTTAGTAAAGTTTTTAAATATGATAATTTTGTGCTTAGGTGCAAGCGCAATCCATACGAAGAGCTCACTAACTTTGCTATCCCAAATGGGATTTCATTAAATTCGTAATCGTTTCAAACGACCCTAGGAAGCTACCATTTAAATTTAAAACCGCGAATATTGGTGCCCCCGGAGCTTCGTACCTCTTATTTATTTATTTATATATGGGCCAGTCCAATTTACAGTAAAAAATACATTCACACGAGCGGAAAATAACAGAAATTAAAAAAATACAATATATTGGGGGGTTAAAA
Source organism: Creontiades dilutus (assembly GCA_031894815.1). Taxonomy (NCBI): domain Eukaryota; kingdom Metazoa; phylum Arthropoda; class Insecta; order Hemiptera; family Miridae; genus Creontiades; species Creontiades dilutus. The sequence goes on from JAVIWC010004007.1 coordinate 504,202, forward strand.
ATACATGCGACAGGGGGGTTTACTCTGAAAAAATAATTTTAATCAACTGAATTTAATGGGGGAAAAGAAATTAAGAATTTTAGTGTCGATAGGAGACTATGGAAAAAATTAAATTGGAGATTTGTAGAAAGCTCTTACAATATACCTGAGTATGAATTGCCAGAGTATGAAAAAACAAATGATCGAGTCCCGTCTCCAAGTAAGCAAAGTAATTTTCCCAAGTCACAGAGAATGAATGAATGAAATATTAAATATATATCAAGGCAAGAGAGACTACAGAAAAAGATGTACTTTGAAAGAAATGAAATGAAATAACTTTACAACGGAGAGAGATTCTCGAATATAATATATACTGTATGATTTTCTCTTAGTACGGTACTTGGGATTCCCATCAAACTCAAAATGGGAGTTTGAAAGAAATGGTTTCCTAAGTGGTTGCTCAAATCATCACTTCTTGGATTTTCCACGCTGTTGTGCCAAAGTTGGATGGATTCAATAGTTTTTTTGGCAAAGGAAGTATTCATGACCATGCGCTATGATGTTTAATAATCTGTTGAACTTAAAGGAAACAAACTTGAGTGTTTAACAACATGCACAATCATTTCCTATTACGGAACTATCACATTTTCGTCATTAAAGCATAAAACAGTGATAAAAGTATATCGTGGCCACGAATGTTGCAAAACTCCACATTGGAATAAAATAACACCAAGTATTGGGACAGCTCGAGTAGGTTGGTATCATGACATCCTCAGATCCTCAAAAAGATCTGCACGTATGAGTAACAGGCTAGGTATGGTGTATCGTAGAATGTTAAAGTGGAATGATTAGTACCTTAGTGAAAACAGGCCAGCTCGGTAGCGATGCTTTCAGTTGACTCATCATATTAAGTCCGATTCATCATGTTAAGATCGTATTATGATCATGATATTGAATCATTTATGCTAACATTACGGAGTGCCTATTAGGGTGGAGTGGTTGTTAGCCGAAACAATCATCAAACGTTGCATTATGGGAAGAAGCACGGTGGCTTAGTATCTTAGTTTCATCTGACCACTGATACGTGGTTATTGACTCTCAAATTCAGCGCCGTCTCTGCTTTCTCAACATAAAAGGTAGGGCACTGTGTGCACATTAACTCATTTATATACACACACGGATAGGTGCCTGGCTATCTGTCGATACTTATCAGACATAAACCAGGCAAGAAGCCATACCATGTATACGAAACAGCCTTACACTAAACATAATTTTAACGTTAGGTTATTAAAGCGGATTTTACTTGCGCAACCCAACATGAATAATTGAAGGATTGGTGAATAATAGTATGGAGGGTGGAATTGATTCATACTGGAAAGAAATCACTGGTTCCATATACATTTTTGAGCGCTCAAAATTGTGGAAAATGAAAAAAAATCTATTCACGAATAAAAATTTAAAAAAGAGAAAACGAGGGACTCGGACTTTTCAAAGCTTTATGTAATTAAGAAAATGTTTTATTCATGAGGGTTGATGATGGATTCATGATGTCCGCGGTAACAGTGTTCGGGGCCGTTGTCCGCCGTCCCGAGGGTTGACGCAATAAAGAATTCATCAGAAGCTTAGAGAAGGGTGGAAAAAAAAGAAGAAAAAAATCGGGTCGTACAACATTCGTCGAGGGCGAATCTGGAAGGGGATCTCTTTTTCCAAACAGCGTAAAGGGTCAAGGGAAAGTAATGCAATCTGCAAGGGACTGGAGTTAAGTTACAAATCGAATGGGATTGAAGTAAATTCGAAGCTGATAAATGTTTTATTACGAATTCAAGGAACGTATGGATGAAGGTAGATTCACTTGGGGAGAATTAACGGAAAACTGAAATAGGGAAATGCGGGCTATTTCATCAATTAGTAGGAGGTACCGTGCATACTTCAGGGGAGTACACGGTACTGCTCACTAGCGAAGCCGTATTTTTCGGACGTCCCTGTGAAGTATCGCTTTGTCAATAGAGGGATGCCTATTAGAATTGATCCAGAAGGGTGTGGACAAACCCAAACATGACTTCAAACAGCGTAAAGGGTCAAAGAAAAATTATGAAATCTGCAGGGGACTAAAATCGCGTTACTTCTCGAATGGGATTGAAGTATATTTGAGGCTGACAAATTGTTTATTGCGGATTCATAGAACGAGCTATGGAGCTGTATTCATTTTGTGACCATTAACGGGAAACGCAAATAGCGAAAGACCATAGCTGCTTCAGAGTAGCACACGGTACTACAAAGTAGTTAATACACGCGGTTTTTATAGTGTGAGAATTTTGTTCGATCGTAATTTCTGTCTAGTTGCGCAACAAACTTTAGAAATTTTGCTTTTGCTGATTGGGGGATAAATTTAGGGTGTAATTGCCAATCCTTCGCCGTATAAGCGAGAATTCTTAGCCTATTTAGGTTATTCTTTCTGTGACCGAAAAGGAGGTAGATAGTGTGAATTGGTGAAATGTGTCTTCATTTTGAATTGAAACTGAAATGATTTTGATCGAAGAATAGAAGTAGAAATTGAATACGTATTTCTTGTTTAGAGAAACATCAGAATTTTGGAAGGAATTGAACAAAAAACTAATACTCCTAGGAAGCATCGACTTTTCATATTGAAATTTTTAGCAAGTGCCCATTTGAACTGCTGCAATTGAATGTGAATTGTTGAAAGGTTTGAAGAACTCCCACCATTGAGTTAGAAATTTAATTTAATATCATGTAAGAATAGGGTACAGTAGTACCTCGCGATACGATATGTTCAAGATACGAAGTGGAATATCGCAAATATTCGTGGTGCTCGCGAAACGATACGTTTTTCGCGATACGATGCAGTTATCAGTTTTACTGAAAACTGAAAAACTGATGAGCAGTTTTATTGAAGAAAAAAAAAAAAAAAAAAAACACCCACAAAAAATGCGCAATGGACAATGTGAATGACATTTGTATGAGTCATTTTTGAAACATTGTGAGGAGTCGTCAGAAACAGGCTTCTTTGGATAGACATGTTTCGAAGAGAAGCGCCCCAGAAAGTGAATAAGCGAGTGTTTCTAGTAAGAAAACTAGAAAGAAATGTGAAGACGATGATGTATCACCTCAAGTTTAGGTTCAGTTAGTTAAAAAAAAAAAGAATAGAAAAAACTTACAAAAGATAAAAATTATTAAAAAGAAATTGATTTCAAGTTTTCATTACCGTGATTGTAATTTTACATAAAAAAATTAATTTTTAAAGAAATTTAATTTAATTTAAAGTTTTTATTACTGTGGCCAAGTTCTATAAACGGGGTACTTAATGTACTATTTTGTGACTAATTATTATTACGTATAGACGATTTTGGTGTTTAAATATGGGGCGTTGCTCGAATTAATTAAATTACATAAGATTGTTCATGGTACGATTTTTACTACAGTATTTCATCAATATTTCCAATCTAGTTAAACACGGATAAAATTAACAAATTAAATTGGAGATAAAATCTATATTAAAAAATCTTGAAATGATCACCATAGTTTCTCAACATATCCAAGTTCTAGCTATAGAATGTATAATAATATTCTTCCAATAAATTCACCATTAAAACCCCACAACAGGGTCAAACAACACAACACTACTACAACGGAACATTCAACATTTCACAACAAACTGAATCACATGTTTTTGTAGGATAAAAACGAGCGATGTACGTACGGGGTTGGTTTAGATCCAAGAATTCAAAATATCAGTTTAAACCATAGTGATTTTGAATCTAGTAGTTCATTGATCTAAATTAGAAGGTTGCTGGTTTTATTTGAAATGACGGTAATTAACTGCACCCATTGAAAACCCACTTCGTAACAATAGAATTACTAGTTATGAGTGTTATTGGCGGTTCTCGTTCATTTTAACCAGTGGTGTCAACTCGGCGTTTGTGGTGGTGCTAATTCTTCCTTCTCAAAATTTACCAAGTAAACTTTAGTGATCAGAGATTTCCAAGCCATTGAAAATCGTATTTTCAGCTAAGTTCTTATGAAACTGCTATTCATCAATTTATCAGATATTTCTACGTCTTATTATTAAGATAACATGCGATCGAACTTCCTTCGATCCCTTTCGTTCCCTCTCGACAGTTTTCACGTTGTTAGCGAGGATTTGTTAAAAGTGGACGCGTGTGCCTCGTTTACAGCACACGCCGAAAGGTGGGTTCTATTGTTCCATTTGACACAGGACTAAGGCGGTAACTACAAAGGGGAAGCGAGCTTAGGGAAAGGGGAGGAACCTTACAAAGCAAACAGGTCAATCCGCGAGTGCTGCGCTTTGTAAGCTCGTGGAATAACGAGCTACGGTGATAAGGGACGCGGACATGTATGTTCGACTTCGCGGCATATTGTGGGAGTTATGCATCTTTTTCCTATGGTTTGGGAATTTTCTATTATTTATTCTTTTTTCCAGTGCAACAAGGGGCACGTGACGTGGATCGATGTGAATATTGAGTGTAAGAAGGGCTGTATGTTTGGCCTACTACTCCCTACATCTTTAACTTACCCTCTTGAGGAGTGGTACTCCGAGTGAGTGGTTTTTTAAGAAAGTGAATTTAGTTTTAGGAGGTTCGTATATAATGGATAGCCAGTGTTACGAGGATATCCGTGGCTTGATGCCCATCAAGAAATGAGAAGGATCGGATATATTCAGTCAGTGCTACCTGGTATATATATTTCCTCGCCAGCAGACTAGACACGGAGAAATGAAATTGGCGTATGTTCACCATTGTTACCAAGACAGCCTTAGCGTCGTACTCATCAAGTCAACACGTACCGGAATAAATCTGGAAGAGTTGTGACGTAGCTTAACCAGTGTAACCAGGTTAGCCATAGCTTCCTGCCCATCAAGTAAGCTCATAAGCGGAGGAATGAGGACTTACACCGGAAATGACTTACTCCATCCACTGCGGGTCTGGTGTGCTGCTGTTCGTCAACATCTTTATTAAATTCGTATATATATGTTACTGTGAAACCCGGAAGCGTGGTAAATGTTGGGATTTCCCAGAAAACTCTGCCATTTCCCAATACCGTTGTTAAAAGCCCAGTGTTGACTCTCAAATCGGACTTTTTCCAGTAAATCTCTGGAGTTTTTAGGAGGCTTGTTAAAAGCTAATATTATTTCAATCGGATAGTATGTTTCAGAATTGACCAACTGCTTTCGGGAAATCTGCACATTCACCAGGAGAGATTGGTAAAAGTCAGACGATCCTAATTTTCACAATGGTTTTCGGTCTTTTACCAATTTGGTCGGTCTAAAGTAACTTTCAAGCGGAAAACGCCCATTTTTCTTAGAAATTTCTGGCTTTCACCAGTAATATTGGAAAATGCTTGGATTTACTGGTAAAACCCTGCATTCACCGCACTTCAGCGTTTTATGGGAACATATACATCATTTGTGGTTCCCCACAGTCTGTATACCGTTTCTCTATCTCTGACTTTCTATAACTTGATCCTTGGCTAGTATTCTTGAGATATCCATTTATGGCATAGGATGGCACGAGTAGTGGTGGCGACCGGAATAGAAATGTGTTCTTTTCAAACTGTTCCGGATGCCGAAGAGAAGGTTAAATCTTGTAGAACCAGAAGCCTCTGTTTAGAACTGCAGTTATGCACACACTATCGTACATCTGAAATTCAGTCGTCTAACCTTACAATTCTAGTTGAAAATTACACTTCTCCATTCGCGTTGCAGTTTTCAACGGCGACTTCTGATTGATACGAACAGAATTGTTTCAGAGTTCCTCTAAGAATTCCGCTATTCAAGAATGTGGTCCATTCCTCCTCAATATTTGTAAATAAGAATGTCGAGCACAGCATACTCTGTATAAGGAATCAAGAGTGATACCGTTGCCAAGTCGAACCCGAATATGGAACTCGAAGATCCTTTTACCTCCATTTGGAGAATGAACTGCTTTATGACTGACACTAGAAACATTGAGGAATGAACAATCGTTTATTGGACTGTTCAGAAGTTGTATGGCAAACCTACATCTAAACTGGATATGAGCTTGTAATGAGCAGATATCGATCATATCGTTACTGCTGCCATAAACAATCAGGAGCTGCTGTTGAGAACTACAGTTATGAAGCTTTTCATTGCAGCTAATTATCAGCTGTTGAGAATTACGGTTCTCATTGAAAACTACATTTCCCGTCGTAACTTCTAATTGGTTCGTGAAGAACTGTTCAGTAGTTCCTGTGATTCCGCCATTCAAGAGCAGATACTGAATAAACTGTTATGCCTTTGAGAATTACAATTCCCATTGGAAACTACTCAAGTCAAAACGGATTGATAACAGTAAAATTTACGACGGAAAACAGAACTCAAATAAGTACTCAATTGTCAAAAATGTACAGAATGAACGTTTGCTAAAAAATGTGTGGGCAAACTATTTAAGTTGAATGACAGCTTCTAGAGTCTTTTATTTTAGGCTTAGGGGGATGGGGTATTTTACTTAAAGCAAAACTTACTATAATTCATGAAAATATGAATTGTGTCCAACGAAACTGTATTCTACACATTTAGCGTCTCATCGGTGTACGCTGTGCGTCTTGTCAGCAATAGGCGAGTGCTTGAGACACTACCAGAAAGCTAAATTGCAAACTTATCGTTTTAAATATAGATAGGATTTGAAGGTTTTTTAAGTCAATTGGTCTCAAACGGTATTGTAGGTTTTGTCCTAATCATCAATGACATCAATGATTCATATAAAATGAATAGACGCTGCGTGACATAATACAAATTATACCGAACGACCTTCCTATCCATTGTGCTGAATTCACATAAATTATGTCCATTACAACAAACGAGAAAGAAATCCCCACATATAATAGGAGCGTTTAGGATACGAAAAAACGCGACGGAAGGTGATTCGAGACCAAACACTATTAAATGAAGTGACAGAAACAACACAAGGGAACAATTGAAACCGGTTGTCGCGAGTTGGGCAGCTAGGTGATGTAACGTGGGACCACAGGTGCCGTAAAAGTGTAAACAATTTTTACGTTAATTGAGCATTTCGTACAACAGTATACCAATCTTTTCATCGTTGAACTAAATTATATTTCGATTTTTGTGGTGTTTTGAACTGTTCGTCCATCACAATTTAGGATGTTAGTCTCGAGCTACATAAATCTTCAAATTCATCGCCTTTCTTCAACCAAACTACATCGTGAGCTAAGTTTTCTTGTCATTTGAGGATGTTTAGGGTAATTCATCATCACGTGCCTCTTTGTTTCCCTTGGGAGAGAAAAAACACAAACACGAAACACTATTTTTTTAAAAGCCCGGGTGTTTCCTCGGAGCTTCAACCGCTACTGTTCGAAAGAGGGAACGAGTTGGCAGCGGTCCAGTGACTCGGCCAAGTTTTCGGGAACGTTGAATTGAGCCAACGGGGTTTTCGAGGCGGTGGAAGGCCGCCCTTAGCCGATGAGACTTTCCAACGAGCTGCACTTTGTTTCAACCCGAAACTCGAATGTGGGGGAGGATTTCGCATAGTTAACTTAAAACTCGGACTGAGAGCTCTTGCGGGAATGCGGGTTTTCACTTTCAGCTCAAGGCAATGGAATCCCAATTTAAAAAAATAACTTGACTTCCCTTAGTGTGGGTTAAGCCTGCAGGTGTGTCATCATGGCATTTGCCATGTTTGGTAGGCTGTTTAGGTTCCTCAGTTAAAACAGTTCCAGTCATTGAATATAAAGCCAAAATATGTTGATGGAAATTTCAGGGTTCGTGCTCATAGAAAACTTGGACTGCTAAGAACTTGTGAGCATGCACACCTGAACATCGTAGGACTGCTATTTATCAAGATAAAACTAGGTGGCCAAATCGGCTGCAATTCTACCATTACAGATTCTAGTTTATTCTCCAGGAGGACGAGTGGAATAAATCCCTTTGCAAAGCTACCACTCATCGACAGTATAAGTAGTTAAGAGAAGTTATGCTGTTCAATAAACTTGGGGCCTACGATTCAGTATTTTGCTTATTGTAAATTTTGATTCAAAACTTGAAAATTGCATTCACCATTCGTTAAGATAAGTGCATTAGCAATTCCCCAAGAACCAAGGTTCTAAATTTAGAATTTAGTGTCCAAAAAGTGCCCAATAGGGCATAAGACGTGTAAAGTTCAAGTATTATCAAGCCCTGAGTCGATTGCGGCTGATTCCATATCTTTACGCAGACTTGTAACCATGAAATCTCAACTTTTAGCAGAAAAAACACACTCACATACAGAATTATTCCCTCCCTAAATTATCATATTAGGGACATTAGACAAGCATTTTATATCGCGAAGGGAGATTTATACAAGAGGAGAATCTTCAAGTGAAATTCGTTGACTCTAAATTTTGAACAATGGATTTTATGGTGGAGATTTTTCCTCCCAAAATTCATAACGGCATGAGATTTTGCATTGAAATGTTTGATGAAAACAATCGAGAAAAGTGAATTTCCCATTTTTTTGAAAAACAGTGTTTTCCGCTTTGGAACCGCTGTAATGTTCCAGTAGTGGGTATATGTGCTCACGGTTAACTAGTGGTTTGTGGGAGATCGTTTCCATTATGCGCTACCAGCTCTGGTCTTGCGTATTCTTCAGATAGGTAGGTGGAGCAAGCTTTGTCTTTTTGAATAAGAATGTGTGTGATTGATATGGATAGTTCCCCGTCTCAATTGCAGTAAATGCTGCCCCATAGTCTCCACCTGGAACATAAACGTTTCCTCGTATCCTCCAGCTATTGCACGGTAATCACCCCAGCCTTTGAAAGCTATTCCACCCTATCATCACTACAACTAGTCCAGCTCAAATGTGCCACTATTACCGGTTTGAACGTTATGTTGAACAGCAACCACGAGAAGAGTCTCACTCAACTCTAGTGTATTCATCAAATAGGTAGCTGTTTTTGTGTAGTTTTTTCCAGTGTTGATTTGAATTTAAATGTAACTACAATGATTAGATCTATCCAGTCAGGAAAATTCAAGTGCTCTAATGAAGTGTGGCATGAGTGTGCCTACATTGATTTGTGAGTCAGTCAATTTAAAGCAAACTTGTAACAGCACTTTGTGCCACTGGTGAGTGTACATTCACACGTGTTTACCGTTAATTGTTTGTGGTTTGAACGAGTTCGTGTCCATAACTGGACCCACGAGGCGCGTCACGCTCAGTCGTCTCTCCGAGCTGACGCTGGTGGAGGCGGTGCCAGGCGCCGCGTCCTCTGCCAGCTCTTCCAGCTGAGTCCAGGCGCCACTGACGCCGTTCCGCGGATCTGAACCAACGACAAATTCTTTGCTATTCGAAATTCCATTAAATTAGGAGGTTGAGCACTGCAAACGTTTGATGGTTTCGATAATCATATCTGTAATTACGAACCTTTGTTGCCGCAATAAATCTCAAAATCATCTCTGAATTTTCGCAGTAATCAACTACTTCATTCAAACTTCTTCAAAAGACCTTATAGGAAATTCATTGGAAATTCCGAATATACAATCAATTTTCGTCAAAAATTTGTTTAATGTCCAAAAACATCAAAAAACTGAACGCAAATGAGCAAAAATGATATTTTTTAGTTTTTTTTTTTCTGAATTGGCTCCAAAACGTTCTGGGGAATGAAGCTAGGAAGACATTTTGAATGCTTAGACTTTACTGGACAGAATAAGACCAACCACGGCTTTCAAAATTGATACTATAGGAGCTAATATTTTTAAAGTTTGGCTAAAATCGGGAATTCTATACTTTGTACATAGAATTTTCTCATGCGAGTACCCCAAGAGGAAAATCATCTTGAAAACTATATAAGAGAAAACAACGGTAAAAAAATGTCATTTTTGCTTATTTGCCTTTATTTTTTTTTTAAATGTTTGGTATTTAAATAATATCGTACCTTTAGTTTTTTTAAATTTTTGGTATTTTAATAAGGTTTTAGCAAAAAGTTGAAGATATATTCGGAGTCTGTTATGAATTTCCCATTAGGTGAGTGTCTTTTGAAGAAGTTTGTATGAAGTCGGTGATTCCTGCAAATATTTAGTGTAAAGAGAGGTCCTAAATACCAAAAAACTGAACAAAAAATACTTTATTTGAACTAACTAAAAACACGGCTATCATTTTCGAGTTGAGTACCCTCTAAAACCCATAAAATGTATAAAAAGAAGCCCCCAACTAGGAGATCATTTTTTGTTGTAGAGCATTGTAATAATTAGGTAATTACTAACCACTAATTACTGTAATGAAATAAATTAAAGAATCTTTTATTTTGGAGCAGCAAAGATGTTGTAGTTTTGGAAGAAATCTTACTTAACTCGTTTACTGATTTCCAATCAAACAGCATAATTGTATGAGCAAAATTTTCAAAATTATCATATTAAATACCTATATTTTTTTAGGTGTTTTGAAATTTTGGCACTTGAGTGAAAATAAATTGTCAACTTTGAATTTTATGTCAAACAATTTGTATCTAAATAATATTCTGTTTATTACTAAACAAACAAAATTGTTATTGTAGTTTTTACTGACTAACAGTGCTTTAAAAAGGCAGCCCAACAAACTCATACATTCTTCTGGAATACTTGATGTTTTGGAAAAACAATGAAGAATTATCGACTGGAATATACCGAAATCAGCTGATAGCAATAAAAGTATGCAAGCGAAGTTACCCAAATTGCAAGAACGGTGCAAATTACTAAACAAAGGTTCATTATTTCTGTATTCCCTTCCGATTAATCTCTGATCTGGTTGTTGAACGTAGGCTGTGGTAAATTATCTCCTCTGCGATTAACTTCCTTGCAATAGAACTCTAGATGACATAAAAAAGCTTCATTTATATTTTACCCCTATAGCCAAAGAAAGAAATTAGCCACAAGGATCCATCAGCTGATCAGCGTGTCTCCATACCTCGTAATTGACTCATTACCTTTTAATCAATCTAATATGGAAAATAATGCAAAAATGTTGAAAAAAGTATAGGTTTTGAAATTTTGAAACTTGGCAATAGCTTCGTTTTCTCAGAACATTCCATAAAACAATAAATTCTGACAATAATGCAGCGTATGAATCCGTCCATGCATTTACGAACGAGAGATTTCAAGGTTTATTTTAACCGAAACCGGTGGATTAATCACGGGAAGTGATTGATTGGTTCTTCACTCCGTCAAAAATACGGAGAGAGATTAGCTGTTGACATTACGATATGAAAAACCCAGCGGGATTCAATTACGTGAAAAGTTCTGTCGTTGGGCGGTTCAATTTGCTGACGCTGGAATTTCTATTAAGTTTGTTTGCCTTACGTTGTTTGGCGTAAGTCGGATTTACCGAGCTCTGTATCCAACGTTTTATGCCGAAAGCCAAAACCAATCAGCAACGCTGAAGTTCATAACTAGAAATTTTTCGAAGTGTAAAAATTACACGTAAGATTCTGGTCGACCTCATGTCGGAAAATTTTACCTTTTTATCTAATTATCAAAAAAGATCTCTATCTCTATAATTATCTCCATGGCAAAACATTTTGATGCATATCGAATCATTCTGAAATGGAAGCTGGATTTTTACATCCGTTTTCTATGCATTCTGACATAAATAGGGGTGTGTGCGCTTGTGCCACTGAGTTACTCGAGCAAGGCATCTCGTCAGGAGTGCTTCGTGGTATAACCATCCTTCGAAGCTTTTTCAGGGTCTTTTATCTACTTTTAGACCCGATGGTTAAAAATCCAGAGATCGATTGTAGAGGACATTTCCAACAAAAAATGCCCATTATGTCTTATTTTTAGAGGCTTCGTTTCCAAGTTATAGGACTTTCAAGATTTTTCTCGTGTTTCCAATCTTGAGTCACTAAAATGGCCAAAACTCCCTTAAACTACTCTCTTCTTATTCAAGAACACTTCTTAGAAAGTGACAAATCAGTAGAAAATTTAAATTAAAAAAATTGAAAACACTTTTTCCAAGTTTTTTCTAGTTCATCAAAAACAGGTTTTGTAGCTCCCAGTCCCCACGATATATTTCCCAAAAGTCTCAGCTTTTTTCATCTACAATGAAATGCCTCTTTTTGGCTTTATTTAAAAGTAAGGAAAAATTTCTCCAATCTATACATGATTTCTTATAATTGCAAGTTATCTAGAAGTGTTAGCAGAAAAAGGTTTTCAGATGAAATTTTTCGAAGAAAATTACATTTAGGCTGGAACACCTGGGTGCATTCTGTAAAATCGACTTTTTTCGCCCAAAACCGACTTGCTTCAAAAACCTAGTTTGAAATAACATTTTATGTAGGTACTTTTTTTCCCTGAATCGAATGAATACCCTTCGGGCCTCCTCGCGCAACAAATATGGGATTTTCAGACCTTTTCACCTGGTCGGAAACAACAACATAAAGCGACAGTATCTTACTAATTGAAGTTTTCAGCTTGAAATTTTAAGTATAAAAATCTCTTACTTTTTTAAGCGAGGGGCCCTGAGAGATTCAACATTCGATTCAAAAAATACATTAAATCCGATTCCGAACCCATTTTGTTGGTGAAAACATTGATTTTTTTTCCGGTAGGCAGGTGATGAAATCTTTAAGATCCTAAGGTGAAAATCGGATCTCATAAGGTACCCAGAAAGGACCGCTCTTCGGGGGTCGTAGTATCAAAAACATTGATACCAAGGTATAAATCCTTGTTAAATCTGCATTTTGAGGTGATTTTCTTAAAAAAATTCTAGCTGAAAAATTATCTTTGTTCTTAGGCGTACTCGAATTCTGGGGAAGTAATTATGGGAACTGGGAGTTACAAAACCTGTTTATTATGAGCGAGAAAAACATTTAAAAAGTAGTTTTTTCATAAATTCACTAAATTGGATCTTCGGACTAATTTGTCACCTTCTAAATCTTGTTTAAATTTTCTTCTTTTGCCCCAAGGAGATAGAAAATTCAATGCTCTTTCCAACGCTGCCCTCAAAATTGATTTTAGAGAGACGTTTAAGTTAGTTCTGGCCATTTCACTGGAAGTGAGGTCAGAAACAAGAAAACTTTGTTTTTTAGTGAAAATCGGAAACAAGGCCTCTGAAAGGCATTTTTTGTTGGAAATTAAGTCTAAAATCTATCCCTGGATTTTTAACCATAAGGTTTGTTGCACTCTGTACAGAGGAACTTCATTCCATCCCAATTTCCTTCCTCCACCCCCCCCCCCCCCCGCAACTTCATCAACCCCTAGAAATGACGTAGAGAAAGCTATCAAACGGATCTGGTCCTCTAAAGCAACATCTCTAGAAATCATCTATTCTAGAGAGTCTTCGTCTACGGTAGAGCCGTTATGACTGTCTCGGACTGCATTGTCTTTTTGATAGGAATATCCGCCGCTTGGACAGAAATAGACGAGAAAAGACTACGGGTTCAGCGACGCTTAGCAACCCTGAACTTCCTCCTCACTATTTATAACGGGGTATTCCAACCTTTTCAACGGTTTTAAAAACGTAAAAATCAATAAAACTCGTTTATTTCATTTGTGGCGAGAGAATAGTAGGTATTTGGAGAAAAGTGGAGCAGATTCGCTTGCTCGGTTCAATCTTTCACGTGGGGCATAGGACGCGATTTTCTCACGGACCTGTGAAGTCCCTGTCCTAACTGACCTGTTACCTTACAGCAATGAAGCTCCTTTTAAGACATTCTTCATCATAAAACTGCTAGGAATCATCATAAGAATGATAATGAGGATCAAAAAGATCGGCCATACTAATCAACCAAACCCTAACATATTGGTACTCAAATTCAAGCCCTAGAAAGATCTTGGTTTTTCAAATGCAATGAATTCTGTTTATTCTGTTCTCTCTATTTAGCCGGGTTTCCCTAAAATATGAGTGACGTCTTTATTAACTTTCAGTATTTAACGGCTTGGCATTTAGTAACGCCCTCTTAATGGAGCATTGCGTAGCTATATTCCTTAAAATCAGGCACAACATTGTTTAAAAAAATCTAAAATGCCCGATTGAGAGATAACTTATTTTTACGTGTTCAAAATCAATGTATGTGGTGAAATATAATTTTAATTGAAAAAACTGTTACAACACAGAAGACGAAAAAAATATATATACTTATTATATTATTGTTTTTTTATTTCAAAAATGGAATGTCTTAGGGGGGTCATTTGAAAAATTAAAAGATAAAAAAGCTTCAATTTCCAAACAGCTCCATTTCTAAACAATGAATCTGGTTCTAATTAAGTTTTGCTTTGTCGATTTCAGCAGTGCTCTACAAGGTTTAATAGGTCGATTAAATGAATATTGCCATCAACCACCAGATTTTGAAGTAAACATTTTTTTTAAGCTTTTTTTAAGTAAAAAAATATCCAAATTCAGGCTATGCTAGTAACGTCAATGTGTGTGGTATATTCTTTATAGGGTATCTATGTTCGTCTATGTTCGTGTGGACCATACTTTAAGGATCGATTTTAAAACTCCTTTGCTACTAAAAATACCTCCTAGTAGAGAGATGTGAATCACTTGGGATTTATATAAAAGAGATAGGGGGCTTAATTTCAAAATAGAAATATATGCAAGAAAGATGACTGAAGTAACACATATAAATAAATTAGATGATTTTCGATATGTCAACTTCAAAAGTCTGATATAGATTCATTTACACCAGATCTTTTAGTATTTGTCAGAACGAAACTTGAACGAGGGCTGTAAAAATGTATGCTCAAAATCGCACTGAAAAAAGTACGAACGTACGACGTGAGTTCAAATTTCAATACAAAACCTAAACAAAATGAGCTGAATTTACTTAATCAATATGCTATTAAATTTATAATTAAAATTATCCTGGTTCTCACAGTTCAAATTTCAACTCAATTTAACATAAATGTACTTGTAATAAGATAATTGAAGAAAATTCGCTTGTACATAGCTGGAACTTTTTAAGGATGATGCGAGATGGAAGGAGGGTGTTGATAAATTGTTACAAAACTTATTGTTATACGCTTAAAAATCAGAATGGGATGTCATAGAACTAATGGTTCCTCAACCATTTTAGACTTCCAAAAACATAAAGTTGGTTTTCATCTTTAATAATATACCTCAATAGCAATCACGGTGGCCAATACGATGAACAACGCTTATTTGTGACAAGTTGACATTTTGAAAAGCAGTCACCTCTCTTTACAATTCAGATCCCGACACTTTAACGTAATGAATTAGTCAACATCTCATAACGAACGATGACACTTACAGAGGGTCTCAATGTTGGAGAATCAGCCGAATGCGATCGCAGAGGTGTCAGGCTGCTTGGACGAGCAGAACCGGTCGGCGAATGTGCGGGGGAAGGCGTGTGGTCATGGCGATGCTTCAAAACACCGCCCTCAAACCCCTGGGAAGCGTGAATCGATGAATCCCCTTATCAGGGGAGATCATCAAGACATATTGAAGGGTTAACGATGGTTATGAAACGAACGTCAAACATCGTTTCCAACGTTGGGAAAATAAGACGTTTAACGTCATCGGGCGGAGAGGGAATATGAAACAAAAGTTAGTCGGAGTTGGGATAATTCTGTGGTAAGCATTGAGAACTATCGATCGAGAATACGATCTTTATCGAGAAGTGTCTATCATATGTTTTGAAATCATAACAAATCCAGCAGGAAATAATTATTCCCGCATTCCAATAATAAATGCTCAAGGTTACAGGTATTGATTCCGAACCCACCTTCAAGTACCCTCAGGAACCTTTGCCTTCATATTCGAGAGATGGAAAAAACATTTTTTTTTAACCAGCCCCAAGGTATAGTAGAGAACGTAATTGCGAACAAATTAAAAAAAAAACCAAATGAATTGGACCAACCATTCCTGAGCTAATTGAATTTATATGGTACAATAAAAATGGGTAAACCATGAAAAATTTCAAATTTTCCCATTTTGAGCTGTACGTCGCCGATTTCAATTTTATCGGCTCCAAATCAAAACTTTTTTACTCCCCAAGCATGGAGAAAGTTAAAGAATTTTAGGATGAACTTTGTGTTATGGCTGAAGAAGAACATCAACGCCTTCGCCCTCCGCTCAAAGTGGCTCCTTAATAAAAATTAAAGATTTATTTCTTCATCATACTCCTTTAAGAGCTGTAAGAGCTACTGCCGCATCTTGTTAAGGTGAACTATGGTGCTTACTGGTTACCTCGCATGTTGAACTATGGTTCACAATGAAGCCCACTGGGATCTTGGCTAATTGAACTAGGATTCACTTTTATTACTAATATCCATAAAACTTATGAAATCACTTTTGAAGTGAACTTATGAAGTCACTTTTGTTTCATTGGTTTATGATCGAAGACCAAAAACTGTAAAATTTATTGTATTTTTATACAGGTTGTCCCACGAGTTGTCCACCCCCCCTCCTAAACTCGTCCAAATGGGAGTACCTAAACAAAAAAAGTGTGGCATATGAATTTTCATTGTTTTTTAACGCTGATACACGTGATGCTATCTGTTTCTTGATTCGACTCAATTTTTGCCGAATAATGATCGAAATTTGTTTATTTCGCGTTAAAAAAAACATCTTTTTTAGCGCATGTGTTTGCACATAAAACTTCATAGGTTTGTAGGGTTTTTTTTTTTTTTAGAAGATCTTTGGTTGTTTGTACATCAGGCACACTTACCACGAACGGTTATAAACAGAAGGAACAAAATAATTATCTGGTCACTGATATGACAGCTCATTTATGCCGACTTTCAACTCTCAGATTAAGATGATTTTTCTCTTAATCACTGAAGAAGGTTTCAATCTCCAATTTTTAGATTTTCCAACCAGACCTCGAAAATTAATCGCCGTAAAAATCTGAAAACAGGCGCCTAAAATAAAAAAACGGACAAGAAATAAGAAAATACTGTTTTTACTGTTGTTTGCCAAGGATTTTAAATTTGTCCTCTCAGTCGATTGTTTTTATCGCGTGAGAAACTGACACAATCAGTGCATATTATGGTATTTAGTAAATATTCTACTGTTTTATGGTGTGAGGCTTTCTATTTTTCCGGTCTGGAGGTGGTGATCCATTCCGGTAATTTTAACATATACTTGCTTGTAGCCAGAAGATCACAAAACGCACTACAAAAGCCAAACACCCCAATTTCATATTCATATTTCTCATATCCAATACGATCAGCGAGCTCCCAAAAAATGTACCACTACTAAAATAGCTATTTTTTTTAAAGGTTATGATCAATTTATAACAATCTACTTTTGAATTCGGTAAAAAATGAAAACGGAATAAGATAGAACGTTGTCTATACTTCCACGAAAGTAATGAGTTACACAGTTAGATCGATTTCGACGGTTAGGTCATCATCAGTAACAAACATGAATATGAACATGAAATTGAAATTCGGGACTTATCGAAAGTGGTGCTGAGATATCAGAACCACTACGAACCATATAGGTTACATTGTTTGATCCTAATTGTAAAACTCTGGGAAAACGTACGTAAAGTACTAGTATTTAGTATAATATTACCTACTGCCTCATTAGAGGCCAATTAAATACATTTTTAACGAAACCAAAGTATAGGTAGGAGGAACTTCTGAACACACAAACAAAGATGGAAATTCGATGCGTATCGATTTCAAAGACGGCCTGGATAGGTTTCTTGGCGGAAGTGAGATATATATACATCAAGGGTGGGTTAGAGTGCGTGCGTATAAGTGATTATCGTGTGTGTACTTGTGAGCGGTGCGTTAGGAGAGAGACTCGGATCAGAATGCGCTCCCCAGTAAATCCAATTACGCCAAGCCGAACAACGTCCGGGGGGGTCGGCGTCGACAGGCTGTGAACAACCAGCGAACTGCCGTCGAACTGTCGGGTTCGAATCAAATCATCGGAGTTTAGAAAGTCCCCACGATTCTAGAATCGTGAAGAAGACCATCAGCAATACGTTATAAGGCTTGAGGGAGAGAGTATCTTTCCACGTTCGACATTGCAAAAGAAAATCCCATGTTTTGACATGCCAGGAGATAAGAACGCTAAAGATGGGCTAACAAAAAATATTGTTCACGCTATTGCATTAAAAGATTGATGTTGTTTCTTAGTCTCCTGTTTCACTCACACAATAAGATTTCTCTCAAGTGTAGTAGTAACGTTTACAACTATCATATTGCTATCTCAGTGCAACTCTTATATTAACTATTATTTATTACACTTTTATTCATGATAATGAAATTATTTATTTTAAGTGTGTTTGGCACGATACCTGTTTCGCGCATGTACCACATACTTACACACTTATTGTAAGTAAGTTACGTATTGTATGCACTAGAATTTATCAAGAAACAAGAAGTAATTTATAAGGCAAAACAGCGTTTGCCAGGTCAGCTAGGGTGTTTATAAATATTCAGTACTAAATTATTCGTACGCTTACGAATCTCAGCAGAAATCACTCAATAAATACTTTTTTAGGTGGAAACTCAATGGAAAGCACTCACATTGGTGTTGAGTGGGTATACCTCGTTTTGAAATAGTAGATACACTAAACAACCATGAATTTGAACCGTAAGCCTAACATAACACACCCGTTCCACCTCCCTACTCATCACCTGTAAATTATTCGGCCGCTTTTCGCATTATTCCACCACTTCACGTAGAGGGTTGCCCACAAAACCGAAGACATACGCGATGTTATTTATCAAAACGGTGGATGCTGTTGGGATAACGACTCCGGGCCTCGTACCCCGCCCCTGAATCATCAAGAACGTGCGTCGCACCGAATTACCTCCAAAATATTTCAACATCTTCCCGTATTCTCCTTCAGGGCCTCCGCCCGCTTCTCGCTTTATAACTGTCAGACTCAGGATGGGAATTTTCAGTGCAGCAGACGTTTATGCTAAAGAAGACCATCCAGGGAATCGTCCGGGGTCACTGCCCCCCTTCCCCCTATCCGCCAGTACTTGTCCGCAGACACGGTACGACCCCTCGAACCGTATTCTATTAGCATACAGAACTCTATTCACTCCTCCAGGTGTTCATGGAGTCTAATTTATATTTAAATTCCTGTATAAATTCGATGCGCTTTAATGGAAAAGTCCGCAACGAAAAAGACCTGTCTCTTTTTTCTTCTCTCGATAATATTAAAGTAGGCTTTTTTCCGTCGCCGGGGCATATCTTGTTCCCACTTTCGTGTGCTGCTTACCAAACCCAAATATTCCTCGTGATAAAAGTGTTCTCGTTTTAAGAAGAGTACCTTCGATTCTTTTCCGTTTTCATGTCCTCTACAATGAAAATACCATCTTGTTATAAGGAACACTCTTTCCAGAGCGAAACATGCCAAATGAATTATATACTACTGCTCTTTAACAATCCCCTTCTTGACAAGAGTAGAGAGAATTGATGATGAAACAGTACATCAAACAAAGAAAAAGAAAAGAAATGACGCTTTCGTTTTTTCGAATCAGCATTAATGTAAAAAGTTCCAAGCTTGAAAATTCTTGAGGCTCATGATTTGTTAACAACGTGCTCTGCTTGAAATCATGGCAAGTATGTGGACTTGAGATGTCATGGGGTGTCATGTCAACTAAGCTTCTCCTTTTTGATCAATGAAGTTGGTAGAATTGTTTCTCGCTTTCTACTCTGGTGGTTTCTTTTTTCTTCTTAGAAAAAAGTTCTTCTTAGAGTTGAGAAGGGGGAACAATACTACCAACTTGATTATTCAACAAGAATGCTACGCATGTCCATCGTCCCGGAACATGGGATCCATGTCAGAGGACCGTGGAACTACTCACATGGAAAGTGTCCGTTTAGGTCCTTGGATTGGCTATCAGTTTTTCCTATTGAATTTCACATTTTATGCTTTCGACCATTCTGAACAACAGTCATTTCGTGTCTCTCCGTGAGTCCGCAGATCCTTGTATCTACTTTTTTTCCCTCAAATTCCAACATTTTGATGAAATGTTAGGGAATGTGTGGTCTCATTTTCATCACTCATAAATCGATACATCAGTGTGCGCAACTTGGGTAGCGCAAGCGCATAAGTTAAATACAGCGAACATTATTTCTGACGTCATAGGAATCCAATCACGCTCAAGTAAGGATGGTTGTTGGATAGAAACAGAATAATAATAGCGTATCAATTTCAACATGTAGTACCATTAGATTTTGCGCATGCATAAATGTAAAATCGTCCACAAGCATAATGGCTACAGTTTTCTCTCGGCACACACAGGACACACACATTTTCAGGAAATGAGTGGGTTTGGCTGTAGCTGGTTCTCTAAGAAATTCGTCACGAAAATTGAATTTTTCAGGCTGTGCACCCCAAGTCCATCAAAGTTCATTTTCTCACGGGGTTGGTACATTCAACTCATCATTTTGTGAGTGGTACTTTGTTTGGTGAATTTCTTAAAACTGGGTAATCGGCTTTTGTAAAGCATTATTAAATAATGCTGTTTTCCAGCATGTCAGCGAAGAGGTAGTCCATATCTGTAGAGGGAGAAATCCAGTTCCTACCGTGTTTCAATTGAGGAATTGAGCTAGGAATTTTTGTGAAGACTTTAGTTTTACGGTACATGGAACCATTGGAAGAGTCCAAGGATTGTTTCTTCCCGTATCTACTCGTTCCAGAGTTCTCCGACTTCATGGCTGAGGAACCAGTCTCCAGTCTCTTGAAAAGTTATTTATGACTGAGATTTCCGGCCATCTTCCGCAAGCTGCTCCTTTCCGTCCAGATGCGTTGTGCTTATGGGGGGAAACGTAGGTTAGTTGGTCGTGAGCGGAGAGTTGTTGGCCATTCTAGGATGGGAGCCTCTGCGATCGATGAGTCATAATGAGTTACTAATACTTGTGAAGATAATTAACACTTTGTTTTTTATTAGAGAGACTAAGTGATTAAAGCCTTTTGTCATCACAAAGAAAGGTATGTACGTCAAGGTGTGCGACCATAGTACGGTATGCCTGGTAGGTATTCACGGAGGCGTTGAGCTGTAACAGCGACAGGCAGTTGATCCAAAGTAGACCACTAACCCTCTACTACATCCCTCATTTTGACTATTTTCATGGCATCTTCTTCTCTAGGGGTATCCTTAAACCAGTTTTTAATGATTGTCTGAACAGTGCAGGATTTTAGTTGAAAAGACGCTGGAAACTTTTACACTGAGGTTTATTAGAAACCCCTGTTCTGTATTAGATACCCATTCCACGTAAATCACTGGCACATCCCTGATCGATGATGGATTTTTGAGCCAAATTTCGCAAACTTTGGTCCAGTAGTTTTGGAGAAAAGCTTCGGGAGGCGGAAGGCGGTGGGACCAATTTTTTAAATGTTATTATTTATTATAATTTTTTGATTCTTTTTATGATTTTTGAAATCTACGAATCTTGAAACGTAAACCAACAACCTTAGAGTATTGGGGCTTAAAATTTCGTGGGTTTTCATGGTCGATTAAAAAGGTTTATTATTGAAAATGGAACCCCAAAAATTGTGTACTGACTCATAACTGAATTAATTGATTGGACTCCTTTTATCGAAGATTCGCTCGTTCATGAGATTTTGAAGAGTTTCCTCTCTACAAGGAAAATTGATCAAAAACGCGATTCCACGAATTGTTTTACGAGTTTTCTGTTGACGAGTGTCCTCTTGTAAAATAGCTGGAACGGTTGAGAAGCTAATTTTGACCTCTCCACTGGTGGAGCGAATCGTTCCAGAACCGTTCAAAATCGTTCGTGTACCGTCAGATGTGTCATTAGTCGATTAAAAATAGTAATTAAATTTGCTTACATATTTCAAAGGGCTGAGAGTTTTGACCTCGCTCGATGTCTGCGGTAATTTTGTGCGAGGGCGACGGCTCGCCGCTGGGCGGGTGTGTAGACATTTCCAGTCTGCTGCAAAACCCAACAACAAAAAAACAAATAGTTAGATCAAAATCGATAAGAACAATCATTTTTTGGGAGATTAAAAAAAAATTAAGCATGACCAAATGAGCAAATTTTTGGAAGGCGGCCAGTTTTGATTGATTAGGTAGTTAACTGTCGTAATTGAATCGTCCCAACTGCGTTGCCGTTCCGGGGAGGAGGGAAGGGGTTATTGACAACATGTAACAACTTAGAAATTAAAGCGCATCTGTCTAAAAAGTCGTACGTTTCACCGTTCGTTCTGTCACTATGATAGTAGATCGTTTACCTTTAAAACCCCATTTCAGCGAGTAATAAAACACTATTTTGCACTATAATTTCAAAATAAGAACTGTTCAAGTATTATCCTCGAATTTTTCATTGGAATACCCTAAAACGATGCCTGTATTTCAATATTTTTACATTCATTTCCATTTTTAAATTTGAAAAAAGCTGCAAATTACTACCCAATGTTTGTTATTTCTGAATTAGAATAACACTTCACTGATCCATGTATATTATTCGTAGTTTGTGGCTATCTGAAGTCTATATTTTGTCATTTCACTCAAGGTCCCGTGAGAAGGGCCACATTTAAATATCAGTAAGTGATTTTTGAC
This sequence comes from Creontiades dilutus, assembly GCA_031894815.1. Taxonomy (NCBI): domain Eukaryota; kingdom Metazoa; phylum Arthropoda; class Insecta; order Hemiptera; family Miridae; genus Creontiades; species Creontiades dilutus. The sequence continues at coordinate 526,664 of JAVIWC010004007.1, forward strand.
CCAAGTTTCTGAGAAAAGCTCTGGACGGCAGACGGATAGATTTTTTTCTAATTCGATTTTTGAATTGTTCACGTTTAATGTTAAATAATAAGTTTTGGGAGGGTGGGTTCGATTTTGTTTTTCTTGGTTGATTACAAAGGTTCATAATTGAAAATAATAAACAACAATTCTCCTTATCCATTTTCGGAGATGTACCTGTAATCTCGATACTGTGTATCTGTGTGTCAGTAATCCATCGATTTAAATGAATTCCATACTTCCTGCTATACTTGAAGAAGCTATTTCGGCCCATCCTACTTAGCCAACGTTTTCCAAACAACTTTATTTATTTCTGAAATTCTTTGAAAAATAAAACCCGTAAAACGCTGGGTTCCTGGAAAAAGTAATTCTGAGGTAGAAATCCCTAAAAGTAAAGGCGCTGTAGCCGAGCGGAAAAGTACGATAAGATTTTACGAGGATGATCCGATAACGGGTTCCCAATACAAGAGACGCCGAGGAAATTTTCAATATATTTATTTCACTGCTTTAGAGCTGCTGGAGAAAAGCTGAATAGAGGGGGATTGGCTTTAATAAACAAGGTTGGACAACCGTTTCTCCGAATAAACCTCGATAATAAATAGCGGATAAGGAGGTTGTGGTGCTCGTTTCCTCTTTGTGGGGTCCCCTGTTTTATAAGGTAATTTGAGAGAACCGTTTCAATGGCTCAAAACGGGCATTGGGGCATCCAGAATTTCTAGACTGTTATGTATAGGTGTATAAATGATTTCCAGAAATGGATTCATAGTAATTTAGCTAATCTCTATTGGAATTAACCTCTTGAGTTAAAGTTTGAAGAGTATCAGACGTCTTCAACCACATTCAATACGGTTAAACCCAGTTTGGATTAACTGGGTTTGGACTGTGTTGTTTATTCTGAGATGGTGGACTCACCAGGATAGTGGCTTCTCGAGAGGTGATCGCAAGAAATCTTTACCTAGCGGCTAAATAGAAGATTGGTGACATTTCTGGAGAATATTTGCAATTGGGTTTTGGAAATTTAGTCTATTCAGGGTGATAAAACCTTTGTCTGCTGTCTCGAAATCGGTATAATGCAAAATGTTGGCCCCTCAAATATTGCCTCAAGTGGGCTATTTAGAAGTATTTTGGGGAAACATGCAATTTTCGTGCACTTAGAAGTTGTAGGCCTTAAAAGAACTAAGCGATTCGAGCCCGAAACCTTAGATAGTCTCCCTAAAGAAGGTTACATTCATTTGGAAATGGACACATTTTGGGTGTAACCACTCCTCTCTCCCGTCAAGACTACAAACCTTCAAGTACCTCCTCAGTCACCTCAGCATCGGTCTGATTCAAGTCTTTGAAAATTCATTCGACTCAGGGTTAAATGCTTTCTAGTATTTGTATGGAGTAACTCTGCTCGGACCTTTTCCGAATTACTTACAGCCTAAATCGTAAACATTGTGTCATTTCATACAAAAAACAGAGGTGTAAGCTAAAATTAACTCCATGTACAAAACCTTGGATAGTATTTAAGAACGAAAGAGTTTTGGAAATCTTGAACAAGACCAATATTGAGGTATCCAGTCAATTTTGAAGGACATGAGGGGGGGGGGGGGGGGAGTGGACGCACCCAAAATTTTATCCGATTTTCAAAAGAGTGTAGCCTTTCGAGAGTTGATTTACGGTTTTGGTGTCAACTTGCAGAGGCATTGGGGTTGGAACCTTCAAACTCTGAGAAAGAAAAGTGCGATGCTGGCGGACCTTCCTGTTGCAGACGTTCGAAACAACCTTATACAAAATGATGTAATATGTCAAATTTACGGTATTTTGTCAAATTGAGAGGGGGCCCATTACTTTGTAATTATGTACCATGTAGGTCGAACGACAAACAAACATTTACTCTTTGTAACCCCACCCAAAATATTGAAGAATGTAAATTACCATATTGTCGGAGGTTAGAGCAAGATGGAAATAGGGCAGTGGAATGCGCACAACGGCATTTTGCAGAAAAGCAGAGCCATGTCGATAAAAAACAATTCAATTTTTAATTGATCGATATAATTTTAAAAATATATCGATATACTCGTTCTATGTTCTACATTCATAAATTGTTATCATTATTAAATGGGATGTCCTAAAAAAAGATGATACCTGAGGGTTTTAAAGAAAATTTAATGCTGAACAATAATTGCTCATTATCAAGGGTCCGCAAATGAAGTCCCACTTGTGAAAACCTCATCACTCAAATCAACAAACAATCAAAAGAAGTTGTTTTGACAAAATAATTATTAGACATTATTTTCGTATTAGATAATCCTCCTACGCTGGTCACCGGACTACCAGAAATGGACTATACATCTAGAGATAATGCTTCCTAGGTGCACTCGGGCTCCTAGAACGGAAAATCGTTCCAAAAAGTTTCAGTTCCGTTGCACCTCACCCTTAGCAAATAATCGCATTTCTGAACCTGAAAGTGACAACCCGAACCCCACAATGACACGAGTACCCTTAAGTTAGACCCCTTGAGTTAAAATTAGAAGTGTTATTAGTTGAAAAGTCATTAGTTGTGGAAATAGAAGACCAGAAAATGTATTCCCGCGAACACTTGGGCAAGTACCTTAAGCTTGAGAACATTACGGCTGTTATAACAATTTTAAATTTTTTATCTTCATCTCCTTTCCGAATTATTCAACTTATCATGAAAAATTTGCAATGTACTTTATTTTTGGACATAGTTGAGGCTCTATAGGCATTTCCCAATGATCAAACCATTTATGGAGAAATGAAAACGTGGCTTGAATTCGTTGGCGATTACGTCGCGTCTGGGCCGTATACTTCTGACAAGTCAAATATGGTAATTGCGAACAAATTCATTTCAATTAGTAGAAATCAGTTGAATCATCAGAAACAACAAAGCGAAGAGGCAACATTGTTCAGCACAGGCTAATTATGGCAAAGTTATCTGCGGGGTTTCAGGTGTTTAAACTACCTATAGGTGAATTACAGTTTAGAGGGAGTTTAAGGGTAGGCAGCGCTTGGGTGAAAGACAGCGGGCGGTATTTTTTGTTAATTATCGACTTTGGAACTGTTATAAATGTTTGGTGGTCGGGAACATGGACAATAAATATTGTAAGATTTGCTCGTTTATTTACTCGACGTTGCTCCGGTTATGGTTGCGATAAAATAGGCGAAGGATATACCTGATGAGAAGTGCTCCCTACCTCCTCATTATCACCCGTAACTCTCTCAATCATCTTATAGTACCGAGTATGAAACAGCTCGCGGGTCGCTAGCTCTACCCTCAGAACTCACATTTATGGCTTAGCTTGCAATAGTAATTGCGAAAATTTTGATCGAGATCGAATTGAAATTTTAAGCTAAATTATTATACATGTTCCAAGCTTACTACACGTGCCTAATTTTCCTAGTTCCCGCCGTCAAGCAAAAACTCCCACTGCGCATGCGAAAAAATGCAGTGAGCATGCATAAACGTGAAATCCATGCAAAACCACCTTGAGATCTTTTCTTTCATTTTCCTTAAATTTGATCTACGCTTTATTACTCAAGTCCACTATTTATAATATTATATTATGCTATGTGCCAGATTTCCATCATGTTGAATTCATTCTATTGAAAAATGTGGTTCCAGTTAATCTTCAGTGAATTGATTGTCCTACATTAGATTGCTGATTACCCTAAGTGGCCTATTCTCGACTGATCATTCTATAAAACGTATTTATCAATCACGTCTTAGGGAGTCAACTCTTAAACAACGGCGTGCACAATGACTATAAGCATTTTTGAGAAATTTGCTTCTACTTAAAAATAGATCTCTTAAAAATAGATTCTCCTATTTTTATATAAATATCAACCGTCAATGCTTTTCAAAAATATACTTTTATGAGCTTAACTCACAGCAAAATATCGGAATTCTTTATCGTGCCATTTCCAAACTTTGGATAAGATAAAATACAAGAAATACATATTATAATCTTCTTTTGTTTTCTTTGTAAGTATTATTGTTGTAAGACTTAAAGTGTCTTACAAATTTAAAATCGCACAAAAACAGAAAAAAAAGAAAAAATTTCAAGCCCATTGCTGACTTATTCACTGATTTTTTTTTTCTTCATGAAATTGTGAACATTGTAGCAGAATCGTGACCAAGGGACTAGTTGAAGTTGTACTCTACTATGTGCTTCTAGAATTGACAATTGCGCTACGTGTTGTGCCTACAAAATTAAACTCGCCATTCAATTCAAATAAGCAATAATGTTGATGCACAAACATGCATCATAGTATTTCGGGTCGCACGGATGCTGATGGTGATGGACAAAGGTGATTTACTTGGATTTATTCGAGTCACCCATTGGGCGGGTTGGCGAGACGTCGGAATGTAGTCGGAAGGCGAAAGTGTACAACGGGCGCCAAAGGGTTCCGGAGGTGATTAGGTAAATCCTAGAAAACAACATCATGTTTACTCAGAATCGACATTTTCCAAGGCATATTCTGTATCACTAGGCGTACATTTTTTTTAGAAAGTATGTAGTGTGGGTATCCGTAATAAAAAAAGCTCTGCGAATCCTAACTAGAGACAGCGATCATTATCATAAGGGTTTTTTAAAAATATTTTGTATCTCTTGAAATCAATATAGTCGGGTTCGTCATCCGAATAGTAAAATCTGCATCATTATCGTCAAACTCGTCCACAAGTGACAATGTCCTGACCCGGCCTCTGGTTTTTTTTTTTTTTTTTTCCAAAGCACAAATTAGGGAAAGTAATACTGCCATAACACGTATAGCATATATAACATGTATAGCTCAATAGCTAGGAAAATAATTGCTAACGAAAAACAGTTACAAAAACAACAGAAATACCTCAATGAACACTAACGCAGCAAAACAGAGTTTCGGAAAGATGTCAAAAAACAAAAAAAAAAAAAAACTGGTATTAACGCTAACCACCTGAATTCGGTTGGTTGGTTTTGATCGTCGATACAGAGCGTTTGATAGTTGATTCATCTAAACCGGGGTTGGTGAAACCGAACATTTTTGTTCAACAGCTAAGAGCTCCAGTTTAATCAGTAAACGTTGATTTAAAACTTGCGTTGAAACCGGCTTTCAAGTAGACTCGGAAACACACATAGAATCCAAATGAAATTTAACAAGATATAATAAAACTTCGGACAAAAGAAGGCTTCCGCTTCTTATCCTCAACTGAATTGAAGCTTGGGGGATGGCGTAATGGATAGTGTAATCGTATAGCATCAACCGTCTATTTGGACAATCGCCAGCTATTCCTCATGCCAGCTAAGCGCTCTTTCTCTCAGGCCTCCCATTAAAACTTTAAAAATCTGAAGAAGGCTCTCGATTCTTTCCAATGATGAGCGAATGGATGATCGCACAGTCACCAGAGCGGTCTAATTCGATTCACGGAACTAGTTTCTATCTGAATCAAACGAAAACGTCGAAAGTTTTTGAAACTTCGCTTTTATAATAGTTCGATTTTAAAAATTACCGATTAGAATTGGTTGATCTAGATGCCAAGATTACTGGCACATACCGGAAAATTTGTAGGATTGTATGGCCTGGTTTCCTGAACTTTGGACGAACTTTTTCAGAGAAAAACTTCAGGAAGTGTACAAGCGGGTATTTTTATTTAACTATTTATTTGAATTCGATTTTGGTTTATTATTATTATTATTCAATAATAAACCATTGTAATCGCTCTGGAAAAAAAAATTCTAACCCCCCCTGAAAATTTCATGGTTTACGTTTCAAAGGGTGTAGAATCCGAATCTGCAATACAAAATTTTCCGTCCGTACGCCGTTCGCACGATATCTCCGAAACGGCAGGAGCAAAAGATCTGAAATTTTCAGGAAAAATCCATCTTGGCCCGACGACGCCCCAATTCTTGAGCCAGCTCTCTCACTCAATTTAAAGAGCCCTTCCCCACGTCCGTAGGTCAAACCATTCCCGATGTATGGCCCGATTTATGGTGTCAACATTTGCGTTTTTTGGTTTATTATTGTTTGTTTGTAACCTAGGAATGCCGATAGCGTCGAGTTGTAGTGAATGTGGTTACTGGAGTGATAGCCGATGTGGATACTTGTAGTGTAGTTAGTAGCCGATACACGGCTTGAAGCATTCTGATATGCATGAAACGCTGATAATATATAAAAATATTATTCAAATTATTATTATTATTCAATATTATTACTGGGGTAAATAAGTATTCTTTCACTGGGGTTTATTATTCAATTGGCTTGCGTTCATGATTTGAATCTTACTAAGCTTCGGGGTGTGCGTGTTTTACAGGTGATAGAGCGATTATTGAATTTCAGGAGATATGCATACGATTTTTTTTTTCTTTTTTTAAATACTGTAAAGAAAAATTAGAGGATTGAAAAGAATATCGATCTACCAACTCAGATAGAGGTATGTTGAGTTGTGTCCAGGGAAAAGAATTGGGTGCTTTGGATCAGCCGAGTGAGGTCTGAAATTAATTTGTTCGCAGTAAACTTACAAAGCAAGTATGCGAACACCATTCATTTGGGATCTTAATCAATATAATATGGTAAATTTCTGACCTTATTTCTGGGAAATTGTATCCCTTTGAACATTCATGTTTTGTGAAAGTAATAATGAATGGAGAAAATTTTCATGGACAGAACTTGTTAAGGGGAACTTGTACAATGAAAAACTTTTTTGATTCTCTTCCGGGCGCTGTATATTTTCAAAGTCCTTGAAGGTATAAATCAAGAGAAGGGTTTAGTTCATGCAACTGCTGAGTTAGTTCCAAGTTTCGAAACAACAACGAAATAAGTAAAGATAAGAGTAAAATGATAAGAATATGCTTGATTCAACCTGAAAGGTATGTTTTCACAGCAGTCTAAATTGATAGGTAATTATAACAGTTAGTGTTCCTCCGATAACAGTTGAAATTGTATAGCAAGTTGCGGAGGGAATGATGAAGATTCCCGAAGTAGAGGGGAGAGGTTATGGGGGTTTAAGGGGGGTTAGAAAGCTACCGGAGGGGGAATGTAGCGGTTGCCCCTCGATGAGTAACTTGGGTGTTTGAGTTTCAGATAAACTTCGCCGAGGAAGGGACGGCAGTGGAGGGGAATGAGGAAGAGGCTGTCGGTGTTGGGAATTCCCACTAACGTTCAAAATGCGGCTGGGCGAATTCCCTCGAGAGGCACCGAAAAAAAATACCTCTCCCCCACCCCTCAACTGGGAACGAATTTTCCACAAGTTTGGGTGTTGTTGAGAAGTTGCGAGAGAGGAATTCGAATCGATGTTTCATGCAACAGTTATACAGTCGGACAACTCCGAAACTCTTGATTTCGTAGCTTGCGAAAATCAATATTTTGACGGCTTGAGAAACACGTTTTTAGAAGACCGCGCGGTTTTGGCGAACCGTTGAGGGTCAAAAGTCTGTAGACATAAAAAGAATCTAAGATGGATTTGCACTACCCTGGAATGTCTATTTAACGGTAAACACTTGATTGTTGACGTATTTTTAAAAAATACACTTCAAAGACGTAGGTACTTAAAAAATCATGAAAAATGACAAAAAAACCGCTTCAGATCGAAGAGTATTAGTCAAAGTTGATCAGACATCAACTAGGTCGAAAATGACGAAAAATGTACTAAAATTTCACAAAAATGTCGTGAAAATCGATAAAATATCTTAAAATCCGAAATATTTCTTTGAATAGAAGAATGTTACGAAGAACAATTTTTTTGGCATTCAAATTGCCAAAATTTTTCGTATAAAGTGTTGAAATTTCAACTTAATTTGACATTAATACAGCACTATTACTTATATTGTAAAATTCACGCTTATCATAAAACCACGCTGATTGATAGGAAGTGTTTTTTCCGAACGAACAAAGATATCTTCTACTTGAACAGAACGAGGTTGCTTGCTGACTAATGTTTTTCTATAGACTAAAAAAGATTTTGTCCCCGAAAATTCACAATTTTTTCCATTCTATGGAAACCCGCACCCGAAATTTGAATGATTGTATACAGGAGTGCTCAAAGAGCGAGACCAAAAATGGTTGGACATTAAGACAAATTCCCTAGGAAACGGATCACATAAACGATAATGAAACAGTCTTAATCTCTAAACAAAACTCCATGTTTTGAGCAACTAAGAAAATTATTAAAGTCCAATATTTTTTGTCCAAAAAACTACTGGATAATTGTCAACTTGCCTCCATCCATCACTTCCATAATGTTCATTTCTCCGATGTTGGTTTTAAGGGAAAGCAAATTCTTTATTCCACAAGTTGAATTCTCCGAGAAATGTGGGCGACTCTCCGAGCATCTTAAGTGAAAGTTCATTTTCCTCGGTAAATTATCTTTTTCTGGATGAGTCAATGTGTGCACCAATAAAAAAACACCATTTTACAGAAAAACAATCCAACAACCTTCGTTTTCTGAAGTTTGCAATAGATTCAGTTTTCGTCACCCTCGCGACGAATACAATTGGACAGAATCGGAAAAATCTGGACTAACAGAGGAATGATAGGCTAGCACAGGGGTCTCCAAACTACGGTCCGCGGGCTGGATGCGGCCCGCGGAAGTATTTGGTCCGGCCCGCCGCCCGCGTACCGGCCCCGGAAAACATTAGGCGACCCGCCGAATAGAAAGAAAAGCCAGCCATGTGACCCAGTGAAAGCTACCCGTACTCTTGTCAAATTCGTCTGGGAGTGCTTAAAACCCATGTTTTTAAGGGTGTGACTCTCGAAATTCCTGAAAATTCAATTTTTAATCATTTTTATTGAACAACAAAAAAGTAATTGTGGAATTTGAAAAAATACAACCACTCAATTTTGGATTTGTCAAACTCGTCTTGGAGTGCTTAAAAACACTTTTTTCAAGTGTCTAATTTTCAAAATTTGCGCGGGGGCCCCTCGGACCCCCCTGTTGGTCCGCCCCACCACCTCCACATAATGATACGCCCTAGGGGCAAATAGTTTGGAGACCCCTGATCTAAGAATGACATCTGGAGATTAAATTCCAAAAGAATTCTCGAGAACCAACAGATTCTACAAAACCCTAGTTCTTCCAGTGGTAGCAGAGAGCTAAAATCGACGTCCAAAAGAAGGCACCTGATTAGAGTACCTATGTTTATATACTCTAATCAGGCGTTTCGATGGTACTTGTGAAGCCTGTTTAATATAAGAGCTTCGGCGTGAAAGGCTTAATGATTCGCTTGATTGTCTCTCTCTCTCTCTACTCGCGAACATCCAGTTGTTGGTGCCTCGTGTAGCCTCTCGTTCAAATTCTCGGTTTCAACCTATTTTATTAAGTTTTCTTCCCGTAATTGCTTGTATCATCCCCCTTCGAGTTGATGGAAGTTCTTGATTATTCACATTGATGCCACTCATTGTAGACCCAATAATTTATTTCACTCTTTCTTAGGCATCTTAAGCGGGGAGAAGAATTATTTTTGGATGGTTGATAGAAAAGATCATTTTTCGATTGGCAACAATAGCGCCTCATTTGGTAAATGGTTTTATCGTTATTTAACTCACATCCACAATGTAAATAGATTTACATCATCCAATTCTAAAGAATTTAAATTTCCCCATTTCGTATATATAAACCGTTAGACTGCGAAAATCACGTGACAGTAATCCAAGTTAAGAGCATTGACACGGTAATCCTCCATGATTTGATGGTTGGAATCAATTTCTTGTGAGTGTAACCCTTTGATATCAATTTCGAGTGGAATATGCCACGAGCCTCCAATGATTAATTTTCTCCATCCATTAATTCCTTCAAATTATTATCGACAGATTATTGGATATAACCGTAATCCCACAAGGTTTGACTGAGTGATATAATTGTTTTTAAAGGAAAACAAATCTGCAATTTCGAACAATACGTGGGTTGTTAGAGCGATACACCAGCAGGAACGGGCGTTTTGACTAGTTTCTTAATAGGGCAGATGTACAAATATAGATGTACATTTGTATAGGTGGGCCAGGACATGGCAATCGTGTTTAAACTCTTCCCGAGAGCAATTGAAAAATGTTATTATAATGTTATAATAAAAATGAATAATGAAAAATGTTTATGCTCTCTGAGCTCAGCTCCGCCGCACAGTGGGCTAAATCACTAATTTAGGTGGACAAAATTCTGAAACTTGTCCATATTCAACCTTTTGGTTCCCAGATTACGGAAAAAATGATTTAAAAAATAAAATTAATTTTTTGACATGAAAGCACACAGTGGTCTAAAATCAAATTGATTTGCTAAAATTAAAACTTTTAAATTCAACGATTGAAGTCCCAGAATACGGGAAAAATTATATTTAAAAATCTAATTAATTTTTTGACACGATTTGCGAGCAAAGTGGTCTAAAAAAATTTATTTGCCAAAAAAAAAATTATGTATCACCCAAAACGCAAAAAATCGCAAAAATTCTTTGCAACATTTAAAAACTAGACGGATTGATGAAACGAATCGGTGGAATAACTTGGCGTTAATATAGTTTTTGTTATTGAATAGGGGCATACATTTACAAGTTGCTAAGTTGAATCCTCAGGTAGAACGCAATGTATATTCAATAACGAATGCAGAAATTTAATGTCTTACCTGTCTCAGTAATGTCCATTGTTGAATAAAAGCAATAAAACTTCGCGCTACACACACCTTCAACATAATGAATGGCCATCGAATAAAGATAATCCCACTGCCGGTTATCAGGCACTTGTGTAAACATGACTGATTCAGTCCTTTACTATTTGTTTGTAAACACGGTATGGCGGGAAATATTAGTATTTAGAGCCTCACTAGCTAATAATAAAAAGGTATAGCACTCAGAAATTCCAGACTTTTAACTTGACTTTTGTCCACCTAAATTGGTGATTTAGCCCACTGTGCGCCGTCAGCGACTGTGACATGATTTTTCGTTCAATCAGAATTTTCGTTCCAAATTAACTTTTAATCAGGTTTTCACACATGAGGAACTGATTTCTTAAACACGGTTCATATAAAAACAAGTTGGGTATGGTACTTGGCTTCCTCGTATCGATAGCATGAATGTATGGGTCACTAAAAGAAGTACCACGGGACATGCTCTAGCAGACACCAACTGCTTCATATGAGTGAATCGACATACGTCGAAGGTGTGTCTGTTTAATTCTATAACACATACCGTCGGCCGACAATAATATCAAGTCGGGACATTACACCGTAACTCATGAGAGGGGGTCGTCTTTCGGCAAACGATTGTCGGATAGTGTGTTATACAACAATAATTAGTATATGAGGATAAAACTGTCGTTCTACAACTGGGTTCTACAGTTAGAGGGTTCCCAATTGGAGCTAGATCTCTAGATTAAAAGCGACAAAATTGAGCTTGTTGCAAGAAGTTAGTCTTCACACGCGCTGCTTACGATAGTATCGTGTTGAAATTGATTTGAGATTACTAAACCGGCTTTCCCCAACTACTTACCATCCAAAGTTGAGCCAAATCGGAGGTTAGAAAATGAATTCATGGTTGACTATTTTCAGTTTGCCCATGCGAAGAGTGGTGTTTCGATTTTTAAGAGACGAAATTCATACCGAACCACCTACAGCCTAGAACGTACATCCCTGGAAAATTATATCAAAATTGGATGAAAACTTTCGCAATTGAGCTTGTTACGAGAATTTCACTTTCATGAATACGCAGTAGCATGTTGAAATGAATATGAGATAATAAAACCGGCTTCTCCAACTTGACGTGGTGCAAGATCGGAGATTAAAAGGTTATGGTTGATTTTACGTTTGCGCATGCGCAGAACTTTTGCGATAAGAGTTGCTAAAAGGCAGTTTATTGGGAAATATCGTGATAACTGGAGAAGACTTGAAGGGTTTTCCCAACTGTACATTTGGTATTCCGGGCGAAGCACGGGTTTCTCGCTGGCAATGTATAAGACTACAGAAAAATGACAATTTTTAAGTCAACGTTTCTGGTGGCGGTTCGTAGACGGAGTTCGAGGACAGATCGATCAAATTCGTTAAATGACGTAAGACTTCCATTCACAGAAGTTGACATCGGCTTTCTATGAGACTTAAAACAATGAAACTGGAACGAATCGTTTTCTTACTAAGAAAGATCGGTATTGAAGTGATGCTTGACGAATCGAAACTTGAAACTCCGCGACTCGGAAAACGACGCCCGACTCGTACAAGCGGTAAAAGTAATATGGCCAGTGACAAACAGAAATTTCTAGACCGCTCATTTCAAAATAAATTCATGCGACAACTTTATCTTGGTTGTGATTGATAAGACGGCACTAATCTGCTTGTTATAATTATAATGTTGAGGAAAAGCGGTATAGTTACGTTTACAAATGAAAATAAAAAGACGGGAGTTTTCAATTATCACGTAAGTAGGTTGGTATTTCCCTGGTGGTCAATTTCTGTGAAATAGGCACGTCGCTCAAGGATGTAGATTAGCCGATCCGTTTATATTGTCGCAACCTTCAGTTCAAATTATTGAAAATCCACTAGCAAATGAGAAGAAATGGAGCAAGTGGGTATTCAAAACACTTCATTACTTACACAGACGATAAATGGGTAGTTAACAAACAGACAATCATTTTCAGACGATTTTATTCATTTATTTATTTAAATGAACGGGCAAACTCAATTACAAGAAAACGCAAACATGAAATAAGTCGAGAGCCAATGGTAATAACAATCATATAACTGTACATATGGTGTAACCTGATGTGGGAATATAACTACAAATAATAATAAAAAATTTGGGAAGTTCTCGATGAATCACATTATGATTCATTCCCCAAAATTTACAGAAAAATTATCTTAAATACATATGGTCCGAATTCTCGGACTGATTCGAACAAAATTTCGAAAATCCGCTCTTTTAACATTGTTGAAGTACGTATTTTGGTTGTTCCTATTACTAAATGATTATGAACGGTCGCATTCTGTCATTTATTTACTCACGTGAAAGTCGTGTTTACTATTTATTTCTCGCTAAATCTACCTATAGGTTACAAATTCAAACAATAGCTTGAATAAGTTGGGTTTGGCACATAGTGGTACAGATTCAAGGGACGCCTTCAAAGGGGAAGTAGACGTGTATTGCTGTCCATCGCTCTAATTCTATAACGGGTAGAATGATATTAACCATTCTTTCCCGACATCTTTAAAAATTTGAATGAGATCGGACCACTAGAACCTGAGTGGATTTGACGACTGCACATAATTATGTATTGATTTGTGAGTAATCACAATCGTAGAGGACCATCTATAGTGTTACATGCATATGCACTTTGGGCTCCTAAAAACTTGGGCTTCGAAAACACGAAGTTTTCGGGCGCCGCGGCCACACCCTAGTATCCCTCCGCCGGCCGCCTCGTATAGGAGAGCGGGCGGTCTCGACCAGTTCTCTCCTGTCTGTGTTCGGGCGCGCGTCTCCGGCAGTCTACTCCGTGTCGTGTTCGCGAAAAAAACCTTCCATCTTTATCTTCCATCTATTCGGAACGTGAATCTTCATGGATTGGTGAGTACCAAGTATTTTCCTACAAAATCTCTAATCAAAAATCATATACCTACGCTGAGATTAGGTAGGTGCCGCATGTTTAGGAAGTCCCATGCAATGATTGATCAATAGAAGGATAGGTAATAGATTATAATTGGTCTAGTAGAGGTTGTAGTACCAGCTAAGCCCAAGAGGAATGAATAACATGATACAAATCCGTTTCAGACTTTTCTCAGACCGAATTCGTGGAAAAAACCAAAGGTTTTTCTTTACTCTGATAGTACTCCTATTTTCTCTCGAACCATCTTCGTTCTTTAAGTTTTATTATGCACGAAATAATTCGATAGTGTGATTGTGTCTTAGACTACCTATGAGTTTAACGATTATCCGTAGTTGAACACACACTCATAACACTTCGGAACAGGCAGCATATCGAAAATAGTTCCCTGATTATACGAATATATTCCAACTTGTCTATTCCCACAATGTGCAAACACGTTCTTAATATGTATTATGCACGTATAAGTTCACTAGCGTGATCGTTACCTACAATACCCATGGGCTTAACGATTATCCTTAGTTGAACAAACACAACACTTCGAAACAGCCAATATATCGAAAATAGTTCGCTGATTATACGTATATATTTTAACTAGAGTATTTTTGCTTCCCCGAGTCTACTAAAGTAGCGGAAGCATTGTTTTCACTTTCGGAATGTGAAAATTTTTTTGTCTCCAAAATCAAAAATTCCACTCGCATTTTGCGTTTTAGACCTTTCTGAACAATTTTGGTTCCGTGTCTGTCTGTGTGTCTGTCTGTCTGTCAGCGCATGCGCATGCGCAAACGTGAAATCCTTGCCACAAGCATAACTCCGGGAGTTCTTGACCGATTTCGATGAAATTTTCAGGGATTGTTCGATTCCATAGATGGTCCCCTATGAGTTTCATGACCCCCGGATCAATAGTACCTAGCCTCTGCGCATGCGCAAACGTGAAATCCTTGCCACAAGCATAACTCTGGGAGTTCATGACCAATTTCGATGAAATTTTCAGGGATTGTTCGGTTTGATGTGTAGATTGTCCCCTATGAGTTTCATGACCCCCGGATCAATAGTAGCCTCTGCGCATGCGCAAACGTGAAATCCTTCCCACAAGCATAACTCCGGGAGTTCTTGACCGATTTCGATGAAATTTTCAGGGATTGTTCGGACTTATTAGGTATATTTTATAGTTTGTTCAATAGTTGAACATGCCTACGTTTATTTTCTCAGGTTATGCTCCAGCATAACAATAAATTTACCCTAATTCAATATTTACTTCGCCTAATTGAACGCAGTTCTTTAGTCAATAATAATTTTCAATGATCTATACAGTCATGTTATGGATACGAGGAAGCTAAGTGCCACACCCACTTGGCAGAGGTTTTTTATATTACGGGAGTCTTGAGGGCGTTTCCGCTGTAGGCGTCGTTCGACGCGAGATAAGGGTGGATTTTCAGTCAACTGGTTGTTGGGACGATTATGGTGGTTCAGCATTTTCGTGGAGCTTTTCATAATTGCCTCTTATTGTCTTCTTCACAGTGGAGATGTTCAATCTCGGATTCTCTCTCCATAGCCCTGAGTGTAGGACCGAGTTTCTGATGTGCTAGTGGTTTCCGGTGATTATCCTTAATACGCGGCTTTGTGTAGTTTGAAGTCTGTTCGTGTGCGTGTCTACCGCTGATCCTCATAGACCGCAAGAAAACTGCCAAATTGGATCAGTATTGAGCAAAGGAGGCGTTTACAATCAAGAGATGGTGTCGAGAATTTTCAAGCAGATGTTTTAGGGCACGGATTCTTGTCCACACTTTTCCTACCACCATCTTTACATGTTCAGACCATGTTGTTCAGGCTAATTGACTGTCCAGGCAGTTGAAGAAACAAAAGTTTTACTGAAGAGATTAGATAACTAACTAATTAGAGCACCAAAACACATTTGTGGATGCGCACTTGCTTAGGAATGTCGAATGTTAATAATACGCACTTCAAAACATCAATCTTCAACATTCCATAAAGATGCCAATGTTTTTCCGATTGTTGGACTCCCAGATAGTCAAAATAATTTCTGTTCACCGGATGAGCTGTTCAAATGCTGCCCAATAATACAAGATTAGAAAAGATATGAAGTGAGTTCATATTTTGCTTCCGAGTCTACCAAGGTAGCGGAAGCATTGTTTTCACTTTCGGAATGTGAAAATTTTTTTGTCTCCAAAATTAGAAATTCCACTCGCATTTTGCGTTTTAGACCTTTCTGAACAATTTTGGTTCCGTGTCTGTCTGTCTGTGTCTCTGTCTGTCAGCAAATCCTTGTTACGGGCAAAACTACACGAAGTTATAGTCCGATTTTGATGAAATTTTTAGGGATTGTGCGGGTTGGGGTGTAGATGGTCCCCTATAGGTTTCATGACCCCCGGATCAATAGTAGCCTCTGCGCATGCGCAAACGTGAAATCCTTGTTACGCGCATAACTCCGGGAGTTCTTGATCGATTTTGATGAAATTGTCAGGGATTGTTTGGTTTGATGTGTAGATGGTCCCCTATGAGTTTCATGACCCCCGTATCAATAGTAGCCTCCGCGCATGCGCAAACGTGAAATCCTTGTTACGCGCATAACTCGGGGGTTCTTGACAAATTTCGATGAAAGTTTCAGGGATTGTTTGGTTTGATGTGTAGATGGTCCCCTATGAGTTTCATGATGCCCCCCCCCCCCCCGGATCAATAGTAGCCTCTGCGCATTCGCAAACGTGAAATCCTTGTTACACGCATAACTCCGGGAGTTCTTGACCGATTTCGATAAAATTTTCAGGGATTGTTCGGTTTGATGTGTAGATGATCCCCTGTAAGTTTCATGACCCCCGGATCAATAGTAGCCTCTGCGCATCCGCAAACGTGAAATCCTTGTTACACGCATAACTCCGGGAGTTCATGACTGATTTCGATGAAATTTTCAGGGATTGTTCGGACTGATGTACAGATGGTTCTCGTGAGTAATAAAGAGAAAATAAAATTTTAATCAATAATAATTTTCAATGACCTATACAGTCATGTTATGGATACGAGGAAGCTATGTACCACACCCTCTTGGCAGACGTTTTTATGTTCTTGTTCTATCAAGTTCATTCAATTATACCCTTACAATGTAAGTTACATTGATCACATTTTCGATTATATCAAGGCTATCAATGCTTTGAAGATCCAAGCAGCTTGGTGAATTCACTTGGAACTCGATATCGTGTATTTTGATGAAGTTGATGTGATGGGTTTTGGATGTCAATCCAGGGAATGGTAATGCAGTAAAATTAAAATTTTTTACCATCTTTCAAAGGTGATATCAAGGTTTCTGTTACAGGTAGGCTCGGAAGCAAAATAATTAATGATAACCCTTTTAAAACGAAGGGTGAAGGAATGTGACAGGCTAGTGTGAGCATGTATTTATATAGGCAGTATTGAGAGTTAGTGTGAGAGCAGTAGAGAAATTTCCGCTACCTTCCCGCACTTCAGCAATTATTCAGGGTGCCAAGAGAGTTTTCAAACTGGGTGGAGAAGGAATATTCAACGATCCTCTTCGTGCCTTCGCTGTGCGTAGAGGTGGTTGATGCCACTACCGAATCCCCCAGAAGGCATTTCTACGTAATACCGAGGGAAATGTCCTGGGGTATGGTGTGACTATATCATGACTATTTATAGTTATAACTACTCTATATACACGACTTCGTCTAAAATTAATCCGGCACCATTGTTTGAAAATATGGTTTTTTTTTCTAATTAATTTTATTTGGCATTATACATGGTATATACAGCCATGGAAGGATAAATAAAAATTTAAATTCTAGAGTTATAGGCTCACAGTCGCAAAACACAGTTGTGGCCTAGCATCGCAAAATTTAGAGCAGTTCATCACAATGTGTTCATTTTCATTGAAGCAGTCCTGACGTATGATAGGGAATTGTTCATCGATGAACCGGTTTTTGTAACTATCGCACAGCCCATGGTTGCAGCGAATCCTACATAATGTCATTATTTCCCTTCTATTAGAAGTCATATTGTGGAACTCAGGGCTGTATCCGTTTGTAAAAGTTTCCATTTTAAGAACGGGCTAAAAGCTAAATTCCATTGCTCTCTATAATGTCCTTTTATGGGCCGATAGAAATCTTCTTTAGGGATTTGTTCTGTACAACACGTTCCGTTTTGCGCCGCTGCCTTTGCCAGTCCATCAACCATCTCGTTTACCTTATTCCTCTGTGGATTATAACCCAAATAAATGAAACTGTAACATGTACATTAGCCAATTGGCCGATGGCCAACAAAATGCGTGCAAATATGGGGTGTTGGGCTCGTGTTCGTCCACCATCTTGCAGAAACTTCAGTGAGCTCAAGGAGTCAGTAAAGGGGACAATTCCTGAAATTTCCGATTTTCTTTGCTTGATCTGTACTGCATATCGTAAAGTTAACGCCAGACCTATGGCTTCTGCAGAGTAGCTACTACAATATCGTCCCAGTTTGAATTTTTCGGAATGTTGGTGAGTGACATCCTAGAAGGCACATCCTACGTTATCTACACTCTTCGACCCGTCCGTAAAGATGCCCACATGCTCTGACCAAGATGTCTCTAAATACTCCATAAAACGATGGTTGATTGCTTCGGGTTGTGATTCTCTCGGAGTTCGGAAGTATTGTACAGCTACACGCCTGATCGAATGTTCAAAATTCATTTGGAACTGTTGAGGGCGAGATCCCGTCCACATATTGGAAGTGTCACATATTCCTGAACGGTTGAAGATGGTAGTGAAAAGATGGTGAATACAGATAGATGTTAAAAATTGACAACATTTTTCACGCACTGCGTCTTTGGTTTTAATGAAAAATTCATCATTATCTGACAAAACAGATACCGATAATGAGGACCTAAAAGATCGCCGTAATAACACAAAAAACACACACACAAACTGACACATTGGTCCTCAAATTTTAGCCAGTCAATCTTGAATCTCCTGAGCAACGAAAAAATTCCCATTTTTCAAATGTCATGGATTAAGTCCATTAAAATTACTAAAAATAGTCAAAAAATGTAACATTTCGTGTTATTTCCCATACCAAGCTTCAGTGACAAAGGTTTAAAATTACTGAATTAGAGTGAAGCAATTTAGTGCCTTCATCTGGTTACCTGAACGTGTCAACGTGAGTGGAATATAAAGGGGACAAAAGAGGCAAACTCTGGGTGGGGGCGGTGATGGTTTTATGAGTGAGGGTTGAATATCACTTTACTCTGTTATGGAGGAAGGAGTGAGAAAGGTTTTGTTGGAGGTGCATGAGATATTAGAGATGGTGGAAGAGTAAGGGGTGGGGGTAGTCTCTTTCTATACACAAAGAATCCGCTATCATTTTCTTGTGGAAGAGGAGGGAAGAGTGTGATAAGGGAATTTCTATTGTATTACGTATTGCAAGGCAGCCTGGGTGACTACAGGACTTGACTGTATGTAGGGCAAAGGGTGAAATGAGGGGTTGCATTACCGCGCGCGAATTATTAAATCAATTAGACTGAGTGTGGTAAGAATAAATTCAGTGATGATCGTGCTACATGTATGTTCAATTGTGCTACATGTATGTTCAATTGTTTCACAGGGACAATAAAAAAATATAAACCCAATGAAGCGATTTTCAAGGCATTTGGTGCGAGGCATCAACAACCCTCTCATGTTAATGGAGGTCAAATGTCATATAGTGCACCAAAACAACCATTTACTTTGTTTATCAAAGTTCTTATATTATAACCGTTCATAAAAACACCTTCCTGTTTGAAAAGAAAGCTAAGAAAGAGTCGTCAAGAATTTTCTTCAATACCATCTCTAAAAATCAATAGCAACTTTCATCGTTTTATTAATTTCGTTCATTAAAAAAAATCGTCCGTAAACCCCCTTGGTACCCATATATAACTACACAGTTTAATTCAGATAAGTCAAGATTAGTTAGTTAGAGCTTCTTGACTTGAAGAACAAGAATGCAATAACGGTTAGAAAACTAATTGTAATAGGTAGTAAAACATTATGAAAATCAGCTTCGAATCATAAAATCTAAAAGAAAACCCTAAAAAACTCAGTAAAACGTCTCACCTAGAAAATATTCATCTCTGTCTAGATCACAATTAGACACTTTTCACGAGTTGCTTCATGAATCTTATGCTTCATAATTGCGGTACACCACTTGCGGCATGAAACCCCTGATGAATAAGGCAAAACGATAAAATTTTTATAGTTTGTGCTTAAGAGTTTGAACCAGCAGGTAAATGGATCCTCCCTAGGTTCTGTCCAACATGGGTGCACATTCAATGTGTGGTCCAAGTTCACTTCTGATAAGGTCGAATTTCCTTTCAAATTGAGGCGAACCTACGAAATTGTCTAATCAGAGAGCTCGAAAACGTGAGATGGGGCAAAGTATTTCATGTGCTAACCGCAAGGAGCTCTTCTTGTCATGTTGGTTATCGGTGTCGTATCAGTTGATTGGTCAGCTCGCGACTGTTTCGGTTGTTCGTTTGAATTTTTCAGTTATTATCTGCTTCCGAGTTTTTGAAGTTATTGACGAATGTTCAGCCACATTTACACCAAACAACATCATTCGCGAACAATCAAGAACAAGATGTTTGGGTGGTGTGGATTGTCACCCGTATCAAACTGAGTTTGCGAATAGGGTTCGAGAGCGTTCCACCACGTATTGGTAAACCTAGTGGATCTGTTACTCTGTGCAGAAAACTAACAAGCTGTCAAAGGGATTTGTGTTGGTTGAACGTCCACTGTAAACGGTATATTAGCGGCTGAACGAACGGTCTGTGGTACCTTCTGCGTTACTCAGGAATTTTCGAAGGGAAATAATTAATTGTTGGCGTCTTAATTATTTTGTGTTTAATGCGTGCATGTTTTTGTGAATTTTTAAATGGAGTAGAACAACGAGAAATAGACAAGTTGAAATTTGTATTTGGCTAAGGAAAGCATCTCGTCCTTCCTACCTGCAACAGTCCCTGGTTATGTCTGTGCACCCTCACAGTTTCAGTGGGTGTAAACCACTAAGGTAAACAGGAATCATCTGTGCTGATTTGGCGCAGTGTCAAAAAAATCACCACGACTTCCTTCGCTGGTATGACTTTTGTAAGCTCATTTTGAACTTACAGCTACTTTGTGCTCACCATATACACATCTATTTGTATTAGCATATAACTAATAAGTGGATACTGATAGGCCAGACCACCAAGCTGCTTGTCTTGCTGTCAACCAACATTAGGTTATATCTTGGCGACTTCCAGTGCTCTTCTCTGGCTACCTTTTCATGATATACTGTTTCAATGATCAACTTCGAGTATTAACCCTAAAATTTTTGGACGAATTACATGTTTAACACGCTTTAGGTAACTACATGAAAGAACTTTCATAAGAAACTGAACGCCCGTGTCAAAATGTTTTAGTCGGGTTACTTAAGTTTTTTAGGCTCGGTTTGGTTGTGCAGATGTGCTCAAACGTTCCACTAACGAGGGTTTTGAAATGTCAGGAACTCGCATTTCTCGGATTATAGAAATACGCATAATTCATTTTCAGCTTAGGCAGTATCTGCCTTTTCCGTGTTCTCCAAGGATTCTCAATTTAATTTCGAAATATCGCTAAATCCCGGGAAAAGGCGAGGGAAGAGGAATTGGAGGATTCTTGCGGATAAAAGTTCCCAGCCATCAATCAATCTCTCAAAGAGCTTCTCTTTCTTACTCACTTCCCTTCCATCCCCCTCTTCTTTCCTCTGAAAGCCCATTCCCTTCTCTCTCCCACCCTCTTCTCCGTACCTATCATCTCTTTATTCTTCGTCTTTCTCATCCTCCGCAAACCCTACATTATTCATACCCGCAGAGTTTAAATGAAAAAGTTGAGAGGATGAGGTCGGATCGCTGCGTTTAATTCCTTATTCCAAATCCATAGCGATCTAATATTCAAACCATGTTCAGCCGAGGCGCTCGAAACATACAAATTACAGTCGATGCTTCCGTACCTTTACAAGAAGCCAAGCTAACTTTAGAAGTTTGTCCCCAAAAACCGCTTTTTATTGTATATTGTACCAGATACGGGCAAAATAAGCCAATTACAATACAAATTATTGAGTAAGAATACTTACATCCATTAAGAAAAATAAAGCGAACTGCTTAAGGTAACAATTCATGAAAATATATATATCTGCTTAATTATCTGACTAGAGTGTGAATAATCAAGTAAATTTGCTAACAATTTGGTTAGGAAAATTAGGAATTAGTGTGGCCTTCGAAATGGTTAATAGCTAACCAATTAGAGTTAAGGAATGAAAAAATACATCTGATTTGGGATTGATTGAAGCATAGAGTTTCGTTTTCGGGATTTCGGTGTGAGGGAACGGTTTAATAAATAATTAGTGGGCTAATCTAGTGTGGAAAAGTGGTACTTGGCGGGAATCAAACTGAGAAATCTTTAATTGATCCTGGTCTTTAAGAAGGGGCAATCGAGGTTGCCGTTTAAAAGCTCTCGGAAGAGTGTTTGACCTAAAGTAGCGAAGCGGCATCGATCCTAAAGGGAGGAGTAATTAATGTCTTCGCATTGAATTCGAAGCTTATTCAATACGTGCCTAAAGAATTTGTGCTGTACGCTGTCAATTTGGTGCTTATGACTAGCGTAAAAAGATGAACATCGAGGCATATTCCTGAGTAGGCCGAACCAGTATGCAATATAAAGTTCGGAGTAAGATGGAACGTTGTCTATATTTCGACGAAAGTAATGAGTTACACAGTTGAATCGATTTCGACGGTTAGGACATCATCAGTAACAAACATGAACCATAAACCATGAAGTCCGTTCACGCGAATGATGAGCCATGAAAGGAGTTTTTTTTAAATTTGCATCAATAATTTACATTTTAAACATTTACTTAATTTATTTTAAAATCATAGATCTTGGTTTGACTCTAGTTCTTGATTTGGCAAAAAGATAATTGAGTTTTTTGCTAATTCTAACACATTTATTATATTTTATTCACATTCAGATTTATTATTTATTCAGGTTTAGTATATTCAGATAGCTCTTTTGCGCAGATCACTGAGCACCAGATAATTATTAAACGGAGTGCATAATCATTATCTAAAATGAATTAATATGAACCAATGTACAAGGAAACGGGTATAATAATTATTGTAGTATTATCAATTATTGTTAAATATGCCGAAACTAATTAAAAACGTGGTCAGTGGTGCAATATAATCTCTGCACCTGGCACTTAGATATTTTGTCTTCTCCACTCTAAATGTCATAAAAAGAGGCCCGCACATATTTCAGCAAGTTAGATTGATTAGGAACGGAAATAGCCATAAGGGCTTTCAGCTGGTTACTGATCTCCCTACCTTATAAACTGACTTCTAAGTGTCCAAAGACAGTTGGATGACTTCGTCTTAAATGTGACTCCGTGAACACCAACCGTAGATAGTCCCTTTGTACAAAACATTTGCTGATATCAAAACTTGTAGTTCAAGAAGGGGTGCCCGCGAGACCACGGGTATTCAGTAGCCTTTAGCATCTTACGTTACCTCAAATCATCATGCTACCATTCAAATTTCAGCTTTCTAGATGATTAAGACAGAAAATAGCCAATAGTTTTTTGGGACGCACTTTTCTTATATTTACAAGTGAGGAAGGTACATGGGAGTGAGTGGATGCGGTAAGACGTAGGAAATCACGAGTAGAACAACTGAATTTTAGCTAGTTGAAATACAATTCCCACCCACTCATCATTTGTCCACAATTATCTCACATAAAATATGAAAAACCTGATTTCAAAAGAAATTCTTGAAACAAACTAACACAGCAATTATATCAGCTGATTTTATCCTAGCATGATACTAGGTGATTTTCACAATGTCCAAGCACTTTCACATTCGCATTCGTGTTTCTGTTCCGGCTTCTGTCAAAGTTTTAACCCTCAGAGAGAGCGTGGGGGAACGTAAAGTGATGGTGGAACCATTCGATTCTTCAATGGTGATATTTCGAAAGTTTTTCATGTTCAAATTTTCGAAATTTCAGTCCTTTGATTTCACTCTTTAGAATTGATAAGATTGACGCGGGGAATTCAATCCCAACTAGACCCTAAATTAGATTTTTGAACCAGGTTTCATCAATTTTCGTACAGTAGGTAGTTGAGGAGAAAAGCTCTGGACGGCGTACGGCGGACTACCGATTTTTTAAATTTGATTCTACACATCTTGGAACGGATTCAAAACAACGAATTTGGAACGTTTTTCCGATTTAAAAGGTTTATTATTGGACCAAAATCAGTATAAAATATATCTTATAAAATTAGACGTCTGATTGATGGGTTAATTAAATGGGATTTCATGCTCATACTTATTCATAGATTGTCTAATTAGGAGTGTGTTCGGAACGCCAGACCATATACTAATAATTAGTATATAATTATTATGATATTTTACAGCCCATGCCGTTTAATATTCTCGGATGTTGAAATGTTGGGTAAAGGTTATATCTTCTTAAGATATCTATGTTTGAATCAGATGACAAAACATGATACGCTTGGTTTTTTAATTTGCCGGATATGAATTGGATCTCCCAGCTTCGTTATTTGATTAGAATAGTTGTAAGTGACTATTTAGGCTCTGCAATCTGACATATGTTAAAAATGCGTTGCTGGTTTTAATGAGCGCAGAGAACACTAGTTCTTTGTCGATATCGAGCTGTCCTGAGGTATATCATTTTCGGATCCAATGTTGCTCCTTACATGGGAAAAGAACACTTTAAATATTTTGAAAAAGTACTAAAAAAGTGGGTACTAAAGAATGGGTTAAAAATTTAATAAAGAGTCCTGTTTAGTTTATTGATAGTTCAGCGTACTTTTTTTTTTTTTTTTTTTTTTTACATTCAGTGCTGATAGAATTGTTTCCTTGAGATGCCAATGCAACAATTGTATTCGGTCGCTTAGGCTGGGGGCTTTTTCTTTAAATGAAAAACCTTATTCAATATACAGGGTGACTCCCTCGTAGTGTACGAAATTTTTTTTTTGGGTGAAACTAGACCGAAATTGGAGCAAAACGCCGCCAACCGCACTGTTCTATCTCAACCCGTTTCGGAGATATGATTTTTCAAAGATTTTTTTCGAGGAAACCACGTTTTTTTCCATGAAAGCTGTAATATGTGCACTTTGCTCCAATGATTTTCAATTTTTTAGTACATTTTCAGATTCAGCATTAAATTTTCAATAATAAGTAGGTAATGATTTTCATACCAAAATAATACACCATGTTTTTCGGATTTGAAATGTGAATTTCTCCACGAAATCGGACCAAAATCATAAATGTTACTGCATCATTCGAAAGATGGTTAAATGCGATACTTGTTATGGAATTTGCAGTTTTGTGGGTGGTTATTTAGTAAATTGATGAGCGATAATGAAAAATAAGAAAATGTAACTTTCCTACATAAGTTAAACTTTGAGTTGTTCATTCGATGCAAAGTTAGCGATTTTTATGGTAACCTGTACTACCATCTTATTGGAAATTTAATGCTGAATCCGAAAATGTACTAAAAAATTGAAAAACATTGGAGCAAAGTGCACATATTAAAGCTTTTATGGAAAAACGTGGTTTCCTCGAAAAAATCTTTGAAAAATCATATCTCCGAAACGGGTTGAGATAGAACAGTGCGGCTGGCGGCGTTTTGCTTCAATTTCGGTCTAGTTTCACCCAAAAAATTTCGTACACTACGAGGGAATCACCCTGTATAATGTATTTTTTCGTTTTATTAAATGTTCAGTCGGATACAATTATAGTAACATTGAATTAGTAATATATTATCGCCAACACTTTTTTATTCTTAGCCGTATTTCACTGTTCAATTCGCACTAATAAATTATAATCAATTCGATACACACAAAAAAGTCTAACGATGTTAAGAACGGAGATACATTTTAAAATCCATTCATATCGTGATTAATTTCAGCTAAAAAGATAAAAGATAAAGATAAAAAAGATAGTTTCTGGATATTCATTATAGTGTGCTCTAACAGAACGTTAAGAATGGAACAATTATGTATTCATGTTTTATCATTTGGAGAACATCATTATTTTAAATCTTCATTCTGCAAATAAACGTTTGAAATAAATACTCCAACTAACTTTGAGAATTAACTACTAGATTGGAAGACTACCATGGTCGTCAATAGCAAGTAATTACGTTTATCCACATGATGAAAGAAGGAGTGTGGTTGAAATCACATCACATATTAAACGTTCAATCGGATATAACTGTAGTAGCATTGAGTTAGTGTTGTATTATCGTGAACGCTTTCACTATTCCAATCATTTCTTGATTAATTTCAATTTTTAGGAATAGATACGAAATCTCGACTTCGACATTACGAGTGGAACAATTATATATTCATGTTTTATTCTTTGGAGAAAATCATTATTTTTCGCAACTTGTTGCAAAAACGTTATTTTGCAAATAAACGTTTGAATTTCAACTAACTAACTTGTTTGAATCCAACTAACTTTGGGCATTGACTACTACATTGGAAGACTGCCACGGTTGTCAATGTCAGGCAATTACGTTTATCCTCATGATTGAAGAAGTACTGTAATTGAAATTAAGCTGCGAGGTAGGTAGCTCATTAAGTTTAATGGGTTTTTCGTGTGCACTTTGTCTTCACTTACTTACTTAATTATATTGTCTAAACTTTACCGCTGTTTTCCGTGGAATGGAAGAAGATTGTATTCCAAGTACAGATTCTGCACCTCATAGAATATAGAAAGAGTGGTTGAAATTGGAAAATTAATTGGGATTGGGAATCAATTGGGATAAAGTGCTGTTTTTCACACACAAATATAGTTGGAAAATAGGTTTAAGAGATATATCTCAGAAACGAGATCTAAACGGATTTCAGATTTGGATTCAGCAGTTTGAAAAAAACCCAAAGCAACACTAAGCAGATACCAAACAACAGCATTTTTTATGGCCAGTGTTGTCAATCATACTAATTAATTGGATAAGGAATCACTTGTGAAGTGCATACTTGACTTGTTAACTCTTGCATAGGATTTTGACGGTTCGTAAACCTTATTAGTGACTTTGATCGCTTCGAAAACCGTCAAGTAGGTACCTGTTAGCCTTGGAATGTTGTTTGTAAACAGTTGATAACCTGGGCGACTTTCAAGTTCAAGGAGGAAAGAAAGCGGGTTCGAATTTAGAACTTACCGAGTGCGGTGCTTGCCAAAAGTAGACGAACCGAAATATCGCACAAATGAAAGCGCGGAAGAGTCACAAGGGAACACTCAAAACTCAAAACGCGAGCGAGGAACTTGTAGATTCTCAAGTGAGAGATGAGTGAACACTACAGGAGAGAGGAGATGCGATCCGCCTGGTATTCTGTGGGGTGGAGCCGGAGATTGCGGCGCCGTTCGAAGCTGTCCGTTATTTGAACCGTTGTTCCCGCTCCTACTTCTTGCTCTTTCTCGCTGTTCCTGCTCCTCATTCGTTGTAACAGTTCCACCCAAACCTATATCTCAGCTGCCTGCCGTTTATTTATCGTTCGATTCGCTTCGAAGTACCTACACTCTATAGATTGGGAGAGTCTTGTGTTTTAATAACAACGGTCCACTTTCGTGTGTTGGAATTTCACAATATTAATCAACTATTCGGATTTGCTGTCATCGAAAGCTTTCGATCGCGTATTAACACCTCAACACTCCCAAATGTGTGGACAAGCGAACAGAAAGAAACTGAAATTACGTCATAAAGCAAGGTTGTAAGATCGCTCTTACATGACGTAATAAAACGTTCCTTACCCTACTGCTTCAGCTACCTCCAATTATTCAGTAGGTACCCTCCATATTTCACCTCTTTGAAAAGCTCTCGGCAGAATAATTTAGGTGACGGAATAAGATAAAATATGTGGGACTGCTTGTGCCATGTTAGCTTACGCATTGGCACAGACATTTATTATGCATACGACTTTTTTGAAATGTTTTTCGACACATCTCTAATTTGATAAGCCTAATGCAATATAACTCCATCATTCGATTTATGGAGTCAATATATCGTGTGTGGGAAGGGTCTCTTGGTCGATCCCAAAGATTTAAAAATGGGAATAATAAACCAAAATGCGTCATAGAACAGAAAACCAGATAATAAAAACAAATTTCATAACTTTGGCATACGCAGAAAATCCCGATTTAAATGATCAAAAACCATTTAGTACAATCAGAAACCTCATATTTAAAGGTTCCAGTTGAAAAAGTCATCCAGTTGGCTCGTGAAGACTTTAAAACCAACAGGTATTGAGAAAACGTCGATATTACGAGAGGAGTTTTGGGATCTATTTTAGAAAACCTTAGCCAACTGATTCTGCACTTTAAAAACTTGGTGAAAGCCTATTTTTTCATTATAAATTGCGGTACAAGCAAATTTTTTCACTAAATAATCATTAACACTGTTTTCAACTTATTTTTACAAAATGTCTTAGAGAAAACTCATGATTTTTGTGAATTGATTCTGTATGAGTCGTGATTGGGTCCATTCGTCCTCTATGGTACTGTATGCATTGAACGACTCCTACAAGTTGACAATCTTCATCAGTCCAATTTTGTTTCCTCCAGGTTTCACTGTAAGAGAACGAGACTGGATGAAAAATCGAAAAAAAAAACTAAAAGAAACTGTGGTTTTCTTCGGATCCAGCACACCGAACTCCGAGTACATCAAGTTCACTGGTTTTCCCCGTGACAGTGGATCATCTCCTTCTTTGTTAACGTGAGTTTTAAACAGATTCATTTTTTCCCCAATATGACGGATTTTTTTCGAAGCTGACTTTAGTTTCATGTTCTACGTGAAAAATGTTTAAACCGCCCAATTATGAGCCCTCTAGGAAACACATTTTTTTCTAAAACACTACCGTTTTAAACTACTGTTTGACGTCAAGGTGGAAGGCCTGTTTTTTTCTTTTCTTTTTAATGAATCTACGGATCTTCTAGTGTAACCAAATAATATTCAATGAAAGTTGAAATTTCGGTTCATCAATTTCAAGAATGAACCTTTTAGTAAAGGAACAAGTGGTTCACAAAAGGAGTACTTCATGTTCTACTAAAATACAAAATTCGGTTAAATTTCATGTAATAGATACCTATTTTCTGAACTTGTTCAATTTTTGTTTAAGCGTTGGATAATGCAGCAAACAGTTTAAGAGTTTACAATTCAATTCAATTTTTAAAATTTTGTTTGCTGAAATCGGGGGAGGTTGAATTTGATTATGCAAAACATTGAATTCGGTTTTGAAACATGATTGATTTGGAAAGTTATAGATTTTATTTGGTCGTTAATAATCCTGCGTTGGGTTATTCATCAGCCTGTGTTGGGTTTAGAACAGATTAAAATCACAAAGTAACAGGAGCAGGAGGAGTTGTCGGAACGTTTCGAGCGGAGCTGTTATTTTAGCGCGATACGGTGGATGCTGCGCTGGGGTTATCAGGCTTTTAAAGGCGGGTATGGGAGGGGGTCGTGAGATAGATGGGTGGGGAGAATTCATGGGCGGGAGGATTCATGGGCCGGAAGGAAGGGTGGAAAAGAGGTAGGGGAGGGAGAGATTCATGGGCAAAGGCGGCGCGAGGAGCGTACGAGTATCAAGGGGGAGGGGGTAGGAAGGTTACGCGGGGTGGGAGACGGTTACAGGTGCACAGGTTACCCTCCCCCCGGACTCTACCCTGCTCCAGAATTGCCAACCGTTCGTTAATTTTCGTATCTGTACTCTAATTTGTGTTTCTACAGTGTACGGTAGGCGACTATACAAACGCCAAACTACGGAAAAACGTAATATTATTTTGAACCATTGATGTTTTAGAACCAGTCGGTGCGAGATCTTCATATAAAGGAAAGTTCTTGGA
Source organism: Creontiades dilutus (assembly GCA_031894815.1). Classification (NCBI taxonomy): domain Eukaryota; kingdom Metazoa; phylum Arthropoda; class Insecta; order Hemiptera; family Miridae; genus Creontiades; species Creontiades dilutus. Next base: position 556,143 of record JAVIWC010004007.1, read on the forward strand.
ACAACGAAAGAATTAAATTTCAGAATTTAATTTAAAGGTGTAAATTTTATTCCTTCCATAACTTTTATTGTGACCTTTGTAGTGCTGTAGTATTGTCTAGGAATGTTCCATATAAATAATAACTTCTCCTTCATAATAACTGGGATTGTACGATGTTAATCGTACGTGGCATAGACTATAGTTTATCATTAAATAGTAATCATTAAAAAAACAGGATTGTTCTAAACAATGTTGGTACCTACTTGATAGGTATGGGAGAAAGAGCTGCACTATAAAATAAAAGCTATAGGTCTTTTTTTTCTTTTAGAAAAGAGGGTATGTTAGGATAAAAAGGAGAAAGGAAGAAGTATTCTATGAAAAATAAGTATACATGGCAAATTATATTTCTAGTTAGAATGAAGGATCTGCACTGATTTGTTGACGTATTAAACGGGTGCAAATCGGTCTTAATTTTTATTTCATGGTGATTTTGCATTTACGGAATTCTGAACCATTAGGGTTCGAAGCAGTAAATGTAGTTAAAATTCTGGCGTACGATAATGTACGGTAATTTTCTACGGGTTTGGTGATATTTGGTGGTAGGAGGTTGGTAACGCGGCGCTGCTTGGCTCCCGCAGTAGCTGCCCTACAACTACATCCTGAGCCCCTAGGTCCCCCTTTCCTGTGGAAAAACTCGACGTGATCCGAATTCGTAATCCCTCGAGGGGATATGAGCGCTTAAAATTTTCTAAACGGCGGATGAATCGAGTTTTTACTGAGCTCCGGTCGTGCCGCTTGACTTCAAAAGAATTTCTTACAAAGCAGCAACCATGGATATTATTGTTATTTTTCATTTCAGCTTACCAGGAAACTTTCCGTTCCAAAGCAAAATACACTGCCAAGGAGATGGCATAGCAGCTTCCTCGTTACAAAATAAATTAGAATATAAAGAAATCTTCAGTACATTGCGTTTCAAATACAAGTTACTTTTGCGGTTACTCGTCAGAGGCGGGCAGTAAAAACAAAAATTAATTAATTCCATGTGAGCGCATGCGCAGAGCGTACCGCTGATTATATTGAGATGAAATTCGTATGTGACCTCAGAAGGCCTTATCCGCATAGTCCCTCAAAATATGAGCTAAATTCATTCAAAATTGTTGAAGTTATGGCTGTAACAAGGAAATGCGGACAGACACTTGACCAAATTTGTTCAGTAGGCTATGAAACGCAAAATGCGAGTGGAAATTTTGAGTTCGAACTACAAAACTTTTTTGGCACCTGAAAGTTAACACAAGGCTTCCGCCGCTTCGCAGACTCGGAAGCAAAATAACCATCCCTGGCGGATTCGACCCGAAATGGAGCGATTCGTTAGGTATCTGTAGATTTCAGTGGCATTGCCATTTATTGAGATTCGGTCTTGAATAAAAAACTTGTTCCAACGTTTGGAAGTTTTATTTTTCCATTGTCAAGGGGAATCTACAAACTTACAGAAATTTTCAGGGTGTTTGGTGAAAGTTGTCAGAAAATTGGGGAGATGTTTCTAGACCTCAAACCCAACAAAAAAGCTATATGAACCCATGTCCGATTCTCAACAATAGTGATCTTATTTATTATTAAATTTGCATTAGAAAATTTTTTCTCAGTGAAGTGAATTGTCGCAGTAAAATCATCATATCTTCAGAACCATTTGAGTTTCGAAAAAACTGAAATGAAAAAACCACTGGAAAGCTCACTAAATTTCCTTTTAGAAGATAGAAGATATTTTAAAATCCCTTTTCAAGTGCGATCGATAATTTGTAGTTGCTGTTAAAACCGCTCACAGTTCGCCAAATTAGATTTTTTGGAAAAATTCAAATTGCTCTCAAGATTTCAAATTTTGACCTACATGATTACTTTTACTTTTACGTTTTTACTAAAAACGTCGTCTTTCAATGAGCTTTCAAACGGTATATTCAAATTTCTTCCTATCTGTTTTGAAGATACTTAGACTGCAAATCTAGTGCTAAAAAATTATGTGGTTAAGGTAGGGAGGGGGAGAGAGAAAGATTGACATGAGCGCATTACTAACTGGACGGAAAGAATTTATGGAATAAATGTATTATTACACAACACTCAAATGAAATTTAAAACTGTAAATAGGTATCTACTTGAGGATAAAATTATAGCAGCTGTTCCAAATGACCCCCGAGTTATCTTCTACACGCGAACAGAAAAAGAAGATCGTCACCACGAAAGTGATCGTATCAGAATGTAGTAAAAATCGTCTTAAACTTTGAGATTGAATCAACTGATAAAATTGTAACAGCATTAGGTTTCATGAGTTTCTTTTTAAGTCGAGTTTTTCATAACTTTAGCTACAAAATATTCGGGAACTTGAGGAGCAAAGGTTAGTGTTTAATTTTATCTCGTTAAACATCAATTGTTCCATTCGTCGTTTCTAAGTGTCTGTCGGTATGGAGTGTATGTGTTACGGTGAACGTGCGGTGCTCGGTGAATGCCCAAAACCACCGGTGATTGTCAGCAGTCACCGACCCTCTTGGTGAAAGCCCGAAATGAAAAGTAGAAGACTTCATTTCCTGATGGGATGGCCAGGTCAAATCAAGATGTGGAGGGCAGGGGTACACTCGGTGCCACTGTAAAACTAAATATAGCACTAATAAATGCAAATGCAAAGCCAGCGGGATTATGTGCAACAGCAAATGCCATAGTAGCAGCGACACTGTAAAAACAAATAATGACTACAAACCTCTTTATACCTTACATTTTTCGTCTTGCATTTTTGACGACGTTTTCAGAATTAAACGATAAACGGTATCCCATTGGACATAAAGTCTTCTACTTTTCATTTCGGACATTCACCAAGGAGCGTTGGTGACTGCTGACAATCACTGGTGGTTTTCGGGCATTCACCGAGCACCACACATTCACCGTGACATATGCACCGTTGACAGCCCGTAAAGAGAGTGGGGGCCACTGGACCTAATGCCCCCGGGCTCGGCCTTCGTCAGGGGGTCCGGATTTTCGGTAGTTCAAAGTTTTAGAAGCTCCCTTGTTTAATTTTAATATGTTTTGAAAGTATCAATACAGAATTAATAAATATACACCTACAATGTTGAAGAACTCGAGGTTTTTTTTCTTGTAGGGGAGCGCGGAATTTAGCGATGACCGTTGAAGGTATTTAGATATCTGCATAAGTTACGGACTGTTGGGGTTTAAGGTGCTATGTTGATGAGGAAGTCATCCCTTTACATAGGAGTAAATTACTATAATATAGATATGGATACTCAATGATCAGCTGACTGGCTCTTGTAGCCGATTCGTTCTTGCCTTTTAAAGCATTTGGAATACAATTACAAGGTATGGAGGCTCGAGGAGCCCATTTAAGATAATATACCGTAGAGCACGTCTAGTTGATAAATAAATGATTTGCGCAGAGGGTTTATCTTATAAAGATGTGCAATAATCTGCAGCGATCTGTATTTCTACCTATCTACGTTATGTATTACCACAGTTCGAGCAAGTAGGCAGGCTATTGGTTGAAAAATGATTATTGCTCATGAGCACAACTAATATTGGCGAATCTCCTAATCTAATTGTTCGGTGAACTTGGAGTGGGTTCCTTCAGCTAGTCTCCTATGAATCCATCGTAGACGTGAGTTTCTCTCTTCATCGGGCTCTATTAACGAAATTTTGAGCGTGCTAAGAATGACCTTGTTTCTATTGTGATGAACAAACGTCGAACTGCTTGTTGCATACGAAACTAATTGACCGAATTTGATGGAATGGTCGGGGATTGTGCCGATAAGCTTAGCGTTGGTTCCCTAAGCAGCTTTAGATGGGAGAGGCCGTTGGATTGACGGTAGGGTGTGCACGTGCTCATAAATTCATTAACTATCTAGAATACCAATTCCTAAAGTTCTACCTATGTAATTCAACAATCATGCGTTATCAATTCTTTAATTCTATTTGTAGAAAAGTAAGTCCTCCACTTATTTAAAAAGTATGCCAAGTTGATTCTGGCACGTGGCTTCCTCGTTTTGGTAAAATGAATGTATAGATCATCGAAATCCAGGTTTCCATTTCGTTCTGGTCCGCCATCCAGAATTTTTCTCCGGAAACTACTAGACAGTTAATAGAACTTCACAAAACGTCGTAAACCACAAAAGAGATCTGGTTGAGAAGTTGTCTCTGTCAATGTGAATGAGCTGAAATTTGACATCGAGTTTTTCATAAAATTTGTTGCACATTCGCGGATAGATGAAGTTTAGGTAGGGGTTTTTATTTGACCAAGTGAAATTTCAGTTGTTCCACTCATGGGTTTCAACGTCCGTGTCTTTATACCGTAAATTGAACCATTGAAAGTATTTAGATATCGGATTGCGTTCCGTACTAAGGGAGTAGTAGTTTTGACGGTAGTGTTGATGAACTTGATTTTGAATTTGAAACAGTGGTTTACCATTAGTGAACTTTTTTCAAGTCGGCTGTTTGAAGTTCATTCAATGAACTGCTGTTCGGCTGTTTTTAAATTCGACCATTTGACTCGTGATTTGTTTTTCTGGTAATTCTACCCGTCCATATTACAATAATAGAGAAAGCTACACTGCTCACCCAACTTGACAATGTTTAAAAGGTTTTGTTAGTCGTGGAATGTTGTTTAAGTATGTCATAAAATTCTTCATTGAAGGTCCTTACAGAAAATCAGATTAAAAAGTAACTAATGGGAAGAATAGAAAATGAATTAGAAAAAATTGATTAGATTTTTGCGCTGTAGAATCCAAATATTGTTATTCAGACTTCCCGCGTTTGGTTAACTGAAATCGCTGCGGGTGTATTGACAGTCGGAAGTAGTTCAACGCCGTTTCATGGTCTGGATATGCTATAACGCAAAGCTTGTCAGTACGACGGGTTGCATACGGGGGGCGTGAAGGATTCGAACAGTATGCTACGTCAGAGACATAATTGTTGAAGTGCGTAACGTTAGAAATTAGTTGAAGCTATTCACGCTATAATTCTCAACCAACTTTCTTCCTATTTTGTTCGATCCCATTGTTAGTCTGTTCGTGCAACAAACCTCGGAAATTTTGATTTTGCAGACAGAAGGGCATCCTTGCAATCGCTCCTTAAGCGAGAATTCTCGACCGATTCATCACATTCTTCTTGTGTTCAGTTAAGATTATGGTTTAGTATTTAAACACATTTCAGCACATTCAATTTTCATGTGGATACATGAAACAACTGTAAATTGTGATTTCTTCATTATTTCATTTGATTATATTGACTGCAGAGAAACTAAAACAACTAACTAAATCACTGGGGTTTATTATTCAATTGGCTTGTGTTCATGATTTGAATTTCTACTAAGCTTTGGAGTGTCCGTGTTTCACAAGTGATAGAGCGATTATTGAATTTCAGGAGGCACACAATATGATCAACTGATGATCGGTATTTTGGTTGAGAACAGATTTACGTGCTCTATGCATATCTCCTGAAATTCAATAATCGCTCTATCACCTGTGAAACACGCACACTCCAAAGCTTAGTATAAATAAATCATGAACGCAAGCCAATTGAATAATAAACCCCAGTGAAAGAATTTGCCATTTGTTTATCAGAATGCTTCAACCCGTGTATCGTGCTACAAAGCCTTTTAGGAGTTCACTCCAATATCCATCACTACATCACTACATCACTAGGTTACTGATATCAACACAAAAACAATAATGAACCAAAATAACGTGAATGTTGGCACCATAAATCGGGCCATAGATCGGGAATGGTTTGACCTACGGGCCTGGGGAAGGGCTCATTCGATTCCTCGTGGAATGTTCTTCAAAAAGAGTACAAATTTAGGCCGCCTTGATTTTTTGAGGTTTTTAGGGATTTTACAAAACTTTGACAACCCTTAAAGGGCACTTTAAATTAAGTGAAAGAGCTGGCTCAATTGGGGCGTCGCCGGACCAACATGGATTTTTCCTGAAATTTTCAGCTTCTTTGCTTCAGCCGTTTGGGAGAAATCGTGCGTACGGCGGACGGACGGAACATTTTTATTGCAGATTCGGATTCTACACCCTTTGAAACGTAAACCATGAAATTTTCATGGGGGTTAGAATTTTTTTTTTTTTTTCAAGAGCGATTACCATGGTTTATTATTGAATGATGAACCAAAATGTTGCTATTCATTGAAACCAAAAAACACGATATTATAATCGATCAGGAAAGAAGTAAACAGAAGATTCCATTTGTCTCTCCCCTGACATTGTCTCTGTGCTCAGCCTTTCTGTTTCCCATCTACTCGCCATAAAGCGATGTACCTATCACATTTAGAAACTAAAGCTATTCACCACTTCTTGCTACAGTGCATTGTAATTCTTGTACGCTGCCTATAGTACATTGTAGTACTTTTTTAATTCTAGTACATTGCCACAGTTCTATAACAATAATTTGGTAATAATTTCACCAAAAGCTTGGGGATCAGGAGTTTTTATCCAGTTCTGATCCCTACCTGGTTTTTTTACATCGAATTAATTCTGTTGGGCCGATCACCACTTTACTTCACTGACAGTTTTCATCCACCTTTGTCTCAAACTGGATTATTACTTCTCTTATTGAAAAGGTCTGCTACGTATAAATTTCAAATTGATATTCTACGCTTCCTGGTAATGTATTTTTTTAAAGGGTTCTTGACATTTAGTTTTTGCCGTTGGCTTTTTTGAACAATGCGACAGCGGCCTTGAAGGGGTTCTTCGCCTTCAGGACGAGCATGTCGGACTTCTCGACCTCTTTGTAACCTCCGAAAGTCAGTTTTCCACCTTTAAGCTGAAGACACCTGAATTGGATGACTGCGCCAACTTTGCTGCGGACCCTGTAAAATGAATGCAAAACATGTTAATCATTACCCCCATTATTCATTTTAGCGGATTACAAGAAAAAAATACTAAAGCAATGGTGCTCTACAATTAGAAACAAATTTTCTATGATTTTCATCAAGCAAACCAGTTTTGATACGCGATGAATACAGTAAGTGCTGTAAAACGTGAGTTCGCGAAATTGTAGGTGGAGCAAAGAGTGAATATTCGCGATGCCCAATGCCACTATTGACAGACACGCTAGTTCAACCCTCATTATCATAAAAGGCAGATTGGCTCTGCGGGTGTGAGGTATGTAATGAACTTGTCTGCTTTGTTTGTTTTCTTTGCTGCAATAATAGGAATGAAGTTTGGGTTAAGAATGGAATTGGTCTTTCACCTCCACGATGATTCTTGCTGGGCAGATAAGAATTTCAACTTCAAGAAAGTTCAACAATCATTTGAATTTTTTCTTTGTTTTTTAAGTTATTTACGTATGTCCTGGTGAAGTTTTTTAAAAGGTAGGTTTGAGTCCATTGTTTCACGATTTGAAGCCGAGAAAGCGGACAAGATTGATCTCCTTTGCATATTGGGAGTTGAAAATTAAATTTGGCTGAGAAAAGCACATTTTTGTCTCACGTTCCCTTTGTCCCTTACGGTCTCGGTCCACCCCCTGGATTTCAGGGCAGGATCCTCCACTATAAACGATAACTCTTTTCAAGTTTTTGATTTAAAAAATCCGTCCTTTCACCATAAACTTGAGCATTCAAAAGAAAAGACTACTCCGTTGTTTAGTACTTTTTGAGCACAAGTGTCTACATTCCAAAAAATTTATTCTTAAAACACGCTAAAAATTACAGAACAATGCTAAACAATGCTATCTGACTTTCTATTTAATAATATTTTTTAATTGGTTTGATTCGTTTGTTGTACACTTACGAGTAATAACTTCAAGTCACTACTTGGTTATGTATTGCCACCCTTCAGCACAAGTTCGGATTTGTAATTAGGTATTTATCATATCTCCAACCCTCTCTTGTATATTTTTTTTTAAATAAAATAGAATATATAATTAATCATACCTGAAATCAATGCTGGGGCAGGAGGTGACGGAGCCGTCACTCTCAACGTCCGACTGCTGATTGAAGCAGTACTTCAAGAAGGGGAACGATGGGACGATGCCGCACACTTGATCGTTCCTGTCCACTATAATGACAACCTCCGTTCATTACCACAATACAGACTACTACAAAGTGATTCAATATCAAGTTAATATATCATAATAATACTCTAATGGCAAAAAAGATTATTAAAAAGGCTTACGGTTGAACTTTTTGTCGACCAGGCTCTTGTCGTCCATTTTGAATGAGATGTCAAGTTTTTTTTCGGCCTCGACGGTTTGGGCGGTCAAACAAGCTGGAACAATCAAATAGTCGTTTGAGCAATTCAAGATAAATGTCAAATTGATATAGGGTTATTCATCATCTTAGAAAAGTAGACTGCGCATGCGCTGTTTTCGCCGTAATGTCCGGACTTGGGTTAGAGACTTGTTCTGGACTGGGGAAGTTCTGATTTCAATTCGTCTTTACATTCATAACATTTTGAATTTGGCCGCAGTAAAAAAAAAAAAGCAGCAAGCCATTAAAAACCTACCACGGCTTTTAATACGAACTAGAAGAAGGAAAGGGTGATGAAGGGGGAGGGGATCCAACCAAAAATCACAATAACACATTCTAATCAGCAATAATAGAGAACTTCTGAAGAGTTCTGATAAGGAGAAAGCGTTCGAACGTAAATGACTGGAACAGAAACAAAGGGACTGTCTGATGTACTCCTACAGAAACAGTAAAAGTTAATCCAACTATCAGAGCCTTATTGCAAGTTTCTAAATCGCCACAACAGTTTTTTTTCTGTAGGTTCTCAACAGTCAGGATTTTATCAATGGCATACCTACAAATTGAATGATACTTGGTGAGAAAGTAGTGTGAAGCCTATCCCGAGGTGTTTACCAACTTACCTACGTTCTGGAAGAGCTTGAGTTTGAAGCAGCATTCGCATTTTCCGACCTCGCATTCGCACTTGTTTCGGAGCTTGTTCTTGATCCAGCTGATGGGGTTCCACATCCTCTTGCTTGGATCTAAAAATTGACTCATTTTTTTAATATGTGATAGAAAGTGGAATCTTGGCTTCATAGGTAACTTCTCAAAGCTGTGCGTGATAGCGAGTAAATTATCACAACAAAAGCAACAAGATTTCGTAAGAAAGACAAAGGAAATAGAAAAATTATTATCTGAAGATTCATTATATCAATTCGTGTTAGAAACTTCCTACTCAGAAAGTTAGTTCTTGGTATTGACTAACGTCACTTTGATTGAGAAAACCAATTTGTTTGGAGCGAATCAGACGAAGTTTAGAATACTCCTGAGTCTGTGCAATTCACGTTCATGTTGACCATTTGTTATTTCTATTGAGCCCCTGAGGGAGGTCCCTTGGTCCCTCACTGCCCCAGATAATCTGAATCAATCCTAATCTACCGAAACATTATCCTTTTGATAGAGTTTTATACTGTTTTTTAAACAATTTTAACGAAACTTTTCAACAAACTTTAAATTGTACTACTTCGAGTTGATTGACAGTGATGCCGCAATTCAGAGTCATATGTGATATCTGTACCTTAATTAGTAAACTCAGATCCAGTAGTTAAAGAAAAGGAATTATGTACAAAATTAGTTGATTTTTAAACATTCATTCATTTCATTTTTATTGCAAGTGTTTTGAAACGCAAATCATCAAATTTAAATTTCGTTCCTCGCCGTTTACAAAAGTTCATTATTGAAAATATTATTCCCCTGGGATTTTGATGTGGCCGTAACAAAATTCCCATCCCGTTTTCGAAATAGTTTTTATATTTTATAAGAATGGAAAAAGTATGAAAAAACACTGAAGTCATTTTTGATTGTTTCTTAAAAGAAGAAGAAATATAATTTTTAAACATTTCCAATGATCCGGTTGCTTCTGTTGTACGTTTTGTCTTTTAGTAAATTGAAATTGCTCCTTTCAAGAAGTTTGAAGTTATCAAACGAAACCAAAAAATATAAAAAAATAAATTAAACAAAAATTAGCTTTGACTTTGTTACAACAGAATGATGACTGACATACACCTACTACGACATTGGTTTTTCCGCTAAATTAACTAGTCAATGGCATAGCTAATGTTATTATGTAATGTAAGTGCATCTATATATATCCAACTCTGAAACCACACGACTTACCGCCATCGTCAAATTCGGCTTCTTCTTCAACCAGAGGAGCGTCCGCTAGGAGTCCCTCGAGGGCCTTCAGCTGACTTTCAGACGGTTTGACGTCATCGCCGAGCGTCACCAGGCAAACGGTGGCGAGGAGAAGGGCGCTGAGGATATGCTTCATTTCGCCTAATACATTAAATCACATACTGTCGCGTCAAAATCGAGATAATTATAGATTTGTTCGTCGAAGCAGTTCTGAACCATTCGAAACTGGCAACGCCCATTGTTGGTCGTTTGGAAAGAATAGGAATCAGATCTGAGAAGTTTTGCAACCTCCAATCCAGAGAAGTCCAGAACTGTTCTAACTGGTTCAAGATTTTCCCCAGAACTTTTAGTTTTTGACATGCGCCATAGACATTTACCTTCGTGCCTATCAAAATCTGTGAAAAAATGAGCATGTTGGGTTCCACACACAAGGGCGGAAGGATGATCTACTTTAGCTACCGTTCGATTCCAACATCTGCTACGATCTCTTCATACCTGTTTGTTCGACTCTCTGACTGACTGTCGCATCAAAATCGAGATAATTGTAGATTTGTTCGTAGAAGCAGTTCTGAACCATTCGAAACTGGCAACGCCCATTGTTGGTCGTTTGGAACGAATAGGAATCAGATCTGAGAATTTTTGCAACCTCCAATCCAGAGAAGTCCAGAACTGCTCTAACTGGTTCAAGATTTTCCCCAGAACTTTTAGTTTTTGGCATGCGCCATAGACATCTATCTTCGTGCCTATCAAAATCTGTGAAAAAATGAGCATGTTGGGTTCCAGACACAAGGGCGGAAGGATGATCTACTTTAGCTACCGTTCGATTCCAACATCTGCTACGATCTCTTCATACCTGTTTGTTCGACTCTCTGACTGACTGAGAGAAAAATTAATGGTATCCACCCCCACTAAATCGACCTCTCTGAGTTCAGAATAAATGACGAATTTGAGTTTTTAACCCTCCTTTGTGTGTTTTTGAACTTTTTCGGCCCCAAAACCCTTTGGACTGAAACCTCCGGTGAGGGTAGTGAGGAGCAGGGGATGGTGAACAGCAGGGGGTTGTATCGTCTACTAACAATACTTCAGCCAAAGCCAGGGTGACGCCACACCAAAGTATTGCATTTTGAGACAATAGCCGTAGTATATGAGCCAATATCTGGCCAACTTCCATATGATTTTAATATACGGGTCTGTTCGATTCTGGCTCAATTTTGACCTAGAAGAAGTTGTCATTGAATGTTCAACACATGATCTTTCGTAATCGAATCGACTTAAGCTTAACTTAGCAATTTTATGAACACCCAACAGTCGACAATATTGATAGAAAGTGTAATCAGTCACTTGAACGCTTAGAACGTTCGAGTTTTCATATTGTTGGCATAGCAGTGAGGATGTTGTTCACAGAGACATGATAAAGGATGTTGTTCACAGAGACATAATAATTATTAATATCATCAATAATCGATTACAATTATTGTGCAACACCTCTTGAATAAACCATTAAAAGACGCCCCATAGTAGCACCTTTCTCATGATTCCATGATAAGAGGTGTCCTACGAGTTCCCCCCACCCTCTCTAAAATCGTTATTAATGGCGTTAAAAAACTGTATAAATTGAAACCCTGAATAAATTAGTTCTACCAAACATGTTAAAGTGCGCATTTGGAAACTTTCAAGGTTTGTTTCCTGTTTTCGACCTTACGTCTCTGAAACGGCCAGAACACCCTCACCAAACACAATAAGCTTAAATTTGATTAACCCTTGCAAACAGAATTAGGATTTCAGATAACTATGTGCATTTAGAAGTGACAAAACCCGCACCGAAGTGAACAAAATTTGTTTGTTCACTTACGTTTGTTTGTTCATTTAATGCCGAAAATTGAAAATCTGGTATTTGTCACACCGCCGGTCGGCAATTATAATCCCGCTGAATTCTTGAGCACGTGACGGGAAAATGTTGATCCCAATTACATTTGTCCAACGGTAAGCTCCGTTTTAATTTAACCTTGAAAAGGTTTTTGCGATGGGACCCCCCGCCGAAAAGCGACAGGAAAAAGTGAGACAAAAAAAGCGCGTATTTTTATAATGATTTTCACTTACAACCGATCGTTGCTAAAGAAATTTATTTTCCCCATTTTTCATCGCACAAAAATTGTTCACCACTTTTTGGAAAGCTGTGAATTTATTTGACACCAGACCACATCCCACGCTGCCGATTTCCACCTCCTTACATCCCGGAGAACCATTGGTTACGAGTTCGTTTTGTTGACAAAACTTCTTATTGGGGTGAAGTTCTGGCTTAGTTACCTATGATTTTCAGTTACAACCGATCGTTGCTAAGGTACACACTTTATGCACATTTTATTCTCTCCTGAAAATTTGTTGCTCAGGCACTTAGATCGTTTTGCCACTGACACCCATCAATTGGTGAGTCACCTTACTACGTAATCGCGCGACACCCTGGAGCCTAAGTTTCTCGGATTCCCCAAATCGTTTTGGGGTCTCTGGAAAGATTCAGGTTGGATTGGAAAATTTCCAGGCCAGTTACCGGGGTCAGATTTTTAATAATACAATACAGTGAGAGTTACAAAAAGGTATCTTATATAATACAGTGGGGGAGAGAGAGCAAAAACCATTTCAAGGTACATCATAATGTGATGATCACATTATAGCCGTTAGGCTTTAAGCGGAAATCATCCGGGGGTGCAGGGGGCGAAGCCCCCGCCGAGGCGCGCAGCCCCGAGTTTTCTTGTGGATTTGTGACTACTAAATTCTCATTTTGGTAGCTTATCCGAAAAAAAGCTTAAAGCTTTTTCAAACAGGATTATCAAATTTGAGCTTGCTTGGTGTAGTGTAGGTGTTTTGGCCGTTTTTGATGTAAGTAATATAGAATACGAGGCTTCTAAAAAGACAGTTCAACATTTTTTATTTAAATGTTTGTATTATCGATCGCTAAGAGGATAGTAAGCAAAAGTATGATGATCCCGCTACGAAAAACTATCGCCCAGTTTAGTAGGTACATTTCCGATGAATGATTGTCGCATACGTCAATATGTTAATTCCCACATACGTGAATACAACAGATGTCACAAACGGCATTCGTTGTTACGAACATGGCCACCGAGATTACGCAAATATTTAACCAAATATCTTGCTTTAACAATAAAGCGTGTGAAAAAGTTATGGTACACGATATAAACTTACCAGTTTCAAAACTAGTCCTTAATCGAAACAGGGAGCCCTTTTATAGCTATTTGGGCCATAACGAGCTATTAGCTATTCGTATTCAAACAAGCAATCAAGACATTTACTGAACGTCAGAACAAAAGGCAACCTACGTGGGGTTGTGTTGATACAGTTCTACTGAATATTTACTCAGGTGAAATTGGACCCCGTAATTAATAAGAGAGCTTCTCATTGCCCTTGATATAGAATCATTGCGAAGCTATAATGTAATTTTGCCGACGGTTTACATTCTCACAGATCAAACTGTACTGGGTCGATTTAGGATCTGAGATGTAGGGGTAATGGTCTACCTGTAAACTGCTTAAAGATGGAAATCATAACTACTCTTAAGAATTATGCACATCTTTTAAGGCAACGTTGAAAAAACCACGTCCATGCAGCAATACCAAATGACCAAATTTCAGTGATATGAATCTGATAGATTAAATTGAATACTTTAACTGTTTAAATTTCAATAATGCTCGTTTAAGTAAGGAATATGCTTTAGGCATGATTTGAGGCTATACCCCTGAAGCAGCTCGATATTTCACTCACCTTCGTATAGTTTTTAACTCTGGTTAAGTAGGAGACAAATTCAATTACAGATAACATTTTGATTAGCTATAGTAGCTAAATTTTTCATCAGTTCACCTTCCATGAAATAATTAACCCATTTAAGAAAGAAGAGATTAAAAAAATTAAGGCGATTGCTAAAATTTGTCTTTCGCCTGAGTGTTTGTCGAGTTTAAACCCCTTTCGAGGCGGTTCGAGTCTAAACGGCCAAAATCCAGCTTTATGTTGGGCAGTGAGAACCAAACTCCTCCGGGTAATCTTCGTTATCCTAAATAAGATTTAGGTTGATAAAAGACACCTGACATTTTCCCTGAGATTGGCTAATCTCCGGTAGGTAAGGAGATTTCTGGTGAAAGCGGGCATAAGAGGGTTGAAATTTGACTAGGGCCTCTCTGGGGAAATTAGAGACGAATTCAACTTGTTCCATCTTGATTAGATAGAGAGCTGAATTCTCTCTTGTTCACCTTAGGAATCTTACGTTTATCAGAGAGCATGTTTGGGGTCATTATATGTACAGTGAGATCAATCGTTCGCTACCGTTGTTCAAACGTTTAAGAGCCCAGAAAAACGGATCTGGGCTATCAATTGCTGTCAGATGCCTAAAGCTTGCATCGTTATTGAAAATATTGATCCATCCAAAGTTCGTACCCACCAGTGTGGAGAATAAAGAACCCACTGATGTGATGAACAGTATCAAACCAGCCGTGAAAGTGGGCAGTACAAAGCCAGCTGAATGGATGGAAAATATAATGGTAAGCAAAGGCACACCCTGCCGCTTCCCCCTACCTCTGATACTGATTACACCTGCTCACCATTTCTCCCTATTACAGTAGGTAATTCCATCCAATTCCATTATTACTCGACTGTGTTGACATATTAGTCCTACCAACCTTATATCACTTTACATCATACTTAGATTCATGCTCCGATACGTACTGGTTATTTATTGGTTGTACCCTAGTTATATACATACATCATTCATTTATATTTAGTCACACCCTGATGATGCCTTGTAGGCTAAACTAGTAGGAAAAGGTGGCAGCAATATACGTGAAAAAGTCCTACTTCCCCCTCAACCACCCCAACTTAGTAGATTTTAAAGTTGTATTCACTGACTTTTACGACTTTGTCTAAAAGCAATGACTGCATTCATTTCTCAAGCTTACATTCTGCATTACTTTTTTGTTGCATTCTTCTTTGTCCTCTTTATCCATTACGATGTCTCATCCATGTTACGATCAAAAACCCTATTAATTTTTTGTAAAATATGTCCTGCTTCCTATTAACTGTCCATCTTTCTCACTTCCATCATCGTTCTCATATTTTCGTGTTTGTCATTTTGGTCGTTTGTCTAATTCAACTCAGTGATTTGATTCACCAATACGCATGGAAGCAACTTTCCTTTCTTTCTCTTTCAGAATGAACCCCGTTCAATCGGTGATAATGAATCCAACTAGGAGATAGGCAAGTTCCAACTTTTTGCTTTCCAATAGCAAAACATTGTCAGAAACATGTTTAGTTGTTTCAAAGTTTGTTGGCGCGTGGCACTTTATTCTTGGCCCTCAGCTGTCCTTCTTGAAGCTTTCCGTGTACCCAACATTGAAGGGTACAATAATAACGTCCTATTTCCACTTCACTGACAGATACGCTAAGGAACACGAGGGACCTTTGTGAACCGAGCATCAAAGAGGAAAAAGGAAGGAAGTTTGTAAAGGGGAAAGAATAAAGTTGCGGACATTCTCGGCAAAAGTAAGAAATCAAAAACAGTCGACTTCAGAAAACATTCGTGTGAGAGGTGTTTTTGATTCAGAGGTAACAAGCGCCTTCGATATTCTAATCTACACTACCAAGTTAAAGTGAAATACGTCACTGCTCAAACTTACAAGGGGGAAGGGGGGCGAGGGAACTTACTTTCGATGAAAGATGGAATTGATTAGCTGGGTTTATCAACATGGAGCTCAAAAGACTTCCTGCAATTATAAGGACGATATTCGATTGTAAATCTAGCAGAAAACTAGCAATAGTTCCACCAAGGATTTGGTAGAGGCGCAATTTCCTGGGTCGATGACTGGAGAATCATACTCGTACTAAAAATCCCTTTACTTCTGAGGTACAGACACAAATTTACTTGATGTCATTCTCCAACATGTTTAGCCACCTCAATTGTTTGAAAATGTCATTATTAATTAGTTTTTATCAAGCTAAATTTCTTTAAATGATTTTATAAATTAGTTATTTACCAATATCGAGATAATTCTACTGTCTCTATACTTATTAAATTTACGTATGTGCTTCAGGTAAAACCATGAAAATCCTATTTCTAAAAGAAAACTTTTTCTGTAAGATTGTAGGCCTACTTATGGAGTAGAGAGCTCTTGCAAATTGAAGTCATACGAGGGAAAAGTATTTTTTAGAGCCACGTTCTTTGGAATTTGGAGTTTTAATTCTTCATTTTCTTTTTATATTTTTTTCTCTAAATACTAATTCATAGCCAAAAGAGATGTAGTTCTCCCGAACCATTAAACAAAATGTTTAAAATCGACGCAAATTGTTAGAGTGGCAAACGCGCGCATTTCTACCTACATACATTTCTGATATTGGTGATGCTGTACTTTTATTTTTAGTCCAATGAAATTTGTATATGATTTAAAGGAGCAAGTGCGCAACTTTCCTTAGTATCGTCATGATTTACTCCATCAGAGATATTTAAAACTCATGGGCTTGTGTAGAAACGGTTATAATACTCCTGGAGTTAAGGTCTCGACTTCCTGGCCGCCGCTTGGATAAGCTAGAATTTATTTTCTTCTTTCGGTTTAACATTCAACAACTCTAACTTTTAGTTTGTTGTCATCAACGTACGTATGTTGAAAACCTTATTTCTCTAAGGGACAGTCCTCCACCAAACAAATGATTTTGATGAAATTCCCTTCATCCTTTTGAGGCTAGTATGTAAAATGGTTGTTGAAGTATTTCGAGTGATTCTTACACCGGCCCTAAGCTCTATCTGCGCATAGAAGATGAAATGAGGTCGGGAAATTTCGCTGAAAACGTCATTAGTAACAACAGGCTTTATTGAGTATTATTGGAACTTTACTCTTCGTTCTGAGCCTTCCTGTAGAGGGCGACAGCTGCTCTGAATGGGTTTCTAACCTTAACTACGAGGGCTTGAGACTTTTCAACCTCGTTGAAACCTCCGAAGGAGATTTTCCCGTCTTTGAACTGGAGACATCTGAATTGGAGAACGGCGCCAACTTTACCTCCAACCCTATAGAAGAAAAAAACAAAGTTGTGCAAATTAGTGGTGATGCAGATAAAACGTAAGTCTGCATCTGCAAGCTCGAAGGGGCAGAACCCACATAACCAAGTCTGACAAGTGACGAGGATTGTGACAGCACCATTATGATCTCAAGGATCCATTTTGGTCGATTTTCGAAGAAAATTTTGGATTTTTTGGTTTTTAGACTAGAGAAAACAGCACAGTTTGCTGAAAATCTTCCGTCTCCGTTCACTGCTCCTAGCCTCAAACGCTCCGTAGCATCAAATGCACAATTGGTTACGGCATAACTATATAACAGTGATAGTCTTCTACTTTTCCTTCCGTGAAAATAGATAGGTAACAAGAAGTTTTGTTTTTTTCTTTGCAGACACATTATATATATGTTATTTGGTGGAAGAGAATCACAAAAAGAGCTTGACTAGGGAAAAGTTGAGTCAAACTTATGAAATGATGAACTTGATTTAAATCTTTCAGCACTGATGATGATATAAGTGTTATAGAGTTTTGTATAATGATGATTAGCCTACAGCCAAGTCTCTGTGATTCACTAAAGACTTTTTCTTGCCGTTAAAATGAAAATAAAATATCTGTTAGTTACTGTAGGTAAATACTGTTTGTCATTTAATTGTTTGCATTTGTACGGACAAGTACCCAATTATGGAAATATTGGGGGAAAACAGAGAAAATGAATGACAGGCCTTATGCTGGTCCTTGAGTGATCATAATCAAGATGAGTGGGAACCCATTAAAACGTATTTTATCATCCTAACCCGGACAACTCGGGATAAACCAGCTAGTTAATAATGAAAATGATGAAGTAATGGATTCGCATATTATGAATGAGTACCTGAAATCGACGCTGGTGCAGGAAGTGATTGATTTGTCCTCCTCTTCTTCAGACTGTTGATTCAGACAGAACTTGAGGAACGGTAAATTTGGAACAGGTCCACAAACTTGATCGTTCCTTTCGACTGAAAAAAATGATAATTTGTGGAATTAAATCCATTTACAACATCCAACGTCATGGGGATTTTAACAGTAGAAAACACTTTCACTTTGCATGGATGCAATTAAACAGTCAACGAACGTCAAAATAAGCTATGAACGTTCATGATTGCTTTACACAGAACTAGTTCACACTCTTAACTGGATATGTAATGTTGACAATTTTAACTTACTGGAGACTTCCCTGTTCACCAATTCTTTCTCGTCGATTTTGAAAACGATTTTCACGACCTTCTGGTCAACCAGCTGCTCAACGCTGAGGCAAGCTAGAGCATTAGTAAACAAATACACTTCAGTTTGTTACATGTGCGCAATCAAATTATTATGAATATATTTTAGGTACATAAGTAATGTGTTCACTTTTAGCAAACTTTATTAGAAAATGAAGCAATTTTGATGGTTTTCAGATTGGGTGGAGGGAGTGTGTTCCCCCCAGAAATTAGTTTCCGAAATCAGAGACACATATTTTAAGGTTAGTGATGAGAAACTACGACTGTTTTAAGAAGAACTCAACATGTAATAATCAGTGGTATTTCCCTGGTATTTCTTTGTATCACATGCAACATTCTTAATAGGCAGAATGGTTCCAGCACTGGTTTCATTCGGACAGAGACAATAAGTTCAAACAAACCAGTTTTCCCGTTGATCTCAAAAGTTTCCTTTGGGGTTCTAAAGTCAGGCCGTTTTGTTATTGAGCTCACAACCCACACGTGAGCCCCTTTGATGTTAAATTGCTTTCTAAAAAATGCTTTCTGATGAAGCTAATGATGGATTTCTGCATTCTGAATTGCACATAGATTGATTCAAGGATCGAATCGAACACCTTGTCTCATCTTGAACGATTGAAGGACAAAATACGAATTACTATCTCAACTATTTTTATCATATCATGAATACTTTTCGAAATAACAGATTTACTGTCTATCATTCATTCGTGACATTTCTGGTCTAATTAGCTTACCATTAAATTCAGTAGAACCATTGAGTATTTTTCAACTTATACGCGTGTAGGCCGTATTTCCAAACGACAGCTGCCGATAAAATAGCTACAACTTTCTTGGTTCTAACGATTAAAAGAGTCTTTCTTGGCCAACCACAAGTAAATTTCGTTCACTACCCTTGTCAAACCAGTTATGTGTGTCCAAATTAACAGTTTTTTGGTCCAAAAAATATATAAAAATGTGGTTTATTTTTTCGAAATGCTTCTTTTTTAAAGGGATGTTTGGAATTTTTCTATGAGAACGTTCTTTTATACATATTTCAGAACCAAATTCGAAGTTAAATTCAATGAGTATTTTACACCTCAAACTGTAAGAGAAAAGTTAATGTGACTCGTTGCTCATCAATTATAATTTTAATGATTCAGAATGAACTTTTTTGCGTGTTTACGATAGTAAATAGCATTATTAAAAAATTAATTGTGTCATCGAAACACTGATTTTGTTCGTGCTGATGATTTTGGGTAGGAGTTCAACAAATCATAAAAACCCAGTATGGATTTTATATATAATTATTTGATTAAATTAATCCTTTTTGAAATAATCGAAAAATTACATAACTCGTTCTACGAATGAATGTACACAAGGTGAATGGTCGATTTATTTCCATAATTCGCTTACCAGTATTAGCGAGCACTTTCAATTTGAAGCAGCAGTCGCATTTGGTGGCTTCACATTGGCACTTGTTCTTCAACTTATTCTTGACCCAGGTGATGGGGTTCCACGACCTCGTGTTGGTTTCAGCTGTGAACCAATCAATCTTTTTTGACATTGGAAAAATTGTCATTAAATCATCCTATTTTCTTTTTTGGGGGAAGGGGAGGGGAGGGGGCTCGCTGAGTCTAGTGAAACCAAATTCGAAATCAAAAACTCACTACCAAAGGCGTAAAATGGGGAAAAATTTGTTTAAATTCTATAATCAAAAGATGAAAAATGTGCATTTAGTCATATAAATTTATCAATTACTATATGAAGTTTTACCCCGGAAAATAATGTTTAATGACAACTAATAATAAGGAACAATAAAAGTAGGTTCAGCTGAGTAAAAAGGGGATTAGAATAAAGTAGAACTGGAAATTAAAGTAAGCGTTTTTTAAATGGATAAATTACTATTTTTTCGATTTAAAAAAATTAGTCATCTAAAATTAAATTCAAAGCTTCAGCGCTTTGCTCTGCCCTCTAAACGGGCACAACCCGAAAGAAAAATGTTCTTGACTGAAAACGAACTTACAGCCGATAGGAAGTTATAAATATAAAGAGTGAGTGAACATTATAAATTCAGGTTCAAACAGAGTTTCGTTGATCTTGAGAAAACGTCAGTGTCAACAAAAGATACACTATGGGCAAACCTGGGTTTGAAATTGTCTAGGGTATTTTCGTTTACTTTTTGTAAGCTACCTTTACTCTACTTTATTTCTGAAATGAAGGAACGCCAGAGGCGTGCAAATAATTTGATTTCCTATAACGTACCTGATTCTTCTGCTGGATCACCGACTGCTCGTATTAATGATGAGGCGAATTTTCTAAATAATGCTTTTACCAAGTTACAAGTTAATTTTCAAGGTGCAGTAAAAGAGGTTTCCCGCATTGGCAAGACTGACGGTGTTAAGATTTGTCCCCTCCTTGTCTCGATGAATGATCCATCAACTGTCATGAAGGTCATCTCTATGATTCGCGAGTCTGGTCCACCTCAGTTTCAAATTTCCCAGGATAGATCGCAAAGGGAGATAGGCTATCTTGGTCGGTTGCGGGAGGAGTTGGAACGCAGGCGGAGTTCCGGTGAGACTGGATTAACTATTAAATATGTATCGGGGATTCCACTAATCGTTGAATTGTCTGTAAACTCACGCAACCCTCAGCTGCCTCCAAAAAACGATTAAAGATCACCCCTCCTTACCAAACCAGTCACCAGCAGACATTCTACATTAGGATTTCTCCTAAAATTACATGCAAAACAATCCGATCACCCGGATGCAGATTGAATACAACCGTGTTGCCAGCAGAGGACGTTTGGACATTTTTCATTTCAATAAGGCGAAATTTAAATTTCATCTTTATTCCAACGTTGTTTGTTTGAATGTTTTCCCGATAGATTTATCTATAATTAAATTACTGTTCATCAATTTCTACGCTTTATATTCATACCTATCGTTGTTTCATCCATATTTTACATTTACTCTTATTTTTTATAAGTGGTGTTCTTAGTTGTTTTGCGCAATAGGGCCTTGCCCTTGTCATTAAATAAATAAATACTTTACGACCAGAAAGAGAGGTTAGGTAAAGTTAGTTGGAATTGAATACGTTCAATACAGACAAATTTCTTATTATGTTATTCCAACAACGCGATTTTCTAGTCCCGAATTTCGGTCAATTTATAGAACTGAACGTGTGTCTCTCACTTCGATGTCTACTGAAAAAATTAGTAGAATTAGAATCTTTGGATTTCGGCCGGATCTCTACAAAAATTAGTACGAAATCGATGTTTATAGCTCTATCAACAACTATCGAAAAATTTTTGATGCACGAGGGTGGTTTTTTTCTTTGATTCAGATATAAATTAGCTCCCAAATCGAATGAGACTATTCTGGGGAATGTACGATCATCCGTTCGCTCTCCATTTGAAAAATTGCTTAGGTAGGCTGTCGGACTGCAGAGCCCGTTCAACTGGAGGTCTGAGCTAGACTGCGGGCTGGTGACAGCCCAAGTATTTTCCTCTTGAGTGCAATTACAACATATGAAGGTGGGAAGTGCTGAGTTTAAATAATGTATCGTAGACGACGTCTAATATACATAGATCAGTGATTCATGTAGAAAAGATATTTAATACTGAAATAATAAGTAAAATTCTGTGTAATTATTTGCATAGTTTCAGTTATCCAAGTAATTGCTTGAGGGGCTCTTGGGAAAAGTGGAGTTTTGATTTGTGCTGATGGGGTTTTTCTCTGATGACGCAGCGCTTAGACTACAACTTCTATCAAGCATTGTCTCCCATAAGTCTACCAACTAGTGTTTGATTGTACGCAAGAACTCCATGCCATCAAAAACAATGTTTTGGAGACAGTTCTTTGTTTAAATTCATTGCTTTCATCTTCCTGACGGCTATTAGAAAGATGTAGTGAATAAATTAGATTATCTATGGTTAGTAACTCACGGCCATCATCGAACTCTGCATCATCTACCTCAAGAGGGGAATCTGTGAGGAGCTTTTCTAAAGCTTTCAGCTGCTCTTTGCTTGGTTCCGCGGCACCGGCCAACGCTGAGGCGGCCAAGCAGAAAACTGCCAATGCGAGTACGGCGAGGTTCTTCATCCTACATGACACGTTTTGTATTTCGTTTAGTTTTCATTTAATAACTGTCTTTCCCTAATTGTATCGCTTATTAGTACAAAGTATAGATTCTCCATCAAAAAAGCCTCGAAATATTAAACGCTAAATTTAGTCATTAAATACGAAATCTACTATTACAATTCATTACTACAATATCTCCTGTATCATGGAAATTATGATTGATGAATACAGTTGAATTCTTAAAAATAGTCAGTTATTAGTTATGCTACTAAATTTGGCAGGAAGAGAACAATTTTACTAAACCCTTGCAAAAATTTATCCACCCTGCAGCATGACCAAATATTTGTTTAGTTTCTCTTTTTAGAGCCGTACAAAATTAAGCTGCAGTAATATTGTAAAAAAAGTTGGAATAAACACTTTCAATACATTTAAACTAAACTATAAAAAAATGTAAGCTAAACTTTAAAAAATGGGGGGTTACACTTTTCGTAGGTCGGGTTTTGTGGAAACTTCTTGTTTCATCATTGCGAAGGTTGCATTTGGGATCGCTTTCCATTAAACTATTTTTTTTTTAATTTTTACTTAAGTAACATTTATTGATCATTATATTGGGTGGAATGTTGGAATAGTTGGGGTTGTGAAAAGTATAAATTGATATGCCAAAAGCTCGAATTGGTATGCCGAAAGTTGAAATTGAGTCGCCAAAAGTTGAAATTAAGATGCCAAAGATATTAAAATTTATTTGTGCCAAAGGTTCAAATTAGTTTGCCAAAATTTTCAATTTGATAATATGCCAAAAATTCAAATTGATTTTGCCAAACTAATCTGATTTTATTTTTTTCCTAACTGTGTGTGTGTGTTATTTTTTTAGCACTGTAAATGAATGAATGGAAAAAACGGGAGAATTATACCTTACATATTTATGGAGTTTTTAGTTATGGTCCTCTACCGTTCATAAGGCTATTCCATTTCTACTAGCCGCTCAAGTTGTTCATTCTTTTAAAACTTGCAACATTAAAAGGAAAACGTAAAGAGAAAATAAGCTACTTACCTTTTCAAAATCAGGAAAACAAGCTGCACGATTGACATCAACTTTTATATGCGACTCATAAACAAACATGTCGATGAATCAACATACAAACAATTAGCGGCAATTAAGGGGAACTGCCAGCCAATAAATAATATTAGCATTACCCGTCATCTCACAATAGGAACAATATCAAGTACGAATGACGTGTTGCGTTTGTCTGTTTTAAAGATTCTCATTGACATCATCCGATAATTCAGGCAGATGGCTGTTGTCAATTTAAGGGGATATCAAATTTGAACGGATGAAAATTTAGTGTTAATTTGCGAAATTTTGAGCGGATGGAATAATTTGGAGAAGTTAAATTTGGATATTAAATAGGTATTTGAACATTGTGGTGATTTATGTGTAGGGATTAAATCGAGAAGTAACTATTTGACGAAACGACACTATTACTTTATACGTGTATTCACAACCACTTCCAACTTACACAACTTGATATCACTTGGCTAAAACCACTTGGAATTGACAATACAACTTAATTACAACTTTTTCTCGCAACCTTTTTATATGACATTACTAATAACCTTCCCGTAGCTATAGTTCCCGCGCTTCCTACATTATGTATTTCCCTGAAGGGGTGACGAAACCGTGGAGCAAGATCACCTAAATTAATTTCAGTGGTCAGCTACGACATGTTAAGGAGCAAGTAGTTCTCTAAGGGGGAATACGGCTATAACTCGTTTGTACAGTAAAAGTTTGTAAATATGAAAGAGCGAGTATAACCGCTTGGACCCCAGTGAATTTAGGGCTAAATTTTAATAGAGCAGAGTAGGTTTAGGACAGAGGGAGGGAATCAAGAGATAAAGGATTAATGAATACCCTTGGGCCGGTCCTTTTTTCAACTGTGTAACCGGATTCAAATTTACGCATAAATTAAGGACGGTATGGCTATTTTAGTGCCGGAAGGTCGACAACACGAAAAAATCTCGTACTGTAAAAAACAGGGTTTTTAGCGGAGTTAGAAATAGCTTTTGACGTCAAAAGTTGTTGCGAATTAGTCGTGGAATCGATTCCTGAAGTTTAGCCTGACTGAAAGATTGGGAAGCGACGAATGGTAAATTTGCAGCTTCCAAGGCTCTGAGGCGGTGAATGCCCCGTACACGGAGGATGACCATGACGGTAGAAGGGTCCAGGCCATCTCCAGAGGCGGCGCACAGTGGTCCAGAATCGTCAAAAACCGGTCAAAACCTAATATCTCCTTGTTTAGTTGAACTAGAAACCTAAAATTTGGCACATTTACTAGTTATTACACTAGAATGAAGGTACCAATGCCACAAACATTTTTTATGAAGTTCACATTTGTTTTGGTATAATTATTTGTACAGGATGTACCTAAATGATGGATATTAATTTCTATCTTCAATATTTGAAGGGCTATTAAAAAATAAAAATAAAAATGCTAACGCGCAAAGTTGCCAAGTCTATGATGATGATGCAAACTCAAATTTTTCTTCTAAGGGAAAGGGTACACAGTCGCATCTGGCAGTGTGTGTTCACTGTACAGGTGTGTCTGATGAAAAACAAGCCAATAAAATTATGGTTCTATATTATGGCTCATGCAATGAGTTTTAGTTTTGCATGCAGCTCTATAATTTCATTATTAGAACTTAATTTCAGTATTAAAACAAGTGAAGGGATGTGTGGCACCACCATGTCTAAGCCAGAACTCTGCATGTAGTGATAACATAATAAGGCTGATGAAGTCCTCGTTGAAGGATGAAACGTCTCGATGAAAATTAAGACTCATGCTCCAAATAAGGGATTCGGTTCTACTTATATATTTCAAAATTTTTTCAAATGGAGTTTAAAAATTATCGCAGTTTGACATGTTTCCTATAAGGGTTGAACAGTTCGTGACAACTTAATCACACCTAGGTGACAACCTACTCCTCAGGTTCGTTGCCTACATTGCGAGAACGAGAGTCCGTTGGATTGCGATTTCCCTAGTTCAGTGAGCTCTGGGTCCCAGGGTCGCAGCTAATTTCGGTTTGAGGTCTTCCTATACATCGTTAGGAAGCGCCCAAGCCCAGAATTGAAGGTGCACACGGATGCACAAATAGTATAAGTCAAAAAGACACTCGAAAGTCCGCCAATTTTTCATTAACCCTTTTACAAAAAACGCTGCAAATTCTTCCACTGGGGTTTATTATTCAATTGGCTTGCGTTCATGATTTGAATTTCTACTAAGCTTTGGAGTGTGCGTGTTTCACAGGTGATAGAGCGAATATTGAATTTCAGGAGATAGGTATGCATAGAACACGTAAATCTGTTCTCAACCAAAATACCGATTTGGATTGTTGAGTTGATCATATTTGTGTGCCTCCCCAAATTCAATAATCGCTCTATCACCTGTGAAACACGCACACTCCAAAGCTTGGTAGAAATTCAAATCATGAACGCAAGCCAATTGAATAATAAACCCCAGTGAAAGAATCTGCAGAGTTTTTTTATGGTTATCAGAATGCTTCAACCCGTGTATCGGCTACAAAGCCTTTTAGGAGTTCACTCCATTATATACTACATTACTACATCACTAGGTTACTGATATCAACACAAAAACAATAATAAACCAAAATAACGCGAATGTTGGCACCTTAAATCAGGCCATAGATCGGGAATGGTTTGACCTACGGACCTGGGGAGGGGCTCATTCGATTCCTCGTGGTGTGTTCTTCAAAAAGAGTACAAATTTAGGCCGCCTTGACTTTTTTTGAGGTTTTTAGGGATTTTACAAAACTTTGACATCCCTTAAAGGGCACTTTAAATTAAGTGAGAGAGCTGGCTCAAGAATTGGGGCGTCGTCGGACCAACATGGATTTTTCCTGAAAATTTTTTTATTTTGCTTCAGCCGTTTGGGAGAAATCGTGCGTACGGCGGACGGACGGAAAAATTGTTATTTCAGATTCGGATTCTACACCCTTTGAAACGTAAACCATGACATTTTCGGGGGGGGGGGGGTTAGATTTTTTTTTTTTTTTTTTTTTTTTCAAGAGCGATTGTTTATTGTTGAATAATAAATCAAAAGACTTCAAATTACGAGACACAATTTTTGTTGCCCTCTACACCTAAATGTATCAGGAAAAAATCGCTCCTACCACCTCTTGTGAAAAATTAAATAAAACAATTGTAAACATGCATGACAATTTTCGACATTTCCACAAATGTTGTGATTGTAACGATCATTGGTGGCTCCCAAATCATTTTTGGCGCCTGAAACTCTATGAAAAACTTTATTTGGATGTTCTCAACACATACCTATTTGAGACCGACAAGGTCAGGGAAAATACTTCAGAAATTCAAGAATTTGGGAACGGGGAAATAACCATATCCATCACTAGTCCGGCTGTACATCGTAAATTCTATGTTGACATAAAAATAAAACAAAAAATGAAAGAAACAGATTTTGAAAAATTGAAATTTACCCCCATTCAAAACATTTTGGAAAAGAGATTTTCTTAGACAGAGGAGCTCGGATTGGTCCAGAATCCACCTCAATCGATTCATCCTCCAAAAGTTCCAACTTAGAAATGATTACTCGTCCTATTGTGATATTTGGGGAGTCACTAATAGGTTAAGAAATTGCGATTTTTCACTAAGGTTGAATTTCTACGGATCTGAAACATATAACAGTCGATTTTGCTTCCAAAATTACTGGAGAATGACACCAACACTTTCTCGTTTCAGTAAAAACCTCGACAGATCACGTTTATGGGACGTTTAGGACTCTTTTTGGCTTTTACAAGCGTGAAGCGTTAGGGAGTTAATACCAACAAGACTCCAAATAGAGTCCCTCTCCGACAGATTGGATTTTTCATACACAGGGTGTTTACACTAACTACGGTCCAAACTTAAGGAGTCGTCTCTACAGGTCATTTGCAACAACAAATGTCTCCTAGAGATTTTGTCTTAATCTCCTAGAAATCCTTCTTTTTTTCACTTTCAAGATTGTTCAGCGAAAAAGTGTGCGAAAATTGCGCTGCCGAACTAATTGTTATGGTGCAAATCGGCTGTTGATGAAAAACGTTGATTTCCACTTAAGAGCCCACGTTTTCCAGGACTCAAGCGTGATTTTCTCAACCAAATTGCACTGTGAAAATGTTTTTTCTTATACCATTTGGAAGCTGAGATTCTGAGAAAGTTTTTCCCGAGGAGTGCCCGACGATTGGCCTCCGTTATAACAAAGATGATTACAGAAGAAAAAATGGTGATTTTAACAAAATCTTCGAATTTAAATGTTCCACCATTTGTTTTACCAGTAAGATCAGGCTAAAAAAGTTGAATTTCGCAAACTGATAGGGAATTTGACGCTCTTCCCAACGGTAGTTTTTTATTTTACGTGAAAACTGAGGGAGTTAAGTACGTTTTACTATGGTAAGGTCGAGAAAACGAAAAAATCTTGAAAGTTCTAGAGTATGAAAAAATCTCTAATGGGCACTTTTTGTTGGAAATCACCTGTAGAATCGACTCCCTGAGTTTGGCCTGTAGTTAGTGTATACACCCAGTATGTGGCCGATCGGCGTACGGAGGACGAGCAGATTTTTAATGTAAACACCTCAAAATGTAAACGCCGTCAGAAAACACGTGAGTTTTTCAATACAGAGACCAAGTTTAAGGGTGGTTATAAAAATAGTCGTATACAAATACATTGGCTTATTATTGAAATATTTCAATCGCGTAATTGCTCGAATAATCAAAATTTCTGAATCTAATAATGATAAGAACATTATTAAAAAATAATAAACCCATGCGTTAGAATTGGCAGCGTTCTTTCATTTCATTTAAGCTGTTTTTCTCCGGAAAACCGCAAACGCTCTAATAAATTAAGCGATTCGCGATCTATTTTAACATGCTCCCATTCTCGTTCGTCGTTATCACAAATCATTCGCGGAATTCATGGGGACGTGACTTTGGTCGGATAGACCGGTTTTTAGCGGGGCCTCTCGACATCTGCGCCGGTCGGTATCTACCTCGAAATAGGTGAGTAATAACCTTCCTTCGTAATCGTGCGATTTCCGCTTTAATCGACGACTCGAAAACGGGTTTGCCCCTCGCAACTTTTCATCAAATGAGGCGCGTCACGAGTCCTTTTCCTCGCTCATTAACTGAGATCTGCCCTTTCACTCGGGGTGTTTGCCTGCGCTTGGGGCCATCTGGGAAAATTCCTATTATTAGCTCGTGTGAGTAAGTGTGTGATCGAGGGACGTCAATTCGCGGCTCTGTGTGTAATATGGCGGATGTTCGGGTTTCGACGATCATCGAGTTGATGCCAATGAGCAATAACACCTAAATTCTTAATAAAATTTGGTCTTACTTTCTTTTTTTGACCAGGAGCCTCAACATAAATACAATTATGTCGTTCATATAGAGTTTTGCTTGGAAGTTCCTTTATTGCGAAATCCCGTAAATATCCCGTAATTGTCCTTACAGGGTCCCAAATGAGATCCTAGGGAACAACATTATTTCACAAACTATTCTTACATGACATTTTGCCTTAATTCCAAATATACCGCATGTTTCTATACCTAAAATCACACCTACACAATGTTTTATCCAAAAAAAAAGACATTTTCAACCTATTTTTCACTTCTATTTTTAGAATAACTCGTGAAAAAAGTATTTGTCACAAAAAATAAGAAAGTTATCGAGTTTTCGATGTCTCAGAGAAGAAAAATCCCCCGTATAAGCACTTTTGAGCGTAAAAATAATCAACTGTCACGGTAACTCCCTTATTTTCCAGTGTAACGCCTAATTTTTGATGTTCTGTCGTGGTAGAATTGAAAGATTCACAACACATCCCATCTCCACAACTCCATTTAAAAATTACTTTTACCCTCAAAATTACATAAAAAGCCCTGTTTTGAGACATTGAAAACTCGATAACTCCTTTATGATAAATTTAGGAATTCATGGTGACTAGTGGAAATGGACTTTTATGTGTGACAAAAATTATTTGGTACCTAAGTTATACAGACCGTAAAATTGAAAAAGAAGAAAAGAATCATTTTTTGATGCAGGGGTGATTTATTTTAATTCCTGGTAGTAGTTCCCAAGTATTATTGACGGTGAAAAATGATATCCGATATAAAAACATTTATATTTTCTGATGTCCACCTTTATCAGTGGTTTTGCCCACTGCGGCTTCCACCATTCATATCCTTACATTCATTGCCTAAACCACTTGGACTTTCAAGATGGAAATTTGCAGTCAGCATCATATGATTCATGGATCGAAAAAGAAAAACCTTGACCTATATCCATTGACATTGCGGGCTCTCTTATTTTCTGGATCTAGTTGTGTGACAGGAAGATATCATTTGATCGCCGGTCAAGGTAAAGATGACATCCTGTACCAAGTAGCGAACCCGTGATTTGGTGGTTGCCACATTCTACTTCATGACTGTGTGTCAAGTGGATTGCAGTTTCGTCATCAAGCGGCTGGCGTATGGAGAGGGAGAGACTATATCATATACCAAGTGACAAGGACGAGAAACCGGACACCGTAGCCGTCAAGCCAGAGGTCTATCATGATCCAGAATGTCCAAGTTGTCAGTGGCAGCGTAAAAATGTAGAGGACCTCCCACACTTAACAGGTTTAATGACCTTCTGCAGCCGATATATGAGCTAAAAGTTGAGACTGTAAACAACGTGGCGGCAGTGTCGTGACAGGTGTGGTGGGAGAAAAGGTTAATCAAGTGTCAATGGTGGAAGGTGTAACAGTGTCAAGGCTTGAGCAAAATGGATAAAAAACAACGCTGCAAATGATTACATACAGGTTCATTATTGCTGTATTAGGATAGCCCTTTGACGTTAATCACTAATCTATGTGTTAGAATTAGTCGTTGGTACTATATCTAGAATCAGCTTAGATCGATTGGAACTTCAGCTGATCACTGATCTCCTTGTAATTGGCTTCTAGATCCACAAAGACAGTTGGATGACTTCATCTTAACTATAACTCCGTGAACACTAACCTTGACTTATCCCTATGTACGGAACACAAGGTGATATCAAAACTTGGAGCTCTGCTCGCCAGACCATGCGTCATTCTATGTCCTTTAACATGTTACGTTGGAAGACCATTTACCACAAATCATCATGGTACCAATCAAACTTCAGCTTTCTAATTGATTGGAACAGAAAATAGCTCTTGGCCTCAGCTGATCAGGGGTGCCTCTGTCGTTTTCAGAAGCCCCTTGAAACTACCATTAACATTTCCGCTGAAATTAAGGGAAATGAGTTGTTAATGTCTAAAATGGTGCAATGTAATGTGTAAGGACAGGAGGTAGGAATTCACGATTCTTAATAGCACGATAGCTTAACTATATTCCATAAGACTTGAAAAACTCCGTTTCAAGGAAACAAAGTCCTACAGCAATTACGCAAGCCGATCCTGACAAACCAGGCGGATTTCTGCGTCGTGTTCATACTGGATATTCTAATCTCTCTCTCTCTCTCTCTCTCTCTCTCTCTCTCTCTCTCTCTCTCTCTCTCTCTCTCTCTCTCTCTCTCTCTCTCTCTCTCTCTCTCTCTCTCTCCCCCCGCCTATGGGACATACAAGCTCGTGCGTCATGAAAACTTGAAATTGCTACTTCCTATTCTAATCAACCCAGAAAATTGAAATTTAAAAAAGGAAGGTTCTATAGGACGTCCGAAATCTAATAAATGACAAGGAACCCATCCTATAATTACCTTTCACAGCTGGTTTGCTCAGAATCTCTGAAAACTCTTGCCAGGGTGTTTCCTATACCAAGACTTTCGTAGGGATATCCTTCATTTTGATCTCAATTCCCTACTACCTTATACAACTGAGTCTTATTAATTTGGGAAGTTTCAATAAACATCCTTATTTTCTGAAGGCGCTTGCTGTATTCAAAAGACATCGAAGGTGTTATACGTCTCAGTATTCTCAGTACCCCATAAAAGAGCATCTAAGGATCATCATTGAGGACATGCAATTGCTCCTAATAAAAAGAAAGTTTTTTTTTTCCTTTATATATAAAAAAATGTCATTGTTTAATGTTTGCCTTTGGCCTTGTTGTACAAAGCGACGGCAGCTTTGAATGGGTTCTTTGCTTTCAATGTGAACATGCCATCTTTCTTGATTTTGCTGTAGCCTCCGAAAGTCAGCTTTCCTCCTTTGAATTCCAAGCATTTGAACTTGATGACCGCTCCCACGCTGCCGAGTACTCTGAAGTCCACGCTGGAACAGGAGCTGATGGAGTTGTCAGATCTGGCTTCCATGTCCTGAGCGAAGCAGAACTTGAGGAAGTTGAGTGGGGGTGGAACGGTTCCGCAAACCTGGTCCGATCTGTTAACTGAAACGATTCACGATATTAACTGAAGAGCCCATAACTGGGTATTGCAAACCAGCTTTAGACATTACCTTTGGAGATGTGATCTAGATAAGATAATAGGTAGTAAGGATGAAATGGGAAGAATTGTTACGATTAAACAGTTGGTCCAAAGTAATATATTACCCCTGACTGGACCAGTGCAGTATGATGCACTATAACGCAATCTAAATCGGAGATGATCGCACAACATGATAGAACTATTATGAGAAAGATCTCTGGTCCCCTCGTTTGGCACAACGCCAGCTTGTTTGAATAGTTTGCTAATTCAAATAAGGAGAAAACAGGAGTCATTCACAGAAGGTCATTAGCCTCCTGGGAACTGGAAGTCGGTACGATTTTCTGAAATATTTACATTCTTTCTTTTTGCCGGTTCGGTTGCTTTTTATTTCACTGGAATCTTTCTGCTGGATAGCGTTGAAGTTCAGTCTTTGATGTTCTTATTCCCAATCCTGATTCTTGATTGATTTAGAGGCGGCTCATCAAGTTTACTTGACTTGGAAGTAAATGGAGACGTAGGTGAGTGTATTTTCTGCTGAATATCCCATTACCCTCCTGGGATGGATTTCATATCCGTAGAAATTCACCCATAACAAATTATTCAATTATTCAGACGAATGTCTGAGCTTAAAGTCACCCCCAAATCTCATAATGAAAAGAGCGATAACGCAATATTAAAAAACAAACTGAAAGCATGTGTTAGAATTGTAACAGTCTACAGCGCAAAAATGGGAAATCTTTCCTTTAACAAAAGAATAATACGTAAAACAAGTTTTTTTTTTCGCAATAAAATTGATGATTATTTGCACGCAACATTTTCATTAACAATTTTCACACAAATTTTCAATTTCAACTCAAATTAAAATATATTTATGGAATTATTTAGGAATATAGTAGTTTAAAAAAATTCGCTCTTACGATCATGGCGCACGACTAGAACTTTTTTCGTCCCCCCCCCCCCTCCCCCTGAAAAGCTAAGTATAGGGCACATCACAATCTTATCAAAGTGTATTGCAAGGATTCAGTGGGTTTTCAGAGTGATTTGTTGAAAAAGAGTTTAAAGTTGGTTTCAAAGATGGACAAGCACTAATTTCAGTTAACAACTAGATGTAAGATTTGGTCTTCAGAACATATCTCCATGGTCATGGGTCGCACTCTAGTTCATCTGCAGATAACATGACACACATGTGGGGAATGATGAATTGCATGGTACCCAATGAACAGTTGATTAATAACGTTGCCCTTTCCTGTAAAATTAGGTCTTATGGAGCTATCGTCTTTTGATCATAAAATAGGGAATGATTGGTTTACGATAACGGCAACTTACTGTCAAATTTCTTATTAACCAGCTCATTCTTATCGAGTTTGAAGAGAACCTTCAACTGCTTTTCAGCGGAGAGTTGTTCAACGCTCAAGCAGGCTGAAATCATGTACAGCAAAAGAAAATCATTAATTTTCAATTTCCAATCTGATTGACCGAAATTCCATTATATCATTGCATTTTATATTCCAGACTATATTAATTTATTCTAATATTTTGGTAAATCACAAACAGAAGAAGAATAACTCACCTTTCTTCTTGAATATCTTCAATTTGAAACAGCATTCACACTTCAGGTTTTCGCAAACACACTTGTTTTTGAGTTTTTCTTTCAGCCAGGTGATAGGATTCCATCTCCCGCTTTCTTCTGCAGACATTATAGTAGAAACTTTAGATGTAATACATTGGAAGGATCAATTGATTAATTTGAAAGGATAATTTTCTGAATGTATACAATGCGGTGCTCTATTAATCAACGACAAATTTACAAAAATGTCCTTGTGACAGCTAGAAGTGGTTCAAAATCCGCATTAGAAATTTAATTTGCTACGCATATAGCAAAAATGTTTGTTATATACATATAAAAATTCAGTTTTAAAAATTATGCTATTGCGTGTTGCAAACTTGACCACTTACTCAACCTTTGTTTTCTTTGAAATGAGGAAACCTCTATTTTTATTGCAATTTGACTCTTCTTATTCCTATTCGATATTTAGCCACACCCAGGACTAATTAATGTTCCTCAGTAGTTGAAAGTATCTGAACCCCAGAACTGCGCCAAAAATTTAGATAGTGGACCTCCTATGAGAACGATTTTTTCGTCTACTTTTTCAAGACTAAATAGCGTATATCATATTTTTACTGATGCGGCGACAGTTTAATTCAATTTCAATTGAAGAAATAAATCATCAACCTGCATGTGCATAAAAATATGTGATTCTCTTTCTTGATATCCGAAGGTTTGTTACTTTTTCATTTGCTTTCTTCCAGTTAGTTTCGCACTTCAGCAAACCTAGCTCTAAAACACGGACATTGTTGTACTTTAGAAATATCTTCCTAAAAATCGATTATTTTTGCCACTTTGGGTTGAAAATTTGTGGTCTGATCAGAAATCAGATAACATCACGATCCTCCGTCCGTGGGCTTATCGTTGCCAGAGAGGGCCTGGATCGGTCGTCACTTAGAATAAATCTTTAGCGTATTTTGTAAATATGATAATTTTTTCATAGGGTGCATTCTATTTTCATTAACGTTCCTCAATTATTAAATTGTTTTAATTGGCAAAACGTACTGGGTTGATTTCGGAATGGAAGATCGGAGTGAAAAAGTGTTATTTTTCGTGGATCTACCATATACTGAACGTTACCATGACATCTAACCTACCAGAATCATCGTCGTCGTCATCATCGTCGAATTCAGGTTTTTCCTCAACCAGCTCCGAATCCTGCAGAAGACGTTGAAGCTCCCTCAGGTGCACCTCTGATGGCTGCACATCAAGCGAATCTTGGGGGTTTTTCGCTACCTTGGATTGAGCCCAGGAGATCAGAGCGAGGAACGCCAAGCTGAAAAGAAGCTTCATGGTTCTCGTTGCAGACTGTACGACAAACACCAAAGATAAGCGTGAAAGATTAAGTCATACCAGAAATTAAAAAAGATCAGAGTTTGTAAAAAGGAACGGACGTAGACTTGATTCTTGACATGCAGCTTCCTCCAAATGGTGAGCTCAAGATAACCCACCATATAACTCACACTTATGCCAGCCCCCGTTGATCATCACTGAGAAATCTATTCGGGAGAGTTAAAGCCGAATTGTAAACTAAAAGATTCCAGCTTCTTCAGGAGATACTCTAACATATCAAATTGCTTCATGAATTATTTCTCTTGTTAAATTTTATGAAATCGTTCGAAGCACATGTTGTGAACGTTGAATTGATTTATAAAGATGGATTTCATGATTTGGTTCGATGGATCACCGAAATATCCATATATTTGTTGTCAGAGTCGAAATTTCCAGACTATTCCACCGGGTTTTAAATGAATTTCCGTAGATATTAGTTTTAGGAAATTGTGTACGAGTTTCATCGTCGCTTCCATTTGGAGTGCAGTGCAAGTATGAAGTAGAATCGATCCACTTTCAATACATCGCTGCATATTTGGCGGTAACTTCTGTGCATAAGCTCACATTGGAAACCCATGTGTCACCTTCATTCCACGTACAACGCATCAATGGATTAAATTCGGTAGGAATTGGTGGTTTGGGGATAGTTGCAAGCTGATTGGCTATGGATATAATCCCAATTGTCAGTGATATGATGATATGATGATGTCAGTGGTATGATCATTCTGACAGACATGAACAAAAAATGTTGTCTCCAGGAGAAAATCGATTCGTTTGAGCAAAGTTCTGGCCAATTTTTGACTCAATTTTGTCTCATTTAATTACTAATCCTACAGTTCCTATCACAATTAGTGGAGATGGTATATCTGATAAGAATATGGGAAGGACGGCGTGAATCATATCGTGGTCTTTACCTGGGTAATGGAAACAAACTTTCAGAATGTTTCCGACCCATCGGATAACTGGGGAAGTTTATCAAACCAGAAACAAACATTCACTTCAGTTTTCTACGTAAACGTGCACAAGTGTTGCTGTAAAAAGACCTTGATTCGTTGAATGAGGCGATAGGGAAGTTACGCCATTTGTCACACCAGTAGAGTTTGAAATCCGGAAAAATGGCTTTAATGACATTACATTAAGGTTGGCGTAGTTATGAATTGCAAATGGTTTCCAATTACGATTTCAGTATCTTGACTACGTTATAAAATCGGTTACTTATTCAAATTTTGTCTTTGTGCTTAAAAGGGCGTGGAGTACGTGATGAAATTCTCGTAGGATGTAAGACAAAGCTGAACGAGGAGGGAGGGGCAGTTTGAAAAGGCGCCATCAGCTTTCAATTTAGTTTGCGTACGTGATCGGAGTCTGCGAAGTTTCGCAGAATTTGGAGCGAAATTAATAGCCTCGAGCAAAAAAAGAGCTCTCCCGTGTTCACGGTCACGTCTCACAGTGTAGAGGCGGGAAAAAATAACGGATAACGTCGACAAAACCTGTCACACACGCACACACACAATTATGTATATCTTATTTCAGTGGTTTTAATCATTTGGAGAGTTTTAGAAATGCTTTCATTCGTTATAGTTAAAGTTCATTAGTTATATCCCCTCCCCCTTCAATTTCATCCAACACCGAAGAGGCTTTATCTCATGCCAAAACGGCGATTTCCTTTAAAAAATTAACGTTTTTCCACTTTCAAAAACCAATTTCTCTGTCAAAAATTGCTCTAAAATAAAAATTTAATAGGCCGATAGAAAGCTAATGAAATTTAAATGTTTTTACCGTTGAGCTCATCCATTTTCCAGACGGTATGGCGGTAAATCAACATTGAAAATTGTTTAAAAAAACAGAAGGTTGACAAAATTCAAGTTTAGGCTTGGAAAAACCATGTACGACTTGACTTAGGAGAAAATTGTATGCAATGAAAATTAAAGAAAATTCAACGCTTTTTTCAACGGTATATTTCAAATTTTAATTTATTCAGTAAATTAAGAAAGTTATGGCCATTTCAGTGAAGTAAGGTTCGTCGTTCTTATACTAAACACCCTGTATTAATTTAATTTTTGTTTTTTTACACAGGGTGTACAGCGTATGATCCGAAAAACTTCGCACACATATTCTACAACTAGTTTCCAACAAAAAGTGCCTCTTAGAAATTTTTTTGTAGAGGCTTCGTTTTCGAGTTATTTCACTTTTAAGATTTTTTTCGTGTTTTCGACGTTACTTCACTAAAACGGCCGTAACTCCGGCGTTTTCAAAGTATTTGCAAATCTAAGTATGCCGTTGGAAAGAGCATTGAATTTCCCATCGTTTCAGTCTTTAACAGTAATTTTTCAAAGATAACTAAATGGTGAAAAATGAGCCTGAAAAGTAAATGTTGTCAAAGTCTGAAAAACATTTTTTTTAATGGCTCATTAGTCCCCTTTAATTGTGATAATACGTTTGAGCCTGTAACCTAAAAAATGGTCAAAAGCCTCAGATTTCCAATGGTATAATTACTTTTTATGTTTTAGAGGGAACTTTTTTGAGAAAATTGAGATTTTAAGCAAAAGAACGTGTGTTTTTAAGCACTTTTTTTTTTTTTTTTTTTTTTTTTTTTTTTTAATTCGCTCGAATTGTTCAAAATATCCCCCGTTCTCGCGGTTGCAGAAGGTCACGGTGGTTCTGGCGGATCAGGTCAGGGGACTAGTGATTAGTGGCTGATATCAAAATTCCACTGATTTGGAGGTGTTTTTGATTTCTGGACTTGTTACAGATTTGTTATTGCAGGTCCTGGACGATGAAATATTTTATTATCTGGAAGATATGCCCCTGAAACACAGGAGGGGTCTATGGTTCCAATTCGCAGACGAGCGACCCTCTGCATCCGCGAGAACGGGGGATATTTTGAACAATTCGTGCAAATAACTGATTCATTGAAAAAAATTTTTTTTTTTTTCAAAATTCGACAAAATTTAAT
This sequence comes from Creontiades dilutus, assembly GCA_031894815.1. Taxonomy (NCBI): domain Eukaryota; kingdom Metazoa; phylum Arthropoda; class Insecta; order Hemiptera; family Miridae; genus Creontiades; species Creontiades dilutus. The sequence continues at coordinate 593,955 of JAVIWC010004007.1, forward strand.
TTTCAGGCTCATTTTTCACCCTTCAGTTTTCTTTAAAAAACTACTGTTAAAGACTGAAACGATGGGAAATTCAATGTTCTTCCCAACGGCATCCTTAGATTTGCAAATACTTCGAGAACGCCGGAGTTACGGCCGTTTTAGTGACGTAAGGTCGAAAACACGAAAAAAATCTTAGAAGTGAAATATCTCGAAAACGAAGCCTCTCAAAAAAATCACTAGGAGGCACTTTTTGTTGGAAACTAGTTGTAGAACACGTGGTTTTTGGATCATACGCTGGACACCTGGGAGATGAAAAAGACGTTTTCATGCGCCTGGGTCATCCTCTGAGCGTGGCAGAGCACTATCAATGCATCCAGCTCATTGGAAGGGGCAACTATACCATTCCATAACCTCACATTTGTTGATACGGAGATTGGATGACTGTTGATAGGCATCCGTAAGATTGTTAATTTCAATCGTTAATGTTGACGATAGGAAGTTGATTCGCTTTCTGAACCCGCGACTGGTGACTGGTGGAGCTATCATTGGAACCTGGTGGGATCTCGCATGTTCGTTCGTGGGGATTGGGGGATTGTGGGTGACAGAAGCTCGGTGGTTTTTGACCAGCAGATTCAGTTGTGATACTTTGACAACAAACTCGGCGCTAGGCGCCTAGCCTCGAGCCAAGCCTCTGGACCACCGGATGCTTACTGCGTCGAGCCTGCGGCTGAAATTCAAAAAGCATGGAACATGCTTTAGCCATGCTAATCTTGCGGTTTTCTTTTCGCTAATCTCTTATCATTCTGCTGGTTTCAATTTGCTATTCTTGTGTCTGCTATTTCGGCATTACCTTTGTGACGGATTTGACCTAATATTACTGATCTCCGTGGTCCAGTGACTAAATTATATCTATCGTGATAATGCTGTTAGACTGATTAGGTAAATGAGGACTCGCAGCACAGGTTCTCGCAGAACTACAAAGGATTATAGCGTTCCGCTCCCGCGATCCCCTCTCGCGTTCCCTTTCCGTGTGACATTTTTCGGTTTGTTAGTCCAGGACTAAGGCATGTTCCATGCTGAAAGCTTTTCGATTGCTGTTGCATTTTTGGCAAATCATCTAGTAAATACACAGTTCTGATTGGCATTCTGCTTATTTAACACTATTGTAGGAATGTGGGGTCTTATGAGATGTGAACACACACTGACAAAAACCTATCTTTTTTTCACGGATTCGCTGAAAAGGATTTGTATGCTATCTTTATTTTCTCATGTTTGGTTTGTACGACACATCCCTGTGTCAATTCTAGTAGACGTCCCTCTACCGACAAACCTTGCTTAAGGACGCCCGAAAAACTGCCCAAAATCGTGTTTTATCGAAGTTACCACTAACAAAGGAAAGCATTGTTTCGCTTTCCTAGTGATTTTTCTCGCAGAATCGACTGGGATAGGTTTTAGATACGTAAAAATCCACCCACAGCAAATCGCAATTACTGAACCAAAAAGTGAATCCACAAAAAGTGAATCACCATGACAAAAACGCTGCAAATTCTTTCACTGGGGTTTATTATTCAATTGGCTTGCGTTCTTGATTTGAATTTCTACTAAGCTTTGGAGTGTGCGTGTTTCACAGGATGGAGCGATTATTGAATTTCAGGAGATATGAATGGATCTCATTCGATTCCTGATGGTATGTTCTTCAAATAGGTACAAATTTAGGCCGCTTCGACTTATTTTGAGGTTTTTAGGGATTTTACAAAACTTTGTCAGCCCTTAAAGGGCACTTTAAATTGAGTGAGAGAGCTGGCTCAAGAATTGGGGCGTCGTCGGACCAAGATGGATTTTTCCTGAAAATTTCAGATTTTTTGCTCCAGCCGTTTGGGAGAAATCGTGCGTACGGCGTACGGCGGACGGACGGAAAATTTTTTATTGCAGATTCGGATTCTACACCCTTTGAAACGTAAACCATGAAATTTTCAGGGGGGTTAGAATTTTTTTTCCAGATCGATTACAATGGTTTATTATTGAATAATAAACCAAAAGTATCAAGAATTAATCAGAAAATGATGAACTCATTTTCTATTCGAAAAGGAGTTTTTGTTTATAGCTACCTATACAATAAAATTAGTCAATTTACATACCTGACGGAATACAACGGTGCAGTTGCTCAGCAAGAAATTAACGCTGCTTTTATACTCTCTACGTTTAATTTTTGGTTATTGATGAATAACCTACTTAAAACACGGGACTGAAACAACATCAGTTTTTATGATTGACTTGTTCTTTTAATGAACCCACCAGATCCGCCAATATTTGTGAGCCGTCCAACAAACGAGTTGGATAACTGCCTTCAATAACAGAGCTCAAAATAAATCTAGAAAAAAAAATCGTGCCGGTATGCAATCAAACAGTCAAGAATTCGACAATGAATTATTAAACCGCGAAAATATTTCAACGGTTGAATTGTGATGTCAAATCATTTAGATTTATCATTCTATATAATGTACCTTTCTACTATACCAAAAAAAAAATAAATAAATAAATAAAATAGAGAGAGAGAGAGAGAACATGCATTTATTGGAAAAACTTTCACAAAACATAAATATAAAAACATACACATGGAAATTGACAATGGGCTATGCCCGTCTATCAGAATATTGCATTTGCATTCCATATATTTGCATGATTATTTCATTCATTGGTTTATTGAAAGATTTTATTTAGACCAAATACCGAATCAACTTCTGCCCCAGTTAAATTCATGCACTAATTCTGCTCTGTACCTCCAGCTTGACAAAATCTTTAATGGCTAGAGCCATTTTCTGTCCAAATCAACCTAGAAACCTGGAATTTGTCCGGTATGAAACATGTTAGAGGAGATGGAACCCATGGTCTGCAGAGCTTCGTGAGCTGTAGGGTTTCAGGTCAGCTTGTTATAATTTATTATTATCATTTAAATGATTTAACAGGAGTACAATCCAGCTCTTAGCGACCGACCCGACACCCGCCCCCCCCCCCCCCCCCGCTCAACACTCCTTCAACTAACCTTTGGGTGGGCTCCTTCCGCCCTTTGTTATCCCGGCATCCATCACCACTTTTCCGTCCGCCCGAGGGGGTCATTCGTGTACCTGCCTCCTTGGTAAGCACTAGCCTCTCTGGTGCTCTGGTTGAATCTACAGATTTTTTCAGGGAGTTGGTTAGGCTTAGTAAGTACCGTTTATTAACACGTAAACTCTTGTTAGCCCCCCCCCCCCCCAGCCGTAGCTTTCATCTCTGTTTACTAGCTCCCCTCCTCTGAGCTAGAATCCCATATTTGTAGGTTTCATAGGCAATTTTTCATCTTCGGTACTTAAATGTGTAAAATTAATCATTTTAATGATCTGGCTGTAGAACCATAGAGGTCTACTGTCCCGTTTTTTTTTTTAATTTTATTATTTTATTTATTTATTTTATTTTTTTTTTTTATTTTTTTACATAAGGACTAGTAAAGGTTAGTGTTCATGGAATCATATCTAAGGCGTAGTAATTCAACTATGTTTGGACTTCTTGAAGTAAATTAAAAGGTTCAGGTAAAACGGACTTCAGTTATCAGCTGCCTTTTGCTTAATTTCGTTTCTAATCGATCTAACGTGCTGAAATATGAATGGGCCCTTTTTATGGGATCAACAGTGAACAAGACAAGATATTAAGGCTCGGGGCGCCCAGTTTTGACAATGTACCTACTGCCGACTACATCTTAAATACGTTGATCAGTGATTTTCGTAGAATTTAATTAGTTTTTGGCACATTTAACGCTTGCACCCGGTTCCCTTGTACAATGGTGCCTATTACACCGCATTTAAATAATGTCTATACACTCCGTTCAATCTACGCAGTTTAAAAGGGTTGTCCGAAAATAATAAACCCATTTGTTTAAATTAGCTACGTTTCAACACGAATTCATAAAACTGTCTTCGGGGATCTAGAAGTCCATTACAACATATGGAGAACAGTGATCAGCTGATGGCCCTTGTGACTAATCGATCTAACCAGCTGAATTATAAATGGACCCATTTTATGGCGTCTAGAATAGACATGACAAGATATGAAGGCTAGAGGCACCAAGTTTTAATAATGTACCACAAACTACGTCTAATATACAGATATCAGTAATGAATGTAGAAGGACTGTCTTATACTGAAATAGTGAGCCTCAGTGTTAAACGCTACAAATTCTTTCACTGGGGTTTATTATTCAATTGGCTTGCGTTCATGATTTGAATTTATACTAAGCTTTGGAGTGTGCATGTTTCACAGGAGGCACACAAATATGATCGACTGATCAATCCAAATAGGTATTTTGATCGAGAACAGATTTACGTGCTCTATGCATATCTCCTGAAATTCAATAATCGCTTTATCACCTGTGAAACACGCACACTCCAAAGCTTAGTATGAATTCAAATCATGAACGCAAGCCAATTGAATAATAAACCCCAGTGAAAGAATTATTTGCAGCGGGTTTTTTTTTCATGGTTATCAGAATGCTTCAACCCGTGTATCGGCTACAAAGGAGTTCACTCCAGTATCCATATTACTACATCACTACGTCACTAGGTTACTGATATCAACACAAAAACAATAATAAACCAAAATAACGCGAATGTTGGCACCATAAATCGGGCCATAGATCGACAATGGTTTGACCTACGGACCTGGGGAAGGGCTCATTCGATTCCTCGTGGAGTGTTCTTCAAAAAGAGTACAAATTGAGGCTTGACTTTCTTCAAGGTTTTTAGGGATTTTACAAAACTTTGACAACCCTTAAAGGGCACTTTAAATTAAGTGAGAGAGCTGGCTCAAGAATTGGGGCGTCGCCAGACCAACATGGATTTTTCCTGAAAATTTCTGCTTTTTGCTTCAGCCGTTTGGGAGAAATACGGCGTACGGACGGAAAATTTTTTATTGCAGATTCGGATTCTACACCCTTTGAAATGTAAACCATGAAATTTTCAGAAGTGGTTTGAATTTTTTTTTAAAGAGCGATTTCAATGGTTTATTATTGAATAATAAACCACAAGTTGCAGAGTTTTGTTTTCAATTTTTAAAAGTAGGTACTTGCGTTGTGTGCTGCTGTATCTCGTCATTCTTTTTCCTAGTTTCCTCAACTGCTGTATAATGTTAGTAGATTTTCTCTAGTGCTTGAATAAAAGATCTGAAGTGCCAATGTACTTGGGAATCCCAACTCTGCGGTTGTACGAGCGGCCTCCCGGGACACACCCCTGACCAGCACTCTGACCACCACCCCTGACCGGGTCCCTTCCAGTTCTCACCCCTCCGTCGGTGTCCAGGGGTCCGCCGAGCTGCCGGTCAGTAGTCAGTTACTAAGCCAGACACCAGCAGTCATGAAGCCCGTAGTCCTCGTCGCCTTGTGTTGTGGATTAGTTGCAGCCGCCGCTGCAGCCAAACTCCGTGAGTATTACGTAAATCTTAATCGGCCGCCGGCCTCGGCCGAATACATTTCCCAATACGGCAATTTACAGAGAGCGGAGCCCGGAATACGGGTAAGAAAATAAATCGACGGAGGCTGGCAAGAGATCGCTCTCTCTGGCAAGATCTCTTTAAAACAATCGAAAATTCAAAGTTTTGTTTTTCGTTCCTTAGGTTTGTTCTACCAGAATACATTCATAGATGACAAGCAATGGGAATATTAAATTACCTAAAATAGTTCAGATTTGGTGGTGCAATGATAGAAATTTCAACCAATTTGAAAAATGTATGCTACCACTTTTCAAAAATTCACAGAAAGTTCTTTGGAAATTCTTAAAAGTGCCCGAGAAAGCAGACCAATCTTCGCATAAGCTTTGAATATTCAGTTGAAATAATTCTCTCGTCTTGGTTAAGATCATCAGAAAACCAAGTGTGAGTCGTGTGTGTCCTATCAATCGGTCGGAATTACTCCTTTGTTTATTTATTTATTTATGTACGGGCAAGCCCAATTCGACAATAATAATAAAATAATGATAATAATATGTTAATAGTTTGAACGACAGTTTGCACTTCAACACTGAAGGTCAACACTTGATGTTAAACACTTGAGTCAATTGAACAACAAATCAGAGGAGGAAACTAGCGACTTTAAGCTTGAGAGGGAGGAGTTGAAAAAATCAAAATTTGGGTGGAGGGACAGAAAAAGATTGGACGATTTCTCTGATAATTTGAAGAGGAAAATGGTACGTCGAAGAGTTGGGGCGAGAATGAATTGATGATCCGTCAGGTGGAAATTTTTCTTTATTTGACGATGTCCAAGAACAAAGATCCTTCTTAATTCAGAAAAATCGCAAAATTCATTCAAAATACAGATTGCAACAATAAAATATTACGGTGAATAAGTAGAAATGGCTTACAGTAGTATACAATGTACTGCACATATACAATAGATTATACTGTAAAATATACTCCTGCTAAAAACTAAAATACGAATCAAATCAAAATTTTGATTTATTATTTTCAGTAATGAATCTTTGTAATAAACCAAGTAAACTATATGTTTAACCCCCTCAAATTAAATTTGAAGGGGGTTAAACATATAGTCTGGAAACGTAAACGCACAAAATTTGTGCGTTTACGTTTCCAGATCCGATGATTTCAAAAGGTTGCAAATTGTTACACAGTGTTTTATTGACTTGAGTCACCTGTGTACATTAGCCTTCATATCTTCTAATTGCATTCAAGATTTTTTTCTTCGTGGTTTTATTTATTGCAACTGATTGTAGGATACATCATCTAGCAATATTTTATCTCATAAATGGACACGATAAACAGGGTGAGATTTCAACAAACCAACCCTTCAGAGTAACTTGCACACTTCACCATAACCAACACACTTCACTATAACTTGCACAGTACAATCAGGTCCAGTGGCTTGTTACGCTTGAGGCTCCTTCGCTGTCCAGAACGTTGAGCATCTCCGGGTTCTTGTGCTGATGGAGGCGTTTTTCGTGCTTCTGGGCGTATTTCATGATGATTTCGTTGACTGTTTCCAGTCTTAGGTCACGATGAATGTCATCATTTCGCATATACCAGGGGGCACCAACTATGCTTCTCAGGATTTCGTTCTGACAAGTTTTTATTTTCTTTACGTTAGTCTTTTTGGCACATCCCCACAGTTGAATCCCGTATGTCCAAATAGGGCGTAAAATCTGTTTGTAAATAAGCAGTTTATTGTGAAGTGAAAGACGGGAATCCGCTCTCAGCAGCCAATACATTTTCCTGTATTTAATCTTCAGTTCCTCCTTTTTCTTCTCGATGTGACGATTCCATACCAATTTTGAATCGGGAGTCATACCCAGATATTTCACAGTGTCAGAGTATGGGACTTTGTTCGAGTTTAACACAAGTTCTGGCTGTGATTTTTCGGTTGGTGAAGTTAATGTGAACTGACTTGGACTCGTTCAGCTTCATTCTCCATTTCTTGGTCCAGTTTGTAATCTTGTTGGCGGCCTCTTGTAGTTTTTGGGTTGGGTCTTCTACTTCTTGTCCAGTAGAGAGTATGGCTGTGTCATTCGCGAAGGTGGCTATCATTGTATCTTCCTGCTGGGGTAAATCCCGAGTGTACATCAGGTACAGTTCTGGCCCGAGGACGCTTCCCTGCGGAACACCTGCTTTAATAGGCCTTAGGCTGGAGTAATTGGTCGTCCCTCTTACATCGACAGTTTTTGAGGGTTCGATTTTTTTATATGTTTGACATTTTCAGGTCTTTGCTATGGCACATAAACAAAGAATCGTCACGGAAATTGTTCACAAAAATTGACCCTTGATGAAAATCTCTCAGTGAGTTGCGGACTCGTACGCAAGCGTTTTAAAATAAAACAGCGCGATGTCTTAAGGATTGGTTTACACTCGATTGATGTCAGTGTAATACATCAATGTAGTTTTTTATTCAATTTTTGGAATCTGCCTATCTCGAAATGTAAACCAACATCTTTTGAGAGAAAGAGGGAGGGGGTTTAATTTTTCTTTAAATTTCCCGCTCGATTTCAAAGGTTCATTATTGAACAAATAGATAAACCTAAAGAATCCGTCCTTCCGCCATACGCCGCCCAAAGCTTTTCTCTGGAACTGCTGCATCGAAGTTTACGAAATTTCGCTCAAAAATCCAACATCGATCCGGAATGTGCCAATAATCTCCTCATCTTGATCAATCAACCCTAACGGATTATATATAAGGATTAAACTATCAAAAAATTGAAATCTCTAAAACTTTCAATATAAAAGGGAGGAGATAGAGAGAGGGAATTTTTTGTTTGTTTAACACAGAAATTAGTTCTCTGAATCCAATGACACCACTGATGTACTGATGTACGATTATCGGTTTGCTCACTAACCGCTGTTCTGTCTTTAAACGCCTGGATACTAAATGACTAGAGATAGACCTGTTGGAAGATGGATGCTATACGAAAATACTAATCATATTGCCGTCTACGATCAAGTTTTTCATTATTTATTTATATTTTTGTCGACAAGTGAGGTGTAGGTAGGTGTTTTATTCTATCTGGTTGAATTTCTATTATTTTATTCCCGGAGTTCTACGACGTGCCTATTTACAGTATATTACCCCACAGTTAGTATTCCGATATCAGCTTTTGTGAAGCGCGAGAGAGAAATAAATTAAAATGCAAAACACACTGATCAGCTGAGGGGCATTGTGGCTGATTTCTTCCCCAATCGATATACCGGCCTGAGGTATAGATTGAGTTCTTTAAATGACATCTAGAATACAATTATAATTGTTGAATTCCCCGAGTTTGAAAAATGTGACATATATAAGTGATTTACGTGGAAAGATTACACAGGTTCAAACACAGGTATAACCTCAAAATAGCGATAATATATTTTGCAATTTAAAAAAAAATTGAAGCCTGATGAGGACTAACGGACTTCAAAATCGTGTTCAGCTCATCAAAATACATAAAAAATGCTAAGTAATGAATCTTTTTGTACCAATTTGGAGCGTTCTGAATATCGACAGAAGTAAAATCGTTAGTTTCAGGAAATCAAAGGTAATCAGTACTTCTAATTGTATAATCATTCGCGATATTCAAGGCACGACATAATTCCTCTAAATGTGACTTTTATTGATTATGTCATTCGATTCCAGTCATCCTTGGGCTCCTTCAGGCCCTACCTCTATATTTCAGACGCCTCGTGAATTCGGCCGCCTAGCTCTTATGAACACCAATTCCCGTTATTATGTGGCTCATGGGTCACCAAGATCCACTTCAAGTTTCTCAATGTTTTGCCAGAGTTTTAATTACAATTATACTATTATTCCCATTATTTCTATAATTGACGTAAAAGTAAATGTAATTGGAACAACGAGAGTTATTGGTATCTAGTCGAAGAACCGCTAGTTGTAATTTCATCATTCGTACACTTCCTGTACTCCGGGTGAATTGCGTTAAAACCAAATCAAAAATAATGCGCATTATTTCATGAAAGTTTATTATTTTTAAAATTGGGATTTAAACCATTTAAACATTTTCCACCCTAAAAACCTCGAAAAAAAAACTTCGTTTTTAACCAGTTTTGGCACTTAGCTTCGGATATTCTAAAAGTTAGGACCAACTAGTCCTCAAAATGAACTCCATAGGCTACACTACACTAACTACCCATTTTCGCTCGACGATCAAAAAGGTTCATAATTGGATATAATAACCAGAAGCTTGTCAGTATGATTCCCTGGACAACTAAGCCAACGCCTTCAAGTGGGTGGGTCAAGCTTATTGCAAAGCGTATTGCAGTCACTGCGATAACTCTACAGTGATTACAATAATCAAAAGGGGCAAATTATCGCACAAAGGCTTATTATTCCCGTACTATATCCCCCCCCCCCTCCGTATATCACTGATTCATGTTGATTATAGAAGTAGTCTGTGGTCAGTGGCGTAAGTAAGACATTCCAAGCCCCCTGGGGTTTCCTGACGCCCTCCACCGCCAACAAGGATTACTCAACGACTAGGCCAAGGTCTTACGCCAATAGCAATAAATGTTGCATTACAAACTATACATTATATTTTATTCGATATTTTAAATGCCAAAAGTGAAAAACAACTGCTTCCCATACAAGAACGTTACCAATTCTAACCCCTGGGTTAATTTTTTATGCTATGCGTGATTGTCATATATTTCCGAGCAAGTGAAGCACAGGTAGGTTTAATTGTATCTCGTTCTATTCCAGTTGTTATATTCATGGATTTCTACGTCATGACCATATGCAGAGTATTGCTCTACTCTAGGTATTTTGCTATCAGCTTTTTTCATTTACTGAGGAACTAGTTAAACTAAGTGTTGGTGTTAAACTTGTAAAAATAACTCCGTACACAAAAACACTCGACGAATTCATCCTACCGTCTCTGTGACATCTAGAAGTCAATGACAAGGTCACACTGAAGAACCCTCATAACTGATTTCTTTCTAAATCGAAGCCCTGAGTTTAGCTATTATACCATTGCGTCTAATAAACATAGATGAGTGATTTACGTAGTGCTATGTACACGTAACGCTTCTAACATTATCCGATACAGAGATAAAGAACCTCTCTGTAATTTTTTTCTTCTGTAATAGTTTTTCTCTCTAAAAGCGTTTACCTTGTTATAAACTGCATACACTTCCCAACTCCCCTTCATAACAAGTTTATTAAAAAGTCGTGAAGGATGTTGCATTCGGTAGCCTCGTGTATGTTACTTGGTCGCCCTTCAGCGAGACCTCGTCCGACAGAGAAGAGGCAAAAACATCTAAACCACCTTCCTCGGGTGGTAGTTTTTCTGTACCGGGTTCAGTTTATTATTTTCTGCCTCGGATTCATTGGGATTTACCGCTAATTCAAATCAAGGACAACTACACTTCTCATATTAAGCACACAAAAAACCAGGAACTGGTAAATGAAAGATATGAAAATGAAGTTATGATTCATCACTGATTACGATCTAATACAAACCGAAAACGAAATTTCTATTTAGATGAATTTATTGTGCAAATCACTCGTTCACCTCTCTTCTGGTAGGTAGATACAGAAAGTCACTTATTATGACTAAGGGTGGTATTCATTAACAGGAATTGAGCGTGAGTGTTGCCCGAAGTATAGGATTAAGGAGAATCGTGCTCTTAATTCGAGCCATAGGGCAGCATTCGAAAACAATGGGTCATCTTCTACTCACCTGTACAATTCATTGTTGAGATGTGGCTCAATTGGCAGTTAGGGACGGTCTCGGATTATGTGAGTGTGACAGTCCACATTTTTACCATTTATTAGCTGCTCTCATGGTATGTTTTATGGACGGTTTCCCTGTTTTATAGGAAAGGGCATGGGATATTCCCTCTTTCCTATTCCTTGCTGGTTTCAAGAGTTCTGAAATGTTACTCTTTTCCCATAAGGTCAGTGTTGTTTCGAGTTAACTTACTTCTGTGCTACTTCAGCACTTCAACACTGTGCATTCACGGAAAAGAAAAGGAGTAGAAACTTGAGTATTATTGAAATTATAAAAAGTGACAACAAGTTTAGTTGATGAGAAGAAGGCATAGATGTCCAGTATTGTAAAGCAATACGCAATGCGCAAGTTTGTTGTGGAGTTCATAGTACAGACAGGGAAAGCACGGTTTCCATCTGCCGATGGTTTTTTGCACAGAGGTCTCACCAACTCTTTCAATCTTCTTGAACACCAAACTGCATGCACTACACACTTGTTTTGAGGTCGCGTCAAATCATAGACCAACTAACAACTTTCAGCAGTGGTGACAACAGTAGAGAGATCTCTTGAATCGTTTTTTACTCGTTTCGGACGTATGACAGAAAGTATCCCTGACGGTGTCTGAATCGCCTGCAGAACAGTTATTCTCTGTCCTTCTTTGTCGCCATTCTTTAACATAATAATTGTTCAAATCAAACAAATCTATTACAACATGCTTATAGATGGGAAGTGAAAGTGAAGTAAAAATTGTCTTATCCATCGAATCAGATGAGATATTTTGAACGGCCTACCCTTTTCAAGAACTCGAATTTATTATAACTTTTGTTACTTACACATTAGTAGAATAGAAGAATTTGACAGTAATTAAATACATGAGTAGGTAATTAAAAACATCTGCAATTAAGAGTGTTTGAGTAATTGTTTAAAAAATCCAAAAGGAAAGGAAATCAAAGAGCTCAATTGATTAGAGTAATCTTCTGAAAGCAACAATTAACGAAAGTAATTGAAATATTGTTGCAATAAGCCTCAAAAAGTAATTGTATTGGAATTTGGCAAGCGTTGGAATGGTGACAAAAGAAAGAAATGTTGAAAAATGTGATTCTTACTGTGTGTAAAATCATGCAACTGCGTAATTATACTGTAATCAGTTGTTCATGATTCTTAATTTTTCGTTTTTTGATGGGTTTACATCACTGACCTTCCAATTACTTTTTTTTAACCTTATATTTTGATTCATTTGAGACAGATGAAGTGTGGGCGTTTTATATCATTTCATTGATTCGCTCCCGTCTTGTCTTGGTGGCTACTTTTACTTAATGTCCGGTATACTACGTTAAATAATTAGGTATAAGCCGATGATCTGCGTGGAAGGGCTGTTCAGGGTTTCACGTTAGTCGCTCTCTGTTTGACAGATTTCGGTAATTTGTCAAAGGTTGACTACTTGTCAAAAGTTACTGGGCACGCTTCCCACTTCCTCTCTCTACGGGTCGTCAAAATTTGTTTTTCTCTCAAGGCTCCAGTTGAAAACTACTAAGCACCCGTTGCGACTGCATATAATGAGATGTGGCATCAATCAATACATTTCAACATCGGCCGAGGCGGCAAGAGTTTAGGAATTGAAGGTCGATCCTTTGACCGAAGGTAAAACGTAACGTAACAACTGGATTTACGAGTAGGTACTTCGATGTACCTATATAGGAAGGCGGGTAGGTGAGTACATCAACGGGCCAGGGACACGTAAATAAAAAGTCGTATTCACTTTGGGACGGAAAAAGAAGTGTCGGCAGCGCAAAAAGATTTCCCGAGGGTCGTCAATTCTTCGGGAATAAATACGAGAAATCGAAGGTTTCAGTTCAAGATCAACTCGTGATAAATGGAAGTGACGTAATGGATGACAGTAACCTGTATGAGCCTTTAAAAGTTGGTAGAGATCAGGCGGTAGGTAGGGCTTGGGAGCAGGAACGTAACCAGGCCGTATTTCACCCGGGGCAAGAAATCAATTTTGCCCCCCCCCCCCCCCCATAGGCCCGATATCTCATGACTCATACCATCTTGATATACCAATGAACCAAAATATAAATATAATTAATTTGATTTATTCACAATGTATAAACTCTTTTACTAAAAGGAGGAAGGTTTGGTAAATAAGTTCTCAATGTAAAATATCATATAATTTTTATTAAATAACAAACTAATAGATGATAAATAAATTTTTGTACAAAATGAAAGCCCTAAACAAACTTTAAAATAAAAATTATCGGGCTTTTTTTGCTGCAAATGTTTTAATGATATCATCAAAAGATAGTGCTGAAGCTATTTTGTGCTCTATTGATATGATGGCCAAGTTGGTTAGTCGTTGTTGTCCTGTCAAGTTCCTGATGTAGTTTTGCATTATCCTCAGTTTACTAGAACTTCTTTCATTCGATGCAACACACTGGTGTTGTAAGAAAAATTCTCAAAGCTGTGGTAATGGAGGTCGTTTTTCCAAATACGAGTATAAACCAAAAGTTCGAATGGAGTAGACTCGCCTCGTCAACTACCCTGCATACGGCCCCTCAAGGCCTACTTCTCGCCTCGCGAAGTATACGTTTTCTATCGCCTTTGTCCTTTCTTGTAGGCCTATTGCATTCCTTATTTATATTATTTTTCCTTTTAGTAAATATTTTCAAATTTACTCCAAACGGTCATAATATTTTTACAAAACTTGGTAAACTGTCACTTCAATTTGAAATACTGATAGTAAAATCTTCAAAAACACTTGAAAACAAATTGTTTTTCTTCAAATACTGGAAAGTTATTTTCTTTCTATAATTTTGTTGTCTTCTGTAACTATCATCAAAACTAAAGTTTGTTTCTGGTTTAATTTTTTTTTTTTTTATGGATTTCAACAGACAGACTTTCAATAGAGTTGTTGAATCTAAAAATATGTTCAAAATTCTATTCCAAATGCAGAGTAGAAGATTTTAAATTTTGGGGTCAGAATTGACTGTGTTGCAGGGGGCCTCGCCCAAAAGTTGGGGTGGCCCTACATCCTTTGGGTAGGTTCCAATGACCATGTAGTTTTATTTAGATGAGTGACCAGCATTTGCTGCATTTTTCAATTGGAAACGGTAGAAGTTTCGATTTTCACTAGCCAGTAGTAATGCTGTTTGTTGGAAGTCGATTAATAATGTTATTATTGACAAATAATAAGCCTAAGCCCGACACGGCCTTGAAAAGTGGCGGCGTCTGGAATCCCGGGGATGAGGTCTCCAGGGCAACAGGGCAGGGAAACGGAGCGCGCATTACACAACGGCCGTTTTGATGAGACGAGAGAGAGAAGGTGGTCGGGCCAGGAGGCTGTGCTGTAACAACCGCCTCGCCGAGTTCGATGCTCCTCGTTCTGTCCACATCGCGCAGCACAAAAGGAATAACACATGGATGGAATCTTTAATCTGAAACTATTACAACTGCTGAGCTTGACAGAATTATAGCTGACATTAATGGAAAATCAGCTTCTCCGATCGATTAGTAACGTCTCACTAGGATTATCGAAAAAGCACTTGTCCGTACTGAAGGATGCACTCGTGCACATGATTAACCTCAACCTAAATAATGAAATGCTTCTGCAAATTATTAAAATAGCTCGTGTTTTGCCTCTTTTCAATGGTGGTCATTCATCCGACTTCACGAACTACCACCCAATATCCCTATTGAGCTCCATATCTAGGCGAATCGAGCGATGGGTCAAGCAGTTCCTTTACAGTCACTTGAAGGAACAGAACCTGTTGACAGCTAGACAGTTTGATTTTCGGAAGGGGATAGGGATGGAAAAGGCTTTGTACTTGTCAACCAAAGTGCACAGGGGACAGGTTGTCCGAGCGAGCTGTGGCGTCAGTCCTTCAGCTGTTTACTTTCAGTGGGTGTACTGATTGCCCCGGTTCGAATCCGGCTGGCACCAATGGTTAGGGCCAAAATCCTATCAAGTGTTGTATACCTGCCCTGTCGTTAGACAGTTCACCTCTGATCTCGATATCACCTGAATCCAAAAAGCTCCCAACCCAGGGGCGTGAGGCAATTGGAAGCCAGAGCGAAAATGTCAGACCTAGTGCCGATCCTCTCTAGAGGACGGCTGGCGACGTCCGCGACACCTCCGGGTAGTCGGACGAAAATCCAAAGTGAAATTCCTTGTTTACTTTACTTTACTTTTGTCAACCAAAGACATCAATTCTGTTTTACATCGTGGGAAAAAGCTGTTTTATTAACGTTAGACATGACAAAAGCATTCGACTCTATTGAGAGAGATCTCCTAATAAAAATATTACTAAGCTGTATTATTGGTGGTTTGAAACCGAAGTGGGTTATGAGTTGCTTAGCAGGAAGAAAGCTAAGTGTTACAATATAACGTGTTGACAGGGCTTAAAAAATATATTTAATGCGGTGTGATTCAGAGTGGGACGCTTGCTTCTATTTCCTTCTTGATTTTTATAAATCGCTTTGAAAATTTGAACTTGAAAGGTACCTGTTACCTAATTTGTAGATGAACCGGCAATGTTATTTGAATGTGGTAAGTGGTAGGACAAGTTTTAAATCGGTTACAGTGGCTTAAATCAATCCTACGGGTGGCTATGCGGTAATATAATATATTATGTGAATATCTGCGCAAAAACCACATACGGAAAAAGTCACTGGGTACCCTAATCAAGTCACATGTCATGTGACAGATCAAACGACTCGTACGCCTATCGCGTCCGCACGTGTCTTGAGCTGGAACGGGTACTGGAAGGTACCCCAAGGTACAAGAGACGAAGAACTTGAATAGGATTGCCATTTGCTACCGATGACTACAAAATTACAGCAATTTATTCATGTATTTTAATACTTGGAGGATTTCTTAGTAACGGAAATTTGATAATCGTATACAAGGTACAGGAGCAGAGTTTATTCATTTTGGAATTGTTGCATGTGGGAGGGACGGGGACTGTCCCTTCAGTTCTGAATTCACTCAATATGATCCAGAAATCCTATTTGAAAATAATCGCATAAAACCCTCTAAGATTTCCTACTATTGGTTGTAATAACTGCACTCGCGTATTTTCCATCCAACTATTATTATAGTTGTACCACGCATTTCTTCTTAAGATTCAAAATTATTCAACTTTTAACGGATATTAAATACCCAATCCGCCTCACCTCCCAATCCTTAGTAATATTGACATTGAATTTGAATTTTTCAGCATCCACCTTCAGAAAATGTGCACGAGACGGACCAAAGTTTGACGAGTGCTTAGAAATCGCAATCGCAGATGCCATCAAAAATCAACTTGGCGGAGGTTCGTAATTTATTATTTGTTTTCTTTTATTACTTTTAGTTGATTCATTATTATTTTTATTATTATATTACCAATTAATTAATTATTTATTAGGTTTCATTCAATCAACAAACATGCGAGATAAGTTGGTGTAATTAGTTTTGACAATAACCACCAATGCCTTCGTTTTTGGAAATTGTGTGTAAGTAGTCAGAATAGAACAGACATTTTTGAATTTAAAATCCTTTAAAAAAAAGTACATACTTACATGAATATTTAATACATAATATGTAATACATATTATGTAACTATTCAACTTCAATTATAAAAAGTCGGTAGATACATAATAGAAAGAGAAAACTATAGACATAGTTAGTTCTAAAAAACATTTTAAAAACCAATATTCTAACTTTTTAAATTTTTTGTGACTGGGATTTCTTCATAGGAATAATATTTCCTCAAAACTATTTGAAAATGATTTAGCATACTCCAACTGTACCAGTACACTCGTAGACTACTCTAGCCGTATACACAGTTTCACTCTGATTTTTTTCTCATTAGAGATAATTTTAGGCCACACATCATTAATTTATGGTTCCGCTAATGTATAAATGATTTCAAAATGATGGAGCAGTCTTCAATTTGACTAAGGAAACCTTAAATGTATTACAATCTTGAAATACCATATTTATATTAAAAAGCAAATCATGAAGAATTTCTTCTGTACGTTTTTATGCTTCAGCTTTGCAACCATTATACTCTATTTGCACAAGCTGAACAATTGATTGAAACTTGCGATTGGTCCATTTTTCTTTTCATTTCAGTTCATATAGGTAATTTTCATTAATAACCTTATCAATAAAGTTAAGAGAAATGTGAAATACTGAACTTACCTCGAATGAATCGCTGAAGTATATCAAAAGATGCGTTTTCAAACATCACGGCACCACCTCCAAACACGAACGATTGTGTGTGAAACTTAGAACGTTTACTATAGATTTAAATTTACAAATCCGTACAGGATATTGTCAAATTCTACAACAACTTCCACTCGTAAAGAGCCTTCAAACGGAAGATGTCCTCAGCTTACCTTAGCTGGTGTTAGTTTTTGTTCAACTCGACAATCTAAATGTTGAAGCTTAGGAAGTTTCTCAGAAATTTGCATGTTTCAATGCCATTTTGATAATCTATTTGACTATAAAATTTCTCAAACTAGATGGTTAGGTAGTTGGGAATTGCCTTGAATAACTGTTCAAAGAAGTCTTTCTGTAAAACACTTTATTGAATATTTGAAGGTACAGTAGAATCAGGATAATAACAATCCAAGTCCGGATAGTAAGAAATACGCTATTAAAACTGTGACTGTGTGTTGAAATAGGTATCCCCAAGTTGGGAGTTCTTGCACTGGAACCGCTGGTGATCACCCAGTTGGCCATCGGAAGAGGGAAAGGCCCGATCAGCTTGGATTTGACTTTCAAAAACTTGAAAATCCACGGAATCACCGATGTGAAAATCATGGAGCAGAAGTGAGTACCGTTCCGTCCAGGTGTTAGTTCCAACAATCTGTAACAAGATGCTCAAATAAAATTTGAGTGTATAGGAAAAAACGCTGCAAATTATTATGAAAAAGTGTATTACTTGTGTATCCATTATTTAGCTCTCTTCTAAGTAAGTCAATGATCTACATTCATTAGACGTAGAGTGTGGTACATTATCTAAGTTCGCACTTCACTATCTTGTAATTGTGTTCTAGGTATCCTTAAAAGAGCTACATTTATACTTCAGTACGATAGATCGATAAGGAAAGAAATTAGCCACAAGGGCCCTTCAGCTAATCAGTTTGTCTCCTTACTTAGTAATTGACTTCGAAATGCTCCATAGACTGAAGGTGACTCCTTCATAATACAAATCAGTAAACCACCACCTTTAACAACTTTACTAGTCTCTCGATACGAAACAAAAGCTGATATCAAAATACCTACAATGGTACAACATATTGAATCTCTGAATAGCAAAACATGATGCTACCATCAAAGTGGCCAAAAGGAGCTGTATTCGCGCAAAAATCACAATAAATATGAAAAAATTCATTCCAGTCATTCAGCCGTTGTGATACTTGTAGATTAATACTGGAAACAGCGACTAGGTGGAGATAAATGATATTCAAAACTTCCAAAACTCAAAATTTTCTTGGTATTTCGACATACCACTCAATAACCTGATTTTCACCACCCATATCGATCAATTTAAAGAACTTAATGTGTGTATGTCACTTCTGTATATTGACGTTTACAAAAAAAAAATCCATTCTTCTTCGAAAAAACTCTGCAAATTCTTTCACTGGGGTTTATTATTCATTTGGCATGCATTCATGATTTGAATTTCTACTAAGCTTCGGAGTGTGCGTGTTTCACAGGTGGTAGAGCGATTATTGAATTTCAGGAGGCACACAAATATGATCAACTGATCAATCCAAATACGTATTTTGGTTGAGAACCGATTTACGTTCTCTATGCATATCTCCTGAAATTCAATAATCGCTCTATCACCTCCAAGTTCAAATTTAGGCCGCCTTGACTTTTTTTGAGGTTTTTAGGGATTTTACAAAACTTTGACAACCCTTAAAGGACACTTTAAATTAAGTGAGAGAGCTGGCTAAACAAGTGGGGCGTTGTCGGACCAATATTGATTTTTCCTGTAAATTTCAGATTTTTTGCTACAGCCGTTTGGGAGAAATCGTGCGTACGGCGTGCGGCGGACGGACGAAAAAATTTTTATTGCAGATTTCGATTCTACACCCTTTGAAACGTAAACCATAAAATTTTCGGGGGGTTAGATTTTATTTTATTTATTTATTTTATTTATTTTTTTTTTTTTTTTTAAGAGCGATTACAATGTTTTATTATTGAATAATAAACCAAAAGAATGAAGTCGTAATAAAACAGCAAAAAACCATGATAAACGGTTTGCAACTCTACTGTGCATTAAAAAAAATAAATATGGTCGAAAGTCAAGAGTAAGATTTTACGCAACGGTTGGTTTTTTCAACCATTTGATTTTATCCGTTATGGTTAATTTTTATAAATCGAAATCCAAATTTTTAAAATCCGATTTCTGTTCTTTTCAAGTTCTTTAGTAGTTTCCCTCACAATGTTCCTGGTCGGTGGCTTGGGCCCATTATTGGAAATCATACATCAAAATGTAACTTGCTACTTGAAACAAGTAAGCACATTTGAGCTGCCTACTTCAAAAAATAACTTTTTTTCCTTTCGCATACAATGTAAATATAACAAAATAAATTTAAAAAATATAAAATAACAAAAAAAGTCATTATCATTATTAAATATTAACAAAATCTCCATTATCATCGTCACATCCCCAAAAAAGGTGCGAGCACGATTGTACAGCCAGATAGTTTAAACACTCGGGTGTTTGGTTAGGTTTCTAATTAACGCTAAGTTTATTTACCTACAAATTAGGTAGTAACAAATGTTGGTTTCAAGTTAACACTGGACGTCCATAATAAAACAATATTTTGACGTTGTGTATTCTTGTTTTTAGAACGGATTTGAAAGACATGCGTTTGGAGAGCCGGAGCCTAAATAAACAGTTGGTTCTCGACGGCGACTACGAAGTAGATGGGAAAATACTTCTCCTTCCAATCAGAGGAAAAGGCAAAGCCAACATCACTTTGGGTTAGTACAGAAGCAATTATTGACGAAAATAAATTACCTGCTTAGGTAGTATCCACTTACGAAGTAGGTTATTCTCAGCCCAACACTTAATTCCCAGGAAATGTAAACTAAGTCTAATGAAAACTGTAAAAGTTATTATTATTGCAAGTTGTTAACATTAGTGCATGTACAGCAGCTACTAAGGCCCAAAAAAACGTGTTCACCTCCCATAGATTTTTTTCAAAATTGACATTGAAGGGCGAATTAACATAAAGCTAATCAAAGTCAACCAAGTAACATATAAAGTGATGCACCTGGTGGACAGTGCAGTTAACAAAAGTAAGCTCTGCAAAGCCATCAACAAGCAGAAAAAGTTCCTTCTTTACCCTGGAATAGTTAAAAGAGGAGGTTGGGTTGTTGCCAAGGTACTTCACAGGAGGATGACTAGCAGCAAAGATAACAAAAATATATGCAAGAACAGATTACCAAAATAACACATATAAATAAACTAGATGATCATGATGACGTTGACGATGATTCAAATGAATTCGAAGAATGTCTAATACCAAAGAGATTATTGCCTTTTAAAATTAAGAAAATACATGCTGATGAAGCCCACGTTGCATGGGCGAAACGTTCACCGATCGAAACCATGACAATAAAGCTGTTTTAAGAAATTGAAGAGCTCCAACAACTTATTCGATAAAATGTATGATTTTAAGCACAAATCGTGTGCAGAAATTGCGCAAATCAATACAAAAATCAAACATAAAATCAATAAAAAGTTTGGATTATCAATCGGGACCGTTTCGGTACTTATCACGTATGTAAGTTAGCAGAAAGTTCAATCCATTTTGCGAAAAGTTTGAATCAAATCGCGAAAGGTTTTATTCTTTTTGCGGTAAGTGCAATTCAATTCGATTTAATTCAAAGTGCGAATGCTATGGTATGGGTTGATTACATTTATGAAATGTTTCCCGACTACTCTGAATTTGGGCGAGGTCTGTCCACTAGACCTTGAGGAAGTTAAGATTGATGGATTTTACGAATGTACAAAATTTTAATGTTTATTATTCAATTAATATTTAAATTATTTATTCAATCGATTCAATTATTTGTTCAATTAATATTTAATATTGATTTGTGCATAATCGAATTGACAGGGAACTCAACCCACACATTCCTTGGCATTGTCATCAAAATTGTGAGGAAACTGTAGAGGTTAGGCTTTTTTCTAGGATTTGCAGACAACAGTGAGACGAACACTCATAGACACAAAACCAAAGTAAATTTGTTAAAAATGGTCTGCCACTCAACTAGCTAAGCTACGGACTGAGTCACTCGCGACGAAGTTGTGGAAACCCATTTCAAATAAAAACGGAGTAAGATGGAACGTTGTCTATATTTCCACGAAAGTAAAGAGTTACACTGTTAAATCGATTTCGACGGTTAGGTCATCATCAGTAACAAACATGAACAGTTCATGTGCCATGGTAGATCGATTTGGTACGAAATTAGCCTCAAGCGTTTCCAGATGATCACTGATTCTCCATACGTTATAAATGACCTCTAGATATCAGAAATACAGTTGGATGACTTCATCTTTAATAAGACTCTGTGGACACCAACCTTTACTAGTCCACTTTTTACGAAACGAAAGCTGATACTGAAATACCTAGAATGATTCAATATACTGTACTTTGCCACAGAAACCCACGAATATAAAAATTACAATTTAACAAAATGGAATAAAACACCCACTTGTCCGAAATTATATAACATAAGTACTTGAATCTTGAAAAAATCAATCAGAAAATGGACTCTATAAACTAAATTTTATTGCTGATTCATTTAAGCATCCTTGTTAAAGTGAACCCAAGGAAGGTATAAGCGGTTGTGCAGTTAACTGATGGAGGCCGTACTTGCTCAATGAACGAGTATGGAAATATATAATTCAATTCGTATTCGTCGATATAGTGAATCAATCAAATAAATAAAGGTGTTGTTGAATAAAATCTTAGGGCGCTTCTGCCGAAGTTGAGGTTTCACGGGTAGTCAACAATATCACAAAATATGCTGCTTTGCCACTACTTAGTTAGGAAAGTGAAGTCACTTTGATAACTATGATATGAAGTCAGTCAAGTTAACAAGGGTGTAACAGCAAGCTAAAAACGAAGGAGAGAACTGACTCCGGATTCTGTTAACCAAAAACGGGAAAATTTTGTTTGGAGGGGAAGTGAAGAAAATTTAGAGTGGGGAATCGTGGGGAGTAGAGAGAGGGGGATAGTAGAAACCAATCAGGGAGCGGGGTTACAACAACCCCGGGAAACCCCAGGGTGCTAGGGGGAGACTACGAGTGACTGACCGTTTGCCAGAAAAAGGGGTGGCTTGGGAAAAACGTACGGCACAAAGCAGCTTGAGGAATTTGGAGTCCATTAAAGCCTTTGAATATTTTCACATACAAATTGGATTATCTAAAAATGAGGTGCCAAAAGCGGCGAGTATGGTCACCGTTATCTACGGGCCTTGAATAGGAGTCTAATGTGGTTTTCAAGAGGTAATGACGCTAACACCAAAAAACTCTTCATGATCCAAAACCATTTCAGATACATCTGAACAATCCTCATACCTACTAAAATTTTGTACCAATATTCTTTCTTTTTGGTTTCATTAAGTGTTCTGCCTTGTTTTTGAAAATATGGTTGTAAGGGTCATCTTATTAAAACCGGACGTAAGGGTGCCTCCGTAACGCAAGCGTTCTTTACCAATATGTTTTTAATTATGCTTTCGGATTTTTTGCATCTTGAAACGTAAAACAACCAATTTGGGAGGGGAGGGGCTAACCATTGATTCTACTTGGTCGATTTCAAAGGTACATTATTGCAAATAATAAACCAAAAAGTAATCCTTATAGGTATAAATATCAGTTTTTATTAAAACTCGGAGTTTGTTTTCGTCTATCTATCTGCGTTTTTTTATTCCCAATATACCGGTAAACTGCCCAACCGACTTCAAGTGGCAGAACGTTAGGACCTCCAAAACATCCTTCCACTTAATAAACGGCGGATTCGATTGGGTCCCAAACTTTTGTAATTGGAGTTAGTATCAAGTTTGTTATCGGTGGAAAATCGTGACAACTGGAGAAGCCTTGAGGGAATTCGATATTTCATGTGAAGCACTGATTTCCTGTTATAGTCCTGCTACAAATCTCAATCATGAAATTGAGCTACCATGTGCACAAAGTCATTTGATCTAACATCGGTCACAACTCCATTCTCTTACGAAATTTAAAATTTTCAAGTAGAATATTTTTCCAATATGGTGTAGGTGATTCATGTTTGAATATTGAATTTATAAATTCGAACTATAAACGTCGGATTCGATTTCCCGATCGAACACTTGGACACCCCTAAATAGTTCATTCGATTCGGATAGGTATCTTTAATTTAGTTATGGCGCAAATCCTGCTAGCTTTTGTAAGTGTTAGCTAAAATTTCATAATATATGTTTGTTAGCATAATCAAAACCTAAATTAACCCCTATTTCTGTCTACATCAAATTATGAATAGAAATGTACCAACTATGATAAACATTTGAAACGTGCTATCTAACGCATTTAGATAAGTAACCGACAACTGATTGTACCTAATTTTATTAAAAAAAGCTTGTAAACGCCTAATAATTTGTCAAAGTTTGCCTGATTTATTGTATATTTCTGTATACGAAGAACGGATTTCCTGTTACTTAATAAATTGGCATTACAAATCCATAATGAAGATTAAATTGAAATAGAAATTACAAATCTTGTTTAATTTAATGTGCATGTAACATCAGCCAGGCTAATAAAAATCTAATTTGTTGGTATGTTAACCTACCATCCACCATCTCGTTAATCTATCAGTAGGTAACAGTGTACATTATCAATATCAAAATACATTATTTACTTGGAAAGTCCACAATTTACTGCCCCAACAAACCTTAATTCAGGTTTACAACCTTGTCAAAAAGCCTCGTAATCAAGGTTTGGCTCTAGTTTACTACCTAGTAGTTAGCAGTAGGTGATAATGAAGAATTAGGTATTGAAATCACAGTTATTTTTAACAAACTTGGTATTTCAATTTCTGAGCGTTCAGTCTTCTGAAACTGTTCCATTGGCTTCAAGAAAAGAATTTTTCTTCAATAAAAATTGGTGCCTAATGGACATGATATATTCAGATTAAACAACCTCGAATGAATACAATTGGTTCTAAAACAATGCAAATTGTAGCATGCTATAGATTCAGTTACTGTGACTAAACCCTCTCGATTCCTTTCTTGAAACTAAACCGTAAATACAATGAGTTTGATAAATTGTATTATTTTGCACGTCCTGATTAGTTTGAGATGAACTGCTCCCATCGGTATCTGTTTCTACTAAACTCATTCCCCAATATTCAGCGGTGTTCTTTTCTAGCAGTTTCAAGTCTGAAATACTAATATCATAAGCCCTTATTCTAATCTTTGCATGCAATGGAAGAGATAATCTTCAAAAAATAGAAAGAAGAATCAGTCTCATTCGTGTACTATATCCATGCACCAAGTTACACAACAACAACCTAACTGTTATATGTAAAGAAGGTTTTTATACATCGACATTAACGTCATTAATGAGTTCAGCATCAAATACCATCAGAAGTGTTCGTTTCCGGCGTAATGATCTGTGATCTCCGTTTTGTCATAATTGCTATGAATCATTCTGTCGAATGAAATTGTGTATTACTTATCTCGTAATACAGGATTTCGAGGCTTGAAAACACCAACTGTTTTGATGTGAGGCTGCCTCGGAAGTCGGTTGTCTCCATTTCTTAATCATCTTCGGAAAACTACAAAACCCTCTTGAAAACTAAACAACCGATTGAGCGTTATGGATATCATCGAACCAGTATATTCTCTTGTGTTCACCAAGTTGGTAAGTACCGTTAATATAGAATAGTAAAAAGGAGACAATTTTTATACCTAAAAAGCTCATCTAAGTAGCTGACTCAGATGTTATCTACATTTTGCTATCGATGTGGATTTTTTTCCGGATGATTCGTTGCTGTAGCTGTCAACTTATTCATCGAAGGTAGTTGAAGGGTTTATCGAATTGTTCAACACCTGTATGCTGTGTGGTGTAAATGTTCAATTTTGATTCATTTTACTCTGCAGTGGGTCTTAGAAACGACCTTCGACAAATCGTCCCCATAACTTGTCGGTTTGCATTATCGGAGATCGAGGTTGAGGTAAAATTCAATAAATCCCTCTGTCTTTTGTTACATAACGATTAGTTAACTAGTCCTTCATTACTTGAAGTCAAGTCTGGAACAGATAGATCAACTGCAATCGTATGTGATCAACTGGGATGGGGGGGGGGCTCATAATTTTCTACTGCCGTACCTGTATCAGCTTTACCGAAACTTTTAGTGCGTACCCATCTGGTGTGCTTGTGCTTTGGTCTAAATATCTGGCAAAGAGTACAATCACTCCTAGAGCAAAGGTTTGTTTTGACAAGAGGTTCAGAACGGAACACGCCCCTGTTTGGCTGTTTTGACACGCCAAAACTAGTTCTGAAAAATCTCGAACCTGTTGGTTCGCTGTTCGGACAAGGAGTCCAGAGCCACTTAGAACTAGTTCAAGTTTTTCGAAGATTTTTGCCAGAACTTTTAGTCCGAGACATGCGCAGTAGATTTATCGCGTTATCACGGTTATCATCTCTTCCCGCCCAAATACGGCCTACCTACACCGTTGAGGTTGTCAAAACAAACTTTGTTTCAAGTATAAATTCCGAGGTTTACAACAATGTCCAGTTCGTCATCAAGTTCGAGTGATGAAGACCACACCGTCATCAGTGAACCTGACTTCAGCTCGTCTGACGAAGAGGTAGTGGAGTACGTAGTTAATCAACGGCTGCGCCCGAAAACGGAGAATTACCTGGCCGTCGCTCAATACAACGAAGTAGAATTTATCGAGCATTTTAGAGTGAGTCGGCGTGTGTTGTTAGGAATCGTCGATCGGTACGAAATCTCCTCGTGAACCCTAGGAGGGTATAAACGGTTGTGCAGTTATCTGATGGAGGCTGTATTTCAACACGTACATGCTTAATGAACGAGTATGGAAATATATAATTCAATTCGGATTCGTCGATATAGTGAATCAATCAAATAAATAAAGGTGTTGTTGAATAAAATCTTAGGGCGCTTCTGCCGAAGTTGAGGTTTCGCGGGTAGTCAACAGTATCACAAAATATCCTGCTTTGCCACTACTTAGTTAGGAAAGTGAAGTCACTTCGATAACTATGATATGAAGTCAGTCAAGTTAACAAGGGTGTAAGAGCGAGCTAAAAACGAAGGAGAGAACTGACTCCGGATTCTGTTAACCAAAAAACGGGAAAATTTTGTTTGGAGGGGAAGTGAAGAAAATCTAGAGTGGGGAATCGTGGGGAGCAGAGAGAGGGAGATAGTAGAAACCAATCAGGGACGGAGTTACAACTACCCCGGGAAACCCCAGGGTGCTAGGGGGAGACTACGAGTGACTGACCGTTTGCCAGAAAAAGGGGTGGCCAGGGAAAAACCTACGGCACAAAACAGCTTGGGGAATTTGGAGTCCATTAAAGGCTTTAAATACTTTCACGTACAAATTGGATTATCTAACAATGAGGTGCCAAAAGCGGCGAGTATGGTCACCGTTACCTGCGGGCCTTGAATAGGAGTCTAATGTGGTTTTCAAGAGGTAATGACACTAACACCAAAAAACTCTACATGATCCAAAACCATTTCAGATACATCTGAACAATCCTCATACCTACTAAAATTTTGTACCAATATTCTTTCTTTTTGGTTTCATTAAGTGTTCTGCCTTGTTTTTCGAAATACTCATTATATGTTTATAATCATGATTGTAAGGGTCATCTTATTAAAACCGGACGTAAGGGCGCCTCCGTAACGCAAGCGTTCTTTACCAATATGTTTTTAATTATGCTTTCGGATTTTTTGCATCTTGAAACGTAAAACAACCAATTTGGGAGGGGAGGGCTAACCATCGATTCTACTTGGTCGATTTCAAAGGTAGATTATTGCAAATAATAAACCAAAAAGTAATCCTTATAGGTATAAATATCAGTTTTTATTAAAACTCGGAGTTTGTTTTCATCTATCTATCTGCCTTTTTTTATTCCCAATATACCGGTAAACTGCCCAACCGACTTCAAGTGGCAGAACGTAAGCTAGGACCTCCAAAACATCCTTCCACTTAATAAACGGCGGATTCGATTGGGTCCCGAACTTTTGTAATTGGTGTTAGTTTCAAGTTTGTTATCGGTGGAAAATCGTGACAACTGGAGAAGTCTTGAGGGATTTCGATATTTCATACGAAGAACGGATTTCCTGTTAGAGTCCTGCTACAAATCTCGATCATGAAATTGAGCTACCATGTGCACAAAGTCATTTGATCTAACACCGGTCACAACTCCATTCAGTTCTTACTTGGTTAAACACTTGAAATGGCAAACAAATATTGAAAAAATACAAGAAAAGCATGTTTTTTCCGGTAAGGTATTGTGTTCTCATAATACAAATGACTTTGCTACATTTTAAAACGGGAATGTGATTTAAAAAATTAAAACCACGTATTCTCTCAAAAGGTCATGCTGGCTGGTTATCCTTAGAGTTACATCAGGTACCTGCATAGTTCAATAAATTCACCAAGCGGTTTAAATTTGCAGATAATGTCGACGGCTACAATGTGATCACAGGCGTTGCCAAGGTCAAGAAAGGCAAGACGTATTTGGACATCAAGAAATACGACTACAAATTCAAGCCAACAAAGATGACATTGAACTTGGAAAATCTATTCAACGGAGAAAAAGCCCTGAGTAAGTATCTGTTTATAAAGCATGTTTCTATAGAACGCGAAATTCAAAAGACTTTGTTGAATGTTGTGTACTTTTAAATGCGTAAATGAATAGCCTGAATAATGAATTAGATTTGAGATCACTAAAACAAAATAATTCAATATTATATTCAAAACATTTCATAACTCTTTTGCTCATGACCTCTTTATAGCATTAGGGAATGGATTATGCGATGGAGGTTTGCTACCACAACTAATCATTTTCTAATTACCTTTTGAAAAAGAAAAAAAACTGTTTCAAATTCGGATTCTACGTGAAATTTTGAAGCAATATTAAGTCCAAATCTTCGTTTCACCACACACTGTTGAGTCGTTGAACACCTTTTGGTTTATTATTCAATAATAAACCATTGTAATCGCTCTTGAGAAAAAAAAAATGTTAACCCCCCCCCCCCCCCCCCTGAAAATGTCATGGTTCACGTTTCAAAGGGTGTATAGAATCCAAATCTACAATATAAATGTTTCCTTCCGTACGCCGTACGCACGATTTCTCCCAAACAGCTGGAGCAAAAAATCTGCAATTTTCAGGAAAAATCCATGTTGGTCTGAAACGCCCAGTTCTTTAGCCAGCTCTCTCACTTAATTTAAAGTGCCCTTTAAGGGTTGTCAAAGTTTTGTAAAATCCCTAAAAACCTCAAAAAAAGTCTAGGCGACCTAAATGTGGACTTTTTTTTTAAAAGAACTTTCCATGAGGAATCGAATGAGCCCCTCCCCAGGTCAGTAGCTCAAACCATTCGCGATGTATGGCCCGATTTATGGTGCCAACATTTCCATCCACATTCACTACATCACTAGGTTACTGCAATCAAAACAAAAACAACGGGGTTTTTTTTTCTTTGATCGCAGTAACTTAGTGATGTAGTGAATGTGGATACTGGAGTGAACTCCTAAAAGGGTTTGTAGCAACGGGTTGAATCATTCTGATATGCATGCTCCGTCTTACGAAATTTAAAATTTTCAAGTAGAATATTTTTCCATTGTAATCGCTCTTGAAAAACGCTGCGAATTCTTTCACTGGGGTTTATTATTCAATGATTCATGATTTGAATTTCTACTAAGCTTTGGAGTGTGCGTGTTTCGCAGGAGCGATTATTGAATTTCAGGAGATATGCATAAAGCACTTAAATCGGTTCTCAACCAAAATACCCATTTGGATTGATCAGTTGATCATATTTGTGCGCCTCCTGAAATTCAATAATCGCTCTATCACCTGTGAAACACGCTCACTCCAAAGCTTAGTAGAAATTCAAATCATGAATCATTGAATAATAAACCCCAATGAAAGAATTTGTAGCGTTTTTTTTTTAAGAGCACTGAATCCAAAGTTGGCAATAGTTTCACCTTTGTCTTCGATTTCTTTTAGTTATCGCCGATTTTACCTTAAAATTAGCGACATGTTAGGGAATCCGAGAAAAAATCTTATAATTTTCGGATTCATCACCCTAAAACATGAAGAAATTTAGTTTTTAACAAACCCCCGAGAGAATTTTGACCTTTTGTTGATCCACTCCAATATAGGTGTAGGTGTGTTTGATCAACTCAAAAGAATTTTTCAAGTAGAATCCAAATTTGAAAGTGGGAATTCGTTTACTGTATCATATTTATTACTATATTAATTCTTTATATGAAATTGTTTTCTTTTAAAAACATTAACTATGCATTAACGTTCTCCTGCACGACAAAGTCCATCACAAATAGCCAGTGATCATAGAAAATTGGTGGTATTTTTAAAAGTCCTTCATTGACGACAAAAACGGTTAATATTTTCGGATTGAACTCCCAAAAAAAAATCGAGAAATAAAGATTTTAGCGGTTCATCTAGATCCGTTTTACCAGTTTCATCAGGAATGTCTTGTGTTTTATAGGTGACAGCATGAATCAAATTCTCAACGCCAATTGGGAAGAGGTCTTGGAAGAACTGAAACCCAGCTTCGAGGAAGCCTTGTCAGAAATCTTCCGTGACGTCACCAACAGACTTTTCAGTAAAGTCCCTCTCGAAGAAATTTACCCCGAACACTTGGACACCCCTAAATAGTTCATTAGATTCGGATAGGTATCTTTAATTTAGTTATATGCAAAATCCCTGCTAGCTGTCGGTCACTTTGCATCATTCAGTTCAAAGCGATGAAACCGAAATTGAAAGCGTTTAATTTTGCAACGAGAAAGGCTGTAGGTACGTGGTCTAAGTGAGAATCACAGAACGAATTAGTTGAATACTATTGTAAAACGAACTTACTTCTATGGTTAAATTTATCGAAAAGTGCCAACTATTTTAATGTTTGAAGCCATATATTCTTATCTGTGCTAATAGGTATCTACCTACAACCTAGATATATCACTGTATATCTATACAAAAATGTTCAACAGAAGGGATCAAAGGAAGGAACTGCTCGATTAGTATGGAACTATGACGAAATCAACCCCTATTTCTGTCTACATA
Organism: Creontiades dilutus; assembly: GCA_031894815.1. Taxonomy (NCBI): domain Eukaryota; kingdom Metazoa; phylum Arthropoda; class Insecta; order Hemiptera; family Miridae; genus Creontiades; species Creontiades dilutus. The sequence continues at coordinate 624,489 of JAVIWC010004007.1, forward strand.
AGGAAACAAATAAGGGTGTGCCAAATTAGTCGCCCTTCACATTTGCCATTCTGTACTGTGCTGGGAAGAAAAGCTTTATAATGACTTATTATGACTCCGTCGCTATTTACCTACGTTTGTTTGTTAGTTTGTGTCTGTTTTCTTGTCAACCACCTAACGTACTAGGCATTTAGATAATAACAAAGCCATCTACCCCCTCCCTCTAAACAGTTTGGTTCCCTCAACTGTTACTAGAGTGATTGGTCATTATTAAATCTCGTGCGAGAAATATAATATGCACCTCATTTCTTAGATCATAAACTGTCGTATGAAATTTGCTTTCCACACTAAACTACTTGGTTCAGGCTTGTTTCGGATGTAATATAGAAACTCGCTCTTAATTTTGTCCGAATACGGATGGAAACAGAGATTTCTCTCATAGGTTGAAAACGGATGTAAACGAATTCTTCAAATTTTCAAAAATGAGTTTATCCCTTGGTCCAAAGGAGTTATGTAGAATATCGAAAAATGCCTAGGTATTTACAAAAAGACATGTGCAACGCTAAAGAACAGTAGGTATGCTGTGACGAACACATGCAAAATCACGAGTGGTAATTTCCAACGAAAATATTCTAAATTGCAAAAAGCCACCAATTACTTCCACCCTAAAACGTGGAAAAGGGGATCCACCCATTAGCAGGAGTGTGGCGCAAAATAGACCTCTCGGGTACTCCATAATGAAGATTAAATTGAAATAGAAAGGTTTGTCCATGGGTTTACAAATCTAAGGCCATAATATATGTTTTTGTATGCCTTCATCTTACTTAGGTGAGCATAATCAAAACCTAAATTAAGTACTTCATCAAATTATGAATAGAAATGTACCAACTATGATAAACATTTGAAACGTGCTATCTAACAAGTTAAGTAACCGACACATCAAAATGATTGTACCTAATTTTATTAAAAATGTAACATCAGCCAGGCCTAATAATTTGTCAAAGTTTGCCTGATTTATTGTACTTTTTGCCTTGCTTTCTGTAACACTTACACTTTCCTGTCTCCTAGAAATTAAATGGATCCATTACAAACCCTTATACCCATACAACAATCTATTACAAATCCGTTTAATTTATTGGCATGTATGTTAATTTGTTGGTATTAACCTATCCCACCATCTCGTTAATCTAGTTATACAGTAGGTAGGTATATATTTTTTTATTTTTCCAATTTAAAAATGTCATTTATCAATCTATACCAGTGTACATTATCAATATCAAAATACATTATTTACTTGGAAAGTCCACAATTTACTGCCCCAACAAACCTTAATTCAGGTTTACAACCTTGAATTAAAAATCAAAAAGCCTCGTAATCAAGGTTTGGCTCTAGTTTACTACCTAGTAGTTAGCAGTAGGTGATAATGAAGAATTAGGTACTGAAATCACAGTTATTTTTAACAAACTTGGTATTTCAATTTCTGAGCGTTCAGTCTTCTGAAACTGTTCCATTGGCTTCAAGAAAAGAATTTTTCTTCAATAAAAATTGGTGCCTAATGGACATGATATATTCAGATTAAACTTAAATTTCTCTACGAAAAACCTCGAATGAATACAATTGATTTCCATGTTCTAAAACAATGCAAATTGTAGCATGCTACAGATTCAGTTACTGTGACAATAAATACCTAGTAACTGTGACTAAACCCTCTCGATTCCTTTCTTGAAACTAAACCGTAAATACAATGAGCTTGATAAAATGTATTATTTTGCACGTCCTGATTAGTTTGAGATGAACTGCTTCCCATCGGTATCTGTTTCTACTAAACTCATTCCCCAATATTCAGCGGTGTTCTTTTGTAGCAGTTTCAAGTCTGAAATACTAATATCATAAGCCCTTATTCTAATCTTTGCATGCAATGGAAGAGATAATCTTCAAAAAATAGAAAGAAGAATCAGTCTCATTCGTGTACTATGGCCATGCACCAAGTTACACAACAACAACAACTTAACCTAACTGTTATATGTAAAGAAGGTTTTTTATACATCGACATTAACGTCATTAATGAGTTCAGCATCAAATACCATCAGTAGTGTTCGTTTCCGGCGTAATGATCTGTAATCTCCGTTTTGTCATAATTGCTATGAATCATTCTGTCGAATGAAATTGTGTATTTCTTATCTCGTAATACAGGATTTCGAGGCTTGAAAACACCAACTGTTTTGATGTGAGGCTGCCTCGGAATTCGGTTGTCTCCATTTCTTAATCATCTTCGGAAAACTACAAAACCCTCTTGAAAACTAAACAAAGGATTGAGCGTTATGGATATCATCGAACCAGTATATTCTCTTGTGTTCACCAAGTTGGTAAGTACCGTTAATATAGAATAGTAAAAAGGAGACAATTTTATACCTAAAAAGCTCATCTAAGTAGCTGACTCAGATGTTATCTACATTCTGCTATCGATCAGATTTTTGTCCGGATGATTCGTTGCTGTAGCTGTCAACTTATTCATGGAAGGTAGTTCAAGGGTTTATCGAATTGTTCAACACCTGTATTATGCTGTGTGGTGTAAATGTTCAATTTTGATTCATTTTACTCTGCAGTGGGTCTTAGAAACGACCTTCGACAAATCGTCCCCAAAACTTGTCGGTTTGCATTGTCGGAGATCGAGGTTGAGGTAAAATTCAATAAATCCCTCTGTCTTTTGTTACGTAACGATTAGTTAACTAGTCCTTCATTACTTGAAGTCAAGTCTGGAACAGATAGATCAACTGCAATCGTCGTGTGAGATCAACTGGGATGGGGGGAGCTCATCATTTTCTACTGCCATACCTATATCATCTTTACCGAAACTTTTAGTGCGTACCCATCTGTTGTGCTTGTGCTTTGGTCTAAATATCTGGCAAAGAGTACAATCACTCCTAGAGCAAAGGTTTGTTTTGACAAGAGGTTCAGAACCGAACACGCCCCTGTTTGGCTGTTTTGACACGCCAGAACTAGTTCTGAAAAATCTCGAACCTGTTGGTTCGCTGTTCGGACAAGGAGTCCAGAGCCACTTAGAACTAGTTCAAGTTGTTCGAAGATTTTTGCCAGAACTTTTAGTCCGAGACATGCGCAGTAGATTTATCGCGTTATCACGGTTATCATCTATTCCCGCCCAAATACGGCCTACCTACACCGTTGAGGTTGTCAAAACAAACTTTGTTTCAAGTATAAATTCCGAGGTTTACAACAATGTCCAGTTCGTCATCAAGTTCGAGTGATGAAGACCACACCGTCATCAGTGAACCTGACTTCAGCTCGTCTGACGAAGAGGTAGTGGAGTACGTAGTTAATCAACGGCTTCGTCCGAAAACGGAGAATTACCTGGAAACCGTCGCTCAATACAACGAAGTGGAATTTATCGAGCATTTTAGAGTGCGTCGGCGTGTGTTGTTAGGAATCGTCGATCGGTACGAAATCTCCTCGTATATTTTCCCCGACTCAAATGTTCCAAGGTTCCAAACTAGTTCGGAAAGCGTTCGGACAACTAGAACGAATACCGAAAGTTCTCGGTGGTTCTATCCCGAACTGGTTCGGAACCTCTTGTCAAAACAAACCTCAAGGTACAAAGAGCTATAGAGTTTAACACGAAAAATAACAAATCCTTCCCACGGTAATTGCCACTGTGGGCCCAGACTTGTTGATATATATCAAATCGTTTCATTTTCCTCTTAGACTTGAATTGTTAGATCCGTTCTGCTCAAGTTTTTAAGTTGTGCCCCCAAGCTCAGCCTAATGAATACCACCTCGTCTAATCTAGACATGTTTGACATCAGTGGGAATTCTTCCCCCCTCCCCCATGTACTTCTGATCGTCTTTCGATTATAGTATGCTCGAATTTCTGGTTGATGCAAGAAATGCAGCTGAGCTTTCAGAGCTGATCGTTCGTAAGCTTAATTTACACGAGTAGAGTTGACGGTAGAGTAGAGTCCTCTTTCGGTTTTCGATTACAGTCATCGTGCACACCCTTATCACGATCTTATCAGATAAGATCGATGTGTCCTTACATCGATCTAATTATCGATTATTACATCTTGAAACTATTATCACGACCATTCAAACCCGAAATTGTTGCTTTCATTCCTATTTCTGTTTCTTCTGATCTATACTTCACTAGAAGGATTGATGTAGGATATTTTTTTGTTTTTGAGATGCGAGCGCAGCGAGCATCAAGACCACTAAACTAGACGGTAGGAGATTTTTGCTTTCACTCCAGAAATTGTTGCTTTCATTCTTATTTAGATCGATAATTAGATCGATGTAAGGACACATCGATCTTATCTGATAAGAGTGTGCCGAATCGATGAGTACGCCCCTTCACTCTACCACCTACTCTACTCTACCGCGAACTCGACTTGGGCCGTTCAGACGCAGTCGAGTACAAACCGCCGAGAGTTTCGTTGTGATTGTTTTTAAGTTCGTTCTGTCGATATTTTTTGGTCTTGGTCTGAAAGGAAAAATGGCGAACAGAAACAGGAACGTTGAGATAAGTGAGCAGAAGTTTATTGAACGTGTCGGGTTTGTTGTTGGATGAACTGGAAGAAATGTTGAGGGAGGAAGAAAGAAGAGAAAAAAGGATGTGGGTTAGGAGTTGGATCGGTCGTAGAGAAACCCATGGAGCATCAGCCACTCTGCTGAAGGGGCTGATGTTTGAAGACCCACAAGAGTTTACTCTTGCAGTGAGGATGCCTCCCCAGGCTTTTGAACACTTGCTGGAACTTGTTTTTGTTGATCCAACGTCAGGACACTGTAATGAGGGATGCCGTAAGCCCATGGGTGATGTTAGCGGTGACACTGAACTACCTTGCTAGAGGCAGCAACTTCCGTACCCTACAGCATAAGTTCAGGGTTTCTGGACCAGCGATTTCCAATTGCATTCCTGAAGTCCTCTTTTCACTCTACTCTGCTAAAAAAACTGTTTACATTGGTAGAGTAGGCAGTCGAGTGAACAGGAGAGTCTGATTTCTGGTGGTGGGGGAGGTAGTAGAGTAGAGTCACTCTACCACAGTGGTAGAGAACTCTACTCTACCGTTTACTAGCCAGTAGAGTGAACTCTACTATACTGAAAACTCTACTATACAGAAAACGTTTACATGAGTAGAGTGCAATTAGGTCACTCTACTCGACTCGTGTAAATCGGCCTTAAGTAGTAATAGATAGTTTCCTACATAGGTGATTAACAAATATTTTATGTGATAAGTATGCGCTTAAAACTCACATTTTTCGTATTGCATGATTATCACTTCTACGTTTTCAACATTCAGCATTTGGTTTATCCTTAACATAACACGTCATAATCGGAGTGGACGACAGTGAAGTAAACAAAAACGTATTTCTTGTCATTAATGCCGTAATTCAACTACATACACCTTCTTAAACGGGTTTTCATAATTTTGAGACGTGTAAAAAATGAAAAAATACGTCTCCAATGTGCCAAAAACTAAAGAAATCATATAGTATTATTAACATGTTTTATGAAAACTGGCATAATCACCTTTTTATTTGTTTACAATACTTACGTTACGTTATTTTATTCAGGTTCCATCCATCCACATTCACCTGCAGGTTCTGTTGGCTGCTGTCGTCCTTTGGGTGCTTTTTAAGAAGTCCGAAAAAGAAGGTCGCCACAAAAAGGGGAAGGTGAAGAAACTTATTTTATTTATCAATTAGTTTCGTTTTCAAAAGCATATCGTTCTTAGTCATTGCTCCACTCTCCCTTAAAGCATGTTTTTTCAAAGATTGGCATATTCATCAATAGGAATGTATTTCGACTTTGGCATTTGCATGTGCCTGTCTTTGTTCGTCCTGGAATAGACTTGAGAATACCATTCTATTCATAAGGAAGATAAGAATACATTTTGCTATTCTTATGCTGAGACAATTATTTCTGCGTTCTAAAGGCTTAAGGGCTGAATATAAGCATAGTCCACCCATTAGAGAGCGAATACCGACAGTTTTAGTTATGAATAATGAGAAATACAGGTTGTTGAACATCAAACTACTACTGTTATTAAGGACGCTCAACTCCTATACTCATTTTCCTTAAGTTTACAACCAAAATAGTCCAACTTTTGACAACTTTCATTATCAAATTACCATAGGCATATACTTTATCAACTAGGACTGTCGGTTATGTACTTTATTCGTTAGAAACATTGAATTAGAAGATTGAAAGAATTTTCCATAACCATAGTAGGTAGATCTAAGTATTCAGCCATTATTATAATTCTTCAGATTATTTTTGCCATGACTTACAATAAAACAGGCAACAGGTAGCTATTAAGATAAATTATTTAAAAATGGGGTTATTTTCTGAAGGTACCAACCTAATAGAATCCCAAGAACCGTTTCTAAAAAGTGGACGAATTTAAAACCACAAGTTGGAAAAATTGGAAAATCTCGGTAAATAGGTTTTGACTCAATAAATATTCCCAGACACAGTTGAGAGAAACGTGGGGAATTTCTCTGAAAAAAAAAACTAGGTGTTCTAAGAAAGACCTCGGATTATTTCAAATCATGTCTAATTTTTTGAGCTAAGATACATTTTTCAAGTTTTTCATTTTGGTAGATTATTTTTAATTATAAATCATTGTCATCGATCAAGAAAACCAAATGTAACATCCCCTCACGTTACATTTCTAGATGCTTAAAATCCGAAAGTCAAATTGACAACAAAAAAAAAAAATCCGTCCATCCACCTCCAGTGCTTTTTTACGTAAGATATATTTCAAGTTGTTGCCTTCATTTGAATATTGGTTTGATTCTGATTCAACCTAAGGTAGCTGAAGCTAATTATTCTAATCACTTGAGTACAAAGCAAATCCTCCGAAATCTAAATTGCCACTCGCATTATAAACCTGAATAATTGTGATTTTTGAACTGGTACGTCACTCTTGCTAGTGTATTTTCCTCTGAAACGTCATGTTGAAAAAATGTCTAACCGTGTTGTTGGTGTCAAAATTTTCAAATTCCTGATTAACAATTTAAACCAAAAGGGTGGGTTAAAGTCGTTCGAAGTAACGGGAAGCGAGAAACAAGAAGTTGAATGTAACTCCATAATTTCCCTAATTTCACTCATATATTTGGATGCCAGACATAGTCCTATAAACCCTTTATTGATAGAATACTTGTTTATTATTGTATTTATTTTTCTAATTTCAGACTGAGCTGGATATTATCAATGACTGGAAACCAGAACCCCTGGTCCAACCTGTGCCTGCCAACCATCGAGGACTCAATCCACCAGTAACGAAAGAACAGGTACCCATAACCAAATCAGTCTTTTCAACATTTCCAGCAGTGAGTTTCCCCATCCAATCGTATTTTCTGGTTTGGTTCCTGACATTTCTTGAATGGGTTTGTTTCTGGTTCCTTCAAGCATTTGGAAATTGTATACGTATGGCATGTTCTTGGTATCCTTTGTCCAAGTTTGATTATAACATTCTGAATGCAGATTGCCCAGTACATTACTGTCAATAACGTGAAATGTTTGAACTTGGCCACTCACAATTACCTGGGGCTTGTCAACAATCAAGAGATCGAAGAGAAGGCGATTGCTGCTGTCAGGAAATACGGTATCGGATCTTGTGGACCGCGAGGCTTTTTTGGAACAGTTGGTAAGTTTGAGCAGTTAGTGAAATCTGTCACCCAATCTTCTGGTAATTAGTTCAAGGATCAGCATAATCGGTCATTAGCAACCCTCTCGAATGTAATCTATCTTTAACTAAGAATACATTAACTAACTGGAATTTAAAAGAAGGAAATAAGAAGTACCACACAACAAAGTTAAATTTTCTCATCTGACTGGTGCAATCTTCCTATGAGTTAACGTATGAATCGAATTTTTAGTGGTAACCATTTTTAGGTGGCTGTCGACAATGTCCTTCTACAAACCAATAACATTTGGAATGTAGACAAATTTCGTTGCTATTCAGTTGTTGTTGAACAAACTTAAAATCCTTGATGATAGGTACTATATGGGTACTACATTCATCAAAGTCATATAGACAAGAAGTTAACACGGGAAAATCATTACTCATGTATGTGACTATTTGATTTTAAAAAACCTTTCGTTGCTAAAAACGTTTTAGATTTGTAATCTTGTTACAATCAAAATATTAGGTAACGTTTTGAAACCCTACTGAAGAAGTTCAGTTGATTACTCATTGTACATCCATCAGTAACACTCGGTATGCAATCCACACAAACACCCACTGTATTTCCTCCTCTAAATAACATGTCAGTATATACAGTCCTATCATAGTCTGACACTTACCATAATCAGGACAACTGACTGTAGAAAATCTGTAATGTCTTTAGAGCCATTCATTGTTCAAGATTTAAAAAAAGCTGAAGGAGTTAGTGGTCGATTAAAATCAACCTTCAAACTATTTTTACTGTAATGGTCGATTGTCCGCTACTGTGCATTGATAAATCACAGAAAATTCCGATTACAGTACAGCTTAACACTTGCTAATCGGCCTTTACCGATGGCAGGTTTTTTCTTACATAATCCAACAAAGTTGATTGATACATAGGTCTTTTGTGGAGGAGATGCATTTAATTTCCATTAAACTGTTAAGTTGTAAGGAGACAACATATTGTGTGTAATGTAGATATTGTAATTCAATTCCAGATGTCCATCTTGATCTTGAAGACAGGCTGGCTCGGTTCATGAGAACGGAAGCTGCAGTTGTTTATTCTTATGCATTTTCCACCATTGCCTCAGCGATTCCTGCATATGCTAAGCGAGGGGATATTTGTTTTGTGTAAGTCGAGTTCATTTTACTATTTTGTTGCGTAGGAGGCTTTCCAATTACTTAGATGCACAAATAGATTCAATGCAGTATTAATAAATTCCCATGATGACATTTCCCATGACATACATCAGCAGTTGGTGAACATCGGTAAATTATTAGGAGTTCGCATTTTTCAATAGGGTTCTGATCATAGCAAACTTTGATGGTGCATTTGGAACCCAAACCCACCTGTAGGGGCGTTATTATCACAAACATTGAGACTGTTTGGAAGATATTTTGGAATTATTGTGTCTGGATGTGTGATGTCTTGTCGACCCTGATTGTCTTAAAGTCCCATTTTGCCCTTCAAAGCAACGAGCGCCGTGTGTTACCTATCCTAAACCGATATGCCGTATCTATGTCGGAGTTTTGTAGATGAGGCACCATTTATCGCACAATATGTAGTTGTGGCTCAAAACTGAATGACCAGTGAGCAACGACGTAATTTTTAGCTCACGTATGGCATTGGAAAATCTCGTTGAATTTTTGATCATTTATGAATTGGCATCGTTGATTCTGCGCAAGATGAAGCGTAAAATACCTAACAAAACCAAAAAATTGACATTCAGAAAAATGTAGGGAAGGCAGTTTTGCTAAGCGATACTTACTTATTTACTTATAACGATCTTCCCATCACAAAAGAGATGAACTGACTTTGCTTGAGGAGTTGCACAAATTGTGACGTTGACGCCATTGTCATCTTGAATCAACTCCTTCGTATAGACTTTTTTCTGGTGAAAAATGACAGGGATTTTAAATATTCCAGAGACGAAGCTGTTAATTTCCCGATTCAAAAAGGTCTTGCCGCGTCACGCAGTCACATCAAATATTTCAAGCATAACGACATGCGGCATTTGGAACAACTAATGGATGAGCAGGCCGCCCTGGATCGTAAGGTCAGGCTGTAAATACTGAAACTTGACTTTATTTACGTGCTTTTTATTCAAGTGCAAAGCGACTTAATTCAACCTTGAAATGTCTACTTACTTTTCAGAACCCCAAGAAGGCAGCGAAAACGCGAAAATTCCTCATTGTGGAAGGTCTTTACCTCAAGACTGGGGATATTTGTCCTCTGCCAGAGATAATGGACTTGAAAACCCGGCACAAAGTTAGATTGTTCATTGATGAAAGTATTTCTTTTGGCACGTTGGGTGATACCGGTAGAGGTATCACAGAATATTACAACATTCCGGTTAGTATTCCACAACATCCGTATTTATGATACATTAATTCGCAAATTATTCAAGATTATTGGGTTGATTGTCGAACGAATTATTGCTTTTTAGATTGAAGATGTTGATTTAATCATGAGTAGCATGGAAGGAGCTCTTGGATCTATTGGAGGATTCTGTGTCGGTACTACTTTTGTAGTAGAACATCAGGAGCTGTCTGGCTTGGGTACGTAGTTCTGATTTCTGACAATTTAATTACTGTCGTGATTAATTTTAACGATTCGCTGGAAATATTCTAACACCAATTTCTGTTAATGTGCTCCAATAGAAAGGTAATATGGAAGGAGATCTGACTGAGCTATGATCAGGGAACATTATTGAATCCAATTCAATAGGGATAAATAGATACCGCACTTAGGGGTTGGTATGTGTGGACATCAATTGATTTGGGGTGGGGTTTATATCAATAATATTTTGTTTGCTAGTTAATTGCTACAAGCGCATAAGAGGGAGAGAGATGCTCTTACATTCGGAAAAGCTGGAGCCTTTATGATTAAGCGTGGCGACCCTGCCTCCGTTCAATTGAACGGTTGTCGTGGCAGTTCACGAGAACTATTACAGAATTCGTGTTCGCCAATAAATTGAATGAATTATAGCGGAGAACTAGCTTGGACTCTTAATTATTATTTTATTGTCGGGTTTCTAATAATTTCGAGTGAGGGAAGTACGGGGTGCCGCAGATAACCTAGGTCGATTTTAAATAGTCCGCAAATCGTTCATGTTGAAGATATCGGATTGAAATGAATTTTAAATGTTAAGAAACAGTGGAACTTTATTAAAGAAAACAATTTTCGTTAATTCAGGAATTTTATGTATGTTAAATTTCTTCCTTCTTGGAGTCGGTCCTTCGCGTTTTGTATAGCTTGCTCAAGCATATAGATGGAAATGGATCGAATTTCTGTCTCAATTGAAGCCTTCAATTCTTCAAGGGTGCCGGGTTTATTGGTGTTCACTCTGGCTTTTAATTAACCCCATAAAAAGATGTCACACACCGTGAGGTCTGGCGAGCGAGGAGTCCATTCCACATGTCCGTTACGCGAAATCAGACGCGCTGGAAACAGAGTGCATACTCCCTACATGGATATTCATGCCGTGTGGGTAGTTGCTCCATGATGCTGAAACCACATTGATGAAACCACACATTTGCCCATATCGCTCAGAATTCACTGTAACTGCATGACCATTTCATTTTCAAAAAAGTAAGGTCCAATGATTCCCAACTTGGAAACCCCACACCAAACGGTTACCTTGTCACTGTGGAGAGATTACTGGTGTAATTCCCGCAGATTAATGTCGGCCATATACCGGCAATTCTGCGTGTTGACGTAGCCGTCTAGGAGAAAGTGAACCTCTTTGTCTTCATTCTCCATTATCTTCATCGTGCGATCTGAACTTTTTCGCAGGCTCCGACAAGACTTGCCAAGCGCTTGAGCTCTCCGTCTGGTTGAGCAACAAGGGCTTGCAAAATCGTCAAGTCGGACACGTTCCTTATTCTCTGGTGTTCTCGATGTTCCTAGTTTATTCCTGTCCCAAGTTGCAATACATGAACCCGTTGCACGGAATTTTTTAACCCATATTGTGTCTCGTTTAGGAACAATACCGCGAGGAGGGACGTTGAAATGACGGCAGAAGGCCTGAGTGACTCATCATTTCCCAAAAACTGATCTGCAGCGATAGAAATAAATGTTACCTCATGCCTGAAAAACGCAGGCACTGGATTTAGGGTCCATTGTAACGTCATTCAAGAAAGGTCAGAAAATAGGGGATCGTTTGAGCATGCGTGTGCTCTTGGACGTGCTCTCATGTGTTACCCTTGGTATTACAGAAGAGGTATACGCCATACTGGAAGTTCTGAAGGCTTATATAAGGGCAGGCAAACGATTTGAACGACTCTTCCTTTCACTAGCTTGATGACATATGACATCAGCGGTGTGTCAAGAAAGTATCGATGATGTCTTAGAACTACATCGGTCCTGAATGGGTTAACCAATCGGATTTGCAGCTAATTTTTACTCCACAGTTCCTGCCGAATTCTCTTCATAACCCATAAAATTACAAATACGACTTGCTATGGTTGTTGGTAGGTTATTTTTTACTCCAATTTCATTACTTCCAAGAACCAAATTTGTCTTAGCAGAGCATTCTGGGACTTGAAATGAGAGAATTCCATACCTGTATAAAATACTCTTGCCAGTTTCTTGTTTGTTTTAAGTTTCACTCTTACTTCTTTATTCATGCTGGTGTTCTTGAAAACATTATTAATAATGATATGTCGTTTCTTCCATTTAGGCTATTGTTTTTCTGCCTCACTCCCTCCACTATTGACGGTTGCTGCGACCACGGCTTTGAATCTGATCGACGACAATCCAGATCTCGTCAAAGAGCTGAATGAGAAGTGCGATTATCTCTACAGGCTGCTCCACAAAAGTTCCGTTGTGGCCAAGTACTTCCGTGTTAGCGGATGCAGGTTCAGCCCTGTCAAGCATTTGATTCCATTGGAACCTAGAACTGAATCTGAGCTCCAAGAAATCGTTGACTTGGTAATAAAATTATCTAGTAGAACCATTAATATGTGTGTTGGCTAAACGATTTGTCTTAACTATGTTTGTCTAAACTCCAACAGTTAAATTAAAATATGTACAAATAGTTGGTAATTCCATGTTTGGTTCATTATTTTCAATAATGAACCTTTGTAATCGTATAGAGGATCGATGTAAAAAAAAAAAAAAAAATCTTTTATTTTGCACAAGAACGTTGCTAGCTGTTGGTCTTAACTTCTACCAAGCACGTTCGCCTCACACGCATAGATGCTATGGGTATAAAATATGCCAAAGATGAAAGTCAAACCCATTTTTTAACCAAAAACCATTCATTTTATCACTCATAAAACATACTAAGAAAGACTCTGTGAGGGTTGGAAGGGGACTCATTCGTTCTATGCCGCTTGACAAAGGAACAACTGTACACAGTCCATAGTACTAACAAGATCTCTTCTATATCCCCCTCCCTTTTGAGATCAACCCAGCATTATGCTCCCAAGGCTCAAATCAAATTCAGTAACTAGGTGTGGTTCGTACGCCTCCCTGCAATGCCCAACACCCCAATGAGTATTGGTCTTGCTTCGAAGATGAGAATCTTCCTTCGTTTCAACTTGAAAACCCAAACATCAGAGGACTTCTGTTATGAGCTAAACCGCTGAACCATCAAAGCCCATGAGGCTGTCCTTAGTTTTTGTTTGTGAACCTGAGGCACATATTGGAAATCAGCGTGTTAGACCTACCTAAGTCAAGAGCATGGTCTTTTCAAGAGCTACGATTCAACAGAAGAGATAGAGAGTGGGGAAACAACCTCAATTGCTGGACTTATGCAGGATATGATCCTTTAGCAGCTACTAGGGCTGTCGCTGTGGACCTAGTTCAATTGAGGCACCATTCAGGTGATCCAAGTTACCCCGGACTTTCCTTTGTTCTCGGTTCCCATTGCCCCACCGCCCTTGGTTAAGATGAGACTCAAACCTACGAACTCGGAAAGAAACTTTGGTAAAAAGAGATGTGTTGCCCAAACTCCTACATCGATCTGCTTAAGTGGTTTTTCTCTACCTCTACCAGTCTCTGGCTACCACAGTCTGCCAGAAATCTGGGACCTGAAGCATACGCCCATTAATTACTCCTTGTTGCTATCTTAGTTTGACAAACCCTCATTCCACCATAACTCTGACACTGGATTACTCCTGTCACGTTGACACTAGTCTAATTGATATTTGAATTGAGACAACTAGTTTTGTTGATTATCCAAACTGAAACTCAAGTTCTTTTCTTCAGCTGACAGTTGTTTTGTGTTGCAGTGTCTGATAGACGGCGTCGCCCTGACTGTACCATCGTTTCATTCTGAAGACGTCAACTGTCGAACGCCAACCATCAGGCTCATCGTGAACGCCAAACTCCAAAATGATGATTTGTCCAAATGCTTGTCCGTGCTGGAAAAATCGGCGAATACCGTACTTTCCAATCACTCGTCATAACTCTTACCATTCCTCTCAAATAACTATCAAGTCTCGCTTTCTAAAAACGTTTGTCATTTTCATGCATATTTGTTTAGGTCTGCATTGACAAAACACATAAATGCACCTTTTGTTTGTATTGAACTCTGCCAGCCTCGATAAAAATATTACAATAGAGCAACATCGTTAGTTCTATGAATGGATATGCACATTTTCCGGGGAAAGTCACTTTCCCTAACATTACTGCTGTTACGGAACAAAATTGTATTAAAACTATATTGGAAACTGATGAGATCACCCTCGTGCCTAAGTAGCGACTGTTGTTTAATTCATGAACCAATCAGTGGTTGATAGTGTATGGCAAAGGGATCTCCGATTATTTCTAACTCATTTGAAGAGAGAACCGAATGATTAGTTTTCTTTTGGAAAATGCTTTGTGTGACAAAAGTTAGGTCTGACTCCTTCGTTCCACATGAGCTATTAAGTTCCTATTCTCTTTCAGTAAGGCGTGTTGGCCTTTATCAAAGGCTAAGAGCTGAATGGGTTAGTGCATTAAATGTCTCTGTTATTAAAAATACCCAACATTGGAAACATTTTTTGGCTAACCATATTTGTACAGCTTTGTCAACTAATACCGAACTAATAATTTAAAAACGTTGATTCGGGATGCATTAATCCTCCATGAACACCATCATTGCTTATATTTGTCACCAACCGTTTCAGGAGACTAACCACATACACTCGGAAAACTATCTGCCTAACAATATTCCCCATCTCATGGAAATCATTTTTGTCTGAGTTGAGTGGTAGACACTTCATTATCAATCCCTTCGTTTTCGTTGTTGACATACAGAAAATAGCCGTCCATACTATCCAAACTCGAAGGAAATATTATTTTTAACAATCTCTGGACAATATGAATCTTGGCTGGTAGTTCAAACGCACAAATGTTTTCTCAACACTATGAATATGTCGAATAAGTAAATTTTAGGTATCTACCCCTCATAAATGAGTGAGGTATCTACGTTACCATCAATTTAACACTTGAAATTCACGAATTTAGGGCATTAAAAATCTCGATAATTTAATTGCTCTTTCTCCAAAGCACCATACCAATTGTTATTATTATATTATCCACTTTGTAAATCATAAAGTTTCTCAAAATACCACTTATTTCATTATTCATAACCCCGTCGATTTATTGGGGTGGGCAAAGTTAAGGTGATATCTCAACAAAACCCTTGTTTGTAAATAATAGAAATTTAGCTTTATTTCAGAGGTGTCATATAATGATGACATGAGTCTTCTAGGATGAAGAGCATATGCTCATGCGCTTGATTTCAAGGAATCTTTTCTGAAAAATACAGCTATTCTCGCGATCTATTAACCCGAATGCAATTTGGAGAATAGTACGATTGAGAATGAATTTAATGCTGCGGTAATTAACTACGGCCACCTTCTGAGCTTTCAGATCATGGCACAATGGTAGAAGCTGATGACGAATGGTACTAACCAACTGTAAGTAGGTACTGAAACGTGCAAATTCGGGCAGTGTTTTAAATGACATTGGTTCTTGGTAGGAGTGTGTCGGTCCAGGTTTCAGGAACGGTTCCAAGTGTTACAATGACATAGAAGTAACCTTTCCAAAATGCCGGTACAGTTCCCAACTCGCTTCAGGGGTCCCTCCATGAGTCTCAAGCAGGGCCGGATCTATACATTTTGGGCCCCCCTGCAAAATCTATCCTGGGTCCCCTTAACAGTACGTATGTAATAGCCCCTTTAACGAAAATAATGAATAACAAAATATTGCATTTATATTAATGTACAACAAAAAATCTTTCAGTTTCTTTTTATTTTTGCGGCAGAGGTTCGGGGCCCCCCCGCATTGCGGGGTTTCGCGGTTCCTAGTTCCGGCTCTGGCCTCAAGACTCATCTCTGCATGTCACAGCTCAGGCTTGTTATGCAATAGGAAAGAATTCAAGCTAGTTTTCGAAAATAATTAAAATTAATAATGAACCTGATAATAATGATGAAGGGTTGGCAGGCATGTGGGTAACTTACAACACAGTAATTGGTAAAAAGCCTTCCAGACACGAATGCACTCTCACTTAATTTAGAGTGCCCTTTAAGGGTTGTCAAAGTTTTGTAAAATCCCTAAAAACCTCAAAAAAGTCAATGTGTGAGCAGGTTAGGACGTAGAAAGTCCACCGCGAGTTTTGTTGCTCAGAGATGGCGCACATTTTCTCAGAGCTAAATTTGGCCTTTTTTTTCAAGAACTTTCTATGAGGAATCGAATGAGCCCTTCAATACAATACATCGGTCTGCGCATGAGCGAACGTAAAATCCACCATTTTCTCATATTCTAGTCGTCCGATCACGCTAAAATCTTCAGGGTAGTCGAAGAAAAACGTTGTGATAATCTCGAATCCATTTCCACGCGGTAGAATCATCATCCTATCCCTAATAGGATCAGCTTGATCAATCCGCAATACAGGTCGACAAACTTTTTGAAGGCGTTGATGTAAACCAGAACGTCCCCTGTAATTTTGTAACAAGCTTATATCACACATCTTTCGAGATTATCTAAATCATTTCCAAATATCTAAACGTTCATGTTACCCAGACGAGGAAAAAGCCTAGTACCACACCCTACTTGGTAGACTAAGTCTATAACCTGCCTAGATGTGGATACTACTTAATTTCGTCGATTTTAATGATTTTACTATAAGGTGTGAGATTCTGAACAGATATATGGTTAGGGTGATCATGGTCTACCTTTCACCCTAGTCTCTTGAACTCCCATTTTTAAACCACCTGATTTGAACAACTCGGAAAAACAACATACACGTTATTACAATATGAAACAAATTTGTGTAATTTATAAATATCAACAGTTACAAAACAATGTATCTCACATAATTATTATCTATGATAATTTATGTGCTAGATACACCCTGGTTTTAATATGACTTATAAAGTAATGTCCAAGATAGGAACAGTTAGTAAACTCATGACAATCAAAACAGGAGGAAATCATAAAATCAGAAGAGTTCATTCACTAAAGCTACAGACAATTATTAATAAATGCTAGGATGAAGTGGCCCTTTTTAGTTTGACTATTGTTCGATGAGCTCTGAGGTCTGTGAGAGTAGAAAGCGGAATGAACTGTTTACTGCATTTTAGAGTAACGTTTCGTCTCTACAACATTGACTTCGTAAGTTGGGAAAACTAATATATTAAGACAATTTGTAAGTACATCATATGGATAGTTTTTATTTTTCAATAATTTTATAGACAGTTTTTTAATATTTTATCTACGTGGAACTGCCATGGCTGTCTACGAACCACGTCAGAATATCCCTATATAGGTCATAAGAACCTTATTGAATGCAGGTAGGTAAGCATTGAATTAAGTCTTTCTCTTCTATAGTACAACACTAGCTAAAAATCTCTTGGCGCTGTTAACCATTTCTTCACAGTACAATTTTGCTTCTGAGTTTTTGCTTCTGCAAATCAGGATCATTGTTTCCTCCTAAATCGACATTTAAGAGATGCATTTCACCTATTAGACGTCTAGGACAATTTTGGTTCCGTGTCTATCTGTCCGTGAATCCTTGCAACGAGCAAAATCACTAGAAGTAATCTTCCGGTTTAGGTAGGATTCAAGGATTTTTCGGGTTGACCCCTAAATGGTCTCTTATCAGGTTGATAGCCGTTATTCAAATGGGGGAATTTCTAAACTCTTGAGTCCCGCCATAGCGTCCACTGTTCGCGCCCAATGTCATTGAAATTTTCAGGGGTTTTCCGCGGGTCGGAATTTCTTTGATTTTATTGGAGGATGATTGGTAATCTCTGCCCATGTTCAACTATCAAGTCTAAGAAAAAAGTTATCATTTCTTCAGTTATCAAATTTCGACGAAACGCTCAGTGAAGGAGTGTGATAGGAGACAACCCTTATGAGTTGAATCGGTTGAGATCAATAGTAGCCGAATAATAAAAGCATGAACATAATTCCTGTATCAGACAACATCCAATTGGTGACATTTACTATTAGCTGCATTTGCTAAGGAAGCAACATATTTTTACACAATCCTCTATCAAAGAAAGTTATTAGCAAAACCGTCTTACGAAATGAAATTCAGTCAAAGGGTCCCTTTGCTTTCACACTCACAGACCTTCAACATCCAGAACATCAATAACAAAAGAATTGTCGTTACGACTACAGCAAAATATATGCTGGGATGATAATATCAAGAAGGAAGCACATAAGATTAATACAAATGATTGGAGAAGACAGGAAAAATATAAACTAAACGTTTCAGATATCAGGTAGACATAAATGTGCTACAAACGATTTTACAATGATCCATTTGTGTATTAGATAGCTTCTACGCGTATCACAGGTCTGAATATATTACATACGTCGAACGTATTATTCACGTAATAAAAACGCAGAGAAAACTTCTAAGAAGTGAAGACAGTTTCAACAAGTAGGATTGAACTGGATTTTTCTCAAGTTCAGCCTACTTCTGCATCCGATAGTCGCTTTGCGAATCACAGTGTATTGATAGTAAGAATAATATTGATTTCTCATTAACGAATCTAGAAAAGCTTTGCATTTGAAGCTTTCCAAGATGTCGGCAACATTTTTTTATATACCTTTATAAAGTGAATACCGTTGGGATGGTGTAGGTTGTAAGGCTACCACCTAATATTTGGATCAACCATCTCTCAAAATCTTTCAGTTAATATTAAAATAAGTGAGGAATCTATACTGCCCAACCAACTTGGCAGACGTTATTTAAATACTCCAGCCACTTAGGAGCGAAAAATTTTGACCACACATAAAATAATTTATCCTAATTTCCCCTAAATTGAACGGAAAACTCCAATTGTAATGCTTTAGTTTTTGATCCCTATAGCGACATATAAACTATCATGCGATGCCAAGATTGAAGGCCAATGCCAAATGTCGGATTTGTGAATTTCGTAATCATTGGTCAGTAGTTTTAGAGGACAATTTTATGATTGAAATCTACGAACCTTGAAATATGATCTTTTTCACATGGATATGTCTGTGAGATAGGGGCTTGTTTGTTTAAAATCCGCGCGACTCAAAAATCGAAAGCAGCTGAGTTACATGCAAATTCATTAATGTAATATAAACGACCTTCGAGGTAAACCTTTTCCCAGCGACAGGGGAGTTTCGCCTACAAAACGCTACACATTTCTTCGGTTGATTACAGAGGTTAATTATTAGAAGTTAATGAACGTGAAAGAATATCATTGAAAAGAATGAACCGACCCTGTATGGAATTCGTTTTTTATAAACCTTTCGATCATACAACATGAGATAGATTCCAAACTTCCAAATAGGCGGTGTGCTTACAACATTGTAACTTCATGATGTTGCCGAGTTATATACAACCAGCCAGGGTTGCCAGTTATGTCCATTTCTGGACATTTCAAATGCAGAAAACTTTCTAGTTTTATCTTTTTATTATTATACATATATTTAGCACTAACTGACTTTATATTGCCTAGATCAGGCCTTTGACCGATCAAAAACACTTTTATTTCATTTTCTATTCAAGTTAGTTAACGAATTGCTCTAAAATTGACAATGAGGTTAGTACTATGTGCGTATAAAACTTACAAAATGTGCTGTAGTTAGTCAATCAGGGTATACGAAATTAAACGTTCAACTCCTTTTTATAAAATCATTTTCTAAATTGACGCTATACTATTTACAACAGCCACTGATATAAATATATGGGACGTTTGATTCATGCATGACTTTACAAGCGAATTTCGAAGATTTTTCATAAAATATTTGAATTTAAAGGTTATAACAATAATTATTATTATTACACATTTAGTACAAAATAGGGTAACAGTTGACAAATTCACTTGTAAAGTTACAGACTAGAGCTGTTTTACTAAAATTTGTATTTGAGTGTGTAAAAGGAAGAAGAATCTAAATCCGAAACCGGTCATTTTTGTACTGAGTTTTAAAATGTTTATAAACGACTGGACGGGAAGAAATTGATTTCGTCCACCCTGATTGTACCACATCTTGCTTTATTGCTTATCTAAGTTACTAAATTACGGATCACCACATTTTCAAGATGGTGTTGAGCTTGCGACAATTTTTTTCGACCCAGTCGTGGAAGGGGGGTCCAAGGACAGCGATGACCTTCATCAGAGCTTCCGTATCGCCTGAAAATAACGACAATTATTAGGAGACTAACAATCATTAACTCTAGAAAAAAAAATCTGAGTAGATGTGAGTATTTTGTTTTTGGATGCACTGCACGTCTTAATGTTCTTAGAATTATCAGTGATGCACAAAACATTCAATGAATGTTTGTCGTATGGGGGAACAGCGAGCTAATTTATTGGCCAATATGGCAGCGTTGACTGCAAGAAATTTCAGCTGAGGCATTCAATGCGTTAAGTCAGTATTTTGAATTGTGAATAACTGGATAACTCATATTAGTTAGAGTACGATTAGTGTCCAAGTTTTCAGAATATAATGTCAACCACCTATTCTAGTCAACAAATAAAGCTAGAGATTCCACAAATAGGTTGCCTAAATGGCTATTGATCGGAGGTATATTAGAAGTCCTCTTTGTTGAGCAGCAGTATCCACGGAATCGTAACTCAGACCTACAGAAGAAGCTCTGCGTTTGACATTTTGACATCTAAAACACTTTGGTGCTTAGGTATGTAAAGTGCAGTATCTTAGGAGTCATTTCTCAAGAAGCCTTGGATGGTTTAGAGGTCAACACAGTCAGAACAAATGTCACAATCCACAGTCCAGGAGTTGCCCACCAGAAAGAGTTCCAGTCAAGTTCGGTTCATTTTGTTTTAAATCAAAGAGGGAGAGAGTGAAACTGCTCTACCAGGAAATTTGATGAAAAATTAATCATGATTAAATTTGAGTGGGATGGTTTATTGATGTTCGTAAAAATGACACAAGGTTATTGAAACAGTGGTGGTCAACAATTGCTGAAACCATGGCTGCATTAGAATTCAAACCATTTCCCATAGAAGGTCTGGAGGAAGGTTAACATCAAAACCGAACAAGTAGAGGCCGTATTAAACCTAAATAGCTTCAAACCTTTTCCCTACATGTAGAAGGGTCTTCCTGCATTGCACGTACATTAGGATGTAGATGATAACTAAAACTCTCAGGGTGGGGGTTTGGGAGCCCCCAGCACGGAAGCCTGTTGGCTTCTAATCAAGGAGATTCAGCCCCTTGATTAGTTGTTCGCTCTGAATGGACCTCATTGGGGTTTGTGCCCCAAAGAGTTCAAATCTGCGAGATGCGAGTGCTGGGCACTCAAATATTATGTGGGATGCCGTTTCGTCAGTCTCCTCACATAGCCTGCACAGGGTTGTACTTTGTGTGACCCCAATGCGGTGTACAAATGTACATTAGGATGCTTCAAGGTGTGAACATTTTTGCAGGTCCTCACTGCTAGATTGCCCCTTCAAAAAAACGGAGTAAGAAGAACCTATTTGCCACTGCTTTGGTTTTTTCCAGAGTACCTGGTTCTCGATTTGCATGGAGACCGCCATTGGGTTAAGCAATCAAGAATCACCACCAAGTCAGGTCACTGATATAAATGGATGAGAGGCAATTAGATGACATATCGCACCCGTCGTAAAATAAGGGAACCACTCAAAAACGCTGTTTTTCTGGAAATCGCGTACCAAGTTTTGCTCCTTTGCTAAACCGCCATATTTTCATAGTATGTGGTACACGTAAAGACACAGGGCAAAATTCAGTTAGCCTCGTTTTCACCTTTCACAGGACAAAATAGACCTTTCCAACTATACAATGCCGGTACTCACTTAAAAATGACATTTTTCTAGGTGTTCCCTTAAACCACGATGGGTGCGATATATATCTGCACCTTTGCAGACTGTGGTGCTGCTCAAACCTGCCAATGGTGCAGTATGCAACAACTAATTTTCGTAATTAGTAATTTTCATTCAGCCTAACCCTTTGTTTTGCTCAGCAACAACTAATTATTCGAAAGTACATTCCTAGATCCACTAATTCAAATTGATCATATTTATTTCAGCAATAAACCATAATAATCACCTTCTGCAGAGTGGGCCCTAGGGATAGGATGATTGAATAAGTGCTTGTATACTGCGTCCAGGTTGTATTTCGGACGATCGGCCCTGAAATTAGAATTAAGAGTACGATAGTTATGTACGATAGTTGTAGGTGGAATTCATTTCCAGAAATCTATAATTGAAATACATGACTAGAATTTAGTTTTGTAAATTCCAGACACAGGACAAAAATAAAGGAATGTTTAACTAGATTTTTTCTACAACTAAAAACTAAACCTTGAAAAACCGTAAGTTGATTACGATACATGCAACAGTTGAGGAAATATTTAGCTGTAAAGACAAACTGTAGATTGTACAAAAACATATTCCTTACTTCGGTGCGAAGACTAATTGACGTCGAGCTGCTACATTAGGTGTCATTGTTTCTGGACCTGGCACCTGGAAATTACATCGAATCGTTCAGATCGTCATGTAAAGCTCAAAGTTTCTTCGTTTGTATTTATGTTTGGCCGATGTATTTATGTTTTGACCAATAAACGGCCAAATTGCCTTGGAATGATCAGCAAGTTCCCACGCACAACATAGACCCTAACCTAACCTCTAAAACATCTTTCCACTTCATAAATTGGCTTTTTAACCGATTCGTTTGGTCCCTAAACTATTGTTATTATGGTTGCTTACAGCCAATTTATTAGAGGCGAAAAATAATGGCAACTGAAAGGCCTTGAACAGATTTGACGGGTATGTGCAACCTTTGACATTTTGTATGTAGTGTTCATAATTTTTAAAGGTATACATCATACACGAAATAATACTACAATGTTAATATAATACAATTTAATAAAATAACAAAATGAAATGAGCAAAAAGGCACAGCATCATATTTGTTGTTCGAATTGTTACAAACTATAAAAGGTAAATAACCACACCAAAATCAAGTAGACACTTGAGCTTCAATCTGGGAAACTAATTCATCGATGTTTAGCTTACTTCCACAGATAAGAAGATTTTTTTTTCGTGATTTTATTTATTGCAACTGATTGTAGGATACATCATCTAGCAATATTTTATCTCATAAATGGACAAGATGTACAGGGTGAGATTTCAACAAACCAACCCTTTAGAGTAACATAATGTTTACTGGAACAGACTTCACTATAACTTGCACTAAATTCCACAGATAAGAAGATGTAAAGAATTTTCCAAATTATCCAGCATTGTATGAAGTTTTGATTCAATTTCATCAACGAAATGAACTGTTCGCATTTATAAGTGCAGTAGGCTCTCGATAAATCGAACATCGGTAATTCGAAAACCCCTATAACTCGAAGAAAATCAATGTATTTCGGTCCCCTCTATAAATCGACGTGAAGCTGGGCGGGCCACTTCACAATTCGAAGAATCATTCAGTCATTTCATGGAAAGCGTCGAGGCAATTTTTCCCAGAACTTAACCTCCCTCAAATGTCTACGATTCATGCTACACCACCCCTGAAATGCTTTAAGCCGGGTCCAGACATGTATCACTTGCCCGAAACGATCGCCGTATCCGTATCGTCAACGCGTATCATGATCGCATATGTGGACGGGTAATGATACGGCATCTTGATACGCCGTTATGATACGGCCCGAACCATGTCGAGTCGGTTTTTGTCCAATCATCAAAGGAGTTAAAGATGCGGAGTTCGGTCAGTCTGTACGCGTCAGTCAGTCGCAACGCTCGGTGTACGTGCACTTCATTTGCACGTTTTTATATTTACTGATGTGTTGAAATCTAAGATCTCTCATCAGAGCTCTTCGTCCAAGTCTCCTATTTCTGAATAATTCTGTTTGCCACCATCGTCTCTGTTTGGGTTTTGACGTTAAAATGCTATGAATGACTATGAAACTAGCACATGAAATGGCTAAATTATCATAAACTTGAACCAACTGTGACGACATGCTCGGTTGAGAGTTGAAACTGAACTGGGCAATTTGATACGCGATCGTTGTGAAGATACGGATACGGAGCAAATCGGAGGCGTCCACGACTTGATACAACCCGGTGATCGGATCGTGCAAATGATCATGTCTGGACCCGGCTTTAGAGCAGTTTAAGCCATAAAATGGGCCCTGTACGTTATAGGTCTTTGTCGATCTCCGAAAAGAAACAAGTCATCGCGGCTGTTGAAGAAGGAGTCGAGGAGGAGTCTTCGATTTTATATTCCTGCATCTAACCTCATCAACTATCCTGAAGCAAAAAGATCGTCCTGCCGAGATAACTCCTCATGGCTCAAGAAGGAGAGAAAGTAGAGGTGAGTTTGGGTCACCAACTCTCAAGCCAGTGAGTGAAATGATATTACTTTTTGTACAATAAATAAATTGATCCACATGTATTATTATAATATGTATTTTTGTTTATACATTGTTTATACATTTTTGTTTTATTATAAAATGGCATATATGTGTATGTACACGGATTTCTTTAATAAAATGTAACTTTCTTCAATTCGAATTTTCACTTTCAACCCCTCTTTTATTCAAAATCTCACTATTTCGATCACTATTCACGAAAATCTCGATAATTCGAGTTCAAATTATCGAGATTTTGAGTTTCAAACGCTTAGAACGTATTAGGAGGTCATAATCTGACAAGAGCTCTCGTCTCCCACATTTCCAAGGAAGTTTCGCCGTATTTTCAGCTTCAAACGATCCGGAGGTCATAATCTGACAAGAGCTCTCGTCTCCCACATTTCCAAGGAAATTTAGCAGTTTTTTCAGTTTCTAACGATTAGGAGGTCATAATCTGACAAGAGCTCTCGTCTCCCACATTTCCAAGGAAATTTAGCAGTTTTTTCAGCTTCAAACGATTAGGAGGTCATAATCTGACAAGAGCTCTCGTCTCCCACATTTCCAAGGAAATATTGCAGTATTTTCAGCTTCAAACGATCCGGAGGTCATAATCTGACAAGAGCTCTCGTCTCTCACATTTCCAAGGAAATATTGCAGTATTTTCAGCTTCAAACGATCCGGAGGTCATAACCTGACAAGAGCTCTCCTGGCCCTCGTTTCCAAGGAATTTGCGCAGTATTTTCAACTTCAAACGATCAGGAGGTCATAATATGACAAGAGCTCTTCTGGCCCTCGTTTCCAAGGAAGTTGGGCTGTATTTTCAGTTTTAAACGCTTAGGAGGTATTGAAATAGAATAAAATAGAAAGAAAAATATGTTTATTGCAAAAAAACAACTCCCAAAAATAAAATAACATCGCTAGAAACTTCTAGCAATCATTTTTGGCATAATTTAGAGTACATTGAATTTCAGCAGTTTTCAATATTCAATACAACAACATATTCAGACATTTGTACAACCTATGTAATACATATATATATGTATACATATAATATATTATGACACATCAGCTTTTCAATTAAACAGCGATTTTTCACAACTATCCATTATTAATAAATAATATATATATGTAATTCAATAAATAAACGAATACAATAACAAATTTTCCAATAGTAGAGCAAAACTTACAACAATGACAACAACAACGCAATAAAATAAAAGCTTAGCCAACAAAATTATGGTTTCTGATCAAAAAAGCACGATGATTCGACGCGTCCTTAAGAAATTCGTACAATTTGCACCAGTTTTCACCGTTCAACACTTGTAACCTCCCGCGATTCCAGGTAGGGTTTTGCAAAATACCGCCACCTGAATTCAGCAATTATGGGGCATTTACAGAAGAAATGATTCCATGCGGTGAGGAGTTCTTGAAATGGCGCTGCTTCTGTCCCAGATAGCTCTGCGTTGATTGAGTAACAGTCATTTGGGAACTTCCATTTTCTGAACCAGCTGGCCTTGAGTCAGATGGCTTCCTCGGCGATTCGGCGCGGGTATCTGTATCGTGGCATCCTCGGCACTTTAACAATGTTCTTTCCATGCGTCTCGAAGTTCTGGACGTACATTGTCCTCAGGCCTGTCTCTAGGTGCAGCATGTAGGTTGGTGTGCTGGTAGGTAGCCCAGAATCTTCTTGATGAAAAATTTCAAAAGCAGCTCTGCCTCCTCATATTCCTCAAACCCCCACACCTCAGCTGCGTAGCCCATCACCGCCCACGACGTGGCGTTGAAGTTCGTTCAGCTCAAGAAGGAGAGAAAGTAAAGGTGAGTTTCCGCAAATTGAAGAATGCCTCATAACGTGGTTTAGTCAGTGCAGGCAAGAAAATATCCCTATAGGAGGACCCATTTTAAGAGAAAAGGCTAGGTGTTTTGCAGCAAGTTGGGTGTCACCAATTTTCAAGCCAGTGAGGGATGGTTAGAAAAATTCAAAACACGGCACAATCTACAGTTGAGTGTGGACCAGATGGCAGCCAACCAAGCGACCCAAATAAAAATAACCGATTTTTTATGAAGAAATTATATAACTTTGTTTATAATAAATAAATTGATCCACATGTATTATCAAAATATGTATTTTTGTTTCTACCAGCATTCACAATCTTATCCAATGACATATATGTACACGGATTTCTTTAATAAAATGTATCTTTCTTCAATTCGAATTTTTACTTTCAGCCCCTCTTTAATTCGAAATCTTACAATTTCGAAAAACTCGATAATTCGAATTTTCGGTTTGGTTCCTATAAATTCGAATTATCCAGAGTCTACTGTATTACCAAATCAATCTTTTTCGGAATTTTCTAATTGCGGAAAATGCTGTTCTTCAAGGTATTGCTTCCGAGTCTACCAAGGTAGCGGAAGCATTGTTTTCACTTTCGGAATGTGACAATTTTTTTGTCTCCAAAATCAAAAGTTCCACTCGCATTTTGCGTTTTAGACCTTTCTGAACAATTTTGGTTCCGTGTCTGTCTGTCTGTCAGCAAATCCTTGTTACGGGCAAAACTACACGAAGTTATAGTCCGATTTTGATGAAATTTTCAGGGATTGTGCGGGTTGGGGTGTAGATGGTCCCCTATAGGTTTCATGACCCCCGGATCAATAGTAGCCTCTGCGCATGCGCAAACGTGAAATCCTTGTTACGCGCATAACTCTTGGGAGTTCTTCACCAATTTCGATGAAATTTTCAGAGATTGTTCGGTTTGAATGTGTAGATGGTCCCCTATAAGTTTCATGACCCCCGGATCAATAGTAGCCTCTGCGCATGCGCAAACGTGAAATGCTTGTTACAAGCACAACTCTGGGAGTTCTTGACCAATTTCAATGAAATTTTCAGGGATTATTCGGTTTGATGTGTAGATGGTCCCCTATGCGTTTCATGACCCCGGATCAATAGTAGCCTCTGCGCATGCGCAAACGTGAAATCCTTGTTACACGCATAACTCCGGGAGTTCATGACTGATTTCGATGAAATTTTCAGGGATTGTTCGGACTGATGTAGCTTTAGTCAATAAGAATTTTCAATGATCTATACAGTCATGTTATGGATACGAGGAAGCTATGTACCACACCCACTTGGCAGACTTTTTTTTTTTTTTGTAGAAATCGCACTACTCTAAGACTTCAAATTTGGATTTTAGGACTGGGTTTTCTTGAATCTCGATCAACTCTATTTACCAGTGTATTGGAGCATTTTGCACATTACTTTTTGGTTGGAGTAGCAAATAAATTGAAAGAGTTTTACATGTTTTTGAAGTCGGTAAATCTGATCGAAAATTGCTCCGACAGTACCTAGAGTTCTTCACGATATTGAGCATAAGCAATATTTTCACACGCAGAGAGCGAGGTGAAATGGGAACTGTTACCTGGCAGCATATGTGCCTCCCACATGTTTTTCTGAAACACTATCAAATGGCTGTACAGCCATTTTTTGTGGCTGGCTGTGTGGTGGCTGTTTTTGCTAAGTGCTAAGGCTAAATGCTAAGTGACATATCCATTTTGGGTCACTCAATTCAGATTGTCTCTCTGGCCGTTGCCTACATGTGCTCTATTACATACTATAATATCCATCTGTAGGCAATGTACCATACTGGTTACTCAAAGGTAGTCTTCATACATACTACATACATACCGAATGTCGTTTAGTAGGACGAGGAGGCGGCGGGGGGAGTGCCTTTTTAGGAGTATTGCTGTAGAACTGGTTCAATATTTTATCCCCCAAATCCTTTTTCATGGCAGCATTTGATTTTTCGATTTCTTCTATGACCTGTAACATGTTCCAACACGATTAGGCACAAACCCATCCCCAACAGCCCAGTCAATGGTCAGTCTATGGTCAATTCTTGTCTAGGGAATTTCGTTTGTAGTTTCAATGACTGTGTGAGCTTCTGAACGGAATTGCTCTTTCTCGCTGCAAATTATTATTAAAAGGTTCATTATTTCTGTATTGCTGGTCCTTCAACATACATCGGTGGATTACAGATAATTGCTTCAAACGGAGTGTCGAAATTATGGGCCTGATCAGCCGAATATTCAAAATTACCACACTGCTACTGGCATATTGGCATTAGATCGTAGCGGACATTGAAAATAACGAAAGAGTTCTTCTGAATGTCAAGTTCCTCTTTCGACATGTTTTCTATATCCTCACCAAAACCAACAGTAGAGGTTAAAAGACCTAGCATCACTAATTTCAATAATTTTCATAGATGAAAAATGATAGGGAACTTGACAAGGAGGTGTTCCTTAGTAACCCAAACATAGGGAGACCTAATTTAGCCGAAGATGATTGCAACACGACGAAAATGATAAATCTGGGAGATTTATCTTTGACCCAGAACCCTTTGGTTAGCTTAGTTCCAAAATTATAGGTTAAAATAAAAGAGTAAGGGTTTACAGATTTTGCTAGAGCCTGGAGCATTGGATATCTACCTTGATAATGTCGCTGGACGACAACGACACTTCCTCTTCTTCAGTTGCTTCTGGCCAATGATCCTCTTTGGCAGAGGCTGTAGAACCCCTCGGCACAAAAACTACCTCACCAGTATCCGGCGTCGGGGGTGTGTAGGGGTGCGTCACATTATTCGGAATCTTCCAAGGTTGGTCCCTTTCGACAACTTTCAGTTCACGGAAGGCAAGGAGAGTATCTGCACAAAGCAGACCTTCGGGAAGTGGCTTCAAAACAAAAACAAATCCATCTTAGAACAAATGAATAGATAGTACAAGTGGATGAACAGAATTAGCATTACATGCCACGACCGTAGATGCAGTTTCCACAAGCTATGTACCTCAAGCTCTGAGATGAGATTCTTTACGACTGGATGGCGTCTATTCATGTACCATGATTAAATTTAAAGTTGTTAACAGGTGATTATCTTGATTTTTCAGTATTATTTTCAAGTTATTAGGTAGGACACCCCCTTTTTCTGAATAAGTACTATGTTTATTTGCTAGTATAGTGTCCCACCAGAATTAAGAAGAGTTACTAGAAGCAAATAATGACAAGTGACTCTCTCCCATGTCCAAGCAATCCCAGAGGTACTTCTCAGAACAAGGTCTTCATTTAAATACGATACAACCGCAAGTTAGAGATGAACAACACGTTTAATCGAACGGGCTCAAACGCAGACATTGAAATCGTTCAGCTTTAATGAAACTCATTCGGATTTGGAGGTTACCTTCCGAAGAAGTTTGGTGTGAGCTTGAAGGAGAGGAAAATCAAATCGATTTCCATTGTGAGCCAAAAGGCAGACCGGCGACGGCGCTCTGTTGATGAAGTTAGTAAGCAAATCGCAGAACTGCTCGTCGAAGGTGCCCTGCTCCTCCAACATTTCGTTGTTCAGACCTGCAGTATTAATTAACTGAATAACATCATAGCACACAATCAGTCGGATGATTTCAATAACTTTGCAACAGTAGGTACAATCAAACCTCTATAGGAATGAAAAGCAAATGTTGGTCGATGAGATTGCCGAAACACGTTATTTTATGTTAATATCAGTTGAAATTTAAACATTTTCGTGTGCAACAATATTCGAAATTATCAACGTTATTGCGAGAAAAATAACTTGTTCTAAATACAGTAGAGTCTCGGTCATCCGACCTTCCGAGTTATCCGAGCATGACTTTTTTACCCAAGCCTAAGTTTTTATCTATGTTTCACGACTTTGTTCGTGAGTTCAGTAGTATACTTATTAATTGTAATACAAAAGTGTTTTTCTGTACTGTGCAGTTTTTAATTTGTGATTAAATTTAAATCATCTACAATAACGCTTTTTATAATTTTCTGTGTTATCCGACCTTGCCGCGGCCGGTTTAAGTCGGATAATCGAGACTTACTGTAATATTCTTCTACTCAAACGAAGATTTGGGATTTTTAGCACATTTTAGTTATAAGTACGATTATTGAGATTCATTCTTGATTAATTAATTATGTTAGTAAGAACGATTTTCAGAATAAATTTGAGTTTCAATTTTTTAACGACCTATTTCATTTTTAAAAATTTAATTGCCCATTATTCTGCTAAAAAAAAAAATAAATAATAAAAAAATAAATGAATTCAATTATCTCTAGCCGTTTTTTTGCAATGGTTCTAAAACAGACATTTTTGAAAAACTGTTTCATTGAGATCCATTTTGAACTTATTGCATATCATATGAATAGGGTGTCTACAAAACAGAGGTCTCATTCCTTCAAGGGATCGATTCTAAAATTCTTTTTGCAAAAACAAATGTATCTTGAAGTTTTTTTCTTAATGCTTGCATTCAGAGTTATTAACGATTTAAGATTTTTTTGCGTTATCGACCTTACACCATTAAAGCGAACATAGTTCCCGCATTTCAGAGTAATCTCAAATTTGAAGAGATCGTTAGAAAGACCGTAAAATTTCCAATCTTCCTAATACCAAACAACATTTGTCAAGTTGAATTTGACGGGGAATGAAGCAACCTGAAGTGAACTTGGTAACTTCGAGATTTTCTGTTTTTCAGAGCCCGTAAATGTCCAAATGATTCGAGACAATGAACGATTGCCGGTAAGCCTACAAACTGTCCCAGGATCACAGCTTTCCAACGGTATACTCAATTTTGATTTTACTCTGCTGATTAGAGGAGAAATTTGCGTTTGAGACCAGAAAAACTAGGTTTTACACTGTAAAATCGACGTTATAGGGTGAAAAAATGAGTGGGTGACACTGTCAATTTTCTAGACTTATAGGACCATTTGGAAAATTCGCTCATACTATCATGCTGTATGGCTGGAACATTTTGAGGTACAATTTTTGAAATGCATCCAATCTGAAATTGTATTCAAAAAGTCTTGGGTAGAAGTCGAGAACAGGTGACCCCTTTCTGATAAGACCGTCGCCTTATTGAAAAAACCGATGTCTTCTATCGATGTGTTCTGTCTAGTTCGCTGATCTCTTGTCTAAAAAACAAAAACTATCCTACATCAATCCTTCTAGTAAAGTATAGATCAGTTGTACAAATACATCAGAATTTGTTTCTGCTGTATTTGAATTTGTTACAAAACACATTTGTTTCTGAGTATTAAAAATACTTTCATCGATATAACGGTCGTGAAAATCATACCATAAAATATGGCAGAGGTGTCGATACATTACCCTCTATACACATCGATAGAGTCGGATAAGAGGAAGGGGTCACCTATTCTCTACTTCAACCAAGTCTTGTTTAACGAACGAATGTAATGTTGTTTATCACTCAGAATGCTACTTTTTTCTCTTTTGCTACTTTTTTTTCTCAGAATGCTAAGTTTTTGTCTCAATCCTATCGAGAGTTGATAATAATAGTTGTATTCTGAAATTTAAAGTGATTCAGAATAGCTATTAATAGCTTACGAAATCTCAAAGCAAGGGATGAATCCCTCAAATGAGGCTAACTGGGTCAAAACCCAGTTTACCCAATGAAGCGAGTTGCGAATTACATACGTACCAGTGACTCTCTCTGCCCCCACGTCAATGAACTTCTTAGGATTGAAACAGACAGTCAGCTTGTTCTGTATCCTGTATAATAACAAGGAAATAACCAAGATTAAGTTATTCAATCAATTTGGATTAGAAACGAACGTATTTCTTTTAAATTTATTGTCTAGCAGTTAAGACATTCATGCATGACCTGGGTAATTTGAACGGGTCGCAGTCGTTATAATGACTCCTCAGGACGGACAGGAGAGACAGCTCTGTGATCTTGGTCTCACCATAATTGGTGGAAGGAAGTCCCGTGGTCTCCAAATCGAGTATGATGTAGGTTTTGATGGGGCCGGTTTCGTTTGCGGGGGACATTGAAAAAGTCACAAGAATCGGCAGCACCGACCGAAGAAGGTACCGAAATGCATAAAAATTCAACTACAAAGCACTGGCGAGGTTCAAATAAGTTGAGTGAAAGATCGCACAACCCAATAATATTGCAACTTGATTGTAATATGAAATAAAGGCAACTTGGGATTACAAAAATATATTTTTTCAATCTTAATCATTTGAGCTATAGGATTGTTGTCATAAGGGTGGGTGTGTTTGTTCTCTGCTTATTTGTTATTCTCAACTTGTCGGACACAATTGTTGTCGAATTTATGGTTTGCCCATGGAGGAAGAGAGATGGGTTCACTACAACCGATAGGTACACGTCTTGAACTGAAACAGATATTCGGTTAAATATAATATCCAGTAATGTAATATGTTACCATCTAGTAACCAGATATTATCTAGTACCTTTCACAGAACTACGACGTTTAAAAATAAAGTTTCTGGTTAATTGCTATCTACAAACCTAATTTCATGAAATTTTCCTAGAAGATTTCAGTTTTACCTGAAATTATTAAATTTGTCATCATTGAAGCAGTAAATAATTTTATATTTGTCGCTTTAAAAAAATAATACGGTATACCTATACCTCCAAACATACATGCTTGATCTAACGTCATGAAATAGTATCATCTACAAATTTACCATTTTCTTGTTTTACCAAAACCTTGTTTCTTCCACAAAAATTTTGAAACGAGTACGCAGTACATTGTAAATCTCAACGAAAACAGTTTTCAGAGCTTTATTTTTCATCGCTAAAGTCGCATTTCTAACTGTAATTGCAAATGACTTATACTTCTAATCATGGAAAAGGTGTTTGTTCTTCTAGAAATCCCAAGTTCATGTTCTCTTAGTTAATTACTGTCTGCGAAGGAACTTCTGGAATAAATTCAAAATTGTAACTCATGTAATAAATCTATTACAATGATAAATACAACAATTGCTCAGGAAGAGTAAAACTGGCGGTCGATCCAAACCTACGTGCCCAGTGGCCACAATCGGCCCATTTGATTCTCTGTAACCTCCTCGGGCGCTTGCCCTTTCATTTATAAAACCTACTTTATGGAATTTTATCAAGGAATGACATCCTAGGAATTTGAGGGGCTAGTTTAGGTTCAAGTCAATAAATATTGTCGCGCTGCATTCCAATAAATGAATAAATTCATCCTTAAAAGAGTAATAAAGTCTGATTAAAGAAAGGATTTCAATAATATTCTTGCTTCGATCCTTATTTTTACGTCGACAACTCCCTCTTCTCTGACGTCATTCGCTATTCCTATTGGTAGACGCCATTTTGTTTACCGAAAAACGCCACCATTTTCTTGTAACCTCGAAAATACCTTCTACTCTTCCCCACTGCAAACTAACGTTTTCGTGTCGAAATCGCGCTTTCCGTCGTTAATTAACCAGCGCTATTGTTTAAAAGGACGTAAATCGTTGTTATGTTTTTGCGGTTCCATCGAGTAGTGTCATCAAAATACGCAGAAGTATTGAGAGCTCATCGGCGCGAGTGAATTGTTGAGGAGGCTAGACGGTTTGAAGGTTTCATCAAATTGACGCCTTCTACCGTTTCCGCAATGGCGTCGCCCAAGATAAGATGGACCAAGGTATCATACGGCCACCAAGCGATTTTGTTTATTTTGTTATCTTTTCTGTTTCGAATGAGTTGTTTATGAAAATTTACTGATTGCTATCGACTGGGCACGAAGTATGAATCGTATTTCGAAGCCAATGAATGCCAAATTTTGATTAGGTAGGAATTCATTATACGTTTCAACTGCGTTCTACATGCGTTTCTAATGGTGAACGTGCAGGCTGACCTACACAAATATGAGCTCAACAGATACAAATTTTCGTATATACTTGTTGCATACTATAACATGCCATTCATCGAAACAAGAGCCATGAAAAGGCATCTAGTTATTGAAGGAATTGGTGATATGATTTCACCGAACTATTATTTAAACAGAATACAATAGTTCCGGTCCAAGTCGTGGGGCACTCCCGCTGGTTTTCTTGAAAGGTTGATCATGATATACATTCGTTTTGGTTCATTTTCCAAAACCTGCTCCGTAACTTGACAATCGAAGGGCATTTTTGCCTCCAACACTCTCCCTCAACTAAAACTTTGTAGCGTTACGTTGGCGGTAAGGACATACCTATGTAAAAACTGTGGAAACTACCGCTATCCATAACTCGGCAGAAGCCGAACCAACTCCCTGCGGTTCACAGTCGTATTGACGATATTCATTTTTTTAACAATAAGGTATGTAAGCTTTCATGGGTTTGTTCGAGTGGTCTCATTTGATTCATTGAAGTTAAATTATTCTAATCGAACGAACGAACAACCTATTTCCAAATTATTAGAGAATCACCCCCAACGCCAACATTGAAGTTTTGCCCGTTAGGGTTGATTAAAAAAGGAATGTGATAATTTCACACAAACCCCGACCGATTTGTGGTTTGTTAGGCAATTTTGAAATGAGTACTTGTCGATCTGGATGATAAACGAAGAATATGTCGTAAGGAGGTCATCATGTGTGTAAATGCAGTTTACAAAACGAAATATGGTTGAAAGCTAATAATTAAATTTCTTGATATTAACCCCGAATAAAATATATACCTACTTGGTCTTTGTTTATTATATCGTCTAAGCATACGAAGAATTCTCTAGAGAAGGCAAGCTCCTGGAAGATGGAGCGTGGATGTTGGCCGCATTTTGTAAGAACTATTCAGTGTGCTTCAATAGGTGCTTATTCACGGAAAAAGTCTGCATACGTGAAAAACTCGTTAAGTCATTAGTCGGTTATTGAGCAAAACCGTAAGCCTAGATAGAAGGTTCCCTATTTCATAGGGTTTATAGCATTAGCATTCAAAATCACTGCGATCACGAATAGGAGTAATAGAAAGTAATTAACCAAACGCAAAAAGATTTGTTTGTAAAGTACAGGGACTTAGAGGGGAAGGTTCAGTGAGAAATGATGTAGAAATCAATTCCCCTTCTTCAAATCAGCTGGACAATCACTTAGAGGTAATAATAATAAAGAAAGAAAATTTTTGTTGGCCTTTCGATTTTTTTAAAGTGGGAAGAAAATTGTTCATGAAAAAAATCGTCCCATAAAGATTGGCACTGTGAACCTCCTTTTTTCATTGAAGTGTTTTGAACATTTCGACAAATGGGACTACCACTTTTCAAAATAATGAATGCGTTTATGATAAATTAGACTGACGGTAAACAATTTCATTACTCTGTCTTCTATCAATTTTTATGTCCTGTTACAGGTGAATGACAGTGGTCTGATCCCCAAGCCACGTCATGGGCACCGTGCTGTGTCTGTGAGAGAGCTGATGATCGTCTTTGGAGGTGGCAACGAGGGCATCATTGACGACCTCCACGCCTACAACACTATATCCAATCAGTGGTTCTGTCCCGTAGTAAAAGGAGACATACCTCGGGGTTGTGCTGCGTTTGGAATGGCCGCAGACAATACCCGCCTGCTCTTCTTCGGAGGCATGGTAGAGTATGGCCACTATAGTGATAACCTTTATGAGCTTCAGGTTGGTCCTTATTTTTCGACAGGTAGCATTACTAGTAGATGGGAGTGGAAGAAGATGCGCCCTAAACCTCCTAGGTTCGCTCCATCCCCTTCACCCAGACTAGGGCACAGTTTCACTTATATTAATGGGAAATTTTACGTTTTTGGAGGACTAAGCAACGACGTTCCTTCAGAAGACGAGGAAAACTTGAAACTTCCAATAGCCGCTTGTGTCAAGTATCTAAATGAGCTGTATGTCCTCGAATTCCGTGGTAACCACTGTTTTTGGGAACTTCCACAGACCTATGGAAATCCACCATCTCCTAGAGAATCTCATTCAGCAGTTGGGCACACAGATTCCTTGGGTAATCATAAGCTTATCATATACGGTGGCATGTCTGGGTTCAGGCTGGGTGATTTGTGGGTTCTCGACATCAATTCCATGACCTGGAATCAACCTGTGGTAGATGGCCCTTCTCCTCTTCCTAGGTCTCTACATACAAGCTCTGTTATCGGTGACAAAATGTATGTATTCGGAGGTTGGGTTCCTCTAACTATTGACCCTAAAACGTATGAACGAGAATGGAAGTGTACTAACACACTTGCAAGACTAAATTTGAATACCTTCATGTGGGAAGATTGTGAGCTAGAATGTCCAGAAGTTGGACCTCAAGCTCGTGCAGGACATTGTGCTGTTGTTGTAGGAAGTCGAATTTACATTTGGTCTGGGCGAGATGGATACGCTCGTGAGTGGAACACCCAAGTATGCTGTAAAGACCTATGGTACTTGGAAGTTGGGAGGCCAGAACTTGGAGGAAAGGTGCAACTTGTGAAGGCAGGTACCAACATGCTGGAAATCAGTTGGCCAGAAGTACCATTCTGTGACCAGTACGTGTTGCAAATAATTAAGTATGCAGTCACACCATCACCCAAACCGCCTGTAAAAAAGAAGAGGAAGATATCTGAAACGGATATATCACAGGATGATGTTACTCCAGCTCCTCCTCCAAAGCCTGTTGCTGCACCTCCAGTAGTTGCTGCTACCCCACCTGCGCCTAAAATCGAAAAACCATTGCCTCATATTCCCTTCAGGGAAGAATTACCTCCTCCTATGTTGCCAGCACCTCCTCGACATCCCTTCAAGCCTGTGATTCCAATAGCTCCTCCGAAAGCACCTTTGGTCCATCAGCCGTTGATAAATAAACCACCAACATCAAACTCTATTTCTTACATTCCAATCAAAGAACCTCTCCAACCAGTTCACAATATTGTAAAAACTCCAGAAAATGTCTCCATGCGAATAACCAATCCTGGATTAGTGATATCAAAACCTTCCAGTAACCAACCTCAGCCCAAATTAGTATTTTCTCCCTCTGGTTCACTCAATATGGCTCCAGGCACAATAAAAGGCATGCCTCCCGGGGCAACTGTTGTTAAAGTCCTCAATTCTGGTATAAACTCAGTTCCTTCAGTTAAGCTTCAGGCTTCACCTCAAATTGTCCACGGAAAGCAAGTTCCCAATGATGTCTTCCATGAAGTATCTCAGCCAAATGCTCCTAAACATACTATCATAATTAACAAGCCTGTAAATAAGGTACCAGGTCAGCAATTCGTGGTCGTAACTTCTGCACCTGTTCAACGACCTAACCAAACCATTCAAACTATTGCAAGATCAGAAAATGCAAATAACTCTATCCCTATGGTTCGCAAACAGCTCAAAGTTGCGGTTGGTAATGGTGTTACGAAAACGTTGACAATCCAAGGCAGAACCCCTGTCAGTGCAGCTTCTAAAATTCAGTTAGCCCTTCAAAACCCAATGTTGGCCAGTAAGAACGTCAAGGTCCAGGTGGGTGGTAAGACTCTAACAATGGTAATGTCTATGGCTTCGACTGGGTCAGTTACGTCGATGACGAACAGTCCGAATAAATTTGTGTGCTACCAGCCAAAAACACAACTGACAAATATAACATCATCACAACCAAAAATGACTGTGCGCCAAGAGACTGTGCATGTACAGAATCCCGTTCCGAAACCAGTCGCTCGAATTCATCCAAATGAAGTAAAATTAGTAAAGACAGTTAATGCTGAAAGCATGGACACTAGAAAAGAGGCAGAGGTGATTATGGTGAATGATAAAGAGCGGCGAGGTAGCCTTGAAGGAGGAAGTACTGGTGTTGTGAAGGACCTTCCTGGAGAAAAGGGAAGAGATCAGCCTCTGAAGATCGTGGCTTCGAGGTCCGTCCCACCAATCGTTGGACAGCCTGTTGCCGTGAGCCCTGCTAATATGGAAGTTCCCTCTGAAGTGAATGCATCCGAACCACAAAAACCCAAGGCCGGGGATCTTCCAGATCCTCCTAGCAACATCAAAATAGCCAAAACGATAGATGGAGCCGTCATATCATGGTCGCCGCCAATCAAAGGGGCCCCTGCCACTGGCTACAGCGTCACCTTGGGTATGAAAGGTGGCAAGTCTGGCACTTCGAACAAGATAGAGTTCGTCAGCGTGTACAATGATTCGAGGACCAAAACCAAAATCGGGCAAGAGTTCCTGGA
Source organism: Creontiades dilutus (assembly GCA_031894815.1). Taxonomy (NCBI): domain Eukaryota; kingdom Metazoa; phylum Arthropoda; class Insecta; order Hemiptera; family Miridae; genus Creontiades; species Creontiades dilutus. The sequence continues at coordinate 662,924 of JAVIWC010004007.1, forward strand.
TAGGGCCACTCTCATCCTTCCACGACCAACTATCATCTTTCGGGTGTCAGCAAGAAACGAACTCGGGTACGGCCCAGCAACACAAGTCAGGTGGCTGCAAGACGCGAGAAATGAGTCTGCCCCAGAAAACGGCAGCAAACCCACACAAAAAGAGCCATCGCTCATGTCTATGGATTAACTCGTCCGATGTGTTACTTCCTGTACATTCGATTAAGCACTTGTCTCATCCATTGAACATATTCAAGTTTTTATATATTTGACTGCATGATTGTAGAAAATTGTTCGATAAGTACTTTCGGTTTAAAAGTTAAGGGTAAAATCGGCTGAAGCCGGTTGCAACTTTTTGGGCGGCAATTTAATTTTGTATAAAGTTTTGACGATAATGTGTAAATGTTGCTATTATATCGAGTTTTGTTTTACTGTAACACTTGTGTACTAGTCTGTAAAAATAGTATAATAAACCCAAGTGTTGCATAATTGTAGAGCGATTTTATTTCACCCTTTGGAAATTATGGAGATACAATTTCACTCTATCGGGCTTTACAAAAATTTGGTTTTGCACATTGTATTGTTCCCTTTGGTATTTTCAGATCACTGATTTATCCAGCGAGAACTTCGATTTTTAAATGTGATGCGATCCTAGACAGGGTGGTTTTTAATGAATCGACATTTATTTTAATTCCCTTAGTGGGTGGAACTTGAAAAACTGCGAAAACACGTTTCCCTTATTTTATCCTGCATTCAACTAAGCGGTTTCAATTTTTTTTTCTCGACTTGGGCAAATTGGCTCAGGGTATACAAACATGGTTTTTTTTAAATGAGAAGCCCTTTTTCATTTTAAATTTAGATTGTACGTGAAATTTCATGAAAATTTGACCACTCAATCGATTTATTTGTAACGCAAGCAACCCACAAAGTGGCGCTTATGGGTGCCCCAGAATGCGGATGCACGAAGGACCCAAGTGTGACACATGATCTCTAAGTTATTTTTGAATCACTTGGGAGTGTTTGTTTTCTGATTTGTCTGCATTTTGATCAAACTATCAACAAACAGTCAATTTTGTTTAAAGGAAAACTAAACTGCCTTTTTCAAGGGCCCAATCCGTTTTGTTTACTTGAAAGCCTCCGGTAAATTTGCTTTCTCCTCTCTCTGAAATGTGGATTTACAGGACGCGATATGGTGCTACTAACACAAATTAGAATTGAACGGGCTCGTTTCATTGATATTTGAATTTGTGCCTACAAGCGACCAGGAGCTTGGCCGCTACAAACATCAGATAACTGTTTACCTTCTCTGGGCCCTCTACTTTTAATTTCTCGAGGTTGAAAAAAATCTAGAGAATATATTGGAGAGACGAGAAAGCGAATTTGATGAACAGAGTTTCAAGTAGACAAGATGGTTTGCTATTTTGAAGAAAAAAAAATAAAATAAATGCTAGATCGACGTTGAGGATTTTTAATCTACGCACCTTGAAGTTACGATGGTCTAGGGAGGGGGGGGGGGGGGGGGCTATACAAATTTTGTTTCTATTCGATTACAAAAGTGTATTATGGAAAATAATAAACCGAAAGGGGATCCCGTTTGAAAAAACAAAGATGGGTGTGCACAATTTTCCCCAGCTGAAAAAAAGAGTAAAACACCACAGTTGAATGGATTTCCTCCGAATTTCCTTACACTAAGGAAATTAAAATAAATATCAATTCATTAAGCGATCTTTTAGCGAATGAGTTTAGAAAATGAATCTATTGCAAAATAGCTTCCTTTGGAAAAATTTGAAAACTTCTTCATCAACATCCGTTTTCAAGCATTCTGAAATTATTCCTAGATTCTAATGCTTACGTATGCAAAATATATAGTAATTACAGACGGATTTGGATGAAGCTTTCCAAAAGAATGGATGAGTTTGTTGGTTAACACTTTTTGAGCTCGTTAAATTGGTAAAATTTAAAAAATCTCTAAAACGGCTAAAAAAAAAAAGGACTTTTTGGGGGAGGGGAGGGGGATTCCTTCAAGAAAGAGTTAATTAATTATCCGAGAACTGGGACACTCAAAAAATTGTTCGGAATTACATAAATTTTGCTAAAATAACCTAAAATCGATACGAAGACGCAAAAAAATTGTAAAAATCCATACACTTATTTTTGCAACAGAATTGAGTTCATTTGATATGCAATTTATATCTTATCTTTGCCCCGTAAGTAAATGCCATCACAATTTAACATAAATGTTCTCGTAATAGGAAAATTTGTTCATTCGATCATGCTGCATGACTGGAACTTTTTCCTAATAATTTCTTCTTAACAAATTATTCATTTTTCTTCCATGTTGCAAAAAAAAATGTGTTTGTAAAAAAAAAAAAAAATCTTGAGGCGTAGGTCAGGACCAATTTGCTGGAAGCTTTGGATGGGTTAACCAGGTCATTTCAGATTTTTTCTCCTTTCTCTAACTTTCACCATCGTCGTAACAAAAGTATTTTCATAGAAATGACCTAGGTAGGTGTAGTGCTCCTGTGTAGGTCATTACTAAAATATATGTTTCCTGGTATTATGAACTAGGTAGGTTAGTACCTCAAACTTTCATGATTTGTATAGACGTTGTATAACCAGAGGTTATCGGGTTTTATTATCAAGGCGAGTATAGAATAGAAGTGTAAACACATAAGTAAATCGAGTGATAGGGGCGGGAGCTGGATTGGATCAGGAGTATGGCGCCGAGGCGTTGCGTTCCTCGAGAAAACCGGGAAGGGAGGAAAAAAAGGGAACAGGAGAACGGACGTTATCTTGTAAACAGTCTAATTTCAGAAAGCTGCCGTCTCAGATCTAAGGAGAGAAAATCGTAAACATGAACAGAAGGTTTTGTTTACGTTAGGGGAAAAGAGAGGGACCGACGAGGGAGGTATCTGCCGAGGATTTATGGCCGCTACCAAACGGCCTTCTGTCAGTCAAATGTGTGAAGACTTGCACGCCCGCAACCTCTAGGCTACCGATATCCAATCCCACGTAATATGCTAAACACATTTTTATCCCGTGGTATTAGAAGGAAAATTATCTCATCGTTTTATTAAGAAGGAAAATAAAGTTCATGTGTCCTTAGCACGTTAAAAGTTTCATTTATACCTATTGTGCAACAGTACATCTTTAACTTTTAACTGAAATAACTTCAAGTAACCATCTAAATTGTGTTATAAATTAAGTAGGGGATGTTGAATTGTCTCTTAATCCTGGTTGGATATCCTACGTACTATCTTGTCCAGAAAAAGCACTTGCTCTCTTCCTCAACCTTCTTAAGCGTGATATTTTAAGAGAAGATGAACTGGTTTAGTTTATGAGTGTATTCTTAAAGGAAATTGCTTTCTACTTATATTGGTTTATGTTCTTTCAATTCTGAATTGATTGCGTTGGGCTGACTTTTTTTTCTCATCCCGATTTCTTTTCGATCCTCTTGATGACGTGCCAACTTCTTCGATAAATTGCATCTTTCTTCATCAGTTCCAATTCCATAGCAACCCTAAATAATTTCAACACCAGGCAGTAATAAATCAATCGGTATAGGTTCATTAACAATCACGATTTTGAATAGTAAACAAAATGATCGGAAAGTTACGATAGTCTTAAACGATAAAGAAAGTAACTAGCTAGTAAAAATGTCCCAAAAGGTATGGTTGCCTTATTCAGTGGTAAGGGAAGTAACAAGTATGTTAAAAGAGTGGCAAAAAATGTTTGAGACATATCCATCGAGACGGGTTTTTAGAGCACAATTTCCCTTCAATAAGTGGATTGCTATGGTTTACAAGGGTTAATGGTAGGTCCAAATGTTTAGATTAAGAAACCGCCATGCACTTACAAACAAATATCTTTTTAAAATCCAAAGAAGACAAACACAAAATTGTAACCACTACCCAGAAGAAGACTTAGAACCTATTTTCCTTAATTGTAAAAAGTATGAGCACAAAAGGATAGAACTTTTCAGCAATCTGAGTACTAGAGCGGTCTCCCCCTTCAACCTGTGTTACCTCGTTTCCTTAAATAATATTGAAATTTATGATTATTTATTCTCATTTCTAAAAAATATTAACCGTAGCATTTAAGTGATCTCCATATAGTATTGTAAGTAAGTCATTTTATATATGTAAGTCTTAGAAGCCAATTTTGATATCTATATGTTATCCATTGCATATGTATTTTGAAAATGACATGGCTGCTAATGCCAAATAAAAAAAAAGTAACGAGTTGGGTGGTTTGAAAAGTTACGGCTGCTTTATTCAATGGCAGAGATGGTAATTTGATAGATTGTTCAAAAAGTCGGTCCAAAGTCGAAAAAGATTGTCCAACGTAACGTGTTTGGTGATTTTGAAAGTTACAATTAGCTTCATCAATGGTAAGGAAAGTGTCTTGTAAGGTGATTTGAAAAGTAGCGGGTGCTTAATTCAGATGTAAGAAAAGTAAGTAACCGGTATGGTTGTTTAGAAAGTACCCTTATTCATTGATGTGTACATTTTATAGAAAGGATGCAATATAGATCCGTGTGCGGGAGTGGACATGGAAATTAGTATTCTTGTCGGAAATGAGCTTCGATTTATAAAACGCTGCAAATTCTTTCACTGGGGTTTATTATTCAATTGCCTTGCGTTCATGATTTGAATTTCTACTAAGCTTTGGAGTGTGCGTGTTTCACAGGTGATAGAGCGATTATTGAATTTCAGGAGATATGCATAGAGCACGTAAATCTGTTCTCAACCAAAATACCTATTTGGATTGATCAGTTGATCATATTTGTGTGCCTCCTGAAATTCAATAATCGCTCTATCACCTGTGAAACATGCACACTCCAAAGCTTAGTAAAAATTCAAATCATGAACGCAAGCCAATTGAATAATAAACCCCAGTGAAGAATTTGCAGCGTTTTTTATGGTTATCAGAATGCTTCAACCCGTGTATCGGCTACAAAGCCTTTTAGGAGTTCACTCCAGTATCCACATTTACATACTAAGTCACTAGGTTACTGATATCAACACAAGAACAATAATAAACCAAAATAACGCGAATGTTGGCACCATAAATCGGGCCATAGATCTGGAATGGTTTAACCTACGGACCTGGGGAGGGGCTCATTCGATTTCTCGTGGAGTGTTCTTCAAAAAGAGTACAAATTTAGGCCGCCTTGACTTTTTTTTTTTTTTTTTGAGGTTTTTAAGGATTTTACCAAACTTTGACAACCCTTGAAGGGCACTTTAAACTAAGTGAGAGAGCTGGCTCAAGAATTGGGGCGCCGCCGGACCAACATGGATTTTTCCTGAAATTTTTAGATTTTTTGCTCCAGCCGTTTGGGAGAAATCGTGCGTACGGCGAACGGACGGAAATTTTTTTATTGCAGATTCGGATTCTACACCCTTTGAAACGTAAACCATGAAATTTTCAGGGGGCGTTAGAATTTTTTTTTCAAGAGCGGTTACAATGGTTTATTATTGAATAATAAACCAAAATTTAGATTCTTAAATACCCCGAATAACAGATTCACCTTTTATACGTTCAGCCTTTAAATTCAAATCGGTAAGAGGAGGCAGCGAATTGTGGAGTTGTGGCTGAAGAAGATGATGCGGATCACAACCAGCTGATGGCAGAAATTTCTGTTTCCCCCTCCATCCTGTAAAAACAGTGAGGCAACTTCATTGTAATATTATTAGTTGTAGCTTTGTGATAATCATGTATGATTTCCGTGTCGGAGGGAAATCATGAAATTACTAATAAGTAATTTAGTCACCTACAAAAAAACGTCTGCCAAGTGGGTGTGGCACATAGCTTCCTCGTATCCATAACATGACTGTATAGATCATTGAAAATTATTATTGACCAAAGAACTTCGTTCAATTAGGCGAAGTAAATATTGAATCAGGGTAAATTTATTGTTATGCAGGAGCATAACTTGAGAAAATAAAGGTAGTTATGTTCAACTATTGAACAAACTATAAAATATACCTAATAAGTCCGAACAATCCCTGAAAATTTCATCGAAATTGGTCAAGAACTCCCAGAGTTATGCGCGTAACAAGGATTTCACGTTTGCGCTTGCGCAGAGGCTACTATTGATCCCGGGGTCATTAAACTCATAGGGGACCATCTACACATCAAACCGAACAATCCCTAAAAATTTCATCGAAATCGGTCAAGAACTCCCGGAGTTATGCGCGTAACAACAATTTCACGTTTGCGCATGCGCAGAGGCTACTATTGATCCGGGGGTCATGAAACCTATAGGGGACCATCTACACCCCAACCCGCACAATCTCTCAAAATTTCATCAAAATCGGACTATAACTTCGTGTAGTTTTGCCCGTAACAAGGATTTGCTGACAGACAGACAGACACGGAACCAAAATTGTTCAGAAAGGTCTAAAACGCAAAATGCGAGTGGAATTTTTGATTTTGGAGACAACAAAATTTTCACATCCCGAAAGTGAAAACAATGCTTCCGCTACCTTAGTAGACTCGGAAGCAATAGGCTAGAACAAGTCTTGTGAATTCTCAAGTGGGGCAAGCATAATCAAAGGTCTTATAATATCGTCCTTGTTGATAAATAAAATTTCACGAATGTTCTAGTCGATAGAATTTTATTTGCGGTAAAATGTTTAGTTTTCTTCGAGCTATGGAAGAATAGTTCCTGTCAGACAGTGGAACGATATGACAGATATTTCTTAGTTTTTCTCAGCGTGTCGAATTTGTCGATTTGATGTTTTTTATAATTTGAGCATTTTGTATGGGAAAAAACTATTACTTCCTAAATAATATCCTATTGCTTTAAAAACCAATTTTGTTTGATGGACCAGTTTTATTACAGCCGCTCCTGAGGATATACTGGGTGTCCCGATTCAAGTTCATCAAACTCCTATTACCCACTCTAGAGCTCATTTCCAACAGACAGTTGGAAATAACGTCAAATCTCCTAAATCCTTAAGGCGAAATAAGGAAATTTCAGCAAAGCTTTTGTAACCTCCACTGCACATTTCTTGAAGAAAACTGAATGTTGAAAAACATCGGCTTATAAAGAGAAATTGACGTTGCTACCAAAAATGAGTTTGGCATCGGATTTGATGTGTCTTTTTTCGCTGAATCGAATGGTGACCGTGTGGTGACCGTTCCTCAGTCAACAACCACTAGTACTTTTCTAACTGCTCGTACAAATAGCTCGTAGTTTTCAGACTGAACGTTCCAAAATGAAAACTCACTGTTGCTTGCTCACTGTTGATTCAGATCAGGGGCTAAGCAGCTCTTATTTGTTGAACCAGGTGGGTCATACATACAGAGATACGTGAAGTCAAAAGACGGCCAATTTAGACAAGGAAGAACAATATTCTAGCTACTTATCAACGAAAGAAGAAAACGACGGCTTTATGGAATATAACTGCTCTATACCAAAGAACCTAACGTTGACACCTACATTGTCGCGTCGGTCTCCGCTTTGAGTAAAGGTGGTGGAATTCCCAAAATTTCATGAGATTGCTCCTGCAAACGTCTGTTGCAAATGTCATTCTGCTTCTGGACTGCATGAGGTCAACTGAAATCGTCTCTTTGTTATACTACATTTTTTTAATTTAGAAAAAAACCGAAGTTTTGACAAAGTAGGTTGAAAATGCACTCTCCTCCAATCCCAACAGCTCCAGCACAAAGACTCCGGTGGGGTTTCCTGCTGTACACCCTTGCCAGAATCGCCAGTACCGCTGAACTCACTCGCTTGTATGGGGCATAGCTTAAGATGCCTTTTTGTTGGAAATGAGTTTTAGGTCGAACCTCGTAGGTTTGAAGAACTTATGTCGAGACACCATTGTATACCTGGAGCCTTTTACATTCCAAGTTAATTACTGGGTGGTGCAGTTTAATCGCCTTCATCCAATGAAGGGGCAACTTGGTACTCGATTCTATCAACTCCTTGTCTCGTAAATACCTTTTCCCTCCCCCTCCTCCGGGTGGTTTTTCATCGAGGTAAACCTCGATGTGCTTGCAAAGGCTGAGCGGAGGAACGTAGGGCGCGTGACGCTCCACCGGCTTCCCCGCTCGATCCACGATGAACTTGGTGAAGTTCCACTTGATGACGCTGGACAGCGTCCCTCGCTGCGCTGATTTGAGGTATTTAAACAGCGGATGCGCGTTTTTACCATTTACTTCGACCTTATCGAAGAAATCAAAACTGTTGGAAAAGAATTTAAAAGTTGAATTGTCAAGAAAATGTTGCCCTCACGAACGACCAGAGTCGTCAAAAAGCGCTTAAACCCTGATTTTCCCCTACCTTATCAGTTTCAAATATTCATTCACAACCTTCCGAGGAAGTCAATAAGTTTCAGGAGCCAACAATTTTTCAAAGGCCTTCACTATCGTTGTCATCAAGAAAATTCGGTCATTTCCAAAACCTGTCATCTATTCCAATGTTCTATTTCATTATGATGAGAGCAATTTTTTCTAGGCGCTATGGAGTGTCAAGGATGCGAACAAAACATATATATTTCCTATATTTTAAATCGTTTAGTAGTTTTGAAAAAATTGGCAAATTTTCAAGTGTCAGGTTTCATTTTGACTTGCAGTTTTTGTGCTCCACTTTTGGTCTTTTTGGTCCTAACTTCTAGCAAGCCCCATCTCCTCGCAAGAGCAGATGCTATGGGCCAAAACTGGTTCAAAACGTTGTTTTTCAAGATTGTTATTTACAAAGGCAAGTGGGGTTGTCATTTCCCATTAATTTTGGACGCAAAATCAACTAGAACAACGTTTTAGAGGTGCAGAGATTCACCCTAAGCAAATAATCGGAATGTCTAAACCTAAAACTGAACCCCCAAATCTCACTAAGACACGAGGAATCGTACATAATCCAAGAAATAATGAATCCATTTGTTAACAGTTGTTAGCGTTTTTTAGATGGAAATAAACTCGTGTAGACTCTCAAAGGTTGTAGAATTTATATCGAGACAGTACGTACCTAGACCCCCCCCCCTCTTGCTCCCTGAAAAGACACACATATAGTCTATATATATTCTATCCTGTATTCCTATATTCTATCTGTTCCTATATTGTATCAAGTTGCTTATTTTATATTTAGGGTATGCCACAAAAATAATCCCCCTCTAAAAATCGCATTTTTTTTCAATGATCTCAATATGACCACTATGCAATTAAGCACAACGGATACTAATTTTTATGATGTAGAAACTCTCTTTTCTATTGCAGATTCGAATTCTACTCTCAATTTCACGCAAATTTGACCCCTCATTTGATTTTTCCGCCAACGCGCGCCCCGTTTAGTAAACATGCAAAGTTTATAAGTCATCAAAATTACGCGAACATGAATTTGCTAACCCAAAGTGTGACACGTCAATTTTCATTGTTTCAACGCTGATTTGGATGTGAACGCGTAAAATTTAGACAAAGGGAAACAAAGATGCCATTAGGGGAATCCGTGTTTGAACACAATGCAAATTGATGTGTTACACTTTGCATACATTTACGTTTCGGCGATTTTGATGTTTCGGCAACTGTGCGTCATATTTGGAATCCTGGGGAAAAAAACATGCGGATTAAAAAATAAATTTTTTTTTCCGTCAAAAATAACAAACTCAGGGGAGTACTCAACCTTGCAGTTGCGAAGTGTTTGGCGCTCTCTGAACGGATTGTGCGTGATAAAAAAAATCGGTTGTGTGGTCACATTTTCATGAAATTGAGCGCAGAATCCGAATCTGCGATAAAAGATGGGGGTTCTCATTTGCAAGGTTGGTGTTACGAACGTTTGCGTACGTGCGCATATTTGAAATCCTTAGCAAAAACTTGCAGATTCGGAAAAACAGTTTGTTTACCCAACAAGTTGCAATTCTAGGTGGGGGGGATTGTTTTGTGGCACACCACCCTCACGACCAGGAGTGGTTGATCGAGTTCAGCCCAACCTGGCGTTCTTGCCCTTAGCGAAGCAGACGATATCCTCCTTGTCGTCCGGCTCTTGTCCGAAAAACTGGTTACACGGAAAGGCGAGTATTCTGAATCCGCGGCCCCTGTTGAATGATCACAGTCAGCTAATGAAATATGCACCTACTATCAGAAAAGGCACAGTTGGACAACTTTCTAGTAGAGGAAGATCCTCTATGATTGACCTCAGGTGTAAAGGTGTAAATGATAATTTCATCATTTAAATGATTAACAGGAGTACAATCCAGTTCTTAGCGACCGACCCGACAGTTCCGCCCCCCCGCTCAACACTCCTTCAACTAACCTTTGGTGGGCTCCTTCCGCCCTTTGTCATCCTGGCATCACCAATTTTCCGTCCGCCCAAGGAATCATTCGTGTACCTGCCACCTTGGTAAGCTCTAGCCTCTCTGTTAAGTTCCAATTTTCATGCAACATTACCTCAATATCTATTTTACAGGTTGTTTAACCATAAATTTGAAGCATTATTTATAGGGTCTCTAATTTAGTTTCAGAGTTCTTCAAATTTGACACGAAATGTATTGTCCATTTTATGTATATGTCATTTAAATGATCTGGCTGTAGAACCATAGAGGTCTACTGTCCCGTTTTTTTTTTTCATGAATAATTACGTCGTTTCTTTCTGAAATTCGATAATTTTTCATAGAAATCCGTTTCGAATCCGAAACTGAACCCTGAATTATAAAATTTGCCCACATAGTAATGTATCCCACAGTATATCCATCACATCTTTTTTATACCTGTTGACGAAATGGAAAAATGAACCAAACCAAAATAAATAGTGAATACCTGTACATGGTGTCTAATTGAACGAGCTCTTTATAATTGTTTGCCGTGAAACCGCAGCGGGAGGCGACATTTACGATGAGCAGCACCAGGCCCTGTGAAATACCAATCATTCCATGTACCGAAGTGTTGGATCATTCCAACAGTGTTCATTTTCAAGATTGGGAAATTTTATGAACTAATCTTATTTAGGTCATAATGGACGAAGTTATCTACTCGTTAACTGAAGCGGCATTGTGACATTACGAAACTTGTTTCCTATGTAAGCCCAATGTAAGAAATCATTTCTCAGCACTAACCTTTATATTTAATCGTTATATGAGAATCCCTTGATTATTCTGTCAAAAATGGAAGGTACCTATGTACTAGTTGTATACTACAACCGTTACCGATTTGTATACCGAGTTGTATATTACAACCGTTAAACCGCTAGCCGACTCTGCACGAAAATATCGCGGTACAAAGGCACTCGTTTACGAATACCTACCTATTTTCTGTAACTTCTGTAATAAGTTCTGAGTTGAAGTTTTCGTTATATTAAATGAGATCAACAACTGTATAATTCGTGATGAGGTATTATATCAATCTTCAGAATTTTAATGGGCACGTGTTCATATTTAAATGAGGTGACAAACTCTCAGATTCTTCTTAAGTTTGAGGCGTTTAACTTCTCAGATATTAGCTGATCTTGCTAAAATGTAGTTAATCTTCAGGAAAAGCCGATTTCAATCAACATCAATTCCGCTGTTGAATTAGCGCGCTAGCACGTGTCGATTGGTGCGATACATGAAGCGGCATGCGGCATCATTTAAGATTAAGAATCTTCCAAGTTTATTCACCATATTCTAATGATCCACTTATACATTATTGTTACCGGAAGGAGGAAGCTATACTGTAGACATTTTTATATATTGTGTTTAGAGAAAAAGTGAAAAATCATCATTAGCATTTCTTTATGAAAATGTTCATATTTTGATTACTATGATTTGTACCTTGTATTTTTCCATGGATATCTCTTCACCTCCGATCGTCTTGACTGTAAACTCGTAAACGCTACGAGCATCCGTGAAATCTTCACTCATTCTAAATTTATCGTCAGATCAGCCGTTTGAGGGATAGTAGCTTCTCTATCTTGTAATAGTAATAAAGGATATTACTTTTGGAAGGAAAGTTAAGTGATTGAGCGGAAGAAGTTTCCTTTCCTGAAATGCATTTTGAATAGGTATTTGAAATGGGATTCATAGACGTGGTGGTACCCATGCCACTGTTTGAAGTAAAGTGCTAGCCAATTAAAACTATTAATATTGAACACGGGTTTTACTAATCTCCTCAGAATATGGCTCTTCTGAATATATCTCTGGTCCACACAATATGATCAGAATGTTAATCAGAATCAAACCAAATTAGCCTACTCGTTCGAGGATAAAGAATGGATAGAGATTCACAGTCGTGTTGACAGCTTCTTTTTTCTAATATGTACTCGTGAATCGCTAAAAGTTGATTCTACCGTTGGTCATAATTCCAAAAAGTCTTATTCGGATTACTGAGATAAAATCTATCTGAATTGAACGGAAAACCATTTTTTTTGCAAGTTTTTTTTTTTTTCTAATATTAGGTACTGATTTAATGATTTTAGTGAAATTCGCCGAAGTGACGCTTTAAGTTTCTATATCCTGGAATTCTGAGGAATTGAAAAATTGTATGGTTTTGAGTTCATTAGTTTCAATATTAAACCTTTGTAATTGACCAACGAAACAAATTTAACCGCTCCTTATTCCCCAAAATAAAAAAAATCCCATGGTTCCATCACGAAAATACGATCATGAAAAGATTAATGTACAAAACCATAAATCGATTACGAAGTGGACATGGAATTTGTGCTTCGTGCCTGAATCTAATTCACCCAGAAATGTCACCATGTGACACAGAAGAAACATTACAACAGATCATCATTGAATGTCCTCGCTTGATAACCGACAACACTTAATGGAGACCGCACAAGTGTTGAAAGGGCCTATAAATTTAAACTGTGTTCTTGCTTCCAATTCTATAAGAATTCATCAACGTATATTTCATTTCATTATTAGAAGTAACCTAAATATTTAAATTGTTTAATGAGAAGAGAGAGAGAGATAGGTACATCATTACTATGTACTATTTATTCTACCTCATGGCTGTAAAAACATACTTGTTTAATGACAGATAAAATTTAAAAAAAAACTCTCTCAAAATTAGTTGCTTTACGTTTTAAAAAGTATAGAACACAGAAATCGAATTAAAAAACATTACGAAATTGAGTGTGTTGGGGACTGAATTCTCGGATCACTTTCTCTCAGCCTAATAGGGTGAAATCGAAGGGCTGAAATATTTAAAAAGCTGCAAATTATTTCGAAAAGGTTCACCATTTTTATATTACCTTTTTTACGTGCTGAGGGTATAGTGAGGTTTTAGTTTTGTGCTGAAATATTATTATTATATCTCTTGTTATGGTATTTGAAACACAATTTCAAGTTAGGAGGCGGGAGGTGCCGACTTCAGATAATGCACTTTTAGTTAAATATGGGTCAGTAATTTACGTGGAAGATTTATCCAATATTTTGGATGTTGCCCAATATGAAGGTGTTGTGGTGTCAAAGTTGCGAGAAGTGGCTACACGACGTAAAGCCACTGAGCTTGCAGTCAGCGAACAGCTCCTGGCAATACTACCCACAAGGCAGCAAAGAACCATTCAAAGGACAAGAGAGGCGTCCCAATGGCTCAGCGTCCTCCCATTGGCGGCAGACAACTTCGACTTGTCACAATCCCAATTCCGCGATGCACTGTCCATTCGGTACGGCTGGGAACCGAAAGGGTTGCCAGTGTGGTGCGACGGATGCGGGAGTCCCATGGACATGAATCACGCCCTTAACTGTATGAAGGGAGGCCTGATCAAACAGGGACATGACCTCGTCCGAGATGAATGTGCAAAAATAGCGAGCCTTGCATGGAACGGGTGGTCACAGAACCAGTTTTACGTGACAGTGCTGATGGCAGCCCCGGCTTGGTAGCGGACATGAAGGTCCATGGCGTGTGGGACCGTGAGAGACCTGCGTTTTTCGATACCCGCGTTATAAACGCTGAAGCAGTCTCTTACTCCTCCATGGACTGGCCTACCATCTCCCGGCATGCAGCCCAAGCCAAACACGCAAAATACGACAGAGTCGCTGAAGACCTGAAAGGGTCTTTCAGCCACTCGGTGTCTTGGCGCATTACATAAAGAATACGAAGCCTTCCTCAAGAACGTTTCCTTACGCCTTGCCAACAAGTGGTCGAAATCCTACTCCCAGGTGATGATGTGGGCACGAGTGAAAACTCAATTCTCAGTTCATCGAGCAGTTTCCATGAGGCTACGGGGCCCGAGGAAACACGTACGAGGACTTGGACTGGAGGACGGAGCAGCAATTTGGCACAAATCAATTTTAATAATTTTGGCATCTCAATTTAAACTTTCGGCGACTCAATTTTAACTTCTGGCTTACCACTTCGAGCTTTTGGCATATCAATTATACTTTTCACAAATCCCAACTAACCCAACATTCCACCCCATATAATGATCAATAAATGTTTTTTCTCTCTCTCTCTAATACCGAATTATAAACCTTTGTTTAATAGTTTTCATGTTTTTTTTCAAGACTGTTGTTGTATACTGGAAAATATCATCTCTCATATCCAATATCATCTAATTTGAACTGAATGTGAGGGAAAATAGTGAGAAATCTCGCACCTACTTTATAGCCGACAACTCTTGCATTCACTTCATGTTCCGTATTTGTTTCATATTATCCCAATTTGCGAATCTCTTTAATTTACTTTCTGTGCTGGAATCATCCCATTATGAACCAAATGTATTGCTTGTAAGGGCAGAGGTACTAAATAATTTGAGAACTGAGTTATGTGCGAACTAACTTGTTGATACTGAGATTTTGCTCATTTTGTTCGAATGTATAGTTGCTAGTTGTGGATAGCAACTGCTACTAATCGCAATTTAGAAATGGGTACACACTTAGTAATGATGAACCAATTTTTTCATCGAACTTTCTCAGAAAATGAAGCTATTGCTGTAGCTCTGAAATTTTTAAAATAAAAGTGTTCACAATCAAAATCCGTTTTGACGAATTGTAAAATGATTCCAGGATTTTAACGGTTTGTTATATGTATGTGTCATTCCAGACGATATCTCTCGATAGGATTGAAATAAAATGTTCCTCCTTGCGCCAAAAAATCAAGAATTCCAGACGAAAGGATGATTTTGTTGGACAACAGTTTTCGAACTCATTACATTAGTAAAATTTGAATAATTATACTGTAAAAATCATTTAAAAAATAACAAAAGTTCTAGTCACACAGCATAATTTTATGAGCAAATTTTCCAAAACTGTCGTATCACGTTAAATTGAGTTGAAATGTGAACACTTTTGGTGCAACAAAATTCTTGTCATCAATAGTATTACAAAAAAACTTGTTCTAAATAACATTCTTCGTTTCAAACAATGATTTTGAATTTTCAGCATTTCATCCATTTTTTGCACATATTAATGTACGATTTTCAAAGTAAATTTGAACATCAAGTTTTAAATTAACTATTTCATCGCTGATTTAATTTTTCTGAGTAATATTCGGCTACAAAAAATAAATAAATAAAATCCAACGATTTTTAACCGTTTTTAGAAATTGTTTGGGAACGATGTATGAATGAATAACCTACGCCTAGGTTAACAGGCCTATAGAATAACCTCCATTAAATGGGTGGACATTTAATTCATTTTTAGAGGGTTAAACTTGAAGAGATGTTAGTGCACTTCTCGGTTTCTTCAACCAAGAAGCCTAACGCTCTAAGAGTCGTAATTTCACAACTGGAGCTTTCTCCAGCTCGCGGCAAGATCCTTTGGTAATATTTGATTTACTGAACATCTCAACCGATTTTATGTTTGATTAGTGCAATTAATAAAACAATCGAGTCAACAGAAACGACGAATATAAACAAGGAATCTTAGAAGCTATGGGAGTCTGCGCTTCTCAAAACAAACTTCTCTCGTCCGCTCATCAACCGTTTGATGTGCCGAGAAAACGTTCTCAGCGGCTTCGTTTATTCCAACTGTCGACCCATCCACTCGGGTGTCGAGGATAGTGAAGGGCTCCTGACTCGAGAGAAAAGAACGTTAGGTACGAGGCTTCCCACCACTTTCCCAACATCTATTAAACTCTCGAATATCATTGGGGGGAAAAACTCTAGCACGTTGTTTATCACTCAAAATATTATTTCAGTGTTGCTTCCGAGTCCACTTACGTGTTGCGAGAGCTTTATATTCCGTAAACTTTAAATTTCCACTTGCAATTTATGTTTGAGAGCATTCTGAATAACTGGGTTTTGGCGTACCTATGTATGGGTGTCTTTCGTTGGGCACATTCTCTGTCATGACGCGGTTGCAAAGCAGATGACAGGTGTATTGAAGTCGAGAGAGAGAGAGAGAGAGAGAGAGAGAGAGAGAGAGAGAGAGAGAGAGAGAGAGAGAGAGAGAGAGAGAGAGAGAGAGAGAGAGAGAGAGAGAGAGAGAGAGAGAGAGAGAGAGAGAGAGAGAGAGAGAGAGAGAGAGAGAGAGAGAGAGAGAGAGAGAGAGAGAGAGAGAGAGAGAGAGAGAGAGAGAGAGAGAGAGAGAGAGAGAGAGAGAGAGAGAGAGAGAGAGAGAGAGAGAGAGAGAGAGAGAGAGAGAGAGAGAGAGAGAGAGAGAGAGAGAGAGAGAGAGGTTGTCAGTGACAGCGTGGATGTGGAGCAGACCTGGGGGACCAAGATAAGAAAATAGAGTGCAGCAAGCCGTATCTGAAATATACGGAGTGGCGCCTGATATCATCTAGGCTGTGGTTGTAGTTGGTAGTTTTCTCAGGTTCTTATAGTCCATTCTTGCTGATATTTGGAGGGTAGCCGAAAAAAACAGTCTACGACCTCAAGTTCATATCAAGTTCAACACGATCATTTCAGCTGCTGCACAACCGCTAACGTGACATCTTTGTATCAAGATTTTCAAGAAATTTCGAACGATTTTGTGGATTAGGCTCCAGAATTTACTAAGTATATCCATCTCTCAAGAATCTACTTCATTCTCCGCATGCACTTGAGACTTGATCATTGATCGTGAATAATTTGATCATCTTGTCATATTACACTCAATAGATCTTGTTGATACCTTGTTTTGATATTCTGAATCTAGTCATTGGGACTCACAGCATTAAGTTCAATCCTGATCTGGAATGCGTTCCAAAATTAGGCCAAAGTTCTTCACCGAACGTAAAAAGAAGAAAGAAAACCCACAGTATGAGCTGCGTTTAAATTGTTTGTCTATAATCCCGTTCCATTCCACCTCTCGGCAGAACATTCAAAGTTTGCTATGTTTGTTGCACATCTAGACCAAAATCGGGGTCGAACAAGAAAAAATCAATGAACTCGGATTAAAATAGTGAAGACCTCGTCACTATTAATCCCTTCATTCTCCCCCTTTCAAATGGAAAATTGAATTTTCTGAATTATGTTTGTACGAGTATACTATAAAATCATCATTGATCAAAAAAATAATTATTTGAATCGGCAGAGAATCCAATTGGCTATTACTCCCTCCATTCCCCATCTTGTCTGCAATAGCAAAATTTCCGTGGTTGTTGTGACAATGGGAAAAGAATTGTGTTCGAATCAATGGATAATACAGCCTAAGTTGGTGCCTAACAAAAGTGTTGTTGGTCCAAAAAACACAAAACTCCAACCAAACAAAAACCTGATTCCTCATTTTTATTGTTAAATTCAAAACTTCCGAGGTTTCTTGCATTTAAAAAAAATTAGAATCGTGGTAGAAAACCGTCGACAAAATTGGTCAAACACAACGCATACACTTGTCGTTTTTTTCATGGGTTCCACATTGAAGTCGCCGGAGAGAGATTTGTGGTCAGATTCATGTTTCTATTGTTGGACAAACTCACTAGACCATATGTAAAACATCCGCACATGTAAAAAAAAGTTATTATGCTTTCGTTTCCATGACAGGGAAATCCCATAGTAGTTAGGTCAGTGGTTCTCAAAACTGTGGGGCGCGACCCCGAGGGGGGCTCGAATGGCGTGCAAGGGGCGCGCGTTATGTTAGGAAATAAATTAGTTTCATGTTTTTATAATATGGAATAGGTGTATTGGATTATGCACTGACGGAGCTCGCTCATGTCTGGAATTCATGGTGGACTGCAAGAAAAATTTAAGGCTGTAGCTCCTGATACTGTTTGGACTCACTGCATGATACATCGGGAAGCTCTGGCCGTTAAAGAACTTAGTCTATCCCTTCATGAAGTTCTGCAAACTTTTATTCAAACAGTTAATATTATTACGGCGAGCTCTATAAATTCTAGGCTTTTTAAAGTGCTTTGCGAGGAGATGGGTGCTGAACACATTTCATTGCTATTTTGCTAGTAATGCTCGATGGCTTTCAAGTGGAAAAGGATTGAAAAGAATGTTTGAACTTAGGAATGAGGTATTCTGTTTTTTAAAGGAGAGAAGTGACTCTTCGGCAGACTATTACGAAAACGGAGATTTTTTATTTAAAATGGCTTACCTCAGTGATATTTTGGTACTCCCCTAGTATGTTACCTACGGCGAGCTCCACACCTACCCGCTGAGGCCGATGCCTACCCGGGGCTGTCCGATCCCATAGTCCACCCAAACATGTTTACTATCCTCATTACAAGCCTGTATTATCTCGGGCCATCAAGATAAAGAATGAACTATGAGAACTAAGAGCTCGTCAGTTCTGTTCGGTTCGCGGACGTTGTCGGACAAAATGAGTGCAGGTCATTCATACCGAAAAATTATCTTGAGCGATGAGACGTGCGTGGAATTTCTAAGAAGTAAAGGTGTGTTACCCGAAGTTACCAGAATCTGTGATAAAGTTAAAAATGGGGAACAGTGTGGGGGGGAACTTAAGGATTATTTGAAGAGCACCAGGAAGCGAGATAGTTCAGGGGAAGTGATCAAAGTGAAGTATTTGAGGTGTAGTAGGGTGCCAAACCTACCATACAGTGAGAAAAGGTAATAAGTTTTTTACGTACATAGATGTTAACGGGCAGTGCAATAGTGGAATGTCGTTGTGTGAGATCGTCGAGTTAGTATGGTACTGGAGCCAGCTAGCGAGACCGTGTGATGTGAGAAAGTGGACCAATAGATCAGAAATGACCATCACCGATTGGAACAATCTATGTCGAGACAATTCATGTAGGTAACATGCTAGGGGATCGGCGAGCTCGTAGGTAACATACTAGGGGATCGGCGAGCGCGTAGGTAACATACTAGGGGAGTACCGATATTTTTGAGAGACTAAATGTTCTTAGCACTCTACATCAAGGTAATCAGGTAACCGTTCTATCTTGGAATGATAAGGTGCAGACATTCATAAAGAAATAAGAGCTGTGGTAAAACCGAATATCTATGTTCCCTACTGTAGTGTCACTGTTAGAGGATACAGATAATCCGATACTTCCGATGGAAATAAAATCTTGCTTTCTTCATCATCTTGCAACATTAAAATCTCACTTCGAGAAATATTTCAATTCTTTTAAATTGTGTTTGGTAAACGTAATAAGGGAAAAATATAACTATTTTTATTAAAAACAAAGGCTGGGGGCCTGATACTATTTTTCCTAGTGAAGGGGAGCCCCGACGGAAAAAAGTCTGAGAACCACTGAGTTAGGTATACCACGTTAACAATGTGCGAGTCTGGATTGCCCCTGTTTGTGAGAGGATTTTTATGTTAACTCATAACGACACCAGTGCTTCAATCTCATGTTGACGTTCTTTTTCCTACCGAAATTATTACTCTGTAAAGAGCGTATGGATGAAATGGTCTCATTAGGATATTTAAAATGAAAAGTTATCGGTAATCGGAGATAAACTAGGCATGCCTTCTACTTCACAATCTTCTAGCACTTACAAATACTTGTCACGTTCAAAGACCTATTATGATTCGCATTTTACCCAGAGAACTACCTGTACCTTATGTACCTACCTATACATGATGTGTAGTTGATATTTAATCAATTCAGGTTTTACTAACCGTTAGTACGGCACATTCGGTACCACTGGCCTGGATATGCCACTGTCTCTCGTTTCAAGGGAAATGACAAGAAGACGTTTATTTCCGCCGCCAACGACGTTACAAATCAGAAAGGATCACGGTTAGTAAGTTTACGTTACAAGAGACGGAGAGCAGAGTGTTTTGGGACGAATATTTATCGTTTCGGCTGACAACCTCTCGAAACGGTAGCATATGTTTACCGCGGCGATGGGGGGATGACAAGATCCCGTAAACAGAGGAGACAAGAAGCAAATTACTCATAAGATGCTTTTCGAGGGAGAGCGTTTCGAGGTATTTGGGAGAGTAGGAGGTCTGGCCAATGTAATGCGTCTTGGTTCAATCAAACATTATTCCCTAAGGCGTATCTAATTCTATTGCATGTTCATCACTTAAAAAAAATTTTAAAAATCTAAAAATACTTCAACTTTAACTTTATTTCCAAAAAACGAGCTGGAAACTATCAAATCCGAAGTTTAATTAGCCTTTGATGCTTTCTTACCTTCTAGTCACCACGCTCTTAAAACACGGTAGATGAGGGACTTTTTCTTTTTTAATGTTTTTTATTGCAAGCTACAACTAGCGTCGCGGATGACTATTGTCGTCGTCATTTCGAAGAAAAATCTCCGTTTTATCCGTCAGAAATTCTGGGATTCGCATTGGCGCTTGTGACTTAACTCGTCCAATCCGCCGCGGCCACCCTGTCTACGGATTTATCAAATCCCTTGGCCACCTTACAAATAGTCCATAGATTTCCATAACAAACGTTCAAAGTCATTGTTTTGTTGTCTTGACCGTTGAAATGGCTGTCAACGGTCAAGACAATTGAAAACGCGGTAATAGGATACTACTTATTTGAAGATAATGGTTAGGGTAAACATTTGGTCGCTGACAATGCCTAGTTTTGACACTAGCACACATGGTAGCTATTCCTGCACTACTTTTTGAAGTTTATATTCAAGACCCAGATATTCAGATGTTAATAATTCAAAAAACCTCCTCTTTTTTTCTATAGAGGACTAAAATTCGTTTAAACAGATAAAAACTAGTATTTCTTGCTTCTGAAAGAAATTGTACAAGAAAAACTTGAATTTTCTACAACACCTGTACAGGATATCCCAGAAAGGCACATTTGTATTCGTGGTATATTTCACTATTAAAAATTTCTTCGTGGGTTCCACCTTGTCTCACTAAAATGACTACAGTTCCCTTATTCTTCAAGTAAATTCCAATCTTATTCCACAGTTGGAAAGAGCATTAAATTTTACTCTCCCATCTAGTTAGAGTTTTTATAATCAAAACTTCAAATTTTGTAATTTTTTCGACGAAATGCTGAAGAGATTGTCACCCGTTTCCTGTTGAGAAAAACTAATGCGGTTTCCTGTAAAAAATGTCCTAAACTCTCAAATTTCCAACGGTATGATTAAATTTAAATTTACTTGTTCAATTTGCGTTTAAGCGCAGTCAAACGTGTTTTTCTGAGATAAAATCGAGACTTCTGTGTGAAAAACTACTTTTCCATGAAATAGGGGGGGTGTCACATTTTTGTATTTTGAATCTGATGGTGATACTATTCAGTCCCTGATCGATGAGCTCTCAAAAATACCTATGGAAGAATAGCGGAATCAGGGACCACGCCTAGGTGAGCTCGATCAACCAATTTTTCTTTTATTTTCTTATATATACTTAACCTATTTTATACCAATTTTCAGTTTTTAGAAGAAACCTTCCAAGAAACCATTCAACTATCAGCAGATAACAATATCGTTATTTAGACAGTTTTAGACATTCAGATTTTAGAAATTTCGCCCTTTCGATTTCACCTTTGGTCTTGGAATTTACTAAGATCGATGCCGAAAATTCAGTCCCAACTAAACCCACAAATGTGATTTTTTACTAGTCCTACTAACATCTATATACAATGCAATAGTACGGACGAGCTACTTCCCGCGTCAATGGGAGCATGCTACTATCATCATGCTTAAAAAACCAGGAAAACCAAAGAAAGACCTTACTAGTTACCGCCCAATAAGTTTGCTGTCCTTGATGTCAAAAATACTGGAACGACTTCTCCTCCCAAAATTACTGTTTTACTTGGAGCCCATTCTTCCAAAAACCCATATCGGTTTTAGACAAAGCCACTCCTGCGTACAACAGTTGCACAGAGTTGTTGACCAAATCATGCAAGCGTTCGAAAAAACGTTGCGAATTCTTTCACTGGGGTTTATTATTATTCAATTAACTTGCGTTCATGATTTGAATTTCTACTGAGCTTTGGAGTGTGCGTGTTTCACAGGATAGAGCTATTACTGAATTTCAGGAGGCACACAATATGATCAACTGATCAATCCAAATAGGTATTTAGGTGGAGAACAGATTTACGTGCTCCGTGCATACCTCCCGAAATTCAATAATCGCTCTATCCTATTCTTATATAGTACAGATTCAAATCATGAACGCAAGCCAATTGAATAATATGAAAGAATTTGCAGCGTTTTTCAGGTGCTTTGAACTCATGAAATTTTCTGGGGGGGTTGGAATTTTTTTTTCCAGAGCGATTACAATGGTTCATTATTGAATAATAAACCAGAAGGACTTTTGTGTCGGAGTATTCATAGATACGGAGAAAGCGTTCGACAAGGTATGGCATCAGGGGCTCCTGTCACTAATAAAGGAATTATTGCCAGATACGCACTATCGGTTATTGCAATCCTATCTATTCCAACGAACCTATACAGTCAGGTGCTCATACTCACTCAAACCAACTCATATATGTCACGGAGTCGTTGTATAATAGCTGTGGAGTACCACAAGGAAGCGTGATTGGACCACTTTCATACATATGCTTTTCAGCTATCATGCCAACTAGCGATGGTATTACTAAAATGCAGTTTGCCGATGATTCAGTCTTTCTCTGCTCCAATGAAATGAGTACCGCTACTACAAATCTTCAAGAACGTTGTAACCAGCTGGGAAAATGGGCCCAAGAATGGAGAATTGCACTTAATCCCAATAAATCACAGGCACCAACTTTCACTTACCGGCAAAACTACCCCACTCCAACCCTGCAACTTTTGGGCTCCTCCATACCTTATTCTGGTCGAATTCGATGTCTTGGAGTCACCTTAGACAAACGTGAAACCTACAATTTCCATATTACCGAAACATTAAAAACTTGCAGGCACCGATTTAATATTTTAAAACCACTTCTGAGAATCCACTCCCCACTCACGTTAGAAACTAAAAGATTAATCTATATAATGCTTATTCTTCCCATTTGGCAGTTTGGAGAAGAGACGTGGGGTGGAGCATCAAGAACACAAATCTACAGAATCGAGGTGTTCCAAAATAGAGTTCTTCGGTACATCTCTGCTGCTACATGCAATGTAAACATACACAAAGACCTTAACATACTCTTTGTCGAAAATCTGCTCACGAAAAATTACGAACGCCTCTTAACCAGGATGATCGATCACAACAACAAGCTCATCTCTGCAATACCTCGATCATTCCCTCAACCACGACCTGGACGAAGACTCAAGAGAAGAGTTCACAGTGATAGGCTCGACAACTAGCTAACGCTGAAGATTGGTTGTACTTTTATTTTGCTACAATAACCTTACCTCTCTAACTACTATTTTCTCTTATATATCAATATTATTGAGGCCAAGCTTTTGAGCTTGTACCCTCTGTACACGTTCCATGGTATGTTTTTTTTTGGTTATTTAACATATTTAAGTAAAACTCTAGTGTACAATGTACAAGAAAGTTATAGAAAATTTAGAAAAGTGATTTTTTACCGAAGTTTAATTAAAAGTTCAGTAGTTTTGGAAAAAAGTTCCAGGCATACCCAATTAGAAAAGTTGATATTTCAAGGTCAGTTTTTGTTATTCAAAAAGAAAGTAATACACGTATACTTAGAGTAATTGTTATATTTTCTACATAATATTATCATACATTAATTAAATGTACCTTATATGAATTTAATTTAAACCACATATAAAATCTACGACTCATAGATTTATTATTTTTGAAAGGCTATGAAACATGGTGAAAAGACCAGTTAATTTATTTACAATAACTTTAAAGTAGGTAAATATGACACTCTGATTACGACCAATCCGACAAATCGAGGGCGAAATACAAAATTAAAACTTCAATTTCGAGCTGTCGACGTAAGTATTTTTGTTTTTATGAGATTTAAAAGAAAGCTCAGCTGAAATTGTACATCAATCGTGTACCAATTTAGAATCGTTGTAAGGAAATACGTTGATGCGCATGCGCAGAAGCCACCATAGTACTATTGCTAGTAATAAAAAAACGGTCTGACAGTAAATGAAAAAGAACTGTAAATGAATAGTTCATAAACTTGGATTGAGAACTTCCGCAGTGATTTCATTGTCTAATGGGTTATTCTTAACGGAAGTATTTTCACATTATGTCATTCGTTCCATACTTTCACATAAAATTTATAATTAAGCCATATTTCATACTATTTACACGATTCGAAGAGAAAAATCCTATTTCACAGGTTGTTTGAAGGCTCCCACGAACAGCGACCTGTTTCTCATCATACATGTGTCCGGTCAACCGATGGAAGTTACTCAACCACTCTAATGGCTTCGGAATTTCATGAAATTGAATTTCCGATTATTTTGGTAAATCTGTTTTTCATAGACGATTTCTAAATTTGAAAATTTGTTTTCAAAATCCTTTCTTTAAAATCAAAACTAATTTACATTATTTCCACTAGCCATCAAGAATCGCAAGAAAAAATATGTAACTTGAAATCATCCCATCAGAAAAGTTATTCAAGCCACGACTTTAATTAGAACATTATGAATTAGTTGAATTAGGTGAAACAATCACGGAACTTTGATCGTTAGGCTTTGCTGCCCGACTAGTCTTCAATTGTTTTCACAGAGTACATGGTTTGAGGTGGATGCTGATTGCAAGGAGATCCAGGTGAGTGGAAATCATATATTTTCAAATTTGATATTTGCTACATTTCTTGGAGCTGTAACAAGCAGACTTCTGTGCCGCTCTCATCAGCTGAAGCAGAAGCAGAATTTTTTAGCAGGTAAAGAAGCTGTTTGGCTCAGGCCCCTATTGAAAGACACGGGTTGTCCACTGAATTCCCTAACGGTGCTACATGAGGACTCCTAGAGTTGCATGATTCAAGTGAAGAATGAAAAATTCAGTAACCGAACCAAAAATGGATATTCGCCGCAATTATCTACAGGACCTAATTCAGAGGGGAAATATCATTCTATAGCACTGTCCTTCATAAGATACCGAAGCTGCCATTCTGGACAAAGCTCTCCCTCCGAAGTTCTTCCACGGCTGCGAGAAGAAAACACGGATGGTGTTGAAGAGAGTTCCTCAAACTGTTAGGTGATTTATTTCTATAGTTGAATAGTTTTCATTTATTAACGGTTGTTAAAATTAAAACTAGAGCAAACAAATCCTACTTGTATAGTGAAATTAAATAACAAAATCCGTATTCTATACTAATCTTGAAAGGTTGATGCTTGCAATAGATAATCTACATAAATAATCACAATTTTTCGAGTGGTTTAACTGGAACACAACATGGGGTGAACAACATTTTGTAAATCCCAGATTTACCGAGCATAAAGAATACATATTTCCCAGCTGAAGAAATCTTTTCATGAATTCTATCTCTTTAAACAATACATTTCAATATATAGATTTTGTTTTCCCAGTAAAGTGGAGCCAGAAAAAATGAATGATTAGTGAATTTTTTCGCTTTTTTCGATATAACAGTAAGCTGTCAATAAGTTGGGAGCTCTTCGCCTAGCATGTATCATGTTTTTCATACTTATTGCAAAGGAAAGTTTCATGAGTAGACGTTTCCCTAACACTTTCCGAAAGTAACATGAAGTTTTATATGTTTGATTTTTAATTTTCATAGCTGTAAGATTCTGTTTGACACAGCATGTTTTTAAGCATATACTGCTTATTGTATTTGCACAGAAACAGATTGATTTTTACAGTGACTCTGATACTACAGTTCGCTAGCCGAATTTCTCATAAAAAGGCATTGCCGGGGATGGGGGTTGAGGGTGGGAGTGAGGGTGCTGATGGTGTTGCTGCTGCTGAAGCATTGGTGGAGGGGGGGAACCGATGAAAGGCTTCCGTTCAATGGGGCTGCTCTGCAACATCCCTCTCAGCCCTGCAACACACCACAACTTTTGAGGTTAACAACATTTTCAGTTAGGAGAAAGTATACAATTGGTAGTGTTTTACCTGTTCTGTTTTCAGGAAACAGTGACATTCATTGGTAACTATCTTGGCTTCAACCTGCAATATTACTAAGAAGGGCATGATATCGACTCGACGATGGAGGGGAATAGACTCAATTTCAAGGACACTTGGAGCATGTGGCGGATTGAAATGACATGATTGACTTTACCTCCCTCCATACCCAACGAGATCACTTCAGCAATGTTATGTGTGCCAGGATCTTACAACTATCTAAGAGGCAGTCCTGTGGGATGCCTGCTGGACTGTGGGAATCGATAGCTGGCTCTGGTGAACCATTGGACCTATTCTACATCTCCATTGACCTGACTTCAAACAGTCTGGCAGCACAGCCTCCGAGGCCGTATAATGATTCTGAAGTTGATGCCCAGTTCCTCCAGTTCTCTCAAGGCTGCGGCCTAAGGAGCTGATCGCGTTGCTGAAAGGAATCAGTCTAACCCAATTAGACCAGAAATTCATCTAGATGTTACCGAGAGTTGTATAACTTAACAGTATCAGAAATTAGACACAGTAAAACACTAGACACGAACAATACTCTGGCACAGTACTCCTCGAGACATGCCAACCAGGTACTAAGTGCCTGGTAAGGAGGGAACAGAGTGCAACTGGGGAGCAGATCGTCTTGCTAAATGAATCAGTCCAACTCAATTGGACCTGAACTTCAACTAGATGTCACTAAGAATTGTATAACTCAACAAGTCCAGAAATGGTAGGACAAGACACAAACAATACAATGCCGTAATACTAGACATAGGCCGATCAGTTCTTAACCATCTCAAGGCTATGTGTAAGTGCTCTATTGCCACTGAAGCGAAAAGACTTTCGTCCGAGGCCGAGTTCCAACGTGGGAAAAGGAAGGTGAGGTTTTAGTGGGTTTGAATCCTACATAACCCGAAGAGGGTCCCTTCTGGGTATCTTACGAGATCCGATTTCCACCTTCGAATCTTATAGATCCCCTCACCTGCCTTCGCAAGAAAAAGGTGCCACATAAATTAAATGAGTAAGGCCAAGACAAGAGAATGACGGCTCTGCTACTAAGAGGCGAAAACAGCTGATCACATTCTCAGCGACTGTCTTACTGCTTCAACGAGATTCTAGCATTTTGGACAGGGGCTTACCTACCAATATCTTACTGCCAATGTTGCCAAGAAAACGCCTGAAAACCTACTTCCTTTTTTCTTGGTCGATTAAAAAGGTTCATTAGTGAGAATAATTAATTAACGTAGGAACTATCTTTCGGCTTATCATTTTCTATAATTAAAACTTGTATTCTACCAAGGAAATCAAAATTTTAACCCTCTCAAAAATTGTTTGTGTATGTCAAGGTACATAGAGTTCAAAAATCGAATTAAAAAAATCCGTCCATCATATGCTGTCCGCCGTCCAATGTTTTCCCCTTAACTAGTGGACCAAAGTTTACGAAATCAGGCTGTAACATTTTCGAAATTTGGCTCTGAAGTCCACCATCGATCGGGGGATCTTGGCATCTTGATTAATCGACCCTAAGAAGTCTTATTTAAGAGTGTATCTATCAAAAATCGAAATCTCAAAAACTTTCGAAGTAAGAGGGTAGGTAGTTATTTTGTTTGGTTGAGATGGATTAGTTCCCGAAATCGAATGAGACTGCTCGGGTTAATGTACCATCGCCCTTTCGCTCACCATTTGAAATATTGGTTACGTAGACGGACGGGCTGCAGAGCCGGGCGACAGAGAAAATTCAGCGGGGGGTCTGGCCTATACCGCTTGGCTGTGGGCCCTGCAGGTATTTCCATCTTGAATGCAATTACGGGATATGGACGCGGGAGGTGCAGAGATATTTTACCACAGATTACCACGTCAAATATAAATAGATCAGTGATTTACGTATGAGGCTTTCTAATACAGAAAGAATAAACCGCTGTGTATATTAATTTGCAACCCTTTTCGTTTATCATTCAATAATAAACCATTGTGATCGCTCTTGAAAAAAAAAAAAAAATTCTAACCCCCCCTGAAAAGGCCCCTGCCCCCCTTCATGGTTTACGTTTCAAAGGGTGTAGAATCCGAATCTGCAATAAACAATTTTCTTTTCAAAAGATCATCTTTCATCAAAGATTTTCTTTAAAAGATTTCTCCCAAACGGCTGAAGGAAAAAAGCTGACATTTTCAGGAAAAATCCATGTTGGTCCGAAGACGCCCCAATTCTTGAGCCAGCTCTCTCACTTAATTTAAAGTGCCCTTTAAGGGTCGTCAAAGTTTTGTAAAATCCCTTAAAACCTCCATAAAACCCCAAGGCGGTCTAAATGTGAACTTTTCTTTGAAGAACTTTCCATGAGGAATCGAATGAGCCCCTCCCAGGTCCGTAGGTCAAACCATTCCCGATGTATGGTGCCAACATTTGCGTTATTTTGGTTTATTATTGCTTTTGTTTTGATTACAGTAACCTAGTGATGTAATGAACGTGGATACTGGAGTGAACTCCTAAAAGGGTTTATAGCCGATACACGGGTTGAAGTATTCTGATAACCATAAAAAACGCTGCAAATTCTTTCACTTCGGGTTTATTATTCAATTTTATTGCGTTCATGATTTGAATTTATACTAAGCTTTGGAGTGTGCGTGTTCACAGGTGATAGAGCGATTATTGAATTTCAGCAGGCACACGAATATGATCAACTGATTAAATAGGTATTTTGGTTGAGAACAGATTTACGTGCTCTATGCAAATCTCCTGAAATTCAATAATCGCTCTATCACCTGTGAAACACGCATATTCCAAAGCTTAGCATAAATTCAAATCATGAACGCAAGCCAATTGAATAATAAACCCCAGTGAAAGAATTTGCAGCGTTTTCTGTTTGTTTCTTTCCTTTTGGCCCATCACCGGTAACCTCAGTCCCTTCTGCAATAGATCCTAGTTCTCAGTGACTAGGAATTCTTCCAGTCCACCATCTGAGAGGGAAGAAAGCACGCGACGCTGTAACACTCAAACTAACAAGAGCACGTAGTTGTCTGACGAAAGAGTCCAACTTCAACTGAGCAGGCGGGAACACTCGCTAAACTTGACTTGAAAAGAGACGATTAGTCGAGAAGTGATAAAGGAGAGAGTGGAAAGGACAGAAAGAGAAAGATCGTATGTGTCGTCGTATGTCAGGATCACAAGTGGTCTGTGACTTGAGACCTCAAGTACCCACAGCGCCTGCGGCTATCGACGTGGCCTGCGACTCGTCAAAAGGTCCCGCGCTCGCGTGTTGATTGCGCAAGAACCGATTGCCGCATTGAAGCTCCAATTGGTTCGAACAACCGGTGCGAGGCCTCATACGACTTTCCTCGCTTTTATAGGATAGCTATGCTAAAATTCTCTTATTAAATACAAATTTTGTACCGTCCTATCATTCTTCTGCCACGTGAGGTTAATTTGATTCTTGGCCGATCAATAGAATTTTTAGCTGACTCGATTGCTCATGTTAAAAACCAAACCTCAGCTGCTCTTTCCCAATGAAATGAGTGTCGAATCTCATGAGTGTACAATGTTTAGTGTCTAGTACGTTTTTAATAAATAAAACGCTGCAAATTCTTTCACTGGGGTTTATTATTCAATTGGCTTGCGTTCATGATTTGAATTTCTACTAAGCTTTGGAGTGTGCGTGTTTCACAGGTGATAGAGCGATTATTGAATTTCAGGAGATATGCATAGAGCACGTAAATCGGTTCTCAACCAAAATACCTATTTGGATTGATCAGTTGATCATATTTGTGTGCCTCCTGAAATTCAATAATATCTCTATCCTGTGAAACGCGCACAATCCAAAGCTTTGTTGAAATTCAAATAATGAACGCAAGCCAATTGAATAATAAACCTCAGTGAAAGAATTTGCAGCGTTTTTGTCAACTTTTCGGGAAAGCTGATTCGAAGTTTCAAGTCTCGGTTCTTGAATTAGGATTGAGACAAATGAAAAAATTGGTATCAGAACAAAGTACAGTTGTTATTTCAACAAATTATAAGTTTTGGTGAATTTTGAACATTTTTTGGTACAAAAATTAAGTAACCATTTTTTTTGTCCGGAGTTTGGGCGTTATTCCCCACCAATCGGGGGGTCAAAAATGAATTCGACGTCTTCTTCTCCATCTGCGAACAACTTTTCGTTAGAAAGATGGAGGACTATTGTGGTCCTCTACCATATTCAATTCAGTAATGATTCGTTTTCTCTCTTTTCTGAAAACAACGAAACCTAAAACAACCACAATCTTCTCCCGTTTCATACGTAGCAATACGTAGTTTTTTCATTATTTCTTCTATTTTTCCGTTTTTTTCCTTTTTGTGACATTATTAAACCGTCAAAACATCCCAATCACCATAAATTCACAAGAAATTCCGTATTCAAATACTGCTAAATATCTGGGCATGACGCTGGATGCCAAGCTACGCTGGAAAGAACACGTCAAAAAGAAAAGAGAAGAGGTCAACGCTAAGCTCAGGAAGCTGAACTGGTTGCTGGGTAGGAAATCTCAACTATCCACCTATAACAAATTGCCGTTGTATCAGCAAATGATTAAACCCGTCTGGGCCTATGGCTGCCAACTATGGGGCTGCACGAGCAACAGTAATGTCAACACTATCCAGACACCCCAAAATAAAATCTTAAGGAGTATTGTCAACGCACCCTGGTATATCAGGACAACTGATCTCCACCGCGACCTCAAAGTGGAAATGGTGAGAGACGCGATAAAAAGAATTGCAGCGGATCACGAAATTCGGCTGCACAGACACCAAAATCTCGAAATCCTGTATACCCTGGACAACAGAGAAGAGGTACGGCGACTCAAGAGGACCAAGCCGCTGGACCTAGTTGTGACCAGACGCTGATTAGTGTTTGTGACTTGTAGTGGTCTTAGATAATGAACTACTGAACCACCAAAAGTGATATTACTTCATTATAAATTTAAGTTGCTAGATGGTTTGTATATTAAACCAGTTGTAACAATAAATAAATTTAAAAAAAATTATTAAACCGAGTCACATCACTATTTATTGAGGTATCTTTCAAATCACTACTAATCATGGCAGAAATAAAATGGTAAATTTTATCAATATTGTAATATTTTATATACCTACACTGTTATTTATTTGCTGCGATGTTTGAGGTAACGTCATTTTTCGTTTGCGATATTTTCTCGGTATAAGGTGCTTAAATTCCTACACTCAAATTCCAAAAAAATAAAACAATTGAACTGAAATATTTTAGAAAATAAAATATCCAGGAATGCTCACAATTTAAATCCGTATTGAAGCATTTTAAAACATTTCTGCATTTCAAGTTGTATCCGCATCTTAAAGCATGGATAAAGTTCATCAAAATTTCTCAATTCATTTTAAAGAAAAATAAAAAACATTCGGTTTTTGGTTCACTATTTGGAGAAAAAAATCGTAGCTCCCGTCAAAATTTTGTTTTGATGGAGACCCGAAGCCGATCCTTTCAAGCTCTGCTCAATTCCACTCGTATTTTCAGCCGATTTACGTGCCTTTTTTGTTCGATCAAGAGGTCGGTTTATTTTTAAAAACTGTACATTTGAAAGTGCGATAAAATAAAAGCCAGAGATGGCTTTCGACCCTGTAATGCATGCTTTACTTACCAATATAAAATTATAAAATGAAAAAAGATAAAATGATTAGTTTAAAAGTTCAATACAGAATAGTGCGAATGGTTTTTGAAGCTCACATTTTGTGGGATTATTGGATAAAACGTTAGCAATTGTTTTCCTTCTCTCTATGTCCTTCCATCCCTTCCCTGGCATATAGACGGAAACGATGAGGGCAATAAAAGCCTTCCTCATCCCCCATGTGGGACATCAAGGGAAGGTGCACATTACGAGTATGTGCCTGTATGTGTAGGGCAAACTCTCAGCACTGTATGTGTGCCCTCGTAGTGAGCGGACGACAGAAAAAAAAACGGGTCGAAGCCAATACAGATCGCAAGACAAAGTGGGCCGCTTGTTTTCCTCGGCACACGTGTTGTGTCTTTTAGACCTTTCGTCGAGCGAGTTGGGAGGGAGAAAAAATCGGTTTCTCGGAGGTGCAGGTCCGATCCCCCCATTTGGACAGATACAAACAAACAGGGGACCTCTGAGACAACAGACAGACAGGCAGACGGACATGTGGGGCGTCGGGGGACGCCCCGCGGTTCCCATGTCCCTCATATTCGATCGCATCGGTGGAAACTAGTCATAGAGGCCGTCCCGGAAGTTTTTGGTTTATATTTTTCATTAAGGAACATTCCCAATCGACCAAGAAAAACAAATTGTAACCCCCTCAAAATAAGTTGGTTTTCAGGATGTCTAGAATCCGTCCGTCTGCCTGCCGCCGCACGGTGGGAGGAAAACTGAATCTAGCAGGTAAAAAGTAAAAAAATGAAGGTTTTTGTTTTTCTATAAAATCATATTTACCTATTAATGTATATCTTGACCGGTCCAGAACAAGAATTTACTGAGAAAATTTAACTTCAGACCCCCACGAAGGGAATTGAACATGGGACTTAACGAGTTTCAGAGTGTCCCACGAATTTCTCGTCGAATTCCCGTTGTGTAGGAAAGAATTTGTTTAGGTTATTACCAACTTTGTAGAAATACGGAATTACGGAACTGAGAGAATGAGGGATAAAGAATGCCATCCTTGTTCGAAAAAAATATTAGACTAGTATTTCTTTAGTAGCTCAAAATATGGTAATTTTTTTTTTCAGAAATTAAGATAGTTTCATAAGCTCTTATGGGCTGCGTTCCCCAAGGAATCTATCAGAATGTTTAACCATATTTTTTTCTCAGTCTGGGAGTTCTCCTGAACAAAATCATTCAAATTTTGGATTGCTAGTTTTGTCCGGTTTCAGTGACGACTTTTCCAGAACAAAACATCACTAATGTCATATGATATCAATGTTGAATTGAGTTGAAATTTGAACACTTTTAAGTTTTAAACACTTTTTTAGCACAATTTTTGAAATTTTTTTTTAAATATGTCAAAAACTATTCGGACGCTGTTGAATAGATATTACAGGTCCATGTAAATCGATCTTCGATTTTTCATCGTTTTTACAAAGCTTTGACCCATTAGATTCGGTTTTCGTCCCACTGCGCGTCGTTCAGAGCTTCTCTCCGAAACCTGAAGAAACTTCTATCAAAAATCACATTTGGGGTCTGATTGGGACCGGGTTCTCTCATGACTCTCAACCAATCCTGATGAGTGAAATCAAAGAGCTGAAATATCGAAAACTTTCGAAATAACATAATATTTTGGGTCGTTATTTATAGAAGTCAATTCAATGAATTTAATGAGCCTTCCCGGAACACTTGACGTTCATCCGTTCACTCAGTTAAGGAGTAGGACTTTCTCAGAAAAAAAAAAAAAAAACTTTAAAACGCATTTCTGTTCCGTGAGTCGTTATACCAAGCTCATGTTCAACATGTTTCGAGATTATCGAAAGCATTTCAAAAGATTTATACGTGTCTAAGTTCACCTAGGCAATTCAGCTATGTCCCACACCCAACTTGGCAGACTCTGAAAACTCTCACTTTTCTTAAGTACCTATATTGGGTGTCCCAGGAGTTATGCACAATCCGGCTCCTACATATTCTACAACTCATTTCCGACCAAAAGTGCCTCTTAGCAATTTTTTTAGAGGTCTCGTTTCCGAGTAATTCCCGATTCAAGATTTTTTTCGTGTTTTCGATCTTATGTCATTAAAACTGTTATAACTCCCTCAATTTTGGCGATAGCTCAAATTTTATGACACCGTTGGAAAGAGCGTTAAATTGTCTATATATTTAATGTCAGAAAACATACTTTTAGTTACATTAAAGATGTGCAATTGCCGCGCGAAATGGTAGTTTTGTCAAAATCTTGAAATCGCCTGTTTTTCATCTCGCCTAGCAACCCCATTAATGCTTGACGCAGAACTGTGCAGACCTGGTAAAACGTACCCCAAAATGTCAACTTTCCAACGGTGTAGTTGTTTTGGTTATTAAAAATTTTGTTAGTTAAGAA
Source organism: Creontiades dilutus (assembly GCA_031894815.1). Classification (NCBI taxonomy): domain Eukaryota; kingdom Metazoa; phylum Arthropoda; class Insecta; order Hemiptera; family Miridae; genus Creontiades; species Creontiades dilutus. Next base: position 697,103 of record JAVIWC010004007.1, read on the forward strand.
AATGGTGTTTAACTGCAGAAAAACGTGTTTTTCTGTTAAAATTGAGGTGGAGGTGTTTTCGACCTTACGTCACTAAAACGGCCGTAACTCCGGCGTTTTCGGAGTATTTGCAAATATGAGGATACCGTTGGAAAGAGCATTGAATTTTCCATCGTCTCAGTCTTCAACAGTGATTTTTTAAAGGGAACTAAAAGGTTAAAAGCTAGCCTGAAAAGTAAATTTTGTCAAATTTTGAAGAAAGACTTTTTTAATGGCTCATTAGTCTCTCTTGATTTTCATGATACGTTTGAGTCTGTAAGCCTAAAACGTGCGCAAAAGCCTCAGCTCTCCAATGGTATAATTATTTTTTATTTTTTAGAGGGAACTTTTTTGAGAAAATTGAGATTTTATGCGAAAGAACGTGTGTTTTTAAGCACATTTGAGATTTAAAAAAAAAACCTGCATAACTAAAACTTTTTTTTTCTATTTCTGGGAGTAGAATGTCATTTCAACGGCATTACTTAAGATATTTATGTTTGAGTAAGGGCATCCGCGGAATGAATTGATGTAAATCAACTGTTCAATGTCTCCCGTCCAGGTTGAATGCAGGAATTAATGCAGGTATTCGTAACAGGATGAATTGGATGAATTTTGAGTCAAGGACTGGATCGAACGAAACAGAAGAATGGATTAAATGTGATGGTGAACTCTACCGAAGAGACTGAATGACTGAATTGATTTTTATGACATAAGACAGTTGACAGTTTTAATGACATAAGATCGAAAACACCGAAAAAAATCTTAAATCGGGAATAACTCGGAAACGAGACCTCTAAAAAAATATTGCTAAGAGGCACTTTTGATCGGGAATGAGTGGTAGAATACGTAGGAGCCGGATTGTGCATAACTCCTGGGACACCCTGTATAAGTACCTACCTACCCCTAAGTATAATTCTGCTTCGCTGCTGACCTCATCCGGCGCTTTAAATAGAGCGAGCCCGAGGCCAACCCAACTAGGTCCACATCTATTTTCTACAACAATTTTTACGCGGAACGTGGCTAATTGTCGGATCTTTTCGGCCGCTCCTCCGATCCGTTTCGAAATAGAAACACGCCCCGATCGCATTTACTATCGACCGGACTTTAACGAAGCGCAGACGGCGGACCTGAAATTAGAACGGTCACCATTTCGTTCACGAGAACATTACAATTACTATTACGTTAATCTCCTTCCGTTTCTCTATGGATGCAAGTCCAACCAGTTTGAACGTGTCTGAGCGATGGTTATATCCTGAGATGAATTTAGCTGGGGTCTGCAGTGCAGTTTGAGACGGACAGCTGGGCGTACGTGCAACTAGACTTTAGGATCAAACTCTCGAGATCCTTTTCTATTTTTTAGGACTTTCTTCTGAAGCAAGGGCTCGTCCTATTAGAATTGATCCAGGAGAGTGTGGAACAACCCAAACATTAAAAAAAAAAAACTTTCAAAAAAGTCTAAGACAGAATCACTGAAAAAGATATATGTCTGTGTGTGGTTTTGTGTAGAGGCAAATTTTGACGACGCACACTGATTCGACCTATGCATACCAGGTGGAAAAAAGTCAAGAATACTTGAAATAACTTTAAAATTACGCTTAAAGCAGTAATAATTGGAAAGTAGGCGGCAAAAGAAGGTGATTGCGGGTTTCTAGGGATTTGAAATGTGAAGCATCTTTTAGGGAATTTAATGCTGAATTGAGATATGAATATCTGAATTATGGCTTCGCCATGTTTCGCTCTGAAAATGGAAATATTTTCAATAACTGGAAAGAGTTGACGGAGTTTTCAACTACATTGTACTATATTATGTGGTTTATTCAAAGGAATCCATTCGCCTGTAACGCTTATGGGTGTGAGGTCCATGAGGACGTATGTCCCAAAACCCTGGGAAATCCACATTTACCCACCCATTTTCCAGGGTTGAGGAGATACGGTTCCCAAAAGTTATGCAGTATATCCTGGAAGCGTAAGCAGTATAATATAGAAATTCCAGACTATTCGGGAGAAAATGAGGATTCTGACCTAACAGTCTTCAAAGTTGCTGGGGAGCCCCGCAGACATCAAGCAGCCAATCCTTCGTTGAAAAGGTTCAATATAATGTTGGAGCCAAGTGAAAAGGATTTCCGCAGGAACCGGAAAACGTGCACTTTAAATGTAAACGTGGGGTAGTCAAGATGGTGGTGGATAGTGGACGGAAAAGAGTAGAAACGAGAGTGTGCTCTTGAAGGAATATTAGGAATAGGAATCGTTGAAAAACAGAGGGTTGAGGGGGTTGACATTCAATCTGAACCAATGTTCCCTGAATGCTCACAACTCATCCAACCAAGGATTCCTAATCCTCCGTACCCAACAAAGAACTCTAACTGCCTTTTGGTTAAGTGCCTCACCCTGTATTCTCTTCATTCATTACTGGATACATCAGGTAACTCTAATACCAGCTCAGAAAGCTAGTGAAAATATAGTGATGTCAGTGAAAAGGTCTATGATATTCATATCAGAGACGCATATGATGTATTTAAACCTAAAAATTTTCCCGGTAACGTTGACTTTTTCTTGTAGTTTTCATGCAACTTTAGAAAAAGGTTCAGAGAAATTGGTGGTGAACTTGCAAATATCTTGGGGTGACTTCAACGAAACACACTGGTTTGAAAAGTAGGATTTCCGAGCAAAAGATCCAAATAATTATGGTTACAAGTGAAGGTTTCCAGTGGAAAACAGCAAACAACAAACCTCCAAATGAAACTTTCTTTATCTGTTAGGATGTTAGAGGCTCTTCATTTCTCAAACCATCTATTTCACCGTTATATTAGACACTTCACTAGTAGGTTCGCGCCATATCTCCAATGACAGTAATTACAGTGAAGTTCGATGAGCATTGATCGAAAAAACAACAAACTGTACGGAAGGATTATACTATTGTTATCTCCTAACAAAAAATAAAGATTTTCAGGAAATCTAGTACTATTTTTAATATTGAAAGCCGTGATGGATTTGGATCATTCATTCCTCATTGTCGAATTTTGAAACTGCTACAGTTGGGCATAAACCGGCGGCTTTTAACTTCAGGATATCCTCTGTGGGGTGTTACAGGCAAAATCGCCTCAGTCTAGAAGGGTTAATTGTTACAAAACCAAGCATCTTTTTCGAGTAACACTGAAACTGAATTATTTTCAAGAAAACTCACCATTGTCAGGTTGTGTAGGGATGTACTGGTTGTAATAGTCCACGTGGTCGTGGATCACAGTCTCTGGCTGCGGAAGGTAGGATGACCAAGACTGGTCGACAACTGCCGCCGTCGCGTAGCCGGCGTACTCCGAGGAAGCGTACGATGCGCCGTAGTGAGTGAGGCCAGCGGATGGGACAGGAGCGTAGGTGAGAGCGTCACCCGCCGACCCTGGGTTCCCTCCGAGGACGGCTCCGTGGTGAGGATGAGCTGCCTGATGGTGAGGCGTCGATCCCATCGGGTCGTATGCAGGTGGAGCGAAGCTAGAGCCCCTCATCGCCTGACATTTCCTCCTGTAACCAAGAAATCCCAATACCGTTCCAGTAATTACACAGAAAATGTTACAAACAACAATAGTAAATAATCAAGTAAAAACATCAAGGTGTCAATACTGTTATTTATTTACTTATTTGAAATACGGGAAATGCCCTATTAATTATATATATAGAAAAACAAACACATGCTGTCATGACACTGGGTGGATATCGTGGATGAGAGAAGTAAAAATGGAGAAAAGAAATACAAATTAGATAGGAAAAGAAAAAGAAAAGAAATTGAAACAGAATTACAGTAAAAATGAATCAACATTATAGCACTTGGTGGAACAGCTGGTATTTAAATGCCTGAGGGGATTGGTTGCTGAATAAGTCGAGGGATGGGTTGAAGGTCAGGAGTTGATTAGCCAGCCGAGGGAGTCTGTTGATGGGTTGGTGACTATGTAATTTGTTGGAGGGAATGCTGATTTAAACAGAGGTGAGTGACGAGAGTGATATGCAGGTATGTTGAAGTTGAGTTCAGCTAGCAAAGTGGGACAGTCAACACGGCCAGTTACCAGGTTCCGGAAAACCTATAAAAATGGAAGGCTAGATCACATGCGACGCGTTATTATACGTTCTGTTTTCGCGCTGTAACGTCGCGTTATGGCGACACGGTTGTACGAAGCAGCCACACATCAGGCGTTAAGATCAACAATCTGTCAGGAACGCGATGTTAACCGTCGGGGTTGTAAAAACCACCAAATAACGCTAGCTGAGTGCGTTCTCGTCGGTTCTTTTCCATTTCACTCTGAGAAGAATGAGGAAACTGACGTGCGGAAGTTCGTTTATTTATGTGACGCCTAATGATTTGTACAAGAACTGGTGAAAAACGCTGCAAATTCTTTCACTGGGGTTTATTATTCAATTGGCTTGCGTTCATGATTTGAATTTCTACTAAGCTTTGGAGTGTGCGCGTTTCACAGGATAGAGCGATTATTGAATTTCAGGAGGCACACAAATATGATCAACTGATCAATCCAAATAGGTATTTTGGTTGAGAACACATTTACGTGCTCCATGCATATCTCCTGAAATTCAACGTGGTCCATGCATCTTAATCGCTCTATCACCTGTGAAACGCGCACACTCCAAAGCTTAGTAGAAATTCAAATCATGAACGCAAGCCAATTGAATAATAAACCCCAGTGATTATTGAATAATAAACCAAAAATCGTATATTCCAAGTCCCCGAGGAGGGGAGCAGGTTGCCCTGGGAGACGCTCCTCTTCGGTGGGGTCCCCTTCACTGGCGCGGTCGAGAGGGGGGGAGGGGGGTGAATTCCACCCAGCGGTTGCCCTCGGAGACGGTCCTCATTGGTGGGGTCCCCTTCACAGGCCCGGTCGAGAGGGGGGGTGGCGGAGAATTCCACCCGCCCAACGTTACCACCCCCTGATATACCTACCTGCTCTGATATTTTCGTCTGTATATAGATTGATGATGATGATGATGATTGATGATTGATCGAAACTGACGCTGGCACATAGGTACGCCGCCTGCAGCGCCGCGTCTCTTGAGAGATAACTCTCCTGCAGCGCGGCGCAGCTGGCGCCTGTTTCGGTAGGTACATGAAGAAATCGCAAGCCGCAGACGCCGGCCGCAGACGCATCATGGATACCATACCTCGACGCCGTGTCTTAAGTGAACAACGAACGCGATCGACGGGGGGCGAGCGGGCGCCCATCGCGATCTATCAGTGCGATCAAACAATACAACTCTACAGATGTGTCAGACGTAACAACGCGGCATCACGCTTTGTTGCGGCAAAACGATCGTGCCGCGTGTTCGATTTTTCTTCAGTCCAAGAATTTTCCTTAGCCGTTCAGCCTTCACATGTGATACAACCTGAGTCACACCGGCGCTCGCGCAGCTGTCTGTCGACCGCCCTTGATTTTTCAATGATTATCTTGCTGGTTTCTCTACTTTCCATTGAAGTAAATACAAAAGAACCAGAATACAATTTTAAAATCACATTTTTCATAAAAAATTCTTTTTTGTTTAAAATAACAGCCGTTAATAGTCGTTAATGGCTAAAAATGAACTCTTGCTTCCGAAAACACGCAATTGGCTTCAAAAGGCCACTTGGAAAATTATTACTTTTGTTCAACTCTTTTCTTTGTTGAAAAACTAGATTATTTATTTCAATTGAACTAGATAAGAAGGTATAGAATTGCTTACACATAGGTATTTAAACTTATGTATACTTACACGAACAGGTAACTCACAAAAGCGCGATGTATCAAAAAGGCCACTTGGACTATAATTCTTTCAAACTTTTTGTTGTAAAAATGTAATTTTTTCAATCTAACTAGATGGAAACTAGAAAAAACAATTGCTAGTAGTTCCAAAATTACGAAATACTGAAAAATCACAAATGACAAGACACAAAAATAAAATAGTAGAAATTCAAATCATGAAGCAAGCCAATTGAATAATAAACCCCAGTGAAAGAATTTGCAGCGTTTTTTCCCCCACAATACCCCCCCCCCCCAAAATAAAAACATCTATAATTTATCAAGTCCTTTAGCACTCGTATTGCGTTTAAAACTTCCCCAAATCCAAATTTAAACGATGTAGCCAAAGGTAGACAGATGTAGAGGAGGCACACAAATATCATCAACTGATCAATCCAAATAGGTGTTTTGGATGAGAACCGATTTAAGTTGTCTATGCATATCTCCTGAAATTCAATGATCGCTTTATCACCTGTAAAACACGCACACTCCGAAGCTTAGTAAGATTCAAATCATGAACGCAAGCCAATTGAATAATAAACCCCAGAGAAAGAATACTTATTTACCCCAGTAATAATATAGAATAATAAACCCCAGTAATAATATTGATTAATATTTACCTATATATTATCAGCGTTTCATGCATATCAGAATGCTTCAACCCGTGTATCGGCTACTAACTACACTACAAGTATTCACATCGGCTATCACTCCAGTATCCACATTCACTACAACTCGACGCTATCGGCCGGACATCACTAGGTTACAAACAAACAATAATAAACCAAAAAACGCAAATGTTGGCACCATAAATCGGGCCATACATCGGGAATGGTTTGACCTACGGACCTGGGGAGGGGCTCATTCGATTCCTGACGGTATGTTCTTGAAATAAGTTTACATTCATGCCGCTTGGACTTGTTTTGAGGTTTCTAGGGATTTTACAAAAATTTGACAGCCCTTAAAGGGCACTTTAAATTGAGTGAGAGAGCTGACTGAAGAATTGGGGCGTCGTCGGGCCAAGATGGATTTTTCCTGAAAATTTCAGATTTTTTGCTCCAGCCGTTTGGGAGAAATCGTGCGTACGGCGTACATCGGGAATGGTTTGACCTACGGACATGGGGAAGGGCTCATTCGATTCCTCTTGGTATGTTCTTCAAATAGGTAAATATTTAGGCCGATTCGACTTGTTTTGAGGTTTTTAGGGATTTTACAAAACCTTGACAGCCCTTAAAGGGCACTTTAAATTGAGTGAGAGAGCTGGCTCAAGAATTGGGGCGTCGTCGGGCCAAGATGGATTTTTCCTGAAAATTTCAGATCTTTTGCTCCAGCCATTTTGGAGATATCGTACGGAAAATTTTTTATTGCAGATTCGGATTCTACACCCTTTGAAACGTAAACCATGAAATTTTCAGGGGGGTTAGAATTTTTTTTTCCAGAGCGATTACAATGGTTTATTATTGAATAATAAACCAAAAGTTGGAGGCGGGGAATATGGCTGGAACGTGAATGGCTATTACAGTCCAAAATGTTTATTTTGTGTTAGTGCTATCCGCTTTGTTCTATATGTTCTGCGTATAATTTGTTCTATTTGCACATAATAACTCGAAGAAGTAGAGTTCCTTCCTCACCGAAGTCATCAGAAGTAATCGTAGCTTCAGTAAACCACGGCTCGCCTGTTGTAGCAAACTCACCATACTTGTTCGAGCGCCAATATAACTCGCTATATAATGCGGTGTCTATGGCGTTGCTAAATCGCAAAACGAAAGACTGAAAGAGGGGACCGCATACAATGTGATTAACTGAGTAAAATAAAACGTTAAATTTGAGTTTCCAGCAAATTATGATAGGTAAACCTACCCAATTTAATAAAGGGGCAGTCCGTAATCTACAAAGTGCTATAAATGTTAATCAAATTCGGTTGGATGCAAGGGAGTTTTGTATCAGGGAAGAATGTTCCTGCACAACACATGACATGTAATGCGTTCAGAAAGCTCTGGTGGTTGAAGTTATCACACTGATCCGTTGATTTTGAATCAAAACGTCCCCGACTCTACCTACCTCCCTTGGAGTAGATAGTGGCGTGCAAAACAGTTACTTCTTGGTAGTACATCCTCACGGTACAGCTGTCCTAGCAGTCGGTGAAACGAACCATGCAACAATTCCTAAACTAAGAAGATCTATTAAGCAAATCCAAGACTGGACATCAAAGTGGAGGATCAGGATGAATGAAACAAAATCAGTTCATGTTGACTTTACCAACCGCAAGCTTGACTACATTCCGGTCTATCTCAATGGCAAGACTATACCACACTTGAGGCCAAGTATCTGGGTATGACCCTGGATGCTAAGTTGCGATGGAAAACGCGTGTCAAGAATAAAAAAGCAGAACTAGTTCTCAAGTTCAGAAAAATGTACTGGTGAATGGGTCGGCACTCAAAAATGTCAATCCAGAACAAATTAACGTTGTACAAACAAGTCCTCAAACCAGTCTGGACTTATGGAGTGCAGTTGTGAGGCTGTACTGCTCAAAGTAATCGCGATATTATACAGCGGTTTCAAAACAATGTACTTAGGTGTGTTGTTGATGTATACCGGTACACCCGAAATGTTCGACTTCTCAAAGAACTTTGTATACCAACAGTAAATGAAGTAATCAGAATGCACGCTATAGCCCATCACAAGCGGCTACAACTACACGTCAATGAAGAAGCTGTGCAGCTCCTCGACGTTGACGACCTATCCAGACGACTCAAGAGAAATAAGCCTCATGATCTGTGTACGTGAATTAAGGTGCTCGCGATAACAAAATCCGCACAGTGAAAAAAGAAATTCAGTGAATCTCAAGTGCAACAAATGACACTTCCAACATTCGAAACCATTAGAGACTTAGTTATGTACCTAAGCTTTGCTCAAAAATGTGTTGCTAATAAGTTGTAATTTGGTGCAATAAATCATTTCAAAAAAAAAAAGTCCTCACGGTGACTGATAACAGTTTCCAGTAATAGGTATCTTTGTTAATAGGGTGGAATAGAGGCCCTTCTTGCTACTTGCTGGCCCATTACATGAGTCAGTGTTAAATTAGTGGATCTGTCACTCTGTGGTGTTTTCTGCAACTAGCGACTACATACAGTGCGGTTTGCCTTTTTGGTATCCTCACATCATTGGATAAGTCTATAATTTGACGATTCTGATCGGAAACCATGCATGGGATAGACTTGTTTAACCTGCTGTCACTGCAAGTCTGTTGGTACTAGAAGCAGCTCCATAAAAGGTAACAAACGAAACGATGACTCCGAACATAGGTGATTTTAACCAGTGACCCGATTTTCGGCCCCTCCTCTACCTTCCTAAATACTCCTTAATCTCTAAAAGTCATTTCATAGCGCATTAGCATATTTTTTAACCACATCTCCTGAGCACCTACCACATAATCATGTTGGTATTTGTATCACTGTTCGTTATTTACCAATAATTTTAGTGTGAAAACCCTAAACTACAAGAACTAAATGGCATTATATATGACCCAGCATGCTCCCGTACACCAATCATTTTCACCACTCCTTTTTCATCCACAAATCATTTGTACAACCGCCCGCATTGCTGATGACCTAGAGAATCTAACTTCCCAATAACCAATCCCCATCTTTAGACTTTTTCTCGATTCTTTTAACCCTATTCGCTCTTGCCTTCTTAGTTGTCTGTAAAAGTGTCAGTGCTTGTTTAGGGTTGTTTGATTCAATTAGGTATGTATTTAAGGAAAAGTCGACAATCAAGTTGAATAAAAAGTATAATCAAAAACTTTATCCTAATCCTAGTGATCTATTAAGTACCTAACCCCAAACTAAAGTCTCTCCTCATATACCCAGTACTTTACGTTGAGAACGATGGGGCGACAGCTTGTTCCGAACGCGAGGGGAACTGTTTCGAGCACTGGTTACTATTCGTCTTAGGAGCCGTGGATGTGGTAGGAAACAACAGCGAATTGTTTTTTAGTGCAGCTTTCTCCCGACTGAATTTTGTGCAGTTCTCTGCTTCCTAAGAAAACTCCTGCAGTCTTCAATTTCCCGGGGGAAAGCCGCCTTGAGCCAGGTGGAGGGGACACTGGACGCTCGCTTCCTTTCCGTGGACCCGACAAAAGTGACATCTTGTCACAATATTTTCTCCCTGAGGCTGCTAATAGTTTCCATTGCATTTTGCTTCCGAGTCTACCAAGGTAGCGGAAGCATTGTTTTCACTTTCGGAATGTGAAAATTTTTTTGTCTCCAAAATCAAAAATTCCACTCGCATTTTGCGTTTTAGACCTTTTTGAACAATTTTGGTTCCGTGTCTGTCTGTGTGTCTGTCTGTCAGCAAATCCTTGTTACGGGCAAAACTACACGAAGTTATAGTCCGATTTTGATGAAATTTTCAGGGATTGTGCGGGTTGGGGTGTAGATGGTCCCCTATAGGTTTCATGACCCCGGATCAATAGTAGCCTCTGCGCATGCGCAAACGTGAAATCCTTGTTACGCGCATAACTCCGGGAGTTCTTGACCAATTTCGATGAAATTTTCAGGGATTGTTCGGTTTGATGTGTAGATGGTCCCCTATGAGTTTCATGACCCCCGGATCAATAGTAGCCTCTACGCATCCGCAAATGTGAAATCCTTGTTACACGCATAACTCCGAGAGTTCATGACTGATTTCGATGAAATTTTCAGGGATTGTTCGGAATGATGTAGCTTTAGTCAATAATAATTTTCAATGATCTATACAGTCATGTTATGGATACGAGGAAGCTATGTGCCACACCCACTTGGCAGACGTTTTTTTTTCTCTTATCACTCGAGCTTTAGTTCACTTTATTATTTTGTACTTTGCATTCGTATACTTTGTTTTTCTCGGTGTATTGGGTTTGCCCGTATTATCTAATAAATAAACATTCAACAGGTAGGTAGTTTTGTAGGTCCTACCTGAATCCTCGTGGTCGGCGGCGGAAGGAGCCCTCCTCGAACATGAGCTCCGAAGTCGGGTCGATGGTCCAGTAGTGGCCCTTCCCCGGACGCCCGAGCCCTTTAGGCAGCTTGATGAAACACTCGTTGAGCGAAAGGTTGTGCCGCACCGAGTTCTTCCACCCCTGATAGGAACCCCTGATGAATACAAAAATACATCACACATTAGTATTGTGGTTGATCATCATTTAACGGGACAATCGAGGTTTTGATTCTAACTAAAAAATTTTGTTCTCCTAAATTTATGATTTTTTTATTATACAATCTAGATGTTACTCTAATGGTATAGTGATGTACAAGCACGCATGATTTTCATTTGTTTCCTCCAAAATCAGGTTTTATAATTTTATAGGTTACCACGCGAATGGTATGTATCCATGACAATCAGCTTTGTCAACCAAATAACGATAGAATTACATAAACGATGTGTAGGTAAGGTTGAATGCGACTGATATCTGATTTCAGTTTTTCCTGACTTTATGCTAGAACAAGTATCACATTTCAACATTAGTATTTATTTAGTATCAAATACCAAACTTGAAAAAAAAGTGTTTCATACAGCCATGACGGCGTTTGTGTGGCCACAACAATGAAGTTTAAAATCGCCACGTCAATGAAAAATCAACATTAACCTTCTGCAATTAGGAGTCTAATGAACACTTATAGAAATTGAAACTTGCATTAAATAGAGTTTTTACATCTCTATCCCAAAATAAATGCTAAACGAATCAATAAGATTTTATTAAGAGTGATTTTCAAACCCATAACAATGAGAAGTATGAAACGAACACACCTGTTTTACAAACAGCTAACTTCATTTTTGAGCCCCAACTGTGTAGAAATGGCGGAAGCATGGTGTTTCCTCAAAGGGCAGAGAAAAAACTTTTAATTGCCAAAAAATGCCTCATTTGAGAGAGCTACGATGATTTCCTTCAAACCCATGACAATGAGACAGAAGGTTTGGGACAAACTTTGAGCACTTGATTCGTACAGACTATCTAAAAGTTAGTCCCACTTGTAAGCTCACTAACATCCAGTAACTAATTTAAAAAAAAAATACTAGTTAAAATATTTCCGGTAAAACGTACTTTGAGCGAATAAAATTTCGGATTAAGTTCAAATTCTGACTCACGGACAGACCATGAAGATGAGATTAGAGGTACGATTCGATCAGTTACCGGCATGTACAATGAAGGGCAGCCGGACTTTATGACAGCCATGAGTAGGCCTAGTTACCACATAAAATCTACAAAAATAATTTTTGGAAAAAGTTGAATAGAAAATTATTTATCAATGAAGGACAGCGATTGTCCCGTTAAATGAGAATCACCCTTATAGAAGTACCGTTGGATTCAGCGTTAAATTTTTTGGTACTTGTTTAGTACATTTCTACAACAGTAATTTCTGAGGACTTTCATTGCAGTTCAAACGTTCGTCATAAAAAAAATGAACTTTAACTCCATTTTCAAAAAATTTACTGGAAGATGTCAAACTCCAAATTTGCAAATTTAATCAGATTTCCACTGATATGGACAACTTTGCGATTACTTATCCGATTTTATGAAGAACTTTTTGTATAAAGACGAAAAGAACCTTCAGCGTGTTCTAAAGCGTCTAACTAAGAACCAAAGGAATAAACGGAGGAAAGTTCAAATGGTATAAATTAGAAAAATTATAAAATCCTGGCAATAAAAAATTACAACATGTTTTTTAAAGTTGCAAATGATTTATAAACAGTGCGGAACATCAACTTCGCAATTCCTTACGGAATCACCTATTTCTTCCTTGGAGAAATTCCAATTGGCATGCAAAGAAAACGTTTGGCACCTAATGAAGTACTAAGGCCTGCTGCTTTATGGTACCTACCATACCGCTAAGGTATTTCATAAATATTAGGTACAAATGCTTTGTAGTGTTTATACAATTTTCTATATTCAATCGATTTTCCAATTTGTGCTGGTTATGCTTAGAACTTTTGCTACTTTCATTCACGATATCTGCTTTGCGGTCTTTGAACGTGTTCACAGTTTTACGAGTACACCATAAAACTGGAATTTCCCCGTGAAATCGATCGCAAAGTTGGTATCTCGTACTTCTTATAAACCATATGATGTGTTTTAGAAATGGGGCTACAGTTCGATTGGGCAATAGTTCCCGCTCCCAAGGGCAGTAGCGATTATGCCTGCAACTCCCAGAGAATCTTCCTGAAGTTTAAAGGGGTCATGCTTATGCTCAGCTGCAGCAGTTTCAAGAATCTAGAGGGGGAACGACTCATATCCGTTACAGACAAGGCTTTCTCTACTCAGTTTGTCACTAAAGCGAATTTCACATTCCAGATATAAAAACAGATGAAACAGTAGAAGAGTTTGAATTGTTAATAACAAACCTGAAGAACGGGAACCTTTGCTGGAGGAATGTGTAGATTTCGCTCAGCGTCAGACGTTTCGCAGGGGACGCCTGTTAACAACATTCACAAAATCATGTACAACTATTTACATTAGGTAAATATCATCGCGATGAGCACCAACCAAAATTAAAGATGTAATTTGTATTTACGTGAATGGATTTGACTTGTATCGAGCTAACTCTGAATTTCGTCGAATCTTTGAGAAATGACGATGCTGCAAATCATTGCAAACAGGTTTATTGTTTCTTTAATGGATAGCCTACGTAAATGACTGATCTGGCACGTTACGGATTAGGCATTAGACTTGGTCTGTGGTACAAGATCTATACTTGCTCCTCCATATTTTGTAGGTAATTGTATTTTAGTTGTCATCTATATTTCATCACAGTTGATCGTTTAGAGAAGAAATGTTCTGACAAAATTCAAAATTTGGGGAACCAGAGAAACATTGCGATCAAACAAAAAAAGAATCGAGAAATTCGATTGGGAATTGCAGGCATCTAAATATCGTCGTTTTTTTCACGGATTCGCACTTAGAATGGTCGAATAGAAAAAATAACAACAAATAAATGAAACCAATTAAAATCAGATAACAATAGTGAAGGTATAACTAATCACTATAAAACCCCTCATTTAGCCTATTTCAAAATGAAAATCGAACATTCTGAGACATGTTTGAATACTGAACCAAAATATTAGTTGTCCAGAAAAATATTGTCATCTTGAGAAGTCTGTCTCGTGCTCCTCTTGTGTGTAAAAGAAAAATTTCCGGAGTTCCATGCACAACTAGAATAAACTGGAATCGAAAAAAATGAGAATCATGAAAATCGGTTGGGGATTATAACCTGAGTAGCGACGAGTGAAAGATTTTTTTGGCATGATTATCTGATCTATCCTCGTAAAAATTTATCTCTTGCGCCATGAAATTCAAAATTTCCAATTTGAATATTGCGCATACCAGAGTGAAATTGGGGTCGGGAAAGTCAATTGAGAATTGCAGGATGTGGACAAAATTTGCGACATACACGCATACATAGACGTACACCTATCGACATCAACTGATGTGATCTTCACATGGCACTAGGCGATTTTCACTATGTCTAGGCACGTTCACAATCGCATTTGTTCACTCCTTTTTTTCTGTCCAGCCCTTAGGGAGAGTGAAAGATTGCACATCTAGCGATTTGGCATGATTCATCTGATCTATCAATAACTAACGTAAAAACAAGATTCTAATAAACCAAAATAACGCAAATGTTGCACCATTACGTTCATGGATTGAATGGTTTACTAACCTTTGGAGTGTGCGTGTTTCACAGGTGATCATTCGATTTAGTGAGTTTCAGAAAAGTATACAAATTTAGGCCGCCTTGACTTTTTTTTGATTACGGATTACAAATTTGACAACTTTTGAAAGGGCAATTTAAATTAAGTTAGAATGGCTCAAGAAAATTTCAGCTTTTTTGCTTACAAGTCGTTTGGGAGAATTCGAAAAAACGGCGTACTATAATGTTGTTAATCATAAAAGTGATATTTGAGGTATTAATTACAGTATTGGAATGTTAATATGCGATAACTTTGACAAATTTTAACCCCAAAACTTCGGAACTCAATCTCCTTTTCATTAAGATTGTTGATAATTACTAAATATACGTCATTACAAGAAAGTAACCAATGAAAATTTTCATTTCAAAGTAATGATTAATGATATTGAATCTGGTGAATATTAAATTTTCTCAACCAAATACCTACTTGGATTGATCAGTTGATCATATTTTGATATCCTCCTGCTAATCGCTCTACTTTGAAATCATAAGTTCGAAAACACTGCACAATGAAAGCTTCAGTTAGAAATTCAAATTGAACGCAAGAATTGAATTATTGGAAGAATGGTTTTTATGGTTAATAATACTTCAACCCGTGTATCGGCTATAAAGATTTGGTGGCTCCAGGTGACAATTTTTACATCACTAGGTTACTGTGATGAAAACAAAAACAATAATAGTAGAAATAACGCAAATTTCTTCCATAAATGGCCATACATCGGCAAAATTACGGATATGGCGAAGGGCTCAAAATTCGATTCCTCTTGGAAAGTTCTTTAAAAAAAAATCCAAATTTAGGCCGCCTTGATTTTTTTGAGGTTTTTAGGGATTTAACAAAACTTTGACAACCCTTAAAAGGCACTTTAAATTAAGTGAGAGTGCTGGCTAAAGAATTGGGGCGTGTCGGACCAATGTTCATTTTTCCTGAAAATTGCAGATTTTTTGCTCCAGCGGTTTGGGAAAAATCGTGCGTACGGATTTCAGCTTCCCGCGGACGGACGGAAAAATAAACCAGAAAAACGTATGAGTTTTATTGCAGATTCGGATTCCACACCCTTTGAAACGTAAACCATGAAATTTTCAGGGGGGTTAGAATTTTTTTCAAATGAACCAAAAAACTACGGGATTCATGTGGTATAAATCACCCCACGAATTCGTTGTTTTCCATTTCAAAATGTGTAGAATCCGAGGAAAAAATTTAAAAAATCCGTCAGTCCGCAGTACGAAGTCCGGAGCTTCCCTCCAAAATTACAGAGCCAAAGCTAATAAAATTTGGGTCAAAAATCGTATTTGGGGTCTAGTTAACGCTGAATTCCCGGCAATTGATAGATAGATAGTTTATTTTACATCTTTTCCTTTACATGTTAAATTCTTCAATTAATGATTGATTGAATTCCCAGCCCGGAGTTGCTTCTTACTTCTAATTTTTATTAAGTTATCCATGGAATGGTGTACTTAGTGGATACATCATTTATGCTGCTATTAACATTATAATGTTGTTAATTTTCTTTCATAGACTACTCATACGGGTTATCTCCTACTTCCTTGCAAGTTTCTTTGTTAAATAGCTGTTCACTATTTATCTTCATTAGATTTCTGATTTTTTCAAAATCTTATTATTTGCATGCCTGTGTTTTGTCGTCATTTGAGCAACTGAATTTTCAACTCTCGGCAACTTCAGTCTATACGATTTTGATTGCAGCTGTCTCATATCAGCAAAATATATACTTTTGTGTTTACGAATTAGTTTGAGCAAATTCAATTGATGGACAGTTAATGAATTCAAATCATGAAATAATGTATGGGTGGGATGGCGCTTGCGCTTATTGAACAATGTCCTTAATCATTCATTTCAGTCATTTCCTTAATCAGTAGTTTTTTTAACATTAAAAATTGTATCAATTCGGAAGATACTTGAAAGTGCTTCCCCATATTACAATGATCTCGGGCAATCCTAAAGAGTGGAATAGAAAGGCTGAAATTTCAAAAATCCAGACATCAAATACTTTCGAAATAATACGCTGTTTTTATGTTCGTTATTGACAAATGTCCCTTCAAAGAATCGATGAGCCCACTCGGACCGTTTTACGTTCATCCGTTAGCTGTCCCTAAGGGCTGGAACTTTGACAGAATGCGGATCGGAAACATGAATGCGAGTATGAACGTGCATGGACTTGCCAAAAATCGCCTTGGAACTTATGATGGAAGTGTGAATTGCTGTGGAATTTGGTTTTCAGAGTGCCTTTGAAATCGAGTTTTTCAAAGTCTTATGTGATATAATAATGAACAAGGGATGCGTAGGTAGGTTTGTTAGTTTACCTAGCTAACTTTCAGTTGTTCTACGTCCTGTAAAATGCAGTACGTTGCACCATTGCAGATGTTGACATTCAATCCTCCTATTTTCAGTTCTAATCATCATGGAAACCTAAAATTTGAATGATGGCTTCTGTTGGGATTTTGAAATCTGACAAGGATATTTCCTAATCGACTTGGAAAGCTCTTTGTATGACATCTAGATTGGACAAGACAAAATATGGAGATGCGAAGTGCCAAGAACAGATAATGTACCATTCACTACAATTTTATTACTTTATGACACATTCAAAACTTGCATCCTTGTAGATGGTATCTATTAAGTTGTATGTTAGAACAGGGTCATACACTACGTTTAATAATTCTACATCTGATCTGCATTCAGGGAGTATATACAAATAATAAACCCATGTGTTGGAATTAGCAGCGTTTTATCAATTATTAATTAATTAAATTCGGAAGTGTAATCTAACAGAATTTGGGGGGGTTGGGCGGTGTTTTTTGTTGAAATTTTAAAGCAAAAAGGGAAGCGATTACAAATTTCAAATTTATGTATTTTGAGAATTTGCAAAAACTCACCTGAATGGCCATAACGATGAGGGCGATGTAGGAGTACGGCGGTTTCTCCTGGCGCCTCGTTCCGGATTTTTTGGACGGCGCCATCTGAGACAAAGCGGCGCCGGCGCCTTCAACTTTGGCTCCGTCCGCAGGCACGAGTACACTTTGGTGAACATGATGGTGATGCAAGTGGTGTTGAATTGAGATGCTTTGGTGCACTGACACACCTTCGGACTTGATCATTGCGGAAAGTCCCGGGCTCCCTCCCCCCACCGGTTTCCCCCCTTTTTTTTCGTAGCCCCGTGTGTATGTATTGTGTTGTGTATAGAGCTCTTTGAAAAACGAAAGGGAAAAATCTACATAAACATTTATTACACTACAAACAAGAGTTGTGTCGGGAGGCGAAAAAGGCCCAGAGGGTCTCGGGCGTGAGGTCAACCACTTAGTTGTGTATACAAGGGATTCAGACTGATATACAAACAAAAGGGAGCTGGTGACTCCCGGGATGTTGCTTTCTCCCTCTCCCTAGTTCGCTACTTAGGGGCCGAACTGTTTCTCCCCACTTAGCGTCCGCCCTTAAGGTGGGACACCCGCCTCCCCTTGGAGTGGGTTCGCCGCGCATCTTCAGATCCGCCTCCTCAATGGCGGACATCGCACCGTTTTTATCACAACTGGCTGGTTGATGAAGAATCTGCAGTATCCGATACAGTAGAATATGCAGTATGTCCTGATGGTGTATGCAATTCTTGGGTGCTTACTCATACTGTAAGTACTAACTGGATTGCTGTATGCACTGCAATTTGTCTGGCCCTACTGTGGCAAAAATATCCCCTTAATTTATATTCTTAGGGACCGTATACATCACCCCAATTCAACTATTTTTCATTATTAACAGACTAAAATTTAAAAAAATGTAAGTATATCCCTGCTCAAAACACAATACATGTATCTTTCTGCATTTTATTCAAGTCTGTTAACTCAACATGCGACCATCACTCACCATTACTATTTAAACAATCACCAGCAGCACTGTTTGACACTCGCTAGGGACCTTGGCGTGCTTTTCAACTCTAGCCTCACATTCTCCACTCACGTCGACTCCGTGGCCTGCTGTGCGATGAGTGCCCTGGGGCACCTTAAGAGGAATACTTCAGATTTTGACAGCATTCCGGCTTTGGTAAACTTGTATTCCTCACTGGTCAGACCCATAATGGAATATTGTTCAATTGTATGGTCGCCCCTCTACCAGATTTACAGGGAGCAACTGGAAAGAGTTCAGAGGAGATTCCTGAGATACATCGGGTGGAAGTTGCGGATTCCTTACGAGGAGTTTAGTTCGCGGGCTGTTGCTCATCGTTGTGGCTTGCTGACCCTTGAAGCGCGTCGCAGTGTTGCCGACATGGTATTCCTCTTCGGCTTGTTGAATGGTCGGATAGACTACGCGGAACTCCTCTCTCAAATTCGCCTACACGTACCAGCCTTTTACACCCGTAATCATTAGCAGCTGCCAAAACAAAAGTAGTTGTTTTTACTAGAAAGCGAATCCCCACTATTATCCCAGTACAAATCGAGGGCACAGAGGTCACTAGCAAACAAACTGTTACATATCTAGGAGTTACATTAGATACAAAAATTACATTCTGGGAACAAATTAAAAAATCAACGGACAAAGCAGCGCGGAAAACAACAGCTCTCAGCCACCTTATGCGAAACATGAATGGGCCGAGACCATGCAAGCGTCGTCTGATGATGAGCGTGGTCCAATCTATTCTCTTGTATGGCGCGGAGGTGTGGGCAGACTCCTTGAACGTCGCCTATTACCGCAAGAGAATGGTAGCAGTCCAACGAAGAGGAGCACTACGGATCGCCTGTGCATACAGGACTGTGTCGGTACCAGCCATACTCGTTATTGCGGGAGTCATCCCAATACAACTCATTAAAACGTAAGTTTGATAGAAAAGGGGAAACAAATAAAAATACAGTCGCCAAGGAAGAGAGGCAGCGCATGATGGCTAACTGGCAGGAGATGTGGATAGGAGAACACCGAGGAAGATGGACTGCGCGCTTAATACCCTGTATCGACACATGGATGAACAGACCACATGGGGAGGTGAACTTTTTCCTGACGCAGTTCCTCTCAAGCCATGGACTCTTCTACGCCTACTTGCATAGGATGGGGAAAGTGGATGACCCAGCATGCCCGTATTGCAAGGAAGAGGATGATGACGATGTGTTCCATACTTTTTTTAAATATGAATACTGGGCTGCCAACAGAAGTTGGCTTCAGCAGACACTGGAGCTATCACCTCAGGACATGAAACCAGAATGTATCTTAAGTAAAATGCTTGAGCGTGAACAGAACGGGACCGCCGTAGCATCCTTTTCTGAAAAGATCCTGAAAATAAAGGCTGTGAAGGAACGGGAGAGGCAGAGCAGAGAGAACACGGACCGCGAGGAGGAACAAATCCCTCCCTAGAACCAGCCTGACGTAATGTGTCAAACAGTTCCAGGCTGAGTTCCGACGTGGGAAATGGAAGGTGAGGTTTTAGTGGGTTTGAATCCCACATAACCCAAAGTGCGGTCCCTTTTGGGTATCTTAGGAGATCCGATTTCCACCTAAGGATCTCAAAGATTTCTTCACCTGCCACCGGAAAAAAACTCCCGTAATCATCCGACTTTCCAAGTTCAGTTCTTCACAACAAACTACCTGCAAAACCAACCACTAAACCGGATTCCTCGGCTGGCAAACCACCTAACCCAGTGTAATCCTGCCCTAGACTTCTTCCAGGAACGGACCCTGCAGTCCTTTCGTGCGGAGGTTTATCACTCCCTCCAGTTTAATTAATTGTTTTCTGTGAAATTTCTCCTGATTTTTTCTTTAAAAACAAACGTTTATTGCACCTCAGCACTCCACTGGAACAACTTTTTTCTCATTTGTAATTGGACTCCACCCGTTTTGTAAATAAATAAATAAATATGCCATGATTTTGCCCTAAGCTACTACACTATACTATTTGTGTACGTATAGGTATTAACTGGATATCTAAAGTGCTCTTGTCGTTAGGTGTTCTGTCTTAGATCGTCTGCCCGATTTCCCATAAAGTCGTTAGTCGCCCATCTTCAAGCCCGCCACCTCTATGACGAACCATACCGAATATGTGCCGTCTTTTTGTTCGTATACACTGCATGTATTTACGTCTTACTTATGCAAGGGTGTCACAGGGGTTATGCACAATCCGACTCCTACGTGTTCTACAACTCATTTCCCAACAAAAATGGCTCATAGTAATTTTTTACCATCGGCCTCGTTTCCGAGTTATTCGCGATTTAAGATTTTTTTCGTGTTTTCGATCTTATGTCATTAAAACTGTCATAACTCCCTCAATTTTCGGAGATAGCTCAAATTTGATGACACCGTTGGAAAGAGCGTTCAATTTTCTATCTATTTGATAATTTACTAGATATTAAAAGGATCAGTGACATAAACAGCACTATCAACCAATACTTTTTCCTCATACTATCCGACGTGTTCGCAAGGGTGTGAGTTGTACACAGGAGGATTGTGACTCCCTTGGTGCTTCAGAAGCATTACCATTGGCAAAACCGTACATAAAAATCTTGTCAACATACTCACTTGTGGTATAGCTACTCAACTGAAAGCAACTCATCGCAATCAATCGTAATTGAACACAAACGATAGTCGTCTCTCGGCTCTTCGATTATCCTGACTTTGGCTGGACAGCTTATGAATACCGTAGACGCTGTTCACAAACGAACGTTTTCATTCATTAAATTCATTTTTCATTTTTAAATATTTATTTTTTGGTTTATATCTTAACAATCTTGTTTAAACTCTAACTCTTTATATGAACTCGATTTAAAACTTAATATCTTACCATTGTCCTACAACTGCGTAACATGTTTGAGTCCACAAACATTTTACTAAAACTGAATTTTGTCGGAAACAACAAATTATCAACATTGCAACACCCAATACTACGGCCAAATCAGATTGGGGTAGATAATACACGGCGCACAAAGCAACCCCTCCTTCAAGACCGGGAGGTCGTGCGGGTCATTGCATACCCTCGCCCCTGACCCCGCCTCCAACCTTTTTTCCAAGCTCCAAGACTTTTGGAAAAACCTGAATTTTAACAGAAAACACACGTTTTTCTCCAGTTAAACACCATTTCCTTAACTAAAAATATTTTTTAAAACCAAAACGACTACACTGTTGGAAAGCTGACATTTCGGCGCACGTTTTACCAGGCCTGCACAGTTCTGCGTTAAGTATTAATGGGGTTTCTAGGCGAGATGAAAGACAGGCGATTTCAAAATTTTGACAAAACTGACATTTCTCGCATCAATCGCACATCTCATCATCAATGCAATTAAAAAAACGTCATCAAATTTGAGCTATCTCCAAAATTAAGGGAGTTATGACAGTTTTAATGACCCAAGATCGAAAACACGAAAAGAATCTTAAATCGCGAATAACTCGGAAACGGGGCCTCTGGCAAAAAATTACTATGAGGCATTTTTGTACGGAAATGAGTTGTAGAACACGTAGGAGTCGGATTGTGCATAACACCTGGGACACCCTGTATAAAGACGATGAAGTAGCCTTCTGTTTGAGTGTGCATAGTTGGTAGAAATGTCCGTTAAGCATCTATTGTCTTAGTGTTAGTACATACTGAGTGTCCGTCTTTTGTCTGTACTGATGGTGACGTTATCTTCTGTACGTACTGGCGATGAAGTAGCCTTCTGTAAGCCCCAGTTGAGGAGTATGAACGACTGTACGAAATGGACGAGTGTGTATAGTTGGCACAAATCCCCCCCCCCCCCCCCATGGTATAGCTGCAACCACCTGGCTTAAAATACGTCCATGCAATGTATACAAACACATGCATACTGGTCTGACGGAATAGTTGCCTTCTGTATGCCCCTGTGGTGCCTATAGCCCCTGCAAGTTAGGTAAACAGGTTCTGTTAGTAGTTAGGTGTACCTACTCTATTCACGTCTTGTGTACTTACCGAAGGTGAAGTTGCTTTCTGTGTGCCCCTGTTGTGTCTATAGCTACTGCAAGCACAGTTTATGTGCACATTGTTGGTGTAGGTATCCGCTGAATGTAAGTTGCCTGCCTTGGTGCTCGTATATGACAGTATTTACACAGCTGTACTTATGTCTTAAATACGTACTGTTGCGTCTTGTACAATCCATTTGCATGATTAATAGTCATTTTATTTATTATTTTAAATAATAAGCATTCATAATTATGTAGCAATAAAGTTTTATAACCCCGCCCTAAATTTCGTCATTTTACGTTCCATGGTGTTTAGATTCCAATCCAATTCATACAGTAGATCTTCCTACTAATACCTGTTCATCTGGCTTGCAGTACTTGTAGATACGACAGAGGAACACAGAATTTAGCTTCACCTCCAGTATGTATACAAGATGTACATGCAGTAAACAGTCCACACCAACAGAATCTGTTCACCTAGCTAGCAGTAGCACGTCCCATGTTGATACTGAAGGTGAAGTTGTCTTCTGCCCCTGCTTCATCTACAGCTACAGCAAGCTAGGTGAACAGGTGCTGTAAGTATGAAGGTCTGCTGCGTGCACGACTTATGTACACACTTATTTCACAGAAATATCACTAAATGCCTCAGCGTTGTATTTCCTATACGGAAAAGATTTTTCGATTTGTTTGCAGAAAAATTGCCGTTTATCCCCACTGTGCGATGCCGCGGCAGCCCTAGGGATTTGGGTGGTAGAGAAAGTTGGTGGAGGGAGAGAGGATGAAAGGAAATGCCCCAATGAAATCACCGTCAGTTGAGGAAAGAGCCGCGAAGGACGCGGGTGGTGACATCACGAAGCACTCCTAGCAAGAAATCTCAAGTTCTTCTTTGGCACTTTCGTCATGACGCGGTCCCAACCATGAACTCCAAGTGCCCTGACGCACTCACATACTTGTATCCAGGCAAGAAAAGTATCTGCAAATGAATTCATTTCAGAAACAAATCCTGTCACAGTTTGGAAAAGTCAAGAAACGGGTTTGATGAATACCTTTTGCAAAAATAGTGATTTCAACAACTTTGGAGCCATTGCAATCATTTAATTTTTTAAGAAAACTAGCTGAATCACTGATCTTATTTTGAAATCTCGATTTTTTTAATATTTCAAGTTTGTTTTTTAGTGTAGTTTAGCGGGTTTGTGGTTCACCCGCAACCACTTAAAAACCAAGACCAAACAACCGTCGAAAGGAATGCGACGAGAGAGACTCGAAAGATGACGAATCGGCCACAAAAAAAACGAAGTTGGAGAGCAAATCGAGGAGAAGACAAATGAGAACAAGGAAGTGGAGAGAAGCGAAATGAAGGAGGCGCCAGAGGCTGCGGACGGGAGATTTACTGAGTCTGCTCGACTTTGGGGAACGAGACCTGCGACCACCTACCGCCGGCCTTCTAGTCAGCGCGCATATGGGAGGTGGCAGGGAGGGGCGATGGGGAGGGGAGGGGAACGCAATACTTTCCCAGCGTTCCGAAGATAAAACGAGGACTTTTGGTTACCGGGCTGAAGAAAACAGAGAAAATACTTTTAAAAAAAAAACGCTGCAAATTCTTTCACTGGGGTTTATTGTTCAATTGGCTTGCGTTCATGATTTGAATTTCTTCTAATCTTTGGAGTGTCCCTGTTTCACAGGTGATAGAGCGGTTATTGAATTTCAAGTGATATGCATAGAGCACGTAAATCTGTTCTAAACCAAAATACCTATTTGGATTAATCAGTTGATCATATTTGTGTGCCTCCTGAAATTCAATAATCGCTCTATCACTTGTGAAACACGCACACTCCAAAGCTTAGTAGAAATTCCAATCATGAACGCAAGCCAATTGAATAATAAACCCCAGTGAAAGAATTTGCAGCGTTTCATGCATATCAGAATGCTTCAACCCGCATATCGGCTACAAAGCCTGTTAGGAGTTCACTCCAGTATCCACATTACTACATCACAACATCACTAGGTTACTGATATCAAAACAAAAACAATAATAAACCAAAATAACGCAAATGTTGGCACCATAAATCGGGCCATAGATCGGGAATGGTTTGACCTACGGACCTGGGGAGGGGCTCATTCGATTCCTCGTGGAAAGTTCTTCTAAAAGAGTCCAAATTTAGGCCGCCTTGACATTTTTTGAGGTTTTTAGGGATTTTACAAAACTTTGACAACCCTTAAAGGGCACTTTAAATTAAGTGAGAGACCTGGCACAAGAATTGGGGCGTCGTCGGACCAACATGGATTTTTCCCGAAAATGTCAGCTTTTTTGCTTCAACCGTTTGGGAAAAATCGTGCGTACGGCGGACGGACGGAAAACTTTTTATTGCAGATTCGTATTCTACACCCTTTGAAACGTAAACCATGAAATTTTCAGGGGGCGTTAGAATTTTTTTTTCAAGAGCGATTACAATGGTTTATTATTGAATAATAAACCAATAGGTTTTACGAGAAAATGTTTGGCGAAAACAATCTGTGTGCACGCAAAATTTATTGCACCTCAACACTAACTACCGCGCAGAATTTCTGGCTGTAAAGACGCAGTTTTTATTCTAGTGAAAATGAAAAATTAATGATAAATAATACTCAACAACTTTCAGATTTTTTCACACGGTAGTTGTTACGAATTGCGACAGGAATATCGCGACCGGCTGCTGAAATCGAACTTAAAAGATGAACCTACTCTCAGTATTGGCAATAATGTAGTCCCGGGTGAATCCAATGCCTTCTATTTAGGAGTAATACTGGATCAACGATTGACATTTAACGCTCTCAGATCAGCCACACTTCTACGATGTCGTCACCGCCCAAGAGTCTTCATGGCTTTTCTAGGAAAATAATCCCGACAAACCCTTGATACCAAACGCCTCATCTACCTTGTAGGGTAAGGTGCTGTAAATTGAGCCACTTTTTGCATTTTGATTTTTCCTGGAGGTAATTATGGTCCGATCAATTCGGTTTTGGTCTCAATCAGTCCAGAAACAAGTTGGCTTCAGAAACTAATTTTCATAATATTTAAATCAGCATTCATCTGTACATACTACCCAATTTCCCCAACACCCTCCAACTGTTGAGACCAACACCCTCCTGACTTAGATAGGATGTCATTCATTTGAGGTGAGATTTTACTAAAACTTAGGAAAAATATTAATATAATCATTATGGACTGAACTATGATATTTTGAAAAGCTCAGTCTTGAAATATTGACTTAGGTCTATCAATTTACTTAGGTAGAATGAACATTTCAATGAAATCAGGATGCTCAGAGATCGAAAAAAAAGGAGGAAGTGCCTTAAAATGTCAGGCTGAGTTCATTGGAAGGAGCCTTAATTTTCTTAAATCACTTGTTGAGATCGAGTTCGGCCCTACATCACATGCATTCCGTTGAATGAAAGCCCAAAAGTAATTTCTCCCCTCCTACCAATGCCTTTTGATGTTCAGTTTACTCCGAGGCATCTGCAATATACAGATTCAAACCATAAAACTCCTATCACCATCAACTCACCTCCAAACAAAGCTATGTTATATGGCTCATGGTACAAACACAAAAGTGGCTCTAGGTACAAACGAGTATATCATACATGAAAAACAGCCTGGATGACCAAATGTCAATGTTTTGATAGAGAGTGACTTGATTAAATTTTAAATAAGATACTTCACTACAGAGTTCAGGATTAATCACCTTAAATTTGTTCTTACTTTGGTGGTAATCACTTCCTCAGCTGCCTCAGAAAATTACATCACAACACCGCGAAAACGTTATAACCTAACAGTTGGATAATAGTCTTGCCATCAGCTGTGAAATAGTATTCCTACTTTTTGGTGATGTGTGGGCTCGTGGATTATGGGAAAATAATATTTTCCTCCTTACTCCAAACTCAGAAAGTTACGGGTGGCTCCAAGTACAAGCAAGTACAAGATACAGCACCTTACCCTACTCATACGGCCAATTCGGGAATACGGAAGCCAAATATGGGGTGGAGCATCAAACTCGCAAGTGAAAATAGTGCAGACCTTCTAGAATCGAGTCCTGAGAGTGATCCTTGGAGAGTGTCCTGAGAGAGCTGATTGGTACATCAGAAACGAAAATCTGCACAGAGATACTGAAATACCCACGGTCACGGAAGTTTTACATACTCTCGATTCCTTCGGAGACTGCACAATTACACAAACCCACTAGCTGCTGCCATTTTGGAAGAAAGACCACCAGACCGACGGAACCGGAGGCTTAAACGAAAAAGACAGACGGATCTACTTGTTCAACAATAACAAAAACCCATAACAAGAATGAACATTGACAGACATTAAAGTTACCAAATTTGTTTACTTATGAGGACATACCCATTACATATTTCACAGGAGAATGTCAATGGAATTTAGCTCCCTTACATGCTTCATATAATTCATACAAAATGTTACCAAAACTATAATACTTTTGTGCAATAAAGTTATGTGTAGCAATCTGTGGAAAAAAAAAATTAAGTGGCACTTCGTCATGTGTTGATCGGGTCTTCCTTGCAGTATAGCATACAGAAGTTGATGAATGAATAAAAGATATGCTATTTAGCTGCGTATTCGTACTGATTTGCATAGTTTTCGAGGCGAGAGTAATTTATAGATATTCGGATGCGTGGAAGAAACTCGATTAAATTTGCACTGAGCTAAGAGGATAACCGCTAAGACCAAGTAGGGAAGAGAAGCTGAGCTTTAAACTTGTTTTCGGTCAGAAAAAGATTATAATAGTTTGAACTCCATAGTTATCTCGACAGGTATACTTCAATTACAATTAATGGGATCACCTGTATGGAGGCGGGTGACGGCGCACTAGTTATACCCCACCTTCAACACCGCTCGGTCTTGCGGGTCATTGCCTAATTTGCCCTACTGTCCGGCGCAAATACTGAACAGCGTAGCAGTCAGAACAGGCAATGAAAATGCGAGGAAGGGAATGTTTGGAAACAATTTTTGATTTAGTAACTTTGTTTGGACTACTTTCGGGTTTTCGCTAATATCTCAAAATTATGAGTCGTAGCGGCATGCACACTTTGTACAGAGTAAAAGCTGGACAAATTTGCTTCTTTACTGATCAGTCAAGTTTTTGAATAGCATCACTACAATAGCTCTTTAAAGTATAGTGAAACTTTGTTTTCACTTTCAAGAGATGAAAAATTTTTTTTTTTTTTAATATTATGAGAGAAAAAACATTTATTGATCATTATATTGGAAATTCGTCGTTGCATAAGAAACAGAGTCGCCGAAAGTTTAAATTAGAGTTATAATATTAGAATGATTTGGAAGAAAGGTCAAATTAATTTGCCAAAATCAATTTGATAGCGGAAATTCTTGATTTTGCAAACTAATCAAGATTTCATTTTTTTCCTAACTATATATATGTAGGGATGAAAAATTGTGAGCTTTAAACTTGTTAAATTTCCACTAGAATTTGCATTTAGACCATTCTGAACAATTTACGTTTTGATTCTGCCAGTTTATTATCCGAAAATCCGTATAACGCACCTAAATCCTACAGTTTTTGTCAAATTTCGTAGGCTGACTCAGAAGAAGAAACCACAGACTGGTATCGTTGTAAATTTGCGATCGGTAGAAGACTTGGTCATTATCACTGACAATCTCAGTTCGGAAACCAAACTGAAGGCATCTCTAGGCAGTAAAATCACGAAAACGGAACGAAAATGGAGACAGTGATAGGGACATGTGAGGAAACAATTTTTGACATAAATGGAAACGAAATAGACAATTTATTAATGATTATACCAACGGATGTCTATGTCCTTACCAACAGCAAATTTGACATTCGTATTCTACAAAGCAACTTCAAAAGCCATGGTACTAAAACAGAGATTTTGCCACGAAACATTTGCTTCTTTACTGAGCAATCAGAATTTGCAAAAAAATCTAGCATAGCCCCTCTGTGTGATACCTGTGACGCCGTGGAAGATCTCGAACATTTAATATAAGGAACAAATTCACAACACATATGGCGGATTTTATTTAAGAATTTTCACGTGAATAACTGATTAGATGAAAAATTGATTTTTGTATACATTTTTGATTGTGATGTAAATAAGTTTAGAATCAAATACGAATTTCTTTAGAATTCTCGTAATATCTTAAAGTGGGCCGAGTCCCTATTAAAAAGACAGTTTTAAAGTTCATAGTTTGTGACAAAACCCAACATATCCATTTTGAAGACATATCCATGAACATCGAATAGTTGATAAGCAATACCGGATGAACGCTCAATTTCAATGTGTTTCCACGCTTCCGAAGTTTCAATCACTAGTTCATAACGAGTTGCTTTAGTTTTTTTTTGTCGGTTTGTTGTGCCTATTTGTGTACCGTTCTAAGGAAATCGCGTAGTGTTTGGTGATAGTCGTAATGGAGCGTACTGTGGAAGAAAACTGTGGTTCGAGATCAAACGTTGGTACAAAGATCTGCTGCAAGAGCATGGACCACCAGACTGCGAGCAAGACAATGAAACCGAAGAGTGTGCCTGTTTGGACGAGGAAGATTCAGTTTTCGTTGTTTAGGCTTTCTTGAGAGACCTCATTTTTCTGTAGTGTGCTTTTATATTAATTTTTTGATTACCTACTTTCCATCTTTTCTTTGCTTTTGAAAACTCTTTTTTTGTTGTAATTTCCATCTTTTCTTTGATTTTGAAAACTGAATTTTTTTGTGTTTGAATTCGAATGATTTTGCGGACCTATTTTGATTGCTTATTTTCCAAAAGTTTTTCATAATGTGGGCCACCATTTTTTTTCTTTTTTTTCATGTAAGTACAGAAGTCGAGAGAGGTTGGTTGAACGTTAATTACGACATTTCTGAATTTATTTTATTGCTATTTTTATATTGCTTTTTCTTTTATTTGGTTAATAAGTGTGCAATTTCTTTATTTCCCCGGTTTAAAATCCGATTTTTTTTTCAAAACACAACATATCCTATTTTTTTTTCAAAATGCAACATATCCATTTTCTAAATGGCTGTAATACAGTAGGTATTAGTGCCAAAAATTCTGCGTTAGGTCAGTCGCAACACATATTTCATCTCTAATAAATTGTTGTAGTTGATTTTTTTAAAAACAATAATCACTCAGGAAAAACAGTTTTTTTGTCCTCCTGAAAAATTTTTCATTCTGGATATGTGCGGTTTTGATTCTCAACTCCTCAAATATTTAATATTTTATGTAAATAAAAATGGCTATGGCGAAAGCTAATGCCAATTAAAAATAAAATAAAATAAAAAATTTAAGGGGACATCAAATTTGAACGGATGAAAGTTTCGTGTTGAATCGCAAATTTTGAACATGTAAATATTGAACGGGTGAACTAATTTGGAAGAGTTCAATTTAGAAAAAAATATATATATATTCGAAAAGGATGGTGATTCACGTATTTTCCTGAAGGAGCGACGAAAGAACCGTGGAACTAGATCAACCGATTGATATCAGGCGGATCCCCTTGGGCTGGTCCTATCTTATTTATACGGGTGTTTTGAACCTCTTGTGGGATTTCCCATCCTTTTCGATCCAGGTAAATCCATAATCCTCGACTCCTGGGTCGTCCTTCTTCGGTTTATTGTTAGTCACATGTTATATTACAATTGTTGGGGCTTCTCCTAACAGGTATTATCGCTGAACAGTGTGCCATCTCCGCCTTTGAAGGCCGTTTTTAGAAGAAAAAAAAATTATGATCGTGGCACACAGCTAATTTGTATTAATAACATCAATGTACAGATAATTTAAATGTTGTAAATAATAACAAATACCTATCTTTGATCTTGAAATTGCGGAAGGTTATGTTCCCCTTTAAACAAGTGAGTCGGTATGTTGGGGTCTGTCGCCCCGATTCTATGGTGGATACAATGATTATAAAATCCTGTTGAAATTGATAGGAGATGATTAAACTTTCCCTTCATATCCTCCAAATGTTTAGCAAGATCGGATATCTAGAATCTAAGATAAACATGCTTGATGGAATCCACGTTTGTGCATGTGACAAATGAAGTACTGATCTGAGCGATGAAATTCATACGGCACCATCCACAAACTTCATCGGGGTTTATGCCCTTTCTCAGTAAATTTTGGTATGGCACACAGCTTTATCGTCAGGGTAACATGAACGTGGAAAGACATAGAATATAAGCGTATTACAACTAGGGATGTCAAGAAAACATCGATATTCTTCCGTCGATATATCGATATTATTGGGCTACATTTTCCATTCCGATAAATCGATATTAAATGTACACTATCGGATCCGATATTTTTCAGCCGTAAATCATCATATCAACCATACCCTACATCTTATTGCTCAAAACTAATTTTATAATTTCCATAGAAGAATAGGGGAATTATATCAGATGAGGTAGGCAAATCGTAGGTAAAAAAGGTAGGGACATCTTGGTGACTTGGGTTCTAGCCAGTTCGAGGCTTACTGGAGAGCACTCAATCAGGTTTTCCTCCCCTCCATCCCCAACCAATATTGGTTTGAATGATTTTTTTTTTCATTTTCCTTCTTACTTCACTTACATTGATTTTACAACCCTACATATGATAATTTACTTCCCTGGATCTTGTACATCGGGGATGGCCAACTGGCGGCCCACGGGCCGCTTGCGGCCAGCGGTTATGTTTTATGCGGCCCCCAAACAACTTTTTAAAAGTATTACGGTAGATATTTTTTTAACAGAAATATTAAATACAAAATTTTCTACACGAGTCCAGGTTAAGTTCACCTACATTTGTGAGAGCACTTTTTCCTCGATGAAATTTATAAGATCAACTTACCGTAACAGACTTACAGACAACCATCTTCAGATTTGCTTAAAGTGGCCACCACCTCGACAAGAATTGATTTTGACAAACTTGTGAACGATTGTGCCCGCCCTCAGTGTTCTCACTAGTGGTTTTTTTTTTTTTTTCAGTAAAATTGTTGATTTTGTTCTGCTCAACTCTTGTATGATTAGTATATATTAGGTATTTCAACATTAAAGTATGTTCAATATCCATAGCATTTGTTTATACATTAATTTATACAGCCTAAATTTCCCTTTAACTTCTAGTGCGGCCCCTGCTTTTAGCGAAAGTATGGAAGTGGCCCTTTGGGCAAAAGAAGTTGGCCATCCCTGCTGTTCATCATTATTTTCGTGAATAACGTTTCATCGAATTTTTGAGTGGTTGAATTCTTTACCTTTAGTAGAATGAAATTCAATAATGCATTATTATTCACTGGACTTATACGTAATTTGGATCAGTTTGAAAAAAATATCGATGACCGATATTTTCCTTTGATATATCGAATTACTAAAACGATACGTTTTAAACATATCGATAATCGATACATCGATATTTTTTGCCGATATTGACATCCCTAATTACAACGATCCAAGGGACGGGAATGCGGCAGGACCTTAAAAACGTATGTCGGCACGTATTTGAGTGTCCCACTAATTCTGTGTATAGCGGATAGAATAATGATAAGATAGTGTTGTAATTAATATGAAGTTATTGGACCTTCCTTTCGCGATTACATTAAACATTTGAGTGTGATTGGACCACTAGAACCTAATAAAATGTTGCTTGGTGGATTTTACGTTGGCGAATGCGCAGCGATATTTAGATGTGGAAACATTGAAACCCCTACCGAATTATCGATAGCCTACCGCACACAACCCCTGAAAATGTGGTTAAAATCGATTGAAAACTGAAGGAATCTGATGTGTTACAAGAAACTTAAACAGACACACACTTGGTCGATTAGGTACAAAGGTTCTGTAAGGGAACTTACCCGGAAGACACATAATTATGCCAATTAACGGGAGTAGCGCAGTGACCAAGGCGCAAGAGCTGGGCCCTTCATCCTCGGGAAGGAGGAAGAAGAGTTACGACCAGGTATAAAACACGGACACCAAGCTGGGACTTCACTTGCTCCCTCTTAAGCTAAAACCCTTGCCTTATTATTGCTAAAACCCCAAATAACTCTTCTTGCAAGGTTATAGTAGGTCCACCTTTTAGCATTTTCTTGGGTAAGAAATCTGATGTACGCAGAAGTTACATTCTGGAAACATCGAGTCACCAGCTCAACCTCCTCTCTTCAACTCAGAGATACGAAGTCTGATGCTGCAGACATAAACTGGAATCATCGACTTTCACGCACAATATCTATCCCATTCCAAGTTAGAGTGGCTGGTGTACGTGGACTATATGTCACGGAAACACCGTCACCCATAACTTATCTTCCATCCTCCCTGTCAATTCGAGCCTGGTGCTGCAGACGAACCCTCTGGAATCATCGTTTTACACTACAGAAACTGTTGGAAATACTCCTTGCCAACTCCAGCTGATCCACTAACCAAAAACTTTACAAGAACCACTATCTTCCTTCAGAAGAGAAACTACAATTGTAGAGGAACCAAGATATCAAGTTCCCTACATGTTCATTATTGAAAATAATGAAACAAAAACCATAAGAAAAATGTTTCTCCCTAATACAAATCACTGTTGGCAGTATACAGACAAAGTTCCATCCAGAACTTCATTTCTGGATCAATTTAAATCAAACTTCATATTCAATAGAACATTTGGCGCCTCACCACTAAAACAGAGATCTATTTCAAATCAGATATCTGGCACTGGAATGAGTAATCACGCAGCTAACACGCAGATCACTTTTAAAGTCAAACCCAAACAGTTTAGTAGATCGCTGCAGATTAGATTGTTCGGATGTTGTAAACACACAATGCGTTCTTCCAGGCAACATTAAATTTATTATATCGATAACCATTTAATCAGAACATGAACCACCTGACATAGGTATCGAAGCGAATTATTGACAAACGAAACATCAATTATAGACAATAATTCAACGAAGCTCGTTGCACGATCTATCTAGACCTAGGAAACTAAACGTTCACATAGGTAAACATCGAATCAGATCAAATAATTAACATGTTTTCAACAATCAATAGAAAATTGAACAGAAAAATAAATAAATTGCACAAAATACACATTACATAACATATAAACTGAGTAAAAGGTAAAAATTGGGCATATTGCACATAAAAAACCGGATTCGTTTGTAATTTATCCAAAAGAATCGTGATCAACATTGATTTAGTTACCAACAATTTGTAAATTAAATATAAAAAAGGTGATAATTAATTAACATGGTGACATTTCAGATCGTTTTGAAATAAATGAGATATCGGTATTTCGATACATTCACCTATTTTTCATAGAAATACAACAATTATTTGGAAAGATATGGCTGCGTAGGTGTCTAGACGTTGCGACGTTTAAAGTTTTGAATGTTTTACCGATATTTAACACCTGCGATTAGATTGATAATAAATTAAATAATTAGGTACTAACTTTAATTGAGATGCTGAGTTGTAAAACTGGTCAAGTCCATTTAATTTCAATGAAAGCTAACAGCTGTTCTGGAAAAGTCGTTAGGTCCATGATCCATTTTGAGTTAAAGAGAAGGCCAACACGCAAATCAACGGACATAGCTCTCTCTCAGACGTTGTTTCATTGATTGAAGGGGTCTTAGAATCCATAGGCGGCTTTTTGTACATAAGAGGTGCATTTTGTTGTCAACACCTACGCCTTGATGGAAACCGCCAAGAAGTGGATCAGTGGCCCCAGCATCCAATAAAGGATATGCCGGTAAGCCACACTATCTCAACACAGGATATTAAAAGCATTATGATCCTAGCTGATAAAGGATGCAAACAAGGAGGAGGCTTATTCCCCAACAGCTATGGTAGCTAGAGGTTGACGAATAATTAGAACTTGTGATGCAAGAAGGCGATGAAGTTACGACCTATACTTTCGATTTAACCATCATGGTGAGATGCAAGTTTGACTGTGTGTGCCAGACACACTTCAAAATGCCCCAATATCGTTCAACAATGGTGCTCTAGAGAAGGGCTTTATTTAAGTCTTCCCTTCCCTTCACCATTAATAGGATACTATTATCAACACCCTCACAACTTCGAGGACAAACAACCCGTTTTTCCAAACAAGTCAAGTACTCAGGGGTAGTGCTTGATACGAAACACACATGGAACCAGCACTTGGAGTACTCAGTTTTAAGAGAAACAAAAGCACAATGGTCTTGCCACAGAATGCTTAGCAAAATGTGAGCCTAAAATGCCTTCATCGGACCCATGGATAAATATTCAAGTATAGCATGGTGGGCAAAAACTTACAAATCCACCGAGTTGCGAAGCCACAACAGGAGCAATGAACGCAAGGGAGTAAAACACTTCGATCGCTAATGCACCTGAGAAGCCATCTACACGAACTCAATACAAACTCCGGTAGGTATCACGAATTGAGTTTGTACATATTTATCTGGGCCAGAATTCTTGAGAGAGGGAGTTGACAGCATTGATCGGAAGGCATCGTGTCCAGAAGTGAGTTGATGATTCTTAAACAGAGTGAACTGATGTGTTTTTTCAGGTCTGAGAAGATTCTGATGAATCCCCGAACGCAACAGCCACTGCAACACTAAAGGTTCAGGCAGGCAGTGTTGCTCTTCAGAGCTCGAGGAAAACTTTCTAGCAGTCTGCAATTTCAAAGAGGAGAGAACAGGAAAAGGGGAAACCACTCTGCTGACCACAGCTGATATCTAGTTCCACATCAACCAGAAGAAGGAGCTGTCAGCATCCATTTGTTGCCAAGCTGTAGCGTAAGTTCAGTTTCGAAACCCACGTTCAGTTTTAAAACTAGATTAGTCCATCAAATTCAGTAGCAATGCTCGTCACCTTTAACTGATCCTGGTTGCAAACCTGGTAAAATCCAAATGTTTAAACTGAATTTTGCTTTCAGACGGAGTGCTTTTGGATCCAATCCCATCTATTGTCAAACTTTGGCCAAAAATCGACACTTTTTGGCGGATTTCTCAAAAACCAAGAAAATGGACTCCCCGAGTTTGCCAACTTAGCGCCTCAATGAGTATCCACAGTCCGAAATAATTAGGGGAATAATCGAGAGATTTGAAAATAAGTAGGAAGAATCAAATCAACTCAAGCCGAAATTAAAAAATTCCAATGCATATTGGCAGTGAAAGTGACGGAAATTGGAAGGAACCATTTACAATATATAAGCTCCTCGAAGATTAAATATAGAAATATAATACGAGTATAAAAAAACATAGTGAAAGAATAAAAGTAGATAGCAGTCACAAATACAATAAACTAATCAATTATTTTTATGCAAAATTCAATATTTTAACGATTTTCCAGCAAGTGATTCTGATTGATCAGCCAACATTACACTTTAGGATCAATTAATACAGTTGTTTGTAAAAACAATAATTTCCAGAGATATGATGCGTGTATATTGACTGATTGATATTTTAGGGCTCATTTGATGTCCATTACCTGCCATGAGCTGATGCAGGTTCGCTATAAGAAATCGAGTGAAACGATAAAAAATAATAAATACTTAATAAAAATACGCACAATAATATACTTAACATGTAAATAAATAAGAAAGTAAAAAATGATGCAAATATTTTATCATCGTTGAGTTAATTTTAAAAGTGATGACTTTCCAAATGCGGTGGTTTAGGGAAATGTAGTTTAATCGGAGGGTTTTTTCTCTACAAAAGACAAATGGCGGACAATCCGAAATACTTTTTAAATATGTATTTTTAGGGGAACGTGAAAACCTATTGAGGAACAATATTTCATAAGGAGGATAGGTTATGTGTGAGTAGAACCATATTGCTTGATACATCAAATTCAACTTCGTTCAAACTAACTGACGATAATAAAGCAATACTTTCCTTGTATTCTCAGAATGAGGATAACATACAAAATGAAAGTAGATTTATTTCCAAAAATTCTAACACCATCCGCACTATCTTAGGAATGGCGGTTTTCTATGAGTTTTCAAAGTTGGGCGAAAACGTACTGTCGCACTTGGATAAGGTAGGAGGAAATGGTGGGAAACGGCCCAAAACATTATTGATAAGATTCGAGCTCATGAGCTTTTCTTTAAGTGCAGCTCGAAGAAAGCCCGTCCCTTTTAGAACCAATCACCTCTTAAGACAGCGGGAGTTTTTCAAGAACGTAACATTATGACATGACTTTTTGCCAGAACTTTGAAAAATCATGAAAATTAAACTTCGGAAGAGTGACATCATTCCGAATGAGATCCCTACCTCAACTACGACTCAAAAAAAAGTCAAACTAACGTAAGTGAAGAAATTGTACCAAATCCAGAAAATGTCACGATTGAAGACAAAAATTCTGAAAATAAATATGTGAAGACGGAATGAACCTGTCAAAATGTCAAGCCATTCATCTCATTTGCGTTAAACTGTAGCGCAGTCTCTAATCGCATTGCGTTGCTTTGGATACTGTAACGTAAAATCCTTAACAAAAGTCAATGTTCTGGTGGGGAGGGGAAGGGGATGAGGAAATACTGAAAATAAGAACCAAATACTAGATGAACGAAATTTTCGGATTTGCAAACGATGACAAACTGAAAAACCACTTCTGCTTCAACTTTTAGAGACGTATTCTTTTGTGAAGGTTGTTCATCCTAGTGAACTCCTGATCACAGTTGCGAACTTCCCTGCGACCATGTGATATGTACATTTAGGTGGGTTTACACTGAGGCATGGCGAGAGTAGACACGTGTCACTTATAGACATAAGCAAGTATCAGTAAGCAAGCAGGTACGAATGTCGTTTGCTTTGAGTGATTGAACACTTCACTGTTTGGGATAGCTGTCTGGTACTTATTGTGTTTATAGTGAACTAATTTGTAAGAGTACTAAAAATGAGTGAAAGAAGAGCATATAGTGAGAGGAGCCCTCAACAAAACCCATTTGACGTCCAACCCAAGAACGTCCTTTCACCCAACTACCCAACAAAGAAAGAAGCCATAATAGAAGGAGTTGCATCAATTGATGAAGATACGCTGGAGCGTGTTAACTGTAACTTCGTGGACAGACTTGCCTTCTGCTACGAGCAAGATGGGCGCCATTTATCGGATGTTATCTTTATAACTTTTACTAATACAAATAAAACATTTTGTTGACTAAAACCATTGTAGCATTTGTTTTTGGGTCTATTCCCGCCTGGCGCCCTGTACACGAATACTAATCCTAGTACAAAGCTGCGCTTTCAAACTGCATGTACTTCAAGCAGTCACAAGTACTACGTGTGTTCACAAGGAAAAAAGTAACGTCGAATTGCTGAAGCAGCATCGAAATCTACCATCGAGGATGCAGAATTCCTGTGGGTCCGTCCCACATCAGCAATATGCGTAAATGTATAAATTCAAAATCTCAATATACTCTCGACAAAGGTATGGTTATGGGAGACCGAGTTGCTTAACAATAACATCACATCTCAGGTAATTCAGGAAATTGGATTCAACAGATGACCATAATCCAAGACACCTGATCATGCGAATTTGTCAACGCTCTTGATGAAGTCAGCACAACAAAGATGAAGCCCTTGGATTGTATGCCGTGTAAACCCACTAAAATTGTGCTTGAAGAAGCAATGTAAACTACGGAAAACAACTGAATTTCAATGGAGTACCATGCAAAGGAATTAATACAGAACTGCCGACGAAGAAACATAGTAGGGGATTGAAAATCAACCTGACAGAATTAATTTGCTGATGCTAAATTGATATTGAAGGAGGACCATCAAGTTCTAAGTTCTGTAATCCTTGACAGTTTCATCAAAATGTGAAGGTTTACAGTGATGGTTAAGCGTAACGGACTATGTCATCTGTTAAGATTGATGGAACCAAAATTTATCAGAACAGTCTAAAACGTAAAATTCGAATGTAAATGTTGATTTCAAGTCGCAATGAACACAGTTTGGTTCAGTGGTTTTGTCAACTCTGATGCAATATCAAAGACAGCGCTACTTCATTCGGGAACATCAACTTTTATAGACAGATTGAAAGGAAAGGTATTGACTTTGGGTCTATTATGTTTAATTTAAACGATTCGAGATTACGTAGGCTTATAGGGGTATTATCAGTACAGACTTGGACTTCATCAAGATGACATCAGTAGATGAGGAGGGGTGGGGCTTAAGGGTGAGGGAGAGTCCCCCAGGTTCTTGAGAAAGTTGTGTGTCGCCCGACTTTTTTGCCAATCGTGTGGACGTGGAAGCCGATCTTGCCGAGTGCCTCATCATCCAGGATCATGCGACCATCGAAGACGTACGCCGGCTTCATCATCCCCTGATAAATCTTCTCGTAATCTAGCGTCTGAAAAGTGAATAACCTTTGATTGTATATGGAAAACTAGAGCAACAACAATACAAATGTGAGGTGGTGTTTACATTCATAGCGAAGGGCGAAAACTGACAATGGAAGCTCATGATTACTTGAAAAGAAAAGAGATTTAGCCGATCGTTTCGTCTTTTTTCTATTGTATACCTACTTTGTTTAAGTAGTTAGGGCATCTGAGAACTAGAGATGAGACGGCAATAACGTAACCAGTAAAAATAACTAGTGATAGCAGTTTCGGAGTATTCGCGATAACCACTTAGTCAAACGAGAAATGTACATAATAACGCTAGCCTAACGCAGTAATAATCCTTCCTGGCTTGGACCTTGTGCTGACCAGGAAGTTTTCTTCGATGCGAAGATTATCGAATCTTCATTCAGTCTCAGAGGTGACAAGGAGTTGGATCAAGTATAATAACGAGTACTTTCGAAGCCAATACAGGTTACTACCAAGGCCAAGGCAAGGTATATCTATGCCTTCATTTGAAGGGGTAAGATATACCATCTCTCCAATAACCTTCAAGTTAATTAATTAATTAGCTAGATGATTAACATTAGAGAGGAAGGTTGGGGTACACGCAGAAATAGTGATCTTTTCTACCAACTCAACAGCTTGGTTCCAATACCTTTCACTTGAGCTAATCGGCGTCACTCCTCGTCGCTATCCCAGTTATCTACTATGCAATAGGATGTGGGGGTGTCACGCATAAAGGTCCAGGAAAAAGTGCACTCAGAGACAAACCTATTCTACCAAATTTTAGACAGATTTTGGACGAAATTTTCATCTTTGATGCGGCGAACGATTGATGTAGCCTCCTTTCCGCTATGGCTTGTTTTAAGGAAGTGTTGTTAGACATTGCTGGTTAAGTTTACCCTGTTTTATGTTGTCCCATAAACACCAGAACCGCTAAGACTTTTTACGTTCAAACATCGCCTACAATGAATGAATCCTGTTGTCCAGGGCCAGGTAGTGAAGGTAGTGAACTTTTAACTTAATTTAGGGAAATATGGCACCCCCACAAGAAAAGTTACACTTCTCAAAAATGGGTTCCTGGGATAGCACCTTCCGGCTGATAAGATGAAATCTGTTCTGGCAGTAGTTACAACACTGGCCACGAGAAACAGCTAATGTCGAATCTGCTTTCAGACAATACCAGCAAGAATAGCGTCACATTGTACATGTGCATTCTAATTGTATAGTACGGGTATTATTAAGACTGAAGTTATGTTTTTCAATTGATGTTGAACTTCATTTACTATGTTGATTGCTGTAGTTCTTTAAATTAATGGTTTACATTAAGAACAATGGTCTATTTGAAAAATTTTAAGTAGTTGCATTCATTATAATAGAAATATAACAATTAAAATAACCATAATTATAACCATAACGTTATGGTTATTTTAATTGTTACAATTCTCTATGCAATATATTAGAAATAATGTTATTATTTTGTACCTTTCAGCAGTTCAAACCCGAGATAAGCCAACATATAACTGCCTGCAGGGAAAACACTGCTTTCTAAGGAAAATGCCTACCAGAGAAAATGTTTAAAGTTGGGATTTATTGATAGTCAGGACGAACAAGATCTTGATTGGATACTGTAGCCTCTTAAACTGTACGGGTGAATACCAGAGAGGATGGCCCTGAATGGTGGGGCCCTGTGACTATTTCTTCATGGGTCTTATTTGGCAGAACATCCATCAAGATTCATAAAGTAGATACAATCTCCATTCAGAGAAAATAGTAATATATACTATGCTATTACTAGTAAAAGTAATATTATAGTAATTGCGTAGGCTCCTAATGAGAACCACAGAAGCCATTGTGCTGTATGGTGCTGAGGTATGGGCCGAGGCCCTGCGCTTCCAGAAGTACAGGATGCGCATGGAATCTGTGCAACAAAGAAGGGCCCTACGTGTGTGCAGCGCATTCAGGACAGTGTCTGGACCTGCAGCATTGGTGATTGCTGGGGTGGTTCCCATTGACCTGCTAGTAGATGAAGGAAGGAGAATCTACAGCAGGATAAATGTGGACCCCCCTGGGACTGCAAAGCAACAAGAATGAGAGGAGACGATGGAGAACTGGCAGACCCACTGTACAGTAGAAAGCAGAGGAAGTTGGACGGTCCAATTAATCCATACAATTGGGCCTTGGCTCGGTCGAAGGCACAGAGAGGTTAATTACTACCTTACTCGGTTTTTGACAGGACATGGGTATTTTCGATCTTACCTGAAAAGGATAGCTGCGCAAGAAGAAGTGGAGAGGTTTTTAGACGGTGCGACTCCGTCATAACCGCCTAGGTACCCAGAGGTATCCATAAAGGATTTCCTCTCCACCCATAAAAAAGTAATTGCTTATTCCCGAAAGCATTTGTGTCATTAAACCAAGACTACCTTGTTAGTTGCGATTTTACCAAAAAAGCATGGTATTCACATGCATCTATTCAATTTACGATAAACTCAAAATGCATGACCAGAAATCTTGGACAGCAACTTACCAGGAATTCATCCCATTCAGTGCAGACGACGATGGCGTGAGTCCGTTTCGTTGCGGAGTAGGCGTCTTTGAAGACGGAGACAACTTGGTTGATCCCTTCAGGATCATCTGTGACTCGAGGATGCGACAGATCTTCTCTAATTTGAGACTCATCAACCTGGAAGAACACAGAACGGTATACGTTAAATATAAATTACAAAATCAGTAATCTGATAACTATCCTCAAGAATTAGTCAAGAATCAACATGTGGTCTAGGGGTAGAATTGGCCGAAATAACAAGTGAACAATAACAGTCAGTATAGACTAATTCTAACTTCGATAAAAACGAAAAAAGATTTGTTTTGTGCTATAAAAACCCTAATTTCTCCATTTGAAAATCACTTTTTCTACTTTTGACCCCAATTTTGGACTCTGCATTAAATCATTCAACTCGCTAAGTGAATTTTCATGACCACAAATTTCAACATCGTTCATTTTGATGTTATTTTGGTCTGTCTTCAAAGCATAGTAAGTACATTTTCATTATAGTTATTCAAACGTTTTTTGTGTATCCCTTGGTAATGACATGTATTAGCTTTGATTAGCCAAATTAGCAACATTGTGTGACTGTAATTGAGGAAATGCTATCAGATTTCCGTAAATATGGCTGATGGGGCAGCCCCGGTCACCTACTTGGAATGCAGGTCAGAAATGAAATTACCCCATAAATCCAGTAATCTGTACCTAGAAAGGTACAAATGGAGGTGAATTGTTTATTAAAATGAATTAGATGGATTCCTTGCCTTAAGTATGTTGTTAAAAGGGAATGGTCAAGTACGAAGTTTATTTCTGTGTTTTACAGATGGTTAGATGCGTACCTAGTACCTATTCGATGTTACCATAATTAGATAAGTATATCTACCTAGCAATTATTAAAAAAACACTTTTCATTTAATGATGAGTTTCATTTCGTTATTTTCTCTCATAAGTACCAAATTGACTGGGAATTTACCTGACAGGCATTACCCACACGCCTGACTGGTATTCCCAACAAATTGTTCAGAAAGGAGCATTATTTAGGACCGTTGAGGCCAAACATACGGTACTCCAAATTCAAGTGACTGGCATTCCCCCACTCTCCCCTACTTACTAAGCATAACCAACTCCCTGGAAAAATCTGTAGATTCAACCAGAGCACCAGAGAGACTAGTGCTTACCAGGGTGACAGGTACACGAATGACCCCCTCGGGCGGACGGAAAAGTGGTGATGCCGGGATAACAAAGGGCGGAAGGAACCCACCCAATGGTTATTTGAAGGAGAGTCGAGCGGGGGGGACTGTCGGGTCAGTCGCTAAGAACTGGGTTGTACTCCTGTTAATCATTTAAATTTAATTTAAAATAAGTTTCTGAAAATACTTGAACTTATCAAACATAAGTGCCGAAAGCTGTCAAATTTTAAGGAAACACGCAAATTTAATCAGCTCTCTATGGCATGGCTTCTTTATTGATTCCATGGAGATTTCCAGTTTAAAGGCGAAATAACGTTGGGAAACTGCGTGGACTGAATTGTAGAGAAGACTCTATTGAAGACATTTAACTTCAATTAGAAATTTAATCCTCAAATAAACACAGATAGGTGGTAATGCCGTGAGTTTTATAACTCTAACGATAAAATTCTAAATTTAATACCGACTTTGAACAAAATTTAAATTACTTTCCCGAGTTACGACTGAATTACCAGTGAAGTTTGCAAAACAGCGTCCGTTGAAGGTAATACCTAGGAGGAACAGTAAAAACAACACGATAGTGAACGATTCAACTAATAATCAACCTAACTAAGGCCTACCTGAAGTAACTACCTATTGTTCGCAAACTTTTAACCTGAGAAGAATATTGTTTTAAATTTCGATTGCACCATCACATTCATACGATCTTACCTTGGGATCGTATATGTGGACGTATGCGCCTTCGTCAATAAGTGTTTTGGCAACGTGGATGGCTGGAGACTCTCGCGTGTCTCCTGTGTCTTTCTTGAAGGAGAAACCCAAAATACAAATCCGCTTGTCCGTGACAGTGTTGAAAAGAGATTCAATAACTTTGGCGGAAAACCTCGATTTCTGGTATTCATTTATGTTTATCACCTTGAAAAATGAACGAACAAATTTAGGTACTGAAGAAGTTTACATTTTTAAATTGTGGTAACCTTGAGAACTAGTGGTGAAGTTTACCTGCTGCCAGTAAGCTGCGACCTCCATGAGATTCAGACACTCACAAATGTACACTAGATTTAGAATGTCTTTCTGGAAGCAGCTACCCCCAAAACCTGGAAATAAGGATAGTATTTGACTACCATATGAGCTACTATATTTCATTCAACTACTAACATTCAAGGAGGAAATTTGGTTGAGGGAGTAAGATAGAGAACAGTTTGATCAATGGACAAATTAATCGTTGCTTCATTTGATGCATTGGTTCAAGTTATTGGGTTGCTTTGTACAATACCAACATTCATACGTGTCAGGGACCTATCATTACGCAATAGGGAATTCAAAACAAATCTGACAGAACAAAGTTTCAACGACATTTCGTTTTATAGTAAGCAAATGTAAGAGGTATTTAGAACATGGTGATCAGTGTTTTCATAGACCAGTCACGAATGTTATTTTTTGGTTTCCTTTTTACATTTTCTAGTCTATGTACTTGTCATTTTGTGACCAATAACTACTTTTTTTTTTTTTTTTTTTAAATTCCACTGAGGCCCTGGAGGACCTATTGTGGCTAGAGGAGGAGGTTGAGG
Organism: Creontiades dilutus; assembly: GCA_031894815.1. NCBI lineage: Eukaryota > Metazoa > Arthropoda > Insecta > Hemiptera > Miridae > Creontiades > Creontiades dilutus. Next base: position 741,116 of record JAVIWC010004007.1, read on the forward strand.
CCTCCAACTCCTTCCCAGGCATATTTGTCTACCCGACCTGAGCACCCTGCCTAACCGGGCACTGAATGTCCAGTGGACGGCACTTGTACCCATCGTCAGGAGCTGCCTGGGACCCAAGCACTAACTGCCTGGTATTTGCTAGGTGGGCATTACCATCCCAGTCCGTTGTGGCGACCTATTGTCGTCAACCCCAGGTCCACCCTTCCCCACCACATTTTGGCGAATGAGAGAAGATCCTTTTCCTCTCCCGTTTTAATAACCTGGGGATCAACGGAAGCTTGCCCCCACGTTAGAAAACGCTGTCTTGCCAGCATAGGGCAGTGGCAGATCACATGACACGCAGTCTCGTCCTCAGCCCCACAGAACCAGCAGAGGATTGTGTCCAATAACTACTACTTGATGTTGTTGTTTTAAAGTCTTAAATCAACTATTTAATCAATGTCAAACAAGTTACCCGAAAAAAACAAGCCCCAAGCTTTCATGAGGCAGAACCGTGAATAAAAGAATGTAGAGTTTAAATTGAATGGTCTCACTCGATTAATTGATAGCGAAGTATGTCACAGTCGAAAGGGGAAATACTCTATCAATTTTCAAGTTTTTGGGATAATAGCACTTCACTATTGCTATTGATATGATTTTAGGATGACATGTGACTTCCAGGCAGAAACAGCAAATTTAGGTAGACAATTAGCAGCATTGTACGTAATTAATCAAAGATGATAAGTGAACATACTATATTCAAGATAGTGCACCAGTTATGGGCCTCTTTGAAGGGACTGATTATAAAGGGCACATTGGAAAAACGTCTGCCAAGTGGGTGTGGCACATAGCTTCCTCGTATCCATAACATGACTGTGTAGATCATTGAAAATCATCAATTAAGAACTCCCGGAGTCATGCTTGTGGCAAGGATTTCACGTTTGCCCATGCGCAGAGGCTATTATTGATCCGGGGGTCACGAAACTCATAGGGGATCATCTACACATCAAACCGAACAATCCCTGAAAATTTCATCGAAATTGGTCAAGAACTCCTGGAGTTATGCGTGTAACAAGGATTTCGTTTGCGCATGCGCAGAGACTACTATTGATCCGGGGGTCATGAAACCTATAGGGGACCATCTACACCCCAACCCGCACAATCCCTGAAAATTTCATCAAAATCGGACTATAACTTCGTGTAGTTTTGCCCGTAACAAGGATTTGCTGACAGACAGACACACAGACAGACACGGAACCAATATTGTTCAGAAAGGTCTAAAACGCAAAATGCGAGTGGAATTTTTGATTTTGGGGACAAAAAAATTTCACATTCCGAAAGTGAAAACAATGCTTCCGCTACCTTGGTAGACTTGGAAGCAATAGGTTCTTCTCGGTGATACCATTTCGGTACACAAGCGCTCATGTCAGCCCTTCAGACAACTAACTTTTGAGGCTTCCCCTTGGTAGACCTATATCTCGATATAAAATATTTGTATTGAACCGCGATTAATACTAAGTGTCTGTAAAGTTCATTCATCCAAAAAGTATAAATACTTTGCGTATATCAAAGTGGCATTACTGGCTGCCCGTGACTTCTCCCACTCGTTTTTCAATTCCACTCAGATCCTAGTCCTCCAACCAATGTGTGTTCCCTTATCAAACACGCTCTCATTATAAATTCTCATTTCATCTCATCTTTGTTAAAATTCACCTGCATCAATTATGCCCTTTGTTAATCGTTCTTCAGTTGCTATTCATCTGACACCTTCAACTGGTTTTCTGAGTCTCAACTTGATTATTTATTCTGAAACCAGAAGCTCCTTCACTCACTCAATAGAGAGTTCCTAGGAGATCCGCCAACACTGATACGAATCCCTATCGCAATACGAACGCGCGACTGCGCATGCGCCACCAATACGATCGGTCGTATTGCAATACAACGGTGGTATCTTTACGGAAGTTACAATACCACCGATGCGATCCGAACGAACGTATCTACTTCGTCCTTATCGCAAAGTAACCCGCCATTGGGGTAACCTAGTTGTAAACCACTTCGCATCCACCCGCCGGTACATCCGCTGTTTTTCTATCAACCCCGTAGTTAGGCACACTTCTTTTTAGATTTTAAAATCAGCCACATTAAATTACCCAAGGGATTTCCTTAAAATCTGAATTACAAAATTGTTGGGGGAAAAATATGGAAATTGGCCCCACATGCACGAATCAATCAAAACTACCTTACAATGTAGGTACATTCAGTCACGCAGCATGGCCCTACTAGCGACTTTTCGATGGCAGTTTTGTGGATAACTAGGTCCCAGCGACATAAATATCACGTCAAATAGAAATTTTTGAAAAACTGAAATCTATCCGATTTTTCAACATTTCTACCTTAAAATTTGATTTCTGAAATTGCTAAATTGAAATTTCATGCCAAGAGAGAGCAGAATTTTCATTTTGATTCAACATCATTTTATTAGGTACTTTACAGTTTAAGAAAACACTAAGATTTCGATATTTAGTACCTACGAACTAACAACTTGTTTTGAGTGAGCCTCTCGCCAACTGTGCAAGTTTTTGAAGAGCCTAACAACTTCATTTAGGAATTCGCTATTATTAAAACTGTCTAACTACAACCCCCGAATCCCTGCTGTACATTTCTTTTCTGGAGTACTTCCCAAGTCGCTGAGTAAGAAGTTACAAACAAATCAACTCAATCAATTTTGATTCCATGTGTACTTATCTTCCGAAATTTCTGCGGGAATTTGAAGGAACCTCTGGAGTAAATGTACATGTTCTCTATTAAATCGGAACGAAAATAGTACATCATCCTCGCTCATGTCATCCAGGGAAAATCTCCCATAGAGCAGGCTTAATCGTCGAGGTGCTTCCCTTACACTCTCTCGCTCCAAATACGTTCGAAAAATCAACAGCAACTCCTCAGTTGAAATCAATCCGTTAACATAATATTCAAAAAAGTCTTCCACCCCCGGCATTTTTGGTTTAAAAAAAAAACGAAAGAACGAGTGATCCGAGTGATCTTGTAAAGCATCAAAAAGACTGCTCGTTTTCTATAGTGACTTGAAAGCAAAATGTACGTGACTCTTAGATACGGATCAGAGATACCACTAGTTCAGCTGAGTTGGTGGTAACGCCGCCATTTTTGCTAACCAGAGCTGTGCTCGCCCTAGATACCACCACCGACTAGATACGATACCACGGTGTCCGAATCTCCTAGGAACTCTCTAATGCCACAACTTTGAATGGGATAATCGACTATTCGCAGCCTTCAAAAACTTCATCTCTTGATAAAGTCGAAAAAGACGAAGTATTAAAAAACAAATCAAGTTTGTGACCTAAAAACGTACTGTGCAGATCAAACCTGAACCCACTACCTATAGTGTCTACATACGATGTCAAACCTTCAAGTGAACAAGGGCAATACAAGGTTTGACACTCACCTACAGAAGCCTTCAGAAATTTGGGTCCAATCCTTGAATCCATTCCAATAGCTCTGGCCACTTCAGAAACATCCGCTCCAGTCGCTTCACACACAGCAGACAAAGAATTGATGCTGGAAATACGTTGAGCCAAGAACGCATTGGCAGCCTAAAACATACATTGAATTGTATGTAGATCTAATTAAGGACTAACACAATACCAGATTTTCCATTTAAATCTGATAGACTAACCAATTTGGAGAGTTCAGAGGACCAAGTGTTAGTGGTGATGATTTTCTCGGCAGGTATCCACCTCTTGTAGACAGAACTGAGAGCTGCAACTGCCGCGTGACCAGCGGGCGAGTCTTCACCTCCGATCAGGACTCTGTCAGCATTCAACAAGTCTTCGATGGCGGTTCCCTCGGACAGGAATTCGGGGTTTGAAAGAATCTGTGGAACCGTCACAGGAGTTTATGGGTCACCATAACTAGAATGTTAGCTAAACTAGACTAAGACTAAAATGACGGCTCAAATAATATGTAAATTAGTTTTTACAGGCTGTATAGCAAATTGAAATAAGATAAAGTCAATTTTTTAGGGTTTTTGTAACACACAACCGAATTTTTCACCTAAACCCGTCATAGAATGGCCGAAATAGCAAAGCAGCAGTTGTGCAACATAAGATTAACAGAGGATTTTTTTAACAAGATCTTTAACCAGATTTTATAGAAAATTTACATGAGTCAAAATACGAAATGAGGGGACAGGTTGTACGAGCGAGCTGTTTACTTAGAGTGGGAGTACTGATTGCCCCGGTTCGAAACCGTATGGCACCAATGATTAGGGCCAAAATCCTGTCGTTAGACAGTTCACCTCTGATCTCGATATCACGTGAATCCGAAACGCTCCCAACACAGGGGCGTGAGGCAATGGGAAGCCACGAGCGAAATCGTCAGACCTAGTTCCGATCCTCTCTGGAGGACGGCTGGCGACGTCCGCGACACCTCCGGGTAGTCGGACGAAAATCCAAGGTGAAATTCCTTGTTTACTTTACTTCAAAATACGAAATGATTCAAAATGTATATAATGATAAAAATACTATGCTAAACCTCATATACCCTTCATCAAACTCTGTGGTTCACTGCAGGTACTACAATGGCGTTAAAAACGAAATTGTTCATGGCTCTGAACAGCGTTTTTCTCCAGGATGTGGAATTAACCAGCAAGTAAGAAATTCATATAATATTTTTACAAGTTCTAACCTGGTACGACACGCTTTCTCTGAGATTTGCCTGAAGTATATTCGATATGCTTTCAGCAGCTTTGACGGGTACAGTACTCTTCTCCACAACGATCTTGTGGCCTATGGCGACATCCGCAATCATACGAGCTGCTCCCTCGACGTACTTCAAATCTGCTGCCCTCCCCTATGAATATATGAAACATTTCAAAGCATGATTATGATTTTCCTATTCCTTCGAGACACGTTCACCAACATAACCAAGAGTGTAACTAGTTAATCTACAACTAATAACACCAACTCGAAATACCTTGCCGTTTCCAAAAGTTTTCGTCGGGGTGTTGACGCAGATGAAGATTATATCAGCCTCCTGGATGTTCTTTTCGATTTCCGTGGTAAAGAAGAGATTTTTCCCTCGACATTTCCTGACCACCTCGTCAAGCCCAGGCTGTGGAAACCAATAATAATTCTCACCGTTAAAAGATAATGTACGATTAAATTGTGCAAGACTGTGGAACTGTTCATCTTAGATATACCTAGCAAGAGATATTGGAGACTTGGATTTTCAAATACAATAGCCATAGTCATAATAAGGTAGGCGCACACTAGGGACGGGTCGCATCGCATCGCATCGGGTCGCATCACATCACAAAAGTGTTGCTAAGCACATTAGAGGCGGGTCGGGTCTCATCGCGGATGAAAAATCCGTCCATCATCCCATCCGACCATAAAGAGAAATCCGCCGAAATTAGAGGTTGCTTACAATAACTAAATCATGGATTCTTCCGACGAGGAACTCCTATTTTTTTCGATGTTGCTGGAGGGGGAACATGCTCAGAAACGGAAAAGGAAACGTCGGATGTGGGTACAGGAAATATGCAAAAAAAGAAGTATGTTCGGGGAGTTCCATACACTGTTATCCGATATTCTGGACGACGAAAATAAATTCTTTAGGTACTTCAGAATGTCGTACGAGAAGTACAACGAACTTCTCCAAATGTTGCGAGAAGTATTGAAAAGAAGAAAACATCTTTCCGAGAAACAATCAACGCGGAATCCGCCTGCTGTTGTTGTTTGGTGTGCACACTACAGGCGGGGAGGGCCAGGTAGCAGCGGCCTGGCGGAAAAATCCGCCTCGAGAGCGATGTTTCGGATGCGCTCCGTCCCGCCAGTAGTGTGCGCTTCACCGTTTAATACCACAGAACCGAACCAGGCGGATTTTGCGATGCAATGCGATGCGTTGTGGCCCGTCTCTAGTGTGCGCCTACCTATAGGAGACACTGGAACAGATGCTGACCTCATAAATGGGAAGAGAGTCCGAGTTCCACTGTGCGATTCTCTGAGCACTTCGGTCAACGACTGTAACTGTGATTTCAGGGCATTTGAGAGCGATGACGCTGCAAGTGGGACCACCCACGTAGCCCGCTCCAATACAAACGATCTTCTGCACTTCCATTCTGGGACTCTCTGCGAAACATCAACATAACTACATCAATATTACCTGGTGACACACAAACAAACCTTCAACAATCAATAACACACAACCCAACAAAGTGACTCAGAAACAATGAACTGGGGTTGCTGAATCAGAAAATTAAAACCGCTTTTCTAGTCTGGCTCGAATATGAAAGAGATAACCCATATGCATTTTTCTCATGTTCAGCAATTAAAACGCTGCAAATTCTTTCACTGGGGTTTATTATTCAATTGGCTTGCGTTCATGATTTGAATTTCACTAAGCTTTGGAGTGTGCATATTTCACAGGATAGAGCGATTATTGAATTTCAGGAGGCACACAAATATGATCAACTGATCAATCCAAATAGGTATTTTGGTTGAGAACAGATTTACGTGCTTCATTCATATCTCCTGAAATTCAATAATCGCTCCATCCTGTGAAACACGCACACTCCAAAGCTTAGTAGAAATTCAAATCATGAGCGCAAGCCAATTGAATAATGAACCCCAGTGAAAGAATTTTCAGCGTTTTTATTGACCCTCAATCCCCCCCACAATAAAAACATCTATAATTTATCAAGTCCTTTAGCACTCGTATTGCGTAGAAACTTCCCCAAATCCAAATTTAAACGAAGTAGCCAAAGGTAGACTGATGTAGAGGAGGAACACAAATATCATCAACTGATCAATCAAAATAGGTGTTTTGGTTGAGAACCGATTCACGTGGTCTATGCATATCTCCTGAAATTCAATAATCGCTGAATCACCTGTAAAACACGCTCTCTCTAACACTCCAAAGATTAGCAGAAATTCAAATAATGAACGCAAGCCAATTGAACAATAAACAAGAGTGAAAGAATACTTATTTACCCCAGTAATAATATTGAATAATATTTACCTATATTTTATCAGCGTTTCATGCATATCAGAATCCTTCAACCCGTGTATCGGCTATAAACTACAAGTATCCACATCGACTATCACTCCAGTATCCACATTCACTACAACTCGACGCTATCGGCCGGACATCACTAGGTTACAAACAAACAATAATAAACCAAAAAACGCAAATGTTGGCACCATAAATCGGGCCATAGATCGGGAATGGCTTGACCTACGGACCTGGGGAGGGGCTCATTCGATTCCTCGAGGTATGTTCTTAAAAATAAGTATACATTTAGGCCGCCTTGACTTGTTTTGAGGTTTTTAGGGATTTTACAAAACTTTGACTCACTTTAAATTGAGTGAGAGAGCTGGCTCAAGAATTGGGGCGTCGTCGGACCAAGATGGATTTTTCCTGAAAATTTCAGATCTTTTGCTCCAGCCGTTTGGGAGAAATCGTGCGTACGGCGGACGGACGGAAAAATTTTTATTGCAGATTCGGATTCTACACCCTTTGAAACGTAAACCATGAAATTTTCAGGGGGGTTAGAATTTTTTTTTCCAGAGCGATTACAATGGTTTACTATTGAATAATAAACCAAAATTACAACCAACAGTTTTGCGTAGTATTTTAAAATCCAACTCCGGATCTCCGAATCCAAAATTGAATGTTTATACTTTAATTCTTTTATTCTATAATTTTTATTTTTAATATTTTTTCAAGATGTTGAAAAACTTTGATTTTGAAGATTTTCCCAGTTTTTGAGCAAGATTTACGCCTGAAGACGAGATAATGTCTCTCCTCTCAGCATTCGAATCGATATCACCCCAACTATTTTTTAACCAATAAAAGGTTAAAATTAACAAGTGTTGATAATTAATTAATTATAATTCTAAATTATTTCCTGTGCGAGGAGATCAATCATCAATTAATCCCCTCGTTAATTGTATTATCCCATGCTTTGACATTTCACGGTTCAACTTAAATTACTATTTTCCCTCAAATAAGGCATTTGATAAGAATCTTCATGATCTACTCATTCATGTTAGGGATACGAGGAAGCTGTGGGCCACCCACAACTTCTTTTATTCGTAGTTGTCTTTGGGAACATTCAAGGGATTGATTTATTCGTGCTGAAACATTAAATAACTCTTCATTACTGAAGGGACAGTTAAAAGAGCTTTCGTCCGATACTCAAGATGCGGATGGTCCTTCATCAATTCCTTCCTTGAACGCAAGCTAGCGTTCAAACTACGTGCGACCTCAAAACAGCAACGACCCCGGGTCTTAGGAAGTGAAGGTTGCTCAATACGATCCGCTTGAGATTTGACGGTTCTTCGAAACCAAAACGACCCTCAGACAACCCAGCAGACGTAATAACAATTTATCAGCGCAATTTTCCTCGAAATCCATCAATGTTTTTGCTGGTACTGAAGAATTACCTCTATTTACATCACAACTTCTTGTGCGCGAAGTTATTTCAATTCATTGACTTGACATTTGACTCAACATACCATTACAGTAATTACTGGAGGTGTCTTTTCGGTTATCGGGTTTGGGATCCGTCGATCAATTACTCCTCTTTCACCGGAGTTTCGACACATTTGTTATCTTCTTCAGGGACCCAGACGTTGCTACGGCGTAAAGCGGCCCACAGTGGTTGACACGCGGAAAAAACCTCAATTTTCCAAATGCAAGATTTTAATGATTCGAAGCACGTTTCTGTAAGCTAACATCCCGTAGAATCAAGATATAATAATGGTTTTTTTGCTGAAAAATTGCGCGAAACTATTATTACCAGTTCAAAGTTGAAATTTTGAAGAATCATAGGATTTAGAGTAATATGAATTTAGGTCAGGAACTGCTTACAGTTTCGTTTGAAAATTCAGTCGACTGACAGTTTGCTATCAATACATCCTACATTGCATCGCACATACCCTCCGGGTCACGAAAAATACAAAATATGAAGCATTTACAATGAAAAAACAGCAGTATAACGTTAACTTCATTTGTTTTTTTGACTTTTAAAAGACGCTCCAACAGTCTCCAATCCAGTTTTGCGATTTTTCAGTAGTAGACACATTGTACTTTGTTCCCTAAAAATTTCATTTGCGTCTGCTATCACCGCGACGTTATTTGTCTATAAAGTACCAGATCTCTCAAACCTATCGGTGCAGGTCTGTACGCCCGAAGGCGCAATAATCACGAGACAATCGGAGGGACCGATAATAGGAGCAAAATTGTATTTTTTCGCCCCAAATAAATGAAGCGTAATTACAAGTGGAATTTGGAATTTTCTGCACGAACACTACAGGAATTCGTCAGGATGATGTTCTGTTTCATTAATAAAGCAAAAATTGATTAGTCATGCAGTTTTTTCCACAATTGTACAGCTTGGAGGTCTGGAATCGTCGGAATCACTAAAATAAAAAAAAAAAAAAAAAAAAACGTCTGCCAAGTGGTGTGGCACATAGCTTCCTCGTATCCATAACATGACTGTGTAGATCATTGAAAATTATTATTGACTAAATAACTTCGTTCAATTAGGCAAAGTAAATATTGAATTAGGGTAAATTTATTGTTATGCAGGAGCATAAATTGAGAAAATAAAGGTAGGCATGTTCAACTATTGAACAAACTATAAACATCCCTGAAAATTTCATCGAAATCGGTCAAGAACTCTTGCTTGTGGCAAGGATTTCACGTTTGCGCATGTGCAGAGGCTACTATTGATCCGGGGGTCATGAAACTTATAGGGGACCATCTACACATCAAACCGAACAATCCCTGAAATTTTCATCGAAATTGGTCAAGAACTCCCGGAGTTATGCTTGTAACAAGGATTTTTCGTTTGCGCATGCGCAGAGGCTACTATTGATTCGGGGGTCATGAAACTCATAGGGGACCATCTACACCCCAGCCCGCACAATCCCTGAAAATTTCATCGAAATAGGTCAAGAACTCCCGGAGTTATGCGCGTAACAAGGATTTGCTGACGGACAGACACACAGACAGACACGGAACCAAAATTGTTCAGAAAGGTCTAAAACGCCAATGGAGACAACAAAATTTTCACATTCCGAAAGTGAAAACAATGCTTCCGCTACTTTGGTGGACTCGGAAGCAAAAACTAGCACGCCGGTATTTGAGTTAAACCCAGAAATGTGGTTTTTGATTTTTTGACACTTTTTTGAAAATTACGCACGTTGGGTGGTGGCGGATCAGGCTGAACCTAGATCCAAGCGACTCAGCACACAAGAAAGTATGTTTAATGACACCTAACTTGCCAAAAAAAAAAATTACCTTATTTTTAAGAGTTTTTCAAACCTTTTTTTAAATTTAGCACGCTGGATGGGAGTGGATCGGACTGAAAATGGTCTCATTCGACTCAGCACCCGAAAAACCATGTTTCACAACACCCCACATGCTCACCTTGCCAAAAAATGAATTTTAGGGCATTTTTTAACCATTAAATTGTAAATTTGGACCACGAATTCCCGGCCAATTGGGCTGGCCAACGAACCTGACCTGTTGATTGCTAACACCGATTTTTTAGCGCAAGAACGAAATTTTTCAAGTGATAAATAGGGCGTGTCGGGTTTTTTTTTTTTTTTTTTTTTTCAATTTTCAGGCTATTTCCAACCAGTGTGCGGCCCACAGACGCTCAGTACTATCGTGCAATGTTTGTTGGGCAGCAGTTTGACAGTGCCCAAGAAACGCTCAATATTACAGCCTAATATTTTAGTTTGAGCACAAAATTGTATCTTTTGGATAGATGTTGACGGTTGTACAATATATGGTGTGAACAGCATGTTCACGGGAGTTGTTTTGTGCGGTAGTAGATGTGGCCACAACTGAAAGAAATATTCTCGCCAAAAGGAAGGAAATGGACTGAACAATTTTTCACTGATAGGGAGAAATACACACAGGAAAAGTTTCTGAATGAACGGAGAGTGATTGAACCGAATCTTTCGCGTCTTTTTACTGATAAACGGAGAAATACTTATTTGATGCACTCCTCGCACTATTCGACGTGTTCGCAAGGGTGTGAGTACACAGGAGGAGTGTGACTCCTTTGCTGCTTCAGAAGCATCACCATTGGCAAAACCGTACACAAAAATCATGTCAACAGCTACTCGACTGAAAGCAACTCATCGCAATCAATCGTAAATGAACACAAACAGTAGCCGTCTCTTGGCTCTTCGATTATCCTGACTTTGGCTGGACGGCTTAGGAATGCCGTAGACGCTGTTCACAAACGAACGTTTTCATTCATTAAATTCATTTTAATTTTTCATTTTTAAACATATTTATTTTTTGGTTTATATCTTAACCATCTTGTATAAACTTTAACTTTTTATATGAACTCGATTTATACCCCAATATCTTACCATTGTCCTACAATTGGATAACATGTTTGAGTCAACAAACATTTTACTAAAACTAAATTTGGTCAGAAACAACAAATTATGAATATTACAACACCCAATGCCACGGCGAAATCAGATAGGGGTTGATAATACACGGCGCACAAAGCAACCCCTCCTTCAAGACCGCAGGGTCGTGCGGGTCATTGCATATCCTAGCCCCTGACCAAGACAATGCCTCCTCCGTAGCTTTCCCAATTTTCCAAAAATCATTTGTCATCTTTACTCTATGTGGATTGTATTTCAAAGGTAGGCACCTAGAGCACCTAATTAGTTATTTAATTATTAATGATGAATGTACATGCCCATATGGAGGACAGGCAAAAGACAAATGACAGTGCTTGGAAACTTGTTTTTTTTTCACCTTTTCTCGGGTTCTAGAGATGTTTTTAAGAAAAACCACTATACCCACGGAACAAGCTCTGAAAACTCTACATTTTGAGACTAGAAAAAAGGAATAATTTCAATTCCTAACCGTTTCTCAGCTGGCACACTGAGCTATCTCCAAAATTGAGGGAGTTATTGAGAGCGTTCCATTCTGGGTGTTCGCAATTGGAGAGTGCTAGCAACCAACAGAGACGACTGGCGGACTCTACTACAGGAGGCCCTGACCCCCCGCGGGTTGTAGTGCCAAGGAGAAGAAGAAGATTTTTATGTATGAAAACAGTCACTGGAAGATGACATTCCCGTGAAATAGCTGGGTCGTGAGGATTCAGCGAAACCCTGAAAGGGGATCTACGGGTAGAGTTTAAGCAATGGCCAAGCTTGAAACTAATCAAATAATTTAAAACAAACACGTCCGTGAGACTTGAAGTTGGGTTTCAAGTGTCAACTAGCAAAGAAGCTGGCCTAATACATGACGAGAAAGTCAACTTGGTTAAGTGGGCTGTCCTTCCTCTCTTACTGTAGTGTTGTGAAGGATATGGTTAGTTGGACCTTCCCGTTTCTAGAATCCGTCGCCTTGGGAGATGAATCAGACGTTTTCAAGCTTGTGGGTCATCCTCTGAGCGTGGCAGAGCATTATTACCGCATCCACCTCAATGGAAGGGGCAACTATACCATTCAATCACCTCAAAGTATCGAAATATAGAAGTTAACGAACAAATTAGGAGACAACATGACCTCATTGTTACTTCGACCTATCATAACAAAATTCGTAGGATAGGTACCATACCGGGAGTTACTTCTCTCGTGAGAAATATTGGAAAATTTATACTTGCGCATGCACTAAAGCTCCTTTTCATAGCGATGAACTTAGGGAATTAAAAACAATGGTTGTCCTCATAACCGGCTTTCCACCCCTAAGGTTCCACCTACACCGCACTGGGGTCACACAAAGTTTAACACTATGCAGGTTATGTGAGGAAACTGACGAAACGGCATCCCACATAATATTTGAGTGCTCACCACTCACCTCTCGCAGATTTGAACTCATCGGGGCACAAACACTAATGAGGTCTATTCAAAGCAAACAATTGATCAAGGGCCTCAAACCCCTCACCAAGGGGCTGAATCTCCTAGGTTAAATGCAAAATTCTCAGGAAAGTACAATAAGCCAACAGGCTTCCGTGCGGGAGGCTCCCAGAGAGTTTTAGTCTACATCTACATCTGAGTCATTTCCAAATTTCGGCCACATTTGGGTATCGACTTTTCTAAAAAAAAAAAAAAAAAGAATTTGAAACTTGATCAGGTTTTTTGTTCCTAATCAATCACTGCGGTTCTCTCGGCATATTACCCAAGTGAGCACACATAATCTTGAACTGTACTTCTGATACGCCATTTTGAAAAAAAAAATTGTTGTAGGTATACACAACTATTTTTTCCCCTCTTGAGCCTCCAAACTCTATGGGAATCACCGTTCAAGCCTTTCAATTTAGATGAGTGGAACACCACAAATTAGCTCAATTTTAGCTACAGTAAATACTAAGGTTTACTTACCAAAATCTCACTTGCTACAAACAGATCTCACTCCCTACGATTTAATGGGCTATTGACTGGATATTGTAGGGAGTGAGGTTATAGCTTTTCACCGCCTTTACAGGCCACAAATCAATTGAAACTTCTTGAACCAAAATGTTGTCAACGAACTTCCAACAACCACACTAATTGTCAACAAGTGCGATCAAGTTTCACTAGCCACAGTCAGAATGTTATTGGAGTAGAGAGTGGGAGTTAAAAAACCTATACTGCTGCCTCCAGGGATGGTTTTCCCAGTAGAACTGACTGGCAAGGTCCAGGCAAAATCCAACACCAGCCTGGGACCATCTTGAATAAGGGATGCCAAAAAAACAGAAGCAACTTCATAAACACCCTTTCCTATCAGTAGGGAGCTACTTTTCAAAACATTGTAGGGAGTGAGGAAAAACCGTGTGACACTGAAATAATAGGCTGATAAGGCTACTTGATTTGATCCATTTTTATCCTTTTTTTTTTTTTTTTTTGATGCGGATATCCATTGTAGATGGTATGTTCTTTCATAGTGAGTGGATGTAGAGGACCCGATAAATATTTCGCTGAGTAGTGACGATGGAAGTTGTATACCTCTGGTTAGTGACAGCTGTAGGGAGTGAGAAATACGGACTTTGGTATTTTCTCCTGGGTCCTGTAGGCATAACTTTTACATACTTTTCCATGGAACATGTACATCCACATAGGAGAAAAATTTAAAACACTTACAAAACTGTATTTAGTTGAGATTTGACGGCAATGCTGATCAGAGACATAAATGTGACCGAAATTTTCAAATGACCCATTACATAGTGATGAACTTGATGCATGGTAGACAATATTATCAAAACTGGCCAGTCTTAGAGTTCCGACTATGTTGACAAATTTTATTTTTTCCCTGGCTCAATAGTTATTTCTCAGCAACTGCAGTAAAACGCATAGTAGGAATAGTAGATTTTGTCCATAAATCAAAATGCAACCTTTTTGGGCCCGTGTGTTCTAATTGTTTTCGTTAATTTTTTCCAATCCTACTTTCAATTTGTTAGGACTTTTTGGTCCCACCCCTTCATTTCTCCTGATCAATGGAATTCAAGCTCCCTGTCACCTCTCAATGTTAAGCTGAATTCTTTCTAATATATTTTCAGTTCTTGGTAGATACCACGGATACTAGAACACTATTCTATTCACTATTAAATACTCATGAAGGAAGACTCACTGTTGGGAGACAAATCCGGAATGGTTATAGGTCGTATTTGGAAAGTGATTTGGTATAAGTTAGTAACTAGAGTGTTTCTAGTATACCTACTATGTTTTAGAAAGATGCAGGGTGTTAACAAAACAGGTCTCGTTCCTTCAAGGGATCGATTCTACGACTAATTTATAACATAAATTTAGTTATTTAAGTTTTTTGTTTAAGCGCTTGTATTCAGAGTTAAGATTTTCAAGATTTAAAAAAAAAGTAAAAATTATATTTTTTTGACAATCAAAGTTTTTTTCGTGTTATTGACCTGACTTCATTAAAACGGACATACATCCCTCATTTCAAAATTCATCTTAAATTTGAAGAGACCGTAGGAAAGACCGTAAAGACCGATTTCCTATCTTGCTAATACCAAATTAATTTTTTCCAGTTGAATTCTACGGGGAATAAAGCAACCTGAAAAGTGTTGCTCAATCAAAATCAATCTAATCATTCCTGCCTGTCTTTTCTGCAGCTGTCAAACCAAATGTTTAATGTCATATAGTTTGCTTTCAATCATAGGTGCAAAACTTATTGCTGCCAGACAACCAAAGGTGGGTCCAATTCTGGAAGTGGTACCTCACTCAGCACCCGTTACCGTGTTGTGGACGGATGAGGTCCTGCCGACTCGCAAGGATATTCTCAATTTGAGGATCAAGGTTGACCCACTCGATCGGTTATAATAACGTTGTAGAAATTTTCCGTGTGATTGGAAACTGACGACAGCTGTATCTGTCACGCCACCGGCCGATATCCAGTGTTTCGTGCTAGTGAGGTAAGACGACAAATTTCGACTTTTCGAGTCGATTTTTGCGTGTAGTATTCTAATATCCGTGGTAGATATACCAAGAGTAGTAGCCTAACTAGAGGTAGGGGCCGCGAAATGGAAGGCTGGGAATCCCCAAGGGGTGACGTATTCCGGTAACCACTGAGCGCACCCTCTCATTGTGCTTTGTTCGTTTTCTTTGCTGCGCTCTGACATTCTATCAAAATCCCTTACATTGTTTTCAATAAAACTATTGAAACCATCAGTTTACCGACACCCCCTCCCCTCCACAATGGTTATTTGTACAATTTTCGGTTGCAGTAACCACCAAAGAAAAAAATGCCAAGTGGGTGTGGATAGCTTCCTCGTATTCATAACATGACTGTATAGATCATTGAAAATTAATTTACTAAAGAACTTCGTTCAATTAGGCGAAGTAAATATTGAATTGGATAAATTTATTGTTCCCTACAGTTCACCAGTAATAACTTGTGAAAATAAACCTGCAGTTCGTTGTATTCTGAGATAGTCACCACCACTACCGCTGAATCTCGTGGCATGACTATAAAATTATCTTAATCATCTGTCGGAATTCAGTAAATGACAGTCATCTGATGTTCTCTTTTCCTACCCCACAATCCATGTTGTCATCAAACGTCTTGTGATGAACTACAGGTCTTCCCTACGCAGGTCATTTGGGACAAGTTCACTTGAAAGAGAAGTTCTTTGAGACAAGGTCACTCACTCACTACCCACCTCTAGTTACAGTAACCACCAAAGAAAAAAATACGAGCTAGGGATTCACCTCCTTCGGTTCCCCTCGGATAAACGCCTTCAAGAGAGATGGAATTCTTTGTGTAAAAGGACTGATTCTTTCACAGTAGGTATCGAATGCTCGTATATGCTCAAGACACTTAGATGATTATTATTACGAACGGGATTTGAAAAGTGAGCTGCTAAAAATACCACCCACTCGGAAAACACACAAGCCACATGCAGTGCCTCACTTATTTCTACCGAAACCTTCAACTGACTTGTCTTCTTCTGCTCAGGATCGAGAGGGGTCAGACCAGAATATTGGACGCTAACAAAGAGCAAAAAAACGAGCTCTTCGCCGTCAAGCCGATGAAATAATTGAAACATCAACCATTTCCTCCGATTTAAATTCCGACGTTCATTTAGCAAGAGAACCTGAATGCAGGGGTGCCCCCCCCCCCCGAGCTTGTAAAAAATGTAAAAAATACTAGTAAGCACCCCTTATTTTCTCCAAAACTAAAAGAAGCTTTATATGCTTGAAAAGTTGTTGCTTTTTGGGCATTTTTATCCCACAAAAGTAATATAAACTTTAGGACACCATTAGATCATCATTATCACAACTCAGTGATAACATTAGCAACGAATACCGCGGTGCAGCTTGTGTGTGTCGTCTGAACTCCAGTGCACCTCCCGAAGATAACGGAATACTTCCAAAACTCGCCAGACCTCCCGCCGCGCGCGGCGCCAAAATCGCAGACAATATTCGAACACATCATCATCACACGATCATCGAACAATCATTAATACATTTTCAGATAGAAACACAAACCATATTTAAATTAATTACTAGGTTCATCACCACGTACGTTCTATCTAGTGATGTTATATATTGTTATATACCAACTTGATAAAATCCAGAATAAAGCCATACGGATTAGAATAGGCGCCATGAATTCCACTCCAATAAACGCACTTGAAGCAGAATCGAGAATAGCTCCGCTGGCTTTTAGAAGAAAACTTCTTGAAGACACATTTCTAATACCGAAAATTCAGTTGGAGACGTCACCTTCGATAACATCAACGTCGAAGCTCAATATGGCAGTTTTCACGTCTCAAGATTGGATGGCGAGACCAATACCAGTATTGACAGGAGCGTTCTGTGATATAGCTGACTTTATGGGACTAATGACAAAAAGTCCGAATATCCCAATTTATGCATTCCCGATGAATTTTCAAATGAAACGGCAGTACCGAGTGGATATCTCAGAACCTCCTAGCACCAGCGCATCACCTTACTTTATAGAGAAAATTAACATGAAATACAATGGAGCGTACAAACTATTCACAGACGGATCCAAGCAAATCAAAGGCATAGGAGCAGCATTCTATGATCCTCAAATACAGGAGAAATTCATGTTTCAACTACCAACCACCGCTTCCATCTTCACAGCTGAGCTACTAGCGATAAAATCTGCAATAGAATACGCCACCAATCTGCATACCAGCTCCCTTGCAATATTTTCTGACAGTCAACGCTCGCTAAAACACCTCCGACGACTAGGCAAACACACAGACCGACTCACCAATGAAATAGTAAACACCATTCAGGAATTGGTTAGCAGAGGAGTTATGGTGGATCCGGTATGGGTTAAAGCTCATGCAAATATAAGACCGAACGAAACAGCAGACGAGGCAGCAGCAAGGGCTATAGTACATGGTACTACAGTGCATTGCTACACAAATCTGGACATGAAAATAAGAAGCAAAATGAGCATGTACAAGAAATGGAATACCAAGTATTCAGAGAATACGGAGAAGAAGGGAGAGTACTATCCCACGGTACAACCAACAATACCGAGACAACCCTGGTTCTATGATGGAGAATTCATCGAAAATTCATTAAAAAACGTCTGCCAAGTGGGTGTGGCACATAGCTTCCTCGTATCCATAACATGACTGTATAGATCATTGAAAAGTATTGTTGACTAAAGAACTTCGTTCAATTAGGCGAAGTAAATATTGAATTAGGGTAAATTTATTGTTATGCAGGAGCATAACTTGAGAAAATAAAGGTAGGCAAGTTTAACTATTGAACAAACTACAAAATATACCTAGTAAGTCCGCACAATCCCTGAAAATTTCATCGAAATCCATCAAGAACTCCCGGAGTTATTCTTGTGGCAAGGCGCTTGCGCAGAGGCTACTATTGATCCGGGGTCATGAAACTAATAGGGGACCATCTACACATCAAACCGAACAATCCCTGAAAATTTCATCGAAATTGATCAAGAACTCCCGGAGTTATGCGAGTAACAAGGATTTCGTTTGCGCATGCGCAAAGACTACTATTGATCCGGGGGTCATGAAACTTATAGGGGACCATCTAAACATCAAACCGAACAATCCCTGAAAATTTCATCGAAATTGATCAAGAACTCCCGGAGTTATGCGCGTAACAAGGATTTCACGTTTGCGCATGCGCAGAGGCTACTATTGATCCGGGGGTCATGAAACTATAGGGGACCATCTACACATCAAACCGAACAAACCGTGAAAATCTCATCGAAATTGATCAAGAACTCCCGGAGTTATGCGCGTAACAAGGATTTCACGTTTGCGCATGCGCAGAGGCTACTATTGATCCGGGGGTCATGAAACCTATAGGGGACCATCTACACCCCAACCCGCACAATCCCTGAAAATTTCATCAAAATCGGACTATAACTTCGTGTAGTTTTGCCCGTAACAAGGATTTGCTGACAGACAGACAGACACACAGGCAGACACGGAACCAAAATTGTTCAGAAAGGTCTAAAACGCAAAATGCGAGTGGAATTTTTGATTTTGGAGACAAAAAAATTATCACATTCCGAAAGTGAAAACAATGCTTCCGCTACCTTGGTAGACTCGGAAGCAAAATGTATAGATATTAAGAACCATTGTTTTACAAGGCTAAATACACGAATACACAAGTATGACGCCAATAAAGGACACTGTTTCAATCAACTTTACCCCCCCCCCCCCCCTGTGGGAACCCCTGCCACTAACCGTATAATTAATGATAAATAACTAACCCTATAATAATTAATAATAATCACACCATCAAAGGGAACACTTGATTGATTGATCTGATTTACGAAACAGTACACAGCAGCACGGAAAGAGAGCAGGAAAACAGCAGGGAAAAGATAAGGTGATGGTGGTAGCTAGATGATGGTATAGCTACCAAGGTACAGATAAGATGCGAACCTCCAGCGTTCCCCGCTCAGGATAGTACGCTGTCCCGGAAATTAACGTCTAGTTCATGTGATCTATTCAGTCAACTAATCGGTTGCTAGAGAGTTATGAGTAATACGGTCATGAGTAGTGTAAGCAACAATCACGCTAGTGAATTTTTACGTGCATAATACATATTTAAGAACGTGTTTGCACTTTGAGGGAATAGTCTAGTTGGAATATATACGTATGATCGGTAATCGGACAAAAAATCCCCGGACAAATAATCCCCTAGGGCGGACAAAAAATACGCAACTTCGGAAAACTAGGGCTGAATCACAGAATAGGTAACGCATCTATTTTTCCAACTGATCTATACTTTACTAAAAGGATTGATATAGGATATTTTTTTGTTTTTGAGATGCGAGCGTAGCGAGCATCCAGACCAGCAAACTAGACTATAGGATATTTCTGTCATTTTTCACAAGGAGATTTTTTGTCCGGGGAATAATTGTCCGGGGATTTATTGTCCGTGATTCCGTATGATCAGGGAACTATTTTCGTTATGTTGGCTGTTTCGAAGTGTTACTTGTGTGTGTTCGACTAAGGATAATCGTTAAACTCATAGGTAGAATGTTTGCACATTGTGGGAATAGTCCAGTTGGAATATATATCTATAATCAGGGAACTATTTTTCTGCCTGTTCCGAAGTGTAATGAGTGTGTGTTCAACTACGGATAATCGTTCCGTAACTCATAGGTAGCGTAAGCTACAATCACACTAGCGAATTAATATGTGCATAATAAAACTTTAAGAACAGAGATTTTCGAGAGAAAATAGAAGTATTATCGTACTAGAGAAAAACTTTTGGTTTTTTCCACAAATTTGGTCTGAGAAAAGTTTGAAACGGATTTGTATCACGTTATTTATTCCTCTTTGGCTTAGCTGGTCCTACAACCTCCCCTAGACCAATTATAATCTATTATCCTTATATTGATCAATCATTGCACGGTACTTCCTAAACATGCGGCACCTACCTAATCTCGGCCTATATGATTTTTTATTAGAGATTTTGTAGGTACTTACCAATGTATTTGCGTGTTCCCACATTCCGTTGTATCAATCCACGAAGACTCAAGTTCCGAATAGATGGAAGATGAAGATGAAACACGAAATATCGCGCGAACACGAAACGAAGTAGACTACCGGAGACCGCCACGCCCGAACGACAGGAAAAGACTGGTCGAGACCGCCCGCTCTCCTATACGAGCTGGCAGGCGGAGGGATACATAGGCGGTCGCCGCGGTGCCCAGAAAGTTCCGTGTTTTCGAAGTTTTAGGCGCCGAAAAACTTCGAAAACACGAACTTTTTGACGCAACTTCGCAAAACACACTTTAAACTAAACGTGAAAACAGAATACCATCTCCTACTCATCAAAAATAGGCACTTTTTTTTCCTCGAAAAATCACAATGGAGAACGATGCTACTGATCATATTCCTAAAGACATAAAGTGGTTTACGTAGCGTAAACTGTAAGAATGTGATCCTATTGAAATTGATTTTATAGTGTTAAACCGTTTAATCCCGACTATCCTTCAAATTGGGGCAAAATCGGACCGATAGAACCTGAGGGAATGATGCTATATTGGTTTTACGTTTGCACGTATACATATTAATGTGAGTTTTGAGCAATGGTTTCATTGGGTACCGAATGGTACACATGTGTACCATAGGTGCGTAGATACACCTCACATTCCCTGAAAATGTGATCAAAATCGGATGGTAAACGGCAGACTTTTCTTTAAAGTCTTAACGTTATTGAAATACCGATACTGATATACCGATATTGAAATAACCGTTACTGAAATACCGCTTGTCGCCGGTCATTCCCATCGTCACGTATCTTCGACGGCAGTTGAATGAAGCGAAACGCGAAGTTTTGCGACTGCACGAATTCGCTCGAGAAAAGAAGTCATCCGGCAAACGATCAACCAGTGTGAATCGGCAGTACGTTAAGAAAATGAAAAAAATTACCATTTGAAAATCACCACAACATACTTTTTGTAATATTACTTAGATATCTACTGAAATCGTGTTAAATAATAAAAAATATCGATGGGAGCTATAACGGAAAAGTGCCTTCAAAGATCTATCCACAAAAATCTCTCATGGATGGCTGAGGTTGATGACTTGGAAGTGACCTATGAAACTCTGAAAGACTGTATACAAATATTTAGGTTTGAATAAAGGAAGATTTAAATTTAAGAAGATCGTTTTTCCGAAATGCATATAATCAGAAAATATTTAGAGATACTTTTTTGTTATCGATATTATATGTTGAGTTAGCTGAAGAAGTGTACGTGGCTCAACGCTACAAAAAAGGTACCAGTTCCACCCAAAAATGTTCCAACGCCAATATCGTCTTGTTCAGATACAATCAATTTGATAGGAATTAACAAAAGTTCATTAGGGTTTTTAAGCCCAATGGTTTTCTTCAGGGATGGTCACCCAATTGTTTGCCGCTAGCGTAGCAGCTCGATCGGAATGTAGGTCGTAGTAAATCAAAGGAATTCAACTTACCCTGGGGTTCGATAAGAGAATGAAGCAGGATGAGCTATCTTCAATCTTCAGGAAGTCGGTGGGCGTCGACGGGACTCAATGGCCTTTGTGCACGAAATCCCCTCTACAGGAGTTCTCCTTGAAGATGCATCATCCTCTCGAAATAGGATATCTTGACAAGAGGACCTCCACAAAGAACCTTTAGGCTGTGTGATGTGGCACGTCAAAGTAGGCTAAGCGGCTTCGCGAAGCACAAGCCCGAAGACGAAAACGAGTGAATCAAGTTTCAAAAGCGAAATTGGTGACAGTTAAGAAACTTGGATTGGTTGATGACTCGAGACTCACAAATTTGACGACGTCCAATATTTAAAGATGAAAGGTAATTAACTCCGAAATAAGTTGACCGAAAATGCTAATCTCTACGATACCAAACTCATTAACAAACTCGAATTTCATGGGCAATAAACTACGAAGCCAACTAAATCCATTATCAACAAACAGAAGGTTTCTTCTGCTTCCTTCTGTCGGTTATCGCCGAAGGAACTGTCAAGATGGATGATAATACAATCAAGTAGAATGCTGAAAATCCATAAAACGGTTGATAAACTCGAGAAGCTCTCATTAACGTTTAATCTTAATATATATTTCTCTTCTAGAACCTGGTATACTAACTTCAGTAGAGTATTGCATAATAAAATCACTTCAACATGGAACCCCAGCATGGAGCTATTCGAACTTCAATCCTTATAAGTTGGCTTCAATAGATATTCCGATGTTAAGAAGTCGCGCCGTAGCAACGTAAAATTCAACAACCGAGAAGCAGTCTTGTTCATTCATGAAACATATTTGACGTCTCAGTATCAGTAATAATAATAATTATTCATTCAGTAGTATCATTAGTAATAATAATAATTATTATTATTCCCCGGAATGGATAGAATGCTTGCAGAAATTCGATCGAAAGTAGTTTTTATTTAGTTCTTTCACTGTTTACGCATTAATAATTGTTATTTTAACGATAGTTAACCAGGGGGCACCTTAACGCACTTTGCGTCATAACCCCCCCCCCCCCACCGAGTTAACCAACTGCGGGTGTTACTGCAGCAGGGCCAAGCCATTTGTTGATCAGGCAGATGGCACCACAATGGTGGGCAGGTATGTAAAACACTGCCCCTCGTTGAACAACTTGGAAAACTGCTTACCTTGCGGAGTCAAGTTGGGAAACATCCACATAGATGCATTGATGTACGCGGACGACGTTGTTATGTTGGCAGAGAGCGTAGCAGACTTACAGAGCAACATTTACAGTTTGGAAAGATACGCTGACAGATGGGGTCTGGAGGTAAACCTGTCAAAGTCCAAAGTCATGGTGTTTCGCAAGGGTGGTTGCCTGGCAGAATCAGAACAGTGGACTTTCCGTGGAGAGCTTCTGGAGGTTGTGGGGTCATTCAAGTATTTGGGGATCAGGCTTGACTGTCATACGCCGATCACCTGAAGAATAGAGCAGCTGCGGCGAAAATGGGAATGAATGGCGTCTATTGATGGGTTTTTCTCCAAAAGAATGTACCTCCGAATGCTAAGCTGAAGGTCTTCAAGGCAGTAGCTAGGTCAATTAGATGTTATGGGGCTCGGATTTGGGTGGGATGCAATATAAGGTTGTGGAGCAGGTGCAACTGTACTTTGTAAAACTGATATTTGTTCTTCCGAAGAATACACCAAATTATTTCATATATTTGGAATCTAATATAGAAATACTATTCCTCCATACGCTGACCCTGCATGAGAGCACTGAGGTCACCCACACAGTTGCAGAGGAGACTGTCAGGTCTGGAGGCTAGTGGTATGCAGCCATACAGAAGTTAGCTGAGGATGGAGGATGCCCCCTGAATTTTGGCCTGGGTGACATTCGAGCCGGGCGCACTCAGTTGGATGCCCTAATTGATGTGATTCATCAGGCTAGTTAAGGTCCAGAGCTCTAGAGTCGAGCCAAATATATAGAATCTTAGATCACTCCTCTTGACAGTTTCAGTGGTTCCCTATGTGGGTTCTGAGATGGGTGTTATGGTTCCGGGGTTCTTTGGTACCACTCAACTGCATGCTGTTGAGCCCAAAGGCCCTCGTACCAGATGCGCTATATGTAACATGGGTGTACTGGCGACTGACTTTCACTTCCTTGCAGTTTGCCCAGGGCTTTTGGTTTGTTTTTCTTGGGAAAGCTCACTTAGGCAACGAACTTGGGGGACTGGTTCACACTTGCTAGGTATGGAGGGGTGGCGAGTTGGTGCAGGGTTACACTTGTCAACGAGTTCAATTGGAGATGAAGCAAAAAAATGTCAGATTTAGGCCCATAAAGGAAAGAAACAGAAGAAAAAAACTGTTTTATTTTACTATTTATTGTTAATTATTGTTGATATTGATATTTATCGTTAGTATTGTTGGTTTCACTGGAAACCCTCCTAAATTACTATTTATTGTTATTAGCTTGAGAATTCACGAACTCCTCATTCTCAACAACATTCTAATTCATCATCACCTCTCGTCCGGGATATATTTTCCGAGCGAGTCTCAAATGAGTTTGAAGGCTATTGCGTGGGCAAGCACATCCTTGGTCTACAATAAATATCGTATCCTAGCAGCATCAACATGTGCTTATTACTCATTCACAGACGCCTGTTTGATATTTCTGTACCTTTACACCATGGATATACTGTTACCTTCTTATGAAATTTGAAAAATTCGCTCCACAACAGAATGAGATGCTGCCCCTCCTGTGTCTACTGAGAGGCAATCCAGTTGTTATGAAAGACAAGCTCCACGTAGCTCTGCGGCATAAACGAAACAACGTGCATGTATTCCTGAGAGTCAATAATACTTATTTTTCGTAAATTCATTATGAACTTGTGTTTAATGGTATTCTGTGGTTCACAAGTTTCAAGAACATTCAATTTTAAGTGCAAGTAACGTACCGATGTTGAATCACCAAAAAGGAGCCTTGATCCTACATGCACACATGCAAAATACAGTTGTTATTGCAACAAGAAGCTCACAACTTTTCAATTTTTAATGTTTAAAGAGGGAGCTCCATAACACATTAGGGGCAATACAGATATTCATAATCAGATTTCTTTGTTAATAGAAGCAGATAACTACCACCTTTAGTTAGCTGAAATTAGAGTTCCCGTGAAGTCATCCTTAACGATGACCCTTCTGAGACGAAACTAAGTTATCTCAACCGGAGAAACTGATGTGAATAATTCAGTTGTCTTGTTTGAAGTGAAGACAGCAGACTAGTGCCATAATAATAACTAATAATAGTTGGAATACGAACCATACTGTAATAATAATAGTAAGAAATAACACTATTGATGTGTAGCAATACGAACTATCATACTCTCTACAGATCGGGTACACCAAGAATGAATTTATGAGGGGAATCCAACAGCAATCTTCAAAAAAATCAAAACCACCACAAATAGAAAATAAACGATGAAACAGACCAGAAACATCAAACCGACTGGGAAGAAACAGGAAGAAAAAACGCGGGTAATTAAAATATTTTTAATTTAATTAATTTTTATAAAGCCAATTATACAGTTTGTTTGAGTTGTACAAATACAGAGAGAAAAAAATGACAAGGGAGGGGGAAAAACATTATAAAATAATGAAGGTGTCACAGTTTTTCCTCACAACGAAAAAACTAATAATGACCAGCACAAACAACGCTATTTACAAATGATAAATTTCATAGAAGAGCAATAAGCACTAAGTCCACAGTGTTTTCATTCTCACATTTTAAAAACTTAAAAAGTCAAAAATATTCCATTACTCGCTCGAAATACCGCCTTAGAAGGATGAAGGGCAAGGCACATTTCCTGGGAATCATATCACCTAATTAAATATTTCATAAAAAAATATAATAATACGGATTTTTTTTTCTTGGACTTAATCATTTTTTTAAAATTTACAAAATACTAACAAGCGACAAAAATTAAAAATCTCCATAAATATATTACAAAAAAAAATCTGTGTTATTACCAACAAGTGCTTCGAGAAAAGAAAAAGAGAATTACAAAATAAATAGAGGTTGACAATTTTCGGCCAAGCAATAGAATTTATTGCACGAGCTTGCACCAACATTCTGAATTCATTTTTATTGTATAGTATGCAAGTATTAAATAAAAAACGGTTCTTATATGGTGTGTATACATACTGTATTTGTATACGGCGAATTTTCATTCCGTTCCACTAAGAAAGCGATCAAAAATTGATACAGGGAAGGGGAATTGTTTATAACAAATACGTAGACTAAAAGTGATAACATTAAAAGTACAACGAAGGTACAAAAAAAAACCTAAGGACTAGAAACGAAAAATGTATAACTTTGGGAGCCTAAATTTGTATCTACAAAACTGATAATAATAATATTTGTTAATTTAAAACTAAACGGTGCAAAATATATTTTTTTGCAGAAAAAGAGGGGAAAACAAAAGAATTGAGATTGGACAAGAAACATGAAACAATGCGGAAGAAATAAAACGTACATAATGCTATTTACAGGTAAGATTGTGAGTATATTGAGTTTTTAACGAACGGGTTTCGACAATCTCTTGAAAACACTCACTGGTCAGAATCGATTTGGGGTTCGCAAGAACGATTTCAGGAAAGCAACTTGTCTCAGAGAAATGGTCTTCTACATCCACGTAGGTAGATTGAAATTATGATATGTAAATGAATCACATGTACGGTAGGTATCTGGTAAAGGTAGGTATTTATTTATGTCACGAAAGCAAAATATTTAATATACATCGTCATGTAACAAGAGAATTGTTTAATAATAAACTTTGCATCAGAAAAGGTACCAATAAAATACCATGAAAGGCTGAAATGGTCTGATGTGAGATTGTATCTAATGAATTTCTGATTTCTTTAGTTTTGTTTTCTAGAGAGATAATTTGTTCGGAACGTTCAATTCTCATTTAGATATTTAGTACAAAATTTAAATTTACGGTTGAACTTGGTAAATGGATGAAGCCAATTCAAACAACGATGGCAAACTTGGAAATGGAAAATTGGGTGGGTTAAGCCATAAGAAAATCCCAAGGATACTGATTCCACTTTGTACAGAAATTGTACCATTTACCATGAATACTGGTCACAGTTCCTATGCCCAACGGTTACCTCATCCCTTTAAATAGTTCGAAAAAAAAACCTTGTTACCTACAAATAATACGTACCATTTACTAAAGAGTTTTTACAATGAAGTATGCAGTACTGTTTCTGATGCGAGTAAACTTTACAATCACCACCGACCAACAAACGGTAAGGGAGTTTTACAATTCCATAAGTTAGGTAAAAAACTGAAAAAATTCCAGTACATGTCATTCAACTAACATAAATAGAAGTACATTGTTCTAATAACTAAGTGATGATATCCGTCCTACAAGGCAAGAAACTAGCTAATAAAAATGGTCTCATCTTCAATTTTTTTTTTTACAATATAAAAACAAAAACTCGATTTTTTTTCTATATGCTTATTTTTCAAGAAAGAAAAAGACAAAATCTTAACGAGACTAGACGCTACTCTTCAGATTGGTGACAAGTTCACTGAGGTGATGATTACATTTGATAAAATAAGGCTCAAAACAAACCGAAAATACCATTTTCACCTGTACGCCACAAAAAAAGGCATCAGCCCAGTAAGTACGCTCGATATAAAATTCAAAAATAACTTACAATAATTAAAAAGAAAAATGCAATAATCAATTGTTGAAATAAAATGCGATCATATTTTTTTTCCGAAACTTTCCAAATTAAGGGGTTCCCATTTATTTTAAAAAATCTTCTAATGACTAAAACTTTACTTCACTAGGTATTCAGTATGAAATACTAGGATTCTGAGAAACGATTTGGCAAATTGTTCAAATTCGAATAATCTAAATTTTACTAGAGCTGTACCAATGAAAATCTCTCTTCTAATAGTGAGAGGAGACAGAAAAGGTTTGTTTTTTAATGAATAATTTACTGTTTCTTTCATCGTAACGCAATATTTCTTAGATTATGTATAAATATGAGCTGATATTTCAAGGATACGAATGAATTTATTTAGAATAATTAATTCACTGACCGAGTATATATGAGGTATAGGTTCTCTCAAGACTCAACATTCTCCTTATAAATATGACTGGAGAGTGGATAATTTCATAAAATATTAATTAAGTGAACAAAACAAGAAAAAAAAACTTCATAAATATAGATTTTAATCGAATATGAAAGTCTGTTACTTCGTTTCGAATGAGAAAAAATCGATGGTTTGCTTTTTGTACAAATTATTTCCAACTACAATAAAAAATCAACAATACTTATTCACGGTTTGCTTGGTTTCGTAATAAAATTCACTATTTTTTATTTTCAAAACTCTGCGAGAAGAGTAACAATAAAAAAAAATTCTTTAAGATGTGAACGTAGTCATTTCGAGAGCTTACTTATTACTCGTATCAATGCTCCGTTTTCATCCTTGAGCCGCTGATTGTCGCATTTTAGTTGCTCAAGTTGCTGTAAAGAAAAGGTTTAAATATAGAATACGGCACATACTGTAACGAAAAAACTACCTTACAATTTGGAATAAACCAAAATTTTAAAATTCCTCAGGATCAACGTAAAAATAAGATTTGACTCTTGATAACTCCTTTCATTGAATAGAAAGAGGTCAAGGAATAACAAAACACATGGATTTACTTTGTTACCTTTGAACATTCTTAAATTTTGATCATCAGAATTTTAAGAAATAGAAAACAACTACATGAAATGGGACTGGAACTAAAACACGAAAAGAGGATGGAGAGAGAACGGTGTGGCCTTGACGGCAGCGCTCCCAGCGTTTCTTCATTGTACTTACTATTGATGTTATCGACTCTTATCCATATGGTATTATTCCACTATTCTTATTCTGTTCTCTACTGTTAAAAACTTCATCAATCGTAACATCTGAATAACAAACGAGATTCCTGTGATGGTCCAAAGTTACCTACTATGTTAAATAATGGTTTAAAAACCTATTAATTTTACAGGGAACTGCATTTTTGTATAACTATTTACACCTTTTGTCATAATTTAGATTACTATTGCATCCTGACTAGCAATTTCATACCTGGCAACACACTCAAGGGGCATTTTTTCACCTAGATAAATTTCATACTTTGGTTTTTATCTATGTGTTTTAAGCCCCCACCCCACCACTTTCCTTCTTATAGCATCAATTCTATGTAACAAGACTATGCAGCCAAAAATCTCCAGAATCCCCATTTTCATCATGTTTGAAAATTGGGCTGACTTGATCTTAAGAGCAATTAGGTCCTAAATGAGACGTGTTCAAAATTGCGATTCTTTAAAATCAATCCTAGAGGGGTAAAAGTGGCTCATATAGCGAAAAGACCTTGCTGATTCAGAATCTATCCAGCTTGAAATGTAAAATAAACAATTTGTGGCGGGGGCGTGGAAAAAAAATAATCACGCAGTGCTTAGTCCTGTTATTGACATTAATAAACCAAAGTAGGAATTTCTCCATTATTATCTTTAATTTAACACCTTATGAAATGGAACGGTATCATGACCATAATTGACGAGAACTAAACTGGCATTGTATCCGATTTGGTACCTTCAGCAACAATTTTCATCGATAATCAATCATTTGGATATTTTCTTATCCGATTTTATCCCTTACTTCCTAATAGGATATGATATCCTCAACTGGACACAACATCCTCTTAATTCTGAAAGAAAAAAACATATATATACCAATAGATTTTTTACCTGACCTATTCAGGGTCCCAATTAAAGGACGACTCTGACAATTCTCCGTTGATGAGCTGTAATCTATGGATATTCCTAAGGAGATGATGAGCTCTATGAAGATGAGCTCTAATCTATGGATATTCCTACGGAGATCTCCTGAGACAGGAGATCAGCTACGTTTTTTCAGGTTGAAATTTTATATAAATACATTAAAAATGCTGAAACTCTATCAAAAATTATAACTTCTTTTTTTTAAATTATGAATTGATTTTAAAAGCCATTGATCCATGAAACCTCTCAGAGCCGGAGGGAGTCAAATTTACAAAACTTTACAGAGGCAAAGTTTCGGAACTCTTCAGGATCTTCTCTGGGTGCTCCCTTATTAGATCATATGGTAACACCGATATCAACTATTATACAAGTTATTAACTCAATGAAAGAAAACAAATCAATGAATCAACGAACATGTACACAAAATATACATGATTTTATCATGCCGACCAGACAAATAGTTATCAGCAATCGCAATCTCAGAATGATGGTTAGGACGTATCTGTCGAAATTATGAGGAATTTATATTACAATGCAATGGACTGGTTAATGGATTGAATGGTTTCGAGATTCCACGGCGTGATATCGAAAGACAGACAAACAGGTTAAAAACTCAACATTACTTCAGTCCTGCTGGTACTGATAGGTAGGTGGACACGTCATGTTCGATTCAGCCACCATTGAGAAAGAACTGTGTATTTTTAAAAAAGTTATCGATAGTTTGAGACAGATGTAGTTTAAATGATCAATTCGCCAACTTCTGCACAATAGATCAAGACTAAAAACTAAAAAAACGGTAGTATCGATATTAATTTAGTTCCATAAAATATCAGTTCAGACCAAAGTGCCACGCTGGATGTCAGAGGAATGTACGTCTTATTTGAAAGACTGCTCTAGGTTGTTCACAAACAGCTAGTGGGTGTCTAGCCTCTTCTACACTACTACTACAACTCCGCGGCGTTACAACCCATGGAGGGTTCGAGCCTGATCAATGACATGTCCCCATGCCGTTCGGTCCATAGCCAGTGTTCGGCATCTGCGTGCATCAAGGTGTTGCAAGTCATCCTCTACGCCATCAACCCAGCGCAATCGCGGCCTTCCACGGAGTCTCCTTCCACCCGGATTGTTACAAAATAATTTCCGTGCAGCCCTTTCATCTGGCATCCTCTGGACGTGCCCTCTACTCTAGACTCTTCTACACTCCCAGTCTTGAATCTTGTGGGAAGTGGGCAATTTCAAGGATATCAAGGCTTATATCCCATTGATCTTTCCACATGTGCATGAACATATGTACTTATCTGATCAGGACACCAGTTATGTCCAAGGGGAATAACCTATAGTCGAAGAAGTCAGATTAAATTAGCCCAATAGCTCAACGCATTAGTGTTACAACTAAAGGGGATTCCCCCTTAGTAGTGAGGACCCGAGTTCGAACCCAGTCAGAAGTATCAGTATTTTTGGGCTTCAACAGTTGTCGCAGGCAGTAGGACCCAAAATAATATGCAACACTGATTAATTTAATCCCTTTCCAGTCAACATACTGTAAACATAACATTCCCTGTAGTAGCGCAACTGCTGACTTGTTCCAGCGAGCATCTGCTGAGCCAGCAGGGGTGCAGTTTCACTTCGCCATTTCGTCCGACCCAAAATCAGCCGAAACGGCAAGTATTTGACTCTGGGAAACGTAATGGTCAAGGAGAATGACCCACAGTTGAAGAGGTTGGATTAAATTGGTCTCATAGCTCAACCCATTACAATGTTGCAACTAAAGGGAAATTTCTCTTCATACACTCCCTTGCCATACAGATGGTTATTTGTCTATGGTCTAGCACAGGGGTCTTCAAACTACGGAACACAAGCTGGATGCGGCCCGCGGAAGTATTTGGTCCAGCCCACCGCCCGCGGACGCCAATGGGAAAAATTAGGCTACCCCCAGAACAGAAAGAAAAGTCAGTCATGTGACCCAGCGAAAACTATAATTATCATTAATCACCAAAAACTAAGTTTTGGTTCCTATATTAGGCCTAATTTTGAATTTGTCTAATTCGTAGGAGTCTAAAACTAGGTATGTTTTCAATTGTCTCACTTTCAAAATTTTATATTCCTGAAAATGCTGTTTTATGGAATCTTAAATACAATCTCTAGAACTAATTTTTCGTTCTTATATTATGCCTAATTTTGAATTTATCAAACTCGTCTGGGAATTCTTGGAAACACTGTTTTTAAGTGCCTAATTTTCAAAATTTTCCGGGGGAGAGCCCCCTTCAGCTTGGGGACTAGCCCCACAGACCCCCCAGTTGGCCCGCCCTACCACCTCCACATTATGATACGGCCCTTGGGGCAAATAGTTTGGAGAAGAAGAACTACATCCAAACCTTTGAGCTAAATGGTCTATGCTTAGTGACACTGGAAATGATTAGATGCCATGAGTGCTTAACTATTAAAAAAAGCTCCATCACAGCTGGAAACTTCTGAGAAATATATTGACATCAAATTTACCTAAGTGATCAATGAGTATTTCCTGTTAAAATACAACCCCAAATACAGCCGAAATCACTATTTTGTATATAAAAAGAAGCAATTCTAGCAGAAAATTCCCACACATTAATATTCTTGTAATGTCCGGCAAGGGCATGAGTTTGTAATAAATACTTAACATATAAATCCCTTAGAGTCATTTGCGTGTTAGGAACATAATTCGTCTGACATTCTACAAAATATGAGGAATTTTACGTAATTTTTAAAGCATTTTCCTCGCACTTACATCTATCTGAACGGGAAAGTTCGTTCTTTAGACTCGTACATCGAAAATATATCATTTTCTTGGTCCACCTACCAAACGAGTCAGCCAGAGTCATGTGAACTGCTCATGATTTTAATGACATTGTGAACTCCTTCCTACTTGAAGAACGCAAATTGACTGGATTTATCTGTTATGCTCAAGACAAGCAATGTAATACTGTAGATCCGGTTCTATTTTTCAATCTTTCAACCAAATCAATGGTTTTCAGGAAATGGCTACTTGATCTCATTTTGGATTTCGTTTTATTCTCCATTGTGATTTTCTCCTATATCATTCAATCATGATTCGATCCTTCTAGGAACAACAACAACTTTAAAATAGAAATGCCGACTGAGAAGAACGAAGAACTTCAACGGTAAGTAAACTTTACAGACACGTGACTCTCATTTAGTGGTATTCAACTCATCAAGATTGCCAGGAAGGATGTTACAACTTGGAATATTTTACCTTATTGAGCACAATTCAATACCCTAATTGCAACAATAACTTTCAAGATTCAATAGACGGTATTGGAGGCATCCAAGAAGTCAACCACGTTCAACAGGCCCTACCGTGCTTCCCCTCTCACGGAAAAGCTGGAGAAATGTTATTAAACTTTTAATGTTCTAAAGAAGAACAGGACAACGGAATAATGAGTAACTGTAAACCAACCAGAATTCTCTATTCACTTAAATGAAGTAAGTTGTAAATCACTGAAGAGATAGGCTTATATCCAGCAAGATGCGTGATTTCATTCACCAAAGTTGTGAAGAATCGAAAAGCTAGTTATATTTTACAAGCTAATGCAGAACCTTCGTGAATCGTCAGATTTTATTTCACATGCCGAATACGTTTTCCGAGTGCTTAGGTCTTAAGCATTAGTGTACGTGATAATGCACAAAACTAGATCGTGCCAAAACTAAAATTTATATCAATGGTAGGCGTAATGTCAGACATTTGAAGCGGGTTATATAAAGTTAAATGTGGACGAAAATTTGATGTACAGAAAGCAATAACATCACAAACATAATTATCGTGAATGCCCAGACATCACATTCGCACGGGACATGGAGTTTTCTCACTTCGCACAACCTAACAACTAACACGAAACATCTTGCAAATTTGTAGGCACATTGGAAATGAATAAACAATGCCAAGAGCATTGATTGAAAAACTATGACAGTTAATTTGGCTCATAAGATATCTGAGTTGTTTAAGTATGTAGGTAAGCAATCAAACGTTATCATTAAAAATGATCAATATCTTCGAATGTCGACAAACCCAAACTAAATACTTCTATACTCAGAAAAGAACTGGATACGTTGTAATACAACAAAACAGAACTCACTTTGTATATAGGGAATTCCCACATGACAGGACGTACTCAACAAAAAAAACCTCTTGGAAAATTATCAATTTTATAAAATTTTGCACACCAACGCGAGCCGTGTCGCAGAATTTCAGAACCATTTGCTGCCATACGTGCGTCCACAGTTGACCGTACTAATTCGCCATGTGGAATGTTCAGTGAAGCTTAGGAGCCGTTTCACTTGTGATAAACAATTATAATTAGTGAATTTTGCGTAAAATTGTCTGCACATTCTGGTGGTGTCGTTAAAATTGAAATAAAATTGGCATATGATATCTTCAAGCACATGGCCATCAAACGAACCTACCCAGAGCAAAAACCAGAAGGCATGCAACGTCCAATAAGTCTCTACATCAGATATTTTTTTGTACAATAGAACATCGTGTGACCCCGCCCATCACAGTTCCATGAATAAAAGGAGGAAACGCGAAATTGAATAAAGCTCTGCGCGATTACGGAATTTTATATTGAAAACAAGTAGTACGAATAGAAAAAACAGCCAAATGGTGAGCACAGCTTCGAAGGGGTGTCGAATGTAACCTTCTCTGGCGATAACTGCATTTATCATCTGTAAAGCTCATTTCAGGAAATTCAGTAAGGTTTGGTATCGTATTGGTGATGGTAGAAACTGGAAGCAGTGCCACAAGTCGAGGCGTATCTCAATGTCTGCAGCATAATCTAACAAGGTATATGGTCATGAACCATATGAAATTGACCAGATTCGACAGGTCGTTCGCCAGCAAATGAACTGCCTTGAAAGCGAATAGGTCAGCTCAGGTACCACATCCATCAACCTAGCATAGATTACACTATATCCAAATCTTTGGATCAAAAGTCAGATTTGGCAAGTGAACCAAATGTACACCACTCCAGTGTAAAACTACTTTTACGAAGAATTTTGAAAAACCATCGATGGATTCACACACGATTTCTACAAAATCTGCACTATTCCATACATTATTGTTGAACAGATATGACGGATGGAACTTGAAGACGACTTCCAGAGATAAATTGAATAATTTTCCATAAAATGATAGAAAACATCTTGAATTGAGAAAACTGATATTTTCTTTATTTTAATTCGATTGGCTGCACGGTACCTGAAATGAGGTTCAGAGAAAACGAAAACAGCTCAGACTCAAAACGTGATAGGAGTCCGTAGATTTATGATGAGTTTTAATAATGAACCTTTGCATTCGATCAATATAAAAATAATTAGCCTTTTCAAAATTTGTAGGTGTTTGTTCCATGATGGGTAGAGATTTCAAAAATATAATTCTTTTTTTTTTTTTTTTAAAGATGAGTAAATGAAATCCGGCTGTTGTCCGAAGCTTTTCTATGAAACTACTGGAGCAAAGTTTACGAAATTTGGATTAAAAAGAGAGTCGGAGATGTATTTTTAGTGAACACCAAGAGGTAAAAGTTAAGAAGTGATTAAAAAAATGCTTTTAGAGTAGGTAAATGGCATTTTTCTGGGTTGATTTCAGTAGACATAATTTCAATGACTTGAATGAGACTACTCAGTCGCCCATATAAGGGGATCTTCAGTCTGGAACTACCCAGAGAGTAGCACATTGATCTTCAATCTTGAAGATTTTGGGTTCGAATCCACGCAGGAGCAGGATTTTTTATTAATTCAATATCATTATTATCATTTAACCGATTTATAATCATTTGGTATCTAAACGCTTGGTTCGTTCGACCATCGTCTACGTAGATCTATCAAGCTAAGAATAGACGCCGTTTAATATTTATCTGTAAGGCTGCGATCTGCGTAGAGAGGCTATCAAATACAGAGAAAGCAACCCTTTGTGGATAATTTGCAGCGTTTTGATCAAATTTTGATTTTGAACAACTCGTACACATCGTAAAACGTAAAATCGCACTAACTTTCAACATAAATCTATAATGCACAATCGTTTGAAAAACAATATAGAATTCTACGAAAATGATTTGGAGCATTTCCCTGTGAACTACAAACAAGAAAATCTTGTAG
Organism: Creontiades dilutus; assembly: GCA_031894815.1. NCBI lineage: Eukaryota > Metazoa > Arthropoda > Insecta > Hemiptera > Miridae > Creontiades > Creontiades dilutus. Next base: position 777,018 of record JAVIWC010004007.1, read on the forward strand.
CGGTCGAAGAAATAGCGATGTACATTATAATAGTAGAATTTCGTCAACAATTGTCGCTACACAACCCAACCTCCACATCCCACTCAGCGTGCATTATAAATAAATCGAAAAATAAAATATTAAAACGATTTTCGTTTTCGACAAATAAACAAAAAAACAATCACTAAATGCGAGAGGGGCAAAAAAAACAAGCAAAATTAAATTAGGACACTCTCGGAAACACCACGCACACACGCTGAGATGATTTTTACCTATTTTGTGTGTGAAGAAGTGAGTTTCGAAACGACTCTAGTTAAAGCGCGGTTCTCAGCACGCAGCCTTTCATTATCCGCTTTAAGCTTTTGTAATTGCTGGAAAAGGTCAACCATGTTAAAGGAAATTTGAAAATGATAACTCTACGAAGTTTCCCAAGTGTCAGGTACAAAACTTACTTTCAACTCCTCTTCCATTTCTGAGAGTTTACGTTCCATCGCTCGCTTTTCACGCTTCTCTGCGTCGGACATTCCACTTCGTGTCTGCACAACGACGGATACAGTTATCATTAGTAAATTATGACACTTAATGAACACTTAAAGTTAGCATCTATCAACAAGTTTCTAATTAGAAAACTTCCGTTTTCGATACATTGCAGAAATTGCACTTCAAACCCAATGAACACAACACCTACTGCAGCACTGGAGTTCTGTTAGCTCTCATACCTCTGAACATTCATGAGCAGAGAACAGCCTACCTGGGCGCAACTAGAATGCTACAACTGAGAGGTTTTAACGTTTCCTTGCATAAAGGTAATCAGTTAGAAATACTGGATTAAAACATAACCAGTGTCTATGTTAGTTCCTGACATCATGCCGTCAAAAATTAACTTTGAGCGACAATTTAGGGTGACTTTTATTGATCGTGAATTCTGGAAGAGAGGCCTACCTCTATTTGAGCCAGGTTCACTAGTGTGGGACTAGTGGGGATGGATCTGTGATGAATGGTGGCAACGAGTTCGGGGGTAAAGGGCCCTAATTTTACCCTATCCAATCCTCCTGGACAGGTGGGCACTTATTATCAGGATAATTAGGATGGTTCAGTTCCCACGCAACTGAACTGTGTGGACAGATTGCTAAGAAACAGCTCAAAGGTGCAAGAAACTGCATACTGTCAGGCAGCAATAAACGCTAGTTGCCCTCACCTCCCTCAAGGCTGCGACCTGGGACAAAAAACTGACATTGTTCTGAGTACCAGGACTTGAAGGAATAGTGAGCAAAGAGAAAGCTGATTGCTTTGCTAAAAATCGATCAACCAGGGGCTACTAAGAGTTACCTATATAACTCCAAAGATTCAGAAATAAGAAGATAAGGCACGAACAATACAATGGCACAATACGCCTAGAGAGGCAAGCCGAGCAGTTCTTAGCCATCTCAAGAAAACGCGCAACTACTCCATTGTCAGTTAGGTGGCAAAAACCTTCGCTAATTTATGGGTCTCCTCCTCATTTGGCACAGTCCCTTAAGGTACCACTTTAACAAAATATTCAGAAGATATATCTTCTACAAGATAGAAAAGTAGTTTTTCTGTTTGATTTTTATCGCTTTCCCTAGAAGAATCGAATGAGAGCAACCTGAGTACTGAAAAAAACCATTCGTGCCCCAGGAGAACGAGAGAAAAATGATTGGCAACACGATAATGGACCGCCAAGCAGTTTTCAAATGCAGCAGTCGACCAAAGCTAAGATGACTCTGGTCGGCCCTAATTTGTTTTCTCATTTAAACTATCCTGCATGACTATGTTAGGTTAAAGGGAAACATGATGATAGAACTTAGGTCATATTCTAACCGCATGCATTAATACATGATTGCGCATAGCTTCAAGCGCTTGTTGCTTGTTTTATACATTCTTCATACTGAAGAAAGCTAACTAATACTCAATAAATAAGTCTTTGAACAATAATTTTTTGGAAAACTTACATGCGATGAACCTCTTTCAGATCTTCTCGCATCTGAAAGTTCATTTTCGGTGCATCTAAGCTTTTCACGAAGAACAGCGTTCTCAGCTTGAGACTCTTCCCACAGCTGTAAACAGACAAAATCAATGTTAGGTCAAACTACTATAAAAGAGCACAGGATTGGCAAAAAACGTCTTGAAAACGTATTGGCAAGTAATGGATGCGTTATAGTAATGTAACTCTTTGTCCGGTTTTTGCATATCAAACTTGTAATGTTTTTAAAAACCACAACAAATTCTTAATCGAATAATAAAAAGCACTTAAACAAACCATTACTTCCAAAAGAAAGTATCACAATCACTCCCTCCATTCGGCCCATTCATAATTAAATTTGAATGATCTGAACTGTTATAAAACTAGACCAAAGTCCTAATTATAAGATGTATGTGCAGCGCTTGAAAGGATTGTCTATTCCCCAAAATGACAGGGGATTCAAAATTTCCGAGGTTTGTTCCCCAACTAAGATAAAATTGGTGTCGAAAGATTTTTATTTCAAACGCTCAATAAAATCGGATACAAATACAGAAGAAATAACGCGATAACCCTCTCCAATCGTCCATTTCACATTGAAAATTGAATGAGCTGAAATGTGTGTAATTTCTAAACTAAAATTACTGAGAAAAAAATTGACACGAATCAGTAGAGAATTCTTGCTTGAGCAGCGATTGGAAGGGTTGGCTGTCACCCCCTCCAGTCCCCCTTGACAGTGGCCCAGCACTCCCCTAGATCAATTCTAATAGGCGTCCCTCTACTGACGAAGTCTTACTTCAGAGAGACGTCCTAAAAACGACGTACCAAAGCCATTACGTGTGGATCGATAGATAAGATAATTGTTGACTATTGATATTCGAAGTGAAAGGTCAGGCCAGGAATCCGGAGAAGTGGGCAACCTGCCAACGAGTTGACAGGTCTTCACACTTCCCACTGTGTCGTTATAATAATAGAGAGAGTGGATAAGACATTCGCGTGTCAATAACCCACCCACCTGCCAAGTGCCAACTTTATATCCAACGAAGAAGACGTGGTAACCAAGAGAAGCTTAGTGCACTGAACAAACAAATTATTTTGCAGACAAGCGTGCAAGCGACTTGCAGACTTCAATAAAATGGTCAAAATTTGGTATAATAAATTCGCTGAGGGCGAATAAGAAATCATTTATATGGCCGAAAAATCAGTGTAATTCATTCAATATTTGGGATGACATGATATTTGGGTAATCCAGAAATTAACAACAATAATTGGTTTCAAAGTTGCTAGTTTTAGAACTCTTTTTCAATACTTTCGTACTGAATCTTAGAGCTATGTTAAAAGTTGACACATTTCATAAACCCAGGGAAACACATCAAGCATGCCAATATTACAAAACATGATGTGGGCATGTTAGCAACTATTTTTAATATATTTACACTTAAAAAAATGAGGGTTCTTGAAACTGCTGCGTCTAAGCATTAATCAGATGCTTTTTGGCTTTAAGGGTATCGTCTGGGTGTTGCAAGCTTATTGCCTTAGCCCTTGGAAGTGACTAGTCCATTCCGTCACCTTCTTGTAATAAATTACAGCCATTTCCAACAGAAGAAGAGATATACATCCCCCGATGTTTTCTTCATTCACAAGGAATTGAGCTGCCATTCATCTGCTTTCCTCCACGATTCTGGGCACTGATGGGCTCCCACGTAGGAGTCTCCCCCCTCTGCACATCCATGTTTGGACTGAGCTTGAGGAGGAATGGCCTCAATTAGGCGGATGTAGAGCAGTTAGAAGGGAATTACAAAATATCTGCCCTCGGGCGTGCAGCCCAGTTAGAATCTGGGGACAATGAAGAGTTTAGTAGCATGGCAATCCTACCTCAAAACTGGTACCATGGGTTGGGATCAGCCAGGCATCTGCTGCCTCAGTGGCACCAGCCTGCCCTCCTGTTGAGATTGAGTTAGTGATAGCAGTGGCTGAGCACACCTCACCCCACAGGATTTCCTAAGGGCGCTTAGAGGAAGAGACTGCATCACAGGGGACTTGTACCCCAGTAATGAGTCTTGGCATGTGAGTTCCTTAGTTGGTTGAACTAGCAAGAAAGTTCTACTTAACTGGTATTGCATTGGCGAGCAGGTAACCACACTAGGCCTGAATAGTTGTCCCGTTTGCTTGCAGGCAGGGGAGGGGGGGGAGAGCACAGTCCAAGAAGGATAGGCTCTATTAATCAAACGAATGTTCTTTCAAGATGGGGATCATTGATAAATGCCTCCAATCAACATCTAGAATGCTCCAACCAGGCGGATCTACCCTAAATTATGGTTCTCCAGACTACCAGACTTAACTGGCAGTGCCATGGCGAGCAGGTAACCACACTAGGCCTGAATAGTTGTCCCGTCTGCTTGCGGACAGAGGGGGAAGCACAGTCCAAGAAGGATAGGCTCTCCTAATCAAATGCATGTTCTTCCAAGATGGGGATCATTGATAAATGCCTCCAAACAACATCCAGAATGCTCCAACCAGGCGGATCCACCCCAAATGATGGTTCTCCAGACTACCAGACCATTCATGGTCAAACAGCCTTCGTCTATACACAGCCTGAAAATAAAAAGCGTTTTTCTACGATTGAGTTGATAGAAATGGATGCCTACTAACCTTTTTATAGTCAATCTCTCCATTTTCAGTGGTGGGCTGCTGCCTGCTACTCTCGTCCTCGACAGACACAGAGTTTAGCCTTGATGACGCCTCCGACTGCTCTCCACCACTCTACAAAGGGATTAAGAAACAACAGATGAGTTACGTACGATAAATTTATAATCTTGACTAGTTGAAAGCTTAATGAAAGTATAGGTACAACTAATGAATAACCGTTCTTTCAACTTCGTTCCAATTCTACTAAAATAAAATTAATAAATACATATAGTATACATTTCAATAGAACTATAAACAACCAATAAACCAGTTATCCTTGATTGTGTGCATACCAACTCAAAGAACAGAGCTCCGATACCTTTCTTCAAGAAAGGAACACAAGCACGTCGGTTTGGGCCATTACATTAAACCTACTATTTAAATTTACAATAAACTTTAAAAGTTGAGCTAAAATTTAATAAGAGAATGTTAACAATGAATTATCATCTCGTATTTATGGTGGTCTCATTACTTTGAGAATCCGTGCGGAATTGCAGTATTTCTTTAAAGCTTCGTAGTGAACGAAGTAAACCCACGCATCAGTATAACTGGCGTTATTCCAGGGGAAAACCCCAATTTTAAGAAGTTCAAGTTTTAAATTGGAACAAATCACTTACGGTTCGATTACAAAGAAAATTTAGGGGGAATTTCCAACAGGTAAACCTGCAGAAGCCTCTAACATCTACTTACTATTTTGACAAATACTTTCTGAGTTTGGTTTTTCCAACAAATTTCAGATGAATGCACGTACACTGTAGCCATTGCTGATCCGACCAAAAATAAACTCCATTCATACCTTTGGAAATGATAAATGCAAAGGGGATCTCATTGCTAATGCACTACCTGCACATTTCAGGGAAATTAGAAGAATATTGATGGTGCTTTCCTTTTGATACATAAATTTGAGTTTGCCCATGCTTAGCATCAATAATCAAATATTCTAATAGCACCGGCATTTTCAGGCAAAGTCTAACGAAGACCATAGACAGTTCGGGGTAGTCATTGATTGTGTGAAATAGTTTTTGTTTCAAATCCGCTTTTACTAATGGTTTATCAGGTATACCATATGCTTGTAGGAATCTTTTCAGAAGCTAATCCTAACAATTCCGAAAAATGAAATACACAATAGTAATCCTTAATTTAATCCTAATTATAAGAATGTGAAATCACTTTCCTCAACTAGCCTGTCCTAGAACTGTATCCCCCATCATTGAATGGAGTTCGAGCAGTTATATCGTGGAAGGTACCACATTTTTCTATCTTCAGTATGGTTAGAATGCATCCATGAAAAAACAAACTTTCTTAGTTGCCTAAATGTTGCTAACATACCTCATACCCTTCTGACGAAGCAAGACTTCTTGTGCTGGCTGTCAGGACATGATCAGATTTTCTTGAGGGTCGCGTGAGTTGCCTATTGAAACTACTGGATCGGCTGGGATATCTCGAAGATGAAGGACTTCTGATGGTCGGGGTAATGTTGTAAGAAGAGCCAGGGCGATAGGTGCTGGGAGAGGAGGATCTGGAGGACTTGCCGCCCAGGGAAGCGTTGAGGAGGGAAGAAAACATCGCTGGGGACATGGGAGAAAGAGATGTGGAAGAGACAGAAGGAAGATGGAGTGAGCCATAACCGGATGACGTGCCGCCATAAGAGGTATACGAAGTGGGGCTGCTGGACAGACCGTTCAAGTAAGGGGAACTCTGAGAGAGGCTGCTACCATATCCTGGAATACCCCAAATCCCAAGTTGACAAAAGGAACTGCCTTCGAAAGGTTAAATCTCTCGCCAGCCTTGTACATACATCAATTGTATTTGGGTTTAACGCCAAGCACAAATCCAAGAACATAGGACAATTTTGACAATACCGGAGGCCTAAGGAGGCTTGGAACAAATTTCTAATGGACACTCTCTTCCTGTTTTCAAGTTAATAATACAAATTGAAACTCGCAACACATACAGCATTGATTTAATTCGCGGATAAAACATTGCACCAAACACTGTTTTTGTTTTTTATCTTCAATAATGAGCCTGCGTAGTTAACCAAGACAAAATTATACATCCCTCCGCTTCAACAAAATTGGCAGTGCCTTATCCAGAATACCAAATTTTGAAATCTCTTCTACTTTATTCCGTTCAATACACTACCATGCCCGTTCTCATTTTAAATGTAATAGAAATACGTAACTAGATTGGTTTCTACACCTTAAAAGGATCCCCAGCTTCTTTTTGAAATTCAATCGTAGTGCTCAAAGGTGAAAACTTGGCTCTGGCACTTTTCGAACATTCCCACTGGCTGTGTAAGGCCTAATCTGATAGAGCCAATGACACCAACAACCTGCGGGCAGCCATCCAGAACGAGACACGTGAATAACATTAGTTTGTTAAGCACTAGTGTCTGGGCCTAAGGTAGAATAAAGTCATGTTTACAATAAATTTCCGCCAAAATTAAAATGCCAACTATAAAAAATGTTGTTGTTGATTCAAAATTATTCTGGCCACCCCAAATTCAGTCACATCCTCAGTGAAGTTGACTCTTTAGCCAAATTTAATTAGATTTATGTAAGTACGTATCTTGGGACGTATTATCGTTCTATCAATACCACTTGCAAAGAGGCACATATAAATACTATCCTGCGCTTCTTCGGTACACGCACCAAACTGCTATTGAGTCAGAAAGCGATGAGGAGTTCCAGAACAACCTTTATCAGGCTCGTTGCATAATTTTCCCCCAGACTTGAATAATTTCTTGAAAAGTAAACACATTTATGGAACACATCCCTTGGGATAATAACCAGAATTACAAGGCTGACGAAGAGATTCCGAAAAACATAAATCACAGATATTGATCGGTATCCAGCTTTTGAAGAGAACTTTATTCAATGACAGCATGTTTGAGGAAGACAACACTAGCCCACTGAAAAAAGTGTGTTGTTTGGTGCCAAGGAGGTAAGAGTTGGTGTGGGCATTTTTATGTGAGGTGAATTCAAATCTGAAACCCATTTTTCATAAGGCCTAGTTTTTGAGATATAAAATTGATTAAAATATTTTCTAGCTACGTTAGAGTGTTGAAAAAATTCACTTCAAAAATCCCTATTAATTGTTCACTTTCAACCTCGCTTTTTTATACGGGCAGAATCCTAATTTGAAATCCGATTTCTGCTATTTTCTTCTATTCTACTGGAAACAGTGGTAATGTTGACAAGTACCGGCAACACCCCCCCCCCCCCCCGCCCCACACCGTTTTTTACGTTTGTTGACATTTTTCAAAAACCTAAATAGAGTTTTTGAAAAAAACAACGGAAAATAGAATTGGTCAATCCGATTCCAAAATAGCTATTTCATATCCAAGTTCTATTTTTTCACTTGGGTGATGAACGCAAACGTTAGTTATAGGTATACAAAGTATTGATTTAAGAAATTGGTTAGAAGAAATTAAAAATGTATGTACAGCATGATATTGCTCAACACAATTGATGAATTTGTTGGAACTAACTGCTAGAAGGTAACTAAAATAATTATCTACATTTATATATTCAATCACAATGAAATCTTTGAGAAGGAACTTTGAACAGACGGGTGTACAAGCGACACCTTTCTGAGATTTGACAAATGAAAGTGATAAACTGAAAAAGGATTTTTCATGCTGAATCCGATTTTGGAATCAGATTTGTTTTTTCCAAAATTGAGTTTAAACATGTATAGAACACTGTTTCTTTTGTGCGTATATTATTAATTTTACTGCTGTTTCCTGTTGAATGGAAAAATACAGCTGAAATCGGGTCACAAATTTGTATTCTGCACTTTATAAAACATAGAAATGGTGGGTGAGAGTGAAAATTAATTGAAACTCCTGAAGTGATATTTCTAACAATCAAACGGAGCTAAAAATTAGATATGAGCTCTATCTCAAAAACTAGACTCTATAGCGAAAAACTGGTTTCAGATCTGGATCCAGCACACTGAAAAACCCCTGCACCAACCCTCGTTTCCTCGGCACCAAACAACACCCTTTTCTTGTAATAATACTGCCATTTTATGTTGAGGATGTAAAGAAGTTTCAATATAACTGACCCACAAAAGATTTGCGATGTTCTTCAGAGATAGTTGTCCACTGTACCTTTTTTGGCACATCATCTATGATAAATACTGCTACGAGTGATTTAGGAGGGGAATTTGCAAGATAGGTATTTGAATTGTCATCAATATTGAATTCACAATGTTAATGGCAGGTCTTAGCAAATTTAAGGTAAGGACGGAGTGAAATACTATTGGTATATTAGTTGAAGATTGACAACTGATCCAAGAGAAGCCATCTCTAGAAGACATCTTATAACCCCCCTCCGTAACTAAATCATTGTTTACAATCAACTCTTTGTTTCATATTATTCAGCTAGCTTCATTAGTTTTTTCTTTAATTTTTCAATCTATTGCGGGAAAAAAACAGCGTTGGTTTGCTGTTTTTACAGGTTTTTGACAGGTCAAGAGCGGAATCAACAGCAATTGAAAATAAAGCTGGATAACGAACAATGTTTTCACTCCAAGCAGCAGGCAGTATGAACAAAACAAGCGGAAGAAGCGGTCAACCCTACCAGAAGTAGAGTAGCTGGAGATACCTCCTAGACCTGAGAGTCCACTGAACCCTGGCGAGGACGAATACAAACTCGACGGCCGACCTACAGACGGAGTGCGACGATAAGACATGGCGAATGAAGGGAATCACACAACTGACCACCGTGGGGAACAAAACTAAAGAAAAACTGGCCGCTCCCAAAGAGTCCGAAAATAGGATCGGAGTTCCCTCCCACCACCACCACCTGGTGTCTTATGGGAGGCCTCCCCAGCAGCGGTACCGTTTTGTCTGAGGTTGACGCAAAACAAGGCAACCAGATTGACGGGAGAAGCGTCTGCCCACCATGTGCTGATTCGGAAAAACGATTGCCCCTTCGTGTTGACTTCGCCATCCATCCATCATTTTGGGGAGATTCGCCCGGTCCTGACAACCACATCCATTGCGCCCGTCTATTTTTACCTATAAACACTGATGAGCAAGGTTATTACGCTTGAACAATTTGAGGAATTGGGATTGAACCAAAACATATGGGGAACCCGTATTTTTTGGCAACGGTCGAAACCAGTGGTTTGAAAATAGATGCTACTGATGGCAAACGGAATAAAAATACAAATTAAGTATCCCTAACAAAATGGAACTAACTGTCGTCCTTTCATCCCTGTCGTTTACTTCCAAATGAAATGACCCCATCCACTTAGTTTGTTTTACGAGTCTTCAAAGGTAGAAAAACTTGTTGGGCTTTCGTAAAAAATCGAATCGATGAGATCGAACACATGCAGAAAAACTTTTGGGAGTTCTTTGGAATGAGCGAGAGTGATCTGACGTGCTGACATCGATCCAAGATCCAACCATTGACCCAGTTCAGCTTATAAATAAGCGAGGGTCAGCAAGCTACCTTGACACGCATTATGTGTCAACTGACACATTCTCGGGCGATAAAAGCTTGAAATATGAAGCCATGACGTTTTCTCAACTGATTTCAACGAATCTAATTTGGAATGCGCGAGTTGGTTGACAGTCGGGCCCCGTCACTCGCGAAATTGTTGTCAAAACTTCACCGGGGGACTGCAGACAGTGCCAAATAATGAGTAGTGTAGCCGCTGTATTCTTGACAAAGAAATAATAGATTTCAAACTAAACATCAGAGAGTTACGCGAATGCTAATTCAAGACCTGACGTTTGGCTGTGGTTTTCGGAACAAAAATTCATCTACCTACAAAATTAGATGCTTAAAATACACTTTACAAATTAGATAGTTAGCGGAGAAGTGATAAATCAACTTGAAACTAGCTCGGAATAGACAGGGGAGAAGTAAAACTACCCCTTCCCACTATTTGTGTTATATACGCTGTATCTACGCAAATGACAAGTATTCGCATTAACAAAGGGGAAATATATGCATATGGTAATAAGTACCAATAGGTTGACAGCTAAACTATTCATAAACAATTTAGAAGAGCTAAACCGCCAACCTACGGAAATTTTTTCAAACTTGTCCTGAAAGTTTCGGCGTTTTGCCCCTGATAACAAATTTGCTAAAACTTTATGACATCAGTCATTCTAACCTTTCCCTTAATTACGCTCTAATTTTGAGAGTGAGGAACAGTTTTCTTCATTGATGTGTATTTACAAAGATGTACACGATCTTAATAGCCAGACGATGATGGTTGTTTGAACATGCGCAGTTGCTATTGCAGATTCAACCTTGGTTTATATTACAGGCTAATCTAAAGACTACCCCTAGTGGTTCTTAAATTTCGAACAGTTAGGATATTTTACTGCGAGAGGTAAGAGTTTCATGAAATCTACAAGCGCAAGAGCACTCATCTCTAACGGGCCAATGTTGACACTGTTAATAAGTACCACCTAGATTCCAAGCGAATTTTCTAGAATCTAGAATTTTAAGCGATAGTGTGGATCTAGACTCTAGATACAGTTATAGGGAACAGTAATTCTTCAGAAAGCTGAGCAAAGTAAAACGTTAGTGAACGTTCAGATTGTTGAGATTTAGATTGGAATGTTTACATTTCAAGAAACGAAATTTAAAACATCCTATGATAAACTCTGTCCGTAGCTTTGCACCCAATCTAATAGACAGGAATTAATGAAAGGTCGTTAAAACAATGTGCTCCTTGAATCCAAATTATGGCTTGCATTTTGCTCGGATTTTTGAGCATATGACATCAATTTTTTATACCTCATCGAAAAAATTGTCATTCGATGTTGTTGAAATTGTAGACCTACCTGGATCGTAAAATGTCATCTTGTTTGCATCAACATCATTTCAACATGCATAACCTCCTTGAATTAAAATAACTTATTTTGCCTAAATGTTCAGTGAATTAGCACACTTATAGAGAGCACAATTGTCGCAAATGAATGTTACTGTTGAGGAATCAATGATGTCACCAATGATTCGTTAACATATTTAGGAAATTTCAACTGCCAGTACAACCAAACATTGCGGTTCTACCATAAAAGCAACAAATATTCCTGGGTCAGCACTGAGCTGTGCTTGGCATGCAACCTGAAGGTCCCAGAAACGCTGGATCACTTCTTACTATGCTGCCCCCTCTACAAACCTTACAGAAGATACTACTTGGAGCCATACATCCACCATCAGCTATCTCCCGGTGCCCCCAGTAATAGAACTTTGGTGGAAGGACTCCTGGACTTCGGGGCCGACCTCAGCAAGATGCAGGCCATGTACCAATACACATGGCGCTCGCTCTTGTTGAGATCTTTTGCCAGAAACGAATGGTAACAAGTGATCGTCAGAGAAGCAATATCACTAACAACCACCCCCTTAATGCCGCAGCCCAAAATGTACCTCCTCCGCCTCCACATTGAACACGACCTTCATACCAAACCAAATTTACGCCACACTCTCATCTTCATCAAGATTCCTGTCTCTCAAGACTGCACGCCAGTGATATCTATTTTGTAGACCTAGCTAGAAGATCATCATCTATGTTTTTTTTTCCCATTACGTGCATCACCTGAACTTTTTACCGCGTATTACCACTGCCAAAAGAATGATTTATTTTAACATCTATTATCTGTATACCATGTAAGAACTCCTTGTAACAGCCTGATGGCTGATTTCAAATAAATGAATTGAATTGAATATTTACGAAATTTACACGCTTGAAGCGTGCAACTTTCTTACTCGTCTCCTCGAGTCATTCGCTCCTTTGCATATTGAGGAACTTTCCTCAAATGTTTTCAGTTCTCACAGCTTTCAAATGCGACGCTTTGGGTTTCCGACGGAGACACGCAAGGTGAACCAGTGAAGCGTTCTAAAGTTACTACTACCGCCCACTTAGTTCTTTCTAATGCCAAATATCTAATCTATAAACATTCCGACTATTCTTCGTTCAACAGTGGGCACGTCATCTACATTTCTATTTATCTTTTAATCTTCCTTCCCGAATCATTTAGATTGCCCATTTCGGAATGATTTAAGCTTCGGTCCCTTTCTGATCAGTATGAAGAACCATCACACCAACGAATGAATACGATATTTTGATGTTTTATTGACAAGCCGGCAATTTTAGAAGATAAGTGAGTGGGAATACTTCAACTGTCAATACAACACTTAGAGAGAACTATTATTTGTTCAATGAATCACTCGCTTGTGTTCATTTCATTTGCACTGCCCTATTCTTTCTCTCCTTTAGTGATTCATATATCATACATGTCGTACGCTGACATGAGGATCGACAAATCATTCAAACTAGTGACAAAACAAGTCAGTAAATTTATAAACTCGCTTCGAGACGTGCAAAGAGGTCAAGTACGTCGAAGAAACTGATCCCGATCGTTTTTGAGAACCGAGTCCTAGATCTGCAACACCTGGACCGTTTCCAGCCCATCCGAGAAAGTATCGGTTCCTGTCAGGGGAAAATCAACAGTTCTATCTTCGCAAAGTATTGGCGGTACCAAAACACTGGCAGCCGGCTGTTTGGCCCCGTTGAACAACTGAGTTGTTCTAGAACGTTCAAGTCATGAGATAAAATAGCACGAAGAGACGAACAATCCACAGAATGAACTTGCCTAGTTTCAGGCATACTGTAATTAGTTCGAGAGTGGAATGGAAACACGGGCTTTTGATGAAGATATGAAGATTTTCTTTAAAATGGTGTACATCATTACACAATAATCAACAATTACTGGACGTATAGCCCATCTGTAAATTACAGATCAATACCTAACTAGCTCTCACTTATTATCTGTAATTAGGAGAAAACAATGTTTGCGCAGAAGAATTTAAAAAAACGCTGCAAATTATTTCACTGGGGTTTATTATTCAAGTGGCTTGCGTTCATGATTTGAATTTGTACTAAGCTTTGGAGTGTGCGTGTTTCACAGGTGATTGAGTGATTATTGAATTTTAGGAGGCACACAAATATGATCAACTGAACAATCCAAATAGGTATTTTGGTTGAGAACAGATTTACGTGCTCTAAGCATATCTCCTGAAATTCAATAATCGCTTTATCACTTGTGAAACACGCACACTCCAAAGCTTAGTAGAAATTCAAATCATGAACGCAAGAAAATTGAATAATAAACCCCAGTGAAAGAATTTGCAGCGTTTTTTTTAATGGTTATCAGAATGCTTCAACCCGTGTGTCGGCTACAAAGCCTTTTAAGAGTTCATTCCAGTATCCACATTACTACATCACTACGTCACTAGGTTACTGATATCAATACAAAAACAATAATAAACCAAAATGACGCGAATGTTGGCTCCATAAATCGGGCCATAGATCGAGAATGGTTTGACCTACGGACCTGGGGAAGGGCTCATTCGATTCCTCGTGGGTGTTCTTCAAAAAGAGTACAAATTTAGGCCGCCTTGACTTTTTTTGAGGTGTTTAGGGATTTTACAAAACTTTGACAACCCTTAAAGGGCACTTTAAATTAAGAGAGAGCTGGCTCAAGAATTGGGGCGTCGCCGGACCAACATGGATTTTCCCTGAAAATTTCAGCTTTTTTGCTTCAGCCGTTTGGGAGAAATCGTGCTTACGGCGTACGGCCGGACAAATTTTTATGGCAGATTCGGATTCTACACCCTTTGAAACGTAAACCATGAAATTTTCAGGGGGGTTAGATTTTTTTTTTCAAGTTTTTTTTTTTGCCGCTGGAAGCCGCTTTTGCAGAGACGATTACAATGGTTTATTATTAGATAATAAACCAAAATGGACTGGGATGGGGTTCAAATCCGTAAAAATTCAGCCATAGCGAATAATAGCAACTTCTGGACTTACAAGACCCCACAAGACAAGACTTGACCCCACAAGCCTAACAATGCCACAAACAAGCACTATTCAAACAAAAATAAGAACATACGTTGCAATTGGAAGCGTTTCCAAATAGGTATTGCGAATATCAATAAATAAGTTATTCTGCTTGAAAAAGAATACCCAAACATCATATCTCCTAGATAGTACTTCAATTTTTGCGCAATCTCAAAGTGTTTCGTAAATTACGAATGAAATTGGCTATCTATCCGAATACCAACTAACTTAGTTTACTTAGCTATTTCTTAATTCTACGGAAAAAAATACGAAATTGAAATTTGTTAAGAGAAAATCAGTGAGGATGCATAGTTAACTGGACAGTGGACACCTTTTAAATGTCAAGACAAAATGTCATTAATATTGGTGTTTTCCGTGAAGCTAACGAAATCAAATACATCAGCTTGGACAGTTTAAAAGAGAAAACCGAGCAGGATGGGTAGTCAAACTTAATTCTCGAATGAAAATGGCTTTACACTTTTTTGAGACTCAAGAGCTTTTAACCCAATTCCAAAGTTTAACTGCAGCCAAGAGGTTAATCACAAAGTCCGCCAGATGGTATCATTCAAATTCATTGAACTGAAAGCTATCAAAATCAAAAATAATTCCTTTACAATTTTCAAGTTTTATGGAACCTTCCTAGTCCTTGGCATCAACTTCCAAACGAATTCGATTGAGCGAAAATTATTCTGAACGTATCTACTAAAAAGTTCATTACCATCAACCGGGGCATTCTAGGTTTTTTTGTGCCGGCAATGCCACAGATGTCACGTGTTCCCACATGTCTGAAGGTCCCGTCTTGATGCAACGGTTTGGTTATATTTCAATTTTTTTCGTTTTGTTTTTAAAGAGATAATTAGACCACCACATCCAAGTTTGAACTTCTGAACGGCTAGGACTGGGAGACCCAGACACGCTCGAAGAGTGGAAAATCGTAAATAATGTCACCCACGCAAGGACGCAGTTTTGCCAGGAGATTGAGAAAACAGATCACGTAATTCCTTCAGAGGAGATCTATTTTCGCACACACCTTGCCGGTAATCACCAAATTTTCAACTTCACACCAAGGCCATAATTGCTAATTATCCCTGGGTAGAAAATTCAAGCTTTTCCAAGGGAATCTCTTTCAGAATCAAGAAATACAAGCTTTTATCCGTTTTGGACGAGTTTTGATCCTCTCCAGAAAACAGAAGGGAATTTGAAAATAATCGACGTTTGAATATTCGAAGCTTGAACATTTTTTACTTCAGATAGTAGTAAAGGGGATCGACACCGTATGTTGAACCCGGGGATTTTTGGCATCCATATGACCGATTTGATTACCTCTCCTAACCATTATCTTCAAATTACTGCTACCCTGTTAGCTCATTTCTGAATGTCGTGATTGTTGTCAGCCATTCCAACAGTCGAGAAAGTAACTTCTAACTTCGTTACTATTCGTAGGGTAGCCTACGGATATTCATAGAGATATACGTTAGAAATGAAGACTTATTTTAGTAAAAGAAAAACATATTTCAAAACTTTCCAAATCAAATTCATTTCAGCGAATTTTCAAATAAGTGGGCAAATCATATGACTCCAAACTTTCGGGAAGCTGAAGAACCCTCCTAAACTCTGTTCCAGTTTTAAGAACATGAAATCATCAATTGTGACGTTTTTTATGTACCAGCTAATAATTTTACACTTTTTTTCAACACATTTCTTTATGTGTGTATCAATAAAACTATTTCATAATTTTTGTTAATTCATTCTCTTTTACTTGATACCTTCCTTGGCTCCTTCATAAATCCCACAACTCATAAACAGTGTACACGGTTGCCATTGCGGCTGATGATGTCATTTGCAATAAACAAAGTATTAAAAAGTCGCTTCTATACCCCATTGTACCTATAGAGGGTGGCCCACCTAACATGAACACCCCTTTTATTTTCAATACAAACAGTATATTTGAAAATCCAAAAAATACGTGTCCAATGATTTTTGACAAGGATTCAACAAATTATGTGCGCGCACTTTCGCCTACACTAACTTCCTTATTTCAAATGAGAACCCCTATTTTTTATTTCAGATTCGAATTCTACGCCAAATTTCATGAAAATTTGACCCCTCAACCAATTTTTTTGGTTGCGCGTAACCGGTTCAGCGAGCACGCAAAGTTGCGCAACCCCAAATTTGTCAAATAGTGGATGATGGTGAACTGTAATGTGTGTCTTATGAATTTTCATTGCTTTTTAACGCTGATTCACGTGATGCTATCCAGTTTTTTATTTGACTCCATTTTTGATGAATAATGACAGAGATTTGTTTATTTCAGCTGATCGACGTGTATCCACACCTAGATATGTCAGAGATAATAGGATGACTTCGTCATAAAATTAACTCCTTAAACGCTAAAACGTTACTAGCCCCTTACTACGTAACACAACCTCGTACACTCAACACTTACAATGATGCAATATACTGTACATCGACACGATTGTTGAAACCCACGGACAGAATAACTGAAATTTAACGAGATTAATATTCTGAAATTCATAATTATGAATGACTCGATTTCAAGAGGAACTTTTGGAAACGAAATTCCATTGCAATTATATTAGGTAGTGCGATCCTCACATGAACAGGCAAGTCTTACAATGTCCAAGCACGTTCACATTCACATTGCAAACAGAAAACATTTGCGTTATTCCGAAAATTTTCGAAAACATG
The DNA here is from genome assembly GCA_031894815.1 of Creontiades dilutus. Taxonomy (NCBI): domain Eukaryota; kingdom Metazoa; phylum Arthropoda; class Insecta; order Hemiptera; family Miridae; genus Creontiades; species Creontiades dilutus. The sequence continues at coordinate 794,245 of JAVIWC010004007.1, forward strand.
ATTTTTTATAAATATTTCAGCTTTTATTTCACCCTTTAGGATTGATAGAAACATTGTAATATTTGACCCAAGTTCCCGTAATTTCCAGTCCAGTAGTTTCGGAAAAATTTGTTTCCATTCGATTTTCGAATTCATCTTGAAACGTAAAATAACAAATTTTGAGGACGTTAAAAGTGGTTTCTTTCTTGGCTGATTAGAAAGGTTCATTATTGAAGATGATAAATAGATATATGCATTAGTTGGGAATTTGTTTACCCCATTTGAAAACCATAACTTGGAGCCATATCTCTGCCATTCCACGTATAAACCCAAATATCTAGCAAAAATTAATAAATAAAGCAATCCGGTAAGGGCATTGGAATGTGAGATGTAGTAAAAGTAATTGTTTGAGTGGTGATTCAGACATATTCCTTCTAATGACTCCGAAATGAATATAAGAAATATATTATACCGCGATAGACATAATGCCGCTTCTTCCAAGGATCACCAAACTCATTATTTTCTCTTTTGGCACGGCTCAAACAAACGATGCTAACTGTACAGGTGACGCTCATTAGATAGGCACCCGAGAAATGCGACAATTAAATTCAGAAATAGGAGAGTCGACAAGGGACGCGAATTTTCTAGCAAGTCCGATTTGGCAACTGGTTCAACCGAATAGTAAGTTCGTCGAATTCGTTTGTGTTCGACCTAAAATTACTCTCAGCCCTCGTGCAGAAGAAAGTTCTCGAAAGGAACGTCTGTCGCTGATAGACTCCCGCTCTGGGAACTTTTGGGGTAAAAGGATGATGATTCGGAGTCAAGACGCAGTTCAAACTCCCTGGCCAACGGATTTATTTCGGGAAATTACACGAAATCTAAAAATAAAATATTAACCTATTGTTAGGCGGGAAAATAAGTGCTGCGGGTGGACGACAAGCGGTGAGTGGTTTTTCAACTTTTTTCCCCCGAATCCGATTTTTCGTCCGAAGCTACTCGGATCAAAACAACGCTAAGTGGCAAATCCGAGAGGTTTGCGCGGAAAATTTCCCGCACAAAACCGTGGGACTAGAGATAATGACGTCTATTTTTAAAGGTTAGGAGATTTGAGCTAAAAATAACGAACACGCCGAAACCGTCGGGGGTTTCGCATCAACTTCGATCGAACGAAAAGGATTTCCATCTATTTTCTTGTTTTTATTTGGTAAACAAAACGGGGAAGATAAATCTTGTCAGATCGTGAGCCGAGACAACCACCCGGGTGGAGGTAGCTAATTTCGACACCTAGAATAACAGAGAAAGAGACTTGAGGTTGTTGAATCATGGAAGACATTTTTGAATAACTATTTCTGTTCCACACAGAACGGCGGTTGTCATAAACAATAAGCCCAACACAAATCGCTTTCTAGTCAGCCATAGTTCCAAAAACCTTATGATCATTTTTGAACTGAAGAAAAAATCTTTAATAACACGAATCTAACATAATGAGAATGACATTACGTTTTTGGCAACCTATAACCCGTATGCCCATTCAATTTTAATGATATTGTCTCGGATCATCAAGAATGATTGGCACTGGGTCGGCCCTCATGAATTTCGTTAGACAGGTAAAGACAAATTTGTCATCAAAACAATTTTCTTGCAAATTTTAAGTCATTTATGTGTATTTCCTAGGAGTCATCGGACAATTTGCTACCATAATTTTCATTTTAATTGAATCTATTCACAATGATGCGGCTCAAGTCCTTTATGGAATTAATCGCATTTTAACCACTAGTAGTGCAAACATGGAGTCTAAGTAACGTGATTCTACTCTTCTAGATTTCCGAAATTATATTGACCGAAAAGGTGTATTATGAATTCCCCAAGAACAACATAAGTAAATATGTCATAATCGGATCAACTTCTACATATAGCCGTCAATTATTAGAGAATTTTGAAGGTTAAGGCCTAGGTAGAACCTGCATTCCTTCACCTCAAAGGTGCCAAGTGGTTTTGACCCGTGAATTTGAATATGGTGAGATATGAAGCGTCTTTTAATGAACAATGAGATTTCTTACAAAACACTGAGGTATGTCACTATAATTTCATACCTTCCGATAATTGATAATGTAAGATGGTTAGCACCAACAACTAATATAAGAACATGTTCGGGGAATTAAAAAACGACAGCCAATTTGCACAACATTGAATGGAAGTAATAGGAGAATTTAGAGTTCATTCAACTGAAAATTGTTATGCAGGGACCTAACATAAATGGATAGTGAAAAGATGATTTATTAATAATTTTCTTGACGGTACAAGAAGTGATTAGAATTTGAACAAGCGAAGCTCCTAAATTTATTTACAGGATTAATGAGGATCATTGGACAACAACAACAGAAACGGTAGGACAAGTTTCATGGATGGGCAGTATGAAAAATCATACTTGTTACAAACATATGTCAACGCGCGAAGACAAACTCCCAACCAACCACAGAGAATTTGATCGGAAATCAGATGAAAACTGTAAAGGTTGTTGGTTAAGAAATTTTACCTAATGCGAGCATCTGCAGGTGGTACCTAAACCTATTCTTGGAACAAGGGAATATTCCAACCTGCATAATCCCTAAGAATGTTATTGGTTACACGTTATTCTATTTTGTGCCGCGCAAATGATTCAACAACGATGAAATTCATGGGACCATCGAGGGTTTAATTCGAAATATATGATCATCGAAATAGGATGATAACTGAAAACATAATGATTACTACCCCTGATCAGACAGAAATCAAATATTTAGGTATGAATTAATTTATTACCATTAGCTGGATTATTTATTCCGAAATCAGAGCACTGCTGCAGGAATACATTATCAAAAGGTTACGAGACTTCGATAAAACCTTGAAATGCTGTTAAAACTGACAAATGAGTAGGGTGAGAAAATCTATGAACGTTCTGGAAGTAAATTTACATTGTTTGACAATGAACAAAGAAACCTTAGTTCCACACATAATCATCTATTTTGTAATTCTAACATGATAATTTTCTTTGATAACTCTTTTTTACAGCCTAGCTTGGCAATATAAGTGATGGAATCCTGCTAAGAGCCCTACTGGAGAAAATTTGGCAACTCCAATTGAGACACCCTTCGTACAAACCTTGATGGAACCGAGTGGGATTGTTGTACTGCAATGTTGGCAGTGCTGCTCTGCTCTCTGTTGATTGAGTTCGAGGCAATCTTTGTCTCAGGAGAAAAGAGGCATAGCTGACAAGAGCTGATATCTGGTACTGAGTCAACCAGAAAAATGAGTCTTCAGCGTCCATTACTTTTGTTGCCAAGCTAATTATCATAGAAGTGTAGTACTGCTCCACATCATATTGTATGGAGTAAAATGCTGTCGTTTCGACAGAAGGTGCTGTCCTAGCTATAACTCGAAACAGCCGACTTTGGTGAACTAAAGTCTCAAGTACGAGACAAATCTGTTTACATTGCACGATGCTGGGAACGAAGTGAAAGAACGGTTTATCTATATCATGCAGGCTATATGTATTACGATTTGAGGCAACTTCACAAGTCTTCTCTTTAGTACTCGCCTCAGTATGTATAATATTACTGCTCGATTAATTTAGAAAAGCGATAAATTGGGATTACCTCAGAGTTGTTGAGGCTGAGGCTGTCATCCGTGTCGCCGGCCCCTTGAGCATCGGTTTGACGATCAGGATCGATCTCCTGTAACCAAAATACAAAATAGAACTTTATGTAATAACAACAGAAAATAGAGAATTGGTGAAATGTGACTGAAATTGTAGCTGAAATGTATTTTGTCTCCAGATGTTTCTGAAGATACGATTTGAGAAATTTCATATTCCCAGAAAACTATCAGTTAACTGCTATATTAAGAACTCCACAGCTCAATCATTTTAATGCAAACACCTATTTGAGCGATACGAATCAAAATAAAAGCTTGGTTTCGTCGTTTCCGTATGTGTGAATATCCTGAAATTATCCAACATACTAATTATAGAACATATTCTCTGATCTATGCAGCTCTAGCTAATATAACAATAGATTGATAAAACGATGCTTAGAAGGTTCCAGAGTAATCTACATCCAACAACAATCCGTTCGACTCTTGTGCGTTCAAGCTAGGGATCGTACAACAAAGGTGACCTACACGAATTGCGGAATGGATACCACACCACCATCATGAAAACAGTGCTAAGACGTTGGATATTTACCGAATTTTAATTGAAATCTCCATTACCCAAAAAAGTGTTCATGTACCATTTCAATAGTTTCAAAATAAACTAGTTTATTTTCATTTTTCCAAACCCAGTATTTTTCAAGCCTTATAGCCCATTTTCCATCCTCCCGTTGTGATGGACAACACAATTGAGGAGTTTTCCTCGGTAGAATGAATGAAATGAATGAAACCTGAAGTTTGGCACATCAATTTAAATTTTTTCAACAATGATGTTCGTGGTTAATACGTTATTACATTTGACTAAACTTGTACGACTTCCACCGAAAATGTCATTTCAAGTGATAAATTGTCATTGTGTATGTGAGTGGACGAGTGTATGAGATAGGACAAAGAGGTCCGAGGATAATCAAAACAAAGGTTGCACGTTGAGACGAATGAGCCGTTGTTTACATCATCTGATTCTGAAATCTGAGGAAATTTGACGTTTCCTGCCATGCAAGTCGGTGATAAGCTTTTAGGTAGCCCAATTCTTCACTGGAATCAGCAAAGTTTTCCTAGATGTGTGTGAGATCAGTGTTGGCAGGCCTCGCCCTAATATAGCTTCTTACACTCACATTTATTTCTTGGAATAACTTCATTTTCGACCGTAACAACGGGAAAATAAAGTCAAATGAATAAAAAAGAAAGCATCACGCGAATCAGCTTTGAAAATCAATGACAATGATTGTCCCACTTTGGGTTTCTTAACGTTTACGTTTGTGTAGTTTTGGTGACTTGGCAACTTTGTGCGATTGCTAAACTAGTCTCAATATACCTAGCCATAAAACTACCAATTCAATTTCAAAACTGTCAAAAATGATTAGCTAATCATTTTTCGTTTGTATCAAGAGAGAATTTTCAAGTGGAACTTCATTGACGAGTAAATATTATAGTTGTTGCTCAATAAATTACGAAACAATTGATTCTAACGGGAAATAGAAAATTAACGGCTTACATCCATGTCGACGTGAACTACCCCCGTAGATCTTCTCTTGGGCCTTCGGCGCCTTTGTATCGCCGCCTGTGTCGCCTGGGCGGTTCTACTGTCATTATCTTTATCGGACTCTGAAAAAACAGTAAGAATTTCATATTATAGTGAAGCACAACATCAATGGATCTAAAATACAGGTATGCTGTACAACATTAGAATGTATGAAGGTACGACCGGAGTCAACGCAGTAGAGTACAACTCCTTACAGCAAGGGAAATCCATCCACAATATGAAGATCTTTATTATAAATTGGAGTTAGAGATTTAGCACAGAAGTCTCACAACAAAACATAACTATCCCCAATTCTGGACACCCATTTGATGGGTTTTACATTAACGTATGGAGAATGAGAACCATCAACGTTTGAATGATTATATTCAGGGGGACCATACTCAGCCTAACCAGCAACTACCTAGAAAAATGTCTTCAAAATCGGATGAAAACTGTAAAACTAATGTCTGTTCCAAGGATTTCTCAAAGCTACTGTTGCTAAGATCGTTGTGAAATTGCTATGTGATTAAACCATCTCCCCTCCGAATTTGAAAGAGATCGGACAACTTTGCCGCAAAAGATTATGCATGATGGCTTTTAACTTGGATTTTGCACAATGCCAAGTATTGACTCGTTGGTAATGAAACGGATAGGAAAACAGCCGAATCCACCCAAGGATTTGCAGACACTAAAACTTAAAACTTGGGGTAGTGACGCGACGATAGAGCCTCTCCTACTCAATTGTCAACCTCACTTGCACGTGGTGTACCCCGCTCTAACCAACAAGGCTCTGACGACCGAGCAACTCCCGGGATATGGAGTTACAGCGAACGGCCAACGGCTCGGATGGCGGAGGAGGTCCAGGTGATGACCCAACGGTAGAAGAGGCGGAAGAGCTGCCTTGCGGGAAGGGTGGGTCCCCGACAGAATCACCCTGCGTGTCCACAGGCCTGCTCTGTACCCACAACCCGCTCATCTTAAATCACCATTGTTACGGAAACCTCACAAAGAAATCGCCAGACTGACAAACTGTTGGAGATTTTAGCCACGAAATTGACTACTGACGTCGGATTTTGGAACGTCAGGACTCTTTACGAGACTGGGAAACTCAGACAAGTAGAGTCGGAGATGATCAGATATGGATTGGATATGCTTGGCCTCAGTGAGGTCAGATGGAATGAGGATCGTCGATGCCCTTTGCTCTGACGAAGAGCCATAGGAAATAAGTCAAGTCAAAACTTGAAACAAGAATGAAAACTTTGGCGATTCTCCAGGGGCAAAAAAGATTTTCAATCTTCCGGAAGAGAAATACAGCTTTGGTAAACTAGGAAATGAACAACACGACTGTATAGCTCAAAGCGCGTTCTTTATATCGATTCAACTGCTATTTTAGACCGAACTTCTGCACAGCATTATTGAAATTCAGATTCTTAGCCGTTCTGAAAAATTGCTAACAATCTGGCAGTGACCAAGTATTAATAAATGTCGGGCAAGCCAAATGTCTGGCTACATCATTCGCTCCCAACAAGGTTGTGGAAACCAAATTCGATAAAGGTTTGACATTCCTGCTTCCAAGAGAGTGAATTGTGGACCTACGGTTGATTTATTACAATGCTATTCAATGGTAGTAGACAAGGTTGTAATTAACTTCAGCTTGGTTCGTTTCGTCCGAATCAGCTTTAAGCAACGAATCGTCAAGAATAACACAATTCAATTCATTTTCTTATTAATAACAAGAAGGAACAAACCGTAACAGTGATATTCACCTTTCTCGTCAGTTTTTTTGCGAAGAGGTAAAGTGACAGTTGTGTCGCCAGTTTCCGTGACCGGGGTGGCGTAAGCAGTCTTTCGGACGACTGTGTCAGCAGCAGCTTCATTTGCTTTCCTCGCGTCCTCAAGCATAAACTGAAATTGCAATGTTTTTATTAAAACAAACTATTCATCGTCAAATGTGAGAGGCACATAGCCATTTATTAACCGAATTGAATTCACAGCTTTATTGGGCAATGTTTATAAATCTTTTAATGTACACATCAATAAAATCGAGTTTTGGATTGCAATTAGAACCGTGTAATTTTGTATTTAATTTCCATTTTCTGTTTGCTGCTAAAGATTTGCAATATTGTATTAATTCTTAAATGGACATAAGAAGTTATGAGAAATTTTCTTTATAACGATTCGGGTCATAGGTAACGATTTTATAATGGCTTCAAAAAAATTTATTCAATAAAATTATTCTCTCCTTCTCAGCTCCTAATCAGATGGATGAGTTAATAAAGTTTAAAAGTGAAAAAAGCGGAAAAGTGACTTCACCAAGAATCCAAACGATTAACCGATCTAGGAAAAACTGATTTTCTGATCACACGAAATAGGAGTCACATTGCCCGATTAATTGTTAATGCCATTTTATATTAGCTATAGACATGTATTTTTAAAAAACCTCAACAGACTGTCACGTACGTGAGAACCTAGTTCACCCGCTCCATGAAGAGCTGGTGTATTTCTGTTGTTGCCCCATTCCGGAAATCGGATACCCAAATAGTAGCACCTTTTTGGAAAGCTACCCAACGACCTTTCCTATAGAACCACTAAAGAATTATAAATATATGAGAACCACAATAAATTATTCCTTCATGAATGGGATTCGCAATATCAAATTGAATAAAAAAAGGAATCTTCAGAACGACATTATGACAATTTTAAGAAATTGCACAATTACGTAAGACTGCTGGGGGACCCGGAACCGAATAAGCTGGTAGTATACAGCCGATAGGCTTGGAATTAACATTGGTTTATGATTTACCAATTGGTGAATGATGATATGAAGCTGGTAATTGATATTATTTCCTTTATTGCTCCTATTTTTTTAAAGAATCCAAATTTGATTTCTTTTATGAACTATTGCAATATCTATAATTTTCAGTGACAACCAAGTAGATCTGCGGTCATACTTGACGACGGTTCGAATTTGTCTTTTTCTTTCTCATTATAAAACAGAAAAGTAAAGCAATTGTTGAAATAATAAAATTAGTTCATTACGTTACGTAGTAGAATGTATCAAAGAACGTCTGTTTGCTCGTTAGTTTAAACGATTCCACCATACATACGACATGGAGTGTGGGAATGAATGCCAGCTTTCCAAAAAGGTGCCACATGAATGGTAACCAATGACCGGATTTCGGCAAATATAGAAGAAACAATAAGAAATTACGTCATAACGAGCCCTTCTCAAGCAGATTCGCATCCTATGACGCCTATTTAAAATGAGCTTAATTTTTGAGCTCTTTGAAATTTGAATACAATACACATTTCTTGATATAACGTGCATAAACATGATTTATTTGGATGTATCTGAAAACGAAACCATTCTAGTTCTGAAAAATGTAGTCATTTTAAGAATAAGCAGGTACCTAGTTAAATTATTATTTTTACTAAACTGGAATTGATAATCCAAGTTGTGGCAATATTATATTATGGTAAAATCAGTAATTGGAAAATAAAACTTTGGTAGTGAGGATACAAAAACAAACCCCAAAGCGCTCTGTTTATTTTGTTGACTTAATATTTTATTTTTAGTCATTTTCGTCCTTATTTGCGTAGGTTCTGGTGCCTGAAGAAAATTATTAATACAAGATCAACGTTAAAACCTAAAAGAATTGCTCAAAATGAATAGCTGCTAAAACTTGAATTGGTTTCAAAATTACGAGTAAATGTTTTATGGAAGTATCATTTATTCAATATTGCAAGTGTGGAGCTGTGCTATTATGGTACAGCAATGACTTCTCAATTTGTAAAAAGATTTTCAAATATCTGAAGAACGTAAAATTGGGTGTAAATATTGGTAATTGCAGCAGGTTCAATTCGCTCAATAAATGCTATCGAAAACTTCATGCAAAAACATGTACCTTGTTGAATCGGCCGAACATGCAACGGGATTTCACCATGCTGGAGTTCATTTTTCACGCAGAACAATAATTTAAAAAGATCAATAAACAACGTCAAAAAAAGCTGGTGATGAGGAAATGATCTGGCGTGAACGTGAAAGTACAAATGCATTCAACTTGATAGGTGCAAGGCAAAACACATCAACGTCACACGACAGGCACAACGAAAACCATCAAACGAACGTCAAACGGTTTGGAGCGTGAACTGGGAACTGAGTGGTGCAGGAGAGACACATGCTGGGAGGTGTTGGGTGCTCGATGTGTCACGGACAACTGACTGACTAACTAGGGGTAGACGATCCTCCCGTCCCGGATGACTCATTCATTATTGGGGGAAAACTGGTTTGACGCACTATCCTGGAAGGTTGACGAGTCCCGATTTGATTGTAACTGGGGTGTTCTACGGGGTGACTCGTAGTGACACTTTATATTGAGCATTCTCCAATCAAATTAAATGTATCATTATCAAATAATATGGAAATCAATCGGAATAAATTTAAATCTAAATGAGTTGATCAGGTGACGATTTCGTTTTTAATTGCAAAGGATTTAATATACAGGGTGTTCATAAAAGAATGCCCTAGTTTCAAAAATCTGTATTTCTGAAAATATTTAATTTACAGACATGAAATTGGTCCCAAATGAAAGATTATAATTCACAGTTTTTTTCCCATACCTACAAATGTTCTATATGTCCACCTCCAGCAGCACGAACGACGTCAATGCGGTAATTAAGCTCATCCCAGACCCTCATTAGCATGTCGGGTGTCACACTTAGTACTGCAGCTTGAATACGCATACGAAGATCCTCTAGATTTGTGGGTAGAGGAGGTACATACACCTTGTCTTTGATGTACCCCCATGAAAAATAATCACATGGTGTCATATCCGGTGATCTGGGGGGCCACTGATGAAGTGCCAGGTCCTGAGCACCATTCCGACCTATCCAGTGTTGTGGGAGGGTTTCATTGAGAAATGTACGAACGGCAGTAGCCCAATGGGGTGGTGCTCCATTTTGGTGAAAGATGAGCGTTGCATAGTTTTCGTCTTGTTCAAGTTGGGGGAATAACCAGTTTTGTAGCATTCTCAGGTATGTTTCTCCGGTAACTGTTGGCTGTTGAAAGAAAAAAGGACCATACACCTTCTGTGAAGAGATCGCACAGGAAACATTGAGTCTGGGAGAATCCCTTTCGTGCTCGAGTGATTCATGAGGGTTCTCAAGTTCTCGAAATTCTAACATTGTGGCGATTCACTTTCCCCGATAGATGAAACGTCGATTCATCACTAAACACGATGTTAAAGGGAAACAGAATGGGGTGGCCCCCCAGATCACCGGATATGGCACCATGTGATTATTTTTCATGGGGGTACATCAAAGACAAGGTGTATGTACCTCCTCTACCCACAAATCTATAGGATCTTCGTATGCGTATTCAAGCTGCAGTACTAAGTGTGACACCCGACATGCTAATGAGGGTCTAGGATGAGCTTAATTACCGCATTGACGTCGTTCGTGCTGCTGGAGATATATGCTGGACATATAGAATTTGTAGGTATGGGAAAAAACTGTGAATTATAATCTTTCATTTGGGACCAATTTCATGTCTGTAAATTGAATATTTTCAGAAATACTGATTTTTGAAACTAGGGCATTCTTTTATAAACACCCTGCATGTTCAAACAATCATCTTCGAAAAAGGGCCATACGGAACAGAAGTGAAATATCTCGTGGGAAAATTTTGGAATCATTCACCCTCTCCTCTCATAGATCAAGAATTTTCTTTTTCTTCAGAAAAACAACCTAAATTGGGAATATTCTTCATTAACTAGGCACTATAGCTTCGAAGTACCAAAATTTTAGTTCCAAACTAATATCGAAAACGCAACTCAAAATTAATAATTGCGTACTAAGTTACTATTAACTTCCATTTCATATTGCTCTTTTTCGAAGATGATAGTTTGAACATATTTAATCCACCTTTGCAATTAAAACATCATCATCACCTGATCAACTTATAGTAAGATGAAGTGAAACGAATCCAAAATCAAATATATAAAACAGGATCTCAATTTTTAAAAAAGTCCTAGTCAAACAGCATGACCATATGAGCGAATTTGAAAGAATTTTGCTAGCAATTGATTGTATTGCCTTAATGGGGAATCGGGGTTCTACAGGTGAATTATAGACATAATTCATACAATTAAATTTAAATATTTATTATTTCCAACCATTTTTTTTTTCAACTTCAGTCAATTATAATTTTTTTTTTTCCGCTTAAGTTTGAGCTTAGATTTTTCAATGTTCTAACTCAAAGTTTACCAACTTTTTTGGAGTAAATTCCGCTAAAAAATTGAATTATTAGACTTTTAGCGGTTTTTGACATTTTTAGCGATATATTTAGTTTTTTCCCCCAATTTCGACCAATCTCTGCAGTTGATATATACATATACAATTTGTATATATACATACAGTGTTGTAAAAGTACATATAAAAAACAGTTGAAATCCAAGAACTGTTTCAGAACACTACTAACGGATTTCCACTAAGAATTTTTTTAAATTGCAGCCATTTTCCAGGGGAATTTGATTTTAAAAAAAAGGACAAAACCATCAATACCTTCGTAACAAATCGAACTTTAAGAATATTAATTCTCAAATTAACTTTAAAAAATGTGATTTTTGAAATACCCTTTCAGCGCTTTGCTAACAGTAGCTTCAGAGGAAAGCGACGGACGAACCGGACAGGATTGTTTTATTTTGTTTTAGTCCTGTTCCCGGATGACTCACGTATTATTGGAAAAACTGGTTTGACGCATTGTCCGAAAAGATGGAAGAATGCCGAGTTATTAATAACATTGGTAAACCTGTGCGTTGCTTAGGATTTGCTGATGTGTTACGGACGTGTCTTGGCTATTTACCGTTAATTCTTTTAAATCCAAAAAACTGACGATTTGCTACAACTATTTCCGATATTGATAGCTGTTTCCTGATTTTTCTTTTGGCGGAATTACACTTACGTTCAATCAGGATTCTAACGCCGTGGTCAAACGAATACATTTAAAAAGGAAATCGTGAATGATTTTTCAATTTACCGAAACACAGAATTTCCATTTGTTAAAAAACCTAGAATTCTACTTTGAAGAACAACTTTCTTTCAACATGAGGTTGGTAAATAAAATTCTTCGGAAAAAAGGCAGATAAGGACAAATCATCGTCATAACCATCTATCTCAAGTTAATAAAAATAGGAAATTTATGAAAATTCATATTTTGGCCTAGACATCCATCCAAAAACTGGCGTTTGCGGAAATCAGAATAGATCTCATCTTTCTTGGAAATGCAAGGCTCTTTTCAACGCTACCTATTATTGCATTTTCTTGGGATACGTGTGAATTCCATCATCCAACCGTGAAATAATTTTTTTGCACATTGTATGCATAACATTTTTTATCTAGGTATAAATTTTTGACGAAATACTTGTTCCATTTTTATCGATGTTTCAGCAGATTTTAATGCAATTGAGGAATTTCTGCATAGGTTTGGGCTTCAACTTTTGATTGACGTAGTTCATGTATGATGACATTTTGTTGAGTAATATACCGCTAAAAAATATATATTCACCGAATTTTCATCCGAAGCGCAAGTTTTTTAATACATTTTCTAAAATTTGACCAATTCAAAGTTCAAAAAGCATTTTCCAACGAACCCATTCGTCTTTTTCGAATACTTTATTAATGGGAATTGCATGGAGTTACCATCAGGAATGACTCATAAATACATGAATGGATAAACATTCTTTTTTCAGTGACCAAGCAAATTTCGAAGTACCAGAGTTATCATATTTTGTCTTTGTATCTGAGAAATTTATTTCAAAATAGTTATACAATCCATAAATATTTAAAAGCGTTAAAATCCAAGAATAATTTCAGTGACTCTGAACGGATTTTAAGGAGTAAATTTTTGAAAATTTTTATTTTGAAATTTTTGGAGATTGCAACTTTGCATGGAAATTTGCTTTTTATGACTACGTAAGAAAATTATTCTAAAAATAACTAGATTTTTGTGAATGAAAACTCGCTGGTGATTAAAACTGAGTGATGATTTAGTCAATAGCACTGCAATTTATTTCATTTTGGCTCTAATTTTGAAGAGTTTCTTTGTGCACTCTACAATTCAAGTTTATCGAATCACAAATTACCTAATATTCCAACAATAAACTCCTTCCACGGTTTGTCCTTGTCAGTGAGAACGGTTCCCTTGGTTTAAGCGCAGGGACTCTCTTTATTCGTAATATTATCTCGGGACTCGTGAACGAGAAAATCTTCATTGGAGGAGGTCAAGGGCGGTCGGCCGATTACGGAAGGCGGGTTTTTTTTTCTTCTTCTCATGCGCGAGATATTTCTCATCCGAAGGAAATGAGTGTTTCCGATGTCTTACACAAAGAAACCAAGTCCGACGCTCGGCGCCGAAAGGTCTTTTCATGAGTCGTTGCATGAACTCACGAGCAAATTTCTTTGTTTGGGATTTTTCTTTCTTCAAAATTGTCATTTTTGTAACCTCATTTGTAAGAAAAATTACATTTCATGTACCCCGAATGGCTCATTTCGGTCCTAAACCTTCAAAACCCCGTTTTTAATGTTCTTATTTGAAGGCATTACAATGTACATTTTACGCATTTCGACTTGTACAACACTAAAGCGTGAATTCCACAGATGCTAGCCAATGAAGCAACACGACTATTTGTTTTGGTTTATTATTCAATAATAAACCATTGTAATCGCTCTGGAAAAAAAAAAAAAAATTCTAACCCCCCTGAAAATTTCATGGTTTACGTTTCAAAGGGTGTAGAATCCGAATCTGCAATAAAAATTTTTCCGTCCGTCCGCCGTACGCACGATATCTCCGAAACGGCTGGAGCAAAAGATCTGAAATTTTCAGGAAAAATCCATCTTGGTCCGACGACGCCCCAATTCTTGAGCCAGCTCTCTCACTCAATTTAAAGTGCCCTTTAAGGGCTGTAAAAGTTTTGTAAAATCCCTAAAAACCTCAAAACAAGTCGAATCGGCCTAAATATTTACCTATTTGAAGAACATACCATGAGGAATCGAATGAGCCCTTCCCCACGTCCGTAGGTCAAACCATTCTCGATGTATGGCCCCATTTATGGTGACAACATTTGCGTTTTTTGGTTTATTATTGTTTGTTTGTAACCTAGTGATGCCGATAGCGTCGAGTTGTAGTGAATGTGGTTACTGGAGTGATACCCGATGTGGATACTTGTAGTTTATAGCCGATACACGGGTTGAAGCATCATGATATGTATGAAACGCTGATAATATGTAGGTAAATATTATTACTGGGGATTATTATTCAATATTATTACTGGGGTAAATAAGTAGTCTTTCACTCGGGTTTATTATTCAATTGGCTTGCGTTCATGATTTGAATCTGTACTAAGCTTCGAAGTGTGCGTGTTTCAATAAAAAAACGCTGCAAATTCTTTCACTGGGGTTTATTATTCAATTGGCTTGCGTTCATGATTTGAATTTCTACTAAGCTTTGGAGTCTGCGTGTTTCACAGGTGATAGAGTGATTGTTGAATTTCAGGAGGCACACAAATATGATCAACTGAACAATCCAAATAGGTATTTTAGTTGAGAATAGATTTACGTGCTCTATGCATATCTCCTGAAATTCAATAATCGCTCTATCACCTGTGAAACACGCACACTCCAAAGCTTAGTAGAAATTCAAATCATGAACGCAAGCCAATTGAATAATAAACCCCAGTGAAAGAATTTGCAGCGTTTTTTTCCTAGGTTTGTAGAACAAGTCGCAAAAATTGTCAGTTTCTTGTCAAATTTTCGCATTATTACAGTTGATTGTATCATTTATGATTTACGTGACTTTGACAAATGTTTTATTGAGTTTAACGGCTCAACAAATTTCTCCTTCGGTTAAAAATGAATCCTTTACAGGGAAAACCTGTGTTTACACAACATAATTAAAGACTTAAACGTCGTCCAGTCCTGAACAATCCTCTCATTCGTGCTTGAAAGTATCCAAAATGCAGGATAAAAGTTCCTTATTCGAGTCTGTTTCATTTGCAAAACTCACTTTCTTAATTTTTTAAAAGTTCATTCGAGTTTCGAAAAAATGCATTTAGTTCCTAAATTCCTTCTTCTTCCAATGTAAGGTTACGGTAATTACAACTTGAACGTTAACTTTTCTGGTCGCCTAGTAGTATTAGTAATTCATGAAGTTTCCTTCATGGTTTTTATTATAGTTGCCCTACAGTTTTTCTGAGGGAGCAAAATTTGAAAAATACAATGGCAGCTCGATGTTCCCAACGTTTTGAATTGGGGAGAAGGGCTCAAAATTTCGAAAAATTTTGTAGAACACATGTTTTTGGGGGTATTGAGTAAAAATTTATCATCCAGACATTTTAATGTAAGGTCCATGTGTTTATGGAATCAGCACTACAATCCCTATAAAAATAGTCCCTCGGAAGTAAAAAAATGTCATACTACAAAAACGGATAAAAATCGGTTCAACTATTCCTTACATATTTCCATTAAAAATCATATCTTCGAAATCGATTTGACCATTTGAATGATGCTGTGAGTCGGTGTGAAGGTTCTAGGCTAAAACTTGCCGGTTACAAACTTTAAAAGTTAAACCCTTCAACGTTAAACGAGCATAGGCAATCTGAAGTAGATTGAGCTTGATTTCAAGGGGTCTAGAGTTTGCAACTCTTTTACTGTAGGAGATAATGTACAGTTCTTGAAGCTTGTACAGTCTTGATAAATATACTCAGCTTTCGTCGATGCGCATGAAAATTGTAGTTCGCACGATTTAGAAACCAAAGAAGAAAAAGTTAAATTTTAAACATTTTTGGGAGGCCATCTTTGCCTATTCCAGTTGATTTGATGAGATCGTAGGCAAAAGTTTAATACCACAAGGGGTGATATACGACCGTTTCATAAAATATTAGCAAAGTTTTGCCCCCCAATTCGAGCTATAACCATTTTTCTTGGTACTTGGAACAGACAAAACACAATTACAGATAACATTGACCAAAAAAAAAAATGAATAAATAAAATTCCGCTCATAAGTCATGCTGTACAACTCTATAACCTACAACTTTTAATGTATTAAGCTTGCCTTATTCTTTTTATATTAAAAATACCCAAAATTATTTTTTATTTTTCAAATTTATTAGCAAACGCACCAATTATGCAACTGATCGAAGTTCAATATTAATGCCAGAACTGGCCGCAGCCGATCATTACTCTGCAGTAGTAACAACGATTGGATATTTTAAAGCATGTGTACGTAAGAGCAAAGGAACATGTGCCAAGACAGTCTTTGGTAGATAATAATTTCAATCATAACTTAGATTTTCAATTATTCATTCTAAATTCCCTGAAAGGTAATTTGTAACAGAGTTTGTTTAAAAGTGCTGTACCCAAAATAGTTAAATCATTCTTTCAGTGACGCCACCCTTAATGAACAGGAATCCCCGTTCATTAATTCCACTTAAAGTGTTACATCGGGAATGTGCAAGGTAGGGTATTTTACACAGAAGGGCACAGTGCAGACGCGATCCCCACAAATATAACAGAAAAGGGCGGTGACAGGAGGCTTGGGAAAGTAGAACGAACGGAAAATAAAGGGAGGTGAGTTGGCGGATGCCGTGAAAGAAACAAGAAGATAATAAGGAGAAGTGCTGAATCAACGAGAGGAAGGGGCGAGCCGCCGAGGTGCACCGCAAGCTTAAATCACGGCTATTGTCACTCAGGAATGTCCATATCTAGGCAAATTCTACTGGCGACTGTTCACCTAATCTGCAGTCGCTGTGAAACTCCGTGAGAAAAGAATTGAAGATGTTGATAATGAAAGGAAACTGTCCTGTTTTATGGGAAGGTCATTGGAGTTCTAAACAATGAAAACAGTACAATTAATTAAGGGCCAAACTAGTCGATTTTGCAGGTCAATCGTCAGTAGTACCTCAAAAATGTTGCTTTCACAATTCTTAACCAATTCTCATGATTCTTTTTGTTAGATCCTAATTTTACTAGAGATAGTTGCTACATAATTCGGTATATTCGAATTTCATGAAGGAAGGGAGGGATTGGAAAGTGTAATTTTCATGATTTGTATTTCGTCCAATCAAAATGTTAGTCTGGTTGCGCAACGAACCTCGAAAATGTTGCGTTTGCTAACAGGAGGGGGAATGGTAGGGGAATTAGCTTTTAATCGCTGCTGAAGTGAGAATTCACAACGGATTCATGTCACCCTGTTTTTGTTCAATTAAGATTTTGGTTTAGTATTTAAGATATTTCAGCACACACAATTTTTACAAAAAAACGGGGTGAATAGAGGAGCTAATAATGATAAATCGTTATTTCTTTACTATTTTCATCTGATTTTATTAATTTTAACACATTTTTCAATCTCAACTCCAGTCTAGTTGTGCGACGAACCTCGGCCATTTTTCATTTTCTGTTGGAAGGGAGATTGGACGGAGTAATGGACAATGCATTCAAGTGCTGCTCTTACAGCTTATACTGCTGTTTTTAAGATTAAGAACTTTACTCTTATTTTGAAACTCATTTCAGATCTTTATTATTATCCGGTTTCCAACGTATTGTCATCTACAGGTATACTGGTTTGGCAGCTATGCAAGGCCCCAAGCCCCTCCCACTGCTCCCTTACATTGACGAACGTTTTCCCTTCCTTTGGATCATTTTGATCCACACGTTGTCTCCGGAAGGTTAATTATGGAAGGAGGTGTATGGTGGGGGTAAACGTGCTAAATTGTTGTCTTCTCTATTTCCAACTGTTTTTTCTTTATCCCCCAGTTTCGTCCAACAAACTCAGAAATTTTGAATTTAAGGGCAGGAAGGTAAATAGAGAGGTAATGGACGATCCATCCAAGCCCTCTTCAAACATACTAGAATCTCAGCCGATTTTTGTGCTTTTTGTTAGGTTGAGAACTTGATGTGCAAATCTTCACTACAAGGTTCAGAATGAGCAAACCACATCAAAATCAACGAGAAAACTATGGTAACTAAGGATGGTGACAAGGAATGTAAGGTTGTAGGATTTATGTAGATGGACAATCCTAAGTGACAAAGCCATAATTTCCTAGACAACACCAGACAATCACCTTGTTCGTATTGTCAACTTTGAGCCTCCAGGATGGGCGTCTCTCGCCCAAAGAGTTGAATCCGTTGGTGTCATCTTTGAAGGGCGACGGTATCTCAGGAGGTGATGTGGTGGGGGGCGGAGGTGGTACGGGAGCTGCCCGCACATTCACTACAACCTCGTCCGACGGCTGTACCGAACAACAGAACGTTTGCCTTCATTTTCGACGTGCAATCGCAGGTTTCACTCTCGAGTGACACCGGCCAAAGTGGTGTAGTGACATCCTCTCTTCATCCATAGATCGATTATCGTGGTGGGGGAGTAACTTTTCAAAAACAGTCCAATCCAACGGGACTAACACATTTCTACCTTAATCCTATTCAATTAGAGTGCATTCTAGGGGTAGGTTCCTAAAAAGTAACTAATAAATACCATCCCCAAAACAATTCCATAGATTAGTTGATATCTCATACATCTTGTCACGAAACGTGGTCGAACTTTGAATGGAACCTCTTGAAAGTGTTTCTGAGAGTAGTTGCTTTTCACAGGTGAGTGTTGCAATGACATTGTGCCAATATTGTTCATAAAAAGTTTTGGGAAAACTAGGAGGAATTAGGGAGAAAACGCTTTTTAATAATAATGAACTATGTAGCACATTTTAATATTGGAATTATTTTTAACGCGAAGATTTGATCTATTATATGGCTCATCTAGTTGAGTAGGAAAATATTGGCAGAACTGTCAGAACATTCAACTGTTCAATATGATTGTTGTTATTACAACAAAACTACAGTTCTACAGTTGCATCCAATTTTCACCTTCCAGTGTTACATGAACGATGAAGAATGGATGTAATGGTCAACAAACTAGAATAATATATTGAACTACATGTTCGGTAGGGCTCGCCATTACTCTAGTACCCAAGGTATAGCTAAGGACCAGCTTACTTCAATAAAGCCTTTATCAACCCCAAATCAGATCATGATAGTAGGATCAGATGGGAGGAAATGTAGAAATAATATTACTTTCTCTAGTTGGATTGGACTGTTTGTCAGTTTTGGTCCCAGAATCTGATCAGTCAATGACCTCTCAACCTAATTTATACTGGGCTTGGATAAAACTATTCCCAAAAAGCCAGCTAAAAACTTGAGTGTGATTCAGCAAGATTGGGTTCTGGGTCATGAGGTATAGAGCATTTTGTTACAAACCCAATCCAAAGACAATGAGGTCAATATGATCACTTATGGTGAATATATTTACAAAAATGGATATGACAGATGTTGCCAGCAACACTTCGTTCCATCAAGTTGACTGACTATGTCAGCATTAGTGTCAAACTATTTTAATTGGAATGATGGAAAACTAATTTATTCGTGTAGGTCATTCAGTAATTAATTATTAAGCAAACAATTATCGTAGAAATAGGCACATCATCACCAATGCAAAAAAACTTGTTAACTTAGTCTTAAAATGGTTGTAAGCAGTGTCTTATTTCCATAGGTGATCAAAGTTCGAATGGTGGAAGTACTGAAATATGTTTGAAATAAAGGGGAAGATGTGATGTAGATGTCACTACACCATGAAAACATGAAAAAATGGTTCGTTACTTGATTCGTAGAAGACTCATTGGTGGCCCCATACTGACAATTATCCACGCTAACTCGTACTGTCAGAAAACGTATTTCCAAGGTATTTGGATCAAAACTGCGATATTGACACAAGATAAGAACAACGCCTACTGATAAATGTATAAGAAGTGGCAGCTGTTATGGAAGTGACTCATGTATGTAAACAATTAAAGGGTTTACATTTCTTGAAGACGGTATTATTTTCAAGTTAAGAGATCATAACATGTAAATTAAAATAATAAATAAATGTACTATTGAATGAAAGATAACGTTGTTTTATGCGAGATGACAATTAGGAGTTAATTGAAATTAAAATTAGGGTTTCTCATGATCATCCGCATTTTACATCCAGTTACCAGAAATGGGGTGTAAATTTGTGTTGGGGAAGCAATGGGATGACGAAG
This sequence comes from Creontiades dilutus, assembly GCA_031894815.1. Taxonomy (NCBI): domain Eukaryota; kingdom Metazoa; phylum Arthropoda; class Insecta; order Hemiptera; family Miridae; genus Creontiades; species Creontiades dilutus. The sequence goes on from JAVIWC010004007.1 coordinate 814,558, forward strand.
AACTTACCTCATTGCTGAGTTGTTGGGTGGCCTGCTGAAGCTGCTGCTGTTGTTTTTTCTTGACAAGTTGCTCAGCAGACTTGATCTCTTCGAGTGTGACACCCTGCGTCGAGCGGCGTGTCTCTCTAACCCGCTTGGCGTGCGCCTTTCTCTGCGTCTCCGATTCCTCGTCCCTGACTGGAGGTACGAAGGATCTGATGGACAAGCACAAAAGGGAAATTTTAGGAAAAGCATCCGACCAACCCTTGACACGTTTTCGTCATTTGATTGGAGAAAATTCTTGAAAAAAATCAAATCTCTTGTAATTTATTGAAGATGAAAGGGACGCGTTCGATAGCAGTAGACATAGGATGCCCTAACAATTCTTTTCAAACCTAGTGTGTTCAGAATGTTTCTTCTGACTTTTCAAATATTAAACAGTTTGTCACGTCTTTTCCAGCGGCTATTTGACTTTTAGCTTGTTGAGAAGGTGGAAAATCGTGTTTGAATTCAGCTGTATGTAAATATTCAACCCAACAAAACTAGCTAGAAAAATTTAAGATCTTAAGAAGAAGAATTTAAGATTTTTCTTTCAAAAAAGATGCAGAAGCTGCAGATAGAAAAATATGCAGTCAGAAAATCTACATTTTTGAAATATGAACTATAATAAAAAGACTGACGTCCCTGGACAAATTTTGTACTCAGCAAACTCAAAAATCCACGGAAAAGACTGTTGTTCAATTATTTTATCGAGAACCTGATACAACAAATACAAATGATAACGCATTCGATCAACCTCCTGACATGATTTTCGAATAGCGTTTTATACAATGCAATACAACTCAAGAAGCTTAATGTCCCTTTAAAACCCGACAAATTATATAGGAGCCACATACTGCAAATTGGATTATAAATTCAGTAATTAATAATGCAAAGCCAACGAAATGTTTTGATTTAAAAGCTGTAAATCGTGCAATGAAAACACAATAAGGACAAAACGATGACAAGTTGTACGTCATAATGAAGTTAATTTTAATTAAGTTAGGTACACTTAATTATGGCAGTAGGTCAGACATCCAAATGCAGTATTTTCATGGAACTCAAATGTTAAATTGATTGGCTCTGAATGAACCGAGTTCATTTTTACACAATTGAGTCATTTCAAATCATTTTATTCTCAAATATAAAGTCTCACGAAAAAAAGGAAGCATTTTTTGTGTGCAAATTGTCAATAAACGTGCTTAAGAAAAAATCTGACTAATATATTTCAAAAAGTGGCAAAAATCTTGAACGCATTGTTCTAGCGAAATATTGATCAGCAAAAGCTCAAGTGCCATACGCTTCAACATCATAAAAGATAATTGGTCACATTTCAAATAATGTGCAAAAAGAATTAAAAAAGAAAGGTTCCAACTTATAAAGTCAGCTTTACACATCTTGTCTTACAGTTCGTACCAGATTTGGCCTGTTTTTATCATTGTATTTTCATGTAATCTGTGGTGACTCAAGATGAGCCAGTGTTTAACGCCTATACTAATTACAAGAAAAATGTGTAATGTTTTGAAGTCAAATGCTGAGAACTTCTTTTCAGTATACGAGGGAAAGACGAAATGGCATTCGAGATGATCTGGCGAGAGGTACAGGCACCAATCAGTTGATATGCCAGCAACAAGTGGTGATTGTGGAAATGGATTTTCCAAGGAACATGGCATGGACATGCCGTGGGTGAGCTTGTGGATAATGCGCAAGAGGATTGTACTGACGTGTGTCGTTAGAATTGTTCCAAACAACTAACCTGTCCTGCATTTTGGCCTGGCGCGACACGGTATTTCAGAATCAAAGATGCATCGATTGATAGCTTCGTCATAGGCACTGATTAACCCACCCTACATCTCCTTCACTATCCAGAAGAGGAATTTGAAATGAAGGGAGAGGAGGACAGCTTCGTACTTTTTTCACACCCATGGTGTGTCCCACACACAGTGATTCCGCACCATAAATGACCCGTGATGAGGAAGCAGAGGTATTGACAGAGTGTCAACACATAACATCCGCAAGGCATTATACGCCAATTATCAGCATATCCTTTGCCATTCTATGAGCCTCAAAGTATACAGATCATGTATACAGATTTTGGGTTATAAATGGTCTACCTCAACACTTCTGAAGAAGAGCACTACTACAGATAATGACTACAAACAATTTTCAATCTCTCTTAAGTTTCATACCTACCGTTGGTTTAATAACTTACAAACCCAACACCTCCTTGGATTACACCGATTTACATTTTCATAGATAACCTTTATCCTACTACAGGAACACTTTTTTGATGGGTTTACTGCACAATCTGCTAGTAATTCAACAATTTGTTCTACAATATGCTTCTTAGCACAAAATGTAGCGTTCTAAAACTTCGTCCTACCCAGTTTTGACTGACTGTTTCTCAAGGAAAGATAAGTATACCATATTGCTCGATAGTATACTAGATTACCAATCAAATGACAGCGCAACATTTCATAAAAAACGACAATTTAAAAATAAATCGTGTCCATCGAATCAAGGCATAAAATCATGATGGGCTGACTCACACGATTTGAAAATAGACGATTACGTGAAATGATAATTATTACCGTTATACTTAGTTCAACAACATATTGAAGACGAACACACATCATACACCAATCATAAACATGTCAATAAAACATACGATACAGTACACGCATGTGAATACCACCTTAATTTCCAATCAACCAAACATGGTACACATAGTAGACAAATGTGTTTCACCTTTTGATTCAATCATCGAAATTTAGCCATGCGATCAATACTGCTTATTAGTCTGTACTTCAGAACCACGGTGTCACTCAAAAATCATGTTAAGCCAGGACATGAACTTACCAATAAAGTAAATAGGAACAAACCAAATCAGCTAATATCGCTAATTATTCTTGGTTAGAAGAATTAATAGAAAAGGAAAATATAGCACGCTACCAAAAAATTGAATGATCCTCGTAATCATTAAGGAAAGGAATAAATGAAACCCAGCTGAAGAAAATAAGGCATGCTTCAAGACAAACGGGCCCTTTCAGTGTTTTCACTATAAATATTTATAATAAGAAGGATAGTCCGAATTTCACCTGGTTCAGATGAGTGTTGGGATATTTGAAATATCATCATTAGTAGGAATGGAGGAGAGGGACTCCAGTTAGTTTCCATCCAATAGTTTCCTTTTTGGTGGGGTACAATAATGAAATGACAGAAAATGTTGGTCACAAGTAATTTTGCAAGCGAAGGGAAATCAATATGAGATTTAACGGTGGAAGATAGAAGGGAGCAGTGTGGTAGACTACAGGGGAAAAGTCAGTAAGTTGGATATAAAAGATCCTTAACTTTATAACTCCAACACTTGTGGGTTTTGGCATAAAATAATTGAATAAAACTGCTTCATAGCAGTTAATCTAATAGAAAACATAACACTGAAAAGGCCCTGTGGTAATGTGCAAGGTAATAAGTGTTTTTAAGGTTCGTGCAGAATGTTACGCACTTGAAGAAGTTCTTGAAGATATTTGCTGGGGAGAGCTTACTGCCACCAGGAGTTGTGGGCGTGGTTGGGGTCACAGGGGCCGAACTGAAACCACCCCAACTAGCTTTGAAGGCTCAATGATGTTACTTGTCAGAAAATGCGGCTCAGAATTGTCTTTCAGAATGGATAGTTAAAGAAGTATTCCGGGATGACCGGACGTAAGTAAGTGATCGAGATGGTGATCACTGCATGGAAGAGATGTAAAGAGAAGGTGCCAGGGTCAGTAGCTTGTACAACATCTATCATGCATGGTATAAGAAAGGTATAGTATAGTATAGCTGTTGAACTACTTTCCTTCAATCAATCATATATGAAATGAATCATCATGATTGTAAGAGAAAACTTTAGAGAGTACAAGTACATTATCAGAGGCAAACACCAGTAGCAGACTAGGTGATCAGATAAATGCTATTTATTAAAAACAGCTAGATATACTATATCCTCCCACTATAGTTGCACTTCTATGGCAGTTGAGGTCGAAGGATCTGGGTTCGATATGATACATTTTAAGAAAAATTAGAAATAGTATTAACAAAGAAGAAATCAGCAAATAAGTTACCTTCCACCGTACTAAAACCTAACTAGTTCCCCATCCACCACTTTTTCATTAGATAAATTCAGGAATGGGTATTATAAAGCGCAATTTCCACCTATCTTCACTGATTTCTAAAGTAGTGCTGAGACAACTGATACTACAGAAAGACAAGGGTTTATAAAAACTATTTAAAACACCCTTAAAAATTGTGTATAGTACTACCTGTTACAGTTGACAGCATGGAGATACTAGGAATGGGTCCTTTCAAAGATATTTCAAGGGGGGAAAGTAGAAACATTTCATTTATACGAGGATGAAATGTGTATCTGTCATGTTGCGGTTGACACTGCGAAGTCAAATTGTTGCATGGGGCCCTCATTATTTCGCTAATTATATTTCCTCTATGATTCAAGAGCGCTTTTCCAACAACGGTTTGGGGCTTATTACTTGTTGGCTTTTGGACAACAGACTTTTCAGAATGGGGCCTCGCCAAGTCCTTAAGGCCTCAAAGAGAGAAGTCGCACATTTTTGTAAATAACCTTGTAAAATACAATCCACATAATCTTTCGCAGCATAAAATGAGTCTCAAATGATCCATCTGAGAATCAGCAGTATACTAAAGGTTCGAAGGGAAAACATTTTCAGTCAATGCATAGCTTAAAGCCACAACCCTCCTTCATACAATATCAAGGCGATTATGCAACGTAATACCAACTCAAGACTTAAAATAAAAAGTGATGTCCATATAATAAATGTTGATACTATTTTACATGTTAATAAAATAGGAAATGTAAACACGTATGTTCCTATTACTTATCAGAGAAGTATAGTAAATTCATTTCAAGAATAGTGAATAAGCTGGAATCAGTGACAATGCCCAAACGTCAACCACAAGCAGACAAAACAGTGGACTCACTCGCATTGTATCAGAGGCAAAAGCCAGTTTCTACTGGTTAGAAAGGAATATAGAAAGATAGTTTATTTTACATCTTTTCCTTTACATGTTACATTCTTCAATTGAATAAAAACCGATGACCGAGCTGGATAGTGTAACATAGAAGCCCAGTCTGGAGTTGGTTCATACTTCTAATTTTTATGTAGTACCAAAACACTAACATTTACACCACGATCATTTTATACGATATGTTAAAATTTTCAATACCACTTTCATGGAATGTTGTACATAGTTGATGCGTAATTTGTATAGTTATTAACATTATAAAATTATCAATTTTCGTGTATGAAGTACTAATACTTTACACAGAGCGAAATCTCCGTACACCAACCCAATTTTATACTTCCCGCCTTAATTTTGAGCTAAGCAAGCAGAATCCATTAGGGTGAGACACAGTAACTACAAAGTTTTGTTCTGCTTGTGGTCCACTCGCAACAATAAAAATGCCACAACTCTGACGTAGCATGTAATAAGCGCCCGATAGATAGTTTCAGAATGAAAAACAGTAGAACCCCTCATAACCAGCTCCCTACCAACTTCCTTAAGATGAATTCGCTCAATAAAGTCAAGAAAAAGAAGTAGGTATTAAAAAATGATAATAATATTAGGCAATCAATGCCTGATTTCAGTCTGATTAATCAAAAGACCAGCCCTGCACTACTTCATCAGGTGTAAAAAACTTGACAGGCGAATTTTAAAAATGGATCTATTATTCACAATATTTCTGCTTTCCACGGGTATGAAGAAAGCCAATTGAAGATTGCTTGATACTTAGAAATAATCTCCCATTAAGTGTTTCAAATTTTTTTCCAGCAACGAAGCTTGAGTTCCCTTTCCCTTTTCATTGACATACCATCACGGGCGCTCAATTTTCGCTACTACCTTCATAAAAACCTCCAGTGACTAAAACGCACTTTACGAATGAGAAGATACAATAAACTGACCACAAATAGCAAAGCCACCAATCAGCTCATTCCTAAAATTATATGTTCTACCCTAAAGCAGACTCGCAAACTCTCAAACCCTTCCAACTACCAAAGAAAACACAATGGACACCAGTAAGCATCTGGACTCATGGTACCAGCCTCAGCGTAAACCGTGAAGGTTCTTGATCCCAATTCCAAGGTGGATGGGAGGGATTCTACTGCATATATGTCATATGAATTTAGTATTTTACTACGGAACGGATTTATTGTACTATTACTAGTTGATGATGAAGTTGCAATGAGTTTTTTCTTACCTTCTTACAGGAGCAGTGGGAGGACTGGCGGACGTTGGACTGGAGTTGGTAACTTGAGTGTTGGCAGCAGTTGAAAGGCCGGAGAGCCTGGATTCGTCCCGCGATTGGGAGCGCCTGAAGTATGAAAATATCACATTAAAAATCTTTCAAAAACTATCTAAATATAAAGAAACCTAATGAGAGTTTCACAATTGTTAGCGGTGCAATTCAATGGATACTAGATAAATGACGTTTCATTAAACTCAGCCCTCCAGGGACAAACCACACATCAAACATACTCATTCATTAGTGTGTAAAACTATTTCACACTCCACAAATATTACAGAATCAAGTTCAAGCTGAATCCCATCAGAAGACCATCTTCAAGAATCTAATGGAAGAACAATGATATTCATTGAATGGATTGATAATATTTTACAATGAGTATCCACAGTGTTTTAATAAAAATCACCCTATAACTGCACATGTATGCCACAAGGTGAGCCCCTCAACAATCACTCAATATTGTTTAGTAGAGAACAATAAACATACATTTGTGTGGTTTTAGAGTTCTGTTCTAACACGGCATCAATAATTTTTTGACCACGGTAGTAGGGCAATTTAACTTTTATAAGCGCCATTTCACAAATGGTATTTCGTAATTCCGATTGCATTACTGCCACCACACATAAGGTGTTGAATCTCAACGACTTTGATCCGGACTACAGTGCTAAGAAAAAAGGAAATACAGGGTTATCAAATAATGTTTACATCCAGGAATTCCTTAGTTTATTTCGTGTTGTGTGAATGTAAACTGAAAAAATTGGAGAAACACACGAATGTCAACTTTTCTTAGTAGTTGTTTTGTGGTAATGGATGGCAAGGCTTCATTTTCAATTTCATAAAAGCAACTTGATAATACGAGTCGTACACCATATCCTGCATTCATACAGGTGTAATTGGCTTCCTAGATTTGAAGAGCATGGGTTTCGACTGACGGTATTTGTAGGTAAGGTTGCTTGCTTAAGAGGTACGCCTATTAAAAGAAGTACAACTTTCTCTTGATCAGAACTATTCCCATCCTCCGATCATTTCCAGCCAACGCAAAATAGTGCTGCAAACCAACTCCACTGAAAGTTACCACATTACAGGAGCGTTTACTCGGCCGTTCAACTTTAAGAGGCTTTCAGGGGTTTGATATGAAACTGTACACAGAAGTCTTGATGCGATTTGAGCCTCTTGTTTGATATTGTGGTGGATATGGATAGTTTCCCCTTCCTGTTCCAAGAAACTGCTAAACTTGAGCATAAACCAGAAGCTTCTCAGCTTCAGGGGTACACTCTGGGTCTTGCAGACTTACAGCCTCAGCCCTTGTAAGAGGAAACTAGTCCATTCCATCACCACCTTATTACAGTTTCCCAGCATTTCGTAAAAATGATAACCTGTATTACGTAAGAAGATGTTTATAGACATATTTATAGTGTAAACGAACGTTCAACATGCAAGAAATACCGACCAATCCAGAGCACAAGAAAACAGGATCAACATATAATACATTGGATAAAATAGAGAAATTGGTGTTTTTTTTTCAGGAATAATTAAGATTGATAAAATAGGAAAAATGCATTTCAAAATAAGAGCCACAATGAAATGGAACTCGGGGATAAAACCACCACGAGCTTTGTGCTCTAACAGATGGTTTGTTCGAGAGACTCTCTAGTTCAAATTGGAGTGAAAGACATACGTTGTTTCACCTTCTATTCAACAAACAAGGAGGTGGGACTTATTGGCTTTGAGTTGTAGACTAAGGGCCCAAAAGAGAAAGTTAATCACGATCTTGGTTAGAATCGATTAGAACAGAATATCTGATATTTCTACTTGATCCGTTAAAAACGTTTGGTACTGACACTGGAGTTCGCAGACCTATCTGCATCCATATTCAAGGCACGATTGACCTCCATCTGCTCACGTGCACCTTTTCAAGTAATCTAATGTTACAGTAAACCCATCAACTCACATTGTTTATAACCATTATAATGGAAATGAAATGATTTTGTTTGAAAATGGCCCTTCAATAAGAGAAATAGTTATAAAGTTGGGATTTCACGGACATCAGTACCTAATTCATCTCAACACTTTTTATCTGAATAAAATAAAATATAATGTTCAGAAGAACTTCAGTACAACACAGTTTAGGCAGGAAAAAGCCTTTAAACTGTTGCACCTCTTCATTGACAATTCGCTCGGTTCATGATGAGAAGATCGTGAGAAATCATGGAACTACTAATAAAGGGATTTCCTTGTGGCAAATACTTTGAACAACATTTAAACTAATAATCTCTTTGGGAATGGTATATGTAGCAAACGTTGATTTACATTGAAATAACCGTCCACAACTTATGGCTGCTTGTGGCATATTAGAGCAAACCAACAAGTAAAACATGCAGTATCAAGATTACGAAATACGTCTGAGAATAAAGGTTTTATCCAGGAATCATAAAACGAAATAAGGAGGAAAGGATTCCATTGCACTCGCTAATCAATCAGGCGCAGTTTATATAGCACAACCATGAAGAAACAGGTCAGAAAAAGAAACGTGCAATTTCTTTCTGTCAACAATAATGAAGAAGAACTGAAAGCAACGACCATGCGTATCCGTTTAGCTATCAACAACTTTCATTTTCCGAACTGTCATTTTCATCATTATCAAGAAGTAGCCACCATTCTCATTCATGATAAGATAAAGCAAATCAATGTAAAAATAAATTGCAATATTAAGCAGGTATTTAAAATCTGCACAGGAAACTATTGAATAGTAATAACAAGACTTTACCTGGTAAAGCAATAAAACAGGGTTTTACAGTAAAGGAATAATGAAGTCGCTTACACTATTAGATACTGGATACCTACTAGGACTTATTGATAAGATTTTACATTCTATTATATTGATGAAGAAATATCAACATAATGCGTCAAACAGCAAAGCGATTATTCAAGAAAATAAAAGCAGACCATAGTTGGTTAAGAATTCCCATCACCTTTCTTATCAGCCAATCACCAACTACTGGAGTCCACTTTTCACCCGAGCACGGCATGTTGCACTTTGAATTCAAATAGTTGAACCATTTTGCGTGAGAACATATTATCAATCAAAATTTGCACATTCGAACGTTGATATAAGATGAACTTTTTGCTGTATGACAGTACGAAAATCATGGATGTTTGGCTTAACTACGACTGTCTTGGATAATTTAAGAAATGATCTTGTTTGCCATTGTAACTATCTTTATTCGATTTTACTGTAAGAGTTCTGCAGGTCTGGTTCAACTTCTCAAGAACAAGATTGCTCAGACTTGAACATACTAATGATGATCTTTGGTAGGCAGGAAACGCATTTCCTTCTTGCAGACCCAATCTTAGTAAATTTAAGCCAAACAATTCACTATTTGGAGATATCAAGACCAGATAAAAGCAGATTTTATGACAAGAATACTCTCAAGCAAAATGGTTTCGGAATCACCTTGGTCAAAATGAAAATTCATAGCTTACCTGGCAAAATGTTTTTCCTTGAGAGAGGCAGATCTCATAGGGGTTGCTGGTAAGGCGGACAAGCTGTTGCCAGCTATCTTGGCTCTCAGCTCCAGGTAACGTTGGTAGAACCTTTACATGCAACACACTCACTAACACGTGCGCACACCAAACGGTCAAAGCAATGTTACATCAATCAACGGCATCGTCAAGAGTTTTCGAATTTGCTTCATGGCCCATTCACATTAGGGATACGCTTATCGTGTAATCGTAGGAAAAGTATCAAAGGAACTAGGAATGTGACATGCAGATCTATCTGCAATGAAGTTGGTGGGTTGGTTGACAGGCACATTGTGCAGAACAAATTCATTCATCCTGTCACTCTAGATAACAAAGTAGTACAATGCACGATTGCTGCAGGTAAAATATTGATATAATACACAACTCTGCCAGTTTTCCATTTAAATTAGACACAGTTTACGATTAATCCATGAATGTATTGCCAAATATCGATAGGATATACCCAGATTCTTTTCCATTGTTCTCCATGACTAACTCCCACTTCTATAATTTCTATCTAATCCATTCTACAGAAAAATTACAAAATACTAGAGGGAAAATGTGGGAAGGGGGAGCAGAAGTGGAAGTGGCAAACAGCTTTAGCAATGTGAAGCCTTAATTTTTCATTTATTTTAATGCATGTGCGTATCTAGTGGTAGCTAGTGTGAATAGGCCCTAAAGCAGATCCAAAACCTCCGAATCTTGGAGCCTTTCGGTAGTAAGTAATGGATTTCCAACATCTACCAAATACTTACTATATGACATGTAAGGTATGAAAAAATGAATGAAGGAAACTAATAAGTTCTGCCTATTCAGCAGAATCAACTGTGTTTTTCAAAAACAAAAATAAGGACGGATTTACGGGCATTTGATATCATTGCGAGCGAGAACCAACATTTCTGAAGTTTGACTTTTTAGCGTGAATACAAAATGAAGAGCATGAGGAATGGAACAAACCTGTGGCAAATTGCGTTAGTGATCCATCTCACGAAACGTGAAGACTGTAGTTAGACGATATCGAAAATCGGTGGCCATTTCAATTTTCGAGCACTCAGTTCAAATAACTATTAGTGGCAACTTACATGTTATGATAATACTCATTAAAGGTTGGATTAGCAATTTTATTAAGCAATTACGTGGAAATTATACCGCGACTAAAAATTGACAACACGACAACATATTTTGAAGAAGCAAGTCTTGGAATAATGAGCGTTGCTACACGAAAATTTCAACGAAGCTACCGGATTAATTTGAATGAATACCCTCAACAAGTTATCAAGGTAAAATTATTCAAAAAGCAGCAATTACGGCACATAGCGTAATATACAATGAATTCGTTTAAAAACAATGGGGCTGAAATGGTTTTCAGTACTTGTTTCAATTTTGTTAATCAACTTCTAAATTCCTTCTACTGTGTCAAGACTGAAGTAAGGTAATGTAGGTTGTGACATTGGACGAAGTATTGGAAAATTTCAAGATCTTGCTTTAAATTACTGTAGGGTAGGGTATCAAATGAAAATAAACAAAAGGGAGGGAACCGGGAAGTCACGTGAGAACCGTGTTGTGAACAGTATTGCGTTTAACACGATGGCTGAATCGAAATGCCAGTTTTCACTACAGTAATGCAAGCAAAATGTGAAATTAGGTTCAACAACAATCAATAACCAGGTAAGTAAAATGTTAATTGCAATGGAAATAGAAGGTAGTGATATCTTGAATGTATCGTACTTCTCGTCTGCCTCAAAGCTTTGGGTTCTTCTGAGTCTGACCTCTTGCGCCGTTTCTCGGTTTCTTTCCGTAGGGGCAGCGGGCGCGGGTTGACTGGGCTTCGTTGGGCTGGGAGGACTATCTTTTTCACTCAGTTCTGCAATAAAACGAAATTTTCGTATGGTAAAACATAATAGCCGTGCAGTGTTCTTATGAAGGGTTAGGAGAGGTTAAGATAACCAGGATTTTGGTAGAGTAGCATCTTGAGCATGTCTCCAGTGAATTATGAGCACTTCGGGTCAAAACTGAAGGAATCTTGAACTCAACAAAGGTCTTCCGAGCGGACCCTTACCCCACGTGAATAGTTGGGTGGGCACCTAAAGTCCCAAATTGGTTAGAAATACTCAAACCAATATACAATGAATAGTATACACCAAACTAAAGTGTTCCGGAAACGCATTGTTATTCAAATAATTAGGTACAAAATATAATGAGCCGTTACTTGAGTTCTAAACCGTCTAACTCAATTTTTTCAGAAATTAGTCAGGCACACCAATCGATAGAAAATATTATAAATACCAGAGTGATACTGTTTTGGAGATTGAACTTGAAAAGTCTTTTGGCCTTATCGCGTCATGCCTTATTGAATGTTTTAATACCCTTCATAAATTGAGCATGATTGTATCAAAACAGAAGAAAATACACTACACTTATCTCATTGTCTCCTCGGGGGCAGTTCCAACCTGTTGGATATTTAGTACACAAATGATCATCGTTTGAAAGAACACAAGGCATGTGTCAGAGTGGTCAGAAACTAAGCAGGATTTTCGAAAAGGGGCCTGGAGACTCTCACCTCCCCTGTACATAATGATTAGGATGTGTGGAAACACAATGTGAGAGAACACATGATTTTCCAAGGCCTTCAAGAAGAGTAAGCAAATTAACTTTGCAAATGATGTTGGATGAGGAAAAAGCCCAGGCCAAATGCAATGAGACTGGGTCCACACGCCTGCCCCATTTTGAGGGAATCGTATTTTAAATAATCATTTCGTAGCATTCTGCTTCGTACTAAGGAAAGGTGTATTATGTAGAGCTAGAGCGATGCAGATCCCAGCATTTCAGTTATGAGGATGTGCCTTAAACCCGACCCGACCGCTCAGTTGGCAGAGAGGCTAGAAAATCTGCTCCTCCTGTCGGGTAGTACAGGAACATAATATGTTTGGATATATTATATCCAAAGATACTGACTGTGCGGAGCCTCTACAGAGGATTCAAAAGCATTGCTTGCATCCATGGGCAAGCCCTCAATGAAGCATTGCCTCAGGACTCCTAAACTATTGCCTTTCTTAGTAGACTTAACGAAGATACAGCATTCTCGATCAGGCAGTAGACAGCGATTTGTGGTAAACGTCTTGATTTCACTTTAAACCATGGAAGGATGTTCTAACAGTACCTACACCACTCATTACCGAATGAAGAAGAAACCTAGTATTTGGTTACCAGAATCAACCTTTATAAAGATAAGCAGGTATCTTTTGAAATGTAATTTGGTACTAATTATCTACTCATCGCATACCTTCATTTCTATGAAAATATGTCACTTTTTACTTTTTTAGTATGTCACAGATAATAATGCGTAGTCAATACTAACTCAGTGTGAGACCAGTTTTGGTAGGTGTCTCTGCGATTCTGTTCCTGAATGAACCAGGTCGCCTCCATGATGGTATGTTGTCGTCGTTTTCTGGCACAGCCTTAGGCGGGACGCTGGGGGCCTGCTAGGAACACAACTCTCCATTAGAATAAATATTAATAATAAACAATCGAATCATTCAACTATTATTTGTGGCTTTGAATTTCCATTCATATTCTACAAAACTAAATTCAATGGCCCACTACTCATCTAGAAGTAAGTAACACACTATTGAAAGAATAGTAAATTTGTAAATCAACTTACAGGGGTGATATTAGGAACTGTTTTGTTAATTTCAGCTGTGATAGGTAGCCGGTTCTCGTTGACTCGGTTCTTCTTATCTATAAATTAGAAAGAGTATGAGATCAAGATAAAGTAATTTTCAAGAAAAATCAGAGCATCATAATTCCTGCATTACCACCAAAGAACCTTACTTAGTACCAGAAGTTTTCCACCCTTGTATTTACAGCTATCCATTTGTACCAAATTCACCACTAACCACAAGAAATGGAGGTCGACCCTTCATAGCGACGTTGAGGCAAGATTATGGAACTTAAGGTTCCGCAGATAGGTAAATCCCCAAATCAATTGACCAACTTTGTTAAATTCTACCTTTGGAGCTGTACAATGTTCCTAAGTACAATAAAGTCATAATCTTTGAGAGCGGTACAAGAAAGTGGATGTATTTAACCACTGATAAAAGCTATACTTTCCAAACATTTTTCCTTAGTTAGCGTAATTCTTTACCTTTGAATGGTAGCAGAAAGTGGTTTATAGGTCAGAATTAACGTCCAACTACTTTTAAGGGCCAAAACCAGATCAATCCAATACAGGATCATTCTAAAAGTGAATGAGTGTTATTCATTTTATATTCAAGAGCATTGGTCCGAAATTGAGATTCCTGGTTTGGACAAGGCTCCATAAATTGAATGAAGTAGCAGGCTATAATAAACTAAATGAACTATCATTCGTCACCCTTAGACTGCGCAAACTAATGTAACGCACACTCAACGCGGGGGAGGTCAAGGCATAAAGATAGAATTGGTTATATGACCAGATCGAAGGCACTGTGATAAGCAATTACACGCTGTCCAGGAAAACCAACCTGCGACTGAACTATGAACGTTAGCTATGATAGTTTGAAGCTATCGGTTCAAAACTTGTATAGTACTTACAATCTAGGCTCACTTGAAGAGGCTGAGTTTAACAACCAGTCAATTACCTTTTATCGTTTAACTCATCAAATCAATTGAGCAGTTGTTTCATACTTGCACCAATATACAACTGATTTAATTTCTAGGAATAATAAGTTTCTTGACATACACCGTACAGGGTAGTCACTTGGATGTTGTCTTTATTTCAAGGTGGCTACTGATTTGAGCACAGGCACATGAGCATCCCCAGGCAATAAACCAAAAAAATAATAAATCGAATTTCAAAATCTCTCCACCTTCACTTAAGAGTAAGTTGGATAGTGACAGAAGACTGGATTACACTTTTTAGAGCAACAAGTGAATTAGACTCCCTACTCCCAGCAAGGGATCCAGCTTGGAGGGATCTATCTGACCAATCAGAAGCAATCAGGGGCAATTCTGCATCTATGCTCCAAGATCAACTGCACTACTAAAGACAGAATTTTGGGGATTCTCAGTTTGAATTGAGAACCTGTGAGATTGACTAACCAGAGAGCTCGAAAAGCAAGACAAGGAGCACATTTATTTTAATGCTCACTGCTAAGGGTACTTCTTGCCATTTTTGTTATCAGTGTTTTGCTGACTGCTCAGTCCTATTTCTATTGTTTGCTTGCTCTGTATGAGTGCTTTCAGTTGAGCTTTCTGCCTTTGTATTTTCAAAGTTATTTATGAATGTTAGGTAAGTATTACGATGAATAATGAAACTATCTGGACTGCAGCAAACATTAAAAATAAAAAAGGTTGCCTTTTCGTGGTGTAAGCCCGATTGTAAGCTTTATTGTACGACGTGTGTATTGAACATTTGAAATTCACCCCGATTCATCCCATTCGGGTATGGTAGAAAGTTGTATTTGGTTAAGATAAGCCCTTCTTCCGTCCCCTTTGTAATAGACCTCTGATGGTCTTCAAGGTCCCCCGAGTTTCCCCGCCAGCGGTTTAAAGTCAATAACCGCAATGAGGTTTACGGAAAACTGGTTACTGATTTTCCACAAATGGTTAAATCCGAAAATTGCCACATTTCCGACAAAACCAGTCTTCTTAACATACGCCGCACTATCTGAATGCATAAGTTGTTACTGTGTACTGTACCTGTAGTACCGAATTAGTTTAATGAAAACAAGAACAAAAACTTATGTATTTAGTAAACATTTATTAGGAACCTAAATTATTAATTGTCTAATGTCTCCTGACTGTTAACAACATGCTTCATGCTACAATCGACATGCCAGAAAAAGGGCTATTCTAGACTAATACACATTTAAATGCTGTATTTGGTGGGAGAGGCCCGCACACTAAGGAGTTTCACAACAGAGAAGATAATATTGTTAAGATAACAATTCGTATTAATCGAAGTACATATGGATATTAGAAATGCATCAAGAATCGTCTGATCAATTATCTGGAATTAGGAGTCATGCATCAACGTGCATAAAAATGTAGACAGAAGTACTGACTATTTTCCTGATTGTAGCATGCGATAACAGTATAGATAATTGAACATAATAAGACTCGATACAAATTCAGTTTTCCGAAAATAGGGATGGTCGAGTTGGAAATACGAGGCTTTGTGGCAATGAGGAAACTCCCATTAAGTTTTCAAAGAATTACATGTTAAACCATGTAGTAACCATATTCGCTCACTAAATACACAGATGGTCAGTGACATTTTTGAAGTGCACGTTAGAAGAAATATGATTCCTGCATACATTCGATGACACCCACTATCAGATCGACGTTCAGGAGAGCAAGCTGATCCCATCACATTCCAATATTGAAATCAGACATCAAGTTGATGATCACGGTAAGATGATTTATAAATTTGCAACTACTAAAAGGTTTTATCAATGTGCCGTTACAGCACCGCCATAAATATCCCTAAAAAATAAATGAATGGAAGCATCCTCCACAGACATATTTCCAAAGTGATGGTTTCCAGTATTTCCACGCACCCTATTCGGAAAACATAATCGTGTATAGAACCTTACTCATCATCTAAACATTCGAACGATACTAAATGACATAAAAATACCGTGTGGAGTGTCACAAACGGTAAATATATCATACACAGTTGTGGTGTCCCCTGGCATCAGTTTAAATGCGCAGGTAAATTTGCATTCACCGTCAGCCCCATATATGCAATACAATCAGTCCTCTGTAATTCCGTAATTGATAAGGTTTTTTTCTGATTAGGAAATCGTTTGAAGATTAAAATAAGATTAGGCAAATGGTTTCTGACAGCTGAAAACAAATTTACCAGAACGCCTATATATTTTGAGGTGTTGAGAATATAAATCTTTAGTCATGAGAAGAAAAAGGTGGGGAATCCGTGAATTGGAAAGGTTAAATTCAAAATAAACTTTTGATAATGTTTGCTCCGAATTATAGAGTTTCTGATGCTTTGGTACATAGCTGAAACGTCAACCATAATAAATAAAACGGCACCACATTTGGCCATAGATGAACAAATTACATTGGCCGGTATTTGGAAGGGGAAACCATCTGGGACAACGTACTAGATTTTTATGTTAGATGTAGTCTGTATGATTCCCTGATTGTTTTGTTACTTGCTTTTTTCACTAGTTTTGTCCGTTAAACGTTAATATTGATGATATTTGTAGTTGAGTAGCTTTGTTACGGAAATCTGAAAGGATTTCATTGAGCGCCACCGGAATGGTAACGTCGAATGGGAAGATAATACAGCCTGGCATAGAGGAGCACTATTTGGCTCTAGGTGAAAGAAGAACGCTAGTTCTGAGACATACATATCCAGGCAGCAGGTTGGATTAGATCGCCACAGCGATGAAGAAGTTGTAAGGAACATGTGATTCCTACGGGAACATCTAACACTTTTACAGTAATGCTCTCACGTTGGAATGATAGATTCCACAAGCCCCACAAAACAGAACAAAGCTCCTGGCCTAGGGGCCTCACAATGCTTTCTGTATGTTTTTGGGGTCGCTGAATCCTAATTAGAGGGCAACGTGTATAGCTCCATTGGGTATAGCCATAACCTCAAAAAATTCATATCGTAAAGTGGTTTTGAGCCGTTTGAGGTTATGACTATACCCATTTTCGCTGTATGGGCCACAATTTCTGATCCAGATTCCTCTAAAACATGTGTAACCATAGTGAGATCTCTAGGTTAAAAACTTGAGGCAGCCTAATGGACACGTTGTTAACATTCCATCAAAGTCGCATACACCTTTGCCTGTCTGTGTGACATTATTCAATACCAAAAAACTCTCTATCCTGCTCCCAAAACCAGGTGAAGCTGGATGGATGGACCGGTATTTAATCATTGGTCAGAGCAAAAATGTTGACACCTCTCAAAACTAACACGTTCTATATTCTCAACACCTCAACCTGAATGGGACGGAGGACGCAAGCAGTGCAGGGTGGGGGTGGTGGCCATTCGTGATATTACTTGTGGATCCTCACCCAGAACTCCATCATCAGAGGCTTCACCGTCTGAAACATCGGAACTTCCCGTATCTGTGTCCGATGTTTCAGAATTAAGTGAATCAATTTCCTCATCCGTGTCTGTGCACAAACCCAATAATTTCCTTGCATTACGAACTAAGTAAAAGTACATACACATCAATAAAAGAAAGGAAAAATAAAAAAATAAAAACACCAAAACACTTTTTCCTTATCAAGTGGTCTAGTCGAGCACAAAAAGATGCTGCACACCCAATGAAGAGGTGAAATAGAAATGATCAAATTGTAGGATACGAAGACAGTAAAGCAAATAGTGTAGATTTAACATTAACAAACATTGTGAGTTATGCAGAAGAATGAAATGACAACTATCTTGAGGAAAAAAACATCAAAGTTCATTGCTGGGGGCAAAAAAGTTAGAAAATGGGCTTAAACCAATGAGTGACTCCCCACAGAAGTAGGCCGGTCTAACTGGAAGTCTACGAGGGGATTGTAAGGATTCGTATTCCACAGTTAATTCGAAGAGTTCCAAAAGATGGAAGGCGTCAACTGTTTGCCGAATTTTATGGGAGTGAGCAAGTTATAAATCTTTTTGTTTTAAACACTCAGGCTTAGGTTAAATATCCTTTTGTAGCTCTTTTAACGCAAATGTAAAATGATCATATGATTGTAAGATTCGATCTACTTCCACAATGATTCCTGATTTGAAAGTAGTAAAATGATTGTTATAACGAGAAAAATCTTAACGATTTAAACGATAAGACTTAGGTAATGAAAATCATTAACTAATCCTATGAGACAATGCATTTTCCCAATCAATAGTACATTATAATTACAAGGAGTTGTACACATATACTTTCAATTTATTGCCTGGCGCAAGGGATGAGCTGTTTTCCTTTCTGTTCTACGATTATATGAGGGACAAATCGAATAATGAAAACTGGAAAATGGAAGACCCAGTTTTGGACATCTAGGTTTACGACAACGTTTACAGTTGAGCTTTCTGAAGAAGCAATTCAAGTTGTATGGCACATATTCGTTCTTCAATAATACTTGAAATTCAGTATACTTCAAATTTAGTTCAATGACAAATGGTATGGGATTCTTAGGCATTGTCATTCAAATATTTGGATTGGTTTTTATAATTAAGAGAAAAACTAGGGAAAAAGGGCGAGTTTGGACTGAATTGTTAGGCAGAGTTCCGATTGATCAATCAAAATGTTTTTCCAAGTCTTTCTTTCTGTTTCCTTCCAAGCAAACGTCTAATTTATTAAGTAAATAGTTAAGTGTCTCAACTATTAAGCTTAGATTTTAATCACAGTTGTTCTTTGAAATTAATTACCTAAAGATTGAGACGCCACTTAGAATTGTATAATTTTCTAGTAGACTGCACGGTGGGAGAACAAAATCAACCGTGACATTGGTCAAAGTGAAAACAGTTCTTTTCAAATGTCGAGCACGAACGAGACACCGATAATCTAATACCACACTTCATATAAAACACGTAATTACAATGATATTGCCAAATTAAACCAACTAGAGTTGTGAAAATGCCACACAAGAAGAAATGAAAACTAATATCCAAGTAGAACTCACCGACAGTACTTTGGTTTTGAGCGGGTTCAGGCTGAATTTCGAGTTTGACTTGAGGAACTTCAGGAACTTTGGGTTTCGTAGCGGGTTCGTCACTTTCTATTTCCTTTTT
This sequence comes from Creontiades dilutus, assembly GCA_031894815.1. Lineage (NCBI taxonomy): Eukaryota > Metazoa > Arthropoda > Insecta > Hemiptera > Miridae > Creontiades > Creontiades dilutus. The sequence continues at coordinate 834,150 of JAVIWC010004007.1, forward strand.
ATCTTTTTCCGACTTATCAGATATAATTTCTTGAGCAGGTGGCGACCTAAGAGGAGAAAAACAACGTCGACGATGAGATCAAGCGTGCAGAATAGCTGACAGTTGATTAAAACATGGCAAATTCAATCATATCATGGCAGGAATCAACAAATCGAAATGAATCTCACATGGGCAATCCAAAAGCACAAAATAAAATGTCCAATCATGCAGATGAATGTATGTGCAAATTTTCCTAAATTATCAAACTGCATTCAATGTCGGATTATTTTGATAGCTGAGCATTTAGAGAGCTCGAGAAATCCAGCTATCCACTCTATGACAAAGAAATCTTGTTTTAAATAACATTCAGATATTCAAACAAAGTTTAGGGTTTTCATCAATTGCTTAAAACAGATTTTTCTAGAACATTCCGAAGAAACTTGAATCTTTTTCGGCTCAATTTTGGGCATACATTTTTTAATTATCTAGTTCATGGTTAATAAACGTTTTTTAGTCAAATTCTACTAAAACATTAATCTTAAGATTTTTAGTGATTTTTCATCACATTTTCCCAACATTTTATTGGAATGTACTCGTTCTTTTGGAATGATTCACATTCGGCGAAAGATCGGATTGTTAAAATGTCAACCCTGTGGAAATAGCTTTCCAGGAAAACAATTTTGGAAAATTTGTAAAATAATTTTTTGAAGACATTGCATAACCTTTTTGCTGAAAAGATAAATCAAAATTTATATCCAGGTATTTTTGGCGTAGTTTTGAATGTTTTCATCACACAAAAACTACAGGAATGCAACATTACATAAAGAAATTCAACTTACTTTTTCTGAATATTTTTTCTACGATTGATAATATTGTCCTTGTTAGGTATCGCCGCTTGTTTCTTCCTAAGATCCTCCAGAACCCTAATAATTTCGTTTTCCGCAACATCGACGGCGGTTTGACCCTGAAAAATGAAGAAAATGAGAATACATCAATTACGAAACAGTAAAAGTTATCTTAGGTTTTTTTTTTACAGTCATTTACTTATAGACCTATAGTGAAAAGGGAAAGGGAACTGTTGAATTTCGATTCCATTTCAGAATATATCAATTATATTTGCAGAAATAACACTGATTGGGCCCTAGACAGTGCCCGATGAATTTCATGAGTGCTGTATCAATAGTAGTGTAAGCGCTTGATTCTAGCATGTAACAATCATAACTTTTGCAGTTTTTATCCAATTTCGATAGATTTTTCAAGGATAATGAGGGTTGGATCCTAGATGGTTCCCTACGAACATCATCGATGTTTGGACGTGTTTGCATCCTCCAACGTTAATTTGAAATCATAGCATCTACATTGAGTTCCCCATTAAAATCAATGGGATAAAATGGAATAACATGTTCTTCAAATATTATCTACCTACTAATATTACTCGTAAGTCATTATAGATGCAAAATTAAATTTTAATTGATTGAAGTGAAATTTCGTAGGTTGTTCATTTTTTGAGAGAATTAATATTACACAGAGTTACCTACATAATTTTTGCGTCACTTTTCAAGTTGGCCATGTCAATCTCGTCATTTGTGATTACTGCCGTCAGCTGTACACCGGCGTACTAAGCTGAGATAACACATTGCGGGAAAAATATTGAAACCCTATCAGGAAATCAAGGTTTAGAACTTTACAACACCGTAGTTTGCAGTTTTTCAAGTTCGTTGTGCGGTTATTTTAATTAAGTGTATGATTTAATGAAAAATCCAATGAAATCAGAGACGGTAAATGCTGGAGGACTTTTTAACTGATGACAAGTGGTGAAGGGGTGACGAATTCGATAGAGCCGCCAACCGAAAAGCAACTTCAAACATGGCAGATATCGACGAGGGGCTTTACAGCCGACAATTGTACGTTTTGGGACATGAAGCTATGCGCCGCATGGCATCATCCGATGTTCTCATCTCGGGTTTGGGCGGGCTCGGGGTGGAGGTGGCCAAGAACGTGATTCTGGGAGGCGTGAAATCCGTCACTTTGCACGACGATAAGGCCGCGACAGCGACAGATTTGTCATCGCAGTTTTATTTAACACGAGCAGATATCGGTAAGAACAGAGCTAAAGCGTCTTGCAGCCACCTCGCTGAGTTGAACAGCTACGTCAAGACTCGCGTTTACTTGGGGGATTTGGACGACAACTATGTCAAACGCTTCAAAGTCGTTGTCCTCACAGACAGCTCCGCAGACGAGGAGTTGCGAATTTCGGAAATCACTCATGCCAACCACATTGCTCTTATAATTGCCAAGACCCGCGGAGTCTTCGCGCAGGTTTTCTGCGATTTCGGGAAAGGTTTCAAAGTGTTGGACGCGACCGGAGAAAACCCGTTGTCTTCGATGATCGCGAGCGTGTCCCGAGACGAGGAGGGTTTGGTGACTTGCACAGAGGACAACCGCCACGGCCTAGAAGATGGCGATTACGTAACTTTTTCGGAGGTCCAGGGAATGACGGAGCTTAACGGTTGCAACCCGATCAAAATCAAAGTTTTGGGCCCATACACATTCTCAATCGGCGACACAAGCTCCTTCTCAAAATACATTAGGGGCGGTGTGGTGACTCAAGTCAAAATGCCCATAATTCTGAACTTTAAAAAACTCTCCGAGTCCTTGAAAGAACCGCAGTTTTTGATAACAGATTTCGCTAAATTTGATCACCCTCAACAACTCCATGTTGCTTTTAGCGCAATTGATTCTTACGTCAAAGCTAAGGGTTCTCTGCCCAAACCTTGGGACAATAAAAGCGCAGATGCTTTTTTGAAAATGTGCAAAACCACGTCATCCAACTTGGGATTTGAAGTTGATCTTAACGAGAATTTGATCAGAAAATTCTCCAAAACATGTGCGGGTAATCTCAACCCACTGAACGCTTTTTGCGGAGGCGTGGTCGCTCAAGAAGTCATGAAATCATGCAGTGGCAAATTCCACCCAATTTATCAGTGGATGTACTATGACGCAATTGAATGTTTACCACGCGAGGAACTTAGCCCAAACGATTGCCAAATGACTGGTTCACGTTATGATGGACAGGTTGTGGTTTTCGGAAAAGATTTACAAGACAAACTCGGAGGACTGAGATATTTCGTAGTTGGGGCTGGTGCAATCGGGTGCGAGTTACTTAAGAATTTCGCGATGATGGGCATCAGTTCTAAATGTGGCGAGATTATAGTGACCGACATGGACCTTATTGAGAAATCCAACTTGAATAGACAGTTCCTTTTTCGACCTGGTGATGTGCAAAAACCTAAATCTCGCACTGCAGCGGAAGCTGTGAAACGCATGAACCCTCATCTGAACGTTACTTTTCACGAAAACAGAGTGTGCGTCGAAACTGAAAAAGTGTATGACGACTCTTTCTACGAGAAACTTGATGGAATAGCCAACGCATTGGATAATGTTGATGCGAGGACTTACATGGACCGTCGCAGTATATACTATAGAATTCCACTTCTAGATTCAGGAACGTTGGGGACTAAGGGAAACACACAGGTAGTTATTCCATTTCTAACAGAGTCGTACAGTTCTTCTCAGGATCCTCCAGAAAGAAGCATTCCGATTTGCACGCTAAAAAACTTTCCCAATGCTATTGAACATACCCTTCAATGGGCCAGAGATGTATTTGAAGGGGTTTTCAAACAGTCTGCGGACAATGCGGCTGCATACTTGACTGAGCCCAATTTCATCGAGCGAGCACAGCTACTACCTGGGTCTCAACCAATAGAAATTCTGGAATCTCTTAAACTCGCTCTTGTCACACAGCGGCCAAAAAACTTTCAAGACTGCGTCGCTTGGGCTAGGAATCACTGGGAGGAACAGTATTGTAATCAAATCAAGCAGCTCCTGTTTAATTTCCCTCCAGATCAACTCACTTCCAGTGGCCAGCTTTTCTGGTCTGGTCCTAAAAAGTGTCCAAAACCACTTGATTTCGATGTGAACGACTCTCTTCATTTAGATTACGTTTTCGCAGCTGCCAACTTGAAAGCTGAAGTGTACGGTATACAACAAGTACGGAATCGTGATGAAGTAGCAAGAATGGTAGCAAATGTTGAAGTCCCAGTCTTTATTCCAAAATCTGGAGTAAAAATTGAGGTGAATGATACGGAGCACATGGCAAACAATTCTGGAGTTGTTGCCGAACAGAACATATTAACAAACCTTCAGAATGAGCTGCCTACTCCGCATGAACTCGCTGGATTACGTATCACCCCTATAGAATTCGAAAAAGACGACGACAACAACCTACATATGGACTTCATAGTTGCTGCTTCCAATCTCAGAGCAACGAATTATGGCATTCCTTTAGCTGATCGACACAAGAGCAAGCTGATTGCAGGCAAAATCATACCTGCTATAGCCACCACGACTTCGGTTGTTGCAAGTCTTGTTTGCATAGAGCTCTACAAACTGGCGGCAGGGGTGAAAGACATCACTGCATTCAAAAATGGTTTTGTTAACCTCTCGCTCCCATTCTTTGGTTTCTCCGAACCCATCAGTGCTCCAAAAAAGAAGTATTACGACCATGAATGGACTCTCTGGGATAGGTTCGAGGTTCAAGGAGAATTGACATTGAAACAGTTCTTGGACTACTTCAAGAACAGTCACAAACTGGAAATCACCATGATGTCTCAAGGCGTTTGCATGCTGTACTCTTTCTTCATGCCGCCAAACAAACTTCAAGCGCGTCTCAACCTCCCTCTGTCCGAAGTTATTCGCACAGTCTCCAAAAAGGATTTGCCACCTCACGTGAAAGCGCTCGTTTTAGAAATTTGTTGCAACGATGCTGATGGAAACGATATTGATGAAGTGCCCTACGTCCGCTACATCCTACCCTGATAATTTGGTTAAGATGATTTGACTATTTCTTTCTTATGAACGAAGATTTAGAAACGCTTTTCCAGTTGAAGTTAAGACTAAATATTTTGCATTCATTAAATTTTGATTTGTAACAACAACCGTTACATTTATTCAACTTATTCATGTTGCCCTAGCTCGTTTCTGGGTATAGTTGTTTTAGTTAGGAGTTGAAGTGTAATGTAAATTACATTTATCTCAACACCTGTGAAGCAACATAAGGTAGTAGCTTCTTGTAATGGGAAAATATTACAAAACCATAACTTCAAAAATTTATTTCATCTGAAGGAGTTACTATATGGATTTTTATAAGTGTAAAGACCTTTCGAGGAATATTTTCTCAAACTAACACAATTTTTACTGTGTTTGACCATTGACCGTTTCCATATTGTCAACAATGTTTCTCACATTTCTACCTCGCATGTATCTATTTGACAGCGTTTCTAATGTTCTACATTTTTATATTTTTATATAATTTGCCTAGGGGCCCCTGGCACCTCTTATTTAAATTGGATTCCTTGTAATGATCTGTTCAGATAACAACATGGAGCTCTTTCTCGACTGATGTCATACGGTAATCTTATTGCAATAATTGCAATAAGATTACATTGTACTTACATTAAAAGTTTGTCCAAACACAATGATTTTAGGCAAAATGCGGAAAAGTGACTTGTTTTTCCTCATTAACTAGGTTGAACTATGTTTTTCCTCAGAAGAACCTAAATTTTATGTTTATTTAGTCCAGCTACATTCCATTTTTACTCTTCTTTTCACCTTCAATTATATGAACTCACTTACTGTTTAGTACAAGGAAGCTTGGAGCACTGCACCATCTTGTACCTTGAAATTTATTCAAATGAAAATTCCCTTATTCACCTTCATTTTCCAAACGCTTATGGGGGTGGGGTAACCATTGTGAGACCCATCAAGTCTAGAATAACTAGGAAAACGAAACCCCACACAAAACTGTGTGAAACCCCCATTTTCCCCCTCATCACCCATATTAGGAGCCCAAAAGTGATACCAAAAATTGAGGGGTATAATGATTTCTGAGTTTCTGATTCCCTGAAATGTTTTTGGAAGACGTTTTTACCTCAATCCTATCAAGTTTTATCGTCTAGAATGACATAAACACAGAGACACAATAGATGTATAAAGAGCTGAAATCCAGGAATAATTTTAGAATGCTTCAAGTTCACGAAATAATCAGCATCAGAGGTATCGGATCAAACGTCTGTCCGTCCTCTTGTCAATTGCGGTGATCCCAAAAGTAAATTTTTTACTCGGAATTTAATTCATTTCAGGAATACATAACTAATTAATACTTACTACACAGTTCTTGATATCTATATCACAGAGGTTTTCGACGAGGACTTCGCAGGCTTCTTTCTGGCCCCAGTGGGAAGCTGCGTGGAGTGGAGTCCAACCGTCCAGATCCTGAGCATCTGGGTCCGCCCCGGCTTTCAGAAGCATGCTGCAATAAAATTAGGCAGCAGAATTAAAAGAAATGCGACTATTCTTCATTATCATTTTCATCAGTAGGCTATTCAAATTGTCCAATTTTTGGAGATACCGATTTAAAAAATACAAAAACGAATACACCAAATAGGAATAAATCGAAATAACACTGAGGTAATCAAGCTTGACTACGAATTACTTCAAGAACAACTGGTTTCTCCAATTTCAACCGTTTACAGAACGAAATCCAATAATCCCAACAAAACAGGGACGCTATCTCAATAATTGATGAGGTAAGGAGGGGGGCAATCAGAGCCCTTCAAAGAAGTTTTCGAGAGAAAAGAAATTGAAAGTTTCAAATCAAATAAATGACGCTTAACTCAATCGTCTAAATCTGTTATTTCTTCTGGAACGGTTAACATGTATAAAGATACAACATTTATAGAACGCGAGAAAATATCCGGAGCATCAAGAAATTTTCTGTTGATGGTCAAGAATGTTCTTTCCCAGAAGTTCCAATCGTGTGCCTCAGAAGAAGCTTCGTCCTTTAAGTCTCCACTCTTCTGTTGAATGGGTTGTCGATCCGAGTAGTATTTTCTGGAGTTCACATTCTCGCCAAAAACTGTGTCAAGCAGAGAAGACCTCACAATTTTGCTGCTTCGATTGAAAATGGGCCTCTGTACAACGTTTCAGGATGAGCATGACTCCGACTTCTGGTGGGAATTTTTTCTTTTTTGGTGGTTTTGCTTCACATTGCATTCAATCACTGAGCTAGCAAACGATCCGGAATATGTATTATTGTGACAAAGTGAATCGGGTACTGTTTTTTTCTGATTTCCAACACTCGTTAGATTCCGTAGGCATTATGGACGTCTTGGAGTACCTATTGCAGAATGGACCCTAAAAACACCTAGCCTTTCGGACTCTGACTGTTTTCCTTCAAAGCGAGTGGACTCTGATGATTCTTTCCCAGTACGCGGTTTCATTTACCCCTTGCATTACAGAACTACGAATCTTTTTGTTTTCTATTCTACACGCTAACATCCGAAAGTATTCTGTGATCTCCAATAGAATGCACCGTAATCTCACTTTCCACCAAAAGTGAACTATTTGTTTTCCTCCCTGACTCTCCAAATGGAAAAGATCAACAGTTGATGATATACCAGAGAAAAGCTGTCCAATTTACACCCTTCATGTCGATCGCAATGGGAAAACCCTCAGCTTATGGTAAAATCACCAGGTTTTTGAACATTTAAAGCAATTAGCAATTTAAGTCTAAATTGTTAATTTACTCCTTCAATTATGACAATAATGTTCATTCAGAGACTCAATGTAACACCAGGAAAACAAAACTAAATTAGTAATAATCTTGGAAGTTGAAAATAGATGTCTTGATGTGTTATGGGGAAATGGGTTTGTGAAAACGCCCTTGGACCTAGCTCCAGGAGTAATAAAACGGGGAATCATTAGATAGTAAATAATTTGAATTATTGATATCCTTAATAGTATCAGAAAGTTGTTCATTTACGGTTAATGAATATTATGAGTGATGGAGAAAGTCAGTGGCTTCCCCTATCTGGTTTATACGCAAGAAAAAATTCATTAGGAATCGCACTTTCATTTCACTGGTTACTTGCAAGACCGCCGTTCCGCTGGATTCAACTAACTACTTGTATTATTGCGATCTCTTCCATCGAGGAAGAGCACGACTTATCCACCCATTGCAACGAACATCGCATGCGTAATTCTAGAGCAATAGAAAGAACCGCAATTTTAGTTCTTCACTACCGGAGGCGCGAGAAAGCGTTGCAATCGAGCAGGTTGTTGAACTATTTTCGTCTTAAAGAACCTACATTTCTAATTGAATTTAGTTTCAACCGGAATTTTGATGATGTTGGATTCGTATAAAATTCGTTTAAAACCACTGGATCGTGCAGGAGGTCATATATGTAAAACAATAGATCGATTTCTTTGAAAACTATTGATCAAAGTACCCAATAAAGTTGTTCTTTTCAACCTATTTATATCATCCCACACGAATTTGAAGACCTATGAATCAATACTCGTTCTTGAATTTGAAAGATTCATTCGCTAAAATTGGCGGTATTAGGGCATTATCGTTTCTTTGACGTCACTCAGAATTCCTGAAATGCAATAATTATTTCAAATTTCATGTGTCTATGGTTAATTTTAGTTCAGAGCAAAACTAATCTGAAACATTTTGATTTTAAAGACATTTTCAGGGGTTATGATGACTATCTACGGAATGGTCCCTCACAGAATTCTACACCCAAGGTAAAGGGACCTGAGGAAAGAGGCCGCATGAGTGAATGAGTACTTATTGAAAAGCCGATTTCTCACGATGTTGTGGCCGGAATTCGTTCCAAATTTCAGAGTATCCGGAAGATGGAATAAAAGTGCTTACAGAAGTTTTTGTGATTGCATCATCAAGATCACTGTTCATATGAGAAATTCGGTGACACGAGCAAAACTTAGCTGCTATTAAGCAAACCATAACGATATAATCAAAGATTGTTAGGGTTAGAATCTTGTCTGTTCCATAACCGTTCATTTCGTGAATTAGGTATTTTTCACAATCTGTTTAATTGTCAAATTTCGTTGATAATTTGAACCCTCATGGAAGGATGCTCTCATGATATCTGGGAATTTCATCGAAATTGAATCAACAATGGTTTCTACCTGCACGTGAGCAACTGGCAACTTCTGTAAAGCAAATCTTTTAAACTGAATTTTGACAGGGACTGTTAGCAATACGTCTCAACATCATTCCTCGCAGGATTACCCTGGCAGAATTGAAGCAATGATGTTGCAACACCAGAGCAAAATACGCTGCATACCACATGGAAACACTTATTTCAGAAAATGAATTGCATTATCCACTCAGACAAAATTGCAAAGGTAAAATGGCTAGTCTACTCACTCCATGACTTTCAGGTAACCTTTGGCAGCGGCAACGTGGAGAGGAGTGGCTCCAGTTTTGGGATGAACTTTGTCCGGAGTGATGTAGCCATTCGCCAGCCACATTTTGGCGTCACTCAACATCATCCTTTCTTCTTCCGTCCGCGCATTTTCTGCATCAATGCCTGCAAAAGATATGGACAATGTAAAATGTATATAAATATAATGCATGTATATAGTATATAAACAAATGATTATGTGATAGTGTGTTTTCAAGGGTAGGAAACCGTGTTTTCAATTTCCATGCTTGATTCGAACACATAAATTAGAACAAAACATAGTCTGATATATTCATAAAATAGGTATGAGTTCATGGAGCCAAAACTATTCGGGATTTTGATCTTGTGGAAGTGGAAGGGGGTGTTGTTTTGTTCTTGTACCAATAAGGATACACCTCATCCTTCAAGAAAAGTCATTTGGCGAAGCTGCAGAAGAGGAACTTTCCAAAACAATCTCCCCTTTAGAAGATCATTATACATAAGTATGTACTAAATCCGACTTTACATCATGTAAATGCTACTTTTAAATAAATATTCCACGATCAAATGGCTCATGTCAACCAGGCTGAGCTGATTCCTTTATTCCTCCTTTCTTCCTTGGCTGCAGCCTTAATTTTGTTAGAGGATTTCATATTACAGGAGATTGAAGATTCCATAACTGTGAATATTTGACATGGATCAAAAATTCTTTGTGGAGTTTTCTCTAAATCCAACTTTTAGACATGATATCTTCAGCAATTTTGAGAGGTGCATTGACATATTTCTCCAGCAATTTACCAGATGCACAGCCCATTAGCACTACAAGTACTCCAATAATTCCTCCTCTAATTAGATAGATATGGATGGTGGTAGAAATCATCGTCCACCATCCCACAACAACGATCTAGTAGCAAGAGAGGTCAATGCACTGATGACTACATAAAGGAAATAGGTACCGCTGAGAGTAGTAAAAATTATAGGTTTTCCAAAATTTACAGGACTAGCTGAATGAGAAATCTCATGAGTTGAGGCTGAGATATATTTCAAAGGCACTCAGCTGAATCTTTCGCACTCGCTATCTGAATATGAATTGCAGCAACAACATGGCCCTACGCCAACATATACCATGTTTGCGCTTCACAATCAAATATGAATCTAGTTAGACTCTTCAAATTAATCTATTATTCAAGTTCAAAAAATCAAGTTATTCCTCAAACTTCCAACATATTTCTGCCGTGAAGAGAAGTGACTTCATGTACTCAATGTAGCTATTGATAAGTAAATTTTCAAGCAACTGACAAGCGAACATAATAAACGTAACATCGATCAATTTCTTCAATGAACAATGTCTACAGAATTAGATGTCAGCGGGTACACAATTTATTGTCCACCTAAGTTGGAAAACCACCTTACAGTTGTCTCCTTATTTCGATCCATAATGGGCTACACATTTATCATTTTCTAGACAGAAAGTGGAGTATGCTGAGGCCCATTTAAAGAAAATGTTGACATATATAGTGAAATTCCTTGACTACTACAGATTTACAGGTTCTAAAGGACTGGATTGTGGCCCTTTTACATTTCTCGATAACATACTACCTATAGCTTTTCCCAGATTTACAAAGAGCCCCCTGACGAGTCCGGAGATCTGGATCGCTGCAAAGCGCATCTATAAGAACATTAGAGAGTGGGATCCTCTGTCTCCTTCGCTAACGGTCAAAGAAAGTTCTCGTTGAGTTGGAGCTGAGATATATTTCAAAGCCACTCAGCTGCATCGCTTGGCCGCTACCTGAATTTATTAACCCGCCCCGGCTCGATGAGTCCGGAGGGACCCTGGAAACCGCTTCCTCCGCAACTGGTTCGCTCCAGCATCCAGCTTTGGGCCCCTCCAGTCCATCGCATCCCTCCCCAACCCCCTGATGACTCATTACCCAAATGTAGGCCAGTCTTCCGACTTACCTCTGCGTATTGTAAAAATCGTAACCTCACACAACTTGTCGTTCCGCGCGGAGATTTTTCGTACCTTTAAATTCTTCACGAAAATCAGTCCACCACTCCAGCAAGAAACACACCCTTCAAACGCCACATATATTTCATTCTCCTTGTCAATCCTACAATATTGATATTACTTGTTACCAGCAAAAACTTAAAATGTTTTTTGTTTTCTCTCTTCTTATTTGCCAAACAATACTTTAGTCTTCCCAAACTGCAACACATACTAATCGATTTTTTTATTGTAGCCTTTTAGGCAATTCGTAAAATTGGCAGTCGAGCATATGATTTAAGGATTTAATTAAAGGAGGATATAAACCTAGAATTTTACTGTAACTACTCCCCTACAATAAGGCATGTCATTTTTCCAATTTTTTCACTCAACTGAAAAACCATCGTAGTTTCTGCAAAAGGAAAGGAAGGATTGTACCGAAATTCGCTCAATAAATACCATTTCAGAAGAAATAACGTAAAGAAAACGTATTTAAGTTGCAATAATGGCCTCATTTTCTCTGATTCTGGGAGAAGAAGTTCTCAGTCTGTATCCAGAAAGATGTAGATCAATTTGAGTTCCAGAAGGCTCATTAAATAACTTTTCAATATCTTTTCGGGTGGCGGGAAACTAAAAAATGGTGAACGGTTGTCTCATATATCTGAGGAGAAGAAGCTGTAAATGCTAGCACGCTGCACATCCTTGTAATTCAGTGGAAACCGATGCTCAAACGTGAGGTGAAGGCGGTTCATTATTATGCGATTAAACGGGCAGAACCTCAAAGTCTGCTGTCTGGCGTAGCCCCGAGGGACGTCGGTGGGTAATTCAATTTTCATAATTACGAGAACACGTAGAAAAGCGCGTAGCCGACGAGATAAGGCGGTTAGGGCGATCGATCCCAGAAAGGGCTGTTCAGCCGAGTTTGATTTTTTGGCGAACGAGTCGAACGCTACCTATAACCGACAATCGTCAAGTTAGGCCTGTTATTACCCAATTTTCAAGGGGAAGTCAAGTTTTTGCAACGGCTTCCCAGGAAATGATTTCTTAATCCTACAATAATTTCAAAGGAATTCTCCCTTGAAGCAACCGAGTTTATTATAACTGTCGTTACTGAAATGGGCAAATGAAGCATCGATAGAGGGCCTATTTCATTTCATTAAATTTCTTTCAACAGATAGGTTCATCCGTCTGCAGGGAACAAAATGACAGACCAATGATCAGTGTGGAGAAGTCGTCTGATACAGGAATAATAAATCGTTGTATAGCTTTAAATGTTTCCTAATTCACATAAAAAATTATGAAAAAATTTAATGAATCCCTCAACAATTCAATCATAACCGTAGTTCTTGTGCATTAAAAATCTACGTAACAACTGGAGCTTTTCCCCAAAACTAGTGGACAATTAATTAAACTAGGGGCAAAAATAACAAATGGGGTCTAAGTGGAACTGACTTCAATTCATCAGTGTACGTCAATGTTAGAGCTTGAAATTAAAGGGCTGACATATTCAAAAATCTGAATATCGAAAAGTTTGAATATAACGCTAATGTTTCTAAGATTTTTATTGAGAAACATTTCTTCAACACGAATGAGCCTACTTGGTCCGCTTTACGTTAATTGGTTCGTTGTCAGCAACGACTGGGCTTTGGCAGAAAAAATAAAGAGAACACGAATATTGATGTGAACGACCTTCCGCAAAGTAAAATTGCCTATCAAAGTTTTAGCGTTTAAGGAGTAAGATTTATGAAGTCATCTTATCATTTTTGGTATACCTACAAGTTAATTACAAGGTGTGGATACACACTGATGAGCTGAAGGATCATAGTGGCTAATTTGTTTGCCAACCTAATCAACGTAGTGAAATATGATTGCAGCTGTTTTCAAGGCATTTAGGGTAAGAACAACAATAAGGTAAGTAATTGGCGAGGTTAGATACTGTTCCATTCGAACTACCTCCATATAATAAACGTAGATCAGTGATTAAAGTAGAAGGGGCGTCTAATAATAAGAAATAATAAGAGTTTGAAGATTAATTTCCAATGTGTATCGATATCCCGGACTTTGAATGAGCCTTGATGGTCCGTTTTGAATGTCATGGGCCCCTTAATATGACGTAGGACTGATGTAGTAAGGAAGTCATCTACAGTTTGTATGAGATTTCGACTAATTTTTCCGAGGTCGCGATGGTACCCTACTAATTCCATTGCTCCAGTGAATGAAAAATGTTTGCACGTCGGAAAGATTTGTGTGGGAAAATGTCACGAAATTGCTCATAATATATAGTTTTTTTTATAACTTGAAACTTGGATTACAGCAGAACAAGAAAACTAAAATTCCTGAAGGTCTCATTCACTTCTATTTTGCTCAATTATTTTTAAAAAATTCGCCCCAAAAGGGAAGCTGAAAAAATGGACGCTAGACCTTATGTGGGAAACATACTAGTAGTATAGGGTTCTAAACCATCTAAACGATTCGAACGATATAAAATGATTAGCCACAGTTAGTGAATAAATGAGATTTCAATTGTCGAAATTCGCCATAATTTTATAAATTATAATGTAAAGTATTGTCCACGTGACGTCTACCTGTAATACTACTGGCGTCATAAATGGAAGAATGAAAAAAGGAGACTCATTGAATCAAAAAGGGATTACGACCCAGGAGAGTTGAGAGGGATTTGAATGGTTAAAAAGCGTTGATGGAATAAAGAACGGCGTCAAGTTTGAGCTCTAAAAATAAGGGGGTTATTTTTAGCGCAATAAATATAAGGAAAGCCGGAGGTACCTCATCAATCTCCAGGCTGAGATTTTACCTCCTGATGTCTACAGAAGTCTGGCAATTGAATGTTGAAATGGAATAAGTTGACGATGAAAAAGGAGATTCGCGTTTGATAAATCTATTATTAAAAATGTACAATAAATCTATTACTGTACATTTGTCTATTAACCATTTTTGAGTTTAAGGTGGAGTATGAAGGCTTCACATATATTTTGTATTCCTACATTCTAGATATAACAATTCATTACCTCCCTTTTGAGAAAATATAATTTAGAAAAATGTTTGTACGTCGAAAAGAATTGTGTGGGGGAATGTCACGAAATTGCTAATAAAACTGCTCAGCAAAAAAACTTTTCTCCCCTCCCTTGAACAATTTTGCCTGTTTCTCATGTTTTCAAGTGTGCTGAGTCCGAATTTGAACTCAGAAAAATTCTATCACCCTCTGATTTTGAGAAAAAAGAGGAGAAACTTAGAAGGAGAGGAAGAGGAGAAAGTAGTTTTTTTTTCTTTTGTACTCTTCCTCCTCTGTCACCCGCTGCTGTGTCCAGCAGTAATCCGACAGCATCTTCTCATTCCATTTGACAGTATATCTTTTTCCATTCTGGATATGTCTTGGTGGAATCGTTCTCCATGTTCATCCGAAATTGCATCCGAATTTGGGGCGAAAAAGTCTAGGTGACTATGCAGAAAATGCATTTTTAAGGGGCATATTGCATCCCAATGTTTTATATGAAATAAGCAGTTCTTGGACTATTTTTCGGTAGTCTCTAGATTTTTCGTTTCCCAAAAACTTAGCACATACCTCTCGAAAAGCAATCCAAGCCTTTTTCTCAGTAGCATTTAACTTTGCTCCAAAAGTGAGGTCCTAGAGTAGATGTCGAATTTGGGGTCCTACGAAAATGCCCTCCTTTATCTTAGCATCGCTGAGAAGCGGAAATTTTTGTTCTAAGTACATGAAACCTTCTCTCCTTGTCCATTGCTTTTATGAAGTTTTTCATTAGCCCCAATTTTATGCGGAGTGGGGGTAAAATTATTTGGTTTTTGCCCACTAATGGAGGATTGGCACTGTTTTTTTCACCTACTTTTTCCTTACGCTGTGGCCATTTTTGGGGCCCATGGGGGGGGGGGGGGGTATTGAGGGCGAAAGGGGGGCGGGTAAGGATTTGAATGAAAAAATACCACCATAAAAGAGAAAGGAAGTTCATTCCCCTAAAGATCCAGGTAGAGACTAAGTCCCTGCCCCAAGATCAAAAATTGAAAAAACACTTTTAGCCATATTTCTTCGACCACTTGTAATTTTCCCGTCAAATTTTTTCCGTTCAATATATTCATTCATTGCACTCAAAATCATCGGAATTTTGTATTTTTTCACTTTAGCTTTTATGTTTTGATGCCAAAAAAATTCGTCAAATTTACAAAAACTCACATTTTTGGATAAAAACTAGAATTTCTCAAGAAACTGAACTTCACAGAACTTCAAATTCGTGTTCAGCACATTTGATAGCAGTAAGAAATCATGCTCTGGTTTGAAGGAGGATTTTCGTGCAAAACAGTGTAATATATACATATGTAGTATTTTTTATATGTAGTATTCAGTAATATGTAGTATTTTTTTAAACCTTGAAACTTGGATTATAGCAGAACAAGAAAACTAAAATTCCTGAAGGTCTCATTCACTTCTAGTTTGCTCAATTAGTTTGAAGTTTGCCCCAAAAGGGAAGCTGAAAAAATGCATATTATTTCTTCAAATTTAGCTGATCTATCCATGGTATTTTCATGGAACACATTTAACATATCCCATTATGAGGTACTCGACAGTTTCAGTCGGTATTGTGTAGAGAAGAATCGAAATGCCAGTTATTCTTTCTTATGGTTATATCACTTAGAATCGAAGCAATTTCATTATGAAATCGAATTATTCAAGTCTGTTCTTCTCACTTTATGGTCTATGTTCTTATACGGTGTGTCAAGTGGTACGTTATATACAAATTAATGGTGAACAAAAATGATTTCATTATTTACAAATAAACAAACGCATTTTCCCGATTCCCAAAACGTACCATTCAAATTAATGATGAATTTCCACGAAATGATGTTAAATCGATTTCGACGGTTAGGTCATCATTAACAAACATGAAAACAAGTAACTCTTTACTTTCGTGGAAATATAGACACCGTTCCATCTTACTCCGTTTTTATTTGAAATGGGTTTCCACAACTTCGTCGTGAGTGACTTAGTCCGTACGTACCATTCCATTTTCATAAACCTTGTATTTTGCTGCCATTGTCCGCTACTTAGAACCTGGTTTCATTCAATGTATCTTTCAACTCCTTTCTTGCAATTTTCAACTATAATAAACCATCAGCCACTTTAACTCGTAATTGTACGCGATTCCTAAACATCTTCGGGAGACGATATAACTGTTAGATAAACGGAAATTGTAGTGGACATGGGCATGCTGAGTGGTAGTGCATTGCGAAGAGAAGACTGTAAGACGGTCTTTTATTCCTTCCACATGAGTCAGCCTCCGTCTTCCAGCCAACGTCAGAGTAAATTACTTCTCAATGCAATATACAACTCCATTTTGGTTTATTATTCAATAATAAACCATTGTAATCGCTCTTGAAAAAAAAAATTCGAATCCCCCCCGAAAATTTCATGGTTTACGTTTCAAAGGGTGTAGAATCCGAATCTGCAATAAACATTTTTTCGTCCGTCCGCCGTACGCACGATTTCTCCCAAACGGCTGAAGCAAAAAAGCTGAAATTTTCAGGAAAAATCCATGTTGGTCCGACGACGCCCCAATTCTTGAGCCAGCTCTCTCACTTAATTTAAAGTGCTCTTTAAGGATTGTCAAAGTTTTGTAAAATCCCTAAAAACCTTAAAAAAGTCAAGTCTAAATTTGGACTTTTTTGAAGAACTTTCCACGAGGAATCGTATGAGCCCCTCCCCAGGTCCGTGGTGATGTAGTAATGTGGATACTGGAGTGAACTCCTAAAAGGCTTTGTAGCCGATACACGGGTTGAAGCATTCCCGTAAATGTAGGTAAAACGCTACAAATTCTTTTACTGGGGTTTATTATTCAATTTTATTCATTTGGCTTGCATTCATGATTTGAATTTCTACTAAGCTTTGGAGTGTGCGTGTTTCACAGGTGATAGAGCGATTATTGAATTTCAGGAGATATGCATAGAGCACGTAAATCTGTTCTCAACCAAAATACCTATTTGGATTGATCAGTTGATCATATTTGTGTGCCTCCTGACATTCAATAATCACTCTATCACTTGTGAAACACTCACACTCCAAAGCTTAGTCGAAATTCAAATCAAGAACGCAAGCCAATTGAATAATGAACCCCAGTGAAAGAATTTGCAGCGTTTTTTGTTACGATAATCCATGTGTTCCAAGTTGATTTCTTATCTGATTCGGAATGTATATTTTAATCATAACAGTTAGGAATTTAATATATTGATATAAAGAAAGATTTATGTCTGATATTAGCGGCTAGACCTGATCGGGAGTTTCAGCTGAGTCAATAGAGAGAGCAAGAGCGATCGCATTCTCGTGCCTCTCATCATCCCATCACCACTTTCACCGTTCTCCACCGAAACGGGAGCATTTCACATTGCTTACTCTTGTTATGCTAATCTAATACTCCTAGACCAGCTTTAATGAGGCTAGGTAACCACTTATTTATTAATTTATTAACCAAGTAAAAGGAAATAAAAATGAAAACACCCTCGAGTGGTTAGAGATTAAAGCTTTGTGAAAGAACACCGACACGTCTTTTGCACTGTAGGTAGGTACTTCACGAAAACTGTAGTAGCAGATTTTCGAAAAGCCAAAGCCAAAATGTGGAACTTAATAGCCAACTGCAATAATTGCTAAGGTTGATTTACTCACACTGAATAGTGGGCAATTGGGCTAAACATGTAAGGACTGAGAGATGGATATAGAGGTAGAGGGGAGTTATTTTTGACATAAAACAGTGAATATCCTTAAGAAATACATAGGGCCTCTGATCTTGATGCACAGAGGGCAACGCGAAATCTCTCCGGTTGCAAGTAAACCAAGCGTACATGGGTCATTTCAAAATTTCGGTCTCATTTATGTCACTGATCAATATTGCCGTCAAATCTCAACTAAATACAGATTTGTAAGTGTTTTAAAATTCCAAATTCCACATGTTCCATGAAAAAATATGTAAAAGTTGTGCCTACAGGACCCAGGAGAAAATACCAAAGTCCGTATTTCTCACTCCCTACAGCTGTCACTAACCAGAGGTATACAACTTCCATCGTCACCTCTCAGCGAAATATTTATTGGGGCAGTTATATCCACCTACACAATGAAAGAACATACCATCTACAATGGATATCAGCCTCAGGAAAAAAAATTGGAACAAATCAAGTAGTCTTATCAGCCCATTATTTCAGGGTCAAACAGTTTTTTGTCACTCTCTACAATGTTTTGAAAAGTAGCCCCCCACTGACAGGAAAGGGTGTTTATGAAGTTGCTTCTGTATTGTTCTGTTCACATCCCTTATTCAAGATGGTCCCAACGCTGGTGGTTGGATTTTACCTAGACCTTCCCAGTCAGTTCTACCGGGAAAACCATCCCTGGAGGCAGCAGTGTGGGTTTTTTAACTCTCACTCCCTACTCCAATAACATTCTGACTGTGGCAAGTGGAACTTGATCGCACTTGTTGACAATTAGTGTAGTTGTTGGAAGTTCGTTGACAACATTTTGGTACAAACAGTTTCAATTGATTTGTGGCCTGTAAAGGCGGTGAAAGGCTATAACCTCACTCCCTACAATATCCAGCCAATAGCCCCTTAAATTGTAGGGAGTGAGATCTGCTTGTAGCAAGTGAAATTTTGGCAAGGAAACCTTAGTATTTACTGTAGTTAAAATTAAGCTAATTTGTGATGTTCCACTCACCTAAATTGAAAGACTTGACCGGCGATTCCCATGGAGGTTGGAGGCTCAAGAGGGGAAAAATAGTAGTATATACAAAAGTTGTTTTTTCCGAAATGGCGTAACAGCAGGACGGTTCAAGATTATGTGTGCTCACTTGGGTAATATGCCGAGAGAACTGCAGTGATTGATTCAGAACAAGAAAACTGATCAAGTTTCAATTTTTGTCGATACCCAAATGTGAAGGAAATTTTGAAATGACCCACATTGATAGTGTAGAAAATTGAGAGGTGATAGATAAGGTGGATCAGTCCACACCATGAAACTAACCTCTGTCGTCAATCTGCTGTTGCAACATGTCTTCCATCTCATCAGATTCAGCCACATCCACAGGCAGCTCGCCGTCGTTATTGACGGCCGCCACGTTGGCTCCATTTTCGATTAAGTACCTGCACATAACGGAGAAAAAAATATTTATATTGACACTAAAAATCTGACAAAAATGGTTTGTAAATGCTCAGGTGAAAAACGCTGCAAATGATTACACAGAAGTTTATTATTTCTGTATTATTAGATAGCCCTTCTCGTAAATCACTGAACTATGTACATTAGGCGTAAACTGTGGTAGACTATCTAAATTCGGCAAGTCGCGTATCCATGTCTTAGAATTGCACTACAGATGAAAGTACTTGGGCTGCCGCTAGCCACGCGGTCTTCTTCAGACCTCCCAATAAACGGGATCTGCAGCCCAACCCGTACCTATTACGGAGACCGTGTCATATTAGAATTCACCTAATAGTTTCACCATTTGATCCCAGGCTTCTATCGTTTTGTCAAACTAATCTACAGATTACTAGATTGATTGATTTTGGAAATTTTCTTAATTATTTATTTCAGAAGCGAGCATTCAGACCACCGAACTAAACACAACACTGACCTTCGTATAACGAGAACCAATAATGGAGGGCTAGACGAACTACTGAAGGTCAACTGTTATGACACGAATTTATTCGTCAAAATGATTCTAAATCACATGTTGTTATCAAAACGTCTCAACTTATAATAATAATAAGCAGCTACAGTAACAGGTCGCGAGGATGATCGTTAACCTTAACCCTCATTAGAGTCAGGGTAATCAAGGAATTTCGATTTATTGTTAGATTAATCCTCAAATATAACCCTTTTGGGTTGATCGATCAAAATGTCGGGATTACTGGCATATTCCGAATCGACGTTGCATTTTTGACCTCAAGTTTCTTCAACTTTGGATCAGTAGTTTCAGAGAATAGCTCCGGACGGCGAACGGGCGTGTTTTATTTATTTACTCGATTTTCAGATGTCACACATCTTGAAAATTGAAATAACAAATTTAGAGAAGTGTTGGACACTTTTTTCTTGGTCGATCACATAGTTTATTCTTGAAAATAATAAACCAAAAATGCGATAATGAATCCAATGTAAAGACAGAGTAAGAATTTTTGTAAACAAATTCGTAAGCTCTGATACTAGGTCCAACGGTAGTTTAATATAAAATAAAAAATACGGTGAAGTAAGAACTGCCGGCAACGTTTTCTAGGCCGTTCATAACGATAATTATGATGAAAAATATTACGTTCCACCTGTCGCGTCTGGAGGCGCAAGTGCCGTTGAGAATGACTGATATTGGGTTGGGAATGTAATGGAAAGGCCGACTCTTTTATCGATGCCAAATAGAAAACGAAAAAAGAGAGAGAAAGATTGTTAGAGAGCGTGGGTAGGAGGGAGAAGGGTGATGAGGGTGGAATTATAAATATGTTGGCTACGTCAGGAGCGCCCTCGCGTCTGGACCCGGACCAGCATTTTTATTACGACCCCCTCGATCGCAGACGTCCTACTAACTTCGTAGAGTTATTCTGAAACAATGCTGTCCGCGAATTCCAGTATAAATCCTGCGCATTATGGTTCAATGTCGAATAACTTGTAGAGTGATTATTGTACAGAAAGTATATCGACTAAGAGAAACTAAGTCAGAGAGGGAGACACATAAGGCACCTTATGGCAATTGGGAGAATGAAAAGTTCGTTGCCATTGTCGAAACGCGATGATTCCGTAAAAGTTCACGGGTTTCTCAGGAATCGAGCGGGTGAGCTTCCACATAGTTCCTTATGTTTTATGTCAGACCATTAGTTGGCCAATCGCAAACGCGAATCCAACAATAAACCTTGGATGGTCCCTTTTAAGATTCATTGTCGTCAAAGGTATACGTAATGAAACTACTACACATTTCAGAAAATCCAACAGCCCGAATTTCCGTTAAATTGGATGCTACATGTAATAGAAGAGAAATGTCACAATATTTAGATTTTGATTACTTTTATCGAAATTAAATGTTCCACGATACAGTAAAATTCGAAGTTTCAGTTGCTACCCGCGTTAACCCAAAAGTGCGTTGCATTGAACCGTTTTTCATGTGATCAAGTTGGGCAACGTCAAGCGTGATGAGTACTAGGATGGCACGCTTTTTTACCGCGAATCCCTCTCTACAGGCATGGCAATGAGTAGCTTTAAGAGAAATCATCAAACCGAATTGAAATCCTCAGAATGACAGCTAATGACGTCCACGACGCCAGTGGCAGTTGGATGGGTTGTATACTTTGTTTAGTTTTTTTCCTTTACAAATATGGAGAACTGGTGATGGTGATGGAGGAGGATGAGGAGGAAGTGCTCGTAGCGAATTGAAGTTGGGTTATGTTGAAAGTGTCCACTGTCCACCAACATAAGGATCTATTCGGTATGTTCCTAAAAATTATCTCCAAAACAGACATACAATTCCCCTCCCCTCCTTCGGCGGGTATCAATACGTTTTTATATCAAAAGGAAAACCTATTGAAACTGAAGTTACTTCATTATGGTAGTGAAGGAGGAGAGCGATGGTTGCTCGAGGCATTCAAGTGGAGTTGTAATGGAGGAGGAAATCATGGTCTACTCGGAACTGTCACCAAAATCTAATACAAAACTGACATAAGAAACTGTGCCATACAGGTTATGGTTGTCACAGTTCACTATGGTTCTCATAGGCAAGCGGGTGCTCAAAGCACTTTTATTTTGGGTTGTAATGGATGAATAGGGGAATTTATTCACCAAAAGCATCTAATAAACAGGGCTAGGGAAGCGTTCCCACTTGATTTTGGTTTCGTACTTCATTATGATTGTGATGGTGGAGGGAGGAGGGATTGCTAGTAGCAAATTCACGTTTGGTTATATTGAAGGTGTCCACTATCCCCTAATTCACGATCCATTTGCTATTCACCTTAAAATCGTCTAAAAGACAGACGTATAGACGTCCTTTGTAATTGATGCATTACTTATCGATATGTCTTCATCAGTGGCGAGGCGTGACATTTTTGCTAGATCATCGTCAGTGGCGGCGATTAGTAACCAGAAGTGGGGGAGGGGTTGGTGAATTACACTCCCCCCAGCAAAAAAATGGGGTGAATTTTGAAAAATTACCTGTCAAAGACAGTTTTTTGACATATGAAATTCACGTTTTTTATTGTTGAACTCATTGCACATACAGACAGCTTTGAATGCCACTTTTTGAACCAAAAACCACTTTGACGTCTACAAACCCCGCCTTAAGATTGAAAATCGCTTGCTACGGTAACCCTGTCGTTGACGACGTAACTTTGAACCAAAATTCCATGGATGCCACCGAGAAGTCACGAGAGCTCCCGAAGGTTGCTGGACTCGCTCGAAGTTGCGTGTTTGGCCCTCTGCGGGGGGGGATAAGATACGCAGAATGATAGCGCTTCCACACAAGCGCTAATGTCGCCGATGAGGCGTTAATTGCGCTAACTGCGAGCATGAAAATTTCTTTTTTATAAAGAGGAAATTGTATATTTAATATTAGTAATAACTAATTCTTTAAATTTATTAAATCGTCTGGTCATCGCCGAATCCAGAGATGACCACAGGCTTCGCCACTGGTCTTCATACAATCAATGAAAACCTAAACCCTAATGAACCAGAAACTTGCTTCATTATGGTTGTGAGGGAGGGAAGAGGTAGTTGCCCTTAGGGCATTTCAATTTTACTATACTGGACGGGATACATCCAGTACAATCGCTATTATCATTAAAACCGCATATAAAACTGACAGAGAGAACAGTTCCATACTTGATTATGGTTGTGATGGCGGAGGAGAAGGAAGGGGGTGCTCACAGCACATTCATGTGGAGTTAAATGATCTATTCATTTCATCAAAACCATCCACAAAACAGATACAGGGAACTGCTTCATACTTGATAGTGGTTGTGATAGAGGTGGTGGAGGAGGGGGAAGAAGACTCGCAGGACATTCAACTTGGTTTATGATGCAGGTGTCCACCTTCCACTAAAATCAGGATCTATTCGCTTTCCTCCTCTACAAAAGAGACACCGAGACGTCCCCTGTAATGCGTGCATTACCAATATGTAACATATCAATAAGTAGACCATTACTAAAACCTATTGTACCCCGAAGTTAATTCATTATGATTGTGAAGGAGAGGAGAGATGGTTGCTAGTGGCCTTGAAATGGAGGGGCTACATCCTATACAATCATGATCTATTTGGAAATCTCACCAAAATAATACATACAACACATGAAAAAATGTGATGATTCATCATGATAAAAAAAGTGATCATAATCATGATGTATTCGAATATGGTTGTGAGGTAAAAATAAATAATTTCTTTTGGTGAAACAAAATTATGTTTTCCCCTCCCATGTGGCGAAAAATGATTTCCACACATATTGCAATTTACACCGTATAACAGTATATAAAAATTATATAACAGTAAAAGAAAAAAAAAAACAGTACGAAAAATATATACAATACATACTCGTAAAAGTAGTCTTAATGTTGGAACCCCAACATCGATTCATAAAATTAAACATCAACGAGTTCTGGATAATAATGACCTATGTGACGATAAGATTGATCCATAAAAATGAAACATATCAAATCAACAAACATTGCTCTGAAGATGGCGTACAGGCAAAAAACTTTGTATAATAGAATGAAAATAACCAGGAAACGGGGCAATCATTTCTCCCCTCACCACCTAAACAATTTTTAGTTATAAAGCCCTGTATAACTTTAGACCATCAACAAAAATCTACTGAACCAGGAACATTTCAAGAAATTGATTTTCCCACCGTTCTTGTTCG
The DNA here is from genome assembly GCA_031894815.1 of Creontiades dilutus. Lineage (NCBI taxonomy): Eukaryota > Metazoa > Arthropoda > Insecta > Hemiptera > Miridae > Creontiades > Creontiades dilutus. The sequence continues at coordinate 858,313 of JAVIWC010004007.1, forward strand.
GTGTGAACGTTGTGCCAAAAATACCCCCCTTTTGCCGCCCTTCCCATTAACACTCGTCCCGCAAACTCCCCGGATGGGTGGTTTGTTGTAAGCGTTCAGCCGCTCGCCACGATTCGGTTGCGAGGAAGCTAAAATTGGACCGGAGGACGAATATTTATACGGAGCCCGTTTTCATAATTATGTAATAGTTGACTATTTATAGTGGAGATGTGGAACTGACGTAGGACAAGGAGTTGGAGAGAGTACGATACGTCGAGGGGGATGTGTGAAAATCCCACAGGGGGGCTCTCAAGGTAATTTTGTAATAATCCGTGGGATGTTGATAAATGTTTTGTTCCGCTTGATGATTAGACTAACAATAAATTATGAGCGTTTTGTGAGTGTTGAAAACTTTCAATCAACACAAGAACACATAAAAAGAAAAAAAATTGGATGCCTACTATGTATACATCATTCATTACAATGCAAATTAGTAGTGGAATCGACTCGTTCAGTTTGACCGAACTGTTTCGAGAACATATCACAAACAATCCTTGCTTCCTGGTTTCACAGCTGCATTTTTGGTTCAGTATATTCAATAATTAGTAAGCCTTTGTAATTGTAAAGCAAAAATGCTGTATAACCCATCACTTCAAACTTTGTCACTACGTTTCAAAGTGCATGGATTCAAAATCGGCTACGTCCGTCTGCCCTATGGGCAGCATAAAAAACCTTAAATTGATGTGAAAATCTTCTGCATATGGGCTCCACTTGTTGATGGGTGTTGCCCCTCACTTGAAGACATCCTGCGGGTCAAAAACTGGTCAAAACGTCGTTTTTAACTGGCCTAGGCAAGTAGGGCAAGTATTATAGTATTTTTGGACGCAGAATCGACTGGGATAGGTCTCCTCGTCCGAATCTGCAGAAATTCAACAAAAGCAAATATTCGCAATTTCTGAAACTAAAAGTGGCGCCACAAACTTCACAATGACACGAGCTATTATCATTCAAAAAATATTAAACTCGTGTGTTGGAATGGGATAATTTCATGCGTGGAATTATGTTGCTGGTATGTATTTCAAAATGTGCAATTTAAGTCCGCCGTTCGGCCTTGGAATTGAGGTAAAAAATCCGTCCTTCCGCCCATGGACTCCACTTGGGGTCTAGTTGGTCACACCTTCCAGCCAGTATGATCGCCTCACACATATGGGCCCAAAAACTGACCAAAAACGTAGGCTTTCGAGATTTTTACAGAAACAGGCAAAGGGATGCCACATCCAAGTAAGTTTGGAAGCCGAAGCAATTCAGATGGATCCTCAACCAGCCAGAGCTCGTCCAACTTAAAAAGCCTCATTTTAAGGTTGAAATTTTGAAAACCTAATATTTAAACATTAAATAAGTAAATTGTTACAGCCTAAGAATTTCGAACCGATTTTAGCCGTTAGCAAAAATGAACATAGAGATAACAAATTTGAATCTCTAAAAGGGCGCTGTTTTGGATGCAGCGATGAGAGACATAAGGCAAATGATTGCAAATACAAAACTACCGAGTGCTCTTCATGTCTTAAATCAGAGCCATTTAGCTAAAGTTTGTTTGAGTTCCGATAATAAAAGAAGCACAGCAGCAAACAATAATTATTCGAAAAACAATCATCAATGGGACATCGACGAAACTGACAATGAAGAACATCAAGAGATAAATCAAATTTCAAGTACGGGATCAGACAAATTCATGGTACAATTAAAGGTGGAAAATAGGCCAATAAGCATGGAATTAGACACAGGAGCAGCATTAACATCAATATCGTACTCACAATTCAAGGAACTTGGAATCAACAAAATGCTCCATAACACGCAAATCAAAATGAAAACATACTTATACTGGAGAAATTCTTAGTCCACATGGAGTTTGTTTTGTCCAAATTCACTACAAATCACGATCATTCCTGGGACAGCTATACATTATTGACGCCGCAGTTCCACCAGTTCTAGGAAGAGAATGGATGCGACTATTCGATATGAAAGTGGCAAGGACAATTCAAGTTGGAAACAGGGTTTTGGTGAGAGGATATCAGCCCCAGGGTAAGAAATGTATAGAAGGAATTATTGAAGCCAAACAAGGGAATCTTCATTATCAAGTACGTGTGGACGAAAGAACATTGAGAAGGCATGTCGACCATTTAAGAAGTTGTGGATGAAGAGGGGAGACTTGATACACCTTCAATAGTTGTTCAGGGATTGTGGAAGGCTACTTAGTAACCACAAAACTAACATTCTTCAATCAACTGTCCTAATATTTTTCACATTTATGTATCATGTTCTTACAAATTACCAGAGAATAACGTTTACGATATCATGATGTGTTCTATGTATTACTAGTACTTCTAACTATTCCAAGTCACGATAATATCTATCAGAGCAGATATCAGGGTTCGAGGGGGTTGTCTTAGACAATGCTTGAATCCCTCACATGCTGCCTGGAATATCATGGCTACTTCTATAATGACGATGAATTTCTTACCACCTTATTCGGTAATCCAGAGTTCAATGGAAAAGGCGTTTCCCAAGATAAACTATACTAAAACAGAAATCCTGGGTTACCGAGAAAAACACCCAAGTTATTGAACCAAGTATTGCTTCTGTTGCTCCCCATGATTGTCAAAATTATGTGTCAAACATGTATTTTGCTATTACAATTTTTGCAAAATCACGTTGACAGCGTTTTTCCAATGCTTCTTGTGTGTAAATAAATTTGTCATGCCTTATTTCTTGTGTGTAACTACGTTTTTCATGCCTTAATTTTCTACAAAAAGGATTTTTCCCGTAAGGGAGTAAAAAATGTTTGAATAACAGTGAAAAAGATTTAAACGAAAGTTGAAAAGTTCTTAATTTGAAGTAAAAAAAACGTTGAAACCAATGCAAAAAGGTTTGACGAAAAGGTAAATCGCAATAGATGAACTGAATTGTTTTCGTTTATATTTGTTTTTGGTTGCCTTCATTTTGAGAACGATCTCTCGAATTGGATTGTCGCCTTTGAAACCCATCATTTCGTTTATAAATAGTTGCTTATTGGCGACGCAAGCGATTTTCCGTCAAATGTTCCTCACAAGCGATTTTTTTAATCGTGTTACCGACGTCAGATGTTACGTATCAGTTATCGCTTAGAAATGACCTGATTGACTTTCGAATCACCGGGTTTCCCGGTGGTTCTCGTCAGTTTTTCTCCTTGTACATCTAATCTATATAAGTTCTGCAATTGGTCTGCGAGTGGATAAGAATGGACCGCTAGAACGAAGATAGCTAAATATAAAGCTATTCTATATAGGTGTTCGATACAGTTGTACGGTCGAGGTCAATTCCCAATGACTTTCGTTGGGCCGGATCAAAAGAACCTGCAAACATGATTTTGAGGAAACAATGTTATTTTCGTCGTGTTTCATCAGACTTAAAAATCCCAATTACTTTGCTGATTGGGATCTAGATTCTCTACAATTAATTGCTTCATGAATGGATTAAATGTAGCGAACAGGTACAATTGAGAATAACAAATACAATCTGCTCCTTCCAAATAACCCCACCCAACGTTTGTGAAGATATGTTCCAGTTCCAGAAGAAATTTTGAATTCTTTTTCGAACACAACTTCCATTTTTTAAAATGGGACTGCGTTCTAGGTATCACTGTGTTATGAACTGAGTTCAACAAGAATTTTGAATTTAGATAATATCTATATTATAGGAAAAGGTTGGCGTGAGATGAAAGTGAAGGAGAAGGTTGTTACTGGAGCCGGAAAACTTTATACAGAAGAAACCCGTAGCAACAGTAGCAGGAATAATATTAACCCGGTAAGTAATTAAACAACCGTGAGTTAATATTTGGTGAGGTGTATTGAGAACCCGGTAAGTAATGAAACAACCGTGAGTTCCCAATTGGTTAGGTAGGAGTGTTCTTGGTCCGGAAACTTTTGCAAGCTCCCGTGGGCAAGAAGGAAAATATTCTCCAGCCGGTAAGTAATGAAACAACCGTGACTTTCGCATATTTTGGGTAAGGAAAGTGAGAGAGTTGTTGGGAGAGTTTGTAGGGTTGACGTGAAGACGTTGAATGAGTGTGAAAGACTAGGGAACCAAGCCTGCGGCAGAAGGGCTTATATACAGCCCGGGGGATTGACGTCATGTCGCCTGACCACAACGGTCGTTTGGGCAGGCGTCGTTTCCGCACGCTTGGTTTTCCGAGCTCGTTTATTAGGTTGTAAAATGTACAGTGTTGGGTTCACAACACACTGTATCTGTCAATCCCAAAGAGGTGGAATTTTAAAAAACCAGAACATCGAAAACCTTCCAAATAACAGTAATAATCTCATGTTTGCTATAAATCATCCCTTCAATGAATGACGTACATCAGCGATTTTTGAAAAATATTTTCCTTATACAAAGCTAGAGCCGATTTATGAATATCGAAGTTTTAATTTCGCAAAAAGTCCCGTTTTTCTGTCAGGAACTTGACGAAATTCGGAGATTTGAATAGGCACCTGCGCCTTGTGACGTTTTAAACCGCAGTGGCAACCCTGTTTACGGATATCCTAAATCCGTAGGGTACCCTTCAAATAGTCTGTAGATCACTAGAACATGAACCATCAAATAGGTCTTAAGTTATTGTTTTGTAGATTCGACAGTAAAGACAAATACGCTTATCAAGATATCTGAATCTAGGGTTTTCTAAACAAATCGGCCATCTGAAAGCCAACATCTCCAGTTTCGACACGAGCATATATGGTGGTGGACCCCTGTACTTCTATTTGAGGTTCATGTTCTAGTGGCAAATATTCAAACTCGGATTATTCTCGTTAAAGCTTAATAAAAACTAGTATTTCATGCTTCTGAAGGAGATTCAAATCTAAAAACTTGACTTTTGTACCGCATTTATATCCCCCATCGGATGAGCCCAGAAAAACGACTTCACCTCTATCCGTTCGCATTTGCTGCGCTTTGACAGGGAAAACCACGTCAACATGTCTGAAAAATCGCAAACTAAATTAAGAGCTGATGTAGTCGCAATGAAGTTTTATTCTCAGAAGTTACAATGCTCAATATAGTAACCATCTAGTTTCATCGAGACGAACCTCCACCAACCTGGAGGTGCCTGAACGAAAGAATAGATGAAGCAAGAAAGTGTGTATAATTTCCAAGACCTTGTTTCTTTCAAGCCAGAGGAGTCTTGGAACAGCGCAAACAAAACCCAAGCTTTCTAAGAAACGGCTTTCTAAAAATAATACTGTAAGCATCCGAAGTCAACGGAAGGCTTCACTAAAATGAAGAAAAATCGCTGCAGGGTATCACAAAAAGGCTTATTACCTCAGTATCACTCGTCTAAAGTTAACGCACAGCTTAAACCGCTAATTCACAACAATTACTGTAGGATAGCCATACTATAATAACTATGAATACGATTACACTATTACAAAGTAGGTTTCCCCAGGAAAACATTTAATTCAAATAATATAATTTTCTTTATGGAAATTCGCTCGATGTAAATGATATATCTTTACCTAAAGAAAATTTGATCAGCGTTTGTATCTTTTTTTAAACACAATCTTGAAAAAATAAAACTGCCTTAATTTGAAAAAAAATGGGAAAGCGGGGTTTGAAATGTTACATTTTGGTTTATTATTCAATAATAAACCATTGTAATCGCTCTTGAAAAAAAAAAAAAAAAAAAAAAAAAAAAATTCTTACCCCCTGAAAATTTCATGGTTTACGTTTCAAAGGGTGTCGAATCCGAATCTGCAATACAAATTTTTCCGTCCGTCCGCCGTACGCCGAACGCACGATTTCTCCCAAACGGCTGAAGCAAAAAATCTGAAATTTTCGGGAAAAATCCATGTTGGTCCGACGACGCCCCAGTTCTTGAGCCAGCTCTCTCACTCAATTTAAAGTGCCCTTTAAGGGTTGTCAAAGTTTTGTAAAATCCCTAAAAACCTCAAAAAAAGTCAAGGCGGCCTAAATTTGGACTCTTTTTGAAGAACTATCCACGAGGAATCGAATGAGCCCCTCCCCAGGTCCGTAGGTCAAACCGTTCCCGATGTATGGTGCCAACATTTGCGTTATTTTGGTTTATTATTGTTTTTGTTTTGATAAGCATTCTGATATGCATGAAACGCTGCAAATTCTTTCACTGGGGTTTATTATTCAATTTTGCGTTCATGATTTGAATTTCTACTAAGCTTTGGAGTGTGCGTGTTTCACAAGTGATAGAGCGATAATTGAATTTCAGGAGGCACACAAATATGATCAACTGATCAATCCAAATAGGTATTTTGGTTGAGAACAGATTTTCGTGCTCTATGCATATCTCTTGAAATTCAATAATCGCTATATCACCTGTGAAACACGCACACTCCAAAGCTTAGTAGATATTCAAATCATGAACGCAAGCCAATTGAATAATAAACCCAGTGAAAGAATTTGCAGCATTTCATGCATATCAGAATGCTTCAACCCGTGTATCGGCTACAAAGCCTTTTAGGAGTTCACTCCAGTATCCACATTACTACATCACTAGGTTACTGATATTTTACCAGGAATTATTCGAAAGTTCATCAACGATGTATGAACTAGAAGGCAAAGTATTCTAGCTCTAACTACAATCTCTGGGGAAGAATCAGGTTGAGATACCGAGAGGAGCAATCTTGATTCACACGAGCATCTTTACGTGTGTTGTTAGGTTCATGGGACTTGTCGCCCAACAGGTAACAAGATGAATCAAAGTGTGTGATAGACACAACGGTGTGCTGTTGTTACGTAATCCATTCATAGATTTCATTAAACGGCAAAGATAAGCCGAAGCGATTGAATTATATCTCATGAATGGCATTGCGAAACGGAAACCAATCAAAGAAGATAAACGAATCCGGTGTGATATTATTTTGATATTCGAGGGCATTCAACCGACCGTTTCAACCGTTGAGAGTAAATATTATTGAAAGGCATACAAATCAAATACAACAGAGGTACTTTTTATATGGCACTAACCCTATCCACAAATCTAGTAGTTCATTAAAATAATAGACAAGATTTTTGAAGAAAAGTGAAAGGTGTTGGGTGTGGCACGAACCTTCCTCGTATAGGTAACATGAATGTATAGATCATTGCAATGTTTTCAATAATCTTGAAAGACGTAGAAAAAAACTCGTTACTCCTGGTCGTGCTCACTACCTAATCGAACTTTGCTGCGATGTACCTCGAACGCGATTTTGCAGCTATCGTTCCAATTGATCTTCTTCCCCGACAAACCTATAAATTTGACGGAATCGCCTACCCGAAAACGTTAACAAGAGATAGGAAAGAAAATTAGACCCCAAGAAAAGCGGAGGGAGCCAAATTCTCTTCTGTCCACCTTAAGAAATTGAAATTTGATTTGAAACAGAACCACTTTGGGATAACAAAAGACGGATGTAATAACGAGCTTCATCCTTGTCAGCTCAATGCCATGAATTATTTCCTGAAGGAGTCCAAAATTTAAAAGGATCCACTCTTGAACAACAACCAGAGAAGAAATTATGGATTCAATCCTGATCTGCTGATTGGGCTAGGATACCTCCTAAGGAAATAACTAAGAAGGAAAATCATAAGTAGCATTTCTCAAGAAATGTGAAGCTTTAGAAAACTGATCTTTGCGACCCGCCGAAATGAAAGGTATGTTTTAAGCAGAAGCCAGCCTGATTACGAACTAAACGGTTGGTATCAAAGTCATGAGGTAGACAAGAGAATTTGAGCTGGAAAAGATTGAATTAGACTTGGAAAAGGTTGGGTTTGAATTGGAAAAGGTTGAATTTGTGTTGGAAGAGGTTGGATTTGACTTGTAAAAGGTTGGATTTGACGTGAAAACAGTTGAATTTCACTTGAAAATGCTACGAGTATAATCAACCAGATTTGGGACTCAACAGTAGGCTAAAACATGTTCCACGAATTGGAATTTTAAATGTTAGGCTTCAACTGGTAATAAAACGTAGTAAAAGTTCAAAATTATATAATTATTGACGTCATTTCCATTATCAAATCCAAGTAACCAGGAAGAGGTAAGTACCTGGAAGACATATAATTATATCAATAAACGAGAGTAGGCAAGGGCTAGGCCCTTCATCCTCGGGAAAGGGAATGAGGAAGAAGGGATACGACCAGGTATGAAAACCCGGACACTGAGCTGGGACTTTCACTTGGTCAGCGAGCTCTCTCTTAAGCTAAAGCCCTTGCATTATTGCTAAAACCCCCAAATAACCCTTCTTGCAAGTAGGTTATAGTAGGTCCACCTTTTAGCCTTTTTCCTTGAGCAAGAACTCTGATGTACGCAGAAGTTGCATTCTGGAAACATGGAGTCACCCGCTCAACCTCCTCTCTTCATCTCAGAGATACGAAGTCTGATGCTGCAGATATAGTTCTGGAATCATCCACTTCCTACTCTCAATATCTATCCCATTCCAAGTTGGAATGACTGATGTACGCGGGCTATATGTTATGGAAACACCGTCACCCGTAACCTATCTTCCATCCCCTCTGTCAGTTTGAGCCTGATGCTGCAGACGTACTGCCGTCAGGAATCATTGGTTTACACTACAGAAACTTCCTAAATACTACAGCTGATCCGCTAACCAAACTTTACAAGAAAAAACAATACTTACACCTTGAAATTGGATACTTTCGTACAACTGTTATGCTCTACGTCAGGGGTCTCCAAACTACGGCCAGATGCCGCCCGCGGAAAAAATGTACGGATGGAAAAAACTAGGCTACCGCCAGAACGTGATGACTTAAAGGGAATCAAGAGTTTTCCCAGACAAATGGTAACAATTTTTGATTAAAGGTATGTTTCCGAACAAACCTTTTCAAAAATGACACATGTCAAATCCAAATATCGATCGATACTTTCAGAAGAACACTTGAAAAATATGCTTATGATTGGAACAACAAACTTTGATCCTAAGTAGGAAAGACATTGTAAGCAAAAAACAATCGCACACATCACATTAGATATTTTTTCCAAAAATACTTTTTTGAATATAATAATTTTAAATAAATAAATACAAAATATATTTCTCTTAAAGCCTTTGTTTTTATATCCTGAAAATAAAATTGTTATTAAACGATGAAAAACTAATAATCATGGAATTAAAAAGATTTATTCATTCACTAAAAATCAAGTTTTGGTTCCTATATTAGGCCTGATTTTGAATTTGTCAAATTCGTCTAGAGTGTTTAAAAACTCTGTTTTCAAGTGTCTGACTTTAAAAAATTTTCCATTCCTGAAAATTCAATTATTGATATTTTTTTTATTGAACAACGAGAAGTAATTATGGAATTTTAAAAAATACTGTCACCAAAAACTAATGCCTTGTACCTACACGAGGCCTAATTTTGAATTTGTCAAACTCGTCTAGGAGTGCTTAAAAATACTGTTTTCAATTGTCTAATTTTCAAAATTTTCGGGAGGGAGGGAGGGGGGGGGGGGGGGGGGTATTGTTGGCCCGCACCACCGCCTCAACATACGGCCCTTCTGGCAAATACTTTGGAGACCCCTGCTCTACGTGAATCTTGTCTGTTAAGATGATTCTGCTACTAATGATAGTTGAATCAAATGAACTCACTTGGCGATGGAAATGAAGCCGCAGGAGGCAGTAGCATGTAAAGGGGTCCACCCTTCGTTGTCGCCCTTGTTCACGTCCGCTCCGTGTTCAACCAGAAATTCCACCAGATCCAAATTGTCGTCTATACATGCCTGAAAACAAAAACAAAACTTCATGTTACAAATTCGTACACTCAAGTGTAAAGAAAAACAGGTTTTCAAGAAATTTATGAATTGTCAGCAAGTCCATTTTGGTGTAAAACATGTTTAGATTATTGAAATAAACTAGGAAGCAACGGCGTCAAAGGATTTTTATGGAGTTTTTCTTTTTCGAGGTTAAATACTGTGATCCACTCAGCTTTAACCTTATCCCCTTTTCTTAGTTAATTCTTCTTTCTTAAGAATCCTAGGCGCAGATTTTATACATTGACCATAAACAGCAAGTACACAGCCAAATCAAAAACCCCCTCGCTATTGATACGTAAAAAGAGTTAGATGAGCAAGTTGGGGGCATATTTCCTGCTACAGTTTAGCCAAATCCCCCGATGTCAGTTTACCCTTTACAAATACATTTCGCTGAACAGTGCCATCAGTTTCGACCGGTTCTGCACCAGGTCAGAGGAGTTTTGTCGTTCTCGATTATAGAACCAGGAGTCTAGGAATTCAAGAGAAATGTCCCATGTGTTCAGTTTCTCTACGACTGGAGAAATCGAACTAGGAAATGTTGTTCCATTGAATTCTGATATAATTGAAAGCATTCAGAGCTGAAAGCGATTCCTATAGTTCCGCTTAGGGAAGATTAGTTCCTGTAACTCTGAAAAGAATTTCGGAATTCTTCTGAATCGCTTCAAAGAACGAATCTACACCTCCAATATTTACTAGTCTATTCAATAACACTTTTTTTCTATCGCTTTCAAAGGAATTAATTAAGAAATCAACCAACTTGGATGCGGACATACCTTCTTAACACGATCGTATAGGTTAAAATGTGTTAATAGACAGGACGCAAAATATGTATAATAGTGTATATATTGTCATGCAAGACTGCCATTTGATGATTTTGAAGAAATATCGTAGGTTAGGAATCATCTTGGAAGTACAAGCACTGCGTTGGGGGTTTGACAAGGAGATTTATGAAGATCACAATAGAATAAAATCTCATCGAAATCAGAAGAAAGCAGAAGTAGTTTTGGTTCCTGCAATAATTTTACGTTAGCCCAAGTGCTGTAGCTACCTTTGACGCATGAACAATGAAAGTCGTTAATCGACATTAAGTTTGTTAGCAATAGATTTGAATGATCAAAATACTTCTTCACACACCCGAATAATTCAAATTTTAACGTATGTCAGGCCCAGAACGAATGGCGATTCCATGTTAATGAGTTCTTATTCTCGGATCAAAAGGCAGATAACAGAATACCAACCAGTGAAATGAACTCGACTGGCGAATGCTTGCCAGAAAGGTCGTGAACTTCTAACGGATGCTAAGTGACACCTGTACAAAATGTTCTCGAGGGAGAGAAGGCGCCAACACGAAATTCTTGAACGCGACTCAATTGAGATCCGATTCAGCCAACTTCGATCCATGCGATTTTGGGATGTAATCTACAAATAGAAGACTATTTCAACCGCCGAAGGAGTGCTCTTCGATCGCTTTTCTCCTGATGAGTTTTCGGGGAATTTTCGGTCGTCAAGGGCGGAATGAATCCATTAATTACGTAGTGACTGTAATACAAAATGGAGAAACCAAAGCCCATAAACGTAGCACACACTACACCTCATAGATCTACTTTTATCGAACTGCCAAAAATGTCTCTGAAATTTAAACGCCAACTGACAGATTATCGAAGACATTGTTACCATCTACCACAGTACAATGGAGGTTAACTTTAACGTCCAACGAGGGCTGTTGAGATTTAGCGAAGTTGACCCAGAATTGTGTTATTGTGTGGAAAAACGCTGCAAATTTTTCACTGGGGTTTATTATTTAATTGGCTCGCGTTCATGATTTGAATTTCTACTAAGCTTTGGAGTGTGCGTGTTTCACAGGTGATAGAGCGATTATTGAATTTCAGGAGATACGCAAAGAGCACGTAAATCTGTTCTCAACCAAAATACCTGTTTGGATTGATCAGTTGATCATATTTGTGAGCCTCCTGAAATTCAATAATCGCTCTATCACTTGTGAAACACGCGCACTCCAAAGCGTAGTAGAAATTCAAATCATGAACGCAAGCCAATTGGATAATAAACCCCAGTGAAAGAATTTGCAGCGTTTTTTTAATGGTTATCAGAATGCTTCAACCCGTGTATCGGCTATAAACCCTTTTAGGAGTTCACTCCAGTATCCACATTACTACATCACTACGTCACTAGGTTACTGCAATCAAAATAAAAACAATAATAAACCAAAATAACGCAAATGTTGGCATACTTATTTTAACGTACATCGGGAATGGTTTGACCTACGGACCTGGGGAGGGGCTCATTCGATTCCTCGTGGAAAGTTCTTCAAAAAGAGTCCAAATTTAGGCCACCTTGACTTTTTTTGAAACGTCCGAGGCTTTTGGTAAGAAGATTAATACATTGACTTATGTATAAGTAAACGATGAAACAAAAGGTAAGCCTACGAGTCAGTTTTGAGCTCCAACCTATGGTTTCTGAAACCCAAAATCCTGGCTGAAATCTATTCAAAACTCAATAAGGTCGCCACATCTCAAAATATACAGTACGTCACTTCAAAATCGTTTTGACCTACATCCAAAATTTCAATAATCTTTTAATTAACTGCATCCTTAATTAACTTTATCCTAAATAGTTCATACAAAAATTAAGAGTTAACTCGACGAGTTTCTAGCACTTAAGAATTAGGTACCGTGTGGTTAGAAGATGTGGTCATTAAAGTTGCGGCCGATAGTGGTTAGTAAAATACAAACGGCCGTTCAAGCATCTAGCTAATCGTACATGATTGTTGATGAGTATTGGGAAACATACTTATTTTAAAATAAGCATTTAATGAGTCACTTCTGTAACCTAATTATAAACACAAAGTAGCTCGGAATGCAATTCATAAAAGCCATTTGGGAAATCACAAAAACTCCATGAATTTCATTATATTTAGATGAGATTCTCAAGCACGACACGGTTATTCTGCTGCCGTATTTGGTACGCTACAAAAGCAGCGCTCTCCAATCAATACTCCAATCAACGTCTGCTCTTGAGAAAAGATGAAATCTTCGAACACTGAAATCCTCTAAGTCGTTATTAACATATTTAAAGGTATGCCCCAGATTCTCCTTCCTTGGACATAATTGCAGTGCTAAATAAAATTAGGGACTCGGAAAATTGCAATTCAGTAAAAAAGAACACTATAAATCACAATACTGAAACACACCTTTATTCTGACCAATCCCAAACAAAATCCCTTTTAGTTCAACCCCCTCCCTCTTTTTCTCTTCTACTCTCTTCCCTTTTGTGTCTGTACATGGTACTTCTAAAACTTTCCGTTATTCTCTGATTTTTGTGAGATTTATTCAATGTACTACAGACATATTAGGTTCACATTGTTTTCATGTTATGCACTTCCTTAATATAATTTTTCTTGATACTTCCTACCAAGGTACTCGCAACTTCAACAATGCTATGAACAAAAGAAATAGATGAATCTATGACTATTGCTTGCTGGATTGTTATTTTTTTCAACATTCTAATTGAGCGTAATATGAGAGTTGTCTTCCATCATCAAACATCTCTTGCATTCGATTGACCAATCTTTGATGATAACAATAGTTGAAACCGCTCTATCTTATCTCTATTGTTGTGGGTATCTCGTTCAACTTTTCAAGTGCATCGGAGGTGTAAACCCTTCCCAGGCCGCTCCTTCAATTCGAGGTAATCGTTCTAAATTTAAAAAAAAAACATCTGATCCGAAGCTTCATCCTATTTTCCCACAAATTCGCCTGGCTATAAAGGGACGATATAGCTTTCTAGTCTGATGTAACTATGGAAAATTCAATATTTCGAGGGCGTCCGGTATCACTTTTTCTCCGTTTTTGTTATATGTCATCGCACATAAATACGAAACGTTTATTGAAATTCTTCAATGAAAAATTGTTCTTAAAAATGAAGGAGAAAAACCAGGCACAGACGTTTTAAACGATGTGCAATCAAAGCCTCCCAAGATAAGCTGATTGGGATCGAAACTAACTAACGCAACGGACTTTTACACAAATTGTGAGAAGAGCAATCCATTAAGTGGTGGTTATGGAATATAATCAGCCACCTCGGAGACAACTCCTGTGGTCCTATCGACAACTGCCTATGAGGTCAATTGATTTCGTTTCTATCGTTCTTTTGACAAAACCATTTGGTACTAAAAACTCGGTAGCAGTAGAGGGATTTGATATTATATCCGGAAAATTCCGACGAGTTGTCCGTTCTTGGAAAAAAACATAGAGGCTCCAATTTATCGAAGACGCGCTCGGGTTTCAAATGCAAAGCCAGATGTTTGCCCGAGTCTTGCTCTAATAGAAATTCACTCACTTCGCCCTTCAAACCGGCCGGTAGGCTCAGCTCACCGTTCCGAGAACGCCCTATCAGATACAGAGTGACGTGCTCCTCGTCACATCATCTTATCTCAACAGAACCTGCCCCAGCAGTCGTCCAACCGACCTTGTACAAACTCATACATAATAACTCGAGTAACCTCTAAATTCTCATCAGCTATCCATTAGTTCGAAACCCCGTAATTTCGCCTTGCATTTGCATCACTTGGATGGTTCTTCCAGGCTGAACAGTCAAATCATTGCAAAACACAGAAAGAATTTATTTCATTACAATAGATTCAATTACATAATAGTTATGCAAGTTAAAGGAAGTTGTTTCGCCTATTTCAAGCATTCAAAGGTAACGAAATTGACCGATCATTGCCTCTCCTCGAGATAATATATTGTATGAATGGGCCTCTCCTAACAATAGGATGTTAACCACCCAGTTCCTCAAACAGTAATTATGACATACAATTAGATTTTTATTTATTTATCCACCCATTACTGCTTTTATAAACGAGATTCTATACATATCTGCTCATCCTTTAAAAGTAAACACTAACTATTTATAAGGGACTCACTCTCAGACACTCCTTTCGGAGTATTCACATTACCTATAGGACAGGTTTCCTGAAATTGGTTCAGGATTGAATTTTGATGCTTCTTCATTCGCTCACAAGAGTTCTATAGATATGGAAGTGGATGCATTTAAGAGAATGTAGCTAATCTCGACCTTGGAGAGATCACATTTTCTGCTAAAATATTTGATACGCTGGTACACGATGTCCGTCAATTAGTTGCCAAAAGCTTTGATAATGAAGCAGTAGGTACATTTTAGTGCAGTTTTTTTATAATAATTCCTTGGTTTCATCAGCGTTATGGGACAGATAATGGTTTGAGAACCAATCACCTAACTTCGTTAAATGAATAGATTTGCAAGATTGTCTAATCATGTAATACACATCTTACTGTTGGTTTATTAAACAATAATAAACCATTGTAATCGCTCTTGAAAAACAAAGTCTAGCCCCCCCTGAAAATTTCATAGTTTACGTTTCAAAGGGTGTACAATCCAAATCTGCAATAAAAATTTTTCCGTCCGTCCGCCGTACGCACGATTTCTCCCTAACGGCTGGAGCAAAAGATCATAAATTTTCAGGAAAAATCCATGTTGGTCCGACAACGCCCTAATTCTTGAGCGCTCTCTCACTCAATTTAAAGTGCTCTTTAAGGGTGTCAAAGTTTTGTAAAATCCCTAAAAACCAAAAAAAAAGTCAAGGCGGCCTAAATTTGGACTCTTTTGAAGAACTTTCCATGAGGAAACGAATGAGCCTCTCCCCAGGTCTGTAGCTCAAACCATTCTCGATGTATGGCCTGATTTATGCTCCCAACATTTGCGTTTTTTTGGTTTATTATTGTTTTTGTTTTGATCGCAGTAACCTAGTGATGTAGTGAATGTGGATACTGGAGTGAACTCCTAAACGGATTTGTAGCCGATACAAGGGTTGAAGCATTCTGATATGCATGAAATGCTGCAAATTCTTTCACTGGGGTTTATTATTCAATTGGCTTGCATTCATGATTTGAATTCCTACTAAGCTTTGGAGTGTGCGTGTTTCACAGGTAATAGAGCGATTATCGAATTTCAGGAGATTTGCATAGAGCACGTGAATTGGGTCTCAACCAAAATACCTATTTGGATTGATCAGTTAATCATATTTGTGTGCCTCCTGAAATTCAATAATCGCTCTATCACCTGTGAAACAAGCACACTCCAAAGCTTAGTAGAAATTCAAATCATGAACGCAAGCCAATTGAATAATAAACCCCAGTGAAAGAATTTGCAGTGTTTTTTTCCCTTGAAATGGTTCAACCTAGAAAGGAGCTGATCCCATTGATTTGAAGAGAATGTAAGAACCTATGTAAACATATGAACAAGATTAACTTTGCAGCGATCAAGAAATTGATACCAAAACATCGCCCCAAATGGTATTTGCCATCTACTTTGATTCACCACCAGACAATACTGTTAAGCCTAGTAAGCGGAAAGTTCAAATAATACAGCAGACGTTCCATTTAATGTGTCAATGCTCTATTTATTTTTCGCAGCCAAAGAGCTCGCGGAAACAGCTTCAAAACGCCGTAAATGGAGCCGACTCTTCTAGTTAGACGGAAGGAGCGAAATCCGGGGGCGCAAGCGCGAGGGGCGGTGACCGGAGAGAAACCTTCCAAAATTACACTGGAACAAACCGAGTTCCGACCTAGTTGACCCGCAAATAGCCAGCGCTTTCGATAACCAGGAGGAAACTCAACTCCCCGAGGAAATTATTGCTTGCTGCTAAGGAAAAGATTCTCACGTGAGAAAATATCAGGTGGGACGTTTCACACCACTTTCGCAATGAAAAGTAGCTACAATGGTGTTCAATATTTTCTGAATGGTTTTCATTAAAATTCTGATGCCATCGAGTCTACTACTACAGACTAGCGGAAGCACAGTGAGAGTTCAGGCGTTAGTTTCAATATCCAAAATGAATAGTTCGTCAAGCACAGTGCTTTTTGTGTTAAACTGAAATCTTATCAGATGGATTTAAAAAGTATTTCCCATGGATACAATCGAATTGTGATTGAATTTATTTTGTTAAACATAATTTTAAAAAATGGATACCCATTTTTGGCCACAGCTCTGAGACTAAGAGGGTAGTTATCCCGGTTAGGAGAAAATGTTACGACTTCTCACGTTGTCAGTACGGCTTGGGTGAGAACGCATTTCCGTGACACTCGGGCAAATTGGTCGGAGCGGCCGTAAAACAAGGACGACCTACAACACCTTCCCCTCCCCCGCCCGTCGGCACACGGACAAATCCGAACCGTCACGGATTAGACGACAAGCCTCAAAATTAGAAATGCTCCCTTGATGTGTTTGCCCGTTTCAATGGCTCGAAATCACGTGAGCTAGTAAGCTTCCCGTTCTACCTGGTACCAGTGCAAGCAAACTTACATTGCCTTTATTGTTGGCATGACACGATGGATAGCAACGCGGGCAAAGCTTAGCGGTGCAATTACGGATTCGAAATCGGTGTGGGGGAGAAAAAACACACCTTTGCAGGGCGTCCGGAGAAAGCCCAACTTCAGGCGTCGATTCTGCAACTATTTGCAACAAAAAGTGCAAACTAAAATCTGATTACACACGAAGAAAGGAATCAACATTTCCCGTCAGGTAAAGATTTTTTCAAATCCTGACTGCTGTAACCCACTAGATGATCATCATCACCAATCCATTCCGCCTACGTAAATCCCTCACCCGCAATGTCATAGACAAATCAATTCCCACGCAGAAGCCTCGATTTCCAGCGAAACCAACACGTTTGCCTGCGTTTAAACGTTTATGTTCTCAAATTTATTACGTAAATTTTACCGTTGGAAAGCTGGGGGTTTGAGGATGTTGTTCTGAAAACTCAATGATTTTCCTCAACAGAATTTCACCAAAAAATCTATCATTAACAAATTTGAAGTTTGGACTAGAAATACATCAACTAGATACAAGGTTAAAAACGTTGCGAAATGGATTCATTATTTTTTTAATGTGATTCTGTGAACGTGTCACTGTGAGGTTCATGGGCTCACTTTCAAGTTCAGGAATTGCAATTGTTTACTATGGGTGAATTTCTAAGGATCTGAAACCTATCCCAGTCGATTTTGCGTCAAAAGTTCTAGGAAATGACACCAAAGTTGCCTATGTTAGTAAAAACCTAAAACACCAGGTTTTCGGTACGTTTTGGTCCATAGAATCTATGCATGTAAGGTGATCAGGCAGGCTAGAAGTTAGGAACAACTACTAACAAATAGAGTACACGAAGCAACGGATTTTGTTTTAGCATGAAATTCCAAGACTTTTACGGCAGAAGGACGTCCAGATTTGAAATCTATGCACCTTGAGTCGTAAAAGGAAACAATTTGAGGAACTGTGGATACAAAATCTTTGTTATACGATTACAAAGGCTTATTATTGAAAATCATAAACCACAAAATGAAACCTCAAATCCTTTTGTTGTAAATTGGTTGCAGGATCGACCCATGTATCTTTCTTGGACACCCTCACGATAAATTGCATTTTTTCGCTCTAAATTTTATATCAGCATCGTACGCATCATGTAATGTTAATAAATAAGTTGTCAATTCTACTGCAGGCGGTGGTGCATTCAACGGAATCTTTGTTCCTCAACATTTCTCCAAGGTTAGGGTAATGCCTGAAATGCTTCCTTACGTTCAGTCAAAATGTACAGACATAGAAAACGACGGAGAAGAAGTTAAAAATTAGGTTTAATAAGCGCGAAACGATCCAGGTGTAAACAATGATACTTATCACTACCATTCAAACTGGCATGTGGTCACCGGCTGGCTATTGATCGACTTGAGCATATTTTCAGACCACATGTGCTAAGTAATAATCACAATTTCACATCGAGTTTGCGTTCATTTCATCGAGGAAAATATAAGGGAAAACATATTTGATGTACGCTAAATAAGAGCCAATTTTTGGCTTATAATGTTTGTGATGGACAATTACAGCAATAGGATGGCGAAATCCGTTTTGTCCAATAGACTGTACTTTGCCATCAGTCTAATCCCCAGTTCATGATTTTGGTTTATTATTCAATAATAAACCATTGTAATCGCTCTGGAAAAAAAGTCTAACCCCCCTGAAGATTTCATGGTTTACGTTTCAAAGGGTGTAGAATCCGAATCTGCAATAAAAAATATTCCGTCCGTCCGCCGTCCGCGCGGCTGGAGCAAAAAATCTGAAATTATCAGGAAAAATCCATCATGGTCCGACGACGCCCCAATTCTAGAGCCAGCTCTCTCACTCAATTTAGAATGCCCTTTAAGGGCTGTCAAAGTTTTGTAAAATCCCTAAAAACCTCAAAACAAGTCAAGGCGGCCTAAATTTGGACTCTTTGAAGAACACTCCACGAGGAATCGAATGAGCCCCTCCCCAGATCCGTAGGTCAAACCATTCCCGATGTATGGCCCGATTTATGGTGCCAAAATTTGCGTTTTTTGGTTTATTATTGTTTGTTTGTAACCTAGTGATGTCCGGCCGATACCGTCGAGTTGTAGTGAATGTGGATACTGGAGTGATAGCCGACGTGGATACTTGTAGTTTATAGCCGATGCATTCTGATATGCATGAAACGCTGATAATATATAGGTAAATATTATTCAATATTATTACTGGGGTTTATTATTATTATAGCACGTAAATCGGTTCTTAACCAAAATACCTATTTGGATTGATCAGTTGATCATATTTGTGTGCCTCCTGAAATTCAATAATTGCTCTATCATCTGTGAAACACGCACACTCCAAAGCTTAGTAGAAATTCAAATCATGAACGCAAGCCAATTGAATAATAAACCCCAGTGAAAGAATTTGCAGCGTTTGACAAACTTACCGCAGGTGAGTTCAAAAAAATGTCTTGCACTTTGTTTTGGAAAATGTCAGAGCGAGAAATAGGTTTCCGAATTGGTTGCGTCTGGAACGCCGTTTTTGCCTGGCTTGGAATAAAGCAAGTAGCTAGCTCAGAAGGTGAACATTAAAATCTTTTCTAATCTTCAAGCTAGCCGTTCGGTATACCTTTTGTATTCCGTTGAATTACCATTGGATTCCTGCCAAAATTTGTACATGAAGCGACCATTCTAGGGCACTTATATGCAGCACTACTCAGTAAACAAGCATCACATTGGCAAACATGATAAAATATGTGGTGTGTGGTAACCGAGTAGGTTACCTATCCCCAATTACACAGTAACCTCAATGTAATGTCATCCCAATTTCAAGCCCCAACAACCTGATGATGGTGATTAGCAACACGTGCCTGAAATGCTGTCAAGGGCCACTCAGACAGACATATGCATACGCCGCATGGGCACAGTTTGTCATTAATTACGTGAAATTACAGAAACTTTAGAGGGAAATACAACCACGCGCCCGCTGAAAACGCTTCTAATGAAAACAGATCTTTTTCGTAAATTAACTCCACCCACGTTGATTCCTGAATTATTCATACACAGCGACCCTCTTCAATGACATCAATGTTATTTAAAACGACATAATGTGACCCCCTCGAGCCCCGTATTATGGATATTTCTCTTCGTTATTTCGAATCTGACGGTCTTCTTTTATCTTATCTCCCGAATTAATTCGTTCTCTTGTTTACGCCAGTAAATCGGGTGTTCCCGCTGTCGAGTCGCCCTCTTCGCCCTCGCGGTGATATCGACCGTCGCTAACGAGTCGTTATCTTGAGATTCGCAGGGGCCGCGAATGGAATATTAATTATATTTATATTTCGTAAGTTATGATCAGCGTCAGGTTGCGTAGGACTACACGGGACAGCCATGGAGAAAAAAGCCCCATTCAATCGTTCAAAGATAGCTTGAAGGTATCTACGTACTTCCTTTTTGCTACGAAGGATTGGCAATGTAGTGAATGGATTTCATCAACCATGAAACGGGGTGATTGCACATTTTGAGCTTCGTCATTTAAGTTGTGATCCGTAGAAGTCCAAGGAACGTTCTCTTGGATGGAAAACTGTTGCAATCACACCGAAAATTAATAACTGACTTGAGACATTTTGCAGGTCCATGCTGACTCTGACTGAGAGCTCAATGTGCAGAGATACACAAGGGATACAGGGACGGCCAATATGTAAATCCAATCGCGGATGAAAATACCTTCAACGACCAAATCACAGCTAAGACTAGTTGATATTTACGGCTTATAACTATACACTCCAACACTATCTATACACTTTGTACAACGAAAGTGAAAAAGCCCCAAACAACCATTACTAGATGCATACAAATATGTCAGAACAGCGGGGATTGGACGTTATCCAGTCAGTCCACAGAGGGGTCCATAAGAGATGGGCGTTATTTCAGGAAGTCGATCATGGACAGACCTCCACATCTCCCACGCACATGATCTAAGCAGGTCGCTGGGTAAGACAAGTTTGATTGAACTTAGCAATCAGGTTAACAAATTGAGACCGTTTACTCCCGAAGATTTATTATTTCGTGGGTGCCATTTTTTAGGGAGAAGATAAAGCATAACAGGGTTTATAAGTGTGGTAGAAATTGCAGTTTTTCCAGTGGTATCTCTTTCAGCAGCATGAAATACTAGTTTTCATCCAGTTTAAACGAGTTTGATTCTCAGCAGAAAAGTGGAGGGCATTTGAGAAAAATCAATGTTTGAAGATTAGGCGTTTCAACATAAACTTAATAGTAGTACCTACATAGGATCGCCACTATTTGTGATAGTGTCGAATTTTGGGATTTTTGGTGTCTGGATGGGCGATTCTTTTTCTTTTTCTAACCACTATCTTCAGGTAACTAGCAACCTGTTAGCTCGTTTTTTAATTGTCTGCCAAGTCATTCCAACAGTCGAGACAACAAAACAGTACCTTTGAACGTTCGTTATGGTAATATACGGGTTATTCGTTGGGTAGCCTGGGGATTTTAGAAATCCGTAGACAGGGTTGCCACTATTTCTTAAGACGTCAGAAACCGCAGTCAAGATCGGATCTGGCTTGCAATTTAAAAAAAATCGCTATGTACTCCATTCACGCATCTTGAAGAACTTCAATCTGCATAACTGAGATGATATATCTAAAATGACAATATCTGGTACCCGTATACAAAAAACAATTTTGCCACGTTTCGGATTCTTATACGAAACTCCTTGAAGACACCATCACTCAACTATACATGAAAAAATCAAAGATTTCACGTTTAATGAAAGAAGTATGAAGCCCCGATCCACTGAGCAGGATGACTGTGGTTCGCTGGAGAATTTATATTTGATGCAACAGATTCGGTGAAGCAAACTGGAACATGGAATGGTTCAGACTCTATATTTATTTTGCCATCTCACACTGATATCTTCAGAGCTTGCCGCTCCCAGCCAACGCAAACCTTGATCTCCGGAGTCTGAACTTGGCGTTCCGAGGTGATGGCAGAGACGGGATTTAAAGTTAGCGGCTGCCATTTCTGACGTGAGACGAACCCGCCTCGCCCGTTCCAGAAATACGACGCTCGAGAGGACGAGCGGGCCAAGTACCTCGCATTCATCATCCATGAGAGTACCTCCCATTATTAGTACACATCGGGATAAACCTTAAATGTACGGAACCTCGACAGAAATTTCTGCAGACACGCAAGGGGTATTTCAAACAACCCAAGATTCTGAGTCTAGAGAAACTTCATTCACAGAAAGCAACCAAGTACCGCTCATCCATTATGAAATTTCAATGCTTCACGAGTATCAAACTTCGATCACTATATTTTTAACGCTAACTGAATACATCACAAATTACATCAATGAGAATACCTGTCGTTATTGTACACTTCGGATTTAACCTTGGACTGAAAGTTTCCTAATTATAACCGTCAGTGTACATGTGATGCCTAACAATTTATACAAGCTGAGCAGAAGGGTAACACAAAATACGCCACAAACGATTACGTAGTGTCCAATGACCACCCGAAAACGGATTTTAGTATAGTTTCCTGGGCTGTTACTAGAGATACAATTTCTAGCAAATCAGGAACAGACAGTTCCAGGATTCTTTGTGTACACAAACTTGATGCGGGAGAACAAAAATGAGTGACGTACTTGAGAACAGTTGCTTTATTGCCTAACTCATTGAAGATCTATTTGGTAAAAATCAATGGTCTTTATATTGGAAGAAGGTATACAATAACAATTGGGCATTGGTTGTAGAGGTAGGAATCAATATTTAAAACAGAAAATTGAAAGAAAGAAATGAGCTAAACGATGATTCTGGTTTACAAATGAAAAAGTCAAGGCAGGGACACCTGAACACATCTTTTTTCGGATCTCTTAGATGTTAGCTTCATGACACTTTACCTGTAATGACCATCCGATTTCAATTCTAGGAAAAGTTTTGTGCTCATCAAAAACCATCGCCTTTACTCATATTACAGGAAATAATTATGGAATTTCTACTCATCATTCAAAATGAGAGCGTCTTCAAATGAATGGGTGCAGTGCGTGTCAGTATTGAATTAATTCTTGTTTAGCTATTTGCATTCATTCACAACCAAAAGCTACTGGCACAAATGACAATGCCATCAAGCGAAAATCGGGGATGATTGTTCTTGAAAATAACATAGTCCGATTAATACTGTCATGTACCCGCACTACAGAACAAAGGAGCTACGTGTGCATGCTAATGATGTCAAACAAAATCATCGATTCCTCGAGTACTACACAATTATTATAAAACCTTTAATGTATTTTTGATTTCCCTCCCTGGACAGTTTTGACACGTACTCAAAAAATACGACCTTTTTCTCTGTACGGTGATTTATTAATTCATTTCATAGACAGGGAAATGTTTTGATAAGTTTGACTGGATAAGATGTCATTGGAGAGAATGGGTTCGAACCACATTATCCTGGTCCGCCTCGTTTGTTTCTACGCTGTACCACCCAACTCAACTTTACTGCCAGAAGTTCACGAGTTAGTTGACGCACATTTCCGCCACCACTGTAACGGTATTGACCTTTACTTTTGCGAATTTGAAGGTAACTGTCAATAAACAAAAAACACGCATAAGAACTTTTGCAACTTTAGTTTTTTTGGGCTTTTACTCAACAGGTCGCATACCAAATATATTCGCCCAAATACAAAACTCCAGCAAAAACTTGTGGTTCCCTCTAGATGGACTCAGGGGTCACATGTCGATGTGACGCCATTTCGCTTCCCTTCCAATACCCTCAAGATCTCCATACACCTCCCATATTGCCAATGTTTGGAAAGCCGTACCACTATAGTAAAGTTAAGGAAATAATTCAACAATTCACATCGAACAGCACTATCTCAAGCTCTCGTTCTTTCCAATTTTTTCTGATCGAATTTCAACAACTAATATTCCTTTAGCCCACAACCACTACTTAGGAGAAATGGCATACCAATATGAAATCATTTACCTTCCTTTCTACCTCAACTGTTCTTCTTCTTGTTTATCTTTAAATCCTTCCATATTCCATGTTTTTGTAAAACTAACCTCATTAAATTCAAGTCAAGAAATAATTGATACATTTACAATAGTGCATCATCAAGTCAAGGTTTATTTCCATTTTTTTAAATCAAATTTCATTGTTCATATTCTTCCTTCATTTTGGCTCTCAATCACTATACAGGGTCTATTAGTCTACCCTTAAACAGTACCCAATTTCCCTACATAACAGTCTACTGTTAGTCATGTCTTAGGATTACCTTCAATGTTTACACTTCTAAGGGGCATTCGGATAATTTATCAAATTTAATGAACTCAAAAATATTTCTAATGACTAATGTTTGGTAAGCAAGCTATTTCAAAACTGTACTCTGGTTGATGAATGATGAATTGTTGTAGCGTTATTAATATTTATTAGGGCACGTTTAAGAACACAGTTTGGTTCATAGAAAAGTGTTACGCTTTGCCTCTCATTCAAGATACTTTGATTTTTCTGCTGAAAGATTGATTTCATCTTTATTACTTTGCTTGTTACCGCTCCAAACGTAGTCTTTTAAACAAATAGCTTCGGCTTTGAAGACAACCGTCTATGAATAATATTTAAATGTCTACCAAGTTATCTCAATTAGTTACGTTCAATCATTCATGCTATCAGGTAATAGATACGAAGATGCGTGGTACACATAACTTGTTGAACGTTCTTCTGAATACTTTAGCTGCATATAAGAACAGGTCACAGACGAGCAGAACAATTGAGACTTCAAAATTCCTTGACTGATAAGATTCAATCTCCTATACCGTGCTGATTTGTACTTTCGACAGCGGGATAGATGTACTAATAACCGAAATTGAAAATATTTCCACATTCGAAAGTTGATCGAAGTTGATGGGACAAAAGTAGTATGAAAATAAGAAGTAGTGCGAGTTCGGCAAGATTCCTCTATCTTGGAGCATTTGCTGTAAATAACTATGAAATATTTATATCTATGAATCATCATACCAATTTGTCATCATCCTACATAAATATATGAAACTGACGGAGATTGGAATTAGAATGAATAAAGTGAGAAATGTTTGCAATCAATATTATTCCATTATAGTAGATTAGCGACCTTGTGGATGATGAACGAACGTTTGCGATGTAGGAGTGACATATCAGCTTCCTACTACCTCTAAAATGATCGCTTATATCATCGGAAAGAGTAGATGTACGTACATGCAATTTGTAACGTAGGTTGGTTGAGCATCAGATTATTTTCAAATGGGTGGTGATTGGCAGGGTGATTTCAACCTAGAGGGAGCAGAATGGAACGTATAACAGGTAGAGAAGAGCGTTCGTTATTTTCAATATACGGAAAGCACCATAATGAGATGAAGGCTTAACTAACCGTTCCATTAAGCCAGTGGGGGCAGTAATACTTTTTTTTTTTTTTTTTTTTTTTTTACGGAGAACAATCCCTTTATCTCTCATTAGGTAGGAACCTTAAGGTAAAAGCCAGTGGTTAGCACTCATTATCATCTTATTCACACAGATGTATGAACTAACACCATTCTAGCTGACTTGGAGCAACCCTCTCCTTTCAATAATGAAAACCGAACAAGACGATGTAAAAATACAAATGGCCTCAAGTTATCTCCTATCATATTAAGCATAAATGTTAAATAACTTTTTCAATATGAATGTTCTGAAGGCCTAAACCACTCTATCCACCAAAACCATCTCTGGTCTCCCTGGGAAATCATATTTTTCCTATGTTTAGCAAATTCGAAATGACACTGACTCCTAATAATCAAATCCGCATATCTTCATACCTCAAATATACATAGATAAATTGATATCAAAACTAAATTAGAACTCATGCAAACACAATTCATTATCTCGTGAATTTTTTTTTTTTCAGATTCCTCATTATGATGGAACGAGGATTAATCCATTATCTCAAGGAATATTGGATTGCTCACAAACCAATATGCACACAGAATCTTCTATTCGCTCCCATCAATTTCCAAGGCTTGGCGTTGGCATACGGAGTTTACGCTGTTGGAACGGTCGTTTGTTCAACTATCGGCATTCTTGAAATATTCCTCGGAAAAATTAAAAGACCTGAGCGGAGAATATCGTTTCGCATTTGACTTTTGAAATGACTGATGCCGAAATATAATAGATGTAATAGAACAGTAGTGAGTCACATTCATTGTGGTGATTTCATACAAACCCCTCGATTCATTAGAAGTCTGTTGTCAGATAATATATGTTAATCAAAAGGTTTTAAGTTTCGGTTAAGATAGCCCTTGTGCGCAAATCACTGGTGTAACATTAGATATCAAGGTAACGAGAATACAGCCTTAGGCACTTGACGAAAGAAAATCAGTTCAATAAAACAAAACACTCTCACTCAGTTTATAGATGATAAAAGCAGTAATAAATCACTATCTCGTCGTAACAACCGAATATTCCAAAATGATTTCACTTCCTTCTGCTGTGTCTATCTGTTTCTCATGACAGATATACAAAGTTTATTGGTTGAGTTAACATTTGCTAAGATTGACACGTGTAGATAGAACTGAACCAGCCTAAGAAAAGTCCAGAATCGCAAAGGAATCTTTCCATTAAAAAATAATACTGATTTTTCAAACAAAATTCAAAATAGTTTACTTTTTTCATTTTTAAATGCGGCTTGAAGTTTTGTACCTACCAAATCAGGAAAGAGCAAATGCCATAAGATCGGTCATGCTAACGAAGGAATTTCACAATTTGGTGAATTTCACAGAGCCTGTAAAGCAAGTCAAAGTGCACACTTATTTCCAGTTTCGTGATCTGTGTTTTAATGAATTGCAAGTAGTATTTCTATTTAGATTGTTTGGTAAGTGCCAATTCAGTACAATTTATTAAACTAAACTGCCTGGGCTGCAGCAGTATCGAAAATTTGAAAAATCTTGCCGATTCGTGTTGTTTATTGAATGACATGAATATTGGAAATAAGTAACGTCATACTTGTGTATGTTTGAAGTTACTGTTCGGCTGAGAAAAGTACCTCTTCCTCCTCCCACCCACCCCTTTGTGATGCCCTGTTGATCTCTGCACCCTTTGAATTTCAGGGGAGGAGCAGCCATTGCCACCGACTATTATTTCCACCTTATATGTATTTTTGATTGAATGTTCTTTAAGACTGCTTCGCCTGTTCAAACAGATGGACTCTACATGACAGCTGCCATGTCAAACCGAACTCCCTCAGCGAATAAATAACCAACGAGTATTGAATAGTACATTCAGCTTCCTTTATGGTGATTTATTAATTCCCTGGATAGCTAGGAAACATATGTTTTACTCGAGAACCTGTCATTCGAGAGAATGAGTTCGTACAACATTCTCCTGGTTCCGGTACCGCTGTTTTGTTTCTACGCTGTATCATCCAACTCAAATCTATTGCCAGAAGTGCAAGAGTTAGTAGATGCACACTTCCGTAACAACCGCGATGGCGTCGATCTTTACTTTTGCGAATTTGAAGGTAATTATCATCAAAACCCCTGGATATAAGAGTATTCGCAACTTTTATATTTTATGTCACAATATCGCCAATCACCAGAATGCCTAATATCCAGGTAAAAACAGTCTGCGGAGTTCCCCCCAAACACACTTGGTGGTGAGGACATTCCTTTCCACTCCAACTTCCTAAGCCTGTTTCCACAAAATTGAGGAGTCACCGTTGAAATCGATTTAGCTTTTGCAAAATAAACAACTTTTTTTCTCCAGAAATTCTGTTTTTTTTTCTTTTTTTTTTTTTTTTTTTTTTTTTTCTTGACATGAGTATCCACAATCTCGTCGCCAATGTAATGCGTATCACAAACCTTCTACGTCCTAACTTCTTGGGCAGCTAACCTCTCAAGTTAAGGGATTAGAGCAGACATTTTTAACTGTTCGGCATCATCTCAAGATCTAGATTCTCCTATTTTTCAATATCAAATTTTAATGGTCAAATGTATACTTTATTTTCGTCCACATCCACCATTTACTAACTATTTTGTCTACAGAGCATTCTACTGTAAACATTATTTCGTAACATTTGAGTACATTTATATCAATTCGATCATTCCATTGATCAAAATTCGATTTAGACAAAACAAAACATTTCTAAATTGGACTCGGCCTCAACAGATGAACTAAGGTAGTTTTTTTAAACTCATTTTCAGGGAACTTAGCAATTGACTAACATTTTTTCACATGAAAGAATGATGTACTTTCACATTCATTCGTGATGCTTAATTTTTCTGGCAAATTACTGATTTGGACTGCATTCCAAGATCATATACCGCTGGAATGATATACAACACTACTTAAATTTAAAGCTACGAACAAACAAAAGATATTGTAATTTAGAAACCGTCTACAATTTCATGGATGAAATTTTGCAAAAAGAGACTTTTTATATTTTGGAGCGGTTGCAACACCCTTTTTTCTGGACTATCACTAACTTGTGATATTCACCATTTTCAGCACCTTGTTTCATACTACTCCATCATTAGATGGTTAATTTTACATATTTTTCTGCAGATGCTGTCGGGCATATTATGAGATTCGTTAAAAATTCGACTCGAGTCAGTAAACAAGTAAAATTTTTGAAATCCTTGGAAAAGGATTTTTATGATATATTGATAGAAAAATTCACACACCGTGCATCTGTGTTCTTGGACACATCTTGCCGAGAAGGCTTGGATCTGCTGAGACAAGTGAGTAACATGCATCAATCTCGATAAGATTTAATTGGGTAGCATCCTTCAGGAAAACGTTTAAAGCAGGGTACCGTAGGGAAGCGTGCTAGGACCCCAGGACCCCTACTCCACTTATTAGATACAAATTATGTACCTTTCACACTAGGAACAACTATAGCCACTTTTGCGGACGACACAGCAATTCTGGCAGTAGCAGACATGAATCAACAGAAAAATTACAAGAAGCTATGGATGCCATTGGAGAGTGGAATTGCCTCAAACTAAACGAAACTAAGTCCACTCATGTGCACTTCACTAACAAAAAAATTACAAACCCCCGCTGTATTTGAATCAGTGCACAGTCCCATATTCCAACTCAGCTAATTACCTGGGAATGACCTTAGATGCGAAGCTGAAGTGGAAAGAACAAGTCAAGAAGAAAAAGGAAGAGCTATCAATCAGATTCAGAAAGCTCACAAATGTACCAACTACCACCGCTCCGGAGGTCAATAGGTGTAATCCTCTCCTTCAACTCAACAACTGGGATGACCCTGGTCGATATTTGGATTGTTCCTCAATTGAAAATGATTGGAGTAGGGTGTTTGCTCATGAAGATACTGGACGTTAAAATGTAAACGACTGAGTTTCTCCAATCTCTAGGCTGGTCACCTGTACTTCCGATCACAACCGTGTCATGTTAAAGAGAGCGGGCCCAACTCTCCTCAAGGATATTGGAGGAACTTACACTAAAAATAATAATTTGTATAATCTATAACATAATGGAATAAAGAGAGCGATTCTTCTAAATTTGCCCCAAATACATAATGACACATTCACTTTATCTTGTGATTTTAGAACTTGATCAAAATGGACCTTAGGTTCCGGTGGTTAATCTTCTCTGAAGATGTGTTCCCCGTTCTCACGATTTTGGGGCAAGCGAGACTGGATTTGGATAGTGACGTCACGTTAATCACAAAACAAAACGGTGGAACCTCGAGATACACTTACACACGGGTGTCTAGAAAACATATCAAACTACAGTTGACACTGCCAGCCAACTATTCGCTGCAAGACGCATTAGAAAATGAGAAGATATATGAGGCTCCATTTTGGAAAGGGGAAAAATTCAACTTGGATAATTCGAGTTACGATTCTTGCAGCGTGGTAAGATTTCTTGAGAAATTAGTGAAAATTAATAATATATGAACAATTAATTATTTTTCTGAAAATGAGCCTAAAATGTATGTAAACAGTAAGCTTAGATATCATGGCTCAAAATAATTATGATTATTAATCATTAATCATCGAAATTTACTTTTCATTGAGCTAACTGTAATTTACTTTAGTTCTTGGAAACAAAACATTATCGAATAGAAGAATGGCCACTTTTACTGAATAGATCAGTTGACCGAGGAGTGGAAGAAGTTCGAAGATACTTTACACACATGATTTGGTATTTGATGGAAACATACAATTTCACGTAAGTAATTCATTCCACTTATTCTATGAGTATTTGATTGAACTACTTGAAGTCACATATTCAACAAGCCCAAACCATGCGATAACGTATCTATATGGACAAGCCAAACGCTAAAAATTATTACAAAAAGATTTATTATTTCTGTATTATATGACCCTCCTACGAGAATCACCGGACTGTACAGCCAGAGACAATGCGTCCTAGGTACAGACAGAAAATAAACTATCGAATAGACTTAAATTTAACACGATGAAATAAAAAACACAGGCGAAAAGAATGCTTCCACTTATTCTCCTCGACCTGTAACCTACTCATCTAATTGAAGCTTGGGAGTCAGCGTTATGGCTTGTATATTCGTGAAGTATCTACCACGTTCTGTTATATCCACTCTCATTACAATTTGAAAGCGAATGTATGATAATACAGCAACCGGAATGGTCTCATTCGATTCATGAAAATAATTTTCAACAACTTGAATCAAACGAAAGAACTACCTTTAACACTAACTGCTTTTGAGATTTCGATTTTTGAATATTTCGACCTTTAAATATTAACCCTTAGAGTTGTTCGAGAGTGATCTCAAGGTTGGAGGTGCATTGTCGAATAAGTTTGGGCCAGTGTCGAAGAAACGCTCTTAAGGGTGTACGGAAGATTGATTTAAAAAAAGTTATACTTTTGGATTCTACGCATCTTAGAACCTAAACCAAATTAATTTTAATAAAATTTTTCGTTTTTTGGTCGATAATAAGGGTTTATTATTGAAAATAATAAACCAAAGAACTTATTGATGATTGATCCTTTAATCCTTCTTACACAAGTTACAATCCATACAGAGGAGTCTAAAATATCATACGCCTCCATCCCTCCGGATCTCAACCCTATAATTTTCTGGTAAGCCTGATTGTTCTGGTGGATCTTTGTCCTATTTTAAACAAAGATTTTCACTAGTTCGGGAGGGATTTATAGACATAAAACCAGAGTTCTTCAAATCCAATGCGAAGTTCTTTACATATTCTATGGCAAAAGTACTTTTTCTAGATAATAGATGTTCCGTGAGGGACGACATGCATTTTATCAAGTTGTAAGTTCTTGATCATACGTGTATTACATGGTCCAGGTTGAATTTAACCATCACCAAAGATTGGGGGACGTTGTTACCTAACGGTTCTTACACCGGAGCTTTCGGTACAGTGGCCCGAGGAGAAGCTGATTTAGGTGCAACTGCCGCTAGACATGATGCGACTAGGATATTGTCTATGGATTTCAGCATAAGCGTATTAGATTCCAGGTACGAACTTAATAGCCCATCATTGTGTTCCTATCTAGATTTTCATTTTAATTTATTGCACTCATGATGATCATTAGTAATGTTCGACATCAAAATTGGGCATCAGTCCTATACTTTAACATAAGAACGAATTTTCGCCATTTTTACGCAAATTTATATTACATTAATTTCCCCATCTCCACCATCTCGTTATAATTAATAGTAAAAATTGTGGAAACAAGAAAATTTTCGATTTTTACTCCTATGGAAGTATATTATTTTATCTAATTTAGCCAATCCCAAAAGTTATTAATGATCAATTTTACATTCATCTTACTGATTATGGGTTTAGCGTTCAAGTTTTTTTAGTCAAAGCGCTATTTTATTTTTCATATTATAAGTTTGTTACATTGTTCTGAAATTGAATAATATGCTAACTTATGTTTTTTAGATTCGTCTTTGTACTGATGCAACCAAGAACCTTTGGAAGTGCTTCAGCACTCACAGTGCCTTTTCAGTTGACCACATGGGTGGTCATCTTGGTTCTCGTTTTGGTTTTAGTAGCTGCAATGAGAATCAGCACATTTAGTGATCAAGAACAGAGGCACAATGATTCGTGGGGTGGCAGCTTCTTACTTGTTTCCGGTTGTATCAGTCAAAATGGTAAATATTTAACCAGGTACGTTCAATTTTCAGTAAGTAAAAAAAGCTTCTAGAAGAAAGATTGACTGATTTGATGGAAACATTCCAGGTATTCCAGATGAAGCTTCCAAATTCAGCTCCAGGACCATTTACTTGGTCGGTTTGCTGTCTCTTTTCGTGATATACCTGTATTTCAGCACAGCCGTACTCAACGGTCTGATACTCCCATCTCCAGACCCGATACAAAACATAGAACAGTTGTTAGCCTCCGACACTGAGTTAGGCGGCGACGACGTCATATACATCCAGCGGGAACTGTTGGTATGTATATCCATCAGCAAACTATAAATTACTGAACAGAATAATTCCTACCAGTTGAAGAAGAAGAGGTACAGGAACCCCCCTACCGTGGAATCACAGAGGAACGTCTTTGTATTCAAGGCGCTGAAGAACCGTATCTTCAAAACTTTGACGCAAAAGCAAGAAATTTTGCTCATGGATAGTAGAGGCGGTTTTTCCCCTAAAACAGCAGGGGTGCCCAGGAATATACGAAAAAGGTGACCATAGATAAGAAAAAAAGTCCCCACTGGTTATGTTGATACAAAATTCTCAGTACCATACTGGGCCACTGTTTTTACGGAGGTCTTTGTTCTGTTTAGCTCGGCGGTCCGAATGCTCGCATTTCGAAAATTGAGAATATCCCATATCAATCATTCTTGTAATCTTTAGATTAAATGGATAGACAGATCGGGATTTATGACAAAACTAGGACGGTGATAAATAGCCTGCTACTGGAGACCTTTTTTTGTAACCATTAAGAGCACTTTTTCAACAGGGCCCTTTACTTCTCATTACTGCGCACAGAGATCACTACTGGCTATCACAAAGGAGTCGCCAAATATGAATATCAACTTGTCCAAGTCTCGTCATCCCACTTCATTTAAGAGTGCATGAAATCAAGAGTACAATAAACAAAAAATAACGTATGCCAACAGCTAGGTGTCTGAATAACACAGTAGGTACCCAAGGCACAACGAATAGAATCCTTTTGACGATTCGTCAGTTTACCGCATAGAGCAACATACTCACTAGATTTACCGACAAGTGGTGAAACTTGCTTGGACGTTTGAGAATGTTTGTGAACAGAGTAACAGTACACATTGACTGAGCCTCTAGCTCATGATTGTTTGAGAACAGTGTACGAAAATAATGGTCGTTTGGTGTATACAGGCCTTTACACCCATAAACAGCGACGGACTGACTGAGCTGTAACCGCACTGATAAGGAAATGATAATATCAAAATACACCCAGGACGCCCCAAGCTGAGAGCATGGAACTATCTCTGGTCAGCGTTTAATTTTTTTAGCTCTCCGATTGGACAATCGCTCATGATCGCCCCAATTAATTAATTTCCTGGTTTATTATGTGATCCTGGAGCAAGCGCTCAAGCCGTTCTGATTGCTAAAATCCACCCCCCCCCCCCTCCAATATTTTTTTGTTCAATTACTTGGAGGTGCACATATACAGGACTTCCAACATACCTTCAATGTTTGTTCTATGTAGAATGTTTCTAACATCATTCCCAGATGATAGAAACTGTCAACACAGATGACAGAAAACAATTTCAAGTACATCATCTTATACAACTTGGTTTATAACTCTCGTTTTACAAACGAAGAGCTCTTCAAACGAATACAGAAGGTTAAAGAAGAACATGACCCAACTTAATCTAATCTTTTGATATTCATGCAATTATTATCCACTTAAGAACGTGTTATACAAGTTAGAAAAATGCATTGCGAATAATCCTCTTTTGAACATGTTAATGAAAATTATTCAATATTTCGAACACCAAATAATTCAAATTTAGGTCTAATTTTAGCTAAAAAATGACACAACAACCCTTCGTGCGAGGCAAAAGCTGATTCCGAATCCATTTATGTCTATGGAAAAAGGCATTGAAAGAGTGAAAAAGGGTCGCTTCGCTTTCTATGGACTGGGCACGAGTCTGCAGATCAAGATGAGAAAACATTTCACCGAAGAAGAACGATGCCGGATAAGAGAAATACACATGATCAAGAGTTTCCAAATCAGCTTTTTCTTGAAGAAAAAAAGTCCTTTGAAAGAGGTAATTAATCGGGGGTACGTATTCCGAGGTTTTAGAAGTTTCTACCGAACAAATATAGTAATTTGAAAGTGAATATTCCTTGTGTTCAATTAGTTCATTGAAGACGAGAAGAAAATGGGAGTTTCTGCCAAGAAGTTAATAGAAAATGCAAAAACCTACGGGGAATACTGTATTTCCAACAAAAGCAATTACCTCATGATGAGTATACTGCCCATGGAGTAGGTGGAAACATGTAACACGTAAATCTAAAAGATTGGGATTTCGGCATGGATACATTCAAGTATAGGTGCTTTTGTACAAAACCCCACAATTACAATGAAGCACTGCATCAAATCCTTCACGTTCTTCACACTAACTTATTCAGTGTGAAGCCGACCAACTCTTCCAATACGATCTTAACCACTCTGTGTGCTGCTCGTTTACCTCCCTAATGAGCAAAACCTTCTTATCTCGGCCTCAAACATTAATCCAATTATTCGATCTAATATAACATGAAGAATGATTGGATTGGATGATGAACAGAATCCGTCCCAAATTCATCCTTCCTGAGGATAGCTAAAGGCCATATGCAATCATGCTGATTCGGTATGCCAAGACTGATTACTAGGAGGTAAAATTATGACATTTGTGCCTAAACTTATGCTCCAAGTTAGCAGTACTCGTGTCATATGCTTCTATTAAAAGGACCACGATTATAGCGCCCTTGGGTTCAGAAGTTGTCGACCTATTCGATATACTTGGGATTCCACACCTGACACATTGAGAAGCCAGGGGAGCAAAGAGTTTTTGGACCAACACCTGGTTCAAGAGCCCAAAGATTAAGGTATCTGAGCACCCATGGGTACCTGAGGTGTCTTCCTGTGATATTTGTTACCTCTAATGAATCCACCCCACCACTATCACTACCAGTGGTCAATACTTCTGACTCTCCAAAAACCAATAGTTAAGATCGGAACAAGGAGTTAGATTGGTAAAACCCGTAACGAATGTGACAGTAACTTTCTTTGCGATAGGTTGGTTTGCACCATGAGAGCAAACTTTGAAGGAAGCAGGAGGAAATGAAAACTGTACAGCCTGAAGAAAGGGCGTTACCGAGAATTTCTTTTTGAATAGGTCCACATATTTTGGAAACAACTGCGAATTTTCAAACTCTGAATGAATCATTTTGATGGAATTCACAAGGATAGAATATATAGCTATAGGTAGAATTTATATAAAATCAATACATGAGAATTCGCCAGCTTCAAGGCGATTTGGAAAAAAATCATATTCTTCTTGAAACTTTTTATATTCTACACGACGAGTATCCTAAGAATACATGCAATAGTGAGTTATTATGTCATGAAGAGCTCTAATTTTTTATTCCAGGCTCCTCGTAATGATGGAACGTGGATTAGTCAATTATCTGAGGGAATACTGGATCGCTCACCAATCAAAATGCGTGAAGGAGCTCTTATTTGCCCCCATCAAATTCCAAAGCTTGGCGTTGGCTTACGGAGTTTATGTAGTTGGAATGGCCCTTTGTTTGACCATCGGCATCCTTGAAATAATCTTTGGAAAAATGAGAAAGCCTGAGAAAAGAGTAGTGTTTCGTACCTGACTTTCGAAATTATAACTGAGTGTGCACCGAATGCAGAAATATAATAGAAATAGAAAAACAGTAGTGGGTCACATTCATAGTGACAATTTCACTCGAACTCCACAATTTATTAGAAGTCTGTCGTCATACAACATCTGTTACTAATTGATGATGACCAATTCTGTAATTTTATAATAATTTTGTTTCTAACTTTTCATCTATTTTATTGTTTGTTATATATTTGTTCTGCTTCTGGTTTGCATTCTGGAATGTACTAATGTCTTTTCTTTGTTATGCAAAAACAATAAAATTTCAAACAAAGGTTTTTGGTTTATGTTTGAGATAGCCTTTGTGCGCTGATTAATAGTGTATAAGTAATATTATAAAATGGTCCCGTGGGATCAACAATATTAGATATCTCAGTATTAAGTAAAACTTAGGCAACTTCTGATACTTCTGGCAACACTGTAATAAAACAATAATTTCACTACTTCCGTTATAGATAAAATAGCTGTAATAAATCATTATATCGTTGTAATAAATGAATGTCAATAACTGATTTCAAATTATTGAAAAAATAAATTTCGAATTATCAACAACAAAAAAGTCTCAGGATGTTGATAAATTCAAGAGATGGATTTCCGGAACCATTTCGGGTCACGATTATTCTGTGTTGAGTAGTTTATTGATAAACCATTTCCAGTTTATTGGAAGGAGAGATATTGGATTCTATAACACCCTCGATCGTGTGGTGGCCTAGATTATCGCTATGCTCGCATCTCAGAAATTATTTTTAAAAATCCTAAATCGATCAATCTATTAAAATATGGATTAGTTGGACATATAGATCATATGAGTATAGAGACACTGGGAAGGGAAGGCGGGATAGCGACCTTATTAAAACCAACAATTATTAAAATCAAGGATTCTGGTCATTTTCTTTATCAGTTTTATTTTACTTGAAGGATTGATTTAGGTATTTTTTTGTATCCTAACTAAACACAACCAGGCCACCAAACTAAACACAATCGAGTGGTGGTAGTGGGGGGTTGTTCATAATGGAAAAGTACCCTGTTTTGGGGACATAATGTATACAAAGTCGCTAAGCAATACAGAAACGCAAAAGGTATTTCTTTGGAACGGCTACCAGTAGAATACAAAACGGTAGGTAGGTAAGAACACTGATCAGCTGAAGAACCATGGAGCTCATTTTTAGGGATTAAGGATACAAAGAGATAGAATACAATTTCAAAGTACGGAGGCGTATTGAACAGGTGAAGGTCCGATTTGGCTGAATTAGTTCCTGAACTGAAGTGATGGCCATAATACTTTTCTGAAGTAACTTTCAACGCATTTGAGGGACGTGAAGTGTTAGTTGAAACTTGAAGCAGGAATTTAGTAAAGTTTGCCTATTGTCTGCGATCGGGTAGATGTTAACTAGAGATACAATATGCACCATTTTAGGAGCAGACAGTTCCAGGGCTCCATGTGTAGAAAGAAACTTCTCAAGCAGGCTTTTGATAGGGGGAAGAGATGCCTGTTTGAACAATCAATGCCGTGTTCATTTCTCATACAGTGCCGCTTTTGGAATGGAAATTGGATAAAATCTCAAAGCGTAGTTTGTCATCTGAATGTAGTTCGTGCTCAGCTTCAAGCGTATTGTGGCTGTTGTTGGAAATGTTTCAGAGATGATTGGCCTCCATGTGAAACAGTTTCTGGTACTGGCAGAAATACGTCCTTTTCCAATTCGTATTGCCACGCAAATAAGCTGTTCTTATCAATAATTGACAACAACACGATTGAACATATTCATAGCTATTACGAGCATAAGTAAACTATCGATTCCAGGGAAGTTAACAACTATTTTTAACTGTAATGTATTTTTGATTGAATTTTCTTCATGACGATTACGCATTGATCAAACACAAGGGCTCTTCAGAACGGCTACGGCAGCTACCATATCAAACGGAATACGACTTTGTGAATAATTGACAGATGAGAATCTTTTGTATATTGTACGATGAGTTATTAATTCGTTCGATGGCCAAGAAAAATCCTTGATATATTTTATTCGATAACCTGTCACTGGAAAGTATGGCCTCACACTATGTTCTCTTGATCCCACTGCTTTGTCTCTACGTTGTATCATCCAACTCAACTCTACTGTCAGAAGTGCACGAGTTAGTTGACGCCCACTTCCACCACAACTTTAACGGCGTCGATCTTTACTTTTGCGAATTTGAAGGTAATTATCATCAGGCAATTTGCGTATGTCACCACTTCTTTGTTCACCCGAATTGTAAATTACAGCTAAAAACTTCTTATGGTGTTCCTTCCTCCTACACGGACTCAGGAGCGAGGACTTTATGATGTGACGTCATTTCGGATCCTTTCAATTTCAGCTTCCTATCTTCATGAACGTACCTTCTACATTGCAATTTTTCGGAAAGCTAACTTGATAAATTCAGGTTACGGATAATGAATAAATTAACAATGCTGCTGCACCCACCCTCTTCCTCTTATTCTCTCTGATTTATCCGCTAAAGGACTGATTTCCTCTCCATTTACAATAAATATTGTGCAGAATGTACAGAAATCAAAATTATTGTAAATCAGGAATTGTTTAAGATGCCCTAGAGCGGATTTATAAGCCCAAAATTCTTCAAAAAGATTTTATTTTTAAATTTTGAGCCATAATATGATGGTACCTAATTCTACATATTTTCCTGCAGATGCTGTTGACCATATATTCGCTAGGAACGTAACTCGAATCAGTAAACAAGTGAAATCTTTGAAATCCCTGGGAAGAAACTTGGATGATCTTCTGGTAGAAAAATTCACACACTGTGCATCCGTGTTCTCCGATACAGTTGTCAAGATGAGCTGTTGAGAGGAGTGAGTAACTTTCCCACATTCATTAATCACGTTATGATTCAATTAGGTTTTCATGGGCAAATCTTTCCTTGGATCAAAGGATAGTGATGATACTGGTTGTGTTCCGGATTGATCCTCAATAGGGAAATGTTTGGGATGGGTTTACGGCTTTGACATCTGGAAGTGGGGGGAGAGAAACAGGATCTTCAGAAGGTTGCTGCAGCCAGCACCTGAAACGTAACTGCCGGATTGACCTCAAGGGATATCCAAACTCTACTGTAAACACCAGGACTTATTGAAAAGGATGGGATGTCTGAGAAACAGGTTTAGACTTTGACATCTGGAAGTGGGGGGAGAGAAACAGAACCTTCAGAAGGTTGCTGCAGCCAGCACCTGAAACGTAACTGCCCCACGCAAGGGATATCCAAACTCTACTGTAAACACCAGGACAGGATGGGATGTCTGAGATGGGTCGGATTTTTTTTTTCGCAAAGGTTTAGACCATTTTTCATTCAGAATTGGACGTTTTCCATGCCGTTCCAAACTTTTTTCACCTAGACTCCATCAAATTGTCAGTAGTTAGCCTTATCGCAGTACGTTTTTATACACACGTTTCAAGAGGCAAGAGGAGAAAACAGATGTACTTGTATTACCAGTGTACCTTAATAGAGCATCCGTCGTACATTCAAGTACGAGTACACGAGGTGAGCGCTTTCTATGTATGGACATCATCATTAGGCCGTTGAGAGTTTGTGTTTTCACCATAGTGAAAAGGATCAAACCTGAATAGAAATGCCAAAAGAAAAATAATAGACGGAGCCTTGCTTCAGAAGAACGTCCTCAGAGCTGACAAAACATCGGCCAACATAAAAATAATTTGGATGAGATATATTGTGCAGATAGAATTGGGCCTGCCTAATTGAAGTTTCATAATGGCAGAGAAATCTTTCCGCTAAAAAATAACGAAAAAAAAAGAAGAGAAAGAGGCATTCTCAGGAGGTAAATAAAAACAAAAGACGGATTCCCAGGAACGATTTGGGTCGACGATTATTCTGTTTTGGGTTCGTAATGAGCGGCTGCGACGACTCGAAATTAAATCCTGGATGGAGGCGAAATGGAAATGGATACCCAGAAACACCTCCGCCCCGCTTCAGACTACTTATGATAGGAATGGGAAGGAAGGTTGGTACGTAATATCACATTGAGTCAATAACCCCATTCAAAGTTGAGGTTCGACGTTCGACTTCTTCAGAAGATATCAACTTTGGTTGCGGTTGCAATAATACGTTCGTATTTTACTTGGGCAATCCGTTTTACGACATCATGCATCCTCAGCCCTTCTTCGTGGGATACAAAAGCCCAAACTACGAAATGCAGGTAGGAATTACTTTGGAGAGCCGCTTGCAAATCTTTAAATCCTCAGAAACGAGCACGTTAATTTAATTTCTTGCCATTTTGCATTTTGGCAGTCAAGAGCGAAAGTATTTTACCTAAATCAGCTCTTGAAAACATTACTAATATAGGATATCACGGTAGAAAATGTAAATGTTGAAGTGAAGGACGTCAAGAATGTAACGGTACAACAGTCGGTTATCAGCGAACATCATGACGGAATTCGCTAAAATTAGCCTACTTGTATTTTGCAAGAGATTTATACAGAATACTTGTCAGAATTGGTGAAGAAGAATAAACGGACAAGCCAGCGATACCAAAAAAAGTACAGACCTTTTGTAAACTGAAGATCCTCATTCCCTAGGAGAAGTTGACCTCACGGAATTGCAGCTGCGATTTATGCAGGAAAGGACGGTCAAGTGCTTTTAGCTAACGTCAAGACTACCTATTCGTACTGTGAAGACTAGCTATGGTTACATTTCTAACAGTGAAAACTTGGACTGTCACGGAGGAATATCACAGACAATGGTTACAGTGAATCATTTGATGATTTATAGTGATATAATTAGTTATGACTCATTAACGAAAGATATGATAGCAAGATTGAGGGGAGTGACTGATTTTGCTAAGTGACGATTTGATAGTAATATAATTGAGTTTCTCCTCCTCTATTTTGTGTTATTTCTTTCATTAGTATTTTTTTCTTTCCATGACAGCTCTTGCAGTCCTCAAAATCGTTGGAGAAGTTTAGGAGATACCTACTCAAACAACCACATTTTATGGTTTCTAGTGGTTTCTAGCATGTTATGATTGCCTCAATTCCATGTTAATCTTCGGTCCCAGAAAAACGGTTTCCGGTTTTGGTGTAAATGTTAAAAGGGACCACAATAGTAAACATGTAAAAGAAGTATGTAGCATGACTCCAAGTTGATAATAAAATAAAATACACTGCCAAGGAGATGTCACAGCAGCTTCCTCGTTACATCCTTCATCATATGAGCTAAATTGAAACAATTTATATATGCTTCAAGTATTTTGTGTAAGCGCATGCGCGATTATATGGAGATGGAATTCGTATGGGACCTCAAGAGACCTCATCCGCATAATCCCTCAAAATTAGAGCTAAATTCTTTGGAAAATGTGGAAATTACGGCTGTTTCAAGAATTTCACGTTAGCGCATGGGCAGAACGAACCGCTGAATATATTGAGATGAAATTCGTATGGGAACCCAAGAGGCCTTATCCGCATAGTCCCTCAAAATATGAGCCAAATTCATTCAAAATTGTGGAAGTTATGGCTGTAACAAGGAAATGCGGACAGACAGACCGACAGACACGGAACCGAATTTGTTCAGTAGGCTTAATATAATATATT
Source organism: Creontiades dilutus (assembly GCA_031894815.1). Taxonomy (NCBI): domain Eukaryota; kingdom Metazoa; phylum Arthropoda; class Insecta; order Hemiptera; family Miridae; genus Creontiades; species Creontiades dilutus. The sequence goes on from JAVIWC010004007.1 coordinate 899,940, forward strand.
TTCGAATTAAGAATAAAATCACTGCAAATTCTTTCACTTTATTATTCAATTGGCTTGCGTTCATGATTTGAATTTCTACTAAGCTTTGAAGTGTGCGTGTTTCACAAGTGATAGAGCGATTATGGAATTTCTGGAGATATGCATAGAGCACGTAAATCTGTTCTCAACCAAAATACCTATCTGGATTGATCAGTTGATCACATTTGTGTGCCTCCTGAAATTCAATAATCGCTCTATCACCTGTGAAACACGCACACTCCAAAGCTTAGAAGAAATTCAAATCATGAACGCAAGCCAATTGAATAATAAATCCCAGTGAAAGAATTTGCAGCCTTTTTTTCAAATGGTTATCAGAATGCTTCAACCCGTGTATCGGCTACAAAGCCTTTTAGGAGTTCACTCCAGTATCCACATTACTACATCACTACGTCACTAGGTTACTGATAGCAACACAAAAACAATAATAAACCAAAATAACGCGAATGTTGGCACCATAAATCGGGCCATAGATCGGGAATGGTTTGACCTACGGACCTGGGGAGGGGCTCATTCGATTCCTCGTGGAGTGTTCTTCAAAAAGAGTACAAATTTAGGCCGCCTTGACTTTTTTGAGGTTTTTAGGGATTTTACAAAACTTTGGCAACCCTTAAAGGGCACTTCAAATTAAGTGAGAGAGCTGGCTGACAAGACTCCGAAGTTTACTCCGGCGTAAACAATGTTCAACTCAATTTCTGTTAATTGGGAGCTCAAAATTAACTACGAGGTCTTTTGACTAACTTACTTCTGAACCTTCGGGGTCGTTGGGAAACCAATATCCTCGATATTACTCCGAAACTACGTCGCAGGAAGGTGCTCCCGTTTCGTTGTCTCGTCCCAACAGGTCGGAGGCAGGCGGGATCCGATTTCACGTCGAAGTTGATACCTAGTCAATGGTATTGGAAAGTGCGGTCTCCTCCACCACCACCAGTCACCGCCAACCGCAGTGTTTTGTCATTGTCGTTCGATCCTTTATGCGGTGACAAAAAGAGACCTCGCCACACATTCTATGGCAATTTCAGGTCGAATCCAGAACATTTATAATGACGATACACCGCGGGGCTCCGACTTGATGACTCCGAGGGACATGGAGGAAATTGCACGTTGGTCAAGGAAAGAGATGGGTTGCAGAAGCGAATTGCATAGATAAATACAAAAAGAAAACTGCCAACCGTGGCAAATTACAGTTTTCTTTCACAGACGCTGCTACAGTTTTCTTCCAATTAAGTATGGTAGCTAGTCCAATTTTAAAACAAGATTTCTTCAAGCCACCAATGCTTGCTTCAACAAGAAACTTGTCGAGAAATATTTTATTTATCAATTCATGGGTTGGGAAGGGGGGTTCTTGGATATAACGGAAGAATGTGTTCATTCCTCGAAACGTCAGTTTTATTCACACTCAGGCACAAAGAATCTACGAAATTAAGACCCGCCTTTAGAGATTTTATGGACAATATTACGAATAGATTGTGTACTATACGGAAATGCCTCGTACAAATTAAAACAAATGATCGATTCTGCAATATGTTGTTATTCAACATAGTTTGGAGTAATCACCAATGGGGTACGTACGTACCTTAATAAAAGTAGATGCTTTAAAATCTTGAGCAGTAGAATTCTATTTCTAACGAGAACAAGTGAAACTATGAACATGAGCATGTGCGACTTGTGATTGAGTGTTTTGAACACCAAAACTTGCTCTAATTTGTAGTTAAGAAGTTGGAATTCCATTCTCTGTTAACGATTCTTTTCTTTTAGCTCTACACTAACTAAAAATTAATTCGTTTTCTTATTTTCATGCAAAATATCTCCTATTCGATACAAATCGTCTTGTATGTAATGATTTGAAGTTTTATCTCTTTGAAACGAAAATGAATGATTGTTGCATAAGTCCGTGAAAAAAATAGTGATTAGTGTAGGTTATTGAAGCACCACTAATAATTTACTTACTCATGTACAAACATATTCGACGATTTCAAATAAAAAAGTGCTTTTACTTGGAATTTAAGTAATAATCCTCTAATTTCAATTCTAAGTACTGGAATCGGAATGTTTACTTCGAATACGTAAAATACACCAGTTTATGGTCCCATTTCAATGAGATTTGTAGTGATTGTGCTCTCAAGAGTATCCCCAATGAATTTCAACGCTGCCCGTTCAGCCGAGGCTTCTGCGTCAAATTCCGTTAACAATTAACAATATAACGTCTGCAAGTTTCATTCGATTTTGATAAATTCTCAAGTAGTAACAAATTGTGAAGGTTAGGGTCGGGTCTTTGAATTCCATAGTAATCAAAGGTAGTTTTCGGACATGAGCCAACGTTCTTGCCCAGTAATAACAAATTATCTCTTCACAGCTGGAGCATTCATGATACTCTATAATAACTGTAATAAATATCTAATGTCTCTCAATTAAGACAACACTCTCGAGTGGTGTGTGTGATATGAAAAAGCTATGCGGCCACCTTGGCAAACTGTAATTCAAGAATTTTGCTGAAATTCAATACATGCGGGGAAGGTAAGCTAAACATGTCTGCTTTCAATTTTCAATTCTGACGTAGTAGCATTTTATAAGGATTGATACTTTGTGACCTCCTACGCCCCCGTTACAGAAGGAGAAAGCATCGCGATGGTCAACCCACCACGACGTGCAACGCGTCCGTGTCTCCAAGGTGCATAACGGGCGCTTCTAATGGCACACAAGTTAAAAAGATCTAGAACGCTAACTACAGGAGGTAACTGAAATACTCCGCCAGGAATCAGAGAATGCATTTACTTCGAGCGCGACTCCGATACTTTTAGACATACAATTCGAGATATCTCAAACTTGGAATTTCTTATTAATTTTTCTTTCTGATTCGTTTTCTTTTTTATATTTTCATTTTTTTAAACCTTCAGAGATGAAGGGAAACACTCTGTACATTACTTTCTACAAAGATGGGCTCTGATGGGAAAGTAAAAACGTTGCAATCCCACGTAATTTTTTTAAAGAATCAATCCAAGGTAATTTCCATGCTAAAATTGATTGGTAGAGGTACGCTAGTCCTAATGCTCCTGTAGAATGACTACCAATTAAGTGAACCGGGTGGAGATAACACAAAGCACTCGTGCCGAGACGCACATCTTCCTTTCCAAGGTGTGTCTGCGGTGATCTTTACCAACTCCGTTGCACTTTCCCATATCCTCGCACCATCACACAGCAGCAGCCAAAACCTTTTTGTTGCCGACAGTTGTATTTCGGGAATTGCCAGCCTCAGGTCATTTCTATCACGCCCGACAGGTCTGCCCGATGCCCAAGCTACCATTGACAAGTGCTGCAGAAGACAGGATAGATTCATTAAAACTATTTAACATTAATACCCTGTGTCAATTCTGCATTATTGTATTAAATCCCTCATCAACTAAATTGTGAATCGGACGAGTCGAGGTGTCTTCATCCCGAAGGTTGACCGGGGATGGGCAGCCGGTACTGGGAGTAAACGGACGGGTGACGCAAGACAAATAACAGGAACAACGCGAACCAGCCGCGCCGGCAGCGAAAGCAATTCACAGTAAAAACCGCAACCTCCCAGATAAGGGAAAGAGAAATAAGCGACATTTTTTTGCCCACAAAGAGTCCAGTTACATTGGAGAAGGAGTTCATCTACAACTCGCAGAGTTCGAATGAAGATTCGTTGAGAGCACAGTAGGAAAGGAATACTTCCACACAACAAGAGATGTGGATTGTTTTTAACGAGACAACGAAATTTGGAAAGAAGAAGAATTGAGGGGGTTTTTAAAGAGGGGATGTATGATCAATTATAATGATTTATAGTTGAAAATAATGGACGAAAAAGTGTTTTCAGCAAAAGACAATGCGGAGAAGTGAAACTTGCCGAAACACATCTTCAACTCCTAGTTCAAGGGTTTATTTTCAAGTACATTAGACAAAGATTTCATTCAATATTAAATTCGACGAGTAAACGAGATAGATTTTTTAATCTGATAGATGAACACAGAGAGAGTGATCTATCCCACCAACTAAACCAATATCGGCAAGTAGGGCGAGTAGGTTGACATTACTCATGCGAGATATCTGATCTGGATAATTATTTCATTTTTAATACCAAGCATCTGGTTTTGATTTTTAATACTAAGTCTGGAGGAACTTCCGACAAAGTACGGATAAAGAACACTGCAAAAAAACCTTTATAAAAGGATGGTCAGCTGCATAGGGGTTTTCGGGTAATTTTCCCCTCTTTGAAATGCCCCAAATCTTCCCTTAGAGTGAGGCGATTGTGCCCATCAAAGTTAGCCTTTTGAAAGCCTAAATAGATTTTTTGTGCAAATTTGAGCTTTTAATCTCAATTCTATCGAGAGTTATTACCGCATTCAGCTCAATGGAAGGAGCAACTATACCATTCCATCACATCACATGGTAGCAGAGCGTGGTTATGACCACTGGCCCTTTTTTTATTACCTGACCCGTCACCCCCAATCATTCGCATTTCCCCTCAGGCTAAATGCCATTTATCATGACCCCTTTTTTAATTATCGTGTTCCTGCCCAACTTATTGTGAGTAGATTGGGGAACTTGGGAAAATTCTGAAGGAGTTATAAGAAAATTATGGATTTCAAATGAAAGGTTCATTATTGAGATAAATAACACGACCAAGTTTCACGTTAACATTGCCAATTCGGAGAATAAATCATTGTCATTTTCTATTCGCTCAGAGGCAAAACTATTAATATCAAATCACACGATCTTGATCAGCTTAGCATAATTCCGTACTAAATCCGTCTTGGTCCGTTGAGCCCTCTCCATTATGCATGATTCTATTATCCCAAATGCGTCTTGAATATCATAAACGTTTTCCTCTAAAATGCTGTTCCAACTCCAAATTATTTTACGGTAGTGTCCTTGCCGCCAAAACTGGTCCTACCACCTTTCTTGAAATTTATGGATCCCTGTTTAAATAAAGCCGTATCCAACCTTCGCGATAACCATCAGCTGTCAACCCGTCATCAAATCCCATTCATACGGACGGTTCGGACTTAAGGATTTATTTCACATCTATGTTGAAAAAGATGGTTTCGTAAACTGCCGAGAGACGGGGGGAATAATGAATTTCAGAAATCCCATTGTCCCCCGAAATCAAACGTCATTCGTAGGGAAATACGACGGAAAATTTCAAGCGGTTTTTTATTCTTTCTATCTCCGTTTTATTAAGGCACCTGAATAACTGGGCAGATCAGTGGACGCGTTTGGGATTCTACAGCTGTAACGAAGGCTGTGAAAGAAACAGGTTTGCGAAGAAGTGGCACTTCTGGTCCATTAGTCGTTTTGAGGAACCGTTCGTACTCCTCCCCGAAGGTGACCTCAGATGAAAATTCTTCATCAGATATTTCAATCGTGTGTAAGTTCTTAGCTTACTCTTGACTGCAGGTGATAAGTTTTGGATCGGTAAATATTTTTTCCTTGAAAATTCGACATTCTTCAACTTACAAATACCAGACAAATACCAGGAGGAAGGTGAAAACTTAAGAAAAGGTGCCCTATTGCCGCCGAACATGTTGTAAATATCAGTCCTATAAGGAATAACGTTCTATGCCTCAACCTTGAAAACGTAAAGCCATCACCACCGATAAAGAGAAGAGAAATGAAGAAGGTTACAATTTGTAACTTTAAAACCACGTGGGAACTGATAAGCACAGTTGGTATATGTTTGTTTATGTGTAGTATTCAAGAACGGATTATTCAATTTGATCATATGCTCACCAGCCAATCAACTTCCAAGGTTCTCGTTCGACAACATACCTGAAACAATAACAAACAAAATTTAAATTCCAACTGGAGCATATAAACTAGGCTACATACATGTGAATATGGAAAAAGTATTATAAGATAAAACTGTTTCAGCCAATTTAGGGTACCACATATTTAACAATAAAACATGTTTTTTGATTAAAAAACAAAAAAAATTAAACTTGGAATTGGAATCTCCCTTAATGGCTAGTGATTGCAACTTTTTCAGCAATTCAAAACTGGAAATACGATTATTTATCTGATAGGAAACAGCAAAAGTACAAATATTCATTACAGAACGAGTATTGGAGGTTTGGATCAATTCAGGTCTAATAATTTTTTGCTCAAGCGTTTTGTTTATATAACAACTAGTTTTATTACCATTCGAACGTGGTTTTTTCTTGGGGCTGCTCCAATAACTTGATTGCCACGAAAAATGACTCAATATGAGCCACGTATAAATATTAGCAAGCTAAAATTAACGTTTATTGATGTTAAATGCTGTTTTCAAATTGTTTTTCATCAAAATCAAAATTTTCAATCGTATTTTGCGTTTTAGAACAAATTAAATAACTTTTGCACCGTGTCAATTCGTCTGTCTGTCAGTCGGTCTGTGCGCCTGCAGATTTACGTAACAAGCTTTATTCCTATGGATTTCAGGAAATGTGCGGATTGATCATTTGAGAAATATTATATTCATCAACTATAATGAAATAATGATTATCTCATTGGCTCAATTTCAACCGGTAACATTCGTGGTTTGACATACATCTTTCAAATAAGAATAAGGTTTTCTTTGGTTAGTTATTGACGGATTTCGTTCAAATGAAACCAATGTGATTCGAACGAGCACAGAGACCAACGGTGATCTGGCAGGGAGAAAATGTATAGGGGACCATCTAGGGATACATACGAACAGTCACCTACAGGGTCGTGCTACTTAACAACTACCTTAGTGAAGTTGTGTCATAATAGTACATATTCTAAAACCATCATCGTAATCACAGACCACTCAAAAGCAATTGACCGACGAATTCACAAGACTTCCAGCGGAATTGGAAGAGTGAGCTTGGTAAATTGGAGCCCGGCTCCGGAGCACCGAGTTTGTTCTCATCAACCTGAATAAATTTATGTGGGCGTCGGCAAATACGGTGGAACGCGACCGTCCTGTCCGGCTCCTACCGTCCACCGCATTAACATCACAAAAGGAGCAACCGAACAACAAACCATCGTCAACCCAGTTGGCTCCGGTCAACAGGATTTTCACGAAATGAAACGGACTCGTGCGATACCGAGCTCACCTTCGTTTGAGTAATGAACACTCATTCGAGAGTCAAGCAGCTGTTGACGTTGTCACCCATTCACAAACATTTGTCATCCAACTAAGTTGTGAATACAAGTCCGTAAAGTCCGTAACGCCCCTTCAATTAAAGGAACGAAATGCACGCTGGAATTCTCGAATTCGACGCTTCGAATTTCTCGAACTCATGAAACCTATCCAGGACCAATCAGTGAAATGAATAGGGTCATTTGAATCCAATATGAACTGGCGACACGAATTTTGACACTTCAAATAATGATTGGTTTCTACGGTACAGAAATTTCGATTTTCTACTGATACCTAGTTTTAGTTATTTATCTAGATCAAGAAAAAATATAAGATATTGCTGTGGTATTCAACTTGCAGACTTGTAAGGAAATCTTCGAACGATTCGATTTTGAACAAACACTAAAGATCTTTCTTTAAAAATCGAAATAAAAATCACAAAAATTCAAACATACCAAAACAAAAGAAAGATTGGTGCAGCAGCATATTCAAAAATTGTTACATATGGAAAAAAATGAGATGGTTCAAAACATGTTTTTGAAAAGTTGTCAAAAAGTATGAACACACAATCCTTCAATAGCCCTTACGCCTCTGACATTGGACTTTGAATTCTGATATTCAGAGAAAAGTAAGGGGGTTTCGTCTCATTTTTTGGTTTTTTTAGAAAATTTCTCCGAAGCGGAAAAAAATATTAGAATTCAAAGACCAATATCAGAGGCGTATGGGGGAGATTGAAGGATAGTGTTAATACTTCTAGACAATTTTTCAAAAACATGCACACAGTTCAATAAATACTGTTGTATTGTCTTCATGGGAATCACGACGTCAGCAACTGAATTTATGTACCAAATAAAATTGAAGTTGTGCTACACTCTTAGGCAAGTGATATCATTCTGAATAAGAGGTATTCTGCAAAAAGTACCCATCATGAAGTATGAAAAAACTTCATGGTGACGGAACCCAGCACCAAAATTACTGAATGGTTACTTGGCAAAAACAGTAGGGAACTAAAAACATCGGCACCTCTAAGGTTCCACCTACACCGCATTGGGGTCACACAAAGTTCAACACTATGCAGGTTATGTGAGGAGACTGACGAAACGGCATCCCACATAACATTTGAACGTTCAGAACTCACCTATCGCACATTTCAACTCTTTGGGGCACAAACCCCTTACCATGGGGCTGAATCTCGTCGATTAAATGCCAAAATCCCAGGAAAGTACAATAAGCCAACAGGCTTCCGTGTTGGGGGCCCGAAACCCCCCTGAGAATTTTAGTCCACATCTACATCTACATGATACTAGTGTGTTACTACTAGTACGATCATGATGTATAAGTATGAGCAGATTTGCTTTTGAGAGATTTGATTCCAATATGAACAACCATGGTCAACCCATAGAGAATGGCTCTCATTCATTTGTCAAATCTTAAAAAAGTGTCTCTGGTTTGTGAGTTTAACCCGTCGGGTACCGAGTGGGGTGACTCGGTCACCCCAGCGGTCCAAATTTTCATAGTGTGATAACAACGCACGCCAGTATGGGCATATCAAATGGGCATATCAAAACCTTCACACAAACGTTTCAAACGTCATCAGGCTTTCCGCACTGGAATCATCTGAATCTGAAAACTGAGCCCAAGCAGCACCGACACATAGCAGCCTCCAGCTACTCCGACTGTGGCGGTGCGTAGCAATTTTGCAGCAGAAAAATGGATAACAAAACAAAATTGAAGTGCTGTGTTTGCCACAAAACCGTCTGCATCAATCATCGAAGCACGCATACCATAGCCAAGTGTCTTGAATGTGAAGGAAAGAGTGCGTGAAATTGAAATATTGGACTTGAAAATTTTTGGGGAAGACCATTTTGTACATATGTATTTTTTAAATAAGTTTTTTCTGTGTGATGTTTTAAACCTATGTCATTCATTTTGTATAATAAAAAATATTCAAAAAGTTAGTGGGATGACTCAGTCACCCCACTTGGCAGCGCGCGTTGTAGAAGGGGGGTTGATAGCGGAAGGTTTAAATAAACGTAGGCTTGAGATTTTATTGTCATTCAATATGTGAATGTAAATCGATAGGAAGGACCTCCTACTAGTTAGTTCCAAGGAATTCATCAACTATATCGATCAATATTACGCTATAAATACATTTTTAATGTCTTCTAATTGATTTCATCAAATCAACATTGTGGACCAATCACCAACTAGTGTTCCTCACCCAAATGAACAAATTGAACGTACCAGATGATCCAGATACAACCGACACTTTTCTCCGATTTGACAAATGAAAGAGAGCGATCCTTCCTGGATTTGTCATACTGAATCAGATTTTTCTATCTGTCGTTATTTTTTTCAAAAACTGCACTTATAAATGTTGGGGTTTTGTGGGTGCTTTGTCAACTTCACAGCACTTTCCCGTGGAATGGAAGAAAATGGCTACAATCAACTTCTAATTCAGATTCTGACTTCATAAAACTAGAAACAGTGGTTGGAAGTGTCAAGTTTATTGGATTTTCGAAGTGATGTTGAATCGGCCCTCTGAAAAACCACTACACCAACGCAACCCACAGCATCAAACAACACGTTATTTGTAGTCTAGTAGTATCAAGGAAATTCATGAAGGAAAAATCGGATCGGGTAGAGGAAGGTGGAAGCCATTAGCTCGCACCGGAAGGTGATCAGCAGTAAGCAATGTTCACTGTGTGAAATAAAGAGGAACTTCACAAACGATCGTCGTTCATTCGAACCTTGTTCAGTTGGCATTGCAACTCATGCAAAACGGATGACTCATTTTAAGACAGCCCACAGGGAAATGATTTCTCTAATTTCGAGATAAACCAATTATTTATTCGTCCACATAAAGAATACTCTATCGAGATATGGCTCGACGGATCCGGAATATCCCATTATGGGATTATGCAACAATGAAACGAGAGAAGTGCGAGACCGGAGCGCCCATGCCCGCGGCTACATTTCCGAGGGTCTCCTTGGGAATAACTCATTACAATAGTTAACGACCTATCCTATCTGGACCTATCCACCTTGCCATACACTTATTAGCTGTCTCCACGTTAGCCGTCCCTGGCCAATTGTAGCGAACAAGCTACCGCCACTGCCTGCATGATAACAATCGTTTTAAGAACAATAAATACAGACCTAACAAGTAATTTTTTTTCGTTTCAAGTAACAAGGTAATATGTGTAATCATTCATGTCACTTCTTGTCTGATTAGGACAGCATTGTCATACAACAGTACAAATTTTTGCTTCACTATTGGAGTTCTTGAATTTTCAACACTCCATCGCAACTCAAATACTCTATGTTTGTATTTGTGCAGGAAATTACACTGGCTCTCTGAAAAATATCCTTTTCCTTCACGTTTCTTGGCTGTGAACTACCTTGGTTCTGTATCTGTATCATTTCGGTTGAAACTATACCAAATCAGTAGAGCTTAAAATAAACTAGGAATTTGGAGGATTGATTATACCGGCAAATTAGCTCACCATTCCAACAATGAGTGTACGAGATTTTCTCTACCACCTAGTTCTCTAAGCCGATTGCCTCAACAATTGTGGAGTATTTGAAATGGACTCAAGGTATCATTCAGGGATTTCATTGCCTCACAGGAGTGAAATAGCTGAAAATTAGCCACGGAAGAGGATGAAGAAACATACATAAATAGAACGTATAAATAAAGAAATTGATTCTAGGAGTACATTCGTATGACTTCTTATTCTTCATTAATAAACCAATAAATAGTAGCAATAACGACTTATTTACAACATTATCCGCATTTCCTGATGAAATAAGTACATTTTGTAAGTAATATTTGTGAAATAAGGTGATTTTGGATTAAAAGGGGTGCCGATTCTTGAGTTTTTCTTTTCGTTTAGAGTACAATTTTGGTTTGATTACATTTTTTTTCATTATTATTGCACAATTTCCAGTATTTATAATCGATCTGGACCAAAAAATGTAAGCCCTCTCACCCCCCTCTCAATTGATAGGTTAACTTTGCGTGGAATCCAAAATATTTATACAAAAATCACACACTGCTCGACAATGATCTTCCTGCATAACCCTAGAACAACCCTATGGGATAATATTTAAGCGTTGAAGTTTTGAAAAATCAAAATCTCAGAAACTTGCGACGTAAGAGTAGTTTTCTTGTTTGATTCGGATAGAAATTAGGTCCATGAAGCGAATGAGACCAATTGGGTTGCTGTGCAACCATCCGTTCGCTCACCATTTGAAAAAATCGGGAGGGCTGTCGTGAACGAGAGGACTGACAGTGGATACTAGAAAGTGTGGCTGTTGGCCTTCAGGATGGTGAATATTATACGAATAAATCCATAAAGCTGTCTCCCAAGCTTCAATTCAGTTAAGTAGCAGGTCGAGGATAACGAGCAGAAGCATTTTCTGCCTTCATTTCAGTTGATCTATCCATGGGATTCATTTCTGAATTTATCTAAGAAGCATTGTCTCTGGCCGCACAGTCCAATTCTGGAAGTCCAGTGATCCACGTAGAAGGGCTATCCAATAGAGAACTAATAAACCTTTGTATATATTTCCACGAAAGTAAAGAGTTACACTGTTAAATCGATCTCGACGGTTAGGTCATCATCAGTAACAAACATGAACATGAATGAAACATGTTTGTTACTGATGATGACCTAACCGTCGAAATCGATTCAACAGTGTAACTCTTTACTTTCGTGGAAATATAGACAACGTTCTATCTTACTCCGTTTTTTATTTGAAATGGGTTTCCACGACTTCGTCGCGAGTGACTTAGTCCGTAAACCTTTGTCTTTCATTTAATACACGTTATTAGAATCAAATGATTGCCGACGATAAGTTGTAGGATGATATTCATTCCACGCCCACCTCAACTCTCTAAAAGGGGATGCATTTCAACCACCGAGGCGAACGACCCAATGTGTTAATATCAACCTATTTATTCGGTAGGGGCAACTTGAAGCCATTTTCGTCATCAGAAAAACAGAAGGACGGATGTTACGGGAGCTAATCTCTTCACGACGGATGTCTGACGTGTCCGAAGACCCTCAAGAACCTCCGTTATAGGGTTTTTTGCTGGAATACCGAAGATAATTAAATTAGAAAATATTCTCCTTAGCAGAGTATTTATTGGAGGTCATAATTGACGTAGACCAATGTAAAATTGCGATCTTGAGAAAAACAGTATCCAACTTGAGGTCCTTTGTCGTGCTGCACTACAGAAGGTAGTACATGAATGAATATAACAAATTTTGCGACAAAAGATACAAAGTATTTCCAAAAAGTAGCGTAAATGAAATAAGCCCCACAACCAAAAGGCATGTCTTATGCATAGGGGTTGTAATTTATAGTTTATACTACTGTTCTCCTCCTCATCCTATATTAATACAGAAAATTGTTGGATTTTTGAATCTTAAATATAGGAACTATTGAAACAATAGCCTAATTTTACAGGAAAAAACGTCTGCCAAGTGGGTGTGGCACATAGCTTCCTCGTATCCATAACATGACTGTATAGATCATTGAAAATTATTATTGACTAAAGAACTTCGTTCAATTAGGCGAAGTAAATATTGAATTAGGGTAAATTTATTGTTATGCTGGAGCATAACCTGAGAAAATAAAGGTAGGCATATTCAACTATTGAACAAACTATTAAATATACCTAATAAGTCTGAACAATCCCTGAAAATTTCATCGAAATCGGTCAAAAACTCCCGGAGTTATGCGCGTAACAAGGATTTCACGTTTGCGCATGCGCAGAGGCTACTATTGATCCGGAGTCATGAAACTCATAGGGGACCATCTACACATCAAACCAAACAATCCCTGCCAATTTCATCAAAATCGGACTATAACTTCGTGTAGTATATGCCCGTAGCAAGGATTTGCTGACAGACAGACACACAAACAGACACGGAACCAAAATTGTTCAGAAACGTCTAAAACGCAAAATGCGAGTGGAATTTTTGATTTTGGAGACAAAAAAAATTTTCACATTCCGAAAGTGAAAACAATGCTTCCGCTACCTTAGTAGACTCGGAAGCAAAAATTCAAAAGGGTGTAACAGAGACAACAACAAGAATGGTACAAAACAGATTTCAATGTTGATAATTTTCGGAAATTCCATTCTAAGGCTGATACATCAGGTTTGAAGCTCTACAAAATTTATCTGAAATCAAGGAAACTGTGCGAGGCCTCGCACCAGCTGTTTCATTCTCATTTCACCCGAGGATATGAAATATTCAGTTTTCTGCCACAGCTGGGGGAGCGAGTTGGGCGAGTCGAAACGCCAAACCCAGAAGCCGGTCTCAAAGACGTCACGCATCATAGCCGACCAATGTTCAAGAAGTTTCGTTCTTTTCTTTCTTTATTTTTCACGTCCTATTTGAGGAATGAAGGACGTTGGCAGCGAGTAGTGGTCCAAGGTTTAGTTGAACGAGTTCACCGCCCAAGTTGAAATTTGAAGAGCGCAGGCCACCGGAAAGGTTGTGTTTCACCAACTCAACTGTCTGTACGATGAAGTTATATTCGAAATAGGAACAACACAAGCGAAACCGCTATTATTTACCTACCGGATCTATGACTTGATTTAGCCAGAATGAATTTCGTCGTTGTTTCTTTAAACATATTTTTGGCGATTTACCCGAAAGTACCAAGCTGTACAAGAACAGCACTTTTTACGCAGCTGTAATACGAAGTGGTCTCGATCAAATTTCAATGTGATAGCCGATAAAAGATCGAAAGCTTGGCCTGTAAACGCTGAAAAACCCCGACTAGGGATGGGTATCGATACTGGGCCCTCCGATAATATCGAGTACCGATACTTTAATTCCGATATTTCGAAATATATATCGGCACATTTTAACATGGAACATGTTTTTAGCCGGGCCTATCTAGTAAAAAAGCGTTATACAGAAAGTGTCACGAAATTGTTCTGATAGTTTTCACGTACAACCGAGCTGTTTCTAGGGAAATGAAAGTTGTTCAGTTTTCGTTCTCCATTCGTTGGAAAGCTCTCGATTTATCCCGCAGGCCTTGCGTACTTGTTGTTGGTATTTATGTCGTGATTTAATTTTATGTATGTTATTATATAGATGTAGCAAACAATGACGCTTGTTTTCTTATTGTCACTTGGTTGTCATGTTGGTTAGAATAGACGCTCACCGGAATAGAAAAATACCTACATCATATAAATTACCATCGTGGGTAACTATAAACAATAAAATTCTTTTTCTTCGACCAGTTCATTGTTTTTTACAGACAACAATAAGAGAAAGAGGAACAAGTTGAAGCTAAAAACATGTTCCATGTATTGTGATGTTAGCCACTAAGGCTCAAAGCAGGTACGAGGCGCGGAGCGCCGAGTTTTCTCACTAGCTTAAAAAAATTGGTTTCAATATTCTTCTTAATTTTCTTTGGCAATGGAATCTGGCATGTAAAAGAATTGCCTTTAATACTAGATGGAAAACAGAAAAAGAATAAGAAGTCGGAAGGCAGCAGTAGGAGGCTATAGTACCTACTGTTACTGTTACCTTACCTCTAGCAGGTTCAAAAAATCAATACAAAGATTATCTTCTGTTCTGTTTAAGTAGATACGATTAGGTTTTTTGCAGTTCAAGTTTGAAAAATTGATGTTTAAAACGATATTCGATGTTTAAAAATATCGATACTTGTTCAACGATACCCATCCCTAACCCCGACTCTACTTTATATTTTCGATATCTACGAACAGAAATCAAACGTTTCCTAGATTTTCTTCTAGTGGGACTAATGGGGAATCCTGACGATCGAACCAACCCGAGCAAAATCGGTGCCTCCTGTTTTTTGAAGACGGTAAGGAAGCCAATGAAATTTAAAAATCTAATTGATGTCAAAAAATGCAAAAATCAGAACTTCAGATACTAACGAAACAATAAATTATTTGTTTTGCCCCCCCCCCCCCCCCCCCAACCTTTATGATTACAAAATTGAACATGCATACTGTTGTTTCCTTAATTTATTATTACCTAAGTTAACATTATACAAGTAAATGTGTTTTGTGACGGCTCTATTAGAAAAAAACGCTGCAAATTCTTTCACTGGGGTTTATTATTCAATTGGCTTGCGTTCATGATTTGAATTTCTACTAAGCTTTGGAGTGTGCGTGTTTCACAGGTGAAAGAATACTTATTTACCCCAGTAATAATATTGAATAATAAACCCCAGTAATAATATTAAATAATATTATCAGCGTTTCGTGCATATCAGAATGCTTCAACCCGTGTATTGGCTATAAACTACAAGTATCCACATCGGCTATCACTCCAGTATCCACATTCACTACAACTCGACGCTATCGGCATCACTAGGTTACAAACAAACAATAATAACCCAAAAAACGCAAATGTTGGCACCATAAATCGGGCCATACATGGTTTGACCTACGGACGTGGGGAGGGTCTCATTCGATTCCTCATGGTATGTTCTTCAAATAGGTAAATATTTAGGCCGATTCGACTTGTTTTGAGGTTTTTAGGGATTTTATAAAACTTTGACAGCCCTTAAAGGGCACTTTAAATTGAGTGAGAGAGCTGGCTCAAGGATTGGGGCGTCGTCGGACCAAGATGGATTTTTCCTGAAAATTTCAGATCTTTTGCTCCAGCCGTTTCGGAGATATCGTGCGTACGGCGGACGGACGGAAAAATTTTTATTGCAGATTCGGATTCTACACCCTTTGAAACGTAAACCTTGAAATTTTCAGGGGGGGTTAGAATTTTTTTTTTCCAGAGCGATTCCAATGGTTTATTATTGAATAATAAACCAAAACACCTTTTGACCAAAAACAATCCTTCTCTATAAAACTTGAAGTTTGTTCCTATCTATCAATCAATCTATCTATGTACCAATGTAGGTATGCTCCCAATAGCCGGCTAAACTGACGAACCGATTTTGACGGATGATCAGCGAGTTCCGGCGCACAATATAATGGGCTCGGTTAAAACCATCAATACATCCCACTTTTTAATCGGCGCTTCCCTTCGCAACCCATTAGTCAGGCTCCCATGGTGCTAACAAGCAGTTCACTACAACTGGAGAAGCCTTGTCGACGTGGTATGGGTGTTCCGATTGAAGCACTTGATATTTGAATCTAATATTTGATGATTTGAATGCAATGATATTTGAATTTGATATTTAGCGCGAACCATGGGTTTCTTGCTAGGTAGTTTTTTAATAAACGAACCGTTCTCACAAGTGATGTGTCACTAATGTATATGATCCCACAATTTTTTGCCTATTTATTTGACATCTGACTCTTTATTGACACTGTTTTCATAGAGAGCATATCAATACAATCAATACTGTTGTAGACTGAAACGACAAGAAATTAAAATGATTACTACTATGTTGTGGATTTCAGTTTTCTTATTTTGAGCAGAATCCCAACTAATATACATTTACAAAACAAAACCAAAATCAATGAAAATCAAAACAAAATCAATGAAAATGGAGGATTATGAAAAAGAAGTCTATTTAGGGCCGTAAGGTGTGGAGGAGGGACTCTACATTAACCGCGAACAATCATATTTCAAGTATTTATAAACATTATTCCAAAAAACTGAATTTAAATCGAACCAACATGCGAGACGAATTTCCCGATTCGCTTTATTCATCTCGTTGTGCAACGTACAACGAGCGATCAGACATCCGTTTCAGACAGTTTCCACAAAACGGAAATGAAACTACACAAAGCAGCTTGCAGCCCAATTCTACAACAACTTGTTGTCAATCAAATTGAGGTGAACAACTAACTGCTGACGATAAACAGGAAGTTCTTTTGAGATTGCCAACCATTGTCATTGATCAAGCAACCCCGTTTTCAAGATGAAATAGAAGGACGAACAATGAATCTACCGACAACGAAGAGTTCATTATTTGGACGAACTTATGCTACAAATTCAAACACGCTACAAGTTATTACGGAAAGGTTTGTTATTTCTTTATTAACTACCCCATTAAGAATGACACTCATCTATGTTGATTAGAATTAGTCTAAGGTAAGTTATCTAAACTAGGCGCCTCGCTCCTCCATACCTTGTAATCATTTATAGTCTAGATGTATCAATACCGCCATTCATTTAAAATGTATTAAAACATAGTATGTTCTTTACTAAAGACCACGACCCCATTTTAGAAATTTCAGGTGTATGTAGGAAATATGTCGAGTGTAGGTACATATAACTTCAAACTGATTTCCATAAACTTGTGTATCCTTGATGATGATTACCTATACCGCTACATTTGACTGTTTCAGTATTCAGGCTTGCTTGCATTCAACCATTGCTGTCTCAATACCTTAATATATTCTCGAACCAGAATCATATTTGGGTTTAAACGCTTTATACTATACTCTTGCCGACGTAGGAGCGACCCTGCGGTTTTCTGAAGACCTCTGAGTCTGGCAACGCCGCTCAAATACGAGCCTCCAGGTAGTGACTTGACGGCTAGCATCGGACCCTAATTACGTGCGGTACTTACGTCTTATGCAATTCAAATGTGATCTAATAGTTATTTCGATCATGCCATCACCATAATCGTGATGTACATGAAAAAAGGGACACAACGAGTATAAATTTGAACTGGAAAAACATACCTAGGCGTAATGTGAAAATACCCAATGGCGGTTTTCGTCAAACTCAAAAAAAATGGGCAACGCAAAATGACATTATTTCCGTACTTTTTCGAGCCCCATCCCATCTGACAGGGTTGGATCAAAGAAACATGAGTTTAAGTGTAATAAAGTTCGACACAAGAATAATAAACCCATGTGTAATCAAATTTGCAGCGTTTTTTGCAATTTATTACACTGTTGCAATACGGCCACACACTTGTTTGATAAGGTGTTCCTGAACCCAACGGTATAAAATTTAGACTTGTTTTCCTCAGAACTAGAAGAACATTTTGAATCTCACAAAAAATTAATTTTTTCAACAAAAGCAACTAAAACGTCTTGCGTTAGGAGGGGAAACTAGGAAAGGGGCTTTACTGCTGCTAATGAGGGATAGTCGGCCTGCGGGGTTGCCACCTGATGGCGGGGAAGGGGTTTTTGTCCCTGCGGTCCAGGGTCGCTCCTATATGGGCAATCGTATAGTTACACAGAATATTTGTCAAATATATTAGTGACGGTTACATCTCCTCAAGAAAACTCAGGTGAGTTAAAACTCATAACCCATCTAGAGGGTAATTTGAATTGACAAAATTTATTAGACTTCTGGTTGCATTCCGTCCTGAAGATTGTTTCACATTTTCGAGGTGATTTTCCTAAGACTAGAACGTTACTCCCGTAACTCATCTACAAGCATATTTCACGCCCTATTTGGACCTACGGGATTCAACTCTGGGGCTGTGCCAAAAAGTCTAACGTAAAGAAAATACAAAATTCTCACAACCAAATTCTGAAAAGTATGGTTGGTGCTCCAATGATGATCTTCATCGAGACCTGAGGATAGAAACAGTCAACGAAATCATCATAAAATATGCTCAAGAAGCACGAAATCGCCTCCACCAGCACGAGAACCCAGAGATGCTCAACGTTTTGGACAACGAAGGAGATCTGCGGCGCCTCAAGCAAACAAGCCCATGGACCTGATTGTGCTGTGCAAGTTATAGCGCAAGCTAGTTGTAGTGTCTCAGTTTTACAGTCCTATTCTGAGGGATAGGTTCGCTGAAGTCCCACCCTGTATACCGTGTCCACTTACGATATAAAATATTGCTAGATGATGTATCTTACAATCACTTGCAATAAATGAAACCACGAAAAAAAGAATAAATTTAAAAAAAGATAAAACCTATAACCCATTTAGAGAATCATTTGAATCGACAAAATATATTAGAATTCTGGTTGCATTCCGTCCTGAACTTGATTGTTTCACATTTTCGAGGTGATTTTCCTGAGACTAGAACGTTACTCCCGCCTCGGCAGAATTTTTTCTCCTGGATAACGAGTAGACACAATTGCAGCTGTGTGCATAAAGCCCTGCTACGTATTCGTTGTACGTTCAATTCTGAGGCGGCTTAGCAGTAGCCCGACGGGAAAACCACTTTAGCGAGAATAGAAGAGAGTACACCAGAGTTCGTGCCAATTCTCATCTCCGGCCCCGATGAAACTATGCCAATTCCTTGCCCTACTATTACGGATTCTTTGACTCTAACCACTTCATTTCATTTGAATTGATCGGTTAAAATTATCGTTCATAGTACGCTTTTATAAGTGTGTGAGCTTCCGACTTCATCACTAAGTACGTTGATAGTCTAATATTGGTACACGAAAATCACAAAATTAAAACGTCTTCGTTTCAGAATCAACCAGAATTACGAAAGCCTATTTTAATTCGAAAATAATAAACATATTGGTATGTAGGTAATGCATATATTACAGGGCTCCTAAGTCCGGTTTTGAAATTATTAAACTAATATACATAACTGTGAGCAGTTCAAATATTTTTAAACTAGATCAAAATTTAATTGGCCGAGATTCTCGTAGGTATGAGCAGAGTTTAAATGGATCGTCCCCTCCATGAGACATGACATGACATGAGACAAAATGAATTCAGTTAACGATACAAATTGATTTGTATTCAGTAATTGTTTATCATGTTTGGGCTGTCCCTAACCCTATGGATTAATTCTAATAAGCTTCTCTCTATTGACAAAGCCTTGTTTTAGAAGGAAGTCCAAAATATTTCTAGTCCTTAAAAACTTAAGTTCATCAACAAACCGCCCATTACCTCTTTTACCGCATCCACAATTTTATTTTTTTATCGAGACGATCGAATCTTTACAACATGCAGGAGACTTCGAGTTGTGGTTTACATTCTCATGGTTGTGTCAGTTCGTAAGACGAATTAGCAGGTTGAACATTGAACATTCGACACCCGTTCACTTTATATTGAACGCGAACTTTTTTTTTAAATACATATTTCATCGAGGGTCGCATTCCAAGGCGTGCCAATGTGTAATAGAGGGGAACCACAAGTAGGTACATCTACCTCAGAAACATGTACGAGGGCAGTGCTCACCAACAGGCCCAAGCCATGTTCTTGCTTCACCTTTAAAAGAGTTGAGAATTTTATTTCAGACGAGTCCCTCCGTTTTCTCACCGCAGGGATTTTTATTTCTTTCCGAGAATCGAACTGAATCAATCTTCCACACTAGTTGCGTAATGTGCATAAAGTTTTCTGCCTTGTGCAACTCTCACTGAATGTCTGCTCTGTCATTTATACATCTTACTGATGCGCATATAATTCACTTCTTGTATCAACTTGATTGCGTGGCACGTGCGATCCTCAACTCGTTCTGCAGAGATTGTGAAAGATCACCCTTTGGTTCTCCTATCTCGAGTATTTATTTTCTTCTCCGTCTAGTGAGGAAGTTTATGTCCTTCCTTTTCTTAAAGTCAAGATGAATTAACATTATTTCCCTATAGTCCTTAATAATAGAAAAGGAGTCATCATATTATTTTAACTAAATTACTTAATTTCCATCCTAAGAAGCGTTAGAGTTTTACCAAAATTTTCTTATCTACCACACATGGATGTTTTGGATAATTATCAACAGTCAATTTCATACATAAATGTTCAACAATATCAGCATATGTATTGAATAATTTTGTAATATCTACTGAGTGAGTTTTCATTGGTTGAATCACGTCCGCGCGTATTGTCAAATTAAACCTTTTAGACATTTCTGAGCACAGAATGGAAACAACAGCTGTAAATATTACAAATGATTAAAAATCAATCGTAGCAGTAATATTAGGATGGTGATTCTCCGAAATGAGAGATATTACAGGAATGAGGATATTACTTAATATGCGCAAAATGATACAAATATATTATTTTTTCTCCGAAAGTAGAGGATATTGTACTTTCTAATTTAATTTTTTCAGTGAAAATTCGATTATTTTGCCTCTACAGTTGTTGAGAGGTTGTGTTTGTCCACTTTCTCACAATAAGCAATTTAAGTCCCATTTTCAACTGTTTTTTTAGATTAGTTTTCATGTATACACGTAGAATTTCATCATCTCTCTGAAGCACTAACCAAATTTAAGTTTTGATTGTAAATGAAGTCAGCGTGAATGAATTACGAAAAACGTAAACATTGGGGTAATACTGCCCATCGTATCGGGGGAATGCCGTGCATTTCTGAAACGCCAAAAAGAGATGGAAAAGAACAACAAATAACCAACAAAGCGACAAATTCAGCTGGATTTTGATCAACTCACTACTAGTAGCAGAGATGGGGTTCAGAAGAAGAAGAAGAAAGCAAAAGACCTCAAAAAAAGAAAGAGAAGCGCAAGAGAACCAGAAGTGAGAGCAGTGACAGTGTTGACTGAGGAGATATTCGAACTTGTTGGTGACAAAGACGAAGATGTTGAAGAATTCTTGACTTCGTCTTTTGTGGGCAGCTTGTGTGCAATTTGCCAAGAAGCCGATAATAATTCGACTCGAAGTGGAATTTCGAGACTGCAATCACAGCAACTACATGTGTTCCATTGATCTATGTGATGTCTGCAAGGCTATTTTATAATTTTGTGGAGAAAAAAAAGCTAAATAGTGTGGGTTCAAAAAAGTTATACATACAAGGCTGTATGTGTGATTTCTAGTCGTCGTTCATTTTAACTATAGTTTATTGACTGTTTTCATGGTTTTTATTGTTATAACCTTCTAACTTTGGAAAAAATGGGTTGAATGATGGTTGAGAGGGGAACATAATTCAGCTCTCGGGGTTGGGCGTCATTACCCCACAGTGTGGCCGCCCAAAGCACTATATTAACATTCACGGCTGTTTTTCCTTTAAAAATCCTTTTATGTAAGGGAAATACTCATATATCGAAAATAGAATAAATTCTAGAGTCATTCGGACAAGAAAAACATTTTTATGACGTTCTGTCCCTTAACTGTATGGTTCCAAAGTTAATTGCACGGTATCACCCCTCGTTCCCCTACGTTTTTCATGTCTATGAGCTGCAGCCATCCCAGATAGCTTTTGACATGATACATGGTAGGTAAATATAGCTTCTTCATCTATTGTTAACATGGACATACACAAAACAGATTCATATTTCTGCATCCATGCATTATACCACAAATCCAGCCAAAACTGACTCCAATATCGAAGGTATTTATGAGACCGACAAATACCTAACCGGCATCTCTTTGCGAGCCAATTTTAGTGTAGCGTTGATGTTACTCAACCAATCACAGTTAAATTCCATGGTTTTAGGATCCTTTTGAGTTTTGCTGCGATTGGAAACCTACACCAAACTACAAACTATTGGACCGATAAAACACGAGAAATCACCAACCATACCATGTTGTAGGTAACACACGTTGCTATTGATCCGACAGCGAAGAAATGTTTAGGGGGACTATCAAGGTTCAAACCCACATAATCCTTAGATTGTTATTAACTTGATTCACCAGACTCGGTGTTTCGTGTTTGTCAAACAATTCTAATTATGCGCATGCCTCATGCCTTCTTGTAGTAAGAATGCTTAGTGTTTGCAAGGCCAGGTAAGTCCAAAAAAATTGTATCCTTTTTGCGTTTCAGAGCTTGCTGATCAATTTTGGTTTCATCCTTTTTATGAGGCAGATTTACAGAAATCCGGGAGGATTTGGGGGTATTATGGTGCTTGGAATCACTATTAATCATTTTAAGATTACACCATTGATATTTACTCCAAGCAACAACTATTTTACGTTTCAGATATGAATACAATTACTTAGTGTTTGTTGAAATGCGGGATTTTTTCACATTTTTGACTATATATTTACATGAAATGAATTTAAAAAACTCAAAGACATCCCACACAAAAAGAGGCTATGATGTGCTTTCCCCATATATACACCTTATTATTTCTGAGTAGGTTAATGTACGGCTCAAACCACCAAAACTGTGACAAGTTAGAGGACGTAACTGCTCAAACTGCCGTTTCTCAATTGTGGTGCAGGTTCGAAAGAGAAATTGGTGACCAACTCCTGTAACTCGAGTCAATATTTAGGCTCACTGACGGACACTTTCCCCTGGCGCGGTGGACGCTAGAAGAGATATCAACTCGCGGTTCCAGATAATGCCATTCGTGAAAGCACGGCCTGGTGTCCACGTCGCGGCACAGCGCCTTAGCGATGCATTTTATCAGCGATTTTCATTTTATTTTCGGTTCTCGAAGGAAAACCCGAGGAGTCCATTGTTGACAGGACCGTCTGAAGTTTCCCTCTTTAACCCAGAAATGTCCTGTTTTCCTATCCGAGTTTCCCAGCTCCAACCAAGTAAATTCGAATTTTCGCAGAATAGTCCCAAAACTGCCCACGCTTCTTCAACTTTATTCACTTATAGCTATTAATTTGAATATCAAGATCATTTAATGTATACAATTCTGCTTATAGGAAACGGAAGCTTTGTTTTCACTTCCATAAGATGAATTTTCTCCTCAAAAATCAAAATTGCCATTTCACGTTGTAAACCATACTGAACAAGTTTCGTGTCTTGTCTGTAAGTCTGTGTCCACAGATACTTGCAACAAGCCTAATTCTTATAGTTTTCATCCGATTTTGACGAAATGATAAGCCAATGAGCTAGATCAGGTGTCTCCAAACAACGGCTAGCGGGCCGGATGCGGCCCGCGGAAGGATTTGGTCCGGCCCGCCGCCCGCGGAAAAATGGATGGATGGAAAAAATTAGGCTACCGTCAGAACGTGATGACTTCAAGGGAATCAAGAGTTTTTCCAGACAAATGATAACAATTTTTGGTTCAACGTATGTTTGCAAACAAACCTTGCTACACATACACACACACACACATTTAGGAAAACAAATAAAATCAGATTAGTTTGGCAAAATCAATTTGAATGTTTGACATATTATCAAATTGAAAATTTTGGAAAAGTAATTTGAACCTTTGGCACAAATAAATTTTAATATTTTTGGCATAAGAAATTGATCTTTTCACAACCCCAACTATTCCAACATTCCACCTCATACAATGATCAATAAATGTTTTTCTCTCTCTCATAATCATGGAATTAAAAAAATACATTTAATCACTAAAAACTAAGTTTTGGTTCCTATATTATGCCTAATTTTGAATTTGTCGAATTCGTCTAGGAGTATTTAAAAACCCTGTTTTCAAGTGTCTGGCTTTCAAAATTTTCCATGCCTGAAAATTCAATTGTTATATTTTTTATTGAACAACGAAAAAGTAATTACGGAATTTTAAAAAACACAATCACAAAAAACTCATTTTTTGTACCTATATTAGGCCTAATTTTGAACTTGTTAAACTTGTCTAGGAGTGCTTAAAAACAATGTTTTCAAGATCTAATTTTCAAAATTTTCCGGTTGGCCCGCCCCACCACCTCCACATTATGATAAGGCCCTTGGGGCAAATAGTTGGGAGACCCCTGAGCTACATGATCCCTTATGTGTTTCATTCCACGGAAATCAACACATCAGTCTCGGCATGGGCAAACATAAAACCCCACCAAGTATAATTTTCTCGGACTTCACCTCAAATTCTCAGGGTAGTAGGGGGAAAACAGTCGAACAATCTTACATCAATTTCAACGCGATAGTATCATTAATAGCTTTTACGCAAGCGAGAAGGTGAAACCCTAGTGAAAAGCTTAAATCCTAGAATTTTCATTCGATTTTCATCAAGTTTCCAGAGAAGATGTGGTTAGGCTGGAGTTGGTGACCCGAGAGGGTCTCAAATCTGAGCATGCACTAACGTAAAATCTACCTATCATCAGGTTATCGAGCTCCGAGTATGCTTAAAATGTTAAGGTGCCTGCCCGTGAAAAACGGTCTAATAATCTCAAATCAATTTCAATACGATCTTATTATTCTATTCCCTATAGAACTAACGATACACACCCGCACTACTAACCTTTTGGTTGGCGTTGATATCTGCGGGAGTATGTCCTACGCATTCATGTCCCATGATTCGTTTAAACAAGTGAGATGTAGTGTTCTACATCTTTCTATATTATCTAAAACATTTCAAAAGATGTAAGCGTTGATGTTACCTAAACGAGGAAGCTTTGTGCCACACCCAACTCGGTAGGCGTTTTGCGTTGTATATCACGCATCAATTATTTTCACTAGGGAGTAAATTATTCATTTTGTTTCATTCCAATATAACTTATTGAGTTTAACTTAAGGTTTTAAAGAGCTGCTCCATATTCTTCCACGTTTGGTTTCTGTCCATTTTAAGAGCATAACATTTCAAGCATATTAAGTTTGCGAATCACAATACTTCTCGACATCTCAAGATTTACTTTAAGTGAAGAGTGTCATAATAAACACAAATTATATTCATTTGTTAAATGCCCTGAGAGGATGAACGTTCCTTTTAAGAACTGTAGAAACTCGGTGACACCCATCATTATAACACTAGAAATCGTGATGCATTGTGTGAACAGCGATATCGTTTGACCTTGTCTCAAGAAAAGAAAAAACCGGAATTGAAGGGCGGCCAGCTGTATGACAGCCTTCCAATGCTTATCCAGGCCCTACCAGCTCGTCAATTATCGTACCTCAGGTCTAGATTATATTGAAGCTGCTGCAATATAGATTTATTCAGTTCATCCTGTCCTAGTTTTCCCACTCGTTGCCTAATTGGTTATAATCTCTAATCCATTATATACTGGTTATATTAGGGTCCATTTTTTCTATTATGATCAAGAATACTCATAGTCTGGAATTCTGGCACAAAATGAGTTATTAATATCGAACAAGATCATGAACGTGAACGGGATAAGATCTCAAAGACATCAACGCCTTCAAGATGGTGAGTCAACCTGCATTGCGGTATTCAGGATCCAATTCTATAGCGGGTATGTAATGATACAATCATGTTGAAAATGATATGATATGAATAGACCGCTTTTCTCCAACAACCCTCCAAATTGGAGAGAGAATGAGCCAATAGAACCCGATAAAATCAAGGATTGTAGATTTTACGTTTGCGCACGAGCAAAGTGAAGTATTGAATTTTATTTGAATCTTTTGTTTGGAGCGTAAGTAATTATTTCTTCGTATTTGATAAGATACGTTTCGTCCTGCAGCGAGGACTTCTTCAGTCTATAACTTACTATGTCATAAGTATAAGTAGAATTTAGGCATTGACGTCGTGGTGCCACCACACATCTCTTCAGTTGTTGTTTATTACTTGTAGCTTAGGTAAGTGAAGTTGTAAAAATGCTCTCTCATCCTTTTTATACATACAAACTGTCATGATTAAAAACTTCGTTGGTGTCAACTGCGTTAATTATTAACAATTCTATTATGAATGACAAAAAGGGAGAGAGGAGAGCTGCAAGTAAAAATTAAAACTCATTGAATTGAACTGGATTGAATTTTATACAATGTGATTCCAAGAGGAGGATCTATAGCTTAAACCGCACATTCTCTGAATGTTGTTATTTTAAAAAAATGCGAGAGGGAGTTTGATTTTGAGGACAAACTATTTTTTCACCTTCCGAAAGTAATCTCACACGTAGACTCGGAAACAAAAACCAAAACTGCCAGCAGGATGTGTTACAGAATATGGTGAAAAGGACAGGCGCCCAACAGACCTTGCGCAGCTCCCGGCGCACGCTCGACCGTGAAATTGGTCTTTTCTTTAGGATCTGCTAATGTGACATTGTGACAAAGGTAAAGTAGCGAGGGGAGGGGAGGGCAGGTCCTCTCGACCCAACTATTCAACAATATAAGACTCCCCCTCCCTCTTTTGCCTACAAAAGAGCATGAAAAATTTCGTCATGTGGTCGAATTAGGGGAGACACGGTTTGAGGGCTTTACTGTTACGTTTTCACAGTCTTGAAAAGTATTTATGTATACATTCACCACGTCAACAAGCCCTAACGAACAAACGCGTAGAAGAGATGTTCTACTCCCCATAAACATCGATCGAAAACGCGGTTTTAAGATAATATCTGGTGGTTTTTTTAGGTAATACATAACGCAGTAACTCCATATTTGCTGGCCCTACCAAGAATTGGAATTTCTTGGAGAATGAATTCTTAACTTGTTCGCGCGTTAAACGAAACGCGTTTCAAACAATAGAAAACCGTTCAGAACCAAATTGTAAAGGAATGACAAATACTAGATTTTGCAGTAAACAAGGTTTTATGCACTTCCACATAAACAGCAAGGGTTACATTGAACATATAAATCGATCACATTCTGAAGACTTCAATAAGTATAGGTGATACTTATTACAAGAGCAAAAAATGTCCTGCAAGTTGGGTGCCCCATGTCGTAACAAGTCGTATTGATCATTGAAATGTGTTAAATGGCCTGCAAAGATTCTATTTTGGATTCCAGTGATTGGTGGAAACGGCAAATGAAAATGGAACGTAAAATGTCAAAAATTATAATAAGGAAATGAGAAAATGGTCGTTGACGGATGTTGTGCAGCGCATTCGTAAAAATACCAGTCGGTCGGAAACGACGAAGTTCTTGGGGGACCATCTAGAACCTAACCCGTAGAACCCCTGAAAATTTCCTAGAAATCGGAAGAAATTTCGAGATATGATTACTAAGACAAGATTATTAAGTTCGCACATGAGAAGCAGTTGTTAATGATACAATCGTGATCGTAATTTTCCAACTACCGTCCGAATTTGAGTGAGATCGGATGAATAGGCCATGACAAAAAGGCATTTCAGTCTATATTCTGACAAGTTTATCATTTATGCATTACGTTTAGACTCAGTACAGTTTATAATTCGATGACATAATTTTGATGCCAAGTTATTTTAGCGGAGTTTACTTCCCCAACAGAGAGTACTGAAATATTGAATATTGTTCTCCAGTGAATATTGGAACTGATTATGAACATAGGGACTATTTTAATTAATTAGGGGCGAATTTTAATGAAATATATTCCTTGACATTTTAGCTGATTTTACCTTCCCAACAGAGTAGACAATTAAGTCCATTCTTAGTTTCACAACAGAGTAGACAGTGATGCCCACTCACAAGCTCCCTTAGATGAATATTGAGACTGATGTAATAATGTGAATATTGATAACGGAAACAACATAAGATATTTCACTTATCATGAAACACTAATGGTAATCACTTAGTACGAATGTATGGAACAAACAAAAATTAATAAAATGTGAATTCATAAAATTTTACTTGTGCACAGTTTTACTGTTTATTTGTGAAAAGATCAGCTAAATTATGTTAAGTGAATTAGCAGAACGCTCTTTACAAAATGCATCGGAGGGACCAGAGTGGCTTGTGATGTTTTTCTTCATTTTAATACAGTTTTAGTTAATTATTTCCAATATTGAATCTTGAAATTGACCAAGGAAGAATATTGTTAACGCCCCTCAAAAGTTGCTGTTTTACTTTCCAAGATACGTAGATTTCAAAAATCTAATAATAAAACCCATCCATCCTCCGTACGGACCATTTTTTTAACTACTGGATCAAAGTTCATACAATTTGGCTCTAAAATCCAACATCGATCGGGGATGAACCAGCAAGCTCGGTATCTTGATCAATCAACCCTGAAGAATTATATTTAGGGAATAATATATTAAAAATCGAAATCTCAAAACACTTTCGAAGTAACGGGATAGTTTGTTTAATTGAGATAGAAATTAGTTCTCTGAATCGAAAAGACCACTCGGGTAAATGTACGATCATCCTTTCGTTCACCATTTAAAAAATCGGTAGGATAGAGGGTCGGGCTGCAGCTCCCCTTCAACGGGAGGCCTTTGAGGGCAGCCCTTAAATATTTCCATCCTTAGGGAATCCAAAACCTGGTTGTCGATTGCTCAGGACCTAGAGTGTTTTGCGATTCGAGTTTCGTAAACCAGGGAAAGTTGTAAGGATAAAATGCTTCAGGCAGCGGAGGTGCAAATTGTTTGTCAACTGGTTTTTTTGGAATTTTTGATTTTTTTTAAATATTTGATAAACCAATAGGAAATCGAGACGTCCAGCCGAGTTGAATAGTTTGATTTGATTGACTCGAGAACCGATCCCGGAGGGGCAGCCTCTGGTCACTGGTCCATAGCCAACTGTTCCAGCCTCTTTACGCCTTGCGGTTATTTTCTTACGGCTCTGCCCGAGCTCCGCACTCCTCCTCTAGTTCAATGCCTACGCTCGGCTCCGCTGTGTATATATAGAACTTACGTTAAAATTATCCCGCTTATTGTATCTTCCCACTCCTGCCCCCTTCGACCGGTCGATGGTACTTTCTTCTTATCCAACTCAACTAAGGCGAACGTGTGAAGTACTTATTTTGAATTTTCCTTGGAGAGCAATGCACAAAAGCCACGTACTGTCCATACTAGCCGAAACTTGTCAATCAAAGTGTTGCATAATCATCAACTAAAGGTGTAACGAAAATTAATTTGAAAACTGCACAATCAGTGCACAATCAATACGTGCATAAATCAGAACTGTACACAAGGGCCAAAGGTGTGTTGTGTGTTCAGAGAGGGATATTTTGTAACTTAATCGTTAAGGTCCATTTTCCGTTTTGCTTTATATAAATCCCTGGAACTGATGACATTGTTATTAGCTGAACTATCGATTCCAATTCTGTCCAAGTAACACGAATTGAATTAGAACTAAATTAAAGCTCCTTCCTTTCCGGCTTAAGGTTTATGTAAAATGTTCTTTACGGCTCTAAGATGCTGTACGATGTCAAGAGATACCCGACATGTAAGATCGTAATAGAGTGCTGAGTACGGCAAAGAAGGAGACAAAACATGAAACATATTGGTCCAATAACTCCAAGTCCGGTTTTATATGATCCTACCTTTATAAACGATCGCCCATATATCGTTTGAACAAACAGCATTATCCTCTCCATTCTAAAGATAATTACGGAAATCGGATGACAATTTTAGCTTGGGCAACGGTCTTGAATAGATCGGCTAATATCCCCTCCATTTCCCCCTCTCTATATCAAATTAAAAATGCCCGAAGTCTGTTGCACAACTTGAGCAAACTTTGGATCGATTAAGAGAAAAAACACAAAAATCGGTAGAGGATTAACATCGAAAAAAATTTGTGGAGAAAATAAGTTTTTCGGCATTACCTCCGTAGAGATTTCTTCCGACACGAAATTCGAAATTTCCGAGGTTTGTTGCACATTTAAAATGAAATCGGGATCGAACAAAAAAGGAATCACGATAATCGGTTATGAACTGCGAGGATTAGGGTATTTGTCTGATTCTGACAAAATTTGTCACCAACCATTATTCTTTTGGATTCGATTATCAGACTAAAACGAAAACTGATGTATTCAGTTACTTTTTCTGTTGTTTGGGTTCAGACGTCAGACTGTAATCAATTCTACTGACGAACCCTTGCTTCAACGGACGTCCAAAAAACTTAAAAATGGGCCACTACAATGAGACAGATCAATTTTCAAAATGTTATAGTAAGTATTAGTCTAATAAATCTGTTTTAGGTTTAACTCTTATCTATTCGGTTCTTATCTCACGTCAACATTCTCATTTCACCTCAATGACAGTGTCGAGTAGTC
Source organism: Creontiades dilutus (assembly GCA_031894815.1). Lineage (NCBI taxonomy): Eukaryota > Metazoa > Arthropoda > Insecta > Hemiptera > Miridae > Creontiades > Creontiades dilutus. The sequence continues at coordinate 930,662 of JAVIWC010004007.1, forward strand.
TGACATCGTAGAGCCTAAAGGAGTCCTGAAGAAGGTTTTAATTAAACCGAAAGCTCGGCGAAGAGGAGATTCATTCATTTCTAACCCATATCCAGATACGTTAACTCCTAATAGAATCTAGGGCTAATCATTACTTCACTTCTGTACTCCACTTAATCATCTCAGCAACTCTTAAGGTGACCATAGATTTACAAGACGAAGTTAAGATCAGCAACACAGAATTTAGGTGTTTCCTCCTCCTATAATCCATTGACATTAATTTGCAATGTTCAAATATCAAAGATAAATTCAATCTATAAGTTTAGCACCCCTTATTGTTGTTGTGAAGGAAGAAATTTGCATTCTTTACGCAGCCATAAAAGATGGTTCACAGAAGGAGATAATTGATACTAAACAGGGTTATTTTAAAAATCGTTTTAATTTGTCGTATTGCCTGTTTAACAACCTGTTTATTTCTCTAAGGCTCAGTTTCGACACGATATATTAGGGCTGGAGGTCAGTGAAAAATTCGAGGCTTAAAAAACATGTCATGGTAATTTCTAAATATTTCCGCTTTCAAGAGAACTGTTCCTAAGGATATGTAACTCCGTCTGTTTTCATTCGAAATGGTTCAACGCTCCCTGAGAAAAAATCTCACCTAATGCTAAAATATCTTACACCGTCTAAGCCGCTCCGAAAATAAAAAGAAGAGTTACAAGCAAAGTTGTTAATGAACTATAAACAATCCTTCAAATACAGTATTGAACGAGATTTTATAATAACCAAGTTTTCTAATAAAGCAGAATTAAGAGCTCGAGTTTTTGAAAAGGAGAAAGCTCTCTTCTTAGTCCTGGAGAAAAATCAACAATCAGAACTGTCAAAACCCATTTGTCTGATTTGAATCGACGTATCCATGATACTAAGCTTTTCTCAGTAAAGCGGAAATTAGGTGATTCCTCAATGTTTATTCATCACTTGTGATTTATTTACATTAGGAGTCCGAGATAAGGTCCAAAACGCTTCAAGAAATAGATTCTACAACTTATTTCCAACAAAAAGACCTCCTGAACCATTCTCTTGACATCTTTCTAAGGGAGTAGAAGCAATTTGCGAATTGGATTCGTGTTTTGGACCTTAGTCTCTCAACTGGCCATAATTCTCAAATTTCAGAACACTTTTTGAAAGAGCATTGAGCAATTCTATATATCCACTGCAAATATATTTTTTTAATAACTTTATTCCATGGGGAAAATTATCTCAAACAAATTAGGAAATTTCCACTCTTTTCAAGTACTTACTAGTGATCCGAATGATTTCATGTCACCGACTGTTTTGACATATGAGCATTGAGGTTCAGGAATTGTTTTAAAATGCCTAATAATTGATTTCCTCGAGAAACATTTTGGAAAATTATGGATTTTTAATTGACTGGAGTTGTTGCAATAGATTTGTTTCTACGACTCTCGACTTTAGTGTTAAGGTTAGGTTTTTTTTTTTAAAGAAGAGTCAAGCACTTTAGTAAACTAGCTACAAAATAACACAAAAGAAAGCTGTTAGACGACGAGGATGGACACATTTCTAGGACATTTTCCCCTCAGATTCGCTCACCCCTAACGATGTCCTCATTCACAACTAGAGTGGACACTTAGGCTCGACGAATCTAGTCTGTACAAAATGGACTAAGTACCAACTTTTTCGGCCAAACAAGAAAGCTATCGTGAAAAAGGAGAATGACATTGAAAGATTTTTGAGTTTTATGCGGCAGTCATTATTAGTGGGTACCTATTTCTACTGCTTCCAGTCGATGAAATGTTACCGATAAGTCTACTGTAAATGGGTTGCAACACAAAAGTGAATCTTGTAGAACTTTTCAATTTTTTTATGGGAGCTGATTTCGTATCGTCAAGTAGGACGTCAAAGAAAAACGCTGCTAATTATTCCACAAAAGCTCATTTTCTAATTTACGCAGCACCTCAGCAAAAATAGTCATTAGAGGCATTTTGCGACGTGTTGAATGGTATAGTGCAACTTGCTTGGTTCTGCACTACAACCAAGACTAATAGAATGCATTTATGGTTGGTTCAACTAGGTAGTTGAAATAGTTTTTGACAAGATGCACATCAATGAATCACAGTAGATACAGCTCAGAGCTTTCTTGGGATTATAGTAGCAAGCCTGGACACTGTCTGGCCCAGAAGAACGTCAATTCAGTGAGGGTCCTAAAGGGCTGAGGTCTTATGCACGTAAAGGTTTACTACTTATTTCTCTATTTACCTTTCTTAGCAGCGTTTTGTACAAAGTCAATAAACGGAGGCACCAATCAAGAGAAAATAAATTAAATAGTAAGGTCCAGCAGTAAACCATCCCTAGCGACAGTTCTGCATCATTCATCATTTGCACAGCTGTTACCATTTGTTCACTCACTGAACTCACTCGCTGCTCCTTTTTCAGCCCAAAAGGTCTATCCTGACACCCGCTCGTCGGGTTCAATGCAAATTAACAATTTGTGTGATTGCAAGCAAAGAATAAGGCAAATTAGCACTATATACTTCTTTTGAGATGTAAAAACTACTTAAATGAGGCACAATTTTCGTCTATTAGCTATCACAAAACGTAGCCCATAACACAAGCTCAGTGATGATAATATGGAAGAACATTGGAAACAGATACATGTACCTTCCTGATGCGCCTGCACCAACCTTTTTCAACATAATTGAAGCTGTACGTAGATAGTTCAATAAGTAAGATAATTGTCCGAACTTCAGTACATACATTACCGACTAATAACTTTTATTTACAAAAATAACATATCTACAAGGCGAATTCTAAATATATGGTATGACCTAAAGAAAGGTCATAGTAGTATTACCATAGTAATTTTATCATGAATGGAGACTGTATTATGTGCATCTTGCTAGATTGCATCGAGGTATGTAATCATTGCACTACCATCTCCGCCCATCGACTAATAAATTTTCGCCAATTCTCTAAATCAAGATGTCAATAGTTCTAGGTGAGAATCTAGGGAAGAGACAGCTCATCTACCACAGTATGAAACTTTTACATGAGCACTTAGGTAGTTGTGCCCATCGCAAATTGATGCGCTTCCGATATGGTGAAGGTACCAATCTAATTACCTTTCAAGCGCATGTGTATCTAACAAAACGTCATGCTTTGCAAGTAATATCCACTTATCTACATGTTGATATTTTTAGCGCCATTTCAGCATAATAAAATGACCTAAATGATAACTAGCATATCTACCATTAAGAAAGCTGACTAGTATACGAATGGAAGGCTCACTCACACGAATAAAATAGGATGTAGGAAGGAGGTTTGAAAATGAGTGACAGAAATAGGTTGGGTGTATCCTACAAGTAAGGTAGGTACAAACTGTTGCTCCTTCCGTGATAATGGGCATGAGCCAGACCCGACTGACACAAGGACATTATCAGCTGAATGGAAATACCGTGACAACTCGATAAGGTGATTGAAAACTCCGTTATCTTGAGGACACGGACATAAATGTTGAACTAGACGAACTTTTATTGGCAAAAGATGAGGAGAAAACAATGAACAGGATCTCATCCGCCATGATTGTTTATGTACCAACTTCGTAAATGGGGCAGGTATTGGGTGCATGAGGAATTTGGACCGAAATTTTCTGAATTGTGATGATAATGCATTTGTGATGAAGAAGGGGGTTGGAATTGAGGTTGAGACGTAGGGGTTGGTCGGGTGTGTACGGCGAGGAGCTAAGTATTATGCGTTTAAGTTTGGATCCAATGATTTTGAATGTTGGTTCGCTCACCTGGTGCAAGGCTGATAGACCGTCGACGTCCGTCGTGTCAATATCCGCACTTTTCTTGAGGAGCCGGAGTATCTCTTCTTTGTCGCCAGCTTTGCAAGCCGCCAGGAACACACAGCCCGCGGAAAACTTGATTTTTCGGTCGCGGGAGTCGGCATTGGGGGGCTCGCGGTTTGTCTCGGATTCCTCCCATCTTTTGATCTGTTCAGCCCTTTTGAAGAGGGCCGAGGACCGAGTGTCGCACGACATGACTGCACTAACACACAGACTCCATAGCCGTCTTGGGAACAACTAGGGCTAACACCATGGTGGGGAGGCGGTCTATTTTAGACGCGAGTATAACTTCTCCGACGGATACGAGGAACTTGCCTTTTCCTAACAAGGTGTATATGGGTTGGATGAGCCCGTCAAAACTTCAGCCATCTTGAGTTTTTCAGACCACTCCGCAGCTCCCCAGAGCGCCCTTGCGGAATACATTTGAACTACAGGAATCTCAAGTCTAAAGATCGCAACTGACAGCTAAGTAATGCAAACTCAAACATTGGAACATCCGACGAATTAAATCCATCCAATATACTTAAATCCATAATTTTTTAACATCCATTTATCGAGTTAAATTATATAGAACCAAAATTGAACTAAGTTTGGTTCAATATTCAGCATGCACAATCCATCTTTTGAGCTTCCCTTAGGCAGTAATAAATTGAGTTTCACGTTTAGCGCCAAATTCAAAAATTTTTTATTGGGCGGGGCTATTGAATTTGTGCACACATTCTTTATTAAAAACAAGAATTAAACAAACAGATACACATTCTATTTCAAATTTGAAAATCAACCCATGTTATTTAAAAACTTTTACACGATCTTCATATGGTTCAGACATACAAACATGGTGAAACATTGTGAAGTTTTACTGGAGGAAGACGATTTCCTTGTACCTACAAACGTTTGAATTTCCAACTGCAAAACACAATATAATTTTGCCCTGATTTGTGTATCTAGTTCACCGATCGAGCCAATTCGTGTTTTCTGAGATTGTAATGGAATTTTGCTACTTCATTGTAACAATAGAACAGCTGAATTCTGGAGAGAGAGAATTACTGTACAAAAAAATGAAATATTTCCTAAAAATAATCTCTTTGTATGTATAAATACACATATTTCTCCTCTGCCACAATAAAGGAGCAAGCACTTTTTTTTCTTCATTTTTTGAATCTTTGATTCTGGTAGTATTTGTTAGATATGATATAGCAAATCCTAGGTAGGTATGTTTGGTGCTGCAACTTCATGAACTCATGTCAACTCAGTTCTGGAACTTCTGCAATACAGGCCGTTCCAGCAGTTCAATTCATGAACTGAAGAGCTCAAGAAATCATCCCCACTAGTCCAATTTTCCCCTGAATTAGTTCATGAACTTATAACAAAAGTAGTTCTTGAGTAGTAGCTGGTAATTCTTGAACTGGGTAACTCTGTAACAAACCTTCTATCTAATATGGACCCAAGAAGAACTCCATGCTTACTCATACAATAATAAGACGGCAGAAGAATAAGAATGAAGTTTCAATTCTCCAGGTTATGCTCCTCCCAAATTTAATTTGTTTGTAATTCCCAATCCCCCTTTCCATTCTTGGATTTTTTAAAATTAAATTCTGCCCAGATTGTCCTTTTTATAATGTGTATAGTATAAATATGCCCGGTATCCCGCTGTTTAGTTAAAATTGTAATCAAGGTTGATAGTGCTTCAAAATATTCTCCACCGGTTGCTGTTTTTATGATCGATCTGTGTATTTTTGATCGGTAACCCAGGTCGTATAATGATAAAATATTATAATTTGCTTCTCATCTCTCTTGTAAGTAATTAGTTACCTATCACTGCTCATTCTGTACTCTTATTCTGCATTTCACTTTTATTGATAGAATACGTACCTTACTACTCTTAATGGTTTTGTAATGAATGTACATACGTAAATCATTTGCTACTCTTCACTCTACTTTCGTTGACATTACATTTTTATTGCAAATCTTGGAGGGGATCTTGTAATTACAGAGGAATTGCATGTTGGCGTCAGCTGAATGTAGCATGTACTACGTTGGTTCATCAGGGAAAACATTGTATTACATGGTAGAAATGTAGACTAGAAGTAGGCGATGTCTTATCATCGACAAGGCTTGTTTTAACGGAGATGAGACATTGTGGTCCTCATAAAGCCGTCACAAAAAAAGTGGTGAACAATTAACCAATCAGAATGTCCCAGCGAGTCATTTGCGAAGCCCCTTTCTCCTTGACGTGAGTATGCTGTTTTCAATTGCACTCGACGGTGTATCCACACAATTTGATTCTCGATTCAGGTGTTACACGGAGTTCAGTGTTTTGATTAGTTTGGACGTCATGATACTACGCTTAAATCTCAAAAATAACTAGGAACAAATATAATAAATGAATAGTTTAAGTAACATACACATCAGTTGTACAAATAGATCGAAACCAGTGATGAAAATATCGCTGTGAAAAACTAGTGGCCTCTATGTTAACATCTAGTGCGACGTAAAAACAAATTTAAATCGCGAATAGCTCGAAAACGAAGCCTCTAAAAAAAAAATTGCTAAGAGGCACTTTTGGTCGGAAATGAGTTGTAGAACGCGTAGGAGTCGGATTGTGCGTAACTCCTGAGACACCCTGTATAACTGTAAACCGCAATCAACACCTTGTCGTCACCCACGTCCAAGATTTTTTCCAACGTATCCAGGGCGTACTCACTGGGAACTGGGAATCCTCCGGGAACATATTTCTCCAGATAGTATTTTCCGTGGTGATGGTAGAGCCGGCAGACCTACATGAAATGCACTATCGTCTCCAGTTCATTCATGTTGCAGTTCAGACAAGGGAGGGAGCAGTCTATTTTGTGTGTGCTCCTTTTGATATGGAATACAAGTTTCCCCTTAAATGCCATTCTCACTTGTGCAATGGCCAAAGAGGGCAGACTCTTGTCTCACCATTGGTAGTTTTGTTGTCTTTAACCACAGATGGTTGTACTAATCTACTTCACTACTTCTCCTCATTAATGCTTCTCATATTTCATCCGAATTGAACTTTACTGAAATAATGCTTCCATCTTTTTCAGGTAATTACTATTGTTGAAGCCGATACCTATTTCAAAAGCGTTTCTGGAACAGTCCCTGCGGGGAATTTCACGTATTACAGCTTGATAACTGACGGCGCTATTCAGATTATCTTGAAAACTAAGTAAGGAAGCCTCGCCCTTCTTTTCAATTGTCATCCGGTGGTAACGAAACAACGATTGACTTACTAAATCTTGGAATAAACACGTAAAGTTTCGATAATATTATTGCATATCGAATTGACGGCCCTCACCCTAAGTTGAAGTGATGCACTTTGAATCTGCATTTTTGTGTTTTGACTTCATTTATAGGAAATTTCGGTTGATCACGTGTGATGATGATCTTTTTTTGTTATTTACACATTTTTATCATTGTTATTAAGTACATAAGAAATGTTGTCATTACTTGCAAGTTTATGAAAATTGAGATAGTTGATGATGAAATCCCCACACAAGATTCTTTCAGCCTATAGCTACAATTAATTGGTTTTAGCCCTTTGAATATGAAAGTGCTCTCAATTTTCGATACGGTGACGGCAAATTGAAATCTTATTTATCTTAGGAGATAAAATGCTCATGGGATCAAAGACAGCTCCAAGAACAGCTAAAGTTTCATGATGTTTGCATAATATGACATGGCGGTCCATGTATGGTACAATTCTCTCATTCAGGCCTTACCTCTTACACCTTTAAGCAAATTAAGGTTAAGAAAATCAGGTTCGACGACGTGGAAAAAGCCTGCTACAATGTTAAATAGTATGTAACAATGCAGTTGGATTAATTAAACACCACTGTTAGTTAATTGCACTTTATAGTGGTATAGATGACGGCCTTCTTAAAAAATTTGGTAGCAAGTTCGAGCCCGAATCCTGCCAAAGTATTTGTAATTTTCAACCTGACTCGCTGTCTTGTAAAACCGGAATTAGTCAATAACAGAGGATTTTGAGTTGGTGGCTGACCCTTATTCAACTGGAAAGGCCCTGCACTTACTGTCATCAAAGGCTTGCCGAACTTTCAGTTTCATGAATATCAGAATGCTTCAACCCATGTATCGGCTATAAACCTTTTTAGGAGTTCACTCCAATATCCACATTCACTGCATCAGTAGGTTACTTCGATAAAAACAAAAAAATGGAGTGTTCGGCAATAGTCGGATCGGCAATGTTCGGCTCCACCAGATTCTCTCCTGCGTAGCGTTGGGTTTGTTGATTTCAAGTTGTTCGCTCTGCTCTTCCTTGAAGTTCAAAGGTATACTTTCTTTGATATTACGAACTATCTCCGCATTTCATGTTCATTTAGCGGTGGCAGCTAATTCAATAATCATGTTTCAAATTTAGTAAAACTATTGTCACAAGCATCTTGCAGAGATAGGTAAATTGAGTACTTTCATTGAAAATATATCTACAGGTTTAGTCATTCTTGGCATCTTTAATGAGTGCTCATCACTGAGTTTCATAAGCGTTTTATTATGTTAATGATTATTTGTGAAAACACCTAAACTTTACAAATTATCAGCACTGAGTGGTTTTACTTGGGTTTTGAACAACACACAGGAATGCCGCGTGCTCCACTCTCCTAACCCTATTGTTGACACTGATTTTCTAATTGAAGTTTGTGGTTAAGTATTAAAGATTTGGAAGTGACTGCTTCACAAAGTTTCTACCCAACAATTTTGTTAGGAGCACTCTTCAAAAAGATCGAAAAAAAAACTCGCAACGTGAGGATGAGTTTGAAGGATCATTTTTTGTGCATGTAAATATGCTAAATAGAAGTTTTTTTAATTGCTAGACACCTGCGACAAATTTATGAAATTGTAAAACGATACAGACAATTTGGTTTTGGAAGATCGATGAACTGGAACGTCAGAAATTCCTTTGTTGTGAAGTATATTGTACAAATGAAATACAGGTGAATATAGTTCATTATGAATGATATTTAGAAAAATTGATACTTACATCCGCCATAAACTTGCAAGATTAATTTTTATGACCAAAAAGTTTTGACATTTTGAGAAAAAAAAATCCTTGTAGGGAAATACAGGCAGTTGGTAGCCAACTTTATACAATTTTATCAAATAAAGTTCACATATTGGAGCATGCTTCACGATTGTGATTTATCAAGGATGGGGACGCGTTAAAAGGAATTGTCAAACGTCTGAGTGTCGCTGAAGGCTTTATTGCAAGTTACAGGAGCTAGAGAACCATCAAGGTGAAAGGAAAACGGAAGAAAGAATTAATTATTGAAATGACCTGACCATGCAAGGGTTAACAAAATAATTTATTACTCTCTTGATAAGTAATATTTTTTAAGTTTTAAAGTGTTAGTAGATCCCTTAAAAGATAAGCAATAACCTACCACTAAAATTCTTTATAGTACCTTTTTCCTGGCAATAAATTCTATAACGTGAAGTGTGCTTATAGTGTGTCTGTTCTGCAGGAAGGGGGACGCTGATCTCTACATTTCTCAGCTTAGCGTTACGCCAACTTATGACGTCGAAGGTTACTGTTTGCACTCCGCTACTTGTGGCATAGACGTTATTGATATACCATCCAGGTAAGGAACTATACTTGCATTCATAACACGCATTCAATAAAAACATTAATAAAGTGTGTTTAATTCAAATATTTTGATCTTCTAGTTTCTCCAGACCCGTCGGTATCGGTGTGTATGGCCATCCGTCTCACGAGGAAAGTGACTACGTACTTGAGCTCAAGATCAAAGGAGAGACTGATGATGTATTCACTGACAATGCGTTTCCCAATGCCAAACGCTCTCCTGAGTTAGACGACAGAGAATACGACGAAGACGTTAGTAGACCATTCAACCGGTTTTACAAGTGTCAATTTAGGGTGTTGGATTCGCGGGGGCAGGGTGTTTCAACACCCCTAGACAGGGACCCCTTCCATGTCTGAGGGTGAGGAAGTTGTGGCACGGGGCTCGCGGGGGCCCGAGTGCACATCTCCCGGCATGTGAGTTTCGTGGCTTGTCCAATAACTCCGGTACCGACCCGGTTGTCGGTAGTGCTCGTTAGAAGGCACGTCTCTACCTGTAGATCACAAACAGGCTCTTGGGGTAGTTCCCAAGGACCTTGACTGTCGAACAGTCCCTCTCTAGAGAGGCTCTTCCTCGCAAGCAATCGAGGGGAAGAACACAAAGCCAGCTTGGCTCAGTTCTCCCAAACACGACTTCCATTTTTTTTGGTATTTTTTTGAGGTATTGGATTCTTCTGTCAATTTAGGGTTTTGGTTCATTATTTTAAATGATAAACCCTTTGTAATTGACGAACAAAAACAAAGCGTGTGACCCCCAATTCTCCACAAAATTTACGTTTCTAGATGAGTAGAATCCAAAAATCAAATTAAAAAAATCCGATCCTCCGATGCTTTTCTCCAAAACTGCTGGATAATTGTTGTGAAATTGGACTCAGAAATCATCCATAGATCTGTGGTGTGCCAGCAATCTCGGTGTTATGTTCAATCAATCCCAGGGGATAATATTTAATTCTTGAAATGCTAAAAATCGGAATTTCATAAACTTTTGATGTAAGAGGGTAATTTTCTTGTAATAGAGATCAAAATATAGTTTCATCGAGATATAAATGAGTTCCATTAATGGAATGAGACCCCTCCGGTTGCTGTATGATCATTCGTTGGAAAAATCTGAAAGATTGCTGTGAGGACTGAGCGAGACAAGTGGCTAGCGTGTGGGGATACAGAAGATGAATACACTATCCATATCCTGTTCAGCAGGGTATCAGGTTGGGGAAAATAAGTGGAAGCAATAGGTTTGTTTGTGCAGTCAGTCCAGAACGATTCTGAACTGAGCAAGCCCCTTTTTGGCTGCATTCGCAGTGACAGAACGAGTTCAGAGAGTCTAACCATATAGGTCTTGAACTAGTTCCGATTGGTCGAATTTTGTCAGAACTTGTGGTCAGATTCATGCACAATAAACTATTCATGCTCGACCCCCTGCAATTTCCGTAGTGGTGCTGGCAACTGAAGCGTTTTCGTTCTTATTATTATCACAATCCGTTTCCTGTGTTCTGTGTCTCAGAAATTCAAAAATTTCAATCTCTCCTGATATGGAATGGTACGGATTAGTGACCAACTGGGGGGATTTGGATGGTAAAAACAGAACATTTTCATAATTTTCCAAGTTATCTTTTTAAACAAAAACTTTTCTAATTTATTTCTTTATTATTTTATTTCGATACCCACTAATCTTTGAACTTGAGTTGTTAAAAGCTGGTAGTCGACTCTATTAAGAAGCTGACATTTATTTTCGAAAATATTTGATCATTAATTCCACCAACGTTTAATAATAATACATCGTCGGCTCACTTTATCTAGGCTAATCTTTATGTGACACTAGAAATCTTATAGGAGAAGGGTTAGAGATTTCAGACTCACTAGAATGGAGTACCTGTTAATACCTTCCACTTTTTAAGGTGTAACATTGTATTCATGTTAACCGAAGTGTCAGCCTAACGCTATCAACAAAGTTTCAACTGCTTCACCGTTAAATTTCCTCTTTTATCTCGTTGTGGAAGGTGATTCCGTCGTGAAGGTTACGTTAGTAATTCAAAACGCTTAGGGATTATTATTTCAAACAATGAATCGTTGTGATCGACCAAGAAGGAAGGAGTTGCTAAGTTTCAAGATATGCAGGTTTTATAAAAGCCAATAATACAAATAATCCGTCTTTTCCCGGTAAACGGTCCGAATCTTTTCTGCAAAACTATTGGATCAAGTTAACGAAATTCGGTTCAAAATTCTTCCCGACTATTATCGGGGATCTCGACTCTGTGATGGATATGGTTAATTGGCCTAATAATAAGTTTATTTGGAAATAATAATAAACCTGTGTGTAATCATTTGCAGCATTTTTCGTATGTTTTTAATGCACCCGAATTAGGTACTTCCAGCTGCTAGAAATAATTTAGCTTCATGAGAGGACGAAATCATTTGTTTCAGGAGGAAGCCGCAGAACGACCGTTCATTTTCACGTTCATCCTTGCATTTATTGACATATTTCTGGAGGTAATATTATTGTGACTTCTATGATGTTGGAATTCGAAAATCAAATGCTTCTGGATGTTCTGAACAACAATAGCCTCATCATTGCTGCCAAGTAAGTTTCTAGGTAGTAGGAAGGTATTAATAAGGTTGGTTCGTGATGTAAGCATAAAATATGGCCTGGGATGGATCTATCACTCCAGTATGAATCGAGAAAGGGGATTGGAATGAGTCCGATTTGAATGTATGCTTTGGTAAAAAAACAATTATTCGCAATTTGAAAATATGGTCTCTCAACTGGGATGACGTAGGTGTTCATGGCATCCCAGGTCCCTTTTGTTGATGTCATCTTGCCAATGACAGTTTCTATACTTCACTCTTATTGGGACCTTGCATATTCTGCGATTTATTGTAGCGCTTGATTGATTTAAATCCTGTCCCCCAAGGTGTATGTTATTTTATTTTGTAGTGCAAGGGAAATACAAATTTTTGTAAATAAGACTGAATACTTTTTAAGGGGCTTAAGCATCGAAACCGTAGTACTCAATCTCATCAAAGTTCACTGTGATCCTGGGAACCTCGTGTTCGTGCTTGGAGCGACCACAGACGAAGAGCAGTATTTCATCTCAGAACTAGAGTCGCAGAATGTGTTGCCTGTCCCTAAAGTCATCAATGCTGAAGTTGCTGGCGAAAGGTATGTCATATTTTTACAGCAAATGCTTAACTTAATTGTATAATTGTAAGGTTGAATTTCAACTATTCCTTTGCATACGAAAGACGTGAATAGTAGTAATAGATCTTGAGGAATAGTTTAATTTTTCTAGTTTAGTTTACGGATGGATCTCCCTTTCAGTTCCTTTAAATTGCTAAGCCTGAGAATGAATCTGAAGTATTTTGCTTCAGGGGTATCCTTTGCAGGCATAACGTAACTAGAACACTTCACTGCCTCCTTGTCATATGATTGCAGAGCTTGGTTACAAACCGTCCAATATTCGCAGCTATGGCGCTCTTTTCCCTCGTACTACCACCATACTATGAGTCCCACAGACAAAATGGAATCATTTGAATTATGATATGGTTTATCCGCCTTGCAACCCCACCCCAATCACTTTTTAAAAGCCTAAGTGTGTAATGGATATGGATAGCTTTCCCTTCACGTTTCTAGAGCCTGAACCAAATACTGAAGCTTTTGTTTCACTGGTATTTTCGAGTAATGCAGGCATATTGGAAGGAGCAACTAGTTCATTCCATCAATTCCTTGTTATATGTGCTGTTTGTTCTCAGTAGTAACTCTTAGTAGCGTTTGAGTCGAGGAATATGGTTGGTTTTTCCTCATAGTTGAAGCTGATAATATTACCTTTAGAGTTGATGATTCCCCCTTCCATGCGCTCTTTCTCTGTAAATCGTTTATATTTTGCCATATTAACCATTCTAAACTTTATTGTAATTTTAAAGTGAAAATTAGATTGATTTCATGCTTCCACGCTGTTGTGCATAGAAAGAGAAACTACCCATTGCCAAGAGGCTGCTTTTTCTACCTGTAATTCACAATTTCTTCCTGCCGTCTTACTTTAAGCATTAATGTTCTTCAGTTTATGCAAGGAAAAGCTTAAGAGTTCAAACAACTGATAAAGATGGTGTATACATATTTTTTAAACTACAGAAAAGTTGGCTATGTTTCCCTCTTCTATAGAAAAATGAATTATAAGAATTAGATATGAAGTAAAATTAATCATGTTTGGGCAGCGTGGAATAATAAGCATGAAATCGTAACGGAGAAACATGTTCACTTTTTGGTATTTATTCTTGAAATGAAATCTTTTTACATTGCAAATTATTCCTGTTGAGCCTTTGTGCGAAAGTGCTTTGATTAACTATAATATTGAACCATCTGCTCATTCTACATCGCTGTAATCTACATCGTTACTATTACTATACATAAAAATAAGCCGTAGCCTTAGTTCAAGTCCGTTAAATAGGCTTTTGTGATACTTTTAAATATCAGTAGAATTTCTATCATGTTCTTGCACATTTCCTTGTTTGCTGATCAACTCCTACATCCTTGTTGATTTTCTGTTACAAAGGGAAGAAGTGTACCTCGCCGGTGGAGTGTTTTTCATTTCCTCTCGAATTCTAGTCGTCGACTTCCTCAAGAATAGGATTCCTGTCGACAAAGTAACTGGGATGATTGTGCTGAAGGCTCATCGAATCCTTGAAAAAGCTCAAGAAGCATTTTCTTTGAGGTTGTTCCGGCAGAAAAATAGAGTGAGTCAAGTCCTGTTCTGAATATTGTTTCCATGTATCTTAACACTTTTAGACCTATTACGATCGGATATATCTTGAACATTCCTCATTATATGCGAGATGGGTGGGCTGCAAACAGTTTTTGCGGCACCTACGAATTCACATAGCACTAAAGAATAGATTCTGAACATTGAGAAAGAGTGAAAAATCTACTGGAATAGGTTTGAGATACGTATAAATCCACGCAAAGCAAATAATCGCAATTTATTGATTCTAAAAGTGAGCCTCTGAACCTCACAATGGCAGAAATAATCATGTTGATTACACTGAATCGATTGAGATAGGTTCCACACTTCATCTGACTTTGAAAAATCTTATTGTAATCTCTTTGTAATCTTATTGTATTCTTGGTGTAAATTTCAATTTTTCATGGGTGTTGAAAATAATGAAGCTTTGTGAACTTGTTTAAATGCATTGATTTTAGTTCTTTGCCATCTGATGAGACTGCCTAGTTCATCTATTATTTTAAAAAAAGATTAAGAAGATTTCAACTTCAGGAGAGGCTCTCCTGATCGAGGGAACTGAATCACTATACTGTGAATGACCGCTATTGTACTAGGAACCTCAGCCCGTCCTTCAACATATGTATTGACATGCAATGTGAACGTTATGCCAACAAAAGTGACATTCTTTTTCAGGGTAGTGTGTACCATAGAAATGTTCATAGGTACAGTTGTTTCAAAAATTTCACTTTTAGATTTTGATTTCAGACTGGATTCATCAGTGCATTTTCCCGGGCACCTCAAACGTTTTCGTCGGGTATTTTGAAGCTGGAGCGTATCATGAAAACTCTGTTTGTGACTGAATTGAATTTGTGGCCCAGATTTCATGCTGTTGTGAATGCCAGTCTCAAAGAAAAACAAGTAAGTACCAGCTACTCCTCTCAGTCAGGAAATTCTAAGGGGTGAAAAATCCAGTCAATCAATTTTAATTGATGTTTCTTGAAACTATAGATAGGACTTGATTTTCTCTATTTAAAATTTTCAGCCCGAGGTTGTCGAATTGCACATTGACCTTTCATCTTACATGAACTCCATACAAACGGCCGTACTCGACTGCGTTCATTTTTGTACCAAAGAAATCAAACGTATCAACCCAACGGTAATATATCCTGAATTACTGAAATCTTTTCTCTCTATTTGTTAACGTTCTCTTGACTAGTTGGTTTTTATTTATTTTGTTAATTATTACTATTATTTTTCTAATTGATTTAAAAAATTGTTTTTTTTTCAATGGTCTTCGATGAAAGGCAACCAAAATGTGGTGAATAAAACTATGTTTAATAAATAATATCTTGAAATGAGTGGAAACCATCGAATCATGGGGAGGTGTTTTTATGCATTGAATTCACAAAAGATCCACTCTACTGAATCTGAATTTGTTAAAAGGTTTTTCGTAACATAATTACTTATTAATATATATATTTTTTTTAATCTCTATCAGGTCCATTTTTAATGTTATTCTCATTTCTATTTACCCCAGGCCAAAATACATAATCCACATACACACACAGTTTTTAGCTTTCAAGTGGATTGCATTCATGTAGTTCAATTTTATTTTTAGCAATGTACAACATCATTTCATTGATGATTAGTCATTCGATTCTTGAATAAATATTTAATTAAATTAGTTTTAAACCCACTAAATATTTGAAATATGGTGTGTCTTAGCATTGTAAGGTATCACAAAGATCTAATTCTTACTGTTTATTTATTTTTGCATGAGGCAGCTCGACACGGAAGACGTTAACGTCGAAAACGCGTTGTCTAAACAATACTACAAACTGCTTCAAAGTCGTTTGGATCCAATTTGGAATCAATTGAGCTCCAGAACCAAACAGCTGATAGCAGATTTGAAAACTCTCCGTTTGATCCTAGAGTAAGTTAATCCTTATGTTCGTTTAAAAATTCTATAACACTCATTATTTATTTTATCATTTGTTTCCAAGTCTCTCGACCTCGTTCTCTGATTAATCTTTAACAAAATAAAGAATTTGGCATATTATCAAATTGAAAATTTTGGCAAATGTAATTGGACATTTGGCATCTCTTATATTTATTTTATCATTTGTTTCCAAGTCTCTCAACCTGATTCCCTGATTAATCTTTAACAAACAATATCGCATTAAATTAAACAACAGATATATCGTATCGTATATATCAAAAAGGCCACTTGGACTATAATTCTTTCGAACTTTTGTTGTAAAAAGCTAGTAGTTTCGTATCAACTGTGTATCACTTTTTAAACAGCAGATATATCGTATTGTAAATACACCTTCGTTTCAATTGTGTTTCGCTGTTTCAGATATTTGACCCAATCGGACTGCGTGAGGCTTCATCAGTTCCTCAGTTCCTTGAGAAGCAAGGAATACACTTCTGTGTCTGGGGGATGGATGATTCTAGACGCGGCAGAAACTATTTTCATTATGTCGAAAAATAGAATTTTCGGTGAAAACAAGGGTGAGTTGGCTAAATATTGAAACAGCTTATTTTACTTTTATATTTGCCGCCAGGCATTCATTGAAACCTTGATAAATAAATAACAGGGTGATTTTATCACTCTAATTCCCAAGTCCTTACTTCATAAACTTAGCTTCATAATTTAGTATTATTAAGACTTAACGCAGAGAACTGAGACTGGAAAATCTGTCGTCTACGATTAATTTATTCCTAAACTAAAACAGAGTACACCCTCGATTAAAGCGTTTGTGATGCCCGTGTTTGTATTTAAACAACTTACCTATTGTACCAGTAACACAATTGCGTACAAGGTTTCTGATTTCTTCTCTATTCCTGGAACAGATTTTCCTGGATTAGATTTTGCAAAATATGTATAAAATAGTGCAGCTACCATATTTCAATTGTAAGAAATACAAATTCTGTCCATTCATTCAATTATTCGTTAGTACAAAAGTTTCATCTTGAATTTTCGCTAGAGCTCAAACTGGAACCAAATCCAAAATGGAAAACGCTCATAGAAGTCTTGAAAGAGGTCCAGATGGAAGAGCGAGAAAAGAACACACAGCCTTCTGTTCTTGTTCTTGTCCAAAACCAGTCCACTGTCCACCAGCTCAAACAGGTACGCATATATACTTACATATGTGATTATCTACAGTATTTTTTAGTGTAATGAAAGTGCAGGAATAAAATGGTGCAACATGTTTTTAGTAAACAGATCTTAAGTTGTTAAGATTGGTTAGGTGTTAGGAAGTTCCTGCTTATCAAATCCGGCATTCTTCAAATCTGTTCCGAACCAACCAGTGGTGCAGAGCTATCAAAAAGGCTGCAAATTAGGCTTCTCAACCCAATGGGTGTTCAACTTAAGTCTTAATCGATTGTATGAAATTATAGAGCTTCTGTTCTTGAATTGTTCTTAGAACTTAATTTTATGATTTATTTTCCTGAACCAAAGCAGAATTCTCGAATATCAAGTGTACCATAGTGTTAATTTGCTAGATGTGACTGCTTGCTTCATTCAGACGTAAGTACAGATCAAACGTACCATCATATGTTTTTTAATCAATTGCATCAGTGCTGACAGGAATCACCAAACCCCTTGGGGATGTGCATCCCTGCAATTATTATTATCTTTTTTTTCCTATAAGGGATGGGAGGAGCCCCTGGTCACTGAGACCGCTAGGATCTATTGTGACGCTGTCCCCATTTTTAATTCAAAACCTTATTAATAACCTCTTCGTTCACAAAGTGTAGGAGGTTTTCAGGCGTTTCCAAGGCAATTTCAGAGGGTGTTAGGGCACCCTTCCCGAAATGCCGGAATCTAGTTGATGCAACAGCAGGACAATTACAGAGGATGTGTTCTGCTGTTTCCTCCTCTTCGCAACAGAGCCGGCATTCTACTGTCCTGGCCTTACCCATTTTGTTTAGGTGGTACCTTAGGGGGCAGTGGCCAGTCAGAAGACCCACTAGTTTGCGAAGGTCTTTGCGCCTCAATGATAGAAGGGCTTTTGCGCGTTTCCTTGAAATAGAGAGGAACCGCTTGGCTTGCCTCTGCTTAGGAGTGTTGTGCCAATATTCTGTGCGTTTAGGCAACTCCAAGTCAGCTTTGAAGTTACCGAGAAGGCAGAAATAGCCTTTAGTGCTGCTTGGCTGTCAGATAGTATAAATATCGTTGCACCTTTGAGTAGTTTCCTGGCAATCTCTTGATCCCTGCAATTATACTGTGCCACATCCAGCGAAGCTCCATTCTCAATGTCTGCATCTTTATGTCGAATATGAACAAAGTTGGCTTCAGAGCGCATTCGGCTGATTAAAGTGGTTCCCCATCATGTTATCACAAAAATTACCTTTTGACCCTGATAAAATCTTGGTTCAGAGGACAGAAATAATTTTAGTGTTGTTTGATTTTTTACGTCAAAATTCTTCCCAACAAAACATACTTTGCAAACATTCGTTCAAGTAATGTACCATCCAAATTTAATTTCTTGAGTATCTATGGGGATGACGTTGTTATGATTTTTCTCTATCTAGGATATTATGGTATGTTTAGAGATTTTCAATATCGCGTAAAACCTGGCTACAAACTCACTGAATATTTTGGGAATACTACATCGAAATCGGCCCAACCTTCTGCATTTTCAAACAAAACAGACAGACAAAGAAACACATTGGTTTTTATGTATTATTGAATTTTTGACATGTATTAGCTAATTTTAATCTAATTTTAGATTCTGACGTTGGGTGAAGACGCCGCTCTTAAACATTGGTATTACGAAATTTTTGGAAAAGAATCCTTGAAGAAGCCAGAATCAAAAGCGGAAGACGAGTTCTCTGCAGAAAGCTCTGATACTGTTATCCTAACTCAGAAACTTGCCCCTGATGGCGATGGCGATTCCACTTTTTTGGAAACCACAATGGTACGTAAATTTTACTTCGTTTTTATGATTTTCACTTCAACTTCTTCTGTTATTTGCACTGAAATTTCCAACAAAATTATTGAATTTTTTACTTAGCTCATGTTAGGATTGTGAAATCATCTTTTATAGAATTTGTGATTGTAGAAAACTCTTGTTCTTGTCCACTTGCATTGCCTGGCTTGAAATATTATTCAATGATTGCTGGTGTTTTCATTTTCAGGACGATTTGAAACAGGAGAAAGATCTGCTGATATCCATCCAGCCATTTAAAAAAGATGATGATGGTTTATTTCTTAATAAAAGCCTCACCAAGCTCAAACCTGACGCTATTGTCATGTATGATACTGACATCACTGCAATCAGGCAAATCGAGGTAAGTAGCATTGTGATTGCTGGCTCGTTTCTTGATTCGTCTACTCCACCCCTAATATTCTGGTTTTCCTTCTACAGATTTACCAAAGAGCTCATGCGGACAACATTGTGAAAATATTTTTCCTGATTTATGGTGGTTCCGTTGAAGAGCAAGTGTACCTGACTTCACTTAGACAGGAAAAGTTGGCGTTTGAGAAACTAATAATGGAGAAAAAGGTTGGTTTTTAACAGAAATAGTAAAAATAACTTATTTTGTGATTATTTGATTATAATCACGATCTTCTGTTTACGCTTATAAACTTTTAATCAGGCACAGGTTTGATCGTTTTTGATTTTGTTGAAAAAGTCATTTTGATGTTCGTGTTCAATTATTTCAAAAACAATTTGTCAAGCTCATGCCATTCGTGCCATCATCTGCAATCCTAAAAGAGTCACGTATGAATGTATTGCTTTTCCTGCTACTCATAAATGCTGTCATGGATCACCTACGGAGCGTTAATTGCCTCCTTTATGCTGATGATCCCAAGATTTTCTTAGTTATACGGTCAAGTGACGAGACACCTGAAACTAAATCCTGCGAAATGCCCTTGTTGTGCTTTTTTCTCAATCTCGAAACTCACAATTCGGAGTGTTGATTCTCTCAGAGCAGAATCCTTTCGCGATTTGGGAGAGATTCGGCTGTCAGAACAACTTTATTCCGCACTTGAGTGTATCGTGGGGGATTCACAACTAGTACATTTGACAGGTGCGAAAACCTAGGTTCATCTTAGCTTTCAACAGTTCAATTTAGGGTGGTGGTGCTCGCCTCGCGATTTTCATTTCACCGCTATCAAGTAGGCCTCAAATTCATCGCTTCGGTAAAAGTGGCCTAGCAACACCACTTTTAACCACTCGACAGTTTTTGACGTAATAAATACTTGAGCTTTTGGTGAAATAGCATGTACCCTCCAAGTTGTGAACCATTGGTAGCTCTTGTGAAATCCATGATTAAATTGAATAATCTACACAGCTAGGCCTGGGAAATCAATAGCAACTTGACCTCTCTTAAAATCACACCGGTTGTCAACCAATGTTCATAAATGTTCTTCACTCATGACTGTTCAATTGTTGACTGGCGAGCTTGTAGGGCTAGCATGCGAGTCATTCCTTTTCTATTTCTGATGGGGCCCTTGCAAATTTGACTCAGACCAGGCGAGTTGGGTGACCCCTGATATCACTGCGAGCGCCATGTGTACGCACGGCTTAATAAAGCGAAATACGAGGGAGTTCGGAAGCATTTCGGCACTTCGGGCTCTGCTTCTGTGTTGTGAGAACGTCTATTCAAGTAAATCTACTGCTAGGGAGTAGTACGTTTGGAGCCCCTACGGGAGGTTTATAAAGTCCGGATCGAGTGTGAAGCATGTTTTTATAGATATCAGTGATTCAAGATGTCAATAAGAGCTGATATCGAGAGCAGTTTGGGACTCATGTCACTCCATTGACCTCATTTCTTCCTTGATACATGTTTCCTCGATGAGCTTCTCAATAGTGGTTTTCTTAAGAAGTTGGGCTCCCACCTCCACCATATTCTTGTCCAGGTCTTTGAGATCACCTTTTGATTAAGGTTCACAAACAAAATTACAAACCGATAGTTTACACTTTTGACGAGAGCATTCACCGCTATTAAGCTTAGCTATGTTTTTGAAGAGTGTTCAACCAAATTCAATGGAAAATGAAGGATTCGTCTGTTACTTTTGTAAAAAAAAACTTCATTTCTTAAACGAAATATTTTCAGGTTCTCGTCATGGAGGATGTAACTGAAGTTTTCAATGAAGTAGCTCCTGTGTTGAAGAACACGCGTGAAGGTGGTCAGGGATCTTCCCAACTGGTTCCGCCCAAAATCATCGTTGACATGAGAGAATTCAGGAGCGAGCTCCCATCTCTTCTTCACAAGAGGGGCATTGAAATCGAGCCAGTCACTCTTCAGGTGCTTTCCTCTCCTACTTGTTAAGTTTAAGATTTTACTTTAAAACAGAGTAAAAACATCCTGTGAGCTTCCCTCCACCCCCCAATTGCCATGCTATTCTGTTTTTGGGACAATCTTTCATATGTACTAGTAGCAGTGGCGAGGCGTGACATTTTTGCTAGGTCATCGCCAGTAGCGGCGAATAGTAACCAGAAGTGGGGGGGGGGGGGGTCTGGGGGAAATCCCCCGGGAAATTTTGACAAATTACCTACCTGTCAAAAACGCCAATCTAAGGTGTTTTGACGCATGAAATTCACGTTTTTTATTGTTGAAATCATTGCAAATACCGCTTCGAATGACATTTTTTGAACCTAAATAATTATTGCTCAACAACGTCTACAAACCCCGCCTTTTAAGGTTGAAAATCGCTTGCTACGCTAACCCTGTCATTGTGACTTTGAACCAAAATTCCACGGATGCCACCGAGAAGTCACAAAAGCTCCCAAAAGTTGTCGGACTCGCTCGAAGTTGCGTATTTGATCACAAGCCTTAAAGCGATTTGATTGGCCAATATTTAGGAAGGAGTAAGGGGAAGGGGGTGGGTAGGTGTATGAGAAACGCAGAATGACAGCGCTTCCACACAAGAGCTAATGTCACTGATGAGGCGGTAACTGCCCCTACTGCTAGCATGAACATTTCTTTTTTTATTAAGAGGAAATTGTATATTTAACATCAGTAGGTATTAACTAATTCTTTAAATTTATTAAATCGTCTGGTCATCGCCGAATCCAGAGATGACCACTGACTAGTAGATAGAGATCTTTAAATTATTAGTAACAAAAAGACAGTACCACCAACAATACAAGATAATTAACCACCCATTTCTGCGTACACAATCGGTTTCCCTCTCTGAGTTATGGACCAGAAGAAAAGATATCGGCATTTGTGTAAATGAAATAACGTTTTTAAATCCCTTTATGAATTAGGACAATTGAACAGCTGGATTTCAATGTAATTCACTTTTTATAATCTAGTTTATTACAACTCAAGGTATCCATACTTGTGGACATCTGTAGCGCAGGTAGGTGTTTAATTTTACTTCATAAATTTTCCTTCCTACGTTTATGTAGTTATTGTACAATCAAGTGATAAGTTTGTTAAAGAAAATCGAATTGCATTTACATTCTCCTTGCACATAACAACATGGTTGATGTAATAAACAGATTGAGCTTATAATGATTGCAGCTAGTGCACGCTCTGTTGCGACTTAAATTAACTTATACACCTGTTCGTACTACAGTCATACTATTCTATCTAGAGAATGATTTGTTGGCTGTTGTTACGTTCAGATGGGCTGCTGAAGCTTAGGATCTTTTTCTATTTTAATCAAAATACAAATGCTTTCTTGAGGTACTACATGTTGCGTGTCTCACAAGATAGCTATACTGCTAAACTGGACAATAATTTTTATTAAATGAAAAGACACCTCATCAACTAAGGTGAATTCAACACCTAATGAATAAATAATAATAATGACTAACAAAAGTAGTTCTACATCAAATCAAATGAAGTTCATTTGAAATGTCATTCAACATTTAGTCAAAAATCATCATGAAGCTGTGGAATGGGTAGGTCCGATGGAGGCCACTCTCTGCCTGTGTCAACGATATCTTTTAAAAGGCGGGTGGTACTGCTCCATTAGTTGGTAATCAAATGGCCTTTTGTGGAGAAGATTCGCCACGTATAAAAGTGGTGTGGAGATAATGCCCGATCAGTGGAGATAATGTCTGGTGCGGTCATGCCCTATCATGACTTGGGTGATGCTGAAGTCATCTGGAATTACTTCACACTGCCAAGAATTCCTTGATCCTCCTTTGGTGTGACACTCCACCGCTTCTTCTATCTCCTCATTCCGCCAGTATTCAAGCGGCGCCTAATTAGGGATTTTCCAACCGACCTGCTACGAGCAGGTTTGGGGCATGGCAGTGTAGGGCACTTGCTGCTCGGGACCACTGCGGTGTACACACAGAATTACACTGGGTTGGAAAATGAAATGAAAGTCCCAGAGCAACCTTATGGGAGGATAACCCTCGAACGTGAAACCTTCCTCATCTCGCATGGTTTTTTTTCACATTTTTATCTCGGGAGTATTACTAATTAGTAATTACAGTATTAATACTGTATTTTCCGGTTTCCTTTTTTCCCGCTATAATAATATAAAATAATTAGCTCCTCGGCTGAAATATCTAGGACCTCTGAGTCTGACAAAGAACTTTCGCTCGAGGATGAGGATGGAACATCACCAATGAATTCCAAGAACTCCATCACACTGAAATATAAGTACGAACAAACCGCACCAACAACAAAAATGGAATGAGGAAGGTTATACTTTTGAAGAGGTTACCCTAGGTTTCCTGCTCAGAGCAAGTTACTCCGACCTCAGGCTGGAGTACCCTGGGGGAGTCCCGAGCAAGTTCCCTGGCTGGTTGGAATTCAGTGCAAGTTGCCCCGAAGTTACACTGGCGGCGGTTGGAAAACGCCTCATACTGCTCCCTCCTTAGTGCGCCTGCGCTCTTCCACGGGTGTAGCTCGGAGCAAGCGGTTGGAAAATCCCTATTGACGGCCTGGGGAAGATGCCACTCTATCCATCATAAGGGACGCTTCATTTGCTAACAGGTCAGCACGTTCATTGCCTACTTAACTCACTTGTGACTTTACGCGTCGCACACTAAATGGCAAAAAAACCGCTCGAAGTTCAGTAATGATGCCCCTTTCGACTAGTAAAGACTTGAAGTACAGGTGTTCTATTTTATTTCGTTAATTTCATCTGCATAGAATACGATTTTGTGATCACAATAACATTTGTGTGTGTTAGCTGAGTTTTCTAAATGTTATCTTTCTGATTTTGAAAGGTGGGAGACTACATCTTGTCGCCGGAAATGTGCGTGGAGAGGAAAAGCATCAGCGACTTGATCGGCTCCCTGGGATCGGGGCGACTTTACACGCAAGCCCTTGCCATGACCAGACACTACGCCAAACCCATCCTCCTCATCGAGTTTGACGAAAATAAACCTTTTGCGTTACAGGTACCTTTTTGCAATATTTCGGCAGCACTGTGTTATTCTTTATCCATAATCTGCGGTAAAACAGAACTCTAAAGTAAAAGAGTCTCTAAATGCTGTTTTCTATCCTAGCGCTTTCCGTTCTCAGTATAGATTCGTGGATCCCATTCTTTCAAACGACATACGATAAAGAGTGACTCATCATGTCTACTTACAATTTATCATTGTGGATGGTTTTCGGATTTGAAATTAATTAACATAACAAACAAAGAAATTAAGACAATAAATTTAAAATAATTAATGTAGGTTTTTATGGCTTTTATTTTAGGGGAGGTACTACTTGAGTAACGACATTTCGAACAATGATATCCAATCCAAGTTACAGCTCTTAACTTTGCATTTCCCTCGGTTGAGGTTGGTCTGGTCTCACAGCCCTTTCGCATCTGCCCAATTGCTTCATGAATTGAAAGTAAGTCGCTTCCTGTTATCAATAAGTTTATTACGTTTAAGGAATAGAATATGTTTGAATTCATTATGATGATTTAATAGTTTAATCCAATGATAATTATTCGAGATTAAGAAGACGAAAAAAGGGTTTTCTTAAGTGGAAAATCTTGCTCAGGTAATGATATGGAGATGTTTTTCAGGAAGGGAAAGAAGAGCCTTCTGCTTCTACAGCTGCAGCAATCGGGCTTGAAGACGCTCCTTTAGAAGACGAGCAACTTGATAAATACAACATCGGAATCCAGGTATGATAATCTTCGGCTTTTCCGTTATGTCGATTGGTAGGTTTCCTCCAAGATCCATTCCCAGTTCTCCTAGTTCATAATGTTCCGGGTAATGTTCTTCATTCCGTAGAACCCGGAATTATGGATTCGAGAACAGAGTTGCGAGTCCCTTGTTTTCTCTTTACTGTTGTAGCTCGTCTTTCCGTAGATTTCTACGATACTTCGTAGTTTTGGAAGGAGTTACAATAGTAACCCAATGTAACCCTTGTTGGCGATTTGAATCAGTTCTGAAGAATTCTCGAATCCTTGTCAACAGCCTCTAAGAAAGGACCTCAAGCGTTGAAAACCCCTTAAAATGCGTTTTCTAAGCTAAATTATATAAAGAATAGTGCGTTTTTTACTCGAAAAAGCTATGTTGTCCAATTTTGGACCCTCTGTTTTAAGATGCATTAAGACGCAATGCAACAGAAAAAACATGAAATACTCACAAACCTCTCTTTCAGAGGACTTTTTCCCAACTGTGGTAGATAATGTTAACATTTTATTGTCAAATAACATACAGAGTACAATATATGGGATAGGGTGAGGTGGATGCAACATAAGGAGAGAGATGCCAACATTCATTAAAGAAGAAAAGTTACTTTAAAAAAAATTAAATCGGATCAGTCGAAAGGGACCGACGCATAGGCGAAGTACTCCATTCAATATCGTATTCATTAATGGAATTATCAATTTCAAACTCAATTCGAATACTTTAAATCAGTTAATTACAGCTGATGTGTAGAGGGATTAGCTAAAGTACATAGATAATAAAAATATATAAACATTAAATTATAGTTGGATAAAAACATTTATCTGTAAATCTAAGAAGAACAAAATTTCAAAAGAATAAAAAGGTGACAGGTGGTGGTGAATTATGGGATTAGCCTTCCTACTGAAAAATGCACCACTAGTTGAAAAGTCATCGTGGTCCAGGTTTCGGTGCAAGATGTTACAGAAAAAATTCCAAGAAAATGGTGGAATTTGTAAGGTTGGAAGGCAGAGGTTTTTTCTAGTGGATGGATTTTCCCCAAGTTCATTGTGTAGTACTTACGTGAGTTTCAGGCAGGCTGCATCAAGTCCATCTTTGCTAAATAGTGCTAAGTAACGCTACCAATCCTCCTTGAGTTGATTTCCCCGTTGTAATGGATTGCGTGGACGTCTGAGTAAAAGCCAGTTGGATTCAACTGATTGAAAATATAAATTATAGCAGCTATTCAGGTTGGAAGTCCTGTTACTGAAAGGGATAGGTTACTCTGTGCCTGTTAGTAACATTTCTTTTATAGATGGACACGTCGTGAGGTATTAACCGATTGAACCTAGGGTTGTATGCCATTTTAAGAATTAGAAATTACTGTATCATCCTTAAAAGTTTTGTATCTGCTTAAAAAATTGTTTTTTCTTGTTTCTGATTTCAGGACTTCGTGTCGAAACTTCCTGGAGTAAATTCGAAAAATATACGAGTGATTCTCAACAGGGGAAAGTCTTTGAATCATTTGCTAACGCTTAGTGAGGTATGTTTGTTGTAGAATTACGGAAATTCAGCTTTTCTTGTTGAAGTATCCCTTTAGCTTCCTTCTGCTCTGTGAAAACGAGTTTGTGAAGGACACATCTTTGCAGGATGAAGTGCAAGAGCATTAAACTGATTTCTGACATTCGGATTTCAAATACTTTTGAGCCTTGAAATTTAATGGTAGCTATAACCATAACGTCTATTATAATTCCTGGATGAAGTAGAAGTAAAGTAAACAACCGTTCCGTTTTGAAGCTTTTTTACCGACTGCCTTAGGATCGGGGACGTCATCAACTGTCCTCAAAAGGGAAGATTCAGAATTTGTTCTGAGTATTTTGTTAAAGCTACTATTTGCCTTGCCCCGCTCCCTTGAATGTAAAGGTTTTCGCCATGCAGTATCATGGAAACTACTTGGACGCACCCATCCAAGCATTCACCACCCTTGACGTTGCCCAATTTTGCTGATTGCATGAGAGGTTATCACTTCTCGGTATTGCTGGAGTAATCGATTTAACCCTCTAAAAGGGAATGTTTCCTCAATCTTGTTTTTTGATAGCAGAATGAGATTGTTAATCACACCCACTGCCAATAATTCTGCTACTTCCCTCGTCTTCCCTTCCAGTAAATTGAACATGATCTTCTTTTCACATGGACTCTTAAGAATGGACACGGTCCCATTAAGAGGGCATCTACCCCCTTAGGTGGCGGTACATTAGTGGGACATGGTGGTTCAAGGAAAGTTTTCAAGTCACGAAGATTTTGTCCCTATGATTCGGCGTGGTCTTGAGTGTAAAGCCCTGGTTCTGCTCTGATCTCATGAATTACAGAAAGATTTACTACTGTATTAGATAGCCCTCCTAGACAAATCGGTGAACTGCAGACAGTTTCAGTTGTATAGTATCCTCTATGCTCATGGGATGTCGCCAGCCTCTCATTCTACTATCCACTTTCTCCCCCTACTGGAGACAATCTTCCCGATCTTTTCAAAGGGCGCGCGAATAGATGATCATACAGCAACCTGAATTTTCTCATTAAATTCACAACAATAATTTATATCCGGGTCGAATTTAGAAAACAGCCCTCTTACATCTAAAGTTTTGAAATTTCGATATTTTAAACATTTACGCCCTTGAATGTTATCAATTAGGATTTATAGACTATGTAGCCAATATTACTCATCCTCGGACTCGTACGGAGGATGGAGAGACTTTTTTTAATTCGATTTTTGAAATCTGAGTATCTTGAAACGTGAAACCACAAATTTTGGCGGGAAAGGGGTTTTTGTTATTGATTACTAAGGTTCATTATTGAAAATAGCTAAGCAAAAGCGAACCAGGGAAAAATCTGATCAAATTAGATCCATAGGTAACTGTTCATTGCTTTAAGGATGGTTTGCTTTAGTGATGTTCTTGTTGCTTGAAGGTTGAGTGGGTGAGTTTGCTTTGAGGTTGCTTTAAGGACGATATTCACTCCAATTCATGGCAACTTGTTTATACTAGGAAGATCTTCACGAAATGCTTGGGAACAAGTCCAATGCCGAACTCCTGTACAACGCGCTCCACAAGGCACCGACGGAGTCTCAAGACGCGTCCACCTCGTCATTCCGGGCCAAACCGAAAAATCGACCGTTTCGCAAAAGAACTCGAAATTGACGTCTTCGCCGTCACGAAAGCTGGTCGAGGAAAAAAAAGTTTGTTTTTATAAAATTCATTGTGATCGGGATCTTCCACGTTATGTACCTATAGAATTTTTTGTTCCGACCAGCATAACGATACTTTTCTGGAAACTAGTATACGTATCTGTGTATCTGAACCAATATTATTCGACTATGTATTACATGTTATGAATTAAGAGTCCTTCTTTATCCTAGAGGGATTTGAATCGCATTTACGCCGGTGCGTTTGCAAGCCGCAGTCGCATTTGTTACCATGTTGTAGAGACTTTAAATGTTCTAGGGTGTATTGATGTATTTTTCTCGTCTGAATGTTATAGTTTCTTAGAACGGGGGTACTCAGGGTTGTTGTCCAGTTCCATTTTGGTGAGAGAGAAAAAAGTTATTTTTCACATTTTGGAATTATATAATGTCGTACTGAAAATTGTGCAATCATTTCTGCATCCCCCCTCCCCTGCCATTCCTAGAGAATTACAAACATGTACCATCACCAAATAGTTTCGGCCAATGAAAGTAATGAGTTCCTCTTTAGGTAAATGGTATCCAAACTTCTCAGTACACTTTGAGTAGCTCTTTAGATTCTTTACATGCTGGCGGTTTTTGAGAAATTGGCTGAATCGCAACTAAGAAGAGAAAAAGATTTGTCTTTAAATTTATTATTCCAGGTAGGTTAATTAATGTTTCGTATGGATGGTGACCGACAAATAATGTCGTGCTGCTTAATCACAATGTGACGCTCCTGGCTATAACAACTCAATAGGTCTATCGCTAAAGAGGAATTGATGCAATCACGACTAAATAACATTATTTGCAAAATATTGAGAAAGTAGCACGAAGCCTCGCATCGTTTTTACGGTTCCACGCTTCACCACCTTGCTGGATACGAGCGCATCTCTTCTGGCCTGTAGAGGAGTGCTGTTGGGGTCCACCTACCAACTTATCTGACTTTCCATTTCACGATCACCCAACTGTGTGTATCCCATGTGTCCAACGCCTGGCCGCTCGTTTTTACCCTTCCGTTGATCTGGTGTTAGAAAGTTTTACTCGGGTTTTTAGTGACTTTCATTAATTAGGCGAGACGCCGCTGCACCCAAGGTGCGCTATGGTAGTCTGTGAGTAGGCGCCGCGAGCAGCAGATGATCTTTCTCCCAAGGATTCTGTCGTTCAGTGCAAATTTAATGATCAGTGTGATATGCTTATTCCGGTAAGTTTGTACCTATTAATATATCTTTTCACCAACACCAACGTGATTGCCCTTGTGTGATTTCCTTAGCATATCGGAAATTTAGGGAATGCCCGTAGGGGGAAGTCCCAACAGTATGCAGGTACTACAGCAAAGGACTAAAATCAACGACTTCAGATTTTTCTCCTATCATTTCAATTTTTCCAGTTGAGGGCCGGTTTTTTCGCAATTTTGACCTCTGTGCGGTATCGGTTGGGGAAATGGGTAAAACAATGTTTTTAGTTGAGTAAGTAGGCACTAATATCACTTGTGTGACAATAATTACTACTTTTTAAGGCTGTGATAAATGCAGTTACTTGAAGACCGAATTGTTACAGAAGTGACCATGTAATGTGCTTTGTTAGTGCTTACAGACAATTAATACCTATTTATTATTCCATGGATTCTCAGGTTTGGAGCAAATCTAGAGATTTTTGAGACCAAGCGTCATAAAGTTCAACCATTCAGCTGGAGAGATATCGTTTCCAACTTTTTAATCATAAGTATAGATTTGAATTCATTCCCAAGAATTAAAAGTATGAATATGTACATATTCAAACAAATACAGAAATGAATATGCGTTCCTCAAAATTTGCAAGTTAAATGTGAATCACTAATTAATATTCATGGTAATCAATATTAACCCCCTAACTATCATAAATTTCCTCTCATTTGTATGCACTTCTCTGAGCCTACGAAATAGTTTATTATTATTTTTTTTTTTTCAGCCACATGAAAGACGTTTGAGCAATTTTATGCTTAGAAACAGCTTTTCTGAAAACCCATTTCTTCGTGTAATATAATGACTGATTGTTCATTGTTCTTATTGAACGTATATCGCCTTTAGTTTTCATGTAAATATGGCGAGATTCATATGAATGATGAGTACCTGCTCTGAAATCCTCAATCGTGAATACTCATTCGGCAGAATTCATATTCATATCAGAATTATTATTTATTATTTCACTTTCCGTCATTAGAATAATTGAAATTCATAGTTATGAATTCGAACTTGCCCCTACCTGTCATTCAGCAACACGAATGTATAACAGTCATGTACCTTCAAAACTGTACATTTCTTTAGTAGAACATGAATTTATCGATAATTGATAAAAAATTATTGTTTGTTGAACATTGAGATCCCAATAACGTTTATAAGTCACGTTTCCCGAATACTATATTTTTCCCTTCGTAAGGTACTCAATGGAAACTTGCAACACGTCACGAATGGCACCACCAAAACATAGCGGATATTTCTGTTCAAAGAAGATAATTTCGTGTTTCAATTTAGAAAAATGTAATTTATTATTCGAGACACCGAGGATTCTGGAGAGCAGATTTGACGATGTAACTGAGAAGCATATTCAAGAGGTTTCAATATAACAATTATCTATCTCTAATAAAACATTATTCGGAAATGGTTTTCCAATAATGAAGTGGAACGTAAAAACCATTATGTCGATATTGCATGAAAAAAGTAAGCAATTTTCATTAAAAGATCCTTCAAACTTTTAATAAATCCTAAACGTGGTTTTTACAACACGCTGTCAGTTAGCATTTGTCATTAATTGGAGCGTTTGTGCCCTCCAAGTTCTCAAATATGCGGAAAAAATTGCTGCATTTTCGGTCATTTTGTCAATCAGATTCTATACCTTCCACGTCGAATTGGAATGTTGCTCCAAAAGACAGTTTTCGTGGTTTTTAAGAAGTTAATTAAAGCGGTTAATTTGTAGCGGTTCATAGCTACATGTCACTTTTTTATGGGAGAATGCAATGCAATGCAAACACACCTGGAGATATACTGCAAAAGTTCCTGGGAGCAACCACTCCGCTAAGGACAGCTCCAAGAATAAAACAATGGAAATCCCAAGAACTTCTTGTAAATGTGTGTTGTAAAAGGAAATTTGACACCTTACATTCCTGAAGCTGCTACAGTTGGGAAATATCCACATGTGGTATACGAAGTTTACTACAGATGGTCTCAGTGTTACGAGAAATCGAAAACCATTGCCCGATCTCACAGGTGTTGGAATCAACGCGTTCTTGTAATCGTGGCTGTCTGAAGGTCGGGAACAGGTGGTGCCGTGTGCCGACCATCTGCAGTTGCCTCTTTTGTTGGAACGTGGGGCACTAGTGAAAAAGTGCAGACGATGGATGTTTCCATAGAGAGCTGAACAGATAAGCTAATCTTTTGTGGCGATACGTATAATATATTGATAGGGAGGTAGGATTAAAGGGTTACTATATCCGTTTATTAGAACGTCCCTTTAAAGCTAGATCATATGTGCAAAGCTTCGTCAATAGAAGGATTCCCTTTTAGAAGTGATAAAGGGCCCAATCTAGCCTGAGAGAAAACACGAACGAATACAAATCTGTGTTAATTATTTACAATTACTGAGGGTAAACTATCTATATGCGTGACAGCAAAATTTATCGACGCTGGAAAACCTAACATCATCGGCTTTTCTTATTTTTTTGTTCTTGTTCAACATTTCTTAATCGATTTTCTTCGTTACTATTCGTTGTTCAATCCCAATTTTAGTCTGCCTGTGCAAAAAAAAAACCTCGGAAATTTAGAACTTCAAGATGGAAGGGATAATGAAGGAGGAGGTGATGCCAAAAAACCCTGGTAGATTTCGACGAATTTAGTGTAGGCTTGAGTTCTTAATCGGGTTTCGTTATTCTTATTTTTGATTTGGCATCGGGAGCACACGAGCTGATATCCAAGTACCTACAATGGTGCAATTTGAAACCCACGAAAATCCAGGCAAAACTGAAATTTAACGAGATAAAAAAATACCTACCTGTGCTTTACTTGTCCTCAGAAACTCGATTTCAAAATGAACTCTTGAAAGCTAAATTCTACTGCAATTCTGGTACGGTCGTCACAATTTACTAGGCGGTTTCGTGAAGGACGTTCACAAGCGTGTGAACGTTCTTTTTGTCTGTCAAAGTTCTAGGGGATGCGAACAGATCAACGTAAGGGGGTCCGAGTGGGCTCATTGGAGGGATCAACCGCAAACATAAAATAATTAGTCTTATTTCAAAAGTTTTCGATATTTTGATCCTCTGATTTCCCCATGACTGAAACTAGTAACTAGATCTAGATCATTAAACAAATGCGGTTTTTGATAAAAGTTTCAACTTTGGTACTGTTGTTTCGGAGGAAAGCTCTAGACGGTGGGCTGACGGATTATTGGTTATCCATTTTCAATGACAAACCTTATAAAGGTTTGATTATAAATCGATCAAGAAAAAAATGTTAGACCTCTCAAAAGTTGGTTCATGTTTCAGGATAGGTTAATGAATTTCAAAAATCTAAAAAAAAAAAAAATTTTAAATGAAATTTACATAAAACAAATCCTTCTGTCCGCCATTCGCTGTACGAAGCTTTTTTCCGACACCACCCAATCAAAGTTTCAGAAATTAGGCTAAAAATCCGAAATCCATCCGAGATATGCCAGTGATCCCGGCGTCTTGATCCATCAAGTTTGATAGATAATATTCAATGATAAAAATGTTGAAAAATCGTAATCTCCAAAAATTTCGATGTATCATGGTAGTTTTTTGTTGGATTTAGTTAGAAATTAGTTTCCTGAATCGAATGAGGCAACCCCGGTTGCTGTCTTTTACACGTTCAGTGGGAATTGACGTTGGCCTCAACGGGCGATCACACGCCTGGCGTGTGATATATCCACTACTATATTTTTGTATTCAAATACCTACGGAGTAAAGGCTCAATTATGTTCATGTTCAAATTTCAGTTGTTTTGTGGGTTTAATTTCTGAGTGATCCTAGGAAGCATTGTCTCAGGCTGTGCAATCCAAATCTAGTAGTGAGTTGATCCGCGCAGGGGATAATAAACATTTGCGAAATGATTTGTAGCGTTTTTACTTGATTTGAAAATTATGAGTCATACATTGTTGTCCCTTTACATGCGATATTGTAATCGTGGATGGTTGAAGGCCGAGAACAGGTGGTGCCGGATGCCGGCCACCTGCAGTCTCATCTTTTGTTATTTTTCTGCCTCCTGGAGCTCAACAGATGAGCTGAGTTGGGTTTTATCAAGGTAGCTACATCTATTTGCTACCTATTCACGTTTAACGCACACTGTTCTATTCTTGTACCTCTAGTGTCTTCCCAACTGCTGTTCTTAGTGTATGATGAGAATAGGTTACAACGAAATACGCCTCATAAATAGTGCCTAACACTAAGTAGGTAGCTATCTTGAGGTATAAGTACCATAGGTTGACGTTGGATCCAGGGACATTTCACCCGGGGCAAGAAATAACTTTGCCCCCCCCCCCCCCCACCATAGGCCCGATATCTCATGACTCATACCATCTTAATATACCAATGAACCAAAATATAAACATAATTAATTTGATTTATTCGAAATGTATAAACTCTTTGACTAAAAGAACTTGGTAAACTGAAACTTTTTTGCCTATTTGGCACCCCTCTAACTTTGGCGCCCGGGGCTGCCCCCCCCCCGGGTTAGATTTCTGGTTGGATCGTAAGTAAGTAAAAATAATCCTTGTTAGGTTTAATAAAATGTGATCAAACCTACAGTAGTTGTTCATGTTTTTTAAACTTTAGTACATATACCTACCAGTTGTATTGATGAAGGAAATCCTTACCGAATTGGAGGAAACCGAATGGACTTCCACCTTTGACCTATGGTTTTCACATCTTACAAATATTTTCTAGTATTTGTGGTGGATAAGGAATATGATACTCCAAGACTGCAGGCTAAAGTTCAGAGTGAGTCTCACATGGTTTTATATTATTTGGAACCTGTGTAATTACTGTAGATTACCTGAGGCTCATACGCTTTTGATTTCCACGTGTTGACAGAGCGGTGATGACCAAAAAGCCAGGAGAATGTGAAAGGTCATGGTTGACGGATCTCCACTTCACAGATTCCCAACGACTCCACACACCTGTCCCCATTCGCCCCTGAATACCTTTTTCTAACAATGTTAGGAGTGAAAGCCTTCCAAGATTGTCGAGGAAATTTCTTATTCAACTCCACAGACGGGTGTATTAGGCTCAATTGTTCTCATTTTCGTAGGGAAATTCCGCGTTTTTCAACGGCTTTCATGACACACGGGTGAGCTAGTTTCATTCGAGGTGTCAACATTAATGCCTTAACACCGCACGTGGTCCTGCAACTCTGAAAAACTGGTCTGAAGTCCAAAAATCGCCACTCAGATTATTCTTGATATGAGGATAAAGATGTGACTGATCAAATACGTCTAGCAAATATCCTTACCTACTAAGCCAGACGGAATAGTACGGCATTCAATCATTTAAAAATTCTAATGTTTGAGTTTCTGAAGCTGTTGAATCTATTTAAAAATTTGGCGGATGGAAAGATTCAGGGTATATGTGAACAGATGAGGATGGTGGCAGTCAATACCCCTCGGGGAACACGTTTTCAAGTAGTCCCTGCTTTTTTATTAATTTACTAACACTTATGTTTCTCGGTATCCCTGGTTGGCTGAAGTATGTACATCAAACAGAAAAAAGGGTCGAATATGATTATAACCTGCTGAGTTATGACCTTTCAAACAACAAAACCTAGTTTAATTGCGTTGCCTGCCAGCTCCCAATTTACTTAGTAATGCCCAAAAAGCCAAGTTTAGTCGAAATTCGAGTTACTTCATATTCTATACATGTCTCTGTGAGTGACTTACCACAAAGAACCGTAAATATTCCAAGCCTACCTCTCTGAGCTCATCTCGAAAATCACTGTCCCCTGCTTACAGGCACTGGGGTTACTGCTGGTTACATCCCAGCAAAACGTTCATGCTTTTGACCATGACGATTTGCCATAAAATGATAAAAATATGAGGCTTCGAACTTAATTCATAATGCTGAACAACAATTTTGTCAAAAACATTGCTGGATTCACAGGGACATCACACCTTTCAGCTAGTGAGTTTGTGGTACCCTACTATGGTTACCACAATGCCGTTCAACGTATAAAAGAGAAGACCATTCGGTTCGGGTACAATGTATGGTCGACTACTTCAAAAACCGGCTAGCCTGTAGTTTTTGAACCATACAAGGGAGGCAAATCTTTGCCTCTTGAACAGTAATGAGCCTATGGTCTTGATGCTGCCGTAGTTTTGGAGCTGGTGTCTTACCTTCACACACACTGGACCAAATACGTCAAATTAATTAGAAATCAAATTAACAGTTGCAAGGACAAAACAAATAAGTCCTTTCAAAAGTGGAGCTTACAAACTGATCCGCAGTTGTGAATGCACTCACATTGGACAAACATTAGGAAACTTAGAAACAAGATACGCTATTACAGTAACGTAATTCGAGCCCCCCCCCCCCACCCCAAATAAACATTGAGTGTGAGAAGTTCTTCTTGGAGCGAAATGTGAGAAAAAATTTATTTCGCGTTACCAAAGTCAGCATGAATAACCTTCAATAGGGGATGCGACCCCAATCACGGGTTCCATAAGGAGCTTGTGTTATGCGGGTCCCATAAGGAGTTTGTGTTTTGTGGGTCTGGTAGCCTAGAAACTAAAAATACTATTCTTTCTTTACTGAGAGAGCAAAACACCTTGGATATTACAACTTGTAATATCCAAGTACCACTGTCATAAAAGAATGTAAGGGAATATTATAAAATTAAACCTTGGCAAAAATGGTTCATTCTCTTACTTCTTTTACAGGGATATTGGTGTGAAAGGAGTTGAACTAACAAACTATCTTACCCACATATCTTCATTCTCGTTTTAGCACCACATCTTCCCCGCTTTTTGAAAAGTTTGCGCGGAGCCGAAGCCATGTTAGTTCTGCCGATAACATCGATTCAATTTCGATTGATCGATTCAATATAGTAGGCATCATCGATAGTGTCCTTCTTATTATCATCATCATGTTTTTCTAACTCATCAAAATCGTAATTGTTTCTGGAATTTTGTTCGAGTCCCAGGAGGAATTATGGTAAAATAAAAATAATAGAATGTTAACCGGATAAAACATTGGTAAGGAATCAACAAGCATTGGTGATTGAAATCGATCCGAATAATCGAATCGAACGGCTAAAACACTCGATACGTGAACCATTCGATATATGACCTTGTAGTCAGAATTGTTTACCTTTTCAGTTTGTTTACTTTTTGAGATTTCTGTTTTCCGAGATTTCAAGTCGTGTAATGCTATTTCGTGTCAACGGTTGTGCTACTTGAAAGTAATTTTGACTGGTGGACAATTGGGTGATGAAGTAACGAGCAATACGCAAAGACGATTTGAAGCGGTAAGTAAATGACTACTTAGTTCATTCGAGTATTTTCTTACACAAAGACAGGATTGTTCGGATAAAAAATGTTCTTCGTGTGTCCACCAAAAGAACGGTTAAGTCATTCTCTTGATTTATGCTATGTGCTTGCTTTTTCGTTAAATTTACTTAGGTCGGAAGCAATCCATTTTATCATAGTAGGTAGGACAAATTCTATCAATTCGAAGGTGATTGTTTTCGCTTAATAATTATCAATTATGAATCTTGCCAATCGACCATTTTTAGTAACCGATTTGGGCAACACATTTCTCCTCAGCTAAATCAGCAGGGTAGAAACACCAATTTTCGCTTGACCGCGGCTTGTTCGAGATGAACAACTTTGTTCCATACTGTGCGTCATATCATCCTATTTCTACGTACATGCATTTACGTGTTTATAAAACCGGTTGGTGAATCATGGACAAAAAATCCTCGCGTTTAGCCCACCCCGGACAAGAAATCCCCGTGTGAAAAATGACAGAAATATCCTATCGTCTAGTTTGCTGGTCTGGATGATCGCTACGCTCGCATTTCAAAAACAAAAAAATATCCTATATCAATCCTTTTAGTAAAGTATAGATCAGTTGGAAAAATAGTTGCGTTACCTATTCTGTGATTCAGCCCTAGTTTTCCGAAGTTTGGGATTTTTCGTCCGCCCTAGGGGATTATTTGTCCGGGGATTTTTTGTCCAATTACCCCGGTTGGTACATATTGTACATGTATTACATGACCTTTGAATGCTAATTTACTCGTACGTACATGAAAAGTAACAAATGATTAAAAAATAAAGTAGAAATAAGTTACTGTGAAGAGCTAAATAGACCTATGTAGGTGATATCTCCTATGTAGGTCCGCAAGACGGATCGTTGCCATCCTCATCACAGATGAGTGGTTAATACACCTTCACTTACACGTTCCACTGCTGTGGCTATAGGATTACAGGTAGATACCCCTTACACACCGTTCTCACCTCGACTTTTCCGCTTTCTCGTCCCGTCACATCTCATTAGACTTCGGAATTTTTAATATCGGCCCTTAATCACATTTCCCTCTGTTCCCTCGTCTGTAATCTAAGTAAATGTCTTCCTATTCATTATAATGATATAACAAAAGAGCTTGTACCTTGTTATTAGTTTCTAGAATTTAGACAAATGAAAATAAATCAATTAGTGTTACAAAATTTGGAGAGAAGCTGGGAAATGGACGAATTGATTGCTCCATATGAGTTTCATCATGACCAAATCTTAGCTGTACCGCATGTGTGAACAACAAATACTTGTAACAAGCTACATTAAGTTTTGTCATTCGATTTATTTGGGCCTAGCGGAAAACCAATATTTTGCACGAAATATACAATTCCTGTCCAAGGCTTCTCCAGTTTCCGCGATTTTCCGACGGTAATAAACTGGCAGTTGGGAACCATAAAAACTTAAGTCCGAAACCAAACTAATCGGCTGCGAAAATAACGCCATTTATGAAATAGACGGATGTTTTATTGATGAACAATAAACACCCAAACTTATGAAATATATTTATTGATGTTCATAATCCATAAAGTTTTTTATTTTTTTAAATAAATATATAACTCTATTGTTTAGTAGCATTACAGTTGTAGTCACATGGTGTAGGTAGTCACATGGCACATGTGAGGGAGTTTTAAGCCCAGTGGCTTTCTCCCGAATAAATCACAGTTTATTAGTTACAAGTTGGTAGTCGGGGAGATGAGAGTTAGTACGATCACGGCGGGAAGGGGGGGGGGGGGGGGTTTACTTTCAAGCAGATATTTAAGATTTTGATGTAGATACATTTACTTCAAAAAACATACAATCCAGAGTTTTTTTTGTTCGAATTCGTTAACTTCATGTATTTACAGCAATAATTATGTCTTCTTCTTCCGTTTGAAACAGTACCACGTTTTTATCTCATCCTACTTCGAAAGACTTACATACCTTCGCATGTCCCTACCTTGTATACCTGCCTACCTTTTACAAAAGTCGTGTTTGAACCTTTGAACCAACCTCACGAGCTTTCCATCGTGAAATTAAAAAAAAAAACTCCGTAAATGAAAACGACAGGGTGAAGCGGCGGCGCTCATAGCTCGTGACGGCTTCGGCGTGAAAAAGATGTTCTTGCTCCAAATAACTCGATTAAATGGAGAACGTGAGAAGATGACTTCTTCTCCGACGCGAAGTTCCAACGGCGAAACACCAATGAAGGTTTCCATTTCCAACGTGATCCCTTTCAAATTGGCAGATGGCAGGAATTCCTTGTTTCAAGCGGAAGACCTTACATTACCAACCTTACTCTCTGGAATTCAATCTTGTCCAAACATTAGCGGAGATCCTGTATGATGGAGCGTCTAGAAACCAATCATCCTGGATGCTCTAAACATTTGACTTTTGCGAGCTGACACTGAGCGAGCCTTTTCAGCTGACTTCAATTTTTACCATTTTTCGTAGGGCAAGTGTCCCAAACTCCGCTTAGCATAACTGCTTTTCCTTATAGCAGCTTTGTTTTCAGGTTAAACCCAACCAAAAAAAAAAGAAAAAAAAAAAGCCTGATATCACCAGTGGGGTCCTGTCATTAATCCCTGTAGCCCAAACTGCTGTTGAAAAATCCTGCTAGAAGTGATTCTAGATAGAGTGAGAAAACTCAAAATCGTGATTCCTAAGAAAGCGTTCCCAATTTCGCCCACCAGGTGTTCCTAAAACCGCCTGGTAGGCGGAATTAGGAACGGGCGATATACTAAGGATGAGAAGAACTAAAACTCATTTGGTACAAAGCTGAATATGATTAAAATGAACTTATATTACAATACTGGTGAACATAATACCTCCAAATAAAGTTATTGGGTAGCTGCATACCCTAATTTAAGCAATATGCACAGGTGTACAACTTCGTGGTCTTTTTTACGCACTGCATCCAGGGATCCTTCGTCTTCACTCAAATTTTTGCCACAAAATTAACACTCTACGTCGTTGTCATCTCCCTCGGAATCTGGATCATCGATGTCCATGTCATCGTCATGATGACGGCACATCTTCCTCACTGGAAGAGGATGGCGGTCGTTTCCATGGGTTCTTCTTTGTGCGTTAATTTTTATTTTGTTGGAGCTCCCTTTTTTGAGAAGTTTCTGCTGGGCACTCGTTGAAGCCTTTTAGGATTTCGCATCGTTGAAATCACGAAACTTTTTTTGTATGGTGAGCTGGTGATGACAACACTTCCAAACCCCCCCCCCCCCTCCTTCCTCTTCTCAGTATGATTTTAAGTTATTTCTTATCGTTGTTCGTCTAACTTTGAAAAGTTTTGAGGCACCCATTTCTTTCCGTTGCACCGCCTCTACCGCCTTCTTTAAATCTTCAGCTTCATAGGAAGCTCGACGAAGCTTCTTCCCTTTCTTCTCAGACATTTGCGAATTGAGATAAAAGTGATGCGGAAGAATTCCCAGCGTGTTCCTATTTCCGCCTAGTAGGCGAAATTAGGATCTGTTTTGTAGGCGAAATTAGGAACAGTGATAACTCCTCACACATCATTTGATAAAACCAACTAGGTACGGTTATTCTCTAAATTTAATACACCTGTTGAATCTCCATATCACAAGCTTCAACGTGATTCAAGAGAAAAAATTAAAAAACGGAACTTACCAGGTGTTTCAGTTGGATGAAGTTGAGAGAACAGTTCGATCGAAGACCATAAGAAAACAACAACGTTATTCACACATTTTTGGGTCACAACAAGACCAAAAATCCCAGCGCCTCTACATAGGCAATCTATGAACTTGATGTTACCATCTCAAATCTGTAGAAAACGCTGTTAGGCCCTTCAGGAAGCGAGTAGGCGCAATTAGGAGCCTAGGCGGCATTTGGGACACCTACCCTATTTCTTATTGTGGTTCCTAGTCTACCTGTGTGTTTTCACTTTCGGATTATGAACAATTTTGTTACCCCAAAATCAAAATTTTCACGCTTTGCGTTTTAGACCATACGTTTTAGACTCGTGTGAACAACTCAAGTTTCATGTCTGTTTGGCCCACACGTCCTTGTAACACACCCAATTCATATAGTTTTCGTCCGATTTAGATGACAATTTCAGAGAATGCGTGGTGGTGCGTCGGTTCTCTATGAATTTCATTGGTCACAAATTAATACATCACCCTGCGCAAGCGTATACATAAATCCATCAAGCATGGTTTTCTCGAGCTCTGCTCGCAGTCAAATTTTTATGGACAGCAAAGAACAGTTTGTAACAGATCTATTATCAATTTCAACACGAACTCGTCATTATTTTATCCGATATAGTATCAGCGATGCTATGCTATCGAGTTTTCTGAGTTGTTCACTGAAATCATTTTGTCTTTGTACGTTACGTGATTAATTGATTAGTCAATATAACGTTTGCTCATTGCATGAGATGGCCGGGTGGGGATTTCATGAACACAGACGTGCCTCCTCCCTCCACTGAATCTGTCACTTGCCATTCTGATGTTCTTCTTCAATAAATATAACCCAACTCTTCCAAAACGATATAGAATTTTGCTGGCTGTGCTCTGAAGTCGAGAATTTCCAGCATCGAACATTTTAAAATAAATTATTTATTTCACCAAATGCCTATAACATAATATTATTAATAGCATCATTTTGAAAATTCATTCAGAACTAAGATGATCCACGGAGTTTTCTAAGGTTAAATAATTTTTCATTTCAACGCTTCACAGTCAAGCAAGATGGTTTCGTGCGTTTAATGGTGGTTTGTTAGGCTTTAATCTTTTGACTATTTCACTTTAGTCAAGCAGTCAGTCAGCTTCCTCTTTGCCGTGAGATTTTAGCCGATGGAGGTACTTCACATCTTGTCCTTGTATTGCACAGCCTGAAACCTGTAATGAAGAGTTTCGAAAGTATCGAGTTGCTTTGACAATATTTCTCAGCACATTGTTCTGGAATATTTCAATGATTTCTGGGTTTGATTGAGCCATAGA
Organism: Creontiades dilutus; assembly: GCA_031894815.1. NCBI lineage: Eukaryota > Metazoa > Arthropoda > Insecta > Hemiptera > Miridae > Creontiades > Creontiades dilutus. The sequence continues at coordinate 972,591 of JAVIWC010004007.1, forward strand.
GCTCCACAGCAGAGGTCTATAAGTCCAAACTGGCTTAAGGACTTGGTTATCAAGCGTCAGCTTGTTCTTTATTGACAGCTTCGATCGTTTGTCCATTAGCAAATGGATTTTTCTGAGTTTCAGAAGAAGTTCTTCCTTCCCCTTCTTAACGTGAGCTTTCCAACTGAATCTGAATGGAATCATACCAAGGTATTGCCGGTAAAATGAACTGGAATGTAGCCGATTCTTTTTCAATGGAAATTTCAGTAGTTATTAGAGGTGGGTAGTGAGTGAGTGACCTTGTCTCATAGAACCTCTCTCTCAAGTGAACTTGTCCCAAATGACCTGCGGAGAGAAGACCTGCAGCTCATTACAGGACGTTTGCGACAGCATGGCTCCCGATGTTTGAACTACTCGGACAATCGCAAACTTCTCTTGGCAAGAAAAGTTCGAGACCTGCTGGTCGTAAGAGAACTGCAGATTGCAAGAGACCTGCAGGTCGCAAACGTCTCTCGCTGAGGAATCATCGCTCAAGATAACCATTCACTCCCCCACCTAACAACCTGAGCAGGTCGCTGTTAATTTAGAGCTATAATTGCGTAATTATCCCCTCGTTCGAACAAATTAATCTCACTTCTCATCATTTTTTTGTTAACTATCTCAGGCTACAATACGTTTTTCCAGGTCCCATTCATTCACGAAGTTCATCTTCTCCCACTGACCTTGTCTTTGGACTGAGTGCAGGGAGTCTACTCCCTTAGGTGACCTGGGTTTACACACCTCTAGTAGTTATCCTATACAACAACACGTTACAGGTTTATCAATAATGTTAGTTCATGACATGAAATCATTAAGTAGGAATACACTAAAGAAGCAGACGTATAAGAAACTCATTTCATTCAGTAGGTTTAAGCAGTAAACTTGTGAGCCACCTATTTTGTCTCTATTCCACTAGACATTTTTATTAGACCCTTCGAGTAGAGACAACATTTTCTCGTTTGGGCGCAGCATCCTTGAATTATTGCGAAGGTCGGGTTGGCGTTACTCTTCACGATCACGTTACTTTACGAGGACGGGCAAACCCGTAATTTCCGGACCCCACTGTTGCAATCTTGGGAAGAACGTCTATTTTTCCCTTGCTGTCTCTATTATTGTTCTGCCCATTTCTTGGTGCCACTTTATTGGCTTGTACCGCACCTAGCCCCTCTTGAAACATGAATAAACTCAAAAAAGGAAGCCCAATGTTGCCGCATACATCTAATTTCTTGGTGAGTACTTATTGAAGTATACTTTGTGCACAATAATAGGTACACTTGCAAAACAATAAATGTAACACAGTTGAATGATAATCCGTTGAAACGTTACGAGATGAATCAGACGAGATTCGTCCTCTCAATGTATATTCAAGATAATAAGTCCTTGTTAAGCATTTACGTTGTTTCATTGTCAACCGATTCAATTACAATAAGGAGGACGACGATGACTTTAGATAAAGAACTAGGTATTTGAGACAAGGCTGTACTAGACAAAACGACATACGTAAGAAAAGCGAGAAAATGACGATTTGTAATAAACTACTCAAAATTTGAAATGTACCACCTACAAATCCAACGGTATCCTCCTCCCAGGTGGTCACTGCGTGCAGTCACGGGCTGCGTTGTTTTCGAAGGCTCGAAAGAACAAGGGGAAGTGAATTTAACAGTGCAGCTGCCGAGAAAAATTTTATAGAGCAAAATTGGACGTAATTCAGCAGAAATGAAAAATGCTTCTGTCAGTCATGATCACTTGGTGGGGAACATTGAACCGATTACCCACTGAGCAAAATGATTCCCCTGTTTCGAGCATTCCCATGGCTTGGTTCAGCTGATCATCCGTTAAACGGTCCATTTTTCCCACAGAATATCGTAAAATCTTCCACCATTCGCGAATAGCACACAGCGACTGATGAGATGACGTTTTTCAGATGATTCGCCTGACGTTTTTTCGATGATGATATCAGGTTTAAAGTCCATTTTAGTCGGATTATGCGGTTGTGCTTGCACTTACAATATCTTCCTTACACCTCGGACCTTTGAAAACAAAATCATGACAGAACCTGAGCGCAGTGACCACCTGGGAGGAGGATACCGTTGGATTTGTAGGTGGAACGTTTCAAATTTTGAGTAGTTTATATAGCTTTTCCAAATCTAGTTCAACATTTTCCAAACCAAATTCAACATTTGACAAACCAAATTCAACATTTGACAAACCGAATTCAACATTTGACAAACCAACTTCAACATTTTACAAACCAAATTCAACATTTTACAAAACAAATTCAACATTTTCCCAAACAACTTCAACATTCATTACATTTTTAACGAAATTTAGTACTAGTGTAAAGGTTGGCCGGCTGCCACCGTTGGTAGAAAAAGCAAAGGGTTCATAACATAATTCGAGCAGTCATAGCCCAGAGCAGTTATTGCCGCTACTCCCCGTTCAGTTGCACGTGGTAAGACATGGTATCGTTCTTCGCTGAGAATATTCCTCACCACGGTCTTAATTTTAGAAAATGCACTCTCAGCTGGATTCAACATGGGAGAATAAGGTGGAAGAAACATTTGACTTATTCCATCGAATGCACTTGAATCAACCAATTGTCGAATCCCGGTAGAGCGGTGAATTTGCGCATTATCCATCACCAGTACGAATAATTCGTTTTATTATTCTTGATAAATAATTTGGTTTGTAAAATTTTGAATTTGGTTTGTAAAATGTTGAATTTGGTTTGGAAAATGTTGAATTTGTTTTGTAAAATGTTGAATTTGGTATGTATAATGTTGAATTTGGTTTGGAAAATGTTGTATTAGATTTGGAAATGCTATATATATAAATTTATTACGTTAAAAAACACTCAATAAAATGTTTTGTTCCGGTATTTCCATAATTCAGAAACCAATCATAAAGAAATATTACGACGGACAACTGATAAATTAAATTATTATTTGATTTTACAACAGCAATACATGGTCTTTGATACAATCAATAAGAATATGAGTTACCCAATAACCACGTTCCAATTTTCAAAATTCAAAAATTAGATTAAAATGGATATCAAATCTGGCTGGGCATTGCATAATGTTGTTGTAGTCAGTTCAAAAATCTTATTACTTACTCCTCGGCGCTACAGCCCATGAAGGGCCCTGGCCTCCTCAACGACATTTTTCCGGTCAGCTCGATCCTGAGCTCTTGACCTCCATCTCCCGTCCCTGATTTTCCTCAAGTCTTCCTCCACATCATCAAGCCGCCTTTTTCGCGGTCTTCCCCGCAATCTGCGGCCTCCTGGCTTTCCTTTATATGCTTTACGCACGGTCCTATCCTCACCCATCTCTCCACATGGCCGATCCATCTAAGACGACTCGCCTTTATCTCCACAACAATGTCGGGATGCCCTTACAGCTCTCGTAACTCGAGGTTTGCGCGCATTTCCAACTTCCGTTGACATATTTGGGGCCAAAAATTTGCGGAGGATTTTCCTTTCGAATCGCCTCAGAAACTCTCCATCTGCCTGTGCAATGGTCCAGGCATCGGGACCGTAGAGCACCGCTGGTCTTATCATTGTACGGTACACTCTAAGTTCGATATTTTTGCTAAGCGTGTGGGCTCTAAACACCCGGCTCAGAGCATAAAAACATTTATTGCCAGCCACTACTCTTGCTCTTATCTCCTCCTTCATGCTGTTGTCCTCAGTAAGTAAGGTTCCCAGGTATTTGAAGTTCGGGGTGCGACAAAAATCTTATTAAGTAGTCGTTGGTAATTTCTCAGTTCTCTCATAATTTCCAGCTGTTCCTTCTATTCTTCATAAAAATGTCTTGTATTGATTGAAGTCGGCAAAGATTTCATTCAAGTTTAACCCAAAATATTTGGAAGTTGTTTTAGTTTTAAGAACCAGACTCCCCTTTTCCTCAAATTTTTGTGTTGAGACTGAAAAATACTCTTACCGAAAGGGTCTTTCTCCGGATCTTACGCGTTTACGCTGTATTGATATCGATAATTGTGAGTTACGACTCGTGAGACAGTTGACACTTCAAAAACCCCGTCGATTAATTTATTGTCTGTAATTGACAGTGTTGACCCTTCTTCAAAGACTCCGCATTTAACCCGCAGGATAAGAGAAGATAACGATTCATAAGATTATTGACCCACTAAGATAAATGCAGAAACCGACGAGTATTCACGAGTGTTTTGGTGACATCCGATTCGTGGTTTTTGCCTTCCTTTAAAAATAGATGAGTAGATAAAATTAATGCCAGTTTGACGTGAATATGGCCACCGATTAAAGCATAGAAACATAAATAGGTATGACTGTATTACTTCGCCGAGTATCTGAAGGTTCAATGAAAAGTTAACAATCTGCCTGAAAAATAATAACAATTATAGGAGTGCCTCTGTGTTATTCTCGATCTATCCAAGCTATTAACCGATTATGTCCCAGTTCGTTCATAAGTAAATCGTGCAATGATATTTCAATGGGATGATATTTTTCTGGGAGATTGTTTGCGACACTGATCTCCTGCAGCGGTAAAAGGATGTACTAAACAGACAATGGCACCGATTGAATAAAACTTGATTTTTCTTCGGAATTAATGACTTATTTAAACTGATACCACAAACCTGTCATTAACACCCATTAGCTCTAATGACATATCACCCAGAATTTCAGCAACATTTGGCTAATAGGGAAGAAATTAGCTTTAGGGCTTGCTTAGTACCTGATCTGGGTGTTTCTGCACTTGCCTACATTCGCTTAGGAACATCAATGACACTTCAGTCAGCACTTGGGTTGAGTGAAAGGATGTTCGTCTTGTCGGGCAGCAATGTACGGTGCCATAGGTGGCAGGGAGGTTCAAAGAGGATGCTATATGAATGTCAGAGTCTAACTTTGGATAAGAGGTAACTTAGCTCAACAGGGTAATTCCACACCCTGTGATCCCTACCAGCAACCCCAACCCTACAGTAGCTTCCCCTCACCAATCCTACAGTAGCTCACTCCATTCGGCACTCCGTCTGTTGGACCACGTGCGAACCGGGTAAATTGGGCTGAGCCATTTCCATCGTAATAAACTGGTGGGAGGGACTGGTCGTAAGTGTATACACAGCTGTTCGAGGTTGAAATACGTGCAGAATGCAATGGTGTGTAATTACAATTACCAACCGCAACGGGCAGTAATGACAGGTTTTCGGGCTGCCCGTCTTTGAGACAGACGCGCGGCGGCTTCCCAAACACGGAATCTTATTTGACTTTCCACGGTGAATGGGATGGACCCACTAATTGTTGCATAGTTCAAAATGAAAGTGGGTTGAATGGAATTTTTTATTTGCAAAAGCCTTCCGGCGCTACAAGATTGGCAAACCATGTGCAAAGTTAGTACCTAATACCCCTCAATGGATTTAGTAATAAACAGAACAACAAATGAATACAAATTGATACACAGAATGAATAATGATACAAAATAATTAATTATGGCAATCAATGTAGGAAGCCTTCGTTCAAAAGGAAAACTGTTGATCGTGCACAATTATTATATTTATAAAGAAGAATACTTTTGGACATGGGGATATATCTTGAAAGCACAACTGAAAAAAGAAAAAACGCTCACCGCGGAAAACGGGACATATACAGAGGGTCTTCATCATCAAGTTCTACCAAAAAGTTGTAACTGACAAAATTTTCAATTTGTTACGATATTTTGCCTGCCATTTTTAATTGCCGATTTTGCCTCCAAATTTATTAGGGAATAACCCCACATGCTTAACAGTATAAGTCAAAAATCCACCAGCATTTTAGTTCATGGCCCTCAGCATCATCGTGTGTGAGGCGATTGGGCTGGCTAGAAGTTGAGACGAACTGGACTTGAAAGGGAGTACAAGAACGGACTTCTAACAGTAATTCCTTGATTATTTTATGGATTTTAGAGCGGACGGACAATGCAAATTTAGAATCTACTCACCTTGAAACGCAAAATGACAAAATGTAAGAAGGAATCATGTTTTCAGAAAGAACGATCGGTTGTGGTAGAAAATGGCTTTTATAAATACCATCAATTTGGCGGGATTGGTCACCTGTTCAGCTCGTTTATAAAACTTTGATTGTACATTGAGAAGAAAGGAAATTGAATGCTCTTGCCAACTGTGCCCTTAGATTTGAACGTAATTGGCAAATTAAGGGAGTGATACGCATTTTAGTGAAGTAAGTCCAAAACACGAAAAACATCTTAAAACTGAGATATCTCGGAAAAGCCTGCAAAAAGTCTGGGAGCACCATTTATTGAAAATTAGTTGCAAAACCGAGTCCTGAAGATTGTATCACTAGTTCTGGGGCACCCTGTATAAGTGCTAAGTCGGAGTTAAATAGTGGTATTAACATCTTGTATAAACTACATGTTTCAAATAAAATTTGAGAATTACGTACGAAGGTTTAGGGTGTCTTCGAGCGGGTAACGACACTCACAGAAGCCGCATCAACAGGGTATTTTCTCTTTCACTCGCAAATCGTACTACGGACAGGTGGTTGAAGCTAGTTATTATTTATGTCGGAGGGTACCGGCGTACTATCATTAGAAAGGCTCCCAATTGGTAGGTTTGTACTTTCAATGTCAAGTCGGCACGCGACTTACACTTTTTCTCAAATGCCAGTTGCGTGTTTGAACCTGAGATTCCGCCGTTTTCTACCACCTGTGGATTTTACTAGAAATGGAGAATTTCTTGACTTTTACTAAAGTGGTATTTACGTATGTACCTACCAATTACGATTTTCCGGGCGTGTTATATAAGATTGGATGCGGTTCCGTGTAACCAAGATTCTGCCCAACAAATCTACACTAGTAGAATCGCTTGAGCGAATTTTCCAAAATCGTCGATTAATCGATTGATATAATCGCATATTAATATGGAATCTGTGTTAAAACTGGTGTCTCTTCTTTTGGTGTAAAAACCTTCATTATGATCTCCAACTACTGGTGATTGAAATCGATCAGAATAATCGAATCGTACGACTAAAACATTCGATATGTGAACCATTCGATACAGGACCTAGTGGTCAGAATCGTTTACCTTTTTAGTTTGTTCACTTCTTGACATTGCTTGTCGGTAATTTCAAGTCGAGTCATGTTATTTCGTGCCAAAGATTATGGTATTTAAATGTAATCGGGACTAGTGGAAAATTGGGTGCGGAAGTAATAAGTGATTGACCAGTGCATTCGAGTATTTCCATATCAAGGACAGAATTGTTAGGATAAAAAATGTTCCTTATGTGTCTACCAAAAGAAAGGCCAAGTAATTGTCCTAATTTATAGATTGCAATGTTAAGCTGCAAACATACAAGTACAACGTGCAATATTTTTTCAAGTTTCCTTAGGTATGAAACTATTCATTTACATATAAATATGATATGATTTCGATTATTGACCGTTGAATAATACCAGTTTACCAATTCTTGAGATTCGGTCGGTTTTAAATGAGAGATGCTTCAGTTGGCAACGTCTCTGAAAACTTTCATTTCCATTTTCAAGCTAGTGTTGAGTTTTGGGGACAAGGGAGGAGTTCCTTCCTCCAAGCACCCCCATAAAAAAAATTAATTATGAAAATATGATCATGTTCATTTTCTCATTGTAACATGGGGCGTATACAAATTTATTACATAATCTTTTAATGTACTGCATGCTTCCCCCCTTGAGAAAGGGGATTTATTACCCCATTACACAGCACCACTAATATTTATGATATTACCCATTTCAAAATCGCATACGGTTGTTTTCTAATAATTTGTAACATCCTAAATTAAAAAATCGTATTACAACGAAAAACGCTGCAAATTCTAAAACTGGGGTTTATTATTCAAAGCGCTTGCGTTAATAATGAATTGGATTAAACTTTGAGTGTGCGTTTTTTTATTGAACCGATGCCACAATAAACGTTTCACAAAACATCTATAATTTATCAAGTTTTTTGGAACGTATTGCGTTAAAACATCCCCAAATCCAAATTTAAACGATGTAGCCAAAGGTAGACAGATGTAGAGGGGCCACACAAACATCATCAACTGATCAATCCAAATAGGTGTTTTGGATGAGAACCGATTTAGTCGTCTATGCATATCTCCTGAAATTCAATAATCGCTCAATCACCTGTAAAACACGCACACTCCGAAGCTTAGTAAGATTCAAATCATGAACGCAAGCCAATTGAATAATAAACCCCTGTGAAAGAATACTTATTTACCCCAGTAATAATATTGAATAATAAACCCCAGTAATAATATTGAATAATATTTACCTATATACTATCAGAATGCTTCAACCCGTGTATCGGCTACTAACTACACTACAAGTATTCACATCGGCTATCACTCCAGTATCCACATTCACTACAACTCGACGCTATCGGCCGGACATCACTAGGTTACAAACAAACAATAATAAACGAAAAAACGCAAATGTTGGCACCATAAATCGGGCCATACATCGGGAATAGGTTGACCTACGGACGTGGGAAGGGCTCATTCGATTCCTAATGGTATGTTCTTCAAATAGGAAAATATTTAGGCCGATTCGACTAGTTTTGAGGTTTTCAGGGATTTTACAAAACTTTTACAGCCCTTAAAGGGCACTTTAAATTGAGTGAGGGCTCCTGGCTCAGGAATTGGGGAGTCGTCGGACCAAGATAGATTTTTCCTGAAAATTTCAGATTTTTTGCTCCGGCCGTTTCGGAGATATCGTGCGTACGGCGGACGGACGGGAAGATTGAATCGTAAACCACGAACTTTTCAGGGGGGTTAGAATTTTTTTCCAGAGCGATTACAATGGTTTATTATTGAATAATAAACCAAAAAATTAATTATGAAAATATGATTATGTTTCTTTTTCTCATTGTAACGTGGGGAGTATACAAATTTATTACATAATCTTTTAATGTTAACGTAGCCCCCCCCCCTACCCCCTTGAGAAATGGATTTATTACCCCATTCTCCCCACCCCCACCACCACTAATATTTATGATATTGCCTAGAGATTTCCCAAAAGTCGCATACGGTTGTTTTCTAATAATTTGTAACATCATCACCTCGTAAAAACATATAAAACTACGGCAAAAAGAGCGAGATAATTGGGGAGCTATTATGCGAATGATGAACAATTTGTGCGATGAAAATTGGGAAGTTCCAACTCTTTAACAACGGCTCCGTTCTACGCAGATCGGAACAATTTCGTGACCATTTTTGTACCGTTTTTTGGCGGTTAGATTATGGGTAAAGCATGTTTTATGCTAATGATTCGTGATTGAAATCGGAAATATATGTATGTGTGAAAACTGAAGGTCGGGCTTTCATGAATGGCAACCCGCAATAATCACCAACGTGCTCTCGTATAGTTCGGAGGCCCACTCAACTCGACTCGGGATCTGACCGACCCGAGAGCTCAACGAGCCGGAAACGAGCGATGAGGGAAAATTTCTCGTGAGAACGGAACCGTCCGACCGAGCGGGAGCAGGGAAGGACCCTCGCCAAAATCCGCCTACGCCCTCTAACCCGCTTCAAATACTAATGCGATCGCAAGAGCCGGACTCGGCCTAGTTTCGACGTTGATTTAGCACATTTGGATGACCCTATGTGAATTTCTCTACGCAACAACAAACCTAGTTTGGGATTTGGATCGAGAATGAAGTCGAGAGAGTGAAAGAGGATTTGATTTATCAATGGCAAGATAAGAGCATAGGCGCAAATGCACCAAAGAGTTCTTTTAAAAAAGTAGTTCTTTTCCCAGGCAAAACAAATTTCAAAAAAAAATTCATGATTGAAACAAAGGTTCCATTTTATTAACATTATTTAAAAAAAAACTGCGATATTCTGAATGCGCTGGAATAAACGAAAAAACTCCTATTTAAAATTGCCGCAAGTGATGCGGAGAATACCAGACACGCAAATGGCTGAATTGCCAAACATGGCCGTGACATAGTAAAAAAAAAAAAGAATGCGAGTGTGCGCTTGCCAGCAACCGGAGAATACCAGACACGTCTGTTGTTATCGCTGACGTGAAATGGAGCCACAATTATTGCAATGATGAGTTCTTTCTTTGTTGATAAGTTCAGGTCCCATCCCACCCGTAGTTTCCACCGAACATACAAGATTAATTTATACATGAGGAGGCCCCCCCTCCCCCCTTAAATAAGTTGACTTGATTTATCAGTGGCATGATAGGAGCATAGGCACATGCGCAACAAAGAAAGTTGAAATGCTTAACTCTTTAAAAAAATTTTAGGCAGTCACCTAACAACCTAAAACTCCTTATTCACGAAGTGATGTATAAAATTAGAAGCAACTTGGTCGAGTTCTGAACTGCAGGAATATGAACTTGAGGAAGAGCTTGTAAGCTCCTGGTAGGATTAACTGCTATTACAGATTCTAATGAGTAAAAATTTTTGTATATAGAAAATAAATATTCTCTGATGTAAGAAGCTAGGATGTTTGATAATGTTCAAGTCCATAAATGCCTGCTCACAGCAAGTACCGTGTTCCTTTTTCGTGCGCTAGGATTTCTAAGGATTTAATCTTTTTGATCTAAGAATCAGATTCTAGACCTTCGAATACAAAATTTCAGCTCAAAACTGCAAACGGTTCCGACAAAAATCGATTTAAAGAAAGAAAAAAAAAACTCACTCGTAGCTGGACAAAGCTGAGACACATAGAAAATTTGGCAAAATTTGTTTTATCTTCGAGATAACTACATAAGGACACCTCATTGATTTTATTTTGACCAGAAAGCAGTAAACCATTCATTTTTACTGATAGATTCACTAGGGTCGGAATTGATCTCGTTCTGACGTTGGATGACCCGGTCATCATGACCGTTTGCGAATTTTTCTACGCAACAAGAACCTAGCTTGAGAATACTATCGAGAATGGCTTCGAGGGAGAAAGAACGATTTCATTTACCTTCACAGGAATATATCAATAATAATGTCATGCTGCTACTAATCTTTCTTAACTAACTGTGAAGCCTTGAGCGAGATGCTTCCGCGCTACCCACATCCCGATGCAGCGAACCGCCAGTCTCCGCCCATAATTGACCAGCAACTATTGTTATTATTTGATACTAATGATGACTCAACAGTGTCAACCCATTCAACATTGCAAAGGTCACGGAGTTTGACTTCTATTCACTTCATTATATTTGGTTTTCCACAAGTTCGTCTCGAGTGATTTAGCTGGATTTTAGTCTAAGTTCACGATGTCACACTTTCCGAAACTCTTGCACAAAGTCATCGGGCGTTACACTCCCAGAGGACTTTCCATGGAGTTAAGAGGACTGTGAAAGGACTTGATTTTCGGAGTGGAGGGAAAAGGTACTTACTTGGCCCAACCTCTAACTCAGAAATTCCTAAGAGGGAAGGCCAGAAGTTCTTGGAAGTCGTCTGGCCTCGTCTTCCCTGGAGGGAATTGTTAACTTACAATGAGTCTGCCACCACTACCTCAAATATCTGATTAGTCCAAAATTTCTCTTACCCTCCTCAAAACTCTGCTGTTGAAATAAATTATGATCATTTCAGTTTTTTTTTTAGAAAATGAGCTCATAATGCCATGCTGCTACTAATCTTTTTTATCCAACTGTGAAGTCTTGAGGGAGATGCTTCCGCGCTACCCACATCCCGCTGCAGCGAACCGCCAGTCTCCGCCCATAATTTATTATTAGCGCCTCGTGCTCCCATAACCGAACTAAAAGGAGCCCTTGTTGATTTACAACATTCCACTTTGAAGGATCACGAACTTCCGCGGTATTTCACAGTTCACTCGTCTACTAAGCTGTTAACGTCTAGTATTATTTATTATTGGTTAGTCATTAAAACGGAATCTCGATGCTTTTTAATATAAATCCGATATTGGATTGAGATTGGAGTAATTTCCGGCTAACGAAGCAATTAACTCTATTGTTCAAAATGTTATTGTCCCTCTGCCTAATAAAATGTTTAGGGTAATTTTTTTGATTTGAAATTGGACCGATTCTCAGATGTTTGTAAATTCTTCGTTTTAGGTGTCGTATCGTTTTTTGTTTTGTTTCCGAGTTTACTTACCTGCAGGAAACTGAAGCAACGTTTTCACTTTCGAGATATGAGTAATTTTTTTCTTCAAAATCAAAATTTCTACTCGTATTCTACTTGTATTTTAGACCATTCTGAACGACTTACGTTTTGTGTCTGTCTGTCTGTGTGTCAACTGTGTCCTCAACCACCTCCACAGCATAAAAACTATAAAAATTAAAGAAGCCCAACAAAAAACGCTGCAAATTCTTTCACTGGGGTTTATTATTCAATGTTCATGATTTGAATTTCTACTAAGCTTTGGAGTGTTCGTGTTTCACACAGCGATTATTGAATTTCAGGAGATGTGCATAGAGCACTTAAATCGGTTCTCAACCAAAATACCTTTTTGGATTGATCAGTTGATCATATTTGTGTGCCTTCTGAAATTCAATAATCGCTCTATCACCTGTGAAACACGCACACTCCAAAGCTTAGTAGAAATTCAAATCATGAATCATTGAATAATAAACCCCAGTGAAAGAATTTGCAGCGTTTTTTTTTTTCAAGAGAACATTACAATTGGAAAATATTCTATTTGAAAATTTTACATTTAGTAAGACGGAGCATGCATATCAGAATGCTTCAACCCCTGTATCGGCTATAAACCCTTTTGGGAGTTCACTACAGTATCCACATTCACTACCCCCCCCCCCTGTTGTTTTTGTTTTGTTTGCAGTAACCTAGTGATGTAGTAAATGTGGATGCAAATGTTGGCACCATAAATCGGGCCATACATCGGGTATGGCTTGAGCTACGGACCGGGGGAGGGGCTCATTCGATTCCTCGTGGAAAGTTCTTCAAAAAAGGCCGCCTTGACTTTTTTTGAGGTTTTTAGGGATTTTACAAAACTTTGACAACCCTTACAGGGCACTTTAAATTAAATGAGAGAGCTGGCTAAAGAATTGGGGCGTTCGGACCAACATGGATTTTTCCTGAAAATTTCAGATTTTTTGCTCCAGCCGTTTGGGAAACACCGTGCGTACGGCGGACAGACGGAAAAATTTTTAGTGCAGATTTGAGTTCCACACCCTCTGAAACGTAAACCATGAAATTTTCGGCGGGGTTAGAATTTTTTTTTCAAGAGCGATTATAATGGTTTATTATTGAATAATAAACCAGAACAATATCCTACGTTACTACGTTCTCCTCCTATGTTATATTGGTTGCCTAGTAAATCGAGTAATTAGCTTGATTATTACCAAATTATGTTCCTATATCTGAATAAGTGTTAATTAATAACAGCGCGCAGCATAACTGTCCATTCTCCATCACCGCGTTCAATCTCCTTCATATCTTCGATATTAATGTTCCTCACATTTGAAAGGACCATCCGAGACGAACAGTGTTGATTTTCTAGGAAGATAAAAGACATCTTACCAATTTATTCTGCATTGCGAAATCGTCACAGTGGTTAACTAACATAATTATTATTCTCTAGTAGATCAATGGGCGAAGATGAAGTGGTAGGCTGGTAGATTTCTTATCTCGATATCAGTGTAACAACGTCGGAACAATATGCGAAGGTGTAAAAGTTAGAAAGGAAAGAAAGTGAGATCTTCCGTTTCCTGAGGGGATGAAAGCGTATCAGTTGTTGCAGCTGTATCAAATTAGAATGAACGAACCAAACCCAACATCAACGCGATCTAGGGAATTTTCAAAGGAAGTGCAACTACGGCGATGAATTCGAACTGTTGGGATGCGACTTGGCTGGAAACTTTCTCGAATGAAATCAGCTAGACACCTTGCATCTATGTCAGGGGCCTTCTGCGTTTTTTGCGAACCTTTCCTGCCGGAATCTAAATCTGACTCCACATACCTAATAAAATTTCACTATTTGACCCAACAAAACACACAGACAATTTTGATCAATAATTATCAATAATTAAAAGAAATTGGACCCCCCTGAAAAGATGCTGTTACGTTTCAAGATATGTAGAAAAAGCAACAAATTCTTTCACTGGGGAGATATGCATAGAGCACGTAAATCTGTTCTCAACCAAAATACCTATTTGGATTGATCAGTTGATCATATTTGTGTGCCTCCTGAAATTCAATAATCGCTCTATCCTGTGAAACACGCACACTCCAAAGCTCAGTAGAAATTCAAATCATGAATCATTGAATAATAAACCCCAGTGAAAGAATTTGCAGCGTTTTGTTTTCAAGAGCGATTACAATGGAAAAATATTCTATTTGAAAATTTTAACTTTCGTAAGACGGAGCATGCATATCAGAATGCTTCAACCCCTCTCGGCTATAAACCCTTTTAAGAGTTCACTACAGTATCATTCATTCATCATGAACGCAAGCCAATTGAATAATACACCCCAGTGAAAGAATTTGCAGCGTTTTTTTTATTGAACCTCAATACCCCCCCCCCCCCCCACAATAAAAACATCTATAATTTATCAAGTCCTTTAGCACTCGTATTGCGTTAAAACTTCCCCAAATCGAAATTTAAACGATGTAGCCAAAGGTAGACTGATGTAGAGGATTACACAAATATCATCAACTGATCAATCCAAATAGGTATTTTGGTTGAGAACAGATTTACGTGCTCTATGCATATCTCCTGAAATTCAATAATCGCTCTATCACCTGTAAAACACGCACACTCCGAAGCTTAGTAAGATTCAAATCATGGACGCAAGCCAATTGAATAATAAACCCCAGCGAAAGAATACTTATTTACCCCAGTAATTATATTGAATAATATTTACCTATATATTATCAGCTTTTCATGCATATCAGAATGCTTCAACCCGTGTATAGGCTATAAACTACAAGTATCCACATCGGCTATCACTCCAGAATCCACATTCACTACAACTCGACGCTATCGGCATCACTAGGTTTCAAACAAACAATAATAAACCAAAAAACGCAGATGTTGGCACCATAAATCCGGCCGTACATCGGGAATGGTTTGACCTACGGAGGTGGGGAGGGTCTCATTCGATTCCTCATGGTATGTTCTTCAAATAGGTACACATTTAGGCCGCTTCGACTTGTTTTGAGGTTTTTAGGGGTTTCACGAAACTTTCACAACCCTTAAAGGGCACTTTAAATTGAGTGAGAGAGCTGGCTCAAGAATTGGGGCGTCGTCGGACCAAGGTGGATTTTTCCTGAAAATGTCAGATCTTTCGATCCAGCCGTTTGGGAGAAATCGTGCTTACGGCGTACGGCGGATGGACGGAAAATTTTTATTGCAGATTCGGATTCTACACCCTTTGAAACGTAAACCATGAAATTTTCAGGGGGGGGGGGGGGGGGGGGTTAGAATTTTTTTTTCCAGAGCGATTACAATGGTTTATTATTGAATAATAAACCAAAAGACGCTGAAATTATTACACATTAAGTTATTTACCTCCTCATTTATTCACAAATTATTTATTTATTATTTCTGTATTAGTTATTCCATTTACATAAATCACAGACACGCAGTCTGTCGTACATTACCTATCTTAACTCGGCACCTCGCGCCCTGCAGGTCTTGCTCAGACCTCCCGTTGAGGGGGCCCTGCTGCACGACCGCCTACCTAACGGATTTTTAGATGTTGAGCGAACGAATGATCTTAGGTACTTCTATGATTAGGAACCTGATATTAGGTCGGATTTTTCAGCCACATTTCGAGCGATTTCCAACAGTCGATTACGTCTTCCCGCATCGTGAGGTTGGTGAATTTTTGGATATCCGGCGGCTTTCCGTAAGGAGGATGGAGCAGGATCTTCTTTTTCTCCATGAGGTCTGGCAGAATCAGGTTGATTCGTCGGAGTTCCTTGCGTCCCTCGCATTTCGCGTACCTGCTAGAGCCTCCAGGAATTCGGAATTGTTTCGGCTTCCCCATAACCGCACCAATTATCTGGTCAACTCTCCGTCTTCAAGAATCTTGAGGCTGGCAAATGAGCACCTCCAAAATGTGGACATTTTCAGTGTATCTCAGAGAAGTTTGAAAACTTCCTTACAAACCATACTTGAGTAAATGACGAACCTCCCAAAACTCTGTTACTTTTGTTTTTTTCTGTAGAGGCAGCAATTTTATTTTTCTTTGTAATTGGGCTTAGCCGTGTTAAGGAATAAATAAATCTCTCATGTTTCAATACAGTTGACGAGAACAAGCGGAAGCATTCTTGTTGCCTGCATTTTTCATTTCATCTTGTTAAATTTCATTTGGATTTCTACGTGTGTTTCCGAGTGTACCCAGGAAGCACACATGTGCAGTCCAGTTCTGTTGATCCGGTGATCCGCGTAGGAGGGTTGTCTCATTCAGAAAACCTTTGTGGAATCAAATGCAGTGTTTAGGTTTTCATTTTCCTTGTCACCGTTCATTTTGGTTTATTATTCAATAATAAACCATTGTAATCGCTCTAGAAAAAAAAAAAAATTCTCACCCCCCCTGAAAATTTCATGGTTTACGTTTCAAGGGTGTAGAATCCGAATCTGCAATAAACATTTTTCCGTCCGTCCGCCGTACGCACGATTTCTCCCAAACGGCTGGAGCAAAAAATCTGAAATTTTCAGGAAAAATCCATGTTGGTCCGACAACGCCCCAATTCTTGAGCCAGCTCTCTCACTTAATTTAAAGTGCCCTTTAAGGGTTGTCAAAGTTTTGTAAAATGCCTAAAAACCTTGAAAAAAGTCAAGGCGGCTTAAATTTGGAATCTTTTTGAAGAACTTTCCATGAGGAATCCAATGAGCCCCTCCCCAGGTCCGTAGCTCCAACCATTCCCGATGCATGGCCCTATTTATGCTGCCAAAATTTGCGTTATTTTGGTTTATTATTGTTTTTGTTTTGATCGCAGTAACCTAGTGATGTAGTGAACGTGGATACTGGAGTGAACTCCTAAAAGGGTTTATAGCCGATACACGGGTTAAAGTATTCTGATAACCATAAGAAAACGCTGCAAATTCTTTCACTGGGGTTTATTATTCAATAGGCTTGCGTTCGTGATTTGAACTTCTACTAAGCTTTGGAGTGAGCGTGTTTCACAGGTGATAGAGCGATTATTGAATTTCAGGAGGCACACAAATATGATCATCTGATCAATCCAAATAGGTATTCTGGTTGAGAACCGATTTACGTGCTCTATGCATATCTCCTGAAATTCAATAATCGCTCTGTCACTTGTGAAACACACACACTCCAAAGCTTAGTATAAATTACATTCATGAACGCAAGCCAATTGAATAATAAATCCCGGTGAAAGAATTTGCAGCGTTTTTACATTGCACTATCGTAGCACGAATTCATACATTGGCACAGAACGTGTGCACATAAGATCAGATGATGTCACGACCCATATTTTTGTAAAATCCCAGAAACTGGGTTTTAAGGCCGATTACCTTCCCTCTCCCCAATCGAATGTTTAAGTAATAAATCCTTCCATTTATTGAGTTTGAAATCCTGAGGTAGGTAGTTGACGTAAAAGATTGACGGCCCATGTTTTTCAAATGTGCAATCAACAAAATGTGAGTAATTTTGTATTCCCGTTTGCGGGCTTTCAATGAATGACAATCATGTAAAACGACTGTTGGGAATTCAAAATCAAAGGTTGAGCGTTAAGTGAACGAGGTAAAGCACATCCTTCGAGGCATTCAACAACAGAAGATGCAGATTACCGGACCATAAAAGGAGAAACGAAAAGGAGATGTATCTCCATCTCCGACCAAACAACTGGCACCATTTTCCTTCGGAGCCGCAAACAAACATGACTCGTACCCGTAATGGTAGGGTAAACACGGGAAAGAGATGAGTTCCGAGGATCCCAACATAAACAAGGAATACCGCCAGTTGGTGAAGTCAGGGGAGGAGAATCGACTGTAAAAGACCCACCGCAGGCGCATTCACATTGACTTCCCTCGGATATATCTCCTCGATCATTTAGGTACGTTCCTAAGGAAATATCAATAGTGCTCATTCATTGGAAGAACTATCTTTAGCTTTAGAAGCAGGAAAGTTCGTAACCTTTCCGAACCGTTCTGTACATGCGTAGATTAGTTTTACCGTTCGCGAAGTACCAATTCGTAACCCTGCGGTATCTAGCGAGTCGGGATAGCTTGAAAGATCAGTTTTCAACTGTGGAAGATAGTTCCTCCTTCCCGTTTCTTGAAACTCCCACTCCGGGTTATAAACTGGAAGCTTTTTAGGTTCAGGGATGTCCTTTGTGCATCGCCGGCATGTCACGTTACTCCTTGGAAGAAGCAACTAGCCACATACGGACTAAGTCACTCGCGACGAAGTTGTGGAAACCCACTTCAATAAAAACGGAGTAAGATAGACGTTGTCTATATTTCCACGAAAGTAAAGAGTTATACAGTTAAATCGATTTCGACGGTTAGGTCATCATCAGTAACAAACATGAACTTCATGTTCTTACTCTCTTTTTATTGCGCAACTAGCCCTCTCCACCATCTCCTTGTTGAAAAAACGCTGCAAATTTATTCACTGGGGTTTATTATTCAATTGGCTTGCGTTCATGATTTGAATTTCTACTAAGCTTTGGAGTGTGCGTGTTTCACAGGTGAGAGCGATTATTGAATTTCAGGAGATATGCATAGAGCACGTAAATCTGTTCTCAACCAAAATACCTATTTGGATTGATCAGTTGATCATATTTGTGTGCCTCCTGAAATTCAATAATCGCTCTATCACCTGTGAAACTCGCACACTCCAAAGCTTAGTAGAAATTCAAATCATGAACGCAAGCCAATTGAATAATAAACCCCAGTGAAAGAATTTACAGCGTTTTTTATGGTTATCAGAATGCTTCAACCCGTGTATCGGCTACAAAGCCTTTCAGGAGTTCACTCCAGTATCCACATTACTAATCACTAGGTTACTGATATCAAAACAAAAACAATAATAAACCAAAATAATGCGAATGTTGGCACCATAAATCGGGCCATAGATCAGGAATGGTTTGACCTAAGGACCTGGGGAGGGGCTCATTCGATTCCTCGTGGAGTGTTCTTCAAAAAGAGTACACATTTAGGCCGCTTCGACTTTTTTTTGAGGTTTTTAGGGACAAAACTTTCCATCATCCACATTTAAATTATGATTATCACAATATAATTTATTTCATGAATATAGGGATAAATAATATAAACAAATTGATATAAAAAATTACCAACTGGAATGAAAAATAAATCTAAAAAATTATCATGTCAAGTCAATCAATAAATGATGATTTTAATATAGCAAGAACGACAAAACTTCAGGATTTTCACGGTTTTGTCCTATATTTTGAATTAAAACTGACTTCTTCGGAAATGGATCAACTTTTGAAGATTGTCCTATAATATATACCTAGGCATTGGACGAAATTTTCATGAAGAGATCCTGCTGAGGCTCTCGGAAACTTTTTTAAAAGCTTATCTTGAGAAAACGACTGTATTGGATCCCCATAAGATTAGGACGTTTGGCTCGCTAGAATGGGTAAAATAAATTATTGCGACTTACCTTACTAAGTGAATGAATATGAAAGGAATGAATGCCGAGCTAACAGCTGAGCTAAGTAATGAAGGGCAGAAGTCACGAATTGACAGCAACATAGTAATCACTCGTGAAACGAGTCACTTTGACTGTGTGCAAATGTTTCCCCAGATAAGTTTCGCTGGTTCTTTGACCTTTTTGGTCTAGTTCAGAGGTCTCTAAACTATTTGCCCCTAGGGCCGTATCACAATGTGGAAATGGTGGGGCGGGCCAATGTTGAAAATGTTGAAAATTTTGAAAATTAGATACTTGAAAACAGTGTTTTTAAGCACTCCTACACGAGTTTAACAAGTTCAAAATTAGACCTAATATAGGTACAAAAAATAAGTTTTAGTGATTGTATTTTTTAAAAATTCCTTAATTGCTTTTTTGTTGTTCAATAAAAAATATAAAAATTGAATTTTGAGGAATGGAAAATTTTGAAAGTCAGACACTTGAGAACAGGGGTTTTAAGTACTCCTAGACGAATTTGACAAATTCAAAATTAGGCCTAATATAGGAACCAAAACTTAGTTTTTAGTGATTAAATAGGAATATAAAAACAAAGTATTTAAGAGAAATATATTTTGTATTTATTTATTTGAAATCATTACATTCAACAAATTATTTTTGGAAAACCAATCTAATGTGAAGTGTGCAATTGTTCTTTGCTTACAATGTCTTTCCATTTAGGATCAAAGTTTGTTGTTCTAAGCATAAGCAAATGTTTCAAGTGTTCTTCTTGAAGCATGGCTCGATATTTGGATTTGACATCTGTCATTTTTGAAAAGGTTTGTTCGCAAACATACGTTGAACCAAAAATTGTTATCATTTGTCTGGAAAAACTCTTGATTCCCTTGAAGTCATCACGTTCTGACGGTAGCCTAATTTTTTCCATCCATCCATTTTTTCCGCGGGCCGTAGTTTGGAGACCCCTGGTCTAGTTCAATCAATTAGATACACAATGATGGACTCAGATTTTGTCTATTCTATTTTCCTTAATCTGTTCGCGTCAGCAGTTCGTTTACCCTATTTCATACGACTTTTAACCCTTAGTCTTCTTAATTGGTTATTGTCAGTTGTAAAAATTACTAAAAGTCATTAATCGAAAAGTTAGTTTATTACCGAATTACCAACCAATTGGTGGTGCAGATCGTACCGGACTCTTGTTATCTGCAAGCATGACATTTGTGATGTACATCACAATACAGTTGTAAATGTAGCAGGTTCTGAGCTTCATCCTAAAATAAACCTCTCAAACTCGCCCTTCGCTCGCCGACCTTTTTTGACCCCTAACGGACGTGCGTACGGGCGGACCATTATAAATATATATATTGAAAATCCTTCCAGCGGTGGCGAGGAGGGGCGAAATGTCGTCTTCACCTTTGAAGGTTTCGTATATCTCTGGACCGTCTGGAACAATATCGCTCACCTATATTTAGGAGCCTTCTACCAACTACAGAACTCCTGTCATCCCTTCCCACAACCTCTTCGGCGCGCGTGCACCATACACTAAGTGTCCTTCCATTGCTGTCATAATTGTGTTCAATAAGATATTCGCCTCGTATGCACTCACTTCAAGTGGAGTAAAATCGGTATTCAGTACCTACTAACCGTCATACTTCAACCCACAACCTTTCATCACATATCTCATTCTTAATCAGTCACTAATTCGTCCAAAACTGGATTTTTGGTGAACATTCAACATTAAATCTTAATTTAAAGCCCGTTTTGCGATGTTTCTCATAAGCCATGACTAAATGGGTGTACATGAGTGCTTGTTTGTTGTCCGTCTGTTTACTTGGATATCCGATTGAGTTGGGCGCGAAGAAACTTTGGCGGCATTTCAAGTCTTCGTCGCGTTCAGACAGCAGAAAAATCGTGGAAAGGTAAGCGAACTTTTAGAACCCTCGTTTCCTGTCGAGTTATTTTAAAAATTTAGTTGAATATTGTTAGTTTGTTTGTCTAAAACGTTCACATTGTGCTTCAGCCAACTTACTCACAAACTCCAGTACTTATTCGATATTAAAACAACTACCCAATAAAGTAAATACTTGACATTTTCCATGTTCCTTAAATGTGGATGAAAATGGAATATTATTGGATTAGGAAATACATTTATCAAGTCCTATGTTGTTTCCATTCAATCTGCAATGTTACTTCTAAGATGTAACAAGTCCTAAAGTTATAAGTCAATCAAATTTTGTTATTACTGTATCTCATTCTACCAATTCTATCCTAAAAGTACATGGCATACGTATATGGCAGGTCTTGAACCCTTCATGGCCGTTCGTATATCCAGGGCTCAAAAACATCTCAGAGTTCGCATTTATTTCAGCTAACTTCGTCGTTTCATTTAGTTTGTTTTCATGATCATTCAACTAAGTCATGTCCCAGTTGTTTTGCATCCTTAAAGTTCAGATCCGTTTTCACCATCTACTGATTTGTCCCGTTCACTACATTTTGGTTTATTATTCAATAATAAACCATTGTAATCGCTCTTGAAAAAAAATTCTAAACCCCCCCCCCCCCCCCCCCTGAAAATTTCATGGTTTACGTTTCAAAGGGTGTAGAATCCGAATCTGCAATAAACATTTTTCCGTCCGTCCGCCGTACGCACGATTTCTCCCAAACGGCTGGAGCAAAAAAGCTGAAATTTTCAGGAAAAATCAATGTTGGTCCGACAACGCCCCGATTCTTGAGCCAGCTCTCTCACTTAATTTAAAGTGCCCTTTAAGGGTTGTCAAAGTTTTGTAAAATCCCTAAAAAAATCAAAAAAGTCAAGGCGGCCTAAATTTAGACTCTTTTTGAAGAACTTTCCACGAGGAATCGAATGAGACCCTCCCCGCGTCCGTAGGTCAAACCATTCCCGATGTACGGCCCGATTTATGGTGCCAACATTTGCGTTATTTTGGTTTATTATTGTTTTTGTTTTGATTACAGTAACCTAGTGATGTAGTGACCGTGGATACTGGAGTGAACTCCTATAAGGGTTTATAGCCGATACACGGGTATAAGTATTCTGATAACCATAAAAAACGCTGCAAATTTTTTCGCTGGGGTTTATTATTCAATTGGCTTGCGTCCATGATTTGAATTTCTACTAAGCTTTGGAGTGTGCGTGTTTCACAAGTGATAGAGCGATTATTGAATTTCTGGAGGCAGAGGCTGCATAGAGCACGTAAATCTGTTATCAACCAAAATACCTATTTGGATTGATCAGTTGATCATATTCGTGTGCCTTCTGAAATTCAATAATCGCTCTATCACCTGTGAAACACGCACGCTCCTAAGCTTAGTATAAATTACATTCATGAACGCAAGCCAATTGAATAATAAACCCCAGTGAAAGAATTTGCAGCGTTTTTGTACTAAAATGAGTTGATTCATTAACAACAGTAAAGAGAATGGCGTATATTTCTCCCATGATAAATGTTTTGATCATTTTTTTGACGCGTCAGCATTCTTTTGCCATTTCATTCGACAATGCATTTCAAATTTATAGTAATTTTGTCCAATGATGGGTGAATGTTATATATTTGACACATATTTTGTGGCAAATTGTTTGAATTATCAATTTGCATACAATTCAATTTTCATAGCAGAGTTTTGAAATGAAGAATCCTTAGATGCTGCGTACATCTTTCTTGTAATTCATTGTAAATCATTGCGCTCTGAGGGATCGCGCTGCTTGCACAAAACGCCGGCGATCCTTCTTAGTCCTCCGCATGTCCAGGGGAATCCAGAATTCACTTCAACTGACTTTCACAGTCCATTTATGTACCTTTATCAGCTGATCATGTCAGACTTTGTTGTTTGCTTTTAGATCGATTTTCAACAACAACTATTTGGGTAGTTCAATAGTTTTTAGTGGTGTACAATTAAAAAAAGAATGGTGCAGACTTCTCTCATGATCTTTCGCCAAAGAGTGTGCATTTTTCTGCAAACTAATTCGTGTTTAGGTATAACATTTATAGTGTTTTGGGCTCTACATTGTCAATGGTTGAACTGTTATTTCATGAGCAACGATTATAATGTGATACATACATCTTGGTGAACTGCTTGGGTTGGTGTCCATTCCGACACCGTACAAATTTTAAAGTTAAATTTTGAGATGAAGCCTCCCAAAAATGCGATTAGCATTATTCTTGTAACTACTGTGTTCTTCATTATACTGTGAAGGAATGCTTAGCAAGTATAAAAGGCCTTCAATCCCTGATGCTCATCCGCTTGTACAGGGGAATGCAGAACGATGAGTGCTCGAATTCTCTTGTGCAAAATCTGTGTCTGTCGTTCAACATTTGTGTAGTGTAAATCAAGAAATAACAGCAAGGAGAATGGAAAAGATTTGACCTATATCAATTTCTCCTATTTGCTGAATGTTTTAATCATTCTTGATGAGTCACCATTCTTCAGCCATCTTATTCCTCTGTACCTCTATAGTTCTTATTCATTTTGTACACTTTAGATGGTTGACCTGTTATTTTGCTAGTAAGTAACGAATAGTATTTGACACACATAACTTGGCAAACTGTTTGGCTGGTCTTGGAACAGATGGTCATCTCGCGACGGCCAGCAGATGCGGTACCTACGTCTTCTTCTCATTTGCAATTATCTTTTTGTGTCCACCATCTGGCCTCCTGCCCCTAATACGCCTACAGTGCGTCACTCCTTTTCCTTGATCATCTTGTGGTTTTTCTTTCATTCGCTCCACAATTTTCTCGGTTGTTTGTAGGTTTGGCTTTTTTATATTTTTGTCGCCGGACACTTACTTACTTCCTTTTCCTTGACATTGTGACTCTTCCTTTAAAAGGGTTGACATTCAAAGCCATTGTGTGGTACAACCTCAAACAGACATCTGTTAGCTCAAAGGAATTGAATAGAATAGTCGCTTTTATTTGAAATATTCGACGGAATTTAACGATAGGCTAAGGCCGTGTTATTTGGCTGTCAGTTACCTTAAAAAGGAAGTTTTTCGGAAAATTAAAAATAAAACATTCTATTCATCAATGTACTACCACTCATTCTATACGTGGAATTCTATTCATATCTGCAGGCCTCAAAAACACTATTCATTTGGGACTCTCACACCTCAAACTCCTTTACTTACATTGACGTTAGAACGAATTTCTTGTAATTTAATCGTAAATTTCGTAAATTAGCTCTCCAGTGGTCAGGAAATTAAGGGAAGAGGAATGAAACAGGAAAAATGCAGCTGATTTAATAAATTTGAAATCAAGAACACTTAAACTAAATTAAACAATTTAGAGCAATAAATAAAACATCCATGTGTGAATTCGGGTACAGTGTACAACACTAGGAATGAAAATATTAATGACGGGTGCCACATTTCACTGAAGGTTCTTAATTAAAAATCCCTTGTGCAATCATATCCTGTATTCTCCATCATCAATTTGCGCATCCTTAAAACTGGTCTTTTGTACGAGGGCCAGGTTCGCTGAAGTTTGTTATCTTCCAAAATCTGAGATCTACGTTGCTAGTACAGAATGTGGGACATATTTATGAAACCTAGTTGAGAATAAATCATATTGATTTTTGTAATTATCAAAAGTGTTCCAAGAATACAATAGTCAACATGTCAGAACCCATACCTGTTCGATCGTGGTAAAATTTTTAAGGTAGCCGGGGAAGAACGTTCTGGTAATTTCAGATAAATTTCAACACGCTCGTATCATGACTCTCTTCGTTATAGAATCGGCGATGCATCTCAACTAAAGTTTTGAAGGGGTTGATGTATTCCGGAACATGTCCCAACGCATTTCTGTTCCCTGAATTGTTATAACAATCTTATATTCTACATTTTTCGTGATCGTATAGAATATTTTAAAGTAGAATACGAGTACTAACAGTACTAACGGTAACGGCGCCTGTGTAACAGTACGGCTGGGAACCTAATGTTTGCTGTGAAGTTAGCGAATATTGGAGTCTTACAAAAATACTTATGTAACTTGGGTACAAATTATAACTCTCGTGCTAACGGGATTACTAAATATATTATTTCCTTTCCACTTGTCTGTTGGTGTCAGGTGTCGGAAGGGACTAACTAAGCTGTCACCTATTCCCTAAGCCGACTCTAATACTTCCTTCAAGTTTTGCTTGTACGAGAGGGAAGTAAATCGAGAGAAGATATTACGCAATCTCGTGGCTGTACGAAAACACTTTTCTTCTTACCATCGGCATATAGCGACTCATTCAGATTTCTTCTCTTGAGAGTCACTACTCAAGGTAGTTTGGTTCACAATCTCACCTTATTTTATGTTAGAAAAAAGAAACTTTGCCGGTTGTCCCCCTCCCTCAATCCCTGGTTCGCGTCTTCTGTGCCGTCCCTCTATTTACGATATCGTTCATCAGAGGTAGTTCCTAAAATTATTATTCCTATTTTACAAGACAATCGCTGTCCTTCATTGATAAATAATTTTCTGTTCAACTTTTTCCAAAAATTATTTTTGTGGATTTTATGTGGTAACCAGGCCTACTCATGGCTGTCATAATGTTCGGCTTCTCTTCATTTTACATGCCGGTAATTGATCGAAATGTACCTCTAATCTCATTGTACCTCTAATCTCATCCGTGAGTCAGAATTTGAACTTAATCCGAAATTTTATCCGCTCAAAGTACGTTTTACCGGAAATATTTGAACCAGTATTTTTTTAGAATTAGTTACTGGATGTTAGTGCACTTACAAGTGGGACTAACTTTTAGATAGTCTGTACGAATCAAGTGCTCAAAGTTTGTCCCAAACCTCCTGTCTCATTGTCATGGGTTTGAAGGAAATCATCGTAGCTCTCTCAAATGAAGGCATTTTTTTGCAATTCAACGTTTTTTCATCGTTAGTAACCCTGTCCTTTGAGGAAACACCATGCTTCCGCCATTTCTATACAGTTGAAGCTCAAAAAAATTAAGTTAGCCGTTTCAAACAGGTATGTACGTTTCATTACTTTCAATGGGTTCGAGAATCACTCATAATCGTCTTATTGATTTGTTTAGCATTCATTTTGATATAGAGATGTAAAAACTCTATTTAATGCAAGTTTCAATTTCTATAAGTGTTCATTAGACTCCTAATTGCAGAAGGTTAATTTTGATTTCTCATTGTCGTGACGACTTTAAACTTCATTATTGTGGCTACCACAAAAGCCGTCATGGCTGTTTAGAACAATTTTTTCAAGTTTGGTATTTGATATTAAGTAAATACCAATAATAAAATGTGATACTTGTTGTAGCACAAAGTCAGGAAAAACTGAAATCAGATGCCCGCCCACCTACACTTTTGTGAACCGTGATTATTTCGATACTTTATACTGGATGGTAGTAACTAACTGAATAAATCATCTTGCTTCAATTTGGAATTGAATTGTTTTTGGTTTAAATATCTGTCTCATTCAACCTTGACCTACTCATCGTTTACATAATTCTATCGTTATTTGGTTGACAAATCTCATTGTCGTGTTCCTATAAAATTTTAAAATCTGAATTTTTGAAGAAACAAACGAAAATCATGGGTGCTTGAACACCACTATACCACTATACTAACATCTGGATTGTATACTTAAAAAAATCATAAATTTAGGAGACCACATTGTTTTAGTCAGAATCAAAACCTCGATTGTCCCGCAGAATGAAAACCGCCCCAAAACCTGAATAAAACCAAGAGATTTCATAAATACGAATACAAATGAAGGATTAAAATGCAAAATTTCAAAAATAACACTTGATTTAAATTACCTTATAGGGAACAATACAAGTCGAAAGAGTAGTTTGAGATGAAGAAGGTTTTTCCGTAAAAGTCGAGACTATGCAGATTGTCAACACAATAGAAACCGATGCGATTCATCGAAAAAAAGACCCGCTTTCGTCGATTAGTTCTATAACCAAACAAGGAACAAAGGGTGGACTTTCTTGTCCCGAAACGGCGAATGATCTTGTTTGGGAGGCCCATTTTCCATTCATTGTCATCGATGCACGGCAAATAGGTAAAGGAATAAATGCACGGGACTGCATATCTCCTAATCGGGAAGAACAATGAGTCTGTTCCAAACGTTCGACAAGCAAGAATGGAAGTTGAGTCATTAATATGCAATATAAAACTTTCAGCAGCTTTGTCAGCTTCTAATGTGATAGTAAATAGCGTTGAAATGATTCCATGAGATGATGCTTCAAATATAGCGTACAACATTTAATCCAAGAACAATGAAAAGCGTAAGGATCCTACTCATAATTTTCAACCTGCAAGTGTCATATTCCAAGGTTTATGCGGGTTGAGATCTATACGGTCCTATAGATACGGTCGTATAGATCTCAACCCGCATAAACCTTACAATATGACACTTGCAGGTTGAAAATTATGAGTAGGTAGTTATTTAGAAAAGTCAAATTTCCGCATGCGACTCAAATATTTTGAGCGGAAATAGGATGTACCTTCCACAGACGATTGTACAAATAATTTATAACATAAATTGCCACCCAACACTTTTTTCAATCTCGTTAAGTTTTTGACCTATGTCAAAGGAAAGATTTTTTCGTGTTACCTTAACCCAATAAAATGATAGGAACTCCGTTTATTGATGGCGAACTTCAAACTTGATTACACCGTTGGAAAGAGCGGTAAATTTCTTATCTCTCTGATGGAAAACTTTGAATGAGTTTTTGAATAAGCTAAAGCGATTATCAAAATTAACTTGAAAAATGAAATAGTCAAATCTTGAAAATGGGAATTTTAGCCTCTGGTCCTAAAATATGTGCCAGCATCATCAGCGGTGTAATAAGACATATTTGACGCTAAAAGTATGTGGAGAAATTAAAGTTTCAATGCAGGATAACGTGGGTTTTTACGACGGAATCCATATTTTTAACCCAAAATTAGCATCCTAGTTTAATAAATAATAGGTTTTCAGATCCTCACTCCTTTTCGAATGTTCTGAATCAACAGTTGAACAATTCGATTATAAGATATTATTCGCTAGCAACTTCCGACCAGGGGAAAGAACCTGAAAATCAACAAATTTGTTCCCTGAGAGGGCCAAGATCGCTTCATCGAAAAAAATTACATAAAATCCGATCCCAAACGGTTTTTTTGGTGAAAAACAATGATTTTACTGTAAAAGGCCACGTTTTTCTGCATTCAAACGTCAATTTATCCATTAACTTGCAGCAGTTTTTTAAGGGGGTCCAGAATTTTGCATCTGGGCCCAGATTTTCTCGCCTCAGCTCTGTCTGTGAGCGATTAAAAGAAGTGAAGATGTTCAAGTTAATTTTTTATCCATTCTGCATATCCAAAAAACGTTGCATTTCCACCAAGAAGATTGAAAACGCAACGCTCTTCCAAACAGTATCACCAAATTGAAGTTTCTCCTTCAATTAATGGAGTTATCTCAGAGAGTTAAAGTCGAAAACACGGAGTAAAAAATTAACTGACAAAACTAGGCGTGGAAAAGGGTAAAGGAAGGCCCTGAAAATCCCTTATTTATTGAGCGCGTAAGGCCGAGAGGGTCTCCATTTGATTCACCGACGAAAGTTGATGAAATCCGACGCCAAACTCCCGACTTTCAAAGCTAGACTTTTTCGGCTAGTCTATTCTGCTGTAAGGAAAAGATGGGCGAGAAACCCCCTGCAACCCCTCTTTTCGGCCTCTTTTGGGTCGACAAGTTTCCAGAATTCTGCAGAATTTTGAAAACACCTTCGAGAGCTGGGATTCAATCAGTTCCAACTTCAGCGAGATTCCATGAAACCCCGGGTTCTGTAACCGCGGCTGGGAAGAAAAACCACACAAAGTTGAACTCGTGTACTTGAACTTGGCCGCCGAGGGGAGGACAAAGGGAGGCGGACCGTTAGGCGACCACTACAGAGCTGAGGGACCGGTTCTGTTGGGACTAGACCAGGTGATAGTGGGATTGGATGGGACTAGGATGGGACCAGGATGGGACCTTCGCTTCGCCTGAACGATCTAGTCGTACGATCGGATCATCTCGGGTTCTGAAAGTGAAGTTTTCAAACTGCCCAAGGCTATGGTGGGTCTCACGGCTCCCGTCGTCACACGGTGGTTAAGAACCCCGATTTTGCGTGACAAAAATCCTTGTACCTGGAGAAGCGACCTGATCAACATTCCATTAGGATTTCTATTTGGCACTATGTTATAACACGAGGATGAAGGCTACTCAATCCAAGTTCATAGTACGCACATGCACTCGTACATCTTTCAGCTGAGAAAACAGGTCAATTCGTGAAAGTTCGAGTCTTTCAAAACAAAATAAAAAGTTAGGAGATGGCTGATGGCTATAAGTCCGTTAATTAAAGCATGAAATATGCAAAAGGGTCTGAATGCACTTTTTTGAATTCGGTATTTTCATGTTTTTTAGGTTTATAGGTAACCTTGTGAAACGAATAACACTACGTTTGTGTTTAGTGTGTGGCTTGGCAAAACGGCTTCGTTTGGTTTACTGGCACAAAAATACAGGAATATACTAAATCACTCAATCCTTTGAGTCGAACTAACAGAGCAGAATCTGTAGATTAGAATAATTTTGAATAGCGAGCTGTGTTAGTCATAGACAGAAAGTTGATTACAAAATTACAATTAGTTGAACAAGAAAATAATATAAGTAGAAATGACTTATTGCAATATTATCGTACCTTACTGTGTTAATAGTATCTGATTATTACGGTCGATTAAAAAGAGGGGGGGGGGGGGAATGCTTAAGAACACTCAGATCATCTTAGCGCATACTGCTCATTCCCAGAAACAAAATCAGTTAAAAATTGTAGCAATTAAGCTTTTTGAAAGTATTCGAGTTTCGCGCATGCGCCGCACGAACCACTGAGATGATGGTTATGAAACCCATATAATCTAGGATATTGAGAGAAATCGGAAAACTGACCTTGCAGAATGCCCCTTTGATTGATGAATTCAATTAATTTTAGGTTTTTGTAATTGATGAAATTGATAGGTCCACAGCCAGATCAGATTGATCCTCGGCCTGACCGTTGATTACATTTTCCGCTGCTCCCGTCCAAATTTAAGGGAGATCAGGCCTCTAGCTCATGGGAAAATGAGGCTTGTTGGATTTTTCGAGGTGGTAGGGAACTGATTCCCTGAGAATTGCATCAAAATCTGATGGTACTGTAGAAATTTAACTCCTCATAAGGATTTGCGGGAACATGGATTAACACAATTACACATACACACAGATACACAGGAAAGCAAAATCGTTACAGTGGTCTATAACGTCAAAAATTTCGATTGGCTCAAAAAATTTTCCTAAAGCAATTTTCTTTTAAATAATAGAAATATTTTCAACAAACTCTAAATCTTATAACTTTGAACAGGCAATTAAATCACAGGTATCTCTTAATGTTTTCACTATTACTTGAGTTTATCTCGTATATGAAATCATTCATTCAATGAAAATACTCTTAGTCTCAAAGACCGAACATTTGAAGATAGCTTCAAATTTCTTCTGGTTTCCAACGCCGACAAACAAGTCCAACAGCAAGGATTCCATATCAGTTAGGTCATTTTTACAATTTATATATTCCGCTAAAAAAAAAGGCAAAAAAAGATGAAACGGTACAGGGTTTTTAACTCTTGCCTATTACAGATCATGCGAATGGCGGAGTCTAATACATATGCATTCTTCTTGTGGTATATTTTTACTGATCCCTTATAACCCAAACGAAGCTGCCCCATAAATTTCTCCATATAATCACCGATATATGGTGCTGCCTCATATATGTCAGACCCATTCGAACATATATTTGGGAAGCGGTGATTGTAGCGGGAATTGAAGCAACTTTTAACGTCCTCGCATAATCAGTGATTCTCCCATCGCTCAGTAATGTTATTCCACATTCCCTCGACTGAACTTAAGGTAGGCTCGACACAAATTTCTTCACTGCCTATTACGCAAATCAGGTTATAGACCTAAAAATACCGATTTAAATGCCGCAGGTGACATTTCTTCAGGCGGTTCGCTAACTGGTTTAGGCATATTTTGGGAAGACGGCCCTCTTCAATTGACAGGATTCTATACCAATATTTCAAAATCGGTTTAAACGTGATCACCTTTAGCATCAAACGGTTCAAGAATCCACTTTGTTTTACGTCAATACCATCTAGGTTGATGCCATACCTCAACGCCTTTGAATAACACCACTCGTAAGCAGTACAGGATAACGATCGGTTGACTTAGTGGCTTACAGCACTAAGTGTCGCACATGCGGCCAAGCAGACAACATAAAATTTCGGACTCACAATCAATCAATCATTCAATTAACCCGCTCAATTAACCAAAACATGAGCTCGTAGCGCAAGATTCCCACGCGGGACACGGATCATGGAGTTATGGGAATTTTCCCGCCGCCGCCGGTAGCCCGGTAGCCAAAGTGGCTCCTTCATAACAATTAAAGCCCAGTTATCAGAACTGGTTGTTGCCAAAGAAAGACTTCGCGTTTTGTGGAATGATAATCAATCTCGTGCATGAGACCTCTTCTCCACGGGATCCTTCAACTCAGTAGAACGAAGGCCATAAAAAGGAACGACATTCCTACATTATGTAAACAAATGTATTGAAATTATATTTATAGATGCATACTACATTTCATACTTGACCAATCAATTTTTTTAACGACACATTTCAAAAACTGAACAAAAAAAACGGCCAAGTGACCAAGAAATTTATAGAATTTTATCCATAACTTGACTGTATAGATCATTGACAATTATTATTGACTAAAGAACTTCGTTCACCTCAAGTAAATGTTGAATTTCTCATTTATTGGGTTAATTGCAGGCATGTTCAACTATTGAAAAACTATAAAATATACCTAATAATAAAAATTGACATTGACGTAAATTATTATACGCTAGCTCGAAGCTAAAACTTTTTTTTCGTTTAATACTCACGATCCTCCATCAGTTTACATCTGTCCGAAAAGTTCGTAAAAATCGAAATTGGTCACTCCCGGAAATGCGTAACAGTCACGGTGACTGAAAATTGATCCAGGGAAGGATCTACACTCTTTTTGTCCTGAAAATTTCATCAAAATCGGAAAATCGTGTAGTTTTGCCCGAGGATTTGCTGACAGACAGGACAGACACGGAACTTCAATTTTGTTCATAATTCAATAATAAATGCATTGGAATTTTTGATTTTGGAGAAAAAAATTTTCACATTTTTCCAAACGGCTGGAGCAAAAAGAAATTTTGAAAACAATGCTTTTCGCTTAATTTACCTTGTTTTGTAGACTCGAAGAAGCTAAAAAGCTCATGAAGTGACCAAAAAAATTTATCGATCAGGTGACTTATCTAACCTTGATCTTTTTTTAAATTCAATAGTTTTCCACCTCAAGTCTTATTCTTGGTTTCTCATTTCATTGGGTTAATTAACCAGTGACGTAGTGAAAAACATTGGATACTCGTGCCTATGGGCTCATATTTGTTCCCCGCCGGGTGTAATGTCTGATAGGGCACTCAAAATCACATCAGTAACGATTATATTTTTTTAAAAAGCCGTTTCCAAATATGTTCGAACCTCAGCATCAGTTTGATTCTGTCCAAAAGTTCGTCACACAAAATGAACCAGAATATAATCCAGATCACGGTGACTTGAAAATGTAAATCTAATGAAATTCACATAATCGCTTTTGTCCTGAAAAGGTTGGGACATTCAAAGAAAATCGTTTTCAAACGTGTTTGCTTCCGATAGCTTGATGCCATGCGTAGGAATCCTACGTCTTCAACTTTTTTGTTTTGGAAATCATCTGTTCTTCAACTCGAATGAGTTAGACTCTGCAGAATTTGGAAGATAGAACTCATCCCCACATGAATCACATTATCACATATTGTGAAGTCATGAATGTAAATAGCACAGGGCACTACGGGCACATTTCAAAAACGTCGCTCCCACTGGTGTTAGACCCTCAGCATTAGCTGAATTCTGTACAGAAGTTCGTCAACACTGAACGTGGGTTGATTTCACTTTGAAACGTATTATGGGATGCAAGGAAATTGCTCAGGACAGAACGGATTTATGGAAAACGTATTCCAGAAAAATCGCTTCCTAAGTTACTAACTTCCAATGGATTAAAATGTGGATCAAAATTTCCCCAAAACGTATCATGACTTCAATCGTATGTTGTGAAAATCATCTATTCTTTCACTTAAATGAGTCAGATTCTACTGAAGTGGGAAGCTAGTATGTTACTCAATAGTGAGCAAAGACCTCACATTGTCACACATTGCAATGTGGCATGTCAGGAAACCACACAAGGTATTTCAAAATGATCTTCACTTATAATTTCGAAAAGCCGCTTCCAAATGTGTTAGAGCCTCAGCAATATCTTAATTTCATACAAAAGTTTGCCAACACTGAACAAGACATAGGGTTTTGCAGAGTTCACCTATTCCTGGACTTCCTTGAGTTAGTTATAGCAAAAGTGGGAAGATGAAGCTTCATTGGCCACTAGGGCCCTCACGCGTCACATTGTCACATATTATGATGTACGGAAATGGGTCTTGTAGTTTATCGTATTTATGGGTAGTGAGGAGGAAGATAACGGATTTGACTGTCCCCACCGCCTTCATCTGAATTCCTGAACGCCGTCCAAGATCCACAGCCTATTTCAGGACGCGGAGTCTCAATCTCCCGTAGGAGCATCTCTGCATAACTACCTTCAAACCAGGCAATCAGACTGAAGTTGTTGAGACCATACCTACCCAGGTACATGTCTCTTCACGTCGTGCAGTTGAAAGACAAATCATAATAAAACGGTTTTCGAATAAATGACTAGAATATTACGATACACTAGATTATTACTAAATACAATTTGGTTCATTATTTTCAATAATGCATTTTTGTGATCGCCCAGGAGAAACATTTTCAAACTTCCCCGCAAAATTTGCAATTGAGATAAAAATGTTTTTTCCACAAAATCAAAATTTTGCGTTTTGTGTCTGCCTATCTCTCCGTATGTCAGTAGATCTCACTAACAAGCCTAATTTATACAGTTATCATCCAATTTTAAGGGAATTCTCAAGGATTGTGCGGGTTAGACTGAAAGAGGTCCCCTATGAGTTTCATCGCCAAGAAATCAATACAGCAGCCTGCATAAACGGAAACATAAAATCCATCAGGCATCGTTTTCTCAGGTTTTGGGGTTTCAGTTGCGCTCAAATTTTCAGAATTTTCGGGTAAAACGATCTGTTAATCTCGTACCAACCAATTTCAACAAGATAGTGTCATTAGTATCGAACGTTAAACGTGCGATCGAGCTAGCACGTGCGGCGTGAAATTCTTGTAATAAGTTTAATGTCTACCCGATTCCTAGATTTTTTAGAAATCAATTTGTGGATCCTTCGCATCTTGAAAATTGTACACCAGTACTTAAAAACCAAGGAGATTGATGAAAGTTTTCCATATCACATTGCAACAAACATCAATCAGGTTTGTCGGCTATTGGGGGAAAGAATTTTAATCGTTATTGTATTGTTTTTGAAATATCGTGAATTGCCACTAATTATAATGGGCAATTAAGAGAAGAATGAGTCATTAGTGATAATGTTACTCTCATTTTCTCCGTAGGTGAAGAACCTCGCTTAGAATACTAAACTAAATCATAATCCAAATATCTTTCTTTAGGTATAAGATTCAGAAATCGTATCCAAAGGAATTGAAAATTTAGTGAATTTGTTCCGTTTAGGAGGGGGTTTCTACGGTTGAAGAAAATAGTAAATCAAGATGGAGCGTAGAAAATGATTCTAGTACCTGGGTAATTCATTTTGAATTGGAAATTAACTTTAAAAAAGGGAATCTACTCTTGATCTTGATGAAAATTATATTGGGTAATCAACTTGTCAAGTCATCAATCCGAGGACTCAGTCTGAATCAAAGATCGGACGAATAGGGTAATGGAAAATGACAGGGAATAGATTTTAGTTTTAGTATGTACAGTGAACTTATAAAATGAAATTTAAAGCATCAAACCCAAATTCCCAGAAAATTTGCATCGAATGGAAAATGTATGTGTAAGGTTTATTGCAAGCATATCATGTTCGCGTTTGTGCAGAATCGGGGTTTTCTTCGGTACTCCCCCCCCATTTTCAAACGCTCGTCGCTTCATGAAATTCCAACAAAAATTTGATGTTGAGGTGGTTTTTGGAAACTTCAGCTCGTCTACTTCTTGATGTGTGTTCATATTTTGAATCAACAACGTTGTAAAAGCCAAATTCGCCATGAAAAAAAGTGGGGGGATTTTCGAAGTATTTGCCATTTAAAATTCTTCGGTACCCCCCCCCCCCCCCACGGTGAAAACAGTCTTTTTGACCACCAATATCGCATCTCAACCTCTTAATTTTTGATGAAAGTATTTCATCGCTCTATAACTCATACCTGTACGTCCCCAAACACCCCTTCCTGTGAATTCCTTTTTAGAGATAAGTTCTCACCAGAATTGCGACTTCCACCCCTTCCACAAATTTCACAGAGAAAGGCTGATAAAATGTTAAGGATTTGTATAAAAATTAATTTATTGTACATGAAGGGTACCTATTCGATTATTTATGTAATAGTAGCATTATATGGCTTCATTAGGATTGTATATTGTATATTGAAAATATTACAAACCCTCGCCTTCCGTTCAAGGTTCAAAACGCTTTCAAGCCCCGTGAAGGTAAACGGTAAATATCAACTAGTAAGCTTGCCTATCTCTAAACAACAATTCACAGGAACAGGGGTGTGAGGACGTGCAGGTATGAGATATAGAGCGATGAAATCCTTTGATCGAAAGTTAAGAGGTTAAGACGCGATATTGGTAGTCGAAAATACTGTTTTCACCGTGGGGGGGGGGGGGGGGTACCAAAGAATTGTACATGACACATACTTCGATACTCCCCAACACTTTTTTTCTTGGCGAATTTGCCTTTTACAAAGTTGTTGCTTCAAAATATGAACACACACATCAAAAAGTAGACGAGCTAAAGTTTCCAAAAATCACCTCAACATCAAATTTTTGTTAGAATTTCATGAAGCGACGAGCGTTTGAAAATGGGGGGAGTAACGAAGAACACCCCAGAATCGCGTCATATTGATAACCTCAGATCATTAAAATGTGTACTTTCCCGAACTCTCCTGTGCATGGAGTTCTTTAATGCAAGCGCGTGGATATAACAATCTTGTTAGATTTTCGTGGAGGCCCGAATTCGTACGTGAACGTGAATTGAACCTATTCAGTGTTCGGGGACGAACCGCCATCCGCATCAGAAATCGGACGAATACGCTAATGGAAAATGACACGGAATAGATGTCATGTTTGCAGATGCACGGTAAACGTCAAACCCCCAGAAATTTAAATCGAAATTTAATGAAAAATGTTCATGTAAGGCTTACGGCATGGATTTCCTATTCACGCTTGCCCAGAATTTCGTCATATACCAAACATTCCCAGAAACTTTACATCGAATGACAAATGTAAGTGGCTAGGAGCTTATGGCTAGGATTTCGCATCATATCGATAACCTCAGATCATTAAAATCTGTACTTTCCCGAACTTTCCTGTTCTTGGAGTTCTTCAATGCAAGCGAGTGCATATAACAATGTTGGTGGAATCGTGGAGGCCCGAATTCGCACGTGAACGTGGGTTGAAGCTGTTCGGTTTTCGGACACGAACAAAGCTAGTAATGAAAAGTCGACGGGTAGAAAGGGTTCCGCCAAAGCGATGATTAGGTTTCGGTGAAACGTGACTGTGAACGCCTCCATGTGACAGAAAAGTGACCTCAGTCCCAGCTCAAGAGCCACCTTCAAGTCTCTCGGTCTTCCTGAGTCCGGAGGAGGGAAACCTTCCCTTCCCCACATGCGCCTTTCATTTCCCTTTTACTCGCGAGCTTTCCCCTTCATCCCTGCCCGGTACCTGCCCTGGATATCTCCATAATAACTCCCACGCTTTGGCGAACGGCTCCGATCTTTACGGATACGCCGCTTTCCGTACTTTCCGAGGCCTAAGTGGTCAAGCGAACATCTCGTGTCGCGTTGCTTTTTCCTCGGGGCTTTTCTAAAAGGCCGTTTGGATTCAGGATCGAATGACCGGTGAAAGGCCTGATATACTTAATGTTCGCTGATATTACAGTCACCCCTGATGTGCGGTTCCCATACATGCTTCAACCCCGAAGCATGTCCCCAATCATTAATATTTTGTAACTCACGCTCGTTACTTGCATTAAACTTTATTCAGCATAACATCTCGTAAATGTTCTCGTTTATAAACGTGGCTACAGGAATTAGTTGTAGAACATTGTATTTTGTTAATCCTGAACGGCAAACCAATTGTACTCCGCAGTGTCACAATTCTCTCTGATGAACTCTAACTCATCAAAATTGAAAATCGCCAGTGTCCCGTGTTCTCTCTCCATATCAAAGCTCTTGGTGCCAACCTTTATTGCTTCCGAGTCTACCAAGGTAGCGGAAGCATTGTTCTCACTTTCGGAATGTGAAAATTTTTTTGTCTCCAAAATCAACAATTCCACTCTCATGTTGCGTTTTAGACCTTTCTGAACAATTTTGGTTCCGTGTCTGTCTGTGTGTCTGTCTGTCAGCAAATCCTTGTTACGGGCAAAACTACACGAAGTTATAGTCCGATTTTGATGAAATTTTCAGGGATTGTGCGGGTTGGGGTGTAGATGGTCCCCTATAGGTTTCATGACCCCCGGATCAATAGTAGCCTCTGTGCATGCGCAAACGAAATCCTTGTTACGCGCATAACTCCGGGAGTTCTTGACCAATTTCGATGACATTTTCAGGGATTGTTCGGACTGATGTAAAGATGGTCTTCGTGAGTAATAAAGAGAAAATAAAGTTTTAGCCTCGAGCTTTGATCGAACCATATTGGACCATCATTATTTATCACTTCAGTCATCTATCCATTCAGCGTCAATGTCAATTTTTATTATTAGGTATATTTTATAGTTTGTTCAATAGTTGAACATGCCTACCTTTATTTTCTCAAGTTATGCTCCTGCATAACAATAAATTTACCCTAATTCAGTATTTACTTCGCCTAATTGAACGAAGTTCTTTAGTCAGTAATAATTTTCAATGATCTATACAATCATGTTATGGATACGAGGAAGCTATGTGCCACTCCCACTTTTTTTGCATCAAACCTGAATTTTTCATCAAACGAACCTGATACTTAGAATGTCCACAATCTGATTCATCCTGATGTGTGCGGACTGACAAAACTCCCTTTTTCAAGATATCCTTCGGACACAAAGCGTCGTCAATGGAGGGATGCCTAGTAGGATTGATCCAGAGGGTGTGAGAACTATGAGAAATGAAATAACTACATAGGAATCCGATGTAGACCATTCTAATACTGAATTCCTGAAAAAAGATAGGTATATGTTCTTGTGTGTCTCAAATTTTTGCGACGCTTCTTAGGCTATAATCCTGAACCATTTTCGTGGTTATTATTATTTTATCATTGTTTATAATTTTTTTGGATCAAATTTTACTCTGGTTGTTTAATTAATTTTGAAAATGTTTGATCCTGGTAAGATTCTTTCTTAACCTCAATTTCCCCTTATCTGACAGATTGCCCGCCAAATTCATTTCGCCAATCTTCTCTTTTTTGTTGAAATATGGATTTCCATTGTCACACCGCAGCCATTAACGTCATCACCTTGTTACATGGCAGCAGAGCCTGGTTATGTCCCACTCAAATATTAGCTCTCCCAGACATATGGAAACTTTGCAAGGGGAGGCCCTAATAAAATGGAAAAGTATCTAGGCAGGCCGAAGAAAAATTGAACAGAAGAAAATGTTCTAGTCACTGGAGTTGTAACACAGTTTTTTCGAAGCTTCATATTAAAAATCATTTGTTTACAGATATACGAAGGTGCGAAAATCGCAATTATCTGAGCTGAGCTTAAGATTTCAGGTTTGGAAAACATCATTTTGACAGGGCCTCATAAAACTCAATTTCAAAGACCTTGAGGATTAGTTGCTTCAATTTAGTGCAACTCATTCAGCTCGAGCTGCGATTCTGGTTTGACCGACTCACAATCTACAAGCTAAAAATGTCCAGATACTGTTCGATACGGTTGAAGCCTTGGAACCTTCGTTGAAACTTTTCCGTTCCGAACTTAGTCAAACAACATACGCATTGTAAGGGTTATATCCTCGGGGTGTTGCAGACATAACGCCTCAGCCCTTGGAAGGGGTAACTAGTCCAATCCATCCTCGTCATAACCATCTGCTCCACAAAACGCAGAACTTGGTTCGCGTCACCGCAGCATGACTGGGATTTTTCCTCCTGAGTTCGTGCGCAACGAATGGAACATCACTCGAACAATGAAAGGATTTTACTAACTGAAACGACTTGAAGCGACATGCAACGCCCTCGCTACCTCACATCTCATTCCATTTGCATTTACATTGCGAAGGGGATCGTAGGAATTCCACCTAGGCCCATTATTTTACATTCATATTGTGATGTGCGTCACGTTCCGTGTAACTGAATAGAGATATTATACAGTGAGTTAATCTCCGGAGCTTATAAATGAAACATCAGAACCCAACATGTGTGCACTGTGTTATGATAAGAGATTTTGTTGTATTTTGATCCTACCCATTTGTAAGAAACAGCATTCATCAATAACAATGCAGTGAAATTTATAAATTGAAACTATACATAGGAATACGAATACGGTTTGAATATGAATATGAAAACAAATGAATGAATAATCACTTTTTTGAAGAATGTCACAAAAATCCAAATTTGTGTTCATTTCCAAGAAATCCAAATTTGAGTACATTTCCAAGAAATCCAAATTTGTGTACATTTCCAAGAAATTCGAAGGTTTTGAATTTCCCCAAAGTTTAAGTACTTTAGATTGTGTGTTACTTAAACCTCCCAATTTTACAATAGATTCTACTGAAACTTTTAAAAAATTGTTTATTTTAGTTTATTATTCAATAATAAACCATTGTAATCGCTCTTGAAAAAACAAAATTCTAACCCCCCTGAAAATTTCATGGTTTACGTTTCAAAGGGTGTAGAATCCAAATCTGCAATAACAATTTTTCCGGCTGTCCGTCCGACAACGCCCCAATTCTTGGGCCAGCTCTCTCACTTAATTTAAAGTGCCCTTTATTGGTTGTCAAAGTTTTGTAAAATCCCTAAAAACCTCAAAAAAAGTCTAAGCATCCTAAATTTGGACTCTTTTTGAAGAACGTTCCATGAGGAATCCAATGAGCCCTTCCCCGTCCGTAGCTCAAACCATTCCCGATGTATGGCCCGATTTATGGTTTGATCGCAGTAACGTAGTGATGTAGTGAATGTGGAT
This sequence comes from Creontiades dilutus, assembly GCA_031894815.1. NCBI lineage: Eukaryota > Metazoa > Arthropoda > Insecta > Hemiptera > Miridae > Creontiades > Creontiades dilutus. The sequence goes on from JAVIWC010004007.1 coordinate 1,013,505, forward strand.
ACTGGAGTGAACTCCAAGGCTTTGTAATGCAAGGCATTTGTAGCCGATACACTATGGTTTATTATTCAATTTTATGATTTGACTTGCAAGTGTGCGTGTTTCACAGGTGATAGAGTGATTATTCATTTCAGGATATATGCATAGAGCACGTAAATCTGTTCTCAACCAAAATACCTATTTGGATTGATTAGTTGATCATATTTGTGTGCCTCCTGAAATTTAGCATTTTCTCCCAAATAGAGAAAACGTGCGCGGGATTTTTGAATTGCAGGAGGCACACAAATATGATCAGCTGAACAATCCAAATAGGTATTTTGGTTGAGAACAGATTTACGTGTTCTATGCATATCTCCTGAAATTCAATAATCGCTCTATCACGAGTGAAACACGCACACTCCGAAGCTTAGTGCAGGTTCAAATCATGAACGCAAGCCAATTGAAAATAAACCCCAGTGAAAGAATTTGCAGCGTTTTTTATTACCTAAATTATACTCTAGTGCATAATTTTTGTGAATTTTCCCAAAATTCATATTTTTTCCTATAAGGGAAATTTAAAATAATTTATATCAAAAGTTGTTTCTGAAAAATGTATTAATAAGAGGGACTTTAGATTTACAAACGTAGTGAATTACTTACATTAACATTATTTAAACTAGTGAATTTTGAGGAAACCAAAATATGTAATTTTATTATAATTGAAACGGGGAAAGTGATAAAATGTGTATAATTGTTCCTTCAACGGCTGAGGCGAGTAATGCCCGCAACACTCAAAGGTTTCAGTGAAGTTAGACGAAGACAGGCTATTTTTTTTGCTATCTATTTCTATTTCTAATTATAATTTTTTGCTGGAATAGATAAGAGATAATTAAACTTGTTTGCTTAAACGGGCACACTTACTTGTGAGCGATGAAACTTTTAAGGCGACCATTAACACAATTTGTTTAAAGCGTAGTAAAATAAAACGCAGACTTCCAATCCAAATTTTGATCTTGTAGAAGAAAGAAATTGTATACCTAGACTCAGGAGCGGTTTTTTCAAAATTAGCTGTTGATTATTAGCTGGAATTTACAGGTATCTTCTCCCGACAGCTAATTGTCCGCAGCTAATTCAGCTATTAGCTATAAAATTAGTGTGGTACTTAATAAATTAGTTAGCTAACTCTCAACTGTGAGGACACTAGATATTCATTGAAGGTGAACAATTTTCAGGTCGTAATAGTGAGCTGAATTACTTGCCTCAACTGCATTTCATTAGTATTAGTTACATTGGGTGCGTATATAGTGAAAGTCACTTTTATGTTTTGCTGACTGACAATGAGCGGATTTTCGAGCCCGCGGAGCAAGGGAACTACGGTTGTTTGTGTTTGGCCTCTGCAGAATAAATTGGTCCGTTCCAGGTGAGAGCTACCACCGCGGTGGAATGTAGATCGAGGCGGAATTCTTCTGATCGGATCGTCCAAATTTTCTAAACTCGGAAATGATTACAGCCCTGTCACAGTGAACCGATGCATCCGCCATAATCGCACCAATACAACCATAATTTGTTACATCCTCCGCATTTTGTGGTATATTTTACTCAAATTCGCCTCATTTTCCAACCTTATTACTGTAAAAATACACTGAATTTCAATAAAACGTACTAAAAACGTACATATATGTGTGCCTGAATTAGTTTTGATAGTTGAAAATTTGGAAAAAGTGATATTGCCATTTGATGTTGTTGGATAAGCTGAAGTTGTTGGTTGAATCGTAGCACCCCGAAACTGCTGGACCAGTGTTTATGAAATTCCTAACCTCAAAAATCATTCAGGTCCCATTTTTAATCAACAAGTAAATCTAAGGGTCGGAGAAAAAAGGTTGATTTTAGTAGAAATGATTATCTTATGGTTTAATGGATAATCTCATAATCGGAGTATTAATTCGAATGGTGTGAGCACCAGGTGTCAGATTTGAGTTTGGCCAACTGGGGTAGGTAGATACAGTAATTTTTGAACAGTAAAGTTAATGAATTTAAAGTGACATTCTGAATTAGGGCTAGGACGAAATTATTTAATCATTTATGTAGTATTATTATTTTATCAATTTCGTAGTGGCCGTAACGCTGTACCTCGGGTAAAATGGACGACGGTTAGCAATCTCGTCTGCTGTGCTTAACACGTGAGAGAGCCTCTTGGGATCTGCAAAATATACTTAACGGAATTACTTCCATGGTACAGTGGTAAGCATACTCGTCTGCTGTACTTAGCACCTCTGATGGATGGTCTGTTGAGATCCGCAGTGGTACTTCCATGATACAACGTGGTTAGCATTCTCGTCTGCATGTACTTAGCACCCACGATGGATCTAAATGACCCTGAAGAAAATCAGTACTAATGTTGGCCCACAATTGTCAAAACTAAAGAAAAAAATTCTTAACTGTGGCCACTACCGGTACCGTTACCTTATGTAGTATGGTATTATTTGGGATCTGTGAATGGACGACAGTTAGCAATCTTTCTGCTGTGCTTACCAGGACGATAGACCATCTTATCTGCAAATGGAATTACTTCCATGGTACAGTGGTAAGCAAACTCGTCTGCTGTACTTAGCACCTCCGATGGATGGTCTGTTGAGATCCGCAAGTGACCCTTAAAGGAAGTACTTCCATGATACAGTGTTTAGCATTCTCCTCTGCTGTACTTAGCACCCACGATGGATCTAGTCTCTTGGGATCTGCAGGTGATCCTTAGTGTAAGTACTTCGATGGTACAGATGTTGGTATTCTCGTCTCCTGTGAGCTGCAGCTGCAATGGACCTAGGCTCTTGGGGCGTGCAAGTTATCCTTAACCAAGTACTTCCATGGTATAGCGGTTTGCATTCTCGTCTGTTGTGCGTTGCAGCTGCAATAGGTCCAAGCCGTTTTCGGTTCCCGGTGGTGGGAAGATAATTGTAGACACTGTAATTGTCAGTAGGAATTGTGAACGCAACATGAAACAAAAGTTGTTCGGCTTGGACTTGATGTGTGATTGGGAATTTTATATTTGGCGAAACGATATTATTATCTCTTGAAAGTGAAATCGGAAGTACTTGATGTCTCAACAAATCTACGTCCCATAGTAAACCAAAGTATGAATATTATTCACTGCTTTGTGTGAAAGGCGAAAAATGATTGCCAACGTAGGTGCCGATGAAGATGTCTTTTCATCTGTAGAATACCGAACTGTCACTTAGGACGAGAACATTTCCACAATTTCAATTAAATATGTTTGCCTAACATTCTTTGAAAATGAGCTAGAACAAAGAAATAAACATTTAGTTAAGCTTTAAGCTCACTGCGATACTCATTACAAATATGAGTTGATTCATCACAATAAAACGAAATGGATTTGCAAGGTTTTATGTCCCCTTAAAAATCTCAAGGTTCGAGGTTGATAGATCATTCTGAAACACCCGAGGACGGAGAGGTCAGTCATTATTATTATTAGAGATGATTCAACTCCGGAATTTATTTCTCGAAACTAATGACCCTAGAGATCGTGTTCAATCAGCTTATTGCTGCAAACTGTATACTATCGTTATTCTGTTCGGTCGTGACTAGATCTGCAAAAATACCAATAGCTCTTCAGACTTACAGATGCTTAGTTAGTTGTTTCGGGTGTACTGTAAAAACATCTTCCAAGTTGGGTGGGCAGTGTAGCTTCCTCATTTATTGTTAGCATTACTTGAAATATAATTTATAAGAAAGAACGATCTACTGCATAATATGACAGCGTGAAAATTAGTCCAATAGTGATGATGTTAAGCCTGTGGCAACCAAATGTGGTTTTGCGCATGTGCAATTGCTGGTATTCAAACTACCCCTTGTTTTGAACTGAATTGAACCATATGGATCGTAAATCAACATTATGATATATCTCAAAAATCAACAAAATCGGGCTGAAACAGTGCAGTGCTCAAAGTCGCAATGAATTGACATAGAAAGAGAGGCACAGCATTCAAAATCATTATGCTCAAAAGCGCCAAAAGGAAGTGGACACTTTGATTTTGGAGGGAAAACTGTTTTTCAATCTAGCTCCTCACGTTTAGGAAATGGGAGAGCAAAATTGCCTTAATTTGGCCAAATCACTGTTATTAATTCCAATATATCAAATATATTCCAATATAAACCTTTTTAATCCTATGAAACACTAATCAAAACAATTTTTTCGATTTTTTTCTCTACTCAAAAGTTAGTGAATGGTTATAAGCAGTGTTAAAAAGTCGACTGGCGTTCAGGGCTCCACTAGATCTCTATTTTCTCAAAAATCGTTGTGAATCTCTGGTTTTTGAACCTACTGTTTGCGCAAAACTCGATTTTGGGTGATCGAACGCAAATAACCAAATCTCGTTATTGGGGAGTCAACCAAAGGCAATGGGACTTGATAAGCTATTAGACAGCGAGCTACTTGAGAAAACTTGACTTTAATTTGGTAAAACACATCTATCAAACGCCCATAATGCACGGAATGTCCATTTGAATTTATTGACTACTTAGTTCGAGTATAAATCAAATGGATCGGAGGTTCCGATACCTACACTTTACTAAAACACCAAGTTGTAGAATGGGTGAGTAGGCACCCATCTCTCCCATTGATCTTCCCAAAGTTAATTTAGGTGTTCCTGATGGGTCCCCCATTAGTCCTATCGCTTGCTTCGTCTTCTCCTGTTTGCATTCCGGTGTTATCTCACTTGGAATGCCCCGTTTCTCGGTCGTGATGTGCTGTAACCACGGGGGATCTCTTCTCTAGAATAACCCCAACTGTCGTTTTCAACCGGCACCAGTTCATCTTCATATTCTCTGCTACGCGTTGATGTAAGGTACTAGAAAAAAAACAAATATCTGCAATTACTCATATTAATTCCGTTTAACGTCATCAAGTATCTGTATACCTACCTGCTTTGTGATGAAACCTTAATACATCTTACCCGAAACTTACTTCAGTAAAGCCCGTTATTCGGTAGCCTCTTATCGCCTATGGAGAATATGACTTAAAGAAACGAGCTAAATGATAATATATTTCAATTTATCAGCTTCACTGCTTTCCTTGTTGCAATCCTGATAGTCTGGGATTCGTGAGTGATGTTGAAAATCAAAACCTAGAGGAAATATTGGAAAAGTGAATAGTTGCCTGTTGTTATTCAAAGGTATTGTTCCTCGAACAGGAGAGGCTTTTCGTAAGATTTGTACTGAGGAAAGAAAAAGGTGATACTGGAAAACCTCTTCATTAAATAATCATGTTCTTTCCAAAAGAGCTATGCCAGAATTCATGACCCCACTTCACCAGGCAGCATAAAGACTATTTCTACCATCACAGTGACCTCAGAGCTGACCTGGTTACCTTTGATCCCTGAAGGCTGCGGCCCAGCCAAAAAATCTAACATTGCTGTGGGTACGGGATCATCGGAGAATAGAGACCTACGAGGAAGCTGTCTTGTTAAAAGGGGATCAGAGAACAAACCAATTGAACCTAAACCTCAAGACAAGACAATGGCACAACTCCTAAACAGAAGCAAGCCATGGTTTTTTCGACCATTTCAAGGAGCTACTGTGAGCCAAAGACCATAGCAAACTTGTGGGGTCTCTACACTGGCCAATATCACTTAAATTACCTGCATAACTTCATTGAAATACGCTGACAAAATACGTTTAATATATGATCTAGAAACACCAATAAAATTGCTTCTTGTTTGTCAAAAAGTGTATGGTTAACAGTTTATTTACAACGCAAAGTGGCCAAATTTCTAAACCATCCACCAAATATAATGAGAATTCGTCCATACGTCCATGATGTATGACTGAAACAGCTTAATGTAACAACTCCTGTAGTCTTTTCATGAAGATTGGAGTGGGACTCATCAGTCACTACCTTTGTAAGTTCTTGACGTTTCTCATGTATAAGAATAATTCCATTTGTTCGTTTTTGTTTTTCAGGTACGTTGCCGTTTTTAATGAGCTTTATTGGAGTCTAATTGTGAGTAAAGAAGGCTTCTATTGTTTATATATTTATCTAAGGTTTGCTTAAATATGTTTTTACTAGGACTTAACGAAGTAGATGTGTACGTACGTATAAAACAATTGAATAAATTAACATTTTATGTTTCTGCACCACGTCAGGTAGGAAATAGAAGGTGATTGTATTAGGTAGACACAAAATGGACAACAGAATAACAACACACCCCACACTCTGCTTTTACACAGTCTACTACTTGTCTATAAATAATGTGTGGGACATTTCTTGTGTAGTTCATCGGTTTTATTTGTTCGTCTTCAAATTTTTACAATTCTAATTGAGTTTGTCAAAATCTGGTGGAACAGTTTTTCCAATACGAGTCTGCGTGTCGGTTGTAGAAGTATTGATTTCATTTTCAGAAGATCAATATCTCTAAAATCAAATTTCGGCTTGAATTGTACGTTTGTGACCATTCTTTGAACTTCTGAGGTGTCTTGTCTGTGTCCGTATATGTGTATGTATGTTCAGAAATGCTTGTAACAAACTGACCTGTACAGTTGTCGTCCGATTTTGATCAAATTTTCAGGAAATGTGCGAGTTTGACTGAGGGTGGTCTAAAATCAATTTCATCATCCAAAAATTAAGTAGTTTCCTAGCATTTCGCTCAAATATTGAAATTACTCAATTGGGAAATTATGATTTGATTACTTCTTATGAATTTAATATCAGCTGAAATAATATTACTTGCTGTTGCGCAAGCGCCCACTCCAAACCTACAGTTTCCATCCGATTTTGCCAAAATTTGCAGGGATTGCAGGATTAGTGCGATGTATCCTAAAAAAATTGATCGGTCCCAAACTATCCGTAGCTTTTGCGCAAGCCTAATGTAACATTCATCATGCGTAATTTTTACATTTTACATTCCAACCGTAGGAGCTTGCTTTAAACCTTTATGAAATACCTACACTAATGCCTAATTGCATGTTTTTGTTATAACGATACTGCAAGATGTATACAGTATTATGGGTTATTATTATGTGTCGTTAGGAGAATATTGACATTCATTTAAAGAGGAATCACTACCAACGAATATAACTTAATTTAGGTTAACAGCCAACAAAAAGAATAAGTATAGAAACTAAAGGATCGATCATAGCTCGAACTAGTTCATATATTTATGTAATGTATGTCAGGGATCCCCACAGGGGGGGGGGGTCATGACGCAGATTGCGTCATTGAAATTCTTGGGGGGGGGTTCCAAAAAAATGGGGGGGGGGGGGTAAAGTTGATTGAAACAGTGTTTAACGTGACGACATTCAAAAATATATTACATCACTAAAACGTAAACAATAATGAAGCCAGTAATTAATCTAAATCTGTTATTTTTTTGTCTATCTGAAAATGTATAAAATTTATACACTTAATGACATTGTCATTTAATGACAATGACAGTGCTCGGTTTTCAATACCTACATAAATCTTCTTTTAGTTTTAGATAAAATCAGGGGTGCTTACGAGTATTCTTTACTTTGTTTTTGGAAAGGGGGGATAATTTAGGAGGGGGGTCGACACCCCTGTGTATGTACTATCACATCCTAATTATTCTTTATATTACACTTATTGCTATTAGTTTCCACTATTGGGAAGAGTAATAAAATCTCGATACGTGTCACTATCAATTTTCGTGGTATCCAACTTTTTATTCTTCTCCAAAACCCTCAGAACTGGATGGAAACAGTACTGCGTTCACATATGTAATAAATCTCCGTCTCGAACCTTCGAGAACTCCCCCAATCTTCGGCGGAAACCGATCAATTCAAACGATTTCCTGCGGTTGGAAGTTTGAAACGAACTGCGGTGGACTGAGTCATTTCAGAAATAATCCCGGGACCTCGGCATATAGGAGGCCGCACCGGCGTTAACAATGGCGCTACCTCGAACGTTGGGATTGAGATCTGCCCCCAAATCATCTTTCATTACGCCAAGCACCGAACCAAGTTCACATCGCCGCTCCAAGTTCAACGGCTGGGATTTTTGAATGGGGCCTTTTCATAGTCAAATCGGTCTTGAGGGATTCGCCGAAGCTATTCATCTCATTGCACGCGCTCATCTGGATTTCTTTTGTGGCATTGAGTTGGGCTGCCGACTTTGGATTGAGCTGCCACCATTCCACCTCTCATCCAGCTTCTATCCATTTTGATCCGCACTCGCTTTTTCTTTATATAAAACTGCTCAAAATGAACCTTCAGCGAATTCGGTTCATTGTGTTGTAAAGTTTAATCTAGAAAGACGGAGTGAATTTCACCATCTTCTACACAGAAAAACATCAAAATGTAGATTACATCGACTACACTGCTCAAGTTTTAAACATTTCTGGTTTACTTGTGAACAGTAACATTTCAATCTGCTGAAATTATTTTCCAGAGATCTTGCTCCGGAACTGAAACACCTAATTTTTATGGTGGTGATTGACATTGATTTGAAGGCCACCCAAGAAATGAGAAAAATCGCCGAATTCTTCTCTTATTTCGAAAATATGATTCACCCGTATTCATTCATTAAATCGCTTCCATCGATAATAAAACAAAGGTGATTACTCCAACGATAAAAACTCGTCTTTAGAATCATGAGGACCTAATACCGTTTTAACGAGCCATCAAGTCTACGGATTCGGAAAACAAATGGGCTTCCCCAATGTAATCAATGATCACACTGTTATCAGTAAGATCGATTTAAACGATGTCAAGGAGGCATTTGCCCGTCAATTGCAGTGATAAGGAGATGTCATTGATAATTTAATCAACTTCCCGTTCTTCTTTCGCCCTATTGCCGTTCGATTACTATTGCACTGGCTTAACTTCTTGTTTTGGTTAACAGTGTTGTTCATGTCGTTAGTTCATATTGTGATACATACACAAAACAACAGTTCTTGAAAGTTAGTGCTTCGTCTTGAAATCAATATCGTCGAGCTCGAAATCCGTCGTCCTCCCTCGAAACCATCGTGAACGGCGAATTGTAAAATTTGTATCATCCCCGTCAACTCGTCCACAAGTACCGATGCTCTTATCACGCCTCTGCCAATAAAACGAAGTAGACCAGTAGGTACAAAACAGTAATAAAATATACCTATAACTAACAAAGAACAATAATAAAAAATAGCAGAAACACAACAATGAGTAGTAGAGGTGAGTACATACTATAGCCGGGTCGTGTAAGGTCGGACCGGGCCGCATCGCATGGCAAAAATGTTGCAAAGCACATTAGCGGCAGTTCGGGTTTTGGGTTAATACTTTTTAGAGAAAATTACAAGAAAAATTTGTGATTTGGCTAAAACAGCATGGGTGGAGCAGTAATGCAGTTCTAAAGGTAAAAACCACGAAAAATTGTGATTTTTGACTGAAAATCATTTTAAAAAACATGGTTTTTTTTTCTCAAAATTATAATTTTTTTAAGAAATTGCAAGAAACATTTGTGGTTTTGAGTATAAACCGTATGGATGGGGGCAGTAGCGCAGTACTAAAGGCAAAAACTACATAAAAGGTGATTATGATTTTCTCTGAAATCGTCCACAAAAAAAATTTCATTTTTGGCTAAATCATGAAAAAATGTGAATACCGATAAAAATCATTCAATTTGTGAATGTGATTGTAATCATATTTATGTTCATATTCATGATTGAATTCGTTATCATAATCACAAAATTCCTCATTATGATTACTATATTTGAATTTATGATTATGAAGAAGCCCCTATCTGATGGAACAGATATTAATCGTGGCATAAGACGCGGACCACTTAAATTTGGTTGGTTGTTTCACGTAGTCGGTTTAGCGCGTTTGATCGATGATTTACGATTCAGACTTGGTGAAGCCTAACATCGTTGTTCAACAGCTTAGATCTTCGGTTTAATGGGTAAACGTTGAATAAAAATTTTGGTGAAACCGAAGTGTTACATTTAAACAGGGATTTCTCGAGAACGATGGCTGGTAATTTTACTTCTGGAGTTGGTGTCCCAGCGTTTACTAGTAATGTAGCATCGGATCACACAAACGTCAATCAAGAATATTCCTCGAAACATTTAGGTCATCATTTGACACAGTAAATCACAGTTATGGGGGAGATGACAGTCAAGATAGGACAATGTGATAGGTCAATACCGTCCCTGAATTGAATCAAGCATTTAGTGCACCTCTTTCTTCCATCAATTTCAAGTATCTTCAAGTTGAAAAGAATTAAGCCTCCATCTTTTCGTGTAAATACTACATTGCAGCGAGATTTTCACGAGAACGCCTCCAGCACGTAACTGATTTAGTGTCAATACTGCACGTACTTGCTGGAGTTGGTATTTCAATGTTTACGTGTAACCCATTTACGTCAACAAAATGTTCCTCATCAAAATTACACCCGCCACGACTCCTACATATAGGAATTATACAACCAGAAATCAAGCAAATACTGGTAATTCCATAGCTATTCCGAAAGAAATGGAGGTATAATACCAACCGAATTGTTGGAAAAGTGCAACACCTGAGAGCTGTCAGCACTTGACATTTACAAGGGGAAACACCCGACGTTGTTCGGTTATAGTGATGAGGTTCATTGTTATTGTGGGTGCGAGGGAGAGAGGTGCAGTCGGTTATCCTGTTTCGTCAGATGTGCGGCGATGCTTGGATCCTGTCTGTCTGTCTGTCTGCCCGCGTGAGAGGTTTCCTGGCTTCCCCTCTCTCTCCTCGTATCCCAACACATCGGACCACTTCATCTTAATTACACCTTTTCCCACCTCCCTCTTCGTCGTAATTTTCTTTTCCTATTGTCTTCGCTGAGCGAGCGACTTGATTTTTATCGTAGAATCGTTGCAGGAAGAATGATTGTAGACGAAGAGGGACTATGTCGCCCACACCCATTTTCCCATACAATCACTACTGGTAGCTTCGGTAATGTCAGTGCTTCTGCGTTTATCTCCATGTGTGCGGATGCGTTGTTTTCACTTGCAGGAGATGAAAACTTTTAGTCACCAAGATCAACATTTCTACTCGCATTTTGCCTGGGTACACTATTCTGAACAATATTGTGTCATGTCTGTCTGTCTGGGCGTTTATGCTCGTGTTCGCGGATTCTTGTAACAAGGTTAACACTTACAGCTTTCACTTGCATTTTACATTACGCTTGCTATAACAAGGTGTGGAGTTACTCTGATCAGTTGACGTCAATTACAAGGTACGGAGACACACTTATCAGCTGAATTACCCTTGTGGCTGATTCAATTCCTAATCGATCTACAATGCTGGAATATAAATGAAGCTTTGCTTAATACACCTAAAATTTAATTACAAGTTAAAGAAACGCCGAATTTAGATAAAGTACAACAGACTACGTGTGTAAAGCTTAATGATTTGCTGAGCAAATCGATTCTGGAAATTAGCTAAGTTATACAATGGATAGATGAAAATATGCTCAGCTTAAACGTTTCAAAGACGTCTATTATCAATTTTTCAATTTTCAATGTCCAACAGAACAGTTCCGATAATTTGAAATTACAAATTACTGCTGTTCCATGCAGGATATTAATATGTGTGTATGCAATAGTTTGCCTTTCTCCATAAACTGCAAATATCTGGGGTCTGGTTTGATTGCCAATTAAAATTTAAAACCCATATGAACTTAGCCATTAATCGTTTGAGGAAATGAATGTTTTTAAAATTGTTAGAGATTTCTTACCCAAGTACCAGCTCCGTTCTGTATACTTGGCATTAGCGGGCTCCTGTATAAATTATGGAATTTCTGTGTGGGGTGGAGCTTGTGTGACCCACTTAAAACCTTTACAAATGATTCAGAACAGCATTATAAAGATATTACTTCATAAGCCTACCCGTTATCCTACAATTCTTCTTTATAAGAATGTGAACGTTCTTAAAATTAAACAATTTTTTTTTTTTTTTTTTTACTTTCTTCTTGTTGGACACTTTTTGAATTAGGTTTTTTGGATCATGCGTATCTAATTTACCCCATGAAAGAACTGCAAGCCTTAGTGATTTAGTGGTACCATTAACTAGAACTGAGTTCTGTAAGAGGGGAGCTTTTGTACAAGCGGTTAGTTTATTTTATCTTAATAATAATAATTCTAGGAACTACAACAACACAAGTTTATTGAAGAAATTCCTCGTTTTAAAATTTTGCCTACCTCAATGACAATTTTCTTGTAACGTTAGCTTTCATGTTAGTTCTAGGAGTACATAGATATATGTTAGTGTTTTTTTTTGTTCAGTTTAGTAGATACTTTTCTGCTCCGGCTTGATTAAGTAGCTCTGCAAGTTCCCTCTAGTTCTTATAAAATTTTCAACCGGCAGGCATATGTTTACATCATACTATTTACTGTAAATTGTGTTTTTTCATTTGCCAATAAATGAATGATTAAACATCGACCAGTGATTTACGTATTGGCGTTACGTAATATAGAAATAATCAACTGTTAAGTAATAACGTACAGGGTGATCTATTCGAATTTTCAGTTCTACTCATCTTGAAACGTAAAACATCAAACTTTGAAGGGGGTTCAACATTTTGGTCGATTACAAAAATTCATTATTTTCAATAATGAATCATTGTTTGAAAAATATGTTGGCAACGCCCATTAAACGATTACCTACTCAAACACAATTAGGTACACAATTTAATTTAATTTTCAAATTGTTAGCTCATGTTTCAAGCTGATAGTAAATGGTGTAGCATCAACGAAACCAGGATTTTGAGTTGTTTCGCAGGAACGAGGCTATTTGATGACCCAGTTATGAACTCGTGTGGAAGGCTAACTAAAGTCGGGCCGAGTGTAATGGCAAGCGATGGTAATTGTGCACCTGACCCCGCGAGTGACTGGACGACCCGGTGTCCTTGATTGCACCGGCAGAAAAGGCGGAGAAAGCAAACGTCGTGTCGTCGATACCGTCGAGTCGGCGACAAAACGTCGTCGCCAAGTTCCCGTTTCAACTCCCCGAGATCAGCCTCGTTATCTTCCCGTCCGCTCTTTGTCATCCGGGCACGAGCTTCGCGTCGCGGTGAGTAAATGACGGTAACGGCACCTGCTACCTCCGAGCTGAGCCGATGCGCGGTACCGACCTATCGCATTGTCGCTCCTGAACAGCCTTTCTCCCCCCGTAACTGTGATTTACTGTGCCAAATAATAACCTAACGGTTTCAAGGAACATTTTTTGTTGATGCTTCTATGAAAAAAATAAACAGGTAAATTACACGTAAGCGTAGGAATTACACGTAAATTACTCGTACCCACTCGAGCAAGTACGTGCTGCATTGAACTAGGTCAGTTATGAGCGAGACTGCGCTCTAGAGAAATCCTAGTTGTATTGTGCCAACTCTAAACAGCATTGAAACGCCAAATTACAGATTTAAATCGTATCAAATCGATGTATAATCACAAATTTGAGGTACCTACTTGAGAGAATTCTGGAAGAAAATGAACCTAACGCATCGTCGCTTTAAGCCTGTCTTTCCCCCTATATCAGTGATTTACTGTGCCTAATAATAACCCAACGGTTTCAATGAACATTTTTTGTTGACGCTTTCATTAAGAAAATAAATAAACAGATAAATTACACTTAGACGCAGGAATTAAACGTAAATTACTTGTACCCTCTCGAACAAGTACGTGCTGCATTGGACTAGGTCAGTTATGAGCGTGTCTGCGATCTAGAGAAATCCTGGTTTTCAGACGTTAAATTGGAGATTTAAATCATATCAAATTGGTGGATCTGTAAAGACTCCGTAAATACTTGATTGAAGTATGGAAAAGGAAAATTGCAACCTATTATATTGTCGCATTTACTCGGGTTTTCTCTCCCATATCTGTGATTTACTGTGTCAAAAACGATGCAAATTATTTCACTGGGGTTTATTATTCAATTGGATCGCGTTCATGATTTGAATTTATACTAAGCTTTGGAGTGTGCATGTTTCACAGGTGATAGAGCGATCATTAAATTTCAGGAGGCACACAAATATGATCATCTGATTAATCCAAATAGGTATTTTGGTAGAGAACAGATTTACGTGCTCTAAGCATATCTCCTGAAATGCAATAATCGCTCTATCACCTGTGAAACACGCACACTCCAAAGCTTAGTATAAATTCAAATCATGAACGCAAGCCAATTGAATAATAAACCCCAGTGAAAGAATTTGCAGCGTTTTTTTTTTTTTTTTTTTTTTTTTTTTTGTTATTAAAATGCTTCAACCCGTGTATGTTACAAAGCCTTTTAGGAGTTCACTCCAGTATCCACATTACTACATCACTGCGTCACTAGGTTACTGATATCAACACAAAAACAATAATAAACCAAAATAACGCGAATGTTGGCACCATAAATCGGGTCATAGATCGGAAATGGTAAGACCTACGGACCTGGTGAGGGGCTCATTCGATTCCTCGTGGAAAGTTCTTTAAAAAAGAGTCCAAATTTAGGCCGCCTTGACTTTTTTTTTAGGTTTTTAGGGATTTTACAAAACTTTGACAACCCTTAAAGGGCACTTTAAATTAAGTGAGAGAGCTGGCTCAAGAATTGGGGCGTTGCCGGACCAACATGGATTTTTCCTGAAAATTTCAGCTGTTTTGCACCAGCCGTTTGGGAGAAGTCGTGCGTACGGCGGACGGACGGAAAATTTTTTATTGCAGATTCGGATTCTACACCCTTTGAAACGTTAACCATGAAATTTTCAGGGGGTTAACTTTTTTTTTTCAAGAGCGATTTCAATGATTTATTATTGAATAATAAACCAAAAATAACCTAACGGTTTCAAGGAGTTTGCAGTCGTTAAAGGTGAGGCCAGGGGCTACCACAAAACACCCAACTGTATGCTCTTCCTGATTGATGTAGCTATTTTCGTTCTGTATTAAGTTCATTAAGTCCTTTAATAATTTGAATGTAAAACCATTATTTTTAGAAGGTTTCAACAGTTATATTTATCGATTGATGTATAAGAGGTTTGCGCCACTATGTTGCGGTACCTCGGAATTGATAAAGTGCTGGTTTGAGAAATACGAGTCAAAACTATGGGGAAAAGTTAAACTGGTACCATTTCAACAGGAGATCAAACGGTAGAGTACATCATTTTTGAAAGATATTCCCTGGTGTAGTGAGATTTAGAAGTTGAACAAATTAGGCCTTTTTGCAGAATTTCTACTCTGCCAAATACATTCTTGTACGCACTACCTTACAAGCATAGAGCAGCATAGATTGAGCAAGCGCACAATACATGGTCCTAATTATATCAAGTGATAGGTACATCTTAATCTTGATAAAAACACAAATCATTTTCCTTGATTTCGACGCCAGTCTGGATATATGGATTTCCCATTTCAAATGTGCATCTAGAATTAACTTTAAGTCGTGCTATTTTATTTCAATATATGTGTATTTTATTTCAATATATGGGCATACGTTGCATGGAAGATCTCTACAACCTGTCTGATGTAGGCGTAACTTCTTCATTTGCGGAGCATTAGCACTCGTGAGAGAAAAGGGGATAAAGCAGGTTTTTGAGACATTGAGGGTTAGAAGATTCATGTTTAACCACTCATAAATGTTTGCTATGCCTCTTTCCTATTTCTCCCGAGCCTCATCCCATGAATCTGCAGAGAACAGAAAAACAGTACCGTCCGCAAACATCACTCATGTCCCCGTTAATGTCATCCACTATGTCCATAAAGTCATTGAAATAAACGAAAACAGCAGCGGCCCTAAAACACTTTCTTGCGGTACACTAAATCCATCCAAATGAGCATAATCGCTTAGAACCCCATTTAAACGTACAACTTGCCGCCGTCTAAACAGATAGTTTTCAATCCATCATTTTGTTGTTTAGTATGTCATGAGAAATAGAGTCAAACGCCTTTGTTAGATCAAGGAATATACCGATAGTCTTCCGCCCTTTATCCTGTTACCAACTATAGGGTGTTCTGGAAGTAGGTTCGAATTTAATATGGTTGTAAAATTATTTGACATCGAAAAAATTGGAAATTTTTGTTTTTACCAATTTTTAGATGAGAGATTTCCACTATTTACTTACGTATGAAAGATCACATCCGGCATTTGCCCACCCTGGGCCGCGCGGCATTGAGTAATCCGATCATTGAAATTCTCTATGACGCGAGTGCAGACATCCGGATCGATCCCATTGATCACTCGTTGGATTTCGGCTTTTAACATCGATTGATGTTGGTTTGTTGTTGTTAACCATTGACCATAAAAAAAAGTCGCCAGGCTTCAAATCACATGAGCTGACAGGAGAGTCTTGGGTCCCGCGCATTGAGATTAATAGATTCGTTGTGGGAGCTTCTCCCCTAATAAAGCCAAGGATTCACGTGAAGTGTGGCAAGTTGCCCCGTCCTGCTTGGAAGTTTTCGATTTCCATACCTTCCAATAAAGGCCATGATCACTGGGGAAACATGGTTATGTATCTCTCACCATTCACAGTAACGGCGGCTCCATTGTCATTTCCAAATAAAAATGACCCGATGACTCCACCTGACTAGAAACCATACCAAACAGTTGAGCATTGTGGATGCATCGGATGTTCGTTAAACAAACGCGGATTTTCCGTGACCCAAAATCGTCAGTCCTGCTTATCAACAAAGCCGCTGAGGTGAAAGTGTGGTTCATCAGAGAAAATTATGCGACATGTAAAGTTGCTGAGCTCGACGACGGACCAAAGAGATCGGTCGATAATTCAGCAACATGGTAGGGTCTCCTGATTTAAAGCTAGGAGAGACAAGACTTACTGTTAGGTTCGTAGGGAATTTTCCCTGCTCAAGGCACAGATTAATGAGTTTTCGCAATGGCTTAATAGATAGATAAATAGATAAAGCATGCTTTATTGATAAGCACAATGCATCAGAAGATAAATACAATCAAGGTAGACATGCAAATGATCGTGGTCATAGAATGACCGTCCGAGGGATTCGCCGTCAAACACAGTTATAGCTAGAAAAATAATAATAATTGCTTCCTTAACGAATTTTACAAAACACATAATATAACCTCTAAATAATGCTAATAGATATACCCAACACATAATATAACATATAAATAATGCTTAATAATATACACAACACATTCATAATGCCAAAGCTGGAAGCCTTCTTTCAAGAATGGTTAAAAACCGTATTCTACCTTCGCCTTATATCTAAGATTCCAGGCCACCATACAATATTTTATTAATTTAGGACTTCCAGATTTTATCAATTTTATATATCCGCCCCAATTTAATTAAAAAACACCCAAATATTTTGTTCTCACATCACGCAGTGCACTACACCTAGCTATGAAATGGAAGTAATTCTCAATATCTCCACGCAATGGCTTAATAATCACAGGCTTAATTACCTCAAGAGTCTCAGAAGCTATCCCATCTGGAGCCGGGCTAGACCCACCTTTCAGCGAGTCAATCCCCCGTTCAATATCCTTCTCGGTAACTAATTTAAAGGAGAACAGATACTTGTGTTAGACGACAATCTAGAAATTTGCAGTCAATTTCATCTGCCTAATTTTTTCCAAAGTTAGCAAAATAGTTATTGAAGGCATTCTCGCATTCTCTAGCACTACTCTATTACTTCACTACAATTACTCTAACATACTCCTTTATTTTTATACATACTTTTTCCAAGTCGGATTCGGAAATTTCCAAACCAATTTCAGAAATTTCCAAATCAATTTCAGAATTTTCCATTTCAATTTCAGAAACCGCTCCCACCCGGATATTGATCACATTCTGAAATTTAAATGGAGAATTCTGAAATTGAAATGGTAAAGCCTGAAATTGAAATGGAAAATTCTGAAATTGGTTTAGAAATTTCCGAATCTGACTTGGAAAAGCTATAATTTGGCTAATTTGAAAAGAAATTTGCGTCGAAGCATTGATCACATTACGCTTCAGGAATGGAGCACGTTGGTCATCTGAAAGTGGTCAAGATTATTACAATGATTTTGTGATTCTTCATAGCAGATTCTTCGCGGTTGTTGCATTTTCTACATGAAAAGCCGCATTATGACATATTTTTCACATATGTCAGTGGATATTTTAGGGTAGGCACCGTTCTGACTCTTGACACACTATAATTGGTGTAGACAAATCTTAAATAAGACAATTAGCAACTTGCATAATGATCATCCATCCATTTTTGTTTGTTTTTCTGTAATAGGCAGTGTTACTCACGTTCTATTTATTGAAATCCGATGTATTAGCTATTATTTGCCGATTGTTTACCATAACAATTGGGTTTGCTCGTAATTTTCCAATAAACAAACTAATATCTAATTCACTATGATTGTGACAATGTACCAACATTCCGATCCAAATGAAGTCAGTTCTCGCGTTGTTAGGGAGATTGGGTTCCTAGCTGTGGATTGTTGGTAAACAATCTCGTTTAGAGGCGTCTCCATTAGACCGTCTCGTGAATGGCCGTTGGCTTAAGTGAGTTGGTGAGGGCTTAGGCCCTTGAAAGGGCTCCCGCACAGAAGGACAGAGCTCCCCAGTCGTGATTACATCACCTCTACCTCACAACTACTGCGTAATATCCTCATCTGAAGATTCGAATCCAGCTGACTGTTGTAGCATTCGTTTTGTTTATTTGGATAATTCGGAATTCGAATTTGACAATTCAGAGTTCCAATTATGAGGTGAGTCGAGTGCATGTATAATGGACGTCCCGCTGAAGCAAAAATTCGTCAATACTGGGACACCTATTAGCAACAATCGAGGGGAATGTGAAACAACTCAAACGTTAGAAAAAAACTCTGCCAATTCTAACGCTTGGTTTCATTATTAGTTTAACAATGCTTGATTGGTCATGTCATTATGAGGGTATCACTTTGATGTTCAGAAATTTAAATAATGGTTGATTGGTCATGTCATTCTACGGGTCTGAAACCGTCCCAGTCGATTTTATGTCCAAAATTACTGGGAAATGACTTAGGGAAGGAAAATGAGGAGGTGGCTGAAGTTCGAACCAACTTGACATCTACTGCGTCCCATGTGCGAAAAAAAGGATTTTTTACATCCATTCTAAGGCCTTCCATGGTCGGGACGAAGCAAAGCGCATTGTGACATGAAACCTCAGGTTTTTGGCAACAACCCTATGAGTATTTGAATATGTATTTGTTTGAGTATGCAATTTCCTACTTTAACGCACTGGGTCAGATGGTGGAGCTCTTCTTGAACATTAAAAATGAATAGAAAGATTTAGTACAAAATTCAACGCCAAATCACACAAAAAACGCCGTAAATTATTACAAAGAGGTTTATTATTTCTGTTATTAGCCCTTCTGGGAAATCAGTCGTCTAAACTATCTGAACTCTTCTCCTCGTTCCTCCATATCTCGTACTTTTTAATCAAATTCAATCAAATGAATATCAATTCAATATAAAAGTGCTTGTGCTGCCGCCAGTCACCCAGTAGCTCAGACCTCCAGTTGAACGGCCTCTGAAGCCTGACGACCTACTTAACTGATTTTTCAAGTGGAAGGGTAACGGATGATCGTACACTTACTCGAGTGGTCTCAATCGATTCAGGGAATGAACTAATTTCTATTTGAATTAAACTAAAAAAACCACCCTTTTACATCAAAACTCTTTGAGATATCGATTTTTTGATAGATTAATCAATCAATTAATTAATTAATTTAGGATTGACTGATCAAGATGGTGAGATTGCTGGCACATCCCAGATCGATGTGGACTTATGAGCCAAATAGCTTCATTAACTAGTTCCCGAAGCATTATTTTTTTTAATGATGAAATCCTAACAAGGATCTATATAAGTCGCGAATCCATTCTCAAAAACTTGAACTTAGGAGTTTCCAAAATTATAAATAAATATATTGCTATGAGATGATAAATAGTGGAATATAAAATATTCAGTAAATCAATAAATAACAAGAAATGAGCTTCATAGTGGTGGAAGATGAACTAGAAGAAAAATAATAGAGACATACAAATAAAACTTAACAATAGGATGAACTTAATGAGAGAGATGTACCTGACTAATTTAGATCTATAAACATCTTATCGAAGTAACAACTCATTATCACTCGGGAAAGGAAATATTTTTCAGGGGATTGGTGTGGCAAAAATTTTGTATTTGTTGAATTGGTTGTAAATTCAAGTCCTCACTATTTGTAATTCGCAATCAACTAGAGTAGGAGTTTAATGCAAAAGAGCCTTTTTGAAAAATGTCTTTCGTTCGTTTTTTCGATTTATGGAATTTATTTAAATACGAATACTATTAATAAGGACCATTGGGTTTCGTGTTCAAAATAATATGCTAAATTCGGGAGAATTTTCTTTAAACATGAAGTTACTGCAACGTCCTCAAAAATTTTCTCTTTAGAGATTCGCATGAGGTATTGTGAAAAAGTTCCTGGATTTTACGCTTATGTATTCATTTTAAACGATAATTTTTCTTTGAATTGAAACTAAAACTTCCTAAAATCCATTCCTTTATTCCTCATTCGCTAAAAAACCAAGCATTTCAGAAGAAAGGGTAAGCTCGTCTAGCAGCACTGAGCTCAGAAATTTGGGAGAATTGTTAAAAATTGGTTAAATTGATGAAAAGCATCGATAAAAAGCTGGAAAACGGCTGAAAATGGTTAAATTTGTATTTAAAGCAAAATATAACTCGAAACAGCCTCTTTACTCACAAAATGATCAAAAATCAACACAATAGGTACACGATAATTTAATAAAATTCTCCCTTAAGAACTTTTTTTGATTACTCAATTACCTCATAATTATTCGCTAAATTGATTTATAAGTCAAAACTGTTCGGTAACCATCTCTAATAGTTTGTGCGATCTTTATGGGACCACCTGCAGTTCTGGTAGTGTATGTAACTCAGGGACATTGACAAGCAGCGGACCGCTTTCTATGCCTATTTCCAACAATGATCGCTATTCCTTGATACTCGACATGTAATAGACACTGAAAGTTCAAAATAAGCAGAAAACCCCGCTCTCTGTCGCTAACGTAGCTGATTCGGCCGAGTTGAAAAGAAAGGCGAGAAAAGCGTGGGTCGTAGACCTGCGTTGCACGGGGAACAGAAGGTAGTTTATTTCTGCTAACCAGCGGGCGTCGTCATGTTTTTTCACCTTGATGACGTTAATCTTCTATTTCGAGCCGGTTGTTCACACCTTCCTTCGCAGAAATTCTCGCTGCATGATCATAGTTTTCCAATCACATAAGCTGGGTGACACTTTGTTCGTCTACCTGTATAGATGCTCGGCTAAATCACACACAATTCTGGTTGATTATTGGAGGTGTAATAAATTTTGATTTTACTCTGCTTGTTACTGCAGAAAACGACGTTCGAATGAAAAACGAATTATTGCGCAGAAGTTCATTATTTCTATATTAGACAGCCCTTCTACGAAAATCATTTACCTACGTATATTTGACGTTGTTGTGCAGTACATTAACCAAATTCGACATCTCGCACCTCCATACCCTGGAACTGCATCCAAGATGAGAACACTTGGGCAGTCGCCAGCCACACGGTCCAGCTCAGAACCAAAAAGGAAAAACTAGGCCCCAAATGGAGTCTATATTCGAAATCCGGCTTTTTGCATCAATTCTAAACCCTTTTGGGTTCCCCTAGGTGCAGATTGCTGTAGATTTCAGACGGGCATTGCTTTTGGGTATACACACCTTGAAATATGAAATGACAAAGTTTGAGAAGGGGTTGTAAAACACTTTTTGCTACACGATTACAAAGGCGTTTTATTGAAAATAATAAACTAAAACAATCGGTCTAAAGTTAGGCTTTTCCATTTTGTTTGCTTGTAGTTTGTCTACTACATAGGTATCGTTTTGTGTTGCTATTCCAGTAGTCTGCAAATCAACCGACATTATTATAGTATACCAGAGCTGACCACAAATTCTCAATAATGTAACGTTTCTGCGTTTACTTGCAATGTTGAAAGGTGGAACACCTAGGTTGAGGAAAATGTTCTCCTTTCTCCCGTAGTTTTTAATACAACTTGAGAAAAGTGTATAAGTTTTGAAAAAATGAGAAAAACTTTTGAAGTATGACGCCAAATTTAACTTAACCCCCAGAATATGATGTTGTTAGAATAAGAAAATGGATATGACAAAATATGGCGCGTACATTCAAAATTGTATATTTTACAGTCAATGTGTAAAATCCGTCATTATATACAATGCCTAGTCTTTCTATATATATTTTTTTCTAAATCGATATTTATTTACAAGGATATCAATAATATAGCAACTGAGCATAGGTCCATCAAGTTAATTTACACTCGTACAAAAATTTACAGTTCATAGAGTTAATAGCCCAATGGCTATACTCCGGATAGCCCTCACTGTTTCCATTTTAAGGTCACGATTGAGGTCGTCATTACGAATGTACCAGGGGGCATTGACGATACTCCTTAACACTTTGTTTTGAGAAGTCTGAATCATCTGAATATTAGTCTCCTTCGTACAGCCCCAGAGTTGTAAACCATACGTCCACACTAATTTCAGAACTTGCTTGTACACTAGCAGTTGATTATGTATGGAAAGCTCTGAATGCCTACCAAGCAACCAATACAATCTTCTAAATTTTATCTTCAGTTCTTCGTTTTTTCTTCTTAACGTGCTCTTTCCCTTTTAATTTAGTATCAAGAGTCATTCCCAAGTATTTCGCCGAGTTAACTGTGGGTATCACTCGTCCATTCAACATTATAGGCCATGCAGTTATTCGATTAGTCTTTCTATATAATGACTGTGGCCTCTTGCGGAATGTTCAAATACGTTCATTCGGATATTAAGAAATCAAAAAGATCAATCGAAGATATATTAAGAAATCCACTGTAAAATGATGGATCACGAAGTTTACCTACCTCTCTTCAATAACTTGATTGGTATTGAAGGAATGGTTCCTTCGTAACAATCTATTTCATACATTGCCTAAGACGCCATGGGCATTACACTGCCTTGCCACTATACGTAATGCTTAGTCAATGTTTGCAAGAAGTTGAAAGAATGAAGAAATTAAATACATTGACTAAAACGACCCGTCATTATATGGAACGCCTAGTCATTGTATATAATGCCTGCATCATACAAACTGACTATGACACACACAAAGTTAGTCAACTTGGTGACAAATTGCTACAAAAAACTCATGCATATTAGCAGAAAATTGCAAATAAGACCGAATCCGAACTCTAACTACTAATCACTCCTGCCCAACTCGAGAAGCTCCGTGGCACTTTTCCCGCACCACTCCCCGCGCCTTGTCACGGAACTGGTCATGACCTTCATGTTAATAGGCGCCACTCCACCAGAATATCGTTAGCCGCAGATTATTCCTGTCGTATTTACTTAAACAGGCAGCATTTATTGACAAAATTCAGAAACAATTCAGCCCTAATATAAGTTACGAAATTTCTCTCAAACAATCATGAACGCGTTTAGATTGTACACGTCTTTAAACTTTAAACATTAACCAGCAAATTTTATTACCTTTTTCTGTTTCTTGGTTGATTTCAAAGGTTCATCATTGAAAATAATAAACCCAAACCCTTTCTCGAATATTGAGTTATTAGCTTCCTCGAAGTCAAAGATCGAGGTTTTTGGCCTCCGCCCAAACATTTATTTTCGGTCTCCTTTCTTTTGAGCGGCTTTACCCGTTTTCTCCCACGATATCGCGACGTCGCCTTCTGTGAAAAACCCATCTCTCACCGACCTGCGGAGGATTCTGAAGTTATTTTCGGTTGGCGAATATTCCGCGTTCGTTACGGCGCATTTTGCCAAACCCTAACGTCAAACTGCGAAACATGATATCAGAAATAGAAATCCATTTGTTCACGTTTCATAAAACCTCGGCAGAATATTACACAATGGTTTTTAAAATGTCCGCAGTTCACCTGTTTGTAGATTATTATTATTAAACGGAGCATTGGTTTGGTATACGGGTATACATCAGCTAAATGTGGGCCTGTCTCCTTGGTCCCATCGCCGGGGTATTTTGTCTTTGAGCAGACAATGCTCGCCCAATACATACTGGGGGTTTTGGGGTACCTTGGGATGGACTTCATGGGTGTTACTACCAATGCTGCAAGCTATGTGGACCATGCTATGGTCAGGCAGCAGTTTTAATGTGCGATTGAGCAATTTCAACTGCTACCAAACTCAGCTCGTCTGCCGAGTTCGCTGCTGCTCTTCATGATTCAGTGGATAGTAAAGAACTCCGACTATGCTTTGAATCTCTCATTTCCTCTAAATGGGCTTCAAAGATTACTGGAGCATGCGACTACCGACATTATCATGCCGATCCGGTGGCTACACTAGTCTCCTGGGTGAGGTGTTCTAGTGGTTGCCGTGTGGCAGTAGGCACCCTTTGCCGTGCCTTTCGGTGTGACATTTTTGTTAGGTCATCGCAAGTGGCAGCAATTGGTAACCAGAAGGGGGGGGGGGGACACTTTGCCAGTAAGAAGGGTCCGGGGGAAATTGAAATTTATTAAATCGTCTGGTCATCGCCGAATCCAGGGATGACCACAGGCTTCACCACTGGGTACAACTGAGAACTCGATGGGTCTACCAAAATCATGGTTGTCAATGCAGCGTAGCCATGGAGCAGACCTGGCTGGCTAAGATGAGTGAATGTGACAGGAATGACCTGTAGCCGAGGAAAACCAATCGGAAAATCTCATATCAATTTCAACGCGATAGTAGAAGTAGTGGCTCAGTAGCACGAACATGTAATCCTTCTAACAAGCCCAATTTCTACAGTTTTCATCCGATCCTGATGAAATTTTCGTAAGTAAAATGTATGGATTTTGGGCGGTTGCCTATGTTTAATCACATCTACACATGAAATCAATACATCTGTCTGCGCAGACTCAAACCCCACCAATGATCAATTTCTCAGGATTTGGTCGTCCGATCGCGCTGAACCGCCCCTCCCCATCCCCACCAACTCATGCTTACAATTTTTTCAATGATCCAAACATCATGTTACCTAGACAAGGAATCTATGCGGTACACTCAACTTGGCAGTCTTTTTTATTTCTTCCACTACAACTGATTAATCGTGCATAGGCAATTACTAATTCATGCTATAGTATAGTAGTATACACTCGAGTAAATTTTGGTTATATGAGCGTAATGATATCAGATATCATTACTGTCAGATTCTGACAGTAGACTCGTTGATTCAGTTAGACACGATTTGTAGGTGAAACTTGTCGAGTAAGAACAGTAACTTGCCTCTCGTGAGGGGGAGGATAGCGACTTGTAAGGTAAGGTTGTTTGGAAAGTAACGTCTACCTTGTTCAACGCAAAGTAAAACAACATTGATTCAACATCTGCGAATCTACTCAATCGTCTCAGTTTGCATTCTGGGTAGTCCCCACATATTAGTCATTCCAGAGACATCTGGCAGACGCACCCCGCTTCCTGGGCGTTCGAGAAAAAGTAACCCGACCTTGTGAAAAGTGACTCACGGGGTGAAATTTAGACGATGAACTGTGTATGACTCAGAGTTCGATCAGGGTTCTAAGCACACAAACGTGAGTAATATCAAATATTGATAGATTAAAGAATTGGAACAAAGTATGTGCACTTATAAATGAAAGGGATACCTTTCAAACTTGATAAATGTTTGACAAGTTGAGTGTGCATATAGCTACCTCGTATTGGTATCATGGGGTCATCGAAATATTTTTAATAATCTCAAAAGTTCCTTGATCTTCAATGATTTAGGAATTAGGCTTATTACAATTCACGGCACAAGAAAGTCTCATAGACATCAATACCTTTAAGTGGGCAGGTCGGCGTATTGCAGGAATGTCCCGGTGCTAACATTATAGCGACTATGGTTGGTACAATTTTAGACATTATGTACTCGCTTTTGGTTACTTATTTAACATTTGGCATACAAACCCCTCATTTGCACGTCTACCAAAAACACATTCTGTACACATTAACATGGTGCTATTGTTTCTTTCTAAACTCCGCCATAATGGACATTTGCTGGCGCACAGTGATTTTTGGGTTCCCACGTTCTACCGTCTCGCGTTCAGACCCAGTTGCTCACAACTTGCTCTCGCAATTTGCTTTACTACATTTAATGTTTTCGTTATCGCTCGGCTTACAGGGTGTAGTGGCACGAGTCCATTGCCTGGTTAAGAAACGCTTCCTTTTGGAAGGCGTCAATTTTCGTCACTAATGTAGACATAAAACTCTCAAGCTGTTCCATTGCCGCTCGTGAAATATCTACTCCTAATTCATACCTCCTATTCAATGCTTCCTACACCTTTAACCCGTATTTTTCCAATCGTATTGCATTGATCGTAATTTGGTCCGAGTACCTATTTTCGAACATTTCCAGTACCTTCAAAATATAACACCAAGCAGTTCAGAGTTACCATTAGATGATTAAAAATTATAGCATCATGTTTGACGGAGTTTACTCTTATCCAATGATTCGTGAGCATTGAAATTCTTAGAGAAGTTTCTTACACTAATTTTTGGAAAAAACCCTCTATTGTAATTCGATTTTTGATAACTCACATTTTTTAACTAATACGTAATATTCATATTTATTCCAGAACTAAATTAAAGAATTAATTAAGGAATCAAGAGATAACAAAACTCGTAGGTAACCGAAATGTGATAGATGAGTTTTATCAGTTGATCCTGAGGAGACTCATTTGGCAGGTAGTCAGTACGTATCTAATTAAAGTCACAAAACACTCAAATTCCCGTAAAATGGCATCAAAATCAAGTGAAACATAGTTATTAAAGCTTGTTGCAAGGATTTCATGTACAGACCTGACATTACCTATCAGTGATATGATCGTGTTGAAGTAGATATGGGATTATTAGACTTGAGACTATTAAACTCATAGGGAACCATCTGCAGTTTAAAGCTCAGATTCTGTGGAATTTTAATCAAAATCGGACGAAAACTGTAAAAGAAAAACTTGTTGCAATCTTGCAAAGATCTGTGGAAACTCAGGCAAACACAAGATGAAAGTAGTTCAGAATAGCCTAGATTGGAAAATGTGAGAGGAAATTCTCCTTTTGGACAAATCAAAAGTATTCATATCTCCAATGTGAAAAGAAAAGCTTCTACAACCTTTGGTGGACTCGGTAGCAAAATAGAAAAGCAAGGGAAATAAATCTCATACCTACATCCGATCCCTTGGCGAATTCCTCCGAATAGGTCGAAAGTTGCTCTCAGCTCCGACCTATTTTTCGGGAGTCGTTACGTTAACACGAAACGCCCTTGTCACCCGATACCCTCGCCACCTCGATGGGACTTCACATCAAAGGCTGTGCTTCTCCACTCACCTATAACGTATTTTAAAACTCAACCGGAGGTTCGACACCGTAAAGTTCTCCAACTTTCGAGAGACAAACGACAGGGGCACAACGAGCAAGTCACGAAATCTTTGCTTCGGTCTGGCACAAATACCAAGGACAGAATAACTGGTGCAAAAAATTGTCCAACAAACAAAAGTTGTAGAGCTTAAAATTCTGCTTTCACTGGTCACAGAAAATTCTTCAGTTTATCATCAATTAAGGGAGCAACCGTGTGTCCAACTTCTCCATGTGGGGAAATCTCCGTTTTAGAATTGTTGAGCGTAAAGATAATTTTTAAATGGGGTTGAGCATATGAGATGCATTGTAAATCTTTTAAATCCACTTCGATTGAACACCACAATTGTGGAGTTGCAATGGGATATAAAGAAGTTTCAGTAACTGTGTTTTAATGTTTCTTGTACATATTTCTTCCATTTTCAAGTCACACTGGAGCCAAATGGATCAAGATCATTCCTAAATATTTGTGTTCAAACTATAATGGTGCCTAATATATAATTTTAATACGATCGCCGGACATCGCCGAACTTGTTCTGCATATTTTGTATGTGTGTTTGTGAATATCGTAACTGGATGAGCATCTGATAGAGGCGTCTTTAGTGGTCAGGGGTACCAAAGCTGTATAAAGCGTGATGGTCTAATTTCGGAGAAGTGTCGCGGTTGCTTCGTATGACTTTTCCCGCAACATTCTCGATGATCCAGATATTATGCAAATGGTCACTGATCACATCCTGTTTCTGGTAACATTACCATCTGATTCCCAGTGATGAAAACACCTTAGGGAAAGAATATTTTGTTCGAAATCGTTGCAACTGTAGGAACAAGAGCCGATGCCCACCTGCCTCATTACATAATGTTTCCTCGATAATGCTCCCGGCCCTACAACTGGTTGGTGGAGTCCATGTCGTCCTTGAAGCTTGACCGGTTTGGCGAAAAAGACGTCGGGTTTGGACGATGACCGCATAGTGCGGCCAGGAGGGAAAACTTAGACAACCTCAACTGGTCTAATGTGATTCTTTTTCTTTTTACAAATGCGTGATTCTTCAAGGAAAAAATCCTCATATCCACAACACAAGACTGGAGTGATCTGGTAGTGCAAGGTCTTTTTGACAATTTCGTGTCTTTATTTTCGTTACAAGAGGAAGTTCCACGTCACATTTTGGGTCGAAACAGGGAATGAATGAGGAATAAATATTCAATCATTAAGAATCAAAAAATGAGGTAACTTCCAGCCGAGAATAGTTGAGTACTGATAGCTCGTCAGTAGGCAATGCTTCTATTTAACGAGCTGGAGCTCCTTGACAAAAATATTTGACAATCCAAGTTAGTTGAACAGGTCTCTCACGTGTTGTAATATGGATGTATAGAAATTGTTGAAGATTCAAGAACATGCCAAAATGATTTAATGTAAACTAGATCGGCATACCTGCCAATACGTACTTTGATTTTCAGACATTTGCTACGATGTTTGGCATCTAAAAGATGGTAACACAAGATTATAGTAATGACGTTAAACAACGCAGGTCATTCCACTTTCGTTCCTGCATTTCTTACCGAATCCACCTACGCACATTATGCGCGTCAACGCACCGAAAAACACTCACACAAACTTAATCCGACCCAAAACCAATAGAAATAACTCTGGACGTGCTGCCGCATAAATTTCCTTTCTCCTTTTTCTGGTCCCTCATTCCCCAGAGGTCGAGGCGTAAACACATTCCCACATCTCATTCCTGTCGACCCTTCTCCTTATGTACGAGTAGATATTTTCTGTCGCTGCATATAAGATCTGATTCGGTTGGAAGATTTCCAAACACAGTTTCCTTGGAAGCTTACTCGTGTGTATAACATGATTGTTTGGAAAATTTAAATGCGTTTGTTGAGTGGATTTTAACATACACACTAATGTAGATACCTGTACCAATGTATTTCTTACGCTTTCGTTATGCTCTAGCAAAAGTTTAATTATCGATGAAAATACAGTCCCGCAAACAGCAGATGTTAGCAGAAGTAAACTGACTCCTACACACTTTGTTTGCTGTTTCAACAGCATCTAACTGACCGTTAGTTCCTGGTGGAAAGTTTGGAATGCCTGCGGAAAGTCTATTGCTAAATGATTGTGGGGCAGAAACGTCAAGCTTCTGTACTTTTACGGAATTCTCCCAGGTTAGCTTGCTGGCTTTCAGGCAGGAGTTAAACGGCGAATTAACTGTAGTTAACCTCAGTTAACAGAGATTGGTTCCAAGAGCATCAACCTGCTGGTTCCAGTGGTTCACTGTAAGTGCCTGCCATTGAAACTTGAACTTTTACGGATACATTTACCCGAAAACATGGAAATTTGAAGAAGACTTGACGAAACCACACAATTTCCTCAAGTTCAGTCGGAAATTGTAGTCGATTTGCTTGTTCCAAGAATTTAAATCTTACGCATGCCATTACTTCAAAACCAATCATAAAGAACTTCCCGTACCTTTTTTTCGAACTATAAGTTTTTATCGCATCTGGGCACTGGCAAATGTTTGTCACGCCCTCGCTCCAACATTTGCGGGAGAAGGTACACAGTATGCTTGGTGTAAGTACAAATCCATACCGCTTTGCTTGATCATGTGTACCATCTTGATAGGCAAGCTGTCCCGCTACTTTTGACTCTAGCGGATTCCATCCTCAATTCCCTTCTACTTCAGTTTTTGCTTCTCTTGCCCGCGCACTTCATTTTAGTACTTAAATATTTAATTAAATCAGAATCGTACTAATGTTCATACACTTGTTGCTCAGTAAAAAGTCCTGTAAGATAGAAAATCAGTTGAATTGACCCATCAACATTGACATGGATCTCCAATATTATCCCTTTCTTTTCAAACTGATTGTATACGCCCACGTTGCAAGTGAGGAAGCTACACTGCCCACCCAACTTGGCAGACAATTTTCATATATTTTAAAATTCGACGTCTTTTCCGATGGTAGGTAAATTAAAATCTCAGACGCTCGTCTACGGAGGTGATACCTCACGCGTTCAACGGCCCGGTTATTCGATTACGTGACTCTCTTTTCTCCCGCTGGTTGACGAGACTTATTGCTTTTTAATGAGCTCTCATACTGGAGGTTTTCCTTTGTTAGGTTCAACATTCTTGGCCTCAGCCCAACTTCAGTTGCGACGCCTCGTGCTTGAAGGGCACTTACCGATGATTAGTGTCATGTAATTAGACACCAACTTCGTAATGACAGAGGGATCGATCTTACCAACTAGATATACATAATGGATTTTGTTTCATCTGCATCTATAAAAGTTTTGTTTTTAACCACCTGTAGATGACAAAGAAAGCTGCGCTGCTGATTAAATGAAAACGCAAATATTTCAACAGCATATGAAATGAGTTCACTCTCCTCCTTCGTACCCTCAAAATAGAAACCAATGAATGGAAAAAATGAAATGTTACTTGATAAAATAAAAAATGCTGCAAATTATCACCAAGAGGTTTAGTTTTTCTGTATTAGATAGCGCACCTACGTAAATCACTCATCTATGCATATTGGGCGTGTTCTGTGCCTCTACACCTTGTAATTACATTCAAGATTAAAATATTTGGCAGCTACTTTCTCAGTTTCACAGTCCTACAAAAGGACGGACTTGACATTAGTGTTGAAGACGAGCAGCTTGACTTTTTCAGAGAGTGAACTTACTTTTTCAAAGGGGACACAACTGGACGAAGGAGCTGTTGGCTCTTTTTCATGCGGGCTTTGATATGTTCATCTGTGCTACAATGCTTCCAAGGTAAGTGAAGCTTTGAACTCCTTCCAAAGTGTATTGGCCAACAATAAGATTTGGGTTATTGGCCGTATTTACACGAATTCCTTTCGTTTTTGGGGCAGTTAATTATCAGTCCCGCTTGCCTTCCCACTTCAATAGGACCCTGAAGCTTTGCTTCCATACCGTAGAACCTCTGTGCAAGGAGACGTACATTTGCTGCGAATGCGAGATCTCCCAAACTATCTCTCAAACTTCTCTGAATCCCTCTTTTCCTATTGTATCTATTACGGACACCATTCGGTGGTTACTGACCCTCAGATTCAGTTGCTTTACCAACATAAGAAGCCTCTTGTTTGCTGTTGTTAGTGTTGTTTGCCATTCTGGTGATTCACATTTGTAGGAACGTAGTGTGTTAACCGAAGTGAATTCAGCGCTTTCAATCAGTAGGTCGTAGAGTTTACATCTGAGCCGGCCTCGTGGATTTAACGCTGACTGATGAAGGCCAATGGACTGTGTTCCAGGATGACGATGCGACAAAATGTCTCCAATGTTTTTACCTTGACATATATATACAATGAAATCAGAAAGTGGATGGGAATTGGAAACGCGCACTCCGAAACGCGAAAAAATGTATTCCCACTGCCGCTATGTTCTAATAGAGATGGATTATTCCTCGGATTCCCATTCTGTAGGTGTATTCGGTAGCTTGTCGGCAGGCGCCCACGTAACGAGCGTGTTTTGTCGCCCACTCGCCTCCTGCCGGCGGCACGCGCCTTATTTATCTGTCAGCTTCATTTTATATCTGTGTTTTTTTTCCTCTCCAGTTCTCAGTTGCTATTGAGACTATTTGAACAATTATTCTGACGTCAAGCTAAGATCAGAAAAAGTTTTAGGTTCAATACACTCCGTCAATCGACCAAAATAATCGAATGTAAAATTGTAGGTACTTGACATTGTAAATTCAACTAAAATTATCTTTACATTGCATTGAATTCACTCCAGTATCCACATTCACTACATCACTAGGTTACTGCGATCGAAAAAAAAAACTCCTGTTTGTTTTGATTGCAGTAACCAAGTGATGTAGTGAATGTGGATGCAAATGTTGGCACCATAAATCGGGCCATACATCGGGAATGGTTTAAACTACGGACCTGGGGAGTGGCTCATTCGATTCCTCATGGCATAGTTCTTCAAAAAAAGTCCAAATTTACTTGTTTTAGGATTTTACAAAACTTTGACAACCCTGAAAGGGCACTTTAAATTAAGTGAGAGTGCTGGCTAAAGAATTGGGGCGTTTTCGGACCAAAATTGATTTTTCCTGAAAATTTCAGATTTTTTGCTCTAGCCGTTTGGGAGAAATCGTGCGTACGGCGTACGGCGGACGGACCGAAAAATTTTTATTGCGGATTTGGATTCTACACCCTTTGAAACGTAAACCATGAAATTTCCAGGGGGGGTTAGAATTTTTTTGTCAAGAGCGATTACAATGGTTTACTTATTATTGAATAATAGACCAAAAATGTACTGTTTTAAAGTAAATAATTTTTTGTGCAATATAAACCAGTATCGCGAATGAAAAGATCTAGTAAAAACTGGAAAAATTCACAAATTTTCTTGCACAAGCAAAATCGGCTTTTCAGCGTCCATGTGGTTCAACCTCTTTTTTGCAGCTGTTTGAACGAAAATGTACGAACGGGGTAATATGAATCATATGGATAATCGTTCGTGCACTTTTCGGACGAACTGAATTCGCAACATCCCGTTCCCTGTAGACGAGAGGCCTTGTGGTAGGTCAACGTCATCGCTGAAGTGTGATTATCACTGGGTCAAAAGTTGTAACACTAGGTAAACATTAACTCGAGGTGAGATAACTGGGTTGTTACAGTATTGACTTCCTGACCCAAGTAATAAACCAACTGTTCCGAGGAACATGTTTGTTGATTCTTCGTTGGCCGGATGCGGTTGAATGTCACACGTAAATAGATAAATTGCACGTAAACACGGAAAATCAACTCGAGCAGTTACGTGCAATATTGAAACTGGGCCAAATGGTGGTTTATGGTTTTTAGATATAAGAGGAGAGCTGTTGTCTCTAAATTCTGGAATCGGTACATCAATGATTAATTACGAGTGTTCCATATGTCATCTGGGTGCCCGAAATGCTCTACACTTCCTGGGAGAATTTCTGATACTGCAAATGCCACACGTAAACAACGGAACATCAACTGGAGCGGGAACGTGCAGTATCGCAAATGGGTCGAGCTGTGATCTTAATCAGATTTACGTGTTTCGTACGGGTTTTACTATAGTGTTTAAAGAGTTGAATCGATTGAGACCACTTTCAGAGCGATCTGTTCCGATGCAACGACGGTATTATCATCAACAACTGTTGGCTATATCAGAAAGCAAATCTCGAAATACGCATTTATTGTGGTTTTCTGGGATGCTGGATTTACCATCCTTACCAAACATGATCCAGTGATAATTCAATCAACACACTCAAATTTCGTGAGAAACCTGGTCATTGGATCCACTAATTTTGATTAATGATACAACATATCGGTAAGAAATTCAGGCGTAACTCTGTCCAGTTTTTGCAAGATCATTCTTATAAACACTTATATACATTGTTAAAAACAAACCAAATTCTTAATCAAACACAAAGAAGGACGATAATATGTAGGTGTATGAGCAGCGCTTGAATGGATCGGCCGTTACTACCAATATCTCGACCAAAATAAGAATTTCTGAGGTTTATTGCACAAGAGAGGTTTGTTGGATAAATATATTATATATTATAAATACTACAATTTTTTCTAAACCGATGAAAATAGCGAAGAAATAACGATTTGTCGCTATCATCCTCCCCATTCATCCTCTCCCACAATTAGATGTGAAAGACCTGAAATGTTTCAAAACCAGACCAATGTTTTTAAACGAACAAAAAACGATGCAATAAAATCGGCGGTAAGACGTTATAAAGTTGAATAATAAAATATAAAATGCAGCATGAATTGGTTAACAATTACCCTCATCATTCCCCTCCTGACAGAAAATTAAAAATTTCCAAGGTTTGTTGCAAAACTAGGTTAAAATTGGACTCGTAACTTTGACATAGCAAAATAGGGAAGAAATAACGATTTGTCACTGTATCCTCCTCCATTCACACCCTTTCTTAATGAAATCCAGTGTGC
This sequence comes from Creontiades dilutus, assembly GCA_031894815.1. Taxonomy (NCBI): domain Eukaryota; kingdom Metazoa; phylum Arthropoda; class Insecta; order Hemiptera; family Miridae; genus Creontiades; species Creontiades dilutus. The sequence continues at coordinate 1,047,814 of JAVIWC010004007.1, forward strand.
TGCGATAAGTTTAAATACTAAACCAAAATTTAGTTGTCCTCGATGCGATTTGAAGAAGACCATATATGTTATCCGTTTCCCACAATGTCCTAATGGTCCTACAGCAACGGAAAATGATCCTCCTGATTTCCACAATTCCACTTGATGGTTCATCAAAATCAGCCACCAACTTTAGAAGAAATGCTTTGCTGAGGAGCGAGCGCTAGGGACAATTTTGATCGAGGAACAGAACGTTCGAGACTTGATTTAAGAATCATGTGGTGTTTATTTATTTATTTGTAACACGGGCTTATCAGCCCAATATAGTAAAATGATGTATAAACTCAGTATTTCGGTGGTTGCGCGCAGGCTTCACAAACGTGAATAAATAAAGAAAATAACAACAAAAAGTTATAGTGTTGGTGCATTTGCCGAGGCCATCGATGCCCACTTTGAAACGACAGAGATGTAATTAATAGGGGCCCCTCTATGACCAAAACAATCCCAGATAAGATACTTTCGTCGCAATCATGCAATTAATTTGAATGGTTTAGCTCCTGTATTTACAAAGGTTAGCGAACTGTAAGACGGGAGTATAATTGAGTGGGAAATTTGACTTCGGAAGCCTTGTTCTATCTCACGAAAGTAATTATGTTACTTCTACCTTCTAAACGGGATAGGTAAAAACAAATAACAAGGAAGTCACTAGTTATCAACTTTTAATCTATTGAATAGACACTTAGAAATTTCAGGTTTTTTGCTCTTCACCAATAAGGAGTTCTGCTGATGCACGTGCAGTTGTTTGACGATGTTATGAAGTAAACGAAGGTGATTATGATTCGTTAACTTGGAATTAGCGGGGGAGCTAATGCTCCAATTGTGCCGAGATACGAGTCAAGGTGTCGCCGCCAGTCACGAAACCGCCTCGGAAAATCTCCATTTGAAGAGCTTCGTTATGTACGTTTGACAATCGTTCAAGGTGGGATTTCTTCCAGGGTCAGGATGCAAGGACAACGCGGACCTATCCCAACACGGAGGCCTCAACCTCCTTGACGGATAGGGCGATAATTGGGTAATGAGGGGGAGATGATAGGCGAACAGAAGGATCTTCGATTTACTTGTCCCTGACAAGTCCTTCCGTCGGGGAGGGCTGTGTAGGATTGTTTGGTCATGCATTTTGGCATACAAGGGAATCTCACTGAGCTAAAAGCGCTGCGAACTGTTACACGACTGTATCGGACGAGAGACTTTCACAGACACTGAAAACTGCGTCGATTGTAATTATATGAAGAAAATATCGTTCACATGGTTCCATTCCTCGTCCTTATCTATTACTGCGCTTTGTTGACATCAATGGCCACTTCATCCTAAACCGTATAGTGTTCGAAGAATTTAGGAACGACAGTTATGAGCATTGAAACTTAAAGGGTACCAGAATCACAGTAGAAAATCATTGCTCCTGTTCACTGTACACTGGTATCGTGGAATTTATCACTTTAATTTACATGTTTTTTTCTTCAATATGTAGAATTGAAATACAAAAAAATAAGAAGAAAATTTAAATGAGATTACCGATTTGGTTTGACATAATACGAGAATACATCATTTTAAAAGTTTCTCGAGTCTGGAGAATAAAATGCGGTTTTTAGTTATTAATTTTTTACGAAGTAACTCTTTTATTATACTAAATTAGGTAAATATAATTTATCCAAATCTATTTTTTTGGATTATTATTGAATGATCCAAAAATAAACAAAATGTCAGAAGGTAGAGTACGACCTTGGAAAATGGAACACGCAGGTTACGTTGTACGGGAATTTTCTTCAGTTAGAGAAAAAAACGGTGCAAATTCTTTCACTGGGGTTTAATATTCAATTGGCTTGCGTTCATGATTTGAATTTCTACTAGGCTTTGGAGTGTGCGTGTTTCACAGGTGATAGAGTGATTATTGAATTTCAGGAGATATGCACAGAGCATGTAAATTTCAGGAGGCACACAAATATGATCAACTGAACAATCCAAATAGGTATTTGGTTGAGAACAGATTTACGTGCCCTATGCTTATCTCCTGAAATTCAATAATCGCTCTATCACCTGTGAAACACGCACACTCCAAAGCTTAGTAGAAATTCAAATCATGAACGCAAGCCAATTGAATAATAAACCCCAGTGAAAGAATTTGCAGCGTTTTCAAGAAAATTTCAGATTTTCTGAAAATTATCAGAATGCTTCAACCCGTGTATCGGCTACAAAGCCTTTTAGTAGTTCAATCCATTATCCACATTACTACATCACTACACAACTACGTCACTAGGTTACTGCGATAAAAACATAAACAATACTGAACCAAAAAAACGCAAATGTTGGCACCATAAATCGGGCCGTATATCAAGAATGGTTTGAGCTACGTACCTGACGAAGGGCTCATTCGATTCCTTTTAGGAAAGTTCTTCAAAAAGAGTCCTAATTTAGGCCGCCTTGACTTTTTTTGAGGTTTTTAGGGATTTTACAAAGCTTTGACAACCCTTAAAGGGCACTTTAAATTAAATGAGAGAGCTGGCTCAAGAATTGGAGCGTCGCCGGACCAACATGGATTTTTCCTGAAAATTTCAGCTTTTGTGCTTCAGCCGTTTGGGGGAAATCGTGCGTACGGCGGACTGACGGAAAAATTTTTATTGCAGATTGGGATTCTACACTCTTTGAAACGTAAACCATGAAATTTTCAGGGGGGGTTAGAACTTTTTATCAAGAGCGAGTACAATGGTTTATTATTGAATAATAAACCAATATGTCAACAGAATCGTTTTAAATTTGGTAGTAGGTGCTCGTGTTCTCCAAAATGATTTTTCTCCCTTTTTTTGACCTCATCTGAATTTACATCTGACAGCTCCCTATAAATATTAAGGAATTCGGATTCCAACCTCAGGGAATGAACATTCCATTTAGATATACGAGACCTCAGGACATCCCCCCTCCAACAGGGAGGGTCAAAAGGTCAGGCCTGCCACAAACAGGTCATTCACCCTCTGACCTCCATTCTGCGGAATAATTGAAGTGCGAAACGTTAAAACCCTTTCCGGTATTGCTCCGAATATTTCAGACTTGATCCAAAGCGGGGACCGCTGAGTCGGCTTGATCGAAAGCTCGCCGTTCTCTCGCAACTTGAAGAAAACCGTATCTACGTGCCTTTAGGCCCCGTTCGACGAAAATGTCAATATTTTACGATCCTCGCAAATCACAACAGAGTGAAATGTCTGATGAATTGGGTGTGGAACATAACTTCAGGTAACATGATTATATAGATCATCAAAATCTTGAAAGACGTAGAATATAATGTTCTTAATACGATTCGATAGACAAAATGCCATGGGACATGTTCCCGCATATATAACTCCTAACAGGTGTCGACGGGCATTGCGGCCCTGTCGGGCTCATCCGACAGCGACTACAATAATGAGATGCTCGTGTTGAAATGCATATGAGGTTATTGGCCTATTCTTCACCGACTAACATCCAAATTTGAGGGAAATCGGATCACCAGTTCCCGAGAAAATGGTGCTTGTAGGATTTTACTTTTGCGTATGTGCAGACTGATTCTTTGATTTGTGAGCGGTATATAAAACTCATAGGGTACCATCTACTACACAAAGACCGAAACGAAACTGCAGTTGTTCAGAATGGTCTAAAACCCTAAATGTGAGTGGAAATTTCAATTTGGAAAGTACCATTTTTTCGTCTCCTCGAAAAGGAAAACAAAGTTTCTATGCTATAGTTTTACTCGGAAGCAAAAATTGCAAACAGAACATTTTTGTTGGAAGTGAATCGTTCAGTGTAATTTGATTGTGTACATCTGTGATTTGGATGTACAACTCAACCTTGAATCAATTCAACTTAATCAACTCGATGCAATTTGCGTAAAACGCGAACATATTTTATTGTGTCTCATAATAATTATAATGAATTATTCAAAGACATTGTGGAAACAAACAGATAGTAACAGGATGGTAGCCACGATCCTAACCTTGTACACCGAGTTAAAAGCAAGGGGTTTAGCGAACCCAGCAAAACATGTGTCAAAAGAAGAGAGAGGCTGTACAAGAGAGGCTGCATTAAATGTTACAACTTGTCCATGTAGCTTGGGGGGGGGGGGGGGGGGCACCCCTGAATTAAGGTTAAGGAGGAAAACGCATCAACGTCCACTTTTTGTCGAAATGAAACAGAACTGAATTTGAACATACATCGCTGTTTCAAGAGTACGTTCAGTTCAGTTGTTCCCATCCTGATGGCTATTTCAATTTCTAGGGAGCCGATAAATTATAAGAGGGGCGTTCGGGAGTGCAATGAGTACTCAAAATCGAATAAATTTGAGTAGTTTCAATATAATAGTTATATGTGCTGTTGAGAACATATTACATGCTGTTGAGAAAACCCCTGTACATTGTACAGTGTACAAGTAACATATGATCTGCCAATGTCTCTTCCGCCAGCTTTAGGGCCGTCGTCCACTGGAACCGGCTGCACAGCCGGCAGATCGTCCGACGCGCCGGCCGGCACGCCGGACGAAATTTCGTCCGAAAACGCGCGTCCACTGGAGCCGGTTTTTGTCAGTCCAGTTCGTCAGTTGCTAGTGAAATGTTACATGTGCTTTTGTGTCTCGTGACAAAGTAAGCAACATTATAATGGATTTTGATGATGTTATATTGTTTGAAAATAGCACAAAGCTATAGACGTTAATCCAGAAGATGCTGACACAATCATTAAATGCATATGTTTGTTGCATAACATTGTTATTGATAAAGAAGGATCTCAGATTTTACCCTCAGATGTTCCTGCGTCAACACAAACATGTGATCGTTTTGCTACCGTTGGTGAAAATAGATGTGTAAATGCAGCCTATTTCGTACGAGAAAAATTTAAGACATTTTTCATCAATAACACAAGTATTTAGTTTTGGTTTTGAGCTTAAAATAAACCTCCTTCATAACTACCAAAAGTATAATAATTATACTAATTATAATTATAATAATTATTATTACCTATTAGCGTATAACTATTAAGAAAAGTCTACTCCGCGTGTTTACAATTTTAAAAATTCAATACTGGCCTTGATTTAAAATGAGCCGAATAAAAAATATTAAATTTTGAATAATATAAACGACATGGTGACTCGACTAGGATTAATAATAATAAGCGATCTTTGTCCACAACTTCATTTGAATGTCTCGTCGATGATATCGTTTGTCCCGCATATCCCACAGTGCCACATTATCTTCTACTAAACTAATTAGTCTTTCACAACCCATTTTTAACTTAGGTTCATTATTGAATAATAAACGAAATAAGATATCCGAATAAATAAAAAAGAAAAGGTACTGTGTATACCCAAATGGTAAAAACTATCAAACCAATGTCTTATTTTGTGCAGAAGCAATATCGGTAACCAATTAAGCCTTTTTTTAGCTGTGATATCAGTCCGATATCAAATTCCTGAGGACGTGAAGATATGACCGTTATAGGGGCCAACACATTAAGTAAAACCGTTATTTTGTTATTTTCAATCTATTTTTCGAGGGAATTATTACCTATAACAAAAGTAGTGCCTATATTTTTCATGAGTAGGACATGGTACTCTGTTTTCAAGATTAATTCAAAGTGTGTTTTGTGAAGTTGCGTCAAAAAGTTCGTGTTCCCGAAGTTTTCGAGCGTCTAAAACTTCGAAAACACGAACTTTCCGGGCACCGCGGCGACCGCCTGCTCATATCGGAGAGCGGCCGGCTTCGACCAGTCCTTTCCTGTCCGTCTTCGGGCGGGGCGGCCTCGACCAGTCCTTTCCTGTTCGTCTTCGGGCGTCGAGGCCTCGGCCAGTTCTCTCCGGTCGTTCGGGCGTGGCGGTCTCCGGCAGTCTACTTCGTTCCGTGTTCGCGCGAATACCGTTCTATCTTCATTTTCCATTTATTGGGAACATGAATCTTCATGGATTGATACAATGGAATGCAGGAACATGCAAATACACAGGTAAGTACCAAGTATTTTCCTACTAAATCTCTAATAAAAGACCATATAGGCCGAGATTAGGTAGGTGCCGCATGTTTAGGAAGTCCCACGCAGTGATTGATCAATAGATGGATAATGTATTATCATTGGTCTTGGTGTAAGACCAGCTAAGCCCAAGAGCTGTTGGAAGTGACGGAGAGAACCGCGCGATTTGCTACATCGGGCTAGCTCAACCGAATACGTCCGAAAAATCCCAATTTATTCGGATCTAGAAATCCATCGGCCGAAGCCGATGACGGCCGAATAGCTCTGATGCAGTGGACGCGCGTCAACTGGTTCGCTTGTTGTGGGATCATTCGGTCCTATTCGGCCGTGCACGGCCGATGTGTTTTCGGCCGAAATCGGTGCCAGTGGACGGCCCACTTACAGAGAAAATGACCAAAAATACTAATCTACGTAGCTGTGAGGTGCCTTTTAAAAGTAAACTGTTTGCAACGTTTCTTCGAGTTACCGAGTTTCTTGACACTTGTGATCCTGTTTCGAGTGAACATTAAAGGCAGAGTAAATCGGGAATTGCGTATCCTTAAAATACTAAGCGAGGTCAACGTAAAGCTTTGAGGAAAACAAGATGAACGTTATCAAAGCCAAAGGAACGACTTGTTCGACATTTCCAAGATTAATGTTGGGCCGCAAGGAGCTGATTTAGTTTCCTATCCTCAAAATGTGTTCAATGCCAGGAACCAAAACTGCCGACCTCCTAAAAGACAAAATTCTTGTTTTCATCGATGGGATTACATACTTAAAGACTGACATGGAAACAAGGTTTGCCGATTTTACCAAGCTACACATTCCTGATTGGATTCTAGTTCCATTTTCATTTGAATCTGATTTTCGCAGACGGAGTTCTCAGATCTGAGGTGGAAGCAGGATTGGGGAATTTGGTTAATATTGGGGAATATTTTAGTGCACTATTGGGGCAGGCGGGTATAGGTTTCAACAAAATTGGGGAAGAGGACAAGAAATGAATGTTTACCCTTATTTTAATCATATAAACCATATCCCCTGCATAACGCAAGTTTGTAATTTTGGCTTAGTCAATTTAATCGTCTTGTTTTGACACAAATTTTTCTCTCACTGTATCATGTTATTTTTCAAACTGTATTAACACTATTAGCATTTATTTATTTATTTACAATTGGAGAAGAGGGCAAGAAACAAATGTTATTAGTAGTGGTATATTAATCACAAAATTAATGTTCAATCGTCAGCAACCTGTACATTGCTATTTTTTCATAACACAGAACAGAAACAAAACATATTATCCGGTTTAATAAAACTTCAGTCCTAAAAAAATTACAACTTCAAAAATTGAAACGTAAAATATTCAAACAAAAAATAATTAAACGTACATGGTTTTTTTTTCTGAACCGTCAATATCCTCATCCTCAACGATGTGAGCCGACAGTGGGCCGATTTTCTTCAAGGTGTGTTTCTTCTATGGTGTTTCTGTCGATCGAAAATTCTCCCCAACTAGTCATGAGCTCTGTTATTATTATTATTATTTTTTTTTTTTTTTTTTAAGAATGAGCCGCATATCTTCATGCTCCACGTGAGATACAGGGGTTTTTGCAGTTCAGCTCGAATCAATTTATTCGGTTTCTTGGAAACTTCGTCTGTGGCTTTCCTCTTCAAAGAACTTTGGAGCTTAGCTCGTTCGATTTTTCGTCCACTTAGACCGGGGTGATTGTGTTCGTTATCAGAAGTTCACGATACGTGCCTTCTGATGAAGATCTGATACATGACTGTAGAGCGAAGCTTATTTTCAAGCAGAATGATTTGAATTAGCATGGGAGAAACTATGGACAGTAATCCACAACTGTTTATAATATCTTTGTATGATAAGGGGGCGATAAGTATTACTCTAGCTCCAGAAATGGGCGATAGACCAAAAAAGGTCGGGAACCACGGTAGGAGATCCCTTGGAATGAAAGGCCAAACAGCGTCGGTGGTGGGGAAAAACAACCAACCTCCTCGAGCGTTGGAGAAATATCAATCAAAGTCCGTGTAGCCTGAGTAGTCCATATAATTAATGACTAATTATTAATTAGAAAGCTTACACTAATGTCTCTGACGATTGCCAGGAAGCATTACGAGATTTGACAGTTGTTGCGTCTAGGTTGTTGCGTCTAGGTGAACGACTTCGGATATGAAAATTTCAAATTTCTAACGTGGATAGTGGATTTCTCCACCACATACCCACCAAACTAGAGCCATTCAAACTTTTCAAATAAGAAAGGACAAACCCAATATTTCCTATCACAAATCGGCATTTCCTGGAAACATTAACCTTCACCTATTGTGGTTTTCAATGAAATCTTCAAAGCACCTGAAACGACCGAATAGACAAGAAAATCTCGCAAGACACATCCCTGCCGCCCTTTGAAACCTCTGATTCCTTTACAAAATTCCTGGGGTATTTTTTTTTTTTTTTTTTGCATTTGAAAGGAGCAAATTGAATGAACGGCTGGCGCTTACTGAATTTCTGGAGAAGCGAGCGTTCTTGAAATGGTAAGACAACGCGGATGTTTTTCAGAATGATGAAGACGACGTCGATTTTATTGATGACGTAGAATCAGGTATTGGAAGGAGCTCGGTTTTTTCATGCATTTCCCATCTCCAAAAATACTAATAGAACGAGTAATGATTTTTTGACGTCAAATTTCGTTAACGTGAACGTTTTTAACTCTGCTCTAGCACACACGTACGGAGGAAGAGTCATCAATGTCCTGAACGCTGATAATTCTTCTTTGATGCGAGTACCACTCAATAAAATTACAGAATTAGCAGAATATTCGAGAGACTTATTTCATTGCGTGATGCTATCAAAAACTTTGTTAATGGAATATGTGGAGTTTTCTAAAACTTAATTTTTATTTTTACTCAGAACTAGATCAGATGGGAGGAGATGGTTTACCTCCTTAACTTTCAAATATTATCACCGATAATGTGCGTTCCTACGAGGCCACTCCAATACTCATTATTCAAATCCGCGCTTGGTTACCACCGATATTCATGGTTACCTATAAATTGTTTACCTTCTCGCCCTTCAGCCAAAGTTCGAACGAGCTCGATCAAAACCATTTCTCAAATATTTCATTTCAAAGTTTCGACCCTTTCCTGATTTCCGTGTCCAGTATGGGCGTCAGGAAATATTTCCGCTAAATTCCCCGTTCAAAAGACCAAGTTTTACTTCGGAAACGTCTTCGCAGCATATGAGCGAGAAGTTGTGAGTCCATTTTAACCGTAAATGTTTATAACTAGGTAATAAGAAAATATTTTATAGTGTTGATTCGTGCTTATGATGTATAAAATGGAACTACTGCGTGTATGTATAGATGTGATCTTCCTTTACTTATTAAATAACTGAATACGTAGTGGGAAAGAACTTTTGAAAACAAAATAAATAGTCCCTCACTTAAAAAAAAATTGGTTAAAAAATGGAATGAAATGACGGCAAACGCAGTTTTTTAATCTCAACCCGTTTTCGAGATGAGGTTTTTTGAAGGTTTTTTCTACTTAAAACTACTTTTTTTCAACTTTTGATCACGTTTTTGGATTCAGCGTTAAATTTTCTACTCGTTAAGTGGATTTTCAAAATCAAAAACTAAGTTCCAAGGACCCTAGTTGCAGTTCAAGTGAGGCGGTTGCATCGGTGCCCACGGGGGGGGGGCTATGTCGCAGACTGCGTCATTGAAATTCTTGGGAGGGAGTAAAGTTGATTGAAACAGTGTTTAACGTGACAACATTCAGAATTATATTACCTACATCACTAGATAGAACGTAAATAATAATAAACTGCTCTGAAAGTGGATTATACAACTTTACTCGCCTTAGTAATTGCTAGTTGTTCCGTGGAAAGAGCAATAAGTACAGTTAAAATTATCAAAAACAGATTCAGATGAGCTATGGGAGACTTATTTAATCTAATGGTTCTAGCTGCAAGAAAAAGATGTAGCTGCAGAAATGAGTATATTTCTAATGAAGAAATAATCGAAAGATTTTCTGTTTCCTCATCCCAGAAAAAAAAAACTGCTGTGTAGGGTTTAATGAAGTATACTTAACAAGCTTAGAAGGTGCCTAAATGACTTGTAGATGGTATCAGACCACAAATTTAAATTTTTTGACTTCAAACTGTTGATATTTTCATGTATTTTACGATTTGTTAATCTTTGTTTTGGGTACCAACCCATGGGGGGCTGGTTCTAAGTTTGGGAGTGGGGGGTGCGTCATGAAGCTTGAGGGATGGGCACCCCTGCAAAAAGTACTATCTCCACTTGAGTTAATTTTGCAGGAAACGCAAAAATCTGTAGCACATTAATTTTAACTCATAGCTTCACACTTTCTTTTTCTTCTAATTGACCGTTTTTTTCTCCTCTGTTGTTTTGCAAAACATTTGGATAGTCGGTGGAAAACGTGATTATTCTCGTCAAATATCCGAATGCCCGTGTTTGAAAGAGGTGTGCCCCAGGTAGCCGTCAAGCGGGCGGAGAAGAATATTATTCTTCTTATGAAATTCCTTCCTACTGCTATAGCATTGGAGACCTTACTCATTGAGTGACCATCGTTCAACATATTCTTGCATATATTTTATTTTAAGTATCTGAGGCCTAGAAACGACAAGGCCACTAGACGACTGTCTACTATACTGTCTAATAGGTACCTATTCTCTGGACTTGACAGGCCAGACATCTGATGTTCCCATAATCCACATTTGGGCAGCGTCTCGTCCTGCCGCGTTGTATCTTGCTCGTCTCGGTGCCACATTAGAGGTCGAAGTAAGATGATATCTCCCACTTGAATGGCCCTCCACCTCCTCCCTGAAGGCCCCCTTTGTTTCTCAAGTGCTCCGTCCATTCACCCAAGTTGTTACAGTCTCGTTCGACGCGGCCACTGTACAAATATTTGTTCTGGGGAACTTGCTCTGCGTTATAACCAAGTCTTCGACGGTTCTCCTACCACCACACGTGTTCTCTTTTGTGTAGGACTCAAATCTTCGTGAAGGTGCCGATATGAAGGGATGTACCGAGCTAAAGTGGCAGTGTGTTCTTGACTGAACTCCCTGCGGCTTTCCGACCTTTCTCATTGTTGATCATAAAAATTTTGAAATTCCTATTTTAAGTTTGGACAAGGAGTGTTTTGATTGATTTTGGCCAAGATGTCCACAGTGTGAACTAGTGGGAATTTGCATGGTTCGATAAAACTACACAAATTCTTGCATACAAGTCTGCAACGCATTAGGACATTTCATGTCTTTCCCCTCCCTCCTTCTTCCCTTCCATCTTCTAGCAATCTTGTCTTCCTCTGTGAATTCATTTTTTTCAATATAAAGAAAACAAAAATTAAACTCATATTTTTAGCTTCAGTAGCCACTCTGCTGATCAAGACCCTGTACACCTTATTGTTCATGTCCTAAGGAGGCTACCAGCCAAATTTCAGCTTTCCACAGTTGATAGGAAAGAAGTTAGCTTCAGGAGCCACTCAGTTGATCAAAACCCTCTGCACCTTATTGTTCACGTTCTAAGGAGGCTACCAGCCAAATCATAATAATCATATAGCCAAATTTCAGCTATAATCATATAGGTCTACCTCACTTCTACGAATCATAATAATCATTGAGCATATTTCGTTACGTAACGTAACGTGACATAACGACAATTTGGTTGTGTGCCATAGCAAAGACATGAAATGTCAAAAATCGGACCTAAGGATGTCCCTGTCATGCATTATTTACCAATAAGTTTTTTGATCGACCTAAAATTAGGTTAGTTATTTAAAAAATCCATAAATGTACACACCCAATTTAACCATTGAGCCGTACATCGGTAAATGAAACCGGGGTTCCCGACTTTCTGTGTCTCCTCTTCTCCCCTCCTCCGCGAGTTGGAATGTTCTTCTCCTCAGTACCTTCATGGTTGTCAGAAAGGAACCCAATTTGAGTACCAGTGTATTTCTGCCCTTTGTTCATAGAGCCTAATCATACAGAATCTGTATGAAATACCGGGGTTTACCTTGAATGTTTCTTTCTTTCGCCGGTAAAATCTACCACAATGTACTCTGAAACTTATTTTTCTCGAGTAAAAATGACGGGAATGTACGCTGACGTTGATATGTTATTTATTTTGATCTAGATGGAAGCCTTGTCTGTGTTTTTATAAGTTATCCTAGGTACCTAGAATTTATTACTGGAACAGTTTTCTACTTCTACTGATCAACCAAAGTTTTATACATGGCGGATCGGTCTAAATTACGAGTAGGTGACCCTGATTTTGCAGACAAAGTTCTCGCAATTGTCGTCCAAAACCAGGATTCCAATGACCCTACATAAAAGAATACGATTTTGAAGATGACGAACCGAATCCAGTTGCTCAGCTCCTACGAGCCTAAATGATTCACTTTACATAAACGAAAGGCTGATTGCAAGTAACATTGTTTTCATGTCGCAATGGTGAATTTATTACATAATGTTATGAAATGATTCATCATGTAGAGCATTTTAAATTCGTAGCTAAAATAGAGAACAACAAAAAACGCTGGCCAATTCTTTCCTGGGCAGTCGGATTATTCAGCTTCCGTGCATTTTCAATCATTTCCTGAAGGGGTTGTAGCGTTTTTAAGGATAAACATAATTATAACATTTAGTAGGCACATAAACATCATATGATAACTTATCAATCCAAATTATACGTTCACATATGTATATAACACATAATACTGATTTATGTTATGCATATCATAAATTCAATAATCATGTTCAACTACTGAACAAACTATAAAATATACCTAATAAGTCCAAATAAATCAAATCAAAATTTCATCGAAATCGATCATAGAACTCCAAAGAATATTATGAATAATATGTACCTAATATATTATCCGTTTGCGAATATCATGCGCAACCGGTATCGGCTATAAATTGATCCGGAGGCTATTCATCTCCAGTATGCAAAATTCATACAACTCATCACACAACAAACCGAACAATAAACCAAAAACTGAAAATTTCAATCGAAATTGATCAAGAACATTCGATTCCTCATTATGTTCTTAACAAGGATTTCACGTTTACGCATGCACAGAGGCTACTTTGATTCCGGATTTTACACTTTGACAGCCCTATAGGGGCACCATTACACCCCAATCCGCTCAACAATCCCTGAAAATTTCATCAAAATGGACTATAACTTCGATGTTTTTGCCCGTTTGGGTAACAAGGACGTTACGGCTGACAGACAGACAGACACACATACACACACCCAGACACGGAACCAAAATTGTTCAGGGGGGGGGGGGGTCTAATTTTTTTTTTAAATGCGAGTACAATTTTTGATTTTAAGACAAAAAAATGAGCGCTTTAGAAGACAAATGTGACCCCCCGTTAAAAGTACCGGAGTGTACAGCTTACGTTGCATGAAGGACTCTACGGTTTGATGGATATAATATAAAAAAATATTAATAAATGTTTGTTATAGGGTCATCATAAAAAATCGGACCTAAGGATGTAATGCACTATTTACCAATAAGTTTTTTTATTGACTAGAATTTGGTTAGTTTTTTTTTAAATCCATAAATGTACACATTTAATATATAATATAAAACAATATTAATAAATGTTAGTTTATATGTGTGATAATATAAAAACCAGACATACTAACGTCCCTGTAGTGAACGTATTCCTTACCAACATTTTGGTCTTTGCAATGGGTTTCCACACGTATCAGATGTAAAAGACCATTTTGTACTAATTTGTTGTGTATGTGGATAGAAGTGTTTCGACTTCTTGACATATCTGCTGCAATTAATCTTCTCATTTTCCACGGCGGGTACTTTTTTTTCATTCCTGCAGTTCTGTTTGCAGCCCGCAATCCGCGCTCGTCTTCGCGCCTCCGAACGTTTTACCTCCATTCCGCTCACTTTTACGGCTCTCCAGGCCTCGTGAATATCAGATGAGCAGAGCAGAGAAGAGTCGGGCTTGCTAGGACTACCCGTCTCTTGTGATGTTGTCATCCATTATCCATGAGCTTAGCCGAGCGGAATTTTCCTCCGTTCCTTTTTTTTATCACCCCACCGGTTGTCGTGGAAGTAGGTAGGGTAAAGTACAGTATCTTAGGCCTCCTTGAGTCGGTAGTTCGTACTTCAATACGTTGAGCCCACTTGTACCCCTCGAATCGAGAGAAGACGAAAGTCACTTAACCCGGGGCCATCTCAAAAAGCAACTTAAAACAAACTCCCAATGTACCCATCGAGTACAGCTATGTATCATTCTACTCTCCCCACTTCTTCGTTGACATCAGCAGACATCAAGAAAATCTGGTTCAACTCTTCGGCATCTCTCTACACGATTACCGTAACCTTATTTGACGTTTATTCAAATCCCCTACCACATCCTAATAAATCTTAACACTAGAATTATAGCTGTAACTTCTGGTCGTAGGAGGCTCATTTGAAAGTTTCTGTACTGGGATGTCCCAACAAACTATGTACTTCAAAGGTTTAATTTTGTTTTATAGCCGAAGGACCCCAATGTATTGCTTTAATACGTATTTCTTCTGTTGGATACTCGGTATGTGTAGCCAACCTTTTCGCCATTATTAGGGAAAATGCGAAAAGTACAAACAAGCCCTGAATGTAGAACCAAATGCTTGTCTGTCATTGGGGACAGGGCTATACAAAATACTCCAAACCCGTACATAAACCAAAATCATCTTTTATCAAAAAAGAAATCAATAAAAAATATAGGTTATTTTTAAAAATCGACAGTTCTTTAAAAGAAAAACTTTTGTCACTTCTTTATATAATTACTAATATTTTTAAAGTCTCAAAATTGAAAATATTATTTCTAAAAAGTCTATCTTCGGTTTTTTCACTTAAAAAAAAGTACAGGTACCTAGGTACTTTTGTGAAATACCTTTTTTTCTTAAATGGTTGTGCTTTATTGTGTTAATCAGCGTACGAGTACAACCAGTACATTTGTTTTTGAATATTTTATAGTTATACAACATTTATAAAAATAAAAAATAATTAAAAAGTACTTTTGTCTTTGGATATTTTTTAGGATTATTCCGCACTCCTTCATGAACTTCACTATTAGTTGGCAAGTTTTGCAATGCACAGCTTTCAGCAGGTCCAGCGAGTCCTGTAGTTGTTCACGATGCTCTCTAAGCTACTCTTTCTCCCACGCTCATCGGACAGTTTGCCATTTTATGTTCTATGTCATCTATCTTGTCTTCACAGAACTCGCAGAATCAGTTGCTGCTATGTCTATCGTGTACAAGCATCTGTTGATAAGTCTCGCCGTGGTAAATTTAATTGTAGCATCTTTGGCCTAAGTGTGACCTTGTCCATGATTTGAAATGGTAAGCCCCTTTGTGAAGAGATTCGTTCTCGTAAATATCCTCCATTCAGCGAGCAAGTGTTTTTGCTGATGTAATTGCGTCAGGCCTTAAGTACATGCTGTGATCTGTCGTCTGAAGAGTGCTTCCAGTCCTTGCGGCTTCATCTGCTCGATCATTTCCAGATATTCCAATATGTGAAGGAATCCACTGAATTGTGATTGAGCATGAAGTGTTTTCCAGACTTCTTGCTTTGTTGTAAACAATATAATTCGTGGAGTGGCTGGATATTTTCGAGCATATGACAGGAAGTTTTGGAATCCGTTAAGACAAAGTTGTCTTAACAATTGTTCTTTGTTTGTTCTGCTTTGTTTTACCCTTTCTGATGACTGTTGGAGCAACATTGACCTCAGCGCTTCCAATTTGAAATAGTTTGTGAGCGATAGATTGGCTTGTGGATATGCCCACACCATCAGAGGATTTTTAACTTAAAGATGGTCGGAATACATTCTGAGAGCACGCGTGCATTTAGTTCCTGAATCGACATATCTTTATTAGCTTACCTGGTATACCTTTTCAGTATGGTATGCTTGATGTGTGTATGTTGCCCTCCGTTAACTTTTGTGAAATACGAGTAGGTACTCTTAATAAATTGACAAAAATATGACATTAGTGGAGAGGCTGTCCCACTCACGCTTGAGGGAGCAGGAGCATCATATCCATAAAATGATTAGTAAAGAAGTTATGAATGTTTTTCTTTCAAACAAATGTCGATTTTTAAGCTAAATTTTTGTTTATTTCTTTTTTGATAAAACAGGATTTTGTTATATACTATTATATATAAGTATGTATCAAGAATTTCCCCTCCTAATGTTGTCGCTTCTCAGAGATCAATATCTTCAAAAACACCCTCAAATAATGTTTTACTGCTGAATAATGTTTCTTGTTTTAAAACAGAAATAACCAAAATTCTGAAATAGAAATTTGATTGCTGTTCAGCCCCTAAGGAGTCGTATTTAGGATATTCCAAAGACAAGATCTACACTTGTCAACGTGATTTTGAAGAAAAGAGGTTAGTTTCGCATTTCTGAAGGATCCGTATTTCCTCCTATTTCCGTTACTGCTTTCTAAAATGAGGATTACTCCCCTTTGGGTAAAGACTTCAAACATTATTATTTAAACCACAATTCAAATTCAATCTCATGGTAGCTTAGTATGTGATTATTTAAATCGCTCTTCAAAGATAGATACAAATGATTCATTACCTGGATACTCTTATGCCTTGATAAAATAAATAATGCAAAGAATTCACGATGAACGTTCCGACGTAATAGAGCCTACAATCAATTTTTATTACTGGTCCACAACTATTAAATATTTCATGTCAATGTTTTGTACGTATGAAGAGAATTATGATATTAACTTTATTGCGGTAGTGTTTGATGTGCTCTTATGAGTTATTGCTCGTGTCATTGTGAGGTTCGGGAGGTCATTTTTAGTTCAGCAATTTAAATTATTTGCTATGGGTGAAGTTATCCGGATCTGAATCCTATCCCGGTCAGTTTAGCGTCCAAAATTACTGGGAAATGAGACCCCATTTGCCGATGTCAGTAAAAACGTCGAAAAACCACGTTTATGACCAATTTTTGGTTCACTGCATCTATGCGGGTGGGTCGATCGGGTTGGCTGGAAGGTAGGACCATTTATGTGTATTTATATGTTCGAAAGAATGGATTTTTACATCAATTCTAAGGCCTTTTGTGCCCTTACGTTGGACGGATATTGTAGATTTGGAATTTTCGCGCCTTATCACCCAAAATGACAAAATTTGAATGGGGTTATTATTGGAAATGATAGATAGATAGATAGATGAAATGTATATTTTAACTTGAATTATAAACCAAACAGATAATAATCAATACATTATACGCCTTGGTGTAACCGTTAGGTGGGGGGGTAGCCATTATATCAAAACATTAACCTGAGAACAGTTGGCATCAGCAGAGAGAACAAACACAATGTAAGAAAATTAAATTTAACAAATAATTAGTACAAATAGAGAAAAAACACTCATATTATAATATATTAACACAATCGTTGCCATAATTGTTACTTTCAGATCATTAAAATTGTTAGCACCACTTCCAAATTTTACCGTATATACTTCCCAATGTATGACGATTTTTTATTTACATCAGTAGTTACTTAACTACTAGTGTTTCCAATAGAAATTTCCGTTAAATTTTTCTTCGTTTATCATTATTAGTTTTAACATTAATATTTTTATTATTATTATCATCATCATTTATATATATTTCTTTTATCACATTGTTGGAAATGATAAGCCAACATCCAACCATTTATATTGCTAATGACAGGAAAACCAACACTGGTAGCTTCATCGAAAGTCTAGAAATTCTGATGAGCCTTGCCTAACCCTCGAGGTGCCTTACGGCTTCATATATGTCTTTCTACTTCCACGGTTTCTCGATCAAATTCATCCATTATCCTCCTACGATAGTGAGCGGGACGGGACCGTTAGAGGCCAAAAGGAACAATCCCAGAGCCGACCAATTGCGGCTAACTGTATCCCGATGCGATACCCCCATCCCGACTGGAGGAGCCTCCGCGCCCCGCCGTACCTCTTCTAAGTGAATCTAATTGAGTGAAGGGCACCACCACCATAGCTCCACGACCAAGAAGTCTTCTGTATCGCCGTCGATCCTTCTTCCCCGACGACTCGACTTGTCGTGGGGGCTGATTAATGATTTACAACCTTGATCCAGTTCGTGCGGCGCAACGGAGATTAGTCCGAATGGAAAATGCACCGGTGATTGCGGTTTGAGTGATTGCGATCCGGAATCCAAGGATGATGGCAGCAAACGCTAATCGCATCATTTAGTCTTCTGTTCGGCGTGTGTTGACTGCACGTCAGTAGAGCTGTTGGAACCTTCGATCGAGGCATGAAGTTCCTTATAAACCTACCTAAGCATCCATTTAAACAGAATTCGTGTTATAAATCAGATGGTAGATAAGACCTTCAGATTGCTTCAATTGATTGTAACTTGAGCAATCTAGCCATTCAGACTGCTTAGACTGGTTTCCTATTCAATTGTGCAGGACTGCATTCAACTTAGGTGAATCAAACCCTTGGGCTCAATATTGAAATTTATTAAAATTCACAATAACCCCATTAAAATAATGCACTTTTGACTCGGAAGGAAAGCTGCTGCGATACTTCCCATTAGGATACGGACTAAGTCACTCGCGACGAAGTTGTGGAAACCCATTTCAAATAAAAACGGAGAAATAAATCTAGAAGCAATGTCGATTTGAAAGGTCATCATGAGTCCATTGATGATGCAACCGAAATGATTTAACATATAAATTCGTTATATATAGACAACGTTATATATAACTCCGTTTTTAATTAGGAGAAATGTCTAGAAGCAATGTCTGTGAAAACTGAGTCCATTATAAAGTTGAATCGGTCATTATCTTGTGAACAACCAAATGAATACAATTCATTCAAAAATAATTAAGCTAAGCAGGCACATGTCGATTTAACCAACAAAAGAATTGTCTACTATCCCTGTTCATTTCAAGGGGGAAGTGATTCCCATTATTGACGAAGCCAAATATCTTGGTAAGACACTTGGCGCCTGGCTGATATGATAAGCTAACGTCAAGAAAAGAAAGAACTCCTTCTCGAACTCAGAAAAATGTATTGGTTAATAAGGAGACGGTTGAACCCGTTATTTTTACATCGCTTATAAGTCTTTTTGTGGCCCTTACGGCACACGTTGGCGTCCAATGGGGAGACATCGAAAATACCCCGAAACCAAAGTCGTCCCTATTCCTTAATTTTTTGACATTTTCGACCACTGACTGACCCGCTTCGGTTTTCGCCAGTCAAATTTAGTCCACTGTTCCGAAGTTGTAGTAAACAATGCACATAGGCATCTTTTGTTGACTCTGTCATTTTCTCGTGGTCGATTCGAGTCTGTTTGAACTTGAATTTAACACTTTCTCTCTTTCTGCTAGTTGTGCTTATCAATTTCCTATGCTTATCTATTTAGTAATTAATAGCCTTAAGTAGCTATTTGATAAATTTTATCATTTTACTTAGGAATCTAACTAACTTTTCCCCATTTTACCCCTTAAAGTGGTTTTTTGCTTTCGAATTTTGTTCCGATCGATTCAACTACCAAAAAACGCTGTAAATTCTTTCACTGGATTTATTATTAAATTGGCTTGCGTTCATGATTTGCATTTCTACTAAGCTTTGGAGTGTGCGTGCTTCACAAGTGATAGAGCGATTATTGAATTTCAAGAGATATGCATATAGCACGTAAATCTGTTCTCAACTAAAATACCTATTTGGATTGATCAGTTGATCACATTTGTGTGCCTCCTGATTTCATGCATATCAAAATGCTTCAACCCGTGTATCGGCTACAAAGCTTTTTAGGAGTTCACTCCAGTATCCACATTACTACATCACTACATCACTAGGTTACTGCTACCAAAACAAAAACAATAATAAACCTAAATAACGCGAATGTTGGCACCATAAATCGGGCCATACATCGGAAATGGTTTGACCTACGGACCTGGGGAGGGGCTCATTCGATTCCTCGTGGAAAGTTCTTCAAAAAGAGTTCAAATTTAGGCCGCCTTGACTTTTTTTGAGGTTTTTAGGGATTTTACAAAACTTTGACAACCCTTAAAGGGCACTTTAAATCAAGTGATAGTGCTGGCTAAAGAATTGGGTCGTTGTCGGACCAATATTGATTTTTCCTGAAAATTTCAGGTTTTTTGCTCCAGCCGTTTGGGAGAAATCGTGCGTACGGCGGACGGACGGAAAATTTTTTGTTGCAGATTCGGATTCTACACCCTTTGAAACGTAAACCATGAAATTTTCATGGGGGGTTAGAATTTTTTTTTTCAAGAGCGATTACAATGGTTTATTTTTGAATAATAAACCAAAAAACGTTGAAACAGGATGATTTAATGATCATTTTCTTGCAATTGAAGGTTTTTTGAAGAGATTTTGAATCCATGCACCCTGACACGTAAATTGTCAAAGTTTGAGAGGGGAGGGGGATATACAAATTGTTCGCTTTACGATTGAAATGGCTCGTTATTGGCAATAACACACCAAAATGTATGGTAAAAAGGGTTGTGGATCCAGCGTGTACTAGTACGCTCCAGAAAAACTTCGAAATTAACAGTACCTAGTTGTGGCTAGTTTTGTTCTGACCGACCTCATAATTCTTCTTTAACCCTTTAGGTGGCTTGAAAAGTAGACGAAACTCATTAGATGAACGATCATTTACAGCCTTGACACCGATCGTGTGGCTCATCAGTAAAGATTAACGCGGAGAAGGATTTTGAGAGCAACGACAGGCAGTTTGGAGCTAACGACCGCCTGCCGGCAGATCTGTTGAGACCTTCGATCGAGAAATACGGTTGTTAATGAGCCAAACGTTAATCTCACGACTAATGTTCTACCTACGCGGGAACCTACTATATATCTGCTCTAGTTGATTTACCATGCGTTGCATATAGTAAAGAACTCTGGTGGCTCCTCCCACAAACATTCAGGGGAATCACAGAGATGAACAGCAGCTATCGCAAAAGGGACGGAAAAGGTGGTTTTCTTAGTCAAATACAAGTACAAATTTCAACCTTAAGCAAATGGGATAAATCTGGGTAAATTTCTCGTTTTTGGTTTATTATTCAATAATAAACCATTGTTATCGCTCTTGAAAAAAAAATTCTAACCCCCCTGAAAATTTCATGGTTTACGTTTCAAAGGGTGTAGAATCCGAATCTGCAATAAAATTTTTCCGTCCGTCCGCCGTACGCACGATTTCTCCCAAACGGCTGAAGCAAAAAAGCTGAAATTTTCAGGAAAAATCCATGTTGGTCCGACGACGCCCCAATTCTTGAGCCAGCTCTCTCACTTAATTTAAAGTGCCCTTTAAGGGTTGTCAAAGTTTTGTAAAATCCCTAAAAACCTCAAAAAAAGTCAAGGCGGCCTAAATTTGGACTCTTTTTGAAGAACTTTCCACGAGGAATCGAATGAGCCCCTCCCCAGGTCCGTAGGTCAAACCATTCCCGATGTATGGCCCGATTTATGGTGCCAACATTTGCGTTATTTTGGTTTATTATTGTTTTTGTTTTGATATCAGTAACCTAGTGTTGTAGTGATGTAGTAATGTGGATACTGGAGTGAACTCCTAAAAGGCTTTGTAGCCGATACACGGGTTGAAGCATTCTGATATGCGTGAAACGCTGCAAATTCTTTCACTGGGGTTTATCATTCAATTGGCTTGCGCATTCATGATTTGAATTTCTACTAAGTTTCGGAGTGTGCGTGTTTCATAGGTGGTAGAGCGATTATTGAATTTCTGAGGGCACACAAATATGATCAATTGATCAATCCAAATAGGTATTTTGGTTGAGAACAGATTTACGTGCTCTATGCATATCTCCTGAAATTCAATAATCGCTCTATCACTTGTGAAACACGCACACTCCAAAGCTTAGTAGAAATTCAAATCATGAACGCAAGCCAATTGAATAATAAACCCCAGTGAAAGAATTTGCAGCGTTTTTCTTATTAATTTCTTTAATGAACCTTCGAAACTGACCAATAAAACAAATTGCAACGCCTCCCTTCCCCCCTCCCACCCTAAAAATGTCCATGTTTTAGGTAGAAACCGAAAATCGAATTAAAACATTCTGTCCATCAGTGGTCCAGAGCTCTTTTACCAAAATACTGGACCAAACGAAATGAAACTTGATACAAAATCACAAATGGATCCTAGTTGGGACAGTTCTTGTCATTAGTTTTTTTCAATACTAGAGGATGAAATGAGAGGCCTGGAACATACAAAATCAGAATATCGATAATATGTATAGCACTAATGTTTCACATTTACATGTTGTTTGTACATCGGGGATAGTGGAGGTTGATGTTGACAGGGTCATATTCAAATGTCTATGTGTCATCTATACGTTAATTACTAGGAGACTCAGTGATCAACTAAGGACTGCTGTGGTTCATTTCGTTCCTACTCTCTCTACCTTGCTGAAATATTAATGACGCTCTTCCATGGTACTTGAAATGCAATAATGAGATATGGATGTGCGAGTTTCCGAGTTGAGATAGGTTATGTACTACGGACTGCGTCTAATGTGCATTATCGGTGATTTACGTAGAATAGGGTTGCCATGATAGTTTAGGTGCGTACCGGAACACAAATCCAAAGTCATGAAAAATATGTAGACAGATAGGTACCTAAAGAGAAAAAAACCGTAATGCTGTACCATTTTTATTGGTACCTATGCTTACTTGGTTAACTTGGATAGCTTTTCCAGACCAAAAAAACCTTTTCCATACCAAATTAAACCTTTCTACTACTTGTTTCCTATTCTACTAAGGTGAGGTATACTTCGATAATTCATGGAATTTTCATTTTATCAACTTCTTTCTACGATAGGACAGTTGCATCTACCTGCAAATTACCTATTTAGGTCATTTTCACAATAGGTTTCTTTTGATTTGGAAAAGGTTTCATTCGGCCTGGAAATTCTATAGATGGACTCAGAACACACGGCATACACATCATTGTAACGTAGAATGTAAACTTTTTTCATCCATCACAGTCTTTTGCACGTAGGTAATTATCGGTATTTCTTTGCACTCAATTAAGGATTCTGATATTTTTCAGATTTTTGACCTGTTTCAGGAGCTTTGGTTTCTCCATTACATATTTGTAAAACTTGGAACACTTCATTTTGAAGTTGAATTTGCACTGAATGATGCTTTCAACTGTTTCAATGCGAAGGCGATTACGTTCTTTGGTCCAATGTGTATTCACTTGGGAAAATTGGGACATTTAGAATGTGTCCAGGGATGGCATATAAATATTGCCCATCATAATTCAATTAGTTTTCGTTCCAACACTTCACTTTCGTGAAATATACGTAACCATTTACCTGTTATGCATGCCTTTATTGGTCAACATTTCTAAATATTAGCAATATTGACCAAGGTGGCGAGAAGACGGAAGTCCACTTTCATGTCCTCTGATCTGATGCTCTTTCCGCGGTTTTGAAAAATTACGGGCTCCCCTACTATTCCAACTGGGACATTTGACAGGTCAACCGGGACTGAGGTTTTAAACCAGTGACATGTCACGGTTTACCGGGACGTATGGCAACCTAACTTAGAAGGACTCCCAAGTAAAGAAACACTGCAAATTCTTTCACTGGGGTTTATTATTCAATTGGCTTGCGTTCATGATTTGAATTTCTTCTAAGCTTTGGAGTGTGCGTGTTTCACAGGATAGGGCGATTATTGAATTTCAGGAGATATACATGGAGCACGTGAATCTGTTCTCGATCAAAATACCTATTTGGATTGATCAGTTGATCATATTTGTGTGCCTCCTGAAATTCAATAATCTCCCTATCCTGTGAAACACGCACACTCCAAAGCTTAGTAGAAATTCAAATCATGAACGCAAGCCGATTGAATAATAAACCCCAGTGAAAGAATTTGCAGCGTTTTTTTATTGAACCTCAATACCCCCCCCCCCCCCCACAATAAAAACATCTACAATTTATCAAGTCCTTTGGCACTCGTATTCGTTAAAACTTCCCCAAATCCAAATTTAAACGATGTAGCCAAAGGTAGACAGATGTAGAGGGGGCACACAAATATCATCAACTGAACAATCCAAATAGGTGTTTTGGATGAGAACCAATTTACGTGGTCTATGCATATCTCCTGAAATTTGATAATCGCTCTATCAAATGTAAAACACGCACACTCCGAAGCTTAGTACAGATTCAAATCACGAACGCAAGCCAATTGAATAATAAACCCCAGTGAAAGAATACTTATTTACCCCAGTAATAATATTGAATAATAAACCCAGTAATAATATTGAATAATATTTACCTATATATTATCAGAATGCTTCAACCCGTGTATCGGCTACTAAAAAGTATTCACATCGGCTATCACTCCAGTATCCACATTCACTACAACTCGACGCTATCGGCCGGACATCACTAGGTTACAAACAAACAATAATACACGAAAAAATGCAAATGTTGGCACCATAAATCGGGCCATACATCGGGAATGGTTTGACCTACGGACGGGGGAAGGGCTCATTCGATTCCTAATGGTATGTTCTTCAAATAGGAAAATATTTAGGCCGATTCGACTAGTTTTAAGGTTTTCAGGGATTTTACAAAACTTTTACAGCCCTTAAAGGGCACTTTAAATTGAGTGAGGGAGCTGGCTCAAGAATTGTGGCGTCGTCGGGCCAAGATGGATTTTTCCTGAAAATTTCAGATTTTTTGCTCCAGCCGTTTCGAAGATATCGTGGGTACGGCGTACGGCCGACGGACGGAAAATTTTTTATTGCAGATTCGGATTCTACACCCTTTGAAACGTAAACCATGAAATTTTCAGGGGGGGTTAGAATTTTTTTTCCAGAGCGATTACAATGGTTTATTATTGAATGATAAACCAATAATACAGCTTCGTGTAATAATTTTGCAGCGTTTCAATGATGCCTCATCCACATTATACAACCTGTAGCGTCCGTCCGCTGTGATGTCTTAATTTTCTCACAAAACCTCTATAAAGCCGTGGGAAAACTGAAGGTTCCACATTCCTGACCTTAGGTGCTTCAGGAATGTTTTCCCAGAATCGTATCCGACGGGCGGGGTCGCAGAGGAAGAGGCGGTCAGACGAGCCAGCGCCAGCGTTGGGCTAAAAAGCATTAGAATATTATTTACTGCAGGCGAATGCTGATTTTACGGCTCGAAGAGAGTCGCATTTTACGAGGCGAGGCCATTTTCGTTGTGCGCCGGAGGCGGGAAATAAAAATATTACGGAGGGTCATCCCTTACGATTTTAACACGCAACCGCCCGCGAAGGCATATTTTCACGTGAATATTATAGTTGGGGCTCTTACATATGCCCACTCGTGGGGACCCAAGCGACTGATTGTAGTTTGATACGCGTCAAGTTACCACTTAGTGCCTATCCGCTATATATTGAGTGTGTACAGCCCGTACAGTATCATATTTCCCACTGGTTTGTATGATTGTACGTTGATTTTTCTTTCCTAGCTTTTTTTCTGTTTCGTCCGGTCCCTCAGACCTTGGAGGTGGATTATAAACGATCCAGCGGGAATAGTCGGAGACAACGGAGGGAGAGCGTCCGAGTATTTTTAAAACGGGATGGAAAGAGGAATGTAGTGAGTCACTCCCTGCAACAACTATCAGGTTTCTTTTGATAGGGCACTCGCTCTCATGGAAGAAGAGTTGACGGTAGCCGTGATTACAGAATGGCCCCAGAATGTGGCCAGGGGAGAGGTGCTATAGATGAAGTCCCTCGATTTTGCACCACGGGAACAAGACACCAATCCTTTTTGGTGTTTGGCTCCGGTAATCATCTTTATACCACCAAATGACATATGTTCATTCTTCTTAGGCAGTTATACCACTAGTTACTTGTCCTATACAATTTTTTTTCTTGTTAATAATGCAAACATTATTGTCAAAAAATAGACATTATAGTCTATACAATGCAATGAACTTCACAGAATCGCTCCTATTGATTTCAATTGATGTCCCGGGTCCAAATCCCAGTGAAGGCACAGTTTTTATTCCCATTTTTCCCCGAAATCCTATTACATTTGGTGTTAGGGTTCAAAAAAAGACTATATAAGAGATCAGAGGGGATCTTATATTTGAGAATGTTTGTCGATAACAATGAAAACTGGCTTCAGCCTCTTTCAGATGATGTGACAATGTTGTGGCTGTGGTTCCACTTGTGACTATGTTTCACTATGATACACTAGATAGTCGATGATTCAAATTTCAGCATCGTGGAGTGATAAGTAATGAAATTAGATTCTGACTTCACTCAGCTCATAATAAGCTTGATAGTTTCTCTGGTAACAACTTCTTGATAACACATAATATATAAACTTAACTTGACCGTTACCGCAGGACTGCAACGTTTCAACCAAACTATGGAGGTTGCAAAAGTTTGCTTGGGGTTACACGATTTCATAGCGAATCATTGTAATGGGGATTGGAGAGTACATGGATGACTTCAATACGAAAAATTAAAAACAGAAATCGATTATGACCCATGCTCTTTTCAACAGCTGAGTAGATGCTGCCGGGATTTTTCATTAGGCGTTTACGTGAAGGTAATTTTATTGTGGTGGTTGGCTATTCTTTCAGTTGGAGATTGGGTTGTATTGAGGGTAAAATTTATTGCTTCATAAAACAAGAAAATATGCTTTACTAAAACCTATTTCTTATTTCTTAACTTGAGAACAGGAAAATTATAAATCTAAACCCCAAAGAAAACTGCAAAAGATTAAAAAGAATTGAATTAAATAATCTCGTCTTTAGACACAAGATTTTAGAGAAATATATTAGCTTCTTGGTAGTATGCACCTACTGTTTGATATGAGCTTATCGTTGGAAATGTAAAAACCCAACGATTTTTTAATTCAAAATTGAAAGTCTATTTTATTACTTAAAGAGACATTAAAATTGTCATGGAGGGGGGGGGGATAGTGGTTTTCAGAATGGGTTGCTTTTGGTTTATCATATTTAAATTCATGCTGTTATCCACGATTTTAGAGAAATGAAATGCCATTATTTGATTTTTCCAGTCTATTAGCCCTTCAAAAACTCAAAATGACCTGAGAACTTCATTGATTTTATCATTTAAATGATTAACTGGAGTACAATCCAGTTCTTAGCGACAGTACCGACCCGACAGCCCCCCCCCCCTCGCTCAACACTCCTTCAACTAACCTTCGGGTGGGCTCCTTTCGCCCTTTGTTATCCCGGCATCACCACTTTTCCGTTCGCCCGAGGGGGTCATTCGTGTACCTGTACCCCCCTCTGTTTACTAGCTCACCTCCTGTGAGCTAGAATCCCATATTTGTAGGTTGTATAGGCAATTTTTCATCTTCGGTACTTAAATGTCTAAAATTAATCTGGCTGTATAACCCTAAAGGTCTACTGTCCCGTTTTTTATTAGTTACAAATACACAATTTCCAATTAGGTGATGAACGGATAGAGTTCATCGTGGAAGTCGATAACCCAACAGAAGGTTACGGTTTCGTTGACTCCTAACTTTTTGACGCCCTAAAACCGGCTACCTGAAAATAAAATTAACATCTCCCCGCCAAAGAGGTCTCATTTACAAGGAATATCTTTACGACCGACTCAAAGAAACAACGACGGCAATTGGTACCAACCAACTTGAAACCATTTCGTTGATGTAATTTACATTTCAAAATAACAAAACTATGCTATGTCATTTCACAGCCATCTGCTTTCAAAATATAGACCTCTTTGCCTCTTGCGAAGTACCTTGGTATGTAACGTACGTAAAACGTTTTTTTACAGTCCTTTTCGTAAAAACAACTAAATTGAATCGAAAAGCATGTGAAAGAGGGGCCTCAACTTCAAATTTTGAGAACATATTCTGATCTTCCTTGGAACACATTTTGATGTAGCAGTTGGGATACAAATTTCAAATCAGTTGCGAAATTTGTTGAATGAGTCGTTTTTAAATGTGTGTTATGGACTGTTCTTGGAAAGAAGTAAAGAAAACCGTCTTTGAACGTTATTTTATTTTATTATTTTAATTACAATATTTGTAATTAAAGGATTACACATTGTAATTGAAGGATTAAAAAATTTGTGGGTTTTCAGTTCTTACTTGGTCGTGGCAATTACAGAGTGAACCCCGGTCTATTGGAGAAAATTTAAAGAATTATACCTATTGTCATTTCTTCTTTTCTTAATTGGATTTCTTCTTCCTAATAAGCAGTTAATGAAGTACGAGAAAGCAGAGAATCTAATTTGTTTATCAGGGGAGTTCCCCCGGTATTACTTCAAATTCCAGTAGTTATATTTCTCAGGTTAACATAGTTCTAAACATCAACCTTTGTCGACATCCATGTTTCAACGGCCAATTACCTACTTTCTGTAATTTCCAAATTGAAAAACTGAGAAATAGTAGGAGAATTAGTAGGAAACCAGGAAAATTTGTAAAAACTTGGAAAATTGGATAAATTAAGAATACTGGGAAAGTTGGAAAACCTAATAGGTTTAGAAAACTAAGCTACTTGAGAAAACTGAGATGATGGGAAAACTCAGACAATTGAGAAGTTGAAAAAACTGAGAAAGTGAGAAAAATCTAGAAAATGCGGAAAACCAGGAAACGTAGGATCTAAATCCCAACTTTTGACAACATTCAAGTTCCAACAGCTATGTACCTTCTTTTTGAAGTTAAAAAACAAAAATAGTTGGGAAACCAGGGAAAAAACCTAGAAAAGTTGGAAAATTTGAAAAAGCAAGGAAACCTGGGAAAAATAGAAATGCTTACTGATTATTGAAATATGGAAGAGTTGGTAAATTCAGCTCCGATTTATCAAAATTCTTGCTCCCACTTTGCATATTTCCAAGGATGAAATTCCAATTTCTGTGCTGGAGCAGCAAATTCTTCTGGACGTATTTTTATTCCTACACCTTACTGAATGCTGATTTTTTTTTTTTTTTTTCTTTTCTTAACCAGCGGTGTTAGTAGTATGGTAGTGAAAGAGTACTATGATTCTATGCATATGAGAACTACGATTCAGAGTCTATGAAGTTGTAACCTTAACTTTTTTAACGGTGGTTCATTACTTTCTCATTTGTGAACACTCGATTGCGTTTTTTACGAAGTCAGCTTTTTGGTGATTATGATTTTGCTTCCGATTCTACCAAAGTAGCAGAAGCATTGTTTTCACTTTCGGAATGTGAAAATTTTTGTTGTCTCCAAAATCAAAAATTCCACTCGCATTTTGCGTTGTAGACCTTTCTGAACAATTTTGGTTCCGTGTCTGTCTGTGTGTCTGCAAATCCTTGTTACGGGTAGCACTAAAAATACATAGTCCGATTTTGATGAAATTTTCAGGGATTGTGCGGGTTGGGGTGTAGATGGTCCCCTATAGGTTTCAAGACCCCGGATCAATAGTGGCCTCTGCGCATGCGCAAACGTGAAATCCTTGTTACGCTCATAAATTTGGGAGTTCTTGACCAATTTCGATGAATTTTTCAGGGATTGTTCGGTTTGATGTGTGGATAGTCCCCTATAAGTTTCATGACCCCCGGATCAATAGTAGTCTCTGCGAATGCGCAAACGAAATTCTTGTTACGCGCATAACTCCGGAAGTTCTTGACCAATTTCAAAGAAATTTCCAGGGATTGTTCGGTTTGATGTGTAGATGGTCCCCTATGAGTTTCATGACCCCCGGATTAATAGTAGCCTCTGCGCATGCGCAAGATATATACAGTCACTGTGCGGAGGGATGACGGCAGTTGGGTACTTTGCAACGACGCTGCAGTCAACCCAACATTATTTGATCCGTCATTGAACGATGCGTATATTTTATTTTTAGAAATGTCATAATAATTATTTATCACTTCAGTCATCTATCCATTCAGCGTCAATGTCAATTTTTATTATTAGGTATATTTTATAGTTTGTTCAATAGTTGAACAAGGCTACCTTTATTTTCACAAGTTATGCTCCTGCATAACAATAAATTTGCCCTAATTCAATATTTACTTCGCCTAAATGAACGAAGTTCTTTAGTCAATAATAATTTTCAATGATCTATACAGTCATGTTATGGATACTAGGAAGCTATGTGCCACACCCACTTGGCAGACGTTTTTTATGCTCGCCCACAGTGTTGTTACACTATCCAGCTGGGTCATCGGTTATTATTCTATTGAAGAATCTAACTTGTAAAGGAAATGATGTTAATAAACTATCTATCTAAGTTAGATTCTAACTAACTTATTGAGATAGCAAATAAGTGGAAAACAATGGGGAAGCCCTTGAATTTTCTCCATCCTGAGACCAATATTTGTTAAAACCAAGTTTAAGGGTGTAACGCTCTTGAAAACCACTGAGGCACGAGATGAGAGTTTATCGTCGGATGACGCTACCCACCTATGTTTTACAGACCGTTAATAGACGGTAACGGCCTCCTCCGTTATGCGGTATAATCAACGTTTAATTACCCTCCCATCTCTAACGGATCGATTTTCATATTCTCCGGAGAGTACAGGTTAGAATCACCTCCATTGTGCGGCTTTCATCATTGCATATGCGTTTTCACATTATTTCTATATAATTCAACTCCCCAAAAAAAAAAAAAAAAAAAAAAAACACCATGTACCTTGTCGTGGATTTTGGGCGAAACAACGGTTTAATACTTGCGGGACGTTTTTTTCTTAGAAGTCTCTGTTCGTTTTTCTTGGCTAAAGTCATCAAATTGACTGTTACTAAAATATATATTAATAGTGGGTGTGGGTAGTGGAGTGACCACATTCATTCCGAATCTCTTTAATTTGGAGCGTTATATCTGTTTATTCTTGTCAGAAACGTTTCGTCCCGCAGCGGGGACTTCCTCAATCTAACTATGTATAAGTACTAGCATACTTTAGGCATTGACATGGTGGTGGCACCACACATCTCTTGTTGTTTGTTACTTTTAGCTCTGTAGTTGACGTTAAACTGTTCACTCCTCCCTGTCCATGTACTCAAGTTGGTCATACTCTCTATTGCTCAGTTGTTTGATCTCAACTGCGTCAATTAGTTAAACAACTTTGCTCTGTTATAAAAATCAAAAAGGGGAGAGAGGAACTGCAGCATAAATTAAAATTACTGCAGCAGCTCCACAGCTTAGTAGAAATTCAAATCATGAACGCAAGCCAATTGAATAATAAACCCCAGTGAAAGAATTTACAGCGTTTCATGCGTATCAGAATGCTTCAACCCGTGTATTGGGGCGTTGTCGGACCAATATTGATTTCTAGTGAAAATTTCAGATATTTTGCTCCAGCCGTTTAGGAGAAATCGTGCGTACGGCGGACAGACGGAAAAATTTGTATTGCAGATTCGGATTCTACACCCTTTGAAACGTAAACCATGAAATTTTCAGGGGGGTTAGCATTTTTTTTCAAGAGCGATTACAATGGTTTATTATTGAATAATAAACCAATAGCTGTATGAAGAGATCTTAGCGCGGAATAACCCCGATGGAATCCCAAGAAATTGAGATGACCAGGGGCTGAAGAATGTCTCTACTAACGAAGCCGGTCCTATGTTTTACGAGCGGGTGTTCATATTAAAATTCCAGAGGCAAAAGGATCGAGCGATATTCAGCTGTGGAAAGTCGTGACTAATGTTGGCATAAAGGGATGGTGAGGTCATAGCGTGAGATCACTCACCGAGGTCAACCGTGTAAACTGCTAAAAATTTTGAAGCAATTGACTTTTACAACTGACGGCTCCAGCAGAACGTTTCTGTAGATCAAATTTCAACTCATTGATGCGGCCAATAAGTAAGAAACAGTGTCATATTGAAAAGGAGTACCAAAATTAATCGTATTTGTAAGTAATACTTGCATTACAGGGACCTCTCTATGTCCGATGTTTATTTGACCGTATTTCAATATAGGTATGTGGATCGCTTGATTGAATAGGCAATCAAACCCCTTCCCTTCCGATCAAGAAATTAACTTCAACATTTCTAAGATCGCTTGCAAGTGTGGTTTATTCAATAAGGCAAAAAATCCTGTCTGGCAAAAAGTCTGACTGTCTGATTCACATTATGAAACTTATTATGAAAAATTCATATTAAGGAAAAATCGTTTTGTCAAATAAATAGGTACTTACTTGATGTAATTACCTGTTGGAAAGATAATTTCATTCTTTACTTAGGTACCTGACATTAAGAAAATAGATTTTTCTACGTCGTTTTGGATTGCAATTAGAACACCCAATTCCAGAATCTCCTATCGTAGAGCTTTAATTTGCACCCACAGATGCAAAAACCGTTTTGTTACTTGCAATTACTGCATGAATCTGCAATAAGTCAGTAATTGTTGCCATTAAATGATCGTATTTCATTATTTGGGTAGATTCCTCACTTTCTTCTTCAATTTTGTCTGCAATTACTAGTGTAACTGCAAATTTACTTAATCACTGTTTCAATTAATGACATCCCAACTCTGGCTGTTAGCATCGCCATTCCTTCTCCCGTCAGCAAAAGCTAAATTTCCTATGTTAGTTTCACAACTAGATGAAATTGGGGTCGAACGAAGTAAGAATAATAAAAATCAGTTGAAAATTATATCCTAAGTTGTGTCGACAGAATGAGTTGCGAAAAAAATCATATTTTTTAGGGATTAATGCTTCCAATTCCTCTCTTCCGTCGTAAAATTCGAAATTTCAAGAGTTTTTTTTTTTTGCATAACTAGGGTAAAATTGAGATCGAACCAAAAAGAATAATCGAAATACGTTAAGAATGCAGGATGGATTGTTTCGTCATTTACACACAGTGAATTCTAGGTTGGTAAGGACATAAAAGGTGTTGATAGTAAGGACAAAGGACGTCAGTGTACTGTATATGGAAATCCTCGAGTAGAACAACAATATTTAATGATTTAAAATAACACACCTATCTACGGTTCCTTTGTCCGCAATTTTGTAACAAAAGACTTGAAGAACTGATTTATAATTGGATAACTATTCAAACAAAATTTCACTACGATTATAACAGCTGAAGCGATCGTCACGTGATACTAGGCGATTTTTGGTTTATTATTCAATAATAAACCATTGTAATCGCTGTAGAAAAAAATGCTAACCCCTCCTGAAAATTTCATGGTTTACGTTCCAAAGGGTGTAGAATCCAAATCTGCAATAAAAAATTTTCCGTCCGTCCGCCGTACGCACGATTTCTCCCAAACGGCAGAAGCAAAAAAGCTGAAATTTTCAGGAAAAATCCATCTTGGTCCGACGACGCCCCGATTCTTGAGCCAGCTCTCTCACTTAATTTAAAGTGCCCTTTAAGGGCTGTCCAAGTTTTGTAAAATCCCTAAAAACCTCAAAAAAAAGTCAAGGCGGCCTAAATTTGAACTCTTTTTGAAGAACTTTCCATGAGGAATCGAATGAGCCCCTCCCCAGGTCCGTAGGTCTAACCATTCCCGATGTATGGCCCGATTTATGGTGCCAACATTTGTGTTATTTTGGTTTATTATTGTTTTTGTTTTGATATCAGTAAACCTAGTGATGTAGTGATGTAGTAATGTGGATACTGGAGTGAACTCCTAAAAGGCTTAGTAGCTGATACACGGGTTGAACCATTCTGATAACCATAAAAAAAAAATTCTTTCACTGGGGTTTATTATTTAATTCTTGCGTTCATGATTTGAATTTATACTAATCTTTGGAGTGTGCGTGTTTCACAAGTGATAGAGCGATTATTGAATTTCAGGAGGAACACAAATATGATCAACTGATCAATCCAAACAGGTATTTTGGTTGAGAACAGATTTACGTGCTCTATGCATGTCTCCTGAAATTCAATAATCGCTCTATCACCTGTGAAACAGGGATACTCCAAAGCTTAATAGAAATTCAAATCATGAACGCAAGCCAATTGAGTAATAAACCCCAGTGAAAGAATTTGCAGCGTTTTTAGATGCTGATAAAATTATTTAAAACTTGTAAACTCATTTTTTCAAAGATTGGCAGAGTTACTGAACATTTAAATCCAGTTTTCTGATAATGTGATTTGGTGGACTAGAGTGGTTGGTATTTCTCCCTGGGTCTTCGTTTGTAATTGTTCAAATCCTGCAGGATTAAATGTCACTGCTACATTTTGCAATTAGGAAGCCAAATTCTATGACGTTCATCTGGGTCGTGTACAGAGCTCAGAAAGTTATCTACTGGTACGCATTCTCTACAGATTCTCCATCCAAGACCGTGGTTGTAGTGTGACGGATCAAACGCCGCGGCGCCTCCAGTCTGCATCTGAGGGGTTTCGTTGTCCTCTTCCGTTCCGCTGCATCCCATCTCAATAGTCCTTCGTCTCCAGATTCGTCTCTCCACCAAGCATCTAACCCAGCTTCTCACTGCGCTGTACTCCTGGTATTTTTCGAAGATAAAGAACGTCATCGTTATCCCACAGATCTAGCAACCGCCATCAACCCATTTTCAACTCATGTTTTCTTTCCTCATACTATTTTGCTTTTCCGTCCTTTCACATTGGCTACGTTCTGTCATTGTACATATATATCATACCTCTGACATCGTGGTTTACCATTGGTATTTTTTTACGTGCACAGTTTAGTTCAATCAATCAATTCATCATTATTGTAGTGCACATAAAAATATTGGATTTCTGAAAATTCCATCGAAATTAGAAAACGATTGTGTCAGTTTTGACGTTCAAGGTCCACATTTGCACACAAATTGAACCATTCTGTCTACCATTGTTCCATGTGCTTCGAAATCAACTCGAAGGAAGCCAATGTTCGGTTGAATCCCACTGTTCAATAAAAATGCCAGCTGAATTCGATGAATATAATTGGAAAATGTGGAGAATTTCATGTAAATGCTCTTGCGTAGGAGACACCATTAAGCAAATAGGATTATAGTTTATAGACGGAATGATTTGTAGAAGATGCTACATTCAGTGATATAATGACTACAAATTTTCCTTTTCGCTCGTTTATTTAGAATCAATTATTCCATTCCATGTTGTGAAGTGTGAAAATATGGTTCTAGAAGAACTAATCGTAAAGTCAAAAGATTGCTATTGGAGTGAACAGAGCATTTCCATTTTTTATGACTTTCTGGTGCATAGAAATTCCTAGAGAGGAACTAAATTTTGGTTGAACCTCTATGATTCCTGAAAACCCATCGAAATCCTTTCAAAATCTATCAAAATCTGATGAAAATTTAAGAAATGCTCATGTGTAGGAGATACAATCGAAGAAGACAAGATTGCAACTCTTAGTGTTCCATCTCGGACCTGGACATCGACCGGCAATCTCTGGAGATTGAATTAAATCGGTTGAAAAAGAGAAGTCGAGTTTTAAAAACTCGAACTAAAAGAGTTTTTCTATTTAGAACCACTGAGTCCTCGGTGGGAAGTGTGAAATCAACCCATCTTGAAGTCTATGGAGTTAAATGTTGGTTAAACCAAAATGATTCTTGGAAATCCCATCAAAATTTGTTGGAAAATTTTTAGTAGCTAGTGTTGCATGATTTCATTTAATTTCTCCTGTACAGGAAAGACCGTCAAAGCAGATAAGATTGAAATTCCTAGTTTACCATATAAAATCTAACCAGCACGATCTCTGGAGATGGCATTAATCGATTGAAAATAAGAAGAGTTTTTCTTTTAGTTCGTCTATTGAGAATCACTGATTGTATTCAGCGATTCGAAGTGTGCAAAATTATTTTCAGTGCAGACGATTACAGAAGGGCTCTCAGATTAAACAGGAAATATACTGGTTCAATGCATTAAAATTCAAGTTCGTAATGCATTAAAATTCCGAAAGAGATTCAATGTGGGACCTTCTAGTATCCAACCTAGACAATCCCTGAAGATTGAATTCATCTAATAAAATCGAAACGATGAGTTTTCCTCCTCGTTTGTTCATCTAGAATCACTGACTCCATTTCATGCTAAGAGAGTGTGAGAACTTGATTCAACCGAAGTCAAAAAGTCGCTTATACAGTGTGGAGCGGATGTGGGTTTCCTGAAGGGATCGCGGGACATCTTCCCTTCGGAACAAAGAACGC
This sequence comes from Creontiades dilutus, assembly GCA_031894815.1. Lineage (NCBI taxonomy): Eukaryota > Metazoa > Arthropoda > Insecta > Hemiptera > Miridae > Creontiades > Creontiades dilutus. The sequence continues at coordinate 1,083,901 of JAVIWC010004007.1, forward strand.
AAGCGATGTTCTGGAGCAACTCAACCGTGACCGCTTCTCACTTTAGCGAGAGGAACCAAAAGTGGGTAACACACTGCCTTACGTGTTGATATTCTTGTACCAGAGCTCGTCTGCATTTTATCTTAAAGGGAGGTTTAACTGTCAGTACGTGTTATTGATGAGGAGAGTGGTGTAGTCGAGTGCTTTAACACATTCAGAATTTTGAAGGAATTTCTGAGTAAGAATGATGAGATTTCGAGCTCTGATCGCCTAATGAAGCTCCGAGACTAATTCCTTCCTTTTCAAACTACGGCGAGCTTAGGATAAACTCCATTGAAACATCATGCAATATGAGACTGCTGAAACGAATGATGCTCATGGGAATATCTCCATTCAGCTGAAAGAGGACCAAGACTTATTTCAATCCTGTTATAACTATGATACGGGCGTAAGCCTATAATTCCTCTTCTACAAGGAAATCGATTAGAAATGCTGAAGTGTCATTGAAGTTGTCGAACTGCAGGATAAGAATGATGAAATAGGAAGCGTCGTCGAACAGCTGCAGGGGCCAGCTGAGAATAATTTCCTTCTCATCATACCAAATTGCTGATATTTCACAAGGAGCTCTTTGATAATGATGATGTCATCTCGTGGAAGGTGAAATCATACCAAATTCGCATGCCCTGATACATTGTGGTTTCTCGTGAACCCAAGCCTATAAGCTCTATTAGGACATCGACCTGATGTAATGATGAATGTGGAACTCATGAGAATGATGTGGAAGGATGAAATAAGGGCCAGCTGAAAATAATTTCCTTCACATAATACTGCATTGTTGATGTTTTGCATGTAGCTCTCTGGGAAGGTAGCATTCCCAGTTACCAGAAAGAGCCCTAGAACTAATCGCATTCCTATTTTATAATGTTGACAATACAAAGTGGTTTTGACACTTGTTGGTTTGTAGGAAATATCTCTGATGAACCCAGAGCCTATAATTCCTCCTCTATTAGGACATCGACCTGAAGTGTCAATGTAATGTCAATGAAGTTGTGGAACTGCAGGGTGAGAATGATGAAATAGGAAGCGCCTCCGATCAGCTGAAAGGGCCAGCTGTGACGCAACACCTTCACAGCACACTTTTATGCTGTCATTTTCCACTGTGGAGCTTCTTGGTAAGAATTATAGGGTGCTATAAGGCCTGAAAAAGGTTTGAGCCCAAAGGCTCTAATTTCTTCTGCAACCAACCCATAATCCTGAGCTTTCTGTTTTTTATTTATAAACTGCCAGGAAAAGATGATTAAATAGAGATTTTCTTCCCAATCAACAGAACGAGCTTAAGAGTAATTTCTTCCTATTCTGACCTGCTGTATCGTAGTGGGGTTAGATTGTTTCTGGGACCATTCTTTCCCAATACAATCTGGCATGACGGATGCTGCCGTAGTGGGTTTCTCTTACTAACCCCCCCTCTGGCGTTGTCCACACTCTATCAGTGTACTCGGGATGGACCACATGGAGGTGCCAGGTTTTTATGGGATGTGGTACTTTTGAGGGACAGTAGTTAATGACACCTAGGTGCTAGTCCACCTCTTCTTTTAACTTCCCATTATCGAATGCCATTTTTTGTCAAGTCCACCTCTTGTGAAACAGGACCGAGACAGGGCGAGTACTGAATATCCTCCCAACTTACCACGAATCCTACCTACATACTAGGTTCCTGAACTGTCAAATTGCACTTATTATCACAGATCCATTTTCGACTAAAATCAAAGGCACGTTCATACAGTCACTTCCTATCTAACTATAGTATCGACATTTAACGTGGAACTTCCTAGTAAAGATGTTAGGTACGGAACATCCATGACTATAATTCCTTCCCTGGTCATCCTATAACTCATAAGTTATGATGGAGTTTATGTGAAACTACAGATTATGAATGATGAAACGGACAGCATCCCCAATCAGCTGGAGGAGCCCTAAGGCATTCTCATTCTATAATGCTGAAATTGGACAATGTGCTTTGAGGAACTTCTTGTAAGGAGTTGAAGTAGGACATATCCCTGACAACGCTTGATCCTTGGATATCTACCAGGAATGAACCCGAAATGTAATCCCAATGGAATTTTGTGTAATTTTAGGGTGTGAATGGTGGAACATGGTAGCGTGTCCGATCAGCTGAAAGGGTCAGACTAAATACATATTCACCTTACTAGAATGCTATAATAATGCTGTAATTTTAAATATAGCTCTGTGGAGCTTCTCGGTAAGGACTATAGGAAGCCACAAAAGCTGATTCATGAGCTACAGAAAGAGCCCTGAGACTTATTTCCTTCACATTCAAACTATGTTGCTGTCATTTGACAACTGTACGCCGATTACCATCACGCGCGTTACCTCGAATGCCTCACCACACAATACAACTTAAGTTACTTCTTACATCGTTCGAACCAAATTGTGTAATATTCACGCTTGTGTAATGTGTCTTTCGACTAGGTCTGGTGTAATCATTCGTAGTTGCTTTCGTTTTTGGAATATCTACAAAGAATTTCTACTTCGTTAGAGGATCGTCCATGTGGGAATAGTTTCCGCTCGAATTGAGTTCAGTCACGCGACGACTCAACCGTTGCGATTGAATTTCATCGCTATGCGCCTATTACCTCGATAATTCCATTGATAATCGCAACAGCTGGTTCGGCTCAGATACCTAATTATCCACCCTCCAACGGGCGCAATGTTTGACTTGGGATCCAGCGCATAACTTCGACACTTGAGGTAGTTAGTGCTTGACCCACATTTGGAGAGGTGCAACGTTACAGCAACAGACAACTATACCCACATAATATAACGTAACTAGTTGAAAATGCTCATTCCGTTTACATCATCAAAATAGAATCTACTGCATTCCTGTTATGAGTATCGTGTGAGAAATAAGTGGAATATCAAATCAAATTAAAATCCTTTTTATTTGTACAAAACCGTTGCGCAGTAAAAAAAGGGAATTAATGCGTCCTCACACATTATTGTTCGTGGTAACGAAAAATCGTAAAATGAAAATAATTACGTCATTACACCTGTTGGTATATAATTTTCACGTGAGATTTTCGGAATATAATAATATCGGCAGTTGTAATATTGAAAAAAAAGAAAACCTTTTGATCTAAAATAAAGATTTAGAATTTCTCTAATGACCTAAATTATGAACCATATTCCATCTTCAACTACGGTTCAAACAGTCGCCAGAAACGATGTGTTGGTGGTTTATCAAATTGGGAATAAAATAAAATTTAAAATGCAATAAAATTCTATAGCGATCGAGTTGTAATTGGTATGAAATGAAGAATAAGAAAAAGGCCAATGAGTAAAAAAGGAATTAATTTGTAAATGAATTAATCTATACAAAATCAAAATGTCATGTGTTAATCATGGTCTGCAGACCGACTGATGAGTTTGCTTCATTCAACTTAGTTTACAGAAAAAATTTGATGTTTCTTCACAACAGTCCACGAATTTAAACTTAATCCAGTTCTTATCAAATTCAACTACTACTGTAATAGCACAACAACATTTTAAGAGCATGATAAAAGAAATAATAAATGAAGTTGAATGTGCAATATAAATCAAGTAAATAAATAATATTTTCTAATATAACCGAGCGTTATGAGTGACAAAATTTAGGGGCAAGGGGAAAATATGATAACACTTCCGCTGCTCAAACTCAAGTCTCGGGTCAGTAGCGATATCTTTCTGTTTCGATCAGACCAGTGTGATAGAGCAGGTGATTGTGAAGAAAATTTTGGGCTGAGGTTCCTGCCACCAGAACATGGGTTAAACGTTTTTCTCGGCCTCATGCGGACCGCTCCGACTGCAGCAATGGCATTTTCTTATTACATCCACACGAACTACGTTGAAGAAGGAAGCGACTTCGGAACAAACCTGTAGGCGAAACCCCCAGCCGTAGGCAGTGCCCGCAAACAACAACAAATCGCTGAGTCGTTACACGCTGACTACAATAAGCAGTTCTACTTCCTGCGATCCCAACATCCACCAGGTTATCAAGGTCTTGGAAGAAATACAGGCAGAAACATCTTGGAAGATAAAAAGCATTCGGACAGGATCTGTAAACCCACAGCGTAGGCCTCATGTGGAACAAGATAAGTTTCTGGTTGAGGCATGGGAGGAGTATCAGGCCGAAGGAAATGCAATGAGATACATAGAATACTGCCATCAATAATTGATTGCCATCACTAATTATTGGTGAAGTTTTATTCATTTTTTCTATCCTTGAGCAAAAACACAAATTTGTAACCACACCTCCTGCTCTCGTGGGATGAGCGTAGACAGTTCAAATTCTGTGGAAGTTGGAAAGCAAAATTTGTGGCCCTTACAAGTTGTTATTCAGAAATAGTCTTGTCCCTAAAGTGTTCCAGTCTTCATGAATCGAGGAGTCATGAGATCTATTCAATCAACTAATCTGTTTGTTTTCAACGTCTACTACTAGAGGGATTAAACTGCTAAATTGCAACAATTCCTACTAGAGTGAGTGCCCTAAAGTGCGACGTTCCAAGCCACTTTGGCCTTAACTTGCCGCGACCATCTAATCGTTCAGACCGCACTCTACTATTGTTCTTAATCTACAATCCCACGCAATTAAACAAAATTTTACCAAATCCTCATTTCCGGCTTCCCCATTTCCTCATTTCAATACAGGTATTCCTCATTTCAAATGCGATGATCTTTCTATCTAAAATTTTTGAGCCGAAAAACGACGACTCCTATAGAACTGGTGTGGAATCTGCAGCCCATTAACAAACATCCCAATTCTGATCGAAATACGATTTTGCAAACTACCTTGCCAGAATTAAAACCCAGTTGCAGATACTCGAGGTTTGTGCCCTATGTGTATGATCTGTTGCGTGGTAAACCGTCAGGGCTTTCTTCAGTGATTGCATTTGATACTCCGCATAATGTACATAAATGGTTTCATATTTTACCATGACTGAGTAAAAAACGCTGCGAATTCTCTCACTGGGGTTTATCATGATTGTCATGATCTGTTGTTTCACAGGTGATAGAGTGATTATTGAATTTCAGGAGGCACAAACTGATCAATCTGATCAACTGAACAATCCAAATAGGTATTTTGGTTGGGAACAGATTTACGTGCCCTATGCATATCTCCTGAAATTCAATAATAGCTCTATCACCTGTGAAACACACGCACTCCAAAGCTTAGTAGATTCAAATCTGAACGCTAGCCAATTATTTGCAATTTCAGATTTTCTGATGAAAATTATCAGAATGCTTCAACCCGTGTATCGGCTACAAAGCCTTTTGAGTTCACTCCAGTATCCACATTACTTGACTAGGTCACTAGGTTACTGATATCAACACAAACACAATAATAAACCAAAATAACGCGAATGTTGGCAACATAAATCGGCCATAGATCGGGAATGGTTTTACCTACGGACCTGGGGAGGGGCTCATTCGATTCCTCGTGGAGTGTTCCTCAAAGAGAGTACAAATTGCAAAACTTTGACAATCCTTAAAGGGCATAAATTAAGTGGGAGAGCTGGCTCAGAATTGGGGCGTCGCCGGACCAACATGGATTTTTCCTGAAAATGTCAGCTTTTTTGCTTCAGCCGTTTGGAAGGAATCGTGAGTACGGTGGACGGACGGAAAATTTTTTTATTGCAGATTTGGATTCTACACCCTCTGAAACGTAAACCATGAAATTTTCGGGGGGGTTAGAATGTTTTTTTTTCAAGAGCGATTACAATGGTTTATTATTGAATAATAAACCAAAATTGTTAAATATATGTGACCGAAAGATGTAATGAATGATTGACATTGCATAAAAATTTATACTTTCCAAATTTCGAAACTTCCAAATTCCAACTTCCTACGGTGAACATTCCTATTGTCCCTTCATGTCCCGAAGAGTTTCCATATCAATTTATTTAAGTTGTTAACATGTGCTCAATATCCAACAGCGAGCCATATGTATTTACATATTAATAAGTTATTAATATTACTAATAACAAAGGTGTGGATATCACTACCATGACAATATGGTTTTTTTCCTTAGTCACAAAGTTGTTAACCCGATCGAATTCATTTGGGAAGTTCAAGTTTACGACGAAGAAGTAAATCTTGAGGATTGTGATATAGCCTACAACCATCCCTGCGACTTGCTCGTCAAGTCGCGCCCACCTGGATGGAAATAGGTTCATAGGTTTTCAGTTTTTGGGGCATACAGAAACCAAATCAAGATTTTTATGTAAACAGATTAGATGAGCAGATTGTAAAGGACAAAACCAGTGAAACCGTATTTTGATCGTAAAATAGAAGATATTTCCAAATTGAACCGAACCCTTCCCGCCTTGACGGTACAAATTTTCGGACTCAGTTCCTGGACGGGGAAGAAGGGAAGGTCCTGGCGGTGTCGTCGCCGGGAAGCCGCCCATGCGCAGAGGGCAGAGGACGCCGCGCCGCTTGCATTCCTGCGTATTTTTAGTGGGGCTCAGCGGCCAGAGCCACCGGCTCCGATCTCCTGCTCGCCCTGTAGCGGATCCAACGACGGTCTATCGACAGACCTCGGAGGAAGGTGGATCGTACCATTAAAAACCACAAAATCTGCACACATTTTTCAAGATGAATGAAAAAAAAAGAGTGATTCTGAATGGATGCTTCTTGTTGATTTCAAATATGTTAGCAGATTTCAGCATGGAGTATGAGGTAGTGTCTCATGGATCCGGGGGGGAGGCACCATAAAGTCTCACAAGTGTATTGTGAGAACTGCCAAGGGAGGTGGGCTGTTCAAAGTCTCTCAATATCATAAAGGGGACTGTACAAAGTCCATCTAGAGGGTCGAAAGTTTACACTCTCCCAAGAGTCAATCACATTTTTATATGGATAAAATACAAACATTACAAACATGGTGTTGCAATAGGTATTAATAGTAGCACCATTATAATAATTGTTCAGTAACTTTCAGGTCTATGCTGCTGAGTCCATCTAGAAGCATTTGAGCAGGATCCAGGATCCAACCCTGGACATCTTGGGTGTGGGCGTTCTGCCCCCGTGTTGATGGAGGAAGGGTAATGAAACCTCTGGCTGTGCCATCAGAAGGCATTTCTCCTCTTCTGCATTTCTGTCTTCCTAAACACTGACCATATGAATACTCCTCCTATAAAGATCCTGGTGGTCATCCAGTCCAGTGTCATGAGAGGAAAGCCTGCTCATGTCAGCTCATTTACTGACCTCTTGTACCATACACCTCACCAGGTAATAATTGCACCAATTACCTGAATCTGGCCATGATATCTATCTCCTTTCTATCTACAACGAGATGTAGACAAGTGGTGATCTTTTGAGTGCAGCGCTATGCACTTTACTAACGAGAAGAAAGATCCCCGGAGAAAAAGTCCCCGTAAGGTACTCAGTCCCAAGCTATTTATCACCGTGATAGTCTTATATATAACATTTCCATGACATAATTTTAGTTACCGTACTTCTCCGAAACGGCTGTATATGTGTATTCAGTAGGTCTGAGAATCGGCTACTATCTACTTTTCATACCCCCAAGTGATAAGGGTTGTTCACCCTTAACATTTTTTTTTAATTTTTGGACATTTTTTGTTTTGTTTTGTTTATAAAGTGGCATTAAAAAATACATACAACCCTAAATTTTTACTTTTTTATCACCAACCCCTATTTTTTTATAGCCATTTTAGTAATTTAATCATTATCATCCCGCTCGATAACTGATCAATTATAGTGTTTTTAACTGTACCTCGATTAAAATTTCCCTTAGCTTATGGCAAATCTAAAATTTTTCTTATGAAAATAAACATTCATTCTTATTATTAAACTTCAATCCTGATATATGCTTAGTGTTACCATGATCTTAATTCTTAAAATTTGGCCGCGCCTTTACTGGTGAGTTAATTGCCACACTATACCGGTGTCACTTAACTAATTCAACAGCACGGAGTAGATAAGAGACTGAAGTCGGTCTCATGTTTCACTAACACAATAAGACTAAGGGTATAAAAAATATGATAGTTGCCGATTCTCAGACCTACTGAATACGCATATAAAATTTGGTAAAAACGCTGCAAATTCTCGTGTATCGGCTACAAAGCCTTTTAGGAGTTCACTCCAGTATCCACATTCACTACATCACTAGGTTACTGCGATGAAAACATAAACAATAATAAACCAAAAAAACGCAAATGTTGGAACCATAAATCGGGTCGTATATTGGGAATGGTTTGAGCTACGAACCTGGGGAAGGGCTCATTCGATTCCTCATGGAAAGTTCTTCAAAAAGAGTCCAAATTTAGGCCGCTTCGGCTTTTTTTGAGGTTTTTAGGGATATTACAAAACTTGGACAACCCTTAAAGGGCACTTAAAGGGGCTAAAGAATTGGGGCGTTGTCGGACCAATATTGATTTTTCCTGAAAATTTCAGCTTTTTTGCTTCAGCGGTTTGGGAGAAATCGTGCGTACGGCGGACGGACGGAAAAATTTGTATTGCAGATTCGGATTCTACACCCTTTAAAACGTACTTAAACCATGAAATTTTCAGGGGGGGTTAGAATTTTTTTTTTTTTTTTTTTTTTTTTTTTTTTCAAGAGCGATTACAATGGTTTATTATTGAATAATAAACCAAAATCGGTAAAGCCGTTTCGGAGGAGCACGGTAACTAACATTGTGACATCTCCTCTTACTTTCTATTTCCCACCTCCCTCATTAATTTTGAGACCTTCCCCAAGTCCTAGAACTCTGATTTCGTTCAAAGTTGGAAGATTAACATTGCTTCTTACCTTCACTAGTACTCGCCATCGTCATTTTAGTGATTTACATAGACATATTACGGATACTTTAGAAACGATGTGCGAGTACACTGGAAGAACTACATTCTATCAAAATGCTTAGAGGCATTGCAACAGTTTAATTTTCTTCGACTGAAAAAACCCCATCGCTGAAAACAACCGCGATATAGGATCCCTTTCGACGCTAGCGGGTGAGGTGCGAAGTATAGTATCCACGCTCCTCTTGGGTCTGTCGATAGCTCCGCGCTCGGTGCCTTCCCCCTCCCTCGAAGTTCTCAACCCGCCGACTTCTTTTCCTCAGTTCGTCCCGGTCTCTCGGATCTTGCGTTTGTATCGTTACGAATTCGGTGTCTCCGTGCTTTTGTGTTTACAGCGGGTTTTTTTCTAGTGTTGAAACAGGAAACGCCGACTTCTCCGTTACATTTTGTTGGGATTACAGATCTCCAGAACTTCCCTGCAGAAGTAAGTTCGATCAACATTCTTTCATGTTTCGCATGACTTGAGAAAAGTCCATTGTTTCATTGTCTTGGTGTTTTTACAACGAATTCCATTCGCGAACAAAGGATTCGCAACATTACCTACCTTACGGACATATATCGGTAAGTTATAAATACGAAGTCAAGGTAATATTTTCTGTTCATATTCGTTTTCAACCGGCTTTATAACTTGTTGATAGTCCTTTCAACTAAACAATTCTCGATTTATGAAAACTGCTGATGCAGTTGCACGGTGCACTCGATTAGGACGAACGAAAACTCATCGGTGATTCATCCTCTCGAAAAATCGGTTGAATCAAAACGTTCTTGGCGTGAGGTCTTTCTGTAAGGCGAGATCCGAAAATAGATCGGCCTCATTGTGAAGGTTTTGGTAGGCTTCCTCGTGTATCAATTCGTTGAGTTGCAACTTGTTGTCTTCTGATTTGAAAATAAAAGAAGATTCGGGATTCTGCTGGTCCTTTTTTTAAACGGATTGTGTGCGTTTTGTCTTTTTCGAGTTGTTCCTTAGTTGAATTCCTTGGGTAGCGAAGCATGCCGGATGTCAACGGATAGCTAGCCAACCTGAACCAACGGCCCCTCGATGCTCATCCCAGTCGAGACACTCCCAAGGACCGGAGTCTAGTTTGGGGGACATGGACTTTGCCCAACCATTCTCTTTGTTTCTATTACCTTACTAGCGTGCCGACGATCAAATAACATTTCCATACACCTACCTAAATGAATCGGACCCTGTACCAACGCCACTAGTTTGAATAACCTTGTTAATCACCATCAACTTGCATCTTGGTTATGAAAGCGATTTTTGCATTGATCGGTTACACTTCAGTAGTGCCACTAAAGTAATTTCTTCACTTAAACCATCCTTTTTGGTTTCCTAATCTCAATAAACAGCTTTTGTTATAGTTATAACTTGGGGATGTGATGGGATGCTATAGTTTCCCCTTCCATCACATCCATCAAAGTACAGCAAACATTTGTATTGTATTTGTATGTATATGTTCCATAAATTCCTAATGATTGGTTTAAAAAATCCGTTTTTTCGCTCATGTAATCCGCTTGAGGTTCATCTGATTGGTCATATCTACTCAAATATCTTTTATAGCCAGCCTGATTGGCTCACACGCATAGATGCTATAGCCCAGAACTGTTCAAAAACCTCTTTTTTCGGTTTTTACATACACAGGCTAGTGGGTTGTTTGGTATCCAGTTATTTTGGACGAAAAATCGACTGGGATGGGTTTCAGATCCGTAGAAACTCACCAGCTTCGAATGATAGCGATTTCTGAACTTGATTCTCCCTTTTCATTAAGAGAAAAATCGAATTGACTGGTTTTTGAAGCATTAAATAAATCGAGGGCAGTTATAAAGTGATTGCCTAATGAACTACTTTAGTGTCCCCCCCCATTATTTCCTTCTTTTCATGTACTGAATTGCCCCAAATGGTGATAGGTAGGTACTTTCAATGGATTAATAGCAATTTCGCATGCTATGGAAAGGTGCAGATGGGTAGAGGCATTGGGACATTTGCTCCTGCCCTGTTCATCGTTTAGGGGCGTCGATGTTCCTAAAATGATAACAATAAAGTTTAAAGTAATTTAATTACAACATGACTGGCGAGAGATACAAATGGAAGATGTGTTAAACGGAAACTAATTACGTTTTTGCGGATTATCATATCGAATTCCGAGAAGAAAGTTAATAAATTAAGTGGCTTGAAAGGGTTCCTACTCAATAGGCTTCCCCGATGATGGTGCAAAGGTTGGAAACAATTGTAATTTAATTTCTCAGTCAAAATCTACCCATTTTGGATGGTTGTGGTCATGGCTCACAATTTTAAATGGTCTTGTAAATCATTAGTGCATGATTAAAATACAAATCGGGGGCTGAAGTAGAGAATAGGTGACCCCTACCTCTTATCAGGCTCTTTTAAACATGTATCGATGTGTACTTTCATCGATATATAGTATATTATATCGATACCACTGCCATGTATTATGGAATGATTTTCAAGACTGTTACGGCGATAAAAGTATTTTTAATACGCAGAGACACAAGTGTTAACACATTCTATTTGTCCAACTGATCTAAGCTTTACTAAAAGGATTGATGTAGGATTTTTGTTTGTTTTGGAGATGCGAGCGAAGCGATTCGAACACACAACGAAAGCGTGGACCTATAGCGATAGGAGACATCTGTTTTATCTATTTTAACTATTTTCGTCTTTACCCAAATGGTACTACGTAAAATTCACCAGTTGATCTGGCTGTGTGTGTGTGGGGGGGGGGGGGGGTATGTATGTCTCAGTTCGTAATATCTTTTTTTGCCTCCAAATCATTCGATTTGTCTCTTCTGACTACCACTAAATTTACCTTTCCAGCTTTATTCCTTTCTAGTACCTCTGTGGTTCTTTTTCCCTGTCGTTTTCACTGAAAATCCTTCCATCGTTCGTGCCTTTGCCTCGCTGCCAGTCTTATCATTTCTGCATCATTGTATTCCTTAGGTTTCGCCATCTTCTACCTAAAAATGGAATGTACTGTTCATTACCCAGCGGTTGATCAGTCATGTAACATTCATGATTAACGAAGAAATAACACCCACACGTGTAGTGTTGAATTACTTTATGCGTTGACAACTATTTGATTTGAAGTAAGATGCTCTAAATAATTAGAGACCTACCAAGATTTATAAAAGTAATTATAACCTTCGAAATCAACCTCCGAATTGCTCTAAATTTCTGACAAATAATTATTTTCAATTATTTGAGCCATCACCGTCACCGAAACGTCATTACTAATGACTCTTTACCCTTACAAAAACAAATTGTCACGGTAATGACAGAATTTCGGTTACAGCGTTGGCATTTCAGGTTTCATGTACTCAGTTAAATCTTAAGACCTTCAGGAACAGGAAAGCCGGTATGGCGTTTTTTCACTCCTAACAACAGAATTCGAAGTAAATGAAAAAATTGCAAACCTGAAACTCGACCTTTCAAGCGGAAGCCGGGACTCTAATTGGCACTTTGGGCCTTCTTTCTTGCGAATTTTGTTAGGAACGGGGTTTGCCAATTGTTGCCAAAATTCCCGTTTCTTGGCCCCTACTTTCATTTCCTGGGATGGTAATAACATTTTTTTTCGTGGGACAATCGTTTTGATTACTTCGAATATTATAAATTCCGAAATACCATTATAATGTTGAAATTTATTATGAAAATGTATTCACAAAGCCTTACACATGATATGCACGTTTGTGGGTATGCCCGCTGTAAGGCTATTAACTATATAACAAACACAAGAAAATTGTTCTGCTCGTCAAGGGACAGTCACGGCAATGACATTTTACAACTTGAACCCTCTAAAAATGTCATACTCTTTAAGAGTTTCGATGATTTTAATGCATTTCCTCGCAATACGATTTTCTACTTAGCAATCCATGACTACAAACCGAGCTTTGCCCTTCAAATAGGATAATAATTCATTATTCTTGGTATAAGTAGCTAAGATATACATTTTTGATTTGGTTAACTTCTAAACCATCTTGGAATTATGCATTTCGTTGACAGTTCAATTCTCAACTTTAAACAAAAACGGAGAATTATGTTTTGAAACAAAATTTGCATGTCTACAACTTCCTACACAATCTTGAGCTTTGTTTTCGGGGAAAGAACCTTCCAAACTGCATTCCACCCTTCTTTCAACTACTTGAAAACAATTTTGAAAGAGCTATCTCTTCAGCAGAGATTCGCTAGCCAAGTTTTACGGAACAGGTACTTTATTAGCTCACTCTTTTTTAGAGCTCTAAAACTTGAAATGCAAATGGAAATTTCAATGTTCGATCAGAAGGTTTCATCCCCTTGCATTTCAAATACGATAATTCTGTTTCTGGCAAAAATTTTTTTGTAATATGCTTCTCCAGGCTGTAGTGGAAAGGTCTTCTGTCAATTTAGCAGGTCCTGCATCTCCAAAACGCGAAACCCTTCCTGGAAAACCACAACGATCGGCACGGACCCTGTAATAGAGACAGTAAAATTACTTGAAATCTCCGGTAATTATTACTTACCGCAATTACTTAATTGGCAGGAACGGCTAGAATTAGTCTCCACCACGCGAAGAATTTTATCTCCGAGTTCATCACTTCCGGAAAATTATTGTTATGCACGCCCGCTGCGTTCATAGTTTAAAAATGAAATTCGGTTCTTGAACGTATTATTTGTTGTTGCTCTTTATCTTATAATGCGATGGAGACGTTCAGAATCAGTCCTGGGTTCCTGGAACACGCTTCCGCTTTCCTTTCATCACACTTGCAAATGAGGCCAAAGATCTAATTTGTGGAAAACGTGGTTATGACTCCACTGTTGGTACAGCGTGTACCTTTTGATGGTGCTGATTGTGTTGCAGAATATTATTTTGAAGTGGGTGACAACACTAATGCATAGGGCTCTCACCTAAATTTCATGCTCAACAAAGCAGCTGATGGTGTTGGGCTGGTTGTATGAGCCTAAAACTCCAAGATACCAGGCACTTACGACCAATTGCTTCTGTTTCACAGCTGAGCTGTACCCAATCACTGATTTGCCTGAAAATTATTGGATGTTCGGGATTGGTAATCTGCAGGACTTTCTTAGTATCAACACATAGTATGATTCGCTATTACAATGGTCCTGTATATCGCTACTACGAGCCCTAATTCTGGGCGTAACCATCACTTTTATTTACGAGCCAACCCATTTAGGTATTCTTGGCTATCCGCCTGCTGATGCTCTAGGAACGAGTGCTTCGGGGTTTGACAGCATTGAATTAATGCCACCGCTTTTTGAGGAACACATTTCCTACATAAAACATGGCATCTGACTTGAGCAAAGGCAGGATGGTAAGATCCCATGGCTGCTTGGAATCCCTTAGCTTGGTTCAGTTGCTCGAGATGTGGGGTTAATCTGTCACCTCCTGGACTGATGCCCATCTGACATCCATCCTTATGTCCCAGTCCGAATCCTCTTGACTCCCCTCAGAGGGTTGTTGACGTTCTATCTGTGCCAGAGAAGGTCCACTCCCTGTCGTTTTGTCTCAGAGCCAATGGGCTCTGCTAAGTACTGTGATATCTCATGTCAATATTGATGTCCATCTAGCGTAGCTTCGTTTCAGTTAGCTGCATGCATACCCCAGTTGGGCTTTTGATTAAAGCATGATCCCAGCAGTGCTCCCGGCCCCTCATGCTATTGCACTAATGACCCTCCATTTCGAGATGCGGCTTCCAAGTTTTAAAACCATGTTCAAAACAAAAAATACTCGTATTGTTTATTTTTATTTGATGATTTATTATTTGTCTCTTTATGGTTCCTCTTGGTCTTATAGGCCTCTAAAATTACGCTGTGGGTCTACCAATTTTGAGCATTTGCCTCAGGATTTTCTGTCCCTAGCCATCTCATTCAATGCAAAATACTTCCCTGCTGAGTCCTTGTAGAGTGAAAAATGTTATTGATCCAATAAAAAATGATGAATCAGCTGATGCCTATAAAATCACCACCGTATTCTTGTTTTTGCCATACCAGTTTATAACGTTGAAGTCCAGACTAGAGAGTGATGGATGAATAGTCCGAAACGGTCCAAATACAGACGTTACAAAGAATAAGAGTCCATTTGTTTTGGACATATTGTGATTCGTTCAAAATTGACTGATTATACATTATGAAATCAAACGCCTATGGAAATTGTGTTGTGAGGCGAGATCGGATTTCACCTTCTTTATTCGTCTTACGAAAAAAAAAGTAGAAAAACCATCAACAAGGCCACAGAGGCGTGACAGCGTTCTAAAACTTTCTTTGCATTTTTTTGCGTACCTACCTATAGACCTCCCTTCCCCTTGATTTGAACAATAATGAAACCCTTCACTCGATTACGGCGAATGTTTACGGGCAATTAATTTGGCGAAAACAGGAAACGCTCGACGTTGGTACCCAACTGGAGATGGGAGCTCTGCCAAGCAGAACTGATGAGGTTTTGGAGTTTTGAGTTGGTCGGGTTACGTAATGCGAGAACTACATAAAGGAGGTTTGTTGGCATAAATTATTTACGAGCAGACCACCGCTGTCCAACCGCAAGCTGTTGTAGATTGTCGTGGACATGTAAGTAGGTCTACCTAGGAGAAGGTGCAGACCATTTTTCCTGAGAAACTAGAATGGAGGTGAGGTGTGTGTGGGATCACACTGTCAGAGGTCGTCAGGAATGTCACTTCATGTTATAAATGCCATCGCTCTGGTATTTTTGTTCTCTCCTAAGCAAAATTGAACGTTTGATTTCCTCATTTGAGTTCCAAAGCTATTTTGATGTACCTAATGCAGTGTTGTAGTGCATACTGACAAACACTTCTTGTAATATCTTCTAAATACTAGAATGAAGATTGAGGTCTGAGATTCCACATTAGGTGATCAAAAGTCACACAAGCAAACCCATATACATGTATTTATTATACATTCGTAAATTTATACATAAATCACTTCGCTCTGCTACTTTTCTTGTATCCTAAGCAAAATTTCAAGTTTGATACTCTCTTATTTGCGTTCCAAAGGTATATTGATGTACCTAATCTAGTATTGTGGTGCATATTGATCAGTCAAATACATTTCTTCTTGAAGGTTCGAGTATCTTCTATACGATAGAATCAATATGGAATGTGAGATTCCCAATCAGATGTTGTCAGAAATCACACATTATGAATGGCTTCGTTCTGCTACTTTTGTTGCACCCTAAGCAAAATTAATAGTTTGGCACCTACTTTTCTATTGGTTTAAAATTCAATAATAAACCATTGTAATCGCTCTTGAAAGAAAATTTCACGGTCTACGTTTCAAAGGGTGTAGAATCCAAATCTGCAATAAAATTTTTTCTCCCAAACGGCTGGAGCGAAAAATCTGAAATTTTCAGGAAAAATCAATATTGGTCCGACAACGTCCCAATTCTTTAGCCAGCTCTCTCACTTAATTTGAAGTGCTCTTTAGGGGTTGTCAAAGTTTTGTAAAATCTCTAAAAACCTCCAAAAAAACGCTGCAAATTCTTTCGCTGGGGTTTATTATTCGATTGGCTTGCGTTCATGATTTGAATTTGTACTAAGCTTTGGAGTGATAGAGCGATTATTGAATTTCAGGAAATATGCATAGAGCGCGTAAATCGGTTCTCAACCAATACCAATTTGGATTGATCAGTTGATCATATTTGTATGCCTCCTGAAATTCAACAATCGCTCTATCACCTGTGAAACACGCGCAGTTCAAAGCTTAGTAGAAATTCAAATCATGAATGTAAGCCAAATGAATAAAATTGAATAATAAACCCCTGTGAAAGAATTTGCAGCGTTCTTGAGTTACAAAGCTATTTCGATGTGCCTAATAGGACAAATACTTCTTGATGATAACTTTTACATGCTTTAGTAATGTGCTTGTTTTACTTTGGGTAAGTTACTGTTGTGAATCGTTTATGTTAAAAATTGCGGATTGTTGCAAATCGTATTTTTGGTACTCTGACAGATGAACGTAATTCTGGTACAATTGAAAACCGTAAATTAAATACCAGTTGAGCCTGCGTAATTCGAGCAGGTTATGAAATAATATCCTCAACCAGTCATGAGGGGTCAGCGGTTATCGGCAGGAAAAAGGAAGTGATAAAAAACCACTTACCCTCAGTTTCCTGCAGAACGCCTGATAACGGGGAATTATACCTTCCTGCAATGCGTCAGAATTTCAAATTAGTTCATTAACAGGGTTCTCATTGTAGTTTTACCGTGTAGTGGGATATGCGTGGTCTGGAAGGGTTGATGTCATATTTGACAGTGAGTGAGGTCAGAAATGAATGAGATCTATGAACTGTGGCAATGCATTCAATGAGGTTTTAGATATTTTTGTTCTACTTTTTGCTTCCGAGTCTACCAAGGTAGCGGAAGCATTGTTTTCACTTTCGGAATGTGAAAATTTTTTGTCTCCAAAATCAAAAATTCCACTTGCATTTTGCGTTTTAGACCTTTCTGAACAATTCTGGTTCCGTGTCTGTCTGTGTCTCTGTCCGAGTCCGATTTCGATGAAATTTTCAGGGATTGTGTGGGACGGGTGTAGATTCCATGCCCATCCGCGCATTCCTAACTCCGGGAGTTCATGACTAATTTCGATGAAATTTTATAGTTTGTTCAATAGTTGAACATGCCTACCTTTATTTTCTCAAGTTATGCCTGTACTAATTCATCCTAATTGAACGAAGTTCTTTAGTCAATAATAATTTTCAATGATCTATACAGTCATGTTACGGATACGAGGAAGCTACGTGCCACACCCACTTGGCAGACTTTTTTTTTTTTTTTTTTTTTTTTTAAGAAAATTTTATTTTGAAAATTCCGTGCCCATCCGCGCAATCGTACGATGTGCAGTTTGCTTTCTCGCCACGCTATCCTGGGGGGGGATGTTGGTTTGTTACTTGATAATTTAGGGTTGTACTCGCCCATCAGGAAAGGATGCGATGACGTAATTTTTGCTAACACCCAGAAAAAAATTATTTTCATCGTGAAAAAATCGGATTGGTGTATTTATTCTGAGAATTTAATTCAAAACTAAAAACGCTGCAAATTCTTTCACTGGGGTTTATTATTCAATTGGCTTGCATTAATGATTTGAGTTTCTACTAAGCTTTGGAGTGTGCGTGTTTCACAGATGATAGAGCGATTATTGAATTTCAGGAGATATGCATAGAGCTCGTAAATATGTTCTCAACCAAAATACCTATTTGGATTGATCAGTTGATCATATTTGTGTGCCTCCTGAAATTCAATAATCGCTCTATCACCTGTGAAACACGCACACTCCAAAGCTCAGTAGAAATTCAAATCATGAACGCAAGCCAATTCAATAATAAACCCCAGTGAAAGAATTTGCAGCGTTTTTAATGGTTATCAGAATACTTCAACCCGTGTATCGACTATAAACCCTTTTAGGAGTTCACTCCAGTATCCACGTTCACTACATTACTAGGTTACTGTAATCAAAACAAAAACAATAATAAACCAAAATAACGCAAATGTTGGCACCATAAATCGGAAATGGTTTGACCTACGGACCTGGGGAGGCGCTCATTCGATTACTCGTGGAAAATTCTTCAAAAAGAGTCCAAATTTAGGCCGCTTGACTTTTTTTGAGGTTTTTAGGGATTTTACAAAACTTTGACAACCCTTAAAGGGCACTTTAAATTAAGTGAGAGAGCTGGCTCAAGAATTGGGGCGTCGTCGGACCAACATGGATTTTTCCTGAAAATTTCAGATCTTTTGCTCCAGCCGTTTGGGAGAAATCGTGCTCACGCGTACGGCGGACGGACCGAAAAATTTTTATTGCAGATTCGGATTCTACACCCTTTGAAACGTAAACCATGAAATTTTCAGGGGGTTTAAATTTTTTTTTTTTTTTTTCAAGAGCGATTACAATGGTTTATTATTGAATAATAAAAAAATGAAAATATAAGCCTTGTATTTAAAATATTTTTTAGGTATCTAATGGCTTTCAATAATTTAGTAACAGCTACAATTTCATCTCTTAAATTCACTGATGGCTGATTGTAAGCGTTGTCGAGGTTTAAAGCTCATTCCCGTATACAGCGGTCCTGTTTGGGAGAAAAACTTCTGACATCGCAACGGATTCAATATCCTTCTATTTTATATAATCTACTGTTACTGAAAAATAACCCTACAAATATGGTATGAAGGAAAAGGGCCGTTTTTCCGGATAGATTACTAAAGTTCATTGTTGAAGTTAATGAACCGACATTTTTCAGCGACATAATCATCAAATTAACCCGGGACACCTGCTGTTCGTGCCTACTTTGTCTGCTACTGACACCAAGAATGCTATTGAAAAGTCGTGGACAATGGGAATATGTAGATGCGAACGCGCGTTGAGGGACATCCGCCCCAGTGAAGGACGGAGTCACGAGAACAGGTGAAGTGGAGTGAAGGGGGCAGCGCTCGCTGGTGGTGCGAATTATGTTCTTTGTGTTGAAGGTCCAGATCCCGTCGGATCCTCCGCCTTGTGTATATGGATTCACAGTCTACAATCTTATTCATTGGATGGGTACTGCAGTGGTATGCAACTTGACCGCAATGGGGTGTATAGGCATGTCAGGCGTGTCTTTTGTATTGCCAGCTGGGTTCGAATTAAGACTATTGACGTAACATTTCGCGGGAATTACCGTTTTGTCCGTCAGGAGGAGGATGAAATTCGGATATTGAACTGGCGCCTGCAGCTAACGATATCTTGAGCCGCATTGGCAACCCTGCCTACGGATTTTTAAAATCCCTAGGTTACCCTACGAATAGTCCATAAAATCTGCGCGAATTTCCAAAAATGTGATCTGAAAATAACTAAAAATGACCTATGACAGCTAAGAAATCGATAAATTTATAATTTGTTATTATGAATATTAGTCAGATATGTTTTGTTCATTGCAAGCTAGAGTCAAGTTGAGACTGTTGACGAAATCATTTCGCGGTAAATGTCCCGTTTTGTCAGTCAGGGGCTGATTGAAATCTTGATATTGAATTGGCGCCTGCAGCGAATGATATCCTGATCCGCATTGGCAACCCTGCCTACGGATTACTAGAATCCCTAGGTTACCCGACAAATAGTCCGTAGAATCTGCTCAATAAATCACGCAAATTTCCAAAGTTGTGGCCTGAAAATAACTAAAAATGGCTTATAACAGATAACACATCGATAAATTTCTCATTTGTTGTTGAATATTCGACATAAGAAGCTCATGAACAAAGAACTAGAACATTACAAAATGTATGCACTAAACTATTACGAACAGTGTGCTTGAATTTCATTAATGTTTGCTGGCAAATTAATAATAATGCTAACAAGATTAAAATGAAAAATATTTTTATTAATCATTATTTACCTGAATCGCTATTGGAAAACCCAAATCATTTTCACCATCATTGGAACTGGCTTCAACGTGTACGGTGAAAAGTTCAACACCAGCTTCAATAATACGGTCTTTATCGCTTTTTTCTTCTGCACTTCCTTCACATGCTCCCAAAGATTCTTTTTCTTGATTTCAACGATTGGAGAAGTTTTTTTTTTTTTGTGAACGGACGATATTTCTTCACTGCGTAAACTCGCAAATTTCGTTCCGAATGACGGGTTAGTGAAAGAATTTATCGGCATCGATATTTCTCAACGTGTGTTTAGTTGGTCTAACGAAATTAGGGTTACCAGTTTGAGCTCTTCCTATACCAGTGGAAAGTACAGTAACTTGGGCTATGAGTTCCCGCACATTATATTTTCGGTAGTCTTCGTTCTTTTAGTTTTATTTCTTCTTTCCGATGTAGTACCAACCAGCAAGTGGTTTCGCGTGCTTGATCCCTCAAAGGTTTTCCACAAAGGAGCAAACTATTTTTGGTCACTCTCTGGGCTTGTGCTCCATGGTTGTAACTGCAATAGAGTAGGATGTACAGAAATACCACACGCTAACAGTGCACTGGTATTTTAAAATAGATGTTGGTTTAGAAACAGAGGAATACGTTTCAAACATAAGAGTAAGTTTGAGAAACAAGTCAAAGTCAAAATGGCTGCGTGTGAAAAGTTTGTTTATGCTGCACTGCCAATTGTTTAGTGCTGCCAACAAAACAATTCAATGTTTCCTGCTGTTTCCTATCAAGGTTGAACGAACAGCTGCTACCAATTTCACCCGGTACGTTGCATTGTCGGCTGCCATCATTCTATTGAGAGGGTTATATCATACATGGTAGCAATCCCGTGTACTACTACTTAAAGTTTGTGTCCAAACTCCAAACCTTCAAATGTTGATTATGCCGCTATGCATGCAGCTTATGACATCTTAAGCCTTATTGGCAACCCTCTAAGGATTTCTAAGAACCTTATGCTACCCTACAAATAGTCCGTAGATTACCATAGTGACCTTGAAAAGTTGCTGTTCTGTTGTATCAACTGGTAAAAAGGCTGCCAACAGTCAAGACAGTTAAAAACTTGCTAATAGGTCACTAGTTATCTGAAGATAATGGTTAGGAAAAGTAAATGAATCGGGCATATGGACACCAAAAACCCTAGGGTCGACACTAGCAAACTTAATTGAGATCCCCTTTACTACTTTTAGAAGTTTATGTTCAAACATTGATTATTCTTAAACCCCTCCTGTTTTCTGCAGAGGATTTGAGCAGGATAAAAACTATTATTTGATGTTAATGAAAGAACTGTACTGGAAAAACTTGATTGTTTTGTATTACACTTATATGCCATATTGTGCCCGTTTCAGTGGATCACTTAACACCTGGCTGTTACGAAATAGATTCCAGTTCATACGTTGTGATTACTCCTAAGTAAATATAAAGCCGCTGGTCGTGTCATGTACTTGAAAAACAGATGCTTAACGTTGATTTATTAGAGGGACAGTTCTTAAAAGATGTGAACGGAAAGTGGCTCCTCGACTTGACTGCTTGGGATGCCAAGCAGGAGCCTGGAAGTTGTCGGAAGGGGAATCTTAACGATCTAAACATTCGGAAGGGTCCATCGCCAAGAGGGCGTGAGCTGGTCGATTTATACTACGCAGTCAACCGCTCCGCACAACAAACCCGTCTGTTTTTTTTTTTTCAAACAACGAACTAGAATGTAAATGGTTAAAGTTAGTGAAGGACGTTGTCCATTTCTATGAATTGAACGAAATTTTTCATAACAAAAAAGTGTTATATGATTGGTGATCACGTATTACGACAGGAAAATGACGTTCGCTATTTGTGTGTGGTCCTTGCCTGTCGTCTCTTGTTCTCAAAATACCGTATCTTGCCGTGCAATCGGGTCTGGGGATTTACGAAGCCAGACGCCGCCAGAGATTTTGATTATGTACCAGCTATAATGACTTTTTACATAGCGCTGGTGATTCCAATTTTGGAGTAGGCCTCGTTTGTTTGGATTCCATTTTGTCAGTTCCACATCAACCAAGTTGAGACGTTTTCGTCGCAGGTTCTTTTGATGGGCATCACACAAGCTTCACATTGCTCTTGAAGATCTTGATAAATCCTTGGCTGTTGAAATTAACCTGTTCAATCCCTTAGCTCGCAGAGTCTTAGCACATGTGTGGTTTCTGCTGGGATTGGTTCGCGACTCAGTGGATCCACCAACACTCCTGGCTCAGATTAAATTTCTCTCCCCTCGCTATGGATCACGTTCCCATGATCTCTTCTGGGCATCATTCTCCCCCTCCTCCCATCCCTGGTTACTTATATAATTGTCCAATATCCAGATATCCCGAGTGGTGAATCAAGCCCTCCAAGATTGTCCCGATTTGAATATTTTTTAACGATCAGCGAAAGAGATTAAAAACACAGTAATACGCAGTTCTTGGATATAACTTTTTACTGTCCCCCCCGAACAGTTAAACTATTTGTATTTCTCATTGTTTAGCTACAGTAAATACTAAGTTTCCTTGCCAAAATCTCACTTGCTACAAGCAGATCTCACTCCCTACAATTTAAGGGGCTATTGGCTGGATATTGTAAGGAGTGAGAGAGTAGGGAGTGAGGTTATAGCCTTTCACCGCCTTTACAGGCCACAAATCAATTGAAACTGGTTGAACCAAAATGTTGTCAACGAACTTCCAACTACTACACTAATTGTCAACAAGTGCGATCAAGTTTCACTTGTCACAGTCAGAATGTTATTGGAATAGGGAGTGAGAGTTGAGTTAAAAAACCCACACTGCTGCCTCCAGGGATGGTTTTCCCGGTAGAACTGACTGGGAAGGTCTAGGAAAAATCCAACCACCAGCGTTCCAACCATCTTGAATAATGGATGCCATAAAAACAGAAGCAACTTCATAAACACCCTTTTCTGTCAGTTGGGGGCTACTTTTCGAAACATTGTAGGTAGTGAGGAAAAACCGTGTGACACTGAAATAGTGGGCTGATAAGGCTACTTGATTTGATCCAATTTTTTTTCCTGAGGCGGATATCCATTGTATATGGTATGTTCTTTTATACTATAAGTGAATATAACAGCCCCAATAAATATTTTGCTGAGTAGTGACGACGGAAGTTGTATACCTCTGGTTAGTGACAGCTGTAGGGAGTGAGAAATACGGACTTAGGTATTTTCTCCTGGGTCCTGTAGGCACAACTTTTACATAGTTTTCCACGGAACGTTTACATCCACATAGGAGAAAATTTAAAACACTTACAAAACTGTATTTAGTTGAAATTTGACGGCAATACTGATCAGTGACATAAATGTGACCGAAATTTTGAAACAATATATTAATGTAATATTGTATTGGGCTTGTCCGAATTAAATAAATATACGGTTAGGACAAACTGTTCTTGCAATGGAAAGAAAGTAATGTATTCATGTTTGGTTACGAACCTGCTAGGGTTCGATGCTACAATTAATTTGCAACGAGAAGGGCCTCTTTTTTTCAGAGGCTTCGTTTCCGCATTCGTAGCTTCAATAAAAAGGTTGATATGCTCTTACCTCAATGAAACCCCTAGTTATCCCCTGAAACATAAAAAATCAACATCTTATCTGTTTTCGAGATGATTTCTGTTTCTGGACTACAAATAGTTTCTCAATCTACAGAGTAACTATTTTCTTTAATTTAACGAATTTGTCATTACGCATTTTCGTTTTCTCAGCTTCAACCTTCAGCTCTTATCTCAATTACTCGTTTAGAGTTGCAAAAATAAACATTAACGCTCGCTTTGTAACCGAATAACGTTTCGTTAGAGCTAAAGGCAACAATAGCGTTCTCAAATAAAAACAAAGTCGCAAACCTAAATAATGGCTCAAGGTTATGACCTGTAACGACGGGGAAGAGTGTACAGTATTGTTTGATCCTTATATTTTTATATTTTAATTTCTCTTGTTCAGTTATGACGCGCCTATCTACAAAATGTATTTGGTTCGCAGTTTCATAAAGATACCGCCCTAAGATGCTATTATAAAGTTCTATCCTCTTCTACGTTCGGAAGATCAATTTTCACTCGCGTTTGGCTTTTCAGATCATTCTAAACAAATTTATTCTCTTGTCTGTCTGTCGTGTGTCCGTAGATTATCGTTTCCTGTGGTCCTACAGTTTTCCGCCGATTTTGAGGAAATCTTCCAGAAATGTGCGGGTTAGGTTGTATGGTCCCCTATGAATTTCATTTCTCATAGGTAAATCCGTACCTCACTCCGCGCATGCCCTAACGTAAAATCCACCAAGCAGTGGTTTGGTTTTTCTAGTGGTTTAATTTTGCTGCAATGGAAAATAGGTGATTGATCTCTTATCAATCGATATAACTCGATGACGTCTTTGTTGTATTTGTTATAGAAATAGCTTGACAGAACTGCAATGCGTATTGCATTCGTGTTGGCTCACCCAATTGAAGGCGTTGTTGTCTGGGAGGGGGGGGGGGGCATCCCCTTGGGATTTCATCGTTGTTATAGCAAACAATCGTATCTTCGCACGAAATATAAAATTCCTGTCACAGTCTTGTCTAGTTGTCAAGAATTTCCGCCGCTAACATACTGCCTGTTAGCTACCGTAATAACAAACGTTCGGGAACCAAACAAATCGGTTTCGAAGGGTAGCACAGTTTATGAAGTAGAAGGATGTTTTGGAGGTTCTGACCTAGGCTGTGTTGTGCGCCAGAACTCGCTGATCATTTTACGACCGCTCCAGTCAAAATAGGTCCAGCAGTTTAGCCGTCTTTTGGGAACATATACAGAATGATTTATACTTGGATATTAAACACTGTGTTCAAGTAGTTGACTGCTATTATTCTATATTTGAAAAAATTACGTGGAGATCTAAGGATCCACCCGAGTCTGGAACTCTAGCAAGGAGGGAGAATTCGTCTAGATCCAGCCCATATTACTGGCCGTGCCAGTGTCAGTGTTCCTCACCAATTCTATGGACATACCACTACTATGAGGCTGCAAGACGTATGTAAATCGTCTCTTCATCGCTTGATATGAGTCTGCACAGTCAACAAACGTTTGCGTAAAAAACGAACGTTAACCAAACCTAATCACAATGTTTTGAATTGAGTTATCGAAACTCGCCCATAGGAGATCAGTCGGATGTTAGTAGAAAACAACATTTTCAGTGACAACGTTTCGTTATATTTAAAGGCATATTCAGGGCTAGAAGAACCATATAGAAATTTTGAAAATAACTGATACTGAAAGAATCACAGAGAAGAATAGTTTGCATTTGTGCTACTTGAGAGATGAAAAAACAGAAACAAATTTACCGCTAATAATGGCTATAAGAGTGAAAATATAACATTTAAGTGGTTGTAGGTACAACATACCTTAGAGGTGGTACTTGTTAGGGATGAGCATCAATGGTCCATGTTTTCAAAAAATCGAGGTTTGCATGTCGATTTCCGATGTTTTCGACATCGATGATAAGGGAACGATGTTTTTTGTACATTGATGTTTTATAAACGCAAAATTGCTAATTTCATTTTCTACACTTGAAAAAACTTGGAATTGATATAATTTTTTTAGGATGAAATTATTTGTGTTGCATTGTATTTTTTTCAAAAATATGGAATTAGTCGAGTGTTTCATTGTATTTAGTAAATTCCTACCCATCGATGCTCATCCCTATCGATGGCTAAAAACGTATATCCACATCTCACGAAACGAAACGAAATGTTAGCACTGATATTGTAATTTTCTATCAACCGCTGACTGTCAAGATCTTCACGAAATTAGCAAAGATATACTTGGATAGAAACAAACATACAAACCTTGAATTTTACATATGGGACAGTCTTTCAAGTTTATTTGCAACATTTTAATAATCTGTTCATTCATGTTGCCGATACACTAAAGCTATGTCACGGTTGCCAACTTTTTTTCAGAAAACCCCCTGAGCGGGAAATAAAAATCGCTAAAAAAAAAAAAACCCTAAATCCATTTTGAAAATCCCTAGAAAAACCCCGAAGGCATACGTACCTCTTTGTATCATCATAGCCTGGATTGAGGAGCAGTGCGAATTTGGTGGAATATCAGAACAGGAGAATTAATGCTGAACGTATATTGTTTTAATGAGCAAAAACTACAGATAAAACTAGGTATCCACTCCATACTACAACCTACTTCTAATCTAAAATACTAGTACCTAATATAAAATAGTAGTACAACGAGATCATTATTTGAAGAATGAGATCATGCGAAGGTATATGGTTTCAAGAGCAAAAACTACAGATATAACTAGGTGTCAACTCCATACTACAACCTACCTACTTCAAATCTAAAATACTATTACCTACACCTATCTTCTACTAAAAAGTGAAATATATATTTTAAACCAACAGTCCAAAAAATAAAACAAATTCAAAAATCTAAATCACATTCCAGGTCCAATGCGTTCATTAATTAATAATGAACAACGAGATCAACTCCTCCGAGGGTTCAAAATTAACGCAAGAGATGCCCTCATTTCGGAGAAAATATCTCACCATCAGAATGCTCTGTATAACATCAACAGAGAGCCTGTTCCTTAACTTGTTTTTGATATTGTTATAAATGGAAAAACATCTGTCACTAGAAATTGGTAAGGACATGAGGGAAAGTGCAAATGACAATGTATGTCTGAATTGGGGGTTGTTTCCCGCTATCAACTCTCGATGCTGGAGTTGTTGGGATGCACTTTCAGCGACCATTGTCTTTGTATCATCGGCTGATGGCCAACTGAGACGAAAACATTGGTCAGATAAAATCCCTTAATTCCCCCTGATAAGCAATAAAAAACCCTTAACATTTTTCCCCTCTAAAAACCCTTTCCAGAAAAAAAAACCCTAAATTCAGGAAGAAAAACCCCAACTTGGCAACCGTGAGCTATGTGCCTTACGTTTTACGGCAGTTGTTTTTTGATGAAGCTATTGTGTTGGCTCCGGAAGGTTTAAAATTAAAATTGTATTCGTTTTGCAAGATTATGAAATGATTCCAGGCAATAACGTTTGATAGGATTGAAAGATAACAACAAATTTCGTTTTATCGCGGAAGAAATCTTAAATCTTGAAAGAAAGCATGGGTTCGATCAAAATATTTGACGCTTTTTTTGGCCAATTTCAAAGGTTTATTATTGAAAATAATAAACAGAAACTCAATTTTACTCGTACAACACAAGAAAGTGGCTCGTTTGGTTTTTCTCCTTGTTGGTTATCGCAGGGCCAGGATTAAAAAACAAAAACCTCTCCCGTTCGTCACGCCTAAGGCATTTCCTCTATCCTCCCCTGCAGACAGGAAATGGCGCGGAATGTCGGTCTCTAATGAAAGCACATAGCGGATCAATACGCCGAAACAACAGGTGTCTGTCGGATTCTTCAACCACACCCCCTGGCAAATACTTTTACTTCTCGTTCTCCGCAACTTTTTCTCGACTCGAAAGTCGCAAGTTGCGCCTGTATATGAAACAAGGAGTGTACCAAACTTTTTCTGCAATGAAACTGTAGATGAATCCGATGGAATTTTATCTCCGAGGTTTTGTGATACAACTCGTAAAATCAGACTACGAATCAGGCCCAATTTCATTAAAAAATATATTGAAAATTTCATGGTGAAATTTCGTCCAAAAACTGTCATGTATGACGGAGAATCATACAGAATTTTTGTCTCCATAAATGTAAAATGTAACATTCCGTTTGCCCACAATCAAGACTTAAATTTCGGACAAGTCTGACATTATTGTATGTGCAGAAAAACAAAATTACGAAAGTTTGCTCAAGTTGTCATACTGCACGACTGGAACTAAGGCGCTTTCATTTTTACTTTTTTTTCCCCTCTATAAATCTGAATTGATTGTGTCCAGATTTCCTTGATATTTGTAGTTCATACTTAATTGGTTTTATTTTCATAAACGATAAAAGAATCTCAAGGAAGATGGGTACAGTTCCAAGAAATCGAGGAATGTCTAAATTAATGAACGGAGTCAGTGGTGGCTTTATTCTGTTGCAGTGTCTGAGTGCTTGTTATCGTGATTTTGGAAATCTCTGTTCTTGAAGCAATTTTATTTGTTTTTAGAATCCCTGAATTTGAAGTGTAAGTTGATATGTCGAAATTTTCCGTCAAAACGCTTCCATTAGATATCTCGATCCTCTCGCCGGTTCTGTGCTACCCGATCACTCCATCAGTTGGCGACCCTCGGAGGACTAACTCCGGAACTCGAGAGATTCCCGCCGAACTGGAGTCTGACCCCTTCCCGTTGTCCGCGTCCCCGCCAAACCATCCGCTATCTCATTACCGCCTCCCTCTTCGCGGTCGAAGTTCTCGTTTCATCCGATAGATGGCGTAGGCCTTCTCAACTCCTGATGATGAGGATTTCACTCATATTCCTCTTATGAACTCCGTTGTCCCGACTCCGGTTGGTTTCACCGAGTTCCCGTTAGATCGAGCTGAGTGCTTCAGAACGATTCTCTTTCAATTAACTAGAACTGTGAGAACCAACACAATTCGCCCGTTGGCCTGAAGGTCCTGCATAATTTAGTTTCAATCTCGGTTCCGTCCTAAGTGTGGTAACTCCATCTTTGGGTTTACCGCAAAAACACTAGGCAGTGTCTACAACATTATTGTCACACACACTCATTAAAAAAATATATAAATCTTCCTTCAAAGGGGGAGGGGCTACACCATCAAATAAAACGGAAAAACTAAACAAAATAAAAGTGGGGAGGATGCTCAGATATACCCGATGCCGGCCCTTGGGAAATAGAGGATGATGGAGGAGGGAGGGATGAAAGGAAATGCCCCTGTAGAATGATCACCAGTTTAAGTCAGAGCCCCGAATGACGCGGGTGGTGACACAACAAAGTACTCCTGACGAGATGCCCAGCTTCGGCACTTTTCCCGCACCATACTCCGCTCTATGACACACTCACTATAGTTTTTTTCCACTTTGGAATGGTCTGAAACGGATTTGATTCCTTATTAGATTTGTATGTTTTATTGTATTGATCAAGCTTCAACATTTTTCACTTCATTGAAAAAAGGATCATGGATAAAATCCATGATGTTCCTCTATTATGTTTTCATTATTATAAAAACAAATTATGTTTTTGGGCACTTCAATTTCGTATAAAATTTTCAATGGTTTCCACGAAGTGGAGGAACATTAATTTTTACAATAAACATTTAGAAAACTAATCGCCAATTATGCTGTGGGTATAGTTGATCAGCTGATCGTAATGGAGGCTGCAATTTTATTTTATTTGCCATTCTATTTGCCTCCTTAGAGCCGTATTCTAGGAAAATGATCTGTGGTCACATAGCTGCGTTATGATTGTAAATATCAGAATTACATCGGTATTCATTCATACACTACATTGTTCCACAGCCATTCAAAGCTCCGAAGTCCATGTAATGACTCCTAATGTCATAGGGCGTCTCTCTATCTAATATTAACTTCCTAGGGTGAACAGGAGATAATTTAGTTCACTCAGCTCATTGGAAAAGAGCCCATTATTCAGGTAGTTCCTTCGATCTTAGAAGTCGAGTCACCAGTGTATGAGGAAAAATCATTGCAGTAGTCTCTTCATATCTCTGGGAGTCTCCCTGTCCAATTTGAACATCCTAAGGTGAACAGGAGAGAATTTGACTCATTTCACTGATGAGGGAATATTCCATCATTGCAAAGGTTCCTTCATATCCCAAAGAGCCTCCCTGTCAAATTTCAACATCCTAAGGTGAACAGGTGAGAATTTCAAAAAACCAAGTTGTACGGCGTCAGGGTTGAGCCGAGAGCCCAACTGATGCTAAGGATTCTCGAGAGTGCAGGCACATGAGGTCGACGCATTCTGATGAACAGGCCTCTGTACACCTACACTAAAATGGAGGACATTTCGAACGTTTTAGTTTGTAATAGAGTACCTAAAGAAAGAAAATTACAATTCTTTCCAATTTGTGATGGATATGGTTAGTTGGCCCCTTCCCGATTTTAGAATCTGTCGCCTTGGGAGATGAACCTGACGCCTGCAAGCGTCTGATTCATCCTCTGAGCGTGGCGGAGCATAATAATGCATCCACCTGCTCGGAAGGGGCAGCTATAGCGTTCCATCACCTCACTATAGTATGGGTTATTAGGCATTGGGTGGGGGGGGGGGGGTTTGTGTGTGTCAGAGTGTTCCCTTTCGATTCCGACTAACTCAAGAGTTAGCTTAAAGGGGGAAAAAACCTGCGTCTCAAACCTCATTTGCACTGTGAAATCCCATTACTACAATAAATTTGATTAGTCCACTAGAAAGCTGACGTTTTGCCGCAGTTTCTAGGCGGTCTGCTCAAACTTGTTACAAAAACTAATAAGATAAGCTTTTTAAAAATCGGTAATTTTAAAATTTTGACAAGAACTACTTTTCGGACTCTTGTTCTGTGCCTTAATTCTCCTGTGAAAATAAAAACATTTTGGCATTGAAATACAGCAAATACAACTTTGTATTTTCTGTCCTCAAATTGAATTTTTCTTGCAAATTAAAGAAGTTGTGGCAATTTTAGTGAATTAAGGACAAAAAACGCTGCGAATTCTTTCACTGGGGTTTATTATTCAATTGGCTTGCGCTCATGATTTGAATTTCTACTAAGCTTTGGAGTGTGCGTGTTTCACAGGTGAAAGAATACTTATTTACCCCAGTAATAATATTGAATACTAAACCCCAGTAATAATATTGAATAATATTTACCTATATATTATCAGCGTTTCATGCATATCAGAATGCTTCAACCCGTGTGTCGGCTATAAACTACAAGTATCCTCATCGGCATCACTAGGTTACAAACAAACAATAATAACCCAAAAACGCAAATGTTGGCACCATAAATCGGGCCATACATCGGGAATGGTTTGACTTACGGACGTGGGGAGGGTCTCATTCGATTCCTCATGGTATGTTCTTCAAATTTGTACACATTTAGGCCGATTCGACTTGTTTTGAGGTTTTTAGGGCTTTTACAAAACTTTGACAGCCTTTAAAGGGCACTCTAAATTGAGTGAGAGAGCTGGCACAAGAATTGGGGCGTCGTCGTACCAAGATGGATTTTTCCTGAAAATTTCAGATCTTTTGCTCCAGCCGTTTCGGAGATATTGTGCGTACGGCGTACGGCGGACGGACGAAAAATCTTTATTGCACATTTTGATTCTACACCCTTTGAAATTAAACCATGAAATTTTCAGGGGGATTAGCATTTTTTTTCCAGAGCGATTACAATGGAGACAAAAACACGAACAAAATCTTGAAAGTGAAATGACTCGGAAACGAAGCCTCTAAAGGAAAGAAAAAACTCTGAGGCACTTTTGGTCGAAAGATTCGATATACGATTTCAGCTTTTAACCCCTAATGACATTACATTTTTGACGAAATCATCCTATCATCTGACAACCATGAAATTGTGTTTCGAAAATAGTTCCAAAAGTCCAAGATTGATTGAAAACTGTTCCAGTCGACCTTGTTAGGTGATGGAATGTTGTAGTTGCCCCTTCCATTGAGCTGAATGCAGTAATGCCCGCCACGCTCCGAAGATAACCCAGATGCTTGACGGCGTCTGGTTCATCTCCCAAGGAAGAATCGGGAAGGGCCAACTAACCATATTCATCACAACCTACAGCAGAAGAATTTGAAATGAGCTCCTTTTTGACATCTTGTACCATGACCTTCGTCTAGCATAATTGCTATCAAGTGCAGAAATAATGAACCCGTGTTAATTTGTATCGTTTTTGCTCCTCCTGCCTGCACAAACTGTATTCAAATTTAAGGATAACCATCCTTCTAACTGCAATCCTTAAACATTCGTTGAAACACGTGCCTTTTCATTTAGTTGATCGTTGACGTTAAAAATGAACACAGTAAATTGTCGACGTCTAATCACAGTCGTCAATTTCTCGACTGTGATCATCTCGTTAGTTAAGTACCATCTTAGATCCTCTCCACCTCTGCTCCCTTCTGCCGATTACCCCGACCAGCTGACCTTGGCCGGTCTGTCCTTCCCGTTCCAACTACTCATCTCTACGCCGAACAATTATTTATCCCGTCCCAATACCAGTCAGTGTCTTCCCACGCACTCCAACGCCTGAGTTGTGCCTATTTGTACAGTAAATTTGGTGGCCTTTTTCTTCCAAAATGAGCGTCCCGTTTGCTTCTGTGTTGGAAGCTTTGATGAAATTGGTCAATTTCACAGCGACGCCTCTGTCATCACTCGTTGCACTTATCGTCCGCTATTTTATGTGAGTTCAAATCAAATAAATCCAAGTCAAGTACTCTTTATTTAACTGGCTATTCAGCTATTTACAGATTCCGTATTTTGGCTGTGAAAAGTTCTTTAGACAATCCTTATTCAGCATAACTTTTAGGAAAAAAAATTGTACTTTTCAGTTCCCAAAATTGCACTTTTTTTTTAAGGACGTCCCTCAGATTTAAAACTTCTTTAGTTCATGAAGGCCTATTAGAATTGATTCAGGGATGGTGTAGTCAACCCGAAACATGAATAAAAAAATAACGAAATATATGTATAGATTCACAATGTTTTGAGACAGTAGCAATAACGGACAACACAAACTATTTTATATATTTCGGCCTTTGACTTTTTCAAATTCAAGAGAAAATTAATTTTGGTTTTTTGAAATTGTGACGATGATGTGCGTAGAGAAGTAGGTAGAAGTGTTGTTACCCAGTTAACGCCTGATGTTCAACCCTGGAGGATCATACGCTCCCAAATGTCCTTCGAATGGGCCTTATCTGATTGAAGCAGCATTAATTTATTCTCTTCTGTTCTCACGTATATAACGAACACAAATCCGTGTCTAACCATTCTAAAACCAAATCCGGTAAAAATATGGCTGTGTTGCTTTACAAATTTTGAAGACGTCGCCCAGCCTGCAATTCCTAACCATCGATCCTAACTTTGCTCTATTTGTGCAAAAAACCCCAGATATTTGAACTTGCTGCGAAATATTCAGCAGCTGAAGAGCTTTTGGGTTGTATGCTTGAGTAGCCTTCTCTCGTAGCATATTTTTTAATCAACTAATGATCTCCACCTCTGTCAAGGTTGGTGGTTTCTGAGGGACCGCGGAGCATTAACGGTTCCCTGAAGTACTCCATTTTGAAAGGTTCGGTTCATTTTTTTGTGTGTTTTTGCTGTGCACTCCGCAGTTGAATTCCATAGGTCTTCACACCTCATCAGAACTGTTTCCGAATACCTCCCCTGGAGTTGGCCGTCCTTGTAAGATGTGCTGACTCATGGGTCACACTTGGATGGGCAATCACATACAAATGATTGTAGTTCCTCACGTTGAGGTTTAGTGTGAGAGATACTGTGAGGTGGTACTTTTTTCCAAAATAATTAAACCTCTAAAAAGAAGGGGATGTTATAGAAAATAAATAAACGAGGTAACAACCAGTGTAATATCAGTGAGCAAACAATTCATTCAACCTAATTCATGATTAAACTATTTCACCATTCACATACTTGCAATTCCTTATTTTCCCGCTAGGGATTCAATTATTTCGGAAAAAGGTTTGTGGGTAACTCTCATTTAACGGGACAATTGAGGTTTTGATTCTGACTAAAAATGTTTGTTCTAAATTTATGATTTTTATATTTTGCAATCTAGATGTTACTCTAAAGGTATAGTGATGTACAAGCACGCATGATTTTCGTTTGTTTCCTCAAAATTCAGGTTTTAAAATTTTATAGGTTACGAGAATGGTATGTATCCATGACAATGAGCTTTGTCAACCAAATAACGATAGAATTACGTAAACGATATGTAGGTAAGGTTGAATGATACAGATATCTGATTTCAGTTTTTCCTGACTTTGTGCTAGAACAAGTATCACATTTTAATATTAATATTTATTTACTATCAAATACCAAACTTGAAAAAAAAAAAAAAAATGTTTCAAAACAGCCATGACGGCTTTTGTGTAGCCACAACAATGAAGTTTAAAATCGCCACGACAATGAGAAATCAACATTAACCTTCTGTAATTAGGAGTCTTATGAAGACTTATAGAAATTGAAACTTGCATTAAATAGAGTTTTACATCTCTATCCCAAAATGAATGCTAAACGAATCAATAAGATTGATTAAGAGTGATTTTCAAACCCATAACAATGAGAAGTATGAAACGTACACACCTGTTTTACAAACGGCTTACTTCATTTTTGAGCCCAACTGTATAGAAATGGCGGAAGCATGGTATTTCCTCAAATGACAGGGTTACCATCGCTGAAAAAAACTTTGAATTGCCAAAAAATGCCCTCATTTGAGAGAGCTACGATGATTTCCTTCAAACCCATGACAGTGAGACAGAAGGTTTGGGACAAACTTTGAGCACTTGATTCGTACAGACTATCTAAAAGTTAGTCCCAATTGTAAGCGCACTAACATCCAGTAACTAATTCTAAAAAAATACTAGTCAAAATATTTCCGGTAAAATGTACTTTGAGCGGATAAACTTTTGGATTAAGTTCAAATTCTGACTCACGGACAGACCATGACAATGAGATTAGAGGTACATTTCGATCAATTACCGGCATGTACTTACAATGAAGAGTAACCGAACTTTATGACAGCCATGAGTAGGCCTAGTTACCACATGAAATCTACAGAAATAATTTTTGGAAAAAGTTGAACAGAAAATTATTTATCAATGAAGGACAGCGATTGTCCCGTTAAATGAAAATTACCCTTATATGGGTCGTTTTCCCAGTAAGGGCGAATCCGGACCTCTCGTTTTCAGAAAACCTAAAGTTGAAATTGAGTTCTGCCAAAAATCAGGGGTCATCTTTATGTGGGTTGTATTTCAAAGGTAGGCCGCGCTATAAGGCACCTAACTAATTACTTAAATATCTATAATAAAATCGACTGGCTGACGAAAGACACCTACGGCAGGCTAAAGACATTTGTTTGCAAACTGAAAAAAAAATCCAGAGTGACAGGGCCTAATTGTCTCTCCCTCAATTGCCCTGCTTTCGTTGTACATTTCTTGCTCAGTCATCGAAAACTCGAAAACTATCTTATCTTGACTTGTTAAGCGAATTCATTAAAGAAAATCTTGGGTTTATATTTTGAAACCGTTCCAATACTTTTTATGGAATTGTCTACAAAAATGTAGTAGCCACTTCTTCGCTGACTCAAGCACGCGACACTCCAATGTTTCGTCATCTCAAGAGTTCAAGAACCGGCTCTTCCCAGTATATCTTGGGTGCCGATTTAAAAAACACCGCTACCGTTCGTATCAGCTATAAGTGCTAATCTTGTGCAATAGTTTATCACCTTGCAGCCTCTGCCCCTTCATAGAACCTATTAATGCGAGCGATAGTCTTATGAAATATCGATTTTATATATTGAATGCCGTGCAGTTCGTATCAGTGTACACTCGGTCGTTGTCGCGTTCGTTTCTTTTTCTCTTTGTTTTGATTCTGCTCCGCCAGTCCGTTGAAAATGTGCATTTTTTCTCCCGGTTACAGGGCCATCGCGAATTTGACTTCGGAAATCTGGTTTCTAGAAAACGCTTCTGCCTGGACCTGGCTCCCGGCTTCAATATTTTTCGCGTTGCTACTGATCCTTGTATGGTTAGTGTTTACGTTGATATGTTGCAAGCTCCTTTTTTGAATTTATTTTTACCAAACCTTTTGTAGAAAGCCGTCGCACAGTGCCTAAAAACTTACACAACGCCCTAAAACACGACGAATTTCATGAAACCTATCTTGAAGTATTGTTATGGCGAGGTGAAAACGGGGTAGTATATCATACCCATAAAAATATGTACTTTTGTCGGAATTGGAGCAAATGACCTCGACAAATTCGATAAAATCAAGTTTATTCAGAATCTTGGGTATCTATAGGACCTTTCACTGTTTTTCACGGTGAATTCAATGGTGAACGGCGTTTTATATTTTAAAGCCTTTATGGTGTTCTAAAGATACATTCAAAAACCAATCAATTCGCTGACAAAACGGACAAAAATTTGTTCAGAACCTATTGTTTAGTAATGCATGCATATTATATGATCACACTCGTGATCGTAATTATTGACACGTGATAAGTATTTTTTTAATAATAAATACGCCAAATTATTAATTGAATAAAAAGCACGAAAATTGGCTGGGAGTTTCAACAGGTGTGAGGTATGATCGCTTGAATGAATTGACCATTCCCCTCAGTCACGAAATAAAATTAAAAATTTTTGAGGTTTGCTGACATCAGTGCCTGATTCTACGACTGATTTTGCTACAAGTCATAAAAAAATGTGATGTTCATCCCATACGTAGGGCTGCAGTGCAGTGAAGCGAATGTCGTTGGGTTTCTGCTAGTGTAAGATGGAGTGCGGAGTCCAATGATTATCCAAGAGATTAGGGACTGATTAGGGTGAGATTAGGGAGGATTAGGGGATCTATATCACCCTTCAGCAGTTTTGCCAGGAATACCACATCCACTATAGCGCCAGGTTCGTATAATTCCGAAGCGAAGCATCTCTGTATTCCTTACCGTCAACCAGATAAAAGATGAGCTTCAAACTTTGTGTTGGACTCTGATGGCATTCCCGTAGATTGTATAAGTAGCGTTCCATACGACAGAAGGAAATTCAAGATTGCTGCGAACATGAGCCATGTACAGCAGGCGGAGCGAAAGTGGATCCTGAAAACTTTTAGTAGTCCGAATCAAGAATCCAAGTCTCTGCATGGCAATTGAGACCTTGAAAAAAATAAGCTTGAGGAAGGTTAGTTTGTCATCAAGTATGATTCCCAGGCCTCTAACTTCATTAACCCTACTCTAAGCCTGGTCAGCAATGGAATAGGATGATGAGGCTGGTAGTATAAGTTATTGGAAAATTTGTCCACATTGAGCTGAAGACCATTCTGGCAACAATACTGGTGCAGCCGATCCAGGTTTCGTTGTAAGCAACGCACATCATCATCTGAGCGAATCTCACGGAAGATCTTGAGGTCATCCGCAAACAGCAGGTAGTTCACATTATTAACAAGTCATTTATGAACAGCCGGAACAATAATGGCCCCATGTGCGAGCCTTTGTGTCCTGATGAGACAAATGTTGGGATCATCTTTGCCTGGCCAGTGGAGACAAGTGAACACCCAGGCAGATAAGACGCGATCCACGCAAGAATCCCCATTAGATGATGAGAGCTTCCTTAGGAGCAATCGGATGTTCAGTCGATCATAGGCCTTGCGAAAATCTAGGTGAATGGTGTCAATTTGTCCTCCACCCTCGATTCTCTCCACCGCGAATTCATAAAACTCTTCTAAGTCCCTGGCAACAGATCGCCCAACCATAAATCTATGCCGAGCGAGGCTAATATGTTTGTAAAGTGGTATAGTAATGTATAGTGTAATAAACAAGTTATATGGTATAGAAACGATTATAAACCTTTGTGCAGTAATTTCCAGAGTTTTGAAAAAGAAATGAATTAATTTAGTTTAATTTGTGTTCTTTTCAGGGAGATGGCGGAAGTGGCGAAAAGCGTCGTGGTAAGCGAGCCCGAGCGGCCCGAGCCTGAGGAAGTTTCACTCACACAACTAATCGAGAAGGAGCTGGCGCTGCGTGCGCCGTCCAAATCGCATGCCTTCACCCGCGACTTCATTGACCACGAGCGTGAGGCCTGCAACGGGGCCGTGGACGTCAACGGCGACGAGTGGACGACGGTGGAGACGGTCGCTTTGGAAATACAAAACGACGTCGATTCCCCTAAAACCAACGGCACCACTGAAATTGAAACCGAATCTTTGATTTCAATCGTCCCCGATACCCCGTCGGAGTTGCCCTATGAAAACGGACATGCCGAATCTTCTGAAATCGAGACTGTGGCCCTGGACGAGCCGCAGGAATCGCCCCCTGATATCCAAGATGATCCTTTCGCGCAGTCCCTCGAAAATCATTCCGTCGTTATGACGTCGTCTGAAATCCATTCCGTCGTTATGACGTCGACAGAAAACCATTCCATTATTACGACGTCGTCGGAAACCCACATTACCCCAAACGTAAACTCACCTGAAAGCGTGTCATCTGAATCGTGGGTCGTCGTTTCCCCCACCAAGTCAAACACCATATTGTCCACTTCTGTGACGTCTGAAATCGTAGATTCCCCCTCCCCTACGTCCGAAACCGTAAAATCAGACACCCACGAACCTTCCACCACAATTACCCACGAACTAACTACCACTACCCAAGAAATCGTGAACACGCCCGACCTCACTACCCCAGAAATTGTAAATACTCACGACCTCAACACCCCGGAAATCGTGAGCACTCACGAATTCAATACCCCGGAAATCGTGAGCTCCCAAGAATTCGTGACCTCTTCCGAGGATAATGTCGAAACCGTCACCACCGTCGTCAAATCCATCGTTAAAACTATCGTCACATCGTCAATCGACGAGAACGAGGTAAGTCCGTAGGTTTTATTTATACAGCCAAGTACGTCCATCTGAAAGGTCTCCCAAAATCCTTGATAGGTTCTTTCTTTACAATTTTACCTCTTTGGAACCAAAATGTTCCAAAAAATGAAATTTGTTTGAAACAAAAACAAAAAAGAAACAATTTACTGGTTTAATAATCCACACATTTAAGTTAAAATGTTGAAACTTTCCTTATCAGTAAGTGATAAGCTGTGGTGATATCCAACGAGTGATAAGAATCACCGATAAGAAATTTAAGTTCTCATCTCTTCATCATGAAATAACTCTTCAGTGTGAGAATCGGGCGCCTTCTGTTAATTTCAGTTTGTCTCTGTTACAATCCCCTCTGCTGGGAATTTAATTTTCGAACCAAAACGTTCTAAAGAATGGCATTTGTTTAAAAAAAAACCAATTTACTGGTTTAATAATCCACACACTTGAAAGAATTTGCAGCGTTTTTACTTCAGTATGATGTTGCCTCCACTGACAGGTGTGTTCTTGACTTCAGTATGATGTTAGCTTCCACTGGCAGGTGTTAGTAAATGCATTTTTTCACTTTGTAAAAAATATTTTTTCCTATTTTTGTAACATGAACGTAAAACGCAATAATTGAGAAATAATGCGATAATGTAGAAAACTTCGCACATTGGGCCATGCTGCATGACTGGTTTTTGTTCATTTACGTAATTGGGCTGGTTTATTCGTGGTAATTAATAAAATGTTCTTGATCTTTTCGGTATTCTCATTCAAATCGTACCAATAGGATATGTCTGGAGACATATCCGCAATGGTTGGATTTCTTCACCAATTTTCTTCTTCCCGTTGATCACAGTTTCAAGGTTTGCATCAGGTTGTGGATTGTCGGTCTGGACAAAACTCCGGATATTGTTACTCGCTCCGCGAAGGTTCATCCGTAGCAAATGTTATTTAGTCACAGTTCTCCTCCCCCCGGTCTATTCTTCATTCCTTCTTCCATGTTCCTTGCTTTATCCGCGCCTCCCTCGCTTCCCTTCCACTCTTTTCCAACATGGTTCCAGGCCTGGACCTATGGGTTCTGGTGCCTTCTAAAAAAAACCTCCCACCACTTCCAATCTTTTATATCCACTTTTCTGCACCTTCGCTAACGCGCTCCCAACAAAACAGATTTTTTTTTTTTTTTTCAAGTCGTCGCTCGCCTCTTTCTCTCGGTAAAACTAAACCAAAAACTATCGTAAATCGAAAATGTCTGCGGAGGTCATTCCACAGGTTGACCCTCGGCGAACTAGTGTTTCACCTTTTTTCCGCCAGTCCGCCAAGTAAACGGAGGTTCCCCATTGTGTTTGGGTTTGCCTGATTGTGCAAGTACCGTTCCCTGGAGAGGCTTCCTACAACTTATCTTCATCTCATTCATTACGCGTTGAAACCTCGAAAGGATGTTTTTCCCAGTGTCTTGCCCAAGCCGGCTCTGACCATTGCGTCCCACTTTTCGTTTCGAACGTTGCATTGTTTGTCTCGCTAATCTCCTGGGCGCTGTGGACTCGGTACGTGGAAGTAACAAAACGACTGCAGAATCTTGGAAAATGCGTACCAGCACCTCGCACGTCTGGTCAAGGTGGAATCGCATCTACATGATTATGCTTGACCTTGTCGTTACCCTCATGGCCAGGAATGGATAATCAGGGCTGTCTAAATGGAGAATGCATTTTCTGCCAGATGTTCACACCTCCTACATGTTAGTCTGTGCAAGCCCAGGTGTCTCTGAACTCCTAGGCATCACTCCTGATCATATTTCATCATTTTCTTACGGCTGCTTTCACCAACACTTTGATCCTTTGAAAAACGAACAGCCGATGAATGATAAAGTATGACGAAAAATCAACTGCCCTCACCTTGTGTCGGAAATCCCGCTGGAATAGCCCGGCTCTCAACTTATTCTCCACCCAATCGCAATCGCTCGGTATCATCTTATCAGATAACGATGCCTTGTTCAATGCATGAATCGAAGTTCAGCCACAGATCAACACTAAGTCAACAGTTGTTTAAGTTGATCTCAGTCAGTCAAAAACGCGTTCCCAGGAGCTTGGTTCAATTTGGTAAAACCCAAACTTTTTCAAACTGGGATCAATCGACCCTTCACGTTGATCTTGGTTCCCATTCATCGTAATTCTAGCATTTTCTAAACTCTATAACTCGGAGTTGGTGGAAGTACAGTTCCTCTAGGTTTGTTAAGCTCATGTGAGACACTGAATAGGGAATAAAGGGATCTTAGAATCAATTGCGAAAACTTCAGGGGTCGATTCTCCTACTAATTTGCTATGACTTTTGACTTGAAACTTTTTTTTCCAAATCCCCCTTAAAGTTTGACATTTTCCCTTTTTAAAATTCTTTCATGTTTTCGACCTTACTTCGTTGAAATGGCTACAACTGCGTTTTGTCAAGCTTTTGGTTGGACTTTACGGTATTTTCCAAAAATTTATAGCTACACCCCATCGTTCTTCACTGCAGAAGAAAAACACCTGGAATTGAAGAGCGACTCTACTGTTTAATAAAAAAATATTTAAGAAGTGGAGTAATAGACGTTCCAACAGGCTAGATAACAAAAAATTACTAAGAACGGTCGCTATCATAATCTACGGACTATTTGTAGGCTAGACTAGGGATTTTAGAAATCGGTGCACAGGGTTGACACCGGGACAGGCTGCGGAGCGCCAAGTTTTCTGTTAATTTGTCGAGAAACACCATAATTTCTTCAGTTTGTGTGATTTTGTTGTCGATGTTTATCCAAAAGGCAATAAAGACTATCTATCTAGATTTGTTTAAAATCACAACGACATCAGGACTGTTTTGCTGTTCGAAGTTGAGTTTAAAACTCATTCACGCGTCACTATCAACTTTCTCAACCGTTCGATTTGTGTCGAATCGCCTCCATTCAATTTTGCGGAACTGCAGTTGA
This sequence comes from Creontiades dilutus, assembly GCA_031894815.1. Classification (NCBI taxonomy): domain Eukaryota; kingdom Metazoa; phylum Arthropoda; class Insecta; order Hemiptera; family Miridae; genus Creontiades; species Creontiades dilutus. The sequence continues at coordinate 1,125,576 of JAVIWC010004007.1, forward strand.
TATTTGTCATAGCGCTCGCCATTTCCCAATTAACACAATTCGGTTTTTTAATGGAAGCACTCCGAAAAGGTGGGATTAATTACCGAATATTATTTCGATACCGGAATCAATTATTCCAATGCAACTAGAGTCTATAGAACGAGTTGTAAACAAAACTGTCAACTTGCCAGAGAAATGAGCTTTTTCTGGCGTAAATTGCATTTTATGGGTTACAGCTTTTTCTCATAGTAATTATTAACGAGAAATGTGATAATGTAAATCGTTCTTGAATAGTCAAAATAATATTTCATCTCGTTTGTTATTTAAAACGAATTGATAAGTAATGGAATCTGCATTGCTGGGACGTCCCTACCTAAATCTAGTTTTTATATGATCATTCTTTATAAATCTTTTATAATCCGTTCATTAGAAAAAAAGGAAACATCCCCTTCAGGCAACTTTTTCTTAATTTACAATTAAAATTAGTTACACAATTAGACCAAGTTATTTATTGGACGAAAAAATAATATCGAAAAGCAGGTGGATCATAGTGAAAATATAACGTTTAATCACCATTATTTTCCAGTATATTAATTTCCTTCCATAATTTAATATTAAAGTTCTGAAATGTGTGTTTCCAAACTAGAGAACAACATTCTTTTTCTTTTTTTCCTATAAGGAATGGGAAGAGCGCCTGGTCTCGGAGACCACTGTGGTGTACTGTGGCACTGTCCCTGTCTCAATTCAGAATCTCTTTGATGGCCTCTTCTTTCACGAAGTAAAAGAGGTTTTCAGGTGTTTCTTTGATAATATCGGCGGGTACGAGGGCACCCTTTCCAAAAGGCTGGAATCTTATTGTTGGAGCTGGACATTCTACGAAGTATGTGTTCTGCTGCTTCCCTCTTTGCAGCAGAGCCGCCATTCTATGGTCCTGGCCTTAAACATTTTGTTTAGGTCGTACAGTGGCCAGTGAGAGGTCCCAACAGTTGGCGTAGGTCGTCACCCTTCAGTGACCATAGAGGTTTTGCAACTTTCCTTGAGATGGTTATGAACCCAGCGTCTTGTCTCTGCTTAGGCAGGCCATCCTGTGGACCCAATTTCGCGCGAACGGGCTCTCTTCGTCTCTTCGCGCAAACTGACTCCTTCCATTGCAGGCGAATTCCAGTCCACTTAAACCGTTTCCCACTAATTTCCTTTCTGCTAGATAATGATTAGTTCGAAATGTTATCAAGAATGTGGCAAATGTATGCGTTGGAATCTCCAGTTCTAAACAGAAGACATGTGGCCCGAAGGGGTATCATCAGGAAAGAGTGGGTGAGCAACATTTTCATACAATGGCCACAGCTCGGAGAGTCCCGTCACCTGATGGATGACTTATCTTCAGAGTTATTTTTCAACTACTTCTGGATGAAAAATAGCAGAATGAATTCATTGAAAGTTAGATTGCCGGATATCTCGGACCTCCAATTTCAGGGAAGTCATTTCCTCAGCAGAACTCTTTCGGCATCCATTTCGTTTGTTGACGCGTTGACAAACAAACTGGTTTCATTCTCGTCGCGTTCGCCCCAATTCGCTTAACCTCAGCGTTTGCAGTGGACGGGCTCTCACTTAAAACAGTGTGTTTGCATACAGGCGAATCGTTCGCACGAAATTGCGTCCACTCGTCGGCCAGTCATAGTAGTGTGTTGCTAGCATATTGTTCGTGTCTTGTCCTGCAATTTCTAGACTTTTTGAGTTATATAACTCTTGGTAACCTCTAGTTGAGGTTCAGGTCCAATTGGGTTGGTCTCTGACCCCCTTTTTAGCAAAGTGGTCAGCTTCCTTGTTTCCCTCTACTCCTTCGTGAAAGGTTAAACTGTGTTGCCTCTCCCGTGTATACAGGACCTTGCGATCGTGTCCTAGCTGAAAGAAATATGACTCATAAACCGAACATTGATCTTGGCTATCTCCGTAATTTCGGCATCTTGATCAATCCGATAGGTCTATTTGCGAACAAATGAATCTTTGATAGGTGTTTCGTTTATCTGGTTAACTTTCACTTGTTTTATTCTTGGATTTCTACGCCGGCGCCATATCGAGTATAAGTATGCTCCACCATTGTAGGTATTCCGATACCAGCTTTGTTTAGAGCTCAGTCGGTTTATCGTGTTCCATTGTCATATAAGTGATAACGAATGCAGCACACAAGCAAGAACAGCAACTAGTTCAAATATCAGATTACCGAAGATCAATTTAGAACTTTCCAGAAGGAGTGCCTATCTTATTGCCTCGAACTTTTTTTTTTTTACACCAATAGCTAAAATTTACGCAACTTCAAACATATTTCTACTTTTAAGAGAGATATTCACCAAGTTGTTCGTAAAAATTTGCTCAAAATGCTTTGAGGAATGCCTTATTTTCATACGGTTATTAGATTATTAGGATGGAACTTCAGTTCAGTTAAGATAGAAATTAACTCCAAATAACACCAGTTCATTAAGAACATATCATTCCATGGGCGCTCTTTTTTTATTCGTCTTCATTTACTACTTAACTTTTGATTTTGCTTTTTGCAATTATTTGATATATGTACGTGAGTAACATTATATTTACCGTCTTACATGTGTTTTTTCTGTTCTGCATATTCAAATGTGCATATAAAATCTTACCGATATGTCTTCCTATTTATCTACCTAGGAAGCATTGTCTCTGGTAGTACAAATATGCCTACACTACCAATGATACAAGTATTTACATCTTGAATTAAATTAAAAGGTACGGAGGCGCCAGGTCCCTTGTTTTGATAACGTACCCCGGATCTCGTCTAAGATATACTGATCTGTGATTCAGGTAGAAAGGCTTTCTAATACAGAGATAATTAACCTTTATGTAATAATTTGCAGCGGTTTTATTAGATTTTTGAAATCTACAAATCTGGTAACTTCGGCCAACAACTTTTGAGGTTTCAATTATTTTCATGATCAATTACCAACCAAAATTAAATTTTTCGAAAATTAATAAGACTTTGAAATATTCTCCTTCCGTCAGTACTACCAATTTGAGTCATCGCAGTGCATAATTCATTGTTGCGAGCGAGTAGAATACTTTCCCGTTCCATCCTCATGCACTGCATCCCGTGATCGGGTTTCGGTTCTTCGGAGGTGGTTGCCTCACCCGCTTCATCTCTCTGCGGATGAAGAGCAATCTCGTGGAATGACTCCGCGGTACTATACGGTTCAGATGAAATAACGGAACCCTCTCCCGGCTATTTCTTCTCCCTCGTTGCCTTCCGTACGCCTCACATTCCACTTCACTTTCTCCCTTTTCAACTTTGAATTCACATTTCGGAGCCCATTTCTTCCAAAGTAGGTGCCGACTCAATCCGAATTGGAAACTCCCAATTGAGGACTGTAAATGACCGTAGGTACCGCATTGGAACTTTCGTAGTTCTGCATTTTTATCGAAGTCCGTTCTTCCCGACATAGAAGACAACCTGAGAAAGCAGCTTCTAAGAACTGTTAACAAAATCTAATTTGCTCGTGAAAGTTATAGGATATACTTGAACGGAACATAAATGAAAAATATCTCAACCCATAAATTTGTATGAGGTGTATTGAAAATTTTGCTCGTTTAAAGAGTCAGATTGTCAAGTGTTGCTATACATGCCCCTGAATTACGACACAATTATCAGCTGTATTCATTATTCACTTTATCTTACTTTGAGGGGACAGGTTGTCCGAGCGAGCTAGGGCTTCAATCCTTTGGCTGTTTACTTTCAAGGGACTACTGATTAGCCCGGTTCAAATCCGGTAGGTACCAATGATTAGGCCCAAAATCCTATCAAGTGTTGTATACCTGTCCTGTCGTTAGACAGTTCACCTCTGATCTCCATATCACGTGAATCCAAATCGCTCCTAACCCAGGGGTGTGAGGCAATTTGAAGCCACGAGCGAAATCGTCAGACCTTGTTCTGATCCTCTCTGGAGGATGGCTGGCGACGTCCGCGACAGCTCCGGCTAGTCGGTGAAATTGGTGAGGACACCTCCGGGATCCATGGTGAAATTCCTTGTTTACTTCACTTTTACGTACTTACTATTCGCTTTATCTGTGGCAGCTGGTAAAGTTTGACCTTTTTCACAAGGATAGATGGCATTAAAAATGCATCGTTGTTCAAGCTCAGAGCTATCCCAAAGATCAAGATTCAGGAGTGTTTTGAGAATTGGAAAAGTGCTGTCATAATACATAGTGGAATCTGCTTTGAAGGGGACAACATCGATGTAGATGAATCTTTTTTTCCAAAAAACTAAAATTCCTGCTATTTTCTCAACACTCCTCTTATGTTTATCTACCCCATAGAGAATATCATTAGAAAAATGTCCAACATTACGTTGTTATCTATGTCCAACATATGCACTATGACATCAATTAACTACTGAATTTTATTCTTTGTCCTTTTTAAGACACCTTAGCTACATTTAAACTTATTTCTTGATGCCTGTCATATTGATGAATGGCAATATTGCGAGCTTATTAGCTAGTTATCAAACTTTATTGAGTTTTGAGGCTACAAATTTGCTATCATTTCATAGTTGGATTTTAGAATGATGCTTAACACCTTTTCGCTTTATTTAACAGGCCCTTTTCCGGGAAAGGATTTCAAAATTAATAGTTTGTACAAATTTGAGTGTTTGTCCATATCAAGTATTTCGCCTGAAATAGTAAGATAATGAGGATTTAGGAATCGGTGCAGGTGACGTTTTTGACAATATTCTTGCACTAATGCTGTCTTTGCACTATTCATTTGCATATGGAGCATTTACCTAGCTGATTTCTGCAAAAATGAATTTTCAATTGAGATCACAATTTTCAAGAACCTCTGGAAATATGATGATTTGTTGGAACTCTAGCAGTCAAAGTTTACTGCAAATGTGTGGGTCTTTCATTCTTCAAGCTGCTGCTATATGAAGTAGCATGGATTTGTGTGATTTTTGGCTTGTGAATCTCATGAGTTTTTCTGAAACTCTAGCCGACAAATCAATTACACCATTTAAATGGTTGTGGATTTCCATCTTCGATGGTCTTAGTTTGGCCGCCTATTCTTTAAGCTCCATATTATTGGACAGCATGGATTTATCTGATTTTCGACTTCTAATTCGTCAATTCTTCTGGTTGTGGTTCCTGTCTTAGTTTGACCTCCTATTCTTCAAGTTCCTGCTATGTGAAGTAGCCCGGATTTCTGTGATTTTCGTCTTCTTAATCCCACAAGTTGTTGTGATTCCTTGAAACTTTGGTCCACAAATCAATTACACCATTTAGATGGCTGTGGATTTCCATCTTCGAAGGTCTTGGGTTGACTTTCTATTCTTCAAGACTCGACTTTATTCCATATTATGTGAAGCAGCATGCATTCCTGTGATTTTTGACTTTTGAATCCGATTTCTTGAAAAGTTATCACACAAATCAATTGCACCATTTAGATGGCTGTGGATTTCCATCTTTGAAGGAAATTCTTTTAGCTACTGCTATGTGAAGTGAAGTAGCGGGCATTTTAGTAATTCCTGGCTTTCTGAATCAGACAAATTGGGATAGTTTGTTAAAATTCTAACAGACAGAGCAATTAGGTGAACCATATGGATGGCTATGGTTTTATTTCATCGGACGTCTTAGTTTAACTTCCTATTCGTCAAGCTCCTGCTATGAAGTAGCGTGGATTTAAGTGATTTTTCCCGTTCTGAACCCGTCAAGTCGTTCGAACCACAATAGCAGGTCCGTTCACCCACAACCTGAGTCGGGCAGAGTCTGCAGCCACCTACGTCTTTTCACCTGCTCGTCCTTGAAACTTCCACCTGCCGTCCCTTCACGATGTCCCAGCCGCCTCGCAGCTCTTCTTCTTCGTGTGAGGGACCTCTTCCCAGTTAATGAGGCCGATCGCCTTATTTTTCGTCTGGGGGTCTCAGGTGACAAAACGAGAATCGTGTCTGGAACTGGGAGAGACTAGGAAAGCCATCTGCTCTCGTGGTTGGGGTGTTGTCCTACTGTTTACCGTATGGCAGAGACGAATCCAGATGTTGTATCGTAACAACGCCTTCTTCTGTCTCGACTTCTCAACATCTAGGAATGGGATATTACTCTACCACCGAAAAAATCTTGTTTGAAACTGTTCTGTTGAATAATGTTTGAAATATAGAAAGCGGAAAAACGTGTGATTTGCAGTTGAAATCTACTTGTATTCCCAAAACCAACTCGCTACAAAAACAAAGTTTTTGGTATCGGATTTTATGTGAGTAATTCTCAAACTACGGACAATTTTCAGATCCCAAATTCAAGTGTTCAGTTTAGAAATGTATGTGTTTCTTTTGCTAGGTTTTCACCATATCACCTACCGTTTAGGGGGACCCAGAGGTGTGCCCGCTTGCTTGTGAGTCACTGCTACCACCAAAACAAGAACGTCCTCGAAAATCCCTGTATTGTTCCTTTGGGAACACATTCGGGCCATCACGATGGCCCTAGACCAAAGTGTCCTAAAGTGCAGCGTTTGAACATTAAAAATTTGTAGCAGGGGTTGAAAAGAAAACTTCAAACAGCACAGCATTCCATTTACGCGAATTTCCCCATAGTTTGAGAACAACACCTTTGTATTTTTCGCTGAATCGAATGGAGACCTTCTCGGGCCTCATCGCTCAACAAATAATGGATTTTCGAGTCCTTTCCGTTCTTTGAAATCCTCCTGTATCTTATTTGAAATTTCCATCTATTGATGATTCTGAATTCCGAACATGGGAGTATACAGGGTTTCTTCAAATCATCTTTCTTAAGTTCTAATGAAGTTGTTAATGTCTTCAAATTAGCCCCTGCAGTTTTCTCTGTATAGTATGAAATCAAATGAATCCTTAAATGCATTTCGAAGCCTATAATGGGTCCATCTTTTTATCGTCTCGTTGTTTCTTCAAGAATAGCTGTTTTCTCAAACCCCACCAAATACATTTGAAGTACCTACTCAACTTAATGTTGTCGTAATTGTACAAGATGGTCGTTAGGTGTTGCAAATGGATTTTAGAGAAAGCTAATTGCTTGAATCACCTGTAAATTATATTAGTCTCGAGTCTTAAGGTTCGCAAAATGAAAATGGATGCTTTTTGTACCGATTCGTTGGGAAGAAAAACACATCTGCCAAGTTGGGCACATAGCTTCCTCGTATCGGTAACTTGAATGCTTAGAAGAGTGAAAGTTGATGTAATTGATGTTGAAAGATGTAGAAAAAAAGCTTGTTTCAATGATTTACGAGTCATAAATGCTATAAACATGTTCCTGCAAACATCAACTCCTTCAAATGCACGATAAAAGTGCATTGCGGTTCTATCAAGCTAATTGTGCAGCAAGTGTTCTTTCCCGACTATCCTCCAAATTTGAGCGAGATCGGACTGTTTGAATTTGCAAAAAACTATGCTTGGCGGATTTTTCTTTTGCCCATGCGCCGATAAAGTAATATCTGTTGAGCGATGAATTTCATGGTTCCCATCTACAGCCTACTCCTCACATTCCCTGAAAATTATATCAAAATTAGATGGAATCCACAGGAATAAAGCTTGTTTCCGAAGGTGAAAACAAAATTTGTCAAATATTCAAGGCTATCTTCCGATTTCTCTAAAATAACTTGAATATACCTAAACCAGAATCTTTGGTCAGTGTTCTGTCTTATTGAATAAGCAAAACGTTCTTGCAGCGGTAGCTTTGTCATCATTTACCACGATATGATGTTAAGGGTACAATCTATCTAAAATAATTTTTATGGAAATGCACTAATGGAATAAAATGACTGTTTAGAATTACAGTCGGTGAATAAATTCCCGGATTGAATAGGAAACGTTTGAGGATTTTAGGTTTTGTTTGGTTGGGTCGAAACCTCAAGTTCTCTAGGTAAAGGTTAATGACAACTGCTGACATTTTAGAAACTCTTCTCTTCAATTTTGATCAGGTTGAAGTTATTTTTAATCAAACTGTTAATCCTCTTGTTTATATTCATATTTGACATTGAGCCTTGACGTTCACAACATCTCTGGAAGAATCGGAATGATAGGAAATACTAACATTTTTTCAATATATTAAATGAAAAAAGCTAATGGTTTTGAAACCAGTAATTTACTCGTATTCAATTAAACCCTTCTAGCTTTTGAAATAATTTGAAAAATTGAAACGAGTTTGAAACTGACAAAAAAAAACCTGATTTACAGATCCCCTATCTATACAGGGTGTCCCGCACTTGTTAAAAAAAAAAAATTGTTGTACATGGAAAATGGAGTAAATCGCCGCCAACCTCGATTTTTTTTCTCAACCCGTTGCTGAGATATGCTATTTTTAAGAGTTTTTTCAAAAAATCGCGTTTTTCGCCATTAAAACGCTTTTTTCTCGGCAATTTCCCAACATTTTTGCACATTTGACCATATTTTCGGAATCTGCGTTGAATTTCCTATAAGTGAAGTTATTTGATTTCCAAAACGCATCTTTCATAAAACACTGAAATTTTCAATAGAAATAAAGTATCGATAGTTGTCAAATTTGAAATACTCAACATTTGATTATTTGTTCAATATATTAACGTAAAGTGACGTAACGAATGGGCCACAGAAACTGATTTTTCTCGCTAATGGGCGTTAAATTTCCTTGAAAGTTCAGTAATTTTTAATTTTTTGTACCTGGAAAAAACATTTTGGAAACAAAATGAACCTCTTCTTACAGGAAATTTAACGCCCAATTCGAAGAATGCCGGAAAACATTAATTGAAATCGAGATTTGCCCATAAAAACTTCGTTAAAACGAACGTTTTCTGGCATTCGAACTTTAATTTCTCCGTCAATTCCAATCAGAATTTGGTTGAGACGCCGTCGGAAAGCTTAGAAGTGGGAGAAGTTTTTATCAAATTTGACAACGAAAAAAAATTATTTTTGTGGTCACGCCAAGCGTTCCAAGTTTTTGAAAAATTTCACTTTGCGAAAAATGTTCATCGTTGATTGAAAATTTCGGTGTTTGGAAGATGCGTTTTTGTCTTATAGGAAATTTAACGCAAATTCCGAAAATGTGTGCAAAAATGTTGCGCAGAAAGCGTTTCGACGCGATTTTTTGACATTAAAAATATCCAGAGATAAATTTATCAGGAACCTGTATATGTTTCATAAGTTACTCTTTTGCGTATGCGCAGATGTTATGATCTTGTCGAGACATTATTTATCAGGAACCATCTAGTGGCAGGTTTCGTAATGTCACAGTTTAATCCGAGTAGGGTTGTACGTTATTTTAGGTCGTCCGGTATAAGAATTAGCCTACATATAGACTTGCTAACCGTGTGGGGTCCTAATATTTGAAATTTGAATGGAAATTTCCTCTGTAGTCTTACAGATATGTGTGAATGAAGGATATGCCCAATAATTCCGCTGCATTCTGTCTTGGAACGGTAAGAGGCCCTGTAACAAATGGATTGAATATGACACTGTCCCGGAAAATCCGGGAAGGTTGGCATCCCTGATATTCAAGTCTCTCTTTCATGTTACCGCATAAGGATGGAATCGGGAATTGATGATATATCACATATGCCTGCTCGAAAGTTAATAATACAGGCTATTCAGGACGTGACGTGTGAGATGCGTATCTTGCAAAAAATATTGGTAGTGTCAAGAGGGAAAATCCCCAAGGAACAGTATATTGAAAGTGCTTAGATAAATTATGGTTGTTCAAGTTACGCTTATGTGAATGACATATTTATGGTACAAGATGTATAACAGGATCGTTCCTGTGGAAAACTGGGAGTGGTTTTCTCAAGGGAAAATAAATATATGGGGAGAGAGATAAGGTGTTCAATGAATACGTATTATTAATGGGGGGAAGTAGTAAAGTCGAAAGGTCAGAGGGAAATGATTTGAAATGACGGGCTCGGGGAGCCGCCCATCCCGTTCAATCATTTCATTCGGTGAACCGAAGCAAGCAACGATGTAGCCACCTGGAAGAAATGTAACTCCATCTTCAAAAACATTACGTAGTATTTGGAATGGCCATGGAATACAAACAGTGTCATAGTCGTGGAGGTCCAATTTCAAATTTGAATTTTGCTGAGAATAATGGGATGTCTTGAATGACTGGGCATCAGAAAGACATCCAGGGAGGCCAATTAAGTAATATCCAAAAACCTAGAAACAGAAACATTTAAATTGTTAAAATGTCAGCACCAGAAAATTGACCGTAGTTTGATAATCACCCTGTAATTAATAAGTTGCAGCTATTTTGAAAACGTCAGTCCAGGCCAGTCAATTTAAAATCGAAGGCGACTTGTGGAATTGGAAACTACTTATCACTACCTTCGAAGTGATTCTCAAGAAGTAAATTCTCCTTCAAAACCAAACAGCAAATTGAAAGCCAACCGCCCTATTACCGAGAGCGACAGAGAAACTCGTCTTGCAACTCGTCTCATCTTCTAATTGTCTAAACGAAACTGTCTTTTACGACCTTTTTCGTTTTTTTCCTTTGCTCGTTAGTTGATCAGAGGAGAAATTTTCGAAAGTTCACCAGTAAAACGTCTGTACCGTTCAAGCGGGTACTTTATTTCAGGAATCCACTACGCGCGTCATTAGGGTGTCGTCATAATGCCTTTGTCCCCAAGGGTCGTCCAGAATTTACAGAAATCTTGTGATGTGATCTGATTCGGGTGAAAAAGCGGTTTTGAAAGTAATGCGTGTATTACAGGAGGTTGTATTCTGTGAGAAAACCGGTATTTCCTTCGTGGAAGTGAGAAAACAATGTTTCTTATGCAGTGGAAGAACTTGCCTGCTGAACCCCTCGTTAAATTGAGAATCCTACCCGACTGAATGGGCCACCAATCAAAGACTGGAGAATTTTTAGCGTTGTAAGGAATTTTATATCTTGTAATTAGAGTTTGTCCCGCTAGATTAAATTAATATTATAATGACAATGTTTTTAGGAGTCGTGTGATTTCATCAGTCAACTAGTCTTTATCTGGTTCCTGTATATATCTGCTACTAGAGATATTAAACTGTTCAGTTCCGAAAATTGCTGCTAGAGTGTGTTGGCATCGCTCATCACTCATTCCTGTACAGGATATCTGACTTGAAATAGCTACGCTGTGTGCCATTGTGTGATCCATTCAGTTAATCCATTTGGTTCAAATATCTCACTCATTCATGTATTCTGACTTGTCCACGCCATTGGATTCAAATATCTGTTGGTAGAGTGATTATACGTTTCAGTGCCAACATTCTAGGAGCCATGTGATCTCGCACATGAACTCAATTCGTGGTATAGTTGGTCCTAACCTCTAGCCAGCCCGATCGCCTCACATCCATGAGTGCCATGGCCCCAAAACGTGTCTTTTCGAGGTTATTATTGACATAGGCTAGTCGGTTGCCATTTCCCAGTAATTTTGAAATCGAATGAAATGAGAAGCATCTAGCCCCTAGGATGCACGCTTGCATGCATTCTCCCCGGTATCATCTTATCACATTTAATTTAATTGAATCTATTCTCTTCCCACATTGCCGTTTTTTCCATTGGATTGGATTATTTTTCTCTTATTATTCCTCCTAGGACTAGTTTGGGCTATTCGAAATTGAATAGGTAATTGACAATTATCGAGCCAAAAGTGCAAAATCGACTTTTGAAAGCCGGAGCGAGGCCAGCATCCTCGGCGAGAGGAAGAGGAGGAAGTTTGTCTGGGCGACACTAGAATGCGTTTGCAAGCTTGACATGTTTCTGAGGGCTAGATAAAAAGAAATATAATGAACTAAAACGGTGTAGTATTTTGGATTTATTGCGAAAAAGTCCTAGTGGTCCCAGTGACCAGGGTTTTCTCCTGTCGTGTATCAGAGAGAAGGAGGTGCGCCCTGCATGTTCTAGGGAAATTATGATTTTCTATTTTACTCCGAAAGTGGCCACCAAGGTTTCAATAGGGGCCCAACTCGATAAATTAATTCGCAAAAACAATTTTTTACGTTTCAGAAAACTTCTGCTGTTAATGAAACCATAGGAATCTAATTCGAAAGTAGCCTTCGGTGACCAGTATGGTAAAAAATAACGTCCTTTAAACTCCCCCCGTAAAACTTGAGTTTTTAATAGTTGACCGCGGATGAACCTTATCGCTTTCTTTTCTCGATTTCGCTCGTAACTTAATAGTGAAGCTGCCATAGCTGGTATTTTTAAATTAGAGAAATATTTAAACACTTACATTCTTACCCCCTCATAGAATCCTCACAGAATTTGACACAGTTCCTCTCAGGCCATGGACTCTCCTACGCCTACTTGCATAGGATGGGGAAAGTGGATGACCCAGCATGCCCTAATTGCAAGGAAGAGGATGATGATGTGTTCCACACTTTTTTCAAATGTGAATACTGGACTGCCAACCGAAGTTGGCTTCAGCAGACACTGGAGCTATCACCTCAGGACATGACACCAGAATGAGTCTTAAGTAAAATGCTTGAGCGTGAACAGAACTGGACCGCGGTAGCATCCTTTTCTGAAAAGATCCTGGAAATGAAGGCTATGAAGGAACGGGAGAGGCAGAGCAGGAAGAACACGGACCGAGAGGAGTACTAAATCCTTCCCTAGAACCAGCCTGAAGTAATGTGTCAAAACAGTTAAAGGCTGAGTTTCGTCGTGGGAAATGGAAGGTGAGGTTTTAGTGGGTTTGAATCCCACATCCTCATAGAATGTGAGAATGGATAATCGATGACAACGGTAGCTGTCAGTTTACACCGACCTGTCGTGCAATATAAATTGTATGTATATTTTGATTTGTTAGACGTTGGAGTGTTTGATTCGTGTAGTTTATAAAACAACTAGTTACTCTTGACGTTTAGATTAACTTGCGAGAAACTCGTGCTGAAATATCCCGTGTACAATTAATGAACGAACATGACATGGCTTTTAGTGGGAAACCCTTGATTCGCACGAAATTCACATTTCCTATCGAAGGCTCCACCAGTCGCAACGTTCTTCCGCCACCAATAAATTGAATGTTAGCAACCGTAATAAAAGTTCCAGAAGCAAACAAATCGGTTGCAAAGGACAGCGCCGTTTATGACGTCGAAGGATGTTTGCGGCTTCTGACCTAGCCTATGTTGTGTGCTGAACTCCCTGATCATTTTACGACCGGTTCGGCAGTTTGGTGGTTTATTGGGGACATACAGACAAACAAACTTTGAGTTTTATGTATAGGACGAGCGGTTTCAGTTGAAGTGTGTAATTCAATAATTGCCCTAGATAACGTATGTAATAGGTTGGTATTATTTGAATTAACGAAACACCAGTCTCTGACGTGTAGAGTCAAAAATAGGATATTGTAACATCATTTATTTGAACTTGCATTTCTATCGGAATAGAATTCGTTGTATACTAAACAAGACCCCTTGTAGATCACCTACTAATATAGGGCAATTGCTAATTTTTATTGAGGTTTCGGTTGCTCGGAGACTTCTTAACATTTTAACGCAGATCGGAGATGAAATTGTGATCATAGCTGATCGAAAACATCCTGTACCTCCTGTACCTGCTGCCTACTACACTTCTTTCTTTCTTATTACAGGGTATCATACAAAACCCACACTAGTGATGATAATTGATATTTGTACTTGGAACGAATGGCCGGATATTTAAGCCGAAATACGTATTGGACTAGAACTGACTTCGTATTTGAATTCAGCACTCCGAAAAAAAGGGGTACACGATATTACAGTCAGGGCCAGGGCTATTTTTAGGGGGTTTCGAACCATTAAGAGGGGGGGCAACCATGAAATACGAACGAAAAAACTAAAATTATTTTTTATATAATAAAACTAAAATTAGTTTTATTATAAATGAAAGTGCGAGGATGCCGAGCCTTGGGATTTGGGGAATTGAGGAAGATGAAGGAGGGGGAGAGGGATAAAAGGAAGTGCCCTTATAGGATGATCGTCAGTTAAAGAAAGAGGCCTGGATGTGCGGTTGGTGATCCCACGAAGTACTCCTGACGATACGCCCTACTCGTGTAGCTGAGATACCGCTTGCCGCAGGTCCTTTCTATCATATTTACTTTCCTTACCCTTCCAGGTCTGCTCCTATGTCCACGCTGCCACTGACAACTTGGACATCCAGGATTATAGCAGACCCAATGGGCTTCATGGCAACGATATTCTTGCCCTATTCACTCGCCATATGACCAACGTTGAATGTACTGAGACAAGGATCTAGGACAAACATTGCGGAATTCCTCATTTTTCCGATTTGAGCCCGGGCCAGACGTTTCCTGCCTCTTTGAGTTAACGAGTAGTTGTTAGTTCATCCATCCTACTGCAGTTTGTTACGTTTAGGGATATTACCTAAATTCATTTTCCTCGATCCCAATGAACCAGTCGACTCCAAGTTAGTTAATACTTGGGAATCTCCTGAAAATGAAGATGACATGACTTGGTTGGTAACGGGTTGCGGCGCCTGATATCATCCTGGTTAATTTCTTCCCCCAAAACATCTGCCCTCGAGTTTCAAGAAAACTTAATGACTCAAAACCCGAAAAACCACTCTCGTTTTCGTTTAGATGCAGCTTCTGAGTAAAAAATCTCCCTTTCTGTCGGTTGTAATCCTTGATTGGCGCCAGATAACTGATGCCGTAGTATAAAATTACTCCAGGGAGAGTCCCTTGCGTTCGATATTCAACTCGTTCGAGAAGCCCAGTTTGACTGGTAGGGCTCCCATCGTTAAAGGTAAAAGCCGACCCGTTTTTTGTGTTTTATAGGAGCAAAGTCTTTGATGCTGACATACCCACCACCCTACCTACGTCAAAACCGCCTTACCGGCCCAGCGTTTCGGGAGAGAGGCGAAACTTTCCAAGGGACGGGCCCCGCTGGTTAGTTGTGACTTGGTACCCGCCCAGGCAAAGCGCCGTTCCTGCTTCCAGTCGCCGTCTGTGTGCCAAACTGCGAGCTTCGCAGTTTGCCTTCGTCGCAAAATTTTCTGCTCCGCGCAAAAACCGACGTACGAAGTCGAAGGGGTTTTGATTTTGATTTACGTCGCTTTACTGATCGCTATGAGGAACAGACTCAAGAGAAGAACGTTCTACCACATGTACCACGTAAGTTGTCAAAGAAATTCGACTGCACAGGATACAAAAAGGTGCCCTTTTCCTCCAACTCCACACAACATTTCATTGTACATCAGTCTCTTTGTTGCTTAATGTCTCTTGTTCATGAAAGTCTCAGTTGTACCTCGTGGCTCAAATGGGTTAAATAACATACAATTTTATTATATTTACAGAAAAAGTTTGAGTCTACCTGTAGATAGCGGAAGCTGTTGTCACTTTCGCGATATGGATTTTATGCCGAAATCAAAATTTCCACTCACATTTTCCATTTTAGACGATTCCGAAATACTTTCGCCTCTTGTCTGTCCGTGTGTGTTCGAATGTGTCTGCAGATCCCTGCAGCAAGCTTATTTCTACAGTTTTCGTCCGATTTTGTTGACATCTTCAGGGAATGTGTGGGTTAGGTGGTAGATGGTCCAATGTGAGTTTCGTTGCTCACAAATCAATACATCACTCTATGGTATAAAACCCAAAGTAAACTTATCTAGCATAATTTTTTCACAGCCTAGTGGTCCCATCTCGCTCTAATTTTTAGAGTAGTTGAGGAAGAATAATCTTATAATCTCATATAAATCTTAACAAGATCGTACCATTTGTAGCAATTGCGCTTGAGCGAAAGTCAAATCATTGTAACAAATTTTATGGCCACAGTCTTCATTTGGTTTTGATGAATTTTTCAAGGAATGTGCTGTTTTGGTTGTAGATGGTGCCTTGTAAGTTTCGTTGTTCACATACCTATGCTTTGGTCTGCGCATGCGCAAATTTCAAATCTATCAAGTATAATTTTCTCAAGTCCTAGTCATTTAATCTTGCTCAAATGTTTAGATTAGCAGGGGGAAAGATGGTTTAGTCTTTTCATATACATTTCAAGTCGATCGTGTCGTTGATATTCTCGCTACAGAGTTGGCGCCGAAGACCCACAATACATGTCTACTAACCTTTTGAAGTCGTTGTTGTCCAGCTGCATTTCTGTCCAGTGAATCGTTGTGACAATTTTATGTTATATTACATCTTTCGAGATTATCTAAAATATTTCAAAAGATCTGTAGGTTCATGCTACCTAGACGAGCAAGCTGTGTGCCCTTTTTCCCCCCAATTTTCTGCGTGGTATGGATAATGTACTATACTATGTAATTGTATTAAAACGTGTGAGGTGATGGGTAGTTGCCCCTTCCGAGGAGGTGGATCTAATTTCTCGCTCATAGGATTCTTGCAGGCGACAGAACTATATCAAGGGGCCAACTAATTGTCCATCACAAACTATCAGTAGAATTGAATAAATTCGTTCACACATTTCTGGCTCGTTTTGCAAAGAGTTGGGGCCATGACCTTGGAGAATATTCAAAAGCTCAAGGGAGGTTGTGGTTAATTTTGATTGGATTCCAGCTCAATGAATCGAATGAGATCTTAAGGGTTGCTGCGTAAAATCAACCCTTCTGAAATTCGCTTCATGTAAACAACATCTGCGTGGAAAAAGGCTTCTAGGCAATATCGTTAAATATTGGACCTCTTGGTAAAATGTGCAGGGCATAGGGACTGCGTTAGTGTCCTTTTTAGGACGTCTCTCAGATGTCTGGCTTATTTAATAATGGGATGCCTATTAGAATTGATTCAGAGAGTGTACGACAACCCAAGCATGAGAGAAAATACCTAAATAAAAATTCCGTTTCAAACCATTCTCAGACCGAATCCGTGGAAAAACCGTAGGACAATAGCTCTCTTTCTTGATGTGCCACTTTTTTAAAATCACTACTTCGCCGTAATTTCTTGTTTCTTCCAGTGATTTCGCAGGTTATCTACGAACGATTTGGACGGTCGAGGCCAAAATTTTCATTCTGTTTCTGTAGTTGTAGGTTTTTCTTCAAAAATTCATCCATTTGTGCATTCGTCCTCGGAATTTCAAATCCCGTAATAATGATCGTCATATAAAAACTTTCAACATACATTAACTTGTCATTGTTTTTCACTTCATAATTGTTTAGCACAAAACTATTTTACCGGAAATATAAGTAAACAATTATGAAGAATGGCGTTCGTTCCGATTTTCATGAGGCAGTGGAAAAGGGTGTTTCAACTCTCAGGTTATTCATCTAAGTTTGTCTGTAATTTCGATCAATTTGATTCAAATCGACAAACTGGTAGCAACACATGAATACGGGTTAAAAACAATTGAAATTCAAGTGTCACAAATTGGGATAGCTTACATCCAGGTTTGCGGAATTAGGGTGACATGATAATATTGCAAGTGATAAGAAAAATCAAAATAGGTGTTAAATTTGCATGAATTTTGTTTTAAAAGTGGCTGTTATAAAATATGGGTTTCCAATTTAAAAAAAAAGGTTGGTGTTATTTGCGATAATGTGGCGTAAAAGTATTTTCCACGAATTCTACTGGTAAAGGTATGAAGAATACCGTTGGTTCGGAAAATGAAATGGAATGTGGAAAATTGTGGAAATGAAGGGAATTTTAACTGTGAAGAGAATCTCTGTTTATTTACAATTAATTAATATCAGTCATTATTAACAATTTGGCAGAAAAGAAATGATAAACCCATTGCATTTGAAAATGGGAACATTGGACCTCCTAAATTTAAAAAGAACTCTGATTTCACCCCCGAATTTAACGTCAAAATCACAAAATGCTGACCGCTCATCTTCCTCGAGGTGCGTAGCGTTGAATAACAAACCTACTTGTCCCTGTTGGGAAAAGAGCGGTCTCGTTTCCTTGTCCCGCACCAGAGAGAAAACAGCTTCGTAGTTTCCACGATGTGCGCCCCATAAAAATCGACCGAGATTCCCACGGAATGTCAAGTTTCGTTCTATTTCTGTTTGTACATACCATTACCTGCTTGAAGCACGTGTTTAGGTGCGTATTGCGTCAATATGTTGGTCAACCTCCATTGGATAGTAGTGAAGTTGTTTTACGATCTCGAGGTTCTCTTGTTGACTTCACGAGGGAAGTACAAACATAAATTATCATGTCCTTTCGCTTCGCGCTTTCACCCGTATAGTTTGTTGTTTTACTGATATTTGAACTGTGATGGCTCCATTGTTCTGCTGTCAAATCGCTCATAAAAGCGATTGTGTGGGCCCAAAAAGGGAAACAAATGAAAATGCTTGAAACCAATGTTTGAAAACTCGAAGGACGACCTTGATACCCATAAAAAACAGGGGAAAAGCAAGTTTCGACTTGTAGGACAATCATAGTGTTGACGTGATAAAGGTTCGTTTGTACAGTGAGTTACGAACCAGTTCCGAATCAAGTAGGTTCCTTCTAGGAGCATTAGGGACGAGGATGAGAAATTGATTGTAGCAACCCTTGACCAACAATCATACATATACAACTTGAAACGCTGCCAATTCCAACGCATGGGTTTAATAATTTTTTTTAATAATGCGTGATTGCTTGTGTCATTTTGCGGTTCGGGAGCTCACTTCTTGGTTCAAAAATTCTATTATTTGCTTTGAGTGAATTTCTACGGATTTGGAGCTTATCCAACACAATTTATCGTCCATTATTACTAGGAAGTCACACTCCAGTTGCCTATGTGAGTAAAAACCTCGGAAGACCCCGTATTTGACCAGTTTGTGGTTCATAGCATCTACGCGTGTGAGGCGTCTGTTGGCTGGAAGCTTGTGCGAAAGAACGGATTTTTTACATCAATCAATCCAGAATTTAATTCTGGAAAAAACTCAATGTTATCCATGGTCTTGTTCAGTATCGTTTTTCTTGTAATTTCGACCGTATGATGTGAGGCACTTAATTTTTAATAATTTCTAATTGCTTGTGGGGCTTCGTGGGATGAGCGGACACCAATTAAGGTGGGCTGTCCAGAAATCGTGTGCTGAGCGGACGCAGTGTCATATGTTTGGAATCTGTTCGATATGTCTGACACTTGTTTCTAACTCTTGAAGATTCGGGGAATGGTCGCCGTCGTACAAGAAGTCTGATTTTGAGGGTGCTGCGCTAAATGCAATGAAGACTCAGTTGCCGTACGCTGAACTGTCAGGGTGCAATTTTCAGTTTAACCAATGTTAAACCAGAAAGTAGGTCTGACAGAAGAGTTTAAGGAGGACATCGAAACTCAAAATATATGATTTAATTGGTATGTCCGCTCATCCCACGCCACCACTTGTGATGATAAAAGTCGGAGAAAGTCCAGAATGCATCTTACGGAGGGCCACACAGCTTGGTTTTTTTTTGGGAATCTGATTAAAAGTCTGCTTCATCAAATGTGTGATTGTGTGCTTTAAATGAGAGAATGTCAACGAACAAGTGAGGTTCGAAGAACAAGGCGTTTTAAACAATATCTTATTTCATGAACTTGGTCAAAAGAATAGAATGTCTATAAATCGAATTTGCGAATTATGATGGATCAATACGTAGTTACGATTGCATAACCGATCGTTCTTGGCAGTATAGTGTTCAGGGTGAAATGAGAAATAGTAATACCAACATTTCGGGGATCTGATCTCATCTTTTACTTCTACTGATAATGTCTTGTCACAGTATGAATTCCATAAAACTGGACTGGTTGAGGAAAGTTTGGTGAATCAAATCGTTGAGCGTCTCGAGGTTGAACAAATTCTATGGTACTGGTAGTAGTACACACCCCCATTCATAATGCAGAATTTTGCTTTACTTAATTCTTTCCATATTCCTTTTTCAATTAGTTGAAAATTTATCTTCAGTTTACTTTACCCTTAATGTACCCATCCATGTGCTATCTTAGTGGTTAGAGTGTTGGACTATCGCGCGTCTATCATACAATGAAAAAATAATTATCTCTTTCGATGTCTTGAAATTTCTCATTTTTGATTAAAAATCGAATTCTGCTCCATGGTAAACCTCCAATGCAAATTTTCATCCTAAAATTCCAGATAAAAGGATAGAAAATCGATTACGTTGTATATGGAAGGCGATGAGATTTCCTCCAAGGCTGACAAAAGTTGGTATTCGTTCCCTGATGTTATCTCGCTTTCGCTGGAACGTTTATTTCACTTTCAATCATCAAATATCTTTCATATAGCACTTTTTTGGAGAACTCTTGTCGAGATCTGTTAACGTTGTAATGAAACTAAAAGGACGAAATTCCTTAAGACAACCATAGGGATCCTTGAGGTGTCATGAATGGTGATGTATTAAAAATCTTAATTTGTGTTACCATGCTGGTAATGACTGGTTGAGGATAGAGACTCCACATTCATTCCCTGATAATGCCAAATAACCACCCTACAAACTGTGACGAAGCCAAACTTAATCTCTTCATCCCCAACCACCCATTATTAAAAATGGAAACTATGGATAGGCGTGAAGCCTAGAACCATATGTTTTCGATCTAATTGCTTCCGAGTCTACCAAGGTAGCGGAAGCATTGTTTTCACTTTCGAAATGTGAAAATTTTTTTTGTCTCCAAAATCAAAAATTCCACTCGCATTTTGCGTTTTAGACCTTTCTGAACAATTTTGGTTCCGTGTCTGTCTGTGTGTCTGTCTGTGTCAGCAAATCCTTGTTACGGGCAAAACAACACGAAGTTATAGTCCGATGTTGATGAAATTTTCAGGGATTGTGCGGGTTGGGGTGTAGATGGTCCCCTATAGGTTTCATGACCCCGGATCAATAGTAGCCTCTACGCATGCGCAAACGTAAAATCCTTGTTACGCGCATAACTCCGGGAGTTCTTGACCAATTTCGATGAAATTTTCAGGGATTGTTCGGTTTGATGTGTGAATGGTCCCCTACGAGTTTCATGACCCCCGAATCAATAGGTAGTAGCCTCAGCGCATGCGCAAATTTGAAATCCTTGTTACGCGCATAACTCAAGGAGTTCTTGACCAATTTCGATGAAATTTTCAGGGATTGTGCGGGTTCGGGAGATGGAAACCCCTATCCATCAACGGATCAATAGTTTCTGCGCATGACGTAAAATCCTTGTTAAGCGCATAACTCTAGGAGTTCTTGACCAATCGGAAATTTTCAGGGATTGTTCGGTTTGATGTCTATAAGTTTCATGACCCCCGGATCAATAGTAGCCTCTGCGCATCCGCAAACGTGAAATCCTTGTTACACGCATAACTCCGGGAGTTCATGACTGATTTCGATGAAATTTTCAGGGATTGTTCGGACTGATGTAAAGATGGTCCTCGTGAGTAATAAAGAGAAAATAAAGTTTTAGCCTCGAGCTTGGATCGAACCATATTGAACCATCATTGAAGGATGCATATATTTTATTCTATGTTAAGTCAATAATAATTTTCAATGATCTATACATTCATGTTATGGATACGAGGAACCTATGTGCCACACCCACTTGTTTTTGATTCTTCTTAATAAGTGACAGCCAGCCTGCATGCAGCGATCCCATTTCACTTTCCACGATCTGTTCCATGTGGCAACGCCCTTCGGATCGAGTTTTCAAATGGATGATCATGCAAATAAATATGAAATTTAAGTGGCCGGCTCCTCCGATGATATCGGCTCCCACATTTGCAAGGGCACTCTCGCTCTTTTCTCCTTTCTCCCGTCATAGTTTATAATAACCCGGCTCCCATTGGCGGAGTCCGGTTCTGGGGTTGTACTCCCGTGGAACGCCGGGGCGGTTCGGAATCCGGTCACAGCAGCTTCACCTGACGAAGGTGAAGGTGATTCGGTCGTCGAATCCCATTTCACCTCCGAGTCAACGAGATAAGAGAAAATCGAAAGCTCTAGAATTTTTTTTGCTCAGGGCAGATCCATATCAGTCGCCGTCTTGATATTTACCTTTCGGGGTTGAGGAGTTTGGGATATGAAACTTGCTCCATCAACATCATTTCTGTCCTTCGAGCCGATATCTGGGCTCCGGTACCACCATAATAAATAACATCATAATCAAACCATCAGGTTTCTCTACCATAAGATGAAAGAACAGTAAACGTGCATATTTTCGTGAAAGCAAATCTGCAAAAAAACACAAATCACAATGTTATAGATCATTTTTAGCTAAATTTATTAACAAAATAATGGGGTATTTCTCACCTAGTGTCACGTAAAACTAGACTGAAAATTAAGAAGTCTTCTTCCAACCCAACCCCACAATTCTTTCTCAATTCGTTCCAGGGATACGATTTTTTTAAATGTTTTTGTTTCCTTAGAAAACCATAGTTTTGTCGTAAAACCACACGTTCCTCCTCCTTAAAACATCTTTTGTATTGTCCTATTGAAATCTGTTAAATGTCTTAAGCATAGTATGTGTCACTTAAACGCCCAGTGGACATTCAAAATCAAAAACCAACTCCTCAGGATTTCAATGGTAGTTCAAACATTGAGAATAGGAAAAAATTGGGTTTCTGAAAAAAGATATATTTATGGTATATATACCAAGGTGTTGTAAGTTTCCAAAAAAGTGTAGAAAAGCCTTAAATTTCACGAAAACTTGCAAATTTAATTATTTTCCTAGTGGTAGTATCAAATTTGCGATTCCTTAACAAAATCACCGAGGAAAAGAACAGAAAGCACCGACAAAAATTGGAGTACATAGTAGAAAATTAACAAAGGGATTCTCAGTTCTCTTGTGTTTGCCGTTCTGATAAGATTCAGATTGATGATTTTGTGGCAAAATGAAAAAGGCGTTGTAAGTCTGAGGTCGTCTTAATGAATTTCAGTACACGAAGTGATTGAAGTCGCCAAACGTAGTGCAGTTTTCGATATGCCTGTTTTAAAATCAGTAAAACTAAAATGAAAGTTGCTGTAAATAATGAGGTAAAAATAAAAATGCATTATACATAAACTACATCAGCGTAGTCATCGCAAGTTACTACTAACATGACTTGAAGAAAACTGAACATTTTATCGTCAGTGAAGTTATCGAGAGTAAACTTGAACGTTCGTGAATTTCACTAGTCAATATGAAACCTTTGACTACTCTATCCTCACTAGACGAATCTCGGCAAAATAGGAGTTTGTCATCAGAAAGCTTATTTAACTGTCAAGTTTTCCTGAAATGTGTCAGCTTCCAGCACGTTTTTAGGGAAGAGCAGTTAACGTACAAGCATTTTCTAGTTTTACCCAATGTTTTCAAACCAAGTGCAGAATACCATAACAAGTTTAAAAGTTTGTGTGCCAAAAATTTGTCGAGTTAGCGTAAATCGCTGTTATTTGGTAAAAAGCTGGAAAAGTTTCGAAAGACTCTCGCTTCTAAATTGTGCTAAATGACCACAATGTAAATCTTCTTTTAAAATGAGCAAAACTAAAATGAAAGTAGCTGTAAATAATGAGGTAAAAATATAAATGCGGTGCACATAAACTACACCCGCGTAATCATCAGAAGTTAACGCTACCATGACTTGAGAAAAGTTGAACATGTTATTCTACGTAAAATTATCGAGAGTAGACTTGAATGTTCGTGAATTCTATCTGTTATTATAAACCCATCCACTAATCTATTCTCACTAGACAAATCTCGGTAAAGGACTCGCAAATTAGACTTTGCCAATGGAAAGCCGATTCAATTTTCAAGTTTTCCTGAAATTCGACATCTTCCAGCACGTTTTTGTGGAAAAGCAGTTTTTCGTACAAGCATTTTCTAGTTTCAACCAATGTTCTAAAACCAAGCGCAAAATACCCTATATTTAAAAAAGTGCAAAACATGGTCGAGTTGACATTGAACGTTGCTATTCGGTAAAAAGATGGAAATTTTTCAAGAAAAGATCATTTGAAATCGAGTAAAATGATCACCATAATTCAAGTCTCAATCAAAATCCGTGCGTATGTCACTGGGAAGCTCGTATGTCAACTATCATGTTGCGAAAAGAAGTTCAAATCATCCAGAATGGCTTTATGAGCGAATTTATATTACATTCATATTCATGTTGATGGTTCTGATGTGTGAAGAAACTGTACATTTTACGGCGAAAGACTTTTTCTAAATAATATTCCGCTATTCAAACCAAATTCGAGAGTTTTGCTCATTTTAATGAAATGTAGGCTACCGCAATTTTCAAATTCTCAAAATCCCTTAATTTTTGAAAGATGTTATCATATTTTTTTCAAGTCTCGATCAAAATTCAAGCGTATGTCAATGGGAAGTAAGTAAGGGAACTGTCACGATGTGAGAAAAGTGTTTATATCCAGAATGGCTTCATGAGTGATTTTCAAATATTTTATTCATGTTATTCATCGCTGAATGTTTCGTATAGAGTTCATCTTATAATTCTAAGTAATATTTTGCTTTTGAAAATGACAAGTTGACAGTTTTTCTGTGGTCATTTTTCGTGATTTTCCAAGCATATTTTTTGTAATGGAGCCATTTATTGCTTGCAAATTTGGCACGGGCAAAAACTTTAAAAAATAGGGAGTCTTACCTATTGGTTATATATTTGTGCGCGGAATTTCAGTGGTTATAATACTTCAATACAGTAATGTGCCATTTATTGCCAAATTTGGTCTGTAGTGAGGGATATATTTGTGCGCGGAATGGGAGTCTTACCATTGGTTATAATACTTCAATACAGTAAATGTTTCCTGTAGTGATAGACACCTCTCCCGCTCAAATGAAAACTTAGCTCGACAAGCAGGTGAAACAGCGTTTTTCGGGCCCTTCTCTCTTCACCATATCCCGTTCATAACTCGTTCGCTCGACAACGTGAAAACCGCTGACGAACCCGCCGACTTCTCAACGTTTTAAACGATTGTTTCTCTCCGGCTTCACGGTGATAGAGCACGACGCAGGCTTCGAAGGTGACGCTAGCATTAGCACTCAGTCACTAACTACATTGCGCCTACCAACCGGGGTTTTCTCTTGTCTTTGAAAGTCTTGCAGTTTCTTATCTCTAACGGTCGTTACACCAGATTTACCTTATAGATAAAGTTTTTTCTATCCATTGTGTTGTTGTGCCTATTTCATTGCAGTGTACGTGCGAATATTGGATAATGCTGTGGGTTCCGTTGAATGATTCATCTCCGATTGCCACCGGCCTGCTCTCCATAGCCCCGCGATGTCCTAAATAAGTCTTTTCCATTTCACAAAGTTTAGACACACTTTTGAATGATTTCAGCTTAGAGAATAGATTTAATTTAAGATAATGAAGTAACCTTCCTACATGTAGGATCGCTCAAGAGATAGTTGCAGCTTATTTCGGCAAACCGACGATTAAGTTCTCGCGTTTCTACTATTCGCGTTTTGAGGTCATCTTTATTGAAATGACACGATTGAGGCCGGTTAATACACGAAAGGTCGAGAGAAGGTGAAGTAAAAATAATTCAAGGAAGCCATCTACGGCCCACCGGCTGGCCGGCTGCCCAGTTTCCATCCTAGGAAAGTTTTTCGCTGTCCCAACAACCGGTGTAGTCGAGGGAAAGGAATTGTTGTACTTCCCTGCTATTTTTGCGTTTAATAAAATAGGCCGTGCCATTGTATAGGATGTGAGGTTATTGAATCATACCCCATTGGGCTCTGTACCGCAGAGAGTTAACATTTTCTGCTGTTGTGTTCAGTTTACTCAAAATACAGCCTGCACAGAATTGGATTTTGTGTGAACATTGTGGAGGATGAAAATGAGAAGCCCTTGATCATTTGTTCGCTTGTAAAATATAGCATAGGAGTTCGTGCTGCTGAGAGCTCAAATCTGTGATAGGTGAGTGCGGCTCACTCGAGGTATAGCTTGCACAGGATTAGTATGAACCTTGAGAAGGATGAGATGATGTGGATCCCTTGATTATTTGTTCGCTTTTATAAAAAACTTCCTAGGAGTTTGTGCTGCTATGAGTCCAAATCTGCGATGGTTGAGGGCAGAACATTCAATGTATAGCCTGCTTAGGATAGGACTTTTTGTGAACCTGTTGAAGGATGAGACTATGTGGGGCCCTTGAGTGATTGTTGGCTAACAGGATTGTTGACCTTACTAGGGATTGTGCCTCAAGGAATTCAATTCTGCGATGGGCGAATACATTATACTCAACACAAGATTGAAATTTTTTAAGGACTAGACTCTGTGAGCCATGGATTAATTGTTCTATTTGAACAGACCTCATTGGGGTTTTGTCACGAAGTGTTGAACTGTGCGTGGCCCCAATCTTATTCAGATGGAATGTCCAACCATTGCTTTTAGTTCCCTATGATTTGTTGAGAAAAGCCCTTGTCAAGTTGGTTGTTCAGTTCAGCCCTTCAATACTGATCCAGCTTATGTTTTGTTGTTGACCCACTTGTTGATAATCCTTCTAAACGTTTTTTTGATAAACCAACCCCTAGCTGAGGCAGCAAATGGAGTTTTGAATCCCCTTCTTGCAATATGACCGCGTAAGAATTGCAGCTAAAACCTTGAACAATAGTCAAACATTAAAGCTCTAATGCCGTGGTGATGTTTGTCATGTATTGGAGCCAAAAGACCCCATCACCTAACGGATGAACTAGACCAGATGCCAGCCGACCTCTTGGTTTCCGAGGATATCAAGATAAGAACTTGATTACAATGATCACAACGATGAGTGATGGGATTTGCACAAAGATGATGTAAGCAGCCCAGGAAAACTAGCATCAAAATTTCGTGGATTAGGAGCAATCAAGTTAATGTGACCCAATGTCTCTCGGATTGAATGGAAATCATCCGTCCTCGTGTACCGTTAACAACCTTGTGTTTCTATTTTCCAACTTCATTTTTTTCCTCCTTCGTTGCACGATTAGAAATGAATTATTCCACCATCCTTGCTTGAATAAGGTACCCGTAGATTCATGCATAGAATCCTAGTTCTATTTTTTGTTCCACACCTCTTCCTGGTGTAAAAGGACGATGTTGTCTCTTGCATATTTATCTTTGTTCAAGAAGGCATTTATTTTCGCTCGCGTCTTTGGCAACGGGATCTTCAACGCGATTTATATTTCAGACGGTTTCAGCTGCCAAAGCCAGTAATCCTGCTCCCTCTTCCTTTTTCTCGAGTCTCAAAGAGTTTCTTCTCATTTGTCAGGACCAACGTGAAAGTTTCTTGTACACCGAATGGTAATTTTATCGTTCCCTCGTTTATAGCTGGATCAATCGAATATTCGTTCACTGAAGGTCAGGTGTTGGTAGTTCAAAGAGGTAGCCCCACGTACTATTTCTGTTAAGATGTACTTTTCCTGGTCTTACCTTATCAACTGCTTATTTATGGTGAAATTTCAATAGACTTACCTCGACAACACCAACCAATAAAAACCCATGCACCCGTATATGCAATGCCTGAATCTTCCTGCCTTCTGCAGGTCTTCAATGTTACTGGGTAGAAGATTGAAAGTCAGTTCGAATTCGCTGATAGGTTGTGCTGAAAGATGCTGCACAGTTGTATCAAAGTTCTTCGTGTGATTTTTAGCGGATTGAAATCCTGTAAACCTCACGTGATATCCTAAAATAGAAAAAGCCTAAGGCTGGACGTCTACTGGACGCGATTTCGAGCAAACAGTTCGCCTGATTTCAAACAGCGGGGTTTAAGTGGGATCCCGTCGACTACGAGCGTTAGTTTCGCGCGAGTTTGGGCGAACTAACGCGAAGGTGAAATTTTTCAATCTAGTTTGATTCAGACGGGCGTGATCGGCGATATTCGGCACGGATGTTGAAAAATTAATTGTTCTGGTGCAGGACAGACCCGCAATATGGGACCAAAAGCTGCCCCAATACCATATGCCCATTCTCCACACTGTCTCCTCTGCAAAAAAAGGGTCTTTCACCCACTCTTCTCTTACGCCAATTCTTCTTCCTCGTCTTCTTCTCACCATATTCGGAGACTCCAATGCATACAGTTGCTGTATGCTGTTCCAATGCATGCTGCAAGTGGCATTGTTCACCTCAGCAACACAATAAAAATCCAAAACAAGAAAATCCCGAAAATGAACTGAAGCGTTTTTAGCCAGAGTTCGCGTATAGTGGATGGGCTTCCTTGGCACGAAGCTGGGAACTGAAAACGAGTGCGTATTCGCGCGAAATCGCGTTCAGTGGACGTCCAGCCTAACAAAGTCGTCCTAGTAAACAATGCCATAATTGGAAAAGTTGTTCATTTTCTCTCGTTGCACTGCTCCGCTATAGCAATTAACGAAACTGCTCTACTGCACATGTGAAGCTAACCACGATTAGGTGAAGTCATTTAATCAATTCACCCCGATTCAGCCAACAACGACATAGGAGAGTGTTTCCGCCTGTTCGAACGCTACCATAGTATTTAAAACTAAGTTTGTTCGTATTTATGTACGTGTTCAACTATTCATCTGTTCCTCATAGATGGGTAAATTGCTGGAACGGTCTTATGGGAACGGTCCTTAAATGATCAGCTAGTTCCGGCGGTAGGTCAGAACCTCCAAAACATCCTCCTACTTCATAAACCTTGCTGTCCTTTGCAATCGATTGGTTTGGTTCCTGAACTTAAGTTATCATGGAACCATAGTTCACAATCTTGCTTATAGCCAGTTCATTAGCGGCGGAAGCTCATGGACAGGACAGCTCATGGAAGCAGCTGGACAGGAAGGGTGCGAAAGGTTGTTCTCGATAATTGTATATCGCATTTAGTTGTTATTAGATGCATTAGGGGTATTGAAACATTGAAAACCTCGAAGCAGGTAGTTATTTGAAATTTGTGGAAGAATTCCTTCCTATAAATCACGATCAAATCAGGCCGGAAACCCGTAGGAGTGGAAAATTTGAGTAAAAACTCGCCATGGGTAGAATTTTGTTGAATAATTTTCGATCTAATCATAACGTACCGCCCATTGATCGAATTTCACCTTCCCCGCATCTAATTACTGTGTCCATTTTGAAAAGGTGCTCTGGGTCCAGTCTACGCTCATTTCCAAGTATCGATCGTGTATCCTTCCCCTTCAGCGCGTTCGAAATTTCAACGGTAACAATCCTTCAGGAGAATTAAAGCCCCAGACAAATGAGGTGAGCTTTGAGCTGCCGAGAACCAATAAACTTTCTTACGTCCCGTTGCGTTGCGAACTGAGATATTTATGAGATAGCAACCTCCCGAGGAGTAATTACATTTGCTTCGCGGAGGGCCGACTGGCTCAGCGGTTGGTCTCGGTGGGTGGCAGTCGTCTTGTCCTCATTTTTCGCGTAGACGGAAATATTTAATAACAACATCATTTATTTCATACGTCATAACTCATAAAATGGGCCTACCAACTCCTCTCTGCTTTAAAATCAACGTAGATAGATTCAAAGTTTACTAACTTGTCCACTTTTTACTCTCTCTTCATCAAGTTCTTTAAACGTTAGTTTACACGTTAACTGAAAGTCTTCCAAGTGGTCTATTAATCGTAAAAACCTCATTTAATCAAGAATCGATGCTGTTTAAGACAAAGAACACAAAATTGTCACTAATTGTACCAATTAAGTAGAAAGGTAGGTACAAATTTTGGTACTGAATAATGTAATTTACGTCAAATTTGTTGTTTTCAAATTAGAACTCGCATACTCGTACTACATGAACTTTTTTACCAACTCGTTCCCGTAAACCGCGTAAAAAAACGCTGGCTCAAAAAAAGCTGGCTCAAGAAACCGAATGGACTGATTTTTTGCTGTTTAGCTACGGCAACGGAAAATAAATTTTTATTGCAGATTGTACACCTTTTGAAACGTATTATTGAATAATAAACCAAAACAACTGACTAATTGTTTAGCTACAACTGTTAGGATGTAGCCATAAGGGAAACTGCTGCAATAGTAAGGGCAACTGTAGTTTGGGGGTACTGTGCCAACGAATGTCCAGACTACAGTGAATCATTCAAGTTTGTGCGATCGTGATGTTGACCTGTCCAACACTGGACGCTGCAAAGTCTTGTAGGCCAATTATGGATAAACTGCTAAGCCGGAAGAGCTGCATTAAGATAAATTAATGAATAGAGAAGAGTTAGTGGGAGACAATGTATCGATCTCACAAAGCTGGTGTCCAAAATGTGCAAATAGCACACCATTAAACTCGCTTTTTGGGGGCCAGCCGCGAAATACCCAGATAGTATGAGAGCTTCATCAGTCGCTCACTCTACCTCCAGCAGAACTAAATTGGTAGGCAGGCATCTATTTGAAATGATGCCTGGTTGACTTTGACAAACTTGAGAATACAAACGGTCACATAAAGTGGAAGATAGTCTAACTCTGTTCAAAAACTGTTTCGCATTTTTTGTCGGTTATCTATGAAATAGTACACCTATTTTTGAGAATACTAAAAAACATAGTTATATTATTTCGCCTCAAACTTGGTCATTCCAAGGTGCGGAGAATCCAAATCATAAAATGTCCGTTCGTCTTCCATTGTTCGTTGCCCTCCATCCTGCAGTTAGACGGTTTTGTCAGATTTGCGCAATTCCAAGAAAGTGAAAGAAAGTTGTTAGAGCTCTTCAGTTTTCAATATTTATTGATGTGTACGTTTCGCCCATACAACGTAGGCTTCTTCAGCTAGTTTTTTCTTAATTTTTATAAATAACAGTCTTCCTTTTGTATATTCTAATGACTTCTGATTTGTTTGCATCGTCGTCGACTAAATTGTTTATATGTGCTACCCCAGTCATCAGTCTTGCATACTTCACATTAACGTTGCAGCTCAAATGTTGCATTGAAGTACCTTGGTAACACCCCAACTTCCTCATTCAACTGTTCCAGGTTAAACACTTTTTTGTTTGTTGTTAGTTTTCTTGAAGTCTCTTTCGTTGGTTGTATTGTTTATCAGTTATATCACATTACATGTTAGTTAGTTTGACTAACTCACATCTGATCCTGAATCCTCCACCTTCAAAAAACGTGTTTCATACTCTAGAAAATTTCAAAAATAACAACTAAAGAAACAGTAATCTAAAATTATCTTAATCAAACTAACTAACATGTAATGTGATATAACTGATAAACAATACAACCAACGAAAGAGACTTCAAAAACACTAACATCAAACAAAAAAGTTTTTAACCTGGAACAGTTGAATGAGGAAGTTGGGGTGTTACCAAGGTACATCAACGTTAATGTGAAGTACGCAAGACTGATGACTGGGGTAGCACATATAAACAATTTAGATGACCATGTCGACGACGATGCAAACAAATCAGAAGTCATAAGAATATACAATACTAGGAAGACTGTTATTTATAAAAATTAAGAAAAAAACTAGCTGAAGAAGCCTACGTTGTATGGGCGAAACGTACACATCAATAAATATGATTAAAAACTGAAGAGCTCCAACAACTTAATTCGCATAGAAAAATGGTCACACCATACCCCACCAACTCAACTAAAAATTTGAAAAAAGCAATTTCAACAGATGTTCCCGAAGATGTTGGTACAATGGGTGAACTCCTTTCATGAATCTTACACTTTGAATGGGACGAGTCCATTATTTTCCGGATTTTTGGTTTCCCTGATTTGTCGAATCAAGCTGTAGTCCTTCAAATTCATTTTTTTAGTCAGTAATTACACTGAGTTTAGATCATAGAGGTGTCTACTAAATCACTATTTGGTGTGAAAACATATTTAGTTGCCTTAAAACTTTCCCAACTCCGTAGGAAGCCTGACCGATATGAAAGCAACCTCCAGGAAGTCTTGTCTTGCACTAATTGTGTTATAGCTCTTACCGTTGATTCTATTATTGATAAACGATTTTCACTTTTCAAATGTCAAAATTCCTACAAGAATGGTAAATGTAAGGTGCTAATGCTTTTCGTTAAATTAAACTAGGATTACTTTTACCGAAATTGTGTTGATTCGAATATATAAACAAGTAATACATATAGCTTTTCTGAAATTTGAAATGGAACCAATTTCTGAAATTGATCAATGAAAAAATTCTGAAATTGGTTTGGAAATTTCCGAATTTGACTTGGAAAAGCTATATATAGCCAACCAATTCTATTTTGTCGATGTCGCAGGCTTCTGTCGTATAGATTTGTAGATCTACAAATACATTACCTTATCCTTCCCTACAAACCTCTCCTCAATGATGGACGTACTTGTATCTTGTTGTACTTATATCATAGTACAGATCTAGAACATTGTTATTCATCTACACATTAAAGTCAAGATAATAATTTCATACGCCAGTTGGGGACCTTGCAGCCACTTGTACTCAGAAAATTAGGTAAAAATCTATCGTTACTTACGTTTTTAATAACGAACTAAACTGCGTGATATTTTGTATTCGTTTTTTAACCTTGTTGTCGAGTGAAATCTAATCCAAAAAGAAATAGTTTTATTTGAATTTTGTTTGAACGTGTTGCTTTTAAAATTTTCTTAATTCTTGATACTTATTTTGTTCGCAATGAGTGTTTTGTGTTGACGTTATTGCTCCTTGTTCTTATATGTTTCTGATAACTTGAATATGAAAGGTTTCGATGGATCCAATTTTGAGATAGTTACTCGCTCTCTACGAAATGATATGTTTTGAAAAGAATAATTGTACATTGCATTCTTCATGTAAGTTTTGGACTCGCAATCAATCAGAAGTTTATGAACCCTCTTGATTCAACAGAAATTTCATAAAGTTCTGAGTCCTTCGAGTAATACCGATCAACCAGGAGTCTGCTTACA
The DNA here is from genome assembly GCA_031894815.1 of Creontiades dilutus. Taxonomy (NCBI): domain Eukaryota; kingdom Metazoa; phylum Arthropoda; class Insecta; order Hemiptera; family Miridae; genus Creontiades; species Creontiades dilutus. The sequence continues at coordinate 1,158,156 of JAVIWC010004007.1, forward strand.
GTGTTCTGAATAAATTATTTCCATGTTTGAGGCATCGAAAGGAAATTTGAGTGACGTTTATAATTTTAAAATCTTGTAAAAAGGAGAACATTTTCTCAACTTTTCCGATTGTGTCATACTTGACTTAATTTCGAAGTTGCCAATTACCGATACTTTTATTTTGAAACGCCTAGAAACTTATGGTAGATTTTCATTTTAAATTATTTTATTGTTTCACGTATCGGGATGAAAAGAAAACACATGTACATCAAAACAAAATTTGGTCCTCATCGAAACAATCTGCATTCGTTTATTATTTTGTGAACTATTATGTGCTGTTTAGGAAATGAGTTTTCGTCAATTCAATTTTCTGTAGATAGAACAACTTTCAACTAAGTTATCTTTATAATTACTCTAAACCGTGATTAAATTCACAACTGTTATAAAATTTGACGAGTATTTCCAGAAATTACATCATCTGTTATCCATCTTATAGATAAGGAGCATTTCTAGTGTGGAGACTCTCTCCCTCTCCCCCAAAATATGTGACATTTTTGAAGTACGGTTAATTCGACAATTGAACATGCAAACCCTTGAAGTTTATCAACTTTAGATAGCAGAAAACTTTGATTTGTGCCTGTTTTGTCAGTAAGAAGAGATTTCCTAATTTTTTCTGTTCTTTCATTTACAGACTGAGTCGGTGGAGACGACCGTCACAGAGAGAAAGAAGAAGAAGAAGAGCTCCTCTCTCGAGGGCGGCGAAGTTCTCACCAATGGAAAGACGAAGAAAACCAAAAAGAAGAAGACAGAAGAGAAGGAGAATCATATATCTGTCGTAAGTACTTTAATAGTATGCATTTTATTTAATAAGGCCCATCACAGGAGGAAGGTTTCTTTATGCGCTTTTACACATACATTTATAAATAAGATTTATTGCTACAACTGTATACACATTTAGCAACTTCTTTCTGGTCACTATACAACGTTTTGTCGTCAGCTCACTAACTACTCCAATCATCACATCACTTCAGTGGATCTTAACTAGGTCCAGGGATTTGGTCTTTTTCAGTAAATTCAAGTCACCACTGATATGCAGGAGGTTCAGTACTTCGACATTTATGTTTGTGGAGTTCTTCTGATCCATTGCTCGATTTCCAACTGCTTCGTCTAGCATCTCAACTTTGAGGTCACGATGGAGATCAGAAGTTCAGAAATGCCAGGGCCCATTAACGGTGCTCCTGATTGTTCTGTTTTTTTTTTATCTTCAAGTTGCTCTTCTTGTGCAAACGTACAAACGGGATTGATCTCTTGCTCTGGGATGGAGCACTTTGGTTTAAAACCATTTGGGATTTTCTCCCAATGAGCCAGTACATCCTTCTAAACTTCGGCCCATTTCTTCACGTGTTCCTTCCAGGGAAGTTTTGCATCCAGAACCATACCAAGATAAAGGAAGTATTGCCTTTAGGACGATCTTGAAAGTTGATTACTATGGGTATTATGGTAATCTCCCTGCATTTACAATTCATGCGAGTTGACTTAGTTTGGTTGAGTCTCCTTTTTTGTTGGTCCTCTTATAGATGCTGTTCACTGATTCTTGTAACTTTCTTGTGTGTTCCTCAACTTTAGAACCACAGGCCAGGATCGCAGTGTCATCAGCTGTGACAGCCGGGGTCCGTGGTGTGAGTCCTTACAGTGGGTAAACGAAGGTTGGTCAGTATTCCTGGTGATAGAATGGACTGCCAGACACGGATACTCCCAACAGTGTTTCCGACACACGAAAGTTTGAGATTCCGCAAACAAGCATACATTTTCATGGTTGATTAAAAATAAAATGAGGATCCTCCAAGCTGGATTCAGGTGAACAACATGAAGGAACAATTGCTTCAATAAGTGCTTCAACCCACTGAGGATGTCCAAACTGTGCCCTGAGATCCATTTGTGATTGGTAGATGGACAAATCCTTCACACGTTTTGCACAATTTGTTATTAACACAATTGTTGTAATAGAATATTTAGGTAATGGAAAAATGTGTGAGCCTGAATATGTCCCCCAAGTCCATGTGTTCAGTTCGCATAATCAATGCATTATAATGTGAAATATGGTTTTTTCCCATCAACCAGTAGGTGCATCTACCTGAGCATTACCTTCAACCGTAATGTTTTCTTTTCCATTTGGAGGCAAACATCCTACTATATACTTTGTGCATTTGCCTAAAGTTTGTTACTACTTGACTTCAAGTAGACGAGCGCTTTGCTTATTGATCTTAAGGAATCCTTGTATTATTCACTGTATCTCTCCCCCACCAGTGCTGCCAACTGCCACAGATTTTACGGGTATGTCCCATCTTTCTTCGAGTTAAATCAGCCTCTTAAAGTTCAACTGTTTTTTCTTTGGATGATCCGTACCAAAAATCGAGCTTCCACTCGTTATAAAAAGAAATTTTTAGAATTTTCTTCTTGATAATCAATTTCTGGATTTCAATTGAGATTAACGATTAGGTTTCGAAATGAATTCTTCTAAATAGCTGTAAACGGAACTAGTTGAAGCTGTTTGAAATTTTAAACAAATTTTTTCATTAGCGTTTTATATGTTGGTGTAGTTCTTGAAAGTTAAGTGTCGTCGTGAATAGGAGTTTGTGAACTTTCGTCAGCTACAAAACAGAATACTCAATTTTCTCTGTCGTCCCATTGCTAATTCCCACTGCGATAACACAGACGAATTCGTGCAATTCAAGATTGCAAGAAATCACAAGATCAACCTTGATCAACCATGATGTAAAATGAAGGAAATTTGAGTATTAAATTGTTAAATTCTCTATTGCTACGATGTTTTTCCGTCGATCTGAGATCTTACGATTTGTCTTCACTTCAATATAAGATTTTGGTATCGTTGATCGCCTACCTTTGGTAGTTGATCAATATCCCCCGGTGAGTTGATGATTACTTATCCATGGTTTCCAACATAATTTGCACTCCTGCCTTTGATTCTGCGCTGCATTTTTTGGGCAGGAAAGAGATCGACTTCCACCTTTTCAAAGCTTCAAAAACATTTTGGATGTGATGTTCCTCATTCATTAATTCTCATATGTTGCACTGAGAACATTCCAGATCCAAAAAAGAAAACATATCGCAAAAATAGATGTATAACCGTACACGTACCCATTTAAACCTTTCCAATGTTCGACCTCGAGATGTAAAAAGGTACCTACTCAAAAACCTCTAGTGAACATTAGGGATGTGATACCCAACATGGTTTTCCTGAATTGTTGTGCGTTTGTAGAGAGTTAAATGTGTTTGTTTATGCTCGATTCTTCGATAATAATCCATCTGTGACTTTCTATTAGGTTTCCTTTTGTTGATTGATGAATTGAAGTAACTTGAATTGTGGTAGTTACTAAAATAGAAATGTTTCGAATGTCTTATAGCATGAATTGTTATGTTGTCAAATTAGTACTCCAGTTTGAATGTTTAACGCCATTATTTTTTAAAACGCTGCAAAATATTCAAAGGTTTATTATTTCTGTATTAGATAGCCCTGCTACGTGGATCATCGGATTACCAGAAATGCAGGGGGGGTTAAACATGTTTTCTTTCCTTGGTATATTACAATGGTTCATTGTTGGAAAAGTGGTATTTGCTCGCAGTTACCTAATATCTTGATGTGTACACTTGATTAACATTTCTACGAGTGTTGTAATAACATTTATCGTTGAGTGTGATTTTCTGACTAACGAGTGACTAACATTTCGATCAGATAACGAACGGGCACCACAACCACCACCATCCGACGAGCCCAGAACCCCTCGCTCCGGCCCCCATATCGCCACAGTCTCAGATCTCCGTCAAAGAAGACGATCTCTCCAACATCTGCGTGAAAGATCTTGTAAGTACCTTCCTTCCGCAGCCCTTACAAGGTTGTATTCCCTAAAATACTAACAACCAGTTGGTATTTACGTCAGGTTCATTGGGTTCTGAGGGTTTCACGCTTGCGTCAGGTCCTTGTTTTCCAGTATCTGCAATGTCGTTCCGCCTTCTTGATCTTAGCTCTAGAAGTCTGAAAATGAATGAGACATTCCACGCGAGAGCTTGAACTACAAAATTAACAGGTGTCTTGATAAATTTTCAATTTACAAGCTAAAATCAATTTAGAAAGTTAGTTGGTCGTAAATGGTGGTCTTGAAACATTTACATTCTAACTAAGCAAAAAATGTATTCTAACATTGCTTACTGTAGAATTTCCATTCTTACCCATTTGGGGTATTCCATGCGAATGGGTTAACCTCGCCACCTATAAATAAAACCACCTGTATTTCGGAAAGAGAAAAACTCCCGCTTTTCTGTATTAAGCCTCCCAGATAGTTGACGGAACTGTTTGAATATCCGATCTCAACATACATTCATTATTACGACCAATACGAGTAGATCTCATGGTGTTCCGGATTGAACTTTGTTGTTGAAAAATTAAAATCACAATTTGGAAGCTACGAACAATGTTTAAATATTTATCCGAACGTACTAGTTTTTCAATCAAAATTATATCCTACCCCCACAATCCGTTTGAAAACTAGATAATGAATTTGCTCCCGATCGGGCAATTAAACTTTTTTTTGCCAGAAATAAAGCGTACATTTGTACAATATCCAGTTAAATGGTCATTCTGGAATATCAAGTCGTTAAGTTTCAGTAAACACAAAATACCTGTAGAATGAAGGAAATTGCTATATTTTAATAATAATAAAATAAAATGCCCGATCGGAAGAGTCATTTTCAAGTTTTCAAAGTCGATTTTTGAGATGAAACACGGGTTTTTGGTCTGAAAATGTGTGGAGTATTGTTTCTCATTCAGGGGTTCAACATAATCAAAAATGACAGATTTATATTTTGGTAGTTGGAAATGGCCCAAATGCGTGTGAATGCAAATCCCTCAATTTTTCCAATGCGCGTGTTAGAATCAATTTTTCCCTTAGTTAGAACGTGAATGTTGTAAGATCACCGTTTACAGCGTAATTGATTTTCTAAATTGATATTAGCTTGTATAATAAGACTCTTGTTGAATTTAGTTAATTAATAAAACAAATAACATGATTCAGTGGGTTCTTGACTATGTAGAATACATATTGAGAGTTACATCTTGAGACTCGGTCTTGTTTTGATATTGCCGATCCTCAGGGCTTGAAGACAGTATGTTCCTAGGACGACATTCAAACGCTAATGTGGCCGTGTCGGTGGTGCTGGGATACAAAATTCTAACGCACTTCAAAAACGACAACCAAACTGGGTGGGCAGTATAGCTTCCTCACTTGGTATAACATGGACTTAATTTAACGAGTCCGTGAATTAATACCAGGAAATGTTTGAAACGTGTTTATGGTTCAACGAAACAGCTCACGGAACAACTCAAAAAATCGGTTCTTTAGCAAATCGCGTTCAAAGTTTCACGTGGCACGTGGAATAAAGACACGACTGCTCTCACGTGGAGTATGTTTCATTTAGCCTCGTTTTCATCTTTGACGGACAAAATAGACCTTTCCTGCTATTCTATACCAGTGCTTACTCGGAAATGACAATTTTTGAGTTCTTCTCTTATTCCATGACTGGTGCGACATGTTTAAGAAACTATCGAAGCAACTCGGTCGATCACTTAGTTCCGGATATTGTCACTGACATTGTACCAAAAGTACAAGAGTAGCTCAAACATCAAATTATACTGCTCTTTCTCGCATTGACTGAAAATGTCATCACATTTCGCCAAATAGTTTCAGCGTTTTGCATGCATGCAGTAGCTTCAGTTGAACCAAAGTAAAGAAATTCATGAGTAATTCATTTGAGATTAAGTCTACCCTTCAAGTACCCTCCAGTTCTAATCAAATTAGTATACGGTTCGTCAAATTCTGATGAACGCTTTAGAAAAATCACAGACACTCCCCTTCTTGTCTAGAAGCTAATTGCAAGAGCTCAAGATAATTCCATTAAAATCGAACTGTACCTGACTAGAAATCGGACAATAGTCCAAGGACCAAACCGATAGACAGACGTGGATCCAATATTGATGAGAAACTTGTGAATCCCAAAAAAGTACTAGAAAATTATGATTATTGTGAATTTGGAGCTTGGTTTCGGTGGTTTACGAAATTGTCTCCAGTTTAAATGCATAATCCCTCCCTTCCCCCACCTTCAGGATGTTGTGGGCAATCAAAATTACCTGTTTAGAGCTCACTTTTACGAGGAGTCTCAATCTCAAACAGTTTCTGCGTTTTCCCGTGTAGGGGACAGCAGTAAGTTAGCTTCTGCTAACTGCACAACCTCAAGACAATTTCATTAACATCGAACTGTACCTGACTCGAAATAGGACCACGCTCAAATCATTAGACACACGCGGACCAATTATTGCTGAGAAAGCCGTTAATCTTAGAAAGCAGTTGGTAATTTTGATTTTGGTGGGTTTGGAGCTTGGTTTCGGTGGTTTACAAAATTTTCTCCAGTTTAAATGCGTAATCCCTCTCTACTCCCACCTTCAGGATGTTCTGGGCAATCAAAATTACCTGTTCAAACCCAACTTTTACGAGGGAGTCGTAATCTCAAACAGTTTCTGCGTTTTCCCGTGTAGGGGGCAGAAGTAAGTTAGCTTCTGCTAACTGCCCAATCTCAAGACAATTTCATTAACATCGAACTGTACCTGACCCGAAATAAAACCACACTCAAATCAATGGACAGGCACGGACCTAATATTGCTGAGAAAGCCGTGAATCTTAGAAAGCACTTGGTAATTTTGATTTTGGTGGGTTTAGAGATTAATTTCGTTTGTTTACCTAATTGTCTCCAGTTTAAATGCCCCCCCCCCCCCCTTCAGTATTTCGTGAGCAATCAAAATTACCTGTTTAGAGCCGACTTTTACGAGGGAGTCTCAATCTCAAACAGTTTCTGCGTTTTCCCGTGTAGGAGGCAGCAGTAACCGGCTGTTAACAAGCTGGGAGAGCTATGAGTTAAAAGAAAAAATAACAGTGACGTAGTGGCAAGGTAATTCTCACTACTTATTTCAACGGAATGACATTGCGGGTACCACCTCTTCCAAACCCTTGTCCCACCTCCATTTCGACTATTGTACCATCTCCACATCAATTTTGACTCCTCTTCCCCCCCGAAAAAAAACTCCGACCTTCGTCATCGTTATGCAATTGGAGGCAGACGGAGACAGCTTTACCTTACCTTCCTATATCGCTTTAGGTTTGCCCGTATGATAATGGTTTACCTCCCACTTCATTCCCCTCCCTAGCTCACCTGTTTATCACCTTGTTTAGTACCTATCGATACGAGGAACAAGGCGTGTCCGTCATAACAGCGAAAAAACCTTCTTTATCCACGAAAAGTTTTCTTTTTTTTTATGATTTATTTATTTGTCGTTTTTTGTAATAATTTTGTGGCACTTTCGAAAATGTTTCTCGTTCCGTCGGCCTATCTCATCGCTCGGAGAGCGTTGTCAACCAACGACCTCGAGGTAGGTTGTGATGAAGTACCTGCTTGAAAGAAAAAACCCCACCTCAAAAAATAAGAAGCACATTAAATTAAATTTCGCGCAAATGGTGTTCGAATTTAGAAATAAATGCAAACTTGGGACAAATAAAAAGTCATTTATAGAGCTGGATGACAAACTTCCTTTACCACGTATCGCATTCTCAATTATGAACAGAGACGAACCTTTAAAGCCAGAGAAGTTCAAGATATTATTTTTGCTGTCAATTTCCTCAACTATGCTGAATGGAACGCAGTGGAGAAAATATTTTCTCAAATCAGAATCAGAATTTTGTTTGGTGTTGAAAATCATCGAATTGTTAGTTTGAAGTAATTGCTTCGATTAACTGTCAATGCTCTAATTAAGTGATCGATGAGATAATAAGGCAAATATTTGTACGTTATTCAAATGTCCCGCCAGAGCGCTCCCATATACCGGTCAACTTCCATGTGTACTCTTTCTATATTACAGTTCGTCCTTTGTATTGGGTAGACCTATTAAGATGTAAAGCGGTAATCAATAGCGTTAATTTTCACCTCCCTCAACTCAAAAAAAAGCAAGGATTTTGGAAAAAATATCAAGTGGGCAGTGCCGTCACCGCCATTATGGATACCAAAAACTCATACCATGTTCGTATTTCAGGTGTTCAACATGTTCAAACGCTTTTCCGTCTTATCATACCTTTGTAATAAAAATATATAAAGTATTATTGACCCCAATTTAATTTAGAATTTACTGAACTATTTCTAATCCCGACCGACAGTATTATATAGCGTATCCAATTAGAAATTTGGAATTAATTTATTCTGGGCAGATTTGAAATGAATTCAAGAACGCCAAGTCTGAGGAAATGGAAGCGGGAAACTGGCAATGAGTCGTTTTAAGGCAAACGATAAATACATTCCTGTCTAGAACATTTAGAGCATCAGTACGTAACATTCTACAAAAATTGTGTTTTAATGTGACAGTTTTAAATTAGAGTTGTAGCAGCAGTGATAAAATAATAGTAATAAACTACTTTAAGAGCCCATTTTCTATTGGTTGAGTTACCAACAACACACCACCTCATTGCGGTGAATTTTTTTCTTTTAATCTCGTTCCTGTTTGAAAATTCATAATCAGATTTGAGACGTTAGTAATTTGATTGGAAATATTGGGGATTAGGATTAGGAAATTTGCAATTCAACTCAATGATCAAGTTATGGACTGTAGTCCTTATTTCTTTACCAGTGGATGCCGAGCATTAAACAATTTTGTTTTTCTCTGGAGTCATTGAAATAAGTTGTTCATTCCATACTTTTGCTAAATATCTGGTTTCATATGACGAAATGTATTTATATCAATACTTTACACTGATTCGAGCATTCCATTACATCTCTATTTGCTTAAATATCAACTTAATCGGCCCAAGTTTAAATTTGTTTCCTGGGATTTGAAACTGGTTTTCCCCAAGTTAAATTTATTCCAGATTTTCAAAAGTTTAATTTAATGTGCTAGCGGTAAATAACACACATAATTAGAAATTACAGTATGTACCTTCAAGGCTCACCGTTATCGTTGTTTCCATAGTTTTTTTAGAACCTTTCCGACCATTGTTGGCATGTTTGTTTATGTGGCGGTGATCAATTGGTTATATCTTATCTATCAACCAAAATTTATTCGTTGAAAGGAAAATTGTTCGGGCTTGAACTATATTTTCCCGGGACCCAGTCGGCTGAAGAATTATCTGTGCAACTCAGGGAAGTCTGTATGCTCGTGTGTTGCATGCGTTATTGCGTTGTGTGTAACTACTCAAAAACCAAACATGTCATTTTTCAAATTCTCAAAAAATCAGCTCTTTAAACGCACCAACGCAGAATCGTTAACATCCATCTCGGGTTTCGCCTTGAAATTTAGTTTCGTTGTGTTTCGATAGGTAAAGAGCCTGTCGTTTGTGACACTTTGAGTGCTTTCTGAAGTATCCATTTGGTTAATATATGCAAACGCTCTGTGTTAGCTTCAAGTCTTTCAAATGACATGCGACTACGTCTTTCGAATAATTTCCCCATTAGACTTGAATTGTGTACTTGTGCATTTCACAAACGCTCAGTCACGTTCAATCATACATTTTTCATTACAATATAAATACTCGCACAGTTCAGCTTATAGTGACAAGTCTTATACTGTTTGAACATAATCATAGTTCATGATTAGGCTCACTCAATGCAACTTTCTTAAACTCTTTCAAAATATGGTTACTGAAAACAACATCATTTTTGTCTGACTGAAATGACTCCATCTAGAAAATGAAAAAACTCAGGTCCTACAATAGAAACGTAAGCCCTTAAGTAACATAGTGGGCAACATTCTATCAAACCAACAACTTTTATAGCATGTTGCAAGTGGAATAGGCACATAATTAGAAAGTAGTGTGAAGCCCATTTTTTCTAAACCAACTTACTAATTGATGAATTGTTTTTAATCGAAAAGTGTAGGTTTCGGTAGTTGGCTCATCTTTAAATTTTTCTCGAGCAAATATTGTTCTTTGTCGTTGTTCTCGCATTTGCGCCCAGCTTCTGTGCTTAACGTTGATTTCGGATATCGATTAAACTTTTCCTCTATAAATCCGCTTAAGTCATGATTCTTTAACCATACTTACCAACCTAGCTTTGCCATTGATCCAAAAATCAAACGTTTTAACTCCTTAAACATTGAAACTTTACTAGTCCCATGATTCGTAACACAAGCTGATAACTAAATACCTACAATGGTGTTTTATGTTGTATATTATGGATGTTTAAATCTACGAACAGAACTAATGAAATTTAACGAGATAGCCCAAGCCTTACCGTAAATGAATTACATGCTATGAAACACTCGATTTTGGAAGCAACTCTTGAAGACGGAATTCCATTGCAATTATAACAGCTGATTCTTTTGTCGCAATTTCTAATCGATTCTTTCTATTGGCAATAACGTTTAAATTTAAGTTTGTGTTGGCGCTTTTGGTTTATTATTCAATAATAAACCATTGTATCGCTCTTGAAAAAAAATTCTAACCCCCCTGAAAATTTCATGGTTTACGTTTCAAAGGGTGTAAAATCAAATCTGCAATTGAAAATTTTCCGTCTGTCCGCCTTACGCACGATTTCTCTCAAACGGCTGGAGCAAAATATCTGAAATTTTCAGGAAAAATCAATATTGGTCCGACAACGCCCCAATTCTTTAGCCAGCACTCTCACTTAATTTAAAGTGCCCTTTAAGGGTTGTCGAAGTTTTGTAAAATCCCTAAAAACCTCAAAAAAGTCAAGGCGGTATAAATTTAGACTCTTTTTGAAGAACTTTCCATGAGGAATCGAATGAGCCCTTCCCCAGGTTCGTAGCTCAAACCATTCCCGATATACGGCCCGATTTATGGTGCCAACATTTGCGTTTTTTTGGTTTATTATCGTTTGTTTTCATCGCAGTAACCTAGTGATGTAGTAGTGTGGGTACTGGAGTGAACTCCTAAAAGGCTTTGTAGCCGATACACGGGTTGAAGCATTCTGATACGCATGAAACGCTGCAAATTCTTTCACTGGGGTTTATTATTCAATTGACTTGCGTTCATGATTTGAATTTCTACTAAGCTTTGGGGTGTGCGTGTTTCACAGGTGATAGAGTGATTATCGAATTTCAGGAGGCACACAAATATGATCAACTGATCAATCCAAATAGGTATTTTGGTTGAGAACAGATTTACGTGCTCTATGCATATCTCCTGAAATTCAATAATCGCTCTATCACCTGTGAAACACGCACACTCCAAAGCTTAGTAAAAACTAATCAATCAAATAATTTTGGTCACGTGCTCTATGCTTATCTCCTGATCATGACCTGTTAAACACGCACACTCCAAAGCTTAGTAGAAATTCAAATCATGAACGCAAGCCATTTGAATAGTAAACCCCAGTGAAAGAATTTGCAGCGTTTTTTTCTCTGGTTCTAGCCTTTAGTGAGATTCAACGATCGTGTGAACACGAAGCATTCCGAGTTTGCTTATTCGATTGGTTGAAGCGACGTTTATCAACAGCAAACATGAGAACATCAGAGTTATTTCAAAAGTTCTCGATATTTCGGTTTTTTAAATGTTTCAGCCCTTGGATTTTACTCTTTAGAATTGACAGAACCCAATTAGATTCAATTTGTGATTTTTTGACTCCAGTTCCATTAGGTTTGATTCCGTAGTTCTGGAGATCGGCAGGCTAACAGATTTTGTTAAAATTTCGTATTCTTCTGATTTTGAAGAGTAGAACAACTAATTTTGAAGTTTTTTCTTCAAATATCATTCATTTTGAAATCAAATATTGAAAATAGTAAAACAATTCTTACTGAGTGAACAAGAAAACGGTGCTACGCCCTTCATTGATATAATTCTCAAAAATCCACGTTTGGTTTTCTAAATATTTCATTCTTGAGTCCGCTCGAAGTAATACCACAACGTCCAGGTTTGTGGTTCCCCTTATTTCTCAGCGGCTTGAAATAACTCAGTCAACACGTCGGTTTAATCTTCCGTTCAGAACAACTTTTCTGCTAGACTAACATCTTATTTTTCTCACTGCCATTAAGTTACCACGCAACCACCACTTTTACATATAGGGTACCGTAAAAGTAACGCCCCCCACCTCTTTTCCAAATTTTGTAGAAAGCATCATTAACTAGTTCATAAGTCAATATCAATTTTATACTTTTTCTTGTACCTTCCTCTTCCTTTAGATCTCTTCATGCATCTACTAAACGAGATTCTACTGTATCTCGCTACTCAATTTGGTTGCTACAATTTTTCTATTTTCAAGTTTATCTTAAAAACTCGTTCATTCAAGTGTCCCTTGATTACACAAAATAAAGTAACTTGTTTATTCACCTTGAAATAATGTAAAATTACTTTAAAAATGAAGTAATAATTGCTATTAGTTACTAGTCCTGCATAATTGTGAATTTACCGAATCAGATATTGTGCGTTTCTGACTTCACATATAACAAACATACACAAACATAGTCACCAAACTAAGATCGGAATTCAATTTGATTGATATGAGGGCAGAAGTAATTGTGCATAATGAGCCTTAATTTTTAGGATTCCATTTCTACAGTTGCACAATGTTCCATAACTGTCATTTTTAACCCAAATTACAGTGAAAACAGTGGTTATTTATCATTGTGCTGAACGTTAATTCCATACCCAACTCTGACATTGTTGTAATCCCCAATATTATACAGACTTACTGTGCGTTTTTGATTTATTTGCTTAGGTGCACACTAAACCAAATTAGTTTCCCAGACGAGGAGTCCAAATATTCTAAATTCATGCAGGAACTTTGATTTTTGGATGTCAACAACCACTCAAAACTGGAAAGATATCACAAAGCTGTTATTATCTAGTTCATAACTACTCGGTTACAACGGTTTTGGGAATTGAAGAACCTTTTTCGATTACCACTCGTAAATAGTTTATAATATAATTAGAATAATGGTTTGCAAATAAATATTACCGAATTAGGGCAACTAGAAAAAACTCTGCGGATTCTAATTCATGGGTTTATTATGTTTTGGATAATGCTGTCACTAATTATTTGCTATGGGTGAATACCCACGGGTCTGAAACCTATCGTAGTCGATTTGGGGTCCAAAATACTAGGAAATGAAGGACACCTCAGTTTCCCAGGATAGTAAATACCTCCAACGAACAAAAAAGTTGAACAGTGAAGGTCCCCTGTAGCTTGAATGCGTTTGAGGCGATAGAAATCCATGTGCGAAACAATAATTTTTTACATCTACTACAAGAATTTTTTTCGGCCGTACAGCAGACGGACATTGCGGATTTGGAATCCATTAACCTTGAAACGTAAGAGGACGAAATCAGAGTTAGAGTTATGAAACAATTTTGGTAAAAGATTAAAAGGCTTATTAATGAAAATACAATAGTTAACCAAAATCATCATCGCAGTAAATGTGAATACGAATCTATTTTTTTCTTTCTTTTGTCTAACTAGGATTCCCTTTGGTTATATGCTATAAACTGAGATATTCGTGTCGTGTACACAAAATTATACATTCTAAAGACCTGTTTAAGAGTGTTGAATTTACAGATCGTATATTACGATGTATTCGGCATGTTTAAAGGGGCTGTAGTTCAAAATTGCTGTAGGTACACATTTATATTTTTATGTTTTGATGCATATGAACTGAATTATTTTATTAAAATGTAATTGTTTATTGCATGAGTACCAGATTAATAAAATGTATTTTGTATGGCGTAAATATTGTTTATGAATGAACGAAACGCATTTTTCTTACTTACTACTTGCCTCACTTCACACACGCATGATTTATTTTATTTATTTGTTTCTTGTTTATTGTTTCTGATTTTCTGTTTTTATTTCTGGATAGTTGCTATTTATTTGCATGGTTTGTTGTGTTTTTTTTTCTTATTAGAAACTTAACTACGTGAATGAGGCCTCTAAATCCACCAAGGCACTTCCTTCCGAAATTCCCGTACCACCACCTGTCTCTATTAGAGAACTCGTGAGTAACTTTCCTCTTTTGTAGTACCTTTTGTATACTTTAGCTATGTACTCGATTCCTTACTATTCTCTTTTCTTCTTGTTCTTCGCGGATAGCTCGTCATTTTTGTATAAAGCAAACTTACCGGTTCATATTTTGAAACAAAAACGAAGAAGAAAGCGAGGAAAATGTTTGGTATTTGAACCTCAAAGTTGGGAGTGGGAAATGTAAAATCACATTTATTGTAATCTTACAATGAAATTAAGTAAGTTAGTCACATCTAAACGTTGTCTGCAATCCTAAAAAACCCAGGATTTCCTACGTACAGTACTTTTTTAGTTACCTCTGGGACTCTTATTATACCAAAACTGCAAAGGAGCCCATTGCAGAAAAATGAACCCATCCATCCCATCGGGCATATACCTGGAATATTTTGTAATGTACTGTTTTAAATTAGTTGAATATAAAATTAATCCTCTGGTAGATTTAAAACTCATAATATACGCATATATCATTAATTAAAGTGATTAAAATCTCAGCGAAAAATTAATCATGTACAAGCGGTTGGAAGCTGGCTTAAAAAATCGTCTGGCTGGACTAAAATTCATACTGTCCCAGACGCGATAGTAGTTGGGAAAACAGCACAAACCAAGGCCGTTATACACAAACAGCACTTTATACTAACGTACCTTCAAATGCCATGAATTATTTTTCTGAACGCTACCGTACCCTAAAAATTTTGTAACATGAATTTATTACCTATAATCTGTGGGTCACATGGTGATAGGATTGTTACTTGGCCCGTTCCAATGAGTCAATTAATTCAATATTAATTCCAGACTCCAACTTTACGAAAGTACAGAGTAGAATTAGTCGGATCTTGGTTTGGGTTCATGCTAATATTGAGCCTATATTTGCCTTTTAACCATACACTGCGTCAACTTGGGGTTCTGTAGTTATGTTTAACTACGTTCATCTCTTGAAGCCATTATTTAAGAAGAACACAAGCATAATATTAATAATTATTAACTGTTCGGTTCTGCTTCTTATGTCAGCCCTAAAGTACTCAATCTAAAGGTCTTGCCGAATATCGTCAAGAGGGCAGCGTTAACTTTTGCTGTCCACCGAATCTAATGATTATTCTCGTGTCTTATTAGTTGATGGTTCGTTCATTCCAATCTTTTATTAAATTAAAATCGTTTTCCTTGTTAGGTTACAATTAATTTAATTTTGAATAGTTGCTGCTCAGTGTGTTTGTAGATAGATCTTTTTATTTCTACTATTATCTACAGGGTGTACAGCGTATGATCCGAAAATCTTCGCACACGTATTCTACAACTAGTTTCCAACGAAAAGTGCCTCGTAGAGATTTTTTTTTAGAGGCTTCGTTTTTGAGTTATTTCAAGATTTTTTTCGTGTTTTCGAACTTACTCCACTAAAACGGACGTAACTCCGGCGTTTTCAAAGTATTTGCAAATATAAGTATGCCGTTGGAAAGAGCATCAACGTTCAAACAATTCACAAAAAATTTGACATTTTTTAAGACACACAAAATCTGCTCAACTCTTTTCAAATTTCTCTACTAAATCCGTCAAATCAATGAGATGTAGAGAGAAATCGCTCAATTCGTGTGAAGTCTGAAATTGATTTGGTAACTCGTAAGGAGTTCGGAATGTAGAATAGTACTTTACTCTGTACCATTCCATAATCGACGTTTCGAGGAGAAGATGGAAACATCTTCATCAGCACGCCCAAATCCGGATCTATTAGAAATACGTAGAAGAATTAGTTATCAACTTCCGGGAGCATACCGCCTTGGAAACAAAACAGCAAAACCGCATTTCTTACTTAAACAAAAGGCTTTTCATGAAGAAGTCAGCGACACACGAATCGTAGAGTTTTTTGTTTGGTATCCTTGCAACCTGCCCCCATGTAAAGGCGCATTAGAATAAACGAATAGCAAACCCGTTCATGATAAGCATGACTATGTATCTCGTAAAATCTGATTTTAAAATCTACTTGCATTGCTTTGCAACATGACGCCAATGCTACTTATGCAATAATTTACCTTTTTCTACCGCTATATTAGCTTTTCATCGCTTGAATTTTACCAACCAACTTACCGAAGCGAGTTGTTAGCTCTATGTACATTGCGTAATTTTTGTCGTTCACCCTTAATTATTACTTTACTTTAGCAACCGATTTTATGAGTAGCTTTGGCATGTGATGATTTTGCATGGATTTTGATTGTTTTGTCGTCGGTTTACGTTCACAGCGGCGCAGCTTTGGCGATCTTCATAAAGCTTGCGAAATCCTCGACGCTAACGTTCATGATAACAATCAAATCGACTTGCACTCAGTAAGTATTCCCGTTAATTCGTTCTCTATGGGTCAACCCATTCGTCACGTTGCCCACAAATTTGATTTTTTGTTTTTGCACTGATTTGTTTTTTTTAACGTTTAATGATTGATTTGAATCTGAATTGTTTTGATTCATCAAGTCTGGAACGTGATCATAAGTTAGATAGGTATTATAGGCAGATAGGTCCAGTCTGTAAGTGCTTGGCGCATTAAACATTGCAAACTTAATGGAAATTTCACAAGTTGCTTAGCACTATTTGTTGATGCTTAATCCAAGTTTCGAACCCTGTGGACCCTGTGGAAAAATCAAGGGAGGCGAAAAACTGCGAAATGTGCGAACTTCTTTCGGTTTTTGCTGAATAACTTCTTTCATTTACATTTCACGGCGATTATCACTTTATTATTTTTGAAAAAGCGTCCAATTACCTACAATTTGAGCTGGTTGAACGTGCACACTGTATCATAAAAATGGAAATTGTCAAAATTCCTCGAAAATGACCAACAATTCAGGGTTTTCACCAATAACTTGGTAGGAAACACCACTGTGGATGGTTCAGAAGTCCAGACGGAAGATCCAAAATATTTTTGAGATTCAACATAAATGGCCATTATAGGGTACAATGTAGAGAGCTTCCGAAAATCTCCCCTGATGTCCTGATGTTCAAACTACGTGAAGTTGCTGAGTACAGTGTGGAAGGAGCATTCCCTTCTCCACTTTCAAGGAAGTATACATTTTTGACCGATGAGCTCAGAGCTAACAAAAGCAGTAGACTGGTCAGCGTTCTCAGCAACGGTGATCACCTATTCAACATAGGGAAAAAGTATTATGGCCAAGTGGACATTCATTCTTTGATGGCTCAAACCAGTTGATTCCTTCGGTCATCATTTCAGCCATGGGCATATCGGTCAAATTTCTCCTATTGAAATCATTTTCCAGTTTTGCTCCTTAGTTAGAATTGTTGTGTGGAACAGTAGAAGCAATGTTTCAGGGATTAAAGATTCACTCTCCCCCAAAAAGCTATCCATTGGGGATCCTCCAAAACGAGCCTCCCAGCTATCTTTAATATTCGGAGCTACTCAGTTTTAGGGCTTTCTTCCTTTCGTTACTACACCAATGATCTTATAAAATTTGGTTACGTTCTTAAAACAGGCGATGGACCCTTTGAATGGTTCAGGATTAGTTAGCTCTGCTCCGTATTTTTTAACCAGTCGAATGTTCACAATTTTTGGATGGACGCGACTCTCCCCAGGTATGTCTGTAGGTTCTTTGGCTCAAGAAGTTAAACAAGAGTAAACTGACATCCATCAGTATTGTTTGATGATGATGCAGGTTGACCCCTTTTGTCACCAGGTCTAGGACGGTTGTAAAAACATTGGAGACATTTTATTGTGCCATTCACCATTCACTCAAATCTCTTGACCTCCTCAATCCTCTGTCACAGATCTGATATAGGTACCAACAATCAATGGAATTGTATAAGGGGTTTCGCCACGCTCTGCTACCATGAAATAGTGTTGGAATTATCTATGATAATTAACACTTATTTCTACCCCAAAAACCTAATTTACTATTTCAATAATTTAAACTTGAAAATATAAATTAATGCTGAATTGGGTATTTTTAATGAATAACAAATCGGATTGGAGTTTATATAGATTTATTGAATCTGATATAGGTCCGATATGAAATCAAGAGAGAATTTGGGTTGTAACCGGGTAACTGTTGGGTTAGGAACCGCAAAAAATAGAAAGGGGACTTACCAGTTATGGACGGCTAGGGATCAACTACTGGTCTCACAACGCGCCTCTTGGAGGAGCGCCCGCGGAGGCGGGGCCGATGAAGGATCAGTTCCAGGAACCGCTACAAATCTCAAAAATATTGTGGACCTTCCGTCTTGGGTGTTGTCTAAATCATCGTCAATGCTGTTTCTAATAAGTCATTCAATAAAAACTCGAATTTTCGGCAATTTTCGAGGACTTTGGACAGTTCCGATTTTAAAAAGCTGTACCTCTGTACCTTTTTGATGGAAAAATACGTTCACTCACTTCAAATTATTAGAAATTTAACGCTCTTTCAAAAACAATACAATGACCCTAGAATGCAAAAGAAATTAATTATTTAGCTACAACCGTCGGAATTTCTGCAATTTCCTGGTTTTTCGTCCCTCCTAGTTCTTTCACCAGAGTTTACCAAGGACAGATATTTTGATTAAGAACCACCAAACATTAAAACAACGTGTGAAATTGCCATTAACATAGACTCACGGTTTTAGTACCTGCCCACTGGACTATATATGATTCTCTTAGGTTTAGAATCAAAAATCTTTTCATTTGTGTCAATTCTGACACATACGGACTTCCAAATCAATGTGTGCACTGCCTTATTCGATATCAATGTGAACACTTGGTCCACTTTTTCGTTTCATTTGTTCGTTGTGTCACTTGCCGATCAAGCTTGAAACACCTTGTTTTGCTTTAAATGTTTCAATTTTGGCACCTCTTCACTAAAAACGTTCCTAATATTAAGAAACATCAAATAAGTTCCCAACTTTGAAATCTATCTGATACTCTTCATTTTGACACTTCGTCTGAATCCTTTAATACGTTCGTATAAGGTCAAAATTTAATTTTAACATTAATTTCTGATTGTATACATTTCTGAATCAATTGATTATATCTTGAATTTGGTAAGTACCACATTTCTTATAACTTGGTACAAACTCATCGTTCACATTACTGAATTTATTCGACAGTTTAGATAAACTTTTCTCAATAAAATATGCTGCATGTTGAAACTAACCGATAATAAAGTCAACATAACTTTGGTTATTGCTTCCTTGCAGCTTGATAGCATGGGAACATTCAAACCTATTTTCCATCTTGACATTCTTGATCCTCTCGAATCTATTTGAGTAATATCTAATTAACATCTCTAGACTTAACATTATTAATAATTACTTACCTACCTAACAAATTAGTCGCTTTTACTAAGTCGTAGGAATAGAGTTGTAATATCTTGAGAGTTGAGATTCTTCAATCGTAACACTGTAATTTCTCTATCCGTTAGGGGGTTCATTTATTCATTTAAAACTCATTTGATGTTGGAATAATGAGAAATAAATTGTAATGTCCTCGAAATGTAAAAATTTAATTCGAAATCCAGAGGTATTTCTCATGTAGTAAATCATGACATTTAGATATAAGCTAGGTGTTTTAAATTATTTTCCAACAAACTCTGATACCGCTTGAATTATATCATATACAATTGGTCTCCTTCCTTGAACAATTGAAATAGAAATGACTTCTGATGATTCACTTCTTGGTTGCACGTCGATTTGAAAACTTGAACTCCCAATTGGACTACTTACCTACTAATTGTTCTAAATCATACCTACAATTGCATTTTGTGGTGCTTTTTTCTCTGGTTAATTGAAAAACTGAGAGCTTGGTAAATAGTATACTCATGTGTGGATAGCGTGCGAGATCTTTGGGGGACCTCTCCAGGATTGACCGACCCCGTCCAATCGTCACTGGCGTCTCCGTCAAAGAATTGGTAAGATAACAGTTTTTTTCGAAATTACCTTCCTTAGGTGTTCATTACCTTCTCCTCTCTGTTTACCGTGCAGATCGACAGTGTTCTGGTGCGGGTGGTGGGGTTGAATCGGTTTCCTATATTTCTGTTGGAGATTGTTCTTGTTGTAATTGTTAGGGTTTGCTCTTTCGTTTGAAACAGCGTTAGTGTGTGGGAGGGTGCAGGTGAAATTGGCGTCCCTTCCGTCTCTTAACTAGAAATCAAGTTTGGAGGATCGTAAAATTTTTGTTAGCAAATATGCGAGGCGATCTGTGACCGCAATAACACGAGGTAAATCGTTTTACAAAGTTGTGTTGTGTGTTGGAATCGTAGCAAACTGGAATATTCAACATAATACGAAATATCAGTGATATATCAAAGTCGTACTAGAGTTTGAAGATACTAATTAACGTAGATACGATTGGCATCAAAATCTTCAGGATAAAAGCTGCCTTCAAACATAGAAGTAAGTTGTGGAGGCGGTTCTTGAAATTTCTTGTCCCACATAGAGGTGTGTAAACCCAGGTCACTTGAGGGAGTAGACTCCCTGCAGGTCACTCTGTCCAAAGACAAGGTCAGTGGGAGAAGTCCACCAGTTCACTATACTTGTAGCATACGAGTCGTAGGTAGTTAGCAAAAAAATTAAGAAAAGTGAAATGAGTTTGTTCATGATCGGCCATTGAGGGGATGATTGAGAGCGTAATAATTTCGCAATTATTGCTCTAAAGGAACGGCGACCTGCCCAGGTTGTTAGGTGGGGGGAGTGAACGGTTATCTTGAGCTCTGAGTAAAACAATGATAGGTACCAAAAAGAGGTCATTTTCTGAGACCTCATGAATAAATTTTATTTGAATAGTAGAATCTGCTGTAAAGGAACGTTGACCTGCCCAGGTTGTTGGGTAGGGAGAGTGAACGCTTATCTTGAGCCAAGACTCCTCAGCGAGAGACGTTTTCAACCTGCAGGTCTCGACTTTTCTTGCCAAGAGCTGTCGCAAACGTCTTGTGATGAACTGCAGATCTTCTCTCCGCAGGTCATTTGGGACAAGTTCACTTGAAAGAGAAGTTCTTTGAGACAAGGTCACTCACTCACTACCCACCTCTAGTCCCACACTATCCCATTTGTGTTGTCTGGTGATATTGTGTCATCGATACAGTCCACATCAGTGTAATTTTCTATTTTATAGATGTCTGCTTGATTGATTCTATGAAAAGGATCGTCCATAATTATAAATGCAACAGAAATAGTAATGATGGATTGTATATGGAGCTTTTCCTGCCCCTTGCAATCCAAAGTAGCCAAGCCATTTCGTGATCAACTTGAACTTATTTACGTTTCAACATGATTTAATTCCGAAAATTGAATTCATTTTTTTAAACCGACCTTCCAAACCTTTTTTCCTATTAGACTGGAACCAAGTTTGTGAAATTCCATCGAACATTTTGGTCAGGACTCGCATATCGACGGAACATGGTCCAGAGATTCCGGTGTAACTTTTCAATCCTACAGGATAATTTCATGTGTCAGAAATTGATAAGGATTTGTCTTTTGGCTGGCTGGTGGTCATCCTCAAAACTTTATGGCATAGTCAAAAATGAAACGCGATACCAAAGACAAACAACAACGTGATGGATTTGCTTCCAACCAACGCGTTGCTAATTGGATAACCTTTTAGCCGATTCCCAGCAGAGTAAAAAGTAATGTCAAATTAGAAAACAAAGAATCCTGTTTGCTCCTGGATATATCTTCAGGCTTGTATTCATCCTGAGTAACAAGAAAATTGAAACAAGATAACATTAAACAAACAACATGGCAACGCAAAGCTTTGCTTCCAACCAATGCGTTGCTACCACGCGTTGGACGCATGACATGATTTTTTCGTGGTCTAAGCGCAAAACCTGGATAAGTGTTGAACCTGTTTATGTGAAATAACCTGGATAACCGGTTTACTGTCCATTTTACTGCATCCCTGCACATTTTCCTACTACGACCCGTTTCTAGCAGCTGCCGGTTGAAATCCCAGATAAAATCAATTAAGTAACCTTTAGTTCTTGTCAATATGTGTTCTCATAAATTACCTCAAACCATGATAAAATTAGAAATCTTCAAGTTTTATAATGTTCAATATAACTCTAGCTCTATATAACAAACCTTTTGCGCCCTACGTGGACTTGGGAGATTGAGTTGATGATTTTGATTGATGAAGTGAAGTGCATTGCATCTCCTTACGTAGGAGTGGACTGAACTGCCGATTGGGTTCGATCGTATTGAATTTCTCTCGTTTAAACTGGAAATTGATGTTCTGCACTATTTTACCCATAAATGAATCATTGCGAACGGCATTCTTTAATGAGTGTTTCTACCAAAAAGGACTCAATTGGAAATGATCTCATGTGCATTATTCCACTCCGAAGGTTCATCTTCACAGAAAAATTATAAACCTTCGTAAATCAATTTTCATCGTGTTTTCTTCTTCAATTTTGTCATGTACTAACGGCGATCTAATCGCGCCGGCTTTGTTAGCTTTGGCACGCGCCCGCTTTATCTTTCTGCTACCGCTTGTCGCGACCGTAAATTGAGTCAGAAGAGCGTCATAGCTTTTATTAGAGCTAATCTCTGCTTTCTATTTTATCTTGCATCCTTGTGTGTATTTGAAGCTCCGTTTTGTTGATATTGTTAATGTTTTAAAGTAGCCCTTGTTACGCCTTCGATAAAAGTTCACTTCCAATGTCGCTTGAAAACAATCAGTTACGAAATATGTGTCAGTGCTACTGTCTTCCCCATTTTTCTTTAGTAATTCTTGCTAAATATTGAAATATCGAAATGTTTTTTCAATCAATTCCTATTGAACGCACTTGCTGAGATATGATTAACTATACCATTGCCCATATAGGAGCCACTCGGACCGCAGGGATGAAAACCCCTACCTGGACCTGCTATCCCTCATTAGCAGCAGTAAAGCCCCTTTCAATCTTCCCCTTCTTAACGCAAGACGTTTTAGTTGCTTTTGTTGAAAAATGTAATTTTTTGTGAAATTCAAAATGTTCTCGTCGTTCTGAGGAAAACAAGTCTCAATTGTATTCGGTTCAGGAACACCTTATCAAACAAGTGTGTGTCCGTATTGCAACAGTGTAATAAATTGCAAAAAACGCTGCAAATTTGATCACACATGGGTTTATTATTCTTGTGTCGAACTTTATTACACTTAAACTCATGTTTCTTTGATCCAACCCTGTCAGATGGGATGGGGCTCGAAAAAGTACGGAAATAATGTCATTTTGCACCATTTTGCCCCATGAAAATGGATTTCCTTGCTCTGGGTCAATCGCACAGGTTTGGGACCCACTCCAATCGCTTCAGCGTCCAAAATTACATGGAACACGATACCCCACATGCCCACATGGGAAAAAACCATTTTTGTTTGAGTTTGACGAAAACCGCCATTGGGTATTTTTACATAACGTCTAGGCATGTTTTTCCAGTTCAAATTTATACTCGTTGTGTCCCTTTTTTCATGTACATCACGACTCTGGTGATGGCATGAGCGAATTAACTATTAGATCACCGTAATTAGGGTCCACTACCTGGAGGACCGCAGGGTCGCTCCTACATGGGCTAGAGTATAGGGGTAACATTACCATATTTGTCCTCAGAATTACTCAAGATATTTTTATATGCAATCTTTCGAAAAGATTTAGAATAAAATCTGTAGATATTCCCTATAAATTAAATACCAACATTTTATTTCATCGCCAGATATGCGAGTGCATAAAACTGTGGAAACTGTTTCAAATTAGGGTTTTCCTTTCAACATCCCAGAATTATCTGTAAAAATATGTCAACAACTGGTAATCGATGTTCATTGCAGATTGAAAGCCTCGGGTTTTTTAGGAAAATGAAAAATACGTAAAACAGAGAAAACAATGACCCCACAAATTTTTGCAAAATGTAAGGTGTCAATCAATTGAAAATAATTTTTCCTTTTTTCCTGTATTACCGGTGAATGACAAGGTAATAATTTCTTGAAATACATCTTTTCTCATGGAAAAACCAAATTTGAAGGTAGATAACTTGAAATAGCTATAGAATTGGCGCGGGATCTAGTTTTATTGACAAATGATGAAACTCATGTTTCCCATCCATATCACACTCTATTACGTGACCACTGTACTTGAAATACTTAAGTATCTAATTATTACAGTGTAAAGTAGCACATGACTAGTCCATAGTTTCTTTAAAACTTATGGCTCTTTCTTAAAATATTAGTGTAGCTCGAGGGTACTTTGAAATGTACCGTAACTGGGGTGAATATGAACAGATTAAACGGTTTTTAAAGTGTACTCCCCCCTTCAATTGGTATAGGAGTTTATTCTTTATTTGAAATGACTTCTTCAAATCTCAGAAATCGATCCCATTGTCAAGTTAATTTATTCCAATTATAATTGGAATAAATTAACTTGGGTCGGAGTGTCCCGACTTTTCCTCATGTCTGAGATCAGACAACTGATTAGACAACTTGAAACTAATAGAAACTACTGTAATTCTCTATTTTGGTGAATTCTTAGGTAAATAGGGGCACTGTATTAGAAAAAGAGTATTTTAAAAGTTATTTTTCTACACTAAGGACCAACGAAATTTGAGGAACTTGGGTAAATGCGTTTCCATTCTAGTGATTTTTCGGGGGCGGGTGCTTCTTGTAACTTTGAGCCCAGTAGTTTGTATACTCTGACCATATCCGTCATTTTCAATTTCTGGGAAACGAAATTGAATGACAACGAATCGATAAAACAATGATAACGGGACAAGGCTTAAAACCAAATTTGTAATGAATGATGTCCCTTTTGACCCCATGTTGACAATATTTCGCCTATTTTACTAGTTTATTAAAACACGATCTGTGTTAGTTTGCAATACATTTCTTGAAGTTTTCTTCTAAATACATAAAGTTTTATTGAATTTAACCAAGGTTTCTCAACAAAAGAAAGTTTGGCAACTTTGGGGAAACAGCTGATTTTTGTGATCGTGTTACCATTGCCCACTTTCCCACCAACCATCAGGGAGAGATTAGCCTATGAATTTCGTTGTTGTGAAAGTTTAGTACATGGCGGATTGTTTAGAATCCAAAATTTATGACTACCATAATTAGAAATAGCTCTTCACCAATGCTCTGTTTCTATTCACCTCAGTGTTTACGGTACATTAAATTGATTTGAGTAGATATATAGTGGTAAGCTGCTAGTTTGAACATGCATAGCTTGTTTGGATCGTTAAAGTGAAGCTTCATCTTTCACTCAACTGCAAATTTGAAATTGAAATAGTTTCACAAGTAAGTAAAGGTAACGTGTAAGAATTACATATGTTGCCTTTGATTATGGAACATTTTTCTTGGTTAACTTGTGTCCTCCAAACTGATGGCAACTCCTATTAATCATCCACCCCCTATTATATTTCTTTACATTGGGTTCGGTGAATTCTCTCGCATCATAGATAATCTCACAAGGGTTTCTCGGAGTTTACTAACTTGATTTCAAAAGATGTGCACAATTCATGAACTGGAATTCCACTGTTCAGGGCTTCCATTCGGAAAGGATTTCCCTAAATGATCGACAAAGTTGTTGTCCTTTTTCAAACGTTTAAATTCTTGGTAGTTTTTTTGGTAAATTCCACGTTATGAGACATTTAGAATCCTTATAGCCATTCTAGAAAACCACTCATCTTTGACTCATTTCCTTATTTTTTGGTAATATTGAGGAATTGCAGATTTTGATCAACATGCTGTTTCCCTCAAGAAAGTTGTCCACTTTTCATTCTCTCAAAAATGGGAAATTTCTTGCGAAATGGGAGCTCTGGTTTTTATGTTGACACAAATCTAATAACTTTTGTTTGCGAATTTCTCAAATTCTCACTAATTTGAGTTTTTTCTGTACGTTTGGCCTAAAGGCGTTCGTTTATTGATGAACATAAATGTTCAGGAAATGAGATTCCTCGATGTAGGATTGGAAAAATGTTACATGCAATAGATGGAGGTTGGTACCTACGTAATTAGGTAGTGTATCAAGTAGTATTTCTTCACATTTTCTCTGTTTAACTTAAATGGAAACTAATAATGGTTGAAACTGTGCATGTGGCTTTTTAATGAATGCATGCAGGCAGCGAACTATTGGCGGACCGTATCAATCGAAAACAACCTCAACGAACAATGTGGTCGCAGAGTCGGTAGGTTGGAGGTAAGTTGATGGGGCGAGCCTCGTTTTTCGCTCACGAAATTGAATCGTTTGTACATATTTTGCACGCCTGTGGTGTTGGGTAGAATGAGTTGGGTATCTCGCTATTTTCACAGTAGTTTATAATTGTACGTACTGTTGAATGGTGTTAGTTTATTACATTGAGAAAATGTTGACAATACGCTCAAAACTGTCAAGGAATTTGGAACCATGGTTGAGGAGGTTTTGAGTTGGTTTTAAGCTACAGCGCACCGTAGGAAATATCTTGTAGCGATGAAGTACATCATTGAGAAGGTACATTATTGATTCAGATTACTTTGGTATGAACTACGTAAGGTTTCTACATGAACCAACATGCTCCGAGATGTTCGAAGTAATGTTGACGTTCTTACTGTCATCTGCCTTGACTGTTTGTTCGAACAAACGTATGTCTTCGTATAGAAAAATGTTTACCAACTTCTTCAATATTCTCAATTTGTAATGGTCGCTCAACTTCGATTAATATGTAGGTAGTCCTAAAAGAAAATAGTCGTTCGTTACAACTTGAATTGCCTTGATTATTCCAAATTTTCAGTTTTATTTTAGGTTGCACTTTGACAATCCATTTCACTTTACAATCACCACCCATGTACATGAACATTATCCAGTCACGAATAATAATATAACATTACGAACCAGTACATTCTGTTATCTAACGTTGCTTGAATTATTACTCACCACCAAACCACCAGAGTCATAATTCGTCACATAACAATAACGAATTTATTAATTTCGTCAATCAAACTGAAGATAGTATAATTTTTTTAATACGCTTTTGTCACCTCAGCTATACACAGCTCACAGCTAAAACGACAGCAGACTGTACCATATCCACCACACCAAAAGCAAAATAATTGTGCATTATGTGCAAATGTAACAAAATTGTGATTGTATTCTAACTTTATAAGAAATTATTTTGTACACAATTCCATAATTTACTAATTTCGTTCCATCGCTGTTAAATTTTCCAGTAGGGACTTAGTCCCTATAAATCATTCTTTGGACATTTAAAATAATCTATCAAAACAAAAAACTTGTCCTTACATCAAATCATCGATATATATTAAGGAAATAGATCTAAATGTTATTTCTAGCCAGTATTGATTCAGTTTTTCGTTTATCATAGCCAATAATGGGTCTTTGTTGTATAGCAAAAAATATCCCTAAAACTTTGTTATTTCGTGTTTAAATGTGGTTTTTCGAGGTTTCTGCCAACATACAGAGGTGGCGTGCCATTTTCCTTGAAATTTTTGACGTAGGTTCAAGGGAGAGGTTTCAAATTCGTAAAAACTCACTAAGAGCAAATAATCGCAATTTCTTAAAAAATACTGTCAAAACCTCAATATTCTGACTTTTATTCCCAAAAAATTAATTTTGTGGTAATTTTTAGGTTCAGAATCGGCTGTCATTTGCTCAGGCTGTGAGTCATTCAATAATCCCCTCTGCTAGAATAATCAAGAGTTTTTACATCTAAAAGTGCGTTCCAGAAAATTGATTCCTATCTATCCAATATACATCGATGACTTGTTATGAGGAGAAGTCGGGAAAAGATGATGGACGTTCTAAGCTCAAGAAATTTGCAATTTCAATTTGGTAATTAATTTACTCCAGAAAACATTCTGTTTCCCTTACAAATCGCTACTCCTTGTCTTGAATAATCCCTTCATAACCTCATACAATGAATGTTCTGATCCATCACCGTCATAAATATTTGCTTCGTGATTTTATAGTTAAGCTCACTGATCACATAGCATGTCGAAGTTAGTATACTCAACTATTCACAAGCCTACAATTTTCAGCCAGTAGATTAGATCACCTAAATTGCCTTAAAATATTTTGACTTCCCACAATAGTATTTAATTTTTTTCGCACATTAGTATATCGATACCCAATTTCAAAACCCTGTAGTACAATTCAGATGACAATTTAAAATCAATCTCATTGACATTTTCAACTATTAATAAACTTAATTTCTTGAAATAGATATCTTGCGTAGTATACCTGCATCAATTCATACAGACCCAATTTTCGCGAATTGATCGATGATTTACAGTTCACTCGTAACTCCGCTTCACACTTAGTACCTACAAACAACTATAAGTCGCACGCGTTTTACATTAAATCAAATTTAACATTGTGTTTTGTTTCTGACATTTTTCAGAAATCGAGTTTCAGTAAATTCGATCAATTGAGCAAGAAGTCGACGGTGCTACACGTGAGATCTTCGGATGCGGCCAAAGCTTCCAAAACATTCAGCCAGGTACGTGGAAATATCGTTTAGTTTTACTAATATCTATAGGGGTAACTCCTGTAGGTTTAGGGTGGAAGTCAAATAGGCGTGTCCCAAGTTCTTCCTGTATGGATTGGGAGGAGATGGAAAAATAATTTATATTCCTAAAAATACAAAGTCCTGATTAGATTAAAATAAATAATCCATCATTGACACAAGTTCTCGAATAGTTACTGATGTTTTTTTATTTCATATTTTGATCTAGTACCTGATGAGGCCATAACGACGAAACTAGTTTCAAAAATCAAGGCAATCCTTTCCAACTTGGAAGTTTAATTTAATCCTAATTAAACTGTAATTGTTCAACTTCATTTCCCCTAAAAAATTGCGTTGTCGTCAAGTTTGGAAATATTGAGGGCAAACGACTTAAAGAGCTATTTGCGCGAA
Source organism: Creontiades dilutus (assembly GCA_031894815.1). Taxonomy (NCBI): domain Eukaryota; kingdom Metazoa; phylum Arthropoda; class Insecta; order Hemiptera; family Miridae; genus Creontiades; species Creontiades dilutus. The sequence continues at coordinate 1,187,037 of JAVIWC010004007.1, forward strand.
CGTGGATACTAAATTGATTTTATGGTATTGAGACCAAAGGAATCAAACTGATCTCCATAATTGCTGAACCTCGTTCTAAAGGGACACCCTTGGCAAGTCGGGTTATAGGATCATTGCTAAAAATTGAAGGAAACGGAAAGGAAAAAGTAAATGTGGTTTGTGCTTACCAATTATTTTATAAATTGAGTAAAGATTCTCTAGGGAGTGGACAGAAGGTCTAAAACCCAAAATACGTTTAGGGGTGATTCTCATTTAACGGGACGATCGAGGTTTTGATTCTGACTAACAAATTTTGTTCTCCTAAATTTATGATTTTTTTAATTATAAAATCTAGATGTTACTGTAATGGTATAGTGATGTACAAGCACGCTTAATTTTCGTTTGTTTCCTCAAACTTTAGGTTTTAAAATTGTATAGGTTACGAGAATGGTATGTTTCCTTGACAATGAGCTTTGTCAACAATAACGATAGAAAGGTTGAATGAGACAGATATCTGATTTCAGTGTTTCCTGACTTTCAGCTAGAACAAGTATCACATTTTAATATTAGTATTTATTTAGTATCAAATACCAAACTTGAAAAAAAAAACTGTTTCGAACAGCCATGACGGCTTTTGAGTAGCCACAACAATGAAGTTTAAAATCGCCAAGACCATGAGAAATCAACATTAACTTTCTACAATTAGGAGTCTAATGAACACTTATAGAAATTGAAACTTGCATTAAATAGAGTTTTCACATCTCTATCCCAAAATGAATGCTAAACGAATCAATAAGATTGATTAAGAGTGATTTTCAAACCCATAACAATGAGAAGTATGGAACGTAACGCCTGTTTTAGGAACGGCTAACTTCATTTTTGAGCCCCAACTGTATAGAAATGGTATAAGCATGGTGTTTCCTCAAAGGGGAGGGTTACCAACGCTGAAAAAACTTTCAATTGCAAAATGCCCTCATTTGAGAGAGCTACGATGATTTTTGACAATGAGACAGAAGGTTTGGGACAAACTTTGAGCACTTGATTCGTACAGACTATCTAAAACTTAGTCCCACTTGTAAGCGCACTAACATCCAGTACTTAACTAATTCTAAAAAATACTAGTTGAAATATTTCCGGTAAAACGTACTTTGAGCGGATGAAAAACTCCCGGACAGACCATGACAATGAGACTAGAGGTACATTTCGATCAATTACCGGCATGTACAAAGAAGAGTAGCCGAACTTTATGACAGCCATCAGTAGGGCTAGTTACCACATAAAATCTACAAAAATAATTTTTGGAAAAATTTCAACAGAAAATTATTTATCAATGAAGGACAGCGATTGTCCCGTAAAATAGGAATCATCCTAAAGGAGCTGTGTTACCAGATATGTTTAGCTTGAAGGGCAGAGCTGCTACCAATATGCCTATAAATGATTGGAAAGCCAATGTAGTGAAAAATATTTCTAAAATAAAATTTATTTGTTAAATTCTTTTTCGATTACCATGGTTCAAATTGTCATAAAATAAAATAACGGGAAATATCATATAATTTGTTTTTAATTGTTGAAAATTTCTTTAAAACACGAAATAAACCAAATTTTTCCATATTTTTTGTGGAAATATCCTTTTTTGTCAAAAACGGTTTCCTTCATGCTATAAACTCGTGCTTCCAGTTTCAATAGACGCTCTTTCGTATCTTGAGACTGGCGGTTTTGGTCTTCTAGTGATGCGTTTTGTGAGTTCCTCTCTGGATATCCCATTTCCAACTAGGATGTTTATAGTTGTTCAAATGGCACGGTTATTTCGAATTTAACATTTTACCCTCCGACTTGGGGATTTTTAAATTCAAATAGGAAGTTTCTGGCTCCAAATTGGATATTTTCCACTCTAAATTAGAGATTTTTCGATTCTATTAGCATATTTCTTCAAATTATGTGTTATGCTGAAACTGCAATCGCAGTTTTTTTACAGTGTAAAACAATTTGATGAAGGCAGCTCGATGATTGAATCGAAAAATTTACAGTTTGAAATACAAAATATCCCATTTTAATTTTAAAATTGGTATTTTCATTGAAAAGTCACTCATTCGGAGTCGAAAACCGGCTGTGTATGGAGGCATCTTCATTAAGAACGACGATTTGTACAGAATGGATAGTGCTCCTCTTGAATGGCATTACATTTAATCACATACGTATACCTATATGTGATAAATGGGGTTGTTATTCCGAAAAACAAGATCTAGTGAATGATATATAACTAGGGGTGTATATAATTGTACGTAAATACGGGTAAAAATGCTAATCGATTCAAAAGTCGTAAAATTTAATGAAATGGTTGAATATTCTGAACAGTTCAATTAATTGGTCATAATATCGATGTGACAGAGTAGACACCCCTCCTCTCCCCTGCTATATGTCAATCAATATTTATGTTGTGCTATCATTCAACATAAATTCATTAGAGAGAAGACTGCGGAAGATGATTAAGTGCCAAATCGTGCATCCCTCGTTTTAAACTCTAGATCAGAAGAAATTCTAGGCTTCCTGTCTCTTGTCCCTCAGTGCACCACATCAAGCATGATCAAGCTAATAACTTTTCTCATTTCATAAACATTGTATCGTATTAAGCAAGCCTTCCTATACAAAATAATATTAACATCTATATTCGTCGTTTTGCAGGCCGAGACCACAGGAACGAATCCATCTTGCAAAGCTTGCAACAAAACAGTTTTTGCAATGGAGCAAATAAAAGCCGAGAGAGCAGTTTGGCATAAGAACTGTTTCCGGTGCCACACTTGTAACAAACAACTCACGTAAGTGAAGTTTTTGAATAGAACAATGCATTTTCACACTATTTTATCTCCTAACGCTTCAAATGACTGAGTACCCAAAATTTTTATCATTGCCAAATTTTATTTGACCCCTCAAATGTCTGAATCCTATCTGAAAACATGAAATGTTTGAGAAAGTCTGTCTGCAGACAGTTTGCCTTTAGTTGGTGTGGAGTATTCTAAATACTAAAAATGACATTCAAATGCTCTTATACTGATTGAGTTTCTTCTATGCTTACGTATGTTGCACTAGATGAGTTCTTGCCACTCATTTCAGAGCTTGCTAGGAGCCTAAGTGATCCCTCAAGTGATCGTGTTCTAATCAGAGGTTGGACAATTACAGATAAGCAAGGTATTTGAAGAAGGAGAGAAGTTCATCTGAACACTTACTGAATGGGAGCAGACATAACTAGCATCCATGATGTTACATCAAGTTCCTTTCATTGCTTCACCATCTACTGGGTATTTTCCACTAGTATTCTAGTGGTGGTGCCCCCTCCCATGGTAGATCGAGTTATAGTGATCAATATGGCTCATTAAAAGATGAGTCGCTCAACACAGAACGATCTAACTAAAACGAAAGAATAGGCGAGGGTTGCTTATGATGTGATATGGCCAGAAAAACTCTGAGCATCTATTGCATTCTACTTGATGCCCTCCAAAAGATCATTTCGCCTTTGGCTTTTGCGGAAATAGGCTCCCAAACCTGTCTGAAGTCACCTTAGGAGCGCGTTTCAACAAAGCATCTACAGCGGCATTAGATAGTGGCTGTTGTTCACCTAAGACCACTCATAGAACATACATGTCCATTGTAGGGTCAACCAGAAATGATTTACACTATGGGCTCACTCAACTGATGAGGTGTGCCCCATACCTAAAGAGGTTTCATTTCTTATTTTGACTGTAGAGGTAGAATTTGGAGGAAATTAGAAGGATAATTCAGTTATGTGGTTCCATGGACTTAAATGTAACCCTATTAACCTGTAATCCCGAGGTGTACAGAGAATTGGGTACAGTCCCCAATTGAAATGCGAGCAATACGGTTGAGCAGGGAAGATATGAGCCTCAGAGTTCATTATTGCGTTAATTCCTATTAACGAGTTCATTAAACGGGTACCGTTTATTGGTTGAAGAAGGGATTTTAATGAATTATAATTTTAATAATTACAGCGAAGCGAGAGTGAGTCCTCAAAACTCAGCCGTGTTGCATAACACATTTACAACTCACGCATACCATGGAATTGAAAACGGTGATTCACTAGACTATTTGTAAAAAAGATGATTCACTGGCCAAACTGGTATCCCTATTCAAATAAAACTGCCAGTCCTGTCTGTCAGCTCATTGCCTCAAGATTTTCATCGGAAATCTATCAATCCAATATTTACTTTGTACATTATAACCATTACTAAAATTATCTTGGAGTAAATTACCAGGGACACAGATAAAATATTAGTATGCTGTTTGCACTTGGGGGACGTAAGGAAAGTCTCATCACATCCCATCCACATTCGTTGTTACGCTCATTGGTTTTGAATATTAAAAACAATTAATCTGTTGATATTTTGAAAAAATTGTGCAAGGCCTATGCTGAATCAATATATCTCTCATTTAAGCCAGCAAGAAAAACTTGTGTATTGTTGGTACAAGTTGCTTTTAGACACTTCCAAGTATTATTGGAATTTCTTAAATTTTCAACTTCGAGCGTAATAATTTCTTGGTTCAATCTGTATAGTATTTATGTGGGCAAAAAGTTTGGATTTCGAGAAATAGCGGTAAAAATACTAAAAACGGGAAAAAGATAGCTAACATTACATTTGTCCCTTCCTTAAACTATTGACTTGAAAAATGCCGGAAAATGTCATGAAGAACAAATGGCGAAAATTGTTATTGTTAATTGAAATTTTAACCAAATACTGATTGTTTTGTTAGTTTTGATTGCTAGGAGCCAACAGATCGTAATTTTTGACGCAAAATCGATTCAGATGGTTCACAGACCAGTCCAAGCTCATCTGACTTGATAAATCTCATGTTAGGGGTGAACATGTTGAAAACGGATAGAAATTCAATTTTTTGAAAATCCCAAGTTTCTCTCATTTTAAGAAAAGTTTTGGGGACGCGTCGAAAATGAAATTGCACCGTTTTAAATAGTTTGTAAAAACGTCTGCCAAGTGGGTGTGGCACATAGCTTCCTCGTATCCATAACATGAACTTTATAGATCATTGAAAATTATTATTGACTATTATCAATTAAGAACTCCCGGAGTTATGCTTGTGGCAAGGATTTCATGTTTGCGCATGAGCAGAGGCTACTATTGACCCGGGGTCATGAAACTCATAGGGGACCATCTACACATCAAACCGAACAATCCCTGAAAATTTCATCGAAATTGGTCAAGAACTCCCGGAGTTATGCGAGTAACAGGATTTCGTTTGCGCATGCGCAGAGACTACTATTGATCCGGGGGTCATGAAACTTATAGGGGACCATCTACACCCCAACCCGCACAATCCCTGAAAATTTCATCAAAATCGGACTATAACTTCGTGTAGTTTTGCCTGTAACAAGGATTTGCTGACAGACAGACAGACACTGAACCAAAATTGTTCAGAAAGGTCTAAAGCACAAAATGCGAGTGGAATTTTTGATTTTGGAGACAAAAAAATTTCACATTCCGAAAGTGAAAACAATGCTTCCGCTACCTTGGTGGACTCGGAAGCTATAAATCATGTTGCTCCAGTAATGGGAATCCAAATCATTTGAATTAGGTTGAATTATTGGCCTGGTGCTCTAGCAGGTCTTCGACTGATGTTACTTAATATAAATTCCCACTTTATAAACCCATGAAAGATAAACCCTTATGGAAGTTGAAAAAGGTAACTAATCAATTTTGCTGACAATTTGATTTCTATATGTTACAGAGTCGATATCTACAGTAGCCACGAAGGCGAATTATACTGCAAACCTCACTTCAAAGAACTCTTCCAGCCCAAAGCTGTCGTTGAAACTGAAGAACCAGGTAATTACTGACCTATGTGTTATATTCTTATCTAACCTCTACGTTTTATTCAGAGCTTAATCCTCAATTATGGTTCACTCCCAGAATTACGATAGAAATGAGTCAAATCTATTGTCTCGATGACCAGATTTGTCTTACGCAAGTGCAGGATTCTCAATAATAATATTTTTGATCGAAAAGGAGTCTACTGTTCAATTTTGAGGTCAAAAGTACCAATAAAAATCAATAAACGTCGCTTGATTTCAGAACAATTTTTACGGATCTAATGTCTAGAATAATTTTGCTTCCAAACTATTCTTTACTTCTTATCTTTCATTCTGATTTTGATTATATACAATAAAGCTTTTTAGAGATTATTACAAATTCAAATTTTATCCATATAATTCAGGTAGAACTATGTCTGTCGAACTATAGGACTACTGTACGTTTCGGACTTTTAAAATCTCTTGAAGTATTCCATTACAATTGTATTAGAATAAAAATCGAATCGCTACCCACTTTTACAAACACAGCCAAGTGATCTATTCAGTCATGTGATCGATTACAGTCAACGAATCTGTTGCTAGAGAGTTGAACTGTTTAGTTCCACAAATTGCTAATAGAGTGCATTGGTCATCGATCATTAATTACTCATTCCCATATAACACAGCCAATTATATTTAATATAATTGGTTGCTTTCATTGATCGATTACATTAACAAATACTTTTTTAATCGTGAAAGTATTCGTTAATCATTTAACGACCATCTGTGGTTCACAGTTCTTTCTACTTATAGGTTAGTGCTTAAGAGAGTCTGGTCAATTGTGTTATTGGTTATTCAACAATTTCGATTTAATGAAGCATTGCAGGTTAATTACGGTAGTTACGGTTGCTCAATTGGAAAGCATTTAAGTATGATGAGGACTTTTCAACTTAACCTTCTTTGAATCGTCCTCTTGGAAAGTCTCCAGTTGTCATTCTAACCCCATGAGAACGCGTTACTGAACTCAAACAAAAAAGAGCGAGTAAAAAGGGGAAAAAGCATGGGTTGTGTAACACTCGAGTCAAAACCTTCTCTTCGGGAATATTCCGAAAGTAATAATGAATTATGTGGACGAGGGATAATAGTGAGGAATGAACATTTGCATGCTTCTCTTCCACTTCTATTGTTTTTTAACCGGAGGGGGTCTTTAAGAAGAAAGTGTGGGTAGAGTTAGGTAGCCGCCTGCAGAAAGTGAGACCCGTTTGCCTTTGGGACCTTCCCAACTCAGTTGCCTTTAGCTCCCGTTCCTGTTCGGATCATACTGAGACGGATTCACTTCGTAAGGGTTTTTTAATGTAAGAATTTATAGCATGGATACCTTGTCAACCTTTTTATAATTGTTTCAATGGTCCAACCCGATGTCACGCCCGATGATCTATCGGTTAAGTCGTTAATAGAATATCACAATGTGTACACAACTTCTTAACAGTGAATATTAGAGGAAAGGCTTCACAAATTCATTACTTCGACCTTTTTTCTACAGAACCTCAACAGTGGCTTCTTGATAGTTTACTCTATTTGTTGACATCAGAGATTCTTAGATTCGATATATTGGAAATGGATACTTTCATCAGAAACAAATCTACGCATTTATGCAGTTTTTCATAACTGTTGAAATCATTATTAATCATCATTATTTGCTATCACACTCTTTACAATCTCAGGCAATAAAAACAAATGAATAGTTTGAAGAAACAAAATTAGAAAAGCATGAAATTTGTAATAGAATTCTAATCTGAAATGTAATGTGACATGGGCAGAATATGCATATATGTTCAAATTATGGCCTTCTATAGTAAAGTTTTTTATTTAGACAATAAAAAACCATCAACCAATCAACTAATTCAGTGACAGAATTAGACTTGTAACTTACAAAACTTAACAGAAAAACTTGTAATAAAATAGAAGGAATACGAATCGTGGTTATTTCGCTCTTGAGGTGGTAATTAAGGTGATGATCGAGACTTTTATGTTTCATTATTTTTTCCTATTTGTCCGTTATTTGTCAGTTCTTAGAAATTTTATTGGTTTCTCCAAATAACTTCCCTTTAGAATATTCACTGTTCTAATTGCTGAGTTTTGTAGTATCGGTTTGGAAAATAGCGTTTTGCGAAGCCCGTCTCCCCCTTACGCTGAATGCTGAACAACTTTATAGTGCCTCTCTTCGTTAGAGAAAATTCATTAGTGTTTGCATAGAAATCAGGTATGTTACTCTCTGGTTGATCCCGTATCCATGTTATAAATCTGCATTGAAGATAATCAGCCCTGAAGTGTTCTTGCCTCTCACCAGTGTGTAGCACTTTATTCATATTTTCTCGTGCATTTTATAGTGAGACGTCGGAAACCAGAAATGATTATCAGAGAAAGCCAACCCATCGAATTGCCCCCGGATGTCGTCAGAGGTATAGAAAAACTCTCTGAAGGTTTTGTCGAATGCTGTATTTCTTTTTCATTAATACATGCAGGCCATGCCGTTTTATTTGCACAGTCACTCAAATTTCCACCATCCCAAATTTTGTGCGTGTGAATTACATTTGTTAATAACAAGATGAATAATCAAATGATACCTTCGTATCCCACTTGCACTAACATTGTGTGCACTAACCACTGCAATTTCGAAATTTTGAACTGTTTTTATCGTTTTCCGTTGTACATTTCTGTAACTCATTTAATTGCGACTTGTCAAATGTTAATGCAATTTTTCTATGAATCCGAATCTGCAATGAAAAAGGGGGGATTCTATTTAGGGGGATAAAAAAGGTTTCTATTTAGAGAAATAAAGTTGGTGCTAGGTGGGCCAATTTGGCTCAGTCCGAAACAATTGAAAACGGTGTGGTCAAATTCCTCGTGAACAACTATGCAGATCACATCCCGGTTTTAACATTGCATATTTAACGACTTTAGGGGGTTGACCCGTTGGATAAGGGACACGTGGAACCTAGTCATGCCATAAGTTCTGTTAAACTTATGGACACGTGGAACCTAGTCATGCCATAAGTTCTGTTAAACTTAATTCGACGAACTGTGAAGCTGAAACGAGTTCACACTGAGCCTTCATTGGACTCATGTTAATCTTAGGAATGGAGCTAAAAATCTCCGCACAGTAATGAAGCCCCTGAATGTGACACTGTTCGAAGAAACACTGGGTTTTTCAGCAGGACTTAGCTTCAGGCTATAAGACTCGAACGTTCCCAAATTTATCACCATGTCGGATTGTCCAGCCACCCTCAGGATGCCTGGGTATAAACTCATTGGACTACCGGCTTTAATCCCATCTTGGGCTCATGGCTTGTCGCCAAGGACACCGTAATTTGGAGAGTTTGGTGTCGTCTCTGGTGAATGCTGTTCGTAATTTCCCTCCGAAAGTGCTGCGTACAGCCATCGATTACTGGCCCTGGAGTTTTAAAGCCTGAGGGAAGGGAAAAGGCTGCATTTCGAGTGATTCATCGGTTTTCCACCTTATAACATACTATAATTTCAAAATAAAATAACTCATGCTGAGCTTTAAGAACAAAATGATGTCTTCATGCATTTTTCTTTGAAACAGAACTTATGGCAGGACTAGGTATGCATACGATAAACGGAAAAATTCAAAATAATTGCGAAATTCTTGTTATCGTTATTATTCATTTTGTCTTTTAGTGTTTATTGAACCCATTTCCATTTTCCTGTTATTGATTGGTTCGTAAATGTTGATAATACGAGTATGACATATTTTGAATCAGTCTGTACCGTATGTTCACCTTACTGTTATCTATGTTGCTCCATTCTTCCACGGTACGTGTTAGTTATTTTTTAAATTAGGATTTAAAAATTTTAAATTTACACTCGTTCTTTACATTTTTACCCTTAAAATGCGGATTTTTAAAGACAGATGAGCTTGGACTCGCCTGGGACCCATCTCAATCGATTCGCCGTCGAAAATTACTTGGAGATAACACCCCACTTGTCTACGTCAGTAAAACCCTTTAAAAAAAACACATTTTTGCTAAGTTTTTGTGCAATTTTTAGTTCAGAAATAGCGTCTATGCGTGTGAGGCGATCGGGCTGACTTGACAATAGTACCAACAAGACCCCCAAATGTAGTCCATGTGCAACATACCGAATTTTTTACCATAAATTTTTCAATTTTAAAGTCTTTTACGGCCCGGACGGCGGACGTACATTGCAAATTTTGAATCAACGCTTCTTGAAATGAAAACGTGGAGATGGTTATTAAAAAAAATTTGCTGTACGATTGCAAAGGCTTATTATTGAAAATAGTTAACCAAAAGGCTGTAACAAACCACATTTGGATGTATAGAGCAAAAATTGCTGACTTACCTGCTTAAAATTAAAAAACAATTAAATTATAATTGGGCGATAATTGTTTTGCATTTGCTTACAAGCATGCATCAGATTGGTCGACAAAACGACTCATTTTTCTAGAAAAATAAGTAAAGCGACCGGAAATCTCCACCACTTTCTGTCCAACATCCGTGATGAACACTAAAGTTGAATTGGAAGCAAAACTATTTGCGCTTCTCACGCAAACTTGATGTTCAGGAATCAGTAATATCAAGGGTCTATTGCCAGATTTGCCTCCATATTTGAAAAAACGCTATTCTTCTCGAAGTAATGTCGTCTGAAAATTTATCAACGGATTTTACACGCGATGTTACGTAATTGTAAACTTCCCTTAATTAATTTCCAAACGATTATAATTACTCGAACAGCCCACATTACATCTGTCATAACAGTTGAAATAGATATTATTTATTATGCATTACTGGTACTTCAATCTGAACCGAAAAAACATTCCAAAAATTAGAATGTGCCTTCGTGTAACACAGCTATCTGTTTCAACCAAAAATGACCTGATCTCTCAAATTTGAGGAAATTGATACAGTTGAGAAATACCAATGTGTAGTGAATATTTCTGAATGCACAAAACACAACACTGGGTTAGAAACGAAACCCTTCAATGTTAGCTCCAGGTTGTAAGACTGGGTTGCATGATAGATAGGTACAGTCGGTTTTCATTGAGAGTTTCTTTAATGCGTAATTTTGTAGGAAAACGCTTAATTTCATTGCTATAATATATTATTGAATTCTGTTATTGTGATTCGTGAAAATCGGTTTATGAAAGTTTTCACAGAAATGTTTAAGATTTCTCAAACTGTTGTACAAGATTTGTTTAAACACCATTGCACACTTCCTTAGCTTCTGGTTGTGTATGTTTCAATACTCAGTCCCTCACTAGTATAGTTGGTACCAAGTTATTCTTGCGCATCCATTCACCATCACGGAACACGAATTCTCACCGCCTTTGAGCTCCGTACAACTCGAAAGGGAATTTTTCTGTCGTTTTCTTCTGCAGAAGTCCTTGGTAGCCGACTTCTTCGTGATGATCACTTACACTTATACAAATCCACTGCGTGCACGCAACACGAAATCATTTTCCGAACCAGCAGCGCTCTGCAGAAGAAATGATCTCGTTGGCCACTCGGAGGGAACGCATTTTACCTTACGCGTAGCTACATCCAACCACCATGTCCAATATTCATTATCCTCCTCCATTATATCGTGGAACGCACTTCAAGGCTAATCGGAAGTAAACATTAGTGAAAACTATCTATCTTTAGTGAAAGCGTAGAAAAATCTAACTATGTTGGCACCAGGAAACATGAAAGATAGTGTTAGATTCACTTAATTCCCTGTTGTCTAAGTTCTGATTTGTCAAAATCTTTCCTCCTCCATTTGTTTTATTTTAATTATGTAGTAGTTGCTACCAAATAAAATGCTTGCTATAAAAGAAGCTTAAGGCCTCGTCCTATGTGAGCGGGAGTCGGGCGATTCAAGCGTTACTGGCGATACCGGCGATTTACGCGCGTGCAAGCGTTTACAGCGGGAAACGCCACTAGTGTCCTATGTGCGAGCGATGCCGCGAATGGAGGAGAGCGCGTTTTAGTTAGGTTAGTTCCGTCCCTACCTTGTCAATTAAACGATGAGTGTTTTTTCTGAATTTCTTGCAGAGAGAGACGATTGGCGTTGGCCTGAAGTAGTCCAGCTCTGTTCAATTACATCTCTAATAAACGTTTGCAGAGGCAACCATCTCATGAAATTTATCAATTAAAGAACTAGGTAATTCGGGGAATTTATAACTCTTCAGCCTATTCTTGTTTTCTTATTTCGTTGATAAGTGACAACAACGTTCTGACTAACCTCGCAAGCACTCGAGAAATGATTTTGACTCCTACAGACTTGGACAACTCCAATAACCTTGACAACAGATGTAAACAATCGCGAAGATTATACCGGGAGTAGCGAGTAGAGGTGTGCAAACCCAGGTCACCTGAGGGAGTAAATCCCTGCAAAGACAAGGTCAGTGGGAGAAGTTCACCAGTTCACTTTGTGAATGAATAGGACCTCTATTACCTTCGTGTACATTCGGGGTTCGGTAGATGACAGACGTCTACTGTACTCCTTATTGAGTACCTCTGAGTAACAATGATAGGTACCAAAACGAGGTCATTTTCCGAGTCCTCATGAATAAATTTTATTTGAATAGTAGCTGTTGTAAAGGAACGGCGACCTGCCCAGGTTGTTAGGCGGGGAGAGTGAACGGTTATCTTGATCCAAGATTCCTCAACAAGAGACGTTTGCGACCTACAGGTCTCGAACTTCACTTGCCACGAAAAGTTCGCGACCGTCTGAGTAGTTCAAATGTCGGCCACGGGGAGCCATGCTGTTGCAAACGTCTTGTGATGAACTGCAGGTCTTCCTTCCGCAGGTCATTTGGGACAAGTTCACTTGAAAGAGAAGTTCTTTGAGACAAGGTCACTCACTCACTACCCACCTCTAGTAGCGAGAAAAAATCAAACCGATTTGATTTCAAGCCGCGTGTAGCGTGTGCGTGTTAGCGATTTGCGATAGAGCGTGTGCTCGCAGGACGCACAACTCTGTTATCATAGTTTGATCGGAAAATCGCCCGCCCCGCAAAAAACGCTGAACCCACTCGACCCGCTGGTATCGCTTAGTTCCCGCTCACGTAGGACACGGCGTAAAAGCATTCCCATGTAGTGTGCGAATTTCGTTGCTAATGAGTGGATTTAGGAGGAGAAACATCATCAGATTGTCTGAATTCATTCTTCCAAATTTTGAAAATGGCTGAACGGTTCCATTTTCTAAAAGACCTCAGTATCATGGAGTCTGACTTCTTTCTCTATGACAATTAAATTGCCGCTCAAACGTTTACCATTCTTTTTGAATGCTTAACCAGTCCATTGATCTTCTCCCATCTGCACAGGTCAGCCTTATTGACTTCTTATCGGCTGGCACTGAATAACATAAAATCCACAGCATAGGTAGGGAATTCACATATTGCGTAGCCTTGAATAGTTGACACATGGAAGAAAGACTAGGATTGTCATCCAAGTATTTCAACAGTGATACTAATTGATCCTGTTCTTCAAATACACAACGAGGAAACCGGTTAAATCTAACTTCAATGTGAGACCATTTTCCTAATTGGTAGTGGGCTATTTTATCTTGAATTTACATCGCCTGTGGATCGTAAAAGTTGACTAATGGAATCATTTTACTTTGAATCCACACTAATTCGCTAAATTGTCCCTTGTTAGAGGAATTATGTCGCATGATGGACACTTGAAATTCAACTTCTTGAATCTGCGGTTGCTTATCCATGCATCCTTGTAATAGTTGAATCTTGTTTATGAGTGGTACATGTATTAAATGATGACCTACACGTGAATGTGAGGAAAGAAGGAAAAGGACAAAATCGTTAGGAATACAGAGTAACACTACATAATTTCGGTGGAAAGTGGAAGATTATGCGTGCGTGCGTCTACTAGATGGGAATCTATCATTTACATACCTCTATTCAGAAATGCCTGATTATGACAGGCGCTTTTCACCAAGTGAACGCTTAATTCGCACGTGCCAGGTACAGCGGGCTCATTGTGATGCAGCATCTCGCCGCGATGATTATAACCTCATAGGTACCTACTCATCTATCGTAAGATTTCTATCGGGCTCACGCCTAGCCATTAATTTTGTTCGTTCGCCTATCATCTCCTCTAATAGCGCTTATAAAGAAGGTCCAGTTCGTCACCATTCACATTTTGTGATTACGATCAAGCGCTATTGAAAGAAAGTGGATAATTTCGATTCTAAACGCGAACGCGACAACACTACAAAAATCAATTTCCTAATTTAGGCTTACCAGAGTGAAACCTTTATTACTTTTTATTATCTTTATCACTTAGAACTTTCTTTACATAATCCTCACAACTGACAACAAGAATTGTAAGAGTGAATATAGATGAAAAGGAATTTATACCGAACTTGTTACTGATAGCGGATTGATCTGTACGTTGCCATTAAAGAAAGACGAATCACCGGAATTAGTGCATTATTGATGGGAATCAGTGAGGAAATTGCATTTAGTTTGAATATTATGGTTGGTCTGGAGGACGATCCATTGAACATTGTTAGGTGCAGATAACTGTTTTTGTAACTCATCGTTATAAGGTTGTTCCAAATAAAAATTTCTATAAGTCCTCCGAGCTTGGAATCAATATTCCTCATTTCTACGCCACTATTTTCAAAATGATTCAAGAGGGCGATTTGGAAATGTATGTCTTTATGAGGGAAATAAAACCATAGCTCCGATGGGAGTGAAATATTCTTGATTCTGATTGTTGATCCACCGAATTTTGTTCGTATATTACAATGAAGTTGATAAAAAGCATTTTAGGGTTTTAAACTTCATGGATTGGTGGCTGCCCAACCATCTAAATGTTAGTAGATATCTTCTTTCTGAGTTTAGTGCTTGACAATGGACTCACAGGAGAATTTAAGACCACACTTATTTAAGAAGCTCTGGAACATAAGTAGCTATAGTACAGTAAAATCTGAAGCTTGGCAATTGGGAATATTCATTTTCCCACAAAGTTTTCTGTTGGGACTTTCTCGCTCTTGGTTACTAACCTCCTAGTAGTCGATTTTACTCTAATTTGCAAGAAAAAGTTCATCATGGACTTTTTTTCGTGTTTCATCTTACGCTACTAAAACGGCTATAACTCTCTTACTAAACCAAGGGAGGTTAAATTTGATTATACCGTTGGGAAGAGAGTTAAATTCCTATTCAGATAGGATACTGAACGTGTTTAAATGCGCGGATTTAGTAGTCAAAAATCTACTCCAAAATGGAAAGTTTTAGGAATTTTTAAAAAATTCTTTATTTTCAAACCGCAGGACGTCAAATTGCGGCAATTCAGTGTGATCATGTATGTACAGCGTCTTGAGGTTTGAAAAACACATGATTTTTAAGTTTCCGCAAGTTTTTCACTGTGGCGTGGACTTCTGACAACTGAATTCGCATGTTTTCACAAGTTCGGTAACGTATGCTAATCGAATTTAACGCTCTTCCCATGGGTATGTTCAAATTTTACTTGGTTTAATAAGGGAGTTACAGGCGTTTCAAGTTGAGAAAGACGGGAAAAATCTTACAAGTGAAATATCTCGGAAGATAAGCCTATGAAAAAGTCTTAAGAGGTACTTTTCATCACAAAATCATTGTAAAATGGACTCCCAGGATGTTTGTTACCAAAAGAACAGGCTTACACTCTGGTAAGGGCTGGTTTCAGTAATTTAGTTCCTTGAAATACGATTTCAATGATTATGAATGGAATGGTATGTATCTCCAATCATATAATATATTAATTGGTGTTTGCATCTCATTATTAGTGGGAGTGGGGGGTCAGAAGCTCAGATGACCACAATGAAGAAACGATTCGCGTCATCCTCTTTATAATTGTAAACTCCTTCAAAACTCGGTCAGTCCATGGGTCGGCCCATTGTGCTAAACGGATTTTCGAAAGCAAAAGACAGGAAACCCCTTTATTAGATCGAGGAGGCAGTGGGTGCGGTGGTGGGACGCGGAATCCCTGTCGCGAGCGCACCCGCACGCATTCGACTCGCGTCGGTCGTCGCGGCTGTCAACCGACTTCCTCCATGACAAGATGTCCGTTCTCCTCAAAAGATATCCGCCTCCTCGCTCCGGTAAATGTTTCATTCCCTAATTTTCATCTTTCATTCCCTAATTTTCATCTTTCATTCAAGGATTTAGATTAAATCGAAGCACTCATCTAATAGAGCCCGAAATTGAATGCAGTTACTACGTGTAGATATTACAGAACATTCCATTTCAAGCGTCTATCTAAAAAATAATGGAGAGTCGCTCTTCACGAACCATTTTTCTTTTAATCGAAAATCATAAACATGAAATCGAAATTCCATGTAAATTCCTGCTGTACGTACCTAAAGCGTTTCAGTGTTGACGCGTTTCGATTTTCAATACTTATCAATATATAATGAAGTTGATCATTTGAGATTTGATTCATCTTTTCATAATCAATTCAATTTAGATTCCACATTTGTGCAACAGCAGCTTTCGATAGAAACGATAAAAATTGAATTTGAACTAGATTTTAGTGCCTGAAACCCCTCTTGTATACGATGTGAAGGATAACATGCATAGAAAATAGGTAGTTGGTTTGTACCAAGGCCCACATAAGGAGACACTCCTTGGGATTTCTTCAAATTTTGGTAATATTTGGGGAATTGGAACAAAAAAAACGGAAGGAATTAAAACAACTACTAAATAAACGTTTTATTTTTAAGAATATAGATCCAAATGTCAGTCGCTTGTCATGAGAACTAATGGGGCAACGTTGTATGATGCACCAGAGTTGTATTGTTAGTCTACCTAACAAAAATGATGTAACCTCTTTCATTTTGATATCATTGGTCTGTTTATGTAGAAACGAAACCTTTCCATTTTAATTACGTTACAACTAGTCAATACTGTACAATGCATTGTAGGTATGGTACCCAACATCTCTCGGGCTTAAATTCCTCAAGAATCTACTTAATTTTTCCTGTGTGAATAGTTCGGCTGCAACATACACCATGTTTTATTGCTCAATAATTTTAATAGTGGTGTTAATGCGAGAAAAAAGGTAATCCCCCTTCGTAATTAACACGTCCCTCTGAAGGAAGTCTTGGTCAATAAAGGGACTCCTATCAGAATTGATCGAAGAGGTGTGGAACAGCCCAAGTATTCGAATAAAACATAACTAAATACCAATCCGTTAAAAGCCTCTCTAAGAACGAATCCGTGAAAAACTTAGGTGTATCCTTGTGTGTAAGGCGAATTTTGTCGACGCTGCCAGCAATTCTTGACCCATTTTCCATCTTCTTTGTTGTTCGATACCAATTTTACTGTAGTTATGCAGCAAACCTTGACACTTTTGGTCATTAAACAATTCAATCGTTGCTCAAGCGAGAATTCTCTACCGATTAACCCCATTTTTCTTTGTTCATTTGGAATTTCGGTTTAGTATTTGATTCTATTGCAAAACTTTCGATTTTCATTAGGGGAAGGGGTGAATGGAGGTGGTATCCATGATAAATCATTACATCTTAACTATTTTCATCTGATTTTAATTGTTCATTGTTCGAATCAAAATTTAGTTTATTTGTGCCACAAACTTCGGAATTTTTCAATTTGCGCTGGAAAGAGGACATTGCGGGGATAACACAGCCGATCCACTCACACTCTGCCCAAGCTAAATACCTCCGCCGATATTCTCAAGTCTTTTCTTTTTAATTAATAACTTGGTCTAGTTGTGAAATTCATTTCTGTTTAAAATTTCATTATGAGAGGAGGTTAATGGAGAGGGTAATTCCTTTTTTTCTTTATAAACGGATCGTTTATAATTGTTACCATATGAAGATCGGACATACTTATCTATTGAAACTATCTTGGGTACTCGGTAGAAACAAACGGCTCGAATGTGTGAAATGAAAAGTTATGCACCTATTTTTTTATATTTATAAAGTTATAAACGAAATTAAATGATTTCACGAAATAATGCTATCTGTACAAAAGAAAAAAATTATGGACGTTGTTTCCGTTTGGGGATCCATCGCGTTGATATGTCACCGGATCTTGATTGTACGAAGAGAAACCCGGGAGATATCAATTCGCTGCTCCGTTTTGGTATACGTACGTACCTCCATCTCGTGAGGTTTTCTTAGTTATGCAACTTACACCGCTGTTTTCCGCTCGATCGCGATCCCCAGCTCTTTAAGTGGGCATCCAAAGAAATGCAATAGGCGGCGAGATTTCTCTAGTTGGGCAATCATAGTCGACCAAAAGTATATTGGCGTCTGATATAAGGACAATTACGGTATTAAGGAAGTTTTTCTTGCAACGCGGTATCTCTCCGTCACAACGCAAATATGTAACAACTAGTAAACACTCATTATGTACGGTATTCTATAAACAATTACTAAAACTTTAACAGAGCGTTCAAATTAATTAGTTGAGCTGTTTTCATTCTGAATTATAATTGTCCCTAATTCGAGTTGGATCTCTTAATCTTGAAATCTTTTGTTGACAATTCCCGTAATCCCGTATCAAGTTAGCATATCTAAATGATATGACGATTGACCCCTTTCCCTAATTGGGTGTACACAAGTATTCAATGTCCATCTCATGATATTGACTCAAATCGTTGATGTTTGCATAAGTTGTGATTTGAACGTAAGTTAGAACGCTTCCCAAGTCCTACTTCAGAGTATCTTTGTTGTTTTAATCTGAAAAACGTTAGTAGCATCCCTTCTAATATAATTTGGGGACATGGTGTACTGTCAGAAAACAAATGTAGTTGAAATACAAGGAAATGTTTGTGATTTTCTTGTAAACTACAGGATTAATTAGAACAAGCTTAAAACTAGTCATAGTTTCGTCTGTCTTGAATGATACTTCAACATGGGTTCCATCGTGGTAAATGAGGATGGCCATTAATGTCACCGTTTCAGATTCCTTCACCGAGAACTTTTTTCAATTTCAATGGACTCTGATGAGGCACAGGTAAAAGTATAGGTAGGGTTTCCTTTCTGGATTATTCTTTGTTTGAAATCTTATTTCCATCGATATTACGAAGCAAGAAGATGGTTTTATTGGGGTTTAACGGTTAATTCATATTCCTAGACTGCTCAGAGCTGCCAGGAGCTCTGTCTATTATCTACGTAGGGGACTTCAAATAGACGCGGCTCGATAGAATCAAGAGATCACATGAGAAAAATCGTGATTGTTGGAAGGGGACGTCAAAAAGTCGTTATTTCTCCTCCGGACGGACATTGTAAGGACAATTGTTCCTGCAAGATCCAACTTAGCGATTGCATTTGCTTCTTCTGGAAAAGCAGCCACGCTGTTGAAAGGATGCCATACTGCTCATTCGGCATTAAAATTGCCGTTAAATCTTCAAGCTATTGAAGAACCAACATGTAATGTTGCAAAACCATCCGCAATGGCCAAAGTTTTACCAGCATCGAAAATCATCATCTGGTTAGTGTTACACTATTTATAACTCAAGAACGGCTGAACTGATTTGGTTGGAAATTGGTGGGTAGGTAGCTTAGAATCAAGAGCAGGACTTTTTATCACGTTCCCATGGGATGTGACATTAATCGTGGTATAACAAAACGCCACTGATATGGATTTCCTTGTCACCAAACGCGTTCCGCTGCATAGTTTTGGTTGGTTTACGTTTCGAAGCGTGGTTACTACGGAGCCAACCTATAGTCGTAAATTGTGCGGCAATAAGCCTGGAATATCCAAGAAGTTTGAAAATTCAACTGGATGGTTGGAGTGGTTTTCTTCTTTAATTGTCACACATTAAATTGAGTCAAATCACACATAAGGTGAATTCCTACGGATCTGAAACCATCCTGGTTTGCGTCCAAAATACTAGGAAATGAATGACACCTCAGTTGCCTAGGTCAGTAAATAACTCAAACAAACAATAGTTTTGAGCAGTGTTTGTCGTTTGGGGCGATGGGCTGGCTAGGTGTTAATTTCCTAAGCAACGGGTTTTGTACACCGATTCTAAGGCCTCTTGTGGTCAGTGCGGCGGACGGTCATTGCGGATTTTGAATCTGCGCACCTTGAAACGTTATATGACAAATTTGAAGCGGACTACAAACAAACAAGTGTACTTTAACAATGGAGTAAAACAAGTTTTTCTATAAGATAACAAAGGTTTGCTATTGAAAATAATGAACCAATATTGATTTTGGCATTGAATCTCTCGTTTCTTTTCCTTAGACTGCTCAGGCAATCGCTCCAGCAGTGAAGCAAGTTAGGGATGTTTCTTGTAACAAATCAAAACCTTACATGGATGTACAGCATTATCTATACACCAGATATCTTCATTGGGCCAAATGGTGCGTTACGCTGAAGCTTCTTCCATTGGTTCGGGATCGAGTTTAGTGACGTTAGAATTCGCTCCGCAACCTTTTTGGTGGACATCAATGTAATCAGTCGTCGTAACTATCCACCCATCCATTAATTAATTCCGACGTCTTCTATTTACCTTACCTAACGTTCCATGTATGTAAATCTACTCGTACGTGGTACACGGTGAGACGGATTTAGATTAAGCACCCTAGAAACGCTGACGTGAAGTGAATCTCGTGTGAACCGAGAAGAAAAAAATTTTTTTTCTTCAAGCACCTGTTGTATACTTTTAGATATCTGGGTACCTACCTAGATATCCACTTGTTAAGGACCGCAGTCAATTAGGCTCAGCATGAAGATGGAATTAGCATCCAATTAGCGTTCAAATCGTTCCCTTCTCCGAGCCTTTTCACACGTGTTCCTGCTCTCCTTTACGCTTCCCTACCCCCGGTAAATGAGTGACACAGTTAGGCTCCCCCCAGCCCCCTTCCCTGGAGCTCGCAACAACGCTGTAAGTTCAGTGCATTTCCAGTGCCTCAATATGGTCCATCTCTCTGACTCTGAGGCCGGCTCGAGCGGTAGTGTGTTGATTTTACGGTTTGAATGTTATGTCTCACTGGATGATAACACTGAGAAGCATGATGATGTAAATAATGTGCATGCTCTAGCCATAAGTACGTATGCCCAACTTAATTATTACCTAGGTATCTATATTAAGTAGTCACCATGTCTTTTGTGTGTTTTTCTTCATAATATACCTAAACAAACCATCTCTTGATATTTCAATTGACTGGCTTGCTCAAACCTTTTAACTTTGGTCATTGCTACTAATCCGTGATATCAAGTTCTTCATAAAACTTCCTTTTTTCTCCCATAATTCTTCAAGATTTTAGTTCTTAAACTTTTTGGCTCTGAATCATTTTCAATATAATAATGTATGCTAACTTGAATGAGACCTCTAGCTGACCAATTAACCCTTAACTATTACAGGCCACTACTATTACATTGCCAGCAAATAAGTTTTCTTTCTAACAATGATGTTCACATTACTCTTGTTAATCAGCCATCAATCTGGAATTTTAAATACTTCTTTATTGATCATTATTTTGTGTTGGTTAACATATCCATATTAATTATTGAATAACACCGTTTCAGAACAGAATTTTTCCATCAATTCAACCTTTTTCTCAATGAATACAAAATTTTTTCGTTTTTACATTCAATTCAAATTTGTTACCTGATTTTGACAAACTAGTGAATCTGGATATTGGATGTTTTAAATATTATGCAAATAAATTAGTTGGTTATCAAATATTAATACGTCAATTAAAATACGTCATTTACGAAGCTAACTATGGGATTATTCTAGAAATTCTGTTACGATATATAGGGAAAGGAAGAAAATTGTATTCAATGTGAAAACGGTTGAAGTAGATGGATGAATTTCTCTTTCGTTAATTAAAAACGCAGTTATTCTTATTATCAATCAATTTATAACAAGAACAACCTATATTGTTTGTTTTAGTGTAAGTCTATGATGGAATTTTAGCCTTGTCTAAGGCGGATTTTGATAGGCCAGCCATATTTTGCTAGTTAAATGCAATGTTGAGGCATTGAGATCGTACCCTTAATTGAGAAAACTAAAATGATGATAATTAAACTGTAAGAGGTATGTTTCTCCTCAATAAATCGGGTAAACTCTTGAAGATTGTCGCGTTTCCCGAGTTCCAACTTGGTTGCCGCATGACAAAATTAACTGTCGATATTCTTGTTATTCTCGAAGCGTTAGCTGTTCATGTTAGGAGTGTAGGGGTTGAAGGATATTCTAGTTGTAGTTTGTTGAGTACTCCGTGTTTCTAACCACTAAATGGCGGTGATTGCAGCCAGCGACAAGCCGGACCTGGGACTCGAAGAGCTCAGCTCGCTGAACGTCAAGTCTCGTTTCCAAGTCTTCGAAAAGGGCGACAGCGTGGACGGCGAACTAGAGAGATCCCCGACTCAAGTCTCCGTCAAGAGGTCATCCAGCATTCTCAGTAAACTGGCCAAGTGAGTCAAACACAAGTTATTCTATGGGAATTGAATGAGAGAAGTCACTAAACACTCAGTCACAATTCAGTATCCTACCACTCGAAACCACTAAAATTCTGCACTTTTCGACAGCCATGCTCAGATCATTGGTCTACTCAAGCCTTTTCCCCTGCATTTGGATTATACCAATCGTCATATACCATTCATATCTTGAAATTGTAACAGTCCTATTAATTGATTCGCTTACAAGACTTGAAAGAACAAAGACGCATGAGCTAAGTAAAATAAAGTGGACGTCAAGGATAACGACTCAACTATCCTCAACTATCAAAACAGTCAGTCTGAATTGAAGTATCACAGATTTACTTATGAACACCCCCACCCCTTTTCAGTCTCACAATTTATCCCAAATTTGCTCGATAGCTAGTGCAAGAGACCTTAAACTACCTAGATATTGGCACCTTTCAACTCTAACACCTTTTACTCTCAAAACTGGAACCTTTTACTATGTCATCAATTATCATTAATTTATGCGTTCAATTGAATTTGCGTAAACATAATCATCATACCGTACAACTCACAATTTATCCCAAATTTGCTTGATAGGGAGTGTAGGGGACCTTAAATGACCTAGAAATCGTATATATTAAAACCTTCTACTCTCGAAACTGGACGTTTGATTATGTTATCAAGTATCATTAATTTATACGTGTGATTAAATTTATATGATCTGTCACAATTTATCCCAAATTTGCTTGATAGGTAGTGTAAAGGACCTTAAACGACCTAGAAATCGCATATATTAAAACCTTCTACTCTCGAAACTAGACGTTTGATTATGTTATCACGTATCACTCATTTATACGTGTGATTAAATTTATCATACCGTACGACTCTCACAATTTATCCCAAATTTGCTTGATAGGTAGTGCAAGAGACCTTAAACGACCTAGAAATCGCATTAATTAACACCTTTCACTCTTTTCTCAAAAATAGAACCTTGTATTATGTCATTAAGTATCACCAATTTACACATGTGACTGAATTTATATGATCATCATACTGTCACTCCACTGTCACAATTTATCCCAAATTTCCTTGATAGTGACCGTAGACGAACTAGAAATCGCATATATTAAAACCTTTTACTCTCAAAACTATAACGTTTGATTATGTCATCAAGTATCATTAATTTAAACGTTTGAATGAATGTACATGATCATCATACAGCCTCACAAGAGTAAACGTTTCAAAATTCTTATTGGAGAAAACAGAATTTTGAGTGTTAAAAGAAGAAGATTTGTATGGGTTCGAAACCAGTTACATTGTTCAGTCCATTACAAACTTAATTTTACGTTCTCCCATAACAGGGAAGGTGCCTTCTGTATGATTTTCCTCATAAATATTCATGACGCTGGGAATGTTTATTCCTCGTCGAGACTTGTTTTCCATAATTCCAACTCAATTATTTTATTTATAATTCGAAAAGAAGAGTTCAACTTTTCCCGCGACTATTTTCGTTGGGTTCGCGAGTGGGTAATTACACAATTGCTCGTTCCCACGTCCGGAGAAACCCTGAGAGCGTCTCGAGTTGATTCTTATTGGAATTTTCACATCGTCCATCGCGGAAGACATGCTCTTCCTTCTTGGTCTTTCACCGCCCGAGCTTTCTAATTGATGCAAAAGTGACATTTTATGGGTGTCCCTTGTTATTCGTTCTCGACATTTTCAACTCCACTTTTTCTGTAATGCACTCGAGCTTTGTTGTGATTGAAAGAGCTGGGCAGGGGTGTCATGGTGCCGGAACGCGGCGGAACGCCGTTCCGGCACTGGTTTTGAACAAAAGTATTAATTGAAAAAATTTCAAAACAATTATAAGTGTTTGTCACAGTTACCTTTGATTTTTTCAAATCCTAACCTAAAATACATTGTAAAGTTATTCGGTGGACTGTATTATTTCTGCAAGATGCTATTTCAATATATACTAAGTATATACGTTTTAGCAGACAGCATTAAAATAACCTGCAAAAACGCTAAATTGGGCAATTCCAGATCATAGCATGAACAATACTGAATTGCCATACACTTCTGTATACACTTCAGTTTTGGACTAGGTGCACCGTTCCGCCACTGCAAAAATTGCCATGACACCACTGGAGCTGGGATAATGGATCAAGAACTGGGATTGATGATGGACCCTCTTCCTTATAAAATAAACGAATGCAAATGAATAAAATGATTAATAATTTTTAAATGAAGTCTGAAAACGATTAATTTATCTTGTAATCTTGTGGAGATTTCTGTCCCTTAAATGAGCACAGAACGAGTAGTATTGGCCTGGCAAACCACACGGGAAGAAAAACCATGAGAATTACCCGATAAACGCATAAAATGATTGATGATAAGGGGGATAATTTTGACAGTCTAAGCGTGAAGTTAAGGACGAAAATGTCCAAGTTCCACCACCAAAATGTCCATGATCCACAGAGAGTGTGGCGTCCCAGTAGTGGAGTTCTGTGTTTCACAATCGTATTGTTGCCTCATTCTGCAGTCGTTTTAGTATTCAGTCCCGTTGTCTTGTTTCAGTACTTCAGTTGTTTCCGTTATTTTTATTCAGTCTTCAGAATTTCACAAGTTTTTGTATCGCAACATCTTCATTGCTACGTTAGTGAGCTCTGTCATCTCACGCAATACAAAAAGAAGGGAAAATGAAGGGAAACCAACTCCTCCAAAACGAATTCTTTAAAATCCAGTTCCCCTATTCCATTACAACACCTGATAAACCCAAATGCACACAGCTTTTACAAGAACTTGCCGGGAACGTTTGCCACTAATGGCGACACTGAACATGCGTATCTGGACCTTCCTTCTTGATGATGCATTAACATGGAATCGACTACCAAAATTTAATTGAGTTGAGAAGAAAGTCTCATAAACGTTGCATAAGTAATAAGTGCCCATTACCGTCAATTTTCTCTAAATAAAAAATGGAAAGTCTGCCATGTTGGGTGTGGCATATAACTTCCTCTCCATTTTACTCGTAAACCCTATTTAAAGATTTTAAATGTTTTATCATCTTCATTGTGCATTTTATTGAAATTTGAGCTTAGTTTTGTTCACTTGATTATTAACGTTTCAATTTATGTTGTATACATTTTCTCCTAGTGATATTTAATAATAATTGAGCCGTTTTAGGTAGCAATTTGGTCAAACTTTTCAACCTTTTCTCATGTGTTACACCTACTGTCTGCGCAATCATTGCCATGCGTGAAATATGGTTTTCAAATTTCAATATTAGTAACAGAACCTCAATAATAAACTATTGTAATAATAGAGTAGTTTTTCTCCACTAACATTATTATTTGCTAATCATCGATGGTTCGGTTAATTACTTCGCTTATTACCTTGCAGATTCCAGAAGAAAGGAATGGACGTGGGTGTTAGCGATGATGCTCTGAATGGCTTCGTCTACGAAGGATCTTCATCTAGTGAAGAAGAAGAGGAAGAAGGTAGGTTATACAATCCTAACCCTATAGTTACAAGGCTTTGTCTAGTACGTAAGGTAGAGTTACTTTTTACTATTTAGGGTCATGATTGCTCATATTTCATGAACAAAATGGATTAAATAATACCGTTGTGTGCGTCTCAAAAATGGTTTAATGTAATATTAGATCGAATTGGAGACTCAACAAGTAGTTGCTGATGTAAATTTTTAGGAAAATACTTGAAATTATTTTAGCTAGAAGAAGTGGAAGGTCAGGATTGACCCTTGTCATCCTTGTTAACAACTGAGATCTAGTTTTAAACGTTGGTGAAAACTTTCGAAGTTTAAATGATCAACCTTACCTAAATTTTGAGCAGAAATTCACTGACTTGCTTATCAGATTAGTTACTGTCAGGACTGAAAAGATGTGAATAGCTATCACTTATTGCAATGCTTGGTTGCTTGTGCTTGTTTGGTATTATATTTCCTTTCTCCTTTAAACTTCTTGTGGTATTACAGATGAAGAAGAGGAAGAAACAGGAGTGATAAAATGCAGGAGGAAGCAGAAAGAGAGGCCTATGAGCTTTGGTAAAATCGACGACGTAAAGAAAAACTGGGAGTGCGCCACCGACCAAGCCACTCGCAGGGAGATGATGCGAGAAATAAAGAAGGAAGAGCTGCAGAACCTGCGATCTCGACTATTCATGGTAAGTACCCCATACTTCCCATCACCACTCATATTTTCCAGTATTGTTTACTGCCGTGGACAGCTTTCATGTATTGGAATTGATAATTTGTTCGTAAAAATTGGATTCTGCACTATTGAAAACGTACAGCTGCACATTTTGAGCCAAGTAGTGTGTGATGGATATGGTTAGTTGGCCCCTTCCCGATTTTAGAATCAGTCGCCTTGGGAGATGAATCGGACGCCTGTAAGCGTCTGGAGCATCCTCTGAGCGTAGCGAAGCATGATTAAGGCATCCACCTCCTTGGAAGGGGCAACTATACTATTCCATCACCTCACATGGTAGCAGAGCGTGGTTACGTCCATTGGCCCTTTTATTGTTGATTGTCCTGATTATCCTAGCATTACCTGTGGCCATGCCCTTTAAGTGTGTGTCAAAATTGGCATTCCCTTGCCCACTACCCCCTGCTGTAGTGTGTGTGTGAGGTTCCCATTACACATTTTCCAGTTAACCCTTGGTATTTAATCTTTTTGGAAAGCAGTTTTCGAGATCTCTCTGCTAATGTAATGAGCACATCACGTTAATTATCGCTCTACCCTACCTACTTTGTTTGTTCATAGTTGTGCTAGCCCAAAATAGGTTTACGGACAGGTATATGAACATGTGAAGGTGCAGGTACATACATAAGTATGTCCACATGATGGGCGATCTTTGAGCGCTAATTCAAAAATTATCTTCACTGCAAGAGAGGAACTATTTATAAATTCGTTTAGGTACAAGTAGAAATGTTTCACCGCGATCGTCATGAATGGAAAATCCAGTCGTTGACGTCCTCTGCAAGAAGTCCATAAAATGGAAGATGCTTTTGGTTCTCAAGTTCCTATGTATAAGTTTGACTTTTAAAGTTCATTTTCTCTCACATTGTAACTGTCTTCGGGTACTGCTGTATTTTCTAGAACGCGCTAGATGTAAAAGGTACTGACCCCTTGATCCTTTACCGGAGCAGTGAGTAGACAGTGCAGGAACTCAATGTCTTATTTTAGAGCTCTGGATCTAAGTTGTTTTGAGCAAATGCACTTCACAATTTGCCTCGCTGGAAATAATATTTTGTTATTCGCGTTTCTACTCCAATCTGGTCTCCTTGGAACGTTTTGTTTACAAAATAATATTATTTCCATTTGCAGAAGAGATTTATTGAATTGTTTCGCGTTTATTTCAAGTATTTTGGTTGTGATTGGCAAACATTTTCTCATGATGGAAAAAGCTTATTAGGTAATTGATCTTGTAGGTGAGTATGAATAGGTAATTTCCTGAAAATGAAGGTACGTGTTTCCTAATCATTGATCCACTGAATAGTCTCGTACAAGGATTTCTCCAACCTGTACCTCCCATCCTTGCTTTGCCGAGCACTACCTAGCTGTGGTTGTGCTGTACACTTTCCTTTTCCCGTAAGTAACGTGAATCCCCCTAATCACCAAGACCACTACGATCTATTGTCTGTCACACTGTCCCCCATTTCAATTCAGAACCTTTTAATGAAATCGTCATTTACAAGGTATTCGCGTTTGCTCGGCGATATCGGCAGAAGTCAAGGCATTCTTCCGAAATGTTGGAATCTTGTTGATGCAGCAGCAGGACAGGCCCAAAGATGTGTTCTGCTGTTTCCACCTTTCTGCAGCCTCCAATGTCCTTGTCTAACCCATTTTATCAAGTTGGTACCTATGTGTATTGTGCTCAATGAGGAGACCCACAAGTTTGCGAAAGTCTTAACGCCTCAGTGACTAGAGAGCATTTGCGCCTTCCCTTGAGATGGTTAAGAGAGGCTTGGCTTATCAATGGTTGGAAGTATTGTGACAGTGTAATGTTCCCTCAGCATACAGCTTCCTCTTTGCCCTCTATTCTCTCATAACCCAGCACCAAGAGCAGCTTTAGTTTGTTGCCGTGGGCCGCAGCCTGAATGATCTGAAGAAGAAGAAGAAAGTTTATTGATAGTAATAATAATACAAAGTAAAAATAATTTCTGTTGAATAAATAAACATTTTGACAATGGTTTTTCCAACCGTCTGTCGGAGGTGTTGGTCCTAGCAAGAGCCACCATCCAGCTCGTGAACTTCTTCAATATTTCTAAGAAAAATGGAGAAGGTTGAAGGAAGGAAAAGAGGCTTGATGTAACCGAGTAGGGAGCAGGCTTCAAAAATTAAATTCCCTCACCATCATTGCCCTATACCGCCATGCCAGCTTGCAGAATTGGACTGCCTCTGGCCATCCCTCACCATCAAGAAACCGAATAGCTTCCTCCCTATTCAAACTCGGCTGATGGAACGCTATCACTCGGAATTCCGCTAGCACGGGGCAGGTACACAGGAAATGATAGTTATCTTCCCTTTCATGTCTATTGCACATGGAGCATTCCTCATTGCGATCTGTCAAATACGGTTTGGCGTTCAGGTGCAGCAGCTCACCCCTGAGTTTGAAAAGCCAACGCTTGCTGTGTGTATCCATGGCGTTCTTCGTCACCAGACTAGCCGATTTAACTTGAGGATTAAGCTCCCTGTACAAAGTGAAATTATCAGACATATGCGCCCTCTGAGTGGCAACATTCCGACAATCATCTTTATATCTGATCAATAAACACTCCGAATCCTCTTTCAAAATCTTAACATCCATGGATGTTAGGTTATTACTGACTCCGCATTTTTCAGTTCTTTGGTTCCAATATTTAGCCCATGATCTGTGTAACCAGGATAGCTTTGAGCTTATTGAGAAAGCAGAATTAGCATTTAATGCTGTGCAGCTGTGTGACATTATGTAGATTCTTGCACCTTTGAGCTTTTTCCTGGCAATCTCTTGTGGTCACAATTGAATTGCATGGTTTTCTGCCTAACGTCTTGTGGCCACATTTTCTAGACGCGTGGATAGGGCAAAATCGGGTCCATTGATCCACCAATCCCAGTAAAAAAAGTAAGTAAAGTAAAGTAAACAAGGAGTTTCACCTTGGATTTTTGTCCGATTACCCGGAGGTGTCGCGGACGTCGCCAGCCGTCCTCCAGAGAGGATCTGAACTAGGTCTGACGATTTCGCTCGTGGCTTCCCATTGCCTCACGCCCCTGGGTTGGGAGCGTTTTGGATTCACGTGATATCGAGATCAGAGGGGAACTGTCTAACGACAGGACAGGTATACAACACTTGATAGGATTTTGGCCCTAATCATTGGTGCCAGCCGGATTCGAACCAGGGCAATCAGTACTCCCACTGAAAGTAAACAGCTAGAGGACTGACGCCCCAGCTTGCTCGGACAACCTGTCCCCTCCACCAATCCCATCAAGTTTCATCAAGAAACCATCCGTGTACCACACTAATGAACCTGGCTTAGATAGATGTAAGCCTCCAGGGTTCACGATCACTAATGATCGCCCTAAAGGGTAGAACGAAACTTTTTAGCCAACATTACGTCAGGAACTGACATAGTCAATGGTTCTGTGTTAATTTTATCTATTAATTGTTAGTCATTGCCTCTATGTAACGGATATTTACTGAACTGTTGGTTTTATCGTTTTTTCAGGGTAAACAGGGTAAAATGAAGGAGCTTTACGAACAAGCTGTTGCGGAGAGCGAAGGGAAATCGCCCAGGAAAGACTCTGAAGGCGACATCGTAAGAAGTGAAAAGGCGAAACTCGTCAAAGAAAAGTTCGAGAAGGGAGAAGTCGCACACTCGGATTCGGATGAAGAAGGCCGAAATAAGAAAACGGTTAGTACTTAGATTGCACCTCGTGAATGAGTGAATCGTCAATCAATTAGTCATATATCTACAATAAATCCTTGATTAGAATGTAATTGTTTGTTATGGCAGATAAATTAATGATGGTTTGCCCTTTTTTGAAGGCAAAAGGGTAATTCGGATAATTGTCTAACTGCATTCAAGCAACATATTTTCGTTTTTCTCACAAATGGGGTCTTGTTTGGTCCAAGTGTTAGGCTTCCTTTCTATCAATTGTGGAAAGTGAAATCAAAGAGCTAAAATATTAGAAAATCAGAATATCGAAAAATTTAGAAATAACGCTAATGTTTGTATGTTCATTATCGATACAGAATGAATTGAGTGAGCTCAGTGGGATCGTTGTACGTTATCGGTTCACACATTCCTAACTTTGACAGATAAAGAAAGTCAAAACGAATGGGAGACTTGTTAAAAATCGCCTAGTTAATTGTGTCGCTCGAATCAGCTGAAATAATTGATTTTGCTTCCGAGTCTACCAAGGTAACGGAAGCATTGTTTTCACTTTCGAAATGTGAAAATTTTTTTGTCTCCAAAATCAAAAATTCCACTCGCATTTTGCGTTTTAGACCTTTCGGAACAATTTTGGTTCCGTATCTGTCTGTCAGCAAATCCTTGTTACGGGCAAAACTACACGAAGTTATAGTCCGATTTTGATGAAATTTTCAGGGATTGTGCGGGTTGGGGTGTAGATGGTCCCCTATAGGTTTCATGACCCGGATCAATAGTAGCCTCTGCGCATGCGCAAACGTGAAATCCTTGGTACGCGCATAACTCCGAGAGTTCTTGACCAATTTCGATGAAATTTTCAGGGATTGTTCGGTTTGATGTGTAGATGGTCCCCTATGAGTTTCATGACCCCCGGATCAATAGTAGCCTCTGCGCATGCGCAAACGTGAAATCCTTGCCATAAGCATAACTCCGGGAGTTCTTGACCGATTTCGATGAAATTTTCAGGGATTGTTCGGTTTGATGTGTAGATGGGCCCTATGAGTTTCATGACCCCCGCATCAATAGTAGCCTCTGCGCATGCGCAAACGTGAAATCCTTGCCATAAGCATAACTCCGGGAGTTCTTGACCGATTTCGATGACATTTTCAGGGATTGTTCGGTTTGATGTGTAGATGATCCCCTATAAGTTTCATGACCCCCGGATCAATAGTAGCCTCTGCGCATGCGCAAACGAAATCCTTGTTACAATTACTCCTGCATAACAATAAATTTACCCTAATTCAATATTTACTTCGCCTAATTGAACGAAGTTCTTTAGTCAATAATAATTTTCAATGATCTATACAGTCATGTTATGGATACGAGGAAGCATGTGCCACACCCACTTGGCAGACGTTTTATTTGCTACTTTCTGTTTGAAATTAAGCTCTTTTTAATATCTCTGTTCCGGTTGTTGATATTGCTCCGGCTGATTTCAGTTTTGTTGTTCCCCATGAGTGTCTCTCGAGATAACTCTTTCGCACAACATCCTTACAGGAACGATAATTCTGTTCAGTCGACACTAACATTGTCTGTTATTCACTTGATTTGAATTACTATTGCAATGGTAAGTGCTAATAAATTAAATCACATTGCTGATCCGGTCGATAGCTAGAGATAATCAAGTAGGTAGCCCATTATTGTAGATGATCAGCATTATTGTTGAGAGTTGAAAAGGAAATCAGTGCCATAACGGATAGGTTCCCTGAGTTTTGATAGTGGTTAATGTACAGGATGTGCCAATTCGACCTGCGACTCATCATTTCTCCCTTTCTTCTAATTTCATTTGAGGATTCAAATTCTAATTGTTCTATTTTTTTACGACTGTCACATTCGCGCTACATCACCTAACTCGCGTTTTTCAAATGGGGGAACCCCCTTTTATTACTGCAGATTCGGACTAAACTGTGATGTATCAAGTTATTGGAAACAGTTGTTTGTGGTGATCAATATGGAGGGGGGGGGGGGATTATTAAATGTTTACATACTGAACCACTTATAACGTATATTCATAGATATTTCGATGTATCATGCTAAAACACCGAAAAACCGAAGATTAACACACTTTTTGCTGTTAAATAATGAGTGGGGAAATGAGTTTTTTCAGGTTGGTCCTGCGAATATCATTACATGAACAATCACTTAGTGATTCAGTATTAAAACACACCTCAATCATTTATCACGTCTGACAATCGAATATTCTTCAAAACTCGATGTTTCTTGTTTTGCACCAATTTTTGCCCACTCGAAAATTCATGTGATGAGTCTTTTTCTATGCAATTTCGTGTGAATTTCGAGGGCTTGAAGGTTTGCAAAATCGGAGGGAGGCACGTTGAACTGGGGACGGCTAGTGAAGTCACACATTTTTCCAACCATATTATGTTAGTAAAACGTGCGATCCCTCAAACAAAAATTAGTTGAATTCAATTTAATTTTGAGCATTTCCAATTTGCAGCTGAACGAGGACATGAGCGTTTTTGAAGAAGGCATTTCAAAGAAGTCCAGAAGCATTTTCCTGGAAATGGACGCATCTGTGGCCAAAACCGCTTCAACTGCTCCGATTTCGCCTGTCCCTCAGAAAGAAGTTAAGCCCCGCCTGCCCCGAGAGGTGAGCACTTTTTAACTCAGTCATGAAATGCATAATATATTAATTGATTTTGTTGATTAAATGCTTAGGTAAAGCCAGGGACGTCGTCCCCGTTTCGTTTGTCGATGAATTATGATTAATTCCTAAGTCTTTCAATGTAAAATAACTTGCGTATTGAACGTTGTGGTGGGGGCTGCAGGCGTACCTCTCGAGGCAAGCGTCTGCTGACATCGTGCGGTCAAGTGACAAAGTCGAAGACGTCATCGTTGAAACCGCCGATCTGTCGTCCAAATTCAAATTTTTTGAAACTTATAAACCCGCCGAAAAAGAGAGGAGGGCGTTCAGAATCACGCCGCCCCGTGATGGACAAGTCAAGGTTTCTGATCAGTCTGATTCGTGTGGAGATTGTGGTTTTTCATTTACTCAAACACTAACCCTCTGGATTGTTGAGTTTTCTCTTATTAAATCGTGTATTGTCATCGAATTTTAGACTTTAGTTGGTTCTTTTATTCATTTAAACTTACGGGAGTTCTTCCAATTACAATTATTTTTATATAAAAAACATATACTATATTAATTATGTCAGAAAACAGAACTACCTCGCACCTCCTTAATGAGCAAAAAGAAAATTATCGTAAAGATTGATCTTTCTCAGTGATAACTGGGAAGAATTAAGAACAATAATTATTGTTAAGTCTCAAACACTGGACAGATGACTGAATGCAATGTTGAGGAGAACTAGTCCAGATCAAGACAATTTGCTGAGCTCATTAGTTGGTTAATTGGGTTAGTCCTTTGTTAGTCTGTATTGCAATGTGCGGCTTGGAAGATCTCCTCACTTCAGGTCTACCTCTCTTGAAAGCGGCAATTCTGCATCCGCTATAATCCTCCTGTTCCAAGCTTCGCTAGCCCGAAGAACCTCCCGAGATTCCCTTGAGGAATGACATAATTCTCTGCTGAAAACTAGTGATGGAGGCCAACATGAATATGCAATATCCTCTAGTATTTTCTCTGGTTCCCTTCGATTCTTGATACATGCACTTGGTAATGAGAGAACTTTAAGTCTGACCAATCCCAAGTACAGGGTCCTGAATGTTTGGCAGCTTTTACAGTCACGAGAGATTCTTCACACGAATCCCAGTGTTCGGTGTGTTCTCAAAGCTATGGATTAGAGGCTTTAAGATAACATACAACTGACCTTAGTACAGAATTCCCACATTTTTAAGATTGCTGATTGCTATTGTTGAGTGTGTTCTGTGTTTCTATGCGCTGTAAAACCAAGTGCTTTTGCTCAGTTCAGGACAGCTCATAAAATATATCAATTGTGCGTTGAAGAGGCTATTGTATAAAATATAAAATCCTCTTACTTCCAGGATACCTTCCAATCAAGTATAGAACTGTTGCAATTAAGAGCTCGGATTGGTCCTAGAACATCATTGATGGCGCAGTTGTTTTCTATACCTCTAGCCAGAAGTACCAGCTCTGTTTTGTTCCGATTTTGGCTTAGCGCATAGTTCTGCTTTATCTTTCCGACAAAAACGTTCTGATTCTCTACTCAGTTCAAGACTGTTGGCAGTGATACACATCGTTGTGTATACTCCTTCAATTCACTCATCTTTGTTCTGGGTTCAGTTCGGAAATAACTACGACAAATGTGACAGAATATCACACATTTTCACTCGAGTAATTTAAATTATAGACCTAATCTGGTAAACCGGGGATTTAAGTGCTATCCTATGTCTTGGTTTATTCCAATCCTGAATTGGGACAAAGCTGATAGTTGCTGAGCCATCCTGATTCTGCAGACTTAGCAGCTAATCCTAATAAAGCAGTTAATCCTTACTGTCAGCAGATACTACCGTTTGTTTACGACATCCGAAAACAGGCGTGGACTGGAATTATATTCGTAAATATAGCATACCATTTAAATGGGGTTTAGAGGAATGCCCTCCAGTTCTCCCATTTATGCCTACGTCACACTATGATGATGTTTTCGGTTTCCTCGTGTGCAGAGCTCTTAACAGTTTATTGGTATTTACCTATCTTCTTATAAAAGTGCCAAGCATAACTACTAACTAACGTGAATACTTTTACCTCCTTGGTACTGTGGATAGTTTCAATTCAGGACTGTATTTTTTATGAATATTAACCAATGCTCGTACTAGGTTAACTGCTTGCATTATACTCTTCTTGTTCCCTTTCTGTTGGTATGTTTGTATTTGTTATTGCTAATACACTATTTTGTTATGACAATTTATTGCTCCAATAGTAACTTACAATAATTTATTTTTGACCGAGTGTCTTGTAGTTTTGTTAACTTGCGAATTACCAGTTGTCTTGGTTTTCCAATAACGAATGCAATCAGTCAGAATTGTAGTTATTTTAATTATATACATTTACGTTGCAGTAACAATACTTGAGTATATCCACTCAACATATATTATAGCCAATGATTATTGTAAGTAGAATAATACGAATATTGTGCTGTTTGTAAATATTACCACATAGTTGTACGTTATTATTCATAATCATATTCGGTTCTTACAGACTGATTCGCCCGAAAGGGAAATATACCGTGACCCGATGGTCGTTAGGTGCGAAGATAAACTTGAAGAAGAACAGACTGTACTCAAGAGCCAGACCACGAGCAAGATGCTCTCCATGTTCAGGCAGCTTGAGGAACAGAAAGAAGTTATCCCAGATGGTAAGAGAATCCACCCATCCTTACTTTCACCAACCATGCATTTAAATTGAATGAATGAATTTAAGTGCATTTTTTTTTAATTGTTAGGTTCATTTTAGAAAAGAAAAAAGTCTCCAGCTATTTATTCACACCTTAGTTATGATGTGTATATTTTCTTTACTGTTCGTAAATCAAGTACCCACTGCTCTTCATGAAACATATAACTCGAAGTATTTCGTTAGTTTATTAAGAGAGGACAACGAAATGGTACAGTTATCCCTTCCAAGGGCAGAAGCGACTAGCCTGCAACACCAAGAGCTAGAAAGCTTCAGGTTTATGCTCGAGCTTAGCAGTTGCTAGAGACATTAATTCATACTGCATTAATTGGAGATTTCTGAGACCCATATATTTTGGGAATCGGTGAAAAACACATTTCAAGTCAATCATATCTTATTCATTCCTTCAGATTTTTGGTCAAGTTTGAAATTTCTCTACAGTTGCCCGTGTCACGCTGTTAGCCTTTAGTTGGTTCAATAAGAGTTGGAGGTAGGCACTTTTCAATTGCCAAATTTCATAAGAAATGAGTTACATCCTTTTTTCTTTTGCAGGACCGAAACCCAAAAAATGTTTCACGCCTCCTCCAGATTACCGAGGAAGCGAATCAGAAGAAGAAAGCGAGGAAGAGTACGACGAAGACGAGGACGAAGAAGATGAGGAGGAGGAAAGTGAAGGAGAAGATGGAGTTGTCAAGTCTTCCTACAAAGTCAAAGATGAATTTTTGGAACAGGTACAATAGTTCTTAATAATTTAGTGAATTAACTCAACGGAAACTTGATTTTTCAAAATTATGGCGAGCTGAATTATACCACAAAGGATATGCCTACTGACCCACACCAGGTGTTCGTGTCAGTTTTCATATATGAATAGTAATAACTAAAAATTCTAAATGAAAAGATCAAGATATATTTCAGTGAAGGGACGAATTGGATACAAATTTTTGTGAAATCAAGTGCTTGGGAGAGCTATTTGATTGTTCATTTGACCTAGTAACATTTTCCAACTCTCAATTTGACATCCAAAACTCAAATCAAATTCCAGATCAGCGGACTGCCAATTCATCTGACATTTTAGGGTTTACAAAACCCCATGCAACTCATCTTTCATTCAGTGCAACTTAAGCTCCATTTAGACGAGCAACTTTTCAATATTCAGAGATCGGCTGTAAGATCTCTCACCAGAAGTTGATACTTAGGTACTTCATCATTTAGCCACGGTGTTGGTTGCGTATACTCGTTCCAGTGACTAGCTCAAAAACCAAATTTCATGGATGTCCGCAATGAGAGCTGGTATAGATGCATAACAGATTATACAATAAAGTCGAACTCCTCTTTTGCGTGAGAGCTTATTGTATTTTACTCTTCTAATTCCGTTTGTGTGTCTGTGTATTGCTGAAGTCCAAAATATGATGGTGGAAGATGGTGCCATCAACTGCATATTTACTCATTACTAACCTAACGAAATGGTAATTTTCTGTTTTCAAGGCTCGAAACGCTGCCAAAGCCCGTCAATTGGCCGCCAAATTTGAACAATGGGAGCCTGAGAAGCACTCGGCCAACAACGCCGTCACCATGTTGGACTCCGAGCATGCGAGCATCGAGTCCACCAAGTCCCTCAAAGCCAAATTCGAGTCTCTCAAAACCGAGCAGCCTTCGGAGAAATCCCGGCCGAAAGTCAACAGATTTGTTGTAAGTATGAGTGAAACGTTTTTTAGCATTTTCCCCTCCTTAGAATTTGTCTTTATTAGAAAGCGATTTATTTTCTTTTTAAATAATTTAATTTTGGGACATTGTGAGCAAAACAAATGTTCTTTCCTGCAACGATTCCATGGCCCCGTGCTTGGAAGTAGGTGATTTTCCATCCGTATTGGGAATTCCATCATAAAGCTGTAAATAGCTCGCTTTTATGTAAATATTTTTCTATGTCATGGAAACCTCTATTTTCTGTGCGGTCCAAGAGCTGTTTTTCATTTCGTGCTCGACTTTACAAAAATTATCATTCTTGAGTTAGATCCGAATGTTCCGCGTTCTTCGGTGTCAATTCTTTTAACGATCTAGCTGATATTTCAGATTACAATCTTGTTCTAAATAGGTTTTCGATGGCTACGGAGAGGAGACTCTCAAAATCGATACAACAATAGCGTTAACTCTCGGATTTCGCTCTTAACACCAGTATAGAGTAGCGAATGAATTCGGAGGTTTACGGAGTCACTAACCCACGAGTTGCAATTTACCCGAAGTGGAGAAAACGGGTTATCCTTTGGTTCTGCTTCCTATTTTCCCATTAGACTCCTTTTATTTCACATTTCGAGAAGTAAAAATAGAAGAACAAAAACATTAACGTTCTTCTTAAAGCATGTGAGGGTGATGGGATGGTATAGTTGCCCCTTCCGAACAGGTGGATGCATTATTATGCTCCGCCACGCTCAGGAGATGACCCAGACGCTTGCAGGCGTCCGATCCATCTCCCAAGGCGACAGATTCTTAAATCCGGAAGGGGCCAACTAACCATATCCATCACAAGCATTCAAAAAGTTGGGGCAGTAATATTTATAGTACAAGTTCTTGTTTAGTGACTGGTTCAATAGTCCCCCCCCCCCCCCCCCACTCATTATCTATCAAATGTCGTTTAATCTCGAAAAACAGGTAAAATTATTTTCTGTTTAGTTATTTGATTTGGATGCTCGCATCTCAAAAATGGAAAAAATGTCCTAAATCAATCCTTGCATTAAACTATAGACTAGTTCAGTGGTTCCCAAACTATATTTGACCTTCGCCCACTTTGGCCGTCCGAGTTACGTCATAGCCCCCCCCCCCTCCCCCCATACACACCGCAAAGATTTCTTCAACTGAAGACTGACTATACCTAAACTAAAATGTACCCAGTCAGTCCAAACTCCGAACAATGAAAACATTGCAGAAAACACACGTTACAAAAAATTGTATATTTACTGAATTTACATACAACATACATACTCTGACATTCGAAAGAACTTCCATATTTGGAAAAGCATTTTTAGAAAAACTGGTTCACACTTGAAACGGAGGCTAGTGAGATGGGTGAACTTGATGAGCGTGAATCAGCTGTTCTACGTTGCGTTCAATTTTGGTCAAATTCAGCCTCAAGTCTCCTCTCGATGAGATCTGCCGACGGTTCCTCTTCTTAGAAATTAGGTCGGCAACTATACTGAATCCGCGCTCTACAAGATAGGATGAGGGGAACGCGATTAAATATTTCTGAACGATGGCCCATAGACCTGGATATTGCTGAGCTACGGGTGTTGTTGTACATCGAAAGCAAAACATCGAATCATCGAATCGGTTCCGGGAATGTTTCATCACTTTGTTAGAAGATTTTGTTAATTTCCTATTTGGTTATTTTGGTTTGGGTTATCTTCAAATTCAGCAAATTGAATATCGCCCCCTTATAGCCCAATTTTTCGACTCATCTCCCCCCTAATGCCCATTGATCTTCCATCGCCCCCCAGAGACCTGTCATCGCCCAGTTGGGGAATCACTGGACTAGTTGGACAAATAGATGGGAACCTGTGATAAAATAAGGGTTAGTAGTGGAGTATTCGTCTTGACTGAATGTTGAACTCGAAAGTTCACCAATGTGGTTCGTTATGAGCCCGTTCCCTTGAAAGAACATCTGCCTTCTCGTTGCTTTTTAAATCGTATTGAGTTTTTCGGGATCCATGTTGAATGACTGAGACTATTGATGGCATTTACCGTAGGGAGTTCTCGATCAGTTATGATAAACGTCCGCCGCTCGACCTTTCAAATTTTGATCAAGTTGTATCAACAACTAAGGCCCGCTTCACACTACTCCGGCAGTCGGGCAGACGACGCCGGTCACCCGGTTGATAGGTCCACGGTGGAATTGCTCATGCGAAAGTAATTTAAAAACTTTTGTTCGTCTTCTCTTAGTTGATTGTAGAGTACGTAGAATGCCCCCACTTCATATCTTTTCATGTTGATTGGATGAACCCAGAGCATTCTGTTTCTTCTTCTTCTCTTCATTCGCCGATACAACACCAACCGCGCTAACAAATCACGATCCTTGGTGCTCCGCGTCAAAACAGGCTATCCGGTTCCTGTGTGAGTAGACCGATTCGGTCGTTGCCGGGTAGAAAACCGGACACCCGACTGCCGGAGTAGTGTAAACAAGCCTAAGTTACCCTGCCGTAAACCAAGGAGTCTCCAGTTCCCCAATAAACTCAGCAGTGCTAGAACAAGAGATAAACACTGGTCGAAAGTTGAATGATTGAGAAGCGGTATGTCCAGTGGGAGACAGTACGACAGGTTCACCTGAATAAGTGTGGAGGAGAGCTCTTAGTTTGAATAATGACGGAAGGTTACTAAGGCACACTGGGAAATCTATTGCATACTCTGCTAAACTCATGATAACGGTAACTCGAGATGTTGGAACTCCCCCTACAAGAAATGGGTCAGGATTCGTTAACTTCAAGTTCTGTAACACAGAGAATAATGACCTTCAACACGAGACATTCTGCAGTCCTGGATTCGTGTTTGAGTCTACAATACGTACATAACCATTCAACATGATTTCCTTAAGAAAGGTCCTCCGAGTAGCTCCCTTGGTAGGATGATGAATGTGGCTTTTTTCTAATGTACAAGAACTCCACAACTTGATCTTGAGGTTTTGATTTTATTCCCTCTGTCATAATGATTTCAATTCAATATTCATTACGATTCCAGCTCTTGGACTGATATAAATTAAAACTATCTAGGTACATTCGTCAATAACCAAACTTCATATCGACATCAGTTGGGAACCATCTTTGCTACAATGTCAAACAATTTTTGTGTGCGCTTTGTTTTTGAAACAGCCAGCTTACTAAAAGTTCAAAATTTGTCTGCTGATCCGTTTCGTTTTGCCTGGACATAGTGTTTTCTGAACCTTGTGTTTTAATGATAATTTTTTTAGTGTGTCCCCGAATTCTCTGAATATTGATCTAACTTTGGAATGTTGATGCATCGTGTAAATTTGTTTTCTTACCCGTTCTCCCCCCTGTAAGCTGCCTGTTTCGTTCCATTCTCCTAATTTATCTCATTTGGCCCATGAAAATTGATTTAAGCTTCAAGTAAGATTTCATGTAACAACGTTCATCCCATGCACATGATAAAAACCTAGTTGCAAACCTAGTCATTGCATGGCGATCGTACACCTCGTTTTATCATAATTAGATTATCCATTTTTTCCTCATAATTTCTTATAATTACATTAATTGCCGGTCAAATTAGTTTCAGTTGCGCCTAATCTTCGATTCGGTTCCATTCCTTTCATGGCAATATATTTTGCATGAATTCCCTTTTAATTTGCGTGTTTCCCCAGAGGTTTCCAATACTAAAAGATTCATCACAATTTTAATTTTCCACTTTGGTTTCTCAAGCAAATATTGAACTCCTAGATATTGAACTTAACAATAATCGGGTCCAAAAAGTGTATTTACGGACCTCGCTCCTCATTGTACTCTTTCGTTTCTTTCTGCAGTCTTTTCTTCGACCGACAGTGTTACTTCTGTTTTACTCTCTCAATAATTGAAATTTCATGTATAAAATGCATATCGCTGATCAGTTTTTCTGCATTTTTTGTGATGGAAACCATCAATTTACGTTTGATGTATGGGATTAATTAGCTAGTGAGTTTATTAGGTAAATCCTCGCTAATAGGTCGTTAACTCTCTCGTATGTACTTTTAATCATGTATAAAGCCGTTCCCGGTTTAATTAAATGAGTTAATAGTAAATGGTATCAGGTGCTTGGAGGTGTGGATTCATTCCATACTTGATAAACAAAAGAACTTTCTAGTGAAGTTCATTCATAATATGTCAGAGGTGTTTGTGAGGGTAGCGGACCTAGCGACACGTCGCACAGTGATTCAAACTTCAGCGGGCGCGTCGTAGAAATTCGGGGAGGGTTTGTAAATTATTGTTTTCACTTTCTAATACTCCATGGACACCCGAAATAAAAATGAAAATCAGTTTATGGAGAAAGAACGATTCAGATAATATCGGACCCGATGCGGGCACCCACCTGTGGGTGGCTGGGCGATGAAATACTCATATTGACCAAAATCCTAAAACTTCAGAAGAATCTTCTGTAGATTGAGGCCTACATTGGCCTCATTTGGGTAGCCCGGGAACCTCGGAAATTCCGGACTTTTTAAAGATTTATGGTCCTATTTTCATCATTGGAAAATTTCACCATCTACTTAATTCAAGAGCATTGACTTCTGCGTCGATTGATTACCACAACTTTAAAATTGAACCAATTGTAGGGCCGCAATTAGCCGTCAGAAAATGTCAATTTTCTCAATTGTTAAAAGGTCGATTAGAATCGCCTTTAGAACGATTGTAAATTGAGCACGGTTTTTCGAGAGAAAACACTTATGGAATGCATTTAGTAGAGTATCAAATTGTCTAGTCTGGTGAAACCAAAATTTTAAAATTGTCCCAATATGTATGTACATACTGGCATGAACTACATGCATGTGCCTGCACTGCTTTTATGGATAAACCGCTGAAAACATTTTAAAAAAGGCTTTAGTGCAGATTTGCGCAAAAAAAGCAGTAACCACATGAAAAACTACGTCATTTTACGAGTCTGGGGGGGGGGGGGGAACAATTTTGTGTCAGGGGTAAGTATAAACCCCTTCTATGAACTGAAACGTTGAAGTAGAAACGCGGCGAACTAAACTCCCATTAACGAGGTTTTGGGCACACACACGAGCTTGAAATGATGTTTATTTGCGGTGCTTGACTTGATATGTTCAAATGACCTCTTCTGGAGCGATATTTATCTACCTCCGAAAACTCAAGGATTTTATCACGTTTTCGCACGATTGGCGTTCTTTTCAAAGCTTAGGTCATTGTTCCTGGTATCCTAAGGTGTCATTAGAATTGTTCATCAAGGGGAAATCTGTTTTTAACAAATTCGAATTTTGGACTTGTCCCGCCAGCTGTGGAATCTGAATCACTGTGCGTTGGATAGAGCTAGCGTCAAAGATGTTTAAAAAAAGAGAAGAGCGGGTGCTTGAAAGATGTTAACGCAAGCAGCTCCCAGCCCATGGTCAACACTGTCCATGGTCCAGTATCATGGACCCAGTCCAAGGTCAACACTATCCGTGGCTATTTGTAACTTCACCTGTTCGCAAAGTCCTCAGGCATGTCCGTGATATAGGGCAGGGTATTGGGTAGGCATAATCACCCTCTAATGCCCCTGACATCATTGAACTTCACTAGGAAGTTGGTTTATTCGTCAATTTTGCACCAGAAGGTTTTGGACAATGTATATGTTGAAAGAACCAAAAAACCCCAAAAATACTCCCATACCGGGTCCATACCAATGGATTCATTCCTTAAAACAGCTGACAATTACGTCCTCGTAATGTCTCTGCGACGTCACTATAAAAACTACTGATGTTACATACCATCTACCAAAAATTCTTCATTCTTTTGCAAAGAACTCTTCTTTTTTCTGCTTACATCGGCTTACTAAACCAATTCAGCTTTATTTAGCTCATTCCTTAGTTTTTTTTTGCGTTCAATATTCATAGCAGTAGATGGTTGAGCGTTTTGAGAGAGTAACTAACACTGAAAAAAAAGTAAATACCCAGTTATTGGAGCGAGGGTTTCGTCCGTCATTTCAGATGATGATATACCCAACTGTCAAACTGTTAGCCTTCCGAGCTACCCTCATATTGTTGACTGAAAAATGTATTGGGGATTTGTTTATGGCAGCGACCGGCTAACAAGAAAAGGCGCCGTAGCTCGGCCAACCACTCGATCTATATTACTCAGCAATTAGCTCATGTGGCAGCTTCTCTCAAAGCAACGGACATCCGTTCTTAGACTAAGTATTTTCCATTCAAACTTACACAGATTTCTTTTGTGTGGAGAATTGTGTGACTTTTCATCTTCGTTTTTTTTTCCAAGTTTTCTTTTGAAATCTTCAATGAACACGATTACACACAATTCAATACTGCAGTGAACTACTACGCTTTTGTAATTGGCTCATTGATTCTGCCAATATTTTAATTTTCGTTTCTTAATTCTGGTTAAAGACGTTGAAGAAATGGCGATGAATGTAGGACTTGAACAAAACATGAAAATTCACCGACATGCTGTTTTATATA
This sequence comes from Creontiades dilutus, assembly GCA_031894815.1. Classification (NCBI taxonomy): domain Eukaryota; kingdom Metazoa; phylum Arthropoda; class Insecta; order Hemiptera; family Miridae; genus Creontiades; species Creontiades dilutus. The sequence continues at coordinate 1,230,653 of JAVIWC010004007.1, forward strand.
ATTTTGAATAATGTCAGTTGTATTCGACCACGAAAACGCTGAAAATTATTACCCTAATGTTTAGGTATTATTTCAGTATTAATTGGCAGTGTTATGCAAATCACAGAAAAAATGAAATCAATGCAACTATTCGTCGCAATAGTATCGCATGGTAGCGGTTTCTAATGACACCTTGAGAATGAGTCAGTAATTAAGAGATATTGTTCCACACCAGCGGAATTTAATGCCTATCAAATATTGATAGTTCACAGAGAGATTCTTAATCTGAAATTTACGATTCTTAGGTCCTCATTTATTTTTATAAAATCAATCATATGTGCATCACTTTAAAAAATACTATAACTAAATACGTGGACTGTCTCATTTGGTCAAAACTAGGAATCAAGAGGTGATTCTAGTTGTATCCTAACAAGTTAATTGTCAGTTGGAATCTCCCCAAACATCCCACCTCATTCTTACTGTTTTTCAAACTTGAATTGAGGAGTATCACTACAGTTTTATCCTTTCTACTCTTCGAAAACTCCTACTTCGAACTTCAAATTACGAAATTCAAGCTTTCCACTTACAATTGAAACAGTAGATACGATGCATCTCAAAGGACGTACTGACAGACACATTTCCTTGACTCGAGAACCATGACACTGACTACAGGAACCTACGTGACCGTGAGTACTTGCTAAGGTAGGTAACTAACCTTGGCCCTTCTCAGACTTACGAGATGATGAAAAGACGAAAAATATTAAAATGCCTTTTTTTTTTCAATATATAGTTACATACGTGGTTTATGTAATAGCAAAACTTGTGGTTAAAGTCGAACAGATCTATTGTATTAAAAGCAACACTAGGTAATGACTAAGGTTTGAAGGGAACTGGTCCGTTCCTGCTACAGGTGACAGTGGGGGATTGAACCTTCATAATCTAACATATTCAAATTCCATTAAGGACTACAATGTTGACATTTGCTTGGGACTGATAAGATAACCCGAAGTATGTGACCGAGATTTTGAGCTGTGGCGTCACAATCTTCCTTTAGATGCCCCTGATGACTGGAGATGGGTTCAGAAAGGTTAGTTAGCTTCCTATCTTCTGACCAATCAACATCCGTTTGCACCTTTTTTTCTGGATTGGAAATGAGCAAAACTTAAAGCCTAGTACAGACAGTGCGAGGCTGCTCGCTTCGAATGCCCCGCTACATCTGCCTCAGGTCGAGCTGCAAACACGAATGCTCGGTGCGAGCACGCGAACCACCCAAAAGTACGGAAAGTAGTCAATATGGTGCCGTCATCCCGTATAATATGAATTCATTCACTGATAACGATATTTCGCGCCACACATCTTCCTTCTTGTTTTTATTGTAATATTCCGGGTGTTTACTGTCCAACAAAACGCGTTTACTTTCATATATTTTCACTATCTCGTGAATCGCTTCTCCATCCATAGCGTTGCTCGGCTTGAGGCAAATGCAAACAGGTACACACAGTACGAACGGCTCGGTGCGAGGCGCCTTTGAGCAGTACCGTTTTACCGACAAGCTCCCCGCTCACCTCGAGCAGTGCGACCCGAGCGGCTCGTAGCGAGCATCCCCGGTACACACAGTCCGAGCATGCGTCCTGAGGCATTCGAAGCGAGCAGCCTCGCACTGTCTGTACCCGGCTTAAATGTCACAGTCCTAATTATGGATCCCACGAGATATGTAAGTCCATTCCACAATCTACGAAGTACTTCACAAACAAACTTCTGCTCGCAGCATTCCCATACACTAAACTGACTTGAAAATTGTCACATCGGTATTTGTATTACTCAATAACTGTGCAATTATTCTCATTACTTGACTATACCGCTCTCCAATCCCCTATCCAACAAATAGATAACGAGAAGTTTTTACCTTGTTGAATTATGCAACCTCTCCTATCGGAAATTTGAAAAATCTTTCGTGCTTTCTTCACTAATATCCCTCTAGCATAACAATTTGCATCAGACTTCATTATCATAACAATCAGCCAAATGTCGGCGTCCACAATACCATCTACATTACGTTTCACGTCTCACGTTGCAAGTCAATTCGCTTCGTTGTTTCCAGTACCGTATTTCAGGACTAAAACCCACGAGCATGGAATTGTCTTGAAACCCCATTTCTTTTTTTCATTCGTTAGTTGTGCACGCATGTTTACATCGCCTCCGTTTCGTTTTGATTCATTTCGCTCGAATTTATTCATTTGTAACTAATCGCAGACGTGGTTTTTTTTAGAGTGTGCGTTGAAATTGTTGTTTGTACCGTTCTAACGTTTTCATTACATTTTCTACTTGCGAACCAAGCACGGTGTGAGCATGAACGCATGAGTCTACATTGAAATTACAAGGTAAGCCATGAAATATTGTACATTTGCATTATGTAGAGATATCGTATTTATTGTGTCAGAAAACAATGTCTTTCACAACATTTTTAGGTATACACATTACGTTCTGTTTACGGCATTGGGGCTAACTTGGGAAGTCATTTGTTATTGAACAAAAAGCTACAGCTGAGGGGATCATGTTATCCAGAACTATTGTTCAGTATGCACTTTAGAACTGCAGTCCATTTGGCACATGTAAAATTATCTAAAACTGTACGAAAGGCACCTTTCTTTGAATAATATAGAGAGAATATAGGGAAAGAAACAGGTTGTGGCACCAAATCCTTCGCTGAAATTGCAAAGGTACCTTCAGGATCAAGGAGGCTGTGAACACCATAATCGAGTTAGAATATCGTTATCTCCCTATAACGATAAAAGAGAAAGAAAAATAACTTGAAAGTGACTCTGCTCTGATTTTAACCTTCTTACCATACACTTGTGCATGGATTACAATTCTCCTATCCTGTTTCATGAATGCACTTTTCGACCTATTGTATTACAAGTACCTACGCAAAAGGGAACTGTGTACTTCATTACTCAAACTGCTAGTTAATCTTTGCTGTAAATCTGTCACATGTCAGCAGTTATCTGAACAGATAGTTGTTTGAAATCATTATGAACCTGTTGACGTTTGTCAACATTGAACTATCATGTTGCAACTGGCAAGTGGGCAGCTATTCGTTCATCCACAGTAGGCCATCTTCGAATGTTTCGCAAGGATTTATTTATCAGTTCATCTATGCCGAGTAAAGGCAAGATATTATGTGAGAGGTTCGTGGCGAGAAGGGGATGAGATCCAGTATTTTGCCGTTCCAGAGTAGGGGGTTTTGGCTTTCCAGTTGTGTCAGAGGTTCCCACCATTTTCCTCTGGCGTCCTCTGCTAATTGTTGCTTCACATGTGAATCGTTTGCAACCACAACTGTCACTTTGATGTATGAAGAGGTTTTAGCTTGTCTTGCGATTTCCTTTCGCGAGATAGTCAATCTCGTCATTACCTTTATTACCAAAAAGCAGCCATTGCAGAAAGACAATTCTTCCCTGTCGCACTATTTGGTGGAAGAGGACACATTTGCAAGCGTGCCAATTCCAAGGAAAACAACGACAGCTTGGAAATCAACAAAAATCTCCGTCCTTTCCTCACTACAGATGACAATAGAATGCAGGGCCAACGAAATAGCTGCGATCTCCCCATCAATGTTAGAATATCCTTCCTATTGGAACTTGATGCTGAACTCAGTCGATTTCAACAGCTCCAGCGTTCCCTAGCGTCCACTGCTGGGTTATTGAGGTACGCAGCAGCCGCTGTGGTGTAGGATACCTGATGGGCCATGGTTCCCAAGGATGCTGCACGCAGTTCAAGTGTAATATCACTGTTTTTCATATTGGCTCCAACTCTCGTGGCTTCAGGATAAAGACTAGAAGCCCCCACAGGTGCTTGAGGGTAGAGTCAGAGTTCGCAAAGAGCTAATCACATTCAGTCTCACCTCCTATTTAGCTGTTACGTCACCAAGGCCACAAATAACTGGTCGAAAAAAAAAACCATCTCTAGCCACTCATTGGCCTAATTCACCAGTACAGAAGTGGCAATATCACCCACTCTAGAATATCCATCGCAATAGCCCTCATAGGACACTTGTTCATCTCCATTCTAAATTACGTAATAATCTATGTAGTAAAGGGGTAGTTTCGGGTGGGGGGTGAAAGGACTCAATTATTGTACATAAACAAATTATTGTTTCAAAGTATTATAAATCACACCCACATATACAATACACATAAATCAAACCAACCTAACCAGTTTTGAAGATTTCTAATGTAAGTTCTCGATGTTCTGTTGCAGTAAATTGATCAAGTTGGCTGCGCCTGAACCGAGTGACCCCTCCCCCTTCAGCACCAAAAGGGCTTTTAAACCGAATAAAAATTATCTCACAGTATTTATGAAGTTTTGAAAAAGAAAAAAAAAAAGTTGCGGCTGGCAACTCACATTTTATGGGCATACCCCAGTAGACGCTTTGCTATTATGTGGTGACCCTTCGTTATTATATCTAGTCTGAAAAATCTGTTATTTTGTAATGTGATTACAAGCGATTGATAAGGAAAATAAATGTTTTATTACTCTTGTGACTGTGATGCTTAGTTCGTTCTCCTTTTCATTAGGTGTTATTTCGTTAAATTAACTGTCGATAGGTATCTTTATTCAGTAGGAATAACAAAGGTGATGTATTGGGTCCTTGCCCTTGTCATCAGTTTTTCCTGTACAATGCGAAAGTGTACAAGAAAACTGGGATTGAAGCTGAAGCATTTCTGTTTTGCTCGTTTTTCTGTAAATTTTCAGTGTATTGTTAATACTCGAACTCCTTCTTCCAGCATTTCTAAGGGTACGTATGTATGCAATTTGTGTGTTCCACCGATTTTGTTACAATAGCGATTTCATAGTTGTGTTGTGCTGTGTTGTGTTGCCTGACCATTGGAATTTGAGTCGCCTCAGATCTAAACTAATCTCATCCAATGAAACCAAAAATGAAACAAGTTGCAATTGATAATTGATATTTTGATTTTCTTCATGAAAATCTCGACTTCTTCCGCTTTTATTTATGTGGCGTGGCCAAGCTATAATCATTCAATAGTTTTTATAGACAGTAGTTTTGTTTATCTCTTTATTAAGAAATAGTTTTTCACTCCAAACAGCTTCACCATTGTATCCCCTACTAATTTCCTACGAACATTGCCATTGAGCGGATGTGATTAATTAACATTAATGATAATTAACATCACATTTATATTCTTCTGATATTATCGTCTAGAATTTGATGGATTATCCTGTTTTCTTTTCGCACGCAGGAACCCGCAGCTGTGACACGCTGTTCAACTTGTGAAAACAAAGTCTACCCTCTCGAAAAGGTGGAGACAGACGGGAAGACCTTCCACCGGCAGTGCTTTCGCTGTTCCTACTGCAACTGCATATTGAGGTGAGTTCAGATTTCTCTACATATCGCACCAGTCGCGAAAGTTTTAATGGGAATAATTATTTTGTAATGCATCTACGTGAGAGTTCATTAACAGAATGTGCTAAGTACAAGAATCAATTAATACTTCTACTTCGTACTTACTTCCTCGTGTATACTTGACACTGACCACTTATATCGTCCTGTAGAGCATTTTTGATCGCCTTGTTTTTCCGGTTATGTCAGATATATAACTTTTTTTCGAGTCTTCGACTTTAACTCACTGGAATGATGATCATAACTCTCTTAATTGAAGGAGTAATTTCAAATTTGATAATACCGTTTGAAAGAGCGTGATAGTTCCTCACGGAAAACCAAAGTTTTTAAAAAAAGGCAGAATAGATGAAAATGAACTTGTCAAACTGGGCAAATCTAGAATATCTCTCCCCGTTTCAATCGCTCTTAGGTCTCTGTGATCCGGGGGTAAATGTGATACAGGGGTTTCCCGCTGTAAACGCTGCCACTCGCGTGATAACGCGCGTATCGCCAGTAACGCTGAAATCGCCGGACTCCCGCTCACGTAGGACGAGGCTTAAGGGATTTTCTCTGTTCGGAAGAGCGAGTAGTGAATTAATTGAAATTTTCAACTGTTAAACCAGTCTTTACGAACCAATTGAAACAGCAATAACTCTAGTGCCTCATTAAATCATTTAATAAATTATTTTTCCACGTTCGCTGTCCCCAATTACTTAAAATCATGGATACACATCTTTTCGCAGGATGGAATCATACACCCTCAACAACGGTCAGCTCTACTGTCTGGCGCATTTCAAACAACTATTCATCACCAAAGGCAATTACGATGAAGGCTTCGGCTCAAACCAACATAAACGCAAATGGGAAACCCCCGCCAACTGAACAATATTTCATCCAGTAAAATAATCAACTGTAAATTTTAAATATAAAAGTACCTATATTTTTTATACAATATTACAACACACACAAAAAATATATCCACGTTGTATGATATGATATAAATGTATTGCTTTTTAAAAAAAAATTATCATGTTAAGTTGATTAATGATATTGAAATTCGTTTATTTTGAGAGTTATTGTTCAATTTTGTTTACTAATATTCCAAGTTACTGTGATCTATATAATTATGATAATATTTAGGTGTTAACGACTGTATCAAAAATTCACCAGTCAAAATTTCTATGTGGTTATGCATTTTCGTTAAAAAAAAGTAATATCGATGATTTTTTTTTCATAACAAATCTTTAAACCGACCAAATTGTGAATAATCATTCGTCTTTCGCGCATATAAAGGTAAAATTTAGGTAAATCATGAAACCCTTGAAAGAAATTGTAAATATAGCTAGTATTTTCATTATGAGTTGAATTTTTTTGAGAGAAACCGATATAAACATGATATTTTCATTGTATAGTTTCTATTTGTACATTTTTTTCTATTTATGAATCGTAAAATTAAGTTAGAGGTAATGGTTAGCGATGCATATTCCACTATACAGTTTAATAAAAAACGTCTTTTTTTCCAGATTCGACTTCCTGTAAATAAAAGTGTTGCTCATGTCACTAATGACTGATTCTATTTTCGTGGCTGTATAACAGCCGAGTTCATATTTTTTAAAAAAGAAATTGACCGAAAGAATATTTTCGATTTGAATGGCCATAGCTTTTTTGTGAGTAGATTTGTCTACCTTTTTGTTTTGTATTTGGAAACTTTTTGAAGGAAATTGTTTTGGTATTTTCCCTGAACAACGTCAATTTGTGTCGTCGTGCCTTCGGCCATTATTTTTGATTTTTTTTCGTTTTTGTTTATATAGCCGCATGTATTTTTCTTTTGTTCGTTCATGTAACACGAGGGAGGATCGTCCGTACAATTGTCGTCTTTCGTGTAATGTGTGTTTTTTGTATGTAGGTATGTCAAATAAAAATGATTTATGATGAGGTTGTAGTAGTAAATTGAAATCCAGTCTGATTCTCAACGAAAAACTCGGGGTGCATTGCCTATTTTTCCGGATTTAAATGGACCAAATTATTTTATGGTTTCATGTTACGGGAAATTTGTTGCTGTACACGCCTGTCACATACGTGATGGGCCCAAGATGTCTCCTTATGTTTTTGGGCAAAAAAAAATCATATTTGTTTGACGAAAATTTGTTTTTTCACCTATGAACAAAGGTATTTTCTTCTTTATCAGAATTGTTCATCTGGAGAAGGTAAACCAAAACTCCCCCAGAAAACCATTTAAAGAAGAAAACGTAGTCTTTTTCCTCAAAAATTGAAAGTTGATTACTAAATATTAAATTAATTACTGATGATGACCTAACCGTCTAAATCGATGTAACGCTTTTAATTGTTGTGGGAACATACCACGTTTCCTTCTGCAAACTCTGAATTTTTTTGCATGGCTTTCCACAAATTCATTGCGAATGATTGAGTGAGTATAAGTGTCTGTGTTTGTCCTTACCTTGCGATGATGTGCCAATTGTCTTTGATGCTCAGGTGATTCATAACCGTGACTATTTAGGTTCGAATCCGAGAGGCAGGAGTCTTTTTTGCTATTACACATTTCACCTTCACCTTCACCTTCTTTTTCATAAAAAAAATCCACTAGGTACCGATTCGTTGTCCGAGTTTTCTTCCAATTCTTGCAAAATTTGGGCAAATTCGTGTGGTTAAAACTGTTCGCGAGGTCGAGACATTGAGGTAAGTTTTTATACAACACGAAACCAAAAAATTCCGCGCACGGCCCTCAGTGCTCGAATGTGAATAACAATCAAGTACGCGCCCGGCCTACCATACTGGAAAACGGAATCTAAGAATCGAATGTTTGTGACAGGCGATATCTCAAATTCAAGATTTCAATAATCTTGAAGAAGGGTAGAAAGGGGAGGCATATTGGAGGGGCATTGACGTCTCAGTTAAGGCTAGGAAACCGGACACAAATTCCTAGAATCCGGCGCGCGTACATCGGAGGGTTAAGCGAGTAAGCTCATCTTGTAAGGAGCAGCTGAAAACAAGTGTTTCCACAACTGTAGCATCTGCTAAAAAGTACCTATTAAATGGATATAAGAAAAGAAAAACGGAAATGTTACATTTTTACATTTACTCCACGCCAAGAGATGCACTGCATGAAAAGAACTGAATCAACTTAGGAGTTCGTTTTCTCCTCAGATAGATTGCAGTAGTTAGAATCTGTTTTGGAAAAGAGCCTCCCGTGTCAGCTGTCTACTTTTTGCCTTTTTCTGGTTTTATTTCTTTTTCGGGTTCTTCATTTGCGTAGGGGTCAGGTTCCTCGACTTTCTCTCCCTTCTTCTTCTTTTTCGATTTTTTCTCCTGCGGAGCACTCTTACTTTTATCTTCTTTCTCCGCGTTATCATCACTCTCTGGAACCGCCTTGCTGGTGGAAGGATCGCCACTCTTCGAATCAGTTTTCTTCATCTTGACAGGTTTCACGTCTTTATCTTCTGATTGTTTTTCCTCTTCTCCTACTTTTGATTTCTCTCTGTATCTACCAGTTGGGCACTCGTGCATCAAGAACTTACACACGCAGAGGTTCATCATAGTAGCGATGTAACACAGCATGAAGACTCCCACAATTACTGGAAATACAGTGTACGATTTAGCCAAGGCATTACCAATAACCAGTTACTAACTATACAGGGTGTTGGTGAATGATGTAAGAAAATTGGGGAGTTTTTTCTAGACCTCAAGCCCTACAATAAAAAACTATACGAACCCATGTCCAATTCTCAACCGTATTGAATTTTCAAATTTTGTTTTTCTAAGGGAAACGTGAATTGTCGCAGTAAAATCATCATACCTCCAGAACCATTCGAATTTCAAAAAAAAAAAAACCACTGGAAAGCTCATTAAATTTCCTTTAAGAAACCTCTCTTTTCAAGTTCAATCGATAATTTCCCACACCACCACCCCACCGCTCACAATTTAAAATTTCGCCAAATTTGATTTTTTGGAAAAATTCAAATTGCTTGTCTTGCAAGATTTCAATTTTTGACCTACATGATTACTTGTTCTTTTAAAAACTTCGTCTTTCAATGAGCTTTCAAACGGTGTATTCAAATTTCTTCTTATCTATTTTGAAGATACTCTGACTGCAATTCTAATGCTAAGAAATTGGGGATCTTATGATACACACCCAGGCCGGAAAAACCATTACGATACGCACCCGGGTGCGCTTTATTATACAAACACCATTACGATATGCACCCCTGCAAATATTATCTTAAACACCCACTGTGAGCTATTAGCCTGACCCGGAGGACACCACGAGGAGGTTGCTCACGTTGTCCCCCTTATCAGTGAGGCATATAAACGAATCAATATGCCATATAAACTATGTACAAATAATGTAACGTGGCATGAGCCAAATCGTCGAAGTATTCAAAGTAGGCACGTCTATTTGGGATGAGGTCTCAGTTTGCGGCTTCATGATTGTGCCCCTCCTGCAAAAAAGTCACCTCTCCACCTGCCGTCCATAGAACCCCTGCCATAGACCTGCCTTACACTTCTTGCTTTGCCTAATCCCACGCGTCCATCTCTGTTCGCCACTTGCAAGTTCTTTTTGAAAAACGAACTTGAAATCACCGCAGAAAACAACGTCTCCTCCTTTTTTTGCACTGCCTTTTACCCACTCAGTCTCTGATTCCCTTGAACTCGTTATTGCTACTTGCCACACGCAGCAGTGAGCTCTATTGGCTTATTGGATGTTTATGATAGAAGGTTCCAGTCATAGGCCAACGAATAGGTGTGTATCATATCCAGCGGTCTTTCACTCCTGAGTGGCCAGTCGGGTGTGTACCTTACGTTGCCCAAGAAATTATGGCGTATAGAGAAAGGATGACACGAACGCAGTACTGGTTGCTTCCCGGAAACCTTCAGAGGTGTTTCTTAAAGAAAATCGAATGAGCTTTCCACTGGTTTTCTCAGTTTTTTGAAACTCGAATGGTTCTGGAGATATGATGATTTTGTAGTGACAATTCACCGAGAAGAACAAAAAAATTGAAATAAGGTCACTATGGTTGGAATTGGACATGGGTTCATCTAGTTGTTTTTGTTGGGTTTGAGGTCTAGAAACACCTAGACAAATTTTCTGACATCTTTCACCAAACACCCTGTATTTATTTAAACTCCTACTGCTCTCAAAAAATGAATGTAAAACTCGAAATAATAACGAAATTCAAAGCCCACTGAAAACTTCTAAACCAAAAACAGCCTTAATGCAGTATAACGCATTAACAATTACCTCCACATGTGATCAGGGCAACGACCAAGAGAGCGAATGAAGGAAGAGTATTGACTTGAGGTTCTACCGTAGGACGCCTCGCTGAAACGGTTGATAAATTTTGATTGATTATTCTCAATAATGAACCTTCGTAATCGACTAAGAAAAAAAAATTCAACCTAATCTTATAATTTGCTGTTTTCCGTATCGTGATAAAATCATGTTAATATGATGAATCCAAAAATCGAATAAAACGCTGCAATAAATTCCATAAAGGAATACTATTTACAATATTTATTTATTTTATTTTTAACTTTTATTTACTTCTGTGTATTATTTAATCTAATGTGCTTCTCCTATTAATATAAATAGGATACTACAGTAGGCTCTCGATAAATCGAACCTCAATAATTCGAAGAAAATCAATGTATTTTGGTCCCCTCTATAAATCGAAGTGAAGCTAGACCCACACCTACGGCCCACTCCGCAATTCGAAGAATCATTCAGTTCTTTCATGGAAAGCGTTGAGGCAATTTTTCCAAGAACTTAACCTCCCTCCAATGTCTACGATTCAAACTACACCACCCCTGAAATGCTTTAGCCCACACCTGTAACAAACCGGCGAACCGTAACACCGTACCGTACCACCGTTCCGAAGAAATGACATCCGAACATTTCGGCGTTCTGTAACATCGTTAAGCCGGGTAGGTACGCACTTGCAACAAACTGCCGCTCCGCTCCTTCGGTCCGCTCCTCCGTTCCGAACATTTCAACGAACTTTTCATCGTAGCATCGCTGCGCTCCAAACCTCGCTCCTTAACAAATTGGGTACGGGAGGGCGATCGGGAGAATCGAATTCCGAACATTTCTTTGATGCGGTGGGAAAAACCGCCAATGGAGCGATCGGGCTGTGCTCCGATCCTCATTCCTTTGAAGTTTTGCCACCCCGAACCTGGCAGAGGAGCGGAGCGGCCGAATGTTGCAAGTGCGTACCGGGCTTTACTGAACAAATTTGTTACGGGAGGGCGATCGGTCCACGAGGAGTAAGGAAGAACGTAACGGGCGAACCTCGAGCCCGTCCATACGTGTTTCGCCCCGTTCCGAACATCCCTTTGATGCGACGGGCAAATAACGCCAAACGAGCGATCGGGGGGCCGTTCCGATCTTCTCTTTGATCTCATGCCGCCCCGAACCTCTCGTTTGTTCGGATCGGTATGTTACAGGTGTGGACGCGGCTTTATAGGGCCCTGTACACTACAGGTCTTTGCCGCTCTTCGAAAAGAAACAAGTCATTGCGGCTGTTGAAGAAGGAGGAAAAAAGATGGATTTAATAGCTTTCCGATTTAATATTCCAGCATCAACCTTATCAACTATCCTGAAGCAAGAAGATCGTCTTGCCGAGACAACTCCTCATGGCTCAAGAAGGAGAGAAAGTAGAGGTGAGTTTGGGTGTCACCAACTTTCAAGTGAGGCTTGAGTGAAAAATTAAAAAAAACGGCACAATCTGAGGTGTTCAAAGCAGTGAGCACTTTGGGAAATGCTGTGGACCAGATTGCAGCCAACCAAGCGATTTGTTATGAAGAAATGATATTACTTTTTGTATAATAAATAAATTGATCCATATGTATTATTATTATATGTATTTTTGTTTATACATTGTTTATACATTTTTGTTTCATTATACAATGGCATATTTGTATGTACACGGATTTCTTTAATAAAATCTTTCTTCCTTTAATTCGAATTTGTGCTTTCAAGCCCTCTTTCATTCAAAATCTCACTATTTCGAGAATATTCACGAAAATCTCGATAATTCGAGTTCAAATTATCGAGATTTTCGGTTTTAAACGCTCAGGAGGTATCAGGAGGTCATAATCTGACAAGAGCTCCCATCGCCCACATTTTCAAGGAAGTTTCTGCAGTATTTCCAGTTTTAAACGCTTAGGAGGTATCAGGAGGTCATAATCTGACAAGAGCTCGCATCGATCACATTTCCAAGGAAATTGTGCAGTTTTTCGGCTTTAAACGATTAGGAGGTCATAATCGGACAAGAGCTCTCCTCGCCCGCATTTCCAAGGGAGTTTGTGCCGTATTTTCAGGTTTAAACGATTAGGAGGTCATAATCTGACAAGAGCTCGCATCGCCCACATTTCCAAGGAAATTGTGCAGTATTTTCGGCTTTAAACGATTAGGAGGTCATAATCGGACAGGAGCTCGCCTCGCCCGCATTTCCAAGGAAATTGTGCAGTTTTTTCGGCTTTAAACGATTAGGAGGTCATAATCTGACAAGAGCTCGCCTCGCCCGCATTTCCGAGGGAGTTTGCGCCGTATTTTCAGCTTTAAACGATTAGGAGGTCATAATCTGGCAAGAGCTCTCCCTGGCCCTCATTTCCAAGGAAGTTGGGCAGTATTTTCAGTTTCAAACGCTTAGGAGGTATTGAAATAGAATAGAATGGAATAGAAAATATGTTTATTGCAATAAAACAACTTCCAATAACAAAAAAAACTTTTCTGGAAACAAATAAGGCAAGGACCATTGGTCTTCTGCCTGAGAGTTTGTCTTAAGCATAATTTAGAGTACATTGAATTTCAGAAGTTTTCAATATTCAATACAACATCATATACAGGCGTTTTTACAACCTATGTAATATGATACATACACTATATTATAACATATTAGCTTTTAAATTAAATAGCGCACAAATATCCAATAGTAGGGCAAAAATTGCAATAAAATAAAAGCTTTGCCAACAAAATTGTAGTTTTTGATCGGAAAAGCACGATAATTCAACGCGCCCCTAAGAAATTTGTACAGTTTTCACCGTTTAACACTCGTAGTACCGTAATTCGGCAATTATGGGGCATTTACAGAAGAAATTATGGCTTGCCCCTTCCTCGTCTAGGTTGCACATTGCACAGCGAGCTCTCACGATTCCATGGTCTTGCATTACGTCCGAACTCTTCGCAGCATGCTCCGGCGATCAGCCTGACGACCTTGAGCACTTTATTATTCAGGTAGCTGGGGCCACCAGCCAACGCCGCATACAGCTGGAAGTTTCTCCACTCGAGGGCTTTTTTCTTGGAATTTCATTCTGCGCAGCTTCCATCTTCGGTGGTGAGGAGTTCTTGAAATGGTTCTGCATCTGAACCAGATGGCTTCCTCGGCGATTCGACGCGGGCATCTGGGTTGTGGCATCCTCAGCACTAACAATGTACTTTCCATGCGTCTCGAAGTTCTGGCCGTACATTGTCCTCAGGCCCGTGGCAGTCAACCAAGCGACCCCAACAAAAAGAACTGATTTTTTATAGAAGAAATGATATAACTTTTATTATAAATAAATTGATCCACATGTATTATTGCTTCCGAGTCTACCAAGGTAGCGGAAGCATTGTTTTCACTTTCGGAATGTGAACATTTTTTTCTCTCCAGAATCAAAACTTCTACTCGCATTTTGCGTTTTAGACCTTTCTGAACAATTTTGGTTCCGTGTTTGTCTGTCTGTCTGTCAGCAAATCCTTGTTACGAGCAAAACTACACGAAGTTATAGTGCGATTTTGATGACATTTTCAGGGATTGTGCGGGTTGGGGTGTAGATGGTCCCCTATAGATTTCATGACCCCCCGATCAATAGTAGCCTCTGCGCATGCGCAAACGTGAAATCCTTGTTACGCGCATAACTCTGGGAGTTCTTGACCAATTTCGATGAAATTTTCAGGGATCGTTCGGTTTGATATGTAGATGATCCCCTATGAGTTTCATGACCCCCGGATAAATAGTAGCCTCTGCGCATGCGCAAACGTGAAATCCTTGCCATAAGCATAACTCCGGGAGTTCTTGACCGAATTCGATGACATTTTCAGGGATTGTTCGGTTTGATGTGTAGATGGTCCCCTATAGGTTGCATGACCCCCGAATCAATAGCAGCCTCCGCGCATGCGCAAACGTGAAATTCTTGTTACGCGCATAACTCCGGGAGTTCTTGACTGATTTCGATGAAATTTTCAGGGATTGTTCGGTTTGATGTGTAGATGGTCCCCTATGAGTTTCATGACCCCCGGATCAATAGTAGCCTCTGCGCATGCTCAAACGTGAAATCCTTGCCACAAGCATAACTTCGGGAGTTCTTGACCGATTTCGATGAAATTTTCAGGGATTGTTCGGACTTATTAGGTATATTTTATAGTTTGTTCAATAGTTGAACATGCCTACCTTTATTTTCTCAAGTTATGCTCCTGCATAACAATAAATTTACCCTAATTCAATATTTACTTCACCTAATTGAACGAAGTTCTTTAGTCAATAATCATTTTCAATGATCTATACAGTCATGTTATGGATACGAGAAAGCTATGTGCCACACCCACTTGGCAGACGTTTATAATATGTATTTTTATTTCTACCAGCATTCACAATTTTATACAATGACATATAATATATGTGTATATATATATATATATATATATATAATATATATATATAATATAATATATATATAATATATATATATAATATAATATATATATATATATAATATATATATAATATATGTTATATATATATATACATAATATATATTATATATATATAATATATGATATATAATATGTCATGTACATATTATGTACATGTATTTCTTTAATAAAATGTAACTTTCTTCAATTCGAATTTTTACTCTCTTTAATTAAAAATCTCTCTATTTCGAATTTTTTGTTTGGTCCCTATAAAGTCGAATTATCGAGAGTCAGTATAATCATGTCAGTATTAACATACTTTTCATATTAATATATTATATAGGATACTATTTTTGTATTAGATGATCTTTCTACTTAAATCACTCATTTACGTTCATTATCCATTATTTCATTCATTATTCATTCATTATCCATTATATTATTATGGATAGATCCATACCTTGCAGTAGCAATCTTGATGCTTCAAAAAGCGCTTCGCTTATAACTCGGCACCATTGATCAATGGGGAAATTTGCTACAAGGTTGCTTCAGCTAATCTGCGTACCGTGTAAAGCACTGCAAGATCTCTCAAAGACGATAGATGCCAAATCATGACGTACAATGCTACAGTATAATGTATGTTTCAAGAATTTCACGTTCATTATCCATTATTTCATTCATTATCCATTATATTATTATGGATAGATCCATATTAGCAATCTTGATTCAAAAGCGCTTCGCTTTGCTGTTTATATTGAGATTAAATTCCCAAGAGACCTTATCCGCATAATCCCTTAAAAATAGAGCTAAATTCATTGAAAAATGTGGAAATTACGGCTATTTCAAGAATTTTAGGTTAGCGCATGCGCAGAGCGTACCACAGATTATATTGAGATGAAATTCGTATGGGACCTCAAGAGACCTTATCCGCATAGTCTCTCAAAATATGAGCTAAATTCATTCAAAATTGTGGAAGTTATGGCTGTAACAAGGAAATGCGGACAGACAGACCGACAGACACGGAACCAAATTTGTTCAGTAGGCTGTGAAACGAAAAATGCGAGTGGAAATTTCGAATTCGGACAATTTTTTTGCTCCCGAAAGTGAACACAAGGCTTCCGCTGCTTAGCAGACTCGGAAGCAAAAAGGAACCACTATCAACATAGAGCGAGCTTTGACAATACAAGGCTGCAATGACTTACATGTGACTGTTCGAAAATAAAAAAAGTGATAAGTTAAATTTATTTAGAAGCGACGTTTGATTCTCAAATGAAATGGACCCGCCACATTCAAAATTTGTGCCAAAAGCTTAGAAAATGTGGCTATACCCTGTATAGAATCAAATTTCTATCAGAAAAACTAAAGATCTTTATATATTAGGCGCTGACTGAGTCAATTTTACAATACGGGGTAGCACTTTGAAGTATCTAATTGACAAAATTTCTAAGATTCGAAAAATGACAGGAAAGACATTTTTCAAAAAGCCCAGGCGCCGTTACACCGATACAATGATGTAATCATTTCATGGTTTGAATTTATTAACTGTCCATTCAACTGTACACATTGAACATGCTCAAACGAATTCATAAACACAAAATTATGTATTTTGATGATGTGGCATGAAAAGCGCTTAGACTGAAATTAGCGAGATTTAAAAATACATTCGCTCAAATAACGACAAAATACAGAGGCATGCAAATAATAAAGATTTTGAAAAAATTAGGAACCTGATGAAGATAATAGAGAACACCTATTTAAAAGAAGAAACTTGTAAGCTAATAAGAGATAAACCGTATGATCTGCTATATAAAGAAAAAACTGTCAGAGTACATCCGTTTTCAGGGGGGCGGTGACGCTGGGCTGGCGGAATCCCCCCCAGTGAAGGGGAGAGGGCACCAGTGGGGCGGAGCGTCTCCCAGGGCAACCGACCTGCTCCCCTCCTCGGAGACTTCGAATATACGATTTTTTTACTTTGCGTATTGTTTTTTTACTCCCTAATTGTGTTATTCACCTATTTCTTTTTAACCTGCGTGGCAGGGCCTTCAAACTAGTTAATTCATATAAATGGAAATTTACGTATCAACTACTCTTCTTCCCACACGTTTGGGTTGTCCTACTCCCTCCTAGGTCAATCAATCTCTCGATCAACAGGCCTATCTCTACTACTGATGAAGCCTTGCTTCAGCGGGAGTTGTCGTAAGGCAGATAGCGGGGAGATAAGGGAGTAGGTACCAAACTTCGTACGTGCTTCGGACTGTTTTACCTGCATTTAATTAACCAAAAGAATTTGAAAACGAAAAATCAATATTGGGTTTCTTTGTAATCATCTACTTGCTATCCCATTTTGATCAGCAATCCAAGTAATTAATATCATACATCTATTGTTTTACACAGTTTACACCCCAGAGAGTGGCGTCAACTTACAAGTAGTCGTATTTTGGGTAGTAATGTTTTGAAAATATCGATGAAAAGGCAAGGTCGTTCGATTATCTTTTCGTTGTTTTCCATCACTTGATACCGACGGTGTACTCGATAGCGTAGTAACATTACTTGAAATACTTTCTGTTGTGCTATTAGTGGCGTTCTGTGCTTGATCCTCTGCATCTAAATAATTATACAGAAATTGATATTTAAATTACGGCATGTCGAAAAAAAAAAAAAAAAATAAGATGGTAGTCAAATGTTGAACTTGTCTATTTTCATGAAATGAATGAGTTGTAATGTTCAGTGGATTTCGGTGTTAGGTCAACATCAGTAACGAACTATCAGTTTTAGTTCTAATAATTGTGTTGCATTGCTGTTATGAATGGATGAATAATGTAGTAAAAAGGAGGTGACGGATTCATCTACTTGCACCTTCAAAGGCTGACACTACAACGCCTTGTCACAGGAACTTGTTAGAATAATATAGTTCCGAGGGCTGAGATGAGTAATTTCCGCAACATAAAGAGGATCACCATGATGCTAGAAGGCGATAGGTCATCCCTGGAGGCAGTGGTTTCAAGAATTGGGAATCCATCCATATCCATTACAGCCTGCAAACCCAGAGGATACCCCTGAAGCTAAAAGACGACAGGTTATGCTCAGGAATAGCAGTTTCAAGAATTGAGAAGAGGGAACAATCCATATCCATCACATTCCCGGGGGTTTCGAAAGCCATGGGGGGGGGGGGGGGAGAAATAGGCAGGGCAGAGGTAGATAGACATATTTAGGTTTGGTATCCAGTAATGGAGGTATCCCCTGGGAGCTACACTCAAGGATGGGGCAACCTTTAACGGGCGTATATAAGGGGGGGGACCCCTCCGAAATTTGGAAAATATAAATTAATATTGTATTTTTTCGTTCCAAAATAATGTTAATAAAAAGGAACCTTTGTATCAATCATGTATTTTTTTACACCTTTCCAAGTTATTAACTGAATATTATTTAGGCCTAAACTAGGTATGCTTTTCCCTGAGAAAAGAACCAATTTTCTATCAGTTTTGTTATAGTGCTACAATAGTTGAACATGTGATTTTCGACACCTGATTTGAAAAACTTTCCGGACCCCCCTATGAGGGGGGGGGGAGGTAAGGAATAACCCCCAGACCCCCCGTTTTTTCGACCCCCTCCGAAAATATTACATATATACGCCACTGCAACCTTTCCCCTGGTCATGGAAGAAGACTTCTGCCATGCCCAGGTGTTATCAGAAGTGTCTCCCCTACGAGCTCCTTTGCTGTGAATTGCACTTCTTTCCTTACTGCTGCATTATCTTATATAACAATTCCCATTTCTTAATGAGTAACTGAGTCATGAAATTTGGAATTGTTGAACATTGGTGAAATATATTAGTGACATCCTAGAGATTGTGTTTGACCTACGTCCAATTGAAGATATCTCCTGCTCCTACCGCAATATTTGTGTTCCCTGAGCCAAAACTGTAGGAAGTTGCACCAAAGTTTGATAGATAGATTGCAGGGTAAGTGGTTTCCTATTCCCAATCATACAAGGTTTTTCACTTCTTCATACTGATCATGGGAAGTAAATCTGATCAAATAAATTAAAGTCTGGTATTCCTTCACTCAAATTTAATTCATTTGGGGGTTTTGTCTATTGTATGATTGGGAATAGGAATTATTTGTTCGTGTTGTTCATTGGAATCCCATTTACTGCCTCCAGGCTGCCAAGAAGTTCCATATGGCGCCATCGTCCTAAGCTTACCCTGTCAGGCAATGGGGTAACCCACCCTTCAGTGTTGACAGGTGTACTCCAGCTCTAGAGGATAACTTGAGTTTTAGTTACGCCTTTTTCTCGAGAACGCAGTGGTAACCCCAGCCACCCATTCTAGATACTGGCCCTCAAGGGATAATATATAATATTAAAAAGGTACTGCCTATGGGGACAGTGCAAGAGAATGGGGTGCGAGGACAGCCAATACTAGAGGGTGAGTGGATCATAACCACATGCTGCTATCATGCAACAAGGCGATGGATTGGTCTAGCATGAGATAGTGCCGGCAACACCCAGAGGATGTCTCTGAAGCTAAAAGGTTCAGGCTGATGCACAAGGTGTAGCACTTTCAAGAAAAAGAAGGGGAACTGTCAATATCCATCACAAATTCCATTCGTTTTATACTCCAGGAATTTTGAGCACCGGCGGGTCCTTTCATGAAACTCACTGGGCGCACAGAGATCAACAGGTGACAGAAGAGATGCTTTTCTAAGCCAAATACAAATAAGGCACATGCAAATGTGACACATTTCTCATTTTCAACACACAAGTCGAAGGTAGGCAGGATTTTCAGAGTGGATCTGAAATTGTTCTTTTCACCAAGTCTCAAACATGCTCCATCATAACACAATGTGTACGAACCAATTAAAACTTGAAAGGTGAATAAACGAAGAAATGAATGGTATTTTATTTATCAATTACTAATGAATCTTCATATGAAAGATACCTGTCACGGTTTATTTGATCCCCTATAACTCACAATTTCCGATAACGAAGAGCACAGCAACAAGTACAACTGTTAGCGTGGAGGGCACATAAGATTTTGACATCTCTGGTACAGCGAAGCTGAACTCCAGAACAGAATTTCAGCTGATTTGGAAATTTCATCTGGTTCGAATAAAAAGAAAAGATAGAAAAGCATCAAGAACTACAACCATATTAATGACAGTTGATTGATCAACGGTTACCATTTAACGTGTTTCTTAGAAAACAAAATGTTTTTTTGGAGTGGCCAATATATGTGTAAACATTATGGACAAAATAATCACCTACTGATTTTTGAATATCCATTTTAAATGGTATGGCCATCAGGAAGGCCATGTTCTCGATTACGCTCACATAAGTTTCTGTATAACGTGGTAAAAACGTTCCTTATTTTTCCCCTTTCATTCGGATTAACCTTGCACATGCTATGTAAAGCGAAACATAGCAATCATTAGAGTGAATTGAATTCAGAAAAAATTAAATAGGATTTACCTTAAAAGTAGTTTAGTTCACAAAATTGTTTTTGAGTTCGAAGAGAACGACTACTAACGAAAGAAGGCACTTGCAATGCAATTCAAGGCAACGAATACGATATCAATACAAGGCAGAGCCACAATATCTTTGATGTTTAGTTCCTTATGGCTCTCCAATTCCAAAATTGTCAATAGTTTGTTAATTTTCTAAAATTTAATTATAATTCGGAAACATTAGTTCCCATCAATATCTTGTCAAATCGCTAATCTTATCAATCAGCTAACTATCACGGAGATTTGTTATTTCTCTAATACAATAACCCTTCTACGGATATCTCTGAACTACGTCATATGATAACTCGGCGCCTCGAGCCTTCATATCTTGCCTTGTCCACTCAAGATGATTTAAAGATCGATTAGAAACGAAAGTAGCCACAAGGGCCTTCAGCTGAACATTGATCTTATCTTGTAATTTACCTCTAGATGTTCAGACAGTTGGATGAGTTCGTCTAACTCTATAATATAACTCCGTGAACACCAACCTTTACTACGACTATCAAACCTTAACGCTCACGAAGATAGCAGACGTCCCATAGAAGCTACCATTCAAAGTTGAGCGAAAAGTAAGTACATGGAATACCAATACCTACAATAGCGCAATATACTGTATATTGGCACGGCGAAGAAATCCGCAAGTAGAACCGCAATTCAGTGAGGTAAAATAAAACACCTATGCTACCTTTCAACCTGTGAGTAGATTTTCATTTCGGACTGCGCCTGTTTCATTGAGGGACACATTCCCTACGGAAATGTATGAACGTGGATTCATATTGCCACGGAACGAAGGGAAGGCTAGTCCAGTCTCCGATAGGAAGCGCTTGCTCTAGTTTCCATGTATTGACAACTCATCTCATCAGGAGTTTGGAAGTTGCCTGAATCATCCTTGGATGAAACATGCGAGGTATGACACTCAAGGTACTTCCTGTCACTTCCCAATTCAATACAAACTGAACAGCACACATTCCAACTCAATCTCATGTTTTAAAAAATGAAAATTAAGCGAGTAACGCACACAAATAGTTCTTCGAGAATCTAACAACGAACACATTCTGGAACGATTCAACTAACTTTTCTTTGAATTTTTGAATGTCATGTCAACGAGATACAACACACCAAAACCTTAACCGATTCAATCAAGGGGAACTGGGGGTACTCTTAATTACGAGAAAAATCAAGTCCTCGGGTTAAAAACCCAAATTTTTATATATATTTTTTTAATACAAAGTAAAAATTAACGGTTAGATTTAGCGACACGCTCTAACTCGTCCTTCTTCTTGATGGCGTAAGAGTTGGAGGAACCCTGAAAAAGAGGATAAAAGATTGTAGGGCTGCGGATAACGTTTTGTACAAGATTTGTTTAAACAACGAAGTAATTTCCCGAAATAGTTTGACTTTCTAACAAAATTCCCATGTTCCTCAATGAAATCTAATCAGCTCTCAATATTGTAACGCCTATTTGAATAAGTAAATTTATGAGGAATTCTTGAGAAATTAATGAGATAATTTTATTATTAGAAACCCCCAAGCAAAAATCAAGCACTATTGTGGATGTGCAGACATTTTCCTGATTGAATCAGGACGACATGCTGAAATAAGAACAAACAGCCAAGTAAACTTGGTGGCTTACCTTAGCGGCATTGATGAGTTCATCAGCCAGACATTCAGCGATGGTCTTGATGTTTCTAAAAGCAGCTTCACGAGCTCCCGTGCACAACAACCAGATGGCCTGCGAATAAACAATTCAAACTGTCAATGTTGCTACGTTTGATCGACTTAGCGATGATATGAAGCATTCAGTGTGCGCAGTAGGAAAAACTAACATCTAGCTATTAGTTGTGCCAACTTTTGTTAGTAGCATATCTGTTAGCCTCATTTGCTTGTCATAGATAAACTCTTCCTCCCCTCCTCAATACTTTTGTCTCCCTACACCGTTTCCCATCACAGTTTCTTTTCTCATCTCCTGCGTTCAGTATCTATCTCTCGATTAATAAACTTCATTTATATTATAATTTATTTTTTTACTTTTTCTCTGCCCAAAAACTTGCCTTAATAAATTATATCAATTCAAAATATGCTTACGGCGTATCAATTGTTTTTCATAAATAATGACTGATAAAATGTCGAATTTCTGTTTATGAATAACGATAGTGGACAAGCAACTGTCAAAACTCTAGGAACTTGGATGCTGCTCTCTAATAGCTTCGACAACTTGCCACTGCATAACCATTTCATGTTTCTCTGCTGCCTACAGCCAATTGTTTTCCTACATATCTACATCTCGTGTGCATACTGCATACAACAAAAATCATATACATACAACAACAAAAAGTTTTGCACCACCTGATTCAATCTTAAAACACATCAAAAAAGTTTCGACCGGTTACAGTCTGAAATATGGACGAGAAAAATTCAGGTTTTGGAAAGTGCATCTTGCTACAGTATTGACACATATGGTTTGTTTTGACAAGAGGTTCCGAACCAGTTCGGGATAGAACCAGAACCTACAGGGGAGGGATAGAACCACCGAGAACTTTCGGTATTCGTTCTACTTGTCGAACGCTTTCCGAACTAGTGTGGAACCAAAAACCTGAACGTCCCCTTCCCGCATGGTTCCGTCAGACATCGAGACCAAAAAAAAGAGGCAACAGCAACAATAACAGGTCATGCGCACAATTATAATTTCTAACGTGCTGATCGCAACTTTAAATCTCTCGGCTACATCCCGAAAATGATGAAGTCTGGTGGCCACAGTACAACAAAAATATTAGTACTCGGCCGCGTGGAGTTATCCTGCCATGAGGACCATTTGAGTTGGGGAAATTATACGAGGAGTTTTCGTTCCGATCGACGATTCCTAACAACGCACGCCGACTCACTCTAAAATGCTCGATAAATTCCACTTCGTCGTATTGAGCGACGGTTTCCAGGTAATTCTCCGTTTTCGGGCGCAGCCGTTGATTAACTACGTACTCCACTACTTCTTCGTCAGACGAGCTGAAGTCAGGTTCACTGATGACGGTGTGGTCCTCATCACTCGAACTTGGTGACGAACTAGACATCGTTGCAAACCTCGGAATTTATACTTGAAACAAAGTTTGTTTTGACAACCTCAACGGTGTAGGTAGTCCGTATTTGGGCTGGAATAGATGATAACCGTTGATAACGCGATAAATCTACTACGCATGTCTCGGACTAAAAGCTCAGGCAAAAATCTTCGAACCACTTGAACTAGTTCTAAGTGCTTCTGGACTCCTTGTCCGAACAGCGAACCAAGAGGTTCGAGATTTTTCGGAACTAGTTCTGACGTGTCAAAACAGGCAAAAAGGGGCGTGTTCGGTTCTGAACTGGTTCTGAACCTCTTGTCAAAACAAACCTATAAAAAACTCTTGTTTTGGAGATTTTTTTTCTAACTGACTTTTCTGAAAATTGTAAAAAATAACAACTACTTTAGTAGGCTGCACTACCTCCTCTGCCAGTACTTGAAGCTTGTAAAGGACAAAGAGGTAATAAATACTAATACTGTGATTTATGTTTTCTCTTCATTTTGAAAAAAAAAAACAGACTTTTTCTAAAAAATCACTTTAAAAGTCAGAACTACCTTCTTAATACTATATAAACCAGAATTACAGCCAGAAAACAACTTCAACAACCTTCTATTATATATTGATAAACGAGTCGACATTTTCGAGAGCTACCGATCATCGATTACGTTGATTCGATAACTGGCAATTAATCCAATAAAATCCGTTCAACTCAGATTCTGAGGTTGGAAATAACGAATTCTGACCCAAGTCCATTACAAGTGTTATACATTTAAGTAAATTTAAATTAATTACCTAATTAAATTCAAGTGAATTGTTTACTTCAAGAAAGGTTTAAAATGTTAGGGTATTGACTTCTGACGTAGGTGTAAAAGTAGATTGTTAGCATGAATTACGGGCTCGTGATTTATCAAGAGTTTCTTACCTGGTTAACTCTCCTCAGAGGGGAGACGTCAACGGCCTGTCTTCTGACGGTACCAGCGCGACCGATACGCGTCGAGTCTTCTCTGGGGCCAGAGTTGGTAATGGCCAGGACCAACACTTGCAGTGGGTTCTGCAAACAAAGAGTTGCTTCGATTATTACAGAAACGAAATTTCTTACTTGTTTCATTCATCATTGTACGTGGTTAACCTTCAATTTGAGAAACTTTAGTATCTCTAGCTATGGAACAATAGCAAGATCCGTTCTCAGGGAAGCTTGGAACACCTAACGGTTATTTTGGGAGAAAAACATGTGACAGTTATAGTAATCCATTTACGAATGTTGTCACTCTTCATGTACAGTATGTTTTGAAAATGATTATAAGTTAAAGTATGGACCTTCGCCACAGTTTTTCTCGAAAAACTCTGACAAATTTCGGAAGGGACAACGACCTAAGTTGTTGACAACTTTTAAACAAAACGAGAGGAGCAGCAAGCCTAAGTAATATTCCACAACAGCATGATCAGCGACACAGTTGCACCATTTCAAAAAAGTGAGCTAAGTCTGAAGACCGTCGTGTCATATCATCATTTCACGCTTGAATCATAAGAAAATCAGCAAGCTACTTTAGTATCGACCCCACCGCAATCCTGCCTGTATCCTCTAAATGCCAGTGCTGACCACACGGAATCTAAGCACGAGACCTTCAGCCTTACTTGCAAATGGGCTGAAAGAGAAAACATAACACTAAAGAAAGTAATGCAAATTTAATCATAACATCAATAACAGCATATTTGCTAACTATCTTGAGGAGACATTTACTCCCTTCCCTAGACAAACGGCTGACAAAGAAGCAGCTATTCTGGGGAAGACTGATTTACAAGAGGTTTCCCCAGCTACACTCTCAGAAGTCAAGAATGAAATCATGACCAACCTAAGTCCTAAAAAATCTGCTGGATATGATCTGATAACTGGGAAATTCTTAGAGAATTGCCTGATATAGGGCTGCGAAAACTGTTACATATAATCAACGCATCATTCCGAATGAAATACGTTCCGAGGCAGTGGAAGGTAGCAGAAGTCATCATGATCGCAAAACCTGGTAAGCCACCTCATGAGAAAAGATCTCCCATCTTCCTACTACCTGTAATCTCCAAACTGTTTGAGAAACTTCTACTCAAGAGGTTAAAGCCTATAATTGCAGCTCGAAAGCTTATACCCGACCACCAGTTCGGGTTCAGGGAACGACACTCCACTATGGACCAAGTGCACAGGATAACCAATGCAATAGAACGATGCTTTGAAGCCAAGGAGATCTGCTCTGCAGTTTTCCTTGACGTCTCACAACCATTCGACAAAGTTTGGCACAAGGGCCTCCTCGCCAAGCTGCACAGGGACCTCCCCCTTGAATACTGTCAAATACTGAAATCTTACCTATCAGAAAGGCACTTCAGAGTCAAGCACGAAGATGAGTACACCACCCTGAGGAAGATAAAGGCAGGCGTGCCGCAAGGAAGCGTTCTTGGGCCAGTGCTCTATCTATTGTATACAAGGGACCTCCCAGAACCCCCAAAAGCTGTCATAGCAACGTTTGCTGATGATACTGCAATTCTGACGACGAGCAGGACAGTCAAGGAATCGTCTAGCAAACTGCAAGATTCGGTGAACCGAGTTTATCAATGGACCTCCAAATGGCGAATTAAACTTGATGAAACAAAAAGTACGCATATAAACTTCACTCATCGCAAAATTCAAAACATCCCAATCACCATAAATTCACAAAAAATTCCGTATTCAAATACTGCTAAATATCTGGGCATGACGCTGGACGCCAAGCTACGCTGGAAAGAACACGTCAAAAAGAAAAAAGAAGAGGTCAACGCTAAGCTCAGGAAGCTGAACTGGTTGCTGGGTAGGAAATCTCCACTATCCACCCAAAACAAAATACCGTTGTATCAGCAAATGGCTGCCAACTGCAGTCTGGGCCTATGGCTGCCAACTATGGGGCTGCACAAGCAATAGAAATGTCAAAACTATCCAGACACTCCAAAATAAAATCTTAAGGAGTCAACGCACCCTGGTATATCAGGACAAGTGATCTCCACCGCAACCTCTAAGTGGAAATGGTGAGTGATAAGAAGAATTGCAGCGGATCACGAAATTCGGCTGCACAGACACCAAAATCTCGAAATCCTGTGTACCCTAGACAACAAAGAAGAGGTACGGCTGTCTGAAGAGGACCAAGCCGTCACAACCTAGTTGTGACCTGACGCTGATTAGTGTTTGTGACTTGTAGTGGTCTTAGAACTACTGAACCACAAAAAGTGACATTACTTCTTTCTAAATTAAGTTGCTAGATGATTTGTAATTTAAATCAGTTGTAACAATAAATAAATGGAGAAAAAAAATTAACAGCATGATCAGCGACACAGTTGCACCATTTTGAATAAGTGAGCTTAGTCTGAAGACCGTCGTGTCATATCATCATTTCATGCCTGAATCATAACAATAAAATCAACAAGTTACTCTTGATTTCAACACCACCTAACTGTTTAACTAATCATACACAATAGCTCCAAATTTAAGACCTAGAAGGCTACTGAAGGCAAACGTACTGAAGGAAGGAAAAAATAACATTAAACAAATAATACAGTTAGTAACAAAAATTGTCATTATAATCAATAACAACACGATCAGCGACACAGTTTCACCATTTTGAATAAGTGAGCTTAATTTGAAGAGCGTCGTGTCATATCATATCATTACTTCATGCTCAATAACTGTGAGCTAGCTAGTCAGTCAAATCGCGCGTTTATAGCTAGAAAAAATCAAACTGATTTGATTCCAATAGAGCTTCTGCACGCAAGACACACAACTCAGTTGTCACTGTTTGATCGGCAAATCACTCGCCCCACAATAAACGCTGAACCCGGCGGAATCGCCTGGTTCCCAATCACGTAGGACGTAGTATTTCTTTCCAAAGCACCAAGAATATTTTGTTGAAAATTGGCTAAACGTCAATATACCTCCACATCAATTACATTGCATAGAAGAAGCAAAGAGAAGAAAACGTGTCTTCAAACCGAAAACTCGTGTTAGCAGCAAACTTTGGTCTGCAACATTATCGACAAAAGCATGATCAGCGACACAGTTGCACCATTTTGAATAAGTGAGCTTAGTCTGAAGACCGTCGTGTCATATCATCATTTCATACTTGAATCATAATAGGAAAACAATAAAGCTAACCAGTAGTCAAAACCAGCGATATTCGGGCTTTACCTTCTGATCGTCACAACCAATCATTTTTTTTTTTTTTTTTTTTTTTTTTAAATAATCTCCCCTCAAAGACGGAGGGGGCACGCCATTAAATGAAAACGAAAAAACTAAAAGAAATGAAAGTGGGGAAGACGCCCAGATTTATACGACGCCGGCCCTTGGATATGCGAAGTTGAGGATGATGGAGGAGGAAGAGAGGGATGAAAAGAAGTGCCCTATAAAAAGACCACCAGTTCAGGTAAGAGCAACGGATGACGCGGGTGGTGACACCAGGAGTACCCCTGATGAGATGCCCAGCTCAAGTAACTCCGTGGCACTTTTCCCGCACCACACTCCGTGCCATGACACGGTTGCAGCCATAACCTTGATGTTGTTAGGCGCCACTCTTTTTAGCTCAGATATCGCTTGCCGAACGTCATTTCCATCATATTTACTCATCTTAGCCCTCCGGGTCTGCTCCATGTCCACGCTGCCACTGACAACCTGGACATCCAGGATTATGGCAGACTCATCGGGCTTAACGGCAACGATATCTGGCTTCTTGCCCTGGTCACTCAGCATATGATACAGTCTCTCTATCTCTCAACATCCCAGCCACTGGATGCAACTACTATCTGCTTGGCAACCGCATCATGACGGAGTATGCGGCCACCATGAGTTCATGGACACTGCTGCACCACATGATAAAGATTTTCATTTTTACCCCGACAGGCACGGCAGAGCGTATCTACTACCCAACGACTACCTCTTGACTCCAAACTTAACAGCCCTACTCGCACATGTGCTGAAGGAGAGAAAACAACACTAAAGGAATTTAAGCAGTTAGCAATCAAATTCATCTATAACATCAATAAAAGCATGATCAGCGACACAGTTGCACCATTTTGAATAAGTGAGCTTAGTCTGAAGACCGTCGTGTCATATCATCATTTCATGCTTAAATAATACGGAAACCGTCAATCGTGCTTGGTTTTAACACCACCGCTTTTCTGTCTACATCTAATAAATGGAAGTTTTGTCTTAACCTTGTGATGTTTTGTCTTAGCACACAGCCCAATAACTTTACCTGGAAGCATACTTCCACAATGTCGAATATAAGAAAACATAACATCAAAGAAAATAAAATTGTCTTGAAACTGTCCAAAACAAAAAAACAATAGCGTCATTTCCTGCTCGCAGCTCATAAGAAAATCAGCAAGTTATGGTTCGGACTATTTTGGCAACTCCACTCTGTAAATAGAGAGCAGACAGAACAAATAGAACTCAAGTACTAAGCTTGAGACCAGGAAGCTGCCTGCTCGCACAGGTGCAGAAGTAAAAGAGAAAACATTGCACTAACGCAAACAATACAGTTAGCAATCATAATAGTCCATAACAATAACAGCATGATCAACGACACAGCTCTGCCAAAACAAGTTATAAGTTAGTTCGGTCAAATCGACAACTTAGGTCCGCCCTGGTGATTCCAATTAAGCAATAAGGACGTATGATGATTGGGTGGGTTCATTACTGATGTCAGCATTACAGTTTTTTCTCTCTACAGAACCAATGTTATAGCACACATTTTATAATTTCTTGGGCGGTACCCTCTACAGGATAGACCATGTGTTTTAGTGAAAATATGCAGTTTGTTGAGTACTTTAGGGAAAAACAAGAATATTCGTTAGCATGAAACTGTAGACTGGTACATTTTTGGAGTTGAATGCACCTAGATGCTTATTAAGATGGTTGTAAAAAATGTTATACTCACGTCACCAGTGAGAAGATGGATGATCTCGAATGCGTGTTTCACGATTCGGACAGCCATGAGTTTCTTGGCGTTGTTGCGGCCGTGCATCATGAGCGAGTTTGTGAGACGCTCGACGATGGGGCACTGGGCTTTGCGGAACCGCTTGGCCGCGTACCTACCGGCGGAGTGGGGCAAGTACTTGGCGTTCTTTTCCTTCACGGCAATATAATCCTGAAAACAGAATGAAATAATGAGTTACGTGAATGGTAGACATTGTCCTGAAGTTTGAATCAGCCGAAAATATGAGAGCTGTTAAGGAGTACTAACCGAGTACCTCGTGGATTACATGCATATTGAAAACAGGACATCGTTGTTAACAGAGTTACTTAACTGTAACCTCTTAAGATGATCGGTTTGTTGTGGGGCTATGTTGCAGAGGGAGAGCAATTTACGTTATTCATCCCAAGGTTCAAAGTAATAGTGCCCATTCGTGTTAATTTGAGATTAAATGGAAAAAGTACAACAATTCACAACCAACTTAGGACTGCTAGCAACCACATAATATTCAAAGTAAGCAAAGTTGTGCGACACTTGCACCAAAGCTCGAGGAATCCCGATCATCAAAAAGCTCCATTTACAGAACCTCATATTTAGGGAGGGAAATACTTCTAATAACCAGAAAGGTAATTATATAGGTAGGTACCATGGTAGTCGCTGCAAACAAGGCAGTAAGTGTTTAACGTCGACATGGAATTACTATAGAAGATTGAGTTCCCCTTAAAACATGTCTGGTGACAAAACCTACTTATCACAGATAAGGAGAGAGTTATGGTATGCACCCCAAGGTTCAAAGTAATAAGGACACTTGTGTTTAAGCGATAGTAAATACAGAGATGGGCGATTAATGAGTAAAGTGGTACACACTCAATGCTACCTGATTGGATCTGCGAACTTTAAGCAACGAAAATCAGGAAGTGGGTTACTTTATCAATTTTTAACCAAATTACGCTCGAGTTCAAATCTGTGAAGTATTTTCCAACCCCGGATGGATTAGATTTCACAAATGGAATCGAAATTGATACAAATTACCAAGATATGTACGTTTTCTACGTAGATACTTGACTACCTTCAAGTTCTATATCTCAGCTCAAAATCCGTTAGGAGGAGGTAAATTTTTTCAAAAAATCAACCACCAGTTGAACAAGCTCTTGACAGCAGAGGTTTTCTACCGAGGAATCCCAATCGTCGAAAAGCTGTAACTACAGAAACCTGTTTGAAGGGCCAACGGGGAATAGCTTAAGACAATAATTCTCAGATCAGAAAGATAATCATACATGTGGATTTTTACAAGCGAAATCGATATGAAATGACGAAGATATTAGGATTTGCTACTTACTTAGATATCCAAGTACTGTAACTCAGCTCAAAATCCTTTAGGAGTAAGTTGAATCTTTCAAAAATCAACCAACCAGTTGAATACGATCTTGACAGGACCAACGGCTGAAGTAGAGAATAGGTAACCCCTACCTCATATCAGGCTCATTTGAACATGTATCGATGAGTACTTTCATCGGTATTTATAGGATAATATATCGATACCGCTGCCATAATATTCATGGAGGCCATGGTAAGGTGACCGTATTTTTCTGGGGTGAACCGGGGACAGGTGAAGTCCCCCCCCCCCCCGGGCTTCACATTTGGTCCTTGCACGAGCAAATTTTATATCAGAAACTTTCTTCAACAATGCGCTAGTACAATCCATTGACCAGAAGCTATGATTATGATGCACATTATGAAATGGAAAGGTACCTTCTCTCGCTGCAAGTAGATTATCTCCCTCCGAAGGTTCAACGTTACGAAAGAATGAGATGATATCACAGGATTAGATGTTGTGTGTAACTTGAGCGAATTCTCGTGTTTATACCTCATTCATCGCTCCCCAATCGCAGTTCTTCCACCGCTGGCAATTTTATAGGTTGAGTGGCAGATGGTTCAGACAACCGAGCCTGGATCTGCAGGGTCTCGAATGTGAGGAAAGTCCTTCCAAAGCTGTTCATTAAATGTATGCCGCCGCTTGGTACCTTTTCAGAATTCCAGAAAGCTGAAAGAGGACGCGCCAATAGTTTTGCGATGAAAGACAATGATGACCCAGTGTAGACAGATGCCTCGCACATTTCACACATTCACTCGAAAAGCGGGTAGAAGTTCAGTGTAGGGGAAGAAAACATCTCGGCTGACATCTACAACTGCTCTCATCCATCTCAACAATCTTATTCTCACCTCCAACCATGTCCGTATCACTCGCCAACAAATCCACACAAACCTCTCTAAAAAAACTACGCCAATCAGCAACAGTAGCCTTAGCTAGGTTCAATTCGTGCATAATGTGACTCACGATGTGCGTTCTAATGTGTTCTGTCTAGTTTGCTGGTCTGGATGCTCGCTTCGCTCGCATCTCAAAAACAAAAAAATATCCTACATCAATCCTTCTAGTAAAGTATAGATCAGTTGGACAAACAGAAGGTTGACAGTTGTGCTGGTTCAAGAATAGAAAGGAAAGGTTGAATAGAAGCGGGAAAGATGGCGGACCTTCAGCTGCTCGAAGGTGGTTGTGCAAAGCAATCCGACATGGCAGCGGTATCGATATGATTATGATCCTATAAAAACATCGATATATTCTTCTTATCAGGAGGATATATTCTACACCGAACTTCAACCCAATGATGACCCAGTGTAGACAGATGCCTCGCACATTTCACACATTCACTCGAAAAGCGTAATACACATAGCAGACGACCGATAGGATGAATGTTGGATACCTTCATCTGACAACCGTAACGTAATCGGTGCGCATGCCCACATGAAGAGTGCCAACTTTGGTAATGTATAAGAGCTACGCGATACCAAAAGCACATTCAACTAGAAGAAAAATAGGCGAAGTGTCGAATTTTGTCGATGGCAATAATCGAGGACATAAGGGAAAGATTCAGAAAACCGGGGACGCTTTAGGACCAGGGATAGCATCCTCAAAACGGGGACTTCTGGTCACCTTAGGCCATGGTGATTATCAAAAGGCAATATCCTCATAACTCGAAACATAATTGTAGACGTAATTCCTTTATATTCTATCTTCAAACAAGCCAGTAAGTATTTCGAACTGATACATGTAATTAGAAGATTCTAATGTTCCCCTTACGTGTATAGTGACAATGTCACCTACGTCTCCCAGATCATGTGAGCGAGCGCTCTTACCTAATTGCTTTATACATCCAAGAATTTCATCTCAGTAGCTATTCAAGTATGTCAGATAACTACTTATTAGTGGAATTACATGGAAGTAGTCTCAGGCCAGGTACTTAGCACTTTTTGGCAGCAACAACCACCTGCAGAACGGTGTCAAGTAGATGCGTACTAAGTTACAATTAAGCTAAAATGTGCGGTTAGCAATACGAACAATCCAATGGTAATATTTACCTGAAGGGACATATCAGCTACTTGTACGTCCTCGCAGCTCCACCTTCCGAACAGCTTGATTTCCGGGAGGTCAGCAGCAGGGGGAAGAGGCATCGTGTCCATGCCTTCTGAAGTTTGAACGGGGTCCGCATCCCAGTTATCATCAGCCATTTTAATTCTAAGATCCCAAACAAATAATCGTACATTAAACAATCGTTGAAGAAATGAAATAAGCCATTAAAATTCCTCTGAAAACACGATCATCCGTAGAGTAAGGTTATGAGGTGCACCACGTGTATAGCATGACGCATCTACTTCGATCAGTATCAGCGAAATTTCGAATGGATGGGGTTCAAATCATTTCAACGAAACTAAATTGATTAAAATCAAATATATAATAACGTTTCCGAAATTATATTGAAATTAACTGACTTACCGATATTAAAATATCCTACACAAAACCCGAAGTCAGAAGAACACAGTGAAAGGACCAGTGTTGCCGCCAACAAAAGAACACATCGACGCAAAGATACAGGTTTACCAACTTTCAAAAACCAATCAATAAACGAAAAAAAGGAAGGAACCGTATTACCCACTTGTACCTTTATTATAATTATTAAAGCTAAATAAAATAGTTTACGTTTTATCGTTCATACACTTTCAAACAGATCAGCGAGGAAAAACAATTCCAAAGAATATCAGAGGAAATTATTTGTACAAGAACATTGTTAAACATAGAATCATGATTAATTTATAAAGAGGAAGGTAATAGCTGATTTTTTTCTAGAATCTCAGGACTACTGTGGTAGAAATATGTGGGAGCGTTTTGTGAATTTAATGATCCAGGAATTTCAGAGATCGCGAACCTAGCGGCAACAACTTGAAATACTAAGAAGCTGTTTTCCATAGTTTTACACAAGATCCTAACTACCATCTCGTTAGGAGAACGTGTCTGAACTCGGTTTTCAAAGGAATAAGCTAATCTGAATAACAATTGTCTACTGAATCATAGAATAGTAGTACCCACCCCATAAAATTTGTACAGTTAGTTTTTAGTGTTAATAAATCGCAAAAATTAGAAAACCTAATAGTGAGGAACGACAAAAAAGTCTGGATTAAGTAATGTTAATTCAGGAGTGCCCACGGGGGGGGGGGGGGGCTATGACACAGACTGCGTTATTGGAATTCTTGGGGGGGGGGGTCCAAGAAAAATTTTGGGGGGGTATAGTTGATTGAAACAGTGTTTAACGTGACGGCATTCAAAAATACATTACATCACTAGACAGAACGTAAATAATAATGAACTGCTTTGAAAGTGGTTTATACAACTTTACTCTCAGTAGCAATTGATAGCTGTTCCGTGGAAAGAGCAAAAAGTTGAGTTCACATTATCAAAAACAGACTCAGATCAGCTATGGGAGACTCGTGGTTGTCAAATCTAGTGGTTCTAGCTGCAGAAAAAGTTGTATTTGAGTCTATTTCTAATGAAGAAATCGGAGATTATTATCCCGTATTATCCCTTATCCCGAAGACAAAAACTGCTGTGGAGGGTTTAAAAAGATTTGTTTAATAAGTTTAGAAGGTGCCTAGATAACTTTTATATGGTCTCAGACTACAAATGACTGCAAACTGTTAAATTTTTGACTCCAAATTAATTTTGGGGGAGGGGGGGGGTCGTCATGAAGCTTAGGGGGGGGGGCACCCCTGGTTAATTGTTACCTAATAGAAGTGAGAAGGGTTTCACTTCCTCTAAAATACTTCCACATTTGTTTTCATTGTTCAACTGGTCAACTTTTTTGTTTTGTTCGGATTTAAGTGTACAGATTACATTATTGCACATATTGATATGCAAACGAATACTGGACTGGACTGGATTAAATTATATGAATTACTGGACATTCAGTTCGATAACAACCAGGTATAGATGCAGGGCCGCGAAGAGAGTAGATCCAGGCCCAGGGGCAAAATTCATCTTAGTTCCTAAAAAAAAAACTGTGAACTACTGTAATCAAATACTGTAATAAATTATAAGCCATTTCTAGAGAGGGAAGAATATCGATTGTGGAAAGTTGAGAATGATCTCATTTTACCTCTCCTTCCCCCTTTTTTGAACAAAAAAATTAATAAATTGAAATAAAATAATCTCTAGAAAATACGAGTTCAAATATGATCAACTGATCTCCAGGAAGGCTTGGGCCTGGGGTTATATCTGTTTATTCTAGTCAGAAACGTTTCGTCACTCATTCAATAATTTTAATTTATGCTGCAGTTCCTCTCTCCCCTTTTTGATTTTTATAACAAAACAAAATTGTTTAACTAATTAACGCAGTTGAGATTGAGAATATGACCAACGATTATGCAGCAGTTTAACAACTACAAAACTAAAAGTAACAAACAACAAGAGATGTGTGGGACTGTCTTAAATAGTTAACATGTAGACGGTGAAATTCAGATATAACGCTCCAAATTAAGAGACAATGAATGGGTCACCCCAACCCCACCACTATTAACCATTTTGGTCAACAATTTTATAGAATTCAATAATTGACATCACCCGTGAAAATCATCATTGATTGGCACCAATTGAATAATAAACAGTGAAAGAATTTGACGGTTTTTTTTTTTAAGGTTATCATTTAACCATATCGGCTGATTACCATTCTGGAAAATATCATTTACATCACTAGGTTACTGATATCAACAAAAAACTAAGGTGTTTGAGAGAACTTCATTCGGGGGGGAGGGGGTTATCAACGACAGGTCTCATGAATAGACACCCCTGCATTCTGAACAATTTTAGTTTTATGCCTTCCCATGCGTACAAAGTTCTTAGTAACAAGGATTTCCAATTAATTAATTTCCAATTCATATTTCGAGTTGTCAGCTTATTTTGATGGAAATTTTAGACGATGTGCGGGTTAGGCTATGATGGTTAGTAAACTTCATGGCTCACAAATCAATAATGTGCTAGAGCAAACATAAAATACATCGGCTGACGGACGTTTGCGCTAAATAACTGACGACCCAATTAAATATTGTGAGGACATATGCGCCAATCTCGGATTTTTACATGGACCCTGCGCATGGAGGAATGTTGCTCACAGTAAAGTTAGATAGCTTTTTTCTGATTGTAACGACAATACCTCTGTTTTTCTTCTTTTTTTTTTGTATTTTGTATCCTGTTGCATTGTTGAAATTTAGAAACCGATCCCTTCATTTGAATCAATGTTGTAAAGACATTTCCAGAAATTTTCTAAATATGTATTATTGAACAATGTTAACACACTACTTACAAAAATTATTGAAAATACATTCAATTTACTGGACACGTTTTTTTCCCCTTTATTCATGCTCTTGAGGAAAGACCATATACAGAAATGATGAATTGAGTTAACCAAAGGACAGCGTATTCAGTCTGTTGTTTTTGAGCTGTACTGTGTTAATGAAATGAATTAATGAAATTCTAACACTAATTTGATATGGCAAATACTTAACCCAAACCAAACAATTAGATTTTTGTAACTGGTTTGAGAATTTGACAGCAAATTACCCCCCCCCTTTTTTTAACATTCTCTCTCAAACGTACAGTGATATTTCTTTCTGTTTCACTGGTCCAAATGCTCATGCACTCTCTCTCTCAACATTTACGGCTTTAACGTCCCATGGATTTCTTCATTCAAAAACTACTGACTAATTTTATGAAACTGTAGGCGTCCCTCTATTGGTGAAGCCTTGCTTTAGAGGGACGTCCTAAAAACGGCATCGCCAAAAACCGCTGGAGTAGGTCAAAAGCAGCTTGAAATTTGGATATGTGCCTTTTTGAAAGTAAGCTCATCAAGTATAATTTGCTCACGTTCTAATGGTCTGATGTTACTCAAATAGTCAAGGAAGGTCGGTTCAATCACTTCAACAAACCATACAATACATGTCGACTCACCAGCGTAAAGGCGAAATATCCGGTATGAATCGTTGTAACAAACTCAAATTCTACATCTTTCAATATTATTCTCAATTTTAGTGTTCTACCACTGAAAATAATAACCGAAAAAGTTACCTACATACTGGTACTTACCGTTTGTTTACCGTCTATATAGTAGCGGTTCAAAACTAGCGAGAATTTCAAAAAATACGGCGTTCAGAATTGATCATCTGTTCTGGTGTTTTTCCAGGACCCCTTATTGGAAGGGTTCACGGTCTCCTAGGCCTAGGTCAAGGGAGTCCAATTCAGATTTTACATTGGATAATAGGAGCGGGATTCGTGGTACCTATTGTCAGAACCGAATATACGACACGAGTGAATCAACTTGGAGCCTTAACAGGAAAATTGGCACTGCATTTGACATATCCTGATCTGAAAAGATCCCGTTGTGTGAATGGGGCGAGCTATTCATCAGAAAGTGATCCGATGTCTTCTGAGTGGTTTCGGGAGGGGAGAAAGTCTATGTATACGAAGCTTCTTCCTCGACTCGTCTCTTCAGTGTGAACTGTTATCACGTGCACCATGAATAGCTTCGCTGCCCTCGTCCTCGTAGCATCTGTTGTCGCCCTGTCCCAGGTACTTTTCTTTATCAATGAATTATTCACTTACCAAATTAAGATTTACTACTAAATATATTCACTAACATTTGCTTCATATCAAAAAACTAAAATATCCCAATCGTTCTAGCCCTCACTTCATGAATCTGACTCGTCAACTGGTAGGTAAAAATCATACAACTTACTATTCAAATAATAATTTACCTTAGCTTGCACATAAAACCGCTGACGAGACTTGTAAGGACTTTTCACTTATGTAGTTTAAACGAACAATTTTGATTACATCAGTTTTGGTTTATTATTCAATAATAAACCATTGTAATCGGTCTTTAAAAAAAATTTCTAACCCCCCCCCCCCCCCCTGGAAATTTCATGGTTTACGTTTCAAAGGGTGTAGAATCCAAATCTGTAATAAAAAATTTTTCCGTCCGTCCGCCGTATGCGGGTTTTCTCCAAAACGGCTGGAGCAAAAAATCTGAAATTTTCAGGAAAGATCCATGTTGGTCCAACAACGCCCCAATTCTTTGGCCAGCTCTCTCACTTAATTTGAAGTGCCCTTTAACGGTTGTCAAAGTTTTGTAAAATCCCTAAAAACCAAAAAAAAAAAATCAAGGCGCCCAAAAGGATGGACTTTTTAGAAGAACTTTCCATGAGGAATCGAATGAGTCCCTCCCCAGGTCTGTAGCTCAAACCATTCCCGATGTATGGCACGATCTTATGCTGCCAACATTTGCATTCACATTCACAACATCACTAGGTTACTGCGATCAAAACAAAAACAACAGCATTTTTTTTTTGTTTTTTTTGATCGCAGTAACCTAGTGATGTAGTGAATGTGGATACTGGAGTGAACTCCTAAAAGGGTTTATAGCCGATACACGGGTTGAAGCATTCTGATATGCATGAAACGCTGCAAATTCTTTCACTGGGGTTTATTATTCAATTTCATCCATTTGGCTTGCGTTCATGATTTGAATTTCTACTAAGCTTTGGAGTGTGCGTGTTTCACAGGTGATAGAGCGATTATTGAATTTCAGGAGGCACACAAATATGATCAACTGATCAATCCAAATAGGTATTTTGGTTGAGAACCGATTTAAGTGCTCTATGCATATCTCCAGAAATTCAATAATCGCTCTACCACCTGTGAAACACGCACACTCCAAAGCTTAGTAGAAATTCAAATCACGAATGCAAGCCAAATGAATGAAATTGAATAATAAACCCCAGTGAAAGAATTTGCAGCGTTTTTCTTTCAATACTCCATTTTCTCATCGGGCTGAACAATTAAGCTGTGTTTTTAAAGAATTATCTGGAACCCTGATGAGTTGTATTAAATCCTCTTAAATCTCTAAATCTTGTTCTGTCATCAAGTTTTTTTATCAGTACCTAATATTTTTTCCGGGGGGGGGGGGGGGGGGGGATTTTCAATTAATAAGAACAGAAATGAAGGAAACTGGATAGTATTTAAACTTTTGTAATGCACATGGGTAAGTCATCCAACCCTAGAAGGTCATAAGTTAATTTTTTCGATTAAATTTGTCGTTTGGGAATACGTCAATAATTATTATAGAATAGTTTTTGCGGTTTGTTCTTTTTCCACTCATTTTGACTTAGTCTCTGAAAAAGCCTAGGAGAAAATTTCCTTTATATAAACTTCATTACATTTAAATGTAAAGGAAAGATGAATTACTGTATGGGTTTCATATGCAACTGTCTGTGTAAAGGCGGTTAAGTCCAAAATAGTAGATTTCGAGCTACATGCAATTGAAGGTTTGATAATTTTTCCAAAATCTTTAAGAAGAGAAATTTGTTCACTGGGCTATGGGGTTATAAAAAATCTATTTGCCAACGCACTCACGGAGGTGTTTTTGCTTTTCGTCCCAATTTAGAACTTGAAATTCCAAATTTCTTCGAGCCGTACAGTAATGTTGAGGAGGCTGCATTTGCATAAATGAGATATGTTTAGTTGCCAAGAAAGACAACTCTGATAAAATTTGTGTAAAGATGTGTAGGTAGGTTCGAGTAGGTAGTATTTATTTAGGAATAAGTTAAGGAAACGATGTAGCTACCTCGTGCCTACCCATTTATGACTTGTATACTAATTCATTGATGATGGCAGGGTAACCCGACTTCAGAAGCACCTTCCACGACTCTAGTCAGCGGCCAACCTACCGGAAGCACGGCGAGCGAAGTTTCCAAATCACCGGATGAGATCAAACAGAAAATCAAGGAGCAAGTCGGAGCGTTGACGGAGGCTTGCAAATCCCAGTCCAAAATCACCGGAGGTGAGTTTTCGGAAAGCATTTAAAAATAATACCGTGTCAAAAATGGAGTTAAGTAAATGTGCTCCTCCGAAAATACATACTATACCAATGAACT
Organism: Creontiades dilutus; assembly: GCA_031894815.1. Taxonomy (NCBI): domain Eukaryota; kingdom Metazoa; phylum Arthropoda; class Insecta; order Hemiptera; family Miridae; genus Creontiades; species Creontiades dilutus. Next base: position 1,270,567 of record JAVIWC010004007.1, read on the forward strand.
GGAAAAACTTACATTACTAAGAACCATACCAATCCATGGAACACAGTTCATGCCGGATGGGGCAGTCAATAGGTACATAATGTAATATGCTTAAAATGGTATTAAAATATGCTTAAAATGTAATATGCTTAAAATGATTAAACAGTCAACATGCACACTCATGTATAAACCCTCGCATCCCTGATATCCTTGGGCTACGAGCCAACTAAAAACCTTACACATTCTTTCCAACTACTTTCTGGAGGATGGTGCTATTTTCAATAATAGAGGCATACTAAAACAGGCATTATTTGGAGTATGGCTATACAAAAAATTACTTGTAGGCTCAAGTAAGAATATTAGAGCTGATTTGATGTATGTTTCACTAATTGAACATGTTAATAGCTAAAAATAGGTCACTCAAGGGAGTTTTTTTGGGTGTTTTAATTATGATTTTCAATATTGTTTTACAAGATATTTTAAAAGGTTCAATATTGTCGGGTAAGTTCTTCCTTCATAGCACTGTACAACTTACCAGACTCGGTACCAGTGAACTAAATACAATTTTGAAGTTTTGAAATTCAAACAACTCCTCACATTATAAAAAGTATATCCCCAACTCATAAATTTTTTGGTCAGAGCTGAAATATAAGTGGCCCACCTGAGGTTTTTGTCAATAATCGAACCAAAGTGTCACACAGGGCACTCTATCTATTTCAGAACACTAACACAGATAAGTCTGTAAATTTTGCAGCAACAAATCTGCTGGGGGATTTTGGTATAAAAGTGAAGTATTTAGTGGTTCTGTCAACCAATCGATTATCTCGGGAACAGTACATATAAGACAGCGTTGAAGCAGAACATTTTTTCATACACATTTGTCCAATTTTGTCATCTTTTTATTCCCGGCGGATAGCGAAAAGCCGCTCTTTATTCAACCTGTCATCCCTTGAAAAAACCGTTATTTTCTTGTTGTTACAGCTATTTGCACATCTTAAAATATCCCTACATTGTAGACGTTGGGCTTTCAAGACTGTTTGACAGTTGATTAGAAAGTAACTGAATGTTGTGTACAGGCAGAGCGGAGCCAGCTCACGTCAGAGGAGTCATTAGACCAAGGGGGGGAATCTGTTACCCCTATAAAATGTTGTGGTTATGTAGAAAACTACACAGTTGAAGTCTGCCTATTTTTAAGATGATTGTATGGTTTAATTGAACAGACACTTTATACGTTTTTATGAATTTTAGTTATAAAATTTTCACTTCTGAAGAAGAATTACAAGAACTTTAAGCAAATTAACGCAATGTTCACTGATCAACAGTCAGTACAAAAAAGAAATTAAGAAATCTTAATTCCTTGAATTTTGGCCCTTTCCGCATCAAATTCAAAATTTCTGTGGTTTATTGCACGCGAGATGTTTATTGGACAAAAAGTGGGATAATAATACAAAAAAAGAAGAAGAAAATAATGAAGATCAACCAATCAAATGTAAAAAAAAAAGTGAAAGGGGACTGTCAGATAATGTGAAGGAGGTTTACCAACCAAACATTAGTTAGAACATTGTGAAAGGATAATTTCAAGTATTACAGAAAGGGACCTATCAGCGATGAAATATACAGAAGGATATCCTCATTTTGAAATTTATCAGATCTATCACTTTTCATAATTTCCAATTTTCCAAGCACATTTGAATATCCCTCTTTTTCAACAAAAATAAATAAATTCTACGAACAATGGGTTAAATCAATATTACATCTACGATTGGATTCTGTAGATTTAACATTATAACTAATTTAATTCGTAGAATTAAACAAAGTCCTTCATTTGACTTCCGTTTTGTTTTCTGAAATGATGTGATTTATCTCGCGTTAACCAACCTAATCAAATCAATTGATTGTTTCAGAGCAAGCTAAAATCGTAGCAACCCAGGCGATCCCTAAAACGGAAGCTGAAAAGGTAAATTCTATGTTTCTTTTTACCTAGACACCTAAGATGTAATATAAATTTGTGCTGCTACGATCAATTTTTGGGTTCAACTATTAATACTGTAGATTATTATTAATAACGAATACTCGTTAACGGCTAAAAAAATGTTTTTCTTGAAATCCCATTTCCCGAAATCTGGTGGTTTACGTTACGAGCGACATACATTCCTAAATTGAATAATGTAAATTAATTTTATAAAAAATAATTTTTCCCACCTTTGGAAGTTTTTTCCAAATTACTGAACCGAATCTGGCTCTAAAATCACATGTTGGTAGAAAGAGCCTGCAACTTTCAGTCAATTCTTAAGGGTAAACGTAGAAAAACGCGGCTAATTCTAACACATGGGTTTATAATTTTGACATCGCTCTTTTATGAAAATCACTGGACTGTAGACAATCATCAGAGTGTTTGGTGATTATGAAAATATAACCTAATACGAGGTGCCAATCTTTTGAGGAACGGGTAAATGTGTTAAATGTGCAAAAAAAACCAATTAAAATCTCCCTAAATCACTGATCTTTTTATATTAGACGTGGTCAGTGGCAACGACTCACAAATGAAACGAAAATTGCCCTATATTGCTAATAAATAGAATTAATACATCGAGATTGTTGTTCAATCTACGGCGCGAAGTCAACCCCTCCTTCAAGACCGCTAGGTCTTGCGGGTTTTGCCTATCTGACTCCGGCTACACCGCAGCTCCTCTGTGACAGCCTCATCTTCGTTTAGAAACAGGCTCCGTAGGTTAAAATATACCAAAAAGTCGGCAAATTATCACAATGAGGTAAACGAAATTTCGCTCAACATCAGTCCAGAATGTGTCTGTGATCTCAGCATCTTGATCAATCAATCCTAAGGGATTATATTTAAGGATTAATCTATTAAAAAAAATCTTAATCTCAAAAACTTTTTATATAAAAGGGAAATTCGTTCTCTGAATCGAATGAGACCACTCGGGTTAGTGCTCACAGTTGTAAATGGTACGGTAAAAATGCCAATGATAGATCATTGATGAGATTATCATACGTTTTCGTCTTCGACTACCATGAAAATTTTATTGTAAATATTGAGAAAATGGTGGTTTTGTCCCGGTAATTCTACTGGTGAATAAACGGACTCATGATAAAAGCCTAACCAGTATATTCCTGAAAATGAAATCAATACCCTTTGAAAACTGTAGCATGTAGGCTTGTTACAAGATTCTGTTGACAAAAGGGCAGATACAAAACGAAAATTGTCCAAAATTTTCTAAAATGCAAAATACGAGTGAAAGTGATTTTGGAGGAAAAAGTTTTCAAACCCTGAAAGCGAAAAAAAGCTCCTGCGACCTGTACGTTGACTTGGAAGCAATTAATAAATTTGGTTCAACATTTACCCATTTTATTTATGTTATTTAAATAGCTTTATATGCAGTCATTACATAGTGTCATTTTATTGCAGTGTTTCTTGGAATGCATCTACACCGGCCTCCAATTGGTGAGTAGAAAACTGCAATTTCATTTCTTCAGTAAATTGTTTTCATCAATAATTTTACAATTACCTACATGAGCTATAATGTTTTATTTGAGTCAAATAATCACGACCACTCTCTTCTCGAATCACCTTGCAACTGAGTAAGCTCTGAGGCCTGTATTTTATATTAATATTATTAAAAAGAAAGATTTGATTTTGTTTGTTACGATTCAACTCAAAAACTACTCGTCCAATTTTTAAAAGTCATTCAGTGGTAGAAAGCTACATATTTACTGAGCAACAGAACATAGTCTGTATTTTCAAAAAATTGGAGAGCTCTACTTAAAACGGAACAATGTAACCAAAGATATCAAACCGTGCCTTAAAACTCATTATACTGTGGGTGTAATCAAATTGTGATGCTTGTATCATGATAAAGGTAATTTAATTTTTTTCATAATTGAGGTTGATTTGTACGTGTAGAATCCACTTTAAATTTTTCGGCTCGAACTTTTCGTTTGTAGTTATGACGAGTGTAAAAAGGAAACAAACTGTCTTAAGTTTATAGTCTATTAAAAAATATTTAATTTAAGCAATTCGTATAGAAATTTTGGGTAATAATCATGAGATATAGAGCATCGTATCCCCGGTCGGCTGAGTGCCCCTTGTGGGTTTTTTTTGCATTTACAGAAGCAAGCACCAAAAATGCAAATATCAGAGGAAAACATGGACAATTAATAACAGGACTTCAACAGAATTTTCACGTCATAATTATGAGTGTGAATCCCTCACCTATGTTATTACCTTATTATTTACATTGGTTATGCTGACGTCTTAAATGTATGGGAAATTTAAGAGATCGGGCAAAGCGTACATATAAACAATGAAGTGAGACTCAAAAGTTTCAGAGAGAAATTTAACTTTGTGAGTTGAAGGTTGCTGTGAAGGGGATACAAAGATACCTAGGTAACTATCAAATGAAACCCTATTATTAGTGAAAGGCGTTGGATAATAACCCAATAATGATATATAAGGCCGTATGTATGATGCTTATTATGTTTTTGCTTGTATAAGTAGATGACCCGTTTTAAGCAATTCCTAAAACTGATTTTTGCGATTTAAATGTTGAAGTTAGACATATACCGTTGCTGATTTGTTGTAGGCATGATGAAGCTCTACTACTTTTCTCTGCAACTCGATCATAATCTGACAGATATTATCTTTCATCGTTAAAACAGCGTTTGCAAGAAACGTTTTAGCTCCACCGGTTTTCTTCAACTTGCAAATCCCACAACCAAGAGAAGTCTTTAAATTTTTCGGGTTGATATGCAGCCTAAGACACGTAGAAATCATGTAGCATTGTATTGGCGAAAGAATTACCAAAATCGGTTCAGTGGATTTTACGCTCTACCTCAAACTTCACCTCTCCCAAACACTAGTATAAATGAAGATGTTTTCATTCTCTATTATATTGCAGACGAAAGACGGCAAATTCAATGAGCCTGCAGCTAGGGCTCTCGCCCAGAAGAGATTCGGCAACGCCCCTGAGGACCTCCAGAAGGCCAACAGCATGATCACCGCTTGCGTCAAAGAAGGTTGTAGAATATCTTGCTCGCTAGTAGAGAAATAGGATAAATTTCAAGACATTCCACATTTACATCGCATGCAACTACATGGTTCACCCGTACATTGCAGAGGAAGCCTTTCGATCTGGCATGAAACAAACACGGAAAACAAAGTGGTTTTCCTTATACATTCCCATTCATCCAGAAAAATTGTACCAAATTGTTTTATAGTAACCACTATTTTATATTATTTACCTAAATATCAACTCAATTTTTTCATTTTTGACCTCTCAGATTGGCAAAACTGTACGGCGCACAGTGGTTCCAAACCTCGATTTCCCGTTCAAAACTCAAGCATTCCCACCGTGCCTTCGTAACGGTCGTCTTCATGACCTTTCTTAATGTAATTTTGTGCATAGAATCGAACGCAAGTAACCACAATTGAATTGAATAATTGGTTTGGAAGATATGATTGTTTAGGCGAAATATCAAAGGAATATTTAAAGCGTTTTTTTGAAATAGATCATTCGTTTACTTCTGGAGGACTATTCTTATAGGAAAAGTTTTCCAGATTTCATAAATACACCTTATATTATTGTGTCACATGGAAAAATTTTCACCAAACATCTTGGAAAACAGTTTTTTACTCTATTTATTATTATTTTGAGCCCCCTGCAAAATTTAAGCAACTGTGAGAGGTACAACACACACAGTGTATGGTTACGGTAATTTCAGGTTGAGCGTTACCTTTTGTGGTTGTCAAAGAAGTGGTAGCAAATAGCTATTACAATAGCCTCAGCGTCTTTCGAGTCGAAAATTCAGAATATTTCCTGCCCGGGCCGTTTCACAGTTGGCCAATGTTTTTCTGAGAGGTCAAAATTTCTTTTCGTTACGAATCTTGAGACCTGCAACTCCGAGTATTCATACCTGAGAAGTGGACGCGTACAAGTTGAAATACGTTAAATTTTCTTTCTGATTCAGACCTTCAAAAAACAGGATTAAGGTTCAACCCTAACATTAACACCCTGTAGATATAAAACACCTGTAAAAAAATAAAAACGGAGTAAGATGGAACGTTGTCTATATTTCCACGAAAGTAAAGAGTTACACTGTTAAATCGATTTCGACGGTTAGGTCATCATCAGTAACGAACATGAACTGAAAGTACATCACAGAATGCATATCTTATATATGATCAAGTGAGAGGATATTGAATCCTATTGGCTCAAGGAAGTGAAAGGGGCGGGGAGGACCAACCAATGCCACTCAAGGCTTACAAAGTGAAAGGGGCACAAATAGTATCATTATGGAGAGGCGGAGCCAAACTTATTGCAAGAAAGAACCCAATAATGGTGAAATATTTTGAGGAATGACATCATTTAAACATTTTCCTGACCTATCACTCCTAACAATTTCGAATTTTTCTAGCACATCCAACATACCTCCCTTTGGGCTTTGGGGATCTTACTCCGTTTTTATTTGAAATGGGTTTCCACAACTTCGTCGCGAATGACTTAGTCCGTAAAACACCAGTGCGCATTTATCTGAATCGTTTCATCCTTTAAACTCGTATTTTTTCTCTCGTTCCAGTCGTGGTGAAAGATGCCAACGAAAAATGCGCCCTTGGTCGCCTCATCAGGGAGTGTTTCGTCAAGAATGGAGCTAAGGTACACATTTTCCCATACTATTTCAGAAGAATTGTGCTGGAAAATACTAACTGAGTTAAGACACTCCCAGTGTCTATGAGATACAAACAACCCTAAAGCCCTGCTTGTATTTAAAAAGTAACCACCTATATTCATTTCGACAAATTAATCGCTAAAATTGAATAAACTATGTAAATTACAGAAGAAGTTCCAAACAAATTAAAAGTGCAGACATGTATACATGAAATATTTTGATTTGAATGTAGGTAGATATACGTAAATGTCATTTATTATTGAAGTTATCTCCATTTATTATTTTTTTTGTATAATATACGATTTTATTTATCGTGTTTCAGATCAATTTCTTTCCCAAGCCGTGAATAGCAGGGCAAACGCCATTGAACGAAGGCTGAAACCTTAATTTTAATTTTTGTAAACTACAAATGATGTGAGAATTTTTTGAAATACAATTTTTCTAACACAAAACGATAGTGAAAAACGTGTTTTTTATGTTCTCCCACCTCTCCTTGGATCTGACGACGATAATTGGTAGGGAAGAACTAGGAAAAACCGCTGCAAATCATTTCCCAGGGGTTAATTATTTCAGTATTGGAACAACCCTTCTACGAAAATCACTGATCTATGTATTTTAAACGTAGACTGTGGCAGATGATCTTAACTCCATTTCTTGTAATTGCATTCTAGGTGCCATGAAAAGAATCACATTTATACTTCAGCATGCTAGATCGAATAGGAACGAAATTAGCCACAATGGACCTTCAGCTGATCATTGAGCCTCCATACCGTGTGATTGAGTTGTAGGTGCCACAAATACAGTAGCATAACTTCATCCTGAATACAACTCGATGAACACCAATCTTTACTAGTCCCTTTGTACGAAACAAAAGATGATATCAAAATACCTACAATGGGGCAATATACTGTAGACCTACTGGTGCAGGATGTGGAAATCCACGAATAGAACAGCAGAAATTTAACTAGACGAAATAAACTTGTCCACTCATTGTACCACGAGTCTTGAAAAACTCGATTTCAAAAGAAACTCTTAAAAACGAAATTACATTGCAATTATATCAGCTGATTCCTTTATCCTCAAAATTTGAGGATAAAGGAATCATTCAATGATCTACTAGGCAATTTTCAGCATGTCCAAACACGTTCACATTCACATGCCTGTTGAGGTTATTTTTTCCTGCCTCAGTTGCAGCCCTTAAAGAGAGTGAACAAATGAACGTAAAGGGGCTCGAGTGGGCTCATTCGACTTATTGAAGGGACGTCTATCAATGACGAACATGAAAACATTGGTTTTATTTGAATGTTGAAATTGTATTATTGAAAATAATAAATCAATATAGAAGGACATGAAAATACTCACAGAGAAGGCAAGTAGGTGGTCAATCTAACATCAAGGTCAATTTTAGGTTCAATTTTGAAAAAAAAAAAAAAAATCCACCCAAATCTTAATTTCTTTGCAAATCTCAATATTTAATTCGTTGGATGATAGGACGATTTTGGTTTCATAGCTGTTTTTGAGTTAGTTAACTTTAATAGCCACAAATCTAGGCTAACTTGAAGCCCAATAACGATGAAATTATGAGGTGTCCACGTTTCATAATGTATGCGGTATAAGGATGACATAGTCCACTGTAAATTACATCACTGCAATATCAATATAACAATCAAGTGCAAAAGCAAAAATCAATCACTGCAAACCAGTACTTACAGACTTCTTAGATCAAATTTCGAATCCGTCCTCTAGGATTGTGCGGGTTAAGCCCTAGGCAGTCGCTTATGAATTTCATAGCTTCAATCACGAAGTATACTCAATCTTGAAAGTATTGTAGGGACAGTGGCTTTTAAAATTTGTATCAAATTCGATTCAATTTTCAGCGGCTGTGTATGGCGGTTGGGATCGAAATGGTTCACAGCTTATTTCTTTGCTCCAGAGTTGAAGGTGGCCTCTACCCATGCGCAAAATCCTCTAAACACTGAACATTTGCATACAAATCACATTTATTTACTATTTACAAACAACCCTAAGGGTTGAATTATAATAAAAGCGAAGTCTCAAAATCTTTAGAAGTAGAGGGTAGTTTTTTCTTTCATTCAAATTAGTTCAAATAATCAAATGAGAACACCAATTGAAAAAATTGGGAGGACTGTCTTTAACGCGAGGAATGTGAGTGGATACTGAAACGAGTGGTGCTGACAGCCCCCTCAGCCAGGTAGATGCTACTACTAGCGATAACGCTGTCTCCCAAGCTTCACTTGAGTTGAGTAGCAGGTCGTGAAGGATAAGTGGACGCATTCTTTTAGTCTCTTTTTCATTTAATCTCGTTAAATGTCAGTTTTTCTATTAGTGGGTGTCTTTTCTGATCGTACCTATGAAGCATTGCATCAGGCTGAACAGTCCTGTTCGAGTTGCCAGTGATCAATGTAGGAGGGCTATCAAATGCAGAAATAATAAACCTTCGACTACCGCTTCCTTCTTGGCACAATTATTATGTGATTGTTTGTTGGTCCATCATCAAAACAAACTTCGAGTAAAATTGGTTATGCAATCGTCTGAATAACAGTTTTGTGGTATGTAAACCATTACCATCACACTAAACTAATGGATTACATCTTGAAATAAGTAGTATTTTTTTTTTGTTAAATAAAAAAACGGGACAGTAGACCTCTATGGTTCTACAGCCAGATCGTTTAAATGATTAATTTTACACATTTAAGTACCGAAGATGAAAAATTGCCTATGCAACCTACAAATATGGGATTCTAGCTCAAAGGAGGGGAGCTAGTAAACAGAGATGAAAGCTATGGCTGGGGGGGGGGGGGGGGGTGTAACAAGGGTTTACGTGAACGCATTCTGTGTTCATAAACGGTACTTACTAAGCCTAACCAACTCCCTGGAAAAATCTGTAGATTCAACCAGAGCACCAGAGAGGCTAGTGCTTACCAAGGCAGGTACACGAATGACCTCCTCGGGCGGACAGTGGTGATGCCGGGATAACAAAGGGCGGAAGGAGCCCACCCACAGGTTAGTTGAAGGAGTGTTGAGCGGGGAGGCGGAACTGTCGGGTTGGTCGCTAAGAACTGGATTGTACTCCTGTTAATCATTTAAATGACGTACAATAATGAGCAATGCAGTTCATACCGAATAAGCCTTGGGCAAGTGGCAATTGGTGTTTTCACTCAGTTGATTTAGCTGATGAGAAATGTGTCGCACGATCCGGATATTAAAAACGGCAGTCACATTGCACTATTTTTGCCGTTAACACTGCAATTTATAAATTAAGACAATTACTTAACGTATGTTAGACACATAAAGAACATGCTTTATCCAAACAATTATGTCGTTGTATATGAAAATAATTCAATGAACTGGGGAGCACTGTAGTAGCACTGTGAGTAGTCTTATCATATTGTTCGTTACATCAGCATCTGTCAACGCTACTGCTTTGAAACGAACAATCGAAATTGATTAGACGTAATGAATAAGAGAGAGGTAGGATTAAATATTAATACAAATTTTCGTTAACTATCAAAGTTGCGTTAATTGTTTTCCATTCCAGCCCATAATGCTTTCAAATAATCGAAGCCATAATGTTTGCCAGGAAAATACTCGTACATGAAGCTATTGTACTGTCAGATCTACAGAAAGAGGGTGATGTTTCACCTCTCTGCATATCACCTTCGCCATAAATTATTAGACAAGCTCGATGCTCTCTGAATAATACAAGCAGGGTACTGGACCAGGGTCATGATTTCTGACAATTCTAGTACGGAACCAAACTACCATGGGAACAAACATCTGCACAGGTCACAAATTGAACAGCATATCTATAAACGAAATGCATATAATTTATTTGAATCCATTAGACATGAAGATTTACAACTTTCAAATGACAGCTTAACATAAAATTTACAAAGGGAGAATTTTCAACGATTATACGCAATTTTTTCTTATTTTTTATTTTAGTTTTTTTTTTCTTTTTAAGAAGAAGTTCACATTATTTGTCTGCCACAACAAACATTACAGTGCTTAGTTGTAACAGTGTACGTAGTTAATATTTTCTTTAAAACTTTTCATTCATCAACACATCGGTAACATAATTACTATAATATAGTAGACAACATTTTTACGGTTCAACAAGATCATAGAATTCGTCGAAAAGCAATTTGTACTCGAAGAGGTGGCATTTTGAAGGTACAAAATCAATACTGATAAAACAAAAAAGTAGATGAAGTTCCCAACTGAGCAATTTTTTTGAAACAAATGTTGGACGCAATGTAAATGTGTCGATACTTAAAAGGGTTTGTGGACGAAATGAGTAGAAATTTCGTGCTAACCGTGAACTTAAATATTTAATAAGATAAAATGGAAAATCGAAGAATCGGTGAAAAAAGGGAGGTGGTGGTTTGACAGAGTCGAATCACGTAGTTCGTTTCCTATACCTAGCAATATTGATCTGTAATATATTAGGTTAAACATACCAGCAAATAAATATAATTCAGTTGTAAAATTGGAACGAAAATTGTAAATTGTCATAGTGAAAATATCGGATAATCAGTTAGGTTGTTTATTGTGTCCAAAATGTATTCGAAATTGCATCATGATTACGACTTAAACACAATCATAAGCCAATGAAAATATAGTACGACTTATTTTCACGAGCGATTATTGCATCCACCACCTCGGAAAAAGAACTAACGATATACATCCATTAAGTTTGGTACTGATAAAAATGACGCAATATTATATACACAAAATATGACATGGCAACAATACAATAATTTCGAGTTGGATTTTTTTCATTCGAACCACATTTCTGACTAATAAATTTAGAAAAGAAAAAAATATATATTAAAAAAAACGACGGTTCCTATTCCAACGAAACCGCAACGAAACTTTTTGAAAATATCACAACGCATTTAATTATACGATTACAAATAAATTGCAACGAATACAAACCGAAATAATCTAAATTTACAAATGTATCTTACAAAATTTTACAGTATTTCTAGAACTTATTGATAATCTTTAACGTAATTCTCAAATGCTTTCGTTATAAATTATTATTAATTAAGTAAGGAGTCAGTTCAGCGTGCTTTTCTTTCTGATCAAATAAATTGGGATAGTGATGAATCCATAAGGAGAGACGAGAGAGCATTTTCTCTTTACCGGACCCCCATTTTCAATTGTGTATTTGATTTTGTTGAAATTCAAAACTTCACACTCTAATCGAGTTTTTGGATAAAATTAAAATCTTCAGTGGATGCTAGTGATTAAGCTTGGATGGCCTCAAAATTTGAATGCTCTAGCCTAAGTATTTCAATTTCTTCTTTAGTTGATTGTTTTTCAACGCGGACTTAATACTCGTTAACAAAATTGTTTGATTTTATGTTCTATAATAATTATATTACACGAACATTTGAATAATGCTGGCACATGAACAGTTTTGGGCACCCAAAGGTTAGGAACCTTCATGTTCTTGATTGGTTGATGGTGTCATGCAGTACTTGAGGTAATGGATTATTTGTAAGCAACAAAATTAGTTATTTTAATCTAATGAGAGAGTAATTTTGTTGAAAATGGAGGCCAGTAAAGGAAATATGAGAGTAAAACCTACAATACGTAGGTGACATTGACACGAATAAATTTTTTTCTATTTTGCAGAGATGAAATGGCACCTTCGTTAACATTAACAAGTCATAGTTACACATTTAAGTACGAATTATCTCGTGGGGAAACAGAGTAAGTACATCGATACAAAAATCCACCGAACTCTATAAAACGAATTCGCTTTTTCCACTTACGCCCAAGAGAAATGAGTGTAATCGGGCTGAATCAATTTTATTACGCTAAAGAAATGGTGGGGAATTGGGAAGGTGGGGAGCGGAGATCAAGGGATGTCCCTGGAGGCCGATCTGGAGCTGTAGGCGTGGGTGCAGGAAGGGTAGGTGGAGACCGAAGATTTAGACGTGTGGGTTTTGGAGAAGGATTTGGTGCTAGTTGTAGAGCACTCTTTGGACGACCGCGAAGGGGCGGTGGAACATTTTGATTGAGAACGCATCGAACCGCGGGTACCGAAAGACCGCGATCCCGACATTTTCATCTTGTCCACCTAAGGGTTTACCAGAACAAATTACAAATAAAACGGCACGACTTTAATTTTTGAGATCTAGCAAATTTACGCATGTATGCTGGCTGGTTCCTAATAATAATTACTGACGAACTTACAACGTAGGATTACAAATACGAATTTATTAATAACGATCGTATTAATTAAGATGAGCTTTTCGATGCAACAGTAACTATAGCCTACAAGAGAGAGGCAGAGCAGAAATAAATGAATTGACTGAAGTTTGCCATACGAAATATTTGGTGAACATGCAGAATTATGAATGTTGTTAGGAAAATACCCTGGAGTGTGTGCTTACCTGGGAAGCAGGCTTGTTTACCTAACTGAAATATGGAAGTTCCATCATGCGGGGGTTGAATATGGCGCACAAATTGAAAATCAGTGGCGGTCCGTGATGCTAAGCGCTGGTGGAGCTGCAGGCATCATCACGGAATTGCAAGCTCTTGATTCTTACAGACTGGATCATCAACGAGCAAAAATTTGTAGTATCATTCATACCCCTCAGAAGTTGATACATGCGTTTTTTAGCATTCTTTTCAGGCAGCTCGAGAAAGACTTGGTTACGACATTGTCATAAACAGCAGTGATCGACATCACTAATCCCACCTCGTCAGATCAAGACAGGATGAGTGAATGCAAGGAAAAGATGCTGTTCTGCATAAAACTATGTGGATGCGTTACAGAAAAAAACAAGCTTATTGTGCGATACTTCTCTGTCAGTTTTCCTAGTTCGTTGGTTACTCCCACCATTTCAAACACTATTTGTCATTCGTCATCAATTGTATGAAAACTTCATCCACGGGCGCGTTGGGCAACCAGGTGAAAATTGGCACCATGAGATCAATACAGTGATGCATGAATTGAGAGATACCGCATATTACTAGGCAAGAAGATCATCACCATCATTGAATTGCAAGCTTCTGCTTCTGAAACATTAACTTCTTAGATGAAGAGGTCATCTCTTCACGAAAATACCTCGTTTATTGTTGTGCTGCCTCGAAGGTGTAATTTGTTTGTAGCCCCTTATAACCCAATGGAATGGCAACAACAGGCAGATGTTATGCTGGTCTTGCAGGCTTTGGAGCAATTATGGAAGCTGTTCAAGTAATAGGTCTTTGGTGTTTATTATTTATGTGACAAAAGTTAATTATCTTTAATGAGTAGTTTTGAAATGTTCGCCATAAAAATGTTTTCTTTTGTTATTGAAATTTATTTAAATAAAACCTATTAACCACTGCCAATATTGCTCAGCAACCTCTAAGAGCCCAGCGTGCTTCCACTGGGCTCACTTAAATGACAACATACAAGAGAAAATCTACATGAAGTTCCCAAAACAAATAGGAACGATGTGGAAACTCGACCGATAGAACAAAAAGGAAAGCGTATGCCTGATTCAGAAAGGACTTTATGCGTAAAACTAAATGAAAAGTTGCCTCAAAGCATCAAAGACAGATCCTTGCGTCTATTTCCGTGATAGGGAATCAGGGATACTAATCCTGACGCTTAACGTAGATGCATTTATCAGGTAGGTCATGGGTCATCAACAGATGACATTTATCAAATTTTAATCTTCATTGTGAGATTTTGAAATGTTTTTTGTAATAATGCTGTATTTTGTAATTGAAAGTGTATTTAAATAAAACGCAACCCCACAATTACTCTGTCAATTCTTAGAGTTTTGTCAGGTTCAACTGTTCCAAATAGGTAACAATGTAGTCTCAAAAGATATTTGATTTACGGTGGAGTTTAAGTAATGCCCAATAATAACACAGAAGTTTTATTTTCCTCGATAAAACATGCATCAAGTCGAAAATATTGAGCGAACAAAGAACGCCTTTTGGTTGTCCGCACGACAACTGAGAAAAATGTTAGTTCTCCAGGGTAGGAAAGAGTTATTATCACGGTAAACAATAGAAATGACACAAGTTACCAAACCATCCGATTAAATTGCACAATGTCAATAACTCCATTCATCTAAAACATTAACCAGGCACATACATGCGTATATTATATTAGGGAGAGACCTAAGTTGAGTTATTACATCCTAAACATTGATGCTACCTACCGGATTACTTTCAGAAATGAAATATAAATGAGGATCAAAACAATACCTAGCGTAGGCTCAGCGATGATAACTTTTTGTGAATGATCAACGCGAGCATTTTGTTGCGCAGCTAAGTAGTTTAAATTGTATGACTTCTAGAATGACGTACCTCTCATGAACAGCACGAAATTGATCAGATTATATCTAAGTATTTGTTAAAAGTTGTACTTGGAATAAGTGAAAGGACAGTAGGTTTGGACCATTAATCTTTCAGGAGAAACTAAAATTGTGGGAGTTATGCATCTAAAACCTACCAAAAGGAGTCGTGTTGTTGGGGATTTTAGGAAACCCACAAATTTTGATTGCCTCGAAGATGAGTTCCCAATGTTTGGTAAGATCTATAGAATTTAAGGTTAACACTACTAAAATTTGGGTACCACGAGGGATACCCACATCTTCTATTTCATTTTGTCAATTTTAAGAACAAAATCGGCAACCAATTCTACCTAATTTGGCAGCTGTTTGTTTTTATGAGCACTGGAAAAGAAGTTGTGGTGTGCACAGGTACCTAATTATGAATAAGATTGGAGTATCCACGTTCACTTAGCAAGAAAGTTCAATATTGGTAACAGCTCCTTCTTGAAATTGTTACAAGGTACCTACAGGTACTGGTTACGGATTGGTGGGATACAATTTAAACGAAAATCTCCTTGATAAATTGAAGTCAACAGAATTGGTGGAATGGTTCCATTAGCACTAGAACAATTGCAATTCAACAACTCGATCAAAAGAATGTACAGTAGTTTCTGGTCCATGCGGAAACCGAACTTTTACGAGAGGATGGCTTGCTTTTTACCTGCTAAGAGCTATTACGAGATTGGGAAGGAATTAACGAGAGTTCGACAACGTCAGGGAATATCTTTCAAGGGTGCGTTCATAGGAGACGGGGTAGGAGGGGGTTTGGTTCTCATCGCGATGTTTTTCGATATGGATTTGATACGAGAGGCCGAAGAGTCCCTCGATGTCCGTGGATGTCGGCTTGCTGAACGTTTCTGAGAGCGGAACGAAGCGCGCAAAGACGTCTCGCGCTTCAACAGCTTCCGCTTTCTCACCTACATTCAACAAGATTCTGAAATTTTCGGAAAACAAACAGAAAAACAAAACAAAGTTTTAATATTAATTGCATTTTCAAAAAAGGGGGAATCATCGAGTGCAAGGCGCTACGGACGGACAGCAAGCTTGTCAAGCTAGACGGACACATTCAGCTAGGCAACTAGGTATGCTGACGTTAGTTTCGACGACACAGAGCCATGCAAAGAGACTTTTCACATGGGGAGGAGACTTCTGGAGTTTGTTCATCTTTGGACAAAACACAACTGAACAAATGAGAACAAACAACAAACAAGATGAGAAGAAATGTAGAAGTGATGTATGACCAAAATGAAGTTCAACATGAAAACAAATTACGACAATTCGAATATTCAGTAAGAGAGAATCAGAAACCATATGAATTTACAAAAAAAAAACAAAGAGAAGAAGAATAGAACCCCGTTTCAAACAAGATATTACATAAGACAGGAGATCTAAATTCCAACGACCCTCCTCTAGACATAAAACTATTAATACAGTAAAACAGTTACCTTTTATAGTTTAGAATCCGTTAAATTTGATAAGTACAAATTGATAACAATTGACTGCTGAGTACCTACCCAAAGTAATTGAAATGATTTTACTCCTACACTTCCCAGGGGTTATGAAACCGAAACAAATCTCGAATGAGTACGTAAATTGAGGAGGCGCCTTTGCCTAAAAAATCAAATTGATTATTTGGTTGAAAGCAATAGTGGTTGAGGACAAATAAGTAGAAGAAGTTGTAAAACCCAGTATTTTGACCGCCATAATTCACATTCTGATATCCCACATAATTGGCGCAGTTTGACAAAACTGGTAGAATCAACAATCGCGTAGAAGTCTCGAAGGAAGTTGGACAGATGTGAAGGAAATGTAGAGGAGTATAGAGAAAATTAAAACAAAGATGAGCCACGAGTTAATAGACACGAACGTGAAAACAATCACAATGAATGTGATGGCTCTATACAAGATTAAGTTCAACACTGAGACGAACAAATAAACACAAATTTGAAGTAGACTTTGAAAATATAAACAGACTCCAGAGGGTTCGATTGTCCAAGAACGAAATAATGACATGATGTGGTGAAAATAAAAGTTAAAAAGTTATTGATACGGGGAATATAAAATGATAAAATATAGGTACTTATTACTAGTGTTACTAAATACAATACCGATAAGTTATTTACATACCATTTTGAAAAAAAAAAACTAGTTAATCACAAGACTAGAAATCAAAATGCTAATAAAACATCGACGATGAATAATCAAACTCAGGGGTAGGGAATATTATAGGTCCCGTGATGTGGTTTAATTTGAAGTAATTTCGGTCATGTTTTGTTTAAATAATAGATAAAGGAGCATTTTACAGTTTTCTAGCATGAAGAAATGAGCTAGAAGAATGTAAAAGGTTATTAGAGAGAAATTTTATGAAAAAAGAAGAAGAAAAAATTGAGTGCCTAAGTGAATAAATTAACGTGCACCTCAGTTATTCGATCTGTTGAATATGTTTCAACCGAGGTATTGGCATAAACATCAGCCAAGTGTAAGAGTGTGTTGTGACTTTTTGTGGAATGTTGGTCAAGATAATAATGATAAGGTGCAGTCAAGGTGCCGCGAAGTCAAATACGTGCTCAGGCACTATAGGAGGCTAAATACATTTTATTATATGTAATGAAGATAAAAGCAGAATCATTGTGCTAGCTGGTATGCAATAATTGAATATTATGATTATATTGAATGTTTAAATAGTCTGTCAAATGGTTGATGAAGGTCTATTTGAACAATGGCAGCATGGAGAGCACTCTTCTATCCTGTATGATAGGATACGAAGACAAAATAGGTACCAACCACAAGAGTGGACAAAATGATATTTTTCCATAAATTTGTTGCTAACACGTTAGTACCCCTTTTGAACTGAGATTATATAATTACCAATGTTCAATAGTTTTCAAAATTACTTGTCTGTCTGTCTGTTCTGACATTTCCCCAAGAACTTCAGAAAAACCCATACGGTGACCACTTACAAGTGGGAATATGAATGTATCTAACACTTGTTATCTTGATCAACAAGGTTCTTGAGACTCAATACTTGTATTTTAGACGTTGTATACGTCCACATTCCATTCCCCCAATTTTACAACTGACCAATATCAGAAAATGCAGTTTGGTCAATGATTGAAAGTAAGAAAATGAGGACATCGAGCCGCTAGGATCGCTAGGTCATCCATTTTACTCTTTTAATAAAGTTGTTTCTTTCTTCCTCAACTTTTTTGGAGTTAACTGTTCAAACTTCAAACTGTTAAAACTAGAAAATCCCTCTTTGCTACGGTAAGATTCACTAATTTTTTGTGTACAGTGTGGTACAAGTACCACCTTGAAAGGCTAGCAGAGGGCATTTTTTACTTAGTAAAATATTAATGTTCGTAAAAATCATCACCAAAATGAAGAAACACTTGACATGATCAAATATGCATTTAAAAATGCATTAATAAGCCTTTCAAAAGGTCTCCTGTTCGAATAATTTATAATGTTGCAATTTTTTCTTAAATTTCAGCTATTGCAAGGTGTCAGGTCAAAAATAATACAGTCCTATCGTTGTTTAACGAAATGATTCTTTATATTGAGCTAATTTACTGTTCGGTAGTAAACAAGAATTCACAACCCATCGACTTACAATTTTGTGGGTTAAAACACCAGAATTGATTTCCTTACATCTTGTTGCAAGTGCGATTTAGATGTGTAAAAAAACCAAGGTTACGAAATGAGTAAGTATTCCGAATTTGAAAGGTAATTAGTGCATTGTTAAGAGAAGGTTTAGCGACGTAGCATCAATCTGAAGGAATCTGAGAATGATAAACAAACCGTAGATGGCTGTTAAAACGAATCGAAGAATGGCAAATCTAAGTTTACCATAGTGCCTATACTTCTGCAATGAGCCAATTTGTGAGAAATAGACTTATCCTAATTATTAGGCATTAATGTTTGAAATCTTTTTGTGACCAAGCAGTTTGAGTTTGAAACTACATACAGATTCTTTCGGAAAAGTATAAAGTGTAGTGAAGGTGAATTTGTTAAATCTGTGTTGAAGCTGTATCAAAATAAACGAAAACGGAATGAGAAAAAGCTACGTATTCGATCAAAACGAACGATAAGGTTGAACTAATTAGAAATGAGATTGAAATGATTTACAAGAAGCGGATAAAGATAGTTCGAAGCGAAACATTCCGATTTCAGACCAAGTTTTACCTGCTATTTAAATCCGTTGGGTCATATCTGAAAATGAAACAGATTCGATGGTTTGTAGACAACGCTGTGAATAAACAATGGAAGCAATCGTTGCGGAACAAGACAAGTTTTTAAGAAGAATATCTGACTACTAGTTTTAGGGATTTGTTCCGTATGTAGAGACCAATCCTCAAATACCTGAAAATTTCAGTGAAATCAGCTAGTGGGACGTCGCTAAAGCCTTTGACACTGTCCACTTGGAGGCGAGATGCCAGTATCTTATGGAAGTGGCGGAAGACTACCAACAAAATTGAAATCGGACGGTAGCTTCAGACCCACTTCCTCCTTTCTTAGGGATGAAAATTGTCCGGGCACAGGCCAACGCTTTCGGGGGTCATCCCAATAGTAATAACAGGTTGAGGATGAGCAGTCTAACATTCTTTGGAGCTTTATTCCATCGACGGGCGGAAATACCATCAGGTCCAGGGGAAGTGGAGTTCTTGACACGGCACTTATGTGCCTTGTCATGAAGCACTGGTGTGCACATGATGCTGCGTAAGGAATCCCTGGTGGAATCTGGGGGTACCACCGGCCCTCCAGATTTGTGGCTTGGGGAGCTCATCAGAGGCTCCCAATAATCCACAAACTCCTGGAGAGGGGGCATAACTTGCTTGTCCCCAGCTCCCTCCAGTACCTCCGCAGCTGCATGAGCCGGGTGCTTCCTCCACAATCTGTGGACACACTGGTATTCCTGCCTCCTTGCTTGTTTAGCTGCTCGGCGACCTCCACGCAGCACCACATTTGGAGGGACTCCCCCCTGATGCCGCGCCACAGTTGATTCCTCAACCTGTGGGAAGATCCTCTGTATGTGTGCTGCAACCTCGTCCTCCAAGCTATTTAGCCCCTTAGCAGCCCACCTCGCCAGGTCCAGCAGGTAGGCACTCTCATAACTACAATATAGCCTACCTGCTCCCCAAGCCTTAAGACCTCGGTCTTCAACTCTAAAAGGAGACCGGAGGTCATGGGAGAGGATTGTTGTTGTAGTCACATTCACTTTTAAACTAGTCAAACTATGATGTTGAAAATCAAAATCAATCAATCAAAATCAAATTTCACTAAACGCTGACAGACAGCTGTGGGTGTCTTGGACATTTTTCTTAACAACAAAAAATAAAAGTACTGCATTGGCTACACAGTTTTAAAACGAAAATGTTCAAAATTGCCAACGTTGAAATCGGTTTTGAAGAATTCTGTAACGATTCCCGAATTTGAACGCTTTTTGAGTGTCATTCCAGACAATAACTCTTAATAAAACTGAGATTAAAAAAAAAATAAAAAATTCTCAAAAAAATCAAGAACTACAAAAGATAAGATGGATTCGTTGGGCATTGCCTTCTAAGAGCATTTAATAGATCAAATTTTAACAAATTTCCTTAAAAAATCACCAAAAATAACAAAAACCGACAAAAATTGACATAAAATCAGTATTTTGAAGAGTAAAAATCCTCGAATTTATTTCTGTAACGTAGAATTACTTTAAAAATGGACATTTGTTGTTCAATTTATAATTAAAATTATGTTTGTCCCCAAATTCAACATAAATGCACTCATAATGCGATCATTCAGAAAAATTCCCTCATACCACCATGCTGGTGGACCTTTTTGGATTTTGGTTTGTTATTTTCAATAATGAACCTATGCTTCATGAATGTACGGATTTTTGTATCATTAAGGGAAAAAACTTCAACACTTTCTGCAATCCATGCTTTTGAAACTTGAATAAATAGTTTACACTTAAATTTTTTAGGTATCCAATAGGCAATTGAAACTATTATTTAGTGTTCGATGATTCAGGTCGTAGGTTTATACCTAATTAATTGGAAACCAGTAAAGTCTCTATCGTAAGTTTACAAATCTAATTAATAAGGCTACTGATGAACTTTAATTATTAACGATATTCCACTGACAGATTTCTAACTTTTATGAAGCATCCCAATAGTCAAGTACCTTTCGTAGAATAACTTCACCAATTCTAATCATCACCCTGTAACTGATCGAAGATTGTAATATTGATTAAGCATCGTCGATATTTTACCTTTTGAGGGTTTAAACGAGTAGATTTAACGTCAAAATAATTGTTATATACATGGATTAGGATTAATTACTATATACGATTGGTTAAACACACGAAGTCCGTTATCGTACTTGCTCAACAACTGGATCACCGCATTATGAATCCGTACGGTGAAGGTAGAATGCAGAATCCAAATCTTGGAAATGTGAAAATGGATTGCTCTACGTGATCCGTGCATGGTGGATTAGTAAGATTCCTGCGCTACGGTCATGCTGGAGGCGCAATCGTCAAACCGTAAGGACAAAAATTGATCGAAGAGAATACCGTTTCGATTTGGTGAATCATAGAGCAAAATTTAAAGACAATACTTATAAAACTCACATTAAGTAGATTTGCGAAGACCTTGTAATAAATGAAGTAAGTAGGTAGCGTAAAATAAAATGGAATATGTATAAATCAATGCTTACCACCTATTAACCATAGATAATTTACCTCAATGATATGAAATTCAATACTGAACCTTTCTAAAATCCGCAGTAGGCACAATAAATAGAGCTGATTACAATATTGACACTATGTACAGGTGAATATAATGCGGTCTGACACAACAGTTCAACAGGCTTTTGATGCTCTCAAGGTTCGAGCAGGTTAGTGGGGAGTGAATTTGGAACGATGGGAACCTGTAGAGCAGGGTTGCCAATATGCCAGAGGTGCTGCAAATGGGGTGAATTCTGATTCTAAAATTGGCTACCCTGTTCTCGACTAGTGAGGAGATTTTTATGAGTTGTGCACCACTAAGGACTAACCAACTAACTAAATTGTTACAATATCACAATAGGTACACAAAATAATCGTTCAATTAAATATACAAGTTAGAAGGCAGTTTCGAGTTTCGTTTGCCCCGTGAAAACATCAGGTTTAGACCAAATAGTTTGGCGATCTATAGAAGTTGATGGTCAACATTCATTAGATTTCTAACAAGTGGACAGTACCAGGAAATCACTTCAAACAATCACCAATATTTGTAAATTAATCCCACCACTTCTTTTCACTCTAATTCAGTTAATATGATTTGATATGAGTCTACTTTCAGGATTCAGTGTCGACCATTAACCCATAGAACACCAAACGAAATTGTAATAATTAACTAACTATTTCAAGCTGTTTAGTAGAACTGAGAGTTAGGGTATTTGGTAATTCTGGTGCGGTTTACCTCCTCGGCCGATGGCTGGCAGGGTTGGGACCTTGGCTTGGTGTATTTCCTCCGCCAGAGGTAGTAGAGGAGGACGGCGATGATGAAGATGAGTCCAATCCCACTGATTCCCATAAGCCAAAGGGAGGATCCTGTCCATTTAATAGCCTGGTGGGCAGCTTTGCAGACAGCATAAGCGTTTTGGGCATCGGCCGAGCCATTTGACAGGCATTCGCTCTCATCTGTAAAAAACACGAAGAAATGTTTTGTGAATATTCTCAGTAAATTAGTGTTAACCAGTCAAAACAGATAAACGACATTGAAGTTAACTTGATTCCCCTTCAGGGATGATGCAACCATGCAACACCAAGAGAATTTCCCCAAGTTTAAAAGCTTCGGATTTATGATCGGGTGCAGCATTTTCAAGAAACGGGGGAACTATCTATATCCACCAAAAAGTAGATGCGAGATAATAATTGAGATAGTCAGGTGAAGGGGGAGTTAGGGATGGCCAATATCATTTCTAATTTCAATCAATAATCTTCCCTAAGTCCTCTTAGTTGGAAAAACTCAAGTAATAAATTTTGCAGGTGACATAAAGTTCTTAGCTTCGGCCAACTCTGAGGATGAGAGCCTCTCGTTTATTCAAACAAAATCTGATACGCTCAAGAATAGATTCAACTCAACGATCTGTTGATTAATGAGAACAAAACTAGTTGCTTCTTATTCAGGGCTTCTTATGTGGTCTACGCTCTACTCTGATCCCATTCGCCGAATCAGTCCAGTTTCCGGGAGTGATATTAGAAACCAACCTACATTTTCGAGAGCATATATCTGATCTATTCTTCTAATTCTATCTTCCAAACTAAATTCTACCTGTATTGCTATCAGAAAACTGTGACCAAATGTCTCAAGTGGAAATGATCACTGCTTACCATGGATTTTCCATTTAAAAGCAAAATATGGTATTCTATCCGGGGGAAAAATCCAAAACATGCAAAAAATCTTCATGATAATTTTAAAAAAACTCTCCGAATCATTCTTTGCCATCCTAATTACTCATCCTGCCAAAGACTCTTCAAGTTCGAGTGCTTGTTTACGTCGTTGTCAATGCTGGTTTTGGATTCATTAATGTTCTTCAGGAAGCAACGAGCAAATTTCAACTGAATCTACTTTGAATATTGATACACTACTAGAACCCTTGAATTGATCCGTGTATTCATTTTTTACCAATGTATATGCCTGTGATATTAGATTTAGGTTGTGATTGTGTGATGGAGTACATTGAGAGCTTTGTGCCTCCCCCACTCCCACTCCTCATATTCGACTTCCCTTGCCTGCCGTGCGGACACACTTTAGAGAATCTTGATGTTTCAAACGTTACCCAAGAATTATGAACTCCTTGCAATCAATTAGGCGATGTCTCTATCGTTGGTAGAATCACAGAATATCAGACCATCGCCATATTGAAAAACTAGATGTCTCCTATCGTCTAGTTTGCTGGTCTGGATGCTCGCTACGCTCGCATCTCAAGAACAAAAAAATATCCTATATCAATCCTTCTAGTAAAGTATAGATCAGTTGGAAAACTAGATGCGTTACCTATTCTGTGATTCAGCCCTATCGTTTGTTAAAAACAATGTTGATGATCGGAACAAATATATATCTACATCAATGTATGAAGAATGTTTGAGGTAATTGACAATGTCAAGTTGATTGTTGATTGTAATCTTGATTGAGCTCCAAATGGTTCCTTTCTTGAACTCCAATGTAACAAGCAGGACGTTCACAACTATTGGCAATGGTACGACTTCCCAGGCTCTCGCAATATACCTTGGAAGTATCGAATGGTCGATACATGAACAACTTTTCTCTGTTTCGAATAATTTAAATGGTCTTTATCAGGTTGGTTAGCAGACACGTACACTATTTAGAGCTGTAGATGTAGATATGACTAAACAACATAAGATCCAAATAAAACCGTCGAATACGTGTTGGAGGGACAGCGTCTTGTCATTTTACAACATAACTGTACCCGTCTAACTCAAATTCTAAGTCCCTAACCAACTAAAACCAAGCTTGGGTTACAAAAACTCAGACAATTTGTTTCCTCAGATAATGATGCCCACAAAACTGCGTCGAAATGATTTCTTTCAATACATCAACGTCCCATAAAACTAAACAGTGCTCTTGCATCACATTGTAAAACACTTAATAATGAATACGGTTTTCTGATCAACACTTACAGTAGGCTATGATAACCATCCACAATGTAACGTGGATCTATAGGTCCTATTGCTTGAAAAACAGATCAATTTGTTTCCTTTTTTGCATCAAGAATTCTAACAACTTTGTTGAAAAGGCTCAAATCCGTATCTTAGTTTCTCAAGTTACCCAAGGAGATCAAGGATTCCAGATAACGTACAGATGATCTCAGATTACATTGACAATCAAATTATATCCACATTAGGTAATTTTCAATTCTTTCAATTGGCTATGAAGATTTCAAGACTAGGTACTGTCCGTTTAAAATAGTTTTAGCAACTTCGATAGTCTAATTACATAATTGCAGGACCTTCAATTTGTAATGAACTCCAGTAATGTTCAACATCAATTATGAATTATGCTTTTCGTAATGTCTGAACAGTATCAAATGGAACCATCTTCCTTTTTAACATTGCTTGCTCCAATCTTTGCAGTTACTTCTGCATTTCTTTGATCTTTCGCTACTTTTCTATTTTATTCATCCTTTTCCTGTTTAGTTTATTTTCTTGCAGTTATAAACCAATGCAAAGTTATAAAACGAATCCTTATTCGTGAAGGGATCAGCCCTTTCCACTATTTTTTATCTTCAGGTACTCAGGAGAGTCACATATCTAACCTTAGGAAAACTAGGGGTTTAAACTTGATTTCATCGCCCAAATCTATGAATTTTGTGACTATTGATAAACACCTCAAGGCTATTAAAGAATGCATACCAAAATACTCCACGACAAAATGAGAGAATGATTATCTTGTTTAAATTGAACAGTTAAGAATCGAGTCGGTTCACCGAATTCAACATTCACCAAAGATCTAATTCACATAAAAGTCAGCCAGGCATGTACATGGTAACAAGGGATTATTTACACAAAACTTTTTAACAAGACATTTTCATTAATAATGCACTTTTAAATCATAGGGGCATCGGTATGCGGGGGAGATTAATGTATCTCACCTGGACTCTCTCCCAAAGGAAACTCTGAATAGTGAGCGAGGGGTAAAGACGTTAATGTTGTCATCATTACTCTAAATTTTCCACAACTTTGAGGGCCCTGTGTAAAGTGCGACATTTACAATCATCAGGTTCTATGGGAGAAGATCTAATTACCAATGACGGTACAGTTGAAGAGAGGATCAACGTAGATGGACTGCTTGAGTATCCAAGTGTTGACTCTAACGCAGTTACAGGTGGCTGGAAAGGAAGTGCCAAGGAGTTCAGGTGGGAGGCGGAGGTTCTCGAGCCCGCAGAAGTTGGACAGTTGGTTGATGGTGATCACTTCCATCAGAGGATTGCCAGTCAGATTCAGCTCCAGCAATTCTGGTAGAATCCCAGTATCTGGGATCGTCTTCAGCCCGTTCCCAGCTAGTGACAACCACTGCGGAACAAAAATACATTTAAACTTATAGAGGAAAAGTGACATAAACGAACAATGGAAAGTTGCAGAACAATAATGATATAACCAGGTAAACCCACACAAGACAACTCGTCCTGTCTCTAAACTTTTCGAGTTGCTCCTCCTATAGAGACTAAAACTAATAATCGAATATTGAAACCTAATCCTCGATAATAAATTCGGATTTGGAGAGCAGCATTCTACAATACACCAGATACCAGATCACCAACGTGATAGAGAAATGCTTCGAAGAAAAGACAATTTGTTTAGCAGTGTTCCTGGATGCCTCTCAGCCGTTTGACAAAGTCTGGCACAAGGTTTCAACCAGAACTAGGGAAGAGCTCCCTGCTCAGCATTGCAGGATGTTATCATTATTATGTTAGATAAGTATTTTAGAGTAAAACAAGAAGTGGATAATCTAATTCATGAGAAGCGTAACCCCAGGGAAACACGCTTGGGTCAGTACTCTATTTAGTATAAACAGGGGACATCCCAAAAGGAACAGAAGATGTCTCATCGGCATATGCTGATGTCACTGCGATCCCGAGCTTTGGTTCTGCAGTTGAATAAGTCAAGAGAAAGTTGAAAGAATAGTGAACAGCATCTGACAGTGGACCTAAAAATAGGGAATATAACTCGAAGAAAAGAAGTAATCGCACACCAATTTTCTTTGTAGGGAGATTACCACGATGAGTATAGCCCTCTCAAATTGTCCATGCAGATATCGGTATGAACAGAATCTGTCTGCTGACGCGTCACTTATCTCAAATTGTTCCATATGAAGATATCTGCAGAAGTATCTTGGTATGACTCTGGATGCCGAACTCCGAAGGGAGGAACTTGGCCCATATTGGATTGTGCTACTTTACGAGCCAAAGATCAAGCCAATATGGGCTGATGGGGGTGCACCGAGATGAACAACTTCAAGCTCATTCAAACAGCACAGAACAAAATACTCAAAAGCATAGCTAACGACCCCTGGCATGTCCAAACGGATCCCCATCGTGACCTCAAAGTTAAAAGTCGATCAAGATCACAAAAGCCGACTCCACAAGCACATAAATGTCGAAGTACTGAACCTCCTGGACTACAGCAAAGACCTATGTTGACTGAAAAGGCCAAACCGCTAGGCCTCGTTACGACTCGCTAAAGCTTAATTAACCTTGAGGAGTGTGAAAGCTTCTTTGAAACCTTTATAGTGAATTATGTGGACATATCTGGAGTTCCTTGCTCTGCTTTTCGACGTTGATGTGACTATAATCTAAAAGGACCACGTGAAAATGTGAAATCAGGAGAATATTCTGAGAGATTCATTATCAGGTTGACCAATAAACTTATCCCTGGACTACGCTTCTTTGTATGTAACATTCTTCAATCAATAATGGAGAATCAGTATAGAGGTGTTGATCGCTCTATGATTAAGGTACGTTGCACCTCAGGGAACAAAGAGATTTGATCCAGAATCAGGAGTAATCCTTCGAAAACAGCAATAGGGACGAAGAGAGTTGGCGTAGGAACAACCTGGATTTTACTTTCAATCATCAGACAAGTAAAGAAAAGGGAAGTATAGGGATGGGCTGGGGAAGAAGGTCTAGCTGATAATGAATCTCTTGGAACGAGGAGACCGCAACATCGACCTAATTGCCTTTGGAGCGGCTCCAAGGGATCAACCTGTTAGTGAAACATCCAACTCCGACTGAAAGGGTTTTCTGGGAAAGTGGAACTCAGGATGCAGGGCCTTCCTTTATTGGCCATTTAATGAAAGTTTAACGCTTCAAAGTCTTGCGAATTATCTGAAGATACAGGTAGGCAACACAAGTGGGTGGGAAGATATAGAGGGAAAAGTCAGACAAGTTGGATGGGAAGTACAGCTTTTACACTTATTGTAACATGTAGTTGAAGATCCAATTAACGAGTCGAAAATGATTGAATGCAAAATAGAACAGTCATTTAGGGGTATTCATGCTAATGTGTCAAATAATTCATGTTTTTGTACAAACGAGCATTTTATCATCAATCTATCAGTTATTAATCGAGTAAGGTGTATACAAGACTACCTAATAGCTAACAGTTCTTGGCCATTTAATAGAAATCTGTACAGTAATGTCGAAGTTTCTGCTGCAACGAAAAATGCCAGACTTACGAAGGCTAGTTACAAGGCTTACTACACATTAGTTGCAATGATCTCAGTTCCAAGGAGAGTTAACGGAAGATGGTAACCATGGCCTTGATGTAAGTTATTATTTGGACCCTTTAGTTTCGATCGTTCAAGTTCTGTCCCGATTTGCTCCTAGTGTCAATCAATGGCCTCTTTCATATTTCTGAATCATTCTGTCATTTGGCGTATCAGGAAGCATTATCAGTATACCTCAACTCCAAAGCATTTCGTGTGGGAGGGGTTAACGTTTAGAACGAAAGAACTGTTTTTATTAAGAACGGCGGAAGAAACAGCAACGTGAAGTAAGGCTAATCTAATTTGATAAGAATGTGTTGCTACCTGATTAGTTACCACAAACATATGATTAGGTAGTAATAACTGCGAATGGGTACCCCACAGCAATCCCCTCCCCTCTTCCCACGAGTGTCACTGGAAAAGTGTTGGGAACTGAGCAAAGAGCCCTGAACGTGTTGTAGCTAGAAATGGTGATGTCTCTGGTCGAGGCGTCAGAAGCAGAGCTGATTGGGGCGGTGATAGAGTTTGAGCACAGTCAGCGAACCAGAATGCTGGCTTAACTCGGTCCACAGAAATGGTCTGCTCACCTCGAGCCGTTTGGATCACGTAGACCTTATCATACGGGCCATCATTTGAAGTAACTTTCTGAATGCATCCTGGCAAACGAAGATATGTGAGGAGGTGAACAAAACTAGGTACACAAACACTGGTTTGGACGTGTGGCGTTCAAATGGCAGTTAACGTGTTCAGGTAACTTGACAAAGAAGGTAGGGATATCGAGGGCTGCTCGAAGAAATCTGTGGGCAAGCGTACTGTCTCTCCATAGAAGAGTTCTGCTCGAGTCGTTCCACAGCCTGACACAAGGTATGAAAGCAACCCTCAGTATTCTTCGTGAGTTGACATTCTTGTATATCCACCTTGATGACCTCGTGGTTGCATCTACTATAGCAGCAGAACGACGGAAGAACTAGCAAGACGAAGTAAGGACAATCTAATCAGATGAAAATGTGTTGGAACCAGATCGTGTACTACAAACACAAGATTGGATGCGTCCCCCACAGCTTTCTTTTTCAATAAAATTCGATTTAAAAACACTATGATGGACTTTTTGTTGGAAATCGATCCTGAAATCTATTTCTGAAGTGAAGGGTTCAGAACAGATGTACAGCGCAGGTTGTGAACGGCACACGTTTATCTGCGTAAACATGGATTCGTATTCTTCATCCGCCATGGTATATCCTTGTTCCAATACTGCTGATACTCGTATTATACATTCTATTTGCGGGAATAACACCCGCATAACCCTCCCAGAATGGCCCGAGAGGGCCGGAGTCAAACAGAACTATCATCACAGTTCGATCGCTGTTTGTTCAACTAGAAGGGGGAAGCGGCGGCGGTCGGGGGGACAAATATTTGAAGGGCTCAAACGAAGGAGGCGGTGTCAGTCGAAAAACTTTCATTCCGGCCAAGCAAACACAACTTACCTACGTCTCGCTCCCTTCTCGCCCTCAAATCAGACGCTTTCATATCGTCTGTATTTGCCCGTCAGACCTCATACGCTCCCAAACTTTTCCTCCTATTCCCTTCAAACAGCTAGCTAAGGTGAATCGCTTCGGTCCAGCCAGAAACTGGACGGAGTGTGTTACTAAACTAGGAATCAACTGCAATCGGGAAAATTTCAAAGACAATCAAGCTGTATAAGCAAAATATGTATACAGAACCTTTGGTATCTGCTACAGGCCAGAGATCGATAGTACAACTAATGTCTAACAAAAGTTGCCCAATAAATAATAAAACTTTTTACCTCGTTTAGTTTCCTAGTTGTCAGTTTTAAGATTGATTCGGTCATTACTCAATAAAACGGCCGTAACTCCCTCAATTATCTTAGAAACTTCAAATTTGATTGTACCGTTGTAAAGAGCATTAAATTTCCCATCTTCTCCATGTACTAAAAAACTGTTTTATGATGATTTAATTGGTGAAAAATCAATTTGAAAAGTGAATTTTGTAAAATCTTCAGAACCACCACCACCTACTACTTCTTTCATGCTTAGAAAGTCAAATAAAATTCTACAGTAAACCTAAACGGTTACTTTTGTTGCAAATTAATAGTCAAATTGATCCCTGGTCGGAGGAACCACGGTCAACAGAGTTGGAAAGAGCATTAAATTTCTTATGTTCTTAAGGGAAAATAAGAAATTTTCAACATGGCTTAGTACGTAAACAATCAGTCCAAACATCAAATTTCGAGGATTCTTGCTCATAATAAACAGGTTTCTTAACTCCAACTTCACAGGAAACACTTTCCCAGAATCTCAACTTTATAAGAAAAACAATTATCGGAACGAAATTTTTCGATGAAAATGACGTATGAACGATGGGAAAACTTGGGTTTTTCTATTACGAAATCGACGTTTTTCCACACATAATCGACTTGCTACAAAAAAATTTAGTTCGTCATTGGACTGTGTACATCATTTTTGCTGAATCGAATGGTAACGAACTCGGGCCTCTTATTATTATTTTTTTTTTTTAATGGCACTACGGTCCTTGAAGAACCAGGGCCCCTTCGACAACATTTGACCATTCCTTTCGGTCCTTGGCCTTCTCTTTCCATCTCCTAACACCAAGTTTGGAGAGATCTTCCTTCTTCATCGTCGCGCCAACGTTTCCTAGGCCTACCTCTCAATCTTTTTCCTCCAGGCGTCTCACACATTAACCTACGTGGACAACTCTTTGCAGGCATTCTCTCTACGTGACCCAGCCACCATAATCTTCCTCGTCCTGCAAAGGCAACTAAATCTGGTTGCGCGTATAGATGCCGAAGTTCTTCATTTGTTTTGATTCTCTATTGGCCATCCTCCTGCACTGGCCCAAAAACTTTTCGCAGAATTTTCCGCTCCCAGCAGTTAAGCAATCGCTCGTTCGCTGCAGTTAAGACCCATGACTCGCTGCTGTATGTCACTACCGGTCGTATTATTGTCTTATATATGACAAGCTTGGCTCTTCGGGATAGTCCCCTGAGAGCTTTTTGGACAACCCAAAAACATCCGTTTCCTGCTGCAATGCGAGACTTAATTTCTGCACTAACGTCGTTGTCGTTTGTCACTACAGCTCCCAAGTACCTAAACTGCTCGCAGACTGGGAATTTATGATGGAGAATGCTGAAAGATGGCGGAAAGATCGGGCCTCTTAGCTCAAACAAATAAGGGACAACAAATTCAGGCTCTGGTCGGAAGGAGAGAATCATCAGTTTAAAATTTCAATTAATAACATAACGTAGCAAATTAAGTGCCCTAAAATCTCTTATTTATTGAACAATTTGAATGTAACGATTTCCATTATTACCATGTATTAAAGAATGTTACGTACCACATAATAAAATCAACCAACAGTCAGGAAAACCCAGGGTTCATTCAATGGTGAACGCCCGCTCCCTCTCCTGGTCAGACAGGGGACGGGGAGGGGAACCCTATATAAGCCTTGAGCACTAAGCTAAGGGCGCGAATCGTTCTCCCGACACCTCGTGTAGCCTGGCTGTTGGTTTCGCTCAAACACATGCAAAAACTCTTTTACTTTAAGCTATCACCTGGGCAAGTACGTCCGATTCGCCCAGACGAAAAACCCTCTCTACTTAGGAGAAACTAGATCGTCAGATCCGTCTCGACAAAAGACTTTTCCGGCCCTACCGAAAGCGAGTAGGTCAGATACGTCTAGACATAAAGCTTTCCACCCCTTTAAACTAGTGAACTTAACGTCAGATCCGTCTCCATATAATGGTTAACAAAAAATAAGACTTCCCAAAATTCACTCCCTGCTGAGTACGTCAGACTCGTCTAGACGAAACAGCAAATGTTTAAGAAGACCTCACTAAATTCAGTCCAACTTGTCTAGGCACTAGGAAAACTATAATTTCGTTTAGAGCCTAAAAAGCTGGTAACAGAGGAGCCCCGCCGTAAGGGTCACTATTCGACTCAGCGAAAAACGTTCTTAAAATCCGATCTCAATCTCATTTTGGTTTATTATTGCCAACAATAAGTATTTGTAATCGTGTAATCAGACGTTGTCACTTAACGTTTCAAGGTGCCTAGACTCAAAATCTGCAGTACTCGTCCGCCTTACCCCGTATCGGCCATAAAAGGCCTTAGAATTGATGTAAAAATCCGTATCGATGTATTTTTAGAAGAATGCAAGGTCTTGTCTACCAATCTGGTTGCATGCTTCTATGCATGCGCAGAGCAATTATCATCCGATTTTCATTGTATTTCCTAAACTTGTAAGCAGGCAAGTTACCAATTCTTGCTCAATACATCAATATGAGTTAGGTAATACACATGCAAATGTGGTTTGTTTTAGCCGCCCTTTTGGTTTATTGTTTTCAATAACCAGCCTTCGTAATCGTACAGCAAAGAAAGCAAAGAAAAATTACTAGGTACCTACTCAAACTTTGTCATTTCACGTTTCAAGGTGGTTAGATTCAAAATCTGGAATTTCTTTGAGGCTCCCGGGCTATAAAAGGTTACAATTGATGTCCAAAGAAATCCTTTCATTCGCAAACATGCTACATTTTGGGTCTAGTTGGTCCCATCTGCAGTCCGATCGTCTAACACGCACAGACGATATCTATGGACCAAAAACGCGGATTTTCGAGATTCTTCATCTAGGCAAGCGGGGTGTGATTTTCTAGAAATTTTTTACACCGAATCGATTGAGATTGGTCCTAGATCAATCCGAGCTCATTTCATTTTAACGGTGAAAATGTTGAAGAAAATGGGTGAAACATTCAAATTTTTAAATCCCAAATTTTTCATTTTCTCGTTTTGAAGACTTGACAGATGGGAAAAGTTGTGTTGCATATGACATCTTTGCATGAGCAATGAATGATCGATGCCAATGCATTCTACTGGCAATTTTTGGAACAAAACAGTATAACTCTCTAGCAACAGATTTGTTGACTGTAATTGATAGCATGACTGCATAGATCTCATGGTTGTGTTGTTCCCGTACAAGATATGCAGCCGTTCAAAAATAATAAAGTCATATGATTTGCAGCTTTTTTTGACGAAAGTCGATTTGGAACGAAAAACCTCGATTTCACCACAAAATCCCACTTTCTTCCGCTTCAAACGCCATTTGCTTCGAAAAATTCCATTCTAAATTTGTTTTTCTGATACCGTTAATGCTTTTGGGAGTTTTGGGAAAGTTGCAACAGGTAAATGTTCTTTCAAAAATGGGATTATGAAAAACAATCAATCAACAAAAAAATAAGGTAGATAGAAATGGTAAACAAACTAGGAGGGACTGA
Organism: Creontiades dilutus; assembly: GCA_031894815.1. Classification (NCBI taxonomy): domain Eukaryota; kingdom Metazoa; phylum Arthropoda; class Insecta; order Hemiptera; family Miridae; genus Creontiades; species Creontiades dilutus. The sequence continues at coordinate 1,304,160 of JAVIWC010004007.1, forward strand.
GCAGCGGAGAGCGGTATCTTGTCGCCGACCACGTTGTCGGCGAGGTTGAGTTTCCTGAGTGTGGTGGGCAGGAGGGGGGTCAGGTCCCTGATGGCGTTGACGTGAAGGTCGAGGACCTCGAGGTTGGTGAGTGGCTCGAAAGCGCCTGCCTCGATGGTGAAGATGAGGTTGTCATAGAGGTACAAGTACTTCAGCGAGGACCCGTACGTCACGAAACTGTCGTTCTTCAGCGTCCGGATCCGGTTCACCGACGCGTCCAAAACCTGAAACCGCAAACGCCGTTGATTACTTTCTTCAACAACCCAAAGGGTCAATGGAAAATTATATATTTGCATGTAAATAGAAGGGCAAAAGTTGAAATTTGTTTAATTTGCGTGAGAAAATCATCTTTTTTAGCGCCAGTGTTTGGAAATGAAATTTTATAGGTTTGTAGGTTTTTTTTTTGTTGATGATTCTCAATTTCCATTCCCTTTGGTTGTGTGTACATCAGGCACACATACCTCGAACGGTTGTAAACAGAAGGAACAAAATAGGTATCTGATTATTCAAAGGTCACTGTAACGGTAGCTCGTTTATACCGACTTTCCACTCTCAGGTTAAGATGATTTTTCACTTGATCACTGAAGAAGGTTTCAAACTCCTATTTTTACATTTTTCAATCAGACCTCGACAATTATTCCCCGTAAAAATCTGAAAACAGGCGCCTAAAATGAAAAAAAGGACTCAAAATAAACAAATTTGCTCATTATTCCGCAGGAATTGAGTGGAATCAAGAAACGGATAGCATCACGAGAATCAGCGTTAAAAAACAATGAAAATGCGTGTGCCACGCTTTAGAGTTCACCTTCATCCACTATTAAGGAAAGATTACTGTTGCCACGTATACTTCCGTCACTTCTCCCTCTGATACCAAATGCTCAATTTGGTTTTAGGCAGGGACATTCTTGTCCACAACAATTACACAGAGTGGTCGAAACTATCTTGAACACATATGAAAGGAAAAACGTATGTATCGGTGTGTTCTTGGACACGGAAAAAGCGTTCGACAAGGTACGGCACAAAGGCCTTCTTGCGAAATTGAAAATGAATCTCCCAGACACTTATTACCGTATTTTAGTTTCCTACATTTCTAATCGTACCTTCACTGTAAAATATTCAAATTCTTCATCTTCTTCCATACCCATAGAGTCAGGAGTGCCACAGGGAAGCGTATTAGGTCCCTTTCTTTATCTTGTTTACTCAAGTGACATCCCCACTCCACCTAATATACAAATTGCCCAGTATGCAGACGACATTGCGGCCCTAAGTACGGCACCAAACAAAGACCAAGCGGAGGAAGATCTTCAGGGGTTCGTGGATGAACTGGACACATGGTGTCAGAACTGGCGCATCAAAATGAACGCTCAAAAGTCATCACTATTGACATTTACGTACTGCAAAGCCACATCTCCTGTTATTAGACTTGAAGGCAATCTCATTCCTAACAGAGATACAGTGAAATATCTTGGCCTCTCATTGGATCAAAGATTAACTAGGGCGATTCACATCAATGAACTAATTAGGAAAGTCAGAGTCCGCACACATCAGTTGAAACATCTTCTGGACTCAAGGTCAAAACTGAGCATTCCCACAAAAATATTATTGTACCTCACATTGATTAGACCAATATGGCAGTACTCGTGCGGGCTCTGGGGATCTGCGGCCAAATGCCATATAAAGAAAATACAAACTACCCAAAACCGAGTTCTCCGAATGATCCTAGACGCCAAGTGGTATATTCGAGACACCACGATTCACAATGACCTCAATATACCGACGGTTGAGAAAGTGGTCAGGGAAACATATGCTCGCCTCCACCAATCGCTGCAGAACCATGATAACCCCCTGGCATCAGAAATAGTAACCAGCGAAACCTACACAGCTCCCCGAAGACTAAAAAGAAAAAGACCAGTGGACTTATTAACACAACCATGAACAACCAAAATACGTACCTGCCATAAACTATGCTAAAGTTGAATGTTTCCGAGATATTTATTCTGCATGTTTGTGATTATTTATTGGACTTATTATTCGTTGTTATATGTAACTTGTTATCATATGTTAAATTATCTACATGAGGATGACTAATGAGTCATACCTCAAATCGCGTGTATAAGGCAATTGTATTGCTTAATGCTTAGGACTCAACGAGCCAAACTGAAATGTTCTTTGAACAATAAAGTTATATAATTAAAAAAAAAATTAAAAAAAAAAAAAAAAATCCACTATTCGACATTTTTAGGGTTGCGCAACTTTGCGTGCTCGCTAAACCGGTTGTGCGCAATCAAAAAAATTTGTTGAGGGATCAAATTTTCATGAAACTGGCTAGAATCCGAATCTGCAATAAAAAAATTGAGGTTTCCATTTGAAATAAGAATGTTAGTGTTACTTGCGCATGGTTGCGCGGGGTGCGCAAATGTAATATTTAAGATCCTTGGAAAAATAAACATTGACAGGAAAGAAGTGCGCGTGTGAATGTGAACGTGCTTGGACATGGAAAAAATCGCCTGACACTAATCAGGGATTGTTGGTGAAACCAGTTCTAAGAGGGGTTAGCTCTTTCATTTTCTCCTAACCCAACACATAGACGGAGATAAAGATCCATTAAATAGTGCATACACATATTACTTTTACATATTACTGTTAGTAATGGAGTTCGTTTCTGCCGATCGAACTATCGTCGTAAGAAGGGTCACCGAGTTTGAGGGCCTTTGACGTAGAGCAGTTACAAATCCCCTGTTTAGTACTTTTACTTGTACACGAAAGAAACTTGGGCGGAGAAGGGCGTCGGAGCTATAAGCTACAGCTTAGCTGAACTACGAGTGTTAAAAGCCAACTTTTACCTCGACGCTCCTCTGGAGCACTGGGACGTTGTAGAAGTTGCGGTTACTGCAGTCGGCCCCCACCATCTTGAACACCCTGTTGATTTGACAAAGCAGACCAGCTTTGCCTCCTTCGCCGCCATGGAAAACTGCCAGAAAGCCGATACCTGTAACAAATAACACGCTGTTAAAGGATTTCATTGCGATATGAAAAGAAATTACGTTTGTCAAGGCAGTGGCAGATGATTTCTCTAATTGTCATGAGAAAAGAGAAAAAGGGGCGAAAACATAGGAGGAAATCTGCCGAAAACGTCACCATCTGTGGAAATCAAAGTCGTAAACTATCTTTCTATCATAGAAGATGTCTAGTGAAACCACGGGACAAAATTAGGAAAACGAGTTACATGTCATTTGACTCAGGGGGATGTTCTTTCTAAGTTTCGTATAGAAGGTTTTACCTCAGACGCTTTCCAACTGACTTACAGCAAAACGTATAAATGTTATGTAATTTCTCACAAAAGACACGAAGAAATGACGTTTAATGATCAAATATGATGGAAAAGGGTTTGAGCTAAAACTGGCTTCATATAAACCATGAGAAGTAGTAAATTGACCCGAATGACTACTGGAAGACCAATATTGAGGTGACTAGATGATTTTTACTGGCAGATATCTAAATAAGGGAGGAGAGGGCTCATCGAAGAGCAGCTTGATTTTCAAATGTTGCACTTTGTTTTGAATAATAACAGTACGACCCCCCCCCCCCCCTCCAAAAAAAGTCAAGATTCGTAAAGTAGACTAGTGTATCTTTATGTATTTTTGATGCTGAATTCGAATCTAAGGTCCAAAAAACCCCTGACCCCCAAAATTTTGAGCAATGACCAAAAAACTACCCTTAAATTGGTGTCAGAACCTTCTTTTTGAGTCATGAGATTGGGATGAAGTACACGAAATCTTTTCAAGTGAATCTCTACTTTTTTTTTAACTTCGGACAAGGAGAGTACTTGTGGAAACCACCTCCCCTTCAATCACCCCCCGCCACCCCCTCCCTCCTAGGGGTTGAAATTTGAGTTCTCTTAGGGGTTGAAATTTGAATTCTCACGCCAAGTCGAGTGGGGTATGGATTTCTATGTTTTTGGGGTCCCTGAGATCGAATTTGAACTTCCAAGAGTCCGTAGACACCTCTTCTTCCCTTAATCACCCCCTCCTAGGGGTTGAAATTTGATTTTTCGCGTCAAGTCGAATAAGGTAAGGATTTCTGTGTTCCCAGGTTTGCTGAAATTGAATATGATTTTTGAAAAGGCTTTCAAACTTTGTTGGGGTCTCCTCCAATGACTTTTATTCTTTCGAATATCACAGAGATATCACAAGAAAAGATAATCAAATCCGAAAGAACTAAGTTCCCCAACAAAGTTTGAAAGCCTTTTCAAAAATCCTATCCGATTTCAGCGAACCAGGGAACAGAGAAATCCATACCCCACTCGACTAGGCATGAGAACTCAAATTTCAACCCCTAGGAGTAGGACAGAGTGATTGAGGGGTTAAGAGTAGCCTACAGGCTCTTGGAAGTTAAAATTCGATCTTAGGGACCCCAAAAAGATAGAAATCCATACCCCACACGACTTGGGGTGAGAACTCCAATTTCAACCCCTAGGTGTAGGAGAGGGTGACTGAGGGGTTAAGGGGTGCCTACAGGCTCTTGGAAGTTAAAATTCGATCTTAGGGACCCCAAAAAGATAGAAATCCATACCCCCACACGACTTGGGGTGAGAACTCAAATTTCAACCCCTAGGAGGGGGTGGCGGGGGGTGATCAAATTTCAACCCCTAGGAAGGGGTGATTAAGGGAAGAAGAGGTGTCTACTGACTCTTGGAAGTTCAAATTCGATCTTAGGGACCCCAAAAAGATAGAAATCCGACCCCACACGACTTGGGGTGAGAACTCAAATTTCAACCCCTAGGAGGGGGTGGCGGGGGGTGATCAAATTTCAACCTCTAGGAAGGGGTGATTAAGGGAAGAAGAGGTGTCTACGGACTCTTGGAAGTTCAAATTCGATCTCAGGAATCCCAAAAACATAGAAATCCATACCTCACTCGACTTAGAGTGAGAACTCAAATTTCAACCCCTAGGAGGGGGTGGCGGGGGTGATTGACGGCGAGGTAGTTTCCCCAAGTGCTCTCCTCGTCTGAAGTTGGAAAAAAAGTAGAAATTCACTTAAAAAGATGTCGTAGTTCATCCCTATCTCATGACTCAAAAAGAAGGTTCTGACACCGATTTAAGGGTACTTTTTTGGCCATAGCTCAACATTTTGGCAGTCAAAGGGTTTTTTGGACCTTGGATTTGAATTCAGCATCGGAAAATGCATAGGGATACCGTAGTCCACTTTACGGATCTTGAATTTTTTTGTGTGGCTGTGTAATTTGTAAGTTTGGGATTCAATCGCTTTGTTTTTCAGGTGCTACAACTTCTTGTGAAACTTTCTGAAACATTAATGGTTTCGGAATTATTTGTAAATAACTTTGGAACGTGACACTTTAGCCATCTTGGTGAGGCCACCCATTTTAAGACGGCAGACAAAAATGTTCTCACTTGAAATAAAAATGAATAAATTCTTCAAGTTCAATCCAAAAATATCTCGAGAAATGGCTACTAATTTTCGGTCTCGACTCCTATTAGATTGAAAGTAATGGGTGTATAGTGATAAGGTCCAAGAAATCGGGGTTTTCCATTCAAACAACAAATTTTCTATCCTAATTAGAAAAGCAAAATCAAAATGTATTATACCGTTGGAAAGCTGGGAGTACGGGCTACTTTTTCTCGTTGAGTGGCAGCCGTTAGTTGTATTCATTACAGGTACAAGATTTGCTTGAATAACTGTAATTTTCTATCAAATATAAAACTTTGATTTTCGCTTATTTTTAACCCATCAAAATTGGTTTACGGTAGTTAATTTCTTTTTAGTTTTTCAACCGTCCTTGCATCGTGATTTGTAGCTGAGTGAAACGAACTTTTGAGCTGGAAATTGCTTTTTGGGGATTTAGAAGGTGCTGGACCAGAATATGAAGTTCGAAAATTGAAAATTCCGACACACACAAATATTCGATAGTATTCTATCAGAAGGAAACAACATGTGTCTGTTGTCTGAATGGGATGGTGTTTCAGAATCATAGTGATAATGAGGGAGGTGACATTGTACCTACACCGCCTGCAAATCCTTAATAACCTTCTACCTCAGTTGTGTGACAAGACAAGAAGGGCGCTCCGATATTACACCCTTATCACTCGGAATAATGTTTGATAGGTAAAATGATAGATTATTAAGTCTCGAGAAACCCACCAATAGGTAGTCTCAGATGTAATAGTGGAGTTCTGCGAGATTAGCTAAACAACAGGATCAAAATACCAAATGAAATTTACTTCCGCAGAACTGAAGATTGACCCGTCATGTCGGCCCAATCGGGTTTCCCGCTTTTACATTCCCAGTTAGGTGATTCCGAGTGAATTTTCCAGGGTTGATGGCATCGAAAATGATTTCCAACTGGAGGGTGTTTACAGATGAAGGGACCTGGTTCGGAGAGGCCGGTGATGGATAGGTGCGAAGCGCTTTTCAAACCTCGCGATTTCCGCTCGTCCCTCGACACCCTCAGCTTTGCTTCATCTCTGGGGGAATCCTGATTGCCTCAAACTGGGTCCCCCCCGACCCCTTTCCGCAACCCGGCGTTTTGTAATTTGTTGGGAGTCTCTCGTCCATCGCGGACTAACTTGGCCGCCGATCGCTTCAAAAACTCACCAATCGATCACAGCGAGCTCGGGACTGTTTGATGAACCAACAAACAAGCATCCATCAAGAGGACTTGACTTGAAGGCTACTGAATCAGACGCGGAGGTAAATATTTGTGGTTTTGAGGAGCTCTGGACCCGTTTGAGTGTTATTGCATCGGCCAAGTCAATTCTCTAGAATACCCAAGGCAGTTAACATTTCCAAAACGAACCTCACCATATATCTAATAAATAATAGATTGTCCTTCAGCAATTACCGGCAGGTTAATCTCAAAATTTACAATATAAATAAACCATTCAAGTTGTAGGAAATGAAATTATTCGATGTTTTTTCGACACCAGGTATAACTGTGGCCACAGCAACTCTTTAAAATGGGCACTCAACTGCGGAGTTTAGGAGACACCAAAATTTATAGTATTTGGAGAGTCACTTCTGTTTCTCCTACCACACTATCTATGGTATCAATCTTTGGGCTCAACCACTTCCTCAGTTCCCTTTATACTCTTATGAGACTTTATACAACCCACCCCCCTTGGCAGTCTTTTTAGAGTCGCGTCCTTAAGAGAGAGCGGGGCTGGCTGCCATAACCATATTAGTTGGCATTCTAGTTGTGAAAAGTACCACAATGGGCGTCAAGAGCTGGTGAGACAGTCATGTGTCCTTCAAAATGGTCTCCACCTTCTACAGCAATCTCAGAAAAGATTCTAGAAGTTCTAAAAGCAGGAAGCTAGTGTTTGTGATTTTTGTCTGGTAAGTAAAATTTTCATATCATTCTGATTTTCCCCTAGCTTCTAATTGTGTTCAGATGTGGGTGCTTTCCTACCGTTTTTTTTTTTTTTTAAATGAATAGGCATACATGTAGTTTTTATCTTGTTTCGTTGTATATGGTTTTGGTGACCATGTTTGTTTCATGTTTCTTGCAGGGGTCGGTTGGCCTTCTTCAAAGGGGAGTCCATTGGCACTGGTTCTTGTTGGACGAACAAACCCCATAGTAGGGAAAAAGAAGACCAATCGCTACAAGAAAGGGAAGCATGTTTTGGAGGAAACAACGGAGGACGATTCAGATGGTGATATCAGCTTTGCAGGAACTGAAGACAGGGTGGATTTACCTTTTGACAGTGATTCAGATTCGGATGATGGTCAGCAAACACTCACGGAAATTGACTGAAGACAAGGGAATGACGATGAGATGAGAGAATCCCAATCCCATAATGATTTTGTTGAAGGATTGCGTGGCTGTGAGATATGTTGGTAGAACATACCCGGGGATGCCAAGGTGAAGAAGCACTGGGTATGCCCCAAAACCCGAGATGAAATCTGGTACAGAAACGACGTGCTGAAGGTAATTGAGCCACCAATTATGACATCCAACTATCCCCTTATATTAAGTCAACATGGATTGATGTAATTTTTCTGTAAGTTGTAAACCAAATAAAGCGGTTTGTACAATTCATTTAATTAGTTAACATTGCTCACCTTCTTGGCAGTCTTTATATAGTTCCTTTCTGATTGTTGGGAGACTACACTGCCCAACGCCCTTGGAGGTATCTATGATACTCGGGCAGTTAGCCCAAGGCTACAGCAAGTTCCACGCTAAAATTCCATCTAAATTATCAAACACGAAAAGACCGGGCGATGAAATGTTAAACCCAAAGTTCAAAGTTGACGGCTAATCATTTTTCTTTTAAATAATAACCCTCGTTTATTTCGCGCAGTTTTATCTCTCCCAATCAACAGATTGAATGGCCGGGCTGTCAGCCCCTGGACGTCAGCTTTCCTCTCACACGTTTCCCTCCCATATGAAAGTTTGACCCCCTAACTTGACAGTAATAATAAATGAAGCGTCGCTCGTCAACCTCCAACTTTCTCCAGCGGAGTTGACAAGTTGACGTCGAACCGCCCGTTATTTACGTTACTCAAAGTCGTCTCAGTAGTTTTCAGTTCATATTTCAAGTTAACCAACGAAAAATATGGAAACCGCGAGCGTAATTATGTAATTAGTGAAAAATGGCTCATTACACCTTGGCTTTCTTCTAGGAAAACTCCAGGAAACCAACAAATTATGACAACTTAAAAACCGCTTCAGTAGTATCGCTTCTCTTCTCTGGAATATGGATTCTAGGGACAACATGATGCGACTCACACACGCGACTGAATCATTTTTGGTTGATATTGATCAAAATGCTGACAAAACGTGGAACGGACATTACTTCGTGGTTCAGCATGAAGAAATACTCAAATTTTATGCGTCACACTACTTCGTACATTTGCATTTTGGGCAAACCAAGGGGTTGAGTATCTTAGAGCGTTCACTGAGTAGGGGCGATAAAAAAAATCCGTTGAGGGGTAAAACTTCACGTAGAATCCAAATATAAAATAAAAAATGGAGTTCCTATTTGAAAAAAATGAAGTTGGTGTCCAGTTGGGCAATTTCTCCCAGTTTAGAAAATTTGAAATAGCGTAGTTGAATACAGGCCCACAGTGGTAACTCAGGTTTTTGAGTTTTGTTCAAATCCCTCACACAATCGAAATTGAAACAAATATCGATTCATTAAGAAGGACCTGTATATAGAACCGAATAAGAACTAACCACCACAATTCTCGATTCATCTGCTAGGTGCTTCGCCTGTGACAATCAATACTAGTGTAATCTTAAATGATGTTGCAGTTCAATCTTCGAACAACTTGATAGGAATCAAATCAAAATCTTTCGTGAAAGAGACGAAATCGTGAAGAATCGTATGAAGACAAATTTTGCGTTGTGAATAACAGATCTAGGGAACCATAGACACATTTTGAAGTGGATTTGACGAAGAGCTATGATCAGAAATGATATTTGGTGATGCAAGATTGTTATTCCAGATTCTTGGAATTCTTACAACGCTCTAACGTCATCTGCGGTGATAGCTAGAACGAAGATTATATTTTCCGGGCGCGGTATTGGAGGTTAGAACTATTGGTGGAACCCAAATTACCTTGGATCCGAAACTGGCTTACGAATATCGATTCAAGGCAACAATTAGAAGAACTCATTTTCCACAGCAAACCCGACAAACGACATGGACAAACGGGAATTGCTGTATCAATAACAAAAAGTAAATTATTGAATAGTAAGGACCTTGGAATGTTAGCATATAAGAGCCACAAATGTGGAAGCTGGCCAAACTACCCGACAAACTATATTTCTCCCTTGATGGGAAGAACAAGATCTTGGATATCTGTAGGTAAATTGAGATTGATCGTAGAAATGAACGCAGAAATATTAATAGGGAATAAGTATGGAATCTTTAAGAGCCCACGTCCATCAATGTATCATTCTGCGCCAAAGCAGCTGGAAGTTCTACGGCCTATTCGATAGATTGGTGAGTTTGTCGCGATTCCCAATCACGTATGATTTCTTGTTATTTTCTTCGTATTGATCATGAGAAGTACATCCGATTCACATTCGCTTTCCTGAAATCATATTCAATTCATTTTGAGAGGGGGGTTCTTTTACTGGATTATTGTTTTCATTTGGTTCCCGTACAATGAAGGCAAACCGCATAAAATGTTGCCCATGATGCGCTCCACCACCATCAGCCCGGAATACAAATTCACCTCGATTTGATTCATTCTGTTAGGGACATTGAACAAAATCTCACTTTTTATAAATGAAGGTTTCATAACAATTGTTTCTTGTTTCATTTTGTGAAGTGTACATAAAGAATTCAAGCTTCGTAAATAAATATGGTAGAAATTCGTTCTGGGGGCCACTCACCTGATTTCGGACCTACGAATTATCCAGCTAAGTCTCAAGGATAATACATAACAAATTGCTACTTAGTACGATTAATAAGGTAGAAATTACTAAGGTGTCAGGAAATATCACGTAGCCATACAGATTTTGTGTATTGGTATAAAAAAGGATGAAAAAGTCACACAAGCACTCCAAGCTAAAATTGGACATGGAACTAAATTTGATCAGCAAGCAATAACCTGCAAAAATCCAGCACCAAGAAATTTGTATTTTGCAGGAATACGTATTTTTGAACCTCCTACATGAATAGAAAACTTCATTAGTTTTAATGGAGTGAAAAAATACACATTTTTCAAGTGCATAAGTACATTTATAGGACACCATTCGGTGCTCTACCTCTACCTTCTGCGAGAGACCACTTGAGGTTCTCACAATGAGTTGAGGAGTTGGGAGCTACTGGCTCAGGAAGCTGATCACGAGATTATGAGATGAGAGCTACCATTCATCCTGGCCCTCTTCCTCCTCCACTTATCTGTCGGTTCATCTTTTAAGTCGGATCGCGTCACGCTCGCCTGCTTCAGCCGGGTCACGCCTTTCTGTTGCCCCAATATCCGTTTCTACTTCGAATCCCGAGACGATTAAACCTAGAACGATACCGATGGTTCAACTTCGTACTTGTACACGGTGGGGTCGATGGGACAACATAACAATCCATTTCCAGAATTCACCAGTAACTACACATGTTTGACTAAACAACGTTCAAATTTAAACAAATGAATGTTAAGCGCGAAACGTCGTTTATTCATCCTTTAGCTATCTACAGGAGAACTAAACGAAATCGTATTGAATATGTGGGGAAAAAAAGGACAACAAAAAACAATGTTACAAGGAGAACTCACATGCTGTTTAAAATTAGCTGAAGGATCACTAAAGTTGATATCTTCTGATGTACCCACAGAGTGGAAATTTGAAATTGACCTTCTTCAGGACTACTAAAAAACATTCAAAAGGCACGGACAAGCTGAACTATACTTGAAGCCCTGAAGGCTGAAGGTGCTGAAATTTCAAATGGAGTTTCTTTAGGATTCCGAGATGGATTCAGCTGATGCAAGCTTGAAGCTGACTTTTTCGTGATCGACCTGTACAGCTAATTTGGAAATAGTGCTTCCTTAGGATTCGTAGAAAACAATTACAATTTACGGAAGAAGTCTGATCAGTTGACGGATCCCTGAAGCTGATTCTTCTCCCCTGATCGACCTCTAAAGCAAATTTGGGAATGGTCCTTCTTCAGGATTCTGTTCGACCTATGTACAGTGCAGAACTTTGAAATTGGAGCTTCCTTAGGTTCCAAGAAAACAAATACAAGGTACGGAGGAGCTCTGATCAGCTGATGCAAGCCTGAAGCTGATTTTTTCCTGATCGACGGATGTTAATTGCAGAACTTTGATGCATTTTCTTTAGGATTCCTGGAAAACAAATACAACTAATCAGGAACTCTAATCAGCTGAAGGATATCAGAAGCTCATTGTTGTCCCTATCGACCCGCAGGGTTGCAATTCTAAATAGATCCTCTTGAGAATGCCTACAAAACTATTGAAGGTTTAAAGACTCATTGATTGGCTGAGGACCTCAGAGATTTTTTCTCAATCGACCAATGAATTTGTTTTAAACGATGCTCCTTGAGACATCAAAAATACAATGAAAAGGCTCATAAACGCTCTGATCAGCTTGAAAGTTCATCAACAAAGTAAAATTTGATGAAATTGTTTTATTTACGTCCCAAAGGCAATCGTTTTTGAATTTCAGCAACTTCGAAAGATCAGTAAACAAATTACCGTCAGGGGTCATTAATACGTAGCAGTTCTGCCTTAATAAGTAGCAGTTCCGTAACCCAGGAGCGTTCCATTGAAAAATGTCCCACTTTAAATTGATTGAGAACGTAATTCTCCTTGAAGGCTGAAATTGTGCCGTAATTGTGTATAAGGTATTCACAAGACGATCCATACAATTTTATGATCTAATAAAGTAAGTAGTGAAGTAAATTATTTAAGAAGTCAACCGAGAGGGTCTACACCTACAGACGTTGTAACTGTATTCTCCATGTTTCAAGAAAGCTCCATTGCAAATGTGACTCCTTTAGATCGATTAGGAAAGAAATTAGCCTCAGGGGCCTGTGGAATTGAATTTAAGTTCACCACAGCGAAAACCACAATTTAAGGTGCACCAGAAAGCCTGGTTCTCCTTAGTTTATTTTTAACGAATTGTTCATCTCCAAAGAAGACTTCGACTAGGCGATCGAAGAGGAAGGGCGTGTTCTCATTAATCGGTTCTATCCGGCGTGTAAGAAAAATGTCAACTGCGGCACTATCAAACTGTTCCAGGAAACAGTTCACATCGGATAACGGATCGGTGATTATGAACAGTTCTCGGCATCACCACAAGAAGGAAAGGGATCCCGCTAATGTTCGCACCCTCTAATTGGGGGGCACCGCCGAGAAGTTGAGAAGTAACTAAGAAACCGCGAAGGGTTAGAGGGTTAACATTAACAAGTTTTCCCGCCCGAACACCGCATTACCGGTAATTAACGCAGACGACTGAGAAGGTGCTACGATTAAATATATCAACTTCGCCGGATGATCTTGGGAGGCGTATGAGATGATAATGCGAGAGAAGCTAAGAAGAGAAGAACAGAGTGAGAAGACGTCATTTGAGAAGAAGTAAGAAGTTCACGGATGTCAGAAGTTATAATTTGCGGTAATTTTCGAACACATGATATTTTAAATAGTTCCGAGTCAACTTATATTTAGCGGGAGCTTTGTTTTCACTATTGGGAGATGAATTCTTTATCTCTCCAAAATCAAAGTTTGCATTTACCATTTTTAAACCATTCTGAACAACTTCAGTTTTGTATCAGTCTGACAGTCTCTGTTTGTGTGTGTGGTTTGCTGATATATACAGGGTATCCCACTTGAGGGTGGACATTCGGCCACGAATAGAATCTACAACTAATTTGTGCCTCTAGGACATATTTTTGTATTTTTGATTCCGAGATATTCACGGTGTCATTACCACCACGATTTCGTCACCTTTCAAATCTACGAAGAGAATTGTCTCCAGAACTTGTCTCCGAGCGAGAAAACACAAGTAGTCATTTTCTTCCTTTATACATTCCCTTAATTTCGCCTAAAAAAAATGTTTTCCGCCGGGGAAACCTGATTTTATCCCATTGTGCCCTAAATAAATTCGAATTTGAGGATACCGTTGGAAGGCTGGGCTATCCAGCCTACGTTTTAACTAACGAAAGAAATTATTCAAGTAAGAAAATTAGGTTTTACAGGTGATTGAAAAAACCAGTAATTTCCCGGTTTTGAAACAATTTTCTCTTTAGGCTAATTTTTTACCCAATAAACCCTAACAAAAAATGTTGGTTTGGCATCAGGAGAATGGGTAATTTGATGCTCTTTCCAACGGTATCCTTAGATTCGTTAGAAAATGTGTGGCTTGATCGCGTTCAAAACTTTGAAGTTGTCAAATGTTTGAAGTGTTGGGAAGAACGGCCTATCATTATTATATCCGCAAGGTACGTGTTAATAATAAAATAAATAGACAACAATGTTTTTGGATACACGTTATTCTAGATCTTTTTAAAGATGCATTTCAACGACATTTACGTAGCTTCCAGCTCAACATTTAGCTTTAAAATTTCTGTATAGTTCTCAGCTGACACACTTTTTTGGAGTAATATTCTGTGAAACAATATCAATTGAAACCATTTATCAATGTTTCTGTCATTTTTAGCATTTTTGTGGCACAATATTTTGACATTTTGCACAGCTTATTGCAGAAGGTTGGATTCCAACCAACGGTTGCCAAGTTGGAGTTTTTCCCCCGAAATTTAGGGTTTTTTTCTTGAAAGGGTTTTTTTTAGGGGGGAGAAATGTTTAGGGTCTTTTTTTGCTAGTCAATGGGAATTAAGGGATTTTATCTGACCAATGTTTTCGTCTCAGTTGGCCATCAGCCGATGATACAAAGACAATGGTCGGTGAATGTGCATCCCAACAACTCCAGCATCGAGAGTTGATAGCGCCATCAACCCCCGATTCAGACATACATCGTCATTTGCACTTTCCCTCATTTCCTTACCACTTTCCAATGCTTTCCTTGAGAGATGTTTTTCCATTTATAACAATATCAAAAACAAGTTAAGGAACAGGCTCTCTGTTGATGTTATACAGAGCATTCTGATGGTGAGATATTTTCTCCGAAATGAGGGCATCTCTTGCGTTAATTTTGTACCCACGGAGGAGATGATCTCGTTGTTCAATGAACAGTTGTACGATCACATCAATAGCGAAATGGACAGCGCGGTAGCGGACGCATTGGACCTGGACTGTGATTTAGATTTTTGAATTTGTTCTATTTTTTGGACTGTTGGTTCAAAATATATATTTCACTTTTTAGTAGATGTAGGTAATAGTATTTTAGATTTGAAGTAGTATAGAGTTGACACCTAGTTATATCTGTAGTTTTTGCTCTTGAAACCATATACCTTCGCATGATCTCATTCTTCAAATAATGATCTCGTAGTACTAATATTTCCGATTAGGTACTAGTATTTTAGATTAGAAGTAAGTTGTAGTACCTGGTTTTATCTGTAGTTTTTGCTCATTAAAACAATATGCGTTCAGCATGATGTAGTGTAGTGCATTAATTCTTCTGTTCTGATATTCCGCCAAATTCGCACTGCTCCTCAATCCAGGCTATGATGATACAAAGAGGTACGCATGCCTTCGGGGTTTTTCTAGGGATTTTCAAAATGGATTTAGGGTTTTTTTTAGGGATTTTTATTTCCCGCTCAGAGGGTTTTCTGAAAAAAGTTGGCAACCGTGGGTTGGAAACACGAAAAAACATTTTCAAGTGAAATAACTCGGAAACAAAGCTTCTAAAAGAAAAATTCTAGGAGGCATTTTTTGCTGGAAATGACCTCTGCAATTGTTCGGTGGAGTTTTGATCATTAAGTTTGTAACACCCTGTTTATTTGAAAATTATGCAAGCTGGTTGGAGGGACGACATTAGGTGGTAAGGGATTCACGGAATATTACCACGTATTAATGAGTAATAATGGTTCACCACGCCACATCATCCCCCCCGCAAACGGAAGGGAATTCTCTAATGTTCGGGATCCTTAGTATTGGGGAGGCACGGGAAGTTGGGAAGTAACCGAGAAACTGCGAAGGATTAGAGCGTTAACATTAACAAGTTTTCCCTAGCGAACAGCGCATTACCGGATAGTTGGGCTTTCTCAGAAGGGAAACTAACGGAGTCGAAGGGAAGTAGCGAAGATTAAATTTCGCGTATCAACCAAAAGGAGGAAGGCGGTTGTATCTACGGCGACGTAAGAGATGATCTCGGGGGAGTTGAAGAGGGAGGCTGGGGGTTGATATCGGGGGCTTAACGGGTCGACAAGCGGCAAGTAGAGTGGCAGGAGTGTGTTGGGACCGGGCGATTCATCTTCATTTATCACGGCTTCCGAGATATGCGACCTTCTGTTTCTCGTGGCGGAATTCGGATTCCGAACTGCGCGGAACGGATCGCAAAATCCTCGGGCGCCGTCGGTGAGGGTACAGAAAAAAACACCCTCCGGTCGTTATAAATCTTACGACGCGAATGGAAAAAAGGAGGGTGGTGTTTTTTCCATGCTAATGCGATTCTAAAAGACTTCCATAATAGTCGCTATATGCGTCGTGTGAGAGGAAAATCTCTCCCATATCGTTGAGATCAATCTTTGAACAGGGTGCCTTCCTTATTGGGTGTGCCATTGACTTCAATTCGATTTAACAATTCAACGAACAGTTCCTCTCGTCGCTTGACTCAAACTACTGAAAACACATGTGGTTATGGGTTGCATAAAAGCAGAAGTATTTTTTTCTTCTTCAAGAGGTTTATCATTTCTGTATTAAGCCCCGTTTACACTGCTCGAGCACCCTTGAGCATCAAGAATTTGCCGGTTTTCAACGAGCAAGATTGGCACGACCACCAATATTGACACTGCCCCAGCATTTGGGGGTGGATATGGATTAATTGAAGATGTGGAGGAAGACGAAATGAGGAACTTCAGAGTTGATAAGGGGGTGGAAAAGAATCTAAATGAGGGTTCATGGCCAGAAATAAATTTGCACTGTGGGGTATTCGGTGAAAGGAACGATGACGGCCATAGTTAGTGGCTGACAACGGGACGAAAAATAGTGAAGAAATTGTGAAGATCGAGTGGATGAACGGGAGACGGCCAGATGGACCCTCGAGAGCAGTGGGAGTAGACCAGGATATTATTTAGGATTTTGTACAGGAGAACGAGGTCCGCGGAACTCCGTCTTCATCTCTCTAAAAGCTGTTCATAATTAATGTTTTCCGAGGGGATCCCCATCTTGTAGGCAACATATCGCAAGAAATTCCTTGGACTCGCTCCGCTCCAGAAGATATTTGTGAACAGCGTATAAAGGTGACCATACTGTGGCTGCATACTCAACCAGGGGCAATACCAAGGCTTTATACAGTGACCTATGGCAATGGTTTTTATTTTATTATAAAATAAAGTTTGTGGTCGGGCTGCCACAGCTCTGGGAACCCCTCATTCAGGGAAATTAACGTCAGACACATTTCGTTTTCCCACTCCATCACAAAACAGTCGGAATCAAATATAAAACAATTTAAAAAATGGCAAAAGCTGGAGAGATTGGTCCGTGGTGTTTACTCTGAGCGGGCGACGAACAAGGTCCCTTTGACGATTCATCGGAAACCGACATCGGGTGGATCAGCCTCGAGCACGAGCAAGGCAACATTGCTCGGCTCGAAGCGACAGTTTACATTGCCTGAGCATCGAACGAATGCTCGTTGGAAGCCCCTCTTCGTGGCACGTGCTCGAGCAGTGTACGGGAGCTTTAGAACGTAAATCACTGATTATCTGTGTTAGACGCAGACAGTGGTATGTTATCCAAACTCGGCGCCTCGAGCCTGCTTATCTTGCCTTGACCAGTCCAGATGACATAAAAAGAGCTCCATTTATTGTTCAGCAAGTTAGATCGATTAGGAACGAAATTAGCCACAAGGGCCTTCAGCTGATAACTGATCTTCTCACCTTGTAATCGACATGTAGAAGTCAAAGGCTGATGAATTCGTCTAAAATATAACTTCGTGGCCACCAATCTTCACTAGTCTCATCGTGGGAAACAGAACCTAACATCAAGATCCATAGCTAACGGAGATCTGCACGCCAGACCATAGGTCATCCCATATCCTTTAAATATTATTGGAACACCCTCGATTTAACTCAAATCATCATGCCACCATTCAAATATCAGCTTTCCAATTGATGAGGACAGAAAATAGCCCTTAAGTTCACTCAGCTGATCAGGAAAACTCATCAATTTTCGTTTATATTTGTTTTGATTTTTGAAATTTCAGCCCTTCGATTTCACTTTTTAGATTGATGCTTTTACAATTTAGTTCACTCCCATCTAGACCGAAAATGTAATTTTAGTATAATATTCAATAATAAACCATTGTAATCGCTCTTGAAAAAAAAATTTATAACCCACCCTGAAAATTCCTTGGTTTACGTTTCAAAGGGTGTAGAATCCAAATCTGCACTAAAATTTTTTTATCCGTACGCACGTTTTCTCCCAAACGGCAGGAGCAAAAAATCAGAAACTTTCAGGAAAAATCAATATTGGTCCAACAACGCCCCAATCCTTTACCCAGCTCTCTCACCTAATTTAAAGTGGCCTTTAAGGGTTGTCAAAGTTTTGCAAAATCCCTAAAAACCTCCAAAAAACCCAAGGCGGCCTAAATGTGGACTTTTTTGAAGAACTTTCGATGAGGAATCGAATGAGCCCCTCCCCAGGTCTGTAGCTCAAACCATTCCCGATGTATGGCATGATCTTATGCTGCCAACATTGCATCCACATTCACTACATCACTAGGTTACTGCAATCAAAACAAAAACAACAGCGTTGTTTTTTTTTTTGTTTTGATCGCAGTAACCTAGTGATAGTGAATGTGGTTGCTGGAGTGAACTCCTAAAAGATAGGATGATATGCATGAAACGCTGCAAATTCTTTCACTGGGGTTTATTATTCATTTGGCTTGCATTCATGATTTGAATTTCTACCAAGCTTAGGAGTGTGCGTGTTTCACAGGTGATAGAGCGATTATTGAATTTCAGGAGATATGCATAGAGCACGTAAATCGGTTCTCAACCAAAATACCTATTTGGATTGATCAGTTGATCATATTTGTGTGCCTCCTGAAATTCAATAATCGCTCTATCACCTGTGAAACACGCACACTCCAAAGCTTAGTAGAAATTCAAATCATGAATGCAAGCCAAATAAATGATAAACCCCAGTGAAAGAATTTGCAGCGTTTTTCACTCAAGTTTAAACTCGTTTATTAGTTTTGAAGACAAGCCCCGGACGGCGGAAAGTCTATTACGGACTGCATACGGCTAACGGACGGATTTTTTAAAATTCGAATTTCGGTTAAACGGATCTTTCCAAACGAAAAACAGGACATTTTGAGGGGGACCTAAGATATCTAAGACCTTTTATGACCAGTACGGCGAACGGACATTGCAGAGTTGGGATACGATTTAAAAAGCTTATTAATGAAAATAATAAACAAAAATGGCATATTCTACTTCTCCATATCACTGCTGTCAGTTGTTGTACAGTTGTCCGGTACATTTTTGATCAAAATTTAATTATAATAGTTTTGTAAGGGGATAACCTATGAGCTAAGCCCGATAATTTTCAAAATACCGGCAAAAACTGAAAAATAATACAAAATTGTCTATGTTTTTAACCCATTTCCCACCAAACCTGCGACTCGAAGTGAAGTATCTTCTTTTTTTATGTTTGGGTTTGCGTCAATTTTGAGCTAGTTTACCGTACTAAAGCCAATTTTTGTGGCATGTTAGTCGTTGAAGTCAGTTGCCTGGAAGTTCGCATTTACAACGGTAGAAACATTGTGTACAATACGTTTTCATGAAACGTTCGTAAAGTGAAATAAATGAGAATATTTGTGAATAAACTGGGTCAGCCAGTTTGGTGAGTGAACCTCCCGCGTCCCCCAGACAGCTTTTCCATTTCGACGTTTTTAGTTTTTTAACTGGGTTACTCTGATATATTTTTTCCTCCCATCTGATGTCGCGGACAGTAAAATATTGTCCTCGGAACGGGACAGAGGGACAGAGAGATTGGACGAGAGAGCGGAGAGAGTCCAGGACCTTGGAAAATGATGGAAGGGGAGAAATATTCTTGGATAAATATTATTGACGGGCTCACCGGGGCGATGAATATGTATCGGACGTGACCATCGGCGTCTGCCCCCAACGATAAAAGTTCCATTTTCATTTTTCTTCGAGGTTCTGTAAAATATTGGATGATTCGCTCCGTATAGCAGAGCGGTTGTAAGGGGGTCAGTGACGTGATTATCAATAGTGGGCTGTGATCCTGCTAAGATGGTCAAAGAATTCCCTGCATACTTTATTCGTTCAACTTTTCCTTTACAATCTTTCCCGTTCCTAATTTTCATACTATCCTTAATTAAGACGAAAAAAGCATTATTTCTTGTATAGAAAAGACCTTCATTATTACAACAAAGATGAGTTAAGACCCGGAATCCTAGGACGGGACGTGGTTTCTACTCTTCGCAGAGTAAAGGGAAAACAAAAAACAGATTTCTTGAAAACTAATTGCACCCTTCACCGACATCTTACGACGAAATTGTTCCATTTCTGATCTACAGCAAGCTCCGAAATAACGTAATTTTGAGATGCACTTTTTCATGATCATGCGATGCCGAGCTGATACGACGGAGTAAACGTCTACTCGAGCTGTATAAACGAGCAAATTGGTTTCTCAGGCACCTGAGAAAACTGCGATAATGAGAAAACCGCGTTAGCGTGAAAAAACCTAGAGCTCCCTTGCGGTTCTCACTAAGTCAGGTTCGCTTGCATGTGCTACCACCCGAGGGAGAACTTATAACTCCGATCAACCTGACGTCCCCAATCGCACATAGTTTACTCGAAACTCACTTCATAACGGGTTTTGTAGAATCGATAGTGCGCCCCCCGAACGAAGGCCATTTACGCGATGTCTGTGTCAATACACGACAATCAGGCGCAGAAAAAGCTTGGCCACCTGACTGATTAATATAATGTAAGATATAGAAAATTATGTTCTTAACTGCTATCAGAAAGAGTCGTCATTACTCATCCTCTTGGCAGAAGCGCTCCTGAGTCTAGTAATCGCAAAGTACTTGAAGTTTAGTACTTCAAATTTTGATTATAGTGTAAACTAATCGCGAGTTGCAATCTTATTTCATTGCAGAGATATGCCTTTTTGAAAGAATACGATTTTGTAATATTCACCTCATCTAAGCCGAAATCTGTTTTTTCCCATGAATATTTGAGTTTATTCTTTTCAAATCGAACATTTTTTGTGTGTTTAGAATTACAAGTACGTAATTTCCATGGTAGAAGCGTCGCAGGCTATTTACCAGACTTGGAGATGTCTGTGGGGAACCCAAACGTCGCACAGTGGTCCGGAATGGAAATCTAGCTCACCAAAACCCCAAAAATTTTCCACCGTATATTTGATAGAGAGTAGGCCTAAACTACTCATGAGTGAAAGTGGAACCGTATGAAATAGTCGGCTCAAAGTACTGACCGTGGGAAGTTCGAACATGGACTCCTCGCTATCGCTCCCTTCCCTGCATTTTTACCTCATCACTTCAGTCGTGTTTGGAGCTCATTTCTGACGTCACATAAGAATCGCCGCATAATGAGCTCATCAAGCACTGGTAAGTAGAATATTTACCGGGAAAATTGAAATGTTTAAATTCATCAGTGTAGCAGTTTGGGATTTATTAATTTTTAACAAAGTAACTATGAATTGCACACTCTCACTATTCGTAAGTTGAAGAGGTCAACTGGGATCAACGTACCCAGCCCTTAGGCGTGATATATAGGAGTCCAAGATTCCATAAAAATTTATTTTATTGCCTACTTTTTCCTACCCTTGAAATACTGGATTTTTTTCTTCCAGAATCGCGTTATTAGTTACGTACGAGGAAATATTCAAGGCTTTCCAAAAAAAGGCATTCTAACTGCGAACGGCAAAGAGGTAATTTTAGATTACATTTTCAGTAAGTACCCTCAGCTGGAGTTTTCTGACCATGAAAAAGTGGATCTTGCTGGAAAAGTTGACAATATTGTGAAACGCATAAGAATGTATTGGAAAGCTAGTGGTTTTAATTATCCGTACTTCTTATAAGTAATTATTGTGATTACCTATAGATGAGGAGTTATAATTTATGTTCCTTTTATTAATTATATTAATTACTGACATGAATACATTATATTCCTTGTCAAAGTTATTCATGATGAATTCCACCCACTAATATCTGCTCTATGGCTCGGCCTACCTCAAAACCGTTTACACCACCGTATTCAGCGTGAAAAAACCTTTAGAATGTCACAACCGTTTGGAGGAAATATGTTGAAATAGGCACGGGAGAGGTTTTGGTCAGCTAGATTTTGATTCCGGACCACTGTGCGTCGTGTCGCAGGCAAAAATCGAAAAAAAGAAAGTATCATGTCTCTTCTGAAGCCTTCTGGTAAGTCAGTGTTTGTCTCTTCTGAAGTGAAGATCGTCGGAGAAGTCGGTTGAGGTCACTTCACAAGAAAAGTGGATTTCATGTCAGTGAAAAAGCAGTTCATTAGATCCTTCAGTTCATTGATAGACCTCCACCACTGTTCCTTCAGTTGTCTGTCAATCACCACAACAATTGATCGTATTTCACCTTCACATGTCTCCACTGGTTTTCGATGGTCTGCGTACGAGCTCCATTGGTGGGGTCGGTGAAGTTTTCTGAATGATTTATGGGTGGTCATGGTTTCCTTGAATCCTGTAACCTCGCCGGACTGTATGGTGCTACCCTGCTCAATTTCGTTCAGAATTATTGGTAACCGTGTGGCACAATCTCGTCGCTCGACCACGAAAAATCGCCATTTCAACACTCCGTCTTTACTGCAACACATGCCGAAAACCCAGGGGCCTTGCACGCGTTCACCATAGTTTCGAGCAGAAGATTGGTCATTGTTGGTTAATTTTCACATTCAGAATTGGAGGAATTGGAATCGCTGTCAGGCGCAGAGAAAGGCAGATAAATAAGAGCTTCGGTTGACACCCTGCGACACTGTCGGAGTAGGACGGATAGCCTGTGGTGCGTGTAC
Organism: Creontiades dilutus; assembly: GCA_031894815.1. Taxonomy (NCBI): domain Eukaryota; kingdom Metazoa; phylum Arthropoda; class Insecta; order Hemiptera; family Miridae; genus Creontiades; species Creontiades dilutus. The sequence goes on from JAVIWC010004007.1 coordinate 1,326,833, forward strand.
CCCTTCTAATTGCTAACTGTTTATAAATCAAATATATTTTCATTAGTAACCAATATCAACAGCGTGTACACTACATCACTTACAGACCAATCCTAATTTAAGCTGGATGAGATTATAGATTTCGTTGACTAAACTTGAGTTTTGTAGCATACACCCTTCTGCTGCACATTTGATTTGCAAGTTCCAACTTACTATCTCAACTCCTTCAATTCCGGCAATTTTGACGTTGGCATTTATTTCTGCCAGTTTTGAAGTAGAGGGCCAACCAATTGAAGAATCCCTCAAATTCAATTCCCACAGCAATGTTCTATTTAAAAGAAAATACCTATACCCTTAATATTATAAACTTTTGAATATCCTTGCTGGATTTACGGGCCACGACACTCTCATTATTACATTTTTTCTGTATTATCAATAACAATAACAAATTTAAACAGGTGAACAAACAAAATAATTCATTCGTCGATCACAAAATATCCTCTGTCCGTGAATTTTAATAAAGTCTATTAAAAGGGTTCATGAATATTCCCCGGATTTTTCGGATATTGGGAAGTGTTATTTTATGATGGGAAAAGACGAGAAATACAGATTTTTTTTTTCATCATTTTGCTTCGCATAAAAAAGAGGTAAACCAAAAAAGAGATAAAAAGACACGATATTCCCTCCAGTGGGGATTACGTCAGAGCGATGAGTTATTGTGACCTTGACTCTTGTTTTCTTCTTTCTAACTTTAAAATAGAGTAACCTGGTTTTAGCATTTTTACATGCTTCTGTGTTCCACCCTCTGGAATCGTTAGGTGTTAACATTTTAGTTGTGCATGATATTTCCGGAATCAACACGATCTGGCATTGGTGCGTGCCTTCTGAGAGGTCAGAGGTTTATGGGGAGAGGATTATTGAACTTCATTTTGCTCCTTGGAACAGCTGTCAGTCATGTAAATCATAACTAGGGGGCGGATTCTTAGGTAATAACATATTTTTTTCCTGAAGGAATATTTGAAAGCTACCAAGGTACTTACCCGTATCACAGCACAATGATTCCAAAAATGCATAGTTATTTTGACATTTAAACGCATATTTTAGGGTTAGTGACATATTTCAAGTAAAAATGCATATTAACGCATATTTTTAGGTTTTTTCCTTTTTTATAATTGAAAATGTAAGGGATAGCATCGCATTGACATGGCAGACAGCGAGACATCATGCGCGGAAGTACCTACCTACTACATAACTTCAATATAGGTACCTCGCCAAAGCCTCTAATGGCGGCAGTTGTGACTAGAAGATTTAGAAATAACAACAACCCCCAGTTGATTTGTGTTTGTTTTGAAGCGCTAGCTGCTAGGTAAATCAGAAATCTGACTGTGGAGCTAACTGCTAAGTAGGTAATATTGGAGTGTTCATGTGGTACATTGTGCAACTTCTGTGTGAAAAAACAAGGATATTGAACAAGGACAGGTCAAAGTGATTCATCGAAGTTACGCGGCTATGTCAAGGAAATTGGTGATGTGTTCATTTCAGATGGACGAAAATTGCTCAGCACTTATTGTGAAATCGGAATCGCATTTGATAAAAGGTCTCAGGTGACACAGCACCTGCAAGCCGGTAAGCATTTGAAAAATGTTTGCGCCAAACGAAAAGTCAAATTTTTAGTGCACATTTCGAGTTTTTGACGGCATATTCTGAGTTTTACCTGCATATTTTAGGTGCATAAAACAGAGTTAAGAATCCGCCCCCTAGTCATAACCATATCACTCTCCTAGCTATGAACCGGGATGCTATTTCCTTGGTTTATTTCAAGCAATCATGAATGTCCAATAATATACTCGATCTCTTATTCTTTCCTCTTAAATCCAAGGTCTGGGATCTCACATTCTGATATTTCAATCTTTAATTCTTCGTATTAAAAACATAGCCAAAACTTAGCCATATTAATTATTGATTACTCATACGATTTCCTTTCATTTCAAGAGTTGAATACGATCGCCTTCCTTGTTCATTAACAAATTTCAATTTTAAGAAAGAAACAAATTTTGTAATTTTGAAAGGAACAAATTTTGTTGTTAGGGAAACATTATAGGAAAACAGTTAAAGTAACCAAGGAAAGAAAATAAATCAAACATTTATGTTTAAGCAGTCGATTCAATACGTTTTCCCCGAAACACCCCTCGGAAAATTTGCACCTACACACCCCTACTGGTTAATTAATACCACATTGGTACGGTAAGGACAAAATTTACACCTCTTATCATTTGGTACGAAACGTAATAAAGTTCAAACTCAAACTGAATTATTCTAGCTCCCCATTCTCTATGAGATGTAACACGGTAGATAATGAATCAAAATAACAATTGTAAAGATATACAAAGAGATATGGGCGAGACGCAACATCTGCTATTTGGCAAAACCTGTAAAACACGATTTATGAGGATAATTCCCATTTCCCGATTCTTGAAACTCCTAATCCTAAATAAACCTAAAGCTTTTTATATCAGGGGTATCCCTGGGTGTTGCAGGTAAAACGCCTTGGCCCTGGAAAGGGGCAACTATTTCATTTCATTAGTTCCTTGTGATAGACGTGACATGATCCATTTCATTATGAAATTCATTAAATCATCCTTCACCAACTAACATTAAATTTGAGCGAGATTTAGGTTTATGATGGGAAAATGATGTGTGGTGGATTTCGAGTTTGCGTGTGCCCCAAGTTAAGTTTTGATTTGGAGCAATGGAACTCTGAGGAGCCTTCTTTATCCTAACACGCAAATTCCCGGAAAATGCGTCAAAATCGAGTGAAATCCGTAGCCATTAACTTTGCTACAAGAACTTTACTTTAAAAATTTGATATGAGATTATAAGTATGTTCCTACCCTAACTATCTCAAAATGATCGATTTTACTTTTGCGAATTGACAGACTGATGTATCGGTCTGTAAGCTATGAAACTCATTCGGAGTCTAACAGGCACATTCCCTGAAAATGTAAAAGTTGTTCAGAATGGCGTAAAATCCAAAAAGCAAATGGAAATGTTGATTTTGGCGAAAAGTAATTTCCATCTCCTTAAAGTGAAAACAAAGCTGCGGATATAACAAGGCGACGAGCAAAGGACCTTTCGTGACTTTCTTCTACGTAGACCAATAGAAAACAAATAAGCAATAAACACATGTCAAAGAGAAAAGAATAGAAATTCTAATCGAATTAAAGAATTAAATTTTAATCTATGATTCGTAAAGACAATGAATTTCAGTTAGCAATAGAATAGAATAGAACGCAAGCTGTCCATGTGCATTAGCATGAGCAATGCAGGTTGATCCCGCAACACCGATCTGTCTTGCGGGTCGTAGCCTATCTGCGCCGGGTTCCCCTACACGAGAGAGCCGCTAACTTTCCTCGCTCCCGCACCCTTTCAATGTTTTAATTTCAGCCTCGAGCGCCTTCGAAAATATCAGACAATTTATTATCTTTCATCGAGTTATCGGTCGGAGATTTTTACTACCTCCAATGGACATTTCAATCAGAAGCCACTAGGTTTTAGCAGAGTCTGCTTGTTCCAGATATTCTTCCAAAGAATGAATTTGAAAAAAGATGAGTTCAGAAATTGTTTTAGAAAGTAGTAACGGATTATAACCATGAAAATTTGTAGAAGTTCAATTTTCAACCATTTTGAGACCTCAGCAATAACTCAATGGTCATAAGGGCAAAATTCGCTTTAAGAAAGACTATAAAATCAAATCAAAATCGTTTTTGTTCAACCCCAGCGGGCATTACAATTAGGAATATGGTCGAAAAATTATTATTAAATGTCAATTTAACAGAGAAATATCAAGTACGTGAGCGTAGTTGTGAGGGAGGAAGTAATAGGTGTTTTATTTCATTTTATTTTATGTACTTTTAAAATAAAATCTGCATTAAGTACGACATTTTTGTCCTTCAGGACTCCTCAGGTGCATTATGGTTTTAAGCGTATTGCGTCAAATGGCAAATTTACGACACCTTTTCCAGGCAGACATCACCCGAGCGGGATCTGAAAATGTTTTTTCTTTTTTTTTGTTCCAATTGGAACTTGACATAAATAGGTATAATTTGATTAAAATATATAAGAAATGAGATATTCCTTTCTGTATTCAATCACTTGTGAAGAGGACAATAATTGTCGATATGAAACTAAGGCCAACCATGGACACATACGCAACAGATTCTTAGGGCATGCGTTAGCTTTATATTGGGTATTTAAATTATCAATCGTATATATAAAGATGAAGGTATCAGAGTAGGTATATCCGTTTTCACCCCCCCCCCCCCCCAAAGCCCCCGACCCCGCCAGTGAAGGGGAGAGGGCCCCAGGGGGGGCGGAGCGTCTCCCAGGGCAACCGACGTGCTCCCCTCCTCGGAGACTTGGAATATACGATTTTTTTACTTTGCGTTTTGTTTTTATATTCCCTCATTGTGTTATTCACCTATTCCTTTTTAACCTGCGTAGCAGGGCCTTGAACCTAGTTTCTAATACGCAGGATCGACGAACTTCAAACAAAACTGAATGGTACAAATGAAGAAATAGAGTTTCACAATGGCATTACATATACGTTACAATACTGTGAAAAATAAGTAAAGACATCAGATAGAGTTCGCTAAATTTAATCAATAAAGCATTGATCATTTTTTTGAAGTTTCGAAGCAACAAACAACCGACGTTCGAAGATGATCGTCAATTAACGGAAAGCAGTGGAATAAATAGTTTCCAGGAGGGTTCGGGCGGATGGCAGGCGGTGATGTAAGAGTTGGGGAGTTTCGAAGGGCACGAAGAACCATCAATTTGATTTGCGGTAACTCGGGAAGGGAAGCAGGTGGTCTCCAGCAACTTGTAAAGACTTGATCACCGCTGTTGAGACTTCGGCGGGAGAATCTCTCGGTAAATCCTTGAGAGGAGAAATATCGGTGGTGCCGAGGTGCCGCACGCGCCTCGGAAGACTTCAAGTCTAAATAAGGCTTGGCCTCGTAAGATAATTTTTTGTTGAAAAATTACGAATTTAACGTTTTTGACCTAGAACGAAATGGGTGGGATTTCATAATCAAATTCAGTACAAGTAAAGATACAAAAATAAAAAGTATTTTTTAAACATTAACATACAGTGTGAAAAAAGTGAGTTTAATCTAACCCTCATCAAAAAATTTAATACAACTAGTCCCAAAACGCTACTAGAATGTCGGATGCAATTTCATCCTCAGCCCTAGCAAGAACTTGGGGAAATTCCGAAGTCGCTTCCCGGCTTGTCTCAAGCTCACCTGTTATCTGAGATCGCCCCCCAAGAGAACAAAAGGCCATCCGAGCCTCTTAATTACTACCTACCTTGTTAGTTACCTACCTATCTCTACCCGACCGTTGCCGCCCCCGGCGAAGAAAATGTCAAGTTTGTATGAAGGAGTATGAAATCAACGAGAGCCAACGTAAAATAGTTTTCTTACAACTAAATTACGTAGATGAAATTTCGAAATTTAATCATGTACTACATTACTATATCCTATTGTAAATAACTACACCCTGATTATTTAGGGAATTCTTGCAATTCGTGAAATATATTTTTCTAAATATTAATTTCGAAACTATTTCAAAATTATATTTTTCAACAAAAACAAATTGTATGATTTCATCTCCTTTATTTCATTCCTCCTGTTTAGAGATTTCTAATTATCATTTACTGAAATGTGTACTTATTTAAGACGAGCATAATCATCCGAGAACGAACGATGTTCCATTCCACCGAATCTGTTTCGATTAAGAGTCAAGATGTGTATGCATGTAGAAATTGGTTCAAAAACCGCAGATCGCCCGGGGAAGTGCAGTGATATTCCGAAAACCTCAAGGTTCAACCATGTCAGCAGTTACACATTACATTACGGATCAACATGACGTAAAAACCCGTGAAAATGGGCCAGATAAACAGTTGTAAATTTGTCCTGAAAAAGGATTTATAACCTTCATTTATGATGCGAAATACGACCATAAAAAAATCAGAATATCTAGATCAATTCGAGAAAACCCTCTTGGAAGAACTCCGCTGCAAGGTTGAGGAAGTTCAAAGTTGTCCACCCAAGGGTTGTTATAATGTGGTGCCCTATCTTGTATCCCGGAAACTCAAGTTAACCACCAGAAATTCAAGCAGATGGAAAAAGTGATGCCTACGGTGTTCTGGGACCGGAAGGGTGGCTTGCTTACCGAATTTGCCCCTACAGGGACGACAATAAATTCGGACAGATACTGCGAAACGTTGAAAAAACTCAAAAGAGCGATTCAAAATCGTCGGCAAGATTGACCAAAGGCGTTTCATGTTTTAGGCCCTAATCGAGAAATGAATGTGAAAATTCAGCTGATGTTCTGATCACTTGTGGTGTGTTCAGGAGGAGCGGTCACAAACTTCCTCAACGGCCGACAAAAGAACTCGACTGTAGAAAAATCTGGCGACTGTGTCATGCCATGTAAGTAAAAGAGTGAAATTTGTCCAAATGAGTGAAAGAATTTGCAGGTTTTTTTATTGACTCAATACCCCCCCCCCCCCCACAATAAAAACATCTATAATTTATCAAGTTTTTAGCACTCGTATGCGTTAAAACTTCCCCAAATCCAAATTTGATGTAGCCAAATAGACAGACGTAGAGGAGGCCCACAAATATCAAAAGGAGCATATCTCCTGAAATTCAATAAATCACCTGTAAAACACGAACCCGAATCATGAACGCAAGCCAATTGAATAATAAACCCCAGTGAAAGAATACACCCCAGTAATAATATTGAATTGCATCAGAATGCTTCAACCCGTGTATCGGGTATCACTAGGTTACAAACAAACAATAATCCAAAAAACGCAAATGTTGGTTAACGGGAATGGACCTGGGGAGGGGCTCATTCTTTTCTGACGGTATGTTCTTAAAATAAACATTCATGCCGCTTTGGACTTGAGGTTTCTAAGATTGTCAAAACTTTAGCCCTTAAAGGGCACTTTACATTGAGTTAACGGCCGTTTGGGAAATATCGTGCGTACGGACGGACGGAAAAATTTTTATTGCGGATTCGGATTCTACACCCTTTGAAACTTAAACCATGAAATTTTCAGGGGGCGTTAGAATTTTTTTTTCCAGAGCGATCACAATGGTTCATTATTGAATTAAACCAATAGTTTAAAGTGAGTACCTACTCCTCGACCTTACACCATGATGTAAAATATGACCTTGCCAAAATCCCCATCTAGTAACTTGAAGTTAACCACCAAAAAAACCCTTACTACTCCTTTTCACTCAAATTTTCTTTAGGCTTAATTTGAATGAAAATTCGCTCTGAACTGGTGGTTCAGGAGAGGACCCTACAGAATGACTGGAATCATGCCATGTAAGTAAAACATGATTAAGGGGAGTTAAGAGAGAAACGTACGAACGGGGATTCATCGAAATGCCTGTGTGGAAGAGGAGCTTTATAATTTTCCAAAACTCTGAACCATTCTTGTATTGGGTATCCAGATAATATCACAATATATATTATATATTGTATTGGGTATCCAGATAATATCACAATATATATTATATATTGTGAAGGTATCAGTCGGACAACAACTAGCCATCATCCGAAAAAGGGTATACAGATAAGGTGTCGGTAAGTTAACGGTAAAGGAAAAACGGATGGACTAAACCGAGGTTTAAGCATTGCCTTGCTTTCCTTGTCTACTGTACTATATTACGTGTTTTATTGGTTGTTCGCCTCCTTCAATACATGCAATACTAGAATATTATAGTAGACCGGGTCCTTCCTCAAATCCCACAATAACGTAAGCTTCTATAAGTACTGGCAATGTTGAAAAATTACAAGACAGTTACAAAACTTGAAAAAAAGTACAAAATTTGGAAAAACTAGGCAACATTTTGGAAGATAATGTTGCCATGTATGACCAAACAACCAGAATATGATGTGGTCAGGAAAAAATACGAAGTATGACAAAATGTGAAGTATACATTTAAAATAGGAGACATTACCGCCGTGAAATTGGTCACAAATTGCTCCTAGAAACTGTTATATATTACGAAAAAAGCATGCAAATACGACCGAATCCGAACTCTAATAATGTGTATGGACATCGGCACAAAAACAGATCGACAGGGGATGTGCCTCAAATTTGTACATGGATGTTCTTTCTATCATCCACATTGTTCAACCAAGGCAGCTCTGTAGTATTGATGAAAATATACAACAATCTCACATTTGCCGGAGGTGAGCTTGAAACCTTTGCTGATCTTTCGATCAGTCCAGTGATGGCAGCAATGTAGTGTGTATGAAAATTGGCTTAAAAACCGCAAACCGAGGATGTTCCTGAAATCTTCGCATGATTGATCTCTTGATCAACATCTGGATCAATCATGACAACAGTATACGTTCTCGTCATAGCTAACGCTTAAGACTTTTGGAGGTACTTAAGGTCCAAGGGAGATGTACCTAGTAGGGGGTTCTAATTGCCAACACCAGTCTGGAGAAGATTCTTTTCTCAAGCCGTTATCATCAAAAAGGTTATTGAATGGACTAGTAGTTCCTTCGGAGGGTTGAGACGATAAACCTGCAACACCCAGAGGATACCCCTGAAGCGGGATTGGGGAACCATCCAAATCCATCAGATGAGCTACAAACATCTCAACAGGAAGAAGCGTTGTGACGTGATACAGGACTCTAGAGGCATCCGCCCTGCATGGAGCAAATAGTCCATTCCATTTTTTCAATTCCATTTCTTCGGCTGGCACGAGATGAGGAATCGACTCTCGGACTGGTGTAGAGAATTACACAGCTATTTCCTTTAGTTTCCATCACTGCGCAGCTGATTGTTTGGTCCGGATTCCGAATTCAGTTAAAGAATACGATATTCTCTACAACTTTGCATAGATGGGCTCAGACTGGATGCACATGGAAAATTTCTACAAAAACATGTTCCTGAGCCTTGTTGTAAAACTCCTTCTTAGGATTCGAGTTGACAGTAACATCAATTGTATAACTATACGAAGCTTTTTACGAATACTTCGTAATATTACCATTATTCCAAGTGGGAAGAACCCCCCCCCCCCCAAAGACGACTGTTTCTGAACTCCAGTTGAACCTTCAACACCATCTTTTCAGCGACTGGCCTCCTTTCCTTGTTATATCAGTCCTCAAAACTGCATAAAATAATAGCTCGACATCTTTGTTTCCCTTTCCAAGAAAAACAGAAAGTAAAACTCGTTTCTGAGCATTAAACTTAGTTTATAATATTTTCTTTTGTCCTCCTTGTGTCGAGAAATATCTTCAATTGCATTTCAACGCTGCTCACGCCGTAAAGGTAATTTCAAACTGAATCCCCCCCCCTCAAGTTCCGACCGTTCGTTTTCTCCCTTTATCTCACCTTTCTCCTCTATCTCTCTTTCGCTCTCAGTGAAAACTTTTCAATTTTTAATAAACCAGATTTCTCTCTTAACTCTTAACACGCAACAACTTTTTCCGCAGCGCCTCGAGTTTTTAATTAGTTTATTAAAAAACATCATTAAGTTACGGGAAAAGAAATTTTAGCAAGTTGAAAGGCGGACTTATTATTTTCAAGAATGTTTTTCTCGGGATCACGAAAGGGATGGTTTTGTTGGGTTTTCATTAACTTTAATTTATCAATAGATTAATAATTCTTTTTACGGAGATTCTGAACCGGCGCAAATGTATTTCTTCAGCTTGGATTATTTGGAATCGAAACAGTCAAGTTATTCGTTATGAAAGACGGGTTTTTCATGGGCCTGAAAAATTTACATTTGAATATTAAATTGATAATTAATTTAATCCTAGGAATTATTTCATTAATTACGAACCAAATATTCTATTTAGCGAGTAATATATTAATTTTTTGAGAGCGTCTGTATATTTGAAAATTGTTTGCCACTTATTGTTACATTTAAGTGTCGAATTATTTGAAAAACAAAAGGTGAATGAAACGATTGATCAGGAAGTAATACACCGGTATATATGTAATTTACGAAATATTATATACATTTTATGTCTACGCCTGCGCATCTTTTACAACTCATCAGATGGTAACAGAATCGACACGGGAGTGCCTAGTGATCAAGTCGCCCACACCTAGAAAACGTCACTGGAATCGGCCCATTTTGCATTTATAATCATCAATTTAGGTTTTGACCATGCGCAATAAGACCTATATTAGTAAGTTAGTATAATATTGATCACCCCTATGAACACAGAGCAGCCCTACGTTGGGTAGTGAGGACGCAACAATTTTCCGCAGTTCCTTTGTCAAAAAACCAAGCATCACGAAAGACAATACGCTAGACATTAGCAATGACCTCTGGCGTCTTGACGAAATAGTCAGTTCAATCATGCTTTACGTGAACTAGAATGTAGCAACGCATCTAGAGTCTTGGAGAAATAGCCAGTGGAATCTTGAACCTTTGCGTCAACTAATCTCAGCAATGTATCTGGAGTCTTGAAGTGATGAGACTTTTAACATGACTTTTGGTCGTGCTTTACGTCTAAGGGAGATGCACCTAGGCTGGGTATTGGCTACCCACAGTTAATAGGATCTGTTAGACAACACCACGCCGCAGGAAGACGGTTGACTCGTTAGTGACTATCGTTAGTGACTAGGATATAACAACGCATCTGGAGCCTTGGAGAAATATCCAGCACAATCCAGAAGCTTTACGTCCACTAGCCTACACCAACGCATCTGGCGTCTTGACGGAACAGCTGGAGGAATCCAGAAGGTTATGTCCAGAATCCAGAGAATATCAACATCATCTAACGCCTTGAAGAAATAGCTAGCAGCCAGAAGCATTGCATCAACTAGACAACAGCAACCTGATCCAACCCTCGACCTAGAACTCTTAAGAATGTTGAATATTGGATTAAAATAACTGACATGATGGTTCGAGCTCATTTGGTATGCTTTGTTTCTATTATTCGTTCAAAAGAAGTGCTGTTTTATTTTAAAAGTGTATTTTGAACGGAGTCTTTATTGCGAACCGCTCCCCCGTGCCGCATCAACAAGTCAGCGAAGCCACAGAGTCCAAGTTCCATCGCTACCCTCCTCTAGAAGACATTCATCGATATCCCCGCAGAAGCAGCCGATTTGACATTTTTCTTTTTACTTACACCTGTAACTACCTTCTGTAAGGTGTTTTTTACTGGTTTGGAAGTGATCCCATCTTCTATCTTCCCGTCTTTTACCTCCATCCTTCACCGTCATCATTACGACCAAAGTGAGTAAAAATCTTAGTCACTTTGCTGACGAACTACAACATTGGTGAATGTCTTATGGTACCGATTAAACCACTTCTAATTTCTCAGATTTGAGACACCGGCTTCGTCATGACCACCTTCATCCACCTACGGGTCTACATCTGCTTTTTTCTGAGGACTTCCCACCACCCAGATACGCTCTGTCCAAGAAAACCTACAGCATTACAGGGTAGCAAGTCTGCCGAGACGAATCTGGTGTGATAGGGAACCTTTCCAGAAAGCAGGACTTCACGTGGCCGCATTCCCCAGATAAGGTGGGATCCATCCTTTTATTTTGTTGGTTTTAATTTTCCGATCAACTCATTTCAAAGACATTTCGAACAGATTTTGAAATATTCAAAAGAAGATATTATTTTCTCTTCATTAATGTTTACCCTTGAATTTGGAGCTCCATAGGTTCCCCCATTCCCATTTGACAAATTATTTTATTTATTTATTGCTGTGAATCATTTTTATTCAACTCAAGACAACAAATTTCGAAATGTGGAGCCCTTTTCACTGGTGGATAGAAAGCAGGAAGCATAGAACCAATCTGATCACCGGAGGAACTGTTGAACTAATTCAACTTATATATTTTATCATTTTGAACGTAGGACTTGAAATTTTTCTCCAACCGTAAAACCTTCACGATAACAAAAAATACACTGAAATGGTCTTTATTCGTCATCTCCTCGACTGAATTCAAAAGCGAGCTCGGAAATATTTCATGTTTGACCAATTCCTCCATAAACCCAGAACGCTATTAAGAAAAAACTCGGTTCAGAAAAGGATGGACGGAGTTTGTAATAATATTTGGAAACTCCATCGGGTTCACAAATATTTGCGGTTTGCGGAGGATCAATCAGAGGATATAGGGCGTCCTGTATGCAAACGAGCCAATCAAAGTGCCCCTGAATTCCCCTGGGCACTCAAATATTATTTCCTCGCAAGTGAATTAAGGAAACTCGATTCCCCGGAGGGCGAAGGACGTGGGGCTTCGATGGAGAAATTCTCGGTGCGGTGTAACGAATTGAGTTAGGTATAGTTGAGTTTCCATCGAACTAAATGTTGGATCAAAACGACGGGACTTGACAAAGCCTTGACAGACTAACGATGATCCTGAACGGCAGATATGAAAATGTATTGAAAGGTATTAAAAGGATACTGCCGATAAAGAGGACGATTTGTTTCGTCCCCTCCCGTTCGGGATAACCGTCGTGTAGTGGATGAAAACTACCCTTCCATTAAAAAAGGGAAATCGCTCCAAATGATTGCACAAAGGTTTATCATCTCTCTAATAGACAGCTCTTCCACGTAAATCACCGATCTTTGTATATTAGACGTGGTCTGAGGTACATTATCGACACTCGCACCTCGCGCCTCCATATCTTGCAATTGCATTCAAGATGAAAATAGTTGGGCTGCCGCCAGCCAGGTATTCTAGCTCAGACGTCCTGTTGAACGGACTCAACTCCACGACCGCCTACTGGCCGATTTTGGTTTATTATTGAATAATAAACCATTGCAATCGCTCTGAAAGAAAAAAAAAAAAAATTCTAACCCCCTGAAAATTTCATGGTTTACGTTTCAAAGGGTGTAGAATCCGAATCTGCAATGAAAAATTTTCCGTCCGTCCGCCGTACGCACGATTTCTCCCAAACGGCTGAGGCAAAAAAGCTGAAATGTTCAGGAAAAATCCATGTTGTTCCGACGACGCCCCAATTCTTGAGCCAGCTCTCCCACTTAATATAAAGTGCCCTTTAAGGGTTGTCAAAGTTTTGTTAAATCCCTAAAAACCTCAAAAAAAGTCAATCAATTTGGACTCTTCTTGAAGAACTTTCCACGAGGAATCGAATGAGCTCCTCCCCAGGTCCGTAGGTCAAACCATTCCCGATGTATGGCCCGATATATGGTGCCAACATTTGCGTTATTTTGGTTTAACATTGTTTTTGTTTTGATATCAGTAACCTAGATGTAGTGATAGTGTAAAGTTGATACTGGAGTGAACTCCCAAAAGGCTTTGTAGCCGATACTCGGGTTGAAGCATTCTTATGCATGAAACGCTGAAAATTCATTTAGAATTCGATCTTCGCGCAACCACGGTGCTAAAGGACTTGAAAATCATGTTCTGTTCACTGGGGTTTATTATTCAATTGGCTTGAGTTCATGATTTGAATTTCTACTAAGCTTTGGAGTCTGCGTGTTTCACAGGAGAGAGCGATTATTGAATTTCAGGAGGCACACAAATATGATCAACTGATCAATCCAAATAGGTATTTTGGTTGAGAACAGATTTACGTGCTCTATGCATATCTCCTGAAATTCAATAATCGCTCTATCCTGTGAAACACGCACACTCCAAAGCTTAGTAGAAATTCAAATCATGTACGCAAGCCAATTGAATAATAAACCGCAGTGAAAGAATTTGCAGCGTTTTTTGTTAAGGGATTTTTTTTTCAAAGTTTACAAATATTTTTCCTCCATTTTTTAGCATAAATTTCTAAATGTTCATCATCGATCAATTTCCAATAAATAACGTGAAATTATTTGCCGCTGTTAGAGATAATTTCAACTCATTTGTCGAAATTCGAGTAATGTTTTGAAGTCAATAAGTACTATCCTATCTTTTTAGATACTTTTTAGATTTTTGGCGAAAGGACGGATTTTTCAATCGCAATCCTGAGGAGAGATAGCGTCTGGTATCTCACATATACATACGCTTGTATTTTTAAAACAAAACATTCAAGTACCGAAACTTAACAAAATATTGAACTCAGGAATCGTTATAGACTGCTTCAAAACAGATTTCCATAAAACATTTATTGTTTTCAAGAAATTTATATTTTTTAATTTTTGAAAGAAGAATTCCTTTCACGACTCCATATTTGTCCTCTTACTCCTTTCGACATTATTGGACTCCCTCAAGAAATTACGTTATAGGAAATGGAAGTTTTATGAGGCCGATCGCATAAGATTTCGATTTCAAATAGGATAATCTGGTATTCGCAAGAAACCTCCAGGAAAACCTCCACGAGAGTAAATGCAGATTTATTATTTCGGCCAAGGCCTTAATAAGTTATCGAGGACGATGCCGCGACGCACAGAAGATGGGAAGAGGTTTCGCAACATCCTTGGAATCTGTATCAGGACTAGGTCGTGGTGTGTAGTGACTTATCAATGCTGCATTCCGGGCGCCGACATGAGTCTTGGACGACCAACCTTATTCCTAGATTTAATGTATTAGGTATCAACCAGTTTTGCTGCAATCCACTCGGGGGAACATGACCTACTGTAACGACCTTCTGAGTAAAGTTTATGATTCCTTCCTCGACCATTTTGTCAACAGCACTGTAAATTTTTCAGTCTGCACATGTAACGAATTAACAACCTTCATCACCCATCAAGGTAATCCTACTTAGCATCCAACAAATTCAAAGTAAAGACAACCACCTACTTTACAAGCCCTACCGACTTTTCAATGTTGTTAAGTGCATCTACCAACGTAGAAGAAACGCCTGCAAATGTGAAGGATAGCTTCCTAACTTATTAATTAGGTGAAATACAAATAAAACATTGAAAAGTGTTTAGTTGATAAATTCAATACAGGGTTAAATATAACATTGGTCAGTAAGCTCTGCAATGTAAAAATCAAGTGGACATTTCGATTTTGGTGAGCAAACATTTTTACTTCTTGCTTCTGGATAAGTAATACGTACATGACGCTTTTGCAATATTAACAGGCGTATTTTCCCTTGCCACTCCATACCTTTGTTCCTCCCTGCCTCACTTGCCAGTAAAGCTGGAGTCTCTTACTGGTAATGAAATAAGTAAGCATTATATTTTAGTAAGCTACTTATAGCCAACAATAGAAACTACGGTACTATCCGTAGGGAGGAAATTCAGTTTAGATGAATCGATCTGACTAAAGATCGATCTTTTACGTCCGATTAATCGATCTTGAGAACAGAAAATTTTCGATTAATCGATATCCAGAGATCGATCTTTTTCTTCGATCAGCCCATCTCTAGATCAAGTCGCCGTAGTTCGGCGTTTCGCTACCTTTATCTCCCCCACCCCCCCTCACCCGTCACACGTCTCACGTTTGTTCCGTTGATAGCCGACAGGTGGTGTGGGCTATCACAAGTTGGCCCTTCAAAAGGTTTAGGAGGTTAACTTGCAACATCCAGAAAAAAAGCACTGGAAACTAAAAACATCTTAGGTGTGTATATCCAGATACGAGAGAAGCTACGATAATTATTATCGTTACAGTATTCCTGACTCTGATTTACCAATATTTATTTTTCCCTTCCCAATAATGAGAATATAATACAGTTATGTAAATTAAATCCTTGTGGACTGTTCATCGAGAAATCAAATATAAAAGACAAACGATAAATGTATACGTACGAATTCACGTAGCCTCTTTCACCATTCTCTTCCTTCACACAACAACCCTAAGTTGTCATGCATGCTAACTAGAAAAAACAAGTTGACGAAAAAACGGAAGAACGACCGATGTTTTTTTAACCCTTTTTTCTGAGAGGCGCCTGAATAAGTCATCCCCTCACGGAGTTTTCTTTTATACCGCAAATTCACGTGTGAGAATGGGAAGAGGGAGGCTATCGACTGTCGTTTCCCTTTTTTTGAGGGTTATTCCTTTTTTTTGGCAGTAAGGGGGAAGGGCAGCAGGGGACGAGGTTGAGAGGTGTGAAACATGAATAAAAGGTATTTTCGCGGCCGCGAGAGATAGGTGTTAAAGAAGGGCGGGAGGGAAATGGTATAAAAAAAAACTCACGGTTTTGGTATTCAGCGAGTGAAAGTGGCGAAAAGCTTGTGGTGAAAAGAAGCGGTCGTAATGGCTCGGGGAGGGACGGGATTCGGGGACAAAAAGACGGATTTTTCATCCCTTATTTTCTGAATGGGCGATGAAAAGGAAAGTGAAGCCTCCCTGTCGCTTTGGGATCACCCCCCTCTGTTAGCCGTTGATTGGTTGTCCAGGGGTTCAATGGGTATTCAATATTCATCCGGCTAATTTGTGTACGTAATACGTGCCTGTACTCCTGGTTTTAAAAATAAGAAATATCTTGTTTCGCTTCCGGAAAGCTACACATTCGAGCAAGAAGTTGATGTAATTGCTGCCCTCCAAAATTCAAATTCACAGTTTCTGCGTTTTAGAGTTGTCAGTAAATCCTGACTACAAAACTATATGAAATTCCAGCCCGATTTCGATGAAATTTCAAAGGATGGTTCAGGTTAGCTCTTAAAACGACTCCTATAAATTTCATTGCCACCTGGATCTCTGTTCAGAGGAGTCAGAACGAAATTCTGACAGGGTGCCTTGGTTTCAAATTACAAGAAGGCGACGTCAGCGACACATCAGATGGGATGATATGAAATGGGGCCTACTTTCCACCACGGCGTCGCGATATAGATGAATTTAAGGGTAAATGATGAACCCGAAGACACACCTCATCTCAGGAAAAGATTTTAGGAAAACTTCGGATCAGCGCGGTTCGGCATTGGGTCCCCAAATTATTAATTTCCAGAGGTCCTATGATGGGTCCGACAGAAGAACAAAACCAATTTGCGGACAGAAAACTGTACTGTTTGCCTCGAAGTTGCTCACCTACAAAGCAACCAGGAAACAGTCCGAAAGAACAGTCGCTGGGTTCTCTACCCGATTCTCGACGTCCACAGCTATCCTCCCCCGACGAGGGAAGTCGAGTTAGCTGCCGCCAAGTAACCAACTGGAGCTGAAGGGAAATCCGTCATTTCTTCCCCTGACCACCGTTATACCAAAGTTCTGTACTTCATCCACGTGAAACCTTCCTAAACCACTAAACACCCAAAAAAAGGACTCCAGACCGTCAACATGCCCGTCGGTGTCATTTCCACGTGTAGTGCTTTGTTGGTGATATAGCTGGTATGTATCAGGCCTCCAATGTCAGAATTTGGTAAATATCACTGTTGATTGTATCTCCTATTTTGTTGTTTCGCAATTTTTAATCGAACCATAACGGACCATAACTTCATCTAAATCTTTTTATTTATTTACCTTTCACAATTTTTCAAAATCAGGAGGTAGACAAGCTCTTGGGGAAACAAACTACAAAGGGGACTCCCAATTAGCCATGGGAAACAAATCCCCACTTACAAGAGGCTCAAGTAAGATATTGAGGACGAGGCACTGGGACAAATCACCTTTGTCAAAAGGATGCTAGACAACATAGCTGTCCTTTTATGGTATGACACAGACCTACTCGTCATTAAGTTGAACTAAATACTACATGGTTATGCCTGGATGGATCACTAGGCAGGAAGCCCACTTTAATCTGGAAGACCAGGGATACCATCAAGGGTGTATGTGATTGATTTTTCAGTGGTTGCTGGTTCAGAAAGCAGATGATTTGCGGATGCCAACAGAGTCTAAATCGGGGATTATCAAGTTGATGCTCTATCCTAAGCAGCAGCTATATGACCTCACCAGATTAAGGTAATTGGTACTCACCAATAAACTGAATGGACAATAACATACCAACCCTCTAACAAGTATTTCTGTGGTGTTTCGTTTGAAGTAATCTATCATATCGATGCCATGAGTCGGATAGCCACCAACAACTGTAATACCTATTCCGATTGTCTAATGGGTCTACCTAAAGACAGACACACACAATCATAGATATAGACAAATGCATACCCAGTCAAAGCAGTGACTCACTTTGTTTGTCAATGAATTAAATTAGCAACTTGGATTCATCAAAGAGTTCCATAATACAACATATTTCGTAGAAAACCCTCAACTACTTTTCAAGAAAAACAGTTATCTTTAGGACCCCTGGAAAATGGAAGTTTTACATCCACGTTATCGAACCGAATCCAACATTCTGCAGTAGGTAATCACTCTGGGAAGATCAGAAGATTTGGCCAGAAGACATTGTGAGAATCTACCGGATTCGTTTCATTCCATTCAGTGCAAGATCTGTCCAAAAAGGCGAAATGGAATGAGATGATTATGAGGGACGGTGTTCACAGACGTTGAAAGGTTCAAATTTCGGGTTGATAACTCCAAAACGGAGGTCGATGCCGCAGAACAGAAAGAAATCTGCAGATACAGGCAAATGCATGCCGAGCCAAAATTGAGATTCACTATTGGGATACTATAAATAAAACAACGCTTGGAAGTTTTAGCTTGACATCTTCAAATCGAATCCAACATTCTGCACTAGTTATTCTGGACAAATGAGAAGATTTTTGTAGAAGAATAAATTGGAAGAAATTTCTGCTGTTATTTTACTCCATCAGGCGAAACATGTTCCGAAAAAGGTGCAGGGGTGAGATGGTTGCAGGGAGCAAGTCCTTTGCTAAATTCAAGTGTTAACTCCAAAAAGGGTGACATAAACACATTTACAGATAAATGCAGACCAAGTCAAAGTTGGGACTCGCTTTAGTCATCAATCAATTTCGGGTGTAAAAAACCACAACTTCCCAATAATAACGGTTATTTTGGGGACATCCTGAATAAAATGATAGATGGACGTTTTAGTTATAAGTTATACGATGAGTAGGGTTTTTCGATCAAATTCGCAAAGGAAGGGAAGATTCACACTCGATCTGGTACCTACCGAATCATGAATGGAATCCCATCCGCCTTCCCCGGGTTAGGAAATATCGAAGGGATCCACGGATCGACGTTTCCTAGTTCACCCATTGTCCGCACTACGTGCCACGGTCCTTTTCATCCGACAATATATTTCCAAGGGAGGAAGAAAAAACCTCGTTTTAAAGGAAGCCCGTTATATTGGGAGAAGGTAAGTTACATTTGAGGGCGAGAAGAGGGGAGTTACATTTATGTGAGAAGCAGGTAGATTGTTGTGAGTCCTTCCCGAGGGACTCCGCCCCTTTTGCGGGAGGTATTGACGAAGGTCGTTTCGACAAAAAGGGAATTCTGCGTGAAAGGTGTCGAAAAACTCGGATGGGAAATGACCGTGTCGGAAGGTGTCCCCTTTGACCTCGGTGGGCTGCTTTTATCCGAGGGGAGTTGTCTGGATCATTTATATGCTACTCGCATAAATCCAAACACGCCGAAGATGTATGAAAGGATGCGAGCGGTAATGCAGTTGAGAGGGTGCTTTTAAGGATCAACGTTTGCACAGAGGAAGGAAAAAAAGGATTATCCTTATACAACCCATCTTCGCTACCACAGCCATATTTAATACAAAAAATTACATTTGAGTAAAGTTTGTTACTATTCTCACCATGAATTTTCCAAAATTTAATGGAATACCCAAGATTGCAGCAATGGAATCCAATTTGGCAACAACCATTCTGATTTTATGCTTGACAACTAAGAAAACGTAGGTAGAAGACACGGGAGAAATCTCATTAGATTTTTTACTATCCACCAGCTGAAAGATCTTGACTGAAGCTTTCCAAAAAGATGCCCTGTGGGGACTACACCCCTTGCGGAAGGTATTGTTGAAGCATCATTGTTGCAAAGTGTCCCATTTGGCTACAGTCAGTTACCTACTGTTGTCAGATATTGCTTTGATGCAATTTGGTCATTCTGTGTAGAGGGTGATTTAATGGAGCAAAGGATTGTCCTCATTGAACTTGGCTTATGACCTGCACTGCTCTTATCTCCCCTGCCATTTGGAAACCATGGTTAATTGTGTGGACCATTCCCCTGCTCTCCGAACCTGTAAGTTCCGGAGAACATTCTTTCCCATCCTCTACCACGCAGAGGGATCTCCCAACAAAGTCGTCCACCAATACTATCTCCTCTAGGTCGAGCAACCCAAAGATTCTGAACCATGTGGCTTTGAGTGCAGAGCATTCAGAGAACTGAAGAGAGGCTGATTCTTGCTAATCACCATCGGCTCAGTGGATCACCCTTGTAGGCTACAATCCTGTTCAGATGTTTACTGAAGCACACTTGCCCATTCATCGTAATCATTGCGAGTTACATTTTGCTTCTGGAGCGTTTCCTAGTTCTGTTTGTGCCTCTTCCTTGCCTGTTCTCACAAAGAGGTTTTTACCAAGCACCCTGCGATTTCGTTTTTAACTCGATGGAGTACTGCAATACCCTTAGCAGGTCTGGTCGTCGAGTTCCCTGGTACCCACTCAAATGTGACCATGTTGTTTTTCTCAGGGTATTCAGTACTTCCCAGCCTTCCCTAGTCAGGCCAGACCTGGTCAGAGACGCTCACAGTGGAGTAAAAGCTGATTGGCAATCCGAGGAAATAAGTACATTTCTCTGGCGCATACGCCTTTGTTACAGAGAATTCTGCCTGACATACTGTGTTCCCCTACTCCCAGGGGGAATGTCATCTTCAAGTGTGGTACCCAAATACCATAACACCAATTGATCTCCCTTCCAAACTTGAACCACGCAATTTTACATAGGTAATATAACTACATCCCCAGAATGGTTGGAAAGCCTGGAGTCTGACATTCAGCTGCAATCATTCTGAACACATTCTGGAGAGAAAAGATGAGTAGAAGATTGAAAAATGTCACCTGTTTCAGTTTGTATCTTCACCTGAATGATCTAGGCGGGAGCTTTCCAAAGAGATGCAATGAGAACGGTATGAGGAGATTGGAAGCCGTTTCCAGTCTAAGTTCACTTCTAGAGTGAACAATCATGTAGTACACCAACATTGGAATGATGAAGTATCTTTGTACAGAAATCGCTCTCCTCTGAACTCGATCGAATTCCTAGCAGAGCTAATGACGATTGAATCTTCCTAAGACACGTAAATTATAACCTAATGACTTCATTGGTGCTCTTCCAATATGCCTCCACCCCACCCCTTCAGCACGTTTTTCTTCCAATAAGAACCGATCGCGTGGTTTTACTATGTTTGTTGGAGCAGCAGACTACTGGATTCGCTTCGCCACGTTTATTTCTTTTACATACCTCGGCCATTACAGTACCGTACTTACACAGGGACCTGCTTCCACTAACAGATCAGATAAACCGAGCTGACGCGAAAAATTGGTAGGCAATTTTTTGTCACTAGCGGCATTTTTGTAAATGTCTTTTAAAACCATTGGCGCATATTAGAAGAGCACCACCACGTTTGGACACATTTGATTTATGTTCGTTAAAATCGAAATGAAGTTTCCATTTGGTATTTTAGAGCCTACTGATAAAGAAATCTTGTCTGTTAGTCCAGCTTTCAGCTAGTTGGCAAACACGCACAACTTTTGTTACTTTCAACAATAGTTTGTGAGGTAGAACCACGTTCCTTCTAGGGGGCTAACAGTATTGACGCCTTTCCAACAAGGTTGCTCGGGCAAAAAAAGGGAAGCTTTGGAAGAGCTCTCGGTGTCGGGGAAAACTGGGATGGGAAACGATCTTGTCGAGAAAGCGTCCCTTTGACCCGCGTGAATGTATTTTTCTTCTATACGAAGCGCTCCTGAAGACCATTTATATGTGCAGCTTGTAGGAGGGCGTGACAGGCGGACGGAGGCGAGGAAAATGTATTAAGCAATGCGGCAATGCTCGGGCGACGCGGATGTAGGTGTTAAAAGGGGGAGACCCAACCACAGAAGTGACGATACAGGTTTATGCGGGCTGAAACTAAGCTTCGAAATCTTCAAATCTCACGTTTAAGGAATAAGGCACGCGCCGATTCCAATCACATCTTGCACCCGAAGGACCTCATTATACCACCCATCACGTTTCAACGAACTTCTGAAAGAATATCAGAATATAAAGCTTACTGAAACTTTTAGAAAATAAAATTAAGAAAATGCTCGTTGAACTGCATTACCTAAATAGTAACTAAGATACATTCATTTTTATTAGAATATTTGATTCAATTAAAATTGGAGATTGAAGAGTAGCAAGGTCACGCCAATCGCAGTAAGGGCGAGAATCACCTATACAGCTTACCCATCGAGTTAACGGTTGTCAATATCGGATTCGAAAAACCCGGTTACTTTTAGGTATTTTGAAAGGAATTTGTTATTGTTTTATAAGTGTTAGGGCTTCCACGAGGCACAGAAATTAATTTAAAACAAAGCTCATAAAATAAGCTCGCACGCTCTTTCATGTTCAACAACCATTTTCCAATTATATTCCAGTTTATGTTACGTGAAAAAACCTCTTAGCCCTGTTATATTGCATGAATAGAGTCCAGAAACGTCCAGGAAAAAATAGAATAAAACCCTTCAAACTAGATTACTCTTTCTCCACATCCATAATGTTGCTGGACTAGTCACAACCAAACATTCATGATCACACATTCATATTTATTTTGCTGACATAACTTTGAATATTAGCTGTGATCGTGAAAAATCCCTATTTTAGATTTAATACAGCCCATAAAAATTAAACATTGTTTTCTGTAGATTTGGTTTTGGGGCAAAACGAAATGCTCCCACTACAACATTCAAACATTTCTCTGTAGATCATTATGGCGACAATTCACATTTATGATGTACAGAATAATCCCAACTTGTTTCACAATGGAAATTTTGCAGATAGAAATTTCAATTTGAGTAAATTTCTAAAATCGAATTAACATTTCAAAACTAACAAAGAATCCTTCCTTCTATACGACGTACGAGGTTTATTTTAGATACAACAGACTGGACCAAATTGCCTTAAATTGGCAAATAGTAATTATTATTATGTCTGTCATATCGGCATCGTTATCAATAAACTTGTTCAACAGAACAAAGAAAGTTTGTTGTTTAAACCTAGGGTGACATCACTGGGGTTTATTATTCAATTGGCTTGCGTTCATGATTTGAATTTCTACTAAGCTTTGGAGTGTGCATATTTCACAGGATAGAGCGATTATTGAATTTCAGGAGATATGCATAGTGCACTTAAATCTGTCCTCAACCAAAATATTTATTTGGATTGATCAGTTGATCATATTTGTGTGCCTCCTGAAATTCAATAACCGCTCTATCACTTGTGAAACA
The DNA here is from genome assembly GCA_031894815.1 of Creontiades dilutus. Lineage (NCBI taxonomy): Eukaryota > Metazoa > Arthropoda > Insecta > Hemiptera > Miridae > Creontiades > Creontiades dilutus. The sequence goes on from JAVIWC010004007.1 coordinate 1,350,053, forward strand.
TGCACACTCCAAAGCTTAGTACAAATTCAAATCATGAACGCAAGCCAATTGAATAATAAACATCAGTGAAAGAATTTGCAGCGTTTTTTTATTGAACCTCTATACCCCCCCACAATAAAAACATCTATAATTTATCAAGTCCTTTAGCACTCGTATTGCGTTAAAACTTCCCCAAATCCAAATTTAAACGACGTAGCCAAAGGTAGACTGATGTACAGGAGGCACACAAATATCATCAACTGATCAATCCAAATGGGTGTTTTGGTTGAGAACCGATTTACGTGGTCTATGCATATCTCCTGAAATTTAATAATCGCTCTATCACCAGTAAAACACGCACACTCCGAAGCTTAGTAAGATTCAAATCATGAACGCAAGCCAATTGAATAATAAACCCCAGTGAAGGATAAGGAATACTTATTTACCCCAGTAATAATATTGAATAATATTTACCTATATATTATCAGCGTTTCATGCATCAGAATGCTTCAACCCGTGTATCGGCTATAAAGTACAAGTATCCACATCGGCTATCACTCCAGTTTCCACATTCACTACAACTCGACGCTATCGACCGGACATCACTAGGTTACAAACAAACAATAATAAACCAAAAAACGCGAATGTTGGCACCATAAATCGGGCCATAGATCGGGAATGGGTTGACCTACGGACCTGGTGAGGGGCTCATTCGATTCCTCATGGTATGTTCTTAAAAATAAGTTTACATTTAGGCCGCCTTGACTTGTTTTGAGGTTTTCAGGGAGTTTACAAAACTTTGACAGCCCTTAAAGGGCACTTTAAATTGAGTGAGAGAGCTGGCTAAAGAATTGGGGCGTCGTCGGACCAAGACGGATTTTTCCTGAAAATTTCAGATTTTTTGCTCCAGCCGTTTGGGAGAAATCGTGCGTACGGCGGACGGACGGAAAATTTTTTATTGCAGACTCGGATTCTACACCCTTTGAAACGTAAACCATGAAATTTTCAGGGGGTTAGAATTTTTTTTCCAGAGCAATTACAATGGTTTATTATTGAATAATAAACCAAAAAGGAGTATATTAATGATAAGAAAATGTATGGCAAGTTGTTTGAATCTCATAGTTTTCTCGCATCTACAACTTGAACGTGTACTTCATTAGAATCATTAAAATGTTGAAATTAATCTGAAAATAGGTACAACAAAAGGTTGTTACTAAAATGTTTCGAAGATCAAAAATGCCTCGAAACGTATGAATTGTGGTTATTCTATAGGGGACCTTATTATGATACGAACAAGTTAAAATTGATTTGCGATGGTTAAATCGGCTTTCCCCCATCATCAAATTTAGGCAAGATCGAAAGAAATTATCTATAAATGACTGGCTCACTTTCTAGATTTCATTATTCTGCGAAGTTTTGAGCTAAATCAATGATGATAATTGAATTATGTGAGAAGGACCAACAAGACTTCAATAATACAGAAACTCCTTAAAGTGCAACTAAGTGTAGAAAACATGAAGAACGTATTGTTCCATCAGCAATTTGCACTTACTCGCCGACTTTTCGTTCAGCAGAACTTACCTGAAACAAAAAGGAAACAATTATTTCAACTTTGGAATATAAAGGGAATTCTTTAAACTCGATAAAATAACTTGAATGAAAAATACAATTAACCTATTCAAGAGTAAGATAGAGGTTTTTTGTCTGTCAAAACATCCTTCTATTTCATGAACGGCACTATCCATCGCAACCGATTTGTTTGGTTCCCAAACTTTTGTTGATATGGTTGGTAACAGGCAACGGAGGAAACTACTCGTGACAACTCGAGAAGTCTTGGACATGAACTTTATATTTCGTACGAAGGACGCGTTTCCCGAAAGTTTCATAAACAAACTTTAGTATTCTGTTGATAGTGTAAAAGTTCATCCTGAATGCTTCATAAATTGACCGGGTATTCCATAAGAGTAATTAGTTGAAGTGGAGATGAAAATCTCAATTTTGCACATTACTAAAATGGACTGGTATTTCATGTAAGTAACTACTTAGTTATTTTAAGATTCAACTGAATTTCTTGCTTCGACAGCAGCATAATAGCATCAAGCGAAAGTCATCAGCACACAATATAATTAGCTGAAGCCAATTTCCAGCTCCGAAGCTGTAATTTAGTGCATAAACTCCTCAGGATAGGACCCGGATCAGCTGAGCTCCTAAATCTAATTTTTACGCTATTTGCACTCCCAAGCTGTAATTTGGTATGTAGACTCCTTATGACTTCACCAGCCGGTGAATTGGTACGGATTACATGAGTGACGCTTAAAGCCAATTTCTACGCAATTTACGATCCGAAGGAGTAATTTAGCGTATGGATTCCTTAGGATTCTTATCTGACAACCCCAGATCAGCTGAGTGGCTTCTAAAGGTAATGGCTACTCTGTTTACACTCTCTAGCTGCAATTTTTTGGGTAGACCTATTGGGAATTTTATCTGAAGATCCATGGCCCATAGTACGAATACAATTTCTAACAGAAACCCGTCGTGGGTGATTCCTAGACTAGGGGCAATTTCGAGTTTTCGAGGTTTATTATTCAATAATAAACCATTGTAATCGCTCTTGAAAAAAAATTCTAATCCCCCTGAAAATTTCATGGTTTACGTTTCAAGGGGTAGAATCCGAATCTGCAATAAAAATTTTCCGTCCGTCCGCCGTACGTCGTACGCAAGACTTCTCTCAAACAACTAGAGCAAAAGATCTGAAATTTTCAGGAAAAATCCATGTTGGTCCAACAAATGCCAGCTCTCTCACTTAATTTAAAGTGCCCTTTAAGTGTTGTCAAAGTTTTGTAAAATCCCTGAAAACCTCAAAAAAAGTCAAGGCGGCCTAAATTTGTACTCTTTTTGAAGAACACTCCACGAGGAATCGAATGAGCCGCTCCCCAGGTCCGTAGGTCAAACCATTCCCAATCTATGGCCCGATTATGTATGTATGTCAACAGTATGGTATCAGTATGGTGCCAACATTCGCGTTATTTTGGTTTATTATTGTTTTTGTTTTGATATCAGTAACCTAGTGACGTAGTGATGTAGTAATGTGGATACTGGAGTGAACTCCTAAAAGGCTTTGTAGCCGATACACGGGTTGAAGCATTCTGATAACCATTAAAAACGCTGCAAATTCTTTCACTGGGGTTTATTATTCAATTGGCTTGCGAGTGTTTCAGTTTCACAAGTGATAGAGCGGTTATTGAATTTCAGGAGGCACACAAATATGATCAACTGATCAATCCAAATAGATATTTTGGTTGAGAACAGATTTACGTGATCTATGCATATCTCCTGAAATTCAATAATCGCTCTATCACCTGTGAAACATGCACACTCCAAAGCTTAGTAGAAATTCAAATCACGAACGCAAGCCAATTGAATAAGCCCCAGTGAAAGAATTTGCAGCTTTTCCCAAATACAATGCCATTTTTTTCCTTTTACCTGCAACCGAAATGAAAAAATATTACATTAACATTGTCCCCAATTCACATTGTCATGGATGCGAATTTTAAATTCGAATTTTGAACTTTTAACAACACTTTATGAGCTGCCATTGAGCTTTTTGCCTTAAGGGGATGACTAAAATCCATATAAAAAAAATTCCAGAAATTTTTACAATTTTTTTCAAAAAAAAATTTTCTGATCGTAATTGCCTCTAGTTTAGGAATCACCCAAGCACAGATCACATCGTCGTTACATTCAATACCTACAATAAATGACTTTAGAGAACATAATACATCAAGTTTATTAATTAGTTGCCAACAGAAAATTGTCGGAGAATTAGATCGAATAACGGCCTCTCTGGCTTTAACTAAAAATTAATTTATAAAGTAAACAGACCAGTGGAAAGCACAACAATAGTGTTTCAGCGATCAGTTTTCAAATAACCAAAAATCTATCGATCCCGGGATAACATAAGCTGAACTAATTATCTATTCTCCCCAATTTCTACGTGCATAATTATACATTGATGTGAAGTTGGTTTAGGTAGAATATTATAGACTCACAATGCGAACTACAATGTCCGTACTATCGTAATATGAAACTTCTACCAGAAATACTCTGCATGGAAACGATTGTTGTGAACAACGTCATTCAATAATTTCTGCCTGTTTAAACTCGATCACTTCTAAATAAAAGGAAATTTGCAAATACAATTAGGTATTTAGTGAATATTATATCATCTCCGGTCCGGGACAAGCCTCTCAGGACTCATAGTTAGTAGGTTTGTTCCAGGTTTGACAGCGTCTGTTGACAGAAGTTGACAGTTGCCCCAATGCCTTTTGAATCGCTGCTGAGTTCTTTCCAACAGCTCACCGGCAGACCTAGAACGCCAAGTTGTCAGCAAACTGTTATAGCGTCCCTTCACGTGACTCTACTCAACCTAATTACTCAATACTCAAACTTGATGTTCTCAATTTCCACAAAATCAACTTCATTAAATTTTGAATATTTTGTTGCTTCCGAGTCTACAAAGGTAGCGGAAGCATTGTTTTCACTTTCGGAATGTGAAAATTGTTTTGTCTCCAAAATCAAAAATTCCACTCGCATTTTGCGTTTTAGACCTTTCTGAACAATTTTGGTTCCATGTCTGTCTGTCAGCAACTCCTTGTTACGGGCAAAACTACACGAAGTTATAGTCCAATTTTGATGAAATTTTCAGGGATTGTGCGGTTATGGATGGTCCCCTACAGGTTTCATGACCCCCGGATCAATAGTAGCCTCTGCGCATGCGCAAACGTGAAATCCTTGCCACAAGCACGATCCTCCGGGAGTTCTTGACCAATTCGATGAAATTTTCAGGGATTGATCGGTTTGATGTGTAGATGGTCCTCGTGAGTAATAAAGAGAAAATAAAGTTTTAGCCTCGAGCTTGATTGAACGAAGTTCTTTAGTCAATAATAATTTTCAATGATCTATACAGTCATGTTATGGATACGAGGAAGCTATGTGCCACACCCACTTGGCAGACGTTTTTAAATTGTAATATGACTCCAATTAAATTAATTCATTTTCATTATATTTTTTAAAAGCTGTTGTTGTTTTCCGATGAAAAGAGCACCAACGATTCATCGTCATCGTCCAAAAGGATTGACTCCAGGAGTTGGTCCACCGTTCGAGGTTAACTTGGAACGTCATTAAAGCATTTCAAAACGGAGTCCATATTCATATTTAAATTTATTACATTAGGTATTTAAAATGAAAAATGTTTTGAGGGTGTCTACGAGAATGACGAGGGGAGTGAGCACTTGAGGGGATGAGTGGAGAACTTGACACGTCGAGCACCAAAATAATGTTATGAAGGTGAATACGGTTTTGAAGGTTATGAGAGAGGTTTCAACTGGGTAGTGTTATCAAGTTCGACAACTCCCAACCACACTCATTCAAGCTGTCGGTTTCTGTCCGCCTGCAGTTGGACTGCTGTCAACCTACACATCAACCTGGAACAGCCGGAGGCGGCTGTTTGCCGACCGAACGACCTGGAACAGTAGTTATCTCCACTGCGCATGTCTGTCGACTTCTGTTTACAGTCCGTCAAACCCGGAACAAACCTAATAACACCTCTTAAATTAGTAGGGAATATCTCGAGGATGGGTAATACTATAGCGATCCATGCATCCATGGGGTTTGACTCCATAAAGTTGGTTTAACTGTGCAGTTTTCGACAAGCTGCAAAGTTACTTTATAATTTACCCGAAATCAAAATTCATTTTAGTGTTGTCAATATGGCACTGGAGATCCCTTAAAACTTACACATCGGCTAATTAATACATTTACATACGAACGAGATAACTCAGCGGTTTTTTAATTAAAACCAACATCAGATAGTGAGAGCTTAACAGGGGCTCGACTATCTGTAAATCAACCTCTGGAAAACTTGTTAACTAAAAGATAAACTGAATAAGTGGAAAATAAGTGCGAAGCGACGGGATCCAATTTAATAGTATAAAATATGTACAAGGGAAAAACTCGTTACGGGCCCAGAGTGAATTAGTGGGGCCTACCTATCTTAGATTGAAGATAATGAGCCGGCGGGCTGGTGGAAGCGAACCAGTCCAAACTTTATTGCTTCGAGGGGGGAATTCTATTTGTAAAGAGGCCTCAACTCTTCCTGCTTGCAAGGAAAAGGCAGTAAAAACCCAGTTCCCGGAGATTTTGCCTCCAAGTCTGCACCAGGGCGCGCTCTGTAAGATCCCCAGGTTTTCCCTTCTACAGGAGGAAAAGAGGGAGTTCATAATTCTTTTTTTTCCTTCTCTTTTTTGTAGTCTGAGTAATTACGGACGGAGGGATAGGGAGACGGGTGGGGATAATGGAGAAGACGGAAGCAACAGCGCTTCCGAGGTTGAAATATGGAAGAGGAGCCCCGAGAGGAGGAAAAACGCTAAACGGCTCCTTCATATTTTATTGTCCTCGGAAACTAAGGAAACATTTTCTTAATGTAAGACGAACGACGGGCGGTAATTGGGGCAATTTGGACCAGTCTGCGCCCGAACACGTGCATTACGTAAGACCGGCGAATGTTTCTACAATGTAAAATACTCCGTCATGCAGCACGGATATAAGAGGGAATTTTCATAGAAACTGGTGAATAATTTATGATAGTTGCTGTCTGAAGCTGTAGTGATTTGGGATAAGAAGAAAATCTAACTCTCATGACGGTTAAAGAAAATTGTTATGAGATTAATCATATTCGCGATAAGATTAATTCTACCAGCAAACACTATACACTGTGTAGTACACAACAAGGGAAGGCATGATATTTCAAAGTATTAAACCGCATGACACACAAGCCTCCTTTGACATCTGAGTTCTGGATATGTGAGTTTCTTCCTATTCTGGGGTGTGTGTGCAATCCCTGAAGAGTTCTAGTCGCGCACCTCGGATCACAAACGGCTGGTGATAGGAGCATGTGGATCCCCCAACCAATAAACCGAAGAATGAGAAAAATCCCAACACAGACGTGAAATAGACCTTCAGGGCTCTGCTTAGAATGCAGTTTATACAGAGCACCTGGCCAATCAAGGACGTGAGCACCTGCTTCATGGTTGCACAATAAAGTAGGATACGAGGTGGAATTGTAGGGCATTTTTAGTTTCGATTGAGGCGGACAATCAGAGAACTGTATGAACTGCTACCTGCGCCAAACAGAGTTTGTGAACTCAGTACACAAACAGTATGGAATGTCCAAGCGCATTTCGCCCCTTGGTAAACCTAGTGGATCTATTACTATGTGCAGTAGACTGACGAATCCTCAAAGGAATTGTTGTTCATCGTGGATCCAGTGTAAACGGCATATTGGTGTAAACGAATGTTTGAAGTAACATGAGGTAGCATGTATGTTGGTGACTTCATTACCTAGCTTTGCATGGAATTGTCAATGAAGAGAGACAAAGGCAAATACAAGTATTAAGAGAAAAAAACCATATTTCTGTCCCCTTTGCGATAGCCTCTGGTGTCCCCTGGTGATGTTTCAGGAGAGGAGCCGCAACTGCCAGGGTTCCACCATTCTAGAAGCTGTGGTGGAGCTAATTGGCAGAGTCGGCAGATTACGGAAGAATCGCATGGAACTGTGGGAATGGGATTCCAATCGGTTATCCGCCAAGATTCCATTGGGGATCACCACAGACCCTTAACGAATCATTGGCACGCGTTTCCAGAATTTGGAATAGAATCGCTTATAGGTTGGAAACCTCACCCTTATAATAATCAAACGAGATTATTAAGAGACAAATTATATTTACAAAACACCAATTTTATTTGTCAGCACTACACAAGCAAAGGAAAAAAACTAGGAGATAGTACGGTACTAAGTGGCCATTTTGGGTTTGAGAAAGAATAAATCAACTTCCAGGCTTGGTTTTAACGATGAACCAACTGCCATATGGAAAAAATCCATTCGAGAGATTCTTGAAAGCTATCTTCGAAGTGTGCGTGTGTTTGCAATCCATGAAGAGTTCTGGATTGAGTACCAGGAATCCACATTCTGGAATTGATTGCAGAACTGAAAAGGCTACGTTGAGCTACTTGGCAGGGTTAGGGATGGGAACTGTACGACTGAGCGTTCGAATGTTCAGCCTCAGAGAACCAGGCTGATGATCACTATAGCCCCTTCATGGAGGATTGGGCCACGTTTCTTGAATTTGAGATAGGATTAGCAATGGGTGGAAAACCTAATTCTTATAATAATCAAAAGAGATTATTGTGAGATATTCGCTAAAAGATTATTTCTGACTAAAAACACTGTTCAAGCATGGGAAGGAAACTGTTATGTATCAAGGTATTGAGCTCTCTTTTTGGGTTCGAGAATGGATAATTCAGCTTCTTGGCTTGGCTTTTGATTCTCAACCACGTGCCGTATGGAAACAAGCCGACTTTTGGTATCTGATTTGGGAACTTGGGGATCCTCAATTCTGGGATTGAATGCCTTATCGGGCAGGGCAGGTGGAGGTAATTAGCAGGATTTGGTAGAATATGGAGACAAAGGTAATCGAAAACCTTATGTTTTGGATAACGTATGCTGTTACAGCTACACCCTACAACGAACCTTCTGCGAAAGCTCTTGAAACTCCAGCATAACATGTGAAATATACCGCTTTTCAAGCCTTTCTGGGAACGGCAAACAAAATAACTGTATCTCCCCATACATATTTATTCATTGAGCGGCTCCCGACTCCAATTAGAAATTAGCGCCGCGAAATGGGATTCCACCCTCGAAAGAGAACCGGCGTCGGCGCCCGGGCGCCGCTTTTCTCTCTCGACCTCTCTCCCCCCTTCAACGGACAATATTTACGAGCGACCAGATTGTACGCCTAATTGGTAGATTGGTTTACAGTCCCACCCCTGAATTCGCAAACGAAAATCATTTACAGTTTAAATGAGAGATCTCTCGCAGCTGGAGGGAGCCCTCCGCCGGCACGAAGTTTCTCCGTGCGTTTTGTCTGGGAGCGACGGATTAATGAATACTTAGCGGGGAGCTGGGCTATTTGTTAGCAGTCAGCCCTAGTTGCTCTGAGGGATTGGATTTTCATGGAGAGCAATGCGCTGAAAAGGCATTCGTAGGGCGATATAAACGTAGATTGCCGGGAATCAACGAATCCTTTGACATTGAAGAACACCCACAGTGAAAATTCAACTAGTGTTATTAAATAAATGTTACTGTCAATCATTTTTAACAAATAACAATAATCCACAGAAAAAACAACCTCCGAGTTCCCTGCTTCTGTTTATCTATTTTAGGGTTTCGAGGGTGCAGAATCCGAAAATGATGGCTTCTTTTCGTTCGAATCAGGGCTTTTTTGGACGTTCTGAACTTTCTTTACACTGATTTTTGTTGTGATCAGCGACTCCACTCAAATATCCGAGTATATACTAAATTTTTGGCTAACAAATATTTAACTCATCAAAAACTTCAAAAAATTGAACAAAAATTAGTAAAAATAACCAGTCCAGGGACAAATCAGAGTTCACCGTTGGTCACATTTGGTGTGGGAAAGGTTTCATTTGGTCAAGAAAAGGTTTCATTTGACATGGAAATTCTTAATAAATTTATTTAAGGGGACACCTGCTGTCTTCTTTAGCTTGTTGCAATAATATTGTCAGTCACCTTTCCTTACCTCGGAAATCTCATTCTACGCATGCACGAAAATGAAATCCATCAAACTTCATTTCTAGGTTCTAGTGGTCCAATACAGCTATAACTCGGAGAGTAGCTGAGGAAGAGGGGAGGGGGTTGTGATCTTATAATTGCATATTAAGTTCACCACCAACGCTGCTCATACGCAAACCTTAAATCCTTCAACAAGCCTAATTTTCACAATTTTCATCCGATTTGAATGAAATTGACGGGGAATATACGGAATAAAATGTGGATGTTTCAATTAGAAATCAACAGGTCAAAATCAATAACCCATGCATGGGCAAATGAAGTCCGTCAGAAATATTTTTTTCAGGATTTATTGATCCGTTCTTGCAACGAATTTGAAGGATAGGTTGGGAAAGCCGCTTTAATTCGTAATTTTGTCGGTAACCTGAATTCACTTATTCAGATAAACGTGAAAGTTTACTTCGCACTATCCGCGGCTATTGCTTCTCTTAATTTATTATCTTATTTATTTCATTTCGTGCACCTAAAGGAATTTGGAGTTGGCAATATTCGATTTTGGTTTCAACGGGGGTTGTTTTCGTCAAGTTTGCCCCCGGGCGGCGGTGTAAGAAGCTTTTACACCGAGTTAGTGTCCCTCGGCGACTTTTAGTTCTCTCTAATGGTAGATAGCCGAGTACATAGAGACAGTACATAGATAGAGGGAGGGGGAGGGTACGTAATGCCGACAACTTGATCGAAGTCCTTCCGCCCCTACTTAAATAAAGTCCGCCAACTTAGCGGTGAAAACGGTGGGAGGGAAGATTAATGGAGAGGGGGCAGCGGCTGACCTCAAAACCTCGAGGTCCTCGATAAATAAAAGAAGGAAGACGTGGTGGGAGAAAATGTCGAGCCTATGTCGTCCTAAGGAGCAGCTCTCATAAAAAGTTGAACGTATAAAAAAGGTTATGACTAAGTAAACTTATAAGCTATAAAGAAAAACGCTGAAAGTTATTACACAGAGGTTTATTATTTGTGTATCAGAATAACCCTTCTGCGTAAATCACTGATCTTCATAATATCTATATATTGCCTCAGTGGTACATAATTTAAACTCCCCTTCTTGAGACTCAAGATTTTGTCTTGCCCGCCCCAATGTCGGTAAAATGACCCTTACTTTATTTCGATTAGTTTCGAAATTAGTCACAATGGCTTTCAGCTGGTCACTACGCTATAATTTTACTTCTAGCTATCCGATGACACATATTGAACAATTCCTGAATATAAACCAGGGTTTCATTGCTTTTTGCAAGCTCTTGATTGGTGGAAAACAAAATTGGCAATTTGGCAATCAGTCTTTTGACTACCCATCGAACATGACTGATATATGGGCATCCAATTTGTAAACACCACAAATTTCAGCATCTGGTCCACGTTTGGATGGGTTTGTCACCTTCGACACAAACTCAAATGAAGACTGGAGTCTGCCGTAGAAATTGCGAGCCAACTCTTACAACATTTGAGAGTTCTCTGATGAGAAATAGACTTCATTTTTGTTTCTGTTTCACCTGTTCTGAATTTGATATTATGTACCTTTGGTACTCTTTCCACATTGCTAAATATGTGTTTCGAATATTGATCGAACTTGCAAGCCCACCCTTACGAAGGGGTTGGTTTCTAGCATATTTAGTGCTGTTAGTTGTTGAAATAAAAATCCTATTCTACTCTATTCTTCTATTTCGCTTTGTGTTTTCTTCTTAATCTCATTTTCCCCTGGAAATGGCTAGAAATGATAGCAACCTTCTTATTAGCAAAATCCAAAAAAGCATTGTAGAATAGAAACATACAAGAACCAGAGATACCAGGGATTTTAACTATGTACCAGCTATAATGACTATTTATAAAGCGCTGGTGATTCCAATTCTGGAGTATGCTTCGGTCGTCTGGAACCCGTATTACCAGTGCCATACTAGACAGATCGAGAGAGTTCATCGCAAGTTTGCATGTTGGTTACAAACATCACATTGCACAGGATGAGCTTGATTACGACTCGCTGGCTGCAGAAGTTGACCTGCTAAATCCCTGAGCTCGCAGACTCTTGACGGACGTGAGATTTCTTCTGGGATTGGTCCGAGGATCGGTGGACGCACCTGCACTGCTTTCTGAGATCTAGTTTCTTGTCACCCGTTTGGGCTCGCGCAATCAACATCTCTTCTGGACATCTTTCTCTCCCACTAATTATTTATACAACCACCCGTTATCCAGAATGCGGCGAATGAAAAACCGGATCCTCCATGTGTGTCCCGAAATGGTTATCTTCATATAACCAGTGACAAGAATTGAAAACACAATAAAAAGCAACATGGACAAATTCATACCATAACTCTGTTTCTCTATTCTTTACATTTATAAATGAGCAATTTAATTCTTTAGTTGTATTGGGCTTGCCCGGATTAAATAAATAAATAAGTACGTACGTACGTATCTTATTGTAAACATCAATCTGTTCTTAAGGATAGATCAGTATCGGTATATTGATGATTGAATTCTCCTTGTATGTTCAAAAGCATAATGAAAAGTTGATATTTTCATTCTGGAGAAAGCAAAAAATACCACCCCGTTCTTCCTGAGTTGCGGGAACAAATGGTGTGAATCCGTTATTTATTCCCTTTTTGTTACCTCATTGTGTAAATGGTGGAGACTGGATTCCGCCTCGACGAATTCTTTTTTGTAATAAGGTATTGTTGCATAATTTGAAAGAAATAAGATAATAATATTGCGAAAAGCAGGAGATGAAGATAGATGGATAGAAAAAGATTATAAGCTTAGCACGAAGCAAAGGCAACCTTGCAAGGATTCTTGTGGGGTCGCCAAATCGGGCTCTTTGATCGCCCACGTAGAACACGGCTTGAGGGATTTTCAATACAAAACTTTTCTAGAACTCTCAGGTGGATGCAAAAGTATATCGAACTCTGAATTGTGGAGGATCGTGTCGAACAAAACCAATGCCCCGTAGAATTCAATATGTTTTTATCACTCAAACCAGATTCCGCGACCGGGCTCCTCAAGGGGCGGTTGAAGGGTCTGCCCTCCAACAAACGGGAAACTTCTCCGGCACCTGGCATCCGATAATGCGGATCAGAACCCACTGAAACGCGACACCTCGTCGGAATAGAACAGGAAACAGAACACGGAGGCGGAACAGAGCCAACCGCAAACTGGAGGAGGCCGATTTAGAACAGAACTTGACGTCCTGGCGGTGAAACCGGGGCGAACATTTCAATTTGAATTGGAACAGGAGCTCGAAACAGCAATTGGACGGCGGGTGGAGCGGTGTCTGTCCTCAAGAGGTTCGGGGGTACAAAGCCTATTTCACGCACGGGAAGATTTCCAGAGGGAGCCGGCTCAGCAATCTTAATCAAGTCCGCCGTTCATCGGTGGCATTCAATTAGAGACCTCAACGGCCGCGAGGGGCGCTGAATTCCGTAATTGATTCAACGGGTTTAGGGAAATTCCTTTTTTTAGGACGCAGACAGCCTTTCAAGTAATTAAGACCAATGTGGACGGCAGTGTAATATGATTCTGACATAACAGAATCAGCTGGAAAAGTTTAGGATTCTATATAGAATAGAATATCAATTAGATTGACAGAAAGAAAAAATTGATTACAGAAATGACAGAAACCCCATGAGAATTCTTTCTTCTGTCCACCAACCGACTAAGTTGGTCCCAACGTACTAAGAACTTGTGGCCAACTTGTTGGAACCAACGCCACTAAGAACTTGTGGCGGCCGGCGCAACTATTCCCAGTGAAGAAAAAAACGACTAAATATTACCAAACACCTAGAAAGAAGATACATAAAATATTTTAAAAAAATTATTCCATAAATTCTTTTATTTCAACCAAAATCTCCTGCTGAAGCTCCCTAAATAATCAAAATCATCAGGGTTAATTGTGCAGCCATAGAGGAAGCGCAATACGTTTTGATGAGAATTATTCTGTGCATGCTCAGTATTAGGTTTTGGGAGCTGAATATTCGAAAATATTGCAGTACGTGAGTAAGAGATGCGGCTTATATGATTAAGGACAAATGAAGACTTACAGGCACTTCGCCACACTGAAATACCTACCGTATTTTAATAATGAATAAACCATACCAAAGTGCATGGTTCTCAGCTGCACGACAGACAAAAAATTGCGAGCTTCACTAAACAAAAAAATAAGTTTTTAAATGTATTAACTAACAACTTTATATGATAATTGAATTTCAAATGACAGTACAGGCTTATTACTTTCAATAGCAATAATTGTTCATACCCTCCTCAGCCACAACAAATTTTATCACTTCACATTTCAAGATACTTAGATTCGAAATCCTAGATGGTCCAAATTCATGCTTTGGGGCGAAAACTGGTCAAAAACAACGTTTTTTTGGGCTTTTTACTGACCTAGGCAAGCAGTAGAGCACGACATGAGATTGGCCTTGTCATTGTACAGCCTCGTAGATGGAAGTTCAAGCCCAAAATCATGACATGACATTTAAAACTAATGAATGGGACCCAAACCAGTCAGAATTCATCTGAATTAGAAAATCTCATTTTTAATTAAAAAAATTGATAAATAAAAAATAAACCTTCGTTAAATAATTTGCAGCGTTTTAAAACAAATGTTCAATCAATTATTATTTAATTATGGAAATATTTTCAAGACGAATACGACTTTAGAAGTATCATTGAACATTTTGAAGTTTCTTCTAAGACTCTGAGTTATGTCTTTAAATTGTAATTGACAAATGGTTTTTTTTATTATAAAAAAAAGGTTCAAGGCATGTTGGAAAACTATCTGAGAACATGATGGAACAAGCAGTAGAATTTCCCTTGATAATTAGAGTAAGGAGGTGAAATTTAGGTCTGACAAACGTGATTCTAGTATCCTAGGATAACAAGGATCCTAGGCAATAATAGACAGGCGCACCCTGACCGGCGACCATATGACAGTCAGTGTTACCAACTTTTGAAGAAATGTCATACATTTCAAAAGTTGTCAGCGAAAAACCAAAAAAAAGTGTCAATGTTTCGAAGTTTTTCAGGTCGCAAAAGTTATACGACAATTTGATGCTTTTGCAACCAAACATCCACAATCGGCTGTCTTATTTGCAGCTGGAGTCTGAATATTGGTACCTACTTCTCTGAGGAACTACTGATTAGCTGAGGCCGAATAACGGAACTGACACTGGGAGAGCACCATGAAATATGAAAATGGTACCTAAAGTCATCACAAATTTAAGCACAAGGAATAGAGATCCTTCCCTGCAGGAATGCAGGATTTCCCACCATCTCAGTGGTTCCAAGAACATCACATTTATTAGAGCCAAAAATTATACTAGGGGAGCTGCACAAATGCAAAGTAAAAGAACGGGACCAATCCCTGAAATTTCTGCCAACTTTGTGGCACAGGAACACTTTGTTAGACAGTGGAATACGCTGAAATATGGTCAACTTTGAAATTTGTGCATCAAGTGGCTGGGATACGAAAAATTTGATGCTACAATTTTTTATATTTACTTAATTGCACATATACAAGATAGAAAAACAAAAATTGGTAAGGTTGCTTTTGCAACCAAACACCCTTTATTGTCCTATTTGTACCTGGAGGTTTTTAGTGGATTTTGGAACTGTAGTGAGTTTTTCTCGATTTTTAGGGAGTTTTAGAACTTTTGAGCTTTGTAACTATACTACAACGGGAGCTGAGGTCATTCTGAACCTGACGATAACCAAAAACTCAGTTTCGACCAAAAATTGTTTTAGCTGATTTTGGGACCCGCCTACACACTTGAGACTAAAGATTCGTGGATTCTTCGAGTAACCCACACTAGACTAACTCATAAAATGTTAGGTGGAAACTATCGATCAGTCCATCAGGAGGATTGCGATCGCTGACCAAGAGCGACTAAGAGGTCATGTCAACATTGAAGCTGTCCATTTGCTTGATGTAAGTGACCTGCTTAGAAGATTGAAGAGAAGAAAACCATAAGAACTAGCACAGTGAATGTGAAATAATGAAATAATTCATCATTTGTCTAACAGGTCAAAACATGTTCTGTATCAGTGTTTTGCAATATGTATGTAGTAATTAAGACCAACATCAAATTGCTAATAAGATGTAAACTTCGTGCAATGCTAATAAAGTATTTAAAAAAAAGTTAAGCATGATTCGCGTGTAAGGTTTTCAACAACTTCAATTCAGGTAGTTGATGGGTTTTTCTGCAATATGGTGGTGGAGAGCAGCACAGCCTGATACGGAATCCAAGAGCTAAAGATGGATTGAGATTAACTACCAAGTTTGTAGGAATTTATTAGTCGTTTGGTCATTATTATGGATTGATGCACAGCACCTCACCTGGTAATCAGTCATTATTGATAATTGGCGATCAAACTACCTAACGAATACCACTGAAGGACCGGACCGTAGAACGCTGTCAGTCGTGAAATATTTGAAATAGAGGGAGTGGGCAAATCTGGGAGACACTTCACACCATGCATATTTATTTATCGGGTGCTCCTGAACGCTTAGTATCAGACACGTTCGGACAGAATGTTATCATCTTAGGGTTCGGAAGTGTTTTTCCCTGGATCGTTGGATAGGTATCGTACAGGGTATGGTTATACCTACAGCGAGAGGGTTACCAGAAGCTGTCGAAGAGGCCATTAGAAGCACGCTAAGGCACTACAAAAACTAGGCCACCTCCCAACCCTCGGTATATTATTACGGAGGTTACAACTTCTGGTTGCCAGCGCGCAACGGCAGCTGCCTCCATGAAAAAGGGAGCGCTGACCTCCGACCTCGACATCCTCTCATATTTAAGTGATGGCTTTCTTCGGCTATCTCCTAAATGCGGAAAGAACGTCTTCGAATAAGAAATATTATCCTGCGAGAGGACTGGTGGTAGGGTGAAGGGGTTTGCTGTTCTGTTTCACTGTCTTCATCGTGGTTGCCCTCCTACACGTGATATTCATCTTCACCAAATAAAACCTGAGGCTCGATCTGCAAAAAGCATGATTAACATGTGATAATAACTCATGGTTTGAATAAAATGTAGAAAATGTTCTCCATAATGTATTTTAATAGTCCCTCGCAGAAACTTCTTCCGAGTTCAATGGCGCTTTTAAATTTTAAATCAGATGACGAAAGCTATCGTAAACTGGTCAAATTTGCATTGAAACATGACGGAGGGTGCCCCGCTTGAATTAGTCCTGATCTGACCACGTGAAAGTGGACTTTACCGGTCACGAAACTTTTTAATATTGCCTGTGGCTCAAGCAGAAAACCAAGAAACTTGTCAGTTAATGTGTAGAAACCCACGGTTTCCCGCATTCAACCGCAATGTTCTTAAGGACATTTAAAAGAACAATTTTTCGATTATACCGTTTGAAAGCGAGATTCGGGGAAAGTTTTCCTGGGAAGAAAGAGTTTCAAAACCTGATTATTACGAGCAAGGGAAAACATGAAAAAAAAAAAAGGTTTATTCCCATAAATTCTCAAATCTCGATCTTTAAACTAACTTGCCCCTTCTAAGTCGAGTTGAAAATTTTTTATTGTACTCTATGAACATATTAAATTTGACGCTCTTTCCAACGGTGTCCTCAAAATTGATTTTAGAAAGTAGTTTAAAAGAGTTAAGGCCATTTTAGAGATAGAATCTTAAACACGGAAAATTTTTAAAAGAAAAATAACTCGGAAACGAAGCATCTAAAGATAAGTCTTATCACATCTCATGTGCCCAGGTGAAAGAAGATTGAATCCTATTGGCTCAGGGAAGTGAAAAGGGCGGGGAGGACCAACCAATGTCACTCAAGGCTTACAAAGTGAAAGGGTCACAAACACCAGGGGGAGCTAAACTTATTGCAAGAATGAACCATTAATGATGAAATATTTGTAGGAATAACCTCATTTAAACATTTGCATCAGCACATTATGTTCAACATTCAAAAATTCGAAATAGTTGAAAGTGTATCATTCTTAACAAACAAACAAACTTCGTGGAAATATAGACAACGTTCTATCTTACTCCGTTTTTATTCAAAGTTTGATGAACTTACGTCAGGTGTGCCAATTAAACCACAATAATCGAAAATATGTGTTACCGGGTGGGGATGAACCCACGAAAAATGCCACTTAGTAGGTAGGGTAAAAGACAAAACAAACTGTTTTCAGCGTAATTACATAATGTCGTGTTTGAAAAATATAGGTTTGAAATACAAAATAATTATTCTCAGGGCTATGGCACAGAATATTTAGTCTGCTTTGTGGTACTGACGAGACTGCACGATAGGTACATTGAATCTAACGGGCTCCCGGAATACTTCTTATACTCAAGTACAGTTAGTAACGATAAATAGTACCTGGAACAGACTAAGCGATCGGGACAGCAGTGATAAATGAGAGACGGTACCTGAAACGGTGCGGAATGTTTAGACTGGGTGAAGGGATCGGCAGAGCGGAGGTTCTCCTGGAGGCTTGACTGAAGACGGGACGACGCTCGCTGGACACCAAGATTCCTTGATAGTAGGGGAAAATTGTCCAAAATCAAGAGTTCAGAAGCGTGATTTCTTCATTTCTTCAGACGAGAATGAAATTAGCGGCAGTCGAAGTCAATTCGAACGGCAATAATCGTATCAAAAGAAATTTAATTTTGGGTTTGAGAAAAGAAGGCAGGGAAGCTTCCAGAACGACGAAAAGGCCGTAGCTTTCACCAACATCTTCAAATCTGAGAATTTGAGCAGCACTTGCTCAATGTAAGGAATTCCAAAAGTTTCCTCTTTTACCTTCGAGATACTAAATAAAATATGGAAAATAAAATAATTAGACGAGAAAAATGAAGAAAAGCTCGGGTCGGGATGGATTCATCCATTGAAAGAAGAGCAATCATAGACGGTAGGAAACACAGCAGTAGAAGGTAGGTTCCACCTTGCCATTGAACCGCACTACGATAGATTGCGTTGGGTCCACAGCTTCGATTACACTGCACAACAAAAAAATATTTTTCGGTAGTTTCTGGGATCTAAATAGCCAAATTTTACTAATTTTGGGTCGAGAAACACGAATATGACAATGAAATTCATATTAGCTCTTGTTCTCAAGATACAAACACAGCTGATTAAAGGTGAATATACTGTAAAAATCTATCTTCTTGGCCGAGAAATTCGTTACACTTACCAATTTCTCGTTTCTTCTTTACTTTCCAATCTTCTCCAATAGTAAAGGGGTTGGCTGAAGCCTATTCTTGAGAATATTTTCTCTTTGATTGCCTCTTGTACGTCATACCCGGTGCATCTCTTGTAACAGTCCAGCAGTAGTCAGCAAGCATTGATTCGTTCCAACGACCTTGATACCTGTGTTCCATTGCAGAAATATCCTGGTGGAATCTTTCACCGTGCTCATCACTTACAGCCCCACAATTCTCTGGGAAAAAATCAAGATGAGAGTGAAGAAAATGCATTTTTAGGGACATGTTGCAACCTAGGTCTTGGTACGTTTGAAGGAGCTCACGCACTAACTGTTGGTAGTTGTCTTCTTTCCTGTTGCCAAGAAATCCTCTTACAACATTTCTGAAAGCTTCCCAGGCTGCTTTCTCTTTTCCCTCCAAAATTTCATCAAAAGCAGAGTCCTTCAAAATTTCGCGAATTTGAGGGCCAATAAAGACTCCTTCCTTCACCTTTCCATCACTTAATCTTGGGAATTTCGCTCTCAGGTATTTGAAGGCTTCTCCATCCTGATCCATTGCTTTCACAAAGTTCTTCATTAATCCCAGCTTAATATGCAACGGAGGAAGTAAGATCTTAAGTGGATCTACTAGAGCCTCATTTTGGACATTTTTCTCCCCTGGATTTAATGTTCGTGAAGGCCATTTGTCCTTAATGTAGTGAGATTTTCGATCTCGGCTGTCCCATAAACATAGAAAACAACAGTACTTGGTATAGCCCAACTGCATTCCTAAAAGAAGCGCAACCACTTTCAAGTCACCACAAATCTGCCACTTGTGATCTTCATATTTGATCGACTCGAGAAGTACTTTCATGTTCCCGTAAGTTTCTTTCATGTGAACAGCGTGCCCAATGGGGATGGAAGGGAGAAGGTTGCCATTATGAAGCAGAACGGCTTTCAAACTGAGTTTCGAAGAGTCTACAAAGAGCCTCCATTCACTAGGAGCATGACTTATGTTCAGGGAATTCATCAAACCATTAATATCGATGCAACTTACAAGGTCGTCTACTTTTTTGAAGAAATGTATCAGGTTCTTTTGACGAGACCTGTACTCAGTGATCTTGACACCAGGTACTAGGAGATTCCATTGCTGCAGTCTAGATCCTAGAAGCTCTGCCTTATCCTTCGACAAACCAAGATCCCTTACAAGATCGCTCAGTTCCATTTGATTTAGTCTGTGGGGCTCGTTGGGTCTGTCCGTTTCAAAATCAGGGTCTTGTGAAGGTCCAGCTCGAATAGTTCCTTCTTCATCATCACCCCAATTCAATTCATCATCAGTATAATCCTTCACAATGTCATAACTCTCAGGTGGTTTAGGGACTGGCAGTTCATCTGAATGGAGAACAGGACGCAGATGGAACATTGGGATAGTTCACTGGTACTTTCTTTTTGGTTGACCATCCTTGTTTCAATGAGGGTGTCAAACAAAAGTAACAATCATCTACGTGGTTGGTTGGTTCACGCCAAATCATGGGAACTGCAAACTTCATTGATCGTTTCTTGCCACCCAGCCATTCTCGCAGCCGCACTGAGCACGAGTTACAACAAATATGTGGGGCCCATGACTTATCCTGATCACCTACCTTCACACCAAAATAATGAAAAGTAAGCTGTCTTTACAGTTGAGGTGATGGTTCGCTTTTGGGCAGAAAAAGTAATTTCACCACAAATGTAACAAAAGTTATCAACAGTATTTACACACTTCCGCGGCATTTCGATTTTAAGGGACAAAATTAGCTTGACAACTGATGTAAACAAGTGAGTAAACAATAGATAACCTGAAAGTTGATTCCAAAGATCAGACAGAAGCTCAACCAATAGGAATCATAGCTTCAGGCGTAACAACCTTTGGAGCCATATTCATCATTTTTTCACCCACGCAGGTTCTTGTATCTTTTTCGAGATTTTCATGGTTATTTTCGGCATCAGCATGATAAAATACTTGGGAAATGGCTATGTTCAAGCCCGAAACATTTTCTGTGTTGAGCAGTGTTATGTCTGTATCAAGGAGCACTCGATACGACGGGGGAAATATCCCGTAAAATATCTCGAGAGCGGCTGGGAATGAATTTTCGAAGCTCCCTCGTTCCTTGGCCCTTCATAAATATTATCTTTCGCTTCTTTTTCTTCCTCGTGTTTCGCGCCCCTTCTCCTAAAAGTCTGGAACGTGAAAAGAAAAAATGCCGTCTTTGTTGAAGCAGGTCGCGCGAGATTCCAGCTTTGACTGTGAAAAGCTCAAAACCTCCGGTTCCCCTGAAATCTGAATATACACTCTTCCCCCAGTTTCCAGACCACCGCTTCTCACCCCAACGGAAAACGCATACAACCTCTGAATAAAATACAAGCAGCAGGCAACGGCCTATACAAATCTGCTACACCTCAAAAACCTCACTTTGTTATGGAGCTATCGGCGTTTTATGAGTGAGCTTGAAATTCCCTGTTTAGTTTGCAGAGCAAATTGTCGAAACTTTTCTCCCCTCGTATTTTCCCAGTGGAGAGCGTGACCGCGTGAGGTAGTCGGATTCCTATATATTTCCCTGCATTAATCTATAACAGGCAATATCCACCGTCATCGAAGGGTGATTTCCAGCAGGGCATTAATAATTTGTATAGCGTGTTACCGAATAAAATATCTAGACAGTAGAATAGTACGAAATTTGAACTCTTGGTGGTCTCTAAATTCAACCTTTCATGGCACTGACCATAACCATCGCACGAAGAAAATTAATGGAAATGGACGGAACAGCTTAAAACATTCCCTGAAAACATGCAAATGCACTAAAAACAATTCAGCTCAATCGGACTTTTTTCGAGCTTGTTCGTGTGAAAACGTGATAAAATAGGGATAACCCTAGGGTATCCACAGGTAGGTAAATATCGCTCCCACAACTTTCTCAGTCAACCTCTAACGCCTGACGAGTGCTAATGGCTCCAAAATAAGTAAGTTAAGCATATCAAGTCAAGAACCGGAGAGTTTCAGATCATTTCATGAGATCTTGAAAACCTCGTGAAATAGGAGTTTTTTCAGCGTTTTCACTTGAATAGCTCACGCAAGGGGTTTGCTCTCCTAATAGAACATTTCGGTTTATTATTTTCAATAAAAATCCGTTCGTTTGCTCTCTTAAGACTTTTTCGAAATTACCGGACCAAATTTTACGACATTTGGATCCAAAATCCGACATTGATCCGGGATGTGCTAGTAATCTTTTGTTTTCCCCCTGGACTCGTCAAAGAATGTAGTTTCACGTTCATAATTTGCATGAGGCCTTTTTTCTAGTTTTTATCGATTTGTCCATAAAAGCAGTGCAGGCAGATTGCATGCAGTTCACTCGTTCTTATTCCGATGAAACAGAACAAAAACAGACAAAATACCTGTTCCACAACTTTTTCAAAATTGTTTGGGGCTCACTGCGTACCTTGGCAAATGAAGCCATATACCTGGGCATGAAGCTAGATGCCACGCATTGGTGGAAGTCATCACATCAAAAAGAAGAGGTAGTCCAGCTGGCATTGAAGCAGAAGGATGTACTGGCTAACCGTCTGACGATCCACCATGACCATTGGTAAGAAGCTGCTTCTTCAAAATTCAGTACACAAGATAGTTTGGTATTGTAGTATGGAGTTGTGGGTCTACCCAACTCCAACAAATAGTCGACGAACCGCCGATGCGCCTAGATACTTCCAAAATGAAGCACTCCACTATGAACTTCAAGTGACACTGTGGGTGAGATGATACAAAAGCGAGCCACGCTTCATCTGACCAAACTATAAGATCGTGTGAATGATGATGGTGTAAAGCTCCAGAATGGGCAAAATCTAACTCGATGCCTAAAGTCTAAAACCGTATGAGCTTGTGTAGGAAGTGAATATGACATGTTCGAGAGACATGGTATAAAGTTATGCATCTTAGGTTCTGATTTTTGTATTGTAGTTATATAATTAGACTTGTACTGTTGATGAGATTACTTCTTTGCAATAAAAGCTTTGAAAAAATGATTGTCACTAACACTCGATCATTCAAGGCGATCGTAGAAGTGGCTTGAATATAAATCAAACCTACATTAAATTTGAGAGGAGTGCATTACCCGAAGTTGGAACGGGGGCGACTCGCTGTTGGTAATGTACCCTACTAACGTGGTTGCTGGTATCAAGTAATAATTCAGTGATCACGCCAAATTCCAAAGCCTAATTTCCCGCTCATCCCTTCCGCCCTCAAACTCCTGAAAACGGGTGTTTCTATTAATAAACCCCGCCACCGCCTAGGTATCCTACTGAGGTGAACTGTCGTGAATGAGTTATGGTAATTCGAGACCCCCCCTAGGTCTCACTGAATGATTCATGCGTTTTCGACCAGAGCTCCGCTCCCCTTCCAGCCTCTCTCCAAAGCCTTTGGCCTTTGCAGGGTAAATATTTATCTTGGACCCCTCTCGCGCCTCTCTTAACATTTTCCTTATAAACACAGAGTTATGTTTTTCGATGGCGAAGAGAGGGGGAGTTTGGATACGTTTTGGCACCTTGGAGAGGCGGAGTGGTCTCTGGGATTTCGAAGGGGTTCTCTGGAAGGCTGCATGATGGCTCTCCGGCAAAAAAGCTTTTAGCTTCTTACTCAAAGTAGGGCCATTCCGTTTGACGTATACGGACATAGCAGGATCGAACTAACAGATGTTTGTTATCACAATCCTATTGTCCTAACGATGTGTTTGTTGTAATGAAATAGGCCTTGAACTCACAGATCCTGGTCTCAAACTGAAACTGGCTACCAATTTGGGTGTGACACATCTTCTCAAATTCTTTATCAGGATTGATGAAAAAAAGCCAATACAAATACCAATTGCTCTTGAAGGATTGTAATAGACCCGCCTCCCCACCCCATTTCTATAAACAAACAAATAATGAACAACGACAGTTCAAATATCCTGTTTGATGGTATGTGCCCTGTTTGAGTTCAAGTATCGAGCCATTTTAGAAGATTCACTTCACTTATGCCGGGATTGTGGAGTGCAAGGGTTTTTCAAGTCCTATATGATTTCCTGTCACGCCAACACGCAATTGTCATTCATTTACAACGTTTGTCTGATGAGCAGCTACTGGGAGACAAATCTGACCATCTAAGTGTGTAAGATTCGAGATGCCGTTTCCATGTTAAATTCAAGATTGTCTGACCCAAATTCTGGATTTTCCATATTAAATCCAAACTTTTTCAAACCAAATTTTTACATCTTAATGAGCCATAATTTACAATGATTTGAGAGGTGGTAAGTGAAAACAATGCACAACAATACATCGATAGTTTTCAACAATCAGGTATTTGGAAAAGTTGAGTGTGAAGGAGGGATGGGCGTAAAGGAGGAATGGAAATACACAAGGAATTCTTGGATTCGTTCATTACAGAACATTAAATTAGGACAGCTGGGTACTGGGTTTTGCGGGTGGATCACCGATAGAAACATTAATTATGTTGTAATTAATTATGTTGTACACTGAAATTGACTTGTCAACTCTACGAAATGAGACATACGGAAAGAACAGTCCGGGTCACCATATACTTCACTCTATTCATGACTTTCCCCTGGATTCATTTCAAAGGAAGCTTCCATACAAGGCAGCTTTGTGCCACACCCAACTTGGCAGCTTTGTTTTCAGTTTTCTCATCAATATACTGAGGGACTTCCTAGAATGTACCAGTGTAATCAACGCATGCATTATTGCATTCCCAAACACATAGCTACGTACATCAGAAGCATTGGAATACAACATTAATAATAACACACACCCATATATCTTCATTCGTAGAAACACAGATTATTTGGTATTTCAACGTTCCGGAATTCTCTGCGTCAGTTACGGCCATTGTAATAGACAGAATATGCAGGGATAGTGGGATGTCTCTAATTTAATATTTTATTTTATTTTATTACGAGTCTACCTACAGGTAATCGAAGCATTCTTTTCAATTTTTGAAGATGAACAATTTTTTTTCTCACCTAATTTAGATAAGATAGGTAATTTAGATTACCATTCTAAAATTACGGATTAGACCATTCTGCGAAGGAAGTAGCGCAGCATTTGAAAGGGGAAACGAATTCGCTCTTAATGAATGGAGGTTCCATTTTACATTAGAAAGTCCTTCCACTAACCTCAAACTATAGTGTTATCATTCAAATTTCGGCTTTCTGAGTTAATTAGAACAGAAAATAGCGGTTACAGATTTTCATGACGTAAGATATTTTATTTCCCAGGTCCTGCACCCAATATTCTGCATAAGGACACGACTTAGAAATCCACAGCTAGAACAGATGAAATTTAACGAGGTAAAATAAAACACCTGTCATCTTGAAAAACTCGATTTCAATAGGAACTCTTGAACGTAATGCGGGGTGGGCTCATGCGATTCTTTGAAGGCGCGTCTTCTTTCCATTCGAACACAAAAACGATAATGGTGTCATTTCAAAAGTTTTTGATGTTCGGATTTTTGAAATTTCAGCAATTCGATTTCATCCTTCAAGATTGATATCTACTAATAATGAAAAGTTTCTGTAGTTCAGAAATTGGGAAGAAATGGTCCACATCCCTGTCATAACAACATTACATGACGACATGTTTTACTGAATTTGTGCTAGATGACTATAAAATACCGAATAGCACATTTCACAATACAACATAAAAACATCTACATATTGATTATTAAGATATCCAATGAGTATTGTAATAAAAAACTTTTCTTCGAAAGTATAATAAATACTTTTTTATTCCAATAACTTGCAGATTTTCAACTCGTGAAACTCAAAATCTTTAAATCAATTTTCGACAAAATGAAACTATTGCCATGGCTCCAAAAATTGTAAAAGGAAAACTTTTCAAAAATTGTTTTCTTGAAGCCGTTTTGGTGATTTCTAAAAAGATTCACAGAGCTTAGTACTTTTATTGGTTCAATATTCATGTGCAGTAAGTTATTTATTTATCATTCCTAACGATACCTCTCCTTAGGATTGAATTTAAAAAGTCCTTCTTTTGCAAAAAATAGGCTATTTGAAAGAAATACTAGATATAACTTTTTGGGTAAATACCATAAATTGGTGAAATTTCAGAAAAATTAGATTAAAAAAATAATTTTTCAAGTACAATTTTTTTTCGAGTTTTATACAATTTCAAGTCATTTATCACATTTTAGTAACTATTACTAAAAATGTGAAAAGGAAAATGTACTTGAATCTCATTAATATGCACTAACTAATCGATTAACTATGTGAAAATACCAAACATGTCGAAAACTAGAGCCCCAACTAGAGCCTAAATGTGATTTTTGACTCAAGTATCATTAATACTGGTTCATCAGTTTCAGAGAAAAGATCAGGACGGCGTGAGGCGGATGGCGTACCGACGGATTTTTGGATTAATCGAGTTTTTGCAGCTAACGGGTGACGGCAACTTCGACCGTCTTCCACGGGCGAGCAAAACTATGCTAAACGTCGAGTGGACATATGAGCCCTTCAGCGTGGCTTTTAAAGTGACGTGAAGGACTGCGAACTAACGCTGAGTTGACATCTTTCGAGGTGATGTTCTTATTGAAGGGACTCATTCAACAAAATTACGATCCCTATTATTATTTTTTAAAACAACTATAATTATAAGTAGCTTTGTGTCAGCAAGGTATGTGAACTGAACGAGTTCCTTGTGGGGCCGAAAGTTCGTTTTCGGTTGCCCACCTACCTTTCAATCCCTTACGATTGTTGTTAGATTGCAAATCGATTACATACGTCTTATATGGAATAGGGAGAGATTGAAGGGGGAGTTTGACAACGTGATGTGTTGAGGTATATTGAGAGCTTTCCACAGAGCACTGAACGATTTTCTTTTGATGAGACCTGACAGTGTGACACTTCCATGGCAGCGGAGCGGTTTACAAGCAGTTTGGTCTACACACTTTATGAGCAACAAATGTCACGGAAGTTTTGGTTTGACACCCCCCCATTTAAGGGTTATTCCATCTTTTGATTTTGTGCTTGTAAGATTGACGGCGATCTGAAATGAGGGTAGTAACATGGAGAAATCTGGGTTTGTACCTACTTCAAGAGAAAGAGTACAGAAGTGTTTACTTCGAGAGAACTATACCATTTACCTGATCATGTGCTTTATCCATTATCCTTATTGATAGACGTGCCTTCAAAGAACCGAATGACCCCACACTGACGCCTTGATGTCCACCCGTGGACATGATAGAAAACCTGGTATCATGCGAGGATTATCAGCTGATATAATTGCTGTCAAATTTGTTGCAGGCGTTCCTTTTGAAAACGAGTTTCTCAAACCGTATGAATTATAATAGTGAACATGTGAATCGTAGGCATGGTGTTGTAATTACCCTTGTTAAATTTCGGTTGTTTCACCAGAGGATTTCTACGTCATGTCCATATGAGGTGTATTGCGCCGTTGGAGGGGTTTTGACAGTCCATGTGCGTAGACACATACACCTGCCTTCTTGGGAAATTCAATCATGTGCTTCACGAAAAACTGTAATGACAATTTTCTGTCCTAACCAACCTAGGAACAAGTGGCGGCTCTTGCCCTGAAACCCAGGGGATGCACCGAGACCATGACGGACAACGACGATAGGAACGTGAGACAAAAATGTACTTTTCCCAGCCAAATAAAATTTCAACTACCAACATGCAAAGGAGATCAATCTTGCCCGCTTTCTGGGCTTCAAATCGTAAAACAAACGACTCAATCCTACCTTTAAAAGAAGTTCACTAATAAGTGTGTAAATACCTAAAAAAATGAACATTTTGAAATTATTGTCAAATTTAAGAAAACCCTGTTTTGCAACAGTGAAATTCATATCTGCCCTACAAGAACTATCGTCGAGGTGAATCAATTCCATCTTTAACCCAAGCATCATTCCTATTATTGCAGCAAAGGAGAGAAAAGAAGCAGAAAAGTTTATTACTTACCTCAATGTAATCAATTATCAGCGCCAATCTACCTTTTCGTAGAAATATGGGTTGAACTTGCGAATCGTGGAACGATTTTGCTTGCCTGTGAGGTTTTTTGAAGTCCTGTCAACAGTCGCATTGGGCGCCCTGCATCGTGAATAATTACAGTTTGCTCCACCAAAAATTTAGCAAAATCACGTTTTGTAGCACTTACTGCATTCATCGCGTATTTACAGCTTACAGCTAACACACTTCAGTGACGAGGGTTGGGGACAATCAACTGATAATATGATAAGAGTGTGTTTTGATGATTCTAGCGACAACTACGTGAGCTCCTGTGTAAGCTCTTTGAAATTTTGCGCGCTTCATTTCGGACCCTCTCATTGGTTCATTTTTTGGACCCGGATCCAATCAACGCTGTGTTCTCCTTCCATTCGGAGCACAGACGGGGTTTAGCTTTCGTACAGCGAACCCTGTCCTAATCAACATATAATGCAGCAGTATGAGGTTATTTCATTTAAGCAGAAGGTTTTTCCACTTATTTCGACGTTTTAACTTATCTAGGTCATTCCACGTTTTCCAACGGCTCATCTAGGTCCAACCAAATTGGTTGATTAAACGGTCCCATAAATAATAAACCAACAAAAAAACAACAGTAATCATTAAGTACGTCCAATGACGTCTTGTGAAACGACGCAGCGCTACCAGGATTTATGATCCAATTTTCTTGCTTGTAAGTATCTCGACTACAGTTGCATTAGAGAGGGTCCTAATAGTCCGGTAGGTAGCCGTCAACTTAAACTGTGTCGTTCCCTCTGGTCTCATTCGGGTTAATTGTCCGTAAACTCGAAGGGGAGACGGTGAGGGTCGGTCTATCAAAAAATGATTTCTTCTACTTTAGAACTAGTTGGGGATGTGGGCCGCCCTTGGGGGAACTAGTTGAGGCCATCGAAACTCCTCCTTCCAACAAATCATTTGCTGCTCTTGAAAAAGTGGAATCGGAGTTTAAGTAATTGCACCGGGGTTTCCAATTCCACTGGATCGCCTAGTGGTCACGGAATTCATCTTGGAACGGTATCACAATTATATTCTCTTTTGGAGTACTACCGATCACATGAGTTACCTGGTTGAAATAGAACAACAACAGGATTTTTTTTTTTTTTCATTTTTGGTCCAAGAGCTAAATTTGGTACTCTGCAAATCCCAAAAACAGAAACTTCAAATGAGGGGTGAGCTTGGAAAAAACTAAAACATTTTTCGTTTCACCATTCCATAACACGAATGCAGACATGCTCAAAGCCACGAACCCTTAAATTCGGCTTTTTGCCCCGGAAAAAAGGGAAGAAAGTAAAGAGAGAACCTCACAAGGAGGGAGTGACGAGGATTTTAGTGCGAGTCAGGAACATCAACGAAGGGCGAACCATCTACCCTAATTTATCCCTATGGCACTCAACAAATCCTGGAATTGGACGTTCGTCTTTAGGGCATTTTAAACTTCACAGGCGACTTCCTCAAAACCCACTTTTTGACGTAGGACCGTGCGAGTTCTTCTGGCATAGGCTGCCGTAGAGGTAAGGTCTTATTGTTATGAGCCGGTCAGGTCCTTCACACCGTTGTTTTAGCCTCTTCCATTTATCATTTACCTATTACATTACACGTTTTTGGATAGCTCTCTTCGAGATCTTGTATCAGTTCAGATGAACTGAAGAAGGTGATTTGACCTCGACTTGTGATTTGACATCGGAATTCACTTTACAACAGTCAATATAATCCGGACACAGACGGGTATTCTTTCTCAAAGAAATGATAAATCAGCTTTAATCTATCTAGAAAAAACGCAGGTGTGGGCATCACTCCGGAAGGTGTGCAAAATGGGTCTTTCCATCAGCTAGGGTCAGTTCTGTATAATTCATTCCATTTTCATGCCGTTAGTGGGGATTTCGTCTTCATTTCAGGTTTTATCTGTTACCACTTTCCTTTAATCCATTCACAAAACTGCGGGATGAGGGAAAGAGGACTCGCTTTTCCCGAGAGGACACCAATCCGTTCAAACTCAAGAGGGAAAACCCCATACATGTTTTCCAATTCCCGTCGGTTATAAATCCAGTGAATAATACAACAAGTTGCTGTGTGTACTTTATTCCAATAGCTGCTTCGACAGCAATAGAACGGCGTCATAACTTGACAGGAATAATGACAGGAAAGTCTTGAAGTTGATGGAAACGAGAGGATCCCGAATCCTGTAATCTTTCCTCCAGGTTTCCGCTAAGAGCAAAGAACGTCAGGAATCCTGTTATTCTATGGCTGGTTACTAGAAGGTAAGAGGAGGCTGTAAAATGGGCCCCTTCCAAGGACTGAGGCGATATGACTGCAACACCTGTAGGATACCTCCTGAAACCAAAACGCTGCAAATTCCTTCACTGGGGTTTATTATTCAATTGGCTTGGGTTCATGATTTGAATTTATACTAAGCTTTGGAGTGTGCTTGTTTCACAGGTGATAGAGCGATTATTGAATTCCAGGAGATATGCATAGAGCACGTAAATTTGTTTTTTCAACCAAAATACCTATTTGGATTGATCAGTTGATCATATTCGCGTGCCTCCTGAAATTCAATAATCGCTCTATCACCTGTGAAACACGCACACTCCAAATCATGAACGCAAGCCAATTGAATAATAAACCCCAGTCAAAGAATTATTCTTTTTATGGTTATAAAAATGCTTCAACCCGTGTATCGGCTACAAAACCTTTTAGGAGTTCACTCCAGTATCCACGTTCACTAAATCACTAGGTTACTGTAATC
The DNA here is from genome assembly GCA_031894815.1 of Creontiades dilutus. Lineage (NCBI taxonomy): Eukaryota > Metazoa > Arthropoda > Insecta > Hemiptera > Miridae > Creontiades > Creontiades dilutus. The sequence goes on from JAVIWC010004007.1 coordinate 1,380,658, forward strand.
AAAACAAAAACAATAATAAACCAAAATAACGCAAATGTTGGCACCATAAATCGGGAATGGTTTGACCTACGGACCTGAGGAGGTGCTCATTCGATTCCTCGTGGAGTGTTCTTCAAAAAGAGTACAAATTTAGGCCGCCTTGACTTTTTTTTTTGAGGTTTTTAGGGATTTTACAAAACTTTGACAACCCTTTAACACCTTAAATTAAGTGAGAGAGCTGGCTCAAGAATTTGGGCGTCGTCGGACCAACATGGATTTTTCCTGAAAATTTCAGCTTTTTTGCATCAGCCGTTTGGGAGAAATCGTGCATACGGCGTACGGCGGACGGACGGAAATATTTTTATTGCAGATTCGGATTCTACTCCCTTTGAAACGTAAACCATGAAATTTTCAGGGGGGTTAGCATTTTTTTTTCAAGAGCGATTACAATGGTTTATCATTGAATAATAAACCAAAAGCTTCAGATTTATGCTAAAAAAAAGTACCGTTTCAAGAAACTTAAAGAAATATCTCGCACCTCCAGACCTTGCACTTGCATTCTTGATGAAAATACTTGAGCGGTCGCCAGCCCCGCTTTCCTGCTCGACCGTCTACCTGACCCTAGACGAGCTATTTTCATTACCCTAAGGTGAGTTTTCTCAAATGGTGGGCGAACGGATGATCGTACAGCAACTCTAGTGTTCTTGTTCGATTCAGAGAACTAATTTTTATTTTAATCCAACAAAAGTTATTGAGATTTCGATGTTTTGATAGTTCAATCCTTTATTATAACCAATCAGAGTTGATTGATCAAGATGCCGAGATTACAGGCACATTCCGGAATGATGTTCAATTTTTGAGCCAAATTTCGTAAACTTTGGTTCAGTTGTTTCGGCGAAAAGCGTCGAACGGCGAACGGACTGATTTTTGAAATATACGTTTGAAATATAAACGTAGACCACCAATTTTTGAGGTGGTTCGAATTGTTTAAATTGTTTGGTGGTTCAAAATTGTTTTTTCTTGATAGATTACAAGGATTTATTATTGAAAGTAATAAACCAAAACGCCTACAAGCCCAAAAGTATCTAATGTGCGGAACTGTGGGGGACGTCACTCTTTGAAACACAATATTACCGGTCAGGTCCACTAATAAACTAATCTACACCAAAAATCGATTGTTTCGGCACAAGTCGATCAAAACATAGCAGCTTCGTTGCGCCCCATAGTTTCTCAAATCGATCTCAATATGGCCGGCTCATCGCTAAATTAACTTAGCCTTTAGTAACGTGACCTCTATTAACTCTCAGTTATGAGTTGAGAACAACACAACACCTAAACAGTTGTTGCGGGCACCCTCGCTAAAAGCAAGTTGTATCGTTAACAGCTTTTCTTTGATGTTTTAATTAGAGCGCATGTTTCGATCAGCTTCGGACCCTCTGAAAAGGGATTCACGGAAAGATGTTTCCCGGAAAACCCCGTTTCACCGAAAATTCATTCGGGAAATGGTTTTGGCGTGATGCCTTTATGAAATCTTTCATCAATTCCTTTCATTTGGGTCGGCTTAAGTTTTTAGAAATGTTATAAACCGACGTAATAATGTTCCGAAAGACGCCGGATCGGTAGGTTGAGAGCAACCTAAGCTTAGGAGAGGTTTCAAGGAGATGAATCCTACTAATTGATGTGAAATGAATTGATTCAATCGGCGATTCTATTCGGCGTCAAAATATTAGGATAAGGAATATTAGATTTGGATCGTATTAACAGAATGATTGTAAATCCTCATCGACAAGATTTGGTTTTATGTAGGACCATGTTCAGGCAATATGAAGTTAGGATTTGTTAGTGTAAACACAGACATCATTAACAAACATTAACAAAAAGCGAACTCCACATACGAATTGGTGGAGTTATCAAATATCCAAATTTAGTTGGTATCCAAACATAATGAATTTTCAAAGACAGGGCGATGTACTTAACGTCAGTAACCGAGCGGTGAATTTGCTCACTAGGCCTGCTTATTGAAAAGGCCGACCCCCAGTCATTTGCAACCAAGTTTCATAATTTAGTGTTTTACCATACAGTTGTATTTTGGATAGTTTTTAATGGTTTTTTTCACTTGAAGTCTAGAAGGCAGCAGGATGTTGTGGGTTACAGTGGTTACTGACAGGAGCATAGGCGCATCCGACCTCCTGGACAAAATGAAAAAGATACCCGATAATAATTTTAAAAGTACAATATTATCATACTGTTTTCCAACTATTCACCATGAATCCTCTTTGGAGAGCAGAAGAGTTTCAAATCTACATGCCAAAAATGGATTGTGGATGGAAAAAATGATTGTGGAGTTACGAGCACGAGTCAGCCATGCTCGTAAGTGGAAGATATTCTATCCGGGTCCAAAGAATAAACCAATGAGAGCGCCCGAAGTTTCAGGGAGCACATCTTACCGTCTGCTCACCTGCTGAATGCGTGCATCTCTTTGCTCCAGAGAAAACCATCAGTTGATTGGTCCCAACCCCTGGGACATTGATTGATCTCCTTTGCATACAGGTGGTTGAAATTTGTGTGTATTTGGCTGAGAAAAGCACATTTTTTGTCACACGTTCCCTTCATGGTTGTCCGTTAGGTCATCGTGCTCAGGAGCCGCCACTGGTAACAGTGAAACCTCGATGATCCCAAGTGATTTGTGTCGGACAGAAGGTGTTTCAGATAATGTACGACAGACTGCATCTAATATCCATAGATCAGTGATTTGCATAGAAAGATTATTCTGATACAGAATTAATAAACCTCTGTGTAATAGTTTGCAGCATTTTTGTATTTCAAATCTATTTTTCATTTCATTTGACGCTAGCATTTGGAGGTACCTAAAGGGAATCATCACAAAATCCAACTTGACAGTTGATTCTTTCCAACTTTTACCTATTTCAACCAATAAAAGCATTCATTATTATTCGCAGCAAAGAGCTGATTCCCAGTTGCGGAGTGTTCTAGCAAAACTCAATTTTTCCACTTATCATGAAAAATAGTTTTTTGCTGGATTCCAATTCTCCTTTCAAAGCTCCATAACAATTTCACCTATTTCTATATAAAACGGGGACCTCAAAATTCGCAGTTTCATCCAAAACTTTACTTATCTACCAGAGAGGCCACCGTAGTAAATTTTCAGACTGGTTTTTTTCCTTCAAAAGTCAACGTATCATCAGTCATTTTCATCCCCCATTTTAATAGCTATTTCTGCATAAGTACCTTTTTCTAAAAGTGATAATTCGACTTTGCATTTACCGTCGAGTTTCTCTCTTACCCGAAGAGATGGCGTAGAGGTGCAATATTGGAAATCATCATTAAGTTGTCCATTTTCAAGAGATGTCACTGCCGTCTCCTCAAATCCTCTTTGGAATTTCCGCCCGCTAGTTTTCCGAATCTAGTTCGTTTATCTTCGTGCCTGTACGTCCGTTTCGTCGTTACTGTGTTTTGAGTTCATTTCGGGATTTTCAAGTGGCCATATGTAAGGAAACGTGAACCTCCTGAACTCCGGTTCAAGCAGGAGGAAGTCAACAAAGGCAGATAAAAAGAAGAGACGAAAAATCTCTAAATAGGGTGGGTGCGATCCACATCTTACCCAATTGAAAAGTAAACAACGGCCGTGTCAACATCATAACAAAAACCAACAACGTCGGCGCATAACTGTAGATTTCAACATGATCCTTTTTGAGATTTTTCAAAATCAACTTTTCCATGCATTCCAATCAAGAGTCAACTTTTAGAAAACACTATTCTAGATATCTGACGAACGAATGGTCTTCAGGTGTATTTCCTGTGGGAGCCAAGTTACAACTTCTCAAGCCGTTCAAAAAATCGTTAAATTTTTTAGAGTTATAGGTTTTTTGCGTTTCCTGAAAATTTTTTCAGAAGTGGAAAAGTTGAGTTTCGCTGAATCACTCCTTCAGTTGTGGGCGATAATTTCATGGGGTATAAGGAGGGCATCGAGCAGGGCTTTTCGCAGCGCCACGCGAGAGGTCGATTTCGTAAACGAGCTCAAATCCCGGGTCGGCATTAGGCTTAGAGATTTCGCGAAGAGGTAGAAAGTCATCAGGTGAGTGAGAGACCGGTGTTTGAGAACCTACATCGCAACCCGTCATCTGGAGGATCAGGGTTTGTAATTCCCCAGGCACACGCCTGCTGGCCTCGGTCTTGTGTTATCTTCAGCCGCAAACTCCCCAAGGGTAAGGCGATGCAGGGAACCGATCCCCCGAACGCAACGCCCCAGGAGAGATACAGCCCCCCTCACCTGTGTTAATTAGTAACGAGGCACAAACCACGTCTAACCAACAGTGTCGCCTGTAGACAGAGATCTGTCACCGTCTGTCACAAACAAGTTCAAACAGTCACGCCTAATCATGAACTGGTTAACAAGGTTTACTTCCAGTGATCGATATTTGAATACAGCAAATTAATTGATTAATTCCATTTTGTACTTTTGAAGAAATCCACCGTAGTTATTAAATGGGTTAAGTTAGGAAAGAATGTGTGGAGAACTGATTAAGAACTATTAAGGAGCATCTGATTACAGATACAGCCCGTAATTTCATTTCTCTCTAGATCACAGAGTCGATCCCTACAAGCAACAATTTTCTAAGACGAAAAGGAGTGAATTGGTTCACCCGTCTGATCATGATGGAGGCCAGCATTGCATTCTTCTTTCGATGTCCCAAACCGGTCCCCTTATTCAACTGATTACGGTGAAGCACTTCATTGTATTCGTCTCAGGTTGGTTCAGAAAGAATCAGTATCACATCCCAGCTTCCTGGAATCAGCAGACGAGAACTGGGATCAATCAGCTGATATCAGGATGGAGGCTATAATTGTGCACGACGCTTGACTCTCCCAAAGAGGTTCCCTTACTTAGCTGATTACGATGAAGCAAGTAATTATATTCGTCTCTTGATGTTCGATTAGCAGATAAGAACTGAGATCAATCAACTGATCAGGATAGAGGCCATCATTGCATATGTCTCTTGATGGCCAGAAACAGATCCCTTCAGATCACCTTCCCCCACACCACACTGAAAATCTGAATTAAAGAGATACCTCAAAGAAATTTCATTTTTTCATATTGATATGACTTGACTTGACCTAGTCATGACTTGAGTACACCACTTCGAGCCGCCATTCCCAAGAAAATGTTCTGCTAACCACTTCACATTACGTCCTTCAAAATAACGCTTTAAAATCAACATCACGACACCGTCTTCTCCCCTTGTATTCTGACGACCAACTAACGAAGAAAAGGATGAGGTATGGTAAGCCTAGTCTGCCCCCACCCTTGCTCCGATTATTTTGATCATTTTCTTATGGAAATTCTTCTTATGCACAGCAAATGAACGAAATGCTCAGAGTTACCTTGAAGTTGAGCTATTGAGGTAGCTCAACCTTTTTCCTTTAAGCATATCAATTGAAGTATTTCCTCCATTTTTTTAAAGTAAAAGCAAAAGCTTCAACTTTATGGACACCACCCAAGGGCTGCCCTGAAATGACCTGGGTAGGAAGGATAAAAGGTAACGCTAAAACGGTAAAACCTAATTCGCCAATAATATACAATGATAACGAGTTAACTCTCGGGAATATAAGAATGAAAAATAGTTGGAAAAAACGAGGTACAAGGTTAATGCTCAAGGGTCGAGATGATAAATGATAATAAACCACCAAAAAATAAGTCATTAGGAATAGCCTTATTGAAATTGATAGATTATAAGGATACAGGTTAAGTTTGTTATACGAAGGCTGGAATAAAGTTAAATATTTAATAACATTCCGACGTTTCGGAGTGGTGGGACACTCCATCATCATAATCTAGGAACATACAATTAATATTATTCATAATACCCCACACCACAGGGTTTTACATTATAATATTACTATGTCTAAGAATAAGTTACCTTTGTTTTTAAATTAATATACTTACAACTTCTTTTGGTATACTTTAATATACTTAATTAATATACTTACAACATATATATGATGCTAATGGTTTGATTATTTTAAATTAGGATTTATTGTTGACCAATTTGACTGCAGTGAGCAGACAGCTGCTAGTAATATGACGAGGATGTATGTCCAAAAGAAGTTGTAAGTATGTTAATTTTAGAAAAAAAGGTAACTTATTCTTAGACATAGTAATATTATAATGTAAAACCCTGTGGTGTGGGGTATTATGAATAATATTAATTGTATGTTGTCCTTAATTTCCGAAACGTCGGAATGTTAATGAATAAATAAATAACAAAATTCCAGCCTTCATATAACAACACCCCGTTTCCTGGTGGATAATCTATCATGTTGAAATTGTTTCAGAAACATTCCCATTAAGACAATTTTGGAATATTCAACTTAATTTTGAGGTGTTCACCAAATTTGAAGCTAGTTGTACTCTATGGCTGAAGAGGGCGTAATCGAAACCTGAACTTATCTCCCACTAAGAGCCGGTCGGTTCTGCAGTGCCAATTATAATTACGACCCCCTCACCACATCAAACCAACGAAGATCCGATTGACGGGCCGCCGTTAGAAATGTAATGGCAGGAACCTTAAGAGCCAATAACAATTACTGGTTTCTGCTGTCTTGATATCGGAATACGATAGCTCTGGTGACTAGGTTACACAGAATATTATTGAAGTATGGACACTGCACCCTTCACGCTTCTTGGAACTGTTGCTCCTCAACATAAACTTGAAGGTCGTGCAGGCTAATCGCCTTAGCCCTGGGAAGGGGTGACTAGTTCTTTCCATCGTCCGTTCGTGCTATGACAGATTGGTCTTTCAATCTGCTCAATCTATACAAGAAACAAACATCGAAATACAACTAGTACTTCTTAGATTTGACGACAGTTGACGATGATAGCGTCGACGCATCGAAATGAATCGCTCTAAAAAAACGTTTCACTCAATTCAAAACGTCCAAAACAACTAAACCCCGTACTAAACTCAGATCGGGGACGAATACTATACAGCCTATTCGGGTTTGAGGAGGAGTATCTAAGGATTTGAAATTGTGATTGGTATTGTTCTTTGTTTTGCTGTTTGTGATCCCTGGAAGACATATGGAATTTTGAAAAGAATTCGGAGATATTTCACTGTTGTACGATTTCAGCATTAGAAAATGCGTGTTTTTTAGAATTACCCACGTATTTTGTTCTGATTGTGTACGCATAAGTATGTGTGTTTCTCACTTACATTGTATTATTAAACACATATCATAGTTGTTGGTTGTGATGTCATTCAAGACATCCAATTGGAGCGTATACTATGTTTATTTTTCTTTTTTGGAAACGTTTCGTCCCGCTATGGGGACTTCTTCAGTCATGTCATTATGTTATATTTAAGTATGTGTATCCAACCAACATCATAGTAGTCAACACTCATATGTTATTGTTGGAGTGATTTTCTCCTTTTGTATAAAATCATCATTGAAAATCCAGAAAGGAGTAGAGAGTTTTTTGTAACATAATTCATGAGAAAATAACTTATTTTCATTATATTTTCATCATATTTTTATTATATTTTCTCATGAATTATGTTACAAAAAAATCTCTACTCCCTTCTGGATTTTCAATGATGATTTTATACAAAAGGAGAAAATCACTCCAACAATAACATATGAGTGTTGACTACTATGATGTTGGTTGGATACACATACTTTAATATAACATAATGACAGGACTGAAGAAGTCCCCATAGCGGGACGAAACGTTTCCAAAAAAGAAAAATAAACATATTATACGCTCCAATTTGATGTCATATCATTGTTGTATTGAGCTTTGGCCATAATATAAGTGAGTAACAGGCAGACAGACCCATGCAGGCATAGTCAAAGTCTATAAAATTTGCCATTACATATCACCCATCGCCGAGGATGTTCCAGTAATCCCGGCATTCCTCACGGTGAACATCAAAGTGTAACGTTTTTGTGTTCAAAAATTAAAATCTTAATCTCAAAGTCATTTTAAATATAAGTAGTCCGTTTGAAGGCGGTATAATAATGATCAACCAGTGATTAACATTAACCAGGTTCCCAAATGATTTGATTTTTACAGCTATATTTATTAGAATAGGTTTTGCCGACCAGCTTTCACCAAGTATGGATGGATGGATTTGTCAAAAAATTCACCTCACATGCGGAGTGGATTGTGGTTGGGAATCGAAGGAAAAATATACATTTACAAATATATAATTAGAGATAGGAGGGATTTAACGTATTTAATTGATGTGGTGTGAGCATTGTAGGTATCATCAATCACACGAGACGTTGTGTACGATTTGCCGGGGAGTGGAATATCCGGAGGGCTAATCCGCATTAGGGTAATGGTGTTCATCCGCTGTTGTCGATACCTCATCTCACCCTGTGTTTCGAGGCCTAAAAGGAGAAGAGAAACGCCTACTGGGAATGAACGATCGCTTTTGTTAACTCCGGATTGATCACCCGACGACAACCCTTCGGTATCTGTTGCCGTTAGTCAAGTTCCTTCCTTGAAAGGCATCCGAAGCACTGACGGTCCGCGTGGTCGTGAGAGACGAGTGATACGGCCATTTGCCTTTGTGGTGGTGCCTGGTTATTAATTGACGTCGACGTATTAACCCGTAGGAAGGGAGCCTGCATCAGAGTCCGACCCTTCCGAGGGGGTATCCACAGCTCAAGATCCCTCAACCCGTGCGAGGTAGGTCGATCGAGCCTGCTGGTCTGTTCTCCTTTCCGGAATGACTGGTATTTTCCCGGGAAATACCAGTAGAAACAAGATATCATATTCAAGAAGCTCCCATGGAGACAACCAGAGTTGTTCAAAATGTAGTTACAAGTACAAACCACATGTAAACGTACTTGTAATTGAAATTCTGGAGTTTGAAGGTAGAAGTACAGAAATGATTATTAATCTTGGTGCAAGTATAAGCACATCAGGAATTTTTTATAACCCCCTTCCATTTTTATCACTCTGCATTTTAAGGTGAGAAGATTCAATGGTCTTAGAATTGATGTAAAAAATCCATTCTTTCAAACGTGGACTACACTTGGGGTCTTGTTGGTCTTAACTTGTATCCAACCTAATCGAACTATCCGCATAGATGTTACTGACCAAAAACTGGTCAAAACAGTGCCGAAAATATGTCTTTCCAAAGTGGGGTGTCATTTTTTACTACTAACCAAGCAAAGTACCTTGGGATGGCGATTGACGGCAAATTGAAATGGAAAGAGCATGTAAAAAAAAAAAAAAAAAAAAAAAGCGGAAGGAGCTTGATATTAGGTATCGAAAAATGTACTGGCTTATGGGCAGACACTCGCAGCTGTCAACGTCTAACAAGCTTATGTTGTACAAGCAGGTCCTGAAACCAGTGTGGACCTGTGGTGTGCTATGGGGCTGCACTGCTAATAGCAACATCAAGATTGTACAAACATTCCAGAACCAAGTATTGAGGAACATCGTCGGTGCACCTTGGTACATTCGGAACGACAACCTTCATAATGATTTGAAGATCGAGAGCGTCGCTGCCACAATAAGAAAATTCGCCGTTAAACACTCTGAACGGCTAAAGGGCCACGTCAACGCAGAGGCCGTCCATCTCCTTGACGTTGACAACCTTTTTCGAAGACTAAAAAGAAAAAAAGCCGTTCGAACTGACACTTGACGTATAAAGTAATTTATCGCGAGTGAAGTGCGAACAAACTATTATTATTAGAACAAAAGAAACTCCTGTTATGTACAAGAGGACTGCATATAGTCGATTTTGTTATATGGACTGCCGGCATGGGGTGGTGCTTATGCCACGACTCTCAGCCCCGTGAACGTTTGTCAGAAAATCCTGCTTCGTGTTATCACGAAAAGTAAATTCCTAGAGCATACAGAACCGCTGTTCCGAAAATTGAAAATTTTGAAATTCCAAAGCCTATTTGGAAGCTATTAGCGTTAAGCAGTTGTTGAAGGAGAAACGTTTTACCTACCCTTCTCATGAAATAACCACAAGATTTCAATCGCAGGGTAATATTAATTTACCATGTGTTCGTACAACTGCCTCTATGCACACATACTTTTCTACTGGAATAAGAGTAAGAACATATTAATGTAGAGCTATTAATATTTAGGTAGAGCTGGTAAGCAATCCTAAAAAAGTTGACAGTGTCCTAAAAAAATGGTTCATAGACCACGGGTGAAATGTTTTATTGTCCATTTTCTGTATCAAGTTTTTCACTTTTACTGATGTTTTATGTGTCTTAAAAAAGTGGTTCATAGACCTCGGGTGAAATGTTTTTTGTATTAAGTTTTTCAATTTTACAGATGTTTTAGTTTCCCTTTTTTTGTGACGAGGTATCAACTCGTTTTCCCTGTCTCGGGTTTTACCCACTAGGGAAACTATATTTCGAAATAGTGTATATAATACTATGTAATTCAAAATCGAAATAAACTTTCATTTCATTCATTCATTCATGTTAAATTATGATACTAGAAATAAGTTACTAATAAATTGTTGAAACTGACTTGATTGTAATTAAAATAAATTTGAAAAAAAAAAAAATTTGTTTAAGTATTTTTTGACGAAAAATGAATGGGATGGGTCCCAGGCCAGTCCGAGTGCATCTGATTTGGAAAATCTCATTTTTAATGGTAAAAATGGCTTGATTAATTTCGAGCTTGAAATCCACCTAAGTTTTGGTCAACCTTCTTCAGTCTTCAATGTCAACGCAACTGTCAACTTAATGTCAGTGCAAATACTGAATTCAAGCGTTTTTACCCTTGTTGGATCTTTATTTGATTTCAGTGGTAACATTATTGGTTCCGTAACTCACTCTTTACGTTGGCGAATTTACACTGGCGTTATTAACTAGTAAGTAACGTATAGTGAAAATTATAGAGACTTTCGAGCAAATCCAAAACCCAGGGCCAAAATTCCGGGTCCCCTTGAAATACAATTGATAACTTGAGAAAAATGTATCGCCTAACCATCGTTTAAAACAATAGATTCACACGTTCTTAAAATCGACCATCGCTAGTAGGAATAATTTGAGATTCAGTCAGCGATATAAGTTTTCATGTTGCCATAAATTCGATCCATTTAGAAATATTTTTTAGAGTTATAAAGAAAGGAATGAGTGGTAATAAATTAAAACTAGTAGGTTTCATAACAGTTTAAGAACTGTTCTTCAGATCGCAGTGTTGTTTATTGTCATAATCGACTACTGATATGCGAGTCTCGACTTAAATGCAATAAATTATGTTTAAGCCCGTTTGATAGGTTACGCCATTGCGTGACCCCATTCCCAAAGTTTCTGGCTTCGGAAGATGAATAATGGCGTTATGTAATTAATGCCGGTAATGCAGTAATAATTTTTGTATCAACGAAGATGGGCTTTCCAGTAACGAGAGAATCTGATGTGTCATTAATTTATCCGTGTCATTCGGGTTTGGAATCAATAGCTGTAAATAACTTGGATGCTAATGGATGCTACATTACCTTGAAACCAGAGACTGGAGAATACTCTCTACCAGGATACTAAACCGGCTAGTAGAACTAGTACCACGGGAAACATGGTGGGATATTTACTGTGAAACAAACGTTTTCCACCCAAAATCGACTCGCCACAAAAAAAAATTAGTTTGGCATCGGATCTTATGTCTTCTTTTCGCTGAATCGAATGGTGCCCTTGTGGGTCCTACTAGCTCATCAAATAAGGGATTTTCGGGCCCTCTAACCTGGTCGGAAGAGCCGAATCAACAGTTACGAATAGTTTCTTACTAATTGAAGTTTTCGGATTTTAATGTTCAGTTTGAAAATCTCTCGTTTGTTGAGCGAGGGGGCCCGAGAAGGTCAACATTCGATTCAGTGAAAAAAGACGCATCAAATTCGATGCCTAACCCTTTAAGTGAAAATTTATTTTAAAAAAAATGAAGCTACTGCAATGGCTCTGATTTTTTTAAATAAAAAATTTCCGAAAAAGTCTGTTGAAATCCATTATGAATTATTCCCGGATTTTAATACGTTTTTATATGTATTTTATATAACTCTCGATAAGATTGAAATAGAAACTTCGTTCTTGCGCCAAAAAATCAAGCATTGGAAACAAAAAGGATGAGATCGACTTTTTGAGAACATTACATAGGTCAAATTTCAAATTTATACCACAAAAATCACAAAAAACGACGAAAAACTGTTGAAACAAAATGAATAAAACTTAACTAACTAACTTTAATAACTTTCTCATTAAATGAGAACATTTTAACATGACTCAGTGGGTAAAAAATACGGCAAAATGCCGTATAAAGAAATTAAATTCACGGTTTTTTTTCTAATCGTGGCTCTAAGATCGAATTTAGAGAGTAATTGAAGAGATTTATGGCCATTTTAGTGACGTAAGGTCGGAAACACAAAAACAATGTTAAATTAAAACTGAAATAACTCACAAACCAAAGCTTCTATAAAAGAGAAGGAGGAGCTATTTTTTGTTGCGAATGACCCTTTGGAATGATCTATCCGTGGCTTCCCATTTGTCACACCCTGTATAAATGAAACTCTTTCTATTGCATCTAAAATGCAATTAAAATACAATTTAATTATCCTAATATCATAACGCGTTTCATAACTTGTAACTGTATGTAACATAGACTTCGTCTAATAAACCAAGCTCAGCGATTCAGAGAAGTTCTTTATAATTCAGGAATAATAAACCTTTGTGTAATAATTTGCAGCGATTAACTCTGACATTTAAGCCGCAAAAAATAGTTTTTAAATTCCTTGGAACGAGTCAGCTAGTATGAAATCCTTATTGGACCAAATGTAAAAAATTATGCAAAAGATCTCTTATATAAAACTTCGAATTCTCTCCTGAAAAATAGCAAAATAGGTCCTTAGGTTCCTGCTGTAGGGAACCAGTTAAATAATGCATTAATTCATTACAAAACCATTTTTAATTATGTATTACTCAAAATGTGTGTAACACCGGTGTCACACTTACAAGTAAGATAAGGGCAAAATACGATCTGATAGAAATAGAGGGACACTAGCAGGTAATTTACGTGAATCCTATTATAACGAGCAATATAGATCTCCACGGGACGGCTGTTTAGTTGGTTTACACAGCACTAACGACGGGTGGCAGTATGCAAACGAGACGAAAGTGATTAAGCCTCATGATGCGGTGGACTATGATATACATGTGGGTAATATGGTACACATATATATACACAAACGTAAATGTACATATACCAGACATACGTCAAATGAAGGAAGTGGTCGATCGGGAGGGCGTGTACAACGCCGTATCGGGACATCGCCTGTCGAAACTGTTACAGCTCTGATTAGGTAAGTAATTGCTCCTCTCGACAGGGCATATTACACTGGAAATTTCCATTTCACCTATACTTAACGTTGAGTTAAAAATCAATGACGACCTGGATTTTACGGTTATTTTCAACCATATCATTTCATGAAATTCAAATCGTACGGCGTATCAAACAATTTCAGCCGTAAAAAATTATCATCAGAGCGAATTCTATTGCTTCCGAGTCTCCTTATGGGTAGTGGAAGCTTTTTTTTACTTTCAAAGATGAGATTTCGGTTTATTATTTCCAATAATGAACCTTTTTAATAGATCAAGAAAACTGAAATTTAAAACCGGACCTCAAAATTCATTGGTTTACGTTTCAAGATACGTAGATGTCAAAAATCGAATTAAAAAAAAAAAAAAAAAAAAAAAAAAAATCCGTACGACTGCCGTACTCCGCCCAAAGCTCTTTCCAAAAACTACTGGACCAAAGTAGGAAATTTGTCCAAAAAACCCAACATCGATGTAGGATGTGCCAGTATTGTCGGCATCTTCATTCTTCAATCCTAAGAGATCATATTAAATTTTAAGGAATAACCATCAGAAAATCGAAATCCAAAAAACATTTGGTGTAAGAGGGTAGTTTCATGTTTGATGTACAATCATCCGTTCGCTCACCATTTGAGAAATCGGTTAGTAGGCGGTTGGGGCGGAGAGCCCTTTCAAGGGGAGATCTGAGCCAGACCGCGTGGCTTGCGGTAGCCCAAGTACTTTACTATTGAATGCAGTTACAAGATATGGAGGTGAATACTTTTGATATTGCTCCACAGACTACGACTAATATAGGCACTTACATCAGTTATTTACGTAGAAGGGTTATGTAATACAAAAATATTAAACCTCTGAGCAATACATTTGGATAGTTCTTGTCATGATGTGCCATGATTAAAAAAGGCAAGCGCTCAACTCTCAAAAACATCTCCAATATTTGGCTCTTCGATTGAAGACAGACCTAAAATATAGACCCTATGACTCTGAAAACCAAGAGTGCGACATATGTAGTAGTAGAGAAGTGGAAAACAGCTATCACTTCATCGGGAGGTGCTCGGCTTTATGTGAGGTCAGGAGAAGGCATTTGGTTTAGGTGGAATTGGACTGGCATAAATACCTAGAATTGCTAAAGAAGGGTGACCCAAGGCTGATGAGGTAGAATTGCTTGGTCCCTGAGGTATAGAACTATAATTGAGTATGGATTTAATAGTGCCTAACTTAAATATTGTAGGTAGTGTCATTTAAATTGTGGGTAAATTTATAGCTAAACACCAAAACGTAGGATGCACTGTAATTTAATAATAAAAGTAATAATAATAATAAAACATAATTTGTATCAGATTATATTTGCCATCGGTGTCTCATCAGTTTTTCAATTATATTTGTTGGTTTATAGAAGTCTCAGTATCATAGAACTAACAGGTGTGAGGAAGAACTATTTATTTATTGTGTATAAGATGAACCCATCGGACGGCCATGTGGGCCACGATTATCGCATGTTTCTTTGTTCTATCTTTTGCAAAAATGTATACTTATAAATAATAAAGCATGTTTTATCTATCTATCTACCTATCTATCTAGTCATGAAATTATGTTGAAGGATTTGATTTCGACACCTATATTTATCACACTAGGTACTGCCTATCAGGTATCATGGATGAGTTAGTCATATTAAGTTGTTTCAAACAAATTCAGCATTGGAAACAGTTTTCCAAATCAAATTCATTCAATAAAATTTTTAAAAATAAATAAATAAAATAACAATAATAATAATATAAAATAATTAAATGGCTCCAATATTTCAGGAATCTGAAGAGCCCGACCAAGCTGTTTCCGCTCTTGGAGCAAGAAATCCTGAATCGTGACGTTTTTGTAATGTCAGAGATGATAATTTTCCATATTTTTTTAAACACATTTCTTCTTTGTTTTTATAAAAATACTTTATTTCTTTCTATTAATGTATTCCCTTTTACCCGATACCTTTCCCGGCACCTTCAAGCGGTGTTTTGGTCCTAGTTTTTAGGAATGGCTCAAATGGTTACAGTGACATGGGAGCAACTGTTAAAATATGGAGGTGTACCCCCCCCCCCCCCCCCTCATGAGTCTTAGGATGCATGATAATCTCTACTTTTCAGAACAACGACTTGATGCGCAATTCAAAAGAATTCAAACAGAAGTTAGAAAATTATCATTTAAGGAACCTGTTGGGTAAGCACAACTTAAAACTCAATAATTAGTAAAAATTCAAAATTATGAAAATTATTTTTTTTTGTTTTGGTTCAAAAAATGTACAACCTGGCTTTCTTAGATGTAAGCGAACTCCTTCCTTCTCACTAAATTATATCTGCTTTTGAAAACAGTTGCTCATAAGAGACAGGCGTGGCTACCACAACGTGAACACACCCTCTCTCATTAACGAGAATCGGAACCGCCGCGTCATCTCGGTCCGTGGAGCTGCACCCAGAACTATACCGGGAAGGACTAGATTGCTGTCACTGCTTGGAACAGTTCTATAGATATAACCGGTTATTACAACTGATAACTGTTGGATTGCGGTAACTGAATAACGAGTTATTGGAAATAACCATTTAGCCCATCCCTAGTTCAAATCGTTTGTCAGGGCAGAGACCTTACCAGTCTGTGGAACTGTACCGGGCAGGACTAGATTGCTGTCACGGCTTGGAACCGTTCCGTGATGAGGCTAGATTCCATAGTATCGATACAGCTGTACCGAGACACCTCTAGGCCCTTCATCTCTCAAAGCAAAGAATACTGAAAGATCGCAGTAACTGAATAACCAGTCATTGGGAAGTAACCATTTAGCCTATCGTTCGTCAGGGCAGAGACCTTACCAGTCTGTCTCAAAGCTGTCAGAATTCCGTGAAGCAGGTATCGATACACGTTAAATTGATGTCTCAAAGAAATAAAACTGAAGCAGGTACATACGACGTTAAATTGAGAAAAATTGGGGAGGTACGAAAATTTTCCCACGGTGATGCGAGTGAGTTACGTCTTACTGATGAAATGGGTTATTATAACTTTACTGGGAGATTGCAATAACTGAATAACCAGTTATTGGGAAGTAACCATTGAGCCTATCCCTAGATCAAATCGTTCGTCAGAGCAGAGACCTTCCCAGTCTGTGGAACTGTGCCGGCTGACACTGCTTGGAACCTTTACATTCCATAATCCTGGTACAGCTCAACAAATGGGGATTAAAAAAAGATTCCTATGGTGATGAGAATGAGTAACGTGTTATAATGAAATAACAGGTTATTGTAACTGGTTATCTTGGATTGCGGTGACTGAATATCCAGTTATTGGGAAATAATCATTTAGCCCATGCCAAGATCAAATCATTTGTCAGGGGTTTTTTTTTTTAATTTTATATGGAAATTCGTGTTTTGATACATCTCAAATTAACCTTCCAAGCGGTTCGAATAACACAATTAAACCGACTCCCCCGAGATCCATCTCTCACGTCTTGATTTCAAAGCATCAGATTCAACAACTCACTGAAAATTCCAGGAAGTCAGTAATTAGTTTTCCTCGGAACTCCCGCTCGTTTTCCACGCAACACCGGAGGAATCAACACGTGTTTTTATTTGTTTTTTCGTCGCTGACCCGCGGTAGCTAATTACCGTAATTACTTTCATTATCAAATGGTCCGATGAGCGCTAACTGACGGTGAGGGACGTCCGTGTCGGGGCAAATCGATCGATTTTTTTTCCCCTGCCGTGAAAACGGCGGGCGTTTTAGGGAGCTGGGCGCCGGGGTAATTTAGTTCGTGAGTTTTCCCGGGAGATTGATTGGCAGGTGTGATATCGGTAGAGCGGTTTATTACCCTCAATACGGACAGGATTGACTCGCCAACGTAACGAACGTTTCGAACTGTTTACCGCATGACGATACACTTGTTTTAACATCCCCCCCGAGGTAATTACTTCACGAGTTGAACCTAGCTGTCAAATTTCTGACTATACTCACAGATACAAATTGCTTTTTGACATTTAATCTGCACAGGGTTCAGTTGTTCGTCACTTTATCCAATCATTCGCTCTAGTATTTATGGAGGACGTTGTACACTATTGGACTTCATTGATGCCTTTGCAAATCCAGCCAACGATCGACCAATTTCCTGGATGGACGATATTGCCAAGATATTTGAGAAACTGCTCAAAACTCGATTAGTGAGCTTCCTGGAAAAGTCAAAGACCATATGATCACAGCAATTTGGATTTAAAAGACGTGTCAACACAAAGGCGCTTTATCCATTGTCACGGTTGAAATGTACTCAAACGCAGGCAAAAAAGTAACTCTGACGTGCCTTGACGTGGTTGAGGCTTTCGACACTATATCAAAATCAAAACTTGTTGAAAAAACCCTGCAAATTCTTTCACTGGGGTTTATTATTCAATTTCATTCGTTTGGCTTGCATTCATGATTTGAATTTTTACTAAGCTTTGGAGCGTGCGTGTTTCACAGGTGATTATTGAATTTCAGGAGGCACAAAATACGATCAACTGATCAATCCAAATAGGCATTTTGGTTGAGAACCGATTTAAGTGCTCTATGCATATCTCCTGAAATTCAATAATCGCTCTATCACCTGTGAAACACGCACACTCCAAAGCTTAGTAGAAATTCAAATCATGAATCATTGAATAATAAACCCAAGTGAAAGAATTTGCAGGTTTTTTTTTTTTTCCAAGAGCGATTACAATGGAAAAATATTTTTTTTGTAAATTTTAAATTTCGTAAGACAGAGCATGCATATCAGAATGCTTAAACCCGTGTATCGGCTATAAACTTCCTTCTAGGAGTTAACTCCAGTATCCACATTACTACATCACTAGGTTACTGCAACCAAGACAAACAAACAAAAAAACTTTTGTTTGTTTTAATCGCAGTAACCTAGTGATGTAGTGTATGTGGATGCAAATGTTGGCACCATAAACAGGGCCATACATCGGGAATGGTTTGACCTACGGACCTGCGGAGGGGCTCATTCGATTCCTCGTGGAATGTTCTTCAAAAAGAGTCCAAATTTAGGCCGACTTGAGGTTTTTACGGATTTTACAAAACTTTGACAACCCTTAAAGGGCACTTTAAATTAAGTGAGAGAGCTGGCTCAAGAATTGGGGCGTTGTCGGACCAATATTGATTTTTCCTGAAAATTTCAGATTTTTTGCTCCAGCCGTTTGGGAGAAATCGTGCGTGCGGCGTACGGCGGACGGACGGAAAATTTTTTATTGCAGATTTGGATTCTACACCGTTTGAAACGTGAACCATGAGATTTTCAGGGGGGTTAAAATTTTTTTTTCAAGAGCGATTACAATGGTTTATTATTGAATAATAAACAAAATCTGGAAGCATCATTGATTCGAGGACTAGCATTGGAAATATTTGAATCATATAATAGTGACGGAGAACAAGCAGTCTAAATTAACAAAGCAATTTGGGAAACTACTTTAATCCGCAAATACGGCTGTTCGAAGGGCACTTCAATTGGGCCCGTTTCTAGCTATATGTAAATGAACTTGCTTCACAAAAATATTCCGGGAAGATCTACACGTTCGCTGATGATGTTGACCAAGTAAACTCCGGGCAAACATGGCAGGAAGCCCATCAAAATGACGAGAAGGATTTGAGGGCGATTGGACAGTGGATGAACGCCAACGAAATCTGTTTTCATGGATATAGCAAGAAAAACAGAACCACAATGAACATCGAGTGACGCTTTGAGAATACACAGCTGCAATTACTCACCGTGTGACTGTTCGAAAAGAAAAAAAATGAACATTTTAGTTTATTTAGAAGTGACGTTTCAACATTCAAGGTTAGTGTCAAAAGCTAAGAAAATGAGCGATACCCTGTGTTTTATACCCTGCACAGAATCAAATTTCTTTCAGAAGAACTAAAGATCAATGTTTATCAGGCACTTATGGGAAGCACTTTCAAGTACCTAATTGATAAAGTTTTTAAGATTCAAAAACCTTACTACCGTTTGCATTTAGAAAGTGGTTTCGAACCGATAGTCTTAATAGAGCTCTAATAATAGAAAGGACCGTTGTACATTAAGAGCTGAGGCCAAAAATTGGTTGGCATTTCCGGAAATGGTTTAAAATTGGACTAGAAAAACGCTGCAAATTCTTTCACTGGGGTTTATTATTCAATTGGCTTGCGTCCATGATTTGAATTTCTACTAAGGAGTGGCGTGTTACACAGGAAGAGCGATTATTGAATTTCCTATACAGAACGCAAATTTCGCGATATTTGAAGTTGACAGTTAAAGAACAATGTGCTTAGTACAGATTCAAATCATGAACGCAAGCCAATTGAATAACAGCTTATTTACCCTAGTAATAATATTGAATAATAATCCCCAGTAATAATTTTTCTTATATTATCAGCGTTTTACAATCTGAATGAATTCGGCTATTCCAGTAACCACATCACTAAGCGTTGATTAGGTTACAAATTCAATAAAAACGCAAATGTTGCAAATCGGGCCAAACTATAACTCTGACTTTATAGCCGACTTCTTCCCAGCAGCTCCACTGACTGACGGAAAAATTTTTATTGCAGATTCGGATTCTGACGGGAAAAATTTTTGGATTCGTTATTCATTTTTGAAAGTGGTTTTTCAAAAAGTCTTAATCAACAGCCCAAGGTCGTTTTCTAATTTAGAATCAGTGGTTTCCAACCGTGAAACAAGATACAAGATAAAAAAACGACAGAGAAAGAGCGGGAGAGCGGGAAAAATCAAACCGATTTGCATTTCCGGAGCGTGTTTGAAATTTGGATAGATAACCATCCTAACTCAGTTGTCGTGGTTTGATCGGAAAAATTCAAAATTTATGGACTACAACACGCCCGGCTGGCGACACCCGCTCACGTAGGACACGGGCTAAGAGCTGAGGCCAAGAATAGGTTGGCATTTCCGGAGATGGTTTGAAATTGGACTAGAAAAATTATAACCATCCTAAGTGGGAAAATTTCAAAATTTATGGACTACAAACTGGCGGCCTCACAAAGCGGGCTGAAACGGCGCAATAGAAATCACATCCACATCCTCATAACAAATCACATCTACATCCTTATTTGAATTGAGTTATCAACCTCTCGCTAAACAATTCAGAGGATATCATGTAGATGATGATCCTTTCAAACAAGAATCAGAAGGGCCAGTATAAGGGTGTACATGATGGAACAAAAGTGAGAAGCGCCTCTTAATGTTTTGGAACTGTTAAAACATCCCGAAGAGTCAATGAGAAGTTTAAAATCTTGCCACTATGCTCATTCACCTATATGAATCGCCTTTCGCAATGGGTCTGATTCAAACAGTTTCTCAACCTATTTCCAGCTGTTCTTGATGGACCTTATTGAAAATAAAACGCCTCCAAACATAAACGGACTGTCTTACACCTTCCATTTCGATCTAGTAGGCGTTCAGATACACCTGAGTATTTCTTTCGTTAATCCGACAAGCCAGATCAATGAAACGAGTTGGATTCTGTATAAACAGTTCTCTCACCTTATCAAACGGAGCAGGTTCGAGTAAACATTCAACAGCCCAAGATTAGCCCGCTTGAGTTAGACGTCTTCTTACAGAAACATCAAACCGTAGTTTTTAGAAGGTGTCTTGAAACCATTCCCCACAATTCCTGGAGTAGGTAGAATCAGGTTTGAGTTTATGGAATTATATTAATAGAAGTGTAACTGCAGTGTATTGTGATTATATCACTAGAGGTTTATAGAATGGGAATTATAGAAAGTCGGCCAGGTGGAAAAAAACTATGTTGATAATAATAAAACGTACTATGTTTAATTATACTCAAAATTAATATTAATTATGCTCAAAAAATTCTATGCTTGATATTTTTCCTCTTCTTGATTTGTTATTAAGGTTTCTTATTCAGAATAATAAATTAACAATAATGACAGCGAGATATTGGCTACCCAATCTTTCCGTTCAATCGTATACCTCTGGCATTTCATCACACAGAATTAATTCTGTACTACAATTCCAGAACTAAGATTTCGTATCAACATTCGATATCTTTGTAATGTACAAACAACAAATCAATTGATGTAACTACACCATATCAGTGTAATTTCTCTCCATAATATATTTGCGTTAGGCCTCCATCGAATCTGGCTTCTAGTTAGAACTGAAATCAATAGGTCATCAGGTCACGACGGCTAGCTTTTCAAGCAGAGAATTAATTCAGATTTTCTCCCCTGATTTCGGAGAATCTGCTATCTTTGCAACATGACCCTTATGGCCCCTTACTATTCCTTTATAACACACCTTACAGTATGATTCAATCCGATGTAAATATAAATATTGAGAGAATTATGTCATATGTCACCCGTTTAATTTCTTTCTAAATCTACAAATTTTGTTAAAGATCTTTTTAATTTCTACCTTTGTTTAGATACACCAGTTTATAATCGGACTTTTATTGGTCGCCATGGATGAAGGAGTAGAGTTTTAGTATTTCACGAATAGAAGAAAATATAGTTAGAAAAGAGTTTGATTGCTATATTCAAGTTTTTAACCAACTTTTCATAGAAGAGGGGCAATTACTACAGGGTGGGGATGCATTTTTATCGATTTACTGGGTGTTCAACAGGTTTACACTAGCCCTTCATTTTTCGATTCTTTTTATACATATACCCACAATCATGCGAAACGGTCAGCCCCTCGATCTTTATCTGCCAGAGGCCATGGAATATGTAGAGATCTGCAAAATCTGGGAAACTATTTGTCCGGTGTTGAAGACAAACTGAGAGAAAGCGGATATCCACGACGGTTAATTGAGAAGACAATGATTCCAGCTCTTGCGAATTATCAAGAAAGATCACAGCCAACTAATGACAGAATGCATCTGGTGACGATATTCTTCTTTGGCCTCAAAAAAATGAATGGAGTACTCAGGGATCTTCATCCGAAACCCAACTCAAGCGCGCTGGCCCATGATGTATTCAATGAAGTACCAACAGTGGCACATAGACAGGGACAAAATTTGGGTGGCATACTGTCGCACCGGCATCCATCTGTTTGGAATCAGTATCAGCATCAATGGAGCCTACATCGGTGACACCGTTCAAGATGCAAGCGGCCATAGCTTGCCGGAGCTGCATTATGACCATGGATGCATCAATAAACGAATCGCAACCGCGGCCAGTAAAGCTTCACACACTATCACTCGGACCCCCAATCACCTTTGATGAATATTTTAGCATTACAGTTTTAATCAAGATAACCCAGCCTACAAACAGTCAGAACGAGCTCTCTTTTGGTTTATTATTCAATAATAAACCATTGTAATCTGGAATAAAAAATTTTCCGTCCGTCCGCCGTACGCACGATTTCTCCCAAACGGCTGAAGCAAAAAATCTGAAATTTTCAGGAAAAATCCATGTTGGTCCGACGACGCCCCAATTCTTGAGCCAGCTCTCTCACTTAATTTAAAGTGCCCTTTAAGGGTTGTCAAAGTTTTGTAAAATCCCTAAAAACCTAAAAAAAAGTCAAGGCGGCCTAAATTTGGACTCTTTTTGAAGAACATTCCACGAGGAATCGAATGAGCCCCTCCCCACGTCCGTAGGTCAAACCATTCCAGAATGTATGGCACGATTTATGGTGCCAACATTTGCGTTATTTTGGTTCATTATTGTTTTTGTTTTGATTACAGTAACCTAGTGATGTAGTGAACGTCCTATACTGGAGTTTATAGCTCGATACACGGGTTGATAGCCGATTCTTACATGCATGAAACGCTGCAAATTCCTTCACTGGGGTTTATTATTCAATTGGCTAGCGTTCATGATTTGAATTTATACTAAGGTTTGGAGTGTGCGTGTTTCACAGGTGATACAGCGATTATTGAATATCAGGAGGCACACGAATATGATCAACTGATCAATCCAAATAGGGATTTTGGTTGAGAACAGATTTACGTGCTTTATGCATATCTCCTGAAATTCAATAATCGTCCTATCCTGTGAAACACGCACACTCCGAAGCTTAGTAGAAATTCAAATCATGAACGCAAGCCAATTGAATAATAAACCCCAGTGAAAGAATTTGCAGCGTTTTTAGTACTGCAATCAAATCGTCCCCCTGGATTCAACATCAATGATTGAGTAACCTCATAATGGTGACGATTATCACCACAACGAGATGCAAGCCCGATTCCAATATTCATAAACCACTTTTCTTCTAATTTGTGATAAAGATGATTTCGAAACATTAACAAATTCTTTCATCTTTGTATTCGCAAACATTTTACGGACAAAAGTTATACATACACTTGAGACTGAGAAGTGACCAGGCTAGACTTTGCGTAGAGTGATTTCATTTTCCTTCCTCGAATTATTAATTAATAAAACCTCCTCGAAAAGGACCTTATTTATGTAGTTGCTCAATTTAGGTCTTCATTTGCTTTAATACAGAACTAATATTAAATTAATAAGTTTCTTGATGGTATAACTGATACTTATAATCTCAAAAACAGCTTTCAAAAATATTTAATGAAATTTCTAGGATCAAGGAAGGTGGAAGAAAGGAAATGTACCCCTCTTTCCGACGGTACTATATTCTAAAATGTTGATTTACCATGAAATTTGAGGGAATCGTGATCGAATTCTCAAATTAGTATTTCTATCAATGTAGAAAATAACGGGTGAACAAGTGGGATTATTCGACTGATTGAAGTGACGTCTATCAATAATGTAAATTAATATTTATTTTTCGATATTCCGATCTTTAAATATTACAGCTTTTTGATTAGATGCAGCGATTGCGAATATTTTAGTCCCAACTAAAACAAGAGTTTTGGAACAAGTTTCATGAAGTTTCGAAAAAAAGCTCTGGAAGGCGGAGGACGAATTGTTTTCGCTAGATTCGCAGATTCTAGACATCATGAAACGTAAACCAAATTCATCTTTTGGTTGAGAGTGAATGTTCATGACTTTTGAGCAGGCGCAGAAGTTAACATTGGTCGGAGTTGTTTCTAATTATCAGGGGACCGTTCAGGACCAGTTTTTTGGAAACAATGGCAGCACAGTAAACAGACGAGACCGCTGAAAATAATTTCCTTCCGATAATAACGTAAAATATTCCAGGACAATATCAATTCGAGTTCGTTTCTAAGGTAGCTTTCCCCGGTTAATTGACTGGTTGATATCGTCAACCACATTTTCTGATTCCCCGTCTCATCTGCAGTATAGAAAACGTTGATTTCTGGTGAAAAAAAAAGGGGGGGGGGGACGTCAAGATTAATTGGATACGCCATCCGCTTTGAACGCAGCACTCGGATGCCCGTGGATATAAATTTCATTCGAGGAAACTGGCGATATGATTCGGTGCGCTTGCACGAACATGATAAACCATGTTTTATTACCTCCATGAACCAAGCTGGACAGCATCACAGATGCAAATGCTCACTGCTCATCCAATCAGATTATTGGACATCAATCTAATTACTAATGATTACATCGGGGTATCCTCTCCTTCGTGGGTGGATCAGAGTGAACTTGCAATATCCTAACACTTGGAATTCTCAATCAAAGGTATATTATTTCTATTTTAACAAGATTATCTAGTTATGTTATAACTTAAACTCACCTTTCCTTGTGGAAATACATGATCTCTGTTTATTTTTTACAGTAGCGAATACGGGGAAAGAGCCCAATTACAAACTGAATAGACTACGAAAAAGTAAAGGTAACAATTTGAAGGTAAATATTAATAAAGCTATATGATTTGAACAGGAAAGAGTATACTTTGTGATCAACAAATAATGGATTGAATGATAACATTGAAAGAGTTTGTCCTCATTAAGGACTGTTAGTGTTAGCGTGCTACGTTTGAGGACCTGTAATAATAGTTTGCCCTCCTTAGCGGACTGCTCTGAAAATAGAGATTTGATAGAATCCAGTAAAAGAATGAATCAATCCGAATCTGAAGGGCCTAGAATAAATTAAGAATTAATAGAGTGTGGGAATACAAAATAAGCAACTAAAAGCCCTATTCGATCAATTCGAATACCAAGCAACGAACAGTAAGCTAGCTTAAAATACGTTAGAAGTTCTTGGTACTTTATAAACACAATTCGATTTACTATGTTTGATCCTGGGAATGTTAAGGCGGCTGGTGGATTCATGAGTTCTCTATTTCGGAACTGCTCTTGAAAACCAAATTGAAGCCAGTATAGGTTATTACATCTCCAAACGAACGAGGTTATTCTGGAAATAAGGTAATTCTGCCAGTGCATTGAATCCTTCCCGGTTTCTCTATTCATCTAGCTAAATCTTCGTCTCTTCTGAATTCCTCTGCTCTCACTCGCTCTGAGTCTATGACACGCAACAGCGCTAACGGGAAAATGGCCTGAATAGTAATTTGACTTCTGCATGCTGAATGATGATGCAGACAATTCTGTTTGCAAGTATGATACTGTAATTTGGTTCGCTATGTACTTTCCTGGGCACATCCAAGTCCTCAAGTGGATCCTTTAATGCTCGGAGAAAGTGCTTTCATAACCAAATTGAATCCAATGAAGGATATTGCAACGTCTTTAAACGAGGAACGTGATTCTGGCAATAATATCATTAAACTTTGACCCCTTCCTGAGACCTATCTCGTTTTTGATTAATCTTGAGATTTTCCAAATTCCTCTGTTTGCGTTTGCGCATTCTGAGCATATGGCCACAGCCGCTTAACGGAGAAGTGGTCTGAATCGCAAGTTGACTTCTACATGATATCAAATTAATGATGTTTGATGCAATTCTGTTGTTGATACGATATTGCAATTTGGTCCACTGTATACGTCCTGGGTGCATCGAAGTCCCCAATCTGATCCACTAGCGCTCTATGCGAATACTTTTTGCCAATACTTCATTCAAAATGTTCAAACGTAAAGATTGGAATAAGGCAGAGCTCAAGATTGAAAGTCTTTGAGAGAAAGAAGTCGAAGAATGTCGATGCTAAACTCAATACAGGTGTAGTTTCGAATGAAATAGACACCAACTACAGTCTCACGCCCTGGAGTGAAGTATGAGAGAATATCGACGTCCTCTGAACTACCCTCCAGCTACTCCTTATGGGGCTTCCGCGAGTTCTAGAAATATAAAAAAGGGAGCAATGCCAGCGTTAAAATGGAGATGAAGGACTTTAAAGAGACCGTCGGTGAGGGTTTGCGTACAGCTCGATCGTAAAGTTGAGGCCAAGCTCCAAGATAAACTGTCTGAGGAAAGAAAACTAAACCGCAATGCCGAGCACTTTTTGAGTTACGGGGCACGAGGGACTGGATATGGGTGGAGTCTCTTGATTGTTTTGGGATGGTACGCAACGTCACCTAACTCGAAAAATAAATGTGAGATAGATACTCTTATCAACTAATAATTTCAATAGTTACACTAATAGGTATAAGTATACGTAATAGCTGTCGCAGAGTGAAGAAATTCAAGATTCATTACAGTTTGCGATCCAAAGTTTCTTGAAATCATAAACCACTGCCTATAAATACTACTCAATGTTGTTTGTATGTATGTCAATATGTATGCAGCCGCCGCAATGAGGGTTCCACAGATCGTCGTGGGAAGTAGATACCCTCTGCCTTGCCTGAGAAAGTGAGAACCCATATCATGTGGAGCAGAAATGTCCACGAACTCACGGTGGCCGCATTCTCCGTCATGATGCGGTTGTCAAGCAGGTTGCATTGTCATCCAGTGGCTGGGATGTGGAGAGAGACCGTATTCATATGCAAAGTGACTGGGGGCAAAAGCCAGATATCGTTGCCAGTAAGAGCAGAGGATCTGCCATAATCCTGGGTGTCAGTGGCAGCGTGGACATGGAGCAGACCTGAAGGGCTAAGAAAAGTAAATATGACAAGAAGGATCTGCGGCAAGCGGTATCGGATAACATCAAGGTTATTTCTGCAACCTTGTCATGACGGGGAGTGTGGTGCGGGAAAAGTGGCGCGGATTTACCTCAGCTAGGCATCTCGTCAGGAGCACTTCGTGGTATCACCACCCTCGTCATTCGGATACACCTGGGCGTCCCCACCACTTTTATTTAGTTTAGTTTTTTGTTTAGTTCGATTATGAACGTTGGTCTTGTTTTGAAACATATTTCAGATCTTTCCAGTTCAATTGTGGCTTTTATTTCCACAATCACTTCCAGTATTTCGTATTTTTGTTTATTATTTTACAATTATAAGCCTTTGCAATCGCATGGAAAAAAATGTGTACGACTCCATCTCAAATTTGTTCGTTTTACGTCAAGATGTGTAGATTCCAAATCTCGCAATGGCCGTCCGTCGAAAGAAAATGCCTTAGAAATTATATAAAAAATCCAATCATTCTGACTCTGACTTCCAATCGCCTCACACGCTTGCATGCTAGGCACCAAAAACTTATCAAAATCGAGAAAAATTAGTTGTTTGAGGTCTTTACTGACATAGGCAAGTGAGGCGTCATTTCCTAAAATCCTTGGTAGCAAAATCGACAAGAAAGGTTTCAGATCCGCAGAAATTCACCCATAGCAAATAATAGCAATTTCCGAACCAAAAAGTGATAGGTTGGAGGGAGCTTCAATCCGATTGGTCAAAAGGTGTGGGGGAACATCCAATTTTGCGGTTTCTGAATGAAAAGAGATACAATTCTATTGGTTCGGATTGTGAAAGAAGGGAAATTGAACAATATTGATGATGGAGAGTGGGGAAAGCAGATAAAGGTAATATAATAGAAATAGAAAAATAGAAGGGCAAAGCTATTCGAGAAATGAACTTATTAATGGGGGGAATATCCTCATTTAAGCATTTACTAACTCTACCGCTTTTAATTATTTCAAAAATTTCTGGGGCATTCAGAACACCTCTTTTTGGACGAAAATGAACGAAGAACTGAAAAGTTTTATTTTTTTACATCAAAACTAAAATTTATGAAGTTCAGCCTAATTATGTAGTAAACTTTCTGAGCTTCGAATTGATGACCAGTGGGGGTGAATGGAGGTTGAAAATTCCTTCAGAAAATTGTCTTGGGCTATTAGCTAAGGTCCATTCCTAAGAATAAGTGTAACGAACCAAAAGGGGAGGATTAGAGGCCAGAGATTGTCTATTGGTTCTGTCTTAATGGGGGCCTGTAATTATTCCAAAGCAATTTGGTTTGGATTGATCCAGCCCACGGACTGCACAAGGAATTTGAACATCAAAGCCGTAAAGCTAAGTCGCCTAATTTAAAACAATATTAGAAGGAGGAGGTGCAATTGGGGCATTAGCAGAGGGGAGGACTTTAATTGGTGATAACTACACAGTCAAGATTGAATTACAATTTAAACTTGAAAGATTTGCAGAGTTTGTGGGAGTATTTCTTTCAACTCTCATTCTAATCGAAATATGCGAAGTCTACTACACACAATTTGCCGACTCAGATGTTTCGTCGTATACAATTCATTATGAGAGTAAAGGCGGACTCCATAGTCATTCGTTGAGATGGAAAATATCTTGACTCGACCAAGGCAACATCTGTGAGGTGAGATATGCAGGCGAGGAGGTTAGCCTCAGCTCCAATTTTCTCAAGGTGGCTTTGAGGAAACCTGGAGTCTAGAGCACCGAGCAACTGGGCCTAGAATATCTTCATCTGGTCCACAAAGTTCTTTATGAACACGAATTAATTAAAATATCTCAATTTCCAAATATCTCCATTGTTTCATATACTATTCGTCACGGCTTGTCAGTATGAATATGCGAATGTGATACACCTAATGCAAAACCAAGAAAAACACGCGACATACCGGTTCAAATAAAATATTGAACCGAATAGAAAGCTAAATTCAAGACTAGATCTGCTTATTAAGAATTCAGTATTAGCAAATATAGAAGACCATCCGTTATAACACTCATCACTCGAAATTCCCTGTTTGAGGGTTAGCCTCGAGAAACCCATAATAATGCACGATTAAGATGTAAACGGAGCTGCCGCACTCCTCTATCGATAGATATTCATGTCGAATTAGACATCGATTAGACGACAGGTACCTTGTATCAACCTTCCCTTCACGTCGCATCGTCCTCCAAATCACCAATAAATCGCTTCAATCACGAACACACGTGACAACCGACGAGCACTCGCTCTGCCTACAGAACCGCCCTTTTCCGCGTTTGTGCGTTATTTCATCTCGCGTGCCGCATCACCAAAGCTCCCTTCCCCCCTCATCGCCCCAATCGGAGCTAACCGGAGCATCAACAAAAATATTTGTTTCCTTTGGTTTGTCCCCCTCCTTTTCCTCATCACTCACTCTCCCTTCCTCCCTTCAACAATAGAACGGACTTTTCTTTCTTTTCTGTTGACGGGGCCGTGGCGTGACTCCCGGAGGCCTCTTTACTCGCTCCCAGTCCGGAGTTGTAGTGCCGCAGTCATTACGTCATTTTAATCTACCGAACCCGTCATTTTGGTAAATACTTCTTCGTGTTTAGCTATAATGGGTTCTTATATATCTCACTCCCTCACTGAACTACCACACAATCTTTCTCTTTTACTCTCACCGCTCTCTCCAAGCCTCCTACAGTAGACATCAGTTGCTTCACACATTGCCATTTCCTGCCTATTAAAAGCACATTAAGAAAAATAGAAAAATATTTCTATAGTTTGGACACGATACGTTCCAGACCCGACGTGAGCGTCCCCGTGAGGAACGCATAAACAATGGCATATTCCATCATCTAAACGGTTTGGTTCCAGAATCTACAGCTAGAGTGGGTTGGTATCTTCATCATTCATTACCATGCCAGATATCCAACCAATTTAAAAATTTTTATATCCCATTAGTATACAATTTTAGTTTTTTGTCGCACCAGTATCCATTTTGTGAGAACCTCACGACGGTATTTTCCCCTCTGAGTGATTATTTTGCTGTTTAATTTGTTTTGTGATATATCTAATATCTTGGTAGCTTAGGTGTCAACGCGATCCATTCATTTCCAAGGTATTCTAGGTCCAATTCCGAGAGACTGCAATGTTTGTCTTTGTTTGCTATAGCACATTTCAGCTCTCTCGCCTGTACTGGTGCTTCATTGATTAATGGGCTGTCGATATCTCATTAGGTTTGTTAAACATTGGAAAAATATGATCAGGGACATCTGAACATGGCTAGGAATGGTTGTGAGAGGTTCAGACCGAAGATCCTGACCATCCCTAGACCTCCCTAATTATACCTTCCCAATGTCTAAATCAATACAAGATGACGTCACTAAATTACTCAATATGAAATCGTTCTCGAATTTCCATTGATGTTATCAATGTACCAGCTAAAACCTTAGAATGGGAGGCGATGGGCAGCATGGAAAGGAAGGTACTTGACAAGGTTCTGGGATGTCTTGTGGTTTGGATTCAACAGCGACTCTCTGTTTTCTGAAAAGCGTGAATTGTCACTTGGATGGGTAAAGAAACCAGGTTTATGTAATGGATTTGAACTGTTCCCATATCTTGAAACTGCTGCGCCTAGGTATAAACCTACAGCTTTTTAGTTTCAGGAGTATCCTCTAAGTGTTGCAGGCATTTCGTCCAAGCCCTTCTGGAAGAAGCAACTAGTCCATCCCATCACCTGCTTCTTATATATACCGATGATTATCTCCAATACAGTAAGAGGATTATGGTACAGAGCACAATACAATACAACTAATTTGTTCACCGATGTAGCAGTATCAGAAAAGTTTAACTTGGGGCTAGTTCAACCATAGAAGGTGAACTCTTAAGACTTCCAACACAGGATCTAGATATGAAAGGCGAATCAGTGTTCTGACAGATCCACCGTAAGTTTTCACTCAAAGATTAGATTCGCAGATAGTTAGCATAAGTGAAAATGCTGAGAACAACAATTAGAGATTGCTGACAAAAGTGGAGTGGGAATATTTTTTAAGGCACGGTTTACAATTCAAACATCGAAATAAGAGACATCGGTTTTGGCGGCAACTTTTCTGTTGGTTATGATCGTATCAGATCGACACATTAGTTATTGCTAATGTGTAATCCCCTATGAACTCTGTTCTATATTTCAAAGTTAATGCTGACGTACTACTGCACTGATTTGTTCTGTAGGGATCTTCCAATAACGTTTGAGTAACAGTAGCAAGATTTGAGCATCTTGAGATCATCAGTTGATAGTATTTACCTACAGTAGAGGTCCTCTAGTATTCACCTGCAGAAAGGTTGATCATAATGATATATGAATCAAAGCTAAAGTCGACAAACGTTTGAATTCGGGATGACTATAGATAGTTCCCTCTCCCCATATCCTGCAAAACCTGAGTATAACTCTACGTATTTAACACAGACTAACAATGATAACAAAGCTTGAAATGATCAGGGATACGCCTCAAATTTTGAAAAAGTTAGCACAATCAGTGACAGCTTCTATTTCAATCAACTAGAAGGTGACAGCGACATGCGCTGCAGCTCGACGGTATTGCGACTGGGAAGCTGCACAGATGATAAGGGAAAATCGATGCCACCTTTTGCGCCTAAGTGAGAGACGCAGTTTGACAACAGTTCTCTTTTCACTGCACTTAGGAGAGTTTGAGACTTCATCTCACAGGCGCGTAAAGGTGTAGGAGAAACGTGGGAATTACTTTTCACGAACAGGAGAAACCCCTCATATGCATTTAACCTACATGAATAAAATCTACATCATTTCCGAGTCAGACTTCATATTATTAAAGCAGAACTACAGTAGGCATTCGAGAAATAACACACGAGGAAAAAAACTGTTTCATATGAGATTTGTGGAGCTTTCAAGTTTAAAGACTGCCACGTTTTGGTTGATGTAGCAATTTAAAAATAAGAGATGATCAATTAGTGCCAATACTTTTAAGTAACAGCTGGCTATTGGTATTTTTGTTTTGTTTTTTCTCAATATTTTCAAATATTTGTTTGAGTCTTTCGGCTAATTTCATGATTAGCCTGATTAAGTAGAGAGGTAAGACTAAACAACGTAGAATCGAATTGACGTTGAATTGTTAATGGATTAATTAAGTTATAAAAACCGAAGTTCCACTTACATGTGATCAAGATCAACTTCTGGGTCCACTTACCTGTAAAAGAGAAAAATGTTTCATTAAAAACAAAATTCATAGTAAAACAAATTAAATACAAGGACAAGTGACGATAGAACAACCAGGCATACTTGTAGTTCAATTTAATTCAATTTAAACAATTATTTGCATAACAAACATAAATTAATGATCAATTTATATACATGATGTCCCAAAAATTCACCTCCTCCCTCCTAAAACTGTTAATTGTTGGTAATTACTCATAAATTACGAAATTAAATAGCATGCAATAATGCAATCATGCTCAACCTTGTTTTTGCAAATGTTAATTTTTAATTTTAGATTTGAAATCTACGCTCAGTTTCATGAAATTCTGTGCCGACAACCGATTTTTTTTATCAGGCGCAACCCGCTTAGTGAGTCGCTAGTTTCGATACATATGAATGAACATTGGTAAATAAACACGTGGGTTTATTATTTTCTAATAACAGGCGATTGCTTGTGTTACTTTGAGGTTCTGGAGGTGCAGGACTTGCGATTATTCGCGTAAAAGTACCAACTAGACCCCGAGTGGAGTCGATGTGTGAAAGAAACGATTTTTCATACCGATTCCAAGGCCTTAAGTGACCTGAACGGCGGACGGACATTGCAGATTTGGATTCTCCGTACGTTGAAACGAAATGTCCCAAAATTTAAGTGAGGGTTGTACAAAATTGTTGATGTACGGTTACTAAGGTGTATTATTAAACAAAATAAACCAAAATCCAATAGAAGACCAAGATCTAACCGATGGAAATGGTTTTCAAATAGACAGGATGGTTTAATCCATAAAAATTTCAGTTTTCTTAAGAAAAAAGTTGGTTTTTCATTTATTATTTTCAATAATAAACCGTAATCGCATATCAGAAATTTTGTATACCCCCCCCCCCCCCCCCCAACATTGTCATTTTACGTTTCAGAGTACATAGATTCCAAACCTGCAATGTCCGTCTGGTTTACATGACAGAAATCGGCTTAGAATGGACGTACAAATGGACTCTATTTGGTTTCTTGTTGGTCTAAACATCTAGCCACACTAGATGATATGGCACAAAAACCTGATTTTCCCAAATTTTTACAGACATAGGCAAGTGGAATTTCCTGGTAGTTTTGGACGCAAAATCGCCTGCAAGAGGTATCAGATTCGAAAGAAATTCACATGGAATCCGGAGGCTGGAGAGCTGTGACCAGGTTATCAGGATTCTCCCCCATTGTGCACAGTGAACCGTCCGAAGGATTTCTGCAAAACTGAGGCTTCTTTTTCTCAAAACTTTCGAAATACCAGGGTACGTTAAGAGATCTCAACGTATGACATTTGAACATAAAAGTGAACCCCGAACCGAACAAAGAAACGAGCAATCAGTATGTATTCAAATGGGCACCTCGAAACGACGACAAACAATGAGGGGGTTACAATAACGAAAAATAATGAACTCAGGCGTTAAAATCGGCAGTCAAATTAAGCATTAAATAAACATCATCACGAGATTCATCGTAAAAACGCTGCAAATTCTTTCACTGGGGTTTATTATTCAATTGGCTTGCATTCATGATTTGAATTTCTACTAAGCTTTGGAGTGTGCGTGTTTCACAGGTGATAGAGTGATTATTGAATTTCATTAGGCACACAAATATGATCAACTGAACAATCCAAATAGGTATTTTGGTTGAGAACAGATTTACGTGCCCTATGCATATCTCCTGAAATGCAATAATCGCTCTATCACCTCGCACACTCCAAAGCTTAGTAGAAATTCAAATTCAATGAAATTGAATAATAAACCCAGTGAAAGAATTTGCAGCGTTTTCCTGAAAATTTCAGATTTTCTGATTTTTCCTGAAAATTATCAGAATGCTTCAACCCGTGTATAGCAGCCTTTTTAGGAGTTCACTCCAGTATTCACATTACTACATCACTACGTCACTAGGTTACTGATATCAAAACAAAAACAATTATAAACCAAAATAACGCGAATGTTAGCACCATAAATCGGGCCATTGATCGAGAATGGTTTGACCTACGGACCTGGGGAGGGGCTCATTCGATTTCTCGTGGAGTGTTCTTCAAAAAGAGTACAAATTAAGGCCGCCTTGACTTTTTTTGAGGTTTTTAGGGATTTTACAAAACTTTGACAACCCTTAAAGGGCACTTTAAATTAAGTGAGAGAGCTGGCTCAAGAATTGGGGCGTCGCCGGACCAACATGGATTTTTCCTGAAAATTTCAGCTTTTTTTGCTTCAGCCGTTTGGGAGAAATCGTGCTTACGGCGGACGGACGGAAAATTTTTTATTGCATATTCGGATTCTACACCCTTTGAAACGTAAACCATGAAATTTTCAGGGGGGGTTAGACTTTTTTTTCTAGAGCGATTACAATGGTTTATTATTGAATAATAAACCAAAAATAATAAACATCAGGTGACATAATTGGATACCTCAAACATCTACACTGTCGAGCAACGTTGAGGCTACGCCCTTAGGAGGATCAACTAGTGAAGCCCATCATCTCCTTGTCACATATTAATCGGGTAGTTTTTAAAATAAAACTACCAGACGAACATCATTGTGATAATTTTCAAAGAGAACGCATTGTGGGTCAGTGGGAACACAATTCAAACCACACGACAATAATTATCAAGTGTCGGCGTCCATTATTCAACAATAAAACTGACGAGCGATGGGAAATCGACAATTGGACGGTTATTTCACGCTATTCCGTCGAGTGTGTAGTTTTTTCCGAGTAAAAGAGTCTATGGGAAGTTGTTATCATTTCCTTCAAGTCTTCCTAAAGGTTTTTCGTATTCCGTCGACATCTGAATGCCCCGCGAGTAGAACTGAAGTGACTTGTTACGGCGGCGGAAAGTTTTCCTCCCGAGTTGCCCGTCTGTGTGGAAGGGGAGAATAATCAGCTGCCTCTTTCAGAGAGAAATCTGACCGGGACTTTGACCGAAGCGGACTAGAGGGAATTCAACAGTTCGAGGGTGAGGTCGAATTCTGGAGACTTTGTTTTGTGAAGAGTAGTGGAAAGGGGAGGCGTTGAGATATTTACACAACCCCACAGATGATTTTACAGTCCTAAATAGATGTGAGGCGAAAAGCGAAAATGGACCTCTTGTCGTCAAATTTGATTTCGGAATTAGCGACTTAACACATGTAGATGAAGGTCGAATCATATGCAGATTTCCTGATTCTTCTTCCCTGATTTTGAAAAGTTACGAACGGAGTATTGGCCAAGTCATTAGTATACCCATGTTCATGACTCAAAGCTCACATTATTTCATGGAAATTTGTATAAGTTGGAAATTTGTACTAGGGTTACTTGTTCATTATCATTGAAAGAAATAAGAATCATGAAAATAGGTTGAGAATTGAACGCATGAGTAGCGACGACGATTATTAATCGATCTGTACAACTCCTAACGTATGCAGATGACATTGATTTGGTCGGTCGATCTATAGGAGTATATATTTACCAATAGTTTTGTAAGAAATTATATTGTTTGATAAGGGGTTGTAGCATTTATTTCCTTCCTTAAATGATTATAAATACCTCGTATGTTTCGAACCAACATGTTCAAACAACTGAGAACAAGATACAATCTCAAAAAGAACAACAGAACACTTGCTGAAAATCCTGAACAACAAATTGTTGTCAACAACCGCAATCTTCCAATTTTCCTACGGAACCTCCAAACCACTACTATTTTTCTATGGATATTACCCTATGGATATTATCTATGGATAGATATCGATATTCCAGCCAGACGAACTCATTTTTGTGGGAGTACTATTTCTACTAACAAATCTCAAAAGATCTTTACGTCCATGTTGGATAGACGAGGAAGCTACGTGTCACACCCAACTTGGCAGACTTTTTTCCTTTCTCCTTCTAATCCAAAGACAGAATGTCTTATACACCACTACCTGACAGGTGCGATACAAGAACCCTTGGAAATTGAAAGCATCACTTCAATATTTTTGTTATCAACAATGGTTATAGTAAAACTGTTGGCCACTAACACTTTGTATCAGAGCAAAATGAGACTGTGTCACTTTTCAGACAAATTTTTCCGAGATGCCTCGTCTACAACCGTTTTATTGGAAGCCGTTCGATAGTTATGCTGACTACAAGCGATCTATCCGTCGTTCTATGTAGATTGAACATATTCCTGCGTGGTGGGCTGATGTTTGCAAATTCCGTTCGCTCAATCGCGGCGTAATTTGTGCCGTATGATGGGAGGGAGAAGGCCGGGTTAGAGGGTCGCTCCGTAGCACTGTGGTTTTTGCGAATGTAAAAAGGGGAAATTTGCATAGAAGCTATTCTCATTTCACAGTTAAATCCGTTCGGCGGTGGAGGCCTGCCCCGTTCCTAACACGCGGCGTCGATATTTCAAACTTTTGCCAGCGACAACCGATTTTCCTGAAGTTGCGAAGTTTTTACTTCTCCCCTCCCACGCACGCCCCCGTACCTACAGACTGTATTCGCATACACCCACAGAGCTCACGCCTACCATTCATACACAAGTACAATTGACATAGAAAATAACTCTACTCTGCTGTATTCGAAATTGCCGAAATTTAAAGTACCTACGACGGCTCAATAACAAAGGAGGTGAACGATAGGATAAGTTGCCCCTTTCATGAGTACAGACCATATTCTGCAACACCTAGACGATACCACCTGAAGTTATAGTCTCAAGATTATGATCAGGCTTAGCATTTTCAAGAAACGGGGAGAGGGACCTTCCCTACGTACAACCGGGACTTCCAAAAACCGGTGGGGATGGAGCTCGCAAGGAGCACGTGTTTTCCATTTTGCCTAAGAGGGAAAGAGCTTTGGGATAGACAATATTAGAAGATGGGTGGTCCGTTCCCAAGCTTTACTACCATAAACTAAATGAGGTGATGGAATGGACTCCAAGAGGTGAGACGATATGACTGCTACACCTAGAGAATAACCCTGAAGCTTCATTTTCATCCATCCATCACACAACCAGGGCTGGGAGACAGTCAGTACCGGAGGTTGCGAATTGTTTTACCACATTCTGCTATCACATAACAATAGGGAACGCAGGGGTAAATGTTTAATTTCAAGACGTAGTTCGTAACAACGTTCTGCTACCATATAAAAAGGGAATGATGTATTGAAGTAGTTGCCCCATCCAATGACTGATGCGATATGCCTACAACGCTGGTAATATCAATGAAGCCTGGGTTCATGCTCAGACTTACCGATTTTAAGAAACGAGTAAGTGAAAACATCATTATAGGAACATCAAATTGTTCTTCCATTCATTGAAACACTAGATATAATTGTTTCAAATATCTTGGACAGGGGATGCTAGAGCTTGAGATTCTTCACGTCTATTCTCACCCACAGATCTAATCACAAACGACACTAAATTAAAAAATATAAACACATACATAAAGCTCTGCTTATTAAACACATCTGTGGTACATTATCTATTTTCGATGCTTCCAGAACTTGCAATTGCGTTCTAGATACATTAAAAATAGCTCCATTTATATCAAGCGCCATAGATCGGCTAGAACGAGAATTAGCGACAACGGTCCTTTAGCTTATCCGTGTCTCCACACCAAGACTTCTGGACGTCTAGGATTCTTCTTACACATAACTCCGTAAACACCAATACTTCTCTAGTCCCTCAGTACAACACAAAAGCTGATAATTGAATACAGAAATGTGTATGTACTGCATATCGACACGAACATAGAAACTCCCGAATCTAACAACTGAAATTTAATGTGATGCAATATACAACATACCTACGCTTCACTTGCTCTAAAACTTGAAGAAAAAGGTGCCTAAAATTCGATTTCTAAAAGGGCTCTTGAAAACAAAATTTCATGGCAATTATATGAGCTGAACCGATCGTCACAATTTACTATGCCATTTTTACTATTTTCATGCACATTCACATTTCTGTTGACGTTATTTCTTCTGTTGAAAATCTAGTCATTGGAGAGAGTGAACGGATGAATGCAAAACAGCTCATTCAATTCTTGAAACGTAAAATTTTTAGGGAAAGTGAAAATTTGTTTTTCTGGTCGATTACAACGGTGCAATATTGTAAATAATAAACCAAAATGAATACAAATAGGGTATTCAAAGTCCATTTGGCAAAATGAGTTAAACACGGGATATTGTACCTGGTTCAAGAACCATGATTCACATGGGGAAAAAAGTTCAGGTTCCTAGTCAAATCACTAGCGGAAATAAACGTCTGCGCTCAAAAACGATCAAAGTCCCGAGCGTCATTGGGAAAGAATGATCAAACTCTAAACAAACGAACCGCCTTCCCTATTCCACCCGCCTACATTACCAGTAAGTAATGAAGTTACCTTTAAGCTTTATAAAAGCCCTGTGCCCATAAAAACTGCCAAATGGAAGGACCTTCAGCACTTAACCACGTTTTTGGACGACCCAGTCGATGTTTTACCGTAATCTGATCCCTGATAACACACCTTACTTATCAACCAGGAATACAGCACAGTGAATAACGAAGACAATGTTGAGAGAGAAAAAACATTTATTGATCATTATATGGGGTGGAATGTTGGATTAGTTGGGTTTGTCAAAAGTATAAATTGATATGCCAAAAACTCAAAGTGGTATGCCAGAAGTTGAAATTGAGTTGCCAAAAGTTTAAATTGAGATCAAAAATATTAAAATTGAATTGTGCCAAAGGTTCAAATCTAAGACGATGTTGATTATACAGGGTGGATGGGGATCAGTGTGAAAATTTTTTTTGGGTAAAACTACATCGAAAATGGAGTAGAATGCCGCCAGAGTGAGGGTCCTATCTCAGTCCATTGGATAGTTATGATTTTTTTAGTGCTTTCACGGTCAACTCCGACCTCACTTCATGAAATCGAGTTTTCTGGAACACTGAAGCGTCCATTTTAATTTTATTATACATTTTCGGATTCAGCATTAAATTTCCTATAAGAAAAACATAATTTCAACTTTATAAAATTTCGATAACTCTGTTCATAATCGCAGTGAAAGGGAAAATTTGAAAAATTTGAAATTTTTCGATAAAATTCGAAACAGAGCCGACGTTTCAAAAACAGACCAAGAAGTTGTCAAATCTCATAAAAACTTCCTCATTTCATGAGCTTTCCAACGGTATACTCAATTTCAGGATTACGACATTTTTTCTTTGAGAAATTAAGTTTCAAATACAAAAAAACGAAGGTGGGGGCGTCAATCTTGGTAGGGAAGGGGGTGCAAGGAGTTAACTCACGTTCTCATTTCTTTCTGTTTCTTTATTCTTATTTTCTGTTAAAAAAAACCTGCAAATTACAACAAACAAAAATGAATTTAGGTTAACATTTGTTCGAACTGACGTCCCCTGTTACGAATGCATAACCTAGCTCGTTTTCGAATAGCTCTCACAGTAACTGAGAGTGTTAACTTCTCCTGAAGTTTTTGAGCTGCTGCTACAATTTTTCCCCTCAACTCTTCTTCTGTGTTCACCTGCGTTTTGTAGACTTTTTGTTTCAAAGATCCCCAAACGAAGAAGTCCATGGGGTTGAGATCAGGGGACCTTGGCGGCCACGCAATGGTACCACCTCGCCCTATCCATGTGGAAAACCGTTCTGATAGCCATGTTCTCACTGCCGTAGAATAATGCGGTGGGGCCCCCTCTTGTCAATCAATTATTGAAGAGTTTGAGGTTGAAGAGCGCTGCAAGTGCATTTCCGTTACACAAGCCGTAGACATAATGCATTTCTGCGTATTCCCAAACACTAAACTCAGCCATGGTCAAACGTCAACTGTCCCCAAAACGGCGAAATGTATTCATTGCTGTTCAAACAAGTGTAGCCAGATCAGTGTTTATTCGTAAAGGTCCAGGAGCTGGAGGAAATGAGAATGTGAGTTAACTCCTTGCACCCCCTTCCCTACCAAGATTGACGCCCCCACCTTCGTTTTTTGTATTTGAAACTTAATTTCTCAAAGAAATAATGTCGTAATCCTGAAATTGAGTATACCGTTGGAAAGCTCATGAAATGAGGAAGTTTTTATGAGATTTGACAACTTCTTGGCCTATTTTTGGAACGTCGGCTCTGTTTCGAATTTTATCGAAAAATTTCAAATTTTTCAAATTTTCCCTTTTACTGCGATTATGAACAGAGTTATCGAAATTTTATAAAGTTGAAATTATGTTTTTCTTATAGGAAATTTAATGCTGAATCCGAAAATGTATAATAAAATTAAAATGGACGCTTCAGTGTTCCAGAAAACTCGATTTCATGACGTGAGGTCGGAGTTGACCGTGAAAGCACTAAAAAAATCATAACTATCCAATGGACTGAGATAGGACCCCCACTCTGGCGGCATTCTACTCCATTTTTGATGTAGTTTTACCCAAAAAAAAGCTGGCGCATGTTTAACGTTTTATTTTAATTTCAAAAATTAATAAGCATTTACATACCACTTTATATGAGCATAAGCAGCGATAAATCTGTGTACAGGAAAAAAAAGATCCAAGCCCACCATTTTTTTTTTTTTTAATTGTAAAATTCAGTGAAATCTCTTAAACCCAACTTTTCTGAAATGAATATTAAAATAAATTCTATTAGAAACAATGTGTTTCAATATTTGTCTCAACCACCAACCCATGACGTCACAGCTTTAAAATTGATTCAACATTACAACGTCGTCATGTTTAAACCAAAACGAATACAATTATATTCAATAGCATTTGCTGCATTTGGAAAGCTCTGAGAAGCAAATAACAAAACATTAACAGTATTTGAGGAAAACAATCGTTGTAGGATAACAGGAAGTTTCAAGGCCGCCTGGTGCACTGAATATAATAATACGTTCTTTAATTCAGGATTAACGTAGGAATCCGTGTTAATATTCAGTTTCTTGTGTAGTCCTTCAGTCTACAGGCGTTATAAATAGACCCTCTGAGGGCTATCAAGCTGTAAATTCGAACATTTCGAAAGCAACAATACGCTCGCAGAAACTTGAGGCTAATTAGAATACAATGAAAAAGACATTACGTCTTAATCGCGTTTGGACGAGAGAACAGAGTTTCTTTGTTTCATCAAGAAAATCCAGACGAAAAGGGAAGACTTACCGCGGAAAGGGAGACCAAAGTGAAAGTGGAAGCTGATTGGCCAACTCAAGGAAAGGCAATAAAAAGGCGGCGACCCTTTCAATTAAATTAATTGCGTCGCCGTAATCAGATTTGGCTTTTTTCTTTTTTTTTAATTCAAACCCTTTTTCAGTTATGGGGAAGAGGAGGATTTAACAGGATTTGAGGGTTTCAACAACGAGAGTCGGAAAGAGATCACGGAAAGGGAGGGAAGAGGTGATAGCGATGATACAATTATCCAGAACTCATGGAATCTCGAAACGGAGAAACAGAATATTCCTGTGTTTCATTTACTTATTCACGGCGGATATTGGGATTCTTGAAAAATTAGGAAGGGGGATTATCGCAGAAAGGGTGAAATGAATTGAACTCGTTACGTTTTGGATGGATAGCTCTTCGATAATGAAAAGGAAACTTGGCTGTGACAACGGAATTTTATGCTGTGCCCGAAAGAAATCCTAAAGACGTAACCAGCCGAGGTGAAACCGATTGACAACGCCAAACTAATTCATCGAATTATATGTTTAATTGCTTGAGGAAACTTTAAGAAGTTCGGATGAGATAATTTTTTATTACAACAAAACCTGACGTTTTATCACCCTATTGGAGTATAGACTACACTCATTTGATAGAATCAAAACAATCAGGCAGATCAAAAGGGGTCAGGCTAGGATAATTTTGGGACCTACTTAACTTCCAATTTGTCAGCAAAGTCTCTTAAAACATGCAAAACACTACATCTTACAGAATGCAGGAGACACCGCTGTAGGGAATAAGAGTAGATTATGATAGTGATTTGGTGAATGAATTCATTTTACCAAACCGGAATCACACGTCATCATCCGCGAGGCAATTCTCAGCTTGCTCTTGCTCTGAACTTTTGTTTCTAACAGGGAAAACCCAATTCATAAGTCGCCGACTAGTGTCCTGATATCCGATATCACAATACTTCACGGCTATTGATTTGAACTGTTTGCTAAAGATCCTCAGCACTTTCATGGCGATGAGCAAGAGAGATTGGTGGGGAATGATTGACACAGGTAAAATGGTATTGGCTGATGTGATTCAGTTAGCAAGTCACTCTGTTGTGAATTTAATAGGTGACCCCACACTACAAATCCCAACACTATCAGCCATAGCTTCATAGTCTGAGTCCCCATGGATGCAACTTACCCACGTGAGGTAGCAATCCTATCGTTGCTACTAAGTCCATAACTCTAGCTACCCAGCTGAAATACTCGAAATCTCCCACATAAAATCTAACCCGCGATCTGCCGGTC
Organism: Creontiades dilutus; assembly: GCA_031894815.1. Lineage (NCBI taxonomy): Eukaryota > Metazoa > Arthropoda > Insecta > Hemiptera > Miridae > Creontiades > Creontiades dilutus. The sequence continues at coordinate 1,423,500 of JAVIWC010004007.1, forward strand.
AGAGAGTTTGGACAGGTGGAGACAATTTAAGCGTATCGTACAATTTAGGATATCGATAAGAAATCAATCCTCCTTCTTCAGTTTAATACCAATTTGCGAAGCAACATAGCTAATCTGGACGACGAGCCAACCCATATCTGCAGCCTTCATCTCTATTCCACCATATTTAAATGACAAAACCTATGAATTTAGATGGCAGTTCAGTTCAACTGCAAGCTTGCTTGGAAAAAATTAAGACACTGCACCACAAATACCACGCGTTTTTGTAACAAACAACTGCAATGACCAAGTTGATGTTTGGTGGCTGATTCACGTCAACCTATGGAGATTGACGTGTGGCATTGTGGGGCAGTGAGTTTTAGACTTTTGAACTAGATCACAGAGTACGGCGACTTAAAGTAATGAAAGCGAGATTCTCCTGGGTCAGGAGTTGGATTAATTTTTTGAAGGAACCAAGAATATTGATAATTGCATATCCGAACAGTAAACTAAGCATATGCAATCTAGGATTCCTTTCGTTCGAAAATCTGCCCCCTCACTTAGTAATCGCAAATACGGCATCATTTTCTGGAGCAATGCATAAAAGGCTGCAACCCAGATTTTGGGAAGGGTTGAGTTGTGACCCTGCAGACCATTATTCGCTACAACGACATTTCACATCGATTGCTATGTATGCCAAAAAACCCAGCATTTACGTCAAAAGACTTGTGGAAAAATTTGAAGCACCTTAAAAGCACTGGTCTCCAGCAGAATCTTACTCTGGAAGAGGATTGGTGATATTTGATAATGAACCGATCATCATAAAACTGCTGACCGTTAAGAAAGAACTTAATGAAGATAGTAAGTGCTGATACATTGCTATCTTCCAAGCGGTTCCACATCAATACCACGTAGGTACCGTAAAACGGTTTCTGGAGGAATACATTCATGCCGTCACGTAAATTAACGTCGAACTGAATAGACAAATAACCAAATGGAAGTCAGGAAATGGGAAGTGACATTGGGGTGGACATTCTATTCGAAGGCACTCGGTGTCATATGACCCTTTCAGTCCTTGGGCGACGTTCTTTTGTTTCCCTCTCAAGTGTTTTCGTCCTCCTCCCTCCATTCCAACTTTCTTTTCATTTCGCTCGTGTTACTGACGAAGGTGCGCTCACCTTGTCTCTGCCTTTGTCTTCTTTCTATTCAGCCTCCTCATGAATATAATTTGTCACGCTTGCATCATCCGAGTCAGAAACGGCGTGGAGGAAGTAATGATTTAATGTGGCGAGTTCCTAACAAAATACAGCTAAAACGTTCGCGAAGGGAGTAAAAAGTTTTGCACAGCTTTAAAAACAAGAAAGAAGAAAAACAGCTACAATAGTTCAACATTCGCTGAAACTTCGTTAATTACTACTGCACTCTTTGAGATTTAACCACACACCTACTGACATTAACGCGAAGGGCGTAAGGCGGGTTGGATCCGACCGGTCTCCCACAAGTCTTCACTTCATTTCCGACCATAAAAAAAAAAGGAATATGAACTCGTGGACGAATGTACTGGCTAATCGGCCGAAGATCCACCATGACCATAGGCAACAAGCTGCTATTGTACCATCAAGTACTAAAGCCAGTTTGGACGTATGGAGCGCAGTAGTGGGGCTGTACAGCTCCAACCAATAGACTGATTATCCAGCGTTTTCAGAATACCGTACTGCGGTTTGGTACTTTCGAAACGATGCTCTTCACCGCGAACTAGAAGTGGACAGCATAGACGAAATAATCAAACAGAGGGCTACCACTAGCTATCTAGCCATGCCCATCTAGCCAGTCTGCGAGGTCATGTCAATGAAGAAGCTGTGAAGCTACTTGATGTGCAAGACCTAACTAGGCGCCTTAATTACTAGTGAATGTGCCGAACCTCAGAAGGACATGGACTGGAGTAATGGATCTTGAGTCCCAATAATTATGTAGAGAATTTGAGTCAGAATAATATTGTTAATAAGTTATTCCTTGGCGCAATAAATCTTTTAAATTTAAAAAAAAAAAAAAAAAAAAAATCCGACCAAAAGTGCTCCCTAGCACTTTATTTTTGATTTATCAACATGAAAAGCCACATTTTTCACATTAAAAATATTATTCCCACTCTAATTCATTAAAATTACTCAGTTTACACAACAGTTCAAATTGGAAAATACCAATAGAAAGATTGACAAATTTCACAATTGTTCGAGATAAACTTTGGAGGGGGAATGGAGTCAAAAAGTAAATTTTGTCAAAATCCAAAATTACCTATTTTTCAAACACTTAGTGATCCTACAATTTTTTGTAGCAGTACTGTTCTGCCCACCTAAAGTCAGCTTTTCAACGTAGAAATCAATTTTTGTGGCTTGAATTTCATAGAGAAAATGAGGTTCGAATGCGGAAAAAAACGAGATCAACTTCCACCACCCAGAAGAGTTGACTTCTTAAAACAAAAAACAAAAAAAAAAAAAAAAATAAATAACAAAAATAAATAAATAAATTTAAAAAAAAATCACCTTTACTTATTTGTAACTTTTTTCGCTGAACCATATAACTCTCTCGAACCTCCTCGCTCATCAAATAAGGCATTTTCAGGAAAGCATCAATCAACGATTCTAATTTCAATGATTAAGATACTATTCAAACTCTAGCGACCTGTAATTCATCCCTTCTGATCAGACGAAAGGCCCTGAAAATCCTCTTCATCTATTCTCTAATTCTCTTCAACTATTTACATGGGTGAAGTACTACGGATCTGAAACCAATCCCATTCGATTTCGCGTCCAAAATTAGTAGAAAATGATTTCCCCACTTGGCTAATCAGTAAAAACCTTGAAAAACCATGCTTTTGGGCCGTGGTATCTACGCATATGAGGCCATCGGACTGACTAGACCAACTAGACCCCAAGTAGGGTCCATTCGCTGTTAATATTTAAAAATAAGTTGTATGGCCTTTTGAGGCTTGTGTAGGACGGGTTGAGGTTCTAGCTCGATCGGACTAATGAATCAAATGTCATGGGCGAGCATACAGACAAACTCTCCTAATTGATTTATAAGATCTGCAACCATGATTACGCTGCAAAAGTTCACGCAGACAATAAGTAATGTGACAACATGTAACGCCGTTGAGCGCAGACGATTCGAGAAGAAAAGAATCCATCACCCGCCACTTTATTCCGGGCGTTTCGGTTTCATCTTTGTCGGAGCCAACAAAACAAGGCCGCCTGTTCTCGACGTCCAAGAAAAACCCACTTAGAAAAGGGAGGAAAAGCGCTATAGAGTGGAAATAGCTTTCTGATTTATGCATTTCCATTTCACCTTAAGTCGCTTAAGGCAGATGGAAACAATGTGTCATTCGCCGAGCTGCAGGTAGGGGCCGAGGCGGAATGCCCACCTCCATAACTTATCTTCGGCGCTGGCTGCGCGAGTTGTTATTTTCTCGAGACGGTTGTTGTTTCCTCCATGAGCAATTCAGTTCAGCTGCCCGCTTTTCCGTCAGAATAAAAATGGGGCTCCCGAGCCAACTTCAACTTCAATCACGAACATCTTGACGGTAGGAAACTTACACCTTCATCGAAGATTCCAAGAAGAATGATTTCTGGCTACTGCTGAATGATAAATTGGTAACTACATAGCTACACAGCCAATCCAGGACTGTGAAGAAGATGAAGAAATATATTTATTAGTAGAAAATGTCCAATAAGAAACTAATTTTGAATACAATAAACAATTACCAGCTTGGTTTATTGAACCGTCTGCTGGGAAGTACAAGACTAAAAAATGAAAATAAAAAATAAACTGATTTGTTTGGATTTGCTTGGATGAGAAATGAAACACATTCTTCCGAAAAGGCCGAAAGACTCGGGAGATGATACAACGTTGACTACTAGTTGAACTCCTGGATAAAAAATTGTACCGCCACGCCCGTCTCCAGAACCAGTGACGACCAATCTAGACCATTTATGCTTTAATGGCTTGGTATTGGGAGAGATTTGGATTACCGAAGTAAGGTAAGCGAAATACGGTGAGGGCAGGGCAAGTACATAGGAAATGGTAACACTCATAGGGAACGACGCGCTCAGCTGGGACGAGAAGAGAGGGCTCCTAAAGAACAACTCAGAGGATGGAACCGATTTCATCCGTCAGAATTATAATGTCGACCTCTCCCGCATATGCTCACAAAATTTATCTTATCCAAATTTCGGCACGCTGCCATCCCAGATGAGGGCTGCGCCTTCGGAATGACTGCCAGCTGCGGATGGACCCGGAAAGAGAGAGACCTCAAAAGATGCCGCCTTTGTACAAGGCAAGGAGGGGGACATTTTGAAAACCTACTGTAGATACTGTAAATGATAACGCAGAATGCCTGTTGAGACCCGAGACCCGATACGTTCTTTTGGGATTGCCTGAGAGGATTGGGAGTATCACCATTCGATTCAGCGTGAAAAATCATGTAGAGTACGAAACTAACTTTACCCGAACCGCCAAGTTTTGAAATCATGGAAAACTCGCTTTTGCTTTGAAAAAACAACGTTTTCTTTCATTCAAACTCATTTTTCTCCTAGAAAAAGACGTCTAAACATAAAAACGAGTATACCGTTGGAAAGCTGAGTGTCTGTCGTGGAGTGCCCGACGAAAAACCTCCCTACAGATAGCGAAAAAACGAAAGAAAAACGATGATTTTAAAGAAATTTTCAAAGTTTGAACTTTGGCCATTTTTTCACCAATACGTTCTTGCTAAAAAATTAAATTGTATATCAGAATAATAGGAAATTTCATTTTCTTTCTAATGGTTACCTTATTTTCTCATTTAGATCAAAATTAAGGGAGCTACGGCTGTTTTAGTGAGACAAGGTCTGAAAAGTAAAAAAAAAATGTTAGAAATTAAATCGCGGGAAAACGAAGCCTCTAAACAAAAAATGCTGTGAGACAATTTCGACTGAAAATTAAACGTAAAATCGATTCCCTGAGTTTGTCCCATAATTTTACTAGACACCCTGTATATCCAGCATATATCCACTGAGTTTGCTGAAAAGGGTTTTGCATACAGGTTAAGCATCTCTGTCCTCACCCTAAATACCCATCTGGCGGCGAATAAAGAAGGCCCCGAGTCCCTGAATAAAGTACCACATGTGCTCCGACGATCTAGCTCTCTATATAACGTAAATGGATGTGATGATTCTGCCCGCCGCCACAACGAAGCCCGACGATCCTTCTTGAAGCTCTCCTGCAGAGTCCTCGAGTCCCTTCTAACTATAGCCTCATCAAGGGATGGAAGGCTGTTGGGCAAATCAAACCTGGCAGAGAGCAGCTCCTCTCCGGACTGTCTGTAGTTGACTGGATACCATTAGTTGACCACCGAGTGTTTAGCTTATCTGCCAAGTACTAATTCTTGTTTATGTTCTTCAGGTTTATGTTTTGACAAAGAGTAAATGAATAAATAACTGATCCAATGCATTAAAATGTAAAGTAGAAATGTAGAACTGTTCACTAAGTAGATTCCAGTATGTACAGCCATTTCTTGAAAGATTCTAATTCATATCTCATTCAATTCAATATCTTAATTTCTATCTGAACTAACTCTTACATCGAAAGTTTTCGGGATTCGATTTTTGGATAGAGGATCCTTAAATACTATCCCTTAGCATTTATCCATCAAGATGCCGATATTACTCGTACATCCAGGAACGATGTAGAATTTTTGAGCCAGTCAGTCACAAGATTTCGAGACACACTGATAAGCTGAAGAGGCCTTACGGCTAATTTCTTTCGTAATCGATCTGCGGTGCTGCACTATAAATAGAGCTGTTATTAGTGCATCTAAAATACTATTACAAGTTATTTTCGAGCCAAGAGGTATGAGTGTACCAAAGACCATGTCCAATAAACATAGATCAGATTTATAAACTCCAAACTCAAGAAAATTTGTGATTTTGAATGTAAACAGCAGGGATGGAGTAGTAGGACAGTACCAAACGTAAAATCCTCAAAAAATGGTAATTTTGGGTGATCCCAAAAGAATGTGATTTTTGGCAAAATCACAATAACTATAGTGAATACCGATAAAACCATATTCAATTGGTGAAAATAGTTGTAATAATTTGTAATCATATTCATAACCGTATTCATAATCACGATCACAAAATTCCACATTATGATATTGTTCATTCTTGTTCATGATTAGGAACACTCCCATCTCTATATCTAATGCAAAAATATTAAACCTTTTCCGCGTTTTTAGGTATTCAATTTCAAATTCTTTATTTTATATACGTTCAGATGGCAGATATGCATTATTGAATTTATTTCAAGTACCATAAACTCCATTATATATATATATGTATATATCTACGTTTCATATGAGCACAGATATTTCAACGGACGCACCGTCGACAACTGAAACGAATAATGTCCGTTTTCATTGAAACCAACGGCGATGGAATTCGATATTTAAAAGGGGAATTTTCAATTCTGGGCCCACTCTCGCCCGTCTCTCATCGAGTAATATCATAATATAATCCCCTTCAGTATAATAAAAAAACCCGGGTTTTCATTTATAATAAAAAAGAATATAATTATTCCAATTATCCCTTTTTGTAATTACACATCCTCTCGATTCCGTTCGCAATCTCTAAAACTGAAAACGAGTTTCCTGATTAGAGCCTCTTCTCCCTACGGGGTAACTCTCTGGGATGCAAAATATAATGACCTTATCAACAATTGCGCTGTCAAGCATGTGTAAGCTTTTTCAATTAGCTCCGAACCTAATAATGTGAAACGTGATTTTTCTCTCTCTTGAATAATACTCACTCACATTTCAAGTTGATTAAGAAAACTAGTTTTTTCCATGGAATTTTCAACGACAAGTCTACCGTTGGCACTTCATTGATATTAAATTCCCCACTTTCACAGTGTAACAGTGTGCTCCTCAAGTTAATTATGAAAAACTAGAATGGAAAATAATTTTCAATTAAAAATGACATAAGTTCAAGCTTTTTTACGGCACAATAAAAATCTAATTAAAACTCCGGCCTTTGATAAAATGTTAGAAGCTACGAGAGAATTCGCAGGTTTAATTTTTGTTGCCTTTAGTTGGAGGGTTTTCTGGTCCTATGAGCACCCAACGGGGACTCAACACCACAATTCGATTGCAACAAAGTTTTCGATTCATGAATTACAATTGATTATTATTACTCCCACAACGAAAAAAATGTTATGTACCTAGTGAAATAGTGCAGCCTACGAAGGAAAGTAGACTTTGATACTCTAGAATAGAATTGATCAAATTTTGTAATCGCATTTTAGTTGTCATAAAAACAGCCCAATTTCAGCACGGTAGATCGATTATGAACGAAATTAGCCACAAGTGTCCATCAGCTGGTCACTGTATCTCCATACCTTGTAATACACTTCCAGATGTCCCAAAGACTGTTGGGTGAGTTTGTCTTAAACACAACTCCGTGAGAACCAACCTTAACTAGCCCTTTAGTACGAAACAAAAGCTCGTATTGAAATGCCGACAATGATGCAATATGCCGTACCTGGACAGGACGGACGAACCCACAAATAGAAAAAGTGGAATTGAGCAAGATCGTAAAGATTTCAACCAGATACATTTAATAGTTACTATTCCCACTACAGACGTTTCATTAGCAGTACTAATTTGTTTGTAATAGTGCAGGTTTCTTCTAGCTTGCAAGCTCCCTTGCGTGCAAAAGAAAGTAGTATCCGAACTGGAATCTAAAATCAGGTATTGGGGATCACAAGGACTTAGTGGAAAGGAGATGAGAAGAGATTTTATGAAGGGAGTCCATGGAACGGCCCAGTTGAGGAAAGAACATCTAATGTGAGCAACCCATATTGAGGTACCACTAAGCATTGTTGCCGAGATGACCAACTAGAGATGATACAAACACCTTCCTGAATGATGACGCAATATACATACGTCACAAGTTAATTGTTTCCCTTCTTCAGTACACAATGGATGTAAGAGTGTTATGGGATATTCCAAGATTCCATAAGATTGATGATCTGAAGAGAAAAATAGAATCCAAACGCGAATCTGAAATTTGAAAAGACACCATGTAGCCCGCGGCCATACTTGAACATCAGCTAACATTTTGATATGATACCAAGGCATCGCCAAGACCGTGTGCAGAAGGTTTCTGCAAGTCTGGGGTTCAAGCCCGAGTGACATCACTGGGGGGAGATTGTACTTTTGAACACTTGCCCCCTTTACAGAAGTCAGGCAGATAGGTGGTCAATGTTATTTTTTATTTTTGGATTTGTTAGACATAGAGAAAGTCGCTAATCATATTCTTTCAATGTATATACGAATCCAAAACGTCTTGACTCAAATGTCCAGTATGAAATTATGATTTTATAATGAGGAAGACGTGCAGAACACACCAGGGGCGGATTAAGAAACCAGGCCGGCCATACAGGCTCAGTTACGAATATCCTAAGACTTCCACGACATTAATTTGGGGACATGAAAAGCGAGCATTGTTTCCAGCTTATTTGGAAAGGCTTTCAGGTGGGATCTGCTGTGAAGAATGAATGATAGGAAATTTGGAAAGAAGACATAATCAACACGTTCAGAGTGCACTCCAAAATGCTACTCGTTACAGCAGCTTATTGACTTTAAACTTATAATAAAAGTTTACTACAGTTTTGACGCTCAAAATGTTGTTTAATAGCTTCAATTTTCTTGTACGACAAACAAATTTGCCTACCACCGAGATAGATATTCTATGTCATCTGATCCTTTGGTATGATGAAAGAGAGAATAGCTTCTTTATTTTACAGAGCTCAGAATCTACTCCACAAGACCTACAGGGTGCGGCAGCATAACTTCCTTTTTTAAAACTTGACAAAACGCATTGTATGAATCGGAAAATTTTTATTCGTTTTTTATAATATAGGCACATACATAAAGTTTTGTCGGGTAGGTGACATCCCCCATTCTCCATACACTGAGTAAACCGATTTCTGCCGTTTGTCGTGACTCCATCCAGCATAGCAGGCGTTATGTTGGCAATTTCTTCCTGGATGTTGGTCTTCAAATCTTGTAGGGTCCTTGGACGACGGTTCACATAAACACGGGATTTCAAAAAACCCCATAGAAAAAAATCACAAGGGCTCAAATCGGGAGAGCGGGCCGCCCACACCGAATCGCCCCTAATTGAGATAAGGCGATCTGGGAAGTGTTCTCTCAAAACAGTCATCGATGGACTTAGGGGACGTTTGGTTCCAACAAGACGGTGCAACGGCTCACACTTCAAGAGCATCGACGACTGTTTTGAGGGAACAGTTCCCAGAGCGCCTTATCTCAATAAGTGGCGATTTGGAGTGGCCGGCCTGCTCCCGATTTGAGCCCTTCTGATTTTTTTCTATGGGGTTTTTTGAAATCCCGTGCTTATGTGAACCGTCCAAGGACCCTAAAAGATTTGAAGATCAACATCCAGGGAGAAATTGCCAACATAACTCCTGCTATGCTGGCTGGAGTCATGACAAACGCCAGAAATCGGCTTACTCAGTGTATGGAGAATGGGGGACGTCACCTACCTGATTTGATCTTCAAAACTGGGTAAAACAAAACTTTATGTATGTGCCTATATTATAAAAAAAGAATAAAAATTTTCAGATTCATACAATGCGTTTTATTACGTTTTAAAAAGTGAAGTTATGCTGCCGCACCCTGTAGAAGCACTTATTCAAACGGTGGCTAAAGAATCTCGCATTCAATAAATACGAGGACGGAGACGGGGACTGATTGGTTTCCCTAATCCATATTGCTTTTTTAAAATAATTAGATTATTTATTATTATCCGCACAGCATGAACATCACTGTATACTCGGAGGTTGAGGTGATTTCCCGTGATGTGATGACCTGGAGGTGTGCTGGGTTTTTATTATTGGCTTACGACTGCTCCTATCATTCTAAGCTTTAAATACTCAGTTCAGTCCAACCGCAGTCTGAGTTGACGGTCTTTATTAAGGCCAGTTGACGTTTCGTGCTTGTCCATCCTGATAAAGTGTTTGCAACTCATCATCTATGAAATCAAGTTGTTAGGCACTGTGTTCCAGGTATTTCATTTTCCACTGAACGTGAAATCCGTCGTTTAACGAATTTGCAAACTCTGAATGCAGAGTGCCATCACATGAGTCCACTAATGAAGAGAAGAACACCTTAAATTTTCCGCAGACTGATCATATTTTGCATGTTTTCCACCAGCAGCCCTTCAAGCTGTTTCCCAGTGTTCAGTGACATAAGATCAACTATGCTCATACTAGAAAATGCTGGCATCACCCTCTCCTGAACCTCCGGATCTTTATATAAGCAATCAGTTCTATTCGTTATTCCATTGCAGGCAGAACATGACGGTTGTTCGTTACAAAAAGAAACTCTAGTCATTTGAAACGACATTTCCTCTGAAATTATAATTTACTTCCAACTCCGCCCCTACCCGCCTTCGCCTCACTTAGAAAAAAAAACTAAGCGGAAATTCAAATCCAGGTCTGAGGGGGTTTCCCCATCGAGAGCAGGCGAGTTATAAGTTATTACGCTGTCTAAAGTTTTCTGTACTTTTACTTGGTTGTTGAGAAGGGTTTCGTGCTAAATAGGTTTTGCACCATTTCCTCTGTGGAAATAAAACTCCTAGCCATGACCTTATTTATTTACTTTTCCAACATCAGAAAGTAGTAAAGGAAAGTTGCCAGAAGGAATTCACCTAAGAGCTCATCAACGCAATAGAAACGAACACCCACTAAACAGAAATATAAGGTTATCTGCTTTAACTTATATAGAAGTTCTGTTAACGACATAAAACCGAATCAAGATACATGGTTGGTTTTTTTCGTTCAAATTTGGTGGGTCCTTGGGTAACAATAACATTGCGCATGAGAAACCTTGAAATTGATTGTTACGACAAAATTCAGAGAGTAATGCACAGGATCTGGTGATTTAGCGTCAATCCCCTGCAGCCTCCAGCTAGATAGTTTTTAGTATGTATCTTTAACCAAACATTATATGACGAAGACATCTTCCCACCGCATGAAACAGTGTACTTATTTGTAACTCTGTTTGATTTTAGCAAATACGGACATTTTCTAGAATATTAATGTATATCAGTAAGTAAAAAGGAAAATTATTTTCAAGGGGCCTTCAAGGGATCAATTGTACACATAGTGCTCCGTACAAAAACTTCAGAACACTCGATTCATTAGGACAGGAAAAACTATGGAGGATTTTCAGCGGACGAGTCTCATCAGTATGATGTAATTGTATTGCAGGCGTCCCCAAGGCACTTCAAATCAAATTTCAGAACATTAGATCGATTAGGAAAGAAACAAGCATTGAGAAAATTTCAGCTGACGAGTGCTCACCCAGAAACAGTAATGATGCTGCAAATTCCCCATGGCGCTCAGGGGAGAATGTGACATGGGAGACCCTCAGCTGATGAATTTCGCTTAGTACCATACAATTGTATTTCAGGTGACTCCAAGACACTCCTTATCAAATCTCTGCACATTAAGTCGATTAGGAACGGAATACGAAATGAGGGAATAACAGATGATGGATGAGTGATTATCAGAACCGTGCAACTGTATTCCAGGAGTCTCCAAAGTACTCCATATCAAATTTCAGCAATATGATCGGGAAAGAAGTAAGTAGCGGGGAAATTTCAGCTGGAGTGCTCATCATTTCCATGTAATCACATTCTAGGTGTCTCCAAGGCAAACCATAACAAATTTCTGCTCATTAGATTCATCAGGGAAGAAATAAACAGAATCTTAACCACAGGTTTGAGTCTTGTCAAATATAAGCATATTCCGTTGATCAGCAAAGAAATCAGCAACAGGGGAATTTCAGCTGATTAGTGTTCATCATTCCCATGTAATTATATACATGGCGCTTCATATAAAATTTCAGAATATTAGGTTGATCAGGGAAAAACAAGCAGTTGGAGAATCTCAGCTGATGAGTGCTCATCATTCCCATTTAATACCATTCCAGGCGTCTCCAAGGCAACATATATCAAATTTCTGCACACCAGGTCGATTAGGATTTAAATAAGCAACGGTGGAATCACAGCTAATGATTACTCATCTCAATTAAATGGAAACACTTCAAAATCAAGAACCGTTCTACGAAAAAAGATTTCTCTGCAGAACTATTTTCAGAAATTTAATTCGTTTTTAATATGAAGCCGTTGGAATCGAAGTTCCATGTCGAAAATTCGGTAATAAAGAGGTTCCTTGTCATTCATTTGTGCGAGTGGAATAGCCCCCGAAACGCGGTTGGTTTGCTGCATAACTATATTTTAAAAATCCATCCGAACGGTCGGACAAAATAAAAACCCTTTCATTGGCGCTGCGGGAACGTACCTACACAGTTTAATTAAATTGGACAACAGTTAAGTGGGAGAGGGACGAATTCAAATCCCTAGACGGGCCCCATCTGCCTCCAGCTCAATGAGAACGTTGAAAAAGAAAGAAAAAATTCCCTTTTTTTTCTATTGGCTGTTTAGAACTCAACGTGAGAAAAACCGCATTGGTCAGCTCCACTACGGCTCCAAGTTGTATTTTCCCGTTATATTCATAATCCCCCGGTGAAAAATTAAAACGTCGGTGTTGAAAATGAAATTGGATAAAAAAGGAAAACAAAAATTTAAAAAAAGTTTCATTTCTCAAAGGTGAAAAAACGCTCTTAAAGAGATGGAAAGTTGTTAACTGTAGGGAAAAAAAGTTAATAGGAACGGAGAGTCACTGGGAAGGAATGAAATTTAACGCTCTCTAAGTCAGAGTTTTTTTTTATTCGCGACCTTATTAACACTAACTGGAAGGCTCTGGCGAAGCTGAGGAATCGTTAAAAGCTTCGAGTAATTAGCGGCCACCCTAAGGAATAGTGTTCCGGTTGGCAAGGCAACGTATCAAAAGGGTATTTCTGCGAACTATGAGTCAAAAGTTTTGATTATTTATGTTAGGTTAGCCAGGCAACGGTTAACTTACAAAGGAACAACTTGAGTTTATGGTGACGAAGCAACAGGGACTTTTAATGTAGGGTTATCAAATCGAAATTTAAATCGTTCATTTTGTACATCATCGGGCATAATAATGTGGGATAAGATTGCAATATGCAACTCTGCCTTTTTAGCAAAGAAATACCAAATACTTAAGGCATTTGTCACTGCTGTGATTTAAGGGGATTTCACGTCTGAAAGAATGAAAATTTGGTGTTGAAAAAGCGAAATTTTGAACGGGCTTACACACATAAACCGTACATAATCCGTTCCTGAAGAATGTCCTTACAGCGATATGTCACTGTACTGCAGACCTAATAATCCCATGAGAAATCATAGGAATAGCGATTAATCCGTTCTCTCGTCCCCACACCCGCCCATTTCCATGTTTGTTTGTAAAATATTATTAGTAATAATGACAACTAAAGTATAAATACATTATTATTAGAAGAAATTTGAACAAATAAAGAAAAAATAAGGCAATAAACAATTGCATAAATCATGACTGCAGTAGCTGTAGCAACAGTAATGATTGAGGTGACAGCTGAAAATGATGGAACAGGTTAACGTCACAACTACTCAACGTTTTTATACCGATAGGACAAGCGTACAGTAATTTACATATGAAATAATAAATGAATAAAGAAAGAATAAGACAAAACAGTAAATGAATACGAATGCGCCGAAATCTGCCCAAGAACTATTTTCTTCCATGAGCCAAATTCAAAATTCCGAAAAATAACGTGAGGTTCCGAGTAAAAGTGACCAAGTAACATTTGCAAAATTTTACAGGGGAGCGATCTGAAGTTTCACCTATTTTCTTCTTACGAACACTGGTTGTGTGATGTGTCATCCGACTGTGTTTCGATTTTTCTTTATCGTGTAGGTAGTTAGCTAGTGCCCGCCTATGATATCGTGCTTCAAAATTCACTTCAGATTAAATAAGAGCTGTTTTCCAGAAAACTCTATTTGATCATTTGTACCTGCCTGGAGTTTCAAGCTTTACTCATTTGGTCAATTCAATTCTTCGAAAATCTGTCGCATAGTTACATGAAATTGAGGGATTGAATAGTTTTTTCGTTAATTTATCGTGTTGCCAAGCGAGCCAATGATATACCTATTTCTGTTAAAAAAGGTTATCCATTACCTATCACTGTAATTGGTCATCTTCACCTGCCCACTATGCAATCTTACGAATCTTACACAGTAAAAGTGATCAAATGGCAATTGATAACATTTACATGCACCAGCGAGAGTACATTTATAATCCATCTCGTGTTTTGTGGTTGAGTTCAAATGCCATTTGGTCACATAAAACTCTTTGGGTCAGGCAGGTAAAATTTATTTTCATGTATTTCTTGCACATCAGTTTGAAGATAACGTTCTTAGCAACAACACATAGTAGACAACGTTCCTTAGTACCGGAATGACAAAAAAAGCTCATTTTGATAAAAATGTTACTTGGTCACTTTTACCCGGAACCCGACGATATGTTCGCCCTAACTTTGTACGTTCTCCAGAAAAATGATCATTATGCGGACAAGATTTTCATGAATGAGACTGTGCGTTAGCTGAAATGTACGCAGTTGGGTAAAACTTTATTTACAAAAGCCATCTGAAACAGAAAGAATCAACTTTTCAATAATGATTTGACGTATTCAATTCCCTCGAATATCTGGGAGTGTGGAGGACTTCACGACCCCCCCTAGTTACTAAACAGAGTTTAAATCCAGAAATCATTTCAGAATGATTAAAAATGGATTTCCATAGGAAAAACGTGTATTAGATATAAAAAACATACAAATACAACATTTATCAAGAAATATTTGAGGACATTGCTGCGATTTTCTTTGAAAATACGACGACTATTTGTTGGAAGACGATCTCTTTTAGCTCTTAAAATTGTATGATGGCATCATTCGCTTTGATAGTTCGATGTTGTCAAAACTTTTTTTCGAACAGATAGAACAAAAGAAAAGAAAATGTAAGTATTTGAGTTTATGACGCTCTCTAAAGTAAATGACGAGTCCAAAAGCAGCTCGAAAAAAGAGAATAGAATAAGGAGAAACATCAAGATCCCCAAGTGGGATAGTTTGAAACAAGATCTGACGGGGAAATTCTGGACGGTTTGTGGAAGTTGAGGACGCTAACGCCGCCCCCTCCATCGACCGTTCGACTTGGCCTCTGGAGGCAACACCGCTAAATCCCTTACGACAGAAGCAATTAGAGTTTCAAAAACTTGACTCCCCGCCGAAAACTTTTGTTTCTTTTTTTGTTTGATATTCCGACCAAAAACTAGAGGCCGATCGGTTGTGGAAGGGGTAGACTCATGAATGAAGAGCGAGTTTCGGATTTCTGCCGGTGGGTGGGTGTGAGGAAAAACACTTTTCTTTCTACGGCCTGAGAAGAGAGGGGCAAAGAGAGGGCTGCGACTCCACGAACTTTGAAAACAGGGTGACGACAAAGAAGGCATAAAGTTCCAGACATCCAGCGCCGAGGCATCAGCGAATTTTGGTAAATTATCTCATCACATTTACATTTCACATACAGAATTTCTTTTCTCAATTCTAAAGATAGTTATGGCCTATGATTTATCTCACAGTAATGTGCACACTTTCTAAGATGTACCTCTGATGCAAGGCTTCGTCGATAAAGGGATAAAGGGACCCCCATTAGAATCGATCCGTAGGGGTGTGGAACGGCCCTGACATCAGGAAAAACACTGCCAATTCTAACATTCATTATTTTTTGAATAATGATTGATTATTGATTATGATTGACATTATTTGTATTGTTGATTTTTGTTGATTGTATTATTATTGATCATTGATTGATTATTGATTATGATTTACATTATTTTTTTCTTCTTCTGTTAGAGTTATAGTCTTGATGAAGAGTGAACGGATGAATGACTTCAGTGGTTCAAAATCATCTTGAGACCATTTGTGATTTTTGGTACAAGGCGCATTAGCATTGTGCCTGTAGTTTTGGAGAAGAGGTCCGGGTGGCGGACGGAATTTATTTATTTTGAATTCGCTCCTTGGATTCTACAAACTGAAACCAATTTGCTACGTGTAAAGTGTTGTCCAACGAACTAATCCTTTCTTTTGAAACTCTTGTTTTTTTTAACGAATGAATCCCTAGTTTTTATCTCGATGCTAACGAGAGAACCAAGTTTAGCAACAGTTGTGAAACTTAGCCTGAAATCACGGTCACACACGATTCGCCAATTCTTTCCCATCCGAAGCCGATCGAAGGGTACAGACGCATATCTTACCCGACAGAGGCGGGAGCTCCTTTTATCGAAGAATTCCTCGCATTTTCCTCGCGGAGCGCTTTTAATTTTTGGAGCCTCGAACCGAGTCAGCTGACGAGAGTTATTTCCCGAGCGTTGATGGCTTGACGTTCCTTTCTCCTCACTCTTTTCTTTTGGCCGAGTGAGTCTCTCAGTTTATAAATCACACCCTATCGCGACTCAGTGGAGATTACTCGGGAGGCGGAGGGCGATCTTTGGTCGTTCAATTCCCGTTGGGGGCGTCTTTCAAACGTTTTGAGAAGTCCACAACGCGACAGATGTCATCAGATAGGATTTTCATCTCATATTGATAAATCGTTATCATCGAACAGTAAAGGCATCTCGTCTAACAAAATCTTTCTGGAGTGATAGCCTGGATGTCATTGATTGACATTGAAGAATCCTGCTCATAGCAGTTTCCACTACAATCAAGTCGAGCCCCCATGTCCTTAAGCCAGTAATCAGAGGTGACAGCTCACAACCAATCCAATTTGAATAGTCCCATGCAAACAAAGTTTCGCGTAAGAAACTAAAATCGAAATGTCATTTAAATGTATCGATAACTGATAACTTTGTCCCCAGCTTTAGGAAGGTGTCGAGCACTAGCGACTCCTCGCCTGAAACACCTGACCTTTGTCCAAAGCTTTAGGAAGGTGTCGATCACCAGCGACTCCTCGCCTGAAATACCAGGGACGCACAGAGATCAAAAGGGGCTACAGCAAGGATATAAGAGAAGAGAAGCTTTTCTTAGCCAAGTCAAAAAACGTCTGCCAAGTGGGTGTGGCACATAGCTTCCTCGTATCCATAACATGACAGTATAGATCATTGAAAATTATTATTGACTAAAGCTACATCAGTCCAAACAATCCCTGAAAATTTCATCGAAATCAGTCATGAACTCCCGGAGTTATGCGCGTAACAAGGATTTCACGTTTGCGCATGCGCAGAGACTACTATTGATCCGGGGGTCATGAAACTCATAGGGGACCATCTACACATCAAACCGAACAATCCCTCAGAATTACATCGAAATTGGTCAAGAACTCCCGGAGTTATGCTTGTGGCAAGGATTTCACGTTTCCGCATGCGCAGAGGCTACTATTGATCCGGGGGTCATGACACTTATAGGGGACCATCTACACCCCAACCCGCACAATCCCTGAAAATTTCATCAAAATCGGACTATAACTTCGTGTAGTTTTGCCCGTAACAAGGATTTCGCTGACAGACAGACAGACACAGAACCAAAATTGTTCAGAAAGGTCTAAAACGCAAAATGCGAGTGGAATTTTTGATTTTAGAGACAAAAAAATTTTCACATTCCTAAAGAGAAAACAATGCTTCCGCTACCTTGGTAGACTCGGAAGCAATTACATGTTATCTGCGCCTCACGTGTCATTATTCTCACGAGAAAACAAAAACTCGATAAACGCATATAACAAAGATACCAACAGATACCTATCTCGAAAACATTTGAATAACGCAGTAGGCACCAGTCCATTCATTCTCTCGCCGATATGCCATTTACACTGGTTGCACAATGAACACGAATCCCTTTGACGGTTCGTCAGTTTACTTCAAAGAGTAACGGATCCACTAGGTTTACCAGCAAGTGGTGGAACGCAGGGCATCCGAGAACGATTTTGAAGTGGGTTTGCAAACTCTGTTAGGCATAGGTGACATTTCACACCACACCGAGTATCTTGATGATGATTGATTGAAAACAGTGTTCGCGAGAAATGATCGTTTGGTGTGAACTAGGGATAGCCATCGAAACATAAAATATCGATATATCGATGTTTGATAGTATCGGCGTTGAAATATCGATGCCGATATATATCGTAGGTTAATCATCGATAGTAGGCACTACCGATAGTATCGACCAAAAAATATCGATAGTTTTAGAAAAACTGACACAAAATAAACAAAAAAAGAAGAAAAAAAGAATCAACCGTGAACAAGATACAATCTCAAAAAGTACAACACAACACTTGCTGAAAAACCTCAACAACAAGTTGTTGTCAACAACCGCAATCTTCCAATTTTCCTATGGAACCTCCAAACCACTACTCTTCTTCTTCTATTTTTATCGTCTTGGCCAAGATCTTGGCCGCAGCCAAAACCACTACTTGATATCCTATGGATAATTATCCATGGATACATATCGATATTCCAGCAAGACGAACTCATTTTTGTGGGCATAATATTTTTCAAACTCGTGTGATGTGAAAAAAATGGAACTTACGATCGATATTATTTTTTGAGTCAACATGATATGTGATATTTTCAGATGAAGCCGATATATCAGTTAAAAAAACGTCTGCCAAGTGGGCGTGGCACATAGCTTCCTCGTATCCGTAACATGACTGTATAGAGCATTGAAAATTATTATTGACTAAATACATCAGCCCGAACAATCCCTGAAAATTTCATCGAAATCAGTCATGAACACCTGGAGTTATGCGCGTCAACAATGATTTCACGTTTGAGCATGCGAACCTCCAAACCACTAGGCTACTATTGATTTGGAGGTCATGAAACCTACAGGGGACCATCTACACCCTAACCCGCACAATCCCTGAAAATTTCATCAAAATCGGACTATAACTCCGTGTAGTTTTGAACGTAACAAGGATTTGCTGAAGGACAGACACACACACAAACAGGCACGGAACCAAAATTGCTCAGAAAGGTCTAAAACGCAAAATGCGAGTGGAATTTTTGATTTTGGAGACAAAAAAATTTTCACATTCCGAAAGTGAAAACAATACTTCCGCTACCTTAGTAGACTAGGAAGCAGTCGGAAGCAAACTGAATAGTGATGGACTGGGCGGTTAGAACGCCCCGATAAGAAAATTATCAGATCAAAATATTCCTGGTCAGCCCAAGGGAGGAAGCAAACGAATGTAAAAACGCCTTGTTTGGTTTTTCGAGCTTTCTGATTGATCAATCGTAGATGACCCGTTCAGTTCAAAGCGAAAATACCCCTGGATTCCGCCCTTATCCTGCTATCTTGTGTGATCTTAGAGCAGGAGCACAAGTCGACTCACTTGGTGTTGATGATAGTGCGAACTTAGTTAATCGTTGTAACAATCTAATATTCGACATGTTCCAAGGATATTTAAAATAATTCAACGACAACATTCATACTACCGACGACGGACGATTTGGTTTATTATTTTCAATAATGAAACTACGTAATAGACCAAAGAAAAAAGTAACACATTACTTTCAGTAATGAAACTACCTAATAGACCAAGAAAAAAGTAACCCCCCCCCCCCCTTTTGTTTTTCAAGAGGATGTTATAATTTGTTGTATCTTTGTTATTTAATTTATAACCGCATTGTATCTTTGTTATTTAATTTATACCCGCATGAACTAGTCATCTCTGTAATACCTTAATGTAGGACAATCATTGGATTGCCACCTCTCTTCAAGTGACAGGTTAATTAGGTCTTTCACCTACTGTACCCCAAATTGTTTCGAGCAACTGTAATGTCTATTTTTGGACAATAAAGTTTTCATTTAAAAAAAAAAAGTTAATGAAACTTGCGTCAAAAATCAAAGTTGGGGTCTAGTTAGCACAGAATTCTTTGCAACGATCTCAGTCTATTTCAAAGGCTGAAATATTCAAAAATTAGAAGATCAAGAACTCTCGAATTGATACAAATGTAATGATAGACGTCTCTTCAATGAAAAAAATGGGCCCTATGCTCATCCGTTCACTCTTCTTAGGGACTAGAACCTTAGATATAAAAAAGAACGTCAATGCGAATGTGGATCTCAACGTGCTTGGACATATTGAAAATCGCCTCGTATTATCAGAGGGTCGCCTAAGTTGATTTAATTCCAATGCAATTTCGTTGAAAGAGTTCGTTTTAAAATCAAGTTTTTCAAGAGTTATGTAATATAAGTGTAATTAATGACAAGGGAAGCGTGGATAGGTGTTGAATTTTATTTTGTTCAATTGTTAAATCCGTGGATTTCTACGTCGAGACCATGTATAGTGTATTGCACCATCGTAGGCATGTTGAAATCAACTATTGTTTCATACAAAGGACTGGCAACGGTTGGTGTTACCCAATCAAATCAATTACAAATTATGGAAACTCAACGATCGGCTGAAGGAAAATTCTGGAATTTTTCTACTGAGCTGAAATATAGATGTGGCTGTTTTATGGCATCTAGACTGGACAAGACAAGATATAGGTGCGAAACGCCGAGTTAGGATAATGTACCACTGACTACGACTAATATATAGATATGATTTAAGAAGAAGAGTTATTCTAATATAGAAATAATATCCGTTCAATAATCTGCAGCTTTTCTAAAAATGAAACAACTTCCCAAATTCCTGGAAACTGCGGGTGCAAAGAAACAGTAAAAAAGCACGTTAGCTTCACTGCGAACAAGAACAGATAAGTTACTGATTGACGAAAGGTCCCAAAATGTGAAAATGCGGACGATCAGTTGTTTAATCTCAGATGCAGAAAGTCACCTTCTAAATTCTCCATTATGATTGGTAGCCTGGTTATAACACAATCACTTTAGAAAATTCTGTACGCTTTCATGGTTGGACAATGACGGATCAGAAATCGTGATACTGTTCCCCCACGCGGAAACCCGCAGATTAATAACGCTAATAACGCATCAGGATTGTTTGCGATGTTGATAAACTGACCGCCCTGTTAGTCTGGTTGATCGGTTTACTAGGGAGAATTCGGTAGATGAATCTCTAATTCAGCTTACGGAGGCGCGTTGAGGCGGTGCTAATGGCCGATCCCGGGCAAATGGGACATCTCACATTCCGTGGGGTTGTTAGTCCCCGTATCGCTTACCAATTAGTCCTCAAATACCCCACATCCCGCTAACTACCTGTTCCAAAGAACAATATTTATGATGAGTTCCACGTGGAGTTGACAGAGTCAGGGCGCCTAGAAGCTCATTAGATATTCTTCGAAGTCAATCTAAATATGAGCAGAATATGGGAAACGAATACGAGCAGCTAGGCTTCGCATTACTTTCCCACCGACCCACTTGATAGATGATGTATTAGTTGAAAATAAACGCTTGTTTATGTATCATGAAAAGACAACAAAAAATAACTTTTCACACACGAAAATGCCACAAATTGTTACACAACAGTTTTTATTTCTGCATTAGAATACTCTGCTACCAAAGTCACTCATTTGTGTTAATTACACCTCTTTTCCTATATGTGCCCTATCCGGTTATCCCAACGTTGGCGATCACCACAGCGAATGCAGCGCGGTCCTCAGCTACTCTAAATAGCTCCTCAGCACTCCCAATCCCAGTCCAGCTCCTAATATTCTTGTTCACGAGAGCTGCCACCTCCCAACGCCACGACGGCCTTCTATCTTTCCCTTAATAATTAACTGCAGAAGCCGGTACTTGCTTCCTCTAAGGATATGCCCCAGGTAAGCTATCTTTCGGCATTTAACGGTACGAAGCAGCTCTCTTTGTGCTCCAACAATCTCCAGCACCTCCTCATTGATGGTATGTGCTGTCCATGGTATCCTAAGCATTCGTCTCCAAATCCGCATCTCAAAAGCCCTCGAGACGATTCATTGTTGCTACAGTTAAAGTCCATGCGTTTGCACCATACAACAGAACCGACCAGACATAGCAGACGAACATCCTTCTACGAAGAGGCAGGTTGAGATCCCTGTCACAGAATAGGTTCTTCATTTTCAGAAAAACTGAGCGAGCTGCCTCTATTTTGCACTATCTGGGTCAATTTCACTTAGTTATTACACCTAGTCAGTGGTACATAATAGCCTTGTATATAAAAAGAGCGCCAGTTATATTAGAGCACGGTAGATCGATTAAGAAAGAAATAAGGCACAAGGTTCCTTCACCTGAAAAGTGTGTCCCCATACCTCGTAATTGTCTCCTAGAATGACCTCATCTTAAATATAACTCCATGAACCCCGAGTTCGTAATAGTATGAAACGAAAGCAGCGGTGCAATGTAGTGTAAGGGCACGACGTAGACATCTTAGTACAACTAAAACCCGAGATGATATAAAAGAGCGATCTATACTTCACTTGTCCACAATTAGGTTAGATAAGTCCTAAAAAACTCGATTTCAAAATGCACCCTTGAAACAGAATTATATCAGCTGATGTGATCCTTACAAGATACTAGGAGTTTTACCATGTCAAACACGTTCAAATCACGAACGAAATTAGCCACAAGGTCCCATCACTGATCACTGAGTCCCCATACCTTGTAATTGACTTCAAGATGGCCTACAGACATCGCCTTGAAGTAACACCAACCTTTACCATAAGTTGGTTTGTAGTTCCCAGTGTTTGTTATATGTAGTTCATTTGTGAGTAACAAAAGCTGATGTCAAACTAAACCTACAATAGAGCAATATTTTAGATGTGGATTTTGAGTGTGGTGTTGTACTTGTGGAAGTACAAATCCGTAAATGGATTGTCATCAAGGGATTCACGTTAAGGCTTGAGGAAAATGAGCAATGCCATAGTTATGGGACACAGCTGTGCAAAGAAGACTTTGTCTCGAGGAAACAATCGTGCAAGAGCACTGGAGTGGGTTCAACGAAATGTGAGATTGAATTTGGATTGGAGATAAAATAGTGTTGCCAATATCTGCGGACAGAATCCAGCATCAAAGACGAATGGCGAATGAAGATTCAAGTTTTTCATTTATTGACGTATATGTGGATTTTGGTCGATTTTGCTCGGCTAATTCAAAAAACACGGAATTGTGTTCGCCTTAGGAACAATCGGGAATCACAGTGAACTCGTAAAGGTTAGATGAGCGTGACAGACAGGGGTGTCCACATCGGTAAGCGTGCAATCAAATCAGGTAACTCAATCTGTACCATCCAGTTCCAATTCAGTGTAAATTGACAGAGACCCTAAACAAATGGTCTTAAGACAGCCTCTGCAACACCATCAAAATGTCATGATTCATTTTTATCATTTTTTACGTGCAGTGAGCTTGTTGCATCAAATATGGAACCAGGGAATGGACAGGTCACCAAATGAGTGTTGTCCATATCGCTAAGGTAGCATCCAGCAATCGATTTATCTAAGGCCAATTCAGTAACATTCCGTTCCAATTCATAGTATGTACAGAAGCTTCACACATGAGCAATTGGTTTTAAGATTATCTCAAGCACAGTATCATTCGATTTCATAATTTGACCAAGCACAGAATAGTCTTGATCATTGCGATGAACTTCTTCAAGTATTTTGTATTGATTACAATACTTGATACGTCACATTCCCGAATATGCCTGTGGAAAATTTTGTGGCCTAAGAGAATTTGTCAAAGAATGGGTTCTTAGATGAGGGTAATCAGTAACGTCTATATCGCCAAAGTAGCACCCAACAATCAATCAATTGGACAAAGGCGATTTTTAGTTATACGTCCCAATTCAAAGGCACAGTTGTGCAATTCAGCATAATTTCATGACATGCATGAATTAGCTTGGTGCATCAACAGGTACTTAAGAGTGAATTTGAGCAAGAGAATGGACAGCATCTCTAGATCAGAGTGGGCTATCGTTTCGTCGCTGACAATTAATTTACCGTACAATACCATTAATTTTCAACTTGAAGTCTTTCTACAGAGGTCTCACCCCCTGATGAATGGTCTTCTGATTGCCTCAACCACAACCTTAACAGGTCGTGATAATTACGATTCGCTCCAGAGTTGTTGAAAGGGGGTGGCTTTAAAGACGTTATGAGATGTTTCATATAGCGTTAACCCAGCAAACCGTAACCTAAACGGGGAGTTGGCACCCCTTCAGAGCCGATATTATGGAAATGATCCCTCCCCTAACCGGCACCCTCAAATCTAAGGGAAAGCCAAGGGAAGGACGACGAGGTCTGAACATGCTAATTCATATCTATCAGGGCCCCGAGATGAGAGGGATTGAGAAGGCCTACGCGACGAGAAACCCAACCGCAGGGAGAAGCCTGTCAGCGGCTTACATCCCCTCAGCCACTCGACTCAGCAGTGACTTACAGGGGACTCAAGTCGGTCGTCTAACATTATGTCGACGCCATCCAATTATGGCCCCCTCCGGAGGATCGGTTTAGCATAAAATGCCGGAAGCTGATAGCCCAATTAAAACCGCCCATAATACGCCCCAGAACAACAGCTGTGCCCCTCACCAATCAATTCAATCTCAATATTATTTATTGCCTGTGCCTTCCAGACCAGAATAACGTAACTGGATGAATACCATTTCAGCCACAAAAACTTTCAGCAACTTTCGTAGGCGTAAACATAATTTCTACGAAAATCTAAAATGACCACATACAGATGCGTCCGTAAGACTCTGGCAAAACTTTCAAAATCGAATGGCAAAAAAGTTAGACACTCCGTTCTCACGAACCTGAAAGGTTTATGGTATACTATTAATGAATCTTTGAAATCGACATAGAAAAAAAAATACTTCCAGTCCGCCGCACAGCGGGTCAGAATCAAAAAAACAAAATTGAGGTTCTGCTGGGAGCAAAATACAGCAATTGATTCTTGAAATGTTGGTGATTCAGCGAGGTTACGTCCCCATCTTGGGAATTCCAATATTTGATTGGTATTTCCTTATTTCTCAGAAGCAGAAACGAGGAGTTAAGCGGTCTCCGGAGATTAGCTCTGGGAGTGGTTCTGGGGGTTTCCGGTCAAACACACAAACTTCTTTCTTTTTGGTTTATCATTTTCCGTATCGGTTCATTATTTTCAATCATAAGCCTGCATAATCGATTAGTAAAAACATTTTTTAAACATGATCAAACTTCATCATTTGACGTTTGAAGGTGAGTAGATTCCAAATTTCTAATGCCCTTCCATGGTTAGGTGATCCGAGAGGTTCAAAACCCCTCAAAATCCTTGAAGTGATCCGAAAAACCCCGACTTTGGTAGCTGGGGGCTTTTGGGCCGCTAAACACGCATCAAAATTCTATTTTTTTGAAGTGAATTTATGGAAATCGAAGCTATTGCAATAGGTCTGAAAACGTTAGGATAAAATGTTTTGAAATTGTTCATCAAAATCCGCTTTGTAGCATTCTGAAACGATTCCTGGATTCCAACGGTTATGTACATGGATATATAATTTACTTATACATGTATAAAAGGAGATTTCAGAAGAAAGTACTGAAAAACAATCAATTCTATTGAGTAAAACAAGTTCTACTTAGTTACTTATTGTGAATTGTAGGTGCATCAACAAAACAACCGGCCTTTTGTTTAGTGGAATAGAAACCTTCAAATTGCACGTATTCTACCATAAATAAATACTTTTGAAGGTATGCAACCGTTTCAAGCAATCGAATGAAAATGTTATAAATTCACGTCACTAACGCAATCCGATATCACGAGTTAAAATTGCGTCCCATTTGCTTACCTTGTTAACTCATTGCAAATTCCGTCTCAGTTGAAAAACATCACAAAGAAAATTAAAAACACGACGCTGTAGCAAATGAAGAAGAAAAACTGCAACTATTCATCAAGTACATCTCTCTCGAAATATTCGAATACTTGAGTAGATCTGAGTCATATAATGAAGCAATTGCAGCAATGAAATCCGTTTTTGTCAAGCCGGTCAATGAAGTATTTGCTCGACACAAACTACTAACTAGACGACAGAAAGCTACGGAATCAGTCGATCGCTACCTAGAGGCTCTCCAGCTCTTGAATGAATGAATGAAAGAGAGTTTATTCCATCAAAGACAAAAATAATATGAGCAAAAATAAATATAGGAAGCTTATAGAAAACAATAGATTATGTGGTTGTATGGAATTACCCCAACACCAAGAGACGAGCTCTGCGCGGTGTGGGGGAGTAGCCTATTTTATTCTTATACAATGGGTAAGCTTGATGCTCCTATGCATTAAAATACATTTCAATGATAAAATAAAAAAAAATGAAAGGTAGACTTCTATGTATAGATACTGCACATAATATTACTGCTGCTGTCTGGGCCTAGAGCGACTAACCAAGAGAAAATTTTCTTCTTATAAACTGAACGAGAATCATCTTCAGGTGTGTTTAGGTCGTTAGGCAGGACTCTGAGAATGTAGGGAAAGGCGTAATGAATGTGGCGAGACGTAGACCATAAGCGAGAGGGGGGAACTGGAATGATGACTTAAGTAGTTGGGCGTGTGGCGTATGACGATGAGCCGGGATAGTTGAAACAGTTAGGGTGTTTATGGAAGAAGCAAAGTGCTGCTTTTAAATATAACTGGTTGATGGTGAAGACCGGCAATAATTTGAATCGAGACTGCCAGTCAGAGACAAATAGGGACGATTGTATTAGAGATTCTTCCATTCAAATCATTTCAGATCGTATCCAAGAATCTTAGCTGACCCGAAGACTGCCAAAATTCTCAGCTGGGAATCCGTTCCTGGCAAATAAGAAGCGAATAATTCGTAACTGGAGCCGGATAAGATAAGTTTCACTCCTCTGAAAAGGCACATACCAGTATTTGTTGAAGAAGACCAAAGAATCGAGGTAAAGCTGTTGTTCGTTCGTTTTGAGGCATTTCCCGAGCAGATATGACTACAGAACTTCGGAAATCAATGGAGGATGAGTATTACTCATTACTCATACTGACCAAAAATCATGTACGACTCTTTCGCCAGGGACGTCCGTATAGATTCAAGACTCATTTAATTATTGTATTTTATTTTCAAGAGGCAAATTGATGATTTTGACGTCTAGTCCACTCATTTGAGGACTTTGGGATCCCCGGACGTTGAGGAAAGGCGAAAACTAGGAACTGAAACGAAGGACGAAGTCTGAATAGGAAGCCATCAGCTAAAACGTCCCCGAGCTGGCAACGTATTAACTAGAGAGCAACAGCTTCCACCACGAGGTCCCTTCGAGTTACAAAGGTCCGAAGTAATAAGGGAAACGTTGGCTGACATTTGGGAGAGTTTAGCCCTCTGGGGTCCGTTTGATCAACGGGACGTGTCCGCTACAACTAAAGAGACGTGATATTCCATTAAGCTATTAGCAGATTGCTAGTGCGGGAACTGACCTGACAATTAAGACATGATACACTCATGACATTTTACTTTCGCGAATCCGACAGGGTAAGAGAAAATAACGAAACCGGACGGACAAATTTTCTCCCATTTATGCATGAGATTCGTTCCGTTATGGTTTAACCACTTGCTGTCTCTTCCACTCTACCCAATTGCCTCCGAATATATTTACAGATGAAGGAAGCATCGTTATAAATTTCGTTTTCCTCAAAACCAGAACTTCCAAATGCATTTTGCGTTTTAGACCATTCTGAACAATGTACGTGTTTGGTCTGTGTATCCTTGTGTCCGCAGATCCTTTTGACTAGCTCCACTACGAGTGTCCGGTTCCTATAAATTTTTTCAGGGAACGCAGGTTAGATGGTCCCCGATGAGTTTCTTTGCTCACAAACCAATTAATTATCTGCCCATGCGCAAAAGTCAAATCTACTTACTTTTTCTCAGAATCTAGTGGTTCGATCTAACTCGATTTTGGAGGGTGACCGTTGAAAAGCTGTTTGATGTTCCCATATCAATTTCAACTTTTGGTATCATTATTCTATCAGCTTTGGAACTACGTCAACAGACCTTCTGTTGTATTCAAAGAAAATGACCCAGATTCAAAAATGTTTTGATTAAATCGCCCTCATGGGTCCGTTAGAATGTTGCAACTTCAAGAAATTTTCCCTGATTAGTAAGGGCACAAGCTCGAACTCCGTCAGAGGTCTCAACATTTTTGAGTAGCGACAGTCGGCGCCGGAATGTTAGAATATTATAGAAATGCTACGAAGGTTAGTGCTGGAATGTCGTGGCATCAGATCAGGGCAATGGCCAGGAATAGAGAGGAATGGCGGAACTTCGTCTCGGCCCTATGCTCCTCCTGAGGGGTAACAGGAAATATGTAAGTGAAGAGTAGTGACAGTTGGCGCAGGCAGTAGGAGACGGAATAATACGGAACAGTAATCAATTAAATCAATATCGATCCAAAATACTGCAAAAATCACATTTCCTGACGTAGTATCTTGAGCCTAACACCGCATACACGTCGACTGATCTGTTGACATATGCGTTGACATATCCCTCGGTATTTCTGTCTCATGAAAAGTTGTAAAACGCGTACATTCTACATCAATCTACACCAATACCATGTACCCATTGCGTGATTATTCCAAACATTTCAACGACATTAACGTTATTTCAGTTGTTATTCATAAAAATTGGCACTTCCTTCATTCCTGGATGTTTCCCAAGCTTTTGATAAAGTCTGGCATCAAGGACTTGAGCACAAACTCGAAAGAGACTTACCAAAAGAATTTCACTTAATATTGAAATCTTACCTAGCTGAAAGACATTTCAGGGTGAAACATGAGGGAGAGTATTCCAGTCTCAGGAAGATAAGGGCAGGTGTCCCGCAAGGTAGCGTGCTTGGCCCTTTGCTCTATCTTCTGTATACACGTGATATACCTACCAATAACGACACAATAGTGGCAACTTTTGCCGATGATACAGCACTTCTAGCAGTAGGAGATACAGTAGAGGATGCAACTAGGAAACTACAGGAGACTATTAATAACGTCAGTACTTGGACAAAGAAGTGGCGCCTCAAGCTCAATGAGCAGAAATCGGCTCACATCAATTTCACGAACAAGCATATAACTAAAATACCAGTTACACTAAACGGAAGAGAAATTCCTTTTGCCAATACAGCAAAGTATCTTGGGATGACACAATGTATTGGTTGCTTGGAAGATACTCCAAACTATCCCTACATAACAAATTGCTTCTCTACAAGCAAATTCTACGACCAGTTTTTACATATGGAATTCAACTCTGGGGCTGTACAAAAAAGACCAACATCAAAATAATCCAAACATTTCAAAACAAGGTGCTAAGGAGTATCGTCAACGCTCCTTGGTACGTACGTAATGACGACCTCCATCGGGACCTCAAGATAGAACCAGTCAGTGAGGTGATCAAACTATTTGCCGCTAAACACGAGCAGAGGCTTCATCAACATATGAACCCAGAAGCTCTACGATTATTAGACAACAGCAACGTCATCCGACGTCTGGATAGAACAAAACCTCTCGACCTTGTGGCGTGACAATGTGACAAGTGCCTGAAGTGATCATATAGAGTAGTTGCCATTGGGCTATTACCTCTACAAACTGTAGTTATTGTATTAATGTAAATTAACTTGATGGGCTATGCTCAGTTGTTATGTTATGTTTCTAATAAAGAAATTTTTCGGAAAAGAAAAAACTTCCTTCATTCTATAAAATCTTTATTCATTGTCATTTGAACTCCCTAGAAGAGCATGTTTTCGAACTTATTCGTGGGCGGCGAAGTTATTCACTTCTGATTATTTTAAAATTAGGTACCAAATTGTAAAACTTACTTTGTTTACTCCATTTTTGTTAAACATATGTATGTAATTTCATTATTATTGCCAATTTATGAATATGGGATTTGATTTTAATCGAGGTAGCCCTGTACCGCACCGAACTTTTTTTTTTAAATTGGAGAGGAGAAAAATTAAAGAGCGTGGATTCTATAAGATGGGAGTAAGCTTCAAAGCTCCACCGTCTATTACATCGATAATTAAATACTGTTATTTTTCCAATAATTACCGGATAGGTGGAATTCGTTCACATTAAAAAGAAAAAATATCATTATTGCTAATTCAAATTTCATGGAATTCTCGGATTAGCATCCTAATAATGAGTGAACACGATTAGTTGTATGAAGCAACTTACTCAAACCTGAGTTGTCAAATTTGTTAAAAGCACATACCTGAAACAGAAAGAAAAACGTTAAATATTGTACTTGAATGAATATTTTAGAGTTCAATTATTAAAGAATGATTGAGAAAAGATGGGCTGGTCTTTACTATGATGGATCAATAGAGAATATATGCCAGGGTCAGAACAATTAAATCGGTGAGGGGTTCCCACTCGTCATTATCACGCGAAAGTCTAGCTGAAGTCCTGTTATTAATTTTCTCTTTCGAACGGCAGAGAATTCTCTAGCTTTACCGTATACCCAGTTGATCTAACATCTTCACCAACCCCTCCCCATGGGCTTAACAGGCTGTGTTCCAAAATTGCGGCGCTCAGAGAAGACACGGGAGAAGTTATCGGTAACGCCCCACTGGGCCCCAAGTTGTTTCGAGAGCAGTTTACCAAAAACTAGGTGAATTATCTTGCTTTTATTTTGAATCATCAATCACAACAAGGTTATCTGGTTGCTAACCAGAACCTATGAGTATTTCATCGGGTGTTGAAATAGTGGAGTCAGGTCTCAACATTCCTCCCTCCTCAAGCGATTTGAACCCTTTCCGCATCTGATCCCCATGAACCCTTCTTTCCAACCCATCTAGTAACACTAAGTAGGACAAAGGGCCTGTTCATTTCAGCACAGTAGCTTGGGTGAACCCTCTGTCTTCCTTCCTTCTCTCGACCCACGCCACCTCTCCCACACTGAATTCTATCAGAACGGATGTGTCCTTTTGTTGTTTCTGTTAGGTTTCATCCAGTTGGGCAGCAAGATTAGGTTTCAGAAGGGACAACCGAGTACGGGGCTCTCTGTCAAACATTAGCATCGCAGGTGATCGATTAGTCGAGCAATGTATGGATGTCTTGTAGGAGAAGAGATACTTTGCTAATCGTGCTTGTAGATTAATATCACAATTAGATGTACTCATTCATTGCTTGAACGTACGCAAAGCTCTCTCAGCTAGTCCATTTGACCTAGGATGGTATGGGGTTTTCCTGACATGCTTGATGTTTTCGGTAACACAAAAGTTATTGAACTGTTAGGACGTAAACTGTGGGCCATTGTCCAAAAAAATTACTCTAGGCAGGTCAAACCTTGCAAAGATCTCGTCCAGAGCTGAAATGGCCCTTTCATTGAGTTCTTCCATGGGGATGACCTCCTGCCACTCACTAGAGGTGTGACAATCCAGTTGGAAAAGTACCATGGAACCTGGTCCAGAGGTGGAACGGACTGGAACCGTTACATCTCGTCCTTAAAATCACTAACCTCAAATACTGGGTTACTCAGTGCTGCCTTTCAAATTGTTTCTAAATGAATGTAAACACTGGACAATAACTGACTGATGCATAGGCAAATGCACAGAATACTGAATACGGTGAAGAGAAAATGGAACCGTCACGACGAAATAAGACTGTAACGACATTTGATAAGAGAGGAGCGGAACTACGAGAGCTTAAGAACTAGAACGGGTTGTTCGGCATGTGACCCAAAGTACCTAAAGTAGAAGTAATGGATGGAACCTATATGGACATACATAACGAAGGCGTCTTTAGGACCAAGGGAACAGAATCAAATTCCAAAGCCTCCTTGATGCTTCATTTTTCCGTCTCAATTCACACAACTTACTTTCATTTAAAAAAGATTTGATAAATAATTTTTGGCTTCCTTTCTTTTTGGAAGTTTTATACATTATTGCAATCATACCAAAAAGTAATATCTGGATGCTTTTGGTTATTCCGCTTGCGAGATAAGTTGGCTTTGGAGCGGGAAACAGCAGGAACAGTTTGGAGCTTGGTGTAGCGTAATAGTTTCGGAAAGTACCGAATTTTTCGTGGAACGTCTAATAGGTAGGTACAAGTCAAAATCGTAAGATAAATAATAATGCTCCCTGAGCAATATAAATTAAAAAAAATTCACTATCTTCCCCAGTGGATGACAATAGAACGGCTCAATTCATAGATATGGTTCTGTTATCGTGGGTTCGTTACAAAAAGTCATTTTTGGTGATTTGCATGACATTCCTATTCGATTCGACAATTTTACAACTACGTGGTTATTCAATCATCTAAGGCTGGCCGATTCCAGGATGAAGGAAGATATTGGGAACATTTAATATCAACGGGAACTTTTTGTGGAACTAGCTGATCACAGTGAAGCAATCCTTATCAAATCGGTTCACAAATTTGGCCGTCTATAGAGGACAAACAAACAAACTTGGAGATTTTTATATAAGATAAAAGATTTATAGTTACCATTCATACTAATATTAAGATATTCCGTAGTTACCCGAAAGTTTGTAAGACTAGGAATTTCAGCACTACATGAGCACGAAAGCAAATCCTTCTATCAAACTATCAGATATCAACTAAATTTACGGTGATTTCACAGCTCACGCTCTATAGCTTTTGCTAAGTGCTAAATTCTTTTTCAAAGATTGGTTTCCGAATGTAAAAACTATCACTAAACCGAAATAGGCACTCAAACTGGTATTTGTTAATAGGCTAAACCTAGGACATTTAGTTCAAACCGTGACTTTCTATAACTTAGAGAATTTTTATGTCATAACTACTAAACAGAAAGCCCGATCCAAGTAATTTAACATGGAATCAACCAAAATCAGGGTGTGTGTTTGGTACATGCGATCAACCAAGATTTGTAACTATTTAAATATCATGACACCAATATCACAACTATACGATTGCATCCATTTTTGAATTTGACTATAGTAGTTCGGCGTACACCGATGCGGACTTTTATGTGAGCAATCACAAATACAATTAGTACATAGAACACTGTTTCATATATCGTCAATCGTTTTCATAGCAAACGCATAATTTTGACTTGTATAGGCAAAATTCTTATACATTGAGAAAGGATCTCACATGGGGGTTCCCATTTGAAAATTGTCGAAACGTATACAATAAACGAGACAACAAATTCGATGTTCTAATAATGACAATTTAGAGAAATTAACATTTTAAAATTTCGTAGCCGTTACAATACCTCAATTCACCAAGGAAATTCTACGAAGAAAAATGGATCTCTACTTAATTTTGAAAACAGGCCCTCCACGAACCGTCGAAATAAGAACAGAAAAAGCCGCCGGTAGAGGGGGAAAAAATGAAATTTACGTATTTCATGAATATTTACCCTTCGCCCGCCCCTAGAACCCCAATTTTCGAGATCTTATAAACGGCAATTAGCTACGTCATTGTTCTTGCTCAGGGGGCAAAAATACCACCATCACAGTTTATCTCGATTTTAATGGGGCCGGGGAAAACAGGCCCTTTCCGGACCTTCAGAACCTACTGTTTTAATTAGTCTTATTTTTAAGGTAATTATTGTTAATTTATGCATCAGATCCAGAGTTTTTTTTTTCTCGATGTTGGGAGAAAAATTTACGACGAAAGAGAAACCGGTTGTTTTGCATGTTGATTCGGAAGTTTTTCCTCGGGTTTTCACGGTGGTTGATCCGAGTGTTTGTTTACACTTTCCATAGGGAGGGAGGATGATTTAGAGTTCGATAATTTTATTTATTAATCAAAACATGTCATACATTATATTGAAATGAGATGCAAAGTTAGGGAAATCGAAAGAATTAATTGAATAGTTGATAAATAACATAACATCAAACAAAAATAAATGAATTTGTCCATCATGGCTTGATCTCAAGGCCCTTTTAAGCAGATTTAAAAAAAAAATCATTCTATTAATCGTATATATCAATTTTAGCCGGTGCACAGTGGGCTGAATCACTAATTTAGGTGGACAAAATTCTGAAACTTGTCCATATGGGGGGAGAAAATTATTTAAAAAATCAAAAAGACATACCGTTGGACACCATAAATACATACTTTTATTTTAGTGCGCGGTACCCGCCTAGTAAGCGCTGAACGACAGCGGAGAATAATACAGGATGTACGAAATACTACTACATTCCTACTACCTACCACATTTCGTATTTTTTACGTTGGATTGTTAGGTGAGACCCCATCCCACATTTGGCTTTATTTTGATCAAAACTACAACGAAAAATCAATTATTTTCAAACGAAAACGGCCTTTCCTAAAAGCAACACCGTTCTGTTTACTCGTACACCTCTTCTCTTGAATACGTATTCATAAAACGACAGGATGCGACTAACGTAATTACGTTTGACTAGCTTGTTTCATTAGTTTCTGAATGTATTGTTGACAAGGGGCGTCGTTATGTCCGGTTTTTGTGTGATCACACTTATAAACACCTGTGAATATTTATTGTAAACTATACCAAAGCTTGTTTCATTAGTTTCTGAATGTCTTGTCTCAATACCACTATACCAAACCTAACTAAACTATATCAAACTCTTGACTATACCAAATTCTTGATAGAATAGAAAAGAACGAAAAATCGGCCGAGAAAATAGGTAAGCCCAGAGAGGATTGATGGATCGGGAATAGGTACGGGAATCGATATGACGTTAGGGAGAACCTATTATTATTACGAAGGAATGAGTATTGTAAGTTTATTTAAGAAGGTGGGGATAGCTCCCATGCGTTGAATAGTTATGTAACTTTATCAATAAAGAGAATTTGATTTGATTTGATACGAGAACCTATTATTTTACATCGATGTTGATTTCTCGACATTTATCGACAGTCGATTGTTTTTAACCAATACCTATATAATTATATAAAACATTGCGGTTTTTCTCATTTTTTCCTGTTGATTTAGAAGCATTCGTACTCAGTTAGATAAAGCATAAGAATTCTTCATCTTCCCTATTCTCGTACGTTTAGCAATCATTTAACCTATTGTGGACAACAGGAAGAAGAGACCAACAACCAAGTAAACTTACTCAAGGTTACCAGCGTCTGTTTACCTTTGCGTTTTGCTGACTTATGCATTTTTTGTGTGATGTTTGGTTTTTTGGTGCTGGGGTACAAATAAGTTTTGAAATTCAAGTGTTGCTGTTGTTGATTAAATACCTATTTGATTCTACGAATTTATATGTAAGGTAGGTAGGAACCTATCTGATATCTACACCTACATTGCCAACTGGTTGTAATACAAAAATTATTTAATCAATTTTTTATTAATTATTGGTAGGTAACACGAAACTGCGTTGGTTTTGGATGGTTGAAAAAAGTATCAACAGGAAAATCGATATTCAGCCAATATGTCGATAAATATTGATGTTACTGGACCGATTTCCCATCCCTACCCTGAAACGGTTTCGTATGCAGTTTTTAAAAAATCTTTTTGGATCAATTCTAATAGGTCGAAGGCTTGCTTCAGAGAGACGCCCAAAAAGGCAGTTATCCATTAGTACCTTTTCAAAAGTCATTACAACTTGA
Organism: Creontiades dilutus; assembly: GCA_031894815.1. Taxonomy (NCBI): domain Eukaryota; kingdom Metazoa; phylum Arthropoda; class Insecta; order Hemiptera; family Miridae; genus Creontiades; species Creontiades dilutus. The sequence goes on from JAVIWC010004007.1 coordinate 1,458,964, forward strand.
CGGATATTCTCAGATCGGAGGTTTACTGGTGTTATGGGGGCATCCATCCTCGGGACTGGTCAGCCATCAGTTGGCACTCCATGCGTATGATCATCACGGGTAGAATTTCTACTTAAGTGGTCCAGTAATTCCCGTAATTGTTGGATAGATTGATATTGACATTGCTGGAACTCCGCAGGTGGATATTCGCCCATTCAAGCGGCGTGGGATGTAGCGCCGCCTGATCCCAATATACCGACGTTCCATCCGAGTTGGAAATTAATCACTTCACCCTACTGAGAACCCGTTGCGGTCACTAAATTTTCACGCGCGGCGGTCGCCGCGTAGGTGGACGCGTCATTTATGAGAAAGGACCCAAACACTACAGCAACACTACTCCACACCACCGACACGGATATCTGTGGACGGGATCATGCAAATGAGCCCGCGACAGCCTCTTTGATTGGTTGAGGGGGCCAGTTATGCGCTAAACTCGGCAGGTGTAGTGTTTACCATATTTTCATGGACCGACGGCCTCTTCCACTTATCTACAGCTCGGCCAGTTTCCCGTGATCAAAGGCACCAATTCACAAGTCCATTAAAACGGCACGACGTGGTTAGCACAACGTGTTGAATGCACCTATTTGATTTGTCCAGGCGGATATTACAGTTCGAACAGAAGTTTGTATTACTAAAGGAAGATAACACCGCTACTTAGCGCTCGATTAAATTTAGGTTCCCTAGTCATTTAAACGTGATGAGGGGAGGACAACACAGTATGTTATTACTGTATTACGTACCATTTCAGCCAAAATGGTTTAAGCTGATATACTGAATGACAATTTATCCAAGAGTAACCACATACGCACCGAAGGAATGCAAATTAATAGAACATGATGATTATGAGATTATTGATGAATATAACGCATATTTACGCACGTTTCACTTGACGACGGGTAAGTACCGATTCTACCTGCCAGAGGCCACAAATCGATTGTACAACTCGCAACAAAAATTGCCATTCACTTTGTTTATATCGTTTAATTTTCGAGTTATGTCAGTTATACGATTTTTTGAACCAATTCGATATTAATTCCCTTCATTATAAGAGAAATTCAAATTTGATTAGTCCGTTGGAAAGAGCGTTAAATCTTCAATCTCCCTAATAGACCATAAAAGATGGTTCAATCAGCCAAAAACCAACCTCTCAAATCCTTCAGAATGGCCACATTTTTCCAAAAATGGTTTTTGAGTGTGATAAAGTTGGCTTGTAGTCATGAGATAAGCGCCAGCGTCTTAACTTTCGAGCGTTGTCAACTAGAAAAAGATACATGAAATACCATACACTCATTTTCTTGTAAAAAGTTGATTTCGGGTGAAAAACGTGGATTTTAGCTTACACTTTCCCGCATTTAAACATCAATTTCTCGACTAACTACAGGCGTAAAGTATTTTTTATAGCATCGTTAGAAAGCTAAGGTTCAGGCACACATCCAAGCTTACAGGCCGAAATTCACCTAGATCACAAGAACCTATGAGCAATTGAACAAATTTCAGATTTGCAAGACTAGGCAATTTTTCCGTTTTCAAGTTTGTTCTTCATCCGTTTAGCTTCATTCGAAAAACGTTGTTTTTCAATCAGGGAGATAGAAAAGTCAACGCTCTTTCCAACAGTACAATCAACTTTGAATTTACCATTTCAATCAACGAGTAATGACCACTTTAGTGTGTTGAAGTCGATAACAGGAAGAACATCCCGTAACTGACAGAACTCGAAAACTAAGCGAGATTAGAAAAACAATAAATGAATAAAATGATAATAATACATGAATAAGTAAATTAGGATAACTTTTGAGGCAAATTAGTTGTAAAATCGATTTCTAGCCAATCGATTACAGACACACCCGTTACAGACCATGTTCAGTGGAAACTTTGTAAGTCCTTTGAGCATGAAAATGTTCACTTCGGGCTCAAGCGGGAATTCTACACCAATCCAAGTTCATTATTATTATTATTATTATTATTTTATTTATTTTACATTATTTAATGAAGTGAGTAATAGGCAATCAATTTAGGCCGGCTCATACAGCCTGTATGCCGATTTTCCAATTTTTTGTTCGATTTAGAATTTAGGTCTTGGTGTGAAACATATTTCATTATGAAAGGGGATGAATGGAGGGGGTAATAGTAATAAATTCTTGTCATAAAATCTTTTTTTTTTTTTTTGTAATAGAACCTCTGTTTTGCAATACCCCTCAGAAATTTTGAATTTGATGTTGTGTGCGTGTGTGTGTGTGTGGGGGGGGGGGGGGATGGCCGAGTTCTTCAAGAGCTCCTCATTCCTACTAAAATTCCTTGCCAATTTTCGTACTTTTTTCGATTAAGAATTTTGTCTTGTTTAAAAAAATGCTCATTATGTGTTAATAAAACTTAATAACACTCAGAGTGAACATATACAAATCGGATAGAGAGATAATTACAGTGCATAGAACACAATCGTTCAGTTACCGATAAATATGGCTACGTTATTAAGGGAAATACTTGATAGAGCAGAGCAAATTGCCACATTTTCTTAGCTTTGGTTCGTATTGAGATGATTGTCCTGCAACACAGTGGATACTCTAGAAATTGAAAAGCTGCAGGTGAAAAACTTTGTAGGCAGCAATTTCAAGAAGCAGAAGGTGGGAACTATCGGATCTCATATCAGTTTCAGATTGGGTGAGGATTTCTGAATGATGTCTCCATCGAAAGCGTTCAACCCATATACCATTTAGTACAAAGGGTTGAAACGTGACGCCTGGTCGGTTTGGAAGCTACGAATAGCCATCTATGCACACTCAGCGTAGTGTACTCGTGTGCTGCACTCGTGTAAAGTAAGTCTCACTCCACAAGCCCCATTCACGGCTCAAACGATGAATAATTCCGTTGCACCGCTCAATGGAACTCCTCAGAATTCCGTCGACAACCCACGGGTTTGGACCTCCTTTTTGACAAAGTGTTATGGGGCCGGCACGTATGGCCGATCAAGACTTATCAGTCAGGAAAAGAGTAATCGGGATACGTGACTTGAGTCTCGATGTCGGGGAAATGCGTTCGCTAAAAACGTCATCTAGGGTTTTTTTCTCAACAGTCGTAAACCCGCTGGCGTTTCCTTTTTTTTTCGTCCTCTTCTGAGCATGTGGGTAGTTTTCTTTTGGGAAGGCCCCGAGGGAAATCGGCCGCTTTCATTGAGCCCGGTTTACGACTCGGGAACGCAGTTCGTCATTGTTGGGAATATTCGTTGAGTTATGACGTTTTGGTCCCAATTCAACTCGTACCGGTTACCCGTAGTCGATTTGTTTGATCAAGTTTAACAATTCATCGGGGGGAGATTAGAGGATCATGGAACTTTTAGGAGTACTAAACCTACTTTAGAATTTAAGGAAATTACAAACTACGCCAAATGCTAAAATTACAATTTTACTTCATAAACCATTCCGGTTCAGTACCAAGGAATTGTATAGGCAGTTTGATGGGCTTAATGTAAAAGCTATATATATTAAAGAATACTTGGTATATGAGTGTGACATTCCAACTCTTCCCAGTACAACCACATTAGCCATGCTTGCAGACGAAAAATCCATACTCTCACGAGTTAGTTACGGCCAAGTTGTATCGATATAACTCAAACATCATGCAAGATTGAGGATTGGAATACAAAATGGAAAACTAAAATGGATGTACGAAAATCAAGTTCTATCACATTTACCTATAAAAGAAAATACCAAGTGAGTCCTATCGTGTTGAACAATACTCCCATACCTCAAGAAGAAAATGTCAAAAATCTTGACTTACCCGGTAAGGGAAAAGCACCAATAGTGGACACTGTACCAATAGTGGACACTTCGGACAAAAAGTTGTAGAATAAGGATTCGGGTTGAGCAGGGCACTTGAATCTTTTTGGATTAACTAAAGTAATAGCCTAACAAACGTGATGAACCAAAAGAAAACGTTAGGGCCAAAATGAAAAATAATAACTTGACATTAAAAACAACCAGTCTGTGGGTGGAGTGATTTTGAGCAGGACGCTGTGCAAAATGCTAAGGAATAGAAAGTATGTTTTAAGCAATGTTCTCATATAATATTCAAATATTTGTGCCCATTGGTTTGAATATATACTTCAGTAACTAAATTGTCGATTTTCCAGTCGCCTAACTCCGTTAATATTGATAAAGTGGGCTTTTAAAGCATGTCCACTTCTAGTACAACAAAAATGACGGATGCTCCGGTAGTGGACACCCCTGTTCACGACTGGTGCAACTTCTCTTGGATATTTCCTTAATTTTCTACTTGTTCATTTGTATTGGACGATTTTCAAATGAATATATTGTTGCAGACCAGAGGCGGACATGGGGTGTCCTCTACTAGTGCAAGAGATGTCCACTACTAGTCCATGAGCTATCTTCTACTTATACATGAATTGTTCTCTACTGGTGCTCACTTCATTCTTCCAATTGAATGGAATTCTTTTTGTTTTACTACCGATTAGATATATACATGATTTTAAACGAGATTTTACGTCGTCTTGTTGATATCTACGACGTCCACTTGGGTCATGAAGTGTCCACTACATCAACACTAGAAAATTTTTGTCCACTACTGGTGTTTTCTGTTATTCCACAAAATTTGACTCTATTTCTTCAAATATTTATAAAATTGGTGTTTCCTTTGATTAAACTCAACTAAAAATGTCTGAAGAACGTGTAGACACCCAAAAAAAATTTGAGAGCTAAAATTTATGAGGTAACACAAACAATCACACAAGATTTTCTTAACATGTCCACTACTGGTGCTTTCCCCTTAGTGGTAGGCCATACCAGGTAGTTAGCTGATCCTATCAACAAATTGTTATAAACGCACGGGCCAATAAAATTTTCCACATGGTTACCATCCTGACCTTTGATAACCTATCAAAATGAAAAACACACTTCAAAACCTTATTTACTCCGCATAAGCCACTCCACCTCGTCTAACTACATCCCTCAAGGCAAGTATGGCATTACGTTCATAATGTGAATTTAATTCAAACGTCGAGAATTCCCTGGAAACCTCGAGTTACGAAATCATTGAACCAGCAACTCTCTACACAAGAAAAATATAATACAAGTTAATCAAAAGCCCCCCCACAGCCTAAATAAACCCCACTTCGAGACATAACAAGCAATATTTCGCTTTGAATATCACATAAGGCTTCTCAACGGTATGCTCTCCCCCGTTTTTCGCGTTTCCAAGAGAAAGTGCCGGCGAAATTTCATCTCGAGGCGCATTCTATCATGCTTGAATCAACAATCGTTCTACCCATCGCTTTATATTTATGAATTTTTAAACGCAAAGGTCTTCTGTCGGCTCCGCAGTGAGTGGGGCAATAACACCAAAGCTTCCCGCCCACTGTGACAGAAGCCCCTGAGAAAATTTATAGCCGCCCGACTCTGTTTGCTTTTCGCGGTTCAATTTTATACCTTTTCCCCCTCGACTTGTGCGAGGGAGGAGAAAACCAGTGGGGAGAGAAATGAAGATAAAAAAGGGAAAATTTTCCCTTTACACGAACGTTTTTCGCTCGTTTTTTATTTAAGCGTAAACATTTTAAGAGGATTTTGTGCCGTTGTTAATTCCTTAGCTTGTCTCGCACTTATCCGGGTATTTCTCGGGACAACTTCCGCAGTTGGATTTCCCGTTTTTTGGAAGATTTCCGAGGAGGTCCGATTCTCTTTTTGGGTGTCTGAGAATCACTGGTACAGCGGGTCTGAGATTGGTTCGGTGGGTCCCCCCTTTAAGCGTAGTTGTCCGGCACACGATTTGGACAACGTATAGTTACTCGGGTATCTACATACTTTTTTCGGATGGTTATTTCGGGCAAATTTGAGTAATTATGACGTGAAAATATGTCCTATCATTTCTCCAATTCGTTGTTTTTACGTTACAGGGACTTTCAGGAATCGAGAATGTGTAGTTACACTTAGTTGATCTCTGTAGATACCGCCACTTATACGGATAGTATAGCAGTATCCAAAATCAGATACCAATTTGCCAATGGAATGAAACTACAAATACTGTAACTACCTGTATCCGCAATTAATTTTTCAGATACTATCAGAAAAATCGTCTCAATTTGATTGGAGTTCAGAAAATAGTCGCCAATGTACAGCTAGACGCAATTATGGAGACTACACAATCCAAAACAACCAAGAAACTAATTCCAGTCATGCAACAAGAAATTTTTAGTTTAAGAAATGTTTAGTTCCGCAAATGAAAATGAGAAATGTGATGTAGCCCCATTTTTTAATTTTGATGATGTTTTGTATAATACCTCTAACCTTTGTATTTTGAAAATATATCCGTATTCTGATAATATCAGAATTACGTAATACGGGGAAGCCCAATAAAACGGAAGTAATATTATTACTTCCGTTTTATTAGGCTTCCCCGTATTACATAAAATTTATTAATGCACAAAATTTGTGCATTTAATGCACAAAACAGTTTGATGAATGCATATTTTCCATCTCTTTTTTTGCTTTTCTACATCTTCCCCTCCTCATCGTGATCAGCAACGTTTCCCATTAGAACCATAAACACCATTGATTGATAAGATTATTCGAGACAAGGAGCTTAGTGACACTTACACGTACCTTGAAGACGTCTCAATTTGGGAACATACTTAAACTGTGCATGATTTTATCCTCGAAAAATTCACCTAAGCAATAACGAAGTTCGACATAACAATGAACAACGAAACGAGTTTTTTCTCCATGAGATCAATTAACCTTTTGAGCTATTCAATAAATGATCACACAAGACTCAACTCGTTTGAAAGCGTCGACATTCTCCACGTGTCTTATAAGCCTGAGTTCTTCCACACGTGTGGTAGTTGTTGTATTCCTTTATGCCGTCCGGGTGGCGACACTAGCCACCGTGGTGAGGTGATCCAGAGGTAGTTGTGGGGCAGCAGATACCCTCTGCCATGCCTGTTAGGGTAAGAATGAAAACCTCTACTCTGTGATGAGCAGTGTCCACGACATCACCGCATTCTCCGTCATGATGCGGTTGCCAAGCAGATAGCAGGTGCATGTCATCCAGTGGCTGGAATGCGGGGAGAGAGAGAGAGAGAGAGAGAGAGAGAGAGAGAGAGAGAGAGAGAGAGAGAGAGAGAGAGAGAGAGAGAGAGAGAGAGAGAGAGAGAGAGAGAGAGAGAGAGAGAGAGACCGTATCATATGCAGGGCAACCGGGGCAAGAATCCAGATATCATTGCCATTAAGCTCGATGGGTCTGCCATAATCCTGAATGTCCAAGCGTGGACATGGAGCAAACCGAAGGAACTAACAAAAATGAATATGATAGAAACGACGACGAAAGAGGTATCTCAGCAACAAGGACTGGCGCCTAATAACATCAAGGAGTATGGTGCTGGAAATGTGCCAAGGAGTTACACGAGCTGGGCATCTTGTTGGGGGAACTTCGTGGTACCAGCTACCACAATGTTAAGAAAAGTTGTAGACATCTTTTCGTTGATCATAATTGCTGACATGATTTTACAGGAGCATTGCAAAACCTTTTTTCAAGGCGTAAGATTCTCAAATTAAATGAGGGAAAAAAATGCGTTCGTACAAAATGTATAGGTGCATGAAAATCAACTGCTGAGTCGAGTATTCAACTTTTAGACCAACCACGACAATGTGAACAGGCAGGTAAATTACCTATTTACGGTTCTTTAAAAACCAATTGGACTTACTGTTGTCAACGGCTATTGAAGAACCTATCAAAACCAGTTGTTGAGGTGAACCCAAAGAAGATATAAACGGTTATGCAGTTAACTGATGGAGGCTATATTTAAAATCAATGGGTAAATGCTCAATGAACGAATATGGAAATACATCAATCAATTCGTATTCGTCGATATAGTGAATCAATAAAATAAATAAAGGTGTTGTAGAATAAAATCTTAGGGCGCTTCTACCGAAGTTGAGGTTTCGCGGGTAGTCAACAATATCACAAAATATGCTGCTTTCCCAGTACTTAGGTATGAAAATGAAGTCACTTTGATAACTACGATATGAAAGTCGAGTTAACAAGGGGCACAGCAAGCTAAAAACGAAGGAGGGATCTGACTCTTATTCTGTTAACCAAAAACGGGAAAATTTTGCTTGGAGGGGAAGTGAAGAAAATCTAGAGTGGGGAATCGTGGGGAGCAGAGAGGGGGATAGTAGAAACCAATCAAGGACGGGGTTACAACTACCCCGCGAAACCCCAGGGTGCTAGGGGGGAGACTAGTTTGCCAGAAAACGGGTGGCTTGGGAAAAACCTACGGTACAAAGCAGCTTGCGGAATTTTGAGTCCATCAAAGGCGGCGAGTATGGTCACCGTTACCGACCCCAACACCGAAAAACTCTTCGTGATCCAAAAATATTTCAGATACATCTGAACACCTGTAATTAGGGAAAAAAATCAAGAGCGTAAGCCTGACAAAATCCACAAGGAAATTCCACAGGTGGTAGACTCGAAATTTCCCCTAGTTTAGAAATCACCTTTAAGCAGTTTGTTCACCGTATTTTGCCATTCTACGATTTCCTCCTTTTCATCGTCATTTTCAGTAACTTTTCTCATAACAACCATAAACAACACTATTCCACACTTCAATTGTTGTTCGAACCTCAATTCCCCCTCATATGTGGTGGTTGTGGTTGTATTCCTCATGTATAGAATGGGGTGGGGTAAGTGGATTTCAGTGAATCCCGAATTGTAGAGCACCCCCCCCCCCTCCTCTTCGGCATTAATAGCACGATGAATGGGCTGCGGTCGACAGAAAGGAGTTATAGCCTGGCGGAAGAGGCGCGTGATCAATAATGTGAAGCGCGGGGGGAGCTCTCCTGAAGATTTAGCGCTCTCCAAGACATCAAGTGCTGTTCCACGTCAGTGATATTTTCTGCGGAGCTCGGCCCAACTCGAGCGGTCCGCCCTTCAGTGTGTGCGGGCTTTGAGTCGCGTTGTTTCGTCATTGTGACTTCGTGTGTGTTGCTCATCTCAGTGGCTCAGCAGTCGTACGAGGTCCTTACGTGGGCCCCTCTCCCTCAAACCAAACATCTTATCGTTGTTGCTTCCGTAGCTACTCCAACCACGTCTAATGATCCCAACTGTCCTTTACACTAATTAACCAGTAACTCAGAACTGTTCACTACCTCAATAAAGTGATCAACATTTTCAACTTTTATAGCAGACAAATATTTCCTGTCTTGGGAATCCTTCACGTTTCCAGATCAGGAGACAGTGCTTCTTCATATCAATCACGTTATGAGTTAGGCTGTTTACCATAATTATAGTTCAACTAAAAAACCCACTGACTTTTCTCACAGACTGTGTGATGGATATGGTATGTTGTCCCTTCCCGATTTTAGAATCCGACGCCTTGGGGGATGAATCAGACGTTTTCAAGCGTCTGGGTCTTCATCTGAGCGTGGCGGAGCATTTATATCCGCATCTACCTTAATGGAAGGGGCAACTATACCATTCCACCACCTCACAACTGTTTTCTTTGAATAGGTCTCCATGCGTCCACTTTAGTGCAGGAACTCAACCTTTCCTGTTCATTTGTTGTGTGTGGGCTCTGAACATTGTGATTTCGTTGTTGGGCCATCTGCAGTAGCTCTGCAGACGAGCTGACTGAACAGTGAGGATAAATTTATTCCTAATCGACCTAAGAGGCCAAAATTTGAACCCGTATAATAGAATCACAACGTGTAAAACCACTGAGATAAGCTGCTTGAGCTGTGAATCTAAATCCATCCCTGGAAGAAGCAACAGTGGGGAATATGAAATTCGGCGCCTTTAGGGCACTATGAATAGAATTACCAGTGAGAAAGCACAATGACCATCTGACAGAGCTGAGAGAGCAATTCCATTCCTAATCGACCAACGATGCTGGAATTTGAAACGAAGTCACTTCAGGACACACAAAATACTAACCAATACGACTTCTTAATTACCTACATTGAGTAAATTACGTTCTTTAAGTATCAAACATACAGTTGTTTGTTGGAGATGTAGATTATGTTGTGTAGATGTATAAGAAAACCCTCAGGGCTATGATTTTGAACCTCCTAAAACGGGAACCTGTTGGCTTCTTCCACTGTCTGTGTGACTATATCGTGATGTACATGAAATTGTTTTTTGGAGATCATGATTGTTCGCCATCTGAGCAGCTTTCAAGCTCTGACGATGGGAATGTACTCTAAAAATGGGTCAAAAATCACAAATGAGGACTGGTGGAGACTGAGTTCCGCTCATCATTTCTTTCAATTCCAAAGGGAAAAATCCAGAAAAACAAAAAACTGAAAATCCTGACTGAAACATTAAAAAAACAAGAATATTGAAAACTTTCGACATAACAGTCATGTTTTTGTGAGTGATTTTGATAGAGATCACTTCAATGAATCAAATACGACAACTCAGACCGCTTCATGTTCATCCGGGCGCTCTCCCTGGGAACTTTAACAGAGTAAAAGAATGGGAATGTGAAGGTCCCAGCACACACTAAAAAATGAGTCGTAAATTGTGATGAATGAATCAGCTGATACAATTGCAATGGGATTTTCTTTTCTTGAATATCATTTGAAACCGAGTTTTTCATGGCCTAATGTTATGAATAACATAATATCTTACGTGTAACAATCTATAACATACTATGTTACATATTTGTGGACAGGTGGAGCAATGGTAGGTGTTTTATTTGATCTCGTTAAATTCTATATGTTCCACACGTGGGTTCCAACGTCCTCGTCAGCCTAACATCTTTAGTATATCCAGCAATCAATCACAAGGTATGGATACACACTGATCAGATGAAGGACTCAAATTTGTTTTTTAATCGATTTACTGAGTTGAGGCGTGAATAGAGCTCTCATTAAGATATCTAGAATACGATTACAAGGTATGTATAAAATCGCTGAGTTTAGATCATGTACCCCAGATCACGTCTAATGAACTTCAGTTGTTCCATTCGTGGGTTTCAACATCCGTGTCATCTTTGGTATACGAAACAGTAACAGTCAATTACAAGATATGGAAACACACTGACCAGCAACAAGGATCCTTGTTTTTCTTTGATGGATCTACTGAGGTGAGGTATAGCGGTGGGGACTGGGAGTGGAAACTGCTCTTTGGGATGAACTGCTTAGACTGGGAACTGCTCGTTGTGAACTGCAGTTCAATGGTTGGGCATAGGAAAACAGGGGCGAAGGAACACTTCTTGGAGGACTTCTAGCAGGGCCAATCAGAGGCTGTCATTAGGAACTGTGGCTATTTCCCTCTCTCGCTCTTCTTCTCACCCTATGCTTACAAAGCTTCCAGCTGATTCTAACAACTCTTTACTCCTGCTCCCAATGTGGAAACTGCAATTCAGGAGCAGTTCTCACCGAAGAGTGAACGACTCTGCTCCCAAAGCCTTTAGTGAACTGAACTTCCCACTAATACAGATGTGTGATAAATTGACCCAATGGCAAATGTTGAACCAAACAGTTTGATCTCTCTTGTGACACATTTTCGACTCATCAGATTGGTTGACTGAATAGATCAGATGTTTCCCCAATTCCTACTGCATACACATTGCAAGTCAGATTATCTTTAACGAGGATGGGTGATGAGCAACGCCAACGCAGTCTTGCAGCAAATGTTGGAACTAAACATCACAATCACTCTAGTAGCAGATATTTGAAACAAACAGTATAATCCTACAGTAGCAAATTTTGGGCTTGACGGATTAGTTGACTAAGCATACCACATGACTCCCGAATCATATTGCATACCTATCACAAGTCAGATATCTTGTACGGGAATGAGTAATGACCGGCGCCAATGCAATCTTGTAGCCAATGTTGGACTATACAGTGTAATCACTGTAGTAGCAGATTTTGGAACCAAACACATTAGCTGACTGAATAGATCACATGCCTTTTTAATTATTTGCATAAGTCTATTAATTTTGGTGAACGATCAAAAAGGCTTGGTAATGGAAACAACAAAGCAAAAAAAGCCGGAAAGACTCCAGTTGGGTTGAATAAATAACTGCTATTGTTTTATCCGCTGGTAAACGGCGTCCCACGAGTAAATCCGTCCGGTCTCTAAGATTGGTGGAGTTCACTGCATCACGCGCAGTCCATAACGCGCCGCGTGTGATCTCCCCTCGGCCTCATCGTCCTCCGCCACATCCCGCTGAAAGTCTCCGAAACCAGCGAGCCGCCTCCAACTGCCGATACGTGGCCAATTGAGCGGGACGGCCGCCTGATCTGCGGTCAAAGGGCGGGCGGGAGAGAGAAACACGCTCCAGTTGAGTCGAGGAGTAAAACAGTCCCGCCCCCGCGTCCCTTTGTTGGCCGCCCGCTAAAGGGATTGCGAGGGGCCGAAATGGGCTCCGCTCTCTTGAAGACCATTTCGTTACTCTGAAGGAGTCCCGCACGGATTACTAGCAGCGAAATTACTTGGAGTTGGGTTTTGCTGAGAGCTTATTGCTTTCTCGATATTGCTGTGATTTGTACCAATGCTGCTGAGAGAAGACAAAACCTACAACAGATTGGAGTCAGCGCGGACTACTAGCAGCGAAATTACTTGATGTTGCGAGTTTGAAGAATAATACTAGAACATAAACATACATGTTTCAAGCCTGTGAATGTACTTGCCAACTATTCTACAAGTGTACATAACTACATCGTTCTTACTTGCGACTGTATATGCCAACTGCTGTATTTATGAATGTCAATACTTGCTCAAACTACCCTCCAAAACTGAAATCAATTATCTATATTCATAAAGTTATTGAAAGGAGTCTTCACAAATTACCACCAACGCCATTATTTGGGTCCCGATTTCTGAGAAGTTATTGTTTTGCTATATTCCCATGCTTTGCCATAATGCTGCTGAAAGAAGGAACTTACAACCGACTATTCTTGCCTAGAATTATAGTTGTCCATGATTCTTTTCATACCTGTGTAGTATCGTATAGTTCTGTAATCGTGCTTGCCACTGGTCGTATTCGCAAGTGATTGTCCATAACTACACTAAATAATCTATATTTACATGAATGAATCGGTTTGCTGAGAGTTCATAGAAAAACATTTCTTTACAATGAAAGATCCCGCACGAATTACTAGCAGCGAAATTACTTGTGCTTGAGTTTTGCTGAGAGCTTATTGCTTTCTCGATATTCCTGTGATTAGTACCAATGCCGCTGAGAGAAGACGAAACCTACAACAGAATGGAGTCAGCACGGACTACTAGCAACGAAATTACTTGAAGTTGAGAGTTGGAAGAATAATACTAGAACATACACATTAATGTTCCAAGCCTGTGAATGTACTTGACTACATCGTTCTTACTTACGATTGTACATGTCAACGGCTGTATTTGTGAATATTCATACATGCTGAAACTGCGCTCTATAACTACAATAAAATTATGTAAAGGGAATCTCCGAAAATTACCACCAATTTCCGAGAGCTCATTGTTTTGCACTAATTCTTGATGATCTATGATTTATCATGATGCTGCTGAAAGAAGAACTGATATATAATCAACAATTCTAGCCTAGAATTATACTTGTCTATGATTCTACAAGTACAAGTACTTTTGAAGGATTGAACAGTTCGGTAATTGTGCTCCCCGGTTGTGGTCGTATTTGCGAGTGATTGTCCAAACTACACTAAAAGATCTATATTCGCATGAATGAATGGGTTTGCTGAGAGGGCATTGGAAAAAATGTCTTAACCTGAAGGGGTCTGCATGGACTACTAGCAGCGGAATCGCTTGGAGTTGTGTTTCTGACATTAATGTTTCCACCCTGAGATCGAACTTGCCTCATCTCCTACCTGCGTATGTATCTAGCTAGCCTCATTAGCCATTTAGTTACTTGAATGAGTCCGCACGGATTTCTAGCTGCAAAATTACTTGGGATGCTGAGAGTTTATAGCTATCTCGATATTACTGTGATTTCGAACGATCGGAGTTGCTAATTACTGCACTAAATTATGTATAATAATATAGCTCGTTTTGGGAGTCTCCACAGACCACTAGTAACGTCATTACGGGATGGAGGTTTGCTGACAGTATATCGAAGACCGTTTAATTAGGTGTCTGAAGGAGTCTGCACGGATTGATAGAATGCTGAGAGGTTATTGCTTCCTCGATATTGCTGTGATTTGAAGCAATACTGAGAGTAATGAAAACAGTGGTAGATTTTCGGTATCGGAATGGGTACCAAAGGCGACACCCTATCCCATAAACAGAAACTGTCTTATACTCTTCAGAGTGCATATGATTATACTCAATGTTTCCTGGATTGATTTTCGCGAATCGGAAACTCATCTGAAACATAGGAGCAGCCCGATGTAGATAGAGAGTAATCAGCATCAATATCAAAAATCACTTCTGGTTCCATGCATGCAGCGTCACTTGGTTCAAAAGTGGGTAAATTTTCAATGCCAGTTTGGAACATTGTTGATACTACCCAAAAAAGTTTCTATCTCAATCCAATCATTATTGATTAGCAAAAGTAGTGTGTCCTATCCCCTGCACCAGCTGAAGAGAAGGATCCGATATCCGTTGGAAGATCCGTTAATTCTGCTTAAATGCTCCTGGGAGGTTTTCCTATCAGAAGCTTTTGCTTTTCAGGAGTTAGAAATGAGCTACTCGACAATAATCCAGATGCCATAGATGCATCACCCAAGGCAAACCTTCACGTTAGAGTTTGGATTGCTAGTTGGTAGTTAGCTGGTCCTCTCCCTCACAAGTTGTGTTATGGGGCCTTCAGGCAGAAGATAAAAGTCAATTACTCCGGAGGTCGGACACATGAACACATCATTTCTCCATGTTCAAACCAGGTCTGCGCCAGTTAAATAGATTAATTAAGTAAGAGTCGATGAATATCGAGATGTCAGGCATGTAGGTAAGGAGTGTATGTGTAGCTCTGGGTCTATATGGGCCCGGGTGGTGTCTTTTGGAGACTGTACCCTTAACGTCTGAGAGAGGATGCGATATGTCCACACCCATGGGGCAGATAGACAAGAAAAGCGGTGGAGTTACGTCGGGCTTGCGACCATTCTACCCCTAGGGTGCCAATGAGAGAGATAACTTGGCTTTTTGGTTTTCTGCAGGATAGCGCTACCCATAATGGTACCACGAGAGCGGGATCCCCGAGCTGAGTCAGAGAAAAAGCATCACTGGCCTAAAACCATCAGAGGTTGGATTCGTATTGGTAATGAACTCCCTGATTGTTAATAGTCCCCTACTACATTTTTGATGCAGATTAACGGAAAATTTTTTCGTCACTTATCCGAATCCACAATGTATACTTAATTGCGCTTTAATTATAAAAAATATTTACATGAGATTTCATCTGTTTCCCGACTGGGCCAAATTGTGCGGGTCCACTCTCTTCATTGCATACGAGTTTCGTCAGGTTATTTACCGTCAAATTTCCCATTCTGACGTCGCCCACGCGGACTTTCCCACTAGATTCGCCGTCGGCAGGACGGATTGTACGCGACAGCTGTCGTTCGGAGGAAACTCATTCGATTCCAGTCTCGCGACCAATTTAAAACTTCGCGGAAAAAAAAACCAGTTTATTTCTCCGTTCAATTTCAAGCGGACCGAGGAAACTCACATCGCGGGTTTTCAACATCAGAAAAGATTGGGGCGAGAAGATGGAGAGAGCGTTTCATTTCATTTGCAGACTCCTCGAAAAAGCGTAGAACAATAAAATTGGCTTTTCAGCACTCCCAAAGTGATGTAAAGAAAAAGCAAGGCCCACGTAACAGCGCGGTTTTGTTTTGATCATGTTTATTTTAAATTTGAGCACTTTGATTAGATTCTACGGCAGGGGTGAACTCAATTTTACAAAGGGCCATTAAATGGCCCTTAATAAATTTTATTACATTTAGAATGTGAGGCAGCGCAGATCCAAATAAAAAAATGTACTGAATTACTACATTTTATGAATTTAATTGTATATAGTATGTAATGTATGGTTGTTAAACACCGTATCAATGTTACGAAAGAGGGCAATTATTTAAAGGTTCAGGATCCAGTACCTGATGTCTCATGTTTTTGACAAGATCATTGATTCTTTTTAATTATTTTTAAGAATTGATTGGAGATGTTCACTCATAAGTCTTGAGCGATGAATGTTCTTATTTATTTTCTTGACTGAAAACATCTGCTCACATTAATCCTAGCTACAAACATGCACAAAATGCAAGCTGCACGCTTTTTTAATTCCGGGTAGTTTTTGCGGGGAAGAATATCGTGTATAAAATGTCGGGGAGTTAACCATGTAAATGTTTCTTTCAAAATACCATCCGATTCGAAATTTATCAACTCCATTAGCAAATGAACTGTGAAGTTTTATATTGAATGGATTGTTGACAATGGATTGTTTAATACAATTTTTTGGGAAGCTGAAGACTCAACCATTGCTGGATTCCATGCTCAGATTTTGCAGAGGTTGGTTCACTGTGCCAAATGATTTTAAATCAGGGAAATGATCCAGTGTTTGATTTCTAACCTGGTTTTTCCACAGCTACATTACTTTAAAGGCTTGAATACGTGAATACATTTGAGGGACAATCAAATTTTTATGCCGTCCCGTAGCTCTCCATTCAGATAAGTCAACTGAAAATTCACATCTACAAAAGGCACGATAAATACCACTCATTGTTATAATCAATTGGGTTGCCCCTTTTTAATATTGAAGCTTGAATAGGGTAACGTAATGCAACAAATCGTTCTAAAGCTACTAATGCCTCGACTGAGGCAGGGAACTTCGGTGAAATAGGGAATCAGAGAAATAGTCATCCAAATATTGCAAGAACTGCCTGAACTGTCGGTGATTTAGTACTTTGCCCCTTATAGAATATACTATTTTAATTGGGAATGGCTCTTGATACTAAATTAGAATGAAAAGAGCACGTTGAGAAGAAAAATGAAGAACTGAAGATAAAATTTAGAAGATTGTATTGGTTGCTTGGTAGACATTTAGAGCTTTCCATACATAATCAATGCTAGTGTACAAGCAAATTCTGAAACCAGTGTGGACGTATGGTTTACAGCTCTGGGGCTGTGCGAAGAAGACTAATATTAAAATGATTCAGAAGTTTCAAAACAAGGAGTATCGTCAATGCCCCCTGGTACATTCGCAGTGACGACCTCCATCGAGACATTAAAATGGAAACAGTGAGCAAAGTGACAAAGTTAAACATGAACAGCGAATTCACGCCCATGTAAACCCTGAAGCGCTTCACCACGTAGACGACAGTAACGTCATCCGGCGGCTTGATAGGACAAAACCGTTGGACCTAGTGATGTCACGTGATTAGTGAGTCGATGTAGTGAATGAGTGCTATCCGGAGTATAGCCATTGGGCTATTAACTCTATAAACTATAAATTATTGTACGAGCGTAAATTAACTAGATAATAAGAAATTGTTATACTATTGATGTTCTTGTAAATAAATATCCATTGGGAGGGGAGGGGGAGGTTGCATGGCATGGTCCATTTTTGAATGGATGCCAATTCCTGATAAAGTACACAATTTCGGATACGATATTCGAAATTGTTCGTAATTATCAATCCTCACCACTACTTACTACTCATGAAAGGACAATGAAAAAACAAGAGACAACAGTTAAGCATTCTCTCAGCGAACTGCTGAAGGCAGCAATCCCTCAGCCGCGTCGCCGTTCAGTGACTGAATGATTGCCAACGTCTTACAGGTGGTCTTGAGTTATTGCCGTATAACGATGCCTACGTGTATTGTGAATTTAGAACGCGCGAACCAGCATTAAATCACCACACAGGAGGAAGATTCATCAGTCAGTCCACAGATTGGGCGAACTATGAGATCAATCCGGCCCATTAGAATCCCAAGTGATTTTTGACTCAAGTTTCATAACTTTTGGTGCGGTAGTTTCGGAGAAAAGCTCAGGGTTGTCGGAATCTACACATCTTGAAGTGTAAAACAACGAATTTCAAGACTGGGTTGAACACCTTTTTCCTTGGTTGGGTATATTTATAACTGTAAGATCATAAATCTAAGATAATAAAACAAAATCGGTTAAGTCCAGATAAGTGTTTCAGAATGCGTCAAAACAGTCTTCCACGAAGAAAATTTTTGAGAAATAATTGTTTTCTGTGTAATTCTGCAGAAAGCAATATTAATAAATAACAGGGAACAATGATTGTTCTCCATATTAGGTAACGTTGGAGTTGTCAAATGAAATGTTGGTATTACGGAAGTTTTAGAATGCCCCAAATTTCAATTTTAGATTCGAAGCTATGGCAACAGCAATTTTTTACGAAAATACGCTGACATGTCCCATCATTTTTAAACATTGAATACATCATGTAAACTAGATTAACTGTTAACTACTGCTATAATTTTATGGTAAAAATTGCCATTGGAGTTTATCGCAGTTGAAATGAAGGGCAGCGAGACATATCTCCTTATTTCGTATTATTTCTCACTGGAAGCAGAAATCTTTGCAGAAAAGGTCTCATCTCCGTCACTCCTCCTCAATTCAGTTACGACTTTGATTAAACGGCACCTCATGCATCACTGTCTGAATCCATCAAGCTCCGCTTTCTTGCAAAAAGAAAAAATAATAATATTCTCTTCGCCTCATTTCTCAAAATGCAATATTCCCCTTCCAAAATTAATGCTCGTCTCGCTATGAAATGAGGGCCCATTTACAATTCCGGGAAGTTAAAAGAGGGGCGGGTTAAGTAACTCCCAACTGTTGAATGAATTCGGTATTTTACTCTTCCAACAACACGAAGGGTCAATGGTGTCTGATCAGACTTGCTGACAGTTGAAAAGTGGGTTGTATACAACTATTTAAAACTGAAAGTTTGCAATCGTTCCCGCTTGAGGCGTGAAGTTGGAAAGGCGTCTCCAACCCTTCTGTCGCACTGTTTCCTCACCTGATTCGGAATTTTCCTGTTATAAAAAGAAGAGAGGTGTCAGTTATTTGTTGTCCTTCTTACTGGTTATTTCTTTAATTAAATTCATAATTAGTCCATACTACTCTTCATCTTAGGGATTGTGACGGTTACTCTTTAGTCTATCAGATAGTCTAGTTGAAGGCTTGATGTTAAAGATGATGTAGATTGTTAAATTTCGCATATTAGCATGTACACGTGTATTACTGTTCTATTTTGCGTTCAGCCCTTTTGACTCGCACTTATTTAAAAACCAACTAACACTAAAGTTAACTAGTTCTATACCCCATATTACACTTAGAAAGAAAGCTATACTGCCACGCAACTTTGCAGACGTTTTTTGACCTACCACAATCATCGTTGACAGCTTCTCTAATGTATTCGAATCCTCCTTTACGTCAACAGTCTATGCAAATTCTGATTTTCGTTCGTTCCAACTTGTAACAGTTGTCAAAAACGATGTAGCTCTCTTTGGATGTTGTGATTTCCCATCTCAATGAGAGAAGACTATCACAATTATTGTATAAGGGAAGAGTTTAGTCCAGAAAAGGTGGCACGGAGTTACTCGAGATGCACCTCTTGTCAGGAGTGCTTCGTGGCATCGCCATTCTGGCCTGCTGAGCTCTTGCCTTAACTAGTGGGCTTTGATTCCTCCATAATCCTCAACATCCATATTATCTCAGAAGTCGGTCATGATGAGGATTCCAAGATGAAAGCTAATGGAATGTCATCCAGCGGCTGGGATATGAGGAGAGAGAAATACTGAGTCATACGCCGAGTGACTGGGGAAATAAGTGGGATATCAGTGCCATCAAGCCTGATGGGTCTGCCATAATCCTGGATGTCTAGATTGCCAGTGGTAACGAGGATAGAGCAGTCCTCGAGGACCGAGATAAATATACATGATAGGAATGACCTGCAAGCAAGCGATATATGAACTAAAGGAGCAGCGAATAATAACATCAGTTTATGGATGCAACACTGCCCTAGCCTGAGTAAGGAGCGAGAAAAGTGCCAGAGAGTCAATCGTTTCGGACAATATGTTCGGAGATGGCAGGAGTGCTTTGTGATGTCACCACCCGCGTCATTCCGGGATCTAGCCTTAACTCGTAATTTTATAGAACCTTTTCATCCTTATCACCTATCATCTTCAAGTTACCTAATCCCGGAATTCGGATGAACCTGGGCATCCTTCCCACATTTAAAGTTAGTTCAATTGTTTTCACCATAATGGTGTGCCTTTGAGAGAAGGTTTGTAAAAGAATAATCATAATTATTTATTTAATTAATCAATGCATTTGGGTAATTAGGTGCCCAATAGGCCCAAGTAAGAAGGTACAAGTCAAAGTCGTATAGTTCTATTGGTTACTTTAAGCTTAACGTACAGGAACGAAAGCAAGGGAAAAGTTTACGCAAAAAGCGAGTCGTCTGCTTGTTGCACAAAAGTCTGGCTTGTGAATAATTAAAACCTCATCACACGAACTTCAACGTCCTGTTAACTGGCGCTACATTACCGACTCACTGCCTTAACGTCCTCCATTACGCGAAGTTGAACTCAAAAGGAGCGGCGCGAATAATTCAGAGCAATTTGACGTCGCTGGCAAACGCGGTTTTGTTTCACTGGCTGCTGCATCAACCGTTTCGCTGAATGTTAATTTTGAAAAGGTAGCCAAGAATGATATCTCTTCACACCGGGATGCTGAACCTGACAACTCGCTTGTTTCTATTAACGGATTATCCTTGAATTCCCAGAGAACCCGTTTTTACGTCAACTAACTATTCAAATAATTATCCGACTATGATAATCCGTCCGTTCTCTTTTTCTTAAGCCCCAAGCCAAGTTGATTTACGAGCGCTTGTGAAACCTATTGAATCATAACTAAATATTTCTACGAGGTCACGACGGGGATTTCACAGAAATTTCAAATTCACATGTCACTACTAACACCCTTCCCATCATACTTCTCCAACATTCAGGTTTTCTCAATACGACTCCTAAAGTTTCAAAGAATAACTTTCGGCGAGACAAATTAAACATTATCTCATTCATGAACTCATGGAGTAACACAATAAGTATGTATACATTCGTACAACCTTTGTTTGTCTCCGTGGAATCTTGAAGGTAGTTTTCGATCATTATCAACGGATTATTATTATTTGGATTATGTTCCAAGATACTTAGAATCTTGAAATGGCAAACAAATTTCTAGTCACGTAGCATAATCATATGAGCACATTTTCCAAATTTATTTTAAACTGAGTTGATATTTAAGCACTTTATGAGATTGATTTTAAGTTTTTTTTTTTTTTTTTTTTTTAATTTGTCCAATTTACTGTGCTCAAAAAATGTTGTGTTTAACATAGACATCCTTTCTTTTGAAATGCTTGATCCCCTCCAAAAGAAAGAATTTTTTAGCTCGATTGAGAGTTATTGTCTGGAATGACACATACTTAGCACGATTTCATGCCTCGAATCGGATTTCTATGAAAAACAGTTTGTGGCAAGTTTCATTTCAAGATTTTTGGAGCATTGCGATAGTTTAGTTTTCTAAGAAAGTTTGCAAAAAAACTAAGTCTTGTGGACGTACCAGCATTATTTATCTTGTAGATTCCATCGTCTGGTTCTTCAGACCACCCACCCTCCTTCCTTGTTGTGTGGCATACCTATCCTCATCCATTTTCCCCTTAAAATGTCAACAGAGTTCGTACATGGACGTGCCCTGGCAATCAGCTCATCTTGCGGCTTAACGAATGTGAGGAACGGCCAAAGTGAGGAACGAATTTAACGAAAAACCGGCCTGAAAGGGAAACCCACTGGAAACGAAACTTGGGCGCTCCCGCCTGGTTTAAAGGGCAGACCTGCTGAGCTTGTCAACCCGCTCAGCCGTCCATGCCCCACTACTCACGGAAAAAAATATCTCCCTCCAGGATTCGGAAAAGGCTCCTCGAGAACAGTTCGGAAAAATCAAGTATTCCTCGTCTGATTTACGAACCGATTGTTTCGGGCAGTGAGCGAATCCTTCCCCCCTGCTGAGCCCTCCGGACTTGGAAGAACCTCAGCCCAAGCTGCACCAGGCCTAGCCAACCCACAAGCGGCTTTCCTCAGCACGACCTTCAGACCTTCACAAGGTACCGAACTTTTGATACGTGGCATTGTGGCATAAAGATTCAGATTGTACAAATAAAGAAAAGTAGTGTTTAATTTAGCCGAAATTCTAGTCTTTACTAAACTTGTCCTTTCCACGGGGTGTTGAGGTAAAACGAAGAGATTTTGGGATACAATTTTAGAAGGGGAAAATTGCAAGATATCGCCGGGGCGAACACTAGGAAGTTTGGTCCCGGCAACCGTCGTGGAGTTAAAACAGGGGAATTCAAACTCCCCCTAATAGAACAAAAATAATTCCCGACAGCCAATATACACCGAAAATTTGACTTAGGCAACGTTAAACAAATATCTGAAGCCTCTGCTTCAGAAATTTCCTAGATTTCCAGGTAACATTTGTGTTTAACAATCGTAACGTTCTTACTAGGGAAATATGTCTACAAACCCTATTCAACAGGACGGAAGAGCATTTTGTTGTGTTCATACTGATTCTTTTAGCTTCGTCAGCTTCACCTCCAGCATGGACTTCCAAGGTACTGGAAAAGAATCCGTACCAAGGCTTCACCATCAGACCATCCCTCAAACCAGTATTGCCATCTCCCTTCCCTTGCGAAGATTTATCTTCAGGCCGCCATTGACAACAGTTTGCTACCTTACCAAGTATTAGCACCATATCACAAATTCTCTGTGACAACTTATACACGTCATCAACGTAATCCAAGTCCTCTAGCCTCTCCAACTCCCACTGAATTCCCTTCCTCCAAGAATTTCCCATAGCAAGAGATCCAGAACCAAGAAGAACAGATTAAGAGAGATTATTAAACAAAAGCATATTACTTCTGCATTAGATACCCATCCCATGTAGATCACTGAGCAATGTTGAATGAGCCAATTTTTAAGACACTAGACATAGATTAGGATAGATGAAAGATAAGTCTTTCCCTTATCTCATCTAACCAAGCTCTATCCGATAACCCCAGTGTTTAGGTAACTATAACTAACCAGTTATATTTATAATGAGCCATGGTTAAAATGTGTTTTCCACTTTTTTCCGGTTTCCCTGAATAAGTCTCATTTTCCCTCTATTTTCAGAAACTCGAAAGTCGCGTGCTCCGAATGTTGTAATCCGTTTAAAAACGTTTTGTCGTGCGAGGCTGATCGTTAATGCGGCAGCTAATGCAGTCACCTTCGTGTGATATACTGCCCCGAGTTTCCCATAATTTATGAGGAAACCTGGGAGAGAAAAAAAATCCTCATTTTTCTTTAACCGCCTTAATAACCGTGATTTAACGACAAAGTCTTTCTCAATTACAGGTGGAGCTTTGTGGTCCGCAATGAATTAGGTTATTAGCATTTTGTATAGGCTTTTCGCGGTGAGAAGAATGAGTCTTCAGAGTCGCATAACACGTTCAGTTCGAATGACGCAACGTGTGCGTCATGGGGGGTCCTGTTTCAACAAGTTCCTCCGATTCTGTCACGCCGGGGAGAGAGAAATTCTTCACCACTCCGGAATCATTGTGAGTTTATTCGGGAGCCCCGAGATCGCGTCGGAAGCGTTTTTGCCGAATATTATTTGTGATATGGGTGATTCCTAAACTAGGGGCAACTTCGATCAGAAAAAACGATGCAAATTCTTTCACTGGGGTTTATTATTCAATTAGCTTGCGTTCATGATTTGAATTTCTACTAAGCTATGGAGTGTGCGTGTTTCACAGGTGATAGAGCGATTATTGAATTTCAGGAGATATGCGTAAATCGTATATACGTAAATCTGTTCTCAACCAAAATACCTATTTGGATTGATCAGTTCATGATATTTGTGTGCCTCCTGAAATTCAATAATCGCTCTATCCTGTGAAACACGAACACTCCAAAGCTTAGTAGAAATTCAAATCATGAACGCAAGCCAGTTGAATAATAAACCCCAGTGAAAGAATTTGCAGCGTTTTTTTATGGTTATCAGAATAATTCAACCCGTGTATCGGCTATAAACCCTTTTAGGAGTTCACTCCAGTATCCAAGTTCACTACATCACTACGTTACTGCAATCAAAACAAAAACAGTAATAAACCGAAATAACGCAAATGTTGGCACCATAGATCGGGACATACATCAGGAATGGTTTGAGCTACGGACCTGGGGAGGAGCCCATTCGATTCCTCATGGAAAGTTCTTCATAGGAGTACAAATTTAGGCCGCCTTGACTTTTTTGAGGTTTTTAGGGATTTTACAAAACTTTTACAGCCCTTAAAGGGCACCTTAAATTGAGTGAGGGAGCTGGCTCAAGAATTGGGGCGTCGTCGGACCAAGATGAATTTTTCCTGAAAATTTCAGATTTTTTGCTCCAGCCGTTTCGGAGATATCGTGCGTACGGCGTACGGACGAAAAATTTTTTATTGCAGATTCGGATTCTACACCCTTTGAAACGTAAACCATGAAATTTTCAGGGGGGTTTAGAATTTTTTGTTTCCAGAGCGATTACAATGGTTTATTGTGGAATAATAAACCAAAATTATTATTAAAGACTGAGACGATAGATAATTAGATAATTTTATGCTATTTCCAACGGCATACTTAGATTTGCAAATACTTTGAAAACGCCGGAGTTACTTCCGTTTTAGTGACGTAAGTTCGAAAACACGAAAAAAATCTTAAAAGTGAAATAACTCAAAAACGAAGCCTCAAAAATCTTCAAGAGGCACTTTTTGTTGGAAACTAGTTGTAGAATACGTGTGCGAGGATTTTCGGATCATACGCTGTACACCCTGTATATGTGATAATGGAAAACGAAGCACAGGTTTTTTGCAAACAGTTACCAATAAGAATCGGTTTCGAAAATCGGTCAACCCGACGACTCGGTTCTTTCGCATTTAACCGCCTAAGCCCACCCCAGGCCCCGAATTCCCCCTCTTATGAATAGGCTGAAGGGTGAACTTTACTTACAGGCACGGTCGCCCTATCCCCACGACAATCACCCTTTTCCCCCTCGAAATCCGCTTTATCTCTTCCTGTTCCTGTTAAATTGACTTAGATGCCCCCGGAGAGCAAACATGGGATCCCTTCGTATAAGGGCCCCTCGTTAACTGAAGAGTATAAAAAAAAAACCCCAGCAAAGAATATCAAGACCAAGGAAACAAACGGAATTTACATGGGCTTCGGAGAGGACCCCCAACTACCTTTAGTTGTAATCAACCTGCCCGCGTCCTACGACCTTAGTAGCGCGTATTTTTCTTTTTTTCTCTTTCTCTCCCTGGGTAGTACCTTTTTTTGTGACGTGTTCTTTCAACATTCAGGAGAGAGAGAGCTTTCGAGATTTCGTCCACGTTCAACGGCAGCGCAACCCCGCCCGTTCCGACGGCAGTTTCTGTAATTACCTACTCGTTGACGTGGAGTGTGGGGGAGAGAGCTTTTCATCTTGGAAAAGAAACGGGAGATAAAAAGGTTCCCGTCAAAGTACCAAGTATGAGGCCAGGGCTACGAAGAATTTTGTTCTTAATGACAAAAACATAACTCCACTTTCGAGAAAAGGTCTTTATTGCGTTATTTGTGTTTTTTTTTTCTCCAAGCGGCTCAAAGTCTAAAGTGCAGCTGAATTATTAAGGGACGACCAGAGAAAAAAGTCACGCAGAGAGGTATATTGCATTATTTGGGCCGAAAATTCAATTTTCGAACGTTGACGGCATCCTGTGTTGATAGGACGATAAGAGAGAGTTCTTGGATAACCTTTTATATGAGAGAATCACCAACTCCTACCAGTGGTCTCATTCAATTCGATTTTGTAAATTCCAACAAAAAGGAAGGTGGGGGGGGGGGGAAAAAATGCAGCATTTAATAGCGACTTTTCTTTCTACAATTTCATTTCTAATAAAACGCTGCAAATTCATTCACTGGGGTCTATTATTCAATTGGCTTGCGTTCATGATTTGAATTTATACTAAGCTTTGGAGTGTGCGTGTTTCACAGGTGATAGAGTGATTATCGAATTTCAGGAGGCACACAAATACGATCAACTGAACAATCCAAATAGGTATTTTGGTTGAGAACAGATTTACGTGCCCCATGCATATCTCCTGAAATTCAATAATCGCTCTATCACCTGTGAAACACGCACACTCCAAAGCTTAGTAGAAATTCAAATCATGAATTAAATAATAAACCCCAGTGAAGGAATTTGCAGCGTTTTTTTTTATGCGTAATCAGAATGCTTCAATCCGTGTATCGGCTACAAAGCCTTTTAGGAGTTCACTCCAGTATCCACAATACTACATCACTAGGTTACTGATATCAACACAAAAACAATAATAAACCAAAATAACGCGAATGTTGGCACCATAGATCGGGAATGGTTTGACCTACTGACCTGGGGAGGGGCTCATTCGATTCCTCGTGGAAAGCTCTTCAAAAAGAGTACAAATTTAGGCCACCTTGACTTTTTTTAGGTTTTTAGGGATTCTACAAAACTTTGACAACCCTTAAAGGGCACTTTAAATTAAGTGAGAGAGCTTTCTCAAGAATTGGGGCGTCGCCGGACCAACGAGGATTTTTCCTGAAAATTTCAGCTTTTTTGCTTCAGTCGTTTTGGAGAAATCGTGTACGGCGTACGGCGGACAGACGGAAAATTTTTTATTGCGGATTCGGATTCTACACCCTTTGAAACGTAAACCATGAAATTTTTAGGGGGGTTAGGGTTTTTTTTTTCAAGAGCGATTACAATGGTTTATTATTGAATAATAAGCCAATATTAAGGCACGAGAAGAAAAACACCGAGGCCAATTTCAACACTGGAGTTTATTTTTTGAAGTTTGCTCGTGTTATTGTGAGGTTTGGAGGTCGTGGGGGTTGGGGGGTCACTTTCAGGTTCAGAAATGTTGATTATGTACCGTTGATCCCAGAATTCTTAATCTCGGAATCTTAAACCTATCCCATTCCAAAATGGCTGAGAAATGACACCCCACTGGTCGAAAACCCACCTCCCACTTTCCTAAATCATTAACACCTCGAAAAACTCCATAGAATTTTTTGCCCCATAGAATCCAAGTTGTAAAGCGATCGGGCTGGCTAGATTACGGACCGCCTAGACCCCAAATGGAGTCCATGTGCGAAAGAACAGATTTCAACAATAATTGTTGAAAGAATCATTCTAAGGCCTTTTATAGTCCGTACGGGGGACGGCCGTTGCAGATTTGGAATCTACGCAAATTGATTGAGACGTAAAAAGACAAAGTTTAGAGAAGTTACAATCAATTTTTGCTTCACAGTTACAAAGGCTTATGATTGGAAATAATAAAGCAAAACGTGAATGCAAAAGTTTATGGGAAAAATCAACGTGTTAAACACTGTTGTGCCTTTATATAAGTCATTTTCCCAGAACGGGCCAATCTTTGTCCGGAGAGGATTCTGACGTCCCATTAATGATTTTTGGATCAAACAAATTTTCTCGATACACTATCAATCTTGCTCTACGATATGGAATCAACACATAACGTCTTTACGTAATATTTAATACTTAAATTTGAATTTTAGCAGCGCATTGTCCTCTAGAAGAAAAGTGTTGAGGAGAAGAATCTCGCCAAGGGGCTGCCGTAGGTGACTGTCGTCTGCCAATCGATTTTCATTATTAATACTTCGCGGAATACCTTAATTATCGCTAAAGTGTTTCAAGGCGAAGTGTTTCGGATTCGATACCCTGCTAATAAACAACCTCTGTTCTCCTCACCTCGACCTAAATTTCAAGTTGTTCCCCATCTCCTGAAAAGCGGATTGTTGGTGCAGCGTTCATCTGCCCTTTTCGTAGGATTCAAATTTACCCATAAAGAATGTTTGAAATATTGGAAACTGGAAGACGTATTTTCAATTCTACTGCTGAGGTCGAAATATTCGTTTATTCATTTTCGTTTCAATGTAGGTCTTGAAATCTGCTGTTTATTTAAAAATCCGTTCTGTTTCTTTGGATTTTGATCGGTTGTTCTCATTCTGTTTATTCTACAGCCTTGTGGATTCATTTCTTCAGATTCCCGACCGACTTCCGTGGATCCTGGAAGAAGATTGAACCAAAGCACTTATCCCACTTAGCAGGTATGAGTTCGAAACCTTACCTCAGTGAATATATATTTATCACCAAGCCGAGTGGCTGAGACAAGAAAAGGAAAATAAGAGAAAATAGGAAAAGAAAACCTATACTCAATGTTGTCCTTTTTTGTCTAAGCCTCCCCGTCATTCTTAGTTTTGGGTGGTGTCCTGGATCTTCTTGCTGCTGCACCCCTTTTGTTTCAACACTCCAGGTGCTGAAATTCCAATTTCATATATATCCATCATAATTTCCCCGACCATGACTACCTTCCTCTCTAAGAGGATATTCTAGGAATAATTTTGAATCCACTGATCTATTTATAAATAGAAAGTAAATAGAAAAAATAATTTTTTTTTTTTTTTTTTTTTTTTTTTTTTGAGCCGTTAGGGTGGCCACAGGGTATTTTAAAGAGAATTCCTATAATGAGTAATATAGAGATGGTACAAATTTATACTTAACTTTAGAGGAGAATTCAATTTTATTTATATGTATGTTTTTGTTTTTAAGTGGCGGATGCAATTCTTTTGAAAATTTGGCTTTACTCATTAAATTTCGTATTATATATTCTCATTATATATTTGGTTTTGAACCTTCATTCAAGAGTTCCCTCCCTATCTCGAACTGAGTTTGCTTGATTATAAATTAATATTGTAGCTGAGCTATATCCGCTCGGGTTTCCTCTTTTAATTTTGAGTTCAGTGATTTACAAGGTTACTGTCGTCTGCCAATCGATTTTCATTATTAATACTTGAATAATTGATTAGGTTCCTTATAGCGCGACCTACCTATGATTTTCCTCTGATTTTCGGCAGACCAAAAGCTTAGGTTTTCTGAAAATGAGAGGCCCGGATTCGCCCTTTCTAGGAAAATGACCCATAAAGAACTGTTTGAAATATTGAAGCGCTGTCAGTCCCATTCGACTCAGCATCCAAAAATACATTGAAATTGTAGCTCTTATATCTGTTTTATTTGAAAATCAATCTCAAGATTTTGAAAAATCAAAATATATGCAGGGACCGGATCGATTTCGATAGGTTACGAATTATGCCTTAGGAAAAAAATCTGCCAAATTTATGCCAAATATGAACCCTGTAATTTCTATTCGTCGTATGAGTTGATGAGTAAGAAATGCCCGTCATTTTACGTTGGCAAAGCTGATACAGTACTCAATCTCAGGGTCAACAACCACAGGGCATCAGCTGTTGGAGGGAACGCCGATTTGCCAGTGAGCCGTCATGCCACAGCGCATGGCGAAACTTTCGATGGGTGTTTTGGAATCCAAATTCTGGAAAAAAATGAAACCTCAAAATAACAAAATTATGCTGCTTCACTCGGAAAAAGCGCATAGAAATGTGTTGGGTGCGTACGATCATCCAGGCCTTAATATTAAACGTTATTAGGGTTACCACATTTCTCCATGGTAAACAATTTTTCCACATCAACGTTGAAATTCCCCTTACCGTACTTTGAAAAATGAATATTCAGGTACTTCGGCACAAGCCGAAGCAATAATCCTGAATGAAAATAACAAGCTTTTGTTCGAAACCAGCAAGTATGATGGAGGATTTAGTGAAAAAAAAGTTATAATGTGAAAGTAAGTTAGCAAATTAAACAAAATGTCATTGAGGGGTCCTCGAAACAAGGGAATATTGAAATTATGATTCAAATCCAAAATTTCTAGGAAGTCATCACGAAAATGGGAGGGAAAAACCAGTCAGCCATGGAAAGTTCCTATGAATCTTGTGGTCGCTGAAAATTCGATATCAGAGCAGAGTACAGGGCAACATCAACTAATAATATAGCCTAGCGACAAAGAGACGCGTCAATGGAATTAGCAAGAAACGTGCGGGAACTAGTAGAAGTGGACCAAGCAATTTTCCCCTTCCGCGCCGCAAAATCATTAAAACCCCTCATCCACACAACACCGTTGACTGACCTCAGCAATTAATTCTTCCGAATAAAGCTCTGCTATAGGAGAAATCGAACGCTCGTTCTAAACATGAATGAAACATGAAAGGCGGTCGAGTTGACCCGCGCCGGACTACCAATTGAATTTAAACTGCCTTCTCTCCAAACTAATGAACTTGCAGTTCTTCCTATATCAACGATCAAAGGTGTGTTGGTTTGAATTTACAGATGCTCGAATATGATATAACGGATTCATGTGGTAAGACTACTATTACAACTTTGAGGGATTTCCCTAAAATATCGAACCTTTTCGTTGAGACGGATCTGACCTGGTCAGTAGTACGGGTGAATCTGTAAGCAAAGTTTTTGGGTTAATTTGAGATAATTTTACTGGGTTCTATGCCCCATAATATTGAATATATCCGAGCTTTCTTAAAACTTGGCTATAGGAACCCTCAAAATAAATGAAATTTGTTTAAATTTGGGCTTTCCTACTCATTCGTTTTCAGATAGTGAAATTTTATTACAATAAAATACGCAATATACAAGTACATTTGCGTAGATTTAGAATAAAATACTCACAACCCACGGTATCGAGACTTCACTTTAATAAAACGTCTGCCAAGTGGGTGTGGCACATAGCTTCCTGGTATCCATAACATGACTGTATAGATCATTGAAAATTATTATTGACTAAAGAACTTCGTTCAATTAGGCGAAGTAAATATTGAATTATGGTAAATTTATTGTTATGCAGGAGCATAACCTGAGAAAATAAAGGTAGGCATGGTCAACTATTGAACAAACTATAAAATATACCTAATAATAAAAATTGACATTGACGCTGAATGGATAGATGACTGAAGTGATAAATAATTATTATGACATTTCTAAAGAAATCGGTCAAGAACTCCCGGAGTTATGCCTTGTGTCAAGGATTTCACGTTTGCGCATGCGCAGAGGCTACTATTGATCCGGGGTCATGAAACTTATAGGGGACCATCTACACCCCAACCCGCACAATCCCTGAAAATTTCATCAAAATCGGACTATAACTTCGTGTAGTTTTGCCCGTAACAAGGATTTGCTGACAGACAGACAGACACACACAGACAGACACGGAACCAAAATTGTTCAGAAAGGTCTAAAACGCAAAATGCGAGTGGAATTTTTGATTTTGGAGACAAAAAAATTTTCACATTCCGAAAGTGAAAACAATGCTTCCGCTACCTTGGTAGACTCGGAAGCAAAAACAATTATTGGGGCAAAAATTGCCATTTTATAGTTAAAACACTTTAAAACTCGACGTTTTCAATAGCACAGTTGAAAATAATGTTTCGTATGAGGAAAAACTGTGCTAAAGAGAGAGCTGTACAGAAAATCCTTAACTCAGGGTAGCAGATACGAGACTACATGAAGGGTTGATTGACGGAGGTGGACAGGGTGCTGAGGCTGTTGGACGCGCTGGAGGAAGCACCAATTTAGAGCAGACAGACACGAAGAAGACAGGGTTCAACTTCGGCAATCTAAAAGATGAAACGTGGACTAAAAGAGTGGAACGTTTCAAAAATTTCCAGTCATGATTGTATGAGGGAATTTTCCAAAACTATCATCTTAAGCGTTCCTATGTTGAAGGTGGGGGAAGGCAATTCAATAATTTCATATCAATCTCAACTTGATTATTTCATCTATAATTCCGTTATAGAAATAGCGCGACAGACCAGTAACATGTGGACATTGATGCCTGCGGGATCATCAGATCTGGCATTTTTGTCCCATGAATCATTTTAAGAAGCGAACATTCTGGATCCTTTAAGATGAACTACAGCATTTTAATGATAGATACATTCATGTTAGCGACAAGAAGAAGCTATGTGCCACACCCTACTCGCCATTTTGGTTTATTATTCAATAATGAACCATTGAAATCGCTCTTGGAAAAAAAAAAAAAAATTCTCCCCCCCCCCCCCCCCTGAAAATTTGATGGTTTACGTTTCAAAGGATGTAGAATCCGAATCTGCAATAAAAAAATGTCCGTCCGTCCGCCGTACGCCGTACCCAGGTCCGTAGCTCAAACCATTCCCGATCTATGGTCCGATTTATGGTGCCAAAATTCGCGTTATTTTGGTTTATTATTATTATTTTTTTTTTTTTAGAGAGAGAAAAAACATTTATTGATCATTATATGGGGTGGAATGTTGGAATAGTTGGGGTTGTGAAAAGTATAAATTGATATGCCAAAAGCTCGAATTGGTATGCCGAAAGTTGAAATTGAGTAGCCAAAAGTTTAAATTGAGATGCCAAAAAGGTTTATTATTGTTTTTGTGTTGATATCAGTAACCTAGTGACGTAGTGATGTAGTAGTGTGGATACAGGAGTGAACTCCTAAAAGGCTTTGTAGCCGATACACGGGTTGAAGCATTCTGATAACCATAAAAAATAAATAAATAAAAAGCAGTGGAAATTACCTCGAAATTCAGATAGCAGACTGAAATGATTACCTATGCTTCTTCTTCTAAGGACTTCATGTATATTCTGGGCATTCCTGTCCAAATTCGCTTGGATGAGTGTCTTTCGGGCCAAGCAATCGTAATCGTCGTGCAAAATTTACCGCCTGGTTTGGTAACACAAAACGCTGCAAATTCTTTCACTGGGGTTTATTATTCAATTGGCTTGCGTTGATGTTGAAATATGATCAACTGAACAATCCAAATAGGTGTTTTGGTTGAGAACAGATTTACGTGCTTTATGCATATCTCCTGAAATTCAATAATCGCTCTGTCACCTGTGAAAAATGCACACTCCAAAGCTTAGTATAAATTCAAATCATGAACGCAAGCCAATTGAATAATAAACCCCAGTGGAAGAATTTGCAGCGTTTTGGTTTATTATTTTCAATAATGAACCTTCGTTGAATACCAAGAAAAAGGAAAGCCAACCTTCCTGCCGGTTGTTGGTTTAAGTTTCAAGATACGAGATAGCAAAAATCGAGAAAATAAGTGTCTGTCCGCCATATGCTGTTCGCCGTCTGAAGGTTTTCACCAAAACTACTGGGTCGAAATTTACGACATATGGCTCAAAAATCCGACATCGATCCGGGATTTTAGAGTAACCTCAGCATATTGATCAATCAACCGAGAGGAATAATATCTAAGGACAGGAACAAATCGAAATCTCAAAAATTTTCGATTCAAGAGATTCGAATGATACCACTCATTTTGTTCTGTCAACATTTGAAAAGTCGGTCAGGTTGACGGTAGGACTTCAACGGGAGACCGCAAGGTTGGCGACAGCCCAGGTAGCACGGCTGATTCTACATAGAATATGAATATACTGTTTAAAGTGATGAATTGAATCGAATATACAAGGATGAAGTATGCTGCCCTGATGTGGATGTGACACCTTCTGCCCTTGGGAAGCCAAAGTTGCGTGGCAGACCTGGTATTTTTGCACAAACTATTGAATGGAGCAATTGCCTTGCCAGCACTGCTCGGAGAGATCCTTGTGCCTCGCAACGCTCCTCCGTTCTACGTGAGTTTCACCACCACAAATTCCCATCAGGATCGCCCGTTGTGCCACATTCTTCGTTTAGCCAACTTTCTTGTCCACCTTCATCCTCAGTTGCACTTTTTGAGCTGTTCCTTAAGATTTTTAAAGTCTTCAATCGCGTCCTTCCCAAAATTTTCAGTTTTATTTTTAGTTATAATCTCACATCTGGTTTCACATCCTTACCATAGTTACATTATTGTTATTACCAGCGAATCTAAACTTACTGAATAAAATTAAGAAAAATGAAATGTTCATGTTTCTATTTTCTTGTAATTGTGTTCGCCCGTTTATATTAATAAATAAATCTGTAGCGCCATCTCCCAAGCTTCAATAAAATTGAGGAATAAAATTCTTGCTGCCTACATTTAACTTGTTACACTTCATTTGGATTTCTACGCCTGTTTATGAGTATACCTAGGAAGCATTATCCCTAGACGTACAGTCCAGTTATGGTAGTCCGATGATCCGCTTAGTAGGGTTAACTAATACGGAAATAAAAATCTTTGTGTAATAATTTGCAGCCTTCTTCAACTGTTCGATTCTTGAGCTAAGATCCTGTTATTTCCCATGCAGATCCTAAAGTTTAGTCTCCGTGAACAGAAGTCACTAAAGTTACGGGTTTTTTGGTTTTGGACAATGAAGCACTAAGAGGATTTCCATGAATTGGGAAGAAGGGTTAGAAGATGGCACGAGGCCTTACAGACCTACGACACAACTGAATGCCTCTAAATTCATGGTTTCGCGTCTCACATCTTTCTGTATTTTCACATTGTTGATGTTGAGTACAACACATGTTATGTGATATTATGCTGTAAAACACTCAACTGAATTTGTTAGTTGTTAGGACCCATACATGATAAACTGAAAGCTTCCCGGAGAAGTCATGGCATTAATCAGGTTTCATACGGGGAAACTTGAAAGAAACTCTTATTAGATAACATGGAATAAAGTTACGCTCGATTATCCTGCGTCTTGGCTCGAGCTCGGCTGGCTGTTGCCATAATGACGGCACCTAGCGTTGCCCGTACTCAGCCAGCTACGAGTATATGTATATGGAAGAGGGTTTTTGCATACATTATCATCGCATCAACTAGCGTTATTGAGTTTGCTTGTTTGTGCTTAAGGTCGTCCCAGCGTTTCAGTTGGGGAGATGTAAAGTAAACATGAATATCAAGGTGTGAGGATGCTGGGAGTGTGTTGGTATCCATTATCCACACGCCGGCGGGATGAACAATAAAGTCAGTAGACTATTGTTTCGCTCTGTATTTACAGCGGAACTCAAAAACACCTTCCACGGAAGTAATAGAGGTTCAGAATTGCGGAATCGTAGCGATGTTTGGATAGTTAATGCTTCGCCACGGTACCTCTCGAAATCTACAATAGTATGATGATTAAATCAGTATCTCCGAAATCAAAATTATGCGTGCAGAGTTACTCCAGAAAAATGCGTAAATAGCAGAAACTTCCCAAAATTTCGAATCTAGCCTCTATAACAGAATTCTGTAAAGCCTCCGACAACTTTTCTAATATTTATTCAACTACGGTGGTTTCCATTGGTAATTCATCAAACTAGACAGTTTCTCTTGTTCTTAAGTATGGTCAACGTTTTACTGTATTACAAGCAATATTTCTGCTAGAAAAGTCCAGCTAAACTCAAGCAAGCCAGTAAGACGGACCCAGAAGAGAACAACAGTAAAAAATGGTTGAGCTTGATTTCTATCCAGTCCCAAGTAAAGAAGGGAACATAGTAAAGCAATGGGAGGGTGGGATTGGCAATCATGATCATTGCACTGGCTGGAGCGGTGCAATTTTAGTCGCCCATACCATGAATTTTCACAATAGATAGATGCACATCACTTCTGTCAGGAGAGAAGACATTTTCCTTCAACAGGCAAGAAGAAGAAAGAAGACAGCTGGGTAGAGAATATGTGAGGAGGATGCAAAAGCGCTGCTCCTCCTCTTCTCAGCAGAGCTCGCCTCATTGGGATTGCCACCGAAAACCTACTAGAATCATTGGGCAGACGTGCCAATACTGAGGTAGGATCGGCAGATAAAAGAGGGTTTGATATTCCTGACATTACGGCAGATCTTACAGGATCGACAAAAGTTATAACAGAGCTGTTTTGCAATTTTCTCATCTTGCA
This sequence comes from Creontiades dilutus, assembly GCA_031894815.1. Classification (NCBI taxonomy): domain Eukaryota; kingdom Metazoa; phylum Arthropoda; class Insecta; order Hemiptera; family Miridae; genus Creontiades; species Creontiades dilutus. The sequence goes on from JAVIWC010004007.1 coordinate 1,494,732, forward strand.
GGAGATTCTGAAATTCAAAGTGGATGCGTTGATAAGGTACTTGGAAATAAGTGTTAGCATACTTTATGATGTAGAAGAATTATGAATATCAGAGGCTCACTAGACCTTTTTTTGCTCTGAGTTGACCAGGATACTCCAACAAAGACTACCCTGGAAGCATAAGCAGCTAAAGCATCGCCTTTAAACGTTAGTCTAGACGCAATCGATAACCAAAGATGATACCAAGGCAGCAAGAGGCCAGAAGAGAAAGAATTCGTCTTCTCAAAAATCTAAAATTATATTTCAAGACATATTTCTAGAATAAAAAAAATAAGTTTGATTACTTTTTCGAAGAAAAAGAAGTTGTTGCAATGGATCCAAAACGTAAAACCCTTGAAACTTGGAATTTTCCAAAATCTTTTCTTTTTTAAATTAAATTTTAAATTTCCCAAAATGTTTATAAATTTGAGGCAATTTCAGGCGATTTCTAGATTAGAAGCTTTACACATAAATACACAAAGATACTAGATTCAAAGCGTTACACACCAGGGTATTTTCTGGTTATTTTAATTGAGACAAAAAGCTCATGTGATCGTACCTCAAGACTAGACCCTTAAGAACTGGGGTAAACATGGTTTTTACTAGTTGGAATGAAAATAATAAATCAACATTCATTGTTGAAGAGACTGAGAACTAAGGGGGATGCGGTGTTTGTGTGTGTTCAAAAACTCATGAGAAACAAGGTGCAAACTCTTGTAGTAACACTCTCGCTTCACTGTGATTTGATTATAAGGGTTCTGAGAATACCGTAATAATTATTACAGTATCCAATAAATGTTGCCACGCGCAATATTTTCCCGGCTAGCAAGTTCAAGAGGATTGCGGAACACCTTGAATGTGCATTGGATTTGGGAGATCTGCGTCAATGTGATACACCCAGCTGTACGCTGGAGATAAGGAGCCTACAGCATCATGAATAGATTATGGCTCGTGGGATTGCTTCAAGCAAATCCTTGAATATACAGTCAGCTGAACTAGTCATTACACCTGATAGATGTTATGAATAAGATTGCGGACCAACCTTGAGTGAGCGCTAACGATTGGTGAAGTTCAAAGGCTCATTTCTGGGACTGAATCATCGTCCATTTCTCTTCGAACACGGACAGAAGAGAAGATTGCTCGATATGCAATCCACCTTCATGGAGTCTATCCGATACCAGGAGAGCCAAGGAGTCCTTGCTCTGAGTCAAGGATTCTAAACAGGGATCGCCTAGTACAAATGCTGATTGTAGACCAATGGATCGGATGGGAAGTGTTTATTATGCAGCACACCAAAGATAGGAATTGGTCAGAGAGTTCTACTGGTAATTTAATTAAATAGTGCATTTTCTACATAGTTGGTACCTGCAGTTGCCAGACCCTGCGTACATCTTATCTGAATTATTATTCAACCTTTTGTGCAGTAAAATATCATTTTGCTAATTGAGTGTCCTAGGGTACTCGGCTAGAATGGGACCTACCTAGATCCGTCGTCGTACTTCTTGCTATTATAAAATTATCTAAATTATCTATGATGCCGGTTGAATAATCAAACATCCTACGTCCACTTTAAGTAATGAAGATTTTCAAATTAAGGAAAAATGAACAGTAGATAAAGTTCAACGACAATTTTGTAGTCCATGTGATTTCCTCGAGCTTGGCCCATTGAACCTCTTGATTCATTCTCGTGTAAAACAAAGCCGAGTTGCTGCCCCATTTCTACGAAATAATGAGATGGCTGCAACTACTAATAAGAAGGGGCCGGATATAAAGCGTGTAATTTATGATAATGGGGCGACAAGGGGCAACGAGCCCGGAGCGGAACGACGTGATGTTTTGGGAAAACATGAACAGACTTCTACAGACTTTCCGACTAAAGACTGAAGAATGAACTAATAAATATAAATCGGTGGTAACGAAAAGGGATTTCCCCTAGCGTACATAATAGCTATTGAAGCATTTTGAAGTTAACGTCAAAAGCTATGTATGTTTAGAGGTATAAATATATAACCGCGTTGCTTCGCCTACGCACTTACTGATGGGACTAGGACTGCAGGGAATAACAAACTTGTTTACTCAAGATTGGATCCATAGTCAACAAGTTAGGTGGGCGATATGTCTGTTTTTCACTAGCGGTGGTGTAGAATTAATAGAAGGATGAATTAATCAACCAAAATTATGCTAATATAATAAGTCATGATATACTACGTAATTGATAACACAATCCAATATCTACAACACTGAAATCCAAAATCTACGGTTCTAAAATCACCTTGATACAAAGAGGTTCGAGAGAAGGGACGCGGACTAGATGAAACTCTATCATGCCATTTTCCATCTTCCGGCGGTGAGTCTTCCTTCGTGATAAGTAATATTAATCGATATGCATCATCCTATTTCAATATTCGATTCATTTACCTTTTCTTCCACCAAAAGTCAATCTTGTTTTGAATAAATTATTTGATAATTCTACAATTTCTTATTACCTTAACAATTTTACTTTAGGAAGGGCCTTGGAGTATAGAAGGCCCTTAGCATGCTAATAATTGACATTAAATAGTTCTTAGACCGTCGGAAAGGATATTTTGCTAACTTTGGATTTGACCAAAGCCTTCGATTCGATTGATAGAAAATTACTAGTACAATAGCTAGCTTCTTAAGGTGTCAAAGAGCTAGAATTGCTATATCTCATGAGTTATTTCAAAGAACGGAAGCAGATGATCATAGCTCTAGATGATTTGACAGCTATAGCGCCCGTTATATGTATATATATATTTAAATATCTAGATAAATATTATATTTTAATATATAGCAAGCAATTTTTTGCCACACTACTATGTAATTACCTGTTTTCTATACGTGTTTATCACCTGAGAAAATCCATCATTACATTGTTTACTACAGTAAAACAATGTTTACTATTGTAAAATAATTTTGCTGTTATTAACAAACATGTCTCATTTGTTATTGTTATTATTTGTCTATCAAACATTCCTAACTACGGCTGCAAGTAAACATAATATTGATTTGAATCAGTTGTTACCAAATGGGTCTATCTTAGTTATTTAACTCGTACACAATTATTAAAATTGATCTTTTGATGTTTTGCTTCTTCATGAAAAATCGTTCAGTCTCGCCTGAAAGTATTCCGAGGTTCTCGTTCAAAAATCAAAGTGGTTCACATATTATCTGGTGGTTATTACCTATATAAATATTTATTAGCCGCTTATGGTGACGATAGATGATATTTACAGTACTAAGCAAGCAAGAGTTTATGGAATGATTCAGGGTGCCTCCCTAAATTGAACGTTCTTTTTGATTTTTTTCAATCAGTTTGGTAATTTAAATCTTCAGGGTACCTCATATTCATTAGCTGACGGCTTTGAAATTTACCTAATGCGAAGGTGATGTGTCTGCGATTGCCAAAAGCCATATTAATCCCAATCTTAAATGGCTGAGCAGTAACACTTCGAGCCTTAATGTAAAGAATACCCAGTTTTTACGAAAACCCTTACTAAAACATCTTTCACTGCTGCAATAAAGCTCCATAGTGGCGATGTCGATGGGTAGTACGATTTCTGTGTCTACTCATGTAACATAAGACCACGACAGTTCCACAAAATACCTTGAAATAATTATTCAGGAGCACCTAATCTCCGAAAGTTCACTTATTTATTTTATAACCTCTATGAGTGCCTTCCGATGGGAAGTCTATTAAAGCAGGTCGTTGTGCGGAGTATTAACAGCATTGAGATAATCGCATGAGACTGCGATTACTGACCTTCACCCACAATATAATCCAGAAAACAATACTCAAAATGATTATAAACAAAAAAAATCTATTTTTAACTCCAGATTTGTTCAAAATTATCAACGATTTAACTGCTGGTTTGTTTTACAATTTCGAGAGTGGTATTTTACTTAAGATGGTTTATTTTTGATTTTTAATTCACAGGCTGAGGGCTCTATAAATCTTGTCATATGATACGATGTCATAAATGTTTTCTCAGAATAAACACATTCATTCACTTCGAAGATGAGTGTATCAATTAACATTCTAACCAATAAAAGTTTATACTTAACAAGTGTTTGTTCGTTTTAATTTGAATCCCCCTAGGAAACGATTAACCACCAATTAACGAGTTCTCGCTTTCTAGCGAACGTTCGAAGTTACTGTTGTATTGTCTATTGTTGGGATGTCCGTCCACAGTGAATACATTTAAAAACACCCGGGTTTGTGTCAATATGAGCTGATGTGGGTTTAAATCACTTTAAAAAAATATATTTCGATGTGTCACAGTCCTTGTCGTTATGGAGAGAAAGATCTCTTGTTTTGTTGCCGAAATTAGACGTAAAGGGAAATACCAATAAATAAAAACCCTTAAACTGATGAATTACATGTTTTTTGATGTGCCTTGAATAAAACCAATTTTTATCCCCAATTCCACAAACAATGCAAAAAACTAAACAAATCGGCAAATTTTACCAATTTAATTCCTTGGCAATTGCTCAATATAATCATGCAGCACAACAAATCAGTTGATTCGACTATCTCTATTTACTGGGCGATTTTCACTTTATTCTAACAGATTCAAATTCATGTTGACATTATTTTCCTGTAAAAGGTTCACCACCTAAGGAGAGCAAACGGATGAACGTAAAGCGCGCATTTCAATCGATAACTAACATAGAAACTTTCGATTTTTTTATTTTACACATCTTAAAAGGTAAAGGTAAAAGGTAATGAACACGATAATCAGAAAATGATCAAATCTCAATCGATCAATCGGTAAAAAACGTTTCAGTTTATCGGGTTGGAAAATTTTTACTGAAACTTAACGAAAGTATTGACAGAAAGGTAGCTACGAATCTTTGGATTTCAACGAATCCTTGAAGTACAAGTTAACTGAACATGCAATGTTCTTAATGGAAGCTAAACTTTGCAAATCCGAAATTTCCTGTTTCATTTAGATGTAGGTCTGGGTGTTTTTTTACGATTGCCTTATTTTCACGGAAAATAGCGATGGAAAGGAAAGGGATGTGAATTGCCTGCATCATAATATTCAGGAGGTATCTGGAATTCCACTTAAAAACACAACGGGGGAGAGCACGTATAGGAACGGGGTGGTAAGTGAATTAGATTGCTGACCCTAATAGTCGCCCGGCTCCATCCGAAAGGTTATAGAGATTAGGTTTAATTAAAGGCAAGAAAGGCGGGTCCTCGGGCCAAGTGCCAATCCGAGCCCTAATGAACCCTTCCAATACATTAGGCTTTGTAGTGGGGACGGGAAGATGGTAAAGGGCGGGGGAGACGGGTGTCTCCGAACACAATCGGAGAGCGCAATTATGTATTAGGTGTGGATATTATAGTGGGACAATACAAGGGGGTTAATTGTCATCTTGATTGTTACATCATCACCGAGGATGGTTTGACTTGAGGTTCATGGCTTCCTGTCGGGCCTTCCCAAGCCACATGGATTGAACAGGGCGGTTATTGTGATTAACAATGACTGAGGTTTCTTGACAAGCACTTGTTACTAAGACGAAATTGGCACAACTAAACTAAAAGTGGGATTTAAAAGAATCATTAAAATCATATGAATTTGACTTTTGATTACATATCATAATTGAGGAGAGCAAACTGATCCCAATACAGCAGTTTGGGTTGCGGAAACAGCACTCCACCATTGATCAGGTACTTGTGACTATCATAGAAGAAGCGCTAGAACAGAAGAAGGTATGTTCACCCATCTTTCTAGAGGGGTCTCAAGCATTCGACAAAGTTTGGCACGAAGGTTTGAAATTTAAGCTTAAACAGGACGATTCATATTCAGTGCCAATGAGAATAAACGCTGGTGCACCCCAAGGAAGTGTATTAGGCCAACTACTGTACCTCCTGTACACCAGTGACTTACCAGAAGTAGATCACAGCAGAACAGCAACATTTGCAGATGACACTGCAGTCCTGGCAGTGGGTGAAAGCAACAATGAATCAATTTCCAAACTTAATAAATCCATCACTAAAATAAATATCTGGATATCAAAATGGAGGATCAGATTGAATGAGGCCAAGTCAGTGCACGTTGACTTAACCAATCACAAAATCCACTACATCCCTACTTTCCTCGACAACGTGGTAATTCCCTACGCGAATGAAGCCAAATACCTGGGCATGACGCTTGACGCTAAGCTCAGGTGGAAAGAACACGTCAAAAAAAAAGAAGAAATCTGAACTCGTGTTAAAACTTGGAAGAATGTACTGGCTAATCGACAGGAGATCCACCATGACCATTGGTAACAAGCTGCTATTGTACAATCAAGTACTAAAGCCAGTTTGGGAGTATGGAGCTCAGTTGTGGGGCTGCACAGCTCCATCCAATAGACGGATAATCCAACGTTTCCAGTACACCGTTTTACGACGTAACACGGATGCACCGTGGTATTTCCGAAACGATGGCCTCCACCGTGAACTTCGAGTTGACGCCGTGGATGCAGTTATTAAAAAGCGAGCTACTGCTCACCTTAACAGACTCAAATATCATGTAAATTAGAAAGCCGTCAAGCTTCTGGATGTACAAGATATAACTCGTCGCCTTAAGCGCGTAAAACCACATGAACTTGTGTAGGAAGTGATTGTGAAAGTTAAAGAGACATGGGACTTAGTTGTGTACCTTAACCCTGAAATATACATATTAGTAAAATAAGTCAAATTAATATTGTTAATAAGTGTACGCGGTGAAATAAAAGAGTTAAAAAGTTTGCGTAAAGTTTAATTTGACCACAGAAATGTCGAATGGCCTATTACCATGTTGGTTTTGACCTGAGAAACTTTGATTTCGACCTGGGAAATGTTGAATTTGAGTTGAGAATTGCAGAATTAGACAAGAAAAATGTTGAGTTTGACATGAGAACTTTTGAATATGTACACTAGATTACAGTAGAAAAGAAAAACCGTTGAGTTTGATTTTGATGAATAGTGAAATCTGTTGAATGTAGCATAATAGACAACAATTTGAAAAAAAAACATTTTAATCAGTTGAGATTGGGTTGGGAAATGTTCAAGTTTACTCTGGAAATATTGTTTTTAACCTGGGAAGTGTAGAATTTGAGTTGTTTTAAACTCGACTGAAAAAAATGTTGACATTGACAGACGAAGTGATGAGTTTGACTTGAAATCCGTAAAAACTGGAGAATCACTGGAATCAGTTGAGTTTTGTTAGGAAATGTAGAAGTTTACTGGGGGGATATTGATTTTAACCTAAAAAACAAAAGCATTGAGTTTGACGAAAAATGAAAAAAAAAAAAAGTTGAAATTGACCGAATGGGCTCTTTTGAATTCTAGTGAATTTGCACACTAGACTATAATTTTTGAAAAAAAAAATCATCAAAACCAGTTGAGTCTGGATTGGGAAATGCTGAATTTTACTGATTTTAACCAGAGTAGAATGGATTTAAGATGGGAATTGTAGAATTTGACAAGCGAAATGTTGGAATTGGCATGAAAACTGTTAAATATGACTTGTGAAATGTTGAGTTTGACCAGGGAAATGTTTTATTTTGTTCAAAATAGGAAATGAAAAATTCTATGTTTGACTTAAAAAATAGTTGACATTGATCAAGAAAATTATGATTAAGACTTGAAATCTGATAAGTTTGCACGGTAGACTATCATTCGAAGAAGAAAAAAAAAAAAAATCATAAAAATCAGTCGATTTTTGGTTACGAAATGTTGAATTTCACTGGGGATATATTGGTTTTAACCTAGTGTTGGATTCAAGTTGGGACAAGACAAATTTTCAATAATCTGAGATTTGACCAGGGTTTTCTTTTTAAACAGTAGAATGACAGACTAGATGGAAATGAGAAATTTAAATGTTGAAATTGACCGACAAAGTATTGAGTTCGACTTGAGATCTGTTAAATTTACACACTGTACTACTATTGGGGAAAAATCATCAAAATCAATTGAGTTTTAGTTGGGAAATATTTAAGTTTACAGGGGAAATATTGATTTTAACCTAAAAAAGTTGAATTTTAAGTTGGAAATTGCAGAATTGGAAATGAGAAACGTTCAGCTTGATTGAATAAAAAAAAAAAAATAATAATAATAATAATAAACTGTTGAAATTGATAGACGAAATGTTGAATTTGACTTGAAATCTGTTGATCTCGCACACTGGATTACCTTTCGAATACAAAATCATCCAAAATATCCATTGAATTATAATAGGGAAATGTAGAGTATAACCTGGGACATTTTGGTTTTGAGTTGAGAATTCATAAGAAATATTGAGAGATACACTTTCGAAATGTTGAGCATGACGGAATGTCAAGTTCAGAGTTGGGGTTAGTTAAATTGAAGATGGAAAATGAGTTTGACGTGAAAAAGTTTTTAATTTAGCCGGGAAATGTTAAATTGCCAAAATGTTATAGCTGGTTGGGAAACCCTTGTTTCTGTTATTGTTATGTTCTTGCGATGTTGTGCTTCGAGGAAAGATGAATAAGACTTAAAGATGATTAATTAGACTTGAGAAAAGCGTTTTCTTCCTTGTGATTTACGAGGTTTCAGCATTGACAATGACGAACCAAGGAATAAAAACAATAATAAGTCCAACATAATATTCCTGAAAGTTTGAATCCTTGGAATAATTGTGGACATGTTGCTTTCTAGGACATTTTAATGGAATTCAAATACAGTTATGTTTAGAATGTTTAATTAGACCTACTGAGTGTTGTACAAACGCGTCACTCCATATGAACACAGTCTTGCTGCACGGTTGATAGGTCAAGTGAGATGAACTCGTTCAGACTCTCCGTTACTGGAGTAAGTAGAATGCTTGACGCTGTATGCGTTTTTACGAATGAGCTTTTGTTCCCCAAAACGGCCTATCGATCAAGGAATCTAAGTTCCACAGTAGGTCAAAGTGTCACGATCCTCCGTGCGGCCATTGAGATGTTTAGGTTTTCGCCGAATCAGCTCAAGTTAGAGGGAACGAAAGCTAAAAATAAACTCAAAGAGCATTGAGAACTTTCGGTGATGTCATATATTCCTTTCAACTCGGCGAACGGCGTTTCTTCCCGATTTTCGCTATCTAAATGAGTCAATTTCCGGAATATTCGCATCAACTGAGCACGTACTGTTACAAACAAAGGCGGAAAATACACCTTCTTAAAGTAGATTTAGAGAACAAATACGCTGCCAACGACGCTGTTAAGTAACAATATTTTAAGGGATCTCGGTATTTTGGGAGGCAAACTCTGTTGCCATGCAGTTTCAAAGTAAGGTCAATTTCTTTCAACTAAACCTTTTTCATAAACAAGCTTTCTCCGCCATTACCTGAAATCGGGACAGCAACCGGTGGTTTTGAGTACCAAATAGATTGATCCTGTTCATCTCCTACCTCAGCAGCAGACACCTCTGGCTTGCTAGTAGTTGACGAACTTAGTTCAGTAGTTAGTTCAGAGCACCAATTCAGTTGATGGTAATTCATTAGATGGACCATCATTCGTCTGGATGGATGACTTCATTGCCATTTATCCGGTTTCAACGAAAATGTTTGGGTTTTTAGGTGTTCTGTCCATGTTTCTTACCGCTCCAAGTAAGCGACCAAGATTTCAAAAATACCCGAAATTGTCCTAAATCCGTTGGATTGCATTTGAAAACGTCAATAGTTTTTCGTTACTAATGTACAAGAATGTACATCACAGACACCATAAATTCTTCCTAAGGAACATATAAAATAGAAGCTCATTGACGTTCATTATGTAACGGAAAAACGAAATTCTGTTTAAAAATTTAGAGAATAACCAGCTTCTGTTGACACCTCTCATACAGGGTGCGATGAGGATCAGTACCTTCTTGATTGTAAACTTGAAAGTTTATATTGTGAGTGATGTGAAACATTCAGAGAATCCATTAAAGATTGAGACGCCCTCGAAGACCCTGAAAAGAAGGACTTCTGTCCTGCACCAACATGAGACTACGATGCTGAACTCCCACATACTCCATATTCGTGGCGATCATCAAGACGTGGTTAAGAACCAGTTTTGCTTCTTGACTGAACATGAACGACCTGAGGAACAGAGCTGAAAGCTGCTAGGATGCCCACTATCCGAATAGGAATAACAGGTTTACAATATTCGTCCGAATAGGCTCCTCACAATATTCTCTCTCAAATCTGAAAACAAGTGTGATATTAACGTTTCCCATAGAACGACCTTGTTCAGTCGTTACTCAAATAGGCCATGGTATGCATTCTTCAAAAGTTTACTAGACACAGCGTGAGAGAGACTGTTCGAAAGGTCTACTATCTTTCTGAGAGCCTGGGTTAATGAGAGCACAAGTGCAATGCACCATTCAAAGGCCAACCACAGCAAGTAACTGCTTTCCCAAGTTAGTTATCTCACCCAAGAAGAATGTCATACATACCAAACAAATAGTATTACCCATCTACTGCCCAGTAAACGTCAAGCCATGCATAGATACTACCACAACAAAAAGTGTTCTTGAATTGTTTTTCGCCAAATCCAATACTGGAAATATGTCAGCGGAATGAACATAATTGCGACCGCATTTTGAATAAACGCACAGCTAGGAATTTTGCGTTCCTAGGTGCGTGCTGGGTGATACACTCTAGCAAATACAAAGAAAGTGAAAGTGAGATTGTCAGATGAGGTGAAAAGGAGAAGAATGGCACCAACCAGTGGGATTCTTTCTATTCTATGTTCAGTTATTGTTATTCCTGATGATGACTTAACTAGCAAAATCGATTTATTGTTATACCTCACTTATTTCGTGGAAATACAACATTCTTTTTGTGATTTATTTTTGTCTTCTTTGAAAATGGGTTTTCACAGCTTCGACGTGAATGATTTAGTTCGTACGTTTAGGCACCATCCACCTTCCCATAAGTCAACCTGTCTACTCGTACATCCAATTAGCGATCGATTCCTCCAAATTTAAAGCCTGGCAGAACATTTACAAGTTCAAAGGATCCAAATTTAATACATTTGAATTCTACGATAGAAGAGAATAGGGGAAGCTGCTATACAACACATACTTGCCCTTCACTTTTGAGATTGGGGGTGAGATAACTTTGGGTCTTTTAATGTTTTTAGTTACCTTAAAGAGAGAATACTCCGTATCTTTCTCTGCAGTACGATTACTCAGAAAATGTTCAACTGATTCATTTTCCATGGTTCTAACAATTAAAAAGGATGATGGGACATGGGCCAGAAGTAATGTAGAGAAAACACATCTCTTTGCAGAGCATCTCTTCCAAACTTTTCAACCGTTACCAAATCACCAGACGAAAATACAACTCGGACAGAAAAAACGGACGAACTCGAAATACTGCCAGTTACACTGAGAGAACTTAAAGATGAAATTAAAAGCAATATTAATGCTAAAAAGACTCCCGGTTACGACCTGATATCAGGTCGTATAGTGAAGGAGCTCACCGAAAAGGCAGTGCTTAAATTGCTTTACATAATCAATGCTATTTTTAGGCTGAAACATGTACCATCCCAATGGAAGGTTGCGGAAGTCATTATGATTTCCAAACCAGGAAAGTCGCTAAACGAGAAGACGGGGTACCGGCCAATATCCCTCCTCCCTGTTATGTCGAAACTGTTCGAAATGCTGCTTCTTAAACGACTTAAACCACTAATAGAAGATAGAAATTTGATCCCAAATCACCAATTCGGATTCAGACAACGGCACTCTACAATAGATCAAGTCCATCGAATCACTAACATAGTTGAGAGGGCCCTAGAAGGTAAAAAAATATGTGCCAGTATCTTCTTGGATGTGGCTCAAGCCTTTGACAAGGTTTGGCACGAGGGACTAGAGTACAAACTGCACAGGGATCTCCCAAGACAGTACTACTTACTACTGAAGTCCTACCTTGAAAATAGACATTTCAGGGTGAAGCAAGATGACCAGTGCTCCAGCTTGAAGCCAGTACTCTACCTCATGTACACACGGGACTTACCCCAACAAGAAGGCACAACTGTTGCCACCTTTGCAGATGATACGGCTATCCTCTCCGTTGGAGATGATATAGAAGCTGCAACACGCAAACTACAGACGGCTACTACTGAGGTTTCTAAGTGGACCAAGATGTGGAGAATGAAGCTGAACGAATCATAATCGGCCCACATCAACTTCACTAACCGAAAAGTCCCAATCTTGGATGTTGAGATCAATTCGAATAAAATACCGCATACTGAAGCAGTTAAATACTTGGGTTTGACACTTGACTCCAAATTAAACTGGAAAAAACACATAGAAAAGAAGAAAGAAGAACTTAAAATCAAGTACAGAAGGATGTATTGGCTAATGGGAAGGAATTCCCATCTCTCTCTTCACAACAAACTGCTTATATATAAGCAGATCCTTCGCCCTATTTGGACCTATGGGATACAGATCTGGGGCTGTGCCAAGAAATCAAATATTAAGAAAATCCAAACCTTTCAGAATAAAATACTGAGAAGTATAGTTGGAGTCCCTTGGTACATGCAAAAGGATTTGATGATGGACACAGTCTATGAAATTATTGCAAAATACGCAAGGAAGCATGAATATCGCCTCCACAAACACGAGAACCCGGAGATGCTCTACGTTTTGGACAACGAAGGTGAAATCCGAAGTCTCCAGCGAAACAAACCACTGGATTTAGTTGTGCTGCGTGAATAGAAGTGCAATCGAGCTCAGTGCTAATTAATTGAGCAATGTTAATAAAGGGCTAGGTTTTGCTGTAAATCTACCCACTTGGAGTGTACCTTTATTGATATGTAAAATTGCTAGATGAAATGTATTTGATTTTTCAGTTGCAATTTAATAAATCACAAAAAAAAAACTTTTGAGATTCAAAAGCTAACATTAAAAACTCCTTAATTAAATACTGCAGTGATTATGCCACAACCCTGAAAGTCGAACCCAGTGCATTCTCTACGCCGAACTAACTATGCCGACAACACTGAACAAGAGCTCTGGTGGGTTTTTTAAAAACATGATTCACGGACATGAATCCCAAAGGACCGGCCGGGGTCGGGGAGGGGAAGACAACCCTTCTTCCGTTTTTCTGGAGGGCTGATCTAATAGGCCGAAGGGAGATGGGGTGTTCGCCAAAGCCATACTCAAATGACATGGCAGAGGGCCAATGAGCGCCGCGCCACTTTATGTCCTATCGGGGTCGGATTTAAGTTCATGAATCCGGATTTTTTTCTCCTGGTTCTCTGCAGGGAATCGGAGAGAGAGAAAAAAAGGGAATGGAAAACGGGGAAAAACTACAGAGTTGTACAGATAAAGAGTGGAGATAACACGAAGGACTTCGTGATAAAGAAGGGAAATTATGAAGGGGATTTCTCAACCAGGAAGGAACAGCGAACCGAGTGACACTATGCCATAACAGCGGGTCTGTTATACTCGTATATTCATCATAATAACCCAATTTATTGATATGACATTATTTAGTTCCTGTTATAGGATAGTTCTACTAAAATAGGTCCGATTATAGGAACCCGTAAAGCGGACTAAGTCACTCGCGACGAAGTTGTGGAAACCCATTTCAAATAAAAACGGAGTAAGATGGAACGTTGTCTATATTTCCACGAAAGTAAAGAGTTACACTGTTGAATCGATTTCGACGGTTAGGTCATGCCGCCTTCCATAGTATGATCAATAGGGCACTGTCCATACCAATGAATGATCAAAATTTATTGAAAGAAAAATCTGTTATTAAAAGTACAGCCGTAAGTAATGGATATGGGGGAGAACGTGTTGATTCTATGTGGAATAAGGTTCTTAGGGAAAAGAGTAGGGAAGGGTGTGTAATTTAGTGAGAGAAATTGAGTTGGAAGAGAAAAAGTGGATTAGTATACCTTATTATGGGAAAATTTCGGATAAACTCGGTAAAATTCTGTCGTCCAGGGGTTTCAACGTTGGGTTTAAGAATAAAAATAATCTCAAATCTTCTTTGGGTTCGGTTAAGGATAAAATTAACGGTCAGGATAAAAGTGGGGTTTATAAACTGAAATGTTCATGTGGGCTTGAGTACTGTGGTCAAACTGGTAGGAAATTTAGGGAACGAATAAAAGAGCATGAAAAGGATTTCAGTCATCTGAATGAATCCAATCATAGCTTTAGTTTTGATCAGACAAACAGGCAATATGTAGAATTTCCTCACTTTTGCCCAAAGGGAGGTATGTTGGATGTGCTAGAAAAATTCGAAATTGTTAAGAGTGATAGGTCAGGAAAATGTTTAAATTATGTCATTCCTCAAAATATTTCAACATTATTGGGTTCTTTCTTGCAATAAGTTTGGCTCCGCCTCTCCATAATGATACTATTTGTGCCCCTTTCACTTTGTAAGCCTTAAGTGGCATTGGTTGGTCCTCCCCGCCCCTTTCACTTCCTTGAGCCAGTAGGATTCAATCTCCTCTCACTTGATCCTATATAAGATATGCTTTCTGTGATGTACTTTCAGTTCATGTTTATTACTGATGATGACCTAACCGTCGAAATCAATTCAACAGTGTAACTTTGTACCAGTGTATTCGTGGAAATATAGACAACGTTCCATCTTACTCCGTTTTTATTTGAACCCGTAAAGAGTTTGAAGCAAGTAGAATTTTTCAAAATTTACCGAATTTTTGTAAAAAAAAATTAAGTTATTTATTGCAATGAAACCTAGAAATGTAGAATACAATTTTTCCAATTTTTTCCCCCCATGAAATCCGTTTATGGCATCCTGAAACGAAACCTGGTTTGAGTGCTTCAATGTAAATAAAATTCATCTACATATATTTATTTAAAAAATACGTGATGCATTACGTAATTAATCATTTCTAATGATTAATAATAAAATGATAATTTATTTAGAAAAACATATCGGCAAAGATGTGTAAAGAACGTTTAGCGAGAAATGAAGAAAAAATGCAAAAATTTACTGAATTTAACATTTAGGCGTCTGCCTTTTTCGTTGATTTCACGAAGACTGATTCTATTTTGATTTCTTCCGATAACCCTACTGCGGAATGAAATAAGAACTTCGATATTCCTCCAAAAAAACCAAGCATTTCAAGAAAGATTGAATTCTCTGAAAAGCGCAGTATTTTCTGACCACTGTGAACTGTCCCAGTTTTAAAAATTGTGCTGAAAATAATAAGATAAAATTACAACGAAAAATAAAATAGATCTTTGATGTAGCAGGAATAAAGGTGTCTGGGGAACTTTCTAAATTACGCTTTCACGTTGTTCAAGTAATTGTGTAAACCCCGAAACCATAAATTTTAAACTTGGTCGACGTTAGTACTACACATGAATGTGTAACATGATCTTTGTAATTGAAACTCTAAGTAATACTAAGAAATGGATTTTCGGAACATTAAGTTTACTTTTGAAAGGAAAAACAAACAATTTTTATTGTCAATTCCTCGTGATTTAATACCGTAGGAAAATGTATCAAAATTTTATTTAATCAATTTGGTTAACAACGGTTTGTTACTAAATAATAAACGGATCCCCGTTTTCAGTGACAGATTATCACTCAGGAAGCGTCTCAGAAAGGCGTGAAACGTCGTATTAAACTTCAAAGTTTCTGAGAAGAGATTTATGAAGAATATTTAATCTGATAGGCGCCTAAGCGTTGAGCTTCCTTCCAAGACATTAAAAAACAAAGAGGCCCATAACAGAATGTTCTTAACGAAAAACGGTTATAAAGCCACTTCCATTATGCCGTGCTATTACTATATTTCTCATTCAAACCCCTTATCAACCGTTTATAACTCATTTACTGGGGGATAATAAGTGTTCAAATCAATTGAATATTGATATTAATGTCGCAAACTTTGGTCTCCATGGGAACAAATTCTGAAACCGTATTTGAGATTTAAAAAAAAGATCTGCTTATAAGTTTAGAAAATACCTAATACTTCTACTTTTATGGATTCTCATTTTGATTAATCATTTTCAGTAATGAACCTTTGTTACAGATTAAGGAAAAAGGAGTTTAACACGCTCTCATAATTGGTTGTTTAACGTTTTATGATGAGTATCCAAAAATCTAATAAAATGCGATGCAAATTAGTACTCAATGGTTTATTATTTCTGTGTTACTACTCACGTATGGTTATTACATAGCCGTGGTACATTATCTCGCGCCACTCTAGATAACTCAAAAAGAGGTTCGTTTGTATTTCAGCACCGTAGATCAATTAGGAGAGAAATTAGCCAAAAGGATATCTCAGCTGATCAGTAATTCACTTCTGGGTGTCGCAAAGTTGACAGGATGCCATAACTTCGAGAAAACCGACACTTCACGAGTCTCTTAATATGTAACAAAAGCTGATTTCTAAGTACCTAAAATGATGCAATATAATACACCCGACTTTTGTATAATGGGGAGCGAAGGAGTGATCATATAGCAACCCGAGTGGTTTCATTCAATTCATGGAACTAGGAATTCTACCTGAATCAACTAAAGAACCACCCACATACATTCAAAGTTGTTTTTTCAACAGTTAAATATTGTTTCTTAGGGTTGATTGCTCACTAAGCCGAAAGAACTGGCAAATCCCGGATCAGGGATACCGTCATGACCTTCTGGTAGTGACACCATCAGGGGCGTATATTATTGATGCTTCTGTGGTATCAGGTTCAGAAAGATCACTTTCGGATATTAACTCTGCCAAAATTAGGAAGAAACAAATTGATGCTCAACTCCGAACAGAAGCACGGCCAGCAGATATACAATCAGATTCAGGTAATTTGTGCAATCATTAACTGGCGAGGTGTATGATACAAGAGGTCAGTACTGAGCTGACACGGCGGGCTTTAATCTCATGATACTGAAATGGATGACCACCAGGGACTTAACAAGAGGAGTATTCATATCATCAGTATTTGGAGCGACTATTCCCCGCCATCTAGTGACGGAGAGTTGGACTTAGAGCTGGACTCACAAAAATACAATGGGGAGGAGAAATGCCTTCTGAAGGCACAGTCAAACTGCTAACTCCAACAGTCCAACTAAGACCAACTCAGGCCGGTCCACACACAAGATGTACTGGGTCGGAACCCAGACCCGTGTTCAGATGCTTCTGGACGAACTCAGCAGCACAGTTCTTAAGGCAACTGGTCAATTATTATAATTATGATATTCTAGAAGCACCAAAACCATCATTGTAACGTTTGTATTAGTATCCAAATAAAATTGTTAATACACAAATATTATCTTACAAAGCCCAGAGAACTGGCACATCCCGTATTAATGGATAATTTTTATGTTGCCTAATTTCGACCAGTAGATTCTAAGGGAACCTTCACGACATTTTTTTATTCAATTTATAAAAATCAAAAATTCAATTCAATTTATCGTGAAACGTAAGCCAACAAATTTTGATGGAGTTAACTTTTGTTTCTTGATTGATTTCCAAGGTTCAGTGTCGACAGTGATAAACCGAAAGTAAATGAAATTCCACTTCTTACAAGAACATAAAGCTTTTCAAATTAGGACAAGAGGGAAAAACAACTTCTTCATAAATGTACGAAATTTCGTCCTGTGCACGAGATCTTAAGGCCGCGCCCTAGAATATATAATATCCCATGAGCTGGAAGAGAATTATTGACACGCTTTCCCTTGTGAAGAGTTCGTGTACGCTATTTTTTAACAGTGCTGACGCTTAGTGTAACAAAGTTGCATTTTACACAATCTTCGGAAAACTACTTTTTCAAAAATGTAAGGAAAGAAGGAGAAAATCCCAACGTCAAAGAACAAATTAAATACTTTCCAGTAGAAGCGTTCATAGTGAATAACGAAAATTGAAGAAGGAGCATCGCGGGACTCGTTTGATCTCACAAAAGATTGTAATGTTGCTCAAGTCTTTCGGGGCTTATAACGAAGGGTCACCAGGCACAAACTTGCCGCTTGATTCGAGCTGTTTTATCATATTGATTTTTCCAATATTTTGACTGAAGTTACAATGAAAAGTGCAAATTATTTCAAAAACGCTTTTGAGCTACTACACCAGCCAACGCACACACTAAGCATCTTGGTTTTCAAGTTGTCAAAACGAGAAATTTAAAGAATTGGGGTTTAATAATTGAAATTTATAGCTGCTTCAACATTTTTACTCTTGAAAATGAGATTTTCTAATACCGTACTATAGCAAGGGTCCTTCAAGGTGGGCAACTAAGAAGGCTACTAATGCTAAGCTAGGCCAGGAGGCTATGGTGCTAGTGGGACGACAATCATAATTTCATCACAAATAAAAATGTTTACCTCCCAACGCAGTGGGCATGGGAAGGTACATAAACGGTGACCCAACAGAATACTTGGTAGGACACGTACTACTTATGGGCTCAACGTACTGACACCATGAATCATGTACTACTTTTTGCCTTTTTTGACAGAACTTGAAAGAAAAACCGAGAAACCACCATGAAGCAAGGTATACCTGCAGTTCTACAGTCACATCATTTAATAAACATTTGTCGTATTTACATCTTCAGCACTTATCCGACTCCGAAGCGTAACATCGAACATTTCATGTTAGCATCAAACAAACACACAAAACCACCTGGTTCCCCTGACGGTCCTGTTAACTATTATTAAATGATACGCGAGTGTACTAAAATTTTAATGAGAACTGCACGGAGAAGCCATTCAGAGAACATTTTTTGAAAAAAAGATGCTTTTTCATATAGTGCTTTTGATCTGTATAATATTCTGAATGATCTTTGAATAAAACTGTTCTGTGCAATTAACAGCTATATTGATTTTAACCAAGAAAATCTTAGTAAGTTTTATGGTTTATAATCCTTTATACCCTATACGTATAATGTATAACATGTATACATTCAAATTTGGAAAATGTATTTACTGCTTTTTCGGATAAAAAAAAGCTGGCCACCATAGCTTTATACACGACGAAAATGTGTCTTACCCAACTTGGCAGACGTATTTCGACGTGATGCATCCAGTTATAACCAATTCCACACAATAAAAGAGAGATCTCACAATATTTTATCGCATAAAATAAGAAAAATCATATTAAAGTGGTTCCATCTTGTTGACTCCGAGTTGAGTCTTGACGAATAAAATAGGCAGTTAAGGCCCAACCCCACAAACTGAGGTGAAAAGTTGAATGAAGCAACAGATAACTCGAGATAAGGGACCTTTTCATCCCTTGTCCTGATTCGCCTCTGGAAATTGTTTTTCTTCCATTGTGCCCCCGAGATTAGTTGCCGAGTTTTTCTCGGGAAAGTAAAATTTTTCTCGTATTTTCTCCTCAGGGGTTTTTCGTGAGGGGCGTCTTTGTGTCGGACTTGGCTTTCAACGCTCTCAACTTTCCAGGTCTTTCGACCGCCCTGGGGATAATTCAGGGGCTGCAGAGTTAACTTTGTAATTCGGGGCGAGAGGAGGCGGTCATTTGACCACCTGTTTATGGCACTTGCGGCCGGTGGGTTTGTATTGTTGTTAATTGTAAAGTGGAACGGGCAGAGGGGCTGGTGGAATGGACATTCAAAGAGCCGTAATGCTGATAAAATCCTCAGGGAGGGGACATTATAACAGTACGCGAAGAATATAACTTAATTTAAAACACACCACAACACAACTTTCCTTACTTTCAGCATTTCAAAGAAAACATTTTCAACAATTTGTACCACTTCTCAATTGGTCTCATTGAACTCAATGAATAAGATCAAATGACCAGACTCACTTTACAGGTAAGTGAAATAAAGGTTCTTGCTTGGTTGTTTCTTATCACTATCTATCACAGCCAATCGTGTAAAACTACATTCTCGGTGGTGGACCTTGTTAATGTGAACCCAAGGAAGATGTAAACAGTTGTGCAACGCGTACATGCTCAATGAGCGAGTATGGAAATACATAATTCAATTCGTATTCGTCGATACAGTGAACCAATCAAATAAATAAACTTTCGGCGACTCAATTTCAACTTCTGGCATACCACCAGAAGCTCCACTTCGAGCTTCTGGCATATCAATTTATACTTTTCACAAACCCAACTAATCCAACATTCCACCCCATATAATGATCAATAAATGTTTTTCCTCATCAAACAAATGAAGGTGTTGTTGAATAAAACCTTAGGGCGCTTCTGCCAAAGTTTAGGTTTCACGGGTAGCCAACAATATCACAAAATATGCTGCTTTGTCACTACTTAGTTAGGAAATGAAGTCACTATGATAAGTATGATATGAAGTAAGTCAAGTTTGATAAGTGATAACTATATAGGGATCCCAGGCAATATTAGGGAGGTCCCAGGAGAGCCAAGTTAACAAGACAGTAAGAGCCGGCTAAAACGAAGGAGAGAACTGACTCCAGATTCTGTTAACCAAAAACGGGAAAATTTTGTTTGGAGGGGAAGTGAAGAAAATTTAGAGTGGGGAATCGTGGGGAGCAGAGAGAGGGGGATAGTAGAAACCAATCAGGGACGGGGTTACAACAACACCAGGAAACCCCAGGGTGCTAGGGGGGAGACTACGGGTGACTGACCGTTTGCCAGAAAACCCAACGGCGCAAAGCAGCTTGGGGAATTTGGAGTCCATTAAAGGCTTTAAATATTTTCACATAGGAACGGGATTAATGGACAATGAGGTAACCAACAGCGTCGCGTACGGTCCCGTTACCTGTGGGCCTTAAATACGAGTCAAGTGTGGTTTTCAAGAGGTAATGACCTAAATACTGAAAAATTCTTCATGATCTAAAACCATTTCAGGTACATCTGAACAGACCTCTTCGGAGGGTGGCTGAAATCGTTGACCTGGGAATCTATGTGATGAACGCTTAAATTCTTCTAATCACATTGTCGGACTGGCTGCTAGGGCAACGCGGGCCCTCGGTTTCATCAAGAGGAATACGAGGGAATTTTCCAATGCGGTTGCCACTTTGTCTCTCTATAAAGCTCTGGTATTGCCCCTGGTTGAGTATGCAGCCACATGGTCACCCGTATACGCTAATCACAAATATAGTCTGGAGCAAGTCCAAAGGATTTTCCTGCGATATGTTGCCTACAAGATGGGGATCCCAAAAGAAAACATTAATTATGAACAGCTTTCAGAGAAATGTACTTAATCTGGAAACCCTCGAGAGAAGACGGAGCTCCGCGGACCTCGTGCTCCAGGACAAAATCCTAAATAATATCCTGGTCTACCCCCCACTGCTCTCGAGGGTCCTAGATTCCTAATAAAGGAAAAAGCCTATCGCCTAACACACACTTTCCTTGAAAATTTCATCAAAGCCGGATGAAAACTGTAGGCATTTTTTTCTTACAAGAATTTCACTTGATAGCTTTTGAAATTGATACGAGATTACCACTTTTTTTTCTCCGACTACCTGGGAAATTCGAGCGCGATCGGACCACTAGAACCTAGTACAACGGACCTCTAAGAAAATTAGGCAAAGTGGATTGTATGATTGCCCATGCGCTGATAGATGTATTGATTTCTCCACGATGAAACATTAACGGGATTATCTCCAGATTAATCCGCACATTCCCTGAAATTGTCATCAAAATCGGAAGAAAACTACGAATTTGGGTTCTTACAATGATCTGCGAACACAAGGACAGACATACAGAATGATACACAGACACATTCGATATGAAGCGCGAGTTGAAATGTTGACTATGGTGAAGAAAAGTATTTCATCTCCCCTAAGTGAATTGAAGCTTCCGTCACCTACAGGTAGACTCCGAAGCAAATGTCAAAATTTAAGGAGTCTTTGGAAAAAACGTTATAAGGCAAAAGTTGTTACAAATTGCACGACAGTTAGTTAGTACCATTAGTTCTGAAAGGACCAGTATATTGACGGACAAGTGAAGTATAGGTAGGTGTCATTCATAATCAGTTGGTAGGTTCGTACGTCAATGCCGATTAACATAGATTGGGATGTACTGTCATACTTAGTTCTGTCCGGCGTGACTGTAGCGATGATTTGATAGCGTGCTTTAGACATCGTTCAATAACACTATCAACGGTTCAGTAATCCGCAGGGCATTTCAATACAGAAATAAATCTTTGTGTCATGCTTAGCAGTGTTTGAATTGTTCAGCGGTTTGAATTGTACAGTAACAATTCGAACCGTGCTACCAACCGACCGCACATTTGACACAATATGACGATCGGGGACAGATGCAGTAATTTATGTCTCGCCAAACACCAAGCAGCGAATCCATCGATGAACATTTACATATTCCTGTACTTACGTTATCGATTTGCCAAACAGAAGTACACTCACCTGAAACAGAATAACATAGTAAACATCATTTGACGCTAAATAGTTAAAGTAAATAAATGTTTTCATATTTTAAAAATAACATGCATAGGATAACCATACGTTTTTGGCTCCAATAAACAAAACGCTACCAACTTTCTGAATAGAGTGAGGTTTCGGGGATACTGCGATGTTAGCTATGGGTGAACTCCTCGCATCTGAAACCTATCCCAGCCGATTCTACGGACTAAATTACAAGGGAACAGGCATTTTGCCTATGTCAGTAACCACCTCGAAAAACCACGTTCGTGACCCATAGCTTACAGCGTTTTTTGTCCATATCTTCTTTGTATGTCAGGCGATAGGGCCACACGTCAGGACCACCTAGATCTACAAGTGGAGCCCACGAGTGGATTTACATCTATTACAATCTATTCTACGGTCTTATATGAACCGTACGGCAAAGGACACTACTGGTTTGAAATGTACCTACTTACTTCGAAACGTAAAATTAAAAAAATTTGGGGAGGGTCTGAAGAAGTGTTTCCATACGATTACACAGGCTGAATTATTGAAAATAATTGTTACAAATAATTAACCGAAATCCCAACAAATTGCATAAAATTTGGGCTGACCATTCAGTGCAAGGGACTGATGAGAAAGATCAAAATGGGGAGCCGAACCGGAGTTGCAAATTCTTAGACTTGAATTCCTGGTTTATTTTTTTCAATGAAATCCGTCCTTTCGCACATGGACGCCACATGGGGTCTAAGTGGTCCTAACTTCTGGGTACACGCATGAATGCTATGGCCAAAACTTTTTTGGGGGGGGGGGGGGGGGTTTTTTTACTGACGTAGTCAAATGGGGAGTGATTTTTTAGTGATTTTGGGACAGGTTTCAGATCCGCAGAAACTCACCATAGCAAATAATTGAAAGTTTCGAACGTAAAACACAATGACACGAGAATCCCGTATTACTCAAAAAGTAATAAATTGACGTCTTAGAATTAGCAATGTTTTTAAAACGGAATCTCTTCATTAAACGACACAACAAATACTTTGGAAATGAGTTCTAAGAGCCTTAGTAAATAATTTTTTAATGTTACAGCGATCAGGGAAGCCAGAGCATGAGCATTAACCTAAGTAAATTGTTATCATATACACCGTACTTCATTGTGTAGATGGAGATAAGGTCCTCATTGTTAGGAATTTTCAATTTTTCTTTGGTCATATCTAAAGGTAGCAGAAGTTTTCGTTTACATATTCGTAAGATGGGAAAACTTGTATTATTTTCAATACGGAACTTTTGTAATCAAAAAAAAAAACTCGAAATAGTTCATGTTTGCAGAGTTCGTGTTTCAAGATAGGGCGAAATTTTAAAAATTTCCGTTTAGACTTTATGATCAACTGATCAATCCAAATAGGTCCTTTGGTCGAGAACAGATTCACGTGCTCCATGTATATCTCCTGAAATTCAATAATCGCCCTATTCTGAAAATGTTCAATGGTTTAGAAATTCAAAGGGTGTAGAACCTAATCTGCAATGTGAAAGAATTTGCAGCGTTTTATCAAACCCCCCCCCCCCAAATAGCTTATCAAGTCCTTTGGCACTCGTATTGCATTAAAACTTCCCCAAATCCAAATTTAAACGATGTAGCCCAAGGTAGACTGATGTAGAGGGGGCACACAAATATCATCAACTGATCAATCCAAATAGGAGTTTTGGATGAGAACTTATTTACGTTTATGTATCTCCTGAAAACTCGATAATCGCTCTATCTGGAAAACAACTCGAAGCTTAAATATTCAAAGTTTGAAGAACAACCAATTAGGAATAATAAACCTTAGTGAAAGAATACTTTTTTACCCCAGTAATAATATTGAATAATAAACCCCAGTAATAATATTGAATAATATTTACCTACATATTATCAGAATGCTTCAACCCGTGTATCGGCTACTAACTACACTACAAGTATTCACATCGGCTATGATCCACATCACTACAACTCAACGCTATCGGCCGGACTACACTAGGTTACAAACAAAAAATAATAAACGAAAAAACGCAAATGTTGGCACCATAAATCGGGCCATACATCGGGAATGGTTTGATCTACGGACGTGGGGAAGGGCTCATTCGATTCCTCTTGGTATGTTTTCATATAGGTAAATATTTAGGCCGATTCGACTTGTTTTGAGGTTTTTAGGTGATTTTACAAAACCGACAATTAAATGGCTCAAGAAATATCGTCGGACCAAGAAATTTTTCCTGAAAATTTATTTTTTGCTCCACGTTTGGGAGAAATTTTTGCGTAATGTCGTACGGCGTACATCGGGAATGGTTTGACCTACGGACGTGGGGAATCATTCGATTCCTCTTGGATGTTTTCATATAGGTAAATATTGACTTGTTTTTAGGATTTTACAAAACCTTGACAGTCTTCATTAAATCTGGCTCAAGAATTGGGGCGTCGTCGGGCCAAGAATTTTTTTGAAAATTTCAGATTTTTTGCTCCAGCCGTTTCAGATAAACGGCGAATTGATCATGAACACCCTTTGACATGAAATTTTCAGGGGGTTTAGAATTTTTTTTTCCAGAGCGATTCAATGGTTTATTATTGAATAATAAACCAAAATGCCAACCCCTCGAAATTTTGTTGTGTTTCAAAATGCGTAGAATTCCAAGATCGAAATTTATAAAAACGTCCGTTTTTTTCTACACAACTGGACCAAACCTAATGAAACGTGGTCAAAAATCACATTTGGGGTGTAGTTGGGACTGAGGCCTCGGCATTTCTTCCAGTCTATCCTAAAGGATGAAATCAAACGGTAGAAATATCAAAAGATATTTTCGAAACAACAATAATTTTTTTGTTAATGCCCGTTATTGATATACATCTGGTCAATGAATCAATTGACCCGGACTACATTGAGTTTACCCCTTCATTATCCCTGAGAGCTAGAATTTTTACAAGATTCATAACAGAGTAAATATCAAGTTTTTTCATTTTTTAAAAATATTAACTTTGAGTAATAATTTGCAGCAATAATGCAATAAGCAATAATCATAGATAGTATTCATATTCTTGGTAGGGGAGAAACCCCTCTGAGGATCGAAGAGCCTTATGAGATGATATGAGGAAAATTCAAAATATTGGGCAGTAGATATCTACTAGGAAGAGGGAAACAAACAGAACGGCTTCTTCGATTCTTTGATACGTAGAGTTGTAGGGAAAGGAAAGCTTTAATGGTATCTCAGTAGCCATTTCAAATCGTTTTCTCAAAGACGAAAGGTCTCGAATAACCCCCGGCATCTGACACATTACAATATAGATGTTAACTTCGACTCTCGACCCACCTGTTGATAGCACAGGTGAAACCAGGTTCTGAGATGTCTTTATCCCCTTATGATTAACAAAATCATCATATCGACGGAGTTATGGTGTTGCATGTAAATGCAGTTAGTTTGCATTACAAGCGTCGTAATATCAGAATGACCGACGACGGCATTTGATTGGTTAAGCTCGCAAGATGATTGTTGTTACGGACGATATGAATGGTGAGAGGGCAGGGGCGGTAAGTGGGTATCAAGGAGGTGAGTGGTTTGTAGTTGTGGGCATAACAAGGAGGTGATGGACTGGGTAAGTTGCCCCTTGCAAGACTGACCCTAAAATGGTATACTTCGACCCCCCCCCCCCCCCCTTATAATCCAGCTGTAGCCTGGGCCCCTTCTTCTGGAAATCTTTTCCAATTGAATAAAACCTACTGCCAATCGTATCAGACTTTTTTTGGTTTATTATTCAATAATAAACCATTGTAATCGCTCTGGAAAAAAAAAATTCTAACCCCCCTGAAAATTTCATGGTTCACGTTTCAAAGGGTTTAGAATCCGAATCTGCAATTAACATTTTTCCGTCCATCCGCCGTACGCACGATTTCTCCCAAAAGGCTGGAGCAAAAGATCTGAAATATTCAGGAAAAACCCATCTTGGTCCGACGACGCCCCAATTCTTGATCCAGCTCTCTCACTCAATTTAAACTGCCCTTTAAGGGCTGCCAAAGTTTTGTAAAATCCCTAAAAACCTAAAAACAAGTCGAAGCGGCCTAAATTTATACCTATTTGAAGAACATACCATAAGGAATCGAATCGGTGCCAAGATTTGCGTTTTTTGGTTTATTATTGTTTGTTTGTAACCTAGTGATGCCGATAGCGTCTGAATGTGGATACTGGAGTGAACTCCTAAAAGGATTTGTAGCCGATTCACGAGTTGAATCATTCTGATATGCCGATGAAACGCTGGTAATATATAGGTAAATATTATTACTGGGGATTATCATTTAATCAATATCATCAGTGGGGTAAATAAAGCAATTACTAGTCGTTTTAAATAGAAAAAAAAAAAAAAAAAAAAAAAAAAAAAAAAAAACAACGCTGCAAATTCTTTCATTGGGGTTTATTATTCAATTGGCTTGCGTTCATGATTTGAATTTCTACTAAGCTTTGGAGTGTGCGTGTTACACAGGTGATAGAGCGATTATTGAATTTCAGAAGATATGCATAGAGCGTGTAAATCTGTTCTCAACCAAAATACCTATTTGGATTGATCAGTTGATCATATTTGTGTGCCTCCTGAAATTCAATAATCGCTCTATCACCTGTGAAAATGCACACTCCAAAGCTTAGTAGAAATTCAAATTAAGCCAATTAAATAGTAAACGCCATGCAGCGTTTTATCAAACTAATCAAGCCATACTCGAATCAAATGAAACTCTTAGGTCCACCATCACTATGACATCCTGGGGAAGTCCCCGGTATTTTCCTTCATAATCGTTCGCATCTATTGGTCACGCTATATACAGCCTCCCGTTTCCCTTCATGCAGTTGACGATTTGCCCTTGTCAATGAAGTACCTTCTACCATATTCACCGACCTTGAATCTGGTAGAAAATACGTCTCTAAAATGAAGTCTGTTGATAGAAGATTACTTAGAGAAAGTCTGAAAGATGACATCAAAGAAGTTACCTATAGTTCTCGGCAACGAAACAATCACCACTACGGATTGCTCCAACTTCCTCATAAACATGATGCCTTGCAGTGGCTGGACACCTGACACACAACTTTTTTAGTGAAAATTGTATCAAAAACTCCAGTTTTTAAAAATAGGAGCCAGCGGACCTAAGCTTTTCCAAGTATCAATCCTAAGAAGGTTACGAATCCAATCCGATTTCAGCTTCATATGATTGATAAGGCAGAAATTTGCTTTGGTACCTCTCACTTGCTGTAGTTTTTAAAATAAAAGGTTTGCTTCATTTTCAGAGCCTACATTGCGTCCAGACACTTTGAGAACCGGTGGCCAAAAGGATGCTTTCTGTCCATGAATGGAATAGAGTCAGACAATGAACCAGAATCTCTTGGACACCTCAATGTTCTATCAATTGATTGGCCAATTTTGTAGTGGTATGATGGCCATAGACCTTGGACACTTCCTAGACCAAACAGCGTGGAGAAAAACTCTTACCATTCTCAATGATTTTGAAAGCAAGGTGGAGTTGTTGAGTTGGGGAACAGATTTCTGTGGCGGTTCATAGAAAGGTAGTCATTCGGCAAGTACTACTGCCAACTTTTCAAAATTTCTCTGTTGAATCGATCATTTCATTGATCACTCAAATGGGTATGTATGATGGGTATACCGTAAATGTTTCAATGGATAGAACCCTATCTTCAGCAAGGCGATCGGCAGTTTCATTACGTATTCTATGTGTCATCATATTAATGAATAGGGATCGTTGATGATGATCCCAAGTTCTGAATGGGTATTGTAACGCTTTGAGAGTCCGTAACAATGATGATAGCCCCTTCGCTGCATTGAACATTGGGCTCAATAACTAACGTGCATCCTCTGGCTCTTGTGAATTCCTCATGAGGAGCACACCAAGCTCTATTCAGTGTCTTGGACCCACTTCCACTGTGAGCAATCACGGTCATTGAAGCTATAATTCCCGATCAAAACGTCAAATATTTAAAAAAAATCAATATTTTCCATCAGTAAAGATTAATTCCCAAACTGTGCCCTTATGTAGCTTAAAAATACCTCTTCCTGAAGAGTTAGCACTTTTCCTCGAATAGCCCGAGATTTCAAGTCAAAAGTGGCCCCCCATCTAAGGCCACACGTTCTCCACTTCCGAGGATCGCTCTCCTAATGGCTCAAGGATTTCAGGGGTTGGAAGACCTTCCCGCTAAAGGTTTCAAGGAGCAGGTGCTCTAATTTATTTATATGAAACGCACGATCCTCCACACCCCCGGCCATCACCTCCTCCAGGGAATTTATTCGTCTAACGAACGGACTAGCTTCTGGCAGAGCGTATACTTTACTTGGTAGGCGCCAGAGTGTTTCCATTACATAAATTGAGCGAGAAAACCTTCGCTCTCCGCTAATAGCTAGGGCGCCCTAATGAGTTATTTCGCACTTTGCATTTCGCGGTCGCGATAAATTCGCACATTTTACACTGAAAAAAAAAAGGCGATAAGGGATTTTCTCCTGCAAAAGGGTTCGCTATATAAAGAACGACCGTCGTAAAGCGCGACAGCGTAAACAGTTAATTCTCTCATAAAGGAAAACCTTAGTTACCTGCGTTAATTTATTCGGAAAAACATCTGGTGCTAGCTTACATTACAGCCTTACAACTCTTCAACTTGCGGTTGTGATGTTTGGTGCTTTTCGAGTTAAGCAAACCTACTGATTCTTTAAAGGAAGGTCCACACATACCAAATTCCATATTCTGTGGTGGACGCTTGGTATTAAGGCCAGTTATAACAAACGAGCATTATTCGCGAACGCAGTTCTCAAACAATGTGAACAAGATGCTCGGGGGATGTGAACTGTCACCCATGACAAATTTTTCAAGGCCGGTACGTTTTGCTCTTTATTATATATACATATAATCTATATTTGTTTCTCACATTTTTGTTGTCATGCTGCTGGGACATCGAGGAATCCATAGCGACAGAGTTGGAGAGTCAGCTAGCTGCTGAGAATAACTCTTTACCTCTCAGAAAGGAACAGTACCACAGCCCTCTCTTACTTACGCCGCTTCTCGATTTCCGACAGTAGCACAATATTCGCGAATTTTGTCGAGAACTTTCGCGAGAGCTCGGAAACAAAATGCTCGTGCATGTTCAGACAGTTTGAACGGGAGCACGTTGCGAATGTTTGCAAATGTGTAAATGTTAACGAACAGTGCTCGATTGATGTAAACAGTCCTTTTGCCAAACACCGAATGTTCGTGTTCGAAGATGCTCCGACCAGAGTCGGTTTTTGTCCAGTTCCCAGGAGTCCTCTGTCCGAGGCTTTTGTCAAGAAAACTACTGGACCAAACTCAATGAAACTTGTATAAGGAATCACAAACGGGCCGAGGATGACCCTGAATCACAGCATCAATCTTGACTTACCCTGAACAGAGAAATCATAGGGCTGAAATGTTAAGAATAAGAATATTGACAACTTTCGAGATAACACTAATAGGTATACACTGTTGATGGACATCCCCCCCCCCCCCTCCGGCGAATGAGCCAACTGGGACCGCTTCACATTCATTCGTTTGCTCTCCATGAGGACTAGAACTCTGACAGAAAAAAGAACATCATTACGAATGGGAACCTGAACGTGTCTGAACAAGGGAAAAAATCGCCAACTAAATTGGGTGATCGGGTCAGATGATATGATTGCAGTGGAACTTTATTTTCAAGAGGTCCCTTTAAAATCGAGTTTTTCACAAGTTTTGCTTTCTAATAGGAATTTGATTATAATTTGTATGAGGTATAGAGATACATTGATCAGTTGAAGCACCCTTATGGCTCATTTCTTCCCTTACCGATCTTCATCGCAGAAATGTAAATGGAGCACTTATGTTAATAGTATAGAATTTATAGAACTAATGAGTTCAGATAATGTATCACAGACTACATCTAATACACGTAGAGAGATGAATCAGAGATTCATTCAGTAAAATGGCTATCTAATAAAGAAATAATAAACCTTTACTCAATCATTTCCTTTTCGTTGTTCTTAAATGATCGAGTGGAAGAGTTGACACGTGCGACATGGATGCGAGAAACCTAAAGCGGAATGATCGCCTATACAGATGATTCAGTAGTGCTAGCCACCAGCCCTACGGAGTTACAGGACAACATCAACACCCTACAATCATACTGTGAAAAATGGAGCCTCATGGTTAATTTGGAGAAATCAAAGGTGACGGTCTTCCGTCGGGGAGGACGGCTGGCCGCTGGAATAAATTGGAGTTATCCAGTCAAAGCAAATTTAGGTGATGAATAAATATAAATATCCTGGAGTCACAGCTATCATATCAAGATCATTTTAGCCAGAAGCTCCTAGGTTATATAAAGAAAGTTTTGAATATAAATGAGACCAGATTTCCAAGGTTAGTCGCCTGGCAGGTGGCCCAAAAAAATATTGCGTACGCCGACCATATACTAGACAGATAAAACCGAAAGTAGCTTCAAGCAAGCATGGATGGACAGAGCATCTAACTCTGCGCATTACCTTTTGGTATAGACGTCTGAGACCACAACGTTAAGTGCTTAGACATGTCATCCGACCGGGAAATGCACGGTGGATTATGAAATTAAGAGCTGAACTCCTGAACCTCAATTGCCTCCCATGCATCGAGGACCAAATAAACCTATGCGCATTGCGCAACTTTCGAGCAAAAGAGGACGTACTCACCGTTGTCGCTGTTTTACCTATTCTAAGGGAATGGCGAATGACGTTTATGGGGTAGGCAGGTGAGGAAATTTTTAAGATCCTAAGGTGGAAATCGGATCTCGTAACGTACCCAGAAGGGACTCTGTAGGATTCAAACCCACTAAAACCTCACCTTCCTTTCCCACGTTGGAACTCGGGCCTGGACCCGTTCAACACATTACTTCAGGCTTTTCTCTTGTATTATATTCTTTGAAAATGGTTATGTATTTGTGCATATGATTGATGTTTGTATTGTTGTTGTTTTCGTGTGTTAGTCATATTGTCTCACCAAGAGGCAGTTGCTTACTTACTGCCACATGAATGTTTGATGCAGTTAGATGTGCTTCTGGCTCCTGGCTCACGGCTTACTAGCTTGATCTCACCTTTTTACCGAGCGCTATGTAAATTATGAACTTGTTAAATAAAGGTATTTACCACTACTACTTGATCATTTGCAGCGTTTCATTTTTTTTTTTTTTTTTTTTCTAATGTGTCTATTTATCTCCGCCTATCATTATTCACTTTATCTTTCTTTCGAGGAAGAAATAAACCAAAGGGATAGAAGAAAACGGCAATGGGAGGAAGAACGTCTGTGCCTCTGACACCGCCAAATGGGAGAACGTTTTCAACCATTTCTCTGAGCGCGGCCGGGCGGTTGTGAAGAGTAGGTGATGGTGATTGACAATATTTTCGTCGCCCTCAGCCCACTCCTATCGTCTCCTTGTTTTTCTTGCTTCGCTAACGAAAAACCGGGAAAGAGGC
The DNA here is from genome assembly GCA_031894815.1 of Creontiades dilutus. NCBI lineage: Eukaryota > Metazoa > Arthropoda > Insecta > Hemiptera > Miridae > Creontiades > Creontiades dilutus. The sequence continues at coordinate 1,526,523 of JAVIWC010004007.1, forward strand.
GGAGGATGAGGATTCGGGAGTGGGGAGAAAAAAGTCCTTCCTTCCCCTTTTCCTTCCACTCAACTTGAATAAGGAGGGCTTTCCGTTGACAAGGGGAAACGGGAGAAAGTGGATAGCGAGCCCCACTCTGACGGTGGGTCAACACACTTAACAGCGGACAATCCGTTCTCGACTGGGTCCGACCGATAACGACGTTTGTTTGGACATTGTCCTATATAAGAACTCGAAATACATTTCTATCTCCCTCGGAGAAGAACAGTACGCCAAGTCCTAACGTGTTGATGACTTTTAGGTCTGCATTGAACAACTAGCCAGATAATTCCAGCGTTTGCCCAAGTTTGAACTTCAGAACCAGCTAAGAAAGCGCGAAAGTTGTTTATGATCCTCCAAAATAAACATGCATCTAAGTCAGAATACACGGAAACCTTTGGTCGGTACTGAAGGAAACCCAATTCTCGCTAGTAGGAAGTGTCATGGAAAAATACAGTTCCCCATTCCCGTTTCTTGAAAATGCTAACCTACGTACGAAGTTTCCAAGCCAAAATTCATCAGGATTGAACATTTTGAAGCCCCCATACAATTAACTCGTTAAAACAACCCAGCCATCGCTCAGGTGATGTCCAATTAAGCTAGTGTTTCCCGCACCCCTATTTCGTTCTCCGTTTCTGTGTCTTTAATTTATTTATTGAAGTTTTTGTGATATTAAATGATATTGACAACTGACTAATTGCTGGCACCACACTATTTCTGAAGTTTTCGTGATATTAAATATGATTTACAAATGACTAATTAGCGATAAGGTATTATTTCTGAAGAATAAATGAACAAAGTAACGTTATGGAATATGTAAAGTGACTTGACTCCTGACCAAACGCTTCGAAGGTATTAGCTTTCTACTTTTCTGTGCTCACTAACAAACAAAATGACACTTTACCTCAAAAAGCAGCAAAAAACGGGACTGCCTAGCAGACAGGTTGGTGTGTAGAAAAGTCTTGCGGTAGATATTTTTTTAATAATCCTACGACATAGAACAATAATCAAATATTCATTATTGCCAGTAAGAATGACTGCTCAATTCTGTTGTTATTACTTACAAATTTTTATCCTAAAAGCCATTTATAAGTTGTCCGACGAGTGTCAATGGTACGAAGAACTGTAGAACTGATACAGTCTTGCTGTTTTTAAGACTCAAAAAGTCCATTTATCAAAAATTATAATTGATTTTTCAATGCTTGTAACTTTCTTGTTTCAAAAGATAATTTATCACACTGTTTGTTTATATTGTAGGATGATTATAACTCTAATAAATCTGCATACTTCTGAAGGGTGCAGGGTTTAGGAACTTCTCGAGAAAAACCTCAAAATGTGCGATTTCAAACATCTATGCCATCTGCTGCCATGTTGCAGTTTAAGAATTTCGAGGTGGAAAACCAAGATTCTAGTTTAATATTTTCAATAATGAACCTTTGTAATCCACCACGAGAAAAAAATGTTTAACCAATTCTCAAAAGTAGTTGATTTACGATTGAAAATGCACACTCAGATTTCAAGAAATTGGATAACGATTTTTTTTTCAAATCCGTTCATCTGCCTTCTAAAGCTTTTCTCCGGTACCACTGGACCAAATTTTACAATATTTGGATCGGACATCCAAGATCAATGCGGGATATGCCAGTAATTTCGGCATCTTGTCAATCAACTCTAAGGGGATTATATTTGATGATCAATCTGTCAAAAAATCGAAATCTTATAAACTTTTGATGTAAGAGGGTAGTTTTTTGTCGGATTAAGATAGAAATTAGTTCCCTGAACCGAATGAGACCGCTCGGGTTGCTGTATGATCAGCCGCTCTCTCTCCATTTGAAAAGTCGGTTGTCTACGGTCAGGAACAAGGTCGACCAGGAGGCCGGGTTGCAAAGCCCGTTCAATGGGAGGTCTGAGATAGACCGCCTGGATGGCGGCCGCCCAAGTATGAATGAAATGACAAGGTATGGAGGAGCGAGGTGTCGAATTTGGATCATGTACCACAGAATACGTCTACTATGCATGGACAAATGACACGGCTATCTAATACAGGAATAATAAACCTCCATGGAATAATTTGCAGCATTTTTTCTACTCAGCGTGAAATAAATTGTCAAAACCTAATCCTAAACTGGCTCCAGAAATCACTTTCAATTTTCGGCTCCTGGACTAAACCCAAAGACAGGAACGGCCGCTTGGAGAAGGAGAACCCGGTTTGAGCCAGATCGAAAACTGAGCTGGATCAGCTGAATCGGGCAGACGCGCTCGGATCATTATCTCTCATTGTGAATTTCTCAAAAGACTTTGCTAATCCCCAAAAACGGACTTTCCTTTCGCTCCTATTGTAACAAGTTTTTCACCCATCACAACCCCTCTCCCTTTCCTTGTCTCACACTCTCTATTTATCTTTCTCTCTCTTTTCATCACGACCCTCCCCGACAATGTTTTGTTCCTGCGAGAAAAACCTTCCATAGACTGAAACGGATTAGCAACTTCGAGGCCATTGTCTCTCGACGGAGTCCTTTTCTTTCAAGTAAACGCCCGGGTTTTGAAAGCAGCTTTGTCATTCGTCGGAATGAACTAATTTTTCACGACCCTCGTCTCTTGAAATATAAATAATGGGAGGGACAAAAGTAAAACGCTACAAATCATCAAAGTTTATTTTTTCAAGTAATAGACCCTTAATCCCCCAACACTGATAAATTATTATTACGAACGGAGCGTCGAACGAGCATCCCTTTGATGATTCGTCGGAAAATCGAATAGGATGGACCTGCCTCGAGCGCGAGCAAGTCTTACGAGCGAACATTGCTCGGCTCGATGCGAACGTTTACACTGCCTGAGCCTCTGACGAATGCTCGTTCGTAGCTCCTGTAAACCGTAAACGGAGCTTTATGGACATTCACCTGGTCCTTAGCTGAACTATAACAGTTTGACTGTAAGTAGAAGAATGAATTGTACACTTCCTTCTTTTGGTGGATTGTAATCGGTGTTTACACCAAATAAATGACCCAGAGCTTCAATTTTCTCTTAAATTGTCAAGCCATTCGCACAGCTATTTGACTTGGGTACATTTAATAGAATTTTAAAATGCTGGAGGTATAGAGAAGAAAAGGTGGACACTGCTCTGATATATAAATTTGCAAAAAAAATGTACGATCATGTTTTTCGAGTTGCTGTTAGTGTAATTTATTAAAGGGAGCAGGATTATCGAAAATAAAAATTAGCATCACAATGAGACGTCATCTTGTAGGATGTTCTTTCAAAGCCACGGAAGAAATCTGCTTTTGGAAAAACGGAAGAAATTAGATGTAAAGGCCCAGACAGCATTCCAAAGCCAATATCTCAAATTTGAAAAGTAAGTATCTTGCATCCCAAAAGTAAGTTAACCCTATTTTTAAAATATTCGAAAATGTTTCAAGAAATTTAGGAAGTGACCATTTTATTTACTCACTCACTTACTTACTAAGTTTCCACGTAGTCGGCAATAATTTGTACACGTTTTTGGTTTCATGTTAAACTCTTGTTCTTTTTTTTTTTTTTAAATCCGTTGTTCTACCAGTCAGACTCAAATAGCGCCACCAGCTTTCCAGTTACTGTTTGAGGTCCGCCTATACAGCAAACAGCGTGGACGGGGGAAATAAAGCGTGTAATTTTTCCCGATTTGCGGAACATGACGCGAGGGCTCAAATGTTTAATCTCACGGTGCCAGATCGGGGGAATTAGGAATATGACCAAAAACGTCCCAACCAAACAACTTCAGTAGATCTTGAGTGTTTCGAGCTGAGTAGGAGAGAGCGGTTGTACAGGATTGCTGATCGAAGTTTTTCACAATAACGATCAGCGGTAGTGGTCGTTCTATGGAGGTAATGAAGGTAATCAAAAGGCAGTTGAAAGAATAGTTCAAAGGCGCACCTGATACAGGAAGTGGGAAGCTAGCTGATCAATTCATGTACACTGGTGCACTGATTTAAAAAACTGTTAACACGTACAAAAAAATATGTATAAAATAAAGAAGACTGCATGAAAAAAAACAGTATTAAAAACAGAACTAACACCCCAAACCTTCAGCTCAAATAACTGAACAGTGTTTACCGTATACCCACCCTCCGATCTGCATCGCTTGTTTAAAGCTCAGTGTCTGCACCAATGGCAGGAGTGGTACACGAACTACTCCTCTGGTCGAGGTTCCCAGCAACATCACCTACACCCTGGCACTCCCGAAGCATTTTTATAGAGCAATGACGAGGTTAAGAAGTGGAGTGACTGTAACCAGATCATACCTACACCGGATTGGGCGTGAGGAAAGTGGCCTCATCTTATCCTGCCGAATAGATGAAACTGCCGAGCATTAAAACGCGAAACCAAAGAGCCACACTTTTCCACGATTGGAACAAAGAGTTATTGAAGCGCTTCAATCTAGACGTCGTACTATGTTCCAAGCTTCCATCTGTGTACATCTCGCTGAACAACTTCCTACATGCCCGAAGTTGTGATGTCAGTGAAAATATGTGTTGATCGAAAAAAGCATGATTGCACTGTACAGAGGCATATGCATATTTTCAGTAACATTATTTAGTGTTGGCTGTATAGTTTAAATAATAACTGATGGGAAAAAACTGCAGTTTTGACCTCATGAAACAGCGCAGTTGAACTGACCGTGTCTGGATCTCTGTAGAGTGAAAATCGTTAGACAAAACTCGCCAGACAGCGATTCCTTTCAGGAGGCGAATTCTGAGCAGTTTCATCCCATCATTCCACCTATCCCTCTTCAGTCAAGACGGCTAATATTTGACTCCCGGGAAATGTTACGCTCAGGTTAAAACTTCCGACGACTGCAATTGAAGGGGTTTCATCAATTTCCCTGACTAGCCAAGTGGATAAAGGCGGCGCTCTTTCTTTGGGTTTCTCTCAGGAAAAAGTACGAGTTTTACTTCAATCGAGGTAACGATCATTTAGGGTAGCGTAACACCCTGCCTAACTTCCATCCAACCGACCGTCAAACGCATAGCTCCCAAGAAACACTGGCATTCGGCGTTAACATGAATTTGCCTTTGAAAATACGCCTGCTATCGGCTTCAAAGTTACATTCACGCCTGGATCCCAAAATCTGACTTCAACCACCGAGTTTGCCCCTATGAACACAAAGCAAATCTTCAGTAGTGTGGAAGGAAAAACAAATGTTTTTTTCCCCACCAACGTTTCGGATCAATCAGTATCGTTTCATACAGAGATGATAATACAAAAATATTCGTCAATAACAATCTTTCTGTTTTCCTTTGTCTTGGTTTTTCGGTTGATCGAATCACGTCCAAACAAAACTCGAAGCATCTGAAATCCTTCCAGCGATTAGATCACTCGTTCATCTTCATATCGGTATAAAACGCCTGCCCATTTGGGAGGAATAATTCAGCTTCCACTTAGTGTAACATTAGCGTACCAAAGTCATTTAAAAACAAAGAACGTTGTTGATATATGGAATGTGCAGAGTGGTGAATTGGCGAATTGATCTTTAACTCATTCTGTGCGGATGAAGTAATACTGCCCCATGCGGTTCACCACTCTCATAGGTGTGGTAACGGGTACTATTATCATAGTACGGGCAATTTTGAGGTGAAATTAAATGAAATGAAAATAATATTAACTCCTCCTAGATACAAACAGATTCATATTTAAAATTTTTGGCAAATACGAGAAAAAGTAATAATAAATGAAAAACGGAACTATCCCACTCGTTGAAATAAGTTCGTGTTGAGTGGGAGGTTGCTTCTACTAATTATTCATTGATCGCATTTCAACCAGTTAAACTGCTGTCACTAAATCTAGCTGTTCCTGCTCAAGTTCGTTACATACTGGTAAAAAGTTTCTGGCAGTCAAGTGGACCCACTTCTATCAACCAGGAGAATATGCGTTTTACGCGTGAAGTTCTCTGGCAGTCGCATATCAGGTGGGGTGTGACGGAGGAGGAGTGGAAGACTGAAATATGCATGTCTATTTGTACTAATAAGCCGGGAAGAGATGCCAGGAACCACAGATCGAGTGGATGTACGAACCATGTTGCTGCTGGGGGATGCAAAAATAACCAGGATGCTTATGAGAAAACATCAGCACAGACTTTATGTGGAGTTGGTCGATGGAGAAAGCAGTTGCTTCTTTGAAGAGGTCATCTGTAGAGTAACGACGGTATTTGCGCAGGATCACTTTTAAAATCGATTTCTGTATGACGCGCAGAAGGTAGAGGATTGTGTCAGCAGCAGATCCCCAGATTAATGTACCGAAATTCAGCACACATTGCACAAGAGTATGATAAATTAATTTCAGTTGTTTGAAGAGTAAACTAAGCCTAAAAGTGTGAAAAAGGTGGATAAATCTTCTCAGCCTCTTCACCAAACCAATCACCTGATCCTCCCACCTCCAATTGTCGTCAAGAGTTACGCCAAGATACCTCGCATTTCTCGACCTTTCAAGTTTGGGGCAAACTCCGCATTCAGGAGCCATAAAGAGATCACTTGAACAAGAGTGGATTGTCACATAGTTCTCAACTTCCCTGGAGCGTCTAAATAGCAGGTATTTTGTTTTCCCCATGTTCGGGCTGTGTGAATGATGTGGCTGAGGTCCTAACATTTTAAAAATGAATGTGTTTCTTTTGCTAGATTTTTGGATGATTATCACTTAGTTGGCCTCTCTGCGGATGTACAGATCGTAAAATCCTGGAAATTCTTCATCTTAGAGGCATTTCTTTTTTGATGCCCAGTCTTCTGATATAAATTTAATTCGATACACGGTCTAGGTAAATTTTCTTAACTTTTGAGACGAACTTTGAATGTGGGTAATCCATTTCATTTGAGAATCAAACGTCACTATTAAATAAAATTCATTCATCAATTCAACTATTCATTTTTTCGATTTTCGAACAGCCACGAGGTAAATCATTGCAACTAATACCAAAGCTGTTGTTAGTATAATATTTCTGTTTTTCTTGCTATAATCATGAATACCGATTTCTTAGCATTAATGGTAAGCTTGATGGTGTTCTTCCATTGTCCAAACTGACTGATGTCCTGTTCGGTGCTTTTATCTCACGAAAATTATTGTTAGTTGGATTTGGACCTTCATTTCTGCTCTGCAAGTGTGGAATCATGTATATACTTACGTGATAAGCGGTTATTGTCGATTACAAAGGTTCATTATGTAAAATAAGCTTGGTAATGCAAATGGAAACTCTGATTTTGACAGAGAAAATTGTTTTCGACTTCTTGCACGAACGGAGTAGAAGTCATTTCCACCCAGTGTAACACACAGAACATTGATATTTCCAATTAAATTAAAGCACTTTATACTGAATCGAGGCGCTCCGATTGGAAGCTGTTCTGCACCACGGTATCAAAGCTCCGTTAATGGAGAAAGTTGTAACTAGCTGCAGATGTTGTGAATTAGAGAGACGGCATGGAGGTCTTGTTTGGAATCCAAGTGATTTTCTCACATGTTCAGTGGTGTTTATTACGTCCTTGAATAATACATTATATTGTGTAGTGAATAATGATAATCTAACTTTTAGGCAGATATTCGCTAGTTGATCTCTAAGTGAGTACAACAGGTATGACCCTAAAAGCGTTTGGCTTTCGAATTGAGAATGTTGAATTCCACATGTAACCACCTGTATATTATAACTGCTTACTATATAGATAAATAATACCGTGGAAGAACAATTGACTTGATTTAGATTAGGAAATACAGGAGTTTGGAAACGATTCCATTCAATCACAGTTTGGGAGAGTAGGAGTGATCGATGAATAACGCCGCTAAAATATTTGTTTCGTCTCCCCTTTCCATGACACGAATCGGTGGAAAGTGACACCGTCGCGGATCTCGGAGACCTAAAGAACCCGATAGCAGGCGGTTTCGGAAGTGAAAAAAAAAAAGAAAGAAAAATCCACTCGGAATTTCTAATGGGGCGAACCAACTTGACAACTTCCTATGCCCCTCGGCAGATTAAGAACTTGTGGAGTCAGCCCCCGCTTCGGCGTAACCACCGCCGCCAGACCTCTTTTCACGGAATATTGAAGGGGGTTGAGGGGATTCCGAGAGCTCACCACCTGAACAGCTTCTCCCTTCCAGGCTTCTGACACCTGTTGTCACTCCCAGCTCTTGAATTTTCAATTTGCTATCGGAAACGACTTTGAGGGCTCAGCAGTGCCGTTTTAGTTTCCCCAGGTGGTGTTTCAAACGCTACCTGTTGGAATACGAATCGTCATTAAAACGGATAGGGAGTAAGTAACCGAAGAAAAGTTTATTAGGATGGTGTGATCGATACGGACTGTTCCTCTTCCCGTTTCTGGGAACTGTCGAGTCTCAACAAAAACCTGAAGGTTTTTGGCTTGAGGGGTGTTCCCTCAGTGATGCAGGCATATCGTCTTAGCCCTTGGAAGGGGCATATAGCCCATTCGATCAGCGTCTTGTTACAGAAGTTACCCTAACACTTAGAATCCTCAGAACCGAACCAAAGGCCTTGGTCTTGATAACGGTGCTTCGTTTGACCAAGCGAAGAAACTTGAAAAAGCGTACTGTCGGATCATCTGGATGGAAGCTCAATGCAGAAGGAGAACCCAGAATAAAATCGGCACCTAACGAAATGCATCATGACATATTAGTAGAAGCGAAATCAAATTAGAAATAAGAAATTGTTCAGCAGTTCTTTAGATTCCTAAATTATTTGGTAATGTTTCATCAAAACCAGCAATACCACCCCGGAATAAGTAAGAGCTCGGTCAGACGGCTAATTTAGAACACTTCCAGAAGAAAACCCTATTTTGATTTTATGAGTTGATTATGACTTCTATCGCAATGAGCAAAAGGCTGAACAGGGGAAGGAGAAACTCACAAAAAAATTAGCCTGATTTTAAAATGTTTGTAATTCATTGACCTCTACCTCCCCTTCTTTCCAATGCAACGTCATTAGAGGCAAAATGGGCAATACGGTTTAAACATTGCCTATTTTTTAAAGCCTCATTTAGCTATTTCATATTACACATAAACGCTGTGCAATTAGAGCTTTCCCTCTTTTCCGTTCCACTCTATGTCTCGTCCACAAAAGTTTATTCATGGCGAACTCATTTTTATGCCAAAACGACAACTTGAATCAGAAAACTTTCATTTTCATATTATGGTTTTAATTTAACTACATCAATTCACATATCTGTAGAGAAATCATGTAAATAAAATATTTTGGATTTGAATAGATAATCAACAAATCAATTGGAAACACAAAAAAAACGTCTGCCAAGTGGGTGTGGCACATAGCTTCCTCGTATCCAAAACATGACTGTATAGATCATTGAAAATTATTATTGACTAAAGAACTTCGTTCAATTAGGCGAAGTAAATATTGAATTAGGGTAAATTTATTGTTATGCAGGATCATATCTTGAGCAAATAAAGGTAGGCATGTTCAACTATAAAATATACCTAATAAGTTCGAACAATCCCTGGAAATTTCATCGAAATCGGTCAAGATCTCACGGAGTTATGCGCGTAACAAGGATTTAGTTTGCGCATGCGTAGAGACTAATATTGATCCGGGGGTCATGAAACTCATAGGGGACCATCTACACATCAAACCGAACAATCCCTGAAAATTTCATCGAAATTGATCAAGAACTCCCGGAGTTATGCGCGTAACAAGGATTTCACGTTTGCGCATGCGCAGAGGCTACTATTGATCCGGGGGTCATGAAACTCGTAGGGGACCATCTACACCCCAACCAGCACAATCCCTGAAAATTTCATCAAAATCGGATTATAACTTCGTGTAGTTTTGCCCGTAACAAGGATTTGCTGACAGACAGACAGACACGCAGACAGACACACAGACAGACACGGAACCTAAATTGTTCAGAAAGGTCTAAAACGCAAAACGCGAGTGGAATTTTTGATTTTGGAGACAAAAAAATTTTCACATTCCGAAAGTGAAAACAATGCTCCCGTTACTTTAGTAGACTCGGAAGCAATAGGTAGGATTAATCTTTTATTCAGACCCTTTTTTATATTACCTACTTATACTATTACGTTTTTTATTTTTGTATTACCTACCTGTATATTATTTTCCTGCATATATTATATGTATCATTTTATTATTATATTATTTCCTTTTGTATTGTTATACTCTTGTGTGATCACAAAGTCTAGTTTTGTCTGGAATTGTTTGCTTTCGAGGTTCCGAGTCAATTAAATTTACTTTGTCATTCGATACTACCCATATCGATACATTTCTTTCGATACTGTATCGATATCGATACCAAATATCGTACCGAAAGCGGTATCGGAACGTCCCTAAGTGCAAGCAACAATCACGCTAGTGAATTTATACGTGCATAATAAATATTTAAGAACGTGTTTGCTCATTGAGGCTCTAGTTGGCAAATATACGTATGATCAGGGAACTATTTTCGATGTGTTGGCTGTTTCGAAGCGTTCGACTAAGGATAATCGTTAAACTCGTAGGTAGCATGTTTGCACATTGTAGGAATAGTCTAGTTGGCAAATATGTTCAACTACGCAATATGTTCCGTGTTCAACTACGGATAATCGTTAAACTGAAATGTAGTGTAAGCTACAACCACACTAGCGAATTTATACGTGCATTATAAAACTTGAAGAACGTACATGGTTCGAGAGAAAAAAGGCGCACTAGCAGACTAAAGAAAAACTTTTGGTTTTTTTCCACGATTTTGGTCTGAGAAAAGCCTGAAAGGGAATCATTGCATGGGACTTCCTAAACATGCGGCACCTACCTAATCTCGACCTATATGACTTGTTATTAGAGATTTTGTAGGAAAAACTTGGTACTTACCGATGTATTTGCGTGTTCCCGCATTCCGCTGAACCAATCCATGAAGATTCGAGTTCCGAATAGATGGATGATGAAACACTTTTCGCGCGAAACACGGAACGGAGTAGACTGCCGGAGACCGCCACGCCCGAACGCGGAACGAAGACTGGTCGAGACCGCCCGCCCGAACAAGGACCTGAGAAGACAGGTCGAGACATGCCGCTCTCCGATACGAGCAGGTAGGCGGAGGGACCCACAGGCGGTCGCCTCGGTGCCGTTCCTGTTTTCGATTCACACTCGCGGTAGCGGGAACGTCTAGGGTTGTTCCGATATCGAGGGTCTTCCGATATTCGATATCGATAACGATATTAACCATCAACATCGACTCATCGATAATATCGCAACAAAATATCGATATCAGCAATATCGAATGATATTACGCAATTTTTATGATTGCTCACAATTATATGACAAAACAATTGTATTCACGTGATTATATTACTACAATCTTAAACTGATTTTATAATGAATTATAACGTAGAAAATTGGGTAAATTGATATAAATTGGAAGCAATTTTCATTCCTTACTGTAAAATTTGGTTGAAAACATTTTTTTTTAGTTTAGCTAATATAAGTTATCCAAAACAATCACACAGTGAATTTCCAGTACGAAAACAGAAATAATTCTGGTACATTTTTTAAAACTTTATATTGCAAATGTGCTGTTGGAATAGGCATAACTGAAAAACAAACCTTTTCACCCAAAGATAATATTTAGCAAAACTTACATGCATACATGGGCAGAATGAAATTTTAGTTTCTTTATTTAAAAAAATGTATTTGGATCAAACTAATATCATTGCCATTTGCGATTGAAAACCCGAATTTTTATTAAAATAGCTAACTCAAAATAATGCAATATCGAAATCCGATATTCACCTAAATCTTTCGATATGACGATAATATCGAAATCCTTATATCGATATAATATAGAAAATATCGATATTTATTGATATCGACAATATCGGAACACCCTAGGAACGTCAGATCACGTTCGGCGACGGGCGCGTAGGTATGGGTATTTTTCCGTTGAGTATCGATACTGGGCCCTTCAAAAATAAACGAGTATCGATACTTCAATTCCGATCGAAATATCGGCAAATGTTTTCTCACTAGCTTAAAAACCTCTGCCAAGTGGGTGTGGCACATAGCTTCCTCGTATCCATAACATGACTGTATAGATCATTGAAAATTATTATTGACTAAAGAACTTCGTTCAATTAGGCGAAGTAAATGTTGAATTAGGGTAAATTTATTGTTATGTAGGAGCGTAACTTGAGAAAATAAAGGTAGGCATGTTCAACTATTGAAAAAACTATAAAATATACCTAATAAGTCCGAACAATCCCTGAAAATTTCATCGAAATCGGTCAAGAACTCCCGGTGTTATGCTTGTGGCAAGGATTTCACGTTTACGCATGCGCAGAGGCTGCTATTGATCCGGGGGTTATGCAACTCATAGGGGACCATCTATACCCTAACCCGCACAATCCCTGAAAATTTCATCAAAATTGGTCAAGAACTCACGGAGTTATGCGCGTAACAAGGATTTCACGTTTGCGCATGCGCAAAGGCTACCATTGATCCGGGGGACATGAAACCTATAGGGGACCCCTAACCCGCACAATCCCTGAAAATTTCATTGAAATTGGTCAAGAACTCCCGGAGTTATGCGCGTAACAAGGATTTCACGTTTGCGCATGCGCAGAGACTACTATTGATCCGGGGGTCATGAAACCTATAGGGGACCATCTACACCCCAACCCGCACAATCCCTGAAAATTTCATCAAAATTGGTCAAGAACTCTCGAAGTTATGCGCGTAACAAGGATTTCACGTTTGCGCATGCGCAGAGGCTACTATTAATCCGGAGATAATGAAACTCATAGGGGACCATCTACACATCATACCAAACAATCCCTGAAAATGTTCATCGAAATTGGTCAAGAACTCCCGGAGTTATGCGCGTAACAAGGATTTCACGTTTGCGCATGCGCAGAGACTATTATTGATCCGGGGTTCATGAAACCTATAGGGGACCATCTACACCCCAACCCGCACAATCCCTGAAAATTTCATCAAAATTGGTCAAGAACTCTCAAAGTTATGCGCGTAACAAGGATTTCACGTTTGCGCATGCGCAGAGGCTAATATTAATCCGGAGATCATGAAACTCATAGGGGACCATCCACACATCATACCAAACAATCCCTGAAAATTTCATCGAAATTGGTCAAGAACTCCCGGAGTTATGCGCGTAACAAGGATTTCACGTTTGCGCATGCGCAGAGGCTACTATTGATCCGGGGGTCATGAAACCTATAGGGGACCATCTACACCCCAACCCGCACAATCCCTGAAAATTTCATCAAAATCGGACAATAACTTCGTGTAGTTTTGCCCGTAACAAGGATTTGCTGACAGACAGACAGACAGACACACAGACAGACACGGAACCAAAATTGTTCAGAAAGGTCTAAAACGCAAAATGCGAGTGGAATTTTTGATTTTGGAGACAAAAAAATTTTCACATGCCGAAAGTGAAAACAATGCTTCCGCTACTTTAGTAGACTCGGAAGCAATACGTATGCCAAGTTGAATATGAAACGTGGCTTTGTCGTATCAATAAACGAAAGAATGTTAGATAAATGATAATGTTCGACCATGCGCTAAGGCTATCTGTAAAGGTGAAGCCTTCCACTAAGTTTTATAAAAATTGCGTCCCTTTGTTGCTTTTTTACAAAATGCAGCAACTTTTTCAGGCTTCCACTTATAGATTTCAACTATGCGACGGGTGGAGTTCACCCATTCTCTGTAGAGATTAAAATCATCACCTATTGCTAAATTTGTCGCTGAATTAATATAAACGCATTATCTCAGTTTTTTCGATTTTGGATTTCTTGCTTCTTTTTACAAAATGCATCAACTTTTTCTGATTTCCACTTGTAGATTTCAAGAATGCAACAGGTGGAGTTCACCCATTCTCCAGTTCAGATTAAAATCTTCACCTAGTGCTAGATTTGTCACTGATTACCGTGGTAATTTCGATTTTGGGTTTGTAGCTTTTTTTACAAAATGCATCAACTTTTTCTGACTTCCACTTGTGGAAAGGTTCAGCTATACGACAGGTTGAGTTCACACATCCTCCAGTTGACATTAAAATTTTCACGAAGTGCTAAATTTGTCGCAGATTTGATATAAAAGCATTATGTTAGTAATTACGATTTTGGATTTGTAGCTTATTTTTACAAAATGCAGCAACTTTTTCTGACTTCCACTTGTAGATTTCAACTACCCGACGGATGGAGTTCAACCATCCTCCAGTTGTGATTAAAATCTTCACCTGGAGCTAAATTTGTCGCTCATTTAATACAAATGCATTTCTGCACATCTGAATATAACCACGGAGTGCTACTAACTATTCGGAAGCAATTCTAGGCTGCCAGTTCAGTATCAACATTACAGTTGCGGCTCCCGCGTGTAGCTAACAGTGAGGTTGTGCCCTCGTGCCCGCATTAGACCTTCAGGATGGCGGATGGCAGTGGGATGGGGGTCATGTCGGCAAAATACCGTTGGAGCCGCTCGTGTTATGAACTGCCGTCGATAAGTCAACCGGATCAATCAGGTTCGCGAACGCCTTGTCGCGTGATGGAACTACGTCCTTTCCCTACCAGAAGAAAACTGATTATTTCCACGTCCCGCTTTCGTACGAGGAAAAACTCCTGTTACGCTAAGGTTTACATTTTTCTGTGTAAACATACACATTATGCATAAGCCATTATTATTCCACGTTCAATGTGATCGACACAAATCAATACCAAAAGATGCTAACCACTGCAATACACGCGACTATTGTCAGTATATTTTTACACAAATCTTTCGCTCACACGTTGTTTACACAGTGAATCATGCATGGTTCAGATGGATAACAGTTCAATCAACTCAATGTTTAACATTTCTTAGATCAGAATCAGACCAAGATGGTATCCGATAGACCACAGCTCAGCCAAGCTCATTGATTTGCAGTAGTTCTTGGCTCAACGAAAGCAACCTCATCGTGATCTCGGACAATATCAGAGCTTTGCAATCTCAGATAGGTCGCAGCAGCTCAACCAACATAGTCTGTTAATGATTTTTGGTTTATTATTCAATAATAAACCGTTGTAATCGCTCTTGAAAAAAAAAAATTCTAACCCCCCTGAAAATTTCATGGTTTACGTTTCAAACGGTGTAGAATCCGAATCTGAAATAAAAATGTTTCCGTCCGTCCGCCGTACGCCGTACGCACGATTTCTCCCAAACGGCTGAAGCAAAAAAAGCTGAAATTTTCAGGGAAAATCCATGTTGGTCCGACGACGCCCCAATTCTTGAGCCAGCTCTCTTACTTAATTTAAAGTGCCCTTTAAGGGTTGTCAACGTTTTGTAAAATCCCTAAAAACCTCAAAAAAAGTCAAGGCGGCCTAAATGTGTACTCTTTTTGAAGAACACTCCACGAGGAATCGAATGAGTCCCTCCCCAGGTCCGTAGGTCAAACCATTCCCGATCTATGGCGCCAACATTCGGGTTATTTTGATTTATTATTGTTTTTGTGTTGATATCAGTAACCTAGTGGCGTAGTGATGTAGTAATGTGGATACTGGAGTGAACTCCTAAAAGGCTTTGTAGCCGATACACGGGTTGAAGCATTCTGATAATTTTCAGGAAAAATCAGAAAATCTGAAATTTTCAGGAAAACGCTACAAATTCTTTCACTGGGGTTTATTATTCGATTGGCTTGCGTTCATGATTTGAATTTCTACTAAGCTTTGGAGTGAGCGTGTTTTACAGGTGATAGAGCGATTATTGAATTTCAGGAGATGTGCATAGGGCACGTAAATCTGTTCTCAACCAAAATACCTATTTGGATTGTACAGTTGATCATATTTGTGTGCCTCCTGAAATTCAATAATCACTCTATCACCTGTGAAACACGCACACTCCAAAGCTTAGTAGAAATTCAAATCATGAACGCAAGCCAATTGAATAATAAACCCCAGTGAAAGATTTTTTTTTTAACAACTGAGAGTTAGAATTTGGGTAGATCAAGGCTCCTCCAAAACAATCATGATCCCACTCACAAAGTTACTTTTTTTTATACATCGCAGATGACCCAACAATATTAAATAAAATCAAATTAAAAGTAAAATAATCAAGCAATTATGATCTTGGAGGGGAAAAGTGTGATCAGAGTTGGGTATCTCGCCAAGAGTGCTTCGAAGAATCACCACCTTCCTTAACGGTTCTTTTCCTCAACAAGCCATTTCATAGAGGCCCTTCTTTTGACCCCTATCTCGGTTTTCCATATTCCTCAACGTACCAAATCCCTAGGGACGGCGTTGCGTAAGCCTGAGCCCCTTTCATGACTTCTTCTAATTTAGCATTCATTAGTAGAAAACAAAATTCATGCAATCAGTAACCTCCCTGATAGGAGAGCATAACCTGAAACAACCGCCACCTTGATAACCTGTGTTGACAATAACCCAACCAACTTTATTAACACCAAACACAGTATAACAAAAAAAACTACCCTCCCTATCTTAATTGACAGATTGCTAATATGCAGAACTCTTGCAGAATGGTGAGATCTCTCCGCCTTTTTGTAAGAAAATACATTATTAATTATTTTATTCAAAACTGCTTCGATGGAGACACCTGCCGAACATAATTTCAATGGAAATTTTAAACAAACTCCCACCAACCAAGGATCAGCTGCGCCTCAGACACTTTAAATTACTTCGAAACACATGTAACATATGTTTTCATGAATATATGAAGGGTTAATGACATCAAGAAAAGAAAAGATACAAATAAAATGCTAACAATTCGAGCGTGAACGAATGCGAGAATTTATTAAATTATAAGAACGAGCGGAACACGGACCCGAAAAAGCGAAACATTTGATATTCCCTTCCGCGTTGTGTCATTCAAAAATGTTTCAACCCGGCCCCAATTAATCCGCGGGAGTGAGTTCGGGGAAACATAACAATGGAAATATCACCAGCTCAAGTTGTAGCGGAAAAAAGGTTCACAATACGTATTTTCGACTCCTCCCATGGATTTACAAAACGATGTATACTAAGTTTAGCATGTACGTGTATTTACATGAGTTGGTTGCCATTCCAGTCCGTTGAAACATTGGACCGGTAGCATTGTTGGATTATTGCTTTCGAGTCGACCTACATCTTGCGGAAGCTTTGTTTCCATCTGCAGGGTATGAAAACGTTTTCTCCAAAATTAAGATTTCCACTCGTGATTTGCATGCTATCCTGAACAACTTGGGTTTTGAGTAAAATTCCTAAAACCCTCAAAAAAAGTCAAGGCGGCCTAAATTTGGACTCTTTTGAAGAACACTCCACGAGGAATCGAATGAGCCTCTCCCCCAGGTCTATAGCGATAGCCTCTTTTTTACCCGATACACAGGTTGAAGCATTCTGATATGATTGATCAGTTGATCAATTGGCTTTGCGTGTTTCAAAAGTGATAGAGCAATTAATGAATTTCAGGCATCTGTCCGAGTTGATCATATTTGCGTGTGTAGATTTTGTAACAGATTCTTGTATCGCACATCAATGACATTTTCAGAAGATCTGCGGGTTAGGCTGTGCAAGGTCCCAAGTGATTTTCTTCGCTCAACAAAAGGGAATTTAGTGGTTTTATATGAGATGTCAACTAAAACACTGAAACGGGGAACCTAAACTTCAACTAGTAAACTAAATTAAGACGAGATGGAAACCAAGAGTTCACAGATAAAAGATATCACAGTTTCTAGCAGAGCCCTGCTTCTCTCAGGTAAGGACTGGACCCTGTCTGACCCAGAGAGAGCATCAATCCTCAGAGGGGTCATGCAACTCGACGCTTTTAACTCTGACAGAGTTACTTATCTCTATTCCACCTGGAGTTCTAACACAAGCTTCCATTGTTAATAAACGAGTATCTCGTCACTATTCTTGCCTTTATTATGGCGTTCCTATGCTTCGGTCAAACTTTTTAATATAACCACATTAATGTTAAGGTTTGGTACCACCACTTGTTACTTATAAGCGACAAAGTAAAGTGCCTTACTAGTGGGGCATTACTGAAACATATCGATAGTTCCTCGAACTCATCTTTCCTTTCGGAATCCTCGATTTTTCGGTGGAAGAACGAAGTTTGTATCTCAATCCTGTCGAGAGTTACCGTCTGGGATATCACAAACAAATGTATATATATAAATAACAAAGCGATAAAGTCCAAGAACTATTTTGGAACCCCTCAAAATTCATTTCCACAATGATAATATTTTAGTATTTTTATTTGAAAGTTCGTTGGGCCTTTACAAGTGCTTAATTTTTTTTAAATTAGCTAAAGTGGGTTCAAACCCAAGAATAATTTCAGAAAGCCTCAAAATAGATTTCAATTAAGAAAACTATCACTTTAATCCTTTCGGAGTTATTGCAATGGCTGTATTTTCCACAAAAATTAGCTAACATCACTAAAAATGGCAAATAAAACGTTAAAAAACTGAGAAATTATTATTACTATTTTTTTTTTCAGCAGAACATTTCTCAATAAAAGTTGTGTCTTTCTTTTGGAGCGCTTGATTTTTTTTTGGAAAAAAGACGTTTTTTATCCCATTCCTAACGAGAATTAAGGTCAGGAATTACACACATGCTAATCACCAATCAACCAATCCCAATCCCAAATCCCAATTGATCAGATCCCACAGTTTTCTTTGTGATTCATTAGTCAAGTCTTCTTCGATTTGTTCAGACATTGGGAAATATGATGAGAGACGTTTAGGGATGGTTGTTGAAGGTTCACCCCCGCCCATTCCTGACCATCTCCACAGTATTTGTCCAATGCTTGACAAATCAATCATTTGTTCTGCTACAGCAGAAAAGTAGCTATCTAAGGATCGAACCTAGTTGATCTTGATTAAGAAACGAACACGCTACCATCTGTTGATTTACTAACTAACGGAATAGTGATTGATAGCGCTTTCAGAGTAATAGAGTGTCTATAAGACCCATGAGGGCTGAATAGTTCTCTAAAAGTGGAGGAAGGATAGGTTACCCAACATCTTCCAAACTCAATTTCAAGACCTTTTGCTCAAAGCATGTCTCCTTGAGTGAGACGGGTATGGCCACAAGCTACCTGATCGACTACAATTATGTCCCTGTTAGAAAGTTGAGTCACAAAAGAGGCAGAGATCCACAAGACTCTTTGCAAGCCCTGGTTTAACACAGACTAAATTTCAATGGAGCTATCACTAATCGCTCTTCTTGCAAGAGCATCAGCAGACTCATTGCCACGTATAAATGGCTAGCAAACACATAAAAGCCGCGGAAGTACCACAAGCTTCGGCTCGGTACATAGATAAACAGAGTCTTTGTATTAGTGGATAATCGGAATATCCCTAATTGCCCTAATGGTACTTAAGGAGTCACTTCAGATCACATAATTCCCAATTCCTTACAAATGGCAGTGTTGAACACCCAATGTCACTCCACAGCCCTGTTGTGAACACAGAGTCAACAGGTGGTAAGCCGCTGGCAACTTGGAAGTTGGGGCTGTCAGAAGGATCCGACGTAATATAATAGATAATACATAAATCCCTTTCCTGAGTCATACATTGGGATATTGTTTTATGATGAATATACGAAGCTTGCGGGGTCATTAAATCATTTTGGGTCTCTACTAGGGATGGGACATCGACATCGATATTATCGAAATACCGATGTTTTGCTTCGATATTACGATGTTTTGCCATCGATGCCACATGTTCGATAATATCGATGTATCGATGTGTCGGCTCCGATAACATCGGTTCGATTTTCTCTTTGGTTCACAGAAAAAATTACATGTAGTTTGCTTGCTACCTAACGTAAAAAAAGAAAAATATTTAAAATCTTTCAACTGCCGAAGAAAAAGAAACTACCTATTGTTCTCCGTTTTAAAGCAGTCTCAAAAGACACAAAAAACACATTCCAGACGATAACTCGCGATAAAATTGAGATTAAAACTCAAATTTGCACAAAAAATCTACCTAGGCTCTCAAAAGGCTAAGTGTGAAGATGAGCACAATCGCCTCACTCTAAGGGGAGATTTGGTGCATTTCAAATGGGGGGAAGTTGCCCGAAAACCCTCAAGCAGGTGACTCTCTTTTGTATAGGGTTTTTCACGCTGAACACAATGGTGAAATCGGATTGGAAATATCTCAGTCCGTTCAAACTAGAGCAGTTTGATGATGATAAAACAAGGTATATTGGCAAAATTCGCCAAAAAAAAAAAAAAAAAAAAAAAAAAAAAAAAATTCTTCAGCTTTCAAAAATTTTGAAATTAAAATGAGGTATCGGAAATAAAATTGTCGGTTTTCGCGTAATTTTTCCTCCTGCAAAACTAGTTATTTTGAAAATTTCCTCATTTCGTCATGCTGCATGACTGGAACATTACCATCTTCTCCAACGTTGAAAAGCCTAAAATATGAGATATCATTTCCCAAAAAAATAAATTGTCTATTATGCGTCAATATATTCATAATTTTACTCCCACAGATATTGCATCTGGCAGTCTTGGCGTTGGACTTTTGATAAAAACGCCACCACTTACTTGGAGACATCTTTATGGAATATTCACACAAACAAAATCCTCAGAATACTAGCAAGAAGCGATCGGTAGAGGCATGTAATAAGGATACTGTTAACTAATAAGGACACTGATATTCGGTATATATCGATAATATCGATGTTTCCCCTCGATGTTCCATCCCTAGTCTCTACGCTTACTTTTAAAAGCATCGTTTTTCATCTGAATAGGATTGAAGATATTTTCAACTCTACACTTTCTCGGTGATAGTACCCAATTAAAAACCCCATAAAATCTCATTATCTCGGAACATTCAATTCAACCTTCGTACTTTCAGCCTTGTCAAGTCTGTAGAATAATCAGCTTAACCATTTCAATGCAATGTCACTTTGAAGTGGATAAAGCCGTAACCCTTTTTTCATGGTCACATCAAAGCACGTACAGTCCAACTAATCTAACTGTACATGGTAATTCACTTCATTCGCGATCCTCACTGTTTAAACTTTGATGAATTATTTATGGTATTTACTTGGCTCTGGCGTAACATTTATATACCTCTTTCCTCACCCACCGTCACATCTGGAATTTTCGCCATTGTTGAAAAACGGAGAGGCCCGGAGCCGCATCTAACGGATGAGGACAATGTGGCTTTGTTTCGTTTGCTGTCTCCGGCGTTTTATCGTCTCCGCCCTTCGTCCTCCGAACCCCCACACCACACGCCCCGCCGTCAACCCCCTTCTCTCCAGCGCAGTTTTGTTTTCATTAAAACTTGCGGAGTGGCCAAGCTTGTTCAACAACTCTCTACGAATTGAAATCCCACCCACTCCATCACCGGGCGCGCATTACTGACTACATACTCAAAAACCCCCGTCCCGCGATCTGCCGCCCGAACCATGAAATGCCGTCTTCCTTCGTCGACTCCCAACTTTTCGATCCCCTCATTGTGTACGTTGTAATGCCCCCCCCCCCCCTCCCCCCCGGACTGCAGAAAATTACCAACAGATGACGATCGTGTATCCAACACAGAATGCAAATGAAGAAGGAACATTGCACAAAGTATCCTAACAGCGACTGTTTGAACTGTAAATACTGAAGGAATGGCCCAACGTTTCTCCCATTTTCTAAACAACAAAAAAACAGACCAAAAGAGTCGTAATGAACTCAAATCAACCCTCTCAAGAGCGACCGGACGTGGCAATTCTTTGAATATTCCAATGATCAATTTCCAGAAAATAAGAATACTGCTCGACAAAAAACAGAAACAAAACAAAGCAAACTTTAGAAACTGAATAACAATTTAGAGATACCTAATAAACATTCGTTTTATATGATTCGTATGAAGAGTAGATATCACTAAGTAAAAAAAAAAGTAAAGTAAACAAGGAATTTCACCTTGGATTTTCGTCCGACTACCCGGAGGTGTCGCGGACGTCGCCAGCCGGAACTGGCAGCCGTCGGAACTGAACTGACGATTTCGCTCCCATTGCCTCACGCCCCTGGGTTGGGAGCGATTTGGATTCACGTGATATCGAGATCAGAGGTGAACTGTCTAACGACAGGACAGGTATACACAACACTAGATAGGATTTTGGCCCAAATCGTTGGTGCCTGCCGGAATCGAACCGGGCTGATTAGTACTCACACTGAAACTAAACAGCCAAAGGACTGATGCCTTAGATAGATGCCTGTCCCTTTAGATATCACTATTCACTATGTACGGAAAGTAAAAATAGCCAATTTCCCCAAAGTTGAATACTTTTGAGAAACTAATAGAACCAATAAGATAAAGAATTCTCGTTTTCATGACAGAAGCAAAAGAAGTTTGAATTACCTACCACTGTATTGGGAAATGAAATCGGCAGAAGTGTTAAGAAACATAAATATAATGGCATTTAATCATCTAATTTAATTTAAATTTAATTGAAATCCTACACTCATAGACCAGAATTAGTCACATTAATCACATGAAAACTCTTGTGAGTGAACCTCACTTTCCACTCTGTTGAAAAAATAAAATCCCATAAAATAACAGATGTCAAAATTACGTCATTAAAATAACGTCAGTCGCTACTTTAGAGACACATTTTGGTTTATTATTAAGGTCGTTTAGAGTCACATAGGTCCAAATAAAAGCGTATTCCATGCTAGAATAGTTAGTTCTAGCCTAATTTTAGGCAGAACTCAATTTCAAGTTTAGGTTTTCTGAAAACGAGAGGTCCTGATCGCCTTTCTGGGAAAATGACTGGGAGGAATGAATTACTTTATTACTGTATTACTCAACTTCTATGTCTCAAGGTATATCATAAGAATGGCCATAAAACCTTTCCTCTTTCCTAATAATGATAAACACTCTTCCAAGGCTAATTTACTTATGTTATTTAGATACGGTCTGAAAAGGCGCAGCCCCTCTTGGTTTCTAAGGGTTATAAATTAATTTTTCGTTAAGAATAAACCCTTACGGCTCGGGGAACTATACCCAACAGTATGTGCCTCATCCCAACACGGGCCTTTTACGGCGAGGATTAAGGTTGAGGGAAGGTGAGTCTGGCTGCCTCACCAGCTCTCCCGCCCTAATTTAATTTTAACAATTTCCCACCACCTGGGAATTGACCCCGACGCGAGGAGTAGAAATTACACCTTCAACAAACTGCCATATTGTTCGAGACACGTTCTGTAACACCTCGAAAGGAACCAGATAGAAATAGTGCGACAAGGGATTCTTGTCGCACTCTAATGTTACGTTTTGCTCATTTTATTTCAGAAAGAAGTAGGTAGGGGAGAAAGGAATTCTTATAGAACCAACTTCTGATATCTTTCCAATGGTAACAATTGATTAATAACTCCGAATTTGTTGATACCTCAAGGCACTTATGTACAGGCCTGAAAAACTTGACAAGTTCCAGGCAAATACATCAATACGTGAATAAGTCTTATGGATAGCAGGTCACGGAAGAAATCCAGATAAGGAAAAAATAGAGACGAGGCCTAAAGTCGAAATGTTTGCAAACGACCAAAAGGAAGATCCTTGCCAACAAACTGTTATTTTTGCTCATTTGCCTTTGATCCGCAAGTTCCTTCCACGCTCTCGGCATCCGCATTATACAGGGTGAATATTTCCTTCGTCAGCTGTCTTTCTATCAGAATTTGAAAATGAGCACCGAATTTGGGAATCTTCGATCCTAAAGGGAAGGAGTTACCCCCAATTTCCAACAATTTAAGAAGCTATGGAATTCGTCACATAATACCAGCCGCATCTCATCGTCAGACTTTGATTTTAACTAGGGACCACTTTGCTCCTTCGTCGAGAAGGGTCTCGTTTTAGTCAGTCTCAAGCCAGGCTGCTTCCACTGCTAACGCAACAAATTCAGAATAGCCCGAAGTCGATGGTGCGACTCCGCGAACGAACGGTGTTCACAAATATTGATCGGTGGGTTTGTTAGGGTGGGTGTTTACACTGCACGTGCAGCATGGTTGTGAATCTCCACTAACTCTGTTTGCGAACGATGCGCGCTCAGTGTAAACGACCCTTTACAATACAACTAGAACAGGTCCAATGCGATTTAGGTACTGATCAGTGAGCTTGTTTCTCCAAATAAGTAACGCGCATTACTCCTCGCCAGGTTTTTCAAAATTGAGTAACTTCTGCCTTTAAAGATAGCCTTCACTACTTGATCGCCCGAGTTGTAGTAAACCTTGTGGATTTCAGTTCAAGTAAGACTCACCAGCTGTGCATTAAATACCTAGGCCAGCCACCGTATCAGCAGAATTCTCCTTAAACAACCCTTCAGAGAAATAGGAGCTTTCTGGCAAGAGCATTGCATTGATCCATCGCATTCGATGGAGCATCGAGGTATTTACATCGATGGAGCATTGTTGACTGACGTTTCGCATTAGAAGACAAGAACTGACTTCACATTCGTAAAGTCCCTTGCTAAATATTCACATTTCGCATACAGGGTGCAGCTGCATGGCCGCACCATTTGTCATCCGATTAATGTTTTTAATGTCACTTCCTCCTTGGACGAAACAAGGCATTCAAGGTAAAAGAAGGAATGCACGTGTTCTGCTACCAGGTTATCAGAATTTCTCTCGTTTCATGAACATTGGTCTTCAAACTAATCCTAAAATAATAACATTAAATCTGCCAACGCGAGACCCAGTAAATTAATGAAAACAAAAACAGAGCAAGAACGGACAAACAAGAGGTTGGCCAAGCAGAATGCGTATTTTGAGAGAACTGCGAATACTTTATAGAAGACGTAGACCATGAAAAGCCAATTTGACCGATTTTAATGACATTTAGTGAATACTGTAATAATTCTATAAATAATTCAACAAACAAACGTATTGGTGAAACGCTTTGGAAAAAACTACAAAATAAACGCAGTACAATATGAGACACTTCCAGCGAGTTGTGATTGTTTCGGGTTGAAAATTTTGAAGTTATACACTCCATAAAAATTCTTGGATGTCAGTGAATAGCACGTTTGAAGAATTTTATTACCCTATAAAGTGTCGTGACGTATTTCGGCTGTCGTGAAAAGAATTTATGACATGAAAATGCCTATTTAAAATGGGGTGACTTGAACTTCAGGGAATTCCGCCCCTTTCGAGCCACACGCTGCAAGTCACTGCAACAAGGTACCGGTCCCACGTTTTGTTCCGTGTTTATGTTCACCCACTTAATTAATATCAACGGAACCATGCTCCGTCTCTTGGCATAGTTCCGAACGCCATATATGTTGTGTTAGTTAATTAGTTTGCTCTATACCGACGAAACACGGGAGAAATGCAAATGTAATCTTGCAAAGACTCGCCTTTGCCCACACCACCTCAAGCCAGTATAGCCATTTTGTCTAAACGCCGTTTACTTTTTATCCTTCCTCGACTGATTACAATAAGGAAAAAACAACTATGTATAATTACAAACAGATTCTACCTCACACAAATTATTCTGGAATCGTCGGAATACGAGTGAATTAACAGGTCGATAGGGAGATGCATGGGAAGGCATCCGGAATGGGCCGGCTGGCCCATTCTCTAAATTTAAATTCTATCTGACAGGAAGCTCTAATGGTTATGAATATGAGCAATTGATAGGTGCAGAGGAACTTCGGAGGAGCTCGGGAGTTCTCGGAACTTCGTAATGGATATAGATTGTTTCCCCATCGCGGTTTTTAAAGCTATTCAACTTCCGGGGTATCTTCCGGGTATTGCAGACATTATCGCCTCAGCCTTTGAAGGGACAACTAGATCCCGACACCTCCTTACGTGTTTCTTACTTGTTAGCAGACCCTGGCAACGAAATAATCATCCTCTAGTATTGAATGTCCTGACGTCCCTTTACACCGCATTAGTTCCATAGGCAAAATGGGTACATAATACGTTTTTAATATATATACATATATAACTACGCGGAAAACAAGACCAAGGAGTTTAACTGACATACATCAAGCCATGTCGCTTTGGGCCAGGGGTACGAGACTAGTTTAAACCTCTCTCAGTGCTTATACTGTTTTTTGATACGAGCTAAGCTTTGGTTAAAGTTGAACTGCCGTCATTGGCCCCTGAAACTCAATTTTATGGGTTTTTAGAAGTGAACTTTGGGTTTCAACTGTGTTGTTTGTTCGATATTCCGTTGTATCCCGTCATACGATTATTTCGTATTTCCCTTTAAACGTCAGAAAAATGGTATTAGGACCAAAACATATTTACCTACGAGGGGAGGACATTGTGTAGTTGGTAGAAGTGTTTTCGAGGTCCCCATTTATTACGAGAACGTCAAAATTCATTTTATCAAGAGGATGGAGGAAATTTTGCGTTTACAAGGCGACCGTGTGGATGGTTCTGCAAGGGCGGATTTGCACGTCAAACCAGCACGTCAAGCTGCTGACGTTAGGGCATTTTGAAATGGGGTGTATTTCCAGAGAGGTGATCCCCGTGAACTCTGACAGGTGTGATTGTGGGGATGCGTCCTCGTTACACTTGTATACCAAATGGAACGTAGGTACACTAACTTACCTATGGAAGGGTTTGATCCAATATTTGGTTTCCCTAGAAGCGTTGGTGGCATGATAAAATAGTTCTGTTCCTTAAAGAACAGAAACATAGGTACAACCCATCGTGATTGATTCCAACATAAGGAACCAATAGGTTCACTTCACTTCTTACCTTCAAGTTATAACTTTCAAGGAGGTTGTGAGTGTATGATCCATGCAAATTTCAGTTAGTTACATGGGGCTATAATTAACTTTGTTGTTCCACCACCTTATAGTGATTAATAGTGGGTGTGGGTAGTGGAGTGACCACATTCATTCCGAATCTCTTAATTTGGAGCGTTACATCTGTTTATTCATGTCAGAGACGTTTCGTCCCGCAGCTGGGACTTCCTCAGTCTAACTATGTGTAACAACTAGCATACTTGAGGCATTGACATGTTGGTGGCACCACACATATCTTGTTGTTGGTTACTTTTAGCTCTGTATTTGTCGTTAAACTTTCCACTCCTCAATGTCCATGTACTCAAGTTGGTCATAGTATCTATTGCTCAGTTGTTTAATCTCAACTGCGTCAATTACTTAAATAACTTTGCTCTGTTTTAAAATCAAAAAGGGGAGAGGAACTGCAGCATAAATTAAATTTACTGAATGAGTGTCTAATTTGCTGCAGTTCCTCTCCCCTTTTTGATTTTTAAAACAGAGCAAAGTTATTTAAGTAATTGACGCAGTTGAGATTAAACAACTGAGCAATAGATACTATGACCAACTTGAGTACATGGACAGGGAGGAGTGGAAAGTTTAACGACAAATACAGAGCTAAAAGTAACCAACAACAAGATATGTGTGGTGCCACCAACATGTCAATGCCTCAAGTATGCTAGTTGTTACACATAGTTAGACTGAGGAAGTCCCCGCTGCGGGACGACACGTCTCTGACATGAATAAACAGATATAGTGATTGCTTACCGCCTTTTTCTACTTTTTGAACATTTAAACTACAGTTTCGTTAACTTCCGTGATAAGGCCTTGTACACACGGTAAACGCAAATAGTATCTCAAACCAAGTTTTAGCTATGTCTCTGTTTAAACCTCAACTTGTACCCCAGGCCCTTTGAGATGAAATACCTCGCCAGAGCTTTGTTCAGCTTCCTTCCGATATCAGCGATGCTGTTGAAATAACTAGTGAACTTTCTACTCGGGACCCGATGTGAGCAGCAATTGATAGATGAGTCAATGACGAAGTGCTCGCCTCAGGCGCGAGAGGTTTATGTCGATTTCTGATTACTTATTTTATCATTTTTCATGGATTTGCACGTTCTTACCAGTGCTGGGGTACTTGTACTCTAGTTTATGCTCCTTCATTGCAGTAACCGAATTCATACTAGTTTTATTTATAATGAAGTTATGTAATCTTCAAAAAACACGTAGGTACTACCAAAACACCGCTTTAGAAAACGACAGGTACTTGTTTGTACCTCTTTTAAGATTGGATGTCCCCTTCCTGCCGCTAAGAGCCTGGCAACCCTGTGCATAACCGATCCATTCAATAATTATAATTATCGATTTCTTTCTTTACCTTATCAATTCATGTTCAATTGGAATTCACAAATATCTCCACACCCCTTTCAAATCGTCAGACATTATGCTGAAAACAGATGTTCAAGTCTCCTCCAGAGTATATTTCTGCCAACGTTCAGTCAACAGCCTGTTGACATTATTTTAGGTTTTTTTTTTTTTTTTTTTTTTTTTTTTTTTTCAATTTATGATATGTCGATTGGAAAATTCGCCATGAGAGACACCGCTAATTCCTCAGTCGATCTCTGTCAATTACTTGAACGTTTCCGAAATGATACAGGCGTGTTTTTCAAACGACAAAACGCTAAATGAACTTCGAAAAAGACCAACCGCTGAAATAACTCACGTCTATCATTATTATGCATTGCGACCCTAGCGTTACCCGCGCCCGGCATTCGCTAAATAAACACGAATTTTCAACGAATGCCAATTCAACGGTCAAATATTGTGTTTTTATTCATAACAGCCACAACAGAGCTCGGTTATTCACACACGGCCTTTGCTAGAGGGATTGAATTTCACCCCGTTTTAGCATATCAGAGTTCTAGCGTGACTGGAGAGGGGATGGGATATTATGCACGCGAAACTGTTTTGAGAAACCGTCACGTTACCTTCCATGCTCGGCCGTCCTTCGGAAATTGATAATTTTCAAGGTCGCAGGCGTCAAGTTTTCCCCGAAAGGGGTAAGGGGGGGGGGGAGGAGTTTTGATAAAGGTGAATTTCCAACGGCCCTTTGGGGGTTTAATTGGTGCGAAACACGACCCACAGGACCGCGTTGCATAACGTACCAAGAGAAATTACATTTTCCATCCAACCTTTTATCATATAACCGGGAGAATTTTTTTAAACGAAGAAGATAAATCACACACATTTTCCCGTCATTTTATTGATCACGTCATTCAATCCCTTAACGAAACTTTGACCATGGCATTTACAGGTTAATAATTAACATCCATGTATTGATATTACAGAGAGTCAAGGTTGGAGAACTAGACAAAATGCAGAAATTCATGTACTGTATTGTTTTAGCATGAAGACTTATTTCATCTCACACTCTATCTCAACACCTCACTACATCAACATCCCCATCTCTATCATCTGCTACCTTGTTCATGATTGTTTGAGAGACTGTTAACGATCTTCGACCGTATTTCGCCATTTTGGTTTATTATTCAATAATAAACCATTGTAATCGCTCTGAAAAAAAAATTCTAACCGCCCCTGAAATTTCATGGTTTACGTTTCAAAGGGTGTAGAATCCGAATCTGCAATAAAAATTTTTCCGTCCGTCCGCCGTACGCCGTACGCACGATTTCTCCCAAACGGCTGGAGCAAAAAAACTGAAATTTTCAGGAAAAATCCACCTTGGTCCGACGACGCCCCAATTCTTGAGCCAGCTCTCTCACTCAATTTAAGGTGCCCTTTAAGGGCTGTCAAAGTTTTGTAAAATCCCTAGAAACCTCAAAACAAGTCCAAGCGGCAAAAATGTAAACTTATTTGAAGAACATACCGTCAGGAATCGAATGAGCCCCTCCCCAGGTCCGTAGGTCAAACCATTCCCGATGTATGGCCCGATTTATGGTGCCAACATTTCCGTTTTTTGGTATATTATTGTTTGTTTGTAACCTAGTTATGTCCGGCCGATAGCGTCGAGTTGTAGTGAATGTGGATACTGGAGTGATAGCCGATGTGAATACTTGTAGTGTAGTTTGTAGCCGATACACTGGTTGAAGCATTCTGATATGCATGAAACGCTGATAATATATAGGTAAATATTATTCAATATTATTACTGGGAATTATTATTCAATATTATTACTGGGGTAAATACGTATTCTTTCATCATCATCCACTATTTGACAATTTTGGGGTAGCGCAACTTTGCGTGCTCGCTGAACCGGTTACGAACAATTAAAAAAACGCTGCGAATTCTTTCACTGGGGTTTATCATTCAATTGGCTTGCGTTCATGATTTGAATCTCTACTAAGCTTCGGAGTGAGCGTGTTTCACAGGTGATAGATCGATTATTGAATTTCAGGAGATATGCATAGACCACGTAAATCGGTTCTCATCCAAAAACCTATTTGGATTGATCAGTTGATGATATTTGTGTGCCTCCTCTACATCTGTCTACCTTTGGCTACATCGTTTAAATTTGGATTTGGGGAAGTTTTAACGCAATAATGCTAAAGGACTTGATAAATTATAGATGTTTTTATTTTGGGGGGGTATTGTGGGTGTCAAAAAAACGCTGCAAATTCTTTCACTAGGGTGTATTATTCAATTGGCTTGCGTTCATGATTTGAATTTCTACTAAGCTTTGGAGTGTGCGTGTTTCACAGGATAGGGCGATTATTGACTTTCAGGAGGCACACAAATTTGATCAACTGATCAATCCAAATAGGTATTTTGGTCGAAAACAGATTTACGTGCTCCATGCATATCTCCTGAAATTCAGTAATTGCCCTATCCTGTGAACACGCACACTCCAAAGCTTAGTAGAAATTCAAATCATGAACGCAAGCCAATTGAATAATAAACCCCAGTGAAAGAATTTGCAGCGTTTTTGACATACATTGCAAAAACATGAAGAATGGTAATTTCATAGAAACTGCTGGGAGATTCACTATTTTTGACAACCTATGCTGCCTTAACAT
Organism: Creontiades dilutus; assembly: GCA_031894815.1. Lineage (NCBI taxonomy): Eukaryota > Metazoa > Arthropoda > Insecta > Hemiptera > Miridae > Creontiades > Creontiades dilutus. The sequence goes on from JAVIWC010004007.1 coordinate 1,557,269, forward strand.
TAGGAGGAAACCGTAATGATTTGGGTGGAAGTGGTGAGTCGCTATTGCTTTAGTTTCCATGTCAATCCTTCTGTGAATCATCTGAATAGTTTATTATTGAAAATATGATGTTGGCATAATATATCAACAGGATAATGATTTATTCTTAAGTTCCTTCATTAGGCCACTCTTTATGACTTCGATAGTTATGTCACTAATGAGTCTTTGCAAAAACTTCGAATGCCTTTGCTTAGTAGGGGGAGAACCTGGTGGAAAGTCCCCCAGTCATTTTCCATTGATGTCATTAAAATGGGGATTTCGAGTCATCACGTCGCCGTTGTTACGAGTTCAATGGGAAAAGATGACGCGGGTGGGGAGGGGACCTTTTGATCAAGCCTCTCTTCCGCCCTAATATCCCATTGTTCATTCCATTCGTCCCTGTTCGGAGTATTATACTTCGTTCTGGGACCTAAGATGGCGATTTTAGTCTCTCGGGAGACCACCCCCATTGTTTCCTAGGTCTGTGTCAACAATCCGAGGGATTGAATTCCTTCCGAGGAGGGAGGCGAGGGGCTCTGGTAGTGAAGATCCTGCCCATTACGGGAACCTTCCCGCCGAACGGGTTACGACTCTGTTTTCTCTACCCCAGAGCGGTATTACTGAAGGGAAATCCATCTCCATAGAAAGGGGGAAATCATCCGGATGTCCCCCCGTCGCTGGCTAAACAAGACAATCTCCCTCCCCACCCCCTGCGACATCATTTCAAATATGCACTGAATCCAAGAGAACCACTTATCCAAATTAAACATCAACATTTGTGAAAATCCCACGAACGTGATTTTAATCATTGAAATTTATGGGTCACAGCAGATTCAATTCGGACGAGATATAAAGAAGCTAAGCTACCCAATTTTTGAATTCCAGATCTTGAAAGGATTTCTTCTTTCAAGCATCTTCTCAATTCAGCAATCACAAATACGGAAAGTGACAACCATCTATTATTAAGATCCCCTTCGAGATTGGGAGAACTATTAAAATAACGGTAAAGGGAAGGTGGTTGTGAAAGACCTGGTCAGGGGGGATACCTTAAGAGACAAGTACGGTTGCTAGTTGAGATTTTGATACTTCTCCCAAAAATGTCAAGTATGCAAACTGTTACTCGAATTAAACTTCAACATTCAAATAACCCAACAGTCGCTATCGTAATCATTGGAATGTATGGATCACATTAAATGGCAAATTTTGAGGTGATGAAATGGTATAGTTGCCCCTTCCATTGAGGTGGATGCGGTAATAATTCTCCGCCACGCTCAGGGCGCTTGAAAACGTCTGATTCATCTCCCAAGATTCTGAATTCGGGAAGGGCCAAATAACCATATCCATCACACACAGCATAATCTCAAAATTCAGCGGGGAAACTAGTTGTTCAGTATCGGAACAAGCCACCGCTTCTATTTCCTTGCAATGCAGTAACCTTCGGAAGAGCTGCAAAAATTGTACGTTTTCACATCATGATGAGTGACATACATTAGCGGTTTCACGAAAAGTTCAGGTTCAATTCAAGTTTATTTTTTGTTAAGTTTGACAGACTCGGCGGGGCATCCTACTGTAGTGCAGGAGGTTAGTCATATGGGTTTCAGAAAAGCAATTCCATTGGACTGCACGAATGCAGAACAAGATAATTAAGTTCTCACTCCTGGACTGGGCCGAAGTCCACAACACTTTACTAGTCCAAGAAGTGTGGTGAATGATCTTAGAATCAGTGGCTGTCAATTGATAAGAGAAATCCTTAAGATAGAGATGGTAAGCCTTAACATACAAGACTGGACAAAACCCACCTCGCAAAGTCGATATACAGACCACGACAGTACGTTCACAGTAACAGGAAACTCTTGGAGCTGATGAATAGAGACAACTTGGAAAGCAGAAATTTTTAGAATGCAGGGAAAAGCAAAGAACTCCTTCCATCGTATCAATCGGGTTATAGAAAACCTATGCTGTACGATTACAAAGGCTTATTATTGGAAATGATACAACAAAAGTCACTTGCAGCGACACACTCCCTTGCAGACCGATTTGCTGACAGAAAGATTGGATACAAACCTCACTTTAGATTAGTCGAGTGATACATTTTTCTCCCACCTCCAGCCACTCAGTTGAACACCTATCGAAATGAGATCACTCAATCTCTCCTCAGCCCAGGTCAAGCCCCCTATTACCAGCAGGTTTATAGCTTATCGCCAACCGATACCCAGGATCCAAAGGGGGAGAGAAACGAGTCGGAACTCTCCCGGAGGAAGAAAAAGACTTGGATTTGGCGAAGCAAGGAGCATTGCTACCAAGCCAAGCATGCCGCGAACCTGACCGTGACAAATCGTAAAACACTCGCTCGCCCCTCACCTTCTCTTTACCTTATCCCAACCGACCCTAAACCAGTTTGACAGAACTAATGCGACCTAGAAAACCTTCCAGAGAAAAACTTTAGCTCCCTTCACATTTTCTTCCGTCAAATTCTTTTATTTTCTCCGGCGACTCTTCCCGTAACTTCCCTTACCCCTTTCCCGGTAGCTACTCCGTCTTTCCGAGAGATTGAGTTATCAAACTGCCCCTGAAAGGATTAAAATCCAACTAAATGGATTAGGCGGAAGATTTCTTATCCGAAGTGGGGGGTCTTGACTTATCGGATGAATTTAATATTTTATCGAGGGTGGATACCCGATCGATCGATTTAAGGTGAATGTTTCCGCAGTGTGACGGGAGATAATTTTCACAAAACGTCCGCTATTAATTCGACGGTAGCTCGATAACTTTACTTGAATTCCCCTTCCAACTTGAGGAATGAAACTGAGAAAGATTGGACTCGTGCATTAATTATGACTAGTATTGTCTCCCTGACTGACTGAACTTCCGAAGCTCGGAATATTAATGGAAACAATAAGAACATTTTCAAGTTGAAATTGAACGTAAAGAAACTCAATTTGCATAAACTCTCAGAAAAACACATTATAAGAAGAGCTCCGCCTGATTGGGTTCTAAAATAGCGTTACCGTTCCACTAGGTTCATTTGGAACTGTGAAAGAAGGTAACCTCTAAAATAACCTAATTTAAACATTTACCAGCTCTATCGCTTTTAATTATTTCACATTTTTCCAGGGATTTCACAACACCTCCTTTTAGACCAAAGCGAACGACTTCATCGGAGCGTTTACTCCTTAAGACAATACTAAAATGTTGACTGGATTCTAATAGATGATTGGCAAATGCTGACTCCACCTTGTTATTCTTAAAAACTTATTGATGTTCTTTTATTTTTTCACTAAATGTTCTACCCGTCTGCCCACAACATCCGAGGCCGCAAGAGCACCTTGCTGATTTCGATGATTACTTGGAAAGCCATCATGACCGAGAATGCAGAAACTGCTGCATCACATGATACAGGTTCTTCCTTTGGAAAGTTCTACTGCTAAACAAGGTTCCCCCTCCTTATGCTAAGAAAGTTCACTTAGGCCCCATTCACAGTGAACGGGCGTGTGACGCAGACGTGGAACTGGCGTGGCGGTGACGTGACCCGTGCAATGCGCACCGAAGTGCACTACAGGGGTGCGCCAGTGGCAAGAAAGGGCGTCAGTACTCAACAAGTATCGCAAAAGCTAACATGAATTTTGGGAAATAGTAATTTTGGAAGGGCTTTGCAGTCCAGAAATCTTGATTTACCTGAACCTCGTCCACTACCTGGAGACATTACACCACTCCCGTTTTACTTCATAGGTGATGAAGCATTTACGTTGAAGAAAAATATGATGAGTCCATTTTGCCGTAGGGAATTGACCACTAACGACCGACGAATGTATAATTACAGACTATCGAGAGGAAGAAAATCTGTGGAATGCTCTTTTGGAGCGCTCTCTTCCAACTTTGGTGCTCTCAATACGTTAATACGACGTGCCCCTGGTAAGTTGACACAATAGTTCAGGCCATGTGTGTTTTGGTCAACGCCATAAAAGATGACGACGGAGTTTTTACAAAACCCCAATACGAAAATTTGGTTCTCAATGATTCCATTGCTCGATTACCACCATAGGCCCAGTCGAACGCAAAAAAATATCCGGGACAACCTAACCACGTATTTCGCAGAGAATCTGTAATTCCAAATCAGTAAAAGTATTGCGTGTGATACGTAATTATGTTGGTACGTGATTATATGTAAATACACGTACATAATTGTATGAAAATTAGCAATGCTGCACCTATTTATAGTATTTAAGTAAGTTGTTAATCAAATAAACACGGATTTTGACCCACTTCTTCGCAAAATTCAGTGTTGAACTCGACAGCGTCACTCATTTTGACGAGTGGCGCGGAACTGGTGCGACTCTTCTCGAACGCCACGAGAGACGGCAAACGGCATGTGGCAGGGGCATGAAAGTCTCATATGTTTACTTATGTCACTTATGTTTACATTAAGCCATTGCTTTACGTGGAAGGACGGGGAAGAGACAAATGTCAGTGCCACGTCTTCGCCACACGTCCGTTCAGGCCCAATTCACGCCTTAGGCACATGGAAGCAAGTTTTACTGATTCTAAACAACAAATACTCCAAAGTAAGAGACATTGAAGGACAGAAACGACGAGATTGAGATAAAGACATGAGGGTGCCGGGGTTGTTTGAATCAAATTTTGAGATGATTTACATTCATGACGTCGCTCGAAACGAGCTATTATGATACAAAACTCAAATGTGTCATAAAGTCGCACTTGACTATCAAATAACTAGCGAGTGACTTTCAAGCGAATAACATGGAAGTAACCAGAACAAACCACCAGCAACGAACGCTGCTATCGAAACAAGATTACAGTTCAACTTATAACAAAAGCATCTGCATATGAGTCACTCGTCCGAAGCGCCTCGTGTCGGTGCAGGCGTTATCGACGAAGCCTCGCTCCATACAGGGTTGTCACTGGAAACCACAACGTGAGACCTTGTCTGGCCACGAGGCTCAGTGATAAGTGACAAGCATTGATAACAATAATTCTGATAATAAAATTATCAAGAGCTGACGAACTTCCGTCCGCTCGACTTCATCGTCCGGTCGACCGTAAAATCAACTCGATAAAACGCGGGGAGAGCGGTTTTACTTTCAGACCCACTCTGATGGTATAATGAGAAAATTGTGCAATCGGCCTGAAACCGTTTTGAACACCAGGTGCTAAATGATTCGATACACGATTGAAATTGGAATATACTGCGCAATTGGAATTTTTTTTATTCTGAATACAAACTGACACGCTATTATTAATTTATTTGGCTAATCGATAAGTGGTGCACAATACGTTTGTAATGTTGAAAATCACTTTGACCCTAAAATCCACAAAAGATAACTGAGAAGCGTCCAGTCAAAAGCAAACATGTCGCTCAGACCTTTCAGCAGAGCGAAAAAACTTTTAAAATTATCTAAAAACGATAACTGCACCGTTGAGGGCTTTTTGTAATCCTTTCTGGCTACTCAAGTCACCAAATTAGGTCATTCAAATCAGAAATCATTTTAAAACAAGGAAAATTGGCTTTGAAAGGTGGTGGTTTGTTTTTGATCACATCCTGTGCGGAGTTGTTCGCTTTTGATTCAACCTATAATCTTTTTTGAGTTTAAAAAATGTTCATTCTATTTTCCTTAAAGCATAGGTTTTGGGTACAACATACATTTTAAGCTAAGCTTGTCCTTTGCATTTATCGGAATATGCTTCAATTGCTCACTTGGTTTTAATCATGTACGCTGATTGAAATATTTATTACGAATTAACTGAGACCATGATACGAAAACGTCTGCCAAGTGGGTGTGGCACATAGCTTCCTCGTATCCAAAACATGACTGTATAGATCATTGAAAATTATTATTGACTAAAGAACTTCGTTCAATTAGGCGAAGTAAATATTGAATTAGGGTAAATTTATTGTTATGCAGGATCATATCTTGAGAAAATAAAGGTAGGCGTGTTCAACTATTGAACAAACTATCCGGATCAATAAGTTCGAACAATCCCTGCGCATTCGAAACAAGATCCTTTTACGCGCTTAACTGCGCATGCGAGAGACTCTATTTGATCAATTTCGATGAAATTTTAGGGGACCATATACACATCAAATTGAACAATGAAAATTTCATCGAAATTTCAGAACCCCCGGATCAATATAACAAGGATTTCACGTTTGCGCATGCGCAAACGTGAGATCCTTGCCACAAGCATTTTAGAAATGTTATAATAATTATTTAGGGGCACTTCAGTCATCTATCCATTCACAATGTCAATTTTTATATTAGGAATATTTTATAGTTCGTTCAATAGTTGACAATGCCTACCTTTATTTTCTCAAGTTATGCTCCTGCATAACAATTAAATTATACCATCTACACCCCAACCCGCACAATCCCTGAAAATTCAATATTTACTTCGCCTAATTAAGTTCTTTCGTAATAATTTTTCAATGATCTATACAGGTCATGTTATTACGAGACAGACAGACACACAGACAGATTTTTTAGTTGTTTTTTTTTTTTTTTTTGAGTTTAAAAAATGTTTAACGCATAAAAGCATAGGTTTTAGGTACAACATGATTTGAAGCAAAGCTTGTCTTGTGCATTTATCGGAATATAAACAGTTGCTCTTCAGGTTTTAATCATGTACGCTGATTGAAATATTTATAACGAATAAACTGAAGCCATGGTACGAAAAAACTGCTCTAAAGGCCCAATAACAAATTATTATATTAAAATGAAATCATTATGAAATTACATCTGATGAAATTATGATTCGTTCAAGATTTAAACAATAAATAATTTATTTATTGTAAATTGTTCTTGTTCTTATTATTTATGGTCATATTAATGGATAAAACCCTATCACAAAATACCGAATTGTGATTGGCTCGTTGGACATGTTTGCTTTTGACTGAACCGCTGGTCCTGAAATTTCCGGAAAATGGCTTTGTTTGCTTTTGACTGGACGCTCCCCAACTGTACTAATATTATTATGATTACTCGGCTGATAACAAATACGGGTCCAAAAAACTACGAATTCACCGGGACCTCCTGTCCCTTAGCATCAAGAACCCATATCTTCTAAACTGTTCAATATGGGGTAACTCTGAAAGTAGCGAACTGTTCAATGGAATTAGCTCGTTAATTAGATGGTGATCAATTACGTTGTGCGGTAATTAGACTTTTAATATTGAACTGTCCCTACCAGTTTTCTGTTCGTAATAATCGTCAGGGATGTGAGTAAAAGTTACGGTCCCTATGATTTTTACAAGGGCTAATAATGGAAAATGATGATCAATAAAGTCTAGTGTATTTCGATCTGCAATTCCTCTACTTTTATCATCCTTTCCTCTATCCAAGTTTATCTAGTTATTAATTTTACCATCCCAGTATATGTTAACATCCTACTTCGATATAAGCGCGAGTATTTAAATGTTTAAAAAATACTATAAACAGTCACCAGATATCGAACCTAGTGGTGGATTTTAGCCACGTATTTAGTTGCAGTGCCTACATATTTGTTCTCTCGACACTCCGGGAGATCAACACTGACCTGGGGCAAGCTAGTCATGACAGGACGCAACCGAAGCAGTTCAAGTATTCGTCCCTGCATTGATGGCGCATCAATTTGAATGTGCAATGACGTACTTTCCTACTCCTCTTTTTTTCATATCATACTAAGTCTGATATTGTATCATAACTAATAATTCATGTATAATAATTAGTCTTCAACATTGATTTTTGAAGACTGATTTTTTTAAAATTTATTGTCCAAATAAAAAGAAAAGGTTCTCTGTTATTCACTGCCTATTCAAAATTTTCATCCAAATGCAGGGTGGTCCTTAATGAACGCACCACCCTTTCAATTTCGTCGGCTGTGGAGAAATAAAAAAGCTTGTCAAAGTAACCCCTTATTTTTTTGGAGAGAATTAAAAAATTGCAATTTGAAGCGTCGCGCATGCGTGCAAATGCCCAAAACGCGCACTAACTTCCTTTTTTAAAATGAGAACCCCAATTTTTTATATGCAGATTCGGATTCTACTCAAGATTTCATAAAAATTTGACCAATCAACCAATTTTGGTTTATTATTCAATAATAAACCATTGTAATCGCTCTGGGAAAAAAAAATTCTAACCCCCCTGAAAATTTCATGGTTTACGTTTCAAAGGGTGTAGAATCCGAATCTGCAATAAAAAATTTTCCGTCCGTCCGCCGTACGCCGTACGCACGATATCTCCGAAACGGCTGGAGCAAAAAATCTGAAATTTTCAGGAAAAATCCATCTTGGTCCGACGACGCCCCAATTCTTGAGCCAGCTCCCTCACTCAATTAAAAGTGCCCTTTAAGGGCTGTAAAAGTTTTGTAAAATCCCTGAAAACCTCAAAACTAGTCGAATCGGCCTAAATATTTTCCTATTTGAAGAACATACCATTAGGAATCGAATGAGCCCTTCCCCACGTCCGTAGGTCAACCAATGTATGGCCCGATTTACCATAGACCACGTAAATCGGTTCTCATCCAAAACACCTATTTGGATTGATCAGTTGATGATATTTGTGTGCCCCCTCTACATCTGTCTACCTTTGGCTACATCGTTTAAATTTGGATTTGGGGAAGTTTTAACGCAATACGAGTGCCAAAGGACTTGATAAATTATAGATGTTTTTATTGTGGGGGGGTATTGAGGTTCAATAAAAAAACGCTGCAAATTCTTTCACTGGGGTTAACATTCAATTGGCTTGCGTTCATGATTTGAATTTCTACTAAGCTTTGGAGTCTGCGTGTTTCACAGGATAGGGCGATTATTGAATTTCAGGAGGCACACAAATATGATCAACTGATCAACCCAAATAGGTATTTCGGTTGAGAACAGATTCACGTGCTCCATGCATATCTCCTGAAATTCAATAATCGCTCTATCCTGTGAAACACGCACACTCCAAAGCTTAGTAGAAATTCAAATCATGAACGCAAGCCAATTGAATAATAAACCCCAGTGAAAGAATTTACAGCGTTTTTTAAATCGATTTTTCCAAAAATTGATACTCAAAAGAACCGATTTAGAAACGATTTAAAAAATCGATCTTTTCTTACCAATTGCCCTTCTCTAGTGTAATGTATTACTGACAAAGTCATGGAAAACTGCCCGATTTTATCCAGGGTGCCCCGTTCCCCAACCTTCATGACCCCCCCCCCAAACTTGATGACGCACCCTCGACCCCAGCTTCATGACGGCCCCCCCCCCCAACCTTGATGACGCACCCCCACCCCCTCAAGCTTCATGACTCACCCCTCCCAGACCTGATGACGCCCCTCTCCAAAACTTCATGACGCACCTCCCCCACGAAACAAAAATGTAAGAAATACTTGTAAGCACCCCTCATTTTATCCAAAACTAAAAGAAGCTTTATATACTTAAAAAGTTGTTAATTTTCGGGCATTTTTATCCCACAAAAGTGTTACAAAATTTAGGACAAAATTGGATCATCATTATCGCAACTCAGTGATAACATTACCAACGAATACATAATCGCGGTGCAGCTTGTGTGTGTCGTCTGACCTCCTGAAGATAACCGAATCCTTCCAAAACTCGCCAGACCTCCGCGCCCCCCCCCCCCCCCCCACCCGGAATTTCAATGTTGCAGTTTGCGTCATAGCCCCCCCTCCCCCCTGTGGGAATCCCTGCCACTAACCGTAGGTATAATAACTAATGATAAATAATTAACCCTACAATAATTAATTAATAATTAATAATAATCACACCATCAAAGGAAACAGTTGATTGATTGATCTGATTCACGAGACAGTACACAGCAGCACGGAAAACTTAACCTCCCCCCCCCCCCCCCAAGTTGTTCAGGGACCCCCCCCCCCCCCAAGAATTTCAATGCTGCAGTCTGCGTCATAGCCCCCCTGTAGGAACCCCTGCCACTAACCGTATAATAGCCAATGATAAATAACTAACCCTATAATCACACCATCAAATGAAACAGTTGATTGATTGATCTGATCTAAGAAACAGTACACACAAGCACGGAAAGAGAGTAGGAAAACAGCAGGGAAAAGATAGCTAGGTGATAGTACGGTACTATAGGTACTATTACCTATAGTAGTACTGTAGGTACTATTAGCTTTAGTAGTACTGTAAGTATTACTACCTATCTTGGTAGTACTATTAGTACCTACATCTACCAAGATACAGATAAGATGCGAACCTCGAGCGTTCGCCGTGGAAGTCGGGATAGTAGCGCTGTCCCGGAAATTTTTACGTGTAGTTCATGAGATATATTCAGTCAACTAATCTGTTGCTGATAGTTATGAGTAATAGACTGATGAGTAGTGTAAGCAACAATCACGTTAGTGAATTTATACGTGCATAGTACATATTTAGGAATAGTCTAGTTGGAATATATACCTATAATCAGGGAACTATTTTCGATATGTTGGCTGTTTCGAAGTGTTACTTGTGTGTGTTCGACTAAGGATAATCGTTTAACTCATAAGTAGCATGTTTGCACATTGTGGGAATAGTCTAGTTAGGATATATACCTATAATCAGGGAATTTTCGATACTGCCTGTTTCGAAGTGTATGAGCGTATTCAACTTTTCAAACATTTCAAATGTATGAGTGTTCAACTAAGTACAATCGTTAAACTCATAGGTAGTGTAAGCTACAATCACACAAGTGAATTTATAAGTGCATAATAATTATGTACTTATCAATTATTGATCTTTAAGAACACGTTTGCACGTATATACTCTAGTTAGATACGTTTGATCAGGGAACTATTTTCGATATGTTGGCTACTTCGAAGTGTTACTTGTGTGTGTTCGACTAAGGACAATCGTTAAACTCATAGGTAGTGTAAGCTAAAATCACACTAGCGAATTTATACGTGTATATTACAACTTTAAGAACAGAGATGGTTCGAGAGAAAATAGAGTACTATCAGACTACAGAAAAACCTTTGGTTTTTTCCACGAATTTGGTCTGAGAAAAGTCTGAAACGGATTTGTATCATGTTATTTATTCCTCTTGGGCTTAGCTGGTCGTACAACCTCTCCTAGACCAATCTATTATCCTTCTATTGATCAATCATTGCATGGGACTTCCTAAACATGCGGCACCTACCTAATCTTGGCCTATATGATTTTTTATTTGAGATTTTGTAGGAAAATACTTAGTACTTACCAATGTATTTGCATGTTCCCGTATTCCATTGTATCAATCCACGAAGATTCATGTTCCGAAACGATGGAAGATGAAGATGAAACACGGAGGAAACACTTTTCGCGCGAACACGGAACGGAGTAGACTGCCGGAGACCGCCACGCCCGAACGACAGGAAAAGACTGGTCGAGGCAGGCCGCTCTCCGATACGAGCTGGCAGGCGGGCGCCGCGGTGACCGGAAAGTTCCTGTTTTCGAAGTTTTAGGCGCCCAAAAACTTCGATAACACGAACTTTTTGGCGCAACTTCACAGAACACTTTAAAATAAAAGTGAAAACAGAGTACTAGGGAAGGCCGATAGTCGATAGTGAGATACCATCGATATTTCGATACTATCGGTGACTAACGAAATACGGAATATTAAAAGGAATGCTTGGGCCCTTTCCCCATTGTCGGCGAATAGATCAGCCTCTTCCAACGTGCATCTATTTGCACGATCAATGGGGTCCACCCACCTGTATACTCGTAAAATACCTGTAACTACATTAAATCAGCTCAGTATAATTGTTGTTTAGAGTCAAATAGATATAGATTTTCCCAGTCAAATTAATACTTTTCCCATCCAAATTAATACTTTTCCCAACCAAATTAATACTTTTCCCAACCAAATGAACACTTTTCCCATTCAAATGAATACTCTTCCCAACCAAAATAATACTTTTCCCAACCAAATTAATACTTTTCCCAGTCAATTTAATACTTTTCTCAGTCAAATTAATACTTTTCCCATCCAAATTAATACTTTTCCCAACCAAATCAATACTTTTCCCATCCAAATTAATACATTCCCTACCAAATTGATCTTAAAAAATTAAGGAAATAGAACGCCGCAAAGCTTGCAATCCAACGAATAATGAATGTAGGTATATATTATTTTATAATACAAATTATTGGCAGACAAAATATAGGTAGTTTATCATTCGGCTGAGTACGCTTTTGCCAAGATTAAGACGCCAGTTAGAGGATATCTCTCTCAGGCTCCGAGAAACAGTTTCAAGAGCCGTAGGTACATTGTCCCCAACAGATTGTTCAAATTTCGTGTTTGAAGTTTTGCTCAAACTACCCACAGCAGTGGCTGGGCAACCCCTTCACTGAAAATATGTTTATACAATTAATATACCTACACTAAAAATAAACTTCAACTAAGATGATAATGACTAATGAGATGATGATGATGTTTTGACTGGGAAAAGTATTAATTTAGTTGGGAAAAGTATCAATTTGGTTGGGAAAAGTATTAATTTGACTGGGAAAAGCTATAATAATTTACTTTATTCAAATATTTAGTAGGTTCTCAAGGTATACATGGGTTAGGTAAATCATAAATATTTTCAAGTAGGAAAAAGTGAAATATGGAAAAATGTCCTTTTGGTTTATTATTCAATAATAAACCATTGTAATCGCTCTTGCAAAGAAAAACTACTAACCCCCCCCCCCCCCCCCCCTGAAAATTTCATAGTTTACGTTTCAAAAGGCGTAGAATCCAAATCTGCAATACAAATTTTTCCGTCCGTCCGTCCGTGGGACAAAAAGGTAAAAAACGGCAAAAAATCACTACTGGCTACAATAATTGTGTTAGAGACATCAAATTTCACTGACTTCTAGTATCTGAAGTGCTGATTTGAATGAGATTGAAATCAGCGCAATCAGACGACCGAAAAAGTCAAAATGTTATGACAAAAGTCGAAATTATAGGAATTTTGAGAATAAAGTCGTGTTCGGTATCATTTACTAGTTTCTTTGAAGTGTTGAATCAAATGAGACTAAAATCAGCGCCATCAGACTATCAGAAAAATCAAAACTGAGGGTCAAAAAGTCAAAAATCCGAAAAAATCGTTCAAAACGTTTTCAGGGTTTATGTATTGAACGTGACAATCGAATATTGAATTTTTTTATGAATATTATGCACTCATTGGAGTTGAAAGAACGGGATAACGACTAAGAAAACTTCAGATTAATTTACAAGTTTAATTATTAGTATAGTATCTGGTGAAGAGATAAAATGAAAATTTTCTTGAATGTAACCTGTTTCCTTATTCCTACTCAAATGATCAAAACAGCTAAATAGGTAGATATAGGCAGCTGACAATTGGACTGCAAGTTCTTCTTTTTGTATAAAACAACCTGAAACTATCCATGGACCAAAGCTCCGTAAAGCATTTTTTTTTTGCCGATCCTATGTACGTAGGAAAAACGATTTTCATTACTGTACTTTTGCTTACCTACTGATTCCTGAAAAAAAAAAATTTTTAAATAAAATTAAAAATACATTTAATGACCATCAATTGTACTTGAAATGTGAGGAGTATCAGAAAAAAAAATAAAATAAAAATGAAATTCTGAAATCGGGAAGGGCCAACTAACCGTATCCATCACAAGTTCGACGAAAAAGAAGAATTCCGCGCACATGATCCCCATCCACATGAGCATCATAAAGAAGAAGATTTTGATTCCAAATAGGAATTCACTGTACAGTTTTGCAGGAGATGGGGTTTACAACAATTTTGTCTTCATCCCCCCTCTGGGTTAACAATATCAATCATTCTTACGTTCCCTACCCATATACGTATTTTTTATACTTTTTAGTCTTATATAACAGTGAAATACGATATTATTACGAAACAGTATATGTGAGTCTGTCATACTCACTGGTGTCGCCTGGATGGGCTGAATTCCGCAAGTATTTCTAAAATAAAGAGCAATAAGGACAAGATTCGGTGGTGGTTCAAAATTATATTCTTGTATGTAGAGATTGAACAAATTTGCGTTACTGCTGTGACCAGAATCCCCAATTCACTTTCTTCCCCACAGTATTTACTTTTTAAATCGTAAACATTTATTTCTAGTTCAAATTTCGTGATTGATATTGAGAATCTTGTAGTTAACTTATTCAACTGCCATGTAGGGCTCTTTCAATGCCGGTAAAGCAAAATTGAATTCAGAGAAAGGAAAATTGCTGAGAAATGGTGATATTTACTGCATTTTTATTACGAAAAAATCAACAAATTTCCGAGGAGAACTCATCAAACGTTGATTCCATTCAATACATCCGGGACCTCATTCATCAAGTCACCGCCCGACCGAACATGATTGGTCAATGTTTGACCAACAAAACAAATGTTTAACTTGGTTAATTGGGCGGTAAGAGTGTGCGAGCGTTTCCTTGTTCTATAGCGTGACCGGGAGGCGGGCGGCGATGTTGGGTTGAGGTCGAGCTCATTTCACTGCCAACCTCATTCATCAACCTAAAAATGGGCGTAGGATCAATGATGGCTTCACGACCATTGAAAATCGAGGATTTCCAGTATACGATAGAACATAACAGGCTGACAGTGGTACGAAATATTTTGTTTGACCACACTCTCGATTATATGATTATAAATAAAACCACATATTGTGAGGGGGTTTTCATCATGTCCAAAAGATACTTTAAAAAAACGCTGCAAATTCTTTCACTGGGGTTTATTATTCATTTGGCTTGCATTCATGATTTGAATTTCTACTAAGCTTTGGAGTGTGCGTGTTTCACAGGTGATAGAGCGATTATTGAATTTCAGGAGATATGCATAGAGCACGTAAATCGGTTCTCAACCAAAATACCTACTTGGATTGATCAGTTGATCATATTTTTGTGCCTCCTGAAATTCAATAATCGCTCTACCACCTGTGAAACACGCACACTCCAAAGCTTAGAAGAAATTCAAATCATGAATGCAAGCCAAATTAATAATAAACCCTAGTGAAAGAATTTGCAGCTCTTTTTTTTAAGATCGAGTACAATGGAAAAATATTCTATTTGAAAATTTTAAATTTCGTAAGACTGAGCATGCATATCAGAATGCTTCAACCCGTCTATCGGCTATAAACCCTTTTAGGAGTTCACTCCAGTATCCACATTCTCTACATCACTAGGTTACTGAGATCAAAACAAAGAAAAAAAAATAAAAACTCTTGTGTTTGTTTTGATTGCAGTAACCTAGTGATGTAGTGAATGTGGATGCAAATGTTGGCACCATAAATCGAGAAATACATCGGGAATGGTTTGAGCTACGGACCTGGGGAGGGGCTCATTCGATTCCTCATGGAAAGTTCTTCAAAAAGAGTCCAAATTTAGGGCGCCTTGACTTTTTTGAGATTTTTAGGGATTTTGCAAAACTTAAACAACCCTTAAAGGGCACTTTAAATTAAGTTAGAGTGCTGGCTAAAGAATTGGGGCGTTGTCGGACCAATATTGATTTATCGCGAAAATTTCAGATTTTTTGCTCCAGCCGTTTGGGAGAAATCGTGCGTACGACGTACGGCGGACGGACGGAAAGATTTTTATTGCAGATTTGGATTCTACACCCTTTGAACGTAAACCATGAAATTTTCAGGGGGTTTAAAATTTTTTTTTTTCAAGAGCGATTACAATGGTTTACTATTGAATAATAAACCAAAAGAAGTTCCACCCATGCACAATGATGGACCGGCCAAATTTTCGTAATTTTTTTCATACTTCAAAAAATTTAGATGTCCATCGATATCATGAGAATAGAATCGTTTTCAAGTTGTATTGAGTGCATCAAACATATTATTGAATTTATAACATTTTTCTGGATTTTTAGCACTTTCAAATGTAAATTTAAATATGTTTTCTGATAAAAAAACGTTTAAGCAGCGTTTTTGGGGATTTTTTCAAACGCAATCTTCAAAATTACTGCGGTCAGAAAATCGTGTCCATTGAAATCATACTTTCTTTTGGAATGCTAAATTGTTTGGTTTGATAAAAATTGCAATAATATGCATTTGTGATCGGATAGCGGAAATTCGGACAGCAGATTCCAAATCTGCAACGTAAGTCCTGAAAATTTAAGTTAAGAATCCATACTTTCGCAAATGGACTACACTTGGGATCTAGTTAGTCATAACTGCCAGCAAGCCTGATCGCCTTACGCTCAGATGTAGGAATTTGCAGAGATACGCACGGATTCACTTGAATAATCAGTTTCATTAATTATGGAACACCGGGAGACGCAGATTGCTTTTTTACTACCAACGGTGAGCTTATCAGACAACCAACAATGTTAGATGTGCGGGCGGCACCAATTGGCTGAAGGCCTAGAAGGTGACGTCACTATCCACCAGTCAGGTGTAAGCTCTCATAATACAAAATTACTAAATGATTTCAAATTCTCCAACAAAAGATGCTACGGGCCTAAAAAGATTCAAAGTTGTGCAAAAAATACGTTTATCGACTTTTTATTGAAATAGGAAAGTGAGGGGTCATTTCCAAGTGATTTTGGACTCAAAATCGATTGGAATAGGTTTCAGATTCGTAGAAATTCACCCATAGCAAATAATCGCCATTTCCGAGCCTTAAGTGACCCCCCCCCCCCCCCCGACACGAGAAAACATGCATTATTAAAATAAACTTGAAGTTTAAAAAATAAATAAGCCCATTAGTTAGAATTGGCAGCGTTTTTGGATGAAGAACAGACTTTTACCTCAATCTTAAGACGAATATTCGTGTGTATATTATTCATATACACACGGTAAGTTTCAAAACTATTCAAAAAGGATATCCACGAGCAATATTTTGAAAAAAGTCTATTCTAAAATTAGAGAAACCATTGCAATTACTTCATTTGCTATGAAAATTCGTAAAAAGTGTTCATTAGATAATAAAGACATGCGTTTGTCAGATTAAAATGCTAAGAAAACACACAAGTTAAGGAAATTAAGAAAATGTTCAACTCTACATGCTGGGAGTTTTCACCAAAACCGGTCATCACAATTATTTCATTCAAATATCCGGGCTACTTACGGTTCCCACATCAGAAGCTTCGATTTGGCGTTTGGTACTTACCTGAAACAAAGAGAACAATCAATTACTATGAGTAAAAATTATTGCGAAGGCTACCATATATTTCAAAACAAAAATATAATAGTTTTTTTCTCATTTGCCAACTCTTGGAGCCAAATAAAAACCGGCTACCAAGATGGGAGAGGCAGACAGCTTCCTTGTATGGGTTATACGGATGTACAGATCATAAAATCCTGGAAGATTCTTCATCTTAGAGGATGTAGAATGTAAGCTTGTTAGAACGGATCAGGGGGCAGAAATGCCACGAGAAACTTTCCCGTACGACAGGGCTTTCAAATGGGCAAGTCAATATGCATTGCCGGTTTGCAGCACGAATGCTATTGCGGATACAATACTGATTCAATTGAGTTGAAGAAAAGTATTTCTGGCGATGAAAATCATATGAGATCATCTTCATATCAACTACTACATTCCCAGAAAATAGCTTCAAAATCGGGGGAAAACTAGATATTAGGCTCATCACAAAGACTCTATTTTTGCGATTGAGCAGCAGCTACTAATGATATATACGGTTGTGTGGAAGTTGATACGAGATGATTACATCGGCTTTCAACGCCTTAACTTTAAATTTTAGAGCGCTCGGAACACAAGAACCTGGTACAATTATGCTTGGTGGATTCTATGTTTGCGCATGAGCAGAGTCAAATATTTTCAAACACTTTTTGAAATCCATAGGGGACCACGTTCAGCCCAACCTGCACATTTCCTGAAAAAGTCTTCACAATCGAATGAAAACTGTAGGAATGAAGCTTGTTTCTAGGATCTTTGGGCACATGACGACACGCATCCAGATGTAAAACAAAATTTATTCAAAATGGTCTAAAACATAAAATGCGAGTGGAAATTTTGATTTAGGAGAAGTTGTTGTTGTCACCAATACAATTCCTACATTCATGGAACTTCCACAGAAACCTCGAAAGGATCCTATTAGGTACCTACTGTTTTTGTGTGAATGGTGCTGTATTTGTCTCTGTTTATTCATTAAAACTGTTACCTACAGAATAAGGCCTTTGCCATCGAACCAAACCTGAGAGAAACAAATGGATATCTTAAAGAATGTAAGTAATTCTAATTAGGTTTTACTTCGTCATTCATAGTTTTGAGGGTGATTTTAAAAATTATAAGAGTTTTTCAGTATTTGAAAACTGTCTTAGCGGGTCCAGCGTTCAGCGAAAAAAAAAACCTGGTCACCCTACCTTCATAGGTAGAATCGGAAGAAAAATAATAAATTTCGGGAAATCCTTCAGGTGAATGTAGAGAAAACTAAATCTGTGCGAGGCAATGTCGTCTCAAGTCACCCTCTCCATGAGAATGAACAGTAATTGGAGAAGCATTCACAAGTTTGGACCTATGCAGCTGGATGAACAAAGAGTCCATGAAGTAGAGGACGTCGCATCGCATTTGTCAAACTTTGCCCAGTAAGGTGCTACAGAAAAATTACAACGAACCAAACTGAGAATCTTCGGCTTCTTCCTACACTTTTTTGAAACGTGAACAACTGGAACAGAAACAAGGCAGCTCCAAGTTTTTATCCGGTCTCTCCGAAGAATACTCCGCATATTTTGGTCTATGGAGGAACATTGGCGGTTCCCCATTATAATCCGAATCAGAAGATGGAAATGGGGATGGATTAGTCATACCCTGGGCAAAGACCACCATGCTATTGATGGCTATTGATTGCTATTGCTGCATGGTCTGACCTAAAACCCTCAACGAAAAAGGACGCAAGAGTTACTATAGGAAAGTGGTTCTGTTCTGGCAGCTGGAAAGTCTTTGGGCAACTAAGGAGTCTGGTCGAGAACAGAGCCCGCTAGCAATCCTTCGAAGAGATATCTTGCTCTGACCATGAGCTATACGATACAGGTAAGAAACAATTTCTTCAAAATTTAGTTCGGTTGGTTGTGATTTAATTCGTTAAGTCACGTGTACCCAAATTCTTGCTACCAGTCACGGATGTTATACTACCCAGAACATTTCACTGAGCTTTTCCTTGAGAAAAATCACGCTAAATATAACATCACAGTACCTTCAAGAGGACTGTGAAAGTAATTGAGTTTTCGAAGTGGAGGGGAAAGACACTCGGCCGAACCTCCAGATCCACAATTGCGAAAAGGTAATACCATTACTTCTTGGAAGACTGCAGACCTCGTCTTCTCCGAAGAAAATCACTTACGACTAAGTAACTGTACAAAGAAGCGGGTCTTAATATCATCAGAATGTAGCATGAGAACGTAGTTAATTTGAAAACATAGGTGTATCTAGTATACACTATTATTGTTCGACTAAAATGATGCACGGATTTCATTAATTATGATATCCTCATCAAGGTCTCAGACCTATATTGTTATAAGAAAGAAATTATATCAACTCCTGCCAAAGGGTCCATGCAGCTCATACTATAAGAAAGGTAAGGGAACGTCAGTCGCTGGCCTTCTTTCATTAAACAAGTTCCTTTCCAAGTTACCAAACCTTTTATTGATGCGTATGGAAGAAAAGGGTCTTTTCAAGGCTCATTTTCCCCACTGATCAAAGTGGATTCCTGAGGGCAGGCCAACCGACCAATATTCGCCTTCTGCGTATTTCCACCGAGCATTTCAGATGAAAGCGGACCTCAGATGAGGATCGCCGGGCAACATCGCCCGAAGCCTGACCGAAAAATACCAGAGGAAATAATTTCCCTTCTACATAGCGGGGCTCCTTTTTGTAAAACTGACCATGTTTTTTGAAGTTCTTAAAGATCAGACGATGAGTGAACGGGAGACAACAGAATCTACGAGCCAACCCTGGTGTCTGCAATGTGGCGCTAGCAGTGCAAATAATTTGAAAATTCCAAGTCTGGTGAGGCACATAGCTTCGTCGTAAAGGTAACATGAATGTGTAGATCAACGATGTATTTTTTATAATCACAAAATACTCTTAATTCTGAATGGGTGGAAATTAAGCTTATTACAAGGAATCGTGGGAGTTGTTCCCATTGGCATCAACGCCTTCAAGTGGCCGGTCGACGTATTGCTGTACTGTCGCGGCGGTACACAGCGAGCTTACGGTGAACGTACTCTAGTAAAAAAAAACCTAGGTTCGCTGATGTGAATGCACCATTCTAGCTCTTACTGTTCCTACTTTGATTATTGGCGGTATATAGTGAACTTACAGGAGCTCAAAAACCATTTTTATACGATGAAAGTGTTCCGTTTATTTTGGTGGTCTGGTTGTCGGCCAAGTCCCATCTTAAAAATTAAAAAATATACTAAATCTATCCTTGTTGTAATGTATAGATTAATTGGACAAATTGATCGGAATCTGCGATAAAACTAGTGCTACGTGTCCTAACTGCTAAATGGAACTTTTCTTTTAGTTGTAATACTTTGAAGGATTGAGCTGTGAGGCAGATTCAACTGAACCTCATCGACTGTGGTGATACTAAGAGCTCATAGTTGTCATTACTGGGTGCCTTAGTAAAATTGGCAAATTTTGACATGAAATCAAATTCCAACCACATTCTCACGGAAATCTCGTATATGGTGTTATTGTTGAGAGAAGCTGGACGACAGGTCCATTTTGTGTGGACGAAGTCTCATGCTGTTGAGTGAAAGAGCTGATCTTTCAATTTCCTGATTCCTGATCCTAATTTCCAATTTTGCTCGACAAAAAGGTTCAGACTTGGACATATGCCTGGCATATACCGACCTGTATGCCTTTATCCATAGAGATTTAAAGGCTCGATGGCAAGAGATACATGACAATGCCACAGTGGGCCTAATATCCAGTAATTTTTTCCCAGAATTGCGGTCAAACCTTGGTTCGACAAATTTGAAAAGACCAGATCAGAAATCGGAGTTATTGTGCGCCTGCGCTACAATCATGGATTGTGTGGTGCCTACTTGCACCGAGTCGGATGCGTTAGCGATGCTAACGTTGTTTCAATGCGAACGACTCCCTGGAACAGGTATTCATGGTTTGCCCAGTGCACACTCAAGCTAGGAAAATAATGCTGGATCTTTCTATTAAACGAGTGGAGAACCTTACTAAATCACGGCACCTGATTCATTCGCGCCTGATTACTAAGCCATAACATATTATGTTCATTCATTCGAAAACAAGACATCAAGATTTAATGCCTTCGGCTTTGTTCTTTCATTCGTTAATTTTATTGTGACATTTTATCACTATGTTGTAGTAACAATCACATAGACAGAAGTACCTATGTTAGGGCTTCATGGACATGAAGTTGGCTAACAACTAATGTCAATTGGAGAAAAAAATGCATTGGTGTTCAAATCGGTAAGCCTACAAAAAGATGTATCGCTACCTACTGCGTCGGAACCCACAATCTCTTGGTGACATGGTCAAGGGCAGCAACCTCACGGAGATGGAGGCTGGGAGGTACTTATGGGAAATTGGCCTTTCATCCGTTTTTAACCAGTAGATTTGCCAGATTTTGCTAGTCAAAGCTGATATGTGGTTCCACTTTCTTTCTTCAGATCAGGGGTTTTTAATCTTTCCGAAGTTGTTTTCAAGACAAAGCAACCTGTAGTTTATATTATCAAGGTTCATGGCATCGTTGGAGGGAAGTGTCGCACATACAACACGTCGGGGTTTCTGTTTCACCAAAACACGTGAAGCCAAATTTCATATAATCATCGTCGTATCCATATTTTTGGTGCTATCCCCACGATGTATGATGAACAAGAATACTGCGAGGAGGTGAACTAACAAAAATCAATAGACAGCAGCGAGAATAAACAAATTAGTCGCTTGTCACTTGGTTGAGGACAGCTTTCATTTAATGAAAGCTCCTCCCAACCGAGTGACGAACGACTTTATATTTACACACCAACAATAACAAGTGAACTCGCGACTGATTTATCGATACTTGATAATCGATTATTATACCTATCAAACAGGAAATTTCTAGTGATAAGGGTGTGACAACGGAGAGTCTTCCTTCTTTGCTCATACTGAATTCTTAACAAGCCGATCTATTCTGGAATTACAATCAAATATTTGTATTGTCAAGAAGTGACGAGTAGTAGGCTACATGAAACAATGACGATGTCCGGAAATCGAAATATTTTGTTATTCACTTTCGTGTTTATGGAGAACTAGCGGAAAATCCGTGCTTCACTTCAAATATTAGACCTTGTCTCCAGTTGTCACGATTTTCCGCCAACTAACAAACTACCTGTTAGCAACCATAATAACAAAAGTTTGGACACCAAACATATCAGTTGCGAAGGAAAATTGTGCTTAAGGTTCTGACCTTGCATACTTATAATGAGCCGGAGTTATTATTATAATGAACTAGTGGGTAATAAATAATAATAATAACAACAGAGTGTCTTCAGCTAGGTAGTAGGTTACGTTCTGTTAAATAATGTAACAAAACGTGTGAACTATAGACTTTGAAGAACACCGATATGCGAAGAAGAAGATTCAAATTTATAAATTGTAAACATTGTAGTTTTATTTGCAGTTTTTCAATCAATGCTTGGAATTTCCAAATATTGGACCTTGAATCAACAACTTTTGGTTTATTATGCAATAATAAACCATTGTAATCGCTCTTGAAAAAAAAATTCTAACCCTCCCTGAAAATTTCATGGTTTACGTTTCAAAGGGTGTAGAATCCGAATCTGCAATAAACATTTTTCCGTCCGTCAGCCGTACGCACGATTTCTCCCAAACGGCTGAAGCAAAATAGCTGAAATTTTCAGGAAAAATCCATGTTGGTCCGGCGACGCCCCAATTCTTGAGCCAGCACTCTCACTTAATTTAAAGTGCCCTTTAAGGGCTGTCAAAGTTTTGTCAAAATCCCTAAAAACCTCAAAAAAAGTCAAGGCGGCCTAAATTTGTACTCTTTTTGAAGAACAATCAACGAGGAATCGAATGAGCCCGTCCTCAGGTCCGTAGGTCAAACCATCCCCGATCTATGGCCCGATTTATGGTGCCAACATTCGCGTTATTTCGGTTTATTATTGTTTTTGTGTTGATATCAGTAACCTAGTGACGTAGTGATGTAGTAATGTGGATACTGGAGTGAACTCCTAAAAGGCTTTGTAGCCGATACACGGGTTGAAGCATTCTGATAACCATTAAAAAAAAAAAAATAAAACGCTGCAAATTCTTTCACTGGGGTTTATTATTCAATTGGCTTGCGTTCATGATTTGAATTTATACTAAGCTTTGGAGTGTGCGTGTTTCACAGGTGATAGAGCGATTATTGAATTTCAGGAGATATGCATAGAGCACGTAAATCTGTTCTCGACCAAAATACCTATTTGGATTGATCAGTTGATCATATTTGTGTGCCTCCTGAAATTCAATAATCGCTCATCACCTGTGAAACACGCACACTCCAAAGCTTAGTAGAAATTCAAATCATGAACGCAAGCCAATTGAATAATAAACCCCAGTGAAAGGATTTGCAGCGTTTTTTCGTAGACAATGGATCTTTATTGATCGTATGAATCAAAAGTAATTTAGAAATAAATTACGACTAGTCTTGTGCAGGCATGCAGATGTACAGGCAAAGGAGGAATATCCGCTTTGTTCTATTGCAAAGAAATACGATACAGTCGCCCTTCTCCATACAATTCTCGTTTTACCGCCCCCGCTTTCAAACGATATAAATCTATATTTCCCGCATATCAGAAGGAGGAAAAAAGCGAAGGTATCTTGTTTCGAGACGGGGAAATGTGAAAGGTAGCCTAACAAAATGCTGCCTATTCAAAGGCGAGATAGGTGGGTGCCCGCCTTCGCATTTTCTCGTTACTTTTCTATAAGCTCCCTGCAGTTCGGCACAAAAGGACCTCATTATCCCATTGAGCCCGTCTGTTCTGCTATGCAGACGGATCGTGATGTAATCTAGGACGACGAGGCTTCCAAAGGCACAACTGAAGTGAGGTACCTACGATAGGGAACTGGCTAAGTAAACAGGCTCTACTGACATAGGCAGTCCAATATTACGTTATAGAGGTAAGTTGAAGAGTAAACATTTGCACCTTCGTCTCAGCAAATATGGTGAGAACAGAAACCTGCCATTACCCAGCAGGTAATGCATTAAGCAACTTAGAAGTCTAAAGTAGCACTACAAAATGCACAAATACTGATAAATTTTCCATGTAAGTAATAAATTTATTCCACATCAAACCGTTAACAACTGTTATTGAGAATAATTAACACAATCTTGACTAGGATATTTCCTAACTACCTACCTGTTATTTGGTTGGGGCAAGTTGGCACAGTTTTTGGTTTTTTAATTTTCCAATTTTTTCAAAGCTGATTTTAGTGATTGAGCAGCGTGGTGCAGTTAGTTCCACTCCTTGGCTACAAAATCTGGTAGGGCACGTAATTTAAAAAAAGATTTTAATACTCATAAAAAACATTTTCACAGAGTGCCTCAACCATGTCAATCTTGGCTTACCCCTTGGGGTGAGTTGGCATGGACTTTTCAAGGAAGGGGCTAGATAGGCAAGTAATAGTTTTTTGAATGAAAAAATCGAATTTACTGGACAAAATGAAAAACTTAACAGCAACTTCTTCCAAAAAAAAAAAAAAACATGTCGCTTTCCTGCTTAGCTTTCTTTTTTGTCTTCTTTCCATCTTTTTTGGGCATCTTCCTATCAGCTCTTTCCTCTGCGAGAGCGTTTCTGTTCGGAGTCTTCTTTTCCTGCCTCGACCGGATTGTTTCCGCGGTCCGGCCTTCGGGAAAGGCTGAACTTCTTCAGGGGTTACGCGTCGGGAGGATTTTGGTGTGCTGATAATGAGAATGCCAACTTAAGGAGCATCTGGAGAGAGATCGTGGTGGAACAGCCTGAGCGCTGCCTAGCGAAGATGAGATGAACCTTCCGAAGATCAAAAACCACTCGAGTCTCGCGTGTGTATGATGTAGAGCAGGGGTGTTCGAACTTAAACTGCTGGCGATCTACCTCAATATTTTTAGACTACTTACGATCGACTCTGAGAGGCTGCAAGTATGTGTGATGCAGGGTTGTCGTTCATATTGAACTGACTTGCTACTTCAGTAGCTAATTCCTCAATGTTTTTACATGGAAAAGGATAACTCATAAATGATGCTATATTTACCCATTTACTGCAATCATTAAAACGCATTTCGAATTGTCCCAAAATATTTGATAATTCAGCCTCATACGTATCATAATTCAACTGAGGAATCCTTGCTTTCGAAGACGGAAAATGTTTCAGATCCTTTCTTTTCAGCTGATCTATCATAAGTTGCACTTTACTTTTGAATGCGTTTACTGCGCTAATCATCTCAATAATAGTTTTTCCTTCTTGAAACCTTTCTAGGAATTTTCAGCGACTCGATCATCTGACGTCCATGTGAAGAACAAATCAGTGTGTTCAGCTGACTCCCTATCTTCCGAAGAGACGAGATTTGAATGCCTTTTTCCATAAAGGGCAAATATCTGGTTTCCTACAGATTAGGCACGGTTCTACAGACTACAGACCGATTACCTACGGACGTGGATTCACCTTGCCTCAGAAGGTAGGTCTAATTCTCGCCAGATAGCGCTCAGGCCGTTCCACCACGATCTCACTCTATATGCTCCTGCCAACTTGCCCCACAGGAATTTTTCAACAAAAATGGCATCCCCTGAGCTCCTTGAGTAGAAAACCCTGAACATTTACACACCATTCCGTTCACAGGACTTTACTCTACCACAAATGACTATTGGAGTTGGCTCACTTTGGTTTTACAGCATTGCAAGAAGAAAATAACTTTTGAAAAATAAATTTACCTACAAGTCGGAAAACCAGTTGTTGCGGCACCTTCCCTGCACCCTGATTTGAAGCACACTGAAACTTTTGTGGAATGTTCACCACATCTAACTGCAACTACTACTATAGTAGCTCCCCAAGTGTCAATGGTAAAAATTAGAAACAGACCGCCAACATTCCCCGGTCTCCCCAACCCTCTTGAAGCAACTGGTAGGCCACTTTGATTTGACTTTAGTTCCTCTAATTCGGCCCACTGCGCGCCGGGTAAACCAACTAGTTCCTCCAGTCCTGTCATGCGGTCAAGCACTCAAAATGCAGTTCTCTATTCTTATAGAAGCATCAATAATCGCCTGTACTTATTGGTCTCCACCTCAATCTTAAAATACACCACGGACGGTAGAGTCAATCCAGTAAAATCAATGTTGTCGTTGAGAGATAACTCCCCTTCAGGCCTGTAGGTTGGAACGAACACTTAAAGTTTAACGAAGCTGTCAGACCGCACTACCGCTTTATCGATGTCAGATTTGGTGCGTGGGCCCCTTCATTCAGTTGTACGCCAGGATGTTTATTGTTAATGCACATTTTTCATGAGAGCTGCGTCGAGCAAAAGGAGCCACTACTATTTAAATTTTGCAATCCAAAACGCATCATTTCCGAATATAACGCAATACCCAGTGACTTCAATTAGGTATATCAATAACGCTCAATTGATCTTAATCAAGTTTTATCCGTAGGGGCCAAATAATGGCATTAAATATTTTCTAAAATACAAATTTTAAAAAACTACGTAGCTAATTGGAATGAATCAAAATATCTGATTGAACTACAGAGCATAGCTCCGCCTCCAGCAACAACTTTTTGTATCTTCATATTAGAACATTTTGGTTTGTAAGTTTCGAATGGAAATGGTAAATGATTGAACAGCCGAACGAATGCCCACAACCTGGCGTGAGGCTCACAAACAGCAATCCAGCAGGAGGAGCAGTTGTCAAGCCTCGTGGAGAAGTCTTTCTCTTATTGTATTCAATATCAGTCTCAGTTCAACCACTCCATTTACTAAACTCGCAAATAAGCGTCAGACCCTAAATCGAAAAAATATCGTTTCTAGCCTGGGGTTTGAACCCGGGACGCCTCAACTCAACGGAGAAATCCAAAAATGCGCCCCAAATCAGACGGCTACAGAGTATTCGCCACTTAACAGTCATAGCCATATTTTCTGACAGAGCCTGGAAAACTATTTTCCACATTTTGGATTTTCATTATACCTTATTATTTTCAACTAAATTTATCTAAGTAATTAATCTTTCACCTACAGCTGGTTTGCTCTTCCGTACGATGAGTTGCGTAGCTTGGGTGTTTTACCATTTGAGTGTTCCAACCTAGAATATAGACATAGATGGATAGAAAAAAAAGTACCATTTAACCCTTTGGCGAAAAGTGTCTGTAACAAGTAAGTACTAATGAATCTTAGTTTATTTCCCCAAAACTGATTATTAGTTTCGTTTATCATATTCCTTGCTTTCAAATCTAATTGTAGAAAGCAGAGGTTAGGTAGCTAAAAGTTAGGTTAGAATGGTCTGAAATGTATTTTTATGCTGTTATAAATTCGCATGTTTGGGTTGTCTCCCAACCCCAAGGTTTAATTCTAATATGGGTCCCTCTATACATGGAGCCTTTCTTCAATGGGACGTCATTCAACTACCAGACCTCAGTTAACAACATTTCTTTCAATTAAGCATTTTAAGTGCTTAATGAAACTTCTTTCATTAAACATAATCTATTCATTAGCAACACAAAGGTACAAAGAAGCTGACACAAAACATTTGATGATACAAGCGGAATGCATAATAGACACAATCAATATTTGTAAAGTCAACCGTGATCTTTACGAGGAATAAACAAAGGCTTGAATAAAAGTTTGCATCGAGTTCTGTTTAAATGTTTGCCGAAAGTAGGTGTTTTCAGTTTTGATGTCGCTATTGATGTTTTCTTAGTATTAGGTACTACATACATATTTTTTGACCTTGTGTTTATTCCCATATTGCTAGCACAATTCCATGTTATTGATATGGTACGTATGCATTTAATTTTTGGGAAACAAACAACAACTTTATAAGTGGTTAAAACAATGAACTCTTTTGGGGAAGCCCAATTAGACAACTTGCTGATTAATGATTATGGTAATCTATTCAATATTTCTGAGTTTAGTTTCTTTTTGGACTGGGAACACCAAAGGTTGGAGAAGGTTTCTTCTCTTGTATTGGTGCTTCCATCCTTTGATTTATAAATCAAGCACTGGATGATCCCTATCGTGACTCTCAGTAACTTTTGGCACATAAAAGTTAGAGAAGATTCCGGAAAGTTGGAGATTGTACGAAGTTGAGGTTCCCACAAATGTGTCAGTTGATATGACGGTGCTATAGTTCACAAATCTTTGAGTAGGACAAAACAAGGGGGCGATAGAATGGAAAAGTAGCCCCTTACAAAGGCTGAGGCGATAATCCTGCAACACACAAATGATACCGCTGAAGCTAAAGGCCCCAGGTTTATGCTATAAGATTGGGCGGGGGGGTTAACAAAGATATGTAAATCCGATATGTATAGTGAGATTTCATCTATGTACTTTGATCGATTCTCAGTAATATCTGGGGGTTAGCGAAGATGTGTGTTCGCCTATTCATTCTCACAACCGAGATCTTTATCAACGGTCTGCTGTTGGGTGGAAATCTATTTTCCTCTTGTAGTGGGAAATCGAATTGCCATCACATTTATCGATCCATACGAAGATCAGGAATCAGGTCGTATAGATAAGACTTCCAACGTTGATGTCAATAGAGTCGTAGCTTCTATTTCGCAGTTTGAAATCTATCGAATCAATGTTTGAAATACAATTTTGTGTTTATTAGGCAACAGGATTACTTTATCATAAAATAACTCTCTAAACACCAACACTTTACAGTTCCCTCCAAACGTAACAGAAGGTGATAAGTAAATCCCTTCAACGGTGCAATATACAAACGAAATAAACAAAGAATACCAACGAATAGAACAACTGAAATTAAACGAGGTAATAAAATGAAGCTCCTACCTACGCTTCATTTATCCTCAAATATTTAACAAAATTTATAATGAACTCAATTTTAAGTGGAACTCTTGAAAAAATGATTCCAATAGAACTATATCAACTGATTCGATCATCACAATTTACTGGGCTATTTTGGTTTATTATTCAATGATAAACCATTATAATCGCTCTTGAAAAAAAAAAAAATTCTAACCCCCCCCCCCCCCCCCTGAAAATTTCATGGTTTACGTTTCAAAGGGTGTAGAATCCAAATCTGCAATAACAATTTTTCCGTCCGTACGTACGCACAATTTCTCCCAAAAGGCTGAAGCAAAAAAGCTGAAATTTTCAGGAAAAATCCATGTTGGTCAGGCGACGCCCCAATTCTTGAGCCAGCTATCTCACTTACTTTAAAGTGTCCTTTAAGGGTTGTCAAAGTTTTGTAAAATCCCTAAAAAACCTCAAAAAAGTCAAGGCGGCTTAAATTTGGACTTTTTTTTGAAGAACTTTCCATGAGGAATCGAGTGAGCCCTTCCCCAGGTTCGTAGCTCAAACCATTCCCGATTTACGGTGCCAACGTTTGCTTTTATTTGGTTTATTATTGTTTATGTTTTCATCGCAGTAACCTAGTAATGTAGTGATGTAGTAATGGGGATACTGGAGTGAACTCCTAAAAGGCTTTTTAGCCGATACACGGGTTGAAGCATTCTGATGCGCATGAAACGCTGCAAATTCTTTCACTGGGGTTTATTATTCAATTGGCTTGCGTTCATGATTTGAATTTCTACTAAGCTTTGGAGTGTGCGTGTTTCACAGGTGATAGAGCGATTATTGAATTTCAGGAGGCACACAAATATGATCAACTGATCAATCCAAATAGGTATTTTGGTTGAGAACCGATTTACGTGCTCTTTGCATATCTCCTGAAATTCAATAATCGCTCTACCACCTGTAAAACACGCTCACTTAAAAGCTTAGTAGAAATTGAATCATGAACGCAACCCAATTGAATAATAAACCCCAGTGAAATAATTTGCAGCGTTTTTTTAATTCGATTTTTCGATTCTAAGCATCTTGCAACGTAAAACAGCACATTTTGAAGTCGGGTTTAAAATTATTGTTTTGTCTTGGTCGATAACAAAGGTTCATTATCCAAAATAATAAAGCAAAGGTCAAAAGGTCCGTTCGCAGTGTAAATCGTCCGAAGTTGAACGACCTACTGACGTTTACAGCAAGTACATTAATCATGTAATAACATTTAGAACTTGATTAACTTAGAATATTTATTAACTTGTTAATAACTTACTAGTACCGGTTACTACTGAAATCCTCAAGGCCTCAACCCTGACAATACTTGACAATTCCGATCACGATGACAGTTTGCATACAACGCGGATACTTAGTATTAATAACCCAGCTACAACTGGAACCTTCGTGGATACACCGTGTTTCGACGTGAGGGTCTTCCAACTCGCCTGTCCCCGGTTAAACATTCGGAAAATCGACTAGGGAGGCAAAATAAGAGAGGCCCCGGGAAAAAAAGGACGTAGTCCCCCATGAATAAGGGATATTTCTATATTCTGCTGCCTACAAAGAGAACTACTGACGCAACACGGCGGACGAAACCTTTCTTTCCATGAATAGGGTTTCCGCGTATGTAAGCAGAAATGTTCCAAATGTCTGCCGACTCTGTCGCACAACTGGAATAGAGGGCGCAGACTGGAATGAGACCGCGAAACCCGAATTTCCGATGGACCGTCGAATAATTCATATTTTTCAAATATATTTTTGAAAGCATCACACAAGGCACAGGAAATGGACAAGTTCTACATACGATTCATTCCTTAAACATAATTATTTAAGTAAGACGTGCAACTATTGTGGGTTTTATAGAAAAACATGTAACTGGGGCGATACGAAGGAAGTAGTTTGCCAGTTTGGAAGTGTGGTAAGAGGTAGGGATGGCCATCGAAAAACAAAATAACGATACATGATATACACTGTCATGGTTGTTGGTTGTGGTGTGACCACTTTCATTCGACATCGAATTGGAGCGTGTAATATGTTTATTTTTTGGAAACGTTTCGTCCCACTATGGGGACTTCTTCAGTACTGCATACAGCATAAAACATACATCAATATTCACTAGGGCCTATTTTTATCACATGTATCTCTATCATGATTGTCATTTTTAATAAAGTTAAATATTTCTCACCTGTCATTATATTAAAGTATATGTATTCAACCAACATCATAATAGTCAACACTCATGTGTTATTGTTGGAGTGATTTTCTCCTATAGGGAAAGAGTTGAGTTTGTTAGTTGATATAGTGATAATACTCATAATTTATATTCAGTTTTATCTTTTGTTAGTTATGTAACAGTTGTATTATTTAGCTTTTGTATATAATCATTGAAAATCCAGAAGGGAGTAGAGAGTTTTTTTTAAATCTCAAAATTTCTCATGAATTATGTTACAAAAAAAAAACTCTCTACTCTCTTCTGGATTTTCAATGATTATATACAAAAGGTAAATAATACAACTTACATAACTAATAAACATAAAACTGATATATATACAGGTAGTAATATATGTTGCATAACTCTTGAGTATTATCACTATATTAACTACAAACCGTGAGGATACACTTTTTCCCGAACGGAGCATACCCACAACATAAAGGGAAAGTTCAAGGAAGAATACCAGCCGAAAAGTTGAAGTAGAAAGCATCGTGCTGCAGAAGCGGTATTGAAACCAAGTGAAGGGATGTGTGGTGGCACCACAGAGTCTAAGCCGGAATCCTGCATTTATTGATGACATAATAAGACTGATGAAGTCCTCGTTGAAGGACGAAACGTATCTGACAAAAAATAAAGACTCATGCTCCAAAATAAGGGTGAATGAATGTGGTCACCCCATACCTACACCCCCTATGAAAAACATGTAATTGGGGCGATACGAAGGAAGTAGTTTGCCAGTTTGGAAGTGTGGTAAGAAGGGATGGCCATCGAAACATAAAATATCGATACATGATATATAACATATTTTCGAGAAAAAAGTGAAGTTTGGACTAGAAAAACGCCAACTAGATACAACGGTAAAATTGTTTGCAACCAATTTAGTTCCCTTTCGAACGGTGTAATTAGATTTCAATTCGCATGACAAATAAGGGAGCCATGATCATTTTAGTGAGACAAGGTCGAAAACAACTCAAGTTATAAAAGCGGAATAACTCCAAAATGTAGTCTAAGAAAAATTGATTTCTTGAAGGTATTGGTTTATTATTCAATAATAAACCATTGTAATCGCTCTTGAAAAAAAAAAAAAAAAATGCTAACCCCCCCTGAAAATTTCATGGTTTACGATTCAAAGGGTGTAGAATCCGAATCTGCAATAAAAATTTTTCCGTCCGTACGCCGTACGCACGATTTCTCCAAACGGCTGAAGCAAAAAAGCTGAAATTTTCAGGAAAAATCCATGTTCGTCCGGCGACGCCCCAATTCTTGAGCCAGCTCTCTCACTTAATTTAAAGTGCCCTTTGAGGGTTGTCAAAGTTTTGTAAAATCCCTAAAAACCTCAAAAAAAATCAAGGCGGCCTAAATTTGTACTCTTTTTGAAGAACACTCCACGAGGAACCGAATGAGCCCCTCCCCAGGTCCGTAGGTCAAACCATTCCCGATCTATGGCCCCCGATTTATGGTGCCAACATTTGCGTTATTTTGGTTTAACATTGTTTTTGTGTTGATATCAGTAATCTAGTGACGAAGTGATGTAGTTATGTGGATACTGGAGTGAACTCCTACAAGGCTTTGAATACACGGGTTGAAGCATTCTGATAATTTTCAGGAAAAATCAGAAAATCACTGAAATTTTCTTGCGAAAACGCCTAAGCTTTGGAGTGTGCGAAATTTCAGGTGATAGAGCGATTATTGAATTTCAGGAGATATGCATAGGCACGTAAATCTGTTCTCAACCAAAATACCTATTTGGATTGTTCAGTTGATCATATTTGTGTGCCTCCTGAAATTCAATAATCGCTCTATCACCTGTGAAACACGCACACTCCAAAGCTTAGTAGAAATTCAAAGCATGAACGCAAGCCAATTGAATAATAAACTCCAGTGAAAGAATTTGCAGCGTGTTTTTTTTTTTTTTTTTTTTGGAAATTAGTCGTGGGAACGACCAATAAAGTTTGGTTGGTAGAGTCTGATATACCCTGTGTAAGAGGTCAGTATTGTTGGTTATGGGTTTCCACGATATTACCATTCCTTTCAAAAACCCCACGAAGTTATTTTGTTTGGTCGGTCCTCCAAGGAAGTTGGGGTTTTCGGAATTTCTCCATTCAAAATCCTCAGCGGACATAACGACTCATTCCATCGTCGCGTAGTCGCTTGTCAACGGAATGAAAAATGCACGTCGACTCCCGCGAAAGCCGAGCGCCATTCAGGATAAGAGAATGTCTCTCGCCCCATTCTTCCGGCCTTAGGGACATCGCCTCGGCATCTCGAAGCAGTTAAGGGCAGATCCCGGAGCTAAGCTGCCGCTCAGTATCGCAGTAAATGACTTATTCAAGCCACTCCCCTCCATCACAACACTCACCCCTCACCAGCTGCTGAGGTCAGAGCCTCTGAATGAGCTATAAACCCCAAGGCATCATCTCACACAACTGTTTCCTCCCATCCCCCTTTTTTGTTGAGTTACTCTCAGGCTTTCCCACAACAGCTATTTATTATTACGTACCGCAAGATATAGGACTAGCCCTTATTGGAAGAAATCGAATTGACCCCAGAATAACCGACATCTCATGATTCCTCCGATTTCATGTTATTCATCGTGAGTCAAGACTTTTCAAAATTTCAGGCGTTGTGAAACAATTATTGGGGATGTTTGTAGATGATTAGGGATCGTTGAAGAAAATGAGAGGGTAAGGGGGGGGGGGGGGGAGGCCAGAATTCCCATAGTCAGTTTTGGAATCATTGTATGGGGAGGGGCCGCTTCAACGACACTGAGGCCACTGAATATCGTGCAAAAGTCGATCCTTAAAATAATTGCCAAAAAACCACCAAGATACCCTACTGCCGATCTTCATAACTATCTTCGGGTTTTCTCAGTCCACCAGCTATACATTAAATCATCTCTTGCTTTCTTCCACAAACATCCTGATTTTTTAAATTTTTTTAAAAACACTCCATACGTTTTTCGCCTCACTTCGCAAGCAGTAATACCTGCCCCAAAAACACGACTGTGGAGTACATCCAAACATATTTTTTACAGCTTGCCTTTTTTGATTTGCCACCTGCCGGAAAAATTGAGGATTCCTTCAAATTTCAGTAGATCTGTTTATAAAAAGAAAATTTTCTCTTGGTTAATCATGAATGGACTTAATAAATGTCAAACTCTTCTTACTAGCATGTATGTGAGTTGAGATGTATCTGTAGCTTATACTTATATTTCCTAATTTAGAATTACAAATTTGCTAGTTTATGCTCAAATTATGTGAGCTAATTCATGAAATTCAGCCGCAAGAAGTGTTTTCCTATTATTTTTACTATTATTGCTATTTTAAGTTTATTAATTAAATATACATTTTAAATAGATACTCTTTAGTTTAAGTAACTCCCCCTAACCGCACAGGGCTTGTCTTGCCCTATGGTCATGGGGTAATTCCAAGAACTATGTATCCTTCTGTCTCCAGTATGTCCATTATTTGTTTGGAATAAACTTTTTCATTCATTCATTCATTCCCTCAAACATTCCAACTGTCTCTCTAGGCGTCCGAAATCAAATGTCCATAGCCATCTTTTCAATCAACCAGCCCTAACCTTCTGTACAGGCCCGTTCAAACAACCCTAACCATGGTCACCTTTCCCCCAAGCTTCCCTAACTATCTCCAGACGTCCCTTCAACCATTCTTAACCATCCCTACCTACTCATCTTTTCCTTCAACCTATTCGAGACTTCTTCCTCTCTTCCTGCACCTATACATTCAACTTTCGGTTCTAATGATTTCACTTTTTCCAATCGGACGCTGCACTATATGACGCACTCTTAGCCACTAAAATATATTTAGGTAATCTCCAAGATGGGCTTCTTAACTCGCTTGTCGCTAAATATTAACTTCCTTGTCGCTCTAAAATGAAAACTACTCGTAGTTGCAAATATAGCTTTCCAGGACTCATGGATCAGGAGTGATCTTCAACTCATCAACTTCATCCGTTCCAACGACTTGCACTATTCTTTGACATCTGCTAGGAAGTGCAACATAGTTGGGGCACCTAATAAAGACATGAGACGCTGACTCTATCTTAGCACAGACGCACTGCGTATTGCCTGGATTTGTGAAGGTTGAAGTAGTCGAGTTTCTCTGCAAATTCGCCACATCCTGAGGATAATTAGACCACACAATGATCCACATCAATCAGCGTTCCAGCAAATCAATCAGCTTCAATCATCAATCAACTTCAATCAGTACATGTGCCTACACTGAGCACTTTGGGCGCTGGGACCACTACGATGCTACAGCTTGGAAGCGAATATGGAGGGGTATATGTCTTCCCTGCAATGCATCTACTGATACTGTGAGCGAGGATTGTGTGACCATCAAGAGTGCACTTCGCTGCTCCCACATAACTCCTGTTCACATCTTGCTCGTTTGATGCACTGTCAGGGCAAGCAACAATCACTAACAATGCCTGTCATGTTTTCCCCGAACCATCCCTAATAAACTCTAGACTCCTCTCGTCATCTTTTTCCTCAACCAACCCTAACCATCTTTGATGTCTTAGCCA
The DNA here is from genome assembly GCA_031894815.1 of Creontiades dilutus. NCBI lineage: Eukaryota > Metazoa > Arthropoda > Insecta > Hemiptera > Miridae > Creontiades > Creontiades dilutus. The sequence continues at coordinate 1,592,973 of JAVIWC010004007.1, forward strand.
TAATGTGAAATTAGAAGAATCGAGAGTGGTCGTCTATATTTGTATCCATTTGGTTTGCTCTTAATAGGGGCTGGTTTTATTTTGTTAACGGAAAAAACTGAAAATCTACAATCAAAACTTGGGGTTCTCATTTGAAATGTGTGTTACGATTATTTTTGGCATCATATGAGGATTTAATGGGGCCGTTATAGGAACTATCGATTTGAATTTTTTTCCAAAACATACTAATCGTTGGTTCTGGAGGAAGGAGGAATGAATAGTAAAGATTAGCATACACACACACACACACACTCATATATATTCAAAAAAATATTTTTCTAAATCCACTATGCAATACCAGGAATTTATACGAGTGATCCAAGACGAATTCCCTTTGAGAAAAGTAGAAAATTTGATTTATAGATTATGGAGACCGGATCTGAAGGTAAGATATTGAAAGGGAACCTTGAAGGGTCACGAGAGCAGATTCCACAATGAGCCATTCCCGAAAAGTACAATTTTTACCTCACTAGAACACAGCACGGATGAAGTATCGGTCGTAGTTTCTAACTCAAAACACTCGTCTCTTGAGAAAATATCAGTGAACCGAGGGATGCGAGTTAAAACGTTGATTTGGATAGAAAATCAATTCCCAACATAAATTATTCATGCAGCCCATTTTCCCAAATGTGGAACAACAGCCAATTTCCCGAGGGTAATAATGAACGCGGTTGAGAGGGATCGAATTCACGAGTGAACAAACTTTGATTTTGGTTGTTTTGCCCAATCAAATTGATTAATTCAGGATTTTGGAGTTATACAGTCTACAAAACTGAATGGGTTGAGGGAGAAAACGCCTCAAACTATTATCAAAAAGTTTTTATTTATTCACTAGATATCGCGTATACGTAAAGCACTGTTTTGTATGTACCACATTTACACGTCAAAATTATTTTACTCGTGAAACTAGTTTTACACGACAAATTGAAGATTTTAGTTATCAAATAGGGAAATACCATTTCAAATCGGAGTTTGAGCACACCAAATTGGATATTGGTTTTACACATCAAATTAAAATGTTACACGTCAAATGGGGAATACCATTTCAAAACGCTGCAAATTCTTTCACTGGGGTTTATTATTCAATTGGCTTGCGTTCATGATTTGAATTTCTACTAAGCTTTGGAGTGTGCGTGTTTCACAGCTGATAGTGATTATTGAATTTAGGAGGCACACAAATATGATCAACTGAACAATCCAAATAGGTATTTTGGTTGAGAACAGATTTACGTGTCCTATGCATATCTCCTGAAATTCAATAATCGCTCTATCACCTGTGAAACACGCGATATATCGCGTCCCATATAATGTGTAAAACCTCGGATTCGAAACGGAAAATATCTAATTTTATGTGAAAAAAACCGATTTGATGTGAAAGAGCTCAAATTTGATGTTTAAATGCAAGTTAGACGTAGTCTATGCCAGATATTTCCCCAGATAGGTGCTCGCCCATTGCATAACCCACAAATTCCCGGAAATTTTCATCAAAACAGGATGAAACTAGGAGTTAGGGTTGTTACAAGGATTTCATGATCGCAAATGTCCAGTGGGTACTAACGATGCTATCGTATTGAAATTTGTATGAGATCATTAGACCGTTCTTCCCTGACTACCTTCTACATTTGATTGAGATTGGAACCATTAGGACTAGTGAAAATGAAGCTTGCTAGATTTTACATTTCTGAGGAGACCATCTAACCCTCACCTCTCTTGAAAATTTCATGAAAATAGATGACAACTGTGAAAATTCTGATTTTGAACAGAAAAAAAAAAATTTTCCTTTCCTAAAATTGAAATCAATGCTTCCGCAACCTGAAGCTCGGAAACAATTTAGGAATTGCATTCCAAACGGTTCCTTCAACGCCATGCCTTCTAACAAAAGAGAACCACACAATGTCCACACGAAATACCTCTACATGTACACTAACAGTTTTCTGGCTTGCCAAATTATTTCGGTTCAACTTCGTGAACTAACAATTGAAAACAATTTCACAATATGGGGTTCCTACATTGATTTGTCGACACAAAAGGAACTTTTGATTTTTCCGCGCGGCAACTGGGGTTCACGAAAACTGGACAAAAAGTACCACGGAGTTTTCTATGTCCGCCCACTTCGGGACTTTTCCGTTCAGTACGTCGATGTCATTCTGGCCTACCTAACGCTCACCGAAAATACACTTTGGGACAACCCCCTTCCAGAAAAAAAAAACTCTCGACTTCACCTAACGAAAAAAACGGCTCTTCAATAAAAGGATATTGGTTCCAGCAACGGTTTAATCCGGAGAAACTTTTCTGATTTCGTTGTTAGGGCTCGGAGAAGGTTCCTCATGTATTCTGTACAGACTTTTAGGAGGGCGTGTGAATAAAGTATGTTTCCAGGGATTCAGACGACGACTGGAGGGAGATTTTTTTGTCGACTCTTGTTCAGCATGTACGAAGCTGGCACCTGACTATCAAACTCGAGTAGGCAGGGGAAGGAAAGTGGTCCACGAACGACGAGTCTATTCGTTTTATTATTCAACAAAGAAGTTTATAATATCATTTCCCTTCTTTATTTTTTACGTTTATGAAATAAAGAATATACTATGGTATGAGAGTATGGTGATGCACATTTACTACCACAACGAAACTTCTGAAGTAAAAAAGCATGATGAGCTCTATAGAGCTAATTGTGCAAGAATACCACCTGCTGTGGATGATGGTAATAATGCAGGAATGCACTAGGGCATAGAATCATGAGGATTTACTAATGAAGTGAGTAAATGTGCCTCCAACATCAGAATATCACTTTTGAAATAACAAAAAATATTCTTTCACTTTTTATTCAATTGGCTTGCGTTCAATAAAAACGTCGTTTCACAGGATAGAGCGATTTTGAATTTCAGGAGATATGCATGTAAATCTGTTCTCAACCAAAATACCTATTTGGGCAGTTGATCAATTTGTGTGCCTTCAAAAATTGCATCCTTGCACTACCTCCAAACTTAGTAGAAATTTTGTTCGCAACCAATTGATGCTCATGAAAGACTATTGAAACACCACAACGAAAAAAAGCTAGTACAGATTCAAATCATGAACGCAAGCCAATTGAATAATGAACCCCAGTGAAAGAATACTTATTTACCCCAGTAATAATATTGAATAATATTTACCTATATATTATCAGCGTTTCATGCATATCATAATGCTTCAACCCGTGTATCGGCTATAAACTATCAACATCGGCTATCACTCCAGTATCCACATTCACTACAACTCGACGCTATCGGCATCACTAGGTTACAAACAAACAATAATAACCAAAAAACGCAAATGTTGTCACCATAAATGGGGCCATACATCGAGAATGGTGACCTACGGACGTGGGGAAGGGCTATGGTGTGTTCTTCAAATAGGTAAATATTTAGGCCGATTCGACTTGTTTTGAGGTTTTCAGGGATTTTACAAAACTTTTACAGCCCTTAAAGGGCACTTTAAATTGAGTGAGGGAGCTGGATCAAGTATTGGGGCGTCGTCGGACCAAGGTGGATTTTTCCTGAACAGATCTTTTGCTCCAGCCGTTTCGGAGATATCGTGCGTAAACGGACGGAAAAATTTTTATTGCAGATTCGGATTCTACACCCTTTGAAACGTAAACCATGAAATTTTCATGGGGGGTTAAAATTTTTTTTCCAGAGCGATTACAATGTTTTATTATTGAATAATAAACCAAAAGTCAGGAGCTTTATAATGAATTTTGGCAAAGGTACAAAAATTGCAGCACTACCTAAAACCATGGGAACTTTTTGTCGAGTAAAAGATGATGAACTGTAACCACCACAACAGCATTAGTGACACTGAACAACAAATTATGGTAAGACCGCAAGAATAGCACCCGCTGTAGATGCAGTAGGACAGAATCATGTGAATTTTCTGATGGAGTAAGGTGATATACTTCAACCGTTGGAACAACAGTTCTGAAGTAGCAATAGTATCATTAACTCAACAAGGTCAACTGTGCAAGAATCTGCAGTAGCTCTAGCTATGAAAGATGGCAATTGTGCACAAAGGAGCTTGAGCATAGATTCATGGGGATTTACTTATGAAGTAAGTGAATGTATCTCGAACACGAGAAAATATTTACGAAATAGGAATAGCCTAAGATGATGAATTGTACCCACCATAACAACACTACTGACAAAGATCGTGAACTGGACAACGAATTATGGTAAGGGCGCATGAGTAGCATCCGCGACAGCTGCAGCATGAGGATTTTCTGATGGAGTAAGGCGATGAACTTCTACCATCTCAACAATAACTCTGAAGTAGCAATAGCACATGCACAATGAATTCTGGTAAGTGTGCAACAATATCATCTACAGTACCTATGAATATTGGTAATTTTGCAAGAATGTGCTAGCACATAGCATCAACGGGATCTTCTTATGTAGTAAGGAAATTTACTTCAAACGCTAGAACATTATATACTTCTGAAGTTGTGGTAACAAAATCCTGTTCATCTAGATAACCCCACAAAACTGCCTCAAGTCTCAAACCCACTTTGAAAACTCTACACACGTTCAAATCGTCGTCCCGACCGCTTCACGCGCTATCTCATTTGCGGCATCTCTTCCTCACCCGAATTTCCCTTTCCCTCGCCCTCGAAAACTTTTCAACCACCCCTCGGCTACCTGCGACAACGGAGGTGGGAAATGGAACATCGACCGCTTTTTATAAAAACGTTGCCTCGTAGACCCTCAACGCAGAAATTAGCGCTTAGTTTTCTCCCTGGAATGTGTGTCCCGGGGTAGAAAACTGAAAACTCGATTTGATACAACCGTAGATAGCAAGTTTCGTTCAATTAAAAGTTGATGGGGCGGAGGGGGAGACGCAAGATAAATTGTTGAAGAGGCCCGAGGGCATCCGAGCGGTTTTAACCCTGTCCGGGGGAAGAGGAAGTGGAAAAGGGCGTTAAAACGGCTACAAATCTTTTGAAGTTCTGAGCGAGAAACAGGAGGAAATACCTGCCGTTGTTTCGCACCGCGGGGAAGCCGATACCGTAATTATTCAAAGGGTTCGTCTCTAAGGGTCCATCTACGGGGTGTATCTCCCTTTTTCAGGGTCGGACTCAAAAGAAATCCGTCATCTTCGCCCTTCAAAAGAGCCAGAGCGGAGAGAGGAAAACGCGTTTTGTTTGAGCTGAGCGCTTAATTCGTTTTCCCCGGGTAAAACGGACGCGGTAGATATCCACCGGCATTCTACCATCACGAGCAGCGAAGCTCCTTTGTTTCGGCTTCCGGATTGACAAAAAAAATCCTCAAAGATTCGTTTAACTGGAGTAGTGTATGGGACGCTCAGCATCCACTTTGCACAGAAATGCATGCGACTATTTGCAAAGGGAATGGGCCGAACAATCGAACAAAGGTTCACTATTTCCCAGAGTAGTAAAAGTTATGTAAAGTAGACAACCGTGCCTTTTGGGGCTTTATGTCTGAATGCCACTGGGGTCGCGGACGTCATCAGCTGTCTTCCTGAAGGAGGATCAAAATGTGATCTGATGAATCCCTTAGAGCGGCGCCTATACGTTCAGTATTATTGGACAGTATTCTGATTCGTACAATATAATTGATCGTGTTAGGGAGAGATTAAAAGATTGAGCAATATACTATATTGAGCAATAATGTATTTCGAGATGCAGATTATACACACCGAAGTAGATTCTTCCCTTTTCAAATTGAGGATTATAGCCATCACAAAAGAGGATATATAGGGTGTCCCAGGAGTTATGCACTATCCGACTCCTACGTGCTCTACAACTCATTTCCGTACAAAAATGCCTCGTAGCAATTTTTCGCCAGAGGCCTCATTTCCGAGCTACTCGCGATTTAATTTTTTTTTTTTAGTGTTCTCGATCTTATGTCATTAAAACTGTCATAACTCCCTCGATTTTGGAGATAGCTCAAATTTGATGACACCGCTAGAAGGAGCGTTAATTTTTCATCTATATTAAATAGACATTAAGTCAGAAAATTTATTTTTTATTGCATTGAAGATGCGCGATTGCTGCGGGAAGTGGCAGTTTTCTCAAAATCTTGAAATCGCCTGTTTTTCATCTCGCCTAGAAACCCCATGAATGCTTGACGCAGAACTGTGCAGGCCTGAAAAAACATGCGCCGAACTGTCTGCATTCCAACGATGTAGTCGTTTGGTTTTTAAAAATATTTTTAGTCGCGGAAATGGTTTTTAACTGCAAAAAAACGTGTGTTTTTCGTTAAAATTAAGGTTTTTCCAAAAGTCTCGACGAAAAAAGGTTGGAGGCGAGATATACGTAAATTTTCTCGTTGAATCTAATAGTGACAATTCCTCTCAAGTGACGATTTAAGTTAGTTTTGTCGGATGTATAAACTCGTTCGTTTGTGAACAGCGTCTACGGCATTCCTAAGCGGTCCGCCCAAAGTAACGATAATCGAAGAGCCGAGAGCTTGAGTTCATTTACGATTAATTGTGGTGAGTCATAACTCCAAAATTGAGGGAGTTATGACAGTTTTAATGACATAAGATCGAAAACACGAAAAAAAATCTTAAATCGCGAATAACTCGGAAACGAGGCCTTCGGCAATAAACTGCAAGGTGGCATTTTCTTTCCGGAAATGAGTTGTACAACACATAGGAGTCGGATTGTGCACAAGTCCTGGGGCACCCTGTATCACTAAACAAGACCTAATGTTTGAAAATTGGGAAAGCTACGGAGGAAGCATTGTCTTGGTCAGGGGCGAGGATATGCAATGACCCGCACGACCCCCGGTCTTGAAGGAGGGGTTGGTTTGTGCGCCGTGTATAATCAACCCCAATCTGATTTGGCCGTAGCATTGGGTGTTGCAGTGTTGATATTTTGTTGTTTCTGACCAAATTCAGTTTTATTTAAATGTTATTGACTCGAACATGTTATGCAGTTGTTGGACATTGGTAAGATATAGTGGTTTAAATCGAGTTCATATTAAGAGTTAGAGTTTAAAGAATATTGTTAAGATATAAACCAAAAAATAAATATTTAAAAATGAAAAATGAAAATGAATTTGCTTTCAGTTGAGTAGCTATACCACAAGTCCACAGGGTCCATAGTGTCAGCAAAAAGATGAATGCAACTCATCGCAATCAATCGTAAATGAACACAAGCAATAGCCATCTCTCGGCTCTTCGATTATCCTGACTTTGGCCGGACAGCGTAGGAATGCCGTACACGCTGTTCACAAACGAACGGGTGTATGCATCCGACAAAACTAACTTAAATCGTCATTGGGTGGTATGGCGTCTTCACCATTCGATTCAGCGAGAAAAGTTACTTATATCCCGCCTCGAACCTTTCTTCAGCGAGACTTTTGGAAAAACCTCAATTTTGTCATAAAACACGTTTTTTTGCAGTTGAACACCATTTCCTTAACTAAAAATATTTTTAAAACCAAAACGACTACATCGTAGGAAAGCTGACATTTTGGCGCACGTTTTACCTGGCCTGCACAGTTCTGCGTCAAGCATTCATGGGGTTTCTAGACGACATGAAAAACAGGCGATTTCAGGATTTTGAGAAAACTGCCATTTCGTGCAGCAATCGTACATCTTCAATGCAACCAAAAAAGTTTTCTGACATCAAATAGATAGAAAATTTAACGCTCTTTCCAGCGGTGTCATCAAATTTGAGCTATCTTCAAAATTGAGGGAGTTATGACAGTTTTAAAGACATGAGATCGAAAACACGAAAAAAATTTTGAATCGCGAATAGCTCGGAAACGAGGCCTCTGGCAAAAAATTGCTACGAGGCATTTTTGGTCGGAAATGAGTTGTAGAACTCGTAGGAGTCGGATTGTGCATAACTCCTGGGACACCCTGTATAGTTATACAAGATTCAATTCTGGGAAAGCATTGAACAAATCAAAGAGTGCAACTAAAGGTAATAGAAAGGTGGCCGTAACAAGGTTCCAGGGTAGCGTGTCAGGGTCGTGGTTGGTTCAGGGCGCACTGAGGATTTTCTTTGTCTCGATCCCAAATTGACTTTTTGGAAACAGGAGGAGGACGGTCAGAATTTGGTCTGATGAATCCCTAAGAGCGGCCTGTACACGTTCAATATTATTGGACAGTACAATGATTTGTACAACATAATTAATCGTATGAGGGAGAGATTGAGGGAGAGAGAGTTGAAAGTGATTCAAAAAGTTGAAAATATATTGGACACACGGGAGAAGACTGCGCAATCTTCCTCCAGCCTGGTAGTATCAACTATCAACTTGTCAACTACGCTCCACCATGATGAGTGAGACAAGTGATAAGCACAACGAAAAACAATTTATTGTTGAATTCATTGAGACTTATCGTAGTAGTCTCCCGACGTTCTAGGATGTCAAGTCCAAAGACTTTAGTAATCGGGCAAAGAAGGGAGAACAATAATCGTATTGTGTTGGTAGAAAAATACCGCGAAAGGTACCCGGACGCTACGAAACCAGATGTTATACAAAAGACAAATTCTTTGTAAAAACTTTCGATAAGAACGAAAACGGATTCGTGATGTCGACAAAAGTAGAGCAGGTGCGGACAATGTTGAACCTTCGCTTTGGTATTTAGAACAAACGAGGTTTCTTCAAGTTCAAGAAACTCCTGCTGGTTCAATCAGCACGATGGACTTATCTCAGGATGTGGACGGAGACATCAGACCTGAGGATGTCCACAATGAGGAGCCTGGGGATGAATCTTGAAAGTTTTGCCAGCACAATGCGTTTGTACGCCTGGGTGCGACATTGCGAAATATATTGCACAACCATCAATGTCGCCTTCATACAGTACCACTTTTTGTACAAATAGAAAATTGAGTAACAACTGTGAGCCTCTAGGGCCTGCCTAAACATATCGTGCGTCTAGGGGGCGCTTAAACCTATTCATTTCATCGGCGAAATGTTTAGATAGGGGTCCATCGTACAGAATTTTCAAAACTACTTCGATGGGGAACTTAGCGGTCAACCATCCTAGTACTCAACACGCTCGACTTTACTTAACTTCTTCGCTAATGGCTGGAGAAACGGTTCATTAAATCGCCTAACCCCTGCGGCTTTTTCGGAGTGGATAAACCATCTGGTGAAGGAGGGGTGGGGTATGCCCCTTTAATCGGTAAGGTTAAATTAACTTTGTGGATAAACACCGCCATATTTGTGGTACTTAACACTTGAAAGTGTTCCGAAAGGCTTGCTAAACTACCTTCACTCTCAAGTAAATCGGATCACCACCTTAGTCACAAGACATACAAGAGTTCCTCTAAACTTCCAACGAATTTACATTTTAAAGATTAATTGCGACCCCTGAACAATGTGAAAAAATTAAACAGCACAAGTCATGTCCACAAAAACGAAATTCGGGCTAATTGAAAATTTGTCTTTCAAACTCGAAGTTTTATTGTTAAGATCTCAGAAATTAGAAGAACGTTGGCCAAGTCGGGCGTGGCACGTAGCTTCCCTCGTTTAGGTAATATGAACGTATAGCACGCAAATTTTACACATTGTCGAAAGTTGTAGAATAATATGAATCGGAGAGTCGGATTAGAATATTGAAGGACTCATTCAGACAGAGGTTTGAACCATTCAGTATCACATTTACGCAATAGTACACATCTTGCAAGCGAAAAGATGTCATTTTCTATAAATTTAGACACAAAATCGACTGGGTTAGGTTTCAGATCCGAAGAAATTCAACCTTGTCCCAATTTCTCAACCTAAAAGTGACCCGCCGACCTTCACAATGACACAAGCATTGTTCAAAGAATAATAAACCCGTTTGTTAAAACTGGAGATTTTAGGTTATTTCAACGATAAGCCTTTGTAATCTTATAGTGAACATTGTTTATGACCCCCCTCAAATATTGTCTTTTTGTGCGTAGATTCTAAATCTGCTCTCTAGGTCCGCCGTACTGGCTATGAAAAATCTTAGAAAAGATGTAAAAAAATCCGTCCTTTCGCTCACGGATTCCACACGGAGTCTAGTTGCCGTAACTTCTAGGCAGCCCGATCATCTCAAATTCATAGACGCTTACTGCAAAAACTTATCAAAAATGTTCCAAAAACGTGGTTTGTCGAGGTTTTACTTCAAGTGGAGTATCATTTCTAAGTAATTTTTGGCGCTACATCTACTGGGATCGGTTCCACATCCGTCGAAATTCGCCCATACCAAATAATCGAAATTCCTGTATTTAAAAGTGATGCCCCGAACCTCATAATGAAACGAGCAATCACGAATTATTCAATAAATAATAAACCCAAGTGTTGAAATAAATGTCAATTTTTAACACAATTATGCGAATAAATTTTTTAATGTCCTAGTTTGATACGATTTTAATCTAAAGTTAAAAATTTGTTTGAGTGAGAACTAAAACAAATAAAAATTTGTCGAAATTTCTGAAATTAGTTTGGGAAATTCCGAATCTGAGCAGGGAAAGCTATATAGCGGGTTTTTCTTATTGTAAAAGTACGCATTGGAAACCTCAGAACATTCAAACATAAAGTGGTGTGGAAAGCCGTGATTCTCCGCACAGCGGAACAAACCTTCCTCCGCATCAAAATTGACAACGAGCCAACAGTTCTTGCTGCAAGCTCAGCACGCCTGACTTGAGGTGAGGTTAATTAAGCTCCGGAAATTCAATTAATGAATAATTCAACGAGAGGATTTCTGCTCATACCAAGATGTGATTGATTATACTCGTAATGAAGTCATGACACCTAATTCCAATCTTCAGGTGGTTCCAACTTACCTGAAATCAAAAAGCAGCTATTAGACGGGCGGTTTATCATTTGATTTAATTGGCAGTTATATACGCTTATTCAGTAGCAAATACACCTTATACCTAATGTTATACGAGTAAAACATACAAGTATTGGTTTAATATTTCCAATACTTAGGAAGCCACCAAGAAGAAAAATATACATATATAACCTCCCCACTCGTTCGAATTCGTTCGAAGCTTTCCTCTAATTCTGCTTCAAATTCAACGTGTAAATAGGAGGAAGGTTTGCTTTCTCTTTCTGATGATGTACAATTTCTTTCTGATGATGTACAATTTCTTTTCTCCAAAAGTAAAACTGTTGTATTTTATACTATTCTGCACAATTCTTGCCTGCGTGCTCGTGGACGTTGCTGCAAGCCGCGTGAACCTTGGGTGGTGTAAACCACCACAGCCACAGCGCAGGGCCTTATTCGCACGTACTTAATGCCAAAGCTGACCAGTTGGGCATGTTAAGGCTCCTTGAGTTGGACAGTAAAGTTCGCTCTTAGCTAGGTTTTCCACCTGGTGTCCCAAATGCCTTTATCCATGCACTGGTCATGGCCATAGAACTATATATCTATATATAGTTCTATGGTCATGGCCAGCGGGCTCGGCGTTGTCTCCTTTTAGTCCAGCCCCAAGGGGGGTCCTCTAGCTAGGAGGTCCCCGCACTGATTGACTTTCTCAAGCAGCAGTAGACTGTGCTGCGACTGATTAATTGAAAATGCTCAAAACCCAACCTCATCTGATGAGTTCGCTGCTGTTCTGCACGATTCAGTGGATGCTAATAACTCCGACACTGCAGGATTCAAGGCGCAATAGAAATAGACCTGCGGTCACTATCATTTTATCTGGGTGGCTGCAATAGAAACTGCTGTGAGTGTTCCCAAACGAAGTCGTGGGGGAGTCACCACCCTTTGCCGTACTTGTCAGGGTAAGCTTGAAAATTTCTATCATGTGGTCCGAACTTGAGGTGGTCGCACTCTACGTCATGACAACTTGCGACAGGGATGTGGAAAGGGAGAGACCATATGGGTCAGCAAAATTCCAGGATATCCAAATTGTCAGGAGCAACATGGACATTGAGCAGACCTGGTAGCCTATGATGAAGCACGAACGACCTTTGGCATGATATATCTGAGTTAAAAGAAGTGGCGCCAAAAAATATCATCTGAACTTCTCGAGTTGTGGCAAGTACTTCGTGGAATCACTATCCACATTTTTCAGGGGTCTTACCTCAACTGATGGCGATTTCATTGGAACACTTCCCTTCATCGGTCTCTCCCTCAATTTTATTTGTTTTTATAGTTTTCTATTTAACGTTGTTCTCCCCCCACCTTTGAAGACCCTTATAACGAGCCTAATAAGTATTTTAGATCTAATTTTGATGAAAGTTTCAGGAGATGTGCGAGTTATAATGTGGATGGTCCACGAGTTGATTGATCAAAACCATCAACAAACGTAAAATTCACCAAGCACCATTTTCAGGCTAGTGCTAGTGCTAGTGGTTCGATAGCGCTAAACATTTCAAAGGTCGAAAAAGAAAATCTAATATTCCCATGATCTAGACCCGCAATACGTGTCGACTAACTTTTTGAAGGAGTTGATTTTTGAAGGAACATGCCCGAAGCATTTCTGCGAAAAAAATCGTTGTGACAAGCTTAATGTTATATCTTTTGAGATAATCTACAACATTTCAAAAAGTCTTCAGATACGGTCATGTTTCTTAGACGAGGAGCTATGTGCCACATTCAACTTGGCAGTCGTTTTTTAACCTTCTTCACCTTCGATTAATCACAATGTTTGTTCTACCCTGGTAGGTAGACCTGGAGGCACTTAGCTCATTACATAAGAGGCTGACGGTAGGAATTTCATTACACCGGTATTATTTTTATGACGTCGTTTCGAGTTAAGTAGGCGATGGAGCGGCCTAAACCCACAGCTGAGATCATAATTGATTCACCACCGAGGGGCGGCAGTTGTACTAGATAAACAGAGCCGAACCCAGCTGCGAGAGCCAGGGGGTCAAACTAATAGGTGTATATTACACCGTCTACATTATCATTGTAGGCGCCCCCTTTCCATTTGTAGGCATTGTAGGGCCAAAGGAGGGGGAAATTACTTCAAAAGTTAGTCACAGGGGGCGGGATTCCAGGCTCTGTATATCACGGGGCTTTACCTAACCTAGCCGACTCACCAGCCTGCAATCTAACCTTCCGCACAATCTCAGTGTCCCTTAACTCGAAGTTAACTCCAAGTTTTGATTGTTTGTACTGGCTAAGGGCGGGGGAAATGGCACTCCGTCAATATAAACTTGTAGGATTCAAATCATCGTCACGTGCACTAATCCTTAATCCTCTCGGCGGTAACCTGCGAGTCTAATTCCACTAGAGCTGTCATCCCTTTCGTGACACTTCTCGTAAATACATTTCCCACTTGTCGAAGCCTCTCGCCACCTTTGTCAGCAATTGGAATCAGACTATCGTAAATAAACTTTATTCCAACCATTGTCAATTAGGATTAATCAGCCAAATGTCATCGTACAAAGCTACAAAACTAAGCTAAATTTCCACATTTCTCAAATATCAACAAATACAATTTCAGACGAAAGTTAATAAGCAAGAGTCATGCAGCCATAGTAGCCACATCGAAATTTCCAAAATTATGGTATTACATTTAATTTAAATGTGAGCAATTAGCGTGCAAAGAAATGGCAATTTTTTTTCTTAGAATTTTCTTTCTTATAAAATACAGCTATTGTAACGGCTCAGAAAATTTTCAAAATTTACTTCATCGAATTTCTGTTTGAGGCATTCTGAAATAATTCCTGGATTTCACAACCAGCTCCACACCCATCTCTCAAAATTTCAATTTCTGGGGTTAAACAAAATTTTCATTCATTTTATATATCTACTTCTTTTATTTTTTTAAGACTTTAAATCTGTCCAAGTTGCGCAATCATGCGCAATCGACATCAAATTTGTTTTTTCAAATGGAAACCCCCATTTTTTATTGCAGATTCAGATTCTACGAATTTCATGAAAATGTGACCCCTCAACCGATTTTCATGGACGAGCGCAACCCGCTCAGCGTGTGTTTCAAGATGCCCAACGACGAAATTGCGCACAAATTTTATTCGGGGGAATCCCAAGTGTGGCACATGAAATTTAATTGTTTTTCGACGGTGAATCTCTTGGTGATGTCAGTTTTATGATTTGACTGGATGAAATCGAATTTTCACTGTAAATTACGGTGGGTTTTCGTGAAAAATTGAAATTTTCAGAGATCTTTTCTCTCTTTTTTCAGGAAATTAATTCCGAAAGTAGTATATAAAACCTTAGTCAATCAAATAATAAATAATTCATAGTTACAAAGATGAAATAATTCATTAATATTTCGAATGAATCTTTTTTCAAGCTCTAATTAATTAAACTTTGTTAGTAGTAATATTCTGCTGCAAACAGAAATTTTACTATTGTAAAGCCTTTTTTGTGATTTTTTTAAGTGAATGTTTTGGAATTTGCTGTGGTCAAGAAGAATTGTCCAACAAACCTATCCTTTCTTTAGAATACTAGATTTTTTTGACGAAAGAACGAATATTTTATCTTGATCCGAGGGAGAGTTGTCGAGTCGAATTTTACGGTCTTCATTTTTCTAATACTTGATTATTGTTACGTAAAGTAGTACAACAACAATGAAACATTAGTATTACTATCATTATTTCATGTAGGGGAAGGTGGGGTAATCAGAGACACGGTCAATAAGAGACATGAGGATTTTAAAATATCCCGCGAAGCTGTATTTGTCCAAAAAGTGCCTACAGAGGTCACCAGGGGTCTGATGTAAAATTTTAGAGGGTTAGGAAAATCCGCAGACACATTCCGTGGTAACACCGAGTAATCTACGAAAACCCTTCCTTTCAAAGTGAGGTTACGCGTGTCTCTTATTATCCGTCAGTGCTCCGTCCGCCCAACAACCCGGCTTATACGAACTGGTAAGTTTTTCCAGACTTTTCTTATGCAATTCTCTTCAATATCTCTTTGCCGGATTCCTGTATGACCACTCCTTAATTATGTGATAGTACTTTATGATGATAATATTATGTGAAAATTGTCCAAAGCAGTGACAAGTAGGAAGAAAAAACGGTGCTTTGTTCAACCTAATTTGTTTCTTTGTAGTGCCCTTCAATTTTGAACGCTTTTTTAAAAGTAAATTTGGTTTGTGCAGCAATGGGCTGTTCCCAGGACCTCAGAAATGAAATTTTTAAATGGCAGTTTTGGTGAAAATTTTTGAAAATTTGAAACTTTTTTTGGTGTTAACCTGGAAGCCTGAAACTTTTAGGGTATTAAGAGACAGGTTGCCACTTGTCTCTTATTACGTTAGAACGTCTCTAGAAGTGTTTCTGACTTGCCCATTGAAGATTTTTACATCTGTCTCTTATTGACAATAGGTGGGCAATAAGAGACAAAGGCCCCCCCCCCGAGAAAATTCGACTATTTTCTCTCTTACCTGAATTTTGCTATAAATCTCAAAAAAATCGTGGGGTTTCTATTTGTTACGAAGTGCTTACACAAACATTTGCGACCTTGAAAAGTCAAAGGTTCGGCCAGAAAAAATTTTTTTGTCTCTAATTACCCCACCTTCCCCTACTTCCATTGATTTGTATTTTATTGTTAAGGAACAAACAAATTGGACAGATTGACAGGCGGCCATTGACGTGCATCCGTTCTTACAGAAATTATGGGCCAGCCGTTATCTTCTCAGAAAAGACGCCGGTATGTGGATCACGCAGGAAAGCGTGCGGGACGGTACTTCCTTCAGCTCGGCTTAGTTCGTTTTGTTTATATGCTGTTAGTGGGAAGTCGGCTTTCCTCTCAGTTGTTACCTGTTTCCTTCGATCCATCTTAAAACCCGCAGGATAGGGTGAGAGGACAAGCCCTCCTCTCCCATACGACACCAATCCGTTCAACCCCAAGAGGAAAAATCTCTCACACGTACCCCATATTCCCTTCGGTTATGAATCCAGTGAACAATGCCGAAGGATTGCTTTATTTCGTTAGTGGCTTCCACCAGGATTACGAATCCTGATGCGATGGAATAGCGTGATAACTCGATAGGATTGACGGCAGGAAAGTCATGCCGTAAGTGGATACGAGAGGATTGTGAATCATTTCAGCTTTTCTCCAGAATTTCCCAGAGGAAAGAATGCCGGGTATGAATAATCGTCCACGGCTAGCAAACATTCACTTGGTAAGCCAGTGGATGCCCCAATTTCGAATGAGATTTTCACTATCAACGATTCCATCTTCTTGAAGAAGATAAAAACTTGACCAAGTGTAATCGAAAATGGGTTGACAGGGAATTTCGAAAATTACGAGTATTCTTCGTATCGTCATTGAATAAATCACGTTGTCACTCTTCATTACGTCTGCCCCACTTAGAAGATTTGAGATAACTATGGAGAAGGGAGGAGGATGAAGAAAATCGTATTTCTGAGCAAACAACGGAATCGAACTAACCAACCCCTGTTCACTTCTGGGAACCATAAAACAGGGGGTGGGGGAGAAAACTTGTTAGAGGTTGAAGGGGGGTTTAATAGCTTTGTTTGCCTTCACATCAGTTCTACTGACAACAACAAACTAAAGGCTTCTGCATCCTCAACAACCGCCGTTGAGGGATGCGCTTTTGCACGGGAATCGAGTGTTTTCTGCAGTATCCGGCTTAGACATCGTCGGAAACGTTCGATATTGCTGAAGTTACGATGCTACTAATGAAATATGAAGTGGAGAGGGAAGTACTCCAATCTACGGACGACCTAATGCCGGAGGGAGTTCGATTGGTACTATTGTATTGACCAAAGCCGAGAGGCCGCGAAGGTAATAACAGTACTCACGCTTCAACAAGGGGCAGGATGAGTGTTTCAAGCGAAAGGGCAGTCAGAAGTGCTACCAACTACAATGAACATTTGAGCATCATTGAGTCGCTCAGTTCCAAAAGCCACTTTGCATAATTTTCGAAAAATTCAAGCTAACAATCGATTTCAATTAAATCGAATAACGACGTTTTTTTCTTCCTCAGCTCACTGCATCCCTCCCAAAACAGTCCTGAATAGTCGTGTTGCTTTCCATAACCCTGAAAGTCCAATGGGATTAGAGTTCCAAAAAGTCATCTGCCATGTTCATCTAACTTTTTAAGTTTCAAAACTCACCCACTTTGTCCCACATTATTACTCCCCATTCTTTATCAATCCTTGTCAAAAAATACTTTATCCACTGTTTTTCTCCTTCAGTCCTTTAGTATTTTCGTATAAAGGAAAAATTATGTCACAGATAACATCCAAAACAATAAACCTGTCACTATAAAAAAAACTGCAGGACGTCAAAGCTTTGTTGAAAAAACAATTCAAAGACGATTGAGATGCTCGTATATGACAAACGAAAACCGATCATCCCTAAACAGGCAAATAATTCGATTATGGAAGAGGAACCATATGATGCCTTGACTTTGCTTTCTCACCAATTCATTTATTTATTTTGGTTTATTATTCAATAATAAACCATTGTAATCGCTCTTGAAAAAAAAAATTCTAACCCCCCCCCTGAAAATTTCATGGTTTACGTTTCAAAGGGTGTAGAATCCATATCTGCAATAAAAAATTTTCCGTCCGTACGCCGTAAGCACGATTTCTCCCAAACGGCTGGAGCAAAATATCTGAAATTTTCAGGAAAAATCAACGACGACGCCAAAATTTTTGAGCCTGCACTCTCACTTAATTTAAAGTGCCCTTTAAGGGTGGTTGGACTCTTTTTGAAGAACTTTCCATGAGGAATCGAATGAGCCCTTCCCCAGGTTCGTAGCTCAAACCATTCCCGATATACGGCCCGATTTATGGTGCCAACATTTTCGTTTTTTTGGTTTATTATTGTTTATGTTTTCATCGCAGTAACCTAGTGATGTAGTAATGTGGATACTGGAGTGAACTATTAAAAGGGTTTATAGCCGATAAACGGGTTGAAGTATTCTGATAACTATAAAAAACGCTGCGAATTCTTTAACTGGGGTTTATTATTCAATTGGCTTGCGTTCATGATTTGAATTTATACTAAGCTTTGGAGTGTGCGTGTTTCACAGGTGATAGAGCGATTATTGAATTTCAGGAGGCACACGAATATGATCAACTGATCAATCCAAATAGGTATTTTGGTTGAGAACAGATTTAAGTGCTCTATGCATATCTCCTGAAATTCAATAATCCCTCTATCACCCGTGAAACACGCACAGTCCAAAGCTTAGTAGGAATTCAAATCATGAACGCAAGCCAATTGAATAATAAACCCAGTGAAAGAATTTGCAGCGTTTTTCGTGAGAAACACATGTTTCCCGTCAGTTATATACAAATATAATTTAATAGGTCATGAATAGCACAGAGCTAATTTTATGTACTGTGAATATAAAACATTGAACCATTTCAAGAATATGTGAGCTGATTAAATGCCAGCAAGGGAATTGCCAACGAATGATTGGTTGTATTTTACGTCATGCACAATAGCGGGAATAGCAGCTCTGTTTGCCATGCGAATCATTTCTGCTTGACAAACTACCTATGGCGAACGTACTCGTATCAACAAGCGCAGGGAAGATATGCGCTTTTGCAATCGTGCACGGGCTCCTGTTCTATATACTTTCACAATGTGGAATAGGGTTTGAAAAGCATTTTCGAGACCGTTGATGGGAATGCCGTGTTATTTTCGATGCATCCGCCGGATGATTGTACAAAGCTTTAATCTCTTTCAGTCTCAAACCCCATTCATTCGTTTCGCCCTCTCGAATTGTAGAATTCCCGACCCTCCGGCGTTTAAATAATAAATCATTTGGAAACTATTTACCGGAGAGGGAACGCCGGGTATTCGTTGGCGATCTGAGACGAACGGTTCATTATACCAATTTATCAGTTTATTATTATCTCTAATCAGATTTGCAATTAACGAGGTTTTTAGAATCTCCAACGGCTCTAGTTAGTAGCCAGAGGACTTACCCAATTACCTACTATACGAGATCAGGAGCAGGTCGCCTGATAATCAAAGTGCCAATATTTCGAAGAATGGCTAAGTAATGGCTGAGAATTCGGGAGTGGAAAACAGTAGACTTCCACGAATCAGCCTGCAACGATTGTTGGCACTCAAATTCTTTTTGGGGGAGCTAAATTGGGCTTCGCAGCTCTGCTGACAGTGATTGGAAGCAGTGAAATATTGAACGGAGTAAATGTTGAGATAATTAAACCTAGGTGTTCACCATTGAAGGAAAGGTTAGTCGAAGCTGGGAGTTTATTTCCTCAAATCTTCGTTCAGGCGATCGTGTCCCTTAACCTAGCTACTCGACGGTTACGCTACACGATGCAAAAGGAACACAGTTCATAATCGCATGGGAAGATCTTAAGTGTTTGGTAAGTAGTAAGTATGTCGATCGGGAACTGCCTATATTTGTGGCCCAATTTCTTGACATGTACAAAAATTCAACGAATAATAGAGATGAAAATTTTCTGCAACTCCAAAAGGCGCTCAAAACACTGCGCGACGCATGTCCGATGTACATACCGGAATGTACTGCCGGAAGGCATGTCCCGGGAGGGGTTCCCCACGTCAGGAAATTCTGATGCAGTTGTTGAAGATGTATTAGGAAAACTAGACGCACTGGTGGTACTTGAGGAAAATTCGCTAAAGGGAATCGAGAAACGTGCAAGTGGGTAAAAGAATTAGTTACCATGTTCAACGTTCTGCTAAAGCTACTGTGGGTTAAACAAGTTAGGAAACTCAGAGGAAATCCGTTACGCTTGAAACATTTTAGTTACTGGTTACAGGAAAAAGTCATGGCGATAGTGTGCCTGAGCGAGATAAATGATAACGAAAATCCAAATTGGGAAGAACTCGTAGATTCTACCTGGTCAGTTATCCCATACGCTTATTAAGAGGGAGCACAATATGCCACAACAATCACCATTTGTCCAAAGTTTGTAAAGATGAATGAAGAAACAATATTCAAAGCTGGATCAAACGGCAATTTGTGCGGTTCCTCCCTTTGAATGGAATCCACCGAAGCTCATTCTGCAAGGGAAGAACAGTTTGCAACAAATCCCAGGGGAGACATCCTTGAAGACATCAAAATGTTCCGTTACAAGCAAATACAATCGACAAACATAACGCCGGTATAATCCTGAATGGAGAAAACTCTATGATGCTAACCTATGATGAAAACCTATGATGCTAACTCAGTGAAGAATGATGAGAATAAGAACGAACAAACTACAACAGCTAGGTGAACGAATGGGAAAATTGAAGTGTTGAGGTAAATTGTTCCACTTATTATTAGCGGGGCCAACAAAGAAGTACGACTTCTTGCATAACGGATCGACTGTCACAATGATAGAGGAAGACCTAGCGGATGAACTTATTGTCAAAGGACAGAAAAAGTCTCTTAAAGACAAGTTCGGAAATCACGGGCAGAGATTTACATAGAAAGGGGCTATGAAGCAGAATGCATTGAAGTTGTTGGAGAGGAGGGGGGGGGGGTAAATTTGATTAAAACCGTGTTCAACGTGACGACATTCAAAAATATATTAGGTTTGTTTTTCTATATACACGTTTTGTCTATTGCCGACAGGGTTTGAATTTTTTAACTATATAAATCTTCTTTTAGTTTTAGATAAAATAAGGGGTGCTTACGAGTATTTTTACGTTTTTGTTTTGGGGAGGGGGGCTGGTTTTGAGTTGGAGTGGAAGGGGTGCGTCATGGATCATGAACCTTGGGGGGGATGAGCACCCCTGGTGCAGTACTTTGCAACATCATTTTTTTTTTTTTAATTTAATTTTTTATTTCTGTCAACTCAAGTCATGAAAACGAGGAATTTCAAGCAATACCGATCCTCTGTTTATATATCACTTTGTTTCTCCCTGAGCAAGCAGTAGTATAGATAACAATCGATTCTTTGCCCCTTCGGTTCGTTCCTTCGAACCGGTTGATTCTGTCGTCGGCACAGGATTTCCCCTTGAAGGTCAATTGTAGCACCGCGTTGCTCTCAAAGGCGATAATTTCCCGGCCTTGGCGTTTCATGAGAAGTCGGGGTCTCTTATAGGAGATGTCTCTATCGCATTGTGGAGAAACTACAGCTATCCCGTCCAGATTTCAATTCTGCGACTACACTGAGCGTTGTACGAGTACTAACGTTACAGAGTTCACCTCGACGACTTCAAGGGATTCACAAGCAGGATTATGGACTTGTTGCTAAACCCATAGTACCTAGCTCGCTGCAACACACATCGCCAAGAAGTGATGGCAGTTAACGAACTAGACAATAGTAAGCTTGTACGGAGGCCACTGTTTATAAGGAGGTCAGTGTTCACAGTTTAGTTTGGGCTCTGGTCTCAAAAATAAAACATGTCCTAAACCAATCCGTTCACGAATCTACAAGGTGATTCTCAAACTACAGGCAATTTTCAAGTCCTGACATTTTAAAAATGTATGAGTTTCTTTTGCTAGGTTTTAGAATGTTTATCACGTAATTGGCCTCTCTGGATGTCTTTCTGGTGCCCAGTCATTTAAGACATCCCACTATTCTCCGCGACATTCAAATTTCATAGAAGTCATGACAATAGCGTGGCGGTTTCCGTTCACGACAATGATAATTTTGGTATCTTTCCACCTACAAGACAATACCAACTCGGACTTTCAACAGAGTTCGTCCAATACTACTGGAACTTTTTCAGGGTTTAAAATTGCAACGTCATACGGCCTTCCATGAGAATAAGAGGGTAGAAAGAACATTTTGGGATCAAGCATAATAGGTGAGCAACTAAGGCCATTAAAATGACATTGAATAAACATACTAACCTGTTTTCAGATGTTCTCGCTCGATCAGAAAACACACCACCTACCGTTTAGGGCGACTCAAAGGTGTGAATCACTGCTACCACCAAAACAAGAAATTCCTCGAAAATCTCCGTTTTGTTCCCTCAGGAACACATTCTTCGGTGACATGACAATGACCATAGACTAAAGTGACCAGAATAAAGTGCAGTGTCAGGACATTAAAAACTTGAAGCAGGGGTTGAAAAACCATTGACAGCTGCTCTTCAGATGTAACTAAAGACGCGAGAATTTTCCTGTAATTTTAAATCTCAGGTAGAATATTTGAAAAACTAACTCGGAATCGGAAACCTTTGTCATGACAATGACAAATCAGGGTTTCTCAACCCTAAAAACCTTGGAAATTATATTAGCTCCCGAGGGTTTTATGTTGGTCAATGCAGTACTCAATAAATGTACGCAGATAAGAGGAAAAAGTTGAAAGTCAGACGATTTTGAATGGCACAGCGTGCCATTTACACGAGTTTGAAAATCACCCTGCAGATTGGGTGGAAAAAAACATCGGATTTAGTTTTTTAGATTGAGATAGTTCAAACTACGATAAAACTAGGGCAGGATTCCTGTGGCCTTCGTCGTACCTATAGGCTTATTATCCACTACTTCTTGACAATATGATGGCGGTGATGAGGAGGAGGAAGAGGAGCTACTGTTCGTTTAGCGTCAAGCAGAGTGATATAGTAGGTAAAGAGGTTTTGATGGTAACAATATGTTTGTTCTCCAATATTAAAATGCCGCTAATGGATTCAGTTCTATTTGTTTGAACAAGGGTTGAGGAAAAGCGAACAACTAATAATTCAAACCCGGATTTACTCCCGTCCAGTCTCTCACATTTCTCCCACGCAGATCTCCCATTTCTACAATACGGATGTTGAATAGAATTAAACCATTTCATTCGATATAAAACTGTATACAAGTTTGGGGTAACATTTCCTTCAATATTGGACCATCTTTGCATGATTTGTTGGAAGATCAATATGTTGAGGGGTTTCTGAAGGTTGTTTTTGGTGAACCGACTGCTGCGTTAGTCTTTAGAAATGGGCTACAAATTCTTATCTACTAGATAATGTATGGAGTACAACCCTAGAAATCCTTCCCGAGGCCATGTACTATGAAGAGTCGTTCAGAACAAGAAGCTAGATTCGTCCTTGAGCTGTACCATCCACTTCTAGAGACCGTACATGGGCATTAATGGTTGGTGGTTGCAGCGTGGACAAATATGATGTTCGGAGTTGTTTTTATTCAGTTCTGAAAACAAGCATTCAAATTGATCGAGAACTACCTGAGGGGAATACCTCAGGAATTAGGACAGCCATACCCTGGTGGCCTTTAAGGGCAAGATATTCGACTAGAGTTCCTACCTTGAACACAAACTAAACTGACTGAGCAACTGTTATGAAGAACCGTACAAATTTGTTGATTGCTCAATGTTTCCAGCATGGACTAGATAATGTATGGAGTACAATACACGACATCCTCCCTGAAGATGTAAAACCGGTCATGTATATTGAAGTGTCGTTCAGAATGGGAGCTAGATTCGTCCTTGAGCTCGAACCCTCCACTCAATGGTTCCTATTTAGTTCTGAAAATACGCATTCAAATTCAGGGATCTACCTGAGGGGAAATACTGCAGAAATTAGGACAACCATACTCCAATGGCAAGGCGTTCGACTAGACTTCCCAAATCGATTAGAAACTGTAGTGACTGAGCAACTTTTATGAAGAACAGTACAATGATGTGTTGAATGTTCGATAATAACAGCATGGACGAAGCTGATGCTCTCAATGGTTCTTATCTAGTTCTGAAAACGTGCATTCAAACTGAGGGAACTACATGAGGAGATTTAGGGCAACCGTACCCTGGTGGCCGGTTGGGGCAAGGCATTCGACCACAGTTCCAGCTATGAACACGAACTGGGCTGAGTAGTTTTTATGAAGAACCATACATTAATGTGTTGGACGCTCTATGTTTGAAGCATGGACAAAGCTGTCCACATGGGAGATTCGGAAAGGTGACGAGACAAGAGTCGTTCGTCCATCCATGTTTAGAAGTGGTTCGCCCGTATCGCCCCGCGTTCCTGTCATTAATTCGGTTGTCAAGTTCATCATTGCCAACAAAGTCGAGCTATGACGGGCGGGTACAGTATTCGAAGGATGAAGGCATTCGGCGGCTCTCTGCTTTTGACCTCCGCATGACGTCCGACAAACCTCCCTGTACGAGAATTGAAGAGAGGGGGGAGGAGGGCCACCGGAAAACCAATAAATCCTCGTTCCGGTCGGAAACAAATCATCGCCCTCTGATCAACTCCCTGATAGGGACGGTAAGGTAGGCGAGGCACCATCACGGCACCGCGACCGCGTTACCAACCGACCCCGTAGCTACGCGATACATTTTCATGTCCTTTCAACGGCACGCGAAGCTCCGCGGGGTTCGGTGGGATTCATTATTTCCGAAGGTATGAAATATAGTGCGGACTGCAAGGAAATTGGAAAACCGATCGCCGTAAAAAGAAGAAGTCGATGAGAAACACTAATAGGTAGGCGAAAACCGATGATTCCATCTATTGAAATGACGCTTCAGCAGATATGAGAACTAACTAATCAAACCCGCTTTTTTTGAACTGATTGAGTAAACTATACACAAGCCAAACATACAAGGTGGACACGGCCGAGTGTGACAAACAAGTTTGAGAGAGATTACATGAAAACATTCTACTGTTTTGAACAACTCTTGTGACGATTTGCCAAGTGAGGTAATAGTAGTCAAAGGTCTTATCGTCCCCGTTGATGAATCAAACCTCAGGAATGTTCTGGTCGACGAAAGAAAACCCTAACCCGAAAGGGCTGTCTTTCCCACTTTAATCAACTTCAGTTGTTTATCCACAATCGCATAACATCATCTATGTTTTATCTTTGTTCCCAATAGACGGCCAAACTGGAGGGACCGTAAAGAGGATCAGGATCGTAAAATGATCAACGTGTTCCTTCTAGGTCAGGACTTTCAAAACATCCGTTTACTTCTTAAACGTTGTTATCCTCCGCAACCGATTCGTTTGGCTCTCGAACTATTGTTATTATGGTTTCTGGCTGGCAGTTTGTTAGCAGAGGAATATCCTCACAACTGGAGATGCCTTCAACAGGATATACATATACAATTCGCGCAAAGCACACATGCGGTATTCGGCGACCACCTAGCCGAGTATAGGAGTTTTCCTAGTAGTGTGTGTGGGTCTTCAGCACTAGGTGCTCGGCGAATGTGAACATTCGGGTGTTCCGCTTGTTGTAGGTAAAATGCCCACTTCAAAGGAGACGAATATTTGCCTTTAGGCTAGCATCATTCCGGCACACACATCCCGAATGCTCGGGCGTACAGGAGTTTTGCGGGCTGCGAAAGGTCGATTGTCATCGCGTAAGGCGCTTGCGGAAAATATAATGAAAGCCTTTCCTCTGTCCCCTTCCAAGGCCAAGAGTGAATCACAATTTCCGAATCAACCTCTTCCCTCTAGTCTTATGATTCCCACTTTAGTTATCACCTCATCCTAACACTCGAATAATCACAGCAAATCATGCATGTGTGTCAAGCGCACAGTACTTGGCGACATTTCAGCTATAGGGGAATACCATTTCATATTGATACAAATCAGCTGCTGAGAACATATCCAATCCACCAACTTATCAGTAATTATTGTTCTTCAAAACATTGTAGAACATGAAAAGTCTATGGCAATGTCATGCTCAAAGTTACGAGTATAATAAGGGAGTGGACTAGTTGTCTATTCTAAAGGCTGAGGCGATACCTGGAATTCCCAGAGGATTCCGCTGAAACTAAAAAGCTTCTCGTTTATGCTCAGGGTTAGCAGTTTCAAAAGATGAGAAAAGGGAAACTATCCATGTCCATGACATTTTCGAATTAGGATTATCCAGAATCATCCGCTTCGGAAACACGGGAATGAATATTCTATGAATGTTCGGGCCACAGTGTACTTGGAAAACCATCCAAAGCCCCAAACATCGACCGATTCGCAAACAAAAATAGCCGACTCTGTATCAAATTGTTCGAAAGATTTCTGTGAAACTGTTTTTCAACCAGTTCATATTATGTTTTCTTGTTCCACGGAAGGAAAATGTATGACACTGTTGATTAGAAGGGGAATTCACGTCAGCCAGCTTGAATATTAAACCAATCGAATGATTGAATATTATACAGCTTGAATTATTGAATTATAAACCAATATTCAACGACCCAGGCTATAAGTGCTTCTAAATTTATTCTCACAAATGGAATTTCCTAGAGAAATAGGCTAACTAAAAACAATTTGTTTTTACTCTGTAATCAGCAGGGTTAGATAATTAGAGGTCGCTTTTTGTAGTAATAGTTGCATACTGTAAAATATTTGGCGTTGTGTTAGTCTTTGGATAATCCCATTCCTACGAACATCAAACCAAACACAATGCAAAATTCTGTATTAATACATCAATTTTTTTTTTTCATTTTTACATACAGTGGAGCACGCGGAGACTGGAGTACATCAATCACTGCTGGAGTACTAGGTCAAACAGCTCACGAGCGCCTCAGGGACTTTCGGGATGGCCCCATCAAATGACGCTGAGCTGATGCCAGAAAACAGCTCTTTGAGGAACCTCCCGACAACTCTGCCTATTGTTTCTCATCCAACATCCTCATGAGTCTGCCGAGACTACGGATCGGTCTTTCAGGAAACAGCCCTTCATCCTCAGAAATACCTCTCCCAACATTGGCCGATCACTGCTCCTCGCCCACAGGCCCAGCTGCGAGTGTTCGCGAAACACGCCCGTAGGCTCCTGGTCGCGGGTTTCAGGAAAGATTTCTTCTCGGCACCTCGACCAATATGCAACTGGGGTGTGGACGACTCTGCCCTGCATCTGGTCCTTTAGTGCCCGCCTTAAGTCCCTTCTACCACTGCTCGCTCTACCTCTTTCACATGAAGAGCAGTAGACGTGCACTGAAGGCCTTGGGTTTTCTGAAGAGGAGTACTCGCGGTTTTACCAGAATACAGGCGATTGTGCTCTTGAACAAATCTCTGGTTTTACCTCTACTTGAATATGCCTCTCCGTTGTGGTCACCCAGCTACTCGCTTAACAAATATTCTCTGAAGAGAGTGCAGAGAAAATTTCTGAGATGCGTCGCGTTCAAGGCTGGTATCCTCGCTAGGGACGTTGAGTACGCACCCCTGCTCGAGATGTGCCAACTTTTACCACTCGAGACCCGCAGAAGCCTGGCCGACCTGAAACTGTTCCATAAACTTTTGAATAACCAGCTTGACTGCCCAGCTCTCTTGTCAAATGTGAACCTTCGGATTCCAACGTTATCAGCACGATCGTCCCACCTCTTTGATATACCATTTTCTCCAACAAACTATCAACTCAATCGGCCTCTACATCGTCTTCCTCGTCTCGCCAATTTGTGTATACAGACCAACCCAATGTATGACTTTTTTAATGATTCCCCTGCCATGACTGAAAACAATAGTACAACCCTCTCCATTATTTCAATTTTAGTCCTTTAAAGTTTCATACCATGTGAAGTTGTATCTCATTTTTTTTTTTTTTATACTTGCTGATATTTCCTGTTTTTTGTAATTGGGCTTGCCCGTAATTATCTAATAAATAATAAATAAAAAAGTACAGACGCCTGCATACAGCCAGTGATGCAAAGGTGGCCAATAAGTTATATTATGTTTTAAGGGAGAAGATTATATTTTTTAATTTATTTATCTGGTCCAGAATCTTTACTTTTGTACATACTGTTAATGACATTTGCAATAGATGTGTATCTAAATCGCAATAAATCATCTATATATCTGTCTATCTTATTGTTACATTATTGCTGAACTTGGGAGTAGAAAAATAAAAAGTTGAATGCAAGGGATAAAGGTACTTTCCGACCTCTGCAGGGGTAAGAGTTTTCTGGGCGACGTGATTACAAACATTCTTAATTTTCACTACCGCTCTAATAAAAGAGGTCCGCCGGTGGTTGGGAGGGGGTTGGATTAATTGAATAATTAATCTTCATGAGGGCAACTGGAAGAAAGCCGGATTTCTACGAGAGACGAACGAAGGAAGGGGAGGAATGGAGGAGGACGAAAAAGAAGGAAGGAAAAGGGAAGGAGAAGTTTTTGCTTTGTTATTGCAGCTTTATTACTCCGGCCTTCTTATTACCAGCTCATTTCTCCCCATTAGGGAAGTTGTTGGTGTTCGGAGAGGTACGAGAGAGAGTGGAAGGGGAGTATTTCTTGTCCCGTGTTTTAGCCGTGGGGGGCCCCCGAAATTAAATTCAACCGCCAGGCTCAGGTAAGGGCGCCATTCCACTAATTATAATCATCTCAAACGAGGTTAGGACTTCAATTTGAAAAGCTTCTAGTAGTCGGATGAATACAAATTGCTGGAGAGGGTCAGTAGTGTTTTTTTCATAAGTAAAGACAAAGGCGAGCGTCGTCGTCAATAGGGGGGAAATTTTTAAAAATTAATATTTTTGTTACTTATATTTGTTGCAAAAGGAGTAAACAACTTTAAAAACGTCTCAAAACTTGGGTGTGGCACATTTCTTCCTCGCTTACGAACCTTACTTACTTATTTACGAACGTATAAATCCTACGAAAAGCTTTCTATAATCTCGAAAGATGTAGAGGATCCTTGTTACGAGGATTCGCTGGACCAAAATGACATTCGTGCTTATGTCGACGCCTTCAAAAAGTCAGTCGACACGTATTGCGGGAATGTTGCGCGAATTCTACAGCGGATAGAATGATGAGGCGATCGTGCTGACATTGATGAGAGGTTATAAGGCCGTTCTTCCCCGACTACCTCGAAAATTATTCGCGCTTTAGAACCATTAGAACGAAAAATTATGCTTGATGGATTTAACGATTGCGCATGCTCAGACTGATGTATTGATTTATGAACCATGAAACTCAAGAGACCAAATACATTTTAACCCACACACTTCGTGATGGTGAACTGACGAGTTTACTTTCAAAAGGCAACCTGTCTAATTTCAAAAATTTGTCAGGAAATTATTTTTTCATTGAAAGAAAGTCTTGGTCATTTTTTTTTTAATTTTTATTAAAGCCGCTTTTTTTCAATCCTTTGATGTTCATTAAAATGTTTTGGATCTCTAATCTCATGTTAACTGCAGTACATCGACATTTTCATAACGGACACGTTCCGTTTTGGTGCATAACTGTGGAAATATTCCTTTTTGGAGTAATTTTCAAATTCGGGGCTTCAATAATACGTTTTCGGATGATATATTATTTTTATTACAAAATTTAGCGTTGTGACACAATTGGCTGTTTTAGATATAACCTGACGTTGCTAGCTTAAAACCAAAAATTTCTTCTCAAAAATCAGAAGTAACATTTTCATAAAAATCGTCTCGATCGTCGATCGGCAACACTATCATACATTACAGCTAATTAATTAACTAATTAAGTAAGTAAGTACTTAGATTAAAACTGTCAAAATAAACGCGACGGAGCACCACCGAGGACTTAACAAAACCATAACTGTAATGATAACCCGCAGCACAACAAACACACGGCGCGGCCAACAGCCATTGTGCTGCCGTCTGTGGATTGTTCATGTGCGTGTTCTGGAGAGAGGTTTTGCCTGATGGTATTGCCATCAAGTGGACGAATGGGGCAATACAATATGTCAAGCTTGTCAAACTGCAGAAACGACATAATGCCAACAGTTGATGCTCTTATACCCGGTAACGAGACAAATGTTCCTATTTGAAGCAAGCAGACTGATGGAATTGATCCCTTTTGACGGTAACAGTAATTTTTAAGATGGTTTTAAGCAAGGAAATGCTCTGATTTGAACACAAACAAATACACCTCTAGTTAAAACCCATATTAGAGAATAAAAAAAGCAAACAAAAATCAGTTTTGTCTGCCGCTACCAATCAGTATGTTATCCATGCGTTACACTACAGGTTGTCCGAGCGAGCTAAGGCATCAGTCCTTTGGCTGTTCACTTTCAGTGGGAGTACTGATTTGCCTGGTTTGAATCCGGCAGGCACCAATGATTTGGGCCAAAATCCTATCAAGTGTTGTATACCTGTCCTGTCGTTAGACAGTTCACCTCTGATCTCGATATCACGTGAATGCAAATAGCTCCCAACCCAGGGGCGTGAGGCAATGGGAAGCCACGAGCGAAATCGGCAGACATAGTTCCGATCCTCTCTAGAGGAAGGCTGGCGAAGTCCGCTACACCTCCGGGTAGTAGGACGAAAATCCAAGGTGAAATTCCTTCTTTACTTTACTTTACTTACTTAACCCATGCGTTACACGATTTAACACAGGCCTCCCCTGTCTTCTTCAAGGAGCCAGTCTCACGGGCCCGTTGCTCCACGGTTGGGCCGGCTAGGTGACGTTAAGGGCCCGTTAATAGCTACCAAAAAATGTCTACTAGAGAGCCCACCATAACCCCTCCAACTTCACGAACTTAACAACGTCATCATGGTCGTATAGCTATTGGAGAGCTTCCTTGTTTGAACTCACCGACGAAAATAGGTTGATTACGAAGTCAACTCCTATATTTTCATAATGGAGGAGTATATTGTTAATGAAGAGCGTTCCATTTAGTGTCGGTGACAGAAAAGGGACGTGGAGACTAGAGGAACGGAAAGAGGCGCCGGATGGAAGTGGAAGTAGGCGGGGGCGGCTCGGCGGTTGTCGGCAGCCAGGATTGGAGACTAGGGGTTGGTTATTGTTTCCATTGTTTCGCAGGAGGGCAACGATAAAACGACCTCCGCCGCCCGAAAAGCTCACAGCGCAAATATACCACAATAATTAGGGGCGGCGAGAAACAAAGGGATGACGACGCGAAGGCTAAACGGTCCGTTAGCGGCGGAACAAAAATGGAACAATCACCTTTGTGAATCAAGAGGCAAGAAGTTGAATAATGTTGGGGGAAAAAAGACAAAAAAGTTGAATTAAAACCGGACCTTTGTTTTCGCAATTAATTAAATTATTATGAAGTAGGTGGCAGAGAAGAAAACTGTATACATACTCGTGAGTACATAAAGCTAACAACGTGGTTGGAAATTAGTTTTTCTTTAGTCAGAACGTTCTTATTTAAAGCCCTGTGAACACTAATATATGTGGATGATTTAACTATCCACCCCCGGGAGAAAGTTTTCATTGTGGTTTAGGTAGGTCTCATTTTGCCTTAAAACCACTCAACTGGTTCGGAAACATTTCCCTTATATTTGCAAAGTTCTCAAGGTTGTTTGGAAATTTTTCGTTTATGTTTGCAAAGTTTTCTATTCGGTACGAGAAGTTTACATTTTGGTTAAAATGGCTCTCATTTTGGGTTGAAAACCTCTTGACTCGGTTTGGAAAGATTTCCTTTAAATCTGCTACGTTCTCAAGTTTCTTTGGAAAGTTTTTGTTATGTTTGCTAAGTTCTCAATTCGGTACGGGAAAATGGCAAATTGGTTCAGAAAGCTCTTACTTAGGCTTAAAAACTTCCTTAACTCGGTTTGGAAATATTTCCTTTATATATGCAAAGTTCTCTGGACTGTTTGCAATGTTTTCATTCATGTTTGCAACGTTCTCAAGTTTGTTTTTCGGTTTTCGTTTATGTTTGAAAATTTTGCAATTCGCTTCACTCGAAAACTTCTCAACTGGGTTGGAAACATTTGCTTCAAGTTCTCAAATTGTTTGGAAGTTTCCGAAGTTTTGGAAAGTTTTAGTTAATGTTTGCAAAGTTCTCAATTCGGTACGGGAAGTTTTGAATTTGGGTCAGAAAGCTCTCATTTCGGGTTTAAAACTTTTCTAATCGATTCGGAAACATATCGTGTCATACTTGCGAAATCCTCAAGTTTGTTTGGAAAGGTTTATATTTGCAAAGGGTTCAAGTTTGCCGTTCATATTTGCAAAGTTTTCAATTCGGTACGAGAAGTTTCCAGCTTGGTTTAGGTAGCTCAAATTTTGGCTTGAGGTTTTCTCAACTCGGTCAAGAAACATTTCCGATATATTTGCAAAGTTCTCAAATTTGTAGGCAAAGATTCTTCTCACATTTGTTTAGAATCCTCTCAATTTCGTATGAAAAGTTTTCATTTCGGTTCATAAGACTCACAAATGTAGAACAGTTTTGAGTTTGTTTTTTTTTTCTTTTTAAATACCGTTTTCATTTTGTTGTGAGAAGTTTTCATAACACTCATTCAAGTTGTCATTATGGTTTGAAACGGAATATTTTCGTTTGGTTCAGAAATCTCTCATTCTGGACAAAGCACTTCACAACCCGGTTCGGAAAGTTTTCATTTTGGTTTGAAATATTCTGTTTTGTTTTGTTTGGTTTGAAAAGTTGTCGAATTGATTTAGAAAATAATCACTTTGAATTTAAAAAGACTAAAGCCTTACGGAGCACCAATACAAACGAATCACAACAAAGATGGTGGCTGTTATTTATAAAGGTTATTTCATCCAATTTGCAGAACCAGATTAGCGAAGACCAAAACAACTAGCACAACAGTAGTACGTATTAAAGAGCGAAAAATGTGGTTTCTTGCTGGAACGGTGGTCGCACGTGGACTGACACGTGCTAGGGATTTTATCTCAGACACTAGGGAATTGAATACTTGGGGCTATTAGATTCCACTGGCCATGAAATATGGTGTCAGGCGGGACTTATTTACTAATTCAAAGGAGCTCTTTCGGGGAAAGGGTAAAGGAGCTGGGGTGACTGAAGCTTCGCTGAATCTTCAACTATCCGCAAGCAACCTATGAATTCGCAATCAGGGCGGGTTAATCTTCATTTTGGGGGAACCCACGTTATAAGGCGGTTACGTATTACCAACCCCAGCCCGACGAGCGTTAAATTACTTGATGTTATCTTAGATGTTACAACAGTTCATAGTTGAACAGAAAGGAAATGTGTCCAACCTTGAAAATTCTAACATAAACGTTTGTTTTAGTGAATTAAAAAAAAAAAAAATTTTCTGAATTATTTTCATTACGAATTTATATTCCGTGGAAATCAGTTTCGGTTTCAGATGTTCAACACTTTAAATCTGCAGCTTCTGAAGTAAGCATTTGTAAGGATGCGTAATAAAATCAAGGTTATGGCTGCTACCGTGTGGTGCGGGAAAAGTGCCAAAGAGCTGGTAATTTCGTCAGGAGTACTTCGTGCTATCTCCACACGTGTCATCCTGGACTCTAACTTAAACTGGTGGTCATTGTATAGGGTACCTCCTTCCATCCCTCTTTCTCTGCTTCAACTCCTCCATTTCGAAAATCCCAAGGGCTGGCGTAGGGCAAACCTAGCCGTCCTCCCCACTTTTATTTTGTTTAGTATTTTTTTTTCTTTATATTGAATGTTGTGATGGAGTTTTTTATGTAGACTGAATCATGCAGAGCATCAACGAACTCGGTAGACGATCAGGATTTTGGAGCAGTTGGGGTTGCTTGGTCGCACTACAACTGCTGGCTGAATATCAAGGTCAGCAGTGTGAGTTACAGCTAGAGTCCCTCAGGACTAGCAGGTGCTGGCGAGAAAGTGATGGGATATCGACTGAGAGCCCAAACGTGAGAGAGGCCTTGATGGGTGCATAAATAAAGACTCTTGGGACACCAGGTAGGAAGTCTAGCAAAGAGCGCACAACAGATTGCACTTCACAGCCTGAGCCAAGCATCCTCCTGGTCAAAGACTAGCCCATAGGTCAACTTTGGCAGTAAGTGCAAGCGAGAGTGGAGTGGCTTCTGCTATTGCTTTAGTGGAGCCTTCGTAACACAAGCTAGTGTTCCATCAAGGTCCAGAAAACGTGCAGCAATGGTGGCAACAACCATAAAGTAAGCTCCAAGGTGCTGCCGAACCTCCAGTACGGATCAGGCTGGGATGGAAGTCTAGGTGGAATGCCTGGTCAAAAGTGCTCAACAGAGTGAACTTCACGATCCAACCAAGCAGCCTCCTCGCAGTAAGCCTCCCAAAGCTTAGGCAATAATTAAGTGCGAATGAGGAGTAGTTGCTGTGGCTTCAATGGACTCTTGATAACGCTATCTGTTCCACCAAGGTCCACACAGCTTTCAGCATTGGTGATAACACCCATAAAGTCGATCAAAACTTACTACAAAACCTTTAGCACAGATGAGGCAGGGATGGAAGGTCTATCTAACACAAAGCACTCCTCATCCTCCACCTTCACCTTATGCTGGCGATCTGACAGGAACTAGAAGACCGATCCACATCCACGCTGACTTAGCTACTCAGCAAATACATCAAGGAAAATCTGCAAGCCCTCAAAGGTATGTGCAAGTAGGATGAAACCCTGTGTGTATGTAACTATGTGACAAATTTAGTCGAGCCTCCCAACTTCAGTTCCAAATCGAATTTAATGATCCTTTTTTTGTTCGATCCTAATTTCACCCTAGTTCAGCCACACCCCGATAAACAATGTTTTGAGGCCGCATACTCAATTAACTCCTCGTTGAAACTCAGGACGTTGAGAAAATAACTCTCCAGAGAACCATGAACTGGAAAACGTGATAATTTATCTACATCTAAAATAACGAGAGAAAATAATAACCCCAATAAACTTAGAGGCTACTTATCTACTTCCAGTTGAGGTTTTAGCAACCAAACTAGAAATTCAGGAAGCACTTCTGCCCGATTCATTCTTCACTTCGCCATCAATTTTCTTTCTTTATACTTTCCGAATCTTTTTCTTTTATTCTCTCTTTTTTTGACATCATTCCTAAAAGCGGGCCGAAGAATGGTGGGGGAGAAAGAATAAAAAATTCTGCGATCAAATCGATAATTCAGCGTGAAAGCCGAAGCGAGGGCCCGAGTATCTTTTCGACTATAACTTTTACAAAGAGTCCGCCCCGCGCGTCCACCCGCCTTCGAGAGAAGAAAACGTCAAGTTCGGAGGGCCCTTCGTCGGCGTTTCTGACAATAGAAGGAGGGGGGCGGAGACGCGTTACCGCTGCTATCGCCTCCCTCGCCCTTCCATTGCCCCCTCTTAGATCGCCCCCTTCTTCCGTCTATTGCCCCCTTCAGATCGCCCGCCTCACTATCGGACCTCCCTTTTGTTTCATAGAGACGTCAACGGAGTCTTTTGTGTTCCCTCCTTCGTGAGTTGACGCTTTAGACGGAGCAACAAAAAGCTACTCGTCGTGGTCGTGGCCTAAGGAGATTGACGTGTGAATTAATAACGATTATGTGCTCAACAGCGAAAAAGAAACTTTCCATCCAACCGGAAGATTAAAAATACAAAAAACCCTGAAGCAGGAAGAAATTAAAAACAAAAGCAATCAAACTCGAAATTTCTAGATTGGAGACAGAAATACAGGGTGTCCCATTTAAGGGTGGACATCCGGCTAGGGAGGGATTCGTGACAAAAAGGGTCTCGTAGAAATACGAGAGGTATCCAGAAAAAGGTTCCCCGAATTTTTGTCCCACCCCTAATGAACCGGTAAACTTGAAACCTTCAGGGATTTTCAGTTCTGGTGTTGTGGACACACTGTCGTCATAAAGTGAAAAATGTGCCAAATCCGGGAAACTACTGGTTTATTCAATCACCTGTAAAACCTAATTCTCCTTTAAGAACATTTTGTACCTTAAAAAGTTGGGCAGAAAGCTCAGCTTTCCAACGATATCGTCAAATTTGAATCTGGCCAGTACCTACCGGAGAAAATCCCGTTTTCCCGTCGGTTTTCTTTTTAGGCGAATAAATAAATTGGAGGTTCTGAGAATGTGTTGGGGGGGGGGGGGGGAATGACTATCTCACGACGGGAAGGGTTTTCTCGCTATGGTGACGACAACGAGGTTCAGGTTTCACATTTTCTCCAGCGACAGCCGTGTCGCCCGAAAAATAGAACATGTTGCGACTTTTTAGTCGCTGATGTGTACACTTCTATCGAATTCTGAGTCTTTCATTTCCTCGGCGATTTACAAGCTCGTAGTCGCTCTCTTTGTTTTCCTCGCTCTCGTTCCTCGCTCTAATAGCAGGTATAGTCTGTAAGCACCCTGAGTCAGATTCGCTCAGACGAAAAGGGATCAGTTGAAAACACCTCTATAATTATCTGCCTAAAAACGTACAGAAGACAAACAGGTTGACGAGAGGAAATTCATATCAATTATCATATCGACGAATCATAAAACATGATTGCTTCCAAAATAAGTTAACCATCACGTCGCGAGTTAGTTAACTATTGAAGATATCGCAACGAAGGTTTAAGTACTTCGCTATATAGTATTTTGACTGTAGGGGAGAAGAGAGAGCTCCACCCCAAGCGGACATCACCACCACACTGCTCCCTCCAACGTCAAAATTTCCTCTCAACTCATCACGGGCCCCACTGTCCTATCGCTTTCTCTGCCTCAATATCGAATTTTCCTTTTGTTTATTAGAGGCCTCATCGGAGTCTTTTGTGTTCCTCTTCCTCTAGTTTACTCGGCAGACCACTGACGGACTGGGATGCTGAGCTCTGAGCGACCTGCAGGCATTGCCTCCCCCTCTCTACCGCCATCTCCATCTACACGTAGCACTCCGGTCCGAACACCCGATTTAGCGGCACAAAACTCATGTCAAGACTTGAACTCGCCCTTCATCCTAGCTTGTAGTACATGTCATGTACTACATGACCCCTGAACCACAAAACAATGAAAATGACACGCCCGAATCAGTTCCCTCAACCTGGAGACACTTCGAACTCAGCATGTTTGTGTACGCAAGAGGTACTTACCATAGTGAACTATGAGCTACATAAGGAACATTAGTCTCTCTTCCCATCTTGGCTTGACAAGATCGTTTGGGATGGATTTCGACCTGTCAGGTATAAATCAATATATTTTAACGAAGAATTATTGTTTTGTTTTAATGAATCATTATGGTATAAATTAACAGCGCAAGTACTGACAGTTTTTGATATTCCATAAGGCTGTTTCCCAACTTTGCAAGGGTGCAATTTTTTGTTGAGTGAGTCGTTGAGTCAGCTGTTTTGTTTTTGTGCCCGTAAATGTGTGCAGTTTATGCGCTTATTGAGATTTTTGCACTTTTTTGCATTAACTTGACTATTGGGAATTTTTCAGAAACCTTTCTGAAAATAACCCGCTGGGAGATTTTTTCCTAACTGTGGTTAATTGAAATATTAAGTCCCATTATTGTATAAAGATAAAACGTTAAAAGCTAAGTTCAAGATGTATTCACAGTTAATCAAGAATAATTGCAATAACTTCCTACTGAAGATGTGATACAAATAATTGATTAAGGTATACGAAGATTATTAACTACATCATTTTTTCCTATAAGACAGTTTTAATGGATAAATACTCTTCTAAGAAGCTTTTTTGAAATAGATACACCTTTTCCTCAGTCATTGTTTGCAATAAAAACTTACAACAGCAATGCACAAACCATTCGGAAGAAAGCAGAGGTGCCAAGTGGAGTGTGGCACGAACCTTCCTCATCCAAGTAACTCGAACATATAGTTCTTTTGAAATATTTTAAACAACCTCTAAAGATGTAGGATATAAGCTTGTTAAGACGATTTAAAGAACAGAAATGCCATTGGACACGTTCCGGCACCCATCAACGCCTTCCAAACGTTAGTCGACGCTAATACTACAGAAGAGAAAATGATGACACGATCGTATTGAAAAGGATGCACGATTTGAAGCGTGTTGAAAACGAAGCACGCAAACGGTGCGTGATGAAAACGTCTTTAGTAGTCAGTAATGACACTGTCGCGTTGAAATTGGTATGAGATAATCAGATTGAGTTCCGTGACTATTTTAACCTGCACAAATCCTGAAAATTTCATCACGATGAAAACTAGGAATTAGACTTGTTACAAGTTTTCACGTTCGCCCAAATCGATTCAAGCGTTTTAAAATCGATGGGAAATGATTTTAACGTTCTTTTTTGGTAGTTACTAATGACACTATCGCGTTGAAATTGGTATGAGGATATATGTATAGCGATTGACAACCCTGCCGATTCTAACACAGGGGTGAGATTCTAACCTTTTGAATAATGTTTGATTGTTCGTGTCATTGTGGGGTTTCTCGGGTCAGTTTTTGGTTCAGAAATTGTGATTATTTACTCTGGGCGCATTTCTACGGATCAGAAACCTATCCAAGTCGATTTTTTGTCCAAAATTATAAGAAAATGACTGAATGAATGATTATGTTAGTGAAAATCCTAGAAAATCTACGCTTTTGGCACGTTTTGAACTGGTTTTGGCCCACAGGATCTATGTTGGGGAAGCAATCGGGCTGTCCAGAAGTTAGGACCAGGTAAAACCCAAGTGGATCCATGTACGCAAGATAATATATTTTACATTTATGGCCACGGCGAACGGATATTGCAAATCATGATTCTACACTTGGAAACGTAAAGTGACAAAGTGCTACACCAAATCGAGACCTTAACTTCGTCTGCCAATTGATTCTGCCCATTTCATGAAAGGAACTCTTGAATTCGTCCAGGTGACATACCATCATGATTTTTGATTCATCCAAATCAACAGGAGTTTCTTCACTTGTTATCGACTACAAGGAATTGAAGACACAAATCCTATTAATCAACAGCATACCTTCATAATAAGCCAGAAGAAGTGCGACGCAGGGACCATTTGGACAACTTTCAACATTACCAAGCTCGGAAAAAATAACAGGCGGTCTTATTAATTGTATATATGCTCTACAAAGCTATTCCAATGTCAAGACTGGAGGTCATTGGATTTTTGACCCTTGTGGCACCACTATGCCGACCCCCAGAAAGAACATTTTGGTTCGAATTTGAAAATGAATCACCTCCGTTAGCCCCCATTTCGAATCACCCTCCATATCTGTTTCTTCCCGACCAGGAAACAACGGGGAATAAATTTAATTTCTTAGGGAAGAGCACAGGCCGTCTAAATAACAAATGAACGCACTATACCACGCTTTTTGCTGACTTGGAGGCGGAACCCCCAGACCCCCGACAACCATTAGAGCCGAAAGCTTATCCCACTGAAATATTTTCGGCCCCTTCCTTTTCTTCTGGTAATCTTCCGAAGATTTAATACTCAATAACAAGAGTCCCCTTTTCTCGTAGTGTTTCTGGCTAAAAACCTATGTTCAGGGTTTTTTTTTTCCTCTGTAGAAACATGAGAATTGTTAAGAAGAGTATTAAAAAAAAACAAGAAGACAATAAAACGTCTGCCAAGCAGGGTGGGCAGTATACCGTATACCTTCCACACTAAAATTGTGTCGTACAGAATTAGTTGAGGAATTATGCCACGATGATTGAATACGAAAAATGGAACAGTAATAACAGCCGATTTCATTATATATGATATAATGTATAGTATAATGCTAAAATAATATGATAGCATATCAAGACCGATACCCAACGGCAGCCCGAGTTTGAACGAAATGGTCGTTACAAGGAACCTTTTCCTCTCGCTCATTTTCAATGCAAAAATGTGGATACATCCCAACCTATTCTACTAACTAAGGAATCGAATACCAGATAACTGCATATATTGTACTATTTGGATTTAACGAAACCTACACACTCCTGTACTTTTTTCAATTAAGAAAACTAAATTTAAATTTCAGAAGACTAAATCTAATATCAAATCATAGCAAAACTAAATATATTGTTCTCCCTCAGGAAAAAGGTATTCCCACAATTGACGAATTGGTATGTCACAACAAAGATAATTGAAACCCGAATTATGATTGCACAGTGATCCATCAAACTAATAGCATTAGAGACTTGGGAGTTCGGATGGACCAAACTATTTCATGGGAACTCCAAGCCAAAATTGAAAAAAATAAATAAATAAATTTTCTAATTAGAAACATGAAGAACTATAAAACAAAATAATGATTTACAGTGCTTTGGAGCAATCTCAGCTAAATTACGGAATCGTGGAGAGGGGTAATGCAAACTCTAATAAAATAAAAAGTGTACAGACCACATAAAAATTATTATTAAAATTTTATAAACCACCAAGGTATCCATCAAAAGAATTATTTATGGAACCTAAATTTATGGTTATAAAAATTATTAGAAAAAACTACCACAGCTATTATTCATGAACAATTATACCAGGAAAAATCAAGAGAAACAAAGGTATTGATTGAGTGACAGAAAAACGCTGCAAATTCTTTCACTGGGCTTTATAATTCAATTGGCTTGCGTTCATGATTTGAATTTCTACTAAGCTTTGGAGTGTGCGTGTTTCACAGGTGATAGAGCGATTATTGAATTTCAGGAGATATGCATGGAGCACGTAAATCTGTTCTCAACCACAATACCTATTTGTATTGTTCAGTTGATCATATATGCATATCTCCTGAAATTCAATAATCGATCTATCACCTGTGAAACACGCACACTCCAAAGCTTAGTAGAAATTCAAATCATGAATGCAAGCCAAATGAATGAATTGGATAATAAACCCCAGTGAAAGAATTTGCAGCGTTTTTAATGGTTATCAGAATGCTTCAGCCCATGTATCGGCTATAAAGCCTTTTAGGAGTTCACTCCAGTATCCAAATTACTACATCACTAGGTTACTGATGAAAACAAAAACAATAATAAACCAAAATAACGCAAATGTTGGCACCATAAATCGGGCCATAGATCGGGAATGGTTTGAGCTACGAACCTGGGGAAGGGCTCATTCGATTCCTCATGGAATGTTCTTCAAAAAAAGTCCAAATTTAGGCCACCTTGACTTTTTTTGAGGTTTTTAGGGATTTTACAAAACTTTGACAACCCTTAAAGGGCACTTTAAATTAAGTGAGAGTGCTGGCTAAAGAATTGAGGCGTTGTCGGACCAAAATTTATTTTACCTGAGAACTTCAGATCTTTTGCTCCAGCCGTTAGGAGAAATCATGCGTACGGCGGCGGACGGAAATTTTTATTGCAGATTCGGATTCTACACCCTTTGAAACGTAAACCATGAAATTTTCAGGGGGGTTAGAATTTTTTTTTTTTTTCAAGAGCGATTACAATGGTATATTATTGAATAATAAACCAAAATACAAGTGAAGATTCCTAGACGGATGACGACAGCAAGTTTCGACTATTGGGGATCAACTATATTCAATGAACAAAGGTTTGTGGACAAGGTAACGAATGAACTTGCGGAAGTATTACATATTAGAACTAAAAATGATAATGAGTTGATTTAATGCAAAAAAAAGTACGAATTTTCTGATTAAGGTATAGGAACTCAGTTTATTTCATGGGAGGGATGTTATATTTCGTACTGTTCTCTGATTTTGTACAATTTGATGAAAGTGTACCCCAACCCCTACGCAAGTTCCCTTGGAGGGGTTGTATCGTTTAGGTCTGGTATTATAAATGAGTGTAAGTATGTGCTTTTTGTCAATAAATGCATTTAAAAAAACATCGAGAATTTGGCAAGTCAGCAAATGTGACTTTATTTATAGACCAACAGCTTTAAGCCCTACTTCAGAGGCGCCATAACCTGGCGGGCGGCGTCAAATGCTATCTTGCACTTTCAGAACGAGGTGATTCTGGAACCATTTCCCCTTCTCAGCGGGAGATCGAAAAGGAGCGAACTCGCTTCTAAATGGAAAACCTCCGAATAAACGGGAGTGAGAATCAACATTATCGTTTTGTCGAGTAAAAGCAGGCCGCAACCCCCCCGTCTTACTGCAGTCCAATCTCCTTAGCCGCTTCCCTTCAACCGCTGCCCGTTTTATCTGAGCCGGAGGGGGGCCTTTCCGAAGAAAATCCGGAATTTGTGGACGGGATATGACCCTTCTCTCGCCGACCGGGGGATTTTATCCAGGCATACTTGAGATTTATTTGTAAAAGCTAGGAGAGCGAGGAGGAAAAAAGGAAATGGTCCACCGCTTTTAATGTTTTCTGGTGCATTTTATCTTGTCTCGAGCGAAGAAGTAACTTCACTTTTGGCTCCACGGACCAGGGTCCCATTCGAGCAACTTTTGACATTGGTTAAAGGACCGATCATTTCGGAATAATTACGTAGTTGTGATAAAAATCTTCATCGAATCTTTATTATGAGTCAATTTATTGAGCAGTCAATAAACAAAAAAGTAACGTTTCAAAACCCCTCCATCCTCATTTGAAGGATAAGCTGGCTATTGACAGACTAGATTTGAATCAACACGCGAAACTCCTTAGGGAATGTGGATTGGAGGAGGTGACAGACTTATCAGAAGCGAGTAGGAGCAAATGCTTCTGCGTTATACTCGTATCAATGATCTCCCTACAGAAATCAAAATATCAGTTTGGCTCTCGACATCGGCTCCACCATTGACCAGGTACACTGAATAGTTCACATCATCGAAGAAGCACTTGAACAAAGGAAGGTATGCCCAGCCACATTCTGGACTTGTCTCAAGCATTTGACCAAGTCTGGTAAAACCTGAATTACAAACTGAACAAGATGCTACCCCATCAGTATGCAGACCAGCTTGAATCCTACCTATCGGACCTTCCACATCAACCAAGACAGAACTAGTGAAAATAATAAACTTGTTGGTGGGCAGCGAGGAAGAGTATTGGGCCCATTCTTGAACCTTCTGTACACCAGTGACTTACCAGAAGTTGATCACAACCCAACAACAACATTTGCAGACAACACTGCTGTCCTGGCAGGTGGTGACAGCAATAATAAGGATATTTCAAAACTTGAAAAGGCCATCTCCAAAATCAGTCTTTGGCCATCAAAATGGAGGGTACAATAAGGGCAAGTCGGTGCACGTGGATTTTACTGGAAGATCAAGTACATCTATACTTTTATCAACAACGAAAGACGCTAAATGCCAAGCTCAGGTGGAAGGAACAGGTCAAAAAGAAGAGGACTGAGCTCGAATAGAAAGCTGAAAGGTACTGGCTGATGGAGGATCCACCATGAACATTGGTAACAGGTTGCTTCCTTACAATCAAGTTTGGATGTATGGAGCGTTGTGGGGCTGCACAGTTTCAACCAAAAGATGAATCATTCAACGTCTCGAGAACTGAGTACAATGATGCATCACTGATCTGCTACGGTTCTT
This sequence comes from Creontiades dilutus, assembly GCA_031894815.1. NCBI lineage: Eukaryota > Metazoa > Arthropoda > Insecta > Hemiptera > Miridae > Creontiades > Creontiades dilutus. Next base: position 1,635,745 of record JAVIWC010004007.1, read on the forward strand.
CCGAAATGAGACACTCCACCGTAAACTTCACATGGGCAGAGTGGGTGAGGTGATCAAAAAGCGACAAATGGCTCATCTTCCTAGATTAAAAGATCAAGTGAATGAGGAAGGTTTAAGCATCTGAAACCGCATGATATTTTGTGGAAAGTGACATGGGACAATATACTCGTAGATCTTAGGTTCTGAACAATGTATTTTAGTAATATAAGTCAGATTTGATAGTTAATTAGATTACCCGGTGCAATAAAAGCATTTAAAAAATCGAGAGTGATATCTCAAATCTGATATGTTTGTTTCCACGTAGATCTAGCTTTATTTCAGTTGAATGTGATGCAAGACTGATACGCGTGCTTTCTATTATGTTAGGTCTATTTAAAGTCAATACGAGCTCACTACATTTAGTGATTCAACGAGTTTCTAGCGTTAACAACCCGTTAGAAGAGTCACATGCTATCATCTTTCCACCTCTTAGTGAGAGCGTTTGAAACCGTATCCATTACTATTCAGACATGATCACCATTACGGTTTTAGCTCCGTCCGCCCTCCTTCCGGCACACGAACGGTAAGCCGTGCCAGAAAACTTGTATTTTAACTTACCCGTTCAAGAGACCGTCTGAAGGTAATTACCGAAGCCTTCAGTTCCTCCCTATTCAACACTCCGACCTTTTCCATAAACAAGAGAAAACTTTAGTTGTTATACGGAATGAGGCCACTTCTTAATAGGTTTCCCCCCTTCGGCAAGAAATCCCTCGTCGCGGGGCGCGCGGAACAACTTAGCACTGATTCTATGAAGTTAGGTAGCACCAGAGCTTCCTGTTGGAACGAAACTATTATCTCTGGTTTCCTGCGACTATAAACATCCTGGAGTAATAGGTGTTGGAACTCTACGACCGCTTCCTAACTGGATATTAATTCTGGTCTATTAATTAACGTCGGCTTAGGTGCCAGCTTACCACCCTTGTACAGATTGCGCGGGAGTCCCAGAAACGCTATATATCTCTCCACTTATTGAAGGTACATTCATTATTGCGGTAATGGAAATCATGATAACTTTCAAGACTTTCGTCTCTTTTCGTTAAAGAGTGTAGTGTTACAAACTCCAACGAAAACCAATTTATAACTCTTTGTGAGGCACTCTTTCGTGGAACAATACCCTATTGGATAATTCTGGAGAAAGATAGATGAATGAGAATGAATTAATAAAAAATTGAAAGCGGAGGAAGGCCTACAATAGTGGTACTTGAAACCGAGCTCTTCACGAATATAAAAGGTGTCCCTATTGAGCCACGTGGGCAACATTTGGATTGTTTTACTATAAATTAAGGCACAAACAGTAACATTATGGAGAGGGGGACATGTTTGTTACTGATGACGACCTAACCGTCGAAATCGATTTAACTGTGTAACTCTTTACTTTCGTGGAAATATAGACAACGTTCTTATCTTACTCCGTTTTTATAGAAATGGGTTTCCACAACTTCTTCGCGAGTGAGTTAGTCTGTTTCTGATCCATTGGATGCTTCTGCCAAGCAACAGTAGAAAGTTGGGCAGCATGGGGAAAGCAGTTGATTTGATTTTATAACCTTATCATCGCTTATTTTGCAACCAACTATCAGGAGAGATCAGATGATGGATGTCGTTGTGGAAGAACTCTTGAGAGGTTTGGTGTGTGGTTTGGTTTGGTCTGCTCTTGTCCAAAAATTGTGTCCACTATGGTCAAAAATAACTCTTGACAGTCTGGTCTGCCCCTAATCATCTAGATGTTCCTATCGACTGTGGTTTATGGTACTAAAGAACGTCCCAAATGTTTTGGTTTGGTTGAATAAATTATTGGAAATAATAAACCGAAATATTGGAGTTAGTGCGGTTGAAGGACTTTCAATTTTGGGACGTCGACGCGTTTCTTTGTTCCTGGTTAAGAAACTCATGAGATCAGAACGGCGTTTGCAACAAAAGCTCGGCGCGATTGAAGAAAAAAAGGCAATCCACGTCTACAACGTGACAACTCGCTATTATCTTTCGGCGAGAGCATCTTTAAAATAAAGCTCCGCCAAATACCGCAACACCGAAGACCATATAGTAAGAACACGAACCATGCTGAAGACTAGATTACATTGCGTCGCGTCCCCCCCGTCCCGTTTCAAGGCCATAAAAGTCATAAAAGTGGGGAAGAACGATGCCATATCTCTTTTGACTTTGTGAAGAGGCAGCAGCTAAGTGATATTGTTCCTGTTTTTCAGTGTCTTCCACGGTAGAGTGGAACTGAGTCAAGAGGCAATAAAGAATGAGTAGGCGGAGGAAGGTCCTCCCAACGCCCCGGTGGATAGGGAGTTCACGTGTTATCTTAATATTGCAGTTTATACCTCATATTCTTTCCTATCGCATTTCACCCTTTTTTTCAGACTTTATTTTTTGTTAATGGTTTCACCCGATAAAAGGTTAGAAAAAAGCCCTCGAGGCAGATCTAAACGTTCTGTTAAACTGTGGCGGAAGATGTTTTTGAATGATATTTTTAAGATGGGATTTTCTCGTGAAACATCTGACGTTTTCCTTTTTGCGATTTTGAGATATTTCATTTGAATTGTATACTACATTCAACTGGATTCCACAGAACTTCCACCACGCGTTCATTAAAATAAGAAAACTATTCAGATCGCTGGTTAAAACCCTTCTCATCGATTTAAGAAATTTTGGTTTATTATTCAGGCAATCCATGTCTACAACGTGACAACTCGCTCATTATCTTTCGGCGAAGCATCTTTAAAATAAATAAAAAATTTTCCTCCGTCCAAATACCGCAAACGGCTGAGTAAAAAGATCATATTAAAGAACACGAACCATCTTGAACGACTAGATTACATTGCGTCGCGTCCCCCGTCCCGTTTCAAGGCCATAAAAGTCATAAAAGTCCCTAAGAACGATGCCATATCTCTTTTTTTGTGAACCTCGATTATCGGCAGCCGTAGTCAAACCAGTGATATTGTTCCGTTTTTTTTTATTAGTGTAACCTTCCACGGTAGAAGTGGAACTGAGTGAGATAGGCAATAAAGAATGAGTAGGCGATACAGGAAGTATCCTCCCAACGCCCCGGTGGATAGGGAGTTCACGTGTTATCTTAATATTGCAGTTTATACCTCATATTCTTTCCTATCGCATTTCACCCTTTTTTTCAGACTTTATTTTTTGTTAATGGTTTCACCCGATAAAAGGTTAGAAAGAAGCCCTCGAGGCAGATCTAAACGTTCTGTTAAACTGTAACGGAAGATGTTTTTGAATGATATTTTTAAGATGGGATTTTCTCGTGAAACATCTGACGTTTTCCTTTTTGCGATTTTGAGATATTTCATTAAAACTGAATTGTATACTACATTCAACTGGACTCCACAGAACTTCCAACAAGCGTTCATTAACGAAAGAAAACCATTCAGATTGCCCTTATTATTAAATTAAGTTATTACAAGGGAGTTAATTTTTCTGTACCAGATAGCCCTTCTACGTAAATCCTTGTTCTGTTTATTATCCGTAGGCTGAGATACATTATCAAAACTCGGCACTTCTTGCCTCCATATCTAGTAATTGCATTCAAGATGAAAATACTTGGGCTGCTGCCAGTCAGGTGGTCTAGCACAGACCATCAGTTGAACGGTCGATTCAGGGAATTAATTTCTATCTGATTCAACCTAAAAACTCTCTTACATTGAAAGTTTAGGAAATTTAGATTTTATCATAGAATGATCTTTGAATATGATCCCCTATGGTTGATTAATCAAGATGCCGAAATTAATGGGACATCACAGATCAATGTTGGATTTTGGACCAATTTCGTAAACTTTGGCCCAGTAGTTTCATACGGACTGCATACGGACGGATGATTTTTTAACTTTGATTTTTGAAATATAATTACCTTGAAACGTATCCGACAAATTTTGAGGAGGTTAAACAATTATTTTTCTTGGTCGATAATAGAGGTTCATTATCGAAAATAATAAACAACAACAAAAAACCAGGCATGTAACATGATATCAACGAATTTATCTTAATGTTTGACAAAATGTTACATTACATTTGTGTGACGTGTACATTTTGAATGTTCTTGTTATACAGCATGTATGTCACATGTTGATTTTTTAATTTCAATAATGGCCACAAAGCAAGAAAAAGAAAATGTTGACCCTCCTCAAAATTTACGTTCCTCCTACGATCCTAGAATTCATAAATCGAATTATAAAAAAACCCTCCCTCATTAGTACCTATTCTCCGAGACTACAGAATCAAACTTAATGAAACTCGTATCATGAATCACAAAAGGGCCGACGATGAAATTATTTTGTTTTGGTTAAATTTAATTAGTCTTAATCTCTCCTAAAAAAAACTAATTTTCCGGATTTTCTCCCATATTGGCCTGAGTAAATTCAAATTCGAGGAAACCGTCGGAAAGCTGAACTTTCTGGCCAACAAGTAACGGTTTCGAAATGTTCGTATAAGAGAATTGGGTTTTACTGGTGATTGAAAAAACGAAAAGAAGAGGTTTGAAACATTATATTCTTCAAGCTAATTTTTTAACTCATTAAACCCCCCCCCCCCCCCCCCCCCCCCCAACAAAAGCAACATTTAGAAGATAGGTAATTTCATGCTCTTCCCAACGTTATCTTTCGATTGGAAATTCGTCGGAAAATGAGGAAGTTATGACGGTTTTTGTGATGGAAAGTTGAAAACACGAAGCAAATCTTAAACCGTGAATAACTCGGAAACGAAGCTTCTACAAAAATATTTCTAGAAGTCACGTTTTGTCACAAATTAGGTGTAGAATAATTAATTATTAAACCCTAGCCGGATGGATTAAACTTTAACAATTAATGTGGTGTAAATATAGTGTTATAGGAACGTACTTTATAAAAATTAGATGTAAGAACCAACTCCGGGCTGGGCCACAGTGTTACACTATTCAGCTCGGTCATCAATTATTCAAATGAAGAATGTAACGTGTAAAATGATGTAAATAAACTATCTATCTATCTATCTATGTCCACCCTGTATAGCTAAAACCCCAAAATGCGAGTTGTTACTCCCACTTACCCTAAGAGTTGATTGAAAACTTTGGTGAAACCACCATGACCTTTAAACGTTTCAAAATAAACGGCGAGTTTGCTTAAAAGTTTCAAGAAATGTGCTGAGTCAGGCAGTACCTACATTTTGAGCAGAATATTGCCCAGAAAAAGATCATCAAATGCCTACAAACTATAACTTTTTTTAATCGCTGAAATTGATCGAATTTTGCTTTTGAGGTCATGCAAGGTGACTGGAACTGAGCTATTAACATTTAATGGGAGGAAGGTCAAGGACAAAGCACGTAATGGTAGACACCCATCTCCTCGGAAATTGAAATCCGCCATAGATTGGGTAGCTCATTCCTCGTAGGTTGATTAGATCTCGCCCTCAAAGCCGGATTCCTCGTTGATTCCTCCTCTCCCAATCATTTGTTTTCCTTCAACCCTCCCGAAACCACCGCAAAATCAATTACCCCCACCTAAGTTCCATCAACCCCCTCCTCAGACCTCTTCGACAGTTTGCCTAATTGCTTCGCACTTTACGCGGCGTTAAAGAAAGGATCAGCTTCGCGCGTTCTTCTTTGCCCCGTTTTCTTCACTCCCTTTCATCCTTTTCCGGCATTTCCTCTCTTTTTTTTCTTCTATTTTATTCCCTGCAGAATCCCCCTCTACGAGATGCGGTTGATAGGGGCAAGAGCTTTCCGATGTTCCCAAGCCCCGGAGGATGTGAAGACTTGTGCGGGAATCGGATTGAAGTGATCCAACTCAACGTTATCGGGGGATCTTCGATACGCCACTATATTTTGACTCGAAAAAGCTAGAAAAACATCTTCCGATCATCTTCATTCGAGATTTGGACGTATGAACTTTCATGAGGGCAATGAACTCGCTATGAAAATTGGGGTTGTCAACAAGCATTACCACTGTTGGTATCTGGAAAGTTTTCCACTTTATAGTTTCTATACTGAAGGATCAAATAATTATTTAAAAAGCTAAAAAGGTACAGAGATATATTATTTACGATGAATGTTAGGGCAGGTTAAGTACGCCGCACCATCGATACTCGAACCCCCACGGTAACAGCGAAGATAAACTTCGCGGATGAAGGATATTTATAGTGGTTCACTTTTGAGGAGGGTCATCGTCTATGTTTTCTTGCCTAATCGTCCTCCCTTTTTGGTTTATTATTTTCTATAATGAATCTTTGTGATCGACCAAGAAAAAGCCGTCTAGAGCTGGTTTAGAGCTTTTCTCCAAAAGTCCTGGACCAAAATTAACTTGGGTCAAAAATCACAATTAGGAGGCTAGTTCAGATCAAGGGGAAAAGTTGTGCAATAAGTTTTAGAAATTGACAATCAGTAAGAAAATAGGAACTAACAATTTATACTCTTTTCAGACAACCGGATTCCTCAACTTGTTTGATCATGACTATTATTCAAATCATGAATTCGTTTTACTTATGAAACTAGGACTTGAATTGGTTGTTTGTGGGCTTAAAATCCTGATATAGTTGGAGCATTTTTGTTGATATCGTTCAAAGGAATGTAGTACGCATAACCCTCAATACAGCAAGGGAAGTGTGCATTGACCGGAATTAGGTAAGAAAGCGCCACCTTGACCTGCTTCAACGGTGAACCGTTTATTGAAATGACCAAATTCAAAATTTCAATTTGAAGTAATGTTACGCAATTCACCTGAGCTGCGGTAACTAATGTGCCTTTTAGAAACATCGACATACCAAGCTTCTGGGTTTCCGTCTAGATTCTACACGACCAACAAAATAATCACATTCGTGACTTTCACTTTCATCAAGACAAGAATTCACAGAATTTATTATACATGATCGACTGTGGCGACCGCAAAAACTGGAAGCGGAGGGTGACAGTTGACGAGATAAAGACCGATAGGGGTGTGTCGGTCCAGGTAATTTTGAGGAACGGCTCCAATGGTTGATGTGACATAGAAGTAACTGTTCCAAGAATGTTGATACAGCTCCCTTAACCCTTTTACGACCAGCCCAGAGATATCTCGCTAGGACAGGTGAACCCCGAGTTATCTCACATCATGTTATATTTTATTATCTCATGTTTAAGTCTCCCCTGCACTCTGTGGTGTGGTACGGAACTGTAACGGGACGAACTAGATTTTTGTCACCGCTTGGAACCGTTCCAGGGCGAAATCAGGTTCCACAGTCCCGGTACAACTGTAAAGAGCGATTCCGAATAGTAAAGCGATAAAGGCGACGTGCAATGACGAGACGTGCTCGTTTTCCCACTGTTTCCAGAACTATTCGACTAATAATAAGATGACGATGACCGATGTCTTTTTTTTTTTGCTTTTGAATTAATTGAGCCTGCTGGTACGTCAATTCGAGGTTTTTAAAAATGGTAACAGCTGATTTGAGATCATCTTGGAGCAAACTTTACTTCATGTTGAAATTGGCTTTATTCAACCCACAAATCAATACGTCTTGATTAGGAAATCTTGCAAGGCGCCTATTTCACAAGATAAACTGAGATTCCTCAAATATGTGAAGCAATCGCCGATCGATTCATTTGGCCTTAACGAAGAGTCAAAAACCGATGACGTACCACAGTTACGGCGGTTTCTTAGGTGTAACAAGATTTGGCAATGTTTTGGCTACATCGACTAATTTGACTTTGTCAAAAACAAGGTTGAAAGATCCATTCATAATCTCATCCAAGACAACCATTGCCTGTGAGCCAATTAGCGATAAAATAAGATCCACTTTCCTCCTATGAGACTGTTCTTCGAAACAATGTAGAGAACTGAGCGATCCAGTTCGACCATTTTAGAGCCAAATCAGTTGACAGACCATCAATTTCCAACGGACCGACATTTGAAGGTAGGTCGATTGAGGCTGCTGATATTGTGACGTTTAAATGTGAGTCACCCGCTACGATTGTCTGAATCGATTTCTAATCTCGAGTCGCTCACAACGCTCGTTCATACTCTACTTAAGTAGGTAAGAAAAGGCACTAAAATATCCGTGAGACTCTTCAGACACCATACGTATTACTTGAGTTTGGAAGAAGAAGTAATAAATAAATAAAAACAAGAACTGAATAGTAGAAGACTGTAATTGTACGACTGGGACGAGATATTGAGTTTAAAAAATCAGTAGGTAGCTTTTATATATGTGCAGCTGAATTTGAGTACTCATAACATAGATTTAATCAGATTTAGTTTTAGTAGCATATTTTTAGTTCAAATTTGATTAGAATTCAAGTCTGGTAATTTTGTAGTTATTGTTGTAGCCAAGGCCCACATTATTGCCACAGTAATCAAAGGGAAAATGTACAGAAATTACTCGGCGTAGGGATTCTGTGTTCGCACGTGCTCATAAAATTAGTTTTGTAACAATGCAAGTCATATATTTGACATCACAAGATGCATCTTTTGTATGCTTGATTTTTAAACGATAATAGCTTTTTTCTTATCTTAATTCTCAGGAAAACTATCACCTGGAATAAGACAAGCATAAGAAAAAGATTCAAAATTCAGGAATTGTTCCAGGATGTCTCAAAAACGGATTTCCAAGAAGAAAATTTCGGTTAATGTTTATTTCAACCGTATTTAGTTGACTTTGAGCCAATGAAACAATTCAATTGTTTACGAAAAGCCGCTAAAATTGAAGTTTTTGAAAATGCACTCATATTGTAATGCTGCACGACGTCAAATTCGGGATTTGTACTTCAAAAATTGAATTTTAACACCACTTCTTGGGTGCACTTCTTGTACCTTAATGTGAATTCTAATCATGGAAACAGTTAACGAAAAATGCGAACCTACAACGATGAGACGCCAAAATGCGTATGTATTTTGATAATTAGTAGGCACTTGTTGTCAAGAAGAACTATGTATTTGTGCTGCTTAGAAAGCTTATTCCGATCGCACGAGATGTGCGAAGGTGAGAGAACGGAGTAGCAATTCGATCAATTGACTTCACAGCGGCAAATTGTGAGAGATAATTGAATTACATTCGGCGATAACCCTCAATTAGTCACACGACCCATAAAACGTTTATTTTTTGTCTCTCTTAAAGAGCTCACCAAGCGTGGACGAGATAAGACTAATCTACGAGCATATTGGTTTGAAAGGGTGGTGCCGACGTTGGGAGCCCAATCTTGGGCAAAGCGATGAGTTTCGAACGTGACTATCGATGACCCTTACAAAATTTGAAACACTTATCCAATAACTGTGATTATATGCGAGTTATCTACTGTGTGTCACGCCCCACCTAGAACACTCGTATTCATCATCTCTTGGTAATTACGAGTCAATATTTACTTATCTTATATGTTCTTAATTGAATGAGATATATTGATTACTTCATGCAGGTGATAGTACTCGTAAAATAACATTTTGACACACAAATTGAACTGTTTGTTATTAGAAATGGATGTTTTTTCGACTCGATGGTTAATAAACAGCGAGAATTCATTTCAACGAACTAAAATGCTTGCAATTTGGGCAGAATTTCAAGTCATATACATCTCACTACCGTGGCCGAAGGACTATACTAGGGATATCGAGAAAATATCGATATATCAAAATATGATATTCTTCCGTCGATATATCGATATGTTTGTGAGATATTTTCTATTCCGGTAAATCGATATATCGACACTAAACGCACACTATCGGATCTGATATTTTTCAACCGTAAATCATATCAACCATATCCTACATCTTATTGCTCAAGAATAATTTCATAATTTCCATTGAAGAATAGGGGAATTATAACAGGTGAGGTAGGCAAATGTAGGTAAAAAAGATAGGGACATCTTGGAGACTTGGGTTCTAGCCAGTTCGACCCTTACTGGAGAGCACTCAATCAGAGGGTTTTCCTCACCTCTATCCCCAACCAATATTGGTATGATTTTTTTTTTTTTTCAGTTTTCCTTCTTACTTCACTTACACTGATTTTACAACCCTACATAATATTGATAATTTACTTTACTGGATCCTGTACCTTTAATATTCTGCTATTAGAAATAATTTTTAATTACTTTCTGCGACCGTTGGTAGCTCGTCATCTACGAGAAAGGAGAACAAGTAAATTCCAGGGAAGAGAAACCGAGTAGAAGGAACGCAGGCTTCCCATTTCGGATCTATCCTTCTCTTTGAGAATAAATGAATAATAGTTGCAAGTAATAAATATAATAATTATGAGGTATGTTAAGGCATGAAGAAAGAAACATGATGAATTATGTTGGTGCGATATGCTCAGTTAAATGCAAATGTGTGTAATTTAAGGAATGAAAATGAATTATTTAAGGCTAACTCCCAGCGACAATCCAAAGGATTAGCAGTACAAACGTTTGCGAAAACAATCTACCAATGTTCGTAATATATTAAATATGTAATGTTACTGTTGGAAAATAATTTCTCTCTCTTCTCTCTCTCTCTCTCTCTCTCTCTCTCTCTCTCTCTCTCTCTCTCTCTCTCTCTCTCTCTCTCTCTCTCTCTCTCTCTCTCTCTCTCTCCTGTTCTGAATAAATGTTAGTGCTCAGACTTACTGACTGCTTTGGGACTAATCCTAATCGATTTAGCTTCGAACACAAAAAATGGAAAACTATTACCTCACCCGAAATGGTCAAAAACCTCGAAAATCCTCATTATATCCCCCGACGTGGGGTGATCAAGCTGTTAAGATGTTAACTAGACCTCAAATGGAGTCTTTGCGCGAACTTACAAATTTTTCCGATGGTTTTTAGGGGCAAAAACCATGGTCGTCATATTGCTTATCATATGAAATAATGAGTCAAAATGTTACAAAAAGTGATGGCAATCCCTGGCGGGGATGCCCAACCAAAGAAAAACTTGGGTTTTCTTCAATAAATCTCGAGGTAGCTGAAACACCAAGAAGTTGCAGGATGCTTCAGATGAGTATAATCCTCGAATATTCTGCTAATGGTAATAATTTTCAATTTACTTTCTGCGACCGTTGGTCACTCATCGTCTACAAGAAAGGGGAACAAGTAAGTTCAAGTTAAGAGAAACCGAGTGGAAGGAACTCATCTTTCCCATATCGGATCTATCCTCCGACAGTGAGCCTTCTCTGTTCTGAATAAATGTTAGTGCTCAGACTTATCGACTTATCGATCAGACTTATCGATTGGGTCCAATCCCAATCGATTTAGCTTCAAACACCAAAAATGGAAAACGATTACCTCACCCGAACTTGACAAAAACCTCGAAAATCCCCATTATATCCCCCGACGTGGGTGATCAAGCAGGGTAGACGATAAGACTAACTAGACCTCAAATGGAGTCTTTGTGCAAACTTATGAATTTTTTCCATCAATTTTAGGGGCAAAAAGGGCTCGGACGTTATATAAATTTCTACCACTTAGAGACCCAAAAAGTGAAGCCAACCCCTGGCAAAAAAATTTTGTTTTCTTCAATAGATCTATCCTTCGACGGTGAGTCGTATTGCATATTTGCGTATTGCTAAATAATAGGCACCTTTATCGCATTACCTTTCTTTCCATCTCTTCCCTCTCAATTAAATTTATTATTGAATTAGCTAATCAATTACTAACGAGTTTGTGAATACCTCGAAAATGACCGTATTCCCATACACTGTTATAACCAAATTAAAAGGTTTTATTGACCGCGTGTTGGTTCATTTTAAAATAATTCCCAGTACTAGACGATTAATCATCAATTAATCTTCTCGTTAGATTTTTCAATAGAAAAACACTCAAAATTCATATAATTTATCAATAAATCGACGGAATGGACACATGTTTTGGAACTTTAGAGTTTAACCTTTCCCATGGCTTGCAGATTGCAGGGGAAAAGCGTGGGTTTATTAATCGGTTGTAAAGGACACGACCTACTGAACTAAGAAAGTAATACGTTACATAAATAATTCACAGCTCAGAAGGTCTGTCAACGGTTTTCAGACCAGATGAGATAGTTGAAGAGCTACCGAAGTGCGAGAGATGGGGATAACTTCTACGCGCTATTTCAGTCCGAAAGGTTAACGAAAAGCAGACCCACACGCTCGCTTTACGCTCTCTTCAAACGGCGACATGAATGAAACACTAACCATAAAGGCACCGATATATCATCCGTGTATCTAGCGGCTGAAATGCTGTGCTACGCGTAAATTTATGATTATCGTTTCATCCGTCAATCATCTCAACTTTTTTTTCCACCCACTCATATTTCTACATCGTTCCTGTTACCTGCACGGCTAATCGCGAATCGTCAAAGGGATTCGTGTTCGTTGCGCATCCAGTGTGAACGGTATATCAGCGAGAGAACGAAAGGCTGATTCTACCTACTGCGTTATTTAGACGTTTTCCTGGTAGATCGGTGCGTTTACTATTTTGTGTCGATAGCGTTTTTATTTTCATGAAATTTTAAATTAATTGAAACAACTTGAAACATACAAGATGAAATTTGTATTTGGCTAAGAAAATCATATATTTCGTTCAATCTGCGATAGTTCGGTCATTCTTATATCGTTTGACCATTTGACGTCCCCGGCCTTTTAATTCGTTTTTCGCATGCGATAGGTTTTTTTGAAAGGAATTTTATGGTAACAATATAATTATCTTAATAGAACTTCAAAAATGAAAAATCTTAAATTAAAGTCATAAAATGTTACTGTCCCCAAGGTGCAAATGTTGTAAGACCTGTTATGAAAAGAAAAACTCTGAATTGATTATATTTCAATGAACGAAAAGTCACTATTATATGAGGGTACTTCAGTGTATTTTTATTTTTTAATTATGTCTAATAGCTTGAGTTAATTGGAGAAAAATACGTTTGTCCCCGAAGTTTGGGAAAAAATCATCATGAATGATACCTACTGTTCTGGCAACTGTTTATTGAAAATGGCGGAAAAGAACCTCGAGATGTTTCGTAGTGATTCCTGATGTCAGTCCACGTGTAGCTTTGAAGTAGAAAGGGTCTAGCTGGAGAGCATCGTACAGTTCACCCAAAAACATTGGATTTCACAAAAATTATCCACCACGAGTGTTACCTGTGTTGCATCGATAGTACCAGATTAAAATCGTGAATTATAACGGCAAAAGGAGAAGCTTAAGGACACTTTATCGGAGCTATCATCTCATATCAGTCCAAAACTTGGTTAGGTTAGGAATAGTGTTAGAGGTCTGTAATCCCAGGTCACCTGAGGGAGTATACGACCTGCAGGTCACTCAGTCCAAAGACAAGTTCAGTGAAAGAAGTTCACCAGTTCACTCCGTTATTGAATGCGACCTGCAGGCCCCTCCACAGTTCACCAGTTCACTCCGTGGACGGATGCGACACCTGCAGTTCACTTCGTGAATGAATGGGACCTGTAGTTCGTCGTCTCCATTCTGAGGCAGTCACCACCACTACTGCTATCTCGTGGCATGAGCGTCAACCTCTTTTATCTACGTCATCCGACAGAATTTGGTAAATGACAGTCATCTACTGCTCTCTTTTCCTACATCCTAGTCATTTTTCGAGTCTTCATGCAGAACTGCAAATAAATACCTACTTATTAATTATAATCGACTCTGCGATGAGTATAGAATCGACCAGTATGGTTTAGTATTGAGTAAATTTGGACGGTATTGACTCTGCAATGAGGAGAGTCCTTCGTTGTCACTTCAATAACCGCTTCGACTTTTTTGAGGTTTTTAGGGATTTTACAAAACTTCTAAAACCCTTGAAGGGCACTTTAAATTAAGTGAGAGCTGGCTAAAGAATTGGGACGTTGTCGGACCAATATTGATTTTTCCTGAAAAGTGATTGATTATTGAGAGAGTATTGAATTTCAGGAGGCACACAAATATGATCAACTGAAAAATCCAAATAGGTATTTTGGTTGAGAACAGATTTACGTGCTCTATGCATATCTCCTGGAATTCCATAATCGCTCTATCCCCGGTGAAACACGCACACTCCAAAGCTTAGTAGAAATTCAAATCATGAACGCAAGCCAATTGAATAATAAACACCAGCGAAAGAATTTGCAGCTTTTTTTTATTTGACTTGCACCAGTCACGAGTGTTACCATGGATAGTTTTTGGTACTTTAAACACGTCCAAAACAATTAGCGAGACATGTGATATCATTTTTAATCTAGTTTAAGAACAGAAAGACTATTTGGGTGGTTTTCTGAGCTTGAACACGAGTACAATTTAGCAATTTGCTCCCTACAGCCTATCCGTTGTATAGTAAGACTCTTGACAAAACACCTTTTAGATTAAAATGTCCATAATTAAATTTTAAAAAACTGACTACCGGCACACATTTGTGGTCTGGAGTGTCTATACTAATTTTCCACGTCAATTTTGGTTTATTATTCAATAATAAACCATTGTAATCGCTCTTGAAAAAAAAAAAATTTAACCCCCCTGAAAATTTCATGGTTTACGTTTCAAAGGGTGTAGAATCCGAATCTGCAATAAAAATTTTCCGTCCGTCGTACGCCGTACGCACGATATCTCCGAAACGGCTGGAGCAAAAAATCTGAAATTTTCAGGAAAAATCCATCTTGGTCCGACGACGCCCCAATACTTGAGCCAGCTCTCTCACTCAATTTAAAGTGCCCTTTAAGGGCTGTAAAAGTTTTGTAAAATCCCTAAAAACCTCAAAACAAGTCGAATCGGCCTAAATATTTACCTATTTGAAGAACATACCATGAGGAATCGAATGAGCCCTTCCCCACGTCCGTAGGTCAAACCATTCTCGATGTATGGCCAGATTTATGATGACAACATTTGCGTTTTTTGGTTTATTATTGTTTGTTTGCAACCTAGTGATGCCGATAGCGTCGAGTTGTAGTGAATGTGGTTACTGGAGTGATACCCGATGTGGATACTTGTAGTTTATAGCCGATACACGTGTTGAAGCATTATGATATGTATGAAACGCTGATAATATGTAGGTAAATATTATTACTGGGGATTATTATTCAATATTATTACTGGGGTAAATAAGTAGTCTTTCACTCGGGTTTATTATTCAATTGGCTTGCGTTCATTTTTTGAATTTCTACTAAGCTTTGGAGAGTGCGCGTTTCACAGGAGAGAGCGATTATTGAATTTTAGAAGGCACACAAATATGATCAACTGATCAATCCAAATAGGTATTTTGGTTGAGAACAGATTTACGTGCTCCATGCATATCTCCTGAAATTCAATAATCGCTCTATCCTGTGAAACGCGCACACTCCAAAGCTTAGCAGGAATTCAAATAATGAACGCAAGCCAATTGAATAATAAACCCCAGTGAAAGAATTTGCAGCGTTTTGTTCAAAAAGTCGAACTTGTTAACCCCTGTTACATGGTTCAAGAAAGCCAAAATGTCAAATGATATGAGAATGACCTACCCTGGTGTGTTCAATATTATCCAGAAATCGGTTTGATTGTGTATATTATGTTTTCAGATTCCTTTTAATCAAATTCCAGAGATAGGTTGAACAAGTTCTTATTGGGAAAATAAAAAGCTGCTCACGTTCTAACGATAGAACTTTTAGTAAATAATAGGAAATTGTTAATGATAACTATTCGTTTGATTTTTGATCGTCTTGATATTTCATTTCCTGTCAAACCTCAAGCTCTGTAGGGCGCCATTAAGCTAAAAGCTAACATCAATAATTCCTTCATCAAGTTATCAAGGTAAAAACACAATCGATTCTAGATTAAATTTGAACGCGAAGTTCTAGCGAGTTGTCATTGAGCACGAATTAAAATTAATCGACCCATTTAGTAATCAGATGGAAACCGACGAACGTTGACACAAATGAACCAATCAATACCAGATTTCACGGGAATAACTACCACTCACAGAGAATACATTTTCAATTCACCGCACCCAGCAGAGGGAATTCTGTAATTGTTTGAATCTACAATATAACCTGCAGCGAACGTGACGTGTGTCAGAGATCACGCAACATATTCAACGAAAAATGTGTGAGCAGCAGTGTGATTCAGTTAGTTAACGGTGGAAAATTGTGGGAATTGACATCTGTTGAATTAAAAAACACGTGACGAGTTAAGCGTGGCACATAGCTCCATCATCTAGCAAACATGAACGTTTAGATTTAGAAAATATTGATAATCTCGACAGTTGTACAATATCAGTTTGTTACATCGATTCACAGAACGAAAATGCCGCACACTTCAACCCCTTGAAATAGAAATGACCATGTTGAATTTAATATGAATAATATGGCGCTGTTCTTCCTCGACTACAGTAAAAATTTGATTGCGAACAGACCACTAGAACTTGAAAAAAATTACGGTTGTGTACTTTGTTTCCGCATGCAAGCATGATGTGTGTGATGCCATGTAATGTTTCGTGAATGTTTTTAGGTCATAAGAAATTTCATAGAAACTGGATGAAAACTCTAGCAGTCATCCTTATTACAAAGACCTGAGAGAATAGCACTGGCGCCATTAATAATTTGACCTAATTCATACGGACATCGGACGAATAGGCTACGAGTAAAAAAAAAACCGGAGTAAGATAGAATGTTGTCTATATTTCCACGAAAGTAAGAGTTACACTGTTAAATCGATTTCGACGGTTAGGTCATCATCAGTAACAAACATGAACTGAAAGTCACAGAAAGCATATCATATATAGGATCGAGTGAGAGGAGATTGAATCCTATTGGCTCAAGGAAGTGAAAGGGGCGGGGAGGACCAACCAATGCCACTCAAGGCTTACAAAGTGAAAGGGGCACAAACAGTATCATTATGGAGAGGCGGAGCCAAACTCATTGCAAGAAAGAACCCAATAATGGTGAAATATTTTGAGGAATGACATCATTTAAACATTTTCCTGACCTATCACTTTTAACAATTTCGAATTTTTCTAGCACATCCAACATACCTCCCTTTGGGCAAAAGTGAGGAAATTCTACATATTGCCTGTTTGTCAGATCAAAACTGAAGCTATGATTGGATTCATTCAGATGACTTGCAAAGGCAGAATCACCTTTGTTGTCCCTGAAATCCTTTTCATGCTCTTTTATTCGTTCCCTAAATTTCCTACCAGTTTGACCACAGTACTCAAGCCCACATGAACATTTTAGTTTATAAACCCCACTTTTATCCTGAACGTTAATTTCATCCTTAACCGTACCCAAAGAAGATTTGAGATTATTTTTATTCTTAAACCCAACGTTGAAACCCCTGGACGACAGAATTTTACCGAGTTTATCCGAAATTTTCCCATAATAAGGTATACTAATCCACTTTTTCTCTTCCAACTCAATTTCTCTCACTAAATTACACACCCCTTCCCTACTCTTTTTCCTAAGAACCTTATTCCAAATAGAATCAACAAGTTCTCCCCCATATCCATTACTTACGGCTATACTTTTAATAACAGATTTTTCTTTCAATAAATTTTGATCATTCATTGGTATGGACAGTGCCCTATTGATCATACTATGGAAGGCGGCATGTTTATGAACTAAAGGATGATTTGAAGTGCTATGAATAGTTATATCACTGTAGGTATTTTTTCTATAAATGGAGAAATCATGCCTTTTGTTAATTAATGAGATAGACAAGTCAAGAAAATTAAACTTATTTCCACCCAATTCAAGGGTGAATTTGATGTAAGGATCCAAATTGTTGATTTTTTCTAGAAAATAATTTAGTTGTCTCTTGGTTCCTGTCCATAAAATAATTACGTCGTCTACGTATCTATACCAATACAAAAGGTTACTTGATTTACATTTTCGAAAGATTTGTTTCTCAAGATGATCCATGTAAATATCTGCAAGCAAAGGAGATATTATATAAGATACTATATATATCTGCTTCTCACTCGATCGTATATAAGATATGCTTTCTGTGATGTACTTTCAGTTCATGTTTGTTACTGATGGTGACCTAACCGTCGAAATCGATTCAACAGTGTAACTCTTTACTTTCGTGGAAATATAGACAACGTTCTATCTTACTCCGTTTTTATTTGAAATGGGTTTCCACAACTTCGTCGCGAGTGATTTAGTCCGTAGGCTACGAGTGATGGATTTTACGTCGGTGCAGTGAAGACTATTTATATAATGAGAGATGAAACTGAACCACAGTACGTTTGTTACTGGGACTTCAAAGTCGAGCTCTCAGTTAATGTATTGAAAATACAATGGGGCAGGTGATTAAACCGTATTTTCCAACCAACCTCCGAATTTGAACAATTTTAGACAACTGGCCGACTTGAAATACCCAGTGATCCCATACCGTCCCCAGTGATCTCGTCAAGTGCTACGAGGCACTAACCAATTCGGTTGACCAGAGAACCCCGAGGCGAAATCCCGTGCTGGTAACGAAATTTATCGGGTGTGGTGACAATACGCAATACATCCGAGATTCATTAACAATGGGAAATCAACAACCGCAAATTCAGGAAACCCTTTGTAAGGGCTTACTCAAACAATGAAACGAGCTTTCAGCGAGCAATTAAACTGTAAGAGGAGCATCTAAAGTTCGCTTTTTACCAAAGTACACACATTACTGTTTTATTTTGCGTTTGCCATTTTGACCCGCTCTCATTATCAAAATTATTCCACAATTCTTTGTTACAATTTGAGAAAGCTATACTGGCCACTAAATTCGGAAGAAGTGTTTTTCTCCGAATTTCTCCACCAAACCAGATAATTAGCTATGAGATGCAACATGTAAAGAGTGGGGGAAAATTAAAAACACACCCGTCCATGATGCTGAATTTTCGCTCCGATATTCGTCGGTGCATTACATCAAACTTGTAAAAGGAGAAACCCTAATTAATTTTCATATAATCAATGCTCTGATAAGGGTATCGGGGTTGAACAAACAAAATGCCAAATCAATCAAAAACTTGAACCAGGATGTTTGTTATCTGTTGGTCGATTCGTCAACAGTAGAAAAACACTTTCCCTGACAGAAGGGCAGTTTGGAATAACAGTAATGAAGTCAGTTGAAGGCGAGAATACGAATTGACCAATATAATTTATAGTGGATAATTGATGGTTTGAAAAGAGATACAAGGTAGAAATAATATTTCATCACACTGCTAAACATTGATTGTCAAGTGGACATTTCATTCCGATCACTGATGAAACGTTTTGTTTGACAATATAAACAGAAATAATAATCAGTGACACCTAATAATTTCAGTTGATGTCCGTTTATGCCAGCATATCAATCTCTTCGAAATTCAGGTGTCATGACCCAGTTATGTGTAGTAGCTGAGTTCTAGGCTAGCTTTTTCAACTTTCATGCTGATATTAGGTTTGGTGTCCTCTGATGCCCTCCATAACCATAAATGTTTCTACAGCCGTCTGCCATATTGCGTAATTCTTTGGGGACACTCAGCACATTCGAATGGCATGTTCAAGCTACATCACATGGTAGAATTCCTATCTGCTGGCAGCTTATGCCTGATTCCCTTCCTCGTAATAGTTGCCATGCAATGTTAAATCCAAAGCATCAGTAGAACGCATCTCTGTAACAGCAACATTTCCTCTTCTTTCACTGATGTGCACCAACGACCAGAAGGTTCCAACAACCAGAAGGTTCCTCAAAACAAGGCCTGGCATGGATCCTCTCTCTTCCACCTATTCTCATATGCAACTCACTTACAATGGGCTTCTTTTGACTGTACTTACCAAAGAGCCAATGCCTTGCAAGAATCAATCTTGCCGAACAATCCTTAATTTTATCGAAATAGTATGAAAATCGTAGAAGAGACCTACTTACAATTATGTGAGGTTTATATAAGCGTATAAATATCCAGGAATCATTCCACAATGCTTCAAAA
Organism: Creontiades dilutus; assembly: GCA_031894815.1. Classification (NCBI taxonomy): domain Eukaryota; kingdom Metazoa; phylum Arthropoda; class Insecta; order Hemiptera; family Miridae; genus Creontiades; species Creontiades dilutus. The sequence goes on from JAVIWC010004007.1 coordinate 1,655,586, forward strand.
AGGATTTCCAAGAAGGAATTTTTCGAAAATTTTAATTTTAAAATTTTTAGAGCCATTTCAATAGTTTTATATTTTGAGGGAATTCGCTAAAACAGTATAATATCACGCTTACAAGGAATCGGGTAAAGAGCTGCCATTGTTGACGGATCCGTCACTTCAACAGCTCCCTTGGAGATGCACGTTCGTTCCAATAATCTATCTAAGCTTATCTTTAAATTTATTTTTGCGTTCTCTTTCCCACCAATGTGTCTGCAAAAAGATTCTCACTGAAAAACGCTGCAAATTCTTTCACTGGGGTTTATCATTCAATTGGCTTGCGTTCATGATTGAATTAAATTATCAAATTAAATTATTAAATTTCAGGAGGCACACAAATATGATCAACTGATCAATCCAAATAGGTATTTTGGTCGAGAACAGATTTACGTGCTCTATGCATATCTCCTGAAATTCAATAGGTACCTAATCGCTCTATCACCTGTGAAACACGCACACTCCAAAGCTTAGTAAAAGTTCAAATCATGAACGCAAGCCAATTGAATAATAAACCCCAGTAAACGAATTTCAGCAAAATTTTTTTTTTTTTTTTTTTTTATGGTTATCAGAATGCTTCAACCCGTGTATCGGCTACAAAGCGTTTTAGGAGTTCACTCCAGTATCCACATTACTACATCACTACGTCACTAGGTTACTGATATCAACACAAAAACAATAATAAACCGAAATAACGCGAATGTTGGCACCATAAATCGGGCCATAGATCGGGAATGGTTTGACCTACGGACCTGGGGAAGGGCTCATTCGATTCCTCGTGGAGTGTTCTTCAAAAAGAGTACAAATTTAGGCCGCCTTGACATTTTTAAAAGGTTTTTAGGGATTTTACAAAACTTTGACAACCCTTAAAGGGCACTTTAAATTAAGTGAGAGAGCTGGCTCAAGAATTGGGGCGTCGTCGGACCAATATTGATTTTTCCTGAAAATTTCAGTTTGTTTGCTTCAGCCGCTTGGGAGAAATCGTGCGTACGGCGTACAGCCGGAAAATTTTTTAATGCAGATTCGGATTCTACACCCTTTGAAACGTAAGCCATGAAATTTTCAGGGGGGTTAGAAATTTTTTTTCTAGAGCGATTACAATTATTGAATAATAAACCAATAGGCCTGAACCAATTACAGAAAATCTCGACTTCTTACGAGCCTGATTGGGAAGAATAACCACTGTGCAACCACTTAAGGGAATTATTCTTGATAGATTTTTGACTGTTAAAACTGATGTGGGACCATCCTCACTCTAACCCCTACACACCTCGGCCATAATGCATTTTACGCAACCACTTTGAAATTTTTATGAACAACGACACTGACAGCACATCTACAATCTAATCTGCATATTCCTTGGAAATTTCACCAAAACCTGATGAGGAGAGTAGAAATTTACCTTGTTTCTAGGATTCGCGTTTGCACAGACAGACAGGAACAAAACTAAAGTCTTTAAGAATGTTCTAAAACGTACAACGAGAATGGACATTTTTATGTGGCGAAAAACCATTTTGTTTTCATCTCACGAAAGTTCAAATGTTTAGAGAGTAATCGACGACAGGTAGTACACTCTACCATTAATATCTCCACAATAATGATTATAGAGAACCAGAGTGATAGTCACGCGAAAAAAAAACGCAACCAACAAGTGAACAAAAGATGGCAAGCGTGGCGGATTCCATTGCCCGAGCAGGATATGATGTCAAGGAAAGCTGGTGTCCGGTGGCAGGTGAACAACAGACCTCACTTCTTATCACAATAACTTCACTATACCACTACCTATCCATGGCGAAATGTAAATACGTCAAGCTCAAACAGGATAAGTGGGTAAGTATATTACGTTCACTTATATTCTGCTTCTGACAATTTGCTATACTCAAAAACTGTTCGATTCTGATTGGATTTCGAGGGGTCGTGCAGATTTGTGCCTACACAATCCCTTCCAGCATAAGTGTCATCAGCGTTAGCTACTTTGTAGAATTTACCGATATCAGAGAGGCTTCATTTTCCGTCAGATGGATAAGTGAACCTATTTGACTCCTGACATTTCTCTTTCCGCCGTAAATTTGGAGGAAGGCTCAGCAGATACCTTCGATCAAAGACCCGTGAAGAGGAGAAACTAGAAAGAAACTGCTACAATGTGCTCATAAAAGTTGGTATCGTATTTTGCTGGATAAATAGAAACACTTCTGTTTAAAGATACGTAGATAACCATAGGTAACCATGGTATAAACTTTACAATTATGGTGATAGTAACCATGGTATTTTGCTATATAATAAATCACAACCGTAAAACGGTGTGAAAAGAGCCCAATTGTCAACGTTTTCTGCCATACCTACCTTTTTTGACATTTGAGGCAGAGAGCTGACATTTTCACAGAAACATAGCTGCACATCGCAGCCTTTTATTTCTGTTGAGGGCTTGCTTAAAATTCATTAGGAAGGTGGGTTAAAAATTGTATTGATGTGTCCTATTCACCCCGCTACACCGACCAAAAATAGATACAAGGGCTCTTCAGGTGATCAATGTATACCCCTACCTTATAATTGGTTTTTAGATATATCGAAGATGAGAGGATGATTTCTCGATGAATATAACTCCTCAAACACTACACCTTCACTAGTCCCTTAGTAGGTACATACCACAAGCTGGTATCTAAATACCAACAATGGCGGAGTATACTACATATCGTTACGGGAGTTGACACCCTAGAATTGAACAACTGAAATTTAACGAGATAAAATAAAACACTTACCTATGCTCCACATGTAAAAATATATCTATATAAATATCTGCTAATTCTTTCGTCACAATTTGCTAGGCGATATTTACCACGTGCAAGGGCGTTCACATTTACATTCCAGTTGACGTTCTTTTTCTCTGGCAAAAAGGCCTTAGAGATGTCAAATGATGAACATAAGCGGTCTGAGTGGTCTCATTTGATTCATTGAGAAATCTATCAACAAAGAACACACCAACATCAGTGCTATTTCGGAAGTTTTCGATATTTTGATTTTTTAATATTTCCGCCCTTCGATTGCACCCTTAAGGATTGATAGAAATTTATAACCAGAACTCAGTGCCAACTGGTTTGGTAAACAATATTTTTATCAACAACATGTTTGCCCGGCATTAATATTTCATCGTTTCATGTAGAACAGCCAACAAACACCTCGGCCTACAGTAACTCACTTCAAAGAAATCTACAATTGAACTGGATACAACAAATATAATTTGTAAAGATCTTGAAAATATGTCCTGAAAGGTAAGTTGCTTGCGAATTACGGTAGTGAATTTAATAGATGTCAGACTTGTTGATTGCTGAACAGCTACGAAGGAAAAAATATGCGCTTTTAAACAATTACAATGTTTTTACATAAATCTCGATGCATTTCAAAATTTGATCTGTCTTGCTCGAAAATAGTTGATAAATGATTATTTACGTCTGAGTTTGATTTTTGTTGAAGTGGATATTTGTCTCTTTCGGAGGATTAAGATATGTCAATTTAGGAAATCTTCGAGTAGGATCAGCTACTAGCTAATGAAAACATTACGTAAAGAAGGTAACGATCGTATCGTAATCAGAGATTCATTTTCAACGAGGAGTTAACGAGTAATCTAAAATAGTTGATCAAATCTTACGACACTTCAACGTGACAATTACGTTCTTTCCTCTAAACCCAATTCATTTCACTTGGTTGATTGAAATAAATTTAATTGGAGAAAAATCACAACTTAGCTGAACGTAATAATGAAGAGAAGCGACAGAAGCGAACACAACAAAAAAGAGTTGACGATTCATGATTTGATTAACGCGTATCTAATCTCGTGATGAATAAACTTCTAAGGATTATATTATAATGATCGCAGGTTTATTCATTATAGATTTAGACTCAGATAATAACTGGATTGAGTAATATCACTGATTTAAATTGAAATTTCCAGTCATGCGGCATGATCTTTTCAAATTACCACATTACAAAATAAAATGATTGTCCAAAATTCTAATCAATGGAACTAATTGTTGAATTTCATTGAACCATTATGGGGACAAAAAAATGTCTGCGACCATGTAATAAGAAGGAACGGGCTCTTTCCGAAGGCTGATGCCCGCAACACCCAGAGGATAACCATGACGCTGGAAGGCGCCAGGTTATCTCCAGAGGCGGCGGCTCCTAGAATCGGGGAACTATCCAAATCCATCACAATCTCCAAAATGCTCTAGATGATCTTCCAAATATTGAGTTTCAATTATATGATCCATCACCGTTACCGAAAATTCATTACCCCAATTAAGACAATGAGTTATGGTAACGTCAACATTTGGTTACGGAGTTGACTTTCGAGGTTTCGCGTATTCAGTTAAATCTTCAGACCTGGAAGGTGTAGGAAAACTCCTGTGACGTTTCTTTAGCTTCAACAACAGAATTGAAAATAATTATTCATTTCAACAATTGTAGAAAACTGCGACGTTAATGGTGACTTGAAAAGTCCAAACCTGAAACTCGACTTTTCAAGCAGAATCCGATCATCGAGTCAGATTGGCGGTATGGGGATCTTTCCGGAAAATTTAGAGGAGGGCGGGGTTACTGATTATTGGTACCACAAGATTTCACCGAAATTCCCGCTTATTTGGTTGTTTGACGCTATATTTCGGCGATGGTAATGACATTTTTTCGGGGGACAATCGTTTTTCATTACTTCGAATATTATAAATCTTGAAATACCGTCAGTATGTTGAAAGTTATAATGAAAACGTGTTCACAAAGCATTATGCACGATAAAAAAGTTAAGCACATCCCACCAGATGGCTATTAACAATATTAAAAACACTCAAGAAAATGGACTTAACGACATGGGACAGTTTTGCTAGTGACATTTCACAAGAACGACCTAATTTTCAGGGATCCGATGATGTTGATGCTATTCCTCGCAAAACTACTTTCTACTTAGCAGGTATGGACCGAAAATTCAGCTTTGCCCTTCAAATGGGAGAACAATCCATTTCCTGACGTTAAATCGGCTTTTAATCTGAGAATCACCTACACATGCAGCCCTATTTTGCAAATTCGTTTCTCAATGGAAAACATTTTCTAAAACGTGACATGTTGGCAATGTCCTTCCGAGCAATATACTAGTAACTGGATAAAATTGTATTTAAACATTATACTGGGAAAGCCTAAGTTCTTTTCAAGATTGACAACGGGGCTTGGAGTCAAAGTTTGAAGCTCACCTTGCGGAGAAGCTTGTATGGTTGGAGGCCCGTCACTAGTACAATGTTCTTTGAAAATTCGTTAATTGCGTACAAAATCTTCGAGAATGGTCTGTTCTTTTTGTTAGACAGGTTCGTTCCCGTTCTTAGCGTCAACTCATCAAAGACCAACGGAAGCTCTCCGTCGGGTTTTTCTTCGGGGAAACTCATCATGACGTGTGCGTCGTGCCTTTTCAGAGCGGCCTGCGACCAAACAAAAACAGCCCGCCCCGGCCGACCCCCATCCAGCGGAAAAGTTGAGATCCTCCCCGGCCCATATGTCACAACCTCCTCTTCAGCACCCCACCGAGCGAAGAAGCCGGGAAAACTCGTGACGACCAGTCCAAATAATTAGAAAAGTTTCGCCCTTCCGAAAACGTCCAACCGAAGAATAGCGCCGTTTTTAGAGAAGGGACCTCCCTTGAAAGAAAGAGGGAGGTTATTATGAACTCGAGTTTTGCCTTGAGAATAGAGGGAGGTTGTGGCGCTATGAATGCCGAAAGTATGAGGGTCTCAATGACCTGGAACCCCATAAGATCAGTGAGTCATTATGACTCCTTTAGCTTGTGAAATGTTTGGCAACGACTTCCATCTCGAGCATAGAAATTGGCTACTCCGTGTTCTTGGTTTAAAGTGGAGGACGTAGCAGATTGTACCAACAGATTCTCGCTAACATTTACAGTTTTAAAGAGTCATTTGAAACTCATTTACTTCACACTACTTCTTTCCGTTTCCAACACCAAGAGGGCTAAAGGGAAGTTACGCAATAAAGCTACATTCCTTTTTTCCTTCTAGACCTTACTCAAAATATATCTTCAAGATTCAGTGGAATATGTGAATTACTACTATCTCTAATAACCAGCACTTTTTCGTGAAGTGTAAATCACTGGAGTCGTGCCACACTTCAATTCACTTCAGTGATTTTGTCAAAGAGAAAGACCCTAGGGTGTCCCCACTAGGAGGTTTTTTATGTTCAGAAATAGTTCACGAGTTAATCAAAAGATTTGTCCTCAGTTTAAAAACTTGAGCCCCCTGAGGGGATAGTATTTTATCCAAAAAAGCCGTCGTTAGTCAAATTTAGGTCCTGTAGTAGTTTTCAGAGTGTTAAGAAGGTCTGAACCACGATTTTGGCTCACTCGCTAGGAATTTTTTTAAAACTCCGGCCAAACAGGAGGACTTTTTTGTTACACGTTATGTAATAGATGATTTGTTACAGTCCTTCAAAACCCTACCCTACTTTCTCGAACACCCTGTGCAAAGCTGTTATGGTGTTCTGTAGTACTGCCCTTTACTTTCAAACTAAAATGATGATGATGAAACTTGCAGGGATGAGGTCCAGGTTTGAGTTCAAACTCGTTTTTGTGGGTTCTACTCACCAAAAAATTGAATAGGTGTCCAAGCTTTCTTCAGAATGGGCCTTAGAACCTTCAAAACTAAATAAAATGTGTTGAAATTTTGTAGACGAATTTTCTTTGTCTTTCCTACTCAACCTTTTTCGACGTTCGGAAAGTGAAATTTTGTGTTATTCTTTTGCGTAGGTTACGAATAAAATACTCACAAATTTTGCAGATGGCACCTCACATCAATAAAAGGGACTGTTCACAATTTTTTTGTTTATGTTTGTGTATCTAGGGCGACCGTTACGCACAGCTGAGACGATTTTCGTGACGATTTTTTGGTTTATTATTCAATATTGGAACCACTGCAATCGATCTTGAAAAAATATTTTTACCCCCCCCCCCCTGAAAATTTCATGGTTTACGTTTCAAAGGGTGTAGAATCCAAACTTATAATACAAATTTTCCCTCCGTCCGCCGTACGCACGATTTCTCCCAAACGGCTGGAGCAAAAAATCTGAAATTTTCAGGAAAAATCAATATTGGTCCGACAACGCCCAATTCATTAGCCAGCTCTCTCACTTGATTCAAAGTGCCCTTTAAGGGTTGTCAAAGTTTTGTAAAATCCCTAAAAACTTCAAAAAAGTCAAGGCGGCCACCGAATCCTTCCCCAGGTCCGTAGCTCAAACCATTCCCGATGTATGGCCCGATTTATGGTGCCAACATTTGCATCCACATTCACTACATCACTAGGTTACTGCGATCAAAACAAACACAGAGTTTTTTTTTTTATTATTTTTTTTTTTTATTTATTTTTTTTTAATCGCAGTAACCTAGTGATGTAGTGAATGTGGATTCTGGTGTGAACTCCTAAAAGGGTTTATAGCCGATACACGGGTTGATGCATTCAGATATGCATGCTCCGTCTTACTAAATTTAAAATTTTCAAATAGAATATTTTTCCGTTATAATCGCTCTCGAAAAAAACGCTGCAAATCATTTAACAGGGGTTTATTTTATTCAATGATTCAAGATTTGAATTTCTGCTAAGGTTTGGAGTGTGCGTGTTTCACAGGTGATGGAGCGATTATTGAATTTCAGGAGGCACACAAATATGATCAACAGATCAATCCAAATAGGTATTTTGGTTGAGAACCGATTTAAGTGCTCTATGCATATCTCCTGCAATTTAATAATCGCTCTATCACCTGTGAAACACGCACACTCCAAAGATAGTAGAAATTCAAATCATGAATCATTGAATAATAAACCCCAGTGAAAGGATTTGCAGCATTTTTGTTTATGTGCCACAGCAAAGACATGAAAATGTCTAAAAAGTACTTGAAGAGTGCGTCTACATACAATTGTAGCAAAAGGTACCCAAACAGAGACAATGGGTTCTCCCCCGATCTATTTATTCCAGTGCAGAACGCGTCGATTGTTACTTGTTGTGACTGGCTCGGGACAGCGGCCAAGCGAGTAATGAGAGGTGTTATTGTTTTGATTTTGCCGATTCTCTCTCCTCGACATCTCGATTATTGCCTAATCTGTCTGATTGTCATTGTCAAACTACTTGACCAGTTGTTGTCAAAGCTGTTGGACATTTTTCTATAATCGATTGGCTTTTGGGAACGGTCGAAACTTCTTTTAGACGCACCTTAGAGATTATATACCCCGGTGTATGGTAGTGTATACTTCTGGGGATTATACATTGATGGGAATAGTGAATCAGTATTAATACGCTACAGACCGAAATACGAAATACATATGAGCCATTTGGAAAACTTTCAAAATAACACTTTTGTGTTCACGTTCCTTATCGGCAAACGTGACTTAAAAGAATTGAATGAGTACACCCGAACCGCTTCACGTTCATCCTTTCTCTCTCCAAGAACTAATTGACAGAAAAAGGAACAGTAACATGAATGTTAATGTGAACTGAGCTCAAAAGTCGACCCCATCATTTTAATGTCCCCTTGTAGGATTTTCCAAGAAAAATCTTACTGTTAGAAATTTAATGAGTGATTTCGAAACGTCAAACCATACTGATTTAAGTGCTTTAACGGAGAAGTTTTTCCTCGTCAAAGCCCTCCAATGGATACATCTTTCTCAACCATTTAACTTCCGATCAAAGAGTTCATTTGTTGTTCTAGCACTTCTGGGTTCATCGAGCCACTAGAGACTCCTCGGTTCATGACAAAGTAACTGAGTTGTTGGCACACTTTGATCGAAAGTTGTAAGGTCGAATCGCGTGGGTTTATCAAACCTTATCGACGGACTTCCCACGGTTAAACCACCAGTAGCAGCTCAATCATGAAACATCAATCCTGAAAAAGGAGGTTCTTCGGCACAACCCACACACCTAATCAGTGGTACCAACTTGAAACTATAATACTGTTGAGGGGTTAAGATACGACAACATTGCAGTAAGTAATTATTATTCACGTTAAGTACAACTAATTAAAAACGCAATTTTCAACATTCTGTCAAAGAAGAACACTGCTATTCAAACACTTATTCCAATCACAGTTTCTGATCTACTTGTCCAAGAGATCTACAGTTTACTAGAGGATTGATTTAGGATATTCTTTTGAGATGCGAGCATAACTAGTATCCAGACCTTCGAACTAAAAAATCATAATTCTTTTCTGGCACTCGATACATGATGTGGGGCATTAGCAAAGTTCCTATTTCTCTAGACAAGACTTCCCTTCAGCACTGTCCCCTAATGTCTTTAAACCAATGAAAACTAGTGGTTTCATACTTTTTATATTTTCACTTTTTGAAATGGCAAAGAGAGAAGACTGTAATGGTTCCAAATCATATTTTAAAACTACAAGAGTGTGGTTTGAAGTGGAGAAATCTGGTTTCGAAAATGGGAGGCAGTAGTAACGGACTAAGTCACTCGCGACGAAGTTGTGGAAACCCATTTCAATAAAAACGGAGTAAGAAAGAACGTTGTCTATATTTCCACGAAAGTAAAGAGTTACACAGTTAAATCGATTTCGACGGTTAGGTCATCATCAGTAATCAGTTCATGTTTGTTACTGATTACCCCCCGACCCCGCCAGTAAAGGGAGAGGGCTCCGGCGGGGAGGAGCGTCTCCCAGGGCAACCGACAAGCTCCCTCCTCGGGGACTTGGAATACACGATTTTTTGACTTTGCGTATTATTTTGATACTCCCTCATTGTGTTATTCACCTATTTCTTTTTAACCTGCGTAGCAGGGCCTTTAAACTAGTAAAATAGTAAAAATTGTTTTTGATATACCATTTGAAAGCTGAAATTTTGACCCATTTTTTAAGCAACAGGCACCTGTTCAAATGTAGATTAGAGTGGAGTACTGAACGTTTGAAAAACCTTCTTTTTTTTCAAATTTTCTTGAAGTTTGCTTTGTAGAGTCATTTTTCGCCAACTTGATGTGAGCAAAAAAATCGTTCTGAAGTTCAGAATAGGGGGCCCCTCCTGATAAGAAGAATATATCGATGTGTACTAGGATCGATGTTTTTATAGGATCATAATATCGATATCGCTGCCATGTCGGATTGCTTTGCACAACCACCTTCGAGCAGCTGAAGGCCCGCCATCTTTCCCGCTTTTATTCAACCTTTCGTTCTTGAACCAGCACAACTGTCAACCTTCTATTTGTCCAACTGATCTATACTTTAGTTGAAGGATTGATGTAGGATATTTTTTTGTTTTTGAGATGCGAGCGAAGCGAGCATCCAGACCAGCAAACTAGACAGAACACATTAGAACACATATCGTGAGTCACATTATGCACGAATTGAATTTAGCTAAGGCTACTGTTGATAATTGGCGTAGTTTTCTTTAGATAGGTCTGTGTGGATTTGTTGGCAAGTGATATGGACATGGTTGGAGGTGAGAATACGATAGATGAGAGCAGTTGTACATGTCAGCCGAGATGTTTTTTTCCCTTCCAGACGCGTAACCTACGTATTTCAATATGTTCATTTCCCGCCATTTGCTACTTGAATGTTCGTTGTTTTCCGGCATATTCAAAAGTTGCAGTTTGTAGAGGTAACGCGTATCATCGATTTATACATCGAAAGCGTGGATCGATATATAGATATCGGGTTACGACGGTCTTATCAGGAAGGGCCCCCTATTCTGAACTTCTACCAAAAATAGGTTTGGCGCTTGAAGGATAGGAAATTTAACGCACTTTCCAACGGTATCCTCAACTTTTACTTTACTAGATACTGTATGTGAGTTATAGCCGTTTTGCTGAGACGAGGTCGAAAACACGAAGAAAATCTTAGAAGTGAAATAACTCAAAAACTAAGCGAGATAAAAAAAATCGCTACAAGGCACTTTTTGTTGGGAATTGGTAGTAAAATACGTGGGTGAAGTATTGCGTACCTTACCTGATACACCCTGTATAAGTAGAATCATTAAAATCTAAGGGTGTTTCAGCAGTTTTCAAACCGGATTTCCTCTAAGGGCACAAATAACAAACGGAATGTTATCCTCTCATCACGAGTACTACATAATTCACTTATTCGTATAACAGAACAGTTTGCGGATTTGCACTAATCCACAAGGGAACATTGTGAAGGGATGAAGGCGCTCGGCACACATGGCCTTCTAGTGGTCCACAGAGAAGAGAAGCTGAATGGAACTCACTGTAGGTGATGGATGGGACCCAAGACGAAAAACCAGGAGGGAAAAAAAACCCGGACCACATGTCTCTAACACGCTCTCCCAGCTAATCCGGGATATACTGATTCTAATTTTACAGCAATGACGACATATTCAAAGTGGAAAGTACTCGTGTTTGATTTTTATTGGAACAGCCAAAAGTGACAGGAAATTGTTCTAGAAGCTTTAAGCTTCTACAAGATTTAAACAAAAAATTATAACCGAACATCCGTCCATCCGATTTTGTTTCTACAAAACTGTCTGGAATTCCTTGTAGTTAAAAAAAAAAAAAAATGGAAATGAAGAATCGATTTTATTTCATTGCTCCCCTTAAACGGATTTTGTAGACAATTAAACAGTAGAAACGTTTTAGATGATCTACGCAAAACTAGTTTCGGAGTATTCAGTAACGATTCCAGAATTTAATGAAATGGTCCTTCACGATCGCTAACCCTCTCAATTCCTCACCGTGTCACAATAGTTACGAGTAGTCTAAAAACAGCGGAGGTAATTTAGCTACGAATTCCAAAATTTTCACCTTCAATTTTTTCTTTAAGGACGTTTTTCTACAAGCAACAATACCGGGAATCTTCATGAGACATTTCTGTCAGTGGGTTTTTGGTATGATTCGTAGAGACATAAGCAGAGCTGCAAGGTCTTGGGTCTTAATTGAACGAATTGTGTTCGAGGAATCGAACGAATATTCATGAGGAATCACATTGGGTTTATTCTTCATCGATTCTTGAAACTCAACTCAAACTGACGTTTGGGCATAGGAGCCCTGCAGGCACAACGAAGGTGATTTGACGTTTAGGTTTTAAAATAATTCACCATGTAGGGGATAAACGCCACAAACTCTGAAACTTTCATCAGATTTGGACAATACTTCTCTGAAGAAATGTTCGAATTCATGTGCAGCAGCAATTATGATACATTGAGTATGATGAATACGTCAGGCAAAACAGGTCCCAGCAAAACATAATTTAGAGACTTAAATCAGTTTCACCCCTTTTGAAATCTTCAAGTTTTGATAAATCACAATCATTAGATTTTGAGGAATGAAAGTTGGAATTAAGGTAATGCATATTTCCACATGGGACAAACTCATATTTGTTCGACGATAATGAAACTTGTACTTGAGGACTGATCCGTACCAGCCTTGAAAATGTCTACAGTAGTGGACCATAACCACTTTCACATACATGATAAATAGTTTGCCCTGGATAAGGATGGTTTGAGACAGAAAGATACATAAAATATTCCAAGAAACGAATAAGTATGATATCAAACACTAAAATATTCCGAAATAAGGTTTTTGCATTTCAAAGTAAGAATCTGTAAGCCTTCAATTTAGAAATCCTTTCAGAATGTTCTAAAATTCAACAGTGTGCAGACGAATTTCAAACGGAAGCATTGCAATAAGTACGTACACCTCAATTTCGGTCACAAATTCCTAAAAATTTGTAACCAAAACTTAGCTTGAATGCTAGGACTTCCATAGGATGGTAGCGGAGTGTTACCTATTGAGTAGTCCATCCAATCATCATACTAAATAAATTACTCATAAAATACCATTTGGCTAATTTAAAATATATATAATAAACAGTATAGGCACTTACAAGGTGCCTACCCACATCTACAAATTTGAAATAGGCCTTCTTTGTTACATAAACTAATAGCTTCCTTCCAACAGCTAATTGATACCTACTAGGCACCACCCACTTGGGTTCATAAATAAAATATCTTTAAACATAGCGAGATAATATATCATAATTAACATTATAATGACCAACACAATGTAAATCTAACCTATCAGAATGTTCCTTATTTATTTCGGGTTAAAATGATTCATTAATGATGTTGCAAAACATTTTCAACAACACATTTTGATAAGAGGCTTACCAATTACGATAGACAAAGGATTTTTCAAGGTTTGAAAACTATTTCTGTCATCACTATTTTTCTTCCATTAGGTAGATATATAATCAAACTACCTGGGTAGGTAGTTTGATTAGAACTATAATCAACTAATAGCACGTATGTCAATGGCTCTGGGCACACTTTCTCTTTTGAGGGACAAGAAGTTTCTCCCCCTAGGTGTCACAATATCTCGACAGCACTGATAGAAAAGGCTAGGGCTCCGTCAATAGAACGTACAGAATTCGTACGGTGATATAACCACTTTATAAATATAACGAAAAAGTGTGTGTTACCATGAAATTTTGATTTAAAAGGGTTAAATCCGTACATTTACAGCCAGACTAGACGAAAATCGTGCTAAATCATCTCTGCATGAGGTGACGCAGGAGATAGGACATAACCTCCACCTGGAGAACCTCTCGGACCCAGAAACCTGTCGAGCAAGTTTTGTTCTTGTTCCCAACGAGTTATCTCAACGAATTTTTGCATTGCAACACAAAGTATAACGACCAAGCACTGAGCACTGAATAATTACGATACTTTCTATAAGGAGAGAACGAGAAAGCGATGGCGGTTAACATAAAGACGCCTCAAAGGTGAGAAATACCTGGAAGGAAGAATGGAAGAATGGAACTGGGAGCCATCAAGTTCAATGACTTCGAGGCGCTTGGAGGAAACAAGGATTGAGTTACGTATATTCCGTGTACCTATTCAGCGTACTGATGGATAAGTGGATTGTATTGTTAGTAAACAAATGGAAAGATAATTAAAAAGTAGCGAATGGTTGGAGATAAGAGTTTGGGTTTGTTTTTATGAGACAACAAAGAACGATGTTTTCGTGTTGAAAATGATTCGGGTTCGAATCGTGGACTTTAGTGTTCATGTTGAGGACTATTGTGTACGAAATCGCTGGAAATATGTCTGAAACACATTAAAATTGATAATAAAAAGGTACTTACATAAAAATAGAAGAGAAACATCCATCTCCTTTGGGTCTCAGGTCGGTTGAAGAGCCTTCATTTCATGGCACAACAAAACTTTGGTTTGGGCGTTAATTCACAAACACACATTAATTTTCGACGGCGAAAACTCGAAAGCACATCGCGTATTGGTTGTCACTGGTGCACAGCCATTGTATTATAATCGAGAGAAAAAAAACCCCGGCAGGTAGGAAGGAAGGGGGGAATCGACGAGAACGAAACGGACTCGGCGCGGGGAACGAAAGACACGTTAGAGCGCTCCGGTGAAGACTGAGCTTCGAGGAAGAGGACGCCGAAAGTGAACGGGCGCGGAAGGTTACAGGAACAGTTCAGCTGTGACGAGTCACCGTTCTTTCGCCGTTCGCCGGTGAACTCGCAATTGCTCGGGGATTTCACCAATGCCGCCCTGAGTTAGATTACCTAATATAATTTATTAAATTTCGTCTTCAAGTAATGTGCACTGAATGGTTAAAATACGGTAACTTTCATTGTTTAAAACGTGTTATAACACGAGTAGAAATTTCGATTTTAGAAAAACATAAAAATTGCTTCCGCTATAGTAGATTCAAGAAGTAAAATGTATTACGTAGCAACAAACCAAGCTAAGTTTTATTTTTTGTACATAATAATACCGATATTTTAGTAACATTAGAACAATGCTTTTGGGAGTCAGTATATTTAGTCTATTCAATTATATACCTACCTACAATAAAACAGTCATACAAAACTAAGCAAAAATATTCACTCAAACCTCAGTTTGATTAAAACCTCCGAAGTAATGTAAAACAATTTCAAAATCAAAAACAATAATCAAATTTGTAAATAAAAAGAAAACTACAAGTGCTCGAACGTCGCACGATTCTTTCATTCATTTACACCTTTATGAGGGGGAAATTTGTCTCAATTCAATTACAATCTTTATTGATCATCTTTCTTGTCCTATTTCTTTCATCAATGACAATAATTATTATTATTGGCATGATTATCAATTATTGTTAACATTGACCTACTTACGATCGGTAACTGCGTAGTTATCCTTAAAATTGTCAAACATCACAACGGTAGCAAACACAATTTGTGGTTTATTAATTTAAATAATAAGCCATAAAGGCATTTTTCATGAAGGATCATAAAAAATAGTATAGCGAAAATGTTTTACGACCCCCCACAAACTTTTCGCTTTACGTTTCAAGGTGCGTAGATTCAAAATTTGCATTGTAATTTCTTTATGCATATTCATTCATTTATTCATTGTTTTTTATGTATAAAAATCAGCTATTTCGCGTATGAACTATATTTGCCGTCTAATTGGTCCTAATTTCCAGTCAGTCCGATCGCCTTTTACGCGTACGTGCTACGAACCAAAAAACTTTCTTCTTTTATTTTTTATTGCTTCCGAGTCTACCAAGGTAGCGGAAGCATTGTTTTCACTTTCGGAATGTGAACATTTTTTGTCTCCAAAATCAAAAATTCCACTTGCATTTTGCGTTTTGTCTGTCTGTAAGCAAATCCTTGTTACGGGCAAAACTACACGAAGTTATTGTCCGATTTTGATGAAATTTTCAGGGATTGTGCGGGTTGGGGTGTAGATGGTCCCCAAAAGTTTCATGACCCCCAGGACGATAGTAGCCTCTGCGCATGCGCAAACGTGAAATCCTTGTTACGCCCATAACTCCGGGAGTTCTTGACCAATTTCGATGAAATTTTCAGGGATTGTTCGGTTTGATGTGTAGATGGTCCCCTAGAGGTTTCATGACCCCCGGTTCAATAGTAGCCTCTGCGCATGCGCAAACGTGAAATCCTTGTTACGCGCATAACTCCGGGAGTTCTTGACCAATTTCGATGACATTTTCAGGGATTGTTCGGTCTGATGTGTAGTTTCATGACCCCCGGATCAATAGTAGCCTCTGTGCATGCGCAAACGTGAAATCCTTGCAACAAGCATAACTCCGGGAGTTCTTGACCGATTTCGATGAAATTTTCAGGGATTGTTCGGATTTGGTATATTTTATAGTTTGTTCAATAGTTGAAATGCCTACCTCTATTTTCTCAAGTTATGCTGCTGCATAACAATAAATTTACCCTAATTCAATATTTACTTCGCCTAATTGAACGAAGTTCTTTAGTCAATAAAAATTTTCAATGATCTATACAGTCATGTTATGGATACGAGGAAGCTATGTGCCACACCCACTTGGCAGACGTTTTTTTATATTTTTATTGACCTCGAAAAGTGGGGTGTCATTTCCATGTAATTTTGGACGAATCGATTGAGATGGTTCCCAGACCGGTCTGAGTTCATTTGACTTCAAAAGCCTCATTTTAAGGGTAAAAATGTTTAATAGAATGGATGTGAAATTCAATTGTTTAAATTCCAATTATTTCTTTTTCTCGTTTTAACGACTTAGCAGTTAAGAAAGTTTGAAAATTTTTTCAGTGTGAGTTTTTTATGAGTGAAAAAGAAATGAAATGAAAAATAAGTTTATTCCATTAATAAGAACAAAAGGAAAGGTAGCCTGTTGTGTTGTATCAATAAAGGTAATTTCCATTAAATACATTATCGGAACACCCCACTTTTTGGAACGCAGTTCCGTGCTAAGCAGGGGAGTAAGCAAGCCTAAGCAAGTTGACAATTATAGCTTTTCCAAGTCAAAAATTTCCAAACCAATTTCAGAATTTTCCATTTCAATTTCAGAATTTTCCATTTCAATTTCGGAATGTGATCAATATCCGGGTGGGAGCGTAAGAAAGTGGGATAAAGAGAATGAAATAAGTAGGTAGCACACAAATGTATTAACAAAATTATAAAATTATCACGAGAGGTGAGAAAGAACTGGTTCATCGAAATTGATAACGTGAAACGCGCTAACGTGAAATTCTTGAAACGACTGAAAAGTTACACCTGTTTCAAAAATTTCACGTTACCGCATGAACAGAGCGTACCGCTGATTATATTGAGATGAAATTCGTATGGGACTTTAAGAGGTCTTATCCTCATAGTCCCTCAAAATATGAGCTAAATTCATTGAAAAATGAGGAAGTTATGGCTGTAACAAGGAAATGCGGACTGACAGACAGGGAACCAAATTCGTTTAGTAGGCTATGAAACGCAAAATGCGAGTGGAAATTCTGAATTCGGACATCAAAAATTGTTTGGCTTCCGAAAGTGAACAAAAGGCTTCCGTTGCTTTGCAGACTCGGAAGCAAAACATGCGCATATTTTATCAATTTCGATGAACCAGTTCCTTCTCACCTCTCGTGATAATTTTTTAATTTTATTAATGCATTTTGTGTGCTAACTACTCATTTCCTTCTCTTTGTCCCACTTTATTACGCTCCCACCCGGGTATTGATCACATTCTGAAATTGAAATGGAAAATTCTGAAATTGGAATAGAAATGTCTGAATTTGAAATGGAAAATTCTGAAATTGGAAATGGAAAATTCTGAATTTGTTTTGGACGGAACTGCGTTCCAAAAAGTGGGGTGTTCCGATAATGTATTTGAATGGAAATCACCTTCATTGATACAACACAACAGGTTACCTTTCCTTTTGTTCATATTAATGGAATAAACTTATTTTTCATTTCATTTTTTTTTTTTTTTTTTTTTTTTTTTTTCACTCGTAAAAAACTCAATCTGAAAAAATCAGGACAAACTGAAACGGAAAATTCTGAAATTTAAATGGAAAATTCTGAAATTGAAATGGAAAAGCTATACCCACGCACCAACCTGCGCTTGGTCCGAATTGAAAACTATTACAACTTAACTGCCATGTACTGCCTATTAAAATGTAACTCCTCACGTTTCAGCAATCTAAACATAAACATAAATACTCGTACACAATTTTCCGCATTCTTCATTCTTCTTCTTATGAATGAAGTTTCCCAGGTGTTCTTCAGTTCTGGACCCCCCCAGCCTTACGAGGGCAGTAAGATAAGGTAAACCTCTGCGAAATAAATTTTGCGTTTTTGTTGGTGGTCGATATCAGAGGATCCTGGTTGATCCCTGCTGCCGTGTTCTGCAGGCTCTGAACGGTTCAGTCCTCGGAACTGGTGACACGTGTGTCCTCCGATCCGCCGACAGGTTCGCTTTCAAGGTCGCCGCGCCAGATCCTGAGTGCAGTTGCCGTCAAAAGGCTAGAGGAATTCCTCCCCCACCTCCGGCAGATTTACTCAACGACCTTCCCTACCAAGAACTAAACGGTAGCTAGGTGTTTCCCTGCAGGAATTTTCCTTTAGACTCATTCGGTTGTGTCAAGGAGGCTCCGAGAATGTCCACTTTCCCAACAACCATAAGGTTTATCAAAATCTGTTATACAGGTTCAATTGAAATACGAATTTCTCCATTAATTTTGGTTTTTTTGAAGTAAAGACAATGATGAGCCTAGAGAACCCTGCCATGGAGATTACCCAGCTAACACATGATATGCAACCCTGGAGGATCATACGCTCCCACAACATTCTGATTAAAGCAGCGTTAATTTGTTCTCTTCAGGTCTCATTTTAGTCAAGATTTTCAAGCTGAAACTATCATCGAATGTACTATTATACGCCGAGGCAAAGCGGCTTACGGGCAGATAATAATTTTTTCTGACCACTGATGATCTGTAGTTATTGACCCTTAGATTCAGCGCCGTTGCTGCGATATTTAAATTGTAGTTTATAATCTAATTTACTGTTTCGGGTAATTTATAAATCATGTTTGTCTAGTTAGTACCTATTCATGGAAGAATAGAGACAATGCTTCTTACATACGTAATGAAACACTCAAAGCTATATTAAACAATTGAAATTTGAAGAGAAAAATCAAAAATACCTACAGGCAAGAATAATGCTCTCGTTTGTTATGCTCAACTGAATTGAATTTTGGGAGATGGCGTTAGAGGTAATATGATCATACAAAATCAACTGTACCAGCCGAGCGTTTATCTGACCGATTTTGGTTTATTATTTTTAATAATGAACCTTTTAATCGACCAATAAAAAGAACCAACCTATAATTATAAACCTAATTTGATGGGTTTATCGCTGTTTTGTCGCTTTCCTCTCAAGTTTGGAGATCATTCGTTCTCTCTCGATGGTCAGAGTCGGAAGGGGTTCGTGGTTGAGCTCGATTTCACCGATATAACCCGCAATACTTCCCGCACTTCACCATTGGCCACAAGTGGCATTTGCGGTTGTTACAGCAAGATGTTTTGTCCCCGTTTTTTCGACATTCTAATCGCAATCAGTTTGAAATTGTTCACACCTATGCACTTACCCCTGTTAAGGGTATTTTAACTGGAATTGTGTTCGACATTTCTTGTTGAGCTGTTGTGAGAATGTTATGAATTATGAGCTGTTATTTTGCTGTTCCTGAGTTTTATTGGTCTACTCTTATTGTTTATGAATCTATTTCTATCAATTATTCGTATTTACTTTAAAAGTATTTCTTCTTCCACGCAAACATTAAATGGGCACACTCTGACAGATGGGCATAGGTGATTGTTAATTTGTTTCATTATTCAATAAATACATGTTGCTCTCCCTCTCTATACAACACTTACCCCTTCCCTTCTGCGGAGGAAATTGGTTCACTGACGAGGGACAATGTTAATATTTTGCTCAGTCGCGCTAACGGAAGTTCAGCGGACCTTCATTGTGATAGCCCGTTCAACCAGTTTGAAATAATTTCAATTTGTCCGGTAGCGATGTTAACCCCACCAGTTAACCTGGGACAAAACGTGAGTCAAACTGACACGCAGCCGAAAGCGAGGATTCACAGAACCATCTGGGGAAACAATCACCCCCCGTTACATCTAGCTCCTTATAGTCAAGGAGTCAGCGGCCACCCTGTTGGTTGGTGCGTAAGTAAAAGTGAGAAGTTTTTCCTAAACTCTTCCCTTCAGGAAGTGGTGTCGCACATCCATGCGCTTGGTCCGTGGCTGATAAGCTCCGTTCATTGGAAGATTTCTAGCACCCTAGTTATCACAAAATATCTTTGTAGGACTCACTGAAAATTGCTCCATTTCTTCGGAGAAACCTCCCAATCGCACTGCCTCTCGCGCTACTGATGACATTGACATGTATTCAGCTTCGCCTGTGGGGTGGTCCACTGTAGGTTGCTATTTAGCGCACCTGGATATCGGACCATTCACTTCAACGGAGATATAGGATGCACTAAAGCAATAAAATCGATTTAATTAACTCTCAAATTAAACTGCACCTACGTATTTCTGATCTCAAGTTCGAATTACCTACAAATTTTATATCAATAAAGTCTTCGTTTGTCGACGTTTTAGTAGATACAAATCAATAATTAAAAAAAAAAACCATCACTACTTACATCTGGATTGTCCAGGACTGTTATTTTTGGGGCATTAAATGAGATAACTAAGTTTGTCTCTTTCTCCATACAGTGGTGATCAATTATTTTTCCGTTTGGTTTGGGTAGCCGGCAGCAAATACAATTGCTCCTTGAAAAAATACTTGATATAAATTTTTACAGTGGTTTCTTGATTCTTCGATCTAAACAAAGTCCAAATACAATAATCGTGTGAGAAACATCCAAATGTATATTTAGAACTTTCACAATTACCTAATAGAAATAATCGTCAAAACACAAAATGTTGAGAGCAACAGATTTTTTTTTCCACATTTCGACGTGTGGCGGTGGTAGGAAATGAACTGTGTATTAGGAAGAAGAATTTCCACGCATTATCATTAGGGATGTCTCTTGTAATTACAGAAATCGACACCATCATTTACCCGTACGACAATCCATTATCCAAAATCACTTTATAAATGCAGAATCATCAATCACAGTCAAAAACATTGTGTCTAACGTATAATGAGAGCATTAAAGCGGAGAAATACCATCACCATCACCTCTACAATGATTTTTGCAGTTTTTTTTTTCACTTATCTAGCGGGAAAAGATAAAGAAACAGTCCTTTCTTCCTTCGAAATTACTATTGGAGTTTCTTCGGAGGTAGTTGACAAGATAAGAAACAAAGGAGAAAGAGCTCAGAAGGTACAGAATCGTGTCTTATCATGCATTGTTATGTGGAGGTAAAACCCTACACACCGTCAGGCTAAAGCCGATCTGAGTAACATGTTCATTCCACTTCAAGCTATTCAACGGCAGCTTTTAAAATATTTTTCAAGTTACGTTCTATATTATAGGAGCCTTACTTTGTTAACCTTCAAGAGGAATGCGTCATAGGTGAGAACTTCTCTTGCAGCAAGGAGGCAGGCACTTCGAGCCACTATTTGGTTCATTATTTTCAATATTTTAAAATTGATTAACCCCACCTGAAAAGTTCGTTTATATTTCAAGATACGTCAATTTCAAAAATCGAAAAAAATCCGTCTGTCTCTAGCTTTTGTCCGATACAAATGGAACAGTTTACGAAATTTGACACGCGAAATGATAACGTCAATAGCTTGTAATATAAATAAAAACAAAAATCTCCTGTACAGGGTGTTTGCGGAAAGATGTCAGAAAATTGGGGAGGTGTTTCTAAATCTCAAACCCAACAAACAAAAACTTTATGAACCCATGCCCGATTCTCAGCCATAGTGACCTTTCTCATTGACACGGGGAATTGTCGCGGTAAAATCATCATACCTCCAGAACCATTTGAGTTTAAAAAAAAAAAACTGAAAAAACACAGGAAATCGAACATTTGTAGTTGCTGTTATAACCGCTGACAATTTAAAATTTTGCCAAACTTGATTTTTTTGGAAAAATTCCAATTGCTCTCAAGATTTCAAATGTTGACCTACATGATTACTTGTTCTTTTAAACACTTCGTCTTTCAATGAGCTTTCTAACGGTTTATTCAAATTTCTTCTTATCTGTTTTGAAGATACTCAGATTGCAATCCTAATGGTGAGAAATTATGAGTTGAGGTAGGGAGGGGGGAGAGAAAGGTTCACATGAGCGCAGTACTGGTTGCTTCCTGGAAATCTACTGAGGTGTAGCAATAGGAACACTGTTGAGTATTCAAAGAAGTAGTCTTTGTAAAATTTGAAATAAGGTCACTAAGGTTGAGAATCGGACATGGATTCTTTCTTATAAGTTTTGGTTTATTATTCAATAATAAACCATTGTAATCGCTCTTGAAAAAAAAAATTCTAACCCCCGCTGAAAATTTCATGGTTTACGTTTCAAAGGGTGTAGAATCCGAATCTGCAATAACAATTTTTCCGTCCGTCCGCCGTACGAAAGATTTCTCCCAAATTTCTGAAGCAAAAAAGCTGAAATTTTCAGGAAAAATCCATGTTGGTCCGGCGACGCCCCAATTCTTGAGCCAGCTCTCTCACTTAATTTAAAGTGCCCTTTAAGGGTTGTCAAAGTTTTGTAAAATCCCTAAAAACCTCAAAAAAAGTCAAGGCGGCCTAAATTTGTACTCTTTTTGAAGAACACCTCTCTTTTTGAGGAATCGAATGAGCCCCTCCCCAGATCCGTAGGTCAAACCATTCCCGATCTATGGTGCCAACATTCTCGTTATTTTGGTTTATTATTGTTTTTATGTTGATATCAGTAACCTAGTGACGTAGGTAGTGATGTAGCAATGTGGATACTGGAGTGAACTCCTAAAAGGCTTTGTAGCCGATACACGGATTGAAGTATTCTGATAACCATAAAAAACGCTGAAAATTCTTCCACTGGGGTTTATCATTCAATAGGCTTGCGTTCATGATTTGAATTTCTACTAAGCTTTGGAGTGTGCGTGTTTTACAGGTGATAGAGCGATTATTTGAATTTCAGGAGATCAGTTGATCATATTTGTGTGCCTCCTGAAATTCAATAATCGCTCTATCACTTGTGAAACACGCACACTCCAAAGCTTAGTAGAAATTCAAATCATGAACGCAAGCCAATTGAATAATAAACCCCAGTGGAAGAATTTGCAGCGTTTTTTTGTTGGGTTTCAGGTCTAGAAACACCTCCCCAATTTTCTGACATTTTACACCAAACACCCTGTATACCTCATTGAATTGGATTGAAGGAAGGAAAGTAAAGAAATGGACGAAAATGGAAGATTAAAAATTTATGATATATCATTACATACAATCAGAATGTATTAGAAAGCTATAGATAGCATTTAGAATGTTAGAAAGGTGCCCAAAGATCTTCATGGTGATTTTTACATCATGGCAGGTTGGGCCGGGGGAGGTGGGGGAGCCATGAGGAGGTTGGGAGGAGGCGGTGGGACGGGGTTGAACATCGGGGGCGGCGGCGGGACGTTCATCGGGGGCGGGGGCGGCATCATGTGCGGAGGCGGGCGGATCGGAGGCAGGTGACCCGACGGGAGAGCGGAGGGTGGCGGTGCCACTGGCTCGTTCTTGAAGGCGAATTGGAGGAAGAACTGCTTCGTGTCTTTGTTCCAATGGGTCCAGAATTTGTTTTCAGATTTGTCCACTTCCCTGCTGGGCACCTGATAGATCCGCACGAGTTAATAAACAAATCTATATAATACACGTACAATTAAAGACAAAAGTGGAAGAGGGAGCAATGCAAACGTTCTGTCAAAATTGGGGTTTTCAAGATTTTGGCCTCGCTTTGCCACATAGTTATGGTCCCAGGTCTCTAAAATCAACCTTTTCGAAGGTGGTTTTTGGAAAAAGGTGCTATGTAACAACATTTTGAAATTCGTATAAGACGATACATAACAAATATTTGAAATTTCTGTGTAGAAGAAGGTGTCATTGCCTAAGTCGCCTTTCTCAATGTGAGACAGGATTTACTTCAAAATCTGGTTTATTTGCGCATTTATAAGATGTGATGGATATGGTGAGTTGAACCCGTCGCCTAGGGAGAAGAATAAGACGCCTTCAAGCGTCTGGGGAAAGAAAAAGAGCAAAAAAATATAAGCCAAACAAAATTTTCAATGTTAAAAATTCACTTTAATTAACTTGAAATATTAGTTTTTGTGACATGACACCCTCTTTCACTGATGTTATTAATTAGAACAATACTGTGGGGATCACGGTATTAGTGGCGGATATGGATAGTTCCCCCATCCCATTTCTTGAAACTGCTAAGTTCTATCGAAGTTTGACAGATGATAGGGTGAGCATCTCTTGTTACTCAGATCATACAAGATTTTTTCTGTTTTCTTTTCAATCAAATAATTTCAAGTCTGGGTCATGAGGGAATAGAGGGCAACAAGGAAGCTAATTGCTAAAAAGGGATCGGAGTCCAACCCAATTGGACCTGAACCCTAATTAGGGGTTACCAAAAGTTATATAACTCAACAAGTTCAGAAATGGGAGGACAAAACATGTACAACATACTGGCATAACACTCCTAAGCAGAGGCAAGCCAAGCGGTTCCTTTCTAATTCAAGGAAACGCGCAAAAGCCCTTCTGTCATTGAGGCGCAAAGACCTTCGCAAACTTGTGGGTCTTCTCACTGGGCATTGCCTCCTAAGGTACCACCTAAACAAAATGGATAAGGCCAGGACAGTAGAATGCCAGCTCTGCTGCGAAGAGGCGGAAACAGCAGAACACATCCTCTGTAACTGTCTTGCTGTTGCATCAACTAGATTCCGGCAGTTCGGGAAGGGTCCCTAACATCCCCCTAACCTCCTAAACTTGGTGAACGAAGAGGTTATTAAAAAGTTTTTTGAATTAAAAATGGGGACAGCGTCACAATAGATCCTGGTGGTCTCAGTGACGAGGGGCTCCTACCATCCCTTATCGAAAAAAGAGTCTGGCATTTGTTTTCTGTTTTGCTGAACTCATATTTTTACATTTGAGTGGGGTTTGTTTACTGTATTTGTGTTTTCATTACCTGCAGACTGTTTATTTCAAATCCCTGCAGAATGGTGAGAAGTTCCATATGACTCTTACATTTTGTGGAAATTGACTGGTTACAAACTCTGCATTTTCCTCCCCTAAACTTACAATCCTTTTTCCCATCGACGTTGAAGCATAAAGCACACATTTTAAAAAATTATTTAAAATCTTACTTTGAACGCAATCGTTTCGTAAGGCTCAGCTGCAAACAAAAGATACTGCCATTTCCTGTCAGGTGGTTCAACTCTTTGCTCATAAGCAGACATGAAGCGATGTCGGGGCAGAATCCCTTCAGCGATTTCTACAAAAATGAATCATTAATGCGTTACATAAAAATGAGAATGAAATATTATGCAATTTAAAAATATAAATGGAAATTATACGAAATGTGATACCACTTTCATAATCAATTCGTGGACGAAATTCTTGCTCTTGTACTAATTTCCCCAAATTCCTGGGGTTTTTTCTTCAATCTCATTGAACTCTTGCGGGAATAGTAACACCATTCAAAATAATTAATGGTGACACAATAATCGTCTTATCACGCAGGCACATTATTACACTGAAGATGAAGTTTTGAGTTGATTGAAGTTGGAGTTTTTGATTGCTGTAGTTTTCACTGCACTGGTTACTTCACTGTTCACTGGTGAAACTGGAAAGCTAATAAGGTAAGCCGAACTCACATGGATTCGGAATTGCGTAATGCGTACTTTAATCTGATTGGTTGTAGAAGCTTTCTTGTACGCGTTCCATTTCCATGCGAATTCGGCCTAACAGTCTTAGGACAGTTATATTGTAGCTAATCGACCAATTCTGGATGGGTGCCTTCGAATGTGCGGTAGAAAAACCTATTCTCTTACAATGACTCAGGTTGGAAGGATGCAAGAACTTCCTATTGGTATCATCAATATTGTAACTGAAGGATCCAAATCTCTCTCAACTTTTTAGGTTATACAACGCGTCAAGAAACGAACATGTAAGTAACCATACACCTTATATATGAGCATGCACATTCCCTTACCAGGGTAATCAACTTGGTAAAGCAAACTCTGCTGGCCAGTTTCTGGGTCTCGTTGTTTGGTTACCCTGTAACCAGGACGACCGATCTTGACGAACTTCTTAGGCTCGATTCTTGGTTTGTCTGGAGCAGGCTAAAAACAGGAATTAATATCAATAAATTTTTCGTTAAAACTTATGCAGTTTAATTGGAATTCTCGCTAGCGCCATTCATTTTATTACACTAGTTTTGCGAAAAAGGTTAACTTTAAAGACAAAATTAAGATTTTGCACAAAACTTCTGTAATGAGATGATAGTAATTGATCTGATTCTTGGAGAGTAAGCAGGTAAATCCCTTGTTAATGACAGAGATAAAAATATTTATTTTAAAAATGAAGATATCTTCAAATCGTTGAATGTCGTTGCTAACAAAATTATAGAATCTACTTTCCTTTAATGCTGTGGATGTACGTTTGTGGATATTTCAGTAGTGTTACAATGAATTATCTTTCAGACAGAAAATCTATTACCTACCGGAGCCGTAATCTGAATCTAGCAGTATACCATGTTTCGATTTAGGATCGAAAACTCCGAACCCGCCCAACGAATTTGAGCACGAGTGTGAACAAGCTTGTTGGCAAGGAGCTTATGATAGGTTAGTAAAACGATCTCAGTCATTAGTTGATTAGTTATTAACTGACTGACTGACAGCCTCCCTTAGTTCTAGGATGGTTTCTATACATAGAAGTGATTTCTTTACAATAGCAATATAATTTTTTTCTTCGACGAACCACTAAACAATCTTAGACATAACTTGGAATGTACACAATTCTGTTTTTATAGCTATTGCAGATATCTAATTTCTTTCCACGCTTTCTGACTATTATTTCCTTGCCCGGGTGAAGCCCCTGAACAATTTAGGGCGAAAGATGTTGTCATCCACCGTTCCCTAAGGGGGTTTCTCTTCTTTTTTGTACAGAAAAACGTCCAGTTTCAGGGGTTTACGAGTACTTAGTTTTGCAGATCATTAATTTTTTTCCTACTTTTCAACACTTGGTGCCCCTTTTTTTCTTGTTCTCTTGAACATTTGAAGTATGAAATAGGCAAAAAGGACGACCTTTTTAGGTCCTACGTTCGCATCTAGAACCCAATACAAACGTGAAAAACTCGAATTCGAAAAATATTTCTTTTCATTTGCATGTTCTATGCTTTAATTTGCGACCCCGTAGTCATGTGCTGTCTCTTAAGGGTTTTTTCTTTTGTACGGAAAAACGTGAAATGAATTGATTTGAAATGACCTGTTTTGGTAGGTTAGGGATTAGTGTGAATGTACACCTTAATTACTTGGAGTGAGTCGCTTTCGAACTTTAATAATTCCTAGGACCTACCAAACAAGAGCGTCCAAATGGACCAGGATAGGTCGCTTGTGGCTTTTTGTGAGTTTTGAACCTCTGAGCGGCGTGATTGTAGGGAGCCTGCGAAATGAACCTTGAGCTTCATTTACACGATGCCAGTAGGAGGTCCAGTTGATAGGGCCCAGCAGCTGGGTGTGAACCCCACCGGCTTTCCATTCCAGAGGAAAAGTCTCTCCAGTCGACTGGACTCATGAGTAGGTTTCAGACCAGTTCAGTTCCCTTCACCACCGATAATTCGAGGGTTGTGACTCACTGGAATCGTGTGAATCTCAGAAGGCGTTTCAGTCCCATCGGCCCTCCAGTTTCACGAGCCTTTTGTTGAACGTTTCGTGTTTCACAAGTCAAAAGTTAGGCGACCGGAAAAATTGGGCAGCTGGCATTTCTGCTCAACATCCATTCCCTCGTCCATACTCTGAGTGTAGAGAGTTCTTCTGATGAATCTCGCACAAAATCACGGCACAAATCGTGCATTCACTTAATTGAACGCGTGAAGCCTTGATGACGCAATCGTCTCTATGATTTTTGGACAACTGGAGCCAGTTGAATTGGCTACGTCTGAACAGGTACTGGCGCCAGTCAGCTCGCTCCAGCTAGCTGGCGCCAGTCAACTTTACTTCCCATTGGCCTTGTGTAATCGCGCCTTTATACGAGATAACACAATATTTTCTGACCACGAGAACAAGTGAATAGACGAGAACATAGTTCCCTCTCTAGACAAGTCTGAAAACCCTGCACCCTAGACCTGACGAAGGTTTTTAATAAACCAAAAGCTTGGCAATCAGGATTTTTTATCAGTTCTGACCCCTAACTCGTTACAATGAATGATAATATAGCGATATAGTGTGAAATGGCAAGCCATCCTCAGTATGTACCTGTTGCGGAGAATCTTTGGCTTCCTTAGCAGCTCTCCTCGCCAAATTGGCCTGATGCTTTTTCCCTTGTGTATGTGCCAAGTAACTTCCTTCATTGTTGTGGAGAGTCAAACAAAGCTTACATTCATAAGAACCTAGAAGCAAAAGAAAATATTATAACACCTTGAATATTCAAGATAATAACTGAAATGACTGATTCGTTTTCAAAATTGAATATTTCTCCAGTGAGTCACATATAATTATAATTCGGAACGTTTTATATTGATCAGTATTACCTAGAGCTTAATCGTTATTTTTCTGGGTGAGTCTGGGGGGGGGGGGGGGCAGGCATTTGTGACAAAGGCATTCTCGTTAAGCTTATAGTTTGGGTACAAATCTAAGTTGGAGCAGGCCTTGCTTATCTCGAGAGGATTAAAACCCAAACCGTTGATGACTGAAAAGGCAAGGGCTGTTCAACGCCCATCCATAAAGGAAACGTAATGCACAAATGGTACCTGAGAACCACATTTTTCAGAAAATCTCAGAGTCTAGTTTTGATTTAGTTAGATGGAATTTCCCTATAGCGATCACGAAATTGTGGAAGATTGGTTGATTCCAGAAGCCCAAACTCACAACATCCCGCTAAATCCTAAGATTTATGATGTTCATAATATGAACTTATATTATAAGTCGTTGTGTTTTGGAGACAAACAAAGACAACGAACGGGAAAACCGGGCGCACAAAATATTTTCGATTTCGTCCGGAAAACTACTTTTTAAGCCATGATTTGCTCCGTTTCCCAGATATTCCCACTCATCAAACATTTCGTTTGGCTGAGTTGTAAAATGTGATAAAACCTGATTCACATGACAAGTATTCATCCGTCATTAAGTTCACCCACCCCCTGATCCATCATACGAGTACATAGGTTTTTTGAGCTAATGTGTTGTTAGTTACCATTATAACAAACATTATGTAATACTACTAAATACACGGATTTAGATTAAGGAGCAGAAATTCCTTCTTAACAATCTCTCAAGCATACTCTCAACTCTCACACGTTCTCACCATAAAAACGCTGAAAATTATTGCACAAAGGATCATTATTTCTGTATTAGATAACCCTCCTTATCTCAGGATCTCCGGACTACCAGAACTGAACTCTACATCCCAAGATGATGCTTCCTAGACACTCTTGGAAACACACGTAAGAATCCAACTGAAATTTAAAAGATAAAATTACCATCCGTATCCATCTCACTCCCTGGGCTTTCAAAAAGCAGGACGAGGAGGGGGGGGGGGGTCTCACGATAAGCAGGTCAATGTTTAAAAGTAATATCCCATTTTGTCTTGGAGGCAGTGATTAGGAAAGGGATGACAGTGCACTACACAATGGAGGGTGAGTCGTTCATAACCACACTCTGCTACCATGTATTAAGGAGCAGATGGAATGGACTAGTTGCCCCTTCTACGGCTGAAGCAGTAGTGCCTAAAACACCCACAGGATATCCCTGAAGCTAAAAGGCGTCAGCTTTATGTTCAGGAATAGCAATTTCAAAAAACGTGAAGAGGGACCTATCCTAACCCATCACAATAAACAGCACACCAACAATCAAGGCTCATGAGTTAACGCAAACTAAATGAAGAACGTAGATACCTAAATGATTTTTCATAAAGTAGGGGTCCTTGTTGATGTCGATCGTCTCGAGTGCAAGCTGGCGGAGACGCTCTCGCCGATCCCTGTTCGTTTCCGACCATGATGCGACGCCACCGCTTCCAGTCTTTCCACCAGGTCGATTTTGAAAATCCATGACTTACGCTCTGAAATTCATTAATTTTAGGTTTTATTACATTGGTACAGTGTATCGATAAAATATTTTTAAAAAAGCATCAACTATAATCGAGAGAAGTGTTCCTGAATCGGTCGTTAGAGTGGGGTTTCAGATTTGTTTAAAATCAGCCAGAGTATATTTCTATAGAACAGTCCATCCTCTACAACAAAATTTCTGCAAATCGAAGCAGCCCCCAACCAATTAATGAAGTTTATTCACTGCAACCAATGAATGATGTTTAAACTACTACACGATCAACTCATTAATACATTAGATCCCATCGATGTACATACATGTTAGCCACTACCTGGACTGAATGATGTAGAATAAGTACTTACCTTCAGAAAATATTGGTACAGTTGGAAAACGTTACTGTTTCAATTTCATTGATATTTTCAACACTCCATCACCGTTACAAACCGTGGCCATGGCAAGGTTTTAGCAAAAATGGTCAATAGAATGGGCCTGCTTCACAACCAGGACCCGAGAAATCCACTGATGAGTTTGGGATTACTTTGTTTTTTCAAGTTATACCCACAGTGCAAGAAGGTGGAAGACCAACCACCTCAACAACTTCAGGATAATACCATATTATGTTCTCAATCTTTTCCTAATACATTCTCTTTGTTACTATGAATCAATGTTTCATGACTGATTATATTTGCAATGATTGAGTATGTGAGGTAATTTCATTCTGAAATATTCGCTGATGTAAAAAATAATTAATGCTTGTCGAAATGCCACTCCGATATGAGTTGGTAAGGTTATCGAGACGGTACAATACTTACGAAGTCTGGAAAACAAGTCTTCAATCCTAGGCTCACGGGTTCCGTATTCTCATTACTAGAACAGCAGGAGGATGAAAAAACCTCAGTCAAATTGACTATTAATTAAAAAATCACATGAAACTAATCAAAACTCAGACAGAAACAACCATCGCACAGCGGTAGCGGACATAAGAGTATCCATCTTGCAGTCCTCATTTTCTGTACCCGGCGGTTGAGGAGACCTGGACATGGAGTGTGGAACAGTTCCACTCCGTGTAGGAGTTATCCAGCAGAACTGTTTGTTGCAGAACTCATACTTTCCTCAATGACGCAGAATAACTTTATTGTAGGGTTAAAACGTGGAATTTCTGAACCCTATTCTAATCATTCCGTTCTACAGCATTGTACAAGTTCATATGAAGTAAGTTTACAAGATCAAGTACAAGTTTTCCAGTGAATTTTTTACTTTGTTAGTGCACAGAAGATCTCACAGTTGAGTTGACCTTTTTTTCTGCACTCCTAACTCGGGGAAGAGCTCAGGGACCTGTTCCTAGTTAGCTTGTCTACCTACTAATTTTTATCCTGTAACAATTATTATAGTGAAATAAAGTCTCTTGGCATGTATCTCATAAAAATAGTTTAGTCCACAGGTTTGATAAATTGCTTTTGTTAGCCATCCAGGTGTAAAGCATGATCCACAATCCAGTAAGCTATCCAGCAAGTTCGTTGGAGCAGCTGATTGGTTGGACGTCTGCTGGGGAGGGGGAATATTTTTTCCGGACAAGCACTTTTGAAGTAAACTGTACGCATCAGATTTTTAGATATTTTTCGCTCTGCATCTGCGCAGTTCACTACCACGCATGCACAATGGCGTTGGGAACTGAAACAGCTGTGGGAGGAAGCGCTGTGTGAGTTGTTATCTTGTGCTCAGCTGATTCCCCTCCATCCCCTCTACTGCTTTTTATTAGCTTCCCCTATCCGTATTTCCAGATGGATGTAAACCCTGCTTAAATGACATGTTCTTTTCCCAGACTTCCTCTAGCATTGAGGCCACAGTCTCCTAAAATCTCCCCTTAGTAATGGACAAAAGGTTTTAGTTTGACTTCAGTCAATATTTAGTAATTTGTGAAACAGCATGCTATGCATTTTATATATACTGCCAGAATTCAAAACTTTGGTTAGTTCTTCATTACTCTATGCAGAATTGAGACTTATTTTTAGCATCGGGAATTGATTTCAAGCCTAATTTTTCCTAAAAATGGATGATTAAGCATTATTCTTTGAACCTGTACGTTAGGCTAGTACCTAGCCTGTTTATATAAAATCTTGGAGTGAAATGACTTTAGTAAAACAGCATTGGTCTTAGAGACATGATAGTGTGAAAAAGTAATGGTTCTTGGGGATAGCTCTGCCTGCTCAGATAAGTGTTAACATTTCAGAAAACAGTGATTTGGGGACAACACTAGTAGTCAACTATAGATTTGAAGAAGCATGTGGCTGGTGAGCGCTCCCTTATCACTAGGGTTTTGTACAGAGGCCTCTGTTGGGGGTCTAGATGCTCCATCTCAAAAATAAAAAATATCCTATTGTAGTATTCTAAAGATTAGTTGGACAAATAGTCTGAATGTATGATGAAACTAGCACAGTGATAACTAATGGCCTCTGTTGAATACCAAAATATGATGCAGCTTCCATGTAATAAATGTGAGGTGTTCCTTTAGAGCTTTATGCTTCTCATCCCCTCTCCTGGACCTAGTTCCCAAAGGTTGGGTATCTAGAACCACAAGTACCCCCAGTATCATACGACGCCATCTTCCTTTTGTCCAGCTGCACTAGCCAATTATTTAATCTGTGAACACCCTCCACCACTATTATCCACAACATTTTAACGGCCTGGTCAAGGGGATTGAGCACATTTATACACTTGCGCCTTCACAGAGGAAGACTAGGCTTATGAGTTTTGTAGCAGTCATTGCCTTTTGTTAGGTTTGGTACAGAAAACTTCTCTGGTATGCTGTTACGCATTGAAACAAGTGCAAATACGATAAATTTGCCTGATGTACTTATAAAGGATGGTTATCTGGATGCTTGCAGCAGATATCTTGATTCGTTTCAAGCAATAAGTTCTTGAACTGAAAAACATTAATATTCAGTCCCTCCTTTTATACTGAGTTCAGAAACTCAAGTGCCTACACATTGAAGATGCTTCGAACAAAGGTTTTTAAGCAGTCCAACTACATTCCACACTCATCATTTGAACTAAAAACAAAACCTCTCCCATTGCAAGTGCTCTTAAATTCCAGAGCCAACATTCTTCAAAATGAGTTAAAAATCAAAAATGCAACCCTGATGAGCGCCAAGTTTTTGAACTGGTTGTAGATTGTAGGAAGGGGGCATTTAACACCACTATTGATTGCAGGTAAAAGTGGAGTTGAGGGAATTACAACCATGATTAAAGGTTGGAGTTTGTAGTGGTGTATTAATCAAATGAACCTACAAATTATTTATTGTTATTTACAAATTATTTATACCTGGAAAAGAAAAGGAATAAAGGAAAAACCGTTCTCTATTTTTAATTTATTTCTAGTTTCTCGAGGAGCCATTGAAAAGCTGAAGTGTTCAGAAGTGGATTCTTGAAAGCAAATGAAACTTGAATTAATAGCTTACTTTTTTGCTCCTTCGTCAGAATCTTGGAACATTCTATTATTACTTTCACCCTGCTATTGTTTTTCTAGTTTCACGCCAAACCAGAGAAAGTGCATTTGTTGGTGATTCAAGATTCGAGTTGGTGATTTGTCTTCATGTCAAAAGAAAATAATTTCTTGTTCTTTTGCTTCTTTTCCAAAGCTTGTTGGTGTTTCTTCACGCCTATCCTGTGTTCTTCCAACTTTGCTTCCATCTCCACCTTCAGATCAGTGCAGGTGTTGACCAGTTGACCGAGTAACTCCAGTTGCTCATCACCCTTAGCCTCCACAGTGTCTGCCTCACTCAACAAATGTGGGTATTTTTCTATGCCCTCTTTAGACGTTACTTTGTTCAACCGTTTTTCCAATTTTCTTCTTTCTATTTGAACATAGAGGCACTCTTTTCTTAGCTGAAATATTAAGACGATTAATAATCACTGAATATATGGAAGGAGAATTGTGCATGGGTATGAACTAACTGAATAGTGGCTATTGCAAAGTTGACAGAAAGGATGTTTTTCTTGGACAAGTACCGATTTCAACCATATGAAAATGGGATAAATCTGGTTAGGTTTCTTATTTCCAATTCACATGTCAAACAGCAGACAGGACTCACAATACAATGCGGAATGTTTTTGATTTTAAATGTTTGTTGCAGGCCAGAAGTGATGGCAAGGGTCAACATCAACTTATGACGGATGGGAATAGTACAGTGAATTATTATTAATCGTTATACATACCTAACAATAAGGAACTTCGAAAGCAAAGAAGTAGAAAGCAGAACTAAAAACAATCTAAGCAGACATAGGTTTAAAAAACACTGATAAAGAAAACATTAGGGGTGTGGTGGAGCTAATGTAGTAGAGCATAGAAATAAGTGTGCTCATTCTTTTACTTTTTGAGCTCTCTGTATGGTCAATCCCTCAGAACTACTTCAATCCAAACTGAAAATCCTCTGAAATTCTGGCTTTCTGGCATGGCCAAACTTTGAGCAGCTGCTCCTGACCGCTTCCTAACCGTATTCCTCGTGGAGCCTGGATATACATGCATACATCACCAAAGTACCTACATTAACGAGGACTATCAATGGATGGTATCCCCGTAACGGGTGACCTAAGGAGGCAACTCACGAGGTAAAAAGAAAATTTCAATAAAGTTATCAGTTATCAAAACAAAAGGACTCTTGAAGAACAAGCTGTTTCCAGTCAACGAGTGTGAGAGGGTGCTGCAAAACACGAGAAAACGGTTCATTCAGTGCATCCAAAATGGAGGGAGTCACTTGGCAGACATGATTTTTAAAACATTGTGACAATAAACTTTTAGATATTCCCTACACTTGAAAAGAACAAACAAGTACCTTTAATTACTTTTTTTATTTTGATATGAAATAGTGAAATTACATTGCCCTACCCTGTATATTACCTACTCTCAATCATACTATAAAATCATCGTAAAATATGAATTAATCAAGTGCCATAAATTAGGTGGGATAAATGGTTTACGAATTTATCAGGGTGGATTACAGAGTTCTTGTTTTTTGATGAGATTGGTACAGATAAATTATCCAGGTTAGTACTCACAGCATTCAATTCGTCGATGATGTCTTTCGTTTCTGCCCTCAGCTTTTCGTTCTCAACAGTCAAGTGGTCGCTCTTCAATCTGACATGAGCCAAAGCTTGTACTCTTTGAGTCAGTCTGTCTTTCATTGTAAGCACTTGCTTTTCTCTGTTCAACAGTAAAAATCCTCCGTTATTCAATACTTATCTATATTGTCAGATCAATTATTGATTTCTTTTCAACTTGAAACCTAAACCTTGTTTACTTCCTAAGCTGAGTATACATTTGCTCAAATTGGCTCGCACAAGCCATACTGACGGTGAATATCACGGATTGCAATAATCGATTGATACCACTTTTTACTATGAATTTTGAAACGAGCGAGATGTGGCGGGAATGGTAATTTACACAACAAGCTCTACCTTAGTACGAAAGCAGGTTTCTATGAAGCAGCGTTGAAAGCAAAGCAAAAAGCCTAACAGCACAATTGTCAGAAGGGAGTCTGATATCAGCAGAGCCTTTTCATCGTTCCTTTCAGCTGCAGCATCTATTTAAAATCCAATCAATTCTACTCGCATTTTTGTTCTGTTTTGAGATGGATGTATTGCCACATAAATTTCTCCTCTATCAAATGCTCATCTTGTCTTCTTGTCATAATGTTGGTGCGCAATTTCCAATGAAACCTCTCATACTCTAACCTGATTAATTCTTTAGTTTTAAATAATGTGAAAGGGTTACTTGGAAGGTGTGCGGCGCCACACCTTCAATTCCGGAGGTAACGACCCCAGGAGATCTTTGTGTGTGAAGCAGCCTCTGAAGGATTCTGGCACAGCGCGCCCAGGCTCCAAAAAGTGTTGCAATATGCACTTAATGTAGGAATCTTGCATTTTGACGGTGTACCCGCTGTCCCCGTGAACCTAGGATGTCCCATGACAGGGTTCTTGCATGGTGCTTTTTGCATCCAAATTCAAGATAGTGCTCCAAATTTTACTTCCCACTTTTACAGACTTAGGAATGTCTGCGGTCTCTATGTGTGGTTAAAAACTTGGAATGTCTCATATAATGAAGGAATAAAAAGTGAAATAAAAAGCTACTGTGGTGGGCGAAGTTTGAAAACATTTGTTTAGTAAAATCGTAAGAGTGCATTTCTCAGTTCATTTTCTTTTGTATGTTCCTGCTAACCCTCGCCCGTCCCTTACATCTCCCTGGCTTGGGAGTTACAAAACCCCAGAACAAATTCTCAAATGACTCCATTTGCCTGTATGCTACACACACTTGCTCCTGGTTTCATAGATACTGCCGAGTTCGTTTCATTGGAATGATGGAAAGTTGGTGTTTTGATTTTGAGTGCATGCACAGCGCAATGGTCAGTTACAACAGGAACCGCCGCCTCGGGTGCGTTATGCAAGACTCGGATAGACTCCTTTCAATTTCACCTCCCGACTCTGAACCACTGGGTGCAGCATACTTATTCCCGTTTCCGCAAACAAGAAAGTTAATAATTCATTTGCCACAAATTGTTTGACCAATCAATTACTTTATAACACTACAATTAAGTACTTGTAACTGGTAAAAACAAAGTACATAGGCAGAAAAGGGTCACTGACGAATGAATTTCTCATTTGATGCTCAGCTAACAGATGAAATAAGGAGTTCACTGAACTTAATTTCTAGCAGGTATATAATTATTATACTGTTAATTACTTCAAATCTAGTTTGTCGTTCAAATCTCTGGTTTTCACTCTCAAGGTCTCAAAACTGATGTAGTCAACCTTCTCCATATTGTCAATTTCGTTTTGATGAGCCATTTTTTTGTCTTCCAGATCTTCCAAAGTGATTTGTGATCTGATACAATCGAGTCTTACTTTTGCCAAACTGTTGTCCATGATTTTTTGATGGTTTATCAACTCCGCAAAAGTCTGAAATCATGTTAATTTATTCGATTTATTCTAACTTTTCCTGTAAGGGCGAAATGGTGTGGATGTGGTGAATTTAGGATGAAGCGAGGGCCTTCCCCTGTTTTGAGCGTCATTTTTGTGGATCTGTAGATTTTGTTTTTGGCAAAGGGACAAATGATATTCTGATCTATCCAACTTTCTCTACTGAAAAATAAGTTCCGACCCTAACCAACAACTTTCAAGAACTGTTGCCAAAATAGACTCTGTCATCAAGTCATTACTTGATGACAAATTTTATATTATTTTCTGCTATAAACACTATTTTTATGCTTCATAACATCTGTTTCAACAATTTTTGTGAACAATGATCACCACAATTCAACAGTTGATTTTTTTTTAAAATAAACGTTGTACTTGACCATCTTTTGATATCAATAAATGCATCTTGTTGCTGTGTTGCTTTGATTACAGCGTAAGAATTCCAAAGTTAAAAAGATGAACGGGTACTTATTAAAAATAAGAAAAACAATGTAAACAAAATTCAAATAACGTCGTTAACGTACTTGATTTCGGACCTGAAGTGGTAGGTTAGGACGACAGATGCTACCTGAAGCATTGGAGACACACTATGGGCTGCTCAGTACATTGGAGTAATGATAAAAGGTACACATTCTTTCTCCCTTTTTCGAATCAACGGACACTGATTCAGAATGTGAAAAAGGTTGGGGGATAACTTTCTTCTATTAAAGGAGTATCTAGGAGAAGAGTCCAGTGCAACAGCCTGAGCACCTCGTAGCAAAGATCAGATGTGCCTTCAGTAGACCTATACTAGCGCTCATGTTGGGCATCTATCTAACTTGACTTTGAGGTTGTGTAAGTTCTGAAACTCGTTTGAGGAATCTAGCACTGCAGCCCATTGGAAAATTACCTGCTTCTGGTTAGAGAGGTCGTGGGTTTTTGGTATTTTTCTTGTACATTCAAGGTATCGTCCATAGAGGAAAATTTTGTGGGAGAAGGTCACCGGTTGACTCTGACAAGGGACTTACATTTTCAGAAGAAGCGGGACCTGCTAGGCATTTCTCAGTATAGGACAACTGTAGCCTGGTTTCAAAGTACCAGGATTAATGTTATAACTAAATTAAAACTGCTCTTCACCTAATGTTGAAGTGAAGGAATGATCAACCCACAATTCCATTAGGTGTCTAAGTATCAGAATTAGGGTTATAATAATTGAATTGAAAATCCTTAGCCTTGACACCTGACAGCTCCTGTTCAGTTATGTTCAGGCAACTTCCTTGAAATCGTGTTATGAAAAATTGTTTAGCAATAAGGGGGAATTCGCTCACGTGTTCATGCTCCATGACTGGGACTTATTCTCAACTTGCTCAAAAGTACTTACCATGGATCTAAAAGTTGTACCCTCTTCATTCGGTTTTAGATCTTTGATCATAGACTCCTCCAAATCATAAAATATTTCCTTCTGTTTTTTCAACTGTTTGGCGTCTTGTTGCGTATTTTTCTCGGCTAGGGATATCTCATCTGCCCTTTTTTTAGTTTCGGCTAAAACGAAATTGACCACGTCGTTGAATTCCAAAAGACGTTTCTGATAAGTTTGCTTTTCTTCTTCAATGTGCCGACTTCTTTCGTGATAAACAAAGTTTGGATCCTTGGGCTGCAAAAAAGTAGCTATCATCAAGTTTCGGAAGATCCAAAAAGTACACCGTAGAAAGCATAGATAACTAAATATTACATTTACATTCAAGGTGCAGATTGGCTAAACGTGAGTTATTGCTACTGCTAACTTTTATAAGGCTTATATTTTATGAGGCTCCAGGGCCCTTAGTCTTCTGTTGTTCTTGCTCCCCACACACCTAATTATGTATGCTGTAAGGTTACTGAATTTGTAAGTATATTTGGATTTAATTTTTTGTAAACTCATCATCTTAGCTGGCGCAGTCCTCCTGTCAGTACAGAATCACTGATTATTTATTCGGTAATTTCAGTATTGATGTTTGATGATAATTGAACCAATAAAGTGTTCAGTGAGGATTAACTGATTGATTTTTATCTAGATGCAGAACATCTAAACTTTTTGAGGTATACGTATTTTAATCATTTGACAATATCATTTGGCATATAGCTCGAAGGTATTTTCTCTCAACAATCCAAAACTCAACATCATTTTCTAGTTCTAGCAATAGTGTTAATAACAGAAATACCTGCTCATTTACATATATTACAAATACATTTATATTATAAAAAATTATTATACATTACAAAATTAAAAGTTACTGCCAAAATACACCTCAATATTTCAAATTAAAAAGATAAACTCACATACCCCTTTGAGATCGTAATATTGGCATAATTTTTTCCCCAAGTATTTGTTCATTTCTTTGAGTGCTTTTTGTTCATCCCTTGCTTCTTTAAGTCGTTCTATGACTTTGGTTTTCATCAATTCTTTGTGAGTGTCATGTGCTTTATACCTGAAGCAAAACAATCCATGATGATACAATACTGGGCCAGGGTTTCAAAAGAACAACACAAACATGCATTTGCTCGGTGTTTAGTAAATACTGCCTGGATTTAGTAGGCTTAATAATAGTGGTAGGGTTAACAAAAGAATGATTGATAGAATGGGATATCTGGAAATTTAATTAAATAATTTGCGTTATGATTATATCAGTCCCAATCTGTTGCGCTAACCTATGAAACGTATCTTGCACATAGTGGTATAAGATCTTGATAAAATAGATAAGATGGTACAAGAATCATCTACTTTTAATATAGCTGGTTCACTGTCACTAAACAGTACAGCAATTAAGATTTAGGTATTTTCCAATAGATGAGTACATACCTACTTCTAAGTGAAAGGGAGATCAGAGCTAGCCTGAGGGAGTATCAGACTAGCTCCAATCTCTCCTTTCACTTTGTTTGCACTTGATTAGACCTATCACCCTGCCCCTTCCTTTCTATCGACCAATGAGATTCAAGCTCACTTTCACCTGAGAGTATATAAGCCGTATTCTTTCTACTGTACTCTCAGTTATTGTACTTTTACTGATGGTGACCTTTTATTTTATCGACAAGTATAGACTTATACTTTTTAAAAGTATAGAAGTTTTAACAAATGAAGAACGTGGCGACTGGACATTCCTTTTAATAAATGAAGATAATGGTATAAGAATCCTTTTTGTTTGAAAGAATAATTCTTACACACATGCGAAGTTTATAATTATTATAAACGTCGTTTAAAAAACAGAATGAGTAGGTATTGGAGTAATCTCCTGACCAAAAATAAAGTTCATTTGAAAGCGCCATTGGTCATACGTAATGTGCAAATAGAACTTTAAAATCGGTTTAATGGTTTGGCCATTTGAGTAAAAAAATGTATCGAAAAACGGGGTTTCAAAATGCCAAGATCATTGAAAAAAAAAAAAAAAACTTCTAGACTCCTTCTGGAAAATTCCTTCTAGAAAAGTTGTACCACAATTTTCTTAGACATTTTAAGTTTTTTTTTTAAGTAAAAAGGTGAACATTTAAATTGCTAATTCATGGAAAATTTTTCTTTGTTGCCAACATTTTCCAGTTTTGACAAAGTTGAACGTGACTGGTCACATAATCGCCGAGATGAAAGTGCAAAACAGTTAACCCGAATGTGATTACTCTCTTGTTCTCAGAATTATATACATCCTCATAGATTCAAACATAAGCCTTTTTTCCAGAAGGATGCTCTTCTACATTGCGACTTTTCCTGCACAACAAACCCCCATTGGAACAGGTAATTAAAAAAAAGACTGTGGTTTTTATAGTTATCTACCTATAAAAATGGATTTTATATTAATTTGTATGGGTTGAGAAGGTTAATCATTGCTGAATCAGTTATTAAATTTATTATTTCATAATAAAATTAATTAATTGGCAGTACAAGAATAACTTACCACTCAGGAAGCGCTATGGACGCTAATTCTGTAGAACAAGAGAAATGTATTTAAGGAAATAAGTAGATACAACGTTAAATTGGTTTGCAGTTGTTTAAAAATATCATAACTATTTAAGAATACTTATAGGATATTCATTACGACTAAGCTAAGTTTAATATTTTTAGATTCATAGTGACTCACTATTGCGGACATCTGCACTCGTCATCCCATCTGAAAAAGTTATGCAATTATGAATTGAAAAAACTACTATGAATTTTAAAAAACTCCCCTTAAAGGTAGAGGGAGTACAGCAGTAAAAGGGGACGAAAAACTGAATAAAATAAAAGTGGGGAGGTCACCCAGGCTTACCGAACGATGGCTCGTGGGATTTGGGAAAATGAGGAGGATGGAGTGGTTGAAAGGAAGTGCCCCTATAAAATAAATATCAGTAGAAAAAAGAGCACCAAATACCATGAAGGGCTTCTGCCTAGATGGCCAACTCAAGAAGCTCTGTGGGACTTCCCATGCACCCCATGTCATCACACAGTCACAGCCATGACCTTGATATTATTAGATGCCACTCCTCTTAGCTCAGGTACCTCATGTGGTAGGTCATTCCTATCATATTTACTTATTTTAGCCCACCAGGTTTGCTCCATATCCATGCTGCCACTGACAACTTGAACATCCAGAATTACTGCAGACCCGTCAGGCTTGTCAGCAATGATATCTGACTGGCTAAGAGACACAATGCTGAGCGCACCAGCCTTGACCAGTGCAGGGATGTAGACACTTGGGACACCAGATGGAAAGAATAGCCTAATATGCACAGTGGAGTGAACTTCAGGATCTAACTCAAGCAGCCACCTCACAGTAATTCTGCAGTGGCTTCAATAGAACCTTAATAACATGAGCTAGGTACTGCTTCACCAAGGTCCACACAGCTTTCAGCATAGGTGCCAACAACCATGAAGTCGATCACAAGGTACCGCAAAATCTTTATCATAAATGAGGCCGGGATGGAAGTCTATCCAGAGAAAAAAAGCTCCTCATTCACGACCTTCACCTTTTGCTGGCAACCTGACACACCAAGGAGAGACCAATTCACACTTACCTGGGTTGACCACCAAACCACACCTGGATAGCTGCTCAGCAAATGAGGCATATCTGCAAACTCTTGAGGGTTTCTGTGAATGGGATGACACCATTG
Source organism: Creontiades dilutus (assembly GCA_031894815.1). NCBI lineage: Eukaryota > Metazoa > Arthropoda > Insecta > Hemiptera > Miridae > Creontiades > Creontiades dilutus. The sequence continues at coordinate 1,697,697 of JAVIWC010004007.1, forward strand.
GCAAATGCTAATTCACCTACATGTACCCCAGGGGCGAGATCAAACCCTATTTCAGCTTGGAACTTCCCAAGGTCATATCCATGACCAGGTTGAAGAGCAGTGACAACAGAGGATACCTAAGGCGTACTTGCGCCTGATGACAACTTTCCCACACATCTCACGCATGCCTGGAGGACTGTCACGCCTTCAGTTAGCAACATACTCAATTAAACAAGCAGGTGCTCCAACAACACAATGACCAGCATTCAAGGCAAAGAGGCTGATGGTGCAAAAGGCTTTAGTAATGTCTGGAGTGCCGAGATAGAGCTACCATTTCCTGATGCATGGCAACAAAATGACAGTTTGGAGAGTCTCTGCGTAGCCATCCACTCGATAAAATGCTCTCTGAACTTCACCCACGACACCAGCCACTTGGTTGCCAAAATATGGCAACTCCCCAAGCCTCAATTCTTTGATCTTCACGCCTCCCACAGGCCCCTTGTGTCAATAGGCTAGCAATGGTTATAGGGCTCTGATGGTTGGTTTTAAGTAGCAGGAGGAGCATCTAAAAAGGGATAGTCCTGTTGACACTAGCCTGGCACCTAATTGCCTGAGGGTGATTCTGCCATCCTATGGTTATCCATAGAGAGCCCAGGTTGAACGACGCATACATATGACCTCGACTTGGGTAGAGATATGAAGGAGCTAAGAAGATATAAAAACACAGTAAACCTACCCCACATACACATACATAAACGCAAACATATGTTGCGAAAAAGCTTGTATGTACAAAACAATAGTCTCCTATTAAAGCAGATATTTTGGATTTCTAAAATTATTTGCATTTAATTTGATTTCTAGTACATTTTAATGAAATTAAGAACCGTTTTCAGCATAAGTCTGAGCTTTAATATTTAAATGATCTAGTTCAGCGTAGTTTTCAGTAGCATTCTGAAAAAACAACTCATTAGCCTTTTTTGACAGTTTTCGAAATTTCACTAATTCTCGAAAAAGTGCTGTTGAACGAATTCATCCTTCCTTTTGGAAAACTTGATTTTTTGCCAAAATAACAAATCAATCCGATTTTTATCGGGATGTATTGTCTGGAAGGTCATATAAACGTTAAAATCCGGGAATTATCTCAGAACGCTCTAAAACGGATTTCAATGAACTAAACGGATTTCGACATTTTTATTAGCAATACCTTAATTTTCTCAGAAAATACGCTAAAAAATAAAAACTATCAAATTTGCTCTCGAGGTTATTTCGGCAAATGATTTTTTTAGTTAATATTATTGCAGAGCTATTGAAATCATACTTTACCTTCATCAGGTGAGACCTCTTTCTTTCTAAAATAGGGGGCAGCTGCTTTCATAATATCGGCAGTCCTTTTCGAATCTTCATTTAATTCTATTTGTTCCTCTACTGTCTGACCAAGGTCATTGATCATTTCTGAAATGCATCAATAATTTAATTTTTCATTAGTTTCAATATGGGTAGTTTTTATTTTCTAATATTAAGCCTGTACAATATTATAGCCCCTCTCAAACGTTGTAATTTACGTTTCATAGAGAATTTGGAAAGATTTAAATCATCAGTGTCCGCTGCAGGGGCCATAAAATGCATTAGACTAGATGTATAAACGCTTAAAATGATCATATGATCATTATATAAGGTTTATTATTTCTGGATTACAGAACGCCCTGGGTGGATCACTGAACTACCAGAACATTAGTGTACAGAAACAGATAATGCTTTCTAGGCACTCTTAGAAATTGAACCCAAGAATACAACAACTGGAATTCGAAGAGATAGAATAAAAATAGAGCCGGCAGGGGAAGGAAGGGCATCATGGCAGGAAGAAAATCCAGCGCATGGCTTCATCAAATGGTTTGTAGTATTATTTGGATTAACAATAAAAAATATCCTTTTGTATACCTACAGTTTTTTTTATATTAAAATGCTTATGTATCAACTCTAAGGGTTGGCCCAGGGTGATGTAGAAGCATCATAGCCAGCTCACATGTGATTTTTTATAGAACTTTCATTTGTTAGAAAAGCGTCTATTCTATCTCCTTTGTGGTAGCCCCTGGTGATCTTTGTGCAAACCCTGCATTTCAGGGGAGGGGGGGGGGCACTGGAAATAGTGTGTATCATACAACTACATTTTATTACTTGGAATTGTCAGCTGAAACTCAGCTAAAACTATCTTTATAGTCACAATGTCTCGACTTACTTAGCTTGATGAATCTTTTCTTTTTTCCTGGATATTTAATGATCTCTTCAATAATTGTTCTTTCTTCGGTAAACTCTCTACCATACTCATCAACTGTAATACAGATAATTTCATTATTATTCACTTTTACTGGTACTGCTAGTTTAGATGAGTTATTTTCTTAACTAGGCCTCAATACTACAACTAATTTTGGGTTGTTTTGTTACCTACCTACATATTCTCAGCCACTTTTTTGGTACATATTTTTGAAATTTCTATTTAGAGGTCTCCTGAATCCTGGAAATCGGAATTTCAAGTATTCCACTGATTCTTCTTCATATTTTGCATATTGATATTGAAGCTCAGTGGTTCTAATAGTTTTTTTCCTAAAACGTATCTTAACGTTACAAAAAAGTTGTTCCTGAAAGTCGAGCGAAACGCCTCCCATCGCTTATTAACGGTTATATATTTTTTAAAAGCAAGTTTTGTGCCATAAAAACCGACATTTTCCCTGTTGACAATGTATTTTTTTGACTTTTGGTGAGATTGGCTTCACCTTCGAAGCTGTTACTGAATTTGTAAACCTCTGCTCACTGGTGAATGCTGAAAATGATATGAGAGCCAAAGTAAGCAGAAGGATACAGTCAGCTAATCGATGTTATTTCGGACTCCTTCAACAGTTGAAAAGCAGGGTAATTTCATGGACTACTAAACTTCGTCTCATTAAGACCCTTATAAGACCAGTCTTGACATTTGGCTCTGAAACCTGGGCGCTGACAAAAGCAAGTGAGGAAGAACTGCGTCAGTTTGAGAGAAAGGGTTTCCTTAAGATTCTGGGGGCCAGAGGAGCTCGCCTAGAGAAGACGAACAAATTCCAAAATTATGGGCGTTTACGGTGACTGGGATGTCGTGAGGGTGAAAAAGGTTGGAAGACTCCATTGGGCCGGACACGTGGCCAGAATGAGTCCAGAAGAGATCCTTCGGAAGCTTCTGGACGAAACCATTTATAAAAAAAGGAAACTCGGTAGACCAAAGCTGAGGCTGGGTCGACGATGTGGCGGGAGATGCGCTGCCTATCGTGGGAATTAGGAACTGGAGAACTGCAGCAAATAACTGAGATGACTGGCGGACATTCCCCACAGATTGTAGTGCCATGAAAAAAGAAAAGATTCCAGGATTCAGAGTTGAATTTCCTATACGCCTAGTGCATTTTCAGTGTCAAAAACCAAATTCTAATCAGCCAAATTGCAGTTCAAACGTTCAACATTCAAACCAAAAAAAAATTTTTTTTACTATTCTTAAGCCATTCCCATTTTCAAACAACCTGCTGGATGGTGTCAAATATCTTAAAACGTTCAAAGTTTATTGTATTTCTACTGTTATGGTCAACTTTGCAATTCCGTGTCGATTTCATAGAGAAATTTTAGTTTGGAGGGGAAAAAACGTAGGGCACCTTCTAAAACAGTTTCAATAGCAATCTCCTTGTATATTACTTCTTTCAATCTATTTCGATCAATATTTCTATAATATCCAATACTTTATTTAGGATTAATTGAGATTTAGGAGGTTTTTAAATTTAAATTCCAGAAGACTTGATTTTTTTAATTACACCTGGAAGTTCACAACTTCAATAATACCTACTCTATACTATATTAAGTAACTTGAACTGCAGTTCTTAAGACATGGTATGATTTGCTTACTCTCTACATAAACGGCTTCCACTGAAGTAGGTACTGTTCGTTCAAATTAGACCTTTCCGCCTTTTATCATTCGTGCTAATTAAATTAATCAATAAAGGATTGAAGTGGGTATTCATGAACATTTACAATTGACTTTCGAGTCGATTGAACAGTACGTAATTAGGTAATTATGTTCAGATATTGATTCAGCCGGTGAATATAGTTTTTAACAACTGTAAATGCGAAAGTTGAAAATGATTAATGTTGATTAGGGAGGGAGTTAGAGCTCTGAAAGTGGATTGTCCGTTTTCTCCCAATGTGTGTCACTTCATTCATGCGTTCACTGTGCAGTGAATGAGGCCGTTTCCAACCTTTTAACAGGCTAGGCTTAAAACCAATTCATGAATGCTTCACAGTTCCATAATAATGCCCAACTATTTGTCCATGGATTAATCGAGTGAAATACAGCAAAACCTACAGAAGTCCACTGAGGACAAAATTTATGGATTTTTAAAAACTTTGACAGAATTCCTTGGTTTAAGATAACGGTTTCTTACCTGTTTTTATTACACAGGTGTTGATTATTTCATCTACCTCCATTTCCTCGTTTACTTCTTCTTCCTCTTCGACCAAGTCCACATCATTTGATACTGCCAATTAGAAATAAATTCAAAACTTATTGTATTGATCGTCTGTATTGATTGTGTAAAGTTAGGCCCTTTAGTAGGGGAATAAATATATAATTCTATAACGCATTTTTATATATTTGATGTAACAATAGAAATTCTTACTTTTTGTGAATGTCACTTTAACGGGAACCAGCTTCTTGTAAGTTCTTATTTTCTGAAAGACACCTGCAGGGCGTACAGAATGCAATTTCAATAAATGGAAGTCATAAATTGATTGATGGTTTAAGAGCATAATTACATTGAACAACGTGTAGTTAGCTACTGGTACAGTTAGGAAGGCAAGCTTTGTAAATAAAATGACGTACATTAAGAAAAAAGGATGTTGTCATAATACTAAGTGGGGCCACTCACTTTTCTCCCTCGTCTAAGATCTAAATGTAAGGTACAGTTCTGTCACATTTGGTTCTAACTATCAATTATATCAATACTGCCGGAAAAATAGTTCTTGCAGTTTTAACCCATCATAAATTAAGAAGGTTCTGTTACAATTCCCAACATCTCAAGTATGATGCAGGGTGTGATAAATATGGTTAGTTCCCTCCTCCCAATTCTTGAACCTCAGCCTCTGGGCATTAGCTGACGCCTTCTAGTGTCTGGGTTACCCTCTCGGTGTTGCGGGCATTAATTGCCACAGCTGTTGGAAGGGGCAACTATAAAATTCCGCCCTCCTTCTTGTCACAAGTTAGCAGGGCCTGATTATAAACCACTGACCCCTCTATTATTGACTGCCCCAATGTCCCTTTCCCTCACCCTTACCCCATAGCCGAAACGGGGATCAACAATACACCTTAACAATTAAACATTTACCCCTGCCTTCTCTATTTCAAGCCTCCTCTCCCTGCTTTTTGAAAGCGCAGGGATTGTGATGGATAGGATATACGGAGAGTTCCTCCATCCTGATTCTTGAAACCACCGCCTCTGCTCATAACCTGGGGGCTTCTTACGTCTTGGGTATCCTCTGGATGTTGGGAGCATTGATCGCCTCAGCCCTTAATTATAGTCATCAAATCACATTTTGATTCCAAATATTGTTGAATATTCACTTTGCTCAATGAGACTTCTTGTTGCCAAAGTAGTTTTGCTCTGAAATACAAGCTCACTTGCTTTGATTTTCTCATCTATCTATCTTATTTTCTCTCTTTTTTATCTCAATATTTGTTTGTTGCAATGGCGAGCCAAATTCACCTAAAGGATCTTCTAATAAATTCATTTAAGTACAATAAAAACGTTCTGAGAGGTTTTATCACTTACGAGGCACGAACTTTCTCACAGGTTTAACGTTTCCAAATGCATCCTCTTCTACGGTTTCCAAGAGAGTATATCCATGAGCATCGTTGATTCTCACATTTCCTTCTGAAAACCAAACGATTCCTGATTGACATCAATATTCAATTGATTAATATATACAGGTCCAAACAATTAACGATCTATTTCAATTGCCATCTTCAGTACATTTGGCACTTAGTTCAAGATGTCATATCCCCAAAGAATCCAATCCGTAGTTTTTAGCAATTTCATGTCAAAAATTTAGTTACTGCAAATTAAGTTGTTGAGTGTTTTTCCCTGAAATCTACTGGTTCGTTTTGAAGCATTTCCACGTGAAAGAAAAACTTTACATCCAGGATAAGTTCTAGCTTTTGCTAAACAATCAAACATCTCTTGAGAAAAATACTGCAAATCATTACACCTCCTGCGCAGATCATGGCCTACCAGAACTGGAATGTACAACCAGAGACAATGCTTCCAAGGTAGACTCAGAAAAGGAGCTCGCCAATAGAACTACTGAAATTGAACAAGATAAAGTAAACACACAGACAAAAATAACGCTTCCACTTGATCTCCTCCAACTGTTACTGGAGAGGCAGCATTCTGGCTAGTATATTCTTGTACTTCCATCAAACACTGGGGCTGTCGCTATCAACTTTATAGTATCCACGCTCATTCCTTGCATGAAAGACAACCGTGCAATAGTTGAGCGAATGGATGATCATAAAGCAACTGAAGTGGTTTCATTTTATTCGAGGCACAATTTCTATATGAATCTAACACAAAACTGTCCTCTTACGTCAAAAGTTTTTGTGATTTCGATTTTTAACATTTCTACCCTTAGTGTTGATTGGTCAAGACACCGAAATTTTTAGCATATTCTGGATGGTCGTCGTATTTTTGAACCAAATTTCATAAACTTTAGTCCAGCAGTTTCAGAAAAAAGCTTCAGACAGTATGTGGCAGTTGGACAGATTTCTTTGGTTCATTAATTTCCCTAATTCAATTTACTATCCTAGAAAAAACTGTAGCCCATTTTCAAGATTAATTGATCAGCTAATTAATTACCCAATAATATCTACTAAGATCAGGATAATAAATCATTTACCTTCGACAACCACACCAGGGTAGTTCACATCTCCTCCAATATCCATTTTGAAAAGGCTGTCCAATTTGGAGAGCTCAGTTTTAATTTCAAAGTCTGACCAATTAGTTTCAAAGTCAGGTTGCGACCAAGACATGCTTCTCCGCATTGCATCCACTGATTTCTTGGTTTCTTCCGTGGTCTTCCATAAAATTACATTGATTATTTATGAGTAAAACGCTTACAATTATGAATCAATAATTCATTATTTCTGGGTAAAATAAATGCAATGTATACATTTATACAAATATTATACTACCTAATAATAATATGTAATACATATACCAGAGAGAGCTGAGGAAGGGTTGTTTTTCCTGACAAACACTCCCAGCTAGAACCAGGAGGAGGCAAGACCCTATGTATTGGTTCAAAACCCTAAGGGGGTGGAGTCGTCTTATGACAAAATGTGTACATTTGCGTCGTCTTTTTCTGCAAAGTTTTACCTCAAGCACCCGCATGTCTTTAGCGGTGATCTCGATCCAATTTCCTCTGGATAACGGCAGATTTATATTGTGATTGCATTTCATGTGTTAGTTGTAAGAGAGCTGAGTGCATGCATGTACATATTTGTTATAAACATGTTTTTATCAATGTTTGTCAACCAAAGAGTGGTTTTATTTCAGATCACCCCAAGAACTCCTCTCAACCATTGGTAAAGCCGAAATTCTTATGTGAATTTCCTTCTTCGGCGGTGTCGTGAACTGACTCTTATTTCAAATTACTGCCAAGCTCAAAGTCAATGGATGATTTGTGGGCTAAATTTCAACAAGATATTGTACATTCTCGAGAGAGGGAGTCAACAAAATGTTGTATTTCTCGATTAAAACGGTCCACTATTTACAATAAAAAACGAAAAGTTGTGAGGAAATCGCGTACTTACTGTTTTTAGTTCTTGTTCCTCTACAAAGCCGTCAGTAACTTCCTCATCATATTCCTTATTGACAATACTCGTATTGCTATAGCCTTCTGTCATCGGCTCAGCATATCTCACAAGTTTGGGTTTGCTTCCTGGCTCCGATTCCTGTTATGGCAAAGACATTTTCTGGCTAGTGGACAACATTTATGTTATAACTATGTAACTTATAAGCGACTTGTTTTGGCAGCTAACTTGCTTCAAGTCTTTCTATGTTCAGGACGTCCTCTGAAGCAAGGATTTGCTGATAAAGGAGAGGCCTATTAGAGTTGATGCAAGGAAGTGTGGAACAATCAATTTTGACCCAAAAAAATATCCCTGAATCAAGACTGCCCCACACTCACCCTTTAGAGAAATACATAACTGCTCTGCTTCAACGCACATCAAGCTCTAAATTTGTGTACTCCCTTATCCTACGTGATAACCTTTCCCCAGAAGAACGCTGGACCCTCATATCCCTTAAGTCAGACCAATCAATACAGATCATGCCGGCAGATAAAGGGGCAACAGTGGAGGTAATGAACACAACTGACTATGAAGGAGAAGTGTACAGACAGTTGAATGACTCAAGATTCTACGAACAAGTTGATAACGACCAAACCAATATTCTCCCAAAAATTCACAAATCGTATGCTCTTCCTGATCCCCCCGGGCTTCCTATTGTAGCAAGCTTTGGGTGTGTTACAGGGCGGCATTTGTTGATTCATATTGAATCCGCTGCCATGGGAGATATACTAGACGCCTGGGAGATCCCCTGAGTGCTGCAGGCACTATCCGCATTCAGCGATTTGTAGGGTCAACTATACCATTACATCACCTCCCCATATTACATGTTAGCATGAGCGTGGTTATGAAGACTGGCCTTTAATTTTTTGCTTTCATGAAGTTCTCATTCCCTCGCATTCCCCCTTAGGCTAAATGCTTTTAATTATGTCCACTAATAATAATTATCATCATAACCCCTGCCCTGATTATTGCAAGCCTCCCCCCATAACATATGACATCCCTGAACTGCATGAATTACTTTCCCAGACGTGTCCTCATCTCGCCTCGTTACGTCGGGCGATTCTTCCAAACTGCCAAGCTGCGTGTTGTCCATCGATTGGCCTTCGTGGTCAGGTTGTGTTACGTCCAGCGAGATACCTTCGTGGTTAGGTTGCGTAATGTCCAGCATCAGTGACGCCTCTTCAGGTAGTACGGTACCACTCACAAGCTCCGATTGTTGAGAATCAACTTCCATTGTTACTCCTTAAAGAAAAGTTTATACAAGGAGGAGTTAGTTCTACAACTATAAAACGTTCCAGTCATGCTGCTCGATATTATGAAATTTTAAAAAAATTTTCCGCAATACATAGACGTTAAATTGTTTACAACATTTGAGCACTTAAGGTTCAAAGAAAGGGTAATTACAATTTTATAAATAATATCCCGCTTCACGAACAAATTTTTGGATTTTCAAATGTTTGGAGTTTTTAATGACGGCATCATCCATCACCTCCTTGTTATAGGTGCTACATTTCCTAGTTGCTTGCCGACATTCTTGGTCACGCCAGGCAATTATGGAAGGTACAACTGTTATGAAAGTTGTAATAAGACCTTTTACCAAGTTCTGTTAGTGAAAAATACCAACTAAACCATTGCTGCTAAGTTGTGGAAAATTCCTTCAATAGAGAAAAAGAGAGTGGACTACGGAACATTGTCTAATTTTTTCAAATTTACAAGTCTAAAAATTCAATATATTCATGTAGGTTTGATAGGTTCATGTTCTTTCTTACCTTCAAGAATTCTAAGATGATGCTAACTTCTTCAACCTAACTAAATACGCTATCAGTCCTGAAATGGCTATTATCTAGTTATCTAACTAGTTTGCCTATTCGTACAAATTTATAGTGAGCTATGTAACTAGGACAAATTGCATCACAACCAGACAACTCTTGCTAAACTGATGGTACCTCAAGTTATTTGACAATTCAAAACCGAAGCATGTTGGTGGGCAGTAAGCGTGGGCATAGTAGCTAGTCGGGTGGTTTGATCAATAAATTATAGGGGGCAACAACATACAGAACCTGTTGAATCACTTTTTGTGTTTAGTATTCCCATTCATCGCTTTGTTTGATAGGTACCTACTAATTCGAATTATTTCAAGATGGTAGGTTGTAATCAAACTGGTAGATTAATTGAAGCGCATAACTCCAAGCTGGGAATCTTTGTAATTCGATCGCTGGAAATCCATATAATTGCGGCGATTGTCCCTTGCCACTGTACACAGTGGTGAAAATCTTCTTATAATTTGAAAAAACCTACCTCTTCAGTTTATTTAAAACCACCAAAACCAAACTACCTTAAAACTGTCTAAAACCATCATAACAAAATAGATACCTGTCTTGTAAAATGTATTTTTGTGACGATTTCCAACTATCATATCTATTTTATACAAGCTTTTCCGAACCAATTTTGAGGAGGAGGTGTTTGGTATACTAAAGTCGGTATACAAAATGTAGATGTATGTAAGAATAATGAAATATGCAAAAATGTTACTGAGCTCCTTGCATGATGTTTTATAGCACCACTTACCGTACATAGGTACCAATATTGACTTGATGGTGATTAAAACTAAAACTGAACTGTTCATTAATCTGAGAAACTTCGAAACCAAGCAATGACAGCAAGGGTTCCTGGAATTTGAATCTAGATGGCTTAGGCAGCTACTGCACTTATGTAAAAATGCGCAGAACTAGCTGGTAGTAACCGCACTAGGTGTAAATATTGTAGCATGCTGATGAACCAGTACAATAATGGAAATTTTAATTTGGAATTGCAATGTAAGCTTGAGTTACCAAAATGGCGAAGAACAGACGGAAACCTAGCTGAGGAGTAGAAACGTCGGAATGTGAGGAAATGGAGGATTTGATATCAGGTCCACCCAACATACCTACTCTAGATCAGATATCTAGTACGGGAATAAGTAATGATGACGTCAACACTGGAAGCACAAATTGTAACCAAGCGGTAACGTTTGTAAGCCATAGGTATTGGTGAAAATGAAGCAGGAGATGTAGAGGTCTTGAAGAACCCAAGACAAGACGTTGATTTGACAAGAGGAATCCAAAGTAGTGCTGCCAATGGTCACTCAAGAATATTTCCAAATCTAAAAAGATCATTCTGAGAAACCAGGATAAAGCTATGAAAGCCAGGGTTTTTGGGTGTGAATCTAGATGGCATGGGCAGGTACAAGTAACTCCCTACGTAAAAACAGCCGCAACTCCGAGTTGGTGGTAAATGCTGTGGGATGTTGATGACCCAGGTACCTGGTAAAACACCCCATCAGTACTTAGAGCATATTGGAATGTGAGTTTGAGTTACTACCAAAACGGCAAAGAACATACAAAAGCCTAATTGGAGAGCTGAAGCGTCGCAAAGTGGGGTAGGCAGATTTTGATATTAAGGGTGGCGTTATTGTTCTCTTTGACCACATATCACCTCTCTCTCTTCACACATTTCACCTTAATAAGGCAAACAATGGTAGCTAGTAACCTAATTAGTATAAAATATCTGCCGCTAACAGTAGCTCTGACTCAATAACCCATACTACGAATTATCGTAATTAGGCACGCTTTTATTTTTTGTGTACCGCCTTTATTGAAGACAGGAATACTTTCCAATACCTCTGGAGTTCCATACATTTCTTGCTTTACTAACCTATACATAGTTTTTTTTACAGTTCTCTCATTGCTTTGTACAGTATCTGCAAATTCCACAAGTTTTCCACCAATCATTTTTCCTTTCACGTTAGCCTCTATAAATTGGTCGGCATCGTCTGGCAACGTCATTTGGATTTGAACGAGATCAATTTCTGCCTTGGTTGCCTGTGCATTTTGATTTTCCGATACTTTTCAATACCCTCTTGACGTTCCTGTAACTTATTTCGTAGGAGGCACTGCAAGTCATTGCATTTCCCCACTAGCTCACTGAGTAATTGCACGTTTTCCTCATATTTGGCTGCAACAAAAGGAGCTTCTTTCAGGAGGTAGGGATATTTATCCAACCCCTCTTTCATTGAACGGTTATCCAATTTCTTCTCCAAATTCCTTCTTTCTTCTTGCACTTTCACGTTCTTCTTTCGCATCTGTAAATCAAATGGCTTAATAGTATACCAATGAAATTGTGTTCATCATTCAACTGCATCTTGATGGGAGGAGACGAGGGTCAGGAATAATCCAGTTTTGAAATGAAACCATATGAGCATTTTTAATTCTTCAATTTTTTTCTGAAATAGCACGAAATTTGAGGAGTTTTTTCCCAAAAGGTACTAAAAAAGATAATTTTTTAAAAATCATTACCTTCCCGGGGTTTTGGGACCGAGTTCTTCATAAAAATGCAATCAAGTTGGAGCTAAAAGTACAATTTCCCCTCAAAAAACTAGGTTGAAAATTCATTTTTATTTCAAAAAGTACCCAGGCGTTGAAAGGTATCGGAAAAATCCATCCAGATTTTTCAATGATTTAAACCGTATTTTTTTAGTTTGTTCATGGAAAGAATGTTGACAACCATGGCGAAACCTCCGGGGTGGCTTCCATAACATTGTCACCATCAAAAACTGCCATTCACTGCTTCGATAAAGCTTGGTATTTGGTGCCTTGTTATTCGTTAATTTCGTCTGAATATGAAGAGCGCAGTATAAATAAATTTGTTTGAATTGAAAGAAACACTGTTTTTCTGAAGAAAAATGCAGGGTGGAGGAGGAGGAGAAGGAAGGCGATAGCTACAACTGCAACAGCTAGGGAAAGTGTTTTGCGACAGCTTTGCGAAGATTAGTAAAGTCGTCGTGAGGAGGAAAATATTTGATTTCAAAACGTACTATGTTAAATTCGTTTGATTTCAAAAAGTACTACACGCCAGGTTTAACTCCAAAAAGTACTATATCTAAAATCTTGAAATGTCAACGCTCCACCTAAATTAATTGACATTTCGAAATAACTTGCTTCTTTTCGCGAAATTTTTAATATTAAATGTGGAATACCTAAAAAAAAAAAAGTTTTTTGACATGACTTATGACAAGAACGGATGTAGTACCTTTTGGAAACAAGCTTCTCAATTGTCATCTACCAAATGTATGGAAAAATCATTTTCGAAATAGGTAATTACCTCTTTCAACTCTTCCTCTATCAGTTGTTTTTCTTCCTTTAATTTCTCGTTTTCTTTAGTCAGTGATTCTTTTTTCAGACGAACGTGAAGCAGAGCTTGTACTCGTTGCGTCATTTCGTCCTTCAGTGACATTATTAGTTTTTCTCTACAAAAGATATTGTTTAAGTTCATACAGTTATAATAACCAAAGATTTCAATACAAGCATACAAAATATTTTAATACATTTACAATAACTTACAAGATAGGGCGTTCCTACTGTAGGTTACTAATGTCTTAAGTGTCAAATCTACAATTAATTTTATACAAAAAGTGCCCGGTAGATATTTTTTTAGAGGTTTCGTTTTCGTGTTTTTTCGCTTTTGATTTTGGTTTATTATTTTCAATATTGAACCTTCGTAATCAACCAAGAAAAAAATAGTGTTAACTTCCCTCAAAATTTGCTGAAAAAGTGAAATAACTCGGAAAAAAATACTGATTTTTAAATTTTTGGAGACGATGCATAGCTTCAATTTCTAAGAAAATCCTCTAAAAGGCTGAAGTTGTAAGCTATGCGTTAATTAATAATAAGATCCACTGTATGAGTTCCAATTTTTAGTGCTGAACACAGAGTAAATACAGTATCTACTTACTTCAGATCGAGTTTGTCGTTCAGATCCTTGGTTTTGGCCCTCATAGTTTCATAGCTTATACAATCTACCTGTACCAGATGATCTATGGCATTTTGAAACATGGCTTCTTTCTCTTTCAATTCATCCAGTATTAGTGTAGAGTTGATATGTTCAAATCTGACTTTGGCTAAAGTGAGGTCCATGGATTTTTGCCGACTTATTATTTCTTGGATTGGCTATGTAATTGAACGTATACGTTAGGAAAAACAGCGTGCACAAATGAAATGAACAAATGTAACATCATTCGACTATTGTAATAAGTCATAACATTCAAGAGTTCACACGTATACAGGCGTGGCTGCTGACACGTGGACAGGCGCATCTGCACCCCTTGCCCAAAATGAAAAATATACCTGATAATGATAATATTAAAAGTATAATATTATCACACTGTTTCCAACTTTTCCTCATTGAAGAGCAGAAGAGTTTCAAATTCACGTTCCAAACAGGGCTTCACAATGGGTGAGCGGATGGTGGAGTTGTGAGTTGGATGAGGGGGGGTTAGGGGTTTGCTGTCCGGGAGCAACAATCCAGCTGTGCGTGCAATGGGCGGAGCTTGGAACGTGAAACACAGCATATATCGCTGTTTGATTTGATCCAGCTCCAAAGAATGAACCAATGAGAGCGCACGAAATTTCTGAGCCTACTCGTAGTTCTCTGCTCACCCACTAAGAATGCTAGAGTGCGCTAGAATCACCAAAACTCACTCTTACCCTACTATCGAACCTAACCAAACAAACACAACCCAAAACCAAACCTCCAAACTTTGTGACTGAACTGCTTTAGCTGTAAATACGTGATGAATACAGTAAGTGCTATAAAACGTGAGCGCCAGCCAAGCAGTCTAAGTCATGCTTCCCATTGAACAGGCACTGCATCTTGACCGAATTTCATTACATACACGAAGATGAGGTTTTTCAAATGGTGAGCTAACGGATGATCGCACAGCAACCCGAGAGGTCTCATTCAATTCACTGAACTAGTTTCTATCTGAATGGGATAACAAACTACCCTCTTGCATCGAAAGTTATTGAGATTTCTTTTTTTGGTAGTTTAATCCTTAATTGTAATCCCTCAGGGTTGATTGATCAAGTTGCCGAGATTACTGGCACATGTTTGATTTTTGTTTGATGAATGTTTTGCACAAAAAGCATGTTTGTAGGTACTACTGCAACAATAATAGACGGTTCCAATTTAGAAAAGTTGTAAAAATATTGTTCATTTCAGTATTTTTTCGTTAAATCGCTTTGTATCTTGCAGGTAAACAATTATTATCATTTTCAAAGGGAATACAAAATTTCAGCTGAAAGAAATTGAAACACTGCACAACAACGGAACATATAGATGAAACCCATACAATACTGACAAAGGGAAATGGAAGCTTGAATATTTAGACCTTTGTCGTATGAATGATGGAAACAATTAATAAAAGATAAAATTAATAAAATGAATAAAATAAAATAAAATAAAAGAATGTACGACCAAATCAGGTTTTTGGTAGTACAATTAGGTATCCAATTTACAGCATTTCGCGCCACTTCGCTTGTGTAGATACTCGTACCTTGCCCACTCTGGCTTGTGAAATTCATTATCCACGATTATCTCACCTTTCAGATTTATCATCACTTCTATAATTTCTGAAGTAATATTTGATCCGTAAATACAGCCTCTCTTAGGTAATATCAACAAAAACCCCTAAAGTCCTGCCCTAAACTAAATTGATAATTCAAGCAACAAACCAATGTCTTGTTTGATTTGGTCTCAACATCCAGTTTCAAATCCCTCATCAAACCTTCTGCCAGGTTATAGAATTTCTGCCGAATACTAGTCAACCTTTCGGAATCTCTCCGTATGCCATTGTCTGACCATGTAATCTTCGTTTCCCTCATTTTTTCTTCGGAAAAAAGGAAATGGACCACATCGCCGAATTCAAGGAGCATATCCCTGTAGGTGTTCTTTTCTTCTTCCATGTCCTCCGATTTGGGATTGTAATTAAAATCTGGATCTTTTTTCTGAAAAAAAAAGTTTATCTTAACGCTAGGAAGTGCCATTTTTTTAATTCGAAAATAAATTTGGAAAAATCAAAGATGACGTTGTTACCCCTTTTAGGTCGTAATATTCGCATATTTTGCTGCCTAGATATTTATTCATTCGCTTCAATATTTTCTGATCATCGTTAGCTTGTTTCAAATTCATGATGGCTTTGTTCAAGGTGTGAGAGTATAGAGTGTTGTAGTCCTTCGTCCTGGAAAAAGTGTTTAATTAGTAGAGATGATCAATTCAAATACTAATGCCTCCAATTATGACGTTAGACTGAGTAGAAAGATAGCATGGGAAAATTATTAATGAACGAGCAAACTACAGTTTCAGACATGTAACATGACAATAAGCGCGAATTTTCGTAAAGTCGGTTGATTAATTTCAGTAATGAACCTTTGTAATCGTCCAAGAAAAAAATCATATCGTGTTTAGTAGATCTAGAAGTCAATTGTAAGGAGTGGATACTCACTGATCAGCTGAATGGCCCTTGTGGCTATTTCGTTAAGGTGATTCTCAATAAAAGCACGAATATCGTGTCCCCATATTTACTCTCTTTTGACGTAAAAATGGTTAACTGCTCAGTCCATCACTGTTCAGTTTTCGAAGTTATTTACGATTTAACATTGTTCTCGAACAGTGTGTTCAAACAATGATCAGCAAGATGCTTTTTGAAGGGTGAACTGTCACCCATACTGAGCAGAGTTTGCAAGCCCTGTTCACAAACGTTTTTGGTCGTTCAAGAGTGTTTCGCCACTTGCAAGTAAACCTAGCGGATCTGTTACTCTGTCTGTTAAGCTGACGAATTGTCAAAGGGATTCACCGTGCATCCAATGTTAACAGCACATTGGCGAAAGAACGAAGGGCAGAGGTACCCACTGCATTATTCATATGTTTTCGAGGAAGATTTTGTTCTGTTTTGTTTGCAAAAAGTTTTAAATGATGTAGGACAACTAGAACTAGACAACTCGAAATTTTTATTTGGCTCCTTTTTTGTCCCCTTTGGGATAGCCCCTGGTGCTCTCTGTCCATTCCCCACTCGTATATCAAGGCAGAAGCTACCACTGGTTCATGGAGTACCTACTGATTAACTGGGTCTCAGAATCTTAAAAAGTCAAAATTTTG
Source organism: Creontiades dilutus (assembly GCA_031894815.1). Taxonomy (NCBI): domain Eukaryota; kingdom Metazoa; phylum Arthropoda; class Insecta; order Hemiptera; family Miridae; genus Creontiades; species Creontiades dilutus. The sequence goes on from JAVIWC010004007.1 coordinate 1,714,558, forward strand.
ATTACAGTGGGTCAATCGAAGTGTTTAAGACACTACCTAGTTATTGGAAGATAATGGTTGGGAAAATATACTTTAGTGGAAAATTGTAGGTTGATCTAATTCAGCTTAGCCAACCTTGGACGACAAAACACCCTAGGTTCAACTCTAGCATACATGATGGTGATCCCCATAACTTGTTTATAATGGATAAAAACTAATATTTCATGGTTGTGAAAGAGGTTCTAGTGGAAAAATTTGAATTTTCCACCATACTGATACACCCAATTAGGTTTTTATTCATCATTAACATAACTTTTTGTTAGTTTGCCCTATAAAGTAGTGTGATATACACATATTTTCTCAAATCAGTGTATTTCATAATGATGTATTGCAATTGTAAGTTAATTCGTTACTCACCAACCAGGAACAATATAGGATTTCGACTCTGAAATAAAGTGATACAAGTTAACACCTCATAAGGCATACAAAAGAGTCTTTGGAATTTCTTGGTGCTCTTGAGCACGATTTTAAACAACCTTAGTAAACAAGAAACCATACAAATCTATTTCATTCCTACTTACAGAAATGACTAAATTGCTACAGATACCTACCTAATTCATGTCAATTAACAAATAGCTAAGTAGAATCTCAAACCCCTAATAATCAATTTTAACAAGATTTTCAGATAAATTTTCACGGTTTTTATGGAAAAACGTTTCACTATTGGAGAATAGCGAACAGTATTTAAGGGTAGTTCTACTATCGATGGGGGTTTCAAGAGTAGAATCAATTTTTTGAATAGGTGAACCCCAAATATTAACGTTATTAATATCAACTCGATATGATGTCTAAATGGTCATATTAATCATGTTAATCAAAATCTGACTTCAGGTTCGTGTTTTACAACCCAAGAAGTATTGAGGACGATGGTTTTGAGGTTTGTTGGAGATTGTCAATGATCATAGGAATTATCCAACCCTCAAGAACTCAGAAAATGTACGATATCTGTACAATTTTGATGTCAGTTACAAAATATGTTTCCATTTTCGGATTCATTAAACGATTTTTTGTCAGTAAATATGTGTCTTCTCCATCTTAATTGGCATGCATTCAATTAAGTAGTTGGCGTCCTTCTCACTGCCCTATATTCTACTCGAACACATCCATACGGAACTATTTCGGTAGTGAAACAATTCCTTAAAGCCGGCCGTTTGTTACCCGTTTTTTTCAATATCTGTTTTTTAATGATACAGAATTGTCTCCATGTGGAGGGCATTTTGGGAAAAATTTTACTAAAGAAAATGTAACAAACATTGGACAAATTAAAAATTTGATTTTTGAGTTGTACACATCATGAAACGTAAAATAGTAAATTTTGAGAGAGGGGGGGATAACAATTTATTTTTTTCTTGGTCGATTACGAAGGTTCATTATTGAAAATAATGAAATGCATGCAAATTTTCCAAAGGATTCAATTGTAACAAGTCACTCTACTGTTAGTTAGGTGGTGCATCAGTTTAATTTATTCAGTAGAAAAGTTCAAGTAGTTATCCTTTCATTATATATTATACTTTCCGTTTTTTTTAAATTTAAACACGCCTAACAAAAAATAAAAAAATGATTTACTTTAAAAAATCAACTAGGAAAGACCATGATTTTGATTTTCGATGATGATGGAAACATGATTGAGCCAAAATGTACAAATTTAGCAGGTACTTCACACGTAGAACTTGGGAAAAAACAATCTGTAATATGAGGGTCCTTAAGGATTTCCTCTACTTAATTACAATATTATCAAGTTCATGTTAACTGTAGGTGGCTTACTCGATACTGATGATCCTGTTTTTAGATCATCATCATTAGCTAAGCTGGAAATAACTGCAACAATCAAAAGTATGTAAGTGAGTGGGTATGTATGTACAAGATACAAATTTTATATGCTGTTATTTTTATAGTATCGTTATTATAAGTGCATAATTCAGGAGAAGATTAGGACAACCCGGTGTTAAGTAATTATAGGTGCTTATCCTTTAAAGCTCATGGAGTAGTTACCCCTTCCAAGGGTCTAGGCGAGTAGCCTGTAACACCCAAATGAAATCCTGGTAGCTAAATGGCTCGGTAGTTTCAAGAAACGGAGAAGGGGATCGATCCAAATCATCATACGTCGTCTTCACACATCATCATGTCTAAGAATGTTAAACCAAAGGATAGAAAGAAACGATGATCCGTTCCAGCCCTGGACTTGTGACACGTGAGTCTGAATAATGACGGCAAAATCATCAAATAACTCGAGGGGGTATCTATCTGCAGTTCCCCACAAACATTCACTAACACAAGGTCAACTCCATATGAGTCAACTGAGTTTATTGTAAGTTGACTGCCAGCTGGTCAACTTGTTGACTGCCAAGAGAAAACAGATTTGACGTTCCCTTCAGGCGAGAGAACCTCGTGAAATCAACTTCACTTCCCAACGAGGAAAACTATAGGTTACCGTTTGGTAACATACTTAAGTAAAATTGTTAATTTAATAATTCAAATGAAATGTTCTTAATGATTGGACTGTGTTGGGTTGGGTCCAAGTTGTCGAATTCACTATGAACTTCCTAGTCACCAACCTCCATGCCACACTTCTTAAAAATAGTATCACACACATTGTAACAGCCATGAGATCATGTACGATCTCATGTCCCATGCTGGGACTAATTCTTATGGTTTCAATGAAATTTTCAACATTCAAATTTTGTAGAGCTTGGAGTTGACTAAACTAGGCTTCTCCTGTGAAAATCTCATTGGAGGTATCCATCGTTCACTTGAGTTGATTCTACAAGTTAAGGTGAGAACAATGTGAACACTAGAGCCTGGGTTCCACGTGTTCAGGAGAACGAGTTGACTGCGTGTGGAGGGCAAGAGGCAACTTTCATTAATTTCCCACAGAACTACACTCCTTGCACCCGTCCAATCAATTAATTGACGCAACCTAGTGACAAGCCATCCAAAACAGTTTCAAGAAACTATTTTGCAATCCAAAATGGACTCCAAACAACGTAATTTTCTGTCATGGTAATATTGATGAAAAGTATCAATAGGTGATCCTCTCCACTGCCATTGTCAAACATCATTAAAAACAACCAAACTATGAAACTTTTAGCTTCATTTCTAAACCCTCCCTATGCTCTCCTATTCACCGCAACTGGGAAAAATTGGTACGTTTAACTGTACACAAGTGGTTCCCTTATGGTACTTCTAAGCAGGTAGATAAGTATCAGCATTTTGAAATGACATACTACTTCTGTCTTTCACTTTTTTCTTCAGAAAAGGAGCAGCAGCCTTCATGATGTCTTGTGTTCTCTTGATGTCATCGTTCAGCTCAACCAATTCAGTGACAGCCTGTCCTTTGTCGTTGATCATTTCTGAAAATTATGAGTTCGTATTCCTTTTATCCGATGGACTTGTGAGACTAATATTACAAGTTTGGGCATGTGAATGCAACATGATTGTTAAGGGACCATACAACACCAATTTGCATGGCTTCTGGATATTTCGTCAATATTGGATGAAAATTATCAGTTATGTACGCAGTGCAAGAATTTCACATCTACGCAGGATTAGAAGGTACCGTCCATCCAAACATCATGAACATACTAAGAGGGCTGTCTAATCTGGCCCTTAACCGATAAAATCCTTGAAAAGGGTAAAAAAAGTAAAGTAAACAAGGAATATCACCTTGGATTTTCGTCCGACTACTCGGAGGTGTCGCGGACGTCGCCAGCCGTCCTCCAGAGAGGATCGGAACTAGGTCTGACGATTTCGCTCGTGGCTTCCCATTGCCTCACGCCCCTAGGTTGGGGCGTTTTGGATTCACGTGATATCGAGATCAGAGGTGAACTGTCTAACGACAGGACAGGTATACAACACTTGATAGGATTTTGGCCCTAATCATTGGTGCCAGCCGGATTCGAACCGGGGCAATCAGTACTCCCATTGAAACTAAACAGCTAGAGGACTAACGGCCCAGCTCGCTCAGACAACCTGTCCCCCCCTAATCCAATCCATGAATATGTCATAAAAATCAGGTAAAATTGGAAGGAATCACGGTATGTTGCAAGGGATTGAGCCAAGATTCTCTGGCTCAACAAAATTTATTCCTAAAATTCCAAAATGCAGTCGGATGCTGCAAGCTTTTATTTCATAGCTCTGCGTGTTTCCTGAACGTTGCTTTTCCACGTACTGTTAAGAGAACTTGCATAAGCTGTAATTTAACGCTTTCTCTTCAGAAAATGAGATCATTGATAGTGTTTGTTAATTCGGTATAATAAAAAAGAGATTACTCACGCAATTTCAGGTATTTCCTATGTTTTGATGGATCGTGAACTTTGGTCGATTGGAGGTCCACGGGTTTCCTGATGACACTTCCTTTTTCATCGTCTGGAAAATGTTAAATTTCACTTGTCAAGCACAACAAACGGAAATCCCGAAAGACACCACAGATTATGACTACGATAAATAATATGCACAGCCATTTAAACCTCTTACAAATATTTTCAAGTCTATGGAATCACTTTGCTTAAATATCTACCCACTTTAAGAAATGGCAAATTCCTTTATAATTAGTTTCTTAATTCCTTCTTATGCCAAACAATGTTTATGGTGATTTTATTCATTTTAACTTGAACGTTAACTTTTCTAGTCGCCTAAGAACTGTCGGCGAATCGTTACTGGAATAGCCTTAATATTAGCACAAAATTTCCTCCATGGCCGTTTTAAGTCAACATTTAAAAAAATAGAGTGGACGTTTTACTGTCGACCAACATTTTGCAAAGGCTCAACATTTCGAAAAATCTTTTTTGGAGGCTTTCAGTGAAAATTATCATCTAGAACATATTAATGTAAGGTACATCTATGAAATCAGCATAACATACAATAAGCATAACTACAAGAATAGTCTTTCGGAAAAAATGGCCTAAAATTGGTTTAAATATTTCTTTGATGTTTTGCTTAAGCAATCGTATTGTCAGAACCAATGATCCAATTTAATCGTGGTTACTTGTATTCGATTTTACGGACAAAATACCATGGAGAGAGGTCACGAAGACAACCGTATTGAAGGTATGGAGGTATTGCTTTAGTTTTCAAGGCTTGGAACGACTGCGCCAGTTAGGGACCCAAAAATGTCTCATCCATTACTTCCTTATCATCATTTCTCAAATGTATAGTCAAATTCAGCTTAATTTGTTTCTTACATCCCATAACCATAATGGTTTCCGTAATCTCATCCACATCCATTTCCTCATCGACCACATCTTCTTCCTCTACAACTCCGGTCTCGTCAGCTGAAACTGAAGCATAGTTTGTGTCAGTTATGTAGTACGAAATCATCTTTAATCTTATATAAACAAAATCAAATCAGATCATCATTAGTTGGACAGTTATAAATTTATTGTTGCACATGAAAGCGTTGTCAAACTACAGAAAAAAACTCAAAAAGCACGTCATGGGTGCTGCACCCGTTTGTGCGAGTAAGCTACAGTTGTTTTTGTTCCAAAGTCATTCATATTATTTACTATTATTATTTATATTAGCCTCCGACATACCCAATCAGTGCGGTAAAATGGCCGAACATTTTAAAGGACACAAATTTCCATGGATAGCTTCATCAGAAAATACCCAAATAAGTACCTACTCGAACTTTTGAAAATCTTCACGAAATATTGATGTAAGCTACAGTACATGCAGCAAATGATTATTTATTGTTGTAAAAAGTTTGTATGTCATGTAGATTTGACGTTTGGGTTTTGCGCAAGGTCATGTCGACGTATTAGAAGCTAAAAACGGTGAAAAATACCTTCGAATCTTAAAACTAAACAGTATAGTAAAATTAATCAATTTTAACATAAGGATTGACCAATTTTTAAATGTTATGCAAAAATTATAACGTGCTCAAACCTCGAAAAATTGATCAAAACATTAATAAGCAAATTAAATTAAACATTCAATTATACGTTGAATGTGATTAAATATTAAAATTCCCTAGATTTGCAGTACAAGTATCTAATACTTACGTTTGTTGTAGACTATTGACATTGGTAACTTCTTCTTATAAGTTCGGATTCTCTTCAAGACACCTACAAAAGCAGAAGGGTTCGTTATGTCTACAGAACACTCTACCTAAAGCAGAAGGAATTGGTTTTTACGTTTCTTGAATAGAGAAGTGGGGATTACAGTAGGATTATTTGTTGGGAGGATCTTCAATCTGATGATTGATAAATTTTTGTGCAAAAGCATTACTAGAACGTAACCAAATAAATCGAAAAATATGATATGAATTAGTCTTATCTTGGATTGAGAAGCATTGTTTATGCGGCTTCATGTTTAGGCACGCGCAAGGGTTGCCTTAAGCTTAGTGTAATTCACAGACGAGCCCGTTGATTAAATTTTCCCAGAGGATTTAGTATTTTCCCATGCGAAGAACGCGAGAACCCTGAAGAACCTTGAATCCGGGGGCAATGAAAAGCACAGGTGAGTTTTTCAGCCCCAATTTGCACAATCCTTGGAAATGTTTTTGCAATTTTGATCATATCGGGCCCAAAACACGTGATCCCAGAGAATACAAAATCTCTTCAATTCACTGGAAAATCCAACAGGATCTGACATTGATATATGGCATACCACTCACATACCTATCTCGCTTGAAATTAATGTGCAATGAACACAAATCCCTCTGACAATTTGTCAGTTGACTGAGAGTGGCAAAACACGTCCGAACGTTTGTGAACTGGTTCACAAACTTTGATTAGTGCATTTGACAGTTCCCACACCCAAGCCCCTTGCTCATGATTGTTTTAGAACACTGTTCATGTGATGTAAACAGGCTCCAAAACTCTAAATAACTTCGAGAACAAAGAAGCAGAAAACAGAACTGAAAACAGTCACAAAGAACAAACGAACAACAGAAAAGGACTTGTACAACATTGTTAACTAAAATGGTAAGAAATGCCCCTACTGGTGAGCATAGAAATGAAAAAATAAATTTGCACCATCCCTTGTTTTTCCAGCTCTCTGATTGGTCAATATAATAGTCTCGCCTCAATTTCAACTGAAAATAATCTGGAACTCCCCTTTAGAGCATAGATAAAGTCTGCTCCTGATTGCTCAGTTGCACTCCTTCATACCGCATTCCTCACAGAGCCCAGGGGGTTTCAAACTATTCAAATGACGACGGATGGATTTTATAATGTAATATGCAGTCTAACTCGAGTAACGAGGATGTTGTATGCAGTCTTCATTCTTACGCTGCCTACTCCTTCTAGATGGTGTCTACCGGTAAATAGCAAGCGTGTCGTTTGATGTTATTTACAGCACAGATGAAAAGTTATTCTGACGTCAATGGTAAGTGCAATAAAGAAGATTAGAGCCAGGCCTCACCTGGAAGAATGGTGGCGGTCTTAGTACCCTACAAGTGACGTAGCAAACTCTTCATTTGTGCAATAAAAACCATCGACCCTGACGATCTTCAAAGTTGGAGAGATTCTTTTTTATGGTGACTTTTTCATATTACGTTCTGTAGCATACTCATACCCATTGCCCCCATAGACTGCATACCACACGGTCGAAATATAGACTAATAGATCGCAGTAGACCGCACACGACAAATGTACCATAGATTCGTTTATCCAAAAAACTTACGTGGATAAAAGGTTCGATTGACTTTTTTGCCAAAAGGCTCGTCCTCTACTTCTTCGACAAGTGTATATCCGTGTACCATGTTCGTCACCTCCTTTACATCTGAAAGAAACGAGAGCAGGTTTTATTGTCTGGACAAACATCGTTATGAGTTGTCTTGGAGTATTTATTACCGAGAAAATCTTCCAAGATATAAGTCTTAGCATATGAACAGATAAGTTCTATTCAGAAACTTTTTCTAAAAATTTCTAACTTCAATTTTAATTTAATACCTAGGGTGTAATTGCTACAATTTTTTTTTTTTTTTTCTCGAGAAAATCACTCTAAGTTGAGTTCTTGAGAAATATGAATACAAATCCAACTTGAAATTTTATTTAATCTTGATGAAAACGTATAGGCTCCCCTCATTATAATTTAGAACCATCTGAAAACTTGAGGTCTCGAATCTGAGGATCGGTCTGCTTCTTTTGGTTTTATCTGAAGTTGCTAAAGACTATTGGAGAATTTGAAAAAGAAATAACAGACATTCTGCCTATTATTGCGGAAAACCTCGAAAAACTGCACTTAACATTTCTACAATTGAAACCCTACCCAAAATCTATTATTGGTAACTCAAAAGAGCCCTAAGTATCATGGTTTCCAACTATGGCACTATCATTGTAAAAGCTATTCATATTTCCAATGCAATACCGAAGAGGTAATGATGGTTTCGACTTTGACTTTTCAATCAACAGTCTAGGCTGAGACCAATAGTCTAGGCGTTGATCTACGAGAGGAGTGTCAACGTAAAAATGGGAAGTCAGGATCGAATGTCCAGAATATCGAATAAATAGCAACTTGCTATTGTCTGATAGGGGGATTCACAACTCAAGATAGGGTTCCTGCCACACTCCAAAACAGAAGCCACCCATTTTCTGCTATCTCCCCATCACTGTGTGCTTTCACTAAATTCTGTGCACAGATATACTGTGCACAGACCTTCATATTTATGCTAACTAGATGAAGAATATGTCAAGTGAAGCTAGCTGTATTGATATGAATTTTCACGTAAAACAAAGATGTAGGTACATATATTTTGTGGAGAAGTATTAAGGCTCCTACGACGGACACTTTATGGATAGTTCAGTATCGTTTGCCTCTCCTGCAACTCTAGTATGTTACATCTAACTCCATTTTGCATAATTTTACCGTCACACTTACCGTCTTTGAGGTAGATTCGATCTGTGGATTCTGCCCGCATTCTCAATACAATGTCACTTAAAACAATATCGTCGGATGACTCTGCATCTGAAATATAACTCATTGAGTGTTCTAACCATGAAATTTCACTGACAGCAGCAATATCTTCCGGAGTTTTAACTGGCTCTATTGAAGCTTCGGCTTCCTGAAAAATGAACCCCAATAAACAACCATCTTTGCTGTAAGAGCATTCAAGTAGGTTGGTACGCAGTTACTCTCATAAAACATGCACAATTACTGCTAATCAAAACAACACTTGGGCTTGGTACACCTTTATGGTCAAGTTTGGCTCAATGTATGACTGTGGTTCCCGCCTAGGGAGAAATTATCTCAAATTACTTAATGTGTTCCGCTCAGGGATGAGAGAGAGTTACATCTTTCTTAAAAGACGTGAGTTCGAATTGTATCGAGGTTGATTCCAATAATTTTTTGGGCTGTCACACATGTATGTAGATAAAATTTCTAGGGATCGTGTGGATCGGTCCTTAGGTGGTTCCCGAACATGTTACGGCGCCATCAAAATTTCATGGTGGTCGGACCTACGTATTCAAACATTAGAGCAATGGGGAAATCGTGGATTTCCTCCTTTATTTATGGAATACTCCTTCCTTTATTAAATTCCAGATTGTGTATACGTTTTAAGCCAATGAACTCAGAGAGGTTTATGAAGCCAAGGAGGAACATGTCTGATGGAAGCAGGTTTGAGGTTGGAGACGTGTTGCGAGGGAAGGCAGAGGAGGACGCTAATTCTCCACAATTGACGGGGTTAGCAAGAGAAGACTGTAGGGGATGTCTCCCTAGTTTGTTAGCTATAAATTATTAATAAATTATAACTAATGACACAGTTCTGTCAAAACGATACTCTCATTATATTCCAGTGTATGTAATACAAAACTTTTAGTAGCGTAGCTACTTACCTTAACTTTTAAATTTCCAAATATTTTCAATCCCCGACAATTAAGACGGTTCAAAAAATTTGGGCTTCCGCTCGCAACCCCCAAACTCTTGTGAGATTTATCTATACTATTTTATCTACAGTACAAGCCAAACGATTTTCTGAGACCTCGAATGTTATTAGAATCAAGTTGTGAAATAAACTCTCCTTCGAAAGGAATCCATTTTGCTCATCCAAAGATTAATCAAACCATATCTTAATTTTGGAAGGTGCTGAAGGATGCCTTTTGCGCTTCAGATTAGCTCAACGCAACTCAAAGCTTCACTGCTCTCAAAGAGTACACGATTTAATAATAATCTCTCATAAGTAGCTCATACTCATAAATTTAAACAATATCGCATGCTGCCAATTAGGTTTTTTCATTATTCTCATTTTTGTGTATGTTTGTAAACAACACAGAACATTACAACAGAGAACAGAACGTTAGAAATAAATTCCAGCAATTAACAACCCGAACTTTTGGTCTGATTCCCGAAACATCATTAGAAACCTAAATTAATAAAGATTCCGAAACACAATAAAAATATTCCCTACAACAGCTTTCCTTGGCTGAATTCGGGATTATTCCCCCAAAACTTCCCCAGTATACAGAAAAATTCAGACATGAGCTCCATGGAAAGCGTAGAGAAATCCAACCTATAGACTATAGGGATTTTCCAACCGACCTGCTACGAGCAGGTTTGGGGCATGGCAGTGTAGGGTACTTGCTGCTCGGGACCACTGCGGTGTACACACGGAATTACACTGGGTTGGAAAATGAAATGAGGAAGGTTAGACTTTTGAAGAGGTTACCCTAGGTTTCCTGCTCAGAGCAAGTTACTCCGACCTCAGGCTGGAGTACCCTGGGGGAGTTCCGAGCAAGTTCCCTGGCCAGTTGGAATTCAGTGCAAGTTGCCCCGAAGTTACACTGGCGGCGGTTGGAAAACGCCTCATCCTGCTCCCTCATTAGTGCGCCTGCGCTCTTCCACTGGTGTAGCTCGGAGCAAGCGGTTGGAAAATCCCTTATGTTGGTTTAATCAACATCCAAGCTGTACAAATTGGACAATTCACCTCACTGATCTTCTAGTAGTGTCAATAGAGAACGCAACCCTCCTCAGAACCTTAAGGAAAGATTTTGACTTACACACAAAACTTCAATGGAGCCCTGGAAACTTTAAAGCAAAGTCTATTGCTTTGATCTTATCTGTTCCAGATAGAACATCAACACAAGGAGGGTTTATGCAGGACCCTGAGGTCTTTAGGTTACGAGTACCCAAGTTGGCTCTTTGTTGCATTATGATCTGATCCTCAATGCACATAGACAGTGGAGCTATCACCAATGCAAAAGCAACTATCTCCTTGCAAGAGCAAGTTCAGACACATTGCCATGGACACCCATTTACAAGTAGGAAGGTACCTATTATCAGTACAAATTGTTATTAAATGAAAACGTTAAAATTATTCGCCCCCTTCAAATACAAATTTCTGGTATCGTTCAAGTTAGCTATTGAAAAATGTCCTAGGGGTATGTTTAGTTTTGCGTTGAACCACAATTAGCGTATGAAACACGCAATTCGCCTAATTTTTCTTTTCTCGTAATTTAAAAACCCATTTTGAAGAGTTTGGGTCCGAAATGGCCAAATTTGTATTCCTAAATATGAATTTATTCACAGGGATGAAAAACATCGTGAATTGAGAAAGAATGAAAACGAATTTCTTCCAGAGAAAATGAGACATTTCAGTAGAGTGATCATAAACGAATTAATCTAAATAAAAAATTTGATGATCAGGATTTTATTGGGAAATTATGATGATTATTAGCATTAACATTTTAAAATTTGCCTTATTCATTTACTTACAGGGTAGGCTTCTTCCTCTCCAAGTTCGTAACTTTGTTCGTGCTCCATGTAACTTTCTGTAAACTTCAAACTTGAACTCTGTGTCTCCAAAATGGAACTGCCCGCTTCTGACATGCTATCTACACTACTTCTATGACTGGAAACATCAACGAGCCCTTGGGCACTGTCATCGGAAAGTTTGGGGAGTTTCACGGGTGAGGTCGAAACTATACTCTTCACAGAGGCGTCTATTTTCGGCTTGTTTTCACTGTTCTCCATGATTGAAATTTCTCCTGCAAGCCGAAATAAAAGTTTTAGATTTGATCAAAAAATTGTTCGCAATACGTTGGCTCCGTCAACATCTCCTCTAATAAGAATAACAGAAATACAGACTTCTGGCGATAGATTTCCATATTCCAAGTAACCTAAGTAAGTAAGTAATATTTTGCAGTTTACTGTTACGATCATCATAAACCCTACATAGAGAGCAAACACGTTTCAGCCATGCAGCATGACTGTATGAGCGAATATTCCAGAATGATCACGTTACGAGTAGGTAAATTTATGTTGAATCTACGAGATTTGAACATTTGGAGACAAAGTTTTAACGTTAATTGTAGCAACACCTTAAATTATGTTGGAAATGAACTTCTTGTAAGTTATACTCTGGTGTGAAAATAAATTTGTGGATTTTAAAAGTCCCTAAAGCCCCGTTTACTCTGCTCGAGCATCGAGCATTTGCCAATTTTCAACGAGCATGATTGCAACGAGCACCACTGCCCTAGCATTTCCAACAATCCGTCGCTCGCGAGCATTTTCTGCGATCAGATGGCACTCGTGTTGTTATCGAGAGCTGCAGTTACGGCCGAAATCAAATCTAAAACAATTTTTAAAAATGACAAAAGTTAACGTCAAAATGCGCGAGATATGACAACCTTGGCTGGAACTAGATTCGATTCGACGAACAACGGTCCGGGGTGTTTACACTGAGAGGAGGACAAACGAGCATTTCTTTGATGTTTCGTCAGAAAACCGACATCGGGTGTATCAGCCTCGAGCACGAGCAAGCCTTATGCTCTTCCGAAGCCCCTGCTCGCGGCAAATGCTCTAGCAGTGTAAACAGGGCTTAAGAGGCAACGCTTCGTCATTAGAGTGACGAATATTATACTTGATGTATGAGGGTTGTGGGACAACCAAACGTGAGAAGAAAACAACTGAATCCAAGTCCGTTTCAGTCCATTTTAAGTTTGAATTCGTGAAAAAATGATAGATGTACTTAGTCGATGCTGATACTCCTGATTCTTTCTTTGTTCGATACCAACTTTACTCTGGTAGTGCAGCGAACCCCATCAATAATTCCCGACGTAAGAAAGGAATTGAAGAGGGCCATGGCAAAAGCATCATGTTTTTTGGACGACATATGTCGACGCTACTATGCTACAATTCTCAACCGATTTCCATATATAATTATATAGTTCGATCAAATTTTTAGTGTAATACAGTAACGAACCACCGAAATTCTGTTTTTCAAATGGGTTGTGGATACTAGCCAATTTCTATTGCTGCTCAAGCGATTCTCGAACGATTCATGGGATTATTCATGCCATTACTTTGGTTTAGTATTTCAACATAATTCAAAACATTCAATTTTTATTATGAAATGGTTGATTGGAGAGGGTTATAGTGATAAATCGTTATTTCATTACTATTTTCATCTGATTGTATTGATTATTTAAAAAACATTTCTTTCTACATCAATACAAAAAAAAAAAAAAAAAAAAAATCACGTAAATTTTGAATTTCCTGAAGGGGGGTAATAGTCCATCTATCCATCCAAGCGTCGCTCATCAGGCTTGTATGGCCAATTTTCTTCTTGTTTCTTAATCGGTTGGATTAAGACCTAGGAAATAGCCTATTTCAGGTCTTTCATACCCCCTTCCCTTTCTAACAAACCTCTCGTGCAATAAACCTCGGCAATATTGAATTTGATATCTGAAAGGGGATGGAGAGTGTAATGACCGATCCATTCAAGCTGCCCATAACTGCTAGAATTCTCAGCCAATTTTCGCGCTTTTGGTTTATTATTTAAAGATGTGTAAAATCCGAAAATTGATTTAAAAGAAGAAAAATTCGTCCTCGCGCCCCCAAGGTTTTTGTAGAAACTATTGAACCAAAGAAAATGAAACTTGCGCCAAAAATCACATTTTGAGTCTAGTTGGACTGAAGTCTCGTCATAGATCGCAGTTAACCCTAAAGGGTGAAATCAAAGTGCTGAAATTTCAAAAATAAACATAAATAAACAACTTACATACCTTGATAGTTGTAATAACACGAGAGTCGAAATCAATTAATATCACACCAGCGTATTGGTCCTCAAAACAAGCTTTTCCTCTGTTAAAATAGTTCCAATAATATGGCGAAATATAGAAGCTATGAAATACAAAATAGTACGACGAGTGATAAATATTACCAGCAAACCTATAGTAACATATCATCCAGGGACCTACAACTGTTGGAGATTGGAAGAAAATTAAATTTTTATGGGTGCAGATATATACACTTCTTATAATATATTTTTGAAGCAATCAGTACCAGTTGCTAGGGAAGAGCAGAGTGGCAATGGATAGTTTTCGCTAAAATGTCAAATTTTGATCACTTTCATTTAAAGAGATGTGTTTTTTATGTAGCTCTTGTCTGCAAATACTCCACTCAAACTGCCTATGGAGTAGCTGTTTCAGAAATAATTGTTTCCCGCAGTTCCAAAGTGTGGGAGACTAGTTTTATGGGGTTTGTTCACCGTCGTTTTTCTCTCATAATGTCTTGACTTTTCCTAGAAAAAAAAATCAATGATTGGAAAGTATTAATGATCAATAAGGAACTAGCAGGGACATAGGCCAAGTGGGGGAGCCAGTGGACAAACTGGTCCATTCTCTTCTTCAGGAGAAGATTCCGAAAAATCACTATTTCATGTCAGTTTATATCAGGATTTAATGATAACTATACACTTGAGCACTGTGTTGAACGGATTGAACTGTAAATGCAGAGGGTGGGCGAAGCAGGTTCACAACAAAATACGCGAAGCATGCGGACACCTTGTCAAGCTGGCCTATGGGAGGGTTATCTCAGAGCCAGTGCTACGGGAGACAGATGAAGACGGACCAGCCCTGGTGTCTCACGGTGCTTAACATACTGAGAGGCAGGCTTAATAAACGCAGACACCACCTCTAACTGGCCCACCATTGCAGAAAACGCCACCACCCAAAAACACCGCAAATATAGCTGAAGTCTGGAGGTTGTCATTCTCGCCCCTAGTCTGTTCATGCGTTTAGATCAGTCCACAAGGGATTTGATTGGTTTAGGGGGCAACTGGACGATCTATCGGCGAAATGGGATTCCCAGTACTCCCAGGAAGAGTAACCCTGCGACTATAGATAACACAAAGGGAGGCCTACAGACTGGACCCAGAGGATGGGACGGACCTCCACTTCATAGAGGACGAGTAACTCATGTCAATGTGAAACCAGTATGGTGGGGGAGTTCAAATCTGCGAGTGCTGGGCACTCAAATATTATGTGGGATGCCGTTTCATCAGTCTCTCACATAGCCCGCACAGGGTTGTACTTTGTGTGACCCCAATGCGGTGTAGGTGGAATCTTAGGGGTACAAAGCCGTTTATTCATAGAGGACGAGTAACTCATGTCAATGTGAAACCAGTATGGTGGGGGAACCAAAAACCAATTTATTGTTGAGGAAAAACGCTTTTGTTATTTGTTACTTTTTAAATAAACTTAGTTTGATGGAGTTGGACTATGTTTGAGTTGGTCTGCCAACTAAATTTCATACTTAGTTTTGAAAAACATTAAAACTAACCTCAGCAAGGCTTCCACTAGAATAAATACAACAAATCAGCTTCTCTCAAAAATTAGTTTTACTTCTCTTTCTGATAGCTCTTCATTCGACGTTGCCGCTTGCGTCTTCTTCATTGTGGTGATTGAGTTATCACATACATAACTACGAAATTCATATAAGTAACAGGTTTTATCCAATTATATGTTTGAGATTCTTCATGCTTGCTATGGCCATAAGTGGGAGTAGTGGTGAATGACTGAACAATAATATTGAACCAACTATGAGAAAATATTTATTAAAAATTCACAGTAAAATCACGCTACATTCGTTGAAAATACTTTAAATACTTGTGTATCATTTGTAGGTAGAATATTACCTAAAGTTATATCAATACATGCCATTAAACAATTAACTTATTTTGATGCTCTTATATCACAGTAATAACTTAACCAATACCTAAGATTCAGAAAATAGGAATGAGCAATTATCATGCTTCAAGAACTCATCAGAAATTTTCATTGAAAGGTTATGAAATAATAATTGGTAAAAATACTGCCTTACAATTGAGTGAACAGTCCGGATTTGTTCGTTCCGATAAAACATTTGGACTAGCACACAAAAAAGGACGTTTTCTACATTTGTTTTTCGGACTCTCTGTTCTTTCTACAAATTTTGAATTTCAAAGAAGTTTGTTTTCAATTATTATATAATCAATTTCAAAGGGCTCAAAAATGTGAAATAAGAGGCACGAATAACTTTTGGCTGCAATGAACAATTTTAATCTAAAAATAAAAATCTATTTCAAAAAGTGTTCATTCCTTTTTAACTATATGGCTATCACTTACGGGAACTAAATAATTTCCATAAAAAAGTTCAGGAGAAATGTTAAATAAATTGTAATTAGAAAAGTTGGTCGGTACAACGCAGAACAAACGGATGACAAGAGAAAAAATCTGTAGACGCGATTTATTATTCAATTGGCTTGCGTTCATGATTTGAATTTATACTAAGCTTTGGAGTGTGCGTGTTTCACAGGTGATAGAGCGATTATTGAATTTCAGGAGATATGCATAGAGCACGTAAATCTGTTCTCAACCAAAATACCTATTGGGATTGATCAGTTGATCATATTTGTGTGCCTCCTGAAATTCAATAATCGCTCTATCACCAATGAAACATGCACACTCCAAAGCTTAGTTTAAATTCAAATCATGAACGCAAGCCAATTGAATAATAAACCCCAGTGAAAGAATTTGCAGCGTTGTTTATGGTTATCAGAATGCTTCAACCCGTGTATCGGCTACAAACACTCCAGTATCCACATTACTACATCACTAGGTTACTGATATCAACACAAAAACAATAATAAACCAAAATAACGCGAATGTAGGCACCATAAATCGGCCCATAGATCGGGAATGGTTTGACCTACGGAGGGGCTCATTCGATTCCTCGTGGAGTGTCCTTCAAAAAGAGTACAAATGTAGGCCGCCTCGACTTTTTTTGAGGTTTTTAGGGGTTTCACAAAACTTTGACAACCCTTAAAGGGCACTTTAAATTAAGTGAGAGAGCTGGCTCAAGAATTGGGGCGTTGCCGGACCAACATGGATTTTTCCTGAAAATTTCAGATCTTTTGCTCCCACCGATTGGGAGAAATCGTGCGTACGGCGTACGGACGGAAATTTTTTTATTGCAGATTCGGATTCTACACCCTTTGAAACGTAAACCATGACATTTTCAGGGGGGGGGGGGGGGGGGTTGCATTTTTTTTTTTTTTTTTTCAAGAGCGATTACAATGGTTTATTATTGAATAATAAACCAAAAGATTGATCGAATCTGAGTTACAGGACAAATTATCATATGGTTGTGACCAAATCATAATTAAAAACAACTGGCGACGCGTGGGACCAGTGAACGAGATGTTCCTCTTGAAACGTTGTCCTGGTGATTCAAAATTATCTCTCCACACCTTGAATAGGTATCTACCTCATGTTTGATAAATTGGTAAAAATTAAGGAAAGTCTTGAAATGGATTATTAGGGAGGAATGTTTTGATAGAAAACTCATTTTCCAAGAATTCGTATCCAAAATATGCGAACAGTTACCTACATCATGAGAACATTAAAACAAAAGCTGAATGAAAGAACATGTGATCGCTCATGAGATCACGGTGATCAACTGGTGGGTTTTAAACGCATCTATCTGTCTGTCTCTCCATTCGTATGATCCATCGAGATGTTGGAACCCTGGAGATTTCAGGTTTTCATTAAATGGTAGTGGATATGATATTTGCCAATAATTGACAAATTAATAATAAAATAAAAATAATTATTATTACAAACTAGAGGGTACGCTGACCGGCAGCCGAAATATCAACCATTATTATGGCAAAATTTTGCTCTTTCATGGGTGTGAAATGATGTAGGACATATGTGTCCAGGAGCCCAAATACTAACTACTGTACATTTACGAGGTAACCCCAATGTTACGAGTTTTTAAAGATTAGTTCTTGAACACGATAACTGCCCACAAGCTACAAAACCAGTATTAACAAGTGAACTGGTAGTTATTGGTTAGCGTTTCATTTTTATACAAAATTAATTCATACGTAAAAAGTAGATCTATACAAGTAGCACAAATTCCACGGAAGTATTAATACAAGAATCGTCAATCAGCACTGACTAGACTCCATTTAGGCACCTTGAGAACACAATCAGACAATTATTACCTACCTATCAGAATCTTGCTGAAAACAAAGTAGCTTATTACCGAAGGTTAAGATTCATAAATCAATTAGTTCGTAAAGTACAAATGTACTTAGCTCGTACGACATTCTCAGCTGAATACATATCATTTGTACTACACAACAACCAATACCGACTGAGTCCTTTCAAACAGAACACGTAGCTATAAAATCTCGTTCTATTATAAAATAATTCAGTAAAAATACTTGGATTTTACCTTTCATTTCTACGAAATAAAATTAATATGTCTTGCACGTTGAACATACTTTGAATAGCAACCAAATGGGAAAACCACAAAGAACCTAATGACTTCGAGTGTTTTAACACGTCATTCCTGATTAATTTAATTTGATATCACATTTTTTATACGCTTTCCGAGTCAAAATGATAAATTTCCGAACCAAACTGAGAACTGTACAAGACGAATTGAGAATTTTCTCGGGAGGGTAGGTGGAAAAATAACCGAACGGCGTACTATAATTAAAACTTTCTTACCAACGATTTATTAGAATTATATTTAAGAAAGGAAATATGTGGGAAAACTCACGTATTGTTGATTATTTCGTCTCATACTGCTGTATTGTGAATTTGTGGCCGTAATTTTGTCAATTTCATTATAATTGCACGTAACTGCACCTGTATAACATTTAAAGACGAACTAACGAAATGAAGATGACAAACAGAAGGAATACCGCCATCGGAGGTTAACACAAAGAAGTTATCACACCAATTCATGTAACGATTCTCAATTTCGTTCGGAAAACCTATATTTTGTGTCTCCAAAAATTCCTATAGAATAAAAATTGCGCAAGTGGAGACACAATGTATATGTCATATTTTCAAATATTTTGTTGGTACCTACCACATGTCTGTACCAGCAGCGTTGACTTGAAAAACCTAACGCGGTTTTGCACGGAGCCCAAAGTAACAGAAGAAAACCTAACTAAACAGCCTAACTTAAACAGAAGAAAAGTTTGGTCAAAACAGCTCTGTTCATTCACGCTCTGGGTTTAAATTCCTAGATCTACAATGTCAATCCCAACTCTATTGCTTGAGAACAAGATAACACCATACATTTTCAAGTAGTAAAACCGTACATAATACTCACATGTATTTATGGCTTTCTTCGAGAAACACGCATAAGTTAGGCACATAACAATGACTTACGCAAGCTAATTCCAAGTCCACCTCTCAACTGGAATTTAGATTAATGATTCATCATAGACACCATCGTAAAAAAAATATCAAACACAAAACATTTTGCCCGCAAAACATTTGGGTGTATATGAAATACACAAAGATATATAAACCTATCTAAATATTCATTGCTAATAAACCTCTTTGAAGTGAAAAGGTGGAAAAATGAAATGATGGTTAATGATGTTGATGAAATGATGGATTTCTACCCTGCTAAAATTACCATCTCGCTGCTTGGAGAAACCTACAACAGATCTGGAGTCGAAACAGCACAAGGCCAACTTTGATGAAGGCTTAGTCCTCTAAACAATATTGAGTCAGTAACTGAATGACAGTCAGAGACATAAGCTCTTTAGCTTCATCCAGCGGAGTTTTCCCATCGTTGTTCTTGATATCCGATTTGGGCTTAAACTTGAGCAGAACTGACACTAACTTCGAATTGCTGGTTTGGCAACAATAGTGGAGGGGAGTATTTCCAAAATTATCTTTGGCGTTGATGTAGCACATTTTTGTTTCCAGCAGCATGGCAGCCACCCGGTTCCTTTGATTCATACAGGCCATGTGAAGAGGTGTCATGCCATTTAAGGAGCACACGTTGATATCCGCACAGGAATCGATCAATAGTTTGACCAATTCTGTCCTTCCACATTTGGCAGCCATGTGCAATGGTGTTATCCCTTCCGAATCACAGACATTGACGTTGAGTGGCTCTTTGACTTTGGTGTCACCTAAAATTGATGCTTTATCTGTATCTTTCTTCATTTTGCATGAACAGAGGGGATGGCATGTTTCGTCCTCTTTGTCGTGGGTGCTAGGTTCTATACCAAGGTAGAAACAGGCAAGTTGAATATCCCCATACATGATAGCACGAAGAACTCTTTCAACCTTACGAATACCATCAGTGGAATTAGGGCGGATCCCCAACTTCATCTTACTAGGAGACGTGGAATCAAAGTCTTCTTCAGAAAAGTCCAACTGGCTTGTTGATGCGGCTGCTACAGAAACATTGTTCAATGAAACATTGAGAACCGGTGATAGTGGCATACTACTCCTTTTTGGACTGGACAACACTTCAAGTAAATGCATGTTGTGAGCTAAATCAAGGGGTGTTTGTTTTCGTTTATTTTCTATGAATGGAGATGCTGCATACTCAAGGAGTATGTAAACTATATTGGTGTATCCCCACCGGGCAGCATTATGTAATGCTGTGTCACCTTGATTGTTACGCAAATTGATATCAAACTCCAGACCAGCTTGCTCAATGAAGTAGAGCAGCGCTTTCACGCAGGTATCATGTCCATTCGCTGCAGCCAAGTGAATGGGTGTATTCCCTTCATTATCTGCAGTATCAAGCTTAACACCAAAGTGCAATAAAAGGAGAAGGGTGCTTTGATGACCTCTAGCACAGGAGTAATGCAGAGCTGTTGACCCTCTGTAGTCAGTCTTTTCAGGCTTAGCACCATGGTTTAACAACATGTCAACAACCTGAGCCTGCCCATACATGGCTGCTATGTGTAAAACCGTGTAACCTCTATCATCACACGAGTTCACTGTGGGCGCCATATTGCACATGCTGAAACTCAATTCTTTCTCACACTTGTCACAAGAACAAAGTGGGTGGCACAGGGTCAAGCCTTCTAAACTGCTAGCACTTCGGGTTTCATGTTGATCTAAAATTCGTTTGACTTCTTGGAGATCACCTTTTTTCGCAGCTTCAAAAAGAGAAGCAAGCAGCATCACTCTAGGCCTGATTTGGTCATCTGGATCATCCATTTCATCTTCTGGTCGATCAAAATCACGGTAGGCTATTTGACATTCAGGTTCTGTTGGTCCTATCAATAGGTCATCCTTGATGTAAGTGATTGCTGCTTCCAATGACGTTACAAGAAAACTGTGTTGATTCGCATGATAGTTGCTTGACGAATAGCTGAACTCTTTAATGTACGTAAGATGAGCAATCCAATTCGGTAGGCCAGACTTGATTACCAGAAACACTAACATGGGTAGAAGCTCATCAGCAGCTAGAACGTTGGTAGTGTGAGAATTATCTGAATCCTGATTGGAAATGGCAGTGATCGTTTTCCTCAAACAACCAACCTTCCCAACAACAGTACTGTACCCCTCTACCCTTCTGAGTTCACTTCTTGCTTTAGGTATAACTGATTGAAAGTCAGAGCTGATATTCAAGTCTCTCAATTGTATATCAGATAAATTTCTAACGATTTTATTGAAACTAGCATCTTCGTATGCAGTACAACCAGTGATACCTTTTATTAGTTTTTTGTAAATTCCATGGTGCAAGTATGATTCGACGCTTACCTTGACATTATCCAACAAATGGCGGTTGGACCCAGTTTTTTCTCTTAGTCTCTCATTTTTTAGAGCAATTTGAAGGCCTTTGGTGTATAATCCACCAACTGCATCCTTTTGGTCTTGCAGTGGCATGAACTCCAATTTTTCGTTTGCCGTTAAAAAGTGCACTATGCAGTCATCCAGTTCCTCTAATACATCTTTAGAGCTTTCTGTCCAAAGTAAGTCTATAGAATCACGTAAAGTCAAAACAGTAGTGACACCAGATTCAGTCCGGACGCCATCGCAATATTGTTGGAGAGGATACTCGACGCAAAGAACCTTGTACTTAAGCATGTCGTTGGTATAAAATGTTTCTTCAAACAGGACATGACTGCTGAAAGTAGACCCTACATCACATTCAACGGTGATTAGTCTATTGCTAATTTTGACATCCTTATCGTTCAAAGTTCTAAAATGGGTCTCTGGAAGTTCATCGTGTGGAATGAGAATATGACTGAAGAAATCGTTAGCTGTCAATGCATACTTTGGCATGGAGCCAGCTCTAGGAACGCAAATGATCCATCCCTCTAAGGTGGCTTTTTCGAATAATTCGTAAAATTCACCTTGAAGCTCTTGGAAAAATACGTTTTCACAGAGATCTTCATCGTAATTCGACTCCATGTTTTCAAACAATAACACATCAGCGTGTTATATCCATACAGTTCATACTTTTCAATAACAGTACCTTCTTTATCATCAGATAAAAGGTCATGAATTACTTACTGATATGTTGCCTTCGCAGTGGTCGGCTACTGCATAAATACCTTTTCAACGGCGTTCACTTCATGTCTTGCTGCATTCAGATCTATTTTTATAAGGATTAATTCGAGTTACGTAACAGAGCCTTAAGCGTAGGAAGAGATCATTACCCAAAAACAAAATAAAATAACGTGAACCGACAAAAAAGGAAAACATAACCTTTGTAAAATGTGTTATACATGGAGAAGTAATACTTTTCTGCAAGGGTGCTGGTTATTGAAGATTGAGTGACTGACTTCCCGAAGAGGACGAGTTTTGGAGATGGCTTGTAATTTGATATGTAAATGCTACATTTTATTTTATTACACCTCGAAATTGATTTTTTATTTAATTTCTTTCCAAGATTTGATTTGTAAGCATGATCACTGATCAGTAGTCAACGATGCCACAATGAATAGTTGCATAATGCCTTAACAGAGTGCAGCACAAATCAATTAAGTATTGCGGGTCAATCTACGCACATCTTGTCTTCACTTCGTCTGTGCCTTTTCCACACATTTATTTTCGTCTGTTTTCTTTGCTCAAGCCATGGTCAGCCTTTCTCCAACTTTCTCAATTATCAATAATATTTTTTAGGTACTTAGTGAAAGTTCCTGATATCATCCCATGCTCGAAGTGATTTGATAATATGTCATAGTTGAACGTCAATTGAGTTGAATTTGACAGATTCCAAGATGAGTGAAACCGTTTCTGTTTTGCAAAAATACAAGAATATGGTCAGTGAAAGCATCGACCATCACGTCCTCCTAAAGGTGATTATTCAAATATTTACGTCTACCTACTTAAATGTTGTTAAGTTGGTGCGGAAAAAGTTTCACGCTAACTTTGAATTAGGTAGAGCTGTCTTAGGTAAGTATCTATTCTTGTAGATCTTTGATGTGAGAACACACTATGGAATCTCCTAAGATTGCCTAGTTGTTTTGAACGAGCAACAAATGCGTAGGAATGAGATCTGTTCCTCAGTATGGTAGAAATGCTTTACCAAAAGCAATGAGCATGCCCCAAAAAAGTTCCAGTAAGATTAACTACTTATAAAGTACAATGAACCTAGATTTCATCCTTGGGATTATTCATTCATTTAGGGGACAGCACACTTACGATAAGTCATTTATGGTTGAATCTTCAGTTTGTAACAATTCTAATGTCATTGCGCCTATCTCGTTGTGGACACCTCATCCCATTACGATGTGTGTCAGGCGTGAATGATTGGAAAAATCGAAGCAGGAGGGTGCTGTTAGGGGCAAAGTCCTCAGAATAGAATCAATACTTGCTAAAATAGGTGTTGGTAGCCTGTTGTAGATAGGTGTTGGTAGAGGTTGTATCATCAAGTAACTCAGGAGCTTGACAGATCGGTTTGTTGTTAAGGCGTGAGCATGACCTGTTTTGTAGTGATTTGCTCTCCTAGGTCAGGTTCAATCTGATCAGACCTTGATTAAGATTATGTTATTGGGAATGTTGCCAGTAGCACCTTTTTTTTTACATCAAGAACTCAATTTTAGGAATAAAAAATCACCATACTGAGAATTCTTTATTTTAATGTCATACATCCAGCCCTCAATCGTGTTGATGTACCAATGTATGGCTGTGTAACCGACAAATTTATGGACTGATGACATTTATTTATTTTTACACGTAGTAGCCCGATGTTTAGGCCTGAATGTTGACAATCCCGAATACCGATTGAAGGGAGCTTATTCAAACCGATCTAAGCCATGCCTAATCTGTACTGATCTTGGATCCTGTAGATGGAAAATCGTGTTCCTCGCAACAAGAAAGATAATTCAGGAAAATGTTTCTGTCAGACGAAGGATATGGAAAAAGCAAGAGTAGGGAAAAGCAGTTGAGGATGGCTTGTCACTCAACCAAACCTTTCTGTCTGATTAATCATTTATCG
Organism: Creontiades dilutus; assembly: GCA_031894815.1. Lineage (NCBI taxonomy): Eukaryota > Metazoa > Arthropoda > Insecta > Hemiptera > Miridae > Creontiades > Creontiades dilutus. The sequence goes on from JAVIWC010004007.1 coordinate 1,739,023, forward strand.
CCTCGTTTTCTTCGTTGATTCGTTATTGTAACTTGATTTTTCAGGAGAGGACGATGATTCAGTTTTTGGTATACATTTTGGAATCTCCTAATGAAGTCGAAGTCGGGCTGGCGTTGGAAGTGATTCAACTGATGGCAGACAATCCAAAGAATCACCAACAGCTGAGATCTTGTGGCCTTCCCGAAGCACTCAACAAGCTCGCTGAAAGGTGGTTACCCTAAATTTTTGAGATAATGACGGTTAGCAATTGTAATATGTAGCAAAATAATATGGAGCAAAAATGCAGTTTTAAATTCAAGTGCTTCTATGAATACATTTAGTATGCTTTTATCTAGCGAAAAACATCAGCTAAGAGGCTCCTGGAGCTAATTTCTACGCTATTTACACACTTAACCTGCAATTTATTATGTTGTCTCCTTATGAATTTTATCGACGATGGTTTAGTCTCGGATTAGCTGAGAGGATTGTGATGGATATGGTTAGTTGGCCCTTTCCAATTCTTGAATCCGTCGCCTTCAAGCGTCTGGGTCATCCTCTGAGCGTGGCGGGCATTACCGCATTCAGCTCAGTGGAAGGGGCAACTATACCATTCCATCACCTCACAGGCTCCTAAAGCTAACTCTTCGCTAATTTAGTATGTAGACTTCTTAAGACGTTACGTTCACTGCTTGCATTACATGGTTTTAAAACATACATGATGTTGATTTATTGGTTGCGACAGGAAATCGTCGTTCTACTAGAGGTATAAAAACAGGTTGGCGGAAAAATGTGTGCATGCCCAAGATAGTCGGGCTCTTCTGAAAAATGGAACATCCGACCACCTATGGTAAGAGCAGTATGGAGGTCTGTTGTCTCGCTTCGTTGCTGTTTGTGTTTCGTGCAGTTTTTGTTAGTTCGCTCCTTAGTTAACTCGTTCTTATCATTAATTCAACGGTATTTTTGAAGACTTCCTAAATCACAGTTTGAGTTCACGGGAACCAATGTCGAAGGGGCGGAAGAAAATCAATTCTGGTTCAATCGTTGGTTGGTAGAAAGTGCTTTACAATCATCCTCGGAAATCGTGAGCAATGTTTCCTCTTCCTGTCTGAATAGTTGAAGGAATTTTTTTATTTGAATCAATAAATTATCATTTTATTATCAGTAAATTCTTGTCTATAGGTTGTTACTCCAGTTTTCCTTCTGTCTACAAAATAGGCATAAGCCAATAAATTGAAAAAAATATATATAAATAAATAAATAAAAAGTTACTGTACACCGTTGTCCAAGTAAACAACGTGCAAAAGTTAGGTGCTACATCAATTTTTATTTTCTTCCAGGTTTTTTTTGTGTGAAAGAGAAGTAAGTACGTGGGTACTATTCTCAGTTCGTAGAAAAATTATACCCAACGGGAGTAGGGTGCTGTGGGTTCCATTTTTTGTGAAACTGACAGTACCGTTCGAATGGGCTCTCAAGCTTACGAATCCGCCAGACATTGAAATTTCTCCGCCTCCCTGTTTTTATACCTCTACATGATGGGAGACTTCAAATGGGATGCTTCATGACCATTTTTACTGTATCTCTCAAATTTTAATGATCGTGAATTAAAACCTCCTATTTGAGGGTTGAATGTTGAAGACGTTGTCAATTTTATTTGCAGCGGTGCAGAAAAAGGAAATGCTCAACTGGCCTCGAAAATATTGGCCCAATTAAAGAAACCTCTACCTCCTGTAGTTCGACAAAGCGCACCCGCTCATATGTTTCCTAGTGTCATCTACGTGCTCAGCATTCCCGGCCTAAGCAACGTAAGTTTGGATAACTGCGATTTTAAACTTAGCATGTTCAGAAATGTTTCTTGTCACTCTAATGCAGGGGTCTCCAAACTACGGCCCGCTGAAGGATTTGGTCCGGCCCACAGCCCGCGGACGCCCATTAAAAAAATTATGCTACCGCCAGAACAGAAAGAACAGTCAGCCATGTGACCCAGCGGAAGCTACCCTTACTCCCCTCCGCCAGGCACGAAGGGTGGACCCGTCCAACCAATATTAGGCCTAATTTTGAATCTGTCAAATTCGTCTAGGAGTACTTAAAAACTCTGTTTTCAAGTGTCTGACTTTCAAATTTTTAAATTACTGAAAATTCAATTGTTGATATTTTTTATTGAACAACGAAAAAGTAATTGTGGAATTTTAAAAAATATAACCACTAAAAACTCATTTTTTGAACCTATATTGGGCCTAATTTTGTATTTGTCAAACTCGTCTAGGACTGCTCAAAAACACTGTTTTCAAGTGTCTAATTTTCAAAATAAATATGAGTTTCAACCCATTTTATTGTTGATAAAAATTGTTTAAATTAATGTTTTGCTTAAAAAAAAAAATAAATTCAACAATCTTTTGCCGTTTTTGTTTTTTTTTGGTACGATCTTTGAAATTTGACCAATTTAACGTGCTAAAAAAAAGTTGTCCAACGAACTCAACCTTTCGTTTAGAATGCTTGATTTTTCGGCGCAAGGATGAAGTTTTCATCTCAATCCTATCCAGTGTTATCGTCTGGAATGACATATATAATTATATATAAACCTTTAAAATCCAGGAATAATTTCAAATCGTTTCAAAACGGATTTCGAAATTTTTCAAAAATGTTTATTTAAAAATTTTCAGAGCCATTGCGATAGTTTAATTTCCTACGATAGTTCGCTAATAAACTACGAAGCTACAGTGAAAAGCGATCCCAGTGATTCGCTTTATATATACGAAAATCTTTAAAATCCAAGAATAATTTCAAATCGCTTCAAAACGGATTTCGATTAGGACATTTTTCAAAAATGTTAATTTTAAAATTTTCAGAGCCATTGCGATAGTTCAATTTCTTACGATAATTCGCTAATAAACCACAAAGCTACAGCGAAAACCAATCCCAGTGATTCGCTAATCATAGCCCCCCTAACTGGAGCACCACCTGATTCCGAAGAAAATGTTGAGCGCTAAGTTAATGCGTGCATTAATGACAAAAACTCAATATTCCGACGTGTTCGATAGCCCAAAACCATCCAAATTTCGTCCAAACAAATTGTATTTTTTCTGCCTTTCGTCTAAACTTAAACCTTTAGTTTTTATAACATCAGTAGTAGTCTTGTATTGCAATATTAAAGCATCGACCAAACTATTGAGATCATTCATTACCAGTGTTAGGTTGTTACGTGTATCAGATTGAGAAATTTCGTTTCGAAAATCAAGGGGCAGCACTAAACAACACCCCTCAATTGGAATATACTAGTGTGATGTACCTGTGAGATTTCTATTTTCAGGCGAATCGGAGGGACGTGGAATACGCCGTTATCTGCAACCGCGGTGTCATTTCTGTCGTGACGGACGGAAGCAAGGAACGCTGTACCGTGCGAACCCTCTCCAAAGTGACTCCACTGGACATCGCTAATTCGGTACACAGTAAAACTGGTCTACCGGTGCGGCTCGTCTCCAAAAACAGCAAAGGTCAAGAGGTATGAATATTCGTTGTTAATTACGTTAGTGTTCCACCGTCTGGGATGTATAGCCGTTTTGGAAAAGGCGTCACTTACTAATATCCCATCATAGGGCGATAACTCAGACAACTCGAGTGGTTTTTTAAATCTATTTACATTAATTATTTAAACATAAAATGTAAATGATCTTAGTCTACAGTCAAGTACTATAGATGGAGGTACGACTTAAGTAGGGACAGGAAGATAACTTTGTTTCTTCGAGGTAGTAGCCTCGAAAAAAACAGTTCTTGCTTTGGAATCGGGGAAACAGGAAATTTGACGCTCTTTTCAATGGTGAGTCAGATTTTAATTTACACGCAATTTCAGTGCCGCAAGGACGAAACCGTCAGAAATATCTTGGAATTAAAAGACTAGAAACTTGGAAACTTCTCCAAATGTTCACTTAAGCTTATTTTTTTTAGCTATTGGGGTTGCTTACAAATTGTTGCTTTCCCATAAGAGGGATTGGAAATTTAACGCTCTTTCCAACTGTGTTATAATTTTTAATTTACAGGCCATTTTAGTGCCACTAGAACAAAAACACTTTTAAAAAGCTTGAAATTAGAAAACAAGCTAGAGTTTTGTGAACTTCTCCAAATTTTGATCTTACCTTTATTTTTTAGTTATTGAAGTTGCTAAAAAATGCTTGCTTTGTCATGAGTGAGATAGACAATAACGCTCTTTTTAATGGTGTAAGAGATTTTAATTTCATGCCATTTTAGTGCCGCTAGGTCATGAACACCAACAGAAATTTAGGGGGCGAAAGTTGTCGCTACTTCTACAGTGGAGTGCTGTTGTTATTTGTATTGCCATGATTTCGTAGTCATGAAAATGTTCGATGACGCTTCAACTGATCCCAAGATAATAGAAGAAGCCAAAAACGAGATCATCTCTTGAAAGCCATGGAGAAAATCATCGTCCATATGATCAGTGGAGTCTCCTGCCCTGAAACCCCGGGGGTGCACCAAGACCGTAAGGGACAACCACAAAGGGAACGTGAGACAGAAATGTGCTTTTCTTAGCCAAATTCAATTTTCAACAATCAAAATGCAAAGGAAATTAATCCTGTCCGTTTTCTCTGCTTCAAATCGTGGAACAAACGGCTCAATCCTGCCTTTAAAAGAACTTTACCAGTAGGTACGTAAATACATTAAAAAAATGAAAATTTTGAAACAATTGCCGAACTTCAGAAAACTGTTTTCCAACAGTTGAAATTCATATCTGCCCAGCAAGAGCCATCGTGGAGGTGAAAGCCCAATTCCATCTTTAACCCATGCTTCATTCGTATTATTGCAGCAAAGAAGACAAGGGAAGCAGACAAGTTTATTATTCACCTCACATCCGCAGAGCAAATCATGGAACGATTTCCGTTTGCCTTTGAGGTTTTGCAGTCTTGTCAATAATGGCGTTGGGCGCCCTGCATCGCAAATCACTCTTTTTCCATGGACAATTTAGCAAACTCACGTTTTATAGTTTTTACTGTATTCATCGCGTATTTGCAGTTAACACAGTTCAGTCACAAGGGTTGGGGACAATCAACTGATGATGGGGTAAGAGTGTGTTTTGGTGATTAGATTCACACATTCTAGCGGGTGAGCGGACGCTTAGGTGGGCTCTCTGAAACTGTGCGTGCTTTATTTCAGGCTATTGGTTTGTTCTTTGGAGCCAGATTGAATCAAACTCGATCTGATTCCAAAGAACAAACCAATGTTCTACGTCCTAGCTCCGCCTATCCATGCATGGCTGACTTGTGCCCCTAGCCCTCCCCTCACGAAACTCATGACTCCACCATCCTCTCACCCATCCTGAAGCTCTGTTTGGCACATGAATTTGAAACTCTGCTCTTCAATGAGGATTCATGGGAAAAAGTTGGAAAACAGTATGATATTTATATTATCTTATTCATTTTGGACAGGGGTGCAGATGCTCCTGTGCATATCATCAAAGATAATCCCTAATTGCAAAGGCCCCAACACGCCTATCAAAATCGTCTCTGCCGGTTTGGGGTCAGACTGAATGACGAAGTTAGAGGGCAAAAGTTGTTGGCACTACGTGTTCGTGTTAATTTTTATTGGCCTTTTTTCGTAGTCATGAATATGTTTGAAGACAGTATCATGGCTATACAACAGATCCCAATATAGTATAATAGAAGAAGAACTAGATCGTGCCTCCATTATATTATTATTATTATTTTTAGATATACCAAGACCTAATAAAACTCCCCTTGGAAAAAGGGGATGAAGGGCAGGATGAAGTGCACGACACTTCTGAAGAGATTGTGCCACCTGAAGACGACATCGATCTCCCGGAATACCTCCCGGAAGAAGACCCACCCGTCAAGGCCAGCGCTGTCACTTTCTTCGCCAAGTTCAAAACCAGTGCAGCGACTGTCGTAAGATCCGCATCAAGTTTCTTCTCCGACTCGTTCTATTGGTGATACCGGTATGGTGCTAAAATTAAATCCGAAGAGAAACCTCAACAAGTTTCGACTTTTATCCAAGTTAACCATAGTGTAACTGAAGTAGGACTATTTATTTATCTTAGACTAGAGTTCCAGTTTCGTATCCTTTAATTTTGGCAGAAGACACGAAATAAAGGACCTATGTTGTAGATCTGTTTATTCTTAACTCTATTTACTAGAGTAATTAAGAAGGTTTTGTTGTTGAGTTGCTTTTTTATTATAGTTTGTTGCAAGGAATTGACTGCCAATTTGATATTCTCATAAATATACGAGATTACGTTTTGAAAAATTTGACTTCATCCTTGATTTCAAACTCCCCTGGAAGCGTTGAAGTCCTACAGGAGACGCCTTTTTAAAAATCTTCAAAATATTCACGTTTGTTCAACGTATCACAGCATTGTGAACAATTTCAGGTCTGTGTGAGGGGCAACAGTTGTTCTAAACAACACTGTATTCAATTAAAATTCAATTTTCATTAATTTCTCGAGAATTTAGTGAGTTAGTTCGAAGGTGACAGTACAGGAACAGCGATAGATGCGTAATACTGATTCAATGATTTCGTTGTCATTCCATTATTACACATGAGGGAGCTACACTGGCTGCAACTTGACAAATATTCTTAGTTTAATCATCCAGGTGAAGTGACTGTACGGGTTACTGAAATGTAATGATCGCTGAAATGAATTTTTGTACTTCACTGCTTCTCAACTAAGTGCAGTCAAATGGTTTGGTACGTTTCAATCGCTTGATTCAAGGAGTTGGACAGCTTCCTCGTTGGCACGTGATCTGAGCTGATAGAGGTACCTCTCAGCCTGTCGCTTTATAACATCGATTATTATTTCGATATGAAGCTCGTGACGGAGATGTTCGTTTCGAAAGTACCAAGGTGCTTTGCAAAATTTTCGTAGAACTTAGTTCTGGAATAAAATCTCGGTTTGATTCAGCCGTACGGCGCCAGCGTCCAACTTGGTTGAACAGTGTGGGCTTGTTCTGGATTGACATCTTTGACCATCCCCCCGTTAGCCAATACATTTTTTCTGAGTTTAAGAAGGAGTTTTTTTTTCTTGACACGAGCTTTCCATTTGAGTCTGGCCTCAAGCTACCTACCAATGTATTTAGATTCCTTAACGTTGGGAATCACTTTGCCATTGAAATGAACTGGAATATAGCCGATTCTTTTGCTGGGTAAATAGACATTCACCACCTCAGTTTGGTTTATTTCGATCCTCCATTTCTTTGGCCACTGCTGTATGTAGGATAATGACCTATTCAACTTGGTGATGGAATCGTATCTAAAACTCCGAGGCCCAAAATTGGTAGTACTGTCTATAGTAGGTTTGAGTCAAGATCAAAAACTTTCAATTTAATATCGCCCTTTTTGGTAATGACTAATTAGTGACTGAAACAAGACTTCACTTTAGAATTTAACAGGATTTGCAGGAGCGCAGAACACAATACTCACTTAAGAAAAGTTCGTAAAACATTGCTTCCTACTGTCAAAGAAAGTCCCATGCTACTAGGCGATTTTACTTTGTCCAAGCTCGTTCACATTCGTGTTGAATGTGATAAATCACATAAACTGGGCACCGTAGTGATTCGTGATGAACGTAAAGCTGTCTAGGTGGGGAACAAAAGCAATAGTGTTATTTAATAAGTTTTCGATATTTAGATTTTTGAATTTTAAGCCCTTACAGTTCACTCCCAAGGATTGACTGAGATTGATGACAAGTCATTTTCATTTTTGGCCCAAGTTTCATTAACTTCCGTTCAGTAGTTTCGGCGAAAGTTCTGGACGGCGTACAGATGGATTTTAAAAATATTCATTAGATTTTTGAATTCTATGCATGTTGAAACATAAAATAACGAGTTTTGAAGGGCTACCATTTTTTCTTGGTCGATTACGAAGGTTCATTAATGAAAATAATGAACGAAAATTACTGCAAAATGTCAAAACAATCAGTTATCATATTATGTAAGTGAAGCTTACATGTAGGTGGGCCAGCCTACAGCTAGATTATGCTCGGAGGCTAGAAGTATTAAGTTTGAGAGGCGCTGTCGTAAGGTGATAATGAGAAGCCTTTATGTAATTACTCGCCGGCCGGTCCGGGGCATCTGTTGGGCCTGTAACTTTGAGCAGACTCTATTCTCGGCATCTTGCGAACTGCCCACCATAGGCCCGACTCCCCTATTCTTGGACCTGAGTCGTAGTGGGGTCAGCTTGCTGGTCAGTCCAGGTCTCTATCGCTCGCCTGCTCCAACTTCAATTTTCAGGTAAATCCTTCGTATTCGCCATTTTGGCTCGATTTCCTCGGCCGAACCGAGGAAAAATCCCGTCACCCCCGCCCGCACGTCATCTCGCTAACACGTTCCTCTCTCGTTAACCTATTTTCTTCTTAATTTCTGAGAAAACACTGTAACTGCTTGCGTGAAATCGAATTCACACATTTTTAAAGACCTTTCATCGCGAATATGAGGTGACAGGTGAAATACCGAAGCCGGTCAGTGAATTTGATTTTGAGAAACACCAACACCGCCTCACATGCTTTCACAAATAACTGTTTCTATCACCTGTGGAACTTCAATCGCTCCAACTGTGGCGTAGGTCTTGATCAAAAACCTATACATCCTCCATTCAGCAATGATCCACATTTATATATAGCCAGTGACTACTTCAGATTCAATTTCATCATAAAATTAAATCGTAGCCACCCGATCTCTGTAGGAAGCATCCATCTCGTTAATCCCTTAAACTCCGTCTTGCCTGTATGATCATTTTGACCATCAATTTGCTGTCAGAGCAGGTGGTACTTGTTAATATTAAAGAAATATTTCTTCTTCTGCGTTCCATCTTCTATTTTTGCCGTTTTTTCGAATGAATGTTTTTTTTTAACCAATTAATTGTTATACCGCAATATAAAAAACCTCACACTAGGTGCCATAAGCCAAGAAAAACTCTAATCAGAACTTCTTCACCAATAAACTCATTATTTTTAATAGATATTTGATCGAAATGTATCATGAAATACACACCTAGAAATTCCAGGGGTTCTCTGGAGAATATTGGAGAGAAATTGGATTTTGAAACAAATTTGAATTACCTATTTCAAGGTATGGCAACGAACATTATTCAAGACTTATTTTATATGTTTGGTTAACTGAAAATGAAATTTGACTTGACGTTCAATATATTAGGCTGATCCGTCTTCATTATAAAACTGTTCGCAACTATTCAATATCAATTCGATTAATATTTCTCTTAATTCAACCCCTATTAAGCAGTTATGCTCCCCATTTTACTTCATGGCGGATATTCAGCCTTTCTGATTAAAATTTAATGGGAGCTTTCATGATTTACGTTCTATTTCCACACGAAGTAGTGGTGGTCATCATTCGACTGTAATAAAATATTTATATTATAAATATCTATTCACTTTTTGGATTTTCTGTTCGACAGTTTCTGTCAACTGATCGGACAAGTAAATGTTAACATAACTGTGAATCGCAATTTGGTCTTCAGCCGAGGAGTAGGCTGATCTCTGACATCAACTCTATTCAATTGACTAGTTATGGATTCTGCGTTTCAATTACAACGAATCTCTATGTGTTAAATAACTGTTCTTCCCCATTCATTGTGATTTCGATGCAATATTGTCAAGTGAACCTTTAGACAAATTCAACCGAATTCTTAATGGAATGTGAAGTTCACAATGTTTGAAGGACCATCACATCAGCCACGTGTCGCGTTGTGGATGTATTATGCTGGTATGACAGTAGGAGAAGCAACATGCACCAATCCCCATATGCTCCTTCATTGCATCTAGGCTAAATCATTATCTATCGATACAAGAAATTGAAAAATTTGTGTTTTCCAAATTTGTTGTTTCTGTTACACAGGTTTTTAAACAATTTGAGTTCTGCCAGGAGTTTTTTTCAAAAGCATTATCTAACTAATTTTCCCTCCTCTTTCAATAATATTGAAAAAACAGAAAAGTTCAACGTCCAATATTAAAATTTTGATAATTTATGAAAGAATACCTTCTTTTATGTTTTCTTATGTTCATGGGGAGACAGGTTTCGTTACTCTTACCTCCCTGGAAAAACATTCCTAGCATTCCGTCGATATAGGAAAACAATTTCACTGTTGAATTTATTGAAGAAATAACGTTGAATGGGTGAAAACATGGGTTTTCACGGTGGAATCGACGGTTTTCACTCGAAATCGACTTGCTAAAACATAAAAAGAGTTTGGTATCGGGGTTTATGTCTTTTTACTCAGAATAGAAAGGTGACCCTTTCGCTCCTCCCCTCCTGGGTCAACAAATAAGGGATTTCCAGCCCCTTTCCTCTGGTCTAAGGACTGAATCAACTATTGGGAAATTCAATTGATGAGATACTATTAAGGGCTTGAAAATCCCTTCATGGATCAGCTATAATAGACGATGCCTTTCCTCGTATGATCTAGTTTCGAAGGGACATCCTAAAAACTCGCAAACCCTCACCCGACCATCGCAAATATGACTAGCTGTTGACGAAAAGTAACAGGTTGGTAGACTGTAGGTAGGTGGGTACCTAACACCGGGAGCTGTGTGACTCTCCGCTAAATATAGGGCCGGGGGACCGCGATGTGCCAACATTTCCTCGTCTCTGAGGCGCGATTCCGAACATGCCGTTCGATCAGGGGAGGATCTGATGCTATGTAAACACGGGGCCATTAACCCCCATTTCCCACTTGGGCCAGGGTTTTGATTAAGAGCTCAATTCGACTCTTTTTTAAATAAATCTGGCATCGTCCAGCGTATAGCTAATAAAGTTCGTGGACTCCGTCCTAGGGATATCAGCTGGGCGGAGCTACCCCCTCCCCCTAAACTCTCTCATCGATTTGTCACCTTTTCTGTTATTTTCAAACTTTGATCATGAACCATGAATATTTACTTTCTATGCGTTGTGTCCTTACTTAAAGGGTCCCTACAAAAAGTCCTCTCAGGATGCTTTTTTCCTCGTCATGTTTTCCTACTTATTGTCGATATAAGTTTTTTTCAAACTAACCATCTTAAGTAGCCATGACTAAAGCTAAAATAGCCATAACTTCCTTAAAATCCCTCAAATCAATTTTAAGGAGACTGTTGGAAAGGCCCCATTTTTCCCATTCCATTAGGGTCAAATGAGAAAATTTTAGCACGGCTTAGCAGATGAAATATTAGTCCAAAGATCAAATTTTGATAATTTACGAAGAAAAAATGTATTTTTTCAATTTTTTCTTGCTCATGATAAATATGTTTGGAGCAGTTTGCAGGAAAAGCTTACTCTGAATCTCAGCTTTCCTACAGTATAAGGAAAACTAATTTTCACAATTAGATTGTTTAGAAAATTATTGCGGAAAAACTTTGTTCGTTATGGTGAAATCGACGTTTATCACCCGAAGTAGACTTGCCTCAAAAAATGAGTTCATTATCGGATTGTATGGTTTTTTTTCTGGTCACTCTCCCAGTCCTCCTCGTCCAACAAATGACATATCAATCAACGGTCGAAAATTTCAAAATTTTAAGATACTATTCAATCAGAAACCGAATAGTCTTTGATTCAGCCCTTCCAACCTGAGGGAAGAGTCTGAAAATCCCTTATAACAAAACAAAAACGAAACCCACAAAACAATTTGCCGATAAAATCCGATAACAAACTCATTTTCAGTAGCAAGTGAAAAACTACAATTTTACGTGAAAAACCACGTTTTTACGCATTAAGACATCATTTTCTTCTACAAGTGTCATCGTGAAATAGTTGTCTTTATCGATGGAAAACTGGGAGTGTTTTGCCTGGGAAGTAAGAGTACATAATAATACGTCCCTAACGTCAGTGTAAACTGGTATCTCTGTTCTAGGTATTAATCTAACTGGAAAGAGGTATACATTTCAGAATGCAGATATCGTGGGTACTCAAGCGATAAACAATCATAGTTTGTAAAAGATATTTCCCCTTTTTCCAGACTAAGTAGGCAAGTAAATTTCGAACCGCCGTCAAAACAAGGACTCCATCAGCGTGAACGAGAGAAACCCGAGAAATTCCGTGACATTTCTCATCACTCGTGGCTCGACGCCAAAAGTCGACAAGCCTAACTAACTTGACCAGACTTGAAATGTCTGCTAATACTAAACATAAACATACTTAACGGCTTTCATAGGCGCCAATGCCAGTCAGTTGTCAAACTTAAGGGAAACTGGTGATCGTATAATAATAGACAAATATATTTTGGGTGAAATCGATCAATCAATCCAATTTTAAATTACTCTGTAACTGTGCTTTTCATTAGTTAGGTTTACAATTCAGTCTACAAGAGCGTTGGGAATCTTTTTTGATATGTGAACTTTGGAAAACATAAAATGAAGACAGTTTCATCAATATTACGTAGGATTAAGGTGTTGAAACTTACGGATGGAGGAGAAACGAATAAAGATGAATGTTATAGATAGATGATTTTAATGAATATTTTGATGAAGATATTGAATAGTAATGGAAACTGAGGTGAAATTCAATGAGTATAGGTAAAAAAGTAGGTACCCTCCTAGTGTTTAAGGTTTAGGGTGCAGGAAGGAGAATCGTTTATGTAAAATCACTAGCAACACCTAGAAACACTACTTACTTGTAAGGTGACACCTAGTGATACCTTCCTTATTAGTGTATTTACTCGCTCAGTTTTGTTCAAATAAATTCACAGAGAGGAGAAATACCTTAGTTGTAAGGTGAGCCCTTATTAGTGGCTAAGGTCTTAGAGTGCAGAGGGGAGAATTATGTCTGTGTGACACCTAGAAACACACGTTTGTTTTGTAAGTAGACACCTAGTGGCACCTTATTACTGTCTTTGCTAACTCAGCCTAGCAACTGGTGATGCCTTATAAGTGACAGTCATTAGAATTCCGAGGGAAAGGAAAATTACGTTTATGTGACACCTAGAAACACAATTGTAAATATACAGCCAGTGATACCTGTCGTAATCGCAGAGTTCCAATTAAAAAAATCCAGGGAGGAGATAATTCTCTACTCCGATATCACCTAGTGACATCGAATTAGTCTATTTACTCGCTCAGTTTCTTTCAAATAAATTCACAGAGGAGAATTTCATTAATGTGATACCTAAAACAACTAGTGATACCCTATTACAAGCTCAGTTTCATTCAAATAAATTCAGAAAGAGGAGCATTATGTTCATGGGACACCTAGAAGCAGACCTAAATTGTAACCTTAGCCTTATTATTGACAGAAGTCTTGGCTGATGAGGGGAGAATTACGTCTATGTGGCAACGAGAAACACACCTTTGTTTTGTAAGCTGACACCTAGTTGCACCTTATTAGTGTCTTTGTTAGCACAGTTTCATTCAAATGAATTCAGACAAGGAAACAATTAATGACACCTCATTAATGTCTTTATTCGCTAAGCTTCTTTCGAATAATGGCAATGAGTGGTTATGTTTACATGATCGTTAGAAACACACCTTTGTTTTGTAAGTAGACACCTAGTGGCACCTTATTATTCTTTGCTGGCTCAGTTTCATTTAAAAAATTCAGACGAGGAGAAAACCAGTGCTGCTTCATTAAGCTCAAGCTGAGACTCGCTCAATCTCATTCAAAAGCTGACAACTAGTGACACCTTAATACTGTCATTCGTATGAATTCAGGGAGAGGAGAGTTATGTTTATATAACACCTAGAAAAACACCTTAGTTGTATGTTTATGTGATACCTAGAAACACAACTCAGATGTAAGGTATCACCTAGTGATACCAGATCAGTTTCATTCGAATAAATTCAAACAAGGAGACAACTAGTGATACCTTATTAAGTAGTATCATTCAAATAAATTCAGGGAGAGGAGAAAAAACTCATAATTATCTTGTTAATGTGACACCTAGAAACACGCCTTTAGCTGTAATGTGACACGTACTGATACCTTTTTAGTGTTTTTACTCTCCCAGCTTAATGAATCCATTAATCATTCCGAAATCGTCGTGTTAGCGAAAAGGAAGCACGAGCGTTGTATTTGTCTCGGACAATAGATGGATGAGTTGGATTCACTTCACCTCGGCGGTGGAGAGAGAAGTTTGGCATTAGAAAGGTATTTCTGTCCATAGACCCGTGACGCAAGAGGAGCGTGGGCCGAGATGTAAAACAAACTCATCATACGTCCGAAAAAAGGAACAACGCTTCAAGTTTTCTACTAACAAGTGCATGTTCGATGATCCATCAGTTACAGATGGGAGGCAGCTGTGCCAGTAGTAAAGTGGAAGCGGGAGTTTTGTGTAGGTGGTCACTATTAAAATCTCTTCTTTCCTTATTATTTGGCAATGTAAAGATCCAGTCCATAACGCGCACATTATTGTAAAATAGAAGGCTTAACAAGCTTAATTGGGAAATTATAGTTACGCAAATAGATTCCTGATAAGTTGTACTTTTCATGGTGAAGGAAGGTACCTACCTCTAAGGAGAGACAAACGTGGATTTTCTCAACTATTGTACCAAAGAAATGGCAGTATCACACTCCTCTATTGAATAGGGCCTCATTCCCAATTTTGCATCTTCCTTCCGGGCTAGGATCCTAGTTGGTTCTAATGTCTAGCCAGTCTGTTCCCCTCACGAGGCCTACAACGAGGGTTTTCGAGGTTTATGCTGACATTAGCAAGTGGGGTGTCATTTCCCTAACAGTTTTGGATGCAGAATCGACTGAAATAGGTTTCAGATCCCTGGAAATTCGCCCATACCAAATAATCGCAATTTGTGAACCTAAACGTGACTCCCATAACCAACACCGGAAACCTGACGCGAAACCTAGCCCTAAAAGGTATCTAATAAAGAAAGAATAAACCTGTAATGTTTAATGATTTTTAATGTTTTGTTAAATGATTTGAAAATGTAATCATTTGCAGCATTCTTGACAGCATAAAAAGTGCTGACTTACAAACTCCCCTCTTGTTTTAGAATGCTTGATTTTTAGATCAATTAAGAATTTTTGGTTAAACACCAATTGCAATCACTTACACACATAGGTTAGGTAGGTATTTATGAAATTTCTCTAAAAGTACAAACAGAAAATTGTTGAGATCAAGAAATAATTTCAGATTGCATCAAAACGGATTTCCACTGTTCAAATTTTTCTATTGGTTGGTAGTATGATTTTGTTCACAATCACGGAAGTTATTGATTAGTATGATAAATTGTGGATTAGTTAGTTTGCCCACAGTTATAGTCGAATGGATTCCAATAATCTTCCAGTTAGCAAACTACAAAAACCTGTGGTATCCCACGTCACAACGTGACACTTCCTCTAAGTGCGTGCCCACCTCTATTACGTTCATTATCCTTACGTTCATTATCCTTACGAACGATCGAATTTACAGATCCGTTACATCGTTGAATTCCTATGCCGTAAAGCATAACCAGATTATTTGTTGACACGGCCTTGAAGCTTCTTCTAGTGGTGGCCCCTTCCAAACGTTAGTGGACCAGTGGAACAAAACAGAAATAAGTCGGGGGCTCCCAAGGATATTCGGCTGGTTAGGACGAGGGGAGCCGTAACAAAAGTTTCAGCTTCTCGGGCCGATGCGATGTCTAAAATAGACGTTTTGACTCCCACTTCGAAGAATTGGCAATCGAATTATCTGTTGTTTTAGTCGCAAGGAATTTCAGTGAAGTCCAAATAGGATAAACTCATAAATATATGTACCGCGTGAATTATAGTATGTCAGAGCCTATTTTTCTAGAGATAATAGAAAGGGGTAACTGCAGGTGGCGTCCTAATTGAAATTTCAAAGATTTCCTGAATTGTCTCGGCTAAATTCATGAACTCTTTCAATCCTTTCAGCTAAATCTAAAATTTTCCTAGGGCATCAATAGAAAAAGGCAATCGTGACATGAATGTATAGATCATTGAAATGATAATGTAATCTCGAAACATGTATGATATAAGTTTCTTACAACGATTCACTAGAAAAAAATGTCATGGCCCCGTTTCCCGCAGATACGACTGCCTTCAAATGGGTGATTCGACATGAGTTTCTGGTCGGTCTTGTTAACTCCAACGGATAAAACAATTCATATGCGATTATTGAACTGTTCTTCCTCGTCTAGCCTCAAAATTTGAGGGAGATGAGACCACTAGGACCTGGGAAATGATGCTTGGTGAATTTTGAACACTGCGTTTGCGCAGTATTGCGTGAATTTCGAAGGGGGCTCGTATCAAATCTGCACATTACATGGGAATTTCATTAAAATCGGATGAAAATTGAAGAAATTAAACGTTTTATGAGGACCTGCGGACACACGTCAGACACACACATAGACAGACATTCAGAATAGTCTAAAATGCGAGTGGAAAATTTCAATTTTGGAGATGACAAATTTCAATTTCTTGAAAGTGAAAACAAAGCCTCCACTACCTATAGGTAGACTCAAAAGCAAAATTATTTTTCTGTGGATCAGGATGGATGCTACCATCTGACTAAATCCATTTATTTACAATGGGTAACTGAAACGAACTTAATTTCTTACAATTCATATCTTCTTCTACGTGTCAAAATTCAAAATAAATTAAGATTATTAACACCGTACTGTAATACTGAAAAAAAAGCAATTTTCTCCTTCAAACGTCACTGTATCTATAGGGTTACCATATCTACATTTTATTAAAAAGATTTAAAAATTATCTAAGAACCGTGGATTTTATATTCATATTGTGGTTATGAGGGTCATGAGCTCTAAATAATTAGTACATCTCGCTATGAAATGAGAGCACATTTACAATTCCGTAAAGTTAAAAGAGGGGAAAGGGTTAACTTCCCAACTGTTGAATGAATCCACTATTTTACTCTTCTATATAATTAATTATAGTGATATTACGCAGCAGAAGGGTTAAAGACGGAAAAGCTATTCCTGAATACGTTAGTTTTAAATGAACGATATAACTTTTAATAAGCTGATTTCTCGAGAAAGGATTGAAGGGGTCAGTTAGTGAATTCATGTAACTGGGAATGTCGGTACCTACTTAGTTTTAGTGATTGGTACTTCCCTTTGTGGCATTGGAAAACTAACAGGGGTAATATGAAGAATTCAAGAGATGGGTATCCCTACCTACTTTTCACGTTTTCTGATTGGTATCACTGGAACCGTTCACTTGAATGTGTGAAACAAATTAAATACATCAAGACCCTTCTATCTAGAAGTTTCTCTGGTTCACTACCTACCGTGGTACAGGTCTCTCTTGTTCTTTATAATCCAATTAGGAAGATGACTGACCCACATTTCAAACTCTGATTTCCTGCTCGTCAAAAGAATAGACCACGGCGATGATCCATTTTGCCAGTATAAAAGCTTTATTACTCCTCATTACGCTAAGGGGGGCTTTGGCCGCCGTCCAATCCTCCGGGATCATTCTAAGTTAGTTACGCAGACCGTAAAAGTAAAGGTGTTGAAGCGGGAGGGAAGGCAAGAACCAATGAGCTATTTTAAAGACGCGAATTAGCTATGCTTCCCCGTTCAGCCCCTGATTCCAATAAATAGTGTACTCACGTACGAAGCGAAATGCGGTTAGGCATAATTAGGTAACATCGTAAAGAGACCACAACCTTCCTAATTAAATATTCGATATGATATGCAACGGAAAGGTTCTTAAGACAAGGATCAGGGATACAACTTCAAATTTGGTTAGGGAAGACATAACCCTGGAAATAAACCCTATTTTGGGAAATTTCTGATAAAATTGGTCAAGTTCTGTCATCAAAGATTTCCGGCTACAAAGCGGTAAATTGAGTGGAAGATGAATTTTGTTGCAGAAGCAGAATGGCTACCAGAAGGCTAGGAAGGCCTAGGACCAGAGTCTACGACCTCAACTACAACCTAGGAGAGAGCTATTACCGCAATGCTCTTGAAGGTAATTTTTTGAAATTTCACACGAAAAGCTCATTATCGACTAAGAAATATTAGATATCCACAGTTGAATATAATACAGTTTTGATGTGTTGCATGGGTACATCATCATACTAGTACATGAACAAAAATAACTTCAATTAGGCTGATGTGGAGTTTCTATAGAAATTACGGATTTAGAAAGTGTGTAGGCGCATGAGCAGCAGAGATTCTTGAGGTTTATTCATTTCCTAATCAAATCTATATTACTGCAATTTTTAATAGAACTTGTTTGAGACACTCAGAAGTAAATTAGGTACATAGTATTGAAACATTTATGTCCAAAGGTTTGAGCTATTAAAGGGTTAATGTGAATGTGGATGAAAGGCCTTTGTGGCTAAGTTGCGGTGATTCCCAAGAATATCACCCATATTTCCCTTGCATCAATCCATCTGCATGAACCAAAAACACATTCTTTCTGAGAGCACAGTGAAAATATTATTATTTTGTGAAGGTTTGGACCGTAAATATGGACGTGCCCCGGCCGAGACGATCGAGGCTCCAAAGAGGCCAACTTCCGTGGGAGATCTCGAGTCCATTCTTGTGACCGACAGGCGTCCACCCTCTCAGTCCAAGGTGATCTCGGATGCCCTCGAAGAAGACCAAGAGATGATGGACACGCTCAAGAGAATACAGAGAGCCAGGAGGACGGTCAATGCATCTGCCGAGTCAGAGTTTGAAAACTCCTTCTTCAGCAGACAAGAAGAGGCAAGTTAACTCAGTAAACGTTATATGGGTACTAAAGCTATCCCAGATGAGGGAAAAGACAGTGATAACACAAAATCGAAAAACGGCCAACCTTGAAAGATGGGTCGGATGTTAGGTCAAGAAGGCGTAACCATGCAAACTTTTTTCAAAATTCTCTTTACTTCAACTTAAATCATTTTATTTTCACTAACAAAGATATGTTTTGTAATCGTTTCTTATCATCAGTTTCTATGGACATATTACCATTTACTTTACCTCCTTATTCTAACTATCATTGAGGACAAAAAAAATTAAATGTAAGAGCTTAAATTCAAGGAAAAATCCAACAATACTTGTATTTGTAACCACCTGAAATATCAAAGAGCTCTGTCTTTTTATTGTTTCCTGATGAAAACTATTAATGTAGGGCAGGTTGAAATGAGAAACATCTGGTCTACTAAAAAACTTAAATATCTATTAAGCCACACTTCACTTACTTGAGCAATGAAACTCAATTGAAATCATACCTGAGTATCTACATTACATTTTTCTTTCACTAAAAGTTGGCGTATCCTTTTATGCTGTAGCAATGCAAACAGTGTTGAAAACCGGTATAGTTTCATAAAATAGAGCCAAGTGAACCGTTTCTTTATAATTATATCGTATGCAAGCCGGATTCTCAAGAAAAATATTCACTTTCAGAATCCTTATCTAAAATACTCTCTGTTAATGCAGGTAAAGAACAAATTCTCCGAGAAAATGCTTGACGCCGTTGGCTTAAATGGAACCATCATTGAGGAAGAATCGAGAAAGAGGCGAGAAAGGCAGCGCCAGGCTTATGAAGATTCCACACCCAAAGTGAGCTCGAAAGTCAACCTTTAGTGTTAATTGAGTTTTTGCATTGTACAACTTACAGTGCAGAAGCAGCAAAAGATGATTAAAGAAAAAATCCGTTTATGTTTCACAGCAATCAAAATATTGCGAAATTGATCAGGATTTAAATTGATTCAACTGTTGAATTAAAAAGAATGCACATTTTGAAGGTTTTTAAAGCTACTTTTACCTACCTTTTCTACTCAATTTGTATAAAAGTTTTAAGATATTGGAATCATAGGTATTGTTGAAATTGCAATGAATCTTGAGTTTTCCAAACGTATATATTCTACTCCTTCAGGAGATTGAGGCCCACAGACCGCAGGTTCTCAAACTTCGATATTTTTTTGGCAGGTTTTCTGTAGTAGAACTGGTCGTTACTCTAAACTTGTTCCTTGTAACCCCTGTTTTAAAAGTATATTGCACATTTGCGTTGTTTGGAATTCTGCACGTCAATTATCATCTCCTCGCTTACTTAGTTAAGTTATGAAAGATTTTCCTGTGTCTGCTATGTCTTCGGTTAGAATGTGGGAGGAATGTGATAGCCTTTTGCTGTCACTGATATGAAATACAAACTCACAAAACTGTTCCATCTGACAGCCTATCACACTAATAAGACCAAAATCATCATGTATTTTTCCATCCGTCTCGTTTTTTCCAAACGATAGATTCCTTTCAGTCAGATTGAAGTTGTTTCATATGACTTATGATGACTTCATTGCACTTCAGCTCTTAATGCACGAGGAATCAAACTACTTTTTTCTTTTATCGACATCCATATATTACAGTCGGTCTCTTACTGCTCAATGTGACCAAAGGTGTTACCAACGTGACAAATTAAATATTGCTGTTTAGTAATGAAGCTTTGTATGTCACAGGTCACGGAGAAATGGATTGCTCTGAGGGATGCTGCTCAGGACTCTGTGGATGAGGCACAAGCGAGAGCAAGAGCGAGGGCTTCCAAAGCCCGTCTCGCTGATTTGGAGACAGAGATGGACGCTCTCGTCGAGAGAACCGCTGCTCGAGAGAAACGTCTGGCTGGTCTCAGGTGAGTAAGAAGTCAACCTAAGATGTGAAAACTTGGTGATCACATTCTAATAGGAAACACAGTCGGACAAAATTAAAATAATCCAAAATGCATCCGCTTTTATTGGACTTACGTCTGACTTTGAGGGAGTCTGCAATTCCTCTACACAACCCGGAATCTTCCTTTGTCTTTGTGCAATGCAACTTTGACGGATCTCTTGCTGTTTCATCAAATTCCCCCATGAAGAAGTTCAGCATTCGAGCGAGGACATTATCATGGTGTGTGTTTTTACTCAAAAGAGTGAAGAATGAAAAAAGCTACGTCAGAGATCGTGATGTTTACAGTCTTCTGGAACGCGAGGGATTCAATTAATTATTCTTTCTTATCGGATCCTATTGCCTGCGCCAAGTGTTACGGTTCAGAAATAATGATACCATGACTTGAGTTCGGACACGCTCATTCTACAGGTGTAGATTACTCAATAAACATGGTGCCTGAATAAGACACGGTCGATGCAACAGATGAAACAGTGAATTAGTAACCTTGCAGAAAACACTTTTGTTGAGGCTTCGCTTTTGAATTATTTCACTTTCATGTTTTTTCGTATCTGCTAGTTTCCATAAATTGCAATAGTTCCCTTATTTTTTAATCAAATTGAAACCTGTTACACCTTCGGAAAGAGCATTATACTCGTATACCACGTCTGTTAAGCTACTAAACACATCATAAGCCTCATATCTGGTGTTTTCTAGACCACATCTCGACCTTCCTAATTTTTGAGTTTTTTAAATGAAATTTTCAAGAGATGTTAACCTGTTATCTGTCAAGGAAAATCAATGCGATTTTCAGGGAAAGCATCTTCAAATCTCAGCTTTCTAACGGTGTAGGCTAAACAATTTTTGGAAGAACATTAAGGAAGCCAGGTCATAGTAGTGAGACACGATCGAACCCACGAAAAAAATCCTACGTGTGAAATAACTAAAAAACGAAGCCTCAAAAAACTTCTTTGCTTTCAAAAAACCACTTTTTATTGCAAATTACTTGCAGAATTGACCACTGAAGTTTATCTTCCTCGGACATACTGTATAAACGAACAAATGGCTATCTTTGTTTTCTCAGGTCACTGCTGGACTCGGAGTCATCCCACTCAACTAGCGACTCTTCCTCATTGCGTCTGCGCAAGAAGGTTACTACAGTCACCACCACCGAAAAAAGATCCGTGAAGTAAATGTCTTTTAGTGAATACGGGCATGAAGGGTATCTTTCGAGCAATACCACCTACCGAAGAATTTCAAACGAATATAGACCAACGATTATCGAGATGGACTATATCTAACGAAATTTGAAAATTCCTTCAACGTAGAATGCCCAATTTCAACTTTTTGTATTGTCCCAGTCAACATCAGAAGTTGATCTAACGTATGGAAGCATTTGCACTTTGTCAATAGTCAAAGTTTCATCCTGTATAAAGACAATGTATTCAATGAAATTAATTTGGCAACTTGAATGTGATTTTAATAAAATGATTGAGGTACCTGAGACTTTTTCTTCATTATTTTTCCATTATATTGTAGTTTGGAAATTTGTACAAAAGTAATTCTTGGTATTTTAGGTTAGTACTTACTAAATTTGGAGAGTTTAGCGACCCAGTAAGTTCCGGTGTTCATTCTACAGTATTTAGGTTTTAGGAAAGTTGATGGAAGCGCAAATATTCCAGTCATCGCCTCCTTCGAGATGGGTTTTTAGGAGGGTGGGAGATACCAGATTAACAACATTGTCAATCCTGGCATTAATACCCACTACAGATACTCAAACATTCATGTTGTAAAAAAGTGACTGCCATTTTAAACTCATTAAAATTCAGAGCTTCCCAGAGTGTGAGGATTGGTATGGAAATCGTTACATTATGCGCAACCACTTGCAAATTAGCTCATGTGGAATAGTTGGGATTGTTTTAAAATGTGCGAGAATTTCTAAAAGCTATGTTGGATATGTTTAGTTACTTGTTTCCGTCTGCTGTAATTGCTGGTTTTGAAGATGGAACACTTAGACCATCCACAATATCTCCTGGCTTCAGCCTTGGAAGACAAAACTATCCCATTCCACCCCTTCTTCGTCATTTGTTAGAAGGGCTAGGTTTCTTAAAGACTCCTCCTCCATCTTCAGGCTGACACATAGCCCATCCCCCACTCCGTCACAAGCATCCCAATGATTGGTAGTTGAGCCAACAGGTTATCAGTCCGTTCTGGGACAGTTATAGAGCATATTCGTGGCCGAGGTTTTAGAACAATCTACTCAGGGTTGATAGGACCCAGATTTGATCCCAGGAAACATCGCTTCATTTTGGGGGAAGGGTTATTGCATACTTAAACACTTCCACGTGTACTGGAGTTAGTCCA
Organism: Creontiades dilutus; assembly: GCA_031894815.1. Classification (NCBI taxonomy): domain Eukaryota; kingdom Metazoa; phylum Arthropoda; class Insecta; order Hemiptera; family Miridae; genus Creontiades; species Creontiades dilutus. The sequence goes on from JAVIWC010004007.1 coordinate 1,761,917, forward strand.
ATGGGTTCAAACGTATCAATGTTTTATGGGTATATCAGACAAACCAAAAGATTTCACTCAATTACCCATAGTGAAAAGTAATGAGAATATGCAGATTACAAAACAGCTTGACATACACATGCATGATTTGCCAAGCACAGCACTTGTATTGGATTAGACAAATATCGAGTACAGGGGGTGTTTAGAACAGACTCTTCTCATATGAAAGGATAGAGGACGAACCTATTATTGCTGCTGCAACATTTACCGTGATTGGAAGCGAATTCATGCTGTCGCAGAGGAAGAGGAAACAGGGTAGATGACTTCTCTCAACTGCGGTTGAGAAATGTGAGTAGCCTTTTCAGGTATCTACGCACCGAGATTGTAGTAGGTGGATTCAAAAAATTGATGGTATAATACGAAGAGTGTTATTTGGAAAATGCAGTTCTCATTTTGCAGTGGAAGGGGGCAGAGCGCCTTTCATTCCCCACCTTTTACGATGAGAATGGACTAGATGGAACGCCTGCACCTCATCGAACTAGCTGAACAATGGGCGAATGCGTGTGCTGCCCTATGGACGATTATTATCCTTCTTTGATGTGAGCGAGAAACCGAAAAGAAGCGGAGCACCCAAAGCGGGGCACCTAAAGCTCAAGACTCCCACACACTGCGCAGACTCAGCAAAGTGCTCGCAGAGTACCTCATGTTTGCGACAAGCTTTACTTAGTCAAACTAATGTAGGTACAGATCACCAGAAGGATTGATTTAGGACGTTTTTGATATGCGAGCTTGCAGGCTACCTAACTCAACAGAACTCCGTATAGTCAAGCATTTCCCAGTACGGTGAAAGAGATCTAGAAAAAGCGTTATCTGCTAAAAGAACTGTTACTTCATTCTGTCATAGCGGCTCGTGCTTTTGAACAAGAACAAATTCTTTCCAAACGCATTTCAAGGGAGAACGAGTTAGCTAAACAAGCAACTGCTAAAATGCAGCGGCTATGTGGTCAGCGAATGGAAAGTCCGACAACCCTACTCCTCACCCTGTCACATAATAACAAATATTACCATCTAAGAATCAACAATTTACCTCTACCAGCCAATTGCAAGCACCATGTTTTTTGAAAGCCCTGAGAGTGTGATGGGCATGGGTAGCTCCCCGTTCCTGATTTTGAAACAGGAGCCTTTTTGCTTCTTCTGGTTGTTGCAGGCCAATCGCCTCAACCCTTGAAAGGGGAAATTACACCGTTCTTGTCTAAAACAATAAAAATTGGCAGAATAACTCGTTCAAGGTTTGAAAGGGTAGACGAAGTAGAGTATTCGCTTTCAGAAGATTTATTATTCGTAACTTGCATGAGCATATCTAAGACTATTAAAACGGTTAAGATATAATTCGTGAATTATATAATGAAGGACGAACTACTCATGTGCTGTAGTTCAGACCACATAATTATAATGTTTGCGGCTAGGCATTTATGAGTTAAATTCTATAAATTCGGAGAAATCGAATGAATCAACTAAAATATCAATAAAACTCAGTTTGAGTTCAGAATCAAACGATTCTTATGAGGACAAACGCCCATCATCTTTAGTCAATAACAATTTTCAAGAAATAATTTAATGTAAATCAACACAAATAAATAAAAATTGGCCCTCTAATGACCACGATGAAACACAAAAGAAAACACTTTCAGTGGTGAACACTGCTATAGTTGAGGCGTAGAATATATACAGATTCAACGTGTCGAAATTCTAGACGATAAAATCGACAAACAAAGGCACCTAGCATAATGAAGACAATTATAGGTAAATTAATGTTAGTAGGGATCTGCGTTTCGAAGCCATCTATACATGCATTTACTGAACACGAGGTTCTTATTGTTCCTGGCAACTTGTGACATGGCTGTTAAAAACTCTAAAAATTCGCACCATTCATAACAATACCTAAAGAATTTCTGCGTAAGAAGGATTGTCATGAATCCACAAAATCACAATAGTTGGAGAAAATTATCACAAAAATAGAGTAAAAGTAGTATCGACTGGTAAAAATGGTGTACTCACATAACAAGTGTGTTTAAAGTTTCAACATCTCTAGAATGGAATGTCATGGTGATTTGTAGATTGTGACAGGCGCGTGGTGTAATTTACCTATATAACATGGAAATAGACTACGTGAAATATTCTCACATTTCTAGCAGCGTCCGACTGACCTACGTAACAACTGGGATAATTTCGTATAATACCTAACCATTTTGGAGGTAAATATTTCACGATATATGAGTTTTGAGGAAGCCGAATTTTGATTCAATAAGTTAGGTAACAATACATCAAAGCGCATCACCTACGTTTTGTGAGTCAGGCGCACCATTCGTTAGTTACTATGTTTTTTTCCATATCTGCGGAAGTGATAGGGACTAAAAACTATTTTTATTTATCTTTTACCTTTACTAAATGCATAGCCTTACCAGCTTTCAACAATAAGTATTATCAGCCAAAGAAATCAAGTAGACATTATTACATATAATAAAATTCCATTGCGCATCGAATTCACTCAGCAAGGGATGTTCTTCTTTCAAAACACGATTTTTCCAATAAATAGAAACAAAATGTGAAAACAGCTGAAATGTGGCTATTTAAATAAATTCGAGTGAAAAGTGTATGGTATTCGACGAAAAGCGAAATGATTGGAAATTACGAGGAAAGAGAAATATTGAAATCATGGAAGCTGGAAAGATTCGGAAAATTCAAGCACCTTGGACGTTTGACATTTTATGCGGTTCGCAGAATGATGTGCACGCCAGAGTCGGTTACGACAGGATCGCTTAATTCTCCAACCTGGAAGAGAGAAGATGATGTTGAATTAAATTGATTACAATTTAAGATTGCAACTTATATGCATACACAATTTAGTAGATCTGAGATCTACTCATAAGAGGTGTCCAATAGAGGGCAGCACCGAGGCTTACACCAATTAAGGATTTTCCATCCGCTTGCTCTGATCTAAACCAGTGCAAGCGTGCAGGCGCACTAACGAGGAAGCAGGACGACGAGTATTCCAACCTCCATCAGTGCAAGTTTGGGGTATCTTCCAACTGGTCAGAGAACTGAACTACCTTGGGACTGCCCTGGGCTACTCCGGCCTGAGGCACGAGTAACTTGCACCATGGAGGAAACCTGAGGGTAACCTCCTCCAAAGTCTAACCTTTCTCATTTAATTTTTGTTATTTGGTGGGGTTGGTTCGTACTTACTTCCCAGTGCAATGGAGTTCTTGGAATTCATTGGTAATATACCATCCTCATCCTCATGTGAAAGTTCTTTGTCAGACTCAGAGATCCTAGATATTTTAGCTGAGGAGCTTATTATTGACAATGGATTGGAAAAAATAAAACCAGAAAATACGGTATTAGTAATACTCCCGCGATAAAAGTATGTGAAAAAAGGCCATGCGAGATAAGGAAGTTTTAACATTTGAGGGTTATCCTCCCGTAAGGTTGATCTGAGACTTCCATTTCATTTTCCAACCCAATGCTTCCATGTGGTTCTGAGCAGCAAGTACCGTACACTTCCTTGCCCCAAACCTGCTCGGAGCAGGTTGGTTGGAAAATCCTTAATACCACATATTCAAAATGGGAACTTCGCTAACAGAGAATTTCAGTATTTTATCATGAATGTACTGAATAAATATTGAATAGTTGATTATAAATCTAGTTAGGAAAAACTCATTAATTTCGAGAGAATTTAATTGAATCAACTGAACACTTTTCAACCTGAGTTTTCAAGTATAAACGGCACTTGGCGAGTACCCAACATACTCTCAACTGGCAATCGGTACAATCGTAGAAACCTTGAATCTAGTCATCTGAGAGGTCACGAAAATATCTTCGAAACTATCTCACTTGCAACAATAATTTCTGTAGTATGAAGTGAAGTAAATTTGATGGAAATTAAACAAAACCAAAGAAAGCTTTACAAGAGTGATTTGGAGTGGCGGGTATGAACTTACGTTCAAAAAATCAACTTGAAAAAAAAAAGAGAAACAAAAATCAAGATTTTTGAAAAATGTATACATTATAAGCATGTTCTTGATTTGGTAAAATAAAATTTTGAAGGAGACCTCACCTATAATTAAACTGTAAAACAGTTTTTTCCAGTTTTCCAAAAGTTGAAAAAACGCTCTTAGGTGGTTTCTAAAATGAACGATTCAAATGTTGTGCACCAATAATAGCGGTTTAATAAAATTTAGAAAGTTATTAGTTTACTTTTAAATTGAAAGCCGCTTCTTCGAAAGGCCGTTGCATCGCTCCACGTCCGAAAGGCCCCAGATCACCACCACGTTCAGCCGAACTACAATCCGAATATTTTTGAGCAAGCTCAGCAAAGGATGCCTTCCCTGAGGTTATCTGCTCTCTATAACCTGCATCATAACAATTTATGAATTCCAGTTAAGTTAGGAGAAAATATTAATCATTAATATCACCACCTACCATGAACACCTACCCATGAACTTTGAGACGTGATAATATTTTAAATGAAGAGCATAACGCCGTGTCCTACGTGAGCGGGAACTAAGCGATATCAGCGGGTCGGGTGGGTTCAGCGTTTTTTGCGGGGGGCGGGCGATTTTCCGATCTAGCTATGATAAAAGAGTTGTGCGTCCTACGTGCACACGCTCTATCGCATATCGCTAACACGCACAAGCGGCTTGAAATCAAATCGGTTTGATTTTTTCTCGCTCCCGCTACAAACGCGCGATATTATACATCTGTTGTCCAGGTTGTTGGAGTTGTCCAAGTCTGTTGGATTCAAAATCGTTTCTCTAGAGCTTGCAAGGTTAGTCAGAACTATGTTGTAGTCACTTATCAACGAAATAAGAAAACAACCATGTTTTTGAGGTTAAAACAAAATTCTCACTACACGAATAGGCTGAAGAGTAATGAATTCCCCGATTGTTGCCTCTGCAAGTTTATTGGAAATGTAACTGAGCAGAAGCTGGACTACTAGAGGCCAACAAAAATAGTCTCTGTGTTATAAATTCAGAAAAAAAATCTTCGTATTGACTGACACGGTAGGAACGGAACTAACCCAAGTAAAACGCGCTCTCCTCCACTTGCGGCATCACCTGCACAAAGGAAACTAGTAGTGTTTTCCCCTGTAAACGCTTGCACTCGCGTGAATCGCCAGTAACGCTGAAATCGCCCGACTCCCGCTCACGTAGGATGAGGCCTAAGACTCGTCGAATCTGTTAATGGCCTTGCAAGTTAGCACTGTACGCCAATTCGGAAATCCATTACTCACTTGTACATTAAATAGACAGCCTTACTTACCATTGATAAGAGCCGTAGCTTGTTCTTTGGAGCGAGTGATATTAGCTTCCCTCCAGGAGCTGGGACGACGAGAGTCTTCGTGCTTCACCAGCAAGTGACTGCACTGAACCTGCTCCGGCCCAGAGCCGCTCCCCGCACCTTCAGCCGGCTTGTCAGGCTTCTCCCACTGGCTGTACTTGGTGTAGACGTTCAAATAGTAATGTTGGCCTGCAATACAATTCGAGATTAGTTAGACGAAATGGGAAAGCTCATCTTGTTTGGGGCTGTGAACAATTATAAGCCGTATCAACGTAAATTAACAATACGAGTTGATTATACCAAGTGTCACCTGTGGTACCTACCACAGGCCGAATAACCATTGTGAAAACAATTTTCAGTTTTTTTTTCTTTCGTGTTCTTGACTCATTTAGCAATGAATTATTTACTCCCTTAATTGGAGGAGTAACTTGAAATTTGATTATACCGTTGGAAAGGGAGTTCAATTTCCTAAACCCTTGGACGCTAAATGAGTAAAAAATAATTTGGAAGAGAAAAACTTGTCTAATCTTTAAAATCTCCACTTTAAAAAAAATCATATATCCTCTTGAGACCGGGTGTCCATTTAAATAGGTACCTCTGATTTAGAAGTGAATTTCAGCCTGTAGATCTAAAATATGCGACAGAATCCAGCGAAATTCTGATTTTATTTATTATTTTTCTGTGAACCGAATGGTAACCTTTTCGGTTTTCTCCCCTAAGGAAAGATGGAGTTCAAGGTTCTCTCCTCTGGTCTAAAGTTCTGAATCAGCTGTTGAACAATTCAATTAGCAAGATAATATTTGTACAGAACTTCCAACAAGAGGAAAAGAGCTGAAAATCACTTTTTCATCGGAAAAATATACATAAAATCCTATCACAATTCTATTTTTCGGGACAAGTCAATTTTGGGTAAAAAACGTCGATTTTAGAGTGAAAACGTTTTCCGCATTCAAACGTCAAACGTTAAAAATATTAGTTGATTATACCGTTGGAAACCTGAGATTCTGACTAAAATCCGCCTCTGAAAATAGTATACATTTTCAACATTCAAAAATCCTTGAAAAATTCAAAACTTCCACTTGAAGTTAATTTTTTATCCATTTAGCTTATTCAAATAACTTTGATTTTCCTTCAGAGAGATAGGAAATTTATCGGAGACAGGAGTACAAATAGGATTAACATAACTTTCTGAAGGGGAAACTGACGGTTCTAACGAATACGATACATTCTTAATACTCATTGCGTATGGGGTGTTGTAAAGAGTGGAGGCAATCGTAAGCTCCTTTGTAAGCCCTCTTATCAATGCTCTAACACTCTTTTGAAGCTGGAACAGGCCTACACACTTTTACAGCATCAGTATGAAAAAACCCAACTCACATCTTTGTCAAGGCTCCTGAAAACCTACTGGTGCTCTCTGAATGAAGGCTCAGTACAACGCTTCTCGATACAATTTGACCACTAATGCCATCATGCCCTTCTTTCATCACCACTAGTGAAAGTAAGTAATAATTGGAATTGGGTAATCAAGTACACACCCAAACAGTTGTGAGCGAGGGATTTCGCCTTCGTCATTCCCCAAAAGATGGAACAAGCAATGCCAATGTGCCTTCATTCGTGGTAGAGGCATGATGGTTGGCATCCAAGATCATAATACAGGTTTTCCATTGACTCACAAATCAATGTCAACGGGACCTACTCCTTTCTGATTCGTAGAATTAAATCCACAATATTTAGTTGTAGTACGAATATATTTTGAGCATAAATACCCTCATGACTTGACCAACTTCCAAGTTACAACTATTATCCAAGGAGTGAAGTATGAATACATACCAAGGGGTCCACATAAGTGAAACTAAGTTCATACCAAGTCTACTGGAACATGCCCCAAAATTCACCACTTAATCTGCCTACTAACAGCATGATGCCAAATAGTTACATACCGTTTCTTAGATTTCGATAAATGGTGTTTACATAATTTTCATCTAAGTCATCAGACTGCCCAACCCACATCTGTCTCAACCAAATTTCACATGGCATTGGCGGTTAGCCTATCGCTAAATAACAACCTAACATACTTAGATAATGTACCAACTACTGAGTCCAACTACCTATGGACGTCGAATTTCAGTACTCAAAATATTCATAAAGAGGAAAAGTAAGAATTTATTTTCACCTGTAGACCGGCTCAGCCTTTTTTCCCAGCCAGGGGGGAGCTCTTCGTCGGCCATACTTGGTACGACGATGTTTCTTGAGGAAGAAACCCTAAATTAAACGGCTAGACTATTTCAAGCTAGAATTAACTCTAAAGGGAGATAGCTGGTCTCTACTTCTACAGGCAGTTACAGGAAATAATAGGGGTATGGTAGGGTAAAATATTGAGAAACGAATAAAATGTCAACAGAATTTCAGGTTACAGGGGTTATGGAGGGTGGAGCGGCGAGCAGAATTGAACAACCGAAATAACGAACATCGTTTAGTCGAAAGCTTCGAAAAAAATTAATTCCAACAAGAGCTTAGATGCTTTTCAAAATTCGTTTACAATGATTTTTTTTTCTCAAGAATAGTGACTAAAATATTTAAATGTTAATTCAAGTTCTAATTGTTTGTACAATATTGTAATTGGAGCCGTAAGAAGCACACTAAAGCTTCTCTATGATGAAACCATGGATCTTAGATGTAACGCTTGATCCATGTTGAGTAGCTTCCGACCAAGCTTGGCTTGGGACACAACAGCTGATTTTTATGGCTTCTTGTATCTCTTCGATAAAACAACCACCTTTGGAGCGTTAGATAGTCGAATTTTGGATAGGTGCTTATATTATTAGTCTGCCTGCATACAGAACTTTGTTTGGAATTCCTCAATTCCAGTTCGGATCACATTATAGACGATCGCGGTTTCTCGGTAATATATTGTTTGTTAATTATCCCTCAGGAATAGATGGTACATAGTTGTGTTGTTTTTTAGACAGTTGCCCTTCTTGACGTCGTGGGACTTCTGTTTTCCATCTAATGGTAAGTTTGTGTAATAGTATTACGTTCGTTAAAAAATGTAATTCTTGGGAACTGTGATAGACATTCCCACTTATTCTACTCCCCCAAACACGGAGGCTTTCCGAATGTAATGGAGAAATTGAGATGGCTTTATTATTGTTTTATTCGTATGTATTCAAAATGGGTGATATATTTAAGGCAAACATTCGGGATGAAATCTAATGTTATTCCGATAAAGAAAAATGTCTACCAAATATTCATTTCCTGTATGAGCCCATGGCAGTCGTAGTATCGTTCATGACCCACAAAACTTATTCTGTAGTTACGTTGCCTGGTTTAAGCGAATCGGACAATTTAGCGCTTTTCGAATTTCCATGAAAAAAAGTACACAGTCCTTGCAGGCACTTAGTTTTTTTTTGTTTTTGGTTTGTCCGTTACCAATAGACTCGGGAAAATACCGCTCTTTCAGGCAATAAGTCACCCTTTCTATTTTTTAGCTTCATATAAAATTAAATAAACTGCTGAAGTAGAGAATAGGTAACCCCTACCTCATCTCAGGCTCATTCGAACATTTATCGATGTGTACTTTCATCAATATATATATAGGATGGGCTGAAGTTCAGAATAGGGGGCCCCTTCTGATATATATCGATATATCGAAAGCGTGGATCGACATTTCGACATCGAGTTACGACGGTCTTGTCAGGAAGGGCCCCCTATTCTGAACTTCTACCATAGGATGAAATAAAGGTAAAATAAATCTTGAATGCTGACGACCAGTTGAAAGGTAGTTCTTCTTTTCCAAAAAGCCTTTTGAATATTATTTTCACCGCTCTAGCGAAAGAAACCCATTTCCACTCATTAGTTATCGATTTCATCTTTTAAGGATTTACAAAATCTACATGTTTTCTTGGATGAGAGAGGTTGACAGTACTTTCAGGCATAAATCGTGACAAATTTTCAAGGTAAATTTCCTGGACTTGAAAATTTTAGGGCCCTTATAATGTTATACTATTTGGATAATGAAATTGATAGTAAACCTGGAAAAACCTGCGAATGTCGATGTGTATGAGACCTACCCGTGATATATTTTCTTTGTATCTATTTGAATGAATCAAACGAAGCTTACCTTACATAAGGAGCCGAAATCCTCAACTTCATTGCAATATCAGTCGGAGTACTTTTTCATTTTTCGCTTCCAATGTAGCACACTGTTCGTTGAAACTGTCACATCCACTACTTTACATCTTCATAAGTTAATTGTAACAAGACAATCGAATTATTCACAAGACATACTAGAAAGCCCAATGAACTGACTATCAGTTACTGATAACGATGTTGTGAATCACAGAAGCAACACGTTTTTTACTATCTGGGTCGGGCTTTGTCAAAGACGCATGTGTCAAGGACTGGTATCGTCGTTTCTTCCCCTGGAATAAGATATCATTGGTTCTTCCTGTATACAGCAAAAAGTCTAAGCCGTGTGACTTATAACACGTAGGCTTTTCCATTTTCTTGTTACTGATATAAAAAACTCGATTTTTGAAAAAAAAAAGTGACTTGTCGGTTTTCACCCTGGACCCTTATATTCAGGAAAGCCATTATCAATAATGAAGACTCTAGACGGAGGAACTAAGTTCATTGGAATGGCATTTAACCATACACTATTTGGATGTTTTTCGATTCTTTAGTTTCAAGAGAAGTCTGGAAACGCCTGCTCCCTGGTAAATTTATTTTAGTTTTTCTTCCTCACTGCAGAAAGTAGGATCGTTGTTTGTCGGTCCTCCAAAATCCCAAATTTTCCTTGGTTTTTTCGTTTTAAATCTTTCTGAACAATTTTGATTCAGTGTGTTTATACATCAATCCTGACTAATAAACCTACTTTGACTCCACCAAGGAAATCGCTCGTTTCTCTATTTATTCTAAAGTAACCCCTACCTATAAAAGCTTTGAAGCTCTAAGCATGTTCATTACGCAGTCTAAATAATTGAAGACTCGAAAAATAGCGTAATAGACATGGTTTGAACGGAATGTTTTGCAACATCGAGAATGATTGTGTTCACGCTCAAACATGTGGCTGGGACGACGTGGGCATTGGGGTGGTGATCATGACGGATTCCAGGTTGTCCTTGGAGGCGTCGAGGGAGGCGGGGAACACGATCGTGACGATGAACGGGAACAGGAAGATGCATCCGCCAAATCACGGCTTTTCTGATGAATCGAAGCGTCTCGGGAACTCGTGAACTAATTCAGACGACTGAGATTTCGGTTTCATGCGACTGGTCGTGAATTGTGGATTCCAGTCGTTAGAGGGGCAAAACAAAACTGAGAATTGTGACGTCAAATGGGAATGGAACGTCAGCTAAATTTAGCTATCAGCTAAATCACACAAATACCAAACACATAGCGTGTGTAGGGCTCGGAGGGATAAATATGGAACCCCCTGAATAAATTGTCAAGTCGAACTTTTCTCAAAATAAGTGAACATAGATGAGGGAAGAGGATTCGGTTCATCATCGTTGTGCTTAAGTGGCTAAGCCAGGCCTTGGTGTGGCATGGAGTTATTGCGATCTGCTTCATGAATGAACCTTAGTTGGTGATGTCATGTTAAGTGAATACACATCAACATTAGTTAACCATTCATGATTACGCCTTCAAAACTGTACGTGGTTAAATCCAGTTACCTACTTATAGACGTACACTACTTTTGGTCAAGAAGGGTTAACCTAAAAGGGAAAAGTATGTGCAAAATTCTATGGTCAACTTTCTTAACATCTCATTTGCTATTGACGATCAAATTCGATATTTCATTCAGAAAGGAACCCAACCACTGTTGTAAAAGCAAAATGTGGACCTCATTCCAGTCATTCACTCCAAATTTCAACCTTCTAAAACTAAATCCTATTATAGGTGAAAGTTCAAATTTGATTAATGGTCAAACGGACAACAGGCAATACCTGTTATTTGCAATATTTCGTGCTTACGGAGAAAAACTTGAAAATTGACTTTATGAACCCGTAATTTGGTTTTCCTTCTGTTTTGAGATTTCAGATAAAGATTCCCTCACTCGGATTGGACAAATTTTCAAACCTAATCTACCAGTCGGTCAATTTTTTTCTTTTAGTTCAAATCGCATTATAGAATAAGTTTTCAAGATTATTTGAATCATTTCGGAGGGTTCATACATTCATATTTTGGGACACAATACCAAACTTGGCAACTCGTTATTTCTATCGAGCCAGTGAATAAGTGGTTAAGTCAAATTCGCCTGTTGTCCGTTGATCAAATTTGAAATGTCACTAGTTGGAGAGAGTTATTAGAAGGGTGTTGTAGTTGTAGGGTAGTTTTGCTGCAGAAGGTTGAAATTTGGAATAAATTACTATAATATAGCCCACATGTTGCTTTCACAACAGCATTTGGGTTTATTTTGAATGAGATATTAAATTTTACCGTCAATTTGGAATGATATGTTTGAGTTGACCATGATGTTTTGCACATACTTAACCAATAATTTACTCCCTCTCTTTTAGTTTAACCCACCTTGACCAAAAGAAGTCTACATGTATGAATAGTTACCTAATTACATTTAACCACATTCAGTTTTGAAGGCCTTGGAAATTGGGCAGTTGGTTACCTGTTGTCACTTTGCCGCGAGAAAGGCCATTCATGTACTTTGCTGTTCGTACATGAATGATTAACTGCATTTGTTCTGAAATTGAAACATCTAGTGTATTCAGTTAACATGACCTAACCAACTAAGGGTTTCAATTCATGAAATGAGAAAAACGCACATCGCAATAACTCCATTTCATGCCGAGGCCTGACTTGGCCACCTCTGCACTACGATGATGAACTGATTGTTCTTGCCTCATGACAGTTGACTGATTTTTGGAAAAAATCGACTAGACTACTTATTCACCAGGGTTCCGCATTCATCCCTCCAAGCTGTACACCCGTACGGGTTTGTCATTTATGTGATTTAGCTGATGGGGACCTTTCATTCCCATTTGAAGTCACGATTCTATTGTGAAGCTTCATCTCTTCAGCGTACCCTTCGAATGAAGAAACATCGATGTTGGCACAATTCTCAGTTTTGAGCCCCCCCTCCTCCAACGACTGGAATCCACTATTTACGACCGAACGCTTCAATTCATCAGAAAAGCAGTGATTTGGCGGATGCATCTTCCTGTTCCCGTTCGTCGACACGAATCTCCCTCGCAATTCTCCCGGTTCTCGGTCGAATAACGACCTGTCATTGTCGTGTGGGATTCGCCCCTTCAGCGCACCCACCGGCTCGAGAAATGTCGTTCAACCCGATGTTGCCATGGAAGTTCTCGGGTTTGTCAGCCCCTTCCAACGACTCGCCTCCCTCCCGCCGGACGTTTCCCGTAGGACGTGGGAGAAACCTCAACCTGAGAACGCTGTTACGCTCAGTCAGTGCCGCGAGTCTGCCCGCGGATCTTTGCGTTGCTTTTCGATGGAGTGACGGGTTTTCACTGTGGTTTGCTTTCCTTCCAGCTGTAGTTGTCGTGGGTTCCTCTTTTTTCTCCCCTATTCGAAAAAAAGGATTCCAGTTCCCGAGTGGGTGCCTTCGTCCTTCGATCCCACGGATCCTCGACTCCTCCAAGCCGTGTATGGCGTTGCCACTCCGACTATGGTCAGGTCCGTATCATGCTCAAGATATCTTTATTGCCAGCATTAGTGATGATAACATAAAGGGTTGGAGTAACCTATTGTCACACCTGTGCAACATAACATTGACTGCAGCATGCATGCAAGTGGAAAACGATTGCCATTTGGATTTGCACATAATTGTTCAAATGTGCTACTCAAACTCTAATGATGACCTTTGACTCAGTTAATTACATACACTATTTTCATAAATTGAATAAATCGTGTATTTTTTCCATCATTTGACTTTTTTATTGTATGTTTTAGTATAATTGTAGCAAGTTTTCCAAACAATTTTAATACTTTCCTTGCCGTCCAAAACTTTTCAAATCAATATTCTGTTTGAAGAGTTGTTCTTTTATAGGAAATTGTTTGGATTTCAACCCTCACAAAATGCTCCCCTTCGAATTAATTCTTCCTTATTCAATGACCATTTAATGATGAGAAAATTTGAAACTATTATTTTGATTTCATGGTCGAATATTTCCTAGTAAGACCTACCTTTATAGTCATTAGAAGGGACTGAAGGGGAGAGAAGACAACTGAAGGAATGAGGGAAATCTTGGAAAAGTCACGAAAGAACTACCTGAGGTGTGTTTTGTGATGTATGGAGACAAATTTGTGCTGATAATGAAAATTGTTTTTTCTTTAAATGAAAGGTTGGGTTTCTAAGCGTAATCTCGGATAGGACATCATTTCTGTGCTCGATTTGCACTCAACATCCTCAATGCCTTGCTTTTGAGTTTAACGCCAAAATCCAACCTAAATAGAATACTTCATTCCAGAAGTCCAAAATTTGATCATCGGGTCGGGAGGTATTAAGCTGTTGTTAATTCTAGACATATTTTCAGGAAGTTTACACAATTTTTCCTTGACCGTCCTGAATGTTAGGGAAGTGAAACATCACAATTACTGTTACGACACTCTAGGAGCTACGGTACCCTTCAGTCCTTCAGAATACTTGAATCATAGTATTCATCGTCTGCTGCACTTGGACACTTGGACAAATCCTCTCTTGGGAGCCATCCGGATGAGTAATTAGCTGTGGAGATATGTGGAGGAGGTGTTCTATAAACCCCGCTGTATGCTCTATGCTTACATGCTCTATTCGCTTGTAAGGTCTCCTTAAATTTGAATTTATTCTGCACCTTGAGAGCTGTTTGAATTATTACTTCGTTCAGTTTAGTATGCCCAATACCCGTAACACTGGTTACAGACTAGGAAAAATGCATTTCACAGATTTGTAATTATGTGTCAGTATGTCGACACTATGTCAACATTTAATGTTTTCATAAAATAATTTCGTGGTCCTTGATGTAACCTTTCTACGAGAGTAACTATGGTGTAACTAAAAACTGAATATAGCCGAAAAACTAACAAGTTTGCTGACTTTGGGAGGCATGAGGGTCACCATTGGGTTGAGATTTGCAAATTACTTAAACAGAGACAGTGGTCTATTCTATCAACTGATTAGTTCCGATATCTGCTCCTACAGTGAGTTGTTGTCGCCATTCCTGTGCTAGATATAGGTACGTTGTTTGTCCATATCGATATAGTTCGTGAAGTTACACTACGAACATTGATAATTAAGAAACAAGTATTGGTGTATTAATAAAACAAATTTTAGTTTCAAAGTCCCAGTTGTGCAGCGTGATCCATGAACAAATTTTGTCAGTTCTCTTCTTTCCCTAAATTATATTTTATTTCAACCTTTCTTGACGTTCAGCACTATCACGGCTTACTGATTTATGACGTTTAACTTAGGTATGATAAAAAATCCTTTAGCAATGTAATCGTGGGAAAGTTTTTGATAATGATATTTATAATGCATTTTTGACTTCCTTTCCTCCTTCGGTAGCTTCCGCCGTGTCTTTGCCACCAACCATTCGTAGATCCTGCCGTCATTCGAAACAATTTGGACCTCCCAATTACAATCCTCCTATCTCCTCGATCTTTTCGTCTAGATGGAAGAAGTGGGCATTGGAGCCGGTTATTAGGACCGTAACAATTAAAGAAGTTGTTGGAGAAGATAGATGGGACGTTGATTAGTGTGGGGAAACGTAGATTCTTTCGGCGAACCGTTCCTGCACTTGGAGATACTAGATTCGCATCGATATGCATTGTATATTTCGCGAAGTTACACTGCAAATATGGTCATAACCATCATCCGGAGCATTACGAATTAAGTATAAGTATCGCGGAAAAGCTCCAAAGTTTAAAATGTTCGAAGTCCCAGTTGTGCAGCGTGACCTCATGAGCAACTTTTGTGAGTGCTCTTCTGTCCCTGAATGATATTTTATGATGTTGAGCATTATCTCGGCATTCTAATTTACGACGTTGTAATTTACGGATGGTATGTAACAAACTTTTTCTGAATACAATTTCGCAGTCAATTTTAGAGGAAATTGCACGCCTTTTTTTAATGATTCTTGTAGTAAGTAAATTCGAGCATAAAACTTTGTATCATATCCATTCATGTCAAACAAACTTGGCTAAACAAGACTCGAATTATTCTGTCATAATTGACAGTAGAAGATGAAGAAGAAAACGCCGAATGAATTTCCTATACTCATTATTCATGCATTTTGTTCTGTTTACAGAATATAAATAATTATATTAAGATAACAAATAGATTTAAACCCCTCTCTCCCTTTTGGAGCCTTTATTTGCACATTAAATTGGGCTTCAATAACTTGAGCAGTATAGTGGAAAGTACATTTTATGTTCAACGTTTCAAAAAGCTCAAACTTCCAGTTGTGCAGTATGACCTCATGAGCAAATCTTTGTGAGGAACTGCTTACCTCAAATGATTTTTTATCTCAACTGTTCTTGACATTGAGTACTATAACATTCTAAGTTAGGTGTGAAATGTAGCAAATTTTTCTTTGCACAATTTTTCAATAACTTTTGAAAGATTTTAGCGGCTGCAAAACTGTAAACTGTAGTGATTTTTAGTACGTTTCATTGGGAATTGAGAAGAAAATTTGGGGATAGTTTCCATTTATGTCAACAAATAGTTGTAAATAAGACTTGAAATTATTTGTCATATTTTGCGGCAGAAGTTGAAAGAAAAGAACGTCTGATAAGTGGGTGTGGCACATAGCTTCCTCGTATCCATAACATGACTGTGTAGATCATTGAAAATTATTATTGACGAAAGAACTTCGTTCAATCAAGCTCGAGGCTAAAACTTTATTTTCTCTCTATTACTCACGAGGACCATCTTTACATCAGTCCGAACAATCCCTGAAAATTTCATCGAAATCAGTCATGAACTCCCGGAGTTATGCGCGTAACAAGGATTTCGTTTGCGCATGCGCAGAGACTACTATTGATCTGGGGGTCATGAAACTTATAGGGGACCATCTACACATCAAACCCAACAATCCCTGAAAATTTCATCGAAATTGGTCAAGAACTCCCAGAGTTATGCGCGTAACAAGGATTTCACGTTTGCGCATGCACAGAGGCTAATATTGATCCGGGGGTCATGACACCTATAGGGGACCATCTACATCCCAACCCGTACAATCCCTGAAAATTTCATCAAAATGGGACCATAACTTCGTGTAGTTTTGCCCGTAACAAGGATTTGCTGACAGACAGACAGACACACAGACAGACACGGAACCAAAATTGTTCAGAGAGGTCTAAAACGCAAAATGAGAGTGGAATTTTTGATTTTGGAGACAAAAAAATGTTCACATTCCGAAAGTGAAAACAATGCTTCCGCTACCTTGGTAGACTCGGAAGCAAAACGACAAAATCGGGGAGTCGAACAAATTAATTGGGTTCTAATTACAGAATGAAATTTAATGCAAATGAAAAGTAAAGATTTAACGCTACTCCCTACCCATCCTCTTTGTGGCCTTCGGGAAGAATTGCTGAAGTTAAGCATGATAATTACTGTATTTAAAATGAAAGTATTTCCTCTAACTCTTCTCCTTGTTTACCGATTATGTAATGAGTCCTATTGTAGAAATGAAATCAATCGCAGAACCCGTGACGTTCTGCTAATCAATGCTGCCAGTAACAGAAAACCACAGAACACCGTTATAATCTGAATCGCTCCCTCCCAAATGGATAATTTCCTAATAAAAAGTCATTTTCTCGTAATCCTGTTATACTTATAATCGATGGCTGCACTTGTCGAGGGGTTTCTTGTTTATAAAAAGTTTTTTTTTTCAATAACTGTGCATCTAATTTTCTTTATTGGCTAGGGGCTCGTAATTTTGGTGGGCAACAGGTGTTGTTGAACTAGGGTTCCCATTCCGTGACTCCCCGAGCCGTACGATTTTATCAAGTCCTGATGAAAATTCGAGCGTTGCGTGCGAAATAACCCACAGGTGGGCGGTCTTCCTATGAAAACTCATTTATGATTCTTCTTTCTTTTGACGGTGACGAGTTGTCACGCGTGACTTTCTTACAGCTGTTCTTAGGCCGCTAACGTGATTTTCATGGGTAAAAGACCGCTGGACTTGGCTACTTATAGCGGCTCAAATTAAGGTCAAATGCCCACGTTGGTTTGATTCCACTTTCCATCTAGTTGAGGGCATGAATTCATCCTTCAGTATAATGTGATATTGATGGTCGAATTTGAAGTAATGTTAGAAATACAGAAATCTGATTATTAAGTGTTTGGTCTTACTATCTTAGGCCGGGTTCAAGATGAGGTTTGTCCACTGCACTAAACTCAAGGTTTATCGTGTTTATTGAGTGCATCATTTTCTTAATTACTTGTCCTTGCCCCCAAGGTAAGAGTTGTCTCGACTTTCGTACGATCTCTTATATCCTCGATAGAAAATCAAGTGTTCCGAGGATCCTGAAGCATTCTTGAAGCAGACAAGGAGGACTTCTTCCTTGTATCCGGGAAATTTGCACACTAGCTCATATGTTTAAGGTCTAATTCTATGAAGATGTTTTCCTTCTTGAGAGTTTAAGTGTACTCAAGTTTTTCAGCCAAAGAATGCATCCACAAATTCATCAACTTGGCTGCTTCTTATTTTATAGTGTTTCTCCAATTCCTTTCGTGTTCCCTGCTTAACTAAGGACGTTAACAAAACTTCTAAGCAACATTACTTTTTCCCAGGTTGTTCAGTGCTTTTCTCTGATGTAGTCTGGCAGCTGCAAGTACTTCAAGCACTGCCTGGCTATCTGGAAAAGCGGGTTCTGGCTATCTAGGAGTTGTTTTTCACGCCCCTGACCAACATGAGTTAATAACCAAATCTCCACAATGGAAAAGAGGTCTGGAACCTGCCCATTCAACTCTTCTAGTGATGCTCTCCTTGAAGTACTTGTCAAACTCAAACTAGAACTGAATTGCTTGTCCATTACCTTCTGTTCCTCCATGGCAATTACTCTGTGAATACGAGTAAAAGCAAAAATTGTACAATTGACGATATTCATTAGACAAAATCCATTAAATAGAAACTGTAAACCGCCATGAAACGTAGCCACTTCCCCAATATGGAAAAAACTACACAATGTTGTTAACTAGGCAAACCCTCATCTGACCACGGTCATCCTACTAATGAGTTGCAATTCCAACGGTTTCTAACAATTTGAAGGAGAATCGCCCCTCGAACAGCTTTTCAAGAGGCTAATGAATCGCCCCTCGAAAAGCTTTTCAAGAGGCTAATGATGCTGCCGCTATGTCACGAAATACATTTAATCTAATCTAATTCAATTCAACTTATAACTTCAAATTTCAGATAATCACTGAAACAGAAAACTGAACGGAAAGGCAGATTGAGAAATTGTGATCAAGGTGGCACGATATATATTGATGTCGTGAAACGAAAGTTAACGCAAACTGACTTGTCATAGAACTTTCATTGCTTCGAGTCGTGCCTTAGAATATTGTACGAACGGGAGGCTTGAACCTTTGAGCGTTTTATTTTGTAAACTGTCCCGCGGATGTCACAATCTGAGAGGAAAAAATAACACTGCCAACACATCCTTTTTGTGCGATTCATATAAACATAGCTTTTGTTCTGCTGAATGTTTAGCCGTTTTCGAGGTCTAAGATGAAAGTTGAAACTCGGTTCCATTTACCCAATACACCTTTGTGTGTATTGTGTTCGATGTTTTGTTTTCCTCCCTCCGTTATTTCCTTTCTTTCCAAAGGTTAATGACATCTCGGAAAAATTGCGCTGCAATTACGATCAACGCAGATTGAAAACATATTTTTCATTATTGAATTTCTAGAAGATGAAATATTGAAATGGGTCAAACATTTTTTCTAATTTTAGGTAATATTGTACTCTCGACACAACGTTTCCCAAAAACGCTGACGATTCTAACGCTTGTGTCATTGAAGTTTGAGTCACTTTTAGGTTCAACAATTGCGGCTTTTTGCTATGTGTGAATTTCTACTGATCCGGAACTCATCCCTGTCGATTTTGCGTCCAAAATGACAAAGAAATGACACCCTACGTGCCTTTGTCAGTAAAACCTAAAAATACCACGTTTTTGTTCCTTAACATCTATGCTGGCTAGAAGTTAAGACCAACTAGACCCCAATTGGCGTCCATTTGGGAAAAAAACGGATTTATGCCTCAATTCAAAGGCCTATTGGAATCTACGCCCCTTGAAACGCAAACGGACAAAATTTGAGGAAGTTTATATCAAATTTTGATGTACGATTACAAATTATTGAATATAATAAACCAAAAACTCATCTCTTGGTCTCTTCTAATAAACAGAACTTTCATCTACAACAAAATCTGTCATTGTGGCCTCTTTTTAAGACGTACAAAATGTCATCTATCAAACTGAAACGTTTCACTCAGAATTTCACGTTTTAGAGTTTTTTCCCACCTGATATTGATGCATTTTTTGAGGGTTGTGCGGGCTGACTAGAAGTATGTATCTCGATTTTTACTGCGTTGAATGCAACAAATTTTGTTGCTTTTTGTGTTTCGGCATCGTGAAGTTCATTCAAGACACATTTTTAGATACTGGTTGGATTGTATATGTGAAACGGTTTCCTTTGGGCTTCGAAGCATTCGGATCAACGTTTGCTGTTGTTCATGCGGGAATCAATCTTAGCAACCCTCGATTTCTACTGAAAGTGGTTTTGATGAAAAGTTCAGGCATTGTATTTAATGATACCATCTTGGTTTCACTGATCTAGGGTGCAAAACCACTAATTGATTTTAAATGAACGTGAAACCGAAACTCGAGGAACAATGAGGAACTTGATGACAAAGCGTTCTTTATAACAAACAGACTTTGAGATGATCCCGTTGGCTTGTGGGGTTTCCTTCAAACGGGCTACACGAACGTTTCCCTTCAGCTTGCTGCCCTTTACGTAGAACACTGTATGAGCAACTTACCGCGTAAAATACTTCGTAGGACTAATTATTACCATAAGGATTATTATTTTTGTAATAGATTTTTTTTTTAATTTCACTGAAACGGATGGGCAATATCATCTGTTGCTTTATCTCATTAGATGATAAAGAATGAAAAGACTAGAAAATGACACCCCCTTGTCTATGTCAATAAAACCCTGAAAAATCATGTTTTGACGAGTTTTCGGCTCATAGTATCTACGTGATGATCGGACTTTTTAGGAGTTAAGATCAACTAGGCTCCACGTGCGAAAGAACTGATTTTTCCCTTAAGTTCTGAAGTTTTTATTGCCCATACGGCGCTCGGTTTGAGGCGGACGGACATGAAGTTGGGAAGACCTCGCCCCCGTATCCACTATGTAGGTTGGTGGAAAGAACACCTATCGTCATTTTTCTCTGATTTAAATCAATTTTATTTCTACCGGCTTTCGTCGAAACCATTTGTAATTGTGAGCTGAGCGATTGTAGTCAGCGGTTTTCATAAGCGTCAAATCAGATTCTTAGATCAAAAGTGAGAAATTTCGGTACTCAAAAGTTGCCCATTAACACGCCACATCTCTAAAGAACCATACCGATTTCAGAAATACAGTTACTATCTGATTTTGAAGACAATTACCGGATTTGAAGGGATTTCGGACCCCTGTTGTAAGAACTGAATACTAAATGTTGATGGTCCACCGATTCAATTGAAAACTCTACTTGCATGGGATCCTCAAAACTTCAATTTCTCACGTGATGTTCCCCTATTTCCTCAAATCTCTGATGATTTTACTAATGGTTTATAGTCTTCTTGAACCCTCCAAGTGTTCTGTTATGACGTTCTACCGCTCTTCCCGTCCTCTCCTCTATGAATATGTGCTCTGTGGTTCACGGGTCGATGAGAATGTTGACCTTGGGGTGCTTCTTGATCAGCGGCTTTCCTTTTCACGCCACAGTATTGGTGCAGCTGGTAGAGCAATGAGGGTCCTGGGCCTCGTTAAGCGGAATACTCGGGAGTTCAATGACATCCAAGCCATCACTCTTCTGTATAAGGCACTGGTCCTTCCACTATTGGAGTATGGCTCTCCCATATGGTCGCCATCATACGCAGTACACAAGCATACTCTGGAACGGGTCCAACATGAATTTCTTCGGTATATTGCCTTCAAGCTTGGAATCCCGCAGGATGATGTTGATTATGCTGACCTGATGGGCGTGTGTCACCTTCTACCCTTGAAGAGCCGACAACGTGTGGCAGACCTGGTATTTCTGCACAAGCTGTTGAATGGAGCAATAGTCTCGCCAGCACTACTTGGAGAGATAGGTCTCCTTGTGCCTCGTCTCTCCGCTCGCAGCTCTCCACCGTTCTACGTGAGTTTTGCCCCCACAAACTACCTACAGGATCGCCCGTTGTGCCGCATACCTCGTTTAGCAAACTGCCTCGTTCATTTCCACCCTGAGTTGGACTTTTTCAACAGTTCTGTTAGATTTCTGAAGTCGTTAATCTTGTCTTCTCCTACATATAGATTTTTGCAATAATATTCCTACATTAAGTTTCAAATCTTCACCATAGTTGTATTTCTTTTATATCACCGTGACTCTAAACTTTTTTTCATCTTACTATTCTCCTGTAATTGTGTTCGCCCGTTCTTATAAATAAATAAATAGTCAGATAAATAGTAACCTACGTGAGTAATACAAGTCATGGGGTGTACTTGAAATTATTTCTAATGAAGCATTGTTTAAGTGCTATATTTGAATATTTTCCAACGATTTTGATCAAGAATCGAGGAAGCTAAATGACCCAAAAAAGTTATTTTTAATTTATTTTTCATTAATAAATACAGAAATAGGCTGTGCTTATTTTTCAAATCTTCTTCGTGATAAGAATCGCGATAATAAGTGAAAGCAGCGGTATCGGAGCGAGTAGGTCAGTCGACTCTCGTTCCCTCTCTCGTCTCAACTCAGACGTGCGGAGGACGGGCGTTTTTCGTGGCCTTTCACTGGGCGTCCGGGGCAGCTCCCGTGCGGCCTCTCGCCGAATGAATTTACCTTGATACAGTTCTGCCGTTTTGGGCACTTTCTCATCTCTGTAATGGGAACAGAAGTCGCTTCGAAGTTTACTCAGTTTCATTCCGTTTCAAATTGGTAATTTTCTCGAAGGCAATCAATCGCTGAAGGTTGAGGAGTTTTGCTTTTATCTGGAGGTATTCGTATTCACTGTTCGTGTTTTGAAACATTTCTCCCCCAATATTTACACTAAAGTTCTTATTACGGAACGAATTTATTGAGGAGGTGATGGAATGAACTATCTGCCCCTGCCAAGGGCTGAAGGAATATACATGCAACACGCTGAAGATACTCCCGAACCTTAAAAGCTTCAGGTTTACGCTCAGGAGGAGCACTTTCGAAAATCGGGAAGAGGAAAATCATCACACTACCAGACGTTAGTTCCAAATTCGTTCTTCCTAGGTCTAGAGACATTCGTATATCCAAATGTATATGTTATAGCCATTGATATGTTGGTTGGGCACGTTGAGGATGTAATGAGCTGTTTTTCTAAAGTTGGAGACATGCCTAATTGCCCGTTTCCACCTTGTCGCTGTTTAGCAGTCATTGCCGCTGTCTCATCCCGCTGATAGAACATACAACTAGAACTAAGTTCTGTGTGCTAGTTGAAGGTAGCACCTAGGAAGCAGATTCTGAAACATTAAATACATTTTATCCTTCGAAATCTACCCTATAACTGTTCTTCAGAAAAACTTTCATTTTTATTCTGTCTTCTTGAAACTGCAAAGCCTGTCCATCAACTTGAAGCTTTCCAGCTTAAGGGGTGTTCAGCTGAGTGTTGCAGAAATACCATAATTTCCTGGTCATATATCACCAGGTATCTGGTACATATGGTATCTGAACGAGGCTACAAACCACTCTCCATCGAGTATTAACTGTCCTGATGCCCCTTGCACTCGCACCACTCCCTCAAGGCAAAATAGGTTATACGCTTTATTGTAGTTCATATTCCTTA
The DNA here is from genome assembly GCA_031894815.1 of Creontiades dilutus. Taxonomy (NCBI): domain Eukaryota; kingdom Metazoa; phylum Arthropoda; class Insecta; order Hemiptera; family Miridae; genus Creontiades; species Creontiades dilutus. Next base: position 1,785,257 of record JAVIWC010004007.1, read on the forward strand.
CCAAGAATATAACTGATTTTGAAAGTGTTTACTCCAGAAGCAGAATCCTGCTGAATCGTCTACTCCAATCTTGTCAATATTCAGCTGTTTTTGTCAATTCGTCACCTCCCTAATAGGAACAGACATAAGATCATGCTTGTGGTTTACTCAACTATGTTTTGTAATGTGGTAAACCCCTGAAAATACAGTAAACTTTTCTTCTACTCTGCCAAACAAACAGATTCTGAAGAAAATTTCCTCTAAAATCTACATCAGGTGTAACTGTTCCTAAAAAACAACTTCCATTTTCGTTTTAACTCTTTGGCAAGAACACAACAGATTCTGAAAGTCTTTCTCTCTAGGTTATAAAAAGCAAATTGTTTACTAGCCCGTAGCTCAAAGACAGCGTAAAAGAAGCCCACTACAAGTATAAACACCCTAACACCCAATCAGAGCGACGTGGTACGAATGAGATCTGGAGTTTTACGAGGATCAATAAACCAGGGTTCCGAATAGCTCTGCATTAAATTCCAATTGCGAAGGAGAACAGCGGTATTAGCGAGAGAATGGGGCGGTAGACCAATAACCCAAATATCGTCGTTCATCACCGTCGTTCGCTTTTGTAAATGGAAATCGATAGCGACCATCAAAGCCGGGTTTCAATCGCAAATGGAAGGTCTAGACGGGGAATTCAGGAAGTGAAGCAAAAAAGTGGTGTTCAGTCAAAAAGTGTTCATATTTCTGCACTAGTTGAGGACGGATTTAGCGAAGCTAAATTGGTTTGGATTGTATTTGTTACGACATCCTTCAGCTTAGTGCCTTGGTCGTGTAGCAAGACTTGGTCTGGAACAGGGATACCCTACTAGAATTGATCCTGGGAGAGTGTTTGAGAGCCTCAAATGACTGAAAACAATAACCAAATACAAATCTCTGGCATTTATATGCGATTTCAAACCATTCTGAGACCGAATCTCTAAAGAAAACCGTATTTGAATGTGCAGTTCGTTCTTTATTCTATCCTAATTTTAATCAAGCTGTGCAGAAGATTTACAGAAATTTTGAGTTTCGGAACAGATACGTATTCCGCACTTGATGTTCTATTTTTGGATTTTCTAAACGCTAGGTGTGTGCATTTTCTTAATCAAAAATTGACTTCTAAGGACCCTAATAAATAAAACATTAGTTTCTGAAAACACTTGAACTTTTACTCCATTTCCAAAAAACGTGAAGGAAAGTGTCAAATTTGAGGAAAACTTGCAAATTAAATCTGCTTTCCGATGATACGTTCAACATTACGGTTATGTCTCGTTTTAATCGAGGAATTCCAGCTTGAACGTCATTTTGGAATATTTTCACAAGTTTTTTTGGAAGTTTGGAAGTTTTTCACAAGTGTCAAATGGTTTATTAACAGTTCAAAACATCAAATTTGCGATTTCAAATCGGTTTTACTGAAAAATGCCATTTTGCGGGCGAAATCACTTTAGGCAAGGTTAAGGTTATGCTGTTTTTGGTGCTACATCTCGAAGTTAGTACATAAACGTTGGGTTTAAATGTTTTGTACTGTTAACCCGTTTCACACTTCAAGAACAACTTCCCGGATTTAATAATTTTTCCATATTAGACTGTTCGATCTTATGCTATTTTCATCCTTGGGGTTTCTTTTTACCTGTTTTAGAACGTACGTTACGTATTTTAGAACGTTGACTTGAAGTGGCCAGGATTGATTCACTCACGCCTTATTCATTCACAAATTGAGGGTCCCAAAAAAAGTGGTTAAAATTTCTTTCAAAATGCCTGACTATTTGTTTCCTCGAAGGGCATTTTAAAATGCTTTCCGTTTCATTCTACAGCTTCACTTTCTAGAAAATTATCTCATACGAAACTATCGGAATCACTTTTTCTATACCACTTTGGTGAGTGACAGGAATTCGCGAGAACAATACCAAATTACGCGACCACCAAGTTCCACAGTAAACATGACTCATTCTTCCTTTGAGAAGGGCGTTGAAGCGTGAGACAGTAATGAAGCCGAACGTTGAGCAAGACCCAATATCGTTCTTCAGTAGTTGGTCATGCGCTCTATTTTTTTGCATTACAGCAAACCGCAATTTTTATGGTTCTAAATCATTCTCTAGGCGAGAGTGTCTGTCGTACAAGGGCAAGGGAAATGTCGGGGACAACTCAGGCAAGCAAACCTCCAAGTCGATGGCCTTCGTGATAGTTTAATAACAATTGGTGTTGTACATATGCCGATCACAATACTAAACATCCAGTGCGAGGCCTCTTACTAATTTCTTTATTGTTAGCAGTTGCATCACAATGGAATGGGTAATTAAATTTCCCTTAATTTTTACAAATTAAATCCGTCTTAGAGCATTTTGAAACGATTCCAGGATTTGGAATTCTTAAAACTTTCCTCATTAGCTAGAATTGGGGTGGTTCACGATCCATAATCTAAGTTTGTGTTATTATTGCTTCCAGAGTCTTTCACTTTCGGGAGGTGAACAATTCTTTTCCACCAAAATCAAAATTTCCACTCGCATTTCGCGTTTCAGACCATTCTGAACAACTTTCTCTTTCTCTCTGTTTGTCTATCCGCGCGTAACATCCAAATTCCTATAGTTTTCATCGGGTTTTGATGAAATTTTCAGACAATTTGCGAGTTGGTGGCCTCCTGCAGATGGTGGCCTTACATGGACTCCTTTGAATTTCATTGCTCAGAAATCAATATATAAATTGCTTATGCGGGAACGTAAAATCTACCAAGCATAATTTTCCCAGGTTCTGGTGGTCCGATCTCACTCAAATTTACAGTGTGTTCTGGGAAAAACGGCCTGATAACCTCATATCAGTATAATTTCTCTGTATTGTATTATTAGTAGCTACTGCGCTTGCGCGAACGTAAAGTCCTTTTAACAAGCCTAATCCCTACAGGTTTCATCCGATTTTGATGGAATATTCAGGGAATGTGCGAGTTGTAATGTAGATCCAAAGAGTTTCATTGCTCACAACTCTACATCTATCTATTTGTGTATGCGAAAACTTAAAATTCGAAAGTCATAATTTTCTCAGTGGTTCGACGTGCTAAAATTGTTAAGGTAGTCGGGGAAGAACGATCTAATAATCTCATATCAATTTCAACAAGATCGTATCATCATTTTATCCACCTGTCAGACTCGCAATACATGTCGACCAACCTTTTGAAGGCGTTGATGTATGCTGGAACATCTCCCACGGCATTTCTGGCCCATGAATCGTTGTAACAAGCTTAAATTCTAGATCTTTCGAGAATATCTAAAACATTTCAAAAGATCTCCAAGTTCATGTTACCTAGACATGTTACCTAGATATGTTACCTAGGAGGATCTGTGAGCCACACTCAACTTTTTATCATTGATAATTTGGATTATTCTTTTTTGATGTGGTAGATTAGCGCCTTCCTCCGTTTATTGACCTCATTAGAGCTTAGTTGTTGCCTTTATTACATTTAGTGTGGAATCTCCTTCATGAGTCAACCTATAAGTAATTGCAATCTCGCAAGTGGAAATGGTTTCATGTGGTTTCATGTTGATTGTTAACATGATAATTTAATTTTATGGTAGAATTCTGTAGAAAGGGGAAACTTTATGGGATTCTAGAAACTGCAACTCATGCTGATTCCTGATTTTTTGCCAGAAAGTTATTTTACGTTTTTCGGCAACAGGCCTATAAGAAAATCAAGTAAAGTTTCCTGTATGGAGCGCTCCTTACATTGCCATGCCCAACAAAAATGCATTTCGCTTCAGAACGTGAGGCCCCCACACTATTTGCATCTGCAAACGAACAGGAAATAAAAGAAGTGGCGTTTCGAGCCGTAACACATCCTGCTATATTGTCCAGTAACGATCTTTTCCGAGCAAACAGCCCAGAAGAAAGCGGCGCCATTATTCGCACACTCGAATCAATGGTTTGATTGAAAAGGGAGGAAAAAAAAGGCGTTCAGCCCCGCCATTCCACTGTCTTCGAAGGTAATTTTCTTACGTTCGACAATAGCTTCCAGGGCACCTTACATAACCAAGGGGCCATGTCGGACCCTCAGAATCCCGTGTCGGTGGAGCAACTTGGACTGGGGTAATCTTGTAACAACAATGAAGGCAGCAGTTTTGAGATGTTGTCACGTAATTCTGAAGCGGTGCCAACTCCTTTATGTCTGCGTTCGATAACATTTCGCCTTTTGGGAGTTTTTCTACGTGTTTCCACAACCTTTTGCCAGGCCTAGAATGGAAGTGTCATGTTCCCTGTTATAAAGTGGGGCTCGGATTATTGATAACTAAGAGATCACTGAAGCTATCTTGGAACCCCACTACAAACGAAAAAGTTGAAACATTGAGCTTAAACCTTAAAAAGAACAATGAACTCGAACTCACAGAAATATGAATACAGCTGCTCAGAAGTGAATAGAATAGATAAGTTAAGACTTCAGGATGGTATAGAATGACTTTGAAAACAATATTTTCTCATTCCCTGTAAATTTTTGTTTTGTTTGATTATTTTCGATAATGAACCTTTGTGATCGACCAAGAAACAGTTCTTTTACCCCTTCATAGAGGTTGTTGGCATAAGTTTCAAGATAAGTATAAAAATATTTCATTTCAAGATAATTTAAAAAATCGAATATAAAAGATTCCTTCCGAGGGTTTTCTTCAAAACTGCTGGACCAAAGTTAACAAAAGTTGACAAAAAAATTCTATACCGGCCCGCGATGTGACAGTAATCACGGCATCTTGATAAATCAACCCTAAGGGACACTATTTAAGAATTAAACTATTAACAAATCGAAAATTCAAAAAACTTTCGAAGTAAGATGGTAGTTTCTTTGTTTGATTCGCTTGGAAGTTTTAGTTCCGAGAATCTAATGACCACTCCGGTTCTCATACGGTCATCCGTTCGCTCGCAAATCGCATGTCTGTCTTAAGACACAAGAGTGGATGCTAAAAAAAGTGACTCAAGACAGACTCGTTACAAGATGGATACTGTAAGCAAATATGAGCCATACCGCTGTCTCCATCGAGTTGTTAATCTAGTATATAAGATTTCCGTGTCACAGTAATAGTCACCGTACGCCTCCGAAACGGCTTTACCGATTTTCACCAAATTTTATATGCGTATTCAGTAGGTCTGAGAATCGTCTAACATCTATTTTTCATACCCCTAAGTGATAAAGATTGTTCACCCTTAACATTTTTGGTTTATTATTCAGTAATAAATTGTAATCGCTCTTGAAAAAAAAAAAATTCTAATTCCCCCTGAAAATTTCATGGTTTACTTTTCAAAGGGTGTAGAATCCAAATCTGCCATAAAAATGTTTCCGGCCGTACGCCGTACGCACGATTTCTCCCAAACGGCTGGAGCAAAAAATCTGAAATTTTCAGGGCCCCAATTCTTTAGCCAGCTCTCTCAATTAATTTAAAGTGCCCTTTAAGGGTTGTCAAAGTTTTGTAAAATACCTCAAAAAAAAAATCAAGCCGGCCTAAATTTGGACTTTTTTTGGAAAACTTTCCATGAGGAATCGAATGAGCTCCTCCCCAGGTCCATAGCTCAAACCATTCCCGATGTATGGCCCGATTTATGGTGCCAACATTTGCGTCCACATTCACTACATCACTAATTTACTGCGATCAAAACTAAAACAACAGGGTTTTTTTGTTGTTTTGTCGTGATCGCAGTAATGTGGATACTGGAGTGAACTCCTAAAAGGGTTTATAGCCGATACACGGGTTGAAGCATTCTGATATACTTGCTCCGTCTTACGAAATTTAAAATTTTCAAATAGAATATTTTTCCATTGTAATCGCTCTTGAAAAAAAACGCTGCAGATTCTTACATTGCGGCTTATTATTCAATGATCCAGGATTTGAATTTCTACTAAGCTTTGGAGTGTGCGTGTTTCACAGGATAGAGCGGTTATTGAATTTCAGGAGATATGCCTAGAGCACTTAAATCGGTTCTCAACCAAAATACAAAAATTATTTGGATTGATCAGTTGATCATATTTGTGTGCCTCCTGAAATTCAATAATCGCTCTATCACCCGTGAAACACGCACACTCCAAAGCTTAGTAGAAATTCAAATCATGAATCATCGAATAATAAACCCCAGTGAAAGAATTTGCAGCGTTTTTTAAATTTTTGGACGAAATTTGTTGACTTTCTCTTTTTATAACGTGGCATTAAAAATACATATAACCCTAAATTTTAACTTTTTTATCACCAACCCCTATGCTTTTATGACCATTTTAGTAATTTAATCATTATCATGCTCGATAACTGATCAATTATAGTGTTTTCTACTGTACTTCGATTAAAATTTCCCTTAGTTTATTGCAAATCTAATATTTTTGTAATGAAAATAAACATTTATTTTTATTATTGAAGCTTAATCCCGATATATGCTTAGTGTAACCAATCTTAGATTCTTAAAATTTGCCGCGCCTTTACTGGTGAGTGAAATGCCACGCTATACCGGTGTCACTTTTCAGTTAACTGCACGGAGTAGGGATGGTAATCGAGCCGGTCTCCTGTTTCTTTTTCTCACTCCCTACACAGTTTTCGGCTATCGTTATAGTTTGTGCGTCAAGTGTGGTAGTAACGTTTAAAATTATCATATTGCTATCTTACTGTACCTCTCATATTATTCACAATAATAAAATGATTAGTTTCAAGTGTATTTGGCACGATTAGTTCAGTTAATCAAGTTTTAGTTAAACAAGTGATTTACATAACCTTAAAAGTACTCGACACGGGTCACGAGCTCCAATCAAAAACGGCTTTTGTGTTGTAAGTATACTTTTTGTATAAAATGATCTTGTTTCAAATTTGTTCTTCATAAAACTAATATTTTTGCTATGGTACTGGCCGTAATTACAACTATAACGTTTTCTAGAAATAATTTATAAGTCAAAACAAAGTTTACCGGGGCAGCTAGTAAGTTTTACATTTTTGCAGATAAGGGAAGGGTAGAAAACACCTATCTACCTTGTCTAGTTTTACTTTGTCTAGTTAAATTTCAGTTGTTCTCCTCGTGTATTTGTATGTCTGTATAAATGAAGTATTACACACCGATGTGGGGGTTGTGATATCAGTTTTGTTTCCTACAATGGAACTAGTCAAGTTTGGTGTTCACGGAGTTATATTTTAGACGGTCATTCTACAAGTCAGTTATAGCCATATAGATGGGATAATTCTTTTTATTCCATCTGCAATACAATTACAATCCATGGAAGCTCCAAGTTTAGACCACAAACCACCTCTGATATACGTAGGTGAGAGATTTACGTGGAAAACTTAAGACAGAAATAACAAAACATTTGTGTAATAATTTACAGCATTTTCCATGGTGATAGTCTGAAAGAAGAGATGTTTTCTTTACATTGTGCACTTAGTTTTTGTTTAAGAGGGATTGATGTACCAGTAGTGAGTAGAATGCCCAGCATAGATACGATTTGGATAGCATGTAACTACCAAATGTGTTTGAGTTTTGTTCGTGTTTCTTTAATTTATAACTTCCACTCGCAAGCTCATTCCTTAGTTTTAGTTTTTTTGGCGTGGGTGTTCTTGCATGTTGCCATTTTCATCAAATAGATCTCAAAATCGGTATATGTGTTAATTGAAATACGACCAACAATACAATTTTACGTAATACGTTATAGTAAAACAATAAAAAAATGTCCTCTTATGATGTTTAAAGGGAAATCAAATGTCTTTTTCAGCACATTCCAAAAATATAATCATGTAGGTTTTTTCTCCTGTATCTTCAACAAAGATGTTAAAGATGCTTCCGGGTCTTGCATCAGTGGGAAAAATGTTCTGATTTGACCATATTTTCTACACTCCATCATGACATGTTCCATATGTTCCAAAATTCCGCATTCCTCACAGAGTTGTGAATTTGCAAAGTGGTATAGCAAAAAAGTCCTGTTGAACAAATCATGTCTCGTTCTCAATCTAATAAGAGTTGAGAGTTTTCCTCTTCCAAGTTCCCATTTTCCGTGCCATGGTTTGAGGTGTACCGTTGGCGTAATGGTGAAATGGAAGTAACCTGTCATGTAAATATCACACAAATTGCCTTCTTGTTCAATAGCACCTTTGCTGGAAAAGTTTTTTCCAAATGTTCCTGATAGATGGCAGACTGCATTCATTCACTTCGTCCTTAAACAGATTCTTTGCGAGAAAAACCCGCTAATTTAGTTTTTCATTAAATTGACGACGCCAACTGTGAAATATAAAGCAGAGAGAACCTGAGTGAACTTCTTCGACGCTGGTTAATTCCCTGGAACGGAAGCTCTTTGCATCTTGAAATGTCAGTTTTTGTCCCGTTGAAAAAAAGGCTTTCCAACTTAATTTCCTCGTCAACGAGGTTTTCTTGAAGTTCTTGCCGAAGTAAATAGCTACAAAGTAGGCCAATAATTATTTATGGTGTTGAAATTAGTCATTAATTTTAGATAAATATTCCTATTTTTATTTATTGCAAATTTTCTGAATGATGAAGATATTGCAATAGCTCTGAACATTTTAAAATAAAACGCTGCAAATTCTTTCTCTGGGGTTTATTATTCAATTGGCTTGCGTTCATGATTTGAATTTCTACTAAGCTTTGGAGTGTGCGTGTTTCACAGGTGATGGAGCGATTATTGAATTTCAGGAGATATGCATAGAGCACGTAAATCTGTTCTCAACCAAAATACCTATTTGAATTAATCAGTTGATCATATTTGTGTGCCTCCTGAAATTCAATAATCACTCTATCACCTGTGAAACACGCACAATCCAAAGCTTAGTAGAAATTCAAATCATGAACGCTAGCCAATTGAATAATAAACCCCAGTGAACGAATTCGCAGCGTTTCATGCGTATCAGAACGCTTCAACCCGTGTATCGGCTACAAAGCCTTTTAGGAGTTCACTCCAGTATCCACATTACTACATCACTAGGTTACTGCCATGAAAACATAAACAAAATAATAAACCAAAATTGTCTACTCCTTTCTTAATCGAAATCTGTTTTGAGCTATTATCAAATGATTTCAGGATTTAAACGATAGTGATAACTCGATAGGATTGAGATACTGCCAAAAAATCAATCATTCCGAAAAAAATGATGAGAATGTTGAAAAACACGTTTTGAGCACAGTTAATTGGTTGAATTTAAAAAAATTTACTTCAAAAAACATAAAAATAATGTGTAAGTAACTAATTAAGTAAGTAATTTTGGTTTACAATATATTTGTACACAAAGTGTATTTCAACTTAATGTAAGATAGAATAAAAAGGATATTAATTTATTGACAGAACTAAAATACAGGTCAAAATATCTTACAAATTTAAAAGTAATTTTTTCTGAACACCAACCAAGCCATACGAACTTGTGGCGGCTGGGGGGGGGGGGCTTCAGTTATTCTTCTTGCTATAAACAAAAATCTTCAAATATAAGAAAAAAAAACTCTACAGGTCAATTTTCTTGATTTTACTCAAAATATCCTTTCTAAAATGTGCAAAACTATTGAAAGTGTCAACTTTATGAGTGTTAACCCATTCTATCATAGTGCACAACTTCAACTTTTGGTTTATTATTCAATAATAATCGCTCTTGAAAAAAAATGCTAACCTCCCCTGAAAATTTCATGGTTCACGTTTCAAAGGGTGTAGAATGAATCTGCAATAAAAACGTACGCCGTACGCACGATTTCTTGAAGCAAAAAAGTGAAATTTTCAGGAAAAATCCATGTTGGTCCGGCGACGCCCCAATTCTTGAGCCACGTCTCTCACATAATTTAAAAAGCCCTTTAGGGGTTGTCAAAGTTTCGTAAAATTCCTAAAAACCACAAAAAAAGTCAAGGCGGCCTAAATTTTCGCTCTTATTGAAGAACACTCCACGAGGAATCGAATGAGCCCCTCCCCAGGTCCGTAGGTCAAACCATTCCCGATCTTTGGCCCGATTTATGGTGCCAACATTCACGTTATTTTGGTTTATTATTGCTTTTGTGTTGATATCAGTAACATAGTGACGTAGTGATGTAGTAATGTGGATACTGGAGTGAACTCCTTAAAGGCTTTGTAGCCGATACACGGGTTCTTTCTATGATTTTTTATCAATTTTCTTGATTTCTTCATATCCTTTCACAGGTGATAGAGTGATTATTGAATGTGTTCTCAACCAAAAAACCTATTTGGATTGTTCAGTTGATCAACTGAAATTCAATAATCGCTCTATCATGTGTTACGCACACTAATCAAATGGTGAACGCAAGCCAATTGAATAATAAACCCCAGTGAAAGAATTTGCAGCGTTTTCCAGTTATCTGTAATGTCTTAGGCTGAGATGGTTGTGTACAACTTTTGATCGTGTCTTGTGAGTTTTTATCGTATACATCTTCACTTTTTGAGGAACTCTAATACAACTTTGTAGTGGCGTTATTTTAGTAGTATTCGTAAGACATTTTATCGTATCTTAGGAGATGTAATTTTGGTGTGTCTGGCGTATTCGAGAATTCCCTCGTAATATTCCCTCGATTGGAAAAGGAGGAAAAAAAATGTCCTGCCCTTCATAACGCCGAGCAAATAAATAAAATCGAAGGGGTTAAAATTGCATTTCAGTTCCAGTTCTTTCCGCCATTTATCGTCTTGCCTCCCCTCCCGTCATATCGGAGGAAGGAGGAGGAAATAATCTGGTTTCCGTTCTCGAAGCAAATCACGTACAACTGGAGAACCCTAGGAAAGTGATATACCGACGCGGATGCCTTTTGCCCCCTTCCCACTGGGGCAAAAAGGTCGATATGGAAAGGAACTGAGGGGTCAGACAGCAGCCTTGCCCGCAGGGATACGCATAACGCTCCCAACAACTGTTCCATGATGTATACATTTTCCATATACTCCTATAAAATATTTATACATTTCCGATATCAAGCTGGTTTCTTTGGGCAATGGTTTGTTACCTATTGAATAGTTGGGTATCCCAAAACCATAAAATGAACGCCGAGCGTAATAAATTATTCGTCCGTTTCAAGATTAGTTGCAAGATTTAGAAGATGTGGGGGACAGGTCTTACTGCCGTTGGAATGTGGTTAAATTTGCATCATGGCTTTTGAGGTCAGTTACGTACCTATGTAACACTGTAAGTTGATTTTCTAAGCTTCAGAGGAGCAGCTCTTGTTTTACTACACGTTCTTGGGTTAATGTAAAAATGTTATTTGTCCCATATACCCTCGAGAGTATGGTTTGCGGGCAGAGCCTCATAACGCCCAAATCCCTCCAGTTGAAGAGTTATCCCACTTGCAACCCAGACAAATTTTTGCTCTCATCGCGCAATCACTGACAGAGTTAATCACTCGAGACCACCAAAGTTCTGCTGCTTTATCATTCTCTTTAGGAATAAGGAAACACTAATCAAATATAGGAATTCCATAGTGTCTGCTATCATGCAATACAGGAGGTGATGTGTATGGAGTAGTTGCCCCTTCACAGGGCTGATGCGTTTATGCCCACAACACTCAGAGGATATTGCAGAGGCTAGAGGGCATCAGTTTATGCTCTGGGACAACGGATTTAAGAATCGGAATATCCATCACAAGTTTCTCCTGGATTCGCAAGTTTTCGCAACCTTTTCCTACTGTTTCTTGAAACTGAGACTGTGAGGGAATTAATGGAACCAAGCGGAGAGTCGAACCATACTTATTTTTAATTTTGAAGTATGTAGGCATCACTTTAAAACTTGTTGTAAAAATGTTGGAGTGGACAAAGCAAAGTTTTGAATTTGATGTAGGAAGTGGCGTTTGACTTGAAAAATTATGAATTGGACTCGGGAACTGTTGTCTTGACTTGGTACATTTTGAAGGTGCCTCAGGAAATGATGAATTCGATTGGAAAAATTATTATTTTTCTTTTCGTGATTTATTAATTGCTACTGAAAAATCAAATACATTTCATCTAGCACTTTTACATAATATGTACACTCCAAGAGGGTAGGTTTACAGCAAAATCTAGCCCTTTATTATATAGCACTGAGTTCGATTGCACTTCTATTAACACAGCACAACTAAATCCGGTGGTTTGTTTCGCTTGAGACGGCGGATTTCAAATTCGTTGTCCGAAACTCAGAGCATCTCTGGATTCTCATGTTAGTGGAGGCGATGTTCATGCTTCCTTGCGTATTTTGCAATAATTTCATAGACTGTCTCCGTCCCCAAATCTGAATATCATCGTTTCGCATGTACCAAGGGGCTCCAACTATACTTATCAGTATTTCATTTTGAGAGTTTTGGATCTTCTCAATGTTTGATTTCTTGGCACAGCCCCAGAGGGCGAAATCTGCTTATATATATGCAGTTTGTTGTGAAGAGAGAGATGGGAATTCCTTCCCATTAGCCAATACATCCTTCTGTACCTGATTTTAAGTTCTTCTTACTTCTTTTCTATGTGTTTATTCCAGTTTAATTTTGAATCAAGTGTCAAACCCAATTATTTAACTGCTTCAGTATGCGGTATTTTATTAGAATTGATCTCAACATCCAAGATTGGGTTTTTTCGGTTAGTAAAGTTGATGTGGGCTGATTTTGATTCGTTCAGCTTCATTCTCCACATTTTGGTCCACTTAGAAACCTCAGTAGTAGACGTCTGTAGTTTACGTGTTGCAGCTTCTATATCATCTCCAACAGAGAGGATAGCCGTATCATCTGCAGAGGTGGCAACAGTTGTGCCTTCTTGTTGGGTTAAGTCCCGTGTGTACAGGAGGTAGAGTACTGGCCCTAAGACAACTACCCTGCTTTTATGGGCTTCAAGCCGGAGTATTGGTCATTTTGATTCACCCTGAAAGGTCCATTTTCAAGGTAGGACTTCAGTAGTAAGTAGTACTGTCTTGGGAGATCCCTGTGCAGTTTGTACTCTAGTCCCTCGTGCCGAACCTTGTCAAAGGCTTGAGCCACATCCGAGAGGATAAATTATGACTTTCTCTTGGGAAATGTTGGTTATAACTAGGAAAATCTTGGGTTTGAGATAATAAATGTTGAATTGCTCTTGTGAAACAACGCATTTGATTCTTCAGAATGTTGAGTTTGTCTTGAAACGTGATGAATTGTTACGAGAAATGTAAAGTTCAACTTGAAACGTGATGAATTTGACTTGGGGAACGGTGTAGTGAACAGTTTGAAGTGAACATGGGAACTGTTGTGGACATGGGGCATTTTTAGTTTAACGTGAGAAGTGATGGAATTCGTCTTGGGACATGTTGAGTTACAGTAGGAAAAATGTTGAATTTGACTTGAATTATTATACATTTGACTTGAAGAATGTTGATCATAACTAGGAAAATGTTGGGTTTGAGGTAGGAAATGCTGGATTTGTCTTGTGAAACATTGCATTTGATTCGGGAAATGTTGATTTGTCTTGAAACGTGATGAATTCGATTCGAGAAATGTTGAGTCCAACTTGAAACCTGATGAATTTGACTCGGGAAACGGTGAAGTGGACATGGGATATGTTATGTGAACATGGGAACTGTTGTTGTGGACATGGGACATTTTTAGTTTTACATGAGAAGTGATGAGTCTTGGGATATGTTGAGTTAGAGTCATTTACCCTTCAAGCAGCAGCTATCAAGGAGTGCCCTCCTCGAATAGTCAAGTTGAGGGAATCTCCAATCATCGCTTCAGATGAACGGCATAAAACGTTCAACTCTATTAGAGTTCGCAGCTTAGACGCATGCTCCCATTCTTGATGAGAACTGTCACATATTTCACGCACTATAAATTAGCTCCCTCAAACCTTTGATTTCTTCCTATTCACAAGCGAGTTCACCAATTGGAAAGGGAAGAATTGGAATTTGAGTTCGTAAGTCTTGCCGCCGTACTAACGCGTACCAGGAATGTCGATTGAGCTTTACGTGTGTAATGCGTAATGTTAGGAGCGTGGTAGTTCGCCGTTCAGTTTGACTGCCTTCGCTTCCTTGAAGTTCCTTCGTGTCATTCGATTCAGCCTTTCAACGTTACACCCCACATAAGATGGATGTGTTACCTCCTCGCGCACGTGATAGAGATAGCGCCCTCCACGAAGCGGACCTTGGGGATCATTTCGCGTGTAACAATATTTCTTCATATCGCCTAATTAAGACCATGGAAAGCCTGGGGTATTGAGGGCAATAATCGATTAGTTCAACGGAAGTAAAAGTGAGTCCTTGGGTTTATACAAAGTCGCCAACCGAAAATCCCTATTCTCTCCTCCGCCATAGCGTAGCAGGAAATGTTGATGAATGGATAACGTAGATTTCAAGTACGACATATATGCTCATACACATATTTGCGAAACATACGTTATACCAAAATAATTTTTTCAGATAGTACCGCTAAATGTGAGGAATTGCTCCATTATAAATCGAAAATTGTAGCCACAAAAAGGAAAAGTATTTTTAGGTGGGCTCTGTATTAACCAAAACTTCTTAAATTTTTAATCACTGGAACGATTAAAAACTGGGGTGTTTTTATCCCTATGGGGTGACAGCATGATAGGCTGGCTCTTATTCGTATTCACACTGTTTCTTTACTTGTTGATCAACAACTAAATTTTATATACAAATTTTCTAAAATAATTTCTCTTGTGTTAATGCATTTAGTGAAAACAGGAGCTCAACTTGAGCTGATGGCTTTTTAATCCATATTGCTTCCATGTTAACGTATTACTGCTCTCTACTTATGGTCTACCTGTATTATGCATGTAACTAGGTCCTGTAGGATGCTTGGTTTTCACTTTCAGAAAATGAAAAAATTGTAAGCAAGGAACATACTTCGGTCATTAACTAACCGACCAAAAGGGTCTCGTTTTTGTGCCACGAAAAACTATCACACATTTTCTGAGGACTTTCTCGTACAACCAAACCGTTGTTCGGGATATACAACTTTCGCAGTGTTCATCTCACAGAAATCGTTTCGGAAAAGCTCCCGAATTATCTTGCGTTTTCATGTTGTAGTTTGTTTATTTGCTAGGGATTTATCCAATAACGGGATGTTATAAATGGCCACTAAAAAATAATATTGTGCCGGTTGTAATACTTGTTTTGTTGTCGCATCACAAGCGCCATAAAGTTCGGTTAGTCCTCATTCACCGATCAGTTCACTCCAGCCGTCTACCGGCGAAGCTTTGTCCTGGGCCAGAGCGACCTCCTTCATGTATTCGTCATTGTACGCATGGATTGGGAAATGTGACCACTGATATAACAACCACACCAAAGAAACGTTAAACTACTTCCCAAAGTCGAAACATAGCAAACGTATAGTAGCGGATAAGAAATTAGCGAAAAAACGCAGTTAAAGCACGTTGAATGTCTTGAAGTTTGGTCATTAGCTATAAGCAAAAAGCATCCGGGGCTCCATAGGGATTGCCCTCTGGCCAGGACCGAGTTCTCTTCAAAATCGGAATTTCCATTCACGTTTTTGATGATTCAGAACAACTTTCGCTTCTTACCTGTCTGTCGTGTGTCTGCAGAACACTGTAACTCGCTATATTGCTACAGTTCCCGTCAGATTTTGATGATATCTTCAGGGAATATGTGGTGAAGCAATGGTCAACTTTCAGCGTAGTCGGGGAACAACTTTCTCAAGATATCATACTAATTTCAAAATAATCAACCATTATTAGCTACTGCGCATGCGAAGACGTGGAATCTTTGTACCAACTTTCAGGAAATGCGCAGTTTAGTAAAATCGACCAAGCATAATTTTCTCATTTGTAGACGTCCGACGTCGATCAAATTTGGAGGGAAGTTGGGGAAAGACGGGTTAATCATCTCATACATTTCAAAGCTATTGTACCCGCTACAAAGTTAGTTAGACAGACCCGCAATACATTTCGACTCCCCCATTTGAAGGCGTTGATCTGAGGAAAAATATGCCATGATATTCTTCATCTTCAAAGATTATTTATAACATTTTATTGATCTATACGTTGGTGTTTTCGACGAGAGGGACAAAAATGCCACACCCAATTTGACAGAAGTTTTTATTAGTTTTTTCATACCGCTTTCCATTTTTTCATACCCTGAAGGTCACCTCAAATAATATCTTGACATAAGTGTTTCATTCTTGTTCACAACCAGTTTTTATTTCCTCGTTAGTGTAGATGATAAGTATTTGCATCCCTCTGCTTACTGCCGGTCGGTCAGTATCTGATGCAATAGACGTTAAAGAAACACGAGCCAAGCGACCGCCGTATTATGACATTGTTCATCATTAAAGCAGCCCGTGATTATTTTCAAGATTGCCAACGAGGATTTGAAAGGGAGTTTGGTTCTTCCATTCGCGAATCTCATCATCCTGGCTGGCCGAGTTGCTGGAAGGGATGCGGGAGGCAGGTAGGGGCCACGCCGTTGCTACATCAGCTGGTTGAGGTTAATCAACTCTTGGCCTACCTTTTGACAATCGTCAGGAAGCGTAGCATATCGTGATTACACACTCCTCCAGTGAAAATGTCCGGGACATTTTTTTCCCCGTCCCTGACGGCAGATAAAACCTCGGTGGCTGTGTTTTAGAATTCATGGAGGCTAATTATCCATCCTTCACCCCTTTTGTGGAAAACAGGGCCACTGGGATTGCTGACTATTTGTGAGTGAGCACCGTAGAGGTTTCGGCTTCCAGAATTGTCTCTTAGCTTACGCGCCATATTTTGCTTCTTCATTATTTATTTATTAAACAAAAACTAGACAGGGTCCAATTTACAAGAGAGTTACAAAATAAATAAAAAATAAACCTTTTGAATTACCTCTTTACTCAAAAAGTGGTTTACAGGGGTTTCCTTGACAGTGTGAGGCCCCCTTCCCAAAATTTCTGCTCTGTGAAAAATGCTTTTCGTGTGTACTGCTGTTTCTCTTCATAACAAAGCCAACTCTACTTTCCTGGCCTTACCCATTTTGTTAAAGTGGTACCTTAAGGAACAGTGATCATGTTCACTGCAGTGACGAGAATCCACTCATATGCAAACGACACATTACCAACCGGTTTTATGTTAGGAAACCCGAAATGCAAAAGTCGGTTTCATGGAGACTTCTAGGTTTCACAGTCAGTAAATCATTCTTAAGTTACGCCACTTTACCTAAATATCTGCTGGTACATTAAACAATTAAGCTCGAAGAATTTTAGGGTGTTCTATAGTCACCTACTCGGAATCTCGCTTCTCAAATTTCTGCCGATGACGAACACGTATGCCAGTCACAGATCCTGATGTGTGTATTCTACTAATCTAGTTTATACGCAGAGGCAGTCCATCGTTTATGTCAACTAAACGGTTTGCTTCCAATATGTGCTACTAAAGTGAGTTGGCGTTCATTACTCATTTCCCTGCCAGATATCTGACCTGTTACGTTGGGTGTCTCACATGAGGGTGGGAGAGCGGTCTAAACGCGGAGGCAGTGATCTATTCTGTCGTCTAAACTGTTTGGTTCCGATATCTGATGCTAAACTGAGTTACCAGAGGATTGATTTAGGATATTTTGTTGTTTTTTGAAATGCGAGCAACATGATGAACACCAAACTTAACAAAGACACAGTTTTACCACTTTCTCAAAAGTATCTCGCACTTAATTGGTATTGAAGGGGGGAGGACTAGAGTTTTTCACTGGGCAACAATTTTACTGCCGCACCCACTCTTTGGATACGCTACGAAAACCCGTACATCTGTTTTTTATTTTTTTACTTCTTGAAATATAAAAAGGGGGAGTTTAATGACTCCGAGTCGTATTTTTAAAATTAAAGAAAGGATGATCTGCATTGGGGAGATCTCGTTTTGAAAATGGGGGTGGGTTTACTAAAGAACACCAGAGTTTTATTCGAAAAGAGCTGGTATGTATAATTTGATAGTATGCGATTTGTCTACTAGATTCAAATGGGGAAGATCCATTGCTTCGTTGAGGTATGTGTGTTCATAAAAATAATCCTATTCTTCCGTAAAATCTAGGAACGGGCATCTTTTCTGTCTGGAATGGTGATTCTTCCCGTTGCTGTCAGATTCCAAAAACCAATTCAATTCAATTAATTTCCATTATAATGTATCGCAAGGAGTTGCAAAAGGGATAAAACTGTTTGTATTTACCTCTAACAAAAGTAATAGAGTTCCGTGTTGATACAACGTAATGTGCAACGAAATACAGTTATGTTAGGATAATTAGGTTGGTTACATAATTAAAATAAGTACGAATATAATAGTGCTACTGGATCATGGTTGGGTCGAAATAAAATTACTCGTTCATTATTCACAAAATGGAGTACCTATATCTTCAGGCCTTTTTTCTGACTCACTCATTATTAATAATATACTTTCAGAGCATTGATTCTGCTGTTGAACTTATAGTGCACTCACATCCACCGAGGACGCCCTAAATTTGAATGCCTGGATGGTGTATCGGAATATGATCAAACATTTATCTACATTACCGCCCCATTACTAAATTTTTGATCAAATCAAGTGAATATCAATGGCGAGGGAGAAATATGATCTGGGATGTATCTTACAGGATTATCCCAGCTCACTCTATCCCGCCTCACTATATGGCTCATATCTGAACCAGCATTTTCCAGTTCATTTCCGACAAATTCCAGTCTATGCAGTGAGCCGTGCTTTCCATAGTGTATGCGTACTCATTGTAATATAGACTGACCTTTATAGTTCAATATCAGCTGGACAAGTAGTTGCTCCACTTAGCCAAAACCGGGGCCAGACCAATAATTGGTGCTGTTTCAGACCCATAAGAACACACTTTTGGGAAATGATTATTCCATCGCGACTTCATGCATGCCTCAATGTCTGATATCCTCAAAACTAACACCATCCACTTTCACGGGTTAACATATCTATTTTCTTATCAGGGTTTACTTATTATTAAAAATAATAGTTTTCACGATGTGCAGATCCAAAATCTGCAATGTCCATTCGCTCTATGGGCCAAAAAAGGCCATAGGATTGATGTAAATCATTTTCGCACATGGACTCCATTTCTGGGTCAAGTTGGTCTTAACTTCTATTCAGCCCCATCCCCTCACACGCTAGTTGCTATGGGCCAAAAATTGGTCAAACAACTTGGTTTTTTGAGGTTTTTACCGACAAACTGCCTATTGAAGGCAAGTGGGATGTCATTTCCCAGCATTTTTGCATGCAAGGTTTGACTGGGATAGGTTTTGGATCGGCAGAAATTAACCCATTGCAAATAATCGCAAAACCTCACAATGACACGAGCAATCATTTCCATTTCCATGTAATCATCGATGTCGAATCGATTGAGATGGGCACCAGTCCGACCTCATCTAACTTAGAAAATCTCATTTTAAGGGTAAAAATGTTGCAAACTGCAGTCAATTTCCATTTGTTTTGTTTATCATTTTTAAAAATAAACCTTTGTAGTATAGCAAATATTTCTTGAAAATCCTTGTCAAACTCTTTCAATTTACGTTCAAGTCGTGCAGATTCCAAATATGCAATGTCCCTCCTCCGTGTGGACCCATAAACAACCTTTCAATTGATGAAAAAAATCCGATTTGCTCACATGGACTCCTTGGGTCTACGACCCCATCCCGATCGCATTTCACGCATAGATGCTATGGACCAAAAACGTGATTTTGCGATGGTTTTACGACATAGAGGATTGTGTTGTAATTTCCTGGTAAATTTGGACTCAAAATCGACTGGGATAGGTTTCAGATCTGCAGAAATTCACCCATGGCAAATGATCGCAATCTCTGAACCTAAAAGTGAATCTCAAACCTCAAAATCAACGCAAAAGCCATCACGCGTTTCTTAAAAAAATAATTAACTAACAAATCTATCGGGATTGGTAGCGGGGGTTTTCTTGTCGATTCCACATCTTCGTTAGTGTTTCTTCGACTTCTCTCGCCGTTAATTTAATTGGACATAGCCGCTCCGGCGTGTCATTATTTATGGTTTGCTGAGAACTTTCTTCTCCAGGTGGAAAATGGGAAAAAAATCGGAGTAGATTACAAGAGAGAGCTTTCTTGCCGAGTGCACCAGCCGCGGGCACTTGGTGACTCAGGCTTCCCTAGCGGTGTCACCTCCTAACGGACCTTCCCAAGGCCTTCTCCTGCCTTCTTGCCCCTCCTACGTTCCGCTAGTAGGCGAACGCGATATGAGATCACCAGACATACAGTTGGGGGGCGCCTGTCCTTTTTTTCGAGTCGTTAATATCTCATCAAAAAATCCTTCCCCTTCATTACCATATTCAACATCATGTGGGCTTGTGAAGGGATTCTTATTCCGGAGTGGCTGCTGGATTTGTACATCGCATTATTCCTATCTTCCGTATGCGGTATTTCCACTGAAAGCATTAAAAGGATGCTGATCTAATGGTGGTTTTGGTTCGTTACTTTTGTGGAGTATTCATGTGATTCTATTCCCAAACGATGTTGATAAAAACCTAGCACTTGCCGCTTGAAGTAACATGATGTGTGACTGGAGTACATTATAGAAGACCTTAGCTAACCTACGAACTGTATTTTTTCTCGGAAAATTTCTTTATTAGAAACATAACATAACAACTGAGCATAGCCCATTAAGCTAATTTACATTAATACAGTAACTACAGTTTGTAAAGATAATAGCCCAATGGCAACTACTCTATATGATCACTTCAAACACTTGTCACATTATCACGCCACAAGGTCGAGAGGTTTTGTTCTATCCAGACGTCGGATGACGTTGCTGTTGTCTAAAATTCGTAAAGCTTCTGGTTCATATGTTGATGAAGCCTCTGCGCGTGTTTAGCGGCAAATAGTTCGATCACCTCACTGACTGGTTTTATCTTGAGGTGTAGATGGAGGTCGTCATTACGTACGTACCAAGGAGCGTTGACAATACTCCTTAGTACCTTGTTTTGAAACGTTTGGATTATTTTGATGTTGGTCTTTTTTGAACAGGTCCAGAGTTGAATGCCATATGTAAATACTGGTCTTAGAATACGAACTGTATGACAGCAATTATGAATACCAATCAATCTCCTCTCAACGTGCGCCCAACATAACAAACCTAGTGAAGTCTGAAAATATTAAATGCAATACGTATTCAATCATCATGCTGTTGCCAAAAAATAATAATTTCAAACACATGAACCCTGCAGTATTCAGCAAATCAGCAGAAAGGATAAGACTTTGTTAAAAGTGATGTTAGTTTATTATTTAGTTCTTTGTGTCGAAAATGCATTGTCTTTGAATGATTTGGGTACGTTGTCATTACCAAATAGGTTCTTTTCCCAAAAACGTTCAATGTTGAACATCGGTAATCGACCACGGAAAACAAATTGTAATCCCCACCACCTCCAAATGTATCCGTGGATTCTATAAATTTAATAATGTTTGGGATATTTTTTTAATCGTCAGTACCTTAAATACGGATCCATGTCGTTAGATCGAGACGCTTTTCATTTTAAACTTCACTAGATGGAGTAAACTTGAAGAAGAAAAAAAAAAAAAAAACACCCTTAATCCAATGAATCTTTACTAAGTGAAAAGTTGTCCAATTCGTCTCTGCTTCCGAAAAAAGTCTCGATCGATGTTTAAAGAACATTTTGCCTCCAGTTTGGCAGAATTGAACGAAAAAAGTATATTTCCAAAAAAAAAGGTCAGCTTTCTAAGACTAATTTCTTAGAGAAAATGAGTTTTGAATCGACGTTGTGCGCCCAAAATTGCTCGCTTCATAAAAATGCGTTTGGCGTAGGATTTCATATATATTCTTCCGCAGAATCGGGACTCCTCGATCAACAAACAAAGGATTTTCGGGCCCTTTAGTCGGAAGGACTGAATCATTGTGAATAGCATCTTATTAATTAAAGTGTCAACTGTTGATTCAGCCCGGAAACTTCTTTATCATAATAAAAATACCTCCTCCTCAAAACAAAAATGTAAAAAATACTCGGAAGCACACCTTATTTTATCTAAAACTAAAAGAAGATTTATATAGGTATTGAAAAATTCAAACGGACAATATTTGAGCACTGTCAGTGTCATTTACACATTTCAGATAGAAAAACGGACCATATTTAAATTAATTACTAGGTTCATTATTATTTACCTTCTATCTAGTGTAGTAATATATTGCTTCCGAGTCTACCAAGGTAGCGGAAGCATTGTTTTCACTTTCGGAATGTGAACATTTTTTTGTCTCCAAAATCAAAAATTCCACTCGCATTTTGCGTTCTAGACCTTTCTGAACAATTTTGGTTCCGTGTCTGTCTGTCAGCAAATCCTTGTTACGGGCAAAACTACATGAAGTTATAGTCCGATTTTGATGAAATTTTCAGGGATTGTGCGGGTTGGGATGTAGATGGTCCCCTATGATTTTCACGACCCCCGGATCAATAGTAGCCTCTAAGCATGCGCAAACGTGAAATCCTTGTTACGCGCATAACTCCGGGAGTTCTTGACCAATTTCGATGAAATTTTCAGAGATTGTGCGGGTTGGGGTGTAGATGGTCCCTTATAGGTTTCATGACCCCCGTATCAATAGTAGCCTCTGCGCATGCGCAAACGTGAGATCCTTGTTACGCGCATAACTCCGGGAGATCTTGACTAATTTCGATGAAATTTTCAGGGATTGTTCGTACTGATGTAAAGATGGTCCTCGTGAGTAATAAAGAGAAAATAAAGTTTTAGCCTCGAGCTTGGATCGAACCATATTGAACCATCATTGAACGAGTTGACTTTAGTCAATAATAATTTTCAATGATCTATACAGTCATGTTATCGATACGAGGAAGCTATGTGCCACACCCACTTGGCAGACGTTTTTTGAATGTCGTCACGTTAAACATTGTTGCAATCAACTTTAACCCCCCCCCCCCCAGAATTTCAATAACGCAGTCTGCGACACAGCCCCCCCCCCCCCTGTGGGCACCCCTTTATTATGAATAATGTACAGATTACGTCTAATGAATACAGATCATTGATTATCTGCTACAGAAATAATAAACCTTTGTTTAATAATTCATTCATAACTCATTCTATATCGCTAGTTACCCACTCAAGTTTTGTTCATTACAAAGAACTCGGTCGTGTTTAACTGATGATTAAGTTAGCTGTGGTCATCCAGCTTTTATCTCGTGTGCGATTACGTGTCAACTGAACGACTGGATGTGCCTTAGTAAATAATGAACCGGGTTGTCGTCAGGATGAGGCTCGGGCGTGATTAATTGTATCTACATCTCCTTCGAAACAGTAGGACCATTCAAACGTGGATGTCTAAAACGTTATCATCCCGCGTAGCTGGAACTCGGTGGCGCAGCGGATCATAAATCACAGCTTCATCTCTGAAACGGCGTTTCCACGCGTGTTTATGAATTTCCGTACCTCCTGCAATGGTTGATATCAATCAGTTAATGCACTGTTTACAATTGCTTGTATTTGGTAACGTACTTAGTGTTAAATTCTGTGAACAAATGTGAATCAAGTTTATGAATTAATTGACAGCTAAGTACTTACTAAAATAAAAAACGCTGCAAATTCTATCACTTGGGTTTATTACTCAATGATTCACGATTTGAATTTCTACTAAGCTTTGGAGTGTGCGTGTTTCACAGGTGATAGAGCGATTATTGAATTTCCGGAGATAAGCATAGAGCACTTAAATCGGTTATCAACCAAAATACCTATTTGGATTGATCAGTTGATCATATTTTTGTGCCTCCTGAAATTCATTAATCGCTCTATCATCTGTGAAACACGCACACTTCAAAGCTTTGTAGAAATTCAAATTATGAATGCGGGCCAAATGAATGAAATTGAATAATAAACCCCAGTGAAAGAATTTGCAGCGTTTCATGCATATCAGAATGGTTCAACCCGTGTATCGGCTATAAACCATTTTAGGAGTTCACTCCAGTATCCACATTCACTACATCACTAGGTTACTGCGATCAAAATAAAAAAAAAACTCTTGTGTTTGTTTTGATCGCAGTAACCTAGTGATGTAGTGAATGTGGATGCAAATGTTGGCACCATAAATCGGGCCATACATCGGGAATGGTTTGAGCTACGGACCTGGGGAGGGGCTCATTCGATTCCTCATGGAAAGTTCTTCGAAAAAAGTCCAAATTTAGGCCGCCTTGACTTTTTTTTGAGGTTTTTAGGGATTTTACAAAACTTTGACAACCCTTAAAAGGTACTTTAAATTAAGAGAGAGTGCTGGCTAAAGAATTGGGGCGTTGTAGGACCAATATTGATTTTCCTGAAAATTTCAGATTTTTTGATCCAGCCGTTTGGGAGAAATCGTGCGTACGGCGGACGGACGGAAACATTTTTATTGCAGATTTGGATTCTACACTCTCTGAAACGTAAACCATGAAATTTTCAGGGGGGTTAGAATTTATTTTTTTCAAGAGCGATTACAACGGTTTATTATTGAATAATAAACCAATAGTCGTATCAGGCAAAAATAAATCCTGGGCTTTCAACATTTTTTCCAATTTTTCACGTTTTTTGTAGTCAATGAATTTGTAAGAATTGATATCATAAATAAACGTAAGTCTATAAGTTATTTAATTTTTAAATGTTTAAAATTTAGTTTTTAAGTTCCTAATTGCGCTTTGTTTACATCAATACTGTTAACGCTCTACCGCGAAACAGACAATTATAAATAAATTTGCAGGGTGTCCCCCTACAAGTTCATCAAACTTCAAGGGTACGTTCTGGAGCGCATGTCCAAAAAAGAATGCATCATGCCACTTTTTCTTTTTGAGGCCTCGTTTTCAAGTTACTTCACTTTCAAGATATTTTTTATTTTTCCAACCTCAAATCACTAAAATGGCTGTAACTCTACTAAAATCTCCTCTCTCTAAAAAAAACTGCTCTCTAAAATCAATTTTTCCTACACCGTTGGAAAGAGCGTTAAATATGACTACACTCTTGGAGCGAAATAAGAAATTTTCAACATGACTTAGAACATGACAAGTTTTTCCGAAGATCAAATTTCGAGCATATATGATAAACAATCGACTATTTTCCTCGTTTCATCTTCCTGATAACGAACAGGTTTTGTAACTTTCTCTTTCCCAGGAAAAACTTCCCTAGAATCTCAACTTTCCAACTGTGTAAGAAAAACATTTTTCACATGAAATGTTATGAAGAAAATGACGTTTGAATATGGAAAATTTTGGTTTATACGGAGAAGTCGAAGTTTTTCACCAAAAATCAACTTGTTAATTGAAAAAAAAGATTGACAGAATTTTAAGCATCTAGTTTTACTGAATCGACTGATGACTCCTCTGGCCCCCGGTCACCTGCTCCCCCTCCCCCGACCCCGCCAGTGAAGGAATTCTACAACTCATTTCCAAGCAAAAAGCTTCTCAGGGCAAGCGATGGATATATTTGATTTTTCGTTCTCTACCTCCTGGACTTCAACAAGAAGGTTGCCACCTTTGAATTATCCTCTCTGTTGGAGAATATAGAAGCTGCAACACGCAAACTACAGACGTCCCGGTCAATATATATAATCTTTTTCAAAATCCCACATCAACTTAACCGAAAAAATGTTGATTGATCCGTTCGAATAAAATGTTTGAAGTAGTTAAGTACTTGGGTTTGACACTTGACTCCCTCATAGAAGAGAAGAAAGAAGAACTTAGTTCCATTCTAATGGGAAGGATTCATCTCTCTCTCCACAACAAACTGCTTATATATAAGCAGATCTTTCGCCCTATTTGGACCTATGGGATGTAGCTCTAGGGATGTGCCTGTGTGAAATCAAATATTAAGAAAATCCAAACCTTTCAGAATAAAAATCACTGAGAAGTTATTGGAGCCCCTTGGTACATGCGAAACGATGATTTTTGAGGATGGAACATACCATTATTGCAAAATACGCAAGGAAGCATGAACATCGCCTCCACAAACACGTGGAGATGCTCTACTTTTCGGACAACGAAGGTGAAATCCTGAGACGTCTCAAGCGAAACAAGTTTTGTTCTTGGATTTATTTGCTGCAAAAATTGTTTAAGATTTTGCTGTAAACTCTACCTCTTTGGAGTGTACCTTTATTAAACCCCAATATCTTACCATTGATTTTTCAGTGCAATTAATAAATCACGAAAAAAAAAATTGTGAATGCGTGGACATTAAACTAGTTTAATAAAATTTTAAGCATACTGAATCGACTGATGACTCTCTCTGGCTCCCCGGTCAATATATATAAGGGATTTTTCGTTTCCTTCCCCTGGTCGGAAGGGCTGAATTATAGACAACTCTAGTTCAGACTCAAATTAATCTTATTCATTGTCAGTCTTAAATGTTGATTGATCCTTTGTTGTTTGAGTGTGGAGCCTCGAAAATTTGCTAGGACTGAATTATAGACAACTCTAGTTCAGACGAATTAATATTAATCTTATTAATTGTCAGTCTTAAATGTTGATTGATCCGTTGTTTGACTGTGGATCCTCGAAAGAGTCACCATTCGATTCAGCAAAAAAAGATACACGAATTTCGATGCCAAACTTTTATTTTTTTGTAGCAAATCGATTTGGGGTTATCAATGGCGATTTCTGGATACAAACCCACGTTTTTCTAGATTCAAATGTAATTTCCTTCAAAATTTGAATGTGAAAAATGATTTTTTTCATACCAGTGGAAAACTGAGATTATGACGATGTTTTTTTCTTGGATGTGAGATTGACAAAACTTGTTTAATATGAGCATGAGAATACGTGGACAGTAGTTGTTTTTTTAATTCTCAAAATTTGGTTGTTTGACTAAATTGTCACGTTCCAAGTCATGTTGGCAATTTTTTATTTTACCTTAAGAAGAGAGGAAATTTAAAGCTCTTTCCAACGGAGTTCTCAAATTTGATTTGACTGGAATAACTCGCAAACCAAGCTCTGAGAGGAAAAGTCCATGAGGCAATTTTCGTTGGGAATGAGCTCCAGAAAATGCCCTTGTACTGTGATGAACACCCTGTCAACAAATGACATAAAATGGTCTAAACCTGTTCTCCAACGAAATCAACGTCTCATTAAAATGCTTGAATTTTCATCTCAAAATTATATAGGCATTGTGTTGAAATCTACATAATTGTTTCTATTTTATGAAATTAATTTATAGATAAAAGATAAATATTTGAACATCGTGTTACAAGTTTAGACTCTTCCATCAGATTATTTTCTTTTCATATCGTTTGTTCTGGCAGTTTTGTGTTGCCTTTATTTAGATTTAAAAGAAAAATTAATTACCAGTAATTAAACGTCTTAATCCATTACCGGAGAGCTTTAAACCCTGGAGCCGCCTACCTGCCCCCGGGGGCGGAATCCATCTTAATTAGCAAAGTTTCGCGAGGTTTATTTTTTTTTTTCACCACGCAGACGACCCCTCCCGCGCGTTGTGTCTACGGGTTAATAATGGATTAGCCTCCCACTCGCCTCGGAGGGATGAGGGATGAGGCTATGTATCGATTATGGCGGGGAGTCGGTTCGATGTATCGAATCGTTCCTGGCAACCCTCTCCTCTCCATTCCACTCCTCTTCCATCTCCTCCTATTGATCCTGGGCCCCAGGATGTGCTGTCGTGAGGGAAGCTGCTACATTCCCCGCTCATTTTCTTTCCTCCGCTCCGACCTACTTCCCTACCGACCTTTTTCATGGTAGACGGAACCGTCGATTTCCCATCAGCCTAACGACACTGCGATATCTCTCTTTTTTTTTAATCCTTTCCCAAGTGTTGTCGGCTATTACACTTGGTGATTTCCTATCACGCCAATGATTCAACTTCCAGCCTGAATGGCTGCTTTCATCAAATCGTGAAAATTCCCTGGTGAATTTCTGCAGTTGAACAAATTACTACCTTCAATTGAGGAGCTTCGTCCAGTGAAGGCATATACAGCAAAACCATGTATTCAAATACTGCTGGACCAAGTTTTCCAACAGCCATAATACGAACTGGTATGCAGAGTTGGGAAGCTAAGTTCAGTATGTACTTGAAGCGATTTCTTCAAGTACTTGAAATAATCTAATAATTTGAATCGCCTTTCGTTCAATTCAGATTGAGATTAGCTCCACGAATCGAATGAGAACACTCGGGTTGCCGTACGATCATCTGGACGCACCATGCCAAAACATCGGGATTGTGGTTGTTCTGAATTGAGGACTGAGGGTGAATTCTAGAACGAATGGCTGGCTACAGCCCCTATCATCTGATAGGTAATTTCCTATCACTCCAATTTCTGATGAACCAAGTTTTCCAACAGCCACATTTCAAACTGGTATGCAGAGTTGGGATAACCAGGTACATTGGGTACTTTGAAGTAATTTCTTCAAGTACTTGAAATAATCTAATAATTTGAAGCGTCTGTAGTTTGATTCAGATTGAAATTTGCTCCATGAATTGAAAGAAACTATTCGGATTGCTGTACGATCATCTGTTCACACCCAATTTCAAAAAATCGGGGTTGTGGTTTTTCTAACACGAGGACTGAGGGATGGCTGGCTATAGCCCCTAAGCATGCTGGATAACATAAGTCTATACTATCAATAACGATGTCCCCCAAGCTTCACATAAGTGGAGTAGCTCACGGGGATAGGAGCGATTCCTTCGCTTATATTAGTTTTATTACCAGTACGAAGAACCTTTGTAATCGACCAAGGAGAATAACAGTTCAATCTTCCCTGAAATTACTTGGTTTTCATTCCAAGTTAAGTAAAAATCAAATAGTACAAAACATCCGTCCACCTCCCGTAAAAGGTCCAGAGCTTTTCTGCAAAACTGCATGACCACAGAAATATCTTATCATCCATTTTCCGGGAAGGTGTTCTTGATCTAGCCCCTTAAGTTTAATCTAATTATCTGCAGTTTTCTTGTTTAGTGATTGCGTTGTGACGAACTTGTGAACCATGCACTGAGAATTACTGTATTCTTGGATTATGCACTGAGAATATCTGCCTCATTCCCTCGCGCAGTTCCCTAAAGAGAGGTCATTACATTGTTCCACAGTGATTGGGAATCCGTGTGTGAAAACTTTGTCAGTGGTCGAAGAATAACAATCACGAATGTTAAAAAACCCGGTCTTGGGTGGTCTTTCCGCAAACAATCCTTTTTTCCTAGAAAGCTGACTGGGCACAAATGTCTTCCACAGCAAGTGTCATCTGTCACTGCATCCCATGTCATTTGCTTTATGAACTTCATTTTCTTAGGTTGCTAATGCACAACTGTGGATTCTGTTTCTGTGTATCTAGGCAGCGGAAGTATTTCGCTTCCTTTCACTCACTTTCACTTCAATTACTTTCAAAACCTGAAGAAACAACTTTGAAAAATATTCTTGGTTCAGAATCGCTTCTTCGAAATTGGAACTTTGAAAAATTCACATCATCGAGTTTAAAGTAATAGGTCATTGAATATCATACAATGTTTGATGAAGTTGTTTGCATTTCAATGTCTTCGATCATAGTCATAAAATGTTGTTCCTTTACTGTTGTTCGTTATTTGGAAGTGAATGACTTTGTTATCAATATTTTTTGTTCATGTACTTATCAATCAATAACACACGTGGTGTATCTTAAATTCACTCAGATGAACTTGTGAATCATGATCATTTGAGTTGATGTGTTGAAATTCAGCAGACATTTGTTTGCCAAAGACTCTGCGATGTGTACCATTTACAAATAGAATTCGTCCTTTTATAAAATTAATTGGTTCTTTTACAAAATGAATTCAAGCTGGTTTTCACTGATCGTGGCATTTTACAACTTCTGTCTTCTCTATTTCCTCATATATAGCTTGGCATCTTCCCCTGTACAATGATCTGTATCTCAGAGCAAACGATTTTGTAGTGTTTCAAAGTATCGCCAAATTGAATTGCTCCCATCACGTTATGTAACGTATGTGCCTCTCACATCTTCTCCTGCAATTTACATTACTCTTCTTTCTATTCAACAAAGTCGTTGGCTGTCCATTTCAATGATGGTGAACTTGTTTCTGCACAACCGACAACAATATGGGACTACTGACTCGTTAGGATCGGCAGTTTTATCGTGAAACGCATCAGAGAACCCATAAATCCACATCCCGGGATCCGAGCAACGAACACTATGAAGCGGCAGCTTGACAAAGTAGATGTCACTTTGGAATCGGATCGCTTAGCTTCTGACCCTCGCAGATGGATCGCCGTCGATTAGCTCATCGTAGCTGCGTTTAAAAGGATTCTTGAGCATGGGCTTCTCAGTTTCAACAGCTCAAGTTCGCACTGAGTTGTCCATGTTGTTTCAGAAGGGTATATAGAAGAGAAGGTCATGAAAGAAAGACAAAACTGCTTTGTTTCAGGGGATGGACCGGACAAATGACTATATAATAATTTTGAATTCAATACAAATCGCCATTCATGTTTCTTCCAAAAAATGATACTTGTTACACAATTTAATCACGAATATCCAACCTCCTCTCTTGTGAAATATGCAATGTTTGTTGAAGATTTGGTACATTTACCAACTTTTTCCTCAACTTAGCCGCTTAGCACCCATCAGAATTGAGTTTAACTAAGATGCAAAGATTTTCCAAAGAAACGAGTTTATTTTGAATCCGGAAATCCTCGCTTCTACTCGTACCTACCAACAAAATGCCACTAGCAACATGAACATAGACAAATAGATGCAGGAGGAAAACAGTTATAGGAAAAAATCTCTCCAACAAAGTTAGGCAATGTTATCAGCAATTTACTGATAAGAATTCTCTTGATGCGTTTCCTGTTAAACGTTTAAATAAAATTGGTGATCATTTTTGACAACAATCCACATCGAACAGTCAGTGACTGCAGCTTGAAGTTACTTCTTATGCCAGTAATGGATCGTGCAACTCATTTGATGTGGGCAGCAGTTAAGCTGGTATTATTTAAGTAAAATGATCAAATTATTCGTGCTCGCCTGTCAATAGTGTAACATGTCCTGCACCCACACATCTGTCACTTCGTGGGTAAATATCGTTGAGGTTCACTTCTCTGAAACTTGTTTTAATATTGATCGGACGGGCGGTGACATCATACCGCCCAACATTTCCAAAATGCTATCTCTTTCCCATGAGTTTAGGAAAAATTATGTTTTTACAAATAATTTGTCTAACAATTTTTGTACAATGATGGTTGCCTGTTACATGATGTTACCTTGTAACAGTGGTGAGGCATTTCATGGTGCTCTAACAATGTTGCCAACAGTACCTCCTGTTCTTTTCCATAACCACTTTCTGTAGCATTGGTGTATTCCTCCTAACTCAACAATTTAGTTTCTAGTAATGTTAGTGTAAAATCACCTTGAAACATCCTCCTCCATCAACACTCCTGATTGATTTTTCAAGGGCGGTAAATACGGCGTTGCCTCAAAATGTTTATAAGTCAGCATTATAGATTCTGAGTACATTTTGAACCAATCGGCTCCTCCGTTAATATCAACATGAAAGACAATAAAATGAACTGTATCATTTACATTAGTTTTTTTTGTTTCCAGGTATGCACCGAACTTACTTGCCAGATTCGATGAAGATTTGCCAGACGGTAAGCAACAGTCAGCATGGAGGGCGCTTAGGGTCTGGCCAGAAAGGTTCTAAACTATCAACACTAGGTACCCAAATTGAAAGGAACATATTTGTTAAATGACTGTGTAGATAATTCAATTGGTGTAACTAATATTGAAAGATTCTATGGATTGGTTGGGAGAAATTTTGAATTAAGATGGAACATAAAATGTGGAAATCGGTTTATTAGAAATAAGAAAATGATATGTGGGTCGAGAACGATGTAGTTAACATGGATCATTTGGGTTTGTTTGTTCAAAAATTCTGCTTTGAAAGTGCTCATTTTATTTGCTTCTGAAGAAAATGTCTACACTATTTACCCTCTCAAGCTACAATTTTGTACGTAGATTCTTTAGTATTTTTACCTGATGATATACCCTGGATCTCGTGAGAAGTTCCTACGCAAAATCCCTGAAAAACACCTAAAAATATTCAGATGTCAGTTGTGACAAAGATTTGGGGATTGCGCTTGCGCAGTAGCTACTGACTATACGATCCTGATCAAATGGATATGGTTTTATCAAAACATCATCAATCACACTCTAAATTTGGGGGAGATCGGCCATGAGGAAACCACGCTTCGAGGGTTTTGTGTTTAAGCATGCGTGGGGAGAGCTATCAATTTTTTACTGACGAAATTGTGATGGGATTGATTGTTTTTTTGTCCATAGCCTATCCTGCACATTCTCAGAATATTTGATCAAAATCATTCTAAAGCCATGGAAGTAATGCTCATTTTTCATGATTGTAGCTATATGATTTTGGCAATGAAAATATTTTTGGTTTCATCTCCTTTGACGGAAATCCTTTAACGGAACTTCAGTATCCTGTTGTGGGCTTGGAAGCGCAACTGTTGTTATCAGAATTATCACCATTATTGTGATCCTGTTAATTTTCGATGGCCTTATTCACTTTGAAAGTTCTGGATTATGAAAGCTACCCTACTGTACACGCATTAAGATACTTTTCTCGATATTGTGAATTGATTCCCCACGAGGCTTCGAACGCGTTGACATTGAGTGTATTGTCTATACCCTGCAATTGAGGTCACCCGTCTGCCGTCCTTCCGGTTAAGATGTGTATCAGCTCTCCCGCCAACTTACTGCGCCCCTTCCCAACTTTTCTTCCCAAAGTTTGACTCCATTCAATCGTTCCCAGTCGATAGTTCGGTCCGTATTTCCAGCACATAGGTTCCCCATGTCTGGCCACGAACTCCCGTTACGAGCTGTAAAAACGAGGTTCTCCAGCTAGAATTATTATAAGGTATCCTTCCGCCGACAAGCACCGCTAGACTGTGTTTTTCGCGAGCGGTTGGTCAACTGGATTCTCATGGGTTGGTAGGTAAATAACCCATTTTACTGCAGTTTCGTCTGAGTTGAAGGCAAGCCAGATAGTTATCAAATATCCGAATTTTCCTCCTCTGATCCTCTCTTCCTATAACAATAACGAGTTCCTAAACAATAAAAGTTTCCTCCTAACATAAAGAAGTTCTAAACCTATAGTCATAAGGTTATAACTTGAATTATTCTCCTAAACTATTGGAGATATCTATGGCGACCGTAAGTGGATGCCAAATTGATAAGTTCAATATGATGGAACGTCAACGTATCCAAAGTAACGCTAGGTGCTGACTTATCTTGAAGCAACGCTAATCTTTCGGCGATTGGCTTGGTTACGCAGCTTAGCTTGATTGTAGAACAACTAACAAAACATCCCTTTGGTACATACTTCATACTTTCTTCGGACAGTAATTTTGTTCCGTAGCCGTGATTAGAACATGAATTAGTTCCGAACAGGAACCCAAATAGTAAAGTAGATTCATGAATTTGCAATTCATGAAATGTTCGTTCTAATGGACCCCAATCTCGCTTCATCTACCCCATCTGGGTCACTCTCATCAGCGTGGCACATAAATAAAGCAAACGAACCTGCCTCCCCAAAACCACATTTATGCAAGTAAAACTTTAAGTGGACTTTGTTAAATTCATAATTTTAGAGTCACGCTCATTTACTTATTGTTGGGTAGTTTTTATTTTCCGTTTATTAAATATTTCATATCAATAACTTATCAACTACCTGGTATATTAGGTAACACATTTTGAATAATAGTGTTTTCCCAGTTAATGCACGATGAACAAACGCACTTAAAATCATTTGTTTTATGGGAATTCATCATTTCTCCAGAGTCACAGCAGAAAATTGCAGCAAGTTATTTCACAAATGTTTATTATTTTGTATCCCACTCTTGACCCTCCCAACCATGATGAGTTTCTCTAAGTCACATGATTACGGACTAGTCTGAGACCCAAAGGAAATGAAACCCCACTTGCCTATTTGCCTATGCCAGTGAGAACCTCGAAAAACTACGTTTTGATCTGTATTTGGCCCATAGTATCTATGCGCGTGAGGCGATCGAGCTAGATGTTAAGACCAACTAGATCTCAAATGTTTTTCTGCAAATTGGGGCCAATCCCTGTTTGTCATGTACCCATAGAAATGGATCTCTATTTAAATTGTGACTATGGGTTTAAAACCACCACCCTGGTTGGAATCACGGTCTTTGTTGTCTACTTATAGATGCTTACCGATCCGCCGTATGAATCACATGGCCATTACCGATGTAGAAACTGGTTTTGTGACTGGGAACCTCCTTTTGACTCACTCGACTCTTTTAGTCTTCGCTCAGGCCACGCGGCGCCGCTCTCTTGAAAGGCGAGATGGTCCATCCGCTTTTATGATATTTTTCAAAAGGAGATCGACTCCCGAAAGCGTTCTGATGGTCGGAAGGCGGTAAGAGCTTCGATAAGGAAGAGTTGGGGGATATCGTATGTTCTTCCAACTTGAGTGCATGGTCTGAACTAAGTGGCACGAGGCAATATTTACATCCCCAGAATAAACATCAGGCGAGAGGCTTCACATTACTTTCCATTCATATTTTCTTTTTTTAGAATTTCTCTTCGTGTCTAAAAGCATAAAAATTGCTAAGGCAATATCAATGTGACTTTCCTACCCTTATCCGAGAGCTTTTAAACGCGAAGACTGTATAGTACATGAAGTTTATTCTCAAAGAAAGTAACAGTAGGTAGGCGGATTAGTAGGAGATTGAGCAAAAGTCATGACTATGTTTTTCCTTGATACTTGTTAATAAATAAAACTATTTATTACATTTTAGTTCTTTCGAAACTTTTCAAACGACAAATGGACGGTATTGGATGAAATTTGCACCTTCCCTTAAAGAGCAACTCGCTTAACGTTTTATTGTTGATTTCTTGAAGGGGAGGGAGGGTTTTGCTAAAAAATAGTTGTCAACTCTTCATTTGTCAATTTCAAGTGCATTCTTCTGAATAACATTGAATAGAAAGAATACACCAAAACGAGTAGATGTACAGATATTGGCGGACAAATGCGGGAATTATTGAACAATATCACGATGGTGCCTGCATTTATTCGATTCCAGAAAGTACCATTGAAATTGGCGATTTGCTTCTGGTGAAGAATCAAACTTTCTTTCTAGCGCAATAGTATTGCTGATCTGAGTGTGAAATTCCAGTCCCCTACAACATTTTAGATCTTTTGAAATAGAATCTTATAATTTACGATAGTGGTAAAGCTTTTCGTTCTGGTCTAAAGAATTTGGAGAACGTTTTATGAGCTGAACCCACCGTAGTCCTTATAATTGTCATAACAATCGGCTAAAAAACGACGTTGCAAAACATTTCAAATATCGAATAGTTTTCCAAAAGATAGTCCGAAGTCGTGCACATCTTTTGTGTCATTGTGAGGTTTGTCACTTTTAGAAAGAGCAGAGAAATAGCAGAAATCGCTAATATTTGCTGTGATTGCATTTCCTCGAATCTGAAACCTATCCCTGTCGATTTTTCGTCCGAAATACCTAGAAAATTTCGCCCTACTTCCCTTGGTCAATACAAATCTTGAAAAACCATGTTTTCGGAAGGTTTGGGCTCGTTTTCGGCCCATAACATCTATGCGTTTGAGACGATCGGGGCTGACTGAAGTTCAACTAGACCCCAAGTGGAGTCCATTTGTGAAGGAACGGATTTTTTACACAAATCCTAAGAACTTTTATGACCAGTTCAGCGTCCGGTGGAAGGACATCGCAGATCTGAATCGTCGCCCCGCGTAACGTAAAATGACAAAGTTTGGACGGGGATTACAAAATACTTCTGCTATACGATTACAAAGCCTTATTATTAAAAATTGTAGACCAAAAGTTGAATAGATTGAAAATATCTAGTTATCTCGCTACCTGAACCAGGAATCCATTGATGGCTTTTAGTACAACTGCAGCAACATGTATCTCCTCTTCAGGCATTACAGGCGTATTTAAAGTCAGCCCTTTATTGTTAGAAAAACGAGGAAAATTGCACTGCACCTTATCGGGAGAGTAGTTCTTCCACTCACCTTCAAATTGAATATTGAATAATTTTCCAAGGTTATCTCCTCAATTGTGAGCATCTTATATCAATAGTTTACATTGGGTTTTAACAGGTGTAAACTGGATGAGTTGAATAACCCAACCCCCGATAGTCGAACCTCCAACGACGATCCGGATTACAGAGAACTTCCTTTTCCATTGAAGTTGGTTAAAAATAGTGTCTCCCGTGGATACCCAGTGTTTTCGAAGCTTTAGTTGCTGCTCTCATTCGCGTGTGCCTTCTGTTACCGATGCCAAAAATATCGATAACTGTCCTCCGGTCATCTCGGGCACTGGGAAAGTAACAATCCGGTTAAGTGGGTGAGAGTTATTATGTAATTCTTCGTAATACTTTAAGATTTTCAATTCTAATAACGTCCCAGGATATATTGAAGTTGACAGGAGGTCCATCAGTATCAGGTCTGACAAAGATTTTGAAATCAGACCAATTTAATGTACTCAAAAGGTGTTGTTGAACTACTCGCTGTTTCTCTAGGAATGCTTGATTTTTAAGTGTCCCTCTTAAGCAAGGCTTCGCCAAAAGAGCTACCCTATTAGAATTGGTCCTCGTGGGGTATCGGACAACCCAAACATGTGAAGCAAAGTAACTGAATACAAATCCGTTTCAGATCAGTGAATCCATTCCACAGCGTATCTGTGGAAAAACGATAAGTGTAAGTCCGTTTATATGTGTGTGACAAATTTTGTAGACACTTCTCAGATTTTCGTGATTCTGTTCATGTTCGATCCCAATTGTATTTTAGATGTGCAACCTCGGCAATTTAGCTTTTGCTGACAGGAGAGAGAACAGTGGGGAAAATCCGATCCTCGAATTTCACGACAGATAGATAATTTATCCAGTCAAATAAAATTGATACAAATGCATACATGGAGCTACTCGCATGAGGTTACTTTCTCAACGACAGGCTTGGCCCGTGTTGTTAGGAAAGGTGTTGCCGATTCTCTCGTGAATTAAATTAACAATTTTTACATTTCTAAACAATCACCGTACATAAATAGGTACTGCTTAATACCATTCCACATCCTCTATAAGAAATATTAGAGGCTACGTCCTCCATTTCTTGGTCTCACTGGGGGTTCTTGATGTGCCTGCACAATCAGAGCTCTTTGAGGCTAATCAATTCTTCTCTTGGTCTTCTCTATGGCTATGTCCACTTTGGTCCTAGCCAAAGCTAAACTGTAGAAGGGGAGTCAAATAGGAGGAATTAGTGGCGCTCTTCCGAAAAGACGTAGCGTTTTTTTCGACGCTATTCAGGCTGTAATTGTCTACCAATTATCTTAATTCTTATTTTGTACGATCCCAATGTGAGTCTAGATGAGCAACGAACATCGGAAATGTTGCTTTTGCTGACAAGAGGGGAGATGGTGGGGGTAATAGTCAATCCTTTCAATCGATGCTCAAGCAACAATTGTTGACCGATTCATGTTAAAATTTTGTTTTGTTCAATCAAGATTTTGGTTTAGTATTTAGATATATTTCACAGATTTGAATGTTCATTATGAAAGGGGTGAATGGAAGGTGAATAGTGATAAAATTTCTTCTCGTCATTAGATATTAATCACATCAATTAACATTTCACTATACCTGTGCTGTAGATCCTGTGATGCATGCATTAGTTTCCAATACGTTTCGCTACAAAAAGTTTTTTTTTTTTTAAATCTCAATCCCTGAAAGAATTTTCGTCTGAAATGAGGCATTTAAATATAAAATCATGCAAACGCTTTAAAATTCATGAATCGTTTCAGAGAATCTATTTTGGAAAATTTTTCTTTTCAAATTTGTTCTAGCTGTTCCAGCTATAAATGCATTAGCTTTGCAACAATTCTACTAATTGATTTATTTATCTGAACAGAAAAATAATGAAATTCGTGCGAAAAAAACTCAATTCAATCACTGGATTACTTATTTAATTAAAAATGATAAAAATTATTTTTTCAATACATATTCTCTTTTTAAATATTACCCCATATTAAAGCAAGCTCGTGACCTGAAAACACTTCAAAAGAGCTGTATTGTTGTCTTTCTCCAAATTTGAGGGTTAATTATTACTCAAATATCAGAATTAACATGACTTTATTTAAAAAGTTAAGTTGTCTTAGAAAGTCAAAGCTTTCCGACGTGGTTTGATATCGGAGCCCGTTATGCGAAATGCAAAACGTATTCACACTGGCTGGTTATGTTATTCTTTTAATCATTCTAAAACGGGGCCAATAGGTTGTTTGTATTGTAACAGCTGCGTACCGCTATTTCGTATTTCCACTGCGCTGGCGGTGATGTTATTTCTGATCTAGAAAGTGCCGTAGTTATAAAACCAACCGTTGGTTATATATTTATGACTTATTGGTTATATATATGTATGTGGTTGTGTAATACCTCGGTCTCATTCCGTTTCGATAAAACTGAAGTTGACGGAATGTTTTTACTGCGGAGTCAGGTTTTAAGTGTTTCCCAAGGAGCTCATTGACGCTTCACTGGACATTGTTCCTCCTGTTTGTGATTTCTAGTCACGTAAATCCGTTTTTCCTTTACAAGTTAAGTATAGTTTTTGTTTGTAAAACAAAAGAACTTATAAGTAATGTAACAGCGAGGCGATGGAATTAACTGTCGCTCCTTCCGAGCGCTGAGCCGATTATGGCTGCGAAACTCGGAGGATATCCCTGAAGCTAAGAGGCATCAGGTTTATGCTCAGGCATTGCCCTTTCTAGAACCGAGAAGGAGGAACTAACCAAATCCATCACAGTAAATATCCGACATAATATTATTTCCTCAAATGCACAATAAAATCATTTAATTTTTTTCAAGAGAGAGAGAAAAAACATTTAATGATCGTTATATGGGGTGGGATGTTGGATTAGTTGGGTTTGTGAAAAGTATAAATTGATATGCCAAAAGCTCAAATTGGTATGCCAAAAGTTGAAATTGAGTCGGCAAAAGTTTAAATTGAGATGCCAAAAATATTAAAATTGATTTGTGCCAAACCAATCTGATTTTCTTTTTTTTTTCCTAATTCTGGTAGCCAAATTGCTGCTCCGTCCTCCAGTCCAAGTCCTCGTACGTGTTTCCTCGGGCCCCTTAGACTCATGGAAACTGCTCGATGAACTGAGAATTGAGTTTTCACTCGCGCCCACATCATCACCTGGGAGTAGGATTTCGACCACTTGTTGGCGAGGTGTAAGGAAACGTTCTTGAGGAAGGCTTCATATTCTTAATGTAATGCGCATCGCGAAAAACCATCGATCTCTACGTTTTTTGGGGTGCGGAATCCGAATTTGACCTCCGTTTGTTCCGGTCACGTTTAAACTTTCGAGATATTGGACATTTTTCATGTCTTTAGTTTATTTTAAACGTGCAGACGCACGGAATCATCGTACAGACGCCTAAAGAATAAAATTAAATCTCTTCGTACCGGAAATGTATCGTTGATTCCAAATATGTAAATGACTTGAGATCTAAAACTAGAAAAAATATGTAATTTGGCCAAAAATCCCTTGAAAAACCTAGTTTTTTTTCCTCCAAAACAAAAGCTACGTTTTTTGTAACTTTTCAAGCGTAGTAACTATGGTCATTGCAAAGTTGATTCTAACAAACTCTTGTAGGCATATTAGGAGGCGTTATTACCTGCGGAAACCATTTTTATCCCATGAATGTTTGTTACAAACTTGTAATCTACATCTTTCATGATTTCGATTCTGTTAGGATTAATTACACCCCTTTAATCTATACATGTATGTTACTATTACAATCTTTGAGCCAACAAATTAACTCTGCCCTTAATTTGTTGGTTTACGTTTGATGAGGTACGTAGGTTCTAAAAATCGAATAAAATAAAATGTAAAGTGTGTGTTTGCCTCCAAAGGTTTTCTCCAATCATTTACGGAATTAGTCGAAAAAAATCTCACAGCGGCTGAGGATATGTCGAAAATCTTTGTATGGCTGAAAAACATGCCACTGATGGCAGCTCTCACATTGATGTATGAAATATATAATTTCTGCTTCGTTTAGACTTCTGATTCTGTTGAACGTCGATTGTCTATTATACTAACTTGAAATTCCTGGGCCCGCTGTCCAGGTTCCTCCCCAAATGCAGCAAAAACGCGTTAAAACTATATTACTTTTTATTAATTAAGACTGTGACTCCTTCGTGTACAAATCTGCGTCGGAGATAATAAATTAAATTGAATAAACAATAAATTGAATGGTGGGAATTTTGAACAGTATCTACAATAAAAATGTAAAATTTATCACAATGCTTCATTAATGATTTAATACTTTTCACCAGACGAATCAACGCATGATGAAAAACCGGAGTACCCAGTCAAAAACCACGTTTTTCTTACTTGAAAAGCAATTTTCTCCCAGAAAAATACACGGAATTTCAAATCTGGTTATATCGCTGGAAAGCTCACGTTTTGGCGCATCTTTTAGGACTACAGGCTAAAATTCACA
Organism: Creontiades dilutus; assembly: GCA_031894815.1. Lineage (NCBI taxonomy): Eukaryota > Metazoa > Arthropoda > Insecta > Hemiptera > Miridae > Creontiades > Creontiades dilutus. The sequence goes on from JAVIWC010004007.1 coordinate 1,825,684, forward strand.
TGCCTTATTACAGGGACTCATAAGATTTCCGACGATTTCCACGATTTGACAATGTGTCCTTTTCAAGCTGATTTTTTTAACCGTTTTGCCAGCTCAAAAAATTTGATTCTCCACTAGGGTGATAGGAAATTTGACGCTCTTCCCAATGGGGGGTTCAGATTTGAAATCGCACGCAAAATGTGGGAGATACGGCCGTTTTAATGCGGTAAGGTCGAAAAAACGATAAAAATCTTGAAATTGAAAAAAAAAAACGCATTTCCAAGGGTTTAAAAAAAATTGCTAAGAGGCATTTTCGATCAGAAACTTTCCGTAGAATTTTCTCCTGGACTATGACCGTCACGACCTGAAACACCCTGTATAGTTTGGATTATATTGGATCAGGTTTGATTAAGGATCGAGAAGAAAGCACTTTTTACAACTGATTATATTTTTAGGTAACAACAGGTAGGAAGGTACCTAGGTAGGTAATTGGGAAGGGGGTGTGGTTGTTGACATCTGTCGGGAGATCTGTCTGTCGTGAATGATCACAGAGTAACGATCACAACAGGTACCTCTTGCCGCCCATAACACGTAGGATTGCGTTAATATTCCATCTTCTCGAATGGCGAAATTAAGGTTCCACTGTATAGCGAACGGGGTTGTGGCAAAACAGAGAAGATTGGATGTACAAATGACATATCCGTGTATAACAAAACACACAATACGAGCTGCGGGAGATAATGAGGTTGGCATGAGATTGGAATAAGAGCTACAGAACTCATTGAAAAGGCATCCTTACATTGTAGCTTTGTAATTAAGAGATGCCCTAAGGTTGGTGTTGAATCAAATTTCAAGTCGATAGCTCTAAAGTTGTGACTTGCAGCGGGGAATACACACACAGAACGTTGGACAAACACTCAATAAACGTAGGCCGAGTCAAACAGACTCACTTATCAAGTTAAAGAGTTGAGTGATGACTCAAATTTTGTTGTATGACTCAATACCGTTTACTCTTACGTGAAGATTGTGGATTACTATGAATATACTGATCCGTTTAAATAATAACCCTCCTGAGCATTATGTATCGAATCAATCGAAGGCTATAAATAAATAAATTTCAAGCCAATAAACATCCAAGCCAGCTCCAGCTCCTTCAGTTAAGTTTGTTGTGGTCGGTATTTTCAGGCTTCTCGCTATTTTTGGAAAAGTTAATAAGTATAAGTAGGTTAGGAGGATAATAAATGTTTTACAGTCCTGTTATTTACTCGTTCAGTTACCGTATCTTACAACCGACACTAAACTGAAATATATCGTTATCTTCGGAAACCTCAAAGGAAATGTTATGGATAGCCTTGGGCAATGTTGTTTCGTTTCTAGGCAAGATTTTCCTTCAAATTCAATATTTGGTCGTTATAACTTGAGTTTCTTAGTTGATTCATATATTCTGTCATGTTCCACCAGAAAGTAACTGGTTAGGGTCCTAAACACATCAACCTCTAGCAAGAAGGAGGATCTGAATCCAAAACCTCTCCTATACCATTTGCAGTATTTCAAAATTCTGTTGCGGTTCGACAGTGTCCCTTGTTGTTCTTCATCAAATTTGTATGAAATTCATCATCATGTTCATTACTCCCCCGAAGATAACTGCTAGTTAACTAGATAGTGATTGTCAGGAAGATGAACCCTCCAAAACCCATATACTGTCACTCCATCTATTCGGCTTGTTATAATGAAGCGAATTCCCCGATAAAAAAGTAAATAATCATTATTTGGTTTATTATTGAAATCTAGAAGTGTACAGAATAAACTTGAGAGTATGGGTTCTAGGTACGTCTTAGACACTTGCCAAATGATTGTGAACTAGCTCTCCCCAATGCCCACCGTTGGTTGGATAACATTTTTACTGGTGATGAAATTATGAGAGTGATTCGGTTAGTACTGATTGTCATGAACGATTTCCTGTCTTTCAGCAGTTACAATCCGAAATTAGCCAACACATAACTGCCCGTGGGAAAAACAATGCTTTCTCAGGTCATGCCCACCTTGAAAGATCCTTGCTAAAATAGAAAATCTGTCGAAATATCGTTGTTCACAACAAAGTTCTTGCTTTTTCTTTCTATTCGGTGTTGCGTATGGAGGTAACTAATAAGTATCGACTGCCGTAATTCCGCATAAGCGTCTTAACCAGATAAGATAATGCGCTGACCAATATTAAGCATCTCTTAAATGTATATAATCGCCAGTTTTCGCTGGTTTTGGGGTCTAAAATTCCATCTTTCCGATATAATTTCAACTATATTTAGACGTCATGTCAACGCAGTATTGGCTAAAGTAGACACGATCGCGGTTCCATACCTGTGTCGTATTTTCTCGCTATCTATTCGTTCAAATCATATGCAGTATAAAGGCCAAGTATTTGGTTTAAGTTCTTGGTATGACAGGTTTAGCTATTTTGATACGAATTCAGAATCATTGATAATTCGATCAGTAATACATCATGATTTAAACTATTAATTAAAAGAACTTTTCACAAACTTTTCTCTAGAGCTAAATCGCACAGTTCTCATCGTTAGGGGAAAGTTTGTAAGAAACGTTTCCGTTTGACCATTTTCTCTCAGACTTCTTTGCAAATTCGACTACCATGAAAAAGTGTTTAAATTTGTCGAGTTGATACAAATAATGTGGATTTCATTTGGTAAAAGAATTTTCAAAATCGGTTCATTTGATCCAGAGAGTGTCGCCCACAACCTCAAAAACACATAAACGTTACCTCTTTATAATATTAGCTTAGATGAACGATAAGTATAATAATCGGAAAGTTGTAGTCGTGACCATGACTTTATGAGCGACTTCCTTCCTTTTTGGATTCTTATTTTCCAAAAATCGTATAGCGAAATAGCTTTGTAGTGTTAATCTCGTTACTGAAAAAATCGACCTATTGCCGATTCTATATTCAATCTCGCTAGTGTGCGCAACAATGCTTGTGTTACATTTACATACAACCACTAGGCTTATTAGCTACAAAAATTATGTTGGAGATGTGATAATAATCACTATCTAGGGGGTGGGGCTATTCCATACGTACTGTTAGGGGGGCGCAGGATAGATTTTATAGCGGGCCCTGAAGTGTATAGATCCGGCCCTGGTATAGTACCCACTGTTACTGTTACCTTACCTCTCACAGGTTCAAAAAGTCAAAACAAAGATTATCTTCTGTTCTGTTTAAGTAGATACGATTAGGTAGAAAACTATACTTGTTGAACGATACCCATTCCTACAATAGATGCACGGAGGTGAACTATAATACATCTAGAATACAATTACAAGTCGCCGAGTTTAGGATTTTAGATTTAGGGTTTTGCGATTTTTAATGTACCACAGACTACGTCTAACGAAATTTGTTATTCAATAGTAGTAGATCAGTGATTTAGGTAGAAGGAATCTCTAATTCAGATATAACATGCCGTTTGTGTAATGATTTCCACGGAAACAACTTTAGGATTTCGTATGATGTTATCGATTTTGAAAAAACGCTGCAAATTCTTTCACTGGGGCTTAATATTCAATTGGCTTGCATTCATGATTTGAATTTCTGTGCACATCTCCTGAAATTCAATAATCGCTCTATCACCTGTGAAACACGCACACTCCAAAGCTTAGTAGAAATTCAAATCTTGAACAATTGACTAATAAACCCCAGTGAAAGAATTTGCAGCGTTTTCCTGAAAATTTCAGATTTTCTGATTTTTCCTGAAAATTATCAGAATGCTTCAACCCGTGTATCGGCTACAAAGCCTTTTAGGAGTTCACTCCAGTATCCACATTACTACATCTCTACGTCACTAGGTTACTGATATCAACACAGAAACAATAATAAACCAAAATAACGCGAATGTTGGCACCATAAATCGGGCCATAGATCGGGAATGGTTTGAGCTACAGACCTGAGGAGGGATTCATTCGATTCCTCGTGGAGTGTTCTTCAAAAAGAGTACAAATTTAGGCCGCCATGACTTTTTTTGGGGTTTTTAGGGATTTTAAAAAACTTTGACAACTTGTAAAGGTCACTTTAAATTAAGTGAGAGAGCTGGCTCAAGAATTGGGGCGTCGCCGGACCGAGATGGATTTTTCCTGAAAATTTCAGCTTTTTTGCTTCAGCCGTTTTGGAGAAATCGTGCGTACGGCAACATTTTTTTTTCAAATTTGGATTCTACACCCTTTGAAACGTAAACCATGAAATTTTCGGGGGGGGGGGGGGGGTTTAGAATTTTGTTTTCAAGAGCGATTACAATGGTTTATTATTGAATAATAAACCAAAATGACAGTTGAACTCGATTTTGAGGACTATTTACAAAACGAACGGGAGATCATTACACAATTATGTACAAGTTTCTCAAAATTAAAATAACCAGAAGATTTAAATGATTACAGTTTGTACCAGGGGTTTCTACAATTTATACTACTTGAGAGAAACAACAAATAATTCTCAATTTTAAGATAAAGGTCTTCAATCAACCGATCATCCCTTCATCTTCTTCAACCGATTATTTCCGTCTCTCGTTAATCAGCAATAAGATTCCTTAATTTTCTTGGTGGAAATGTTGTCTGGGTGTCACTTCGAGTGGTCTGTTAAGCTGAACCTTTCAAGTCCCATATCCTTGCGCGATTACACGGTTTAATTCAACCAATGCGATCCTCTACCCAAAATCCTAGTTGGATCTCAGGTCCATAGTCACGGCGCCGTGAATGATCCATTTTTTGATAAGCTGTTTGGTTGAGTGCTCGCTCAACTCTTGGTAGCCAGGTGAGAACAATAGCTCCCCGATTCTTCTGCAAACATCGCTCCAGATATTCTCATCAATCTTGCGATTCTTAACCCTTCTCACGTCCTTATTGTTCACATAATTACCCTTCGACGTAATAGTTTTCGAGGTCCGTCGTAGAGAAGGAAAGCTCGGAGAGTTTGTAGAGCGTTGCATGCAGCAGAAGAGCGTGATGGAGACCCCGCCTTGGGCTATTTGTGAGAATGCAATCAAGTTGAGTTTCATTTACCGTGACTCATCCACATCGAGGATCCTAATTCGTCCTCCTGAATGAGCTGGCCATTTGATTTCTCCAAGAATGTCGGAAGCAGTAGAGAATACCTGCCGTCCAAATGACCGTGCAAATGTGATTTTATAGTATGCTGGGTCTGCCAATTTAGCGGAAGAAACATTTTCGATGGTGGGGGATCAACCTTTCCATCCGTTCGAATTTAACGTGTTATTCATTGTGGAAGGTTTTTTTTATTGCAAACCAGAGGGGAATTGAGACTATTGATGTTATCGTTTCAAGGAAAAAGTCCCGTTTTATTCTTCAGGGGCTTAACGAAATTGTATATTGAATTGGCGCCAGCGGCTTAAGACGTCTTGAGCCGCAATGGCAAGCCTGTCTACGGACTTCCAAAATCTGTAGTCTACCCTACTAATAGTCTTTAGATAACCACGACAAACTGTGAAGTTGCTGTTTTTTTGTCTCGACTATCGGAATGGCTGTCAAAAGTCAAGCATATTAAAAACTGTCAAATAGGATACTAGTTATCTTATGATAAGGGTTAGTAAAAGTAAAAAAAGTGGCCATCTGTACGCCACAAATCCTTGGGTGTGACACTAGCATACATGGTGTTAATCCCATGTACTACTATTTGAGCACCACCTGTTCGAGCACCAAATATTCAAAATTTGATTGTTCTTAAAAGCTCTCCTGTTTTCTGTAGTTGGTTAAAACCCTTTTAAATTGCATAAAAACCAGTATTTCATGCTTCTGGAAGAAATTCCACTGGAAAAACAGGAATTTGTTACCTCACTCATGCACCCCATTGTGGTTCCTGGTCTTTCTCATGTCCAAAATTCTTGTGACAAGCTTAGTTCTAATCTAGATAAAATTTTGATGAAGTTACAGGTTTTCATAGTTTGCTGGTTAAGATGTAGACGGTTCCTTATTAGTTTTTTCTCGTTGTAATTCACAATGCTCTTGCGAAAAACGTTAAATCGGCCAAACACCACATTTCCTGAAAAATTAACCATCTGATTTCTTTCAACGTTGGAAGTATTATGGGAAGTTGTCATTAAATCTTAACTTGAATCAAATTTTGAATACCCGTAGGCGTTACAAAAACAGATTAATGTTGCATGATAGATACATGTATGGTAGGCTACAGTAGGGGCTCACCCGAATGTATCTCTTCATATACTAGCTAAATTATTCGTTATATTGATGGGCAATTGTAGTCTACATTTTAATATACATGTATTAATTCAATTTATTGTCCTTGTTTGGCGATAATCGATACCGTTTGTTGCATACGTGACTGAATCGACACAATATTTCCCGTTCAAAATATCTAGTAAGATCTACCGACCGAACTAACTCTCAAGTACTTCAACTTAATGTACCCCAATATGGAGCATTTCGGTAGTAACCGTTCCCTCAGTTCGATTGGAAACTTGTGCTAGGATTCCGGGGTAAGTAGTTGAGGTGGCTCAAGTGGTAGGATTGGAGACAGGTCGTTGGGTCAGACCCAAAGCCAATGGAACTAGGGTTCTAATTCAAATGGGGTTGTATATTTCCAGGTCAAATTCAACCGTATACAAGTCAAATCCAACCTCTTCCAACTGAAATTCAACCTTTTTCAAGTCAAATTGAACCTTTTCCTACAGAAACTCAACCTTTTCCAACTGAAATCATACTTTTTCCAACAGAAATTCAACCTTTTCCAAGTCAAACTCAACCTTTTCATAAAAGTAGTTTTGGTTTATTATTCAATAATAATCCATTGTAATCGCTCTGAAAAAAAAAAAAAAAAAATTCTAACCCCCCCTGAAACTTTCATGGTTTACGTTTCAAAGGGTGTAGAATCCAATTCTGCAGTTAAAATTTTTTCCGTCCGTACGCCGTACGCACGATTTCTCCCAAACGGCTGGAGCAAAAAATCTGAAATTTTCAGGAAAAATCCATCTTGGTCCGACGACGCCCCAATTCTTGAGCCAGCTCTCTCACTCAATTTAAAGTGCCCTTTAAGGGCTGTCAAAGTTTTGTAAAATCCCTAAAAACCTCAAAACAAGTCGAATCGGCCTAAATATTTACCTATTTGAAGAACATACCATCAGGAATCGAATGAGCCCCTCCGCAGGTCCGTAGGTCAAACCATTCCCGATGTATGGCCCGATTTATGGTGCCAACATTTGCGTTTTTTGGTTTATTATTGTTTGTTTGTAACCTAGTGATGTCCGGCCGATAGCGTCGAGTTGTAGTGAATGTGAATACTTGTAGTGTAGTTAATAGCCGATACACGGGTTGCATTCTGATATGCATGAAACGCTGATAGGTAAATATTATTCAATATTATTACTGGGGTTTATCATTATTATAGCACGTAAATAGGTTGTTAACCAAAATACCTATTTGGATTGATCAGTTGATCATATTTGTGTGCCTCCTGAAATTCAATAATTGCTCTATCACCTGTGAAAAACGCTGCAAATTCTTTCACTGGGGTTTATTATTCAATTGGCTTGCGTTCATGATTTCAATTTCTACTAAGCTTTGGAGTGTGCGTGTTTTACAGGTGATAGAGTGATTATTGAATTTCAGGAGGCACACAAATATGATCAACTGAACAATCCAAATAGGTTTTTGGTTGAGAACAGATTTACGTGCTCTATGCATACCTCCTGAAGTTCAATAATCGCTCTATCACCTGTGAAACACGCACACTCCAAAGCTTAGTGTAAATTCAAATCATGAACGCAAGACAATTGAATAATAAACCCCAGTGAAAGAATTTGCAGCGTTTTTATTGCAGATTCGGATTCTAGACCGTTTGAAACGTACAATAATAAACCAAAAAACGCTGCAAATTCTTTCAGTGGGGTTTATTATTCAATCGGCTTGCGTTCATGATTTGAATTTCTACTATTTGCAATTTATTACACTTTTGCAATACGGCCACACACTTGTTTGATCAGGTGTTCCTGAACCGATTATTATGACATTTAGACTTGTTTTCCTCAGAACGATGAGAACATTTTGAATCTTACGAAAAATTACATTTTCCAACAAAAACAACTAAAACGTCTTGCGTCAAGAGGGGGAGATTGAGAGGGGCTTTACTGGTGTTAATGAGGGAAAGTCAGCCGAGTTAAAGGTCCGCTGTGGTGTTGCCACCTGATGGGGGGGAAGGGGTTTTCGTCCCTGTGGTGAGGGGTCGCGCCTATATTGGCAATAGTATAGGTACAGGGGCGCTGGGCGCCTGCCGCGCCGCGCCTCTTGAGAGAAAACTCTCCCACAGCGCGGCGCGCTACCTACATGAAGAAGTCGCCTGCCGCCCCGCGCCTCTTGAGAGAAAACTCACCCACAGCCCGGCGCGCTTATGTATGTACCTACATGAAGAAGTCGCCAGCCGCAGACGCGTCAGGGTCATATGTGATAAACGAGCGCGAGCGAGCGGGCCACCAACGCGATCTGTTCTATAAGCGATCAAACTATGCTGTTCTATGGAATTGTCATACGTAAAAGCGCGGTACCGCGCTAGTTAAGTTTGTCGCGGCAAACCCTCGTGCCGCGTGGTGTGACTTTCAAATCGCCTTTTCGCCGCCCAATCCCGTTAACATTTGTTTACGTTACACTTTGTAACGTTAACGGCGGAAACTTTGTAGGTTAACTCGCTCCGCTCGAGATTTAGGTACCGTTTTCCGTTGATATTGCCTTCGTGGTGTATTTTCAATGATTTTCAATTGAATGATGTTCCTAAAACTTACAGTACGAAAATTTCAAAGATTCTGATAAGATAACTTCAACAAAATGAAACGTTGATTCTTTTCATGATTTTAATAATTTGGAGAGTTTTAGAAATGTTTTCATTCGATTCAGCGAGAAAAATTACTTGATTATTTCCCCTTTGTCTCTTCATTTTCATCCAACAACACAGGCATTATTTCATGTTGCACGCCCACTCCTAAGCTTAGTATAAATTCTAATCATGAACGCAAGCCAATTGAATAATAAACCCCAGTGAAAGAATTTGCAGCGTTTTTTGAAATGATATTAAATATCAGTTATTTTTTGTTGATATATTTTTTAATAAAACATGATTTTGTTTTATGGTTAGGACCTTCTGCGTTTGGAGTATTTGTTTTCAGCGTAGTCCCCAGTCACAGAGCATCATTTGGTACTGCATTTATGGCTTGTGCGTATTTTTAATAATTTCCCTAATAATGGTGAAAAGGTTGAATTTCAGTTGGAAAAGGTTGGATTTGACTTGGATATGCTATATCTACTACACAGTAAGTAAAAACAATTATTTGAAAAAATTGGCCTTGGAACCGCTTTTGTGACAAATGTTTTGGCAAGTTCTTATCGAATTCAGCAATTTGGCAATTCTTATCGAATTAGAAGCATAAGATAGCATATTTTATTAGTAGACTAACAGTTATTATGAAGGTAACTACTTACCCATTGAACACAGAAATTTATTTTTACGAATGATGTAATTATTTGTAATTTTCATTGATTTAGCCACAATTATTACACTTTACAACATATTTCCCTATGATTTTCGTATATTTTAGATTAATCTACTCTTCTTTTCATTTAGTTGTCAATCTCCAAATTAGATTATATATAATATAATCCTCGTATATATACTGTGTGAATCATTATTAATGATTGTGTTGGAAAATGACCCTATTTCGATGAAATCCCATTATAGAACTTTTTCATTAGGTCGAATTACATTAATTCCTTTAATCCTTCAGGTGTTGACGGAAAATATTGTTGTTATCCCTTAGTACTGTAAAATACAATAGTATATATATATATATATATATATATAATATATAAATATAAATTAATTTTTTACATGTTTAGTTTCCAAATTTTATTTGCGATACCAACCCATCATTATGAACTTATAAGCAGACATTATTCTGATATCTATAGTTGGTAGCACATGCTTTTGAAATCTAAGATACATTGATATTGCATATCGTTAATAATATAAAAGACATTTCCTGATATGGTGATTGCAAACTTTATCTTGCGCTGGGGTTGGAGTTTTTAAGTGAATTATTACGATTTTTTCGTATCGCTTGGTTCTCTTCAGTCTTCTGAGCAGATCCTCATGTGTTTTCTATTCTAGCTGGGCGATTAGTTTTTTCAAATTATTATTAAACATTTTTTTCCCATGATTTGAATTTTGATCAAGTTTAGTCTGGGGTTATTATCATCAATAATAAAAGGAACTTGATGGTCATAGCATTTATGGTAAGTCTTCTTGGTAATATATATGTTAATTTTTTGAATGGTATTGAAGGTTTTTGGTTGACATTTTCCTTCCAATAAATATTCTGCAGCAATTTTGTTTTATTTGAAGTTCTTTGTCATTTGTCCCAAAAATCATGAGTAGAGTGTCACGGTTTACCAGATTAATTTATTAATAATTCTTCTTTTCATTCAGTTGTCAAGCTTCTCCAAATTAGATTATGATAGCGCTAACTAATGTCATTGCTCTTGTATTTAACTGTGTGCACCAATCTTTAATGATTCAGGTGTTGAGAAAATGAAAATCCCTTTATGGAATGATAACACCTCAAAGGTAGAGCATATCTCGGTGGAGCAATCGTCATGTAATCTGTAGTAGCATTCGTTCTGTGCTTTGTTTAGTAACTGTAATTTTGGATAAATTTATTACGAGTTGTTGTCTTCTACCCTGCACTTTAAAAATTGAACTTTCATTTGTAAAAGTTTATCGAATTCGCTCCAGTATCCTATATATTGAAGTGGAAGGGAAATCGTGGGGCTGAAAAGCGCTAATTAGAAAAGACCCCACTCGCTAAACATTTTAACCTCTTGCGGCGGGGGAAGTTGGGAGGTTCTCGGTTTGGGGCCGGGCGTCGCGGCGCGATCACACTGCACCTCAGGGAAATGAGCTCTGAAACCCGGCGAATTTCTGAATAACCGACTCTCCCCCTTAGCCCCGGAGGTTTTTATATGGGGACAGGGAATTGCGCGCGGTCGAGTTGGCAGCATTGCGCGCGGGGGCGGCTGCGAGGGATGAACATACTTGGGGGCGGATGCAGCTTCCCTCGTCTGAAACGGTTCACAGTAACAGTTCACTCCGGAACAGTTCTTGGTGACTTGTGTGATTGTCACCCATCATCTAATCACCCCAAAAACATCAAAATAGTGAATGGTTTGGACAGCCCATTCGCCTCCACTATGTGGACTGATTCCCCTCAGTTGAATTGTACAGGAGAGTTAAAAGCACCTCGAAGCGAGCCTGCACCTAAAAAGCCTAACTGTGTACTAGAAATGTGGGAAAATATTTGAATTTCGGTAAATTGTTCCTTTTAATTCATTAAACTACCTATTTGATGTATATCTACATCAAAATAAAAAATTATTGATACTTTTACTCAAGCGCACAGAAATTGATTATCTGAATTTATTCCAATCATTTCAGCTCCAATCCTTCCAATGCAACGTAGGATTCATCTGCCTGATTTTTAGTTATTGGCATGCAACAATTTTTATTCAAACTTTAGCGCTTTTAATCGTAGAGGTTGTTTCTTTGTACATTCATGAAGGTTTCTACTCTCGTATCTAAGTTTGGCTTCTGTTATTAGAGAAAATTTGAGTTGTGAATTAATAGATTGTTGGATGAAACATTTTTGTGAGTAACAATGCTGTGTACAAATTTTGGGACATGGACCAGTGTTTATATTGGGGGAAGAAGTGGTTTAAAAATCATCCAGCATTCCCAAGCAGCCTCTGAGGCGAATTAGTGAAATTTTGGAGGCATAAGGGTTCTTTAAACTATTCATTCTGTCGACCTACTCATCGGGCTTAAATGGTTACACATTGCAAATACGCTTCCTAATAACAGTTCCTTGGGGAGTTCAAGTAACTGTTCCTTTCCTCCTGGTCGGCTGCTCTTCACACCCTCCAGCTTCATTGCTCCAACGGATCCTCCCCTTCAGAACTGGGAACCGCCTCGTTCCCCTCAGTCGCATCTCGGACCTCGCTCATCCCGTTCTGTGCCGCCCTGGACGAGATCCCGTCCCCCCCGTACAATGTAGCTGACCGAGTGACATGGTCTTCGGTGGTCTCACTTTGCGCTGGAGTCGGTTCAAATGCAGGTATTACTCCCTTTATTCTTCACACACTATCTGATCACGAATCTCACCTATCTGACAGCTGATTTCCGCCTAAAAAGTTGTTGCTAACCTATCCGGTCAAGCCCACCTCGTAAACAAGACCCCTATTGATCTCGTCCTCGGTGATGTTCTCTACCTCTGGGTTAACCAATTTACTATGCAACTATAAATTCTCTTAATTCTCCCTAATACCATCACATCCCCTACTGAACTGGGTTATCCCTTATTAATAAATGGCCGCCGCTATTCAGCCGATAATGCATATGAAACACCAGTCCCCTTTCCATCCATTTAATTCATTTGCTGACTGGGCATTTTCTTCCTATTACAAAATCATCCTGACTTTTTGTCAGAAATCGAACAAAAGTTCTCCAATATCTATAAGTTCTCCCATCAATACATTTGAGATTGCACTTAATCGTAAACATTTCCTATAAAATAGAAAAGTCCCTTCTTTAAGAGCAACAATTTATGTCTTTCACGATTTATTCCAAACCCGATCCTCCACATTTCCTACTGAACAGGATTTATAAATGGACGCCGGTATATCAGCAGAGTATTTAAAACACCATTCCCCGTTCTATTCATTTAATTTAGCTGCTAACTGTGCATTTTCTTCCTCTATTCATGTATTACTAAGTCCCCTCAACTTTGCGGTACTTTCACATCAAGTAAACGGTCGGACGAAAGTTCTGCAGTAGGCCTAACAATCTGTTTTCCACCAGTGAATTCGGGTTTGGACTCAATCGTAAATATCATCTACACCGATAGAAAAAAAAACAGTCCTTTATCAGCAATACTGTGTAATATCCTTGTATTTTCTAAAATCACAATTCAGTTCATAATTTATTTCATACGTTGTAAGAAACATTACACATGTATCTCCGTTCTAATGATAAATTTTACGATTTTCGTTCACACATTTTGAAAGATCTTTTCTTCTGAACAAGTGTGCAACCTTTTTTACGCGGTGCTTAATATTCTGGCAAAATCACCCTTTATATTTTTTAAATGCCGATTCAACACTTGCAGATGGAAAGTATGAAATTCGTGTGTGATTTGTCATAAGTTGTTTGCAGTATTGGCTCGAGTCATCCTGGCAGACGGACATAAGTTTATTGCCCTATCATAGCGGTTCCCAACCTTCTTAATTTTGGGGACCACCTATTTGAAATTTGGACCACCTCAACGCTTATTCACTTGCTGACTTATTATTTTCATTTGACTTAATTTGAACGCTTGTGCTCCTGAATCGTGCTGAATGGGTTGCGCGGAGCCAAAAAAATCAAAGGAGGGATCGAACTTTTATGAAAACTAGCGTAGAATCTGAATCTAGAATAAAAATTGGGGGTCCCCATATGGAAAAACGAAGTTTTTGTTCGTTGCACGCAGGCGTGCACTGCGTAATTTGGTCGTATTTAAAATCCTTAAAAAAACATGATGGTTTAAAAAAACATTTATTTTCATAATAAAAATGAAGCTTTGTTAAAAAATGAGGTTCCCTATTGGAAAAAACAAAATTTGCTGAACGTTTCTCTGCCATATTCAAAATCCTTGGCGATAGACCTGCCGATTTAAAAAAAATTGTATGCGTTACTATTATTTTTTGTGCATAATCAACGATTTTTGAAGCGATGATCATAGTAGACATCCTGCACCGGTGATTCTCAGATTACAGGCTGTTTCAGCATCCGAAATTTATTATTATTATTCTATAGTTATTCTCCTATTTGATGGGCAAGCTCGATTTTTGGTCCTAGAAAGGAATTCGTTTTGGGAGGAAACGCATTTAAGTCATTGAAATTATTAAAAATTATGACGTTCTAGGAAATTTAAAGTTGTAAAATGGCATTACCGTGATTGTCCCATAACGAACAAGAACATTTTCCTGTGTGTATTTATGCTAAAATTTACCATACTATTGTGGTAGGTGTCATACAAAATTTACAATATTCGAAGTTATTAAAAACGGTTCTACCTCGAAAAAAAAAAAATGTCTTTAGCATCGAAGAAATGAAAGTAGACTTCAAACAACCAAATAAAAGGGAACTTCAATGGAATTCCGAGACTCAACAATTGGCAACCCCTCTCCCAACGAAATTCGCAGGAAAAAAGGCCCAAACTGTTAATAAAAGTCTCGGCTTCAGCGTGGAAAAACGAGTTTCAAGTTCGTACTTTTCAATTCGTGATTATGTAACAGTTTATTACAATTTTGGAAAGCACAATCTCCGAAATGTTTTCATTTATTTTGAATAGTATTGTTCGAAGAACAGTAATCACATTCTGGGGTTTTTTATACAGATAAATGTAATTTTAGTTCTTTTCAACCTTTGTATCGTCATCAGGGAGGGCCAGAGAGTAGGAAAACGAACAATAACTCTTAATTTATTAACTTTTGGTTTATTATTCAATAATAAACCATTGTAATCGCTCTTGAAAAATGAAAAAATTCTAACCCCCCTCAAAATTTCATTGTTTACGTTTCAAAGGGTGTAGAATCCGAATCTGCAATAAATATTTTTCCGTCCGTCCGTCGTACGCCGTACGCACGATTTCTCCCAAACGGCTGAAGCAAAAAAGCTGAAATTTTCAGGAAAAATCAATATTGGTTCGACAACGCCCCAATTCTTTAGCCAGCACTCTCACTTAATTTAAAGTGCCCTTTAAGGGTTGTCAAAGTTTTGTAAAATCCCTAAAAACCTCAAAAAAAAGTCAAGGCGGCCTAAATGTGTACTCTTTTTGAAGAACACTCCACGAGGAATCGAATGAGCCCCTCCCCACGTCCGTAGGTCAAACCATTCCCGATCTATGGCCCGATTTATGGTACCAACATTCGCGTTATTTTGGTTTTATTGTTTTTGTTTTGATATCAGTAACCTAGTGATGTAGTTATGTGGATACTGGAGTGAACTCATAAAAGGCTTTGTAGCCGATACACGGGCTTTATACTAAGCTTTGGAGTGTGCGTGTTTCACAGGTGATAGAGGGATTATTGAATTTCAGGAGATATGCGTAGAGCACGTAAATATGTTCTCAAGCAAAATACCTATTTGGATTGATCAGTTGATCATATTTGTGTGCCTCCTGAAATTCAATAATCGCTCTATCACCTGTGAAACATGCACACTCTAAAGCTTAGTATAAATTCAAATCAAGAACGCAAGCCAATTGAATAATAAACCCCAGTGAAAGAATTTGCAGCGTTTTTTCAGAATTCAATCACTTCAAAATGACCAGTAGTATGAGAATTATCCATAAAGAAAAATTAGTGTACGGTGTTCTCTGATGAATGATTATCGAACGGATGAATGATATGGTACAGGGTGAAGAATAACAACAAATCCCGCCTCTCTTGAGCTTCGTGATGTTAATATTTACGGTATTCGCAGCAAACAAAGAATATGGGGCGGAACTTCGTGCGTATATCACTTGGGAAAATCTTCATTGTTGTTTAGCGTTGTTTTAGGGTGGTGACATTCGTTAAGGGCTTCTAGGGGGAGGGCGGAAATTTTCTCGACCAACTTTCCCAAAGTAGGTACCCACCGAAACCCTAACTTTGAGTCGGGTCTTTCTCTCCACGCTGGAGCTAACAGGAAAAACACTCAACCTCATTAACAGGGTGGAAAACTTGTCTGCAGAAATGGAAGAGAAACTAACAACCGGGTCTGAATAATCCTTGATTTACTGCAATAAATTTACTGTGCTTGTAATTCTGTTTTACCTTTTGCTTTATAAATTTATGTTAATTTCCTGGACTTGGCCTCAAATAATGAAAATATATTTTGACAAGCTTCCTACGATTTTTTCAATATTTAAAGTCGATGTAACTGCTCCTAAGGGTAACTTAGTGCTTGATGTTTATCGAATATCACAAATAGAGTAAGCTACTCAAGTAACTTTTTAACCTTCACTTGTTTTGACAGCTGACATCTTGACAGTTTTAATTTGATTTCTATGGAATTCTCAGGAATTATGCTAGTCGAAATCGAGATAACCAACCGTAATCTTAATTCTTCTCAGTTTAAAGGTCCTCTGCGCATGACCGAACGTGCGATTTTTGTACCAATCGCAACTTTTACAGTTTTTATTAGATTTCTATGAAATTCTCAGGACTTTTGGGGGTTGGAAATGGGATATACCACTAAGAATTTCATTGTCATGATTCAAGCTATCCCCTGCGCTGGAGCAAACCCCTAATTGAACTTTTACCGTTTTCATCCGATTTCAATGAAATCCACAGGAATTGTGCTGTTTCTGTATAGAAAATACACCATGAGCTTAATTGTTCTTGGATCAAAGGTTCCTTTGCCCGACACAAACCTGCCATTCTCGACCAGTCATACTTTTACGGTTTGCATCCAATGTTTTGATGGAATTTTCAGGGGTTATGCTGGTTTCTCTCTTGTAAAACCTCTATCAATTCCTCCGCGATTCCATAAATAGTGGCGGTCAGCGGCGCTCAGTAATCCAAATTTGATTTCATCATTGATTTCTGATAAAAAGACAAAGAGGAGTTGCCATTTGAAATACCCAACATATGTTGAGTGGCTGGGGCAAAAAACCAACCTTGGATGCCCAGGTTGCTGTTGGCAACGTACATTCGGACTACGTACATTTCGGTTAACGTGCAGTCTTACTCTTGGAAATGTTGTCCGCATTATGAACATTTTTTCGGAGAACGTACAAAGTTAGGGCGAACATATTTTTCCGAATTTTGAATTTGGCGCGTGGAAGAAAATGGTTCTTGAGCAGATTTTGGCACATGCGTATCAACACTGCCGCAAACCCACGCCAACATGCCTTTGTTTCAGTTCCAGTGAACCCATCGTTTCGTACCTATGGCAAAACCATTCTCGCCTGTATCGCATTATATTTAAGTGATCTTTGTTTTTATCTCTCTTAAAACTCGTTATTATCGTTCTTTTAATAATTATTATCAGTGTTGTTTGTACATTATTATCATTTAGTTGTAAAAAACTGTTGCTGCAGCTTCTGCAGTCATGGTTTTTGCATTTGTTATTGCCTTATGTTTCCTTTATTTGTTTATATTTTTTCTAATAGTAATGTATTTACACTTTAGTTGTCATTATTTAGCAATAATATGCAAACAAACATTGAAATGGGTGGGTGTGGTGACGAGAGAACGGATTATCGTTATTTCCATTATTTCTTATGGGATTATTATTATTATAATCATTATTATTGTTTCATACATTGCAGGCCGCCCTTGAGCCATTGGTGTGAGGCAAATCACCTCCGACTTAACTTTGGCAAGTGTGCCATTATGACCTTCTCGAGGTCTTCAACCCCATACTTGCACCCTTACAATTTGAGTGGTATAATGATGTCTAGGCTGAGTTCTTTCATATTCATATCATCTTCGATTCTCGTCTTACATTCTCCCTGCTTATAGACGGAATTTGCTCACGAGCAATGAGAAGTCTCGGATTCCTGAAACGCCATACGAAGGGGTTCAAGGATGTGGATGCCCTGATTGTACCCTTCAATGCGTTAGTCCGTTCGATCGTAGAGTATGGGTACATCGTGTGGTCGCCATACCATCAAAACGCTTCTGATCGAATCGAACGGATCCAGCGCCGATTCCTTCGTTTTGTCGCCTATGGGCAGGGTGTGAGCTGGCCTGATTTTGATCTGGATGAAACGTTGGCCTTCTGTAGATTGGCTTTCCTTAGCCAGCGTCGCCGTGTAGCAGATTGCACATTTATTATCGGCCTTCTAAGATCTGTGATCGATTGTCCTGAACTACTACAACGAATTGACATGATTACGCCTCAATATCGCACTCGTTCCTCAAACCCCTTTTATGTAAGGACAACCCCTAATAATTACTTATTCAATAATCCCTTAGATCCTTGAATCTTGTAGCGTCCAACAAAGAAATAGATTTATTTTTCAATTCCTTGAGGCAGTTGCGACTAAGCTTAAAGAGCTACTTTCGTTAGCCAATATTAATTAAAACTTACATTTCCTTACTGATGACATCTTATTCTTTTCTATTGTTCTTAATTCCATTATCTATTGCATTATTTTACTTGTATTGTATTATTATCTTTCTACGTATTTTCTCTTATAATTGGGCTGTACATGCCCGTGTAAACTTAAATAAATAAATAAATAAATTATTAGGTCCGCAGTACAGTGACATTTCGCTGTAAGGACATTCTTCAGGAACGGATTATGCACGTTAAGCAGACCACTACTGTAATTAGCTCGCTATATCTGAGGTAAAATGAGAGTTGACTAACTCACTTGTAGAGAGTGGGGCGAGAAAACGCACGCAGTACTCGAGAATGGCATAACAGGTGGGGCGCTTCGTGGTATCACCACCCACGTCCTTCAGGGCCCTTTACTTAACTCTTGCTTCTTCTAGCTCACTTCCTTTCATCCTTCTCTTCCCCCTCCATTTCTATACCCCTACGACCGGCTTCGGGTAAGCCTAATGCCCTCTCTGTTTTTTTTTTTAATTTAATTTTTTTTTTTTTTTTAATTCGTTTTTTTTTTTTTTCTTAAACGTGTGCCCACTTCATTTTTGAGGAGAGTTTTTTTCTTTTTAAGTGTGTGGGTGTAAGAGAAAGGAAGGGATTCGTGATCCAACCAGAAGGGGTACAGAAATAATAAACCGTCGAGTAATAATTCGGGGCATTTATGAATGGCCTTCACTGCACGGGCCACAACCAAACAAAGGTTGACTGAATCCCGGTTCTTTCTGAACACATATTCCCCCTACTCTATCCACAGCTCTCTGTATGAATTATTTTACTCTCCCCGTTCCCTGCATTTGCATTCCCACAAAAAGTCTCGGAACGCCCCAAACAAATCGAGGGCTTTCCCTTTTATCTCCGTGCCGCCGCCGCGAAATCCCATTGGTCCGTCGGGCCGGAATTATTTGCATATCTCGCCGGGCCTGGCCGACTAATTAGCGACCCCTATTCATTTCTTGGCAATTAAGGTGACTTTTGGTTTGTTTGGTCGCATCATCATTTGAATGATCGCCTTAGCATTGCTAATGTTGAAGCTCTTGTACCCACATGTTGATTCCTATTATCTCTTGGAGGTGTTCTGGAGTTTTCGAACTGAAAACAGAATATATATACTTGTTTCAACGAATTTCAGAAAGGTTACTTATTATTTAAAAATGTGTGAGGCGTTGAAATGGTGTAGTTGCCCCTCCCATTGAGCTAAATGCTGTTTAATGTTCCGCCACGCTCAGAGGATAACCCAGACGCTTGAAGGCGTCTGACTCAAAAATCGGGACGGGCCAACTAAACATATCCATAAAAAAATCATAACCGCTACAATTTATGATAAAATATTTGTTCTAACTAATATTTTGCTTTAAAAACTAATTTTAAATTGATTGTTGCGATTTTATCGCGTATTACATAATTTTGTTTCCGACCCTACTATTGGTAGAGTAAATTTTTTTCACTTTATAGAGGTAAAACAGTATAAACAAATCAGCCAAAATTGAAATTTTCAGTTTTTTTTACGTTTTAGACTGTGGTGAACACTTCCATTTCGGGGTATACAAATCTATACCAAGTCTCAGCCAAATTTATTCGGATTTCATCCGGTTTTGAAGTAAATTTCAAAGAACGTGCGAGTTAGATTGTTAAATTGTTTAACAACAATCCAGCGATTGGTCTCCTGATTTTCAATGGTTACATTCAATACTCTGCGCTTGCGCAAATTAAAAACCCACTGTGCGTAATTTTGCCACTACTTAGCCATCCAATTTTGCTCAATTTCGGAGGATAGTGGATATGTAAGAAGATTCAATAAAGTCATATCTATTTCCACTCAATCGTATCATTAGTAACTTCTGCGCCTATGCAAAGGTAAAATCCTTCAAGCGTTTTTCTTCTCAAGGCTTGTTCGATTCACCTCGCTCAAATAATTCGGAACCTAGTTAGGAAATGGCAACTTGATTACCCCCATGAGTTTCACAACGATCATATCATTAGCAACTGCTCCACATACGAACTTAAAATCCTTGTAACAGGATCCTTGTTTCAGAATTGTACGGTTTAGGCTGCATGTTGGCCTACAATGAATTGCATCGCTCCCACCTCTAGTTACCCAAGTGGCTTTGGAGCATGCGTAAACGCAACCTATTAGTTACCATTTCCTAGTTTCCCAATAAACCAATTTTGACATTAAATCTTCCATCTTAATTGGCAGTATCCCCCAACCATAGGGCCTTCAAGATTTTTTAAATCATCCTAATGAACTCAAAAATCGAATTCAAGAACAAGGAACTCTGTGACACACTGAAATTGATAGACATTCTTAATTTTATCTATACCACTAGTATAACGATGTAAAATTTCCAATTGTTGAGAAATTGCAAGATATGGACATTTGTATCAATGATGATCTGTTGAGCATCATGATGTTGTACAGCCTCAATGAATAGTACGAAACTTCATATTTGAACAATGGAATTAACGGACGATCTACCGAAACCATTGAGAATTAAAATAATAGAAGAAAACGAAGCTAGAAAAAAGATTCAAAGTCACATGAATATTAGCAATGTGTTAATAACAAAGTGAGTACAATACAGCCAGAAATTCTCCTGGCATCAACGACTAGAATTTAAATTCAAGGGTCACATTTGCCAAGTAAGAGAGCATAAAGCTTCAAATTGTCCTCGACAGAAATATAAGAGTAGTGAGCAACAAGCTGGAACTGCATTGATGGCTGGAATGACAGGTAGCGTTAAATGGTGCTTGGACACTGGGTGTTCTACACGTATGCGTAACAATGAAGTAATTTCGAAAAGCTGGAAGTAGCAGAGTAGGACAGCGTGAAACTCGCTAGTGATGATTCAATACCAGTTCAATTAAATTCAGTGTTAGAAATGGGCAACGTTTCTGTTAAGGCCAAAAACGAAGCTAGAATTCGTGAACTATTCGGGAAAAAACTTGATTTGTGATTTATCTCCGAACCAACCTACTGTCAGCAGGAAGGATAGTGGTCAAGCGGTTTTAATGCTGCATTTATAGAGTGAGTGACAGTTTCTTAGATTGGGAAATTTCAAATTGATTTGGAAAATTCTCAAATCGGTTTGGAAAATTCTCAAATTGGTTTGGAAAAATCTCAAGATTCGACTTGGAAAATTCTAAATTCGACTTGGAAAAGGGTTTTTTTTATTGGGGGATCTTCTTCCCAATAGAAAGCCACATTATTTGTGAATGTCATTGGCTGTATAAATCAACCCGACAAATTAAAAGGGTTTTTTGAGGTAATCGGGTTTAGTAAGTAAGTCGGAGAAAACGTTCAAACGAAAACTTGTCTTATAAATGCTGGCTAAATGATGAGAGATATATGACTGAGTTCTAGAAACAAGTCAGGGGCAGTATGATATAGGTATGTTTTATATTTAAGTCTAAAAAGCAGTTTTTTTGTAAATAAAAAATAATAATTTAAAATCGTTGTGCCATGTTTAATGGTAATATTATCAACAATAATTGTTGATAATCATTATGAATTCTTAACAAAATAACACCGTTCCTTTTTACCAATTTCTAGCAGGAGGGATGTGCTTAATTCGGGTTTTATGATTATCTATGTTAGTTCTCACCGTAAGCTCTTAAATTCTTAACTTATTTCACTCTGGTTGATCTCAAATTGTTATTGCATATAATTTGGACGAATGGTTGAAGAGATAATACGCCATTGGTTTGAAACCGCAACAGCGTCGTAATCCAAGAGTAATATTTCTTATACACGATTTTTTCCATATACTCGCACATTCAACACGGCGATCTATTTTCAGAAATCACAGGCTTCACTACCACAGACATTTAAAGATGAATTTCGTTTTTACAGTGTGTTTTTTGGTTGAATAGTTTAAGAGATTATTTCATAACGACAGATAATAACATCTACGTAGGTATATGCGGCTAAGTATGACCTTCTTTTTGGCAATCAGGAAATAAATCATAGCCACCGGTACAACCGAACAGCACTCATAATAATTAGGATTAATTTTATAATTGAATTTCGCTAACATTGTAGCACTACCGTTTGACACTGCTCAATTCGATGAGCGGGAAAGATTTTTACTTGTAATGAAATTGTTTCAAGTCAGTGGGTCAGCCGGTAATGCTATAATGTAAGTGAAATTAAATTATACAATTCAATTATATAATTAGTTAATTGTTTTTGCTATTTATGGTTATAATTACCAATAATGAACCTGTGTAATCGAAGAAGAACCCTCCTCCATTCCACCAATAAAATATTGTTGCCTACTTTTTAAATGTTTCAAATTGTTACACAAAGGTTTATTATTTTGTGTTGTATATTTCCATGTTTGTGGTTTAAATTCACATTAAACAACGGTTGTAGTACATCGTATGTATCCACTAGTTTTGGTAAACGTGGTATCTCTCTTTTCCCCGAGCTCGCGGTTTGTGCCAGCTCAACTGACAGCATCATTGTTATCACATTGTCTTCAACAGATAACAAAAGGCAACGTGATTATTGTCAACAAACCTTCCCCAAGGTCGGTGTTTGTTTTTGCCAATGCATTCGAGATAGAATAGCATCTTTTCCTCCTAGTTAATTTTGGATTGTTTCTGTGTTTATTTTAATTCCTTATAATGAAGTTAATTACTGGAGGTGGGATCCCAACTGCTCTCATCTGTAAAACAAATATATAGTACCCTAATTACTCCAGAAAAACACAGTATTGGTTTTACAATTTTAAACTATAATACAAACTATAAAAAGTTATATCTACTGGAAATGTGATTTTGAACAGACTTCTTCATTTAGTTTTCCTCACAACTTGAGAAAGAGTCATGTACCCTTGCAATAACCATTGAGTAGTCTCAAGTCATTTTCAGGATGTCCCTGAATATGTCTCATATCTCAAAATATATCATCTGTTGTTCATTTCTAGTTGTACGGCAGATAAGTCTATACATCATCAAAAACAAAATCTTCCATCTTGCTATTTGGGCTCCGGAGAAGGGAACGTAGCCGTGATCGAAAGCTTGGCGAATTATAGGTTCCGATATTGATTTTATACCAGATCTACCGCCCGAGACAATACTGCCCATGAGGTGTCCTTATTTTTGCTCCATTAGTTTTTAAGGTTGGAAAGAGTCTCTGTTCTTGCCAGAACTCGAAAACAGTTTGCGCTCTTGACCAAAATTTCCATTTGCTTTTACTTTTCAAAATTAACTGATTAATTTGAATACCCTCCCTGTGATGTCAAGTCAAATTTCGTATCACATCCAAAGCTGTATCAGGTTTTAGTCCGATTTGTATGAAATGTATGTATGTGAAATGGTATGTGTGATAGGATTATGACAGTTGCCCATTTGACAATTAATTGGCGGTTGGATGAATAGTAGCGAGTCAGCATCGTAAACGTGAATTACCTGAAACATCGATTTCTCGCGAAGTATGATCGCCAGATTTCGATCAAATTGTCTCAGGGTACTTGGGATGGTATTCTATTAATTTGGTTGGGCTTGGTTTCAAGTAATAACTCTTGCGCAGTCATGAAATTGGTTGTTACAGAAAAAACCGTTCGACCAATGTTTGATGAGGGGGGGATATAGAGACTGCGTCGGTTAGCTCTCCCCGACCTTGGGTCCCCTACGTACGAGATAATGAATACCGTCGGTTTGTTGTCGCGATGTGCACAAACACGATTTGCGGCCATTTTTCGATGATTATTATGTACCTATAGAACATCATAGTACATAATTATAGAGCATTATACTGGTACTGTTATCTCCCATGGTGCCGTGCACTTCTCAGGAACCATTGGAGTTTCGCTCGAATCTTCTTGAAGCTTTTCATCTATTTTAACCAGCTTTGCTTCTGTATTCTGCACTTTTTAACAGATAAAAACCATTTTTTAACCGTGGAATCCCGTTTTTTGTTACAGAGGGGATCGGGAGTGGGAGGGGAATGAAGGTGGCGGGGTGAAATCCGCTATGGTGGCATCGGGTTCCGGCGAGTGCAACAATAACACAAGCAGCGCGTGCAGCGGCAGTCCCCCAGCAGGCAGCGAAGTAGCTGCCCCACCGACACCCTTCGCCGCCCCAAGTCAAGCGTCCGCCGAAGAGCTGGCTCTCTTGGCCAAGCTGGAAGAAGCCAATAGGTGAGCCAGATTAGAATTAAGTACTTGTAATGTCGAGGCAGTAGGGCTTGGTTTTGGTGATCAGCATGCAGATTGTTACCTTTATCTTGGAGCACGTCTTATCTGACTGGACTGTAGCTTGGAGCACTTTAATTTTCGATCAGGAAGCCCTAGGAGTGGTTCAGGACAAGAGACGATGAAGAGTTTACTCTCTTTTCCGAGCTGGAAGAATTGAATAGGTGAGTTAGGTTAGAATTAATCACCTCTAATGGTGTGGCACAAGGACTTGTTTTCTGTGATCAATAGGCAGATTTTTGTACCTTCATCTCGGAGTACATCGTATCTGACTTGACTGTAGCTTGGGGCAGTTTTAATTTTCGATCAGAAAGCCCTAGGAGTGGTTCAGAAAAACAGGGATGGATAAGAGTGTGCTCTCTTTTCCGAGCTGGAAGAATCGAATAGGTGAGTTAGGTTAGAATTAATAACCTCTAATGGTGAGCCACAAGGACTTGTTTTCCGTGATCAATAGGCAGATTTGTACCTTCATCTTAGAGTTCATCTTATCTGACTGGACTGTAGCTTAGGGCCCATCTACTTTCGATTAGAAAGGACTAAGAGAGGATTAGAAAAACAACGATGAAGAGTTTGCTCTCTTTTCCAAGCTGGAAGAAGCCAACAGGTGCGTTAGTTAAGAATTTTTTTTCATGGTTTTGTTTATTACAACTGATTGTAAGATCCATCATCCAGGAACATTTTGTCTCATGAGTGGACACGGTATACAGGGTGGGACTTCAGTAAACCTACCCCTCAGAATAGGATTGTAAAACTGAGACACTACAACTAGCTTGCACTATAACTTGCACAGCACAATCAGGTCCAGTGGCTTGTTTCGCTTGAGCCGTCGCAGTTTTCCTTCGTTGTCCAAAACTTTGAGCACCTCCGGGTTCTCGTGCTGGTGGAGGCGTTTTTCGTGCTTCTGAGCATATTTTATGATGATTTCGTTGACTGTTTCCATCCTCAGGTCTCGATGAAGATCATCATTTCGCATAAATCAGGGGGCACCAACCATACTTCTCAAGATTTTGTTCTGGGGAGTTTGTATTTTCTTTATGTGTTAGTTAAGAATGAAGTTCTTCTAATGGTGAGACAGTAGGCCTTTTTTCGGTGATCAACTTGTACGTTTGTACCTTCATTTTGTGCATATCTGAACGGACTGTTGCCTATGACGCTTTCACTTCCGATAAGGAAAACAAACGCTGTAGAAATGGCTGTCTTGGATCAGCTGGAAAATCCAATAGTTGAATTACTTTATACAACTAAGTTATTATAATGTCGAGGCAGTAGGGATGGCTTGTTTCCGCTGATCAACTGGCAGATTTGTATCTTCATCTAAGTGGATGTATGCAGCTATATCACTGTGCAGTAGCTTAGGAAACTCCTCCGAGTACTTCAATCAGACAGTTGTAGAACATCAGAAAAACAGGCGATGAAGAGGTATTTTGAATGAACTGGAAGGAGTGAATAATTTATAAAGGTTGTAATTAAGTTCTAATGATGAGGCATTTTAGCTTGTTTTCTATGATCAACTTGTAGATTGGTAGCTTCATCTTAGCGCGTGTATGGATGTTTAGTTCACTTTTACAACGACCACGAGCTTTTTTGATCAAGTTGAAGAAGTCTTCGAGTAATCCAAGATGAACCGCTATTCTATGCCACAATTGAGATTATGTGGTTTCGTTTGCTATCGTAACTCGTCGCAGGACTTTCAATAGCCTTCTTCTCAAAGGTTTATTTGCCGTGAACGACTTGCAGATACGAACCTGCATATTTATTCAGTTTCCTTTCAAGTTCAGCCCAGAAGATGGGAGAAATCAATACTCGTATCAGGCTTTCGATAGTATTCTGGGAGTTTTTCCCACTTTAAAACTTCGGTTTTACTCTTTGCTCTATATACTTTGAAGGGAATTTCATGTTTGCGTTGAGAATCAAATGGATTAGTATATTTGTACATGATTCAAATTGGATTATGTCGACAAACCAGTCGAGGGGAAACAATGTACCATACATGATATTATGCATATCACATATGGTAATAGAGAATCATAATTTTAAGGCTTAGCTGACCAATAGTGATTACGTTAACTACTGCGAACACCTTATCACTTTGCTGTCTACACAGTTTAAAAAATATATATACGCGTATTCATTAAATCCTAGTTCTAGTTCCCCTGTTGGTCAACGTCGATTGCACTGAATAGCTGGCTTTCTCCATTTTTAGGTTTTGTGAGAAAGAAGTGTATAGTGGTGAAATGAAACCTTTTGTTCATAAATTGCCTGCGACCCGCGACGGTAGGCTCTAGATCGGCCGGTAAAGAGAGCCCCAGCCCGGAATTCTTTCGCCATCATAATTTCCTATCTCTACACCCAGTCTGCTCAGCGGTCTTTCACGGTCAACCAGTTCTGGCAGTAGGTCAAGATAGAGGTGATGACGTCATAGGTCAGACTGAATAAGCACGCCGCGCCGTCTGGGAGACTAGGGATGGGAGAATGGATGAAAACATTGGTATTGATACAGATAGGTACATATCGATGCCTATAAAATATTGATGTCCAATTTTAGTGAAAAGGATAAAATAAAAACTCAATGAAAACTAAATAGCTTACTTAAGTAAACTTTATCAACTTCCATTAAAAACGCTGCAAATTCTTTCACTGGGGTTTATTATTCAATTGGCTTGCGCTCATGATTTGAATTTATACTAAGCTTTGGAGTGTGCGTGTTTCACAGGTGATAGAGCGATTATTGAATTTCAGGAGGCACAGGAATGTGATCAACTGATCAATCCAAATAGGTATTTTGGTTTAGAACAGATTTACGTGCTCTATGCATATCTCCTGAAATTCAATAATCGCTCTATCACCTGTGAAACACCCACACTCCAAAGCTTAGTAGAAATTCAAATCATGAACGCAAGCCAATTGAATAATAAACCCCAGTGAAAGAATTTGCAGCGTTTCATGCATATCAGAATGCTTCAACCCGTGTATCGGTTACAAAGCCTCTTAGGAGTTCACTCCAGTATCCACATTACTACATCACTACATCACTAGGTTACTGCTATCAAAACAAAAACACTAATAAACCAAAATAACGCAAATGTTGGCACCATAAATCGGGCCATACATCGGGAATGGTTTGACCTACGGACGTGGGGAGGGGCTCATTCGATCCCTCGTGGAAAGTTCTTCAAAAACAAATTTAGGCCGTCAAATTTTGAGGTTTTTGGGGATTTTACAAACTTTGACAACCCTTAAATGGCACTTTAAATTAAGTGAGAGAGCTGGCTCAAGAATCGGGGCGTCGTCGGACCAACATGGATTTTTCCTGAAAATTTCAGCTTTTTGCTTCAGCCGTTTGGGAGAAATTGCGTACGGCGGACGGA
The DNA here is from genome assembly GCA_031894815.1 of Creontiades dilutus. Taxonomy (NCBI): domain Eukaryota; kingdom Metazoa; phylum Arthropoda; class Insecta; order Hemiptera; family Miridae; genus Creontiades; species Creontiades dilutus. The sequence goes on from JAVIWC010004007.1 coordinate 1,853,427, forward strand.
CGGAAAAATTTTGGTTTATTATTCAATAATAAACCATTGTAATCGCTCTTTTTATTGTAGATTCGGATTCCACACCCTTTGAAACGTAAACCATGAAATTTTCAGGGGATTAGAATTGTTTTTTTCAAGAGCGATTACAATGGTTTATTATTGAATAATAAACCAAAGTAAGCTTAGAAATAGGTTGAAGTGATCAGGTGAATGCATGATTTGTTAGTTATCAACGGAATGCCTAACTTCATACGTAATAGCAAAATATATTCCTTGCCTGGCAAAATACATTCAAGATCCAATGCAGCCCTCTGTGGGGCGTCAGGACAGTCAACAATAGAGAGTGAGTGGTTCATAACCATGTTGCTAGTAGCAACTTGCTACCATATGAGTAGGTGGTGATGGAATGGACTAGTTGCCTTCTAATGGCTATTATATTTACCTGCAACTCCCAGAGAATACCTTGACCGGTTTCAAGAGACGGGCCAGAGGAATCCATATACATCACAAACCTGTTGCCATATACTCCGAAGCAGTTCATTTCTGTGGAAATTCACGTTCTTTAGGCCAGTGTTGCTTTGCTCCTAGAATTATCAACTTGTTAATATACATTTAGTAACGAGTCCCACCTCAAAATCGTTCAAGATTTTTCAGCGTTTCTTTTGGAGATAACTTCGAAAGAGACGTCGTGATTCCATAAAACGTTTCTTGATAGCGATCGATCGGCAGGTGGCTGCGTGTTAGGGTGATTTCTTTGAGGCTATCTCAGTAGCCCTCGGTCCACGACGTTTTTTGTATGATCGATTGGGGAAGCATGTTAGCACAGCAAGGGTGGAGACGAGTCTCTTTTGATGGATTCGCCCTCCCAATTTCGCGTGAAGGACAGAAGCAAAATAATGATCTACTTCGCCGGAATTTCGCCGGTTTATAAGTCTTATATTGTTATTTAGAATTTGGGAAGGATTTGAATTAGGGTTTCTGACTTCATATTTTTCAAGCCATAACAAACATTTCGTCGAATTATTTATCAAATTATATTAGTTATTTCAAATCCAAACTCACTAAAACTTGAAAAAAAAAACCCTGCATATTCTTCCACTGGGGTTTATTATTCAATTGGCTTGCGTTCATGATTTGAATTTATACTAAGCATTGGAGTGTGCTTGTTTCACAGGTGATAGAGTGATTATTGAATTTCAGGAGGCACACGAACATGATCAACTGAACAATCCAAATAGGTATCTTGGTTGAGAACAGATTTACGTGCTCTATGCATATCTCCTGAAATTCAATAAACGCTCTATCACCTGTGAAACACGCACACTCCAAAGCTTAGTAGAAATTCAAATCATGAACACAAGCCAATTGAATAATAAACCCCAGTGGAAGAATTTGCAGGGTTTTTTTTTTTCAAGTTTTAGTGAGTTTGGATTTGAAATAACTAATATAATTTGATAAATAATTCGACGAAATGTTTGTTATGGCAACATGGATTTTTCCTGAAATTTCGGATCTTCTGCTCCAGCCGTTGAGAGAAATCGTGCGTACGGCGTACGGTGGACGGACGGAAAATTTTTATTGCAGATTCGGATTCTGCACCCTTTGAAACGTAAACCATGAAATTTTCAGCGGGGTTAGAATTTTTTTTAAGCGATTACAATGGTTTATTATTGAATAATAAACCAAAAGTCATCCAACAACGGAGTAACAGAGAAATCCACCGTTTACTTGGCTTGATTGACAAATATATACATTTTTTCTCATCTTATTAATACACGAAAATGGATGTCACGAAGAGTTCACGTCATTCAGATATCACTTCATTTAGTGCGGACTTTGTCAAGTTTGGTGGGGCTTTTTTCCCGTACTCTATTAATGTCAACTAACGTGATATTAATATTCAAACCTTCGAAATACAATTCTTTCCGAACCTTCAATTTTTTACTCTTAAAGTAAACGAAAAGATCCCCTAAAAAATAATTCATACCGCCTGTTTTTCTGAACACAAAATTGGAGGAATATGGGTACCGAATTCATACCTAAAAAATACAGTTTCAGTTCAAAAACTCAAAAATGTCAAACTGACAGTCAAAAATGCGCCAGTCTCTTCTTTTCTCCATCTAACCCAGAACCACCTGTATCTTAGGGTAGGTTCCATGTTTATTACACCTATCCAGTTGAAAAGGATCAGTATCCATACTCCCTCTATACCTACTCTAATGGTGGTCCAAGTCTCCGCTGTATTCTGCCCTTCGTTTAATTGTATATTTTCTGATTTTATGGATTTATTGAATTGTATACAAAACATGAATCCCTTTGTCTCTTCGAAGGTCGAAGCTCTCATGATTTATTACCAAGTGACCTTATTTGTGTTTCTCGTACACTTGGCTTTTGATTGTTTTGGAAGGATGTCGTTGACATTTTCACTTAGAAAAGCACTTAAATTCTGAACCTTGCAGTAATAATTGGCTATGCTTTATATCATTCTGGACATCACCCATGTATGAGATATGGGTAAGTACCTTGAATAAACAATAGGGAGATATTTCCCACTGTTAACCACTATCCGGCGTAACATCTTTTTTTCAAACTCGATGCCGGTAACACGTCAGTGTGACCTCAAGCTCAGATTTCCATTCCACAATGTCACAAATGACCTTAACCCAGTTGACTTCCTTAATTTTTCCACGCGAAGTTGTCATACCTTGTTTGATAGTGTGCCAAATAGTTTCGTCGTAATGATTGAAATTGAACTTGATGCGTTTATAACAATAGATGTCGGAGATTGATGATTTCCGCTTCCTCCGTCGGCCCCCAGCCCGGGCGCAATTGTTCGATTAAAACGGCGTGGGTATTATTTTTGCACGGAGGTCCACCATTCAGTTTGAGCTCTCATTATTTATTGAGATCTGCAAGTGACACATTTACGTTTGTAAAATGTATGTAGCCGATAGGTTTTAACCTTGTTTACGGCCATATTACCAACGTATTTGAGGTACCTCTTCTGTCGCCCATTTCATCCTAAACGCAGGCGAGAGAAGATTTTCTTATGTTTTTCTGCCACTTAAACTCAACGAGTTACGATGGATCCATTCGTCCGGAAACTCATTCGCGAGGCTAATTTTAAGGAGCAAGAACCCGAACAAAACAGACCAAAGAACAACGAAAGGTGTTTCTTCGAAAACTTCCCTTAAGTTCTTGTTTTAAACCGATCAATATTCTCCAAACCTCTCAAGATGTGCAGCTTTGTTTAGGTGTCTCCGGTAATTACATAGATTATAATTAATCACTAATTATCCAGTATTCTCTTCAATGAGAGAATATTCCAGTTTTAATGTTGGAAAACAACTCAAACTAGTTGAACCAAACATTGCAAACCTCTCTCCGGGTTGCTGCTCTCTGAGAGAAAACTATTTTGGTTTATTATTCAATAATTAACCATTGTAATCGCTCTTGAAAAAAAATTTTAACCCCCCCCCTGAAAATTTCATGGTTTACGTTTCGAAGGGTGCAGAATCCGAATCTGCAATAAAAATGTTTTTCAGTACGTCTCCCAAACGTCTGGAGCAAAATATCTGAAATTTTCAGGAAAAATCAATATTGGTCCGACAACGCCCCAATTCTTGAGCCAGCTCTCTCACTTAATTTAAAGTGCCCTTTAAGGGTTGTCAAAGTTTTGTAAAATCCCTAAAAACCTCAAAAAAAGTCAAGGCGGCCTAAATTTGTACTCTTTTTGAAGAACACTCCACGACGAATCGAATGAGCCCTTCCCCAGGTCCGTAGGTCAAACCATTCCCGATCTATGGCACGATTTATGGTGGCAACATTCGCGTTATTGTTATTCTGTTGATATCAGTAACCTAGTGACGTAGTGATGTAGTAATGTGGATACTGGGGTGAACTCCTAAAAGGCTTTGTAGCCGATACACGGGTTGAAGCATTCTGATACGCATGAAACGCTGCAAATTCTTTCACTGGAGTTTATTATTAAATTGGCTTGCGTTCATGATTTGAATTTCTACTAAGCTTTGAAGTGTGCGTGTTTCACAGGTGATAGAGCGATTATTGAATTTCAGGAGGCACACAAATATGATCAACTGATCAATTCAAATAGGTATTTTGGTTGAGAACAGATTTACGTGCTCTATGCATATCTCCTGAAATTTTATTTTTTCAACTTCACATCTTATGTTAACGTTTTTGCCGCTTGCCGATTCTCTTAAATATTATCATCTACTTTCCTTGTAACTTTTCGTAGTGGGCGAAGAGCCTGAGTTGAGAACAATTCGTTTCGGCTGATCGTTCGTTTGAAAGTTAATTCGAAAGAAAATGTTTTCTAGAAGGTAACAAAATGAAATTGGGTTTCTATTTACATTTGATCAAGATTGAAGGAAGATGTAGAAAGGTTTCCGTCGACATTCTTTGGTTCTGAACAATTATGGTCTGTCTGACCTGAACTGTTGTTAAAACTGCAGTTTTGGCTGACATATCGGACTTGCGCTTTGCAAGTACGTCCGAAACGCTTGGCGGCACAGACAATTTTTGGTGGCGGATTTAGCTATGTTATATTTATTTACTAAAAAAAAAATTAGTTACATTATGATTTATTTCTATTTTATATCTATTAGTAGTCCGGGTTCCTCTGTGTCTCCTCTTGAGTCAGTACTGTATATATATTTGAACTAGTAGCTGTGTTACTACATCTGCGGAACTTCTGCTGACGGATCTTGATGATCCAAAGCATATGTTTTATTCTTGTTATTTGATTATTATTGCTATTATAGCCTATTAAGTTCATGTAAGAGCTGTGATGAGCCATTAATAAACATGTCATTCATTCATTCATTCATATCGGACTTTCAGAGAGCTGATTAAGATTTCGTCAGTGATTCATATCTTGTTGTCACAGTGATGTTTTCCGATAAATTACAACTTCATAGGGTGAAGTTTTCAACTTTGAGCAACAACTTCGTTCCAATATTGTGAAACGTTTACAGGCAATTATGGCCAATCTCGTTCCACGATAAAACCGTCTGAGGTTAGACGTTCTCTCAAACTGCTGAAATTTTAGTAACGATGGCCATCAAACCTCATACAGTGTCTATCACTTTAATGGTTGAAATATGAATGTGAAACCCCGGTTAAGTGGATTTATTCGCTCCCTACCAAAGCGTATGAGTTGGACAAAAATTCTTCAACACGACTTGAATCGCAAAAAGGTTTTCCAACGAATGAAAAGGCTTACTTAACGTAAATGCTGATTGAAAATTCCAACTAATTTAACTACAAAAAAAGGGCAAGTCATGCAGCTCGATCGTGTGAGAGAATTTTCTGAAATAATCTTATTACGAGTATATTTATATTTGTTCTAAATTAAAGTTTATAGCAAATTAACTTGTACAGTACTATTTCGGTCCACCAAATGTGTGGATTTTCACACTTTTTTCAAGTGTTCCAATCGATTTTTAGTTTATTTGAATGAAATGTAAGAACATCTGTTTACTTACTAAAATTGTGTGCACTAATTTTCAAGGGTCGCAGTTCATGTTTGATTAACTTGTTTTGAGTAGTATTCCGCTTTAAAAAATCTAAATTTTTTATTTTTAGCGGTTGTTTGCCATTTTTAGTGATTGCAATTTATTATTTTCAATGATGAACCTTTGTAATACACCCAGAAAAAATGTGAACTCCTTGAGAGTTGGACCGCATGGCTGGCGGCCGCCCATGTATTTTCACCTTGAATGCAATTACAAGATACGGAGTCGCGAGGTTAGGCTGGTGACGTACCACAGACTACGTCTAATATATACATAGATCAGTGACCTACGTAGGAGGGCTTTCTAATGCAGAAATAATAAACTTCTGTGTAATAACTTGGATTTTTTGTTAAAATTATTATTATTATTTGTTCTTTTTTATTGGAACAATCGAGTGACCTCAAATAACTCTGTCCAACAAAATTCATCCATTCTGTTGGAATACTTGATTTTTTACCGGAACAACGACGTTTTTCTCAATTCTATCTAGAGTTATCGTTTTAATGTTTCATTTTAAAATTTTTAGACCCATTGCAATAGCTTTATATGCCGAAAGACATATTGTGAACTGTAATACATCCATCGGAAAACTACGTGCCCATTAAGTTCGAGTTCGTTACAAGTTGTTGGTTGCCTAGTTCGTGTACTCTGAAAGTTAATCAACACTTAATGTAATGATTTGTAGCGTTTTTTAAGTCCTAAATGATTTGATATTTCCTTGTAACACCTTCTTGATACAACCTCGAACATAACTATATGAACTAACATTTGTTTGATGTTTTCTGTTCAGGCTCATCGAGACTGACGCCAAAAGTCTCAACTCCATTTCTAACAACAGTGGCCACTCGAGGAAGAGCTCCGATACTTCCCAGATCTCCCTGACGTCAGGTGAGGGAAAATATTTTGCTTACGTTCGACATTTGAGAGAGTGAAGTAACAACGGCATCCACGTTGTTATTGAGTACAAATCAGTAATTTATGACGCCAACCAGAACCATGGGTCGTGAATGATGGCTAAAGATTTGGCCATAACTTTTCCGACGTCACAATATTCACAAACTTAACGACGCACGAAGTTATTGATATGAAGGTTGTATCAAAGTAAATAAAGTATTCCTACTTGTTATCCACTTCTGCTCTGATTACGTCGTTCAATATCCATCAAATTCGGCATCTCAGTATACTCAGTTGCCTTTTTAAACGGAATGAATCTAGCTAATTTAGAACTCATACAACTTTTCTGCCGTCCTGAAACCGTACATTCTCGTTCAATATTGCACTAAGCGAACGACTTAATTGAGGAGATTACTTTCAAACAGGCACATATCCATCCCGACAAAATGTTCAGGAAGTGAAAAAAAAAACTATTTGCAGATTAGTGGAGATGTTTTTCTCAAGTTTCTCATCGGGGTAATGTGTGAGAAGGTACAGATAAAGATGCCTCAGAATATGAATCAATTTTCTCCAAAACACGAGGCTGTATATCCATTTTCACTATGGAAATGTGCCCTTTTGATCAAAACTCATGGATTTGTGCCTTTTTGAAAAAGAAAGAATTCATTCTCCATTCTGTAGGTTCTATTGAAAACTTTACCTGACTCCATATTTCCATTTGTCATGCCTGACATCTATCAAGTCTCGTGTAAATATTCAACGTCAAGACGAAGGCGCAATGCTTCTTTTTGGATATGTGCCTTTTTGAAAACCCACGACTTATCGCCTGACGAAATTCGGAGGATATGTGCCATTTCGATTGCAAGGCACTGAAAAAAATGTAGGTGACGGATTTGTTACCTTTTGATGCAAACACATAACTTTAGCCCCGGAATTGATGTGGATGTGTTCTGTTTTGTTCGGAAATGATAGGGGGATCTGATTCAACTCATATTCAGAGATAAAAAATTGAGAAAAATACGTTTTCTTCCAGATTTGGATATGTGCCTTTTTGAAAGTAAGCTCCTCAATTATTGTCTAACTCCACGTTGATGACAATACTATGCAACAAAAACGTCGCAAGCTTTATTGCTGTCGTAAAAACGAGAAAATGAAAAAATTGGGTTTCACACCCATTTTCTTACAACTTTTCACCCTTGAAATAGGATTTTTTAAGTGAGATGAGATCCTAGGACTGATCTGGGAACCACTCAATCGATTCGACGTTCAGAATTAATTGAAAATGAAGTCCTACTTGCCTAGATCAATAAAAAACCTTGAAAAAAAAACACGATTTTGAACAGTTTTTGACCCTCAGCAACTTTGCGTGTGAGACGATCGGGCTGGGTTTGAGTTCGGATCAACGAGAACCTAATTGGAGTCCATGTGAAAAAAAACGGGTTTTTACATCAAATCCAAAGCCTTTTACGGCCCGTACGGCTGACGCACATTGCATATTTAGAATTTACGCACCTTGAAACGTAAAGTGACAAGGTTTGTGATGGTGGGGAGGGGTAGGGGTTATAATCAATTTTCGCTTCAACATTGCAAAGCCTTAATATTGAAAATAACAAATTGAAGTTATTCTGGCTAAAATCTGTTTTTTGAACTCACTTGGTTCATTACAGCTGTTCAACGTGAAACTTAACTCGATTTCAACTTACAAATCCCTCTTGGAACTAGTGGTTGCGCGTGCACAATGTATTTTAGGTCCTATTAAGTTTGACACAAGCACACTTATAATATGTCCATGTGTATCCTCCGATTCATCCCATCATTATGAGTAGCCCTTGAAATTGGCCCAAATTTAACATCTGACTTGTGCCTAAAACCACTTTGAAGTGCTCTAGAAGCCATTTCAATGAAGTCTAGCATCCATTTCAGGAGTTTATGTCTTTGAAAAGTCCGTTTTATAACCGGAAAAAATCGAATCACTTGAATCATGGAAGATATAAACTGTGAGTCGAGCGAAACCATAGCCAGTACATCACTGTTCTTATATGATTCAGCAGGAATTTTCTACGTTTATGAAAATTCTATAAGTAGGTGTCTCTCGGAACGCCGGTCCCCAAATACCCTCAACGTTTCGTTTTAAAACAAACGGTTTTTTGGTTTTGTCAGAATTATTAAATTGAGCTCCTGATTGATATCCTGAGGAATGTAAATGTATGTTACAAGATATTGCGAATCCACTCGCTTGACACCGATAGATTGGAAGTGAATTTCGTTGTTGGACATAGGTAGGTGATTACCACCTTTATGAGCCAATATTAAGTATGGAATATTTCTTCCTCTTTTTCTGTTCATTAAATTCCTAGGCAGATACTTCGTATGATTTTGATGGACAGTTGAATTTTTTCTTTACCAATCCTTAATCAGATTGGATTAACATAGATGAAGTATTTGAAGAACATTCTCAAGTGGCACTGCGATCACCAGCTGATGCGCTCCTTGAGTGAAAGTGTGTCAATGATACGTCATTAGTGTCAGCTCCGATTTCGAACCCCGTGGGCAACTCCCAAAATGGTTCTCTCCCGTTTCAAACCTTCAAACCTTTTGGTGGCATGGCGCATGCCATTTTATGGTGCCGTGTCATCTGCTGTTCCCATAGAAACAGGTGGTTTCTCACGTGCCACTCGAGTGTTTACAAACCAGCGAAGGTGTGTCACTAACTCCGCGGGTCTCCGGTGGAGGAGGGGAACAGTGACCTTGCCGTCTGATGTCACACGCACCTATCTGCCCAGTTCTGTTCTAGAGTGGATTTTGTCAGTTTCTCCGCCGAGTGTGTTTTCGCGGATTTTGTTTCGGAGTTTATTCAAAACCAATGTTCCACGTCTTCTTGGACCACCGAACCATAGAATTGAGTGACACCGGCACGACCATGAACACTGTAGAGGGACTCAGTCCGGATTACGAGATCACCTGGGCGTACCATGAACGCCCCTACAACATATTCTTGTCCGCAGGTACTCCAGTTTTGAGGTTAACTTTTTGAAAACAAGATCGTTTCTATCTTAAACAATCCCAAAAGTACCTATTTCTTTTGAGGTGATAACTTCTATAGTTGGAAGGTAATTTCTCTCAGCAGTAGGGCTTTTGTATTTTTCCATGAATATTTAAAAAAATAAAAAGAGTTGTGTTTATACTCGTTCTTAGTTCTACTAGTATTTGTCAAATTATACTAATAATCCTAACACATCCGCATTTTAACGTTAGTAGGTCTTTGTAAAATCCAGCATAAAATAAGCTCCTAAATCTGAACATATCTTAGTCGCTAAACAAGTTTCTTATTATCATCATCTATCTAGAAGGTGTCAAATGATATTTTAGTGTTACGTTAATAATGATAAAATATTTCCCGCATTTTGTGAATCTTTTTCTACATTGAATGCCAATAGGTTGGGAATCAACGGGAATACATGGTATTATTATATCTTTAGATTATTAAGGTTGAACCAATAGCAATGTTTAGGAAATGTATTCAAGCCCATCAGATAAGAATTTAGTGATCATAATAACGAAAAACCATAAATGAAATTTTGTAACCTCGAAACACCTAGTACAGCTTAAAAGAAGATGTTTAAATTCTTAAATGACTGGCTAATGAATGCAGATTGCGCTCTTAAAGATATTCTAATGACCTACTTCAGAAACTCAGTGTCGTTTGTTTTGCTCATTCTTTACCCTTAAAAACGACTTTGTTGGAAGATGATTTACCTACTTTGAGTCATTCGAAATAGTTTTAAATTGAAGATGAGCTCAATGCTTCTCTGATAAGGAGTGAAATTGTACTATGTTGTAATCTTCTTTTTATAGATTATCTCGATCGTCATTTTTCGTTTTTCTTTCTTGAACTGTAGTTGTTGATTATACTTTATTTTCCCTTTTTAAGTCAACTATTTGCCTTTCCTTGTAATGTCGTTGGAATTTGCTGTCGGTATTTCTTATCATGTATTCCAGTTTTATGGACACTTTTTCAAGGCAAACTTTAATTGCCAATGCTCTACTGATAGTGTGACTGAGCGTTAAAAATTATTAAAATCGATGTTCAAGGTTTAGCAGTCTATTTTAACACATATTTAGTGAGCATTTCGTACAAAACTAGCTACAAAAGAATTTCTGGTCTCTCCGCTCAACTGGGAGACAACCTACTAACTTTCTATTTTGTTGTATTCATTAGTTTTACAACTCACACAACCGTTACTTACAACAAATCTATTTCAGCCATACATTCACTGTCGTTTTTGATGTGAGCAAAATATGCAAATGTAAATTCAGAATCCTTAAATACTAAATTTAAACTATCGATGATGATGATGATAGCTCCATGTTGTTAATAAAGTTCTACACTATTATACTGATTGAATGCAATTTTTGGATCAGTAGATTCTAAGTGGAACATTTAAAATTTCTTAAATGTTGGTTGTACTCTGAAGAAATTGAGTTTTGTCGGCTCACCCAACCAATCAGACCGGTCGGCTACCTTTCGGTTGTCCAGTAGTCCCAAAGGTACTTCATCTTCAAATTGCACCATCCAAAACCACAGCTTATTTGAATATTGTGGTTAATCGCATGCATAACAGATTGAATAATTGGACTTAGTTGATAGCAAGAATATTACTCAAGTGTTGATTGAGGAACACAGGTACTTACTATGTGCTAATTTATTAGCCGTCATCTTTGCTTCAAGAAAATACGATCGCAATTGATTCGTGATCACTGCAAATTACACCCAAATTGTATTTTGCTCACCGTTACTTTAGTTTATTTGGAATCGATGGCATTCTAACCTGCTCAAGTATTTCCGTCATAATCGAATTGTTATTCAACACAGCTTTACCCAAATCGCAGGCTGACAAGCCGACACGAAACTAAAATTTTTCAAAAAGCTGTGAAACGCAAATAGCTTGAGGAAATTTCCATTTCAGAGAACCATAACAAGATCGATGTCTCTAGCATAGTACAGGTGAAGAAGCAACATCTCCTTTTTATTGGTAATAAAAGGAACAATATAGGGAGGTCATTGCATTCACTTAGTTATTTGCTATAAATGGTGCTCCGACTCGCCGTATTTGTGTTTCAAGCTTTGATATAAAAGTATTTTTACGGACTTTCAGTTATTAAGTTTTTTGTTATTGTTTTGATTTCCCCAGGCACAAGCTCTCTGCAGGAGAGAGAGCGCTGTGAGGACGGAGAAGAAGACAATTGGACAGTCTGGGGGAAAATAGCTAACGACTGGGATGCATACAAGAAGAAATCAAACTACATCAAGGTAAATTATATCGGACATATATTTTCATTTTATAAATAACTAGCTGCGGCTTATCCAGCATTGCCCATGAATATGTGAGCAGTCCGCATTCTTCGTTATCTGAGAAAAGTTGTCCCAAGTCCTTGTTATCAATATCACCTTTTTTTCATCTAATATGTCCATAATTGGGTACTATGCCATGTAAATGAAAACAATAAAACCAGTTCACACCGTATAAAATCTCAGTATTTTAGTGAATAGGAGAGAAATCGGCCTTATAGGACAATCAGCATATCAGGGATGCTCAATAACAAATAATGCACTTGCCTCTGCACACAAAATTGTTTGTTGCTTTTGTACACTAATCTGGAAGGATATGAGGGAAGATTGTTTAAAGTGCATTCCAAGCAAATGCCACTTTGGAGGTTAATGCGATTTTGAGGGAGTCTCGACTGGGGGTTTGAACAATTTTTGGATTCTGACAATGGATTACTCTTGTAATATAGGAATAATAGGTTATTATTTTGTAAGACGTTATTGTTATGATTCGGTGATGTATTACGCTTCTAATATTCCCTATTAATGTTCGCAGGACATGGTGCGGAAGGGTATACCCCACCATTTCCGAGGCATCATCTGGCAGCTCCTGTGCGACGCCCACAACTCTCCGGAGAAAGACCAATTCGCTGAGTATATCAAGGCGACCTCCGCCTGTGAAAAGGTAACTGAGGTACTGAGTTCAAAATTCATCTGGGATGCTGCTACCCCCTCGATCCCTTCCACGACGGCATCCCTCATACACTTGACATGCTGGGAGGTGCCTGCGCCTTGCTACGATGCTTGCTCTGCATTGTCTCGCTTGCTCCAGCATTGCCCCATAAATTAATTTCTTGGTCGTTTCTAGGGTCGTTTTATTGGCTGTTTGTGACAATTGTGGAAATTGCCAAACAGCTTTTTTTTTACTATGAAGTAGGTTTTGAGATAAAACGGTTGGTTTTTTGGAGGTGAGATCCCACGAACGAGCTTACCAGCAAAACTTGCTGTTTTCTGTCAAGACTTCCTTGTATCCTGTTGTGGAATAAAATTGGCACAACAAACTCTCTAGATAGATATGAGAATATGCTATTGAATACCAATGCCAATACTTATCTCTTCTGGACTTTGGTCTAGAATTTAGGCTGGAATTTTGGTCTAGGTTCATCAGTGGAGTCAGCTTGAAATAAAACTCTCGTACTGAAATTGAGTTCAATTGTGGCAACTTCACTGCCCCGTAAAGGCAACAAAATTCAATCAAAATTTGTACTAGACTGTTGAAAATCAAATTGAGGAATTCCGTCAGTCTACACGAACAATTTGAGTAAAGTTCTTTATTATCCTTGTAAATAAGAGCCTTTCTTAATCTCACCTTCAAGCAAACCCTAAATATCATCGTTATTGTAGGCTTCACGTTTCGAGCGCAAGTACACGCTTCTTAAGATTGTAAATCTCTTTCGACTTCAGTTAAGTGTTGTATTGATGATCATACCAGTTGATGGCGAGTGCTGTTAGCTAAAATTGCTTGTGAAATGGGGAGTAGTGTCTAGAAACCAAAATAGTTCATGTTCATTATCGCTGTTAAGGTTTTGGTTTGTTACGGAGATAGGTTTTGGTTGACTGAGGGCTTGATTGAAGGGAGATTTAGTTCTGCAAACATAGACCAATTTATCCAATTGTCTTCAATTCGTTAGGTTGGTAAGATTTGAACGTTTCTTACTTCTCCAGAAACTGCCTCTCGATCGAGCAGAGCTAAACAAAAAATTAAATTTGTTCCAACCAACGAACAAAACAGTCAAGTATCCTGTTGTCAAGTATTTGCTGTAGATTTTTTGGACCTTTTTGCCCTTAAAAGTTAATATTTTAGCATCACAATAACAATCAAACAGTTTCTTTGCTATTTTGAAAATTCTGAACGATGGAATTTCGTGATTTTTGTGAAGATGGACTTCTTTTTGGACGACACGAGTTGCCCTCGTCCAGTTACGTTAATTCAGATTTGCCTTTGATTGGTAATTAGTTTTGCGAACTGGGTCCTGTTCAGGGGCCACAGTAAGAACATACGGACAAACAGTCCTTGGTTTGGGGTTTTCCGCCCCGTCATGTTGGCCACCCTGTCCGCGGGAGTTTTCCTATCGTTATCCGTGTACTGTAGGTATGTGTGAATTAATTATTGATAGAACTGTTCGGAATCAATCCAGTTTATTAATCGAAAGGGCACGATAAAACAGGTCCATCTCCTTTCAAGTATAGAAATACTATGGGATCTTGCCAATAGTTCTTAGTATGTTGAAATTGAGATGTATGTACAACTGGACGGTGAGGTACTTGTCGCTCAAAATGTGTAGCCAGCAATAGAAAATTGCGGTAAAGAAAATGAAGTACATTAAAGTATCTACAAAGATAAATAATTCACACTAAGAGGGGTTATCTGTTTCATCTAATGACCGTTATTGTATAATTTTTTTTATTTTATAGTCTTGCACATAATGATTTTATATCCAATTTTATCATACCTACTTTTCATAGCATGATTAGTGGAACTACTTCAATCAAAGTTAAAAGTGATCACCTGCTACCTCACTACTTCATTTGTTTTGAGACGTTTTTTACTTCTTCAATTAAAAGAAGTTTTAACTCCACTATAAATAAATACCTTGTGGAATTCACATTACTGTTCTGAGTACATGCCTTATCAAGATGGTATGTATTCGCTAGTGTATTCACCACCGAATATGCAGATCGTTACGAAAACTCTGGTACTAATTTGGCATGTATTTTTTGTTTTAAATCGATAGTCATCAATTATGATATGATAATCAATATGATTATCACATTGAATCAATTTTAAATCAAATCAAAACAGTAATTATTGTGGAATTTCTTCCTTCACAGTAACCAGGGACACATCACCTCTCTTATCACTGCAATGAATACTTTTAGGATCCAGGCCCTTAGCACATGAATGACTTAAAAAATCACTAATAGGAGGGATATTATTTGTACTAGTATGCTGGTAGACATCATCGAAAATTTTTTTCATTTTATTTGATCAGACAAACTTTTTGTTTGTGAATACATCATCTCAATTAAGATTGAGAGATAAAGACTACTTCTACGGGTGTATAGAATAATGAATTTCCAAACGTTTGTGCTTTGAATTTAACGTGCAATTACGCTAATCTCTTTTATGGGCTTACTATAAAAATTATAGTTTTATTGAAGTTTTGGTTACTAAAACCAACAAATCTCTTCAATAGAATCGCGGAGCTCTTGAACTTCAACAATACCGATATTTCACCAAAAACATCAAAGTCACTGTGTAGCTGGTAGTGTTCAAAGTGTTGGTAGAGTGAAATTATTTTTTCAACTTCTCTGTTCTGCCAATCCTTTGTGTTATGAACACCTTTAATGCCCAACATCATCTCCTATTTTTCAATCAGCTATACTAATAATTAAATATCCATCAACACAACACCGTCTCACCGTGGTAGTTTTTTTCCAATCTGGCTCGTCGATATATCCGTTAATTGGTTTAGACCTGCTCAGAATCCTCTCACAGACGTTTAGGAAAGGGAAAACAATAAGGTCCAAGCTTACAATGACCCGTGGAACAACAAGCTTCTTCAAGCGAGCTAAAGTGATAAATCCGTCATGAAATCGCAGTTCTTCATCTGATTCCTCGGAATTCTGATCATTGTAATCTTTATAATGTCTTTTCCTCTTAAAAAGGTAGGAGCAAGCTATGTAGATGGCAATTAGTTTCTGTTGAAGATTAGGAGATGGTGGAAAATAGTTAGGTATAGCAGTTGCAATGCTTTTGAATTCATAATAACGCGATTCAATGGTATGGGAAGCGCTTTGATTTCGTACAATCTCATTGTTTCAGCTTTTGGGGTGTTATGAAAACCAGTAGAGACAATAAATATTGCACAATTACCTGCTCAGTCTTATATAGTTAGTAGAACTACTTAAATTGTCGTGAAATACATAGAGAGGAACCAGGGTGATATAATTCGTTCATAATTAATTTCGTTAGAGCCGCTGATGATGTCTCGAAGCATCGGAAACATACTCTCCCATCTTTCATTTTCCTGGGGAGGAAATTGAGTTTAAATGATGAAAAAAATGAGCTTTTCTCGGGCGATTCGAAAGTTGTAGAATCGACCCCTCCAACCTGTATAGTTAGGAGAACTACTTAAATTTTAATCCTTGAATTCAATGGGAAGTTCATAATTAATTTCGTTAGATTGCTCTCACCACTCCCATCTAACTTATTCCTGGAGCCAGCATTGGGTAGGGCCTCTGATAGAAGCTGTGGCGATGATGTAATTTTTCTTCATTCTCATTTTTAAGAGGAAAAAAAAACACAGATTTTATTTGATGTGTGTCGAAATAAAATTATACTTGAATTGGTTCAACCTCTACGACCATCATTTTATGTCAATTATATCTTCAAACCCATTCCTAGGGCAAAATTTTAACATTTACCCTTTTTACGAGCCAGATTGGGGAAACTGACCTCTGTGCCTACGTCCGAATGCAATTATCAGGAACCTATTTTTAGGATTATGAACAAACAATAATGATATTAATGAAACTTTGGGTATGATAGTTATGTTGTTGGCTTCATCTTAATTAGACATCCTTATTTGAAAAGGAGAAGAGTTTCTTCGTCTAATTTTACCTGCAATTACTATTAAAAATTACTAGATTTTTGGTTCAAATCGTCACCTTCAAACAAATAGGTTTGCATACACTTTCATAGTTATTAGTTTTCCAGAATTTTTCCTTCCCTTTTTAGTACTGTTCGTTTACGAGATGTAGTTGTAAGTATGTGTAGCTCCATATTGCTTAAACAACCAGCTTATTTACTCCTTTGCTCTTGCATCATTAATTGTTTAATGATAAAAAGCATGTTGGATTGGTTCATATTTATATTTGTAGTTTTTTATTATAAATTCCCACTTCCCCTCGTTTATCTATGAGATCAATTCTACCACTAATGCTAGCAATTTTAAATTTCAATTTTAGTGTGGTGTCTTGAGAATTGAACATAAAATTGTGCAGAAAGGATGCCAACCATTCAGAAAAAACTTAGGGTCTTCATTTAAATTTTTATTGTTGGTCGATAAGCCATCTTCAACTATAAAAGTACTATGGTAAAGCTCTCCAATTGTGGAATGTATATCAGAAAACAATGCTTGAGGGATTTTACTCATGTTTCCAACAGAATAGACAATACATTGCTGCATTAATCTATTAACATATTACGTAACGTAAAGCCTTGTGATGGCCAACCAACTCCCCGTCACAGTATTGAAAAAATAGTGACTCATTATTACCGTCGGAAGGATAACGTTAGGTTATGATCTCATCCTGAAAGACCCTGTTTATACGTGCAGTCATGGAAAGTCAAGTAATGTATTTTGTTACAGGTGATAAGGAGGGATATTGCCCGGACATACCCCGAACATGATCTGTTCAAAGAGAAGGACGGCGTGGGACAGGAAAGTCTCTTCAACGTGATGAAGGCGTACAGCCTCCACGATCGGGAGGTTGGCTATTGCCAGGGCTCTGGTTTCATTGTAGGGCTACTTCTCATGTTGGTAAGATGATTACTGCTCGTTTCCTCGTACTACAACCAAATATAGATATATTCGTTGCATGAAAATTTGAAATGAAGGGCGGTAATAAAATATAATGGCGGCCTAACTCAATCAGCTGTTGCTAACTTTTGATTGGGCTGGTTAAGAACGAATCCATGATAGAGTCATTTCCACGTTTCATTTGTGACGTGTCGAACCTTAACTAATACCAACTAACTGTTCTACTCTTTTGTACAAGTGACTATAAACCATGAAAAAGGAAAGGTCCTTCGTAGATAGTTGGTACAGTATCCAAAATTTAATGTCCCGACTTCAAAAGAGGAAAATTCATTTTATGGACTCATTAATATGTTTTGATAGCTTGTAACCAGAATGATTGACTTACACTGATGCATTCTTTTGGTTTGAAGCGCCTCTGAAAGAATTTGTATCCTGGAGAACTCCTTCACTTAAGACAAGGCAATCGAAGGGAGTTCTAGGGGAAGAGAGTCCTATTGAACATGTTACTATGAACAGACTATGTTGATGATAGAAAGCATCATGAACCTTTCAGAACGGAATGGTTTCGCTACTATTTGCTATCTAGTCATCAAAAATACAATTGAGCTCAAATGCACGATAATGTACAAAACCTTATATGGACGTACAATTCATAGGATGTCCACAATAGCAGTGAGGATAGTATTTTGATAGTTCTGTACTCATCGAAGCTTCGTGGATGACCGAGACATTGACAAAGTTGTGAGTAACGTCCTTGTTGAAATGCTAATACTGCTCCTAAAATTGGTTAGGTCAACTCCCAATTGCCCCTAATGGGGAAACACACAGAATGCTTAGGTGTAATTTGGAAAAGCCCCAAGTAATGAAGAAAACGTAAAGCCAAGACATTCCGTTCACAGTTTGGTTCCCTGTGAATCCAATGTTTTACTAGTTAGTGCCTCTCCCACAGCTATATGATCTAATTGAGTACCATGCCGATCTTCTGTCTGAAAGCTCCTGCTAATGTTGGTCTCAGTTTCTTTACTAGTAACATTACTGCAGATGGTATGCGATACCAAGTTCGAGCTTTAAGTGCTACAAAATGTTTTGAGTGAAAGTCACCTGTTGAATCTCACAGCTACCAAATCCATCCATCAACCAAATTTCTGGGTTGGTGCTTAGCGCCACACTTCACGGGCTAATCAGTGACAAAATCTTTAATCCTTAGTCAAGAAGACTTAGACTCATCATTCAATCCGCCTCCTAACAGGAAAATAATTATACTTACCACACGTTCTATTCATTGTGCAGATGCCTGAAGAAGAAGCATTCGCCGTGTTCGTGAAGCTTATGAAAGACTACAGAATGCGGGATATGTTCAAGCCCAGCATGGCAGAACTTGGTCTCTGCATGTACCAGCTGGAAAATCTTGTACAGGTATACCCCATACATCAGTGACATCACAATTTGTATTTTTGGTTGTATTTACTGTTCTACGGGTTCAAGGTGTTCTTGACAGTAATTATAACTTCATTGGTCAACATAACTTAAAAAATAGTGGTTTTATCATCTGATTTTGGGAATATTCTCTAGAATCTCATCCTGAACAGTGTCATTTTGCAATGTACCCCCTGTATCCGTTCATGGTGAATCGAAAAACGGATACCGGAGGTATGTTAAATTAAATTCATCACCATGAAAATTTCCATAATTAAGTTGTAACTTATATTTAAAAAAAAAGTGCTAGGCACACTCAGAAACATACGAAGAAATCCATCTAAATTTTAACGAGAAAAAGTGAAAATATAGACTCCAAAATTGCTTTTTCTCCTCAACTGAATTGACGCTTGGGAAATAGCGTTGTGGACAGAACTATTTGCTATCTGAATAAAAATTTTAAAAAACTTATCTTCTCACATCCAACAATTTTGAGATATCAAGTTTGTGATAGTTAATCCTTAAATACTATGCCTCGCAAAAACATTTGTTCTTGTTTCTCTATGCTCAACAACTTGGGCAGCATGCGTGGTTAGGGAATTATTCGTTAGAACTTTAAAATTTACCATTTTGTCCATTTTCTCACTCAGAATTGACTAAAATGTCAAAATCTAGTCCCAAACCTTCTCTAATTCGGCTTACAGACTATATTTATTAGAACTAAAATACCGTCAACACGATTGTGAATCGCAAAACGACATTCAGCCGACCAACTCATTCGAGTCGATTCTTGTTCAGAGCTTCCCATGACTTTCAACACTCCTCCTCCTCACCATGACTACCCCTGGTTTGTTGTAGGTATCAAATACATCACTACTATCCACTCATCTCTTCACAAAAGGCCCTAATCCTGTTATACTTTTCTTTGTTTAGGAATTGATGCCGGATCTGCATAATCACTTCAATTCGCAAAGTTTTCATACGTCGATGTACGCCAGCTCATGGTTTCTCACCCTTTTCACCACAGCCCTCGCCCTTCCCACTGCATGTCGTATCATTGACGTCTTCCTTTCTGAAGGCATGGATATCATCTTCAAGGTCAGTTGACTTTTATTTTCGATTTAAGCATGGATACGGCGGACCTTTCTAGGTAAAACTGGCCAACCAATGCTGAACTAAATATTAGCTGAAGAAAACTGTATCATTATCGTCCATGGTTGCTTGTGATTTGAAAGCCTGAAGGTGATTTTCTTGTATTTTTAGAAACCAATTGTCATTAAATACAACGGTTACTTATTCGATTATGGTAGATAACACACAATTATCCGTATGATACACAATCAATCACTTGTGGAAACCAATACTATTAAGTTAGAATTTTATACCCTCAGATACACAAAATGCTATTTCTTCTGATTCTATTTCTTCTGAATTCTCTTGATGAAATTGTATTCATTGATTAGTTGTCATGTTGATATTATGTTCCATCATGGTAGATCTCTCTTGCTTTTTTGAAAATTTGTGCTCAGTTTTACTTTATACATTGAAAACAACGTCTGAGAGTTTCAAAAATGTATTTGTTTAATGACAATTTGCTATCCTCCAAGATTTCTAAAGAACTGGGAAACTTTACTGTGCCTTGTTGAAATTGACCAGAGAATTTCATTCGTTTCAGGTGGCCTTAGCACTCCTTCAAATGGGCAAGGAAGATCTTCTTTGCCTCGACATGGAAGGAATGCTGAAGGTACGACAATCAACATTGATTATACAACTATTATTAATAAGAATCAGTAGTTTGTCTTGTTAGTAACGTAAAATTTTCGTTGATTACAGCCCCATGTAATTCCTACAAGTTCCACTGTAATCTATCGTTAGGTATGATGACTCTTACAGTCATTATCGTACGAATGTAGCCAAAAATCTTAATCTTATAATTTCCGTCTTCGATAAAACCTTAAATCCTGTATATCATCTGTTTCTAACTAGATTTTAACATCTACTAAACCTACTAACGTTCTCCTTCTTTCACAAGTTCTTGGTAGAGTTGATAAACCTACTCGGTGTGGAGCTGGTAAATGTAATTTACCAAATTTTGGTAACCTCCTGCATTTGCGATTGGTTGAAAGTTCGTTTTAAAAACCTCACTCAGCCTAAATTCTGACTCTGCAACTGAGATAGGTATACCTGTTTTAATTCATAGCATTTCATTCAAATATACTGGCTTTTTCAATTTTTGTTTAATCTTCGGCAGAATCAACTTTCAGTACATCGTCTTCCCAAAATCATTCATCCTTTTTAATCACATTCAGTAATGAAAAAGGCATTCCTTCCAGTCTTTTCTATGCTGTGAGAAGTAGCTTTTTGAGAACTCTTGGCATAGGTTCTGTTTTCAAATTTTCTTATAAAAGCAATGCTCCAAAGTGATAGAGCTCCAAAATGATAGATAATGAAGTTTATTATACATTCATCAAGCAAATCCATTTTGAATCATTCTGCTGCGACTACTCGAATTCAATATTTTTTCGTTTTAATATGCGCTCCCCTCTAAAAGTCTCTCTTCTCCAAATGGGAGGTGACATCAATGACTGTGGCTCTGTATCGGAAGTATGGTGTGGGAAAAGTGCCATGGAGCTACTCGAGTTGGGCATCTTGGGGGAATTCTCTTAGTGAATTTAGCTCTTTTTCCTGGCTCTTAGCGCTTTTTTTTCCTCAGAAATGTAGCGGGAAAAGACAAATTACTTCAATTCTGCAAGTACTACAAGTTTTTAATGCAGCAGGATTTAAAGGTTCCCATTAAAGTATCCAAAATATGCTTGTATTAAATTTTTATTTTGTTGGTAACTATCCTCGAAAATAACGTTAAACTACGGAAATTAAAATGCCAGCTTATTGATTGGACAAATTCTTATCGGCTACTTACTTTTAAATCTACCTAAAGGACACGAGCTTTTCTAAAAAATTCAAAGAAAACTAGCCTGCTGAAAACATTTGCGTTATTTCTGATCCTATCTGTGATTTAAATTGTCGATGACTGCCTGTTAATCTAAATAGTTTAGTGAATGCTATCATTGATTTTCTTTCGTTATTTAATAATATGAATTTTGTTGTATGACATCAGTACTTTCAAAAAGAGCTTCCCGTTCGAGCCGATAGTGACCCCGAAGCTGTGATGAATATAGCGTACAACGTAAAATTCAACGCAAAACGAATGCAGAAGTTGAAGAAGGAGTACACCGTTATGAAAACGAAGGAGCAGGAAGACATGGTGGAGCTGAGGGTAATTTCTAATTCTTTTTACGTGGTTTTTATATTGTAAAATCCTGGAATACAGAAATACACAAAGACTGATGATGAAACATCGATATGATAGATTCTGGCAACTATGAAGCGCTCTGCCTACGAAAGATGATGTTGCGGACAAGGTTTCGTCCTTTCGTTTGTTGGACGATATAACAAGGAGTTGCTCCTTCCGAGGGTAGAGGCGATTAGCCTTCAAAACAGAGAGGATATTTCCGCAGCTTTCAAAAAGCTATGATAGAGTCCGTGTGGTGGAAAAGGATCGCACTAGGTAGGGCAGCGCTTACCATCGGTGAGGGGTCTTTTGAAATTCATCCTACTGACATTTGCCATGGATATACCTGTTGTTAGCCCTTCGTACCTGCCACAGGCCAGGTATCTATCGATTATACTACTAATTTGCAACAAAAGTTGCTCCTTGACATCTTTTGGCATGGAACATGCTTTAGCCTTGGACTAATCGTCTGCAAACCTTTGAACGCAGGAGTGTCAATATTTTCCTTTCCCAGCAGAGACCATTTTTAGTGGAAAGTGGACTTTTTTTTTCTTTCATACCGTTGAAAAGCTGACATTCTGGGGAGTTTTTTCCTGAGAAGTAGGAGTTACAAAACCTGTTTATTGTCAGCAAGAGAAAACGTGGAAAAATTGTGGTTTTTTCTTAAATTTTCGAAATTTGATCTTCGAACTAGTTTTTCACATACCAAGTCATGCTGTAAATGTCTTATTATGCCCCCTAAGGGGATAGAAAATGTAATGCTCTTTCCAACGTTGTCCTAAAAATTGATTTTAGAGAAGAGTTCAGGGGAGTTATGGACATTTTAGTGGCCTAGGATAGGAAATACGAAAAAGCTGTTGAAAGTGAAATAACTCACCAATAACGAAGCCTCTAATTGAGAATGTCTAAGAGGCAATTTTTGTTGGAAATGAGCTCTAAAATTAAACCTTGAAGTTTGATGAACATGTTACGGGACACCCCTTGTACAGCTTAGCTTCCCATTTGAAACTGCTCTAGAGCATAAACCTGATGGTCGTTAACTTCAAGAATATCTGCATGTTGCAGCTCTGAATGTTGTCGGCTTTTCACCTAAGCACTTGGAAGAGGATACTAGTCCATTCCATCATCTCTTTGTTATACTTCTATTTCTCTGCAGTTCAGCAAAAACTAGAAAATTGTGCTAGGCTTGTGCTCGGATAGATGCATAGATGCACTCAGAACGTTCTTTGTGGCTGAACTCTTCTTGCCGTAGATTATTTGTGTTCTGTTACTCAGAATGAAATGAAACGAACAACGATCGCTAGAATGAGGTAGGTCGGTCGTATTTTTATCGTCGTAATGGGATAATAAAATCTTCCGAAGGATAAGACACGTTCGCCGTCTCTCGACTGGTTGGATTTCTTTACGACTTTTCTTATTAACTGGTAACTTGATGCAGACTCTAAAAAAAAGGAGTAACTGATTTCTTGAATCACTGTCGGTCTGTTCAGTTGCACTTCTGCCTTTCATAGTAGAATATTTTCCCAAGTTGCTTGTATTACTCTACATCTGGACGCATGGGAGTTACGTAGGCGCGTTGATTCTCAAGTTCTCACTGCAGGTGTAATCTCTCCAACATCAATATTGACAACAAGCATTCAACATAATTGACATCATTCTTTTCATTTTTCCTCAATTTTATAACTTTTACCTTCAAAATTGATTGAACTTTAGAAAATAACTATTCACGAAATGCTCTGAAAGTTGGTCATTAGGTACTAATAATTTAACAATCATTTGTTATGCGCCATTAGGTTTTTCTTGAGGGTTTGAGCTCAGTTTTGAAACTAAGATTTAAGAGAAATATAAATGAAAATACCATCTTGAGACGACGTATTCTAATCCATTCATTAACAACGTTTTCCATGGATTCAATATGGACTGTTTTTTAAATTGTCAACTCGTGATTTCATATTTATTACTAAAAAGTTGGATAATATAATATTTTAAAGAAATCATGTTTGTGAAAAATAAGTGTTGACAAGTAGTACGGATGGGGACAGCGTGTTTTCGCTGTCAAAAAAGTCTATATCTATGCCACTAGTCGTTGGCCTTGGCGAATTATTTCCTCTGGGATTCGTTTTTGTGAACACAAGTGTTGTCAGTCTCTCTTGCGATAGTATATTATTTTCCTGGAATGGATGACGTGTGGTCTCTCGGTAGTTTCACAACCGCCGGTCTCTACAGATGGAAACAACTGTCTGTCGATCGTAAACAATTTGTAAGTTTTATTGCTTGCAATAATTTTAATCGGGTTTTGCTTGCTTGTTCGATCATACGCTTATTTTACTTGGCATTAACGAAGCTGTAAGGTCGGACTGAAAAGTTATAGTGAAGATTTTGAACTTTTATCAACTCAGAGCTTTATTTGTTTAGGAACTTGGTGAACGAAGAAAATATCTGTGTACCACTAGGCTTGAACAAGGTTTGATAAAACTTATTTTAAACGGAATTTATTAATACACAGCGAAACTAACTCTTGATCTTGACAGCTCTCAGATACCACGTCTGATACGAGGCTTCATGCTAATCTCCCAACATATAACGATTTGCGGCTGAACCGTTTTTGTTTTATCTGTGAAATTACGTAAATTACATATCTGAGCAGGAAACTTATTAAATTCAATTACAAAACTTCCCTTTTAATCTTTTGGGTGTTAGGACAGAGTCAAAACATGTGGAAAGAGGCTATTTATGCATGTTTTTACGTATGGGTTCACATCCACGAAAACATGGGCACTGGTCAGGCTGGAACCACTTGTCTCCGCTGAAGAATGAGGTTAATTTAAAGCTAAGGTTTAAAGTTTGTACCTACCGTTATATCAATTGCTCAAGCACGTTGAGCCGAATGGGATTGACAGCAAGACTCACTATTTCCGACTTTAAAAAGAAGGAGTTACTCGATTCGGCTTGGATGTTTTTTATGTATGTAGATTCGTTTGCACCTAAAGCCCTTAAAATCTTATCTGATTCCGCTTCAGATTGGTGTTAAAATGCTCGTTTGAATCCCCCATTGTGCTGTTCCCTGCACATTCACTCAATCTGTAAACCTACTCCCACCCCCGTGTTTCTAATTAGTTATAAATTACCTGTTCTATCGTCATTGCAGAGATTGCGGCAAGAAAACCGGCTGCTGAAGCAGCGCGTTGAGCTGTTAGAAGCCGAGTCCTCCGAGTTGGCCCAACGGCTGGTCCGTGGGCAAGTCTCCAGAGCGGAAGAGGAGGAGACGACGTTCGTGGTACAGCGAGAGCTGCAAGCCCTGCGAATGGTTCACCTCCAAACGAATCACCAACTAGAGGTTGCTCAAGAAGAGATCAAAAACCTTTCTGTGATAATCGAGCAAAATGTGAGTTTTATAGTGGCATTATACTTCGCTGAGTCCCTGTAATTCATACGTGTCTTAAGTAGAATAATTTGTACTTCAGTCACTCCAGAAACGGGGTTGGTTGGGGAATGACTACTTTTTGCCTATGACATTATTAGCAGTATGTCATAATTCAATCAATATGATTATCAGAATTCTGAACCAAGAAACTTGATTTATTGATAAAATATTTGTGTTTCCGTTTTATTGTTAAGTCTTAAACAGTGCTACATCTCTTTGGATAAGATACCCCTAGCTTAGGAATATATATGTTCTTAGATCTTGCGGAGATAATTATTATATTTTGATGACAACTTTTGTAAAAATTCTTTAAAATGAGAATTAAGGTTGTCAGTAGAACCTGAAGCTAAAGTGGGGATATGGGGAACCGATGAGATGGATTAGTTGGACACAGGACTGATCGAAGAAATCGGAAGAAAACTGTAGGGATTAGGCTTGTTCCAAGGATCTGCGTACACGAACTGCCACATACTCACAGATGGACAGGAAACTAAAGTTGTTCAGAAAGTCAGAAACGCAAAGTGCGAGTGGAAACTTTGATTTAGGAGGAGAACAAATTGCTACCAAAAATGAAATCAAGCTTCTGCTGCCTATAGATAGAGACTCCCAAGTAATATGTATTTTAGTCTTCATTGTACTGCACCACTACTCCTCTCAATGGATACGCTAATCCACGCTTGGAATAGAGATATATATCTTACTTAGGTGCTACATTTGTTTTGGTATATATTCTGTCTTACATCGTACTCTCCATTTTTCTCCGTAGCACAATTCGAGTCAAAACTCTTTGGAAGAAATTTCCGCGACAAGGGAACAGCTTACCTTGAAAGAAGAGATGGTCAAATGCCTCCAGGAAGAACTTTTCAAGGTTCGGCTGAGAGAAGCTGAAAACGACGCCACCATTCGTGATTTGAGGTCCAAGATTCAAGATCTGGAAGTGGTAATGATCCTTATCAAAGCTGTATAACGTGATGCTAAGTACTTCTAAGGATTCTTAGTGCCTCAGTTTGTTGTGATGATACCTGTTATTTCGTTTTAGGACAAGAAAACTTTGCGAGAAACCACTGTAGATAATTCTACTGCTCATTTGCAAGAGGAGCTGCTCGCCGTGAAAATGCGTGAAGCTGAAGCTCATCTTAGCTTGAAGGACTTGAGGCAGCGGGTTACAGAAATCAGTTCTCAATGGCAGCGGCATCTCCAAGTATGGAATTTCCACTTATTGATAGTGCACCAATCTTTTCTATATCGCTTTTATTCAGTTTTTTCAAGTTAAAACATAGCGACGGATTGTTTCATCACCTGTTTATCGTGTTTAGGATCATAAACCTGACCCACCGCCTGGCCCTGAATCCACGCCAAAGAAATTGGTCGGTGGTCTCTTCCGAGGAAGTGGGGAGATCCAACGACTTGAAGAAGAGTTGATGGCGTCCAGGTTGAAGGAAATGGAGGCCGTGATGGAGCTCAAAGAAGCCAAGCTCAAGGTGAGAACCAAGTGTCAATTGAAAAACTGAGATTTCTTCGATGTAGGTTGAGCATTTTCAATTATTCTACTGGATCTCGGCGAGATGTTTTCAAAAAGGTTTAACACGAAGGGTATTAGATGAAGCGAGAAAGTTCATAAGACAGCTAGGTAAAGAGCGCTGAATGACATCGTTGAAAAACCTCACTCTATATGACGTCATTTTAATTGTGTTTATTAATTTTTTACATGATGATGTATCGTATTACTGCTATGGGTGGGGGGGCAATATATTCTTCCGAGATTTGTAAGGGGTCTGTACAAAGACTGCCAAGGAGGGTGGGCATTATAACAAGACCTACATAAAGTTGACATTGCAATCTTGGTCAAAACCCTCCTTAAGCTGAAAATGAAACTAGATTTACCATCATACACCATTTACCTTTCAAAAAGAATATTAAAAAATAGCAGAAGGGGTTCTGATAGCTGTTAAAGATACCATACCATTCAGACTCTTGGCCCTGCCATCCTAAAATCTCTCCCTCACTCTGCGAGTCCAAACACCCTCTGGTTTTTGCCCCCCAATCAAACCATTTGGAGTTTTGGGCTACACATGAAAGTTGTTAGTTGCCCTTGTTATTACAAAGTTGAGCTAAGTTTTACTTAGCCTTGATATAAAATTATAATAATTATGACTCTCGTCTTCAGTTGTGATTTATTCTACTTAACTGCTAGAGTATATTGTATTTTTTTAAAGACTTTCTACTAAGTAGATTTTTTGTAGAAAAATCTTTAGTATTTTATAGGACGAAGGCAATGATTTCCAACAATTAGAAACAAAATGTATATGTTCGTTTAATCTGTTATAGCGAATGCGACAAAAATTGTATTATTTTAATCAGGAATTTCCTCGTCAATCGATGGGGACGTATCTACTATGACTGACATTCTGCATGAACGGCCAGCTGCGAAAACCTGAGAAGGCAAATTACCTTCCATCTTGTCAACATCTGTTCAATCTAAGGATCCTTCTTATAGTGCACAAAGTAATTCCCCTGGCCTCTAGGAGAGGGAGCAGAGTGGATTAACACGATTCAAACCTGTTGTGATCGATTTTGTAGATTAAAAATCTCTATTCCTTTAGGTTCATTGAATCTCAAATGTGTTTGAAGGATTATTTTGTATATATTTCTTATTCATATAAAGGCTGTTTTTGAACTAGCATCTTTTGTGCCACTATCAGTTACTGTCCTTCTGGCATTTATTTTCTGCCTACAATATCATACTACAATAGTTTTCATGCCACATACCAGTTTGATTTGTTTTTACTGTGTATTACTCTCTTTGGACAAGCATGATTTGAAAGCTTTATTTTGTGTATCGTACTAATCTATTTGTAGCAGTCTCCAAATCACCTTTATCGTGCGTCAAAGGCTGAATTTTATGAACCCGTACTCAGTAATTTTTGAATTCAAGAATCTTTCTCCATCCCTTGAACAGTCATGAGGTAGTTGTATACAGCCTTCACGGAACCGGCTGCTTTTCTTGTTCGATGCAGATCCATCTGAGGTTTGGTAATCTGCTATGACAGACTCATTTGAATGCTGCAATTTCAATTAACAAGCTTATTCGAAAGTTGCAACTATTCATCTGTAAATTATGATCGAGTAATTCTTTGTTAACTTTTCGTATACCTTGACACTTTCCCCCTTTGCCTCCTGTGATAAAGGCTATGCATTCGGTAAACATGCTACCATGTCCTGTACCTTCTTGAAAATCAAAGTTGACTCTTGGAATTCTTAGTTGCTAACTTGGATTAACCTGGTACAAAGCCAGAAAGAAAGTTGATTGACAGTTCATCTATTGATTGGTTGGTTTTTCTTTCAATAGGTTATGGAGTTGGAGACTCAAAACCAAGTGAGCGGGAATCAGCTGAAGCGACAAGAGGAAGAGATCAAGAGACTGACCGAGCAGCTGGAAGGGATGGATATGAAAATTAAGGAAATGACGGCTAAATGCCGCGACCATCTCAACAAATACACTGATTTAGAATCTAAGGTAGAGTACATAGGAGCCAAAAGTAATTATTTGCCAATTTTCTTCGTCTACCATTTATTTACTATTAAAATGGTTGTTCAACAACCAGATTATTGCTTCAGATACTTAAATTAATAGTATGTACGTTTCCAAGATCTAATTTTTTATTTATGCCAAGGATATACTGACATATTCCATTATGTTAAATATTCTTTCATTACTAGTAATGTCGGTTATTGCGCCTCAACTATCCATTAGAACTGTAGATGATGCTATAGTTGGGTTCATTGTTATTGCTTCCTAATTAATCACACTCTTATTTTCCTTCTGATTTAATAACTGCTTTCAATAGCTGCTAAAAGAATGGAACAAGACAGATCCAACCAATCATAATAACTTAATTTCAGACACAGCTAACAGCCTTTTTACAGTTTATCCGAATAGTTAGGTCCATAATGACAGTGTGACTATAAATGAATGCTGCCCCTTGGTTTTGCATTTGCGTGAATTTCTTCATGTAGAATAAGCGCTGCAGTAAACCAGAACAAAAAAAAATTTGTCATCAATATTTGCAATACTGAACTTTTGGAATCGGTCAAGAACCCTTGTTTGCTTTTTCATTCTTGCTTGTAGCTTTGCTCTCCAAGTTCGTTTGTAAATCAGTGGTCTGTGTACAAACGAACTAACACTGAAATCATAAATTTGTTTAATAATTTGGAGCACTTTTCCTAAAGTCTGGGGCCGTTCTATTCGTGCCTATTCCTCATTGCCACTGAGATACGTTAACTGCTGTTTTTTGTGATTTAATTTTAACAATATTCTGCTGTAAAGGCCAGAAAACTTAAATAATACAGCTGTGTCTTGGATACCTATTGAAATCATGTATTGTATTTGATTTTCGACAGATGAAGGATGAACTTATGATGGCACGCATCAGAGACGCTGAAAGTTCTCAACTGGTAGCTGAGCTCACTCAAAAAATATCACGCCTAGAAACAAAGGTAACATTTTTTTCAATCCTCAAAAAGTGCTGCATCTTTGCTATTGTGTCTAAGTTTTAATCCTACATAATGCGCTGCGCTAACTTTTGATTGAGAATGTTGTTTCATAACTCGTCAGGAGATGTCAACTCTTGACCAAGCGACTAATCGGCAACTTTACCAACTTTGCTGTGTGACGGACTGCCAAAATCATATAGCTTGAGTTTATCCAATCTAAACACTCACCTCTCCCCAAAATATGCTGCTATGCACAGAATACTCAATTACAGCCAGTAGCACCTAATCGCCTAGTTAACAACCAGGACAAACTTATAAAACAGAGGCGTCAGCATCTTCCTTTCGAATTCGTCTGTTTACGAGCTAGCTGATGATTTGTCAGCTAGTCTCTCTTCCATTTTCATTGAAAACAAAATTTCTCGCTGCGATGGAAGATTCCAAAATCAATGCCTTTCCTTACCTCTAAGATCTCTCGATGCCTAAACTGTCTGATTCATTGGTTAACCAGATTTACCAATATGTAGGTACCTCATTCACACTGGATGGCATCAGAATGTAGGAATGGCATCTTTTGGTACGGAAAATGTTAGTATTGTTTGTTTTTCTTCTGAAGGGGGTTGTAAAAATAGTATAAAATTCATCCATGGAATCCAAAACTATGGACACTTTTACTAATGCCTTAAAAAAGGTGGATTTGGGTTTGAACAGCGTCCTTCTTCACAGATTTATTCTCCAGAAAGCGAATGATATTCATTTTTGTATATTTTAAGGTAAAATTTATGATGGATATGGTTAGTTGACCCTTCCCGATTCTTGAATCCGTCGCCTTGGGAGATGATTCAGATGCCTTCATGCGTCTGGGTCATCCTCTGAGATTGGCGGGCATTACTGCATTCAGCTCAATGGAAGGGGCAACTATATCACTCCATCACCTCTCAAGTGTTGGGAAAGTATAAAGTTTATTGAACAGATTTATCTAGTGCCTAGACGATTTTCAGTGGCTTGTACGATTGACTTCCGTATTCTTTGCATATCTTTACTTTAGACGAGAGAATACAAATTTTCCTGCTTTTTTATAGCATACTGGATAGGTACCAGGATATTGCAAACCAGTTGTTAACAGTGGTGCTAGTCCTAAGTTGTGGGTATCGGCAGATTTCTAATAGCCACTCATTTCCAGATTTTTAGTTTAAATCATCATATCTTAATTGGTCGGCCACCGAGGCCAATTGCAGAAATCAAATGTCAGTCGTCCTATGACGAATTGGTGGGCAGTGTAACTGCAAGCTCCGATGTTGCTTGCTGGAAAGAAAAGTCTCAGTGAAAAACCTTGATAAATGTTATTTTTATGGACAGACTGGATGCCATCCAGTATTAAATGCAAGTCTTACGACTTCCAGGTACCTGCTTAAAATCTATAGGTAGTTCTAAAATTATAAATAGATAGCTACCAAGGCTAGTATTCAAACCTCTTCAATAGTGTGTCCTGCAGTAACCGTTACCTAAATAGCCAACTGGTTTACGTGTACATAGAAATGCGTTGGGAGAGCATGGGAAATAAGATTGTCTCCAAAACAGGCAGGAATTCCCTAATGAGAATTAAATGAAAGTAATATTATTTTCTGCCCTGTTGATCATCTACTCATTTGGATCAACCCCCTTATAAACTCTATCCTCGAGTTGATTCTATGGCACACCTTCCACATTAAGACTTTTATGTCCTTCAGTTTCAAATTCGAGTAATTATGATATAAACACCACCTTTTAATCCTTCATCTTCTTGGATTCTCTTCAGAATTCCGAAATGGCGGCCGAAGGTGAGCTTCGTAGTCACATAGATGACAGTGAAAAAGTGCGCGAACTCCAGGAAAAACTGGGCGACATGAAAGCCGAAGTAAGTAATGCACTGTGTGATTCTTGTTCTTACTAATATTTCATCACTGTGGTGGTTGTCACGCTACAAACGAAATGCCGTGAGTTTTGCTTATCACTGCGGGCCGTAGCTATTTACACTATTGATTAAGCACTGCATAGTGCACGCTTTCATCGGATGACTATATTGTCTATATTTTATTGGAATATCATGCTCTATAGCATCGTCGTTTTTTGCTTGGGAATTTGTATACGAAACGCTATTACATAACCAATGTCGTTTGGGGCTTTAACGAATCATAGTGAACATGGATGGAGGAATTACTTAGTCTAAATCTTGTTAGTATGCATAAGTAGCGTTTCTCATTGACAAAGGCTCAAGAGTCAACAGGTCGAAATGACAGCCCAGCCGACGAATGCTGGGAAAGGTGTTTTCAGACAATGTTGATGGTCTAAGAGCTATAAACTTCAGAATGGTTTTACTGTAATATCATTAGTTTTTTTAGTGATGTCACAAGAATCTTTGTCAGCTGATGTAACGAATGATCTGGTGATTAGATTAACTAAATCCACACATGTCGATCGTCAACTCTGCCTGCTTATCATTTTGAACCCTATTCCCATCAATTTAGGCGAATTCTAAATTGAGCGGCTAAACTTGGCAGAGTCTGCCCACTGGCAAACCATTATCGGGTCTCGTTACTATCCCCTGCTCCAGCAAGCTGTTTTAACATATAGTCTTATTCAGAACCTGCTGGGGCAATGATCTACTCCACCATCTATTTAGTTCCAATGTCTGCTACTAGAGAGATGTGGCGTCATCATCGCCAGTAAGAACTAATGGTCTTCGTACGACACTGACCAGGCGCCAATGGCGGGAACATTTGAGGTCCTGAACGTCTAGCTAGTTCGCTAAAGAGGCAGGGGACAGCGCTAAGACCCGAAGGGTTGCTTAGGGGCAGACTCTTATGGTAAACTTCCTCCGTCTAAATACACTAAACGGATAGTATCACAATAATTAGCCCCATCGAATAGAAGACAATTACATTTCTTTCAACTTGAATCAATTAATATTTGTCGTACCTTTTATTAATTTCAATGCTGTATCATTAGTATTTCGTTGTCTGCATTCGTAGCATTACAGTATAATGGGCAACGAAACGTTTCCCGTTATCAATATCAATTGTACGAATGATGAATGAGAGTAATTGGTGAAAGGCCACAAATATATATGACATGGGCATCACATTTGCTTAACAGCAAGTTTTAACAAACTTGAAGGTCAAATATGAGATTTAAAGGGTGGGCAATTGCTGTGAGATGTCAGAAACGAGTTACAAAAGTTAAGTGTTGTAATGATATTCTAATTTGTTTCCTAAACGACCTAAGTCGCTGAAATTTAGAATGGAGAGCCCCAGGGCTCGTAGAATGCAACTACAAGGTGCGGAGGCTCACTGATCAGGTGAGGGACCTCTAAAGGTAGTTTTTTCCTAATTGGCCTTAAGTGCTAAAGTATCTGAAGAATGAGCTTGTTTCTTTAAAAACTATTCTAGTGTTGAATATCACTAAACAAAGAGAAGTCCAAAGACATTCTTTGTAGATTGGAATTGTCATTGTGCGAAGGATTCTTTTTAAAGCAATTAATTATTTTTGAAGCATTTCTAAACTGTACGGGCCTCATGTCGCTCATTTTCGCCCTCTCGGGGGAGACTCAGAACCAGTTCTGTGGAGTCCTTGAACCTCAAGTTCGTTGTCTAGAGAAGGAGTCAATACTGTTAGGAATTAGGCAAAGTGGGTCAAGATTTTCCCTAGAACTTCTAGAAGTTCTAGACTTGAGCAGGAAATGTCTCAGCACTTCCCAGACTCCCTCCGCTCTCTTAGTACAAGATCCTGGGTGCCTTGGGAGTGGTTGACATTTGTTCTCCCTTACGGGGTTTTCTCTGTTTTACATGATTCAATGACTGTAATATATTCGGAAAGCCTATTTTACTTTTTCAGGCGACCATTCCTCAAAAAGTAATTTTCTACAATTTCGTTGACATACGAACACTTCTAGATGGTCAAAATTGTGTTGTAATGCAGAAAAAGAAAAAGTTGTTGACAATGTAGATCTTTGCTTCATTAGATGTGGGTATAGGAGATTGGTGTTTAATGAATAAAGTATGATGTTCCACATCGTCGATTCAGGACAGATCTGAACTGGTCCGAAAACTCTTCGAGCGACAGGGTTGGAACTGTCAGTCCTGAACGCCTCTATTCATTCCCATTTTTCAGTTTCAATAGTTCTCTTTCGATTCCGATCTGATTCGAGACTTTTTCTCTGGACAAACCTTTCATATTACAGATTGAATAATTGAAAACTATCTGCAGCAAACTGCAAAATGACTCTAGATATCTATTTATTTCAGTTATTTCCAAATCAGTTGAAATTTATTTTCGAAAACGTCAACAAAATCTATATCTCATTTCCTCAGCTACACAAGGGATATTACAGTTTAATCAAACAAAACCAATATTTGATGTTTTTTCAGTGTTGTCGGTTCGTAGAAGTTCTTCGTATATTGTTATTTCAGGTTCGTTTAGTTACATGTCTCGAAGAGGCACGACGAATTCAACTAACTGGTCCTCAAATGTGGCTTTGGCGCAAGGGAGTCTGTGAAGGGTCTAACGCTAACAAATTGTCCTTAGTTCTTCGTAAGAAAATGCCTAACCAAAACCGTCAGCATGGGTTTTAAAAATTGAAATACTGCTAAAACCTTCGTTGTATGGTATACTTCCTATATGTACGGAAGAACCGTTTCAGAGTTGATAGCACTCCTATTTAATTAGTACTTTCTACTTCAAACGAAAGTCGATTCCACAAACGCTACGTATTGGGATTTCCAACTTTGGTACTACCTTTACTATTACCTGTTGTATCGTATTTTGCTTTAAAACTAAATTACCGACCATCTCCGATTCCCGTACAGGTGCTGTAAATTTGAATTTTCATTTTTTAAACGGCATTTTTTGGGATTGTAACATACTGATCCTTTTGTTTAGCTTATGACACCTTCTACACCGGACATTGAGGCCTGGAAATTAATTGTTTGAGTAAGTGGTGGCCTGTCACGCTTGATAACAAAAACTGCACTTTTGGCACCAATGCATGATCTGTTTATGCCGATTATGTTGTGTTATGTTTCCAGTTTGTTGTTTTCGTTACTGGGCGGTTAAAACGTATTTTTTTAATTGGGGCTTGAATTCGTCGTTGGTTGTGAATCGCGCATCAGGATGGAGTATGTCATTAGTGGCATGTGAACACTGCTACTTCCGTTTGTTTAATTACCTTCCTAAATTGAATTTACTCCCTACCGAGAAATCTGTGTTATCCATGGCAGCATGGTGTAGACAATTATAAAAGTGAGATGGTGATTATAGCAATTATGTCTTGCAGTTAGAAGCTGCCAACTCCATCTTTGTAATGCTTGATGTTTTACCAGTAATGTCTCTTATCAGATAAAGCAATTCGTTCATAATATTGTGGAATATACACCTATTGACAAATTGAAGTAAGTATTCAGTGTATTTCCACTGGAATATCATCTGCATTTATTTATGCAAGATTTTCCTGACTATTTTGTATGCTTTCTGTATTAAGTTTTATCCCAGATTAATTGGTACTTGAAGTTGCGTTGGTAGAATTGGTAGAGTGTTAGCCGTCTGATGCAGAGCATACAGAAATAAATTGCTATTTACGGAATTTTCACTTGATCCCAAAACTGCTACCTCACAATTTGTAAAGAAAACCCTCAAATTTATTCACCATTCCAATATCGAAATCCTCTTGACAGGGTACGGACTTCCACTTATGCAATTTATGAAGTTATATTTTCAGTTTTTCGTTGAGACATATTTTGAGTGAGTTTCTTAACGTTTTGTTGTGGACGGTTTTGCATAACTTGTACTTGATGTTTAGAGTGTGTGATGAGTAACATATGGTTAGTTGGCCCGTCCCGTTGAATCTGTCACCTTGGGAGATGAATCAGACGCCTTCAAGCTCTGAGTCATCCTCTGAGCGTGGCGGAGCATTAAACCGCATTCAGCTCAATGGAAGGGGCAACTCTACCACTCCATCACCTCACAAGTATAAAGTTTACTGAACAGATTCATCAAATGACTAGACGATTTTCAGTGGCTTGTACAATTGACTTCCGTATTCTTTGCATTCCTTTACTTTAAGGCGGCTCCACACATGCGGCATTCCCCGAGCATCGAGCAACTCGGCGACTAGCCCAGGTGCGCCTAGGTGATCCACACATTTGTGGTTTGTCAAACGCAGTGCTCGCCTCGGGAGAGAGACGAGCTGCTCGCAGTTGCTCACGATGGTCGACCAAGTGTTAATTGCTGCAGCTGCTTTTGTTGTGATGAGTGCTGGCTACCTGCAGATGAAGAGGAAGCCGAGACTTGTATAGGTCCAAAAACTTTAAAACAACTTCGTTTGGCAAATCCATTTCACTATCAAGTTGTAAAAAAAAAAAACAGAGTGCAGCGAAAACCTCAGGGGAAAAGTGGCCGGAGAGCTCACAAAACAAACAAAATAATGATGTGAATCACACTAAACAGTGGAGGGAGAACGCTGTGATCCACTGAAAAGTACCCGGACGATCAGCCCCGTGCAACCCGCATGTGTGGAGCTGGGCAGATGCTCGCTACTTGGCGAATATTCGTCTCCTTTGAAGTGGGAGAAGAACCAACCCTGACCAGAGCACCCCCGAGCACCGAGCGACCCTCCACACCACTATGAAATAGGCGAGCATCGGCTAGGTGCTCGGCAAATATCGCGTGTGTGGAGCCGCCTTTAGACGAGAGAATACAAATTTTACTGCTGTTTATTGTCTTCAGTGGTATCTAGATTAGGAAACTTCTTCTTTGATCATACGAAAGTGCGTAAATTCCTAGTGTTTAACATCTGATAAATCTATCTGCTGTACATTACCGAGAGAAACTCCAATATCGTCACTTATTATTGAACACGCCTGCCTCTTGTACTTTCTTGACAAGTGACACCCTTTTCGCATACGTGACTTTTTGTGTCTTAAAACAAGGTAGTGATGTAATGGCACAGTTGCCCCTTCCAACGGTTGAGGTGTTTAACCTGCGACTCCTCGAAGCTAAAAAACATCGGGTTTTCACTCAGGCATTACAGTTTCAAGAACATCCATACCCACCATAGTTTTTAGCTCAAGTCGACGATTAATTTGTGGATTGTCCAAATTACAAAATTATTTCAATATTTGCATCAATAGTGGTAGAGGATTATGACAACTTGTTTATCTTTAATAATGCGTGTATCACATGAAGCTATTAGGCATTGCCTTATTCAATTGCTTCGAGATAGTGGTCTCTCTAATTACTGCTTCAGAGGCTCGGTGAGGTAGGTCGTGGTAGACACTCACGGTTGTGATGGGTACTGCTTTCATTGTCAGCCGTACGTTCATTCTCTTTAGTACATAGAAAATGAGTCCTTGTTTGCCTGAATTTTGTTTTTGTTGGTTGTTAATTTCTGATTGAGGGGGAGGGGGGAATGCTCCTAATAGCGAAGTATTGTTGTTGTATTCTTATCCTTCAGGAGTTTAGCATTAATGAAACATATTCAAGTTCACCTATTTCTGTCAAAAGCTGCATGTTGTTTGTGTTCATGTTTGATTGTGATGTATCTACATTAAGCCATCACTTTTGAATGACAATTTTGTTTTCCTTTCGAAGAAAACTAGCCTGAGTAACTCTCCTATACTGTTGGCTTTCACCATTAAATTACTCCAAATTTAGATTTACTTTACCTACCATCATCCAAAGGTGACTTTTATAACTTATCGTAAAAGCTAGTTTTAATTTTCCTTGAACACGTCACGTCTGAACTAACATCTAATCACGCACCAACACCCCAGCTATCACCTCAGCGAATAATTAGATGTTTCACACCTCATTGGATCATCAATGGTCCAACTTATTTAGGATTTTCTGGTCATTTTCCAAGATGAAAATGGGGGTACAAACGATTTTTAAATATATTTTTATTGCAAGATAAGGGCGAATTAAGATTAATGAAGACATCGTTTAGTGGGACGAGCTTGACGAAACTCGGAGATTTTAATTGTCGCCTGCGGCTTATGAAGTCTTAAGCCCCAGTGGCAGTCTATCGTATGAATAGTCCATAGCATAAGGAACATTCAAAGTTACAATTTTGTTCTCTTTACTGTTGGAATGGCTGTCAACAGTCAAGACATTTGAAAAACCGCTAATATGACATTAGTTATCTGAAGATCATGTTCAGGAAAAGTGAACGAGTCGGCTATCTGGATGCCAAATACTTACTTCGACAGTAGTATGCATGGTGGGGATCCCCTTTACTACTGTTTGAAGTTCATGTTCAAGCTCAAAATATTCAAACATAGATCATTTTCATACTCTCTCCTGTTTTCTGTGAGGAAAGTAGGAAATTGGGCTTTGACAGCAGCCACATTTGTCCAACCGCTGGTCAATTGTTGGTCCCCACCAAAATAACTGGATCAAACATTATTAAGTAACGTTCCAGTTTATACCAACTGGACAATGTGGCTATAGAGGTTAATTCGTCAAACTTCGTGACACTGCAAGATCTAGGAACTCTCAAACAAAAATGTCTCTGGTGACCTAGCAGTCTTTGAGTGACTTGTCCAACTATGAGGTGTTGCTGCTGTGCTCCGCAGTTGTGGATTAAGAAACCGACTGGATGGTTGTTACAAAATAAATAACCGAGTCAGTGAATTATAAATCACTCCATTATAGTTCTTTACACTAGAAATCAAGCGTTGCAAGTGACATTTCAGAAATTTGATGAGAGAGCCACACTTAGTTTCGGAAACATCTATTTTGAGCTCTACATCTCACTTTAATCATCATATCTCGATCAACTCTCTCTTACAACACTTCATTTCAGGAAAAATATATCAGAAAACAACGTATATACAACACAGAAATTTCGAAAATGAAATGTTACCTCAGAGTCTACCTTATAGATCCCATTTAATGAATGATTATCGTCTACCCATAAGGAACGATTTCGGTGGTGATGTCCACACCATTTGTAGAAATGCGATGAAGAAATACCACCCGCCCTTGATATTGATTCCACTTTCTGCAAGAAAAAAGTCTTTCCAATTGAAAGTGTTTTCTCCCTACCAGTGGCGTATATATGTGATGTTTTCGGGGAGGACCGAGAATAATGGGGAAAATTTTCAAATCAAGTGTCTAAAATCACATGTTTAACTACTCTAACACTAAAAAAACTGATGGAAAAGTGGTTCTTTTCCCTGGGAAAGCATATTTTAGGCCTAAATAATATTCAGTTAAACCGAAATACAATATTAATTTATATTTTACAAATTTCGGGGGGGGGGGGGGGGGGCCCCCCTATTACATACGCACTTGCTCCCTACGTCCGAGGCAGACTTGATTTTTAGTAAAAATTTTACTCTTTTTAAAATCTTAATATTAAATATTTTCAAAATCAATAGGGGTTGTTTCCATTCAGTCTTGTTATTGTTTGCCAGTCTTTTTTACTATAAGTTATTGAGCAAATGTGTGAAACAAATCCGTCATGTGCTAAGTAATGTTCAGGTATTTGTATGAGGTCCCTTTAATATTATGGCTGAGCTATTTGAACGTCGAGCCATAATATCTGACTACATTTTATGGTGTCTGTAACTTTGGAAGTGGTGATTTCAGATTATGAGACTGGAAGCGGTGAACCGCCGGTACTGCATCA
The DNA here is from genome assembly GCA_031894815.1 of Creontiades dilutus. Classification (NCBI taxonomy): domain Eukaryota; kingdom Metazoa; phylum Arthropoda; class Insecta; order Hemiptera; family Miridae; genus Creontiades; species Creontiades dilutus. The sequence goes on from JAVIWC010004007.1 coordinate 1,893,068, forward strand.
GTCGGGCTGCGTCAGTCGACACGGAGAGCGAACACGACAACGATACTGACCTCCATCTTAGGTTAGAATCTTAACACCTTCCTACCCCTCGTAGGTACCTCCTATCCCCTTCCCCTTTGACCAGAGGCATTTAGACAAGAATTATTCGAGGAATTTAGCGATCGGACCATTGATTACAAATCCAGGTCAGTGACTTCAATTGAGTTCAGTTGTAACCTGGGTATAATGAGCTTACATCCCGAATAACCTTCCTGAGGTCGTCATACTATTTTGTTAAACGATAATTTCACGCCGCAAAAACCGAAATATTCGCAAACTGAATTGTATTTTCTAAAACCCATGTTGAATCTTCCGAATTCTGTATTGACAGTTTTCTACCTCGATGTCTCATCCCAACCAGAACTATATAAAGTTGACTTATCCTCACTACTTCACAGCAAATATAAATAGAATAAAACATTTAATTCAGTTTGCGGATACCCTAAATTACTCCATAACATACCTATTTTTAGTGTCATTATTGTTATTTCTTCCTTAACTTAATATAGACCGCAGAAACAACTGTGTAAATAAAAATATCGTCACTTCGAAAGAATGAATGAATTTTGGCCACGTTCATTTTTCATGTAAAACCAGAGAATTTCAATGAATTAGGTTACACTTCCGTTGAACGATCCATCAAATGGTTTTTATAAAATTCTAGGAACCTTAACGGTATCCATAACTTAATATTGTTTGCATGTACATGATTGCCACTTATTTAATTCCATGTCAGGATTAAGTTGGTTGATTTTCTTGAATATTGTTGAAATTATATTCAATCCGAAGTCTAGATTGACCTTCTATCTTTTGCTCAATGCAACGTTCTATGATATTTCTACGATCTTGATGAAATTCTGAAACTAGGGTCTGAAAACAATAATCCGTTATCCGGCAAAATTTAACGAATTTTAGTTTTCTTCGTTATTTAATGAGTGATTTATTTAATGTGGGTAACATTATTTCCTGTTCTCATCTGTGATTTATTATAGTCCAGGAGCCAAGGCCGAAAATTGGTAAATAATTTCAGGAGAATGATTGGGATTAAATTTTGAAAATCTTGTTTCTAATTTCAGAATCAGTGGAATACGAATTCAAGGCTTCACAAAGATTGATGAAATTGTACTTTTCAATGTTTTCTTCGAATAATCCTGTTCTAGCTACAGTAGTTCCCATAATAACCAAATTTAAAAAATGGATCCCATAATCGGTAAGTTAACTTTTTCAACTGGGACATTATTAGCGATTGGAAATCCGACTGATTTTGGCCTCTCCACCTCCTCCTGTCCAGGCTTTTGCTCTGTAATGTTGCGACCTCAATATTGGTTCGATTCAAGTGTGCGAAATTCACTCGTTGTTAACAACTTTCTAAGGTTTATGTTTGAACAAGTCTTAGCTCATACCCTTTTTCATCAAATTACCATATGAAACGTCGTTTGCGAGAGCTTTCTTTGTAGAAAGACGAAGATGATCATTTAAGAGCTATGATAAAAGTCTCGGCGAACACTTGCTAGATAGAAGCAAGTCTGATGAGGCTTTCGAGGGTTATCGGCGGCCTAATGGTGGCAGTTTCGTTTATTGACCCAGACTGCCAGGTAAACATGGCCTTCCTCGCTCGTTCACAAAACTGCATTGGGGCAGCTCCCAGAATAGCGTTTCCAAGAGTTTTCTTTGTAAAATGGCACAGCATTCAAGAAGTCATTAGTAAGCTGTAAGCCTGGCATCCAGTCGGTTGGAGACAATTCCTGGACAACAGCAGTCTTGTACGGGTGCAACGATAGTTCGGCGTCTAAAATTCGTTTCAGTTCTTTCCGAAATTCGAAGAGCAGCGGTCTGTTTCCTTGCTGACCGCCCAGGTGACTGCTCTGTTGATCCCCTCACTCTGGTGATGTTTTCTGGGTTTCTCGTCTATTTTGATAAGACTGGTTGCTTCCCACCTACTGCTGATGATGTGGTCCTGATTCAGAACCCAATGCAAAAACGTTTTTCGATCAGCTGCTGGATCTTGAATTGCGAACCATATCTTATGCAGAACGCTGTCTAAGTGGCTGAAACGGATTCGAAGTGGTGGCCGTACCCTGTATTTAATCCTAAGTCGTACGAACTTTAGCAGAGTCGAATCTGACAAATAATAAGGTTATTGGTGATTTTGTAAGCCCAGTTTAGGATGTAAGTCTGAGCCGGGAAGAGGAGGGAACTCACAAAAGTTAGCCTGATTTTCAGAATTTTATAATTTCCTCGTTTTAGGAGTTAATTGCCATGTTTAGCACCCCAATCGACCTGTTTTTGTATGCTCTACAACTTAAATATATGTACAACTTTCTCAGTTCAGGTATTATTGAAGAAAAAACTGTGAAATGTGCAATTTTACCAAATTTTGAGATGACAGACAAAGACTTTCTCAGAATGTTCCAAATCTCCTGAAATGGCTACCAATTTTCAGACTATTACTTTAACTTCCGTGTATTTCGGGTTGTGCATTCGAAAACTATCTCGCTATACCGCCTATAGGGCTCGAAATCTCATATTGACACATCCATTACCTGTCGTAACAATAATGATGAAAATATTACTCAAATTATCATTTAATCGACGAAAAAAAAAGGATTCCTATCGAACGAAAAGATCATTGTTTATCATGTACAATTATTTTTTATAAATCGTCGTATGCATTAAATAAAAATTGTGTTCCCCATATCGTTCCCCTTGCTTCTTCACTATCGGCTGATAAAGTTTGTAATCAAGTAAGGTGTATTCTCATTTTCGAATTCTGTATTTTAAGTGTAGTTGTGTAGCACCACGTGCAATATCTCTCTACCTACATGGCGTTAGTTTGCTTTCCTTCGTTTGCAATCGCGTAACTAATATGTTTGAACTTCCTTTGATATAGGTAGAGGTTTAGAATTCTTACCGTGTAATTTATTTATGGTGAAACTTACAATGTTCATTTGAATACGCTCTGAAAATCGTAACTTTATGTTGTACAATATCGTTTAATTTTTATGAATTAAAAAATGTTTATATTTTGTTATTGTCTTTTTAACTGAATTATTTTGGAGTATTTTCATTTTCCGTCCGTTTATTTTGATTAAACAAATTTTTATTTTATATTATTATAGTTATATTTATTCATTCCGATAGTCGCCTCCCCCTCCCCCCTTCCTCCTACGTATTTATTAACCAAGAGATTCTGTGTATATTTATACCATCAGTTTTTGTAAACGATGTAGGCTGTAAGTCATGTTTTAGTTTGGTAAGTACATAAAAAAAAACTCAAGTCTGCGTACTTTTACTGTGTGTTGTAATGAAAAAGTGAATAAAATACAGACAGACCCACAATTTGGCCTGCTGACGTGTTTGGTAGAGGACCCATGTCCTTAAGACGTTCGTCAGATTTTGATTTGTATTCATTTCGTTTCTTTTTTTACCAAAGTAATGTTTAATAAACCTATTTGTCATAGCTGCTTTTATGTACGGAAATCATACAAACTTAACGGTCTTTACACGTTTTACCTGGATAGTGTTACCTCATGTGCACTTTAATTTGGAGCAAAACAAAGTCGATTATGTGTTATATCTCTTGCCAATTACATCTTCGTAACGGGAGTAACATTTTGGGCTTTTTATTTCACCTAAGTCATTATTGTTGTGGTAGTTACCTGACTAGTTAATATGAAGCTTCACACCAACCACTCCATGTACTAATATGTATTTACCGTCTAAAGAATCGAGAGAGGATTTTGGATCTTATGTTATAAGAGAGATTCGCGTTATAATGTAATCTCAAGTCGGCGTTCAGTTCACACTGGTTACTACTGCCACTAGTTGTTATCGTATTTTTCCAATTTACTACAACAAATCCGTAAGATTTTAACCTCCATCCCACCTTATGGCGAAATACATGCGCCAGTATTTGATGATGCCTCCTGGAGTCGAACACGAGACAACCTAAGCAGATATATCATCTTCACGCCCGTGGGGACCCCTCAAACTCAAGCCCTGGATCTCCTGAACCTAGTTTTTTAAATTTCGTGGATTAAATTGCTAAAATGTGTAAAAATATAGTACTTATTGGTTTATTATTTTCAATAATAAACCTTTGCGAATTGCCAAATCTATAACCCCTCCCTCCTCCTCCTCTTCCTCAAATTTTGCCAAATTTCCGTTTCCAGGTGAGTAGATTCCAAATCTGCAACGTCCGTCCGCTACCGCAGCTGCTGATAGAAGCGTAGGCTCATTTGCACTCCCAAACCAATTAATCAAAACAGTGAAGAGCTCCATTGAAGCTAGTGAAACAAGACTGCCTCTCCCTGTTTGAACCAAGGCGCAGAATAGTCCTGCATGGAATGCAGTTTGGTGGAGGTCATCTGACCAAACAAAAGGACGTAAGCACATGCTCTATAGTCTCACGATTAAGTAGAATTCACAGATCAGATATCTCGAAAAAACCAAACTAGGAGCATTTTAAATCGTTTGCTCACAGCTTGGGGCTCCATGGGCGTACAATGCCTTTTGATCCCATCGTTTCTGTATCAATGTGTTCTTTTCCAATCCGACTTAGCATGGTTCAGTTTTTTTCGGTGGTTTTCTGCTTGTTTTCGAGGTTATTCATGAGTTTTAAGGCCTATTTATACCAAAAGAGTATTATCCGCGAACACAGTCGTCAAACAATCGTAAGCATTATGCTCGGGCAGTATGAACTGTCACCCCCGACAAATAGAGCTTTTAAACCATGTTCACAAACGTTTTCAGACGTCCAAGCGTATTTCCCCACTTTTTGGTAAACCTCTTCTATTGTCTGTGTAGTAAATTGAAGTATTGTCAAAGGGATTCGTGTTTTTTATGCATCCTGTGTGCACGGCATGTTGCGAGAGAACTAATGGTAGGTTTTACCTACCACGGTATGCGGAAGTTTTCGTGGTTGGTACGCGTCGTTGTCTTTACTATTTTGTGATTATTGCGTTTCTGTTTTCAAGCAGTTTATAATGAAGTGGGTCGAGGAGATGTAGACTGGTAAACATTTGTATTTGGTTAAGAAAAGCTTCTCTTCTGTCCCCTTTGCGAATCTGTTTGACCCCTGAATTCCATAGGAGGAGTCGCCTCTGGCCCCTTATGTAAGTGGCACATCAACTAGAGAAAGAAAGGCCAGTGGCACCTACGGCGTTATTCAGAGGTTTTCGAGGTAGGTAAGCGTTAGCACCTTCTGTTTGTTCTGTTTTTACGCAGTTCTAAATGGAGTTGTGGGACAACGAGAAATTCCTTGAAGCAAAAGATATTTTTTTTAGTTAAAAATTGGGGAAATTTTTAATAAGTCTAGTTCCAACCACCCTCAAGTCAGCCAGCATCTGCGAATAATTCTTTCCTTTCAGAAGGAAAGACTCCCACTCTTCTTCCACTCCTTCGGCTCTGCTTCACTATTCTCAACAGTGGTACAATTGATTCAGCACAGATTGCAAGCTACGACAAGGCAAGTGTCAAATTCATGAATTGTTGTCAAGAATTTTCTCGAACGTTCCAGAACAACTGTGCGACCGTGCTTAGCCAGTGTGAACGGGAGCTCGTTAGTTTGTGAAAGTTCACAAATTATTGTGGAAAGTGATTGTGTTGTCCCAAACAGCGCCTGTTCGGTGTGAAAGAGCCTTCTGGTAAGTATTACTTTGTTCAAAATTAAGTACAATTTATCAAACTATACTGCCTGGGCTGCAGCTAACATTGAAGATGAAAAGTTATGCCAATTCGTGTCATAAGCCCTGTTTATTATATATCACGCATGTTGAAAATGAGAAACTTACCCAGATTTATCCTATTTGCATCGGCTTTGCACCCCTGGTGATCTCTAAGCACCCCCTGTCTTTCAGGGGAGGAGCCTAGTTCCTAGGTATGCTGTTATCAGTCAACCTCAACGCAACAGCAACTCAACAATAAACGTATTCAACTCTGCAATAAATGTCTGCATAATATCAGTACCTACACATATAAGAATCAGTATAATAAGATAACTGTTGAGGCTGTAATCTGTTCCTAAAAACTTATGGCATGGAATCTCTCATCACCGGCTAACTCTGTGCAGTGCTAGTTGTCATTGTTACTTTCATTGACCAGGAACATTGTGTTGTGATGACGCAGTGTGACCTCATTTTCAGACCTCCGTCCACTTGGAAACGTTCGTAAATTTCCAGTCCAGTCCGAGTTTCCACCACATACGTTTATTCTACTATCTTTTCCACGTCTCCCTAGTTTGTACATATGCACTTTTAATAATAAAGAAATTACGATATATAGTGGTCAAATATAAACGAGACTCTATTTTTTTAAATGTACTCAGATTTTGAACAAAATAAATTTGTTTTTATTTTTTGACATACTTAATCACCTGATTTGAGACACGTTTCCCCAGCATGTAGGCAATTTTCTAAGCCCCTCCGTGTAGAAAGAGTCAGGTCGTGTCTGTAGCCAATTGCGCACGTAGGCTTCAACCTCATCATCTCTGTGGAACTTATGAACTCCCAAAGCCTCCTTAGGGGGACCAAACACATGGAAGTCGCAGGGAGACAGGTCTGGACTGGAAGGAGGGTGTTCCAGTGTCTCCCAACCCAGTTGCACCAATTTTTCTTGAGCCAGGGGCACTGTATTCAGCGTGAAGTAATGTGTCGAACAGTTCCAGGCTGAGTTCCGTCATGGGAAATGGAAGGTGAGGTTTTAGTGGGTTTGAATTCCACATAACCACTGTTCAAAGTGCTTCACACACACACAATGTTTTGGGTATATCAGGAAATCCGATTTCTCATTTCACGAGGATCTCAAAGCTCTCGATTTCCTCTAACTGCCACCGCCACCTGCCGGCTGGTTTAACGCTTTCTTTAGCTAGAAACTTCATCACTATACGTTAGGCGATTGACGAGGGTATCTTTGGCTCAGTCGTCGTCACGTTGGATACTGTGAGGGCCAAGGAGGCTAGCTCACGTGCTTCCCCCTTTTCCTGACAAACCAACCCAACACCCCACAACGTGGAAACGTTCCTCCATTACTACTGAACTCGCAGGTTCAAAAATTTCGTTCATATATGATTCACCCTCGTATGTTCGTATTTTTGGAAACTACCCTCGACTTACATCTTATCAAAATATGGTAACATCATTGTTCCTTTCATACCTAAGTCGACAAAGAGCACTCCCACCATATTTGCCGTTAGCAACGCCTTAAATACATTGATAAGTCAAGAAATGGGTTCCTAGGTCTCTCACCACAAAGGTGTCATTACATGATATTAATGTAGCCTCTATAATTTACTTTGAATCATCAACTCACCTGTAACGTTTATAATACCCGAAGTTTTATTAAGACGTAATGTTGGTTGAACAGTAACACTTGTGCATTTCATGATGTCGTTTCTTTGCGTAGCAGTGGATTTTTCATCCTCATGTCCTTAACATGTCGTTATACCTGACTACCCTACAACTGTAACCACACATTATGGGTTGTGAAACAATCTTTCATTACTCCAACTTCTTAACTTCTTTCCGTAGCTCTTTGAGGTTTTTCATATTCATCTGTGTGTTTTTTTTGGTTTTAGTGGTCTTGACAGTGGATTTCTTGGTTGTCGACTTAGAGTGGCCCTTTTTACTCCATGCAGTGGACGACGACTGCTTCCCTCCTTTTTTTCCTTTCTTTTTCTTCCCTCCACTGTTCTTGGGGCCCGTCAAATCCTCCTACGACCAAAAAGTTAGCCATAACTTCCCCAAAAATGCTATTTTGGATTATTATTTTCCTTAATGAACCCTTGAGTGTTCATCAAATACCAGGAGTAAAAGTAAGAAAAGAGCGATCCTGGGGGTAGTTTAGGAAGTTGAACCCTAGGTCCCAGCACTGTCATGTTGGAGGTTAGGTTATTGGAAATGACTTTAGGGTACATAGATTTGTGCTGTAAGGGGAGGAACCTTCAAGGGCAAAATAGCCACACAACTATCATCAGATGTTTTGAACCTCCAGGAACCTAATTTAAACTTGCATTTATAGGCTGGAGTGGATTGTGATTTCGAGTTACACTTTTAGTTATGTATGTATTTAGAAAGTAATAAAACGGCATTTAGAAAGCAGGAGGCTTTCTGCGTCAGTTTTATTGTAAAAACACATTTTTGCGTAACTGTGGTTTTGACTTTCAGATTCGGCCAAATGAAATAGTAGAACAAAAAATCTCCTTTGAAATTGATAATAGCCTCCTCATATCATTCCTTCGTACACCTCTGAGATATCAAAGTTTACTTTAACTCATTGGGGCCCATCTACAGCGTAATCCACACATTTCCCAAAAATTGCTTCGGAATCGGATGGAAACTGTAAAAATTAGGCTTCGAACAAGGATTTCACGAGCTACATTCGCTATTACCTACTGGTGCTATCGTTGAAATTGATAAGTCAGAATGGTTTTTTCTTGACTACACTAAAAAATTCGAGTGCGATCCGACCTCTAGATCCTGAAAAACTTATGCTTGATGGATTTTAACATTTGCGCATGCGCTGACAGAAGTATTTATTTGTGACCAATGGAACTCATACGGGCTTCTATCTATAACATTCCCTGAAAATTTCATCAAGATCGGATAAAAACTGAAAAAATTGAGCTTGTTATTAATCCGCGTACACACGGATTAGCAGACAGACAGACATCAAACGAGGATTGTTCAGAATGGTGTAAAACACAAAATGTGAGTAGCAAAAATTGTTTGAAACCGACTGGGGTAGGTTTCAGAACTTTAAGAATTCAGCCGTATCAAATAATAACAACTACTGAAAACAGTTGAACCTCTTGAGTCTTTGTGAGGTTTGCGGAGTCACTTTTAGCTTCAGGAATTGCGATTATTTGCTTTGGGTAAATTTCTACAGATCTGAAACTTTTAACACTCGATTTCACGTCCAGAATTACTAGGAAATCACACCCTATTGCCTATGTCAGTAAAAACCTCGATAACCCTTTTTTCATCACTCTTTTAAAAGTTTTTGGGGCGTTGCATCTATGCGTGTCAGGCGAACGGGTTGGCTAGAAGTTGGAACCAACTACATCCCAAGTGGAGTCCATGTGTGAAAGAAGTCATTTTTCATCTTAATTGTAGGGCTTTCTACATTGAATATGGTGGATGGCATTTGACCGACGGGCTCTGCAGATTTGGAATCCAGGCCTCGAAAAGTAAAATGATATTTTATGGGTTTTGCTATAGCTTACAAAGCAAATAATGAACCAAAAGCATTAAATTGAAAGGTCAGTTTTACATTGTTTCAAAACGGATTTTCAAGAATTGTTCACAATTTTTGAATCTTTGCTATTGCAAATAAACTGATATTAATAAAATTATATTTTACTCTCTTTGATAGATTATCTTTTGAGTATTTTTATGCTATTTTACCGGGTCGTATTGAGCCGTCTTCTCTGTCTCGCTGATGCTCATGTCCGGAGCTCTGGGGATTTTGAGAGCCAGTTGCAGTTTGGCTGGTTTCCCCTTCGAGTCCGTTTTCGTGATCGTGAGGAGGTACGTGTTATTGTCCGGGTCCAACTGAGGGTTCTCTTCGGGCTGATGCGCAATACATAAAACATCAGAAAATAAATTTGTTGCACAACTCGAATGAAACATAAACTGCAGATACGATTTGCTGTCAAATCACTATTGCTGACGAACAAGTGATTCATTTGAGCTGGAAAGCAAGTTTGCTGCAAGTGTTGCTGAAAATGTTGTAAAGTGTTCAGCAAAGATTTATTATTTCTTTAATAGATAGCCCTTGTGAGTAAATCACTGATCTATTTGTATTACATGTAGTCTATGGAATTTAAACTCGGCATCTCTCTTCCTCGTACCTGGTACTTTCATTCTAGATTCCATTCAATGAGGTTCATTTATATATCAACACGAAGAACCGGTTAGGGAAACAGTTATAAACAAGGTTTCTTCAGCTGATCAGTGTGTCTCAGTACTGTGTAATTGGTAATTGACTTCTAGATGTTCAATAGACGGTAGGATGACTTAGTTATAAATATAACTCCATGAGCACTAACATTTAACTTCTCCATCTACATGAAACAAAAGCTGATGTCCACATACATACATACGACCTATAAACCCACGAACAGAACTATTGAAATTTAACTAGATACAACTAAACAAACGATTTTCAACAAAACTCCCTTCTACGCCTCATTTGTCCGCCAAATATATAACTCATATTTCCAAAGAAACGCTTGACAAGATGATGACAGATGAATTATATCAGTCGATTCAATAGTCACAATTTACTATTCGATTTGTCCTATATTCAAGAACGTTCAAACTTATGTTGACGTTGTTTCTTCAGAATTTTAGCCGCTAGGAAGAGCGACTTGTCTTGTTTGATTAAAGGGATTTCTATCAAGTAACATAAAACATCAGGTTTGTTCCAGTTTTTGATATTTTGATTTTTCGATATTTCAGCAGGTTGATTCAAGATTTAGGATTGACAGAAAGTGAGGCCGAGAATTAGTTCTCAATTAGACCCCGAATCATGGGTTCTACCCCAGTTTCATCAAGTTTGGTCCAGAAGTTTCAGAGAAAAGTTCCGGAGGGTAGACGGACGGATTATTTTTTATTCGATTTTCGGATTCTACTCATATTGGAACGCAAAACAACTAATTTTGATGGGGGGTACGTTAAATGTAATCAAAACCAATTCCTGTTATGTAGCCTGATAACGTGTGTGAATTTTATCAGTTGTAAGTTAAGCACTAAATGGAAAATGTATCAGTACTTTCGGAGTATTATTTCTCCTTGGATCACGTGAAAATGCCTATTTTTTGCATAACTGAGCAATAGCAAGTTGGCAAACCTACCTTGATCATTCTGACTCCAAGCGGTTTCTCATCTGGGCCGACGTTGTAGATTGGCAGCGCCTCGTGATCGCTCTTCTTCCCTTTGTGTGGAACCTAAATCAACACGAGAGAGGTTGGTTGTCCTCAAAAAATTGAATAAACTTTATACCCTCTACGATTCCTATTTTGTTTCAGATTGCTTGACAAGAGTATGAGTTAGATACTACTGTCGAGTTCATCAAGAAGCCCATTTAAAGCATGACTTTTATAATTCTTGGGTAATTGGTAAAACTTTCTAATTGTAAATGCTTATGACTTTTGGCCGTGGCCTATTAAATGGTAATTAAGTCGTTCGTTACAGAACGCTAACACTGAGATTGCTGAGCAACCCAGTCAGGATCGACAACTCAGCAACTCTGTGTACATTTACCAATGATCCCCCTTCCTAAAAGGTGGTTGAGGCCCGTGTGGCAAAGAGAAATGGCACGGCTTTCTATTCAGGAGACATCGTTCAGAAATTACTAGGCACCTGCTTGCCGAAATAGTGCAGGTTAGTCGGACCTTCTAGCTGAGCTACCAACCACGGATGCTGGTGCCCACGTTTGTAACGAAAGTCACAAGCTGAGACACATTACGGGGGTACAAGTCCTCAATGATATCCCCAAGCATCCTGGGAAAATCCCGTGGGCTGCGGTGTACTCAACCAATGCCACCACCAATCCAACCTTAACAGGGGAAAAGCTGGTGGCACTGTGGCTGCAGATACTGCCAATGTGGCAGTAGCTTGTGGCTTCCTCCAACCTGTGGTACCGGTTTTGAGATGGGAGATACCATGTTACTGACTCTTCACTGTCCCCAGATGCCGAACCAGGTACCAGACCAGAAGGCAGAGAACTTTATCCTGCCTTCTGACCGCTATTCTTCCTCAAGCTCAGTCAAACGTTATGGATGTGAAGAAGACTCGTACGTGGGAGCGCATCGATTCCTGGGAAATTCTGCAAACAACTGGAAAATCCGTAACTCAGATTTGAATTATTGTATTAATTACTTAGCAGGGGCAAACTGAGCGCCTGGAGTATTACAACGAACATTGTTTAGAAAACATTAGAATGGTTGATGATGGCGAAAAGTGATGAATATCCAAAAGGTTATTGAGATCATTATACAAGAATTATGAAAGTCAAGCTTCAAGATCTACGACAGTGGAGGGCCGAACCTGGAAGATGAGCTGGTCGTTGCGGAAGCAGCAGGTGCCTGGGGGCACAGCTCCCGTCGTCTCCTTCAACTTGAGGGCGAGGGGGTCGAGGACGACGCCCTTCACGTTGCCAGGGAAGAACTCAGCCACTGCGCAGCACGGCTGCCCGCACCAGATACCAGCCTTTGGTCCTGCATGACGTCAGTAGATTGACATTAACCCATTTATTGAATAAAGGTACACATGAATAATGTCAGGTGGTGGTACATGTTTAAAGCTCATTGAAGTTATGAACGCTTTTCAGCAACAGTCCGCGTTTTCGTTAATAATTTATAAAAAAACGGGCGAGCCTAATCTAGTTTATACAGTTTAATCTAGTAGATACAGTAGAACAGAGGGGGGGGGGGGAGAGCGAAACAAATTTATTACGATCGAAATGAATAAAAACACCGCTTTATTGAAGATGAAGGAAAGGAGAAAATATCAATATCGGGATTGGTTTGAAGTAATAAGTTGGCACTGAGCAGCATTCCAGAGAGTGGTCGGTGGTACATGTAATTACATAGCAGGTGAAAAGTCAATTGAGAAAAGAGCCGTAATTCTTGTGCAAACTTGTGGAACTAGGAATTAAATAGTGATAGAATCGAATGCAAATCTCAATGAATGCTGAGATTTCGTGGACGTTTTTTGTGGAGAGTGGGAGTTACGAAACCTGGTTTTCAAGAGCAAGAGAAGACATGAAAAATAGTTTTGTTTTTTCAAAAATTCTCAAAATCTAATCATCAGACTAATAAAGGCATGTTGACATTTTCTTATTTTGCCCTAAGAACAAAGAAAATTTAACGCTCTTTCCATCGGTGTCGCGAAAATTGATTATAGGAGAGTAGAGAGTAGATTTTATTGAGTAGGGAGTTTTGGCAGCTTTAGTCACCTAAGGTCGGGAACTCGAAAAAATCCAACAAGTTAAACTACTTGGAAAAGAAGCCTCAAAAAAGAAAAGTTTATGGGGAATTTTTTGGTTGGGAATGACCTCTAGTATGAGATCTCTGGATTTTGGACAATTAAGTTTGTTACAAACAGTAGCGTTAAAATCCATTAATTGATACTTTCAATATTGCCTTGAAATTGATTTCGGCCCTTATAATTTGTCATTGCAATAGCTTTGTTTGTTAAGAAAAATCGTTAAAATATAGGTAAGCACTTAATTTTTTTCAAATGGTCTTAAAAAATTTATTTAAATGCTTAAAGTTCGAATTACTTGTTTTTAAAACACAATTCCTTACCTTTGTATTTAGGGGGTTTCTTCTTTGGAGGTTTGGGGATATAAGACTCAGGCAGGGGGGCGTCGCAGGTGCAGAACTCGTAGTTGTAGTGAGGGCCCTTCAGAGGGTTTGGCGGCTCCACGTCAACGTCGTCATCCGAACTGGAACTCGAGCTGGAGCTTGACGAAGAGCTGGAACTTGACGATGACGACGATGATGTCCCTTCGGAGCAGCTGCATTCGGCGCCTGGAACTCGCCCTTCGCCAGCAGTTTTGATACCCATGTTGGGCATAACGAACGGTGGCGGTAAATCAGTTGGCTTTTCGCACATCACCATGATAGTACCATCTGGAACATCAAGGCAATTCATCCATATGCATCATCATCAAGTGGGGGGGGGGGGGGTGAGAGTACAGGCAAGAATTCATCTGGGAAACCATGATGTTTGGAATGGTAACTGAAAAGTTGGTCTAATTTCACTAAGTCATTGAATTTTATTCAGAACGCAGCTTGAAGTGACCCATTAACAACTAACTCCGAGACTACCATCTGTATCACAGTACCCGAGGCACATGAGTTCCATTTGTTTCTACTTCGATGGAAAATCCTGATAATCGACTGTTGCGAAAAATCACCTCAAAACCCTGGTTCACTTGCTTGCAGAGACATCATACTGTTAATTTATTGAAAGGGAAAACAAAATCTAGTGAAGTTCTCGTATCCTAAACCAATTTAAGGATTGAAATGTAGAGGTACAAGTTAATTTCCTTCATTGAGTCTTTGAAAGATACATCTATTGTTCCAGCCACAATATATGATAGAAGGCTACCTAATGTTCTCCAACTTGGCTATGGATGCGCAATAAAAATATCAAAAATTCCTGATTTCCTACAATGTGCCAAACATTTCCAGATTCGTACTCTCGCTGCGGCTGGTGTATCAAAACTGCGTTTCTGAATAGAAGGATAAAGATGTAGGAAAACTAAAATAATATAAATAATTGTTATCGGGATTGTGTCCCAATGTGTGCTTGTATCATTTATTGCAGCACTACATTGCAGTTTCGTTTGAATCATTACGAATGATGTGACAAATAATATGCAGTTGGTGCTATATTAGTATCATATAATAGTATGCGTCCCACAGTCACGTTGCTCTATTAGTACGTGCCCCACACTTACGTACTCGCAATGTGAACAAATTCGAATGTTCCATTATGATCAACCTATCCCATCTTCGTCGTGAAGTTTGTTCCTCAATCGTCCGCAAATGATAGGAACTTGCGACCACCCTATTCAAATTGACGAATCCCGGTTTGCTGGTAAGCGTAATCGGGGTAGACTGCTGCAGACCTGTTCGTCGCATTCCTGAAGGACGTGAAAGAAGTATACCGACCCTGAACTGTGATAGAGCCTCCACGAAGCACCTTTCAATGAGGATTTCTTGTAAGTACCTTCCACAAAGCTTCCTATATACGAGTACCTTTTTCTCGACATGTATATTCTGCGTAGCACTGTGGGGTGCATACTACCACAGAAACCAAGGGTTGTGGGGCGCCGGAGGGATGTGGGGCGCATACTAATATAGCACCTATGCAAACTGCATATTTGCATATTTTACAATGATCATGAACTTCTAGCAAGGGGACGGGCAACGCACAGGTTCATCCATAAAATTGGGGGGTTTCCGACAAGAACAAAATAAGTATGTCCCTAAATCTGAGAATTCGATAAGTTTAATTTGCTCGTTTTTTGCATAATTCCCCCACTACTCTGGATAATTGACTCACTATTGGTTTTTACTGATTCCTAATTGTAGCTGGAATGAATTGGCGAGAGTCATGTGCAGTGCCCAGAACGAACCCGTTTCGTTCTTGTGAGAATAGAGCGGAAAATCTTTTCGATGCGAAATGTGATCACTCTGATGCCTCCTGCAGACCTCATTGCACGTTTCTTACCCCAAAACTGATTGTCACTAGATGACTTACACAGTCGCCTTAATCCGGATTTTTCAAACCAGGTTCTTGTAGGGAACCCCTCAATTCTAAAGATCATAAATCACAAAAGAGCAAACCATTAATTTCGCCCGTGCATCTAGGTGTGATGTAATCGTTTACTAGTTAGTAAATGTTATGAAATTTTACCAATTTTTCGCAGTGTCAGAAAACCGTATGAGACTTACCGTTCTCCACGCAGGTCAACCCCAACACGCCGGACTGTTTCGGCAGTGCACTATACGCTGTCATCTTCTTGCCGAGGGGCTAAATGATTGGAATGTGCCGGTCAATTTGTTTTAATCAAAAGTGTTTAATTTTAATTCATATTTTACTGTTCAATACGTGATTGGAAATGAGATCGAGTCAGTGATTTGTTTACGGGTGCTTCCCAACTATGGAAACCTTCAACCATGAACATTGGAGGGGAATGGAAGCATTGTTGATTGATAGAATTAATCAACCTCAGAACCGATTTTGATACAGATTGCTCATTGTGGAGAGCAAGTTTCAGAAAAAGTTCCTGTCGATATTACAACTCAAGTCGCACAACTTCTTCCTTCATCGTGGGATCGGCCGTCCTTAGTGACGATGATTGAATAAACACGTTGGTCACAGGGAAAGATACTGTGGTTCTAAAACTTTGCAAACTGCACAAAATATTTAGTTTAGAATAATAAAGAAAAACCCTTTCAGGTAAATATGGACATTTTTTGCTTTATAGGGAGTTCCATCTTTTAAAACTCGAATATGTTTTTTGAAAGAATCGTGTCAACATGTTTTCAAGACAGGAAATCATCAAGAGAATGAGCAACATGCCACATACTAGGACGGCAAATGGTTCTAACATTAGGTGCCCAAAGATATAAATCGAATTATATAGGCGAACTGCATGAGCTAAAGCATTATTTTTTCCATACAGCAACAATATTGATATTTGTCGGAATTCAGTTTTGAAAATTCGTGTTCCGTATCAAACGAAAGCACAAGTTTCCCAGTTGTAGAACAATCTTGCATATGACGGCAGTGCCACGTTGTTGGGGGGAAAAGCTTGTCATCAAATTCCAGATGAACTTTCGATGGATTGAGGTAAAAACTTCGTTCTTGCGCCTAAAATCATGCATTCTAAACAAAAGCATGAGTTCGTTGGTTAACTCGTTATGAGCACATTAAATTGCTCTTCTTGTAACCATAACATTGCTGTGAAGGTGATTACTAAGATGTCTGAAAAATCCACTCTACACTACATTATCAGGCTTGATGATAGTTGTGACGATGGTTTTTCATCATTAAGAAGCAAATTTATCTTGGATGTTTCATATCACAATTTACATACAGACAATGTTATCGAAATTCATTTATTGACTTGGAAAGAAAATGTGCGATTACGGGAGCTTGTGCGGCGGGGCGAGTCCTCAGCAGTTCTGTCCGATGACGTGGTGTGGAGGGGAGTTCGGGAGCCCCGCGGGGCAGATGGGTTTAGGGAGCGGTCCTATGGGATACCAGGATCCCACGGGGTTCGCAATGGGTTGCCCTATGCCCATGGGCGGCTCTGATCCTTCTGGCTTCCAGGGGCCGGGGTGCGGGGCCGCTCTGGGGCCCTTCGACGTGGGCGGAGCGGGGTGCGGGGGCTCCAACATCCCTTGTGTCGAACAGGGTTGGGATCTGCCGAAGCAGGCGAGAGAGAGGAAGCGGCCGCCTCCCAGTGCTGCTGTCCCGGCGCGGAAGATCGGCGTCAACGCCTCGTCCTGCACGACACTCGCTGCCCCACTCGCCTCCGTCCGGCCTGACGTAAGTTCATTTCATCTATATCTATCTATAACATTTACTCTGCAAAACAGAAGTTTTGGTTCACAATTTTCAACAGGTAGACGGGGTAGTTTTTTGCTGGATTATGACAGAAATTAGTTCCTTGAATCGAATGAGACCACTCTGGTGATCATCCTTTCGCTCACCTTTTGAAAAACCTCACCTTCTGGTAGTTTAATTCCTGTAGAAACGACTTGCTCTCTTGCGTAGCTGTTCTACGCTTCTAGAATGTATCTGTTTTACGTCTGTAGAATGTACTTGCTCCTCTATAGCTGTGCAACTGTTTTCCGTCTTCAATTTTGTATGGAAGTAACAAAAATTAGAAGGAATTCATTGAGGCAACACTATTAATATAAGAGATGAGCCGTTTCTATTGCCCTGAGTGACGCACTAACGCTCTGTAGGCTTAGGTTTCCCAACCAGTTGACCATCTTATAAATTATGACTCGATCCTTGTTGTCACAGATCAGCGGTGATGGATCTCAAAATCAAGACGAAATTCCCGACCACGTAAGATTCGACGTTTTCACTCTCGCCTTCGGTAAGTTAACTTGGTGCACGATTCCTGTTGATATTTTTCTGACTATCGACTACTTTCTTCCGTAATCAACAGCTAACATATATGACCAGGAGTGTGACGAACCTGAAGGACAAACCAGGGATCTATTTTAGATGTATTTTCCAACGAAAAATTTTCACAGATTTTTTTGAAGGCTTAGCCTATTAATCATTTCACTTTTTAGATTTTTCCATTTTTTGGACCTTACTTCACCAAAATGACTATGATTATCTTAAACTAATCTCTAAAATCAATTTTTAGGTCACCGTTAGAAAGAATGATAAATTCACTGCCTCCTTGGGTAAAAAGGGGAAAGATTGATGATCAATGCCAAATCACTCTAGGAGCAAATGTTGGAACTAAACAGTATAATCTCTCTAGTAGCAGCTATTGGACCCAACAGATTAGTTGATTGAATAGATCACATGAATGAATTTAGGAATCATATGATCTAATCAGGCAACTAATCCATTTGGTTTCTTATCAATATCATATTTGGTTTCAACATGGCATACAGGGTGATAGATTAGTCCGAAGATCAAATTTTGAAAATTTATGAAAATCTATTTTCCTCCATGTTTTGTCCCGCTCATAACAAACAGCTCCCACTCCCCAGGAAAAACTTTCCCAGTCTCTCAGCATTCCAACGGTATAAGCAAATAACATTTTTTATATGTATTTTTTTTAAATAGAAAATCACGTTTGAATGTGGAAAAACTTGGATTTAAACTGTGAAATCGACGTTTTATACCTAAAAGCAAAAATTACTTGGGCATCGGATTTCAAGTATCTTTTTAGGCTGAATCGAATGGTGGCCCTCTTAGGCCTCCTCGATCATCAGTTATTGATGTTCGGACTAAACATTTGAAGCTAAAACGTCCAATTAGTAAGACACTATTCACTATCTGTTGACATGGCCCTTCCGAACAGGAGACAGGGCCTGAAAATCCTGTATTTTTTGAGCGAGGAGGTTCGAGAGGGTCATTATTCGATTCAGGGAGAAAAGATGCTTAAAATCCGACCAAACTCAATTTGGGTGAAAAACGTTGATTTTATGGTAAAAACCCACTTTTTTGCGCATTCAAACGTAATTTTCTCCAAAAAGTTTCTTTTCAAAAAATGAAAAATTATTTTTGCTTATACCGCTGGACATGTGAGATTTGGGGGTCGTTTTTTGTGGGGAATGGTAGTTACTTTTTCATTAATCATCAAAATTTGATCTTCGAACTAATTTTACACTTTCTAAGCCATAGTAAAGTTTTGTAGCGTTTTTACGTTGTTTTAAATTGAAATCTGACTGTTCGAATGATGTCAGGGACGAAACCTGGATCCAACAAGCCCGCTAAGATGCTCGTGACATTGAAAACGCCCAAAGTGCTCGCCGCTCGGCTCAACACGAGCGACGTGTGGACTCAAGTCAACTACCTGGAGCTGGGGCTTCCCATCCCCACCAGAAAAGAAGAAGAGCCCGTTAAAGGGAGCGTCATGAGCGTCAAAAGCAGGAAGAGCAAGCGGAGCACCAAACCAAAGAAATCCAAAAAATCCAAATCCAAAGGCAAAAAGTGACCGAAGAACCGTAATCGCCTGAGTGGAAGTTGCAGTTTCATCAATTAAAGTCCTATTGTTATCTGAATGACTCTGACGGATTATCGTTTATTGAACAGGTACATCAGAGATGAGATTCCCTTAAATGAATGAGGCAACATTGCATTTTCTCATATGGCGAGGTACAGTGGTTGTTCCCCATACGAAACATTTGTGACCCCCTCTGCCTCTGTTTGGAGCCATTCCCACAAACCGCTGCAAATTATTCCACCAAGGTTTATTAATTTCTGTTGTAGAACTCCTACACGGATGGCCGGGCTTGCAGAACTGGAACCAGAGACAATGCTTAAGTAAACTCGGAAACACATGTAGAAATCAAGTCGAAATTTACCAAGATAAAATAAAAATGCTGCAAATTCTATAAGTCAATCATAAGGTACGGAGACACTATTCTGCTGGAACACCCTTGTGGCTAATCCTTCACTAATCGATCTCCCCTGCTGAATTAAAAATGGGGCTCTTTCAACGAACGGATTCAAGAATCGGGAAGGGCCAACTAACCATACCCTTCACAGATTCAAGAGCTAATTTTGAAATCAAGTTTTATTTATTTTTTCATTTATTAACTTTTTGTGGAGTAGGTATCACTATCAAGTAAGCTTAATGATAAATGTAACAATATAATAGATATGGAACATGAAGAAATCAGTCTTTGGTAGCTGAAACAATGGATTTAACATTAGTAAAGAATATGAATAACATTAACAAGGATAGATGCACATAGCGAGATATAAAACTTGGGTATAAATAGTTTCAACAATATGAATAAATTGAGGCATGAATCGGCTAGATGTGGTCCGAATGCCACTTTCTTTCAAGTCGTCGCGAGGTTCGTGCAGGACGTAGGTCGTCGAAGATTCCTCTCACTAAGGGGCTATTTTGGTCTACAATCGTTGTGGCAAGTTGGGCATACGAGGCCTGGAGTACAGCATCCACTGTGGGCAGATCTAGATCGTCGTGGATGCAGTCATTGCGGACAAACCACGGCCAGTCGGTCACAATCCGTATGGCACGATTCTGCGTCGTTGGGATTCTTCTGATCTGTGTCTCAGATGCCGAATTCCTGATTGCGAATTTCAGTTGTTCAACTCTTGGGTTTTTGCAACGTGTCGAAACCAACCATTGTAGGTATTGACATTTCATGTTCTTACTTTAAGCTGTAATTTGACTGGTAGCTTTTGTAGGGCGTTTGAAATCTGACATAGGCTCTCCTGATCACCGGAGTGAACCCAAGTTCTATCACCTGTCCTAATGAACTTAGAAAGCTCAAATTCCAATCGGACCTTATGATGATCGGAGGCTGGTTGAGCGGTAGTAAGGCTGTGTGTAGCATGTATGCCAAAATAGGATGGAGGATGCCCAAAGGCCGCTAGTATGTTTCACACGTCGGGTTCATCGCTCGGGATTAAGAAGAAGACAACTTCAGTCGAGGTGTAAAACGGATTGATTTATTCGTTGGCCCTCGGCCTCTTTTATAGTGCCTACCTATGGGAGGGAGTCCTCCTTCTCCGGGAGGCTCCTTACATACCTTTTGCTGAACATCTGAAACCCGACGTTGGGAAGGGAAGGGCTATCTTCTGTCCCAATCAACCTATAAACCTGACATTTGAATGGTAGATCGGTAAATCGAGGGCTTTGCAACGTAACATGTTAAAGGATATGGAATGACCATGATCAAGGATGCAGAGCTTCTGGAGCTGTAAGTTTGGATGTCATCTTCCTTTTCTTACAAAGGTACCAGTAAACGCTGGTGTTCGCAGAGATATATTTGAAACGATGTCATCTGTCTTCGGACATAGAAGTCAATTACAAGGTACGGAGACACACTGATCAGCTGAAAGCTAATTTCGTACCTAATCGTATTCTCTTCATTTTGATCAGTAGTGTATATGAAATTTTAGAGAAAAACTGTCTGAATTTTGGATATTATTTTTCATGGATTCGCAAACGGGAATGGATTTCTTAAAGATGAATTCCAAGCTTCAACAATAATCAACTACGGTTTTATATTGGATAAAAAGACCGAAATCATATGATTTTCAGTGTGGAGATGGCTTGAATTTTGGTTTAGGAATCGGTTTCTCAAGATATTGGAGCAAGACATGATATAGATTTTGAAAAACTTCGACGGACCCAAACATCGAAAAATTTGCTGGCCTCGTTCTGCTGAATGATATCCAACAAACGTATGACGCTATAATTTTCTATTTACAACTCCTAGGAATACTCTTAATATCCGATTTTATTGAAAACTGGAAAAATTGGGCGTTCCACTTTTGTATAATGTTTTGGACTTTACCATTATGAAAAAACAATTTGGTTCATCATTTTCAATGTGAATGATAATTATGAATGAACCATAATGTAATCTGTGGTAAATTTAAGGGGACATCAAATTTGCATGGATGAAAATTTGGTGTGGAGCTCGGACTGGTCTAGGTAATTGATTGGTTGATTAATTGATTTGCCGTCCAAAATTACTTGGAAATGACTCCTCATTTATATAGGAAGAACTTCGAAAAACAACGTTTTGTCTCGTTTTTGATTAGTGTTTGGCTCATAACACATGTGCTTATAAGGCGATCGGGCCAACTAAGAACTAAGGACCAACTAGATCCCAAATGGGGCCGATATGCGAAAGGACGGATTTTTCACATCATTTCTAAGGCCTTGGTACAAGGAGTGGTACTCCGGACGGACATTGTTTATTTTGAATCCACTCATTCACTTGAAACGTAAAGTTTGAGGGGGTCTTATTAAAAACGTTTGCTTTACGATTGCAAAGGCTTACTATTGAAAATATTGACCGAAAAATCCGTCCCTCCGCATTCCGGAGGTCCCCTCCAAAATTACTGAACAAAAGCTGATGAAGCTTGGGTCGAAAAGTCTCACTGGTTTGCGCCTCTTGCCTTAGGTCCTACTTCAGTCCTGTAGGGTGAAAAGGGGTACAAGGGCTGAAATGTCATGGTGATTTTGGAGGGGGGGACCTGGGAAGTCAAAAATGATAAACCTGTTAAATAATTTACACATTTCAACTACAATGGACTTTTGTTTTCTAGAGTTGCTTTTGAAATAGAGTTTTCAAGGCTTGTCTTATATATTGCGGGCAAGTGAAGCGTAGGCAAGTGTATTATTCTATCTTGTTATACACTGCAAGTATTTTGATATTAACTATTGTTTCATACAAAGGGAAGAGTAAAGATTGCTGTTCACGGAGTTATATTCAGACGAAGTCATCGAACTGACTATAGTACAAGATGTTGAGGGACAGTAATAAGCTGAAAGCCCTTGCGGCTAATTTTGTTCCTAATCGATCTGCCGTGATGAAGCATGAATGGAGCTCTTTTTATGGCTCCTAAAATGCAACTACAAGATATGAGAGCCCCTAAAAGACACAACTGTCTGATCTCTAAACGTATGCCCAGAATCCTTGTCCATCCGTTTATGGTGTCATTTCTACATAAAATAAGATGTAAACGATTCCTTGTTGAACAAAAAGGGAGTACCTAGGTAACCACCTAATTCGAGTTTTCACGTGATTATATAATCTTGTAGTACTTACCTGTAATAAATCAGATCACAGAAAATATTTATCTTTTCGAGTAGGTAACTACGTAACTATCAATGTATGAATAAAGTAATTTTTCTGAAAGGATCGGCATATCTGTCAACATGGGGGAGCTGGAAGACAATTTGGAATCGCTCTTCCTACTTGAAATCCTGGTCGACAACGTTCAGTTCGAGAAACCTGCCAAAGAAGAAGATCTCAAGGAGACGTGTGTAGGATTTCAGGTAGCGACCTACCTCTAATCCAGTCTTGCATAACATAATAAATAGGTACGTCTTACCAAATAACGATAGTATGTGTTGCAGATCTGCCAGATATGCGCGACCTAACTTCAATGCTTTTAGTGATGTGTGCAGTAACCGCATGATACGGATGTGTAGAAGCAACGTTGAAAATTAGTTCAAAACTGGTCAGTTTCAATTTTCAGTTCCTCAGGTACCCGCCGCTCATCATCTGCGAAGAGGACTTCGTGTATATGGGAGACGACGAATTCGAAAAGCAAAATGTGCAATTCAAGAGCGGCAAATCGCTTCTATTCGCTCTCCCCTCCCTTCAAGAAAACGACCCTAACTTGGGTAAACCTTTTTTTTTTATTCATTGGTTCATAAAATCGATCATTTACCTAATAGCTAATAGGTAAGTGATGTACAGTACCTTCTGTTATAAGTTTATTTGCATGATCTCACGAGGTTCTGTGGGTGGTTCAGGGTAGGGACCAACGATGATCAGTGAAATAGAACACCAATGGTCACTTGATTCTTTCTGACTTCATTGGATAGTTTAGTTTAAAAAGTTTACTTACTTATTTGACTGCGACAATTGGAATCCAAATTCAATTTTGTGAGTGAAAGTGCGGTGTTTTGGTCTGAGAGGTTTTGCACGTAGGTACTGTTCTTGCTGTTTCCTCTCTCAGTTTTTTCCGTATTCTACAAAGTGTACACAGGTTTGGTCTCCGAATATTAGTTCTGATCCTTTGGGCAGGGACGCTGATCCTTTTTAGCAAGACATCCAGCAACTTCATTAACCTCATCACCCTAGTGCCCAGGAATCCCGAGAAGAGTGACCTGATTCCTCTCGGGCACTCTTGATATTTATCAGACATTTCCAGACCAGCTTTGAGCTTTCAGTAAAAAAGTAACAGCCTTTAGTGCAGCCTGGCTGTTATATAAAATTTATACATTAGCACCGTTGAGATGCTTACTCAGCACCTCTTCAGCACACATGGCATAGGATTACTCTGCTTGGAAGGTCGTGGTATTTGTCTCAAGGTACTCGTTCAAAGGGGATCTGGATGACTGATGTAACACACTATGGAACCCAAAAGAAACCTTTAGGGCATCTGCCCTAATTACACTAGCAGTCTGTCATTTAAGAAGAAGAGTGATCAGGAGTCAACATTGATTGAAAAGTCGAGACCGTGATTCCTAGAATTGAATAGCCATACCTCTATTTACACATTTATTCTAAAATAGTTTAAAAACAGAACAAAACAAAAAAAAATGACTTAGCAAAGTCATACAGATTTCAAGGAGAAATCTCAGTCCGAGGGTGCAATAACGTAAGGAATCAAATGTAGTTCTGTTGTATCTACAGTTTCAGCGTGTTACATTACAAACGTTGGTATTACATAGATGTTAGGTAAAAATGTTTTGTCTATTGAAGTATTCATAACACTACAAGTAGCCTATAGATTTCACAGTTCTTTGTGTACGGGTGTACATTACATCCTTTTATTACTGTACAGGATCTATTCACGTCTGGATCACTCGGAGGGTCGCTCGCACAGACAAAACCAAAGTGATGGGCGCCACAGATATCAACTTGTCTGGAAGTTTCGAGAATCTCTTACAGGCATCGGCCAAGCAACAGCTGGTTTCCCCGCTTTCCAAGTACATCCGGTAAGTCTACTAAGATAAACAAGTTGATTGTGTGCTTCAATTA
The DNA here is from genome assembly GCA_031894815.1 of Creontiades dilutus. Taxonomy (NCBI): domain Eukaryota; kingdom Metazoa; phylum Arthropoda; class Insecta; order Hemiptera; family Miridae; genus Creontiades; species Creontiades dilutus. The sequence continues at coordinate 1,917,870 of JAVIWC010004007.1, forward strand.
CTTGAATCAAGTGAGTTCTCTTGGTAATAGCTTGTGTAGTATCTAAATGTCAACTTGCTCAATGTCATCATGTTGGTGAGCCAAGAAGGGGATTGTAAATAATCTGACAGTGATGAAAGCAGGGAAAAGTTGCAAGTGAATCAGCTTCCAGTACAAAATGTCTACTTGCACATTTGGCTACATCAACTGGCCAGCTAGAAGGCCGCTGAGTGAATGATTATTACCATTATTGTACAGAGTGCTTGGAAGGGGTCGTACATAGGTACTTTCCCTCCTCACACTGAAACAGTTTGGTTTACAGGTTTTACAGGTTCTGGATCCGATCCCCATCCCAGATTAATAATTCCTCCCTTGCCTACAGATACTAGGTATCTCTTCTGGACTGAAAGTCCCACAGGCCCTGAACCATCCAGCTTGAAGATCTGAGGCTTCTCTGATTGGGTGGATGGTGTTCTGAACTCTGGGTCACCTGTGTAGTCTCCAATCCTGTATAGATGTATCCTGAAGGACGTTTGACCAGTCACCGTTCCTACTAAGAGTCTCATTTTCCTCCTAGAGAGATTTAGGGCAGCTGTAGTTCTGCGATGCCAGGGTGCATTCAGTACCAGTTTTCCTGTTTCTGTTCAGGGGTGTTTTCTCAGTGTCCTTTGTGTTCTTTCCTTATCCCACAAAGCAGTTTTACTGAGTATTGGTTGGAAGATTGGTTTTGTCCCTATGAAACTCATTATTGGCCCTGCTTGTGCTAGCAGGTCTGCTCGTTCGTTACCCACCTCTTCTGCAAAACCAGGTACCCGCTCCAAGACGATCTTACTGTTTTTTCCCAGGGTATTCAATACATTCCAGAATCCCTTGATCAGTCTTGACCTGGTTTGAACAGCTGCTAGAGCATTAAGGGCTGCCTGGCTATCTGAGGGAATAAGTAAGCTCCTATTTCTCATTCCTTGTCTCAGATTCACGCATGTTCGTTCCCTTATCGCAAAGGGTTCTGCCAGGTGCACTATGGTCTACTCATTTACAGGAACTTCATTCTGGAACCATCTGTATGGATGACTTCTTCCCCAGAATGATTAGAGAGTCTGGTTGAGTGAATGAGTGATACTACTCTATGTGCCATCATCTCTATCACACTATCCCACTAGCTGGCACACTCTTGTGTAATCCCTGCTAGGAAGGGGTAGGTAGGTTCCTAGGATTAGATATTACCTTTCTGATGTGATGTCATACAGCCTCCGTTTCCCATGCATCAATGTCTGATATTTGAATGCAATTTTGGATTTTCCAGGGATTCGTTTCAGTTCAAGTCTGAAGGCAACGTGGTTGGGACATTGACGGCGTTTCTGAGGGTCTCATGTTTTGGAAAACTTATTGTCACACAATTCGAAGTCAAAGGAAAAGAGAAATTTACATTCAAAGGTCTTGAGTCTGAAAAAGACGGTGGAGATCATAAAGGAGGTAACTCTGAAGATAGAGCACAGAGTCCAGGTCAAGAGGGCCCATACCCAGGAGGGCAGGGCATGTACCCAGGAGGACAAGGTGGGTACCCTGGAGGACAAGGCGGGTACCCTGGAGGACAAGGTGGGTACCCTGGAGGACAAGGAGTGTACCCTGGAGGACAGGGAATGTACCCTGGAGGACAAGGAATGTACCCTGGAGGACAAGGAATGTATCCTGGAGGACCGGGAATGTGCCCAGGAGGGCAAGGAATGTTTCCTGGAGGACAGGGCATGTATCCAGGAGGTCAAGGAATGCCTCCAGGCGGTGTCCCAGGTAAATATCCAGTACTCACACAATTCTTGTACCTACATGATCATTTTGGTCAAATCAATCAGAATCAAAAGCTTTCATTCTGATTTTATTCAGGCGAAAGATGTACCTGAGTTCATTTTGGGTTTTCTAAATATTAACCATTTCGTTGATTGAGTATGGACGGTATTCCTTCTACCACATATGTTTTACATAGGAATTGTCCCCTTGTTAGATTAGATGAAAACCAATTCAAAACAGCCACACTGCTCCTTACATCTAAAGAACGGGTCACTGAACTGGACAGGTAGAAAAAATACTCCCAATTGTCCTCCTCGACCTGCTACTCTATCAAATTGAAGCTTGGGGGACAGCATTGTGGATAGTACATTCGTCCATTACCCACCCTGCTCAGTGGGATGTCTCCAGCCATCTCGCTTTCCAGTCCGTATATTGAATAAAGTCAACCGTTCGGATTTTTCAAAGTGGGGAACGAATGTATGACCCTACAGAAACCTGAGTGGTCCCATTCAATTCATGGAAACAATTTCTATCTGAATCAATCTAAAACACTACCCACACTCTTAGATAAAAAGCTTCTAAGAGTTAAATGTTTGATATTTTAATTCCTTTACGATTCATTTATCAGGATAGTTGACGGACGTACTATTTTATAGTAAATTCAGATATTTAAACCAACAAATTTTGATGAATGATTAACCAGTTTTTCTATCTTGATCAATTGTAAAACTGCATTATTGAAAATAATTAACCAAAAAGGAGGTAAACAATCTGGTTGTTTGAAATAACTAAATTTTTAAGAAGTTAATTTCTAATACAACCGGATCAGTATTGTTGCTGGATATTGTGCAGTGTCATACTCAACTCCATGTTTCCGCATCAGTCCACAGCTACTTCTTTTAATGAAGAAACAATAGTTATTAAGCAGGTTCACTATCTATTCGTATGAGATTTTCCTAGCGTAAGTGTCCCTTTGTAAGCACCTAATGCTTTTAGGAATTCTAAAATTCAGGCATTTTAGAATTTCTCGAACGAAGATGCTTCCTTGAGAAATTACGTCATCACCAAATATAAGGGACAGCGATTCTCATTGGTTTCATATGACTCATAAAACATCTCGAAAATGGGAAAAAAGAGTCAAATTTTAGGTTCAGTTTCGAGTTTCATAATGAAGAGCAAGAATAATCAACTAAACAAACGGGTACTAACTAAATTGTGTGTTGAAGATAATCAAAAGGATAAGCACGTCTTAAAAAAAAAATTATTAGACATATTTCTTGTTCTATCATTATGCTATTTCGGGACTTCAAATAAATTCAGGGATTCAGGGATATCTGAGCCAAACGCTTTCCCAGTATATTTACGAAAGTTGAACTCTTCTTGTAAATTCTCAATTCAACTGGGTTTTGACTCAAAAGTGATTGAAAGAAAGGATTTCTATTTATTTGTGACAGCCCTGTAAATTTATTCCCTCATCATATGCTGGTGATGATGTAATTTCTCAAATTTCAGGAGCAGTTCCTGGACCTTGCCCGGGTCCAAAGCCTTGGCTTCATGGCAAGAAAGGCGTTTTGCCTTGTGGTGAGCAAAAATGTCCCACTGGCGCCTGCGGCCATTTCCCCTGTGGCCACGCTGAGATGTGCAACTGCGCGGGGCCAATGCCACAGATGGGTGGGTACCCAGCGTTACCTGGTTTGGGAGGAGCCTACCCAGGCATGTATCCTGGGCCTAGGGGAAGACTCGTGGATGCTTGCCCAACTGACAGGAACGTTCAGGTGACGGAAGAAGAAATCGCTGTAGAGATGAAACCGCAAGATTCAAAGCCAGAAAGTGGCGGGAAAACGACTCCATCAAAAGGCAAAGGGAAAGGGAAAAAAGAGAAAGGGAAAAAGTGATTTTGGATCAGCTGTGAATATTCCGTAAATTCGAATTCCTAAGTTAGTTTATTTCATATCTGCTAAATCATATGATCTAAATTAGCCTAAATCAACCCAACTCCAAGGCAGCAGTCTATAAAACCTAACCCTAAAATTTTTCGATTATTTTCCACTAAGTATTAACATCTTCCATAGTCTGCGGGAGTAATTCATTTGCACTGAGAGGCGCATAAGGTCTTTTGAGCTTGTTATGCATTTTTCATCAAGTGCTCGCATTCACTCTACAGCTGCTGGTTTGAGCTCTGCATATATGTAAAATATTGCCGTTCTTAAGATATTCTTCGGAGCTCTTCCTGAACTAGAAATGGATGGTAGCTAGTGGTTTGATCTGGGAGTGTTGTATTTTTGTACCATACTACAAATTCCGCATGCACTCCTTTGTTGCTTATGTCAGAAGTCACAGGTTATTCAACTAGTAAAAAACAATGAAAATCTCTGTTAGGTTCATGAGCATGAACCTTGTTGGTGCTGCCCAACGATTAAATCAATTTCCTTCTGAATCGTCTGCATCATGGATTATTGCGTTTTCAATGGGTTCGGAGGGATGCAAATTACAGAGTCCATTCAAGTTGGTTGTAATTGTTTTGGTGAATAACCGTTGCAGGGTTTTGGAAACGCATTCCATGATTCCAATTGCCTTCAAAAGGATATGTCAGGTCTCCAAGTTAATATCTGCGGGTTTTCTTGGAATCAAGTTAACATGTTCAGACAGATTTTGTTCTATAATGAACTTTTCTCATAAATTCCGTAGCTTCTGCATTTAATTTCAAAAGTAAGATCATTTCATCAATTCTCTTGACAGTGTCAACACTGCAACCTCAATTCAACAGAATTAATTTGTTTGCAGGATTTCCTGAATTCAAACCTAACATGGCTTGGGGATCTAAGAGAATACACATGAAAAGGGGTACCCAACCTTGTGGAGAGCCATTGTGTCCAATTGGCTGCTGCCCGATGTTCCCTTGTCAACATGCCAATCCCTGCGGTCAGCCGGCCTGTGCAGCGCAGCTTCTTGCTATGGGTATGTCTCCAAGCACCAAAGGCATTGGTGTGAATATCTGTCCCACAGATAGGGACACGTGGTGTGACCCTGATGAAATCGCTGCAGCCATCCGAGCTGCTGAAGCAGGGCACAAGGGTACAGCTGGATCAATGGGGCGCCCCAAAAAGGGAAAAGGCAAAGGTAAAGGTAAAAAATGATCAAAATGCAATAAATTGGGTTCGTTGAAGAGTGTGGTAATGCATGATTCACCTATCAATCTAAGAGTAGTTGGTAACCCTAAAAGAAGTCAATATTGGTAGTGGTGAAATGGAGATGGTTCTCTACATGTCACAGACGAATGTGCCTGTGAAACCCACAAGTTTACTTGCAGCCCACCAGTTCTTAAACTTTGTACCTCGAGCGTCCCTACATAATCCAATAGGTCATTCGCTTTTGACATTTTGCAGTCATTTTTTATCTTGTCAAGTTTGACACATTATATGCTTACTCTAAGGGGGCAATGCAGTTAATCAAAATCCAACAATAAGTTGTACACAAACAATTACAATTTGGTTGGGTATCAATAAGGGTGGGGCTTAGAACAGCACACAGACAGTGTGATCTATTTGATTGCGAAGACTATTCTATCAACTAAAATGTTTGGTAACAATATCTGCTACCAGAGTGAGTTGGTAATTATAGATTATAGATTTACGTGCCAGATGCACGTAATACTGGCCTCCAATAGGTTTTTTTGGTGTTACTTAGTGATGGAAAAGGTAGTTCACCTGAAGAGTTTGATCGCTCCTCGAAAGGAGTCACTCTATAGGAGCAGTGTTTCACTCCTACCTCTTTCCTCGAACTTTGGGCAAACTCGTCTTCCACCAGTTCCAATTCTACAATATAGAAAAGCGGGGAGTGATGACACTCAATGATGATGATGATCAATGGATGATTATCATTACTCCTATTTTGCTCCGTGATTATCCTGGTCAAGGCAAATTAATTTTCCTCACATTTTCCCGAAATATATATACCTAATGTAGAGATGGGTTTTGATTAATCGTAATAATCGATTAAACGGATTCGATTGGGTTTCGATTATTCAAGTTTTTCGCTATGGAGCAATGACCTTCCCCAATTAGAGACTCATTATGTCTGTCCCCTTAGGCTCTGGAGGAGACTTCCTAGGATAAATATCACCATTATTGTTACGCTGTTATCATTTCTAACTTTTTTTTAAATTTTATTTTTATCGTTTTTTTTTAATTTATGGAATTTTTCTTTAAAGATGAATACTATGAATGAAGACCATTTTCCTGGTAACGAGTTTCACTTTCCAAATAGTATTCCCTCTTTTGGCCAATTTCCTTGGAGCTTGAGGCTATGGCAACGTCTCTGAAAATTTTCTTCAACAAGATCTGTATTGAGGTATTCCTAGAAAATTCCTGGATTTAAACACTTATGTATGTATTTTCTTTTCGATCGGTAGCTTTCCTTCAAATTGAGTTTGAAATTTCGTTCTTTCGCTAAAAAAAACAAGCATTGTAAAAGAAAACGGGACAGTAGACCTGTATGGTTCAACAGCCAGATAATTTAAATGATCAATTTTACACATTTAAGTACTGAAGATGAAAAATTGCTTAGATTATCAATTTATTGATATTGAGGTAATGTTGCATGAAAATTGGAACTCACCAGAGAGGCTAGTGCTTACCAAGGAGGCAGGTACACGACGAATGACCCCCTTGAGCGGATGGAAAAGTGGTGATGCCGGGATAACAAAGGGCGGAAGGAGCCCACCCCGAAAGTTAGTTGAAGAAGTGTTGAGCGGGGGGGGACTGTCGTACGGTCGCTAAGAACTGGATTGTACTCCTGTTAAACATTTAAATGATAAAAGAGCTCGTTGCGTAGCGCTGTTTCAGAACAAAAAATCGGTCACGTTTGAAAAATCACTGAACTTGGAAAATGACGGCTGAAAAGTGTTGTTTGTATTTTAAAGCAGAATATCACTCAAATCAATCTCTTTACTCCCAAAGTGCTCAAATATCCAGACAGTTTCACATAAATATAGATGATATTTTAGTAATATTCGTCTATTACATTTTTTCCTTCATTAATCGTTGAACTTCCCAATAATTAATCGGTAGTTCGATACCCATCCCTAATAACAAAAATATGAATACGTCATATTGGTTGAGACTCCTAAAAAACTGAAAACTAGCGGTTAGATAAACTAAAACTTCCACTACTTGAATAATTTTGGAATGCCAAAAGAACGGATTTGTATGAGGAACATTTTAATTTTAAACGTTTTGAAGCCATTGTGCTATGGCTTCACATTATTAAAAATTCTTTCTATTCTTCTTAAAAAATTATTTTCTTTTTATATATTTTCGGGGACATATTTTTTGAGGGCGCTTCGAAATTCTGGACAATAGGTTCGGGCCACATCGAAATTTGGGAAAAATGTCAACCCAATTCTAGGAAAGCATCCAATAACTTCCCTCGCACCAGATGCAGAAGTTAGGACTTCAAGATAGCTGATATGCTATTTCCATATTAATTAAAGAAAACACAAGGGAAATCAAGAAGAAATCAAACCTTCAATACCAACACTTGTTTATTCTTTAAAAATCAATAGATATCTTAGTTGATATTGGTATCACGTTTTCCTCTGAATCAAAATACGCCTGAAAAATAACGAGAATTTAAAAACTTCCTCTCCCTTAATGCATAAATCGAGGAATAATTCATAGGGTAGACGATCTACCTTCACATTACAAAGTGAGCCGAAATATTGTTACACTCCTCGTCATTTCGGTAAGGTCAAAAAGAAGACCAACCTTTGAAAATTTTCAAGATTTTTTCTTTCTTTTAAATAAAACAATTATGATACAAATAACGCCATTTCCCTGTTTTAACATATTCAGGGTGGGTTTTCCCAATGGTTCCGTAAATTTATCTCTTACTATTAATATTAAAACTACATACTAACAATTTTTATTTTGTTTTTTTTTAGTAATTGGTATCTTTGATTACAATTCTACAAAACCTACTTTCTAATAACAGTGAACCTTGATGCGGTAGGGGGGGAAATTTTCATTGTTGTGACACTCATCTTTTTATTGTTGAAATACCCAAACACTAATTTCGGGTTTTCTCCAGAAGATAGCACATTAAACCCTACCTATCTAGCAAATCCTTTTTTTCAAATAGGTGAAAATTCCAATTAACCCCGACGAATTTGTGAAGTGTTGAGAAATTTTCAATGGTTTAAAAGAAAATTTCTGATTAATTTATTTTATTTAGTTTTTTTTTCGTAACCGCTACTTATGAGATCATTTTTTTAATGTTTTTTTTCTCGACGATAATAACATTTTACTTCACGTTTTATTCATGTTGTTTTTCCACAATATCATAACCACACATTAAATACATCCACACGACCTAAACATGCATATACATCATTCAATTGAAGGAGAATTGATAAATAAATAAAAGAAGAAAGTAATTTATGGATGAGAAAAAACGTACATTCTGCGCTAAGAATAGCGAATAAAAATTGGTGAATTGAAAAAAGCGGCGTCGATAAACTGCGTAATTAAGAATTCATTGAGGCACCTACATTTGATAACTATTTCTTACATCAGTTAAAGTTTTAACCTTCTCACCACTTTCGTTCTTAGCCTAAACTATTCCGAATGCGTGGAAAGGAGTTCTGAACAGAATGCGGTTTGTCTTCAATACAAGAAATCAGGTTTCCTCTGATGTCAAAGAACTTTCAGGAAACAACGGTGTCTTCCGCGGGAATAGCCTTAGAGAACTTCCTCGTCAGGCAACCACAGCTGAGAGGCAAGAAACTAAGGTGGCGTAAAACACACTGGGCTCTCCTATCCACCAAGAACCAAACTCGTACCAAGATGTGCCAGTGATTTAAATTCAAGTGGTTCAATTACTGGTTGGTGACCAGTTCACAAGTCGTTCCGTGTTGTCATTTGAAACGTTAAACGGATGTTGTGTCAGCCTTTCTTCAAATTTCATCAACCCAGTAGAAGCAAAACTCTAGGCCCTGATTGATCAGATGCACAAGCAGCTTTAACGTCATTACTAGGTATAAATTGTCTGCAGTTTAATTAGAAAACAGCAGAAAAAATTCCACAAGGAGGTTAGCATGTGTGTATGCTTGCTCTAGAATCTCAAATCAACGTTTCCATGAAGATGAACAATTGAAGAACAATCAACTATCAAATATGACAGTTATGACACACCTCCACTACGAAATGATGTACAAATTAGTATTACACCAAAGATCAGTATCTGGCGCAGTCAGGTACTTAGGTACAGGTACCTACGTTTCGGGTTCTTGTAGTGAGAAGGTTAAGATGCTTTTCGATTATAAAATGTTCTACGGTATTGGTAGGTACTGTTGAATATTCAGTTCCCAAAGCTGGTTTTTCAATTCGGCTGTTTAGCTATAATTCAGCAGATAGTTGGTACCTAAAAATACAGCCTGTGATTGGCGCGTTTGAGAAAACTAATTAAAAAAAACTAAATACAATACGAAAAATAAATTGAGGGGGAAAATTAAATAAACCATAACTTTAAAAAATACGTCGCTACCTTGGTTTTTCAAAACGTTACAAGCAGCTAATTCAGTGCACTGATAAGTTTCATTAAATAGAAAGTGCGAAAATAGTTAAAGCCAATATTCACTACAATTTATCGTTACGATGAGGTTTTTTTTTGTATTGAATCACATAAAACAAGTTCGAACACGTTCTCTGGATTTCGTAAAAACAGATATTAAGAACATCACAGCGCAATCACTGTTCCAGCCAAAGCGAATTGTCAAACTAAACGCGCAGAGATCGAGACGAATTTCACCTTAGTTATTACCGACACGAAAATCAATCGGTTCGTCGATTTGTTTTTATAAAACGTTAAAAGAAGAGAGATCTAACTTTGGTACACGAATTACAAATCGGATTTTCAAGAGAAAATTAATTCGTTACACTTACAACTGACTGAACATTGTCATTAATTCCATTGGTTTGTTTAGAATTATTTACTATTCACCTTCTACGCCAGAACATTCCAGATGGCATTATTCGTTCACTGTTACTTTACAATACAAGACATTAAAAATATTTTGAGTAATTTTTTTGTCCTTTTTTTTAAATTTTATTTTTTTTAACACTCAGCTAGTAAAAACAAGCAAAAAGAGAGGCCATAAACTTTTAATTTTCTTCAAGTAGAATTTTAGCTTGCAATACACCAGAATCCTAGGTGTTTTAGTCACGAAATACCTACCTACGTGATTTCATTGATTTTTTTTCGGTTTTTTGAAACATTTTTCATTTTTATTTGAGAAGGACGAATACCTATTAATTATTTAGAAAAAAAAGAATATAATTAGCCCCGATAAAAAGGCACTTTTGTGAATTTATGAACAAAGCCGAGATATTAATACTCCATTTCATATCCATTTACTTCCGCGATTGGTTGGGCAATTTCGTCCCATACGTTTCCGAAATGCGACTTGTCAAAAATAAAGATTTAAATTTGCAGAAAACAACTTGGATACTGGGGCCATCAATTGTCCCTTTAACAAGAATACGAAATGTTCACCAGAATTTTATGATAGGTACAATTTGACAAAACTTTTCGTTCTAGTTCGGTTGCCGCCGTGTCACTTCTCGTTTTTCAAAGCTTTTTTAAATTTTTTTTGTTTTGTTATTTTGTGGAACTAAGTACGAAAACTCTTTTGAGAAAGTTTAAATTTTAACGTAGATCGAAGTAAAGGGCCTACCTAACAACGGACACAATTTTAAATCAATAAACAATCATATAGATTCGCACCTACCAGCTATATTCATTTTCAAAGGTAGGTATCGTATATGTTTTTGAAATGAACGAATTTTGTGTGAAAGCAACAAAACATGACGTACTAGAACAAGGCAGTACAGAATTTTACAAAACTAATTATGAATAATAACATTGCTTTTATCGTTCCGTACAATAAAATATATTACCTATCGATCATATTTATTACAATCGAGCTGATTTGTTGATCTTTTGCCTTTTTTGAAGCTTCATCTTAACCATTGCTTCAATTTATTGTAAATGTGATCACCTAGTAGATTTGAACTCAACTGAAAGACAATGTATTTCAACGTTTCTGAACTAATAGATGAAACAAGAAAAAGTTATCAACAATTGTTTGTCAATGCTTCGATTCGCGTACAGAAAATTTGGTCAAGAAAGTGAGAACACGAAGACGTTTTAAGGACTACAAGTTACTTACCTATTCATGTATTCTACAGAAAAGAATTCTTTTTTTTTTTTTGGTTTACAATTTATTTACAACCCTGATTATTATAATCAAATCACAAAATGCCCTTCGAAAGAAAAGAATTTATGGAACTTCAACAGGAAAGTTGAGATCCGTTGAAGATGACGATAAGTGGAGGGGCATTACAAGGTAATGAAAGTTACATATTGGTCTGAAAATTTTGAAAAATTTCCATAAACCAATTTCACTGAAAATGGGTTTCATTCTGAGAATTTGGACACCATCCGCACTTGCCTCGGATAAGCGGTTTGCTTTTCAAAGATTCGGCAAAATGTGAAATCACACAAGATCAGTAATATAGATTATGAGGTTTGTTGGTTATTTCTTCTCATTTGTTGATATACAAACCAGTCGTTGCCATGACAACCTACCCAGGACTCAAATTTTGTAAACCTTAGGGGAGAGAAGGGTGTTTTGTAACTTTCGCAACACATGAATAATCTGGTTGTTGAACAGACATAGGATGAACTCACTAACTGAACTATTAGTGAGGAAAATTGACTAAAGATAAACAACGAAATGTGAAAAACAATACCAAGGACCACTAAACTCATAAATTGAATTTATAATGGATAACAGAGCAATAAAGGATGATGGAGCAGTGAAATCTCAACGTAACTCTCCAAACCTCGTCTTGAAGATCTTATGACCTTCTTAGGAGTTGGTGATATGATTAACTAGAGTGAAGTTGGTGCAACAGGAGTGAAACATTACAAAGCATCCCCTCAAATGAACCATGTCAAAGATGGCGGTGATTAACCACAAAGTTTATCACTAGCGTCAATCAAGTTACTGGAAACTCGCCCCCCTCCCTGCTTGTAAGATTAAGTCCCTGCTCAATTAATTTCTAGAATTTGTCTTCTAGAAATCTCAACATTGATGACAAAAACATTGAACATAGATTGGTGCCATCAGGGCTGGCTACAGACAGGAGCATTGTTTCATGTGCACTCAGGGTAATACATTTAACAAATTCAAAACCCCTCCATCCTCATTTGAGGAGAAGTTCTCTATTGATAGAAGACAGGATGACACGATTTCGACCAACGCGCAAAATAGACCCTCAAAGGCTCAGGGAGGAATGCTCACCTCACCAAGGAGACAGGTCAAAAAGCAAGACAATGAGCACACTTATTTCTACGCTCACCGCTAGGGTTCTTTTTCATCATGTTTTGACCATTCAGCGTCATAGATGTCTACCACCTGTTCTCCATACACGCACAATACATTAAATGAAAGAAACTGCTACAAGTCAGTTCTGAATTAAAACAGACAGCGGTAAAGGATGCAAAACGTCAACTTTTGCCAAAACTTTGAAAAATCATAGCAATAATTTGCACCAACAAGCAAAATAGAACTCCACAGGCTCTGCGAAGAATGTAGTTTGGATGGGTGCACAGGTCAAAAAGCAAGACAATGAGCACACTCATTTCTACGCTCACCGCTAGAGTTGCTTTTCTATCATTTTCGTTATTAGAAAACCATCATGGTGTTACCCAACACAACAAACAGTTATGGTGTTGACCATTCAGTGTAATAATTGTCACAGATGTCTGCCCCCAGTTCCCCCTTACACGCCCACAAACTCATGGTGAAAGAAACTGCTTCAAGTCGGTTCTGAATTGAAACAGTCAGGCGGTCAAGGATGCAAAAACTTCGACTTTTGCCAAAACGTTGAAAAATCATTGCAATAAAACTCCAATTCATAGAATAGCGCGGCAGGTGCCTGGATTCTTAGAATTTCACCCACTTTCTCATAAAATAATAAATAAAAGAGACACAAAAGTGAACCTCTCTATGCATGTAAACAATTGTTTCTATAGTTTTTTAAAAATATAGTAAAAATTCACATCTCACTGATTTCTTTTTAAATAGCATCAAAACACAATAACTTAAAATACACATTTTATTAAATTTATAATTTGTAGCGGAAATGTGTGTTGAATTAGCTATGTATGATTAGTGTGAATGACTAACGAATGATCTATTGGACGTATTGCACAACTACCATTGCAACTTAACAGATTTGAGAAACAAAATTAAATATTTTCCTATTTGATTTCGTACATCATAGCGATCTTTCAAACGAGACATTTTTATCATAGCTACACCTTAGAAGATATGATTGATCTAGTTAAGTTCTATGTTGAACATAGGAAAAAAATAAAGACTTTTGACGAAACGAAAAATTAAAAAAAAAAAGTAAATTTGAACACGACGTGGTTGTATGTAGTTAGAAGCTCAATGGTGTTCACTATTATTTTGTTTTTTTAAATATATTAATTACGATAATTTTTTTTTGTGGGGGGCCAGAAGGCGTAAGCGAGTCGATTAGCAGCACTTGCGGTTGTTGTTGGCTCCCGAGTGGTTTTTCTGACGATCGGCACGACGTTGACGTTTGTTGCGTTTGTTGACGTCTCGCGCTTTGTTTTGACGCTCCATTTGTTTGGTCCGCATCACTTGGCTTTCTTTCATCATTTGGTGCTGGAAAGAAACAATTAAATTAATAAATAATAATGAAGAAGATCAAGGTTTTTTTATGGGCGCGTAATGAAAGAAAGTTCAATGTACGAGGGGTATCCAAAAAAAAAAAAGGTTCCCTAGGCTGAAAAAATATAAATCTTGTCTTTTTTGAAAAATGTATCCGCACTCCTTGACAAATTTACTATTTTTTCAACGTAATGTCCTTGACGGTCTACACAATTTTGGAAACAGGGTAAAAGTTTCTCTAATACCTCCTCGTAATGCTCAGTGGCCACATCTGGCAGGTAAGCACGAACTGCAGCCTTCAATTGATCATCATTGATCATATTGAATATAATAAACCATAGTGCGACAAATTTTATAAACATTAATGATGAATGTAAGGTATTGGCTGAATGTCTAATTGGTAGATACAGATCATGAAGTCTGATTTACTATTTTTCCTAGAGTGATTTTAATTATTGAATTACGCATGGCACTAACTATTCGAGGGTTCAATATATCTAGTTATAACTGTATACCTGTTCAATAAGAACCAATATGGGTTGTAGTAAGAGAAAAATGGGATTGGTCCACAACTCATATCATAATTGCGGAAAGCTGCAAACTCAGTTCGTCCGGAAAGGCATTAACGACCCAAAAATGTGATCCGGCCACGTCCATTATGGCAGGATCGTTATTCAGTTTTCGTATGAACACCCGCGATTTCTGCTGGAGTTTGTCGGACTAACAGAAGGTTGAAAAATGCGACATTGAAAAGCTGATTTTGATTGTGCAAGACAATTTTCGAATTTTCCCGGTTTTGAATAAATGTTCTCAAGAATGCATTGGTAAATGTTATTTTTCATTCGAAAATCGAAATGGTGATTTTCATCAATTTAGAAGTCACGCCTGAAATGAGAAAATTTTCATTTTTCTTGAAAATATGATCCACCCATATTTTCTGTAGTAGTTCTACGATTGACATTTGCACGATTCCGGACGAATGGCGTTCGCACTAATTCGTTGCATCGCAATTCGCAGCTTTCCGCTCCCAGTGAACGACTAGCGCAGTAAGTAACAGCGACGTGAAGCAATTACTTGAAATTTTACGGGATCGTTTATAATGACTCACGATCACTGTGATGTCATAATCGCAGATGACCCTCGCAGCTTTTGGAAAATCAAAACTATTTCATTTTCGGAGGCGATATCGCGGTATGGGCTCAATGCTGACCGGCTGAGAGGCACCTCCTACGCTTTTTACTACTACTTTACTACCTCCCTTCTTGTTGTGTGCATTTAAGGGAACAATTGGTGATATTAACCTAGCTCTTCTTTAATTTAATTCAAAGGGTGAAATTTGAACTTCCAACTTGGAAACCGTCCATTTACCATAAAACATTTTCAAGTTCATCATCACTATCGTCATAAATACAACTCCTTAAACATTAAAACTTATCAGCATCTTCGTACGTAACGCAAGCTGATATCTAAATATCTACTATGGTGCAATACACTGCTTATCAACAAGGGGGTTAAAACCCACGAATGGTACAACTAAAAGTTAATGAGCTGAAATGAAATATGAGATAACGTGTAATGACATAACGTATGTGATGAAAGTCTTGATTTCAAAATGAACTCTTTCAACAGAATTCCATTGCAATTATATCATGCGATTCTTTCGTCTCAATTTATTAGTTGATTTTATTATACGCAAGGTCGTTCAGTTTATGTTCTTTGTTCAGTAGAAGTTCTGGTTCTTGGGGAGAGTGAACGGATGAACTAAAAGCGGTCTGAATGGGCTCATCTGATTCATAGAAGGAACGTGTATCAATAACGAACATAAAGACATCAGTGTTGTTTCGAAAGTTTATGATTTTCTGATTTTTCTAATAATTCGGACCTTTGATTTTGCACTTTAGGATTGAGAGAAACTAATGACTAGAGCTCAATGCCAACTAGAGCTCATTTGTGATGTTCACCCATTTTGAAAGAAAATGTACATTTCAGAGCTGAAAGCTGCTTATATGCCGAACAATTGCGATCCCCAATAAACAATATCATCTAGATCGCGATGGGGCCACGCAGAAAGTGCAAAAAGCCTTCAGGTTTCCGTTCAAGGGGTTTCAAAATCGTAGCCCTGAGGGCTTTCTTACACATCTAGACTCAACATTAGGGACTTTTGCTTCCGAGTCTACTAAAGTAACGGAAGCATTGTTTTCACTTTCGGAATGTGAAAATTTTTTTGTCTCCAAAATCAAAAAATCGCATTTTGCGTTTTAGACCTTTCTGAAAAATTTTGGTTCCGTGTCTGTCTGTCAGCAAATCCTTGTTACGGGCAAAACTACACGAAGTTATAGTCCGATTTCGATGAAATTTTCAGGGATTGTGCGGTTTGATGTGTAGATGGTCCCCTATAAGTTTCATGACCCCCGGATCAATAGTAGCCTCTGCGCATGCTCAAACGTGAAATCCTTGTTACGCGCATAACTCCGGGAGTTTTCGACCAATTTCGATGACATTTTCAGGGATTGTTCGGTTTGATGTGTAGATGGTCCCCTGTGAGTTTCATGACCCCCGGATCAATAATAGCCTCTGCGCATGCGCAAACGTGAAATCCTTGGTACGCGCATAACTCCGGGAGTTCTTGACCAATTTCGATGACATTTTCAGGGATTGTTCGGTTTGATGTGTAGATGGTCCCCTATGACTTTCATGACCCCCGGATCAATAGTAGCCTCTGCGCATGCGCAAACGTGAAATCCTTGTTACGCGCATAACTCTGGGAGTTCTTGACCAATTTCGATGAATTTTGGGCAGAACAATGAATAGGTACTTCTGGGGATGGAAGTAGATAGATAGATTTTATTGCATAAAGCCCTTGGGCCGTCACAAAGTTGCCATTTGCACATAATTTAAATTAACTTGAAAAAGAAAGTAAGGTTGAATAAATTAATAAAATAACATCAAAACTTCTGCTAGAATTGATCATTGATGAATTAGAAAAGTCACAGTCACGAATATGTGGACTCATTGATCAAAGATCCAAAAAGCCAAGCAGCCGATTAGGCGAGGATGGGAGTGCTAATAGCAATTAAGCCTGTTTGGACGGGAAATATTTTTTTCTTGCGGTTGGGGGCCCAATTGCTGGAAAACCTAATGTGCAAACATATGGTTGTGTATAAGACCTAAGAACGTAAAAATCTCGAATTAAAAAAAGAATGGGGCTTACGCCCTTTAGCGGATTTTGTGCTTAAAATGATCTAAGCAAGCAGTGAAGCAAGGACGATGAGCAAGCAAGGATGATGAGCAAGCAGTGAAGTAAGCGAGGATTTTTAATGGTGAGTAAAGCGAAAAGTACACGATGCTTCACCTTTTGGGCTTGATGAAAAGCCTGGACCTGGAGGTTGTGTAGCTCCCTGGGCTGGAGCGGAGCCCTCAGACGGGCCTGGACGGGTCGGGCAGGGCTGAGGCTTCTCGCCCTTTGGGGTCTTTGTGGGCTCGAGGGCCTGATGAAGTAGACGACAAAAATGTACCAAGTCTGTTTCTCATAAGATAATACAAATTATCCTATTTACAATACACAAATTTGGCCAATGATATCTTACAGTGTAAGGTTAGTAACACTTGTCCATAACTAAAGTTAACAAACAAACTGGAAGACTGAAATATTCACTTTCTAAACAAATTAAGCAACAAAACCCAATAGATTCATCATTGTCTTTGATCAGTGGACTGTTACATCTAAAATAATTGATGCCAAAGTTGCCATATTTATCAGAAACTTCAAAATCTTATCGATTGTATTACTTGTATTTGTACAGATCTCGAACATTAACAGTCACGCTAACTTTGTGGAGCAGTTTATTAATTCACAATAATAGCCAATATACCATCAAACTTCATTAGCTTAAATTAGACAGCGCTGACACCTACTGGCATGTTGTGGAAACCCCCAACAGCAATAACAACGTTATTTGATATTAACCGGCCTTTTTCCAGAAAGTTCTGTTACTCTACAATCACTGTTTATCCGTGTTACAGCTAAAAAATATCGATACTTCAGACTGAGTTCGAACTCGTGTCCTCACTTCTAAGCCGATATTTCCCTTTAGGTGGAAAATTCGGTTGAGCCAGGAGGCCAATTTAATCAAACCTCTTCGATTGTAGGTTATTCTCCTTGAATAAGGCTATTTTTTATTTATTTGGTGAATTTGAATTGTGCATCAAAGACCAAGTTATAAATTTTACTGCTTATATCATTTTCCAGTTAAATTAATCCTTTTCCCGAAAGAACTGAACCTTTTTCGATTACAATTACACTTCTTTCTAAAACAATTAAACCTTTTTACGAAATAATTGAACCTTTCAAAAGAGATCTTTTATGTGGGGAACCCAAAGAATAAAGAATTTTGGGAAAATATCAACGGGAAGTGAGTCAAAAAATTTTCGAACTGCAAGGTCCGCAGGTGTAGGCCCGCACCATAAGCGGGTTCCTCGCCTTTCTCGTCCTCGCAATGAATCAAGACGTAAACAAAACTGATAAGTTTTCCTCTTCTTCTTTCTAATCTTTCTGATACAGACATTTAAAAAAATAGATCTGAAAGAGATGAAGTGAGGGGTCAGGAGGGAACAGTAATAACTTCAGAAAATGGCGTCTCCTGAAAAACTACTACTAGTGCTACTTTCAGCACAAATGCCCCATTATCTCCGTTATTGTAAAACTTATGGCCTCAATCTTTTTTAGAATGTTCGCGAAAAACCTAATACAAAAACCGTGCCATGGGTTTTGAATATTTTTTCTTACAACATCAGATTTTAATGCTGTTTGAAGATTCTAAGCCTAAACTTGAAGTTTTTTTTTTTTTCAAACTCTCTGCAATTTTCCCTAGCAATCATGTGGTAACTCACACGACTTCATCTTTTCAGAATAATATACTAAGTGATAAGTGATAAGTTGAATAGAAGCTGAGAAAATGGGCCACAAAACTGACTACTTTTCAACAGGATTTCATCCGTCCAAAAAGTTATCAACTACCCTTAATTCAACTGGAAAGTGCTATGTAATGAGCAGCTAGCCAAACTACACCAGCAGGTTTTCCTAAGTTCATCTATTGTTTTAGGTAATAGTACTATACCTGTACTTCATACAATACTCGTAAGTAAATGTGTACAAACTTTGTATGTCTAGTTAGTTACCTGGGGCCTCGGTGGTAGACGCTCATACTGGGGTGCTCGATGAGGAGGTTTTCCAGGGGCGACGTCTCCACCGTCACAGGACCCGTCGAGGTGAAGCAGGGCGGAGGCGTCACGAACCACGACTCCTCCAGGTTCATGTTAGGGAGGGAGCCCGTCGAGGATCGTCGCTCCCCGTCTCCTAAAAACATTTCACACTCTTATTACTGTCATAATGTAACAATGCATTATTTACCCATTCATTTCCCTTGGATTTAACCAACTTTATATTATCAATCATCAGTATCGGTATAATCCTACGCAATATTAAAGATGAGGCAAGAAACCTGTATAGGCAAAAAGAGCGGTTACGGAACTAAGGATACCAGATATGGCATGAGAGTGCCACCGTTATGGAGCTGGTTGTGGATAAATTTCCAACAAGTTGGCACTAACGCTTTCAAACATTTAATAGACCATTTTTCGCCTAGGGATGTAGCGTTGGCTAAATTTATAGAACCAGCTGACGTTTTAAACAAGCGTTATGGAAATGAATGAAGATTCTCCAGTTTTTATGAGTTATATGGGCTAAAACTGAAGCCTTCAAGATTCAGGAATATCCTCTGGATGTTGCAGGAACATCGTCTCAGCCATTGGAAGGGGCGACTGGAACATTCACCTCCTTGATACTAAGTCTGTAACGGGTTGACGGATTTTGATGAGAATTAAATGTCTGGCATCGAATTTGTTTGATTGTGTTGCTGTGCCGCATCCTAATGAAGTTATAGAGTTGTTTGCTATTCAAGATTTATTTTCTCAAGCTTTGCCTTTGTAGGCCTCTACAGGAGCTGGTCTGTTGTGGTATTCTCTTTTAAGTATTTCCTTGCTTTTCCAACAACCTTCAAACTGTATTCTCTTTTCGGATCACTTCCCCAAAAACCTATTTTCGTTTTTTTTTCTTTTACTGTGATGCATAGGGGCGGACGGTTTTAATTAACTTCCGTTTTGTTCATTGGATTTTGACGTTTGATTGGCAAAATCCGAGGGAAATTAAAAACAGAATACAAAGATTCAATCTAATACGAGTTTCAAGACAGCACAAGAGGTCAAAAAACAAATTTACTCTGTAAAATGTTGGTAAATTGACTCAGAAAACGGTAAACTACCAAAGAAGTGTCAGTATTTGGTCGAATATACAGAATCAAATCTTCAAATTGGAAAAAGATGTCCGAATTGAAAGATGGAGCAAAAGCTGAATAAACGCTTAACCTATTTTTTCCAAAATACTTCGGCTTTGAATCCAAACAGTTGAATCATTGTGTTGTAATACATATATATTTTGACTGTGGATATCCAATCAAAATGTATTTGTGAAGAAGTCTAAGAAGGCTTTGAGTAATTGTTCGTTATTTTATGGTTAAAACAATCCTACGATTGCCTAGATGTGTTGATTCTGAAAAAAAAAATCCGATGATGGTTGTTGATTAGCATCCCAAGTAGGTACATGAAAGCAGGTTCATGTAGAGAGAATCTAGCCTCAGGTGCAAAAATGCTGCCTACATAAGAAACCTGTTTATAGACACTTCAACGTTTTGTTTGAAGTTATTAAAAACAGACTGATAGAGTAATATCTAAATGGGGGTTCAGGAAAACCTTTTGTTCCCCTAAAACACAAAATCTTAGGAGCTGGTTTCTTTTTAATTGGCTATGGACTACCCTCTGTTGGTCAAAGGGATGTACTGTAAGGCGTTCTATAACTTTTTCGAGCTAGCTTATCTGCCAACTATGATTCTGAAGTGAAAAGCATTTGTACGTAGGTATGTAGATTATATTTACCCAGTATTTCGATCCGTTTTAATTGCTCTATCTCCTTTAAAAATTTTAACGCAGTTGAACTTTACTACAGATAATAAGGTATATCGCCCCTTTTCTCCTATTCGAGCCTGCTTGAAGGAGCAGTAAGTACTTCGTAAAGTACCTACATTATCAAAAATCATATTACTCTTTCAACTGAGTGTTACCAATGAAAAACGGCCGCTTATCTGAAACTTACGGGAGGCTTCGACCATCAACCAGTCATCCTCTTCAGTCTCCACAGTGGTCAGTCTCATATCATCTCCCTCAGCAGCAGCAGAAGTAGTTGAGTGGGCGGGAGCACTGCCGCCGGTGGCCGCGCTCTCCGAGGCGTTGTCCCCATAGCCGAGCAGGTAGTTGGCCAAGTTGCTCAACATCTTCTCTCTTTTGGCTTTAAGTCACTTAAATGCCTGTTTAGTTTCTGGACAACGAGCTTCTTTCTTATTGAGATCTGCAAAACCAAAAATAATATCAACATTAAAACAGGAGGAATAATAAGGGTTTTTAATTAGAAGTACAAATATCTGTAGTATACTGTTGAATAAATGAATACGTAACGACCAATTTTAGGAACGTCAAGAAAACTGTGTCCGGGAAAAACTCTTCCAACCACTGGGTCTCCCAAATGGATGCCATACTTTCGATATATGAAGAAAACCCATCATGGTCTGCTCAAGACCCCCACAATTTGAACATAAAGGCATTCTTGGAATGGGTTCACGCATTTTGGTGGCC
The DNA here is from genome assembly GCA_031894815.1 of Creontiades dilutus. Lineage (NCBI taxonomy): Eukaryota > Metazoa > Arthropoda > Insecta > Hemiptera > Miridae > Creontiades > Creontiades dilutus. The sequence continues at coordinate 1,939,141 of JAVIWC010004007.1, forward strand.
ATCGGATCAGGAACGTTTGTCCTCAACATCTTTTAGCCCTATGTACAGATTAAATTGTTCCTCTGGAGACATGCACCCCTTCTATTTGAGCTCCGACCTTGGAATCCAGACTAAGATATTACTTGCCCAGATTCTCCTGTCTGGGGTCCTGTTTTCTAGGTAAAGCATGTATGGTATACCGGGATTTAAAGCAAAATTTAATAGCCTAGTAGACTGCCCTTTGTGCAACCTTTCTGAACCATATACTCTTCAATTTTCTTTGTGTATGTCCAGTCTTCCGAGGTGAGCGTTTTTCCTAGTTTCTGTATAATGAATTGCCTAATTTTGAACTCTCTAATTTGTTACGTTTCAAGATGTGTCCACATGTCAAAGAGTGTTTGGCTTCATAAATAATTGTATTAGAACAAGAGTTTTATTTTTGAGCGAAGGTTTTCTATATTAACTTACTTATATTTATCATTTTATCATGAATTGTTCTTTATCACCAATTTTTATTTAGTGTTTATTCAGCTTATCACAACATTAATGTATTTTTCTAAATTTAATCGCCAACCCTGTAACGATTCTGTTTATAGGGCGTAACTAACCACTATCATTCGCCTAGATACTAAAACATGTGATTGAAAACAGATTGTGCACAGCTGGTTACTATATTCAATACAATAATATTGATATTATCAATAAATCATTATGCCTATTAAATTCACGTAGATTTTAGATGATTGAAAACATCGAAATTGAACAGGGTATAAGGTTTTTTGGTGTGGAATAGGCCACGCCTTTCGTCTGAAACGAAAAACTGCCGACTTACCGACTTGGAAAAAAGCAAAAAAGCTCTTTAACGTAAAAAAATTTGTTGACATTTCAATTTTTGTAGGAAATAAACAATTGCAACCTACAGACAATAATATTTTCAATTTTGATAGTGGGGGAAGCAATAATTAAGAATGCACCTACATATGTTTGAGTTTTTGGTCCCGTATTACCCAATACGTCTCAACAAGGAGTGCTTTAAGAGAGCAAATTGTTGAAATAAACGGTTGGCATCCAAAATTTATTCGATAGAACGACGTAGAAGACATGTTGAGGTAAATGTGTATAAGCACCAACAGGTTTCTATAAACTGATCTTGTTTGTTGCTACGCAGAAAGTTTGTTTACGGGCCAGATATTCGACTCGCACCTACCGACGTCTGGCCCAGAACCGAGAACCTCCTACGCAGTACAGCTGAGCTTCCCCCCGTCACCCCGCGTCCCTCCCAACGTTTCTACGCATCACGACTGCGTCGGCATCAAGAGCGGAAAGGAACGGTGGAAAAAAAGTTGACCCCTCCGCTCCACTGAGAGCCACTGTTAGAGGTCCCTGGATTGTGGCTGTGGACAGAGTTTGAAAAGGGCTCTTGAAAGCCTTTCACAATGGCAAGTTGACCGTGGAAAATTCCACAACCTTCACACATCCAAGTTGGCCTGTTGAAGCTGATGGATTGCGCGCTCAGAAACAGTAAGATACAACTTATTTTTTGATCGCACATAAAAATTATAGATAACAAAATGCATAACAGGCATGACAGGGACCAGAAAAAAGAGCCACGAGATGTGCAACAAATTTTTGGAAACGTGTGTGGAGTTTATGGAAGGTAAAGGCGCTTTTTGAGTTTTCCAGAAGTGCTGAAGCCCAGTAGGTGTCTTCACAGTAAACTGATAATCCAACTACAATGGTGCATCAGAATTTAAACATAACGACCGAATGTAAGCACCCACTTACTGAACGAAAATTGAGATGAAGGAAAACGCACAGATTCATTAATCCCTCAATAGATAACGAAAGTACGAAACTTCTTGAAAAAGCAATTCTGGATAGTTTAGAAGTCAATTTTTACTGTTTTTCACCAGTTGACAAACATACACCCGTGTATCATTTCCTGCCAAAGTTCTAGCCTTAGGGAGAGCAAACTTTATCAATGTCCACCAAAAAATATTAGTGTTGTTCTGAATAATTCCGTTTAAAAATATTTCTGTCCTGAAGTTCTACTCTCTAGGAGCAAGAACGCAGTCCCAAGTACAGTTTTTTGGTACAGTACAGAAAGTTCATTCTTTTTCACCTCTTTGACCTCTACTACAAACACGTTATAAAATTACAATAAATACCTACTAAATCAATCATCTAAGGGCTCAAAACTGTTTCGGAGTAATTCAGGAGAAAGCCGCAAGTAAACCACAAGCAGGCTCACGTCTATTTTTCCTGCATAGTTTTGTAGCATTCATACCTTGTTTACATGTTTTATGATTCATTGATAGCTTATAATGATAGTATCTACTATTTCGATTGCTACCTATTATTTCAATTTTGTAGACGATGTCTTATAACTATTTTCAATATTAAACTTTTTTAATCAACCAAGAAAAAATTTTAAACCCCCTCAAAATTTGTTGTTTTACGCTTCAAGATGTGTAGAAATCGAAAAAAATAAATAAATAAAATAAGTAAGTCCGCTGCACGTCGTCCGGAGCTTAGATGGGTGGACCAAAGTTAATGAAAAAATCAAATTAGGTCAAAAATCTCATTTGTGACTGAATTTTTGGTATCGATCTCTGTAAATCCTAAAGTTTGAAATGGAAGGGCTGAAATGTCAAAAATTTAAACATCGAAACCTTTCGAAGTAATACATCACAAAATGATGATGATGGTGTGATGATGATGTTTTCATGTTAATTAGTGATAAACGACCCTTGAAAGAATCGAATGAGCCCACTCGGATCCGCTTTACGTCCGCTCTCCGCTCGTAAGGGGTAAAACTTTGAAAGAAAAAGGAACAGAAACATGAATGTGAATGTGCTTGGACATAGTAACAGCCCCCTACTATCATAATATGATAGGATCATTATGAGGATCATATATGCTGATATAATTGTCGTGGAATTTGGTTTCAGGTGTTCCTTTTGAAATCGAGTTTTTCAAGTCTTGAGTAATATACGTGTGGACAAGTGAAGCATAGGTAGGAGTTTTATTTTAACTCGTTAACACTTAAACTGAATCATAAAGCTTAATTAAATAAACCTAATTTTAAAGTTATTTAATTAGCAGCGTTTTGTGGCGTAAATATGATTGGGTTGATAGAATGGGAGGAGGGATTTTTAGTTTTCAGGTTTAAAGGAGTTTTCACAATGTGATTATCAGAAGTGGTTATATGTCAATAATGTAAAAAAACGAACATGTGAACTGAATTAGTATACAGTTTGCGTTCCTTTTCCATTCTAGTTGTAGCGATCAATCTACTTCCCTACTTGTTCCCAACTAAAAAGATTTTGTTTTCCAATGAACTGATTTGGTTACTTGTAAACAAGGCGTTATAATTTGCAGAAATCAAAAGCAATCACGAGGTGTTCACGGGGCGGTCAAGCCTAAAAGCAAAAGCGGCGGAGCTAAAAAGATTCGACACCTACTTATAACGTGAAAGGAGGAAGGATTTGTTATCGGTTATTCCGCGGTATTATCCAACAGCTGTTATCGGAAATACGGTTTGTTTGTGTGGCGTTTCTTTCGCTCGAGATAAGAATTTATTTTCTGCCGTCTAGACGAACTGTCACCTTCCATTGAGACTAGTAATGAGCGAGATAAGATACGCGAATTGTAACCAGACACGCACTCGCTGATCAGGTGGTCGTTGCCGACCCAGCTATAGGAGGAAAGATGCAGTGGAGAACCTGCAAGTTGCACTTACTTGGGGTCACCTTTGAGGAATTCTGTGGTCAAGTTGAGAAGGCAATTAGTTCTTCATTCATTGTAACATGGACAAAATTCGTAATAATCATTAATAAATGTTGTGTATTCATTTATTTATTTAATACAGGCAAACCCAATACAACATTACAATAGTGTACAGGTATATACAACATTTTTCAGTCAAATGAAACCTTCTTTTTATCAAATGAAACTTCGTACCGACCAAATGAAATGAAACTCGTAGGTCCACCACATTGCTGATCACTGCAATAAACAGTGGAAGTCATAGTTATTTGCATAATTATCGTTTGCATCTCTCGTTTGCTTCACATAGATTCCCGTTTCCTTTCAAGCCGTTGAAGCTTTGCCCTTATCAGTGAAGTACTTCCAGCAGAATCTTGACAACAAGACATTTCTATGATGATCTTTTTGGGAATTATATTTCCAACCTGCTGTAGAAGACTAGAATTAGAGAAACAATTTTTCTCGCTGAAGCAAATTTCATGTTTTTTTTCCATAAGCCAAAGTTGCCACTTCTTGCGAGATTACCCCTATACCTAGACCTCACATTCAGAAAAATTTCTATATAAACATTTCTTAATGTTGGCGAAAAGATTTAGTCAATAACAATTATATTGCTTTCTGTTGGAATGGGAAATCAGTAAGATAAGATAGGTCGGTACTTAGCGCGGAAAGTTCTTGGCCCGACGCTTATCGGATGAAGCGCCTTATCTTAACCACCGAACTGATTACAGAAGGAAATTTGAAGCGAATCTCAAAGCTGACCTCAAACTTCTCCGGGGAAAAACACTTTTCGCGTAGGGTAGAATTTCATCAACGCATAGGAGAACGTTGAACCATATTTCTCATTAGATGTATCTGGGTCCTTAAATTCAATGGAAGACTGCTTCAATCGTTTTTATAAATCCCCCACCCCTAAACTTGGCCACTTTACTTTACAAGGTGCGTAGATTCCAACTCTGCAATGCCCGTAAAAGGCCTATTCATTGATGTAAAAAATCCGTTCTGACCTCATGGACTCCATTTTCTAACTAGACGGTCCTATCTTCAGGATTGGACCAGGACCAGCCCGATCGCTTTACATCCATAGATGCTGTGGGCCACCAACAAGTCAATAACTTGGTTTTTCGAGGTTTTTACTAACATAGGTAAAGTGGGTAGTAATTTAAAGGTTATTGTGGACGCCGAATCGATTGAGATGAGTCCCACATCAGTCTGAAGTGACCTAACTCAGAAAATCTCATTATGGTTTATTATTTTCAACAACAAGCCTTTCAATAGTTTAAAAAACATTTTTCACAATCATCCCTCCCCACCGTTAAACGTGATCACTTTTTACATTTCAAGGTACTTAAATTGAAAATCTTCAATGCCCGTCTGCCGTTCGCGCCATAAAAGGCTTCAGAATTGATTAGAAGGAATTTGCGGCAGATATTTCGAGATTCGTAACTGACGAACGCAGTTAGAGAAATTTTCAAAGCGTGGTGGTAGAACAAAAGGCACCTGTTGAACGTTCTTCAGGGTATAAATGGATAATGGCAATATATAAGGATTTTCGCCTGGAATTCAGTCTGCCATAGCCGGTTCAGCATATTTGCATTATCAGAACTAATGTTACAACTTTGTGTCACAAACCAACGTTGAAAATCGAAAATTTGGTATGTAAACGTGGTGACGTAACATGTTACCGCTAATGTCTCCGTTCCTATCATGATACGTTGATATCAGATGAAGATATCCACCTCATAATTTCGGTATTGCAGAACCAGAGAGTGTAGTAAAATTATTACGCAAATTTAAATTGGAAAGTGTGATTAACAATGCTATGAAAGGGGATATTGCAGTTTATGTGATTGTGAAATCGTATTAAGCTAATGAGTTGCAAGCCGAATACAGGTTATTCTGAATATACACTATCACTTAACCAAAATGGTATAGAGGTACTCGGTTTGCACCGGTTACGGATGTAGTCATGCATCCTGGGACTTGAAGTTTAAAAGAACTGAAAAACGGAAATGTTGGCATTGACTTGCAATTATGATATCAACTGATCAACGCTAACTAGATGGCCGATGACTTCGGACGAGAGGCAGGCGAGCTCCGGCAAATAAATACATCAGCCAAACTCAGGTGCCGTGAGCACCCGAAGATACGGGAAGAGATACCATCTCGGGCAGGACGACGCAGAGGGGTCAAACGTGAAAAGAATGGACGGACGCGGTTCCGGCCCAACATCACGATATAGGCAGCTCGTTTTTTCGCGCACTGTTGAGTTTTCGCGGAGCGTGTTGCGCTAGTTTCAATTGCAAGGACTTCCCTTCTCAAATGTTGCATCTGGGATGTGGAAAAAAAATGCAAATATCGAGAGAGAAACTACGACGCATGATATTCCTACTTCAAGCCCAAGTGCAGTCTATAGGTAGATTCAAAATTCGAATTTAAATGTCTGAGGTTGAGATGAGTAAATACATGTAGGGGAGATGGTGAAGAGGAATGTAAGTCAAGAATTAAAATAACCCAAAACAGAAATCTCGCTTTGGTCCAATGAATCAAAATAAACTCACTGCATCACACTATGTACGGTTCCCCGTGTAGATTAATAAATTATGCCTTTATGAACGATAACCATTACAGCAATAAAAAGGTGTTTTTAGTTGGTAATGTTACCACACTTAGGAAAGATCTTAATTTATGCCCCCATCTTACCTAGATACTGAAACCGATTTGGGATCTTAGCTTGAAAAGAACAATAGGTTCGTCCGTGAACAAGTACAGTTACTATTAGCAGTCCAAATTTCAACAGACCTAAAGCACATTTAATCAAAATTTCAACCATTTCCGGAAAAATACCGTTCAAAGTTTTTACGAGGGCTGACTTTAAAACAGTTCAAGAGTACATGAAAGAATAATGATTTTTCATGATTTTGCGATACTGATTTTGATACTGTACTTCACAATTGATTTTTACATTTTTTGTGTACTCATGCTTTTTATTACTTATGTACGTATTATTGCATTATCCAAGTATTATTTATTACTTCTGCACGCCCAGGTCATGGCGTCTTCAAATGAGAAATGACTTTTGACTTCTGAAAACTCTGCACGAATCGCATATTATGTATGTCGAGGACTTCCCCTGTTTTAATCGAGTAAACTTGAGATTCATCTCACGGAACGATTTTATATTCACATTTTAACAAAATGTGTATTATGAACATGAAAGAGTTGAATTCGATCAGAATGCTATCAGGGATCTCAAAGTGATGGAATCATTCTCCTCACGTTAGGCAGCTTGGAATTCATGGAGTTGTTATAAATGCGTGATGCATCATTAACTTCATCTTGGAAACTGTCTTCGTTGTGCGCTTGGAAATGACTAGCAGACAAAAGTGAGAGAACATTTCTATTGAAGAGTAAGAGATGTTTTTTCTGCAGATCACAAAGCCACCGAGAAACAACGTCCATAAAGGAATAGTCTGTCGACGTACATACTTCAAAAGATATCATTGAGTTGAGAACCAAGAAAAGCAATAATTTCGACTTTGAAAGAGCTCATTTTCGGAAGTAATTACAAGGAACAAAGGACAAAATTGGACTATCAAACGGCTATCAATCAAGTTTATTGCGCCAATACCAAGTCGTTAACGTGTTCTAACTAAAGAAAGAATTGGCAAAAACGTTGACACTATGTAAAACTGTAGTCAGGCGTGTCTAATAACAACGACGGAGTACATATCACATTTTGCGAGGACATCATACCACTTTCACAGCGTTTATTCAACCTGTATTAATTCATCAAGTCTTCAACGTGAAAACGGCTGCTTTTAATTGTATTTTATAGCTTCCTGAATATGTAAGCAGCAATTGATAAATATGGGGGGAGTGGTGAGCCACTATTCGTACAAGGCCTGCAGGAAAAGCCCTCAGTAACGGAGAGTCAAACGGCGAATAGTTCATGTGGAACAACATCTGAAGAGATTATGCTAGATCCCATTCAGTCAACTCAACCAGAATTAGCCTCTTCGAACACTAGAATCAGGACTAAACAAACTTCAACCACACTAGCTGGTTCAGTGAATCCTTCTGTGCAAGAGCCAATTCGTTCACAAATACGCTGCAATTATTACACAAACGCTCATCATTTATGAATTCCCTTCTCAGTAAGTCACTTATGTGTTTGACTGCCCTACGTGTGATAATAAATTTAATAAAAAGTGAATGTTGTGGCGGCTCTACATAAAAAGACACTTTTTGACCAAAAACAATTTCTATGAATCAACCGTTGTTACAAGAAAGTGGTGACTCACCAATCCAAGTCCAATGTTAGTCCCGCATAAGGCTTATTGCTTCTTTTCTACCTGCTTTATGCATTTAATGAATTCAACGTGATTCAGTTGTAAAAAAGAAATGTTGTTATTCCTAGTTTCTTATTCCCCTTGACAATTTTTGCTCCTTGCTGCAACCATTTTTTTGCTTCTTAATTTTACATCTAACTCTGTATTGACGGTGCACTCATTCAGAGCACGCCCTCTTGCTTTGCAATACCACAAGTTGATTTTTCGTTTCTTCAACAAGATTCATTAATTATCAACCAATTCAACTCAAAATTCAGTACTTCTCGTGAGATGCAAAGTTTTGGAGTTATAAACCGCAACCTTGGTTGTCAGTCTATATTAAAATGAACGGCGGCGTTGTCGAACCCATAGAAGCTGTGGGGGTACGTAGGTTTCCAGACGGGTCTACTTGTTTATAAGGATATAGAGAAACAAAGTGGCATCCCTTCGCTTCGTTCACGATTCACAATTTATAAGTGTTTTATCCACAAACTACTAGATGGAGTGATAGACTGTCCATATCTTCTTCAAAAAGTGGGAATTCCAATACAACAACGAACCAGCCGCAACCCTCCTTTACGTTGTGCCCCGTTTGCTGGAAAACTTATCTAATGAATATACCTCTTACTCAGCTATACAGAGAATTGGATCACATTATTCAATCCGTAACTTCACTGAATGTCTTTCGTCATCCCTTATCAAAATTTAAGAGCGCAATGAAAGACATGGCTGAGTGTTTAATGTGAACCATGATGTGTGGTGCATAATTCCCTAATTTATAATGCATTTTTCTCACTCAATTTATAGTTGACTGGAAATCACTGATTTTGAAACTATTTGCACTTTTGATTCAACTTAATGAATTTCATTCAATAGTTTTTAACTTGGATTGTCCATCATGTTTTTAGCTTTCTGTTCGACCTTGTTCCTAACAATTGTTTTCACTTCTTCAGGTACTGTTTCTTCTGATGATGGTCACGGTTGCTGACCGAAACGTCATGAAACTGAAATGATTACTACCATGTTGTTTCATTATTCCAATGTACATAACGCCATTTCAATTTGCGCAAGGAACGTTCGAAGTGTATCGTGGAGTTTTCATCAACTTCGAAAATCAGTCATTACTCGTCCCCAAGATTGTAAACTTGGCAAAAAACTACTGCGTACCAACTGCGACTTTTGTCGGAATGAAAACCAGGAAAAAAAAGAAAAGTAGGTGACGCTAAAAATGTTCAACCGGATTGGAAGAGCGGCAATTAACATTTTACGATTTCCAGGAGAAAGCCATTAAGAGGCATCACGGTTTCTTGGAGTTTTACCAACCACTTTTTTCTATTTGAGTGTGTTCAGGAAAAGTTATTTAAGAAACGTAGGAAAAGCTATGTGAGCAGTATAGCTTTCGCACTTATTGTTACATGTATAGTGAACGAACTACAACAGTATTTGTAGTGAAAAAGGAAAGTGTGAGGATTATTAGCAGAGCAAAATAGTATGAATCAGACTGACTGAATGCAAAATAGAATAGTAGTAGCAGTCCACAACACTTAGAGACTCGTTTAAACGATAATACACATCAGTAGTGAAGATTAAGGGGGTGCGATTTAGAATAGAACTTCTACAAAAATCACTGATCTAGTTGTATATTAGACGTCTGTGGTACATAATCATAACTGGGCAAGTCGCGCCTCCATGTCTTGTACTTGTATTCAAGATGAAAATACTTTTGCTGCCGCCATCTTGGTCTATCTTGCTCAGACCTCCCGTTGAACGGGCTCTAAATCTCGGCTTTTCAGCACGACCGTCTACCTAACCAATTTTCTTCGAATATTTTCCGTTAATTCACCGCGGTTTTCCGTTTGTTCAACACCACTCGGAATCCATAACGAAACTAGCCCCTTACATCGAATGTTATTGAGATTTCGATATGTTGATTCATGAATCTTTATCAATCCCTTAGAGTTGATTAATGAAGATGCCAAGATTACTGAATCATCTAAAATACCTATAGATGTTGGATTTTTAAACCAAATGTCGTCAACTTTGCTCCAGTAATTTCGCAGAAAAGCTTCGGACGGAGGACGGACACATTGTTTTATAAGATTTTTGAAACTCTACGAATTTTGAACGTAAACCTACTGAAAATAGATATATTTTTCATGATGACAAGGAATTAGTACTACAGATATTGAAGGGAAAGAAAAAAGTTATCTATATACCAATTCTAAAACAAGGAAAAACACGTGCAAACATTGTTTTTGGAGGTTAAATTTTCTTTCAAGTCTTAATTTAACAGAATGCTTACATAAAATGAAACTCGTACAAGGATCAAAATTTGCTCATTGTAATTTAATTTACAGAATTACTCATTGTAGTATTAATTATTGTATAGCTATCTTGGGAGTGGGAAAATATGGTCAGAGGAGGTCGAAGTTGAGTTGTTTCTCGTGTAGAAAAGATGAGCTGGGACGGGGCAGAACGTGACCATCGCCTCAGCTGATAATGCGCTTTTCATTTAAACGCGAAAACCCCGTTAGGTACACTAAGATCCAAGCGTTGTCCCATTGGGTTCCTCGACGGGTGGCCTTTTTCGATAGCGGCCGACCCACTTTAACGCCATTGTTGACATCATTTGGCACTTTTTAACTGCCAAAGTCGTAATTTTCAACTTAATTATTGATTTTGTTAAACATAAAGTTCTGTTAAAGGAGTGAAATTTCGAAGGAAAAGCCGAAAAACGACGATAACCGAAGGAAGCTATTGTTTGGAAGAACATCACACCAAACACTCACAACAATGAAGAGCGCCGAGACAACTGAGGTAACTGGAAAGCTTCCCAAAACTTTGAGCCAGTTTCTTAATATCAGAATATAATTAGAAATGTGATGGGCATATCGATTTGAGGTAAAAGTCGAGAATAGGTGACCCCTTCCTTATCAGACCGTCGCCATTTGAAAAACCAGATGTCTCCTATCGATATAGGTTGACGCTTTCGATGTGTGTTCGAATTTTATCATGTTGCATTTTTGGTGCTTGAGAGGAGTTGCTTTTCCGATTTAAGAGAACCTCCCCTACGCACCGAAGTGCATTTACTCAACATCAATTAGAAATTGTAACAATACTTGCGGATCAGCCAACCGCCAACGTAATCCTGTTCATGTTCCACTTTAAGTATGCAGTATTTATGCTGTTACACGCACATACGGATCTGCATAGATGTATATACAACATGGCAGTTGTAGTTGTGTTGTTGGCGGGATGCCTCATTGAGTCAGATGATGGGACGATTCAAAAGCCAATCAGTCACCGAAACGGTCAGACGAGTCAGTTTCACAGTTGCTAATCTGCGTCGGCGTAATTTGTTTTGTTCTCTCAGATCGTCATTTCAAAGAGATACAATCGCAACTGCCCATGAAAAACAAAAACAGGGCGTTCGTCGAGCCGAAATTCGTTAGGATTTTCAAACAGTTTCCTCGTAAAACTGTAATTGTTTATTTCCTTCTTTTTCAGAACTCTAAGGTCATTCTCTTCAGCAACCACTTCCAACTTCAAACACTTGCAGCCGCTTTCGAAAAAAAAGAATTGTTTCCACTACGAATTTTGTTGACGCTATTCAGGTAATAATTCTTAACGGATTTTCACGATTCTCATTTTGTTTGATTCCAATTTTAGTCTAGTCGAGCGAACAAAACCTGGGAAATTTTGCTTTTGCTGGCAAGAGGGGGAGAGGAGGAGGGGGTACCAGCCAATCCGTTGAATCGCTGCTCAAGCGAGAATCCTCGTCCGATTCACATCATAACTTTTTTGTTAAGTTAAGATTTTGGTTTATTATTTAAACACATTTCAGCACAATCAAATTTCATTTTGCAAGGGCACTCCAGTTAATAGTTAACTCCTGTTAATAAGCGCTGCTCGTGCATATTTTTTTGTTGGATCAAGAACTTCGGTTAAGTTTTGAAAACATATTTCAGATCTTTCAAATTTAATTAGGGAAGTGGGTGAGTGGAGAGGGTAATGATGGTGAATAGTTATATCTTCCCTATTACCATCTGTTTTTTTACCGATCCCTATTTTTTTACCAGCAAACCTCTTTTGTGTTGGTTTTTGACCAGCAAACCCAATTTTTGACTATGACTATTATAGCGAACCACAGAAATTCCGAATTTCATATCGAGAAGGTGGATGGAGGGGGTAATGTATGATTCATTCAAGCGCTGCTCAGCAGATTCTTGTATCTTTTTGGTCTAGTTTTTAAAAATATTTATAATTATGGTTATAAGTGTAATCATACACAAACTGGACTTACGGGCATCCCTATAATGCACCTTTGATGAATGCATTATTCATTTCTTGAATGAATTGGAGTATGCAACGTCGGCGAGAAGCCCTGTACATTAATATACTAGTACGTAACTGCATGTATTTCTGTTTACCAAACCACATGACTAGTAAACAGTGATTTGTTAACATTAGGCCTGCATTCATCCGACTCATTTCTTATTTACGCAACGATATTTATTATAGAAGAACATCCCGTTTTTTTCTGGACATTTGCCTCCCCTTGTTTGGACCACCGGTTTATTTCTGGCGAGAGACCAAAAACCCATTTCAAAAGTTGGATCTATCGTCTTCACGAGCAATTAAAAGAATGTTCCGCTCGATCTAAAGCCAAGGTTCCCATCTTTCATAACATCTGAAAATATAACTCAGGTTACATATCTGTATACACGTACGTACGATAGGAATAACATGTAAACATGTAGGGAAGTAAAATGAGATGAAGAGGTTCACCGAATGGGGGAAAGAAAAAGTCTACATTTTTATCGTTAACGAATCAGTGGTGTCAAATCATCAGACTTCCATTTCCCTAGAAACGACTTGGTAGGGTGACAACGGTATCCATGTTGTCGTCCCAGATTTCGTTAGCTTTTTTGGCTAGTTAGTCCATGGCTAAAACACATTCTGTTAAAATTCAGCAGGCACCAGATCTGGAGAGTACGGTGGATGTTGCAAAATGGTGCATTTTCGTGCTGTAACATCAGATTTCATTTGCTCCATGACGCGTACTACTCGAAACACTCAATTAGACTGAATGCAATAAGCAGTGAGGTCAGGTCCAGACATGTGTCACAGGCACGCGTGCTTCTATCAAACTTCGAATACCCACTCACGAGACCATTCACAGAACTTTTTAGACATACCTCGTACATTTAATTTACTAAATAAATTGTTCATGGATACTCGTACATGACTCTGATTTGAAAGGATAAACCTACCCTTGTTTAAAGTGAGATAACACCCATTGGTGGTTTTCCTAAAACGATTTCACACAGGTTAAATGAAGACTTCCGAAGTAAACATACGATGTCAAAATCGCAAAATGACATTTTTTTAAGAATGACTTATTAGCTGTTGGAAATTTTTAAAAACAACTTTTGGTTTGGTATTTCTATTTATCTTCATTCTGGTTTGACGTCAATGTTCAAGGTAAATAGCTAAGTATAGCACCGTATACTTAAACTTGATCCGCGATCTACGAGAGCGTTTGTCTGCCTGACTATAAATACAACCAGAGTGGCCATTCTGAGGTCGTTTGCCAAGTTGGAAACCGATTTCACGGCAACAAAATGAAAGTGTTCCAAGTATAGGCGGTATTATTGTGTACTTGGTTAGGTTGGACCTAGACCTGCGTACTTGTACTGGATGGTGAAAGCAATTGTCAGGATATGGTCGGACGAATGTTGAGAACGAATGGCCCGAATCGTAAAGCCCCGTTTACAGTGCTCGAGCACTCGCGATGGAGCGTTTGGCGATTTTCAACGAGCACCCCTGTTGACACCGCCCGAGCCATTTCGACCATCAGTCGCTCGCGAGTATTTCCTGCGATCAGATGGCACCCGTGTTACCATCGAGAGCTGAGGTTACCGCAGCATCAAATCTAAAGCAATTTAAAAATGACAAAAGTGGTTGTCAAAATGGCAGAGATGTGGCACCTTGGCTGGAACTAGATTCGATTCGATGAACATCGGTCCGGGTTGTTTACGCTAAGCATCCCTTTGATGATTCGTCGGAAAACAGACAACGGGTGGTTCAGCCTCGAGCACGATCAAGCCTTCCGCGCGAACATTGCTCGGCTCGGAGAAACTGTACATACTGCCTGAGCCTCCAACGAATGCTCGTTCGAAGCCCCAACTCGCGGCAAACCCGATTGCTCCCACTGCTATCCTTAATTCCATTTAGCTTGCACAACTACACTAGCCGCAGTTTTTAGGACGTTTTTCCGAAGGAAGGTTTCATCTGTAGCCTGTTATAATTGATTGAGGTCCGGGATAACCCAAACATGAGATAAAATAACTAAATACAAATCCGTTTCAGAACATTCTAAAATCGAACTGTGTGTGCGAAATCGAGGAAATGTTGCTATTGCTACCAGGAGAGGGTAAGCTAATATTTTCAATCTCTGCCCAAATGAGAATTCTCTACCGATTCCTGTCATTCCTTTTTTGTCCAATTTAGATTTCGGTTTAGCAATTGAACTATTTCAGAAAATTCAAATTTCATTATGATGGGGGCGTGGCAGTGAAGGGGATTTTGACTTTGATGTTAGATGAGGCGGTAATGGGCAATGCATTCAAGCGCTGCTCAAAAATACTGTAATTCTCAGCAGATTTTCGTGATTATTTTCAAGAATTTGATCTAAATTTCTAAGAATATTAAACATTTGATGCAAAGCTTCTCACTGTAGCCCTAACTTCCATTGAACTTGGACAACTCCACCCTTCATCGTTTTCCTCCCAAACTTCTCGGCCAAGGTTATCGAAATTCGGCTCCAAAATCGGTCGAGGACGAGCATGAAGGTTTTCGAAGTTATTCAACGACCATTTAGCTATTCACAAATCTCCGGAACGAAATGTTTTTGCCTAATTAAGTTACGTAGGTGTTGATGGCCGATTTCAGGATTCGCCTGGAAGCTCCTCACTAAGATATCACGTGACCTCAGTGGGACAGCGGGGCAGCTCAATCAAATCAGCTGGTTGGACTGACAGCGGGGCGGGGTGGAGGGGAAACGGCCACGCATGCGGCACGTGACTCCCCATCTCCAGCCCCTGGCCCCCAACTCCGCACGAAACTCGGTTACCTTGGTTGCTAAGTCCTACTTAATCCTCCTCTTAACCCTCCTACCTGCTTTGTCAGAAATTAATCGCACTGTTCGACCTCGTTTGCCTGTAATTTCCATCGAAAACCCTTTGTTGTGTGCTCCATTTCGTTACTCGTAGTAAGGATGTCAAGAAAGAAGGTGAACAGGTACAATGTGTACCATAGAAAGAATCAAATTATTTGAAGAACCGAATCTCGATGAAGGGCTATGGTTCGCTACACATCCCAAACACTTTTAGCTGATTGTATGCGTCCTTGGCTGGCCACAATTTCATATTGTGGTGTGATGCGCGTAGCAATTCCGCCCATTCCGCTTTTATTATGGTATATTTTACATAGTTGATTTATGCATGAAATTACCCTCGTCAGGTACTTCTTCTTAATATTATTATCTTCCATCTTTTCTTATTTCCATACACATGAGTTTACAGGTTATGGCAGAAGTTTCACCCAGCTTCAGTCTACAATTATCTTGAGATCTATCATCCTCTTCGCTTGTTCTTGAGCTG
Organism: Creontiades dilutus; assembly: GCA_031894815.1. NCBI lineage: Eukaryota > Metazoa > Arthropoda > Insecta > Hemiptera > Miridae > Creontiades > Creontiades dilutus. Next base: position 1,954,883 of record JAVIWC010004007.1, read on the forward strand.
CCAATTATTACAACTAATACAGGAAAATTATATGTGTTGTAGTCAATCTAACAGATCCGCCATTATACATAATACGCGTTTAATACTTTCCTACTCCCCCATCCTTGATGTTTATTCTCGAAATCACAAGTTTTTCTTGAGGTTTGTGAGAAAGTTATAGTTCAAAATGCGGTAGGACAGAACTAGAGGCCTAAAACCAAAAAAATAATGGTAGTTTTGATTAAAATTGTTCTAAAAAACTAGGATTTTCTCTAAAAATTACAATTTTTTCAAAAATCACAAAAAAATTGGTGGTTTTAAGTACAAACAGGACGGATGGGGCTGTAGGAAAGAAAACCCAAGTAAATTAGAAAACCATTGAAAAATTGTAATTTTGAACGAAACCGTTTTAAAAAAACTTGATTTCCAGAAAACCACAACAATAAATAATTGTGAATACCGATAAAATTAAATTCAATAGGTGAATATGAGTGTAATCATACTAATATTCTTGACAGTATTCACAATCATAACCACAACATTTCACGTTGAGCTTTTATTCATATTCATGATTATGAACACGATCTCTGCAGATGTGTTGCAATTAACAAAGAGCTGCAACAGGATCCTCGGCGCAGGCTTTCAAATGGGTTTTCACCGGCGACCAGCTGACTGGGAGCCGTTGCCTTGGTGAGGAACGGGGGAGGTCACAGCTGTAACGAGAGCTGCCAGGTGCGTCGGAAGTCAGATTCATGAGCCAACTGCTCCGCTCGCAGATTCCAGTTTTCTGAACTCGTTGAGGTGAGAAACATAAATAGTATCGGAAGGAAGCATTCTATCAGAGTATTGGAATTTGTAGTAAAAATTTTACTACAGAACAAGATTAACAATACATTTGATGACTTCATGCTTTTTTTGGCGTTTCCATAACTGGTAGAACAAATCTGGCTCTATCCTTGTATTTCTGGAGTTATTCCACGTAACTACACTGAAAACAGATGGATGATCGCGTAGTTTGTTAATGCAGAAATCATCAACATAGAATCGCAACAGACTCACTATGCAGGTACTTGTAATGCAACTCAACGTACTTGGCTAAAAGTCTCGCATCACATCTAGTGCTTTTACTTCAACTAACGAACGGGAGCAATTTAGCGTCTCATGACATTTTGCACTTTTATGTCAACTAACGTACATCTGCAAAATAGCCTCTCTAAACATTCTTCATGTAGGAACAAGACAACATTCTTCATGTAGGAACAACAAAACGTGCTCAACACCCACTTTTTGCCCAAATTTGTCAATCTTTGACTCATCTCGCAAACGACAATATAACTGTTACATTCATCTGGGTGAAGGCACACATAGGGATTAGTTTCAACGAAAAAGTTGATGCACTGGCTAAAGCGGGAGCGGCACAAGGAACTATAAGTACAGACAAAATTCCTGAAGAAGATTTCTATCACGCCATCAAAGAACACCATCAGGAACGCTGGAAGAATGAATACGTTACCTCACAAAATGCAAGATTTTATAAAAGAGCAGCACCATTTCCTCCTCGGAAACCATGGTTTGTAGGCGTGTCGTCGAACCGCCGAGAAATAAAAACTATTTGTCGACTGCGCAGTAATCATGGTCTATGTGCATGGTATAACCAAAGATTTTTAAATAACCAGGACTCAGCCATGTGTCAAGACTGCCAAGAGCGGGAGGTGGGCACGTTAGAGCATATTGTTATGATGTGCCCAACTTTCACGATGCCACGTAAAAGACTGTTCGACGATTTGACTTCGTTCCTCCACTCCCCATTTTGCTACAGCGACATACTGCGAGCTGAATCGGTTCTCCATAGACTTTACGAGTTTATAGTGGAAATAGGTAAAGACATTTAAAACATAAATAAGAAATAAATGTAATAATGTACTATATTATGGCTGTATATAAATTTATAATGCCAATAAAAAAAAAAAAAAAACATACTCTAGGTCAAAATACTATTAGCCGAGTAGTTACTTCCAGTGCAACCCAGAAAAGTCGCGTCCGACGTGGTAAGCCACCGTCACTGACCGGATGCCCGCTGTAAACCCGAGTTTACAAACTCTTTTTTTTCGGTGTTTAGAGCGATAGCGGCACCACGGACGGCTGCCCCTGACCCCACTTTCTGGTCGACCCCAACGAGAGGGAAGTATCTCACTACCGACTGCATCTCGTGTAGATCAACTGGGTGAGCTGTTGAATCATCAGAATTTGATCGAAGCAAATTACTACGAATAGGAAATCGAGCAGATTTTCATTTCTATAACGACCAGGCTCTATCCATAAATTTTCCAATGTTCAGTCATTTATTTGGTTCATACAGCTCGATTCAAACTGCCAATTCTAACACAGGTTTATTTTTTTTTTAATAATGCGTGATTGCTCATGTCATTGTGAGGTTTGGGGGTCCCTTTTAGGCTTTGAAACCTTTCCCAGACAATTATACAACCAAAATTAGTAGGAAATCTCACCCCACTTGCGTATGTCAGGAAAAAACCCCGAAAAACTACGTTTTGGCCCATAGCACCTATGCACACGAGACGACCGGGTTGGCTAGAAGTTAGGACCAACAACACTCTAAGTGGAGTCCATGTGCGAAAGAATGACTTTGGAAAAGTTACAGGCCAGTTTTTTCTACAAAGTATATTACAAGTCTTCTGATTTCAGAAAAAATGGGTTGATCTTGAACGGTGAAGACATTATGGGAAAATCAGGATTGAGGTCACGGGAATGCAATAAAAAATAGTTTAATTACATTATATTCTAGGTAGAAGGTATAAATCATAATATGCATAAACATGTTAAGTTCTTCCATATTTCCTGTATTCAATGGCAACCAACTTCAAAGCACTTCAGGCCGATGTGGCCCTTGGCTTCCCGAAAAAAAGAATCAGTCCGGCGGTTTCTTATTTTTTCGGGTTTCGTAACAAATGCAAGCGATACGTTTCGTAACAAATGGAACATAATTGTTCGGTTCCCAAAAACATTTTATGCCAGAACAATTCAAAAATAAAATATACATATCTTCATAACCGTACATCTTCATTAATGCAGGTTGGTGTAGTTGATTTCGGATGATTGTTAATTTTTATAAGACGGTTGCATTCTTCATTTGGAATGCTGTCTGATGATGGTTTTCGTGCATAATAATTTGTACATCCATCCAGCTCTGGGCGTCCAGGGAAGAGGTGCTGTAGAGTATCGTGAAGACAGAGGCAAAGAGTCAGCTCGTAAGAAAGGAAACGTGATGCCGTTACTAGCGGTACATCTCCCCTGGCCCAGGACACGTGGCCCCTCTGCCTTCCACCTAGTTCAACCTCGGGCAAACGTGTTTCGGAACAGGGGTCACCCGTTTCCCTACCGTGATCACACGATGAATAACCACGGAGAAAACATCGCCGGTAATTTTCATAATTCCGGAACAAGTAGCTTTGAAACGGGTCCAGGAGCTGGCATTAATTCTACACGTACTCCTCTTGAAATCAACTTCTCTGCAACGTTCTACCACAACCAACTCGAAAAATAAACGGAAACAAATATGCATCTACTCAAAGTTGTCAATATTCTGATTTTTGAATAGTTCAGCATTTTGATTCCACAATATAGGGTTGTTCAAGTTCGATGCCAGTGATTCAGCGACATTCTCGGCCTATTTATTATATTTGATACAAGTTTAATTAAGGTTGTTCCAGTAGTTTGACAGAAAAGCTTCAACCAGTGGATGGACGATTTTATTCAATTCGATTTTTCGATTCTACACATCTTGAGACGTAAACCAACAAGTTTGAGAGGGAGCTTAAAAAAATGTTTTGTTTCGCTTGATCGACTACAAAGGTTCATTATTGACACTAATAAACCAATAATATACCAAATCGAAAAGAAATTTTGTGACCAGTCACAACGAAGATAATGAACAGCGATCCAATCAGTTCAGCGAATGAGCGGCGACGTAATTACCCAGCAACCAATAACGATATCACACTGACAAACAATTTTAGCAATCCTTTCAAATTAGCGGTCAAATCAACATTCCAGTGGAGTTTCTTCGCCTTCAATGAACAATCCGCTAATAGTTATCATCCCAAACTGGCCTTATTCATTTCATATCACCAGCCACAACCGATTACAGGGCTCAAATGAAATACAAATTACTGAATTTGGTAACCTCATGAGATTAATTATAATAGTGATTTAATCCATCACAGTGAGTGAAAACGATGAGGTTTTAAACTCAATGTGAGATAAAAGCAGTAATGGCCTAGGGAAAAGCAGTTGTCATGCGGTTTTGTGGTGCTTCAAATGCTGAAGGGGAGGATTGCATCACTTTGGGGTGAACAGAGGATAACCCACGGCCTTCTCGATTTAATATATAAATGTAATAATCATAATCCTCAACATTCGTTTAACTGTATTTTGAATAAACATGTGGGAAATACAAACTGTATTTTCAGCTACATATTAGGTTCAAATGAGAACACATCAATTTGATCATACAAATATTTGAACATGGGAGAGATGTGAGGAAAAACCACTGATAACTGTATGATTACATTTACATTAGAATTCGTGATAAGGCCGTGGTTGGCCCTCTGTTCTCCTCAAAGTGATGTGGAGAGTAATCCACGGCTTGCTAGATTTATTACGTAAATGTAATAATAGTCCATTTAACTGTGTTGGGGGTATGAACGTAACCATGTGGGAAATGAAAACTGTATTTTCAGCTACATGTTAGGGTTCAAACGAGAACACATCAATCATACAAATATCTGTACATGTGGGATGTGAGAAAAACCAATGAAAATTGTTGTTTATCAAAATTGCAGATTTTTCTCCCTTATTACCTGAGTGGGGTTCGCACGGAATTTGGATGCACAAAAGCTCACGATAATCAATTGATGACGAACTATGATTTTGAACATATTAAGGGACTTATAATGAACCTTCGCGAAATAATTTACAGCGCTTTATGCTCAAGTTTCAATTCTGAATGAATAGACCTTGAAATGATATAAAACATACAAGCAGAATCAAGTACCTCCTCATTTTTTAACTTGGTAATAGAAAGTATTTCAACCCAGTGACTTTTGTCTGCAGATCGTATGATGATTGCAAAGATGGAGCATGTAGGTGGGTGCATATCATAAACGCGCGTGCCATCACGTGCAGCTTACACGCAAAGAAAGAACGCTGCAGCGGTTCTGAGGGACACCGATTGCACCACTCGGACAGAGAGCGGCGGGTCCTTGAAAAGCTGCAGTTGCTAAAGACTAGCGACTTCTCGATCCTCGACGCTCCGTTTCCTCGTTACGAAACGTCATTGTAGATAAGCGAGTGGATAGTTGCCGTATGGGTCACCAAGTCCTTAGACCAGTAGAACGACCATGACCGATGGAATAAGTACATCGTTCCTCCAAGTAATTAGAAGTACGTACTGAACTCACTGGCCCATCAAGGTGTCGTTAGCTACTGGATCGCATGTTGCAGCGTAAAGCTTCAAGAAGGAAGATGATGTAACTCAGGCTTAACATGATTTGGCGGTCAACTGATTTAAATGGCATTGTATCCGAGTATACTTAAGACAGCATAAATGTTTCACGTTTTGGAACGTTCTGATCAACCTTCGTTTCGTGTTTGCCCTTCTGTGTGTAGATGCATGTTTGTTTATTTTGTACCCACTAATTCTTTCAACGAACGTACTGTATACGGTTTCCATAAAATCTTGGTGAAATTTAGGGTTATGGTATGCATGGTCAATCGAGAATTCGGATGTTTTTTTAATTTTCCTGAAAGTAGTTTCTGAGAAAACAAGGAAAAGGCAAGTCCGTCACCTGAAATCACTTCAAAGAATTTGGATGATTTGATGAGAATTACCGTGTTTGAAAAACACGAGAGTATTGAATGGGGGAACGACACAGAAGTTAGAGGGCAAAACTGCCAACTGACCAGAGTTGAAGAGCACCGCCGAAATTGTCATCTGCTTGAATAAAATTGACCCCTTCGATAAGGCATTAAACTATTAGGAGCTATGAAGTATTTTTTCTGACGTATTAAGTAATGATCGCAATACATTCATCAATTTTGAGCAACTTCAACATATTACCAATGAAGGATTCAAAGCAACTGTGACATCACTAAAGTTTTAAAGACTCCTGGCCAGATCCTCGCTGATTCAAATGGTGCGTTTCGTTTCTTCGTGATAACTCCACCAATGATTTTCTTTTTTCTCGTTGGTTGGAGGCTGTGCTAATTGGGTTTTAGCCGTATAATAGAACGGTAGGGTCGGATTTAAAGATAAATCATGGATACTCCACAATTAAACGATTTGTGAACAATCAATTTCATAATCACAAATCATCATTTCACTTTGCACATGCGCTTAAGAAAATCCTGCTATGGAAAAGAGGCATCTATGACCAAAATGTATTCTTGCCTACATCTATAAAACCTCCTTGTATTTCAGATTTTATACTTCTGAAAGCTTTATACAGCTTCTAATACAACTGTTGTACAATTAGTGAGTCAAAGAGATATTCGATGCACGGATCAGGTATTTGCACGGAACAGTTTTACACATCATTCGAAACAGTTGACGATTGTTTGCATGAGGTTATAACAATATATCTACGTACAAGTCATTGCGGCCTTTAGGGTGTCACCCTAATGTAATCTCTTTCATGGATGGAATGGCATGCTTTAATGGCAATATACCAACATACTGTACCGTTTGTGTTTATACACACAACAAAGTACTATACCACTTAAGCTATGCATCAAGAAATTAACACACATTGTTGGTAATTGTTTGCGTACAAGTGATTCCATACTTGAATGACACTATAGTAACATCTCAGCATATAAGAAGACCTGTACCATTTGTGTGAATGCACACAACAAACTACTGTATCACACAAGCTACGCATCAAGGAATCAACTCGCAGATTCACTCGAAAGTAGTTCTTAGATACGCGCTGCCATCGAACCGAATCAACTTCACCGTGGGATTTTCATCGCTGAGGTAAACGGCAATCAAGACGGTACGAGCGGTAATTGAGAGTCATGTGACACTGGCAATTATGGACGGCGGGAATAGTGGGATGTGACAATAATAGGTGGTTCTATCAACCTAACGACGGCCAAGGGCATTGCATCAGGCAGGAGTGTGCAATCATAATGGGTTCCCGGAACGCAAACTGTTCCATTACTAATCCAATATCTTCCCTGACGACCAACCTTCCCGAGCCGCCATCTTACCCCTCGATTGGATTGAACGAAAATAGCCGAATCGCGGAACAGAGACGGCCGCATTCACATACATGAGAATACGACTGAAATTCATAAATGGGAAAATACGTACACGAATATAAATGAGAATACAAATAAATAATTAATCAATTTTTTTGTGTGGTGAATTTCACAAAAATTTACACTTTTTTTGCGAAGTTCTCCAAATTTATTTTAGCTAAAATAAACTGTACACGAACTTATCGGTTTTCCAATCAAATTAACTGAAATTCAAGCTTTTCAACCTGAATTATAATTTTCCCAAAATTCATTTTTTTGTGAATTTTCCCGAAATGCATATTATTGGTACATTTTATTAATGAATCTGCTACTGAGATCGTATAGTAAAAAATTCTATTAAAATAAATAACTTAGCCTTTGAGATTGTATACCTTTTTCTGGCCAATTAGCAGGTTAAGCCTACCGTCATCAATAAAACGAACTGTTGATATTTTGATTTCAATTCAACCGTGAGATGAAACGCACGATTTGAGGGGAAAAACCCGAATTGTCAAATATATTTGTCGAAGTTACACCGTTGAAACTGATATTAAAAGAGTTTTACTGGCAAATAATATCCCACAACACTTAATTGATGGCAAATCTTCAACATTTTGTTCTAAAAACCACCGCTTGAATTCTCTGGATATAAAAAAACGTTATCTCTTTCTGAAACTACATCGTTTGACATGATATTGTTTGATATATTAAGTTAATACATATTTTCATAACTTCCTGGCAGCGAACAGTTACGTAAACCGTGTTAAAAGTGAATGTTTTTTGCTGAATTGTTGATACTACAAATATCAAGTGAAGCGAACTCAAGGCGAAGTTCAGGGAAAGCGGAGAGTAGGTAAATAATGTAAGTGTTGATATGAAGTGCAAGTTCAGAGCTCGACGCAAAATCTTTCTCGAAGTAAACTACGAGGTCGTTCTGACTCACTCTCCGTCCTCCGGACGTCTTTATAGCTTTCTCACGGCAGAACTCAATCGGTGGTTTTTGAGATCTTCAAAAGGAAAACGAGGAGCAGACGAGCGTATGTCCGCTTTCTCCTTATCGCGGAATCAAAAGCGGTCCCGTGGAAATCCCAGGGGATTCGGAACGATGAGGCCGGGATTCTCAAACTCGAACGAACTGAATTCTAAAACTGCCACTCACATTGGGAATCGTGGCAGAATCATCAAGGACAGAACTCGTTTAAAACAAACGATGCAATGCAATGTATGCATTACAGAGATGTCCAAGTGTCTGGTTTTTTATATGATCGAACTAATAAACGATCGTTTATAATCCGTTTATATTTAAAAAAGCACAAGGAAAATTATAGGGGATCGTCTTCAAACTATGACCAACTTAAATTTATAGCGCTGTGCCGGCAAACGAGTTTCACAACTTCCTTTCTTATGCCTTCTAATTGACAAATACCAAAGAATTAGTTATGACCAAGAGCAACTTTCGATAATTTCATGTTTGAACTCGTTCACATCTAGCGTGAGTCATGCTTTACCATTGGACCAACCACCCAAAACCGCTACTCGAGAGGGGAACGCGAGCGTGTGTATTTATTCATTTATTTAAGTTTACACGGGCATGTAGACCAATTACAAGAAAAGGTAATAGAATAGATAAAAATACTGCTGGAATTAAGAAGAATAAAAATAAGAATATGATATGACAAGTTATCTGTATGCAAATGTAGGTTTTAATTAATGTTGGTTAACGGAAGTTACTTTTTAAGCTTTGTCTCAACAGCCTCAAGGAATTAAAAAATAGATCAATTTCGTTGTTGGATGCCACAAGATTTAATGATCGAAGCGCGCGAAGGGGTGAACAAATAATTTAGGGGTTGTCTGTACTTCTGTACTTAAAAGGGGTTTGAGGAACGAGTGCGATATTGAGATGCATGTATGTCAATTCGCTGTAGTAGGGCAGGGCAATCGATTACAGACCTAAGAAAGGTCGTTCAAAACAGAATAGAAAGAAATGCCCAATAAAAAAATAAATTGCCACTGCCAAGGGAGGTGGGGGGGGGGGGATATAAAGACTCCCAAAAGTATCCAAAGTATAGGGGCCGTACAAGGACACCAAGAGAGGTTAGCAGTAAGAGGTCTCTCTAGAGTATAAAGGGGACTGTACAAAGCGCAGCTACAGCATGTTCCATGTCTCTTGAATTTCAGCCTTATGATCTAACCAAAAGCAACCGAGAGATCCATGACATGAAAATATAATATTGGTAGGTTATGGCCCCGTTTTCATGAATGTGTGAACCTTAAATTTCATGTAGGAAAGGCACCCATATATAAGCTGAGATGAAAGTTGAAAATTGTGCATGTTTACACCAGATTGTATCCCCAACTCTTGATGTTCTGGCGACAAACTGACTTCAGATTCGGATCGAGCACACCGAAAACCGAGGTTAATGTCAATTATGAGAACATTTTAAGAACGTTTTTAAGGGTGTGAAGGTGGGATGTCCGCTGAATCGGTTGACTCGCTCCTTGTGTAGCGGAAGGACGGATTTTTTTAAATTTGATTTTTGTATTTCACACGTCTTGAAACGTAAAACAAAAAATTTGAAGGGGTATAAAACATTTTTTTCTTGGTCGATCCCAAAGGTTCATTATTGAAAATGATTAAAAATAATATTTTGGTTCTTCCAGGAGTTGCAGTCTAGATGCCAAAAAAAGGCAATGTTTAGATTTCAGCAGGGCAGATCGAATAGGGAAGAAATTATACCTAACCTTAAAGAATGAACTTTTATTCTTATTCTGGAATATGTTGAAGACCACTAAATCTGTCCTAATCGACTCCGATTTACGGTAGTGAACGGAACGTTGGTAGTGGTCACGGTGTAACCCTAAACTTCCAAGCTGAAACTAAGATGGATGACACATTACGTAACGTAATTTACCTGGCCATCTGATCTTTCCTTCATATTGTCTAGGTTAGGGTGAGTGTCTGCATTGGTAAAGAATGAAGGGCGATTGTAGATGGCGATCCGATTGGCGATTGCGATGGGAACGCGAGCCCGCTGACAAACCGGTTCACCTTGAGACGAAGGGCCGATACCTCAACCTCCCTCAAGACGATGCAGCCCAACAGCTCAGGACACTGTTTAGTACGACCATCAATTCATATCTGAACGCCATTATCCAAACAGTAGGCACCACAATCTGACACCGAACAACGTAAGAAATTTATGGACGAACTGCAAAAGCGTCAAAAGAAAAGGCAGTAAAACTGGCAGCAAAGGCAGCTCATCTGTTGCAAACACCAATATCTTGAGGGGTTAAGGGGACTATTCTCATATGGCTGTGTTAGTAGTCTATTGATGATGGTATGCTTCTGTCAGGAATGACGTAGAAACAGTTGGTTTTTTATTTCAGCAACGTTTCTTCCTTCCAAGGTGGTGAGGCCCTATTCATGCTTAGAATGGAGAGAAATATGAACAGGAAAACTTATTAAATGGGAACAAAAAATAAATATGGCTAACATACTTGATTTCAATGCGCCATCAATATTCATTATTCTGTTCCTAAATTATAAGTTATCTAGTACTGTATACGTTCCCCTGAAACATGAATAGGGCCTCAGCACCTGCTGAAATAAAAACATGAAAATCCCGCTGTTTCTACGACATTCCCAACTTAAAGATACCCTCACTAATATATCATTATCTCACTATACCTTTTTCTTTAGGGATTCAGTAGGATTAAATCAAAATCTTACAGAAAACAAGAAGCATTTTGATGTTGCGTTTAGGAAGGAGGCTAGCAGATCAGGGTTTGACACGAGAGTATGCAAAAATATTCCGAAGCGGTTTCTCTTCAGAAATTTGTTACAAATGATCAAAAGCAAGTATTAGAGGAAACTTTGCATAGTGCAACAGAGAAATAAGAGTTCACGAAATCACAGTCCGGCAATTCTAAGTGATAACGAACATTTATTTAGAAAGTTGATGTGAGAGGATACATTTTAATCAGTCCTCATTACGATGGATATTTGGGATATAGGATTCCTGCAATTCCCACTTTAATATTCGTTACAACAAGTTGCTTCTCGAACACATAAGTCGCCTTCTTGGACTCACACTAAAATCTGAGGGCAATACAAACAACTTAAGATTACTCCTATTTACCCAATAATTCGCAAAAATGTGGATAACAGTCCGATTTGCAAAAACTGTGAATATCAGGTTGGTGTGCAGTTCATTCTCCATACATTCGAACGGTTTGGTGTTACTATGGAGTCACAGTAATTTATGTCGTGGTCCACTAAGAAGTGACGAATTCTCTCTGGTCCTTTTTTAGATTGAATTTGATCGCCAAATATCATCCCGCAGTCTGTTTGACAAACCAACTTTTCAACTAGTTGACACACTACTGTTCAGACAATCTAACTCTCTGCTCAGATGCTCACTAATCAGACGGAATTGAAACACAAGTCATTCGGAGTTACAGCTTATGTATTAGCTCAATAACAAAGGTAGGAAATCTAAGTGACATTGGTTGAAGGTGGAAGTTAATATCAGGCATCTTCTTGAACTAGTCGATGTCCTTGATGTGTGGTACAACTAAACAAATTATAGTTTCTCTCTTTGGCCTCATCAGATACTACTGATTCATTCAATCCATTCAGGCGCTGCTCATGCAATTAACAATGCTGGATTTCCTGATTCTATTTTGTTCGATTAAGAATTAGTTACTACTTGTGAAACTTATTTTGGTTTTTTCAAATTTATTAATGCAAGTGGGTGATTGGATCTAATGGTAGAAGATCATTGTCTTCTTTATATTTTTTCTATCAAACCTCTCCTGTCTAATAAATCCCAGAAATTTTGATTTCAGGTCTTGATGCTCGGGAGAGGGAGGGTGATAGCCGATTAATTCAAGCGATCTTCATACCAACTAAAAGTGTTCAATTAGGATTTTTGTCCTAGTGTTGAAAAATATGTGTTTACAACTATGTTTATAAGGGTGATCATATAATACTGGACATAGTGACTGACAATTACATAGGTGAAAGTCTACTTATCTCTCGCAGGATCCATCCCACAAGCTTAAGGACGAACAAATGTATTCGGCTTTATAAATGTGAAGACAAATACATCAGTTTATAAAGGAGCTAGATCGTATCCTATGCAATAGCCGGAAAAATAAAGAATTAGTACATAAAAATCAGCAGTACGTGATGATCGCCTGTAGGGACGAAACTATTTGTAGGGACCACAAAACGAAGGATGCGTTATATTCCAACCTCAACCAACGTCACTGACACCTACGTTGGCAAACTCTATCGAAGTTAATATATCTGGAATGTTATCACAGAGTTGATAAACGTTAAGAATAATCACCAGGCAAACGAGGTTTTCTATGAACCAGATTGGCAGTTAATTTTGAAATAGTGGATTCCAGAACGAATATTTCGCCAACTCACGAGGTACGGTTGATGATAGATTAACCAGTCGAAACCCCAACTCGGAATTAATAGGCCGAGAGAGATTTAAAGCCGCCCCTGGCCCTGACGGGAGGAGCACAGAAGCGGTCAGATCAGCTTGAGAGTCCTTGAAGAACCTACCGTACTATCTGAGAAAACTTGTCTGCAAAAGCGGTTGGCAATGAACCCCGGGAATCGGACGCACTCTACGTGGGAGGCTCATGAATAAATTCATGAGGGGACAATAATTATTACGCGGTTCGTCTTATTGTCTTTTCCCTCCCTTGAGAGATGATTGGTGCGTTGTACGCATAAGATTTCTTTGGAAGATTCGATTGGGGAGTTCATACTCTCCCGATGCATCAGGGTCCTCGTCAAGGGAAAACCTACGAAATCTTGAGATGGTGTCCTCTCAGTGGTCTCATGAGGCTGCCCGCCGAATTTCAGCGCCTTAAGGTGAATAGGAGAGAATTATCCGGCTTTAATGTTTACCCAGCCGATTTGACATCCTCTAAGTCCCTCCCCAAGGGGCCGAGTGCCAAGTACACACAAAGAACATTGTGAAAACTTTTTTTCATAACTAATTCCGCCAATCTCCTCGTCTGAGTGAGATTAGACCGGTTCAACTGACAGAAATGGTTCTTACTCGAAATATTGCTCCCTGAATTGCTCCGAGCTCGTACGCGTTATAATCGGAAGACCAGTACGAAATTAATATTTTATCAACTCCTGTTTGGTCACACACCGAAACATGAAACTACAGGTCAACCATAACTTTCTCTTAATACTCCCCTACTATATTTCCAAGTTATTAGTTGAAATTCACACCCCGTAAACTCTAAAAAGAATCGAGTCATGCAGCATGAGTATGAGCAAATGTTCCAGATTATCGAATCTAATTCATGTGTTGAAATTTGAGCACTTTGGGAACAAAGTTAATGTCAATTATAAATTACACAACAAATAAACTTTTCCTAGGTGATATTTTAATTAACTGCACAATTTGTGGATTTTCAAAATTTTTTACCAGCGCTTCTTTTGATGACTACTTTATTTTAATGACATTAAATAAATTTTATTTTTGTGCAACCACGTCTTAAACTTTCAAATGTCCTACTTCAGGTTTGATCAAAATTTGTTGCGTAATATTCAACTAAAAAATATGAACTTGTCGATTTAGCGTTTTTGTTGTTGCCATTTTTATTGATTTTTAAAGCATCACTTTGAAATATGACCAATTCATTGTGCTCGAAAATTGCTGTCCAAGAAACATATTATTTATTTAGGAATGCTTGGATTTTTAGAGAAGAAGGTTTGGTCTCAATTCTATCTAAAGTTATCGTACGCTGTATTAATGTCTGTCACTCCACAACCTTAACTAGTTAACTCACCAAAATACAATCCAATGTGCTTTTTCGTACAACATTTTACCTCAAGAAAAATCCGTGGAGAAAGTCTGCTACATACCTGAAACAATACGAAACATATTTATTGAAAAGTCATTTTCAGCAAATACAACACGCTCTACATCTCTATTATGAATCAAATTTACATCCTGCAAATACTTCTGAGGTACATAGGAGTGGCAACAACGTCATCAGCAATGATGCGAATAATGTGCTGCTGTCTACATTTTATGACAAGGAAATCAATTGAGTTCAATCGATGATTTACGTTGAAACACGATACATTCATTATCCCAACAAAATTTACAATAGAATGCCACAAAATATATCATAAAACATCTAAAATCCATTAGATTTATATTTCTCAGCCCAACCCTTTTTTTAAAAAGGTAGTAAAACTACTGAATAAAAAAACGTCTGCCAAGTGGGTGTGGCACATAGCTTCCTCGTATCCATAACATGACTGTATAGATCATTGACAATTATTATTGACTAAAGAAGTTCGTTCAATTAGGCGATGTAAATATTGAATTAGGGTAAATTTATTGTTATGCAGGAGCATAACTTGAGAAAATAAAGGTAGGCATGTTCAACTACTGAACAAACTATAAAATATACCTAATAATAAAAATTGACATAAAATGTATACATCGTTCAATGATGGTTCATTATGGTTCGATCGAAGCTCGAGGCTAAAACTTTATTTTCTCTCTATTACTCACGAGGACCATCTTTACGTCAGTCCGAACAATCCCTGAAAATTTCATCAAAATCAGTCATGAACTCCCGGAGTTATGCATGTAACAAGGATTTCACGTTTGCAGATGAGCAGAGGCTACTATTGATCCGGGGACCATGAAACTTATAGGGGATCATCTACACATCAAACCGAACAATCCCTGAAAATTTCATAGAAATTGGTCAAGAACTCCCGGAGTTATGTGCGTAATAAGGATTTCACGTTTGCGCATGCGCAGAGGATACTATTGATTCGGGGGTCATGAAACCTATAGGGGACCATCTACACCCCAACCCGCACAATCCCTGAAAATGTTATCAAAATCGGACTATAACTTCGTGTAGTTTTGCCCGTAACAAGGATTTGCTGACAGACAGACAGATACACAGACAGACACGGAACCAAAATTGTTCAGAAAGGTCTAAAACGCAAAATGCGAGTGGAATTTTTGATTTTGGAGACAAAAAAAATTTTCACATTCCGAAAGTGAAAACAATGCTTCTGCTACCTTGGTAGACTCGGAAGCAAAAGGAAAAACGGGAATAGGAATCGGACCGACCGGGGGCGCTTGGTTGTTGGGCCGCACACGTGGAGAACTGAACTGAACTCCCCTGGAGGGTCAAGCTCCTGGCGCAGCAGGAAGTGCTGAGTCGGCAAGACTCCCTTCCAGCAGCTCTGTGACAATATACTCATATAGAATGTTCTTGGCCGTGGCAGCTCCACTGTAAGCCTCCCTGCTTGATTTTGGATCCATCGGGTCTTCTGGCAAGTAAGCGGCCATGAGTTGGGGGAGTTGGTCACTTTGATGCAGTTTCTGGTGGTTTCCATTTCCAGGAATGGAATGTTCGAGACCTTTTTAAACTTGTGAGAAGTCGTCCATTTGTTACCAGAGTTGGGGATCTTTTATGATCAGGGGTGAACTGTCTGAGAAATCTCTTGTGAACTTGAAGTGTGTTCAGTTAGTAGCGTTGGAACACACTGTAGAAGTCGTGAAGTTCTCCAGAGTTAATGGCTCTTATTCCTCCCCATTAAAGCGACCACATTTCCTGTGTAAAGAACAACTACAACTTGTGCACTCCCGTTATGGTAATGTACTAAGAATCTTGTATCTACCCTGCTGCATTGGAGTTAAGCTTGCCAGCCAGGCACTTAATTATATCCCCTCAGGATCTGTGAATGCTTAGTTTACTGTACAACTATCAAGCACACTGGACCGTCAAAGCCGCCTCACGGCCCTTTTGTAATTGTGAACTATCCCTTGAGAAGGGAACTAATACTACATTACTATTCAGTAGTTGCACCCGAACAGGGGGGTAAACTGTGTCTCCTAGTTTTTAAGAGGTCCTTATTTTTCTGTCTTTGTTGTTTTGCTCTTAGGTTGAATTGTAGATGTGCGGTAGTATCTCATCCTATGTGCGTTTCAAGAACGGTGAGTTCTCATTGCTTTACCCTGACTTCCCTGCTGCAAGTTAGTGGATTCCTTGTGGTTCCCCTACAGGGATCTTGGCCAGGATAGGTCAGCGATCAGTTAGAATCTCAAACATCTCTTTAATTGCTAAAGGAGTTCAGGTGACCCCAGGATCCCTAGGTAAGGGGGCTTACACCACCAAAACACTGAGAGTGCACAAAGGTCTCCAGGGGAAACACCGGCACTTTTCTTCGCCAAATACAAATTTCAACTTGTCTATTTCTTGTTTAAGCTCAACATTTAAAACAACCTGGAAACAAAAACACGATAAATACAAAATAATACAATATCCGATCCCGTGCACTGAACCTTCAGTTCTCGAGCCTTCCCCATATTTGAGTAGATGCTCACACAAAGAACCAACTGTGCTTCATGTTTGGTTTTCTTGGAGCTCTCAGATTGTTCCTGCCTCAGATTGTAAATTCCTGCCCCAACTCAAACTGAAAATGTCCCAACATTCCGCCTGGCAGGTGCTCATATTCTTCTGGTTGTATTATAATTAAAGTTGTATTTTTTGTTATTATCAAATTGTTTTCCCTCTATCAAAAGACTGAAGTCTCAATATCATTCAATAGTAGCGAGGAAAGGCTGGACTAACTCATTTAATTGATTTCAGGTGGTTTCGTGTACAAGAAGGGAGATTGTTCCGAATGTAGAAAATCCATCCCTGGTTTCAGGTCTAAAAAGAAATCGTTGGCCGAGATGAGGCAGATAATCCTTGATATGCAGATCACGACGCCCAAACAGTTTCTGTACTACACCAATGATATTTTCGTGATTTTGGCAGAAGCTATTCGCATTATCGATAAAATGTGGAGCTGCATCGAAACTGAGAAGAACACAAGCAAATGTGAAACACGGGATAAGTCGATTGTAATGTTCGCTAAGAAGATGAGCGAGATTTCCATCAAAGAGCTCGATCACGTGAAGATGGTTCAAGCGGAGAAAGTGAAATTGCGAACGATTTCGGCGCAGTTGGCCCTAGAAGTTGACGCCACGTTGAAAGCCATGGCCAGCTGCTTGAATTTCAAAAAAGGACTGTCACTGATTGATATGATCAAGGAGGATCAAATGGGCTCAATTGCGAAGCGAGTTGGCCTCGATTTTGCGAAAATCAAAACGACCGATACAAACCGAGTGGTCAATAACCACAGGAAATCCGGAAGAAACATAGGTTCCATGTTAGCCAAAGCTCATAGTAAAAGGAACTAAACATAATCTTTGAGTAAATCTGTTAGCACTAAATGGTTGTTACGAAGAGGCGATGCAATATTGTTTTGGTATAATTTATTTTTGATGTATACGATGTAAGAGCTCAGGTACTGGTGGCTAAACCTTTTCACGCAAGTCAGAATATACAGGCTGTTCATTATAAAAACGATGAAACTACAGGGATCGATTCAATAACAAATGTTTCTCATTTTCGACCGTACTTCATTGAAGTGGCCATAACTTCATTAATCTGCTGAATAAATTAAATTAGAATAGTACCGTTAAAAAAAACGTTGAATTTTTTAAAATTTTCTTTCCATGAAATTTTCTCTTAAATCAAGTTGTACATGGTTTGTTGACCTGCTTTTTTCAACAATTTCCAGCTCAACAGGTTTTGAGCGCTAACAATTTGCGAAATGGATGATTTGAATTTTGATTTAGACAAATTGCCGCTAGAATGCGCTCAAAAACTCTGCTGGGAAAGTAAAAATGGAAATTACTTTCCATTATAATAAACTATGCTGGGAAAGTAAAAAAAAGGGAATTACTTTCCTCCATAATGAACTCCACTGGGAAAGTAAAAAAAAGACATTACTTTCCACTATAAAACTCTGCTGTGAAAGTAAAAATGGACATTACTTTCCACTACAATGAACTCTGCTGGGAAAGCAAAAATACTCATTACTTTCCATTATAATAAACTCTGCTGGGAAAGTGAAAATGGACATTACTTTCCATTATGATAAACTCTGCTGGGAAAGTAAAAAAAGGGAATTACTTTCCACCATAATGAACTCCGCTGGGAAAGTAAAAAAAGACATTACTTTCCACTATAAAACTCTGCTGTGAAAGTAAAAATAGACATTACTTTCCACTATAATGAACTCTGCTGGGAAAGCAAAAATACTCATTACTTTCCATTATAATAAACTCTGCTGGGAAAGTGAAAATGGACATTACTTTCCATTATGATAAACTCTGCTGGGAAAGTGAAAATGGACATTACTTTCCATTATGATAAACTCTGCTGGGAAAGTAAAAAAAGGGAATTACTTTCCACCATAATGAACTCCGCTGGGAAAGTAAAAAAAGGACATTACTTTCCACTATAAAACTCTGCTGTGAAAGTAAAAATAGACATTACTTTCCACTATAATGAACTCTGCAGGGAAAGCAAAAATACTCATTACTTTCCATTATAATAAACTCTGCTGGGAAAGTGAAAATGGACATTACTTTCCATTATGATAAACTCTGCTGGGAAAGTTAAAATGGACATTACTTTCCACTATAATAAACTCTGCTAGGAAAGTGAAAAAGACATTACTTTCCACTATAAAACGCTGCAGGGAAAGCAAAAATACTCATTACTTTCCATTATAATAAACTCTGCTGGGGAAGGGAGATTGCTCATTACTTTCCATTATAATAAGCTCTGCTGGGAAAGTAAAAATGGACATTACTTTCCATTATAAATAAACATTACTTTCCATTATAATAAACTCTGCTGGGAAAGTAAAAAAATGGACATTACTTTCCATTATAATAAACTCTGCTGGGAAAGTAAAAAATGGACATTACTTTCCATTATAATAAACTCTGCTGGGAAAGTAAAAATAATACATTACTTTCCACTATAAAACTCTGCTGTGAAAGTAAAAATGGACATTACTTTCCACTATAATGAACTCTGCTGGGAAAGCAAATATACTCATTACTTTCCAATATAATAAACTCTGCTGGGAAAGTAAAAAATGGAATTACTTTCCATTATAATGAACTCCGCTGGGAAAGTAAATATGGACATTACTTTCCACTATAAAACTCTGCTGTGAAAGTAAAAATAGACATTACTTTCCACTATATTGAACTCTGCAGGGAAAGCAAAAATACTCATTACTTTCCATTATAATAAACTCTGCTGGGAAAGGGAAATTGGACATTACTTTCCATTATGATAAACTCTGCTGGGAAAGTAAAAATGGACATTACTTTCCACTATAATGAACTCTGCTGGGAAAGTAAAAAAAGACATTACTTTCCACTATAAAACTCTGCTGGGAAAGTAAAAATGGACATTACTTTCCATTATAATAAGCTCTGCTGGGAAAGTAAAAATGGACATTACTTTCCATTATAATAAACTCTGCTGGGAAAGTAAAAAAATGGACATTACTTTCCATTATAAAACTCTGCTGGGAAAAAAAAAATGGACATTACTTTCCATTATAATAAACTCTGCTGGGAAAGTGAAAATGGACATTACTTTCCACTATAATGAACTCTGCAGGGAAAGCTAAAATACTCATTACTTTCCATTATAATAAACTCTGCTGGGAAAGTGAAAATGGACATTACTTTCCATTATAATAAACTCTGCTGGGAAAGTAAAAAATGGAATTAGTTTCCACCATAATGAACTCCACTGGGAAAGTAAAAAAAGACATTACTTTCCACTATAAAACTCTGCTGGGAAAGTAAAAATGGACATTACTTTCCATTATAATAAACTCTGCTGGGAAAGCAAAAATGGACATTACTTTCCATTATGATAAACTCTGCTGTGAAAGTTAAAATGGACATTACTTTCCACTATAATAAACTCTGCTGTGAAAGTAAAAATATACATTACTTTCCACTATAAAACTCTGCTGTGAAAGTAAAAATAGACATTACTTTCCACTATAATGAACTCTGCTGGGAAAGCAAAAATACTCATTACTTTCCATTATAATAAACTCTGCTGGGAAAGTGAAAATGGACATTACTTTCCATTATGATAAACTCTGCTGGGAAAGTAAAAAAAGGGAATTACTTTCCACCATAATGAACTCCGCTGGGAAAGTAAAAAAAGACATTACTTTCCACTATAAAACTCTGCTGTGAAAGTAAAAATAGACATTACTTTCCACTATAATGAACTCTGCAGGGAAAGCAAAAATACTCATTACTTTCCATTATAATAAACTCTGCTGGGAAAGGGAAAATGGACATTACTTTCCATTATAATAAACTCTGCTCTGCTGGGAAAGAAAGTAAAAATGGACATTACTTTCCATTATAATAAACTCTGCTGGGAAAGTAAAAATGGACATTACTTTCCATTATAATAAACTCTGCTGGGAAAGTAAAAGAAGACATTACTTTCCACTATAAAACTCCGCTGGGAAAGTAAAAAAGGGAATTACTATCCACAATAATAAACTCTGCTGGGAAAGTAAAAAATCATTACTTTCCATTATAATAAACTCTGCTGGGAAAGTTCAAATGGACATTACTTTCCATTATAATAAGTTCTGCTGGGAAAGTAAAAATGGACATTACTTTCCATTATGATAAACTCTGCTGGGAAAGTAAAAAAACTCCGCTGGGAAAGGAATTACTTTCCACTATAATGAACTCTGCTGGGAAAGTAAAAAAAGACATTACTTTCCACTATAAAACTCTGCTGTGAAAGTAAAAATAGACATTACTTTCCATTATAATAAACTCTGCTGGGAAAGGGAAAATGGACATTACTTTCCATTATAATAAACTCTGCTGGGAAAGTGTAAATGGACATTACTTTCCATTATGATAAACTCTGCTGGGAAAGTAAAAAAGGAATTACTTTCCACCATAATGAACTCCACTGGGAAAGTAAAAAAAGACATTACTTTCCGCTATAAAACTCTTTTGTGAAAGTAAAAATAGACATTACTTTCCACTATAATGAACTCTGCTGGGAAAGTAAAAAAAAATACATTACTTTCCATTATAATAAACTCTGCTGGGAAAGTAAAAATGGACATTACTTTCCATTATAATAAACTCTGCTGGGAAAGTAAAAAAATGGACATTACTTTCCATTATATAAACTCTGCTGGGAAAGTAAAAATGGACATTACTTTCCACTATAATAAACTCTGCTGGGAAAGTTAAAATGGACATTACTTTCAATTATAATAAGCTCCGCTGGGAAAGTAAAAAAATACTCATTACTTTCCATTATAATAAACTCTGCTGGGAAAGCAAAAATGGACTCATTACTTTCCATTATAATAAACTCTGCTGGGAAAGTAAAAATGGACATTACTTTCCACTATAATAAACTCTGCTGGGAAAGTAAAATGGACATTACTTTCCATTATAATAAGCTCTGCTGGGAAAGTAAAAAAAGACATTACTTTCCACTATAAAACTCTGCTGGGAAAGTATTAATGAACATTACTTTCCATTAGAATAAACTCTGCTGTGAAAGTTAAAATGGACATTACTTTCCACTATATAAACTCTGCTGGGAAAGTAAAAAAAGGGAATTACTTTCCACCATAATGAACTCTGCTGGGAAAGTAAAAAAAATGGACATTACTTTCCACTATAAAAACTCTGCTGGGAAAGTAGTAAAAATGGACATTACTTTCCACTATAAAACTCTGCTGGGAAAGCAAAAAAAAGGGACATTACTTTCCACCATAATGAACTCTGCTGGGAAACTAAAAATGGACATTACTTTCCACTATAAAACTCTGCTGGGAAAGTAAAAAAAGACATTACTTTCCACTATAAAACTCTGCTGGGAAAGTATTAAGGGAATTACTTTCCATTATAATAAACTCCGCTGGGGAAGTAAAAAAAGACATTACTTTATACTATAAAACTCCGCTGGGAAAGTAAAAAAGGGAATTACTTTCCATTATAATGAACTCTGCTGGGAAAGTAAAAAAAGACATTACTTTCCACCATAATATAAAACTTTCTGCTGGAAAGTAAAAAATGGACATTACTTTCCACTATAATAAAACTCTGCTGGGAAAGTAAAAAAGGGAATTACTTTCCATTATAATGAGCTCAGCTGTGAAAGTAAAAATGGACATTACTTTCCACTATAAAACTCCGCTGGGAAAGTAAAAAAGGGAATTACTTTCCATTATAATGAACTCCGCTGGGAAAGTAAAAAAAGACATTACTTTCCATTATAGAACTCTGCTGTGAAAGTAAAAAATGGACATTACTTTCCACTATAATAAAACTCTGCTGGGAAAGTAAAAAAGGGACATTACTTTCCATTATAATAAACTCTGCTGGGAAAGTAAAAATGGACATTACTTTCCACTATAAAACTCTGCTGGGAAAGTAAAAAAGGGACATTACTTTCCATTATAATGAACTCCTGCTGGGAAAGTAAAAAAAGACATTACTTTCCACTATAAAACTCCTGCTGGGAAAGTAAAAATGGACATTACTTTCCACTATAATAAACTCCTGCTGGGAAAGTAAAAAATGGGACATTACTTTCCATTATAATAAACTCTGCTGGGAAAGTAAAAAATGGACATTACTTTCCACTATAATAAACTCTGCTGTGAAAGTAAAAAATGGACATTACTTTCCACTATAATAAACTCTGCTGGGAAAGTAAAAATGGACATTACTTTCCATTATAATAAACTCTGCTGGGAAAGTAAAAATGGACATTACTTTCCATTATAATAAACTCTGCTGGGAAAGTATTACTGAACATTACTTTCCATTATAATAAACTCCGCTGGGAAAGTAAAAAAAGACATTACTTTCCACTATAAAACTCTGCTGGGAAAGTAATAATGAACATTACTTTCCATTAGAATAAACTCTGCTGGGAAAGTAAAAAGAAAATAACTCAACAAGTTATGAGCGCGTTCTAGCGTCATTTAGTTCAACCAACATCACGCTGGTTAGAAAGTAAAAAAAGCATTATGCACTGGAAAACTCGTTGGGAAAGTATAAAAGAACATTACTTTCCATTATAATAAACTCTGCTGGGAAAGTAAAAAGAAAATAACTCAACAAGTTATGAGCGCGTTCTAGCGTCATTTAGTTCAACCAACATCACGACGTGGTTAGACAAATCGCCGCTAGAATGCACTGGAAAACCGTTAGGAAAGTATAAATGAACACTACTTTCCATTATAATGAACTCTGCTGGGAAAGTAAAAAGAATAACTTTCAACAAGTTATGAGCGCGTTCTAGCGGGATTTAGTCCAACCAACATTACGACGTGGTTAGACAAATTGCCGCTAGAATGCACTGGAGAATCGTTAGGAAAGTATTAATGAACATTACTTTCCATTATAATAAACTCTGCTGGAAAAGTAAAAAAGAAAAAACTGAACAAGTTATGAGCGCGTTCTAGCGGGATTTAGTTCAACCAACATTACGCCGTGGTTAGACAAATTGCCGCTAGAATGCGCAGGAAAACCGTTAGGAAAGTATTAAAGAACATTACTTTCCATTATAATAAACTCTGCTGGGAAAGTAAAAAAGAAATAACTGAACAGGTTATGAGCGCGTTCTAGCGGCAATTTGTTGAACCACGTAGTAATGTTGGTTAAACTAAATCCCGCAAGAACGCGCTCACAACCTGTTGAGAGAGTAATTTCTTTTTACTTTCCCAGCAGAGTCTACTATAATGGAAAGTAATGTTCATTCTACTTTACCAACAGTTTTTGAGCGCATTCTAGCCTCAATTTGTCTAACCACGTCGTAATGTTGGTTGAACTAAATACCGCTAGAATGCGCTCATAACTTGTTGAGAGAGCAATTTTTCTTTTTACTTTCCCAGCTGAGTTTATTATAGTGGAAAGTAATGTCCATTTTTACTTTCACAGCTGAGTTTTATAGTGGAAAGTAATGTATTTTTTTACTTTCCCAGCGGAGTTTATTATTGTGGAAAGTAATTCCCTTTTTTACTTTCCCAGCGGAGTTTTATAGTGGAAAGTAATGTCTTTTTTTACTTTCCCAGTGGAGTTCATTATGGTGGAAAGTAATTCCCTTTTTTACTTTCCCAACGGAGTTTTATAGTGGAAAGTAATGTCTTTTTTTACTTTCCCAGTGGAGTTCATTATGGTGGAAAGTAATTCCCTTTTTTACTTTCCCAGCGGAGTTTTATAGTGGAAAGTAATGTCCTTTTTTTACTTTCCCAGCGGAGTTTTATAGTGGAAAGTAATGTCTTTTTTTACTTTCCCAGCGGAGTTCATTATTGTGGAAAGTAATTCCCTTTTTTACTTTCCCAGCGGAGTTTTATAGTGGAATGTAATGTCTTTTTTTACTTTCCCAGGGGAGTTCATTATGGTGGAAAGTAATTCCCTTTTTTACTTTCCCAGCGGAGTTTTATAGTGGAAAGTAATGTCTTTTTTTACTTTCCCAGTGGAGTTCATTATGGTGGAAAGTAATTCCCTTTTTTAATTTCCCAACGGAGTTTTATAGTGGAAAGTTACATTTTTTTACTTTCCCAGCGGAGTTCATTATAGTGGAAAGTAATTCCTTTTTTTACTTTCCCAGCGGAGTTTTATAGTGGAAAGTAATGTCTTTTTTTACTTTCCCCATGTCTTTTTTTACTTTGGAGTTCATTATGGAAAGTAATCATTTTTACTTTCCCAGCGGAGTTTTATAGTGGAAAGTAATTCGGAGTTATATTATTTTATTCCCTTTTTTTACTTTCCCAGCGGAGTTTTATAGTGGAAAGTAATGTCTTTTTTTACTTTCCCAGCGGAGTTCATTATAGTGGAAAGTAATGTCTTTTTTACTTTCACAGCAGAGTTTTGTAGTGGAAAGTAATGTCTTTTTTTTACTTTCCCAGCGGAGTTTTATAGTGGAAAGTAATGTCCCTTTTTTTACTTTCCCAGCGGAGTTTTATAGTGGAAAGTAATGTCCCTTTTTTACTTTCCCAGCGGAGTTTATAGTGGAAAGTAATTCCCTTTTTTACTTTCCCAGCGGAGTTCATTATAGTGGAAAGTAATTCCCTTTTTTACTTTCCCAGCGGAGTTTTATAGTGGAAAGTAATATTTTTTTTTACTTTCCCAGCGGAGTTTTATAGTGGAAAGTAATGTCTTTTTTTACTTTCCCGGCGGAGTTTTATAGTGGAAAGTAATGTATTTTTTTACTTTCCCATCGGAGCTCATTATAATGGAAAGTAATTCCCTTTTTTACTTTCCCAGCGGAGTTTTATAGTGGAAAGTAATGTATTTTCTTACTTTCCCAGTGGAGTTCATTATGGTGGAAAGTAATTCCTTTTTTTACTTTCCCAGCGGAGTTTTATAGTGGAAAGTAATGTCTTTTTTTTTTTTTACTTTCCCAGTGGAGTTCATTATGGTGGAAAGTAATTCCCTTTTTTACTTTCCCAGCGGAGTTTTATAGTGGAAAGTAATGTCCATTTTTACTTTCACAGCGGAGTTTTATAGTGGAAAGTAATGTCTTTTTTTACTTTCCCAGCGGAGTTCATTATTGTGGAAAGTAATTCCCTTTTTTACTTTCCCAGCGGAGTTTTATAGTGGAAAGTAATGTCTTTTTTTACTTTCCCAGTGGAGTTCATTATTGTGGAAAGTAATTCCCTTTTTTACTTTCCCAGCGGAGTTTTATAGTGGAAAGTAATGTCTTCTTTTACTTTCCCAGTGGAGTTCATTATGGTGGAAAGTAATTCCCTTTTTTACTTTCCCAACGGAGTTTTATAGTGGAAAGTAATGTCTTTTTTTACTTTCCCAGTGGAGTTCATTATGGTGGAAACTAATTCCCTTTTTTACTTTC
This sequence comes from Creontiades dilutus, assembly GCA_031894815.1. Classification (NCBI taxonomy): domain Eukaryota; kingdom Metazoa; phylum Arthropoda; class Insecta; order Hemiptera; family Miridae; genus Creontiades; species Creontiades dilutus. The sequence continues at coordinate 1,980,986 of JAVIWC010004007.1, forward strand.
CCAGCGGAGTTTTATAGTGGAAAGTAATGTCCATTTTTACTTTCCCAGCGGAGTTTTATAGTGGAAAGTAATGTCTTTTTTTACTTTCCCAGCGGAGTTCATTATTGTGGAAAGTAATTCCCTCTTTTACTTTCCCAGCGGAGTTTTATAGTGGAAAGTAATGTCTTTTTTTACTTTCCCAGTGGAGTTCATTATAGTGGAAAGTAATTCCCTTTTTTTACTTTCCCAGCGGAGTTTTATAGTGGAAAGTAATGTCCTTTTTTTTTACTTTTATAGTGGAAAGTAATGTCTTTTTTTACTTTCCCAGCGGAGGTGGAAAGTAATTCCCTTTTTTACTTTCCCAGCGGAGTTTTATAGTGGAAAGTAATGTCTTTTTTTACTTTCCCAGTGGAGTTCATTATGGTGGAAAGTAATTCCCTTTTTTACTTTCCCAGCGGAGTTATAAAGTGGAAAGTAATGTCCTTTTTTACTTTCCCACCTGAGTTTTATAGTGGAAAGTAATGTCTTTTTTTACTTTCCCAGCGGAGTTCATTATTGTGGAAAGTGATTCCCTTTTTTACTTTCCCAGCGGAGTTTTATAGTGGAAAGTAATGTCCTTTTTTACTTTCCCACGGAGTTCATTATAGTGGAAAGTAAGTCCTTTTTTTACTTTGGAGTTCATTAAGTTCCCTTTTTTACTTTCCCAGTGGAGTTTTATAGTGGAAAGTAATGTCTTTTTTTACTTTCCCAGTGGAGTTCATTATGGTGGAAACGAATTCCTTTTTTTACTTTCCCAGCGGAGTTTTATAGTGGAAAGTAATGTCTTTTTTTACTTTCCCAGTGGAGTTCATTATAGTGGAAAGTAATTCCCAGTGGAGTTCATTTTTTTTACTTTCCCCGGAGTTTTATAGTGGGAGTTTTATAGTGGAAAGTAATGTGGAATTTTTTTACTTTCCCAGTGGAGTTCATTATGGTGGAAAGTAATTCCCTTTTTTACTTTCCCAGCGGAGTTTTATAGTGGAAAGTAATGTCTTTTTTTACTTTCCCAGTGGAGTTCATTATAGTGGAAAGTAATTCCTTTTTTACTTTCCCAGCGGAGTTTTATAGTGGAAAGTAATGTATTTTTTTACTTTCCCAGCGGAGTTCATTATTGTGGAAAGTAATTCCCTTTTTTACTTTCCCAGCGGAGTTTTATAGTGGAAAGTAATGTCTTTTTTTACTTTCCCAGTGGAGTTCATTATAGTAGAAAGTAATTCCCTTTTTTTACTTTCCCAGTGGAGTTTTATAGTGGAAAGTAATGTCTTTTTTTACTTTCCCAGCGGAGTTCATTATAGTGGAAAGTAATTCCTTTTTTTACTTTCCCAGTGGAGTTTATCATGGTGGAAAGTAATTCCCTTTTTCACTTTCCCAACGGAGTTTTACAGTGGAAAGTAATGTCTTTTTTTACTTTCCCAGTGGAGTTCATTATAGTGGAAAGTAATTCCCTTTTTTACTTTCCCAGCGGAGTTTTATTGTGGAAAGTAATGTCTTTTTTTACTTTCCCAGTGGAGTTCATTATTGTGGAAAGTAATTCCCTTTTTTACTTTCCCAGCGGAGTTTTATAGTGGAAAGTAATGTCTTTTTTTACTTTCCCAGCGGAGTTCATTATTGTGGAAAGTAATTCCCTTTTTTACTTTCCCAGCGGAGTTTTATAGTGGAAAGTAATGTCTTTTTTTACTTTCCCAGTGGAGTTCATTATGGTGGAAAGTAATTCCCTTTTTTACTTTCCCAACGGAGTTTAATAGTGGAAAGTAATGTCTTTTTTTACTTTCCCAGTGGAGTTCATTATGGTGGAAAGTAATTCCTTTTTTACTTTCCCAGCGGAGTTTTATAGTGGAAAGTAATTCCTTTTTTTACTTTCCCCATTATAGTGGAAAGTAATTTTTTTACTTTCCCAGCGGAGTTTTATAGTGGAAAGTAATGTCTTTTTTTACTTTCCCAGCGGAGTTCATTATTGTGGAAAGTAATTCCCTTTTTTACTTTCCCAGCGGAGTTTTATAGTGGAAACTAATGTTTTTTTTTACTTTCCCAGTGGAGTTCATTATGGTGGAAAGTAATTCCCTTTTTTACTTTCCCAGCGGAGTTTTATAGTGGAAAGTAATGTCTTTTTTTACTTTCCCAGTGGAGTTCATTATGGTGGAAAGTAATTCCCTTTTTTACTTTCCCAGCGGAGTTTTATAGTGGAAAGTAATGTCTTTTTTTTTTATAGTTCATTATGGAAAGTAATGTCTTTTTTTACTTTCCCAGTGGAGTTCATTATGGTGGAAAGTAATTCCCTTTTTTACTTTCCCAGCGGAGTTTTATAGTGGAAAGTAATGTCTTTTTTTACTTTCCCAGTGGAGTTCATTATGGTGGAAAGTAATTCCCTTTTTTACTTTCCCAGCGGAGTTCATTAATGTGGAAAGTAATTCCCTTTTTTACTTTCCCGGAGGAGTTTTATAGTGGAAAGTAATGTCTTTTTTTACTTTCCCAGCGGAGTTCATTATAGTGGAAAGTAATTCCTTTTTTACTTTCCCAGCGGAGTTTTATAGTGGAAAGTAATGTCTTTTTTTACTTTCCCAGTGGAGTTCATTATGGTGGAAAGTAATTCCTTTTTACTTTCCCAGCGGAGTTTTATAGTGGAAAGTAATGTCTTTTTTTTACTTTCCCAGTGGAGTTCATTATGGTGGAAAGTAATTCCCTTTTTTACTTTCCCAGCGGAGTTTTATAGTGGAAAGTAATGTCTTTTTTTACTTTCCCAGTGGAGTTCATTATGGTGGAAACTAATTCACTTTTTTACTTTACAAGAGGAGTTTTATAGTGGAAAGTAATGTCTTTTTTTACTTTCCCAGCGGAGTTCATTACTGTGGAAAGTAATTCCCTTTTTTACTTTCCCAGCGGAGTTTTATAGTGGAAAGTAATGTATTTTTTTACTTTCCCAGCGGAGCTCATTATAATGGAAAGTAATTCCCTTTTTTACTTTCCCAGCGGAGTTTTATAGTGGAAAGTAATGTCTTTTTTTACTTTCCCGGCGGAGTTCATTATGGTGGAAACTAATTCCCTTATTTACTTTCCCAGCAGAGTTTTATAGTGGAAAGTAATGTCCATTTTTACTTCCCCAGCGGACATTATAGTGGAAAGTAATTCCCTTTTTTTACTTTCCCGGAGGAGTTTTATAGTGGAAAGTAATGTATTTTTTTACTTTCCCAGCGGAGCTCATTATAATGGAAAGTAATTCCCTTTTTTACTTTCCCAGCGGAGTTTTATAGTGGAAAGTAATGTCTTTTTTTACTTTCCCAGTGGAGTTCATTATGGTGGAAAGTAATGTCCATTTATAATTTCCCAGCAGAGTTTATTATAGTGGAAAGTAATGTCCATTTTTACTCTCTCAGCAGAGTTTATTTTAGTGGAAAGTAATGTCCCTTTTTACTTCCCCAGAAGAGTATATTATAGTGGAATGTAATGTTCCTTTTCACTTTCCCAGCAGAGTTTATTTTAGTGGATTTTTAGTTTACTGTACGACGTGGATAGACGAAATGCCGCTAGAATGCGCTCGAAACCGTCATCGCCTTCAGGAGACTTCCCTGTGAAAGGGCAATGGTGGTTTCGAGCGTATTCTAGCGGGATTTCGTACATATACGTGAAAATAATCACTTATCGTGTCACTGATTATCATGCAGGTGGATTAGCAGAGGAATGCTGATTATCATGATTATTAACAGGTAAACTGGGTAAATTGAAAACGCAAAAAGTGGGTGTGGCACATAGCTTCCTTCCGCGCAGAGGCTACCATTGATCCGGGGGTCATGAAACCTATAGGGGACCCCTAACCCGCACAATCCCTGAAAATTTCATCGAAATTGGTCAGGAACTCCCGGAGTTATGAGCGTAACAAGGATTTCACGTTTGCGCATGCGTAGAGACTACTATTGATCCGGGGGTCGTGAAACCTATAGGGGACCATCTACACCCCAACCCGAACAATCTCTGAAAATGTCATCAAAATTGGTCAAGAACTCTCGGAGTTATGCGCGTAACAAGGATTTCACGTTTGCGCATGCGCAGAGGCTACTATTAATCCGGAGATCATGAAACTCATAGGGGACCATCTACACATCAAACCAAACAATCCCTGAAAATTTCATCGAAATTGGTCAAGAACTCCCGGAGTTATGCGCGTAACAAGGATTTCACGTTTGTGCATGCGCAGAGGCTACTATTGATCCGGGGGTCATGAAACCTATAGGGGACCATCTACACCCCAACCCGCACAATCCCTGAAAATTTCATCAAAATAGGACAATAACTTCGTGTAGTTTTGCCCGTAACAAGGATTTGCTGACAGACAGACAGACATACAGACACGCAGACACACAGACAGACACGGAACCAAAATTGTTCAGAAAGGTCTAAAACGCAAAATGCGAGTGGAATTTTGGATTTTGGAGACAAAAAAATTTTCACATTCCGAAAGTGAAAACAATGCTTCCTCTACTTTAGTAGACTCGGAAGCAATAAATGAAAAGATTACTAACTAAAATGGAAAGTTTACCAACTAAAATCGCCTTTCACAAATATAAGCACAAAATTAAACTGCAAGTATACTTGAATGGAATGATTCAAGTCCTAAAAAATTGATTGAAACACCAAAAATGATATTTGTACTTTCTGACACATCATCTTATGTTCACCAGCTTGAACATTGAATTGACTATTCTACTGAACTTTCTATACCATGTTTAAATGTAGATCGATTGAATTTTATTCGTGGCCATATTTTCTTTTCGTGCCTCCGGATTTCTGATGTTTTTGAAAGTAACGCATACGCATTGGAATTTTCTCTAAATACTGGATGTATGATCCTACTTGATGAAGATTGTATACACCGACTGAAATGAAGATTCCCTCCAGAAATCTACTGGGCACTTGGAAAAAACACTTCAAACTTTGATTATACAAATTTGAGATCTACATGACTGGAGGCCCACGCCCGATGGAGTTGCAGAGACCAATTCCGTCCCCTGTTATTATCAGTGTTAACCTCCTCGTTCTTATTCGCCGAATTTGGCGTCGACCCTCGACGGCAACCGTGTGGGCAGCGCAGGGGCAATTTTCATGACAGCGGCTTGAGGCACAACCTCGTTGTTCTGAGTTAGAGGGAGAAAAAAAACTGCTACCACTTAGAGCCTGACAGTTTTAAGATTCACGAACATGGGACGTGCTATACCAATTTGCAGCAGGGATAGGCTGAACGGTTGTTGTCCAATTACTAGTTTCTATCTAGTTATCGCGATCCAACAGCAATCAGTTGTAATGAACGGTTATTTCAGTCACACGTTAATCACTGGCATCACCAAAGGAATGTTGGAAGTACCAATCTAAACTTGTTACCTCTCACGGAGTATCTACCTACTACAGTAAAGTTGTTGGTTTACGTTTCAAGATAAGTAAATTTTTTAAAATTTCAAAAATCGAATAGAAAACGGGGAAAAAATCCGTCCGTCCACCGTCCGAAGCTTTCATCAAACTGCAGGGCCAAACTTTACAAAATTTGGCAAGAAAATCCAAAATCAACATAGGATGAGCTAGTAATCTCGGAATTTTGATCAATCAACATTAAGAGATTTTATTTAAGGATTAAAGTGTTAGAAAATGAAATTTCGAAAACTTTTGGTGTAAGAGGTTAGTTATTTCGTTCGATTCAGATAGGACTTGGTTGCCTGAATCAAATGAGACAGCTCGGGTTAATGGATGCTCAACCGTTAGCTCACTATTTGATCAGTAGGTTAGGTAGACGGTCGGACTGCAGGCTCCGTTCAATGAGAGGTCTGAGCTAGACCGAGTGGCTGGCTGCAACCCAAATATTTTCATCTTGAATGTGTTTAAAGATATGGAAGTGTTAGGTGCCGAAGTTAGACAATGTAACACACACTGCGCCTGTTATACATAGATCAGTGGTCTACGTAGGAAGGCTATATAATACAGAAATAATAAACCACTGTGTGATAATTTGCCGCGTTTCATTTTCAGATTAAGTTGGATTTCTTCGAAAATTCACACTTTTTTCACACGAACGGATGGTCGTAAAGCAACCCAAGTGGTCTCATTGTTTCATTGAACTATTTCTAACTGAATCAAACAACATCGAAAGTTTTTTAGATTTCGAGTTTTTTGTGTCTAAATTCTGAACGCTTTGTAGCACTCTAGTTACATTTTCAATCAAATAGGTCGGTCCCTACTCGTTGGTTCAAGAATGGGCCAGGTTTCCTGGTACAGACTGGTATGTATTAACACAGATAGGTACTTAGAGTCACTGAATATTGTGAGACATGGATTATAAGCAGGCAAAATCAAGTTTAAAGGGTTTGTTTGCAATTTTGGTAAGCCTATCCCATTTTTGGACCTATTCTATTGAAAATGAGAGTAGGTAAGTAGCGCCCAATTTTCAGGTAAATAGATAATTTATTCAGACAGTGAATAAAATTGATACAAATGCGTACATGTTGATGAAAAAATTTTGTACGTGAGCCACTCGCTTTTGCAATTTTCTCGAAAAAAGGCTTCGCCTGTTCAAAACGTTGAACCTAAGTGCCACTGTGCCTCATTGATTGAAAATTAGAGTTAGTAGTGGCAGTTGTTAATTTATCTGTCAAACTGTTAGATAAATAGTCGGTAAATAAAATGTATACAAATGCATACAGGTGGATGATTCAACTTTTAAGATGAGCTACTCGCTTTAGGTTACTCTGTCAAAGATAGGCTAGGCCTGTTCAGAATTACGACCTCTTCAAGTTCTAACTCAACCAATTTTTGATTGGCTGCACAGGACAAAAGTTAACGTCGTTTGAAACATGACCAAAAACTGGAAGTTCAAATAGGAACTGCAGAGTTCCACAAATCTCCTGTTTTCGCTCAGTTAAATATCATAAGGACACAAGGGCCGCCTCCTCGGCCGTACGGAGGCTAAGTCTGGGTGCGGTGTATGTTTGAGTCCACGGAAGATTCCACTGAAGGAACTCCATATTTTATAGTCAGGCAGAGAGTACATTCAGCTGACCATGATTCTACGTGTCCATGGGAATTAGGACATTATTTGGCTGACGCTCGTAAATTTATATAGAATGGACAGCTAATATACATACGTTAGGTGGAGGTATATATACTCATCAAATTAGAAAAGAGGGAACAAAAAACGGTCTCATATGGGAAACAGCTGCGAAATGGTTTTTGTAGCGGCCCAGCTGCTTCTCAAGGACTTACATCGAAGGTGAGTTAGTTGGAACCCTGTACTCTGACGCATTCCATTCAACGACTAACTTCTTGAAATGCCGATAACGAAGCAAATATCGATATTTGATAAGCGGATATTACAGAAGAATATCGTATTCGTGATACCATATATGGTAAAAAATTTAGGAATATCGGCAATTTCTTTCTCACAATACAGGAACCTCCAGATCGGCAGTGAATAGCTTAACCTCTCAACTCAGTTGCACCTTCTGAGTGTAAATGATTTGGAGGGAGTGAATTGTTAAAACATCAATCCATGGGAGACACGACAGTTGGAATGGCTTGTAAATATCCCAGACATTCAAGGGAAAAACGGTCGTACGCCAATTAGCCACTAATATCTAGAATTAAATTGGGGTTTTAGGAAGCGGATTAATTTAGATTTGAGTGACACGCTCAAGTATGACTTCAGATATGATTGAGATAGCAAAAGGAATAGAAAATTCAATTCTATGCGAGGAGAAAAATAAGGAAAACTACAATTGATATTGGAGGGAAAGATTAATGGAAAACGAGGCTGAAGAAGAAGGATAACCTGTTTGTAAAATTTAAAGGAATGGTTTGACTACAACACCTGTCAACTTTTTGGAGCTGCCAGAAACAAAGATCACGTGGCCTTGATGGTTTCCAATATTCGTTAGAAGAGAAACTAAAAGAAGAAGAATGTTTTCAGAACAGATCAATATTGTATTTCGGTGATTGGGAAGCAGTAAGCATTCATCGTAAATTTCACTGTGGATGCAGTTTGTCACAAAGGTCGCGGACATAGCCCGGCCTGCAAGTCTCCATCGATTTTCATGATTCTATTTCTGCTTGATTCCAATTTTACTCTAGTTGTACAACAAACCTCGGAAATTCGGCTTTTGCAGTGGTGGTACTAGCCAATCCTTTCAGTCGCTGCTCAAGCAGAAATTCTCTGCCGATTCATGTCATTATTTTTCTGTTCAATTAAGGTTTTGGTTTAGTAGGAGATTAAGGTAGTGTAGGACAGCAGTAAGCAGGGAATTAACAGAACTGTTAGTTCGAAAACTGCCATCGATATTGCAGGTACGTCGTGTTTCATAGTTTTGAAGTTAGGGAAGTTGAAAGGTCAAAGCCTTCGTGAGAACAAGAATAAACCATACATTTTATCTACAGCGGCGCTGTTCAGTTGAAGTTAGCGCTAATATGAATAGAGAATAACGGTGTAACCGAACGGGAACGACCCATATATTGCGGGTAGGTTCCAGACCGTAAGATTCCATTGAGCTCTCACATAATACTCACGGAATCAAAAGAAATAAAGCCTAAGATCGAAACGAGATTTAACGATAAGCAGTGGAAGATGGTCCTCCGGGAAACAGTAGCCGCACAGGGATCACCAGGGGCTATCACAAAAGAACAGAAGAGATGATTTTTTTAGCCAGTCATTAAAACTGCACGACCCAAACTTGACTTAAAACTTTGTAATAACCTAGTAGGTACCAGCTGTCGTTCGTACTCTGACCGATTTGCCATTTGCATGGGATGTGCAATGAACACGAATCTCTTTGTCGATTCGACTGTTTACCGAACAGAGTAACAGATCTTACCTAATATGTTGCAAAACGAGCTTGGAGAGCGTTAGTGAATAGGGTTCACAGACTCTGTTCGGCACTGGTCACAGTTCTCACTACCATTGTTTGAAAGGGTTCGCAAATAATGCTCATTTGGTGTAAACGGTCATTAACGCTTATAAATACCTTCGAACACACAGAAGCATAAAACAACAGAAAACAAACTAAACAGTGATTAGGAACGCACTGATAATGAAACGAGGCATGGAACGCTGATGGCACCCCAAGCTGTGAGCAACTAAGCTGTCACCCTTCACTTTGTTAGGTTTTTCGAGCTCTCTGATTGGTCAGTACAAAATATGTGATCTACGACCGCAAAGCATATGGTGCTCAAGAAACCATGATGCATAAATAAATATCTAAATATATACCTCTTTAAGGAAATGTTAAGATATACATGAAACTTCTTCGGTTGAGTTGTGATCTATCTGATCTCAATGCGATATTCGGCTGCGTGAATCGCAATGTGATCAGCGAAGGCTAGTGATGGGCCAGTGATTTATAGTGAGTCAGTGGATAGAACCATTTTCTCGGAAAATCACTGAGCTCAGTCGCTCGCTTACATTGTCCCTCCCAATCATTTGACGTAATCACTTCCACTAGCGCTCACCTGTCTGTGGAAGGTAATTTGCAGTTTCTTTCGGCTATGATAGCAGATTGCAAAACTGTGCCTTTTTTTTGAATTGTAGCAACCCCGCAGCATGAAGTCGCTCTAATTGCGGTAAATTCATTCTCTTAAGGATTTTGCTTCCATAAATTCAAAAGGGTCTTCCTCTCCTTCTTCTTTAACATTGTTGAACTTCTCTCCCTCGTCACTTCTCAACATTCAGGTTGTCCATATTCACTTTGGCTTGGAAATGTCATTATCAATTTCCTCCAATAGAACTACACAGAGAAATTAACGTAGCGTTTGAAGTTTTTCTTGATCGATAGCGTTATTTTTCAAATTGAGACATGGAGAAAAATCGAGGAACACTGACTGTTTTAGCCAGCCCAGGCTAAAAGGTAACAATCTACTCGCCCTTGGAGAATCTAGGCTGAATTATTCCAAGGTGTAATTATTCCTACATCTGACCCCTAACGCTTTGATGTGTACGAGATGCCACCATGATAGGGCCTTAATGTGAAGAACCCTTGGGAGAAAGTCCTATATCCATACAACCTTTCTTTGGTTAAGCTGTGATCTACAATGCGTTTCTTAAAGTGAACCGTGATCTTTGGCATACTATGTTACAACACATACCAGAGATGAAAAAGCAAAATCGTGGTAAACTGTAACAGTATCAAAAGCTTTGTGTTCGTGCAGACGTCAAATATGTTACAGTCCTCGAAAACTCTCTAATTTGTCGTCCATCTAAACACCATGAATAACAAACCAGAGGATCCGAACGATTACCCAACGCCGTGTTTACCACAAGTTAGCCTGAAATCGCAAATACTACTCGGACCTCGCGAGCTCAGGATGCAATCCATTGTCCCTTTCATCGCGGGTTTTTCAATATTCATGAAGCGTTTTCGCTTTTCGTTCGACCTCTAATCCTCCGAAAATGCAAATCCCAGCAGTTCCATTCGGGTCGCACCGTCTGACAAGCTGTCTACCACTCCGGGTCATTTAAACTTCTTTGTTTCTCGTGTCAGTCTTCTACTGTCCAACAATTAGTCACGTGGTGGTAGAAACATAACGCGTGGATAGCAACCAACGAACTTAAGTAGCCGGTACTCTAATGGCCAGCTTCGACTGGGAGGGTCTCGAATTCATCTGAATCAATCTAGTTACATCACAGAGGTTTTTAGTACGTCCCTGGGAAGTGAGGTTTCGTCAACAGGGAGATGCCAAATAGAATTGATGCAGGGGGACGTGGGGCAACCCTAAAATGAGCTACCCTCCACAAATCCTTGTGTCATTCTGGGTGAACTAGAATGCAAAACCAAAGTTTTTTGTTTTATTTTTAATATTTTATTTATGAGTAAATTCCTTTATGTTTATGTTCTTGTTGAGCTAATAAAAATAATCTTCAATAATTCTTTGTTCTTGAGGAAAAAGGAATTCTGAAACGTCCTTGTAATGCATGCATTAATTACTAATATTTTCTTGAATGCAGAAATAGCTTATAACTGACAAGACAGAATGTCGTTGATCATAAACCAGTCTGTTGGTATAGATTAGGATGAAGAGAGGGGACAGGAATATTCGCAAAGCTCGATCCAAGCGACGGCGTCACGCGGCCGGCTCGTGATGAGAGGTCGCCCTCCCCGCTCCGCCTACCGCAACCCAATTCGCTCTCATCGCCGAGCGTCGCCTATTTAGAGTCGGACTCAAACCAGAAAAGTGCCCAGAAAAACCGGGATTAGATTTGGGTTGTACGCGTCGAACAGGGAAAAAAACAACGTCCGACGACGACAACAACGGAAACCCCGGGCAGGAAATGAGGCGTTTGTCGGCGGTCACGTGACCCGGTCACCTGTCCGGCTCCCGCTGTTGGGTAACGAGTTCGGATTTCATTCCGCTTCGATTCGGTTTCCGAGGAAATCCGACGTCAACGACCGGTTTACCGCTCGACTAACGAACGTCGTGAGGTGAACGGACGGGAAAACTGATAACGAACCTGTAGGTGGTTCATAGGGGCCTCCTCCCTCCATAGGGCAGGTAAATCGGTAACGCGAAAAAAGGTCAACGGTCTGTGTTTTAGAATTGAGTCTGTTTTTAGCACGTCCTTTGAAAGTAGTTTTCATCAATACAAGAGCGCCTACTGCGAACCCTCTTAACAACTAGAAATTTGTGTACTTTAAGGAAAGAAGTAGGAAGCCTCCAGGAGGTCTGATGCGATCCATGTGTCACGTCGTCAGTAATGACAAGAAACAAAATGAATTCAGTAAATGATACAAGTAACCCAGCAATGAATATAATATGAGGCCTCCCACCGGATAGAATTTTTGTATGTGAACATAACTTTCCACTATGCTTAGAGAGAGAAATTCCGTGACGGGTTAAGAGATACATTCAACTGATGTTCGGCACTAATTGTTAAATGATCATAACTTTTCATTTTGTTGGGAAAGTAAGAAAGCTATGCGATCATTATATACTTTGCTATTGCCATCTTAAGTACTCCATTTTCTAAGTACATTTTTAATCGTATTCGATTCGTAATCGACGATTTTGATTAGAGATCTTTTAATTGACTACACGATTTAACCGCCGAGCAGGATTTTTGATAAATGCTGAGCTGGACTCGTTAGGAAACGGGTTATGTACTGATTTGAGAGTGAATATTGGTGTGCAAAAATACCTACCTGTTATTCGATCATTTGATGAAGTTGGTGTCCAAAACGTCCACAACCGTTTTTAAAGATTCTTTCACCATTAGAGAAACTTCAAAGGCTATGTATGGTCTTGTACCTTCATAGGCTATGTATGCTTCATATTACCTTATTCTACCCAACGTAACCCATGCTGTCAACAACGCGTCTATGAAAGTTTGCTCTCACTCTGAAAACTATTGACAGTGTGTAAAATATTGTTCCATTGGGTTACAATGAAGGGATACATCCAGCTAAATCATCATCTATTCAGTATTTTCACGAAAGGCATCGTTGGAACGGTCAAGAACCGGTTCAAACAATATTAAGTACCTTCCCAACATTAAATGTGAAATTACAGTAGTTTGAAACTCATTGTTTTCTCCAAACTTTATAAGTTCACAGTCAGTTGCAAGTGACAGGAGAAATGTATGTTATTTCATTCTTCCCACAAAAGTAGAGCCAAACATTATTGAGCACCTAATAGAGTTGATGTTTTTCAAATTTCACTTTACTGGACATTTTGCCGCGTATGAATGAAGTATTCAATATAAAATGAATTTAAAAATTTATTTTGCGGAGTGGAAAATGAACTCCCACGAAGAAAACGTGAAGAAATAGAAAAAATCTGATTCCCCCCCTTAAGTATTAAAATTTCAAAAAACTGAGCTCAACATCACTCAGAATGGCACAAAACAGTTCAAACTTGTTCAAATATCAATTTTGACAGATAAAATTGCGTAATTACGGGCACATTGGAGCACTCTGAAGAAGCGGACATCAATTTAATCATATCAAGGGCGGAATTCAAGGTCCGCACTTAGTCAAAAGGAAATGCTCAAGTGAAGCACTGAGGTGAGGAAGCTACTTGCACTGACTAAGGATATGCTCAAACAGGTGCGTGAAAAATAAAGTTAAGCCCAGAGTTAACCGTTACTTTCTCAAGTAAGAAAAAATCTTCACTCAACTCACGACCAAGAATTCCGCTGTAAGAGTTCAAATTTCAGGAAAAATGAGCTCAAAATCACTCAAAATACCAAAAAACAGCTAATTATTGTTGGTGTCAATGACAGGTACAATTCAATTCAGTACAGTAATTATGAACAGATTCGAACATTGTGACGAAAGAAGTGATGACTTGAAGCCTACGAGGCAATCACCTAAACTACGGGAGGACTGGATTGCGGACAGAATTTGTGTACTTGGCCTACTCTCATTGTTAGTCCTAAAGCCATTCGCTTTCATTCGGACTACTGAAAAAATCAATCTAAAAGAAGGGAAGAGTTCGTTAGACATGAATTCAAGCACATAAAGTGTTTTAATTTCAGGGAAAATTAGCTCAAAACAACTTTAAGATTGCTCAAAATTGTTGTATTGTCAATTTTGACAGATACAATTCATTAATTAAGAACACATTCGAACAATGTGAGTTCAAAGAAGTGATGAATTGAGGCCCACTAGGAAGTCACTTGAACGAAGGGAGGAGTGGAATGCGGACAGAATCGGTGTACTGAGCCTTGGCCCTCAGTCATTGTGCGTCCGACCGCCATTCCCTTCCATTCTGTCCTTCCAGACCGTCTTTAGATTGGAAGTTGTCTGTGAGTTGGCCCTTAGAAGTTTTACTGTCACTTCCCCGAACAATACGGAACCCTACTTCCCACAGACATCAATTAACTCGGCCAAGTTGGGTGTGGCACATGGCTCCCTCTTATACGATACATGAATGAATAGATCGTAAAGTTACTACATTTCAATCTAAATTTTGTTCAATGAGGTTGAGGGAAGGGAAATAGAAGGCAGTCTCTCTTATCGTTCTTTGAATATCTATTCGCTTTCGCTCTTTTGGCCTTGTAAGAGATTTGGGTTGAACAATCTGATAATTTTAATTCTTGCAAGCATCTAGTGTCAGGTATGATTTTGGCCAGATGGCGTATGTCCGCATTATGGTAAAATGTATTCGAATTTAAAGAATTTATTCTTGGGAGAATCAATATTATAGGCAGGAGGATATTAGTAAAGTTTCTGATTCACTCATTCACCCCACTAGAATTAATAAGACTTGTAATAAAACTATCAGACTACTCAACGTAAATCTGATGATGACGACAAGATGGCGAAAGCGCTTAGATAACATAAAACGATTAGGAGAACTACCTTTTAGTGTCTCCCCTCAATCCGAATAAACAGAATAACTGAATGGCAATCACTAATTCAATATAAATTGTATAGTTTATTCATTTTACAATACTCGTAAGTATGAATAAACTATTTGTAATCTAATCATTTTAGATTATTTATAGGAAATTAAAAAACGATTGAAATCTTGAAAGATGTAGAGAAGCTTGTTGGAATGATTCACAAGTAGAATGGCAGGGGCCAAGTTCAACTCCTTCAAAAGATGAGTCGGCATGTATTGAGGGTTGGTTTCGCTAATGCTGTAGCGGATATAATGATGACACGGTCGAGTTGAAATTGATGTGAGATAATTAAACGGGTTTCCCCAACTACTTTTCAAATTTAAGAGAGATGGAACGACTGGAACTTAGGAATGTGCACAGCGTGATGCACCGATTTTTGAAAGATGCAATTCATAGGGGATCATCTACAGTTTAGCCCGCACATTCCCTGAACATTTCATTTCCCCCCCGATTAATTCTAATAGGTGTTCAAGTGACAAAGCCTTGGTTTAGACGGACTTGCTAAAAACGACTCGGATGAAAAAAAAAATCGATGATTTAAGATTTGTATTCTCAATTGTCCTTTGCTGAATCTTTCGTTGACACAAAAATTATAAAGAAATTTCCGCGACCTTGGCCGACTCCAAAGAAAAACCTCAGATGACGAATTTAGATCGGGACGATTGAATGACGAACGCGTCATTCTGACTCACAGCTGTAACCTCGCTCCCGACAAAGAACCGAATCGCCAGCGAGAAACCTATTTTTCCGATCTGGTTGAGTCGCAATTGTCGAAAGACTCGCATTCACGTTCTATCGCGGAGTGTGAAACGGAATAGACGGAGTGGTGCCTTCGTTTCCAGGGATGCCAACATTTTTTATCAATGCCAGTGGATTTCCGTGTTCTATCCCGACGAGTCATCGGGATCGCGATTGTTATATCTACTCGACCTTATCGAGATTATCTTCGTTGACCTAGAAAACGAGATGAAAACAAATGAAAAGAGTAGGATTCGAGCGCTATCATCACTCTCTTTGTTCAACGGCCAGACAAGAAGTATGAAACCAACGCGATAACAAACACAATTGTTGCTAAATTTGTAATAGGTCGAATAAAATTGTTAAGAAATCCACATTTGCGCATACGAACAAGCTAATATTGATTCTCCGGCAATGATATTTACAGTGGGCCATCTAAGCCCTGAAAATTCCACATAAAATATGATGGGTTGCATCTCGAGTTAGATAGATTTGATAAGTCAAAACCAACGTTTATTCTATTTAGTAGACTTAGAAGACCTCATACCAAAAGTTAAAAGATTTAAAACTTATTACATTTTTTCAACTTCATTCAAAAAGTATCTTTACGCTCCAAAATTTATTAAAAAAACTGAATTTTCCCCTTTGAGGAGACGTTGGAAACCTGGCAACTCCCTTATTTTAGGATCAATTTAGGAATTTTTGGCAACCGATTGCAGAATTGTATGATCTACAACATGATGCGTGACATTTATTTGATGTGTTTTTCTGAATGTAAAATTGAAAAATATGTTGGAAGACTTGTTTTTTGTTTGAAGAAAGCATTGTGAAGGTGTAGGAATATGGAGTCAGAGGGGATAGTCATAAATAATCTGTTTCGCCTAGAATCTCATTTGGGGCCCCTGGGGGATGTACGGGGGACACAAATTGCAGATTTTAAATCTATGCACCTTAAAATTATAAATTTTGTAGGAGAGGGGGGGGGGGGGGTTTAAAAAAAGGATTTGCGATAAGTTGACAAATTCTCATTAAAAAAAATAATAAATGAAGATTATCTCAAGCAACTACATAAAGGCAAAATGAGAATACTGCAGGGATTTAATAAGATAGGTACCAACTAGGGGCGAACCGGAATAACCGTGGTTATCTTTTGGGGTTAGTTAGTTAGTACTACAGTGGGACAAGTCGTTGGTTCAATGATGTACCACCATGTACGAAAGTATGGAACTTGAGTTCGTATTATTTGGGTACCTGTTTATTTTGGAAGCTGGATTTTAATATGTTTTAGTGCTATCCTAGATGAACAAAACAGTGATAGTCACTTTATTGAAGATCAAAAATACATAATTTTGACATCCCTAACCGAATATAATCGCAGATACTATCCTAAAAAGTGAGGAATTTATAGGCAAGGTTACGAAGAAGCAGCGATCTTAATAAACGGCCTTGCGAACGTCGCAATCCTCCTCAAAATAATTCCTCCTTTGAGAAGGAAGAAAAAAAGGTCGACCCTCGTTGCATCACTTCTAAATTTAAATTGAACAACTCGGAGAGAACTGCTGGTTTCCAACGGCGACCTCGGTTATTTTTCTAGCTTGGTATCCCACCAATATGAGGGGACTAGGGCATAGAACGGACCAAAAATTATGTCATGATTTATTCAAATTAGAAACGATGAATACAAACATATATAACTAAAGTAAACTACAACCGAAACAACCTAAAGGTACGAAGCGGATAAATAGAATTCACAAGATGATAAAATTACTTGTAAAAAAGTCTAATATCAATTGTGATTATGTTTATTAGACGTTTTCTGTTGCAAATCACCTAAACTCTAAATAATTGTGTTCCAGATGTCTTAAAAAGATCTCCATATACAGGTCGCCTTCATAGAGCGTTTGGAAAAAGAATGAGCTACAAGGGTGTTCAGCTGATCAGAGTGTATCCACGTCTTGTAATTGACTTCTAGATACACAAAAGATGAAAAGATGACTTCGTCATAAATGAAGAACCGTGAACGCTAAAACTTCACTGGTCCCTTTAGGTGACACAAGCGATATTTGAATACCTACAGCGGTGAAATATGGTGTGTAGACACACGGACGTTTTAACCGAAGAATAACAACTCAAAATTTAACGAGGTAAAATTACACTCCTACCTATGCTTAACTTGTCCGCAACTATATCATATATGTTGTGAAAAACTCGGTTTCGGAAGAAACTATAGAAAGTTCCATTGGAATTGTATCAGCTGATTCTGATGCAGGAGTGTTAGGATTCAAATTTGTGCTGACATTTTTTCTCTGTTAAAGTACAAGCTCGTAGGGAGAGGGAACGGATGAACGGAAAGAGGTCAGAGTGGGCTCATTCGATTCATTGAAAGGATGTATATCTATAACTAACATAAAAACAAGTTTTATTTCGAAAGTTTTCGATGACCAATTTTGATCAATTTCGGACCAGTAGTTTTGGGGAAATGCTCCGGGCGGAAGAGTGCTGATTGACAAAATCAGCATAAAACAGTTCTTATGTGGATGACGCGAAGTGCAGTACTTTAACGTTATTCATTATAGTAAGTTGGACGCTAGCCAAATTATGAAAACACCAAAATTATGAAAGAAAGACACTACCACCGGGCGTGGGTCAAGTAGGTCCGGTGTGGCATCCCCTAAGATGGTGAACAAAGTTGTTGTTTGTATACTTTATAGGATGATTTTTTGATGTTGGTTCAGAAATTGAAGTAATGGAACTACAAAGGGAAATGGTTTAACGAATGGAACTCCCATTTTAATTGTCTAAGTTGTTTGTTTATCAATCCATAGACAAACAAACAAAAGTAGCTATAACTGCGGCGACCAAGAAGTTGTCAGAAGGACACACTTCGTATTTCGTGCGATCTAAGTTACGTTTTGGTTATTCTACTTTTCTTCCTCACGTTCGGCACAAAAAGAGATCAAAACTACATCAACGTAGAATCACAAGGTGTGGACATGGACACAACTCTGCCACCTGGGGGGAAAATCGATAAACACAGAGGGTCCGACGTTCGTGTCGATCCACATTACCGTGGGCGTTGGTCATTTTCGTCACAAAACGAGATGCCAGCTACCTTTTACCAGAAAATGATCGATAAACTGAGGGGCAGAGACTGGTTATGGAGAGATAGAGGGTAGTGGACGGTGAGTAACCGATATGACTTCGGTTGCAAGTTTGAGGTCGATTGGGAGATCTCAGGGGTAGAAAATAGAAGTGCAAAACATAGACACTCATACATAAATGTAAAACTAGAAGTAGGTAAGTTTTGGAATATCATTCTACAAAAAATTATACCTTTTTAATCAACTTATAAAGCTAAAATTTGAATGGTATCTAATGTTGGGCGTAAGATAACTGAAGAGGGACTCCTTTGAGGCCAAGGCTATTTGAGATGATGCTGCCTGACTGGTACTTCGCTTTCCAAATGTACCTGTAGGTAGCGAAAGCTTCCTTTCTAGCTCTACAATCCAGTAATCTACGTAGAAGGGTTTCCAATACAGAAATGATAATTTGTGTAATAATTTTAAGCGTTTTTAGCCGGTTGACAAGGCTTTTCCCCTGAATCCTTCAGAAGTTACAGCCAGGGGTTGAAATCGATATAGATATATTTGAGCTGCTTCAAATGAGACCATCATTTTGACACTAAAATCTACAAATAACTTAAGGATTGCCCCATTTCGGATCGAATTCGCCTGGGGATGGTTATTTTTGCTCGGGAGTTGATCCGATCCAGGACGAAGCTTCATTTTTCAATCCCGAGAGCTTTATTTTTTTGGATAAAAATGCAAAATCATCTATAAAAGGCCAAAATCGCGTGGGAATCAACTCTGAGACTCCATTTAAGGCCATAAGATATCCCAAGATGGACAGCCCAATCCATCTATTTCATAAACAAAGTAGTTGGGTACCTACAATTTACTTCGTGTAGGTAGTGATTATTTTGTTCAATTACTTCGCCAAATTATTATTTCGGGAGGTGCATGAGATTTAGTGTATGTAGGTTTGACAGGGTGAACATTGCGTATACTGCTCCGGGGAGTGAATGTGGGGTACCTTCGGTGTTTAGGTTGTTTACTGTATTTTTTCGCATTTAACATGTTTGCGGTTTTCTTATCATCATTTCTTATCATTCTGCTGGTTTCAATTTGCTATTTTCGTGTCTGCTATTTCGGCTTTACCTGAGGGATGGATGTGCCCTAATATTACTGATCTCCGTGGTCTAGTGACTAAAATATATCTATCGTAATAATGCTGTTGGACTGATTATGTAAATGAGGACTTGCAACTCAGGTTCTCGCAGAACTATAAAGGATTATAGCGCTTATGATGACTCACCACTAACTTCCATAAAAGGAAGAACATTATTTTTGTTTGGTTATCCTGTATAATAATATCTGGCGTCACCCTCCTGTGTTCCACTCCCGCGTGACTAGTTAGTCAAAGGCTAACGCATGTTCCATGCTAAAACGATCCCAAATCCGATAGTCTTGGGAGGAAAAATAACGCTCCAACCCATTGAATCCACTCCGGAACGTTATTGTGTGGCAGATCCGGATATCGATCCTGTTTGGATGGTTACTTTTCCGTTTTGAGAATATTGATTCCATCCTGAGGGAGTTAGGAGCACGTCTTCCGGATCGAATCTCCAACCCCTTCTTAGAGCCCTGGCAGGCAAACGGGAGTTGAAGTGGAATTGCAGATTGTGGAGAATAAATCAACCTGCACAACCTCACCTACTTACCGTAGGAATTGAGGAAGCGAAAACAAGAGATAATCGGTCAACCTGTCCTACATGACGTTCATTCGTCGTCGAACAGTGGGATTGGGTCTTGCTCGTCTCATGCACTCGCCTTTCTGGGTTACTGCGCCTCCCGGAGTTCGAGGACACGGCGACAGCTGCATTATATTTAAAACGCCCGCGCCCCATTTCACTATTCCAGCCGACGAAACGGACCTGCCTCAATTTACGCGACGGAGTTCAAATAGAAAATAGCAGCTGGCCCTAACTTGGATCACTTAAGCGCTATTTGCGGAGGTGCCATGAAATCCAAGTGGTATTTCAAGTTCTTGCAAAGAAATTAATGCAACTTACGAGTGAAATATTATGGAACTCTTCAGAATAAAGAAATTAAGAGTTCTCACGAAAAAAAAAAAAAAACGGTTCCAAGTTTTACATGTTCTCCGAATTTTGTAATTGCAGTCTAGATGCGATAAAAAACATTATGTCATTTATATTTCATCACGTTAGATCGATTACGTTCGAAATTGGCCACAATTGTGCTTCAGGTGGTTACTGCGTCTCCATGCCTTTTAATTGGCTTCTAGTTGTCCCGAAGACTGTTAATTCCGTGAACTCCAACCTTTACTGGTCCCTTTGTACGAACTAAACGATGATATCAAAATATCTAAAATGGTGTAGTATACACCACAGCATGGCCGCGACATAGAAATCCACGACTAAAATTTATCGAGATAGAGCACTTACCTACGCTTCCTACGAATATATAACATAAGTTTTGAAAAATTCGATTTGAAAAGCAACACCCAGAAACCAAATTCCAAGGCAATTATATTATATCAGGTGATTCGATCACTGCTGTACTTTACATTCAAGCCCTTAGGGAGTGAAGAATGGAAGTGGTCCTGGTGGGCTTGTTCTATTCATTGAAGGGATGTCAACAATAACGAACGTGAAAACTTGGGAGTTATTTTAAAAGTTTTCGATATTAGATTTTTCAATATTTTAACGCTGTTTCACCCTTTAGAATTGATTCCACACATGAATTCTACTCATCTTGACACGTAAAACAACAAATTTGAGAGGAGTTCAAGTTTTTCTGATTTTTTCGATCACCCAAAATCTAAACTCAGGAACGAAGCCTCTATAAAATTCTAGGAGGCACTTTTTGTTAAAAATCAGTTGTAGAATCGACTCTGAGAAGGTTAGTAACCAAAAATGTAAACACACTTTATCAACATATTGTGGTAATCTCCACATGAGAATGGAGAAGGAACGATTTATTGATTGTAAGTACAGCAAATGATCGAAAACACATCACTGGATTTGCATCAATAACTTTCGTAAAACAACACAACACCTCATGACTGCTACACGAAACCATAAGTCGTATTCGTTCTGCAATTCTCCCATCTTCTATTGAAGTTCTCGACCATAGTAAAGCGTTAGCCGTCAGCAAGGACAACCTTCAATTCACTTCAGATTCGGTAAACGCTGTCGTTAATTCGCTTTAAGACAACATAGGCGCCCTTAAGAAGAACACTGCAGTTTAGGATTGTGGTCTTTTCCCTTTCTTGATTGCATAGCCACACATTGTTTCCCTCCTTAAACTTAGAGCCTCACAAACTTAGAACCTCGTGGTTTTAGAGCAGTAATTATCCATTGATATCCTCAGCTCATGAATTAAGAGTATCCCTGGCAGCCATCTGCACTTTGGGAAGACGTTCCTTTAGTACAGATACATCCACATATTCGTCCACATCATGTTCACTAAGGCGTCCTCCAACCAGCATAACTATCTTTTGCGATGCTATCTTTGACGAAAGAACCAAGTTTGTATCTCCATTAGAAGAAGAGTTATCGTCTCGAATGAATAGACATAGAGTAGACGAGTGATACTCCACATTGATTTCCACAAACCGAATCTTGGGAAATTATCATTTTAAATTTTGGACCCATTGCAATAGATAAATTGTCTCCAAAAAGTATTTTCACTTGCACCAACTCTGGACACTTCCAATCGAGGTGATTCCGTCAGCGTTTTACGACAATCATAAAAATTTAGATGAAACTCTAGGACGCGTCGTAAAATGACGATGTCGATACGTAGTTTTATTGGTTGTCGGTTTTATACGGAGTTCATTTGGAAATTCAATGTTTTCTACAGAGAAACACGATAGTTGAAGAAATCGCTTCATATCGTGGTATAAGGAACTGTGATTTCTGTGGCTATTGTATGCAGAAATTACTGGTCTGTAGATGAATTATTAGACGGGGCCTATGATGCATCAATATTGTAATAAATATGCTAATGATTGCCATGAAATTCTCATAATGACTGCCAACAATCAATTAGCTATTTCATGATCATATTTCCAATCCGTACATGTGAAAGAGAACATATTAATTAAGCAGCCCATTCATGATCCTGCATCACGAAATGGGGGGCACCCAAAAGTTGCCTCTCTTATTGCACGGGCGGCATGTAGGACGTATGTGGAGACCTTCCTGCTGCAGGTGTCCTACATCTCTTGTCTGATAGATTTCCCGTCAGACCAACCTGCGGTACGACTTCCCCCGAACCATCAACCCACCAAGGTCCGAGCAAGTGTGAAGCTGCGGTACGCGTTTCCACAGGCTTCCGTGTTCTTATCACAACCCAGGACAGATAAATATCTCAACCTCACCTCTTCTCACCTTGCCAATATTTTATAAAAATACCTTATTTAGTGTATAATGACCCCATGGACTAGAAAATGCGTTAAGTTCCATTTTGGCGTATTACTTTCAATAATTAACCTTTACAATCAACCAAGGAACCAACATTTTAACCAAAATATGGTAAAAATGAATATTTCTATGAACATGGGTATGTTAAGTGTCATTTGAAACTATTTCTTCACGCTGAGTTGAATGCTACTGGTCCCGGTTTTACACCTTTACAACTTGTGAGAAATCTACTAAACTGTACTTAGTCCGAAAAATTGGAAAAAATTGATTTCTTAAGGGTATGTGGAATGCTATTTTTGTAGTACCCACCTATTTTTCAAGGGTCAATGGCAACTAGTCCAAGGCCTCAGCGTTGAGTCGTTAGGAGAAATTTACTTGTGGTCCTAAAACTAGTTTAGGTAAAAAAAAAAAAAAAAATCATTTAAATCGTGCTTTTCTTCTTCTGATTTTGAGCTCAATGCAACACAAACCTGTTTGCAAAAGTTCTATGATTATGATTTAACTTTATCCGTGCGAATATTCAAAGAGAATTCGCTGATTAGCCCACGGTCTCCTTGAAATAGGGAGAGAAAGCTGGATCATGTGTGGAGAACGTGGTTTGTTGCAGGTAAGTGAAGAGGGGGAACTTCCTTGCACCCCCCACTTCTTGCTGCAGGATCGTGAATGGGGCCAATCATGATTGATTATTCCATTGGGTCATTACCTATCTGCACATATGAATGATTTCCTATCCATCTATTACATATTCCATTATGGCAATTACTTATGTATAACAACATAGCCGTGGGCACACTTCAAAAAAAGTAATGAAATTCATAAAATACCGACCAATGCTTCAATCGCATGTTTACAGAAGCCAGAAGATAATATCACAATCAAAAGATTATATCATCGACCAAAATATTATACTACAATAAACTAGATTTCTTAATTTTCAAAAAATTACTTCACCAGGTGGTCGCACATCTGTTTATTTGGAGATGTTTAACATGTTCACACAAGATTATGTTGGTTAAACTCTTTGTTCGGTTGCCCTTTGATTGGCACACACAAAAAGCGTTAAAACCTAGGAATCCTTTCGAAACGGGTTTCCAGGAAGAAATTGTTTGAAACCATTGCAACAATCTCATTATCTTCCAAAACTCGATAATTGGCACTGAAATATTTCAGTAGAGCTCGTCAAAGTTTCGTAGAACAATTATCCTACATAACTTCCAAATTATCGTTCGTGCTGACGTTGCATTTCAATGTAAATGATTGTTATTGGACGAATTACGTAAAACTTGGGGAAACTAGCGGGATCACCTTGACACGTGGTCGCTCGCTCAATACCTCTAATCTCTCCAATATTACGAACAAAGGAAAAACACCCGATAGGCCGGGAGGGTGACGAGCCGTGAGTAATTGTTTGAAGAATTTGTTAGCACAACTTTCGCTAATGCATAATTCAGCGCCAACTTCGAAGCTTTCGTTAATTGGATCGATCAATAAAACCCGCGTGCATTTCCATAAGTGTAACGATATTCTTGCCATTGCTTTGCATGGTGTAGATCTAAACTTGGAAATTGGATCGTGTTAGATTCTTAGATATTGTTAGAAATATCGGCTTACACGAAGCCCAATTGGGATTTTGATTACGAAAAAAAAAAACAAAGCATTTTAATACATATTCACAAAACCAAATTACGAACTGAATTTGAATTAGCATCAGCTTTTTCCAACTAGAACATCTAATTTAAACATCAAGCACATGTGCATCTTTCACCATGAAGACTAAACATTTTCCATCAAAGTCAAAGGGGAACTTGAAACTAATTGATAGATTTTGAGCGTATTCAAATCAATCGTTTCCAAGGCATACTATCTATAGCCTCATATGTTAATATAACACATTTACAAACCAGTGTTTTCATGCGTGTTGATTGGAATGACAAAAAAATGGATTTTAGGTGGATAGTAGTTGGATAAGGCCATATATTTAAATGGAATATGCTATAGAAATTACATTTTAGTGTACAATAACGCACAAAACCGCTAAATTCTGCTTATGAACTCGAACGTTTAGGAAACGAACAACTTCATTGCGCGCTTGAATTAATTATTTCCACAGCACAAAATATCTATCTAATATCAATAATATCTCATTTACAGACCAGTGTTTTCACGCATATTGGTTGAAATGTCAAAAAATGGATTTAGGTAGATAGTAGTTTGACAAGGCGATATATTTCGATGAAATATGCAATAGTGATTACATTTTAGCGATCCTCAATGACGTATGTGTGTATGAACCCCCCCACATTTAGGAAGGACGGTTTTTAAAGATTGCTTCAAGTTCGTATTGGATATCATAAATAGGTTTAAGAGAACGACTTAATCGCAAACTTGAATCAATCGTTGCCAAGCCACACAATCTAATGCCTCACACAGATTACCTTATTCACAAAACAGTGTTTTCACTAGCTGATATGTCAAAAAACGGATTTAAGATGGCAATAATACCTTATATTTATATGGGAATTTATTATAGTTATATGGAATATGCAATAGAACTCACATTTCAAAGACCCTACGTGACTCAGATATACAAACAACGCACAAATTAGCCCACTTGGGCGTTCTTGACCCCCATTTAAGAAAGAGAGTAAAAGGGTTTCAAATTCGGGTTGAAACAAACAATCCCACAACAAAATCAAAATTTTAACTTGATTTTCGAACAATTTTGGTTCTTTGTCTGTCGATCATGATAAAATCTCGTTTCCGAAACAGAACCATAGGTACTTAATTAACATCAGTAACTGAGGTGGTGCTTGGAGAACATATTTCATTGCCGACTTCTTACGTTCTAATATTTATTACTTTAAATCGCTTATAACAAAAGGAGTCAAAGCCCTTTTATCGAAGGAATTCCGATTGACGGTTGAAGATTGAGGCCGATTGCTTAATTTCCATTAAACCCTTCGAAGTGTGCCGGACGGAACTCAGGGTTTTGTCACATTGAAGCTGGACTAATTATCCAGCCGTACTTCATTTTAGTATTCGTAAAAATTCCAGAGAAAATTGCGAAGATTGCTGCTTTGTATTCTGCCTGGAGAATTAAGCTAATGTATTAAGCCTGCAGCTTCAAGCCCATGCATTTTCCAGATATTTTCTAAGTGTTATTCCCTGACGAACGAATCTCATGATTCTCCATTCCCCGATCTATTCCGCTAGAAGAACTGCAGCGACAGATGCAACCGATCCCTCGCTCAGCGTCGCGTCAAGGACAGACGAGCCTGGCCCCTGGGAATAGCGTAGGTATGAAATCAACACCAGCAGACCTTGTGGAGCCTCCATGTGGATGTTATAGCTCTCGACAATTATTATCCAACCTCCCTCTCTTCGTTATTTATGACGAACTGCACTCGAAGAACAAATGCTCGTGCTAATCTGCATTCATCGAACGCCGCAAAGCGATCACCTTCACACGCGCCGAACACCCACCCGACTCATGATTCTTAATAAAGAAACGACCAAAGGAAAAATACAGCGATCCCTCCACTCGTAGTTGATCTAAATTATTGGTGCAGAACTCGATAAACATTCCTATGTCGTTGTCCATCAAGGATACCTAGAGATGGTTCTGTTGTACTATGAATTAGGAATAAATAGAACAATAGTAGAATAGTACTTACTTAGAACTAAGAACTAACTTAGGACTTCTAGTACTTGAGTAGAATAGAACTTACATATAAGAGGCAGATAAATAGGTAGCCTAGATTTTATGTACAAATGACAATAGTTGTTATATTATCAATCTCAAGTTGATCTATTGGATATTATACCCTTGGCTAGTTGGCAGAAGCATAGCTATTTTTTAAGTGGTGGAAAACCCAAAAAAGGAATGATTCTTCAAAAATATGAAAACATATCAAATAAATTGTATTTTACGTTTTAAGGCATTGTAAATATTTGTGATAGGTGCATGGTTGTCAGTGTTTCCATCAATTTGATTACCGATAGATACACTGTGTCCTCAAAAACATGTGTCTTCCCAGCAAAACCCTCATTTACGGATGAAAGATTGTTTCATTTAGAATTTGAATTTCAATAATGAACCTTTGTAATCGATCCAGAATTTATTTTTGAACCTTCCCTCAAAGTGGTTGGTTTACGTTCCGAGATTCGTAGATTTGTAAGATCACTTCGCCCGTTGTGGGAAGCTTTTTTCCCGAAACTACTAGACCTAAGTTTAGGAAATTCGGCTAATAAAATCCGGGATATACCAGTAATCTCGGTATCTTGATCAATCAACTCTATTTGAGAATTAAACTATAAAAAATCGACATCCCAAAAACATTTGATGTAACGGTTTTTCTTATTTGATTCAGATAGATTTTAGTTCCGTGAATCGAATGACACCACTTGGGTTGCTGCACGATCATCCGTGGCCCAATCATTTGAAAAATCGGGCAGGTAGACGGTCGGGCTGGAGTCCCGTTCTATAACGGGAATCTGGTGAGACACGTGGCTGGCGATAGGCCAAATAGCACGGTTTGATGCTATACGATTATACTATCCACAACTCTCCCAAGCTTGAATTCTGTTGCTAGCTTAATTATTGAGGAGGAGGGGGGGGGGGGGATTAATTTTAATTTAATGTTGTCTTCACTATTTTCATGTTTTTTTTTTTTTTTTTTTAATCCCAATTTTTGTCTAGCGAACCTTTCTGGCGCAATAGAACTCAAAGTTTCGAGTTTAGTGTCGGGATGTTGGATTCTGGTGGTGGGGAGGGTTGGGCGAATCCATGTAAGTGCTTCTTATGCTTACTAGAATCCTCAATTAAGAATTTGGTATAGTTTCAAAAAATATTCAAAGGTGTTTATAAGTATCATCATAAAAAAATCGGAAATAAGGACATCGCTGTATTGCACGCATTACTCACCAATATGTTTAATTTACATATTGAAATGTAGTTGGAAAGTTTAGAATGTGGTGCTCTTTTAATGTGAGGGAAGCTTGTGATGATACAGTTGCATTATAAGCAGGAGGTTTCTGAAAATTACCCATTACATGGATCAACGAAAAAACCAGTGTTGTATCGGTATTTTGGAGGGAAAACATTGCTGTTGTTGTTGTGGTACGCCTTTTTCCCATAGAGGACGTTATCTAGCTACCTGAGGGATAAAAGTTGATTGACAAACACCCTGCCAAAGTATACCCGAAGGTTGCATTTACCTCAAGATTCGTACCTGAGGTTTTACCTGGAAGATATCCAAGCAATTGATAAACCGGCCCTTACTAATCCAACTCATTTCTCTCGAATCACGTGGGAGTTGAGCCTATCTGCCAAACCCCCTTCATCACCGTATAGCAACTTCCCCTCCGGAGTGACGTCACTTCATCAGGTGGAGGGGGAGGAGGGGAGGTTCTCCCAGGGCACAGAACTCCCTCAACCTCTTCAACAAAAACCTCTTCACCTCACTTGCAGTGTGTCCAACCTTACAGCCATTCAAGACGGAAGTATTCGTTGAATATTCTACTGTTCTTCGTCAGTAACCTCTCAAAAACATTTCATTTGCAAACTTAGTTCAAGTTATTATCTAAAATTTCTTGTTCATTCTCCCAACTATGCAGGCATCTTAAAACAGAAAAGCTTGAAATGATTTCTGTAGCTCCACATAATATTGCATGTGGCACTAAACTACAGCCAATGAATTTACGTTTGTACATTGTATCTTGTCATGGCCAGGGTTGTGTTCATTTTCCTTTCAAGATGGATATATATCTGAAACACGATTGTACGGGTAGTTGGAAGGTATTTGTTAATAGATAAGTGAGTAGAATGAATTATTTTATGAAGTGCCTTGAAGACATGGTGAAGATTATTCATAACATAGAAAGCAGAAGTAGTTGAAGGATTTTACATTCACATATCGTATTGGACATCTTGTAAAAAGCATGATGAATCACATAAGCCTTGACCCAAATTTCACCGAAATCGGATGAAAGATGTAGGAGTTACAATTATTACAAGGATTATACTCGCACATGAGTAGACTACTAAAAGGGAGTAGTGAAGTTCAAAGAGGACCATCTAGGGCCCAACCTGCGCAGTCGAAGCCAGTGAACTTTTCATAGAAATCACATGTATGAAGGATAGTTCACCAATTACAAGGATTACGGAACAATCGGACCAATAGAAACGAAACCAAAATAGGTTTGCGCATGAACACATACAGTTATTGATCGGACAGCAGTCAAATTTATATGGCATCATCTAGGAGCTAACCTGTACAATTCAGGAAAATGTCATCGAAATCCAACTAAAACTATATGCAGTTCTGGGCATGATAAGGATTTGCAACGGATCTATACACAGACAGAACCAAAATTGATCTGCTAACTGTGAAACGCAAAAAGTGAGGATACATTTTGATTTTTAAAGGACAACGGTTCATCATCACCCCCATCAGAATGTTTTTAGGTCGACTTAGAATAGAAATAGAAAACTCTTATCTAAGTGACCACCGACAACTATTTTATTGAGAGTCCTACCCGATAGAAACAAATACGATAGCAAATCATGATTTAATAAAAAAGAATCGAAACATAATTAGACCACCTAATTGGATTTAGCAACAAGCACTCGAAAAGCATCGACGATAATCCTTCTCAGCCACACTGAGGTGGATGAATAGCAAATAGAATTCAGAAGTATCTAGTGTCATAAAGATCCATGAATTTCTAAGCTGTACAACTAGGTGACCGCATTCAATTGACATGATTAAAGAAACTAAATAATCAATTAATGTTCTCTTTACAACTTTGACGGTGAGAGAAATGTCATGGCTATGTTAAGAGGGAATAGGCAGGTTACACGCAAATAGCAACTCATCAACACTGAGTGCTACAGTAACAAGTGTGATTCGGTAGAACAATTGGTTCTGAATGTTTTGATACTATTAAAATTTATACTAGAAAAATCTAAAAGTCGTGCCGAGAGTTCAGCCCCAACTAGACCTGAAATGTGATTTCTGACAACTGTCATTGACTTCGGTTCAGTAGTTTCGGAGAAAAACTCTGGTCGGCGGACGGACGGTTTTTTTTTTTTCATGGTTGTTGGTTGTGGTGTGACCACTTTCATTCAAGACATCAAATTGGAGCGTATATTAGGTTTATTTTTCTTTTTTCGGAACGTTTCGTCCCGCAATGGGGACTTCTTCAGTCCTGTCATTATGTAATATTAAACTATATGTTTCCAACCAACATCATAGTAGTCAACATTCATATGTTATTGTTGACTACTATAATGTTGGTTGGATACATATACTTTAATATAACATAATGACAGGACTGAAGAAGTCCCCATAGCGGTACGAAACGTTTCAAAAAAAGAAAAATAAACATATTATACGCTCCAATTTGAGGTTTTTAAAAAAATTAAATTCTTGGATTTTACACATTTTGATGATTGATAGAGGGGAGGGAGTTCAAATGTGTTGTTTTCTTGGTCGATAATCATTGAAAATTACAGTGAATGTGGAATGATGAAATAACCAGTTCATCAGTTATCAGACTGAGTCAAAACATGATCTGCATCTTGGATTTGGATTATATGTGTAGTAAATAAGATCAAAACCAAATTGCTGATAAGTACGCACTTAATGGTGAGTTACATCGTACAATATCCACATGGCAGCACTTCTAGCAGAGTCAAAAAACCTGATGCAACATTAACTGTCTTAATTTCATAGACAGGCATCAACTACGCCTAGAGATGCAAAAATATATCATCCACACACAATATTTAATAGGAGTTTTACGTGAAATTGAAAGTTATCGACCCTGCAACATTTTTTCAAAGGTCCTCAGTACCCACCAGAATTGCATCTTGACGGACGGAGTTCAACGACTTTTCTGCCCGGTTGGCACCACTGCCCCCTCCGGTAAGGCGATGTTATTGACATTCGCCGTAGCAGTAAATTCAACAGCTCAAGTGGGGGAGGTTTGTTTTCCCTACGAAATACACCAACAACAAAATACCAACCGAGTTGACGAGTTCATGTTTTTCTCTGCCTTGTTGACTCATTGGCCTGAATCGCAGATAGTTTTTTTCTATTTTGTTGTTTCAAGGAATTTATACGCATCAAACAAAAGAAACTGCGTTACTATCGAACTCTTCTAATCAGTTTGATGTAATAGGAAACAATAACAATTGCGTTGTTTTCATAGTAGGTGCCACGTCATGAAGAAGGGGAATTTCAAACAGGATAGCTGGAACGAGAATTCAGGATGATGCAATATTTGATACTCTAATGAAATGTGATCGTCATTCTTCTGGTCGAAAATGGATTCAATCGAACAAACTTGTGCTATTGCAGGGAAACACAAAAATCGCAACCAATTGTATATTTAATTGACTAGGTACCGTCATTTTTAAAATTGAGTCGGAGGAATCAATTGTTTTGCCATAATCAACATGCACTCTAATAAAATATGTACTCATCTCTCTAGAGAGTATGTTAGGTAAACATAAGTGCAAAATGAATATTTATGAAATAATTTTTATTAAAGTAATTAAAAATGTAAGAAGATTCAAATTTATCGTTTACATTTTTAGAGGAACGTAAATTTAATCAAACCGTATTTAGTTATCTAGTCTATAAAATAAAAGTGGTAACTACCGAATAAACTTACTGTCAAAAACCATACCTACTACAGTGACGAAAAAATAAATAGGTAGGTACTAAGTAAATAAAAAAAAGTTTCAGATATCGAGGGTAAAATTGGTTGATGTACAGAGAATATTTCGTAGGAAACAGATATTTTCATGAAATTCGTGGTTTTTGAACATGCTCAATGCTAAAATTTCAAAACAATTTAAAATAAAATTAATACAACTGCAAATCGAGGGTGAAGTTGCAACATGACCTACCTGAGATAAGGCTGGACAGCACAACCTTTCTGAGTTAGTGCAAAACAACAAGACCCTAGTGTTTTTTGTTTGTTTTTTAAACATTTTCAGGAGAGGCAAACAACTGTTTATTTTTTCATGTTTTAAAACATTAATTATGACAGTTTATTTCAATTGATACTGCAGCTGCTCTGAAATATGTTCACTCATTAAGTAGCGCTGGAAATTACGAATCCAACGATACCAGAGAGTCAAAATGCAAAATGTCAGTCATGTTTTGCACCAATTCAGATAGGATGTGTTGCCCAGCCCTGTCTCAGGTAGGTCATGTTGCAACTTCACCCTCAATAAGCAGTTCTATTAATGTTGAATTGTTCCGAAATTTTAGCATAGAGTATGCTCCAGAACCACAAATATCATGAAAATATCTGTTTCTACCAAATATTCTGGTATAACAACCAATTTTAGCCATTTTATCGATTTTTCGTGGCTCCATTTTAATGAGAATTCAGAACAATGCCCTTCTGCTTCACGCTTAATCTTAGGAGCCATAGCAATATTTTCATTTCGGTAAAATGAAATACCTGAATAGGTATCGAAAAATAAAAACACCTGCCAAGTTGGTAGGTTGTAGCTGCTTCATTGTAGTCAGTATTGCCATACTGACAAGTAGAATTAGTTAGTAGCGAAATGTAAAGCAAGAAAAAGCAGTTTTGAGCTCTTGAAATTTGAAAAATTCAGTACGTAGAATGTCGTACAATACGTAACTTTACGTAGGTGCCATTTTAATGAAATATGGTTGAAAAAAGTATGATTGATTATCTGAGTTATTCTATAATCAGTAAAGTAATCTGAATATTACAGTTTGGGATAGTTGTACAACTGTAACCATCAACACAATTGTAGAACATGACAGTACAGGTAGAATTAACAATATTGTAAGTCCAACACATTTTGACCACTGTACTAACTATAATCAATGATTAGTTAGTCGGAGATTTGACTGAGCAAAAGACGAGCTTGCCCTTAAATTTGAACAATTTAACGGAGATGACATCGAGGTATAACCTTTCTAGGGTAAGAAAGTCCATAAGACATGCGCCGAAAGGTCCGACGTAAAATCAATCATCGAAGTAATTTCACGATTTACACACCAGCAACCAGTAAATGTCGTTGAGTGAAATTTTGGACCATTAAACGGTTACGAGAAAGCGTCGTACCTAAAGGGAACCTCAAGGGAAAGAGCTTTATCGATTTTCAAGTTGACGCTCAGCTGAAGTGGGGACATGACTTGGGCAGGTGAGATCACATCCAAAAATAAACTAGAAAAAAAGAAAGTGTATGGAAATTTTCGGAGTTCATAATTAGATTTACCTGAAAGTTTCAAGTGTTCTCGATTCGTCCTCTTGTGCTTCAGGCTCAGGGGAAATGTCGTTTTTTCTTCTTTCGTAGTGGAATATAACCGATATTTATACTTCCGTCGAGTACGGGGGACTGAGACCACTTAAATTTTTTTTATCACTTTTAGCTATCACCAGTAGAAAAAGACACTAAAAAATATTTTTGCGTGGGTGGGAGGTATTGAGAGAAAAACTGCAATTTTAGTCAGAAAGCGAGAATTTCGAAAACAAAGCAGTTATTCTGGTCCTCCCGATCGGACTGCTCTTTGTTTACTGGGCCTGGGGAACCTGATTGGAGGGGAAGCTCCGAGTTGTCAAGAGAAGGCAGGGCTGCCAACTGTCAGCTATCGAATAACAGTAGGCACAAGCGGTGTAGCATTTTTGTTAGGCTTACTATTTATCTTCGAGGTGATGGGTAGGTTTGAATTTATTTAAAAAAAGAAAGAAAAAGTTCACTATAAACTATTACTATGACATCTTCCAATCAAATTTATTTATTTCTGTACCTCCCAGCAGTGAGGACTTAATACGATCCCACACAAAGGGAAACATTTAGATTGTACAACAGTTAATCAACTACTGTGGACTGTAAATAAATTGGTGAAACACCTCACTTTATCAGAAACAAATTAATTACTACAATAATATATCTTAGAATTGGTTTGCAATAAACTATAATGGAAAAAGAAGTAAATTTAATTCCCAAAACGGTTGATTTGGGAAATGAACCGTGTCAGAAATTCGTTTAATATGGAAAGCTTGGAACAAAAGAGCTAAATTGTATTCCAATAGTGATGAATGCTCGAATAACAAGCCAAATTAAGTAACTCCCTCGTTTTTGAAGTCGGTAAAAAAACATGAGTAGGTAAGATATCTAGGTACCTATTTTACAAAACCTACCTGGCTTAGGATAAATATGGAAAACGAACATTTTTGCTGGGGTTTAGGAACATGTTCTATTTTTCTACGATATGATCATACTTGAATATGAATAAATATTGACAGCACATATGGAAATCTTAAACGGCATTTCTGTGAATCCCAGTTTAACAATGTGCTGAATGGAACAACTAATTTCAATTAGATTACATTTATTTATTAACTGCAGAAAGTTTACTGCACATTTAGGCAACACTTAAGAAACAAGATTTCTAAGTACTTAGGTATTTAGTAAATCATCAAAGAATAAGGACGTTTCTAAGATGGAATCGATCCTAGCAAAATAGGTATCACGGCTTGGTATGATAAATTCTGAATGAATCCTGAAGGTTATGATGTGTCAATATGATTACAAATTAATATCTTCAAAGCTGATGAAATTAATCCCGTGCCTGTCAATAAATCAGAATCACATTTTACCAGACACGGACAACCCGATGAATCTACCAACAAATGTTTCGGTGTGGCAACACTGCTCGGTTGTCAAACGGGGTCCCTTGATCAGCTGGTGGAGGGGGGATGATCAGCTGATTGGATAAACAACTGGAGTTCGTTCCCTTCCCCTCCACTTCCCCTCTTCGCTCTCAACTCCCAACGGCAGCCCGTTTTCGATCGATTCATCTCCCCTTCGTTCGCTGCTCTCAACTAACCCTGGGATGAGGTAGATCAATAAAATTCAAAAATGCATTCTATTGTAGGACGTTGTTAGTTACCTACAACTTGGCAAACGTTTTTTTTTAATTTTATTTTCTAGCCAACCTTTGGGTGGGTGAAAGCTTAGTTTTCACATTCGGAAGATTTAAATGTTTCTCTCTTCCAAAATCAAAATTTTGACCAATTTGAACAACTAACGTCGCGTCTCTCTTCGTTTCTTCGTCTGTCCATGTGTACGTAGATCCTTGTAGCCTGAGTCCTGCAGTTTTATCAGATTCAGTCCGCATTTCATTGTTACAGCCATAACTTCCACAATTTTGAATGAATTTAGCTCATATTATGAGGGACTATGCGGATAAGGCCTTTCGAGATCCCATACGAATTTCATCTCAATATATTTAGCGGTACGGTCTACGCATGCGCTAACTTGAAATTCCAGAAACAGGTATAACTTTCACAATTTTACATTTTCCGGCTTGCTGTCACACACCAATGATTAAACAGATTTTTAATTTCTAATCACCTTTCATCTCAAGTAATTACATTTACTTCAGTCTGTAAAATGTCACAACGAATCTTTGGGAAGTTTGACCAATAACTTCAAAATCTTTCATCTGAAGATTTCTTTATTTTCTATTTTATAATGGTGTCACTTTGATTGTAACGAGGAAGCTGCCGTGCCATCTCCTTGGCAGTGTATTTATATTGTATTGGCTCTGTGCATAGAGGATGGGAATTATCAAAAACCTGCTGGACAATTGAATAGCACTAAAATAATAGATAATAGCTCATAGATTTTGAGAAAATAACGAGGAAGGGTTTGAATAAGGCTATTTTGACATGAACACACGGAGAATAGTGATGAAACAAGGCAGATCCGATCATTTGAGGCAAATCCACCCATAGTTTTTATTGCTATTTTATTGTTCAAATTTATTCGTTCAAGTATTGAGATATGGAAATATTGCAGGGAAAAATAATAACAAGGACTTTTGCGCTATTTTAATGAGTCATTCAATAATTTTACTGCCCCAAACCGGGCATTGCTGGGTAATCCAGGTAGTTTCTACATATCACTGGTGAGCGAGCTACCCTTGTGGCTCATTTCGATTCAATTGATCTATGCTGATAAGATATGAAATTTTATCTCATTGATATAGAATATAGCCGATGGTTTTAGGTTTTAACGTGCCGTTGTGCTTGGATATTATTCGTACAAGATAAGGCGAGTAATCGTCAGAAATTACAGGCACACAAGTAAAAGTAGTTATTAAGATAAGCTTCTAACAATTGTAATATAACGTGTGGTTAACAATAAACCGATGAGAGTCGAGTATTATGGGTTTTCCCCGGTCATAGCGAAAGGGATGGGAATTCCCACATGGGGGTCAGAACACTCGTACAAATAACCCCGGACCAGCCAAATTGATTCTGATGCCTTCTCTTAATTCTGGTACTCTGTCCTAAGCCTACTCTGCTTTTTAAAAATGTAGCCCTAAATTCACAGGTGTCGTAGCTGCTCTGCTTGCTCTACCAATCTCTTAAGGTATAAGCTGTCATACTTGCAACTTCATCTTTACAGCGTAGCTGGGTTTCTGGGAACCTCTCCTCCTGTAAAAACGAGCTGCAGCAGAATCCCCACTCAGGGAATTACTTGCTCCTCGATATGCCATACCTCAGCCTGAAATTAATTTGGGTGATTTTGCTTCGTTGACCCTTCGTCACCCCTTCTGGGAAATATGTGAATCATCATGTTTAAATACCTGTTTACTACCAAAATGTAACTCTTCCAAATTAGTTCACCCGTTCAAAATTTAGCAACTCAACACCAAATGTACATCCATTCAAATTTGATGTCCCCTTAAATGCACTACAGTGGCAAAATCTAGATATCGCTTCAGAATGTCCCAAAACGGATTACCTCATAGCAACTTTTTATGGATTTCAACATTTTTGGGAGATTTCACAATGAAACCTTTGAAATTGAGGTGGAGTTATGTATTAGTAATTTATTTGACACTTGGTGGTTGCTACAACTACCTGGGGAGCGAGAGTTTTTGAAGGTGGCAATAAATAGACGAACGGGTTCGGACAGCTGGGTGCCAATTTGGCTGTTGTGCAACGTCTTTTCATAGTCGGAGCGTTGGTCATTGTCAAGGACGTCACCCAAAAGAGAAATTACGAAACTGACGATCTAGAGCGAGAAGTTTATTAACAGACTTTCCCCTTAGCTCTTGACCTTCATCTCAAAATCTTCAGTGAAAAAGAAGTTTGAAATATTGCTGCTACTTGTACGCCGAAGTAGGTAGCTAGCTTGGTTTTAACTCCCCCCTCCCCTTCCTCAAAAGTTGTTAGTCTACGTCTCAAGATATTCAGATTTCAAAAATCGAATTAAAAAAAAAGTCCGTCTGCCGTACAGGGAAAAATCATCCGAAAGTCAAAGCTGTTCAAATCTTTTTCTGGCACCTTCGAACACCCAAGGACCCCAGATTGAAGATTCGTAACGGTTTTTATCATGAATTTGTATTTCGGACCAGTATGAGGGATTCTTTCCCACCTCATTGCAATAAATGCCCGAAACATCAATTTCGCGTTCATTATTATAGAGATCTTGGCGAAGTACCCCTCTAGACGTCTTCCATATGTGTCTTGAAGTAAGACACACAAATTTAGTTTTATAAATTGATCAATTCTGGGAGCTGAAAATCACGTTATTGAGTATTATCTCGAAATACCAAGAAACGTTTCTGTTTATACTTGTTTAACACTATCACCTTACTTCACCTAATCCTCCTTTCTGGCAGTAAAGTCGTTTACAAGACCAGGACGAGGGATTTTTTCCCCACCTCATTGATGTAATGCTAAAAAAATCAATCTTGTAGAGATCCTGGTGGAATCAGTAGATAGATAGATTGTGGGGGGGGGGGGGTATTGAGGTTCAATTGAGGTTCAAAAAAAAAACGCTGCAAATTCTTTCACTGGGGTTTATTATTCAATTGGCTTGCGTGCATAATTTTAATTTATACTAAGCTTTGGAGTTTGCGTGTTTCACAGGTGATAGAGCGATTATTGAAGTTCAGGAGGTATGCATAGAGCACGTAAATCGGTTCTCAACCAAAACACCTATTTGGATTGATCAGTTGATGAAATTTGTGTGCCTCCTCTACATCGGTCTACCCAGGGGCGTAACGTACACCCCCGCAAACCCCGCGATGCGGGGGGCCCGGGAACGGACCCGCTCTACGAAAATTCGTTTTTTTTGTTGTTAAATTTTAAAGAATAAAGCGGAACTAACGATACACAGAAAAATTCCATTGTGTAACATCAAGTTTATAAACATCAACGGTAATGTAGGTTCATTGATCAATCATCTTTCGGTTTTATTTATAACCAGGTGAGGAAGGGTGTAAAGTAGCTAAGGTGTCAGAGTTGCGAAGGTGCGTACTAGGGATGGGAAATCGACATCGATATTATCGAAATATCGTTGTTTTGCTTCGATATTACGATGTTTTGCCATCGATGCCACATGTTCGACAATATCAATATATCGATGTGTTGGCTCCGATAACATCGGTTTGGTTTACTCTTTGGTTTGGTTTTCTCTTTGGTTCACAGAAACAATTCCATCTAGTCTGCTAGCTACCTAACGGGGAAAAAGAAAAATATTAAAAATCCTTTCAACTGCCGTAGTATTAGCAAATTTTCGAAGAAAAAGAAACCACTTACTGTTTTCAGACTAAAATGTTTGCATCAAGATCCGTTTTAAAGCATTCTAAGTCCACTGTCAGACACCAAAAACACATTCCAGTCGATAACTCGCGATAAAATTAAGATTAAAACTCAAATTTGCACAAAAATCTACCTTGGCTTTCAAAAAGCTATGTTTGAAGATGAGCACAATCGCTTCACTCTAAGGGGAGATTTAGGGCATTTCAAATGGGGGAATGGGGGAAACCCCCAAGCAGGTGACTCTCTTTTATAAAGGTTCTTTCACGCAGAATACGATGGTGAAATCGGATTGGAAATATTTCAATCCGTTCAAAGTAGAGCAGTTTGAAGATTATAAAACAAGGTAGATTGGCAAAATTCGCCAAAAAAATAAAAAATTCTTCAGCTTTCAAAAATTTTGAAATTAAAATGAGAAATGGGTATCACAAGTCAGAAAATAAAATTGTCGGTTTTTGCGTAATTTTTCCTCCTGCAAAACGAGTTACTTTGAAAATTTGCTCATTTCGGCATGCTGCGCCTGGCAGACTTGGCGTTGGTCTTTTAAAACGCTACCATTTACTTGGAGACATCTTTATGGGATATTCACTCACAAACGCTGAAACGAACAAACAAAATCCTGAGAATACTAGCAAGAAGCGATCGGTAGTAGCCATCATCGATGTTGCAGCTTCGATGTCCCATCCCTATCGTAAAGGTGGGTTAAATTGTTATATTATATTGTATTTTTAGTTAGGTTATCGTAGCGTATTGTACGATGACAGTTGAAAAAATGCACGCTTCGCAAAAAAAAAAAAAAAAAAAAAAAAAAAAATGGAGGGGCCCCGAAAATGTTTTGCGGGGGGGCCCCGCTGAAAAACGTTACGCCACTGGGTCTACCTTTGGCTACATCATTTAAATTTAGATTTGGGGAAGTTTGAACGCAATACATGTCAAAGAAACTCGTAAGTAAGTAATCGTGATTAGTGGAAAATTAGGTGCTGAAGAAACGAGTGATATACAAAGACAATTGGAAGCAGTGAGTCAATGACCAGTTCATTCAAGTATTTTCATATACAAGATACAGAATTGTTTGGATAAAGAATGTTCTTTATGTGTCTACCAAAAGAAAGGTTAAGTAATTGTCTTAATTCAAAGATTGCAATATTAAGCTGCAAACTTGGAGCAATTTGATTGATTTTTCTTAAAAATTATTTTGGTAGGCACATGTGATTATGTTAATTTTCTGTGGGTAGGAATGTAGGCCGCAAATTCTGTTAGTTCGAAGGTAATTGTTTTCGCCTCATAATGGCCAATAATGAATCTTTTCAATCGACCATTTTTGAAATCTAGATTGGGTGACACAATTCTTCTCAGCTAAACCACCTGAGTAAAAACACAAATTTATGCGGTTCGGAATGAACAACATTGTTAAGCACTGAGCATCATCTGGGCACAGTACATCTAATACTCCATTTCCATGAACATCCATTTACATACCTACATATTTAAACAACAGTGTACATACTACGTTACATAATATTTGAATTCACTGGTGTTTGCCTCAACTAGGTCAAGGTGAATGTGATAGTTGAAAGCTCTACTTTATTTTAATAGCTCGAAGATCTTACATTAGTACTTATGTAAGCGGAATGTTACTGTCAACTCAGTCTCTGGAATTTAAGCTAAACTTCTTTGCGTTATGTATTAGGTTGTTGGGAAAGTAATTTCGTTTTTAATTAAGTCCTTTAACGGGAAAAAACGAAATTACTTTCCGAACAACCTAATAGATGGTGCACTTCTGCTGTGCATTTATTGAATCATACCGATTGGTTCAACTCACACTATCAAACTTTTTCGGGACCAGGTACTGGGATGAAGAAGCATTTCGTAACTGCTCACCACTTAACAACAACTAATAGACTAATGTCTCCCTCTCACAGCTTGTAGACAAATCAACAAACTGGAAGATGCTTAAATACTAACAATAGGTTACTGGATTAGATACATGGAAATAGCTGTAAAGTATTGCTCACAAAGGTACAGTAGGTACACTGCTTCTGGATCAGATTGGTATCCATCTACTTCAATACTCCTGTCTGTGTTTTATTTGCCATACGGAGTTGCCCTAAGATAGGTATCTAGAAACTTAAAATATCCTTTCTTACGAGTGAAAAAGTTTTAATTGTTCTCTGCTCCGTGAACAACAATGTAATTTTCATTCACGTTAGTGTTTCTGTGTTAGTTGGATCCAAGTGCAAAGTTGAACAGAGTTGTCCGTAAACTTGTAAGCAATGAAGATCGTTCCAAGCACAGAGTACCAGATATAATATGTTCCAAGATAATAGGTTCCAAGTATAGTATGAGGAAAACTCTTCTCTGTCCTTCACGGTTTGACCTCTTTGCCGCTAGAATGCGTAAAGTTCTTCTTTTCACATGGCATCGCAGCTAACCAGAAAGAGGCGCCTGCATCTTTCAACTGAAACCCGCAACACACTAATGCAATGAAGGTTAGCCGCATACCAATTTGAAGGCGTTCAAACGGGTTTTACCCAAACGTCTACACTTCCGATTGATTCTAACATATTGCCAGAAACCGAGTACCGTATACTTGTTCTAGAATAATTGTGAGGTACATTAGCAGTTGATTCATTGCATTTTTTCTCAAATTTTGGAACTATAATGCGTGATTAGTTTAGTTCATTAAAGGCTTGACGCTATCTAATGCAGGTGCATTCTATTAGGATGAAATAAAAAAGTTCCAGTCATGTGAGCGAATTTTCTAAAATTAAATCAACATAAAATTTCTGTTAAACTCAGATGAAATTTGAGCACATTTTTGGAAAAAAATCCTAACTAACAATGTAATTACAAAACAATTTTTTTTCTAAATAATATGCTTCAATTTAAAGAATCTATTTTTCTCTTCTTCAATTTGTAGTATTTTAATCCATATTTTGCACCTTTTAATGAAATTTAAGAACAACGTTCTGCATAAATTGTCAAATCAGTTCAATTTTCAAATGGTCTGTTTCATTGTTGATAAAATTTGTTTGAGTTATACTCTGCATACAAATTTAAATTTAACGGCTTTAAGCAATTTTTTGCCATTTTGATAATTCTTTTGGTCCGATTTTTTACAAATAATTCCCTTTTTCGGGTTAATTGGAAACTGCACACAACCTATTCCAACTACTGGTGCTGTATCTCCCAGGAATTAGCAGAGTAAAATTGGCACTGGTCAATAGGTTTTATACAAACACATTGAATTACTCACATTTTAGAACGAATATTCATTTCAGAACCACACATTGATGTAATTAAAATGTATCACATTAATAAAAGCACCTGTTAATTATCACCAAATTATCTAATTAACAATAAATCAATAAACTGCAGTAAATATTTGTCAAACATGAGTGAATGATGTAGTTGTGATTAGTCTTCAATGGACGGATTCTTAAAAATATTAAGGAAAAGCCGACCTGCTTTTGCACTCCAAGTTGAATTTCTCCTGATTAAAAATCCTGATTAAAAAAAGGCCTGGTTAAATTTGCAAGTTTTCCTGAAATTTGACAGCTTCCAGCACTTTTTTGGAAATGCAGTTACATGTTAGTAGTTTCAATTTTCACACACACACACACACAACGTACTTACATACCTACATACATACATATATATAGTTAGGAAAAAAAATGAAATCAGATTAGTTTGGCAAAATCAATTTGAATTTTTGGCATACTATCGAATTTAAGATTTTGGCAAATTACTTTGAACCTTTGGCACGAATAAATTCTAATATTTTTGGCATCTCAATTTAAACTTTCGGCGACTCAATTTCTACTTCTGGCATACCACTTCGAGCTTTTGGCATATCAATTTATACTTTTCAGAAATCCCAACTAACCCAACATTCCACCCCATAAAATGATCAATAAATGTTTTTTCTCTCTCTGATGTTTGAACTGCCATTGTGGTCCTTAGGAGTTCGATTCGATTATGTATTTGTACTTGGCTTGTACGCAATTTAAGGCTAAATTCAAAAATTTGGTCAAAAGAATGTGGGGTTTTATGGCAAAAAGTGTTTTTCATTTCAAAATACATTTTGCTCCACTAAGTAAGAACATTCACCAGTACTTTTTCGTCACACCCGGTACTATCCACTCTGTGTATTGCCTCTTTTACGCTTTCTGAGAGACTCATCTGTTCACCAGGCCAATTCTATAGTCTTCAACTTATAATCTGCGTATTTCGTTTTATAGATTCAAACGCAGTAAGAGAGGGAAGGCGGAGTCTGGTCGAGTAGGGACAACTTCCAGGCGCATCTGTTTCCTCAACTCTTCTAATCCCCCACCTCTAGAACGGCAATTAATATTTCACATTCTGTCCGCCGTCGAAGGGGGAGGCGGATTCGGGATTAAAACTCCGTCCGTTCTCCCTAATAACCAGGATGTCCCCAAACTGCCCTTCCTCGGTCGTAGCGAAAGTTTGACTCAAAAGTCCGTAAGCGGCGTTACAGTAACGAGCCATTTGCAAAAACGACCCCCTTAAACACTTGAAACTACGGAATTATTGGATCGGAATTACTGAATTGTTAATCACAGTAGTTCGAATGAACCTTTTCGATCCAGCCCAACGGCTGTTTCATATTTCAACCTTTCAGTTTGCCTGGAGAGAAAAATTGACAACAGCAACATTCAGGAATCGTGTTTAGGAGCAAATTGAATTAGTTTAAAATGTTTTGATGTTTTCCCCAACATACTAAATTACCATCTGTACCTATTATTTTATCTGTTTGCCTAATTATAAAGACGACATGATGAGGCTTGAGGAATGATAGGCAGATATACCATTTCTACTCTCCCTAACATTCAAAACATCACACCAATGTGTTCAAAATATACTGTAAATTAATAAAAAAATGTTTTTTATTAAAGCTTTTTTTTTGACAAGGTCCCTTGAGTTACAGATTAGATCATTTGCGACGAAATTGTAGAAACTTATGTCAGGAAAAACAGAGTTTGTCGAAGAAGTGTAGTCTATTTCCACACAAATTAAAAGAGTTACAACGGTTAATTGGTTTTGACGGTTTAGCCATTATCAGTAACAGAACAATAACAGTTCCTTTGTTATCCAAAAAGTACCCCTTCGGCCAATCTCACTTTAATCAAGTATGCAAAAGTTGTAATAAAAGAGAAAATGCGTTGAATATCAGTTAGGAACATGCGTTTGCCTATCATTTGTATGTTTGATAACTATGAAGGGAAAACAAACTTCGTGTATCGCAGAGATAGGCGAATGTGCCCATAGAATCGTTTTCGATAGTGGAGGGCGGCCATCTCCGATTATGACTCCAGGAATGGGCTTAAACACCAGGGGCCTTAAACGCCCATTAGCCCTGAACAAATATTGATAGGATATCCCTCCCTTCAGCGAAACTTCAGCACACCATCAGCAGCAGTGCGTCTCCTTGGAGCGAGGAACCCACACCGTTCCCCCTTCACGTGGTAGCAGGGGAAAAGGAAATTGTGTGCGTAGGGAAACGGCTGGAAGGGCGGTCTCGTATCAAGGACCTTCACTGCTTCCTGTTTTGGTTATCTCGGCACCCTCTTGTTCCGGGGTCGCTCGTCTCCCCTCCCCCCCCCATCTCTTCTCACCATTAGGATGTGCCTGAGGGAGAGAACGTTGAGGGTGCGGAGTCATCACAATACTTGCTATAGGGGGTTGAGCTGTCCAAGGAAGATGATAAGGAGATCGCGACATCTGAAACCACCAGGAAAAATAGCAAACACGCATCATGACTACTAGCGGATTTCGGTTATTATATTTGTAATAAACTCTGCGGGCGGATCCATGATCATATTCTCTTCCTCCGGCAAAATGAATGATTGGAACGATCAGGACATGTTATAACAACTGAATTAACGTTAGGGTATATTCACATCAATGTATATCAATCAAGCGCCCTCTGGTATATCTTCAACACATCAAGGTAT
This sequence comes from Creontiades dilutus, assembly GCA_031894815.1. Classification (NCBI taxonomy): domain Eukaryota; kingdom Metazoa; phylum Arthropoda; class Insecta; order Hemiptera; family Miridae; genus Creontiades; species Creontiades dilutus. The sequence goes on from JAVIWC010004007.1 coordinate 2,025,201, forward strand.
ATCTTCAATGTTTCGCCTGTCCCTTGTCTAGATCCCACATATTCAATAACGAACCTTTTTGATCGATCATGACTATTTCCCAATACACTAACTACTACCTTTGGTATCATTTCCGGAGTATACCATCATCATTTTCAAAGCATACCCTTTCTATAAAATATTCGTCCATATGTATGCAGTATTCATGTACCTAGTACGTACCTAGTATTCATGGTGTTGTAGCAATGATTTATGATGTACCAGCCAATAAGTTCGGTCAGATGGTAGATGCTACCTTGCTGGTTTTGACTCAATGCTAAAGATCCAAAAAAAGCTCCATCAATAAAAGCAAAGTAAAATGATAGGGTGTTTAGCAAAGGGTCCATGAGCAAAAGTACAATGTGCGCCACGGGGAAAGAGTACAAGTGTCATTCATTATTTCTGTACACTCGTAGACATAAACCGAACGACATTTAGCTCGAAGTTCATCATTCTATCATCAGTAGCTGCTAAGCGTGTGCAAATGTGAAATCCTTGCAACAGTAATGAAGTTTACAGTTTCAATCCGAGTTTAAAGGAAGTTCCAGGAGTTGGATGGCTTAGGATGCAAATGTTCCCCTATGAAATTCATCACTTAGAACCTCTGATAAATTTTCCATTTGCGCAAATGTTATACCAAGCAATTGTCATTTCCTTATTGACTAATTATTAGTCAATTGTTCGGTGTTAAAATCGGTAATTATTACCGATTTTTACTTTTTACGCTACATCTTAGTTAACGATTTTCCCCTGTAGTTGGAATTCGATTTGGAATCCTCTAGTAATAAAACTTCTAGTCACGGAAACAAAGAAGCTATGTGGCTGATTCAACTTAGTTTTGGCCTAATTTTTGTGAATCTGCAATGTGATTAGAAAAAATCATCTTGGAAGGTAGAGAACAATCCAACACTCCTTAGAAACAAACATCCCCAATTCCACAGCAACTCCCAACGCCCCTTCCAATTTCTCACGTTAACGGCTACAAATTAAATCATAATTCGTGGAGGGGCGGAAGCAGAGACCTGAGCGACGTCCGTTGTAACATCGTTATTATTAATTATCATAATTCCTACCACAAAATAATTAATGGCATTCCTCGCAAGACAAACTTAACAATGGCCGGGTACAATGGGCTGCTAAAAGCTAAATATTTCTTCGAATACTGGAAATGATTTATTGCCCAAGTTTGATTAGGGCTGTTGATTGGGGAGCGATGGTGGAAGGGCTAGGTAACCACCTTACCCCGTTCCTCGCCAAGCTTTGAGATTTAATGGGGGTAAATTCCTTAGGTAATATCCTTACTCCGGGGGCCCTCGACGAAAGTGAATTATTCACTGATTCAGCAGAAAGGGCTTCCCCAGCCTTGCGTTTGAATTATCGCCGTGAACGGTAGGACGGATGCAAGGAGGGGGAATTGCCACAAAACTGAGTGGCACGGGTGAAGTTGAACATACCAAACCACGAAGAGTTTGAATCGCAAGAAATAACTTCTGTTCGTGACTAAGAATGAAAAACTTTCCCTAAGCCCAAACTTTCAAGTCTTACCTTCTAATCTTCTTTTAACTAACCTTATATACATAATCAGTTCTTGATAAGTACCTAATAGTTGAAAGAGGAAAACATTCTTTTTCGGCAGCATGAACTCATTGGACTGCATCTTAAAATTTAAAAAAAGTGATCAACTTTCAAACAGTATTCTTAGTTAAAAAATTGGGAAAACGTCAATAAATAACTTGATTCATCTTTTTGGTTTATTATTCAAAAATAAACCATTGTAATTGCTCTTGAAAACAAAATTTTAACCCCCCTGAAAATTTCATGGTTCACGTTTCAAAGGGTGTAGAATCCAAATCAGCAATGAACAATTTTTCCGTCCGTAGCACGATTTCTCCCAAACGGCTGGAGCAAAAAATATGAAATTTTCAGGAAAAATCAATATTGGCCCGACAACGCCCCAATTCTTTAGCCAATCAATGAATAATAAAAACCAGTGAATGAATTTGCAGCGTTTTTGTAGGAAAATTGCCATTAAAAATTTTAAGTTACTCGAAAAACACTAAAAAAACGATGCAAATTATTAGATAGCGGTTCATTTTTTATGCATACCCTTCTACGTTTTAGTCTTTGATGCATATCTAATCCCGGCGATTTCTTGCCTTGTGTTCTGAATCCCATAAAAATAGCTCCATTTATTCTTACCTCCTTGGATCGACCAGGAAACAAATTAGCCACAAGGGTATTTCAGCTGATCAGTTTGTTTCGACACCTTGTAATTTAATTCCAGATGTTTATTGACAACGTCTTCAATATAACTCCTTAAAAACTAAAATACTACTTGTCCGTTATGTGATCATTTGGGGAAACAAAGATCTCGATGTATTTCCTCATTCTGTTGAATTCCTTTCTTTAAAGTAGAGATATAATTCAATGGTGATTTCTGGTTGTATGATTTGGGATGAAGGGCTTTGAATTGATGATTAGTTTGTTTATAAATGGAATCAGATCTTGTATTCTAGAAACGGTCTTTTAACGCAAGGGGCGATGAGGAAATGATTCCTAGATTATGATGAGAGGGGGCTTTAATGTTTGAGCAATATCCTCTGGATTAGGGCCCAGGAGTCAATGATCCAGTAAATAAGAAATGGAATGGTATAGATTCTTGTGACTGCTAGTGGGGCTGGTATTCGAATGAGAGAAAATAACGCGTTTTGAATAGTTACTTTATTCGATTGGTCTAAAAGCTGTGGTAATGCTGTGGTAATTCGTTCTGTGTGACCTACCTGGCTGGTCTTGGTTGCGGCTGATGAGACTTGCTTGATTTCTTGACAAAATACTACTGACCCACTAACCGATTATACTTGACTCAATACGTCACTGTGTTATTCCGAAAGAACCTAATCATCACGTACAGTCGATTAATACGTGATCGGCTCGTAGAGACCAAAAGCACTTGGCGCAGATTCCGTGATGTTTAACAACAAACAGCAAGAACATAAGAAGAAAATTAATAACAATATGAAGCTTCAAAACGGAGATAATTTCAAAATACGAATCAAATTTTTGATCAGCTGCACGGAATATTTTAGCTAAATTTTGTTTTTTGGTGTGCTGAATCCAAAAATGACCGCTATTTTCCTCCATCACGTACTTGCAAATTAGGGGAGAGGGGGATATAAAAAACGAAAACGTAGAAAAAACACCATAGTTTGTATTGTCTATAAACTCAACATAAAAGAAAGTATTTGTTTACTATTCAGTACAAAATGCTCAAAAACTTCATTCAGTTTGCTTGTGGAACCTTTTTTTTTTCTTTGATACTTCGCCGCTCACGTTTTTGTGCTCCAGCATTCTCCGTATCCCTCTTGAGCATCCAACAATAATCAGCTAGCAAATTGACGTTCCATCGTCCTTGGTAGCGTTTTTCCATATCCTGAATGTCTTGGTGAAATCTTTCTCCTAGCTCTTCACTAAACGCGCCCAGGTTTTCTGGAAAGTATTCCACATGGGAGTGTAGGAAATGAACTTCTAGGCTCATGTTGCATCCTTGAGCTTTGTAGGCAGCCAACATGCGATTTACAATTGTTTTGTAGTTAGGGTCTTTCGTATTCCCTAGAAACTTTTGCACTACATACAGCACGGCATCCTGACTTTTCAGAAAATCAAATAAACGACGCGTTATAACATGATTTTGGGCATCCTTACGCTTCTCCTACTTCAAAAATATCCCACTCCCTTCTTCCCTACCCCTCTCTTTCATTTCGTATCAATCCTGGGAGTGACATGAGAGTGAAAAAATGCATGAAATTCATAAAATTGACAACTTGGAAGCAACTACCAAATTGGGGTTCAACGCTGAATAACACCGTATGTGGTATTCAAAAAACCAGTTTTGCGAGAAAACTAGACGTGATGGAATTTTTTGAATACTTTTTTCGGTTTTAGCATGCAAAATCCATGGGAAACAGTAAACAAATCGTATGCGGTTTTTTGGTTGCAGACCTGTATTATTGAAGTTGAGTAAAAATAAATTGAATCAATGTGGCTCATTCACAATCAGTAGAATGCTATAGTGAACAACTGACACAGATTGGCAGAAGAGATCGATATACTCATTAAACAATTGGCCCATCAGTTGTATCCTGCATGCCTGACGATGTTGGAGATAGTTAGTGGGGGAAAGGAGACCCAAAAGAGGCTATCCGAACGGGAGCCAGAACGAGGGACGAGGAAATTCATTAATTACACTTCGCTAAATTGTAATCTGCACACTATTTTATAACAGAACGTTTCAAAAGTTTTTGGACTTAATTATGCTAAAAAATTGACACAAGCGTGTTGGTTTGGATAGTGGGTTAGCGGTTAGGCGTGGGATATAAGGTTACAAAAGCGAACTCAAGATTTTGGGGGATCAGCATTAATATACATAAATTTCGATTCTTAAGAAACCATATGAGCTTTCTAACATTTTTGCAAAAATTTGGTTTTGGGTCAAAATGTTGCTCTCCTTCCACATAAACAAGTTAGTTTGGCTTTGCGACCTCTAAAAAGTGCTCAAAAACGATAAAACCTTCGCATGTGCTTTTTGAAATTTTTGGACGACAAGAGTTATCCCAGGTACACAACTTCCACTTTTCATAGCTTTTATTTAATTAGCTACCTACTATCTGATTTTTGAGAATATTATCGTGTATCGTTTTAAGTTGAGGATAGTGAATAATAATGAGGACCAGTACGAGAGTGTGAAAAGGAAGGAAAGCGATTGTTTAGTTACCCACGTGCTGTATTTTAGGCTCTGAGAGTAAAGAGTTTTTTTTTACTCTCCTGTTAAGTTCCAAACTTTAGAATGCGCATGTAGCTTTTTAAGCGACGATTTGTTGCTTATAATATTTACTGTACCAACATGTTTGTAAAGCTTCAATATTGAAGTAAATAGAATGGTAGAAGAGTCCCGAAGAGTCATTGCACTCAATACTAAGTTCCAAATTAGCTCAATAACGTTGTCGGAGCATATCAAAATTTAAGCTAGGCGGTTAGTGCGATTCACATCAATTACCAAGGTAAGTATTTATAAGCTCCTTGCGGATTTGAAATGGGTTTTCAACGCAGGTGGGGGGAACCTCCCTCGCTCCGCGACCGAAGACATATTAGCAGAGGATTTCGAATGACAAGCGAAACAGCGGGAGCAATATCAACGGAGAAACGGGCAAACCAACAGAAGGCGCGGTTAAGCAATAGCAACTAATTAACAAGGGAACCCCTCCCTGCATTAGTAGGAGTTGGAAGGCTCCAGAGTTATGTCGAGATGGTTGGTGAGACGTCCCAGGAGGATGGAGGGGGTGCAGCTAGGAAGCGTCGAAGTGACGGTGCTGGAGTTTGAGTCGGGGTTATAACCGGGAACTAGGATGAGGTGGAGGAGGAGGGGGAGGGGTGTATTTAATAATCCAGACATCCTTGATTAGGCAGATTTAATTATTGTCGTCAAGGTTTAGGAGGAGGCGGGGTGTTTGGCTGGAGGTTCAGCGGTATCGAAGGCAGAAGACCGTTGGAGGTGTTGAAATTCATTTGGGAGCTGATGACATCCGAATAGAATCAGCAGATTCCTCTAGGACACTTCTAGGAACCGAGGTATGATGGATCATTCTGCGAACCGCTTGACTAGAAAACAATGATTTGAAGTCCAACATACAACATTTCCAATGAAAATAAACGTTTTTCAAATTGGAAAACTTGTAATTCTAGCGGGTCTGGGGTACCCTCCGTGTTCTGAGGGTATTAACTGACTCAACCCTTGAAAGGTGTCACAACCCCGTATCAATCACCTTGTCACAAGATAGCAGAACGAGGTTACGAACAATTGATCCTGTATTTTATTACTGTCCTGACGCCCCATTATCCATAATTGGCAAAAACATTAAACAATACCCCTCAAATGTTAATTATATTCCCCTGCCTTACAAATTGCCAGCCAACCCCCCTTCCCCAACAACTCTTTACAAGTAGGCTTCGAGCTTAGTAAAATTTTGGGAAAAAATCGTGGGTGAACACATATGACCAGTTTTCAGACCGTTCTTGTCTTCTACTCAATGTAGACCAACTTCGTTTTTTCAGTGGAGAACTCCTTTTTTTATTTTTAGATTTTTATTCTAATTCAAATTTGACTTTCCAATCGATTTTTGTTTACTATTTTCAGTAACAGATCAAGAAATAATTGATCAAGAAAACACAATTTTAACCCCCTTGCAAAATTTGCTGTTTTACGTTTCAGAAAACGTGTGAACGAAAGTTAATGAAACTTGAATAAAAAATCACATTTGGGGTCTAATTGGGACGGGATTCTCGAAATCGATCTCAGTCAATCCTAAGGGTTGAAATGGAAAAGCTGACATTTTAGAAAATCTAAATATCAAAAACTTTTGAGAAAAAGCAATATTGTTTTATGTTCGTCATTGATCGACAAGCCTTTAAAAAATCGAACGGTCGCTCTCAAACCGCTTTATGCTCATTCGTTCGCTCTCCCTAAGGGCTTATACTACGACAGGAATGTGGATATAGAGGAAGAATAAACGAGAATGTGAACCGACATAGAATCTTGTAAGGATTGCATCAGCTGATATAATTGCTGTGGAATGTTGTTTCAAGAGTTCCTGTTGAAATCGAGTCTTTCCAGTCTTAGATAATATAATAGTGGACAAATGAATAGTAGGTAAGTGTTTAATTTTACCTTGCTGAATATCGGTTGTTCTGCTCGTGATTCCTATGTCGTGTCCGTATACAGCACACTGCAAATTCTGGGTATTGGCATTCTATGTCCTTGCTTTCAGAAAATATTTGAATGGTTGCTTCTACGAAAATCTGATGAGCGCACTTCTGAGTGAACCAAAAGGCTGTTTTCTGTTCTGATTAATCTAGAAAGCTGAAATTTTATTGGTTACACTATGATTTAAGGTAGATCGAGGGCTTTCAAAGACTCATGTTGAAGAAAATGGAATGACCTGGCACTCAGAGATTCGTAAGCTTCAAGTTTTGACATCAGCTTTTATTTCGCACAAAGGGTCTAGTAAAGGTTGTTGTTCACGAAATTATATTTAAGAACAAGTCGTCCAACTGTCTTTAGACATCAATTACGAGATATGAAGTACAATGATCAGCTGAATTCCCTTTTGGCTTATTTCGTTCAAAATCTAAATGGTGCTCTTTTTAGAATATCCAGTAAATCTCATCTCCATGAGAAGTCTTGTCTCATTCTCCGCCCTCCTCGCTAAACCAAGTGCGTTCCTGACTGTCAGGGAAAGAAGTAAGTGAAGTCTCTGAGCGAGAAGGTTCCCAACCTAATGTATGCAAAGTTGATTACAAATACGCCGACTTGGCCGAACGCGTAACTGGATTGAGAAGCTCTTCCCCACCTTTTTTCCCCCTCCTCCAAGAAGATGCATTTAACCGACCTATTGAGATAACCCTCATAACCATAACTCTGAGATGAGAATCCAATTACTTCGGCAACTTGATAATTTCGTTACGCAACGGGAACATTGGACGTGGCTACCGAAATAAACTGTCTCGAAGGGAAATAGGACTTTGAATGACTGAATTAGGAGAACATTCCGGTGATGGATGTCGCCGAAATATAAATGATAATTTTGTTACCAACTCTCCGAGTAATTTCAATAAATGATTAGGCATTTCATTGAATATCTTGGCAAAGGATCTTACCAGTCTGCAACATGAGGCTTACTTATTACATGCGATTCCCCAGAATGGCTTTCGAATCCTGACCAGATCATAAACAGCTGGTTGAGGATGAGGTAATTGACTATTAGGCTATCTTCTTCACTTTATTTTATATCACATGTTCCTACTCGTTTCACCTTTTCTTACAAGGCATCATCAGGGAGTGACTGGGGTGTGAAGTCGTTATTCAGAAATGAGAGGGAGGAGAGGTCTTCTCAGATTCTAGCGTTTGAAAATGAAAATACTGCCCAACTTCCTCCGAAATGAGGGAAAGGGGAGCTCTTGTCAGATTCCAGCCTCGAAATACCTCCTAAGCATTTGACACTGAAAATACTAAAACGATGTCTTTGTGTGTTCTAAGAAGTTTGTTTTTCTTTTATTTTTACAGGAGAATGGCATCACATCGCCGGATTTATGATTCAGCGGATCTGAAAGGGGCTGAAGACCTCACGGCTGCTCTTTAAGAGAAAAATGAAGACGACGTGCCATAAAACCAATATGGAGCTGATTTCGAAGGTATCTTCCGAGCCTCTTCATCCAATTTTCATTCAGTTTTGCAAAATAAGTGGAATTGTTTCTCGTTGCATTATTACTGTATTTCGAATTGGAACCTCGGCAGTCATTGATCTATATGTTCAAATAAATTTTTCTTATTCTCAAACATTTCAATTTTTTATTGAGTAAGTACATCACCCATCATTGCAATATGTTCAATTACATTTTTCGAATATTTGAATTTTTCGTTTTAGTTGTATTCTCTCAACGCCACTTTTGGGCAATTTATTGACGAAAAGTGAGGGTGTACTATGCCTCTAATCAATAACATCTTGGTCATACGCTATATTTTCTGCTCATTTTCATTTATCACACCTCGCATTTGTAACTGTATCTCTCTTCTCAAATTCTAGTATCCTAATACCTTCAAAGCGTTTGAAACTGAAAATACTGCAATACTTCTTGAAAATGAGGGCGATGAGAGCTCTTGTCAGATTCTTCCCTCCTAATACCTCCAGAACGTTTGACACTGAATATATTGCCCAAATTCTTCAGAAATGAAGGCAAGGGGAGCTCTTGTTAGATTCTGACCTCCTAATACCTCCAGAACGTTTGACACTGAAAATACTGCCCAAAATCCCTCAGAAATGAGGCCAAGGGGAGCTCTTGTTGGATTCTGACCTCCTAATACCTCCAGAACGTTTAACACTGGAAACACTGCACAAAATCCCTCAGAAATGAGGCCAAGGGGAGCTCTTGTTGGATTCTGACCTCCTAATACCTCTAGTACGTTTAACACCGAAAATACTGCCCAAATTCCTCAGAAATGAAGGCGAGGGAGCTCTTGTTGGATTCTGACCTCCTAATACCTCTCCAGAACGTTTAACACCGAAAATACTGCCCAAATTCCTCAGAAATGAAGGCGAGGGGAGCTCTTGTTGGATTCTGACCTCCTAATACCTCCAGAACGTTTGACAACGAAAATACTGCCCAAATTCCACAGAAATGAAGGCAAGGGGAGCTCTTGTTAGACTCTGACCTCCTGAACACGTTTGACACTGAAAAAATTCCCCAAAATTCCTCAGAAACGAGGCCAAGGGGAGCTCTTGTTAGATTCTGACCTCCCAATAACTCCTAAGCGTTTGACACTGAAAATAATGCCCAAAATTCCTCAGAAATGAGGCCAAGGGGAGCTCTTGTTAGATTCTGACCTCCTACTACCTCCAGAACGATTGTCAATGAAAATATAGCCCAAATTCTTCTGAAATGAGGGGGAGGAGAGCTCCTGACAGATTCTACCGTCCTAACACCCTCCAAGGGTTTGACACCGAAAATACTGCTCAAATTCCTCAGAAACGATGTCTTTGTGTGTTCTAAGGTGTCAGTTTTTCGTTATTTTTACAGCAGAATTTCATCCCATCTTCGGATTTATGATTCAGCGAATGTGAAAGGGGCTGAAGACCTCACTGCTGCTCTTTCAGAGAAAAATGAAGACGACGTGCCATTAATTTCTCTGTTTGTGGCATAGCATGTCGATCTGTGATAAATACCACCGAGCACATGTATGGAGATGATTTTGAAGGTATTTCCCGAGCCTTTTCATCCAATTTTCATGTGGTACCTTGTTTTGAAAAATAAGTCGATTTGTTTCATGTTGCATTGTTACCATATTTCGAATTGAAACCTTGGCCGTCATTGCTATGAGTACGTTCAAATACATTTTTTTTATTCTCAAACATTTCAATTTTTTATTGAGTACATCACCCATCATTGCAATATGTTCAATTACATTCTTCGAATATTTGAATCAACCCCACTTTTGGGCAATTTATTGACGAAAAGTGAGGGAGTACTATGCCTCTAATCAATAACATCTTGGCCATATGCTATATTTTCTGCTTATTTTCATTTATTACACCTCGCAATTGCGACTGTATCACTCTTGCCAAATTCTGACCTCCTAATACCTCCTAAGCGTTTGAAACTTAAAATACTGCCCAACTTCTTGAAAATGAGGGCGAAGAGAGCTCTTGTTAGATTCTGACCTCCTAATACCTCCAGAACGTTTAACACTGAACGAACAACGTACTGCCCAAATTTATGAGGTATTATACCGATAGACTGAAATCTCCTTATCCGTGAGTAGTATCCCGTTTCGAGAGTATGTTTGATGCACGTACTTTCTGGTAGTAGTTTATATTTTTCAGCGTACCTAGGTCCGTTTTTGAGTATCAGGGTTATTAGAAGGTAACGGTCGGTTCTTGGTAACTTTGTTGCCAATTTCGCAAAATGCTCTACCGTCCTCTATCCCAACAGCATTGAAATGAACAATGTGTTTTTCTCTCTCAGCTCCCATCAAACCGCGACGTTGTTCGCGGAGCAAAATTAAATTCCATTATTCGCGGTTAGTGGAAATGATAGCGAATAGAACTCATCTGAGCGGAATATCGCCCCTCGAAAAATCTTTCTGAAAATCCGCCTTCATTGGATTCATTAGCCGGGACGTAATTTTCGCGAACTGTCCACTTTCCGGAGCGCCGACGGACATTAATTTAATATGGAAGTCGTTCTATAAAGTGGAAAACCAGGAGGGGAAGAGGCGAGAGGGGAAGCTTGGAGAGTAGAAATATGCGCCTGACAGTTAAATAAAACGTTTTCTGAAAGGATGGAAATGAAAAGTGGGAGAGTGTAATTACACCTTCGTCTCAAAGAAGGTTCTGTTTATTAGTCTGGGAATTGCGGCAGGGACGAGTCCCGACGAGAAAGGGGGACCGGCGAACCATTTAAATAATAGATCATGAATAAACATGACGGACTTAGGAGGCAATCAGGTGGTGACAAAACAAAGATGAATTGGTTTATAATTTAGTCATAATCATGTTAGACCTACTTGCGTTATACTTCGCCTCTTCGTTCGCCGTCGTGTTTTCATTAGTTTAGTTGAAAGTGGGACGATGAATAACATCATCAAACGTCGCCTCATTTATCTTCAACGTTGGCATTAATTAAAATAAAGTCAATATAAGTAACGAAGCAAATATTACTTGAATCTTGATTGCTATGTCCATATAATCGGTATTATTGTTTGTAATGTGCTTGTGTTATCGAAAAAAATTATTGTAAAATTCGTGGCAAAAAAGTGTTTTAGATAATATTAAGATCTACCCCCTTTTATAGATTTTTCATCACTTTTGGTTTATGATTTTGTGTAATGAGTTTTGTAATCATAGCAAACAATTTTTATAACAGCACCCCCCTCCTTACTCCCACCTCACTCAAACTTTGGAACTTCTCGTTTGAAGGTGCGTACATTCAAAATCTGTAATGTCCGCCGTATGAACCATAAAATCCACACCATTCAAGTGGGTCCTAGGTTCCTAGGTTGGTCCTATCCCGTTCGCTTTACATACTCATAAACGCGTTGGGCTAATGACTGATCAAAAAGTGGGGAAAACTTGATTTTTATTGACCTAGGCAAGTGGGGTATTATTTTCAAGCAGGTAGTTTTGGCCGGTCCAAGCTCATCTGATTTGAAAAATCCCATCTTAAGGGCTCAAATTGTGAAGAAAATGAGTGTCAAATTAATTCATTTTCTGGTTTTTTGGGAGTAAATAAAAGTTAAGGTGGGGAAGGTAAACAATTATAAATCCTTGTGAATAATTTGCAGCTTTTTAGTAAAGTGTAACTTAATTTCCAACATCATTTCGTACTAACAGTTTTGAATGATTTAAAAGGTATTCGCCGAACTTTTTAAACTATTATTTAATTTACGACTAAAAATTTGCGATGTGGATGTATTCCACGGTCAAACTTGAGACTTATTTTTGTTGTTCAAAATGCGCTGTTTAAAATAAATTTGAATAACTCAAGGAAATATGCGAATAGAACATTATAGCTGAATTGTCTAAAAAATTCTATAAATTTCCAGGTTTTTCTACTAGTACCCACAACTACTGAAATTACGTGCACACGAAATATGAGGCCGTTGAATGGCTAACAACTTTGATTTTTTGAGAACTCTAACGGTTGGAAATCTTCATTTTCATCAGGTTGAAGTGTTCTTTTTTTCGATTCAAGCTATAAATACTTTGAATAAATTAGGCAGCTACGAAAATTCTCTGAACTTAAGAGGATAGGCAAACTTTTCTATTTTCATGTTATTGGCTGATGAAGGCATCTATCACTATTACATTATTTTTGATTTGATTTTATTACATGGCGATTTTCACAAGTCTTTACTTGTAGTCTTTCCCAAAGCACTACACACTACCTCTTCAACACAAGTTATTTAGGTGAGGAACTATGGACTGGTGGAGTCCAATAACTTCGTGTTAATGGCTCTTCAGGTGAGTAACTCGTCCTTGCCTTAAAAGTTATTGGAGAGACGGTATACCGTATCCACTCAAAAGTAGGGGGCGATGTCCTAAAGAGCGAACAAAGTCATTAACGATGTGAAAGTTTACCTAATGAGGTAGCACTCTCATGTAAAAAGAGCGAACGGAGTTCAAACTATACGCCATGGGGCATGTAAATAGAGCGAATAAGAATACGTAAATCTAAATAAACTACCTCCAACTTTGTTTAGTGGGTTCTCATCGTAATCAGTTTGTCTTCGACCTTTCAAGAGTCATGCTGAATGTGAGTGAATGTTCAGTTGTGATCGGGGAACAGGGGAACTCAATAATTGTATTCGAAGGATATCGTATATATTTGGAAAAGTTCGAGAAATGGATTCAGGAGAAGCTAGTTAACACAATTTATGTTCCTCTGAACGTTTCCTAAGTTATGAAATTAATAATTCCTTGAGCAATAAACTATGAACGAATGTCTTACGTTTTAGATGTTGTAAGAATACGTGTTCAGCGTCCTTGAAAACCATTGCTCGTTCTTAAAAAATCGTTCTCTCTTTTTACATAACTCTGTACCTCTCGTAGGTGAAGTAGCTCGCTCTTTTTACATATACCAGGATGTTGAGTTGTTAACGTTCGCTCTTTTTACACCCGCCCAAAGTAGGTAGGTACAGGCTCACACCCTAGTGGTCACCAAGTTTCAAATGGCTCTGAGATGGAATCCAGGTAGAGAGGATTATCTGCTCTAATCGTAAGCTCTAAGCTAGGAAGCCTGCATGAAGATGTTATTCTGAATACTGTCTCTTTCGAGCTGCAGGTTATCACGATAACACCAAAAATGCAATAACTAGGTATTTTAACTAGTTACTTTGTTGCCGTCCCATCTCTTCATCCCACCTTCCCAGTCCTAATACTGATATCGATACCGATCGACATCCCAGTCTGTTAGGTACCCACTTTTAGTAAGAAGGGGCCGAAAATATCCTAATGGATCATAAATAAACATGAGTCCGACCCTCGGCAGAGCACTCGCCACAAGGGGAACGAAGGGAGATGTATAGATTCTGTGCGAAGGTATAGTTCTAATTAAGTAGAATGGAAGGCCCACTTAGCTCCGCCACTTGGTGTTCTGCCGTTTCCTGGATGGGTGGGATACTTCATTACATCCACTCGCAAGTGTGAGGGAAAAACCGCCCCGTTCATAAATCGATCAGATTGAAGTGAGGGCGGAAGTGCAGTCGGTGATTCACTTAACTGGTTTTCTGGGGTGGGATGAAGTGCACTTAAAAGGGAAGCAGTTCCTGCAAGGGCGTCGGGAATAACGGGGCAAATCTTGTGGAACTGCCCTTTATTGTAAATTGCGTGGGAGGGGAAGGAAAAGAATCGGCATTTTTGAGGTTTTGACTGTCATCACTTTTTGAAGCCAGGCGCACGCGTCATTGATTCATACCGATGCTGCAGCGAAGAGTTCTATTAGCTAGGTTAAGCAAGAGGGCACCTAATTAATATAAAAATGTTTAAAATTATTACACCCAGGTTTATTATTTCTGTATTAGAATAACTCTGCTACATAGGTCACTATTTATGCATATTAGAATTAAGTAATCTGTGGAACATTATCTGAACTCCACATCTTGCCCATGAGGTCCATCAGCTGATCATTTTGTCTTCGTATCTTGTAATTTAATTCTAGATGTCCCAAAGGAAGTTGGAAGACTTTGTAGAAATAAACTCCGGGAAGGAAAAAAAATGTTGGTATCAAAATATCTATAGTGGTGGAATATACTGCAAATATATAGATGACTTGGAAAATCAAGATTAGATCAACTGAAATTGAACGAAAAAGAGTAGAACACCTAGTCACTCTTCACTTCTTGACAATCGTAAAACGTGAGACTTGAAAAATACGATTTCAAAAGAAATGAATGAATAAAAAATTACATGTCTATTATATCAGCTGATGCGATTCTCACATGATAGTAGGCGATTTTTGTCATTTGCAAAAACTTTCATATTCACGTTCTTATTTCTGTCAAAGTTCTAGCCCTTAAGAAGAGTAAAGGTGCCCTTAAAGAGTAAAAGTAAAGGTGGTCTTAATCGATTCATTGAAGGGACGTCGATCAATAACGCACTAAAAACATTGATATTCAGATTTGCGAAATTTGGGTCTTTTGATTTCACCTTTGTGTTTGACTGAGATCGATGCTGAGAATTCATTCCAAAAAACGAGACCCTAAATCTGATTTTTGAAAAAGTATCATCAACTTTGAAAGACGGATAAAAAAAAATTATTTATTGAGAATAATAAACCAAAATATTTAATGTCCTGGAAGAACGGGAAGAGGCGAATCGTATATATAAAGATGAAAGTATCAGAGTACATCCGTTTTTCATCCAGGGGGTGGTTGGACGCTGGAAGGGCGGAATTCACCCCCCCAGCCAGTGAAGGGGAGAGGGCCCCAGTGGGGCGGAGCGTCTCCCAGGGCAACCGACGTGCTCCCCTCCTCGGGGACTTGGAATATACGATTTTTTGACTTTGCGTATTGTTTTTATACTCCCTCATTGTGTTATTCCACCTTTTTCTTTTTAAACTGCGCAGCAGGGCCTTCAAACTAATTACGTATAAGAAATAAGGATGTGAGGATTTATTTACCTACCGCTGAATCTGATATCAATAAAGGTACAGAAAGGTATAATAATTACACAAAAACAGATGAATATTTATGATAGATTCGTAAAAGGAAATTATGACGTTGAGTACAAGATTATCGAAACCGTCATAGAAACAAAAGTACTTAACCGTATGTTTCATATTTCAGAGTACAGTGGGGTTGTGGTAGTACAGTGGGTTGACTTAATTTATATCTAGGTAAATGTTCCTGACATCGCCTCCATTTTCGCTGATGACCTGCACGTGTGTCAGGTTTTAGAATAATACTAAGAGGCCGACCTATCCTAACGCTCTTCAGAATTTGGGGTGGTTTTATAAATTTTAAAAAGTGTATTTATGCTAATAAGTGTGATCATATAGAAACTTGACACGAAGACGTCCATGTAAGTTTGAATACATACCAATGTATTTGAATATATCAACTTCATTCTTGTTTTAGTCTCCATATGTTTTGTCAATTGAAGACCACAGGGGGAAGGGTGAAAATAGAGTTAAGGTTGGCAACAACTTTCACGCAAGGTCTGGTTTCTGGTGGATACCACGAAACAGAAAAAAAGGGGAGAATTCCGTTCCAGAAGTCCAACAGTTCAGCTATTTACTGGCTGACCGGTCCCGAGACCTACACACAAATTACTCCGGTATTGCCGTTTTGAAAAACCACGTAGCATGACGATGATTTGAAGTGCACATAGAAAGTTCTGATAGCATAATTCGTCTCCAGTATTATAATATTCAATGATTTACCATTCGCGTGCGGCGGCCAGCGACAGCTCGTGTTTCGGTTTGACCGACGCGTTTTCTCTCCAGCCCATTTCATTTCTGTGCCCCCTCCCTTCGCCGATGCTGTTTTCATTTCTTCATTCTCATTTCCTTTTTATTCCTAACGAAGTGCACTTGTGTGATAGATGGCCGGCTGGCGTGTCTCCGTCGAGCTTTTTCGGTAGGGTCGGAAAAACTTACGCTCTCTAAGCATCACGAATCAGCCCATAAAGGGTATTTCCTTTTGTTCATAAACAATAATTAATGGGTTACTCAGAAGAAAAGAATTATTGTTTCTTTGTTCACTGTTTGTTTTGTGTTAAAACTTTGAAACAGACCTGTTTCCGTTTTTTCTCTTTTTTTGCTATTATTCAACTTAAATTTATTGTTTTGTTTATGTGGAACAATGGTTACAATCGGGATGTTGTCGTGATCATCCAACAGCGAGGTTACCTGTCTTGTCTTGAATAATGTGATGATCCTTTGGAGATCACAAGACAGCATCAAGTATTTTGAAAAAAGGGTTGCGGCAAAAGCTCTTGCACATAATGGAGAACCTTCTAAGACTACGAGCTCGAGATTCGAACAATGTTGGAAGATGATAGAGACTTGTAAGCTACTTATGGAACAAGTCCCCTCAACTTGTAAATGGGAGATGCGGAAAGTTGGCCACTTTATGGGATAGTTGTGGAAAAGGTAGGGCGTGAAGTTAGGGCTTTGGAAAGTTTATTAGAGATTCTACGTCAACCGATGGATATATCAATACCTCAGATAGTCGACTATTGTAAGTGACAATGAGGGAATTTTCAAGAAGAGCCACATGAAGTTGTTTAATTAACCTGCAGGTCGGAAACGTGTTAGGCTGGTCTGACTGGAACTAAAATCAAGTTCGATGTTAAACACCCAGTTATGTTCGAGGCAGTCAAAAATGAGCTCGTGGGTCCCAACAACCCTGACCCAACGAGGTTGCTAATTCCAGAGTGGAGGCGATTATGTCTACAACACTCGGAGGATAACCATAAAGCTCCAAAACGTCAGATTTATGCTGAGACATAGAAGTACCAAGTATGGGAAAAGGGGAGCTATCCATATCCATCTCACAATTCGACAGAGAAACCACTACACAATACCCGTATATTCCCTGCGCTACATTTTAGTTTGCAGACATTTTCCAGTGAAATCTCGACTGAATTTCATTGAAATCCCTTCCTGCCCTCTGTGAACCCGTGAAAGCTAGCTCATACTCTGGATTACCGCCACACCCGTAAAAACAAAAACTTTCGCATATAATTCGGAGTAGGAAAACCATCTTCCTCGCTTTCCCTTAATAAGTCCCCAGCGGTACCGCCGGCTCTTAAGCTCCCGCCTAAGTGTGGGCAGCCACCGCTGATGCTCAACCAACCCCGAAAAAGCTCCCAACTTTATAATTTACGAGAAAAGCCCCTTACCCTCCCGTATTACCCTTTGAGAAACATTATTAAGAGCGCTTTTTCACTTCGAGCCCAGGTCTTGCCGTCTTCGGGGTCAGAAGTTGGGGCCGGGAAAACGCCGAGGGAAGGATTTCCCACCTTCAAAGGTTCCAAGGGGGAAAAAAGCCTTTTGAAGTTGAGGGAACAGCAACCGCTGGTGAACTTGTGTTGGACAGGATGAAGTTTTGCTCTACTTAGTTCCCGGAGGTTATTAATGAAGTTGGCGGGCTCGGAAACCCAGCAAAGAATAGCAACGTGGACGTAAGTCTATAGAAGGCAACGAACCAGTAACTAGATAAGTAACATTTAACACTCCATTACTCGCGTCAAAAAAGACTGCGTTAATGCTCGCATTGTGTCGGTGAGATACAAAATTAGTTTTTCACATTTAATGGTAGATAATTCGAATCGTTTGAAGAAAAAGGCAGAAATAATTATAAACAAATGACACAAACAAGTTTCTTTGAAGAAAAGTTCCCAAAGTATCACATATTTTGTATCTCTTAAATTTAAACTCTTGAAAACTAAATCATACTTTTGAAACTACAAGGGAAAATTTCATTTCCTTCGTTTGACTCCATTTCGGTAAAAAAAACCTCTACTGTTGTCTTGACGTAGTCTATCTATCTAAGATAGAACATAGGTTGATAACAATTTTCGGAAGACGAATTTCAGCATAGTCACATTTGAAAAAAACGTCCCTTGACCGATCAATCACAGAACTAAATGTTTTTAAAAGAAAAATTAATATTCCAACTGACTAGCATCGTCACCATGTTAGACATATTTGTCATTATGTTCAAATTACAACCATCAATGCAGTAACAAGCACTGCGATGAAAACACAAACACAGCCAAAACAGCTGGCGGCAGACCGATATAAGGAACTCGAAACTCTTCTCCTGCTATTTTATAACAGATATAAGACAAATTTTTAGCATCATTTCGACTATTCTTCATAGCTGTGTGTATACAGTTATTTATTGCTTTTCAGACGGTTGTGGGATCGATTCCTGTAAGCGGTTATAATTCTTTTATAGCCTTGCAGATTTAACATCAAACGCGTAGGCACTAGTTTTATCATATATTCCGATTTATTTGTCCAACTTATCTATACATAACTAGAAGGATTGATTAAGGACACTTTTGAGATACGAGCGAAGCAAGTATTCCTCTCGTATTCGGGATGGTTTCCTCAAAGAGCAAAATGGAGGTTTGGAAACCAGTACCCCAATTTAAACAGAAAACTTCATACCTAACAAGTTCATAATAACACTAGCAAGGACTTCATAAATCAGAGGAGCATCGCTGGCGAGTTTAGTTTTTTAACAAATATATGTTGTTAGCGCCAAAGTTGAACTTACATCGGTCTGCCACTTGCTACTCCTATAAATACTGACCGAATCCAATGCATATTTATCTGGTTATTCTTGTTATCTTGTTTTCCCAACGTGGTTGGCAACTCTTTCCTTTTATTTCCATTGGCAATACTAGTCGTAAACGTTGATACTCCTCAGGAGTCTGGTTTCGGAGAATAAATTCTGGTGATTCACAAATTCATTATGAATGTATGTGGCGACGTATAAGCTGTGATTAGTTGAATATAAGTTGTTGATTGTAGATTTATTGTTGGCAGTCCGCAACACGACGAGATGTAGATAAGGAGTAAAACAAAATTAGCTATAGACGGCAGCAGATACAATGAAATAGGAGCGTCTTGTAGTTGGGATGGTTTCCGCAAATTTCCAAGGAGTTTGACAGTAGTTTGGTCAGTATCATATATTTTTGAACAACACCACTCTCAGGCATCAAATTATCAATAATGACCAATAAAACTTTCTAAAAAATATGATTGATAAACCGACCTAAATCTTAGTTTAGAGAAATCAGTAAACGTGCGATGAATATTTGCCGTTTCAGCTTTGACCTGCTGAACTTTTACGTACTCCTAATCACCGCCTCATCGTTGCCAAGGGGTCTGTCCCTCCCTTCGGTAACAGCAGACTGACACCAGACAAAGCCGGGGAGGTCGACAAGGAGAAAAAGGAGCGAAAAATTGGCTCCCCGAAAAACAGTTACCAGCTCGAATGGCAACCGGTAAACAAAGGCATATGGCCCCCTCCCAGACTCCAGGAGGCGATTGGAAATTCAATTAGGCGGAATAACCGAGATAGTATGTGGAGTATGCAAACAGCCCTCTAGGGCATAACGACCCTTCGCTCCTACCAATACCCAGTTTCCCCTTATAGAATCGAGAAAAAAAAGGATTTTTAGGGCCTTTTTTGGTAAACACACACCTCTTTTTTTTATCCTCTTAGAAAAAAGAGAACTCCCAACCTTGTTTCGTGAAATCCAATTATAGACTCGTACCGATCAGACTTTCCGCAAACCTCTTTTAGTTTTTAACCAAATTTATTTCCAACTTTGGTATTTTATTTTTCAACGTCCTCCACTCTTACACTCTTATAGGGGTGTGTTTTTAGTGTTTTTTCGGGCGGGGGTCGGGGAAAGCGTTTCAACCTTTTATCTGCTCTCGTTTGTAGGTCGGTCCTTTCACGGAGGACCTTTGTTTCATTTTCTCCGAGTTCAAAAGAGTAAATTCGCCCGAGACCTGAAACAGGCGGGCGGGCGAAAGGTTTGAGAAACGTTGGAAAACTCGTTCAGCGTGAAATTCGAACGTCGAGGTCGTGGAAAATTGGTCACAAGGGGGATCACCGGCGGGATCAGAGCGTATGAAACCGGAATTCAATTTAACTCCGTTTAGGATGTTTTAAAGGTTATATTTTTCAGTTGAGTTTAGCTGTGAACTGGCCGAATATCGACAGTAAGTGATTCTCATCTGGGTTCATCGCGTCAAATTATTAACTCTTGTCGGGTAGACTCATCTACCTTTAGTTTTAGATTCAACATTTCAAGTTTATTGTTTAAAATGTTTGTCTTCATTATTATTTATTTAATTAATGCTCCAGAAACGATATTCGAACTGTAAGTTCAAAACGGCGCACAGAGCTACCTCACCATCAAGACCGGCAGGTATTGCGGGTCTTTGCCTACACGGGTGCCTGTGTCTTTAGTGGGTGTACTCTGGGTCTACCTCTACAGCTCTGGAGCCGAGAGCGGAAATGGATCATTTCGGAATACATTTGAACATTAAGGGCCTCCTGAGTGAAATTCCCTGCAAAATATTACACAAAGGATTCTTATTTGTGTATCAATGAGATTTTTCATGCGGATTACTGGACTATTAGATGGAGTTCATTGATATTTGAGTGCAGAAGTCCTTCCGTTAACTTCGTAATATCAAAAACTCGCGCTGAAGTAGTAATCATAATAATTAGGAGAAATTACTTTGTGTATCATGTTTCCATGTTGATTTTTTAGCTCAACATGTACAACAATTTTGATAAAATTTGCATGATTCACACTAAATTTGGTTTGAAGCTAAATTTGATGCCAATGAGTGCCCTTGAGTTCTGAGGTGCTCTTGTAAAATAAAAACATCATTATAAAACGCGGCTAATTGATTACATGACTGAATGGATCACATAACTGCGGGTGAAGTTCACTATAGTAGAGGTCCAAAGCGGCGTATGGGCAAAAATGAAAAAATCAACATCTTAGTTGATTGAGACTACCTGTGTGGGCTTCTTCGATGAGATCAAAAGGTGATAAAACAGCATAGCGGAGTACCAACCCAATCACATTGATACCAGTTACGTTGATTCTTAAAACACCAATACCTTATGACTAGAGGAGAACTATGCGAGGATGGCATAGGGTTATGCATTTATTTAGGAAACTAGACGTTCAGGAGCATGCTCTATTGGCACTTGTGATGTCCGAACTGTACCCATGGCAATAGATACGTTTGATAATCATAGTACGCTTAATGATCCAATGAAAAATTTACCAATAGCAACACTTCCCCAACAGCCAGGATGATTATGCTTGTCATTGTCTTGCCTACTTCAAGTTACATACTAAGCCTTATTTGAGTATGTATTAACTAAGACTAAGACTAAGACAAGTAACTAAGACTTGATCGGTTGAGTTTCAGTTTTGTATAGTTTTCATGTTTGTAGTTAGTTATATGTATCACCGTGTGTGTACTGTACGGGAAATTCAGTAACCGGTCGAATTTCTTTACCTACAGCGCCACAATATTTGGCTGGGAGTAGATACCTACCTTTGTGTACAGGGGACTTTGCAGAATAATCAAAGAAAATAATTGAACAAGTACATCATTTAAAGCTCCATCAAGAAGGCCCAGATTACTTAGTTGATCTGGTAAACAGCGATTATTATCGCTTAAAATGTTTTTTTCTATTTTACATTTAAAATTTGACATCCAAATATAAAAAGAAAGTTAGGAACAAGTAGGGTGTTTCGATAGCTAGGAAGTACATACCCACCTACCCAATCTTTACAACAGTACGCATATTTTTAGAGGCCAATTGACTCAAAATAGCTCCTTAAAAGTACGCTCTGAGGTAAAGTGAAATAATAAACTTCTGCTACAGTCGTTGGTACACATGTTCACCAATCAGCCAGAAGGCCTTTTAACGAAAAATGAATGGTGGAATTTGGTTTATTGAAGTGTATTGATTTTATCACCATCTTTTATACTATTAGATATTATGTGATTGTCATCAAATCGGGTGCATGAAAATTGAGCTGACACCAAAGCTTCAAAAAAGGGGGGAAGAACTTATTCAATTATGTGGTTGGAGTGTTTTTGGCCGGTAATATGTTGGCTGCATTGAATGGGTAGGGATTCGGCCCAAAAGATGAAGAAATTCTTCAACTACAACATGATAGATGTAATTTTTATTTGTCGACGTTTTGGACCTCTACTGAGAACATCATCCGGAGAAAAAATATTATTGGTTGCTATGCCCAAAAAGCAAAAAAATACATTTTTTGGTTACCACAATCTTGCAAGAAAGACAAATAGAGAGCTTATTTGATCAAAACAATTATTGTTTTTGATGGCTCTATTTAGTACGATATGAAAAGGACATTTCTTTTTTTCAAAAGTTTTCATGTTTATCAAACTTATTTGCTGTCGTGGTTATTGTTCGGAGATAACAACGACTTAGCGGTAATGGTGGGGCGACAAGGGAGCTTTTTTACGCTACTATGACAGCAGAGTTATTCACTGTGGAAGCAACATTGACTCGTAAGTCAGTCTTGTAACGTAAAACGCACCAATTTCAACCGAAATTTACATTTTAAGCCCCGCTAATTAACTGGAAACCCCGAATCCACACGGAACGGAAGGAAAATTGAAAAATATGCCCTCGTCTGACATCTACGACTTCGGTGATTTAATAAAGCGGAGCTTGATGAAAAGCTATAGTTCATTCGATATGAATCCGGGGAACCTGATTCAGTAAATGAAACCCCCTCTTGCCGGGAGCGGGAGCTCGGAATGAACGGATCAATGCAGGTGGTTACCACCATTAATAACCCGGGAGAGCGAGGAAGGGGTTGATGGAACAGATGTCTGGAAAAGCTGCCATCGTTCATCATCATCACCTGGGTACCCTCTGGGTCGCCTCTCATTAACCCTCTTTCCCAGAGCGAGCGTCAGCCAGATAAAAATGATACACCCAGGAGTTGCTTCTCACACCAGCAGCTATTGGGAGGATCCAGGGCCTATACCATCGCTGCCATCAGCAATCTTTTCCCCGGTTTTTTTTCCTTTCCCTCCCACCGTGATATATAGACTCCCGCGAGCGTCGGAATCAGCCTAAAGTGAGAGGGGCCCCTCCCCGGGTTGTCTACTTTGAGTGAAGCACTCACCGCCCATATCTCATTCAACAGGAAAACGCAATATCATGAAAGGGATCCTAGCTCTCAGAGGCTTGCTACCTTTTCAACCCGCCATTTTCACCTCGGCGGCGGAACACCCGACGATGAAAGCGATGATTAATTTACTGGCCGTATTTTTTCATGCTCGGCGCACTATCTTTGGTCGAGTTGACGAGGAAACTCCGAAGAAGGTTTAATAAATGGCAAATTCCGCTCGGGGTGGCTAAAGTGGATCACTTTCGTAACCGAAAAATGTAAGAAATTTACTTAGATCTAAAATGTGTAAGAAGAATTTGGATCTTGGTTAATTCTTAAGTTTGCAGCTTTAATTCCTAAATATTGGGTGATTTGAAAACGATTTTCTAAGGATTGAAACTCTAAAGATAAGTTAAGCTGGTCTTATAAGGTACACTCCTTGAAATATTTCCCCGAAACCACGAGGTTTTCGCTCAATAATTCACTATTCAAACCATTCATGGAATATGCTATAACTATTTGGGGTGAAAATTCAAAAATCTAGTTGAAGCTATTCACTCCTCACGGGAGATAATTGTAAACATGTCATTCAAACTAAACTTTTAGACATCTTATGTCATCAAGGAGCTCCATAAACAAAGAAAACATGTCATTCAAACTAAACTTTTAGACATCTTATGTCATCAAGGAGCTCCATAAACAAAGAAAACTCGCCATAAACGTGCCAAAACTTTGTTTTTTGAGGTTTTTACTGATTGAAGAGCCCAGACCAGACCACCTTAACGGTGAAAGTGTTGAACCAGGGTGTAAATTTCATTTTTTTTTTCATTTTATCGTTTCGCGAAAAGTGGCTTGTGGGGTTCGGGGCTGTTTTTATGAGGGGTTGACAAGAATAATGAAACTTTGCGAAATAATTTGCAGCTTTTTTTCTCTTGTTTTTATTGTTCCTAAAATTCTAATAGGTATACTACTACTGACGGAGCCTTGCCCTTAAGGGACGTCCTAAAAACTGAAAATGGTGTCCCGGAGACAATATGAACCCCCACAGACTTGACAACAAAGCCGAGATTGCCCGAACGACGCGTAAGATAAGATTCTCGTTCTGTTAGCTTGAGCCGTCTTTGAAAGAAGGGAAACTGAAAAATTGATATTCCGCCTCTTATATTTTCTATGAGAAAAACGGAGAAGTGGTGGAGGGGGTGACAAGGGGCGGGGAGGGGATGCGAAAACCACGATTTACATAATTGGGCCCATCAACCCTCGCCGAGCCCGGTTTAGTTGGAAAGGAAAAGCGGGCAGAGGCCGGAGGAGGAGGGCACGCATCCATTAGCCCTTTTCCTCTTTAAGCTGCTTAGGATCGAGTTCCAGCCTACCGCCTTCGCTTCCCTCCTCCACCTTTTACTGTCAGCCTCCCAAAGAGAAAAGAGAGGGAGGGAAGCGTTGTATTATCATAACAGATATGGGAAGGAATTCTTTGATCGATATACCGAAAGGTAGGCGGGGAGGTTTGTATGAAAATAACATGACTGGTATCTAAAGGAAGAGACTCCCTTTGAAAGGGGGGAAGATACCGATGGAGGGAGTCCCTCGGGACGTGCCGAGTCCTGGAGAGGTTTTGCGAGGTCAGCTACCTAGGAGGCAGGTTCGACTAGGAAACTCATAAGGTTTCTTGACATTACTCAATGAAAAATAACCTGTAGCAAACAAGCAGATTTTCCTAAAGACACTTATGGGCTGGGACGACATACGAAGTACACTCAGAACACAGTGTAGCACTATGTGCTACGTTGACGTGATTTTCCATTCAGCGGTGGTCGTCCGATGAAAATGTGCGTCCTAACTGACCACACCTATTCGTGTGGCATGAAATTACAAATTACGAAAATTAACTTCAAGATGAATATGGCTC
Source organism: Creontiades dilutus (assembly GCA_031894815.1). Lineage (NCBI taxonomy): Eukaryota > Metazoa > Arthropoda > Insecta > Hemiptera > Miridae > Creontiades > Creontiades dilutus. Next base: position 2,050,389 of record JAVIWC010004007.1, read on the forward strand.
ATTGATTTAGACTGTTTCAAGCAGTAAGACAATCCAATTTTGACATACCTTAAAGATGAATTTAGCATGAAGCATACCAATTCCTAAATGATCACTAGTTTTGTTTTACTAAAGGAGTAGTTACTCTCCTTGCGATATCACGAGGGTATCGCTCCCTCATGAGAAGGTTCCATATCAGGGTAGTTATTCCCCAATACGTTGGGAAAATTATTCCCCTATTCCTGGGGAGAGCTTCCCCTACCAGCTCCAACCTCCGCTTATAGCTCTCCCGATCCTCGCTAGTTTAAATGATGAATTTGTGTGGCTAAAACTTGATTACTAAGAAAGCCACACCACACTCATCCTCAGGTGGAGGTTTGCACACCAAAGGTGACCATGTCGGGTCACGACTGGCGGCGGATAACTGACAATATACTAACCAACCAAAGAACCATATAATATAACCAGTGCACACATTTACAAAATAAATATGTACATTGTTAGGTAGTGCCAGTAATGAACCAATTCAATAGATTGATAACCAGAATTCTGAACCATGCAATTTATAGGTTCCCATGGAAGTAATTAGTTTTTACTCACGACCACAGGGTTACAGGTCACCATGCTAGCACAAATGTCGAGCGAAAACTGACCCTTCTGAGCTGGATTCATATTGGGATGTATCTGCTCACCTTTTGGATTGGACATCTAATTTCTAGGGATTCGAATACGATTTTCCACGTTGATCACCATCATACTATACTCTAAGGGTCACTGATAACCCCTTCGTGTTGAATTATCCGAATGGAAAGAATGATGAAATGAATGATTCATATGAATGAAACCAACTTTGAACAATTTAAGCAACGCATTCAATGTTTGTAAAATGCAACAATGTATCTTTGACCAAACAATTCTTAGGTAAAGATGATTGAAAAATTACTTCTGGCTCTTTTTATGGCACTTAAAATGCAATTACAAGATATGGTTTAGATAACGTACTACAGACTATGACTAATATTAACTAACTAACTGCAAAGCACAGGCCGAGGTGGCCCTTGGCTTCTCGCCTCCGGGTGCGGTCATCTGCCTGAGGTCCCTCAAGACCTCATCAAGCCAGCGATTCCGCGGGCGACCTTTTCGTCTTCTAGTTTCCATCCGAGCCCACAGCATCATATTCGGGCAGGTCTCCCTTGGAAAGCGGTCAACATGCCCCAGCCATTGTATGCACCCAGCCTTGATAAATCGGACGATGTCTTCATGCTTCAACAATATATCAATTTCTGCATTTCGTCTAGTTCTCCAACCTAGACCTTCTCTGAATGCACCATGGATTCTTCAAATACCCGCAGTCTTTGCTCATCCTCAGAACTCATGGTCACAGATGAGTGAAATACGTAGAAGGGTTATTGCTGTTTTTTTGTTCAATTTATTTTCAACTTTTTGTATATCACAATACTTCCGTTACAACAGTTTAGTTTTGTTAGTTTAGTTAAGTTAGTTACGAGGTATTTTATAAGTACTTCAGTACACTAGAACATGTGTGAGGATGGCTGCCCAATGAAAGGCCCTCTCAACTTTCAATAGAGCGAAAAAATATAGAATATAGAATAGAATATTATTTTTTAGCTCAGATAAATGAACACCTGATATAATGATGATATAGATAATAGGTATGATTAGCAGCTTTCTAATAGTACATGCGCCCGTTCTCTTTCAGGACATCGGAGTTCATCGATCGCTAAAGATTTGCGATGTGATGGTATCGTGCCAATGGTTCATCTTTGATTTGATCACATCTTCAACTTTTGGCACATCTAGATCTCGATGAATCACTTCGTTCCTCACAAACCAAGTTCCATCGGCGATCATTCGAAGCACACGGTTTTGTTGTTTTTGAATCCGTTTATTTTGGGTTCTGCTGACTAGACCCCATACTGAGCTACCATACTGCCATACAGGACGAATAATCGTTAGGTCGATTTATTGTCTAAGGATAACGACGATTTTACCATGGGAAGGGTTATTGTAATACAGAAATAATAAACCTAGGTGCTTGCAGCGTTATTGGATTAGTTAGAGAAAACGTGATCTAGGATTTCTTGAGATGCAGACCAAAGTTTGATGGCCAAATATCAACGCCTACGTTTGTGACATTGCGAAAACTCCCACATTTCATATTTTGGGGTTGGGGGTGGGTTTTAACCTGTATCGTGGAAGTGGGTAACATAAATAAAGAAGCAGCACATACAATTACATTGATCGACCGGTACGTATTGAATGTACTATACGTTGATCAGTAGTGTGTCGTCCATCCATTAAGGGCACTCACCCGCACTACGTCTCTGGAAACGGCTTTCGCCCTCCAACGTCGGACAACCGTCTGGTAATAGGACCGATATATCGGCAGGTTTAACCGCTTCGACCCGTCGAGGAGCAGAGTTTGGCGAGCAAACCCCCGCAGGACTCCGATGATAATTAGGCTGTAAATGGTTAATGAGTTGCAGAGAGGTGAGATGGAGTGGCTGGAATAGCTAATGGACTTCCCGCCCGGGGTTTCAGGTAGTTTTGGGGGCGTTGCAGACTATTTGAGTTCTCCCTGGCTAAACATTGAACACGCTAAACATTTCAACTGAACCCTTCAGAACGGCTGTTAGGCAAGCCGGCATCGATTCCAAGCCTGAGACAGATTCGGTTCATGTCCACATTGTTCACATTTCGTATATTGTATGTACGGATTGACAAGTATTTATAGCAATTCCAAGCTACGTTACGGAAGGGGTAAATATAAATTACAGATGGGGTAATAGTGATAAATCGTTGTATCTTCACCATTTTCGACTGTTTATTTAAATTTATTATTACAGAACATATTTTTCTTGTTTTTTGTTCATTCCAAATCGTTGTCCTGCAAATGTCTTACCTCTTTAAAAATCTAAATTTGATTTCGAGAAGGGGGATTTAGGGGGTATTGACCTGTCAAATCCACTAGAATTCTCATCTGATTTTCGGCCTTTTTTTTTAAAAAGAATTTGGTCTAGCTTTAGGAAATATTTGTAAGTGTGATCATACACAAATCAGACATATGGGCATTTCTGTAATGCTTGCAGTAGTTACCAATATATTTGTTGAATAATTCTCTATTTGTCTCTCTTTGCCTTGTCGAGTCACTATACAAGGAAATATGCAGTACAAAACTCCTTTTTTCCAGAGTTGCAATTTCTTGTTGTTAACAATTTAAGTATTTTAATGGTTGGAGGCCACTGGATATTTAATTAGGACTGATTTCCATCATAATTGAATCTATACCAGTTCTTTATTCGTAAATTGTTTAGCGTTTATACCGAGGAACCGACCATTCGTGCACTTGAAAAAACTGGTCCCATTCGTCTCCGATAATCTTGATGAATTCGGTGTCGGGGGTGGAGGAATTCGGAGGAGGTTTTTATTCATTTCGGGAAGACAAATGCGTTCGAACCATTTTTATCGTTTTGGTCACGGAAACGCCTTGTGCTCTCGCACTGTCGCATGTTGAGCACGCCTCCCCGTCCCCCATTCCCTATATCCAACTACTGTCATGAGATTCTGCCACTCTAATAATCTACGCACCGTTCGAAAATTTCGGGATTATTCGGATCAGAATTAGATAGGTAAGTAGGTAGATAGCATACATACATGAGAATGATACAATTTTGAACATGAGCTACTCGCTTTAGGTTATTTTCTCAACGGTAGGCTTGACCCGTGTTGTTGGAGATTCACTGATGGATTGAACTCAAGGGTATTTTCGCAAAACGATCTAGGTGCTATCAGGTTTCCTGCGAATTGTAGAATACCTTATTACAAATGCTTCATTCTATAAAATCCTTCCATCGACCGTACTGAGAGGGTAGATCGCGCTCTTGTGCTTTACAGCAGACAAATTAGGTCCATCATGATTTGATATTTTATATAGAACAAAATATACTTGAAGACGTTTAATCGATGGTGCATATTCAGAAGCTGGCCTAGGCCTGTTAGTCGAATCACACTTTAATCCAGGAACCTAGTAACAAACGCAGGGGTTGATATTTGGCCGTCAAACTTTGGTCTGATTCTCAAGAAATCCTAGTTCACGTTTTCTGAATGTCTAACTAATCCAATAACACTGCAAGCACCTAGGTTTATTATTTCTGTATAACAATAACCCTTCCCATGGTATTATCGTCGTTATCCTTAGACAATAAACGTCTGATCGACGTAACGATTATTCGTCCTGTATGGCAATATGGTAGCTCAGTATGGGGTCTAGTCAGCAGAACCCAAAATAAACGGATTCAAAAACAACAAAACCGTGTGCTTCGAACTGTCGATCGACGGATATTTCCAATAGTTTATTAGATGGCAGTTATCAAGCTTTGAACCGATGCTCATCTCTACACTGAATTTGAACATCATTATTGGAGAATGCGTCGAGATTCAATACTTGACGTCGTATATACTTGAGAGTACGGCCTAGGAAACGTGATTCAAGTTCACATAACTACAGGGTCTGCCTCGAATCAATAAAACCAAGTCAACATCCTAGAAAGCAGTTACTTAAGTTAGTATCCCTCTGGACAACTACAATTCACCGTTGACTATTAAAAAAGTAATGGAGGGAACGACTGTCGGAATACCAAGTGAGCCGCGGTGAGTGTTTAGGCAGCCAATCCGGAAATGAACCCCGCTCTGATTATTGATTCATACGAGATCGAAGAGGGATCATTACGCCATGTTCAAACGATATCGATGGAATCTTAATCAAAACTGTCGGAAAGCGAACCTTCACAAATCGACTCGTGGGGCTTGATGATCATTGACCAACTGCGACAATGTAACCACGTCACGAACTAAATCATTTGTGATGGACTTGTACAAACCCTTTCCGAATCAGATTCTGCTTAATTTCCAGCAATGTAGCATGATTGCATGAGCAAATTTTTGAAAATTGTTATATTATAAATGTTCAATTGAGTTGAATTTGAGAACTTTTGTGGAAGGAAATCTTAAACTAAAACTTTCATGATAAAAAACTTCTTTCCAAATAATAATTTGTCATTAAAACTGAGATTTTGGGTTTTAGAATTTTTATAGATTTTCTAGTAGGTAGATTTCAATAAAAACCAGTAAACTTTCTCTGTCTAAGGTTGCTTAGTTTCTAAAATCAATTTCAAATTTTGAAGATTTCACCAAAGTTACTTGGAATGTTGCAATGGCTTTAAAATTCAATAAAACTTTAATAGAATGTTCTTAATGGTAATATATATTTCCCAATCTGATTCAACATTTTACCAACCAAATTCAACATTTTTCCAATCAGATTCAACATTTTGGGTTGTTATTGTTGTTATGATCAACCAACCATTTATTTATTTATTTTTTTTTTTTATAGAGGTTGGTGGAAAATCCATTACTGGACTAACAGTGAGGGGTCATCAAAGATGTGTCCCCGTCACCCTTTGTGTCGGGGTCTCCATCGTGGCATACCGACTAAAAAACACCGTTCCTCTTAGGAGATGTTCGATATTTCTGTACCGGTGACAAAGTTACATACACAAGAATAAAAACAGATTATTATTATTATTTCAACTGTAAAGCAATCCCTCTTTAATCATAAAAATTCATGTTCAACATCTCTCTTATTCTTCCTTTCTTCAAAAAACTGTGACAGCGCCACATTTCAGTCATTTCCACTCTCTGTTACCGATATGCCAGTCACCGATATTTCCTTGTCACTGGAACCGAAGTCACCGATATTTGTAAGTCACTGGATCGCACATCTCTATTCCTCTCTTCGTTTAGGACTGTCCCGGGACTGCTTTTTGGCATAACTTCGGGACAGCCCCCTTTATAACCTTGTGAGGGTTCCTCCTGGTCTTCACTACTTCTACCATGGCTCATTCCCAGCTTCTCTTTGAGCACCAAACTGATATACGTGCTGGCTGTACTCCAGTTCTCGGCAGATTCTATCATCTTTTCTATCACTGTTTCTGGGCTGAAATCACCTATAACTCCAACCACTTCCTGCCTTAGCTGCTGCCATTTTGGGCATATAAAGGTGTTTTATTCTTTTTAGTTGAATTTCAGTTGTTCTGTTGGTCGATTTCTTGTCGATGTAGGTACATCTTACATCATTGTAGGTATTCCAATATAAGCTTTTGTTTCATACATAGAGACTTGTAAATTTTGGTGTTCACGGAGTTATATTTAAGACGAAGTCATTCTAGAAGTCAATTACAAGGTATTTGGGATTGAGATAAAACCTTCGTTCGTGTGCTGCCTGAAGGGTATTTTAAACTTGCACTGCGCTCAGGTGAAAAGCAGTGACCGGTAATCTCCACTACCCTACAATCTTCTTGAGTTTAGACTCGTTTCAATTTGTAGTGAATGTGGGCTTAAGGCAGTTGTTGCAGAATAGTTGGTCAGCTTGGACTATCGCTGCATAAAGTGCTCACAAAGTGGACCAGTTAAGAGAAAATGGTTTCTGACGAGTTACAGCCTTCAAACATAATGTTGGGAAAATTAACAACTGCAGATGATGCAGAAGCATTTCGAGATTTCGAATCTGACGCTGTACCCAAGTCGACTTGGGTAACTAAATAATGCGATCCAAATATAAGTGGGCACTCTGGAAAGCTAAAGATATACCGGTGTCGAAGGGGAGGAAATAGTGGAGCTGAATCACCTCATAGCGGGCCGGGCAGGTCACTCATGAATCTTCCCAAGTCGAGTTTAAGAACAAGAAAAGGATTCATAACAAGAACACAGAAGAGCGACCCATAAAGAGGAAATGGATAATTGGCCCGCTGACTTCTGTCGTGGTAAATCACCTCGAGTACACGAACAGCCTCAGTTAAGTTGGAAGGTTGACACGGAGGTTGTGCTCGAAATGTGTTCTTTATAGGCCTAGTGCGAGTCCAAGTGAGACGAAAATCGTGTTTTTAGTGTTCTAACATTTGACAAAAAGAGGCCACATTAACTGAGTGAGTGAATTGTGTCAACATTAGTTCTGGTTCCGATTGTCCCATATATCATGCAATGACACCCTTATGTGACACCCAACATGCCCATTATAGATCAGATATCTGGCAAGGGAATTAGTAATGACGACGCTAATTCACTCCGGTAGCAAATAGATGATTCAATAAAATTGGTACAATTGCATCTTATATTATGTGGATGGTACAAATTCTGAACTAGAGCTATTTGCTTTAAATTACTTTCCCAATGATCGTGTTCTGGGGAAAGTCTTGGTGATTCATTCATGTCTCAAACTTAGCGAAACCATTTTCTACATAAAATGTATACTTACTACAAGAAATACAATCTGTCCACTACAAGATACCTTTTCTATAAACAATTATTGAACATGAATACCTCACACAGTTTCACATCCCGCTTTCTTTTGTTCTACAAGGTACATTGAAATGTCTTTTTTGTAATTTGATGCTCTGTATCTTCGAGTACTTTTCATATGACCATCAAGCGCTCCGTGGATGATGTAAACAACCATTTTCGGACTGTGAGTTGATAACGTTAATCTCGGTCATTTCCAGCAGTAAAATTAGACCTAATATAGGAGGGTACCCTGAGGTGATTTGGGAGAAGCTGAAAATCATTCTAAAACCTTCAGATTGTCTTGAAAACGAGTAATCTGAGTTTGTGTCCCTCCACGACGCAAGGCTAAATATGGGTACCTTAAAAACATTTTTGGGCTTCATTAATTTTTTGCCAACTTTTGAACAACGAATCCTGCCGAAAGCCTTCATAAGAGACAAATAGAAGAGCATTAAATTCTGCCTCGATTGAGTTATCCAACATTAAAATTGAACCAATTTATAGGGTAGTAATAGTGAGAAAACGACTTTTTCCAAGTATTGGCTAAAATCTATGATTTGACAACTGTCCATCGTCTCTAGCATCCGCAGCTCGTATTACAACACCCTTGGATTCAAAGTTGTTGAAAACTTAACGGCAAGTTAAAAAAAAACTCCAGTTCTGAATTTGAAGAATTTTTGCGGTACCTGTATACCGAATTCCGGAAACGTCCTTCTTGAAATATCTTCAGTGTTGCTTCCTCACCGTTATTTCTTGTATCTAGACCAGTGTTTCCAAACCAAGTGGGCGATATGGGTTATCAGGGGGGCGATAAATAAGTTGGGGGCGACTGGGGGGCGATGAGTATTCAAACATGAAAATAGTACTGTACAGTTGAAGTTGCCGGGCAGCCATTGAAAAGGCAAAATAACACAAAGTTTTTAAACTTTCATTTTTTGTTTCACCTTTTAACTGTGAATTTTCTTAATTTATCTTCTTTGTTTTTAACAAAAAATCTAGAAAAAATGGATACATATTAATTTTTTATTTTCTATTTCATTTAGGAGTGACCGGATAACACTGCTTTGGTTGTGTTTATATACAGTAATAAAATTGTTTAAAATAATAAAATTGCTTTATTATTACTTTTCACTTCAAATTAAAATTAGGTATACAAGGAAAGAATGATTGTTTTTCCAATAATATACTTTGAATGATACAGTTGGTTGAAAGTCGTAAAATGGTAAATTTTAGGCAAAATGGGAAAACTTGTTGTTTCTCAGCCACCGAATACAACTTTATAAAGTGATTAAATTTCAATGGATGGATAGAACCCGATGCTGCTTTATTTATAATCGAGTTATCCATGGCTTTCAAATATAGAATCGTGAACAACGTAGGCGTAGGGAAGGGTTTTATTTTATATCGTTTGCTTTCAGTTGTTCTATTCTTGGGTTTCAACGAAGCGTTCATATACAGCGCATTGTACCATTGTTGATATTTGGATATCGGCTTTGATCAGTACAAAGGGAATAGTGAATGTTGGTGTTCACGGAAGTAGTCTTTGGGTCATCTAGAATATAATTACGAGGTTCGGGCACATTAAGATCAGCTAAAGGGATATTGAGGGTAATTTTGTTCCTTGTCAATCTATCGTGCTAAAATATGAACCTGGCTCTTCTTATGGCATCTAGGATGCAATGCAAGATGTGCAAGCGAGAGTTTCCGAGTTTAGATAATATATCACAGCCTACGTCTAATCTGTGCAGATCAGAAATATCAGCGGTGTGGTAATCTGCTGCGTTTTAAAAATAATATAGCAACATGTTCAATAATAACAGATGTAGAAGTTAAAGTTAATCTTCTATTTCTGTTAAATCGTCTTCCACTTCTTGTTAAACGGTTTCAGGGGTCTAGTTTCCGCAGACATGAAGTCCTTTAATTGGCGAGAATTGTATGGAATTAATCACGTGATGGTTACAGAGTCGTATCTGTGCTCAATAAAGAGAACTGCGTACTTCAGAAAACTGAACGAGGTGAGTGTACATGAACTGTGAATTCATGAATTCATCACACCTACGCCCACAGATCTGTCTTAGAAGATTCCTCCGAGCTATTTGTGTTTTTAGGGAGTCCATGAATATTTCAAGCTCCCCTAGTAGGTAGTCACAATTCCCGATTTATAGGATCTCAAACTTTCAAGAGGAGGCCAAGCCTCCCAGGTAATTACGAGAGGGGTCGAGAAGATTAACAAAAAAGTGATCTCCCAGCTCCAGACCTCCTTTCTCACATGTATAACTAATTCGAAGGAAAATTGGAAGGCAAAACTGATTACTGCACTTTCCGAACGAAAAAGTACCGTAGGAATGTTGCACAAAGAGCTAAAAGGGTTCGGCAATGTTTGAATTTTTTAAACCTCTTTTCACGATGCTGTTTTTTTTGTTCAGCCCGCATTTCGGACAACGGGCTCCATTAGTGAGGTGCCTACCTTCGCATTTGTTGCTTTAACTCCGCCTCCCCCGCCTTACGGAAGAAGTTGAAGGGGAGTTTTCCGAGCAAAGTGCCCACTTCCCTAAATGAAAGCGACTCGGAGGAAGAGCTCTAGAGTGGGCCCGTTTTCCTGGGAGGAGGAGGCGGAAGGGAAATGACCAATCGATTTGAAATGTACATTGTGTCCGCATACAAACCCTGGGAAAGGAGGTGGTGGAGGTCGAGGGGGTTATTTGCCCGGACGACTCGGCGAGCTGACGTGACAATAGACGTCGCGCATTTCAGCGATATTTGAAGGGGAGGATAACCGACCGTACAATAGGAGTGGTGGAATGGGGAGAGGAGCTTTCATGTTAATGTAACAGGCAGGTATATTATGGAATACGCTACCTGTATTGATTCTGGAGGATTTTAATTCCATCGAACCTTCCTCGACTCCAAATACCGAATACACCCATGTCTAATGTTAGTCAATTCAACATTTATAAGTTCCTATATCATGAGTTCTGCTGTACATATTTCTATACATCCTAACCATAAACATGGCCTCATCGCCTTTAGATGCAGAAGCGTTGATGAAACAAATTTGCTCCAAATTACTACACATACGTTGATTATGTCTGTATTAGGTAGCCCTTCTACGTAAATCACTGAGTAGTCTGTGGTACCATATCAAAACTTGTCACTTCCTGTAATTGCTTTCAAGATGAAAATACTTGGGCTGTCGACGGCCTGGTAGACTAAATCAGACCTCCCTTCTTAGATGGCTCTGCACCCCCGCTCTGCCGGTCGACCGCCTATCATACCGATTTTTCAATGGTGAACGAACGGATGATTGTAGGTGCATTAACCCGAGTGGTTTCATTCTCTTTAGGGACCTAACTTCTATCTGAATCAAACAGAATACTACCCTCTTACAACGTACGTATTTGAAATTTCTATTTCTTGATAGATTAATCCTTGAATATAGCATTTCCTAATCGAATTCATTTAGAGAATCCAAACAAAGGAGAATCTTTGGAGAATACAAACCCAATTCAAGACTGTCTACGAATCGAAAACGATATTTGTAGAGAGTGGACAAGTCAATTTTGGTCTGATGTTGGAATGTTTCCAACTGTAATTGTCGCCACCAAATCCCATCACCTGTTCGTCCATTAAAATTAATTAGCATTACAATTTTTCGCAAGCACTGTAGCTCCGTATGATAGGTTGTTGTACTAATGGATTCGATGCGATTGGATTGGATAATGGTTGCGGTCTAACAACTCTTGTCCCTTATCCACCAGCGATGTTAAAAATGTGTTGCTAAAAAGTTAAAACTTGGTGCAATAAATCATAAAAAAAAAAAAATCCATCAGGGAGAGCATCTGAATTATTCTCTTCTACTAAATACATATACATCTACAATACATATCTAATAAAGTGTCTCTTATTAAATTGAATATATGTTTAATTTCTTTCTTCCATTCTCACTTACCACTGAATTATTCTATAATACATATCTATTTCTTATTAAATTGAATATATATTTCTTTCTTCCATTCTCTACCACATCTCACAAACATCATACCTCATTAAAATGTAAATAAAGTGGTTTGAACAAAAACTCCTGAATTTGGTTTGGAAAATTTTGATCTTGGTTGGCTTTTTGAGCGAATTTCGTAAACTTTATTCAGTGAATTGAACAAAATTTTATGATTTGTTTTTATGTTCATAAAGAGTTTCTACTGAAGTATTGTTTGCTAAAATGTATCCTATCCAACTATCATCACATGTGCTAATCTTATTAGTCAATGAAGGATTGTAGTGGATATTCATGAACATTTACAGTCGACTTTTGAGACTATTGAACGGTATATAGGTGGGTACTGGTTTATGGTAAAAAATCGAAAAAGTGGATTTTCGAATTAACGAAAGTTAATAATCAGTGTTGTTGTTCAAGCTGATGGTCATGTTGATCATGGGAGAGAGAGTTCTGAAAGTAGTTTCATTGGATAAAGCATATCAATATAGAGATATTGAACCGTTTGAAACATTAGTCAGTTTGACGAATTCGCAAGTAAGTTTCATAGTGAACGCTTCAGCATTCTCGCCACTCCTTACCCTCGTGCTTGAGATGAGCTTTTCCTCAAATTTTCAAATGATTTGGACGATTTGCCTAGATGTCTGAGTTATATCCTCTTAGATTGGCAGATTTTCCCAGTGTGCGGCTTGGAGCACGGCCGTCAATAGGTTCATACTCGCTCACATGTGAAAACCGACACTGGGCCGTGCCCCGAACTTGGCTCGGGGAGCCCTTGGCGCGGGCACGGTGAGGATATGTGTTTCGCTGCCTTTACTTGTTGCAATAAATTTTCTGATGATGATTCAAAACGGATTGATCGATTAAGACGATGTTTTGGAGCTATTGCTCCACAGTTGCATTGTTTGCTAATAAGGCAAAAATGAATCGGAAAAAAATCTAATAAATTCAAAACCACTGGTAACGCTTAGTTCTGGTTAGTTCGACACGTAAGGAAAGTAGTTTGAAGCTCGGCACCGGTTCTCTGGGGACCAGGGGGGAGGGGGGGGGGGGTTCCAAGGGAAGTTGGACTTATTTACTCGAGTATTTCTCATTCGTTGCCGCGCATTAGTCCCCGTCAGGCCCGCACCTCCAACACTCCGACCCTCCGCATCCTTTTTGACAATAATTAACAGTCCCCCGAAAAATGGGGTGGAGGAAGGACGAACCCTTTCTTTCATTTATCACATGTCTCATTCCTCTGTCTTCGTAATGAGCGTTTTGGTTTGTTATTAAACAGCTGCGCGCCGACCGCACGGTTTCCACACCCCAAAGCGTCATCCCCTCTATAGGCTGTCCTATTCGTCTCTTGTCTTTCCCGGCTTTATACCATCCGATATCAACTTGATACGATGACATTAGGCTAAATAGATGTTTTAAATACCCCGGTTATATTGAGGAATCACTGAATTCCAGTCTTAACGTGATGTTAAAGGATAATGTCTATTATTTTATCTTATCCCACAAGTAGAAATATCTCATACATGTTGTTACTCAGAGCAAGTGCGGACGAACCTAATTTGAAATCCAGGCATATAATATACAATACAATAATCAATTTACCAACTCACGGACCAGCAATGATTAAAAATGAAACTGCTTGACAAGAAAAACGAATTTAATTGAATTAGCGATTGGATTGAACGAGAAGTTAAAAACCTATCAACCTGACGACAAATCAAACGAAAACAATCAGCAGATTCGGTTGGCACCAGAAGTTAAAGCTGTGCACTTGACACTAAGAGCACGCATTTTTTAACACCTGCGATGACAATGTACTTTGTAATATATTATGACATATTATGTCTTCGTTGCGTTTATGAAACTTATATTTTGCAATCTGCTTACCTGGTGATTATACTTAATGGTAGTTGGTGGCTGCAAACGACAAGTAAAGAGAGTTGTCTGAGAGAGGGGATCTATGACAATCTGAGAGAGACGTCAATCTGCGCAGCGCACAAAGCGCATCGTAGTTGATATTTTCTCTCACAATTCCTCTCTTGTAGGCGGATGCACTGCAGAAACTTATTTTTGATACATGTAGCACGCACAATAAGGAGACCATACCACCGATACGTGATAGGGGAAGAACTAGGACCCAGAATAGTATCACTAATGCCACAATGCTGTTGAAATCTCTAGCAATTATCTGGATGAAGCCAAGCACCCTTATTGCTTTACTGAGTGAATTATGGATATGTGTTTGCTGAGAAGGTGCTGCTCATTTAAAACATACCCAGGTCAAGTGCCAGATTCAGTCCAGCAAGTGGCGAACATTCACCAACATATCTTTCAGAAAAGGCGCCGTATGTAGGGTACTAGATCATTGAAAATGTCCGAAATTCTCATGTGCAGAAAGCCGTATGGCACCATTGAGAACGCATCACGAAATACTCGAGGAATCCACAAAGGAGGAATATTGTTTAATTAAGTGAACAGGATATCGCTGTTCATTTTGGGGATCCTATTAGAGGCTCTGAAGAAGATGATATCTATATTATACGGAGGAAAATCGTCATCGAAACCTCATAAACGACGATATGACGGTTATATCCAAAGCCAGAAATTATTAATGAATCAATCTCCTCTCAATCTCCCCACGGCGGGCGAACCCTCGGTTCTGAATCACACGAAACGTAATGCTCCCTTCTTACAATGGCTACCGATCACCATGAAACGAGCTCATGATATTAAATCCGGAGGTATCGATGGGCTCGTATGAGTAGTTTCTGAGGGCTTCAAGACCTGTAAAGACCCTCCATTGTCGGGCCTCTGAGTCAGAACTGGCTCCTCAGCAGGGCTTCCTGGATCCCACTGCCGCGTGAGTCAGAGTTTTTCATTAAGAGGACACTCCGGGCATTTCTAATGAGACCCTATCGGTCCATAAAACGAGGGAAATCTTGTTAAGACTTTGATCAAGGATGTTCAAGCGGGGAGGACGCAGTCACGCCCCTAAGCGAACTCCTGCATACATCAGTGTCAGTCTCAACGACAGTTTCTCCCTTATTTTTTTTTTCTCCAACGAGTTAGACATTCGTTTGATCAACAATGGAAATGAGCATGCTGTTAGAAAATATTTGTAATCAACAAAGCTTTTAGATAGACTCGAACTTCAACGAAACCCAGGAGAAACAAAAAGTAGGTCTTAGAACGAACACAACATCATAATAACTAACATAAGTAATCAAAATCGATCTGCAATTCAGTGCTGTTTCGTCCACGACAGTGATTTGTAACGCAGTTGCATACATAATCTTGATAGAAAATTAGACTCTTCGCCACTGATTGCCGACATTAAGAAACTTCTCAACATTTACAAGATCAGAAAAAATCTCTCTGGGAAGGGCGAGGCAGTTTTTTTTTCTCAAATTATATTTACTTTATTGTGGTTTACACTATCAAGTGGGCTCATGGCTGACTGTAATAACATGGCATTTGACGCATACTTGCTACCCAGCGGTAGGTACATGCTTATAGGTTAGTGAGAGTAAAAATAATAAAATCAAATAAAATTCGTAATTTGGAGGACTAGAAGGATTCAGGAACCAAAAGATCCAAGTGATCTATACAGCCATCTATATCTTTGAGGAACCACAACAAAGCCAAGTGATCTATACAGCCATGGGATCGATTACAGTCAACGAATCTGTTGCTAGAGAGCTGAACTAATGCGAAGAGAGTGCCATTTCCGTTTGAGTCGCCTTTGGTGACGGAATGGGCGGGGTTCTTCAAGAATGGCCGCGATGATTGGGTTTCCTTGGTGGATCATACGAGCAGCCACGTTATTATAAGATTCAGAGATAATTCCACTCACCATAACGGCCCCTCAGGCCCCCTGACCATAATTAACTGCAAACGAGGCAGATGAAATTCGAATGTCATCAATAATTAACATTTTCTCCCTTGACTATAGTTTTGGAGTTAAGAATAAGACTACAGCACTTGACCGAAATCGTTTTGTACCGTAATGAATTTATTACGGTCATATTCCACAAGACTAACTCACGGAATTAAGCTGTGGGTCAGTCTTCGAACTTTTGGCCGATCAAGTTGCCCCAACCCGAACCCACTCACCATGACGGCCCCTCAGGCCCCCTGAACATAATTAACTACAAACCAGACAGAAAGTCTCGTTTATTGCACGCATTCCTCGACAATATATTCAACGTTATAGCAAAAGCCAGGACCAAGTGGGACGATCTTTGTATGGAAACTTTGACCGTGAAAAGTAACAACATTAAAGATTGATATATACAATATCATTGACAGCTGGACTACTACTGCATAATTTGTATTGCTTCTTTAATAACAATGATAGTTTAGTGCTTCCGACTATAATTAAAGGTATCTAAAACATTGATTAAGCTTTCGTGAGATAAAAATTTGTTATTGGGAAAATCGAAATTTTCACACTCTACTTACGTCTTGGACCGTTCTAACAACTCTCTTTTCGTGATCGTCTGTATGTCTGTGCCTGTCGAATATCCGAAAATCGTTGATTCAAACTTAATTGGCTAAAGTTTTCATACGGTTTTGACGAAATTTCCAGGGAATTTCCAGGTTGAGCTGCAGATGATAATGGTTGTGTTTCATAGCTCACAAATTGATATTTCGCTTACCGCGGAAGCGTGAAATTTAACAAGATTCATTGTCTAAAGTCTTAGTCGTCTTATCTCGCTCAAATTGAAACGTGATAGAAGGGAAGGGCGAAGGAGAGTTGAGGAAGGTCGGTTTAATAAGTTACATTGTTGTAGTATGCCTAATTTCCACAATTTTCAACGAATTTTTGATGAGATTTTCAAGGAATATGTGGGTCTATAGGTGGTCCCCTTTAGATTTGCTTACTTAGGAATTATTATGGAAGCGCAAGAGAAAATTTATTAAATATAATTCCCATTCTACTCGACCATTATGGCGCAATTCGGAGGGTAATTCGGGAGGAGCAGTTTCATAAACCTACAACAGTTTCAACTCAATCGTTCCACTCATTGGTCAGGCCACATTTGTGATCACTAAGCTCTCTAACGGTTCCATAATGAACATCAGAACGAAGGAAATAAGGCCACCAAAGTGAACAGAACATGGGCCTCGTTATAACACCCAACAACTTTCTATCGTTAACATTATAGTTTATAGTTCTGCCGTCAGATATTCCCAAGTGTGGCCAGACACTCGAGTAATCTTTCCACCAATTATATTGAATGTAAGATTATTTAAAACATTTCAATGAAAAACACATATCAGTCATGTTATGGATATGACAGTTTTACGACACCCAACTTGATGTTCTTTCCTCATGTGCCTCTTAATTTTAGTTGTCCTCTCTAAATCAAGAAACTTCGTGTTTCCTAAGGATTCCCATACCTCTCTGTAAGTACTGTGTTTTGATAGCAGTACTGATGTCTTAATTCATTTTATCTATATTTTAATTGGCAGTTTTTTTCAATCAAATAAACAAAATTCGCACTCTGCTCACACCTGACCTCCCCTACCTTACTTTCCACAACTCCACTGCTCTCACTCCCGTCCATCTCTCACACATATCCCTCTTTCCCTCCCTCCTACAGCCTTCCGTCAACGTACTTCTCCCTCGCTCAACCTGACCGTCCCCGGGTTCGAATCCCCCTCTCGATCCTTCAGGAAATTGAATCTAACCCATCTGGGGCAGTTTATTACGCATTACACCGGACACTGTCAACCGCCCTCCGTATCCACTACGTATCGCTCCCTTCTACCACCCGTCACAATATTTTATCAGCTCACACACTGATAAAAACCTTCCTACCTCTGTAGTTTTTTTTCTTTTGTGGCGTTCACCTCTACGGTTTTCGGTTTTTTTTCTTCCTACTCTATCCTCTCCCCTTTCACTCCTATTTTTTTTCATACGACCGCGAACATTCTGTTTATGTATAAATACAATTTACAGTTGGTTGCCCCCTCCATATCGGCGGAGGTGGGTTTTCTGCGGTGGATTGCTCGGTGTGTTTTCTTTTGTACGTTATTTCCTGCGATGGCAGTTTGCATATTTCATGGGGCGCATCTCGATGAGAATATTTCACCTGTCAAAACCGCGTAACGTGACCGTTTTCTAAATCCTCACCTCCTCCCCAGCTCATATCACCTCGTACCTACTAAGCTATATATTAATGTTTCAACTTTTTTTCCTTTCCAATCCATACCGACATAATTCATTCAGGACTCCCTCTTTTCAACAGGCTTAAAAAAGAATTATTGTATCATGAGAAAAAAGTGAGCATATTGTAAAAACAAAGGAAACATACACTCATAATTGAAAATATTCCTAGTATACATTTTCAAATTAGTTTAGAGAGTACTCTTTTACAGTAGGAAAGTTCCACAGTTGGTATGAAAAGTTGGACATTACAACGAACTGATGAACTGACAACGAAAGATGGGGTCCATTCTCCATGGACCAAATCGAATCTGAATGGTATTGGATAGATAGATAGATAATTTATTTAGTCAAATAAACTTGATACACAGAGATGATCCAATCTGGAGCATGAGCTACTCGCTCTAGTTCACTTTACCAACTATAGGCTTGGCCCGTGTTGATGGGGAACACACCACATCCTCACCATCAATATTATCCAGACAAAATATTGTGACTAAGAACAGAATAAATAATCATTATTGGTATTTTCATTTTGACAACCATTAAAATATGCAATTTCGTTCAAGATTGACATTCCTGAAGAACTGTATTTTCCTTCAGAATTACGGGTTGTTATTCCACCTGTTAACTCATTATCACCCTTGCTACATCAAGAACTTGGTGTGTAAAGTTCACAAAATGTTTTGGAAGTTCTAAAATTGGTTTGGAAGACCATAAAGTCAGTTTCGATAGTTCTGGAATCGGGTTTGCAAGTCCTTAAATTAGTTAAGTACTCCAGTTGGGTTTGGAAATTCCTTGGTTGGTGGGAAAAGTGCCATTATGGTTTGTAAAGCTCTCATTTAGGTTTAGAAAGTTTTTTATTTTGGCGTGGAAAGTTCTCACTAAAATGCAATGGATCAATCACAGTTTGACATAAATTTTCCTTGATCTGGTAGTCCCACTTTTCCTGACGTTTGGGAGCCCCATGGATAAACTTTCACCATTTCTTGCGTGAGAATAAAACATCTATGCTGGGAGGTAAGAACATCACTTATTGTAACAAGGACGTATAGAATTCGTTCAAACACGTAACGAGTCAAAATAGTTTAGTGCAAAATATATATGCGATGGGCCTCAATTTCTGAAGTGTATCTCGTTGAGTTTGCGTCCAACTATTTCCAACTCTCCGAGAACGGGGGTAGTAAATGGGGGATTCGATGAGGGCTCGATGCTTCGAGTCGACCAAATATCGATTATGGCATCAAAACCAATATAGAACCATTAATATCGATACTTACGATATATCGATCCACAAACATTGATATTTACCGATGTATTGGCGAAATATCGATTTTACTGTTGATATTTTTTTTCAACCACCCAAAACCAAGGCATTTTGTGTTACCTACTATTAAAATTTTCAATTTTAAATTATAACGTGTTGGCGTTGTAGGTATAGATATCAGAGAGCTTCTTACCTACCTTATATGTTACTTTGTAGGCACAAATAGGTATTTAATCAACAACAGCGACACTTGAATTTCAAAACTTATTTATACCATATTATATGGTTGTTGTTCTCTTCTTCCTTCTGCCCACGACAGGTGAGATGATTGCCGAATGTATTAGATGAGGGAAGATGAAGAATACTTAGGCTTTTTCTAACTGAGTGTGAATGCTACTAAAACTACAAGAACAGGTGAAAAAACCGCGATGGTTTACCGATTTTTTCTCTCGATATGTTGGTTAAGAACAATCGACTGTCGATAAATATCGACAACCCAACATCGATGTAAAATAATCGGTACTTAACATGATATCGATATTTTTGAAATATCGAATATCGATTCCCATCTTTAGCTTCGATACAAAGACGAGCGGAACCGAGTTTATGAAATAGTTTACAGTTTTTTTGTTCACGGTATTAGAATGGATTAGTATTTTGATTTTGTTTCTTTCATGTTTGGGTTGTCGCACACCCCCTGGATCACTTTTCTTACAATTCTAATAGGCGTCCCTCTACTGGCAAAGCCTTGCTTCAGAGAGACGCCCTAAAAACTAGAATAGAGTGATGTTGAGGAAACAGCATTAGAGGCCATATGATCGATGTATATTCTCAGACACCGCCTACATCATGAAAACGAGCGATGGAACAGTGTGCCGACGTAGCTCTTGGTTTTTGCTTCATCTCGACGAAGCCTTGATTCAAAAGGACGCCCTAAAAACGCTACAGAACGAATGTACATCAATGTCAAGCGTCTTCCTCAAGCAAGGACTGCCTCCGATTGACGCTGGCTTTACCATCCACCTGTCGATGGTTGGTTGAACCAGAGACCAGAAAAAAAAGACGGGGTCAGCGGGGAGTGTCACCTCAGCCGCGAGACGTGGAACACAGGCAGTATATTTTTCCCAAGCAGAATCGAGCTCACCTACCCAAACCAACCTGCCACACTGTGATTTACACCGCCCTTTTCCCCCTCCGGATCACTCCCACTTCCTTCTTGTTTTTGTCTTGTTACTTCGGGATCGGGTTTTTTTGTATCTTCCTTCTACCGCGTTATTTAAATCGTGTCTCCTCGCCCCACGCAAAATTTCCCCACCTAGGGACACAAAAAAATGATTTATGGGTTTTTAATTTTAGCTCGAGGCGCGATTTGTCGTGGCGCGTCACATCAGGTTGTCGCGCTCCCGAAAACAAATGTCGGTCTTTTAAAAGACCCGCGCAACATTCTCGGAGGCCGTTCGACCAAAAGTCAACAAGGCGCAAACTATAACTGAACTTATAGCTTCCTCCGGAGAGTCCCAATTCAGCGGGTCATTATTTCTGAAAATATGATGACCCCTCGTGAGGAGCTAATCTTGGGAGCCTTTCGCTGGTCGTTGACAACCCAGATGTACTGGCTAAAGCTTTTACGAATTGCGATGAAAGCTAACCAACTTGGAAAACCTAGTAACGCATTTAAATATAAAGTACCTTAAGAACATTGAGGTCGACACCAAACTCCAATGTTTTTGAATTGAAATTAATCAACAAAAATTTACTTGACACAATCACCATGAAAAAACGCTGCAAATTCTTCCACTGGGGTTTATTATTCAATTGGCTTACGTTCATGATTTGAATTTCTACTAAGCTTTGGAGTGTGCGTGTTTCACAGGTGATAGAGCGATTATTGAATTTCAGGAGGCACACAAATATGATCAACTGATCAATCCAAATAGGTATTTTGGTTGAGAACAGATTTATGTGCTCTATGCATATCTCCTGAAATTCAATAATCGCTCTATCACCTGTGAAACACGCACACTCCAAAGCTTAGTAGAAATTCAAATCATGAACGCAACAATTGAATAATAAACCCCAGTGGAAGAATTTGCAGCGTTTTTTGTGGTTATCAGAATGCTTCAACCCGTGTATCGGCTACAAAGCCTTTCAGGAGTTCACTCCAGTATCCACATTACTACATCACTACATCACTAGGTTACTGATAGCAACACAAAAACAACAATAAACCAAAATAACGCGAATGTTGGCACCATAAATCGGGCCATAGATCGGGAATGGTTTGACCTACGGACCTGGAGAGGGGCTCATTCGGTTCCTCGTGGGGTGTTCTTCAAAAAGAGTCCAAATTTAGGCCGCCTTGAATTTTTTTGAGGTTTTTAGGGATTTTACAAAACTTTGACAACCCTTAAAGGGCACTTTAAATTAAGTGAGAGAGCTGGCTCAAGAATTGGGGCGTCGCCGGACCAACATGGATTTTTCCTGAAAATTTCAGCTTTTTTGCTTCAGCCGTTTGAGAGAAATCGTGCGCACGGCGTAAAAATTTTTATTGCAGATTCGGATTCTACACCCTTTGAAACGTAAACCACGAAATTTTCAGGGGGTGTTAGAATTTTTTTTTCAAGAGTTATTACAATGGTTTATTATTGAATAATAAACCAAAACGGTGCATAGAGGTATATCATTTCTGTGTTCACAGTAAATCACTGATATAAATGCATATCTGAGATTAATTATCTAAATTCCCCGCCTCGCTCCTTCATATTTCGTGATGGTATAGTAGATGCCATAAAAAGAACCAAATTTAAATTTCAGGATGGTAGATCAATTAGAGAAAAAAATAGCCGCAAGTGTCCTTTATCTGACCAGTGTGTCAATATTTCGTAATTGGCTTCACGCTGGCATCAAACTAAGTACAATGTATATGGACAGCGCGTAAAAATCCACGGATATGTATAAAATGCCTACACTTTACTTGTCCATAATTATACAGCAAAAATCTTGAAACAAAATGTCATTGCAATTATATTAGCTGAAGTGATCCTCACATGATACTTGGCTGTTTTTGCTATGTCCAAGTACGTTAACATTTAAATTCGTCTTTTCAATCTTTTTTCTCTCAAAGTTCCTTACAGAGAGTGAACAGATGAACGTAAAGGAGTAGACGTGGGCTCATTCAATTCATTGGAGTGACTTTTCATTGGACGATCATAGAAATATTAGTGTTATTCCGGAAGTCTTATAAATTCTGAATTTTCATCATTTGAGTGTTTTAATTTCAACCTTCAGTATTGCCTGAAACTCACTCCCAACTACACCCCGAACGTAGTTTCGGTAAAAAGCTCTGGACGGCGTACGAATTTTTAGTATTCGATTTTCGGATTCTTCACATTTTATTCGATTGAGGGAGGAGGGGAGTTAACATACTTCTTTTCTTGGGAGATTACAATGGTTCGTTACTGAAAAAAGTAAACCAAAATTAAAATGTATTTTTCTGCCTTAAAAGCAAACCTCTCGGAATCGAACGTTGTTCTTAAACTATCTGTAAGTAAATTGATCGTGTTTTGTTTGTTCACTCGCTGAACTTTTTGTTCAGTTAAAAACTATTTATTTTTGACATATCTTATTGAGCAGATTGCATTCTATCTCTTACAATAGAAAGCGGGACTTCCTGACCCTCTCCGCGAAGTAGTTGGGTACCCCAGTTCCACTATTGTAATCGAGAACCTATTTACTCCGTATAATGCAATGCATAAATTTATTCCCCATTTCACTCTATTGTATGAGTTATATTTGCGAATGAAAAACACAAAACTTAGTTGGTTTCCTCGAACTTCAGCGAGCAGAAATTTAATTAAACCGTTGAGAGGAATAATAGAAAAAGAAGACGAAAAACCGAAGTAATTTCAATAACATGTGATAGAAGCTACATTAAAAAATTTAAAAATCCAAAATCTGCAATAACTTGCAGAATACACTTCAGAACGAGTCTTTTCGGAAAATTTAAGTTACAATCACGCAAACCGGTAAATTTTTGGGGAACTTCACGACAAAAGTGTGAATTTCATTGAAGTGTACAAAGAGATGTTAATTTTAGTGATATACCCAAAATGTGATTATTTACTTTTTCCATTAACATTCTTATCTGTGTTTGTATCCGCAATATATTTTCCTATTTACAAAGTCCCTTTACATTCATATTTCGGAGTACGAATGCGACTATCTCTAGATCTAAGTTAGCTGCCGCTCCTGGGAAAACGGTAGATATTAAGTTTTAAGCGAATAGTAAATCAAGGGCCAAATAATCGGTTCAATATGCACAATAATCGGAATGTTATGACTGAAATTTCATGAGTTGATAGTGAGATTCCCTCTCTTGTCTAACCTGTGGTTATAGGGAGAGTGGGCTTTCCCCCATTGGCTCCTCATTCATTGTTCATTCGGCAAATAAAATGGATCGATGATTAATAACGGGGTTAATCAAATTAGCAATTTGATTGATAGGTGATAACAGTATACACTCCTACCTATAAGGAACACCCGCAAGAAATCAGTAAAATAAACGCTGGTCAGTAACGTTAATATGTGATATTCAACGGGTAAGCGATGTTATTGTAGACTGTGCCTCCTTTTTGACTATGGAAAAACAAATCCGCATGCTAAAGGGAAAATTCAGCTTGGACAGTAACCAGGAAGGAACTGAATACGCACCTCTCGTCTTCTGTCCACTCTCTAGGTTTTCGTATTTCCTTTTCGGAAGGCCCTTCTGTTTCCAAGTCAGAAGATTCGGGTGATAAATTCTGCAGTTAGTGGCGCAGAACCCATCAGCCTGCAAGAAAAACAGTATTTGGTGAGAAATAGGTAAAGTTATACGTGTTAGTACTCATAAATCAGTATCTTTGACTTACATCTACAATGAACCAAGCTCAGACCATTAATTCGTCGGTGGGTGTTTGAGTTTGATATCCTGTTGGTAGTGCTGAACAAGTTTATAATCTATTCTCGCAGATCTTTATCGGAGATGTACTTATCAATGCCCATCTGCCCTAGAACTGGTAATGACCTACTAAGTACCTATACCAATTACCTTTCTTAATGTAACACAATTGATATTTCGATGCACATTGTGTCTATTGTTATAATGTATAATTTCCGGGTATTTCTTATCTTAAGGGCGCTTCATAAAAGCAATTATGAATTTGTAACCATAAAATATACTAAGATTGAGTATATTTTGGTTTTTGTTTCAGGGACACAATGATTATTTCTCGTTCCTTCATCTTCTTAACGAACCTCCGATAAACTGACTGGGTAACCTCCGGCAAATAATATGAATATTCTGGTAGATCGTTCTAACATTACTATGTACCGTTATAATTGGTGAACACAATTTTACAGTAATTATCTTGATTCATTTGGTTCCATGGAAGCAATGACCCGTAGAAGTCGAAGACAGGTGTTCAAGGAACTTTGAAAATGCAGTAACCTCCTTATTTCCCCGCGTAACTCCAAAATGATGGTGCCCAATCGAGGCGGAATGATTTGAATCTCATCTCATCTACTAAACTTCATTTTTAAACTATCTTTAAGTGTTAGAATTCTTAAACTGTTGATTTTCCCCATAAAGAGGAATTGGAAACTCAGTAACTTCCTTATTTTATGATAAATTTAGGAATTTATGGTGACCAAAGGATGCAAATTTTTGTGCCCTACGACTTTCACGCGTGACACAATTTTGACGTGTTTTGTTGTTCGTAAAATTCAAAAATGTTTTGAAAAATGTGTTTTTTCTTAAAGAAAATATTATGAGGGTATGATTGTAGGTATTCGATCATGTATTTTCGGAATCATTGATAAATTTCATATAGAAAGGTTTATGAAGTTTTTCCACCTAGAATTGGATTTGGGTCCCACCGCCAGTTCTCCAAGTCACGGAAGAAATTATTTTCCACTTCCAAGTGGAGTGTTACCTAAAGAGGAAGTTTTCTTTCTGGGAGATATGAGTTGGGGGAGGTATTTGACTCAACGTTGGGAGTTTTCAGCTGACCCAACTCTTGGGATGACCTGTCAGTTAGGAGACTTTTTCACGCGCATGCGTAGATGGGGCAGGTCCCGAACGATAGGTTCACTATCGCCCCTGACCCAAAGAGCAACAACTCTCTAATGTAATCTAAGGTTCACCGAAACTTGATAGTGAATTGTTCATGTGTAACTATAGATGCCGGTACTTCGCTCTCCCCCAGCTCCCGAGGCCTATTATCTGAGGATCCACCTCAGCGCTCAGAAGGAGCTCTGCTTATCTCAGTTTGAAAACCTCTCCGTTCCCTTGTAGGTACTTGGTTGAGTTCCTTCACGCTAATTGGCCGGGGGGAGCCGGCAGGTTAATTTACCGGGACAATAGGCCTTAGCAAAATGCATCTAAACATGTCAACGCAGCTGAATACGCAGCGGCCCCTCGAGATCGGCCGGGTTCTGACGTCAAACGGTAATTGGGTTGTTGAACCGACGAACCGATCCGTATCGCCGAATAGTGCAGCGTGAGCTCCACAATTTTCAATCCGCTCAATGAGATCCTGGGAATTGCAGGAATGTATTGTATACTCCACGTGCACAGAAACGATGTGTATAGGTATACGTAACGATTCCAAATGACGGATAGCCGGTTTTGCTTCTGAACCTTGGAGATGGACAGTTATACTCCTCACATTTTATAATAATATATTACTTTTCCATCAATCATTTTCACAATGAATCAAACATTCAACATTCAAAACATGAATTTGTATATACAAATTATTTGTTTCCTTTCTGTACAACCTTTTCGTTCATTATAGGGCAATATTGAATTTCAGGAGATATGTTGGAGCACGTAAATCTGTTCTCGACCAAAATACCTATTTTGTTTGATCTTTTGATCATATTTGTGTGCCTCATGAAATTCAATAATCAATCAATGCGGGTTGTGAAATCCTGGCATCTCGATAATCAACTGTTAAGCTATTATATTTAGGAACTCAAAAGCTTAGTAAGATTCAAATCATGAACGCAAGCCAATTGAATAATAAACCCCAGTGAAAGAATTTAAAGCTTTTGGATAATTCTCTGAATCCTCAATGAAAATCCCTGCAATAAAAACATTCTATAATTTATCAAGTCCTTTACTGGAATCTTCACGTATTGAAAAATTGTTAAAACTTCCCCAAATCAAATTTAAACGAATGTAGTCCAAAGGTAGACAGATGTAGAGGAGGCAATCAATACTTTTCACAAACTGATA
The DNA here is from genome assembly GCA_031894815.1 of Creontiades dilutus. NCBI lineage: Eukaryota > Metazoa > Arthropoda > Insecta > Hemiptera > Miridae > Creontiades > Creontiades dilutus. The sequence goes on from JAVIWC010004007.1 coordinate 2,076,436, forward strand.
AAAAAATCAAATAGGTAAAATTTCACTAACAATGAGATACTGATGTATTTTAAAAAATATGAATATCAACTGTAAAATGGTCGAACAGAAGGAAATTCGGGAAATGTTTTCCGTGATCAATAGGCGACCAAGTGGTCGGTATTTTAGATAGCCACTTTGGTTTCTGAAGACACTTTGCTCTAGTAATATTTGCGTCATAGTTATCTGAATTTTATCGAAGAGCACAAGTTTTTAAACTTATTCTTGCGCAGGCAACGTTCTTCACTTCTTTTGGTAATTATTCTATAATAAACCCCATTGTAATCTTTATTGAAAAAAATTCTAAATGAAAATATTCATTTTACGTTTCAAAAAAAAAAATCTGAATCTTCAATATGTTTTAATTGCGTGTATTCTCAACTACATTTAAGTATTCATATTGAACGTCCGCCGTACCACAATTTCAAATATCGGACTGAATTTTTAAAATGATCACTCACAAACGTAAATAGTGACTATAAAAAAATGATCAACGAGGAAAAATTATCAGGAAAATCCAAATGTTTTTCAATAAACGGGCCATACTCGGGAAATTCTTGAAGCTCAGCTCTTTCGCTCAGTTCTTCAATTTTATCGAAAATATTTAAGTTTTCAAACTTATTCTTCGACAATTGAATTTTCACTTCTTTTACCCCAGTTTATTATTCTATAATAAATCATTGTAATCAATCTTGACAAAAAAAAATTCTAAAACCTGAAAATTAAACGTTTCAAAGGGTGAGAATCTGAATCTCAATACAGAAATTTTTCAACATCTTCGTCGGACCAAGTATGCACGAAACGAAAATTTCAGGAAAAAACGCAAATGTTGTCCCATAAATCTTGGCCATACATCGGGAATGGTTTGACCTTTACGGGTTGGAAAGTTTTGTAAAATCCCTAAATGTTCTTCAAAAAAGTAGTCAAAATGGCCGATTAAATTTGTACTCTTTTTGAAGAACACCACGAGGAATCGAATGAGCTTTTACAGCCCTTAGGTCAAACCATTTAAATATGGCCCGATTTATGGTGCCAACATTCGCGTTATTTTGGTTTATTATTGTTTTTGTATTGATATCAGTAACCTAGTGAAGTAGTGATGTAGTGATGTCGATACTGGAGTGAACTCCTAAAAGGCTTTGATGCCGATACACGGGTTGAAGTATTCTGATAACCATAAAAAACGCTGCAAATTCTTCCACTGGGGTTTATTATTCAATTGGCTTGCTTTCATGATTTGAATTTCTACTAAGCTTTGGAGTGTGTGTGTTTCACAGGTGATAGAGCGATTATTGAATTTCAACAGATATGCATAGAGCACGCTCTGTTCTCAACCAAAGTATCTATTTGGATTGATCAGTTGATCATATTTGTGTGCCTCCTGAAATTCAATAATCGCTCTATTACTTGTGAAATAGTTATCCAAACTTTATCGAAGAGTACACGTTTTCAAACTTATTCTTCCGCAGGCAACGTTCTTCAGTTCTTTTTTATTTAACTATAACATTTCAAAAAATTAAATCGTTTTCAGTGTGTAGTCAATCGGTTTTGAGTAATTATCACTTTGTGCCCTCAGTATTTGTAACACTATGTTGACATGTTTTGTTTCTCGCCAATAAACAAATATTTAATTTGATATTAAGGCAAAGAAAAAGTGATCAATTGATTAAATTGATACGGATGCTGTTCATTGTAAGCTTTTCCCGTCAATATGAAAAGTCCATTAATATGATTTTCATGACCGAATTTTGAATTATCGTGAAGAACTGAAATCAAGCAACCCGAGAAGAGGCGAAGAATATTGTGGGTTGGAGGGAAAAGGTGAACCAACTGGGAACGGGAAGGCTCATTGGCATTCATGTGTTTGTCCGAAGCCAATGTCTTTCTCCTCAAATATTATTCATGAACAAACTTCATTCAATGACCTAATCTTTTTTCTGTCTCTTCCTTATTAAATTTTCTGCTCTGAATTATGAGTTTGATTAGCAATATTTGCTCCCCGTGGGTAGTGGGCAAATAAAAAGCGATTTGATTAAAGTCGCCCCTTTTTGACTTTTTTCGTCGGTTCTTAACTTGTAGGAGAAAAATGGTTTTTAATGATTCGTAAATCAATTGTAACCTACTTGGAATACGGAGGGATTTATCGCACTTGGAATAGAAAGTGGATTTTTGTTGGAGGGTTATAGCAGAAAGAAATGCGTGGATTAAACTCAATTAACAATTGAGGAACAGATGCGGACAAGTCGAAATATTTCAAGAGTTTTGCAACATTCGGAAATGAGCGTAACTTATGGATTGCTTCCGAGCCCACCTATAGGTAACGGAAGAATTGTTATCACTTAATGGAGATAAAATCGTCACCAAAATCCAAATTGACATTTTATGTCTTATACTTTGCTACATAAACTCGAAAATGTAACGCGGACAGCGTCACGAAAATATTTCTGATGGTTTTCGCTTATAACCGATTCGTTGCTACGGATCATTATCTTCGACATTTGTGATCGTACAAAACTCGTTCACCACTCATTTGAAAGCTGTTGATTTACTTGATCTTGTTACGTTAACCCCTGGACATTCGGAACCTCAGTGACCACCCGATGGAACCATATTGTTTACTAACTGTGACAGTCCTGTGAGTGGTGATGATTATGTCTTTACAGTTTACCATTCGTTGCTTCGGAACCTCAGTGACCAAACGATGGAACCATTACATCGCAACCATCAACGAGCACAATCTAGCGTAGTTATCATTGGTCCTACAAAACGGCACTCGTTGGAACTAGTGCGCGAATATCGTTTACGCAAAAAGCTGCTTATGAATACTACATTATCCACAAATGAAATTGAAATTGGCGAGGTACGTGATACATTTATCGAGACGCCTCATTCTCTCGCCGACGTTGAATTTGATAAGCGTTTTTTTACATCAAAACTGGCCTCCAATTGGAAGTACGTGGTGTGTGTGCAAAGGCATAAAATGTCCCTCGTGATTGCGTACTTGTACGAAAGCTGTTTTTTTTGACATTTTATGTCTTTTTTTTTAAATATTTTTATTTGGCATTAATGATTAACATTTCACAGCCACATAATTATAACACATTAGTGTATCAAAATTGCATTTTCGTAAGACTTAAACCAAAAATTAATTCAATGAAACTGAAATATTACACTGATATAAATAATTGTATATTCCTCCATATATACTGATATTTTTGGAGCTAAGTAAAGTTGAATAATTAAATGGTTGACAAATTAAATTATTAGTAATAATATCAAATAACATTGTCCTTTCTGTATAAAATAAAGGGCACTCCATTAATAAATGTTCCAATGTACCTATATCTGCTTCACAAAATCTACACTGAGGTAGTATGTCTGGGTGTATTCGGTGTAAATGTGCCTCACAAACTCCGTGGTTTGTTCGCAGCGGAATCATGGTTCTGCAAAGCGATCTATGGGCGAACCATTCAACAAACCAGGGTCTCTTGGGATTTAGGGGCTGCACATTCTTGTGAGGTTTTATGTCTTTACTTTGCTACATAAACTCGAAAATGTAACGCGGACAGCGTCACGAAAATATTTCTGATGGTTTTCGCTTACAACCGATTCGTTCTATTATTCTTTAAATGTATTCTTCATTTAATAATAACAATTTCGCAAAAAGAAGCAAGTTATTTCGAGACGTCAATTAATTTAGGTGGAGCTTTGAAATTTCAAGATTTTGGATGTAGTACTGTTTGGAATCAAACCTGGCGTTTAGTACTTTTTGAAACCAAACAAAGTGGATGTAGTACATTTTGAAATCAAATCTTTTCCTCCAGTCAAGGACTTCACTAATCTTCCCAAAGCTCTTGCAATGACATTCCAAAGTTTTCCATTGCATTTTGCGTTTTAGGCAATCTAATGATTGTCGTAATCAATTTTTTCTACTAATTTTTTTTTAGTGAATTTTAATTTATTTGAATTCTTATTATTTGGGATAAAGGTGTAGTAAACACGAAACCGTGGACTCGCTATTTATTTAAACCTTCTAACCCCTGGCGGGTACCCACCATCCAGGAAAACTCCTTTGAAACAGGCAGTAGTGCTACCAAATATATCACATCCCAATCGGACTTCTGTTTTATCATTTCTCCTTACTCGTACAACCTGAGGTAGTTGTACAAAAGGGTAATAAGTGAGGCATAGACATTAATCATTGGAATTAATAATAATACCGATTTCTTTTGTAGGGATTCAATACAAAAGACACTAACGGAGCAGTGGTCAGAGAATATTATGGAATACACTTCAATAGGCTCAACGAGATAGCAAACTGGGGGGGGGGGGGTAATTATGCCAGGAAAGCAAGAAGATTGCTAAAAATGTTACGATTCTGTACAACCTTTATTCAGTGTCCGTCGGTCAACTTTCAAGCTGATGTGAGGAAGAAGAAGGCCGAGATATGACATTACCTGGGGGCGGCACAGAATTCAGGGATAAGGGCTCAAACGTGAATTGCGTGTAAGAAATCGATTAAAATTGTTTGACATAGGCAATCTCAGTTAGCGAGTTGTAATTCTCCCTGTGAACCTTGAAAATTTCCCTCCTTCATACCGTCATCGGTAGGTACCTGGCTAACTGTACTGCGAGTTTTCAGTAAAAAAAAAGGTTGATTTTCGGACTTTTGTCCTGCTAGATCGTAAAATGGCCACACTGTACGTCGATTCACGGATTTCTCTAATTGAATTTCGGGTTCCACACGTCGTTACAACGCAAAATAATAAATTTTGGGCAGGTTAAACTTTTTTTTCTTAGTCGATTGAAAATAGTAAGCCAAAAGTGTCGTTACGATGTTGCGGCACCCAACTTGGCAGAGTTTTAATTTTAATTTTTTTTATTTTCAGGACAGTTTAATAATTTATGCACTGCGGATCGGACGATGTGCACTTATCTCACCCTTCACCCTATAGATTTCTCATAAATAACCAAACTTGCTTCCCTCCTTAATTTACACCCCCTCCCCCAACTTCCCCCAATCATCGCGACTCCGTTTTTAATGAGACTACCTTAGACTCGAAGGGGGTTGTTACTCACACAAAAAAAAAAAGAAAATTAATTCCGTAAAAAAAACCTAATGGAGTTTCAGGTAACCTCCCGCTGGTTTCCTAATATCGGAACAAGACCCCTTTTTTCCACCCTCTTTCAAGAAGAAAACCGCTTCCACTGAAGAAAGCTACTATAAGGAAATGCACCCCCGCCGATTTGTGGGGAGAATTCGAACAAAAAAAAAATCGATTAACTGCATCCAATCTACCAATTTCGTCCGCCCCCCACCCCTTCACCACATCAGAGTAATGCCCTTTTTATCGATAAATTTGAGTTATTCACGATTTCTTATTGGCCCACGATACTTCATCCGAAATAAGGGCCTGCTGATTGATTAGGCGGTATTGTTCCCTCTCCACCCCGCTCCGCATCACCTCTTCGTGAAAGAATCTTTTTATGTGTAATGCCAGCCCTTTTCCTCGTCGTTTTTTTTTTTTTTTTTTTTTTTTTTTGTGTTGTAGTCCTCCGATTTTAACGATAGAAACCATCTTTTTCTGAACAATCGCTTCCCGTTTTTCATTGCTCAACGGAATAAATCTCTTCGGCGTTGAAAAGATTTGGATAAAAAATTGATGGTCCAATTAAACTGATAACGTCTGAAAGAGGATATTCTTTTCAAATGCTTGTAAACATTCTTTCAAGCGCAGGGTAAAATACTGTTTCCTCTTTCGAATCGAATAAATACTGTACAACAACGCGAATGCTGTTGATTTGAACATCTCAGAACTACGAAAAATTCCTTGTTGCTTGTAGCCATTTATTATTAGCCATTAAAACCAGGTAGGTACTTATCTAAAAAAAATGTCTTAATTTGAAGAAGCAACTGCTATTGAAATTTGGTAAAACATTGTGAAACGCTGCTAATTCTAGAAAAGGGGTTTCTCGTTTTCAGATATCCCTTTTACGAACGTACCTAAATATAATCTGATAGGTACTAATCTTTTTGGAGAAAGAGTAGAGGTGTTGAACGTACCAGAAGCTAATTGAAATCTCCATTAAATCGCTAATCTATGCATATTAGTCAGTCATTACCCAACTGGGCTTCTCGAGCCTCCATATCTCTCTAGTCCACTCTAGATGCCATAAAAAGAACCGAATTTATATTTCTGGGCATTAGATCAATTAGGAACGAAATTAGATGCCAAGGCCTTCAGCTAATCACTGATCTCTTTCCTTGAAGTTGACTTCCAGGTGGCTAAGGACAGTTCGATGACTTTGTCTTAAATTCAACTCCGTGAACGAGTCCCACAGTCCTTTTGTAAGAAACAGAAGATTATATCAAAACCTATAGCTCACGAAGCTCTGTAAGTCAGGCCATGGGTCATTCCATATTCTTTAATATGTTAAGTTGGAAAGGCCTCAATTTACCTCAGATCATCATGCTGTGCAGATGTAGATGTGGGGTTACGGGCCTCCAGCATGGAAGCCTGTTGGCTTATTGTACTTTCCTGATAGTTTTGCAATTAATCAAGGAGATTCAGCCCCTTGGTAAGGGGTTTGAGGCCCTTGATTAGTTGTTCGCTCTGAATGGACCTCATCGGGGTTTGTGCCCCAAGGAGTACAAATCTGCGAGAGGTATCATCATAGATTGATGAAGGCAGAATATGCATGCCCTCATCGGATGTAAAATGTAATACAGAAGCTGCCATTCAAATGTACCATAGACTATGTAGGTCATTGTGTAGAAGGGTTAGGGTAGTTTTATCAATCGTATTTTTCAGATAGATACACCGTTTTACCATATTTACACCATTTTACATGTTACGTTCTTCAATTGAAAAACAACCGATGACCGAGCTGGAATGAATAACACTGTGGCCCAGCCCGGAGTTGGTTCTTACTTCTAATTTTTATGAAGTACCCATTAACTAAATTGACACCACATTAATTATTTAAATTTAGATTCCACATCCATCGAATGATGTGCTTAGTAGATACGGCATTCATAGGCAGTTTGATTGGTCATTATCGAAAATGATTGATTAGCGAGTGAGGTGGTGTTCATCAATACACGATAGTGTACCCGAACAACTTGAGGGTTGATCCTATCCGTCATTAGCTCTAATCTCCAACTAGGCAGTGCTGCACTCTACCACAGTATTGCTGAAATTGCCTGAAATACAAGTCAAGCTACCATTTATGTCCATTTTTATTACTATCAATGTAATTTTATGTTTATCTGCTCTCTGCAGCTAATTTTGTTTTCCTACTTACCTACATCATCATGTCAAGGATTATGTGCAATGAAAATCATATATTTCAATCATAACATGTATACAAATACTTACGTAAATTATTTTCCCCGTTCAGATCAAAATTAGAAAGCTCTATTTTCTATAATGTCGATTCTTCCTACGTCGGTTCGAACGTACCATCATGGTTCTTTATTTTGTTCAACAATAAATTTGTTGTATTACCCTATATTCCTATCAGGGTAGCTGGTGCTCTTCCATCTTTGAAGGATTACCGCTTCACAATCAGACGGATGTGATAGAATAGAGAGGCTACCTCATTGATGTATAAGAATTTCATTTTTTTTGGGTGGTATCTGTGTTGTTCCTCTACCAAACCGAAAGAGCCACCGATTGGAGAGTGGTAAACGCATCGAAACTTTTGAGAGCTACTAATAATCGATTACGTTGATCCTCGCAATAGTCGTTGAGAGATTTAAAAGGAGATTCGATCGGTCGAAATTTATTCTGATACTTCTGTGTATAATAATTTGCAACTTTTAAAGTTTGTACTCACGTAGGTTATACAAATAGTAAAATAATATTGTAAGCCGTAAGCTTGGGGGCTAGAAGAAAAGAGTAGATTCGATTTCCCGATGGTTCCTTTGGAAAACGTCAGTCAGGCTCAGAGGGAGTTTGGAATTAGCGAAACACAAATTGGACGGAGGTTTTCCCCTTCTACATCTAGCGCCAGATGCCCTCTTTCGGCACGAGCGGAAGGCAAACAGGACTCGCAAGTCAACACAAATATTTTTGTTTACGCGGCCACCGGCGCAGCGGGGGGCCCTATCACGGGTTGACCCAGGACTTACGTCTCGTTCCCTTCTCATCATCTCCGGAGAGCTGGAGCCAATTGTGGTGTTGTGGAAAGATATTCAGATACAACTTCAAGACGGTGCTCATTGGAGTGCTTGACCTATAAATTCATAGTCGAACCCTCAAAAATCCAAGTTCACCAAACAGAATTTGAAGATAATTTTACATTCCTCCTGGGTCTCGAACTAAAATCTTTAAACAATTAAGACTTCAATGAGTTAGAAAAACTTGATGGTACGAAAGGCACTATTGGTGCTACTGCATTGAATCGATCATTTGAAATTCACTAGATGTTACTGACTTGACTAGATGTTATAACGTCGTATCATGAAGCTTTTTTGATTTTTTACTCCTTCATGCAATCATTGAGTTCTGGAAATGGGTTGATTGGAGTGCTATCAGTAACGTTTAGTTTAGTTGGGGCTTCTTCAGCTCATTGCTGCGGAAGTGGGAAGAAGATTTGTTCATGAGGTGAATCATGTTTGTTAGTGAAGAGAGAAGCTTTCTCAAGTGCACTTCTTGCCCTCCACGCGTATTCCCTGATTGATGGATTTAACACTAACCGCACATTTGATCGGTTTACATAGATGGTAGTAGGTCAGTGGGCTGTTACAGCCTGGATTTTCCTAAGGGGAGTCTCATGTCTATTTATTTGGATTAAGCCTGTTTGTTTTTTGAACAGTTGATTTGACTCTGCCTTGTGTTCAGAAAATCGAGTTACTTGCCTCCTTCCTCTAGGTTTTCGTTTCTTTTCTAGCAGTTTTCGAAACGCAATAAATAGTAGAGCATATGCATTGGAGTTTCAACTTTTAGAGTGGACAACCGTGAGGCTGCTTGGATCTGGGCTGTGATTTCTTCCACTTCTGTATCTATGTGATTGGTAGTTCCAAGGAAATCGGGAGTTGTTCCAATTCCACTATATTTCTCCCCATAAAGCAGTAGTGGAGTCTGCCTTTTTCTTCCTACCGGCACGCAGTTCTTGACTTACCCGACTGTTCCTTAACAAAATGGCCTCACATGAAGGCACTCGTCAGAAAATTCGAGACCGAGCCTACGGGTACTAAGTAAGTTGAATGTCTGAGAACACAAAGCGAAGGGCGCCCCCTTGGCAAACCTCTATAACTTTTGTGGGGAGACAGATGCTGGAAGGAGTAAAAGCATCAGACCTTCTCTCTAGTTCTCCCACTGTCTTCCCCCTGCCTTTCCCTTTCCATTCTTAATCAGCCGACCGGAACATCAAAGCGGGGATAATTGACATTTCAATTAGCTCCTCCTAATCTTCATTTTGATTAACTCGGGTGGGAGAGGCAGTGGAGGTAAAGATCATCCAGCGCATTTAACGAACTTGATGCGATAAGCAGACTAAAAGATTGACCGAAACTGAGTAGAAAAGGATGAATCAGTACCCAGAAGCCATCATTGTCTGTTAATTCTCGTACTGACTACAGAAGCAAAAATTTTGTACCCCAAAAAAAAATTTTGTAAATCCAAAAAGAAATTTTTTGAATAATACAGAAATAATAATACTATGTATAATATATCACATAAATTGTAAGGCTGTTTTTATGCCCTGTATAGTGTTAGGCCAGCGGTCTCCAAACTACGGCCCACGGAAGGATTTGGTCCGGCCCGCCGCACGCGGACGCCAATGGAGAAAATCAGGCTACCGCCAGAACGTGATGACTTCAAGGGTATCAAGAGTTTTGCCAGACAAATAATAACAATTTTAGGTTCAGCGTATATGTGCGAACAAACCTTTTCAAAAGTGTCGCATGTCAAATCCAAATATCGAGCGATGCTTTCAGAAGAACACTTGAAAAATTTACTTATGATTGGAGCAACAAACTTCGATCCTAAGTGGAAAGACATTGTAAGCAAAAAACAATTGCGCCCATCACATTAGATAGGTTTACCAAAACTACTTTTTTGAAAGTATTAATTACAAATAAATAAAAAAATATTTATCTTGAACGCTTTGTTTTTATATTCCTGAAAATTAAATTGTTATTATTTCTTTTTGAGCCATGAAAAACTAATAATCATGGAATTAAACAAATACATTTAATCACTAAAAACTAAGTTTGGTTCCTACATTAGGCCTAATTTTGAATTTGTCAAATTCGTCTTGAAGTGCTTGAAAACCCGGTTTTTAAGTGTCTGACTTTCAAAATTTTCCAATCCTGAAAATCCAATTGTTAACATTTTTTATTGAAGGACGAAAAAGTAATTAAGGAATTTTAAAAAATACAATAGCTAAAAATTTATTGTTTTGTACCAAGATTACGCCTAATTTTAAATTTGTCAAATTCTTCTATGTGTGCTTAAAAACACTGTTTTCAAGTGTCTAATTTTCAAAATTTTCTATTCCTGAAAATTCAGTTGTTGATATCTTTTACTGACCCCTTAAACGGGGGGACTAGCCCCCCAGAGCCCCCTCTTGGCCCCCCCCCCCCACCGCCTCCACATTATGATACGGCCCTTGGGGCAAATAGTTTGGAGACCCCTGTGTTAGGCGAACGGACATTGTAGATTTTGAATGTACGCACCCGACATGTGAGGTTCCAAATTTGGAAGGGGGTTACAATAAACCAAAAGGGATAGGTGATTATGGACTTTTAGTCTAGTTGTGCAACAGTCCTTGGGGATTTTGGTGTGGTTGTTGGGTGGAGGAGGTGTCGGTGCTGCCTAAGCCAAAATTTTCACCAGATCTTCGTAATTTTATTGCAAATGATTTGATTCTTATTACTTTTTCTAATCGAACCAATTCACTGTGTTCCAAAGGTGCTGTCCAACAATGTCATCCATTCTTTCGAAATGTTTGATTCATCGACGGAAGTGCGGATTTTTAAAATCAGCTATATGCATAACTGAAAAAATGGTAAAGACCATGGATGGATTCAGACTGCATAATAAGTGCCTGCATAAAAAATGGAGAACAATTTCAAAACAAATTCGAACTTTTTGAGAGCTGTTGCATTTTTTTTCCCACAAAAAATTTGCTTAGGTTCAGAAAGATGTGTTGAAAAGGCTTTGTTTAATAACTGAAAAAGTTGTCAGTCAAATTGTTTGAGTATACTAAACATGGAACACTTAACAAGTCTGATGTTTTCGATTGGTTCTATTTACAGGCCCTTTCTAGAAAACTCACGCCTGAAAATTTTCGTTGAGCTTCAAGCGAATGAAAGGAGAGTTGGAAAGAGTCGGTCGGCTCCTCCATCGGCCTGGGAAGGAAGGAGAAATTCAAGGAGGAAATGAGGCCCAAGAACTAAATATCCTGTTTGAGCCGGCGGCAGGTTTTTGATCCTGGATATACAGAAGGCTCCCTTTCAAGTTGGCTTCTCCTTCAGGGAGTGGGAAATCCGCGTTGTGGATAATGTTCTCCTTTGGGCGTCTTGTTAGCCGGCGTCAACCCGCCTTCCGCGACCTCCTAGTTACCGGTAATCCCGAAATTGGGATCTTCATTAGAAAGTTTGAAGGTTCAATTAGTTGTGGGTTGATATATTTTCGATCGCCGTCTTACCACTTCGGCCTATTGCCGTTACATAGAAATCACTGGAATGAGATCTTCAGAATTCAGTAGATACCTTGAAAATAACTATGAGTAGGTGCAATATTAACATTTTTGGAATCCCTTAAAATGCAATTGATGTTTTGAAGTTGCAATTGAAGTTGATTATTTACAGATTATATTTCAATGAATCAAATGATACCACCCTGACCCACTCTCAATCATTCACGAGAAAAGTCAACAAGAGGAATAAGAACTGGTTGGAACCTAAAAGTGTAGAACTTGGCCTTAGAGACTTCGCCAATCGAAACAGCTGCTGCTACAACTACTGTGGAATTCCAGTGACGAAAAACCGATTTAATCTGACTTTTGTGATGAATAGATGGGATAGTGAACTGTGGTTTTATTAATTTCATTAATCTTCTATAAGTAGATTTATTCCGCTTAATGAACCCCAGGATCGAAAGCACTCCCACTTCCCTCATGGCACGCATGCATATAGCACCTCAATATTTCTAAATATGAACCTTCAACCCCCCCCCCCCCCACTCAATCGTTATTATCTCCTAAAATAAACGGATTCTGTAAGTGTAATGTTTTCAGATCTGCATGTTATGTGTGTCTAATAAACTTTAAACTGCATCGAAACGATCGCAATGTGATTCGTGGCTCAATTTATTGGAAAAAAGAAGACATAAATGTTGTAATATGTATTTTTATAAAGTTTACGAGATAGGTAGTTAACTTCGGTGCTGTATCTCCGAAGATTCGCTAACTAGCGTAGTACGGTCTGTCCGAATCCCGACAATTGTATGGGATCCTACTTTGGGAAAATTGCAGAGCCTTCTGAGCAACTTTCGTTTCTCAGTATGTCTCTCTGTCTGTCTTTGTGTATGTCCATAGATGATAATAGTAACAAATCCGACGTAATTTTACAAGGATGGTAGAAGAGGCTATAAGAAAAAGAGCTGTGGACCACTAAAATCGGCTCCACAATCATATCAACGTCGAAGCCTTTTCAGTCCTGGACAACAGCGATGAGGTGCGACGACTGAAGAGGACCAAACCCTTGGACCTAGTTACGAATCTCTAGTACTTGTGAACCCTTTCGTAAAGGTAGATAGTGAACCAAAAGAATGAAGCTAAAGTTACTAGATGTTGTATATTCTTTACAGTCGTAACAGTAAAAAATATTTTAAAAAAAAAAAAAAATTGCCAGGGTTTTCAGGGGCTGTTTTTCTGGAGACTTGCGTCTCAATTAACTATTCGGCCTGTGAGTTTTTAAACCAACTCGGGCACCAACATCCTCACTGGTAGAACCATCTAAATCGTTCGTTTTACACTGCAGTGCTTCGGCGAGCAAGTACCTTACTTGAATGGTGAGCCAATTCATTCCTTTCTTCCACTATGGGCATGACAGTGGCCCCATCGCCTAGCGAATTGCAAGCTGGGAAAATACAGTGCAAGAAGGATAGGCTCTTCCTATCGAAGCGACCATTTTTCGAGAAGGGGGATCATTGATGATGTACTTCTGATGCACATATGGACGTTTGAATTCGGAACGATGATTCTACCCCAACCTTATTGGCGACGTCAAGTGAAAATGATGTATTTTACTCACGTTCCCCGCGGTTTTGGCGGATAGCGTAGGACGGAGACCAGGTCAAGTGTGTATTACCCCGTTCGTGCGATAATTTGTATGCACGGAGGTTGAATCAATACGGAAAATGGGAAAACGAGGATCTGGTTGAAGAAAGACGAGACGAGGACGGCAATGGCGTGTTAGGCCGAGGAGGGGGGTGTGACACGCACGCAGTTCTACGCATATTCAAAACCTGCTAAATGATATTCAATGATATCCCCCGTCCGTTTATGCATATTTAGGACTCCCCTGGTCCCCGAAGCCTTTTATCTGGCGGATTGTGGGAAAGGGGAATCAAATGTTCTTAGAGAGGATTTATCGTTTTGCATTATCGTATTCTGAAAAAAACCACCTGTCGGTTTTTTTAAAATTATGAGCTGTTCAACAGCACGAACCAATTATTGTTTTCCCCCAGCCGAAGGTAAAAAACGTTTGCGCCTATTTGTGGGGAGGGAGAAACCTAAAACAAAACAAACAAAAAATCTGCCAACATGGGTGTGGCACATAACTTCATCTTGCAAGTAACATGAAAGCCTGGATCGTCAAAATGTTTTAAATGTACTTGAAAAATGTAGAATATAAATTTTTTACAACGATTAAAGGAACAATAATGTCACCAGACATATTATCACGAATATCAATGCTTCCTATAGGTGGGTATTGAAGGACGACCACTTTAATTCGAAAGATATCCGATAACAAATTAAACAATCGAGTAGAGATTATTATACCGGTCCCAGAACTTTTCTAAAATTTTGAGAGAATTCGGATTTCTAGAACATGAGAAAATGATGTATGGAGGGTTTTGCGTTCGCGTATGCTTACAGTAAACTACCGATTTTTGAGCGATGCAGTTCATAGGGGATCATTTACATTCTAACCCGTTTTTGCGTGTAAACCTCATCGAAATTGGATGAAAACAGTAAAAATGAAGTTTGTTACTAGATTTCAAATTCGAACATCCGCAGCAGGTACTAATGATTCTGTTTTTAAATTGATATGAGATTATAAGCTCGTTTTTTTACCGATCACCCTCCAAATTTCGGCCAGAACGGACCACGGAGAAAATGATGAATGGTGGGTTTTACATTTGCATATAGGCAGATTGAAGCTCTGATTTTGGGGCAAAACAATTCTTGAGGTGACCATTTGTACCCTAACCCGCCCATTTCGCCCGAATTTCATATAAAACAGATGAAAACTGTAGAATTTAAGAGTGACACGAAACAAAAGTTATTCAGAATGGTCTGAAATGAAAATGCGAGTGGAATTTTCAAGTTTGAAGAACACAAATTTTCATCTCTAACGATGAAAACAAAGCTACCGCCACTGTAACTAGACTCGGAAGCAAAAGCTGCATATCACTAACCAATTTTTGTGGTTCCTGTGTTAGATAGCTCCTTTGTGAGGATCTCTCGGCTATAACAAATTGATTTTAATAGGTGATATTCACTAAATTGCATGCTAACAACCTTGCTGCTTTCAGTTCATCTGTTCGTTTTCAATAAGGAGCAAAAGTTATCAATTGATAGAAGTTGAAAGGTCCTACTTGGCAGAATGATCACCTCCGTGTCTAGGTTATCTTGTTTTTCTTCCTAAATGTACACGCAAATATTTGAAGCATCATTTATGGCAGTCCAGCATTGTGTGCTCATTTATGTAGAATTTTTGTTAAGGTAACCTGATTTTTTCTTGGCATGGTTCTGTAGTTTATTTCGAAAATAAGTATTGTTAAATCTGTCTCTGCTTGTTACTTTTATAGGATTAAAAACGGTTGAGAATTAACAATGTGTCATTGTGATTCAGTCGTCAAAGTAGAATTGTCGAACACACCCACGTTTCAACAACCCGGGATTTTCAACAAAAGGACTTCGCTTCCCGAACAAACTTGTTTGGTTCAGTAGGGCAATGGATTTGTCGAGGTGACAATCCCGAAAAAAATGACTTTTTTTTCTCTTCCCTTCCCCGCAGAGTGAGAAAACTCGAGAGACCTCCATTTATTATGCCGATTGGGAGCGGAGTTGATTCTCAAATAAGAGAGAAAAAGGTGAGTTCTGAAAGGAAAAACTAAGTTGGTACAAGGGAGACGCCAACAGGACGAAAGGGTTGGTCGGAGTGGTGAGTGGGGGTTGCTGGAGGGGTGTACAACGACGAATGGAGAGGAGGGCCTCCCAATTCAAACACTAACTGGATTTTCTTCCTTTTCTCCAAGTTATACTAGTTTTTAACTCGAGTTTTCTCAACTAGGACGCTTTCCTCCCCCCTTTTCCGCAGATTGGCTGATCAGAAGTGTTCGAGGGGAGACGAGAGACGGCGGAAAGGCCGAAATACGTTTGATTAAATCAAGGCCCGGAGAAAATAAAATATAACTCGATAAAATCGAGTTCCAGTTCCGAAAAGGGGGAAATCTCGACAGAACAAAATGTCGCGCGTTTACGATAATTACTATCAACGTGATCAGAACTTGACCACTAGCAACTCGTTACGCTGTACACTCCAGTTAGTGAGTTTTAGAAGGAAACAAAGCTATTGCGATGAATAAATATACATAAAGTTCTTCGAAAAAGAATGGCGAAAGGGTATCAAATTTAACTAGGGATGTTAGTCAAGGGAAAGAAAGAACGGGTTAGGCTTTAGATCACATGTAGAGAACAGTCGGAACGGCGCCCGGATTCAGCCCTCGAGACTTTTTGAAAAAAGCCAATTAACATTCAGAAAAAAGACTTGAAAAATTCGCTAAAAGACTGATATGTGCGTTTTTCAGTACTTATAAACGCGAAGAGTTCTTTTTATTGATGAAAGTTGATAAATCAAAACATTGTACAAGGCTGTCTGACGATAATTAGCAAAATTCTTTACCTCTTTGTATCAGTCGAATTAATCCAAACATCGATGAATTAGTTTAACAAATGCAAACACTAGTGTCTCATTGATTTCGGTGTCGCTATTCAACTTTCGTAGTTTATAAAAATTCCAAATTTAACGATTTAGTTATTTTTTTCATTTCATTTCGTTATTTAAAAAAAATTTATTATAATAACATTGTCCTGCTATTTCATGTCTGATATCTATCGCTAAAAATTATGAAAACTACTTTTAAACGCGGCTCGCGAACGTCTTTGCACACTACAGGTTGTCCCACAGCCGTAGGGAACTAAACATAATGGTCGGCCTTATAACCGGTTTCACCTACACCGCATTGGGGTCACACAAAGTTCAACCCTATGCCTCGGAGACTGACGAAACGGCATCCCACATAATATTTGAATGTCCAGCACTCACCTTTTGCAGGTTTGCACAGACGCATTTGGGGCGCCGGCCCCAATGAGGTCTATTCAATGCGAACAACTAAGCAATCGCCTCATTCACCTTACCAAGGACCTGAATCTCCCTGAATCCCCAAAACTCTCCGGGGAGCACAATAAGGTAACAGTATCCCTTGCTGGAGGCCCGAAACCCCCACCCTAAGAGTTTTAGTCCACATCTACCATCTACAGCACGTCAAACGTTACATATTCCTGCTCTGGATGGTCCTCTAGAATAGCATTGCTCGAAAATCCACCATTTACTCTGTGCAAACAAACGTCTAATGTTCGTTGCATCGCTTTCTCAAGGTTTAGTCGCCCGATCTTGCTCAAATTTGAATACTGATGAGGTGGGAACAAGCTGATAATGACATAAATTTCAACTTGATGGTATCATTAGAAGCTGCATGCGTGATCGTAAAATCCTTGTAGAAAGTCTAATTTTAATAGTTTTTATTAGATTTTGATGAAGTTTGCATGGAATGAACTGTGTTGAGGGGACGTCAATTTTGAAAGGATGAAAATTTGGTGTTGAGTTGTGAAAGTCTGAACATGTGACTTTTGAACGGGTGAACAATCTGGAGGAGTTAAATTTGGATAATAAATAGGTATTTGAACATGATGGTGATTTACGTATTTGCGAGAAGGGGTGGTGGTGGGGGTTGGAGCAAGATCACAGAATCAATTTCAGGCGTCAGTCACGACACGTCAAGCGACTGAATCAAGAGAGGATCTGGCTGGTCCGGGCTTATTTATACGGGTGTTCTGGACCCCATGTGGGATTTCCCATCCCTTCCGCCGTGATCTGGGAAACCCCATTATCTTCGACTCTTGGGTCGCCCTTCGAGGGTTTATAGTTAACCACATATTATATAACAATTGTTGGGGCTTCTCCTAACGATCGGATTGGAATATAGTATTATCATTTTGACGGTTATGATGTCCACGAACTCCTTCACATATGCCCATATAATATCTCACACATTAGCACACAAAATATCACCATATGATAACAGTTTCTCGAAAGCCGTATTAAAATCGGTCCAGCTATTGTGGCGAGTATGGATAATCCACACATACGCATCCGAACACCGATCGATATTACCAAGCACGGATCATTATTATTTTAGCGGGTATAATATCCATGAATTTCTCCACATAAGTCTACATAATATCTCAACAAATATCATCATGTGATGATAGTTCTACGAAAACAACATTAAAATTGTGCCATGTCCCACAAATATACGCATACTGTTACCGATCAGTGTCAGCTAGTCTTGATCATTATTAATTCGACTGTAACAATATCAATTACGTAACTCCTCCACACAGAATGTCTTGCAATATCATCATATGATGATAGTTTTGCAAAAACCGCAATAAAATTGGTCCTACATTTTCAGCATACGCGTACGAACATCGATCAATGTTATAAAGCGTGGATCATTATCATTTTGAAGGTTCTAATATCCATGAACTCCACCACATATCTCACAAAATATCATCATACGGTTATCATTTTCCGAAATCGGTCCAGCTGTCAGAGCGAATATGCGTTGTCTACAAACAAAAGCATACTGGTACTGATCACTGTGTACTGGTATTGATGTATAGATCATAATTGTTTTGACAGTTATAATATCCATGGACTCCTCCAAATAAGCCCATAAAACATTGTCATATGATGATATTATGAATAAACGACAGTAAAACCGGTAAAAAATTAGTATCGTGTATGCACTGTCCACACACATGCACGCATACGAACACCGATCAATGTTACCAAGTGTGGATCATTATTATTTTGTCGGTTATAATATCCATGAACTCCTTCACGTAAGCCCATCAGCGGTGTGTAACTTGGGGTTTAGTAGCGTTAAACTGAACTGGGGGAATGAAACAAGATGGCAGGTACGTGCGTGGGTTAGCTCTAAGGGGAAATGTGTAGGTGCTCACAAATGCAACCGCCCAATTTCCTTCGCCCTCAAATAATAATAAGGAGGGGGTCCTCCATTTCCCCTCCGACCCCCCCTCCCCACTCCATTCGTGAATCCCCTCCCTTTCAATATTACGCACTTTCCCTTTTCCCACCTGGGCTCCGCGAAAGGTGTTTAGGCGATGCCCAGGGGTGGGAGGGTGTTTAGGTAAATCCTAATTTTACCTTACCCTCTCATATTTTCGTAAGTTAAACAACTAACTAACTCATTTGGCGCTTTCGGGCAAGTTTTCGTTCCACTTAGGCCCGAGATGAATATTTTACAAAATTGTAACAAGCGGTGAGGGAGAGGGGGGTGTAGGCCTAACTGGGCAAACATTTCAGATGAAAATATTGTTTTCCAGCATAAATTGTTTCACGAAGCCCACTCATACGTTTATCTTCTTAAGAGTGGACAAAAATAAAAATATATCAAATTAATTGGAATGAGATTGACTAAAATTTATTACTAGTTGAATTCTTGACCCCCTGAGGTAAATTCTTAAAGATTGTGGTTTCTGAGGGTGCATCTGAACAAAGAACAATTTTATTCTACACCAACGTTTTGATAACACTACTTTCTTCATCAAAGTTTAGAAATGTGGAAACGATTTGGACGTAAGTCCTAACGTGTGTTCATTCTTCGGATTTAATATTTATTGTCAAGTTACATTATGATAATATTTATAATCGCGCCAAAAGATGCAAATAAGCACAGGCTATCACCAGAGTGTTTCGCTCTGATGTAAATCGAATCGTTGACGTGGAAAAAACGGTAAATGATTACACAAAGGTTTATTATTTCTGTATCAGACAGCCTCCTGTAAAAGTATAGTATCCGCGTGATCAGGTACTAGAACGTTCTGGACTGGATGATCACAGCAACCCGAGTGATTTCGTTCAATCTTTTTGAGATTTGAATTTTTAATATTTCCTCCCTCTGATGGTATCCCATGGGGTTGATTGATCATGACCCTGAGATTTCTGGACTAACCCTTAATCGTTGTACGATTTTTGATCCAAGTTTCGTAAACTTTGGTCTACTGGTTTTGGAGAAAAGTTTCGTTCGGAATAGGCAGGACTGGCGGATTTTAAGAACGTCCCTCTGAAACAAGGGTTCGTCCTATTAGAATCGATCCAGGGGGGTGAGTGACAACACAAACATGATAAGAGAGTGATGCTACGCAAATCCGTTTCAGACTATTCTAAGGCCGAATCCACTTACAAAAATTATCGGTGTATGTTTGTTGTGTTTTAAATTGTAGCCTGCATTTCTCAACCTATTTCAGAGATATAGAAAACTTTAAGCCGGTTCCCAACTGTATGTTTTATGAGTAATTTTTCGACGACATTTTAAATAGTTCAGTAATTAATATTAAATCGATTATACGGCCACATATATGTTTCATTAAGCTTCCAGACGATCACATTTATATTTTACTACTCAAGTACGGTACATTACAAAATATTCCAAATGTCTGTTCGATGGGTTCATTTTTCTGCATGGGGCTCCCAGTCTACTTTGTGTAATAATTTGCAGCTTTTTTTTAATTTCTGTGCGCGAGAGGTAAACTTTTTTTTTATTATTAAATGGATCACAGAAATTGTATAATTAGTGCAGTAAAATTTCCTGCGTAGGCTTTGATATTGAGTTGTTTGTTAATTTTCGTTTATTGTTAGAAGTAATAATCATTCAATAAATTTCGTTGCTACTCTTCAATCGGTTAGTTCTGACTAAATAAGTTTGTCCTCACGATCCTGATTTAAACCCTTCAGAGGCCCTTTCTGAGAGTCGAGGCCTCCGTTTGTCGACGTACGAATTCAAGAGGAGACGAAAGTTTCCTCGCTCGAATTTCCGACCCACTGAACTGATTCACGACTTGATTTGTTTTCAACGTTTTCAACCCATTGAGCCAAATGTGATCAAATTAGGATATTCGAAAAATCCTTCGTTGATTCAATATAAGCTGTAGGCGATGATATATAACACCACTATTTTCAATAATACCTGATTTACACCTGTTTTTCATCATTGATATTCACGGTAGATACGTTATTAAAGAGGTTTTGTTGTTACACCTGTAATTACCGACAAGTAGCACATCGTGGGGTTCCGAGTAAAAGTGACCAAGTAACATTTGCAAAATTTTACAGGGGAGCGATCTGAAGTTTCACCTATTTTCTTCTTACGAACACTGGTTGTGTGATGTCTCATCCGACTATGTTTCGATTTTTCTTTATCCTGTAGGTAGTTAGCTAGTGCCCGTCTATGATATCGTGCTTCAAAATTCACTTCAGATCAAATAAGAGCTGTTTTCCGGAAAACTCTATTTGATCATTTTTACCTGCCTGGAGTTTCAAGCTTTACTCATTTTGTCAATTCGATTCAATAGTTCAAGGATTCTATTCAAGGATTGAACAGTTTTTTCGTTAATTTATCGTGTTGCCAAGCATCTAATAACAATGATATACCTATTTCTGTTAGAAAAGGTTACCCATTACCTATCACTGTAACTGGTCATTTTCACCTGCCCACTTTGCAATCTTACAAATCTTACACAGTAAAAGTGATCAAATGGCAATTGATAACATTTACATGCACCAGCGAGAGTACATTTATAATCCATCTCGTGTTTTGTGGTTGAGTTCAAATGCCATTTGGTCACATAAAACTCTTTGGGTCAGGCAGGTAAAATTTATTTTCAAGCATTTCTTGCACATCAGTTTGAAGATAACGTTCTTAGCAACAACACACAGTAGACAACTTTCCTTAGTACCGGAATGACAAAAAAAGCTCATTTTGAAAAAAATGTTACTTGGTCACTTTTACCCGGAACCCGACGACATGTTCTATTAATTTCCGGAAAAATCCAGCGAAGAGCGTGACGACATGACCAATTGTCAACAACAATTGGTAGATGATTGGAAAATCAGCTTTCAGGTTTTTTCACAGAGGCTATCAAATCAAGCTGAACCTGTTAGAAAACTGGTGCGGGCGTTCACAGAACGGACTGATCCAGAACATAAGTGTGAGCTATGTCAGTCAGAACCGACTGGAGATTGTTCTTCAAACTGGTTCTGACTGTTTACATAGAAATGATTTGCGGATGCAGTCCCCTTTACGTTTACCGCGAATTCGCATGGTTTGTTTTTCACTCATTTCCCTTTTATCAACAGAGTTGGTTAAAATAAAATCAGCATTTTCTCTCTCTAACCATCCTTCTCTTTTCTTCTTCCATTAACCAATTTTATCGTAACTCACAAAATGGTAGAAAGGCTTGTACAGAACTCAAGACAGTCAAATTCGATCGCGGAACTACTTTTTTTGCCAACGGTTGACGTTAGTTCGAAAGTTGGTTATGATCGCACATGCACTCTGTACCAATTCTCAACCGTTTGATTAAACCACTGGACAAATATTCCACGAACAAAGCTAATGTTATGTTGTGCTGTGTAGTGTAATGTTGTTACTTTTTGTTTATAAGACATATTTCCCAATCGTGCTGTTTACCATTCCAGTCAAACAACCAGTGAGAACAGCCAAATTTTAATTCCTCAACTTTCATATGATTCTCGGTTCATTATTTTCGATCATGAACCTTTGAAATCAACCAAGAAAGAAACAATGTTAACCTTTCTCTGTTGATAGCTATAGGATCATGCTGCACAATCAGAACCTTCACTAGGTTTGTTTTTTTACACTCTTACCTGACTGTAAATAACGAAGAAATGAAACAAATGATACTGTACAGAATGATACCTGTTAGATATTCCAAATGGTTTTTTCCTTGTGCCATCTAGCCATGAATTGATATTAGGCATCTCATATCATCGGAGCAGACATTGAAAATCGATCAGTGGCGTTAGATCAAACTTGTGATCAAGTCGATCCAAATCACGGATGCTCAGCTGGAGATGGGGGAATAGATAGCACTCGCTGTCTGTACATAATATCTGCATTGATTGATTGTCGTTCCGGCCACTGCGGTCTTCCGAACAGTTAGATCGTCAAAAACCAGGAAGAAATGAGGTTGTGTTTAAGGCTCGGGTGCGCTGCCCTCCTACTACAAATACTCCATGCAGTAAGTTGAGTCAAGAAAGAAGGCATGTGACAAAGTTTTCATTCGATCACCATTACGTCCAGTATAACGATTTTAAAGAAGAAGTTAGTTAGTAAAGATATCAATGAAGCAATCAGAATGTATTTTTAGAAATGCCTCTAGGCATCCATCAACCTACCGCCATAGCAGTAGTAAGAAACTGAGTGAAAAACCCTGAAAATTATTATTTCTGATAATAATATCTAGAAAAACACTGATGTTTATTATTTCTATATTATATCTAGAAGGGTTATTCTATATCTATTATATCTAGAAGGGTTATTCTCCCTTCTACATAAATCACTGACCTATCCTTCATAGACCAGGTCAGATGAACATTATCTAAACTCTTCGCCTCGAGCCTCCATATCTTGTCTTATCTCCTCGAGATACCATAAAATGAGGCCAGTTTATATTTCAGCACGTTCGATTAGGAGTAAAATAAGAAACAAAGAGCATCAGCTGATCTCCACCCAGCTGACTTCCAGTATACTGTAAATGGACACGACGTAGAAAGATTCGTTATTGAAACGAATAACCCGAAAACGCTAATTTCGACATGGGTAACATATATCTACAGTAGTATGCGGCGATGCAAATGTTATAAAATCGAAATAGAATTTCCATGTGTGCCCCTGAAGTTAATAGAAGACAGACTGAGTAAACTTCTGTGTAATATATCTCATGCCCAAGATTATGGGAAGAAACCTTTTTATTGTCACTGTGCAAAAAATTTCAGCTTGGAATACGGAGTTCTTTCAGACCTTTAAACCTTTTAAATTTACAAGCAAAAATATTCGATAAAGTTATACATGCAAAACTTTCATGGAACATAGAAGAAGGGCAAGTATCACATATCCATCAATGTGGAGATCTTCAGACAGCTCTCATTAAAATAAGAAATGTGAAATTAGAAAGAATATTGATGAGAGTAATGTTATCATTTTAGTGATTTTGGGAGCGAGATATACCTTCGATTGTTCGATTGTGATCTTTTCGTTGGTGCACAAAAATCTATAGGATATTCTTTGATCAATCCATAGTTCCAATCTTATTTTAGCCATTGAGAACAATTCATCAAAACAGCATATGGTAACACATCAAAGTGGCAATTTATAAATAGTTTGAGCTTTGATCTTTCAATGAACCAAATCCTGGATGCTATTTCAGTTTGCAAAGTACAGCATATAAGTTGATGATTTGAATCTTGATGTTTCTAGTTCTGTGAATGATTTGAATGAAACTATTTGTGAAGCTAATGATAATTCAGCCATGTTGAACAATAATTGCTCAAACCCTGACAAATGTGCTGTCATGTTGCTAGATTCCTAGACTCCGGCCTTGCTAGGTTCATGTTTCTTACATGTTTTGTAAAAGCATAGCATATTCCTCTTTTTTTACACATTGCATATTGAGTTTAGCTCTCCCATAATGGTGATGAAACGACTTGAACCTTCTCTGGAGTCATACAGGTGCACCAAAACAAAAAGAATCGAAAGTCACATGCGAACAATTAGACAAGGTCTATATTATGTACACATATAAATCCTTTATTCTAATATAATCTTAATTGCATCTGAGGCTCATTAAATTGTTCTGTATTATTCCGCAGAAAAGCCTCATGGAGTTTCTGTACTTTGGTAACTGCAGGGACAAAGATACGTCGCCCTACCGCCTTGAAAACACCACCTTCGGAATGTTTTCTGCGGAGCTGAGCGAGTTCAACACTACACTAGTTATAGATCGCGACTTCGAACAAATGGCAGTAAGTTTATTGCTAATAATTAGCAATAAATTACAATAAATTACAATAATTACAATTATTGTCAATAATTTATTTATTTTCAAATCTATCACATGTTACAAACGCTCGTTGGGAGCCACCCCCCAAACCTCCAAGATAGTGTCTATGAGTTATCCGAATTTTGGTTTGTTATTATTTTGATAACACACCTATGTTTTAGTGTTCCAAATATATGTATAGGAAATCTAACTGACCCTGAAGTTACCTTTCGGGATGATTCTCTTGTTCAGTCTGCTCAAGCTATTTTGTGGAATAATGAGATGGAGGGCTGGGTGTACATTTGTTTCGGTGTTTTGGCTGGTTAGGTCAACTGATGAAATATTGTTGTTGACCTTCTTCTAACATACTACCCAATGTGGGATCGTCAATAAAAGGGATGTGGTTGAAAAAAATTAACATAAATTAAATTAACAGTTAGAAGAATGAAATTCGGCATGAGGCTCAGCTCATCTAGTCAAGTTGATGCTAGGAGGTGTAAAGCGTGAAGGAGCTATTGGTAAGCTAGACTACTCAGTCTTCTTCCGGTAGACAGTACTGCGCTTGTACACGCCGCCAAACGACAAAGATTGAGCCACAGTACATACCAGGCTTGCTGGGCTGCAGGTTTATTGTTGTGGGACTCGGCAGCATGGTGATGGTTATTCATCTGAGGTGAACAGCTGTGATCGTTTTACCGATGCAGAAAAAATGTGAAAACTGGCATTGGGGCATATAATCGCAACTCCGCTCATTGCAGTCTGCTCATCACTCCCTGGAGTTACAGTGAAATGGCGTGTTTGGGGGTGAAAAAGCGGAATCCGAGTTCACCAAACCGTGCAGCTAGGGTTACCCACGAGGGTGCAATTCTAACTCCTCCCGAGGGGCTCGATGCTCCCCATGATCTTTGTGAGAAGGGAGGTTCTCTATCTCCGGAGTTGACCTACAAACCACAAGGAACGGGCTAAAGAATATATCAAGAGTTGTGGACCCATCGTCAATGTCGTGGCTAACAAGGGTGCAATGTCGCTGCTCACAAGGGCACAATGACGGGGATGGCCCCCTATTGAATAAATACAACTAGCACTGGCAAATATATAATTAAAAAGCCCAGCGTTTGATGTAAAATATGAGTATTCTTCAATTCTCAACGGATTTTCATATCGAAAACCTTGTAACCACTCAATAATGTTAAAACCTCAGAAAACTATGTTTTGTGGATTTCTTTTATGCATGAGCTGGATGAAGTACCTATATATTGTGAGCTATGAAACTCGTACAAGACCGCCTGTAAGCTGTCGCACATTCTCTGGGAATTTCATTACATTCGGATGAAAAGAGTAGGAATCAGGATTGCAACAAGGATTTCATGTTCGCTCTTGCTCGGCAGCTATTAATTTTGCAATTGTGTTGTAATTTATATAAGATAATCAAACGATCTCCCGCTCCTAGTTTCCTAATTCGAGACGGATCAGAAAGATAGTGCCTGAGAAAATTATGCCAAGAGGATTTTTTTTGGGCATGCGCAGACTGATGTATTGATTTATACAATAAAACTTAAAAGGAAACCATCCAAAGCCGTACCTTGTCCGAAAAATGTCATCAAATCCGATAGAAACTTCACTAATAAAGCTAGTTACTAGGATTTGCAATCACGGAAAGAAACATGTCGAGAAATGTTTAAAACGCAAAATGCGAGAGGGAATTAAAATTTTTGAGAGGGAAATTGTTTAATCCGCTGAAATTGAATGCAATGTTCCCGTTATCTTTTGTCTGACTCTGAAGCCAATGGAAAGAAAATATATCGAAATATCACATATTGTTTCAAGGTACACGTTGTTAACTTCATCAACCAATATTGATTTGCCTCGTAATAAGTTAAATAAATTCTAAACTCCATATAAACTCTTCTCCAGGTTAAAGCCAAAATATTCGAGTGCAAAAATATGAACGAAGCATACTGTGAACTGCTTGTGGCCATAACGGAACGCAACCAGTGTAAGAGAATGCTTGAAAAAGGACAATTCTGGTCGATATTTGCTGATGCCGCCCATCCACCTATTAAATGTCCACCGACAAAGGTACAGTTTTACTACAAATATTCTAATATCTTTATTGTAAAGATAACAATTTGCGATTCGTAGAGGAATCAGGAGAATTTGCAAGAAAGAATACGGTTGTACACCTACAAACAATGCATACATATTCATCTTTCTTTACAGGGCACTAATCAAATTTCTCAAGCGAGAGTACCAATGGGAACTTTAAGTAGATTACCGGTGCACGAGAACTCGCTGTATAAACTGGAATTCCACTTCGAGGAATCTGGCAAACCGGTTGGTTGTTGGAGAGTAAAAGTGAAGAAACACAATTTGCGGAAAAGGAAAAACTAACGATTAGAAAATATTGTCAGTACAAGCGACTCTCAATGGAAAATAACAATATACTTTAACATACACACACGATACGATCTTCACATTAACTCAATCCCTTACAATGAGTATAAAAATCCTAGTTATGGGCCTAAGTACATAGAAACGATTTGAATTTTGTGATGGATATGGTTAGGTCCTTTCTAATTCTTGAATCCATCGCCTTGGAAGATGAATCAGCCGCCTCCAAGCGTCATGGTCATCTTCTGAGCGTGGCAGAGCATTAAACCGCACTCAGCTCAACGGAAGGGGCAGCTACACCATTCCATCACCACACATGGCAGCAGAGCGTGCAAAAGATAGAATGAAACATCAATCTCCGTTCACATTAATAAGTTGTAAAAAACTCGATCGGAGACGGACATCAGACCCGTCGTTAATAAGGGAACAACTAAAAAAAATGTTATTTCTGAGTTAGCACTGGTATTGAATAGCTGGAACGTCTATTTTGCCCGTCAAATATAAAAACGAGGCTAACTGCAACTTACTCCACTAGAGAGCAGTTGGGCCTTCATTTCACGTTCCAAGAATACTCGGCCATTTGCGAAGGAGCAATACTTTGATGGCAATTTCCCGAAATTCAGGTTTTTTGAGTTGTTCTGTTATTCAACGACGGGTGCAATAAGAGTAGTATATTCGTATTGCATCCATCTTGAACTATGTCTACCTCCAATCACTTTCAACATCCATGCATTTAATGACAGACCTGCGATTTCTGAGCAAACGGATGGTAGTACAGCTACCGGAGTGGTCTCATTGGATTTATGGAACTGATTTCTTTCTGAATCTAACAAAAATCGGAAGTTTTTGACTTAAATCTAACCCTTTACGGTTGATTAATCAAGACGCCGAGATTACTGGTACAGCCTGGACGATTGATGCTGGATTTTTAGTCAAATTCCGGAATCCTTGGTCCACTAGTTTTGGAGAACAACTCTGGACGGCTTGAGCGTAACCCGTTTGGGCGAATGGCCCTCGGTAATGGTGCGAAACGGGGACTCGTTTTGGCAAACGCCTACTAGTTCAGTGAAAATCAAAAGTATACAGAAGGGAAGCCAGAACACTATCAGGTGCGAAATAAAACATCATGAGACAATTCTTTTGGAAGTTGCCGAAACGGGCGCAGTTGACTCCAATAGCCGTTGCCGATACGGGTTGTCTTATCGTAAAGGCTCGATTTCCTAGCTACCGAATAGAGCTGCCGAATTCAGTTGCGGGTTTATGAGTATCGCACTAGATTTTCGGCACCTGCGTTTTTCGGCATGCGCGTTTTCCTAGAACTGCAGTGTTCAGCGCGGAATGGGTGTGCAATGTACTATACCAGCACAGTTCAGTAACCCACGGTATTTCGGTGGACACAGTTACAATGCCTGCCCTAAGCAGGTTTAAGAGAAGAAAGGTTTGTGCTGCTCTGTTTTGTTCACCAATAGAAGATTTATTAACTTGGTCATCGAACGTAAACTTCGCTTGCAGCTAAAAACTAGTAATGGATTTACTACTCGGGAGCGGGAAGGTGTATTTAAGCTACTAATTACTCTGCACCTATAAACACGAACACTACAGACACTGAAACACAGTCAAAACACTTCTAACACGCTGCGTAGTGCGGACAGACTGCTCTGGGAGCAGTCGCTAGTCTCGCATCGCACTGTGACGTACGGTCCCTGCCGAAATTGGCAGCTAAGAAAATGACTGGACTCAGTCCCGTGTGTTGGGTTGGTTCCGAATAACGTAGCGTAAAATCGTAGTGATATTCGGCAGCTAGGAAATCGGGCCTTTAAACGGTAACCGCCCGAGGGCATATGGATTTTTTATATTATATTTCTGAAATCTACGTGTCTTGAAACGTAAACGAGTTTTGAAGGGGATTAAAACAT
This sequence comes from Creontiades dilutus, assembly GCA_031894815.1. Taxonomy (NCBI): domain Eukaryota; kingdom Metazoa; phylum Arthropoda; class Insecta; order Hemiptera; family Miridae; genus Creontiades; species Creontiades dilutus. The sequence goes on from JAVIWC010004007.1 coordinate 2,105,214, forward strand.
TTGTTATCTTGGTCGATTTCAAAGATTCATTATTGAAAATAATACACCAAACGACCCGTAAGCCGTTGCGTTTGGTCCCCACATTACAAAAAACGAGTCCTCGATCCACTGCTAACCGCGGTGGAAAATTATCATCCCTCCTCAGACGAGATTACCGATGTTTCTATTTAATGTCCGACCCCTCTCGGAAGCCATAATTCCAACAATAATCCCCGGGGCAGTTATCTTCTTGAGCGGGAAATGCGAGGTGGAAGCCCAACTAATACAAACTAATCTGGGAAAGGGGGCTAACTAATGGCTTCTCCAATTAGCCAACAACTATCCTCCTCCTCCGCTTTGGATCTGCCTCCGACCTTCGGCATCGAGGTACGTGAAATTTATTCGGGCCACCTGAGGGGCGGGTTTTAGCGAAATAACGGATTTCCAATGGGTTCGCATTTAAATTCATTTTCTTTGGAAATTTGGTTGAGTTCCATCAACTTCCAAGAATAACCGGGAAAGTGAATTCCAGTCGGATTGATCTCGCTAATATTGCTTCAATTTTGTTAAGACTTATTTAAAAATTAATAAGAGTTTAACAAGAAGAAATCTAAAGATTTCCATTCTTTTTTTCAATATCTTAATGTTGCTCTTTTGCGTTGGAAATCGATTCTAACTGCCTCAAAAAACAGTTTTAAATGCATCAAAAACAGTTTCCATGATGGCAATATCGGGAAATTTATGTTTTAAAATCTTGGAGGTATTGAGATAGCTCTTTTTGTTCAAGAGTTAGCTAAAACGTGCTGGTCTCAATTAGAATCATAATAATTACGTAATCATAATAATAACGATTACGATTATAATTACAAGCGTGAAGAATATAATTACGATACATTTAAAATTTTAATTGCAGGTACGATCCTAATTTCAGTGTAATCAGTTAATAATCGTGTAACACCGTTTTGTCTTATCAGTCTCTCTAAAATATTGTAAAAATTGTTAATTCGTACAGCCTCTTCAAACTTTGTCAGTTTACATTTCGATGGGCGTGGGATCCAAATCTGCAATATCGTTATCCTCCGTCTCCGACACTTTACTGGTAAAATTTTGGTTTATTATTTAATCATAAACCATTGTAATCGCTCTTGAAAAAAAATTCTAACCCCCCCTGAAAATTTCATGGTTTACGTTTCAAAGGGTGTAGAATCCAAATCTGCAATCAACGCAACGTACGCCGTACGCACGATTTCTCCCAAACGGCTGAAGCAAAAAACTGAAATTTTCAGGAAAAATCCATGTTGGTCCGGCGACGCCCCGATTCTTGAGCCAGCTCTCTCACTTCATTTAAAGTGCCCTTTAAGGGTTGTCAAAGTTTTGTAAAATCCCTTGTAAAACTCTTTTTGAAAACTTCACGAGGAAAATTTATTCAGGAAAAATCGTAGGTCAAACTATTCTCGATCTACGGCCCTCTCACTTAATTTAAAGTGCCCTTTAAGGGTTGTCAAAGTTTTGTAAAACACACTGACTATCCTAAATCTATTCTCAGGTCGAAAAATGCGCAAGACATGACAGATTTTGAAGCAGAGAATAGGGTACCTATCTTTAGATTTGTATGCTTTTCTAGCGATCACCCTCTGTTATTGGAATGGTAATCGTCTTCTGTCCTACGATTACAATAATTGTAACTGTAATCGTAATTAAACCTTTTATACTTGTGATTATAATCGTATTCGTAATTATGGTTATGGTTACGGACATCTCTGGTTTTATAACAGACGTCTTTTCGGCAAGTCACAAATTTGTGACTTGACCCATTACCTCCGTAGTCCATGAAGGGAGCGTCATTAACGATTCTATTACACCTACGTCTCCTTCTGAATGCACACCCGGCGTACTCGAGCTCATTGTCCCTACCTAAAAGTGGGACATCCATCTCCTCAAGAGCCCTCAAGAATGTTCACTGCCCAACTTGAAACTCCGGGGAAATTGAGAATTTTGCTCGCTCCTCCTCAGCGGCGAGAGAAATCAACGGTGGATGCCGCCTCGGCGGAAATGGCGCAACTGTAATTACGCCGAATAGTTCGGTCGGACTCCGGGAGTTCGCGATAATTGTTATGGAGCTCAACAAAAGGGGGCTCTGCATAAAATATGTTCGCTTGTCCGAAACAGGGAGCGCTAGAGCGAGTTGGGAATCTACGACGGAATCCAAACCGGGTCCAGTTACAAGTTTAATGAGGTCAAAGTTAATTGAAAAGGACAATACGATGAGATTTGACCGAAAACTTGACGTAATACAAACGTTGTCGATGCTTTGAGGGTCGATTCTAGAGCTCATTCCAAACGCAAATGTTTCTACTCCATTCTATACTATTGCATTCCATTGTGTTCTATACTATATTTATTCCATTCTAAAATATGCGTTCATCCTTTTTTGGAATAATGAATGATTGTAATTGTCATTGTGAGGTTTGTCAGGTCACTTTTTGGTTCAGAAATTGCGATTAATTACTACGGATGATTTAATACGGATTTGAACCCTACCCCAGTAGATTTCCATCCGAAATTAGTAGAAACTGACACCATGCTTGCCTGTGTCACCAAAACTCCTACAGTCCACGTTGTTGGCAAATTTTTTATCCGTTTTTCGCCCCACACCTATGTATGTGAGGACGTCTAAACATTAGAACCAACTAAACCCCAATAGGAGTCCACGTGATAAAGAACGGATTTTTCTACATCAATTCTTAGGCCTATTATTAAGACTTGTAGATTCTGAATCTACTCATTTGAATCATAGAATGGCAACGTTTGAGGAGTTTAAAAAAAATGTTTGCCACAAAATAACAAAGACGTATGATTTAAAATAATAAAAAAAGTCAAGCTGATTTTTGTCTTGGGAAAGTCACTAAAGAAAATTATTTGCAGAGAGTATCTAATTCCCGATTTTTAGTTTCCGATCTCTGAAAAATTGTAGCAACCTTAGTTTCAATTTTTGTGAGTCGTGGTAGGTCTCGTTGTATTCAAAAGTCTAAGCAATTAAAACGTCACCCATGATTTTCTTTCAGAACTTTTTGGATCGAGTGGAGAACAAAATATAAGGAAGAGAACAGTGAAAATGAAAGTTTCGCTCGTCTTAGTTAGTTTTTTTGGGGGATTTTGGGTGATTTGTAAAGGTTTTAGGATAAAATTGAGTATATATTCGGAATCTGCGATGAAATTCTCATTACGAAAGTGTCTTTTTGTAGAAGTTTGGGTGAACGCTGTGATCACTGCCAAACTTATTGTTAAAGAAGGTCAAAGAAACTAAGAAACTTTCCAAAAAAGGCCTTATTCGAACCAACCTAAAAAATGGCATCATTTATTGAACTCAGCGCCCTCAAAAACATTAGAACAGGAAAAAAGACGAATAACTCGGACCTGGTTTTTGTAGACCAGTTTTATCAATAAGCGTGTTCCATATTTCGATGCTCCAAGTTTCTTCGTGGACTTTTCTTCCTGTATCGAATAATCAGTTTTTACATTTTCCTATACCTTTTGGGGTTTATGGTTATTATTATTAAGGGGATGTCTTCTTACTGGAATTAATTTTTCATCTTGATTTACAGCGGTACTTAATTTATGATGATTAAATATTGAATTTCAGCAGCCTTCAGAAGCAACAATCACGATTCATCCGGATCCCAACATCGTCTTTGGCTCATTAATTAGGCTTTCCCTAACATCATCCTCTCCTCCTTGAACAGTCTTCCCCAAAAGAAGATCTCGCCGAATGATTTATATTCAGTCGCTGTAGTAATTAATTCTACATTCCGACTTCCGAGTAAGAATCAAGGGGTAAGACGAAGACGTTGGGGGATGAAAAATAAGGCACAATTAGAGGGGGGTTGAAAAGAGAACTAAGTCTAAACAAATGATGCCACATGGGATTTTATGAAAGCGTATACCTCTGGAACATCCACCCTTAACAAGACAAAGCCATTTTAGTCTCTTTTTATAATGTCAGTTTTTCCCCCTTTTGCATTTATTTTGTGATGCCGAGAACTCATTTTTGTGCGTAGAGGAAAGAGAAAAAAAAAGACGAAAACTCAATTAATTAAATAGCCTTTAATTATTCTCTTTGCGGTATAAAATACGGACTTGGGGGCGGCGTGGAAGGCATAAACTACGACTCGCATCCCTTTATTCGGCCCTAACCGGCGCTCTTACTTCAAAACCGCTGATGGTTATTAAAACTCAATTTTGATGACCCCCCCTAATGGAATATAATGGAAGAGGGAGGGGGGAAGACTCGGCGAGCCATCAAAGGGGAAGGCAGGCCTCTCCGGTTTCGTCTGATATGATGCCATTACTAACCACTAGAGTTGTCTGAGGATCCGGCCGTAAAGAAGGTAATATTAACATAAAGCTTTCAAGTTTCATATTGCGTTTCAATCGGATGGTGGAGAGGGGTGGGAGAAAGGGGGGTCTCCCTGAGTGGGTACCTATCAGGAAATCTTATCATCTTGTTGTGGAGGCAATACACTGAACGTTACTGTGCCGAAGAAGTTGATAAGAACATTTGAGCGCTTTCTTAAGGAGGATTCATCCTGCGAGTCCAAAAGCTGACGCCGAGCACCGGTAGAAACTTCTGGAGATTAAATCATTAGTAAAACCCACAAATGGGGAAGGAAGTGGAAAAATACAATTAACGGCGTGATGTCAGCACATGACTTTACCAATAAAAAGGTTAACCACATACCAGTTTTTCTGGACGGAAAGTTCATTCTTTACTCTAACCAAGTTAAGTATTTCGACAGGACGTTGCCACGTTGAAACGGAAAGCGCATGACAAGAAAAAGCTTAAGGATTAGAGATATCGAAAAATTCACAGGCTCACATAAGCTTCTGGTGTACAAGGTCGTAAAAACTGTGTGGACCTACGGTGTGCAGTTGTAGGGCTGTACAGCTATTAGCGGTTAAACCAGTCATGGGTAAACAACGGCCCGCCAGTTTGCTAGAATAATCTGGCCCGCAACATGATCTGGAAATTTTGAATTACTTACACGATCACAATTATTCATTCACAGAAGATTAACAGACACAAGTCCAGCCCCAGAGATAAGCCTTAGTTCAGTCCACTCCCACTGGCGCGCCATGGCGGTTGGAGGCACTGCAGCCCGGAACAGAATTGAGACTGCAGCGGACCTGCCGAAATTCGACGCAACTGAAGAAAGTGAAATCACCAAATCACAGATTTCTGTGCAAATCTCTCTAGTGTGAGGCTTCAAATCAACTGAAATCGAAAATTTGATACTCACTTTTGATTGGAACTCAATTGCGCGAAAAAAAATTTCTTGGTTGCGATCGAGTCAAGTAACAGCAACAACGCGGAGATGTCAACATCGTTACCATGTACGTTTGTGTATGTGTCTGCGTTTGAAGAAATGTTAAGATAAATTTCAACTGGTAAGGTGGGTCACTACCCTCGTTGTACGATATCGGCAGGCCTATGGTCATATTTGCCGTCTTAGCATATTCCTAGCCTGAAGCTAGTTTGCAAGTTTACTTTAATACTAGTCTGTGTCTCACGCCCGATTCGCTCTCGTCTCAATATATTAATTATAGTCTCTGTTAAATTTTGTTTGTCTATTTTTATGGCCTCCAGAATGGACAAGACAAGGTATGGAGGCGCGAGGGTTTTTTTCGAAGGTACTCCCCTATTAAGCCCGATGTCGAAAAAAACGCCGCCAACCTTGTCTTGTCCACTGGAGGCCATAAAAATAGACAAACACCTATTAGGTACAGAAATAATAAACCTCTGTGCAATAATTTGCGGCGTTTTTTTTAGATACCAACTTTAGTCTAGTTCCTCAGATATTTCGAATTTACTGTCGGGATGATGGATTGGAGGAGGATATCAGCCTATCCATTCAAGCGCTGCCCGACCAAAAACTTTTGCCGATTTTCGTTGTTTGCTTCGTTTAATTAATATTCTTGATTTAGTCGAGGAACTCATTTCGGTTTCAAATTGAAGCCGGCTGAACGAAATCTCGTTTGAATCAAATGAAATCTGTTTCCTACTAAATGAAACCATGCGCCAACTTAATAGAGTTAACTACAAATTACTTTCAAAAAAGGGGTTGTGCAGCAACTGCAGCTTGTTTTTTCATCATGTTTATGACGAATTTGGAGCAGTCCGTCGCAGTGATTGATTCGACGTTGAGAGCTATGTCTTCCTCAATGTCATCATTCTGACTAGCGTAAAATAAGACAATTTCAAAAACGTATCTTCCACCGGGCTCAACTCTGTAAGTATGGTGGCAGGTATTTCACGGACAAAGGCAAAGCTTCAACTGCCTGAAGGCGGTAGTGATGGAAATAAAGGGGAATTACACTGAATTTTACAATGACCAATAAGGTGGTTGACCTACGAGTTTCATTTGATTGGCACAAGATTTCATTTGGTAGGTACGAAGTTTCATTTGATAGAAAAACGCTTTATACTTCAATACCCACCATTAGATAAAGTTAGCGCTCACAATGTTGCTAGAGATAAAATTAAGCAGACTTAATTTTTCAGAGACTGATCCCTTGTAGGGACGATCTGAACTTGGTTTCCTTAAAACCATTAGGATGAACATGGCAGCTCCCTAAACTACCCCGGCCCGAGTTGCCCATAACTTTGCCAATTATCTTGTCAGAAGGGCGAAAGAGAGCGGCGGAGATGGCGTGGTGGAGGCGCTCTAAATGCACGGCGAGGCGGTGTTGAGGGTAAACCCAATTTCTGTATCGGAAAAACAACCCGCATTTCTCTCCAAGCCCCTTTCATGGGGTTTTCGGAACCCAGAATCGTCTTCTGCTATTTGTAAGTGTCCAATCTGCGGCTTCCTATTCCGCGAACAACGCGGAACTGAGCTTTGAACAAGTGGGAATCCTCCGGTAATTCAATAATTCCGTAAGAATGGATTTTCGTAATTTTTAAATGTGAGGAGGAATGTTTTGAAATTGGTGGCAGCTCCAGTCACAACCCAGGTAGCGCGTTTATCTTCCAAACTACATTGGAGTCGAACATTCATTCCTGAGTTTCCGAACCAGTGATCGGTGATCAGTCTAACTCGAGACTTTTGCGTAAAAAATTCTCTGATAGCAGAATCTACCATACCATACCGTCTAGCGCTACTGTTTCTGAAGAACCCTGGCCTCAAGTATGACCTTCTTCCACTCCGATCCGTCCAATGATTTTCTTCTCCATTCCCTGATCCCCATTCTCCCAATATCCTTTTTATATCATCCTTCCACTTAATCTTAGCCTTTCCGTTTTTTAACATCTTTCTCCAAAGTTAGAGGTATGAGCTTCCCTACTGGCTGTCGATGTGTGGAACCCTTCGTAACCGCTCAACAGAGGGACAGGCAGTTGGAGCTTTGGCAATGTCTATGAACCGATAGCCTGGGGCTCCCTAGTTTATTGAAGAACGTGGTAACGAACCCCTTCTTAGAGGCCAGAACGGTCGCTACCTCGGAATAGTGACACAGTGTGGGAGATCCACAGCTCGATAATTATGAGTGCGTGAGGACGGGAGACGGTCCCCAATTCGCTAGCAGTTTGGAATCTATACAGATTTTTTCAAGTCCAAGACTGGAAACAAGCCCATAGGAGTTCTACCGCTTTATAATGAGAAGGGGATTTAATGTGGGTTGCGAACGCTCTCAATGTGGTGCCCCAAGATGTTGCGTCATGTCTTCCAAGGCCTATGATTTCCCAGCACCTCGGAGAGTATTTCCCAGCAATGAGAGGCAATGGAAGTAACACAATACCTGTTAACCTGAAATTTACGCCTACTCTACCCACTATCTTAACACAAAGCAGGGCTTGCGCTATATCTTGCACTGACGCCACATTTGTACAAAACCCTCAATCTTGCTAGATAACAATAATCCTAAACAGCTAAAATCGTACAATATGTTCTCAAAACTGAGGTCCCACCTGTTAGGCGTAGATGCTGGAGAAAAAATACAGTCCACAGCATCGAACGCTTGCACCTTTAAGTTGCGAAACTTACCTGAGAGAGGTCGGAGAAAGGCGTAAGGCTGCCGGTAAATCGAAGGTGCGCCTCCTCAATCAGAAGATTTCCCCCGAGAGTGATTAGAGGGGCTGAGCCGCCTCTCCCCCGTTACAGATTACTTACATCCCAACTCTTACTCCCAACATTAATTAGAATGTTAGCTTAACCTCGCTAAGACCTGACGGAGCTTGGAACGAACTTACCGACGTCGGGAAAAACCGAACGCCGGATCCTGTCGAATTGATGACACGGCGATTTTCACAGGTCCAAGAACTCAGGCTGATTGCAGTCACGGTGGAACGGGTTGGGTTGTCTTATCTGACGTTTACATCCTTATTGATCTCTCCCAGTACCTGGGTGTCAAGGGAAAGGGCTTATATACAGGGTGTAATATACCAAATGGTAACAAAATCCAGGTTGCACCATGGATCTCTGGCCTGGGGCAGTCGTCATGAATCAAAACGGATTTCTTTTAGGAAAAGTTTCAAAAGTAAGCGTGAAACCCTATTTCAAAATTACCCATGGTCTTTTCCACCCTGTCTGACCCTGGCCGGTCTAACGAAGCTCGCAGAATGCAAGATTCATGGCATCGCGCCCTTCATCTAGTCGAAATTTACATCGTTCTTTCCGGTCTAGGTAGCGGAGGGGTTTTACACAGGCGATGTTGTTTCTTTCTAAGGAAGGTCTTAAAAACAGTTTTTCTCTACCGCCGGCCCGAAAGAAATAAAGATTAACAACACCCCACCACCACCGTGAACCCAACTGCGGCTGACGTGTTTATGCACTTCAGCTAATAGAGCTCGCCCCAATAACTCCGAGAGAACCTGGGAGGAGATTTTAATTAATTCTCACTGAGATATTTATTGAGGTCTAAAAGGAAACACTCTCGGAGGGAAAGGTGATGGCGAGGGGTGGAGAGAACGGGGAGGTTTTCCTTCCTTGTTTTAAGGCATTTTCCATTAGGGTAATATCCCGGAAAACACCCGGGACAAATGGTTTTCCTCGGATACCTCTCAAGTGCAGGGAAAAACCTTGCGAGAAAGCTCGTTAGAAACGGGAGGGGATTTCAACGTCTCTGTGGCCATAACATGGAGTAAATGTGGGTAATTACTCCCCAAATCCGTCACAAATTGAAAAGCAATTTCTAACAATAACGTTTTGATTTCTACGCGTAACATGAATTCACCAAGTTGGCATTGGCCATTATAGGGGTTGGAATTTTGCATACAAAATTTGTATTGAACATTGTTACACGAAGGTTCATTATTTCTGTGTTAGGTAGCTCTTCTACGTAGATCTCCGGTCTTTGTTTATTAAATAATCTAGGGTAAATTATTTAAATTCGGTGCCTCGATCTCCTTAACTAATTGCATTCCAATGCCCCGAAGGAGCTCTATTTCGTATTTCAGCACCGTACATCAATTAGGCAAGAAATCAGCTGACAGAACCTCTCAGCTGATCAGCGTGCCTTCATCCACGATGTGCTCCAGCCCTGTATAGATCCATAATCATGTTTGCGGAATTATGCAATCTACAGGCGTTCATGACTTAAGGTACGAGTATATTGCTACCAACGAAGAATTGACGCCGGCACAATCCCTCATAGTTTAATTTGGATTTTCTCATTAGTAACGGCTACTAGTAGTTATTGGGTCAGTAACAACTACTTTTGCGTTCGAATTTTTAGTACACGCTTGAAATCTACATCCAACTACTCCCAAAGTTTTGTCTAGATCGTGTAGGATCGACGTTACAACGAGTTTACGCACAAACAAATACACATAATGCGTATGAACATAAACAAGTGAACATTTCAATTTTGTAGGTTGTTTTTTTACTTATTGCATGAGTCAAGCCCCCCCCACTTCGAATGATGAGAAAGTAAATTCATGATGTAAGTTAATAAAAATTTTTGGTTTTCACATTCTTCTTCATAGAACGGAGGTATTGGTTTAAATGATTAAGAAACAGTTTCACAGTCAAATAGCTATGTAGATAGCACAGTTAGGTCGTCCGCCACATTTCTACGTGGTCTCCTCCAATGTTTCATCATATTTGAACTGAATTACGCTGTTTCTCGTTCGATATTGTTCAAGAGGGCTTCTTCCGGGTTCGGCTTCCGTCTGCGCATCGGAGAATAACGTAATTCTTCCGAAATACTGCGGGACTATAGAATTGTTTGAGGGATTTGTTCAAATACTGTGAGTAAACATGGAAAAGGGACTTGTTGAAGAATAAAGCCCACTTAGCGATTCTTCGTAAGGCCAGTGGGATCCGCCGGTATTGACCGATTCCCTCCGTTTTTTTCCCCATCCTTTGTCCATTCCTCCTGTTTGTGTATTGTTCCACGTGATACAAAAGTCAAGTTTTCTCTGGCCTCCCCCTTTGAAGAATCTGGCAGGGAGAAAAATAAAGGCTTGATATTGGGATAGCGAGAAAGGTAAGTCCGCACGCTATATCGACCCTCTCAAAACGCCACGCTGCAAACATGGCCGGCAGTTCCCTTTCAAGTTAAACAAATAGCCATTACACCCTGTTTAGCGTCGAGGTAAATATTTCACTCGATTCGAGCTCACAAAAGACCCGTTGCGTGCTGTCAGTCACGGGCCGCCTCACTAACAACTAATTCAAGTGAATCCATTAGTCAAAGTTGCCTTCGTTTGGCAGTCCGGGGAGATAACCCTGTATGAAGCTGCGTCAAAAGCCGTGTTTCGGTATTCCTGCAGCTCCGTCGATGGAATGTTGAATTTCCCAGGTGTTCGCTTTGTCACTTGGCGGAATTACGGTTACAGATGCACAAAGGAATTGGTAAATGTAGCAAAGGCCTAAATGGAAGTGGTCAAACGTCGTTCACCCCTCACAGTGTGACTGTGAGCATAGACAATGCGATAATCTTTTTTCTTCTGCATGGTTACAGTTACAGTTCAATCTAACGATTCCCAACCTGCAGTCTGTTCGCAGAAAAATTGTTTAAATAAAATGTAACATTGAATATTTTTACTTGAATTTTAAGAAAGATACCCATTCATTACTTATTAAGGAGTATTAATACGCGCGTTAGAACCCTTATTATCAACAGGAAAATGTTTCTAAAGCAATTGATCAGAAATATAACCACTCCACATATTACACTGTCAGCTTGGGACGAATTACAGCACACGGTACTGAAAGGAAGTATAATGCTGACGAAACTTGTGATGAAAATTTGCAGTTGAACTTCATTTGAAGAAGGGATTCTGACTTCTTGTATTATTTACTTCAATTGACATTAATTTACTTATATGCTGCAATAAAATTATTAAATTATTATTCCATTTAGGTAGACACTCCAGCCTGTATCCCTAATTTATTCCCCAGTTCAGGGGTTGTTTTCTAGGCTACAATCAAGTCTCACATAGTTTAACCAAATTCTGCGTGGAAGACGGCTGATGCCTCTTGCCATCTTAACTTCCAGAGAATTCTAGCATAGTTTTTCTACCTTCGGTTATTAATTCCCCGGTGAAAATGGAACGTAGTCATAGTTTCAGCAATTACTACAAAGCATACTATAGAGCAGAGTTGAGCAAAATTAAATTGACGGTCAATTTCAAGCTCTTGTTGTAATTGAATAAAAACCTTCAATCGATTTTTTCGATCGAATTTTGAAAAATCTTAGTTTTGAACGAATCGAGCTGGAAATTGTTTTTTAAAAATCATGTTGAAAAACTTGATTTCTAAATTTAAAGAAAATTCAACTTTTTTTCTGAAAATTTTCTCTGTTTTTCAAAAATGTAAATTAAACTTCACTTCTTTTCAATGAATTCCCAATTTCTGTTAACATTTTTTTGTATAAATAATTTTACAGCATTGTTTGAAAAAAAGATAGGTAAAATGTTTACAAAAAAAGTGGAAATTGTTTGAAAAATTAGAAAATTCCTTTAAATCAAAATAATCGAGCACAAAAAAAAACACCTTATTTTGTCGTCGATTGACACATAAATCGAATGTGATGGCGATAAAATGGTGATAATGTGTATTATTCGTGATTGAAATTACGATTTTAATTGAATCATGCAGAGGATTACGACTGTGATCATACTCATAGAGAGGATTTTGATTATCATCCTAATTGCCCTCACGAATTTTATTGAAAAGTTTATTAATTTAATCAAGTTGTTTATTAAAATTTTAATCATCATTGGATTTCACCCGTTCCTGGTTTAGAGTGAAGGCCACGTTGGGGTTTACCATAGTATGTTCGCAAACTGATATCATGAGGTTTTATGAAAAATATTTTGTTTCAAAGACGAAATTTCAATTAACGGTCTTCTCAAAAACAACAAGTCGTAAATACAGGGGAGAAAAAATAATGGCCTTGCGTGAAAAAAACTGGGTGCAACAGAAATCCATTGTGCTGTAAACAAATCCTGAATGCAAGGGGTGAAAGAGAAGGAAGTCCCTTTCCTTTCCCAAAACAATAGGCCGCCTTGCAAGGATCTGAAAGAAGACGAAGAGGCCGCAGACTGCAGTTGATCGGGAGGGACTCAGTTGTTTGTGTTGTATCGCTGAATCTTTGCTCCGACAGAAAGGGTTTGGTTGTGCGTTTGATGCTCATTGTTACCCAGAGATTTAGTGGATCTGGTAAAACCCGGTTGTTTGCTCAAAAATGGAAATCGCAAGAGGGTTGGTAGGTACTTAGGGAGAAGCATCTTAATGAAGACCAAATGAGGTAAATTATTTCACAAGGTTTATTGTTTTTGAGCCCTCCCCCCCTTTCCTAACTTTTCATGGCAATCAAGTCGTCAAAACGAATTGTAAATTTACATCGGTTTTCAACATTTTCGCCCATAAAATGAGATTTTTTTAGTCAGATGAGCTCAGACTGGTCTAGGAGCCATCTCAGTCGTATAAAACAAATGGTTTTTCAGAGCAAAACTGAAATGCTCTCAGGGTAATTTTATCAAACCGTAGTGGTCTGATCTTGCTCGAATTTGGAGGGTGGTCGGAGAAAACTTAGCAATTACTGAGTTTGGTAATTTCTAATCAATTTCAGTAGGGTTACATCATTAGTAACTGCTGCAGATCCGAGAAAAGGAAACGAGAGATAATTATATTATCGTGTTACTGAATGGTCATGTCACAACAAGTACCCCCCTCGCTCCTCCCTGCAAACAAAAACTTGTGATCAGAGGGAGCCTCCGATGTCGGACGAGTATCGCGTTACAATTAATTTGGAAATGCGGTCTCAGACGGGGAATATTGTTCACCGCTCGCTACACGAGTGACTGATGGTCCATTAGGGGGGGCGGAAGGACACCAAGCGGATTCCGGGGGGTTTGTTTGAGACTTTAAAACCGGGCGTTTTACCCGAAAAAGTCTCTCGTTACCGGCTTTTGGATTGTTTGACGGTGACGGGAGGGGTAGTACTCGGAATCCGGTTTTGAAAAGCTAATCCGATTTTATTTTTACGACTAAACGGGCGCGTCGGCTCGGGGGAAATAAGGCGTCGAGTTACCTTTTCACTCGCTCGATGAGCGTTGCGAGTTGGGGAGTCGGGGAATCGAATAACATTCGATGTTTATATAATCGGATTCTATTGTGCTCAATGTGTGAACTAAATTGGAAGCGGAATGCCGTCAAGTAGTTCAGTCAACATAAACGTGGTTCCGAATCACCCTAGAACTGTACAACAGAGATGGGCGTATCATAATCATGAATATGCATATCAATAAAATCTTAATGTGGAATTTCGTGATTACGTCATGTGAGTCGATCTCTCAAGACTCACTACTATAAGGTTTAACATTCAGCAGTCCAGTGTGGTGTATAAATATTTCACCATGGGGAATATGCAACCAAATCATCATCAACAAGAAAATTAATATCTATTTAAGAGTCCGCATAACCAATATGGCCCTGTTGCTACCACATTAACTCATGAGATAGTAATGAACTTTAGGAACACAAGAAATGACAGCATTTTCTTGATGAGATGTAGAAGTGGCAAAGCTTATCCGCTCATATAGTCAACCCACCTAGCCTCTCAACTTCAACTGTAGAAGGGAGTGAATGATGGGGAAATTAAGATAAATAGTTATATCTCAATTTTTGTCATCACCTGATTGTTCACTGTACCCGTGTAGGGACCAATGACTCGAGGATAATTCATATTTACTACTGCAAACCCAACTAGGGACTGCCATCTGTCTTGTCTGCCATCAAATCGCAATCCCAGAATCCTTGGTACGTTCTTTATACCGCCTTCTCTCCCTGGTGGATCCTCTCACCTTTTTACACCAGGCTAGCTCTATTGAGATCCAAAGACCCACGCCATTGGGAAGTAAGAAACATGTGCAATCGCTTCAAAACTAATGTATTATCAGGAGAAATAGAAAGTGCAAAATGGAAACTTAAAGAATTGGAAAAATGTCATGATATGGCTAAGGATAAGTTAAAGGATGTAGTGTCCCCAGCCAGCTACAGCAAATTCATAAGTGAAGAGACTAGAGTAAACCAAACATTATTTAATGCAGCAAAAATACTGCAAATGAAAAAATGTGGAAAGCCATTACAACACAACAGTAGCATAATACTCATAGACAACCCATGGCTCAAAAACCTTACAAAATCTGTCATTACACCAGATGAGCTTAGGACCCAAATTCAATTTACAGTAGACTCGACTGGCCCTAAAAAATAATGCTGTAACGATGCCCCAACCTCCATATTAACTGGACATGTCCTTGTCACTTTTTTCCTTTTTCCAAAAATAAGAAAACATTAAAGGGTAGTCGTTCACAAGCATAGATGAAATTAAAAATGCATCGCTGGAAGAGCTCAAATTTATCCCAGAGAGGGCTGTGAGAATTGAAAAAAGCTATGGCATAGTTGCACAATATCTAATGGTGATACTTTCAAGGGGACGTAGACGAATAAATAACCATTTTTTCCTTAAAAAATCGAAAATTCCGGGTATTTTTTTTAACACACTTCATATTTTACCAGGAGATTGAATTCAAAAGTAAAGTATCTTAGGGTTTTCGATTTTTCTATGTCCTTGCCAAGCCTGGGGGACGTTTTTTCAAATAGATGAATTATTATTTTACACTTAGTAAAAATTATTCAGAAGAAGTTAGGGATTTACAGCATTGTGGAAGAACGCGGTTGGCTTTCACTTAAAATCCAGTTTCCTCGGTTTCATGAGTTTTGTGGATAATGTGGTTTTGTTTAGCAGGGCAGATCGCCGCTTTATTCCCTGATCGTTTACCCTGATGTTCGAGGTTGTAGTCATAGAATAAGATATATTCGTATGCAAAGCTCTGACATACAGAGGAAGGACATTATAATAGTGGAGAAAGACGTCGAAATCACAGAACGTATACTGAAAACAAATATACAAGAATATTATAATTCTTTATCACGTATATTGATGGGTACTTACATTTGTATAAGTGTAATTTTTCGTGATGTAATTTTGAGGGTGAATGGATCACAAAAAAAAAGCGCATGTCATGTAGACTAGCTTGTGATGGACGCTTGTTATTGAAAGAAGATTTCTGTCCATCAACTAGTAGTAATCTAACTTTTGAAACTAGCAATATCAGAGAGATTTGGAGCAGGCACCTACCTAACTACACTTAAATTTCCATTCGACACATAGTTCTCGGCCGAGACGTGAAGTCTTGGCTACCTCACACCCGTTAAACAAGCTGTTTGCGTTGTGGCTCGGCACAAGTTAAAACCGCTTTATCTATGCATCGTCGCGTCGGGCCCATTCTGGGTCATACCTATAACAAACCTTATCCTATGCAAACACTTAACCGCAGCTGAGTGCATGTTCTCCTCCGCACTTGGCCAGCGGTTTCATAGCGTTATTTAGTCGTTTCAAACAGATAGTAAACCTCTCGAGTTAAGTGTTAGGGCTCGTGTGGTGGCGACTTCACTCGCATCAGCTAAACTTCGAAAATTTATTAGATCTAAGAGTAGATCGCAAGTCCCGCGTTCACTCGAGGACTCCACAATCTGGTTCATGACATTTACATTAAATGTACCAAATTTTAGTCTGGCCAATAATTGGATAATTATTATCCGCCGGGGTACCGAAAATCCGAGTTATTTATAGGGGCCGTTTTGTGAGGACTGCTCGCATCAGCTCAACTTGGACACTGTAGGATCTGTATTAGCCCTGTAAGACCTACAGCGGAGATATTACTTCTACTTCAGAATGAATGCTGATTCAGGGATGCTACAATTTGATTCACTGCAATTACATTGAGATATTCAGCTGAAGACCTGAATTAAGTATTAGGGTTCCTTTGCCGGCGGTATCTTCCTTCAGCTATACATCGAAAAATGTATTACTTCCATGGTATATCATTGGTAATGGATTCAATTAAGGCCGCAACTATCTAGTTCACTACAGTTACATCTAATTTGATAAGGCAATGATTGGAAACTTGTTGAACAAGTATAGGACTCCTGTTTCGGTGGCTATTCGTATCAGCAAAACTTGAACACTGTAGCTATAATTCAACGCCACTAATATTCATTCAACGATGGCACAATTCGGTTCACTACAATTACATTTAGCCAGCTAGGACAATTATTGGAAGCGAACCAAGAGCCTGAGTTAAATATAGTACTCGTTTTGCGGCTACTGCTCACATCAGCTCAACAGAACACTGTATTAATTTTACGAAGGTATTCCAGAAAGAATTTTCAGAAAAGAAAGAAAATTTCTGTAAACTCTCATTTCATTGATGATAATTTTCATTACAATCAACAGTTTAAATGATCTCAATAAACTGTTTTAATAAAGCAGTTATCTCTATCGAGGGCTTCATTCTTGAAGGGATTTTAAACGTAAAAATCAAAAATAACAAAACAAGCGGGTTAGTTTACTACATCCATTAATAACAGTAATAAATATGAAAACATACCAAGAATAAGTACGAAAGAATTTAATGAGGAGACGAAAGCTTTCCAACGAATGGTGAACGATTTCTGTTCGTTGAATACATTACAGGTTTCATATCCCCAGAAACGGCTTTATTGTACGAGACAATTATTAGAAATCGACTGTAACGCTCTTTTATAATGCAGCGCTTTTTGGATCCATGTGCCAAAGTAAATAAATAAAATGTTGAAAATAATTTTTAAGATCGTTTTTCAATTACACCCATACACTGTACATCACTGGTTCCCAATTCAATTGAAGATCACGTTTACGTGATTACGTTTAGATGTTTACGCCGATTAATTGGACAGCGTATGGAAAACGAAGAGCTCGTGTTGTGGCGACTACGTTCATCAACTGACCTTGGACACTATATTACTTCCATGTCACTAGAATCGCGTTCATTCGAGGATGCCACAGTCTGATTCACTACAATTACATTTAGGTGAATAATCCAATTATTGGAAGCGTATGGAAGATCTATACTACTCACATCAGCTCAACTTGGACACTGTAGTTATTACTCCTATATCACTAGTATTGTATTAATTAATTTGCCCCAATTTGGTCCTCTACAAATATAGCTTGATAGTTATGATAATAATTATTATTGGACATCGTCGTGGACCTGGCGTAAATATAAAGCTTGTTTAGGAATGACTTGCCTCGTATCAGCCCAACATAGACACTGAATTACGTCTTCATCACTTGTACGCATTCATCAGGATGCCGAAAGCTAGTTAAAGACAGTTCGATTTAGTTTTTCAGACCAATTATTTGGACCTGTGCGTTATAATTCTACTGTAGTTACCCAAAAGTGGAATTATCAACCTTGTGATAATTTCCAGTTTTCAAATTATATTGAGTTCAAGTTATAACCTTTCCCTCCAAAACATGAGCTAACGAGTTGCACACGTCTCCAACAAAATCAACCAGCTGCTTCTAAGAGGTGGGTAGTTGTCAGCGTTGGCGGTCTGACGTGTATGCAAAACCCGCACGACCGAACGGTCTTGCAGGAGAGCAGACTTGGTGCGCCTTCCTTTAGCCCATTGGTGAATAGTTATTTTTCAGGTGCTCCTAATCTGTAGCATTCGGTATCAAATAGAGGTTCAGTAAAATTTTAAAAAACTGCCTTTGTGAAGGATGATAACACACATTCCCGGCAAAACTCTCAGTTAAACCCCAAAGAGTAAAATCAAAGGGCCGAAATTTTCAAAAATCCGAAACTATCGAAATAAAACTATTGTTTTCATGTTCGTTATTGATAAACGTCACTTCAATGAATCGAATGAGCCCACCTAGATCGATTTTCTCTTATCTGTTACATCTTGCTAAGGACTGGAACTAAGACGGAAAACAATAGCATCAACACGAATATGAATGCGAACCTGCTTGTAGATAGTAAAAATCGCCAATTACATATCATGTGAGGATCGAATCAGCTAATATAATTGCAATAGAAATTTGTTTTCAAGAATTCCTTTCGAAATTGAGTTATTCGCACAACGGTACGTGTAAAGGTTGGTGTTTACGGAGTTAGTCGAGTATTTCCAGAAGGTAATTACCCTGAATTACCCATACGGATAATTTTGAACCTAATCGATCAATCTTGCTGAAATATTGATGGGTATCTTTTTATAGCATCTAGAGTCTAATTAGAAGGTATGAAGAAGCGAGTTTAGGTGATATACCACTTACTACGTCTATTATACGCAGAACTGTAGTTTACGTTGACCGATTATTCTTATAACTGCTGAGCAATAATTTGCAACATGTAATAATATTATGAAACATAGCGTAAGTTGGTATATTTTTATTGGAAACGTTTCATTTTCTATGGAAACTTCATCAGTCCTTCGTTTTATTTCTTCGAGGATATCCTCTGCGTTCCTGCCAGGCATGAATCATCATGAATTCAGGTATGAATCCATGAATACAACTAGCCTTGGAGCCTGGCAGAACGCAGAGGATATCCTCGAAGAAATTGATGAAGTTTCCATAGAGGAATGAAACGTTTTAAAAATATAACTGCTTGATGTTTCATAAGAAATTTGTCACACCACATCCACAACCATGAAAATAATATTATTGTTGAGGGATCTTATTCAGGAGTTATTTATAAAGTGTATGTTATAATGTAGTTATTTCAGATGTAATAAATTTCAAAATGATGGGTTTGTTCGTGAACTTGGCTCGTGGTGCTCCGGGTGCTTAGTTTCTCCGTGAACCGGCTCACCCGTGAAAAGCTGTAGAAAGGGCTTACCCCAACAGCTTACCTACTCCCCCCCACTCGCCCAAGAAACAACCGAGGATTTGGCTGTTTAATTTGAAATGAATACTAATGGGAAAACGGGTACGACCGCCTCGGAACCCTCGCGGAATATCCGTACGCTCCTGAATAATCCACAACGAGGTTTTAAACCCGATGGTACTTTCCAGCAGGTTGGAGAGGAAGTTGACGGATGAAGCCCCGCACTTTGGTCGGGGTGAAGAAGAGCAGAAAACTAAAAAATTCTAACGGCTAATCCTTTTGCGTTTCCGGCTTTAGAAGAGAGGGGGAAAGTGAGAACCTCATATTTCACTCTGCGCTCGTGTGATGTTATGAACAGATCTTGGATCGTTATACAGGATAAGGTGCCCCGATACGAGGGTAAGGCAGAATTTTAGAGGGGTTCGGTGGAGAGTTAAATAACGCGATGAAGTAACAGTTCATCTGAAGAGGCGAACTCCAGGTCCGTTGACACTCAACACTTAAAATTCCTCGAATCTCGAACAATAATAACAATTGACATTCGTATTACTTTTTTTAAATTTGAGCTATTTATTTGTGTGTAAAGGGATCGTGCTATCAATTTATTGTAAACAAAACTTGTTATCCAGCTATTCAAAGGAAGATTTTGGATTTCATAGAATTTTATCGATACATTGCAAATTTTAATGAAATTTAATAACATTTTTGCAAAATAAGTACACATTTTTTGTTTCAACTTTTGAATGTTATAGTACCAGCAGTGTTATAGTACATATCCTATCACACATGAACAATTTAAAATGTTTATCGACATATATTGTCGATCTGTAGCGCCAATTTTATAGAGGGTAGAATGATTATGCGATTGTGTTGAAATTGATGTATTAGACCGTTCTTCCTCAACTACTTTAAAATTTTAAGCACGTTCGAAACACTAGAACCTGAGAAAATTATGTTTGGTCGAGTTTGCTTTTGTACAGAGGCAGAGTGATAATTGATTGATTGATTGAATGATTGATACGTTCATACCCTCACATTCCCAGGAAATGCCATCAAAATCCGGTGAAAACTGTACGAATTGGGCCTTCAGGCTTGATTTCATGTTCGCAGTAGGTAATGAGGATAATATCCTGTTTAAATTGATACTAGATTAACAAATCGTTTCTCCTCGACTACCCTGAAAATTTGAGAGCGATAGGACCACTAGAATCTGAGAAAGGATTCTTGGCGGATTTTAAGTTAACGCTTACGCAGTCTGAATTAATAACTTCTGAGCAACGAAACTAATAGATACCCACACATTCCCTGGAAATTTCATCAGAACCGGTTGAAAATTGTGGGAATCAATCTTGTCATAAGGATGTGCGGATACACGGTCAGACACACACAGATAGAAATGGAATATTTGTGTTTACGTGTTGGATCTAACTGGGGTAAACATACAGAAGGGCAGACACACACATACAGAAATGGAATATTTGTGTTTATATGTTGGACCAAACTAGCTTTCATATTCAGCCTGGAGGCCCCACAACATGAACTTGTTGGTGAATAGGGGAGGCTGTCCGACATCCATCGAGTTCACTAAAACGCAAAAATGTGAGTTGAAATTTTGATTTTGGAAAAAAAAATTCCTTCTCCCGAAAGTGAAAACAAAGTTTCCGCAACCTACAGGTCGACTAGGAACCGAAATCCAAAGGAATCGATACTTGGTAAAATGATGGATTGTATTCACGTTCGAGTGGAGCCGTTTGAAATCCTATTCAACGACAACATCGACAAGAATTAGAATGAAGTTCAAAGTGTTCTTACAAGTTGGTATTATCAAAAACTCGGTTTTAGACATTGAGTATTATGTTTGTATTTATAGATGATGCACTAACAGGTAACTTACTAACGAAACACCGATTGACTGATTGACGCGTTCTGGGCTCAGACGGAGTGAGTTCCCTTTGAACTACCATGGTGAAATCCATTACCGGTTGATCTAAAAAATTTGAATCTCGTTCTAAATTCGTATCAAAATGTTGGTGAAAACTGCCCTTAAAGAAAAGTTACCTGTAGGTAATGGCCCTACAACAGAGCGAATGATCTTAAAAAACCATCAAATGGCAAAAATTGTCATGAAAACGTTTAATTCAGCAAATTATTGAAAAAAACGTTGAGATTGAAGAATTTGCGAGGAAAACCTCGGAAGTCAGCGAAATTTATCAAGATGTTGATGTTCAAAATCACGTTCGAATTGCGAATTGGCGATGGGATAATGTTTCTTTCTCGAACATAATTGTTTTTCCTTTCAATAATGTTCAAATTTACTTATTGTGCGTAAAGTTTCTACAACATTTTGTCTGAGAACGTCGTTCCAAACAGGCAATATCTATCGGTTATCAATATGACAGGTTGTATAACGAAATGAAAAATTCATCGTTCAACCCAACTGAAACCGCACGATACTCCAGCGTCGCTATCGCGGTCTGCCGATATCGTCGCTTGCTCTCACCGAAAAACATATTGCTATTCCATTGCGGTGAATTCTATCCCGTTTAGTAAAAAGAAGCATGGGAAATTAATTATTTTGCGATCCTATTACGAATTCCTTACTTTTGGTTTTGGAAATAATTGAGGCGGTATAATATGGGTTATTTATATTTTTTATGCTTATGACAAATCATTTGTCATATTGCCTCTTGATGTGGTCACTTACAAATACTAAAAATGTCGTAGAGAACTGTTTTGCTACCTCAAAAAGACAAAATTCCTAGATCTTGCATTTAGCGCACTATCAAAGGTAAACAATCCACCTCAAATTCAACAAAAGCTGAATTTTATAAACAATTTCTAGTGGGATGCAGTGTGTAATACAATAATAGTGAGTAGGTGAAAGTACGTAGCAGTACAGTCGACATCGTAATAGAGAACCATATTTCACCAAAATACAAGACATTTAAAAAAAAAAAGTTATAGCCTCAAAATAGAGACGAAGAAAATGTGTATTTTAAGCTTTACAGATCTATTGAAACACTCAATGTTCAATTTTAGGTATTAATTGAGCAATAAGCATTTCATCCTCAAATTTCAAAATATAAACAATGCTTTAAAAATCTGGATAAAAGAGGTTTAAAATATTACAAAAAGTTTATTATTTCTATAATGGATGACCCTTCTACGTAAAAAATTCATCTCCATTTACTGTAGTTTGTGGTACGAGTACATCATCTAAACTTTGCGCTATAGTATTTCGTGATTGTTGTCCAGACAGCTTAAAAATATCCCCCTTCATATTACAGCACGATAGATTAGGAACGATATTAGCTGCAAGTGTCCATCAGTTGATCAGTGTGTCCACATATCTCGTAATTGAATCTTAAGTGCCCAGAGATGATAGAATGACCTCGTCATGAATCCGTCATCAATAAAACTTTACTAGTTCCTCAATTCCAATATTGATATCTGAATACGCACATTTCTGCTAGGTACAGTATGTAGACAGAAGTCGGAACACAAGAATGAAACAACTGACATTTGTCGAGATAAAATACAACAGCTACTTACGCTCCATTTGTCCACAAACATATAGCATAAGTCTTGAAAAACTCGATTGCCAAAGGAAATCTTCAAATCAAATTTCGTTACAATTATATCAGCTGATTCCATCCTCAAATGATACTATTTGATTCTATGTCTGCACATATATGACAAAACGCATCTAAAACTCCATTTCAAATGGTACTCTTGGAATGAAATTCCTTTGCAAATACCTACATCCCCTGATTCGATCGGCACTATTAGTCGATTTTTTCTATGTTAAAGGAAATTCACATTCACTTTTTTGTTGGTCCTTTTTTTCTGTGAAAGTTCTAGCTCTAGGGGAGAGAGAATGGATGAACACAAAACTATATAAGTGAGCTTCCTCTTCAAAGTCAAACGTGAAAACAGTAGTATTATTTTTGAAGTTTTTGATGCTCTGATTTCTTGTTATTTCAGCTCTTTGATTTCAACCTTTAGGGTTGGATGCCAACGATTGAGGATCATTCTTGGGCCAGTTGTGACTTGTTATAAAACATTTCATTATATTACGTCCAGTAGTTTCGGAGTAAACTTGCCGATAGCTGGCGGGCGGATTTTATATTCAATTTTTGGATTCTATAAATTCTGTAGCACGTAACCCGTCAAAGATTTGGCGGAGGTTAAAGTGTTTTTTTTCGGTCGACTACAAAGATTTATTCTTGAAAATAATAAACCGATATAGTAACCTGTTCGAAGCACCCCTTGGACGATTACGCCACGGCTATCTCAATTAAAATGTCTGGACTACGAAATACTAATCATATATTTAATGTTCAGTAGATCATTAATCAGATTAGAGATTTAATCGCTGATCCAGAATAAACGGACGAGCGGGAAAGTGGATTCGTTCTCCCCGTTAGGTAATTAATACGGTCATAATTCCCGGTAGGTATCTAAGTCGGATCCACCGGAGCAGAAAGTAGTCTCTAAACCCCGAAAAACTTTTTGATTTAGGATGAAGTTAAAGTGGGTAACTAAGAGAAATGTTCGAGGAGGTGGGGGACGGAAGGGGATCAGAGCCCAGCAGGGCTAACGATGTGCAATATCGGAAGTAGGTGAAGCACCGTAAATTGTCAAACTCCCATTGAGGATTGTAAGGAAAGAGAAAGCGTCTGAGAGATCTTCTGCAGGAGATATAAGAAGGGGGTTTGCGAGGTTTTATTTTCACGAGGTTTTTCCTCTATCTTGTTCAAACAGAGACCTGCCGCTTTGTAATCGGAGATGTTTCCATCTGTCCGGTAACTATTGTAGCCTCTTCAAACTCGAGATTTTTTGCATTTAAGAATAAATAAATAAATATACTAAAATGATCAATGGAAAAGTTAGAGAAAACCACCAAATCGTGTTTTTGTAGAACACGAGCAGCCCCGACGTACGTGACATTCAAGGAATGTTACATTGTAGCTGAACTCAAGATATGATTTTCTGAAAATAACACCATACTGTACTACGAGTATGTATGCCATTGTAATATGGGGAAGCACTTTCAAGTAAATAATGGATGAAATTTTTAAGATTCAAAAAATGACATTAAGGGGATTGTTCAATAAGCCCAGGCGCCATCCCAGCGATATATTATTTCATGATTTGAATTTGCGAACTGTCCATCAATTGTACTCATTGAATAAGCTTAATCTAATTTGTAAACACAAAATTATTTATTTTGCTGGTGTGAGACAGCGGCAATCAAAATCATACAGACTCAAGTTGCCGAGAGTAAAAAATACGTTTGCTCAAATTACGACAAAATACAGAGACATGCAAGTAGTCAAAAAAATTTTTGAAAAAATTAGAAATCTAATGAAGGTATATAGTGAATAGCTATTCAAAAAAGAAACTTGTAAACTAAAAAGAGATGACCTACATGAGTACTTTATGGACTAAAATCAATGATCATATAAAATTAGCAGGTAGGTATGTAAATGGTGTATCTATGAAGTATATCATTCCATGGAAGTGGAATCTAAATTTTAATGATTAATGTAGTGTTATGAGTACTTCATGAGAATTAGAAGTAAAAACCAACTCCGTGCTGTGCCAAAGTGTTACAGTATCCAGCTCGGTCACCAGTTATAATTCAATTGAAGAATGTAACAAGTAAAATGAAGTAAATAAACAATTTATCTATTCAGATATAGCTGACCATCCTAAAAGATTATCAGATAGAGAACAACAAAAATCGCCTATTGATGGGAGTAGAAAACTACTTCCTCGTCTTACAGCTCAGGCAACAAGCCACGCCGCAGTGCTCATTCGCGCTCGGACAAGCTGTTACCATTTGACAAATGCTGTTTTGATTCCCCTCCCAACCTAAAACGTTCACTGCGTCACCCGTGGCGTTGTCCACTATTTGTTTTCTAACTAAACAACAACAACAGGGAGGGGTGGCGGTGGAAATTAATCAACAAATCATTTGTAGCCCTTGCGGATGTCCCCCCACCTCCTGCCCTGTTTTCCGAAAACGTTTTAAAACACTCGATCCATGCCCTTCTCAACTCCCACACCATTAGTCGCTCTCCTCACCAATTTTTTCTCTTTTATTGTATGTTTTTTCTTTTCCAGACGGTATTGACGACCACTTCAACGCTCCGGAGTCTAGGTACTCGTTAAAAGTTTTAAAACAGTTAAAGCACCACAAGTTTTTCAAATGAGACTTCCCCCTAAAGAAAAACTGAACTTCGAGGAAAATGCGTTGGGAAAACTTTCTAATAGGTTCTTCAACAAATACTGGTAGAGCAGCTTGTGTTCAAGAAGGAAATTCAACCACTCAAGATCTATGAATAGACTACAAGTTAATGAAAAACATTACCTCTTAAGTGATCTTTGCCTCGTAAACTACTGACGCTACATTCAACAACATTACGCTTGTGTACATAGAAACGGATGTCCTTTGAAACAAATTAGTTAAACTTTGAAAAAGGAATTAAAGTTTTCCCTTACCGAGTTTTCGTAAAAGATGAAGGGAAGTAATGGATTCCTAACTTGATTGACTTTAAGGCATTGTTAATCAATATCTGGATAATACACAATTTAATTAAAATAAAAGCGCTCCAAATGATTAAACAGACGTATAATATTTCTTTTAATAATAATCTTTCTAAGTACATCACGGATCTATGTTTATTAGAGGTAATTCGAGGTACATAATCTAAACTCAAGGCTTCCATATCATCTCTTGTCTCCTTTAGATGCAATAAAAAGAGCCCTGTTTGTTGTTGATCACGTTGCATCAATTAAGAACCGTATTAGCCATAAGAAGTTTCAGCTGATCACTGATCTCCTTACTTTGTAATTGACTTCTAGGAGTCAGAAGATAGTTGGATGAGTTCTTAAATATAACTCAGTAAACACCAACCGTCACTAGTCCCTTCGTATGAAACAGAAGTTGATATCGAAACGTATACCTTACGTAATACTGCACGCTAGACCATGAGTTATTTCATATCCGTTACGTTGGGAAGAACTTGATATGCTTCAAATCATCATGCTACCATTCAGATATCAGTTTTCTAGGTTGATAAGGAAAGAAAATAGCCGTAGATGTGAACTCGACAGATTTCAGATCCTGCAAAACCCACCAGTTAAATTTAAGCTTTCAAAATTGATTAGGACATGTACTAGCTGAGGTGTTTTAAGCTGACCAGGAGCGCTCATCGTGATTGACTCCTAGATATCCAAAAACATTTGGATGACTGCGTCTTAAATACAACCCTGTAAACACCAACCTTTATACGAAGCAGAAAGCAGACCCCCCAACGAAACACCACAGACCATAGTTTAGAACATATCCGTTACCCCCTCGCTTTACTTCAAATCCAGAACCCACTATTGAAATATCAGTTTTCTAGGCCCTTGGGCTCAATCAACTGATTAGAAGAGCCCCGCCAGATCTCAGATGTCCCACGGATGCTGGAATTCAAATTTCAGCTGGAAGTAAGGACAATATTAGGTACTGATATTTAATATCAGTATCTAAAATTACATCTACTTCCGCTTCTCTTCTATCATTCTTCTCTAGTGTTACATAAGAGTTGAGAAGCTCGATTTCAGAAGGAATTAAAAATTGACAGTTTCCGATTTTCCGATTTTTGATAGCACTATTTAGGATTGACTGCTATCAATGCCGAGAATTCAGTCCTTTCTGGACCCCTAACGCTGTTTCTTACCCAAGTTTCATTAACATTCGTTCAGTAGTTTCGGAAAAAAGCTACGGGCGGCGCACAGTGGAAAATACCTATGACCCATTTAGGCGGGCAAAAGTCAAGTCAAAAGTTCGGAATTTCTGAGTGCTTTAACTTTTTTATCATTAGTTAGTGAGACTCTTAATACTAATATTTCCCGCCATACCGTGTTTACAAACAAGTAGTAAAGGAGTGAATCTGTCATGTTAACATAGTGCCTAACAACCGGCAGTGGGATTATCTTTATTCGATGGCCATTCATTATGTTCAAGGCGTGTGTAGCGCAAAGTTTTGTTGCTTTTGTTCAACAATGGACATTGCTGAGACAGGTAAGACATTAAATTTCTACATTCATTATGGAATATACATTGCATTCTACCTGTAGAATTAATTTAGCAATTCGTAAATGTATGCCCCTATTCAATAACGAAAAACTATATTACCCCCAAATTACCCCAAGGATTTGTTTGCAGGATTTGTTTCATCAATCCTTCTAGTCTTTAAATGTTGCAAAGAATTTTTTGCGTTTTGGGTGAGACATATTTTTTGTTCAGTCACATTTTAGCAAATCAATTTAATTTTAGACCACTTTGTGCTCGCCAATCGTGTCAAAGAATTAATCAGATTTTGTATTATTATTTTTCCCGTATTCTAGGACTTCAACTGTTAAATGTAGGAAAGTTTTAAATTTTAGCAAATCAATTTGACTTTAGACTACTGTGTGTCAAAAAATTAATTAAATTATCGTAATGTCGGAACCCAAAGGTTGAATATAGACAAGTTTCAGACTTTTTTCCACTTAAATCGGTAATATTTTCCACTGTGCGGCGTACGGCGCGCAGAGGAGTCAACGTACCAATTATGGAAAAAACCATCAAATTGCAAAAAAATTGTTATCGAATCATTTTAATTCCATGTTTCATGAGTCGCTGAATCGATTCGAAACCTACCAATAGAGGATGGAGTTTTTCTATTCAGTTTTCGGATTCTATACATGTACATGTATCTTGAAACTTAAGACAGCAAATTTTGAGGATTGTTGAAATTGGTTTTCATGGTCAATTACAAAGGTTTATTATTGAAAATAGCAATCCGAAACGCTTTATAATATTTCTCAAAGGTTTACTATTTTTTGACCCCATGATGACAAGAAAGAGGAAGAAAACGCCCGATTCATCTCCCAAGGCGACGGATTCTAAAATCGGGAAGGGCCAACTAACCATATCCATCACAGAACAGAATTCACAGGGTTCACAGAAATCAAGTAAGCAATTTCAGTACTGCGCTTTGTTCCACACAGATTTTGATTTGAGTTCCTCGCTTGTTGTTGTTGGGAATGTGTTGTATTTGATGGGAATATATGTTATAATGTATGTATGACGGGAATATGTTATAAATATGTTATAACATTTCATATTTATAAAATGTTTGTAAAAATTTAAATTGTGTCCTTAAATGCAATTAAATGAATGTAGTTGAATATTTATAGAAGATAAAAACAAAAATTAAAATGTTTGTAAAAATTGTCCTTAAATGTAATTAAATGAATGTAGTTGAATATTTATAGAAGAAGTTTAGTAGAAAGATAGTTCTTTACTGTAGGCTTTTGTTGTTATTGACTTTATCAATTGAAGTGCGAAAGTTAGAAAATTAAGTGAAGCGGAACTCTCGCTGACGGTTTTCGAACCATAGCGATTCACGTCAGGCTTACGACATGGAGGCACAAATATATTGTTTAGATAGTGCGGGACTTAAGTAAACAGAGGAAAAATTGTTATGCATTATCCTGGGATATAGCAGGAGCTGAGATTTTATGTTCCCCGATATGTAATTACCATGAAGAAAAATATACGTGTTATTCATTCATTCATTCACAGGGTTCACAGTAATCAAGTAAGCAATTTCAGTACTGTGCTTTGTTCCACACAGATTGTAATTTGACTTCCGCTCTTATTGTGTTGTATATACCAAACTATTGAGTGAGGCTACAACATCTCCAGCTGCTTGAAAAAGGGTCTTAAGGTCGTGGACCGAAGCAACACTGACCAAAATGGGAGTAATATCAATCCTCGAAGACCTTTACCTTTGGGGAGCAAAGGTAAGTTTAAAATGTAGCTGTACAGATGAGATGAGTTCTAAATCATTCAACCCCACATCGATTTAGCACCCAAATTTTGAAATTTCACTGGAAAATAAGGAACTTACAGCGACAGTGAGATGTTAACGTTACCCTTGAAAATGCATGAAAATGGGATGTTCTGTTTCAAACATTGGAATCTCAAGAAAACACTGAGTCTATTCCCAAAAAATTATTACACGTTAAATCGATTTTGCAGTTAGGTCATTAACAGTAATCGAACAAAACAAGTTCAAGTTAGGTTCAAGTTTAGTAAGGTCAGTTTTCTTGAAAGAAAATGTGGTAAAGGAGTGATTTTAGGTATAGGAATATGGAGTTTATTCAGACAGCTTAGGATTTTCTTGAAGAATAGCGCATAATATAGTTGTTTACGCCTAACTCTCATTTGGGCCTGTGCAGCTCAACAAATGTGAAAATATTATGACCAGCGGTTATTTGTAAGTGGCACGTATGTCAATCATTAAGGCTTAAAACAAAATTTTTGTGATGACTAACACTATAATAGTGATTATCATCAATCTAATTTACTGTAATATAGGTAGAAGCTTATGTCAACTATCAACAAACTGTAAAGAAATAATTTGAAACGATTTTTGGTGGGTCTATGCCCAGCAATAGTTTGTTAAGCAGTGAAAATGATGTGCGCTATCCATCCATTCATGCGCTAATGATTCTGATCTCTTGTAAAGTAAATAGATCCATTGTTTGGTGACTAAAATGAGAATCAATGGTACTGATGTTGAAGCCGTGAAACGATTTGAAAGTCTTTTCGAGGCCCGGACTACTTCAACGGGAGAATAAGATGTCTGAGCCGCTGGAAGCGGTTAGGAGGAAAGTGTTTCTGTAATCTACTGATGAACGAAAAGTCCGTGAGGGCAGAGTGGCGCAGGGGAGGGGGGGGGGGCTTTCCCAGTGATAAATGAGGGGCACAGGGTGGACTCCTTCCCCGGCACTAGCTCTCTCTCCTCACCGTGGTGATAAGGAAGTCCATTTCGGCCTTTCAAGAGGCTGATTTAAAGACCGCATCAGAGGCTCTTAGCTTTTTTTTCCGCAGTTCAAAACATCAAGCTAAATCTTCGCGGTGATATTACGCAATTACCGGACTGACGAGTAAATACAATCTTTGAAATGCGACACCCATTTCGCATTACCGTAAGAGCGAATTTTCATGATTTTATGATCTCGTGAATTATCTGTTGATGGGTGTTTTAATAACCACAGATTAGGTACTGGTACATAAATAATGAGTCTTTGTCTGTTAACTTGTGCATTTTGAGGATACCTCTCTGAGAGAGAAGAGGGAACGCTGATTAGAATGGATCCAAGGGGATCCACACAGATTCATCCAGATTTTATCGTTGCGGCCCAGCCTGCATTTTTTTTTTTTTTTTTTTTTTTTTTTTTTTTTTTTACCGATTTTTGTGAATTTGTTTTGTTGGATTCCAGCTTTAACTCTAGTTTTGCAACAAACCTAAAAATTTCGATTTTCATGACGGAAGATAGGAATTGGAGGGCGTAATGCCAAAAACACACGACAAATTTCGTCGACGCTACTGTGGCTGTAATTCTCAAATGATATTTGTGATTATTTATTTACATATTCACGTACAAAAAAACGGGTAACATGAACAGTTGTTTTTCGGGTGTGGAAATCTTTAAGATCCTAAGGTGAAAATCGCTTCTCGTTAGATACGCAGACGAGACCGCTCTTCGGGTTATGTAGGATCCGAACCTACTAAAACCTCACCTTCCATTTCCCGAGATGGAACTCGCCCTGGATCTATTTAACACATTATTTCGGTACAAGTCCTTGAGATGTATTAAGCCCTCTCGGTCCATAGATAACCTCTTCTGTCTCTCCCGTTGTTGGGTGATCTTTCTCTGCAGGATGCGTTGGACAGAGTTTCGGCAACTATGTTCTCTGAGTTCATGTCCTGAAATGGCACTCCCAGGTCATCCTGCAGGATCATCTTCTTTGTGTTTTCCAATGTTTACACACGGAAAATGTGTAACACATCATCATATCCTAGATCACAGTTCAGACAAGTTGGAGTTCAAGAAACTTTGGAAATTTAGTTTTTGCTCTCAGGAAGGAGGATTGCGGAGGTTAATAACCAATCCTTTCAATGCTGGCCAAGCAAGAATTCTAGACCGATTCATGCCATTATTTTTTAGTTCGACCAAGAATTTGGTTCAGCACGGATGGAGAGAGTCATTACTAATGAATCATCGTATCTTCACTAGTTTCATTTGATTTTATTGATTTTCATTTTCTTTTCTTCCTTACAATTTTAGTTCAGTAGTGCAAGATCTTGGTAATTTTGGAGGCTGTAAAGGACGATCCATTCAAGTGCTACCCATACCTACAAGAATTCTCATAAGTATTTCATGTTGTTTTTTCTTTGAGTAATAATTTGTTCTACTTTTAAAAATGTTTATAGGTGTTGATAATTATATTTGTAAGTGTGATCATATAGGAACTGCATTACTGCATTTCTTACCAATACGTTTCCGAACTTCTTCTATCACTCCTTTAACTGAAAACAACACTTAAAGAAGGTGCTGGAAGAGCGGTGACGAAATCCAATTAAACGGTAGAACCTGGAAGGAACAGACCTGATGGACCGTCTGAGGTCGTCTCTAATGGACGGGATATCCGTCCGTCTCGTCTGCTGGGATTTCCTTTATTGATTCAAAAACCGTTCGCCCTTTCTCTCCGTTGATCCGGTAGAAGTTGCAACGTTCGGAAGGGTGACAGATAAACCCGCCAGGAACGAGGTGGTTAAGGGAGTGAATCGAAAAGCCGAAGAAACGGGATAGTTTTCTCCCTCCGCGTAGCAGACTTCATTTGGGAATCGGGATCGGGAGAAGCCTTGAACCGGAGAACCTTGAAGGTTTTCCAATTCTAGTTGGAACTCCTCCCTGGTGACCTTTAGATTTCTGATGTTCAATACCGATCAAGAAAATTGTATACCGTGTATTACTTCCAGAAAACTCTCCATCTCTATTAACCTCTACCAGTGTTCAATAATGGCCTTTCGCGGCTATATCCATCTCTAACTATGCCATGTTGGTGTTGGGATTTAAAAAGCGGAACACCAGAGAATTTGATTGCAGAGACGCACGTTCACTCCAGGTGCTTCAACCTCGCTGAAGGTCACTGGGACATTGTGATCATATGTTTAGGCCGATCAACAGTTTTGACAGTCAAATCAACATTTGCACCGGTTGAAACTGGGTCTTGAGTCTTGGAATCTGGGGGGGTTTTTGTACGGCCCGGAATAAATGCATTTTGGTTTATTGCTGTCCAAAAATAAGCCTTCGTAACTGTAAAGCTACGTTTTTATTATAAACCTCTTCTTCCCCATATTTGATCATTATATGTTTCAAGTTTGAAACCCACAATGTCCACCCGCCGTCTGCCACATGGGCCATTAAAAACGTTATACTATTGTTGGGCTGTAGTCCCACCCAAAACCCACATCTCGAAACATCTTAAAACCCACATTTTGTTGTTGGTCGATTGCAAAGGTTCATAGTTGGAAATTATACTGTTACGGCCGTTGACCAAGATCTTCGAATTGTTATGAAGCAGCACGACCTTATTTTCCGGATTCCGACCGTTTGGAAAAATATTAAGTTACCTTCACGGAATATCCAGTCGAGGCCGAGTTCTCACCGCAAATGTGTACATATGTTCGTCTTCTTTCTGAACGTAACCCTGACACACATCCTATAAAGTGTATCGTAACAACTCCTAAACTGTAGTGGTAAAATAACGGTTGGTACTAAATCATTGTGTCCAGCCAATAGCTGTGGGGTTTCATTGCAAATGGATTTGACTGTTTGATAACAGAGATATTTAACCTCTCAAACTTCGACGCTTAACAATCTGGAGTAAACCAATTTGAACAAACCACTTAGAGGTGAGAGTGATTGTGTACTTAGCTAATATGTCTGCGGGAAGCCCGGTCGGGAGCTAATTGGCCTGGTCCGAGGCTTATCGGCTTAAACTCCGGCGGACCGGGAGGCTAATCCTCTTCTGGGCCGACTGACGTTCCCTTGGTCGGCAGCTTCCCCGAGTTGTCCTTCTCCCCAGTTGTCCTGACGTTCTTATCCCTCGGACGTTCGAACCAGATGGCGTTTTCGGGGAAGACCGGGATATTGGCCCTTCGCTGGGACAGTGCGAAAGCAACTGTTTTCAGTCCCTTGTCTGCCACATAAACACAGTAAAGGCTCCCGAGGGCAGGAAATCAATAAGATGGATGTGAGGAACTATGATAATTACGATTTTATGCAATGCTGATTAACACGAAGACTTCACTTATGCAATGAAAAAATGTCCATTCGTACATTTACGGAGCCCGTCCGATAGAACCAGAAAACTCGCGAGTTTTAGGGGTTAACCCCCTCCATTGTTCCGAGTAACCCCGAAATCCGTTCGATAAGGTCGATTAGGGTCACCCTGCCCGATCAATTAATCGAAGGAAACCAAATCGAGGTAACCCAATGGATTTGTTCTTTGTGCATAGAAACTACAAATCTCGAAATTTTGAAATGAAAGGGTTGTTCGAATCCTCTCTTTAGGATTGTAGTGTATTAGATGTGAAGTTCCGTGATTTTTTAATGTTTTTTTACAGACTTTAAGGATCGAAATGAGTAGAACATCTTGAATACTTCCACGTCTAGAGCTTAACAACATCCAACACCAAAACGTCGATTTCACAGTATAAATCAACGTTTTTCAAATCAAGCATGGTTATCTTCCAAACATTCCATTCGATTTCTTTCTTTGCTTATTCCATTGGAATGTTGAGGTTTCGGAGAAGCTTTTCATGGGAAGTGACACTTATAAAACCTGTTTATTATAAGCGAGTAAAAATCTTGGAAAAAAGTAGTTTTTCATAAATTCTCAAATTTGATGTTCTTACCGATTTTTCACCCTTTATGTCATATTGAATTTTGCTTATTTTCCCCTGAAAAGATAGGAAATTCAATGCTTTTCCAACAGAGCAATGTAAATCGATTTTAGAGAGTAAATTGAGCGATTAATCTCCATTTTAGTGACGTAAGGTCAGAAACAACAGTAAACAACTAAATTTAATAATGGACATAACATAATATGTTATTAAATATATTATATCGATTTATTCAAGTGAATAAGTACAGTTACAATCCCCATCTCAGTTTTTGTAATGATTCTGCTAAGAGTTGTTATTTTTGCATATTGTACGGTCCATTTTGGCTGCAATCTATCTAAGCCTTGAGTGCGCGATATAAAACCAAACATCCCAAGTATCGCGAAAACCACATCCTTGTGGCGGCTACGAGGGTCCTCGCTACGTCCTCAGGCAGGATATTGAGGAAGACGGTGGTTTCACGGTTCTTGATAGAATTCGCTGTCCGAAAACCTGAGAAAACAATGTGTATTCCATCAAGTTTTAAGACCGATACATAGTGGCCCACAAAATAGTTTCGTTTTTTTTTTTCAAGAAGGAAACCCCGTTTTTCATTCAAGTTTTTAATACTACAGAAAGTTGAATGAACTTCAAACGTCTTTTTTTTTTAAAGCACAAAACTCGTGCAGCAAGCGCGCTGAACAACGTAACCCTAGGATTGCGCAAAAACAGAGGTAAAGGGAGACCCCAAGTGCCGACGCCATGTGATTCAAAACCTACCCAAAACAGTGAAATTGATCCAAAAACACTCTGGAACCTTTGATTTCTGGTTTCTGTTTTTTTTCTTTTTTTTCTACTGAACGCGAATCTGAATTTTGGTTTGTGCTATCATCACAGGAATTTCGAATACTTGCCAGTTTTTCGCAAAATTATAGTTTTTAAACTTTTTTGTTCCTGGTTCACATCAGGGCCACACCTACATGATGATCAGATCGGTATGATCAATTGAATGAATTTCACCAGTAATTTTAAAAGATGTTTTCCCTGTAAGGTTGATTGGCGATAAAGATATAGGAACCTACTCTAAGCCGGGAAGAACAAACGAAAATGAAAATGAGGTGAAAAGAGGAGGAAAAACGTGAAAAACTGACAATTTTCACGCTGAATATGAGTTAATTAATTCGTGCTTGATATCCAAGTGGATGTTTGGGGCGCAATGTCTTCAAGACAGAAGGAACCTATACGAATAGCATGACCCAAAAATGAAGGCGGCAACCGGTGACAATGTATACTAAAAGCCTATGTGCATATTGATAAATCTACAGAAAAGAACATAACCGAATTCAACAAGCTGGGGATTATTACACGGAGGTTTATAATTTCTGTATTACAGCAACCCTTCAACGTAAATTACCCACTTACCTACGCTTCATATATCCAAAATTATGTGGCATTAGACTTGAAAAACTCTCAAGGAACTCTCGGAACAAAATGCCACTACAATTATATCAGTTCATGCGGTCGCCACATGATACTAGGCGATCTTTACTCTGCCCAAGCACGCTTACATTCACTGTTGTTGTCCAGCCTCAATGATGTAGAACAGATAAACGTGTTCAGGACTGGATAAGATCGATACCGAGAATTCAGTCCCAACTGGACCCGAAATGTGATTTTGACCCAACTTTCCCTCACTCAGCTTCTTTGGTTTCGGAGAATAGCTCCGGACATCGGGGCTAGGACGGGCCAATGCAACTGTGCAATCCACCATTGCACTCCGGCTATTGGACTCCTTCCAACGCTTCCCTCTTCAACGACAAGAGTATCCCAAGATACGCTTCTGAACTCTTTGGCGTTGTTGTAAACAAGTGACCATACTGGGTGGAAGTAAAGACTCGTAAAGGAATCTCACAATTGAAAGATCATTAAGCTCTTTGGTGTTTCGTTTCAGGTAACCTAGAGCATGGATATGATCAGTAAAGCTCCCCTGGCAATCAAACCCAGGTCTCTAACCAACGATAGTAGAGGAAAAAGGGGGGTTTTGGCACACAGGTCAAGAGGTCGCGATTAACGGCGAAATTATAAATATCCGGTTATGAGAGTATCACGCTATCCACCCCGCTACAACGGCAACGTTATTGATTAGTGGTTGGTAATGATATAGACAATTATTACGAGCGTAGTACTTTGGTAGGAGCGTGAATGGGAATAGCATAGGAATGGCATAGAATAGGAATGGCTGTTGCAATGATTTCCCTTTAGGTGAATAATTATGATAAAGCTTGAGAAACCTTGAACATGTGACAACAGAGCAGTCATCCAGGTTGAAAAATAGATGGCCCCCTATCACACCGCGTATCAAGGACCAACAATGTCTGCTGAAGAATGAAGCCGTCATCTAAGGATATCACAATCGTCTACATTTTGTGATCATCAGCAAATAACAGGTGTTCCAAACCGTAGGTAGCACGGGCAATGCCCACATAATCGACTTACGCCAAAAACAGCAGGGGTCCCAAATGAGAACGCTGAGGAACACACATAACATTTTCCGAGAAGTATATGAAAGTACGTTCGTACGTTTGTAGTTAGTAATTTTAAATACCGAAAGCCGAAATCAA
The DNA here is from genome assembly GCA_031894815.1 of Creontiades dilutus. NCBI lineage: Eukaryota > Metazoa > Arthropoda > Insecta > Hemiptera > Miridae > Creontiades > Creontiades dilutus. The sequence goes on from JAVIWC010004007.1 coordinate 2,141,825, forward strand.
GAGAAATCATCATTTCCCTTCAAGTGAACAATTGTGCTAAAGTTTGAAAGACCTCGAACATGGGACAACAGAGCAGTTATCCTGGTTGAAAAAGTATCAAGGACTAACAACGTCTGCAGAAGAACGAGGCTTCAATCTATAGATTTCACAATCGTCTGCATTTTGAGATCATCAGCAAATAATAGATGTTCCACACCGTACCCAACAGCACCGCCCACATCATCGATTTAAGCCGAAAATAGTAGGGGTTCAAATTTCACCCTGAGGAACACTCATAACCCATGCCGAGAAGTACAAGGAAGTAGGTTCTTACGTTTGCAGTTGGTAATTGTTAAATACCAAAAGCAGAAATCAAGAAGGTTTCCTTCTCTAGTTAGTAAATGCAGTCAACTACCAACTACGAGCATTGTCAGAATATCATTCTTGTTTGAAACTGGGGCTGTTAGTTAATACAACTAAAACCTCCCCACGGTGCTTACTTCATCTGTTTCCGCCCTTCTCCGCCAGTCTGATTCGGATCCTTAGCAAACTTACAGGGTCAACCCACTCCCCGGGGGACGCTGCATTAATTATCAGAAACCCCGAAACTAAACACGACTGCGGCAGCGGATTCGAAGGACGCTCGTGGGTCTTGGACAATTATTACTATTAGCCTAATGGAAGAGGATGGGATATTAATGTTCCGCTACCGCAACGTACTTTTAGGGGTGAGGTGAGAGCTTGGGACCTTAATCTGTAATATGGAGGACCCTGGTGTGTCGTTCTGTGGGCCGATCAGGCCATTACATGACCATTAGCTCCGGAACGTTGTCTTGTCGTTTGTTCAACAGAAAGTAGTGTAATAGCCGAAAATAATAGCCAAGGTAATGGGGCACGCATTCAGGCACCGGGCAAAATGAGTGCTCCAAGTGAGAAGACAGAAGTTGCTACAAACTTGTTTCCAAAACAACTCATATGCTGAAAGTCATCCAAAGAAAAAAACTGAGGCAATATTTTATTGATTCATGCAATGAACGTATATGCAAGTCTTAACCTGCAAATTATCACACAAAGTTTATTATATCGAAATTGGATCGCCCTTCTTAGTCATGCCAAAAGCTCTGCTAAAACATTCGAGGTACTGTCCATCTGAAAAGAGTTCACGCTGATCTTCATTGGACTCAGTGTTCATCTTGGGTATGGAGCTAGAAATCACCGGACAATCACAAACACTGGATCTTTCAGCAGAACTCAGTTTCAGGCCCGAATCCTCGAACGTTCCCAAATTTATCACCACGTCGGATTGTCCAGCCACTCTCAAAAAGCCTGGATATGAATCTATTGGTATACCAACTTTAATCCCATTCTGGGCTGATGGCCTTTTCGCCGAGGGCACCGTAATTTGGGAAGCTTGAAGTCACCTCTGGTGAATGCTGTTCGTAATTTCCCTCAGGAGGAGATGCGTACTGCCATCGATGATTTGCCCTGTGGGTTACAAGTCTTTGTAAAGGAAAAATGATGGTATTTTGAGTGATTCGTCGTTTTTCCTCCTTATAACATATTATAATTTCAAAATAAAATAGCTAAAGCTGAGCATTAAGAACAAAATGATGTCTCCATGCATTTTCCCTTGTAACAGAACTTATGGCACGACTAGGTCCACACATCACTCGACTTTTTAGATCGAGTCCACATTAAATAGACTGAACTCCCTAACCAAGCGCCCCCATACCTATTTATTGCATTCTAGATGTCTCAAAAAAGCCCCATATCAAATTTTCTCCCCAGAAAACTTCATCAAACGTGGACTAAAACTTGGTTGTGATAGTTTTGGGCGTGACAAGATTCATTCTAATACAGGAATAATGGAGTATTCTTTATGTAATAATTTGGCTGCAGTTACCATACTGCCCACAAGAAACCACAAATGTCAGTTTTCCTCGAAGACATTTTCAGACAACTACCAACAAGAACAGCGTCACATTGAACACGTGCATTCTGATTGCATGTACGAGTAGTAAGAGTGATGTTACGTTTTTCAATTGAAGTTTTACATTAAGAACAATGGTCTATTCGAAAAATATTGAGAATGAGAAGAGGTTTATTCCTCCCCACCAGATTCGATCCGTGATTTTGCAGTTAACAAACTCAAACTTATTATTTCGTTTAAACATGAAGTTTAGCACATATACGCACGGGATGGGTAGGTACATGTTAAGTTGCCATCGCTAATTTCTGTTAAGAAGGCTGTAGAAATCGGACTTTTCTCCCAAGAAGAGGTCCGACGTGACGGACACAACTCGAGCCGGCTTCAACAGGGGCCGACGCTTCCATTGTGATGCTGATTTAGCTGCTCTCGCTTCGCTGGGCCGTCAGCCGCCCTTTGAATTATCCTCCCCTGGCCGCTCCTTTGGTTCCCCAATCCCGAGGCTCCCTTTGCTGAGGTCAGTCGTAGTTTCACGCTGAATTCGTCTCACTAACTCGCACTTTGCGATCATTTCATGAATTATTCATCTTGCAGCCATATCGCCCATGCAGATATGGATTTAGGAACGAATACCCGCTTATTCGATAAGGGTATTAATGTGTAAATTCTCTGAGCCAATTTACTAATAAGACGAGACATATCAATATAAGTTTATGGTGAAATAAGTTAATAAAAATAGCAACTGTAACTGGTTATTCCATCCCCAGATAATCCTGGTTAAGAATTTTACCGGAAAGTTGGCAAAATTAAAGTCTTGACTGATTCTCAAGAGCCATTCCACTTCATATTTATAATTACATACTTAACTTTATGTATAACATATACAGGGTGTCCCAGGAGTTATGCACAATCCGACTCCTACGTGTTCTACAACTCATCTCCGACCAAAAGTGTCTCCTAGCAATTTTTTGCCAGAGTTCTCGTTTCCGAGCTATTGACGATATACGATTTTTTTCGTGTTTTCGATCTTATGTCATTAAGACCGTCATAACTCCCTCAATTTTGGAGATAGCTCAAATTTGATGCCACCATTAGAAAGAACGTTGAATTTTCTATCTATTGGATGTAAGAAAACTTTTTTTTGAATTGCATTGAAGATGTGCGATTGCGAAATGGCAGTTTTGTCAAAATCTTGAAATCTTCTGTTTTTCATCTCGCCTAGAAACCCCATGAATCCTTGACGCAGAACTATGCAGGCCTGGTAAAACGTGCGCCAAAATATCAGCTTTCCAACGGTGTAGTCGTTTTGGTTTTTAAAAATATTTTCAGTTAAGGTAATGGTGTTTAACTGCAGAAAAACGTGCATTTTCTGTTAAAATTGAGGTTTTTCCAAAAGTCTCGACGAAAAAAGGTTGGAGGCGGGATATACGTAATTTTTCTCGCTGAATCGAATGGTGACAACGCCAGACCTCTCAAGTGACGATTTGGGTTAGTGTTGTCGGATGCATAAACCCGTTCGTTTGTGAACAGCGTCTACGGCATTTCTAAGCTGTCCGGCCAAAGTCAAGATCATCGAAGAGCCGAGAGACGGCAATTGTTCGTGTCCATTTACGATTGATTGCGATGAGTTGCATTCATCTCATTGCTGACACTATGGACCTTTATCAAACCAGGCTTCCGTATCATTACCAACTCTTTTCTTTCGAATCTTTCTTCGCTGTATTTCCTTCAGTGAGGTTTTCCCTATTGCATATTCCCATTCATCCTGGTGCGCTATAGCTATTGAACATAACTGGTAGTAATAACCAAAACCTTAGTGACAAAAAAGGATTAGTAGATTTAAAAAAAAAAAGATAATTTACTAGTTAAAAAAGGATCTGTGACATTAACAATATCATATTTAACAATATTTTTTCTCATAGTATCAGACGTGTTCGCAAGGGTGTGAGCTGTACACAGGAGGAGTGTGACTCCCTTGATGCTTCAGAAGCATTACCATTGGCAAAACCGTGCACGAAAATCATGTCAACATACTCACTCGTGGTATAGCTACTCAACTGAAAGCAAATCATAGCAATCAATCGTGAATGAACACAAACAATAGCCGTCTCTCGGATTTTCGATTATCCTGACTTTGGCTGGACAGCTTGGAAATGCCGTAGACGCCGATCAAAAACGAACGTTTTCAATCATTAAATTCATTTTCATTCTTCATTTTTAAATATTTATTTTTTAATTTAAATCTTATCAATCTTGTTTAAACTCTAACTTTTTGTATGAACCCGATTTAAACCACAATATCTTACCAGAAACAACAAATTATCAACATTGCAACACCCAATGCTATGGCCGATTCGGATTGGGGTTGATAATACACGGCGCACAAAGCAACCCCTCCTTCAAGACCGGGAGGTCGTGCGGGTCATTGCATACCCTCGCCCCTGACCAAGACAATGCCTCCTCCGTAGCTTTCCCAATTGCCAAACATTAGTTCTTTTTTAGTGTTACAGGGTGTCCCAGGACTTACGCACAATCCGACTCCTACGTGTTCTAAAACTCATTTCCGACTGCGATGAGTCGCGTTCATCTTTTTGGAAAAACCTCAATTTTAACAAAAAACACACGTTTTTGTGCATCTAAACTCCATTTCCTTAACCAAAAATATTTTCACGAACCAAAACGACTACACCGTTGGAAAGCTGACATTTCGGCGCAGGTTTTACCAGGCCTGCACAGTTCTGCGTCAAGCATTCATGGGGTTTCTGGGCGAGATGAAAAACAGGCGATTTCACGATTTTGACAAAACTGCCATTTCGCGCAGCAATCGCACATGTTCAATGTAATGAAAAAAAAAAAGTTTTCTGACATCAAATAGATAGAAAATTTAACGCTCTTTCCAACGTGTCATCAAATTTGAGCTATCTCCAAAATTGAGGGAGTTATGGCAGTTTTAATGACATAAGATCGAAAACACGAAAAAAAAATCTTAAATCGCGAATAACCCGGAAACGAGGCCTCTGCCAAAAAATTGGCAAACGGCATTTTTGTTCGGAAATGAGTTGTAGAACACGTAGGAGTCGGATTGTGCAAAACTCCGAAGTGCGGTAATTGTTAAGGTCTACCGAAAAATCCTGCCATTTCCAAGTAGCATTGTTAAAAGCCCAGTGTTGACTTTGAAATTGGGCTTTTTCCAGTAAATCTTCCCAGAGGCTAGATAAGAGCTAGTATTATTTCAATCAGAGTGCATGTTTCGGAATATTACTGACTGATTTTGGTAAACGTTGCCATTCCCCAGCGGGGAACTTCACATTCACCAATAGAGATGGGTAAAAGTATGGAGTTCCTAATTTTCGCAAGGTTTTCCGGGTTTTTATCGGATCGGTCAGTCCATCCTAAGATAAACGAAATGTCAATCGGTAAATGATGGTTGTTCATATAGATTTCAGGCTCCCACCTACAATATTGAGAAATGCTAGGATTTTCCGGTAATACCCCACATTCACCGGACTTCGAGGTTTTAAAGTAACATACATAAACTAATTAATTAAGTGTGAAAGTATGAGTAACTCCAGGTATTAGCTGTTGAGATTGAGATCAATATTCAGCTCTTCGGCCAAAATATCAAGGATTCCAAAACTACGATTTCGTTGGATATCGCTCGTTCAGCACAATCATTGGACAGATTTTTAAAGAATGTATTGAAAAACCATCATTAAATGGCAAAATACTGCTAGCAGGAATAGTTTAACGATTTATTCGTCCTCCTCATGGACGCATGACAAACATCAAACAAAATAAGACCTCTTTCAAACCTCAAGGTTTTAAGTAAAGCAACGCAATCTTTGGATGTATGGACCGGGAACCACTGAAGCTTCTGCAGAAACTCGTGGAACTTTTAAATCACGGAATCCCCTCATGGATTCACAATCTGGTGCTTGTGACACAACACTAGCAGTCCTAAAACAAATGGATGTTGAAATTAGGAGAACTGCTAGGAAGCGGTTTCGTCTTGCCTTTGATTCCGAGAGTGCCAACATCCAGGGCCCTGTGGGTGATGATGGCTTAGGTGTCATGGAGATGCTGAACCACAAATCAGTCATTAGATCTAAATACACTATGCGATTGCCTGCAGGCCGTCGCCTCAACAGGCGATCTCAAGACCAATATCTCAGAGTTCAACCTGCAGGCGGCCGTACTGAACTGCAGATGATAGCCTGAAGATGGAACACACTAGAAGTCCAGTATCTGCAGGCGGACTGTCGGTCAAGGCCGTCAGTCGGTTGGTGAATGAAAGCACAAAAAGCATCTAAGTAAGCAAAACTTTATGGAGATCACACGCCTGCAGGCCAACTGACTGTCTATGGCAGGGGGCACTTGGGATCACCATCCAATAGGTGGTCGCGGATCTCTCATCCGATCCCTGCTTGCCCGACGACCACACACCTTCAGTCCGGGAGAACTGCAGCCCATTATCTTCAGAACGACTGATGAATGTCTGGGCAACCCGGATCGACTTCCTTACGATTATCTTCAGTTAAACTGACAGTGTACGGGCGCTTAACAGACATGGAAATATTCTCACTTCATCAATGATATGGATGGTCAAGAATCAGAGCGTCAGACTGAGGATAAATGCCTTCGGATGGCACAGCCAAAGGTCACACTACCCTACCTCCAGCAACACGGAAGCAGACCGACTGTCTCTACCCAAGATCCCGGTGGTCGGATCCCGGACCCGTGTTCAAGTGCATCGGGAAGGACTCAGTACCATATTCCTGAAAGTGACTGGACAATATTATAATAGTACTATTATTAACATTGCAAAACCATCTTTGTAATGTTAGTAGTATTATCCAAATAAAAATTTTAATAAGACCTCCAAACCTCGGATTTCTTCTCTGATTGGAATCAAAATGAATATATTCCAGCCTTCAGGGGTTCTGTGAATCGGTAACGGTGAAACGACATTGAACGTCGAGATTGAATAAGCAATATTAATTGGTATCGCAAATATTGATCTCCGCGGAATCGGAGAGGGACAAACAACGTACGTGTAATGGAATTTATAATATCAACTTTACCTGTTCAATTGTTGAAGCGGAACCGGTTATGCCAATATTGTCGGTGAGAGTGAATTATTCGATGTCGATACAAAATAATTTACCATCGGGCGGTAACTAATTGCGAGCTCCAAGTGGAATTATTGATCACCTAATTTAATTTCCAATGAAAAATTTGCTTGCTTGATGTTTTGTATTGTACCTCTACCAGTTCAAAAACCCGTAACTTTACTGCTTCCAAGTTTACCTACGTGTCTTAAGGGAGTGGAAGTAAGATTCTCGTCCCGGCAGGTGCAAAATTATTGGACAATTCAAAAATTTAGACATTGTTGGATGCGCCTTCTTAGATGTCACAAACTCTCACTTGGAATGTTAAGATTAGCTCCAGAATGCTCAAATTCCACAGCACATTGGTGAAATTGAAGAACGTAGAAGTATCGGTTAACTTTGTCTGTATCAAAAGTCATTGCGGTATTGGATTTAATCAAAAGGTGGACAGTTCAGCTAAAAGAGGGGGGATTACATAATATGTAATCAAGTAAAGAAGTTGAACACTTCAAAGCTAATAAAATAGCTGCATATTATGCATCTTTAGACTTGAAGATACCCAAAGAAGATTTAATTTACTATATTAAGTCATTTTACCGAAATATATGGAGAACTTTGTACAAAAACTCCGAAAAAGGATCCTTTTATAAACAAATCAACCTTCCACCTCCCTTGGTGCCTTGGTTTAATGATATCTTGAGTAGAGCATTGTTTATTTTAATGGATAGACTTCGTTCGAATCATGAAATATGTTCAGTTTTTAAACATAGAATGGGTGTCCTGGACACTCCGTTGTGCCAGGCATGTGAGGAAGCAGACGGAACTCTAAAGCACGTAGTCATGAGTTGCGGGACGTACAGCAAGAACGAAAAACCCTATTTGAAATTATTACCCCCTCCCTAATTCATCCGTTCAATTATCATGGCTTACTAAGTAATTTAAATTTATACCAAGATGTATTTGATTTTTTCATACCCTTAGAATTCATTATGATCAGATTTTATAAGTTTCTATCCGAACAATGTAATAACAATGTGATCGTTTTTATAAATGTTAACGTTAGAAGTTAATCCTGTAAATAATATATGGCACCATGCATAATTTGTAGAATTAAAAAAAAAGAGGTTTATAGGTAATTACTTCCATTTTAATTCCCAAACCATTCTAAATAATTTCCATTTCGTGTCTATGTGTGTTTCTTTTGTCCCACAAATCCTTGTGATAACCTTGAATCCTGCAGTTTTCATCCGTTCTTGTTTAAATTAAGGGGAAGTAGATGGTCCGATATGAGTTTGGTATTAAACCAGCACTTCATTTCGAAACTAAGTTTCTCATTTCATAGTAGTCGAACCTCACTCAAATGCGGAGTGAAGTTGGGGATCGCCGGTTTAGTTATGAAAGATCGATTTCAAAATGATCCCATCATCAGTAGCTGTAGTGAAAGGCAAATCATAGTAACAACTTTAATATTAGCAGTATGAAATCATCTGATTTCAATTATTTTCATGAAATGTGTGGTTTAGGGTTAGAATAAACCATTATCAGTTTATACACAGTAGCTCGTTTCACTTTTAGCGCAAAGCTGCGAAGTGCATCACGATGTTTCATTGTGTGATTAATGTGTTTCTATAGGGATTGCTACAAATTTACCTCACACTGGTGATGTGAAACAGCACAAATTAATGGAAATAAACGAGTTGTGTTAGAGATAGCATAGAGTAAATTCGTATGACAGGAAGTAACTATTATTAAACAGGAGCTAGTAGTTGTGAGTACAGAAGTACTGCACAAAAAATGGTAGAAAAACGTGGGTAACAATGAGTAGTAGCTAATTTTTGGCGGATGATTCCCGAGATATTTTCAGAGAGCTGATTGACACTGCTTGGGAGAAATTATATCAAAACTCCTTAACGATCAAAGGAGCTAATACGCTTTTAGCAAAGCTGGGCATCATCCGAGGATTCTTGGAGAGAACCATGGAGAGACCACGATCAACCCGCAGAGCACACGTAAATGGTCACGATGATTAGGAATCCGTAGGAATGTTCGTTCAAATGATTCATCTCCGGAAATTTATCGATCAAAATTCTGGGACGATCGATAGAACTAAGCAACTAGATCATAGACCCAACTCAAGAAAAGAAGCAATTAAAACTAAATCACCTAAATTAGAAATCGAGAAATTAGATGGAGAGAGTTCGGGAAATTCAATGAATTTTGTAAATAGTTTGGGTCCAATATTCATTCGATCGATTTCAATACTTGGCTTCGCCTTCAACTAGTAAAGCGAGAGAGCTCACGTCTGATTCAGCTCCTACAAACGAAAATTACGAATCGGTTTTCAGCTGTTAAAATAGTGTTTCGATCCCGTTACAGAAATTACTTCACCATTCCCATCACCCAAAATTACCACATCATGCCGTTACGTCAAGACAGAAAACTACTCGTACTACGATGATTAGTGGAGTGGGCACTTTCACCATCAGTAGAATAGAAGAACATATTTTTACGGACAATTTAATTTTACGACTTTCATTTTGAAAAACTAGATTTCAAAAGGAACTCTTGAAACAGAATTTCTCTTCAATCATATCAGCTGATGTGATCCTCACATGATAGAATGCTATCTAAGCAGATTCACATTTGCATTCGTGTTTCAGTTCCTTTGTCTGCCAAAGTTCTAGAATTCAGGGGCAGCGAACGTATGAACGTAAAGCCGTCCAGGTAAGCTCATTCAATTCTTCATCAATAATGAACATAGAAGCAACGGTGCCATTTCTAGAGTTTTTTTTTTTTTATTTCAGCTCCTCGGTTTCATTCCTTGGCGTTGAAAGAGATCAAATCCGAAAATCCAGTCTCGACTAGACCCCAAATGAGACTTTTGACCCCATTTTCATTAAGTTGGGTTATGCAGTTTCGGGAAATTAAATGAACTTTGTGAATGGTTCAGATCCGATATTCATTCCATCAATTTGAATACTTGGCTTCGTCTTCAACTAGTAATGCTAAAGAGTGCAAAGCTGGTTCAGTTCTTCAGATAAAATTAGGAGTCGGATTTTCAGCTGTAAAACTGAGCTTGGAGACCGTTACAGAAATCATTTCACCATTCCCATCATCCACAATTACCACATCATGTTACCACAAGACAGAGAACTACCACGAAGATTAGTGGAGTGGACACTCTTACCGCCAAAACAATAGAAAACCATTTTTCCATGGACAACTTGATTTTATTATATAAATACGCGTTTGTCAAATTAGATTTAAAAAGGAACTCTTGAAACAAAATTCTTCTTCAATTGTATCAGCCGATAATAGGAGATTTTAGATATGTCCAAGCACATTCACACAGACATTCGTGTTTCGGTTCTTTTGTCGACCAAAGTTTTAGCCTTCAAAGAGAGCGAACGGAGGAATATGAAGCAGTCCAGTTGAGCTCATTTGATTTGTTCATTTCGAAACTTCTTGATATTCAGATTGTTTAAATTTCAACCTTTTGGTTCCATCCTTTAGCATTGACTGAGATCGAATCCGAGCATACAGTCCCAAATAGACAAGAAGTGAGATTTTAGGACCAAGATTAATTAACTTTGGTCCAGTAGTTTCGGGAAGAAGCTCCGGACAGCGGATGGATGGAGTTACATTCTTGCTACGTTTTGATTTTCATCCATGTTACATCTTGAAATGTGAATTTTGAGGCACTTTTTGTTGCAAATCAGCTGTAGGATTGATTTCTGAAGTTCGTCCCACATTTTCACTAGATCAGATGTGTCATTGTTAGGTAGAAAGATATTTTTAGGCAATGGATTCTCTGTTGCTAATAGGCAGATACTTGCACAACTCCTAAATCAATCGGTGAATCAGCCACCGGCAGACGTCATTCAGCCGGGTTAACGCATCTCGAACAATAGACTCCACGAAAAGCCTTTGAAGGAAGCTCCCAGCTGAATGAAGAGCAACTCCCAAGCGGCTCGCCTCGTTGTGATGCATGACGCCGACTACCGTTTGATGCATCGCCCAATCAGAAAAGAACCTTCCCATAGTGAAGGGATGGAGCCCCGGATAACTACCCTATGTTTCTGGAAGGGTAAATAAAAAAACAACCCCTTCTCAGATAAACACTGATGTTTAGATCGGCCCGGACCCTCCAAACTGAGGGTTAATTCTCTACAGTCCTCTTTTCGCTTCTGAGTCACCTTTTTTCTCTCTTCCAAACTTCGGAGAGTTAATGGTCCATTGAAATCCGTCCAATCGCATCGTAAAACGTACGGGGTCCAATAATTAACTCAGCCCTCCCGGCCGTTCGTCCATTAAAATTTTAATGGAGCCCAAGCGTATTATGTAGTGTTCCGGACTCCGTGGAGGAAAAAAAAACTCCCCAATAATCCAGGTTTAATCTGATAATCTCATCACTCCACACGAAAGGATTACCTGGGCGTAATCTCATTTTAATGAACATTGTTCGGCGCTAACATCATGGGTTATTACTCGAATACGACTTGAATCTTTTATTTATTTCAGTAATAAAAATCGGATTTTCCCTAAAAATTAAAGAGATTATCTTTGAAGGGAGGAAAAAATGGTGTTGGTAATAAATTTTGTACTCGGTCAGACCTCGATCATTCTGTATACAATGGCAGCAAAAAATTGTTCAAAATCCTAAACAGATGCTTATAGCAGAAAACAGGAAAACCGCGGTTCACATACATTTGATAATCTGGCATTTTATTATTTATAAAATTTGCCAGTCGTGCAGCGTATACCGGAGCGGTGAGCAAATTTCCATATGTCATAATCATGTTTCATAGTTCAGTTAATTTGTAAAGAAATTTAATCATTTTTGGGTGGGAAGATGTTGTCAATTATAAAGTGAACGGCAAATGTAATTTTTCTAACTCTATTCTTCACATATAACATTTTTGGTATTTTTTACAATGATTTAGATGTTTTATCAATGTTTCGGAGAGCTGAGGTCATACGTACTTTAAGGCTGGTCTCAACATAATATTTGAGATGGTGCAGAGCATCCTAAACTCCCTAAACGCTAATGTTCAAGTGACTCAAGGCTTTGAATGCAGACATTGAACCCAAATAATCTTAACCCATCTTTCCAAAATCTTAACAATAACGCCGAATATGAATATGGTCCTGTACAACTTGGAGTCCCCTCTACGAAGATAGGTTAACATGGACACTTTGAACAAACCTGGAAACTTGCCAAGAGAACTTTTGACAATTGGCATAAATGCACTATTCGGAGGAAACTTTTTGATCATTTGAGCTGAAATTCCGTTATGCTCTGGCGCTGAAGCTATCTCCGTGACAAATTTTCATTGTGCATGGAAACTGATTTTTTTACTCTTTTTCACATACTCCGAGTTACAGCAAAATGGTTAATTATTTCCGTATTAAATAACCTTTATATTTTTATTATCCGTAGTCTGTGGTACACCATCTAAAATCAGAGCTCCTTTGGAAACCTCGACATTGTACTCTATATGCCTTAAAAATAGTTCCATTTAAATTTCACCTCCTTGATAAATTGGGTGAATTATCCTCAAGGGCCCTTCAGCAGCTCAGTGTGTCTCCATACCTTGTAATAATTATCACACCATCTCAGGAACACTTACAAGTCATGAAGAAGGTGGAATCTGGTTTGTGGCCGACTTAGGACTGATACTTAAGGATGCTTAGGTCCGAAATTAGCAAAATGGCTCCGAAAGCAAGAATAGTCGTGTAAAGCTGAAATTTAGTCTGTAGTCTCCGTGAGACTGAAACTTGAAGATTCATAAGTCCAGGATCAGCAAAGTGGCTCCAAAAGCAAATTTCTGCCATAATAATCGTCTGGCACATTCAACATCGATAATTCTGAAGTTCCGCAGACAGTGGGTATTGGAAATGAATAATTGTAATATCTATCTATAAAGCTATGCTATGGTAGTAAGTATTAGGTATATTTAAAATGAGATGGCTGTATATCTCGGATTGTAATGCCCAATGAGGTTGTACAGATTTTGATTTGATAACGAGATATCTGATGACCATCAAACCTAATATGCATGTTTGAATGTAATCAAAGCAACTTTGTGATCCGCATCCATTTTAGCAATCTTCCTCCCCTCCCATTCAACCGCACCACGAACACGAACAGCTGAATCATAATGGAATAGAGTTACATAGTTGTGCATCTAAAAAAGTTTGAAGAAACTGATGAACAGGGGTGGGTATTTAGTTACTCTTTGTTTTCAGCAAGCGAGCATTTATAGGAGCTAAGGTCGAGAGCGATACTCCAGCTCAGCGCCTGAGGTGCACATATGGATCGGAACTTTTGTATTGTTTATAATTAGCCCGAGGGCGGATATGTGTAGCAGTAACGAGGTTAGGGCCTGTTGGCTCAAGCAGTTAGCCCCCAAGAAGGGGCGAGTGTGATAGAGCGGGGGTGTGTTTGAAGGGGTTGATTGTGTTAGAACCTCCCTTTTCCCGGTCCCACCGCAGATGATCCACTTAGCCAAAAAGTGAATCATCTCATCAGGACAAAAGGGTGGGAGGATGGGGGATGCGGCGGTCCCCCCGGGATACGCTCGCTACCGGCAGGCGAAAACGCTCGCATTTACTATGGATAGAGATATTTATAATGCACGACGGTTTTCCCAACGTTTCTCGAGTTATCCCGACGTTGATTTATGGTAATTAGAAAAGGCCCAAAACATATTACACTTGCCCAGTCATTGACGTCCGCGCGGTCCTTTCCTCCGAATAATTTATCGAAATATGTCTCAACGAAAGACGATCGGTCCCTCGAGACCTCACCGTAACATCAACCGCTTATAACATGAGTCACCTCTTCCTTGCTTAGAAATAGAAAATCACGCATTTGGAAAAATATAGAAATTCATGATCATTGACTGATTGACGCTACAACACTTCGAATCTTATTCAGAGTTTGTTTTCTCTGCTATTTTCTCCGCAAAATTTGAAATATAGCTGTCTATGTAGGGTACAGATTACCTGAGTGGATCCAACCTGATCAGTTGAGTGAGAAATACTGATCACAAACGTTATTCCATTCGTTCAGGTAAAAGCTCCTAATCTTGAGTCTTCTATACAATACACAAACATATCTTCGAATTTCCACAAATCATTATTCCAATGTCCAGCTCTCTATTTATATAGGGTGTTCCTGAGCAAGTTCAACATACTTCAAGGGTCAACTCTAGAGCTCATTTCAAACATAACGTAATGACCGTATTCTGCCTAAAAAGGATAGGAGAGTAAGCCATTTTTGATAGTGTCCTGAAATTGTATTTTAGAGAGCAGTTGAATAGAGTTGCGGCCATTCATTCCTTAAGATCATAAGCACGAAAAAAACTTGAAACAACAACGAAAAAAAGTGAAATGGCAACAATAATTATGAAAATGTCGATCAATTGATAGCTGTCAATCAAACATATACCTGTTCAACATTCTTCAAACGTTTTTAAAATAATTAACGACTGATGCAAGTTTCTTTCGTCAGGCATTAGCCAATTCATTGCTATACATAGACTGAAGGGAGATCGTGAGTTGCATTGTTGCAAATAGCAAAGTTACTTTGGCTGACATCTGAACATGCAATTTAACATATGCAAATTTTTCTTGATCTTACTCGCTTTCAGGAAGACAATTTTACGAGCCAAAACTATAAAGTAGTCAATGCAACTACAACCTCTTAGCTGATGTCCATTCCTGCTTCTATTTCAACATTTCAGAATTTTAAAAGAAATGGCGAACTAATAAGGACAAAATTGAGAGGTTTACTATCGCTCCAATGTAGTTGAGCAATATCATTTGCTACATGTAATTTCCCTGACCTTGGCTACTAAAGGGTCAGGATATGTATGTCTTTGGGCCATGAGTAGCTGATAAGTATGCGATAATGATTTTGCCACTGCTCAACTCTACAGAACATGGTATTGTTTTCATAAAACGAGGTTTCTTTCTCGATTTGGCAAGCAACAAAATGCCTAGGATTGCATTATTAAAAGCGAGCTTGTTGACTGCTAACCGTTTTCTTTAATCAGGTACCTCCTCTCAACAAATACCTACTATGAGTAAATTTGATGTTTATAAACACGCTCATCTTCTTCATTGAGTCAAATACTGCAACCAATATCAAACCTTTTAAATTCATTTTAATAATACAAAATTTGTATTTTTTCTTGAAAATTTATTCATAATTGCACTCAAAAACAATAAAATCTCTCATATTGATAGCAAGCAGATATACATCAATATTGATATTGGAACTAATGAAGTGTGGATAGTGAGGAAGGAATAAATATCGCTTCCCTATTTATTTTTCGTTTATTAAACAAGCAATATACAGCCTAATCACGGAAATGTTTGCTGAGCTGATGTTTATTATTCTTGTAGATCAATATTATCGTCTCTCTTATCCAGAATTCGTTAATGTTGTTTGATTTATAAGGAATGATGCTTGATACGTTTTACTTGCCTCAACTTTAATACTATTTGTATATACAGGACCGTTCTACATATTACCAGTACGGTTTAAATGGTAAAACTTTTTGATATAAATTGAAGAGCTTATTTCTAAAAAGTTTTAAAGACAAATTTTTTTCAAAACGAGTTATTAACTTCCCGGGGGTTAGAGTTCTTCATAAAACTACAATCCCCTTCGTACTATATCCCCTTGAAAAACTAGGTTGAAAATTCGGTTTTATTTCAAAAGAGCAATTCTGTCTGAATGGGTTCAAAAAGAACTATATCCTTTAAATAGTATCACACTGGCTACAATATTTTGAGCATAAAGTATTAGTTTAAATGATGGTTTAAATGATAGTTAAAATAATCAAGAACAAATGAAATGAGGGGAAGCAATAGGCGGAATAGGTGCGGGAGTTCATCTTGCGACACAAGTTGTTAATCAGGTGAACTACCTACCCTAAAAGAAAGAGTTCTTCTAGCATGATTGAGGGAGAACAATAAGGTTCATACAATATCCATTATGTTATAGGATTTCTTAATTTTCAAGCCATTATTGAAGTTTTTGTAATGATTTAAACCGTACTTTTTAAATTTGTTCATATAAGTTTTAACAGAAAGAATGGTTACATCCATGGTGAAACCTCCGAGGTGGCTCCTATAACATAGTCATCACCAATAACTGCCACTCATTGCTTCGATAAAGCTTGGTATTTGGTGCCTTGTTTTTCGTTAATTTTGACTGAATATAAAGTACGCAGTATCAAGGAATTTGTGTGAATTGAAAGAAAAACTGTTTTTCTGTAGAAAAAGTGGGGGACGGAGGAGGAGGGCAGCAGCTGCCCACAACTACAATTGCAACAGCTTGGGAATGCCTTTGCAACAGCTTTGGGAAGATTAATGAAGTCCTTGGCGGGAGGAAAAGATTTGAGTTCAAAACGTACTATATCCAATTTGTTTGGTTTTTTCCGATATGGGATGGGAGGAACCCCAGACCTTTTTGATATATCGTGACACTTGCCCAGTTTTACTTCAAAATCTTTTTAATAGCCTCTTCATTCATGAAGTGAAGTAGGTTTTTAGGTGTTTCCTTAGCAATGTAGGCGGGTGTTAGGGTACCCTTTCCGAAATGCCGGAATCTTATCGATGCAACAGCAGGACAGTCGCAGAGTACATGTTCAGCTGTCACCGCTTCTTCGCAACAGAGTCCTGGCCTTACCCATTTTGTTAAGGTGGTACCTTAGAGGACAGTGGCCAGTGAGGAGTCCCACAAGTTTGCGAAGGTCTGTACGCCTCAGTGACAATAGGGAGTGTGCGCGTTTCTTTGAGATTGTAAGAAACCGCTTGACTTTGTTTGGTTTCAAAAAGTGCTAACGACAGGTTTGACTCCAACAAGTACAAGGTATACATATACAAAATCTTGAAATTTCCAAAGCTTCAAAGCTCCACCTAAATTAAATGATGTCTCAAAATAACTTGCTTCTTTTTGCGAAATTTTTAATGTTAAATGTAGAATACGTTTTTGAAAAAAAAAGTGTTATTGACATGGGCAAGTGTCCAGTTTTTAATGGTTTTCCGTAAATTTCTCTGCACTCTGCTCTGTTTCGTACCTCTTCTGAAGAGAAGATTTGGCCAATTTGTGACTTCAGACTCGTTTACATTTTTGGGCCAAATTGGACCGTCGTTGAGATGTGTACACATCTGGATCAACATGTTGCAACCACTTCACTTTGGTGGTTATTGGCAGATGGTGTTCGTGGGATCGACACTCAACCAGTAGAGTCCGCGGTAGCTCCCTTTATTTAATTAAGCCATCGTCATTGGTTTCGACTGTTTGCCGACCGCCTCAGAAGATGTTTTCAACTGCGGTTAGCCACGTGGCTAGCCGGAGAACAAAGCTGCCGAACGAGCCGAATCCCGGGCAATTACTTCCGATCCTACAAGCACTGACGTTGCAGGAGAGGGAAGAAAAAAATAATCGATATGTAGCCTCGAGGGAGCCACAAGCCGGCGTGTTCCCTTTTGTTTGGGAAACTGCTTGTGTGAACAACTGCTGTATTGCTTCTGTTGGCGGGAGAGCAACATGGTCTTATCGTCGTACGGGAATGAACCCTTTCCTGCCTTACCCTCGACTCGTTAGTGGTCATTAATAATGCCAAATATTGAAAATTATTAGGCCCTCGAGAACGAGTGCCTCCCCCGAACCGTTCGTCTAACATCAAATCCATGGTAGAGATGAGTCATCCAAACAGAGTTAGATAACGAAATATCAATACGTTAACAACGTATCCCGAAGGAACGTTGAGATAATATACTTTCATCTACTTGTATACACTTTTGTCGTGGGTTCTGTGTCTAGGCAACAACTACAAATCGAATGAATCAGACAACTATACACACGATACATATATCGTGTACTCGATTTGAGTGCATCCTTATTTGTGTAACAGTTTCTCTCCATGTTGCGTTCACAGTATACGAGCCATTTACTAAACCAGCTCTTTTGTTTTTGATTCATTTTAATCACAATTGTGGTACACATCGTTGTTTTCCAACTACATTTGGCACAGCCCAAGAATGTACCTTAATAAATGAAATAAAAAAACGCTGTCAAATTCTTTCACTGGGGTTTATTATTCAATTGGCTTGCGTTGATAATTTGAATTTCTACTAAGCTTTGGAGTGTGCGCGTTTCACAGGATAGAGCGATTATTGAATTTCAGGAGGCACACAAATATGATCAACTGATCAATCCAAATAGGTATTTTGCTTGAGAACAGATTTACGTGCTCCATGCATACCTCCTGAAATTCAATAATCGCTCTTTCCTGTGAAACGCGCACATTCCAAAGCTTAGTAGAAATTCAAATTATCAACGCAAGCCAATTGAATAATAAACCCCAGTGAAAGAATTAGCAGCGTTTCGTACTTACTGTCCGAACATTTTTATGTATTCAGGATCAGGCAATTTAGTAGTTGAGGGGCTCACATTAATCATTATCGACCGTATTGAAGTCCAATTGAAGTCGTTTGTTATGTCAGATTCCTGGGTTTTCCCCGGATGTTCGTCACTTATCCATTTAATTTTCAAATTATGACTCGAATGGAATTCCCTACAGCTTCTGATGGTTTTAACTTTTATCTTTTAATTATTAAATTCCGTCTACTACTAGCTTCATGTCTGCCTATGGTGCTTTTACAATGTGTCTAAACATCAGTTTTGAACTTTTTATGTTCAAGGGTGTTACAGACTCTGTAATACAGAGTAATCACCTCCTGGCCCTAACCTACTTGACGAAAACGTCTACTGCCACGTCCCTTCCCCCAATGGACCCCCAAAAACCGTCAAATCGGTCGTAATAATTGGCCATCCGAGAGGCCACTTCCTTCCACCGAAGGGAAAACGGTCAGAATTTGACGGTGGAATGAGCGGCAGATCCTTCGTCCGGGAAAAGTAAAAGCTCATTTAAAAAAATTACTTTTTCCCCCACTCCCATTCAACTCTCCGGCCAATGACTCCGCCGCCTGGAGTTCCATTAGTAATAATCGAAGAGATCGTAAAAAGATGAAAAAAAGGAGAAAAATTGAAAAAAGGGCGTTGGATAGAGGGGATTGTGCTCTGGGTTATAGTTGGGGATCGGCTCTCATTTATCTTTATCTTTTGTTAGCCTCGAGAGATAAATGTTGAAAAACGCCTTCCTATTGCGTTGACGACCCCGGCGTCTGACTCTTAATACCTTATTAATTAAAAAGAAAAATTCTAGTTTAATATTCCTGAGAGGATGAATATTCGATATTTTCATTCGGTTCTTGTTATTCAAGGAATGTAAGACGTTAAAATTGATATGTTCCGACGCAAAATTTATTCTAAAGTATGAAAAAATATTCATCTTGGGACTACGACAAGGCCTCTTGTGTGAATTAGAATAAATATCGAGTAGAATAAAAAGTGCATACTTTATTCTAAAGTCTTGAAATTATTTTGCACAATTTAATGTTCTTTTCATTCATAATTTCAAATGATGTAGTTTTGTAACGGACTAAGAATAATTATTGAACTCCTCGCCCACAAAATTAGTTAATTTACTTTTCAAGATATGTAGATATCAAATACCTCATGAAAATAATATAAACTTTTCTTCGAAATCATCTGACCAAAGTTTACGAAATTTGGCTGACAAATCACACATCCATAAACAATTACTAGAAAATGACACCCCATTTATCTATGTCAGTAAAAAACCGAAAAACTACGTTTTTGTGCCGATTTTGGGCCATAGCACCTATATAGGTAATGCGATCGGGTTGGCTAGAAATTAGGGCCCACTAGATCCCAAGGCGGATATGATAAAAAGGGATTAATCAATTCAAAGATCCTTGCATGGTCCATAGCGCGTACGGAGGACATTGCAGATTTTGAAGCTGTATGCCTTGAAACGTAAAGTGACAAGTTGGATTGGGGGAAAGCGGCTAAACGTTTTTGTTACACGATTACAGAGAATCATTGAAAACAATAAACCAAAAGTTTAAATCTCCCTCAAAATTTGTTAACACAACACAAACCTGGGATTGGAGAGCAAACGGATGATTTGGCCGCATGAGTGGTCTCATTAGAATCACGAAACTAATTGCTATCTGAATCAAACTTAAAAACTACCTTCTTACAACAAAAGTTTTGGAAATTTCTATTTTTTAATATACCTACCCTTAAATATTAAACCCTTATCAATTCAAGTATTGAGAAGTATTATGAAGCATATCATTTGAATTATCAAGACGTCGAGATTAGTGACACATCGCGGATCGATGTAGGATTTTTTGGCCATATTTCATTAACTTTGTCAATAGTCCTGGAGAAAAGCGCTGGAAGACGGACTGAGGGAAATCTACGTACATTGGAATTTAATCCAAAAACTGTTAGGAGAGGGGGGAGGGGGTTAAAATTGTTATTTATTTATTTTTTGGTCTATAGCAAATAGTATGATGCGTCCGTTGAACCCCCGTAAATATTCCAAGGCTTATCCGCCAAGCTATGGGATCAACGAATTTTCCGCAATGGTCCATTTTCGAGGGATGCGGCCTTCGGCTAGAGACTGATGTAATGATCTGCAGTCCACTGGTGTAAGTAGGAGAGTAGACTTTCTGGTACAGAAATAATAAACTTCTGAGTAATCATGTTTTTCTCTTGGGTTCTACTTCGATGTTATTTAATAACGTAGGTAACCTATTAAGATGATTCGGACGAACCAAATCCGACACAGTTGTTTTTAAGATGGTGAGATTGATTATCTGATATTTTTCAATATAAGCCATCATAGAAAGTTAAGTCCTCATGAGAAGTTAGCTTTCGCTCTCCCTATTGGACCGGAAAGTGAAAAGCCACCGAGTTTTGAGAAAGCTTTTGTCCGGAAGAAAACTATTAGGAAGCGGGAGAAATTTCATCCCTCTTAACGAACTCGTGGTTTCCACGGCACTGCCCCTAGGCCGCCCCCGTCGTTTTCACAAGTCATTTAGCCGGAGGCACGTGAAAACGTTCGGCCCTGAAAAGTAAATGAACTTCACCGAGAAAATTTTCGAGGTGAGGGCGGAACGAGGTAAACTACAGGGATAAGTCGGGGACACACCTTTCTTTGTACTTCGCGGGGTCTTTTGTTTATTTGTTGACCCTCCGCCATTCTCTCGTCCTGCACCGCATTCTTCCGTCGTCACGGGTTTGTTCTTCTTCATGCTAGGAACTTCATCTAAATTCAGTGTAACAGTAGAATTCGTGCGTTACCATCGATGTTTGACAGTTTTATGCATAGACGTAATACGCCTGGATTACTGCGGACATCTCTAAAGATATTCTTGGAGGAAAGCCGAGAAAATGCCACTTCTCCACTCCGATGGGCAAGAAGCCCGCCTTGCTCAGCATCTCACTCTTGTTATTAGGTGCTTCAAGTGCTTATTGCTTCTGTTTGGGTACAGAAATCACTTTTTATCATCTCGCTTCCACATTATGGCATCACTAATTGTTCCTCAGTCATGCCGAACTCCTGCTACGCCTATTATTGTACGAATAGAACGTAGCCTACAATACTTCATGTATAAAAGCGTAGCTGTGCAGAGCAATGGTGATGAATCCGAAGAAGGTGGTGATGCAGGCTTATGATGAATAGGAGGGTAAGTAGGGTGCTTTATACATTGTGGGGGAAATTATTTGAGGTATTAATTGAAACCCTCAACGTTGTCCGAGTGTTGCCTACGTTTTATCCTTCTCAGGTGCCTTGGAAGGGGTCTGCGTGACGGGATGGTGTTGATTAGTGGGTTTGGGTGGGATGTTGCTTGTACGTACATTGTATGATAGAAGGCAACAACAGAGTCTGCTACAGAAGGAATTTCTAAGTCTTTGTGTAATTCGCTGTTGCAGACGTACCATGGGGCGTCCACGATGAGGCGTAATACCCGGTTTTGTAGTTTTGAATGCGCTCGATCTGAGATTTGGAGGCCGAGCCAGATTTCACTGCCTTACTGCCAAATGGGCCTTAGAAGAGAGGAATAAATTCGTCTGTAAATTAAGACGCATTGATGACCCTTTTTGTACTTACTGTCCGAACATTTTCATGTATTCAGGATCAGGCAATTCAATAGGTGAGGGTCACATTCATCATTATCGACCGCATCCTTCAACTCTACACCAGTTTATTCTTGATTATTTGAGACTGCTGACCAGGTAGATTGTGTTGACACAGATTTTTCCGAAGGTTTCGACAAAGAGCTGTATTGTCTTTTCAGCAGCAAGCTCAGAATCTTTGGATTCAATTTTCTCCTTAAATGTTTTAGGAGTTACCACACTGATCGTTCTCAGGTAGTTGGGATCAATTCGGTTTTTTTCAGTCCCTTTCCAAACACCTCAGATGTACCTTTAGGTTCTCATTTTGGGCCGATGTTTCCTGATTTTAGTCATGATATTTCAGCTATCTTCTCAGGCATTAAACTCCTTTTAATCTTTGCTGATGATTTGAACAGTATTTTAAAAGCCTGGGTCCTGGGTCCATTCAATCCGTAAGTCACGTGAATTGCAAGCCACCCTTCACTCGCTTATATACTGGCTGAGGTTAACAATCTCTGGCTAAGTTTTTTCAAGTGTCCTATTACGCCCTTCTCAAGATGTTCAGTTCCATACCTGGAATTTAAATGGTCCCCCGATGGCTAGAATCAGCTCCTTTAGGAATCTTCGAATCATATTAGATACTAGTCTTTCAACTTGCTGCAAAACAACGATACATGCCCACGAGCTATGAGGAGTTTTGGTTGTCTGAGACGCCTTTACGAGATTGACATAGTAGCACCCCAATATTGAACTTGTTCCTCTAACATGTTTTACCTTCAGTCAACTCCTATCAATTATTTCTTCAATAAACCCAGCTTTGAATCAGATTGCATCCCACAAAGATATTGATTTATTTGTTAGTTCCTTAACGAAGATGAGGATATCATCAAGGAACCCCTTCCAATAATTTTCTCAATTATTTCACCTAAATTTACAGTTTAAATTCATATTTCTATTTGATATTTTTTCCTGTTCAACTGTATTATTGAATTCTCCTTCGTTTCTCCCTTTGTTTGATATCTAAGTAATTTTTGAATTTTATTGCATCTATTGCACTTATCGATTGACCGTATATTTCCTTTTCATTTAACAGGGCAACATGCTCGTGTAAATAAATAATTTCCAATAATAAGCCTTTGTATAGCTTTATGTATTTTATGACCCCCCTCCTTCAGAATTGCTCATTTTATTTTTCAACGTTCGTAGATTTGTGAATTGCAAACACAACTCTGCAGGGTTTTTGATGTTTCAAAAATAATATGCATTTTCTTATAATTTTTCTAGCAGAGATCAAATCTATTGGAATTTTCTGTCTCTAACGTCTAGCTTTCGTACAATGTTGCATTCAATGTCAAGTTTTGAAACAGGAAAAATCGGTCTATAACTGACCGAGGGAGTTGTTTGCCGTGAAATTTAGAAAAATTCCTATTGAACTACTCATTTGAAATCGGATGTGAGACACACATTTGAGACTCACAGCATTCCTATTACGGGTCTGAAATCTTGTAGGGGAATGAGTGATGATCAATGCCAATTCACTCCAGTAGCAAATTTTGGAACTAGACAGTATAATCTCTGTGGTAGCAGATATTAGAACTAGATTAGTTGACCGAATAGGTCACATGACTCCCTGATTATGAGCCGCAGCCCTCATTTTAAAATACTATATAACTCTCCCTACAAGAGGCACAGGAAGGATAGAATCTGAAAGATGTAATCGCAGGTATTACGGGTTTCAGTGTCTTCTTTAGTGTGTTTTTTTGTGAGTTACATATTATTTTAAAATGAGGGCTGCGGCTCAGAACGGTTTGAATCTTCCTGATCTATTTCGTTATGTTTATGCAAGTTTTGTTGCGACAAAACGGCGGCTAAGTATTTGCGACATACGGCACCGGTCCTTAAAGGCTGACAGTCGTCTCTCTATTGTGGAAGCCTTGCTTCGAAGGGAAGTCTTAAAAAATAGATTGACTGAGCTGCCGCGAGTGTCCGTCAATATGAGCGACGTTTCCGATTCATCAAAGTTACGACGGATTCTCATTCTCTCCCTTTTATCTCATACTGAGAACACAACACCCCCCCATCACAACTCTTTTCGATCATTTCGCACCCTCCAGACTCTGTAACTGTTGCCGGGGTCGAAGGCGCGACTCGCTCTTCCGGCGTCACGGTGGGGTTGACTCCGTATTAAAACTCCCAATTCCCCCGTGACGAGGGGGCGTCAACTCTATGACTCAACTATTTAATACATCCAGTTTCCGACCGCCCTTCAACATCTTAACGACGTTCCTTCCTTTCCCCCGAACATCCTCTCCCCTTTTCGTTGGGCGAAGTCTAAACGAGTTTAGCGGTGTGCGGTCGTTTTAAAGGCGTTACCATGTTACGGGCCGCCGTTACTATGTTGCACGCCGCAGCTTTTCCACCACGACAACGCCCTCATCCGCCCTCTGTCGATGTAAGAGATGATGAATTGAAAAGTTCCTGTCATGCAGCGGACTCCCGTCATTTCTCGTATTACATCTGTGTTTAATTGATTATAAATGTGAGCATTTCGAGTGCAAATTAATTGCTAAATATACCTACATTGTATAGCAAATGAACTTTTATAATCTACGCTAGGGGTTCTCAACGCGGGTCTGGGAGGTCGCGAGGGAAGAAGACAAAATAAAAATAAAAAACATTCAGGCCACAGGAACCATACGAGCGGCGGATTTTAGGTATAGCGACCATGTATATATTGTTAAAACCTGAGGGAAAAGTTGAGACCGCTTGATTATTATCAATTGTAACCAATGCAATACAATTTAAAACACAGCTATGATTAAGAAAAAGAAACGAGCAGAGCTATAAATCACTCAACAACGCAGCTAAAAATGATGGTGCCCACCGCGCCGCTTGTATAGTAGCGTATGTCTTATTGTTGTAAGACAAAAATGATTGGTTTACTCATAAAGCTTGCTTGGAATTAACTAGTTGTTGACTGTTTGGGTTGATTTTAGTCAAACACAAAATAATATCATTTTCCAGAGCTAAACGATTTCGTGATTTGGTTTTTAAATGTACCATTGTGGAAAATCCTTTTTCACAATTGTACTCGTAAGAAGTAGAGAGAGGTGTCAACATTTTCAACGCTACTTCGGTCAATTCTGGATGTTCCTTCGTTATAGTTAGCCAAAACTTGTCGGGGCTCCTATCTTCAAAAGTAAGTTTCATTGTCTGATCACTTGATATATCTATCAGTTCATCGTGGAGACCCGCATTTAGTTCAGCCTAACCCGCATAACCGGATCATTTATTAGTTATTAATAAACTAGTGCCCGCAATAAATATTACAACAATTAATTCGCACGAGGTTTTCCTCAAATGGGGGAGTAACATTCATAACTTGTATAGTTGGTCATGCCAAGAGTAGAATAATTTCAGTTTATTTTTGTATTTTTTTTTTTTTTTTTTTGTATTGTAGTAAATAATTTCTTTGTAAATGTTACTTGTGTACCTTTTCATGACGCAATGCATTATATTTTGTATTTATTTCAATAAATGAATGAACTTATTAAAAAAAAAAAAAAAAATTATTGCGGTAATCTTACGTTAGTTAACTTTACGTTGTAACTACAAGGGGGTCGCCAAAATTCTCAAGCTGAAGCTGTGTGGGGGTCACAGTGTTAAAAAGGTTGTTTCAAGACACGTGGATTTTAAAAATCGAATGAATAAGAATCCTCCTGTCTGTCGCCTGAAATTACTGGACCAAAGTTCACGAAATCAGGGTCAAAAATAGAATTAAATCAATAAATAATTTTAAAGATTAGTAGATTTTAAAAGCCGACCGAAAACAATTCCATCCGTCTGCTGTCCGCCCTCTGAATTCCCCCAAAATTACTGATCATTTTACGAATTTTTGTCTCAAAATTCCAACATCAATCCAGGATGTGTCAGACCAATCAAGCTTAAGGGATTGCAATTAAGGATTCAACTATTTAATAAAATCAGAATCACAAAAAATTTCAATGTAAAAGGCTAGTTTATTTTTTTAACCAGATATAAATTAGTTCCGCGAATCGAATAAGACCAATCCGGTTGCTGTAGGTCATTCGTTCGCTCAAAAATCACAGGTCTGTTTTTAAACGGAAGAGGTCTGTCTTTAAAACAGTAACTAGTCACAGACCCGTTGCAAGATCATAGATACTATACAAATATGCTAGCCTTATCTCTGTTTCCCATCGAGTTTTTTAATCAATTATTTGTATATTCCAGTTATTTGGAAAGATGATTCGTAGAGTGGTTTACGATTTAATCTAGCTAAATTCTAGTTGTTCTATTTGTGGATTTGTACACAGTATATTGCACTATTGTAGGTATTTCGATATCAGCTTTTGTTTCGTACGTGAGTTATAGAAGTTATGAAGAGAAGACGATGTCATTTTCGAAGACAATTATAATGTACGGAGTCACACCCTTGGGACTAATTTCTTCCCTAACCGAGCAGAAATGTAAATGGTGCTCTTTCAATGCCAACTAGTTTACAATCACTATTCATGAAAGCTCCGAGTTTACATTGTACAACGGACTACCCCTAATAAACATGGATAATCGATTTTTACAGTAAAGCTTTCAATTTCAAATGGGCCTTATGCTATAAAATAAAATAAAAATATTTCTTCTACACAGTCTTTGAATATATCAGTGGTGGCTTAAATTTTGGTTTCAGGTACCTGTAGATCATTGTTAGTTTCAGTGCATTCCTTTGTAGTTGGTAAGGTGTACGTTATGGATGATGTACAATGGACATTAAATTAGGATGACAAAGGTAGTCTAGATTTTCAGAAACCAGTATGATTGAATATTTTGTTTGAATTTAATGGTAAAGTAATTGAAATCAGTCAAGTTTTTGACAAGTCTCCAGGACTATGAGGCCATCGGCTGGTTCTCGATAAGGGACGTTCTCATGGGCCTTCAGTCGGAAACCGCAATCGCTGCGGCTCGCGTATCGGACAATATAAATTCTACCGATTTCTGCCCCCGAATCACACAGCCCCTGCCCTTCGAGTCGTTCTCTTCACACCGTTCTCTCCACAAGGTACGTTGCCACAACTTTGTTTCACGCATTTTATGGCTCTTATTTGCTTTTTCAATTGAGCTCACTATCTCTCCCACCGAGCTGTCTGACGTTTTTTCAAAGTCCTCAAAGAGTTTCCCGGAATCAATAAATCACACTTAAAGTTTTTATTCTATAACTGATTTTCAACAAGCACTGCCAATTCTAAGTTTATGTACTTCATTTTTGGAATAATGCTTGATTGCTGATGTCACTGTGAGGTTAATGAAGTCACTAATGGCAGCTATAATTGCGAGTATTTGTTTTGATTGAATTTCTACTGATCTGAAACTCATATAGCGTCCAAAATTACAAATATAAGCGACACCAAACTGGCCAATGTTAGCAAAAAAAAAGTTTTTTAGTTTTCGTACCAAAGCATCTACGCGTGCATGACGTCAGGCTTTTTGGAAGTTAGGACAAACTCAAACCCAACTTTGTAAGCAATATTCTTTTATAACCGCCTCAAATTTAGCAGATTCGGAATCTAATCACCTTGAAACGTAAAATGGCAACATTTGAGGCGGTTATAAAAAACATTTTGCTTGCAAAGTTCCATTTATACATTTTGGTTTACTGTTGTTGATAACAAGTCCATGTAATCATAAAGAACATTTTTTTCCGATAACCCCTCTTAAACGTTGTCATAATATATTTCAAAGTGAGAAAATTTCAAATCTGCGACGTCCATCCTGCCTTAAGGACTTTAAAGGGCCTTAGAATTGATGTAAAGAATCCGTTCCTTTGACATTTTCATATCTTTGCTATATCACATAAACGAAAAATCGTCAGGAAAATTGTTCACGAAAGTTATCCACGAAAATTGTCTCTGAAGTGAGTTACGGTCGCCCAAGATATACAAACACAATTATTTTTAAAAAATCGTTGTGAAAACTGTTCACAAGGCGAACCGTTCCTTCCTTGTCTCTGTGCCAAGTTTTGCGAGTCGGTGGGACATTGTGCTTTATAACCATACATCCTGCATGAAAATGTAATTGTATGCAAGCGTTTTTCTTTCTGCGTTTCATGAAGCATAACATGAGTGGTTTATGATATGTGCTACAACGATGAGACATACTTCAATTTTACCTGTAGAGGGTTGATGTCCCTTGTAAGCCCAAATTCTCAGTTATTTTTACATGGACTCCACTTGGGGTCTAGTTAGTCCTAATGATATGAACAGATGCTGTAATACAAAACCTGAACAGAATACGTTTAAAAAAAGTGGTTTTGGCTAAAAACGTTCAAAATCTCGTTAGTTTTAACGTTTTTGGCCAACAGCATCTATCCATGTCTGGTGGCATACACAGGTTTCGAAATTCCCAATCAGGTTTACGCTAGTTGTTCAACAAACATCACGATGGGGCCCCTCTATACACACAGAGATGAGATTCCACAAATATAGCTTTTCCAAGTCAGATTCGGAAATTTCCAAACCAATTTCAGAATTTTCCATTTCAATTTCAGACTTTTCCATTTCAATTTCAGAATTTTCCATTTCAATTTCAGAAATCACTCCCACCTGGATATTGATCACGTTCTGAAATCGAAATGGAAAATTCTGAAATTGAAATGGAAAATTCTGAAATTGAAATGGAAAATTCTGAAATTGATTTGGAAATTTCTGAAATTGGTTTGGAAATTTCCGAATCTGACTTGGAAAAGCTATACATTAATCTCAATTTAACTGTAGAGTTTCGAATGTACTATCACTTTCTCATCACAATTAACGAAATTTCTTGATTATTACATATCCGTAATCTTCAGTTCGTGCCCTTTGAATAAGTACATTTGGTGTCCAAATACATAAGGAAGAATTATGAACGTTTGTTGATTGTCAATGATTCGGAGCTAGTTTGCAAAATCTCATTTTCACAGTAACTGTTGTCATTTTCACAGTAACAGACAACTTTTCATTTTCAAATTCATATCATTCTTTTCTTACGAATACAAAACCAGATCCTCATACCACTCTGCCGTTTATCCCATTTTCATTGATTGAAAACGATTTTCTTAACAGGTGAAATGGCCGATTCTGATCCAAATACTCTCCTGTACCTTTTCGAAAGGCCGACGGAGCCCGTGTTTATGCCGAAGGGCGACAAAAACGTTGTCTTCGATGTTCCCGATGAGTATTTGGTGAGTATCAACTAACTGGACTAATTTTAATCAACTCGATGAAAAGTGTGCCGTTATGCAATACTTAGTATTATGGCATTATACTATATGCTTCCATTGTGTCAAAATACTTGAAATTGCTGGTAGTTGGTGGGTTACAGTCTCGTTTAATTTGTTTGTATGTTGAAGCAATTCGGATGGTATAAAATTAGTTTTAAGATAAAGGGGAGAACGTATATTTACGTTTCAATCCATTACTGATGACTAAGAGATTTAAGGGATATACGTGGATCCAGCGTTAGTATTTCAACTTAACAATCCCGATTGAGTCAATTCAAAATTTATTTAATAAATTTCAAAAAACCAGAATTTACTCCCGATGCTTTTTGCTAAGAGCATGCTGCCTTAATTCATGAAAATAAAACATACTTATGTACTATTTTTTTGAAAAAGTTATTTATAGAATTTTTATGCACGTTATGACTTTTAAAAGAATTGCCCAATCAGGATAATTTAAAGGAATTTACACGTACATCATGAACTGTTGCTATTCAACCGTTTATATAGATAAGGATTAATACCGTGATATCAATATTATTATTCCGCTCGTATTTGAGCTTAGCAATTTAAACACAAACTGTTATTGTGGGATAGTTATAATGATAGGCATGTAGGTAGCTTTGCGGACATTTTTGTGGGTAATGGAACATTATGAATTAATAGGGCTCTATTTAATCACCATCTTGTTCACCACCTTGTTTGATAGTGTAACATGGCCTGGACTACTCAGTAAAGGTGTAGCTTTCTAGTGGAGAAAGAATTTGCAAAATCGGTCCAGTAGCTTTTATGTTGAACCGCAACATTCAAACTAACACGGACTAAGTAGTCGCGACGAAGTTGTGGAAACCCATTTCAACAAGTAGATCGTGGAAATATAGAAAACGTTCTATCTTATTCCGTTTTTATCCAAACGAACTTTCACACAGATTTGTAATTTCTCTCTATTCTCACAAAATCATTCGATTCTTTTACGAGTGAAATCATACTTCGTTGGTTTTTGGATGATGAATGTTATTTCAGGGGCCACATACTTGGGGCACGCAGCTTATTCAGAACTGTTATTTATTCTTATCACTTAGTAGGAACCTAGTTGACCATATGACATCTCTAGAGCTGGACAGATACTGTATGTTGCACTCTATGTTACCGTAGTCGGAAAGGTACAGGCCATTGAAGAACTCCCTAGAGTCCAGATTCGGAACCGATGAACGGATATCAGTGAAGACCATCACCCTTCCTGATCTGAGCCTGCCTCTCCAGCTGGGAAGAAGGGAACAGTTTTCGTTGTTCCTTCCCCATCACAGGAGGATGGCCGCCCGGCTGATTGACATATTCATGGGTAAGCATCAACCCTAAATCAAACCTAATTCTCAGCAATACCTACGGCCCAGCGAGATTTGCAAGTATGGTTTTGAATGAATGCTGACTTTACATCAAGAAATCATCAGAATTGATACATGAAACTTGAAACAATCGTTATTCCTTCAGTTTTCATCCGGTGTTAATAAAATTTTCGGGGAATGTGTGAATTAGGCTATGGATGTCAGAGTTAGCCAACAATTACTTATATGAGTTATTAAAGACATTTGCAACTACTACTTTGCAAAGTTTACTAAAGGATTGTTCAATAGTAATCTTTGGAAAGCAAAAATCACTGAAACTAATTGGAACCGTTTTCAATTAGAAGTAATTAAGACATCACTTTGTGGCGAATACTCGTCTCAAAAAAGTAATTCGGATTTCTAATTGGTAATTGTCAAGTAATTAAATAACTTATCCTTTGAACTTTTGAATGCAGGTAAAAATTGAAATTTTAGGCAGTTTGTTTTAATTTTGTAGGTTTTACATATGTTATCACTACTACGCATCCACTTTGCTAATTCCAGTTTTAAGAGTTAAGTATTTCAAGTAATTTGGAGTTTCAATCACAAATCAGAAGGAATTGCCTTGTAATGGACCATTCTTGCCGGTTGATCGCCCCTATCAGTTTCATTGGTCGCAAGTGAATACATCAGTCCGTGCAGCACGAAAAGTAAAATCCACTGAGCACCAATTTCTTACGTTGTAGTTGTTGGTTCTAGCTTGTTATACAGACCACAATGATGCACAGCGCTACACATGTAGTAATAATACATACATTTAGTTGTGTTTGTTTGACTGATGGTGGTTTTGACTGTCAGGAATGCGGAACTTGGACGATTTCCTGTCTGCTGCTGTGTACTGCAGAGATCGGATCAACCCTTTCCTCTACATCTACGCCTTGTCTGTGGCCATCCTCCACCGACCTGACACCAAAGGACTCCAGATCGCCCCACTCGTCGAGACTTTCCCAGACAAGTTCATGGACAGCGCGATTTTCGCCCAGGTGAAGGAGGAGGCCAACATCATCAATGATTCCGATCAGAGGGTACGTGTAAGATCACTTTTAGTTCCGAACAAATCAAATTACGAGTCAATGTACGATTGGTAAGCTACTAATACTTTACTACTTACTCTACGTGGCTTCAGTACAGACCCATTTACTCCAAAAATCAAGACACGTTTAATCTCGAAGATTCACGAAATAATGGGCAAAATTACTGCACTGACTACAGCTATGTCAACCATTTTCTCGATTTACCGTGATGAAGGTATCAATCAAATGAATGTTTTTTCTGATTTGACCCAAAATTAGAAAAATAAATGCGAATCCCCATTACCTATGATGTCAATATTGCTGTGTAATCTGCGTTATTTTCTTTAATGTCTCAATTCCTACTAATGTGAATCCGTGCGAATTAGCATTGACCACTGAAGGTATTTGAATCATGTACCTAACATTAAGAAATTTAGGAAAAATCGTAATCCTTAGGAAACTACTTAGGTACTGTAAAAGTACAAATATCTACCCCAGGCAATTATCTGAATTTCTTATGGTGGGTATTGGTTGATAAGTAAGGACCTCTCAAGAAAGGCGGCAAGTATTCAACGTGCTTGCTCCTCATAGTCTGATTTCTGGCATTTTATGACTTTAAATAACGAGAAACAAACCACGATGGAAATCTGTACAACGCCGTTTAGATTGAAGTGGAAACAGCCTTATCACTTTCTTTCATTTGCTAATCATGGCTCAAAGACTTTCACTACACTCTCTGACATCCTTTGGTAGCCAATTATGAGTTAATCTGGCCTACCGTTTTTGCAGTTAATTTCTTATTTATCTATTTATTGATAGTTTATTATTACATAATGGACGAACACCAAGCTTATCCTAGCTTTTCTATTAGTTTATCTTATTCAGAATCATAAAAGACGTACGTGCTTTCTTGAGCAAACAAATTTTGACCCCGCGTACCACCGCTTTACTGCGTTTGCCGACTAGCCAGAGGTTCAACTTTCAGCAGGCCTTGTTCAGAAATCACCTTACTGCTCGCCCAGAAACTACAGTTAAGACTGTAAGATCGGAATGGAATGGACCTACAGAATACGCTAATTCGATTGTATAATCTCGAGTACTTGATCGCAATCATTACTATGATATACACGAAATGTACACTATGTTTTCTGAATCATAAGAAGAAATTTGTGTTCGGCAGTTGAAAGTCGAGATTCCAGTGGATTACACGGCATCCAACCTGGATATAGAGCACAGAGTGGCGTATTTCCGAGAAGATTTGGGTGTCAACCTGCACCACTGGCACTGGCATTTGGTCTACCCCACGGACACGTCAAGGGCGATCGTGCGAAAGGACAGGAGAGGAGAATTGTTCTACTATATGCACCAACAAGTGATAGGAAGGTAATGTTCCATTACATACAATAGATAGGTGTACGAGTCTGCGTGCGTGTCACTTGCGACACCTTGTGCCACTTGACTAGGTGTCTCAGAAAACGTCCAATAAACATCTATGAATTACATAGAAGACTTATATCTTACAGATATAAACCTCGAAGTAATAAATTGCAATCGCTGTACATGATGGTGGCTACCTGATTCTTGTAGTTATTTTAAAAATGATACAGTTCCTCAAAGTTGGTCAACTCACCTATCGTACAAGGTGAGGGAACGTCAAAAAGAAATATTTAGAAATAATCGATGTGTGGTAGATGTGATGTCGGAAATTGGTGGAAAGACCCATCTTGATTACTTACCACTACAACACAATTAATTAATACCACAAGAATTCAACAGACAATGATGACCTCAACATTTTGAACAAGCTGAATGTTGCATTTTTGGATAGTCACGCATACGTGGTATACTTCATTCTCTAATTAACTACCAAATTTTGACTTTGGAATACTCAGAAGTGAATTTTTCTTTCAGATACAATTTCGAACGTCTCAGCAACAACTTGGGGCGAGTTAAGCGTCTTAACAACTGGAGGGACCCCATTGAGGAAGGTTACTTCCCAAAATTGGACAGCCAGGTGTCAAGCAGGGTTTGGCCTCCACGCTTCGCCAACACGCGTCTCAGTGTAAGTCTCCACTCCCAGATCAGTCAAATTCATACTCCCATCGCTAAACATCGAGTACCAGCAGTAATGGGCCTAACTCAACAATGGACTCAATGATTGAATCAGTCAAAAAGTAAATTCTTCGAGTAACTTAGTAACACGGGCCTAAAAATGTTGCTGAATAGATTTTATACGCACTATGACATTGGCGATTTGAGCTGACGAACGGCAATTTTCGTTTTCGACTACTAACGGTTAAGTAAAGCTTAATTAACGGACAAGGCAAACAATTTTATGTAAGAATGACTCATGCAAAATAACTAATTTCTAATTTGAGAAAAATGTGAATGATTGAACTGTCACTCATCAACGATTATAAAAATTAAAATATGACTTACGTTCGTCTTGTGTAGGAGAAGTCGTGCGTTGAATCTTGAGTAGCGGAGTAAAAACCTGGAAAAGAAACAAATTGATACTGTTGAAAGACTTACAGGCGATTTCTTGAATTTCATATAGTAACAGAGTTATAGATTGTTATTTTAATTACATCTCTGGACGCACCATTATTGCTATTAAAATCGTGTTTATTGTGTATCAGGATATTGATCGTGAACCAGAACAAATTAGAGTGGACATTCAAGATCTGGAGCGTTGGAGAGATAGGATTTTCGCTGCTATTCACAGAGGAGCTGTTCTTAACGTGAGTATTTCATAATAATGCAGTGCATGGGTGACGAAAACTGGACTACTTCTATTGTTGAGTATCGTAGATACATCTGAAATTCAAGTATTGATCCTGTGATTATATAATTCGTTCCAAGGACAAGGACGAGTCTATCGTTCTCACAGAAAGTAAAGGAATTGACATCCTGGGAGACATAATAGAATCTTCCAGCCTCTCAGTGAACAGAAATCTGTACGGAGATCTTCACAACTTGGGGCACACTATTATTTCATTCTGCCATGATCCGGAAAACAAAAATTTGGTAAGCAAAACTATGAATCCAAGTATCTACTTTACCAGATTAGTTGTCAACAATTGGGATTGTGGAATTGATGTCGATAGGTAAGACATGTGTATTTATCGATAGATACAGCCCATTGCAAAAGGGAGGACCTAGCTATTTTTGATACACTACAGCTTGTGAAGAGTCTCAGCTTAAAAACTTCGTTCTTTTAGCAAAAAATCGAATATAAAGATATACAAATCATACATGTTAAATTACAATTCATAAAATATTGTTTGCTAGATAACACGATTTGGTGAGGGATTGCCTGGTGTTGGAGTGTTGGCCATTAGACAGCTTATTACCAGGCTACCGTACCATCCACAGAATAAGATTAGAAACCAAATGGATAATTGTTCAAAAGGACGGAAGCCCTGTTCATCAGTGAGAGGGATCCCACATGAAGGAAGCATTATCCATACTGATTGATTGGATAATTGATAACCCTTTCTGTACTACTTGAATGAAGTTAAATTATGAACGTATAACTTCTCTATTACTTGACTTTCTTAATGACATACATTTCGTACAATTCATTCGAGTCTTGTTTTTTGGTTTCAAAGATGTAAACCCGACCGTACAATTTATTGTTCGTTCGTCCATGAGTCTATGCGAATTTGGAGGACAATGGCCACATCTTGTTGCCAAACCGACCCTAGTTCCCATAATTCGTTATAAACTAAATGCTGATGTGCTGCGGACAGTGTTGTGGCAGCTCCACACTAAAACTACTGTTTTTCTTTCAGGAGCAATTTGGAGTCATGGGAGATGTAGCAACTGCGATGCGCGACCCCGTCTTCTACAGGTGGCATGCCTTTATCAATGACATTTTCCTTGAGCACAAAAACACTTTACCTCAGTACACCATCAACCAAGTAAGCTTTAGAGAAGTAAATTAATCATTCATTTTGTGCTAAACACTTAACATGCGAGTTACTGATCAATCTCAATGTTTGCATTTTCTGAAAATGGGAATTTGTCTGAAATTGCTTCCATTTTAATAGACGGAAGTTGTATTTTTGTGGGAAAGAAAATATTGATTGTCATCAGAAGCAAGAACATCTAAATACCATCTTCCATTCCACTGCTGCTTGAACTATCTTAAATAAGTTCCCGACTGTGGTATATGGCAAATCCAATCCATATTTTAAGAAATATTATAATTTCCAGTCCCTTATCCATTTTTAAGAGTTATCTAGGTAAGCTTTTGGGATTCTTCAATTACTCTTAATCATCTTGGAAATAAAAGCAGAGTGCTGAATTTCTCAATTAAGATTAGATAATTTACGGGTTGACGACGCAAATCTGCTCAAAACAGGTCGATAATTTGAGCATCATCATATTTTCAGTGATCTTGGCTCCTAAAAAGGCTCCGGGTTTCATTGTTGTCAAGACTTGTTTCAAGGAACTTGTTTATGGATTTGACCATGAACTGATTGATTTCATTCTCATTAGAAAACGAAAAACTTTGACGACTGAAATCGTTAATCGATGATTTTTGGAAATTCTGAGGTTAGCTGTTAGTTAGTTACCAATACCATTCATCGCCAATTCGGACTCTGACAACCCGTTCCACCACTGAGGATCACGGATTCATCCACGATTAACCAGTTACGGCTATTTGAACGGATAACTCCCAATTCTTGAATAATCTACCTAAATTGGAATGGGCACCAGGTACTAATACGAGTATTATAGTGAAAGGAAAAAGCGATTGACGGATTATTGAAGACATTTGGTTTCTTATTTTCAATAACGAACCTTTGTGATTGACCAACAAAGAAAAAACGGATAGTTTACGGTTTCAAAAATCAGATTAAAAAAAAGAAAAAAAATTAATTGAAAAAAATCTGTCCGTTTGAGCCTTTTTTCCGAAACTACTGGACCAAAGTTTACGAAATTAAGCTTAAAAATCCATCATCGATTCGGGATGCGTCAGAAATCTCCATATCTGGTTCAACCAACCCTAATGGATAATATGTAAGAATTGGACTGACGTAAAATTAAAGTCCCAAAAGCTTTTGAAGTAAGAGGCCATTTTTCGTTTGTTTGATTGAAATGGAAATTAGTTCCCTGAATCAAATGACACCACTCGGGTCCACGTACGATCCTTCGTTCTTTTAGGTAGGCGGGAGTTTTGTGCTGGACATCGTGGCTGAGGGTAACCCAAGTATTTTCATGAAATGACAAGGTAAGGAGTAACAATGGAGAAGCATATGCGGACCTTTGTGTAACAATTTGCTGCGACTACTTAATTTGTTAACAACTATTTGTGCCCATTTAACTAGATATTCATGTATTTGTGGCTTGCGTTTGTAATAATTGAGGTGACTTCGCAACCCAACTAACCTGACAGACTTCTGTTAACGGTTATTAGAATCAGCTTTTCTCTAAACTTCGGATCCAATGGAGTTGGATATAACCATTAAGTGGATTTAACATTTCTGATTACAGTTGGATTACCCAGGAGTGGTAGTGACTGGAGTTCAAGTTG
This sequence comes from Creontiades dilutus, assembly GCA_031894815.1. NCBI lineage: Eukaryota > Metazoa > Arthropoda > Insecta > Hemiptera > Miridae > Creontiades > Creontiades dilutus. Next base: position 2,179,122 of record JAVIWC010004007.1, read on the forward strand.
AACCGGAAGGTTCCGGGCCTCCGAACGTTTTTCAAACTTTCTGGGAGAAGAGCGACGTTGATTTGTCTCGCGGTCTCGATTTCGCCCCACGAGGTTCTGTTTTTGCAACCTTCACTCACCTGCAGCACTTGAAATTCAATTACAAGATACAAGTAAGGATGCTCCGCTGAACACACCCATTGAAAACATTCCTTCATTTTCTAGTTTCTCGTTGTTTCTGCAGTAGGGAAGGACCCAATCGCAAACATATTAACCCAAGGAGTATACACATGGAATTTTTTTTTTTGATGTACTGTTCCAAAGTACTAACATTTAAGATAACCGTCTGGCAGCTTTAAAATCACTATATGGCCATATAATTAATTAAATTAATCAGAATTTTGCCGGAAAATGATCATAACTAACATAATAAAACCTACAGTTGGGAACCGAAATTAAATTTCTCTTTGGGCCTACACTAAAAAAATCGTCTGGCAGCAATAAAGTTCTTACCAAAGCCAGCCAGACGCTCGCTTGCGTAAGTTCTTTCACCAAAAATTTCCCCATAAAACTTGAATGATTTTTATTTTTTATTTTTAGTTGCGTTAATATTACATATAATAAGGCAATTTTGACAGCTGGATGATAAAAGCAACCATACTAACCTGTCAGAGACGCGATAATGATTACGAAAACGCTGCAAACCATTTCAGAGGTTCATTATCTTTTAACCCGTCTCCCACACCACAATTTCTCTTGACTGCCAAATCATCGGAACGAGAAAATTAAAAAAATGAGATTTAAAAAGCTGAAATATACAACCGTTTTCAACATTTGTACCGTTATAAATGAAATTTCCAAGTCAGATGAGCTCGGACTGATCAGGGACCTATCTCGATTGATTCGGCATCCAAAAGTACTTGGAAATGACACACAACTTGCTTAAGGCAGCAAAACCCTCGAGAAACCAATTATTGAGATCAAATGAATTTGAATGGAACCATATTCTGTGCTGAAATGTTGGAATTTTCAGAGGTTGAATCACCTCATTTTAATTAAGATTTAATACATGACGAATTAATGGTTCTAATACATATGAAAACAATTTCAATGTTTAGGTGCACCTCAATAACGGTTCACATATTCATATTCTAAATAGGTTTAGTCTAGTGAAAATCATGAGCCCATATCTAATTCGTTTAATTTAAGGAATCTTTATCAGTACATGTTGAACTTATGAGCTTCTAGACAGTCATTTTCATATTATTTCTTTGGTGTGTTCACAGGTTGAGAACAGGACAAACTCTGAAAAAATCGCAACCGTCCGAATTTTCATGGCTCCGAAGTTTGACGAGAGGGGTCTGCCTTGGTTGTTCAGGGATCAGAAAGAGATGATGATCGAGCTCGATAAGTTCGTCGTCTATCGTAAGTCAATCAGTTTCCCACATCAACAGTTTCGGATTCATCTCACGTCCTTGGGGTCTCTTTCACTAGAATACTAAATAACGGAGATCAGCATTAATTCTGGGGGAGTCATGTATGGGACTTAAGAGTCAGTACACAATTATTCCCAGGAGGATCATCAATATTCGCAACTCACTACGAAACTAACGAAAACGATGTAGCCATCTTGAAGTATTAGTTTTTGGATAGGTACAAGCAAAATCATTAGCGAGATTTCGGCGTTCTAAACCACAAACAGCTTGATAGTGGTTTAAGTCGAAAAACACTTTGGTGGAGACAAAGACAAATTTCGACAATCCTCATCATTATTCCTATCTAATCTAGCTTAAACGGGTTTAAATGTTTGGTGAAAGGGTCTCTTGAAGTCTGCTTTCCCTTAGCTTTTCCGTTACCTCAGAAATTTATTGAACGAATTAAAACACATTTTGATGTTATAACTTATTGCGACCGCTCTGTCAAAATCGGGCCTGCAGTTTAGCCGTCTATTTGGATTCATATCATACATACAAAAAAACTTTTGAGTTTTATATACAAGAGTTAGAGTTTCATGTTTTCATTCGATATTGAAAAATGTGGTTCGATTTACATACAATAGATCCAATTTGACTTTTTCATTAAATTGTCCTGATTACTATTTTCAGTCAAGCCAAGGATGAACACGTTGAATAGACGCTCTGAGCAAAGCTCGGTGACCATCCCCTTCGAAAGGTCATTCAGGAACCTGAATCAGGCGCCGCAAAATGGACAAGAGCTGGACCGCTTCATGTTCTGCGGATGTGGATGGCCCCACCACATGCTCATACCCAAGGGCACAGCTGATGGTCTTCCTTGCGACCTGTTCGTGATGGTGTCCAATTACGCCGACGATAGGGTAACAATATTTGTAGACACTTTTAAAACCGTTGTTATACGCATGTAGTACTGAATACTTTAGTTTACCATAAGCAAAGTTAGGCTTGCGGCACGCTTTAGCAAACAAACCACAATGGCAGCACCAAACGATGAGTAAACAAATGAACTCACAAAATTACATTGACAAAGATTGCTGACGTTCGGAATATCTGGCTACTAGGTTGCCCAGCCATGTGTGTAAAAAACTATAGGTATTCCCTATGCGATAGTCAGTGTGCACCCCTATCCCCCTACCACAATTATTTTAACATATATTCCCGAACTTTGCCTCAAGAACCTGTTTCTTTTGAAAACTATTGATTGCTAAAGTGTGTGACCGGCCTTAGATAATACATATTTGTTACAATTATGTAATGACGTATGATTGAATGGAAGATGCAGGTTCACACATCTTTAGGAAAGAGTGTTTTAATAGTTTGCAGTACTTTTGGGCAAACGCCTACAATTTTTTGCTTTTTAATTTTCCTAAGGAAAGGAAAAACTCAAATTGCAGAGTTTTAGTATGAGACTTTAAGGCATAGATTTGGTTAAACGTCCAGGTCAAAGAGAACCAGTTGGTACTTGGTAATTCAAGTTTTAGTCAAAATACAATTTTCGGGGCAGCAGACTGAAAAACCAATTGGTAAACTTTTGAAATAATCTGTACACGGAAATATGACAGGCTTCTTCAACTTCGAACTTGGAAAAATGGGTAATGACACTTATTACACGATCTCGGAGTCTGGTAACTCGCTGTCACACGAATTAATTTTTATTTAATCATTCTTGCTCTCCCATAAACATCCCCGTTTTGCTTGCATAGGATAGGAGCAGAAGACGAGGCAAGTCTACACTCTTATTGGGCTACTGAAATTTTCCCCTATTATAGTGCGGGGGATCGGCCCCATCTTCATACTTTCAAAATGGAGATATCCCAACAGCGGAAACATGTGCTAACGGGAAGGATTCGGTACAGGAATTTCAATGTAAACAAAAGCCTCATTCCTCCAAGTGTACTTTGAAAACAGCTCAAACCATTATTGAAATAATTAACTTAGAACAAGAAGAAATATTACAGGAAAATATGAAAACGAAACATAATTCATTTTCTCAAAACACAAAAACTGCTAGTTTTGGAAAGCAGCTGACTTCTATCATGAAGGAACTCCGCCTAGTCACCGAAATTTTTACTGCACGGATTCCCTCCAAAAAGCCCCTGCGTGTCTTTACCCCATGCGAACTATTGCCTCCACCTATTCTACACGATACAATTCGTCATTACATAACAGAAATATTTCATGTGTTCTTACTAACGAAAAAGAACTACTGCAATGGAGGTTCACAGATTAATTCAGAATTCATAAATTCAACTGACTGTTCTGATATGACTCTGGATCAACTCCCTTCTAGCTCTCATCGGTGAAACGGGCCCTAAATATACCATGTGTTGGACATGGATACTTCCCCTTCCTCGTCTTTTAAACCTGCTACTCCTGAGCACAAACGTGAACCTGTTTAGCTTGAAGAGTATTCTGTTGGTGGTACAGGCAACGCCTCAGCCCTTGGATGGGAACTACTCCATTCCATCACTTCCTTGTACAAACATGGAATTGACTTTTGCAGAAAAACTTGAAAATTATAGGCTTCAAAAATGTTAATATACTAATGCATTGTTGTGCAGGTTGAAGGAAGAGGCGACCCGGTGTGTGCAGACGCCGCTAGCTACTGCGGCGTCCGAGACTCGCTGTATCCCGACAAGCGGAGCATGGGCTTCCCGTTCGACCGCCAGCCGCGCCCTGGTGTCCAGACTCTGCAGCAGTTCATGACTCCCAACATGTTCGTGCAGAATGTCAAGATCAAATTCACCAACGAGTACAGAGATCCCAACAACACTGGACCGCTGCCACATAGAGACTAAAACACTATTCCGATACGTTACCAAATCATGAAGAAAAAGAGAACTGTGAAATTGTTAATTGGCATATTGTTGTACCTTTCATTTAATCAAGGGAAACAATGAAAATAAAACGTTTCCGAGAAATTCATCTTGTATATTTTCTTGTTCATTAATACCTTTTCGTACTATCGGAAGTTTGTAAGAGAATTATGTGCCCGACCTGTGATAACTTGCCTTTGATTCTTCTACAAAGTTCAGAGTCGACCGATTTTTCGATTGAAATCGACATTTTTAAGCGAAACTAAAAAAATCTGTTTCAGCAGAAATGTTGATGGTTTGTGGAGCTTTTAATTACATTGAAATGAGATCACATAGAAGAAAATGGTCTGTAATTCGAAAGGAATCTTCAAAATTTGATCTCCCCTCCAAAAATACATCTTTTTCTGACAAGCCGTAAAAGTAAAAAGGACGCTTCAAATCTCGAAACACTAGTAACTGAGGTTAAATTAACGTGTGAATAATCAACAATGGAATATATGTATACCTGACGGAGCATTTGTAGTACAGGTATTCGAGAGAAAAAAAGTTTTGAAATTGTTGGCAATTTTATAAATATAAATTGTTGTTCTTTTAAGTAATTTTAAATTGTGGACTGACAAAAAACTTTTCTTTTTTTTAATTGTTGCTGTTGCGATTTATAATGTTGTCTACTTAACTTGAGTTCGGACTTCGAGGGACTGGTCGCCCCAAAAAACTGCATTGATCGGGGAAAAAAACGTAAACTTCAGTTTCAGGCCTTATTGTGAGTTAAGGAGGAATAAACTAGAAATCAAAAGCCACCGACCGCACAACGGGCTCGTCATAATCATAATTTATTTAATAAATCTGTTTCATTTCGGTGACTGAAAGTAGGATTCCGATATTCAGTTGAACGCTCTTCCCACACCAAATATAAACTGTATTCAACAGTAATGTGTTATCCCAATCATTAATAAACTTCTTGCATTGCAGTTTTATCTCAGCAAAAACTCCACTGTCAGCAAAAAGCAAACATTATCATCAACTAAGGAATTAAATTAGAATTAAACAATGAAATTAGATTTCACACCATTTTGATGATGTTCATTCAAGGCGTTGATTGCGTATAATTCAATGAAGGAGCATTCATTCTTTAAATTAGCAAATTTTGTGGGCACTATGTTGCAGTGGTATTCAAGTTTTTAGTATGTAGTACAAAGGGGTGCCCCCCCTCCTTGCCCCAAGCTTCATGACGCAACCCCCAACTTAGAACCAGCTCCCCCATGTAAGTTGGTACCCCCCCCCCCCCCCTAAACAAAAATATAAAAATACTCGCAAGCACCCCTTATTTTATTTAAAACTAAAAGAAGATTCATATAGGTATTGAAAAAATTCAAACCCAGTCGGCAATAGACAAAACGGACAATATTCGAGCACTGTCATTGTCATTTATGCATTTCAGATGGAAAAACAAACCATATTTAAATTAATTACTAGATTCATTATTATTTACGTTCTATATAGGGATGTAATATATTTTTGAACGTTGTCACGTTAAACACTGTTTCAATCAACTTCAACCAACAGTCCACCAAACAGCGATTAAATTATTAGATTAAGGGCTGCTTCATCGAATCTCCTATGAAATCTCTTAATTATTGGGAGAGTCAACGTAATCGATGATCAGAACGTTTCAAAAAAAGCCTTTCGTTCTGAAACACAGTGGAAATTTCCCCTTTTGAGGCGCAAAGTAGATCGATGACAGTTTTCTCAAAATAAAATAAAATAATTGATATATGAAAGAACATCAAAAAAATTTCGATTGACGATTCTGATTCTAAACCAAGGTGACCATATTTGCAATGACCTCAAAGGGGGACACACATTATGGTGGTGCCCCCCCCCCGCACACCACCCCAGATACCGTGTGAAAGATATTTTCTATATTGGCACAACTAAACGTCCTAAACTCATTATTTTATCTGTTTGAGCACTTAAATTTACAGAAATGGAATAGGAAAAACTTTACTGTTCAGGTAGTAATAGTAGCACAATTCCATTAATTGGACCATCAGTTATATTAATTTGTTAATAATGAAACGAACAAAAACACACATTTAACAAGTAAAAATATTGTAAGGTACACAGTAAACTCTACTGAATGAAGTGTATTGTCCGACCGGGAGGAGAAAATAATTGAAAAACTATGTAGACAAGTTTGTGAAACATCTTATTTTACCAGACTTGTAAAAAGGTTAATTAGCAAATTGATAAAGTTTAAATTGTCAATGCAATCCAACACATTTCAATATGAAAATAAAAACAAGAGTACAGTATGTTCACTAGTCTACAGGTTCACTCATAGGCATACTTTTCTGATGCATGTATGTCTACAAGGAGAGCTGGTTCTCCTTTTATTTTGTCATGAAACTTTAATTTACAAGGAACCAATACGTTTAAGTCTTAAGTGTATGCAATTTCCATGTTGCTTTTATATTTATATTGTGAAAGAGTCAGTCAAGAACATTTTATTTCAGCATATAATATTAAATAATATTTAAAGCGGGACATTAGTTTATCCTGCCAAAGCGGGACATAATATCGTCCCCCGAGTAAATCTGGGGACAGCGGGACACTAACCTAAAAAACGGGACTGCCCCCCCGAAATAGAAATATATGTTAGATATATCGCTATTTCACTGCTTAATTACTTCCATTTTGACTCACCTCATTAAGGGAAATGATGAATTTGTCCTGCGGTACCAGCTTTCTTAATCCTGCGCACATCCTCACACAACTCATTAATACGAATTGAATAAGGTTTCTCTTATCACACCGATGATAGCAAAACGTTTGGTTGAAGACAGAACATTACTTATCCGTGGTCTGATGCCGCGACTATATCCGTCTACCGCAACTTCTCCCGTGTGTTCCGTCTGTTGCTTATTATTTTATACTTACTATCATTTCGCCCTTACTTATAAGTAACATTTATTAAAATTCTTGATTTCATATTTCGATTTGTTTTTCCAAAAACCAAGTGAAATGGATTTTGAATATTTTTTGGAAATTTTGAATTGGAGATTTAGAAGGCTTGTGCTGCCTGTTTTACCTTTCCGCTTCCGCAGTTGCCGAGCTTAATTTGTTTCCTCGCCTTTTGTCTTTCGGTGGTTTGCATTTAAATTATTGATACTAAATCTGGGGACAGCGGGGCACTAACCTAAAAAGAGGGACAGATGGTCTCCTTATTCTAGACGCTTGTTATACGATATTTCTTGCAAACCACAGGTTTCTCGCTAATAAAATATAAAACTGATGGGTGAATAAGGATCATTTCAAAGCTGGGTTTATGTTGAAGAGAAGTCTGAAGCTGAGTCAAACTTTCGCTGAATAATTCGTGTATGCGATATACTCCACTCCCGTGTCTCTGGCTGTCAGTGACTGCCGTACGAACTTTGTTTGATTAATAATTATTATTCAAGAAGCTGCCAAAATGTTTTGATAAACAACCCTTTTCACAGACGAATAAAAGCCAAACTTGGCTTTCCATTCACCGGTATCAACGCGTACACACTCATCTTGCCACAGTTAAGCATGTTATGAAAGTCCTCCGTGGAGTACAAAGGGGATAACGTGCGTTATTCAATCCGTGATTGTCGCGGAACCTCGATATACTTTCAGGGGACTCGACGCTTTTCTGAACTCCGTATCTACCTGTTTGAAAAGGCTGAAAGATCTTTTGATGGTTTGAAATGGGAGGTCGCTAAACTGTGTTGCAGACAAAGGACGGGCGATACGCTTTGATATGGTTGAGAGTATTCTATAGAGAAATGTGAATATGGCACAATAACTCGACAGAATTCAAAGCCCTTTCCTTTCGCCTCCTAGTTGTGAGAATGAATTCAAATAACTTGAGGTATTCAGTAACTTTATTTAACTTGGTGAGCATTTAGTTTGGTTTTAATTCAAGATCTGGAGGTTTGAGTTCCTAATGGAACTTTGCAAAGTGATTGTGAATGCTCATGTTTGTGGAAAGGTAACGCTTAGGACCATCTCACTGATTTCTGAAGCATAAAGTTTAGTTTTCTCCAACGCGTGTCAGTTTCCTCTCGAGAAAGTAGGCAGCCAGAGAAAAATCTGTGTGGAGAGTATAAAAATCCCGATTTTTAGTTGAGAAACTTTAAAAACTTGCGACTCCCCTAGTTTCAATTTCTAAGCTCCATAGGTGGTCTTATCCTGTTCAGAAAAGTATAAGCTTTCGGAACGTCACTTCCAATCCTTTTCTAGGACTTTTTGAAGCGAATACAGAAAACAATGTAAGAAACCGAATGATAAAAAATGTAATTTCTGCTTATTTTCGTTCAGTTTTTTTTTTTTTTTTTTAGATTTTTGATGGTTTACAAAAGTTTTAGACAAAATATGATTGCCTATATATTAGGAAACTGCTATGCATTTCCAATGAGAAGAGTATCATTTGAAGAGGTTTGAGAGAAGTTGACGATTACAGCAAAATGCAGTGTAAAGAAAGGTCCAAAAAAACCAAAGAAACTGCTCAAAAAAGTCCTTGTTCGAACCAACCAGATAAACGGCTGTCATTTACGGATTCAGCACCCCCAAAACCCCCAAAATAAATAAAAAGAAAAAGGCAAAGCTGGTTAGAGTTCAAATGCTATTTTAAGCGTACGAGAGACCTTGAAGGATTGAACCAGAACCATGGTGTAAGGAAACTGATTATATGCATCCAAGAAATTACCATAGATTCCCTGCACGATGAGGGAGAAAGTGACGAGAATGAGCGGGAAACGTAGAATTACTGAATTCGAGAGGGTGGGATAAATAATATAAATTAAAAGATTACAAGAGCTTATTATTGGATGGAATAAACTGATGACAGTTGAATCATAACTCAGAAGTATTGGATAGCTTCAAAAATGGTGAAGCAATCATTATTTTGTTTGCATCTAACAGCTTCAATCTTTACACTCAGGTTTTTCTGGACATTAGCAAACAGTAACAGGCGGAGTTAAAGTTTTGAGAAACTGCTGTAACAAACTCTCTCACCAGTCCGTTTTGGATTCAAGTATGTGCAATAATGAACACAGGACATTATGGGTGAAAATATCATGACCCATAAATGTTTTAACATGAGGCCGAGTTGTTACCAATTGGTGGAAGCTCAAATGTTATTTTATACGTATGGGAGACCTTGAAGAACTGAACCAGAACCATAAGGATGGGAAAGGCGATGTCTGAAAAATGAGATCAAGGTTCCTCCTCTCTGCGTCTCATAAGACTGACTACATGGATGTAAAAAGTTACCATACTTTCCCAGCACGTGGAGGGAGAAACTGATATACTGATCCGCCGTGAAGGTGCCGGGTGTCGGTGCGGCGGGTTTACGAAAAGTAATATTTTTCCACCGAGAGTTTTCGGCTCCGAACCCTCAAACACATAAACAAGAATCAGCGAGGAGGTCCCGAGAGTGCAACTCAACCCGCCCTTACCGCGATCTCGGATTTTTCCACCTGTATCACTTATTCCCCTCAACCTTAAGCCTCCCTTTACGAAAACAATAGCTTCCATTTTCTCCAATTGACACCCATATATCCGAAAACGGGATTCCTCCGTCTCTTCCGTTCTTTACTTCACTTACGACTCTGATAACTTCTCGTTTTGTTCCCTAACAACTTTCCGCCGTTAGAGCCCCAAGCACCTTCATCCATCCACCCAGCGACCCCCAAGTTTCTCTAGGTTGGGAGATAGAATGTCCCTTATCACGATAATATCGAGGATAACTCAGAACTACATGGAGCCGGACTTCACCCAACTCTCAAGGTCGTGATAGAGAAAACACTGCCGATATTCCGACAACTGCATACCGAATACCTATCTTTATTCCTAACGTGTTGGTGCGACTTTTATAGAATCTGGATGTGGCATGAATCGCTAACCGCACGAGCACTCTTAACTGTATTCCTCATCTTACCAGTCATCATTAGCGTTTGTCGTTTTCTGGTGATGTTATACAACTCGCTTTGCCAGCCCTTTCACCCTACAGATGGTGAAGATATCAGTCCCTCGCTTAAACTAACTACTTTCAATGTGAAGAAGCAGATGTACAAACCACAGGCAAGAGCGAAAGTTGTAGGAAAAACTATGACGGTTAATTTATTTACAAAACGGTAAAATTTTAATTATATAACGAAATGAGTGAATGAAATAAGTGAATGATTGGTAGTGGAACCACTTTGATAAATTTTGAAAAAAGCTTGATGATATGTGTGGTTGGGGGATAGAGAAGATAAGAGTATGACGGAGCACCCGATTAACACATTCGAATATCAGGAGGTCAATCAAGGGGGAGGAATTGAGAAACTGAGGATCTTACAAGCAGAAGATTGAAACAATGAGCATCAAAAAGACCTCTCACACCAACCAACAAAACCCTAACATATATAATTACCAATATTCTTGAGCAAATTCCATTTGTGTAGAATGTGATGCTTTCTAGTCGGATTTCTAGGGGGGCTCCCGTTATTTTTAAATTTTTGAGAGATCATCTTTTTCTTCGGATATTTGCTAACATTTCTCGACACCGCCTTCATTTGCCCATTGAATTCATTTGCCCAATCATATTTTATGTAGAACTTGATACATATATCTTTCACAACCTAATTCAAGTTAATTTGTATGTATCTATTTTTAAATCGTATTGGTAGACTGCCTCCACCTAATAGCAAACTTCAGCAATAAAACACAAGAAATACATTATTTTTTATTTTTGGATTTCTAGAGAAAGGCAAATAATGTGCAGTTTTGGACCAGCCATTCATCAAAACTCAATACTGCAGTACTGTTTTCACAAGTAATTTCTGGTACTAAAGGGGGATACATTACAATACGGAGGGATAATAATTTTAAAAAAAGAAGAATACTAGTGAAATGGTAAATAATTCATTAATCCATACTCCGTGAAGTACATAGTTGGGGATGAACTCCGAGAAAATAATTCGCATATCTGCAAGTGTTAGGTTTTTTATCGGAAACCTAGTCTAGGCCCCGCAATTTGATGATGCGAGAAAATTTGCTGCCGCACTGAATCTGTTATAACTGCTCAACCAACAGAAATGGTTCTGATATCGTTGGAATCGTAACAAAACGTTATTTTCGGTAGTTCACATCACGTCCCCTTTTGATGTTGAGCAACTACGATGCTTGTCCCAATTAACAAACGAGTTTATTCAATAATCATCCCCGAGGACGGGCGATAACACGATGAAGGAAGAAGTGGTGCGTCATTTAAAATCGACAGGAACTTTTTTGGAACTTGCTGATCACAGTGGAGCAATCCGAATCAAAATCGGTTCAAAATTTTGACCGCCTTAGAGCAAACCAGCTTGGAATTTTATGCATACGTTGTAAATCTCACTCATGTTATGAGATCAGAATACATTTAAACTACGCCCTATAAATTTTGGTTTGAAGAAAGCAAGAAACAGGAAGGGAGGTGTAGTAAGGTATCCCAGTGGGTTGCCGATAATATCTAGGATGTTATCACATTCATTACACAGTTTGTGAAATGCTCCTCTGCTTGCCTCAGCACCTTTGGGGTAAGGTGGGAGCCTTCAGCAGTAACTTGGGTCTCCTGATGACTGAAGGGGCCCCAGGGTGTGATCCCGTGACCCGGCCTCCCCGCCCTGAAAGCCTACTCGTGTTCTGTGCACCCCGCTTCCTCGCGGAGACACAGCAGCTGAGTTGGAGGAACTTCGTCCTTTAGATCCTTAATTAACTTATTACTGCTCGACGCCCTTTGCTACGACTTTCCTTCCCTCCACAACCAGCTGGATAACTCGGAAATGTCTGTCTGGAGGATGTTAAAAACTTTCCTTTTACCTTTGGTCCTCGATGAGGTGTAATAGAGGGTACGTAAGACTTATATCGTACGTTTATCACCCTAAAATAATGTCGTAGAAACCCCTACACATTAATCTTAATTGCATGAATGTGGACGTTCATTGGATGAGGCCGAAAATGCACTGAGTACTTTTTTGTTGTATGATGAGAGTATGAGCAAATTTTACAAAATACTCATTATTTTTGGTGTGGAATGGTTGATTTTTCGTCGAAAGAACGAAGTTTTCATCTCAATGCTATCGTTAGAGTTTGGAATGACGCGCAAAACACACACACAATATTAGTGCAAAAAAACAGAGACAGCAAAACATAAACAAACAATGGGAACTCACGTAAGACGTTTCGCTTCCAAGGTCCATTTCTGACGTGTGATGGTGCCTCCAGTAGTTTCGCACAGCCTCTTGCGGAGAAGAGGAGATCCAAATGCTGGGGAAGGAGAAAGGATAACAGTTACAAAAAGGAAACAGTAGGGAAGTATTGGGAGTGAGGGAAAAAATGTTGTTTATGCCCTTTGATATGCATCTCTGTAAGTAGTTGGATACCAGCTTTTGTCTCTGGACTAGTAAAGGTTGGATTTCAGAGAAAACTAATAGGAAAACTTCTTTTGGACAAGTCCGTAAGTCAATTAGAGGGTGTGGGGACACAACGTCCAGCTGAAAGATTCTTTTGACTAATTTCGTTCCCAATCGATATGCCGTCCTTAATTATAAATGATACTCTTTTTATGGGCTTTTGAATTCATCTACGAGGTATGGACGCGGGATGCCTAGATAATGTACGACTTACTATTTCTAATATACTTGGATCAGTGATTAATTTAGAAGGGTTATTTCAATACTGAACTAATGAACCTCTCAATGATTTTCAGCGTTTTATTTTGTAAAAATATGAACAAAAGTTTCCAAAATCGTAAATTTTCGGAATAACTTTTGGAGTAGAGGTAGAGCTCAGCTACAACGGATAACCTACTTCACATTAATAGCCTCTCTAGTTGGTTATCAATGCTACAGTCGATCGAAGTATGCGAGAAGAATGTTTAGAAAGAAAAATATTACTAATATCATCCTGAGCCTATATCAGCGTAGTGGGTTGAACGAGTTAAGGCCATTGGTGCTAGTTACAAACTTGGTTTAGGCTACAGTATGCGTTTACCATGTGTAACAGCCCTTATCACGGAAGTTTAAGAAACTGTAGTGTAAATGTTAAAAGAGTAGAAGAAGACAACAATGCAGCATAAGCTCATGGAACAACTAAGTTAGCTATAGTTCCGTGAAGAATTCCTGCTCTTTTAGGCCATCGTATATTTATAACCTTTTTAATGAGAAGGGAGAACGTTGGTTTCCTACGTGAAAATCAGTCGCGAGTTGTTTCTGCTCCCTATGCATGAGAACTATTTTCCCATAGTACCTGTCTATGGCACCAATGCTTCTGCTGAAACCAAATTTTGAATAAAACAGTGCTACAACTTGGTTTGGTACACAAATGTAACATGGACGTATCCTCGCAACCACACCTGAAACTAGGCGTATTATCCGGCATGCTGTGGACTCCGCTAACATCAACCCGTTCCATAATACCTCACTGGTAGACGTAACTTTACGTCAGGACTTAATAAGGATTGACATGCTTATTTGACCATCAATTCGTTGTAGAACCATCCACACGGTCACCTTGGATATGCAAAACCTCGCGTACAATTCATCTTCCATCCGCTTTCGGAAATCATTTGAGCGTTCTCAAAATACACGAGGCCATCTCGAAAACACTTCTATCAACCCCACAATGGCATCACCATCTGGAATATCTTGTGGTATGAATGCCATTTTCCCACAGTTCAAATGGAGATATAACGAAATACAGCCGAATAACGCTCAAACAACACAGTTGAACACTTCTATAAGCCCACAGAACTGAGTTTAAACGGCCACTGACGGGCTACTAACTTTGAGCTGAGTTAGCTCTAACTACGAAATAGAACCTTGGAAGTCAGAACTTGTAAACCTTAATAATCCACTCACCGTTTAAACTACCGTACAAGCCCAAAACCAAAATCAGTTAGGGTTAAACTAGTTTTTTACACCTGGCTTTTGATCCTAGTATCATTACTATTACTGGCCTATTAATTACATCAGTAACTCAAATTCATTAACTTATTCATTGAAGTAGTACATACCAGCGATAGATAATGATGCACATACGAAGAAGACACATCAAATAACGCAAATCTCCTAGAAAAAAAGACCTGCATACAGACTGTATAACAGTTTTTTTTTTCAATACATACTGAACCAATTAAGCTCCAAACGTTCCTTCTTGATATCAAGCGAGATAATAAATCACTACTTAGTGGAACAAGGAAAACAGCACGACCAGGGCCAAGGAGACGTTATGCAAACGGTAATACAGTTGTGTGTTGCGGGTTAGCCGTACTCGTGAAGGAGCAAGGATCTTCTAGAATCTTCTTCACCTTTCGAAGTTGGTACTGATGAATAATATTCATGTGTCAATTCCAACAGTTTTACAAAAACTTTATTTATTCAAACAAAGGAAATTAATATTAGGAAATTACTCATTAATAATTTTTTTCTTATTTTTAATTCGTACCTTTTTTCTCCATTTGATAGTGTTTTTTTTTTGGTTTCAAATTTGATTCAAATCGATTCAGCGACATTAAAAACATAGAAGTAGGAATGTTTTAAGGATTATTTTTCTTGCAATTAGAAGTTTTTTTTATTTATTTTTTTTTAAATGGAAAATCGGCCATTTGTCCCCACTGTGCGTCTTAAGGCGGACATACGGATTCTTTTTTTAAATTCGAGTTTTGAAATCTATAGGTATATCTTGAAACATAAGCTAACAAATTCTGTTGGGGGCTTACAAACATTTTTGCTTAGTCAATTACAAATGGCTCATTATTGAAAATGATAAGCCAAAAGTAAAGCTTCCAGTCTCATCCAAATCTATAAAGCGTAACCAAAAACGCTGCAAATTCTTTCACTGGGGTTTATTATTCAATTGGCTTGCGTTCATGATTTGAATTTCTAGTAAGCTTTGAAGAGTGTGCGTGTTTCACAGGTGATAGAGCGATTATTGAATTTCAGGAGGTACACAAATATGATCAACTGATCAATCCAAATAGGTATTTTGGTTGAGAACAGATTTACGTGCTCCATTCATATCTTCTAAAATTCAATAATCGCTCCATCCTGTGAAACACGCACACTCCAAAGCTTAGTAGAAATTCAAATCATGAACGCAAGCCAATTGAATAATAAACCCCAGTGAAAGAATTTGCAGCGTTTTTTTATTGAACTTCAATACCCCCCACAATAAAAACATCTATAATTGATCAAGTCCTTTAGCACTCGTATTGCGTTAAAACTTCCCCAAATCCAAATTTGAACGGTGTAGCCAAAGGTAGACTGATGTAGAGGAGGCACACAAATATCATCAACTGATCAATCCAAATAGGTGTTTTGGTTGAGAACCGATTTACGTGGTCTATGCATATCTCCTGAAATTCAATAATCGCTTTATCACCTGCAAAACACGCACACTCCGAAGCTTAATACAGATTCAAATCATGAACGCAAGCCAATTGAATAATAAACCCCAATGAAAGAATACTTATTTACCCCAGTAATAATATTGAATAATAAACCCCAGTAATAATATTGAATAATAAACCCCAGTAATAATATTGAATAATAAACCCCAGTAATAATATTGAATAATATTTACCTATATATATAGAATAATATTTACCTATATTTCATGTGTATCGGCTATAAACTACAAGTATCCAACTGATAATCCACATTGAAAACGGCCGGACATCACTAAGTTACAAACAAACAATAATAAACGAAAAAACGCAAATGTTGGCACCATAAATCACGGGCTCATTCGATTCCTTGAGGTATCTTCTTAAAAAAGTAAGTACACCCAGGCCGCCTTGACTTGTTTTGATAAGGGATTTTACAAAACTTTGACAGCCCTTAAAGGGCACTTTAAATTGAGTGAGAGAGCTGGCTGAAAATTTCAGATCTTTTGCTCCAACCGTTTGGGAGATATCGTGGTTACGGCGTACGGCGGACGGACGGAAAAATTTGTATTGCAGATTCGGATTCTACACCCTTTGAAACGTAAACCATGAAATTTTCAGGGGGGTTAGAATTTTTTTTCCATTGCGATTATAATGGTTTATTATTGAATAATAAACCAAAAATGAGTGAACCACGAGGTGTCTTTGGTAAACAACTGATAACACAATGAAAACCTTCTTCAGTCTTAAAGATCTGATCAGGATCGTTAGGTGTACCCACAGGAAACTTTCTGGTCCAGAATGAAGCAAATGGTCCCCCTAGAACTCCCGTTATTTGAGTTTGTAGATACAAGACTATGATATCAGATATCTCCTATGCTTATTCAATTCCAGCTCATTACTCACTGATTACATTTAAATGAACGTTGGATGAAAGTAACTGAAATTCGTGCTGATACAGGTCGATGGTTCCATATGAAAGCTAGAGGTATTCCAAGCTATGTTTTCAAACTCCAATCTCCATATTGATCCCATCCACGCATCGGTTCACTCGCAACGTTTCTCCCGCCTCCGGGTATTGTTGCTGCCTTGTTATTCATCAGATGCTTATTCCATCGAGAGTTAAGAAGCTTACAGCGGGCCGCCAGATTACGCTTCCGGAAGAGGATGGCGGTGAATAGTACAGAGAATTAAAGGTAACCCGATACTTCCTGGGAGGGGGACTCGGCAGAAGTCTGTATGGAAGAAGCGGAAAACGATCGGATTCCCTTCGTCTGCCGATAACATCGGAAACGGAGGTTAGCCAAACAAAAGGAGATCCGTTGAAGAAAGCTGACCACATTAAGGCGCTAACCCACGTGGCAGTTGGTTTTCCCTTCTTACTGATATAAGACCAGCTAACATAGGATAATAGCGTGTGACTGCTTTAGTGATTACCCTGATTACGTTTCTCATTTCTGTATATATACGTATATAATATCATATATGATATAAGTATACTGATACAGGTAAAGGTTGTTAAATGAGATACGAAATTCAATCACTTGAAAATTTTAACACCGATTTCTTCAAGTGTCACTCCAAGAAAGGTGTTAAAAGGAGGATTCTTTGACAACCTACTGAATTTGAGCAGAGGGCACTCAACGCTTCAAATCACCCACAGTATTTGGCTCTTAGATCCGAAAGTGACGTGGGACCATTGAGCAAGTTCAAAGACTTTCAGAATTGCAGATGGTTATTTAAAATCAGAGGGGATCTTCTACGGTTGAAATACAGGCCGTACGAATCGAGCGATCAGGCATGCGAATTATGTAGTAGTAGGAAGTTGAAAATGCCTTTCACTTCATAGGAAATTGCACGGCTTTGGTCAACGTGAGACGTAGGTATCTAGGAAGGGCAAAAGTAGATTGGGGTGAGTACATGACTCTTATCAAGTCGGATAATCCTAAACTGGTTAAGTATTGTACTGTGGCATGGGACTTAAGACTTAGAATTCTGATAGAGTACGGATTTCACTGATGGCTTCATTTCTGTTCTTTTTCTTCAAATTTTAATGCACGAATTATTGTTGATATCAAGATTTAATTATGTTATTAATTTATTTACAATCAATATGAATGTTTGAAATTTCATCTCTAGTGTTGTGGTTCTATTGTAATTGAGGAATTTTGTATAAAAATTTAGTAAACTAAGGAGTGGAAAACAAAAAGTATATATATGAAAGGCAAACTCATCAGACGTCAGTTGTGACCATGATTAAGCATGTAGTTGAAATTTTTTTGTGTGAGACATTTTATTTCATTTAGCAATAAAGTCATGTTTTCATTCATTCATTTATTCTTTGACAACTTGCTTCCAGTTCACGAAATGGTTCCGCTCCCAAGCCCGTAAGTTTTTCATGCATTAATTTTCAATGCAATATCATTGCAATACAATGACACCATGCAATCGTGCATTGTATCTTTACAATGCATATTGCATTGTTTTTTATGCAACATCTTTTACTGTTACCGTTTCGGAGGAAATTACCCATTAAACCTAACCTAATGCTGAGAAGTGTTGGTAGAATTGTTTTTTGTTTCGTAACATGATTGTTTCACCCGGGGGTGAGGATGTTGGGGCAACGCTGCTAATACTGAAGACTGCGCCAATCTGTCACCTCCATTTTTTTCTTTTTTCCGCACTTTTTCTTTGTCCCACTGACGATTTGCCTCTCCTTCGCTTTTTACAACCTCCATAGGCGCCAAACGCCTTTACTTTCTCAATGTTGTTCTCAATTTCAACAGTTACAACTACGAATTTCATTTTTACCAAGTCAAAACCGTTTCCACCACGTCTTTCCGATCGATGTTTTGCGAGTGTCAAGTTTGTTTCTTTGCTCACACAGACTGACTCTTAGTGACCATTTCGCCCTGTTGGAAGAAATATTTACTTGCTTAGGACTGATCTCCGCCCTGGGGGCTCAGGTAATCGTCGCACTGTAGACCACAAGGAAAAGATGTTAAGATGTTAATTTCTTTCATATATTAATTCCTTCTCCCGTCTACTCTTACCCGTCCATCTCCATTTTTCCAAAAAACCTATTTACCTATCGCCTGAACCGCTGCATGCAATTCCTTCCACTCAAAAACATCGATTACATCATTTTCAACATTACACTATAAAAATGTTCAATAATCAACAATCCCACTTAGTCTTGGGCATTTATCAAACTAAATGAATCATAGAGAGTTACTACATCAGTCTCAAAACAAGAAAAATGGAGTTTAAACCATTAGCGACTACCACCGAAATAATTTTGATTGTGGTCTCTCCCTTCAGATCAAAGTTGATGAAACTCCGCTAACTCGTCCTTAACGCTGGCTTGGCTGCCTTCTTAATCACTCTGAACATTCAGTGCAGTAACCAGAATTGTTTCATTGTTGGGTCATTGTTTCAGCTACCAAAAGGTAGACTGATTTCTTCATGTTACGTGTTATTTATTTATTATATTACTACGTTATATTGTGCATACTTGATAGTGGCAATCCACAAAAAGTAAATAAATTTTTTAAAAAAGTGACCAGAAAGTGTCTTTTTTTTACCTCGGCTCCAAACCATCTTTCTCTTGAAAAATTAAAAGAAACATTCGGATGAAATTGTAATCTAATAAAAACCAAGATTCGATGAAGCAAAACAATGATGGAAGTCTCCAGAAAAGAAAAACCTGCATTACCTTGAATTCCCAATGTTGCTTCAAGTAACATACACCCTACACTTGGGAATTTCGGCCGAAAACGTAATCATTCTTAACCCTTAGAAAGGGACCTAACGGCACTTAATTGGAAACTCTTGGCTGTCGTGATGAACCTATACGGACGAGCTACACACTTAACACACGTTTTCACTTCAAACATTATCAGCGAAGCCACTGATAATACGATGGACATTATTCTATTATGGGAGAGCTACTGAATGGACCAATTCCAATAAAAAACTTAATGTCTTTCTCATAAGAGATAAGGGAGGGATACCACTTTCAAGTATGACGTTTTAAGGTTTGCGGAAAAAAGTAAGTAATTTCAAAACAATAATTCTTTTACTGTGTAAAAAACAACAATAGAAATGCAGCTTTAGCTCAGCTGTAATTTATATTTTAATTAAGGACGGGGAATGGAAAACAAACGACAAATTAGATGCCACTCAGGGTTAATATAGGAGGTGGATGTCGAGGTAGAAAGAGAGAGGACAGGAGTGTCTGGGGGGACAAGAGAGATGAAGACAGAGAGGGTAAGTGGCGGGGTGGGGTGGTATTACAAAAGGTAATAATTAATTAGAGCTTAGTTATGATTTAATGGAGAACTGAGTTGGCGGAGGCGGCGGGGATTGGCGTTCATCAGGGGCGCCCCATGTGCCACCTCCAGTCTAGCAAGCTACCCCCTGGAACCCATTTATCGCGGCGTACCGGGAGGGGTAGTCGCGCTTTCTAACACCCCCCTAGTCGATCCGAAACCGAGGTTTAAAGGCCCAATATGTTGTGCATTATACTGTCATAACCCCTAACGGAGTTTCAGACAGTTAAACTCGAGGATTATGAAAACCGTAAATTCGGTTTAATCGAATTCAATTTCGAGCGGGAAAAGTCTCAATTGCCGCTCCCTTCAGTCGTTCTGCTAAGCCCGGGGAAACGATCGCTTTTAGAAACCCTTCGCGTGAATGTAGCTTTGAAATATAGAATGGATGCAGGAGTTTGAAAAGGGGAAATAGATTATGATAATTCCGAGCTGCGCATTTTATTAGCGCCTACCATTAATTATTTGTTTGAAAGTTCACATAACGAACGGTACTGTGATGAAGAGAATAAAGCCTCAACTAGACACCACATAAGTGATTTTTCACCCAAGTTCCATCAACAGAAGGTCCCAATTGTTTCGGAGAACAGCGGAGGGTGGCGTACTGTGAACGGTCAACTTATTTTTATTCGATGATTGAATTAGGTATGTACATAATGACAAGTAAAGCCAAACACCTTCAAGGGGGGTAAAATCAGTGTCGGGTACTGATAGGACCAATCGTTGAACACGCTTTGCATATTCAGTAATCGATAACAGAAATGTTCATTGAAATCTGATCTTGAAATGTAAACCATCAATTTTCGGGAGGGTTAAAAAAAAATGTTTCCTTATCGATATTGGTAACGATAACAAATGTTCATTAAAGAAAATAATACAATAATTCAACATAAAATCCGTCAGCCAGCCGCCCAAACCTGTTCTCCGAAACTACTGGGCCAAACTTGACGAAATTTGGTTTAAAAATCCAACATCGATCCGAGGTGAGCTAGTAATCTCGACATGTTGACCAATTAACCCTAAGGGGGGGGGGGGGGGGTTTACGGATTAATCTTTTAAAAAATCGAAACCTCAACGGATTTTGACTTTTTTTTTTTTTGTTATTCAGATAGAAATTAGTTAAGTAGTAGTTAATGAGACCACTCCGGTTGCTATACGATTATCCAATCACTCAAAAATCACAGTTCTGTCTTGAAACGCGGCGATGCAGAAAGTGACGGTGACAGAGTGTTGCAAGATGGATAGTATACGGATATACTGGACTTATCGCGGTCCCCTTTCGAGTTTACATAACCTGTTTATAAACATGTAGACAAGTGTAGCGTAGATAGGTGTTTTATCTACTTAAATTTCAGTTGCTCTATTCCCCGATTTCTACTTTGACTACGAAAGAGACTAGTAAACTTTGCTATTGACGGAGTTATATTTAAAAGTCATTCTAGAAGTCAATCACAGGGTAAGGCTGTGAGGGTGATGGAATGGTATGTTGCTGCTTGAAGGCGTCTGATTCATCTCCCAAGGCGACGGATTCAAGAATCGGGAAGGACCAATTAACCAAATACATCGCAAGACACAGATCAGTGTCATTTTGCCTAATCGATTTACCACGGTGAAATAAAAATGGGGCTCATTTTATACCTACTAGAATAGAATTACAATTTATGGAAGCGCCGAGTTTAGATAATATACCTCAGGTTTCGTTTATTTTATCCAGTTAAATTTCAATTGGATTTCTACTTGCGTTTTCTAATGTACCTAGGAAGTATTATCTCCGGACGTACGATCTATTTCTGGTAGTCCGGTGATCCGAAGGGTTACCTAATACACAAATGATAAACCCAGTTCCCCTTAATGAACCCATGATGCGAGTAAAACCTTTTATTGGTTCTGTGGTACGTTCTAGAGGAATGAAGAATCAATATCTGCCTAGTCAGTGTCTCTTCTTTCGACCCAAACTTGTTTTTTGGTAGTTGGCCCTGCGGTCATGAGTGATATGATCCCTTTTAGGAACGACAATTTTCTCCTCCCAAAACTTGAGGGTTTTGCAATATTGCGTGCCGTTCGTGGCTTGCAAAAACTTTACGATTAGTGATGGTAACTTCCTGGTACTAGTCAACCTAGCGGTGGTCCATTTCGTTTTCTTCATCTACCAAACGAGCGTTTCTCCCGTGCAATTCGTCGGCGCAGCGAGGGGTCGAGCGGCCTCGGAGGCCTCGGCGCTGGGAATTGAGGCTCCCCGTCTTACGTGGCGGGGTCCAGCTGATGGATGGAGGCTGGGGAATGAGCTTCTCATCTCCCCTCGCCCATTGCACCTCTCAGCCGAGGAAATGGGATTCTTTAAAGGCGATTTCTCAACTCTTCCGTGTAATTATGTTTACCTGGGTCGGCTCGAGCTCCGTTCTCGAAGCGCTGCATTTCACTACGAGGCCCGAGCGAAAAACCAGTTTCAAATGTCAGTAGCCAACTCTCGTAGGATAACGTACCTATCTATCCAACATATGAACTTAGAAAAAAACGAAAACAACGTTATTAAACTAGTCGGAAAACCCTTGCTTCGCCCGAAATATCTGATCGCCGTAACATCACCTATCAATAGCGCAACTCATGCTTCACTCAGAACACCCGTAGGAACCCGTCAAGACTTCTTCAGTTTTCAAAACTTTCCGCTACTAACAAACTGCATGTTAGCAACCATAATAACAAAAGTTTGGGAAACAAATAAATCGGTTGCGAAGGGTAGCTCCGTTTATGAAGTAGAATGATGTTTTGGGAGTTCTGAAGCAGACAATGTTGTGATACAGAAACTTCATTTTTATTGGAGTTCTTACGGATTATTTTATTACTGCTCCCTTCATAATCGATCATAAATTTCGCCCTCCTTCGGAAACACATTCACATAGGTACATCGATAGTAACAAACTTTAAGTGCTCAAATATATCGCGGTTCAATTTTCCCTGAAAATTTTTGGAAGGACACCGTTGGTCTTGTAATGATATTTTGCGGAGAAGAGAATTCAGAGAGGTTATCAGGATGACCTATATTAACCGAGACATCACGTACAATAAAATTTCTATATAATAATATTAAATTTCTATATGATAATACCATATTATGATCTTATCTTCGTGCAAAAGATCAGATTGAATTAAATCAGATGAAACTAACGAACAAAAAAATCCGCAAATTATTCCAAAAAAGTTAATTATTCCTGTATTCAATAACCCTTCAACGCAAACAACGGATTTATGGTTTTTTGGCGAATTCTTTGGTACATAATCTAAACTCGTCGCTTCTATATCTTGTAATTGTACTCTAGATGCCTTAAAAATAGCTCTATTCACATTTAATCTAGGCGGCTCGATTGGGAGAATTAGCCACAAGGGTGCTTCAGCTGATCAGGTATTTCCATGTCTTGTAATTGAATTCTACATGTTCTTTACTGTACGATGAATATAATAAATATAAATTCATCATGAACATAATTCCGCAAACAGTAATACATTACCAGTACCTGAGTGCGTAACAAAATTTAATGCTGATATCTAAATACCTTTTATGAGGTACCTAATATAAGGTGTATGGGCGCAGAATTTGAACGGTAAAGCTCAAGTTCATAAGGTACTAATGAAAACAAAATTCTATGGCAATTATATCGGGATGATTCTATAGTCACAACTTACTAGTCGATTTTTAGAAAGTTTACATCCGTTCCGGTTTACACCCTTGTTGATGTTCTCTTAGCAAATTTTCATAAGGCTCTGAAAATTGTAAAATAGAAAATTTGTGAATAATTTCAGAAAAATGATTGAAATAGAAAAATGAAAAGGCAAAGCTATTTTACAAATGAACCGATTAATGGGGGAATGTATTTAGGAATCTCCTCATTCAAACATTTACCAGCTCAATCTTTTTAATTAATTCAAATTTTTCTTGGACGTTCAGAGCACCTCCTTTCGGACGAAAATGAACGAATTCCACAAACTTTAATTGTTGTAATAAAAACTTAATAGTGACTGGATTTTAATAGATGGTTGGCAGATGCTAACTCTCCCTTGAAATCCCTAAGAATCTCAGAATCTTCTTGATGTTCTCTAACTCTCTCCCTAAATATTTGACCTGCCCACCCACAATTTTCGATTCCGCAAGAGCATTCAAGTTCATAAACCCTACTTTTATTTTGTGCGTCAACTTTATGTTTTGTGATAGACATGGTTAGTTGCCCTTTTCGATTCTTGAACAGAAACTAATGAGGCTTTAAGATTATTCACGTTTTCAAAACCTACCTCGAAACCCCTAGATGATAAAGTTTTGCGTATGTAACATATCCTACCTACGCTGAATGTTACTACCTGTCACTAATCCAAACGCTATTTACAAGCGAAAAACCCAGGAATTGACAGTCACATCAGATTCATTCTAAAAGGATTCGATCACGCGGACTCGATGGCAATCCCCAACAAAACTGAATCCAAGCCCCAACTCCGCCGGTGCAGAGGGGACGAGTAATTCAGTTAAACACTGACCGTTTACCTGGTGATCCTGAAAGGGCTTATAAACCCCCAACATCGGGTTTCTCCCTAACCCACGGTTATACCCATCCTCTCTCTTCTAATTAAATCGAAATCCCCATTTAATATTGGAAGCTTTGGATGGCTGTAGCTCGTCGCTGAATTCGATTACTGCAATTAGTTTGGGGGATCCACTATGACGTATAGTTCATTACCTCGGTGTCTACTTTCTCTTTATCGTGAATGAATTAAAATAATTTCTCACCATGCATTTCATAACGATGTATAGTTGAGATATGGCCTGAGTACTATAGCCATGTTTATGTTCTGTTACTCCTTTCATGTTGTTCCTTTTATTTAATTTATTCATCAGTTTCAATAAATTGACTGACAAACATAGATAAAGATTCACTTTACTCCGAATTGAGGGTTCAGCACAGGCATACAAAACCACATTTTTTCGTCAAAACCAAAATTTAAATTCGAATTTTACGTTTTAGGCCGTTTTGAACCAGTTTATGTTGCGTGTTTGGGGTTCATAGGTTGTACAAGCTCAATTTGTACAGTCTTGAGGGAATTTTCAGGGAATGTACCAATTAGACTGAATGCATTCAGTGAACTAATAAATACATAATTTTGCGCTTGCGCAAGCGTGAAATCCATAATTTTTTCACGGTTCTATCTGTCCGATTAAAGTCAAATTTTCAGGATTGAAGAAGAACAGTTCAATGACCTCATAATAATTGCAAAGCGATAGTATCATTAGTAGTTATGGCGCATACCCGAACCAAAAATTATAATTCATCCAGAATCAATACCAAAAAAAGCCTGATTCATCCGAATTAGATAAAAATTTCAGGGGCACGCTAGAAATGGTCTTCCATGTGTTTCATTGTTCAAAATTCAGTACATCACTCCGATATTCTGCGATTGTGAAATCCACCAAGCATATCTTAGACCACTGTAAAAAGTGTTTATTTGAAGATTGGTATTTAAAGCCGATCTCAACTTCCTGCAGTATGTTGCATATAAAAATTAAAAAATGATGTTTATTCCGGACTTTATGATTAAAATTTTCTACTAACACCGATGAATGAACGCTGACTGAGACGATTCAGGATGAGAAATAATAATTATTACGTTATTCGTAATTATTACGAATTCGATGAGACATGACTTTTTTACGTAATGTATTGTCCAGTGGCTCAGTGTGCCAGTTCGATTGGAGAACCCAGTGGCAATCAAGTATCTTTTAGGGGATAGAAGGCGTCCTATACAGGGATCCCATACCATAATTTTGATCCGAGTTCAAATCAAGGTTCGATTGAGCGGAGACTTTCACCCAAGCGTTTCAACGCTGAACTCCCGTTCGACCAGGGTTAATCTTGGCCGGTTGGAGTCATGAACTTGGATCAATCGTTGATGAACAACAAAAAGTGAACATGGCGAAAAAAAAAAAACATCAAAAACCTACCTCATGAGTCTTTTAGTATTAATTTATCAGAAGAGCCAAAGCCTTTCGAGTTTAACTTCAACCTCGGATCAACGGCAGTTCAACAGTTGTTTGTATTGATCTCTCTCACCCCAAAGCACTTTTCTAGAAACCTGGTTTAATTTGGTGGAATCCAAACTTTCACAAACTGAGATCAATCTGCCATCCATGCTGACCGTAGTTCCCGATTATCGGAGTTC
This sequence comes from Creontiades dilutus, assembly GCA_031894815.1. Taxonomy (NCBI): domain Eukaryota; kingdom Metazoa; phylum Arthropoda; class Insecta; order Hemiptera; family Miridae; genus Creontiades; species Creontiades dilutus. Next base: position 2,205,361 of record JAVIWC010004007.1, read on the forward strand.
ATGTTTTTCGTTGAATGTGGATGTAGCTGGAGATTCCTGGGCAACAAACCATTTCGATAGCCCGATCACTGAGGGCTCATTCGAGCGTAGGGAACAATTAAAAGGGGAAAGGTACCAGGACAAGACTCCATCCCCAATGAGACCTTAAGGGCTTTGCCAGGCAACTGAAGACAGGAGCTTTTATGACCTTCAAGGCTATTATTGACACTCGAAAATTACCATCTTCACGGTGCCAAATAAAAATGCACGCCCTCTACAAAAATAGTTGCTCGACTCCCCAGTTCAATTTCAATACCTTCTATCTTGCAATTGTCAACTCTTTCTTTTCATTATTGCTCTCAAAACACTGTAAAACCTCTGAAGTAGACTCAAATTAAACCTATTGTTTATTCAAAACTTAATATAAGTAAATGATAGGGGACGAACGAGACGCTGGGGTTGTGTTTCCTTTTATTTCAATTCCAAATGGCGATAAAATACAGAAATCTTCTTCTGAATCATCCATAAAAGGAGTAGCATGTGCTGCTGTATATTATATCACGTCTACTGGGGGTCCCTTCGTGCGTCTGAAGCCACCCTTTGGAAGCACTTGTAGGAATCCATTACAACGCGTCACACGAGCACGGAAGAGGGGTAGCGCGATTTTTTATCCCGTCTCACGTTATTTTTTTTCAGACTCCCAATGTTCTGCTTTTGTTTGGAATAGAAGAGGATTTGCATGCTGTTGCAGCTGCGATAGTCTGCATTAAACGATCACCCTCAGGAGAATCAAGTTTTTCCCTTGTTTGCGCCTAAGGATTCCCAGCCATTACGAAGCAAATATGGGACCATCTGTTTGCTCGAAATTACTTTCTGGTCTTTAAGTCGGCTAATGTATTTCAGGGGTGTTTCAGAGATTAGCCGAGTAAACATCTTCCAGGGGGAGAGCAGATGCTTACTAATTCTCTGGCTGGTGTAGGTCTTGGTTTGAGAGTTGGAATGATTGCTCACGTAAAGGGATGTTTTTAACTGATCCGAACACCAATAAAATAATTTGTTATTACTACCATTACTGTTATTAGTACCATTACTCTTATCATGTCCAAGAATTGAGCTACAAGGATATTTACTCCGTGGTGTTGGGTTGTAGCAATATAAATGAACATTTTCATTCATAATTCTTCAGTAGTTTAGTAATAGCTTAATATGGATATAAAAAATGCGTTAAACAAGAAACAAATACCTAAATTGATTATTTATTGCAGCTCATAAACAATTTTATTTTGAAAATATTGATAAATATTCATAACTAAAATACGTCACAAGGTTTTGTTGGTTATGACAATCGTGTCACCTCTCTGTCACACGTAAAGAAGCTCAAATCGTTTGGTACATTTCGAATCTTCTGAAGATTCGGACAGCTTCCCCGTGAACCTGGGATCTTAGCCGATGTAGTTATCTCACTGCTTGTCGTTTTATAGCATCATTTATTGTTTTGATATGAGGCTCGTGATGGTACGTTCGTTTTCGAAGTACATAGGTGCTCTGACAGTATTTCTCAGCACATTATTCTGGAACTCTTGTATTATGTCTCGGTTTGATTGAGCCTTAGAGCCCCATGGCTTGGTTCCCTTATTCCAAACAAGCATTGCACTCTCTTCATTTGCCAATACATTTTTCTGAGTTTAAAAAAGAAATTTACATTCTTTTGCCCGACACGAGCTTACCATCTGAGCCTGGCGTCAAGCATCATTTATGCTTTGTTATAACAAAGTTTTGGCCTCAGTAGCATTGGGAATTACTTCGCCATTGATATGAACGGTAATGAAACCTTATGACCAGTGTTTATGACAATTTAAGAAATCATGCCGGTAGCTACTAAAAAACTGGCTAAATAATATAAATTAATGGTGTACATGGGTTCGGCCTCTTTAAGAACATCATCTCTGGCTGTCAGAAACTTACTCCAACACCCCACCATCAATTATTACAGAAACTGTCGATATCCAAAACCATTGTATCACCGAATCATCCACGATTTCGTAACTCATAACAAATTCAATTGATAACTCAACCAATCTATAGAGTACGCCGTGGTGTTCGCGAGCATCGGTTTTTCCTCCGGATGAGAGCAGAGCAACAAAAGCAAAGCACTCAGTTATTTGAACTGTGTATCAACTGCCTAACTTCACACTGTGCACCAAATTGTCAATCACGGAATGAATGTGTAAAAAGCTTCATCACACACTACTACTTGGCGGTGATTCTTGTGAGAAAGCAGCAGCGCAAGAGCAAGTGACACTAAAGTCAGCGAGTAATACGATTAGTAATGGTGAACGTTCATAAGATCTGAATGGAAGAATCATGATCAAAGGGACCTTCATGTGAAAATAGCTACCAGTGAATAACGCAATATTCCACCAGAGGGGTTCTGGTCCAGAGGGGTGTCCATACACTGATGATTCCGTAAAAGTTCCAGTCAATCCTACATAAAAACGCTGCAAATTCTTTCACTGGGGTTTATTATTCAATTGGCTTGCGTTCATAATTTGAATTTCTACTAAGCTTTGGAGTGTGCGCGTTTCACAGGATAGAGCGATTATTGAATTTCAGGAGATATTCATGGAGCACGTAAATCTGTTCTCAAGCAAAATACCTATTTGAATTGATCAGTTGATCATATTTGTGTGCCTCCTGAAATGTTATATATAGTTAGGAAAAAAAAAGAAAATCAGATTAGTTTAGGAAAATCAATTTGAATTTTTGGCATATTATCAAATTGAAAATTTTGGCAAATTAATTTGATTTGGCACAAATCAATATCAATATTTTTGGCATCTCAATTTAGACTTTCGGCGACTCAATTTCAACTTCTGGCATACCACTTCGAGCTTTTGGCATATCAATTTATACTTTTCACAAATCCCAACTAACCCAACATTCCACCCCATATTATGATCAATAAATGTTTTTTCTCTCTCTCAAAAAAAAAAAAAAAAAAGAAAAGTAATCATTTTCCAAGAGGCCTTTTGGAGCCAATTGCGTGTTTTCAGAAGCAAGAGTTCATTTTTAGCCATTAACGATTATTAACGGCTGTTATTTTAAAGAATAAAGAATTTTTTATGAAAAATGTGATTTTGAAATTGTATTCTGGTTCTTTTGTATTTACTGCAATGGAAAGTAGAGAAACCAGCAAGATTATCATTGGAAAATCAAGAGCGGTCTACAGACAGCTGCGCGAGCGCCGTTGTGACTCAGGTTGGCGCGAACGCGTGAAGGTTGATGGTTGTATCACATGTGAAGGCTGAACGGCTAAGGAAAATTCTTGGACTGAAGAAAAATCGAACACGCGGCACGATCGTTTTGCCGCGACAAAGCGTGATGCCGCGTTGTTACGTCTGACACATCTGTAGAGTTGTATTGTTTGATCGCACTGATAGATCGCGATGGGCGCCCGCTCGCCTCCGTCGATCGCGTTCGTTTTTCACTTAAGACACGGCGTCGAGGTATGGTATCCATGATGCGTCTGCGGCCGGCGTCTGCGGCTTGCGATTTCTTCATGTACCTACCGAAACAGGCGCCAGCTGCGCCTCGCTGCAAGAGAGTTATCTCTCAAGAGACGCGGCGCTGCAGGCGACGTACCTATGTGCCAGCGTCAGTTTCGATCAATCATCAATCATCATCAATCTATATACAGACGAAAATATCAGAGCAGGTAGGTATATCAGGGGGTGGTAACGTTGGGCGGGTGGAATTCTCCGCCACACCCCACCCCCACCCATGAAGGGGAGCGTCGGACCGTCTCCCAGGGCAACCGCTGTGTGGAATTCACCCCCCCCCCCCCCTCTCACGACCACGCCAGTGCAGGGGACCCCACCAATGAGGAGCGTCTCCCAGGGCGACCTGCTCCCCTCCTCGGGGACTTGGAATATACGATTTTTGGTTTATTATTCAATAATCACTGGGGTTTATTATTCAATTGGCTTGCGTTCATCATTTGAATTTCTACTAAGCTTTTGAGTGTGCGTGTTTCACAGGTGATAGAGCGATTATTGAATTTCAGGAGATATGCATAGAGCACGTAAATCTGTTCTCAACCAAAATACCTATTTGGATTGATCAGTTGATCATATTTGTGTGCCTCCTGAAATTCAATAATCGCTCTATCCTGTGAAACACGCACACTCCAAAGCTTAATAGAAATTCAAATACTGAACGCAAGCAAATTGAATAATAAACCCCAGTGAAAGAATTTGCAGCGTTTTTTTATTGAACCTCAATACCCCCCCCCCCCCCCCCACAATAAAAACATCCATAATTTATCAAGTCCTTTGGCGCTCGTATTGCGTTAAAACTTCCCCAAACCTAAATTTAAACGATGTAGCCAAAGGTAGACTGATGTAGAGGAGGCACACAAATATCATCAACTGGTCAATCCAAATAGGTGTTTTGGTTGAGAACCGATTTACATGGTCTATGCATATCTCCTGAAATTCAATAATCGCTGTATCACCTGTAAAACACGCACACTCCAAAGCTTAGTAGAAATTCAATTCATGAGTGCAACTTTGAAGTGTGCGTGTTTCACAGGATAGGGCGATTATTGAATTTCAGGAGATATGCATGGAGCACGTAAATCTGTTCTTGACCAAAATACCTATTTGGATTGATCAGTTGATGATATTTGTGTGCCTCTTGAAATTCAATAATCGCCCTATCCTGTGAAACACGCACACTCCAAAGCTTAATAGAAATTCAAATAATGAACGCAAGCCAATTGAATAATAAACCCCAGTGAAAGAATTTGCAGCGTTTTTTTATTGAATTTCAATAACCCCCCCACAAAAGAAACATCTATAATTTATCAAGTCCTTTAGCACTCGTATTGTGTTAAAACTTCCCCAAATCCAAATTTAAACGATGTAGCCAAAGGTAGACTGATGTAGAGGAGGCACACAAATATCATCATCTGATCAATCCAAATAGGTGTTTTGGATGAGAACCGATTCACGTGGTCTATGCATATCTCCTGAAATTCAATAATCGCTCTGTCACCTGTGGAACACGCACACTCCGAAGCTTAGTAAGATTCAAATCATGAACGCAAGCCAATTGAATAATAAACCCCAGTGAAAGAATACTTATTTCCCCCAGTAATAATATTGAAAAATAAACCCCAGTAATAATATTTACCTATATATTATCAGCGTTTCATACATATCTGAATAATTCAACCCGTGTATCGGCTATAAACTACAAGTATCCACATCGACTATCACTCCAGTATCCACATTCACTACAACTCGACGCTATCGGCCGGACATCACTAGGTTACAAACAAACAATAATAAACCAAAAAACGCAAATGTTGGCACCATAAATCGGGCCATACATCGGGAGTGGTTTGACCTACGGACGTGGGGAAGGGCTCATTCGATTCCTAATGGTATGTTCTTGAATAGGAAAATATTTAGGCCCATTCGACTAGTTTTGAGGTTTTCAGGGATTTTACAAAACTTTTACAGCCCTTAAAGGGCACTTTAAATTGAGTGAGAGAGCTGGTTCAAGAATTGGGGCGTCGTCGGACCAAGATGGATTTTTCCTGAAAATTTCAAATCTTTTGCTCCAGCCGTTTGGGAGAAATCGTTGCAGATTCGTATTCTACACCCTTTGAAACGTAAACCATGAAATTTTCAGGGGGGGTTAGAATTTTTTTTCCAGAGCGATTACAATGGTTTATTATTGAATAATAAACCAAAACGCAATTCATTCCGTTAGGTAAGTGAGTAGACCAACTAAAGGAAGCATTCAATAACAAAAGGGCTTCTCTTGTTAATGAATGGTTACAAATAAAGAATGACAAAATAAAATCAATGTCACCTGCATACCGAATCATTTAAGAGCTTTTTCTCGATTTGTTTCAATCGATGACATTCATACGACATTCCACCTCTTTGAAAACCCCCACCTAGTCGAGTCCTTAAGTTACTGATATTTTCACAATATCCTTCAGTGTGGGCCAGTCACGTTATTTGATAAAATTTCTTTTTTGACTAACCTTCACTCAGTATCCTAGGTTTTTTCATACTTATGAGTCGCTGAACAAAGGGTTCCTCAGACGACAACTGGTTAGGGGGGAGGGGTAGAAAATGTATGGCATCACCTGTATGATATTTCCCTTTCCCCTCAATATTCGAGAGTTGCCGTTCCTCTGAAGTCGGCCCCGTAACAACCCTATCAGAGTTCAAATCAGCTATTCCCTTTTAGGCGATGCAGCCCAGGACTCCAAAGGGGAAAGAGGTGCGTGATAGCGTAAAGTGCAAATGAAAATGGAGTTTGTGAGGGATACACCTCATCAGCAATCCACCCCGGTTTATTTAGCATTCGCTCTGAGCTTTCAGTGGTGCCTGGAGGGTGTCAAATAAATTTGGCATTGCGTTGCCCCCATGCATACGGCTGGTGTAAGCCAATTACCGCTACGAGGCATCGCATCGCCCTCAAAGCCGCATACATGAGCGATTCGAAAATCGAAGTCTATTGTCCATACTCAAAATAAAATAGAAACTGATGAATTTTGGGATGTATAAGACTTTCTTCCTCTGACAATTAAATCCTACTGAGAAGAACGTTGCGTTATAAATAGCTTTTCATTCCGATCCTTCAGTTTTTCCTGCAGGAGTCCCTATGAAGGAAAAGATGGATGGATTTCCCACCAATAGCCGCACGATTTCAAAGGGACATGGTACTCGGAATTCATAGGAAAGCTCTATTGAAATTAGGGACGTAAACACTTCACTCTTAGCAGTGAAGGAGCGAAACTGTAAAATGTGGATTATCAGTACTCTTGTGGTACTTATCACAGCTGCCATCAGCACTCTCACTCTTCTAACTCCAAAGCAAGATGAGGTAACAAAAGAAAGGACAGAGGAATTATTGTCTTCAGTCAAATGGAAGGATTGATTTGATTAGAGTCATAATGAATTAATCAATAAATATTGTCATTAGAGTGAATGAAATGTACTGTAACATCAACAGCTGGGATATGGCTTATCTGTACTTTTATGGTACTTATCACAACTGCAGTTATCTATTCTATCTTCTAACTCCAAAGCCGGAGGAGGTAACAAATGAAAGGAAAGAGCAATTATTGGCTTCAGCCAAAAGGGAGGATTGATTTGATTTAAGTTATAATGTATTGATCAATAAATATTGTCATTCCTGAATCAGAATCTGAATTCAGTATTGTCATGTAGAAAAATTAATTCAGTGGAATATGGCTTGAGAGCACTTTTGAGTTACTTACCACAACCACAGTCAGTGCTTTTACTCTTCTTTGAGTAACTATTTATTAACCATGGTTTGAAGGTAAAATTAAGCTGACTACACAAAAGAATGTGTCTAGACCACTAAAGCAGTTTACACTTAAACTAGGCTATAAGATATTACAGTGGCAGTAATAAATTACACTACATGCGGTGTTAGTTTCAAGGTGATCAGCCCTGAGTATGATACACTAATAACTATTCAATTATCTAATAACATGCATAATAACTCACAATACCTGAACGATATAACTCGCCATTAAGAGCCTTAGTAATTAAAGGATTATCGGATGAAAAGAAATTTTTTTTTAGTCAATACTGAGGGAGTGAGGGTGATTGATCGCTGCTCCGAACTCCTGCCCCGAAAATCTTGCCACGTCGGAATCCTCCCCCCTCGTCTCTCTCTATCTCTCTTCTATCTCGGACGGGGTCTATTAATCATATTTTGAATTACAATATCTCCTCCACAGGAGGGATCCTAGCCGATGGATAGAAGGGGCCTTATGGAAATTTCAGTTAACGCGAAAGAACAAGAACAAGACCTTGTTTACATTTCGACGTACTTTCACTCACAGAGTGGGTACCACCACATATCTACAGCCATTCGTCTCAACCATCGAAAAAAAGGATGATCCATCATTCGATACATCATTCTTGTCGGCGCAATCATAAATGAAGTTCGCCTCCGTCTTGCGGACATGTGAAGATATTAAGTTCGTGAGAGGTTCGTGCTCCGTGTGACGGATTGGTTTTCTTTTGTCTATAAATCCCTTCAGCTGACATCAACCGAGAAAAGACAAGTAACAAGTGATAACTTCTTCCCTTTGAAGATCATGAGGTATTCAACATTGATCGCCAAGGGTACTGCCTACGTCTGCCCTTTCATGAACACCAACTCGCCAAATAGCGTGTGGAGATATTCCCAAGAGGGCAAACAATTATTCCCATTACTACTATTCGTTTTTTTCCGAATCAGGCTTGAAAACCATGAAAATTGATTCTATGTCACACAATGGGTTTACTAACATCTGTTTGCACAATTTTGTTGATTAGTTACTTTGTGTATCTTATCTCTACACACTGATACCGTGCGCTGCGTAGTTGCTCAATCCGTGTACAGTTACAAGTTCGATCCCCTGCATATGCTTGGGGATGGCACGTTATCGCACCTATGCAGGGGATATCCGCCCTCCTCATAGCGATGGCCAAGACTTGTATCTTTTCTATATTGAATTTCATGCCTGTGCGATGAATTCTTCTTTCCACCCTGTTTTCCACCTTAGGTTAGCTTTCACCGAACACAAACAGACTGGTATCATCAATGAATGATAAGGTCTTAGAGGTTATCGCCGAGTTTAGATGTACCACTTTCTACATCTAATGAACAGATCAGTGATCAACATTGAAGGGACCGCATTTAATAATAAACCTTTCTGTAATCATTTTCAACACTTTTATTTAATACTTGTTTTTTTGTTAGTTGGCTTGGGTGTACATGGGCCTATGCTCTTCTTCTTGGAGTTCTTGCTCCAAATCTTAACAAATCAGACTTCCAGCTAGTTCCAATCATTGATTAGCGATTAATGGCCCGAATGACGTTTTCAATTCACATCCGAATCATTGACAGTTCATCATATCACAATTGCTAAGCCACCCAATTACCAATGAATATAGTAAACTATTTCAGTATTGTTGGCTGTTAGGTATATTCATTAAACCTAGTCTCTACACACGATTACTATGTAAATCATTAAACAAGTTTTGGGACCCCCAAAAAACGAAAGTAACACGTGTTCTTTGGTAGGTTGGCAGGTACCTAACACTTCCCAAAGTTGTTTTGTAGGTGTGGCGGCATTTGAGTCCAAGCCCTTTGTCGGCACAATCAATTAAGCAAGAACGAACCGAGACGGATTTTTCCTCCCTCTTTCGGTTTGTTTTTTGTAAAACCAATGAAGGGCTGCCAAGCGTTTAAAAGAAGGTCAAGATGCTTATCTGTTGGGGCTGCCGTGAGGGAACCATCACAACCCGTGTTCCTACCAAATGTCTAGCGCGTTTTCATTTCAGTAATAAGGTCATTTGAATGATTTTGAAAAACGTGAGACTTTCGGTGAAGCCGAGAGACCAAGTAGTAGGATGGTCGTTTTTTCCAATCAGGCGCGTATATAGTCCAGATTTTCGTTGAATGGGTAGGCCTGCGTTGGGTTCGAATCTTCTTAACAACTAACATTCGTAACTTTTGTAACATCAAGTTACTGGACCATGTTCATCAGACCTATCCCCCCCCCCCCCCCTCAATTTTGTTTTGGTGAACAGCATCAAGTTAATTTTCTTCATTTACGAGGTCCTTTACTTCAATTTGTCTGTTTTTTTTTTTTTAAGCTGGCATGTCTCGATCGCACGTTCTAAGGTGAGTCTTTCCCCTTTGGCCAGAAGTCGTGGTTGCCATCCGTGTTCTGGGAAACTAGTCGATCATGTACCACATCGTTGCGGTCCATGATTTCTAGGTTTCTGCAGGAATCTTAGAATTGTTTCATATTCCACAAGCGATTGTCCTAGTGTAATGACGACGTTGTGCAACTTACTACGTTCTTGAAGGATATTGCTTTTTGGTGCAAAGTAGTTTGTTTATTCTGCTGACACATCCTTGAATAGTTTAAGGACTTTTTCTTGTTAAAGGATTTTATTTCAGTAGGAAATGTGCCATCCTCTTTCGCTTTCGACATTTTATCTTATACGATAATAATAAAGTATAATTTTATTCCTTTCGATCCAAGTTGTTTAAGCATCATGCTGATTCATTTGAACTGCAATTTATAATGTATCTTACCTTTTGAACTACTTGCTAAACACGTAAATCTAAAACCATGCAGAATATTTCACAAAGTTTCATTGTTTCCGTAAAACAGACGCATTGACGTAAAAGCACTTCTATTTTTTTTTTCGAAATCTATTTTTTTCTAAAATGAGACACTTGATAGTGTTTCAAAATAAACTGATAAAAATGTGAATAAAATTATTAAAATTTGATTTAAATCCGAACTGTATCGATTTTTTATTGTATTGAGTTAGGTACCTATTTGGAAGATACCATGGAAAATACAAATCGGTATTGTTGAGGTTTAAATTAATCTTCGTCAACCAATCATGAAACATTTGGTCTACTATATACTCTATACTTCGTTTGTTGATTTTGTAATAGCCAGTGATCTGTTTAGCAGATAGAGAGATGATTTTATGTATTTGCCTTACGATAATCATTAGCATAGTTTTTTGGATTTTGAAACGACGTGAAGGTTTTACATTTTAACTCCTCAAGGAAAAGTAACAATTTTTTTCTTTACTATTTCTTGTTTATCTACCTCATTAAATGTCCACAACCATATTCGTAATGCTTTTCTTTTTGTTTTGCCAATATAAAACTGGTTACGTTCTTTAGTGATAAATGGAACATGACACTTAAGGCAGAAAGAGCTCCAGTCCTAAGAGGGGCTCGTGCATCATCTCATGAATTATCAATGAACCGAGATTCTGGACCTCAAGATATTTTTACTTTTTTGGTTATAGGTAAAATCTCTTCCTCACACTCGCTTAATATTCCCAAGGCACCTCTCTCAAAACCATTACCCACAGGGAGCATAATATATCAGACTTTCGAATCACCCGAACATTGTTTGTATTTGAAGGTGTTCATATTTTATTTGTACCCATTATTTTCATATATTATTTGTGTTGCTCCTCGAGGGTAATTTATATTTTACGGGGGAAGAAATGATGGTTCCCACTCCTAAGTACGAAGGTCGGTTATTAAGTTTATATGCCCCATCGTCACCTTGGAGTTCAGAAAATACTAGGTAACGGCCAATTAAAACTTGGGTTGAGATTTATCGATGATAGTCTCATAGTGCTATGGGATACGCCGATGGTATGAGATGAGAAAGAAAGACGTCTTAATCGAAAGAACAAGAAGAGATGAGATTTTTTTTTTAGCTTGGAGAGTTTGATAAAGAGGATTGATAGAAATGAAATTCAACCACTAGCAATCAATGATACAGAAAGATTGAACATCTTGAACACAAAACTATAGTTTTAAGCCGGCTGACAATTTGGAGGATCGCAATAAATATTGAGCTTAGTACTGAACCAAAGTTAAAGGAACTTGGATCAAAAATTACATTTTGGGTCGGGTCGGGAATGAATTCTCGTCAACGGTGTCAGTCAGTCCTAAAGGGGAAAATGAACATTTTTATGTTTGTTAATGATAGACGTCCCTTCAATGAATCGAATGAGTCTACCCAGACAGTTTTATATTCATAGTCTACTCTCCCAAACTAAGAACTTTGATAGAAAATATACACAAAAACATGGATGTGACCGGGTTTGGACATAGTTCAAATCGCCTAGTATCATGTGATGATTGCTTTAGATATATAATTGCAATGGAATTTTGTTGTTGAGTTCCTTTTGAATCGAGTTTTTCAAGACTTATAGACTGTATTTAATTATTTGCAATGTGTAGGTAGGGGTTTCGTTTAAACTTGTTAAATTTCAGTTATTCTACTCGTGGATTTCCAGGTCGTGCAGATATACAGTATATTGTACCGCTCACTTTCTGTTTCAAACACAGGACTAGTAAAGTTTGGTTTTCACAGAGTTATTTCAGTTGAATTCATTCTAGAAGTCAATTACAAGGATCATTCTTTCCTTTTCAATTTTTGCAGCATTTTAGGTATTTTCAATCAATATATTGCAGCATTTTAGGTATTTTGATATCAGCTTTTGTTCTGACAAAAAAAAGTTGGTTTTTACGGAGTTATAATCAAGACGAAGTCATCTCACTATTTTTGGGATTACAAGTCATGAGGACCCGATAATCAGCTAAGGCCCTTGTGGCTCATTTCTTTCCTAATCGATCTATCGTTCTGACATATAAATAGGTTCTGAAATATAAATGGGGCTTTTTTTATGGAATCTAGAATACAATTACAGGGCTATGTTGCTCCATAGACTACTCTAATAAACGAAGATAAGCGATTTATGTAGAAGGTAGTCCAAAGATAATAAACCTTAGTGTAATAATTTGCAGTGTTTTGGCTATGAAACTGACAGGGTAATGTATAGGCAACCCCGCACGTTTCCTGATGATGGAAACTAGAAATTGAGCATGCGCTCATTGGTGAATCAGAATTTGAAAGTAAACCGATCCAATCTGGCTTCAACCTCAAGTACCTACTACTAAAGCCGTAAAAAGATTATTTGAATGCAAAATATTTTGGATATATAACTTTTTGTGGACAAAATTCATAATTGTGATGTATGTGTGATCTATGTTGTGACTCAGCCTGCGTGCTTACTTCAATATACCAATATTGAATAAGATTCAATATTTTCGTCTCCCTTGTTTTTTTTAAACCCCAAATGAGAGAGTAGCGTAAGTGGATACTGCATATTGGTTGAGTATTGTAAATATATTTCAATAATAAATGCATTAAAAAAAGTATGAAAATATTTTCCGGCTGGCAATAATATTTGATAATGAAGCCCAAAATTATGACTACTGAATTATTATGAGAGGTAGAGAGGCTTATCGACGAATGATTACCTGCCTACGGCACTACAATATCCAACCAACCAACACAGGGTTCTCCGGGCCTTTCGAACCATGAAAGAATCGGTGCTCCCGAAGGTTTCGCTCTCAGAAAATCGTTCCATTGTGAATCCAGTGTGCTTGCAGATGCCGATCCCCGGCCGAAAGATGTTTCGGCCTTCTTGTCAAAAGCGATTTGCCTGGTGAACCGTTCTAATGCAATTCCTGCCTACTCAGTCTGAAATGTTTGGACAAGGCGGGTCGAACCCACCTGAGGCTTGTCATCGCCACAATGGGCATTAGCGATATCCACTGAGCTTTCGATGAGATTTTGAAAAGGCGTTTCGAGAGGGGGAACAGCCTGCGAAACTACTTCTCATCGCTCCTTTGCGATCTTCGTAGGTAGTAATCCCTGCCGTCAGCGATGAAAGCGCAGGCTCGCTCCTGAAGACCTACCATCTCCGTTGCTGCCGAATCATAAATCACCCCTTCAAGTTCCATAACACGCATTCTAGTAATTTCTAATGTAGTTCTACGTAGTTCAGACCGTATCGTGAGAATGAGTGCGCATATTATTATTTTCTTCTTGGCGCGTTCTTCACTCATCTTACTACCGTTGTTGTAGATGCCGTTATGTTTTGAGTGTACTTCTGTAAGAGTATCATAGAATCGATTCGCATGGTACATATCCTACAATACTTTCTCGATTCGCTTGTTCACTTCTTACACCAGTGGTTGTGGAAATACAGCGCAGTTTTTGAGCCGGTAAAACCGACAAATCGTATCAGCGGAAACCAACAAATTTTAGATGAATGGAGAAGGAGAGGGGAGCGTTTGTTACTTCTTTAGATGACAACAAAGATTAATAAATAAATAATTGATTGGCATTAGATTCACATCTCTGGAATTAGCACTAACCAATTTCGAACTTTCATCGAACAACACGGGCCAAGCCTTACGTTGAGAAGGTGACCTAAAGCGAGTAGCACATGTTAAAATTGGCCCATCGATATGTATGCATCAGTATCCATTTTATTTACTGACTGAATAAACCATCTTTTCATATAACTTCAGACGAAAATGTAAATATTACAATAGCTTACAAATTTTAAGACTAAAACCTTGTTGAAATTTTTTAACTTTGAAACATTACTAGACGATTCTTAAGGATTTAAATATAAAAAATACGTTCTCCAAGCATCAAGCATTCCTAAACGAAGCCCATCAAATTCGTCAAAGATGCGATAAAAAACCATTGAAAATGGCAAAAAGACTGTACGAATAATTTAATTTCTGTCGTACGAAAGAATATTCATCACAGAAAGCATATACACTATGAACTAGACCATTAACCTATTTTTATACGGACACACTTGCCCAAATGTATTCAAATTTACTAACAATATGGTGAAACTGAATAAAAACTAGGAATAAAATATATAAGAATGAAATAATTACTAAATAATTAGTTAAAATGATAACTTTCAAAGAAAATTGAAGATAGGGTTTTGTCTTATGTATCTCAAATTTTGAAACTAGCAGTGACCCCCAAACCTCACAAAGACAGGAAAAATCACGTTTTATTCAAACTATAACATAACCATTCGTTAGGCATAGTTGTCTGCTTCGCTCCTCGGGAGTTGTAAACTTGATGATAATCATAGAAATGATGAGATAAGGAGAACTGAGTTTCAACCAACACGATTTATGTTGAAGAAGATGCTTTTGAATTGATGGCTGAGCAATTTCCATAGTACATGAATTATACCATGTCATAAATTTCAACAACAAAATAAATGACGAGGTATTGCCGTTGGTGCGATTTTTGTTTATAACTCACACTCCCCCATCTCGACTGATCTAGAAGAGCATTATCGGAACAATCAATTTCTCTGAGTGCTGATTATTGATATTAATGATATCAGATGTTGAGATTTATTAGTCACTTTTTTCAGGGGTGAGTTCGGATGGAGTTGGGAAAGAACGGAATTTTCCAACACAAAGGGACCCCTGCTCGTTTCATTTTTCGCGTTTGAAAAGACGTCAATGGCTACGGAGAAGATAACAACAATCTGTGGATTCCTGGACTCTGCGTCAAACTCGGCAATAATGAAATGTAATGGCGCAGTCGCGAGAACCCCACAGACAGATGCTCTCCTGGCGTATATTGTCTGGCAAGTGGTCGGCGGAATGATGGATGTCAGGAATATATTAATATTTTAAACGGGCGGAGGGGAGCGCGGGAAAAGGGGACGAATCACTGCCTTTTGAATGGAGCTACGAAATCGATCGGCGCGGATTGAAGCGGAAAATGATTGGAATGATTCTAATTTTGTCCGATCAAGAACTCGCATTCAAGTGATTTATTGAGGATAACACCCATACAAAATTACAAAATTGCGAAGCTAACTGTCATAATGTGTAGTAATAACCTGGTTGGAAATTTTTTTAGATATTCTTCAACAAAAGTATTAAAAATGGTTATATGATTAAATCTATGTGAACGTAAAACTGCGTGGTTAGTGAACGCGAACGTAGCTGTGTCATCGTACTCCTTAAAATGCCGTTCTTTGTCAACTGTGTCTTTACTTTTCAAGGTGCGTAGGTTACAAATCTGCAATGTCTGGTTTACGTGGACATTCATGCAAATAGATGTTATGATCCAAAAGCTGGACTTTCTGGTTTCCGGGGTTTTTATCGAAATATTTAAGTGGAGTGTCGTTGTCTAGATATTTTGGACGAAAAATAGACTGGAACAGGTTTCAGAAGAAATTCACCAACATGAATAATCGTAATTTATGATCGTACAATGATAGGAACAATTACTCATAATTGAAAAAATTATAAACCCACGTGTTAGAATTGGAAGTTTTTGATTCAGAACTGTATTTAAGACTAATTTTTAATAATAAGGAATAGTTTATTATTGATAAATTCAAATATTCAAATTCTTATTGAGAAGATGACATGGTTTGAAAAAGAAAAGCGCGGCAAGTTATTACACAAAGGTTTGTTGTTTAAGCATTCCCTTCTAGGTAAATCACTGATCCGTATACTAGAGATAGTCTGTTGTACCTTACCTAAACCCTGCGATCAGAGAATATATGACACTATATTCTGTACTTCACCTCCGCAGATCTATTACGAAACAAGTTTGCCATAAGGATCCTTCAGCTTATCAGTGTGTTTCCACACGTTTTATTTGAATTCTGGATATACCAAAGACCATAGGACAACCTCGACATGAATAGCTCCTTGAATACAAAACTTCACTAACCCCTTAGTAACAAAAGCTGATATATAAATACCTACAATGGTGACATACTTTATATCGACATGTACGTCGAATGGAACACTTGAAATTCAATGAGATTTGTAAATGTTCCAGCCCTTTGATTTCACCCTTTAGGATTGATAGAATCCAACAATCTATCTAGGATTGAAGGATTGTAATTCTTGACCCGTTTAATTAACTTTGGCCCAGTAGTTTATGAGAAAAGTTCTTGAAGCCGTATGGAGTACCCTGCGGGTCGATTCTTTTTTTTTTCTTTTTTTTTTTTAAAATAATAGATCAAAAACATGACATAAATACTGAAATATAACACCTGTTGAAGCAATTACGTTGAATTCCAGGAGACAACTTCAAGCGCTAATGTTGTTACACATACTAAACGGTTCACCTACACTCATTCTTCGAAATAACCTAATAATCTTTGGTTTCATCAACATCTTACTAACATGGTGGCTATTAATGTAGTGTCAGAGCATTGATTCTACGTTAATCATTCTTAAAACTGAATTGAGATTACCAAAAAGTGGCATACCTGAAATAGCTTGTTTATTCTCCATGTTTCATGCATCCATCTCCATGTTGCACCAACAGAAAATCCATCACTGAAAAAAAAAATAGAATAAAATAAATAAAGCAAACTACATTTAAAACAAAGGTCTTCACTCTGTTTCACACCTCAGGCTGTTTTCAATTCAACTACCTTCTCATCTTGGACTTTATAATTAATAACAATGATAATGATGGTAATGATGATAGTCTCAATCATTGGATTGATTGGATTTATAGGGATTGGGGATTTTGGATTATTCGATGGTAAAGACTAGTCATTTCAATCTTAATATCTAACAGCATTTACATATCATGACTACTGTGGTAATTACTATAGCCGGAACATGATTATAGTTTAAGAATAAGAAGTTGAGAATGTTAACAATACGCAATACTACTCTAAAATAGTTTGCCATTAGTGAAATTGTTTGTCTGTTGATAGGTCTTCGCCTTATGAATGATAAAATTGTGGAGGAAATTCATTTTCATTTAAGAGCTGAAATCTAATGAGAAACAATTAATGAAGATCTCATATTTTTCACGTCAAATTAAATCATGAAAGGGATATTCCTGAGACATTGTATTTGTCACAGAAGATATAATGCCACAACAGTCAATTGATTTTACTAAACGTTTACAGCTGGTCATTGAGCTGCCATAATAATTAGTAAAATTGTAAAGTTCATACACCTTGGAAGTAAATTGGAAATCTGAAAAGTTGGGGAGTTTAAAGTTAGTTTGTATCGTTATATGTTCATAAAATAAATGGTGTTAGGTCTTTGAGGGGCGGCAATCCTTTTAAATATCTTTATATCAGGCAAATCTGCACCTGCCTTTCATGGATTAAAATTTGTTCAATAGTTACTGATACTGGTGGTGTAGCGTATCGAATTATTTTTACAGAATGGATATAATGTAGTATAGAACATCTGGTCTAGATGTCTTCAATGACCAGCTCGCTCACGACTAATCGCTGACTCACTTCTGATAATCTGACTGAACTCCGTGTCACCGTGATTTCATCGGCTCAGTAAACTACGAAGTCACTTTTGTTATTGAGACCATTAATCATTGGATCTTAGATGGAATGGCGGAGAGGAGGGCTGGTGGCTGACTTTAAAACTTAATCAAAACCATAGTGATGTTAGTTCCAACGGTATGGGTTCAAACCGAACTATTAATCCTTTCCACGTCATCTCCGATAACCCCCCCGAACAAAAAAGTAATTGTGACGATGTACCAACTAATGAAACATATGGAAATGAGATGAGGAAAAAGGGGGGTTTCTGTTGTTGGGATCTTTGTTCGGTAATGTTTCAACCCCAAGTTGGACGTTGTAAATCATAACGAAAAAGATGAAAAAAAATGAGAGGTAGAACGAAGCACCGCACGAAGGGGAGATGCGGATTTCAATGGAACGAAGCTGATCAAACAGCTTCATAAAGTTAGAAGGAAAATATGAACATGGGGAGATCGGTTTAGAGAAAGAGAAAAACAGCGGTTGAAGGGATGACTGTATCGTCGGTGTTCGGGAGGGTCGGACTTGGGGGTATTAGCATTGAAGGGGTCTCCATGAATAAGTTGAGAGGCCGGGCAGGTGCCTCTTTTCAAGTCAATGCATCTCGACCCCCGGCCGTACGGTATTTGCGTCTGTGCTGAATCGTCAGTCCCTCCGTGTGCTCAATCTTCGAGGACATCGGTGTTGAAGTGAGTTACTGGGGGAGGAGGGCGATTGAAAAGTACTGATTGTATTAACAAACATCAGATGCCTAATGTGGATTATGTTTACCACATACTTCTGATTCTTATTCAGGTAGTTCACATAGTGCATTCCTTCGGATCGTATGACTATTTGCACACCAGACTTGGTCTGACCCTAAAATGCAGTGGTTCGCAACCATTTCTGAGCACCCATCCCCCTGAGGAGCTGAACACTGTCCAACGCCCAGTACCTTGTGGAGAATGGAGACCAGAAGAAGTTTGTTACAAACCAAAATCAATTTAATACATTTTGAAGAACGATAAAAACAAGTATTTATTGTTTGTTGCACCAATTTTTTTTCTACTGCTAAATTATATCGGAGAAATTATTTATGAAGAAGGATATATCAGTGGGATGATTGTGGTTGGTACCTGAGAGCCATTTTCATGAAGTCAGGTTCTATGTAAGTATTATGAAGGCGCAAGCCTCTTCTTTTCTCGATGTCAAATCGATTTCTTATTTTGGTGGATAGATCTTTCACCTTGCTGAAAGATAGTAAGTAAAGGAAGAGGGGGAGCCATGAAACACTTTTTGATTAGGCTCCGAATCGAGGCGAGCAATGATTCTTCCTGAATCGCTATATTGACCGAAGGATGCAACACCCATTCGGGAATTTGGGAAAAGTCAGAGCGAACTTATCAAAAAAGCTGCGATATTCCAATGAACATTAAACGAGCAGAAGAACGACAACCTACAGCACAGCGCGGAACAAGTCGAACCGTCAAACTGAAAGCATAACATGAGAAACAACACATAAAAATCATTCTCTGAAATTCGCACTGGTCTGTGCGGTTTCACGGTGCGTAGATTCCGAATTAGCAATGTCCATCCGCATGGACGGTATGCAATAAAAGGCCTTAGAATTATTGTGAAATTTTTTTCTTAAGCTCATGGACCTCATTGGCAGTCTAGTTGATAATAAATGCTAGCCAACCCGATAGCCTCACTCCCGTAGATGCTATAGGTGAAAAACTGGGCAAAACGTACTGAAAACATGTTGTTTCCAGGTTTCAACTGACATGGGCAAGTGGGGTAATTTTGGATGCTAAATCGATTAGGATGGCAAATAACTGCAATTTCTGAACCTAAAAGTGACCTATAGGTCATATTAAGAAGAGCGACAAATAATTTTGGTCGCCAAATAGGTTGAAATGAGTCCCAGACCAGCCAAAGCTCATATACTCTGGAAATTTCATTCCAAGACTAGAAACGTCGAAAACTGAAATTTTTAAATACCAGTTTTATTGTTCATTTTCTCAGTTTGAAGACTTGTTAGTGAAAAATTTGCAACATTTTTATCTTCTAATTCGACCACTAAGAGAGTTTTTCCCAAAGTGCCTTCTATGACCTACCAGCAAGCGTCCTCCATTGAAGATACTGTACCGTATAGGCGGTCAACCGTACCTGAGCTTTCCCCGAGAGATTACATCCTTGTCAGAAACGAGATGCGAACTCTATTCTACGGTAACAAAAGAAGATAGGTTCACTTCGCCCTACGCTCTCTATCCTTAAGTATACTAGCAAGGGTACTGCAAACTGCAATGTTAGAATGAGCTGCTCATCAAAAAATTGCTTAACTTTTCATGTGTGAAAAGCTGAGGCTGAATTGAATCAATAACAATAGACTCAAGAAACAAATCTTCCTGTAAGCCGTCAACTCATCTCCTATACTTTTTCATTCGATGCTTGCCTTGGGAAGGGAATACTAAGAACTGTAAAGCCGGAGAAAAAACAGTTGAAGTTGCCGCATTCTGAGAAGGCATATGAACGTTCAGGTATCACATTAAAAAATGAACATGTTTCCTCACACACTACTCTAACACGTTCATACAACAGATCCATAGCTTCAAATATCCTGACAACGAAAAGTTTCCTGATGGTTTTACTTTGGACAAAGGCAAATCAACCAAATATAACCTGTATAACTAAAAATTTCCTCTGTTTTTCATTTCCTTAGTGTTTTAACTGTGATTTTCTGTATTATGCTCTTGTAGAGTAATTTAATTCACATAATATCGTATCATACAACTGTTCGATTATCCACGCAGTTGTTGGTTATTCATGTTAGTCGGCTTACCTAATGGATAATATTAAAATCACGCCAGGAACACGAAGTTATGGACATGAACATAATATGTTTGAATGGTTACGAAGAAGTTGTTCCGGTAATAATAAATCATTGTGTTGAAAATCGTAAACGAGGTTCGTTTGGTCCGAATCTGAAGTCGATATTTGAAACAGCTTGTACCTTTTTATGTCCTACATTGTGTCGAAAACGGTCCTAAATCTGTCCAAATGATCAAGCATAAAACTATGCTAGTTCGAATTCAATCCGATCATTCCATTATACAACGTCGAAATTTCTACTTTAGAATTAGGTAACTAGTAAGATTATATATTACATGTAATGTATACCTTGTATATTTTCAGGTTGTTTCCATGGCTCCAGTTTTGTTCAATCTATTCAAACCGAAAAGATTCGGTTACCGAGATAGGTTACCCACGGTAGGTTACCTGCAACTGGCACTGGAACTATCGAATGTAGACGAATCCTAAACACGGAGAAGAGATCCACCCACGGCCCACCTAATCAACCCATCGCCCTTCTAACCGGGTAGTATCGAAATTGTTGGGCGACCAATAACTTACCACCACTACATTGACCGTCATTATTACTTGCGGATGGTTCGCTCTCATTCCGCTACTACTAGGGACTTATTAATACCGTTATTGATTTATTTTCAACTGTACTTAGTCCGTGTTAACAAAAATGTGCTGTTTACTGTTCAAAAAACTAATCGAATATCTTTCTTGAGCAAAACTAATATCTGTCGGACACAAATTGCCAATTATATCGTCTTGTTTCACTGTATACGCGCAGCAGTACAAGCAGCCAACTAACCGACGTCCTCAACGATTAAGGTAAGTTATGAACTTGATAAATTTTGAAGTTTATCGAAGGTACTACCTCATAAATTCAGTATTCACTCAATTAGATAACCTTGCACCTATTAAATATATTCATTTTACCATAGCTTAAGGTAGTAAAGAACTCAACAATCGTTTAGTTGGGAAGGTTAGATTTGCAATCTTTCTAGCTCACGGAACTACCAACTTCTGAATTTGGAAAAAAAAAACCCTCAGTTCCGTTTCACGTTCTAGACCTTCCTGAACACTTTTGGTTTCTATCTCTATCATATGTCCACTCTTTCCTTTAACGTGCACATCTTTATCGAAGATTACTGTCCCAATTGGCTCGGATGTTTCGGCCTTATGAGTTTCATTTTACACGGATCTAAAGTAATCACTGTGTTGAACTTGGTAAAACTTAAAATTCTTGTTACAAGCGCTACCACTACAGTTTTTTTTTCCGATTCCGATGAATTTCAATGATGTTGCGGGTCGGGATTAGGATGTTCCCCTATAAATCCCATCGTTACCAGCTCGAAGGTAGTTATTATCCTAACATCTTCTAAAATTTGAGAGATATGTGTATACTACCTTCATTCAAATCATTGAATGGAGAACCTATTTAATTGACTGTATCTAGTGTAGTCATTTAGGCTAACTTTTCATCACTGTTTGCAGTTTTCCCTATCTCACATGTTTAAATTGGCTCTGGTACGTACTAAGTCACTCGCGACGAAGTTCTGTGAACCCATTTCAATAAAAACGGAGTAAGATTGAACGTTGTCTATATTTCCACGAAAATAATGAGCACACAGTTAAATCGATTCCGACGATTTGGTCATCATCAGTAACAAACATGAACCATGACCAGTTCATGTTTGTTACCGATAGTGGCCGAACAGTCAAAATCGATTCAACTGCTTAATTGATTATTTTCGTGGAAGTATAGACAACGTTGTGTCTTACTTCGTTTTTATTGGCCCCAGTCGTAATGATTACCAGACAAAATGAAAAACGTGCCTCCAAGTTCACTTGAAAACATCCACATTTGATGATTGAATTCAGTAAGGTAAAAGCACCAAAGGCCTCTCCAGTGGCGGAAGGGTTTAGTACATATCATTGCACAAATAGTGCAGTCGCATAAGTTGTGGATACTGTGAACGTGTATTGGATGGTACATCTTGCTTGTGGCACACAGAAACAATGAACAGCCATTTAATGTAACTTTCTTGTAGGTGAGGGGAGGGGGGACCTTGTATCACCTTCCTGAAAACACTTGAAATCCTCCTAGAGCCAAAGCAAATAGTGCTGCTAAATCGCTGAATGGTTCTCACGATAAGGAAGCCGAAAAATTCATGCATTGTGATCAGTGTTTTGCTAACTTACATGAAAAGGCCCTGAAAAAAAAAAAAAAAAAAACGATTAGTTTTTCAAGTGTCCGCCACTGGAGAGGTGTCCGCCTTTGGTGCTTTTACCTGAATTAATTATTCAGATCTTGGAGATGGTCCTGGGATTGAAAAATTATTGATGGAAGATATGAACTGGCACATAACTTGTTGCCTTGACGTTAGCAAAACACTGATCACAATGCATGCATTTTTCCGGCTTTCTTATCGTTATAACCACTCAGCAATTAAGCAGCACTATTTGCTTTGGTTTAAGCAAAGGAGGATTTCAAGTATTTTCAGTAAGGTGACGCAATGTCCCCCCTCCCCTCACCTAGAAGAAAGTTACATTAAATGGCTGTTCATTGTTTCTGTGTGCCACAAGCAAGATGTACTACCCAATATCTGTACACAGTATCCACAACTTATGTGACTGCACTATTTGTGCAATGATATGTACTAAACCCTATTAACACATTTCAAAGATCTCGCAATAATTTCATAGGTACGAGGGAGCTAAGTGTCTCAGCCCAATAAGCAAACAAATTTCTGTTGTACCTGCGTATCTTAACACGTTTTGTAACACTAGAGCGAAACTTCCGCGTTATAATTTCATGTATCATCAGGGCGTTTACTGAGTGTTAATAGCAGTACCTACGTAAGTTGTAAGGGATGGTTTATCTCACCCAAACGATCGCCGGAATGAGCCAAAAGGGGAAGACGACATAGCGTACACAGCAGCAGAGGGAGCGTCCCCCATCGTTCGAGGGTAGATAAGACCTAAGAACTCCAACTGCCATCTTCAAACGGCACTTCAGCTTCTGTGATCTCGGGCTCTAATTGATAAATCTTATCAGTGAACTCGAATTCGTACAAGGTCACTATTGTGTTCATAATTTCCTGTTAAATGAAGCTCTTTTTATTAATTACTTATTTGGACTAGGTGGTGAGCGCCTTCTTGTAACAATATTCAGCTATGGAGTTTCCAAAGATATGAGGAATAGGGACTTCTCATTCGTTACTGTTTTGAAAAGTATGGGGCACGTCGAATTCTACTACTCCTAAGTATATGACGATGCATCGAGAGTGTAGTGCCATCAACGTGTACCTATTTCTCTTAAAACTTCACTTCAGTTACTTGGAACGCTCAAGCAAGCGCTGCATATCATTACATAAAGGTTAATCATTTTTCTATTAGAATAAATCTTATACGCAAATCAATGAGCTGTGTTTAAGAGTATTAGACGCATTCTGTGGCACATTATTCAAACTCAGCGCTTCCGTCCCTTGTAATTGTAATCTAGGTGCTTTGAAAACAGCTTAATTTGTACTTTACCTCCTTAGAGTTATTGGAAAAGAAGAATAATATAAGAAGAAGAATATTTTATTGGCAAA
This sequence comes from Creontiades dilutus, assembly GCA_031894815.1. Lineage (NCBI taxonomy): Eukaryota > Metazoa > Arthropoda > Insecta > Hemiptera > Miridae > Creontiades > Creontiades dilutus. The sequence continues at coordinate 2,229,539 of JAVIWC010004007.1, forward strand.
AAACTTCATAAAATAATAACAAAAGAAATCTATAAGTACATGTTGTTTGATAATTTTATCCATAAAATAATGTGCTCACCACTTTTGAAAAAGTATGGGAAACTTAGAACAAAATTTATCTATTATTATTATTATTATCTTTAAATTAATTAATTTGTTTTCCCCAATTTGAGAATAGTCAAAGACTTGTGGCCTGCGGTGGAGTCAATCGCTCAAAAGAAACAATACAAAACCATATTTGTTTATTCGAGCACATAAAAAAATAATGAAACAAAAATTATCAATAATGAAAAAATAATAATCAGTTAATGGAAAATCAATGGAGATACAAGATGAATGAAACGGAGAGAGATAGAGAGGAGGATAATAGCAAATAGTTCCTTAAACTAAAGAATAGGAGGAATAGCTTGATTGTAGAGAATTATGAAACAGTCAAATTATTATTAGCAATTTTTGCTAAAAGGGTTTTAAAATCATTTTCCCCCTTATATTTTTAAGATTAACATTATATTTCCAGAGCAAATACAGAGCATTAACATTAGAGTTGCGTTTATAAAATTCTGTATTCACCCTAGGAAGAGAGATGTTTGAGTTCATTGCATTTCTTGTATATGAAAGGTTACTTACATGTTCTCTACCTATCCCACAAATGTAGCCACATAAAGAATAAGCCACAAGGTTTACAGCTGATCAGTGTGTATCCACACCTTGAAATAGACTTCTAGATGTCCCAAAGACGATAGGGTTGCATAAATACACCTTCATGAGCATCCACCTCTACTAGTCCCTCTAAACAAAACAAAAGCCCATGTCCATATACCTAAATTGGTGCAAATTGAAGCAAAAGGTTGGGAGAAATTTACCATAGCCTAAGTAAATGTTGATGCAGAACCTTTGTTAGCTGGAACTTTTCTGTTTTAGGTAAGAATCATGTTCTTGGCTCTTGAATGCACAACTTCGTTCTTCCACAACAGTGAATGTAGAGTAAGTGAAGATGAGTCAATGAAAAATCGTCTACCTATTTGTGAAATGGGTGCTTATAACTAAAGATAAACGGGCACTCTCTTAATACCAAATGATTAAAATACTATTCACGATGTTTTGTGAAGAAAGAACTCGTTTCCACGGAAACCCCTCCCTAAAATTTGCATCTCCTCGCTCCATTCCTTTTGTACAGCGAAGAAAACGGGGAATCAATCTCTGGAAACAAGACTGCCGGATGAAGGGCGAGTTAATGAAGAAATTAGAAAAGCAGTAAAATCGCTTTGTAATTCCACGGACCGACCGTCAAAACACAAAGGGCCATTCAAATGATCCCTTATCCCCTCCCCGCCGCACACCGGTTCTCTGCTCCCCTTTCAAGGAAGCGGCAAATTGTGAAATGAGCCTTAAATTTATACAGGGAAACCTTTCCCTGCTGGCCGAGCCTGTTTTCCTCTCAATAGGCAGAACCCGCACAAAAGGGCGGCGGAGGCGGGGAAGTCTGGGATTGAGGCGCGGAGCAACTGTAGTGACCATCTGAAATGCAAATATTTTCCCTCTCCGACAAAGGGCACTTCTGTTCGCAGCCTAATTACGAGCCCTTCCGCGGGTTCTTCTCTTTCGTCCGTTTCCCTATTCATCGCCTCGTCCTTTTTCGCCTCCCTTTCGGAGTTTTCCTCGGTTCCTCGCCGCCCTTCGTTGTCCGGGACGTTCCGCGGTTGTAGCGAGAGCCCTTTTTCCGCCCTTGACGGCATACAGAGGGTGAATAGAGCGCGCCATTCATCCGCACATTGTGTTTCTAGGGGTTCATTATCCTTTCTATATCCTTTTTCTCGAGTAAAGGTTGAGCTTGGCTTGGGAAAGTTCCCTCTCAGTACCATTCAGGCTGGTTAATCGTTACAAACATCATGTTAAAAGTTACATGTTTCACATTATCAAAGACACTCATAAAATGTCACACACACGCATTCAGATACATAACTGAATCCCAATACGACACAGTTAGGTGTATAAGAAAATGGAATATAGCCAAAAACAACGTACAGCTCGATGAAGCAAATGGAGTTTAGCTATTAGAGCGATAGTAGTTTAGTATATGCGATATGGTATAGGCCTTGTCTACAGCTACAAGAGCTTAGGGTGGGAAACACTTTAACCACGAAAATGAACCAAAGTCAGAGGAGGAAAAATGGCTGATGTGGGTGGTCTCATACTATTCTATGAAGGTACGTTCCTCATTAATGAACACAAAAACATTAGTGTGGCATGAAACGTCTAAGTATTGATGTAAAAGTCTGTTACTACGCAATAGGACTCCATTTGGGGTATAGCCCGGTGGTTCACATCCTTTTTTTAACAACCCCCCCCCCCCCTCCAACTTTGTTCTATGTAATCACTATGTATAATTTAATGTAAATTCAAACTTTTGATTAGGTTTTAGGTAGTTACCTAATTAAAATCTTTCATAGCTCATTCATTTTTATCGTTAGCCTAATGTGACTTTTGACTTTGTGTTTTCGGACACTAATTTTGCCATGTTAAATCCTTAAATCACTTTCGACATTAAGGCGGTTTCGGGACTTAGGTTTTAATACCAAATTGTGTGAAAATCCCAATTCACATAGATTGACAGTGGAAAAGTGCGCGTTTCAACGCCTCCGTAGAAATATTAGGATAGGTAGCCTCCAAACATTGCTTCTTAAAGGCCATCTTCGCAGTCTAATCGCTTTGCAAGTCTATCGGCTTTTTCCTGAATTTATGCTGGAAGTGACTCCATAATAATAGTGAACGGGGTTGTCACCATGGTTGTGAGCCGGCTGTGTTTATTTCAGGAAATAGCAGTCAAGTTCATCTTGCAACGCATCGAGATATTCACCTGTGGTTTCTTTGCATTCCATGAGTAATTTGTTGGGTGGTTCACCATTGGGGGCCATTTTCGTGTAAATAACCAATCGACACGCCCCCCCCAGGTTGGAAATCTCTTCTCTAACCATTCCGATCCCACTATCGCATTGATGCTTTGGGTCAAAACTGGTGAAATGGTTTTTTTGTGGTTTTAACTTTCATTGGCAACTGGGTGTCATGTCTGATGATGTTGTACGAAAAATCGACTGGACTATGTTTCAGCTCCATAGAAATTCACCCCTAGCTAATAACCACCATTTTTGAACCTATCCCTCGAACCTCACAATGACACGAGCAAACAATAATTATTCAAAATACAATAAGCCCATGAGTTAGAAGTGACAGCGGATTTTACTTTTTTCGTGCCCATTGTACTCAGCCCAAGGAGAAAAAAAGATTTTCAGTGAGTTGTACACAATGTCTTAAGGGAGAGCTTGAATAAGCCCGATCTGCTGCGAGCCACGTTGTCAATCATTCAGTTAACAATGCCGCTGCATGAAAGCTCTTTGCCATCGTTGGCTACCCTTCGGGGGAAACTAGGAGAAAACCACTCATAGAAAATTCAACTTTTTCCCTTAAAGTCTGGAAAAGAGATAGAAAAAAGCACTGTTATATGTATATAGATATATTTCTTTCTTTTTCCTACGCCCGGTAGAGCGAAATTGGATCCGACTCCGTGGGAGGGCAGAATGAATATTGTACTAGGAGGTGGGCGCTTTGGGGGATTTCCAGGGGTTCTAAAGGCACCTGGACAATATCGAGCACTCGAATGCCTGCTCCGCTATTACGTCCTTTTCATTCTGTTCTAGTTCGGAAGTAGTGGGGGTAAAATGCAGTGTCTTTATTAAAGAACAACGGCTTCCTTCAGTTTGGAATAAGGGACAATAGAAAGCATTCGTTGGTTGAAGGGGCCGTAACATGTAATTTGTTAGCAGTTCAAAGGTGGAATCATACGTTTCTCAAATTGCGGGTGGTTTGGGTCGATAGGTTAGCTAGTAGAGCTATTGCTTTCATGGGGTATTTTGGATGTTGTGCAACCAAAACTCACAAAAACACGAGCATTATTGTTAAATAATGCTGCAAATTCAAGCGTATCGGTTAATTACTATCGTTTTTTTTAATCCCCTTCGAATTTAATCATTTTAAGATTCAAGGTGTGTATTTGAATAATGCCTGATTTTTACTGTCTTTATGAGGTTTGGAGGTCAATTCTAGGTTCAGAAATTGCAATTATTTTCTGTGGGTGAATTTCTGCTGATATGAAACATATCGAAGTCGATTTTGATTCCTACATTAGAAGGAAATGACACCCGACTTGACCCTGTGATTGGAAACCTGAAAAAAAAACGCTGCAAATTCTTTCACTGTTGTTTATTATTCAATTGGCTTGCGTTCTTGATTTGAATTTCTACTAAGCTTTGGAGTGTGCGTGTTTCACAGGTGATGGAGTGATTATTGAATTTCAGGAGGCACACAATTATGATCAACTGAACAATCCAAATAGGGTATTTTGGTTGAGAACGGATTTACGTGCCCTATGCATATCTCCTGAAATTCAATAATCGCTATATCACCTGTGAAACACGCACACTCCAAAGCTTAGTAGAAAATCAAATCATGAACGCAAGCCAATTGAATAATAAACCCCAGTAAAAGAATTTGCAGCGTTTCTTTTTTTTAAATTTTTTTAATGGTAATGCTTTAACCCGTGTATCGGCTACAAAGCCTTTTAGGGGTTCACTCCAGTATCCACATTACTACATCACTACGTCACTAGGTTACTGATATCAACACAGAAACAATAATAAACCAAAAAAAACGCGAATGTTGGCACCATAAATCGGGCCATAGATCGAGAATGGTTTGACCTATGGATCTGGGGAAGGGCTCATTCGATTCCTAATGGAAAGTTCTTCAAAAAAAGTCCAAATTCAGGCCGCCTTGACTTTTTTTGAGGTTTTTAGGGATTTTACAAAACCTTGACAACCCTTAAAGGGCACTTGAAATTAAGTGAGAGAGCTGGCTCAAGAATTGGGGCGTCGCCGGACCAACATGGATTTTTCCTGAAAATTTCAGCTTTTTTGCTTCAGCCGTTTGGGAGAAATCGTGCGTACGGCGGACGGACGGAAAATTTTGTATTGCAGATTCGGATTCTACACCCTTTGAAACGTAAACCATGACATTTTCAGGGGGGGGTTAGAATTTTTTTTTTTCAAGAGCGATTACAATGGTTTATTATTGAATAATAAACCAATAGTAACTGAGTGTGTTCAGCACCCATCTCCTCACACAGCACTTTAAAAAGCATAGATTTTATAGATTTTGCCTTATTAATATTAACTGTTTGTATAACCGTTTGCTGAACTTCATGAAAGGGAGGACTAAGTTCTTTAGCAGCCAGAGCCTCCCGATGTATCATGCAGTGTGTCCGTACAGCATCAGGAGCAATATTTAAACCATATCATCGGCATGTCGTTTGTTCGGAAAAAGATTAAACTAATTGTTACTTAGAAAATGTATTTCCTAACAGAACGCGCCCCCCCTCGGGGTCACACCCTACAGTTTGAGAACCACTGTTATTACCCATATGGCGTTTGGCTGATAAACAGAGCAGATATTGGTAGATATACGCACCTTAAAACCAGTAATGACAAGTGTTGCTATACGAATTGATATTTGCTACTGAAAGCAAAAAACTAGAAACAATAAACTCATTCTGCGTTATTATTTTTGTTTTAATGTTCATTAATTGATTGTGTTCAATTTCGCCACTCCACATGATCACAAGTTCTTACGTACTTATTTTCTGGTCAGTGACTGTTTATTTTGGTTTTCTATTTTCAATATTACGCCTTCAAAATAGCAAGAATGTTTAAAAACCCGATCCCCCTCCCCCCTCCTAAAACTTTGCAACTTTACTTTTTCAAGTGCGTAGATTCAAAATTTGTAACGTCCAAAGGTACGGGACATTTGAAAAAATCGTTTGTTCTTTTGGACAGGGACTCCATTTGGGGTCTAGAAGGTACAAACAATAGACAGACCAATCGCCTCATACAAATAGATGCTAAGGGCCAAAAACGTAGTTTTTCGGTTGTTTCACTGACATAGGTAAGTGGGGTGTCATTTACAGGTAATTTTGGACAAAAAATCGACTCCGATAGATTTCAGATCCGTAGAAACTCACCAGCATCACATAATTTCAATTTTCGATCCTAAAAGTGAGTCTCCAAAATTCGCAATTACAGGAACAATCACGCATTATTGAAAAAATAATAAACCTCCATGTGCTAGAATTGGCAGCGTTTTTTATCACTCAATTGGAACGCATTATCGTTCGTTTCCGCTGTAATTTTGAATCACGGAAGTCTGTTTCATTTCAATTTGATGTCCCTTCGGTGTATTGTTTATTAGTTTATACGTTTGATCCCGGCAAATAAGTAATTAAATAAATGTATTTACTTTATTCGGTGGTATGTGTTATAAGCCCTTCCCGTCCCCCCTGCGGGTTTTGTCCGAAATTTCCTCACAAACACCAATAGTATTATCGCGATAGGATCATTATAACTTGGAGAACCTACCGAACCGTAGCCTTCAGACGCTCCCACCTGAATTCGAAGCTCCACTCGCCGCTATACGAGCTCTTTCCCTCTGATGTAAATGCATTGGAAAAACCTCTCCCCGTTTCAGCACAAAGGCAGAACAATATGGCAAACGATAATAGAGACCTACACGCACATTTTCCCTCACCTTTATAATATATTTCGCCCCGCGCTTCCTTTGTGAAACCGTTGGATGGGTGGGGGCCAGCAAACGCACTTGCTCCCCGCCGCTTCGTTCTATCTTCCTTTCACCTCTGCGAAACTCTTTCTATGCTCTGGTTACAATAGCTGTAATGGTCGTTACCGACGCTAAAGTGTTCCCGGCATTCATCCTGCCATGAAAACTGCGTTATCGAAATGGCCTTCGTTATTACCCGGACGGATTTTGTTTCTTTCATCTCGATGATTTCAACTCACAAAAGAAAACTAGTGTGGAGTAAATGTCGTGTTTTCCAAACGGTTCATGATCGCTATTGATTTAACATTACCGCTCATTCTCTGCCATACTTCATTCGTATGATACTGTCAACATGTGATATACGAACCATACCCACGAATTCATTAATAATATTCACATTTTATGTTTTTAGTCCATTATTTTTAATAATGAACCTTCGTAAATTGTAAGTACCTAATCCTCCCCTTAAAATTTTTCGTTTCTCCTTTCAAGATGGGTAGAATAAAAAATCGAATCCGTCCGTCCGCTGCACAAAGTGGTCATTTCCGCATCAGCGGGACCAAAGGCTAAATAACTACACTTTAAAGACAAATTACATGGTTATCACACAAATAGTTGCCCCTAATGCAATAAATGAATGTTGGAAAAACTCATTAATAATATCAAATTTCACTTATCAATTCCAGTTTTGACTTGTAAAGGACAAATTTTCTCCCTCGGACATACTTCGACTGTTTTGGGATCAATCCCAGTTGATTCAGCTTAAAAAAAACCTTTACAATATTGGTAAATAGCGCATAATGCGTCCAAAGCATTGCGTGGAAGGGCCTCATCGAAAATTAAGTTTTTTTAAAGCCAATGGGGTCAAAATATGAAAATGAAGTTTTGGACAAAGTTAAATTTTGCTGTCAGCTGAACGGAAGACATCCAATTTTCCACAAGTCGATGTTTCAACGACCTTACATAAAAAGGTATTTTAGTGAATGGCGCTCTCACGTAAATAATTTTTTATTTCGTGGAACCAGACAACGTTCACCAATCACTTTCGGTTCTTTCATTGAAGTGGGTTTTTACATCCACGTCTTGGGTGACCTTGTTCTTACATTGAATATTTCGAAAATAAATGGGTTATACAAGCTATTCTGAAGTATTTCAATTTCTTGCAGGATAGAACCGAATTAGCACCTGACGTGATAATTTCGTAGGAAAAAAGGACCTGTTTTGGCAATCAGGAGCTTGATGAAATTTGGATATTCGAATTCGATTCATGGGGTCTTAAGTGACAACTCTGTATGCGGATTTTAAAAATCCCTAGGCTACCTTGATTTTTATGGTTGATTATTATTATTATTATTACCCAATCCTACATTAGCTTACGATGTAAGCCATGGCGTGGTGGTGATCCCAAGTATCAGTATTTGAAGTTTATGTGCAAGCGCCAAATATTCAAACGTTGAGTATTCTCAAACCCCTCTGGTTCTGTAGAGGATTAAGGATTAAGACTCGTTTCAACAGGATGGAGACTAGTAATACATGTTTCTGAAAGGGACTACACTGGAAAAACTTAATTTTTCTATCACCCATATATACGTCATCATTCCTTAATATATAATCCCCAAATTATTAATTAATTAATTTTGAATCCTTCCCTACTTTCATCTTCAATAACTCATCTCATGAACGTCGTTCCCATCGCTCAACTACCAGTACACGTTTTATTTTTTAATAGCCCATCGTCGATTTCGGTAGAGCACCGGGACACAGAAGAAAGTTTTTCGAAAACGACCTGATTGAGGCTTTCAATAATTAGAGTGGAGGGCCACCTACAAGAATCACCTGCCTCTCGGAGGGTCTAAGGTTAATGAATTCACCTTTCGGTCATATCTCGGTAATTAAATCTCGGCTCGGACGCACCCCCTTCCCCTTCACCACCCCCCATCTCAACCTATTTGGCCTCAATCAGTTGCTCATACAAGTCGCATTTTCGAATGTCCACTCCGAGAGGTCCAACGTTTCAGGTGACGCAACGAGGTTTCAAAGGTTCAGGGATCGGACGCCCAATTATTTCGATATTCATAAGCCCCCTTCACGGGTCAACGGACCACTGATGAGCTTCAGAAACAAATCCGGCTAATTATTTCGGGGGCGATAGAAATCGAGATGAAATCCGATCATTCGGACGGAGAGTTTGAATCCTTCCAGCACTGAAACAAGAGATGGGAACATTTGATACAGCAACACTTTTCCCTTTCGTACACACTTCGGTTCCTCGATTGCTCTTTTGCATGAGCAAATAATACGATCAAACATCATTTTCCCATTGCTTAATCAACAAATTTTGTCATTTCTAGTTCTAATTTCCCTCAGCCAAAAGAACCCACTTCGGATTGTTGAAAGCTTATTTCAAATAATGTAACTGTAACTTCCATTCATACGGGCATATATTGGGTACAAGGAAGCTAATTCCCATACTGAAGTATATTGCTAAGATAATTGCTCGTCTAGGATTAATCACGCCCCTTAACTGCACGAATGGCCTCCTCCTTTAGTATGTATGCATTCCTGAACTTCAGATCTGCATTAACAAAACCGCTACCGAAGCAACTGAGCTACGCTCCAGAATAGTAAACTGTTGGGAACTGCATGACGAAGCAGACCACCAATAGCTCCCAGACAGACAATCTGTAACTAATCTAGGTAGGCAGGATTTGTATTATAACGTTGCTACTAGAACGTATCTGTTGAGTGGTACAGTCTCGTTACTTTGAATTCTCGTCAATTAGGGAGACAATGGTTGATAATGGTGATATATTTCCATTTTATTTTGGTAGAACTAAACTTTATTATTTAGGTCACAGAATGCCAACGACCGCTTGGCGTTTTTGAGGGACAGGCAAGTAGATCTGTGTGAGGGACCTTACTTTTGAGTGGCTTCCACGAATCCATCTACATCATGGGAATGTCTCGGTTGATTAACAATGTTTTTTTTCCACGCACCCATCTTGATTATGGGCCACAGATTCAATTTTCAATTTTCTGGAGAGTAAAGCCTTCTCAAACATGTTGAAGTGTGATTTCTACACAATCAACTGTTTGTTTATTGTGGATTGTAACGATATTTGAGAAGAATGTAGTCAAGTATCAAAAACGTCTGTGCTACTACAGCGGACTAATGGTGGGTCTTGATGATTTCCTCGGTTTCCTCACCCTTCTTGAGATGCACCCTGTTTCCCCGTTCTATACAGAAACTGAACAATATTCACAATACCTGCACAATAGTTGCGCTGAGCAATTCGCCCCCTCCTCCGTTGCAAGACAGAGTTTGCATTCCTCCTGTCAAACCCTCAAAGGATTCTGAGCAGACCGCAGTCGATGTCGCAGCATGACGGACTGGGGGATCTTGATGAGGGGAGAGCTTTCTGAACATCAAACTCTCGTACATCAAACACGGATTTTGAGGGGTGAGCGCATATCTTGCGCGACAAAGATTACGCTCACGGATAAACCGAGTGCGGAAATTCCAATATGATTCGACCGAAATGTCAAACGCTCCTTTCCAATGCATACCAACTTGGACCCCCATGAATATTTTGAGTCTCAAATTGGAACCCTCCAGGTCAAAGCAGATCGACTATCCCGAACTCATATCAAAACTCAACTTTCATCTAGTTTGTTGCTTTCGAAATCTACTTACCTCCCGTATACATTCTCTTGAACAAAATAGCTTCAAAAATCAACAAATAATGAAAAAACAACTTTTTTGCAAACCATGGAAGCGAAAGATGTAACCAGATTTTCATCTGATGACTTTAACTCTGGTTTAGAAATGTGTAGCCGACGACATATAAACTGTTAAAGAACTTTTAAAGGGTTTAGAGAGGGCATACGTAGCTGCTTAAACACCCACCCACCTTATTAAAATTAGCATTTCTACTAACAGGATAGCAGATCTTTTTTATTAGTTGTAGAACCGACTGTATGTTGAGCATATTGTTTGGAATATCCGGTACACTCCCTCACCAGGGATTCAGTACTTCGCTGCCATAATATGGTTATAAACAACCTTTTTAATCTAGATTCCATTTTCGGTGACTAAAGCAACCGACGGTAATGGTGTTAATGACTTAATTTTTGCATTTGTAGTTACCGCCAATATTTGATTATACTTTTATGACCTAGTAAAGTATTATATGACACCCGATACAAAAATTTTTAGAGTAGACCGTATGAACCCTGCAACAAAAGGAAAACTATAACAAAGTGACCACATTCCAAGTATTATTTCCTGTTTATATTGTAACCGCTTTATTTATAAATTGGAAGGATTAACAAATTTTAAATCGTAATCTACCATCAAATATATTATTGATCTAATAAAGATCTTCAGAGGAGAGAACGGATGAAAGTACAGCCACGCAAAGTGATTCAACTTGTAGCATCACTAGCGTTTAAAATATATGAATAATCCTTTTATTCTCAAAGTTTTTGACTTTCACATCATCTAATCAGAAATAGTACCCTGCGTGGTTGTTGCTGCGTGGTTGATTGAAAATCATACCGAGATGGTGGGCGCGTAGCTGGTCCAGGCTTTTGAGCCACGTATCGTAACTTTGGAACCAATAGTGGAAGGGACAAATTTAGCAAAGCATAAAAAATACAAAAGAAAAACTTAGGCTCGAAATTTACGTAGACCACTTACCTGGATGCGTGGTGGCGAGTTTCTGAAGAAAATCTCGAAGAGGCCTGGTGATCAAAATTTCCGAGCCAACGTATTTTGAAATTGAACAATTTAGCAAACGAAAAATTATGTGATGAATCGCACTATTGGGGAACTCGCTAATCGGTGAAAACTTGTTTTGGTAAGCGGGGAGGACAGGTGCAGTCCACGTATGTAGGATGTCTTTCTAGTACTGATTCTAGTAGTCATTACCTTCTATCAGGACATAATCTATTCCCGATTAGACACATTCGCCCCTCCTATCGGTGGCTTTGTGTATCACACTCAAATGTAGCGATTTAAGGAGTTTCCTCTAAATAGTTACAGAGAAATTCTTCGGATAGCAGAATTTTCGAAACAGGATTTATATGATTTTCGAAATCCACTTACCTTTGAACATGAATCATCAAATTTTGATGAGTGAGAGGGGGTTGATTTTGGTTTATTACAACATTTTTTAGCAAACATTGGTTACAACTCCCTTCAAACTTTGGCACTTTACGTCTGAGGGTGTAGATCTGCAGTGTTCTTCCGCCGTGTGGGCCATGAAAGGTCTTACACTTGATGTAGATATTCCGTTCTATCGTTCATGGACGTCTAGTCACACACATAACTAGCGGTCTGGTTCTTCATAACTTCAGCTCGATCACCCCAAAGACATAGAGGCTATGGACCAAAAACTGGTGAAATCGTTCGAAAAAACGATTTTTTTACTGACATGGTCAAGTGGAGTGTCATTGCCAAGCAGTTTCAAACTAAAAATCGACACGAATCAGTAGAAATTGACCCATAGCAAAACAAATCGCAATTTCTAAACCTAAAGGTGATGCCATAAACCTCAAAATATCACGAACAATCACGGATCATAGGAAGAAATATTAAACCCGTTAGACGTTAGAATTGGCGGCATTTTTTCCTTAGGTAAATTACAGGAACTCATTTCTTATAGTTGCCATCCAAATGGTCACTTCAAACGGCTTATTAGAGAAGGACGTCATTGACTTCTTTAAATTCGATTACACCAATGAAGAGGTAACATGACCCTGATAAACGTTGATGAATTCCCCACTCTGACGTAACAAATTGCAGATTGAGAACAAGAGGGCTCCGCCTCAAAGGGTGAAACGAGTGGATTCCAACGCGGTTTCGTCTTGTAAGAAAAATTCACCTTGGTAATAGATTCCGAACAGCCAGATATCCATCTGCGTCTGCACCTTTGACACTCTAACAAATGCTCTCGAGTTTAAAAAGAATTAGCTCCCGCCGAACCCCCCTTCGCAGAGCCTGCATGAGTCAGATAGGCAAAAACGGTCTGAAGCTAATATTCCGACGTTCCTCCAGGCCTTATAACTAATGCAGTGTCGTTATAGGATTTTTTTCCTTAATACAAACTATATTGCAGTCAGCCCTCCGAAACCGCACTTCTAAATTACGCTCACCCTCCTCCTGGCTCCTCAAAACGATTTTTCTTTTGGCCTTTCTATTTTTGCACAAATTGCATTCAACTAACAAGAAACGACCGCAGGGATTCCATAGACATCACCCCTCCTGATCATTTAATGAACGGGCTTGTAATAAATGGGCGGTTATCGAATGCACTTATATTAATTTTTTTTCCTTCCTTCAACTCCTTTCCTTGAATTTTGAAGGCGGAAAATTGAATTAAGATCATTTATACTCATTTTGAGGACGATGAGTCGCTCAACCGTTCGCTCAGGAAGGTTCCGGCAGGAAATGAAGCGATGAGGGTGGATCGCTCCAGCTTTTCTCCTGGGCGTCAGTCGTGATTATGAAAGTAGAAGCTTAATAATGATGAATAGACAATTATAATGGGCAGCGAACTACCGCAATTGCCGCTCTTTTATAATATTTAGGTACCTAATGGATTTCAGAGTGAGAGAACGGTATAGGAGGCCCTTCTACCAGACGGACTTTGTTTTCATTTTAATGTTACCTCGCTTCATCATGATAAATAACGATTTGATTAATAGCAATTTTAAGTTGTTCCCGGGATCACGCTTTCAAACAAATACATCTTCCAAGTTTGATGGGCAAAAAAGCATCCTCATTATTCACTATAACAGAGTAGATCTACTTTATTTCAAAACTGTAAAAACGTGGAGTTGAATTTATTCGAAACCGTTCATATTACATATTACTCAGTTTACCAACTATCTACGGTAACTGAATAGTTCTAGTGATACCGTTTGATTGAAGTTTTAAGATCATTTAGAACCCACTAAACCAATTTTAGATTTCCCAACATTTTGTGCGTATAAAAGACGGTTATACACTTGATCACGTTGTAATGTCCGTTTCCTGGTTTGATTGAATCATGATTAAAATCAATGTAAAATCAACTTCTTGAGAGGAGAACACTCTCTTTCAGGGGCAAAAACATTCAGTTAGAAAACTCTTTAGTAATTTGTCTTTTCTTTGAATACAAATTCAAGGAACGACGATTGAGCGCGTTTTTGAATGTGTGCCTGAAAACTAGACGATTGACTTGTGGACTAACACGACCTTTTATCGCTACCTATTAGGAATCCGGCAGGAACACACGGAGATCGGATGATTGTTAACCACCTCTGAACTATCTACATTCAAAGAGATCCTTCATTTTAGAGGCAGGTTTTCAGATAGGCAGACCGGTTTCGCCCATAAAAAATGAAGTTTTCCGGAGGAAAAAGATGAATTTTATTCATAAATTTATCGAAATACCCTCAAATGAGGAAAAGGATATGTGATTCAGTGTGAAAATTATTATGTTTCACAATCTGGTATTTTGTAAACTCGCATTTTGGCGGAGTTTTGGGGTTAGCGCATCTTCCCCCCCCCCCCCCTTTTTAGTTAACTTTATTTGTGGTTTCATGTTTCAGTTTTCCTTGAATCTCTCTATCGAGTTTAACTTGAAACTTGTTTATGAAGTTCTTGTCCAATGACAAGCCTCACTAGTTAATTATAATATATAATTAATATGTATGTAATGAATAAATAGATAAGGATATTTTACAACAATAACTATTTCTGAGGGAGCTGGTAACAATAGGGGGAAGTGAGGAACAACATGTTTTCAAGTAGTAATGATATCACTTGGCCCTTTACTTTTTAATCGCCGCCTGTTACGTTCTGGAGGAGGAGAGAGTGCTATGGCTCGGAGATTTGCATTTTCATGGGTGATGAGTGTCTGGTGTAGCTTGTTATAGAAGACTGCGATTGTTTCCTGTACTCCCAGGTTGTCCAAACCACGATGAAGAGCTTCATGTCTGACGAACCATTGGTCATCATTCTTAGTCATTTATTTTGTAAGCGCATCTTTGAGCCACGTTTTCGGGGAACTGGTGGACATATAAATACAATGCTCGAGCTTATCACAGAAACTTTCCTTTTACCACTATTAAGGGCTTCGCAGTAAATCTTTTCGAATGTGACACCTTTCAAGCGATTCACTTCAACTCGGAGTTACCGAGAACTGTTTCATTTTCTCACCGTCCGGAGTTGGAACGAAAGGTCGTCGAGATTCGAACCTACCAACTATGAATCGATTGAAAGAACTCTGAAATGGTCAGCCACTATGATCCGTAGATGAGAAATTTTCTTCATGAAAATTCGGTTAGAGGTGCGTTGTAGGGCAATGTATTTGTATGTTGTTTTCCCAGCTGACGGCCTGGTCTCCTCGATCATCGTATGGTAGGGCGGATATTGTTTGGTTTATTTTCAATGTCATTAATAAGCCCTTATAGCAAACATTTTTCTGTAACATCCACCCCTCCACTTTCTTCATTCAAGTTTCAAGGCGCTTAGTTTCCAAATATCCAATGTCTGACCGCCGACCAAAATCGCTTATCAGCCAAAAACGGGAAAAAACATAATTTTTCGAGGTTTTTGCTGACATAGGAAAGTGCGTTGCCATTACTTTAGTAATTTTGGAGGAAAAATCTACTAATGTGTAATTTTCAGATGCGTAGAAACTGACCCATAACAAATAATTGCAATTTCTGAACCTGAAAGTGATCAACCAAAACCTCATGCATTCTTAAACAAAATAATAAACCCAATCAACCCAATCTAGTGGATATGAATCAGGTAACGGCTTATAAAATCGATCATGGTGACATTAATGACTGCTCAAACGGATGGTTGATTCGCGTGTGGAGATGGAACCGAATGATGATGAGTAGGAGGGAGTGCAGTTAAGGGTTCGGGAATATAATCCACCTCAGAACTAACTATAGGTAACATAAACATGTTGGTTGGTAATTCGTGTTACTGATATTATACCAATGACTAATGTTCGGGCTAAGATGAAAATCAGACAGCGGACATTTCTAAAAATTAATACTCTAGTTTAGACTTCGAAAAACGTAACACTGCGTGTATAAATTTTCTTCATTACATTCTATGCTACGCTTAATACCCATCAAATTTACGAACTCTGCATAGGAATCCGCTTAGGGAACTTACAAAGCGTTCTTTGGTTTCAACTGTTTGCTTAGTGAACAGTTCCAGAATCCGGATGAAGAATACGTTATTTTGCCTGATAATAAAAATTGTGAGCAGTGATTCCCCTTAAGAAGAACATTTACACCCTAACCGGTACGTTTCTTGAAATCTCACCTCACCCCTCCATATCTTCCAATGGTACTCTAAATGCCACAAAAGAGAGATCTTTCAACTAGTACATAGATTAAGACAAAATTAGCCACTAGGGTCCTTCATGTGGTCATTGTGCCTCCATACCTTGTAATTTAACTTCAAGATGTCCTAAAGGCAGTTGGGTGACATCGTTTCGAATATAGCTCCGTGAACAGCAACCTTTATTAGGCCCATTGTTGGAAACAAAAGCTGATATCAAAACTAATAGCTAACGAAGCTCTGCACGCGAGGCCTTGGGTCAATCCATATTCTTAACTTGTTACGTTCAAAAGCTCTCGAGTTAACTCAAATCATCATGCTAAAACAACGGACCCCGACTGGAAAAGCTTGGGCAGGAATGTAATATTGCATGGGTTTTTCGCTAGTAGGTACTCAATGCTCAAAGATTGTTTTTATCTATGAATTCATTCATTCATACTCAATACTCAAAGATTGTTTTCATCTATCTACCTACTTCTTTGTATGAATGTTTCTAACAGACGGCTAAACTGCCGAACCGATTTTGACGGAAGGAGTCATAAAATAATCAGCAAGTTCCGGTGCACAACATAGGCGAGATCATAACTTCCAAAACATACTTCTACTTCATAATTGGCTCAACCCTTAACAACCTATCTATATGGTTCCCAAACTTTTGTTATTATGAATGCTAACAGTCAGTTTGTTTGGTGTGGAAAAGGTGCAACAACTGGAGAAGCCTTTTCAGGTATCTATGGATGTCATGAGTGAACCTTGGATTGCATTCTTGCTGGTGAAGGACGGGAAGCTGATATTTCGTTAGAAGCATGGGTTACCTGAGAGGCCTTATATATAACACTCAAAGTTTAATTCCATGAATCCCAATAGATAATAACTGTAGCACTGACTTTGGTGGGTGCAGTCGTGAAATTATCATCAAGCTCTGGGTCTCAGCATAGGCTGGGTCAGAACCTCCTACCAACCTTCTACTTCATAACATCGCTACCCTTCCCAACCGTTTGTTTGGTTCCTGCACTTCTGCTTTTATAGTTGCAAACAGACAGTTTGGTAGTGGTGGGAAAACGCGACCACTGTATAAGCCTAGATACCCTTCAAAATCAGCAGCAGCACTGCTACGTGTGTTTCGAGGGAAGCATAAGTTATATTATTGATAGATGATGGACGGGAAGTCGATATTTCTTGTTAAACACAGGTTTCCTGCTAGTGGGTAGTAATATAGAGATCAACAGTTAGATTACATCATAAATCTCAATACTATTACACGTATACATTGTATGGGCAGGTACAGCATTACAAAAGACTTGGAGTCCCAATGAATGGATTTCGAAATATATTATTATCATCAACTTGTTCCACTCATCTCTTTCAGGATGATTAATAACAAGACCCACTCTCATTGGGCGCCAGCTACTAAATAATTGGTGGTTTTGATCATTCTCAACATGTTTTCTTTCTTTTGTGTCATCCACGACCACCTGTCATCGGATGAGAGAACGTCTCAATTAAAATATTCCCACCCTTGGAAAAAATTGATACGCCCTGATTGGTATTCATCCGAGTCCTCCCTCCCCCCTAACCTGACGATATGTGGAAGATAACGTTACAATCTTCTGATCGTTAATGGCCTGTGGAGCGATAGTATATCCCTCTTTCGTTTGGGCGAGAGTACGAACGCGGTCTTTTATTTAGTTAGCGTGGGCCGCGCCTGGGGTATTCAGTTTCAATCGGTACCCTTCTACATATCAGTTATATAGGGCAGGAACCGAAGGTGTGGATTCCCATTTCCCACGAACGAGAAACTGCTCATTCCACAGGATTAAACGCTGATACGATGTTCGAATCAAATCAACGACTGCAAACAGTCAGTTTACTTGTAACAACATAATTTTAGTAGAGATCGGGCAGCTGTGCTCCAAGTTTTGAAATAAAACTTGACCCTCCAACCCTGAGGCGCTGATTTTGCAGTGCTGCCCGGGACGAAACTTGAATGTAATGGCACTTTTGTTCCT
Source organism: Creontiades dilutus (assembly GCA_031894815.1). Lineage (NCBI taxonomy): Eukaryota > Metazoa > Arthropoda > Insecta > Hemiptera > Miridae > Creontiades > Creontiades dilutus. The sequence goes on from JAVIWC010004007.1 coordinate 2,247,563, forward strand.
GAATACAAGGGGAGTAATGTAGTAACTAGCCAATTAGATGATAGGGTCTTTCATAGATGTGAACAATTCTCTCTTCCCAAACGTTAGAACTGCCGCAACTGAGGGTTTACCGGAAGCATTTCAGCTTCCAGGCATCGTATGAGTGTTGCGGGATAATCTTTTCAATCTTGAAAGGTGCAACAACAGCATTCTATCACCTCATTGTAATTTGTTTCGGAGAATCATCTATAATCTTCCTTTTGGCAGAAAGCGTTATTTCTTCGTCCACTTCGTTTGTTAGCTCATCATGCTTTGGAGCCTTGCATTATTCAAAGTTGGTGCTTCTGATTAACAGATAGATAGATGAGTCAGTCAATCAATAAAATTGGTACAAATACATACATCTGCATGCATCACTGTATGTAATGTGTTTGCAACCAAAATAATAGTGTGATTGCACATTAATAGTTGAGTAACAGAGTGTGTTGTAATATCAGAGTGTGCTGACGCCTGTCACAGATCAGCAAGATGGCCCAGGGCGCTCCCTACGTGTCCGAACAGCAGCACGTCCTCCTCGCAGAGATCGTTGACCACTTTCAGAACAAAGTGACTCGCGACATGGCCGAGATGAGCGATCACATCGTGAACGCCCTCAACGCCTCAAACAAAGCGATGAGTGACCAACTGATCTTGACGTCCGCTCAACTTGAAAAACTCCAATGTCTGTCCCGCATTCAACATCTCACGCTCTACACCCACAACATTCTCCTGAAAAAAATCAAACAACCAAAATAACAGTAAATAAAAAAGTAAATGAGAGGTTTTTTTGATGACCCAGGTTAAATATGTTGATTCTCAAAGTATCGCTTAAGTATTTAAAGTAAAACAACCAGCATAATTTGGTCTGGTTTCATAATGTAAATATTCAATATTCAATAAATTAAGATGTCTGAGTCAACATTTTTGTAGCTACCTACCCTTTTGTTTCTGCTCATTTGAATTTCCCAATCTAAAATAGTTACCTTCATATAATTCCCTAAGTTCTCGCGGATTTAGTAAAGTATCGCACAATAATTTTATTAAATCGCATTGAAATTCGTGCATTTTGTGTATTCAGTGCAGAATACCAAAAACAACACAATTTAGCCTCCACTCTGGGCCGAGATATAAATTTTTACAATTCTGAGCGATTTCTTTGGAATATAAATTATAACTTGACTGCATTTGTTAGTCAAACAATCAAAATGTTAGAACATATCAGCATTCTAATGATTTTGAAAACCCTTGCATCAGTAGAAGCAAAATTTTGGAATTTTTTGTTATAAAGAGTAATAGGAGGGCTTGTTCGGTTAAGAACATACTTCAGATGTTTCTAATTGAATTGTGGAAGGGGTTGAATTTAGTTGTCAGTGATAAATCGTTGCCTTGTTCATTTTTCGATCCCGTTTTTAGTGTCATAAAGTTCACTGAATATTTTCCTGCACAATTTTACTCCATAAAAGATTTTCATCCAACGACAATTGGACACAAACATGTAGGGGTTGAAACGATATTTAAATATAATCAAGATGCTCTAAATTTCGATTTAAGAAAACAAAAAAATCTGTTTGGAAATGATTATTTACTAGTTTTTCCTCTTTAAAACTAAAAAGAAAAGATTTTCTTGCATAGCAACTGTTCAAAATCGATTCAAAACCAATTTCATGCATCGAGTTATATTAAAAACAAATTTTTGCATCATTTTCCGCTAGTTCGTACTATTTTTCTATAATGTATTTTTGGTGAATTTTTTACTACTGCCACAATAATTTTTACTTAACTCTGAAATTATTAGAAAAAATTACAGTATTTTTTACAATTTTACAACGCGTTTCGCCTATTTTCATAAGTCCATTTCTGGTGTGAATACTGTCCCTTGCAATAAACCTCAGATATTGAATGGGTAATGGCTGATCCATCCAAGCGCTCCTCATACCTTTAAAATATTCTTGGATTTTTTTTTGTTGGATTAAGAATTGGGTTATTCGTATAAAATATTGAGAAATGTACATAATTATGTTTCAAAAAGTGTCGTAATGTAAAAACCAAACACAGTAACCTCCATGAAATGCAATCATTACTTAACAATATGTTTCAACATACACCGAGAAATCAAGTGAAATTGAAAATCGTGGTCGTTATCGAAATTTAGGGGTTGAGGTGTATGCGATACATTATTCGCGATGTGTTTTATCAACCGGAAAGTGGTGGAGTATGGAAGGGCCGAGTGAAGCACTGAATGCTCTCCTTCTTGATAAAATATGGGTTCAAGAAAAATAATAACTTTCGGATTCGTACTTGTTATAGGGATAGTAGTTTGTACTTATGTAGCTTTACGTTGTTAGTAAACATGTAACCCTCTTTATAACCCGTCTTTCCGAGCCCATCAGTTCGTCCTCCCTCCACTCAATCTGCAACTATCAGTTTAGTTCCATCGTCATTGACTAAACCATCTCCCGTCATTTCGAATGCGTTAATTAATCAAGTCGTTCAGGACTTTTTATTACCTCAAAATCTTGGATGACATAACCTCTCTACTTCCCATTTAAGGTAACCTAGCCTCTCCGCTTTGATAGGGTTTTTTTGATTCTGCAGATTGCCAGGCCGGGATCTTCATCGCCTTCAAGCAAGTACTCGGAATTAGGGCTGAGTCCTAGTTCTTCTTTTTTCCGTATACCTATTTCAATTTCCAAATATTCTTTCCCATTGATTTTTTAAATCCACTAAATTTTTATTTGGTTTGGTCTTGAATTATTTTGAAAATAAAAGATATGTAGGGTAATTCCTATTTTACGGGACAATCGCTGTCCTTCATTGATAAATAATTTTCTGTTCAACTTTTTCCATAAATTATTTTTGTGGATTTTATGTGGTAACTAGTCCTACTCATGGCTGTCATAAACTTCGGCCACTCTTTATTTCACATGCCGGTAATTGATCGAAATGTACCTCCAATCTCATTGTCATGGTCTGTCCGTGAGTCAGAATTTGAACTTAATCCGAAATTTTATCCGCTCAAAGTACGTTTTACCGGAAATGTTGTAACTAGTATTTTTTTAGAATTAGTTACTCGATGTTAGTGCGCTCTCATTGGGACTAACTTTTAGATAAGTAGTCTGTACGAATCAAGTGCTGAAAGTTAGTCCCAAACCTTCTGTCTCATTGTCATGGGTTTGAAGGAATCATTGTAGCTCTCTCAAATGAGGGCATTTTTTTTGGCAATTCAAAGTTTTTTCAGCGTTGGTAACCCTGCCCTTTGAGCGAAAACCATGCTTCCGCCATTTCTATACAGTTGGGGCTCAAAAATGAAGTTAGTACTATGTACGTACATACTTCTCATTGTTATGGGTTCGAGAATCACTATTAATCAATCTTATTAATTTGTTTAGCATTCATTTTGGGCTAGAGATGTAAAAACTCGATTTAATGCAAGATTCAATTTCGATAAGTGTTCATTAGACTCCTAATTGCAGATGGTTAATGTTGATTGCTCATTGTCGTGGCGATTTTAAACTTCATTGTTGTGGCTACCAAAAAAGGCGTCATGGTCGTGGGAGTTTGATATTTGATCCTAAATAAATACCAATAAAAAAATTTGATACTTGTTCTAGCACAAAGTCAGGAAAAACTGAAATCAGATGCCCGCCCACCAACACTTTTGTGAACCGTGATTATTTCGACACTTAATATTGGGTGGTAGTAACTAACTGAATAAATCATCTTGCTTCGACTTGGAATTGAAAACGCTGCAAATTCTTTCACTGGGGTTTATTATTCAATTGGCTTGCGTTCATTAATTTCAGGAGATATGCATGGAGCACGTAAATCTGTTCTCAACCAAGATACCTATTTGGATTGATCAGTTGATCATATTTGTGTGCCTTCTGAAATTCAATAATCGCTCTATCCTGTGAAACGCGCACACTCCTAAGCTTAGTAGAAATTCAAATAATGAACGCAAGCCAATTGAATAACAAACCCCAGTGAAAGAATTTGCAGCGTTTTTTTTATTGAAACACGCACACTCCGAAGCTTAGTACAGATTCAAATCATGAACGCAAGCCAATTGAATAATAAACCCGAGTGAAAGACTACTTATTTACCCCAGTAATAATATTTACCTACATATTATCAGCGTTTCATACATATCATAGTGCTTCAACCCGTGTATCGGCTATAAACTACAAGTATCCACATCGGGTATCAGTTCAGTAACCACATTCACAACAACTCGACGCTATCGGTATCACTAGGTTACAAACAAACAATAATAAACAAAAAAACGCAAATGTTGTCACCATAAATGGGGCCATACATCGGGAATGGTTTGACCTACGGACGTGGGGAGGGGCTCATTCGATTCCTCATGGTATGTTCTTCAAATAGGTAAATATTTAGGCCGATTCGACTTGTTTTGAGGTTTTTAGGGATTTTACAAAACTTTGACAGCCCTTAAAGGGCACTTTAAATTAAGTGAGAGAGCTGGCTAAAGACTTGGGGCGTTGTGGGACCAATATTGAATTTTCCTGAAAATTTCAGATTTTTCGCTCCAGCCGTTTGGGAGAAAACGTGCGTACGGCGTACGGCGGAGATGTTCGCAAACAGGAACTTTCCGGTCCTCGCGGCCACACCCTAGTATCCCTCCGCCTGCCAGCTCCTCTCGGAGAGCGGGCGGTCTCGACCAGTCTTCTCCTGTCGTTCGGGCGTGGCCGTCTCCGGTAGTCTATTGCGTTTCGTGTTCGCGCAAAAAGTGTTTCATCTTCATCTTCCATCTATTCGGAAAATGAATCTTCATGGATCGATACAACGGAATGCGGGAACATGCAAATACACAGGTAAGCACCAATTATTTTCCTACAAAATCTCTAATAAAAAATCATATAGGTCGAGATTAGGTAGTTGCCGCATGTTTAGGAAGTCCCGTGCAATGATTGATCAATAGAAGGATAATAGATTATAATTGGTCTAGGAGAGGTTGTAGGACCAGCTAAGCCCAAGAGGAACAAATAGCATGATACAAATCCGTTCCAGACTTTTCTCAGACCAAATTTGCGGGAAAAAACCAAAGGTTTTCCTTTAGTCGGATTGTACACCTTTTTTCTCTCGAACCATCTCTGTTCTTTAAGTTTTATTATGCACGTATAAATTCGCTAGTGTGATTGTAGCTTACACTACCTCTGAGTTTAACGATTATCCGTAGTTGAACACACACATAACGCTTCGGAACAGGCAGCACATAAAAAATAGTTCCCTGATTATACGTATATATTCCAATTATGTGACAACTATGAGTGTTCCAACTATGAGTTTAACGATTATCCTTAGTCGAACAGATACAAGTAACACTTCGAAACAGCCAACATATCGAAAATAGTTCCCTTATCATACCTATATATTGTAACTAGAGTATTCCCTTAGTGGGCAAACGTGTTCTTAAAGATTAATTATGCACTTATAAATTCACTAGTGTGATCGTGGCACACACTACCCATGAGTTCAACGATTGCCCTTAGTTGAACACACATACACTCATACATTTGAATTGTTTGAAAAGTTGAATGAACTCATACACTTTGAAACAGGCCGCATATAGAAAATAGTTCCCAGATTATAGGTATATATTCCAACTAGACTATTCCCTCCATGTACAAATACGTTCTTGAATATGTATTATGCACGTGTAAATTCACTAGAGTGATAGTTGCTTACACTACTCATGAGTTTATAACTCATAACTCTCTAGCAACAGATTAGTTGACCGAATAGATCACATGACGTTAATTTTTGGGACAGTGCTACTACCCCGACCACCGCGGGGAACTCTGGAGGTTCGCATCTCATCAGTATCTTGGTAGCTATACCATCACCTTATCTTTTCCCTGCTATTTTCCTACTCCCTTTCCGTGCTGCTGCGTACTGTTTCTCCAGTCAGATCAATCAATCAACTGTTTCCTTTGATGGTGAGATTATTACCTATTAATTATTATAGGGTTAGTGGCAGGGATTCCCACAGGGGGGGGGGGGGGGGCTGGCTGTGACGCAGACTGCGTCATTTAAATTCTTGGGGGGGGGGTTCCAGAAAAACTTGGGGGGGGGGGGGGAAGTTGATTGAAACAGTTTTTAACGTGACGACATTCAAAAATATATTACATCACTAGAAAGAACGTAAATAATAATGAACCTAGTAATCAATTTAAAAATGGTTTGTTGTTCCATCTGAAATGTATAAATGACAATGGTAGTGCTCACAACAACCCATGTTGGAGCCAATTACTATGATTTTCCGTTTCGTCTGTTGCCGACTGGGTTTGAATTTTTCTAATTTCCATATAAATCTTCATTTAGTTTTAGATAAAATAAGGGGTGCTTACAAGTGCTTTTCAAAAAAGTTTGTTCTGTGGGAGGGTCGGGGGGGTGCGTCATCAAGTTTGGGGGGGGGGGGGGGCACCCCTGGAGACAACATACCGTCGATATGTACCCGCTATTCTCTTTCACGTGCAGATCTTTCTCAGATGAAGTTCCACATCGGGGAAATCGTCGGAATCCTTTTTCTCCGGAATAACGAAAGTGGCTCCATCAACAGAAACTAAGCCAATTGAGACGAGAGAATTGCGTCGGGAGCCCGGAGGGATGGAGCACGGGAGAGAGATTCATGGAAAAGGGATGAAACAGGAGGGCTAATTGCTTTTCTGTGTGTTCCAATAACGACGCGGACAATAAGGACCTGTTGTACGCGCGAGACAGGGGAAGGACGATCCCCAATCAATTCCCGCATTATTGCTCCGGCCGCCTCCCTCTCCGGCTCGGAAAGATTATTTTTCTACCTTCCTTGCGGATCGGTAGACCGTCGCTGCCACAACACCGGTAACCCCTGGAAAAACACGTTCTTCCACCGTTTCTCTCTGTGTAGTTCGTTTTGTTTTTATTTCTCTTCTCGCCCTCGTCCATCATGACCGCGAGAAGATACGACGTTAAGAAGTTAGAGCTGTGGTATTATCCGTGACCTCCGGCTATTGCAGTTGCTCTCTTCCGCCACCTAATAACCCAATTGCGGTCAATCCATTCATACAATTTATATTCGTCGATTTCAATATTCTCTCTCTCTCTCTCTCTCTCTCTCTCTCTCTCTCTCTCTCTCTCTCTCTCTCTCTCTCTCTCTCTCTCTCTCTCTCTCTCTCTCTCTCTCTCTCTCTCTCTCTCTCTCTCTCTCTCTCTCTCTCTCAAAATTTTAAGACACACAAATACCTTCACAATCAATTTGTATGCATGACCCGAAAGCCGTAAGACAAAACAGAAATTAAGGGAAACATTTGGAAATCCCTAGTCATTGAACGAAAATTTTCAATAGATCTGTCCTTGTTCAAGGAACCAAAATGTATAACGATTTAATTCATAGGTACAATGTAGATTAAAAAACAGACCCATTCGGACAGCCACTTGAGGAATTTTAGGTGCACAGGAGAAAGTGTTTGAAGAATTTAGAACAATTAATTTAATGTGGGTTTTATTTTTTAGTGGACGTGTAAAGGGAAAAAACAGTAAATCTGTAAGTTGAAATTTGATTAGAGTTGGAATTTGGAACAATGATGTTATGATCGAATGATGTGTACAAAATTTGTGATGGAACAAGGTAATTATTTTATATTGATAATCCAATTAGGTACGTTTATTTTTCATTACAATCATGCAATTCACTATAGTACCACTATATTTAATAAACATTGTAAGAGGAACATTGTTTTTTCATATAAAAGAATAGCAGACAGAATAACACGACAGTTTAACCGTTGGTCGGTTGATTTGCTCTCTAATCAGAAAATGCCGACGATTCGAACACATGAGATTATTACTGGCATTTTCATGTCTTTGCTTTGGCACATAAACTGAAAAAACGCAAATTCTTTCACTGGGGTTTATTATTCGAAAATTCATGATTTGAATTTCTTCTAAGCTTTGGAGTGTGCGTGTTTCAATAGAGCGATTATTGAATTTCAGGAGATATGCATAGAGCACTTAAATCGGTTCTCAACCAAAATACCTATTTGGATTGATCAGTTGATCATAATATCAAATATTATTTGCGTGCCTCCTGAAATTCAATAATCGCTCTATCACCTGTGAAACTTGCACACTCCAAAGCTTAGTAGAAATTCAAATCATGACTCATTGAATAATAAACCCTAGTGAAAGAATTTGCAGCGTTTTTTTCAATAGCGATTACAATGGAAAAATATTCTATTTGAAAATGTTAGATTTCGTAAGACGGAGCATGCATATCAGAATGCTTCAACCCGTGTATCGGCTATAAACCCTTTTAGGAGTTCACTCCAGTATCCACATTCACTCCATCACTAGGTTACTGCGATCAAAACAAAACAATAATAAACCAAAATAACTCAAATGTTGGCACCATAAATCGGACCATACATCGGGAATGGTTTGAGCTACGGACCTGGGGAGGGCCTCTTTCGATTCCTCATGGAAAGTTCCTAAAAAAGTCCATATTTAGGCTGCTTCGAATTTTTTTTATGGTTTTAGGGGTTTTACAAAACTTTGACAACCCTTAAAGGGCACTTTAAATTAAGTGAGAGAGTTGGCTAAAGAATTGTGGCGTTGTCGGGCCAATATTGATTTTTCCTGAAAATTTCAGATTTTTTTTTGGAGAGAAATCGTTCGTAACGGCTGATGGAGAAAATTTTTTATTGCAGATTTGGATTCTACACCCTTTGAAACGTAAACCATGAAATTTTCAGGGGGGTTAGATTTTTTTTTTTCTTTTTCAAGAGCGATTAGAATGGTTTATTACTGAATAATAAACCAAAAAATTGACGATGGACAAATCCGCTCCGAAATAGGACGCCCGACGAAACCGTTAATATCGTGAGCGAAAGAAATTGACGATGAGCGAACGAACGTAAACAACCGTCTCTTTTGGACAAGGAGAGTGCACCAAACACTGTAAACATCGCTGAAGAAGTAGAAACACACATGAAAATGTCCCAATGTGTTGCAGACTCGTATGCAAGCATTTGTCAACATCATGGAAGATTTTTAGGCTAACTCCTGGGTTTTTCGGATTCGAATAGGGACACTCACAAAAGGCGGTCTCTCGACTCAATCCTGACCTCTTAGTATGAGGCTCATACTAGTTTCCAGTAACAGGTCCACTACGTCCTATCCACCTACGATCGACAACAGACATCGATTAATTTCATATCTTAATAAATATCGTTAAGATACGTTTACTTTGCCGGATTGAAACATTTAATGAAACCAAGACAATGGCAGCCTATCTGTTCATTCTCTATGGAGTTTGATATGGATTATTGCTTATGTATGATCAGGGAGATTTCTACCGCAAGTGTCATTCCTTCTTTATGTAACTCTTATCGCGCGAGTGCATCCCTTCTTTACGTGGCGTATTCTCGCAATCGATTCTCCCCCTTGGCCACTCCTAACGATTCGATCTTGCTGCGGTGCAAAAATCTTGAAAATTTGATCATGTATAGTGATTGCGATTCCGTGATTGGTATACTTCGGCCCGTGATCGTATTTAGAGCGAAAGTGAACCATCCACTTTTGGAAGAAGTCCGATTTCGTCGAGGAAATGCCACCGGAAGTATTCCAAAGAACAAAAGGTAACCTTTATTTTGAAATGAAAAACCTCAGTTTCAAAAATCAGTGCATTCCTAATAATTAGAATTATTCCATTACCCAATATTTAGTTAATAAGGTTCAATTAGCTAACGCAATGGAAGTATCACTTCAAGCTCTCACAAATTTTAGTATTTAATGAAATAGGTGGTACGTTTTATTGTGACCCGATGTGCGTAATTCAATGATGCTGTTAAGTACGAAGAGATATCACGAGAAGAGATAGAACGTTGAGAACAATAACTCTGTAGGGGGTCTTCCGACTAAATATTGGTTTATCACTATTGATATTAATCCAGTGGCGGAGGGTCCTCTTCCCCGATGTTGATTTGTGGTCAGTAAGTGCTATTCCCAGAGGGCCTCCCATTGTCGTAGTTCGATTTCACGCCTCAACCAGACAGAACCGGCGGGCCGAGTTTGATGATGGTATTTCTCAGGGTATGGACCCCACGTCATAACTGACGATCCCCTCGTCATAGCTGAAGGTTTCGGAGGCTTTATCTCGCGACCGCGGACGGTTGAATATTTCAACGAGGTGTCAACCTTCGAGTTTAGCGTCGCTCTGGGATTCAATTCGCTCCTTTGATGAATTGTCCCGTCAATAAAATTCGTGCAGAGGAAAATATGGCTCGATTTAGTTCGGATCACAGAATCACTAGAATGAATGGGCCCCGTAACCCAAGCTCTACATTTACTACGGGGCATATAAGTTCGTTAGTTTCAGACTTTTGAGCGAATGGATTCGTCAAAAACTCCTAAAAGATATAATTTGTGTTACACGTACGTCACATTGTACAAATTTTATGAGAATGATCATTAACATGATGAAGGGACGACCAGAATGATTATTTTAATAATAGTGCTGTGTTATGTGGCCACTCGCGACACTATTACGTTTATATAAAATTTAAGGCATTCAGAGAAAAATTTGTAGAAATTGGTTTCAAACTAACTGAATTCCAAAGAATTTAAATTACTTGATGTGATTTCAAAACCATCCTAATTTCTCAATTGCTCCAAGTTTTTCATCTTCTTTTCTTCCCATACATTTTTCCACAACTCGCTTTTCTCACATTCCCTTCTAGAACAACCAACTTGACAATTTTTAGACAGGGAAAACACATGGGATCAAATCCAACTCTTCCACCAATCCACTTCGTTTATAATTAGTCCTGGGATGACAAATGTTCAACTTTTAATCGTTCATTGAAACGTTTCTCCATTTTTTAAACTTCTATTCTGTACTCCTTTAACTTCCCTTTCAGCAACAACTTTTTGACCACTTGATGATCTTTTATAAATTGAGAATGAATGAGTTAACTCCTTCAACTAGTGCAAGTTAGCCAACCATCCAAATTAGTTCCGTTTTCACAATTTTCGCAGCTTTTTAAACTTTTCAGGGTTAACTGAGTCAAGTCTTTTTGGATTCGTTTAGACATCATTAAAATATTGTCAGGGACGTGCATGGATGGTTAGGGATGTGTGGAGGTAGTTCAGGTCGTAAACCGTAGGGACTGATATTTTAAATAATGTTTAGCATTTCCTAAAATACTTTTACCGCCTCCAAACCCACATCGTCTACACTGGTCTACAAATAACGTTTGAAAATTTAAAAAACAGCGTATCTAATAATAAAAAATTATTTTATCATAATTTTCAAATTGATAAACTGTTGAAATCCTTTTTAATTATTAACGAGAACCATTAATAATAATCGTATGCATTTATCAGTAGAAAATAGGAAAAGCAATTAAGATCTATAGAAGGAAAAGTATAGCTAAAAATTCAAGAAATGATGGCAATCGTGCATTGTGATAATATTTATATAGCCAACTGTATGAAAAAAAGGTAAATTTGAATTATTTATTTCTTGATTCGCGAACAAATAGTTCGCCAGCGCGGCTCTCCTGCCAAACACGGGCATCTTCCCATGTAGGGGAATAGTTTCTGTAAGTTTGAAATTTATTCATTTTGTAAATATTTAATTATTTGCGAAATACAAATTTTTTCGTTTCATTACAATTTTAGTGAACCCAACTTTTTATTCAAAATACAAGTTTATGGCACTATAATTCTCTCATTCACCTAACGTCAATATAACTCAAAATAAGAAACCTTTTGGTTACGTGCGCCGTCGCCTTTCTTGTATGTTCTCTGTTGCAAAGATTCTATAATCTTTTTCTAATCCAACGAGTTAAAGTGCCAATAATGTTATGGAATAATTCGCTTAATTCGCGGATATGAAGACATCGTGGAAAGTAGCCAACGACGACAGATTTTTATGCTTCCTTCAATTACTGCAGTAAAGGTCGACAGTTATGGAAAAACAACTGTTATTGAGTAACTCTGTTCCTTTTCTTCTTTCCAGTTGAAACTTAGTGCAACGTTAGCAAAGGGAGTCCGAGCAGTTTCATATCATTGTCTAGATTTATCCTGGTGGCAATCATAATTTTATAATTTATAATATTCGAATAATGACAGCTTTTGCATATGAAAAACTCTGAAAATTAGTACATAGAGATTAATTGTATCTTTATTGGAACTAACCTTCCCCGTAGATCACTTATATACATCTTAATTACTCGTTGCCAGTGGTACATAATCTAAACTCGACAACGTCCGAACTTCCATATCTGGTCTCGTCCACTTCAATCGCCATAAAAATATTTATATTTTAACACGTTAGATCGATGATTAGGTATGCAACAGTTCCAGACGACCATTGATAGACTTCTTAGATTAAACAATCCGATGACAGTTGGATGACTTCGTCCAAATCTAATACCGTGAGCACCAACATATATAAGTTCCTTTGTACATAACAGAAGCTGATATCAAAACTTACAGCTCAAGAAGCTCTGCATGCCAGACCATGGGTCATTCCGCATCATTTAACATGTTAGTTGAAAGCTCTCGATTTACCCATGTGTCATTCAACTTTCAGCTTCTAGGTTGACGAGGATAGAAACTCATTTATTGACGAGATTAAAAAGTGCAATTTGTGATATTGTCGTATCTAAAAATTAGGAGTATGGGACCGGGTGTTTAGGAGAATTAAGTGTTCAGGGCTCATTAAACAATGTTTTCCAAACTTCCCTTTCTGCATAATACGCAGGATGAGAGCTGAATGAGATTGATCGTTAGTTAGAATCAGGAATGATTGATGAGCTAGATATACTTAATTTCACGTTCGTTACTGAGAACAAAATGACTTCTGGTATTCGAAGGGTAAACTACATCGAAGGGTTTCACAAGTTCATTTCCTGCTTTAAGGGAGGCGTTGATGTGCGAACGATTTCGGTGGGAAAACGATGCGATAAGGAAGAGTTCGGCCTTGCGAAGGAGACGAGGGGGCTGGTGGTGAGGAAGGGACGCCGGTTGTCCCTCACCAAACCCTGTACCATATTCATGAGGCGAACAGTTTCTGTTGTTAGGTCGCAAGATTGGCACACTCATACTAATAGGTTTGACGCCCCTTTGTTATCAGCTGATGAATATGTAGGGTGGATCCCATAACGCTCGGCGCGCTTAGCTAATGCGCTTGAGCGCAAAATATATAGCGCTACTGTCAGGTTCAGGTTGTACAAGGGAGACGTGTTTGCCAAGATTAAACCCAGATTAAACTCACTTCACTTATCACGTACAAGAACTTGTTTGTGAACTTCGCTGTTAGAATGTTCATTATACAAAAACACTAACCATGCGGGTTAACGACTAAATCCTTAACGCGTGCACTGTTGAGGTTCTACAGTTATGTTCATTATTAATTTATTTAGATAAATTACTGGCGGTGTTTCTCATCAAAATTTAAAAAACCGAGTACATGCATAGCTCCTAAACACAAATCTTCAACATAGTCCGAAAGCAGAGACGATTATCAAACAAGGCAACCAGGTCCTTAATCATCAATCCACTTTCCTGAACCCGCCCAGCTACCGAATAGCAGTTGGCAATAGCTGAGGATGTTTGGGATTCGGAAACCTCCATATACAACGTGGGATAGATGCGGCTCTATGATGGGAATTCATCTTCAAACAAAAAACTACCAAAAGTTCAGACCTCCCGCCGAACGGGCTGTGCAGAGCGGCATAATTGCTCGAACTGTCAACCTATTTTCAATACCCAAAGATGAGGTTTTTCAAATGGTGAGCAAAAAGATAATCGTTCTGCAACCCGAGTGATCTCATTCGATTCAGAGAACCAATTTCCAGGTAATCTATCTAACTCTCTTACTACAATATCAGTCGGCTTATGATAGCTGAAGCAATCTCGGCTGACTATGTGGGAAGGAATAGCGAGGAAAGCGATATTAAAGACCGCATATCTGAGGCACTTGTTGGTCTCAAAGGAAGATGACTGAGGACGGGATCTGCCGAAAAAGACGAAAGATAAGGAGGCAGAAGGGTAAGGGTTGATTGATGGCAGCGGGTCAACCTTGGCGAAGCCAATATCAAGACTCCAGGAAGAGCCGTCTAGCGCTTTGTATGTGGGAGGCTCGACATATTTCACGCTCTTTCGTTCTTTTCAAGACCATACTCTCTAGAAAACTAGGAGGTGAAATGTATGAGTAATGTATGTATATAAATAGACATATGTACGTATATTATACAAACGACCCATTGTATAAACGAGCATCGGACCATTTCTTGTTGTAAGGTGTTTTCAGTTTAATATCAATAACCTTCAAATCCCGTCTTCATCGGGTCGGTACCCTCTGATTTCTATTAGGTAATTAGACTTGTTAAGATTAGCTGCCTTCATCATTGAATGAATGGCAATTTCTGAGATGCTTTCACGAGAAGGTAAATACTTTGGGTGACTCCTCCAATCTGCCCTGCAAGTTCCTCTGTGTAACAGCAAAAATCTGTAATAATACGCAGCCTTTAATAAAAAAAAAACTTGAAACAATTCGAAAAAAAAACCAGGAACATCAAGTTCCTCAGAAATCAGAAATTTAATACTTCTGCATCATGATATCAACCAACAATCACAATACAATGTGCCCTTGTGTGTTTAAAATTCTATATTTGAAATTTTGTACCCTTGGTATTATTTCCACATTGCTAAATATGCTTTTCGAATATTGATCGAACTTGCAACTCCCCCCTTAGTAAAGAGCAATGACCTATGCGAGGGGTATGTTCCACCAATGTTTTGTTTGTAGTAATTTGTGGGGAATTCTATCCTATTCTATTCAATCCCTTCAACGTAAATCACTGATCTATATATTTGAGACGTAGTCTGTGGTGCAATAATAAACTCTGCGCTTCGCGCTTACATACGTTGTAGTTGCATTCCAATTATCATAAAAAGAGCCCCATTTATATTTCAGTACGGTAGATAAATAGGAAAATAAATTAGGCTCACCTAATCAGCCTGCTATCCTTCAGCTCCTCATTGTGTCTCCATTCCTTACAATTCGCTTCTAGATGTCCTAAGGACAGTTCAATGACTAGGTACGTCTATCAATAAAAAACCTAAAATCATTAGTGATATCTCTACAGCTTTTAATATTCAGATATTTACATATTGCAATCCTTTGATTCCACCCTCTTTGATTGACTGAAACTCATGCTAGAAATCATACAGACATGTGGTGTCGTTTTGGATATAATTTAGGACCTAAAATTGATTTAGGTGGGATCCAAGTCGATAGATGTGCAATAAAATGTGGTCCACTCGGAAAATGGATGTCACCATGTGATTCACCGTAGAAATATAATGCAAAAACAAAGACCCCAAATGGGGTTTACTCCCTTATTATGTTGGAAAATTTGGTAATACGTGAAATATATTTGTCCTATTGTTTTCGGTATATCCAGAAGTCAACTACAAGGTATGGATTCACGCTGATCAGCAGAAGGACACTTTTGCTGACTTCTTTCCTATGGAGGTGAAGTAAAAACAGACGTCTTTTAAGGCATCTGGAGTACAATTACAAGATATGTACTCAATCGTACAATGAACTATGTCTAATAAACAGATCACTGATTCGCATAGACGTAAATACGTAGATAATAAACCATTGTTTGATAGTTTGGAGCATTTCCTTATTCAATTTTCAAAATCAAAGCAATAATCTTGATACGAAAGCCAACAAGTTTAGAGAGGGGTAAACAGCTTTTTTTCTTGGTCGATTAGAAACTACAGTAATAACTAATAAGGATTCTTATTGAAAATCTTGAACCCAATACTTAGTCTAATAAACTTCCGTTTCAAACCATTTTAAGAATGAACCCGTGAAAACCCTTAAATGGATGTCAGTGAATGTGTGTGTCGGACTCAAATTTTTCGATGGTGTCCAGACTACAAATATACAAAGATTTTCAATATGGTTGTGTGTTTTATAGAGGAGGAAGGAGGGGCTAGTATAAAGGGTACATCCATTAAAATCACTATCTGCTCATTCGATATTCTCACAAACCAGACATAATGACATCCAGAAGCAGGATTATGTTGAGCTGTCGTTGGAAGAAGTGTTCCGTTTGCCGCTATTATATATGAAATGGGACGTGAAAACCCCACATTAATCTTAAACGGTCACTAAACTGTTCTCTTTTTAATGAACGAATAAATCGAAGGGAGCTTATCTGAAAACATCATTCACGCTTCAGACGAAAACACCCTTTCGCATTCAAACCGCTCATAACCACCCCTCCGTTTCGCGTTCCCACATTGCGCCGTACTATTATAACTGCTGCTGGCCCTCAAAAAATTAGTTCCCTCTCACGTCAAGTCAATTCCGGCTCGATCAGATTCGTCACGTCCTTCGACCTTTTGTCAGCCGAATGAGAGGGAGCCTAATGGAACGGAGGGCGGAGGTGTCGCTCCATTGTGACACTTTTCACAGGGAGACTCAGTGTTGTGCGCTATCTATCTGAGGAGCTACGTATATTATAACCGGGTCGCGTGTGCGGAAGCTGCCGGCGACGCGCTCCGATTGTCCGAGTTCTTTTGGCTCGATGGCGCTTGAATATTCTTTTGACTCGACCTATCGCGAGTGGCGGCGCATTGTGCTCCGCTTCGGAACAAACCGCTGACTAATGCGTTGGAATGAAGTCCTTCGTCACTCACCTTGCACAAAAAAGGTCATTTGTACTTTCCTAACACCACGAAAACTTGGATGGAACTTATACAATCATACTGAATGTTAGTGCAAAAACATGACGAGCCTAGCAGGGAGCCAGAGATGCGAGAAGGGGATGCCAATAACCGCATTGAGTGCAGACTGGATAGTTCAAGAAATGTGACATAGGGAACGACCACCGTTTTTTAGGACGTTTATATCCTATTCGAATTGAATTCGAATGTGCAATAAAACCTCGGAAATTTCGGATTTCGGGACGGAAGATGGGAATTGGAAGAAATACGCCGAAAGAAGTGGTAAATCTCGACGGATTTTTGTTATTCTTACTTCGATCGATACCGATTCTGGTTTAGTTAGGCTACAAACCTCGGGAATTTTGAATTTTCTGTAGGAGGAGGGAAGGCTGATGGAAAATCCATTGGAGGTAGAATTCAGCTGTCAGTATCTGCTGTTAATCGCTGCTCAATCGCGAATTCTCCACCGATTCATGTAGTTATTTATAGTTCAATTAAGATTTTGGATGATACTTAAAAATATCAGAATTTTCAATTTTCGTTCGGAATGCTTTAGTCATGGACTAACTAGCCGGAAAGTGTCACGCGGGAGTGGAACGAAAAAGGGTATGGTATCCAGGAACGAAAACGGTGACGCGCGACCAATAAACATAAGAATCCATGTGTAGTAGTTGCGACAAACCCAACCTGGTTATGGTATCCAGGAACGAAAAAGGGTATGGTATCTAGGAACGAAAACGGTGACACGAGACCAATAAACATAAGAATATTTACATCCATGTGTAGTAGTTGCGACAAACCCGTTTGAAGTGAGTCATTTTATTTATGGAAATCGGAGTTTCAGTCGTTCGCGAATCGTCCTTCGGTTCGACAATGAACGTTCGATGATCATCGTTGAACGTTCAGCGTTCAATCGAGGCTAAAGCGTATTCTACGTTCCTATACTTGTGGCAGTAGTCTCTAAATAAAAGCAAAAGGGGGTCCAGGGGGCTTGCCCCCTGGTGAGGCGCGGAGCGACGAGTTATTTGATTTCATTATTTATCTATTTAATTTAATATTTTGTTCTGCCTCAATTTTATTGTAGATGCAGTTTTATTGTTTTGCATTTTCTGACTGGAGGGCTAACGGTGGAAGGAGGAAGGGGGTATAGAAAATCCGTACAAAGGCTGCACATACTGCAGATTTCCTTGCTTCTTCCTAGTTCGATTAGGAATTTTGGACTAATTTTGAAACATACTTCAGAACTTTCGAAGGCGGTGAATGGAGGGATAATATCCCGTGAGGTTCTGAGTAAAAGTGACCAAGTAACATTTGCAAAATTTTACAGGGGAGCGATCTGAAGTTTCACCTATTTTCTACTTACGAACACTGGTTGTGTGATGTCTCATCCGACTATGTTTCGATTTTTCTTTATCCTGTAGGTAGTTAGCTAGTGCCCACCTATGATATCGTGCTTCAAAATTCACTTCAGATTAAACAAGAGCTGTTTTCCGGAAAACTCTATTTGATCATTTTTACCTGCCTGCAGTTTCAAGCTTTACTCATTTGGTCAATTCAATTCTTCGAAAATCTGTCGCATAGTTACATGAAATTGAGGGATTGAATAGTTTTTTCGTTAATTTATCGTGTCGCCAAGCATCTAATAACAATGATATACCTATTTCTGTTAGAAAAGGTTATCCATTACCTATCACTGTAATTGGTCATTTTCACCTGCCCAGTATGCAATCTTACAAATCTTACACAGTAAAAGTGATCAAATGGCAATTGATAACATTTTCATGCACCAGCGAGAGTACATTTATAATCCATCTCGTGTTTTGTGGTTGAGTTCAAATGCCATTTGGTCACATAAAACTCTTTGGGTCAGGCAGGTAAAATTTATTTTCAAGTATTTCTTGCACATCAGTTTGAAGTTAACGTTTTTAGCAACAACACACAGTAGACAACGTTCCTTAGTACCGGAATGACAAAAAAAGCTCATTTTGAAAAAAAATGTTACTTGGTCACTTTTACCCGGAATCCTGAGATTGGCCAATTCAGTCACTATTATAATATAATAGTTTAATGGCCCTGCTACGCAGGTTAAAAAGAAATAGGTGAATAACACAATTTTTTTTCTCGTGATTCGTCAATTGCGATGTAGCAATTTTACATATCAATAAAGGACACTCAAATATCAGGTTTACAGCGAAATCTAGCCCTTTAACTGTCAATTTGCAACTGAGTTAGATTTTCTTATATTCACGCAGCACAACTAAATCCAGTATTTGTTTCGCTTGAGACGTCGGCTTCGTTGTCCATGAAACGTGGAATTTTGTTTGTGGAGGCGGGGGGGATGCAAAATTTCATAGACTGTCTCCATCCTCAAATCTGGATGATTATCATCTTCGCAAAAGGGGGCAACTATAATTCTCAGTTTTATTCTGAACGTGGTTTGATTTTCTTAATTATTTGATTTCTTGCATAATGACCCAGATCTGTATCCCATAGGTCCAAATAAAATCTTCTTATTTTAAGCAGTTTGTTTGATGAATTTTATGGGAAATTAGCCATATAGATCCTTCTGTACTTTATTTAAGTTCTTCTTTCTTCTTTCGAAATGTGTTTATTCCAGTTTAATTTGGAAAAGTGTCAAGGCGCCTAAGTATTTAACTGCTTCAAAATTTTATTCGAATTGATCTCAGATTGGGATTATTGACAAAAATTGTTGGACTGAATTCGTTGGCCATTCTCCACGTCTCGGTCCATATAAACCTCAGTAGTAGATCTGTATTTAGTGTTCAGCTTCATACACTGCAAGGGTGCGCAACAGTTGTGCCTTCTTGTTGGGGTAAGTCGCATGTGTACAGGGGGTAGGTACTAAACAACACAATTTAATAACAATATTAATGAATCCCAAATCCCCGAGGAGAGGTTCCATCGCTTGCCCTTTCCCCCCGCTGGGGTCAGTTCCTTCATGGCGGAAGCAGGGGGGAGCAGGTCGGTTGCCCTGGGAGATAAGGGCGAGAATTCCACCCGCCCAGCGTTACCACCCCCTGAAACGTCTTATGAAGCTGGTTTTTAATAGTGTGATAGTGATAAATCGTTGACTGAATTGGCCAATCTCAGTATATATTATGCAAGCAGCTGCCGATTTTAAGAGCTTCCTTCACCCGACTCGTTTGCGTCTGTGACGGATCCTTGGGCAAAGAATTAGATAGGTGTCACTTGAGTCCCTTTCAAAGAAATACCCTACTCACAAAAAAAGGGTAGGTCTTCAAATCTGGAATGATTTGTGAAACTAGAAGGAACAACATTTGTTCAAAAAATCACGCTTTCATAAACCTTTCTTGTGTTTGGAAAAACGTATTTGCACAGAAAAAATCATATTAAATGGATTTGATCCAAAATCCTCAAGACTGAAATTGAAAAGTTATAAAGCATTTCCAGACTATTTGAAACCTTTTCGAGATCGAATGAGACTGTTTCTCAAATGAAATTATTCCAAAATCAAGTGAAAATACTTCTTCATCGAAGCATTATACAAAAGGACAAGAGATGGAGCTGAAGAATTTTAGGAAATCCCAGCAGAGGAAAAGTATACAGTACTCTCAAGAATAGACAAGGGGGCTAAATTGCTTGAGGACTCTTCCAAGACGATAGATATTCATATTTCACCAAAACTTATCCTTTTAAATATATCACTTTCTCATTGGACCACAAAGTGAGCAATTCAGAGGGAATATAAGAGTTATAGCTCCGGAAATAAATGGTTAAAAAAAAGAAGAAGCGGTCGAAGGCTTGCGGCACAGTTGAAGTGGTGGAGGATGTAGGTGGGGAGAGGAGGGGTATAAAAGTATCGGAGGCCACTGGTGCCCAGCAGAATGACAAATGGAGAGAGCTTAAAACCATAATGGAAATAAAAAAAGAGGGTTACAGAATCCCACTAAGCCAGCTGACACTAACCCCGCTCTCCCATCTCGGGAGCCCCAACAGATTGTGAATTGGAGGGTCGGAAATCTCAGAGGCGCCCCCGAGATTTTCGGGGATTAGAGTTTACGGGCTGTCTTACAGCGTACGGGCTGTCGTACAGTACACAGCCTACGTTGGAAGAGAATAGATTTTTCATTCTAGCTGAATTTCCACGAAGTTGCTCATAATAACAGACTGATTAACTCTAAATTGATTACTATGTGATTGCTATGTCACTCATCGAAGAAAAACCTAAAACTTTGGAAGTATATATCAGTACAGCGATGGTTGGAATGGGGTGCACTTTTGTTCAATTTATTGTCTGCGTAAAAATGACTATTTACAACATAGGTAGGTACCCTTGAAAAACTCACAGCAATGACTCATATCTTACTTAGTGTTCATCCATGTATTGAAGTAATAATTGTTTCAATGTAGCAGAACAATAGTTTGTGATGGATATGGTTAGTTGGCCCTTCCCGATTCTTGATTCCGTTGCCTTGGTGGATGAATCCTGTGAGCGTGGCGGAGCATAAAACCGCATTTAGCTCAATGGGAAGGGCAACTAGACCATTCCATCACTTCAAAAGTTTTTCAAAACAGTAACTGTGGATTTGAGTCCAACTTCAAGGCTTAATAGTGGCATATCAGAGGAATTTCATTGAATAACCTCCTCCAGTTCGAATATCAAGAAGTATAGAAGAGAAATCAAATTACCACAGGTCATGTGGATGATTGACGATTGCCAAAGTGCCAAAAATTGAGAAAATCTTTAAACTCGATTTGCCAAAAGTTGAATTTTTTGACATATAGCAGTAGGTATTACTCTCTACTCTAATCTACTCTATTACTCTTATGTGCGAGATGGTCATGCCATAAAGAATAATTATGTTTTTATTTCGGGGATAATGGCAAGAACCGTGTGTTGTTTAACGTTTTTATCCAATTTCAGAGAAACGGTTCCGAAGTTCCCCCAGGGTGTACTGAAAATTGGACCTTTCCCATCGTTTCCATGCACAAGGGGAAAGAGAGATGTGAAGCAGGTGAATTATGCGAATGAGTGGGGAGCCGGGACAACGTTACCCTTTTTTTCGAGAGGGAGGAGGGCGAGTTTGGGTTATTCACCTGAAATGGTAACCGGTCCCGCGAATTTGAAACCTCTCCCAAATTGAGAGGGGGAGACCGACGAGGGACTGGAGGGAACGTTGGAATATGCGAAGCCGAGTTACCGTGGAAGTTACTGGGGGAGTTCACCTGCAGAGGCGGGGGTTTCCCATGTACCGGCTGAGAGCGACATGTCCCCAGGATGGATGTGTCCTTGTCATAGGACTGTTGCTGAAGGAGCAGCGGAGGGGGGTCGGGGATCACTTCCCCCTTCCCACCCCTTGCAAGTGAAATCGATTTGGGTTTCATGATTAAACGCATTTGCCTGCACCAGGGGTGGGAGTGAGAGAGAGAGGACCCGCTGTCGCCTCCAGTGCTGCTTCAGTGGCCGCGGGACCGCAAACTTCTCATGGAATGGGTCAGGTTTGTTCCGAGGATTGACTCCTATTGCATTTGCCCCAGTTTGCCGTCGCTGGTGTTAGTTTCAAATTTGAGCTCGTTGAAACTTGGGCAGCTCTGCCAACAGCGGGCCTCTCGGTACGAAGTCATCAACTCAACTTGGAGGTGGTTCGCGTGTTCCCCCGATTAGTTGGTCGAGAATTGCAATTTAACTTAAAACAACATCGCTGTAGTTCTTCCTACCCCACACCTATGATTTAGATGGACAATGGATAATTACTGTTATATATTATCTTTTTCAAGTCAAAATCAAGATTTTTCGAATGCAATTCACGGTTTTCCACGTGAAATTCGTGGTAAATAAAGTAAAGTAAACACCCATCGGCTTTTCGTCCGATTGTCACTAGTGTCGCAGCCATCATTAGCTGACCCCCATGAGGATCAGTACTTGTTCTGATGATTTTGCTAAACACTACTCATTGCTTCGACCCATCGAGCGTAGATTGGCTCCCTGTACAGAAGCGTTAAAGATAGTTGGACGAAGTGATAGGAGTGGTAATTTTAAATCCATCACATATATATGTTGGTTTGATAGATTGTACTCTGTCTCTCGGTATGTTACGGGCTCTAGCTGGGAGGTTGCTCACACTGCTGACCTTCATTTTGTCAGGAAGTAGCTGTTGTGGTGAGTCCAAGCAACTCCAAGCTTCAAAACCCATCTCGTCTGCTAAGTTCTAAGAGGGAGAGTGCTCCGTGGTATCACCACCCACGTCATTCTGAACCCTTTCTCCAACTACGGTCATTCTACAGAGGTTTTTTTTTTTCATCCCTTACTTCTTCCTCCATCTTCCTCGACTTCCCAAATCTCGAGCGTCCTCCCCACTCTTACCTAATTCAGTTTTTCTATTTTCATTTAATGGAGTGCCTCTCTCCTCTAGAGGAGTGTATTTAAAGGAAAATTAATTGCTTTAAAAAAGAGAAAAAGTTTTTCATTCCAGATGATACATCCAACAACCATTTAGATAATAAATAAATATTTACTGCAATAAGGAAAATGAAAAGTAATATTAGTGCAATAATTCGTTCAAATAACATACTTGGTTTCTACTAGTATTGCTTCACTGTTGCACCTTGTTGTGCACACTCCATTAAATGGAGTATACTCTATTTTTGGTAATCGTCTTTCTGTACTCCTAATCGATACTGTTATATTGTCAGTGATATTATTACGACGTAGGTGAGTTCTGTGACAGACAGCGACTGACGTTCATCAAAGGAAAAGAGCATTGAAAAAGTTGGAGGGCCTTTCATAAAAATTGAGAATTAATGCGGGCTGACGTGACTGGCAGGCAATGTTGATTATCTCCTTTTTATCTTGAGATCTTGTCGGTGGGTTCATTCCTGACAAAGAAAAGGAACATCCGGGTACGGGGGGGTTGAAGTCGGGTGGAGACCTCAACGATCAAATAGGAGCGCCCATCGCTTTATCTAAATCAATCTTTTATTTCAAAAGCCCCTTTTGAAGAGGAAGGGTCACGGACAAAACGTAAAATTGTTCGTGTCGTTGTTTTGCGGGAGAAAACTAGAGTGGCGACGGGGAGGGGGTGAGACGGCATCTGCGGTTGACATTTTCATTATTTTTGTGTTCAGGGCTCAACCGCCCACTTCTCCTCGGTTCAGAGGTTTTTCTTTAACCCCTCGTCGGTTGTTCTTACTGCTGGCCACGTAGTCATAAGATGACTGCAGGAGTCAGTTGAGGGAGCACCGCGTCGGAATAAAATAACGCTCTGAAAGAGAATGATCTCGATCTTGACCTAGAGGAAACCTAAAGAATCTTACGCTGCCCATGCTGGTGATAGGGGAACTGAAAACCCCGCTGTTAAGGATTCAGTGTCAACACATACTATTATTTAGTCGAATTTTCATAACATGGAGAGGTGATGGAATGGAATAGTTGCCCCTTCCAAGGGCTCTGATGCTGTTCATGCCCGCAAAAATCAGAGGAAGGCCATGACGCTAGAATGTGCCAGGCAATTCCCGTAGGTGGAGACTTCAAGAATCGAGAACGGGAAACTAACCAATATCCATCACATCTTTGAGTAATGAATCTGATGAAATGTAAACTCCGCGGAGTGAAAATATAAGACCACACGAGTACATAGTTTACGTTTTCCATTTTGGGGTTTGGTCTCTCGTGCACCAAGATTGAAGGCCATAAATTGCATTTAGAATGGTCCTGATTCTACATTATGTTGCTGAGCGCCATGGTACAAATGGAATTACCACATATGCACCTAAAGGTCTAGAGCCTAAAGCAGGCCGTCGTCACTTGCTGGTGAAGTTGTGATAGGTATGGAAAGTTCTCGATTCGTGCAATTGTTTCACCTGAGCATTAATCTGGCACGTTTGAGGCTTTAGGAACATCCTCTGGGTGTTGAGGCATTATCGCCTCAGTCCTTGAAAGAATCAACTATTCAATCCATCGCCTCCTTGTCCCATATCAGCAGAGCCTGTTAACGAACCACTTATCCTCCAATGTTGCCTGTCCTGACGACCCTCTCCCACCCACTTCCCCTATAGGCAATATGGGCAATACCTTCCAAATATAAACCTTAAATATTTCAATTCACCCCTGCCTTGTCTATTGCGAGCATTTCCCCCATTCAGCCTATGTTCAACCTATTGAAAGCCCTGGATCGTTATGGTTATGAGAGTTTCCCCTTCTTAATTCCTGTAACTTCTGTCAAAGGATCATGCACTAATGACGACTTTCTATAAACCCAACCCATATTAGGGCGATTGAGATTCAATGGTTTGTGAGGAGATGGAATGGTGCAGATTGATGTATAGTATTTGGTTGATCTTCCAGTGTTTCATTCCTGCTCCATCTTCAAATTCAAGAATCCTGGACGCTGATGCCCATTTGCTTTCGACGATTGAGTTGGGCGAGGTTTTTCAATTTGATTGTTTCATGTACATCTTCGATCAATTTCCTACATTCAATATTCATTCTACAATGAATCATACAACTCTGTTCACCCTATTCGATCTACGTTTTTTTCACGTTTCAAGATTGGATTTGAAACAGTCATACAGTGATTGCGCCGAAGAAACATCCATGTAATCTTTCTGATTGATGTTTAGTCAATATTTACCAAAATGTGACAAGAGCAAAGTCTTCTGTGACGTAATCCCTGCAGAAGGGAGACAAAAGAGCGGAAAAGTGATGCGCGAGCTGGATACGACAGTCCCCTGACGAACGTTATGAAAGAGGCTCAAGAACTTTGGCGGTTATGGGCAGAAAACCCGACTTCTCAGGACTTAAGTATTCCGCTACAGAATTACGAAAAGTAACATGCTAACGCCAAACAGCCCACTCTCGGAAGTTTACGGTATTATAAGGTGCCCTAAGGCCTAACGTCACTTCCTGTTAAAGCGTTGAGTGGCATTTTCTTCAGAAACAAAAAATGGCTTGAAGCGGTTCACGAACGAGAGAAGATGAAGAGCAATTTTGGAACAAACGAAAGTCATGTAGTTATTGCAGAAGCTACCTGAGTTTATTAATGTTCGATAATTTTGGTTTGTTATCTTCAGTGATGAACCTATGCAATCGACCAAAAAAATTCGGCGACCGTAGCTTTTCTCCAAAACTACTGGACCAAACTTACTTAATCAAAGTTAGGCCAAAAATTACATTTTGAGTCAAGTTGGGACGTTACTCGCCGCATCACCTTCTTTCAATCCTGAAGAGTAAAGAGATCAAAGGGCTGATATAATATATATTTGATATTATCAAAAATTCTGAATACCGGAAACTTTAGAAAACACTGATATTTTCATGTTCGTCGTTGATAGACATCCCTTCAATCGTCAAATGAGCCCGCTGGACCGCTTTACGTTCATCTTTTCACTCTTCCTAAGGGCTTACGTTCCCCTTCCTTTCGGCTATTCAACTTCGACTGAAAGACAAAAACTTCCAAGTCAACGAGCTTAAACACAGCAAAAGTATCCTGGTAAACCTTGATAATCGAAACAGCTGATATAATTTTAATGTAATTTGGTTTACCAAAGTTCCTTCTGAAATCAATGTGTTCGCAAGTTATTATATATTTGCGGACAAGTGAAACAAGGGTGAGTTTAAATTTTATCTCGATAAATTTCAATTTTTCTATCCGTGGATTTCTGCCGCTTGTTGTTTCACAACTATATAGAATGTGTAGAATCCAAAAATCGATTTAAAATGAAAATCCGTCCTTCTTCTGTCCAGAGCTTTTATCCGAAACTACTGAACGAAAGTTAATGACACTTGGATCAAAAACCAAATTTGGAGTCTAATTGGGACTGAATTCTTTGCTTCGATTCTGTCAATCCTAAAATGTGAAATCAAGGGGCTGAAATTTCAATGATCTGAACATCGAAATACGCCACTGTTTTTATGTTCGTTATTGATAGACTTGCCTCCAAGGAATCAAATGCGTGCACCCGAACAGCTTCACGTTTATCCGTTCACTTCCCCTAAGGGTTAGAACTTTGACAGTAAAAAGAGCAGCAATGGGAATGTGATTGTGAACGTGCTTGGATAATAAAAATCACCTACTATTACGTGTTGGTCGTTTCGGCTGATACGATTGATGCGTAATTTTATTTCGTGAGAGCCTTTTGAAATGGATTTTTTCAAGTCTAATGTAATACGATTGTGGATAAGGGATATTTAGGTAGGTCTTTTATTTTACTTCACCCCGCTGAATTTCAGTTGTTCAGGAGATGGGCGCTCCTTGATCGGCTGATAGACCAGCATAGAAGGGTTATTGTAATGCAGAAATAATAAACTTCTACGTAATGATTTGCTGGCGTTTTTTCTAGGTCGATTACCAAGATTTACTATTGAAAATTAAAAATGACAAAAACAAAAAACTGTTAGCAATGCGTAAAATGAAAATGTGGATATATAAAACAAAGTGGACAAGTCGCTTATACTTTCGCGTTCGACCTCGCGACTCGCCAACACAAGATTTGACAACCAGTTCATTTCGGAGCGGTTCATATCGAGATTCCCTCTGTCAACCGAGTTGGCATCAATGCTAATAGGATCAAATCAAATCCGATGGCTGTGAAAGGTCCCACATATTGGAAAAGCTTCAAACCAATACGGCTTCTTGCCACTTGCTGCGTCAATCAATGTTGACATTCGCTCACTACTCCGCACCTGTTCGCCCAATTCCACAGGAGTGACAACAAGAATTCGAAATAAAATTGGACGATCCGTTAGCCAGATCGTGACCACCGAATATGAGTTTTGTAGTTTATTCCTTTTTCTAGTGGATGTACGAATCTTTTCTGCGTAAGAATTCGGCTACTTTTAGCTTAAACGTTGAGCAGTGATTTGCAACAGTTTTTTTAAGGCTAAATATGACCATTTGGAAATATTTCCATTAACTAAACACCTCCAAAATCCGTTAAAATTCAATGAATGAATGAATCAATGAATGAATTAATAGGCCTACGCAACATAAAAATGAAAATTCTAATTTCAACCCAAGTGGAAATGGTTGTTAGTATACCTTCAATGGAAATGCTGGAGTCAATATAGTACTTTGATGCCTTTTGTCAACCAATTTTTCACAGATTTCCTGCAGTAACATCGTCATTAACTGTAAATGTAATTTATTATATACAAAATTGAAGAAAAATGTATTAAATAAAACAAAAAAACATATATATAAATTTTTCTCTTGTTTCAATAAAACGTTTAAATTTACTAAGTGACAACATGGTTTTTATAATACTGGAAAATATAACATTAATTCATTAAATCTTCATTCACCATCGTTTCGATTTCTCCAATTAAGTGCTTGAATTGCATCAATTTGAGGGGTCAGTTTCAACAATTGCACAAAACAAAATAATTAAAAAGTTCTATCCTTCCTCGTCGACGTACACGAATGTAAGTACGCTCATGAATGATTCGTTTTGAGTGATCTCAAACGACGAAGAATATGAGCGAACAATGATACATAGGACAGAATTGCAGCGGGATATGTTCGCAGGATATAAACCGCTCCAAAAAGGTTGAAAATGTATTACGTGTCTTTCTCGCTGATTCAAAGGGGGATAGAGATGAGAATATAAGATGATTTCCCCCGATTACCATAGCAAATGGAGCACTAAAACTTGACAAAACAATGCTCGATGGATTTTACGACTGCAGAGTCATGTATTGATTTTCGTGCAAATGCAACTCACACAAAACCATCGACAGCCTAATCCACACATGGCAGAAATTCCATCAACATCGGATGAAAATTGTAGGAATTGAACTCTTCACAAGGGTTTACGTAGACACGGAGAGACAAACAAAGGCGAAACGAAAGTTGTTCAGAATTCTCCAAAATGCAAGTGGATATCGTCACTTTCATGCCAAAATTTGTCATGAATATGCCAAACACCGAATTTTACCGTTGGCATCAGCTTGGATAGCTATTAGCTTCCTCCACAGTATAAAAATACCCTGGGGTTAACTTGCAACCATAGGAACCAATGAGAATGAATTAGATCCATGAATTGCGCCCATTTAGATTCGTGCGAAAATCATGACTTTGGCATGGGTTTCTCATTGGAGTCTTGGTTATGAAATGTTGAATTTTGCCACAATCAACCTTTTAACACAATGCCTCTCGATCAGTTTCCTGATTACAAAGTAAAGAATCTGCTCAGCGCCCAAAGAAAAGCAGATTTAGAGTAAAATATACCCTGAAGGTTGTTGAATAATGGTTCTTTGAATATGATTCTGCATTACCCAGCTTTTTTGTTTTTACGCTAAAACCATGAAAGGTGAGCATATAAATGAACGAAAACTATGAACGCGCATTAAAATGAAGGGGTTGGGGCGTGAGGCGCATTAATGTTACTCCCTGGTAGAAACAGATGTACATTGGTCGAAAATATTGAAATAAGTTTTCTTCGTAATTCTCAAAACTGCAATTTTGCACATTCAAGATCCTAAAATGCAAGAGATGATATTTTTATTTTTAAGAAAAAAAAATGACCTTTCAAAAATGAAAATTATGCTTACGCTACCGCTTTATTCGGAAGCAATTTACCCAAATTTTCAAATCTACGAATTTTGAAACGTACAATTTTGGACAAATTTTGCTGCCACCCAATACGTTCACAAAAATGTCATGGCATGAGCTATTGCTTTGATTGTGTTTTGGTGATCGTTCATAACCATTGCTTCCACTTTTCCCAAGATTTTTTGAGTACCTGGAAAGTCCGGGGCATTCGTAATCATCAAAGTCTTCACGGCCATTTTGTAAACGCCGTGCATAACATACCAAATTTTATTCATACCAAACTAACCATAAGCACACTTTGTTACACTCTATTCCATTTTTTATGCAAATCTTGATAAAAATTGTTTGATCCTTTGTTCAACAGTCAAAAATCGCCGAAATTATGAAACACGTTAAACCTTAGCGGCTCCCAAAGATAAAGTAAAATGGCTGCATCTGTAAATTGTGTCATACTTTGGAGCTATGTATACCAACACAATTTAGAAAAAATTTGCACTCGTACTTTCCAAATGCGTGAAACTTAAGTATTCCAGGTATTTTCTGGACACACCTCATGAACAAGCAAATATTTTGGGGATAGTATGAACTTTTTATTTTGATTTAAAAGCGTCATCTTGGGAAAAAGAAACCAAAAATCTATCTTCATAGATTTCAAGTTCAATACTTGTCATTATCATGAGTGGACTCGAGAGGCTTGAAACGTTCCCGAATTAATAATTGAGAGATTTAAAAAAGGCGAAGGACTTCGTGGCAGGTTCGGCGATTCATCACTTGAAAATTCAGAGCGCCCAAGAAAGCGAGAGAAGCGTGCTAACCAAACAATAATTTCCGGCGAGAGAAAGGGTGGAGTGGATGGTGCAATGCATCATCTCTTCATTTCGAGAGCTTTCATGTACCGTGGGCACCTCCCCCACGGTACCGGGTCGGATCAACTTCGTATGAAAGCCTCGTTTAAATAAAGACCTTTATATTTTATTGTAATAATGAGATAGAGCGAAAGGGCGCGTTTAAATATGCAGCTCACGGGTGAGGAGGAGCCACGAGGGATGTGGGAGCTCTCCGTGCGTGTGTAGCCTTTATTGACACGGCTCCGGCGAGAGTATTATAATTCATAACTCGAGGAAAGTCACTCAATGATTCAACTGTCTCAATTAGATGAATCCTTCACGTATGCAAAGAGCGTACCTTGGCGTTTTATATATATATCAAGCCGGGTCTATCACACTCCGGTTTATGTGTTCATTAAATGTTTAAACGCATCTTTAGTTCTTTTCAACTACATTTGCCGATCCTTGTACACGGTTTCATTTTACCTGTACTCATGTGTATGGGATGCACCAACTCAGACGATTTGGGTCAGATTTAAATAGGTATTGGAAGTTGACATCTACGACGGAGAGAAGGAAAGATAAGCGAAAATACCCCTTAGCAAAACATGGGGAAACTGGGGCGGTCCACAGGCGTCAAAGTTGAATCCAGCTGATCAAAACCTACCTATACACCGCTTGTTGGAATAAAGTTTTTAAATAAATTGAATAAATCTTTTTCTTGTAGGTATTTCAATGTAGAAAACGGTGCAGAAGGAGGTTTGAGAATGATCAACGTTTGCATACTCGGCACTTACTACGAGTATAAACTTCGAAGAGTTCTACAGGGAATCCTATTGTCAAATCTAGGGTTTTATGGTGTCCAAGGTTTGCTAAGCTGAATTGTATTCAAACCATAAATGGTCGATTCGTTGACTTTTCTCAGCCAACTAGCTGTTGTGTGTTTGTGTGTGCTTCTCTCAAAATATTTGTGATATGGGGAAGTGGAAATTCGATGAAGGATAATCAGAAACGTGACATTCATCAGTTTCGGCAATTTAATCGAGTGTTTTGAAACCAACGTTGCATCCATCCATTTCTATCTTGTTTCGACATCTTTCGGAACGGACATTATTTGTTCCGATTTGAATTGTTCAAAACAAATTTTTTCTCCCCACGACAAAAATTAATGTTCACAACGAAACATGTTTACAAAAAGAAATAATTAAATACTCGTCATCTACCGTGGATTGTTGTAACAAGGTCGTACTCTACATCTTTTATGATTATTTAAAACATTCGATCATTATCAATGTATTCATGTTACCAATAGAGGAAGCTATCTGCCGCACCCAACATGGCAGACTTTTTTGGTATTGTTGTTTTCAGGGAAGTGTATGTAAAATTCATTGAAACGGAAGGTCCGGTAAAGCGTTGAGAAAAGATGGTTTAATGTAGGTACGCGTTAATAATGAAATCATGAAATTATCATTCACTGGTCCGTAAGGGGTGTTTGTTCGTTAGAACGTGAGCATTCACCGAGAGAATTTAGATTTCCCGGAGATAAATAAAACAGGTGTAATTATCTCTTTGTGCTCTCTTTCGAAAACGCTTTACTTCAGGGTTTCAGGTAAATTATTTTCTTCTACAAATCTCCATTCAATGCGGCGAGCAGACTGATAATAACCACGCAATGTTGAAATGAACGAGAAACTAATTTATACTTGTTACTTGGAGGTGGAAAGAATCCGCAGAAGGGACCTGTAAAAGGAAAATTTAGTCTAGGGTTTTTTTCTCTGAAAAAGTGTAAGATTTAGAGTAACAAGAAATCAACGAGGGTTGAACCTATGTCACACAAAAGGTCATAATGTGGCTTAATTTTAAGCAAGAATTCAAAGACTGCTAAAAAATGGGTTCATTATATCAAATAATAAAGGAAAAAACAAGTTTAAGCCCCTACAAATTCTAACTCCACACGTATTAGTGAAACATGGGTGTGACAAAGAGGTTTTTGTAGAAAATGAATGGCGCTCACAAATTCGATTAGAACAAATATTGTAAACTCGTTGGTTGTAGGAAAGGCAATGTAAACTTCCACTAGACATCGCGCTAAGTCCCGAATAGTCGACAAAATCAACAGCGGTATTGGGTGTTTATTATTTATTCATAAATTGAGGGATTTCTGGAGAATAGAGGACAATTTTTTGGTGATGAACATGGCGGAAGTTCCATTTCCCTATTATTAGCAGTTTTCTCTCGTAAAATGCACTAATTAATCTACGCTTGCAGGGAGAAAATTATGAAACTGTTTTTTTTTAAACATACCTTTTCATCAAGACGAAAATTTAATAAATGTAACGAACCAAGAGCCATCAGCCATTAGCACTAAAGAAAGTAGGCAACGGTCTGGACAAGTGATTATGAGGCCTCTGCTAAAATTTCCTCCTCTAATGGTTAACTCATTGGCGACCCCTCCCCTGAAACAGTGGAGCTTAGAAATGGCCAGGGGCTTTAGCA
Source organism: Creontiades dilutus (assembly GCA_031894815.1). NCBI lineage: Eukaryota > Metazoa > Arthropoda > Insecta > Hemiptera > Miridae > Creontiades > Creontiades dilutus. Next base: position 2,280,189 of record JAVIWC010004007.1, read on the forward strand.
TAGGTAACAGAAATGCTTTTCTTAGCCAAAAACAGCTAGTCTGTGTTTCGTTGCCCCACTTCATTTAAAACTACATGAAAACAAAGATGGCAGAAAACAGAAAATGATTAAGACACCAAGACTTACTTACGTCAAAAACTTCTGAATAACGCATTAGGCAGCACTGTTCGTTTGTTGGCTCGCTGATATGTCGTTTACATTATAACTAATCCCTTTGACGATTTCTCAGTGTACCTCACAGAGTAACAGATCAGTTTAGCGATAAGTGCCAAAAGTTCGAGAACTTTTGAGAACAGGGTTCGAAAAATCTATTCGGCGCGGGTGACAGTTCACACAATCAGATGATGCTTTGAAAACAGTGTTGGTGAATAATGCTCGTTTGGTGTAAACAGACTACTCCTGAATAACCTCGGAAAACATAGAAAACAGTGACCGTATGAGCGGTTAATCCATAACTAAATAATAAAAAAGCTGGGAGTCAACTAATAAAAATGATCCTCGAGTGATTTTTTCGATTGGTCACTGGTTGGTCAATCGCACATCTCCGCCTCAATTCAAACTAAAATGCCCTCGAATCCCGCTTCGAAACCTACTATAACGTGTGACCTTGAAGCAGGTGCTCACATCAGCTGATTGGTCTGGTGTCCGCTCAAAGCTGCATTCCAGAGCCCTGGTTCAAATATTGTCATTTCAGTTTTGTTTCACGAGCTTTAATTGGGGATTTTTTCTTCTTTTTGGTTTTTTAGTTTATTGGTTTGGGGGGTGCTCATGTTCCTACTCTCCCATCAGCAGCCGCCCCTCGGTCAAGGATTCCTGGGTTTCCTCGAGTTAATGAGTCGAATAGAGGCTTCCCTAGCTTTTAGTTCCATTTTATTAAGAAATGCTGAGTGAGTTACTTCACAAATATAAAAGTGATGATGAATTCTTTAAACCTGCCTACGGTTTGTTTGAACATAAATGCCCCTAGTTTTTCGTGACATAGAAACGAGGTAGTTTTGATCGGGTATATCAAGGTAAACCATGTTCAATGCTGAAATAAATTTGAAATCTAATTAAGGCATCATCGCGTTATGCGCTTTGTATCTTGGGAATTTCCGTATGAACCGCTCGATCTAAGCCAATTTTGAGGTCCCATCCCGCGGAATAGCTTCGGGGCGAGCGGGTTACCGCACCCGCGGATCTTGCGGGGGCCCCGAGATCTCGTTTTCGTTTCCATCAACATGCGCCCTTAACCCGGCCGCCATCCCCCGTTTTTCTTACCCTCTTCAAGGTAAACTCAGACAGTTACATAATGTATGTGTGGAGGGCGGCGAGGAGGGAGCAGGGAAGCGAAGGGGATTCACTACACGTCTCAGCCAATCTTCCAAGCAATATCTCCACCGGCTCGTTCTCTCTATCTTGTTTCTTACTTACAGCTCTTGAGGCGGTGTAAACTCTCTTTCATCTGTATCGGCGAAAGGGACTTTTTGGGAGCGGTTTACCTTCCATCCCACATCCAACACTTCGCCTAGTGTAATGGGCAACTAAAAATCGACCTCTGTTTCTAAATCACTACTATTGAATGAGATGAATCTCATTCAAACATCTTGTGAATATAACTACAACTGATCTCGTGCAAAGACCCTTATGACCCTTTAGAGATACGGATGAACTCCATAGAAAACCTCCAACCCCTACTAAAGGGAAAGTTTTCGACCTTATCTTCCACATATATTTTCGTAGAAGAGCTATCGAAACCAGAAATAACAAACCTCTGTGTAAACGTTTTTCAAATGGTGAGCTAACGGATAATCATATATTCATGATAACTCAGTATTTGCCGAATGATGACCAAAATTTGTTTATTTTGCGTCCGTTTTTTACATTTTAGGCTAATGTTTTCAGATTGTTACGGGGATTAATTTTCGAGATCTGGTTGAAAAATGTGAAGAAAGGATATTCAAACCTTTTTCAGTGATCAAGGGAAAAATCATCTTAATCTGAGAGTCGAAAGTCGGCATGAATGAGGATTTTTCACCCAAAATAAACAAGTTTCGGTCATTATTCTGCAAAAACTGAGTCGAATCAAGAAACGGATAGCATCACGTGCATCAGCGTTAAGAAAACAATGAAAATTCATGTGTCACACTTTAGAGTTCACCATCATCCACTATTTGACAATTTTGGAGTTGCGCAACTTTGCGTGCTCGCTGAACCAGTTACTGGCAATCGAAACAATTGGTGGAGGGGTCAAATTTTCATGAAATCCTTGGTAAAATCCGAATCTGCAATAAAAAATCTGGGTTCTCATTTAAAATGAAAAAGTTAGTGCGCGTTTCGGGCATTTGCGCTCATGCGCGACGAACGAAAGTGTGATACTTGAATACCTTGCCTAAAAAATGAGGGGTGTTTACTTCAACAAGTTTTTTTATTGCTCCACAACCAACAAAATTGAAAGGGTGGTACGTTCATTAAGGACCACCCTGTATACTTTTTTGGCAATTTTGTCTTTTTTGTTCGAAGATGGGTTTTCATTATATCGCATCCACCTAAAATTGAATTCTGGAGTCCTTGTTGCGATAACTGTGAAAGCTATTACGCCCATTCAACTTGGGACAATTTTTTAGAACAGTGTAAGAAGTTCCTTAATTATTGTTGTTGTCCCTCTTCACATGTTGTTTTGTCAAAGCTCTCGAGTCGAGCTAATGCGGTCCTCCAACGTCTGAGAGGCTCTTTGTGATCGTTGAAAGTTTGACGCTTGTAATCATAACATACTTGAGGCCACTTCAGTCACTTTGGACGGAGCACTAGAGCCAGATGGACTACATTAGGTACCTACATATTGTTTTGGCGAGTAGAGACCCCTCAGAGAGGTTTTTTGTTTCAAGCGTGAAACACTTGAGATTAAAGTAACCTTCGACATTCAAGACTGACGTGATAAGTACACAAATATGACTATGTACCAACACATTCAACACAGACACACATTTATGTTATCCACAGACCTACTTTTCTTCAGTAAATCCTTAACAGGTATTGGTTCTTCTGCTTAAAAACTTCATCATTCATTAAAAATGAATTTATTGGTAACAGATTAATAACGTTTGACTTAATAGCTAAGGAATGTCATGAAATATCTATGTATACCCACCCGAAGTTCGTGAACCAACAACTAGGATCAGAAAAAACTTACTTCACTTCAGAAGTGAAATTGCTTTCTTTTTTTACATCTCCATAGTAGGGAACTTGACTTAAAACAAAAAAGCTGTACATCATTACACAGAAGTTTATTATTTCTGAACTGGAACAACCCTTCTACGTAAATCAACGATCTGAAAGGATTAGATATAGTTAGTTATCATGTCCATTCTAGATGCCTTAAAAAGAGCCCTGTTCATATTTAGCATGATAGATTGATTAGGAACGAAATTGTCCACAATCCGTCAGCTGATCACTGAGTCTCCATACCTTGGAATTGACTTTTAGATGTCCAAAGGTAGTTAAATGACTTCGTCATACATTCAACCCTGTGACCACCAACCTTTAATTGAACGAAACATTAATTGATATCAAAATACCTACAACGGCGCAATATGCTGCGTACGGAGACGAGGGAGAAATTCCTGAATAAAATAACTGAAATTCAGCTAAGTAGAATAAAACCCTTATCTATCCTTCACTAGCCCACAATTCTAAAAAATAAAACTTGAGAAGCTCCATTTCAAAAGGAACCCTTGAAAAAATCTATCACAATTGTGACAGATGATTAAATACTCACAAGATACTAGGCGATTTTTTTATGTGTATGTAGGTTCGCATTCAGAGTCGTGTAGACTGGATTATCGAGCGACAAAATAAATTTTCCGCTTATTCCAAGTTCCTAGCTAGGAGGTCTGCGTTGACGTTATTCTGAATACCTTCTCTTTCGAAGAACTGGTTATCGCGATAACTCCGAAAATACAATGACTAGTTATTTTAACTAGTTACGTTATTATCATTTCATCCCTTCTTCAAACCAATGTCAGCCAGAAGGGGGTAGTTACGAGCTTGCCCTTCCTAGTTCCTCTCATCCCCGTTCCGTCGCAACGACCCCTACTTGTTGTCTGAAACCTCCCCACCGTGTTGTCTTTCTCCCCGAGAGCACAAAAGATATTTTAGTGGCTCGCCATAAAATGAAAATGTGAAGGGCCCCCAGCCTCCGAAGAAAATTGGGTCATTTTCCTGGCTTTCTCACAGTATGAAAGGTGATCGAGTGTGATGAACCGCAGAAACGACTTGCAACGCACGGGAGCAAATGGCTCATGGAGAGCACACTGGGTTTTTTATGAGCTGCGACCCTCGCCAACCCTCTAAAGCCACTGAGAAGGCTGCGCACGACGGAACTCAATAAGCAGATAAAGCTAATCGCCCGTGAACATAAAGCGATACAAATAAAAAAACTATAACTGCCTTACATTTTGGTTTAATATTCTCAATAATGAGCCTTTCGCATCACTCCAAAATAAGAACCTTTAAACTAACACTAAAAAATTAACCCTTGAAACTTCCTCGAAATGTGGTTTATGTTTCAAGAGATGCGTATAACAAAAAAAAATATTAAAAAGTTATAGTCAAGCAATATGCCGAGTATGAGAGCGACTTGTGCAAATTCTAGTAGTAAGTAGACCTTACCGACATGAAGATACTTAGAAGATACTTACCGACGTGATCAGATGTTACAAAATTTTACTCCGTTTGGGGTGTACTTATTTTTACTTTAACATTTCTGTTAAGGTAAGCTTTCCAAATGAATTTGTGCACATGATGATTATGATTCGGGAGATCAAAAATGGGAGAGCAGTTCAAAGTTGGGTCTTATTACGATGTTCTCACTTCTCCTCAGTTTGTCATAATTCGACATTGTTAGTGATTCAAAAAACGATATCATAAACGTGCAATCGAACTCAGTGATATTTAATTCAGCTATATAATAAAGGGCTAGGTTTTGCTGTAAACCTACCCTCTTGGAGTGTAGTTATATTGATATGTAAAATTGCTAGATGAACTGTATTTGATTTTTCAGTTGCAATTAATAAATCACGAAAAAAAATAAATAAACGTGATGTATAATTTGGGTTTTCAATAGATTTTGCTTAAAAAGTGATTTATGACGGTTTTGAACGACTTGGGCCAGTTTTGATTGAAAGAACATTGTTTATTCCATCGATTCAATTGAAAGATAAATTTGGCACATGAGATTTTAAAAAGCGAGTAATCACCAGATGCAGATTCAGCTGCTAAAATAACCCGAAAAAGAACGCCTCCCACAACTGACCAGAATTGGCCTGATATGGAAGTCAACAATACCAAGGATATATCAGATCACATAACCTCATTTTCACTAATTTCAGTGGCAGAATCTAGAAATGCAATAAACTATTTTAGCCGCTCATTTCACGTTGGACTGGCTGGTCGTGTTTTTTTCTTCATAATTTTTCCCAGTTTTCCGGATAAACTTTACCCAGTTTCCCATTTGAATTTTCAAATGTTGACTCCACCAGAGAAAAAGCCTGCAAAGGTACACAAGAAGACATCATTTTCAAATTTTGTGATGAAGCGTTCCTATTTTTGACGTTAGTAAGGTGTTTTGCGTAACTACTTGTAAGATCACGGACGTTTTGACTGTTTGATGTGACTAATCGATAATACAACGCCGGTCTTAATCCCTGATTCAGATGAAAGGTAGTAAAGAAAAAAAAATCAAACTGTTATACGAAAAAACGAGATAATATTGAAATTATTTACAAGGAGGATACGATTATGAATTTACAAAATAATACTATGCTACCTACCTAGGTCCTCTCAATATTTACTGCGCGAAAATTGGGCGAAGTCCCGAATTTCGAAGACAGATACGACTCTTCAGTGCGGATGTTGTGAACCAGGGCGAGTTATACGTCTGAGTGGCTACTTCAGACGGGTTGAGTATAATGGTCGTGAGGGAGAATCATAATGGTTGTGGAGTGTGGAGCGTCTCTTACTACTGTTGTAGTATTTCGCTTTCGAAAATATTACCTCTTTCCACGATATCAAAGTAAAAATCAAATTTTCTACTCTCGTTTACCTTTTAGGTCATTCTGAACAACTTTTGTTTCGTCCAAATGGATGTCTGTGGTCCTTCTGTCTCCATATCCTTCTAACAATCTCAACTTCTACCATTTTCATTCAAATATCTCGGATTCCTCCCCATTTCTAAGAAAGTTTCAGGGATCTTGTTATTTAAGCCGTAGACAGATACCAAAGATTTTCACGGTTCTCTTCTCCCAGGTGACTCACAATTTGGCACGTCTTTTGAGGTAAGAACAAGATTAGAACTTATGATCTTGAATAGCTAAAATCAATCAGCTCCCTCACTTCTGCCACGAATAGATGAGTACTATCTCTCTGCAGTTTGTGGCTTTTCCTAAATGACAGCATAATAGAAAATAGAGGGGGGGGGGGGGCTCGCAACGGCATTAGTAGAACATGGGGTATACACCATCGGAAGGAGTCTTTTCTGCTGAACGAATCCTGATTCACCATTACCGTGTAAGTTTGTCTACTGATAACGAGAGGCAAATAATTTTACCGAAATTCAACTCGTAATTTCTCGTAGTAACTAGTTGGATGTTTTGAACCACCTTAAGAAAACAACAAGATCATTTTGCAGTGAATATCCGGGCATGCAGGAGTGGTGGGACACAAAGGAACAGACCGGCAGCTCGAGGAAGGGGGGGGATGCAGTCCATTGGCCAGAACCAGTTTTGGATATAGCAAAATGCTGTTTAAAAACAGGTTTATGTGAATGGATAAGGAAGGAACAAAAATGGCACTGGGAACCGAAAGAAAGAAAACATCGCAGAAGTACAGCCGATCTTAATCTTTCTTTAGGAAATATAACACTCTTAGTGGGATTTTTGGGCTTCTCTGGCGATGGTTCCTCCAGGGAACACCTGAACATGATCGATGCCTACACAGGTGATCCAATGAGCAGATTTTGTCGAGAGGACGAGGAAACTGCCTCTCATCTTCTCCTAGAATGCTCAGCACGAGAAACTAGACAGTTCAGAACCTTTGGGACTCTTGACCCAGATAGGGTGATATTGGAAGACAACTTTGTGAGGAGAATGCTCGGTCTGGTAAAGGATGGGGATTGGCTCGAGAACCTATAGGTCGGAATCAGGAAAGCGAACCGCACAATAAACGACGGTTTCAGTGCGGAGAGGGGAAAGTATGACCCTTCCAAGTATCTGAACTAAATAGTATACATTTGTAATTGACCGATCCATATCGACATTTCACGTTGCATATCTCTGTACTATTTACCTCAACCCACTGTGGAATCCTTCGTTTATTTGAAACATTCCAATAATCTATACAACAATGTTGGGGTCACGAAAGAGGTGTATACTGGCATCTCGCATTCCACTTGGCAGACGTTCTCTTTCTCTCCTTCCTGTTGTCAAGTCTTCAGAGGTTTTGTCGGGCCGAGAGGATAATCCGGTTGCCGTCAAATGACGTCCGGCCCAGGCGGGGACCTTCAAAAGGATTTCACGGACTCTGAGCTCACAGACAGCGTCTAGCCGCAGCTCTAGCCTTCATCTCCCACTAACTACCGTCAAACTCGACCGTCTCCAATAAACGGAGTACTGCCCTACGAATTAGGCCCCTTTTCAATCAGCATCTGTTATCCGCCGAGGCCTTTTGAGTCGTATCATTTATTCAATTAGTTGGGTGCTTGGGATAACAGAGGTGGGGTATTCACAAAATTGGAAACCAATCACAAAAGTTACAAACTAATTGAGCTGTGATTGAGCCAATATTGAAAACTGAAACAAAATTAAGCACTTCCTACCTACCCTTATAACTTTACTTTTACAATATTCCTTTAACGATATTTTTTCTTTCCAAGAAATGAACAAAAATGAAAAGGAATGGAAGATTTCTGGCGGTGTGGTATTGTGATCGAGCAATGGAATAGTGAAAAGGTATATCTTAATATCTGACGGAGGCTCAGGGGGTACCAAAAAGGTTAAACAGCGATGAAAACGTTATTTTCTCCAAGATCGAAAGTCCCTCTCGCAATTTGCGTTTTAGACTGCTCTAAACAACTTAGGTTTCGTATCTCTCTGTCTGTCCGTCTTTCTGCAGAGCCTTGTAATAAGCCTGATTCTTACAGTTTTGATCCGATAATCAAGAATTTTTCAGGGAATGTGCTGGTTAGGCTGTAGGTGGTCTCCCATGAGTTGCATCGCCCAGAAAATGGTAGGTCATCTCGCTCATGGATAAACGGAAAATCCAAGCATAATTTTTTCAGGAACTGGTTGTGTGATCGCGCTCAACTCTTCAGAGTAGACGGGGGACAACGATTAAATAATATAATACCGATTTTCACATGATTATACAGAGGGCGACAAACCCGCGCTACATATCGACCTTTTGAAGGCTTTGATATATTCCGGAACATGTTCTGTGGCATTTCTGTCCAGAGAACCGTCGTAACATTTCTACTCTTTCGAGATTTGTACAACAACTGTACAGAAACCTTTGTGAACATAACATGGCAAACGTTTTTTTCGACATGAACTTTGCCGAGCTTTGCTTGTGAGAAAGGAAAATTTCAGTGATCAGCTTTCTTAATCTGATACAAAAGTAAGATATCCATGATATTTAGAAAATTGAAGCTATTAGAAACTCCCAAAAAGTAACCCTTTTATTCCAAAACCTATTGGGATATTGATTTTTCAACATCTCCAGTTTAAAATATTACTTATAACATTGATAGATAATGATGACGGGCACATCCCCGGAAAATTTATGATTTTTAAGAAACATTTTATGAACTCTAGTTCAGTAGATTCTTGAAAAAGCTTAGGATTATAGACATACAGGGTTTTAGAATGGAATTAACTTTTCACTATTGACAATAATAAAGGAACAGAAAATATGATTTGGGTTTTTCTGTGGGAAAGAAGAAAGAGGCCAATTATGGTATGGAAGCCACGAATGGTTTGGAAAGTTTCTTGAATGGAACATGGCTTGTATTCCTGTAAAAAAAAGATTTCAGCTGGCATTCGTGAGGCCAATCTGGGAAAAACGCTGTTGAATTTTTACTGCAGCAGTGGAAACATAGAGGAAAACATCTTTACGACCCGATCGTTCCACTGGGGCGGGTTTTGGTGATTATTTCAGAGCATCCTCTTCAAACGCATTTTCCGGTGAGTGTTTCCTATTGATGGACATCCCGAATGGGGTTAACAGTATTTTTAATGACGGCGAGTACGGCAAAACGGTAAACACAGCTATATCAGGAGCGTCACACCGAAGCAAATAGTTTTTCTTGGGTTGGTCATTTAGAGCCAAACTCCATCCATTTCGGAGGCTTCCACTTAAATCATATTTTGTGACTGGCTAATGTACATTAGAAAGGATTTCTCCGATTCAAAATAGTACCAATTGTTTATCAAGCCATCACATTCACAAACAAGAAAACATTTGAAACTTTCTTACCGTTCAAATCGTGATACGGTAGAGAATCAAAATAAAATTTAAATAAGGAGCAATGGTATAGAAAATTATGCGTGTCATTCATGTTTTCCCGCATTTATTCACATTTTTAAACACCTCAGGTATAATTTTGTTACAATGGTCTTACTCTACAGATGTCAGAGAAACCTTGAGCTCGATAGGCGTTAAGCATAAAATTATATCACGGTTTAGGTCATATTTTATCCGATGGATTCCCAGACCTGATCCTGAGGCAGGAACTTCTCTAGGGTTTATATTTCGGCAACATTCCATGTTGTACGTCAACTCACTATCAAACTCTTTCACTTCCTGCCGACATGGAGACCAGGCGATCTGTGATATTAGGTTAATGGAATGATAGTAATTTAAGGCCTAAATGTAATTTAAGGAATACATGAATGCTATCCCCAGGTAGCATTAGGTTAGGTAAATTACGTTAGAGTAGATAAGGTAGGGGGGGGGGGGGGGTTAGGCAGGGTCGACGAATATTGAATAGTCCACTCGGAGGTGGCCCCTGGGTTGATTTTCTGGGTTCAGTTATCGTTTAAGGATGAGCGTATCGCTGGCGGCAACTTTAGGACTGCGACAAAATCATTCCAAACGTCAAGCAGTCTTGAGAAGTGGTAGACTCTGTAAGGCCTGCGACCATTTAGGCCTAAGGTGCTATGGACGGGGGCAGCTCAGCTACCTCGGATGTCTGCAAGCCAGTGCTACACAAATTGGTACAACGAGAGGAGGGAGCGCCAATGCACCACAAGGCAAAGCACCTCTGGCCTGGTTTCCGCAAGAGCTTGGATCCGTGATGGTAGTGAACTAGCTAAATAGTAGACACTTGTCTCCCTCCATCAACAAATTTGTATTTTGAGGCCTCCGGGCAGAAGACGAGAGTCAATAACCCCGGGATGATGTTCGATAATGAACTGTTATGAAATTATGAAAAGTATGAAAGTTCAATAATGAAATTGTTATAGCTATTTTTGGTTACATTCAAACTAGAAAGCTAAAATTTGAATGTTAGCATGATAATTTAAGATTTGGCGTGTGATCGAGGGTTTTCCAACGTAACATATTGAAGGATATGGAATGAACCATGGCCTTGCAGAGCTTTGTGTGCTATAGTTTTAGCATTGGCTTCTGTTTTGTACAATGACTAGAATTGGTTGGCGTTTACGGAATCACGTTCAATAACTCATCCAACTTTCTATGGACATGTAAAAATCAATTATAAGTCGTTGAGTATAGTTTCGTTTCCAATGTATCTGCCATGCTGAAATATAAATGGGGCTTTCTTTATGGCATCTTTAGTGTAGAAAATAAGATATGGAGGTGAGAGGTATCGAGGTTAGACAAATTACCACGAACTACGTCTATCTGTCAGTGATTCTTTGATCAAATAAAAGTTCAAGGTACCTTATACAAATTCAATAGTCCGGGTATCACTCAGGTAAACTCCCCCAACCTCCTTTGATTCCCTACCCGAGAACACCCACACAACACGCGGGTGCGAGGGCCAGCGGTTCAATGAATGATGAAGCTCCGTGATTCTAAAGCCCTGATTTCCCTTAATGAATCCTCCGGCCCCTGGACCCCCGTGTTTACTAGGTCCCCCCTCATTGTGCCGGCCTATTGTTCGGCTGTGGGCCACGGTGATTGTCCGAAGCTCCGCCCGAGCCACTTCATGCTTTACATTGTCCTTACCGCTCACCGCCCCCTCCCCGTCTCATTAGCTTCTAATCAATCTTCATCGCTACACAAAACCAGACTCGGTTCGTTGAAACAGTCGGCAAATAATTATATTTTCTACCTTCACCTTCTTGATAACTGCAAGTCTCTAGTGCCTGCCTTTTCTAGTAAAAACTTATTTTACTAATATCTACCCTAATTTTCGTTGCTCATGAGGAATTTTACCCGTAAAACTTTCTGGAGTACATTCCTTTGAAGCCAATTTCCTAAAGTTTTGGGCGGGTCTGGTCAACGAGAAAACAGTGATGCAGCATGTATGAGAAAATATTCCTAAATAGTTTATTTATGTATTCTCGTTAAATTCATTCGGAATAATCAATGCTACCAATGATATTTAAAATAGCTTCATAGATCTAATAGCAAGTACTAAGACCTAAGTGGCAGATGGTTTCTTTGTCAGCCAAGTTCGTTCTATTTAGTCTTACAGCCATCCGAGCCAATTTATCTCCAATTCCAGCCTAAGAAGGGGACACGAGGAGCGCTCCCGAAGGCGATTGACCTTCGAGAGACGGATCGCCCGGTTATGGGCAGGAGCCTGGTGGCATAAGATTAGCGAGGGCCGTCGTCTGATCTAATGGGGGCTACATGTACATGTTACGAGAAAAGACCCGGGAAGATCCAGGTTTCCTTGGATGGCCGTCGAGCCCGCAGTTGCCTTCCACATTGAACCATACGTGTTGCACCTCCTCCTATCCCCCAGTCGAAGTTGATCCCTTCAAATACGGAAGGCAATTCCCTCCTTTTCGGTTCGCGCATACCTTGTTCCTGAGGGAAGACCCACGGAATATCAAGCCTGGATGTGAAGGTGAACGCCGGATGAGACCAATCACTCTTCATTTTCTCTAAAAACTACCCAACCCAAAGTATATAAATATGCAATAAGACACGCAGCAAATCATAACATTGACGTTAATTATTTCTGAATTACAATAATCATTCTATGTAAATCACTGATGTATGCATTCTAGACGTAGTCAGAGGTATGTTATCTAACGCTACTCGTGTCTCTAAATCTTGCAATTATACTCTAAAAGCCAAAAAAAGAGCCCCATTCACATTTCCATGTGTGTGTATCGGTTAAAAATGAAATTAGCCAGAAGAGTCTTTCAGCTGAACACCGCGTCTCCATTCTTTGTAATTGACTTCTAGATTTCCTAAATACTCCGAGAATACTAATCTTTACCAGTCCGTTGGTACAAAACAAAAGCTGCTACCAAAATAACCATAATAGCGCAATATACTGCATATAGACACGGTGCAGAAATCCACTGTGGAACAACTGAAGAAATTAACACCTACCTACGTTTCTGTTGTCCACAATTACATACCATCCCGAAAAACTCGATTTCAGAATGAAATCTCGAAAACGAATTTCCTTCGCAACTACGAGTATAACAGCTTATCATCCTAACATGATACTGGACAATTTTCATTCTGTCCAAGACGTTCTAATTCACATAGGTGTTCACGTTCACGGAGTTCTAACCCTTAGAAAGAGCGAATGGATGGATGAGAAGGAGTAAGGGTAGGCTCATTCGATTCATTGAAAGGAAGTCTATCAGTAACGAACATGAAACAGTGTTGTTTCGAATGTTGTCGATATTCTGATTTTTTAATATTACAGCTCTAATATTTCATCGTTTGGGATTGACTGTGATCGATGCAGAGAATTTAGTTAGAACTAAATCCCAAATGTGATTTTTTTCCGAGTTTCTTTACGTTTCGTTCAGCAGCTTTAGAGAAAAGCTCCGAACGGCCGGAAAACGGATTTTCCCAAATTCGATTTCCGGATTCTTTACATCTTGAAACGTAAAACAGCAAAATTTGAGGGGAGTTAGAAATGCTTTTTTTCTTGGTAAACAAAGATTTAACGTTGGAAATAATAAATCAAAAATAAAAAACAAATCCATTTCAGAGCAGCCGTAGACAAAATCCGAGAAACAATCTACAGGTGTACATCACTTTGTGTCTGTGTGTTTATGTGTGGCTAGTTGTTTCGATTCTGTCCAGCCTGTAATGCCAAACCTATCTTTGTGATTATGTGTTTGTTCGATCCAAATTGTACTCCAGTCGTGCAAGAAATCTGGGATATTTCGAATTCATCGACGAAAGATGGGGGGAATTGGAGGGGTAATGCTAGAAGAAGCGGAAATTTTGTCGACTCAACTCAGACTATAATTCTAAACCGATTTACTTGTCTGGAGATGGGATAGATGGGGTAGTGGCATCCATTCAATCGCTGCTCATTCCGCTTATTCAGCCGAATTTCTTTCTTCTTGGTCGATTAGGAGCTTTTGTCTAGTTCCGAGCACCTTCTGAATTTTTAAATTTAGTTATAGGAAGGGAGTAATAGTAATAAATTGTTATATTTTCAACTGATTTTTTGTTTGTTTGATTGAAATTGTCTAATGAAGTCCGAATTTTTTTATTTGCTGTCGGAATGGAGGATGAAACTGATAAGGGCCTAGGTATTCGTTCTACTGCTGCTCATAACTACCTTCTACGATTTTCGGTCTTCTAGGACTGGTAGACGTCCCTGTGATGCATGCATTAGGTACCTATCGATATGTTTCATTTTTTTTTTTTTTTTTTTTTTTTACACAATTAGCTTTTTAAGTTACTCTGGATCTGCTCTTGATCCAACCTTCAATCCGTGGGCGATGGGTGTACGAGGTGCTCGGGGATGTTCCGAGAAGTGATCTGGTGGACAAACGCTAACGAGAGGCGTCAGGCTGATGCCCTTACGTGGGGTCAGGCGGTGCCCTTGCTGCTGCTCCCGGACCCGTCCATATGAGGAAGACGAAAGAAACGGCAGCGTGCGCGGGGCGTCGCCAGATGGTCTTCTATTGCCTATCCCTGCAGGACTCGACCGAGTCCGCTAAAGCCGCAGGTACAATATCGAGTTACTCACCAGTGTCGTGCCAAATACCATGGTTTAATGGTTCCAGGCCAAAAGATCAAATCGTGGCTTACAAACAAAAGGCACTAACTAGATCAGTAGATAAGGATTAGCAAAAGGATAAATTTTGGGTAATTCTTTCATTTTTGAGATGCGACTATCCACACTACCAAAGCGAAGAGCAGAAAGCGCCTACCTAAGCACCACTTGCCCCAATTATATTAAATAAGCTTAAAAAAAAGCGATTTCAAAGAAACACCTGAAACAAAATTCCACAATTATGTCAGCTGGTATGACCCTTACTAGGCGATTTTTACAATGCCCAAGAACGTTCACATTCGCATTCCTGTTTCCGTTCTGGGGATGAACGTGAAATGGTTCGTTGGGCTCATTCAATCCTTTGAAAGCCAATGGTGTTATTTTAAAAGTTTTCGATTTTTTCATTTTCGAAATTTCACCCTTTCGATTTCACCGTTTTGGATGAACTGAGATCATTTCCGGGAATTCAATCGCAACTAGAACCAAAATGGGATTTTTGAGTTTCAAAAAAGTTTCATCAACTTTTGGGGCTGTTAAATGGTTTGTTTTCTTGGTTACAAAGGTTTGTGAAGATAATAAACCAAAACGTAAGGAGAGAAAATAAACACTAGTGACTTTTCACCTTCATCATGCACGTTCGCCTTTTGGAATTTCCTTGAATCAGGTAGTCAGGGTATTTCCCGCATCACCACTAGATCGTGTGAATACATATGAGTTCAAAACATGTGTTAACTCCAAAAGCAGTTTTGGTGCAATGTCTTCAACCAGGAAAAGATGCTACATAAACGTAACGTTTGAGCATGCGCAAAAGATATTATTGCCTTGAGAACCACGTAGTTATTGGGACTGTACACAATCTAAACTGAAGGTTGAAGGTTTGCAAGGATTTATTATTGAAAATATCAAACTCAGATATACCGAATTGCGTTATAGACAGATATGTTTCATATCTCAAGCCGATGCCACCAATACTTCTGAGTGCCGTATAGGTTATTGATCTGGTAGGAGGACGAAGTAAGGAAACACCTGCCGTATCCCCTTCGCCATCGCTAACAACATCTTATATCCCCACTTTTATTGCTTGCTATCCCACGAGAGGTTCAATTATTTATAATTGCCATTCCTCAATAAAAACCCCTCGGTGTATCGTTCGTTATAACAATAACACTCTTTGGAAGAGAATGAACCTTGTTCACGGGTATCTGTGTATCTAGATTTGGTTCATTGGTTAATATAAATTAACCTTCTTGATCGACTAAGATGGTCATTTTTAAGGTAAGAGCAACGATGATGAATTATCAAATATGTGTGGATCATCTAACTGGAGAGATGAAAGAAAACATTGAAAAACAAACAATATGATTCTATCGTAGAAGAGGTTGAAGGCTAAAATTAAGATTACTGAGACAAGGCTTCAACAAAAATATCAATAAAGAGAACTTTTATAAGCTTTTGAGGCCTATACCAATTACGATCATTTGAATCGGTGAGTGCAGAAGCCACTCAATTCCAGAAATTCAAATTTTCTGGAGAGAGCAAAAACGTCATGACACCTCCAAATTTTCAAGTAGAGAATTCAATTTTTCGCTTATCATGAGATGCATTTATGTTGATGTCATGCAAAAATGATCAAGTTTCTACCTGAATTAGGATCATTAAAACTTGAAATGTTGAAATGTAATTTGAACATAACCTTTTTCAGCACCCAACTGGTTTTAGGTTCGGAAAAAATTAATTTTACATCAAAAATGTATATTAATTATATTTGCAGCAGAAATGAAGTAAAGGTTGCTTTATGTACCCAACATAGGAATGTAAAAACAGGAAAGAAAAATGTATTCATTTCTCAAAATTGATCATTTTCAACCATGGTTTCGATTGCATAAATATGTTTATTTGCAGAACTCCTTGTGAAGGAGCAATTTTCGGTATAGGAACAAGAGATTTATTCGGGATTCGCGCAAAATTTTCTTTGTGAATAACTCAAAAATAATTCCAACTAGAATCTCATTTGGACCTACTGTGCGGGGGAGGGGAAGTATGACTTGTCCCAGACACCCTGAACCATAATAATAATAATAACAATAATAATACAATAGTAAATAATAATGATTAATTTCTACACGCAGAACAAGAACGAGTATTAATTTGAAGGGAGCCGGGTCGTTCTCCAGACGTTCTTTTAAAAGGTTCGAGTAACAGTTCCTCCGACCAATACCAATGGTTTGGTTCAGAACTGTTATAAATAGGCGCAGGGCTTGGTGCAGTAGAAGTGCAATCTAAAACAAAAATAGTAAATTTTGCAATCATTTTCGACCAAGAAAAAAATTTTTTTTTTTAAATTTAAAAAATTCAACCAATTTTCAGTGGTCTAAAATCAAATTGATTTGCTAAAATTTAAAACTTTCCTACATTTAACGATTGAAGTCCCAGAATACGGGAAAAATAATATTAAAAAATCGTATTCATTTTTTGACACGATTGGGAAGCACACAGTGGTCTAAAATCAAATTAATTAGGTAAAATTTGACTGAAAAAAAATTATGTATCATCCGAAACGCACAAAACCGCAAAAATTCTTTGCAACATTTAGAAACTAGAAGGATTGACGAAACGAATCCTGCAAACAACTCCGTGGAATAAGGTGGCGTTAATATAGTTTTTCGTTATTGAATAGGGGTATACATTTACAAATTGCTGAGTTAAATCTACAAGTAGAATGCAATGTATATTCAATAAGGTATGCAGAAATTTAATGTCTCACCTGTCACAGCAATGTCCATTGTTGAATAAAAGCTATAACACTTCGCGCTACACACACCTTGAACATAATGAATGGCCATCGAATAAAGATAATCCCACTGCCGGTTATTAGGCAATCGTGTAAACATGACTGGTTCACTCCTTTACTATTTGTTTGTAAACACGGTACGGCGGGAAATATTAGTATTAAGAGTCTCACAAACTAAAAATAAAAAGGTCAGAAATTCCAAACTTTTGTCCACCTAAATTGGTGATTTAGCCCACTGTGCGCCGTATGCAGTACACCGCCCTTCTCTTCGGAACCGATCAACCAAAGTTTATGGAAATTTGCTCAAAAATCCTACATCGATCCCCCGGGATAAAAGTTGGGGATTAAACTAGGTAAGTATTAAAATATGGAAATCTCAAAAACTTTCAATGTAAGAAGGTAGTTTTTTTGTTTGTTTAGAGTTGAAATAGTTCCGTGAATCTAATGAGACGACTCTGATTGGTGAACAATCATCCGATCGCTCACCATTTCAATAATCGGTCAGGGGACGGTCGAGAAGAAGAATCATGGAGTTATTTAACGGGTGACTGGTGAGATGCTGGCGTTAGACCTGCTTGCATCGTTGAAGCTATACGATCATATGTGTAACGCCATCTCCCAAGCTTCAGTCCAGCTAAGCAGAACAAGCGCAAGCATACCTTTTGCCTGTATATTTTTTTCTTCTTTTTGCTACATTTTAGTTGGATTTCTACAGATGTTTCTGAGTATACCTCGGAAACTAATTCTCTCTGGTTGTACAGTACAGTTCTGGTAGATCAGTGATCCACGTTGGACAGATACCTAATTCAGAAATAATGGACCTTCGTACATTAATTTGCAGCGTTTTCAGTTGGATTGTTGCCTAGCTTTTGAGTTTCTTGGTTCTTTAAGAACAGTTTTATTAACTTTATTGAGGAGTCTTTCTGACAATTCTATCACTTTTGGTCGCTTCGATTTTCGCCGCTTCCTGCCTTCAGTTCTTTTGTTTGTTTTCGTCTCCCGAGTCCGAAAATGAGGGCGACCGCAAAGATAAACAGTCGCCCCTGCAAAAGCGAAACCCTCATGTGGGCAGTCGACTGCAACTCGGACGCACTTTTCCTATTGGACTTCATCTGAGTCCCACAGTCTCCGATTCCTCTTGTTGAAGCGACTCTTTGAGAAAACTTGTGTTGTTTACTCCGAGAGTTCGCTTCCCCGCCTTTCTCTCGCTCTCGTCTTGGGGCTCTTGAGTGCTTTCCACGTGAACCTTTCGACTCCGTAACAATAGACTTGAACGAATAATACTCGGATAAGGTCCCTCCCCTCCTCTTCACAGACCCTGTAAAGGGGAATCACCATTTCCATTCTATTCTTCCACATCCATAGAATTGTCCGCGTTATAGTTTTCTTTTCGTTCCCCACTAGGTCATAAATTATTCATGGGTTTTATGTCTCCACACGGACAGCTTTCCTGATGGAAGCCTGGAATTATCTTAAAACTTGGCCTACGTTCCGAACTCGAAAATATTAATGTCTGGTCTGCTTCCGAATACATTATGTATCCTGAAACTTTGTTATTGTTAATCTCAATAATGAACTTTTGTGAACGACCAAGAAAAACAAATTGTAACACTCCTTGATTCGTTAGTTTACATTTCAAGATGTGAGAAATCCAAAAATCGAATTAGGAAATCCGTCTGTCAATAGCTTTTCTAAAAAAACAACTGTGCCAAAGTTAATGAAACCAAAACTGTATTTATGGAGAAGGCTGGTCATTGGGACGTTTAAAGTCAATTGAGGACCCTTGTGGGTAATTTGTGGATTATTCGATCCATGAATGTCAAGTATAAATGGGAATCTTCATGTCGTATGTGGAATACAATTACCAGTAATGGGAGCTGTGAATTTAGGTGATGTACCGTAGACTAATATGTCTAAGAGCAAGTTCATCAATGATGGGTATATCATTCCGGTAGTCCTCAGGGGCGTATCTACTGGTAAATTCAATATTAGGGACAACTTTGGTAAAATTATCAATCAATCAATTTTATCCCTTAGATAACTATTTCCTAGATAATATCGCCTGTTTGAAAAACGGGTACTACAACAACAATTTCCCCAAAAATAGTCATACAACACGGGTTTTTTCATTGATCCATGGATAATATGTAAAGAAACTTCTTGCTTCTTAAGTAACTGTGTCTACCCCTGGCTTCCTTCAAATTAAAAGAGATCACTCTCTCATTAGAGAAATCTGTAACTGTCAGAGGCGGTGAACGTGAGAACAACAAAGCATTCATTGAAATTTCAGATAGTTCCTTATGGGCGAAATGGGTTCTTAGCACTCTCAATACTGGGCCGGTTTTCCGGGATTCCGTGCCCTAGTGACTTTTTCTTGTTAGGTTCGAATTACTGTCATTCGGTTAGTTTTGGACGTAAGATGGAAAACTTTCACACAGATGTTAAGCACTGTAGTAAGAATCTGTATATATAATTAGAGCAGTTCCGGAACCACACCAGTAAGTTCCAGAACTACACTCATCTCATCGGTTTTTCAATACATAACCCCCATGTGGGGTTCATTATATATCAACTGCACCTTCTAGTTCTCTCAGATGAATGTGAAAATAAAAAACAAATAAGAAAAACTAGAAAAAAGTGAAAAAAAAAATAGGAAAAAATATTCTAAAAAGTTATAAGTTCACTTGCTACGCACCTTTCAGTTATTACACGAACGAACACCTGACAGTAGAAGGCAACATCGTACTAAAGTAAAAACCACACCGGCGAACCCTCTGAAATCTTTTTACCCTCTCATACACCTTCCAAAACGAACCAGATCGTGTCAACAGTTGAAGCAGTTCGGGAACTAAGCCAGAAGGAGTTGGTAGATTCGCCCATAGTTCCGGAATTACACTAGCATTGAAGTGTTAAGCAGTAAACCTGTGTGTTTGTATATCCTGTTTATTCTTTCATAACTCCCGATAAAACAATTTTCCTTCAATATGTTCATCAATATGATCGAAGGTGGATATTTTCATTCTGCAATAAGCAAAACCGCCTCGTCCTTCCCGAGTTACGGGAGCAAATGGTCGAACTCAGCGTATTGTTCCCTTAGTGAGTAAATGGCCTTAACCCGTCAATTCCTAAAGGCACCTACAGGTGCCACCAATTTAATCGCTCCTGGTTTTGGGCAGAAATGATATTTCGAGGTTGTGGTGACGTCTAACGTCACCTATGAGACCTAATGTTTCGAATTTTTGGTCAGTAGGGCCTCCGCATGTGTTTATCAGACAACAAAGTCAGTTCAAAGTTGACCACAAACGGAAATATCGTCCCTCTGCGACCCCGCTCAAAATTTTACGCAAAACTGAACAGAAAAGGGTAATTGAAGTTTTTATTTCCTCATTTCCAATAACTACTGTTTGTCTGCATGATTAATGTTGTTTTCAATTCATGAAGTATGAACGTAATGCCAAAATACGCCTGGAATGTTCTGGTGGCACCTGTAGGTGCCCTTAGGAAGAAGTGCCTATTTCGATTGCATCATCAATCGTTTTCCTTTCCGAGTTTCTCGTGTTTGGTGTTTTTGATTGTTTGTTTTTTCGTATATTCTAATTTGTGTTCCGTGTTTCGTGTTTTGTGATCACTAGGGTGGGAAAAAGGTTGCTTGTTCAAGTCTCCCTGTGGGTGTCAAATCGATGAAGTACTCACATGTATATCAGATAATAGGTTCCTGTGGTTGTATACAGTTTTTGTTGAAATGCTCGTCCAAGAAAGATCGTGGGGCAACTTCATACAGGAACACTCGGGTCCTCAGCCTCACAAAATGGATAGGCAATAATATTGTCACCATGATTTCCAAGTGCCATGGGCTGACTCCTTTCACCAAGGTCGAGAGAATTCGGGAAATTTATAGTAAAAAGATCAGAGTCAGCGTGCCATGTCTGAACATCACTAAAACGAGCAACACCTACATGGGAGGACTCGACTGATTCAATGAGAATTAGGATTCGCTGCGAATGACGTTGAAGGGGAAGAAATGGTGGTCCAAGTTGTGGTACTTTATATTGTTATTATCAAATAGAACGGAAAATAGACGGATAGAAAAAGATGAAGCGACGATTCTAGAAGTGTACAGTGGGCGACTACTGAGGACACTAGAGCGGTTCGCACGCGCGACTCGAGGACGCTCGAAATCGCCTGTCGCTCGATCGCGCTCTTTGGTCGTCCACGTAAGACAAGGCGTTAGGCTTCAGCTCTGTTATGTTGTGACAACTCGGAGGGTTTGTGTTCTCAAACCCAACAACGTTTCAACCTGTCGGTTATGAGTACGATCGAGTGAAGGGGGTTACGAACGGTAGCTCGCTCACCTTCGGATATCGGTATCGTGGGGGCTTAGCCTCGCGGCGGAGGGCGCAGGCGTCGCCCCCGCTCGCCGCCCCGCGATCGCCGCTCCCGCTAGTCGCTGCTCAGCTCCCAAACCCCTTCGCCGCTCGCTCGCCGAACGAACGTACCGCGCTCTCGCGTGCTCGTCGCGAAGTGATCTCCTCTCTCCCCGAACAACAGTGAAACCCAAACATGTTACCGCCCTTTTAAAAACCAATAAAAAATATTTTTAATAAAATACAAAAATCGTTACAAAATAACAGATAGTTCGCATTGTTCGCCGCCTGTGACCTCCTTGTCCGGAGATTGCGAAGAAATCAACAATAAATAAGGTTAGCCTCCTTATGATAATTAAAGTTTTTTACCTACCATAATAAAAACGCACATTTTACAAATTTGGTAAACTGAAAAAATGTAAAATACCAGTTGGCGGGACCGAAAAAAATAGTAAATACCTAATATAAAAAAATCCTTCCGATTTCAAAACGTCGAAATTATCTATCAGCCCTGCAGTTCAACGTAATATACATTTTTCCTTGATTTGTGTTGATAAAACACGAATTATTTCTATCAAATTAAAATCAAGGTACAAACTTGATTGTGAACCGAAGTTACTTCAGAGGACTTGTCTCTCAAATTTAAATACTGTCCATATGTTTCTTGATTGTGGCGCGCATATGGTCGCTAGATCGTGAAGATTTGTTGGGAAGCTAATTTCGGGCATTTCAATAAATTTCTTCTTCTTTGTAAACTTCTAGCTCCCAACTGTACCTAATTTCTACAATAATAACAAATTTTCAATTTTTTTTGTAAAAGTGGCGTTTTTGTTTTCTTGTCATCATTAACATGCAAATAAATTAATAAGCAGATATAATACTGGTGGGTTGTACCTGTGATGAATAATTATTGAAGACTTTCTCAGTAGGTTCTTTAGTGAAGAAAACCGTAAAGTTGATATTGAAGATCTGGATTACTATCACATGTCTTGTCACAATATGTGTTCATATTATGAAGTTTCCTGCACAATTATTATGTAACCACAACATTTGGAAAGGCTTATAATTTCTCTGAAAGTACCGGGGTGGGAGACAAAAGTCTTTAGAAACAATAACGGCTCTTTCCTATAACGACCAGTTAGGGTCGCATATCCGATCTCGGAAACCAATTCGGCGAATTTCCATCTGTATGGGTGTTCTTCAACCATTTTACCTCGTTTTTCTCCCCTTTTCCGCATTTTTTAAAATTGCCTGCTCTTTATATATTTGGTAATTATTACTATTGATCATACTGTGCTGTTCCCCTTAGTTTTCCAAATGTCCATTTCAATCATATATATATACGAAAGTTGTTTAAGAATTAAAGTCTAACTCAGTTTCTACATTTGCCAACTTTATTCCAACACATTTTCTAACATTTAAGATTTGTTTTTTATTTCAGTCAAGAAATTCAAATTATGTAGTACCTTCTCATTTAATTTAACCATTTCCACAGTAAATTCTTTTCAGCATTTTGTACTACATATATGACACAATCTTTTTTTCTCTTAAATTGAAATCTATGGTGAAAATAGTTGTACTGAAAAGAAAAAATGTTGCATCCAATGGGAAAAAAGGTAGAGTTAGTTGTGAAAGAGTTTTAATTAGATGGGAAAATACAATGGTATAATGGAATGTGAGGTATCAAACAAGCTATCCACCACGAAAAAGAGGGGCTATTTTCGAAATTTTGATTCAAAACTTCCAGAACATAAATTCAGACCTTGCATTCCGATGCTATTTTCTGAAGGGTAGGACAGAAATCAAGGCTGAATAATATCCAAGGCATTAAGCATAGAAAAACAAAAGTTTCTGTAGACAGTATCATAAACAATCATCAAACAAGGAATTGACGGACTAAAATCGCTTACTCAGAGCGACTACACATAATTTGAAAGAAAAAATATATGAAATAAAATAACTCTTCTCATTATAACAATAATTGTGAAACTTCTGTACCATAATATTCGATAATCTACATAAACTAAAATGAATATTTCCGAAGATCAAAATACACACTGCTTGAACTACTTTCGTCTGGTCCCATATTTATAACCTGGGAAAATATAAGAAGCTTGTATTGAGTGCGGGTAGCATAAAATGAGACTTATTTCACATCCTATCCTAAGTTGTGTGGGCATGGAATCATACACCAGGTTAGTGTTGTGGACTCCTAGAAGTTGAGGTCAAATTTATTTTGAGATTTCCTCAAATTTTTAAATACTTGGATTCTGGTAGAATGAGAGTGAACTAATATCTGCAATATTATTGCACAACACTATCCGCTATAACCCTCCAGTAAATCAGCAATCCTATTTCGTACGCAGTAGTATTCGTTGGCACCAGTAAGTTCGTGTTATTTAAGAAATTCTCTCCTGGATCGTAATGGTTAACCCTTGCATCCCTTTTTTATCCACGCTCAGCAAAGATCCCAGCGTTTCATTGTAAAGCTTCGATTCGCAATATTGACTTCAGCATTTCCCAATACAAGATGCTGACCCAGCGAAGACGTTCACATTTGAGTCTAAACACCAAGTGAGGATTTCAGTTTCTCTAGTCCTCCCTCACGGATTCTGACTTATTTGTAGATACAAGTTCGGATCGTGTGAACCAAAATATTGTTCCAGTCAGAACTGAGGGTCGATCTTTTTTACCACTGACGAAGGGCCGATGGCCGCCGACCGCAAGGTGGAACTCATTTTGACGGACTGACGTTTCCTGAGCAGCTCTGACAAGTTGGGCCTGCCAGGTTGCCGATCCTAAGTTTTCACCAGCCCATAATGGGTAAAAGTTGTTATTTACTTCTAAAGATTTCGCTTACAGAATGAAGCTACTGCAATTATCCCCCAAATTATTCAACGTTCGTGAATATTCGAGTATAGAAATCCTAGGTTTAGGATTTTAATGATTTTCTGAGTGTACAAGTATATTTATTTTAGAAACATGAAAGTCTCTTCTGGCAGATGTAGTAAAGATTCCAGAATTTCATGGTGAAAATATTACGGATACGTAACGTGTTGCATAAGTGAGTCACAACTTCGGGATTTAGAAAATCTATAAATATAAAGATACAAGTACATGCAATCTAAAGACAGATACTGCCAAACTCGGCCAATTGTACAGAAATTGAATAATAAGCTACTATTCAAAGTATTTCAAGCTACTTCTACTTAACAGTATTCAAAACGCCAGTCATCATCAGCCAGTAACCCATCCATCTCCACACCCATCCAACAACACACCACCTCCATTACAATAAAATAGATACTCCACAACCAAAAATCAACAACACCACAAGCAAATAAATCTTCCAAAACCTAGTCAAGCCACTCAAACAAGGTTGTAACTTCAATATAAAACATTTCACTGCGTTATATAATGCGATATCCATATTTAAGTTACATTGTGCAAATGCAATTTAAATAGTGTAAGTGAAATATGACATCAAATGGGTACAAACAGTTCTGGTAGTACGATGAAAAACAATAGATGAAGAATAGTATTATTTGACTGACTCTCAAGACACTACTACAAGTTTTAAACATGAGCTGTCAAGAAAGCTATTATAGTATCTTTTGAAAATTGCGACGAGTATCAGGTCAGAGGTGGATAAAAAAACTACAATTTCATCGCTAACGTTTCGTTCGATTTATAGAACATCTTCAGGGCTAGAAGAGCCATATAAGACGAAAGACCAGTGATACTGACGGAATTACAGAGAGGAATGGTTTGCATATGTGTGACTTGAGAGAAAAGGAAAACAACAGATTTACAAGTAATATAGTGGCTAGAAGATAGAAAACATACAGTTAAGTTGTACAACATACTTTGAAGGTGGTGACAGGATGACAGATCTTGAAATGCTGTGTACAAGGAAATATGATAAGCGAATGGGTGTTAATTTTATTACTCTTTAATAATGTAGGAAAAAATTTTACTTAGGCTTTCAATATCAGTTTTCTTATTGCAACAGTTTGGCATTTTGGAGATGTAAATGAGTTCTTTAAGCATTTTCCGAATCCAGGTATCTTTTACACCTTCAAGGTATGTTGTACAATGTAACTCTATGTTTTCTCTCTTCTAGCCATCACACTAGTAGTAAATCTGTTGTTTTTGTTTTCTCTCAAGTCACCCATATGCAAACCATTCCTCTCTGTAATTCTGTAAGCAATACTTACTGATAGAACCATTTTTGTACGGTTCATCTAGCCCTGAAGAAACGTTGGCGATGAAATTGTAGTTTGGCATCAGTCAAGATGCCAATTCTATCTAGAATTGAGATTAAAGCAACGGTGCAAATTATTAGAAAGAGATTTATTATTTCTGTATTAGAATAAGCCTTCTATGAAATCACTGATCTTTGTTTTTTAGCGGTAGTGTGTGGTTCATCATCTTAACTCGGCACCTCAGGCTCCTATTACTTGTAATTGTATTCTATATGCCGCAAAAAAAGTTAATTTATAAGTCACGTCTTGTAACAACTTGTTGACTTCGTTGAATGGTAGATCGCGGATTATCCTGTGTAGTTTGATAACATAAGGTTCGGAGTTTGAATATTTGATCTTGACCTCATGAATATTCGTATCTTTCACCGCTCCATTCTAATGCCCCATCCCACCAATCGCTCCAGCAATATCATCCTCAACCTTATGTGGAATAAACATCGTCCCCTTGAATCGAGGGAAAAACGTTCAGAGCGACCTTTTCCAGTAGGCTCCGGTGCCAAAAAACCCTAAATGTCATCCAACAACCTCTTCCACTGTCGAATATTTCCTTCGGTAAGCGAACTGTTGTCGTTTGTAACCTGGAAAAAAAAGTCTGGAAAGTAGAGGGTGGGGGGTCCTTGTCTTGTGTACTAATGAGGCGGAAACGGGTTGTGATATTTTGATATTTTCGCCTTTTGATCAGACGATCGGCCGGAAAATAATGAGACGGTCTCGTGACATCAGAGCGGGAAACTCCCTTCAAACAGGCTCAACCAATTAGGGTCGTCTTGGCCTTTGAGTGAGTGGAGGGAAATTTTGTAACGTCGGAGGTAATGAAGACGCAACGGTAACGTGAAATAATGTTTACGAACTTGGGAATTCGAATGATTTCGTGCACTTGGTGCAGATGGACGTCTCAGGGACCGGGATGCTAAGTTCGATTGGATGAGAGTGTGAATTTAGGAACAAATCCTAATTCAAATGAAAGTTTATTTCTTCTAAAATTCGTAACATGATTCCTCGAGTATAAAATTAAGTACAAAATTGATAAATGTATTCATGAAATAGATAAACTGGTCACTACAGTCTGTCACTCATTTAAACTTCCTACGAACTTCAGTAATCAATTTTCGAATCGTCAACTTCCACAGAATTTCACTTTATAGGGTTGGCAAACCTGCCTTCCCGATGTGATTGTGGCGTTCAGCCTTTTGCTCTCTTTCGAATTGTCTGCTTTCTCCTCTTCCCGTTATTTTAATCGTTGGTATAAACGCCATTGGCTCTGGCTTTGTATACTGGTATTGTTCTGTTTTCAATACTAATCGTCAATATTTGCTTACCCCAAATCACAATATTCTACGGATTTTTTTATTTTCCGAAGGGTTTCCATAGTTTTATAGTGGAACACGGCACCACTGGAAACATATGTTCCATTCCCACTTTTCTTATCGCACTCGTCACGGACAAACTGTAGGTACCGAAAATGACATTGAAACCCTGTATAATCACGGTATATACGCTCAAATTGTACGATCATTACAATAGTATCGTGTTATTTTATGGAATCTGGAATACAATTACAAGATAAGCGCCGAGTTTAGTTAATGTACGTCTACATTAAACTGTGTCTAATGAACATTGACTAGTATGTTACGTAGAAGAGTTATCGAATACATGAATAATAAACCTATGTGTCATAATTTATGTAATATAGCATGGGATTTCGCAAAATCACGTGGAGCGTATACCTAGGAAAGATAGAGGCCATAAATACAAGTTTTGAGGACCTTAGAGGAAAGAATTAAAATAATAAAACGCTGCCTTCAGCAGTTCTCCCTTCCAATAATGTCGGACCTCGCCTCGGGAATACAGAAGATAGAATAGATAGAATGGCACACTTCTCATTAAGGCATTTTTATACTTTTTCTTCTTGAATTGTTCTTCATTCACCTTTGGGAATGTGGGGACGAATGTCGTGAATCGCTTATGGAACGCCATTGATCAACGTTGGAGCGTTGAAGCAACCAGTACGGCATCGCCGTTTGTTCCGAAATACGACGTTAAGAACGTAAAACAAGCGACATGTCGGATGAAATACACAAATAATTCAGCTGGGTTTCTGTTGAATTGGGAGTTCGAATGTCTTTGATACACGTACACCACTGGTGTAATAGCTCGGGAGTTTAGCGGGAGATGCATTATTCAGTTCAGCTTGAGGAGCCGGCACGTGAGCGTGGTCTCTGCGTAGACCGTATGAAGCGGTGCGAGCGATTGATTTTACGCCTCGACGGCGCAGATCGTGCGTGGCCGATAGCTCCGAGGATGAAGGAAGGACCTGAGCTCAGATTGGTGTAGGTAACCCATAACCAGTAACCCTCCCTCCAGTCGGTAAATGTAACTCTCCGTTAGGGCAGGTGGATACTACGTTACCTGCATCAGACTCACGCAACCGCGAAAATCGAACGGCCTGGATGGTACGACTAAGGGGCATATTCACCAACGTTTTGATCTGAGTTCAAAATGCAGCTCAACTTTCCGTGCGGTGACCACCTCCAAAATGGAATTCACCAAGTTTCACAGTGACCAACATCGCGAAAAATACGATCAAATTTATTTTAGGGTTTCAAAGTGTCGGTTTTGCATAGTGAGTGCGAGATAAAAAAAGCTGCTAATTATTTTCCAAAGGTCTAGAATTTTTAAAACCCCTAATAAAACCTCCGTTCATCCACTCGATCTTCACAACTATTCTTCGTGCCGTTTTCAGCCACTATGACAGTCATCGGCCCTTTCACCGAATACCCCGCAGTGCAAATTTATTTCTGGCCATGAACCTTCATTTCGATTTTTTTTCACCCCCTTATCAACTCTGAATATATTTTATATTTTGGACATATTCATATATCCTAATGTACTGAATGTAAATTGGGCTTGCCCGCATAATCACAAATAAATAAATAAAACCCTTTATACACCCTCTTGGGTAGGTGTCCCAATCTTAATGTAAAACTAATCGAATCTAATTCAATTTCACAAGTTCAATAAAGTCTCACTTTTACACATCAAGTTACTCACCGCTCACTTTTATAGCTTGCAACACCCACCAGTTGTTGTTTTGAAAATGGAATGTTGTGTTTCGGAAATGCTGTCCATCCCGTATCGAACGTGTCCATTACGTTACATGCAGAAATCTCAATCACCTAATGAGGCAGCCAAGTCTTGGGCGAGGTGAGATTGAATTTTATCTCGTTCTCCCGAGGCCGTGGAAAGGTGAGTGCCGGAGCTCGGGGCCCCATCGCGGTTATCTGCTTAGAAATTCCGCTGCCGATCGCAGAAAGCTCCCGTCCCGAGAGGGTTAATGAAGTAAAACGATAATTCCTTCGACTACCGTGATTTAAGGGGCTTCCCAAAGGCTTCGACCCAATTAATTAGCCTCCGAGAAAACTTAAAAGCTTCGAAGATAGCCTCTAAGAAAAAGGCTTCCACGGAGAAAGGAAGAGTGCAAGTCGCGGGAGCATGCACTTTATCTCTTCAGATCGCTCCGGCGGTACTTGAACCACGGACTTCGTTCTCCTTCTATTTTTTCCATCGTCGAAGACATTTTTATCGCTTGAAACTCCCTGGCGGTCTCGGAACAACGGATTTCGATTATCGTAAACAGTCGACCGAGCAATGCGACCACCGGAAATTTCGTCTTGGTCGATAAGGAAGGAGCTCCGGCTCGATTAATACGGCGGGGATAACGATGGTAGTTGTATTTCGGGTTATCGAAGATCAGTATTAAGATACCCCATCAATTCTACACAAAAGTTGGCAAGACAATTCTCTAGATTTCAAGTGTGACTTGGTCGTAAATTCAACTCCGTAAGCAGGAAATTTTACCAGCTCCATACACTGTATACGGGCAGGTCTTAAAAATCGTCGAATGGAACAACTGAAATCAAACGAGATCAAATAAAACGCTTTCCTGCGCTCCAGTGGTCCACAAATATATAACAAAAGTTATCGAAAACAAGATTTCAGAAGGAACTCTTGAAAATACAATTCCATAACGAATGTAAAAGCTGATATGGTCATCACATTTTCCAGGGGATTTGTTACCATGTTGAGACGTTCAGATTCACATTTGTGTTGACATTCTGTTTTTCTGTCTAAGATCAGGGTCCAGGATTCCTGTTTCTGTTCCACATTCGGGTGAAGTTCTAGCCCTTAGGGAGTGTGAAAGGGTTAACGTAAAGCAGTCCGCAAGGGTTCATTCGATTCATTAAAAAGACTTCTATCAACAACGAGCATAAAAAAAAGTAGCGTTATTTCAAAAGTTTTCGATGTTCAGATCTTTTTAATATTTCAGCCCTTCGATTTCAACCTTTATGATTGACTGAGACCTACGCTGAGAATTAAATATGCAATCCCTATGTTTCAGGGAAGGAACCACCTAACTCCAGAACTGCCATCTACCGTTTTATTGTATATTTTAAACCTACCTCTCCCTCGTCCCTCTCCCGATCTCTTTGCGTGCCATTTTGCCTCAGTATTTGATCATACCCGACGTCTGATCTCAAACGACATGGTCTCACTGGGCTCCCTGAGGATGATGTTTTCGGAGCTTCGCGAGGACTTGGTGTATCAAATGGCATGAGCCTTGATGGCACCTCTCCTTCTTCATGCTTTTCACAGCCTGGCCCTGCTTCTGAAGCTTCATCTTCATTGCTCCGGTTTCTTCTGGCCCCTTTCCAGATCGATGGAAGGCATACATCACTCCGATCTTCATGAACGGCGATAAGCGCGATAATGTTAACTACCGTCTTGTCTGTTCCTTATTAACTATTGCCAAACTACTGGAGAAGTGGGTTGTCGGCCAACTCTCGCCAATATTGAACTCATTCCTAACTCCTGAGATGCATAGCTTTGTTAGAGGGAGCTCTACATTGAATAACTCTACTAACCACTTGTGCCGCCTTCAGTTCTGGCGTATTCCTCAACTAAATCTCCTCTCCACGTCCTCCCCATAAGTGACATTTTTTCCTCTCCTCTCTGTGTTATTCGAACTCAACCCTTCCGTCCTCTCTATTCAGTACCTCTCAATGACCCCAGTGCCTATTTGTGCATCACGCTTATCCCAGTGGATCTCTTTTGTTCTCAGGGGTCTGGTTGTTTTGGGTTTCCATTAAGTACTACCTACGTCCTGTGTATTTAAAAATAAATAAATAATAAGAATAAATACGTAGTAGTAATTAGGCATTCGCAAAGCGTTTAGATTTCAACCAAATGTATCGATCAAATTATCTCGCGTGTCCACATCAGAAAGATCCTCACGCCTGGAAGCGATTCCAAGAGAAATCCGACACGTGTTTTGTGTAGCGTTGTTGGAGGCTTCAAAATGTCAAAACACCATCGTCTGAGAAGCGGAAGAGACGTCAGTAAGATGAAGAGGCGGCACTTCTGGGTCGAAACGGGGAGAAACACGACGCCACGGCAGAAGGCATGAGGGGAAAAAAAATCTGCTCGCAACGAGGGAAATAGAGATGAATGGGCGAGTGTTTCCAGCTTTTCCCGCCTTCACTTCGGAAAGATCGGCAGATGAGTAAATAGGAGCTTCACCCGTACGGCCCTCCGGACAATGGGCGGACTTCGAGTATTTGTCCATCTTCCCGTTTCCACAGACCGATGAATAGTAACGTTGTTTTGAGAGGAGCCGCTGTCGACTCCATCTGCAGAAATATCCCAACAATTTGTATCTACTCTCAGCCCTTTACCATTTTGAAGAATAAGGTCATTTGTGACCTGGAACTCTTAGTTTTGTAAATGAATTGGGGTTTAGCACATCTTTCAAATCATCGTCTTAGATCACCTCACCATTTTTATCAATAAATGTAATAAAAAACGACAGTTTAAGCGTTTTCAACGGACAATAATACGATCGAATGTTTACTCTTAAAGTTTGCTACAGTGCATTTTTCAGTCAACAGCAAGCTAATTTTAACGTTTTCGTAATAAAAACTCCCTAATTCTCATGTTTTTCATTGACTTGCTACATTCCAGATTTTAAATAAAAACTACCTTACTTAATTAGTTATTGGTTAATAAACAACTGATACGATTAACGACCTCAATTAACTAATCCGAACAAATTAGTCAAACAAAAAAAAATTGAGCAATTGAACGTAGTCTTGAACAACTCGCAATATTAACGTTTTGGCCAATCAATCGCAATTACGGACAAAATTCTGAGGAAAAAATCTTTTTTTTTTTTTTTTTTTTGCATTTTTATTAAAAACTCTGGTTTGCATGTTTGCTTCATGAAAGTGTTAATTCGGACGTTTCCACCAAAATCATGAGATTGAAATGTTTTTCTCGAAAATTCACTAATTAGAACGAATAAATCTACCAATCTGTCATTGATATATAAATGTATTTTAATGTTAGAACTTTTTCCACAAAAACTCCATAATATTCTTGTATTCGTTACAAATAAATAAATATCTAAATAAATGGATAAACAAATAAGATTGAGTAAACGAGTTAACAGAAAGTCGTTATATAATTCAAAAGGAAAATTGGCGTTTTTCTCTAATATGCTGCACTTGACTTTTTCATCGATAACTTGCTGAATCTGTCGTCTGTTAAAAAATGTATTCATACGAACGATTTTTTGTCAAAAGCTACTTCGAACGTTATTTTTTGAAAAATAAATAATTTTATGGTTTCCCCACGGAATTTCGTAAAATCCGGCGTTTCCATTAAAACTGGCCCAATGCAAACTTTTTCGGCCTAATTCAAAGCTTTCCCGTAAAACTGAATTTTTAGAACGTTTTATCAAAAACACGATAGCAAGTTAGAATTTTTTAGATAAAAAACTTGCTAAATCCATGGTTTTCTTCAAAAATAAGGAAATTGCAAGGTTTCAGTCTTTAAGAAAAACTTCAATTTGAACATTTTTTTTAAATTCTTTAGTTTCAAGGTTTTTATTGTTATTCTTCTTGAAAATTCCCCAGTTGTAACGTTTTAGGATAAAACTCCTCAGTTTGAACTTTTCTGGCGAGGACTTGCTAAACCCACCGTTTTGTTTAAAAAAGTATAAAGTCGTCAACTCGGCGAAACTATGATTTGATCATTGTTGTTAAAATTTCTCACCCGATTGTATGGTGGTTCGGGTGCTAGCATTTCAAGAATATCTAAAACTAATCCTTCTGGTAAAATACAGTTTAGTTGGATTATAAAATCACAGTTAGGGCGGTAGAGACCATGGCAAATGGAACGGAAAGGAAGATAGCATCTTTGTTTTTTCCCGCTTCGATCCCTGCTATTCAAACACTTTTTCCAATCAGGGGTTCTGATATGTTTGCTTATATAGTCTATATTTTATGAGAAGGATCCGATCAGGATGTGCTTTTTTATTTTTGAGATGCGAGCATACCGAGTATCTATGCCTTCAAACTAAACACAATCCAGTGGTAGTGGTGCTGGGGGGGGGGGGGGGTCCTTTTTAATCATAAAGTACCAAACCGTTAATAGTTCGAAGGTTCCTTCATAAACGAATTCATTGGGGAAAAAATTGAATTCGACCCGCATATTTAAGGATGAAAAGACGTACCAAATGTCTTCTATCTTATTGGTATCGCGTCTTCAATAGTTGCAAATACCTGCACGACTGTGTGGCTCAATCCGTTTGGGATATTACTGGTCAGGGAGTTTCGGCCCAAGCCGTCATAATTCACCACCCGATGAAAAATATCCGCGCGTTATCGGCTCCGATAGTTCATTCAGAAGGAGAAAAACAGCGGTCGATTCAATTAACCCAGATCGAGCACAGAAGCCGAAGGTCCCTCCCACACTTTCCCAACACGGGAAGTAATACAATACTATACCTTCTCTAATAATTTATCGGTCCCTGACCCGTTTTTCGGCCGGCTGGTAGCCCCGGAGGGAAATAAATTCGGGTGATTCCCTCCCCGAACGCGAGAGCAAAGTGAAAAATCGGTGTATCGGAGTTGGAAAGAGGCGACTACGAATGATAAATGTGTTTTGAAGGCGGAGCATCAACTTTGGAACCGACTAACTGGAACCGACGAAACAGGCTGACACCCAACACGGTGCTCCGGATGAATTACGTCAGTTCAAAAGAGGTAAATATGTGTTGAATGGGTGAATCACTGTAATGGCCGGTGTTGAACTTGGTTGTTTGCAATTATTGGGTTGTTCGGACATGAAAGACAGTTTTTGTATAATGAATAAATATTTTATTAAATTATATATTGGCCATTCTGGTCCAACACCTTTTGCCATCTTTCTGGCAGTAACATTTTTACAGCTTGAATGACGTACTGCAACATCCACCATATTCTCCAATCTGGCGCCTTCCGACTACTATCCTGCAAAATGGCAAAACCTTTACCTCAAATGAAGATGTCAAAAACGACCTGAACCAGTTTTTTGCCAGCAAGGACCAAAACTTTCATGAGAGGGGAATTATGTTACTGCCAGAAAGATGGCAAAAGGTGTTGGACCAGAATGGCCAATATATAATTTAATAAAGTATTTATTCAAAAGAAAACTGTCTTTCATGCTCCCCAAAAAAAAAAGAAATTACTTTCCGAACAACCCAATACCAAGGAGTCATTTAACACGCCCACCACACTAGTAATAAATCTCCATTCATCAAACTCTAGGGTCAAGTGCCGTTCACTGGGAATCTCAATGAATGATACAAATAGCATATTACAATGTATACGTTACTTTATTTTCAAGGATGACCACAGAAGCTGTGGCGCATACTGCGTCATTGAAATTTCGGGGGGGGGGTTCCAAAAAAATTGTTGGGGTTGGTAAAGTTGATTGAAACGGTGTTTAACGTGACGACGACATTCGAAAATATGATTACATCACTAGATAGAACGTAAATAATAATGAACCTAGTAATCAGTTTAAAAATGGTATGTTTTTCCATCTGAAATACTCGCATGAATGACAATGACAGTGCTTGAATAGGTATTCAAGTTTTTGTCTATTTCCGACTGGATTTGAATTTTGTCAATACCTATATAAATCTTCTTTTAGTTTTATATAAAATAAGGGATGCTTACAAGTATTTTTCGCATATTTGTTTTGGAGAGGGGTTACCAACTTACTTGGGGAGGGGGGGTTGCGTCATCAAGGTAAGGGGGGGGGTTGGACACCCCTGTAATACTGGTTTATGGAACCCGTTACTCCATAAGCCATTAGGGAGTTATGGTGGCGCAGCATCATTGCGAAGGTTCTAATAACTATTGTGTGATTGCAAAAGGAATGTTTATTCATAAGTATGAACTTCTTCCGGAGACCGCGTCTGAGCGTAGTGAGAGCTCTCATCTCATCGATTATTCGGTCAAAACAGATAGTTTAGTCGCGTAAATGATATAATCGAACAGGACTTCTCTTCTATCTTGTTGGGCTCCGGAGCTCAGACGGTGATTTTGAATTCAAGAACTGCTGTTTTCATCAGAACGGTAAGTTTACGATGAGGTTAGATGAATGTCCGAATAAGTATCAACATTAGCTACATAAAATAGCTCCCTTTATTCACTTCACTGGGAAATCTTAATGTTCTACCTGGTGACTCCTTCAAACTGACTGTTGTGTTAGTTTTCAACCGTTACTCGTTACTGATTGAATTCTAGGAGTTTGCGCTGGGATACTATAACCTGAATCCTTTTCTCCTTTAAGGTTTGGCTTGCCGAAAAACTAAGGTTTTCTTTTAGTTTGAATAGGTCAAATTGAATGGCACGTTATTATTATTACAGGACACACTAATCATAACTAGGATTCTTGGACAAACTGACGAGGTAATTGCAATAAATCGTCTGAATCAGTCATGCACACACGTATGAATAAAACGGTTTGTTGAGTGTTGTAGAAGTACCAGATACATTGAATCAACAAGTAGGTACTAACATCAGTGACAAATTATGAGCGAGATCATTTTCATTTCATTTCATTTCATTTCATTCATTTCATTCATTCATTAGAGACTGATGGAGGGAAACTCAACTAAGTAAGGGGGACCTGGGAGAACTAGAAAGGCAGTGCCTATAACAGCGAGGGGATTGTAAACGCGTTAACTTTCTAGGCTCAACCCGATTAAATTGTTGTATACAACAATTGTATACTTACAACTTACCTGATGGAAGATTCTAACTGGGATTGTCACTGACAGACCAGCAGCTACAGAAGTTAGCTGTTTTGGTATGATCAGGGCCTAAGAGACAGAATCCGGACCAGGGGCAAAATTCATCTGGGACCCCTAAAAGAAAGAAAGAAAAAGAGTCAACGAACTACTGTAACCATATACCGTATTAAATTATAAGGCAATTTCGAGAGAGAGGAAAATTAAGGGAGGAATATCGATTGTGAAGAATTGAGAATGATCGCATTTTGCCTCTCCTCCCCCCTTTTTTTACAAAAATAAAAAATAAAATAAATAAACAAATAATAACATTAATATCCCCTGAAAATCCGGCCAATCAGGGGTGCCCGCAAAGAGGGGCTGTGACGAAGACTGCGTTTTTGAAATTTTTGGGGGTTCCAAAAAAAAAAATTGGAAGTGGGGGGGGGGGGGTATGGTGTACAAAGTTGATGTCAATACCTATAAAAATCTTCTTTTGGTTTTATATAAAATAAGGGGTGCTTACGAGTATTTTTCACATTTATGTTTTGGGGAGGG
Source organism: Creontiades dilutus (assembly GCA_031894815.1). Taxonomy (NCBI): domain Eukaryota; kingdom Metazoa; phylum Arthropoda; class Insecta; order Hemiptera; family Miridae; genus Creontiades; species Creontiades dilutus. Next base: position 2,316,490 of record JAVIWC010004007.1, read on the forward strand.
GTGGGCACCCCTGTTAAACAGTGTTAACGTGACGACATTAAAAAATTGTCTGAATACTATAACAAATGAGATTTCCCTCCCAAGTCAGCCAATAGGCAGAGAAAATTGTGTTCACTTACGGAAGATAAACATGTTTTCTCCAAAATAACAATTTCTATTCGCTTTTAGGGTTTTAGACCATTCTGGACAATGCTCGTTTCATTTCTAGCAGACTGTATGGTTGTCTGTCCATGTGTCCGCAGATCCTTGTAAAACGCCTGACCCACATAATTTACATCAGATTTTGATGATATTGTCGGGGAAGGGGAATAGGTCCCTTACGAGTCTCATTGCTGACAAATCAATAAATAGGTCTGCGCCTGCAGCAACGCGAAATCCTTCCATCATCATATTCTCAAGTTATGGTGGTCAGATCTAATTTTCGGAATAGTTGAAAAAAAAAACGACCTAAGGATCTCCCATATAATTAACGCGATAGTATCAGTGGAGCTACTGTGCGTGCGCAATAGTATAACCTTGCAACAAGCCTGATTCCTTCAGTTTTTAACCAATTTTGATTAAATTGTCAGCAAATGTACGGATTAGGCTCTACGAATTACAGTGCTTACAAATCAATGCATCAATCTGTTTATTCGAAAACGTAAAATCCACCGAGCATCATTTTCCCAGGTTGTAACTGTCCTACCTCGTTCAAATTTGGAGAGTACAGGAGGAAAACCAGTTTAATTATCTCATATCAATTTCTACTCGATCGCTTATTATTATCTTATCATTTTATCCGCTTTATAATTAGCGAGATCGACGCTTAATAAATGTCGAGTCGCCATTTGAAGCCGTTGGTGTCAGCGAGAATGTGCACTATTGGCTAGTGACGAATCGCAACACACAAATTTTGAGATTTTTCCTAAGAAGGGTCATATCAAGCTGCGAACTCGGAGATGTCATTAGAAATTGGAACTCGGAGCGCCATTGGACCTGAGAAAGTGCTGTTTGTAGATTTTAGGTTTGCTTATGCGCCGACTGGTTTATTGATTTCTGAGCAATGAAAAAGATAGGGGACAATTTATAGAGCAAACGAACGGACCGTAATTTCTCTGAAAATGTTATAAAATTCGGGTGAAAACTATAGAAATTAGACACGTTTGAAGGATCTGTGGTCAATCTCACAAACAGCCACAAAACTCAAGTTGTTCAGAGGGGAATTATAACGCAAAATGCAAGTTGATATTTGGTTTATGGAGAAAAAATATGTTTCATTTCCCGAAAATGGAGAACAAAAGCTTCCGCTACCATTTCTCAGACTCGGAGGCAAAGGTCCGCCCTAGTACATCTATGAGAGTAGTCACTCAAAACTAACCACAGTTATTGAACATGTCGTGATATGCCAACTTAAATTGGCCTCCAATACTGGACTTTCACTTGAGGAGGTTTTGGAGCAGATCATGAAGAGCTCCCTTCGTCAAATCGCATTTGGATCGACCATCGTGTTGTCGAGACTGCGTAGGAAATGAGGGCTAGTATGGGTAGAAATCGTGAGTTGCAATTCGACTTTTACCGAAGTTTTACAGAATATTATTCTATTACATTCTACATATTTTTAGGTTATTTAAAACATTTCAATAATCTATATGTTCACGTTACCGATACAGGAAGATGTGCCACACCCAACATGGCAGACGTTTTTTCCCATGTTTAGATGTCTATGGCGTGAGGATGAGGCGTTCGTTTTCTGAAACGTCGACAATTTACCGATAAATTCGAGCCGGTACCTAAGCACTTTTTTCTTTATCTTTCACAGTAATAAACACTTTTTGTGTGCGCTCGGACAGAAATCGATACTATTTTATACGATACCCATCGACTTCCTCGTGATCCGACCCGTAATGTAAAAGTTATTCCACTTCGGGGCCCCAAGATATTATTCCTGAGGGCAGCCCCGCCCGTTGAAGTCGGGGATTTTCTTCTCGTAACATCAACGATTTATTCACCTTATTCCTTCATCTCGCATTATTCTACGTGCTCGTGGCCCGGAGGGTCGTAAACTGGATTCACAAAAAAACACCCGACTCTGCCGTGCTGGAGGCCCAGCGATGAGGCTGGCGTGCGCGTTACGGCGCTAATGTATTTATTTTAATGAACTTAGCGTGGTGGAACAGTCATGAGATGTTACGCCGCCTCGCACGACACTTTCATCGTTTACGAAAATTTCCCATGGATTCAGTGAGTTTCAATTGATATGAACGCTGAAACTACAACACGCACTTCGTGCCGAGAAGGCGTATTATAAAACGGCAGCGATGATATTTGTTTTATAAACAACTTAGCTTGAATAGAAGAAACGGAATGTTTTTTTTTTTAAGTTTGATATTTGTTGTTTGAGATTCAATTTTGTTAGTTCGTCAGAACGTATTGGTAAGAAAGGCGTGCATTACATGGACTATGTGCGGTTTTTATATCATCACAGTTAGGTAATTAGTGGCTTCTTCCCAGGAACACAGAGAGCTCTCAGATGCTGAGCTAAATGAGCATAAAAATAAAGGTAGGTCCAGACCTACCTAAAGCATTTGTTCAGTCGCTGTTTCAAACAGATCAAAATCCTTGATTGGGATAAATGTTTTTATAGCAGTTTTCGTATGGAACAGAAAGTTAATAAGTGAGATTATAAATATTAGAATCAGAAAATATGAGTAATAATTACTGCAATATCCTCGTATCTTAACCACCCAACTGTGTTGGAGTTTCCGGTGGTTACCACCGATTAGAGAGAAGGGGACCGAACTAAATACACCAAAATTAATTGTTTGTAGCATTAAGAAAGAAATCACTACCTCAAACGAAACAAAAAATGCAACGCGACCATATTCAGATTTCAGATAACGGAGATTAATGAGGTTTATTTTTTGTATTTCGGCAGTTCAAAAACTAGCCATCTGCAAGAGAGTTTAAACTCTTACAGCACTTTGAAGAAAGACAAAGTGACAGGATCTCAACTACTTTAAATCTCTTTGATTTGGACTCGTTTACATTTTTGGTGAAAGGATTCCACAGTTTTTGTTTTTGGTAGCGATCGTTAATGAATAATTATAATTGAAAGATTTTGCATTTTGTCCTTCTGAAGTATAAAATTTATACTTTCATCAATATCCTTAAATATGAAACTAAATATTTGTTTCCATGTATCTATGTACGTTTATTCCTAATTGACGGCTGGAATGGTTCTCGAACTTTTGTTATTACGGTTGCTTACAGGCAATTTGTTAATGGCGAAAAATCTTGACAACTAAAGAAGCCTTGGGTACACATGTTATATTTAACGCCAAGCACGGGTTTCCCACTAGTATTGTTATTAAGTTCACAAGTTCATACACAAGTACAATAATTCGTTAACAACTCTCTGTAACATTCAACTTTACAACACTTGTTAATAAAACGAGAGACAATAATACAACCAATCACAAGAGCACTAGCTAAAAACTATCGTAACTTGAAAATCCTCCTTTTCGATCAAACGTTAGGTACAACTCGATCCGGATTCAACCTGACACATTTCTCTCTCCTGACACAAATGTTTAAGACCAAGATAATTAAATACGTAAAATATATAATAAACATAACTAGCCATTAAATTAAATTACTTCACTACAGTACATTATGTGGCTTGTTCGAATCTTGTTCGTGATAGTAATTTTTCCTTCCTGTAGGCTTTCACATTTCAACACCAATGCAGGGTTTAACATCAAAACCCATATACACTAGTTTCATCACACGTTCTCCTCATTTTGTTCAACTGATCAGCAGTTTACTAGAATGATTGATTTCGGATATTGTTTGATTTTCGAGATACGAGCAGAGATACATCCAGGCCATAAAGCTGAATATCATTCCGATCTACTCGTCCAACTAACCTATACATTACCAAAAGGATTGGTTTGGGATGTTTATTGATTCAATTGATTAGATCGCTCTGGGGAAAGTGAATCTTTTGGCCTCCCGTTTTTGGTACATTTGTCTCCGACTAATTACCTCTGCTACCGGCCATTGCGCTTGGTAGTTTAATGAATCATAAGATTGAGAAGTTCCCAGACTTGGACAGTTGGTTGGAGTCACCAGGAATAGTACGGAGTAGGATATTGGCTAAGGTTGAGACCTTTTGTTGAGGTAAATCGTATACTTCTCATCCAAAATCTTGTTTTTTTTTTTTTTTTACGGATACTTACTCTTTTTTTTGGTGTTTACGCAATAGGATATTTTCATTTTTCTCCTTTACATTGTATTAATAAATATATATCATTGTTGTGTTGAGTTTCGCTCAATAAATGAAATATTTTTTTCATTTTCGGGGTGCGAGCCAGGCCACTAAACTGTAAGAAACATTACTCATTATAAACGGGGGCTTTTGAGCATTCACATTTGTGGACTGATGAAAGATAACCAGTAGTTTTTATTTATTTTGTTTATTTTTTATTCATTGTTACAACTGTAAAGAATATAATACATCTGGTAACTTTACTTTAATTAACTTGGTTCACTTTTGGTGGTTCATAGATCGCTATCTACCTCCACTATAGAGTTCACTACTACCAGCGATTCATAACTATTCCTCTTCAGTCGTCGCACTTCATCCCTGTTGTCTAGGAGTGAAATGGCTTCGTCGTAGCCACCGCGACCAATAGTAATTTAGGTTTTTCAGTTCCTGTGGCACATTTTCTACCTACAATATGTTGAACAGATAATGGAGTGTCTCCAACAAATTGATGGAATGAAGATCGATGCTGGAGTACCTGCCTTACACCAAGAATAAACTGTTGCCTCCTGTAAGAACCTCTTTAGGAATATTTTTCTCGGACAGATATAAATGATGGCTCGAGACTGCGAGTATCTAACTTGCAATTCTTAGCGATTGGGAGCAAGAGAGAGTAAACTGAACAGTTTCCAATAACTCAATCCTCATCCACCCCTTTATTTCTGTGTTGCCTTCGACAAAAAAGGGGTAATCGAATGAAATCAGCAAGACAAACACGGGCCTTAGATTGGATTGCTATTCCGTTAACCGTAACGGGTAAAACGTCGCAGAACTTTCCACTACATTTCTCATCCGACTCCCTTCTGCTTTTCTTCCGTCGAAGTCCTGCGACAAGCGGTAAAGGAGGGAAAATAAATCATAATAAGAACGTCTCCGAGATGCCGAGTGGTGGGGTATGAGGGTATGGGGGAGGGGGATGTAGAGAAGAACATAATAATTTACATTCAATTGTACTTTTTCTTTTTTTTTTATCAGATCTGTAAACAAGGTTTCGGGGAAACGTTGAGGAGGCCGAATTCTTTGAAATCCTCCCTTCGGCTGACTTACCTTCCAGGGATCCCAGCTCTTGACAAACAAAGAATAACGAAGTACAAGTTTGGAGAGCGCGGCGGAGGCCCGTCTCTTGAGTCGTTACTCTTGTGGAAAAGTTTGAGGAGGGAAAAACGCTCTGTGTCTGGAGTGTAGGCCGGGAGCACTCGACAAATTGTGGCTTTTTATTCCAATCAAAAGATAGTGGGATGGAATTCGGAAGGGGAAGAGAGAAACGTGGAGAGTTGAAGACGTAAATAATTTTTATTTTAAACAATGTACTGTGCAAAAGCCTGGAATCGGAGATAAATCATCGGATCTGTGGTTATTTTAACATTTATTCTGACATCTAAGATCCATTTATCAAGATACGCTCAAATATTGGCTAGGAAAAAAGTAGGTTTTGTAAGCTTTACGTAGTTGCGGAATATATATTTTTTTAGATTGGGGGATAGGTGAAAAGAAATTTAAAAGAGTTGGAATTTCGTTTTGCTTTTTATTTTTCCTGGTCGATTTGAAATGTTTATCATTTTAAATTATAAAGCATAAATTTGATTAACTTATCCAATCATGAATTCTATTTATTCCTTCAACAATTTCTGTAGGTCCTCAAGCCCTAATGCGTACCCAAGTTCATTGGTTTTTTGAGAATTTTCGCTATAATGAGCCAAATGTGAACATAGGTGAACATTTTAAATAACGTAGCGCGTTAAAGAACAAGTGGCTTGAAAGTCAAGTTTTCTCTACGGAATCTCTTTCTGAAGCATGGAATATTCGTTTTTCTTCTGTTTAAACGAAATTCAATCGCCACAAAAAAACAGGAGGGGGTTTAAAAATAATCAACGCCTGAATATTTGGCGCTATGACATACACTCCACATAGCTGTACGGGGGATCAAAACCATGTATGCTAGTGTCGAATCTAAGGATTTTTCGCCTCCAAACGGGCGATTGGTTTTCCTACCCGTTACCTACAGATAATTCGTATCTTATTAGCGCGTATTCAATCATTTTTGCTGTTGATTGATACCAACATCCGACAGTCGAGTCAAAAACAGTAACTTCGCTATGGTTACTAGACTATTCATATTCAGATATTTGTGCACAGCGTTGCCAATGCTGCTTACAACTTCAAAAGCTTCAAGCACGAAATCAAATCTCCGAATTTGTTGAACCGCTTTTTCCGCACAATAATGACGTCAATAGTCCTAATTCAACTCTAGCTTGTAATAAAATTGTTTGCTCCCAATCTGGAGTAGCGAAGGGGAAGGCATTCCAACCCTTCCCCCACCACCTATGCGCACCAAGTTCATTACAATACCTTCATTTTCCAAGTAAAATCGTTTTATTACGAGTAGAATGAAGTAACTCAGTTACACAATAACTATTTCAGTCTTATCACGTCGTATATCATGGAGAAATTCTAATATCACACCTTCTTGAATGCACTTATTGGAATTTCCCAAAAAAAGTAAAAGTTTCTGATCCTGAGCCATTATGAATCGCTAAAATCACAAATTAAATTTTTTTAAAACATTTTTCGAGAGGATGAGGGTCGTATTCCTGAAACTCACATTAACCCAAGCTAATGATCCTTCATCTTCCATGTCAAATATGAATTCAAGTACCGATTCGTCCTTTTGTCTGTCCTTTTGATCCAATTTGGTCTTGAAACTATCGGAAACGGATTTCTATTCAAATTGTTTCTAATGTTGTCCCAATCCTGGATCAATTTTAATAAGCCTCATACTACTCACAAAGCTAAGCATCAGAGGGAAATCCTAAAAGTCACTTATATTCCCCATTCACCCAAATAAATACGGAAGGTTTTCCTTCCATGGAAGAACGACAGGCTATGAGGAGCCGAATGTGTTAGTAGGTGAAAATAACGTAATAACGGAACGCGTTACAATTCTGGCGTAGTGGAAGGGTAGAACATTTCCCCTTCCCGCACCCCCACGTCCCAGCTAAGTCCATTCACCCCCAACACAATACTCACCCCCTCAACAGCTCCGCCCCATCATTGTCGCTGCACTGAATTTTTTACACTTTCCTTCAGGGCCTTTTTTTCAGTTTTTCGTTTTTCTCTTCTACTTTTTTTTGTGTCCTCCGCCTCTGTAACGCAAAAACCTTCTTTTCCCTCCGCTCCGTGTGCCTTTTCCTTCCCTTTTTTTGTTGCGACCTTTAAATAACTTCCACGCCTAAAGGCCCATTCAGAAACCACTTTTGTCCATTGGCGGAGGAGCTCTTTCACGGCGAGTGAAAAATCGGGGGGAATTCGCGAGACTGGGGAATAAGGAAGTCTTCCGTAGTGTTTTTTAATGAAGAGACGGATTACATTGTTCCCTTCAACAGTCAAACGAAACAATGTAACGCCACTGATTTTGACTAGATGGTCTGCGATTTTTAAAACCCGTTCTTTTTTATAATGTACAGCAATTGCAACAACATTTACTTATTCGAACCATTATAATGAATTCATCACTAACAGAAAATTCAAACGGAATTAGATGAAATTCAGGTTTGAATCGTAGGCCCCCTTGTTTTCTGAGGCTGCGTAAATGCAAAAAGTTCCAGTTATTTTCCATGACCCCCCGAATTAATTTTTGTGCTGTACCTATTTGATTGTCGATTTTTGTTTTTTGGGATTTGACCGCTTTCTATGAAAAAAGCTATAAAATTAATTGAATATTATTTCTAATTGATATCTGTTAAACCATTAAAAATATAGTTATTTTCCACAATGTCTTTAGGACACTTATATTTTTGAATTCCACTATTTTTCATTCAACAATTATTCTCTTGAGTCAATCTAGAGCGATATCTCTGAAAATAGGTCATCCAAATTTGAATCAATAGAAATTTCTGGAACTCATAGATAGCATCTCAGAAACAATATTTTTTGATGGGAGAACTGTTCAAATCCCAAAAATTATTTTAAAAATAAATAAATATAAGCATCCATCAAAAATATTTAAACCTAGTAGGAACTATTACAAAGAAGATTAAAAACCTTCTAATTTAGGTACGTATAGTTTTCGCAGAATATTAATTGAACACTGTTTATCTGTAATGAACTGGAAATTTAGACTTTTTTTTTAAAGAAAAATGTACTTAAAAACATTGGTTAAAACTACATACAATATTTGAAAGTTCTTAATAAAGTTTATATTGCAAAATATAATTTAGAAAAAGTATTTTGCCGTGAAATAGCTAGTTGCTGTGCATTTAAAGAGTTCCAATTACAAAACGATTCAAGATAAATATAATTTATTTGTTCATCGTTTTCACAATGTAGTGGTTTTAGTTCACCAAGTCTTGTAGAATATTCACATTCTGATTAATTCAAGTTCTTAAGTGTAAGGATAGTAATTACATGGGTACTGGGTAGGTACGTAAAATGTTTAGTTTCGATAATGCTGGATGTTCCAGTGTAATGATAATTATCTAGGAGGCTGTGGGGACTTACTTGCTGTGCATCAACAAGAGAACCTATTACCGGATAATAATCTCTTCTCAATGTTCAATAAACAGAGAGCACACAAAAAAAAGGTCTTGGAAGAGAGCGGGGATGGTCCAAAACCAACGGAGCGGGCCGGACCTTCGTGAACGTGAAAGGCAAATATTTTGTTAGGGGAAGACGTGACGAACGTGCAGCCGAAACAACAATTTTCGATAAGATGAGTTAAATTACTATGAAATAAGGAGGTGCGGCTTTCACACGGAAGGGATCACTGAGCGTGGGGAGCTCGGAATTGATTAGGTCACGTGGATCCAGCTTGACCTCGGAAAAACTCGTGTTCCCGAAGTGTAAATAATTGTTATTTACCTACCAACTCTGATATTGTTGAAGTCCAGCTAGTTAGTTCGTGCTTTGCACCCGCTTCCAAAGCGCCCCTTGTTAACTTACTTATTTCGCTCTTAATTTGTTGGAGAATCATCCACACGGTCTGCTTGTACATGCAAAATCTAGGGAAAATTCATCATCCATCAACTTGATACAAATGATTATGGCGTTCTCGGATTACACGTGGCCACCTCGAAAACACTTTTATCAACTCCACGATTTCCTCTTGGGAAATATCTTGTGGTCTGAAAATGTAATTTTCACACTGTTTGAATGAAGACATAACAAAATATAACGAACAAAAAACGCAATTGCAAACTAAGTTCACATATGAAAACCCATGAAACTGAGTTTAAATCGCCACTGACGGCCGTTCAACTTTAAGCAGAGGTTAACGCTTGTCACAAACTAGAATCGTGGTTTAAGAACTTGTACCACCGGCATGCACCACATTCAACGTTTAAAACTGCACTATAAGCGTTGAGTGTGGTTCAACCTAATCTTGTACCTCTGGCCCTCAGTCATTTAGGTATCTATTTCCGGATAGAAACAGATGTAAAGCTGGAGAGGTATGCAATGTAGAAATATAGACCCTACTTGTGAAAAGAAAATGGTATGAAATGTGGACCTCATAGCATGGAATGGAGGATGTTTCATTCATTAAAATCGTTTTGTGCGAATGCATTTGAATAAAACTCCCACTGAAGAAAGTTTGAATATCAGAGGTTTTCCTATCTAATTAAGTAAGTATTAATGTTTAGCTTGAAATGCGAGTAGAAAGAAGTCGGAATACCTACGAATAAATTTACTCAGTCAGTAGCTTCTTTATTTTCGTCCGAAATTGACAAGAAGAGACCTGGTGGTCTGCATACACAACTCAAGACTGTTGGAGACAACAGTAAACTTCCCGGTAGAAGTTTTAATAAGACGTTCTTCGCGGTTGAAGAATCGGCCGTCACCCCCTCTGCGTCTCAATAGAAATCCCCATCCCGCCGTGAGGGAGGAAAAGAAAAGGTCGAGTTAATAAAAACCAGGACGAAAAATGTCATTCATCCGTCCTTGTCTTTGCGCGCCTTCGCTTTATAAAACGCCGAATGGAGAAGTCTTTCCGGCAGGTCTCTTTTTCCATGGGTTTCTTCAGGTTGTTTCTTATCGGTGACGAGGGGAAAGGGTCGCACATTTTTCCTTAGGAGACGGTGATATTTTTCGCGGCCAGTGATTCGGCAAAGATCCCTTCATTAGGGATTGGTAGGAACAAAACTATGTTCCCATTTACGATTCAACAATGAGGTTGGTGACTTTAGAAGGATTCCGCTTTCCGAAATATAAATTGCTCCTTATCTATGTTTGCTTACTTCTTAAATAATTCGTTACCCTGAAGAAATTAAGATTTGCTTTAATAAAAAGTCATGGCAAGAAGCCGGCGGTATCGTATACCTAACTGAAAGGGCCTCTCAGGGGGACCTGTATTCAGGAAAGACGGAAAGAACTCGTTGTGTACTCTGTGCCACTTTGTAACTTCCAAGGATAAATTTGTAGCAAGTCATTGAAAATATAATAAACAATTGTAGGTAAGTATAGAAATATTATCTCCAGAAGTAAAGCTTAATATGGACATGTAGGTACACGAGATTGCTCCCTCATCTAGCTCGGAGCTATGTAGGGCATCTCCAGTGGTTTACGTAATACGATTTTATACAATAATATTTTGATATACCAATACTATGATATGCCTATTTAATACCATTCAAAAGGGTATGAAACAATATCAGGGTCGTGGAGTCAGACTTGCCGAAAAGAACAAAGAGGAAAAGAGATCCCGAATAAAGAAAAATTTCATTTAACAATTGACATTTATTTGCGGAAAGAGTCTGTTCTTAATGACCTCACATATGATTTAAATTAATCTTATGTAGAAACTAAGCTTGTCCCATAAAATAAAAAGAGTTTCTTAAATTCAAAACTTTTGCTAAAAAGATGATGATGAAAATGGAAAAGTATACGGCATGGCGTGATCAACTGATGATTTCCAACTAAATACTCAGCATCAAATTTATTAGGGAGTGAAAAGTCCGTAAGATGGTCCAGGTTGATAAGTGGGGAAGGCGATCCGTTGTCCACCACAGAAAACTTCATCTTGAGAGATCCTTGGCTGCTAGAGGAAATATCCTTCCAAAGGCTCCATGTATCAACTTCGTAAAATTAAATTAAATTTCAAGTTCATTCAGATAAAAATACACTGCATCTCGCTTCCTGTTCTCTAGCAATTTTCTTCCGGACAAATTCAAAGTTCCTATGGTAGGTATGCAACCATGAGGGGAATTCCACTACACATTGCTTTGTTGGAATGATAAAATATAATTCTATTCAACTCATTTCATCAAGCTGCAAATTCGGATGTGTGAGGGTCTGATCCCCAATTTTACAAAGGGATCATAACGAGAAAATGAAAAACTACTTCAGTTGGTTAGACTGCTTAGTTCTTTTGAGAAATGCACTCCACTTCCAAACTTTGGTGGATAGATTTCGATAAAACTCAGAAAACATACAGAAACATGATGTACATGTTGAAACCTAACCTTGTAGCTTATTTTCCCATCGACACACTTGGTCCATGTCCATTGGTAGTGTCTTAAATATTTACCCATCTTTTAAACATAGCACCCCGTGTTACATAGAACGCATACTTAAATGCCCAAAAAATACAATCTGTCAAACCCAATAGGAAAGTATTGATTTACAGGAGGTATTTTCGCTGTCAATTGTTGAATAAAAAATATGGCTTAACATAGTTCCTGATTTTACTACCCTTTTGGTTTATTATTCAATAATAAACCGATGTAATCGCTCTTGAAAACAAAATTCTAACCCCCCTCTGAAAATTTCATGGTTTACGTTTCAAACGGTGTAGAATCCGAATCTGCAATGAAAAAATTTCCGTCCGTCCTCCGTACGCCGTACGCACGATTTCTCCCAAACGGCTGGAGCAAAAGATCTGAAATTTTCAAGAAAAATCCATGTTGGTCCGACGACGCCCCAATTCTTGAGCCAGCTCTCTCACTTGATTTAAAGTGCCCTTTAAGGGTTGTCAAAGTTTTGTAAAATCTCTAAAAACCTCAAAAAAAAAGTCGAAGCGGCCTAAATTTGTACTCTTTTTGAAGAAAACTCCACGAGGAATCGAACGGGCCTTTCCCCAGATCCATGGGTTGGGTTTCACAGGTGATAGAGCGATTATTGAATTTCAGGATATATGCATAGGGCACGTAAATCTGTTCTCAACCAAAATACCTGTTTGGATTGTTCAGTTGATCATATTTGTGTGCCACCTGAAATTCAATAATCACTCCAACACTCCAAAGCTTAGTATAAATTCAAATCACGAACGCAAGCCAATTGAATGATAAATCTCAGTGGAAGAATTTCCAGCGTTTTTTACAAGCCACGTTTGTATTTTTCGTAATTTGAACCTGCAGCACCTGTCTCCACATGACCATACATAATATACCTTTAATAGTGCTTTTTGAACTGAGAACTGGTGCAATAAATTTCCTGAGACAGGCTATCTCATGTACGTTGGGTTACCATATGATGATATTTATCACCTTTGGTTTTTATAGAATTGTAAAAGTGAGTTTTTTATAGTCCTCAGTCCTTATAGTCTTTTGAGCTAATGTTTAAAAGCTGAGTTTAGAATGAGTACAAAGTCATATTGAATTGGATGATAAATAAAAATATTGGGCTATTTATGAAAGTAGGTGGTTCTAAGGAATAAAAGAAGAATCGTGAGGAAACTAGGAAACGGCCTTAAGGGTTAGAACCCCGTCGCCAGTCCGATAGAATATAAATGGCGAACTCACCGCCAAGTAGGATATTCCTCTGCGGACAGTCTTAGAAGCGTTTTGTGCTTTTACTTTACTCGCATCACCTCATTCCGTCGAGCCTCATGCAGAGAAGAAGAAAAAGGTAAGAAAAAGGGGAGAAAAGATCCGGAAAAAGGCTTTCGGTGTAGGGGAAAGGCTTTCCGAGGGAAAGTTTTCACGGGTTGGCGAACTTCTTGGTTTGGTTTGACTCCCCGAAAGCTTCGGGCCGGGTGATTGAGCTGATGGCGATGGAAGATTGATGTGACTTTGAGTGGCCGTGTTATTCATGTGATGTGCGATCTGTTAAGGTTGGGAACTCGACGGAGATATTTGCCGGGTCATCAGAGGAGCTTATTGATTCCACGGGCCTCATGTCCGTGCCTCGCGTATGGGAAATCATCCAGTTAGATGGACAGTGTCGCTTAGGATAACTTTTTTTGATCCCTCCAAGTACGAGAATTCAAAATTTAAAAATTACAACCTAAATAGAGTTTAATTTGTATGAACAATGGAAAAATAGTCGTCATCCTTAACCATGGGTCCGAATCCTCGAAACCTCACGTGACTCCTTTCTCCTTTACATTATCATTCAGATTATCAGTGAGGAGGAATATGACTTGACCGTAAAATTTGTTCTATTAATGTTTAAAAAATGGAAAAATAAGTGTAAAATCAGTTCAAGATGTACTCAGTAAACAGGGTATCCCGGCCAACGGTTACATCCCTTTAATTTCCACTATTGTGCCCATAAAAAATACGGACCAACGGCATTCTTCTCAATTATTTCTGTAGAAATCGGAAAAAACAGTTTTCCATTGAGCAACCATGAGCCCCCGCTAACCATGATAAATTAATTTTGGGTCCATTTTTTAAATAATAAACCTTCAAGATTTGTTGTTTTACATTGCAAGATGTGTAGAATCCGAAAATCGAATTAAAGAAAAATTCATCCGTCCGCCGTCCAGAGCTGTTCTATGGAACTACTGAACCAAAATTAGTGAAACTTAGGTCAAAAATCACATTTGGGGTCTAGTTGGAACTGAATTATTGACAATGATCTCTGTCAATCCTATAGAGTGATCCCAAGGGGCTGAAATTCAAAAAATTAACTGATGAACACAAGAAGTCAGGAATACCTACTTTCTTTATTGCATGGGCAGATTTATTAGGCCCCTTACCTTTACTGTCTTGATTCCCTTCCTTGTAATAGTTGCCACTCCCACTTGAACTGATGAGGTTTCATCATCAATAGTCTCAGGAACAGCGCAATTAATCTCTGTGGTGCTACACTTCTTCTAATTTCCCTGATGTATACTGTTCAGTATGTGACTTTCAGACCTGCATACAACGTGGGCATTAATCACCCAAAACTCTGATGGTGTTTTAACAACAAGGTCTGGCTCCCTCCACCTATTCGCTTGTACGACTAATTTCGAACATCCCAATGCTTCTTTTGTGTATACTTGACATAATCCCAATGTATACTGACCGGCCTGCATACTTGGTGATTGTCGGCACGTTCTTCGACAGAGTATTGGCATTGACTGTCTCAAGACCCTACATCTTCCGACTCTTGACATCACAGAACCACTGTGGACTTTCACTGCAGCAATCGTGTGGTCTGCAGTTCCTTGCTCCATAGCTCCCTTTTTGTAGTCCATCTGTTGATTCCCTCACCAAACATTAATCAGAATCGGATAACAACAGTGAGAATCAGGCTTGTTGCAACGTTTTCAGGTTCGCGGATACATAGTAGCTGGTAAAGATGCAATAAAATCGAAATGATAGGAGATTATCAGATCGTTTTTCTCCTATAAACCTTGAGTATTGAGCTCGGTTTGCTCATGCGCGGATTGATTTATTAATTGCTGAGCAATGAAACTCCTACGGGACCATATTCAGCCTAACCGGCAAAATCCAAAGCAAACACAGCAGACTATAGGTAATAAATCCAGCTGAGTTCCAGTCCACGAACTCTTAAGAACTTCTCCGCGAAAACCTGTGGTTATGAGTCACAGTTTAATCGCACCTGTCATTACCCGTTGGAAAAGGTTAAACCAGTCGCAGACACCTTTTCTCCCTGATTTACACGGTTTATTTCCCTCTGTAGTTTAATTGCAGTGTCCTGTAGTTTACTGCCGCTCAATCTGTCGGCCCGGCGCGGCCTTCCCATTAGAGTTTCATTACAGCTTTGCTCCTGTGTTTCTATTCCTAGTCTATTTCCTACCCACCTACCTCCCTACTACTTCTGTTTTAATTCCAGCTTCTAACAGGATTGTTGGAACTGCGTTTTCTCGAATTGGGTCAGACTCTGAAATCGGTTAGAGCTGAGATTTGGAGTACGATTTTCAATAACCAAATCACCGAATCCTTGTAGAAAATAACTAGTTCGAAGGCTCCAGATAAACGTTTTTTTTTTTTAAATTTCTTCGCTGAAGAACGATTTGAAGTTTTCAGAAGCCAAACTGAAAATTAAACTATTATGTATATGAATATATCTGTCATACTAGACCTACATAGGATTGACATTGAAAACTTCGTTATTTCTCCAATAATATCAATAAAAGAGAAAGCATGAGATCAAAGGAAAACTCGGACCTCCGCGACTTGCTCCCAGATGTTTTGGTTAGAGCTTACGGATCAAATCCCAGAAACATCCAACGTTCCTTAGCTGCTCTCAAAACTCCCGTATAAGAAAGTACTTTCTCTTCACGACGACTGTACATTCCCTTTTATACTCTAAAAGTTCAAATTTGACTATGTAAGAGGAGTCAAATACTTTTCACTCGGTTGAAAGTAAAAATGGACATTACTCTTCACTCTGTTGGGGAAGTAAAATTGTGAAACTCAAGTGTTCCTCCCTCGCTTAGTGGTTTTCGGGTAGTTAGTCATATTCCATGTTAATGTGACTAATTTTTAAATTAATCATTTGATAGTTAAAGCCCTTGTCATTATTTAGCTTAACTTTTGTGTTACAATGATCAGTGGGAACCCCTCGCCGGTTTATTGCTCTAACCAGGGCAACGACGGTTGATATAAAACGGACATGAATGTAAAGAAAGAGTCTAATATGGTTGGACAAAAGATTAGAATTTATAATAGCATATCTCCATCAATCGTTCTTCTCTTGAACAACCGTTTAATTTGACGTGACAGTTGATCAGTTACTAAATGGTGACAGGGGAATAGCCCTGTCGAAATAGTGATTGCCTTGCTGTATGCATCTCTTTTGTTGCGGGTAGTGGGAATCGCCGCTTGAGGACCTCCGTTTGGGGGGTTGTGTTCGAACGAAGCACAATGAGCCACAATGGCTCGGGGGAAACCTCCGTTTGGTCTAATAGGCTCGAGAGCCGAGCGGCTATGAACAATGAAAATCCCCTTGTGGGAGGAGGCGCAGGTGGGCGCCAAGCTGTTGAGGATGATCCGGGCTTACGTTTACCTACGTCACCTGCGCGCTTCCGCGGGTGCCCGTGAGATCCGATACCCTCCGGCCGATTATTTCCACCTCTCACGGGCAGAAATCTAGATTAATAAACGATCTGGAAACTATTAACAGATACATGTAATCGCATTAGTCGATGATGGTTATTGATTTTAATCATACTAAGAAATTTATTCCACATTCTTGGGCTTAACATTGAAGAATCCAGACTGCCAAGTTGGGTGTGACAGATTCGATTAGACTAGCCAGCGTAAAGGTCTTGTTTGGTACTGAGGAGATAAGTGTTGGAGTGGTGTTTTTCGTTGTTCTGAATCCGAATTTGAAACCCTTTTTTTTTTAGCAATCTGTGGCCTATTGCACGATATGCTAACATTATTACATTAGAGCAAAAACAGGGTGGCGAAAAAAGTGGGCATGCGTACCCAAGATAGTCGGGTTATACCGAAAATTGAACATCCGACACCTATAATGAGAGCAATATGGCGGTCTGTGGTCTCTCGTTGCACTTGGTGTGTTTCGTGCAGTTTTTTTTAGTTTCCCCCGAAATTAACTCATTCTTCTCAATATTTCAACAGTCTTTTTGAAGACTTCCCCTGAATCAGTGTTTATTTTTAAGTTCACTGTAAGCAAAAATAACATATGGGTTTATTGTTTTCTGAGCAATTAGTGACGGTTTTATGCCGTTGTGAAGTTTTTGAATTCGATTATTTTTTCTATTTCTGAAAAAAAAAAAATTATTCGCTATTGTGAATTTCTATAGATCTGTTCTATAGAACCTACTCCAGACAATTTTGTGCCCAACATTACTAGGCCAATGACTACCCACTTGCCTGCGTCATCAAAAACCTCGAAAAACCACGTTTATGGCCAGTTTTGGCCTATAGTATCTATGCGTGTGAGGTGATTAGACTGGCTGAACATTAGGAACACTAGACCCCTGCAGACCTTCCGTGCGCAGAAGAACGGATTTTACTGATCATGGCCCGTACGGCAGACAGGCATTGCACATTTCAAAAAATTGTTGTTTAAGATTAGACAAGGTTATTACTTGAAACAATGAACCGAAAGACACCATTTCACATAGTCGGTCACATTGATGGTTAATGCAAGCATATCTCATTAGGTCATCAGAGGCTCGACTATCTTCGCTAAGTGATTACTACTTAGAGGTTACTAACCTGGCGAGTCAGTCAGAGAACAGGTTCCCTTTCCACCACTTGCATATCCGGTTTGGAGTATTAGAAGGCTAAACACTTCTCTGTCCTCTTGATGAGTAGACACGAGATTATGAGCGAGTCATTAATTATCCGCCCGGAGCCATCTTCTCCCCTTTCCTATCTTCCAAGCTTTTGTGAAGTTAAGTGGCCGCGATCAAGAAATTTCATCACCGACTACTTCCTCAGTTCCATCGTCAATGAAGTTCAATGTAAATAGGTAAATGGTAATGCATAATGAGCTTGAATGAGTTAGGGTGGAACAGTTTTGTATCTAAAGGGTCGAAGAGAAGAAAAAGATCTGAAATTTTAGTTGGTTGTAGTACGTTAGATTTTTGACGGTGCCATAAAACCAAATATTGATTATTACCTCGAATGGTCCTAAATGGTTTTGACGTGGGATATTATTGAGAGACAAATCTGTGCCAGTACATGATATGCGTTAATCGATTCTGGGCTACTTCTCGACATCAAAGGTATTGGACGCCGTCCACTCATTCTTCCGGTCGATGTGAAACTAAAATCCTAAAAATCCTAAAAACGTTTCCATCTCCCTCTTATTTCATAAGCTCTCTTGTACATTTTTTGGTTTTTCGATAAAAAAAAATCCCATACTTTTTACATTAGCTTCTTTCAAATAACATGGTTGGGAGACCATTACACACAATAATGCCAATAATGCCTATGGAGTGAAGGTGATGTGAGCAAGTCATTTTTGGACTACAAGAAATGCACTGATAAGGGTGTGACTATTCCTGCAAAAATTGAAATGAGGATGACCAGGATGTGTTATTAGTTGGCTATACATGATTACTATTAAATGATTAAGGAATTAATAACAGGACTGAGGAAGTCCCCGTAGTGGGATGAAACGTTTCCAGCAAATGAAATAACAACAAGTATACTCTCCACTCTGCTCTTCTAATCGAAACTAGAATCTAGTTCTCCTCATGCCAGTCGAACGGTTTTTCTTTTCCCCGTTATTAATCGGCAGACTGCAAGAATGCACTGTCGAGCTAAATCAAGAGGGAGCAGAACAGCGCTGCCAACAATATCACTTATTATCAACGGAAAAAACGTCCTCTATGCAAATTCTGTCAAATACCTTAGCATGACTTTGATCGCCAAGCTTAGATGAAAGGAGCATGTGAAGGAATATTAAAGAAAGAACTCACTATACAATTTAGTCAAATGTATCGGCTGACGGGTCGATATTCTCAACTGAACAGCCACAACTAAGGGCTGCTAAGAGGACAGTGCTGCTGCCTGTATGGACCTATCGGAGTAAACTGTGGAGGTGTACAACAGAAACAAAATTGAAGTGATCCAAATGTTCCAATATGAAGTACTTCAGTCAATTGTTAATGCTACATGGTACGTGAGAAATGGCGGCGGAAAAATTGAAATATATGTCACCAGCTACGAGCAAAGGCAGCTCAAGCATACAAATCCCGAGGCCCTTCATCTTTTATAACTCAGTAAAGGAGAAGCAAGCCCGTTGATCTTAGATGCTGATCTCCAGCTTTAGACTTGAACTGCAAGATGGATTTTGGCTACTCTACACTGGACTGAGACCATAGTGAAAGAGTGTAATTCTGGAACTAAACAGCTAGATAATTAAATACATAAAAATGTATAGTGTAACTAGTTGTTATACACATGGAACACTTGAAAAAACTCGCAACATTATAATACGAAAATTCCTCTCGGTTCTATCAACGTTTAAGTGATGGGTGTCTCAATTACAGCTGTCATATTTTCCCCAGTACGTTTATTTGCAAGCTATGGATTGACTGGAGTCCAGGTCGTTCCGGCAAATGCCATGGAATCTGAACGTCCTTTGGATACTCAAAACAAAATTTTATTCAATAGATATTTAAGTTCTGTTCCTGAAATCTGAACTTCAGATTCGTTTGGCTGGAAAGTGGAGAAAAATGGAGAACCATCAATCCCACCATGGGCCTAGTTCCTGGAAGAATTTGACTAAATGTATTCCTTACCCCTCCTCTCGCAAAAATAGTTGCAATGGTAACGGCCTAAAAATATTCACAGTTCACAAAATTCGAACTCGCACCGTTCCATTCGACCGAGGGAGTTTTCTCGAAGCGTAATAAAACGTTACTACACGTTGAAGGTGGGTCATCCTCGTGTTCCAGGCCTCACCGATGCACTTTAAAAATATAAAATTGTGATAAGGGCCTGCGGCAGTTACGTAACATTGTGTCAAGAACCACCGTTAGAAACATAACATTGTGATAAGAGCATACGATACAAACATTCAAAGGGTAGTAGAGGACGATCCAAGTCTCAGAAGTAGCCTCGTTGAGGGGTATCCAAGTATTGGCCCGTACACCCGTGCAATATCCTTTGTGCATGAGTAAAGCCCCCTCACTCTAGCTCTACTTGTATCTAATCTACAATGCTTTTTTTGGTCTTCCGCCCCTCTCCACTCCTCCGTACTTCTCCAAGACCTCGGATTTCCAATTCAGATCTTTCCAAAGGTAGATCGACCCCCTCGCAGTTCTGTTCCATCCAATTCCGCTCCGCCCCCTCAACCTATTTCCCCTCCGCAGAACTGAAACCGTTTTTACACTTTCCACCTCTCCTGGCGACCTAAGCTTTACTTTACCTTTCGCTTTTCCCCAGAACGTGACTTGATTTGACATCCACTGTGACTTGGTTTTCTAAAGCTTTCTTTTAAAAAGGGGGGCCCTTTTTGGCACAGTTTCCCACTCCTGTAACAATAGCTGCCATTTGTTTGACACAAATGAGCATTACACACAAATATTCCTGATGCTTTATCTGCTAGATGATATTGATTACGATTATAGCAATTGAGTTGTTTTGCAAGACATGTGTAGATGATTTTCAATTGAATTCGGAAGTTTTGATGAAATCACGGCTTTGGCTTTGTACCGGAATTGTTCAATTCATACCAGTCCTTCAACACACTGATCAAAGCACTTCATAGTCACACTATGAAGCTCCTGTGTTCTCAGCTAAAACCAAAACTAGACTCTCCAAACAGGTATATGATGAATTTATAAATCTTACATACCTATATAGCGGAAAAACTGTATATTTAGGTTTATGAAGTAGAAGGGATTCTGACCTACATTTTTTTGAGAGCTAGAACTCGCTGATCATTCTGAGACAGTCCCCTTAAAATCAGGTTGGCAGCTTTGATGTCTATTGGGAACATACATACAAACATAGGTACATACAAAAAACTTGGAGTTTTTTCATATGAAACGTGTGTTTCTTGTGTTATATTACATATTATTTCCTGTATTGTAGTACATTCCTGCTTGGTGGAACTCTCTGAAGCGAACAAAGGAGCTTCATAAAGTTTCCAATCAATTTTCGTTCTGTGTCATTTCTGTGTGATTTTCCGACGTCCATTTGCCTCTTTGCTGCACTATAACATACATTCAACATAACAGGACAAGATAATCGATTGCAGCAAAGTTTATAGGTGTCTATCAGGTTGAAAACAGTTTAGTTGATGGATGTAGTAGCGTTGGATAGTATGGTGACGTTGATTGAAACTTTC
This sequence comes from Creontiades dilutus, assembly GCA_031894815.1. Classification (NCBI taxonomy): domain Eukaryota; kingdom Metazoa; phylum Arthropoda; class Insecta; order Hemiptera; family Miridae; genus Creontiades; species Creontiades dilutus. The sequence continues at coordinate 2,337,737 of JAVIWC010004007.1, forward strand.
AAGCTGATTTGAAGCTTAATTGTTTCATAGATACTCACTTCTCTGAACTCCCTTCCCATTATAAACTGGAGGTGTTGGAACAATTGAGATACATTTTAGTCGAGCAAGTGAATTATTCTTTTGATTTCGAATCATTAACTAAACCAATTTAATATTATACCAATTATATTGCAAAGCGAAGCACAGCGAAATTATCGTAGGGAGGTTATTTTGGAATTCTTTTGGAAGAAATTGAGGTATATAGTGGCTCAAGCTGGTGTGGGTGGTGCGGAAAATAATTCGTTCTCAAAAAGGAACACTCGAGGACCAGCAATGTATGGAGTATACTTCAATGATAAGGAAACAGAAAGGGAAGATGTCTGAAAGAAACAGGCAACTTTAGGGGGCCCCTCGGGGAAGGCCGGCTTTAGAATTGAGAGCTGAAGATGTTACGAGGGATCAGAGGATTTTTGAGCCGGAGACCGTGTTTGTGCTAGGGTTTTCTTTTTTTCCCAGGGAGTCAGCATGGATTATTAAAGAGGAGCAAAACGGCGCGTGTATGTAGATGAATATTAGACGGTCATAGGAGATGGGCAGGGAGGCCAGGCCAGCAGGGAGCATCCCCCTGTGCTTCAGCTGAAGGGTTAGAAAGAGCCCCCAGGCCACAAAGGACTCCATTATGTATTTAAATTGTCAGTTCCGGTTCGCGGAGGTAATTATAAAGGGGTTGAAGGGAAGTCCTCTTTTTTTCATATCAAACCCCTACGGTGAGGGCTTGGGAACAATGGACGAAACCTTACGCACTTCCAAGTTGAGTAAACCGGATATGCAGGTGTGTAGAGAAAATCTACGGGTACCTACTGCCTGGCCAAAGAGAATCAAACAAAGGGAAGCAGTGGGATAATTGCACCGTAAATTTAAAAGAACCCTTTGGTACATTCCAAATGTTTGACGAGAAATTTTCACGAGACCTTGGTGATGTCGGAAACAGGCTATTGTCACATTCAATTTAGCTTCCTAAATGTTGATGGTGACGCTTTGTATAATCTTTCACGTGAATTATTTAATGAAAGCTTTTTTTTCTTGTACAATTTGCACTGATACATATTTTTCAAACGGAGCCTGCGGTTTACCACTAACTATATTCCAAGGGTACGTAGACTTAGTCATCTTCCGCCAAAACAATTAATGAAATGAAGTAAAACACTTGACTAAGCTCATTGGTTCAAACATTTTCACAAAGAACACAATTTTCTAAATAGGAAGAAAGGCTGTACACAGGGTGTTATACATAAGTGACTGACACCTTGTACCGACTCTAGTGCTCATTCCTTAGCAAAGTAGTCCTATAATATTGTTTTAAATCTTGTTTAGTTTTCAAGTATAATCAGTTATCCTTTTTTGGTGTGTTTGACCTACCAAAATGCTCATTACTCCCATAATCGAAGAATTGATTTCAATGTTGACTATACCGTTTGAAACAACCTTACATTCCAATCAGTCTGATGGATAATAGAAGTTTCCGAATAGGCAAAACTGATGAAAAATGAACTTACAGAAAAAAAATTGTCAAATCTTTAAATTCATATATTTTAATCACTCATAGGTATTGAAGAGTAGAATTTTAAGAAGTAGGCTTAAATTTGTGCCAAAATGAGAGCTTTCGAACGGTTTGATGAAACAAATATTTTACGATAGAAGTAAGTGGAAAAATTAACTTTTGGATGCTAAAAAACGAAGGTTTTTACGGTGAAATCCACGATTTCATTTCCCTGATCGAGGAGGGTCTTCACTCGATTCAGCGAGAAAATATTCATACAACCAGATGCCAAAGTCAGTTTTTTTTCCGTTATCTAGGTTTTGGGTGGGTTTCACCGTACAGCTTACATTTTTCCGGCATTCAAACGTTAGTTTCTCCGCCAACTTACAGCGTAAAATATTTTCCAATTTTACAGTTGGTTCTCCAACAGGATGAAAGAAAATTTAACGTTTTTTTTTTTTCAAACGGAATAATCAAATTTGAAGTCTCTAATTAAGGAAGTAGATATGATTTTAGTGAGTTAAATTCCAGAACACGAAATAAATCTTATAAATGATATGAATCAAAAACTAAGAGAGATTAGTTAAAAATGTAAAAGACTAGAATGGGTACCGGGCCGATGTCAGTCACATTGGTACAACAGCCTACACAACAATTAAAAATGACGAAGGCAGGCTAATAGACTAAGTGAATTGCAGAAAGCAAAAGGAATTTCTCATTGGAGGACAATCCATTTCACAACTTTCAGCGGGATTGTAAAGCTTCTCTTTACTCGGTAGCACGGAAGCAGAAGCCGATTTCAACATTGTCAAGTGAACTGAACACTCCTATTGTGGCTTGGTGATTGTCAATCACTCCCACGCAAAACCTTGTGGAATCCGCATCCAAGGGCGAACGACAGATCTGTTGTAAGGTACTTCCCGGTTCAAGACAGGTGGCTCAGCTGAGCGAGTCGTTTGCGTCCCCGGGTTTGTGTCCGTACGGCTCTTCTGATGTTTGCCCGGTCAACGGAGAGCAGCCCATGTTTAATTCATCGGTACCAGCTTAGCGGCGTCAGCTCTCAGATTATCTCGATGACCATCAGTGTTTTGTGGAGGGTCCGCGCTTCTACGCTGGGGCCTCAGATAAGAAATTCTTCCGTTACCACCGAATCACATCTACAGCGTGACAAGCAGGACTGGACAGGCGATCGGTGACGTGTCTACACGTCTCCGAGGAAGCACATCCTCTCGTGTTGGGCTTCGTCTGATTTTCCATGAGTTGATTGACCATCAACGCATTACTTCTACTCAATTAAGTTTGCCCTAGGTACCTCCTGATGTCCAGGTACTCAAATTTCGTTCACAAAATAACGTAATTCCGTCAAGCGTTATTCAATGAGTATCAACTCGTTTTACAACTCGTGTTGTGTACACGTTCGTGTGCTGTGAACTTTTGGAATCATAAATCACAATACAACTCTCAGATTTACATTCGATGTAAATGCGATTTTCAGGACCCGATGCCTCCGGGCCCGGCCTTCGTGCCGCGGGGGCTCGGATTTTCTTGAAATAATTTTTTTTTCTGGTAAAAAAACTCTACTCAATATTCTCCCTAAATTTTCCTCTCTCTCGAAGTAACTTATAATTCAGGTCGGTATATGGTTACAGTAGTGATTAGACGCTTGTTTTTTTTTAAGGGTGGCCTAGATGAATCTTGCCCCAGAGCCCGGATTCTCTCTCAAAGGCCCTTGTTACAAGCCAACTCTCATGATGGATCTGTCACTTTCATCGTGTTGTTTACAGTATGCTCAGGAAACTGTGATTTCGGAGTAAGAATCGGTTTTGATCATATAGACTTGTTATTGATACTGATGAGCCAAAACCTGTTCCCGTTTCGAAACAAACAGACAAATTTGAAAAACAGTAAACATAGACAAATATCAGTTTTAATCCAGAGAATACGACTGTAACTTTACGATTGTCGTATGATTACAACTATAGTTATACGATTTTCATACTGTAATCGTACGATTATAATTATAAAAATTACTTTATTATTTTAATAGTGCTTAATAAAAGTTATGGTTTTCAATTGGTCTGTCACTAGCTCCAAACAAGTCGTCTAGAACTTGAGAATAGATTGACCTTTAAATTCAATCGTCGTTTGTTCTTTGTCAGTTGCAGAAAATCGCTTTTAAACAAAAATGTTTTTCACACAGTAAACTGTTTTTGACTAGGCAAATCTCTCCATTTTGAAATGTTTCTGTTTTCGACGGGCAACACAATAGTAAAGAAATTGAAGAAAGAAAAAAAAAACAACAACTTCTTTGTGATTGGAAGACGTTTCTATGCCGTTACCTGGTTTTATGGGCTCAGTCTTGTTCAAGATTCAATTTGAAAAGCAAAGTACCACCGGTGAACGGACTTTCCAGAAAGCCACCTCGGTACTGTAAATTAATCATTCCGACGTTTTGTGGCCTCACAACTTCTACAAGATTGAAAATTATGCCCAAGTTTTACGGGGTTTCTCGTGGCCGGCAGCTGACTATCGTTTTTTCCCGCGGTTTCCCTCCCTGGAGCGGCGAAAACTTATAAATTATGAATCTAAGGGTCGCATCCACCTATAAACTTGTAGGATCCGCGACTGCGTACCGGAGCCCCAGAGAAACTCCTCCGGCAAATTTATTTCCGCCGACCCCATAACCCGGAGAGACACATTCGCGTTTCGCGCTGTTACGGATCTGGAAGAAGCCTATTCGAATTTTGACTGCGTTCTTTCGGCTGGAGTTTTTACGGTGTTTTAATGTAGGGTCCCAACAAAAAACTTCTTTCTTTTTACCTAAACTAACTATTGAGGGAAAATGCTTTGTTTAAAACAGCCTGAATTCAACCAATTTATTTCTGTTATCAGAATTCTAGCCAGGAAGTTGCAGTCATGTAGCATTATCGACTAACCGAATTTTCCAAATATTAAAGATTTACGTCAAATCAAGTTGAAATTGTGTGAAAAAAAATCCAATTAGCAATTCGTTAGTGAAAAAACTTGTTTTAAATAAGTTATATTATTCAACTTGAAGATTTTGCGTTTTTCAATTTATTAATTTTATCGATTTTCTAGGATATTGTGGTGAAATCAACTACCAAGATCATTTTTTTGAAATTTAAGAACCAAAAGTTTGTGCTCTAATTTGACCTAGATGGTTGTGTTTTTGTGTTCATGGCTGATGAACTTTTTTTGACAAATATTTTGCAAACAAAATATGAATTAAACAATTTTTAACAGTTTCAGTTTGTCATTTTTTTCGGATTGTTTTACTACGTTTTGTGAAATTTCATCTCCACTTTGTGGAGAATTATCAAAACTGATTAAAAACTGATTCCGATGAAGGAAATGTTCATTTTGAAAATTTATTTAAAAATTTTAAAATCAATAATAGCTTCATTTTCGAAGAAAATTCTCTAAAAAGAATTAGAGCATGAACTAAGGCATTTAAAAGCGTATATACAAAATTGTACTGAAAACTTTATTAATTTCATCAAAAGTGATTGATTTTCGACCTATCCCTATCAAAATTCGCTTTTGGCCAAGATGTTTTGCAAGTTTTGAATCAAAATTTTGGAAATGACCGCAACTGTAACGATTTCAAATTTAGAGACAGCCGGTTTTGCTTCTGGACCTTGAATAAAGCCAGTTCTGCTTCTAGCTCGGATGGCTCGATCCTCATCTTGTACAATATTATAGTAGTCTCACACGTAACTGAACCTTTTTCGCACTGAATACAACGTTTTCCCTTCTAAGAATGAAAAAAGTTGTATTCAATGCGGAAAGATTCAAAAACATAAAATCCCCCTTTCTTTTCTGGCATAGCAAAGAATCACCTCTGCCACGAATGTAACTTGAATAGCCAAACAACACACTGAAGTCTCTGTTATGTTTCAATAGTTTAAATTCATGTATCCGAGATTAAAATTTATTTGTCCAAAGATTTAAATCTATTCGTCAATGTTTGATAACCTTTTTTCAAAAATTTCGATTCATCTGTCGAAAGTTTGAATATTTTTGTCAAAAGATTGATTTAATGTGTCAGTGCAGTATGCCAACATAAAACTGTACACTAATGGATGGGTATTTATGACTATTCATCGTCTGGTGGAAGTGAAATGATCTCGGTAGTAAGATATTTATCGTCTTGCTGCTAATGAGTAGGTGAACCGTTTTGCATAACCCAACTGGTCCTGTTTCTTATCAATGAGCGCTCGAGTTGTGGGCGTCATTTTCGTCGATTCGACCGAATCTACCTGTTTTTTTCTCAGTTGCTTCCCAATTTCCCTCCTTTAACGGGTCGTTAATCAAGAAATAAGTGTTGGAACCTGAGCGATTTTCGTAGTTTGAGCGGACCAGGTAGCAGTGGAATGGGCAGTTTGATCGTATCTTCGCTTCACACCTTTTTCGTTCAAAGCGATCTGTTAATTTTTATCTGATGGGAATCTACTAACCGTTATTCCATCGTTTGGCACAGTATATCATTCGTTTTTCAGTGGTTAACATCGCCCAAGTAGTTTTGAAAAAAACCCAGCGTTGCTCATCATGAGGCTGGTATGTCTTTTTCATACTAAGCATCGGCGGCTAACAAATATATGAGTCCATTTCGTCCTATCCACCTACGATCGAAAACAGACATCGATTAATTTCATTTCTAAATAAATATCGTTAAGATACGTTCACTTTGCTGGATTGAAACCAGCCTACCACAGCCTATCTGTTCATTCTTTATGGAGTTAAATTTGGACTATTCCTTATGCATGATCAGGGAGATTTCTACCGCAAGTGTCATTCCTCCTTTATGTAAGCCTTATTACGCGAGTGCATCCCTTCTTTACGTAGCGTATTCTTGCAATCGATTCTCCCCCTTGGTCACTCCTAACGATTCGATCTTCTGCGGTACAAAAATCTTGAAAATATGATCATTTATAATTACTGCGATTCCGTGATTGGTATACGTCGGCCCGTGATCGTATTTTGAACGAAAGTGACCCATCCAGTGGTGAACATTTGGAAGTCGAGGAACAGTGCCACCGGAGGTATTACGAAGAACAAAAGGTAACCTTTATTTTGAAATGAAAAACCTTTTTACATTATTATAACCCGCTCAAATCAGTGCATTCCTAATAATTAGAATCATTTCTGACGATTTTCACGTACAACCAAGCCGTTTCTTTGAAAATGAAAGTTGTTCAGTTTTCGACGGACAAAAATCGTTCTCCATTCGTTGGAAAGCTCTCGATTTATCACGCAGGCCTGGCATACTTGTTGTTGGTATTTATGCCGTAATTTAATTTAATTTACGTTATTAATAGATGTAGTAAACAATGCCGCTTGTTTTGTCGTCACTTGGTTGTAATGTTGGTTACAGTAGGCGGTCACCGGAATAGAAAACTACCAACTTAGTAAGTTACTCCCGAATTACACGACAACTAGGTATAAGAAGTAGTGAGTAACCATATCGAAGTCTTTTAACTTCTACAGGTGCGATTTGAGGTAAAACACGGCTTACATTATCAGGAGACGTAACGCTAGGTAGTGGTCGATGGTGTGCAAAGTAGGACACATAAGCAAGCGTTTGTACATTTGATACGTTTCTCGTGAAGACGCCGTCAACACAAGCCATATTTCCTGTCATTCAGTGTGCAGCTGTATGTTTCAGTCGTGATAGCATGGCTAAAGCATGTGTTCAATGAATTTTAGCCGCAAACTCTAAGCAGTAAGCATTTGGAGGTCCAGGTTTTTTTTGGGGTAGACACTTTTTATTTACCTTCAAACAATCCGGAAGAGTGGAAATTTCGTTTGTGACTTAAGTTTTAAACATAACATCAGTTATGTGCGGCCATTCGCATGTATTTATTTCTAAATCCTTTCCTCGTAGCTCCTCATGTCCTAGCCGAACGTGTTCCGTGAAATGTGCTGAACATCTGAGGTGACGGCTTCTTTCAGTTGGTCGAGTTCCTCTTTCAAAATCCCAATTCTCTAGTGTATTCTTCAATGCAAACTGTAACTGCCAACAGTCTTGTGTTTCAAATTGTATTTCAAACGTGCAACTTTAAGAAAAAGAGTTTCATTGAAACATCAAATATAATGGAATGGGAACGTAATAAAGTGCCGTACGTAGTTATAGTAGCTATCTGTAGTCAACAGAGGTCCAACTTTACTACAAAACATAACTTAAACAACAATGTGAAAAAAAAAGAACGCTCAGAAATCTACAACCATGCGAACATAATTCGGCTGGGGTTATTTCTGTCAATCATCTCTACAGACAAATTTCTTATTCCATTTTAATTATCTCTACTTAATGGCTTCATATAATGACCACTCTCACGAATTGTCTACAGTTAGAAATTATGGAGAATCAATTACTTTTTCGTCTATATGTATAATATTATTCTTTTTACTCGTCATTTTGTTATGAGCTATAAATGTAAGGTAGGTAGGTGAAGTAGGTACTTGCCGCCACGACTCGGCTGTAAACGTATCATAGGTGGGCAGGTTTCCTAACGGTTCTGGGAATGAAGTTCTCTTAGAATGGAAGGCGCATCCGCGACTTGATTATTCTTTTGCTACTTCACTTCTGTGATGGCCCTTATGCCGCATGATGACTCCCGTACACCGGGTTTACGGTGATTGGAAAATAACGTTTCGCGTGTCACGGGGTTTTCATGAATTTTCGTTACGTTTGTGGGTCGTTCCTCTGATGAAAGCCTTCGTTGATGAAGGGACACCTGTTAGAACTGATACAAAGGGTTATGGGACAACCCAAACATGATAAAAATATTTTAAAAACTGAATACAAATATGTTTTAGACCATTCTAATACCGAATCCTTCTTCTTACTTCAGATCGATATTTATTTAGAATAATATCAATACAGTAACAACTGAGCGTAGCCCCATCAAGTAAATTTACACTTATTGGTCCATTGGCTATCTCCTAGATTGCTCCTATTCTCTATACTGAACCACTAATCACGTGACATCACAAGGTCCAAGGGTTTTGTTTTATCAAGCCACAGGAAGACCGAATACTTGAAAATAAACCTGTAGGTGTGTGTCTTTGTGCTTGTTTGACAAATTTAGTCGAGGCTGTTCAGCCGATTTCCGTGATTCATTTTTTGTTTGACCCTGATTTAACTTGTATTTATTTACTATTTTACTGAAGTAGTCTGGGAGAGCGAATTTGAAATGTTTCTCTCTTACTCGAAGCGAGTGGGAGCGATCAAACCAATACATACGCAATTTTCATCAAACTAATACATACGCAAGTAAATAATAGTTGCCATTTATGTTTTGTTTCAGGTGATTATAACGGTTGATGCGGATTCTGTTACAAAGGAGAGAGCTTTTCAAGTGAGTCTTTATAAGTATATCCAATATGAGTTATGCAAATCCATTTAACCGTACTACATCAGTAAGACTGTGTCGGTTTTCTCCATCTAGTGGGTATTTGTTGGATGGTAGTAAAGAAAAATTTATAAGAAACCATGAGATAAACTGCATAAATTATACGTATGGTTCATGAAATAGGGTTTGAAAATGCTGTACAGGCTCATGGCGATGGGCCTCCAGTCTGATTCGTTGATAAGGGATGGCACAGTCAATGCATCATAGGTTTTCCTAGCTTTTTCCAGCTCAGACAAATGTCAACCAAACAAATCTGTCATCAAAGAACGGATGGCTTCGGGTGCCATCTTGATGGGGGATCCCCAGCCGGTCTTGGAGCTCTGTTCGTAACATAATTTTCGCATTTACAAAATCCAGAGTATTGAATCACAAAAAAATAAATCATATTTATTTCTGGGCCCAAGACCACAAGAATGCCTCTAACGAAATGACCAAACTTACATCACACTGCTGCATATATACCTACGCTGCACAGAAACAATGAATGCATTTTTTTTTTTTTTTTTTTTAAACTATGATAACGGATAAAGCACTTTTTGAGTGACGTAAACATAATAGATCAGGAATTTGATTGTATTCAGTACAACAATACCATTCTTGATATTAACCTGAATGTAAAGTGTGGAAAAGCTAAGGATTAATGCAATCCAATAAATGTGCAATTAGCCGAGTACAAGCTGGAGGTTAGCGAGGTATATCGACAAAACTTACCCAGAATGTAATAAAACGTGAGGGGGCGATGTACAGAAAGGAGGGTTGGAGTGTGGGGGAAGTATAGGGAAGATGCCATTAAGGCGATTTCAAGTATCTTAGCAGTCGCTGTAATTAATAAGGTGGAAGGGAAAGTGGGAAGCGGTTGGGGGCGATAGGGGAGCTCCGCCGCTGCTGAGTTCATACTCTCAATTGCGAAGAAGATACGGCGATAGTTTAGTAGGAACGTCACTGACAGGCTGAGGTGCGTTTGGGGCTGCCGTCGTTTTCCATAGGGGTGGGACATCGACATCGATATTATCGATGTTTTGCTTCGATATTACGATGTTTTGCCATCAATGCCACACATTCGATAATATCTATATGTCGATGTTTTTGCTCCGATATCATCGGTTTGGTTTACTCTTCACTCACTGAAAAAATCCTATCTAGTTCTCTTGCTACCTAACGTGAAAAAAAAAAGAAATATTAAACATTCTTTCAATTGCTGTGGTATTAGCGAATTTTCGAAGAATAAGAAACTATTTTTCTCGCTCATATTTAAAGTGAGAATTTTCAAAATGTTTGCATCAAAATCCGTCTCTAAACATTCTAAATTCACTGTCAAAACTGTTGACTATTAACTGATGAGGACACCGATGTCGAAAAATCGAAAATATCGATTTATCGATGTTCTCGCCCGATATTGGAGGGCATATCGATGACGCTCCCGAACATCGATAGCAATATTTGTGTTTTGTCTCGATGACCTTCCCTAGTTCTCCATACACGCCCAATGGTATAGACGATTTTCTTTCTCATGGCTGGGGCTAAACCTATAAAGTGCTCACACCATGTAACGCTTAAAACAGACGAACAACAAACAAACCACTAAAAAAAAACAACATGGCCACTTTGTACATTTCCTTCCAAACAATTCATTGCTATGTTATATACATATCCAGGCCACGATTTGGATTTGTTATCTTCAATAATAATAATTTTGGATAGAGTTAATTTTCATTAATCGTACAAGAAAAACTAACCCCTCAAAGTTTGTTGTTTTGCGTTTCAAGAACAGAATCTGAAAGTCTAACAAAAATGTGTTTAGACCACCTCAAATACGATCCCGATTTAGCAAACTTCAATTGTTGCATTTCTGGGTTGCACTCAGACAACTTCCAACGCAAATGACACCCCACGTACCTATGTCAGAAAAAAACTTCGAAAACCCACGTTTTGGTACCAAGGTGGACCAACTAGACACCAAATGGAATCCATGTGAGAAAGAACGAATTTTTACATACATTTCAAGGCCTTTATGGCTCGTACGGCGAATGGACATAGCAGATTAGGAATCAACACATCTTGAGACAACGTAAAGTGACAAAGTCTAAGAGGCGGTTATAAAAATGTTTGCAATACGATCACAATGATGAATCAGAATCTATCTACCTACCATCTTTCTACTACTCCCACTTTATTTAGATAAGCTTAAAATAGTCCATGACATATGAGAACTGTGTGTTGAAGCAGTTCATCTCTCCATGTTTTCTCTCTAAGCATAATTTGATCTGAGGGTGGTGTAGGTGTCCATCTCCCTCTTCGCTCTCCACCCACATTTCCAGCCACCTTGCTCTATCTCTTCTGTAGTTGCTCTAGTTTTTTCCCATACCTCCAGTCAAGCATAGTTAGGCTTTCATTCTGACGTCATAAGTTGTATAGGAATGTTACTAGTGACTACATGTACGGCAAACTACGACCAGTGAGGTCATTGTAGGTCGTTCCAATTGTCAGAAAGCGCGAACTTTCGTTCGTCTGTACGATATTAATCAAAAGCAATATTTCCGTAGCAAAAAAAGAAGAGCTGTGAGAACGTTTTGGAAAGTGCGGGCAGGTATAGAGTGAGCCGTACTCTCAACCTTTGGCCTCTCACGACGGATTCGTTCCCATTAATCCGAGGGGCGGAGGAAAGCGAGGTTTTCCCGTCCGGGAAGAGAAACAGGTTCTGTTATTCGGGATTAAGTCGATCCATCGTCCGCTCGGAAACGGAGGAACGTGAGCCGGCGGTTAGGAACTTGGACTGCTACGAACAGGGTCAGCCGGACATAAAGAACGGATCTCTTGCAAGTTTTGTTTCTCCAGAATCAATACCAACTCACCTGAACTGGGAACATTAGGGCTTATCGTCCCTGTCGTTCTGTAAGTTTGATGAATCAACAAGATATTTCTATGACTCGTAGGTTCGGTTTCACCAATAATCCCCAACCATGGTTTTGATTTAAAACAAACGGGTTTCAACGATTTAATACATAAAACGTCGATTTGAAGTTTAAACGTTAATTTATATGTACGATATCTTGCTGAACTTTGAGTTTTGCGAAAAATGAACAATAGTGCTTCTAGTGCATTTGAGGCATCACTTTCAAATTTTCTTTTAATTGGAACTGGAGAAAGTAACCATTACGATGGGGATTTTCAATATTTTTTATTTCATAAAATCAATATTGTCGAGCTTGAAATTCTAATAGGTACTAATATCTAACCAATTTCCTATTCAAGCCTCTGTCGCTCATGTAACTAATAAACCTATAACTAATACAGGGGTGCCCACAGAAGGGGGGGGGGGGGGGCTATGACTCAGACTGCGTCATTGAAATTCTTGGGGGGGCGGGGTTCCAAAAAAATTTGAGGGGGGAGTAAAGTTGATTGAAACGGTGTTTAGCGTGACGAGACTCAAAAAAATATTGCATGCTTTGTAAAGAACCTCAAAAAATATACACGTTTTGTCTAGTACACGCTATGTAAACCACTTGATGTCTTTGGGAATATGATCAGTTTCATTATTCTCCGGTGCTCGTTCATACGGGGCCAGCACATTTAGGAAAAACGTTATTTTTAATCCATTTTTCGAAGGAATTATTACCTATTCCACCAAAAGTGCCCATTTTTGATGAGTAGGACATGGTACTCTGTTTTCGCGTTTATTTTTAAGTGTATTTTGGGCGCCTAAAACTTCGAAAACACGAACTTTCCGGGCACCGCGGCGACCGCCTATGTATCCCTCCGCCTGCCAGCTCGTATCGGAGAGCGGGCGGTCTCGACCAGTCTTCTCCTGTCGTTCGGGCGTGGCCGTCTCCGGCAGTCTACTCCGTTTCGTGTTCGCGCAAAAAGTGTTTCATCTTCATCTTCCATCTATTCGGAACATGAATCTTCATGGATTGATACAATGGAATGCGGGAACATGCAAATACACTGGTAAGTACCAAGTATTTTCCTACAAAATATCTAATAAAAAATCATATAGGCCGAGATTAGGTAGGTGCCGCATGTTTAGGAAGTCCCATGCAATGATTGATCAATAGAAAGATAATATAGCTTTTCCAAGAATATAGCTTTTCCGAATTGAGAATTTTCCAAGTCGAATTGAGAATTTTCCAAACCAAATTGAGATTTTTCCAAACCAATTTGAAAGTTTTCCAAACCAATTTGAGAATTTTTCCAAATCAATTTGAGAATTTTTCAAATCAATTTGAGAATTTTCCAATCTAAGAAACTTTCACTACTAAAAAGGTTGTAGGACCAAAGCCTGAATTGACAATTTTTTAAGGCAATCCAGACTTTTGTTCAAACAAAATTTGTTGGAAAAATGAAAGAATAGCACTTTATGAACAAATTAACATTTAGTCAAAATGATAGTACTCCTATTTTTGTTAATCAGAAAAAATCGAACCATTTAATTAAATTATTTATGGAATTGGAAAAACCAAAGGTTTTTCTTTAGTCTGATATTTCTCCTATTTTCTCTAGAACCATTAAATTAAATGATGTATGGAATTGAAGGATTTGCGGAGAAACTTGAGTGGTATCCCCGCTCTAAATAACCACTACAGTCGTTTTCTGACTAAGAAGAAGCGACGAATAACGAGAAAGCGGCGAGTTAACAGTTTGGTGAACGGACGGATGACTCAAACGGTGGATCATTATATTACCCCGAATTCCCCGATCTCCCACTGCCTCAGAGAATCACGCAATCCACCACACCCACTCTCTGGCTTCGATTTACCGAATACGCCAGACTCTTCTCTGGTTTTCGGGAATCTGACTCATAATTATTTAGTTTCACTTTCGGATTCATCACTGCGAGGCATAAGAGCCAGTCGGACAAACACTTAACAAAAATTGCTCAGCAAACAACAAAAGGAGAGCGGAAATGTTGATTTTTGTGGGCCAAAAATTGTTTCGCCTTTTCCACGAAAATGAGGTAGCGAAGGAGCAAAACACATATTCGTGGCATATAAAAGAGACCTTAATTTCGTCTTTAACGTTTACTTCGTTCGATAATGAACCGCCATAATCCATCAGAACAACATAAATGAGTAAAATTATTAAATCCCCTTCCTCTCTAAATGTCCTTCGGTATTTACTGCTTCTCGTTTTAAAATGAGTAGATCATGATTAATCAGTCTTGACGAACTCCGTAGGTCCAACTAATCAGTTACATTTGGTAGCAAACAAGTTTGAATTACCTCTAAATATATACAGGTATATACCCATTTTTTCTGGTAAAGGATGGGGTGAAACCTGCGTCATTGTGATCACCAGCATCTTTCCTAATTCTAACACTCCTCCCCAGTTTAGTTCGGGATCTTTTTAATGACTTCTCCATTCACAAGGTAAACGAGGTTTTCAAGCGTTTCCATGACAATAACGTCGGGAGTTGGTGCACCCGTTCCAAAAGCCGGAATCATATGCTTAAGTAGGGTAGTTACAGTGGATATCGCTGGTCTAGTCCAAGACTGGGCTTTGTGAAAATCCACGTTTTCTCAGCAGATTCGTTCAAAGTTTTTGTTTTCCTTCTTTTTAGTGGTATATTCGAGCTCTAATTTTCCTTAAATCATATGATAGGGCCTCTTCTTCCAATTAAACGCTGCCCATTCTAACACAAAGGTTTAGTTATTTTTGCTTGTCATTGTGTGTTTTGTAGGGTCCCTTATAAGTTCAGAAATTGCGATTATTTACCATGAGTGGATTTCTATCGATTTCAAATCTGCCTCAGTCGTTTTTCGTCAATAATTACTAGAAAATGACTCCCCACTCGCCTATGCCAATGAAACCCCATATAAACCACGAGACGTTAGGACCAATCAGACCTGGATTCCATGAGTGAAGAAAGGATTTCATACTCGTATGGCCGGTAAGGTTTTGAATACATGCACGTTGAAATGTAATGGGGGGTAGTAAACATGGTTGCTTTTGTGATTCAAAGGCCAGCTAAAGGAAATAATGAACTTATAAGGCACATTTGCACTGACAAATCCCCGTCTTGCACTATCCCCTCTCTAAAAAAACCCCAGATGGCTTGTAAAATAGCTGCTAATAGCCATTGTTGTTCAGGTCAGTTTTACTTGATGCTGCCTGACTCAGTGAATGTGCCGGGTATTTGAAGATGATCCATGATAAAAAAACCCAAAATCCGGAGGAAGGCACTCAATTGTTCTGGGCTTAAACATTTTGTCAAGGTGTTACCATAAAGAACAGTAGAAGCAATTGAGGAAGCCCGCAGTTCGCAATGGTGTTTGTACTCAACAGAGCGCTTGCGCGTTTCCTTGCTTAATCGCTTGCCTTGTCTATGTTTAGGAGAATTCAGCCAGTTCCTTGTTAGTGTCTGGTCCTCCTATTTCTTAATCTGTTGGGTTTTATAAATCTTTGAAAACCGTAATTGAGGTTCAAGCCCAATTGAGTTGGTTCCGTTTTTAGCAATCCGATCAGCTTCCTCTTTGCTTTCTATCCCCTCGTGACCCCCGGTACCAGAGCAATGTTAGTTTGTTGCCTAAGGCCGCAGCCTTGAGGCGCTTCAGTTGCTAAGGTAGAAATAGCATGTAGTGCTACTTGTGCACACAGTACAATTGCAAGTGTCTCTAGCTGTATAATATCGGCCACTTATCCAAGAAGTATGGCTTGCCCTATCAGGTTACATCAGGGTCACTTACACAGGATCAATTTCACCAACTAATATATTGCATTTATGAGGTTGTTCGGGTGCCGTAAGCCGGAATTCGTAGAGTCCATTTATAGACAGTACTGATCATCAGAACAAGTTCCCCAACCGTGTAAGTATCTACCAAAGTTGTTTACAGTCGCGTCAACAGTTATTTAGGAACTTGTACGTAGAAAAGGAGGAATTACCGTATTTTCTATTCAGGACCCACCGACAGGCTATCCGAGTAAAACGAAATACGAATTCCTACTATACTTACTAGTAGGTTGTAGTGTAGGCAGTTAAGAAAGAAGAGTTGTTTACAACAGACGGGAGGCCACCTTCTAACATAACAAGTGGTCGGTGTTGGGAAGTTCCCAGCTCTGGGCTCAGCGATCGTTAAACGAAGCTGCGAACTGGGTGGACTTGTTAGGATCGTTCTTATGGCAACGGAAGGTTAGAAGTGGAAGCTCAGATTCAGAAGAGGCGGTTCGCTTATTCACTGCGAATTGCGAACCAGACTCCGCTCTGGAAAAATAAGAATATCATCCCCAAAATCAAAACGTATCAAAAAATCAAGTTCCAGTTTTCCATCTAGTACATTTCAGTAACTTGAGTTACATATTCACAAAGTACAAGGCTTTTATTTTAATAAACCTGCATATTATCACACACAGAGGTATTGTTACTGTATTAGATAACACCTTGATTTCAGATCACTGCCTCCTGTTTGTTGGAGGTGTTTTGCATTCCACTGTTTGATATCCACGTTTTGCGGCTTTGTCCATGCTATGTTTCCGAATCCTATAGTCAATTAGGCAAGAAATTTGCCTCAGCTAATCGGAATTGTATTCTAAATGTTTCAAAGAGCTTAATTTCAAATTTCAGCGTCGTGAGTCGACTAGGAGAAAATATAGCTGAAATACCTACCGGTAATCAATTTAAAATTTCAACGGCTTAACATCAAAGTTCAACTCTTGAATTCGATGAGTTGAATGAGAACTCTATTGACTCTTGAATGAGAATTCTTTTGCAATTACATCAGCTGATTCGAACTACGCAATTTCTTAGGCGCGCGAATTTCAACCTTGAGTGTTGAATGAATGTGATGCCAATGATTCAGGACGATTCTAGACACATCTGTGATTTTTTATACAAAGTCCAGTTGTTGTGTAGAAAAGTACCAGACGATGGAAGGACATTGGTACGAACGTTTCGGCGCTAATTCGAGTGTGCTACTAGTGAGATCGCTTATCAGAAAACATCATACGATGCATTCCAAATACAACTGTACTTGCAGGGCAAATGACACTTGGTATGAAGGTGCAAGCCCAAGAATCCTAATGACTAGTGAGCAGTGGAAGAGATCTAAGAATTCTCACTGGTGAAACGGGGGAATATTATCTACTGAAATTGAGCCTGGACAAATGTCAAGGACGATGGTCCAATTCCGTGATAGTAAAATAAAATCTGGCCGATCGTTAAAGAGCTGATGACACCGATGATACGTCGATATCGACCATTGTGTGGTACATAGTACCCACTACGCGTTTTTAATTGGAAATGATCTCTACAATCGACCCCTTATTGTAGGTTCATTAGGTTCGTTACACCCTATATATGTGTACGTATAAGCAAGCGTTACAATCCAGGACTCATCTCAGAATGTCTCGAAACCGAGAGCGGATGTCTCAGCGATCCGTCGATATGTGCTACAGATTGCTGCCGGGCTAGGTGAAACAGAATGTCCCCAGTATAATAGAGACGCTTCCGCGCAGTGAGCAAGAAGTTTTTCCTGTTAAATGGGAATTACAAAACGTGAGGGTTGAAAAATTGTTTTTCTTCAAAAATTCTAGAAAAAAAGAAATTTTTTGATTTTCAGACTAATTTGCCACTTAGGAGATAGACAATTTTACTTTCCGGCGGTGTCCTCAATATTTATATTAGAGATTATTGGGAGGGAGTAATGTCCATCCTAGTGATGTATGGTCGAAAACACGACTAGAATCTTTAAAGTGGAATAACTCAGAAACAAAGCCTCTAAAAAGAAAAGTCCGGGAGGTGTTTTTGGTTGGAAATGATCTCTGGAATCGACCCCCTATTTTTTACTATAGGGTCTGTGACACCATGTACATGAATACATATAAGCAAGCGTTACAATCTAGAATCATTTCAGAATGTGCCAAAACGGATTTCAATGAAAAACGATTTTGAAAATTTTTATTTAAAAAATTCAGGAGCCATGAAATAGCTTTACTATCTGAGATAATGTACGTAAATAGCTGATAATGCCTTTATCAATGCCTAAATGCTCTCATAAGGTCTTGCAGCCCGACAGTTTTAATTACTTTCTGCCCATCTCCGTGTTCTTCAGATGAGAAAACGTTGCACCCCGTACTACGGAAGAATCGCTTTCCCCAAAGAGTCCAGAGATGAAGGGTTGAGGCCGGATTGAATATTTATGGCTGATAGGAAGAATAGGGAAATAGGAGAGGGGTGAATAGGAGGAGAGGTGAATAAGACCGACGAAGGGGAAGGGGGGATATCGGACGGCCGGATCTGAATACGGGAGTGGTGTTTTTCGGGGGGCGCAGCATTCGACGCACGTAGCCGCTAATGCGGAGCTTCTCGCCTCCTTTGCGCGCTGAGACTCGGAGGCTCCTGCACCTCTTCCTCCAGCTCCTGCTCCCTTCGTCCTTCTGTTTGGAGGAGCATTTTCGACTTCTGTCGACTTCCTTCGACCTGCTTATCTTTCTCGTCGCATCCTCTCATTTTTTCTTCCGCCTTCCGAAAATTATCTTTAACCCTTTTATGCAGTTTATTGGGAGGAGAATTCAATTTTATGCGAGAAAATATGACCCGAAATCTCGTTGATCTTATATCTCTCCGATCAATGGAATTTCAATGTTACTATTATGTCAATAGGAAAGACATCAATGGGATTAGGGTATTCATTGTCAAACTGCTACCGCTGTTTCTGTTCATACATAACATAAGTGTTTATCACTCACAATACACTGTATATACACTAAAAACATAGGGACTACTTGTGTAACACATATAAACTACATACAGAATGGGTACTACCCGGAACATGTGTATAGCATACATACAATCCACATATGGTACCCGTATAGGTAGTACACATAATAACTTCAAACTACATACAGTAGAACAAGGCAAGCGTCATCAAGGGTGGAATGGAAACCATATTGGCACTAGTGCCTCAATGGCAAAATATTGGGACTATCTCTGCCAGGAGTAACTTGAAACAACATGAACTATCGTGTTGGTGTATTGCCATCCTTAGCAGCAATGGGGACCTCCACTGAAACCCAGGACGTGCACAGGGGATCACTAGGATCTATCGCAAAAGGGAATAAAAAATATGTTTATCTTAACCTGGCTATCCACAAGGCACCAAATGGACCGTCGTCACTCCAAAACCGATCGTGAATGGGGAAACTCAAAATAAGTGGTCAGCGAAGTCGAATATTCAACCCGCCTAAAATACGTCTGCTCTACTCCTGAGTGATTGTTAATGGGGAACACTGGAGTGGAAACATGTACTTTCTTTTCACTTGGGTTCGAACGTTCGGTCTCCATGATGTCACCCGCTTTGAGTTTGACGAACTAGTTTGAACTTCCATCATCCTCTTCTTTCCAACTTCATATCCTTAATGTCGTCCACGGCCCTTCCTTTTGAATGGGGGAGGGCGGAGCTCGAGACACTGCTATGCCGTACTAGGAGTGATTTGGGAGGTTTGGAGTGACTGACTAAGTGCGCCCTCAAATGGATGAAGGCATGAAGGTCCTCTAAAAGGAGCACATTGATTGGACTCATAGCCCACTCGATTTGGTGGCTACGGAGTACTGAGGATATGAAGTTGGAAAGGAGAGTACGATCTAATTTCAAACTGACCGGTCAATCTCAAAACGGGCGACATCAAAGGAATCCAACGTCCTAAACCAACACTTTTGAAATGACAGTTCATAACTATAACTATCAATTTGAAATGGAGAGGAAGAATTTTGGAGGGTGGTTAAAGATTTGAATCCGCTGTGGTGTCGCTCCATCTGAGTTTCTCATCCACGATCGGTTTGGGATTCATGGCACTCCACTTGGGGCGTCGGAAAAGTTATAATAAACTTGTCTATTTCTCGTTGTCCTATTCTGTTTAGTACTGCTTGAGAAAAATGTATAAAATAAACACAAAATAATAAAAACACCAACACGTATCTACCTCGATAACGCAGTAGGTACGCCTGGTCATTCGTTCTCCCGCCGTTAGCTATTTACACTAGATAAACAACCGATAAGAATCTCTTTCACGGTTCGACGGTTTACCGCACGAAGTAACGGATCCTCTAGGTTTAGGGGTAAGTGACGGGGCATGCTCGAACGTTCGCGCAGTGTTCGTAAATTTTGCTCAGGAGCATAAAACAGATCTGAAAACAATCACATAGAACATACAAACAACATAAATAGGACTTACTGATCACAACAACTGAAGTACAACTGTCTGAGAAGAAGAAAAACCAAAATCCTAAGAAATACCCCTATTCCTAGGAACTGAAACTGTGCGTCATCCTGTTTTTCGAGCTCTCTGATAGTCTCTCACTCAAATGTACTCCTTCGAAGTAATTCCATTGAGACTGCTTTCTTTAACAACTTGATATTTTTATACCTGGAAAGAAGATGAACTCAGATGAAAGCAGGTCAAGTGCCTCATTAGTTGATTTCATCGAAGAAGGAGAACAACAAGTCCCGAGTTGTTCTTTTTATTTGGATAATAACGCGGAGGAAGCGGGCGGACTCTCCCAATCAGATTCGATTTCCAACAAGTGTGGACACAAAAGACGTCATCTCGGCGAAGCTTTTGTGTTGGGGAGAACAAGACAACGGGAGCGTCACAAAAGACCGGCTACTGCCGTCGGACATTTCAAATGAGATCCTCATTGAGGACTGAGGTTTGAGCGGACCCCGGAGCCCTTGAATGGGTCGCCGGAGGAGAAGAAGGTTATTAAAAGGACCCTCGGGAACTGGAGATGAAGAATCGGTTGATTTGGAGGGAGGCTGGATAGGAAACGGAGAGGGAGGGGTTGAACGAACTCAGCACAACTGTTAGGAATGAATTTACCACAAGCAAGAAGTAACAAGAAAGTTCGGATTCGATCATGCTATTTGGCAGTTTGCTTATTTTTTTTCCTATATGCATAGGTTTTTACAGACAGTTCGTAATAAATTTCGGAAATTGGACAATGTACAGAAATGTGTGTACAACTCAAAGTTACAGACCTTAAAGGCTCATAGTGATTGCATCCCAAACTTCTAAATTATCTTCCAATCCAAGCTACTTACAAACTAAACAAAATCAATCAAATTTTCGGTGAGTTTTCTTCTTCCCTCCATTTAGACTTACTGGAAACCTCAATATTGGTCTGATTGAAGTCTGTTAAAACCAATTACCCTCAGGGGTAGGTATCTGCTTTCCAATGTTTGAATAGAGCAACTTGAGCTCAGATGATCTGAGTCAAATCTTTTACAAACGGCCTGTTGCACAACTTATAAACATTATGACATTTCATCAGTAATCTAGATAATCTGCAAATTAGTTGTAGAATTGAAGGAATTTATGCAGTTTCATCCATCTCAACGGTACGCCGTACGTACTCACAAACCCTGATTTGTCACTTTCCGTTGTCAGAAGGGTCCGAATTCCTCTTATTGTTCCCACAACGACCACCAACGCTGGAATGCCCAGAAAAAAGACGTGCATCTGTTCTCAGAGGTCGAGAACGATAACGCTAAACGACCGGGCGAAATGTGTTGGCAGAGGAGTTGATTTTTAAGTGATCTGAATCAGACTAAATGGTGTAGGACAAGATGACTCCTGTTAGCGCTGGCAGCGGACCGTGAATTAATAACTGAGATTATTCTGGCACTTTATTTCTACTCTTCTCCGATTTTGGCCTAGTTTCACAGCGGTTCACGACGTATCGCCTGTTCTTTATAGTGTGACAAACCGACCTTCCTTCTGTCGAAGGCTGCTCCAAGGTACCGATCTAGAGAAGCATGGAATTCGTGCACCAATTGAGAACAAAAAAGTATGTCTGGTTGGACTGTAAGACATGTAATATGTTACTTTGATCGGTAGGTTGACTGTGTTAGAGAACAATAGTGCATATGTACCAAGAACATGTAGAATGGAGCTTCAATTCATGTTTGCGGAATCACTAGAATTTCTAATAAACATTTCGAAGCCTAGGCTGATATCGTGGTTTTTCAAATTCAAACTTGAATTTCCAATACCTAAATCAGATTCTGACGAAAATTATATCAAATTGAATAAAAGAATTGTGGCAAAATAGTGTTCTACCATTGACGTTCTGAAGCCAATAAACTAGAGTCGCCATGCTTCGAATTAAACCAGAAGGAACAAGTAAAAGGATACTACTTATCGGAAGATAATGGCTGGAAGAAGTAAACAAATCGGTCATTTGTAATTCAATTTAGTTCGGTGTAGCCAACCATAGACGCAAAAAAAACCCTAGGTTCAACGATAATACTAACACTACAGCCATGTGAAGTTTATCTTCAAATGTCAAATGTTCAAACTTTTGATGATTTTCTTAACCCCCCCGTTTCTGATTCCAGTTTTCTGTATAGAATAAAATGCGGTCGAACTAGGTAAAAATAGCATTTCATGCTTCTGAGCACACACATTGACCACGCATACCATCCTTCCACACACTCCATTCCATTTTCGTGAAAATAAAGCACAACCTTAGTGTCGTGAAATTTTGTTCCTCATGATGTCTTGATTACAGTGTGTTACTATTTGATTACACTCTTAAATAAGGTAAGTATAGTAGCTATTGTTTCGGATAAACCAGTAGATGAAATCGTCTATCTTTAATATAATTTGAGTTTATTGCAAGTATTTTCTTTTTTTTAAATTTGGCATTACCGTTAGTTATTACCATTTTTCTTATAACAAATAACAATTGTCATCCATTTAACATAAATTTATTAACGTTTTAGCTGTTTATTTATTTATTTATTACGGACAAGCCCAATATACCTACAACGTCAAAAACAAAGTTAGGTATGTCATTCAATTTGGAATATAAAAAAAATAAAGACAAATATGTGAAAAATTCTGGCTTTTTATATATATAAAAATAAAGACTTTTCAAGTAAGCATATAAACTACACTTCGTGATAGATTTAACATTTCTTTATGAATTACCATATTTTTTTACGCTGGAATTGAAAAATAGTCAAAATTATTGTTCACTTCACTTAGAACTGTCATAATTAGAGACTCTCTTCATCTTTCTAGTTCTTGGCATCCCATGATGATATGCTGCAGAGTTCCTTCTGGCTGTCCGCATTTGTGGCATTGGGGTGAATTGAGCTGTCCAATTTTATTCAGGTATGCGTCGCATACTCCATGGTTGGTTCTCAAACGACATATGATGAGGCAAAGGTTTTTGTTTGCATTTTTGTTTTTGAACCATGGTACACGAGGTGGCGGAGGATGAATTATTGAAAGTAATATTGTGAATCTTGTGTCTTTCTTTTTATAGTTAGACTGTTCGGTAGTTGTCGGTGCGTTTGTTTCAGTAATAAATTCCTGTTATTTTTTAATGATGCGGCTCGTTTCGTGATTTATCAAATCCAGGATGAAGCTTCTAAAACCGAAAAGATCTCCTGTTCAAACTGCGAATAAAGTGAATAATAACATCGCGGCAGAGGAGTTTCAGGCGCCAGCTAAGAGCGGCGGGTTCAGGCTGTTGAACAAGAGCCGCCGTGTTTCGCCGTTTTAATTAAAATGTTTGATTCGGAATTAAACGCCTGAAAAGGGCCGGGGCGTCGGTGAAGGTATCGCTAGTTAGTTTAATTGCGAAAATGGAAGGGGGGGAGCTCTCCAGTGCACAGGGAGGTGGAGGTAGAGATGGAAGCAGCCGACGAGCAGTAGCCTCGAGGCACAAAGGTGGAAGCTAATTGTGGTGCTTGTTTGCCGATCTGTCATTGATACGCCCATTGTCCGACGGTCTAATATCGTCTCGCGTTTCCACCTCTCTCTCCTTGTTTATTCCTACGGCCGTTGTAATTATTACGGGGAGCCCCGTTACCTTTTCCTTTCTCCCTTTTCCCTTCCAGTGTGTAATGAGCTTGTCGTCCTATTACAAACGCGGAGTTGGTTCTCTCGTTGTACCGCCATATTCTTAACTAAACTGGTCATGAATGTGTAACATGGCTGTTCTTCATTTTGTCACCGTTACCGTAATTTGGGGTTTACCAGAGCACCCAACAAATTAGTGGTACAGTATCTGGGGATGCATTTAATCTTTTTACAATTGTAATAGGTCTTTTTTTTAAACAAAATGAATAATTTTCTCACTAAGATTAATCTATTCAATTAATCTATTCAATTGCGCCTATTTACTTTCTCTGATAATTATCTTTATTTTTTGGCTGATTTTATTTTTAAGGCTTACCTACTTGTACATATTCCGATTGCTAATAAGTCATTCATTCATTCATTCATTCATTCATTCATTCATTTCATTCATTCATTCATTCATTTATTCATTCATTCATTATATTTGCAATTCTACTTCTTTTCTTTGCAAGTAAAACAAATCTCCCCCGTATTTATTTAACTAAACTTTTCAACTGAAGTAAGTGTCGTTATGATTCTGCCGTGATCTGCAGGCATAAAATACAACTATTATCCAATATGAAAACAAAATTGTACTCAATTGTTTTACTAACTACAGCGCTGAAAGAGTATAGGAAATAGATTCATTTTAGAAAAAAAGTACCTAATTCAGTCTGTAAATTAATGAAGGGCAAAGGAAAAGAAACGCATATGTCAAAAATAATAATAATAATGAAGTTGGGAAGATCAAAATCAAAATTAAAAATCGTGATGCTTGACAATCAAGTTGCCGGTCAAAATTTAAAAAAAAATGCAATCGTGAGTGGAAAGGGTTCTGCATAAATTTCCCGTATTTCAGCGATAACAAAAAATGGTAAGGTGTACTTAATAAAAAATTAAATGCTTTCATGGAACCCATTGAAAAAACCCTTCCTTCCATGGTTTTTCACTTTCTTCCAAGCGCTAGTGATGTACAAGTTGGTGTAATCGACATACTTACATTTTTCTTGTTCATTCCGGTTTCTCAGGGAGTTCAGATGGTTTTTCAACTAAGCAGATTTGATGTATACGACACCTCGGGAAGTGAGTGTTGGTGTTCTTCTTGTCTGCTGGTTCCTGGTCAGTCTAAAACATCTTTCTCTTGCTCTCTTTTCTTTGTCTTGCCTGTATCTTTTAGGGATTAGGGACCAAACCATGACTATGATAAGCGTTGGTACTAAAAAAAAAATAAAAAATTAAAAAAAAAACGTTGGTTTAACAAACAGAAATCGACATTCTTAATTTTTGAATTGAGAAATTAATAAACGATGTATTGCTGCAGGACATTTCTTGCACATTCCTAAACACCAGTCAGTCCATCTCTTAACTCCCCCTGGCAATCCACCTAAGTAACCATTTTGGGCATTATGGTAAGCGAGATCATTAGAGCAGCGAATTCGGTGTTCTTCTTCATAGATGATTTGAAACCACTTGTAAGGCTTAAAACAACCATCGGCGTCTTTTGGGTGAAAATTCGATTCGATTTCATGTTATAAAACCACGATTGTCCGCATTCAACTATCACCATTTTAAAGAAAATATATGTGCGGTTTTTTCCTTCGTTTACAATTGGAATGCTGAGATTTTTGGGAAATGTTACTGGGAAAGTAGAGTTACAAAACCTGTTCAATTTGAACGAGAGAAACCATGGACCAAAAGGATTTTTTTCATAAATTGTCTAAATTTCATTTCAGCATTCTCACGTTCAAAGTCTTGTTGAAATTATATTATTTTCAAGAAGATGATTTGAAATTTAGGTAACTTTTTTTTAATGGCGTCCTCAAAATTGATTTTAGAGAGAAGTTTGATTGAATTACGGCCATTCTAATAACTTGAGATCGAAAGCAAGAAAACGTCATGAAAACCAAAAAACTCGAAAACGGAGCTCCTAAAAAAACAGCCTAAGAGGCATTTTTTGTTGGAAATGACCACTAGAATTCATGTCTATATTAGGTTTTACCATTAGTTTTCACATCCTGTAGAATAACAGACCAATTATGGACTCAACAGTGGGTCCACATGATAGCTGCACAATTGGGGAGGGGGGGGGGGGGGGACAGGCAAGCGCCTGAATGTTGAAGCTCATTCACAAAATGCTTGTCCATTTGCGCCTTTGAAAATCGCTGTTTATGTTTTTGGCCTGGAAAAACTTTTGGCAAACACTAGCAATTATGGATCAATTCATTAGTTTGAATCAAATACCACTTCACAAGGGAGAAATTCAAATTTTAATACCTCAAGATTCATTCTTCCACCCAAAACAGACCTGACTTAGACAACTTCCCGTAAAATTTCTGACCACACCGAGCATTCTCACTTTCGTATTTTCGTGCATATCTATATATATATATATTAAAACTCAATGATTAAATCATTCCTGAATTTTTGAACAACCTAATTCCGTCTTTCGCCTTTCTGAAAAGTATTAGTTCCAATGGCCAAGAATTTTGAAATGGCCGCTTTGTTTTTTGTTTTCTAATCTATTTATAGGTAGGGGAAGCAATGTACTTCAGAAAAAGACAATTTTCGTTTCATCACTATCCAAATTTCCAGATGCATTTTACGTTTTTGCCCATCCTTGTAGAACTTTTGTTGCGTGTCTGTTCTTGGAACGTAATACCTCACAATACCAACAGCTTATTTCCAAGCCGAGCCCAAGAAATCTCGATAGGCGAGGGTCGAAAATGAGAATTAAATTGTGATTTGAAGAGCTCCTGCCAAGGGAGGGATTTCTCAAGACTGGTTATTAATTTACAGGGTTAAATAGTGGTTAAAACACGAACGTTCCGCCGTACCATGGGAGTAGGTGGGTTCTTTTTTTCCCGAGTAATTGTTACCGTTATCCGTTACTTTCTCCTACTTCCCATCATCAGGGGCTGAAAAAAAGTCCCTTTCCCTGGGGCGCCCATAAAATTTCATTTCCGCGGGGCCTTTCTCAGAAGCCCGTTTATCTTGATTCACCGTGATTACAGTGGCCTTATGGTTTTTCCTAAGAAAGTTTTCCTTCCCGTGCCTCGGGAACTATAACTCAGAAAATTGGTAAAGGGGGGAGGAGGTTGTGCTGTGCCGTTTCCGCGCCTCCGGTTCCCTCTCCCCCAACTCGCAGGGCTCGCAGCGACTCTAACGAGTCCTATTTGAATTACGACTGGGTTTGTCTGAGCGAACACGAGTAGTCGACCCATTTATCTCATTTTCTGCAACCGCTTTCATTCTTTACTGTCAAATTAGCGGGGGCATTAGTCACTCAATTACAAGCCCTGGGGAAGATTTACTTTGCGATCATCCAGCCCTTGCGCTCTCACAGGTTTTGGTGAATGTACGAGGCTGTGCTGCAGCTGGAACACTCCGTGTCATGCACCTTGCAGTCAAATTTAGGTCGACCAACCTTCATTACATAGTTTCCGAATCATCCAATAAGTAGCAAAGCCTTAATTTACAAATTCAGGAGATGGAAAAACCCTTTGCTACTGACATTTCGAGTCCTGGAGCATTAGGAACAACTTTTGGTTTTGTCTGTACGTTGTGTGTGTGTTTGTCCGTAAATCCTTGTAACCAGCTTTGTTACTACGGTTTTCATGAACTTTTGATTTTAATTGAAATTTAGATGAAATGTGCTTGTTAGATCGCAAATGGTCCCTTGTGAACTCCATTACTCAAGAATCGGTAAATACTCTGTGCAGCCGCTCTTACTAATTCATCATGCTCCTATCAATTTTAACACGGTAGGCTGCTCATCCTTAGCTCTCCCCGTGCAGCAATAATTTCTCGAATTCCGATAGTTGATGATAGTTTTTTTGATTTGGGGCTGTCTAACACAAAAAAGTAAACCTTTGTGTACTCATTTGCAGCGTTTTTTCAACCTTTTTCGTTCTGTTCGTTCGAAAAATCCGTGCAGAATGGGATTCGTGCATGTTCGTACTAAAACTGACGAACGATCCGAGCATAATGGACGCCGCCTTCATCCTATCGTGCTTCGTTGCGAGTGGATGAGAAGATGCCATTACATATTAGATTTTAAACCTATAAATTATTATATTATCATTTACATAAATCACCGAAATCCTGATGACTACTGAAGTCTTTCTCATGTAAAGATGTTAGTTACTTGACGTTAAGTACCTGTAGGACTTCATTGTTTTCTTATCTTGCGAAGGAATGAACCAAGAGTGGAATGGATCATTCTTAATGAGGCGGAACTGAGAGAATCTCTCGCGTTAGCCTCATCATTATAACGCAGTAATGGCACAAGGTTGAAGGTACGTTTAGAGAGGGTGGATTCACTGCCGAACCGCTCTAACACCCAATGGCAAACGGCGAAGTAGAAAACCCGAGCATCCCCTTCGGAAAACAAACTGCGTGACTCCGCACCCGCGCCCCCGTTTTCTCTCGGATGAAGTTGAAGTTGAGTTCCTGACGAGCTGCCCATAGTTGAGATCCCTGGGGTGAGAACTCGGTTTGGGTTGGGGCCTCCCCAGCAACGAGCTTCTCGAACTTCCAAGATTCCGGAGCCTCATGTGAACCGCCCAGGCTGTCGGCATCAGTTTTGACTAATTAGGCCAATGTGCGCGCTAGGAAGGAGGGAAGGCGGGTTTACCTCGAGTTTACCTCGTGATCACCGATGTCATACTATCAAACTCATCAGCAACACATTTCTTGATTAACAGCTATGGCCCAACTCCGAAAACATGGCGAAATTCCTATCCTCGGCCATCCATGGCCAATATGTTAGTATCAAAACTTCATCCAGTACTTTTGGTAGTAAAAGCTACGAACAACAGAGGGGTTTTGGTTTATTGTTCCACTATTAAACCTTAGTAATCGACCAAAAAAAATGAAAATTATTA
Organism: Creontiades dilutus; assembly: GCA_031894815.1. NCBI lineage: Eukaryota > Metazoa > Arthropoda > Insecta > Hemiptera > Miridae > Creontiades > Creontiades dilutus. The sequence goes on from JAVIWC010004007.1 coordinate 2,366,416, forward strand.
CGTAAAAGTTTATTATTTCTGTGTTAGAGTAACCCTTCTACATAATATCATGATCTATTTATATCGGACGTGGTTTGAGGTGTATTATTTGAACTCGGTGCCGCGCGCCTCCATATCTTATAATTGCATTCTAGAAGTTATAAAAAGGGACCCATTTATATCCCAGAAATGTAGATCGAATAAAAATGAAATCAGCCACAAGGGCCTCCAGTTGACCACTGTATCTCCTTGCCTTGTAAATGACGTCCAGATGTCCCAAAGGCAGTTCGATATTCGTCAATATACAAAACGATGAACATCATCCTTTACTAACCACTTCGTTCAAAGCCAAAGGATGATAAAGGATACCTACAAAGGTTCAATACAGTGTATACGAATTCAAAGCAGAAATCAGCGATTAGAAAAACTGAAATTTAAATTGTTGGTAAAATAAGAAACCTATATAACCTTTACTTTTCCACAAGTGAAAAATTCGACTTGAAACAAAATTCCAACATAATTATATCAGCTGATGCTGATGATATGATACGAGTCGGTCCATTGTGTCCAAATGCGATTACTCTGTCTTGGGGTCCCCTGCCAGGAAAAACGATTGTGATATCAACTACCATACAGATTTTCATTGAGAGTGTGCAAGAGAACTGCCACTGTACGTACATAGATATCAGCTCTTGTTAGCTAAAGGTTACCTGGTGCAGATGTTTTGCATACATTTTCGTTAGATAAGTGCCGAAGACTGTGTTTTCAACTATACTAATTTTAGAAACTGTGTGGTAGGGGGAGAGAGAGAGAGAGAGAGAGAGAGAGAGAGAGAGAGAGAGAGAGAGAGAGAGAGAGAGAGAGAGAGAGAGAGAGAGAGAGAGAGAGAGAGAGAGAGAGAGAGAGAGAGAGAGAGAGAGAGAGAGAGAGAGAGAGAGATTTTTTTCTTGTTTCGATTACAAAGGTTCATTATGAAACCATAAAACGAAATTGGTCTTTTCAATTACAGGTGATATATAATTGGCTGTAATTAAGTAATGACCCTGCAATCAATTTTAAACAAATGAACGGTTCTTTCTCTCGATAGTAATTAATTGAAATTACTCCACTCAAGACCGAAGAAGCTCTAAGTGTGGCAATTTGTTGACTGGAACAACCATCTATCATTATTAACAATTAAGGTCGCGTTAAAAGTGTGGCCACACTGATGTAGTTAGAGGAACCTATTTCGAAATGATTGTAGGTCACTATAAATCCATCAGTGGTTCAGTATCTCAGAAGGATGGGTTCTCTCTCTTTTCATATCCCTTCAGGCTGGCGAGATGATTGAGAGCCCGGGAGAAACAGATACCGGTGCCAAATGGCTCGGCCCCGTGACATCTTTTGATCTAGAGCGAGAGAGGGGGCTTTTTTCTTCAATATATTAGTTAGGACCTTGTTAAGAAAAGGAAAGACAGAGAGAGGTGGAGAGCGCGTTTCCGCCTCCTTGAAATAGCGTGTCTGATAAAGAGGATGAGATCTTCCACTCCCCTCTACGGGGTACAACCCGAACACGGGGGTTTATAGCTGCTCATTCATAAAAACCCGACTATTGTATTAATAGAAGATGAGAGATGAGGAGCATCTGCCACTAACTTTCCTTCGGCCCAGTGTATTTATACGATTAATCGCGGGGAGGACAGCGGATGTGATGGCGTTCCGCTAGGACGGTATCAATTTTTTTCTTTTAGTGGTTATGAGGCGGCGGAGGAGGGGGGACTTCCCTAGATTCGTCGGTCATTATAAGAACATCAACGGGAGCTAAGGACCATCAATATGACGTCGTCACGTCGTTTCTATTTAAGTGATAAGATCACGAATACTAGTAGGTGTTCCCACACAACAAACAGACGTCCATGCAGTGTGCTACAACTGACTGACATCGTCGAGATAACAGTTCTAGGCCCCATTTCTGATCAAAGAAGGTCCTTTACTTTTTATGTTTTATTATTTTCAACTATAAGCCTTTGATGTCTCACCCCCCTCAAAAGTGGCTTTTCCATATTCAAGATAGGTACATTACAATTACATAAATTATTCAAATAAATTATTTTCTGTGTATTTTGTAGCTCTTCTACGTAAATCACTGATCTGTCTTACACGTAGTCTGTCTTACATCATCTGAACATGGCACCTTGCGCCTCCATATATAGTAATTTCATTCAACCAAGTCGCCAACCAAGCTCAAACCCCCCTCTGCAGTCCAAAGCCTACCAAACTGATTTTTCTTATTGTGAGCGATTGTATGATACATTAACACGAGTGGTCTCATTCGATTCAATGAACTAATTTCTATGTCAGTCGAACAAAAACTAACATCTCATATCGAAAGTTTTTGAGGTAATAGATGAGCGTTATCTCAGGGAGTTCAACATTTATGACTCCAGAAAGGATTCAATCCATTCGCAATTTTTCTTTGCAACTTTCGACAGCCTTCAGCAATGTTGGTTCCTTTGTTATGTGTCACAATGCTAGGACTACGACTTTCCCTTTGTTATTTGTGATTAATTGAGGGGAATCAAAGCGGATTATATGTCGGTGCTACAATACATGATATGTCGGTGCCAATTCTGTTTTTTGGTAATTTCTTCATAGACTTCTTCTTAGACATTTCAAGTTCAAACTTTCTTAACTTGTACAGCTTTACAGACTATTTGCTTATGTAAAACTTTATATTTCCACCAATCGCTTGTGGAGTGGAATGGCAACTCTCGACCACATCGCTGTGATCGAGTGGCTTTTTCGTACTGTCCCATCGCAATGTTTCTTCGAATCGCTGTGCCCTCATATTCTCCTCGTTGTTACCAATCATCATTTTGTTCCAACGTGAACCACGAATTTATACTACTGCGTCTTCGGATGTTATATTTCCGAGTGAGATCTCACTACTGGAACTTTCAGTTCTTCAATAGTAATTTATTCCTGCAGGTCGGCATTCCGAACAGTTTTCCCGCAAATCTGTTTCAAGTGATTGAACATTTCCAGGAGAGTAGATGTTTCAGTGATCGGATACCTTATTGTAAATATATCTACAAATTAAGTATTTAAATCATCACATCGAATATTCAAGATTGAATCCTGTACACTTGGTCTCCTGTATCTTTATCTTCTTGACCTCTCATCCTAGCCTCAAACAATATCTTAGTGAGTCAACCTTGAATTCAAATTGCATTGGACCGTCATCATTTGTTATAATACTAGAATATATATATACATATAGAATTATTACAAAGAGTGTATATAATTATATATAGAATTATTATACAGAAATTATCAATTCATATTCGAATTTAGTAGCCCCCCCCCCCCTACCACCACTGTGGTCACAGTAGCAAGGCCCCTTATTTGACCCAGCCAACTCCTGAAAACCCAGTAGGTACACCCAAATTTCGTAAAAACATTGATAACATTTAGAACAAGATTTTGTTGGCACAATTTTGTTAACAGTTAAAAAGAATGTACCTACTATCAATATAATACGAAAGGAAATTCCTCCTGCGAAAAAGGTCCTACATGACTGGAACTTCTCAAACTGCAAATCTGAGTAAAGTGATGCACTAACTTGTTCAAAATTTGGCCCTGTCCTACGGTTTTCAGTTTTTTTCATTGAAGATGAATTATCTCCTCGAATATTATTCTAGGTCACAGTTATTTCACCGTCAATACTTATTCAATATTCATCTCACGTAAAAATGCCTCTGATATTTATGCCGTTCGCGTTGGTGCGCTTTTTCTCCACCCCCATCATCTTTTTATGAAGTGGAAGAATCAGAAAGATTCTTCAGGGCGGGGTCACTCCGAGGGCTAATCCACTCAGAGCCCGGAAAGAGATTTCTGATGATTTATTCCTGACTGACTTCTCGTTCCACGGCGAAATGAAGTCGGGGCTCGCCCGTTGGGAGTTTCAAAGAAGCAGTGGGAAGAGCTTTGAGATAACATTTGAGTTTTTCAATACTTGATAAAACTGAATTTGAAAACATTCGCGAGAAGAATACGTTAGTATCTGGTACCTAGGTCAACGCATCGACGACTGAGTTATTCCCGAACCTTTACAACATTCCCAGGTATTGAATAATGTATTTGTATACATTCGGAATGAGACAGTATATTTGCATCTAGTTGTATTACCAGAGTCTTAAACCCATAAATATATGTATTAATAACTTACCTCCTATCAATAGCCGTCCCTGACTCATACCCAAAGTCGTAAACTATTAGAACATGCAAGAATTTCACAACTCTCAAGTCAAATCATCAAATTTCGGTTCAGATGTTGAGCTAGTTCAAGGAATATGTTCAAGAGCAACCCTGGTTCATCTCTTCACATTGTTAGCTTTTGAATTAAATTGGCAGTCCCTCAATCACAACGGGCCTGCATTCATGCGGGATCTATTTTTACGGCATCTCGGTCGTCTGATACGGAGGGTTATTCTTCACAATGGAACGGAACTCGCGGTTTATTCCCGAAATAGGACGTCGCTTGTGAAAAACGGTAATTGAGGAGAAGAGGTGAACTGCGGGGTCCTGGCAGTGGCGGGGAATCTGCCAGAGTCGCTTCTCAAGTGCTGGGAAACAGGTGCTATCGAAGCCCCGCTGGCGATCTACCAAACGCCAAGAAAATCGCCGACTCGTCGGACTCGTGATAATTGGTGGGTGCGGAAGGTTGTCGTTCCAAATATTATCGATTTTGTGATGTCAAAGACCTTCAGTTTATTTATTTATTTATAATACGGACAAACCCCAATACAACAATTATATCCAGGATGTATGGATCACCCCCCTTGAATTCCCTTTTTCTCAACATAAAAACCGAAAGCAACGACGATTTTCATCATTTTTATCAACATATCAGAAAACTGGAAAAAAATATATTGGTTCGAGAATTTTTCAATGTATTTCGGAAAGTTTACTATTTAGCTTGGTTAGTTCTCATCTTTGTTAGGAAGGGACAGAATTTGGTTTGAAGAGTTTCATTTAGAACGTTCTACATTCGGTTTGGAAAGTTCACATTTTGGTTCGGAACGTAGTCACATAGGTTCGAAAAGTTTTCAATTTGTATGCAAAGTATATTCTATTGTATACTGCAAAGTATTTTGCACCATTGTAGGGTTTTAGACATCCGTTTTCGTGACGTCCTGAGGGACTTGTTTTTGTACATTTGCGATTGATTGCGATGAGTTGCATTCATCTTTTTGCTGACACTATGAAGCTTTTTCAAACCAGGCTTCCGTATCATTACCAACTCTTCCCTTTCGTATCTTTCCTCGCTGTATTTCCTTCAGCGAGGTTTTCCCTACAGCATGTTCCCATTCATCATGGTGCGCTGTAGCTATTGAACATAGATGGTAGTAATAACCAAAACCTTAGTGACAAAAAACAATTAGTAGATAAAAAACAGATATTTAACTAGATGAAGAAGGATCAGTGACATAAACTTATCAGTGACATTATCTACCAATATTTTTTACCATCCGACGTGTTCGCTAGGGTGAAAGTTGTACACAGGAGGAGTGTGACTCCCTTGCTGCTTCAGAGGCATTACCATTGGCAGAACCGTACACAAAAATCATGTCAACATACTCACTTGTGGTATAGCTACTCAACTGAAAGCAAATCATCGCAATCAATCGTAAATGAAGACAAACAATAGCTGCCTTTCGGATCTTCGATTATCCTGACTTTGGCTGAACAGCTTGGAAATGCCGTAGACGCAGATCAAAAACGAACTTTTTCATTCATTAAATTCATTTTCATTTTTCATTTTTAAATATTTATTTTTTAATTTATATCTTAAAAATCTTGTTTAAACTCTAACTCTTTGTATGAACTCGATTTAAACCCCAATATCTTACAATTGTCCAACAGCTGGATAACATGTTCGAGTCAATAAACATTTTACTAAAACTGAATTTGGTCAGAAACAACAAATATGCTACGGCCAAATCAGATTGGGGTTGATAATACACGGCGCACAAAGCAACCCCTCCTTCAAGACCGGGGAGTCGTGCTGGTCATTGCATAGCCTTGCCCCTGACCAAGATAATGTCTCCTCCGTAGCTTTCCCAATTTTCCCAGGACTTACGCACAATCCGACTCCTACGTGTTCTACAACTCATTTCCGACTGCGAAGAGTTGCATTCATCTTCGAGACTTTTGGAAAAACCTCAATTTTAACAGAAAACACACGATTTTCTGCAGTTAAACACCATTTCCTTAACTAAAAATATTTTAAAAAACCAAAACGACTACACCGTTAGAAAGCTGACATTTTGGCGCACGTTTTACCAGACCTGCACAGTTCTGTGTCAAGCATTCATGGGGTTTCTAGGCGAGATGAAAAACAGGCGATTTCAAGATTGTAACAAAACTGCAATTTCCCGTAGCAATCGCACATCTTCAATGCAATTTTAAAAAAGTTTTCTGACTTCAAATAGATAGAAAATTGAAAGGTCTTTCCAACGGTGTCATCAAATTTGAGCAATCTTCAAAATTGAGGGAGTTATGACAGTTTTAATGACATAACATCGAAAACAAGAAAAAACTCTTAAATCGCGAATAGCCCGGAAACGAGGCCTCAGGGAAAATATCGCTAGGAGGCATTTTTGGTCGGAAATGAGTTGTGGAACACGTAGTAGTCGGATTGTTCATAACTCCTGGGACACCCTGTGTATCTAACAAGTATATTATTAGGTAAAAAGTCGACGAATTTAGATATAGTTTCATGGACTAGGTTTAGTGTATTTATTTTTTATTTATTTATTTATGTAAATAATACGGGACAAGCCCAACTACATAGAGAAAGATAAATACGGTAATGATAAATTTGATAACAAGATAAATATGATAATGAATAAAAACAATATGAAATAACCAAAAGCGATAATGGGAACTGACGCAAAAATGGGAACATTGAAAGTATAGAAAGGGAACAAGGACACTACCCACTATTTGAGGCACATCCTACAACACACAGCACATCAACACCAAGCGCGACCATCACAACCGCTCGGCACCACTACCAACGTGTATTAGGACGTTGAAGGGCTAACTATTACAGAAATAATGAACCTTGGTGTAATCATTTGCAGCGTTTTTAATTCGATTTATAGGTTCAACTTGTCTAGAGGTTGTAAGTAGCAAGAGGCGCTGCCTAAAGGTCGATTCCAGGAACGAAAAGGATATTAAAACTTTATTGATTAAGTAAATTTCTTTTATACATAAATAGGTAAATATAATAGAGATGAAATGAGTTTAGAGGCAAAAGCTAACAAGGTAGTTTCGCTGGAAATGTAAAGATCCTTCGGCCAACATTATCACGACTTGTGCGGCGTGCGCTTCAAAAATAAACCGTAATGTCTTTGCTCTGTCGACTACGTCAATAAACCCTTTCCACTATAAACACCTGATAATGTAGAACCAACTCCCGTTTTATGTTGTTTACCGGACTGCGATGATTTTAGGTCGTTTTTTACCCTTTGATCGGGATCGCGTCTCTCCCCACTTTTCCTTGAGAGCAGGATGGAAATACTCCCTAAAACTGGAATAATTCTTCGAACGGAATCGGGATGCTGACGTTAAAACTGTTTCGGAACGAGGTACGAGATAAAAATCGGCCGTTTCCTCCGGAATATCAACATTGAACAAGGAAGAAACCATTCATGGCCGTAGTAAGCATCGGCTATCGGTGTGTAGTCTCTCCGAAAATAGTAACTAGGTAGTGCTTGCCGAGTAAGATGGGATGGCAGCTCCAGTTAACCAGCGTGATCGTGTTAGCGAATTTTTGTAAATTATCGAAGAACATTTTTGTGTTTAACAAAATTTAGATTGAATTATGTTGAAATTTGAAAAACATCGAGATTATGCATCTATAAGCCCTCACTGGTCACGGGCATGAACAAAAAATCAGTTTCAACGGAATTTCACGCAGAATCCAAATCTAAAAGAAAAAACTAAAACGTATATAAAATAAATATTACTTATTCAGAAACCACCCTGTATAATTGGAACCACCACTATTAGTAATTGGATTTCAAAAGAAACCATTGAAAACAAATTTACTTTGCAATTATGTCATCTGGTTCTTTAGTACCAATTTGCAAGCCGATTTTTACTATGTGCATGGATGTTAAACATTAACGTTCGGGTTGACGTGTTTTGTTTCTGTCAAAGTTCAAGCTCTCGAGAAGAACGAACGGATGGTGTTAGGTACATTCCTTTTCAAAGATAAAATGAACTGAGACTCGCTGAAATATGAAAAATTTCTGTTGTCGTATTTGTTTATTTTCGTTTTACGAAACTGTACGTAAATAAATTATAGTACTTAAGTAAATTTTTGAGAAACAAAGCTGCAACGACAGATGGTCATAGGTCGCGTGTCGACCATCCCAACCACTGGTGAGGTACACAAATCAGAAGCACTCAAACCGGAGTCAATGCCCTAGCGTCATCTGTCATACTATCAGCTGCCCTCTCATTAACATTTAATTACTGTATCCCCATCGTTTCTTCCTCGTACAATTACTCTTCAGTAATTGGATCGACCCAAGATTTATTGTTCACCGATAACCACGGTTATCATCTCAGGTTATTATAGTATTTTCGTTTTGGGTCTTTAAAAGTTTTATTTGTCACCACCAAATGATCGTGGGTCGTTTTCTTTCTCTCTGTCTTGGTTGAGTTGTTGTTTCTTATTGTATCCTCTATTTCCTTCTGTCATTAAAAAGATAAGATCGAGTAAAAGTTTCTGGACAAGATAAGATTATTCACTGTCAGTTCAGGTTCTAAGAAATACGGTCCAGATAATTTCAATCTTCGTACAACAGTCCCAATGTAACACGTCTAATTTCTAATATTGCAGTGAATGACCAATCGTCAGCATAATACAATAATCAATTATCAATAATATTCCAGTATGATATTAGGATACCTGTAGTGAACCAATCGACTGAAGTTTAATGATTGAATAATTACCAAGGTTTTTTAATTTCTGTGTTAGATAGAACCGTTGATTCATGTTTATTAGACGTAGTCTATGATAAGTTCATTATTACTATTATTATTGCACCTTCCTAACGTATTATTCTATTCTAGATGCTTTAAAAAGAGCTCCACTTACGTTGCAACACCGCAGATCAATTAGGAAAGATAGTGCCATAAGGGCTGTTCAGATGATCAGTGTGTCTCTATACAATGTAATTGACATTTAGATGTCTCAAGGGCGTTAATAACGCTATAAACATCGATAATTCACTACTTCCTCAGTATGTAACAAAAACTTATATCTAAATGCGTGCAATGGAGGAACATTTAGTATGTCGGGACAGACGTCGAAACATAACATGGCCAACTGACACTTAACGAAATAACATAAACTCCTACCTACGCTTTGTTTGTTCTCAAATATATAAAACATCCATGAAACACCACATGAATTCCATAGAAATTCCGTTCCATTCCAACTATAAACGCCGATTCAACCGTCACAATTTACTTGGAATTTATTATGTCACATTCGAGTTGAGTTTTTTGATCTATCAAAGTTCTAGCCTTCAGGAAGACCCAATAGAAAAGCGTGAAGCAGTCCGAGTAGGTCTTTGATTTCACCCTTTAAAATAGAGAAAAAAGTATGACGAAAACTCAATTCAAAGTAGACCCTATTTCTGATACAGTTTCATAGGAATAATACCAATTATGTTAACATCAAAATGAGAAAATTTATAAGAAAAAAAATGTCTATCGTACGGTTTAAAGCTAATAATGTCAGTTTTCAAAACCAAAATTCGACTTTATTGAATAAAGATTTCCCCCAAGTTAAATATTCTAATGTCACCTTAGGATATGAGGAGCAATGACTTGATCGGCTGAAATAATGGAAATGTGCTCCAGAACAAACAGTTCTGGTCGACGCGAAATCGTGATAAAATCATTGCGTTTCCAGTGGTAGATGAATATCGCTCCAACTCTCTCTGTCAACGTCCGACGCCTGACGAGTATGGATGGCTCAAAAACTGATAAGCTGAACGTATTAAGTCAAGTACCACTTGATAAAGATCATTTTAAGCTAGTGTATGTGTCCAAAATCTCATAAAATAAGAGTTTCTCACATGCTCCTACTTCAACAGCTTATACCACGGATTCGAACATCCCCCCCAGACTCGTATAACTGTGTAGTTTCACGTGGTTATTGCCTTTTTGCCCAAATCTGCGATGAGGCCTTTTTATCATGTTTTTAGCGACATTTCCATAAAATCAGCGCAGCCACAAGTATGTATTTGAATGTCCGTATGTAAATACCTACATATAGGGTCAATTTTGAAATATTATTGTTAGCAAATTAGAAAATTTGATGCTCTCCGAAGTTCATCCCATAAGTTTTTGTCTCAGAATAACCCTTCTCAATTTGTAGTTGTTCTAAACGCAATTCTTATCAATCTTCCAACACAGTGAAAAAATTGACAGCTGATTGTCACTTTACTACTTGATTGGTTATGTTTTAAAATTATGGTAATTGATCATGTTGGCCGTCAAGGAGTATCAGGGTGTGAGAAGAATAATTCACGATCCACCTGATCCGAAACCCGAATCACTGTGATTCTTTGATTCTGAGGATCTTGCAACTTAAAACAACAAAATTTGTCAACATTTCACGTTGATGTTGGGAGGAGGTTAATTTTTTCATCGATTACACAGGTTTATTATTCAAAATAATATACCGAAAGGTAGAATCCTTCTGTTCAATCGGAAGTCAATTACGTTCCATGTTGTAGGTCGGAATTCCTGTACTAGGTGTAGGAACACACACACTCACACAGTAAGCTTAACTATCCTTGTAGGCACGTTCACGAAGTTCTGGAAGAAAAATGTTGTCACAGTTCCAAATGTACGTTTTCCCTGGCTTACGGAGCACTTAGAGAACGAAGGAAGAGTCATTTCAAACTCCTAAACGGTCTATTTACTCTTAGTTTTACCCGTGGAATCGCTTGACGATTAAGAAGGATGTGATTACCGGCGGAGCGAAGAACGGTGGGACCCGCTCATTAGAGTTTTAAGCCCCCGGGGGCTTCCACCGTTTAGAATCAATCTTAGCGTCAGTTGTGTTCCGAGCTATCCTCTTCATCCAAAGCCATGATTCTTGTCCAGTAGCCGAGGTCCAGAACGGCTATTAATTTCTGAAGATGGTTCGGAATCAGATTTTGAAAATATAGCCCACTAGGAGTGGAAAAATCGTTTTCTGCCATGTCAAAATTGTGGACTCGAAATGGCGGATAAATAATAAAATGTACATGTTAAAGAAATTTTTAGACGTAATAAGGTTGTGGGCCACAAACAAACCAAACGATTTGCCCCCAAAAACAAAACTTTGTCTCTTAAAACGTGGAGGTTTCACGCACTTGAAAATCTGGCGAATTTCGGGTGCGACCTCCCCTCTGAACGTTTAACCTTCAAAAGCACCTGGCCAGTTCAATTTCGGTCTAATTAAAATTAAAAAAAAAAAAATGTGAGTCAGTGTTGATTACTTTCCAAGGTTTATATCGATCTAGTTTCAGCTCACAGCATTTCCGGTCGAAATAGATTTTGAAACATCGTTTCTGCTAGTGTTCTGTGTGAAATGACCCAAAATTTATGAGTTATATGTCTATTGAAACTGGTCTAAGCTGAAAGTTCCTCGATACAAATATTCTAGAGCATCTCAATTTTAGTGGAATAAGTTAGGGAAGACTGGAATCAGACCAATATTGAGGTCAATGGGTGATTTCAAAGGTCGAAAACCCCAAGAGGGAGGAGAGGACACCCACAATTTGCACGATTTTCAAATAAATGTAACTACAAAGTTTTTAGGAGATGATTTACTACTTAGTAGGTTCAGTTGATTTGTTGGTTGGAGGTCTAGAACAGCTCTGGAATCATTCGTGAAGAACTTTTAAATGTGTCATTTCATCAATTGTTGATAGGCCAACATTTTTCAGAGGCAGTGCTATTTCATTGTCATCCCAAAACTAAACTACATTTTATATCAGTTTTCATTAAGAATCCAGGAATTGTGCCTTTATCAGGCCCCCCAAGCAGCGCATTGGCAGTGCATCCACGAACCTAGGAAATTTCTTACAAGATCAATAGTTTATGATGTATCAGTCTTCGAGGTGTTCAAACTCGATTTACAGTAGGGTACCGATTTCAAAATGGTCCTCATCAAGATCGGACGTTATCAGCATCTTATCGTGATTGGTTGAGATATTGTGCATGTTAAAAACAACCTGATTTTCGTAATAAGCACCACGATCTTGTTACTTGGAACAGTTTGAACCCATTTAAGCTACAGACATGGAGAAACTGTGCCACACCCAACTCAGCAGACTTTTTTGTTGTTAATGATGAATGCCCACGTTGTACCTAAGTAAATATAACAACTTGGGCCATTAAAGAGGGTTTGCGTTGTTTTAATTCTACAAACTCAGAGAAGATTCATCAATCACCGGCCATGAAAAGAAAATCACTTTAACCTCTCCTCCGGTATGAGCAGCCGCGGCCGTTCTCTTTTGTAAGGCCGAGAGTCATCACACAGTTCATTAATGTTGTTAGGGCTCCCAAAAAATAAAGTAGTTACAGGACTTGGGAACTTGAAACTTGAGAAGTAGACCATCAATCTTCGAACAAAAAACCTTGCAAAACTGGTTGGGTCTTGGTGAATGGCCCGTTTCGCAGGGCAGGCATTGGACCACAGAGACTCTCTAGGACAAGAGATGTCAGGGTGAGCTCTAGGCTTACTTTCTCTGAACTTGAGAAATGGCAGGATTAACAAGCTCATGAGATTTATTGAAGATGGTCCATACTCATATTTAGTACAGTTAACTATTTTGGCATCTGTTGTTTATCCTGTATCTTCTGCTCTCATTTGGAAAAAGTTGGTAGTATTTAGTTAGTACCGTATATCATTTTTTCGGTAAGAGCAGGACTATCCTAGTCATACTTGCAATTGAGACCCAACATACCTACTGCATATCAGATATATGGTACCTACGGTTAATATGGTATATGGTAGCATTTAATGGAAACGAATAGTTAAGTCAATAGTGTAAATATCTGTTTGTACTTGAGTTTGTAATTGTTTGAAGTTTTAGCTTTTAATTGTTTCATTGCTACTATTTCGTCAACTATCCTTAACTGCGTAGAGTTGTTGATATATTTTGAATGTAATATGAAATTCTTTCATATTCTGAGGTTCAAAACCCAATAATTTCATTACGGAGAAGCACGATTCAATTTTCCCATGTTAGCGGCAATAATCTTCTCTCATGTACTCCTTCGTGATTTCCATTGCGGCGTATTCTCTCGTAGAGTCTTGAAGATGTCACATTACTTTGTGGGTTTGTACGCAATATTTTATTTTCTTCTTGAAATTTTATTAGAACGTGTATTAAGTCAATTTTTTGCACGGCTCTAAGCGTTATAAAGCGTGGCAGTAAAGGATCATGTATATCTCAGCGTATTTTGTTAGAAACGGAGTTTTTGCAATGTTATTGCAAGTCTGATTAATGTAGCTCAGACTTTGGCCTATAAAAAGATCAATGATTTACGTAGATAGAATACATAAATAATATGAATTATTATGAATAAAACTACAATTGTTTTTGTAAAAACCGGGACGCAAATGAACGGAATGACGTTTTGGACTGGAGGAGACAATGAACTGAAGTGGGAGGAGGGGCTCCCTGATGCTGTATTTTTTATAATGGAGTCGTTTTAGCAAAATTTCAGCAACCTCACCGAATTTGTACGAGTATGTGTTCTACCACTCTTTCCAGAGAACATCCCCAAACTATACGATAATACTTTAAGGTTTGAATTTATTTCGAATTGTCAATAATTTATTTTGTTTTTAGTACCATTTTCTCATCAAACCAACCAGTCATTATCGCACACGATACCTAAGAGCTTCAAACCACTAGCTACGTTTGTGCAGGGGAAGGTGTTGTGGCTGCGTGCGGAGAGCAATTAGACAGAGTTAAAGGGAACCGAAACAAATAGGACCGCGTTCGGCGTAACATGAGCGGAATCGACGGAGCGAAACGTACGAAGGTGAAAGGAAGCTTGTTTGCTACAAGTCAACACGAAGGCGAGAAAGGAGGAGCGTTCTGTCTGATTAACTTGGAGTGGTTTTACATTTGTAGCTAGTTAGCAGGCAGGGGCTAACTACCGGCTCGCGGAGGGCGCATCTGCCGTCCCCATCGTCCGTGCACCCAATTAGAACGACGTCCAGCAGGACAGACATTAGGGCACACGGGAAAAGGAGAACGGAACCGTATTAAGCATAGACAATCCAAATTCTATATTCTCTATAAAAAAAGTTGGTATTTTAGCAAGTTTTCGAAGCAAACGATTGGACTAGCAATACATGGATATACATACATATTGGTAAGTAATACTTGCATTAACGGGACTTCTCGGTGTCGTTTTTATGTGAAACACATAGACACATGAAACACATGAACAAAGACTTGATATTTTTAAAAACTACATTAGTTTTTCTCTTATTGTTATATACAGGGTGTCAACAAAACAGGTCTGACGTACTGAAGGGGTCGATTCTACAACTAATTTGCAACAACTTTTGCCTCTAGGCAATTTTTTTAGAGGCTTCGTTTTTAAGTTATTTACGATCTAAGATTTTTTTCGTGTTTTCGACCTTATCTCCTATAAATTGCTATAACTCCCTCAATTTACAAGATAATCTCAAATCTGAGTACACCGTTGGAAAGAGCAGTAAATTTCCTTTCGGATCAATGCCTCACCTTTCCCGAAAAGTGAGGTTTGAGACATAAAAAAGCTCTCTGAAAAGCTGATTTTACTTAATTTGGGAAACCTAGAGTTTTTTCAATCGGAAATTGAACTATGAGAACCAATTTTTTTTTAAGATGCAAGAACGGTAAAAACTGCGCTAAGATCTCACCTTTCCAACGGTCTAGTCAATTTTGTCCTTAAAAAATTTTCCTGGGGAGGAAATTGAGTTTGAATGCTGAAAAACATGAGCTTTTCGAGAAAAATCGGGTGATTTACATGGAAAATGACGAAATCAAAACTTAGGAAGTTGGGAGAGCTCAGTGATGGTACGGAGGGTGTTTCGTACGCTGAATCGAATAGTGGCACTCCCGAGCCTTTCTCATTATGTTCAGTTTGTAGATTTCAGGACCATTGGATCAGATCAAACAAAAGCCTGTCAAATAAAACTAGTTATTATTAAAGAAATATTAAAAACTTAAAGGTACTGCTCGAAGTGTCCTCCCTGGTTTTGAAGGCACAGCATTGCTCTTCTGCGTAGCGTGTCGACTGCCCGCTCTCGAACGCGAGCATTATTCCCAAGTCGAGCGCTGAATTGGTGTACCCTCTCCACTAACTCTTCACGGGTGTTTTTTTTTTTTTTTTTTTTTTTAAATACACGTGAGCTCGGATGAGGAAGGCTTCGGAGTGCCTCCTTTCTTATTTGACAGGCTTTTGTCTGGTCTGATCCAATAGCTTACCTGTTCCAGCCAGGGCAGGAGCCCCATTATCACGTGGTCTGAAGTGCCCTGAAATCTACAAACTGAACATAATGAGAAAGGCTCGGGAGTGCCACTATTCGATTCAGCGTACGAAACACCCTCCGTACCATCACTGAGCTCTCCCAACTTCCTAAGTTTTGATTTCGTCATTTTCCATGTAAATCACCCGATTTTTCTCGAAAAGCTCATGTTTTTCAGCATTCAAACTCAATTTCCTCCCCAGGAAAATTTTTTAAGGACGAAATTGACTAGACCGTTGGAAAGGTGAGATCTTAGCGCAGTTTTTACCGTTCTTGCATCTTAAAAAAAATTGGTTCTCATAGTTCAATTTCCGATTGAAAAAACTCTAGGTTTCCCAAATTAAGTAAAATTAGCTTTTCAGAGAGCTTTTTTATGTCTCAAACCTCACTTTTCGGGAAAGGTGAGGCATCAATCCGAAAGGAAATTTACTGCTCTTTCCAACGGTGTACTCAGATTTGAGATTATCTTGTAAATTGAGGGAGTTATAGCAATTTATAGGAGATAAGGTCGAAAACACGAAAAAAATCTTAGATCGTAAATAATTAAAAACGAAGCCTCTAAAAAAAAATTGCTACGAGGCAAAAGTTGTTGCAAATTAGTTGTAGAATCGACCCCTTTAGTACGTCAGACCTGTTTTGTTGACACCCTGTATAGTAAATTCTTTATATTGGTACAATTTAGCAACATCACATTTAAATGGAACAACATTAACTGTGTCCACATACGGATGAATAGGAGTCTGGAACTTTTACAACTCCTTTCCTATAGTCAGAACACGAAGAAAAACATATTGTGATTGGTGGATCTTGATTCTAATGCTTAACTTAAATTCAAATTAAGCCCAACGATTAAATTTTAACTGATTTTCGTCTCGAAACTTACCTATCTTTAAATTAACTGTTGTATTGTTTACAAATGCTTTTGGTCTTCTAACAACATGTAGACATAGAAGAGAGCTTTTTCAAAAGATTCCGTTTCAGAACCGAAAAACTCTTATCACTCTTCATCTTGAATTTCAATCGCAAAATAACTAGTACAGGGCGGTTTGCAAGTAGTTACCTATGAAAATTGTGCACGAGATCAATGGGAAATAGACTTTGGAAAATTGACTTATTCCCACTGTGCGCTGCTCGAATGTAAAAATTCCGCAGAAGCTTTAAGGCAAATGCCTGAGATTTCTCAGCATAAATCTGATGTTTAAAACGCTACCCAGATATCACATGAACCAACAGAAAAATTCTGAGACAATGTCCAACATTGATTTCAAAATGGTGGCTGTCTAGTTAGTTCGGACAATCCCGTGGCCGTCGTACCCAATTAGAACGAGGCCCAGTCAGACGGACTTTTGTGGCGTAACTCTCCACCCTCTCCTGGCCAGCTCAGTGGATTCCGGAAAGAGATCGCACGCCCGCAACATCTGCGGCGGAAAGGAGGCGTCATCCGTCACTTCCAACGTAATTGGGCGAGCAGCAGCCCTCTGCAGCCTCCCTAAGTGTTCCCTCGGAAGAGGAAAAGCTCCTCTTAAATCTGTGAAGTAGATCATCCATCGAGGATCCATCTCCTTCTTCTATTAATGTCCACATCTGCGGATGCCCCTTAGCTTTCCTTTTTCCACGAGTAAAAACCTCCCTCTTGAAATGGAGGCGGTTTTTCTTTTCCGAGCTAAACTGCTTCTTCTTGACCCGCTGAAGTGAAAGAACATGATATGTCTTCGGCTTTCTAACTTGTACCTTTTGTTTGGTGTTCCTACTCGTAATATGTTTGACTTTGTATCACAAGTTGACGAGGATGAGCATAAGAAGCGCCTTAGATAATAATCAACGTACACCTTTCATCTGGTATCGAGTAATACTAAAGATGCTTCCCAGCTTCGCCGATATCAGTGCAACGAGGGGTTGTGATACACCACGCACCCCTGACCCAGCGAACAGTCTTTTGTTATTTTCAGTGGTCGACACCTACGTTAGAGCTGACAGCCCCTCGATTACCCCCAATACAAATTCATGATTCTAAATTAATAGTACAATAGAGATTAAAAATTAGAACTTATCAGCAATGGAAACATTCGCCGCCTTAACTGCAAAATCCCATGATATTCTTCTGAAATTGGATGAATAGTATTGAAATCAAACTTGTTACAAGAACTCGCGGACGCAAGACGGACAGGCGCACAGCGCATATAAAGTTGTTTAGAGAGAATTATGATTTTGGAAAAAAACATTTGTGTTCAACTACCGAAATTGGATCCATGTACACATAGTGGAATCTGGAGAGCCTCTCCTAGGAAGTAAAGTGACAAGTTTGGGTTGATGAGGATTGCTGCTGTAAGAACTGGTGATAAGGTGCGAAACAGAGAAGACTGGGGAGGTTTCCTGTAGCTCCCAACGATCCATACAGTATTGCAGCTTCATTGATGTACATCTTTTGAACGAGCGTTGTTAAGGAGAAACCATGTCCTCGAGTTACCTCTACCCTGCACACCTCCTACCTAACCTCAACCCGCCTCGGCACTCCTTGTAACCATAATAAAGAAAATAGTAAAAGTGGACATCAATTTCCAATAATGTGATCCCCTTTGGGATAGTAAAAATGTTATCACTTCTCACTGTGTGAAGTAAAAGTACAGGGGAAGTAAAAATGGACAACATTTTCCTATAAAATGGAGCCTGTTGGGAAAGTAAAATTGGACTACTTACTATTCACTAAAATGGACTCTGTTGGGAAGTAAAAATGGACAGGGAATGAAAAAGTTGACATTACGTTCCACTAAAATGGACTCTGTTGGGGATGTAAAAACGGACACACCAGCTTTACACTCGCGCGTAATGACTTTGGGTAGTCCAAGACTAAAGCATGTTCCATGCTAATAGATGAACATGTGAACACTGCTCGTATGGTTCACGTTAAGTAGGTGTTTTTGCTTACCACAGCCCGCGAGGAGTCGTTCGGCTCCACTCGATCGTACTTAAGGTTGCCAAGGGAAACCCCAACTTCCTTAGTCCTACTTTGACCCCATACAGCGATGGCCCAGTGCGACATCCAGAAATGTGTATCAGTTGTGTGGTTATTCGATGGCAAATGTTCCTAAACTCAGTAGGCTTAGGTTTAACTGACTTCCACTGTCGTATTTCTGTTAGGTGACTGATGTTTGTTATTTGTTCGTTGATCATAGATCTAACTCCTTAAAGGAATATCAACCACTTCGTCTATGTGAAGAGGGCGGAAGGCGCCAGGACGAGGGTGGTGAATGGTTAATGACATCTCGTCAGTCAGCCGTTGACAAAGATGTGGGCTCGTCTCTCAAACAAAACGGTTCTTTTCCTAATTGTACGTGTCCGCTCAGCCCTCATAAATATTGATCTTACGTTCCTTCTTTTTTCCCCCTCATGGTGCTGGTTCTCTCGGGGCTCCTTCAACGTCCGCAACTATCACTTCGGGGAAGTAACTTGATCTATGTGGAGATGTTGGGGGGGTTGCGTCTTGCGATGAAAGGGGGGACGGCTCTTTTTCCTTCCTTCCGCAGGAATTGCAGCGTAGGTGACAGTCTGACTTATGAATTTCATGGGCGCTGACTCACGACGTACACACCGAAAAAGCAAAGAACAGGGTGCGACAGACCCTTCTTACAGCTAATGGATGTAGCACATCACTCCTTGAGATGGCTCTTACCAACACCAACCATATACAAGATGTCTTGTATTAAAAACTTCATGTACTCTTACACTGCTATTTAGCTCTCTGGTTACCTACATGATACAGCAACCATCTTAATTACCTTAAAATGCTTTTATATCACTCTAAAGCCACCCGAAGCAACAAATTAAACAAAAGCTTTCAAGACCAAGGTGACGATGATATCTGATTTCATCATACATTATTCCAATAAATATACTGGTTTGTGAAAAAGATTTTTTTAAATGTGTCATGCTTACTGCTCTTCCTTCAATTCAATATTATATCACTACGGCTTGGAGATCAATTGAAAGTACATTTGATCGATGTATCAGAAATATTTGGCTAGTCTAGACCCTACCGTTCGATGTTCACAATAACGATCTGCTCTGAAGATCGCCACTGTCAACCAACAAGCCCTCAGATTGTAATGCTGTACTCTCCTAAGGACACAACTATAAACTCCAAGGCGTCGGACTGCACTTTTAATCTGCAAATTTAAACTGAATGAACTGTTTGGATGATGTGGCTACTGCTACGCAGTAGGTACATCAGTGCAGCTTGGAAAGCATACAAAATCATCTTAAACGTTGTTACTATTTTTTGAAACTAACGATCAGTTTATAAATATCAACAGGCAACATCAGTGGTGTGATTCTTTGTAACCTTAATTGCCAACATTGTAATAATGTGATCAGTTACCTACAGGTATATTTAATTTTATTCCCAACTTTTGCCCAGTGGCCAACGTGTAACGCACGTCAAGATGCGGATAGTGTTTTCCCAATATCCCAAAAAAGTTGCCTGACCTGGTTTTCTCTCACTCGAACCAATATTTGAACGAATCCTCAAAGTGAATCTTCACTCCACTGATCGTTTACCCAGCTTGATAGTGTTTATAAAACGTCATTTGTCTTTCTCTTTGGTGGTGGTCTGAGAAGCAACTATTTTTACCTGTTCTCTCAGCTGATGACCTACATTGATTAATTGTTCGCCTTGGTTCAAAGAGTTTGCGATTTGTTATGTTTTGTATTCATTGAATGAGGTCTTCATCAGTATCTATTTTGGACCTCCTCGTTCTCAAATCCATCTATAGGTGTACACATTGATTGAGGTTGATTGATTTTGGAAAGTTTCTAAATCATAATCCGTACTATTATTATAAAGGGGTGATGTTCGTGAGGAAGCCGGGTAGAATCTCCGGACCTACTGATCCAATTTTGAAAATTCTTCCAACAATAGAAAGCTACCTTATTTGAGTGCCATAGGATATATATCAACCCGAAAAACTGGAAGACTCTTCTGTGTCAATTGTGTTTTGAAAAGTAAGTCGAAAAAAAAAACGGTAGAAAAAATTATTTCTTAGAAACACTGCTTTAGCAGACAGGAATGGGGCTTGACCTACTGGATCCACCAGGTAAGTAGCCCAGGGGCTGACTCGCGCGGTCGGATCCTAACCCAGCGGACGTCAATGAAATTGAAATTTTGGACTGTTATAAATTATTGTTGTTCAAGATAGTTCTTATCAGATCCAAGTTTTTTCCTTATCGTTTTCTAAGAGTGAATGACAAAAATGAACTGATATTAGAGAAAATTTCCGATGAAAGTCAAACAGACACGGTATGTAATATTGAGGACTGAGCACATTACCCTCAATATTTTTAAAATTCGTTGAGCCCTTCTGGCCTAGCTCCTCATGACCTGTTAAAGGTTGGCATTCCTGTCACCATATTAAGATACTTATGCTTCCCAACATTTGTAATGACACAAGGCTTGTACCTCTGAGAGATAAAAGTATAAGGTTGATTAGAAAAGACCTTTTCTCACAGGGGCAGCAGTGAGACAGCTGATAATATTCCGCGGATACCCGTCATTCCGACGGATTCACCCATACCGTTTAAGAGGCTGCAGTATCCCATCAAGATCTTTTTTGCCTTTACTATCAATGAATCCCAGGGTCAAACATTCTCTATGGTAGGGATTGACGTGAGAGGGCAGTTTTTTCTCATGGGCAATTATATGTTGTCTTATCTCGGGTTGAAACTTATTATGTGTAAATATTAACATTACCTACCTCTAATAAAGTATACAGAGAAGTTTTGGACAATTGGAATAAACATAATGTATTCAATTATAATTTGCTCCATAATAACTCATTTATTTACTTGAATTATACCTCAATAATAACGTAATTAAGATTCCAATAACTTAATTGTACTTCTTAATTAAACTTGAAACTTGATTCATTCACTCATTTGAAATTCAGTTACATCCAAATAGGCATGCAAATGCGTTCGTACATCACAAATGTAATTGCGAAGGTAACTATTGTCCGTCAGGAAATAAACCGTAGCAGTCAGTAAAACTTGAAATGTTTACTGCCTCAGCTGGTCATCTGGTATATTATATTGGCAGTCTTACAGCTCTGACGACCCCTCCGAGTCATCAACAGCAGTTTCGTAGTTATATTGCCCTCAATAGCATTTCGAACTACTCTCATCAATAGGTCGAAATAATTTCCACGAGGGCGGCCGCCTATTGATTAGCGAAAAGGTGCGTGCCTAATGGCATTCCTATCCAGCTGACCCTCCGGACATATGTTAAGGGCGGAGTCCATACCGTGCTCCGGGGGCCCCGCGAAAATAAATTGCTCTTTATTAAGATTCCAGCGTGACTAAACTTCCGCCCTTCCGAGCTTCATCTCGTCACTCAGAATGACCGGGCGGGAATCCAAAACCCGGAGGTTCCTTTTGGAAAATCGGATAATTATCGGGCGAGAAGGAGGAGGGCCGAACAGAAGCTATATTGTAACTGGACCTAACGATAAATCAACCCCATCTGGGGAGCTCTGAGTATTGACTGGCCCCCATTCCTTTAACAGGCTGCCCCTATACCCACTGAACGCCCCCGTTCGGCTAGTCCGGACTTCCCAGGAGTTATATCTGCTTTGTCACGCCTGACCGCCGGTCACTTTCAATTTTCTGGAGTAAAAATTGAAAAATGTGGGTCTCCGGAGCTTTCATGGCGATCTCTTTTTTTTCTTGTTCGCCCCATATCACACGACAAGGGGCCCCCGTGAAGTGAATCTAAAAAGGAAATTACTCCGTTAATAATGGAGAGACGAAGCAAACAGCTTCCAATTCTAAGGATGTTCCACCAGCTGCGCGACAATGAGCTCTTATGAAATATTGGCTGTTCATGAATATTTTAAGCAACTACTCAGTGAGACTTACACCCCTCTAAATCACCGCTTTCTCGCTTCAATGGAAATGTTGGATGTTCATTCGTTTTTCCAATATCCATCATCATAAAAAATCTAGAAAAAAAAATCATATGACGCGTTGTTCATCGCGTACTAGATACTTTCTCAATATACATTCAATCTTAATTCTTCAACGTTCCCTTATTTGGTTTTTCAACTTTTTTTTTTGTTGCAAGGAGTAAAAAAAAATGTGTGCTCCCTGAAATACATTTTTGTTTTTGCATTTCAGGCCTTGGTAATCAATTTTGGTTCCGTGTTCGTACCAATTGTAATTTCGAGAAATTGCGTGGATTAGGTCCTGGATATCAGTAAGTTAGTATTTTTCCGTCTCAGAGGTCATGTGACCCTCTTCTCTACTGAGACAGGTTCGATACGTCATGATTCTGTCAACTGTAGATTGCAAGTATATAGAGGTTCATGCTCAAGCTTGCACCTCTGATGTCGTGTTACATTGATAAAGCGATCATCCATTAGTTTGCTCTGCTGCTCAATCCAATTCGTCCTTAGTCATGTGTAGCATACTACATTGTACCCTCTTCTCCGACGAAACAGGTTCGTAATCCATGATCATGGGTACTGTATGTCAACGTACGAGTAATTAGAGGTTTTTTATTATACTTGTACCTCTATTGTCGTTTCTTAGTAATAAAACGATCATCTTTCAGCTTGTCTTACTACTGGCATTGTAATTTTCCTAAGTATTGCTTTTCCGTCATAGACCACAGTGACATGTGGTTCCCTTCCCTGCAAGACATCATGATAAAGCGATCATATTTCAGCTGGCCTTGCTGCTCATCCCGATTCGTCAAAGTTTATCTGTTACCAGCTACAACACACCATCTCTTCCTCGCGATGACCGGCCCGCCGACGTCATGAACCTATAAACTATATGTTTTTGTATACATACTGGGATACGTTCATGCAAGTACCTCTGCAACCGTTTTGAATTTCGTAAAGCAGACACCCTTTAGCTCCTCGCAGCCTATGCAGGTACTGTTGTTCTTTCAAAGACCAAATCTCACCCTCTTCCCTGCCATGATAGGATCGCCACGTCAAGATCCTGTAGACATCATGTTCATATAGTTTGTAGACATGAGACAGTAATAACGAAACCAGTTAAAATAACTAGTTATTGCAACGGTTATCATTTATACTCATTCAATCTTTTCCACTCAGTACATTTCTTGGCTTCCCATCTCACAGCAAAGGTACTACGAGTGAGGAAGAAAATTGGGTAATCACAATAGCATCCCTATGGTGGTGGGAGTGAGTAACGTGTTACTGAAATAACTAGTTACTGTAACTGGTTATTTTTTAATCGCTATAACTTGATAAGTAGTTACTGGAAAATAAACGTGTAGCTCATCGATAATACTTAGTGGGGAACGTTCATGATAGTACCTCGGCAGTCGTTATGAATATGATGAAGCGATCATCCTTTCTCCCTACATCCAGAATCGTCCTTAGTACTGTTTTTCGTCACAGACCAGATCTCACCCTCTTCCCCTTCCTGACAGGCTCGCCACGTCATGATCCTGTTAACCGAGTCACCCCGTCACCATTGTCAACCGTGAGAGACGCAGCTTCCCGGAGGCCCGCCCCGGATCATAATCTTCCCATTGTCCTTTTCACACCTAAAAAGCAGATGTAACCTCACCCTGACAGTCAACCTTTTCTTACTACTCCAACCCACCCCTTCTTCCTCCACTATGATATACGTCACAATTTCACGCCCTTTCTCCCCTCCTGCTCGTACGCCGACAATCCTTTTTTTTACCTTTTTATTCTTTAATCGCTTCCAAAGTTATTCTTAAACACTTTCAATCCTTCCGCCCTTTTTGAATTCGCGGCTCCGCACTAAAAGATTTTACTGCTCCGTGGTATATCGTTCTCCCTCCGGCCGTAAAGACCGTGTTGAGTTCTCACGCCGAATACTTTCGTCTGAAAGGGAGAGTGACAGTAAAATTTTCATAACCTATTCAATGCATTCCCTTGGTGGGGTTCAGAAGCAACTGGTAGACTGTTCATTACATCCGAAACATCTCCCAGCTAACTTGGGTGGCAAAACCTCTCGCCTTCTATCTTCCTTCGCTGGTAAAAAACAACTTTGACATCAAAGTTTACTGTAGTACCGTGAGAAGAGAATTTTTTTATATATGGAAACCTGTTAGCAGTTATTATTCACTTCTATATAGAGATGGAAAAATGGCTACATCATCAGAATACCTCAGATCATGTTCGTTGATTTTGAGTTTTATAAAGACACGAACATGAACGTGATGGAGTTGTGTGCGTGGGAAATTCTAATAGAGAGAAATGTGTGACACATACAGTGGCGTATGTAATTATTTGATATTTTCGGGGAGGGCCGAGCATATCATCAAATCAAGGTAATATCAATATCTGACCCATTCCATCCAACCATGAATACTTGGGGCCTCCCCCCCCCCCCCCTTATATACGCCCCTGGATACATATCATTGGTGATAACAATATCTGACTCACTTTCCATAATTATGTGACTACTTGCCTGTACAATTATAACATTAAGAGACATACAGAGTCCGAATAAGATGTCAGTATCTTTATGGTAGGTACTTGCATTAAATGTGCTATTGCAAAGTTGACAGACAAATCTAGGGCCTCTTTCTTTTAAGTATTGGTTGTACTGACTTTTGGAACGATCTTCAGAATTTATTGAAAACTTCTCACTCAATTTATGCGGCTGATCTACTCATAAAGATATTAATGAACTTTTAATAATGCTCAGGTGTGGCAACGTGATTTGGTAGTATCTAGGATGAGCAAATTTAATCACTATAATACAGAAAACGTCGCAAATTATTACACAAAGGTTCATTATTTTTCGGTTAGCTAACAATTCAACGTAAATCATTATTCTATGTTTATTAGACCTGGTCTGTGGCACGTACATTATCTAAGCCGCGCTTATTTGCCTTAGTAGTTGTAAGGTAAGTGCCTTAAAAAGACTGTTATTCATACTTAGACAAATTAGACCCAAGGACCCATCAGCCGATCAGTGTTTACACCTTCTTAGTAACTCATACATACCGAAGACGACAACATGACTTCGTCATAAACATCACCTTATTCACTAAAACTACACTAGTTCCTCAGTTAGTAACACCAGCTTATACCTAATTATCTACATTGGTGCATTATACCGAATTTTGGTTTATATTTTCTTTAATAAACTTTTTTATCGACCAAGACATTGATTTTAATCCCCCCACAAAATTTATTGTTTTACGTTTCAGAAATCCATTAAATAAAATTATTTAAAAACTCCTTACGCATTCCAGAACTTTTTTCCAAAACTACTGGCTCATAATGAAACTTGGGTCAAAAATCACAAACGGGGTCTTTGGTACCGAGTTCCAGCCGTTGGTCTCAGTCAATTCTAAAAGATGAAATCAAGGAGCTCAAATATTCAAAAATCTAAATATCGACAACTTAGTCCAATCTCGCTAATCTTTTTATGTCCGCTGTTGATAAACATCTCTCCAATGACTCAAATGACTCTTTAAGAGTGGCAATTTGATAGAAAAAACGACAACACGAATGTGAATGGGAACGTGTTCGGACTAGTGGATAAGCATAGCGTCATGTGAGAATCTGATCAGCTGATATAATTACAATGGAATTCTTAAAAGGTTCTTAAAAGACTGTTTAAACTGTCTTGACATTTAGAAGTAAATTACAATGTTCTCAAATTCATGTTATGCCCACTTGAAATTGTGATGATCGCTTGATTGATTTTCATTTGTTTATTTTTACTGATTTCGAAATTGAGAGTAATAAATTTTCTTTGTAATTGGGATTTGATCTTGACTGATTTTCTAACTAGCCGCATATAGATATACTAGGCACGTTGAACAGTTAGCCTAGGCAA
Source organism: Creontiades dilutus (assembly GCA_031894815.1). NCBI lineage: Eukaryota > Metazoa > Arthropoda > Insecta > Hemiptera > Miridae > Creontiades > Creontiades dilutus. Next base: position 2,392,838 of record JAVIWC010004007.1, read on the forward strand.
AGATTTTACTCTGATCACAATTCAATTTTCAACAAAATATCGAGAAACAAATTTTGAGGGGTGGTTAAATTTGATTTTCAAGTCGATTATGAATTTTTGTCATTGAAAATAATAAATGAAAACGAATAAAAATCCGGGGATATTGTCAAACTCAATAATAAGATTCCCCCGTTTGAATGGACCTTCATATATCCATCGTCTAAAGATTTTACCAGTTATTTTCCTCTATTTATGCGTCATCAACATAAATCAAGTGCATTACTGAACGGCACACCCTAAGCCATTTTAAACTACAAATCGATTCAGATGTGTCGAAACAGACTTAGCTCCTCGCTCCCAGAAAAGAATCCAATCGCCCTTTCGACGAAGATCGAACTAACCATCTTTCATCCGAATGTGATTCCTACGAGCGTATTAGGCAGTAAAATGCCTAGCAGTTTGATTGCTTATCGCTCAAATGAGCATCGTAGGTCTGAGAGTGATGGATGACCCAGGCGGCCGGAACTGATGCTTGCCAATAACATTTGCATCCGTGCCCCTCTCGCTCGCCTCGCATCCGAGCTCCTTGGGAAAAGGCGATTTGCATCGTTATTGCATGTAGAAGTGCATTTTATCCGAGGTTGAGTTCGCAATGATTGAGTGCGTCTTGGGAGGAGGCCGCCCGTGGCAGCTCGGTCGCGTCTTCCGCGTTACGGAATGTCGCCGCTTTCCGCGCTTCCACTCCGCTGTCGGGCTGGAGCGATAAAAATATAAATCTTCGAGCGATCAACGTCGTCGGTTATCTTACCAAGCACGAGAGACCAACTATGAGGGGGACATTTATTAACTAAGCACAGAGAGCGGCGAGAGATGTTGAAAGTTAAACTGTATGAAGTATTTCGATACATTTCCAGCTTCTCAATTGTAAGAAAATGTCCTAAACGTTCATAGATCAAATTATTCGGGTCGAATTTCATTCTATTGGGTGATCTTTATTCGGGTTGTTACGGTACATCCTGAATTACTTCTTCATTTGCGATATCGAGTCTGCCATCGAAATTTGGCTCAAAAATCCAACATCAATCCTGGACGCGACAGTAATCCTCAAATTTTGGTCAGTCAGTGCTCCAAAATTATATAAAAGATTCATTCATAAAAAAATCGAAATCTCAAGAACTTTTGATTTGTCGGTTTAATACGTATAGAAATTCATTCCACGTACCGAATGAGACCACTCCGGGTCCTGTACAATCATCCTTTCAAATAACAGTTGGGCCAATAAATCCGTGAAGGCTAAAATTGGATACAAAAAACTGTTGGGAGACGGATGCTACATGCCCTAAAGCACCCGGCTCATATCGCCGTCTCAGATCAAGTTTTTCAAGAGTACTTACTTGTACGTTTTAGAACAAGTGAAGAGTCGAAAGGTGTTTTATTATCTAGTTAATTTTCAGTTTAACTATTCATAGATGTCTAAGACGTGCAGATATACAGTACCCATATTGCTCCATTAGGTAATCCGGTATCAGCTTTTGTTAGATTTCAGTTGAGTTTCACGTGTTCCGAGTGTACCTAGGACGCATTGTCTCGGGTCGCCCAGTTGTGGATGTCCGGTGATCAAAGTAGAAGTAGTAAGTCTTTTCCTATAACTTGTAGCTTTTTCTTCATTCACGTTTGCCGTATGCCATCCAGGGTGTTGATTCTTGTTGTTCTTTCGGCAACTGTAGTACTCTTTTTGCAACAAAACAACAGTAAAACAGCGGTAAAGAAATCACAAAACACAGAACAACAACAAAAACAAAAAACGATCACAATCCTTGAACATCTAATTACTTATAGTACAATAACATGAAGAGCTATCCGTTTCGGAAGAGCGCTCTGAGGCCTGTTTATGGTTATTAATCTGTACTGACCACGTTTCTGGAATTTAGGGTCTGAAATTTATATCACTAGCTGTTAACTGTTGTTGTTGCTGCTAGCTGTTGTTGTTAACTTACATTGGACAGAAGATTTTGGATGGACAGATACGACGGGGGTTGGATTTTTTTTAATTCAATTTTTGGATTTAACCTACTTCTATCCTGAAATGTAAAGTTCCAAATTCTGAAAGGGGGTTAACATTTTATCTCGACTTATTACAACGGTTCATTATTGAAAATAATGAATCAAAACATCTGATTCCTATCGCACTGGAGGAAACATCTACAGGCAGAAGTACAGTTTAACTAAAATACAGCTATGTTTACTACCAAAAGAGCAAAATAGGACGGAGACGTGAGAGCTCGGTTTCTTTTCTTAAAGACGGCAGATTTTACTAGGTCCAATTTATTCCACGACCGTAAAATTTACTGTGAGCGTAGGTAAAACGCAGAACTATTAACCTCCCCATGCGGGCACTGTGTTCTCCAATCCCAGTCGCCTCCACCGCGCTGCTCTCCCATGGAAATAAACCAAACTTTCAATACGCCGAGAAATCCTCATACTCGAACTAATACAATAACAGTAAAAGATGGCACGGATACGTACGACCTGTAACTTCAGGCTCGCCGTACATTAATAAGGATTATTCCTTTATTTACGAGCACTAGGTGGCTTTTCATACTTCGCGGTTTTTAATGGCCGAGGCGCGAACGGTTTTAATACGGGTCGGCAAGCATGGTCACGTTTCGTTAGCAGTAACCGTATTTCCTCCCAACTATGGTCACATTTCACGTCGAAAAATATCCCTTTCCAAGGCACCCCCTCCTGTCGCGGAGGTTAATTTCCACTTCGCCATTCCCAACTTCTCTCTATAACCACCAGCGATAACTCATTAATAATAATAAATCTTCGGAGAAAAAACAAGTATTAAAAAAAAACGACCTATCGTAATTTCGAAACATCGGAGTTACAAATTAACCTGAAACTGATTAGTACGAAGCGATTGGTCGAAGAAATTACGTTGTCTCTCCCGCTTGTGTTATCTTCTAATTAATCCAATTGAGAGTTTTAATTCAGAGAGAAATCGGGTTCGACGTTAGCGTTCCACATCTGAAGACGTGGCCTTGTGGGCCAGAGATATGAAATTGTGAATGGAGCTATCGCTGAATGAACTGCGAGTGTGTCGTAATAACTTCCTGCGACTGGAGGCAAATCTAGTTTATGAATTTACAAATCAATATTTACGATCGCAATCAACTTGGCACACAAGCAGAGGATCCAGTAAAATTATGTAAACCCAGTGGGTGGTTGAATTATTAATTACATATACTATTTAAAATTGTTCAGAATGTTTAATTATTTTTTGTATTACATAGCCCTTAAACGTAGATCACTGGTCTATAAGAAACAGAGTTGCGATTCAAGGTGTCGCAAGTTAAGATGTACAACCCTCCCAATGGGGAGGCCCCCATTAACATCTGTAAAAATTGGAAAACAGTTTTACTGGCACACACCATAATTTTTGGTACTAATGCGCGTATAGCAAGTTTGGTTTCACGTGAAATTTAATGAAAATTGGTCCCCTCTAACGGTTTTTTTATTGTATGTTTTACTGTGGAAAAAAGTGGCAATACTTACCAAGTTTTCATAATTTGCAAAAGTGGAGTATTGTAGAAGTTGTGGAATTAGCTCTTGTAATTCATAGATATTCATACAAATCCCAATTTGAAATGAAAGATGTCCATTCGTGAGTTTTCAAGATCGATTTTCTAAAAAAAATTTGAACTTTTCCAATCAAAATCTTGGGAGCACCTTGTTGAATGTTTCATTTGAAGCCCCAGACTTACACTATTAATATTCAGGTTTTAAAACCAACGTTAATTGGTCCTCTTATTTGTGAAATTTCCCAACGTGTTGGGTTTTTATGAGCCACCTTACGACCGACACTAATCAATTTTGTAATTTTGCTTTTAACGTCCCACCACCTGTCGATATAACAACACGTTCCAAATCAATCAGCAGAAGCGATTACCAACCAAATATCATTACAATCAATGACTATCCTTAAAAACAATATTACCATCAGAGCTCATAAACATTCCTCGGTTCCTTCGAAAATTATCATTTTATTGGATATAATTAAAACTACGATATAAAATTCTTGACGTTTTCTTAATTGTAGTCGTAAGTTGAGGTTGTTGCACTGCAGTAAAACTACTGAGCTACTGGAAAAAACCGGTAAATTTATCATTTGCAGTCAATAAGATATGTTCAGACTATTAAAAGTTCAAAAGCGTCAGTTCAACGTAATCCATTTAACCAAGGAGCTCTCTAAGGTAGTAAAAGTCTCACACTTAATTGACTAATTATATCAGCAACTGTGGGGAAGTAGTAGTTGAATTAAAAATAAGTGTTACGGTAAAACAACACGACATCTGAGCTTCTCATTTTGTTGCAGGTGAAAACCAGATTACAAACGGAGTTGCGTAATTAACAATTTGAAGAAATATTTGCAGCTCAGGAGTTTCAGAGGTAATCGACTATGAACAATTTAATAATGAGCGATTTAATTTATTGCACGTTGGTTATAATTCCATATAAGCAGAGTTTTATGAATATTGTGGCTCCAAATCAAATTAAATCAGGTATATTTGACGGTACACAATGTGTATGACGGTTGTCAAAAGAAATCCCATATTATCAATGATTCACACATCTCGGGACCAAAAAGATTGGGAAACGCACAACCGGTCGTTATACGATTACTAATAAATAAAATTATAAACAATTATGAATGTTTTTAAAAACTAGACCAAATTCCTAATTGAAGAAAAAAGCAAAAAATCGGTTTAGAATTTATAGTACTCCATCAATCATCCGGACATCATACGTTTGTCCTGTCTGATTGTTTTCAGCTCCGTCTCCTGCTTCTACGTTATCAAAGTTATTTATGAATGTAAATGCCCGATTACACCAAATGGCCACTATTCGCGAACGCAGTTTACCAAGATTCTCGGGTTGTGAACTGCCATGCCAAGAACAGAGTTTGCGAACCGTTCGAGCACGTTCCGCTACTTGTCGGTAAACCTAATGGATTCGTTACTTCGTGCGTTAAACTGGGAATCGTTAAAGGGATTCGTGTTCGTTGCGTACCCAATGTAAATGGTATTCTGGCGTGAGAACGAACGGCTGGTGGTACCTACTTCGTTGTTCAGAAGTTTTCGAGATAGGTACCTACATGTTGGATTCTACATTATTTTGAGTAAAATGCTTTTTTTGGAGTTTTAAATGGAGTGGGACAATGAGAAATAGACATTTATCCATAATAGTCCTGAAAAGAAGGTTGTTTTAATCAAGGGAGTCTACCCATCATGGACTGCGCTTCTCCACCCGCCTGCAAGCAGACGGGTAAACTCCTGAGGCTCAGGGTGAGTGTGATGAATGGTTTGGCTCACCATTCAAGAGACCTGGTTCGGAAATTCATTTACAAGTTACCTGCTCGTTTAAGTTGAACCTTCTAGCTGGTCCTACCAACTAAGGATGTTGGCCCTCCGAGTTTATACCAAAACTCACATGCCAGTATACATTACTGGGGTGCAAGTGACCGGGGAGCAGGTCCAAGAGCAGATAATTTATATCTGCCTTCTAACTACTCTACCTCTGCCTGAGTGAGGACGTTCCTCAAGCTCGGTCCAAACATTACGGATGTGCGGAGGAGGAACACACCCATGAAGGAGCTCATGGCTGCCATGGATTGGGCTTTCTGTACGCACCCCGCCAACCTGCAGTAGAGAAAAAACTTGACTGGAGCCAATAAGTCAGTAACCACGTTACATCGGAGGGGGCCATCCATTTTGACTGGACACTGGAAAGGGAAAAGTGACAAGTGACGAGAGGAGAGGGAAAGTGAGAAATAGGCTAGTGGAAATTGCATTTGGCTAAGACAATAATCTCCAGCATGGGAGAAGCCTCAGCAGAGCACTTCATTGGAGGGGCGAAGCTGGATTAGTAGTGTACCTATCGTTAAGTAGGTACGCGGCTGCTTCGTGGGTGCTATGAAAGATTGGTTGTTTTCATTTTATGTCTCGCTATCGTTTGCCGAACCTACTTGAGAGGCCTGCCGTATCTCCCAAAACCCGTTGCTCGCAGGCTATTTATCCATTCAACCACCAAAGGTCTTACCCGGTCTATCATTACGGCGATGGCAGCACCACCTCCTCAGTCAACCTCAACAGATCCGGGCGCCTCCCGCGGTGAGTTTTTTCGTAGAAGTCGTTAAGGTGACGCTACTCCTCGACTTATACATTTTAATGAGGGGCTTTAGTGACACTCATGAGGCGTTGCCGCTCCGTTCGCGCCGGCTTGTTATTATTTAGTCGAGAAATGATAGGCGTTAATTTATTATTCATTTATGTATCTAAATAGTTCGAAGACGGGAACCTTCCAGACACGAGAAGAGCTCACGGAAGGATGACTGTTTTATGATACTGCCGTCCTCTAGGAGAAGCGAAATTGCATTCTACTGATCTTTGCAACGTCTTGCATGCGCTACCGATTATTTTGGTCGATTTTCCTAATCGACTGTAAAAAACCTTTTAACTCCTCTCAAAGTTGACGATTTACGTTTTTATAAAAGTACATTTCAAGAATGTAATGAAATAAAACCCGTTCATCCTTGAAGCTCTTCTCTGAAGTACTGTACAAAATTCGACTCAATAATCATTAATCAGATCAGTAGTTCTGCTCTGTAAACGCTCTCTCTCTCTCTCTCTCTCTCTCTCTCTCTCTCTCTCTCTCTCTCTCTCTCTCTCTCTCTCTCTCTCTCTCTCTCTCTCTCTCTCTCTCTCTCTCTCTCTCTCTCTCTCTCTCTCTCTCTCTCTCTCTCTCTCTCTCTCTCTCTCTCTCTCTCCCATGCAACTCTGGTCATCTCTCGGTATACTGCTGCAATTCCAAGCAAGGTAGACAATGCTGCACCACATTTCCTAAAGGCACGCCTTTACATGTTTGTATAAGGTTATAATACTCAGGACTACTTGTGGAAGTCGACTACCTGGAGCTACAACAGTGGCTATGGTATGAAAATACCAGGCGGCGTCCCTATGAAATCCCCGCTGGACTACCATGTTGAAAAACCCCGATTGTGTATGGCTAGCCAATCAAATCCAGCTGCTGCAAGTCCAAGAAAACAAAAAAAGGGGTTTTCTGCTGGCTTCCCTATGAGTCAGGTCGATGAGTTTACTTACTTGTTTGAGTTTCTATGTAGAACGATTGCATTTATAATGGGAAATGTACCTGTTCTAAACTCAGTGAGTGGCCCCGCGCACTTTGCAATTCTGCCGCCGAATACAAAATTATACTCAATTCGTTTCGAGGTTCTAGAGCAAACAAGAGCCTCTCACTTGAAATCAACTTCTCTCCCCACATTCCTAAATATGTACGATCAACCTTTTGAAACCTTCAAAAAATTGACCAGATACGAGCGTGACCGTTATGTCCATCACTATCCGATTGCCGTTGACAGTTCATTTTCAATGCCGTATGTAGAAGGGAGGGGGGAAAATAGCCAACCTTCCGGCTGTCAGATCTGAGGAGGATCAACGAGGCAGCCAATATCTCGCGCCTGTCTCTCCCGAATGCGGATTATTATGTCATCACACGTATCTCCTGATCTGCTCCGCCCTAAGCGAAATCCAATTTCGATTCCGACCGACTCTCTCAATTCTTTTTTGAAGGTGGCGGGAGTCCAAGGGAGCGGGAGAGTTGACGGTGTACGAAAACGACAAGAGCTCATAGGTGACGGCTGACGAATTGGAATTATTTATAAGCATTGCAAAGTTTACATCATGGCGTTGACTTATTCATGAACTTGTCGAACTTGACAGAAATAGTCCAATTTCACTTGGAAAATAAACAATATATCACGTACAAACTGGAACTTGTTTCTATTACTGCAATAAACAGTTCAACAATTTTATTCCGGCTCAACTAAAAGACCGGTGAAGAGCGTAGTGACTGAAATGACCAGCTATCTACAGTATGATTACACTGATTGTGTTTGATCTTTTTTTTTTAATTTGATCAATGAAGTGTTCTCCACAAGAGCTAGACAACGAACTCAACCTTTCTTTTGAAATGCTGAATTTCATTTTTTTTTTTTAAATTAATTTTGTTTACGAAGGAACCAAATTTTCGTCTCAATTGTAAAGAAAGTAATCGTTAAACTTTCACACACAGATACATTTATATTATGTATGTACTTATTATAAATATACATAATGATACCAAAAAAATCCATAACCTCAAAGCTGACTTGGAGTTGCCTGACCTCATTCAAAGCGACCTTAGGTTACAGACTGACGTTGCTCTGGGTACCTGGTCCAGAAGGAATATAGGGCAATTAGGATGCTGATTAATTCGCTAAACAGGAATAAGAGTCCAACCCAATGGATCCCCATTTCAACTCGAGATTACCAATAGATGTATAACTCAAAAGGTCCAAAAATGTGAGGGCAAGGCACGAACGCTATACTGGCAAAATACTCCTAAGCAGAGACGAGCCAAAAGGGTTCAAAATCATCTCAAGGGAAAGTGCTAAATGTGAATTATTACTATTTCAAGTGGAGACCTCCTCAAACTTCTCAGTGGCCACTCTCCCCTAAGATACCACCTAAACGAAGTGGCTGAAGCCGAGACAACAGAGTAGCGGTTTTGCTGCGAAGAGGCAACAGCAGAAAACATACTTTGTGTATGTCCTATTGCTCCATCAATAAGATTCCAACATATTGGAAATAATGCCCTAACACCAGACGATATTCCCAAAGAAACACCTGAAAACCCCATTTACAAAGTGAATGAGGAGACTATTGAAAAGATTCTCAATTGAGACAATTAAAGTGTCCCAATAGATCATGGTGATATCAGTGTTTCCCATCCCTCATTGGAGAAAAGGGAACTCACGCAAATCATGTAACCATCGGGTTCATCTAACCAGTTTATTCCTAGAAATCCGCATTCATCCCCATTTTGTTTTGCTCTTAGTCTCACTTTTTGACGTTGAGGTTCCGACTGTTTTGCGGGGCTGAGATGTCACTTATTTCCCCCGAAAGAGGCAAAGGGATCATTTCGTTTCAAATACGGCAAGAACGCGGAGCCGGCGGGATTTGTTTTAATGATACTCTTAGGTTGGAACCTGCCTCAACAAAGAGGAGGAGACGAATGAAGGGATTCCGGTGCGGTTCTGAGGGCAAAAACGGGATCTTCCAGTCTGAGAAAATGTGAATAACAAGCGCCGACCCCTTCAGCCTTCTTTGGGATACGCTCGCAGGATCAGCCCTGATGAAGTCAGTTCACCATTCCTACAACTCTAGCAAATCTTTTAGTTATACTCAACATGTAAGCATATACGTAAATAGTTCTCTTTTTTCCCTGATAGCATATCTCATCTTAATTTGTACGTAGCGGTTGAAGATTAGATCGAGTAGATTTGCTCCTAGCTGCTCTCCTTCAAATCTCTACCGATAGAATATTATCAAAAAAAGAAACGTTACTATCCTGATAGGTTTTGATCTATTAAAAGCAGCCTGAAATCGTCGAGAGGTATACGACAAAGAGCTGCATGATGGATAAAAAATACAGTCTACAATCAAACCCCTACAAACCTACCTGCAAATAATGGTCACCCATATTCACTCCCTAAGCAGTTTATTGGTGTACCCCCTCTGCCTCTAATGGACAATTCATTTTCCTAAAAATTGTATGTTTCAGACAATAACTCTCTGAAGGATACAGTTGAAAACTTCGTTATTTCCTCTAAAAACCTTGCATTCTAAAGAAACGATGAATTCGTTGAGCACCATTTTTCGAGTTCATTGAGTTTTTCGGGTTCCAATAAATTTAATTAAAAAATCACTAAAAATAGTTAGGAAACATGAATTATGGCATTTAGAATTTTGTGTACGAAATTGTACAAAATATATTTATAAATTTCAGTAATGTTAGCTAAAATTAACTAGAACATTACCTACCTACAGAAATTGAAAAAATCGCACCGAAATATTACTCAAATTCATTCCTGCAAATATAGTTGGCTACAAAATTCATATTGAACATTAAATTTGTTCCCTAAAACCTCAAACATCAATATAATTTACCATAAATCTACTTGTAGTACATGAATTAAAAAATTTACTCATATGATCATGCATTATGACTGGAACTTTCTCCATGTAAATGTTATTAGGTTACTGGACTCTATCTTCGCAAATTCCATAAATAAATCGGTTGAATGAATTGATCTTTCTAATCTAAGCATTTTCGAATGGTTCACTAAATTGAAGAAAAACAAAACGATCGAAGTCCATGAGAGTTAACAAACTCAAAACCGCAGGGTGCATTTGAATTGTCTTCTTCACTCTACCGGAAAATACGCAGCCTTTTCCCTTCGCTAACTACAAGTTTTCCGGAAAGAAACATAAACATCGATTTCGAAGCATAAGAGGAAGTTGGACGCTGTAATATTTCGAATGCGCCAAATTGGGAAACTTTTAATTGGGAGGGACAAGGGTGCACTTGCAGAGGGAAAATAATTAGATCCTCAAATGAGAGCAGAAAAAATGGGTTTCCTCTCCTTCGCTTCGACTGCGATCCGCGGAAGTTCTTTCGGGGCGGAGAATTCCATCGAAACTTGGCCAATTATATTTGTCACTTCCCGTCTTCAGTCGATGGGACTCGGGTTTAGGAAAATTGGTTCTAACGGGGATCTCGGACCGGCTCTTCAGTTGTTAACTTCTAACGACTTAAAGTGGCTTCCAAAAAGAAACGGAACGAATAAACGAAAACGCTGCAAAACGTTATACAGTGGATTATTATGTCGGTATTAGATGGATACCTAATTTTAGCGATTTTTCTTAGAAATTGAAGGAGTTGCAATGGCTCCAATAATTTTTAAAACTTTTCTTCAAGGATATCATTTTTGACCTGTTCTAAACCTATCTCCGGAGTTTTTTATAATTGAAAAAAAAGCGTTGATCCATACGTATAACATACATGAGTATATATTGCTCATTTGATATAAAATAACTGCTGACTAGTCAAAATTCCCCATTCCCCCCATTCAAAAGCGAAGTGTACATACGAGACCTGGCGAGCTTCACTCGCCAGTTCTTTCCTTGCAACTAGACCGTGCGTACTAGGCCTCTGCTGTTCCTTTTTATTGTGAAAAAATGTTTTTTTAAAATTAATCCGCGATTTCAAACGTGTATCTTATATACATATTATGTATATCGAGCTAAGGCATCACTCCTTTGGCTGTTCACTTTCAGTGGGAGTACTGATTAGCCCGGTTCGAATCCGGCAGGCACCAATGATTAGGGCCAAAATCCTATCAAGTGTTGTATACCTGTCCTGTCGTTAGGCAGTTCACCTCTGATCTCGATATCACGTGAATCCAAATCGCTCTCAACCCAGGGGCGAAATCGTCAGACCTAGTTCCGATCCTCTCTAGAGGACGGCTGGCGACGTCCGCGAAACCTCCGGGTAGTCGGACGAAAATCCAAGGTGAAATTCCTTATATACCTTACTTTTACTTTACATATTATGTATATAAGTATGTGTCATTAAAGACGATAACTCTCGATAGGATTGAGATCGAAACTTCGTCCTTTCTCCAAACAATCAATTATCACAAAAGAAAGGATGAGTTCGTCGACTTCAGTTTTTGAGAACATTAAATTGGTCAAGTTTCAAAATGGTACAAATTAACTGTGGAAACCCGATAAAAATCATTAAATTTTCTCTCTTTTTAGCAGAATATTTTTCAAAAAGAGTTCATCAACTATGTTATTTAAAAGTGTACGGAACTAGGGAATGTATGGACATACAAAAATAAATAAAAACTCGGCAAACAATTGAATAAGTGGTTGGAGCTACGTTCAATGATACTTTCGGGCAAAATCGTTTTTTGATTGAACAACGTTCGTTTAGAAAAGGAGGATCAGAATATGTAAGAATATTAGTTCCGACAATGCGCAGACAGCTGGTTCCATGGCGATCCGGTTTCTATGTTGTGGAGCAACGTTGCATGTTGTTACAAAGCTTAGCGTCGTATGCCTATATGCGTCACAACAATGTTACTGCATATATGAATCTTCCAAAAACCTACTCTTCTCCTCTACCCATCTCTAGGGAAAAGAAAAAGGATCGTATGGACAAGGCGGAATACCTGACAAACCCTGAACATCGCACATTTTACTCCGACTTTCCAACTGTGTAAAAAGTTCATCAAATTATTACACTTTTATTAGTGAATAAACATAACATTTTTCCGTCGGTTTGTGTTCAGTTTCATTCAGACATGTTTGTATTCAGTTACCTATACATAAAAAAATTAATTAATTAATAACAATGAAAAGGTTATATTGCATTCTGAAAGTAAAAGTTAAAAAAAAACTACACAGATCTTATGGAACAACGTTCAATGTTTGCGAGATGAGAGAGTCTGAATGGAGGGAATTTTCATTAATCACAGCGTTCCTGAAAAGTAGCGTTTTTTAACATTGAACATTGCTGCAGCCACCTATTCAATTATCGAAATCAATCATGTATCATTTGTTCCTATCATCCATAATTTGTTGAATTTTACATTTGAACTCTGGTTCTGTATTGACGCTGCTCTCATTGCATGCGAAGCAATCAATACTGTTTGTTCTGATGGTGGTATCAGTTGCTGACGTGGTTAAAATTAAAGTGATTACCTCGGTGTTGTTTCATAGTTAGTATTTGGGCCGGACCCCAAGGTTCAATAGAAGAGCTCACTTTTAACAAAAAATTATTCTAGAATGTTACGTGTTCATGTTCATGTTATTTCTCTTCAACCATGTTTATCATGATTTCGATTTTAAGTCACTAAAACGATAACAACTCTTTTAAACTATCACTTTTGAGGACACCATTGGAAAGAGCATTAAATTTCCTACCTCTTTACAGTAAAATAAGAAAATGTCATCCTGACTTGGAAAGTGAAACACTATTCTAAAGCTCAAATTTTTAGAGTTCTTGACAACAAATTTTCTTTATTTTTATCTTGCTCATAACAAACATGTTTGGTGACACCCACTCCCCAGGAAAAATAACCCCTACCATCTTAACTATTTGACGGTATGAGCAACAACAAAAAATATTTTTTCAGAAAATCAAGTTTGAATGCTGTAAAATGAGGTTTATGTTATAAAACAGACGTTTTTAATTAGAGTGGGGGATTTTCAGACCTCAAAAAAGTCCTAGAGCCATTTTTCGTCCAAAATGACCTCTCGACTGAATTACTGGATTTTTGGCCATTAGATTTGTTACACACTGTATTTTAATTAAGATAGAATTGCCACAGGTTCATAGTTCGATCTACTCAAGTTTCACCGATTGTAGTTTTAATAAGGCACGTTCGTTAAATTTGGAATAGATCTCGGTCCGTGCTGGCGATTATGCTAAACCAGTTGATTTTCCATTCTAGAACCCATTTCGTGAATACAAAAGGAAACTAAGCTATAGAATTTCTTTTTTCTTCCGTAGAGAAAACGGAAAGAGGGCTATAAGATTGAGAAGGATAAACGTGATGGCGGAGAGGTGATGGAGGAGAAGGGAAGGGGAGGGGCGAAGTTTTTCGGGAGTTGGTTTAAAGTAGGGCATTACCATTCGGATCGATTTCATTTAATCTGATTACATTAACCGGCGCCGTTTTCTTCCCCTTGGATTTCTCAAGGAGGAATCAGACCATGAAGATCCGTTTACCGCAAAGAGCTTCGCACGCGAGCTCTTACGCAACTAAAATCCGAACGCCGGTAATGTGCGAACAACAATTATTGGATCGTGTTGTTCCACCGGAGGCATCAGGACGGTTTAAATACAAGTAAACAGGAATCAACAAACCAATATAGATATTCAGGTGTTACGGCCGCAAAAACATTGATACTGCTGAATGAGTTCGAACTCGTGTCCTTACTACTAAGGGGAAAATACTCTTTTGTGGCAGCACTCTAACGGATTGAGCTTTGAGGCCGATTCAATCAAACCTCTTCAAATATGGGTTACACTCCTTGAACACAACACAGGAGCATAAGTAGACTTTTTGCTCTGCTGGGACAACGATAATTTTACGTGACCGATGTATTGAAAAACAATCGGGAACAAAATAGAGGTAAATGCTACGTTACAATTTTTATAAAATGTAATGAACTGAGATCAACCTGAAAATTATTATTACATCTACAACAAAGGTCTCGATTTTCCTCAGAAAAGTGTCTCGACGTTGACGTGACGTTTCTTCACGTGAACCAACTTTTCGTGTTCATTCTATAGGTATAGTCCGTGGAGGATGGCTTCTGATTTGGTTGACCTCAACCATGTTTTAACCCTTTTCAATGAGCTGAATCAAAAAAGAGAAGAAAATCACGAAAAACCATATTATTCGTAACATAATAATATTATGTTTGAAATGGACTGACCGAAATTCTTATTTGTAGAAGTTGTACCTCCATATATATAATATGTAGATGTTGCGGACCAGTTTTGGAGGTACAACTTCTACAAATAAGAATTTCGGTCCGTCCATTTCAAACTTTATTGTAAGCTAATTTGAATGAAGAGGCCACATAGAAATGAATTGACAACTCATATGTATTTGATCTCAACAAACCTTGTGCCTCTGTCTGAAGATGACAACCTAAGTCTAGCCAAGAGCTCAAAATCAAGTTTTTAAATAAGGTACAAAACCATCTTATTTACCACAAAGTTGTTAATAACATTATAAATGAATAAAATGTATGCCTAAACGGGCTGCCGATGTGCAGATTGCATTGATGTAGATCACAGATCAACGTTATGCAGAGTGAATACCCAGTTATTTACGGTACTTAATTCACCGGTTTTCTTCATGACTTTCCTTCTCTTGTTCATTCAACTTTACTCTTTACTGTCCAAACGCAGTTGACCTGTTCACTCGACAGAACATATATTTCTGCGGTTTCTCTCCGGCTTTTTGCACGACTCGGCCCTCAAGATAAAACGACCACTTCCCCCCATCAACGACTCCGGTATCTTGTTACCACCCTCGTCTCGCAGTTAGAGATAACTTAACCACGATAATTATCAGCGATATCTCCAATAACAGCGTGCAGACACCCGTGTGAGTTTCGCGATAAACACTTTGAGGCTCATGTAAAAACCGCGCTTGCTCTCCTCGAGGGAGAAGGTACCTCAAGCTGTCTTGTAACTTGACTCTCCGGCACAACAGCGGTCCCTCATCCCCGTCTTTCCTGTAGCTTCCTCCACGGGTGGGGTCTTGCAGGTATCGGTGGCGTCTCCAAGCTCAACCAGCCTGTCTTCAGATCGCTTCCCTCCCGTGCCAAGGTTGAGGTCAGCCTGAAGACGCGAAGCCTTTCCAACGCCAGTTTTCAATGCGTTAGATCCCGAAGCCTCAAGTCTCAAGTGTCTGCGGGTCTGGCCTTTTTTGTTACCCCTATCTTGAAATATTCCTTTTTTCGTGTTTAGATGCATCTTCTCTCGCTGCACCACCCAGCTGGCTCATAGCGTCAAAACCTTTCGTAAAGCCCGTTGAATTACTGCATTTATGGTCGCCAAACGCAATTTGTCACAGGGTCGATAACATTTATCACAACAGTGACGATTCTTCTTGAAACATATTCTATTTCGAATTGAGAGAAATTAGCAGTTTAAAAAACAAAACAACAGTCTGGCATAGTTCGTTCTTTGGTATCAACATCCCCCCCCCTCCATTACCCTCTTTATGACGCCACTAAATTTTTGGTACAATCACAAAAAATACCAACTGCAAATATTTGACATCTGAGAGCAGCACAGACTCGTCAAAAGCCTCAACTACGAGTTCCGCTAATACTCAACACACACATTTGAAAGAGGTTTTCGTTTAATCTTCGTTTCGATCAATTCCGGATGGTCTTCCTCTCCCATGTACCCTTTTCAGCTTCAATACTATCGACTTCACCGATGGAATACCCATTATTGGGTCACCGAACAAGTTTTCAGCCTGACATCGAGTGTCAAGTTCCCATTAGTGAGTCTTTCCTACTCCATAGCCCTGTGCCAGAACCTCTGCCCTTTGCGTTCTTTGAACCCCTCCAGGATATCCGCTACTTGCAATCGAATAATGTCACAATACAAAAATCATATCAAACTGTGACATCAAATTCAGCAACAAAACTCTGAGGACCATCCTACTCTGCTTCTCATCGCTACCTTAACAATAAGCGTGTCTCTTAACAAACTCATTCTTACGTTCGAATTTTGGTTTATTATTCAATAATCGCTCTTGAAAAAAAATTCTAACTCCCCCTGAAAATTTCATGGTTTACAGTTCAAAGGGTGTAGAATCCGAATCTGCAATAAAAATGTTTGCGTCCGTCCGCCGTACACCGTACACACGGCTGAAGCAAAGAGGCTGGAATTTTTAAGAAAAACGCATGTTGGTCCGGCGACGCTCCAATTCTTGAGCCAGCTCTCTCACTTAATTCAAAGTGCCCTTTAAGGGTTGTCAAAGTTTTGTAAAATCCCTAAAAACCTCAAAAAAAGTCAAAGCGGCCTAAATTTGTACTCTTTTTGAAGAACACTCCACGAGGAATCGAATGAGTCCCTCCTCAGGTCTGTAGCTCAAACCATTCCCGATCTATGGCCCGATTTATGGTGCCAACATTCGCGTTATTTTGGTTTATTATTGTTTTTGTGTTGATATCAGTAACCTAGTGACGTAGTGATGTAGTAATGTGGATACTGAAGTGAACTCCTAAAAGGCTTTGTAGCCGATACACGGGTTAAAAAATTCTGATAATTTTCAGGAAAATCAGAAAATCTGAAAATTTCAGGAAAACGCTGCAAATTCTTTCACTGGGGTTTATTCTTCAATTGGCTTGCGTTCATGATTTGAATTTCTACTAAGCTTTGGAGTGTGCGTGTTTCACAGGTGATAGAGCGATTATTGAATTTCAGGAGATATGCATAGAGCACGTAAATCTGTTCTCAACCAAAATACCTATTTGGATTGTTCAGTTGATTATATTTGAGTGCCTCCTGAAATTCAATAATCACTGTATCACCTGTGAAACAAGCACACCCAAAGCTTAGTAAAATTCAAATCATGAATCATTGAATAATAAACCCCAGTGAAAGAATTTGCAGCGTTTTTTAATTTTACTGCGAAACAACTAATTAATGTTCGTATTTTATATTTCCCAGGAATCGTTTCTTAATGTCTGATTTACCATGATGATACATTTTTTTAAATTGTTATTGTAAATTGTTTTGTGCTAATGCAATAGCCCAATTTTCCACGCAAATTCACTAAAATGAAAAAAGAGCGGTGTAACTTTTGTTTCTAATATTCATAACAGTGATTCCCGCATTTGTTGTGCCTGACGTTTTTTCCGGACCAAGTTTCTCTTCACCAGCCGAGCGCCGGCTTTTTGAAAAGTCATTGAAATGTTTCGAGGGTTGTCCCGGAATTAGCTCGCTCACCGGAAATCTCTCGGAACTGAAAAACGTCGACCTGAGGGCCTCCGCTTCTCTCGTTCATTCATATTCATGGAGTTGACCGCCGACCTCTGTTTTTTTTCCAATTCGGTCGGACTAAATTCAATACAATATTCATCATTTTGAAAGCCCGCTGCGTCTCGCGGAGTAATTCCTCTAACTTGTAGGGCCACGGCGAAATTTGTAACTTTCAACGGATTTCCCTCTTTCGTGAAACAATAATGAGGAGTGTTCTCAACTTCAAGCCTTCTCCACACCCAAGTGCCTACTTTGCCGACACTGGATTGATGAGCTAAAATGTTTACACATGCGGGTTATTACTTATAATACATTTCCTGCTAAATATCAACCTACTCATCCTTTACTTATTCTGATTTACGTGAATTCTTGTATAAAAAGAACAACACATTTTCTATGAAAAGGTATAAAAAGTGCTCAGTCCATAATGGTTTCCTATTAAGCGAAACCGCCCTTTAGACAAACTACACGAAACCCAGAAAACTGGGAGTAACTGTAAATTACAACTGCTTGAGTTACTTCCTGAAGACTGGAGATCGCTAATTCATTCTTTCTAATTTTGACAAATAGTGTAAAATATCAATAAATCTATTAGAAATAGCTTATCTCAAGCTTACATTATGTAAAAAGGTAACAAAATCGGAATTTTATAGATACTTTATTTACGAACAGTATCATCAGGTTAGGTCCAGCCGATTCGGCACAATTCAATGATAAAAAGTAGTTATGGCTCAAAGCTGAAGGACGGGTGACCAACAACGTCCATGTTATCTCAAATAGGGCAATTGAAAAAATAAATTACATTAAATAATTCATGGATATCCATTTTTATAGGTTTGCTAATGAATTGAAGCATAAAACATAATGAAAACAATAAGTTCAAGTCACAAAACACATAGATTTGTCGGTATTGTATTGTAGGCACATCCTACTCTTGGAAATTTAGGTTTTCTGCTTTTTCGAGGAGCTCGGAAAAGCGTAATCAAAACTGACACCGCGTTTCAACAGACTACAACTAGAAAAGAAATCCATTCATATCACTGAAGCTGTTTTTATTATTATTGATTTGAAATACAAGTAACAATTATATACTGAATTAAGCTAGAATACCTAAATGAAATTTAATAGATTATATAGAATTTATTGTTTGATTACGATTAAACTCATTGCTCCTTTAGAAAATGCATTGAATGTGTCAAACATAAATACAAATGATTGTAAAACGTCAAAAGCAAATCAGTTACAATCACTTATACTATGTAAGTAGTAAGCTAACATGTAAATTGGCCCAGCTTATAACAGTTATGTATTATGAAGGCATTTGTGAATGGAGGTCTAAGTATCAACTTTCAGAACCAATAGAGCTATTGCAATGGCTCTAAAAATTACAAAATAAAATTGTTTAAAAACCTGCTTGACCGAATTCTGTTTTGAGGCATTCTGACCACAAATCATCGAGGTTTCATTGTTTTGCTGAAGGTTTTAAGTTGAAAAATTACAATAAAACGCTGCAGATGTTCGCTTTAAACGAGAAAATGAAAAAATTGGAATTAAAAAAATCGAATTTCAATTTCAACATGTTCACCCTTAATGTGAAAGTTTTTATATCAGATGCTCGGGACTGGTCTGGGATCGACCCTAACCGATATGGCAATCAATAGTAATTGAAAACGACACCCCATTAGTCCAAGTCAACAACAATCTAAAAAAAAAAAATATTTTTTTGTCGCGTTTTTGACCTACAACATCTTTGAAAGCAATAGGGCTTTGTAGAAATTACGACCTACTAGACCCCAATTTTAGTTCATGTGCGAAAGAACGGATTTTTTACATCAATTCTAAGGTATTACGCCATATATGGCGAAGAATGGTACTTCAAAAGGGAAAATTAAAAAAATGTCCCTTATAACTGACTTATTTTTCTTTAAAAAAAATAAAAAAAAAAAAAAAAAAAAAAAAAAAAAACACCGTAAACGTAATCTAGAGGTCTAAATGATTAAGCAATGAAACACTAATTAACATTGGAGGATGTTTCAATCATGTAGTGCAGTTTTGAAACCAGTTTCTAAATCAACGTTAAAACATCGTTTTACGGTAGGTGAGACGATTTAAATTTCTCTCCAGATCATTAATTACCTAAGTGATTCTATTGTGCTGCGATTATAAATTAAACCCGTTTGATTTATTTACACATTTACGAAGGCGAACTCTGGAACAACTACTATATAACACAAATTATAGCCCGTAAGTCGTAATTCGTCGAAGGTTCTAATTAAAGCTCTGGTGAAAGTTTAAAGGTTCATCTTTGGTAAAGGATAACAAAATAAAGGCAGAAAGAAAAAATATATATCAACGGTAAATCATTCAGATAGCCAACTTCAATTTACCCGTGAAGTAATCGTCGGTATTAATAGTTGCGAGAGGTTATTAAGGGAATCGCAATTAAGTCGGCCGTTTTTCTCATGTAGGTTGTAGGTAGGTACGTACTAATTGGCGTCTTGACATTCACTCCTGGCTCTAAAAAATTACGGCGGGCTGTAAGTCGAGCTGATGAGGGTGAGATGAGAGCGGGAATTGTCGGCTCTCGTGTTGTAAATCGCTCACAAAAATCGTTGATTATCCCATCTGTATTTGCTTTGCCTGAAGCTCTTCAAATGGGCTTTCGAGGAGGACTTCCTGTACTCAGTGACTAACTGAATTGAAGAAATGAATCCATTTGGAAGAGAAATGCTTATTATCATCATTTCTATATTACGTATCTATTTTGCATTCTTATTCATCTATATGCAAGAGAGCGAAGCCCAATACTACATTGTCATGTATAGAATAATACTACATAGGTGAGGCAAACGAGAAAATCGGCTTGTATTCGGTTCTAACAGAGTCGAGCAGATCCAGCGTCCATTTCTTCGTTTTGTGGTCGATGAACATGGTGTATGGTTATCTGGTCTGATTTTGACCACAATTATGCGTCGGTTAGTTGTAAATCGGCTCCTCGCAGCTATAGCTATTGCACCTTTTTGTTTACCTTCTCAGGTCATTCATTGATCGTCCTGGCCTGCCACACCTGATTGACATACATACACCCCAATATCAATCTCGTTCCTCTAACATTTTTTCCTTCAGACAACCACAACCAATTATTCTTTCAACAATCCCCTACCTCGCGCACTTACCTCTGTCTTGTCGCATCTAGTAAAGATATTGATTTCTTGTTTAGTACCATGACACAGTTGAAAATGTTATAAAGTAGCTATTCCCTATAATTTTCCTTTTTATCTGACTCTAATTACTATATTGAAATAGTATTTTGATTTCTTCATGTTCTCCTTCGTAAATTGTATTGTTTAGTATTTACCTTCTTTTTCATCTTCTGTCAGTGTTTTTGTAATTTTATATTTTATTCACCGATTGACAGTTCTTAACCTTTTCATGTAACTGGGCTACAAGCCTACAAGACTACGAGAAAATTTACAAATCTGGGATCTTCTCAATCGCAGATTCATGAAACGTCGTCTTCTGCCCAATGGCCAATAGTACAGATGTTATTGGGAGAAAACGGGTTTCAAAGAGGCTTGTGGAACGAGAAACAGGAAGGGGTCACTGAAATTCAAATGATGATAGGGAGTCGAGTATGGTCAAGGTTGTTCGATGGAAAAATTTCAAGTAGCTCAAATACCGCCTGATTTCGGGGGGCGGTGTGCAACATTTTCCATCCAAGAACTCAAAATCGACTGCACCGTGTGGAATACTCAATATGTAGGCTATGCATTGGAGAAGGTTGCGGCGGACTCAGAACTCGACATTGGATCGATCACTTCTCTCTTAAACGTACTTAAATTAAGAGCCACTTAATTTAAGCCCGAGTCAGAGTTCAAAACGCTTCAGCTCCCTCCAGAATCGAAGTCTTCATCGTACGGAAATCCTCTCACCATGATTCACCGCAAGTGTTTGGATATCGCTATGCCTGTGGATTTCGGGTTCATAAAATTGCATCATTTGGGTTTAGCAATGAACTATCAGGAAGATACGGAAGAAATAGAAATCTGGAAGCACGAGTTCTGTGAATGAATACTTGATCGCCCAAATTTCAACGACAGCACGTTCAAATTTGATAAGTATCTCTACGACAATTATGTGGCTTCCCAGGCGAAGGTCCCTCTCCTATGTGGGCATTTCGAACGAGCGATGCGTAATTATAAGGATTGCTGGAGTGATATTCGAACAATTAAAAAGATGGGATGAAATGGGTTACGTTAGTGTACTGCTACATATGCATTTAGTTATTTCGATATCTCCTCATCCTCTTTAACATCGAAGCATCGATAAAAGCACTAACGGCTGCATGCCTCAGCATAACCTCAACCAAGGCTAGCCAAATATAACCGGTATCGCCTGGAGTGGAGTGGGGCATAGAGGTATAACTTGTAACGAACAGGCAGCCGATCTTGCTGAAAGGGGCTCCCAGACCCCATTCATGAGGCCCGAACCAGCAGAGCCAAAAACCACCTTCAGAACCATGTCGGTCCATCAGAAAACCACGAGAAGATAGTAAAATATCGAAGGACAGGTCCAAAGTAAACGATTGGTGGGGAAACCTACACCGGCTTTGCACCCCTGCGATTCAATCCACATCGCAAAGGGGTGGAACTTCAATCCTATGCGGACTACGGGAGGAGACCGATGATACGACATGCTGCTTAGTCTTCAAGTGCCCCGCACTTACCCATCACAGATGTGAATTCTTTGGAGCCCAAATCCAAATGAGGTCTATTCAAACCGTACTATCAATCAAGAGCTTCACACCCCATCTCAACGGCTGAGTCTCTTCGATTAAATGAAAAACTCAGAGAACAGTACAATAAGCCATCAGGCTTGAGGCCTAAAGGCTCAAAATCAATGCCCTAACATTTTCTTCCATGTCTACATTTAGAGACTAAATCTACTTATGTATTTATTTCTTTCGATAATTCCAAGCTGTAATTATGTCTGTCCTACTTGATCATTATTTCCTAACAAGAAAATGGTTGTGGTCACGTTCGTGGATGGCGGTCTCTCCAAAACTATCGACTTGAATGCCAAGAATTCAAAAATGTTTACGGTATCCACTATAAATCAATGAACGCGTTCCCGAATCCGATACTTTCAATTTCAACTTCGAAGTTTCGATTTATTGCTTACGACACCCAGCTGACATTTCACCGTCCCCCACCTCGGTCATCTTACGCACCCAACAATTGGTTCCTCTTGACCTCGTAAACTCTAAAAATAGAGTTGAAAAAAACACCACCATTGGACTTGAACCATAAATTATAGTGAAGGGGTCCCATGTAAACAGTTAGCGGGGATGGGGGAAGATAGGGACGCTACAAATTGTAACCTGCTAAGCCCCTTTAGATTTGTAGCCCCTGAGCCGCCTGGGCGGTAAATATAGTCCGAAGAACAAGATCGACGGTGAAATGGCCCGATCGGTTCTGCGCGAACCGGATTTTAAGGTACGGGGCCCGATCGCTGAATCATTTCCGATCGCTTTTCCGGGGAAATGACAAAAATTAAAAACGAACGCCGTAAATTACTTTACTGTAAATTATTTGTCTACTAGATAACCCTCTGCGTAAATCGCTTATCAATATTTACTAGACTTAATCTGTGGTCCTTCTAAGAGCTGTAATTGTATTCTAGATGCCTTAACAAATTGTATTCTAATGTCCCTTTACATTTCAGCATAGATCGATTTTGGGGAGTTAGCCTCAGGTGTCGTTCAGCTGATCAGTATGTCTCCGTACCTTGTAATTAACTTCTAGAATGAGTTCGTCATTATAATTATTATAGTTCCTTGAGCACCTAGCTTTACTAGTCCCTTTCTACGAAACAAAAGAAGATATTAAATTATCTACACTGGTGCAATATGCTGTACGTAACACCAAGTAGAAATCCTGGAAAAGAACCACTGAAATTTAGCGAGATAAAATGAAACACCTATCCACTCTTCACTTTTCCGCGAATGTATAACATATGTCATGAAAAACTCGATCGGAGAAAGCGATATGAGTAGGACATTCGTACAGTATTCAACGTGCTCCGGGTCTGTCGCCAGTCATTTTTATAGCATCCTCTCTTGCGTTTTGAGATAGCCCTGCGACATGTATGGGAACAGCGGCCGAAGTGGCCTCATTCGATTTACGGCATTAATTTCTGTCAGAATCAAACAAAAAAATTAATCTCTCAAGACGAAAGTTTCTAGGATTTCGATTTTTTAATATTTTAACCCTTGCATTAACCCCTAGGGTTGATTGAGAGCAATGTTGGTATCGGAGGATCATAGTCGATCCATACTTGATTTTTTATTCAAGTTTCGTTAAGTTTGGTTCAGTAGTTTCCAAGAACAGCGGCGAACGGCGGACAGGAATGTTCCTCAGGTTTTTCATTAGATTCCTGAATTTTATGCATCTTGAAACGTAAAAAAAACAATTTTTGATGCGTTGAACTTGTTTTTTTTTTTTTTTTTTCATGAACGGTTACAATGATCCATTATTGAAAATAACAAACCAAAAAGCAATACACGACAGAATAAATACCTAGTGACCAACAATAATGCGAAGGAATCGATCAATATCCTAAATTATGTTCCACTTATGAATGCGCTCCCTGTAAGGTTAAGTAGCGGAATACTGCCACAAACATTAGACACGATTTCACAAACAAGCACTCCCAACAACGACTGACTTATAGAATCGCCTCCTTTTAGTAGTATATCATTGAAATGAATGCAAGGAGCGTTGGGAGCGGTTGAATCTGATCCAATTATTGATCCTGATCCATCTGTTTCCAACATTTAATTTATACGCGTCTTTCGGTTCCTTGGCAAAATCGTTTTTTCCAGACGATTTAATTTTCGTTTATTCCTCGGAACATAAATGAATGATTTGTAATTGTTTATATTTGGAGCAATGTAATTTGGACCGATTTTACTGTTTGTGGAAGAATATTACGTTCCCTTAGTGGAGTTATAAGATCACCAGCCTGATTGAGAAACTATATTTTGGGAAGGAGATAGATTTATTGAGATCACTCTATTATGTCATCAACATATAAAAACGCCACTGTTGAAAATTACTCGACAAATGAATAATAATTACTACTATACTACTATTATTACTACTATTTCTAAAATCCATTTAAAATACAAAAAAATGCGTAAATTTCAATTGCCTGTGGACTTGGTATGACGAAACTTTCTAGTTCTTCTTTTTAGTAGTTGAAAAGATTTTCTTCTTCAAAACGAACCTTCTTTATTTTGAGCAAAATTCGTTCAAATGGGTTTGTTGAAGTGTCAATTTGGATACGTGAAGTGCATTTCTATATTTTGACCTTTCTCAAATCTTTTATCACAGGAGAGATAAGGGCTCCATGTAGAAAATTTTAGATTTTGAGATATTTTTGTATTTAATTTGTATTTATTGATATACGTGTTCTAGCTCACAATCATTGGTTCTAGCGAATTCTTCGAATAGTCGAGTTCAGTCCTTAAGTCTTTCGTTGAACTTGAACATAATAAAACATAAATAGCCCAACTCGGGGTTTATTTTAATTGGCATATTTATCCTGTAGGTACTAGAAGTTGGAAGAGGATCGCGGTAACGAAGATGGATGACTGTTGAGGGCCAGATCCGATGCCCGAAGGATCAGAGAGTTTCCTTGTGTATCTTGGCAACATCAATGAGAGGTCCGGATTACTAATTCTCAGCGGGATACCGACTCTTCCCCGTAAACTAGGAAATGGAGAAGGATGTTTTAAGTAGGCTGGCATATTATCTTCTCCCGGATTGAGACTTGAACACTATGAATTTCGATTAAAAATTCATTCAAAGTCGATAATTATAAACTCAGTATACGAAGAATTAGTTATTACAAATTGTGGGGAACTCTTTTAGCATAAATTGTTCAGACTTGAAAAAAAATTATTAAAAATGCCGAAAAAAACGTCAAAAAACTGGAGGATATTACTCACAAAAGTATAATGACCACTGAAGACGGAAATACGAAGTCCTTGTAGCAAAGTGAAAATACTATAGAAAAGGACCGGTTAATTTTTGGTTTATTATTCGATAATAAACCATTGTAATCGCTCTGGAAATAAAAAAAAAATTCTAACCCCCCTGAAAATTTCATGGTTTACGTTTCAAAGGTAACGTAATCTGCAATAAAAAATTTCCGTCCGTCCGCCGTACGCACGATATCTCCCTAACGGCTGGAGCAAAAGATCTGAAATTTTCAGGAAAAATCCATCTAGGTCTGACGACGCCCCAATTCTTGAGCCAGCTCTCTCACTCAATTTAAAGTGCCCTTTAAGGGCTTTCAAAGTTTTGTAAAATCCCTAAAAACCTCAAAACAAGTCGAATTGGCCTAAATATTTACCTATTTGAAGAACATACCTTTAGGAATCGAATGAGACCCTCCCCACGTCCGTAGGTCAAACCATTCCCGATGTATGGCCCGATTTATGGTGCCAACATTTGCGTTTTTTGGTTTATTATTGTTTGTGTGTAACCTAGTGATGCCGATAGCGTCGAGTTGTAGTGAATGTGGATACTGGAGTGATAGAAGATGTTGATACTTGTAGTTTATAGCCGATACACGGGTTGAAGCATTCTGATATGCATGAAACGCTGATGATATAGGTAAATATTATTCAATATCATTAGCGGGGTAAATAAGTATTTTTTCTCTGGGGTTTATTATTCAATTGCCTTGCGTTCATGATTTGAATTTCTACTAAGCTTCGGAGTGTGCGTGTTTCACAGGTGATAGGGCGATTATTGAATTTCAGGAGATATGCATAGAGCACGTCTGTTCTCAACCAAAATACGTATTTGGATTGATCAGTTGATGATATTTGTGTGCCTCCTCTACATCATTCTACCTTTGGCTATATCGTTTAAATTTGGATTTGGGGAAATTTTAACGCAATACGAGTGCTAAAGGACTTGATAAATTATAGATGTTTTTATTGTGGGGGGGTATTGAGGTTCAATAAAAAAACGCTGCAAATTCTGTCACTGGGGTTTATTATTCAATTGGCTTGCGTTCATTATTTGAGTTTCTACTAATCTTTGGAGTGTGCGTGTTTCACAGGGTAGAGCGATTATTGAATTTCAGGAAGCACACAAATATGATCAACTGATCAATCCAAATAGGTATTTTGGTTGAGAACAGATTTACGTGCTCCATGCGTATCTCCTGAAATTCAATAATCGCTCTATCCTGTGAAACACGGACACTCCAAAGCTTAGTAGAAATTCAAATAATTAACGCAAGCCAATTGAATAATAAACCCCAGTGAAAGAATTTGCAGCGTTTTTGATAGCTCGCACCGTATGGCTGTAATTCCTCAATGGGCCCATACAGATGGGACACCCTGTATTTTAACAGGCTAGATATGACTTTGACGTGTAAAAGTCAACTACGATGTATAGAGACACAGTGATCTGCTGAAAGGCCCTTGTGGCTAATTTCATGAATAACGTTTTAAATATATATTTTATTTATTTATTTATTTATTTATTTATTTGGCAAAAAATATAAAACTTTGGATACATCTACAAAATGAGAAAAGAAAATGTGCATTAGTAAAGTAAGAATTAAATAAAGAACTAAATTTTAAATTTTAATTTTTTTTATTTACGGACAAGTGAAGCATAGGTAAATTGGGTATGAACGGAGCTCTTTCAATGGCCCCTAGAATTCAATTACATGACAGAGAGACGCGAGGGACAGACATTAAATTATGAGCCACCGGCTACACTGATATCCATAGATCAGTGAAGGGTTATTCTAATACAGTAATAATTAACCTCTGTATAATAATTTTTAGTGTTTTTAACTGATGTTTGAGCACATGTGGCTATTTGTTTACTTTCGGAGAGTTAGGTTAGTGTTTGATTTTATGTCGACGAGACTTTGTTCTCTGTCATCAGCAACTTTTTAGGTCGTCCAAATTACCACAGGATTTTTCAAAACGCTTTTTTTGACGAAAAAAATATTTATTATTACTTTCGTTGCAGTTTCAATGTCACAATTATCGGAATTTCCTATCCTATGATCTATAACTCTTATTAAGTTTAAAAAAAAAAAAACTCTGCAAATTCTTTCACTGGGGTTTATTATTCAATTTCATTCATTTGGCTTGTATTCATAATTTGAATTTCCACTAAGCTTTGGAACGTGTATGTTTCAGGAGATTTGAATTTGAATTTCAGGAGATATGCATAGAGCACGTAAACCGGTCTTCATCCAGTAATACCTGTTTGGATTGATCTGTTGATCATATTTGTGTGCCTCCTGAAATTCAATAATCGCTCTATCACCTGCGAAACACGCACAGTCAATTCAAATCATGAATAAAATTGAATAATAAACCCCAGTGAAAGGAATAGCTATAAACCCTTTTAGGAGTCCACTTCAGTATCCACATTCACTACATCACTAGGTTACTGCGATCAACAAAAAAATAAATAAATACAAAAAATAAAAATAAAATAAATAAATAAACCGCTGTTGTTTTTGATTTGATCGCAGTAACCTAGTGATGTAGTGAATGTGAGTGCAAATGTTGGCAGCATAAGATCATGCCATACATCGGGAATGGTTTGAGCTAAAGATTCGGGGAGGGGCTCATTCGATTTCTCATGGAAAGTTCCTAAAAAAAAAAGTCTATATTTAGGCCGCCTTGATTTTTTTTTGAGGTTTTTAGGGATTTTACAAAACTTTGACAACCCTTAAAGGGCACTTTAAATTAAGTGAGAGAGCTGGCTAAAGACTTGGGGCGTTGTGGGACCAATATTGAATTTTCCTGAAAATTTCAGATTTTTCGCTCCAGCCGTTTGGGAGAAAACGTGCGTACGGCGTACGGCGGAGATGTTCGCAAACAGGAACTTTCCTGTCCTCGCGGCGACCGCTTGCCAGCTCCTATCGGAGAGCGGGCGGTCTCGACCAGTCTTCTCCTGTCGTTCGGGCGTGGCCGTCACCTTCAGTCTACTCCGTTTCGTGTTCGGGTGTGGCCGTCTCCGGCAGTCTACTCCGTTTCGTGTTCGCGCAATACGTGTTTCATCTTCATCTTCCATCTATTCGGAACATGAATCTTCATGGATTGATACAATGGGAACATGCAAATACACTGGTAAGTACCAAGTATTTTCCTACAAAATATCTAATAAAAAATCATATAGGCCGAGATTAGGTAGGTGCCGCATGTTTAGGAAGTCCCGTGCAATGATTGATCAATAGATGGATAATAGATTATAATTGGTCTAGGAGAGGTTGTAGGACCAGCTAAGCCCAAGAGGAACAAATAGCATGATACAAAGCCGTTTCAGACTTTTCTCAGACCAAATTCGTGGAAAAAACCGCTAGGGCGATTATTGAATTTCAGGAGATACATGGAGCACGTAAATCTGTTCTCGACCAAAATACCTATTTGGATTGATCAGTTGATCATATTTGTGTGCCTCCTGAAATTCAATAATCGCCCTATCCTGTGAAACACGCAGACTCCAAAGCTTAGTAGAAATTCAAATCATGAACGCAAGCCGATTGAATAATAAACCCCAGTGAAAGAATTTGCAGCGTTTTTTATTGAACCTCAATACCCCCCCCCCCCCCCACAATAAAAACATCTATAATTTATCAAGTCCTTTGGCACTCGTATTGCGTTAAAACTTCCCCAAATCCAAATTTAAACAATGTAGCCAAAGGTAGCTATGCATATCTCCTGAAATTCAATGATCGCTCTATCACCTGTAAAACACGCACACTCCGCAGCTTAGTAAGATTCAAATCATGAACGCAAGCCAATTGAATAATAAACCCCAGTGAAAGAATACTTATTTACCCCAGTAATAATATTGAATAATAAACCCCAGTAATAATATTGAATAATATTTACCTATATATTATCAGAATGCTTCAACCCGTGTATCGGCTACTAACTACACTACAAGTACTCACATCGGCTATCAGTCTAGTATCCACATTCACTAGAATTCGACGCTATCGGCCGGACATCACTAGGTTACAAACAAATAATAATAAACGAAAAAACGCAAATGTTGGCACCATGAATCGGGCCATACATCTTGAATGGTTTGACCTACGGAAGGGCTCATTCGATTCCTAATGGTATGTTCTTCAAATAGGAAAATATTTAGGCCGATTCGACTAGTTTTGAGGTTTTCAGGGATTTTACAATTTTACAGGGATTTTAGTTTGTAAACTTTTACAGCCCTTAAAGGGCACTTCAAATTGAGTGAGGGAGCTGGCTCAAGAATCGGGGCGTCGTCGGACCAAGATGGATTTTTCCTGAGAATTTCAGATTTTTTGCTCCAGCCGTTTCGGAGTTATCGTGCGTACGGCGTACGGCGGACGGACGGAAAAATTGTTTATTGCAGATTCGAATTCTACACCCTTTGAAACGTAAATCATGAAATTTTCAGGGGGGGTTAGAATTTTTTTTCCAGAGCGATTACAATGGTTTATTATTGAATAATAAACCAAAATTAAGAATTACTTTACAAAAGATGGTCTACATTTCCACTTTTTCCCTGACGAGTGGATTCTCTGACCAATCCAATGTCGAGATGTGACGACCGACAGTTCCGAACACCGAAGACCATAATTGGTTCAGAATGGTCACTCTTGTTTTAAAATACTAGTCAGAACGTAGACCTTGAACTCGGCTCTCAAGAATTATCATTTTGTCCGCATTGCATTTTCCACGGTTGAGTCTCTAATTCGTCTTGTCTTATCTGTGGTGATTCGAGACTATCGTTTAATTGGGAGCTGAGCTCATCGACGTGCGCCTTCTTTCTCCTCCGATTGCACCGTACGATGCGGAGGGACACGAGTGCCAAGGCCTGCGGCCCCATTAGCGGGAGCCCTGCACTTTTGATTCGCTTGTCCTTCAAACGGCAAAACCCGTCGATGACAGCATCCTCTCCTAATGGCCCTCTCTCTCGGCGTTTCTATTGTCAACTGATTGCGAAGTGACGATTGAAGTACAAAACTGAGGTATTGCTAGTGTATCAATTCATCTCAATTGGAACAAATTGTACCAAAGGGTGGGCGCAGGTATTAGCTTCCAAATCGGTAGACGATTGCACGCGTAGGTATTCGGTAATGAGTAACGAATCTCGGTAATGAATCTCATAGGTAACATCTACACCTCGACATTCCCAGAAAGCTTCACCAAAATTTAATGAAATCTGTACCAAATTAA
Source organism: Creontiades dilutus (assembly GCA_031894815.1). NCBI lineage: Eukaryota > Metazoa > Arthropoda > Insecta > Hemiptera > Miridae > Creontiades > Creontiades dilutus. The sequence continues at coordinate 2,423,580 of JAVIWC010004007.1, forward strand.
CTTTGTTATATTGGTTTTCAAACACACACGCATCAAATATTGGCACTTCAAGTGAACTTTCGCACTTTTTCTTCGACCACTTCCTTGCTGAATTATTGTCACTATTCATCGAAATACAAATTTATCGTATTTTTACAGCAACTAAAACGTATTTTTCACTTATTTTATATCGAGTATTTTCCTCCGTGAGCATTAAATTTTGTGAAACTCGGATATCGGGATAATGAATTGAATATTTGATTTCATCCCTCTTACTTTAAATTTAATTCATGAGGGGGGAAAAAATTATGTCAAAAAAGAAGAAGAAAAAGGTAGTCTTGAAGTCAGGACCAACTAAGTTGTCCAACCCCAAGTGGGCTCCTTGAGCTGAAGAACGGATTTTTCACATGATTTATTAGGCCTTTTATTCCCTATATGGTGTATTGCGGGCGGATGTTTCAAATTTTGATTCTACGCTTCTCGAAATATCAAGTTTGAGAGGGGTTATAAAAAAGTTCGCTAAATGATCAGAAGGGCTTATTATTGAATATAGTAAAACCAATACGATTGAGGTATTTCTAAAATTCAGCGATATTGGATGGATAGGCATTGTTTTTTCATACGTACAACGTGGGTGCAGAAGTACGGCACAATTTGATAACTTATCCAAACCATCTGACGGATGGGAAACGAAAGTTGTTTGAATACTAAAACGTAAAATGTGAGTTTGAAATTTGATTTTTGCGAAAAAAATTGTCATTTTCCAAAAGTCAAAACATGACTTCCATTACTTCTAGGCAGACTGGGAAGCGATATTATCCAATATTTGGATAGGTTTTTATTGTGGTCGAACGTTCAACGTTTTCCAGTGCAATCTGTTTCATAAGTTCGAACCTAGTTTCGAATAATAGTTTTTAACCAGTTTCGATCCTCTACAGAAAACGGGAGGGGATTTGTGAAGATCAACGTTATAATAGTTAGCACTCGAATATAAACTTCAAACAGTAGTACTTGTGATGGTAACCATTTATGTCAGTGTCGAACCTAGGTGATTTTCGGTGCCCAAGGCTGTATTGAATCCAAGTGCTAAGGAGTAGCCGATTTTTTTACTATTTCAATACAAAACCTGAGTCATATACAGTCGAACATTCCAACATTCGAGGTAGGAAACCAGTAACTTTGCATGTTCGCTTTGGTAATCTATGGACCGTTTGTATTGTAGCCTGCGGTTCAAAACATCATAAGCCTCAGGAACTGGTTCAAATCGTGATGGATAAAACGGAACTTTTTCGCCAAATTACGACGTCAATAGTCTTAATGGGAGCTTGCAATCAAAATCGCTGAAATACCTCATTTAAGAAAATTTGCTCTACATGACTGTAACTTTTTTCAAATCACGAAATACTAGGTGCTAGACGCGTTCCAGTTCTAGGGACTTTCCCACTGTCACATGAGAACTTCCTTGACCGCAAACCTCCCTGAAATGACCTCTCACGAGCTGCCCCCTCCCCACAGCTGCTCCTTGTGCTAATAACATTTCAACCAGCCGTTCAGAGGGAACCTGCGATAAACTTCGATTTGACCGTAAATAAGTTTTAACGGGCTCGTACCTCATCTAGCATAAATTATCGTCGCGCTCCAGTCGGCGTTCTAGAAATTCCTACTTTTGAAAGAGAAATGGGTATTTACTAATTCATGGTCTTCTGTTCATGAACACAACAAAGTCCAAACAAGAATACTTCACCGCGCAAGAGAGCATAATGTAAAATTTAATAAAGACAATTTTAAATTTATATTTATTATTCAATAATAAACCATTGTAATCGCTCTTAAAAAAAAATGTCTAACCCTCCCCTGAAAATTTCAAGGTTTACGTTTCAAAGGGTGTAGAATCCGAATCTGCAATAAAAACGCAGCAAATTCTTCCATCGATTATTGAATTTCAGGAGATATACATAGAGCACGTAAATCTGTTCTCGACCAAAATACCTATTTGGATTGATCAGTTAATCATATTTGTGTGCCTCCTGAAATTCAATAATCGCTCTACCACCTGTGAAACACGGACACTCCAAAGCTTAGTAGAAATTCAAATCATGAACGCAAGCCAATTGAATAATAAACCCCAGTGAAAGAATTTGCAGCGTTTTTTATAAAAGAACTGATAGTTATAAAAGTAACTGATTATGGAGTTTTTCTTGATGACTCCAAAATATCTGCAATTCAAAATCTCTTCAGGATAAAAAGAGAATGCACTTATATAATTCTAATATTTAATTTAAAATTATTTCCAATTAGATATAAAAGTAATGACAATTATCTATTAATTATTGACAGTTATTCATATCGGATACTGATAATTAAGAATTAGTTCCGGTAAATATTGCAGACGGGAAAATATTGAAGTTGACGTTATTTCTGGTTTGGAAGCGTCTTACTTTGTCGTAAGGTACTGATATCTTGGCTGTCCGAGCGTATCCGTCATCACGGTGCCGCCTCTAATTTGATATGGAAGATTAAAAATAATATTTCTCTTACCGACGCGGCCGGAAGCGCACGCCGACTCCTGCCTTGTGATGGATAGATCCGGAGACCCCGTTTTTTGGCTTGAGGTCTGGACTCGTTGGCCACTATATTTATCATGGAAGCTGAGGGATTTCGTAGGAGCTTTTGATCTGAGTGGTGAGATGAGGAGCTGTCTCGTAATTAGAGAACTTAATGCGGCGTCCGAGGCAGGAGGGAGTCCAGGATGTCCAGCGGAGCTGTTCATGCGCGGTGAGTTCTCTAAATCTGCTCAATCTCTCAGTCATAAGCCTCAGATACCTACTGATATTGGGTGTTCGTATTCAGACAGCTGCCACTTATTCCCAAGACATCCAGCAAGCTTTCAGCGATAATACCAGCTTTGACTGGGATGATGAAGGGATTGACTTAGCAAAAAGTAGTAAACGACATATCCAGGGTGGCTTTTTACAGAATTGTGTGTCCTATTTTTTTACCCTGCATTCAACTAAGCCATTCTGAATTTTTTCGATATAGGTAAGTATAGTATTAATGCCCGTCAACTTCGTTTTTTTGCCAAATGGGAACCCCAATTTTTCATTTTAGATTAGGATTCTACGTGAAATTTAATGAAAATTTTACCTTTCAACGGTTTTTCCATCACTTGCAACCGTCTCATTGAGCACCAAAACATGCGCTACACCAACTTTTTGCCAAAATGAAAATGTACGAAGTAACCAAGTGTGGACACTGGCTTAATGAGCGCTCAAAGGTTCTCCCGTGATGTGATACATGATATTTTAGTAATTTTTTCGCTGAATCGCATGCTAATGTCCATTTCCTGATTTAACTACGTTTTGATCAAGTTATCGACGAAAAATCAAATTTTTTATGGGCACTTGTTCAGAAAATTCCCTTTCTCTTCCCCCTTAAAGGGATTCAGAACCTCTTTCCCAAATAAAGGGTCTTTTCGCATTAGACTTTCTAACCACAAGAAATTAAAAGTATAGTGGCTAGAGAAAGTAAACAATCTTCTGACCTCAGTTTTTACGGGCCGGTAAAACCCCTGGTGTAGACAAAAGGTCGAAGGAATACATTCAGATACTATTTAATGAAACGAGCTCATTCAATCGTAATCTGTATTAGTAGCAAACCTTGCTGCGTCTTCCCTTATAACTATATTCGAGAAAACAGAAGGGGAATTTACTGAAGACCTGTTGAAATAGATAGAATGGTTTTGCCCTTTTATAATGTGGTTTTCATTCTATAAAAGTTAATTTTTCTTAAGAATTCGATCAAAGTACTGTATTATCAGGAAACATATATTACCACGTGTTTCAGCTTAAGTTCATCTTTGAGCGAGTTAAAACTATCATAGCATTTCTCGTAGAATCCAGATTTCTATTTTTAACTTTCGTCAATAAACACAACATTTAATGGGCCAGTTGAATGAAGGACAAAGAATTCGAAACAGCTTTTGCGTTTTTCCAAACCTCCTAACAATGAGAATAAACATAAATTAAAATAAATGTCAATTGATTAGGAACCACCCTTTATATAATTTTGTGGGTATTTGGAAGCTACCCAGTATTTTGAACTTGAAACCCAATCGAGTAATTCTACTTTTTCCAAGCTTTTTTCGGTCAACCATGCTTTGTGTCTGCAGATATTCACTAAGTAGCCCTTAGCTTCACTTCAGCAGTGAAGTAGCAATTCACTTCATAATTCAAGTTCATTCACTAGATAATCGGTAAGTTATTAACTAGGTGGTTGATAAATTATTCATTACCTAGTCTTAGTCATTCACCAGCTAGTTTCCCAGCTCTTCGCTATTCAGTTTCATGATTGATTGCAGCTGATGTTCATTTTCAAAAATAATAAACCAAAAACAGTCTTCGTCAAGTTGCAATCCATTCCGAATCATTGCCTATGAGGCCAATCATTCCTAGCAAGAAAACCGCAGAAATCACTACTGTGGTTTTTAAACATGAGAAAGTACGGTGCTTGACATTTTGAAATAATTCTTTCTATTTCCATTACCTCTTAAAAGGGTCAACTATTTCCAATGACAGAGCAAAAACACCCAACACAACTGAACTTCTCATAGCAGGATAAAATTGGCGACATATTAATCCATGCAATCATGCAAATTATCCTTTGATCTGTCAGAATAAATCAAACATTAGATTTCCTTCTAATCAGGCCTACTTTATTCGAAGTTAATAACTCATCGTTTTGTCATATCCAAGAGGTTTATCACTTCGATAAAATACTTTAAAGTAAATAGTGTTTCGGTAATATTAAACTAACCAAGTATTTGATACATTAGTCCATTATATTTGTTTTCATTTGTTCCAGGTGAGCTGATTTCATTGATCCTGTACATTTTACCAAATGCAGATGACAGGTAAGAATTTTTCTTTATACATAGAAACCATTTTTTAATTAAACCCTATCCCTAAACAAGTTAATTGTTTCGATAGGTAAAAATGTATGGTACATAAGATCTGTACTCGGGGTAAAATCACGATGGATGGCAATTGTAAAGAAGAATTTATTTCTTTAGGGGCATGGTTACATGGACAGTAGGTACCTGACAAAGAATAATTCATAGAAAAACTAAACATACCTCTAAAGTAGAAATAAAAAATACGTGATGGCTCGAATAAAAATCTGAAAGTAGGTACATGAGTTGAAGTACACAACCATCTCTGTGAGGATTCTTGTATCAAATGATAAAAGGGAAACGAGGAAATGCGAACAGTTACAAGACAAGCTGCACTATGTACGGCGATAAGACAATTGTTGCTGTGTTATTAGGTAGCTGTCTAAAGTTCATTAAAATCGAACTTTACATGAACATTATATATTGACGAGTATATTGAATTCCTGTATAAATGTATAGTTTTAAAGGTGGGTCTACACGCTCATGCCATTTGACCGGCTTAGACAAGCCAGTTTGTGCAAATTGAACTGAACAACTCGGTGGTGTCCACACGTTCAGTTGTGCTTCAGGAAAAACGTGGGGCACATTTAAAAAAGTAAGTAGTCGAGAGTAAGTGGTGTAGAGTGAGTATTGTATCGCTGTTTTCTCGTTTCTTTTTTGTGTGTTGGAATAATCGCCTCTTCTTGAACCCCTCCAAGTGTTCTGTGATGACGTTCTACCGCTCTTCCCGTCCTCTCCTCTATGAATTTGTGCTCTGCGGTAACCGGCTGAGATTGTTGTCCTTGGGGTGTAGCTTGATCAGCAGCTTTCCTTTTCACGCCACAGTATTGGTGCAGCTGGTAGAGCAATGCCCTGGGCTTCGTTAAACGGAATACTCGGGAGTTCAATGACATCCAGGCATTCACTGTCCTGTATAAGGCACTGGTCCTGCCACTGTTGGAGTATGCCTCCCCCAGATGGTCGCCATCATACGCAGTCCACAAGGATACTCTGGAACGGGTCCAGCGTAAATTTCTTCGGTATATTGCCTTTAAGCTTGGGATCCCTCAGGATGAAGTTGATTATGCTGCCCTGATGGGCGTATGTCACCCTCTGCCCCTGGAGAGCCGACGACGTGTGGCAGACCTGGTATTTTTGCACAAGCTGTTGAATGGAGCAATAGTCTCGCCAGCACTACTCGGAGAGATAGGCCTCCTTGTGCCTCGTCTCTTCACTCGCAGCTTACCTCCGTTCTACGTGAGTTTTGCCCCCACAAATTAGCTTCAGGATCGCCCGCTGTGCCGCATTCCTCGTTTAGCAAACTGCCTCCTTCATCTACACCCTGAGTTGGACTTTTTCAACAGTTCTATTAGATTTTTGAAGTCGTTAATTATGTCTTCTCCAACATCTTGATTTTTGCAGTTATAATCCAACATCTACTTTCAAATCCTCACCCCTCAATCCCCGTTCTTATAAATAAATAGATAAGTGTGTGTTTTCGCTTGTTTTAAAAAATAATTGTTATCATGGATGAAGAGGAGGAGGGACAGCAGTTTGTTTTGTGAAGAAAAAATTGGCCTCACGAAAGAAAGGCCGGAAATGGAGCAAAAATTGGTTACTCGAGAGGGAAAGCCTCTCTCATATAAATTTAACGTCGGGATTGAGAGGAGAACCGAACGATTTCCGGGATTATTTGAGAATGGACGAGGCGACACACGATTGCGTGAGATTGCGGATGCGGCTTGAACCACGTCCATACGCTCAAACTTCACTCCTACCTGAAGCCGATTTTCTGTCCGAGACAGACTTTGTTCAAGCCAAATTTTCTGGCTTGCACAGACTGCGTCCATATGCACCGATATAACTGTACAAACTGGCTTGTGCAAGCCGGTTTGCACAAATGGCTTGAGCGTGTAAACCCACCTTAGAAATCAAAATCGACAGACCTATCTGCAAATAGAAACACAAGAATTCCCTGAGTGCGAGCATCGTGCGTACGTGTGTATTAACTCATTTTCACCTCGATAAATGGTCAAGTGGGCCGCGATTTCTCTCCCGCGAGAAAAGATATCTCTCACTGTAAACGTGAGCTTGTTAAAAAACAAGAAAAAATCATCGAGGATTTCATTGTAAGTCAACCCTAACAATCTTCCGGCAGAAGCGACTCCGGCAACTTTTAATTAGGGTCCCGGATTTCCCAGCTGAGGGAAAACGGGGGTGGAAATGTTGGGGAAATATCCCTTCACCTCGCTTTTCTTTTCAAAGTCCACTTCGCCTCCCCCACCTTCCCCACCACTCCCCTCTTACCACCCCTCCACTATCACCACCACCCACACAACGTTGGAGGAGGAAGTTGAGAATTATTTTCAGTGGCTGTTAACAATTAGGCAGTTCCCGGCTGAGGATCAGGAGTTTTTTTTGCTCTAATGGGCTTCGGAATTCCCGAGTTTTCATTGCTTTCAGTTATTTTACGTATTTATTTAATTGAAATTGTTTTCCTCTTTGGATAATTCTAACGAATTGTTATTCAGTCTGGAAGAAGGCTTACTGTATATTCATTGTACTGGGTTCTGTAGTTTCATTCCGAACTGACAACACCGTTTGCCTCGGTTTATTATTTTCAATAATGAACCTTTATAATCGACCTAGCAAAAAGAAGAGCAACCTCTTCGAAATTTGTTGCCTCACATTTCATGGTGTGTAGAATCCAAAAATAAAATTTTAACAATCGCCATTCCACCCTGTGTCGTCTGGATCTTTTCTGAATCCTTGACGAAACTCTCCGTCAACCTTAAAGGGTGAAATTAAAGCCCTGAAATATTAAAAAATCTGAATATTGAAAACTTTCCAAGTAACACTAATGTTTCTATATTCATTTTTGATGGACGTTTCTTTAAAAACTCCCCCCCCCCCCCGGACCGCTTTATGTTTATTCGTTCATTCTCTGTATGAGCTAGGACTTCGATAGAAAAAAAAGAACGTGGACACAAATGTGAATGTGCTCAGACTTGTCTAAAACCCCCAAGTATCATGTGATGCTCGAATCAGCTGGATATAATTACAGTCTAATATTGTTTCATAGAGTTCCTTTTGAACTCGACTTTTTCAAGAATTATTTTAAGTTTATAGATGTGGACAAGTGAAGCACAGTTATGTGTTTATTTTATCAGTTTTATGTTCGTGGATTTCTACGCCTCGTCCATACAGTTTATTGCGACATTGTAGGTATTTTAATATCAGCTTTAGTTTCGTTCAAAGGGCCTATTAAAGCTTGGTAATGACAGAATTACCGGAGTCAATGAGACATCTAAAGTCAATTACAAGGTATGGATACACAGTAATTAGGTGGAAGGGTACAGGCTGATTTTGTTCCCAATCGATCTACACAGTAATATAAATGGGCATCCTTTTACGGTATCCAAATTGGAATCACAAGATATGTACTTTTGTAGGTATGTACTTTTTATAGCATAGATTGGATTTACAAAGTATGGTGGCGGGAGGGGCGGAGTTTACATAATATCCCAGGGAGTACGAAGATACACATTGCCAATGATTCAAGTAAAATTATTAATCTAATGCAGAATTAGTGAACCTCTGTGTGATACTTTGCAGCGTTTTTCATACTGATACTGACCTGATTTCATTTTTGATCCAAATAGCTTATTCATTATTTAAACCCTTTCATTCTAAACTGATGAGTACGTGATTTACTTGATTGACAAATATGATCAACGCTCTGATAGACTGAACAACAACACAGAAGCGTCCTCAGATTTAATATTAACATGTGCTCCCCACTCGATAGGTTTTTTTCTCTTTTTTTCTTTTATAATAGTAGTATACGAATTACTAACTATGAATCTTGCACGATTATTTCTATCATTGTAATGACAACTATTCTTAAAATTCTGATGAGCCCTACACAGGTGAAACTAGTTGGCGATCAACACTTTAATGCGGACCTTGAGAGTATGACCCTCCCACCAGGCTGAATTTTTTTTTGGTGAGAGACTCCTAGTGGCTTCTAATTTCGATTAAAATTGTCAAATTCGTAAAATTTGTTATTTTCCAAGCAAATCGTTCCTCGCGTCATCCGCCTGGTAGGAATGAATTCTGCTCCTATACTCAACCCGCAAAACAGTACTTTTTATTCTTCTCATTCGAGCCATTTTCCTTATAGCTATGGGAACTCAACTGACTAGCATTTGAAAAGCATTTGTCTTGCCTCCTTTGTGATCTTCTGACCCCTGGTGATGATTGAGGGACCCCAGTGTTTCGGAGAGAGCCTACACTGCGGTAGACTACAGACCAACTTAAAATGATAGTGCATTGACTTGTAGGCGGTTTAAACAATACTGTGGTATGAAGCCACACCTTCTGATTCGAAATTCAAGAGCTAATGACAGATAGCTTCCAATAGCTTAAAACTTGTTAAGCATTGTCATGTATTGATTAAAAAAACACCTTAACCACTAATAAATCATTTGCGATAATAGCCAATCAAATTAGATACCTAACAAATACGATACAGCACGAAGGCAGAATTTTTCAATTGTTAAATTTGTTTTTTTGTTTGTTTGATTACTAATAAATTAATTTAACTGATGGTCCAATTAGTTTAATTGTACTACTATTACTACCTGAACAGTAAAGTTTTTCATATTCTTATTTCTGTAAATTTAAGTGATCAAACAGATAAAATAATACGTTTAGGACGTTTAGTTTGTCAATATAGAAAATATCTTATATCACAAGGTATCTGGGGGGGGGGGCTGACCACCATAATGTGTGTTCCACTTTGGGGTCATTACAAATATCTATGGTCATCTTGGTCTACTTGCCTGATCAAGTTACAGGAGGAATAATGGGAAAATTAAAGTAAAAGATTTTTAATCTCTTATCTTGATAAGACAATATAATCTTAATTTAAGGCAAAACATCAGTGGTGAATCACCAACTACTGGTGGTTGAAATCGATCAGAATAATCGAATCGAACGACAAACTATCGATATATGAGCTAGTGACGGGGAAAGTCGTTTCTTTTGGCGAACCGAATCCGGATTCGTTCATTCCGTCGAACGATTCAGATCCTCGGGCTCGTTCCAGTTCATGGACAGTACATTTATCATCTATGGATGCATAGGGGGACCGAATCCGCAATCGAGCCTTCTCCATTGGCCAAGGAACGAGTCTGCATCAGCCGATGTTATTTGATTATTTCGGAGCCGGGTCGCATTTGATCCCGAAGGACTCGTTCCGTTTATCAAGTCCGTTATACGAATAGATAAAGTTGATTTGATTTTTATATCACTTCCTATTGTTCGTTAGTAACAACCGGTAATCGAAAATGCTATGACACGCTGGAGGGACGGTCGAATAGAATCCATGCGAAGTGGATGGATGCTACCCACCCAGAACGGCGATTCCTTCCTGCGGATCAGTCCCCCCACTCGGCCCTCGTCCATTCCGGATCCCTCATTCAATCAAAGACCTCGAAGTCCTAATCGTTTACCTTTTCGGTTTGTTTACTTTTGATATTTCTATCGTCGGTGATTCCTAGTCGTGTAATGTGATTTCGTGTTTAAGATTGTGCTACCTGAAAGTGATCGGTATCAGTGGAAAATCGGGTGCGGAAGCAGCGAGTAATACGCAGACGACTGGAATCGGTGAGTCAATGATCATTTCACTCAAGTATTTTGATACAAAGGATAGAATTGTTTGGATAAAGTATGTTCTTTGTGTGTCTAACAAAGGAAAGGATAAGTAAATTTCTTTCATTGTAGATTTCAACTTGGCCTTAGCCCGTTCGAGAAAATTTGGCTGTTCCGTGAATTTTAACCTGATAGGGTGAACGGTAAACAACCCATTAGGGGCCAAAGGCAAAAATGTGTTCTGTCTAGTTTGGTAGTGGGACACCAAACACACAGAAAACGAATCTCACAACAACAAAAACGAATAAGTATCCTAAATCAATCCTAGTGATACATTGATCAGTTGGACAAATAGATCAGGATACTTGTTACAACTAGTGTCTCGGCGTTGTTTTGTAAAGACGTGCATTATGATTTGGCTCAAGTCAGAGTATCGAACAATGCAGTTCCCCCTAATGTGCCTTTTTTCTGGTACATCTTTCTCGCTAACGGGCATAAATAATTGTTCCTTTCTGGGACCTATTTCCCCTAACGTGCTGCGGCCTTAATGCTAAGCTGCTCTACTTTACATTGTGCCTGATTTTTCTTTAAATTTACTTTGGTTGGAATCTATTCCTTTACGAGTAAATAGGACCCTATGGTAATGATCATTTCCTATGGGTAGGTAGGTAGGAATCGCAAATTCTATTGATTAGAAAGCTATTGTTTTCGCTTTACAATAATTGTCAACAATGAATATATCCAATCGTAGAGTGCATCAGTAGAGTGCAATTAGGTCACTCTACTCTACCGTTTACTCGACTCGTGTAAGTCGGCATTTAATGCTAAGCTGCTCTACTTTACAATATGCCTACTTTTTCTTTAAATTTACTTTGGTAGGAATCTATTCCTTTACAAGTAAATAGGACCCTATGGTCATTTCTCTCATCATTTTCTATGGGTAGGTAGGTAGGAATCGCGAATTCTATTGATTAGAAAGCTATTGTTTTCGCTTTACAATAATTGTCAACAATGAATATATCCAATCGATCGTTTTAGGCATCTGGATCGGGGAACACAATTCTCAGTTAAATCAGTTGGGTGAAAAGGCCAAAAGAGGTTATCCAGACCTCGTTTTTCTTATTGTAAGTGCAATAGTACAAAATTTTCTTACTTTTCCCCCACCACTTGAGGACAATGAACGGTTGAGGAATTTATTGAAAACACTGTAAACTGCTCTAAAAATGTTCATCGAGTTTATTGAAAAATGAATTCGAACACGAAGGGTAAGTGACAGCAAATTCACATTATCAAGGGGCACATTGAGAGAGAGAGAGAAAGATAATTTATTGGCATTGCAAAAAACAAAGTAAATTGACGCTACCACGTAAATTAAAATAAAGTACAGTACAATGTAGGTACATTATGAAATGAATAGGTGTTACCTGTAAGGTGAATAATAATAATAAATAAGTAAATAAATAAAATGAACTCTCCCTTTCAACTGGTATACTGGCTTACAAGCAATGCCTTCAACTCAGTGGCGCCTTTCGAAATTAAAAAGCTGTATATTAGCCTCTTATATATTTTACGAGAGAATTGGGCGGGACTTTTCAGATTTATCGAGATGTTTCTATGAAGAATTTGAAGTACGTACAAAGGGTTCCTGGCAGATAATAATAGGCGTGGGCGGGGATTGATAACATTTCTCTCCAACTTATATCTAGTAGGATGGGGGCACTGTTCTATGGCACGAATGATATTAGGGTATTTGTGGTAGTACAGGAGCAAATTTTTACAGAATAGCTGCCTAATGGAGAAAGATTTGGTAAAATCATAGAGCTCGTTGGTAGGGAATCTATGGGGAATCTACCTTCCGAATGTCCTTTTGCACTGTTATCAATTCTCTTAAAACGCTATCCCGAGCTGAACCCCATACATGTATTCCGTATTGCAGGATAGATTGAACCATAGTGAAGTAAACTACTTTAAGCTTTTCTTTTGGTAGCACCTTACGTATTCGATGAAATACATGAATACATTTTTTCATTTGACTAGCTAGTGCTGTAACATGCACATCCCACTTTAAGCTTTGGTCGAGTTTAACCCCTAATTATTTATGATTTCTCACCATGTCAATCAGAGAACATGTACAGCGGTCCGTCTTCCTACAGTTGGTATACCTAATACCAACAAAAACCCAAATAACCAATAAGTAAGTCCCTGAATGAAAATTCAAAAATTTGGAAAAATCTTGAAAATTCAAATTTATAAAAAATACATACGTAAAACCCCAATTTTTCTTTATTCCCTTATAATTATGGTCGATTCTGAAATAAGGCTTCAAGCAGAGTCCAGGGAAACCCTCGCAAGAAGGGCACCCAAATGACACTTTTTTTCAGATTTTGTTACCATAACAAACCTTGCACCTTTTCCTCATGATCTACTAACCTTGCAAACTCGTCAAAGTCGAAGCTGGAACTGACTCAATAACAACAAAAGAGTAAAGAACACACACACACGCAAGTGTGAATACTTGAGATGTCAAAGTTTGGTTCACTGATAATATATCACAAATAATATTCGGCAAAAACGCTTCCGACGCGATCTCTGGGCTCCCGAATGAAGTAACGACTCCTAGGGGAAAATGAGTTTCTTTCTCCATAGTGTGACAAAATTAGAGGAACTTGTTGAACAACACCCCCATGACGCACACGTTGTGTCATCCGTCTGGAGAGAAAGACCTGCAGGACGCAGACGTTGCGTCATCCGCACTGAACATGTTAAGGGATAAAAATCATTGAACGAATTTAAAAGACAACTATTATTTCCACCCTTATGAATGATCGGTGTTACCTAAAGGTGAGGGCAGGTCATGTATCGATTCGAATCACCTGTTGCAATCTTAACCTAGTCCTAATACGATCAAATAAGTAGTTTCCAACCTCTCTGCTACACAGGTTGCTCTGAGCTAGGAATGGGCGTTCCTTCAAAAAGTGTTATACACCTTCCCGTTATTTCTGTGGATATCGATTCCAAGAGAGTCAGGTGATAGAAACACATTTCTCGGCCGCCCCTATCCAAAAGGGATGAAGAACGGCGAAGAAAAAAACCTTTGCCCAGGGTCCCCCAAGAGCTGGTAGAATTCTATTACAATCGTGTTACGTCTTTCGATGTCCTCACCTACTGGTTCTCCTCCCGCCTCCTAGTCCCTTCTCGATAATAAATAAACGCCCGGAAATTCCCAGTAGACTTCCTCTGTGTCCATCCTGTTTTTCTGCTACCCCCTTAGTAAGCAGGGGAGCTTGGAAAAAAGGTATTTGTGTATTATTTTCAATGACAACACTTTGTAATCGGACAATGAAACATATTTTCCAACACGCGAAAAATGAAAAGTTTCACGTGTTCGCTTATCACGTTGTCGAACAATATTCGGTTTGCCAACTGGCTGATGAAAACTTTATTCCTTATCAGAATCAATAAAATTTTATTCGGTACTGATTTATTGTTTTACTTCCAAGTCTAATACTTTTACTTCCTGGTAGCGAAAGCTATGTTTCAAATTTCCAAAGATGAAAATTTCTCTTCCAATATCGAATTTCCCACTCTTTTTTCAGACCGTTCAGAGCAACTTCCGTTTCGTGTGTGTCTGTCGTGGGTCAGCAAATCGTTGGACCAAGCTTAATTGCTGTAGTTCTCATCCGATTTTGATAACAATTTTCAGTGAATGTAGTTCTACAGTTGCACTGTAGTTCTAGCTAGGCCATCGATGGCCCCTTATGAGATTCACTGCTCACAAATAAATGCGCGTGCGCAAAATCTGTAAAGCGTAATTTCCAATCCTCACGCACCATTTTTCTATCGCCCGATATTTGTTGCGATATGATTTCTTTCACTTGATAAATGCTTGATTTGAACGGTAACTTTTTATCAATTATGAACCATTGTAATCGACCCAGAAAATAAAAGTAAAAATTAATCTCTCCACTTTTGTTAGACTCCCGGTTATTTCTTATCATATCGAGAAATCATTTCACACGTTATAATTTATATTATTTGTTCTATCTATTTACCGTTGAGACTCAAATACAGCAACTTGGAACAGATTTTCCTTTCAAGCTTATTCTTTTCAATCTTATAAAACAAAAATTTAAATTTTGATTGAGTTTGTCAAATTGGGCAATTAATGTTCGAAAACTCGGTTTGTCGTCTATCAACACAATGAAATGTTTAAACCCCTCTAGATTTATTCATCAAGTTTCGAGAGGAGTAGAATTCAAAAAAGTTAAAAATTCAATACAGAGTTGTATTATTTCATCATGTTAATCCGCCTCTCGCATCCATATCTCCTCTTGTCCACTCCAAATGCCTTTACAATACACCCATTTGTATTCCACCTCGTTAGAAGGATTAGGTTCGAGATTAGCGAAAAGGGCCTTCAGCTGATCACTAATCTCCAAACCTTGTAATTGACTTCCAGATGTACGAAAGACAGTTGGATCACTTCTTCTTAAATACAACTCCATGAACACCATATTTTACTAAACTCTTTGTACGAAACAAAAGCTGATATCAACGATACCTACAATGGTGCAATATACTGTGCATGAATAAGGCGTGGAAATCCATGAATAAACAACTGAAATTTAACAAGATAAAGCTGTATCAATACTTCAATTGCCAGCTAATGTATAACCAGCTAAGTCTAGGAAAACTAGTTTTCAAAAAGAGCTCTTGAAAACGAAATTCCATTGAGATTGTATCAGCTGATTCGAAACCTTAATTAATAACTCTCAACTTTTCTTCAAGCGAATTCACTTTGCTGGTTTCTGGAACGATTCTTGAGGTTTCAATGCTTTTTTATTATACCTAATTATCTACTCTTACAATTGATTTCGGGTTGCTGTTATTTCGTTTATTTTCTTTCTTACTGCAGTTATTTAGTTGATTTTAGACAATGTGGCCCAGTCCTAGTTCATTAACTATCAATTAACTAATGATCTCCGTATGGCTATCTGATGCGGAAAGAATAAAGCTTTTTTTTCCAATCATTTTACAGACAGCATTTTTTTACATCGCTATTTAAAATGTTAGCCTGAGCCGCATTTTCTGAAAATGTTTCATTGGTAAGTTCACGAGTTTTTGCGTTCATCCGTGCAGATGGTAGAGTTGAACCTTTTCGATAACCCTCCGCTCCCCCTAAGCTGGTGCAATGCTTGGAATATTTCCCGACCAATACGTAGAAGGAATTAACTACGTCAAAGCCGTTCAGGGTGGTGCAACGCACGAGTGCAGAACTAACAGGTGGGCAGTGGAGTGGCTTTTAAAACATTTCTAACTGCATGTACTGAACAGAGGAATGAACTGAAAATAATAAAATAACTCCGGGCCTGGAGGCTTAAATTCCGTTGAATGGATGCAAAGCTTGTTCGGTTTTCCATGAGCATGCTTTTTGATGCCCCGCCGTAGGATAACATTCCTTATTAAGAAACATTCAGTTGCACACACAGTGAAAAATATTTTCGTCCACTCACTTCGCTCTTCACGAATATTGTAGCTCCACCTCACTACCGACGAAAAAGGGAATACCAATTGAAAGAATGTGTTCACAGAGGTCTTCGATGACGTATTCCAAGTCAACCAATTTTTCAACTGGACCAACCTGGCCAAATGAGAAATTCCATATTTTACTGCAGATACGAATACTACCTAACGATGGATTCCATGAAAATTTGACCACTCAACCGACTTTTTTTGATCACATACAACGAGTATCAATTCTAAATCGTTATTTTTGGACTGAAAATTTAACTGAAATCTGCGTATTTTTTTCTGAAGATCTCAAATACGACCACGTTGCGGTAATGGGATGTCCAGTATTTGACCACTTAGCAGGTATCGGAATGCTGAGTATTTGAGAGTATTTTCTTTAGATGTTGTGGGCATTTGTATTCTAAACCGGGCGCTACCCGAGTAATATCTGGGAATAAGTTTGGAGGTATACCCTGCAACAAGTTCAGCTACTCAATAACGGGATTGTTATGTCAAATTGAATCGACCAAGACGTGATAGGTTTGACACCGCCAAACCCTCTCGCCGCCTCTTGCTCCGCTCTCTTGGTCGACCGGTCAATTAATTTCCCGTCTACCCCTTTGAAACCCGTACGGTTGGAAACAAACCTCAATGCTCGCGCCTGATAAATATAAATAAAATGAAATGGAGATAAAAAATTAAACAAACAGTCGTGGGCGAAATGTCAGACAGATTTTTCAAGGGTTCGAACAAGAACGTGATGGCGAAGGCCCCTTTTTTTAAAAGCTTTGCGACCTATTGTCACAACCTGACGCCCATTGAATCGCTCCGACCTTTCTAAGCCCTTCAACCCGCAGTTTTACGATGTCAAAACGAACCGGTATGAGGGCTTTGTGTTCAGTGTTCCAAGCCACGTCACATGTACCTAATACGCTTCCGATCCGTGCTCAAAGAAACCTGATATTTTTCATAGTGGTATCGAGGTTTTGGTTCTTTATATATGTGCTTATGTAAAATGTATTATTTATTGTTATTCTCGTGATCTAAATTTCATTTGGTTGAGAATGGACGTTTGACGTTACCTACTTTGATAGTAGCACCGTGAGTTACAATAAATAAATATCGGCATAAACGTGAGACCGACTACATAGGCAATATGTACCCGTCAGTTTCCTTCGCAATTTGAATGTGCCATGAAATCCTTAATAGAGTTAGTGCTTAAGGGTAGAAATATGTCAGAAAATATTGAAATTTCGAGACCTTTCGGGGGACAACGAATGCTAATTTAAAATTTACAAATTTACTTGTGAATTTTATTGACACCTTTCATAGCACATACTACCGCCTGTTCTATTCTGCTGACCCAGACGTTTTCAAATTCATTGAAGTCCTCAAACAAACGCTATTTGACGATTCAATATTGCTATAAATTCAGCAATAATGTAAAAAAAGATAAGTTTTAATTAAAAAAAGAAGACATTTGTCTTGGAGTACATCTGAAAATGTCAAAATAGGGAGATTACAAGTCACGGTCTTGGCGACAACTCAACGCAGATGGGTGAAGGGCGATGAACAACTGAGGGCAACTTTTGATAAGACAAAGAATATTGACGACAATGACGAGGCATCACGAAAATGCAAAATAAAAACAGAAGTTTGGCGTGTGAGGCGGTTAACTTTCTCTTGTTGCACCGTGGTAAACCTTGATGAACTGGAAATGGGGATGAGGGTTACTGGGGATTTGGGTTTTGGGAGGCTTGGTCTCTAAGGCCAGTTCAAAGTATTGAGAAGGCTTGGTGTATACATTAGGGATGGACATCGAGCCAAAACATCGATATTGATATCGATGTCGATGTTCGAGTGTTGGCATCGATATGTCGTCCAATATCGGGTGAAAACATCGATATTATCGATATTTTCGATATCGGTGTCCTTATCAGTTAACAGCATCCTTATCACACGGTTTTTATGAGGAATATTGATGCAAAATCAACAGTTTTCATTTTGTGACAAATGATACCTCATTTTTAAGGTATTTAAACGCTGAAGAAGATGGTAAAAAGTTCCAGTCATGTATCATGACGAAATGAGCAAATTTTCAAACTAGTTTTGCATGAGGAAAAATTATGCAAAAAAACAATTTTATTTTCTGACTTGTGATACCTCATTTTAATTTGGAAATTTTTGAAAGCTGAAGAATCTCATCCCTCCTTGTTTTATCATCTTCAACTGCTCTAGTTAGAACAGATTGAGATATCTACAATCCGATTTCACCATCGTGTGATAGTTCACAAAACTCAAGACGAATATTTTCTCGAAGGGCCGTCAGAATAGCTACTGTAGATGGACTTTGGTGGACATCGTTACGATTCCTAGAGTTTGGGCTCTGCCCGGCCTACAAGCCCATGTTTGCTTCCAAGAAGGTCTTCAGGCAGGCTGCCTCACTTGATGATAAGACAAAACGGATTATGATTGCCTACCTATTGGGTATTATTTTCACTTGAACATGGAAAGTTTCTTACCTCAAAATCAAAATATTCACTCGCAGTTTTTTGCTTCAGAGCCTGCGGAGCAGCGGAAACCTTGTGTTCACTTTCGGGAGCCAAATAATTGTTGTTGTTCGAATTCAAAATTTCCACTAGAATTTTGCGCTTCATAGCCTACTGAACAAATTTGGTTCCGTGTCTGTCGGTCTGTCTGTTCGCATTTCCTTCTTGCATCCATAACTTCCACAATTTAGGATGAATTTAGCCCATATTTTGAGAGACTATGCGGATAAGGATTCTTCAGGTCCTATGCGAATTCCATCTCAATATAATCAGCGGTACGCTCTGCTGATGTGCTAACGTGAAATTCTTGAAATAGCTGTAATTTCCACATTTGTCAATGGATTTAGCTCAAATTTTGAGCTACTATACGTATAAGGTCTCTTGAGGTCCGACAGGAATTTCATCTCAATATAATCAGCGGTACGCTCTGTGCATGCGCTAACGTGGAATTCTTGAAACAGGTATAACTTTCACAATTTTGATTAAATTTAGCTCATATGATAAAGGACGTAACGAGGAAGCTGCTGTGCCATCTCCTTGGCAGTGTATTTTTTTCAGACCATTCTGTTGACGGAACAATTGGTTCCGTGTGTCAGTCATGTAACCCTCCCAATTCCTACAGTTCTCATTCGATACAGGTGACATTTACAGGGAACGCAGACTGCGTCATTGAAATCCTTGGGGGTGCCAAAAAAAGTTCATTGGAACAGTTTTAACATGACGGCATTAAAAAATATAACATCACTAGATAGGACGTAAATAATAATGAAGCTAGTAATTAATTTCAGCATGGTTTGTTTTTCTATCTGAAAATGTATAAATAACAATTACAGTGCTCGAAAATTGTCCTAAGGGGTGCTAGTATTTTTTAAATTTTTGTTTAGAGAAGGGTGTACCAACTTACATGGGTGGGGGAGTTGCCTTATGGAGCTGGGGGGGGGGTCATAGAGCTTGGGGCTGGGCACCCCTGTAGTAGATCTCATGCTTTTCCAGGGTTGGAATCGTTTGCCCAAAGCAAACGTCCACGCTTTGCTGATCGTCTGCGCTTTGAAGAAGATAAATTCATTCGGAAGAGTCATCTTCCATGGGTTTAGCGTGGATCTGTTACTACGTGGTCACGCCTAACCTTGAGATACAAATGTTTCTTCAGTCGATACTCCCAATGGCGGGCCCACACCGCTACACTCCGTTATCAGACATCCCCCCACCTGATTGTGTAGCTGTCAGACAAACGCAAAGGTGATACATAAGCCAGGTAACGTTCCCTCCCGCCGTCCTCTCTCGTCGTACCATCGCTTGATGCGTTCTGTGCATTGGGTGGCCGTTCCGTCCCATCCATCATACAGCCACGACTTTCCCAGGAATGAAACGCGTGACGGAGAGGTAATTAGTCAACTGCACGGTTCCACGAGACAGGGAGAAAATGGGGATTTTAAGGTGCCTCGTTATTATATGGGATATCTGTCACAAACCCCGTTTGAACGGATGTCACTTTTGACAGTCAACTTGTCAACCCCACCCTTCTTGTCACTATATTATTTTCTTAGAAAGCGCCCTACACGAGCTATTGATAACTCGACTACACGAGGGTAAGATATAGTTCATTTTCCGTCGCACAGTCAGCAGTCCAATTACAATAGGTCCACATTGATTTACGGAATGAATCCCATCTGAGTTTTTACAAAAATGAAGCATTACAGTTTTTCTCTAAAATTGAATTGTCTGTACTGAAGAGCCGTCTGTCGTACTCAATGATCATGGCTTTTCAGTATCAGTACCGACGTACTGTATTCAACTTAGCTTCAATTTGTAGCTATATTCAGTCGGTACCAATCTTGATTAAGTCTGATTTCTCCAATCTTCCAAGGATGGCTGCGGGGCCCAAACATCTTGCCCTCTTCTGGATCCACGAAGATGTAGTAATATGTATTGTATCGCGATGATAAATATTCAGTAGCACTCATACGTACGTACGTATGTAACTCACTTGATACGAAAAACTTTATTTTGGGTAAAATTAAACCGAAAATAGAGCAAGAGCCGCTAATCGCACATTTCCATCTTAACCCATTTCCAAAACATGTTTTTCGAAAAAAAAAAAAAAACACGTTTTGTGCATTGAAAACCCACAGTTTTCAACTTCGTTGAACTTTTGACTACATTTTTGAGTTGAGCGTTAAAGTTTGTACAGATAAGTTCATTTTCATAATCAAAAGCAAACTTGTCAGGACCCTAATTGCAGTTCAAACGTTCAACATTTTGAAAATTAGTTTCTTCAAACTTCTGTGCACCGTAACTTCATTTCTAAAAAAAGGTGCTTGGCGCTGAAAAATTTCAGAAAAACTTGATCACCTTTTCAATGGTATGATCAACTTCGCAATTCCATACCAATTTCTTGGAGACATTTCAGTTTGCAGACGAAAATATGACGAATCTAAAACAGGTAACGAGGAACTCCAGTGATGAAAGAGACAAAAATTCGTATTGTATAAATTTAGATAATGATAGAATCCCGGATATTTTTTACAACAGTACAAAACATCAACTTTGCGATTCCAGATCGATTTCATAGAGAAATTTTAGTTTGAAGGGCCTTTATAATGTTAAACACCACAGCAAAGGAGGTATCCCAACAATACAATTAACAAACGTCCGAAGAGTATGAATTGGGAAAATGATTTAACACGGGAAATCGTTTCCAAGGCCTGAATGATTTATAAACAGTACAAAACATTTGTAATTAGCGTTTATGCATTCGTGAAGTACCACCATGAAGCAGCACACCATACTTGAATTTGCAAGTGTTCTTAAAATTTGAAAGTTCCATCATGCTTTTTGGAAATAGAGTAAAAGTTAAAGTCAGAAACTTAATCATGTTTAATGTTGAAAGGTTCGATTTGCAATCGGGGTCCTTAGAAGTAACTTTTTGATTATGAAAATGCACCGACGTGTAGGAAATTTACCGCTAAATCCATAGATTTCTGACGAAAATTGAAACAAGAGTGCTTTTTAGGTGGAAAAATGAGGGTTGTATGGCACAGAACAGGACACACTGTTAGTGTTTAACTTACTTAACACTTTTAAGCTTTTAAACTTGTTGAGGGACAGGGTTGAAATAAAAAAGTGCGGTTGGCAGCGTTCTGCTCTATTTTTGGTATAATTTTTCACGCGTACGCGACACCCCGTGTATTGGCAAATATGTTATTAATACATCCTCACATATGGGTTTTTATGCACATATGGGGTTTTAATACATCCTCACATATGGTGACTGCAGGACTAATTGTCCTCTTCAGCCGAGTATTGAACTATTCTTCATTTGATTCGCCGAGTATTGAGCTATTCTTCATTCGATTCGCACAACCAAAGCTGCACCGTCAGGTTTTCCGGCAATCGTGTGACTGATGGGTGTCAAATGTCCACGTCAACCCGTTTCAAAGGGACCCCCGACCTCGGCCGTTCACTCGCAGCCGGGGGAAACCGTCACCCTCACACGCGGCCCGTGGAGGGACTTTGATAGGCTGCATTATTGAATTTGGAGCCATTAGTGCCCTGGCGGAGGACGCAGGGCCTCATTGCTCCCACCGCCGCAGGAGGCCGCCATCATTAGGGCCCTCTGGGTTACCTTTAACAGAAAGACCCTTTCCCCACCTCTGAAACGGACGATCGACTCTTAGAAATGAGGGGAGAATCCACGAAAAAGAAATCAAACCACTGAGGGGCGAAATCCGATGCACCGCACCCATTCAATAAAAAAAAATCTCCGGTTGTTATATTAGTCTTAGCAACCGAAGGGATCGATATAGTGTTTCAGGGCCTTTGTTATTATTAATGCAGTTCACTTCTTTCTTAGTTACGACAGTTCCACGAGATGTTGAACTATTCATGGTTCGAAATAGTGAAAAATGTGTAATCAACATACGTGCAAATTTTGGAGCAACACAACAAAAACTAAGACTCAATGACATAGTTCTTCGACATTGGAAACTCTCCAACAAGACCAAGATTTGACAATAGGTGGGAAAGGATGAGTTCAAGGGATAGAAGGCACATGAAGCTTTAGTAAAAGGTCCATGAACTATAACAGACATAGTGTATATGAACAATTATCCAAAAATTGATTGATTTATAACTATCAAAATGGATTAAAAAAAGAGACCTGCTGTTATCATAGCATGAGCAAAGGTATTCTGAGACGCAGCTATACTTCCACTCTTCAATAACGTACTAATGAGTATCTCCACTATATTTAGCTGTTGCTACATGATCTTGTGCTAATCAGAATGTTAAGGCGTAAATACAATTATGCGAGTACAGTGTGATTTCTTAAAGACTCAACTATAATTGTTTCTAATCTTACAAGTATCAATGCTCAATTTTTCCAAGTAAGGAGTGGACCCATCCAATGAAGACTTTACGAGTACGAACGAATTTCACACATTTATAATATCTGTGCGTATGTCAAGCTGTTTAGAATTTTGAGTAACATTTCTGCGGAGAAGCTGTTACTATTAAAGCAAAATATTACGGTTTCTAATTTTTTCTTACTAATAATCGGTCTTGGAAACAAAATTTGGAATATCAAACTATTTTTACAGTTTTTACATACTAATAAAAACATATTCCGAACATTTTAAAGTCATCTTTCGTCATGGAGGTCCACATATGTGAGAACTTCGTTTTAAAAAACCACCAACATTAATTTTATGATTATTAATGTAGTTAAATATCAAGTTATTTACCTTATATTTGAGCAATTGGAGCAATAAAGCAGTAAAATTAAGGAGATGGTGTTGTTACATGTAATTGTGGATAGTAACCCTGGCGTAACACATGGTCTGAGGGATTTTGCAGATTAAGTTACGAGAGTGAGGTCGTGGCGTGGACTGGGTTTAGAAGCAATATGTTGCGGTCGTGTTCACACTATGTTCTTGCGGCGGGGGATTAGTTCTGGTTTACGGACAAAGACAATCAGGGCTACGTTGATGAACGGCACCGAAGTGAGTGGAAGTGAAGGCTTTCACGGACCTTCCGTTCAATACATTTGTATTACTTCAATAACTCTAAACGTAATAATTTAAATTCGAACGTGGAATCATATTCATAATTGGTTGAGTTCAACTCAATATCAATTTACAACATAAAGAGTTAAAATGCTGGATGGATTTCGACGATTTGGTCATCATCAGTGACAAACATCAACAGTTATTGTTTGTTATTGTTGAGCTAAGTGTAGAAATCGATTTGTAATTGTTGATTGTTGAATTTATTTATTTTTTATTTGTTTATTCATTTATTTTATCCCCCTACGCCGCGGTCGAATGTACTTATAGCCTTCAGCCAATAGATCTTTGGGAGCCCAATATAATTTAGCTATTTTTGTCCATTTGGTATCATCTCCGTCGAAAGTTTTGTCAAAGAAGTTAAAATTGGATTCCACAGCTATGATCATAACGGCCAGGATCACCGGCAGGAATCAATTTCAACTAGATCAATGATCAATGAACGGACACGGGCGATTGAAATTATACGAGCTTTGCAGATTTTGTGGCAGAAATGAGCGAAGGATGATTTCAGATGGACAACAACTGCGTGAGTTTCTATTCTGTATATTTGTGGTGAGTGACATTGCAGAAAACTTATTCCTAAAAAATTCAGCAGCAGCTTTGACAATCGAAATTGATTGAATGGAGTTTGATTCCACGGAGTTTGAAAATTAATGGAGTTCAGTTCTCATGAGGAAGCAAAAACGCTTCTTCCTTTTGAGTAGCTGCAGTAAAATGTTCAATCGTTTTGTGAAGTATATTACGTTCATAAGTTGAAGAATATCTGCAAGCCGGATGGTACTGATGCTCCTTCCGCAAAAGCTCGGACCTGTATCTCATAAGAGCTACCTTGATTCGTCTCAGTGCACAATAACCCGATGATTTACATGCGCTACCTGACCAGAAGGGAGGTCCTTCCCATGATACGCTTGTTAAAAGGAAATCTTGTTAACTCGAGTCCACTTGCTCCATAACACGACTTTCACGGTGCCCATTACCGTTCACGGAGGTGGGGCAGGAGACCAAGACATGTTTATGGCCTCCCTCATTACCTCGGGGTGCCCTTCTGGGAGCGGTTTGAAGGGTGTGCAGCGGCCTTTGGAAGGGCTGTGGTCAGGGTTTGAGGCCCAGGGAGCGTGCAACTCAAGGAACTCGACGATGATGTCAGTTGGCGTTTTAATATTCACAGGAGTGCCTCCGTTAGTCAGAAACTGCCAACTAAACTATTGTGTCTGCTATAACTCACACACTGAACTCATTTAAAATACTGTTGAATTGAAAAAATTTAATTTAATGGGATAAACCTGAGCTGATTCTTGTTAAACCCCTCGATCCAAGAGGAATGACCAGCACAAATTTAGTTTACTAGAATTTAATTGGCTATTATCAAAAAGCAATCAATGACAGGAATCGTAAATGCGCAATATTTAACTGTCACAAAACAAGGAAGCTGAGGAGTGTGACCTTAAGAGAGAGAGGAAGTCATTCCCCATTACCTTGCTAGAACGAAGTGCATCTTTGTATTTATGGATGCGGTGTTCATGGCGTGTAGGAGATTACGTGTTGAATGTATTTTGTTCAACCACAATATGCACGTTGGAGCGCTTGGTATGTTGCAGGAAATTCGTGCAATATTCAATGGAATTGATCAATATATTGGAACTTTGATAGGACATTGTCGCTTGTACGTATTCCGTTCCAGACAGAAAACGTTAAACGAGTTATTATATAAAACATCAGATGTAAAGTTTTCTCCGGCAGTCTGGCCATAAACTTTATTCGAAAACGAGGATAGTCGGCACGGTATCCGTTTTATCAAGCTCAACAAGAACGGAAACACGGATTTGCTCCAGATCCGCTGAAAAAGTAAAATTTATGGAAATGAGAATATTCATAAGGGATGCAGATGAATTTCTAAGATGAGGGGAAGATGCAAGGGAGGGAACTGAGAGCTTTGGGGAGCATTTCCATTTTCACTAAAGGATTCCATTTGAATCTGGGTCGAAGTGCTGACGAATTATTCATTGAGAGGTCTGCTACACTCCCTGGCAACCCCACGGGCGTACCTGCCATCCATCCCCCGCGTTCATCGGGCCTGCTAACCCTTTCTGTTTGGAGAAACATGAAATATATCTTATTCCAGCTGTGTAAAAGGAAGTTGGTAGCTTACGTTGGTGGATGGGAAGCTTCGGGCAGTACTTTCCCATTGGAAATTGAAAGCTCCTATAGAATAAAGTCCCGACTGGTTGAAGTTCAAACATTAAAAACGGTCTTATACAGCAAAGAACGTATTGCTAATCTTTGAAAATGTGCAATCTTCAGCATGGAGCAAAATAAATTTACAGATTTTAAGCTTATTTTAATGAAATTCAATTACTTTTTGGATTTTGGTGCTGTTCTTATTTTGTCAACTTTTTCTCCGGAATCCGATAAGAATCCTGATAGAAAAATATTAATTTCTGGACTTTTAGCCGTTTTTTGTTATTTTGCAATTTTTAGTAACTTGTTTAGCATACTGTTTTTAACAATTTAACTCTGATCTAAAATCTGTAGTTTTCTATCTTCATCAGAATCCTCTAGGTGCTGCAGGCATATTGCCTGCCCTTACTAGGAGCAACTAGTCCATTCCATCAATTTTTTTGTTATACATTTCAAAAACCAGTGTATACCTAGTATTTAAACTGTCGATTCAAATGACTATCTAGGTAGGTCATAACACACCTGAGTTTCCTGGGGTGTACGTAATCGTTGTAAATATATTTTACGAATATTCTATGCATCTACTAAAAAGTGCTTGAGCTCAAATACGGTCTGATTCAAGTATATATGTTGACGTACCTGGACATAAAAGGTAGAAGGAACAAGAGAGTGGAACAAGCAAGGCTGAATGTTGAGACAGAAATGATAATTGGTCCCGCTAGAGTCAAATGTAGCGGGTCTGGTAATCACCATCAGGGATTCACAAGATCATAGATCTCTGATGATTTCTGAACCAGTGAGGAGTTCGTATACAACCTAGACAACTTAACCTCAAAAGCGTGGACGTGGGGAACGTTGCTGCTTGGTGAACAAGAGGCTGTGTTTTTACAGGTTTTAATGCTTTTGTTAGCATTTTGTTAACTAGAATAGCACTCAAATGTAGCACCCTTAATGAATGACATCATGAAATACTTCGGTTGCGCTCTTAATATTACGATTGGATTGGACATCGGATAAGATGGACACTGTCCATGAGTCAATTACACGAATAACAATTCAACGAAAAAACTGTCAAACACAGCTCAAAACATGAAAATTGGATTTAATTGATAAAGGAATGTTATTGTGTTACAGCTAAGACGAAACAAATATTTTCAGCGATCAAGGTAGTTCAATTATACTTAATGGTAGTTTTAGAATTCTAAACTGTACGATGTAGGTGCGTATGTATATTAGGTGTGATTTTAGTTGTATGGTGAATTGAATGTGAATTTATGTATTTGGCCAATATTACTGTTGGCGATCTATTGATGAAGCAAATGGTCAGGGCAATGCTTGCTTTGTAGCAAATTATTGTAAGGTAGAGTGAAAAAAGAAGTCATTCCATGGAAAATTCTGCCAAACCAGGAACTAATTCGGATCCACACATACTATAGGTGCTTCCACCACCTCATCATCATCATCATCATCATCATTTAAGTGAGAGTAGGTGCACATCCACCAGACTGTAACTTTTTCCCAATAACTCTTCCAACATTAGCAGCTTTTGTTTTTCATCTGTTCTTCTGCAGTAACTAACGTCTCGACCTCCGTTTCAACCCGCCAACTCTTCTTGCGACTGGTTTATCAGCGGTTGGCCTAACGCGTGGAAAAACGACCTCCCTGTTTCTCCCAACGGCGTGAAAACATCATCGTATTCACAACACGCGCTCCCATCGATTCCGCCAAGTTTACCGCGGGGTTCGCGGCGTTTGGGCGAGTTATCGCCATTTTTTCCTCGCCGACGCTTCCCACAAAACTCCAACGACCGCCCCCGAGCCCCACAATAATAATTAAGCGGCCTTCCAACCTTATTAGATTACAGTTGTTGTTTTCCCCGTTTTCAGTTTTATTCGGCCCGTAATTTCCGGGAGTTTCCGAGGTTGAAAGTGGAGAAATTCGGCGTAAGTAGTCACGAATGAGGAGTTTCCTCAAGGCCTCTGAGATCTTTATCGTTGCTTCCGGCACAGTTTCGGTTATGTTTTCGTTTTCGCGTTATTATATTCAATAGTAAACCTATGTAATAATTTAGCAAGAACTTTTTATAATCCTCCCCCCGAACTTTGCCCCTTCAAGTTTCAAGGTGCGTAGCTTCAAAATCTGCTACGTCCGTCTGCCATATGGGCCATAAAAGGTCTTAGATTTTGTTTTAAAAATCCGTTCCTACGCACATGGACTCCAGTTGGAGTCTACAATAGTTGGCCCTAAATTCTAGCCAGATCGATTGCTTTATATGCATGGATGCTAGGGGAGAAAACTGCTCATTACCGAAAACGAGCTTTTTACCGAAATAGGCAAGAGAGATTTCATAACACTGAAATGGGCCCCTGATCAGTCCGAGCTAATTAAACTTGGAAAACCTCAATTTTAAGGGTAAAAGTATTGGAAACTTGCGAAAAACTCAATTTTTTAAATCCTAATTCTTTCGTTCTCTCCTTTTGACGATTTATCAGTCAAGAAAAGTGATCATATTTGTGTGCCTCCTGAAATGTAGCATTTTCTCCCAAATAGAGAAAACCGTACGCATGTTTTTATTGGGGGGGGGGGGGGTATTGAGGTTCAATAAAAACGCTGCAAATTCTTTCACTGGGGCTTATTATTCAATTGACTTGCGTTCATGATTTGAATTCATACTAAGCTTTGGAGTGTGCGTGTTTCACGGGTGATAGAGCGATTATTGAATTTCAGGAGGCCCACAAATATGATCAACTGATCAATCTATGCATATCTCCTGAAATTCAATAATCGCTCTTACCTGTGAAACACGCACACTCCAAAGCTTAGTAGAAATTCAAATCATGAACGCAAGCCAATTGAATGATAAACCCCAGTGAAAGAATTTGCAGCGTTTTACCATATGATCACAATGGATTATTATTGAAAATATAAACCAAAAGTTGATTAGCTTACCTTGTATCCTTGGCTACTCAAACTTCGAAAATGAAACTTAAGAACGTCAGCCCTCACAGAAACAGGCACAGTAATAGGTACTATCATTCGGACCGCTTCAATAAATCGAATGATTACACCCGGATCGCCCCAGGTTTATTTGCTTCCTCTCCTAGGGGTTAGAGCTTTAACACAGAAGGAAGAAAATAAACACAAAGGTGAATTTGGAAGGTTGATATGGTATAATTCGCCTTATGAACTGAGGAGATTGAATAAGCTGATATATTGAAATGGAATTTTGTCATAAAAATGTCAAGTTTATACTGCTGAATAAAAAGTTTTCGATCACCACTTCCAAAATCGTTGATTAAAAATGTTTTTAATCGAAATATTTTGGCCAAGAATTTTGAATATGACTACGTTGAACATTGTGCTCATGGGGAAATGTACACCACCAATGCACACCAACTTTGTTTTTTCAAACGGGGACCCCCATGTATTGTTGTAAATTCGGATTCTACGATCAAGTTCATGAGGATTTGAGTAACTACAAGGCTGCATACCCCTCCACAACCGTGATTTTTGTCCTAGAAATAATTTTCTTGTTAAATCTGCACGGTTTTTTTTACAAGAATACGTGCGCAAATTTGTCTTATGCCCTACCAAAAAAAATTCAGTTAGGAACCCCCTTTTTTCCGAAACCTGGTTCAACGCTCGACTTTATGAAAATCTGACAACTCATTTGATTTTTTGAATCACGCTGTTGCTAAGTCGTCAAATTCGTGCAAACAAATGTTAGCAAACCCAAAATGTAACGCAACTATTTTCATTGTTTTTACTTATGATCTGTTTTTTCATTTGCGTAAATTTGAACGCTCTTACACTCGAATCACCTTTGAAAAACGATAAAAGTGTACCTATGTGTCACACTTTCGGTTTGCTAACATTCATGTTCGCATATTTAGATGACTTGTCAACTTTGCGCGCTCTCTGAACGGGTTTCGATAGGCCGAAAAAAATCAAATGAGGGTTCCAATTTTCTCATAATCGGTTGTACAACCAAAATCTAGAATACAATTTGGGGATTTGCTTTTGAAACAAAAACATTTGCCCATGTGCTCTAAGCAGAACATGGTTATATTCAAAATTCTAGGCTAAAAACGCGAAGATTTAAAAAAAGTTTTGTGTGAATAAATAACGGTTTTAAAAGAGCTGATCTATTGCTTAGTAGACATCCTGTATAGATGGTCTGATTCATTCAGGTAGGTGTTATATTTTATCTCATTGATGTTAGGTAGGTGGGTGTCTATGTCTGTTCAGTGTACTTGTATTTTGATGAAACATAGTACGTGGATATCAGCTGTTGTTACGTACAGAGGGAAACGTAAAATACAGAGGTTTCATACACTTTCTTTCGGTAATTTCGTACGTCTTCTTATATTCATATTACGTATCGTAGACTACGTTCAATGGGTATATCATGTTTTCATATGTATATGGGATTTCATGTTTGTTATGCATAATTATGTTTGTTCCCATGAGCTGCGGCTCCGCCAAAGAATTTAATTAAACTGATGACTCAACAAATGTTAGGGAACTTATCAATATTCTAGGGATTCAGGATTCTAGTAACCGCTGCACTGAATGTTGAATAGATTTGTTAGTTCACAAGGTAAAAGTACCCACCGGTGTCTGCAAAATAAATTGTCTCGTTGTGACCTTTCCATCGAGAGTTGGGTAAATTTTACGACTTGCATGCTCGCCCGTCGTAATTATCCGAGGTATGAGGACATGCGTTGCAGTTCCAGGGCTTTTTACAGCTCACTTCGAGCCCGCCCTGGCGCAACCGGCTTGCCTGCTCATTTGTTAAATCATTAGGTAATAGGTTAATTGCGGCGCTGGCATTCATTATTCTTCTCGGAGAACAAAAGATACCCTGAGCACGTAAATTGCTACACGTTCGCGATGGTTTGCGCTCTGAAGTAAATTGACTGTTCCACCTTTCGCGGAAAGTGATCGAATCAGATGTTAATTTTGAATCTAGCTCGCTCTGACACAACGACTTCTGGGCTATGAGTAATGGTCAACTGTGTAAAATAGACCACTTATCTAATCGCTGCTCCTTTCTACAAAAAAGAGACTACCAGGAATTGACCTCCATGGGGACATGTTTCATCGCATGACATCAGTATTTTTTTCTTAACCGAATTCGAACAAAAAATATTGTTGAGAAATGCAAGCCTTACAGGGTCATCCCAATGTCCAGAAAATCAGTGTAGTTCGTTAGTTATAATCTTCATTTTTCTGTTCAGAAAAGCTACTAAGCATTAACAGTCTCAACTATTTTAATCCAAAAGCTCAGGGGAAAATCATTCTTCTTATGTTATTATTTTAACACTTGTATAACATGAACAAAGCTGTTACATCTTGCCCTCTAATTTAGTAAATTTGAATCCAAACAATGGAATCTTCAAATGAATGGAATTCAAAAATGGCAACCTCACAAAGGAAGCTAGCTTTGAATGAAAATTTTAAACGTTCTCTTATCAACTCATAATAGCGTCCAATTGAAAGACCGTTAGCACAAAGAATTTGGTGCAGAGAACAAACACAAAACATTAATGGGTCATAGGTTTAGAGACAAGGGTACAAAGATTGTAGTTAACTGTATTCTAATCCGGCCAGGATCAAGTAACATTGGCAAGTTTCAGCTGATCTGTCCCGTTTCGTTAGAGGTCTACAGGCGAAGGAGGAGACAATAACCATTGTGCTTCTAAATTGTCATTAAGCTGATGAGCCATTCACCCGTCCCCGCGGAACTGATGAGAGAAAGGGGGGAGAAGCGCCTATCGGCTCGCCCAAGTCTAAAGGGCATAATGGGGTGTAATGTCCCTCGTCAATTGTCACGAAAGCGTCGGCCTCCGCGGGGGATATTCCTTCCTCCGCTGACATAAAGCAAACCTAATGTGACAGGGGAAGCCTTCAACGTAGAGAGTCCGCGCGGACGTGGGAGATGATGTATGGCCCGGCCGGTGAGGCTTCTCCACTGCCACAAGTCCGCTTCCCTTCGTCTTCTTTCCCGCCTGCAAAGGCGGATCACTGAAGAGGACGTTCTAGAGACCTTGTCCGGCTGGTGGGACTTCTGAGTGATGAATGGACCTCTGTGGGTTTCACTTAGTGTTCGCACTTGTCATAGTTAGAGGAGGCTCTTCAACTCCAAACAGTTGTCTACCACTTTCTGAGACATGAAGTAGATAGTTTACTCCACTGTTGAAAGCCTTTCACATTGCTAACTTCCACCAACGTGCATATTTAAATTAACAATGAAAAGCCATGATTGATGCATTAATTACGCACGTCAAAAATCAAAAAGAGTTATGTGCAGTGACAGCTCTGCCCTGAATCTCAGGAGGCGCACAAAGATCACCAAAAGATATGATTTTCCTAGCCCAATATGAACTTGTACAGCATAGCAATGGAAATCAAGATGTCTTCCACCCTATAAATTAGTCCAACTAAATTACTTTGCTCTTTTCCCCAGTTACAACCGGTAGATGTTGCATCTTTAACTATGAACGGTTCTCTACAAATTAAATTATCAACAAAAAGACATTGGTCAACATAGGGTATAGGGAGAGAGTTTCATTATATTGTTCCTACCGATCGCTGAACAGAACGTTCTGAAGATCTTGCATTGCTAGGAAAGACCTGCGGGGTTTCACTTACTGTCCGAACTTGTAACGATTAGTGAAAGATCATCACTCGAAACAGGTGTCTACCGCATTATGAGACACCAGGTAAATAGTTTACTCCTTATGTAAATGCCATTCATAGTATCAAATTCCATCATGGGAAGCTCATTTTAGATTGCGCAAGAGAATATAGGATATTGTAGGTTGATAGCTTATCTAAGAACGTATAAAATTGGGAGTCAAATAAAAAAGTTCATCTATAGTACAGAACAATATATCTAGTCAATATTGCGTCAATATGAGTCCCAGGAAAGCGAGAGAATAATCTACGTGGTTGTGTGTTCATTTATTTTTGTATTCAAGGATCGCAGGTTCTCACATAGTCATGACGAATTTCATAGGGAACCATCTGTGGCCGAACAAGCACAATTTTAACATCAAATATTTAAAAAATAATGGGGTGTATAAGCGATTTTTTAAAATTGCAAGCTATAGTTGAATAAGACTATTCATATCGTTAATTCGCGTAGAAGTTGCCGTTTTATCCGTGAAGAGCTCAACGAAATTCGGAGATTAGGATTATCACCTGCAGCTCACGACGTGTTAAGAATGGTCCATAGGTGACCATAACTGACAACGAGGTCATATTTGCCTAAAAATCCTTGCCTGTATGTTGTTGATCCTTGCCTAAAAAGATGGAGATTAAAGAGAAAATTTGTTTTAGTCCAAAAATAAAGATTTTAGAATGTATTTATCTCATTGGACAACTTATATATAATTGGACACCAAAGATAAGTAACAATCTTTGCCGAGTAGATAAATTATTGATCCGAAAACAAGCCAACTGGTGAACACAAGGCGCTACTTGGTTTGGAAGATTTACGTACAACAAAACATGTATAACGCAAGATGCAATTGAGAGAGCAAGTTAGGTAGACACGAAAGCAGAATCTTTTTCATTACGTAAACAGTATGAAATGGATAACCCGAACTCTATGGAATCCATAACACTCTGATTATGTACGTTGGAAACGAAAAGCGCGTCAAATCCCAAGCCTCAAGCGATAACCCTCGGGATGACAAATCGCGGATGATTCACACCGTTTATTCACTCAGTTCACAAATAGAGCCGCAAGCTGTGAGAAACGTCACTCGTAAACCCACAACTATAATTTTCGCACGATTCTTCAGAACGCTCGCCGCAGGCCGTCCCCGTTTCATTACGAATTCCTCTCAGGCTCCAGATGTCGAGCGAACGAGATTCGATGTTAATCTCACAACATCAGGGTCCACGAGGGAAAACAACATTCGGGGCAAAACGGTAACAAGATGCATCGCCGGGGCTTGTTTTAATGTGATGGGGCTCTTGTCTTTCTACGAAATGAAGGACGCCTTCTAGAAAAACAGACGAAAAAAACCACATTTTTACCTGTGTCCCGTTGTTTCACAACGTAGTTCGTTAAAGGTCGAGGGCGCTAAAAAACGATAAATTAACGCGGAATAGGTGATGCGATAAATTTTAAAAGGCCGCTACCCCTTGAGGAGTTTTTTTTAGGGGCCCACGACGGGGTGTCTTTTCTCTACCCCATCTTGAGAAAAGGTGATTACGTTTTTGGGAGGGGAAAAAATCGTCGAGAGGGGGTGGAATCTAGACAAAAACGGCGTCTGGGGAGTCGAAGCTATTAAAGACGAGAGTAATTTGGCAGAACGGTCTGTCATCAGGCCGACGTTGGGTAACAAAGGCGCTTTTGTGCTTTTAGCCCTGCTCAGAGGCGCCTGCAAGTGCTGAAGTCTTGTCCCTGGACAGCAGATGGACGTCTGTAATGTGTTAAAATGGATGCACGGCAGGTAGAAGATCGCCCATGGGAAGTTGGAGTGGGCGTGATTCGGCTTGGAAAAGAAAAATATAATGATGGTTTCCAACTGTTGACCAAGATGAGTTTGTCTTTTGGTTTGTTACTTCCAATAATGAACCTTTGCAATCGAGCTAGGAAAGACTTTGTTTAAATCCTCTTTCGGAGTATATTAATTCACATTTCAAGATATGTATTTATGCTGTGGATCGCGTGATTAGTCATCAAAAGCCATACCAATATGACAAAGAGTTGAGAAACGGTCTGGTTAGTTGGAAGAGGCATTTAGATTTCTCAAATCCGTAATTTTATAAGACACCTGGTCATCCTGTAAATCGTATTGATCCCTTCACGATAATCATATCACACCTTCCACTCAAGGAGGTCGAGATATTTTTTATCGGAGTTAGTGAAATCCTGTTCCGAACTTAGTGCTCGGCTCTCCCATTGGGGCATACCCACTAAAACACCGTCCTTAGAACTAGATTATTGTATTATATCTGGTACATTCCGTTCAATTGTCTACCAACCTGGGCGTCCTTATGTAATTTCTCCCTAAGCCACTAGTTTTCTCAGGCTATATTCTACTACTTTTCAAAAATAACGACACTGATGTAGCAAGTTAAAGCATCCCGGTTTGGTTGCTTTCCATTTATTGGCTACGAAGGCTTCAGCAATGGTGATCAGCAAAAATTGGTGTTAAGCAGTATCCTATCTCTCCTTGCTTTCTCTCGGTCCATTCCTTTGGGTCTTTGACTACCAAGAGCCTCAGTCCTCCATATTTCTTACCATCCACGCATTGTCTGTTCTCGTTCTGATTCCAAGCAGTTTTCACGCTTCTGTACGACAAACCTCTCTCCACGTAAAGAGAGCGAAGCAATGATTAGCTTCAAGCGAAATCATCAGACCGAATTCAGATCCTCCTTCAGCAGTACAGCTGATAACGTCCGCGTCGGCAGTGGCAGTTGGACGTAATACCCAGTAATGAAACGGTTCTCCACTCTACCCTACTCCCTCCTTCTCCTGTCCTAAGGTTTTAAGAAACTAAGCTCGAAATCTATCCAAAACTAACCATGGCAGCCTTTTTTTTCTTCTGCATTTATTTGCTATCTATTGGGCTCCTGAAGCGACTTACGAGGGACTTCTGAGACTTCAGTGCCATAACCTTGCTTTACAAAGCATTAGTTCTCCTAAAGCTCTACCGTGCTTCCGTGATACGGTCATCTTTCTTTACCACACAAATTTACTGTCTTGATAGGGTTCAAAAAAAAAAAGAACATCAAAATGTTAAGTAGACTACTATTCGTTGCTAATTACCTGTGGATTATTGCCTTTGAGCTGAAGTCGTTAGCTGCTGACCTCATAAATCTTCATAAACTTACAAACGAAAAATGAACTATCGAAGGAAATTCATTTCCTTCTGCCTCTTCTCAATGCAAGATCATAGATGTGCTTCAAAGTACCTTCTCGAACCACAACCTTTTTAATGAAAGAGCCCCTGGTGAGACTTCCCCACTCAGCAAATATTTTGCTCTCCTTAAACTCTGATTTCGGCTTTTTCACCCATTAGGTATCCACAATGAAAACAATGGTGACATCATCTTTTTTTTAGTTACCTAGTATTTTAAACAATTCATAACTGTCACCCACTGTATTCCTTATATAAAGCCATGAACCACCTATCGAATTCTTATCATTATTTGTTTTCAAAATGTCAATCCATTTTATATGTGAGTAATCGGATTAGCCGGTACTTTTCAAATAAACAAATTATACTTGATATAGAACTACGATTAAGTATTACTCTCAGTTTCACTTCTGGGGAGCATAATCGTTCCGGAACAGTTAAAAATTCTTTCACAGTTTTTAGAATCGGGTCTGAGATCTTCCTGCGCAAAACCGATGACTCCGCGTTCATTCGGAAGAAAGAGCTCGGACCTAACGTCTCCGACTGACTAAGAACAACCGGGCGATGTCTCATTGTTTTGGTATCGTCATGGGCCACCTGCGGAAAAGTCCGGCGCGGCGTCCGCTTGCCGCCTCGCTCTCTCAGCTCATAATATCGATCCGCCTCCTTCCACCTGGCGAAGTGATTTGGCAAGCAAACCGTAGGCACCTCCTCCCTTCCTCCGTAGCACGCTCCCCGAAAAACCTTTTACCTTCGTCCCGTAATCCTGGCAATAATTCAAACCTTTATTGCCGACAGGTTCCGCTTTTATTTTATTTGAACGTGTTTTTCCTCGCCTTTTAAATGAAATATCATCCGATAACGGATTTTTCACCTGATGTGTCCGACGTTACGACGCTGTCGTTGTCCACCCCGATGAGGGAGCAAATCGCAGGACTCCACCGCGCCTAATCATTATAGTTGGAGGATGACTTCTGAATAAGTAAGACACAATCGGTTAACGGAAGATTCAGCCTCTAGATTTGAATCACGTAAATATTTCAGAGTTTTTTGTTGCCACTAACGTGACCGTGAGAGGACGATAGCAACGGGCCCCTGAGTCTGGATCGTCTTACAAGTTAGGTTACAAGTACGCCAACTCAGACGGGGATCTTCAGATTTACAACCATCCATGTAACATTGATTGTGACATTGATTGAGGTGATTCTGATACCTCACCTTCAACTGTTATTGGGTTTACGATTTTCTGTATTGTTTTAAAAAACAAAGGAGTTTGCTTCGTACCAGATGGTGGATAAGTTCTCTCGAAGTTCACCCTTCTGCCTTCTTTCTCTTGAAGTAGGTACCAACCCAGATTTCCCCAAGTTGCTGCCTTCATTTCTCACATCGCCGAAAATCTTATGTCCAAAGATCAAAATATCGAACTATCCGTACTTACTACTTTGGTATTTTAATATGTCTTTAAGAGAGGGTCAATCAAACATTTGCTCCACGTTTGTTCCACTCGAAAACTGTATAGCTAACTGCACGTAAACCGCTCCGTTGCTATGCAATTGGCACTTCGTTAGTTTTCATCCCAAGAAAATCGTTGACTCCCCTTTGGTAAGCTCTGAATATACTCCCAACTTATCACCAAAAACACCCCCTTCAATCTCTCCAAATCCCATGAAACACGTATCCAATCGATTCGGCATACAAACAACAATTGTAAGTGATAGAGAAGTAGGTAGGAAGGCAAGCACGAACTTTCTGCACCTCTTTTGCTTGGAACCTGTTCAGTTCACATACCACAAATACAACTACTACTTATAATAAAAGTTGTTTAAAAAAATAATGATATGTAAATCTCTTTGTTGAACATGTCCCTTCAACTCGAACACGAATTTAGCAAACTCAGCTTGTGAGGTTGGTGCCCGTTAACTCAATAGACTCTTACTGTTTCTGGAGGCTCCCTATCGAATTTTGGCTTTTTATGGTAAACAGAATAAAATTGAGTTTATACAGCTGATCATTTCACACCCACTTAGGTAATAAATAACATAAATTTTTTGATTCGGTGTTAATACATTTCAAATTTTATTTTGTTGGGTAAATAGCGAATCTCAAACTGTTAGATAAGATAGAGTTCGAGGTGAGGAAGTAGATAGGGAGTGACAATACTTTGGGTTACATAAAAGTGGTAATTGCTGTGATATTCAACTTATAAAACCTGAACTTTTCTAGTTGAACCAAAGAGATTGGCAACTGGCATCCTCCTCCCTGAGGTGTCGTTTTGTACGATCTTTGGGTTTTCGACGTTATCTATCGCTCACCCCTGTTCTAACTACTATCAGGTGTGAAAACCATTTGCAGCCTTGACAGTTTGTGTTGTTAGAAGTTAAGTCCCAGATGAGATAACGAGCGGGACGTTCTCCGGTAGGTAAGGGGATATTTCATCCAATAGGTAGGTAGGTGCCCTGCCGAGGTCCCCCGCGGCCAATAAAACCGCCCAAAAGGTCGGGGCCATTTGTCCGTCGCAGGTGGTGACACGGAAAACAACGGGGCCCTATCTCGTGATCGGAGCCCCGTTGTCTAGCCAGACCCTAGTTCGCCTCGTCGTTAACAGCTCGTGAACTCGACAGGCAAAAGAAAAACTTCAAGATCAATGTCGCCAACCGTAGCAGGCTCTGCCAGAAACTGGAGGCTAGTCAAACACGTACATGATATAGATCCTGGTAAGATTTGAATTTGGAAGTCACCGCTGGAGAAAATCAAATCCCCTCTAGTAATCATTTTTATCATTATAATCTGGTATCCAATCTGCTGCAAACGCATGGTCTTTAGTGTCTTCCGGATAATATGATCCGGTGTCTTAGTTATTGTGGGGAACGTGAAGACCTCGCACGTTGCGATTTCGGTTGTACTTCCTTAGCATAAGATTATATACATGTTCAGTAAAAGAGTTAGTGAGATTTCTGAAGGAATAGGAGGATTGAACCGCATTAGCCAATGTCGGATTCCAGGCAACAAAGAAGTCAGTTGGGAAGTCAGAAGTCGGAATGGGTGTTCAACTGGTTCGGTTGTCGACTACATATTTTTATGATAATTATTTTATTTGATAACTTTTCGTACAAAACAATAATTTTCGCATATGTCAAATATCATTTAAATTGAGTCAAATTTAATTCACCACCTCGGTAATCCCCAGATAGAAGTACGGTAATGTTAATTTGCATTAATCATATAATTGATGTGGGTAATTTGTTTTTATCAAAAATCCATACGTATCTACCATATTATTGTGCACTAATGCATCGCAATTCAAGATCACGTTTCCATTCATTCATTCTTATTCTCTTCCATCAACTATGACCCAAATTCCAGATGATAATTTGAGTGACGCGGTGATGCTGGGAGATTTCAGCCATGAGTTCCCTTCACAGCTCGACAGAGAACTAGAGCAAATAATTTATTTACCCAACAGTTACGGGCGAGCGAGTTCAGGACATGAATTAAGAAGAGACCTTTCCATAGAAATCAGATCTTCTGCGACGCAAAGCGGATAAAACGTGAATAAAAAGAATGATTGAATTAAACATAATTTTGTTGTTATACAGAGCGGGTTCCCTCGGAAAATCCCTTCCCAGATGGATTTCTTTTTTTCCTCGTCTCCTGTCCTTATATTTTCTCAGAAGTAAAAACCCCTCGGGTTTCTTTATATCGCTGAAAAGGAGTAAGGGAACACCTGTTTGCGGATTTGTAATGAGATCCTGGGGGGGGGGGGGGGAGCGGGTACAAAAGGATGCCCCCCCGCAATAGATAGGTCGCTTTTGTTGAGGAGAAATTATAACCAGGAGCGTCTGAGAGGTGGAAGTGGATTTCTCCGTACAAGCCCCTGTGGGGAGCTAGAGGTTGAGGTAGGATTCTGGAAATGTATTATGGCGTTTCCAAATCGAAAGAAAATAAATCTGCCGCATTGCATGATCAAGTAAAGGAACTTTAATTGTAAATTTATCTGTACAAATACAGATGGTCCAGGAGTTTCAGTTTTCGCTAATCAAATCTACCAGCAACATATTCGAGAATCAACGTAATCGAAGATTAGCTGCTCTCACTCATTCCAGTGTTACTCGTAGATAATCCCGAACTGGAGGCTCGTAAACTTATCAGAGTTTAATATAGGAAGGAAAGAGATTATTACATTATTTTTATCACATTATTATTACCACATTATCACTTATTTAAAATTATCACATTATTTTTCCTAATTTTCGCTCAAAAAATGTCCAACAAATACCATTTTTTCTCATTTGTTTTTAGTTGATTTTGAATGACTTTGCATTCGTACCCAATCAGTACCAACTTATTATTACTTTTTTTTTCAAA
The DNA here is from genome assembly GCA_031894815.1 of Creontiades dilutus. NCBI lineage: Eukaryota > Metazoa > Arthropoda > Insecta > Hemiptera > Miridae > Creontiades > Creontiades dilutus. The sequence goes on from JAVIWC010004007.1 coordinate 2,463,691, forward strand.
TAGCAGCTCTAATTTTTTCTTTATTGTACATTTAGATTTTATGGAAAAATTCACGAAACGTTAAGCGTGGTGATGTCCGTTTGCTCGAACCCCCAGTATACTATTTTTGTAGTGATACTAACCCTACTGAGATGGAAAAGCAGCAGTTATTATGATGGTACGCACGGATATTAGGACACCCATATCTGGGAATAAAATGGAAAACTTTGATAGTAAGTACTACAGAAAGCTGTTTACATGACGGAGATGACATCGATAGACAACCTTGGGGGGGGATTCACAGTTTGGTGGATGGGGATTGGCTCCAGAACCTATAGATTGGGATCAGGGGAGCGAACAACACAATAAACCACGGTTTCAATACTGCGGAGGAGGACTAGGACCCCTCCCGAAAACAATGGACAGTAAAAATAATAAACAGAGCGGGTTCCGCTAAATACAACGAATAGCTATCAAAGGCTGATGGGAGCGGTATTAGTGCTAAATTCATTCTTGGACGTGATACACGAGTACCTTCTTGATTCAATGCTTCGTCTAACGGAAGAGTGTGATTTACCAATAGCCTGTGACCAGTCTTTGAGACATATATATATTTTTCCTCTAACAAAGACACCTGCAGTATAATCGTCACAATTTTTCTTCTCCAAAACATGAGTGCAATAACTAACTATTGCCAATGTAGAAGATTGCATTGAATCGTATTTGCTTGTGAGGAGGAGATAAGGATGATGTAACCTTTAAATCGATGGGTATGACATGGAAACCATTTTTTGTGGGTCTTTGCGCAATAAAGGGCGGGAGCACGGTGGACGATCGTGCACGAGCGATTCAGTGGGAATCCAATCGTAAATCTTCTTTCCACATAAAGTTGATTTCGAAACAAACCGCGATGCGAGAGGCGCCGAGGATCGGAATGTTAATACCGGACTTTATTGTTGATCTCTTCATTAGCACCTGATAAATTATGTAGGACTCGAATCGACTCGCACAGCGGTGGGCAGATCGGAAGGATCAGAGGAGCCCATATATGGGAGTCACGGGGATAATGAGAAATCATATGGAACCTTTATCCTCAGGAGCGTTCTGGGAGACTGGGAACCCAAAGAGATGATAGTCCACGTAAAGCCTGTCTGTTGACTGGATAAAACTTCGTTTCCAACCAAGCCGAACACGGTTCACGGATCACAAGACAAATAGAAGCAAAATCCAGATCACTGGTGTCAGACTGATTTGAAAAGTCACGATTTATGACTTTTTTAAACATTAAAATAAAATACAGGTTGTATCTTGCTTATAGATGAAGGTATGCACATTATTTTAACGTCCATCTGCTTAGAATAAGTCAACTAGCAGAGAGATGTCGAATTGTTCCTTATTCCTGTTGAATTTATCCCTGTGAATTCAATCAACAAAATAGGCATAAATTGAATGAAAAAAAAAAAAAATTTTTGTTGTTTTCAATGATCACATCTAACAACATATAATTAGGTATGTACCATAGAATAAATTGTTGGAATGCTAAAATTTATTTTGTACGATATCTTTAGAAAAGTTAGTTAACCGTTCTTGAGAATGAGAATGAGTGGTTCTTCTCCGGAATGAGTTGTGTCCAACGCCCTCTCCAACGTATTCTATAGCCAATTATGGTCGATGGTCTAAGTTTATTACTGAATTTCACTATGACGATATGTGATGTCATTCACACTTGATTGATTCACAGTTAATGTCCACTCATTGATCGCGGCAATATTCATGAGCATTCAACTATATCGTTTGATCCAGGTTCAAGGACCCCAAGCAAGGCTTCATCGGTAATTGGAGCTTCAGAGTCCCTGGGCAATAAAACATAATATGTTATTAACACATATTATGTGGGAAAGTGGAATACAGTTAGCCGAACGAAACAATGATTTGATAAGACAATTGATCATTAGGTCGAAAAGTGAATCGGATATACACCCATGGGTTCCTCAAGAATTTGCACTCTGGTGGTGGTTTTCACACTGCATATTCTTGAGGAACCCATGGGTATGGGTGTATATCCGATTCACTTTTCGGCGTGAATGATCAATTGTCTTAACACTGTCTTCACTCAATGAGAAATTATCATTTAAGTAACATTTGTAAATCATGCGTGTTTGTCATCAATTACCTTCTGGTCAAAAGAATCAAAATGTCCGGCCGCCGCACGGGACATAAAAAGCCTAACAACTTATTTTTTTGAATCTGTTCTTTCGCACCAAGCGGACTCTATTTGGGGTCTAGTTGGTCTAAATTTCTAGCCAACCCGATCACATCACAGGTATAGATGAAAATGGAAAAAATGAGATGAAAATTAATTGTATTCCGATGAGAACAACAATATTGCAATGAGAATTGTTATACACATTGGAATATACCCTTCAACCATAGGGCCCTCAATCCCTGTGCGGTTAGGGGGAGCTGGTTGAGCTTTTACAAACATAACAAATCCTCGAGTATGGAAATGAAATTTTACTCTGAACTCTGAATATAGTTACAAAAAAAATTATTTGTTCTTTTTAAAATGGCTTGGCGTATTATGTGAAAGTAGAAAAAATGAAATAAAGAAAGTAACAAGTGATCTTAGCAGACGTACATGCTCGTCAATAGAGTTCGACAGTTCTCCCCCTGAAACCCATGTGAAAATCTTCTTTCTGTAGCTATTTCGTGGAAAATATGAGGAAATCTCTAATTGATCCGGTAAATGGCGGATCAAGAGCGGCATACTGTAGAATATATGTTTGGAGGTACTCCACAGTCGTGTTTTCGGTGCTGGAACTGTGGCTTGCGAAGTTAAGCGGAACACAGTAATTTGCTGAAGTTGTAGGGATATTGAAACATTTAGGGTGCTTGTGAAAAAAGTGAGAGATGACTTGATATGCAACTGGTGAGTTGGAAATACTCAGACGCAATTGTATAAATCGACAGTTGGAAATCTACGAGGTTTTCTGGATATGATTTTTAGAATGTATGTCTGAAAATGGTCGGAGGATTCAAAATCGATGCTAAAGGCCAAAAACGTTTTTCGAGGTTTTCACTGAGATAGGAAAGTGGGTTGTCATTTATTTAGTAATTTGAGACGCCGAATCGATTGAGAAGGGTCCCATACCAGTCCGTGATCATTTTAGTCAGGAAATCCCATTTTGAGGCTGAAAATGTTAAAAATGGGGGTAAATTTAAATTTTGTAAATTTCAAAATTCCATTTTTTTAAATTTTTTTTTGTTAAGTTGACTTGGCAGTTGTGTAAAAAAGTGTTAGCCGATGTGGGAGGGAGAGGACGTTGAGTTGAAAATAATCAACCAATTTGTATAAATGAGTTGGAAATCTACGAAGGCAGCTATGATTTTTAGTATGGATGTGAAAATAGGATTTCGATCCAAAGGCCAAAAACGTTTTTCAGATTCAGAATTGGAAAGTGGGTTGTCGTTTATTTGTAATTTGAACGCCGAATGCGTGTTTCAGGGGGTCCCTGTATACCAGTCCGTGATTTTCCACTTTTTCTGAAAATGTTAAAAATGGGGGATTATTTAATTTTGCGTTCATTTCAATTTTCTAAGCTTTGGAGTGTGTGTGTTTGGGGGGAGAGGACGCGAATAATCAAGGAGATATGAATGGGAGCAGTAGCTTTTCCAGTCAGATTCAGAAATTTCCAAACCAATTGATCAGATTTCATATTTCAGTGTTCCTCCTGAAATTCAATAATGCTGATCAATATCCGGGTGGGAGCGGTTTCTGAAATTAAAATGGAAAATTCTGAAATTGATTTGGAAATTTCTGAAATTGATTTGGAAATTTCTGAAATTGGTTTGGAAATGTCTGAATCTGACTTGGAAAAGCTATATATCAGTCATTCAGGTTTAGTCTTCATGGTTGATCGAAAGTGCTGCCGACGGATCTTGTTCCTTTAGTTAGTGTATTCACCCAGTTTCAAAAGCGTCGGTCCAGAGGTTTGTGGAACCCCCGAACCCGTGCATTTGGATGCGTAAAAAGTTCACCACATTCGTTCACGTTGGGGGGTCAGGAACCTGAAAAGAGGAAATGAGTGATGACAAGCTGCTCCGAACTAGGGAGCCTAAACGCGCGGATTTACACGCCGATTCGTCTCGAATGTGCCGGTGGTCCGTCCCCGACCTTTTGGGGGACCTCACATAAGTTGAACTCCGGAGCGAATCTCGTTAAAGACTGAGAAGTGATAAATTGCCATTGGCGCAGTACGAGCGCTAACTTCACTCGCCTCGGCCTTTTCTCTTCTGTCCAGCCACTCGCACCTGTTTCACGCTTTGCTAAATCGGGCGAACCTAAACGCGGGAGGGTTACGAGAATGCGCTGGACTACGAAGGGGATTCTTCGGTCAGAAGCGTGATACTCGTCTGATCGGCCTCCCGTACAAGGAATCACTAAATGTTTTTCCCTGAAAAACTACCGGTAAAAAGGTATTGCAATCATTTCACGTAAGAATTCCGATTGTATAACAGTCCAAGCGCCGAGTCAAAATCGGGTTGTAATTCCAGAAGGAACTTTTTTTGAAAGATTTTGAAAATTCGCTGCACTCCGGACATCTTGGCATTCCATGGCACCATCGTGTGAGTTAGAATACAATATAATTTATTGGCCACGTGATCGATATGAAGTAGTTGTCAAATAATTAATAACATCAATGTACGTCATAATCATAAGTTTTACATTGGGCCTACGACAGAAACATGCTCGTTGGAGCATGTGCTTCTACAGTCTTGATCAGGGGTCTCCAAACTAACTGTAATAGTTTTGAATAAATAAATACAAAATATATTCGTCTTAAATCCTTGGTTTCTATTTTCCTGAAAATTAAATTGTTATAATAACGGAAATAATTTAGGGAAATTTATTTTATTTTAGGAAATAAATAAAGGAAATAATTTCTTATTGAACAATGAAAAACTAATAATCATGGAATTAGAAAAATATAGTTAATCAATAAAAACTAAGTTTTGGTATCTATATTATGCCTGATTTTGAATTTGTCTGAGTGCTTAAAAACCCTGTTTTCAAGTGTCTGACTTTCAAAATTTTCCGTTCCTGAAAACTCAATTGTTGACATTTATTATTGTGCAGCGATAAATTAATTATGGAATTTAAAAAAATACAATCACTAAAAACAATTTTTTTGTACCTTATATTAGGCCCAATTTTGGATTTGTCAAATTCTTCTGGGAGTGATTAAAAACACTATTTTGAAGTGTCTAATTCTCGGAAATTTCCCCTCGGCGCCCGGACCCCCCTTCAGCTGAAGGGCTAACTAGACCCTCCCTGTTGGCCCGCCCCACCAAATTATGATACGGCCCTTGGGCAAATAGTTAAGAGGGCGGAACAACCGCGCGTAGGTACGTGTTTTTCGTGACTTTGGCCCCAACAGTGTCCCAGGACCGCGTGTTTTCAGAAACGAATGATCTTGAACTTGTGAGGATTTCCCAATACCGCGTGCGGTGGCTTGGGCCTCATTTTGGCAGTATTGATTGTGATCATGAGCGAGGAGCGTGTCATAAATATCCTACAATCCTACAAACAGCTCTGAGTAACCCATCGGTAGAAGTAGACGGCTTTGAATACAGTTGGAACACACGGGAGAACAAATCGACAACGAATTGGGAGTGTATGGCTGACGGGTGTTGGGAGGCGATCAAGGTACCATCAAAAGTGATTCACGCATCTACTCATGACTGTGTACCTGATGTAGGTCGCGTCGAAGTAAAAAGGCAGTTTTGAAATCTCGAAAAAGAGCACGTGAAGAAGGGAATTCCTACAAAATCTACGAAGAAAAATCGGTCGCGTGAAAGACAGCGATCTTGATTTCGTCTCTTCGGTTCCTGGTTTCCGCAATATCAAGTCAACTTTATGTCGTGAGTGAACAATTGACCAAGAAGCGAAAACTGTACGGATCTAGATCTGAGTTGACCTTCCCCAGCGCCTCCCCAGTTTGGAGACGCCTGGTCTAGATAAATGACCTAAATATTAAACCTCAGATAATATACAATAGAATAAATTATATTAAGAGACCACGAAAAAGAAGAAGAAAAACTGACTCCATCGTTATTATTATGGGATCCTCTCCTGCGAAAGATTGATGAATATGAAGGAGCAATGCGTCCTCACGTTCCAACTTCATTAACTCGGGTGCCCTCACTCTCGTCGGCTGCCTTCAGCGACAGCAAACATTTTCCCCGAGCTGGCTGCCGCTCAGTTATCTCTTTGTGTATTTTTCTCGCGAATGGAAGATCCAGCCTCGAACCTTTTCCGCGACTTTCCTCACATTATCCGTTCGGAGAGGGAAAAAGGGGGAGCGACTTCGTTCAATTTACTTGCTCCGAGAGCGCATTCTCATCCTTGAACAAACATAACAATGTCGCGTCTCCGCGTCTTAAAGTAATGAACTTCCTGGCTTACCTACGACTCTTGAAGGTGGAATAGAGCGCTGGAGGTAGGAGCATTGAAATCGGCTTCACTTAATGTGAGCACCTTGAAAACGGGGCGAAACAGGCTGAAAAGTTATTCCACTTTCACAAACTTTTGTCGAGTCTGTCGCTTGTTGTATATACAGTTGTACAATAGGTTTACGCATAGTTAGTGTGTATAGAGAACGGTTTCATGCATGTCGGTCAACTCAGATCAAACGGCGTAAACTTATTGGCCACGTTCGATTTAAATGAAAACTTCATTCTTCGGACGAAAGGACAAGCATTCCAAAAGAACTCGAAAGACAGTAGTTTAAAAGGACCAAAGTTTGGTCAGATTTCAAAAGAAGTACCTACTAAGAAAATCAAGAAAAATGTAAAAAAATGAATCCTTTAAACTGTATATCTTCCCTTAGTAGAATATTACTAAAAAAAAAAAAAAGTCAATAACTATGCCATTTAAAAATTAAAGCTCAAAATTTCTGAAAATGCCATTAAAATTTTATTAAAATGAGCCATAAAATTAATTTAAAAAAAAACCAAAACCCAAATTCATTGTTTTGAATAAGTTTTTTCCCAACAAAATTGATAGTTAACAATTTCTATGCAGACAAGTGCATTTTCGCAAAATGATGATTCATTCAGTAGGTATAATGAAAAATAATTTTGGAAAATTCGGTCATTCAATAATGCAGCATGAAACGAACTTTGTACTAGTTCCATTAACATTGGTTAGGTCCATGTGTCCTAAAAACGGATTTTGTGTTCGATTTTTGGATTCTATAATTCTGGAAAGATAGTAAAACAACAAATTTGAAGGGATTTTTTCTCACGAGGTCGATTACAAAGGTTCCTCTACTGATAATAAACCAAAATTTACCTGAAATGTGCTAAACAGTAGATACAAATATTATAAAATTCGAAATATTTGTTCAAATAGATTTGAACATTTAGAACAAGCTGTTTGTTTTCAAGGTAAAAGTTAAAAAATAATTAACATACAAACTGCTCCGATTTCATAACAGTTGATTGCAAACATCACAATTGAGGAAGGTTTGTTCATATGATAATGTTGGATGGTTGACATGTTTTGTACATCAATAGGTGATGTATTTGTTGAACAATTATCGAACAGTTTTGTCCTCGGTGAACCTTATTCCTTTATTTATACGCGTCCACGTCGATTATTATTGATCATAATAATAAACTACATATTGATTATTCCGAATGGATTGTTGGTTATCACTACGATACATTCTTATTTAAATGTGATTTTGATTATTCAGCGAGTAATATCATACAAGCAATCTCAATATCTGATGTAATTATAATGCTCTCTGAATTTTATGTAGAAACGGATGGTTTGTAAGAAGAAGCGATCGAGAATATCATAGAATCTCGATCGCTTCTAGCCGATCTTGACCACAAGGGAGTGCTTATACATATAACATTTAAATTTAATTCGTGATATAGAGAAAACACATGTAGCTAGATTCAAACGTGGTTACTGTTACACTCTCGCACAGCTACGGCTCTCTTTATTTTCGAGAGAATCTCTCTGTTAAATGACGGGCTCTATGATTTCCCAGAGGAACGCTCCAGCCGCGTTCCACCACAGGGAAAAGCCCTGATATCTACGCTCAGCCATCTTTATAAAACCTTCTTGAAGAGTTATGGACGAGTTGGAGACGCATGCCCCAACAACAACTGTCTCATTGAAAACTAATACCCCGGCCCTCGAGCGGCGCGAGGGGGTACCCATATCTCCGTTATAGCAGATGTACGGGGCGGTCTGCGGCCAAAGCGATGCCCTGGTTTCAATCATGTTGGGACGGACAATGGGCAATAAGTCTGTGCCCCGTGCTCCGGAGCTTCGGAGGAAATATGTCAGGGTGTCTGGGAGATCATGACTCATTCACGAAGCGGTATTAATAAAGGGACACATGTGCTCGCCCATCGATCCGCGTTCCCGCATACCATTACCAGGGCAGGCAGGAGCCAACAGCTGACAATCACAGGCTTTGCTACTATAAGTTTATTCTGTAAGCACTTACAGTGCTTAACCTCTCTTGACCTAGAACCCTCCATGGTAAAGTTCGAGTAACCTCAAGCATCCTAAAGAAAATTAGAAGTATGGGGTGGGGGGGTTGAGAATTACCCTATCCAAACACAACAAACTCCGATACAACGAACTCATCCTTTCTTTTAGAGTGGTTGATTTTTTAGCGGAAAGAGGAAATTCTTATCTCAATCGTAAAGACATAATTTCTGAAATGTCACAGACATAAATATTGTCAGAATATGTATTTCAGCGCTACAGATATCTCTTGGTTTTTCATGATATCTCCACCAATTGCCGCGAAGGTTAAAACAACCCGCCGGTTTTCGCTGAGCTGTGAGCGAAGCGATCTCTCCTGACACAGGGGTATTGAGCTAGTGGATAAGAGATTCTGGGAGACGACATAGCATGTTATTCTACTTTCAGGTTTGATACATTATATTCATAGCGATGGAAAATTAATTAAAAATTGTTAGTTCGTTGGTTATAATTATTCGGTTGTCTATAGGTAGCTCCTTAGTGTGAGATTGTTTGTAGCTACCTAATCTGTCGAGAATATAGTTTCGAAGGAAAACGGACACTCGCAATCAGTGACCGGTGCTGATTTCATACGTCGCCACATCTGTCAACTGACAGTTGAACCTTCGTCCTGTGTTGTGACTTGATGCGGGATCCCCTTCTATCTTCACAACACAAGTGCACTTCTTCACTCACTCACATCCTAAGACCAACTATATGGGTATGGCAGTAATTATGTCGCTGCTGGACGGGGTGGAAAGTGGGGGGAAATGAGATTCTAGGATGGCAAAATTCTTTAATAGGCGATTTGGATGTCAAATCGGATGCTGATAACGAATACACTCCTATAACCAAACCCATTAAAATTAAATTTTTATCATATTGATCTACTGTACAGGCAGACTAACCCACCATACTCATTTTTGTCACACATTAAAAGTTGTTGAGTATTAAATTTTGCTCGTCACCAGGAATTCCTAAATATACCGTCCTCCGTACAAGAAAAATCACTTTTTTACACATTTTTGACTGTTTTGGCCACCTTTTTGCATCACCTACCTCCTAGTACTACCATTTAAGTCGGCTTGTTCGTAATTGGTCTCTATGAGCTCAACAAGGTTTCGGTTACGCTTGCATTGGCGTCGAAAATACCCCTTAACTAACTACCACCGTTGTCGGAGAGTTTTAGTAGATGGATGCAAACTCAGCTAGATTCCCTCCAGAAGTATGTCAAGATCACGAGGACAACCCATTTTCTGATCTGTTATGGCATCCTCTGAAAAATGAGCAATATTTTTAATAAATAGGTCAAAAACTCCCTTTATTCAACTAAATAAATTCAAAAATACGCTAAACCCGTTTTTTAAGGCCAATTCTCACCACAAAACATTGATAGTACGTGCACTAAATGGAACGGTGAAAAAAGTAGGTCCCACGAACGCAATCAAATATACCGTCAAATCCAAAAATAAACCTCACCAGTTGCCCGAATTACGCAGTTTTACCACTCAGTCTCATTCTACTATAAATTTCCTGAATCTGATTTCTTTTTGTCTCGGCTGTTGAATTTCAATGTTTTGTTGAAGTAATAGGTTATTGCGATTTCTGAACATCTTATTTTTCGGTCAATGTCGATTATTTAGGCGCATTCTCCCCACCCATGCCCTGAAAGAAATCTTTGGTGCTTGTTTAGTTGTTTGTGTTTTTATTGTTGAAAATATTTATGTATGTGGTCAGCTGCTTCATTATTTTGAATCCACAGAAATATGTAGGCCATTGAATGTATCCTACGTGAAAACATGTAAGCCATTGACCGTTTCGGAATCTCTCAAAACTGATTCACCAAAAGAAGGGTCCATAGCCCCTGTGTGTTTTGCCACTTACAATTAATAATTAAGTTCTTTCTTTTTTTTATACCTATCCTATTTGAAATTAAGATGTGAATGAAGTCGGGGAACCATTCTAGAGAAATCCTGCTCTCAATGCCGGAATATCGTTTTAAAAGTTGTTCATACTCAGGTTCAAGGTCTCGGATTTGGGTTTTGACATTACGAGCTCGGATAGACGTGATTGATGGCTCGTCCCACGCAGGCGCGTACCTTTCCGAGCAGATCCGTTCCTGCCACAAACCGAACAATCGGTCTCATTCACGCCGATATCCTCTTTGCGGGGGTGACGTAACGAGCTGTATCATTAGCTGATCCCGTTTTATCTCCTTCGATCTGGGACGGAAGACCTCAATTCCCATTAGTTTTGACACTGAGTAATTTGTATTAATTGATACTGTTGGTCGTTAGTTAATTTTAGGCACGATACGGAAAAACCTACATTGACACAAAAAGCGTTCGAATATAAATAATATTAACGCTGTTTATCAAAGTTATGCCCAATCAAATTCTTATCCAATGAATGGACCTTGTATGATATGGTTATTTTTTACTAATTTGATCCGATTTATTGTATCGGATCGAATTCCACTGGGATGATCACAAGTAGGTAGTAGGTATATTAGGAAATGATTCATAATTAAACTAATCACTTTTTAATTTCCTTTCAGGTGAGATTCCAGATCGTGGCAACTGACGAGTCCTTCCACATATTCTGCTGGTTCAGTCGTTGTAAGTATGTTAGAGATGGCACGGAGATTTACATTAACATAGAATTATCATTGTGAATTTCGGCTAATTTTGTTGTGTTGGTGTTGTGCATTTTGTGGGAATCAATTTATTTGATGAAAAAAGTTTGCATGCTTACCTGAGGGGCAATATTATTTAATTGACTGCATTGCACACGGCTACTTATAGCAGAAGGACGTGGTGATTGTATTTGTACAATCAAGAAGAAGTTCAATAAATTAAAAATCGTCGGTCTATGGTAGGTGCAAACTTCTCCAACCAATCATTAAGAACCTTGAATATAATTAATTTCGTAGGAAACACTGGTTTTTTTAAAAACCACTTTATAGAACCAAGGAAGTGTAATTGATAATTGGCCTAAATACCTACTGCCCTACCTACCTACTGCAGCAGGATTAATTCTAGGTTCAACGGGATTCACTTCTATTCAGGATCTTGTATGTCCCTCCACCATTGGGGCTGGTCAGTGATAGATTAGAACATCATTGGTAAAGGCCACACCGTATCTATACTTGAATTGAACTCGTGGTAAAATTATTGTTCCTGTAATATAATGTTAAATATAATAATTTTATTAATAGGTCTGCATGCGTTCTGATTCTCACTGCACAACCAGACTAACATTGAAATCGATCAAAATAAGACTAATGAAAAATATTGGAAATCCTACCCTGATTAGTCTCGACCAATTTCGTTTAGAAAATTCACGTCTTGAAATTCAAAATTTCCAGAGTTTGTTGCACTACGAGAGTAAAATTTTGATCGAACAATCATCATGGAATGGTTTTAAATGGACTTGTATTGAGATAGTTTAAATCCCTACGTGTGAAGTGGATTAATTCTAATAGACGTAGCTCTACCAAAGAAGCCTTGCTTCGGAGTGACATCCTAAACTATTTGTTTCAGATGTAAACAGGGATTTTCCAAATCAGAAGAAGCTAGCTTTTTAAGATTGAGTTCCAAATCGTATTTCAATGTGAACACCGGTTTTCGATCTCATCTCAAACTTTCTCTCAAGCCGCTGCAATTCCACAACTACAACTATAACCATTCCTTGCACCGAAGTCAGTGAAAATACTGTCTTTTTAATCTACTCGCGAAGCTGGGCTATTCCAGAGAACCGTCGTCACCGCGGGATTCCTGATTTTTTTTATTTTCGTTCCAACTCCCTTCGCTTCCTCTATTTCTACCTTCTTGAAACCGACGATGTAAGTTGGCGTTCTCCCGTCCTCATTCCTGAAATCCGATTTGACTTCCCGACCAGCGCTGCGTCTCTTTGAAACTCCGTCCAGCCCCGAGATATTTCCGCAGTTCCCGAGGGAGTTACACCGCGAGTCCCCGAGCGCTCGTTCCGTCAAGAAGGCCGATATTCGCGCGTTAATTGGCGGATTCCTCGGTCGCAAAAGCCCATTTGCGTTAGGATTCCGCAAGGGACCGCTATTTCTACTTTGACGACAAATGTTTTGCTGTTAAAATACCCGGTGTGAGCTTCGGAGATGAAACTAGGTGCATACTAAGAAACTGGTTGTTTCTACTTTTCGAAAAAAAAAAAAACTTGAATGATGCGCGACCTGCTGTTTTGGATACCATCCAACGGTAAATACATACTTATGGCCGGTTTATCAATCACAATTATTCAACGGAAAGGAGGGGTTATTCTGAGGGTTAGCGTTATCCTGATAACTGAGATGTGAGTGGAAGCTAATAAAATGCTTCTTCCGTTATATTAGTGCAACTCCTTTATTATGAGATACTGATCAAGCAACACGATAAAAACGTGTTTAGCAAATGATTGATATTCACTTACCTAAGTATCAGTTTATAAAGATAATATTTTGTACGTTCTTGAGCTTGTGGAATGAATGCTGCAAGGGATAAGGAGCTAGACCTTCTCGTATGTAATAATTGGAAAAATAATAAATTAGCACATGAAAAGTATTTTTTCAAGTCATTATTAGATTACCTACATAAAACTAGGTGAGCTCGCGGACACAATTGGACATCCATTGCCATCTGAACATCTGATTTTCAAATAAAAACAAATACACATCAGACCAAGACAACATTCCATCTGCCAGCTAATGCTCATGCGACGTACGGGTTCCGTGAAACCTCAAGATGGTAGCCCACCACTTTCGGCGAATGAGAAGTGTTCCGTTTTCCTCCTACTCGTATTTTTTCAAATTTATGATTAGGACATGAAATAGTCGTAGGGCTCGCTCAGCTGGTCGGTATGCCCTCTTCAAATTTCAGGCGCTCCACAGAAGCCAGTTACCAAATTTCAAATTTCTAGGTCGGTTACCTTTTGATGTTCTCTCCCTCAAGAACGGAGGCTCAGATCCTTCCGTTCCTTCGCACATGAGGTTCTCTAGAAATCAAGGCCCTTTTGGCTGAAAAGACAAATTCCACAACCTTCAACAACTAACTTAAGACCCAATTGTTTATTGAAATGGGTTTCCTCAACTTCGTCGCAGGTGACTTAGTCCATGCAGCAGCCGCCTATGTAATTTTCAGATCCATAAATTCTCCATCATTTTAATGTTTTCTTCTCTAGACAAAATTTCAGAAGAAAACACCGAGGATGAAAAGTATCCTTTGAGAACATTTGAGTCAGATAAGCCATGACCCTGACAATTTCGTCTTGCATCTACTTCGAAAGCCAATCTTCTTGTTACCCCTGGTTCCATCCAAACCTTGAACCATCGAACCCCTGATCCCTGAGCTCGTTCCTCTCACAGGTGATAAGACGCATCTAGCCACAACTTTTTGGCGCTGTTTTCCTTATAAGACCTACTGAACAACAACTCGTTTCGTTTCGTTCATTTGGCAAAATTTAAAAGTATACAAACATAAAATAATATATACGAGTATACCACTTTCTTATAAACAAATAAATAGTATAGCAAAACGAATAAATAAAACATAAAATAATATATACTTACAAGTATACCACTTTATCATAAACAAATAAATAGTATAGCAAAACGAATAAATAAAACTTTGCCCTCCAGAAGAATAATTTCAATAGAACTTGTGCTCTTCCAGTGGAGTTGCTGCTACTCAAATGTCAAATGAAAAATTTAAACTGTGAAGTTAAAAATGAAGAAGTGAAAGCAAAAAACGAGGAAAAAATTAGAAAAAGTAATTAAAAATATAACGTAGATATTTAGATGTTAAAAAAAACTAGTACTAAATTAAGAAGAAAGTAAAAAACTAAATTTCTAATTTACTTCAAATTAATCATAAACTTCATAGTTTTTTGAAAGAAGGAAAGTGCTGATTAAAACCACAAGGGTTTATAGAATGAACAATAAAAAATCTCAGAGCCGATACATAACAATTTCTTCTATAAAATTCTGTGCGAGTTTTAGGTAAGAAAATACCGCTCGTCTCGAAATGCCTCAAAGCCTTTCAAAGCTAGAAGTAGAGAGGTATATTCCGGTTTAATGTCATTCTTGAAAACTTGAATGCATGATTGAAAAATAGCTCGGAATATTATCTCGACCAATACCCCAATCATTACCCCATCTACCTCCTGACACTGATACGCAGTCTTTCGAGAACATTTCATTACAATTTCTTTTTTTCAAGGTATTGGAAACGATAAGATGAAATAATACAGTTTTAAGGCTTTCTGTGTGGAACCTTTCCTTCAAGAAATCACCTCCTTCCTCCTACATTAAGCCAGGTGTATGATGACATGAGTACACAATACAGGTGACTGCAATAGTGTGTACACCATATTAACCTAGACCATGGTATATTTCACCTGTCACTATGCTGAGAGTTCCTCCCAAATCATGAACTTTTATTCCGTATAGTGTTTTGTTATTGTATTGATTGCAATGCCGGTTCAGCTCGTTTCCTTCCACAGTGGGTGACATCAATGCAAGACCCTTTGAACCCTGCTCCCATGATAAGACTGACTCCACAACCCACAACAACTCGAAAATTTCCTCTCCTTCGGCCGTAATAGCCCCATCCACCCCCTGGCACTTGTACAGAGCTGCTCCGGTGGTGGGGGTCCCCTCTCCGGCTTCTCACCGAACCCTCCGCCCTCTCTCAGTCGCGTCCGCGCTTCGCTCATCGAACGGTCGTATCTGTGCAGTTGCTGTGCTACTTGTGATCGATTTTTTCTCGTAGTTCAGAACCGCGACAAACTTTTGTCCCCCGATTCTACAGATTTTTTTGTGGACACTTCTTCATATTGGATATACAATATTCAGGTATTTCTTATACGATTTTTCCCCTAATCATTAATTCCTACCACGTAAAAAATAAATTCAAACTATAGTATTGCAATTATGAGGCTTTTTCGATTGTTCCAAAGTTCATCCACGCAACCCTCTCTGTAGTGATCATTCTTGGTACTCCAACATTGCTTCATTATGTATGGGTTTTGACCAGTATTTTCCTTTATTTTAAGTAAAGTGAACCCATATTTAAAAAGTACAAATAGTCTCAGAAAGCAATTCTTCTCTTATGAAAGTAACCCATGTTAATTGCATATCGTGATCACTTCAACGCACGATACCCAAAAAATTCCATTTTATTTTTGTCGCAAAGGAGAAAACAAGAAAAACTCCAATGTTTGTTGTCAGGTTTACTCGTGTCAATCTGTCAGGTTGTGATCTTTTTTCGAATTAATTTACTTCAAAATTTATATAGATCTATATGTATATTTAATTAATGAATTCCTAGGATATTATCTAACCTTAGTTTAACGTTGATACTCATGACGTTTGGGGTTACTAACCTCCTAGAACACCTTCACGAAACGGGTTTGGGCACGTTTATTCAATAAATTATAGCTGTATGAATCAGAGTAAAATATACGAAAACATTTCCAATACATCCGTTGTAGAGTATTAATGGAATGATTTATAGGTTTGTTTACCACTAGGAAAGAAAGTTATATTCCTGGAACTATTCGAAGAAAAACTGATGAAATTTGGAAGAAATTCATTAGCGTCAAACATCATAATTTTCATTTTAAAAGGTGTTCTTTGAACGATTTTTTTGATACTTACGGTTTGTTAATTTGTTCTAATATTTTAAAAGAACTTACTTGCAAAAAAGTAAATAATCCTCGTATGTATATACCAGGTATATGTTATGATTTTGTAGTAAAATTTTTGTCGGTTAAATTTTTGCCTTTTGTAATTCAAAAAATTGAAGGACAAACAATTGTCTACAAGCACTTCGCACGGTCTGTTATTAACATTTTTACTATTTGTGCCATTTTGAGATATTTCAAGTATTGCATTTTTTGGGTTTTATTGTCGAAGTCCTGAGTAGGACTTCATAACCATTTACGTTTGTGACCATACTTAATCTCGTTGAAGTCGACGTAATAAACAATTATCATAAAGTAAGGTAACCATAACAAGAAAAATGGTTATAATTCCGAAGCACGTAATAAAAAAATCGATGTGTCAGTATATTTCCCATCGTGAAGTAGCTAGACTAAACGTCATCTTCTCCTCTTGAATAGAATTATTTATATGGTTGAGTCACCTGAGGTCGTAATTTCTGATGGGTTCTTGGCTCGGCCGCTGATATGACGGACGGTCACTGACAACTACGACAGATAAAACCCTATGTGGTTGTTATTTATATTTATTTTCTTCTCCAAAGAGCTTCAAGGACTGCGAATCTGATGTGAGGTGTGCAATGGGATTCGACGAACGGAAGGGGGTTCTTACCTTTTTTTTCATAAAAGCTGGAGTGAATCTATAAAAGGAACCACCCGATTGAGTGCGTTCGATAAAATCAAATATTTTAGAACAGAACTTCCGATGTATTCCTTATATCCAAAGTTCTTTTTTTTCCGAAAAATTTCTTTATTAGAAACATAACATAACAACTGAGCATAGCCCATCACGTTAATTTACATTAATACAGTAACAACAATTTGTAGAGATAATAGCCCAATGGTGGATTAGATTCTCAAAAAATAGCAAAAAGTAACAAAAAACGCAAAGCTGTTTCTTCCCCAGAGGTAGAAGAACCGCAAAACCCAGTTTCCGATAAGAAGGGCGACAACAGAGCTCACATAAATTACAAAA
Source organism: Creontiades dilutus (assembly GCA_031894815.1). Lineage (NCBI taxonomy): Eukaryota > Metazoa > Arthropoda > Insecta > Hemiptera > Miridae > Creontiades > Creontiades dilutus. Next base: position 2,480,925 of record JAVIWC010004007.1, read on the forward strand.
CGAAATCTGTTCGATTATAATCGGCGTGATTGCAGTCACTGTAATTGTACCCGACTATAATACAATTTACAATTTCATCAAAACTGTAGTCTCAAAACAATTTAGTGTCAAGGTATTATCCAAAGTTCTGCACACAAAAATATATAAATAGTATCGCGTATTGTCTGGTGAATTCGCAGTCGCATATCTTGTTGTGGTATTGTTGTGTAGAAAATGAGCAACTACGTAACCACCACTCGTTTTCAGTAATTACTGGCAGTGAAATAAATGTCATCGCGTATGTCATGTTCCATGATTTTACCGTAGAATGATTAAATAACAAAATTGTGCTCAGCTTATGTTCAAACGGGCGCAATTTGCATTAAGCAGCCGTTTGTGAATAAGCCATGTCAATCTAGTTAGGTGCTTGGGTTTTGAATCCCTTACTTGGTTATTAATTGCGTATTTTCCATAATCAACCTTTGTTATCGAGAACTCAAATCATTTGTACTGTTCTATAAAATAATCATTTCATCGTTCAAAAATCAATTCTTCGCTCTGCGCATGCGCAAAACATGAAATCCGTAAAGCTTAATTTTCTGATGTTCCGGTGATCCGATCTCGAAAATGTGGAAAATTGTTGAGAAAAGTCGATTTAATTGTAATAATCTCAACTCTATTGTATCATTATTGTGTGCGCTACGGAATCAACGCGACAGACCCGCATTACAAGTTGACTCATCCATTTGAAGGCGTTGGCTACTGCGGGAACATTCTTGCGGCATTTTCATCATGTTTATCGCTCTAACAAGCTTCTATTCTACATCGCATATGATTTTATAAAACATTTAAATGATATATAAATTCCAGTTGCCGATACCCGATGTGGCAGAAGTTTTTATTGGGTCGATTAAGAAGTTACATTATTGGAATTAACAAACTATAATTTGACTCTAAAAGAAGTACACCGCCTCAGCTACCGTGTTAGTCTTAGAATCAAACGTGTTCCCGTACATCGAAATCATTTGAATACGGCAATAAATAGATGGATAGATTACATTATTCACTTACCATAAGATAAGAAAGTTTACTGTAATGCGTGATAATAAAATGGAAATCTAGATATGAAATAGAGTAGCGATAGCTTGCAGTTATCTACATCCAGTAGCTACCTGTTTTCTTCATGCAGATAATATCTTCTAATGCATTATAAGAACATTTGAACTGAATGCCCTAGAGAGAATTAGCATTATCACCCAATATGTAGGTATGTATACAGACCAATGTTATGCATTATACATTGGAATTATAAAGAGAGCTCCTTTCTCAAGTGTACCTAATTGATAAAAAAACCGAGCTAAAGAAAAGCAGGATAATATTTTTACCGTAATCGATTCTGGTTTTCTTTCGCTATACAATTTATTAGTTATTACTCTCGAGAGAGGAGTTCTCTTCGAAATTCCAGTGTGTATTTTATATTACTCACCCAGGTGTGTGTTGAAAAACTCTGGGAATGTCGGACAGCTACCGAGCAAAGCAATAATAACATCAATGTAATGAGTCCGACAACACGTTCCACCTGTTCCAACTCGTTTCGCGCCCGGCATTAGTTGTTATGGTCGTTCCCGGGAAGAAACTAGAACTGAATCCCAATGTGATGTTATCTCTAACATACAGAAGTGAGCATTCATGTTTCGGAGCGAGCTATCGCAATTATCTCCTTATAATCGTGATTTAAAGAATAAAAACATAAACACGAATATTAAAAAAGTTCCAGTTATTATTTCCAGTACATTATTTATGAGAGAATTTTTCTCAATTCTCTCATTACATTTACAATAAATTGTGTTTTCATGTGAACACTTTACCTATATTCAAAGATTTTTATTTTATTTTACGGCTTAAAACGTTTTTCACTAACCGTTCTGCCATTCTTGTGATTTTCAGCTTTTTTGATATATGTATCAATTTCGTAGCACTTTTTAGTTAAATGTAGTACATTTTTCAGCGTAAGTTCGAACGTAATTTTCAATTTTTTCTTTGTAGTTGTAGTTTTTGAGTTATATTTCGCTTAAAAAATATTTAACATAAAGTGGACGATTTTTGCAATTTTCAGTGATTATTTGACAATATATATATTTTTTTTAATTTGATCAGCTGGAGGACACACATTTTTCTGGGTTCTCGCGCGAACACAAGCTTTTCCTACGTTCAATAGTGTTCACTTATCTTGCCATTGCCCCTTTAGAATTTTATCACGATCGTACCATTATAAACAGCTTGTTATGGGCATAGTTTCGGCTATTTTCAGGGGTTGTACAGTCTAAGTTCTCCAAGTCGTCAATTTTTCTACTCCCAATCCACCTCTAACAATATCTATATAAAGCTTTTCCAAGTGGAATTGAGAATTTTCCAAACAAATTGAGATTTTTCCAAACCAATTTGAGAATTTTCCAACCAATTTGAGAATTTTCCAAATCAATTTGAGATTTTTCCAAAACAATTTGAGAATTTTCCAAATCAATTTGAGAATTTTAAAATCTAAGAAACTTTCACTACTAAAAAGGAAGAGGAAGTTTTAAAAACCGAATTGAAAATTTTTGAGGCAATCCAAGACTTTTGTTGAAAACAAAATTAGTGAAGAAAATGAAAGAATAGCACTTTATGAACAAATTAACATTGAAATCAAAAAGACTAAATGAACGAAAAATGCTTCATAAAAAATACGCTCTTGTTAAGAACAGAAAAAATCGAGGCTACTCTGCGTTTTCCAACGAAAATTTTTTTTTATTTCAATGTTAATTTGTTCATAAAGTGCTATTCTTTCATTTTGCTTCACTAATATTGTTTTCAATAAAAGTCTCGGATTGCCTTAAGAAATTTAAATTCGGTTTGGAAAACTTCCTCTTCCTGTTCAGTAGTGAATGTTTCTTAGATGGAAAATTCTCAAATTTGGAAAATTCTCAATTCGACTTGGAAAATTCTCAAATTGGTTTGGAAAAATCTCAATTTGGTTTGGAAAATTCTCAATTCGACTTGGAAAATTCTCAATTCGACTTGGAAAAGCTATATTAATCAGGCTCCATCTTGATTTAATATTTCCAGCAAATACTACAACGCGCTAAGAAATCACATAATAGTATTTCATCAAACATCCAACTCGTTTTTGTTTCTGCGTTATCCCACGGAATATCAACCAACAGATTTTGAGAGGGCGAATGAATTTATTTTTATAGCAATTACTATAATTGTTTATTGTTCAAAACTGAAGTGATAGTTGAACAAAACAAAAGGAAGGCAATACCCTTTGGAATCGATTGTTTCCAGAACGAAAGTTGTGTGTACTAGAGGATTATTTCGTTTGGTGAAAATAATTAAATAAAACCTTTCTGTGCTTTGTCAGCACTTTATTGCATAAACGGATTCTTTATCGGCCGATGGTCCTGATGAAGTTATTTTCTGATCCCCCGGGGCCGCAGGCAGCTCTCGAATCGACCTGATTAATATTCGACCCCTCCACCCCTCATATAGCCCCTCCCTTGTTCACCTTCATTCCGAACAGAACTTTTCAATTAGCGAATGGAATTGCGCTGGAGAATCGAAGAGGCGAAGGGGTCGAAAATGATAAAATCCGTAACCTCCCTGAGGGCAAGTCGTTCTTTCATCTCTCGAAGTTTTCCGATACTATTCCCAATTGAACTAAGTAGTTGGCGAGTTAAATGATCATCGCGATAGCACTTAATATTTCAATATAATTAGCGATTGAAAGCTAAATGTAATGTACTCAGATAGCAGTGTGTATGTAACGTTAGATCATGTGCGATCTTATGTAAGGGGATATTAACTGCTATTCACCTGCTAATGGTAGCATCTCTCAAACTAAACACTCAGAGTCTCTCTAGTCAAACACATTATCCCTCTATAACCGAGCGGTATTAACGGTAGTTGACGTTGTAATGTGATACCAAAATTTATCTCATACGATAGCAGTATATATATATATATATATATATATATATATATGATTTAAGTTGGGAAAAAATGTTTACTGGTGTGTGTTAGCCGAATTAATATATATATATATATATATGTCAAAAATCTTTGAAAATCTGTCCAGTCCGTGGAACGGCGAAAAACGCGATTTTTCTCCATGTTTCATAGCATATTTTATGAAATGTTTGAGAAAAAATCGCGGTTGGTCAGGCAATAGATTTTCCATGTAATTTAAGTTGGTTTCCACCCTGTATGATGCGATTGGGCAATTTTAAATTATTTTTCAATGGTACGTGTTAGATTAAAATGAATTATGAATCACCCGCACAAATTTTTCGATTGATCATTTTTTAACTTGCGTAACATTTCAATATTGAATTTATGTGTTTGATACATGCTGTATAACACTTATCACTTTGTTTCAATCTGTAAGTTATTTTACTCGGATTACTTAAATATCTTTTTAACTCATAGATTCATGAATATTTTTATGAATAAAATCACCCGTTTAATCATTTTTTAACTTGCGAACATTTCAATATTGAATTTATCACACTTATCACCGTTTTGGCTGTAGAAACGTTTTATAATTCGATTAAACGTTTTTGGAAAATATTTATTATAAGTAAGGTAAGAGTAATATTACAAAATAGTTGTGCATTTCGGCCGTGCGACCAAATTTTAAAATTCTGAATCCGAGCTTATGTTCATCCTCCTAATTAAAATCAAAATTTCCACTTGCATTTTGCTTTCAGACCATTTTGAACTACTGTCGTTTCTCGTCTCTCTTTCAGTCTGTCCGTGAGTCCGTGGAATCTTGTAACAAGCCTATCTAATTTCTCCATGTTTCATCCTATTTTGATGAAATGTTCAGGGAATGAGTGGGTCAGGCAATAGATGGTTCCCTATGGGTTTAATCTCCTAGAAATCAATGTATCACTCCGCGCAGGCGGAAACTTGAAATCCACTCGGCCAAATTTCCTAGGTTCTGATGGTCCGATTGGGCTAAAATTTTCAGGGTGTTTTCCATGAAAACTAATTTTCATCATTCATTTAAAACAATAAAATTATTTATGCAGCCATTTTATGGATACCCGATACGGCAGGCGGTTCTGTAACTTACTCGATTAAAACCAAAGATTAATTGAATTTCAGTTTTCTGCACAAATTTTTTTTTCAGCTTACGAAAGATTACGTTTTTTCTTGTAATATTTTGCTTCAAGTATAAATTTATCGGTCGCCAACTTTTTAAATGATTTTCAGTGGTTTCTGTAGCAATTTGTTTGAATTTTCACCGAATATATGTGTTTGATACATGCTGTATAACAAATTCATCCTTTGTTTGGAAGTTTGGGTATGTGTATTTTTTGTCAGGATAAAAATAAATAAAATCACAGGGAAATCTGGAGAATTTTCTCGTAAGAGCTTTTTCAACTAGTAGGGAGGTGTGCATTTTTTGGCACGGCCCAATCGTAATAATCCAGGGGATAGCTTCAAAATCGTTAAAAACCTTGCATGACTTCACAATGCCTTATAACGGGATTCCTTCGTTCAACAGTATAATTTGAAAACTTAGGGGGATATTGCAATATATTTATATTCCAAGACAATTCGCTAAATTTAAAGTTTCCATTCTGGTTAATGCGCCTTTTAATTGATTGTTAATCGTATTGAAAATTGAAACCGTACTTTTTTAGGAGTGTTGAGTATTCCTCATTTTCTCGGCAGTAGTATTTGAGATAATACTTGGAGGTATTCCTCATTCTAAGGAAACCTATAAGAATTGAATTGGCATCCGCGGGGCCCTGACCCTAAGGGGGTTTAATTAATTCCCAACTTCTTAGCCGGTTTGCATCGATGAGTCCCATTATGTAATTTCTTATGCCTTTAAAGACCGCCCTCGGAAACAGATGCTCCGGCGGTTAAAACCAAGTAGGGAGGAAGACGCCCCCGAGCCCGCGTTCCTTTGTAATTATTAAACTTTCCCTCCGCGACTTTTCATTAGAAGTTCGTCCCCCTCTCGCGGCGTTGCGACTTACAAAGATCGACCTTCGCCCCTTCAAGTTGAGGGTTGACTACCTGTTATCCCACCGAGCCAGGGAACCAAGGAGCCTAAACCCCTTTAATAGGAAATTGGATCCAATTAGCTTGAGTCAGCTCTATATAGCTCTATAAATAGAGGTAACTATTTTAGTCTGAAGGTGTTACACTTGTTCTCTTATTCCGAAAATCAGCAAGCATTTCAGAAGGTTTGGAACTCCAGTCCAACGCCATTCTTTGTCCTCAATTTAAAATTTTATGGAGTGGTTCATCCCTCAACTTTCTTCAAAACTCCGAGTTTTCCAGGCTAATCGTCTTATTCCTTGGAAGGGGTAGCTATGCCATACTATCTCTCCCACTAAAACATTGATGGAATATAGATAGTTCACGCATTCTGTTTCTTCAAAACTCCAAGCGTTGTCGGTTTAGTTCGTTTAGGGGTTACTCCGGTCAATCGCCTAACTCTAGGAGGATACTATATTACATGCAGATATCTGGGTATAAATCATAATTATCTGCTATGCACACAATAAGAACACTTCTTACCTTATTAGAGAAAAGGAAGATATGAGAAGGGAGAGAGACCCCTGCAGTTTCTCTTAGCGTTCTTTGGAACAATTTGAGTAGCAGTTCTTCCAAACCAATACCAAGGACTGGGTGCGTCCAAAAATAAAGTCTTCGAAGTAAAACACGTTCATAAAATTCCTGTGTGTTGTTTGTTAAAAATGATCACTTGACTGGGATATACGACTACAAAAGCTCTCATTGAGAATAATAAACCAAGAAAGAAAAAATCGCTCATATTTATTGGTGAAAATTATGTTTTACCGTGGAAATGCATGTTTTTCAAGGAAATCTAGGGTTTTTGTGAAAAATTACTCTTAATGAACTAGTGAGTGTGGTGTTAATCTCCGCATAACCTTCATACTGAACCTAGTCCTACACTTCCAAGTCTCCTTGACTTCAAAAAGCTGAAGTTATCACGTAAAAATTGTTTCTTGTTCTTCAGGTCCCACTTTAGGGGTTACTCTGCAACACCTCTCTAGAACAAGTTGAATGAACGTAGATGGAACGTCCATACCTATCTAGATCAGCAGTGTGAACTCTCAAACATGGAACGATCTAATCTTGATGAGATGGAAAATTGTAGGGGGTGCACACAGCTTACGTAATTATATTTCCGTAGGACCTCACTTAAACCCTCAACACCCATTCCAATATTCGTTCGTGAAAACAGTTTATTCCAATATTTGAAACTTGAAAATCCATTCCCACGATTATTACAGTAAATAGAATATGCTTCGAAATGAAGGGAATATGAAAACTGAAGCGGGGATTTTTTAATCGTTTTGTTTGTTTTGTTTTTTTATAAAGCTTTTCACAGTTTGTTTGCCCGGGCATGAGTTGACACAGGATTAGCTCGGAGAACAAACGCATTTCACCCTTTCATTCAATCCGCCCATTCACTTTAATTTCCTCCGTCCGTCCTTTCATGTCTAGCAGAAGTTAATTGCGTTTTCATTTACATAATAACTGGGATGTCCCGTTTGCCGGGTTCGTTTTAGGAATAAGAGAAAGGCCGCGTGGAAGTCCTACCGTATAGGAGAAGGCAGGGAAACGAATGACTTCTAAATCGGTTGATGGCTGGTTGTAATTCATATGGTTTGAATGATTCTTGTAGCTCATTTTTTCCTAATCGATCTACTGTTTTGAATTATAAATGGTGCTCATTTTATTGCATCTAGACACAAGTACAAGTTATGGAGGAGCAAGTTCGGATAACGCACCATAGCCCAAATGTGATAGACACAGATGAATGATTTCTGTGTTGAATGGTCATCCTATAAAGAATTAATAGACCTTTGAGTAATAATTCGCGGCGTTTGAATTTTAGCTTATTGAAAAAGCTCTAGTTCATTTTAATAAGTAGCTACTTCATTAACCTTCAAGCTTTTTGTGTCCTTCGTTGGGCGTAGCGTTCTGATTTTTCTCGTTTTCAAAAACCTATCAAAAATCTCATCCAAATGTTTCAAAATGGACAAAATTTGATTGAAGCATTAACCCACATGCTTGAACAATGAAAAAATGTATTCGAAAATGAACTTCACATGATGAAGGTATATCACCTTCACAAATAAACTCTTAGTATTTAACATACTTACTGTATTCCTATTTGGGGCGAAGAGCATATCAGTCTTTCAAGTTAATCGACGTTGCAGTATAGTGTGTATTGCATTTTATATTCAGATCGAGATATCAAATCGAGATATCAGTAGACAATTGGTTCCAAAACTTAAAATCCCCCCCCCCCCCCTCCACGTCTAATTTATCTAATTAAAAGTGCTCCAATATTATTTCTGTCGCCGACTTTGCTTTACCCCTACGCTACCTGTTGTAACTCGTTTGATTCTAGCACCATAGTACCAATCCCTTGCCCTAAAAAGTGATTTCTACAAGAGGCAGTGTTTGTATTTTGGCAATATAATTTTCATGGAACCACCTCCTCATATAAAAATTGTTGAAATATTCAATAAATTCAAAACTAGTATTAATGAATATTTGATTTTTACACTTTTTATTCGTTTGGGTAATGATTTTTCATTGTTAAACCTCCTTCATTATAGAATGCATAATTTATCTAATATTGCTCATAACATTATTTGTCTTTTTCAGTAGGAATCTTGTATATTCGATTCTGTTTCATTCCACAACACTTATTTATTTTTTAAGCAAATCCTGACTACTGCCACAAATTATTGTATTTTTCTCCTAAGTATCGAATAACTTTACTTTTTTGTAAGATACAAATGATTCTTTTTTTAAATAGATGGCATTTTGAGTCAAAATCGATTAGACTCCAAATGAAATCCAAGTTCAAAAAAACGGATTTCTTACATTTTTTATGAGGCTTTTAATGGCTACACGATTACAAAAGCTTATTATTGAAAATAGTAACACATGAAGGATGTACTAGATCAATACGTCCAATTTAGGTGCGGGTGATTGATATTGAGCGAATGGCGTGGACCGCGAATCCGGTATAATACATCATATTAACATATTATGATTTCTCTACGATCTAATTTCGTATAATGTAACTTGAGAATAATTCCCTCCCGTACTCCCTGCGTACTCGTAGGACGAAGCTGTTCACGTTTATTGTTTTTGTTTTGCAAGGCCGGTAGGATGCCTTCCACGCTTCCGCATAAAGGTTAATGATAATTTACTAACAACATCAAAGTTAACGATGTTCTGCTGCTTTTCGTCATTCGTAGTGTCGTTCAGGCATTTATTGGAATGTTGGCACGTTATTGTGTTGTCGTACTATGAACTTATCCACTTTGTGGGTATACTGTTGGTTGAATCTTTAAAGAGGGGTTGATTGAAGTTCAACGCTACTCTCAAGTTCATTTTTATTTCTTCAAAATGCTTCTACTACAAAAAAGATGGGGTGCTAATGGGCTGAAGGATTTTTGTTTTTATTTCAACAAAAACCTCACGATTGTCGCAACTGGCGTCTCCCACGACCACCCTCAACATCCCCGGGAGCGAGGGGGTGGAACACATAAGCTGGAAATTAGTTTCGGTCCATTTCGAGCTGCGCGGCGGCTCCACTCATCCCGAATGAACGATGGACGAAGTCCCCTCCCCTAAGAGCGCCTCCACTTCTTTTTCAACCCCCTCCACCGCACACAGAGATATGTTATGTGTATGTACATAGACACTCGTATGACGAGGAGATACGTTCTCGGTGAGCTGCACACGGAACGCGTTCTCGTTTGAGGGGTTGGATTTACCGTTGAATGTTGTTGATGGGCGTCGAATGACTCAGTTCAGGCCTGAGCAGGTAAAACAGCACGCTATTAGCCGCTCCCGCCCCCTCGGCAGTTGGCGCCGTTCGCACGGTTTTACAATGTTCCAGGTTACGAGGAGTTTTCCTTTCAAACGACACGACCTCGTAATGGGATGAGCGGAGAACTAGGTGTAACCATATAACCTACCGCATCGTCAACACAATACCGCGTCATACAAAAGAAATAAGTGGCTACCACATTTATGTAATGAGTTTCTTCAAACGGTTGTGAGCAATATGTGGAATTTCATGGTATCTTTACAGCATTTCGAAGCGCGCTTGTTCACATTGTAGGTACCTCTAACATCAAGCTTTGCAGATACCTTCTCAATCACCTTCAAAATATCAATTCACTCGTATGGTTAAAGTACTTATCACGACTTGGTTATGAATTACATGAAGAATTCCCACTCTCTGTAATAAGACAGAACAGCTTATACATGTTGTTACGGTCACAGGCCAGGAGAAGATTCTACGGAAGATTTCTGATCGAAAATGCCTTGTAGCAATTTTTGTTTACACCTTTGGAAATGCGGATTTTTTTCAATTTTAAGATTTTTCTCGTTTATTCGACCTTACCGCATTAAAACGGCCATATCTCCCACGTTTTGCGTGCGATTTCAAATCTGATTTCATTATTGGAAAGAGCGTTACATTTCCTATCGCCCCAGTGAGGAACCAACTTTTTTGAGTCGGCGAAACGGGTGAAAAATTAGCTTGAAACGATCGTCAAATCGTGGAGATCTCGACTTTCTTCAAACGCTTATGAATCATTGAAATAAGGCGTGTGAATTTTAGCCTGTAGTGTTAAAAGATGCACCGAATATAGGCTTTCCAGTGATATAACCAGATTTTAAATTCCGTGTACTTTTCTTGGAGAAATTGTTTTTCATTCAAGAAAACGTGTTTTTTCACTGGATACTCCGGTGGACGGCTTTTTTTTTTTTGAACATATCTACAGTAAAAATGTATACTTGAGCACTACAGTGCTTCAAAAAAATTAATAATTTTTAAAAAATCCGAGTTCGATTTTTTTTACCAGATGAATTAACGCATGATGAAAACTGGAGTAGCCAGTGAAAAATCACGTTTTTCTTACTTGAAAAGCAATTTTCTCCCGAAAAGTACACGGAATTTCAAATCTGGTTATATCACTGGAAAGCCAAGATTTTGGTGCATCTTTTAGCACTGCAGGCTACAATTCACATGCCTTATTACAATGACTCATAAGCGCTGGAATAAAGTCGAGATCTCCACGATTTGACAATGTGTCGTTTCAAGCTGATTTTTCACCCGTTTCGCCGGCTCAAAAACGTTGTTTCTCCTCTAGGACGATAGGAAATTTAACGCTCTTTCCAATAGTGGAATCAGATTTGAAATCGCACGCAAAATGTGGGAGATATGGCGTTTTAATGCGGTAAAGCCGCGTCCACACTATGACGCAGAATGCCGGCGGCACAGACGGCGGCTTTGCCGCTGGAAGCCGCAAAGCGCGGCACGTCTACACTTTCCCTTCCCATTGGCTTTCTTTGAAGTAGACCGACACTCGAGCGATTTTCAGCGGCATGCCGCAAAAAAAATTGAAAAAAAAAAAAAAAAACGCATTTCCAAGGGTGCAAACAAAAATTGCTGGGAGGCATTTTCGATCAGAAATTTTCCGTAGAATCTTCTCCTGGCCTGTGACCGTCACGAAACGTAACACCCTGTAGAGTACCTAGGTATTTTCTGCACGTTACAGAGCACTGATCAGATAAATCTACGATCTCTATATCGAGATCATGAAATACCCCTTCCCATCTTCAATATATTCACTCAGAACGTATAGGGACCTATCATAACAGAATAATGAGTTACTTGAAGAATGCTCTATGTAACATAACTGAACAATTTGCAGTTTTTGAGTTCTTTTGGAGTAGTTCTGGTAGGATTTTTTGTCTTTGACAAAAATATTTTTGAAAAAGTTACATCTACATTATAGTTAAAGGTATCTACCGCAGTGAAAAAATCAACTACATGGACACTGGTACGTCTTGTATATCGGGGTGGTTTTGTGATATTTTAGCTCACTTGCAATTCTGATCAGATTTGCTTATATCTGTAATATCCAGATATGAGGAAACCAAAATCCAATTACGACGATTACCAAAACACAACACCGTCCTGAGGCGTAACCTGAATAACGAAAATCGTAAAAGAAATCTCATCCGATTCATCAAAATAAAATCTATCGAATCAATTTATATCGAAACTATCCTTTTATTGCTAAAAGTGGTCAGATGGGTAATGGTTTTGAAGCTTCTACAATTAAATTAAACCCGTTAGGGCTTTAGCTGGGATTCTGAGTTCATGTTCGCTTCCTTATTGCGTGACGTTTGAGTCAAGTGTCGTAAACATTGGCGCAATAGTTTAGGAGAAAAGCTTCGACTGCTGACACAACTTAAGAATGTTGGTATTCCCATAGCCGTTATATTGACTATTCTTTTGGTCGGGTTGGGTCGAGGAAGGAAGTTAAAACACAGCTCTCAAGTCTGGCATTTCAGTCAAACGAAGTGACAAACCTCATCAGTCGCACAGCAGTAAATATTTTATTTCCCCTTGAGAAGCGGCCGAAATGCCCGAAATTCCTTTTCTCTCCCGGTTTTAATTAAAACCCACTGCGGATCCCCTTGATTTGCGGATGAAGACGTCCTAAACGCCAACCCCTTCCGCTTCCGGATGCCTCCCAGTTCAACGACCGGGTCATTTGTTCGACGAGCCGACACCTTGCAGCTCCTCTGGATAGAGCAAGGTATAGCTGTCTTTAATATAAAGATTTCGGTGTATCTGTCACATAGTCTACTAAGCACCACTTCATTCAGAGGGTATAGATGCCTACCACAGGAAAGTAGTGAGCTACTTGGATTGCTACGTGCAACGAAACTTTGCAGGTTCTGGAATTTCATGGCATTTTATCCCCTTGGTCAGATCATATATGTAATTGACAGGAATATCAGAGAATACCTGCCTCATGAACTACATTGTATTATTTCATTCTGAAGGTACAGGTGTCCACCACAGCAAAAAGATGAGCTAGTTCAGGGTTGATACTCGTCCAAACGCCATCCATTTCCGCCCGATACCACCCAGTTCAACGAACCGATTCTCTCAACCTCTCAAGATAGTTCTTTTCATCAAAAAAGTTCTACAATAAAAGCGAGTTTCGCATCGGGAAAAATAAGGTTTTCCCCGACATGAAACGAAGTTCTTGTTACCCGCGCCCCCTAATAATAATAATGAGGAACTCCGCTGAAAACGGGGTTTTCTGTTTCTGACAGTTTCCGTCAAGTTTGGAAGTTGAGGGGAGAGCGCGTTTTTCCGAAAGGGATTCTCGCTGAGCGTTTAGTCTTAAAATCATGGGTAGAAAATGACGTTCCCTTGAGGCCCTTAGGGTGCAAAAGGCGTTCGGCTCCTTTTTCCTGCACTTTCTATCAGAAACTTGGAAAGCTGGGAATGAACCTCCCAACTCCACATCAAAGGAGAGCGAAAGAAAGAGGGCCACCCACTCTCCGCGAATTTCCAGGAGCTAAGGAAGAATATTTCGCAAGTAAAGAGTTGAAAAGGAACGGCCCCAGGGTTGCGGGGATCAAATGGATTTGTTAGCTGAGAGTAATTTAAAACGGAATTAATTATTGTTAATTTTAACAGATTAGCTAAAGGAATTAATCAATCTTGTCAAGAAACTGATTTATTCGCGGAGATTGGATTCGCACGAAAGAGGTTTTATAATGAGGAGAGGGTCTTACAACCCTTGAAGTGTCTACTCAAATTTTAAAGGTCCATCAATATTCTGTTACAATAGTGACGCGATTCAGTTGTTGTGCCTAATTAATGAACGAAATTCGAACGACCTGTGGCCGTTAACTGTTCCAGGTTCGGCGATTCACCTCTCCTCTCCAAAATAATCCGTTTGTTGTGTTGTTAGCTTCTCTCCTCTCAGAGCTCGACCTGTGCCACAATTCTTCATGGAACCTCTCCTCTCGACGTTCTCGTCTCACCTTTGCCCTGTGATAACAGCTTCACTCCTCTCCGTTCCTACCAACCGCTCCCGCTCGGTTGCCGGGTTTTATTCTTACTATTCGTGTGACCGGTTTTCTGCCCGGTTTATCAAATAATCGTGCAGAGGTGTGCGAATATTTGAAAAATGCAGGTGTACAGACAAGTCGAGGCGAAGAATTCTTGCTTTTCAACTCTGACGAGTTGATTGTATTTGGGTGCAAGAGCAACTTGGAATATTTGGTACGATCTGATAGTGTATACGTTGACGGAACTTTTGAGTACTGTGCTAAATTTTTTCAACAATTGTTCACCCTCCACGGCTACTTCTCAGGGTACTACATCGCTCTACTATTTTGCCTTCTTCCAAACGAAGAACAGAAGTCCTATGTGCAGTGTTTCCAAAAGATCAAGGAACTTTGTGCGGAACATAAATTTACCTATGAATCCTAAATCATTCGTTATGGATTTTGAAGCCGCCATCCACAATGCAGTGAATTTAGTTTGGCCAGAAACCTCAATAGTGGGCTGCCGTTTTCATTTACGAACTCGACGAATGAATTGAATTGGTTTATGTATTGACGACATCCACTCGTTGGAGTATATTTTTTTGACGTTCATTCTATAGTTGACTGTTTGCGGTTTCACAAAAGCATATATTTTTTTAAAGAAAGGCACTGTTTAGCACGTGCTATGCCCTCCAGGTTATTTCATATCAATTACGTTAGGTTTGATTGGTTATGCTGTCAGGTTGTTTGAGATTTACTCAAAAAGTAAACATCTTTAATACAACAGCATGTACTTCTTAGCGGTCCCAAGAAGCAGCAGACTTGTGTTTTTGTGATATGCGAAGCATTTAGTCACATTTTATCAGGATTTCCAACACAGATTTTCCAATTTGAAACATTCACTTAGAGTAGGCAGAGTAGCATAATTGGATCAGGCCAGTAAACCCCTTTATGTACCTCATATATTTAAAAATTCTCTGCCGTTCACGACCATTTTCCAGAGCTGGCTCCTCGTCTACACGTGCAGTTCAGGACTATCGATATATCGGCAGTAGCTGTCGTCTGTACCCCATCTCTGGGTCCGCTATGAGTTACCGACACGAGCCTGCATTGTCGTAACTTACGATGCACACGAGTCACAGGGCCTTGTCACCATAACCTCGGGGATTTCACGACTCTAGAAGCTGTATATTAATATCGAGAGAATGACGTCGTCTTGGATGGTAGACGTAGATGGTGGGGTGGGGGTTAACCCTATTTATAAGGGACGTCAGGTGCAAGTCGTAAATTTTCGCGACATTTTCCCAGACGCCCTCGGGAGTGACGGTAGCACGTTCAATTAAACCAACACTATACGTTAGAGGTGAGTTTGGATATATTTATTAAGCGCACATTGGAACGAATAACAGTAGGTGCTAGAAAAAACTTCATTTTAAACGATTAGAAATAAATCATCAAAGTATTGTATTCATAATATTCCGATCAGAAGTTGGAAGATATCGTTAAATCGATATATTTAATAACGTTAAATTAATGGATTACATTATCATCAATCATGGATTGCATTATATCATAATCCATCATGGACTTTATTATATTGTAATCCATCTTGGCTTGGTTATATCATGATACATCATGGACTGGATTATATTATGAATCATCATGAAATGGCTAATAATTTATTATTATGATGATCATTATGATTAATCACGGAGTGGCTTAGATGGTGAGTCATCATTGATGGGATTGTATCATGATTCACCATAGATCTAGGTATTTTATGGTTTATCATGGACTGGACTATCATGGATCAATCAAAGTCCATCATGGATTGGATTTTATCATGATCCATCATGGGTTGCTTTTTTTCAAATATCGATCATGGATTACAGATCTTTCGTTTAACGTTATTGAATATTGACTGTACGATATCTCTTCACTCGTACTCCTGATTGGGATATTTCGAGAAACTTCAATATTATAGGAAAATGGAAGAGACTAACAAATTTTAGGCAAACATCGATAGTCAACCAGCAACTCCAAAAATTTCGATGCTTGATGAATGATCTTTTTTTGACATAGATATGATAAAACGCACCTAAATGTATGTAAATTTGAGTAGAAATTGAATAATGGCTGAATTTTTGATATTTGAGAGATGAATTGTTTTTTACTCATATTTAACAGTGGCAGACATTTGCAAATGGACAAAAGGGGGCAGTTGAGATTTTTGATCATATTGCCAAGACTCGCTCTTCGGTCATCTGCGTCTCCTAAGGGTTTTTGTTGAAAAACTTGAAATGTTACTCATTTACTGGGCTGTGAGCACCGCGTATTTGAAATGAGTCTTCTTCATTTTTCAGATATTGCATACAAGTGCCGAATAGAACGTCCGAATGAATTTCCCTAGTGAATTCGGTTTGTTTTCTCAGTATAAGGATTTTTGTTGTTGTCCTGAACCACAGTGGGGAATATGGGAACAAAAGGTGTTAGTTATAAAAGCCATTACCGGCATTAGGAGGTCACAGCTTCTGTGAATCGTTGACGTAAAAGTAATCCAATACGGCGTATCTCAAGCGTGCCGAGTCAACTTCAGCATCTGGGTTGTCAAACCCCTCGTCGCTACCAGTGACGACAAAACTCGGCCCCCTTCCCCTCTCACCGATATGAGGTAGTTTGTCGTATGTCCCTCTCCCGTCGCAGCACCTCGACAATGAATCCGTCACATTCGTATGTTAAATAGGCGACCCCCGTGCAGCCCACGAGGGGGGCTACGAGGAAAACCCCTCGCTATTGTCCCCTTCGTCCCCGTCACCATCTCCGACGTCACAATGGGGGCAGATGTACGGCATTAGGATGTCACACCTTTCATAATCAGGGGCTAATACGAGGAGGGGAACCTTTCATGTGCCGGGGAAAGGGGGGCAATTTCTCTCTCCCCGTAGGCGGAGATCCGTCCTTTTGGGGCCTTAAATGGGGGTCGTTCGTGGATCGCTTGTCGTTACCGACAACATCAATCTAACCCGGGGGACAATCAACAGATTAACTCCTGCAGAGACGTTAATGGGACCGTTTTGTGTGTTAAAACTGATTTCCGGAGTTAATGGTCGCCCTGTCAAACAGCGGCGCACAACATGAAATTCTTCACACAAAGCTCCAAACGACTTTGATCCATTCATATGCATTTATCTTAGTTAACGCTTATCTCTCAGATGAGTCGGTCACGCTCGGCTTCTTCGGCGAGAAATTTCAGTATTTGTACTAGCAAGGAGATATTCTTTAATGAAATATCTTCTGGTCCAGCTCAAGACGGGTCAATTATACTATTTTGCCATTTAATTCAACCTTATTCGAATTTAATCCGACTTTTTTGTTTATTATTGAAATATTTAATTTAATATCATTGTAATTAAATATTGATAAAAAACGTCTGCCAAGTGGGTGTGGCACATAGCTTCCTCGTATCCATAACATGACTGTATAGAGTATGCAATATGGTTCGATCCAAGCTCGAGGCTAAAACTTTATTTTCTCTTTATTACTCACGAGGACGATCTTTACATCAGTCCGAACAATCCCTGAAAATTTCATCGAAATCAGTCACGAACTCCCGGAGTTATGCGCGTAACAAGGATTTCACGTTTGCGCATGCGCAGAGGCTACTATTGATCCGGGGGTCATGAAACTTATAGGGGACCATCTACACATCAAACCGAACAATCCCTGAAAATTTCATCGAAATTGGTCAAGAACTCTTGTTATGCGCGTAACAAGGATTTCGTTTGCGCATGCGCAGAGACTACTATTGATCCGGGGTCATGAAACCTATAGGCGACCATCAACACCCCAACCCGCACAATCCCTGAAAATTTCATCAAAATCGGACTATAACTTCGTGTAGTTTTGCCCGTAACAAGGATTTGCTGACAGACAGACAGACACACAGACAGACACGGAACCAAAATTGTTCAGAAAGGTCTAAAACGCAAAATGCGAGTGGAATTTTTGATTTTGGAGACAAAAAAATGTTCACATTCCGAAAGTGAAAACAATGCTTCCGCTACCTTGGTAGACTCGGAAGCAAAAACACAAAGTTAGGAAAAAGGGTCAAAAATTATGTTTTAGGATCTACGAGATCTCGTACTTGGGACTGAATTCCCGGGATTTGTTTGAGTTTTTTGAGTTTGTCAATAATCCCTCAGGCTGAAATCGAAGGCTGAAATTTCAAAAACCTGAATATCGAAAACGTCAGAAATAACGCTATATGTGATTACATTGTTTATAGATATTATGTTAATTTATCAAATTATATTGTATTGTGCTAGCCCGTATTATA
The DNA here is from genome assembly GCA_031894815.1 of Creontiades dilutus. Classification (NCBI taxonomy): domain Eukaryota; kingdom Metazoa; phylum Arthropoda; class Insecta; order Hemiptera; family Miridae; genus Creontiades; species Creontiades dilutus. Next base: position 2,499,166 of record JAVIWC010004007.1, read on the forward strand.
AATAAGTAAATAAATAAATAATAAATAGATAGATGTGACTTCAAAGATTTGAATGAGCCTAATCGTTCCGCCGTAGAACGTTGAACGTAAACACGTATGTGAATGTGCTAATATCATGAGAGGATGAATTCAGCTAATATAATCGCTATGGAATTAGTTCCCTGAGTTCCTTTTGAAACCGAGTTTTTCAAGTTTTTAATTGTGTGTGTAATCAATAATATATTTGTAGTATACGTGATGCGTAGGTAGTTGCTTTTTACCTTGTTGATTTGCAGTTGGAGCTATTTTCTGTCCTAATTAACCTAGAAAGCTGAAATTCGACTGATAGCATGATGATTTGAGGTAAATCAAGGACTCTCCAACTTAACTTTATCTAAAAATATGGAATGACCCATGGTTTGGCGTGCAGAGCTTCATGAGTAGACATCAGATTCTATTTCTTACAAAAGGACTATTTAAAGCTTAGCGTTCTCGGAATTATATTTAAGACGATGTCATCAACTATCTTTAGACTTCCAGAAGTCAATTACAAGGTATGGAATTCCGTGATTAACTGAAGGCCTTTATGGCTAATTTTGTTCTTAATTGATCGAACGCGCTGAAATATAAATGAGGTTTTTTATGGCACACTGGACAAGAATAGATGTGGATGCTCGAGGCGCCGAGTTCAGCTGGTTTGTCAGCTTCGTATTTGTATTCATATTTTGTGATTATGAATTTCGTGGGTTATTTTAATTTATGAATATGAATTGATCTTTCTTGTACTTGGGTGGCAATACAATGTGCAGTACAAACACTTGCAAAGTGCAAGTCCACAGGCAAATTCAGACGTGTTGGGTTCTTTTGACTAAAAAAATTGGTGTTTTTGCTTTCACGCAATTCTGTTACCATGCGCTAACGCAGTAAAAATGGTTCTAGAGTACTTTGGTTTGAAGTACATCATACTTCGGTTACAAGTACTCGTATTTGTAATTGTATTTATGATTTTTCGAGTATCATACATGTCCTTCAGGCTTTGTACATTTTTACTCACTCGGATGTCCAGACGTGCCTAAGGACTGCAGTTGTGCTGTTAGTTAGTTAGCAGTTATTATGGCAATATTGACCGTCTGCCCATTAACCAGGACATTTTCTCGGGTTTGAGACTCAATTCTGATTTACGCGATTCTCATGATGAGAATTTATGTAAGGCACACAGTCGACCAAAATCTTTTCTTCTCACTCACATCAAAATTCCCTCACAACCCCCACCCCTTCTTGCCCTTCTTCTTCGGTGAAGTTGAGGTTTTAATCCGATTCCCGAAACTCTAAACCCGGAAAGATTCTCAAAACCGAAAGGGGAGAATTCTCTCGGCGTTGAGTGACGAATCAGAATTGTTCATCGCGTCAAATGAGTCGCATCAGCATTTACAACTGAGCGAAAAGCTCAGTTTTCCCGCGACAACTTTCGGTTCCAGTAACCAAATTACTCCGCCAGAGGAGGTGGGAAGTATAAGTGGAATTAGCAGTAAGACGGCGCCTCGGGATTGTTGGCGGAATTAATTCAGTCCCCTCGCAAAACCCCGTCGCACGATTTAGACAGCCGGTTTAAATATTCATTACCAGCGGCGTTTTGCCTTGTTCGACTCTTGGAAAGAGATGTTTTTGAGGAGTTCCCGTTGAATGGATACAAGCTAATGAAGTGACGGGAAACGGAAGTTCGCGGTTGTTGTCGACATTTTTCGGAGAAACGCCGTCGTTTTTTGTTTCAATGTTATCGTTACAAGATTCAGGATAAGAATGACGGCAATCACTGTATAAATGACGACTAAATAATCAAATGGACTTCAAACCGCACGTTATTTAAATGAAATTGATGAAATTAGTATGATGAAACTTCTACTAAAGAGCAGCTCATTTTATACGAACATTCCTAGGCATACATATAATTTTATTTACAAATGTTTTATTACGGAGATTGATCATCTTGATTAAATGGTACCCAGGTCTTTGCGATGGAAGGTGGTGGGGGATTTCCAAACTTTTCTGATCCATCTAAATTTCTAGAAAGAGCCAGAGAAAAATATCATTAGTAAAAACAACATCATTTTCATTTTTTTACATTGAAAAAAGTAGAAACTTATAATTAAATGGAATAAATGCTTACCGCACCTATTGAAGAGTATGTAAATACTACTTGCGCTCTCTGCTAGAGTTATCAAACCAGAATCCATCCATAAATCCTGATCATGAAAAAAAATATATATCACGCAAAATAAGTGGTAAACAGGCGTCTTTGTTGAACATCTTCAATTTTTCGCAATTATGTCAAAATTGTCAAGGTTTTCTAACGTTAAAGTCTCTCTCTGTGCTCTCTCTAGAGTTATCAAACCAGAATCCATTAATCCTCTCACGCAGTTAAGTAGTAAACAGGTATGGTCTTTGTTCTCTCGTTCGCAATTATGTCAAATTGTCAAGGTTTTCTAACGTTAAAGTCTCTCTCTGGTTAACTCAGTGACTCTGAGAAGGCCATGTCGAATTTTCAAGACGATAATGGGGCATAGGTATATTTATATTTTGATCTTTGTTATTAGCTTCTTAGTTATTGTTCTCTATATTATTGTTTTATGATTCAGACGGTTTTTGAAGAAAATTAATTTATTGCAAATTAATAGATGCAAGAAATTATACCGGATCATATGTTGTGAAAATCATGGTCATGGATTTGGAAAATAAAGGTTAAAGAACTCATCTGGTCTGTACCTTGCGCAATTATTGAAAATAATAAGCCAATACCACCTTGGTCTATGTTGTATCATACCGTATCAACGCTAAACCACAAACAACAAATCAAAGACGTCAACAGACAATAGAAGAATGACACTCACAAACAATTCTTATTTTCATCACCATGTCTTAACTTGTTCCACATGTTACTGAACATGTTCCATGTATCAGAGAACATGTACTCATGTTTAATCCGTTGATGAGATTAATGAGATTTCACGCATTTCAACAATTCTTTTCCCCACAATGAAATATTCTCCTTTTCCGTGAATTTTTCAGACCTTCCTACCCAATTCCGAATCGCCGAAAAAGGGGTAAAAAGGTTTTTTATTTTAATTCGATATAAATTAGCGCGGCTTTCCTAATGAATTGGGTCCCTCGCGGTCCTTGGGCCTTTTTTTTTTCTTTTTATCAATTATAACGTTTGAAGTTTATTGAAAAAATTCCCTCGGGGTCTCTCGCGGTGTGGGGTCCAATTATCCAATCATTGGTTTTAATTGTGACCCTGGGATCGTTTGTTACAAATGGGGTTTTATAACGTGATATTAAATACGAAACCGGGAGCACGTTGCTCGATTCCAACGGGTGAATTTGTAGAAATCCCTAAGGTAGGGTAATTCGCACACCGTTCTGATTCGTTAATGCAACACCAAAATAGTTGAATAAATCATCGAATTAGAAAAATAATCCAATTATGAAAACCAATTCTAAAAATTCGTGTTTGACAAAATGTTTCCAGTATTGGTCTATTTTTGACTATTTTGCTATATGTCCTAAATATCAACTTGTAAGCAAATTTCCCTCATTTTCCGAATCGTATTCATGTAAAATGTTTTGAAATTCTAGCACATCGTACGCAAAATAACTTAAATTAATATTGCATGGAAAATTAGTAATACTCCGTTGTACTAGCATATATTCGGCTATTTACGATCGGTCAACTTTTCTAATGATTACGCACATTTTGATGACATTGCAATACGTATGTTCGTAGTTGGTAGTCAAGTATTTTCCAGCTTGAAAAAAACGAAAAAAAAAAAAAAAAAAAAAACAATGATAATAAACAAACAAAATAAATACAACGATTGCTATCCGGTTCTTGCCTTTTTCAATGATTTCACAAGTAAATGTTTGAAAACAGAACAATATCATCATTTTTATTAGAATTCATTCATTTTTGGCGGAAGAACGAAGTTTTTATTTCAATCTAAGGATTCAAAACTAAAGAATAAACTTCTCAAAGGGAAATTAAAACTAAAAACTGAAAAAAATAAAAGTGGGAAGGAAGGGAAGTTGGGGAAGATAGATAATTGAGAGAGGGATGAAGGAAAGTGTCCCCATAAAATGACCACCTGTTGAGGTTGGAGTCCCGAAGGAAGCGGGTGATGACACCACGTAGGACTCCTGCCGAGATAACCGATTCGAGATGTTCCTTTGGCAGTTTTCTCGCACCACACTCCTCGCCAGGACACGGTGGCGGCCTTGACGTTGATGGTTTTAACCTCCGTTTAGCTCAGATACCGCTTGCAGCACATCATTCCTATCACATTAACCTATTTTAACGCTCCAGGTTTGCTCCATGACCATGATACACACAATTTGAGATGCCGGAATAGCTTCAGAATCCCTCAGGAGAAATTCCCATGAAGAACATTGCAATAGCGGTAAATATGCGACCTTAAGATAACTTTTATGCCATCTGGAGCATCACTCTTCCAACCTTCACTGGACTGCTGAAACAGCACAGGCCTAAGTCGACATTCCGAGCCCGTGCACGGAAATTTATACAGTTGGAACGGGGCGGTTAATAAAATAATTCTTCAAGGTCCAACTACATTCCCCTCGTCTCACGAAAATAAGGAGGGAGAAAAGGAAAAAGGGATTGACCGCACATGGGATCCGTCGGCTCTGAGTGCTTTTTTAAAATTTATACGCTGCCACCCGCTTTCTCTCAAGAAGCCCTTGATAGCTAAGGAGGAGAGGCCGCCTGAGCTCTAAATCAGTTTAATATCTTCATTCCGCGGGGAGGGGGAAAAGCTGCATCGTTGGGAACATCTGTAGCCGGGTTGATGGGCGAGGGGCGGCGCTAGGCAACCCGCACCTCCTGACGGCTGTGCACATTAGCATATCTTGACATTTCTTGCGAGATTAATTCAATTTATGTCCACTACGAGTATCGCTTTATTCATAACTCGTTGGAATCAGAACGAGCCTCTTGCGTCTTGCCGGATTCGAAATTCGTTGTTTAACCCTTTAGGGTGCAGTGGTAAATATTAATGTGGACCAACTGTGTCAACAATTATTCTATTCGGGCAATCAAGAACATGTTACTATCCAGTACGATGTTTCCTCCGTGATTTCGGAGGGTAACTTTTAGGTTCATAAATTAAGATTGTTTTGCGACGGGTGAATTTTTACGGATCTGGAGTGTTCCCTAGTCGATTTCGCTCCGAAATCACTAGGAAATCCCACTTGGCGATGTCTGTAAAAACCTCCAAAAACGTTTTTGGGTAATTTTTTTGTCCCATTGTATTTATACGTGTTAAGCGATAAAGCTAGCAGTCAGGAGCAACTAGATTTTGGTTGATTATCTGCGATAGTGAACCTTTGCAATCTACCAAGAAAAATATAATAATACAAAACTCAACCTCCCACGTGAAAAGTTAATGGTTCACGTTTAAAATAAGTATATATCATCATTTTTATGTTTTTTTTTGAAAACTTTTCTCAGAAAGTGCTGGAGCGAGTTTTACGAACCTTAGCTGAAATATCTATCATCGATTTGTAATCTTTGCGTCTTGATCGTTCAACACTGAGCGATTATATTTCGAGATCGAAATCTCGAAAATTTTGGTTGTTGTTTGTTGGATTGAAATATACATTTTTTCCGAGAATCGAATGAAACCAACGATTGGTGATCGACCATCCGCCCGCCCACCAATTGCACTTAAATTCAAAATCAGATGCTACAAAAAATTGATTGGTGACAGACATGTTGCAAGATGGATACTATACGAATACAATAGCCATATTACCGTATCCGATCGAGGTTCCCATGAAGTATTTACATGTATGCGGAAAAGTGAAGCCAAGATAATAACGGCACCGGTAGTGGCCACTGCTCCAGTAGTGGCCATTTTAAAGTTTATATTTGAGAAATAAGGATTCCCGGTCTCCTAGTGGCTTCAAACTTGCAGGAGATACAGCTTATGTCATCTTGTAGTCAGAGGTTGAACTAGGAGTGCGCAGAGCATCATAGGAAATTGTGGTAAACTTCTCAATATGACCGTCCCTAGTTTCCTCGTTTGTTGGGCTGTATCCTAGAGCTTCTACTGGATAGAATCAATTTTGTTCATCTGGTATTGAATTTAATGATATTAAACACGTAAGGAGGGCAAAATGTCAAGTGGCCACTACTGAGACATGTACGTGGCCACTACTGGAAATTTCGTAATTTGATGTGGCCACTACTAGATCAAAATAAAGATGTGAGAAAAAATTAATAAAAAATAGAAAAAAATGGTTCTTTTGATAGTTTTAGGCAATGGATTTGTTAGGGAAGAGTCGGGCTATATTCTAAATGAGTCCTGAAGAAAGTCAGTACTATGTTACAATTGTCAAAACTAAAGTTAACTGTGACCACTACCGGTACCGTTACCTTAGTTGTTTCATTTTGTCTAATTAAAGTTGATGTATTCGTGGATTTCTGCTCCATATCGATAAACAGTATTTATTTCAATATCAGCTTTTGTTTTGAACAAAAGAACTAGTAAACGTTTGATGCTTACGAAGGGTTTTATTTTATGTCGTTAAATTTCAATTAGATTCCCTACCTGTGCTCATTTTATCTCTTTAAATTTCAGTTATTCGACTCGTGGGAATTATTTTCTAATTGTTCCCAGGAAGAAATGTCTGTGGCTGAAAAGTCCATTTGTAATAGTAGTCCAGCTATCAAGGAGGGCTGTCATTACACAGATGATAAACCTTTGTGTAATTATTTGCTCCGTTTTTACATCAATTCTAAGTCTATCTATCAGTCATACGCTGCACGGACATTGCAATTTGGAATCTAGTAATTTTGAAACGTAAAACTTCAAAATTTTGAGCGCGATTATGACAACAAATTTGTGTTACTTGATTCCAGAGGCTCATTATTCAAAATAATGCACCAAAAACTTTTTTTACAAGTACCTCAGAATGGGCCACAATAGGCGACCCTATTTACCCCAGGTATGAGGCCGAATAAAAAAATCACTTGTAACAAATTTAATAACTTACAAATAGAATCTTTTGGTGAGATTTCGAGAAGGCATTCCAAAAAAAGGATAAACTTCTATTTCTTTTTAGAGTAGTTCACTTGAAGAGAAAAACCGCGGATTTGTGCCTTTTGGCCACGGTTTACGGTGCTGCGATTGATTAAAATGATACTTGAATACGTATCGATAGTGCAAGCTTTTTGAACAAATAACCCAAGGGAAACCCCACTGATTTGCGTTTCGTTGAGTAGTGAATAATAAGGGTAGGCGTTTGGTGGTCGACCAAACTACTGTAAGCGCTGAGTTCGAACTAATCAACTTTGCGCATCGTTTTGATACCGTTGTTCGTGTTTTGGCAACTGAGTTTAGGAAACGTATTGACGGAATTAACCGGCGTTTCACCGCCCGGGCGGACCAATTACACGGGCGATTAAATACCAATAGAGCGAGATTTCGGGAGGTTTTCTCCCCATTGTAGGCTTCGAACGGGGCGAAAGGGCTCGGGGAAATGGACGTAACCACCGTTCAACCTTCCCCCGTATCTTTTTTTTTTATTGTCACAATATCAATGTTTGTCTTGGTATCGCTTTTGCTCGACTCAGCAGCGTTTTGCTTCCCCAGGAAAATTTCCCCCTTTTCCACTCTGGGGAAAACGTTTCTGACTCCTATTATTCCGTAAAAAGGTTAAGGCGGGAAGGTTGAACAATGGCCGGTGATTACAACCCCCCCTCGTACCGGCGCCACGCGGGCTTTCGAGCTTAATGAACTAACAGTCGCCCAAGCCTACAGCGAAAATCTCTTTTCCGACGCCCTGGGTTTCGAGCCCAGAACGCTGGCTTGGCCTCTCCTGTCTTTCCACGGGTTTTCTCCTTCAGCTTTTCTCTTCTAAATGCCGCCTGACCTATCACGCACTATTACCCGCCCGCCGCGTTGTTCCAACTTCCCCCATCTTCCTTGTCCTACGACGGTGTCTGTTAATGGCGCAGCTCTATCAAAGCTTAACACCTCCATTTCAACACCGATGAACCCCCTTCTTCCTGCTTTTAGACGCCAAATGATTCGCCGAAGGGCTTCTGCACATCAACGCTTTTTGCTAATTCACCACAAGAGTGAATTTTGGACAAGATTTGACGTGGTGCGGTCGAAAACTGCACTCTGAAGACATTTAATCTGATATCCACTTGGAAATTACAGTTTATGAGTTCGCAGCTTAAATCCTGACAAAGTTTGTGTTTGCTTCAGTTTAATCAGCAGTCATGCACCATACAGCCTTGCGAATTCTCAATTTTACGCTACAATTCCAATTCAAATCAAGTGTAAGTTTAGCCTGCAATAGTACCTTTCAGAAAAACATTCGTGTCTTCTCCAAACCAATTCTTCCCGCTAGCGCATGACAAGACATTGATTTTTGACAAGAAGTATCCTTGTCCATTTGAAAGCTGCACTTTGAAGACATTTAATCTGAAGTCCGTTTGAAAATCAAAGCAGCTAAAAATTCTAACAAAATTAATATTTGACTCATTTGTATGCAGTTTTGCATATCTTCGAATTACACATTGATTCAAATTTAATTTATGTGAAGCCTAAAAGTTGAACCTGTTGGACAATAATGTGCCCAGATTATCCAGTAAAAATGCTGCAAATTATTACACAAAGGTATATTACTTTTGTATACCCTCCTACGTAGATTACTCATCCATGGTTTTTAAATCACCAGAAATGGATTAGGAAAGAAATCAGTCAAATTTACGCTTGGGAAGGCGGTCCTAGTTACCTCATTCCATTCATTGTACGGTGTCTATATATCACGAACATAAATAAATTATTGTTATTACAAAAAATTTCGATATTCTAGCTTTTGAATGTTCAACCGTTTGATTTGACCCTTTAAGTATATCCCAATCAGATAACGTTTTTTATTTTTAAACGAAGTTTTATCACATTTGGTCCCTTACTTTCAGAGGAAAGCCTGGACGGACGGATTTTCGTTCAAAATCCATCTGCTAATTATGTATTTGATTCTTATTATTTTACGGTAAAATAATGCCACAAATGAGAACCGCAGCTGCCTAAGGTCATATCACAGAACATAGATTGAACATATTGTATTATATTTTCTGTGGGTCATATTAACTGGACGATACTGGTTAATGATTGGGAAAATGCACTACAGAACATACAGTTGCTTCGAGGAAGGTCAATCAATAGCTTCAATTATTCCAATATAATCCTTTACTAGCCTTTATAAGCGTTTCCAGTTTATTTTTATATGGAAAATATCTAGCATATCAGCAAAGTGTACACATCTAATGCATTTGTTATAATTTCTAAAAGTACATAGATCGTATAAATTAGCGAAACGACTTGTTATATTCTTTGAGTTATGCAAGTAGTCGGTACCCAGCTTGAAAATATACCATGCTCTTTGAACTTCATATTCCATAACATAATCTGTTGTTTTTTTTTTGTTACAGATCCTCAGCATCACCTCAGTTAACAACGACATTGAAAGGTAAGCGTCTTGTTAAACAAACACGTATTATAATTATTTTTTTTCATAATAGGACTTTTCGGTTCGCAATACCGGAATCAACTCGTGAGTGCAGTTCCATAAGTGCGTCGACTATTCAACTCCAAGTTAGCCGCAGTTGTTTGAAAAGTACGCCAGAATATTCGATTCTATCAATCTTTCCGACTTTTTTTGCAAGGCTTCTGTAAGGAAATAAAAATTATGTCAATACGCAGCCTATAACCTGAACAAATTATTGAGATCTCTTAAAAATACATTATATATAATGTCATACATTATATATAATTTCAAATACATTATTTTTTGCGTCATTGACATATATGGTGACATATATGTCAATGACGCAAAAAATAAATTATCCCTTTTGTAATATGAAACCTAGCTCAAACAAGTACACACACCTAGTTGATTTCTCCCTGCATAAAATGACTCAATACTTGCTTTCATGTGAATTTTCTAAAACAACTATCATCTTTTATCTGTCTGTAAGACTAAGCACAATACATATATGATCGTACTCACTTACTACGCGTTTCATAAGCTCTTCCATCGATCCGGAAGCCAATACCAGCACGTAAAATATCACTATCGGCAGATACAGAAAAACAAGCGCCACGCTCAACATGGACATTTTGTGGGTGTCCATGTCCGACGTACCTCAGTAGTCACCTACACCTGAAGCTATTGGTAAATATGTATAGCGAAATTTGAATTTCCTACACCTAAATTCTTGCCCTTCTACTCCACTTGTCAAAATTTTATTTCCCGGACGGTGAATGACATAGATTAGTAACAGATTGTGTGGATGTTGTCATGACGCTGTTGCTACGTCTACGATCATAATGCAGGAGAACCAATCCATGATGCAGTGTCCCTAATATTTTTTAGTTTATCGTTTTCATTAATGAACCTTTGCAATAATTGCAATGTAAATTAGTGACCATGACAAGAAAAATTCCAACTTCCCCTCTAAAGATGTTACATTACGCTTCAAGATATGCGGGTTTTAGAAATAAAATTTAAATAAAATCTATCTATGCGCCGCTTGAAGCTTTTCTCTGACATTCGATTTTATAATTTAATTCAGATAGAACTTAGTAAAGCGAGTCGAATGATAGCCCTTGGTCAGTTGTACGATCGACCGTTTACATATCATTTGAAAAATTAGTCACATAGGCTGCAGAGGCGACGTGTGCCTGGCGATGTACCGAATATCTCGGTTGGTGCTATACGATTAAGCTATCCATGACGCCATCTCCCAAGCTTCAATTAAGTTGGGGAAAACGAGCGGAAACATCCTTTTTGCCTCTATTTCTATTCTATCCCGTTAAATTCCAGTTGGATTTTTACTGGTGTTTCCGAGTGTACCTAGGGAGCACTGTCTCTAGTTGTATGGCGAAGTTTTAGTAGTCCGGTCATCTACGTAGGAGGGCTATCTATCAAAGAAATAACAAATCTTTGTGTAATAATAGTTAGGTAGGTACACATGGAAAAATATTCTTTATACTGCAGTAAAATAACTTATCAAATTATGATCCTCTCTAATCCTCCTCCCCAACCGGTTAGGTCCAATTTTCTTGATCTCAGTTTTTCACTCAATATTAAACACTTCAGGAAAGTTTTGGGCAAGGTCTTTTACCTGATGAGATGAAAAGAATAGAGTATTGTCCACCAACGAAGTTCTTCCTTACGTCACTTGAAAAGCTAGATGGAGTAGATCTGAATGCACTACGACCGTGCTACATTTATTATGCTATACACTCATCATACAGTTCCGAGCTACTCGGAATGTATATTTTGCTATCAATGACAACCATTATTATCGCACGTGACAACACATTCGAAAGTCCCCCTAACTCTATGTCATACAAAAGAGTATCAAATTGACACTCTCTCAATGACTTATTGTATCTTGTATCTTTGATGACAGCTTCTGGAATGAATTCGAACTAATTCACCTAAATGACATCCATTTGTAGAACATCAGCGCTGCTTCATAGGGCTTGTTGACTCAGTTGCGTGACGTACAGAGCCTTTCTTGATCCGATCGGTTTCGGTACCTTCCTAACTGGTTTTTTTCTTGCCCGAAAAAAAGAGGGGTTCCACTTTTTCTGAGTCTGCTTCTTCTTCACGGGTTGTCTGTTCTTCCAAACGAGATGTATCTTGTGTGAGACGGTAGGGGCTGTCAAGTGACTTGTATTTCCTGGTTGTCATAAGAAATGTCGCACCTTATTCGAACATATTGTGTATGCACGCATTAGAGAGACGTACGCGGTACGTATTTTTTCCGCGAGTCCGGATTTTGTACTTATATATGATCAGTTTTTGAATCTTTAATAATCCCAGATAAAAAAAGAATAAATGAAAAACGGAATTTTCCTTTCCATTCACCTCCTTTCGGAATGAAATTTGAAATTGAAACGAAAAAAGGAAAACGAGAATTGGCTGTGACATAGTGAAAATAGGTAGATTTATCATCCTTTCATCTGACATAATATCTATTTATTTATTCTCTGTTGCTTATAATCATCGATTTATCCTTAAGAAGGACTTTCTTGTATCGAGAGATGCACTCGTAACCCTTTCGCCTCAAGAGGCTCCGTTTACTTCTAAAAAGTCGTCATCATCATAGCGGACACACACAATTTTAAATGCTGTTGAACATTTCGAGTATGAAGGACATCTGTGGAGAGAGGGACGGAGGGTATTGTTACCAATCCAGCCCGGGAGGCTGTGCACATTTACCGAATCATTATAAAAATTGACGAGCATACACAGAACACAAAACTGTAAATTCTATTGAAAATTTAGAGTTTAAGGACATTCCATCTGTCAAGAGAAATACTAAGGAAATAAAAGTGGACACACGAAATTTAAAATGTTAGTGAAATTTAGAATAAGATGAACATTTTCTCTGTTAGGAGAGGGCTTGAGGAATTGTCACTCGCCAGGTCCACAGGTACAGAATCCTAATGACAATTGACAGACATTAAAAGTAACAGAACCGCAAAGTTCTAAATTCCATTGAAATTTTACAAGTCATGGACATTTCATCTGTCGAGAGAAGGATTAGATGAATGGTTACTCTATCAACCCACGGTGGACCTTCTTTTGTTTCCAGCTACCAAATCGTTATAAGAATTGATGGACACACAAAATTTAAATGTGTGTTACATTTATGAGGAGAATCCTGTGTGGAGAGAGAGGCTCACGCAAATTCCACTCGTAGCGAATTGTTATCAAAGTTGATGGTCATACAAGGTAGCTGACCCACAAAACTTTAAATTCTGATGCAAATTTGAGTTTATCGACATTTCATCCGTTGAGAGAAGGACTAAGGAATAGTTAAATTAGATAAATATTCTCTATCAACCCACGGTGGACCCTCCGTTGTTCCCACCTACCAAATCGTTATCAGAATTTACGGACAAACAAAATTTAAAATGCTAGTGAAATTTAAAGTAAGAAGGACATTTCCTCTGTGGAGAGAGGGGCTCGGGAAATTTTCACCCTCCAGGTCCGCACCTACCGAATCGTTATCAGAATTGATGAACACACTAAGTAACAGACCCACAAAACTTTCAATTTCCATGGAAATTTTACAGTTTATGGACATTTCATCTGCCAAGAGAAGGACTAAGGAAATAGTTATTCTCTCTCCGTTGTTCCCACCTACCAAATCGTTATCAGAATTTATGGAAACACAACATTTAAAAACGCTAGTGAAATTTAGAGTGAGAAGGATATTTCGTGTGTGGAGAGAGGCTCGGAAATTCGTCAAAATCTACTCCTACCAAAACGTTATCAAAATTGATTCGCATACAAAATAACAAACCCGCGAAACTATAAATAATTTATAAATAACTATAAAGAATTATTCTGATGTAGATTTAGAGCTTATGGACATTTTATCTGCCGAGAGAAGGGCTTAGGAAATTGTTACTCTCTTGACCCTGGGTGCACCCTCCGTTGTTCCCACCTACCATATCGTCATCAGAATTGATGGACACACAAAATTTAAAATGCTTGAGAAATTTGGAGTAAGAAGGACATTTTCTCTGTGGAGAGAGGGGCTAGGAGAATTGTCACCCTCCAGGTCCAGGAGGCTCCCGAGACCGTCTACACCCACTAACTATTCATTAGAGTTTAAGGGGGCGAAAAGGGAGAAATTCTCCCTTAGGTTGACGAAGGGGGTAATTAAGGGAGGAAAGAGAGAGCGCTGGGGGTGGGGTGGGGGAAGTGGGTAATGGTGTGTGTGTAACAAGCTCCTCCCTCGTGGGGGCGTCACTGGCACGGACAAGGTAAATTGCTCGGAATCCGCAAGGTCCCCTGCGACGGAGGTCGCCACCAACTTGAAGATTGTTGAATTAAATTAATGAACTTTCGCCCCTCCACAATGGAGTGTTTCGGGTTGGATCTTCAAAGGGACTCGCCCACACGAACGGATTACGAATGGAATATTTGCCTTCTTGAATTTGCTCTGGTTACGAGGGAAACACTAAATTGTCGTACGCATAAAGATCATTAGACATAAAATAACCGCCCAATTAGAGTGACGATGGTGTTAATGAGGATGAGGATAAAAATGTACTCCCATATCCACTCAACAGAACCCTAACATTTACGCAGTCAAAAGCCTTGACCTCCTGAACTAACGGAAAGTGCGTCGTGGCACTATTTGCCTTTTCAATCCGATTTTGATTAAGTCAAGTATCATTCTGAAACCACGATTTGATTTTCTTTCGTTCGTTGGCTGCGCACTACCGCTGCTTTATTCCGCCGGAGCCTATAGAAAAGGATTACGTAAAGCCTATACGAATTTGATTCGTGGGTAAGTCTGATCAGGTCTGTTTGCCTATCAGTTTCTAGTACTAGTACTCCTGAGCAATATTCCACTGAAAATTCCGGAGGGTATGGGGTATCGTTTGTAACACACGATTCGCGATGGCTATGGATAGTTTCCACTTCCCAATTCTTAGAAATGTTACTCTCGAGGATTAACTAGTGTTTCCAGCTTCAGAAGTATTCTCTAGGTGTTTCAGGCATAATCACCTCAGTCCTCCGTACGGGCAACCAGTCCATTCCCTCTTCTTCTTGTTATAGATTCCTTCTTTTTTCTTCAGTTCGTGTTTTCTCTTCGTTCTTGTTATAGAACGCCGTTGATCATTCTCGCTAAATTTGCTTAACTGCAGCAGCCACTTTACACACCAGTTGGTTATTGATTTAAGATCAATAATCCAATTTCTAACACGATACGACATTACAACATACTTTTCTAGAAAAATTGTGCTAGATTTCGTACCTAAAATGTAAGGTTCGCTACAATATGTGACTAACACAACTAATATTTGTTACTATAAGGTTATCTGTTGTTAGCATTAATTCTTAGTACCTTTGCTATAATACACTAAATGCAGCCAAATTTAATCAAAAGCTCTTAGAAAGATCTTTTAGCTGATGGTGTACTATGGATAGATGAGTATTGTCCACTAACGAAGTTGCTGCTTATGAAAATGCTTACTTACAAATATCAAAGTATTAAGCTATACCTACTCCGTTGTCGCAATAAATTTAAGGCCTGCTGATTCGTTACCAATTTTTTGTGAACAGGTTAATGTGTAATTTGTTCTTGAAACTTGCTGCTGTTTTTTCTCTTTAAACGAATGGCGTTTTACAAAAAGTTAGGGCTTTAGATATACCCAATTGGTAGAATACATTACTAGAAGCGTTGCTAGCATCGATTTATGATCTCTTATCTACTCAATTTATTCGAAAATTCGGATGAGAAAAACGAATCCCATTATGATTTATCGTAATTACCACCTTTCATCTCCCCTACCGATCAAAAATTTGGACATTGTGAACTCCCTATGTTTTCGGGTAGGTTTACTGAAATCTAGTTTACTGGTATCCTGTAAAGTGGGGCATTCACGCTATTAGGCCATAATACTATAGTTATTTGTAAGAAGTACGATCAAGCAAATGACTGTTATGATGATCGTTTTCAATATAGTTTGTAATCCGAGTAAAATATAAATACGATGTCCCTAGTATATTAAAAATTGTCCAATTATCTCCATATTTACGTAACGAATTAAGATTTATGGCTTCATTTTATGTAAACATTCCCTCTTCCGGGGGACTATAATATTCAGAAGGAAGAGGAAAATATTTTTCTTGAATACTTTATCCCATGAAAAACAGCGGAAAAGAGAGAAATAAAAAAAAAAATCCCGAGAAGTAAGTCAATCCGAGCCTCAGCTCTTACTGACATCTTATTAAATATTCCCCTTTATTTGGCAAAGCTTCCATGATCTATGGAATCCGCTTCCAGGAGTTGGTATGAGACAGATGAAAATTCTGTGGCAAGTTTCTTTGCAGAAAGGGCTTCTTCTCGAAACTTTTCCTCGAGCCAGAACAACCATAACTCCCTGAGTAAAAAAAAAAAAAAAAATAAAATTAAATGGCGGGCGAGTGGGGAGTCGGGGGAGGCATAATTGAAAATCAGAAGGAAATTATGGTTCTTTTCGTCTGGTCGTTTGAAGGGGTTTTCTTTCCGTAGTTATTGTGAAGGAGTTGGAGGGTTTAGCGAGGGTTTTGTGGATTTTCTACGAGACTAACTGTGAAGGACGCACTTTGTCATGCGGGACCTGCTACAAGGGACTTTGGACGAACGTTATTTATGCCGGGTAAAAATTAAATACCGCCCTCTCCCGGGGGGAGCGAAGTGAAACAGAAACGGGGGCGCCAGGGTGAGGGAGAAAATATGCGAGTCGTAAATCTATCGTTGAAGGGGTTTTTGGAAGTGTTTTAGTTTGAACGCCCTTTTTTCAACCCCGCGCTTTTAAGGGGCCCCTCCGGGACGTCAAACGCAGGAGATCCGTCAGGGCGTCTGGGCGGGCGGACAGGGGAGTTCACCGCTTGTGGAAGAATCAACATGGGGAATTGGCACGGGGGAACTGAATCCGGTGGATCCCACATCGAGTTAATCATTCAACGTAAAGAACTGGCCAAACGATTGCTTTTCAACTTGAAAACGGTTGATATTGCTGAAGACAGACTTCAATAGGAATCGCATACTTTTGTGGTTCTTTATGTAACTTATAAGGACGACTACGACATACACGTATAGCTGTCGCATTTCCAATCATACCTCATTACAATCGTTGAAAGAAGGAGTTTGTGGAGAAGCACATCTTGGAGCTTATCTAAGGTCTGGAAGGACGGACAAGGGAGTCCACCGCTTGTGGAAGAAGCAACATCGGGAATTGGTACAGAGGGACTGAACCTGGTGGATACCACGTCGAGTTACTACTGGCCAAGCGATGGATTTTAGACTTGAAATCTGATGCTATTACTGAAGGCAGCCTCAAATAGGAATCACAAACAATTGATTACATTTACAAGAAGAGGTGGTGCATCGTGCAAATCGGAGGCCTTCATTTAAGAAATTATGGATTAGCCTAGTTGGCCCAATTGGTGGGGTTCTTTAGACACCTAATAAGTAAGGCTACGATGTACACTTATAGTTGTCTTATTGTGAATCCTAAGCCATTACTAGTGTTGAGAGAAGCAGATGCCTTTGATCCGTAGTTATTGCTTATCTGACGATTTCTGGAATAGCATTAGGCAGAGGGGGACTGAATCCCCCAGGGTAAAGAACTGGCCAAACGATTGTTTTTAAATGTGAAATCTGATATTACTGAAGACAGGCTCAAATAGGAATCACAAACTATTGGTTTGAATGTACATCAAGAGATGGTGCTTCGTCTTGTAATGAAAAGTGGAGAATTTTGCCTTTCATTTATGAAATTATGGACTTTCGCTGGTGTTCTGCTGATACGTAATAAACAAGGCAATGATATCCACTTATAGGTTAAAGATTGCAAAGCATAAGCCATTTCCGTTGTTGAGAGAAGAAGGTCGTGGTCCTTGTGTCAAGGCGTCATGGTATCTAGGCGGGCAGACGGAGAATTCAACCGCTCATGGATGGTGCAACATGAGACATGAGACATTGACTGAGCCTAATGTTTGAACGTACTCACAGCTACAGCTACAACTAGTTAGAATTATTTTTGTCTCCGTCACATATTTGTTGAAAGTAGTAGTTGAAAAAAGTTGCAATTATTTCTTACTAAAGTTTCTGTAGTTGGCAGTTGATAGATTCAACTACAATGGGAGGTAAACGTGCAGTCACTCCATCATGCTTAATTGATCGTGGGGTCATCGTGAGGTTACTTTTAGGTTCAGAAATTTCGATCATTTACTAAGAATGAATTTCTATTGATCTGAAACGTGTCCCAGTCGATTTTGAGTCCGAAAGTACTGGAAAATGTTTCTTCAATTGCCACTAGCAAAAACCACGTCTTTAGCTCGCAGCATGTGTAAGAGTGATGTCATCGGGCTGATGAGACATTAGTAGAAATTATAGGGGGTTTAAGAATGGGTTTTCTACTTCCATTTCTAAGGAATTTTATGAGCCCTACGGCAATGGCGGACGTGCATTGCAGATTATGGATCTATCCTGTACTGGGTTATAAAAAAATGTTTGGTGTACAATTACAAAGGTAACTTTAAGCCGGGAATATTTTTGTATTGATCCGTCCAACATATATTTCTTGTTCTCCCCTCGTCTTTCCGACCATGTTATTAAACGCACGATTCGATCCCCACAGATACACGGAGCTTGTCATCTCTCCTGTTTAGTCCTCCACACTTTTTTTCCGTTCCGTCAACATTATCAGTCGGAGTTGTCACATCTTCGAGCTCACTCCCCCCAAAGATGGTAGAGATCTTCCACCTGCCACTTATTTTTAACGCGGTATCCGTCATTCAATATTAGGAACGTCTTAATTAAAACCCTGACTCCCCCGCTCCTGTTTTTCCTTCCTTGTTTTTCTGTTGTGAGTAACGAATTTCTTTTTATCACTCGGTGAGATCTCCTTCGCCGCACTTCCGCCCGACAGATCGCTCCCTTTTTCTCTCACTTAATTCGACCTTCCGTTCGTCTCATCTTTCCGTCCCATGAACGTCGCATTTGTCACGTCTGTATTTACAAACTGCGATCCATCAGGTTCCTCGGCCTCTTCGTCTTTTCCGCCCTTCTACCAGGAATATTTTCCCCCTTCGTCAAATCGAATCAAGTTTCAAAAGATCTATGAAGGCCATTCGCCTTAATAATGGATCCCTGGGCTCTTACGGACTGAGCCCTCCCATTAGTGGCGCGCCATAGCTTTGTCAACCCTAATCCTTGGGCCTTCCGAGTTCGTATCGCGTTTCTAAAGAAGATTAATATTATAATTTCACTCTCGTCGTCAAATTCCTCATCCGATTCTCCTCACATATCTTCATTTTGTATTTGCAGAGTGACTTCTGCCTGCTTGTAGGTGCATTGGTTGTTAAGTTGACTTGGGACTTGAGGATATCAATTTGTTGATTGCTTAAGTTTCTATTCAACAAGTTTTCGTTACAAAACCTTATCTATTAGGCATAATATGATAATGATATCTGTGGGGATATGTGAAAGGAATTTATTATACCTAAGAGTAAAGTGAAATTAATTATGATATAGGAATGTATGTATATTGGTCGGCGTAAAAATTTGGATTCAAATAATCCGAAATTGAGTGCTATTTTTCACTTACACGAGATATGAGGGCTAATAGATTGGAGCAAAGAAAAACAGACCACTACCGACTAGTTCGAGCGACCCTAGCGCTGATGTGTAAACAAGTTGAATAAATTTAATCGTGGTGCCTGAAGTTTATTTGATTGATTTGGGAGTTTGACCATAGGTATGATTATTATTGTATTCTAATCTATTTCGAGATAGCTGTCAAAGCGGCTGTACCTACAATCAGAGTACGCCGAACCAACGTTTTCCAAACGTTGGTTTTTTGAGTTTTTACTGACATAGGTAGGTGGGATGTCATGTTATTATAATTTTGGACGAAAAATCGACTGGGTTTGGTTTTAGATCTGAAGAATCTCATTGCAAATCGCAGTTTTTGTCTTGGGGGGGGCTAAAGTTGATTGAAACGGTGTTTAGCGTGACGACATTAAAAAAAAATATTGCGTGCTATGTGAATAACCTCAAAAAATATGGGTTTGAATTTTTTCAATGCCTATTCTTTTTTTAATTTTGGATAAAATAACGGGTGCGTGTATATGTAATGTGAGTTTACATTGGTGGGGGGGGGGGGGGGGGTTAATGGGGCTTGGGGGGGCAGGGGTTGTCTAAACAACTTTCGTACTATGTCTGCCTGTGTGTGTATGTGACGATGGGAATGGCCGGCGACAAGCGGTATTTGAGCTAAAAACGTCAAGGCTGCGACCGTAGGTAAGTACCACGAAGTTGCTCGAGTTTGGCATCTCGTCAGGAATGCTTAATGGTATCTTGCTTAAAATTATGGTCATCTCAAAAGGGCACTGCCTTTCACCCCTGTCTTCATCCTCAAGTTCACTAATCCCCAGGATCGGTATCCCCACTTTTATATGTTGTTCCGCGTAACTTGGTTTTTCTTTTCTGTTTACTGGTGTGCTCCTATGCCTTTGAGGACAATGTTGTGTATAAAAAAAAGGAAAGCCTGTCCGCCGTTTACAATCCGATTTCGATTAAATTTTCAGGGAATGTGAGGTGTATCTACACACCTATGGTACACATGTGTACCATCTGGTACCCATTGACACCGTTGCTCAAAACTCACATTAATATGCATACGTGAAAACGTAAAATCCATATAGCATCATTCCCTCAGGTTCTAGTGGTCCGATTTCACTCCAATTTGGAGGGAAGTCGAGATTGAACGGTTTAACACTATCAAACCAATTTCAATAGGATCACATTTTACAGTGCACGCTATGTAAACCGCTTGATGTCTTGAACCGCTTGGAATTTGATCAGTATTATTGTTCTCCGGTGATCGTTCATACGGGCCAGCACATTTAGGAAAAACGTTATTTTTAATCTATTTTTCGAGAGAATTATTACCTATTCCAAAAAACTCTGCAAATTCTTTCACTGGGGTTTATTATTCAATTTCATTCATTTGGCTTGCATTCATAATTTGAATTTCTATTAAACTTTGGAGTGTGCATGTTTCACAGGTGATAGAGCGATTATTGAATTTCAGGAGATATGCATAGAGCACGTAAATCGGTTCTCATCCAAAATACCTATTTGGATCTGTTGATCATATTTGTGTGCCTCCTGAAATTCAATAGTCGCTCTATCACCTGCGAAACACGCACAGACAATTCAAGTCATGAATGCAAGCCAAATGAATAAAATTGAATAATAGACCCCAGTGAAAGAATTTGCAGCGTTTTTATTGTACCTATACCCCCCCCCCCTCCCCCCACAATATAAACATCTATAATGTATCAAGTCACTTTAGCTCTCGTATTGCGTTAAAACTTCCCCAAATCCAAATTTAAACGATGTAGCCAGAGGTAGATTGATGTAGAGGAGGCACACAAAATGATCAATTGATCGATCCAAATAGGTATTTTGGTTGAGAACCGATTTACGTGGTCTATGCATATCTCCTGAAATTCAATAATCGCTGTATCACCTGCGAAACACGCGCACTCCACATCTTAGTAGAAATGCAAATCATGAATGCAAACCAAATGAATGAAATTGAATAATAAACCCCAGTGAAAGAATTAGCTATAAACCCTTTTAGGAGTCCACTCCAGTATCCACATTCACTACATCACTAGGTTACTGCGATCAACAAAAATAAATGAATAAATAAATAAATGAAATAAAAGAAAACAAATGAGAAAAAATATAAAAAATAAACAGCTGTTGTTTTTGTTATGATCGCAGTAACCTAGTGATGTAGTGAATGTGGATGCAAATGTTGGCAGCATTAGATCATTCCATACATCGGGAATGGTTTGAGCTACATACCTGGGGAGGGGCTCAATCGATTTCTCATGGAAAGTTCCTCAAAAAAATTCTATATTTAGGCCGCCTTGATTTTTTTTGAGGTTTTTAGGGATTTTACAAAACTTTGACAACCCTTAAAGGGCACTTTAAATTAAGTGAGAGAGCTGGCTAAAGACTTGGGGCGTTGTGGGACCAATATTGAATTTTCCTGAAAATTTCAGATTTTTCGCTCCAGCCGTTTGGGAGAAAACGTGCGTACGGCGTACGGCGGAGATGTTCGCAAACAGGAACTTTCCTGTCCTCGCGGCGACCGCCTGCCAGCTCCTATCGGAGAGCGGGCGGTCTCGACCAGTTCTCTCCTGTCGTTCGGGCGTGGCCGTCACCGGCAGTCTACTCCGGTTCGTGTTCGGGTGTGGCCGTCTCCGGCAGTCTACTCCGTTTCGTGTTCGCGCAAATCGTGTTTCATCGTTATCTTCCATCTATTCGGAACACTGATCTTCATGGATTGATACAATGGAATGCGGGAACATGCATACACAATGGTAAGTACCATTTTCCTTCAAAATCTCTAATAAAAAATCATATAGGCCGAGATTAGGTAGGTGCCGCATGTTTAGGAAGTCCCATGCAATGGTTGATCAATGGAAGGATAATAGATTATAATAATTATAATCAATTATTGGTCTAGGAGATGTTGTAGGGCCAGCTAAGCCCAAGAGGAACAAATAGCATGATACAAATCCGTTTCAGACTTTTCTCAGACAAAATTCGTGGAAAAAACCGAAGGTTTTTCTTTAGTCTGATAGTACACCTTTTTTCCCTCGAACCATCTCTCTTCTTGAACTTTTATTATGCACGTACAAATTTGCTAGTGTGATTGTTGCTTACACTATCCATGAGTTTAACGATTATCCTTAGTCGAACAAACACAAGTAACACTTCGAAACGGCCAACATATCGAAAATAGTTCCCTGATTATACATATAAATTCTAACTAGAGCATTCCCTTAATGTGCAATTATGCATTTATAAATTCACTAGTGTGTTTGTGGCACACACTATCTATGAGTTTAACGATTGTCCTTAGTTGAACACACACTCAGACACTTCGAAACAGGCAGCATATCGAAAATAGTTCCTTAATTATAGCTACATTTTCTAACTAAACTATTCCCACAATCTGCAAACATGCTACCTATGAGTTTACCGATTATCCTTAGTCGAACAAAAACAATTAACACTCCGAAACAGCCAACATATCGAAAACGGTTCACTGATCATACGTATATATTCCAAAGTAAAGTTTATTGAAACGGTGTTTAACGTGACGTCATTCAAAAACATATTACATCACTAGATAGAACGTACATGATAATCAACCTAGTAATTAATTTAAATTAATTACCTAATTAAATTAATTACTTAATTAATTGGTTTGTTTTTCTATCTGAAAATGTATTAATGACTATGACAGTGCTCGAATATTGTCTGTGATTTTGGCGCCGGCGCGCGGTGGGAGGTCTGGTGAGTTTTGGAAATATTCGGTTATCTTTGGGAGGTGCTCTGGAGGTCAGACGACACACACAGGATGCACCGCGATTAGGTATTGGTTGCTAATGTTATCACTGAGTTGTGATAATGATGATCTAATGGTATTCTAAATTTTGTATTACTTTTGTTGGATAAAAATTCCCAATAAGCAACAACTTTTAGGTAGCTGCTTGTATCTTCTTTTAGTTTTGGATAAAATAAGGGGTGCTTACAAGTATTTTTTACGTTTTTGTTTGGCGGGAAGGGGGGGTGCGTCATGAAGTTTGGGGAGGGGGCGGGTGCGTCATAAAGCTTGAGGGGGGGGGGGCTGCGTCATGAAGCTCGGGGGGGGGGGGGGGACCCCTGAGGGAGCACCCCTGATTACCGAATTCTCGCTGTCTCCGTTTAGTCAACCATTTATGATTTCCCATGCTTTATTTGTCGATCTACAGAGTAAAATATTGACTTTGATTATCAAAATGACGAAATAATTGGTGAAATGTTGAATTTGTTTGGTACAATTTTGTGCTAGTATGGGAATAGTTATACGCACATGCGTATTGCGTGTATGTTGTCTTGGTTCAGGGACACTCAACTCGACTGATGTTGCATTCGCCGGTCGATAGCTACACGTTCACTTAGCTAGTTGCTACAGCTATCATCATGTTAGACTAGGCATTCCAAGCGGCTCTTACCGGGAACATGACCGCAGTACAATCCCCAGCACCGTTTCGTAATGTATTACCGTCAGGATTTTCAATCCCACACGAACAGTTTTCACATATTTAAGCTCGTACAGCGCGCCGGAATAAACATTTTAACGCGTTGAACCCGCCTCGATGCGTTTAATGCATTTCAATTCGAATACCCTGTCAGAAAGTGCTTCCCCGGTTTCAGAGTCCATTACACCGCTTTTCCGCCTCGTCGTCCTCCCGTCGCAAATTGCGGCCGTTTTCATTCACTTCCGCGAAATACAAGCTAAACAGAATGTCGGACTGTTTCGGAAAACAATGATGTCGAATGAAATGCGAAATACATCACTATCTTAATTAAGCCGTCGTGTCGGGATTTATTGTACTTCGAACCGATTCCATCAAACAACTCGATTTGACCGATTGAGTTGTACCAGTTTTAGATTGAACAAGCCTTTGCTGTTAGTTATAAGTTCACAGTACACTCCACACACTATGCTAGTAAGCTATGGATTTATGATCATGAATGTTGATTTATGGTTCTCAGAATAGGATAGCTGTTGTCCGATCGCCCTACACGCATAAATGCTATGGCCCAAAAAACGGTCAAAAACGTATTTTTCACATTTTTTTTCTCAACTGACCTATGCAAGTACGGTTTAGTTTTAAAGTACTTCTGGGCACATAATCGAGATGGGTCCCAGACCAGTCCGAGCTCATCTGACTTCAAAACATCTGATTTTAAGGGTAATAATTTTGAAGCGAATTGGTGTACAATTCAATGTTTTTATTGTATTTTATCGTTTTGACTACTTGATAGTCAAAAAAGTTATGGTGGAGCGTTGGGGGTGGTCTGGGAGGGTTTCAAAATTTTATCTTCTTGAAATTATTTGCTGTTTTTTTCGATACTATTAAATGTTTTTTTGGTTCGATTGCCTCTCATAGTTTGTAACACTTGTAAATCCAATCACCTTGTAAATGTAAATTGTATATCTATCATAATTTTGGTGTTCTGGTAGCTTTTAGGCTTGACGTTACTGCTCATCATTCATCTCTGTGAGATTATATGTCCCCCACTAATCGCTACCGAACCGTCACACATAACTAACGAAACCGCGAAATCGTCATTCACACCCCAAATAACTGTGAAATCCGCGGTGAACCAGCAGTTGGGATCCAGGTACACTGTGAGAACGGCGAGAAAATTTATTTCGACTCCGCACTGTGGAAAGATATCAGATCTGCAAGGAGGTGTTGTATTTTTTTCCCCAAGGTTTGTGGCGCAAAGGGCCGTACCACCTTGCAACGACTCGGAAAACCCAGCAATTACCGTAAGGTTTTTCTTTGGGTATTTTTTTTCTCCGTTCAGTTTTCTCTGCGTTTTTCGCGGACTTTTTTTATGGTGTGCCCTTAACCCTATTTTACTTTCCAGACGGTGTTTAACTTGACTCCATCACGCTACTCTTATTACGGAATTCAATTTTCGTTGTTCAAACATTCGTTGTGCACAGCCGTTGAATGTACATTTTGGAATTTACTGTGCGGATGCTAGTCCGTTCAAGATAGTAGCTTCAGATCACGACAATTGTTCATAACCAATCCCTTTGTGTCTTTAAACGGGAGATAGTGAGAGAGTAGTTGCAAACCTCCATCATACTCCATGATATTGTTATTATGTAACGTATAATCGAGTAGCAACCCCAGTGGTCCGAATTAGCTTCACGGAACTAATTTAAATATGAATTTAAACGAAAATTTATATCAGCTAATATGTATTTCAGCCCTTGAAATTAACCTTGGGTTGGCTCGAAATTGGTCCCCATATAGGAAGATTATTCTTGGCCCTTCCTTGATTTTTGATACAAGTTCCATTAAGCTTGGTCCGGTAGTTTCGGAGAACGGCCCTGGACAGACTTGAAGATTTGGTTTAATTAATTAATTTTGGATTAATTACTTCATTACAATTTGCTTTTATAGGGTAACACTCATCTTGAAACCGTTCAGTTGTTGATGTGATTGCAATACTAGTTACGGAGCTCTATTTTCTATGAGTGCAATACGGAGTTATCTATAAGGTATTTAATAGGTATTTAGTAATATAATTGCTGACGATTGAAGCTTAATATAATTTATTTTTTATTGTTAAGTTCCTAGGTTTAATCATCCTTGTCGGTACCGGTGTTTTCTAATGTACCATTGTGGGGATAAATATAATACAATATCGGCTTCGCATGTAGTACAAACTTAATGTGTAGGTGTTTATTTTAATTTCACTCTACTGCATTTATCCTGACAATAAATCAAGTCGAGTATGGGCAAAAATCAAGCACGGCAGACGATCTGAATCTCAAACAAAGCTTGTGGTTGATTAATGTAGTTTGGTATGTAAGCGCTTCAAGGTGAGTAGGGACAGATAGCTTTTAAGAGCACTGAATACACTAAGTGTATTTCTTACACACGTATTCTGCTAAGAAAGCCATTTTGTATATAACTTGAAGATCTCGAGAAGGTTTCAATGTGTTGTTCCATTGTTTAGGTGCTCCAACCACAGTACTTGATGGTGTAAAAAGGCTCGCTGCATCTTCTAGGGTGGACGGGCGAGCTCGTATTTCAAGCCACTTTCTTCACGGGCTTCTAATCACCTCTGGTTAGTTTCCGTTCGGATCAATTTGCATAGTCCAGTTGAAGAAGCTTCTCTGAAGAGGGAAAAAACAGGGGTTTTATTAGTAGCTCAACCCCTGAGATTTACTTGATCAGGTTTGGAATTCCACGCTGACTAACAACCAGAAAACTAATGCCAGGCATTGGACGGAGCCCGCGAAGGAGGGAATGATGAGTGGCTCCGACTCCTACCAAGCAATTAGAATTAGAAGAGCATTCAATAGAAAAAGATGGACCAATGAGATGGTATCCCGTATTAATTGGGGCGATAAATAACTTTTTAGGAGGGAAGTCGTCGTTTTGTACCACTCATCATGGCCGGACGAGAGCGTGAGGACGTGTCTATCCCCACAAGCGATCTTTGAAAATCGAGGCGAAATAAAAAGAAACGGATGAACAAGTCATTAAACGAGAATCACTCGTGACACCGGGGTAATTGTTCCGGGGGCTCAGCCCGTCCGTTTGGTTCGGATGAGTTACGACCGGGTCCGGAGGGGCGGGCGATTTGATGAATGGTTTTTCAAGTGATCCGAATTACCTGATCCGATTTCAAACGGCTCTCGATCCCTTTATGGTCCTGTAATCGACTCGTGACTTGGCGGTTTCGCAGTTACCCGCAGAGTGATGTACAGCTCCCGTCGTCTCTCCCCGACCTGCGTAATTCGAAATGTTATAACAGCGTCGCCCAGCGGCGCGGGATCCCCTTTGTTTTCCAGCCTGGCTCGGCTCGTTCAAGCTCGTACATTGAAACAGTCGATTGCAACGCTGAAAATCATGTACCCAGTTCACGATTCATTATTTAAACGAGGAACTAACCGAAGGTTTTCAGGTCAAATGACCGGAAAACAGATACCAGCTCGAATCCAAGGGCTGACTCAACAGCCGATTTGCTGAAATTCCTCTAAACATCGAGTTTGTTGGCAAGCAGCCACGAAGTAGAATCGCTAGATCATCTGCAATGCCACAAAAAATGGATAACCTAGCTTCGAAAATGTTTCATGTATTCAAACAAATCGTTCGCTTCCATTTGTTAGGTTCCCGAATTGTTATGATTATGGTTGCTTACAGCCGGTTTATTAGTGGTGGAAAATCGTGGCTGCTGGAGAAGATTCGGACAAAAGTTTATGTATTCCCAGCAAACCACGGATTTCCCGTTTCAGCTATTCTACCCGTGGATTTCTATGTTGGGTCCATATGCAGTATATTGCGCTATTGTTAATATTTTGATATCAGCTTTTTTTCTTACTAAATTCTTTACAGTTTGTACATACAAGACTCAAGATTTGTTTATAACTATTTACCATTCTATTCATCTAGGTACATACTATCAATTTGCCATATAGGTATCTATATATCCATGGATGTATCTGTTTATCCCTGAATCTATCTGTCTATCTATGTTCCCCATACACGGTTATACGGGAGGACCGATTTTGACGGGCTGGGTCGTAAAATAATGAACGAGCTCCCCCTCTCAACATATACTAGGTCAGAACATCCAAAACATACTTCATGAACGGCTCTATACCTCTCAATCGATTTGTTTTGTTCTGGAACTGAAGGCACAGGTTCGAGTCCTTCTCCTTTCATAATTGTCTCATAAAGTTTAATAACTATGGAAAAGTCAATTTGTTCGACTCTCAAACAATGGAAGATGTGTCAATATCCGACTTATACCCTGCTAATAATTATAAA
This sequence comes from Creontiades dilutus, assembly GCA_031894815.1. Classification (NCBI taxonomy): domain Eukaryota; kingdom Metazoa; phylum Arthropoda; class Insecta; order Hemiptera; family Miridae; genus Creontiades; species Creontiades dilutus. The sequence goes on from JAVIWC010004007.1 coordinate 2,527,192, forward strand.
CGAAAGTTAATACTACTGTAGGTACGACCATAACAATCTTGCACAGCAGAGTCTCAGGCTGAGATGACAGTTGTACCCCTGACTGGATACACTGAGACCTCTACTACTTTAGGTCAATGATATCGGGGTTCTTCATGGTCCGCAATGTCCACCACATCACCTTTCTTCATCGGAGGTACTTCCTTGAAATATTAGTAACTCATATAAGGCTACAATGGCACAAAAATTGAATTCATGTGGTAGGCGTAGTCATTAATGTATGACCTTCACAGTATGGAGTCAGAGTTGTACCTGTTGACGAACTTTTGTGTTGTGAAACGTTGTTTAATTCATTAGGTTGAATACGAGGTGTGTATTTACGATAGCAGGTCACCACACTTCGGTTATACTTGCATGATGTGTGGGATAACCACTCGTTACAATGAAAGCAACTTGTAAATGAGTTATAAAGGTGCCGTCCCTTTAACTTTTATTCGAAACTGGATTAACTAAATATGACACAGTTATCCAGAAGGGAAACGCCGATGTAGAGATCCCATTACTGTTTACAAGGTATCGTGACCCGATCACCCGAGGGTGCAACCCATAAATTAGTTAAATGCCCCATAATTTTCTCGGGAGCGGTTATTAGAGAGCGGGGGAAAGGGGGAGAAGCATGCAAGATTGACAGCTCCCTCCAGCGGCGCGGAGGTAGATCAATAAAATAGGTCGTGAATGCCCCCGGTATCCGTCGCGAAAGCAATTCCAGTTAGCTAGTCGGCCTCTATACAGGCCATAATACCCGGCGTTGTTCCCGTATGCATTGCATATAAATTGCCATACAACGATCTCCCATTCCTCGATTTCCCATGGTTATTGGAGGCTTCGTGTTCTATTTGAGTTGAATCCCGTTCCCGCCCTCCGATAGCGGAACTAACATTACTGATTCTTCCGCCGGAGTTACGAGTACATTTTCTAGATTAGGTCCCACTCTGTCAAGGGCAAAGTGTGAATCCGTGTACTCACTATGTTTTAACTCTTGGATATTTGTAATGTCATTGTGTTGCATAAATCACAGAATATGAAGGTCTAAAAGCATTTTCGCGTACGAAACAGCGTACAACATATAGCTTTAAGTGCCTATCCATACGGCTATTTTATTAACGGAAATCTCGGGTTGAATTTGGTTCATTTGACAAAGTCAAATCAAGTCATAAGAATTAAAAGACGAAAAAATGACATAGAAACTAGCAATTATGATGGTTTCGCTGATGACGCATGTATTCTTCTTCAGTCATGGTTTTTTTTTTTTTTTTTAAATAGAAACTTCATTTATATAATAAATCTTCTTCAGTCAAGGGACTAGATATAAACCAATTGACAATTTCTAGTATAAAATAAATTAATTAAAATTATTCTCCATGGGTTTTGTCTCCATGATTTTAGTGTGCTTAGCACACTTTCTCGCAATGCTTCAGTCGTAGTCTTCGATTCTGCAGTACTATTTCACAAAATGATGTTATATTCATATGTATATATCTCTTGTTGGTCCTTGTCTCGTGTGTGACATGCCAATCCAATTTGAGAACTTTCCAAACCAGTTCGAGAATATTCCAAATCTAATTTAAAATATTTGAAGCTGATTTAAAATTCTAATCAGTCTGTCTCAACACCGATATGGCTATCTGCCCTATCTGACATTTACATAAAAATCGATAGATAGAAATGTATCCAGTTATACATGAGACACGTGTAAAGTCTGACGTATTTACAACATTCTCATATGTCTGAATACATTTTCATATATTACATGTGGGTACATTCTTCTTTGTCTCATTTCATCAATATATCTCGTCTTATTTTTATCTTGGTAAGTTCAAGAATTGATCATAGAGAAATTGAAGTTCGATATTCACGTGCCAATATCTAACGATATTATGTTGAATGCTGGGTTCCTTCCAAACGCTTTGTTAGCCAACAGTGTCGAAATAAAATGTCCTGAGCATACCGGACTGGTGAATCATGACAGGTGCGGATTCCACGTGCATCACGCAACCCAACATTGACCACTTCAGCCGCTGCCAATTTGATCGATATCTGCACGAGACCCAAACAGACTGCATAAACAGTCCTCAGCTGATACGGCGGCACCGCATTGTTTCAACACGGTCCCTTCATGCGGAGTGAAAGTGATAAATTTTTTCCCGAGCGGAACTGCGCCTGGTTTGAAGTGAGGGGCGGTTAACATAATAAAACCATCGGGCGGGAGCTCATTCCTGCCAGTTGAAATGCAAAGAATACGGCACCTGGCCCGCGCATTTCGCCTGAAACCCACGAGATCGGCCACGCGGCCGACTAACAAATGAACCGGGAGAGGAAGACACGAGTGAAGAAAACTTATTTACATGTTTTGCTTTCGCATTTTAAAGTTTTTTTCCACCCGGAGTAAACTCTTGTATTCTCTGCTATTATGTCGTACGTAGCCTTTTTTATGAGGTCGGAGAGTTGTTCAACAATAATAAACCAGCCATATTTTCAAAGGCTTGCACATACATCATGACTAGATGTCGAATTTTTGTGCAGACTACCTAGTACGTAGTGCTTTAGTGCCAGAGAATAACAGTAGTTGTTGTTGTAAAAACATAATTTAAAAAAAAAGGATATATACAAATTAGATTAATCTAATTATTAATCTGTTCTTCTTCTGCATTGGTGAGAATCAACGTTTTTTTATAAGCTGAAATGAAACAATTTCTATGCCAACAGAAGATCCTCATTAAAAATCTGGTTTAAAAACTTGAGCAATTAGAAAAAAATACTTTTTGAATATAATGATGTGCTATACTAGTGTATTTGATGAGTTCCCCACTTTCTTGCTGTTATTGTGCATTTTAACACTTTTCAGTGAAATTTATAACATTTCAAAGAACTGCATATCCGCAGACCTTTCGCCATAATTTTGTGCACACTAATAATAATATTTAGAACGTCATTTAATTTATTTAAAACAGTAGTTTTGTCTTTGTTGAATAATTTTGCCGAACCTCGGTTTTTAAAGTCTGAACACTCCATTCTACTGAAAAAAAAGAAAAGCCAATTCTAACATATGGGCTTACTGTTTTTTAATAATATATGATTGCTGGTGTCACTATCGGTTCTGGGGTTTCACGTTTGGATTCAAAAATGGCGATTACTTGGTATGAGAATTTCTACGGATTTGAAACCAATCCCTGTAGATTTTGGGTCCAAAAATGCTAGAAAATGACACTCCATTTGCCTATGTCAGATGATGTGAGCTACTTAGAAGTTATGACCACTTAGAACCCAAGTGGAGTCCAAGGAGTCCGAAAGAGCGGATTTTTTACAATTCTTAGGGCATTCATCCCGTGCGGCGTACGGCAGACGGATACAGTAGATTTGGAATCTACGCACCTTCAAATGTAAGAGGACAACATTTGAGGGAGGTCATAAGCGAATTTTGCTTTACAAGTGCAAAGGGATATTATGGAACATAACAAACCAAAAGTACATTATATCCAAATCAACCGAATCTTTAGAATCATTGTCATCCATTGCACACACACGACTTCTATATTCACGTCATCAAAAATATCCTCTCATAATTTCCCATCTTTATTTCCTCGATCTCCAACTTTTCTCGTCATCGGAAAGTTTATCGCATGGACATACCTACTAAAAAAGACAACTCCCGCCTGAGATGTTATCTCGGGTATTATCTCCTACTCAGGAGGGTCTTCGGTACATCTTGGATTCCACGGTCCGTATGGGGTACAACACTCTTGATGTATATCTCATCCACTGAAACGTCTGCCGTGATACGAGATTCCTTGAGCATGGAAGGGACCCACAGTAGCAACTCCTTATCAGATCGGCAACTAACTCTTCAAAGAACCGGAATATCTTCAAGGGTTAACTTATACACGTATGCATCTATTCATTAACTGTGTTTTGAGGTAGCCTGCTACGTCCCGTTCGTAATTTTCTATGGAAAATTGTAGTTTGAAGGGTAACAATGATATTGTTCTGTAGTCGTTTGTTTTGAAGAAGGATTTATATGACCTGAGCTTGAGGCGGAACCTTGTGGGTGATATGTGGCACATATGAAACTGGTTGGGAATGAAAAGGAACTGGTATTTTGTAACCTCTGCACGTCTAGAAGTTTAGATTCATCAAATTTCTTACTTTTCTTGTAGTAGGTAACTTGTAGAGACTGCGTGCTCAAACAAAAAATAAAAGATTGACGAAATAATTTGTTTCCACGAAAAAGAAGAGTTTAGAATTTTTAGACCGGTTTTGGTTTTTTACCCCATTGCCAGTACACCACAGATTGAAGGAGACCTGAGTGTACATGGTCCATATAAATAAGAAAGTAAAAGTTGCTTCCGATTGGGATCCGTGGGATTATTTATGAGAAAGATAGGTATCTCATATTTGTCAAAAAAAAGTCCAAAATGAGGAGCTTTGGGAACTGGAACTTCAAACATCTATAACTTGAGTATATCATTTACTGTTGATGACGTGTGCGTATTTAAGCGTTATCCAACAATTGAAGCGAATGGTGAACTCCTTTGGTTCATCTCCTGCCTTTCTAATCCTTTGCCCAACCAGAAAGCACCTTTTACTCTACCTTTCGCTACTTTTTTAATTCTTGCCCGAATCATAAGGCAACTTTCCCTTTTTTTTTATCTCTTCCTTCTATAGTGTACTGACGATGTTGTTGAAACCGGGAACAGTCTTCAAGTGTTCCTATTTTGTGGAAATATAATGTTTCGTCAATGTTGTATTTCGGTTGGAATGTGGATTTCCATTATAATGCCGCATCTTCTCGAAGTTCTCTGTCCTGGGGAACATGCACTTGGTGCCTAATCCAGGACTAGTCTTTTGAAGAGACGTAGCTCGGGACCTTCAAACGTCACGTCTTACTTGATTTGGATGGAGCGTAGCCAATAACTTTGGGTTCGAACCGCTTGGGAACCTATCACCAATCTGAAGAAAGTGTTCAAATTTTCCGGCTGCTCGCCCAGGCTTGTTTGATAAGATTGTACGAGTTCAACTCAACGAGTTATGATGTTAGTACAAGCAACGGAAACCCTAACAATAAGTAGGAAAAGCGGAAAATTAGGATTTAGGAGACCAATAATTCAGAAGATAATCCATCACGAGGGAGCCGTTACTAGTGTAGATGGAACGGGTCATTGCGCAAAGCGGCGCCATCAGTCGTTCTGACTCATTCAGACGAAAATCCTCAGTGTCCCCTCTTGGAGCGGACCTCCTGGCGCCTCTGAGATCCATCAGTCGTTATGAACCCCGATGAGTCTCTCTTCACTGGGTTCTTGCTCTCAGAGACAAAAGCCTGTCCGTTTTTCGATCGTACCGCCCTTCTCCAGTGCAATTCTCGTGATTTCACGGTCGAGGCCCGTAACACCCTTCGAATCTTGCTCCATCCAACCCCCAGCTCATCGCTTTTCAGATATGACGTGAAACGAGGGAGCGTCAGTGCATCTAACGAATGCTTTTCATTTCCTCACCGTCCCGCAATCCTCAGCCCCACAAGTTTCGGTTCCCTTTCTCGCATTTCGTGGGGGCGAAGCTCGTCTCATCTTCGCCAACTGTCCTCCCTCCCACGTTACATTATATATGTGAGTTCTTCACGCCTGGGCCCCCCTTTCCTACGATACATCCTCGTAGCGTGACTTGACTGATGAGTCTTAAGACGAGGAATTTTCATTGGACGGGAAAGTAATAGGATTTGACGGTAAACCCTGTTGTTTCCTCTAAGACCTGCCAAAGACCGAGAAAACAGGTCTGTTACTGCCGAGTGATTTATCTCCTCTTCTACAATAATCATCTGCTTACAATGTAGAATAATTCTTGAAGGTTCCTATCGTTATCTTTAAAAATTCAAAATATTTCCAATTACCGACATCATTGTAATGTCTCGCTGTATCACTGATCAAATTCCACTTTTTTGCTTCCCTAGTAAAAGATAGTGAAAGATTGAGAAGCTTTGAGTTCGCAAACGATTCCGAAAACAAAAGTTCCGATGTATTGTGCGTTTCGAGCCTTGTCGATCAATCTGGTAAGTCCTGCTATTTTGGTTATTGGCTAGTTGAGCGTTTAGACTAACGAATTGATAAGTTTTGGTGAATTATGAAGGGATTGATTAAGCAATGAGTTAATGATTGAAACCAGAAGCTTGATCCCAGTAGCAAATAACATTAAAAAACTGGTCGGATTACCTACTCTTGAAAGAGATTGAAAGCCTTAGGTACTTCTTCAAATATTTTAAAAGTTACTGCTAAGAATTTACTCAAAGTGCAGTTGTATTGGGAGTGTGTTACAAATGGCAGTCTTCTAAGCGTGTGAGAGGTATGAGAGAAGTTGTGTTTTCACAAGTTTTTACTTAGTTTTGGAAATGATACAAGTTGGAGTAAAGTTCCATTTCATAACACATCATTCTATTCTTGAACCCCACCGTTGAACCTTCCCTTTACACAACCTGCATCTCTCAACTTATTCGCTTTGCCGGTAGCGGGAGAAAGAGAAAAAAAAAACTGGATTCCGAGAGAGATTACCTCATTTAACTTCTGGATGGAAGGCGGTGGCGAGGATGATGTTAAGGCTTCCCCCTTCAAGAAAAGTTTCTTTTGATGGAAACCAACTCTCGTAAGTATGTCTTGCCCGTGCAGAAGGAATACTATGCTATGACGAAAGTTGCGTCCATTCCAGACCCTTTCTTAACCCTTTTTGAAAAGACGGGGCCTCCCAAGCCCCTCGCCGACAGCCTAACTTAGATGTTTCATTAGCCAGGAATGCGGTCTCTGGGCAAACACTCTCACAATTTAATTAACGATATTTCAGAAGGAAGCTCTAAACTATGTTTCGCAAGCCGACGTTGTTTTTTTTTTCCTTCAGGCCTTCAACAGTTTTTTTGTTTAAGAAACATTCTTATCCTCACCCCTTCCTGAATTTCTTCTTCTTCTTAATACTCTTGTTTCCCCGGGCATGAAGGCAACTTGAGAGCGGTTATTCAAGAATTTTGTTTTCTTTTACTTAAAGCTTCCGAAAAATAGCGCGGAAGATCTGAATTTTTCAGGAAAAGAAAGGATCAGAAGTGGAAAAAGAATTCCCAACGTGAAAACACTTCAAAAATTCAACGAATTCGCACTGTTCTTCACGAGCATGGCACTTCCCAGTCGAAAGGATTCTCCAAAGAACGGAAAACTATTCGGGGTAACAAAAATGTTCGAATTCTGTGTTAGGCTCTAAATTATTCTGCACTGGCTTTCTGTTGAGAACTCGGAGGGAATGTTTTCCTTCCAAAATATCATTTTCAATAGACGTTAGCAGTAAAGAGCTGGCTGATCAATTATTATGTGAGTTAGTTTTTAGAGAGACTGTGCATTTCGTTGTCATCAGATCAATGATAGGATTTGTTTAATGGTAATTTATAATAATTCTCCAAATGATAAGATTTAGTCCGAACTGTGATGAAGCGTGTGTTGCAATAGTGAGGTTTCTAGAATATGTGTAGAATATTATGTGAGTTTTCTTGATAGGATGAGTGATGAGGATGAACTTTTTGACCGTTATAGATAACTTCTCTCCCTGTCATCTTTGAACGCTGACACAGGTAGGTATGCAGCCTCAAGAGACTGAAGGATTAGGAAGATATAAGGTAAGATATCAGCTGGATGAACAATAAACCTAAACAACTCAAAGGTGGTGAAATTTGTAAAGTGTGGCTTTTTGTACCGATTTTGACGGGGACTACTCCTTTGTGTCCGTTTGCGTCTTTTCATGCCTCAAATCCTAGGGGAACTTCCATCCTATTCATGTTTGAGCTCTGGATTTTCATGCACAGCCTCTTGAGGCCAATGTCCTCGGGGAATGATTGCGAAGAAGTCGCAGCACTTAATAGAGCAATAATGCAAGTGGGCCGGTGCAACGCGTCTGGGTGACTAGCTAGTTATACTTTGATTTGTCTTCTAATTAACTTGTTTGTAATTACATGAACTCATCCTCTAAATTTACATAGTTGCTTAGTAGTATCCGGGTGTTAAGCCCTACATCGAAATATGAGTTGTGAAATACACGGATTTCAGAATGACCCCCAAAACAAAACCGATGGATCTTCTGGAGGTTTCCTGTCCAACCCGTATGGGAGCTTTGTCAGTGATACGCGGTGGCTACTGTTTACATGGAGGATTTTTCTGTTTGGTTTGGTAGTCTGTATGCTCGCTTCTCAAAAATAACGAAATACCCTAAATCAATCCTTTTAGTAATCACTAGATTACTGGGATAAATATTTCGGAATCAGTGATAAAACTAATGACCTTCGTAAAATACGAAGTTCTTATAAACGATAGATTAAATACTAGGCCAACAGTTTAGGGACAGGCTCCTGAACGTCAAGTCCCAAAACCGTATCTACTTATAAAGAATCAGTTTTATTTGTGAAAAGCTACAAGTTTTCAGTTTCAATGTGAAGTGACACGGAAGGAATGAAGACGGAACCCGTTCCCTTAAAAGGTATCGGCTCGGAAATTAACGAAGACCCGCGTTTATAAAGAAGAGCGTGTTGTATCCACTAACGACCAGTGAGTTATAGTAATTGGTCTTAAGTGATACTGCGGAACTATCTGGGGCGAGAGGGCCGTTCACCTATTACAATAATAATTACAAACACATTTCCCGGAGAAGAGATGTAATTTATCAAAGGGCAGTTAAGGGTTATCTAGCGGCGGAGGACGGCGATGGTCTTTTTACGTTTCGCTCCCGGCCTTCACACTATCAACACGAAAGCTTTACCTCCTTGATGGATAGACCTAAGGCTTGGAAGTTAGTTAAGAGTCTGACGTTGGTGGTAATTAATATTGTTAGTTGGGATATTACGTGTTTAAACGAGACTTAAACTTGTGAAGGGGAAAAAACCCCGCGGCGCCAGGCTATGTTACAAGTCTCCTGTCCGACTTGGTTTGGAGAATCAACTTATGTCCGCTATGGTTGAAACCGGCAGAAAAGACACCAAACCGAATGAATGACGACAACGTTTGATCACCTACCGGTCTGATTTCGTCACAGATCTGCAAATTAAATGCACATTTATGTTCGCACCTGTACCGAAAAAAGTTTGGCCACCATGTAGGGGGACAGTCAACGTCATTTTAAAATTGTGAGACACATAACAAAATGTTATAAAGTTACGTCCAAGGATGTTTAGGGACCAGTGTGGGTGGTTCAGACCTTTGGCATGTGCATTTAATTTAGTTGAACTTACGAATGACGAAACTCAGGAACAATCCCAGCAACAAACCATTCTCATTAATTTACTGTATTATTTTCATTCTATCTTCTTTTTCACGTCTTTCATTATCTTATCCTGTGTAATAATTTATATTTTCCCGGTACTTTCCCTGGCTCATTTGATCGAAATGCCACACCAAATATCTGATACTTGTAATATGTATTACTTTCGAATTACCAATCGTTTGAAAGCTTCGGTTTTATACAAAAATAGTTCCACTCCCAATGAACTCCTTCGCCCACAATGGTTACTTAACTTTTCTCGCTCAAAACACCCCAATGAATCTCCAGTCTTGATATAAGATATCTCTGATCTAAGATATAAAATCTTTATATAAGATTTTTTAGCTTCAGCTTTAAATTTTCATTTCTTGCTGAGATGCTTTGTTTGAACTGCTTCCATATACTACCTCTGGTGCTCAACTCTTATCTTGCTAATGGGGAATGTTTAAATCGAACTTGACGTTTGGTTTACCTTAATATTTCGTTGCTCCTAACCCGTTCAATATTTTCTAACTCGTACTCATACCACCACTTTTCCAAACCATGCGGTATCCCTCTTTTTTTTTCTAAATGTAACTGTATGAAATGGAACTCATCAATAATAATGAATATCTTTTTCAGGTATGTTGGATTCTGGGTGAAGGTGCTGCATACTTGAGAAGGTATGCTTTTGAAAACTTATTGTTATACTAATAGTGGTTAGTCTTATATTAATAGTTGAATTAAATACCACAACTCAATCATGGCAAAAAATAGGTCAAAAAATGTATCTATATTGCCTCTCGAGTCCTTACAATGTAAAATTGTCAATAATTATGAACTAAGAACACTGTTTACACCATCTCGCGGACTAAATCTTCACTCGTAAACATAGTAACCATGATAGATCGGATAAAGTATGTTCACGGTGTAGTAGAGAACTTGTACTCAGTTTCCTCTGCTTTATTCTGAAGATTTATATCTCGGACTTTCTCCCCCTCAAAAAAGTCCACGAATTTGAAGATTTTCTTCATCATTCCACTCTTCTAAATGACAATGTGATCTTAAGTTGTTTACATGTGACAGAGTTGCTACGGGACTGTATAACAAAAGTTGATTCTTTTTCTGCCCCTACGAGACCATCGAATATCATTTACTAGTAGCCCAGGTCAATTCGTTGTTCATAATGACACTTCAACTCTCCACATCACAGAAAAACATTGAAGTGTTGTTGTACTAAATAATTTCCTACGTTTCAATGTTATTCTATGGAATTAGACTTCCTGCGAAGCGACAATCTTGGAGAGGCGCTATACGTGCATGAATCAGGGAACGTGGGTTTGTACTTCCCGAGTCCATTAGGCTCGAACAAAGCGACTTTTTAGTTCGGTAAATTGGCCCAACCTTGAAGTTGATTCGTCCGGACGAATCGTCAGGGGTCAACGGCAGGTCCACTTGACTGATCACCGCCCTTTGTCCGCTTCCCTAATAACAACAGCTATTATTGATGTATGAGTGCTCAGCCCGACTCAAATTGGAGAATCCCATTTGGAAAGAATCACAACCCTATATGAAGGAGATAACAGTTTTGAATCAATAAGTTTGTCCCGAAGTTGAGAAAGGCAGGTGAAATGGGGATAAATAGTTACAAATTCTAAAATAAAAGACGAAACATATTAATCATCAATAATTATGTTTATTAATTGGTAAATGAAGTTTCAATTTGGTAAAATAATGTTCAATGGCATCTCATAATTAGAAACAATCCGTAAAATAGGCAAATGAGAAAGAAGAGAATTAGAAGTTTAACTGAGGTTTTTTTAAATCAATTTGTTATCATCATTATTCATTTATCTTTTATTTTGTTGTTTTTTTCTCTAATATTTGTAGTAATTGAATATTGTTAAATAATATTAAATGACAAAAAGTAGATTCAATTTCAAAAACTTACCTATCTACAGTTAAATTTAAAGCTTCAGTGCTTTGTTCTGTCCTTCAAATGATAATAACTCAGAAAAAAAAATGCCTGATCGAAAACGATCGCAGCGTCTATTTCTCATCGCCCGCGGGTAAATGAGGAGGATATCCAGGAGAAAGATTGAAAATGATAAATTTATGTGCAAAACAGAATTTTGTTGATCTCGAGTGAAGACAGTGTCAGCAAAGACCTTGTTCACTACGACTTCAAATATGAACCGTGCCCAAGCCTTGCCGAAAATACGTCTAAAATTTCTAGGGTATCTTTTGTAATACTAGTACATTACTTTAGTCCCAGAATGAAAGGTTAGGTGAAGTTGGGTGATATTGAAAACTTTTAAAATAGAAAAATGTCTTGGTATTTCTACATAAGGTGGTTTCACCACCCCGAATTCGTCAATTTGTAGAACTGAGCGTGTGTCTCTCACTTTGATATAAATATGAAGACATTTATAGAAGAAATGGGTATGATTGCCATCCTCGGTGTTGTCCAGGATCTCTACAAAAAGTGGTGTTTTGGGCGTATTGGAATAAGATGAGAAAACATCACTGTTACTGGTCATAAATAAGAATTTATGCCGAAGACTGTTATGGATCTTCACCCTGAGTGTACATGAATGTTTGAAAATTCCGTCAAAATAAAATTTGAACGACTTCGATTCTAGAGGGTTTGCCCTGTGCGGCGGATGGCGTTTGTCGGACGGAGGACGGACATAACACATTTTGAATTAACGCAAATCGGAACGTTAAATGATATAGGTTGAGAGGAGATTATAACAATTTATTGGATACGATTACAAAGGATTGTTATTGAAAATATTAAGAAAAAAAGGGGGGTCGGACTGGGCTTTGTACAACAAATACCATTACAATGAAACCAGTTTCTCAAGACTTGAGTTCCGTCCGAAGGAGCCTGGATGGAATTAATAGAGCTCTGGACTATTTTACGTCCAACTCGGCAGACGGGTTATTATCCAATGAGGGAAATATTGTGCGGGGCGTGGCGGGGGTAGGGGGGGAGTCGGAGGCTTCGACATCCATCTTCATAAATTCCATCTCCGGGGGCCGCCCGGGTAACGAGATATGATTCATAATAACGACCGAAGTTTCACGTTTCGGCGGATGTGGCCACTTGAAAAGTTGGCGATTCCACGATGACCGTCTTTTGAGGCTCTCGTGCGTGCGGTGGGCCGAACGTGAACTTCCTTCTCTTCACAGATGTGGGGAGAAAATGTTCTTTTTTCTTCTTTTCTACAATCTGAAAAGGCAAAAACCAAGATATATAGCCCTTGTAATCATCTTTAATAGTTGCAAATTTTCATCGCACATTAGTGCCAAAATAAACTTCAGAAATTGTTTTAGAACGCCACAAAACGGAATACATTATGATAAAATTCACAAAATTTTGATTTTAAAACTAATAGACCCATTGCAATAACTTCACTTTATGAAAAAATTATTATCAAACGAGGAAAATTAAAAAACAAATCTGATGATCTTGATAAACCCATAACGATGATTGTATTGAATGATTGATGATTTTTGATTTCTCATTTCGACCTCAACTTAGTAAAATGATCATACCCCCTCAATTGAAGAAGTAACTTCAAATTTGATTTTACCGATGCAAAAAAGATTAAATTTCCTATCTCACTGATGGAAAATCAAAGCTTTTCAGATAAGCTGAACGGATGAGAAATGAACTTGAAGAGGGAAATCGTGAATGTTGAAAGAATCCATTTTTTAAACGTTCATCAGTCCGTGCAATTCAGAGCTTAGTTTTAGCCTGAAGTCTTTTAATACGCGCCAAAATTTCAACTTCCAAACGCTTGAAGTTACTGGAGAAATTGACGTTTGAATGCGGAAAAACGTAGACCTGTTTTTAGGTAGTAGATACGTTTACATTGGGAGCCTTTTCATCTGGGTGTCTCTACATCAGAGTCCTCTACGTGTGCCAACCTCCACATATATATACCTTTATATGTACCTACTTCTTGTTAGGTGGCTTCACCGTTGCATTGGTAACCTATCAAGCTAGGATCTCTACATTAGAGGCCTCTACAAATAGGTAGCTACTCCTACGCATTCCTTCATATGTACCTTTTTTAAGATGGACACTATCTTTAGATTGGGAGCATCTTCTCTCTACATTGGAAAACATTGCATGAGGTACCGCTGCATATTCCTCTACATTCACTTCTTTTTATATATCATCTCCCTCTGCATATTCCTTTACATTTAAATCTATTTAGATGATGGCTACATGTAGGTACCTTTGTATCGGTGACATTCAAATATAGGTACCTTCACATAGGGGTCCTCTTCATACATATACCTTTAGACATAGCTCTTCACTGTAGACCCTCTGCTTATAAGTACCATTACCTATTCAATGGTGACCTCTACATGGAGGTACCTTTTTTTATTGAAAGCCCCTACCTACAAGCACCTCTAAACAGCTGAGCTTTCCACAAACATATAAAATACCCAAACGTTTCACTCGTCAGACGGAAAGAAAAACAACCTCCCCGTTTTCGCGAAAAAGCGGGAACGAATAACAAACAGCCCCTTAAAAGGTTCGCTCCGCATCCCGCATTCTACGTCGCGTGACCCTCTCTTGACATACAGATTTTTTCCCTTCTTCGTCCAATCCCTCAATCCTCCGCTGTTGTGTTTCTCTATCCTCCGTTTCTTCTCTCCAGTCCTTCGTTCTCTTGTTTTCCTTGACTCTTTATCCTCTGGAGTACTGATGAAAATCTCCTTGACGTGAAAGAACCCCCTTCGTTTCATCTACAGAGATTTCCTACCGCAGCACCTGACGTATTTTCGTTGGATAAGTCCTCTGCTCCAATCACCCCAAACCCGATCGCAATACTTCTATTTCGCTTCCGAGTCAACCAAGAAGCTAGTCGACCGCATTCACCGAACAATTTTAATGTTTTATATTGAAAGTTTCTATTCTCTCTTCACATTTCAGAGCTTTCTAAGTAAATTGCATCTCTCGCTTGTTAGTCCGTCTGTCTGTTCGCAAATTTTTGACCCACAAAAATTCCTAAATTTTCTTCCAGTTTCTATTAATGTATCCTGAATGATGCAGATGCGTGCTAACTTGTTTGCCTTTAACACTCAAAATAATTATACTTTTTTGAAAAATGTTTTGTTAGAACAATTTGATCAACTTATTCCAATTAAGATATTGGGACGTATGTAAGTTGAATAAGTGCCTCGTGGTATTTCATTATTACAATTTCGGTCGAAGATTCTCTTAGTCCACAAATTCGACAAAGTAACATCCTAGATGTTAATCCTTTCTCGTTCTAATATCCTGACATTGAGGGGGTTGACTGTATGCTATATACCGTTTGCATATAAACCGCATGCCATTCGGTTGAGGAGCGGATGGATACATGTGTCCATGAGTAGATAGATCGCGTGGACAAAGATAGTTTAAATGTAGGTAGCAGTTGAATGATGGCAGCATACCAAATATAATCCCTGGTACGTTTTCGGTTACAAGTGTTGTTTTTTCCAATACAAAGGCTAGTGGTACGAGGACACAAACTGGCAGACAAACATTGAAACACCTTTCCTGTTTCTAGTACGACTAGAATATATAATTAAGGTGGAAATGTTGAGTTCCAATGAAATCAATCTTGTCACGATTTAAAAGTGATCATCCAATTGTTCCTCTACCTTAGTAGCGTAGGATGGATCCTAAGTGTGGTTTTGATCCATCGTGCCCCATGGTAATAATTTTCATCTCTTCAACATTCATTTGGTTGACTTATCTTGATCCATTTGGGTTGCAACTCGAAATTGTGGTGCTTGTCACGTCAACCATATCAAGGGCATAAAATCCTGCAATCGTATCATTTGTTATTGTGGAAAATGGAGATGTACTAATAGGCACTCCTACGGTTCGAAATATGTACAATATACTGGATTTCGGAAACCATATGGTACGCCGTATGATATTACCTATAGAATTCATCCAAAAATTGAAATCAGTATGAAGGGCTCCATGTGATATAAACGTTGAATACCGAAAATTCTGTTTTACGTAATAATTCTGATTTTTCATGAACAGGTTTTCCCATGTTAGGTCCCCTTCCTTCAAACTACCTCTTCCCTTCATTCACCCGAAACCTCCCTCTCGTTTCAACTTCACTGAGCTTGGGGTCCTCAATCGAACTAAGTCTTTTTGACAATACAAGCAGACGGAAAAAAAAAAGGATTTCCTTTTGAGAGGTTGATGGGTATTCCCTCTTTTTTCATCAATCTTGACTGCTCCCTTTGGAAGAGTTCAGTCTTTGAGTCACAATAAATTACGATTTCTCTACGTTTTCATGTTCTACATGCCAGTTTAGGATTTGTTGATCCAAATGTCATGTTATATTACAGACAATCATCAGGTAATCAGTTAGGTTTTGTCACCACTAAACCCTGCTATCTGCTATCTCCTCTACCAATTTCATCTTCATGTGCCAGACACATTCACTCACTTATTCCGGTAAAAGAATAACTTACCAACTAGTCAAACACCTAACTCAGCTTCTCTTGTTAATACGGCTGTCCAGGCTAAATTGGATTTCTACGTAAATGGAGGAAGCATCGAGTGGTGCAAATATAATACCAGAATAAATAATTGTATGTGATAATCATAGCACACATAATGTATCTATTTCATCTCTTTAGAGAGTTTTCAAGGAAAATTAAGCTATTACAATGGCTCTAAACATTTTAAAAATCACAATTGTCCACACTTTCTTAATGAAAATCCATTTGAAGTAATCAGAAGGGTACAAAATCCTTATGAATAACAAAAACGGCTAAAAGTGTGTAATTGGAAAACTATTTTCTAGTAGAGTTTTTTATTAGGGTACTATCAAGTAATTAAAGTTCCAGTCATGCAGATTGATCGTATGAGAGATTTTTTCTAAATTCTAGTATTACTTGTAAATTTATAACATCTACCAGGGACATTTTTTAATTTGGTGTCATTGAGTGCATGAGGACGACGATAATGTTAAATATACACTTAATACCGAACGAAATTTTCTTAATTTACATTCTGGCGTGTTGATTCTGACAATTTTTTTTGTTAGCCCTCATTATTTTAGCATATTTTGATGAAATTTAAGAATTAATGTGATGTGTTTGAAAAGTACTTTCCAACTAAATCAGCCCTTTTTTGGAATACTTGATTTTTTGGCGCAACATAGGAAGTTTTAACCTCAATTCTATCGACAGTTATCGAGTAATTTCTAATTGCCCAATAACGGATTCCAATGAAAAAATAGCCATAGCCATGGAATAAAGGTATTTCTCTAAAAAAAATTACACAAACTTTAAGAATTCTTTGTTCAAATCCGTGATGAATTTGCTAAAAGGTCGATAACAACCGTTACGAACAAACTGGCTTTCAATTTTGAAAGTTTTTGATATATTTCATTCATTTTTATATTCAGAAAATGTTTTTCTCTTGAAAATTTTCTTTCACTTTTTTTGCCCACAATGTGGTCAAATTTTAGAACGATTTACCCCAATAAACTTTTAAAACTGGCTCTTAAGTTCTTGCTGTATTGAACTTTTCATAGTATTTTCATTGACTGTTTTGATATTAGGACATTTAAAAGTTGAATATGACGGTTACTGAGTTACTGAATTCTTCACAATGGCTTTTAATGAATCTGTGGTATATTCATAGCTTTTAGTCATGACTTTTTGGATATACTGCCAGTGTTATTGATATTGTAGGTATTATCGGTTTCCTGTTCCACCTTCCAATCGCTTCGCACCCATTCGTTCCGGGGGGTAGAGGATCTGCATTTATTAGGGGTCGCCGAGGGAGGAAGGTAACAGTCGGGGAGGGGCATTACCTTCCCCACAGGACGAATACATTACTCCCCCGACCTAAACCCTCCTCTGTGGTCAATGCGTTCCACGTGCCATATGCTCCGGCCAAATGTTGCCTTCTCCGGCTGCCCTTGGCTTCCTGTTTCTGGTCGCAATGATTACATTA
Source organism: Creontiades dilutus (assembly GCA_031894815.1). Classification (NCBI taxonomy): domain Eukaryota; kingdom Metazoa; phylum Arthropoda; class Insecta; order Hemiptera; family Miridae; genus Creontiades; species Creontiades dilutus. Next base: position 2,544,479 of record JAVIWC010004007.1, read on the forward strand.
ATCGTCTGATGTAGTAGGAAAGGACCCTCAGAAGGGGGCGCCTTCCAGATATGCTCCGAGAGTTACCCAGGCCCGTGGGTCGAAATTGAATTAGAGAGACATCAAAACTCCAGCTTGCATTCCTAATCACTTATCCGAGGTTTGAATCTACCGGAACCGGATCCATCTTTGACGAGTTGAAAGGAAGTGACTGGGCAGACTACGTCAAATATGACATCATCTACATATTTTTGATGGAAAATGACCTGGTTGATGGAAATGAAGTTTTCTTTATTTTGAAGTCACTTCTTAGAGCGGCGCAGCCGAAATTTATATCTGTAACTGATGATTTCACTATCTGCTGCGCCTTCTCTGTATTCTGACAATATTTCTCTTAATAGGACACTTTCCTTCATGTATGGGTTGTGTTGCACTGTCTAGAGGAAACATGACCTTGGAACAAGGTTAAATTCTGAGCCACATATCAAGAAATGCTGCCTTGGAGCAAGGTTAAAACATTGCTTCCGTAATCAGAAACTCATGTACCAATTAAAAGAAGTATAGTTTCATTCAGAACTAGAAAAACGATGAAATTGGCACTGCTTGGTCGCCAAGGAAGGAGAAAGGGGAGAAAGCAGGAGAAATCCTTGCTTCTCCAATTGAAAACTATAAGATCCCATTAAAAACTGTAACCTTGGAGCATTGGTTCAACTCATAAGCACCACTGAAGAAAGTACTTCAATATGGTCATAGTACTGATTCTGTACCATGAATGAGGTGGTTTAATAAAATGTATCTTTCCATCACCGTTCACTACAGTGGTTAAATATTAGAGAAGTGTTGACAAAATGGATGCAAACGGCGGCAAACAGCACAATTTTGTAGGATTGGTTTTGACGATCGATCGTTGAGGATCAATGAATGTTCTGATTTGAATTAAATGGTTATGGATTCTTCGCCTTTCGAGGCACCATGCACTATATGCCCAGTGTACAGGTCTTGCACCCATCGTCAAGAACTTCCTGGGACTTATGGTGGCTTTGGAACAGACGATTCAGCCTGCCAGTAGGTGTACCTAGATTATTACGAACCACTATCGATGTGGAGTCGAATTCTAGACATCAGTGATGGCAGAGAAGTGCGTCAGCTCTGATTATCCGTCATAGTACCCACACCTATGCGGCTATTAGGGTATGACTTCTCCGAATGTCCGAGTTATTCCGGGTATCTCCGATAACCGCTCCAGAACCACTGGAATATCACGAGAAAGTTCACCCCTGTTCCTGCTATAACTGCTCGTTGCGTGACTCGAGTTTTTCCTATAATTGACTACTCTTTCGAGATTTTTAGCCATTGTATACTTCCAACTACTGACTAGTTAGAGAAAGTTCATCGCCCTTTCCTCCGTTACATGGGATTCAAGCTTCTTATATCATTAGACTCTACAAACTATGAGGTTATCAATGAGAGCTAAAGCACTTGATTCAGTAGATAACAATCCGACGTTTAATTTTTATGTGTCACAATCCTCCCCACCTCTTGAAACTGGTGAATTTCTGGAAATCCCATTCCGCCTCAACGTCTGGCAGCATATTTTGGACATTCATCTCGCCGGCAAGCTACGTGCACCACTGCCCTCTGTTTGGGCTGCCAAGTGAGGCTACTCACATGCTAAATGAATGGCAAGGAATCGACCTTTTCGACATTCCTTTGGACTCGCTCAGCCTGAAAGTGGATAACTTGTTTGCAATCACTCAAATGTGGACAATCTATTAACAAACTGTCTTTTGGTTTGATGTTTTCAATCGGGTCACAAACTTTTTTTTAAGAACACTCAAACTTTGTCGCTCTTTGTTTCGAGGTTCGCAGATTCAAAATCTAGAATGTCCTTAAGTCGTCGTACGGGCCACAAAAACCTTTGGAAATGGTGCAAAAATCCTTCGCACATGATGCCTAGTTGGGGTCTAGTTGGTGGTGGTACAAAGCCCATTCGCCTCTCACAAGTAGATGCTTTGGGCCAAAAATTGAGAAAACTTGGTTTTTTGAGGTTTTTGCTGAAAGGCAGGTGGTCATCCATCTTCCTAATAATTATGAACTCAAAACGACTGGGATCTGTTTCAAATCCAGTGAATTTCAAACATAGCAAATGATCGCAATTTCTGAACCCAAAAAGGATCCCTCATGAAAATAACACGAAGAATCACTCATTATTCAAAAAAATACACCCATGTGTTAAAATTCATATCAATTAAACAAAAAAAAAAAAAAAAAAATGTTTCTCAAATTCGTAAACAATACCAAGACTTGTAGTCCTCGCCGCGGTAATTTCCACCTGTTTACCTTTTCTTCTATATTATTGAAAACATAAATAATTTATAATCTCAATTGTTAACGTTCAACTACTCATAGAATAGTATGCAGAGTAGACAAGCTCTTCCGGTTTTGGTAGCTTCCCCATTGAACTCTATGAAAAACGAAATTTCACCCGCGATAAGACCTCAAAAGACCGAGATACCTGCCATCGCTCTATACGGAAATAGGTTGAAAAAAAGGAGGGAATTCTATAAATATCCCCAGGAGAGGCGGAGAGAAGTAGCATAAGCGCGTACTATTTTTACCAAGTGTGTTAACATCGTATTTCCTCGTTCCATTACCGCGCTAAAGAACCCGAACTTGGCTCTGGGGGCGCTCGTATTAGCATATCAAGTGTTTGCCGATCAGGCTCCGAGCAAGTAGCTCGTGCCCTCAGACTTACAACCGCCCTCGGCCTGAGGAAAGGCCTCCGTCCCTAATTCTTTTTGAACCTTCCATTTCGCTTGAAGAATGCTTATTCCGGCGAAATTTCCATGCAAAGCACACATAATCCTTTTCAATTTTTTCCCGTTTGTTAAATATATTTCATTCTCCGTAATAAGATTCTCTCTCTCTCTCTCTCTCTCTCTCTCTCTCTCTCTCTCTCTCTCTCTCTCTCTCTCTCTCTCTCTCTCTCTCTCTCTCTCTCTCTCTCTCTCTCTCTCTCTCTCTCTCTCTCTCTCGTCCTTGCCGTTATTTTCCCGTATTAGAGGAGTTATTCACGTGCCGGAATGCGGAATGACTCAGTGAAAAAAATGATATATGAAACAAGTTTATTATTGCAATATAAAACCGGTGTATTTATTGAGTTCTTTGAACTTTACAAAAATATTCCTACGATGTTAGATCGGAACACGGACATAAAAATTGAGTTGAAGTTCGTTTATGTGCCGTTTATTGGCACCGAAAAACAGATTACCCAGCATTTTATGCAGGAGAAAAAATAAAGCAATGAAACACTTCGGTTGTTCAAATATTTAATGAAAATGAACGAGAGCTCGACTCATTGTCAAATCATACAATATATGATAAATATTATAAATTAATGGAAATAATCGGGTAAAACTATTACCTTAATTTAGCAGAGTACAACTTCAGTCAACGCTTAAACGAGAATATATTTTTTCGTGTAAAACAGACATATAATCATGCGTTAATCATACGTTGTTAGCAACTTCCAGTATAAACATTGAGTAGCTTCAATCCGCTGTCATACATAAGAAAATGTGGTGAATAAAATATTATTATTGGGGCCGAGACAATTGATATATGCGAATGTAATTCTATACAGGGTGTCCAACGAGACGTCTCCCCCCTCTACTAAAATTGTTAGTTATGGACAAATAAAAAATGTCCTTTTAATCTTCATATAGTGTGACTAGGATCTCTAATAAATGCACGTTGCTCATCGCTCGTGTGCGCAAGGCACATTAACTTTATTTTTTCAGATAAGATCCTCCACTCTTCATTGCAAATTTAAATTCTACACTTGATTTCATGAAAATTCGATCCCTTAAGTGATTTTTTGGTCTCGTTCAAAAATGCTCAACTGCAAGTTGTGCAACCTTCTTAAAAGTGATTATTTTGTTGCTAAATACTAGTATTTTTTGTTTTCGTCGTATTTTTGTTTTGAATCCGCATGTTTTTTACCAAGCACCTAAGTTATGTCCATGTAGCACTTCTGCATACCAAATTTTTTGTTTTCCTGAACCACGCTTTTATTTAAATATTCCAGATTCGGATTCCATTAAAAAATTCTTGATTCCAAGAAAATTGGCCCCTCATTTGGTTTTTTCAAATATTGCCAGTTTGTCAAACTGTGTGGACGTAAATGTTTGTGAAAGATGAATTTTCTCCATTTTTCACAGCTGATTCGTGTAAAAGCGTTCGAATTTAGTCAAATGAGCAAACAAAAACGGATATTTCTAGCGTTAAAAACCATTGAAAATGTATGCCACACTTCGGGTTTAGCAACATTCTTCCGCACAGTGGCTTTATCTCTTCAAATTCCTTACATTATTTAAATAAATGCATTTATCTACATTATAAAAAATGTAAGACACATCATCAATACAGATATAAATTCCTTAACATTAACAATAATTGATAATGAACTGATATCAACGAGAAAATTGTTCCAAAGAGATTATGCTTTCCGCTGGAGACGAAATGGATTTATAACACAGAGAGAGAGTAAATAACTTTAAAAATCCTGTATAATCGGAAGGCTGGCAGGATGGCAGTAAAACTCCTAAAAATACAATCATACTTAGGTAAAATAACTCTGCAAATTATCCATAAAGGTGTATTATTCATGCATTTGTAATCTACGAAACATACACTTACATTTGACGAGGAATTCCAAGATATTGCCCCGCGTGCAGAGCCAATCTTTGAAGTGTAAACATTAAGCGCGAATTATACTTAATTATGGGTTTGTTTTTAATAATGGCCTCACGCTTTGTTGAAATAATCATATTTGTTCGTGTTAAGGTGTCATGTTGAGTTAACTGCGTTTTCGTTCTTTTCTTCTGCGAGTATAACTTGATTTATACAGTTTTGCGAGAATCACCCGACTACATAACGAATTAGTGACCATCAGCGGCTCCGAGCAATTAATCCGAGCCTTAACTCTTTTCTTAATCCTCATTCTGCCTCTCTCTACTCCTCCCTTTCCGTTTCCTTGTCTCGAGTGGTTCACCCTGATTACCCTTCCCTTTCTAATCCGACGGGATTATTGTATTAAAGCAAACCCCTTTCACTTCACCCCCTACCCCCCCTCTTCCACAACTGCCTTCCCGCAATTAGATCACAGGGTTGACAGCTGTCCTCAACGCTTTTCACTAAATGCTGCCTTCCTTTCCCATAATTTGCCGCCTTCATTCAGAATAATTCCGCCTCCCCTGAAAACGCCACCCCTTCGTCTATTCATATTTAAAACACACGTTTCACCCCTCCACTCTCTCGTCATCACAATCACAACCTCGGCTCGCTAATAGCGTATCATCCACAGGAAGTCAAAAGCCATTCAGGGAACCTCCATCCGGAGCGCGGCCGCAAAAGGCGTGGAATTGACAATCCCGGCGTTTCTCTCTGTTTCTCCCCATAAATTCATCCGCCTCTGCATAAATGGTTGGATGAGCTTTGCACCCCGTCAAAGGGCCTTCATAACGTTATGCTTCCCTCTCTCCCCTCGGCAGACCTCTATAAGAGAACATAAAGCGACCTGAGATTATGAATAGGTATTTGCACAAGGGCCAAATAGAAATTTCACTCGTGTTTCTCATCCGCCACCGGATGAATCGGAATAACTCTCACCGCTCCACGGCCCTTTTGCCTGTTGATTTGTACTGAATGAGTCAAGTTTGATTTCATGGGTGAACCGAGAGCTTTTGGTTGATTGACTTACAACTTGAAAGACAGAAACAGACTGTTGGTTTTTTTGTTGTTGTTTCAACTTTGCTACTTTTTATTGGTTTTGATTATTACCTCCACCAATTACCGCGAATGTTAAAATAACCCCCAGAGCTCTTTGCTCTTTAAGATCTAGTCTGGCTTTCTCCAAGTGAGCTCTCCTGAAGGGAGTAAGTAAGTAAAAGTAAAGTAAAGTAAACAAGGAATTTCACCTTCGATTTTCGTCCGACTACCCGGAGGTGTCGTGGACGTCGCCAGCCGTCCTTTAGAGAGGATCGGAACTAGGTCTGATGATTACGCTCGTGGCTTCTCATTGCCTCACGCCCCTGGGTTGGGAGCGATTTGGATTCACGTGATATCGAGATCAGAGGTGAACTGTCTAACGGCAGGACAGGTATACAACACTTGATAGGATTTTGGCCCTAATCATTGGTGCCTGCCGGATTTGAACCGGGCTAATCAGTACTTCCACTGAAAGTAAACAGCCAAAGGAATGATGTCTTAGCTCGCTCGAGCAACCTGTCCCCAAGGGAGTATTTACCTGGGGAGATCTTTCTGGGAGTGAAACAGAACTAGAGGCAATTTTAAATTTCGATAGAATGTACTTACAATAACAGAAGAATGGCTAAGTTATGAAGAATAGTTGGTTTAGGTTACGTTTAAAATTGTTCAAAAATTATAATTCTCTCTTACTACCTAACGTCCTCGGAATTGGGTTTGTGGGAAACCGTGAGATTTGTGTACGAAATTTTTTTCAATCGGAGGGTGCACGGAAGAATGGATATCTGTATCATTACTCCTCAGTATATTCCAGCTGTCGTGAGTCGCTACCTTGCAAGATTTGGCGTCGATATACTTCACAGACCACCGCGTCTACTTTGTGACTACTGGGTCTCCGTCCTGTGTTGTGACTTGATGCTGATCCGTGCCTTTTAAGTTCACAACACTGGTACGGGTGGTTATTCGCTCTTTACTCTAGACCAACTGTGTGGTCCTTGTCTTTGGGTAGCTTCAAGGCAATGTTTTTAATTTACGTTCATTTACCTCCTAGTTGTGGGTAAACATTTTTGAATATTCTAGTTAACAGTCGATAAAGTTTCACTGAGTGCTTTTCTGCTAATGCTTATGATTGTTGCAATTTCAATCTATTCGGAGCTATTTTCAACAGTTGTTGAAGGTCATTCCCTGAAAGTTGAAAACTTTTTTGTGCTCACTCACATATCTGAAGAGATAGTACGACTCGAGTTGGAATATAATATGGTTCAGGTTTGACTAATTCTTGTTTTTAGTAACCAAAAGACAATAGCTTCAGTGTCTTTATCAATTCGCTTAAATGAGAATAAGCAGCATCTGATGCAGTTGGGTTAAATAGGTGAATTTAAATCTTGGAATGGAACGGACAAGTGACTGTAATTATATTGTTGGCAATAAGATGTTATATCAGAAATACGAATAATTGAGGAACTCATTAAAAGATGTAATCCCCTGGTCCCCCTTTTCTACCGTTCCCCTTTCCCTATTCTTAAATCCGTCATCTTGGAGCGTAACTTGGGGCATTCTATCGTCTTGGTTATCATTCATCTATTCTTGGGGTGTTGGTTGTATTAATCTATACCCTATACTGTTCCATCATCCTTTTCGTCAAAAACATCAAGGAACAGTTTGAAAACTTGGTTTGTGACAACTAACTTGTAACAACTTCGAACAGCCTGGCCGTTCAAATAGTCGTCTAACGTTGGTTTCGAGACAACAACCTGTGGCATTCAAATATCTAACATTACCGAAGGATCCGTGATTGTATTTTGAGTTGAATTCCTTGATGAGTAACATAAATTTAGTGACTTTCGACCAATCTGTACCTGTTTATCTTGACCCAATGACTCATCTCTTCATCAATCCTTTTCTGCTTTTATTTTCAAACACTTTTTTTTTCTTCTTCAATTTCTTTGAAACAAAAAACGCTCCTTCCCACGTTATTCGTTCAACATCACTTGATCCCAGATAAGCTTTGAACAGTTGATTAATTTTTCAACGCTTCCTACGCCGGGCTGTTCGTCGCGTAGGTGCCGTAATTGTAGCTTTGAATCCCCTCGTCTCTTCCATCTCATCACCTCAATCTCGGGGTCCATATTCTCATCGCCTTCCGTATGACGACCTGATGAACTGGGTCGTCTATGGAATGTCGTTTGATCTTCTTGTATAAAACCGACTACTCCCTTCGTCCTGGAATGAATGTCTTTTTTACTGGTTGACTAAACGATAGTTATGGCGGTAGAAAACTCTAAAAACTAACAACAACAAAACATCACCGTACTTCTTTCGTAAATTCCCTGAACGAACTACTAAATCACAAAAAACCAAGTAAATGCGTAGGAGCGTGTAACTTTCAAAATAAACCACGGTATATGAATGGTTAAATGAGTCATCTATATTAGTAAGAATGTAAACATTTTATTCAAACACATAAATCATAAATTTCTCGCCTCACTAAGAACCTCTACAATTTGCATTTATAAACTGAAATACCACTGCAATGAATCGTAAAACGCATAGATTTCTAACAAAATAATTAATTATTTCTTTAATAAGTTTTGGCCCAGTACTTGGCTTATAGGATCCATAAGTGTGAAAAATATCGGGCTGGGTTGATGTTTGGACTGATCAAACTCGGAGTGGAGTCCATGATCAAATGCTGTACAATTAAAAAGCTTATCATTGAGAATAACAAACCAAAAGTCATGTATCTACCAATCCTGATACCTGAATAATTTTGTTTTTGTACCTACCTCTATATCGGTCGATATGTCCGCTAATCCTACAACGGTCGAAATTAAAATAACAAGAGCCCTACGAAATTATTGCGTGCCATATGATTATCATAGTATCAACCTAACTTTATAACCTTGTAACCCATTAAATTGAAAACGTTGTAAACATCTGACTACAATTGCAATTCTCACATTTTTGGCTGGAGAAGCCTATGATTTTGATGATGACCAGATCTGTGGTTGTTTCCAAGTTCCTATGTATGCGCATGCAATAAAAAGCACTATTGAACAAGTAAAATAACTGTCATAAATATATGCCTACATGTTTAGTAGTTTCACTGATCAGCTTGAAAATTGAACGTTCGATCGTGGAAGCGCACCAATTCAAGCCTGTTCATGAAAAATCAACACAGTTTTCTAAATTTATTCGTTGAAAAACATTAGAAACGCAAAAGGTGTGGGCATTTTGAGGTGATGGAATGGTTTAGTTGTCCCTTCCATTGAGCTGAATGCGGTAATGCCTGCCACGCTCATAGTGTGATCCAGATGCTTGAAGGCGTCTGATTCATCTCCCAAGGTGACGGCTTCAAGAGTCGGAAAGGGCTACTAACCATAACCATCACAGGTTTCTTTGATTTCCATCCTATTTCTATGAAATTGAAATGATGCAAATAGGGGTTGAGATTGTTCTATACGAATGTAATACAATCTGTGTTCTCCTAACTGCATTCCTATATCTGTTACAGTCAATCGAATTAGCGCTTTTGTTACTCATTCCACGGCAAGCACTTTACAAAATTCTTAAACGAAGTCACACATACTTGTTTCCATGACAACCGCCGAATTCCCATCTCTCGCAACTTTCCCCGACGAGTGCGACCAGACAAAGTCAGCTAATGACGTCAGAGTCCCTTCAAGTTCGGGGCGGGCAGTCGGGAGCCTCCAAAAGGGAGCCAAACTCGACCAAACCGCAGAGATGATTCCATTACTCGCGTCTCCTTTGGAGCCCTCACTCCGTCCGTCCGAGAAAGCCGCCTCCGTCCCCGAGGAAGGAGCTCGGGCCCGTACGTGCCCTCTCATAGGGCGAACCTCCTCTCCCATCCCCTTCATCTTCCTCGTCTCTATTGGATTATGAGGAGCGAAGGGATGAGATGAAGGCGCCCGCTTCCTAGCTTGTCCCCACGGAAGTTGGTCTTGAAGGCCTTAACCCCCCCGGTAAAATTATCATCCTACGAAATAAATCGAATTACTGAAGCCCTTCCCGAGGTACGCCAATTGTATGCTAACGAAAACATTTCCTTTTATAAGGATAATCTCATTACTAGGTGAGTTTCTCCCTTTCTTTTGAACTTCCCGGTGTCAGTGGAGAATTGAGGATTATCATTCCTCTTCAGCTATGGCTACAAAATACCTACTCCGCATAACTGAAAATTGTATGAAACTTGAACATGACGGAGTTGCATTGAATTAAAGTGCGCTATTTATCATTCTAACTATGCGCACAGCTGACAGGCAGAATTCCCTCTCTCTTACTATAAACGAAACGAAGTACCACACTTATACTATCCTCATTCCTCGTCGGGCAAAAATTTACATTGAAAATGCCAATCACCAATGTACATATGATATTGCGATGCTTACAGTGCCCTCATTCTTCATACCCCAATTTGAAAATATTCGCTTGGGTGTTCCTCATATTCCTCATTAGCTGAATATAAATTAGCATTCTTGTTAGTAATGATTGTTAAAATCTTTGGTTTATACATTTTTGCTAATTTATTTAAAATTGAAATCAGGAGTGAAGCAAATCTTATTTTTAGATAAGAAATTCGTTGATTCTTTTCTAGTATGTTTCTTCAGCAGTACATAGTTCCTTTAGCTTATATACAGAAAGACAAACAATGCAATTTACAATTACGAAAAAGCACGATACTATACAATTCAATAAAAGTATATATTACATCATTCACTACAGTTGATTTAGTAATAATGACAATATGAATCGGTACATATATTTTTTTTGTGCCTACGCCAACTGTATTGGTAGTTACATGCAATGATTTCGTCATATTCCCGGTTAATATACTGACATGCACATATTCACCATTATCGTAAGATTAGGTAAGTGCTATGTGCACATATTACTCATATCATTCGTTACCAAGTATTAGCATACATTCCTTTTATGGTGAGAAACAACTGGTAGATGATCACACAGGGGCGTTTATTCCAGCACTCGTTTACACTAGCGTACAGTTATCTACTTTAATAGGCCGTTGAATGAGCGTCAAACTGTTGGTAATAATTGAATACTCCAACATCAGGTAGTTAACTCTTAAATTATTGGTAAAGAGAGTTTGGTGAAAATAGGACTTACTAAGCTATTCCCAAATCTTCAAAAATTTGAAATTTATTTTTCGAAAAATTTCTTTTTTGAAAAATGTTTTGAAGCATCCTGAATGATTCCAAGATTTTGCGACATTAAATTAGGCAATCCAAAAGAAAAGATAAGTTCGTTTGACTACACTTTTGAGCACATCAAATTGGTCAAATATTGTATTTAACTGGTCAAATAACTGTATTTAAAAATAATAATGAAGAAAAACGGCTAAAAATAGTTACAGCTTATTACTAAAAAAAAAGTTGATCACCATTCAAACAGGTTCAAAACGTTGAAATTTATGCCGGAAAATTTACTGATATTTCATGAAAAGAGCTAAAAAATGTATTAAAGTTTCAACAATCCAAAATCTTTGTTTCAATAGAAGAATATTATGTATTCAATTCAAGTTTTTTCGCAATAACTTTTATAGTACTTTTATAGTATTGTATAGTAGTAGTAGTAACCATTTTTTGATGAAAGAGTGCTCAAATCTGAACTCCGTATAACATGAACGTGAATGAATGATCGAAAACATGGGCTTATTGATAAAATAAACCATACGTTAGTCAATAAACTTGAACAACACGTAATAAATGATTATTACGCGTTGTTAAAGTTTATTGACTAACGTATGCTTTATTTTATCAATAAGCCATGAGGCCATGTCTGATGAGTTAACATGAATGTAATAATAATTTTGATAATATTGAAAAAATTATCTCATACGATCATGCCGCCGTCTGGAACTTAACACTCATTCTCTTGTTTATAGATATATATAAATATTCCTAAGGAATTATGCTAGATTTATTACATTGATAAGGTGTATAAACATTCAGTCGATACCTGTAGTTGATTGAGCATAATCATATGGTATAGATTTTTCCATCCTCTTTTCATATCGACTAATGTAAATGAGATGGATGTTATTTAGTCGTCGATTATGAGAGAGTCTGTTGTACATATCAGCAGCATGTCAGTTGAGTGATGCGTTAGTTAACTAGCGCGCATAAATGGAGGAAAAAAACTGCCTTGAAACAACTTGTAAATTCATAATCATGAGGTTTCTGGGGTTAGGGTGCTACTCTTAGTTAAGTAATCCTAAACTCAAGTTATTGAATAATCATATGAATCCCTCCACATTGTTCTCCGTTGATGCATTAATCCAACTGCCAGCTCGACTTAGCAACATTCGCGCACTTTACAACTCACCAGCGCTGGGGGATCCTGGGGATTACCTCAATTTCTGCTCGGAGGTTTTCCGCCTTCCCATCATCCTTAGCTTCTCGTCCCCCACGCCCCCAAGAAGTTTCATGTTTGAAGGAAATTTAATTAACTCGGTCTTCTTGAAACCGCACGTTTCCGGCCTAAAAAGACTTCTCCTCCCCTTGTCGGGATCTTCTTCGCAGGAAACGGAGAGTAACTACATTCTGTGCTTTCACATTCTGTCATCACCGCCGGATGGTCCATCAGATACCTCCATAGTCTTGTCAATCTAGGCCTTAGGTTATTGCGTTCATAACTGTTGTCAATGATGTATGACAAAACATACTTTTAACTGTAAGGTTGACATGTTTGACGGCTCCTGACCGATTTTGAATTATTACAAAGTCAACTGCTTTAAAATAACTAACATTGGAGTTCATGCTTTTTAAATTGACTTGATTGACTTTAAAATAAATTGAGTTGATTGAGTTTGATGCTTCTTTTCTCATAAGATAATAGACTTTTTATCGAAAATTGAATTTTTCTTCGTCGTACTGTCTTGCATCAGACATATTGTAGGTACTAATAGACAATTTTACAGGGTGCCCAGCGTATGATCAATTTTACAGGGGGGAAAATCGCACACGTATTCTACAACTAGTTTCCAACAAAAACTGCCTCCCACAGTTTTTTTTGTAGAGGCTTCGTTTTCGAGTTATTTCACTTTTGAGGTTTTTTCGTGTTTTCGACCTTACGTCACTAATGGCATCACTGTTGAATCAAGAATTTTTCGAAATGTTCATCATCCTATTGGTTCAAAATTTCATAAGAAACTTCATGGGGCATATTTAATTATTGGGCATTGTTCATTTTTGTATGGGGATGGTGAAACGAACACATTTGTTACCGATTCTCAAAGTTGGAGTTCATCCACTCTGTGACGGTACGACCTTGTGAGCTGGGCACCAATCCATTTGAACCATAGACCCCTCGGTAACAAGAATTTCCAGTAACGTCATTTCTCATGAGATTGTGGTCCATTTAGCACTCTGTAATATGGCAAATATATGTCCATCATTCCCGCTATTGCCATTCCCCTGTTATTATTGGCGAAATGATCCCACTCCAGCCTTTTTGGTCCACGAGCGATTTCCAGTACGAAACGATCGTACTTGGCTATTCACTGCTCCGATTTCAGAAAGGAAACCTTTCGACGCCAACCCTTCCACTCAAGAACCCGAAACCGCTATAGCCAAACAGATTGGTTGCACGGAAGAGCGTGGGCGGAAGAATAGCGAGCCGAAAAGGTTCGACAGATAAGAGAAAAAAACAGAAATCGGCCTGCGGAAGTACAGGAAGGGTCTGCGTCATGGATAACCCCCGCGACCGGAGATCGCTTCCCTTCAAAGGGCAGATTATATATATTTAAAAAGTTGAAAAGGAACCATCGGATGGAAAGAGGTCTGACCGATGGAAAAAAGACCTATAACTGAGGCCGCCGTTCCCGATAAAAATCCGTAGCTCTTTTTATGGGAAGTGCCACTAAAAAAAGGGATAGAAAAAGGTTCTTTTGTGTAGATAGTTTTCCATAGGACTTTCGCGTTGCGGTGCGGCCTGGGATGAAAAGAACAGGCGGTTTCACGGTCCCGTATCGATGAACGTGAATAAAGCGAATCGGGAGCGGAGGTGGCGGGCTTCATCGATGTTTACATGTGCCCACCTGTAGGTACAATAAAAGTTAACTCGTATACTGTTCTTACACAATTTTCGTAATGTCTTCTTATTAGTGGGATGAGTTATAGAAATAAGAGCTTGTTTTAAATAATTACCATTTACTTATACTAGGGACTAGCCCAATACAACAGGAAAATTGTGAAGCAGTTCATGTTGCAAGAAGTATATTGAAATAATAAATCTTCGGCTTGAAAGTAAGCTATAATAAACAGAAATATATTTAAAAAAATAAGTAACTCTTCAATAAAACTTAACATTGTCAGTGTTCAAGGAAGGGAAAGGTGAAGGATGTCAGGGTACACATCGTAGGTACGTGAGGCTTACTATTCTAGGCACTCTACACAAAGGTGTTTGGTAACCGTAATGAGCAAAATTTGCCAATTAATGGCACAGCTGATTATTTTAGTTTGTGAAGAAATGTTTTAGAAAATGTCTAGGTACCTCCGATTCTGGCAAACCGATCTTCACGAGATGCTATACTACAGTTGTCATCTAAATTTTTTATCTCATTTATAATTAATACATTTTTTATAGAAAGATTTTTGACGATATCTTAAGAGAATGACGCTATTTCAAGGCCTACAGGATTGAATTTTTGCTGAGTAGAATTTTGTAATGGGGATTTTTCTAAATTCGCTGTATGCAAATCCGTTTTCGAGAGGTCTGACGATTCCTGCAGTTTAACGCTTTCCATATTCATATACAGGGTGTCCCAGGAGTTATGCACAATCCGACTCCTACGTGTTCTACAACTTATTTCCGAACAAAAATGCTTTCTAGCAATTTTTTGCCAGAGGCCTCGTTTCCGAGCTATTCGCGATTTAAGATTTTTTTCGTGTTTTCGATCTTATGTCATTATAACTGTCATAACTCCCTCAATTGTGGAGATAGCTCAGATTTGATGACACCGTTGGAAAGAGCGTTGAATTTTTACCTATTTGATGTCAGAAAACGTTTTTTAAATTGCATTGAAGATGTAAGATTGCTGCGCGAAATGGCAGTTTTGTCAAAATCTTAAAATCGCCTGTTTTTCATCTCGCCTAGAAACCCCATGAATGCTTGACGCAGAACTGTGCAGGCCTGGTAAAACGTGTGCCAAAATGTCAGCATTCCAACGGTGTAGTCGTTTTGGTTTTTAAAAATATTTTTAGTTAAGGAAATGTTGTTTAACTGCAGAAAAACGTGTGTTTTCTGTTAAAATTGAGGTTTTTCCAAAAGTCTCGACGAAAAAAGGTTGGTAGCGGGATATACGTAACTTTTCTCGACAAAAAACAATTAGTAGATAAAATACAGATAGTTTACTAGATAAAGAACGATCAGTGACATTAACAATATTATCCACCAATATTTTTTCCACATACTATCCGACGTGTTCGCAAGGGTGTGAGTTGTACACAGGAGGAGTGTGACTCCCTTGCTGCTTCAGAAGCATTACCATTGGCAAAACCGTACACAAAAATCATGTCAACATACTCACTTGTGGTGTAGCTACTCAACTGAAAGCAAATCATCGCAATCAATCGTAAATGAACACAAACAATAGCTGCCTCTCGGATCTTCGATTATCCTGACTTTGGCTGGACAGCTTGGAAATGCCGTAGACGCTGATCACAAACGAACGTTTTCATTCATTAAATTCATTTTCATTTTTCATTTTTAAATATTTATTTTTTAATTTAAATCTTAACAATCTTGTTTAAACTCTAATTCTTTGTATGAACTCGATAAAAACCCCAATATCTTACCATTGTCCAACAGCTGGATAACATGTTCGAGTCAATAAACATTTAAATAAAACAGAATTTGGTCAGAAACAACAAATTATCAACATTGCTACCCCAAATTATCACCCAATGCTACGGCCAAATCAGATTGGAGTTAATAATACACGGCGCACAAAGCAACCCCTCCTTCAAGACCGGGGGGTCGTGCGTGTCATTGCATACCCTCGCCCCTGACCAAGACAATGCCTCCTCCGTAGCTTTCCCTATTTTCAAACATTAGGTCTTTTTTATTGATACATGGTGTCTCAGGACTTATGCACAATCCGACTCCTACGTGTTCTACAACTCATTTCCGACTGCGATGAGTCGCATTCATCTTCGAGACTTTTGGGAAAACCTCAATGTTAACAGAAAACACACGTTTTTCTGCAGTTAAACACCATTTCCTTAACTAAAAATATTTTTAAAAACCAAAACGACTACACCGTTGGAAAGCTGGCAGTTTGGCGCACGTTTTATCAGCCTTGCACAGTTCTGCGTCAAGCATTCATGGGTTTTCTAGGCGAGATGAAAAGTAGGCGACTTTAAGATTTTGACAAAACTGCCATTTCGCGCATTACTCGCACATCTTCAATGCTATTGAAAAAAAGTTTTCTGACATCAAATAGATAGAAAATTCAACGCTCTTTCCAACGGTGTCATCAAATTCGAGCTATCTCCAAAATTGAGGGAGGTATGACAGTTTCAATGACTTAAGATCGAAAACACGAAAGAAATCTTGAATCGCGAATAGCTCGGAAACGAGACCTCTGGCAAAAAATTGTTAGGAGACATTTTTGGTCGAAAATGAGTTGTAGAACACGTAGGAGTCGGATCGGGCATAACTCCTGGGACACCCTGTGTAAACCATTTCAGACGATAACTAATCTCATGATTTAGAAAAAATGTTGTTCTTTCACCAGAAAAATCAGGATTTCAAAATTTGAATCATACTTTCATTTAATGAAAGTAACCCTTTCAAAAGGTGGGGCTTCTTGAACTTAGCATTGCTTAAATATGAAGAACATTTACGATAAAATCATTGAAAAATAAACGGACAAGTTAGCAGGAAATCGTTATGATTATTTTTTTTGTCGGAATGTTAGTTTAAACAAAATCTATCAATTCTAAAGCTTAGCTGGAATAGAAGAAGAATGTTTAAAACACGTTTCTCGTCTTGAAATTTGTTAACAATTTGTGTTGAAATCCTAAAGCAATTTTAGATCACTTTAATACGGTAATTTATAATAATTTGCTCACACGATCGTGCTGTATTAAGTGTCTTACGACATATCCAAGAGTTAAATCAAAATATTGAAGCTGGAAGTAAAAAATCCAGGTAAATAATAATGATTGCAAACAGTAGAAAAAATCTCATTTCATCATATTGCAGGTAGGTATAGGTTCGGATATTGATGGGATTGATGGCTTTAATGATAATGGCACTAAAGGTGAAGTAGAATCTATCATTCAGGATTTTAATATCCAAATATCTGAGACTATAATATCTGTACCCTTTAAGGGATGGATGGGAATTGGTAAAATGCCTCTCATTATTATATTCCGGTGAAGGATTTATTGGGCAGAATATATTGGACACAAGAGAGCGAGAGAGCGGGGGAGAGAATATATTTTAATAACAAAACAAGGTTTCATGGGAAGGTCGGTGGTGAAAGGGGTATTGGCGGTGATTATACCGCGTTATATAGGAATATTAGCTTTAACCCTCTACCGCAGGGCTTTAACCCCGGCGACTCATCTCGAAGGGATCCGATAGGCGGTATACCTTCCCTATGTTGTGTATGCCTCCGCCATGTTACCCGTATACCTATTCCATGTGCTGGGGTTATCGCTAGGAACCTCCCTCAAGCAGCCTCGTCATCTAACCAATACCACCGACAGGTTTCGCTTCCATCCCCGTTCGGATAACGCAGAGAAACCACCCTCTATTCTCCCTAACCTCATCTCGTGGATACCTCGAATTCCTACCTTAATTACGAGAATTTTTCGACCCTTTTACCCCTACTCCAGCCTTTCCCTCTGCCCCACCCCTACTCTTATATATTCCCCCACACTCTCCTGGGAATGTTAATAACCCCGTATACGGTAGGTACTCTCTCCGATGCTTGATACCGTGATGGGGTGGGTACATAGCGTGAACAAGAACGAATCCTCCAGAGTATGAGGGTGAGGTGCCGACGGATTCACTGTGGTATGTTGGAATGATAATTGAGTCGCGACTTCCCCGTGCTCGTTTATTTCTGAAGCTGTTTGAAATAACGAATTATCAAATACACCTGAAGTAAGTGCGTGGTACCTTCTAACATATTACTCTTGCACATGGTACCCACAGAAGGTTCATACCCATCAACAATTTAAAAAATTCATGTGATAACACCCGAAACCATACACCTCTCTACGGAAACTCTACCTGTTTCTACGGAATGCTCTTGTAAAAATACACTTCACAAGGGTAAAAAATTCATGTTTGCTTCAGCAATGGTGTGAGAACGTTTAGCCAAGAAGAAAAGTTGACTTTCGTAGTAGTACGAACCTCGTTGAGCGATTCAGAGCATGGTACTATTTAGCACTACTTCCGATCAATCCGATCAAAAGCTTTCGACGTCAGCATTATCTTGATTTAAATCAAAATTCAAGGGTCATTGCACTTATTCTTGCACTTAATGGGTCTTGTGGGTCTTGCACTTAATTATTACACAATTCAAATCAATTGATTTGCGACCTGTGAAGGCGGTGAAAGGCTATAACCTCACTCCCTACAATATCCAGCCAATAGCCCCTAGGGCTAGGGAGTGAGATCTGCTTGTAGGTTGTTGAGATTTTGGCAAGGAAACCTTAGTATTTACTGTAGCTAAAATCAAGCTAATTTGTGCTGTTCCACTCAACTAATTTGAAAGACTTGAGCGGCGATTCCCATGGAGGTTGGAGGCTCAAGAGGGCAAAAAATAGTAGCAGATACGGACTAAGTCACTCGCGACGAAGTTGTGGAAACCCATTTCAAATAGAAAACGGAGTAGGATAGAACGTTGTCTATATTTCCACGAAAGTAAAGAGTTACACTGTGTTAACAGTTAACGATTTAAAAATCGATTTCGACGGTTAGGTCATCATCAGTAACAAACATGAACTGAAAGTACATCACAGAAAGCATGTCTTATATAGGATCGAGTGAGAGGAGATTGAATCCTATTGGCTCAAGGAAGTGAAAGGGGCGGGGAGGACCAACCAATGCCACTCAAGGCTTACAAAGTGAAAGGGGCACAAACAGTATCATTATGGAGAGGCGGAACCAAACAAGAAAGAACCCAATAATGGAGAAATATTTTGAGGAATGACATCATTTAAACATTTTCCTGACCTATCACTTTTGACAATTTCGAATTTTTCTAGCACATCCAACATACCTCCCTTTGGGCAAAAGTGACGAAATTCTACATATTGCCTGTTTGTCAGATCAAAACTGAAACTATTATTGGATTCATTCAGATGACTTGCAAAGGCGGAATCACCCTTGTTGTCCCTGAAATCCTTTTCATGCTCTTTTATTCGTTCCCTAAATTTCCTACCAGTTTGACCACAGTACTTAAGCCCACAAGAACATTTTAGTTTATAAACCCCACTTTTATCCTGAACATTAATTTTATCCTTAACCGTACCCAAAGAAGATTTGAGATTATTTTTACTCTTAAACCCAAATTTGAAACCCCTGGACGACAGAATTCTACCGAGTTTATCCGAATAGACAACGTTCTATCCTACTCCCTTTTTTATTAGTAGCAGATACCTCACTCCCTACAAATGTTTTTTTTTTCTTTTTTCCAAAATTGCGTATCAGCAGTACGGTTCAAGATTATGTGTGCTCAGTTGGGTAATATGCCGAGAGAACCGCAGTGATTGATTAGGAACAAGAAAATTGATCAATTTTCAACTTTAATTTTTTGGAAAAGTCGATACACAGATGTGACCGAAATTTTGAAATGACCCGTATACCAATCTGGGACCTAATTCCAAGGATGAATTACGTGTAATCAAGGTGCCATCGAAATCCTGATGGATTTTTTGTGTTTAAATGTACAATTTCATCATTCTTTCACTCTCATTCCCCACCTTCTTTATTTAAATTCCTCTTTTCGTTCCTTCCTCCCAGTTCTTCCTACTCATCGAAATGACTGTTAGTACTGCGATCGTGGAACTTAACTAAGCTCAAACAACTAGAATGTGTCATACATAAATTTTATTGTACATTGATGACAATTAGACATACGCATCAATACAGATTAATTACTTAAACATTACTGTCCTTAATTCAGTCCAGAATCGATTTTGAAGATATTGGTTATGAGCCAAGTTTAGCGCCACCCACCTACTTCCAACTCAAGCCATTTCTATCAATTCTTGTCCGACTTCTATCGAAACTTTTCTTTACGTGCAGCCCGCATAAAAATGCTCCCCACACCCTCGGTCCCTGCACTCGGCACTCAGTAGACTGTTTGCTCTTGAATATTGAATAATATCCGACTAAGTTATTCGTTGCCTGGCCGGTTTCCCTATTCCGGGGCCTTCCATTACAAATATTTGAGTTCGTTCCGTCACCTCCCCATCGCTCCTTCCGGCGTCGGGTAGCGGGGAGGCAAGGAAAACCCGCACTTTAATAGTAATATCCCTACGGCGGGGTTGGGTTCGTCGACTGAATTATTCAAAACGCAATCTAAAGTTTGCCACCTACGCGGTACAGCTCGTACCTGCCCTACAGATCCGGGCGGCTTAAAAATAACGTTCAACTACCCAGAGAGATGTGGTGCAAAGGCGAGAAGTGAAGTAATCCGCAGGGTGTGCTTGAATGAAAGTACGTCTTAGATTGACCCCTTACATTGGAAATATCTGAATATTGCTTCCTTGCTATGGGAAGTGGCAAGGGATGCTGAGTGAATTCTGGAGCATGATCTTCACTGTGAGTCTTCTCAACAAATATTACTAAATCAGCAGTATCAATAAATGCACAACAATATTCCATTTGAACTTTATGTTCGAGTATACTCCCTGTTGGGTACCAAAGGTGGGGTTTCAAAATAAATAGAATGCCAATTATCCATAGTACAAACTAAATTTATTAAATAGAAGAAATGAAAATACACTTTTATTTTGATTTTAAAATAAGAAGGTCTTTTCTACTATAAAATATGAATAAATAAATTCATGATGCGATAAACATAGGTTTTTTTAAAATTGGGAATTTAGAATTTTGAACAGTTTGACCGTATCGACGAAGGTAGCTGTAGCACGCGCGAGATGATGGAGAGTAAAGATGGAGTAACTTCCAGTGAACGCGGGAATGCGCCCATGCGAAAATGAGAAAATGCGGTGCTCCCAAAAGAAACTTTTTAACCTGAAACCAAAATCCAGGAACTTAAAGAGGATTTCCACTTTGGGAACGTGGGGATAGGAGAGCTGAAGTCTTGATCAAGTACTCACGTCGACTTTGGTGACGGTGCAGAAGTTATGAGGAGAAATGTCCCACGCTGGATACTGCAGGAGGGATGAGCTCATTGAGTGGCTTAAAGATGACAAGTAGGTGACCTCGGAAAAGGATGGAACGAACTGAAGGCAAGGGAAGACGCGGTCCTGGAGGTCCGATGGAAAGACGATTGGGGGTGGGAGATTCGCGCACATAGTTCAACCAAACAATCACTCGCGGATACAACTTCTTAAAAAATAATAGCAACGCTTGAGCGCGGGCACTCCCTGTCTCAATAATTGTGAAACGTGTGTTGGAACAGTAGAGAAAATTGAGGAAATAACTCTTCCGCAGTGAAAGTCCAAAATTTTGTTCAAAGGTAATTAGGCATAGTAAATTTGATTACTTGATTGCAAGAAAAAGCTTAATTATGAAGCAAACTAAGAATCCCAATCTCCATAAATGATTTGTCCCATGATATTTATTATAATTTCAATAATTATTGATATGAAATCACGAACTTGTTAACATTTTTGGTTTCTTGTTTTCAATAATGAGCCTTTGTAGTCGTATACCAGAAAAAAATGTTCATAACAAACTTTGTCAATTTACGTTTCAAAGTTTCTAGATCCCAAATCTGCAATGTTAATTTTCTCATTTTGACGGCTTACCAGGCAAGAAAAGTTGTGGGCGCCTCAAAATTATCGATCTGTGTGATATAATTTGCCGCGTTTTCCCCAGGAAGCATGCATATTGAATCACAGTCTAAGTCCTGTGAACTTCTGCTCCCCATCCATTTAATGCGTTACACTTGTACGTTTTGCTACAATAAACCAAATATTAACTTCATCGCCCAAGTTGGATCTATCACTCGTTTCTGATCTCATTATTAACGCATGCAGACTTTTTGCTCCTCTTAAAATCAGAATTTCTCCCAACTGAAATCGCTCGTGGTTTGTTCTTGAGCTGCACTTACAGCTGAAGAGGTCATCAAAACTTGCCCATTTCTATTCTTCCCAAAGATTTAATGAATTAAGAATGCCAAATTCTGCCATATGAGTTCTTTCAGAAATTGTTTTACCAGTAGATTTTATGTAGGACTTTTATCTCACTTAGATCTCACTGGCGATTTACCAAGATCCCTGCCTACAATTCCAGGAGACGGACTTGATGAAACATTATTCTTCATCTGTACAGCTTGACCTTGGCCTGGCGGCTTTTTATGTGTCTTGAAATGTCGCCAGAGCGGATCAATGCCGTCGGGTCTCAACTCCTAGCGAAAAGAAGGCAACTGAATGCGGGGGATTGAAGGGAGGAAGGCCTCTCGTATTCCACCATCATTAACTCACCGCTAATCACGCATTCAAAGAATGAAAAGTCGTGCTTGTTTCCTTCTGACTCTTCCAGGATTTCTTCCATTGCCATGAGATGAAGATGAAGAGACATCCAAATCCACAGCAAAGCTGATTAACTATCATATAACTGTAACCTCTCACTTTGGCAACTCGGCGAAATTTGGAGATACCTGCTGATATGAGTCTGAAATTATACCAGTTTTGCAATGTACCGCGTTATACTTTACGCGTCAATTCTCATGTATCAGTGTACCTCAAGTTTTTTAACATTTTTTTTTTAAATCAACAACAAATTCGTGGATTTTCACGTGGCAGTTACAAAAAAAGGTTTAAAATGAAATACTCGTTACTATAGGTATAGAAAGCCAATAGGTAGCTTACTTCGTTAATTTTGTACCTAGAATAGTCTACTCGTTATAATGGATGCTTGTCAGTCTCAATTTGGTACGACCGATATGCTTTCAGACATAGCTTCATTTCATTTACCCAAGTGCAAATGAGATGGTGCATCATCTAGTTTTAGTCGTACCTAGTTTAGAATTGAGCCGCCGCTTACTTCAAGCTATATAAGTTGTGCAGCACATTTCTGTCTGGGATGCAACTTAAATGCTGAATTAAAAAACTACTGAACTAATGTTTTTACATTTCTATTAATTGTTATTTTTCTTTTTGTTTCAGGTAAGAATCATAATTTTGGTTCTACGGTCTGTGCCAAGTACTAATAAGTAAGTGTTATATGCCCATGTACGTTATCATACTATTATAATCCACAATACTCAACACATATAATGAAACATGATTAGGATGCTCCGAGTTGCGGGTAGGTAATGGTTTCGTCGATATTTGTGTTGATATTGGATAATCTGGTTTAATAGAACGAGGACTTTCCAATAATTTTTAAGCTCATCGCTAGCGCCCCTCCCTTCACCACCAATACCATTTATCTTGAGGACGTCAAATGTTATCCCTATCTTGAGTTAGACCACATATGTACACACGGGGGTATTAAGTTTTTCTGAACCGCTAGGATCGGAGACGGGGCACCGGGGATGCTCTAGAACTATGTAAACACAGTAGGACCTATGTAAACGTGACAGATGTCCCTGTCTGGAGGGGTCTTATCCCTTCAGTTACGTTATAAATCTATTGGGAGGGTGACGAGGGTCCCTTGTGAACTTTGGTGTGGTCTGGCAAAGGGCAGAGGCGCCTTGGAGCTCCGCTCCGTACTAAATACCTCATCGGTCTTCTCTCTGGCATTTTCAGGACTTTCAAAAGCCCAGGATACTGCGAGGGGGTTGACCCTGTGCCGATCAAAGGAGTAGAAGAATATTTCGAGCTTGTTGATCGATGGTGGTATTAAAAGGTTATTAGTTAGCTTGAACCTTCAAATTTTACTCATTACGATATAACTGACCAGTCGTAATTCAGCTGAACTTTTTGAGAAGTCCTATACCTAACAACATCTACCTTGACATCTACTTTAATCACATTTCTGTTTACCCAGCGATGATGCAATCTTAAGGTAATTCTTTTGAATCCGCTTTATTCAAAATAAAGGTCATTTGTGCGTGCTTCACCTTTGCTGCAAAACGATGTATTCTAGTACTCTCCGATCATCCTATAGAATCTTCATTCTTGAAATTTGAAGTGGAGTCTCTTTCAAAGTTCCGGGCTTCGGAAGTGCGTGTGAGTGAGATTTTGCCAAATGACGAACCAAAAGTAAAGCAAAGACCCTATCAGGTGAAACGATTGTTGTTTCTTCTACTCTCACATTTCAGTGAAAACTGTGGGATCAAATGATGGGGATTTTATCGCCAGATGATTCATAATCATTATAGTTGTATAATTCTTTCCGTGTATTGACAACTCATAAATACCAGCAATAAACTTTAGTGAAGACTAATTAGAAGAGTGAGCTCCGTTCAGATTCTGGAACCCCGTTTGAAGCCAATCCACAGACATTTACGAGTCGATTTAATCACGATGATGACACGTTCGCTCAAAAAGCGGCACCCTATCAATAAAAACCTCGACCGAAATTGTTTTTTCGGGTGGACTCGTAAAACAGAATATTAACTCCGTGTTAGGATTATTTGAGGCGGTTTTATGCCGGGGAGGGCCGGATGATTTACGGTTGTTTACAAGGCGAGCGGGGAGAGCTCTCCCAATTAGGCCTGTGAAGGAGCTTGGAGTGAATGACACAGCCAGTGCCACATTAATCTCTGCTGGAGCCCCCTCCGCTCTCATCTCCGTCCCTTTGTGATGTTGGGAACTTACAGAAGTTCTGGCTTTTCTTTGATGCCCGGGGATTCACTCCCATATCCATCTTGGGGAGATCACAGACTGGAGATAATCTGGTAAGCCGGCGGGGACCCATTAAGACGTATTATTGAATTATTTTCGGAGGAGAAACTGCAAGGGTCGTCAAGTCATTCACGGGGCATTTATAAAAATATAAGTAGCGGCTGGAGAGATGTGATAGAGTAACTGCTGTTCGTCTACTATTTGTCATCCTGTGGATGTTGTAGATTGTTTAGATGACGAGTCGTGACATCACACGCATTAATATGGAAGGATATTAAGAAAGAACAAACGATATAAAACACTATGATGTATTTATGAGAATACCTTTTTTTACGCAAATCACTGATCTATTTATATTAGGCGTATTCTTGTATCTACTACAGTAGTCCTCATCGGTACATCATCTAAACTCTGCACCACTCGCCTCCATTTATTGTGATTGCATTCTGGATATCCACATTCATCCTTCAGCTGAACCATTATCTTTCTACACCTTCAACTGACTTCTATATGACCGAAAAACTAGCTCCGAGGACACCAACCTTAACTAGTTCCCTCGTAGGAAACAAAAGCTGATATCAAAATACCTTCAATGCTGTAATACACTGTATATAGATACTACGTAAAATCCAAGAATAGAACAACTGAAATTGACCGAGATTAAATAAACCTTCCTAAGCATCACTCGTCCACAATTAAGTCTTGAAAAACTCGATTTCGAAGTCCGTTGCAATTATAACAGCTAATGCGATCCTAACATGATACTGAACGATTTGTACTATGTCCTAGCACGTGCAAATTCACATCGGTGGTGATGTTCTTTTTTGTGTCCCTTAGAGATAGTGAAATGACGTACAGCGGTCAGGGTGGGCTCACTTGATTCACTCAAAAGACGTCCATCAACAACGAACTTGGAAACAGTGTTATTTCGAAGTTTTCGATACTCAGATTCTTTTAATATTTCAGCTCTTTGATTTCACCCTCTATAATTGACTGAGAACGAAATAACTAACTCTGGTTCGGTAGTTTCGGAGAAAAGCGCCGAATCATAATGATTCATTATTAAAAATATTATCCCAAAATTGTGCCTAGTTGAACGTGACAGATAATTTCTCCGTGTCAGCAACATAGATGAACAGTTCTCTAAATGATACAAATAATCTTGAAAAAGTCTTCAGTGGGTTCCTACGGTTGGGGAAAAAATGAACATAGAACGTAAAATGAATGACTTATGAAACACACCACCTTGCTCTGATGGCAGCTATTGGAACCAGATATTGGTTTAGTTAGTGATGTTGTGTTTATGTTTATGTGTAGTTAAACTGTCTTCGTGTTTTGTGCTGTTTCTACTGACCACTGTACTCTACGAGATACCTGGGAAAATATGGGCTGCGCTACAGATTCAACCGGTGTTGTAGGCATCTTCCGTTGGTGACATGTTTGTTATACGCTATCTTTGGATATCGACACGATTTTTGGATTGGGTTGCGTTGCTTACCTACCGTCCACTATTGTTTGATATTTTCTTCAATCATCCAACTTACAAATGTGGTGTCTTAACGGTGTTCCTCGATCAATCAATGTTGCATTTATCGTAGGAATCACGTATTTTGTTTCCAGTCCGAGAGAAAGAAAAGGCCAAAGGGAAGAAAGGGTCGATGTAATGATCTGTATTCGCGCCGTCACCTCGTGGCCCACGACTGGAAAACTCCACTCTGATTGCTCTGACACGCACCCGCTCGACGCCTTCAAAACCCTTTCGCTCTATCACCTGTCGAAATGGCTCGATCCACCTTCGTTTCCTTCACATTGACATCACGTCCTCGCCACCAAAGGTGATTCTCCACTTCCCTTTCCGACAGAGAATCCGAGCTTCCGAGGGTTAAAGGCAAAGTTTGTGGTCTGCACCTCATGACTGTCTTAATTTTCACTGATTCGTTGTTACGCAGGGTCCAGTTTCACCTAAGTTTTTAAACAACGAGCTGGTGAACAACGACGTTCGGATTCACCAACTCCGGTTCAAATCATCGATCAGGACCAACCAATCAAATTTGTCTGATTAGCGTTCTAAACAACGATTAATACCAGTTCTTTTCACCATCTTTGTTTGCATTCTGAAATTCCTTTTTGCTGTTAATTTAGCATTTCGTTTTTTTCGACCTATTGAGTAGCTATTCGCGTTATTAGTTATTTTGTGTAATTTGTACTGAAAAATGTGCATCAGAGCATGGATTTGGGCATTGGTACTTGAGGATGAATTAGACCAGAATGAAGTAGATTTTAGTATTTCGATTTCGAGCTCCACAACATTGATTTCATGACATAAAAAATATTGAAAAAACCCCTTTGTAACCTTCACTTTCTCTAGTTTTTCAATTAAAAGAAAAAATAGTGTTTACCGTGATAAAATCGAAAGTAAAATTTAGTCACCTCAAATGTCAGCTTTTTATAGTGTGGTTAGAGTGTGATTCCACATGATTGAGTAAGGTCAGACAACAGGCCATGTGAAAATTACGTTTAATGGATTTTACTCATCCGCATCCATAGTAAAACAAGTGTTATTCAGCGGTGAAAATGAAAGGAAATCATACACAGTCTAACCCACTAACATTTTGAAAATTTCATCGAAATCTTATGGAAATTGTAGGAATTAGGATTTCTATTAGGATTCTATGTTTGGGGCTCAATAGTATTAGTAATATAATTGTGTAGAAATTGGTCCAATGATCAATTCATTCGAGTAATCTTCGAATTAGAGAGAGATCAGATGACTAGATTGTCAGAAAATGACGATGGAGGGATATTATGTTAGCGCATGCGATGTGAAGGACTAATTGGTGAGAAATGAAAACGGTTTTTCAATCTAGTGTGGGTTATAGGACAACTTACCTCACTGATTCTCGAACCTTCATCAAAATTTTATTAAAACTATAGAAATCAAGCTTAATTGAAAGATTTATGGACACAGAAACGAAAATTGTACATAATGGCTCAAAATGATTTTGGAAATTTTGGGAAATGATTTTGGCTGCAACTAATCTTTCTTCTCTCTCGAAAGTGAAAACGATGCTTCCGCAGTATAATCTCCGAATCAATAAGAGTAGATACGGATTAAGTTCTGATTATCCAAAGCAGGATACAGCTTGGTATTATTTCGTGCGATTGATTGATCTAGGAGGGGACCACTTCAGAATGTACAATGTGTATCACGCCCTCCATGAACTTCTAGTTTCTACTTCCCACCAGTTTTTAGATGAATTTAAGAATAATTCAAGAACAGTCCGCCACCGTCCAGGGAGACCTGGCAAAACGGATCGATCCCATTTCAAAGCTCCCAGGTTGCAGTTATTTCTTCATTCCGCTCTCCCCGAAAAAGGCCGCCTTTGCCCCACGAGAATTCTCACCCCCATTGGCGTCAAATGACCTGAACGGTTATTTCCATTCGAGTGCGAACTGTTGATGGATTGGAAAAAGTTCCGACAATGTTTCCTATACCTTCCTTCTTCCTATACCTTTTTCTTCCCGACTGACCCCTCCTCCACCTCCGTCAAATCTTTACCGCATTTCTCTGTACTCCGTGATTTCCCTTACATTTTTTTTCTGACTTTCATCCTTGGTTGTTACAACACAGCCATATATCATTCGGGTTTTAATATCAGCTTGACTCCTTCTTTCTTCCTGAAAGTTTTTCTTGTATTTTTGTTTCAACAGTCGGAAAACCGACGAGGGGGAGCTGGATGATTCATGGTTTTCATAATTTACGAAAATATTAGCTGGACTTCTATTTTTCACCATATCTATTTTCTAAAACTACTTTGGAGACATTTCCAGTCCTCAAAAATATTGCTCACTTTAAACTAGACAACAATGAAATCATTAAGAGTTACTTCAGTTGTTCATTGTGGCTCCATTCGTTTTAATTGCCTTTTCGATGCCCTAAAGGTGCTTCTAAACGGCAGGAGGACTCCGTCATAAATATGACTCCTTGAACATCAACATCTACTAGTTTCTGTATGAAGCAAAAGCTGATATAAAAATACCTGCATTTCTGTCAGATCCTGTATATTGACACCTACCTGTGTAGAAATCAACGAACATTGAAATTTTAATTAAATTAAAGAAAACACCGACCTACGTTTCTCTGTCCGCTTGATGAACAACTCGATTCTAAAAGGAATTCCTGAAAAGACAATGACATAACAACTAGACCAGCTGACTCGCTCGTCACAATTTACTGGGCGATTTTCACTGGTTAAAACACATTCGTCCTTTTTTCTGTCAAAGTTCTATCAGCAAAGGGATAAACGTGCAGTAGACCAAGTGCCAATGAATCGATTTGTTGAAGGAATCTCTATCAATAACCAACATGAAACCATCAATGTTATTCCAGAACTTTTCGATATTGTTTTTCCAATATCCCAGCCTTTTGATTCCACGGTTTATGATCTACAAAAAGTGATACCGAGAACTCAGGCCCAACTTAACCCCGTTGGTATTAGTGACCCAAGTTTCAAAAGTTTGATGAAATATTTCATAATAAATACGGATCAGGGCATTTATTTGTGGTTAAAACATCAAATTTTGAGAGGGGCAAAATTGTTTCGTTGGTAAAATACAGAGGTTCATATTGAAAATTATGAACCAAAAGTGATTGTAAAAATATGAAGCATTTAATACTCGAATTTTATGATAATGTTGAAAATAACACTGTTCAACATTATGTTTTAATACAAACTTATTACGTAATATAATTATGTCTAAAATAGCTTATATTTATGGGGAATTGAGTAGCTAGAATTCATTTAGACCGATGTTCAGTCACCAAAATAACATTAATGATGTTATGAGTGGAAGCGTGAATCTTAATCATGAGCGCCGTTACATACTTTTGACAATCTGATAGTTGAGTTTCAATCTCAGTTTTAAATTCTATAGTCTTTCTTATTGAGAGTAGGTTTTGAATTTCTACGGACAACGTGGCGGCATGAATTCTCGTTCGGTTTGTTTAGCTTCCTCCGACTGCTGTAACAATTTATTTCCGCGGGAAACTTCCAGTCCAACGTTCCTCGGGCTGACGCTAATAGAAGTTCGGGATTTCAACTAACTCGCTCCGGAAAATGACAGGGACGAAGTGACTACGCGGCGACTTTGCGTGGGAGCCGCGTCAAGGGCCTGGCAGCTTGTCATTAGAAAGTTGCCGCGAAAAAGGATTAGGTGATATGTGTGCGGTTCTTACCCCCGCCTGCTTACCGTTTCCCGGGGCCTTCGCACTTTAAGTCCCAACCCGGGGATTTATAGTGATGAGAAAATCCCGTTTTCTCCCGCCCATTCCCATTCTCAAAACCCCCACAACTGGAAGTGCAAGTTGAAGGGGAATTTCACCTCTTTACAAATCATTTTAAAGTAAATTACTCTGGATGGATGTAAATTACTCTGCGGTTAAATGACCTGTCAAGGTATGAGCGAATTGAAGGTTCGTTATTGGTTTTCAATACAATGAAGAGAGGAGAATGGAGGGAGGACTGCTTCACTGGGTGGCTAGAAAGGTTAGAAACCGGGCGGAATGTCGAGTTGATGGATTTTCAATTTTCGTTTACTTCTATTGTCCAATTCTAGTTGGAGCAGAATATAACATCACTTCGTGGTTCCCTCAAATTTGTTGTAGAGGACCTCCAGTTAAAATCAGGTTCGTACAGTGGAAATAATGGAACTATCCACCTTTAATCTACAAACCATCCTTCCTCATAATGACCTGATACGCGGACGGCCACCAATGTACGTCAAACTTGGTGTTCTACACAATATTGAAATTCTCTGTAGCTTTGCAACCAGACTTCCAGCAGTTATGAATGCTGGACATCCCCACCTCCACCCGAGGGCTCTGCTTGCCGCACAACGATTCACTTTAGTGGCAAAAATCCGTCCAATTGGCTTTACTATGCATTTTTCAAGCAAAATGGAATTAGTGGTGGACGTGCTTCCATCATCCATCTATCTTCGTTTTCTACAATATTTAATTAGTCCAACCATTCATACTGTTAAATTAGTCATTTTTCTCATGTTATTCAATTTTAAAACTGCAACACATCACCATTTCATGTCCATGAAAAGGACACCAATAAATACGAGTATAAAGATTTGTTCGAGTTGGACCACCGATACATTACATCTCAGTGGTTTCCTCATATTCTTAGCAGACGTTCTCCAATTAAAATCAAGCTCTTACAATGGGTATGATGGAACAATCTATCTTCAATCTACTGTAATATTTCTTTATAATGACCAGATAACGATCTTGGTGCAGTATGACAATACTGAAATTTCTGTAGCTTTTCAGAGGTTTCCAGCAGTTTTGGATGTAGGGCTACTCTACCCCACCCAACCTACCACAATCCAGAATTCCTTCATCCATTCATCATCTTCGATCTCTGCATTATTTGATTGATCTAAGCATCATAACACTTTTGAATTCGTCATAATTCTCATATAATTAAATTTCTAAACTGCAACAAATCTCCATTTCATTTCCATGAAATCCTAAATCCAAAGGGCTAGTTGAGTTGAACTACAAGTACAATATATATCTGGTTTCCCGAAATTCGCAGTGGACACCATCCATTTAAACCAGGCTCTCACAGTGGATGTAATGGAACAGTCTATCTCCTATTTACAAGTCATATTGTTCATAACGAACCAATAAGCGCACTAATGCACGTCAAACTTTTTACAGTAAGACAACATTGAAATCCTCTATAGCTCTTCAGCGAGGATTTGAACAGTTGTGGGCGCCGAGGCCAACACACCCCATCCAAGGCTTTTGCTTACCACTTTTATAACAGTAAACAGTTGCTGTCAAATTCGCTTCCTAATGCATCTTTCTAAGAACATTGGATGTGCTTCCATCATCAATCTGTCATCTTCGTTCTGGATTCAGGCGATCTAAGCCGGAATAAACTGTTGAATTAGTCATAGATCTCAAGTTATTCAATTTTTAAACAGCAACAAATCTCCATTCCACGTTCATGAAAAGGGCAACAGTAAATTTCCCTTTAAGAGCGCCAAGCGTGAAGCACCCCTTTTCAGCGAATTACCTAAATTTATTATCTCTCCCCTTTCGTCTCGAACTGGTTATTATCACCCCCTGGACCCGGTTGTACCTTTATCGTACCACTTATCCCCCTAGGTGTCCCGAGGTTCTTCAACCCCGTTATCCTTATCGCAGGAACGTAGCATCCAGAGGAAGTAGGTAAACCCAAGCCCATCGCCCACCCCTGCGTCAACCCCTGAAAATACAATCTCCAACCTCAGCTTAAATAGGACGAAAAAAATATTTTTTTTGTTCGTTAAATTAAAGAAACCCTCCCTCCCATGTTTCAACATTCACGTCGTATTAAATATCTCATTTTCTCCCCAATTCCTTTTCGAGGGTTTTTTTCCTTTTCTCTGAATACGAAACAGCTAATTTTACGGAGCGTTCCATAAAAAACACTTGGGTCGTTCTGATCCCCGTTTTTAAATCTGTTTAAAATATTCACCCTCTTCAATTTTCTATTCACTTCCAAATAGTCGGCAAAACAAGATTTTATTGTCATGTTTCAGCTTCATAAAACAATATGTACGTTTTTGTGATTCTTTTCATCGTTTCACTTAATGGTTTATTTTTTTTAATGATACTTATATTTTTACTAGACGTTACAGTAGATATGAACGTTTTTTAATCCCCCCCCCCCCTCCGTTTAATTTTATCCATAATACATTTATGCAGACGGATTTTCTTGTATTTATTCAAATGACAAGTTCTAAAATGAATTCAATTAAAAATATATATATCAAAAAACAAGGAAGCAAAAACTAAAATATATCTTGTTTGAACTTATTACATATTTAAACTTCACAGGGTATAGGCATTTCCATTTATTGGGATCAACTTTCTTCCCTAATTACTTCAGATGAAGATCATCCGCAGTCATTGAAAGAGATTATGACGTTATAGTGTAATATCTCTTCATGTTTCCCCAGGCGAGAGATGAAGAGATTTAGGCTAGTCGTTCCCTGAGCGGAAAGCTGCGAACTGACCCGTAGCAAAGAATTCGTGCGAACGCCATTCGAATGTTGGCAGTTCCTTGATCCATTCAGCATGTCCGTATGCGAATACAGGATACATCATTACAACGGAGTTCTGGTGGTTCTAAAGGGGAATTTACATCGTTGGAATTATCACTATTAATATATCATCGATGAAAGCGCTTCTTCTCAGTATTCGAGGCCGGGAAATATGGCTGAATTTTGTTTTCAATTAAGACAGTTCGACGAATTTCCTCATTTGTTCCGTGGCTTTCGATTGACCACCTCCATTTCTACTACTTTTGAATGAAAGAGGACACTTCGATCCATTCTTGAAAACATCTACTCAAAACTCAAAAAAAATCAGTAATGTTTTTGCACGAGAGAAAGGGCGAGAGCGCTCATGACTTACGGAAGCCTCTCGGCTGGCTCCCACCATACCGCACTTTCCTGGAAAGGTAACATCGATATTTTCGTGGGAAATCGTTGAAAAACGAGGTGGAATACCCCATTACAACTAAGTCAACAAGACTGCGGATACGGAACCACAAATTCTCACGACGACGTATGTACTCTGGAAAAACTGTGGGAATCAACGAAAGAGAGTCGACGTACAGTGATTCAAGAAGGCATTTCCCTCAACCGAAAAGGAAGGAGACTCCGCAAATCCGAACCCATTTTCGTCACCAAGTTGGAAGCGAAAATAGGGAAAAGGGGAAGCCCGCGAAGCGGAACGGGAAGTGGCTGAAGGAAAAAGTAACTTTGTCTTCAACTCGAGCAGCCCCCGCCCAGTAAGAGAACGAAAAGTGGCGGAGACCTCAGAATACAAAGCAGCTTCTGGAACTGAAGGCAACGGCCTGAGTGGGGGCAATGGATGCCGAAGCAAGGTTTTCACATTTTGAACAGTTCCGTCCCAATCGCGACTTCATTCATCATTCAACACTTTTTTGGCATGAGGAGGAAGCACGTTGATTCCAATTATATATTGTATTAAATACGATGTATAAACATTGTATGAAATATTTTTTAAAACAGTTGATTGTTCCTTGATGCTTACCTAAAAAAGGGGAAAGAAGTAGTTCCATGAAGTCGTAATTTCAAAATTGTAACCATCAAACATGGCTGTTTTTGCAGAATGGGGTTTCAGAATGGCAGAACTTATGGTAGCTTTAACTGACTAACCATCAACTCCGTCGTGGCTCCAGATTATCATCTGATTGTTGTTCTCAAAGGTGAAGACGTGGATTTGGTAATCTAATTTCGTTAGTTTTTGAGATTAAATTGTGAACAAAGACGCAAAGTTAGATCATTAGGTGTTAACAGATGCTAAGATTGGAGATGCTTCAAGGGAATTCATGGTGATTATTAACATATCTTAATTGATCACTGATTGTTCTGAGGGATCATATATTTCCAATCTGCACTTAAATAAGCACCAGCCACTCGGAGGTAGGTGTGAAGAGTGTCATGATAAGCTGTTAAATTTGATCCCGGCAGAAGATTATGTGAAGAATGACACTGATGTATCGTCGGTCTCCTCACTAATGTGTATTAGGTGGAAGGATATGGAGATCAATGTCGATACGATCTCCGAGCTACCAAATGTGGAACGGAACACAAAGACTTGCGAAAGCAAAAACTGAATTCAACATCGAGACTAACTGACTGAATCCCAATGGGCCTGGAAATGACAAAAAGTGTGAACATGGACGCGAAACCCAAGCTGTGGCCGTTAACAGATGTGAAGAAAGGGCGGTAGCAGGGCCCAAAGGACTTGATGGGCATTAGCAAGTGTAACCGATCGCCGACCCCTTTTGTGGCTCCAGGGCAAGGACTGTCTGATCGGATCTGCCGCGTTGATTCATCGGGCTCGCACTTCGCAGCTGAACGCCGCCGCGGGTTCCCGAACACCCAGAGGCTTCCCAGGAGGTGTCCGGGGGACTTCATTTGTAATTCCAAGTTCCTTCTCCGCCACCTGCCAATTTGTACATCTGTTCGTCGTTGTAGCTGTGGGGGCACGAGGAATCTCTTGCAGACCTTTCTCAGGTGAGGGGGTCGTTCTTCAGGATCCGTGTGATTTGGTGTTGTCAAATCTCCACAGGTGTTCTTCGGTACCTGTCCATATTCGGCCCCAGGCATGCATATATTCCAGAATTCGTTCCTCATCCCGTATATCGGGGATATCATCTCACATTACGTAGTTCTTTCATAACTCGATTCTTCTTCTGGAAATGTCAATCCTTCAAAAATGTTGTGTTCTGCCGACGTTAGTCCATCATTCTTTTTAATTTTATTTTTGACAGAGAATGAAGTCTACCAAGTGTATCATCCAAATTCCTCCTTACAAGCTCAATGTTTTAGAATACTACAACAATGGTATAACATTTTTGATCGTATTGAGACAAAAGTAGGTAGATTACCTAAGGTAATGATTATTTTGAATAGATAATATACCTGATA
The DNA here is from genome assembly GCA_031894815.1 of Creontiades dilutus. Taxonomy (NCBI): domain Eukaryota; kingdom Metazoa; phylum Arthropoda; class Insecta; order Hemiptera; family Miridae; genus Creontiades; species Creontiades dilutus. The sequence goes on from JAVIWC010004007.1 coordinate 2,579,737, forward strand.
ATGATTATTTTGAATAGGTAAAATACCTGATAATGATTATTTTGAATAGATAATATACCTAATACTCGTAGTTGTCAACTAAACAATATCTCAAAATGAGTTACATTACATTTGTGGTCAAAGCGAGAAGATAACTGTAAAAAGCTTCCTGTACTATCCACTTATCTGAGGTCAGTAATCTGTTCATATATATGAAAGACGATACACAGATATACAATTTGTTTTCTTGTCCCTGTAGGAATGAAACGAGATCAGTTCCATGGGCTCATCATAGAACGTACCACGTAGTGTGTAACAATAAGTAATAATATTATGTATCTGCCATTCGTACTATACTTGAATAGATATGACTTGAATAGAGCTAGCCGAGTTCTGAGTCTCATCATCGATTTGAAGACATGAAAAGATCCATTGTCTTGGAATTTTCTTGAATCCCCTTTCAGTCAGTGTGTTTCACTTCTGATGAAAAATGTGCCTCACCTCGTCAATTCGAATCAACTGCTCGATTTAACTACAAACTAGTATGCAATCATTATTCTTTGATGCGTTTCGTTGTTTAAAATTTTATCTGGTGCCTTCAATGTGGACCTTATCTAAGGTTAATAGAATTTAACGATATTCTGAATTAAAGCAATAGTTGGTAACTTAGACTTGCTTCGTTTGCACTTCATGTCCTACATGGTGAAACCGACCTTTCAATGATCTTAAAACCGTTAGAAAGTACACTAGTTGGCTCTTTGGAACATGCACAAATCCACTTGTCATCTGGTCGTTTGAATCCTAATTAGCTAGAAATGTCAGGGCCGGCACGTTTCATTCTAATTTTTGCTCTGAAGATCCACGGAACCCTTCAAGGATGTTAGAAAGACAGTCACCTCGTTCTGTCTCGACGTCGTTTCATTTTCAAACGTGAGCGCCAACTATGTTGAGAAGGCTCATGAATAATGAACTTGCGTCTTCGTAGCGCGTGTCTTAGATCCCGGGAGCGTGATATGATTCATCGCCTAGACCTGTGGAGCCGGGCCGAACGCAAATAATGTTCTTTAATGGCTTCATCGAAACTCTTGCGTGAAAGTTGCTAATCTGTCGAGATCGTGAGAAGTCGATTAGGCTCGTGCATCGATGAAATACTTTTAATGAGGAACTGATATAGCAGCTAAGGAGAGGCATCGTTTCGCCGTTCCTACTTCGTATCTTGAGAGAGTTATGAAGAATTTATTACCCATAATCGATTTCCAAACATCTATCAACATCCAGGTTCATTACTTACTTTGATCTTAGTACAGGGTATATTGACTTCAGATGTCCCATCACGTCGATTTAGAGATCATAGAATAACAACTTTAGAGAATCCATTCTTATCACACCAAAATTTTACTGTCATTCTATCTTGTGCCGCATAAGAAACAGTTCGAATAATGAGGGCGGATTCCTGTCGGTACAAATTTGGGTTATGTCGGACGTATCATCAGATGTTGGCTCTCGAATTCCAGGATGTCCATGCTTGAACATTCATTTCCCAGATAACACTGAAATTTATAATTCAAATCGATTCGAGTTCTGAAGGCTCATTCTGTCTGAATATATGGTTCTGGTGTGTTTGGGCTACTAGAAAATAAGACGAATTATTAGTTTACGAGGAAAGTCTTTGAAAGGGTTTGTTAGAGTCTTCCAACATCATAGTAACTATCATTGTCCGTTGTTTCGTGAGGGTGTAGATTGGAATTAAAGTTGAGACGTGGACTGATGAAGAAAATTGAATTCGCCAAATCTGTTTGTTATCAAAATCGAATAAATGTGTCAGTTTGCTAACTGTGTTTGTATCGTAAGCTTGGTCAAGTTGCGAGTTAGTTTGTTTGACATTACTATGTGGCTGTGTGTCTGGTGAAAAATCAAAGCAACGAAAATAATGACGTAAAGAACTTCGCGGAAAAGGTCGCGGTAGAACTCGATTGCTGATTCATGAATATTCAAGTGGATCATTCATCGAATCCGCTATGTCCTACCAAACCAATGTATCTTGAAGAAGTGGTCTAATTTTAATGTGGTTGAATTTAATTTATGTGCATTTCGACACCAGCAATCCTGGATATGGTATATACATCAGAATTATGAGAAGTGAAATTTGTTAGCTCATTATCTGATTTCATCATTCTTCTAAGAAATATGGATTTCACAGGTTTTTGCATAACGTGATTGGGCAATACTTATTGGGGATCTTGAAGGGGATTTATTCAATAAGTACAGGTATTTGAAATGATGAAGCAAACGTTGGAGTCCTTCACAGATTATAATGCATTCACGACGAGTGCGTTACGGCACGAATTCATATTGTCCTGCCTCCCTCCCACGCTTCCACTTTTTTGTCCAACATTCCTCACGATCAAGTTCACACTATCTTGCGATGCGAGTGAAGCACAAGGAAGCTGCTTGAAGAACTTCCCCATCTGCGAGGCATCGCACGCCGTCGATACAGACATTCCAAAGACACATGAAGCACTTTTTACTCGTATCGCTCCCTCTCGCTTTCTCGCGTTGCTCCCCTTTTCGTCTTGAGTTATTTCGCAGTCGGAGTGGGAATGGCAATGCGGAGAATATTGTACGACCCCACGTGGAGCACCCAGTTTTTTTCCTCTCCTGTCAGCATGATGCCCTCCATACCATTGATCCGGCCAATATTTCCTACAATTCCGACACGAATTGTTTCACGAGAATAACTAACTGATCCCTTGTTTTGGTACTATGTGACAAACATGACAAATGAATTTGTCGTTTGCTGCTTAAAAAAGGAACGGAGATTTATATGGAACAGGTGAAACGGTAAACATGTTTATTTCTCCTAAAAAGGGTATCCCAGCTTCCACTGTCATGTGCTCTCTGCAATGGACGTTTTCGCGATAACAACTGAAAATAACAGTTTTTACAAGGTGCACTGCACCCATTGTTCTTAGAGTGTAGTTCTTCAATGGGGTCTTAATGTAAGTGGAAAAGTGTAATTGCAGGTAGTTTTAGCCTAGCTCTAGATTTATATGCATGATTGTTGCATGTGTTTGATAAACTTTTAGGCTGGTGGGCAATTATTATACTGATTTAGGAATCTTGGATGTTTTATTCATGTTGCTAATAAATAAATGTTATTTACATTACCTCTTCGGGACGAATTTAAGGAAATGAATGGTGCCATCAGAACAATGATTCGTTTTAAAGATTCCTCAACGTCTACTGAATTTAAAATAGAACCATCCTGGTAAACACATGCGTATTTCCAGCTGAATGAAGGCGAGTGAACAAATCATACTTTTAAGCTGCTGAATGTACGTCCAATGCGACAATCCCCACTGAGCTGAATATTCACTGATGTGCGACTTTGTAGCTGCTATGATATCTCGTACCTACCGCTTCTCTTTAGAATCTGTTTTTTCCACTTTACAAGCCCTTTTATGGGACCATTTAGTCGAAAGTAATTTTTTTTACTCGCGCCTCCGAGAGAAAAATAGAGAGGGGTCAAGCGATGGTTTTCCTACCAGGGATAATCCTGTTACGGGAACGGAGTATGATTGTAGTTTATGGCCGAATGTCCCCCAAGCGAGCAGGAAGCGAAAACTGGGGAAAGGGGATTGAATTCTTTTTATACAGCTGGTGCCGGAGGTAATCCCGCCTCGTAAAGAACGGTCTAAAGGGGAAGGTGGTAGCTTATGGGCGTGCCTGTATCAGAGGACGTGATGGGACGCCAAGATTGACCCCTGCTCTTCGATCCGGGATATTCCTATCTTTGATTTCTGGGTCCGCTACCTGGTTTTCCATGATCATATTTGACAACGGTGCCTGGAACGAACGACTTTTACAGCCCTGTGGGCGTTTGAGTTGAACCGGTAGGTACATATTTGTCGACATATAAAACTCGACAGTATGGGCAGAATGCGCAAACTTTTTTCTTTCCGAATAACAATCACCAGGTGTTGATTCCCACCAGCTTGTCAATGTTTTCCCAATTGTATGTGCAGAGAAGTTACTTCCAAAGATGCCTTGAGCCTGTACAGTTCCAGTTGTTATTCCCAATCTAAGGCACTCGGGATTTGTCGGTTTTTTGGTGGGGTTGGTAGATTAAGAGAGAACTTCTGCGTACTATGACTCTTGGACTTGCTGTGACGACTCACGGACAAACCAGGACTTACTTTAGGAGCTGTAAAATAATTCATGATGTTTCTTTCCTAACCAACTTCCTAACTCACTCCTCAAATATGGGAACGCCTGTCACTGCGGAATGTTAGTTTTGTTTGTATGCTTGTTTTGAGTGATGCATTTTCATGTTACGGTTCACAAATAATTATAATAGGTTATACTTTTTATTGGTTTTTATTGACCCTGATAAATTTAGAAATCGTTATTCTTATTTGTATTTTTAACTGGTTATTTTTCAGTTTCATATAACGATGGATCTGTGTTGATTAAGTTAAATTGCCTTCCTTCAAGACTATCTATATGCGTTTTCACTTTATTTTACGTTCATTGCGACTCTGAAATAAACAATTGGGCGTCCAATTTGAAACAAGACGCATGGTGTGCTCAAGAGTGGCATTTATTAATATTACCATAAATATCATGAACACTGGCCTAGATGTTGACGATATATTTCAATGTTCCTCCCATTGTTGATTCACTCCACGTACTCTCTATAGGTCTAGTGGACATAGTAAATCGTTAGACGTGATTCCAACACAATTATTAGACTCTGTCAGCGAGGGCCGTCATATTGTCACTAGTCGGATGTTATGGAACGTAGAACGTATTTTATGTATTAAGTTTCCTCCTCCAACACAACAGAATGTGCTTCCACTTATCAAATTTGTTTTGTTATATAATAGATATCATCTAGATGTCGAATTTTACCTACTAATAAATTTAATTTTTTGTATACGTCATCATTGTAAAACGTATTTTGTCACGAAACTGTAGCAGTTTAATAGTCTATCACCGCACTTTCATTCCAAAGGGTTTTGAGTATTGGGGTCTTCAAAATTTTTTTAATATTTGATATTCAATGTTCTGTATTCAATATAGAACTCTTGAATGTAATAGCGCGTATACTTTGGCATCGGCTCCGAAAGCAATGCCAATTAATCAACCCTTTAAATAACATGGTTTGAACGACATTACGAACGGGAAGGACAACAAAGAAAACCTACTCGTATTTTATTCTGTTTTGAATAAAAGAACCAGTAGACCCCGTCGAATTATCTGAATTCACTGGATCGGGGGTTCACGGAAACCAACTGCCTTTGTCACAAATCAACTCTAATCCACAAACCGCGAGAATAGCCCAATCCTTAGGACAGTAATAACCTCAGCCTAATCTTATAAATACAATTTATATGCTCATCTCCCATTTCGGACGCCGTAAATTTGTACCTAATCTCTGAATGGGAACTGTACGTCATTTCTTAGGTTATTTTTAATGGGGCGAAACGACTTTTCTGTTGATGGAGACCAACTCTGGTATGGTTTTCCGTATTAGCAAATTAATATATCCTTTTCGTCCATGTCAAGGGTTCACGGAATCAAAATTCGGTTGGATTCGATTAAGTGATTATTCAACATAGTAATATCTAAATAATACGCAGTGTCGAGTATTCACGGATTAATCATACTTTACCACTTTTTTTGTTGATATTATGGTAAAAAAGAAAAAAGGTTGGGAGAATTGGAAGAATTTTCGAAGATATTTGATTTATATGTATAATCGAATATTATAATCACACGAATTTCCTGTTTCATTTTTACTGATGAACTTTGACATTTCAAATGATTGACAAATTGTAAAGATGTCATTCTTGTCAGTACAGACATTGCTTAATTGAGAAGTAAAATGTACGGTTTTTGTCGATCAAATGAGTTAAATTTGTTGTTTTCTTTCGTCGTGGACACGTTAAAACTCAGTCTTCGAGTTTTAACCCCAAGACATTGTTGATTTTCCATCAAATTCGGGAGTTATGATGGTATCTCCACCCCCCCCTGCGAGGGGAACGGAAAGTGATCCATGAATTGGGTGAAGGAGAGATAACCTACTAGGTTTGAGACAGTTTTGGCAAAAGGTTGTCCCTTAGAGTGGATCTCCAAATCAGTAATGAGTACTGTGATATTGATGATGAGTGTAACATTTCAGGCCAATGTATGGAGAAGAAGCTAATGTAATTTGTGGTAGGTGCATTTGAGAAATTACATTGATGATCAAGGTTTCGTCGGACACAGTCTGCTTGTCACATTAGCTATGAACACGAAATCTGGAAAAAATCGTATAAATGTAGACCTTCTGGTAACACCATTTGACCCGAAATTGCATAACGTCTGTTACCCAGTGATCTTATTCGGTGACAATAAGTTCAAAAGTTGGCAGTGTTAAGGAACGAACAGGACTACTTACTGATTGCTAAATTATTGCTAAAGATCAACTGCTACGCATGCGCAGAGGCCTCCGACTGAGAAAGCAGCTTCGCATGCATCAACGCGATCCCGTTCGTACAGTTTTATAAACATACCTAAATTTATTCAGCGCCCTCTAAACGAACTCTCCAATATTTTACCGCTGATTTGATCAGCCTTTTCCTCGCGGGGTGTTTCGTGGTTCGTAGTGGTGGAGTGGTGAAGGGCGGTGGGGGGGGGGGGGGGGGCTTGATTAATATGAGTTATTCTACATAAGGGATTAAGTTACCGTCTGATTGGGTCGAATTTAAACCCGCAGATAAGCCCTCAATGCAGCGGGGTAGAAAGGGGGGCTCAACCTGGGAAAGCAAACATTCGCAATATTTTGGGATTTGAATTGCAAAGTTCGTCGGGGCTGCACCGGGATATCGATGAGAGAGGGAACTGCCGTTCAACTCCCGGAAAAACGAGCAACGTAAAATTACGATATATCTAACTACTTACAGTGTTACATTTCAAACCAGCAACAACACCCGATCGCCCATAAAAGTTGACAATTGTGATAGTATATGTTGTTGAGGATCATGAATATTTAACTAAAGATTTGTGAATAGGACCAAAAAAATGTCGTTCTCACATAGCAGATTTGAAGAAAAAAAATTCTATCACCTTTGAGTATTGGCTAAACTTATGAGGAACGTAGAACAAGATTAATTATTTAATAATGAGACTGAATCATTTTGAAGATATGCATAAGTAATGAAAACTATTTTCAAATGAGACGCATGTGAAGCAGGCTACACTTTTGGGAAAGTAAGATCAGCTAAGGGGTTAATAATTGTATTGAATTAGTATGGTGCACTAATCCGGTTTCTGTTCTGAAAGTAAAATCGAACAATTGGCTAGGAAACATAGTCAAACAAAATTTGGCATTAATTGATTATATTGTAGTACATATTATGTGCATAATCAGTTTTAATTTGCAAAGTTCTGAAAACGCTTGTGGGTGAATATTATTGCTTTCCACTCTTTTGGGAAAGTGAATAAAACTTTCTAGTCATGCTGCATGATTGAATGAGCGAATTTTCTATAAGTATCGTACACTACTATGTTAATGTACAATGTTCAATTGAGTTGAAATTTGAGCTCTTTACATTAAGAGAAACTGTTAACAATTACTGCGAAAATTGAATTAGTCAAAGTTAGGAATGTATATGGAAACGGTTAATGATTTTACCGCTCTTCGGGAAAAAAAATTCATTAGCTGTAACATTGCTACTCATTGGTTGGAAACCATATTTAAGGCACTATTGCCTCGTTGTTTGTTTGCTGTTGTCGCGTCACATTTTAGTCGTTACAATTTTCTGGTGTTACGTGATGAATTTTAAAGGATGAACTCCAGCCGTAAGACCTATCCACATCAGATATGAAATGGAATGAAATTCTTTAATTGTATAAGCCTTCCGGCGATACAGTTGGTTCAGATATAGACTGTTAACTAGCTGTTAATAAAACCGTTCACCTGATGAAGATAAATTAAACTACTTAAATTACTTCTTAATCAAACCATACAAAGACCAAGGGCTAAGTACGAAGGGGTACTAGACTAAGATGAGGCATAGCTATGTTCCGCATCATATATAGATTCTATTGATAAAACCCCTGAGAAGTCAAGTCGTCGGAAGAAAACGTCTTAGATGAAAGTGTCGCAGCACGTTTGGAATTTCTAACTTGCCTGCAATAGAGTCAGGTTGTTCGTTTGGAGCATAACTGCGCTCAACCAGGTGACCACGATCCACAACCTAATTGCGAAGGACCGCTCGAACTACTTTGATGGGCAGCCTTGATGTGCCGGCACTTGGTCGTCACCTCGTGGAAAACCGGCCCTTTACCGTCCGATAGGGCGGGTAATGTACTTGAGAGCTACAGCTGGGTCCGGCCGCTGCCAAGACAAAGGGGGGCTCCCTCTAATCATGGGCACCCGGGGCCCCGACTACCCGTATTACCCCTGGCGAGGACCTCATCTCCGCCGCCGCCTCTAACCCTGTTACGTCCATTACGGCCCTCGTGTCCGGGCGGAAAACCTTTTTGGAATTAAACCTCACCGCTTTCCGCGGTTTTCCTACCGCGCCGGCCAAAGTCCCAGATCGTGTCTTGCGGGCTGGGGAGGGGCTCCCGGTTTATTAAAATTGGAAGCCCCTCTTACACTTCGGCCTCGTAAAGTGGTTACTGCCCGCGACCCAGGTCCCGCTCTCCTCCGCTCCCAAACCAAATTACTCGGCCATTAAAGACATCAAGTGGACGGCACACTCGAGAGGGGAGAGTTCCCACTTCATTTTCCCGTTAGTGTCTCGGAAAAGCGATCGGACCCGAAATTCGGTCGTAATGGCTCAGGATGTTTTCCTCAAGTTTATTTACTGGCTGCGCGTGGAGAGAAAACCAATTTAGAAAGTCCCAGTCTCGGTGGCTCCCGGGTGATAATAAACCTAATTCAGCAATTTTCAACATATGAATTTCGATAGATTAACCACCATGTGGAATAGTAACGATAAGATATTAAGTTGCAGCTATACAGCCTGCTTGTATATAAACTAATTTTCGTATATGACTTATCGTATTTATTTTGACTAATGAGAATGTCGAGTGCATGAAATTGTTCAACTATTAGTTTTACAGTAGAAAAAAACTTTTTCCAAATGATATTTTGCCGCTCTGACAACGATTTTCTTTATTTCTTTTACAGTCGTTAATTCTTTCATATAATGCTTTTCTTTCTCACATTTATGATTTATGGGTAGTTCTTTCGAAGCAAAGATTATTTAACTCCGTTATTGAATAACTAAGTTTATTTATTTATTTCTTCCCAACTCTCACGTCTCAAATTTGTCTCGAGACTGGAACGTGGGATGTCTCGTTTCTACTTTCTCAACAGACTGAAAAGTAATCTCCATTTTATCCGTTATAGAGATGTGGAAGGAGGGAGTGTATCACAGACCATCAAAGGGGTGAGCAGTATACTCTCGCCTGTAGTATAGAGGGGCCTGTACGGTCATGGTGAAAAGCAAATACTCCCTTATGAGGTATTAGCTGGGCGCTGCTAAACCATGTTCCATGTTTCTTGAATTCTAGGCCCCTTTGAAGAAGCCCGAAGAAGGGCCAAGTTTCTCTCTTTTTTTGTCTTAAATAATTCATGGTATGTATTTCTTTAATTCATTAGTTTAGCTCGGCCTATGTAGTATTCAGTGAGTTAATTCACAGAATGAATGAACTAATATAGAAACTAAAGTTCGCCCTTCATCGAGTATCGACAGACCAGGGTAAACGGTTTGATGAAGAACTGAAAACGCCCACGTTGGCGAGGATTGAAGTGGGTAGCGAGGGGTCGCAGATAAGGGCAGTCGGAGCCCAGGAGTGGGGTGTAATTAACAGGTCGATAGGGTAAATAAATGTGACCATTCTGCTCCCCCATTCAGGAAGAAAATACATTAAACTGAGAAGGCGCTCTAGGGGTTGTTGGCACCCTGGGGTTTTCAAATGTGCGTTTTGATAGGGAATGATGAGGTGGGCGGGGTCCGAACGTTGTTGTGGATTTGCGGTTAGTCCCGTGGTTAATCGTCAAGTTAAGTCAGCAGTGGGGAGTTTAAAATTCAGATTACGTCATTATTTCGGGAATTCGATGATTCACTCAGCCATTATTTTCGCTATTACAGAGCCACCCCCATGTGGTAAGATATTCGTATGGGGATAATACTGTTAGTTAAATGATTGCCGAATCAGTTCTCAGAAGGTGAGCATTTGAAATTAAATTTAAACATAACGAATATCCATAAAAAACATGACATTATCTTCGGCTTGTGGTAACACATTCTCAGGCTGATGGGGTTTTGCTTTTGGAAAAAAAATTCGATTTTGGTTTATTATTTTCAGTATATGTATTTTTTTCGTATAACAAATGTTTGTTATAACTCCTAAAATTGTGTCCTTTTACGTTTCAAGGTGCCTAGATTCCAAATCTGCAATAAAAGAATTTACAGTTAATATAAAACATCCCTTCCTTTGCACATTGACTCAATTTTGGTCTAGTTCCCCTATCGCTTTTGGCGCATTGGCCAAAACAAGGTTTTTACGCGTGTGGTTTGGATCCATAGACATTCAACCATAACAAATAATCGCAATTTTTGAACCTGAAAGTGACTTCACACTTAACAATGACTCGAGCTATCAAGCATTATCAAAAAATAAACCCATGTGTTAGAATTGGCAGCATTTTCTTCATTTTGATACCCAATAAAACAGACAATATGACGTATACGAACAGATAGGATGTTGTTATCCAGATTGATTACTTCATAACCTCTGTCACTATAATATAGCCATATGACGAACATAATGCGAATGCGTCACAATGTTTGCACATCCAGTCATATTCGTACATCCTCCTATGCTGTTCCTTCCACATTATAGATAAATGGAGTATTTACTCAAGAACTTTCTGTACCTCTTGTTTTATTAGGTCACGACTTGAGACCATCATTTTGACTGCTTGTGATCCAGGAGATTTGTCATTCGGTGAAATGTTTGACTTATATTTGAGCATCTCACCCAAATTAGGTATGCATTTTTAGAAAGACCTCATGAGTGAGTGAAATGATGATTTGCATGTGTGCAATTCTATCATTATAGCCTTGGTACTTGTATGTCCCAGGAATAGATGTACATAAGCAACGTTCATAGTAACTTATTTGTAACTCCCCGCGTGAAACGGAAAGGATTTTGTCTTCGAATCGAGTCAGTGGTAACTATAGAACTGAAGGTCTTATCTGATGAAGAAAAAGATCCCCACGTTGGCGGCCTAACGTTGAAAACCTATCGGTGAGGATGTGGAAAAGGTTCTTCCCGATAGAGGAAAAACTCTCTAAAAGCGATTAGGGTTCTGAGACGGCGATGGCCAGGAAGTGTAGAGCGTCTGTCAAGAGATACGCCGAGACCTGGGAATCCCCTGGGGAAAGGGAAAGAACCAAACTTCGGCCCGCAACTTGGGTTACTTCCTTCAGTTGGTGCCCGCGAAGTGCCAAACTTTTGAATGACAGGCAGTTTATGGGTCGGGCTCCATTTTTTAGATGACATCCCTCAACTTTCAGATGAACAGGGTTCTTCGTCACTGTATGAACGATAAACAGAGGGTCACTTATGTTGTAGCTGAAATAACAATGTTTTATAAGGAAAGAGGACAGCGTGGAGTACATGGTGGATTATTTGAGTTTTTATCATCGTATATAATGTTGTTTATGATTAGGAACTTAAGATTTTTCTTAATGTTTGGTTTACATCAATCTCAGAAGCATTTTGTTCGGCATTTCTATAAAAAACGGCGCATCACAACGATGTTGTCTTCGACTCACGTTTTACTGCAGAAAATACTTCCATACTTCATCATTACTTACTCTTCATAACTATATTAAAATAACATTGAGAAAGCTTTCTAGTTGTACAGTGCGTTAGAACTGATGGATTCTAAAACCAGCCACTTAATCCCCGTGCGTCCCTTCATCGACTAAATTTCAATTATAGCCATGGAGTTCAAGAGCTCAAAACACTGCAGGTTTTTTTTTCTTTCATTTATTTGTTGTTACAACTTATTTAAAAGAATACAAATCATCTAGCAACTTAATTTAGAAAGAAGTAATGTCACTTTTTGTGGTTCAGTAGATCATTATCTAAGACCACTACCGGTCACAAACACTGAACAGCGTCTGGTCACAACCAGGTCCAGTGGCTTGGTCCTCTTGAGTCGCCGTACCTGTTCTCTGTTGTCCAGGGTATACAGAATTTCGAGATTTTGGTGTCTATGCAGCCGAATTTCGTGATCCGCTGCAATTTGTCTTATCGCGTAACTCACCATTTCCACTTTGAGGTCGCGATGGAGATCAGTTGTCCTGATATACCAGGGTGCGTTGACAATACTCCTTAAGATTTTATTTTGGAGAGTCTGGATAGTTTTGACATTTTCATTGATTGTGCAGCCCCATAGTTGGCAGCTATAGGCCCAGACGGGCTTAATCATTTGCTGATACAACAGCAACACGGAGGAACCACAACTTCACCATGCGGAACAGGCACATATTTGAGTTCTAGGAGCTCTAAAACTACCAGCCTGAATTCATTGTGGTTCAATACCCCGAGATAAAAGTAATTGTTTAGTTCAAACTCCGTATCAGGCGATGAGGAATCCGAACGGGGAAGGCTATTTTCCTGGCAGTGATTTGTTAATCTTGACTGAACAATGTTCTGCTTACCTGCGGCGAGCCACAAGATACTTCATAAACGATAGATTACACTGTCAATGAGATTACCCCTACACAAACCGTCAATCACATTTTTCAAGGCTTTTAGGTCATGTAACGAGGAGTTCGTTTAGCTCCTTGATCCCGAAGATCCACTTAGAAGAACAAAACCGCATGAACTAAGTGAAGTAAACATCAAAGCTAGTGACTCAATTACCAAAACAATAAGTTGTAATTTAACTTATATCTTAATAAAACGCATATTAATGTGTCATCTGCATATTGCAAGTTGTTATTACTTGTCACAAAAGAACTTGTCAATAAAACAAAGTCTTGAGAATGTACATTTAGCTAAACGTTGATGATTAAGATCAGTGGGATTTTCTGTGGTAATCACATTCCGATTTATTTAGTCCAAATGACACAACCAACACAATGAATACAACCCTTAGTCAATCCCACCTCTCTGTTGCGATCTGGTGGATTCATAGAACTGATTCAATCATTCAAAAAGGGAACAACTACTTAATACTTCGCTGTAATGGCATTGTGGAGAACCGAAGTAGGTACTTGAAAAGTTGTGCAAGTCCCGTAATCACTTGAAGTAGCTCTCTTCAGTGTTAGAGGTACGGCAGAATCTATATGCTCCTCTTTATATGACTTTCTTCAGTTCTTTGTTTCCAAGAATTGCCCAACTCCGAGCTAAGTATTAAACGATGAAAATATGGGAGAACGAATTAATTTCTTTCTGGAGATAATTGCTTTTTTTTTACAGGATTTCTTTCTTAAAAGGTTCTACCCCTTTTTTTCGGCGAGAATACGACAATTTTACGGGCGTCTGTCTCTAGAAACGAGAACTCAGATGCAAAACGTCGTAAAAGACCCACAGAAGTTGGACGCGGGGGCCTTAAGCGCTCAATAAACACGTTATAAAGGGCGGGAACGGGCCGTTAAAATTTATCCGAATTGAATATACCGAGAGAAACATAAGTCCCTTTCTGGTAGGCGTCGTTTGATGGAGTCAATAAACCACGGGGAGCTCGAGGTTGTAAAACAGGTCTCGGAGAAAAAGGATCGCACTGCTGAACTGAGTTAGGGGATGTGGTGGCTCGTCCTGGATGGAAAGTCCTCGGCCGTATTGTCGGGGACGATGGTCGTTACGTTATTTTATTAGTTCCTCATGCGAAGCCATCTGAGACGAGACACTGATAATTTCTGCTGGGTAGCACACAATTAGCGTGGGTTTCATGTAGTGGAGATTTTCCTCCAAAATCTGCATTTATGTAAACCTGAATTACGTAAAATGGGTACCTACTTACTAGCGCTAAAGCCGCCTTAGTGATTAGGTTTTGCAATAACCTTTTTTTCTGTAGGGTTAGCGAATCAACATTATTTATTGAACACATGTCATTTGTTGCACACTTATAAAAAAAGTTCACAATAATAAACCCCAGTGGAAGAATTTGCAGCGTTTTTTCTGTAGGGTTAGAGAATCGGCATTATTTATTGAATTGATGTAATTTATTGCACACTTATAAAAATAGTTCACAATAAAATCACGTACTTCAATTAGCTATAGTGATAACAATAATAAACAATAAATAGTCTTTCGAGTCATGTGAATCGGTCCAAATTTCGAACTCAGACAAAATGTAAGGTTCTTGTTTGAAGGATCTTGTATGGCATAATCATCACTAATCGTTGTGAATATATCATCATATAGCGATGACTTATTGGATCATCGTCTTTTGGTCTTCATGGGTTCTAATCAGTAGACAATCGTTAGCGGCGTTAGTGATTGTGTGAAGTTCCTGATGAATCAGGAACCAGTTCTTGATTCTGTGGTTCACATGAGTCCTTCACCAACCGACACCTTTTCAGTTTCCCATCTACCATATTCCAGTGTCCCCAGTTACTGGAGAGCAACTGGAGATATTTGTTGCTCAGAATTCACGATGAATCGGAATGGTGGCAACCTGAGCTATTAACTTCCATTCCTAGTGTTATGAGTACTTGGATAGTTGAATGAACGGACATTTGCCTCATGGAAAACTCCCGGAAAACAGGGATTATTTTTATTCTATGATGTTTAAACTAATTTTGTTCATCTGTTCCTTATGTATTTTGCCTACCAAAAATGTTTTATAGAGCCCCTTCACAAGATTTTACCATCATGGTAAATGAATCGCAAATGTCCTCTTCTCCCCAATCTTAATTTATGTGTTTTTCGCTAGCAGCTTGATTCGATATTGTCTACCCGAACTAGGTGAGGAGATCGGCGAGTTGGAGGGGTAAATATTGAGTAGGTACGTAGTGTCAAATGAAGTCACCATTCACTCTCCCATTTCCCATCCACTTTCACGACTGCTTTCAGAGAACTGCCAATCGTTCCCTTCATTTTGAAGAGTTCTGAACTGAACTGATCTGGTTGTGGTCATATCTTTCGGTTGAAAATCTTTCACGTCCCAAGGAAAGATAGTGCACAACAGTATCCGACACCGTCTTGACTGTACTTGATCAACCCTCTTTTCGTGCAGTTTGAAGCATGAATTAGATTTGAAGTTACTTTGTTGATAATGAGAAATATTTATAAAATTCATTTTCATTCGCAATCTTGAATTGACATATTCTATTGTGGATGTAAGATATTACTTTGGCGACAAGAGATGCCACAAACCAGTAGGCGGAAACGTTCGGGGTGTTGGAGATGAGGTCTCATGCATGGAGGACTTGCATGAAGAGGCAAGAAGGTGTCCCATAGCAAATATCCTGTGCACTATCTACCATATATTGAATTGTAATCGAAAATAGCGTGTTGGTTCGCATTCATTTTGCATTTCGGCCCTAAAAAGGCGTGTTGACCACACATATAAGGCCCTGGTGGAAGTTATTAATCACCAAACAATCAACTTCTACATGCAGTCACGACCGGATAGCATTCACGCTACAGAAATGAGAGAGGATATATAAATTCCCATGTCTATATCTACACTGGCATCCCTTAACTGACTGGCCAAACAATCGAAGGAGTCAGAAGCAAGGGGAACAAGTGTCATTCGACACTGACATAGATTGAAATTCTGACTACTAAAATTAAATCAACTCATTGTATAGGCCTACTAAATACTCCTCAGCTATTGTAATTGTATTTATAACTTAAGTAAAATAAATTAATCATAAACTAACCATGACTTGTGGCTATATTTGACTCACAAAACGTGAAGTTAAAGTCGCCTTGTATCCTCTATATTCTCAACAAATTCGATAAACTATTAAGAGCATTTCAACATTTCCTCATGAAATTCCTCTTTATAGCCTGGGGCTTCCGCATTCAACTCATTAACGAATCACTTCCCAGCACCTGAAGTCTACTCTCATTTCGTAATATCGCTTAAGTCTTCTCTCCGTGGACCACACACAAACTCACGACTCCCATCCGTCTAATCATAATCATCTTGTCAATTTCCTCCGGCTCATCATAGTCACATCTACTACCTTTTACAAAAACAAAGGTCTCTAATGACGGCCAGCCCAAACACTTCATTTGAACCAAATTCGACGTTTTGGGTGGTATCAAGTGAGAGCTCGCGTGCTTCCGGACTCAATCCGGTTTTTCTGTTTTGAAATTCAACTTGAAAGCTCTTGGCTCATAATTGCAAAGTTATACAATCTTACGTGAAGTATGCATGTGGAAGAATCAAACAAAAGAATTTAATCTTATGAAATAACGAGCGAGAAACCCCTGCTTTTCACGAAATATCGTCTATTCGGTTATTGGAAAAAAAAACCCGTAGTGTTTTTTCCAGTTGTTCAGATTTTCTCTCGCCAGTATACTGCCTGTGAGCAACCTTAACAACGAAAGTTCGGGAATCTAACAAATCGGTTCTGACTTACATTTAAAAATAAGTGCGAAACGATGAGATCCAATGCCTATCTTATTCAATACAAGTAATAACGAATATCCTAGAAGACGAAAAATCATCTAGGCTAAACTTATTCCACCAAAAGAACTGATTACATCACTAAAGCAAGTAAAATAGACACACTATGAGGTACCGTTTTTTAATTCAAAACTCTTTTCCGTCCTAAAAATGTTGAAAAGTTACATTTCCATAATTTTTGAGTGATTGCAATAGCTTCATTTTCAACGAAAATTTCCTAAAATTAATCAGCTTTATTGGTGGAAAAAGCTGACCATTCATCTCATTGGAGATAGTTTTCATCTGCCGATTAGAGGTTTCTTTAAACGGCCGTTTAGACCAATGCCTGTCATCCAATACCTTTCATATTGCACGTATTTGGAAAGCAAGACATTTTTGAATAAATCTAATAATTGATCAATTTATACGAATCGGCTGAATCATGCTCTATTTATTAGTGATTTTCCCTTGTATACGTGTGCTGACGACCGATCACTGTGCCTCAAGTTTTAATAGCAAGGGGAAGAAATTTTACAAATTTATTTTTCAGTATTTATCCGTCTATGAGAGGTGGGGAGGTGATGGAACATGACTCATCAAGAAAAGCAAGATTCTAATAATTGGTCATCTTCAGAGGAAAATTCCTCAAAATTACTAAAAAAACACCCCTTAGGAATTTTTATATGTTGTTAACTATTTACCATTGATTGACAAAAATCCTACCTCAAGTTGAGCAGAGGAGCGCAACATTTCTAAGCGTCATTTTTATGTTTTCATGCAAGATTGTTACCAACCAGGAGTTGTTCGAAAAGTGGAACCCGAATTGTTAGGTTTGGACTTTTTTGTGATATTCCTAGTCAGCTAGAGGAAGTGAAACTTTATCGGTCGCATCAATTTTTTCAGTTGTCTTCGTGAATCTTTATAGTTCTGATAAACCTGTCGTGTTACATGTTTTTCAAGGATATCCAACATCCTGGCCCATGAACTGATATAAAAAAACTAACTCATTATTTAGAGCTTGGGTGTCTTCTTTCACCAATGTGTAACTACTCCAATTCACCAGAACTCTAAAGTAACCGATCATTTGCTCAGTTCCCTTCTTTTATTTGAAAAACCGCTATTCGTTTTTTATTAGTTGTTCGTTGATAACTCAGTAAGACTTCCTTTGCGTTCATGGGGGATTTGTAATCAGCGTCAAATTTCCTAGAAGAATTCGTCGTCATACAATTTTTGTCCAAAAATTTCATATGATCAAAGTACTGTGTCGACGCCGGCGGGAACAATGTAAAGGCAAAAAAACCGCAGGACAGACATTAGGAACCGAATTATACTATGCAAATCGCTTCGTGGAGGGCCCGGCGGCAAGATGAGAAAAAATTCGGTTCCACCACAAGGATTCCGAGAGGGGAACAAATGATTATTCGATGAGACATTGTATCGAGATTAATTACTCCGGCTGAACTGATTTCTTTATCTTGTTTCGACTCACCGAGTTCTTCGCTACCGGGGGTCTATAGTTTCAGGTCGGCTCTTCCAGAAAATGTAAATCCGACGGTTTTTAAGGACCTCCGCCGAGGGAGGTCTTACTGAAGTTTTTGGACTTTGAGGGAATTTTTTTATTCGCGCACGACGCTCGTAAACTCGAGCTCGAATTGATGTTCTAATCTGAAGGAACCGGCTGAAGCCCGAACAGAAAAGTTGAGACGTCACGGGATGAAAGGGGTGAAGGGGCATAAATATTAATCGTTCCGTCGTCTAGCGCCCTCCCACCACGGATGAAGATATATCGGAATAATCTTTTCCCTTTTTTTGTCCGGAGCGACTTTTGACGTCCCGTAAATAACGTGAAAACATTAGGATTTCCGCTGATGCGGAACATGCGCCTCGAGTGTTTTTCAGGCTCGGTGGAAAGAAAAAAATTGAGCGGGTAGGGGCAACAAAAAAACTGCTCGAGATCAACAAGTTCTTGGCGTAATGATCTGTCGTTTGGATGCTATTAGACGGTCGTGCCTTCTACTCACATGGGAGTCTTCCATATGTGATCGCGAGGGAGGGCTGCGATCAGGATCATCTAGAGACAGGGGATGGTGCAGCGTCTTGAGCGCTGCCCGTCGGGTTAGAATTACACTAGGCAACCACCAACGGGCGAGTGCGCATGCTCCGGGCTCCGTTCGATGGATTTCTCTATAATCGAAAGTAGTCATCGTTCTATCCCTATCGTATAAATCATGTCTAATATCGAACGCACAGAGTAAGAGAACCTTTATCGAAGTGATAATACTCGGCAAATCAAGTGACAGTGACGGTCGTAGTAATTCAGATTGCGCTTCAAAAACGTCCTTCTCCTGGACATGAAACTTTCATAAGGTAAAACTTATTCATTAAAGCTATTTAGTCTGCAACAATGACGGAAAGAACTTCAAAAGGAACTTTTACCTCAAGTTTAGGAGAGGAAAACATGAAAAGCAGGGGGATTTGAATTTTAAAAAGGGTAATTTATTTAACCTAGGCACCTGTAGATAATCAAAAACATTTGGTAACTACATACCAGGAAATTCATATTGACAAACTCACCTACGACCCCTTGGATTACAAAATTCAGTATTCTCACTACTTATCATGTTATCCTTCTTCACTCTTCTTTACTCTTAATTCTTCTCACTAATTATAGGAGAAAAAAAATATATATATAAATAGGTCGGGAGTCGATTTTACGACTAATTTACAATATTTGTCCGATATATATTCGATCGAACCTCCTTTAGTTACTTGAAAGGCTTGTTTCATGATTTCGACTTTTCCTCCCTGAAACGCCCCTAACATCCTCAATTTTCACATTGAAATAACATTTCAATTGTAAATTGAAATCTGGTTACATCGTTGGAAAGAGAACTTAATAATATTCAGGAACGTTCTGCACTCTATACTCTTCTAGCTGTGAAGAAACGGTGTGAGATATTGATATAAAATAAGGTGGAAGAAGTGTTAACCTAGAAACAAGGAGGAGGCGTCGATGAGCATCGATCGTCATGTAAGTATCGAACGAAGCGACGCGAAAGATTCGATTTTCCACGAGTAGGTGGTGTGATTCTATCCCTCTGGGCAGCGCTAGGACGGTGCACCATCCCTTGTCTCTAGGTGGTCCTGCTTCTATCTCTATGGTGGCTCTACTTTCAACTCAGTCAATACCACATCTAAAACCAATTCTGCTGATTTAATCAACGTGCGAGAGCTCCGTTGTCATCTGTTGGTCTAATGTCTCATTCACTATTGGGAAAAGTCCTGAAACAAAAAGGAAAGTTAAAGGGTAAAAGAGCCCCAGTTCAACAAGTATTTTTTTGTCAAGTCTTTAATGGTTTGTTGTCGGTCGTCTTGAAAAGGTGAGTTTATCCCCATGTGCGGTATGAAAAGAAGGCTCCAGAAGGGGAAGGGTTGGTTTTTTGAGCTCTCACTGCTCCCTCCAAGGTCCCTCGTCGTGGGGGTGTGATACGGAAAATATGGGGATCGAAATGAATTACGTGCAAACACCCGTAAACCTGTCCTTTTGTTTCCTTGGAATGGGGCAAAAAAAATACCCTTACAGCTCCCTTCGGAGCGCATTGCCCCTTTTTTGATATCGACCCATGCAAATATATAAAGTACAGCGTCGGTGTCACTTGGATTCGAATCTTTTGCTTGATCAAAACTTGAAAATCTATTTTATTATTCGTCCAACCATTCGTGCATCATTGTTGGTAATATTAAAATTTCATTTTGTTCCAGGTAATACTTCGTTTGGCAAGAAAAATATCACCGTATCCAGTGAGTACCGTAGACGTAATATCCTACATTTCCCACTATTCTCGCAAAAAGTTTCCATATGAACAAATGATTTCCTCAAATCACCAGATTATTTCTTATGGTATCTACCTACATTTACACTGTCGAATAAGGACATAACTGATTCAAAAAGTTTCTCAAATCTCTTCATTCATCACCTTCGCTGTGTTGAAGTAATTGTCCACGTTTTGGTGTAAAACTCCAGTTGCTTCCAGGAACCACCTCAGCTATTCAAACAATACACATTATCCGTAATGCTCCCCAAACTTCTATTTTGTTGATTTACTAAGCTTTTGTCTAATTATCACGCAACCATCGAAATCACCAAAAACTCCATGATAAATGAAAATACTGAGTGGCATCAAAGGAGGAACAGCGATACAGTGGATACCTTGACACGTATCATTTTAACACCGCGGTAAAGCTGATGATCAGGCAACATGAGCTTGTTTACGTCTTTCCATGAATGATATTTTTCAAACGTATTCCATTCGGAGACTACTAATGTATAAGTTGCTTGAAAACACTTTCAGGGGTGGGATTTGAGCCCGACTATTGAATCCTGTTGGTGTACTGTACTTTCCAGAGAGTTTTCCATTCAAAAATTAACTTGACAAATTGAAGAGGCTCAGCTTCCTATTGAGTGGTGTGAGGCCGTTGAAATTGTTTACCTTGAGACTTGATTTCATTGTGGTTTGCACCCCAAAACGTTCAAAACTGCAAGGGGTGAGTGCAACAGATTCGAAAATTATGTAAGGTACCGTTTCGTCAGCCTCCTCAAATAGTCTGCACAGGGTTGAATGTTGTGCGACCCTCTTGCAATGCAAA
This sequence comes from Creontiades dilutus, assembly GCA_031894815.1. Taxonomy (NCBI): domain Eukaryota; kingdom Metazoa; phylum Arthropoda; class Insecta; order Hemiptera; family Miridae; genus Creontiades; species Creontiades dilutus. Next base: position 2,601,008 of record JAVIWC010004007.1, read on the forward strand.
TGAAATCGTAGGGGCTCAAAACCGGTTAAGAGCCCGCCCATTGTATTTAGTTGTCCCTTACTACCTCTTCTGCAATTTTGGAGTTTGGTTGAGCCACCGTTAGTTTACCATGGACATTCCCTTCAATATTGAACCTTCTTCTTGCGCTTTATTGGTCTTTCTGAAAGTTTTCCGAAGACCAACTGCTGGCTCAGGCCCTACTAATCAAATCGGGAGCCCTTTCTTGCAAGCTCATCTACCTTTTCGTTACGAGCTATGCCTCTATGCCTTGGCACCCACTCCAGAGAAACCCGATTATGTTTGGCTAGGTTTTGGGTGCAGCAACACACCAGTCGGGATGCAATGGTTAGAGCCGTTTGTGGTTTCGTCAACGCTTGACTGTCAAAGGGGATGTGGAAGTCGACGTGCCCTCTCCTAAGTTTCCGTAAGAATATCCAAGCTTTCTGAAACTAATTATTCACTTATTATTCGCTTTTTTTTGTAACTAATGAGAAAATGGTTAGAGGACTGCGAGCTCACATCATTGGAAAAACAAATTTTTCATTACTCAGTGACTGCTAAGTGGTGCTTGGTGTTGTGCGATAATCCAAGGAATACATACCGTGGCTCACTCAGCAGGTCTGAATTTTAAAAACTGATTCGTTCGAAAACAGAACACGAAACTTTCAACATAACGTCCGATTCGCGGAGGTGGATGCTTTTGGTTTATTACAAATCTGAAAATTTCATGGTTTACTGCTCTGTGACGTCCATCGATTGTCATTGTAAAAGACGAAGGGCGCATTTTGACTAACATATCCAGGTCACAAACTGGTGCCAACATTTGCGTTTTTTGGTTTAAGTGTGCCTTTTTCGAAAATCTGCTGCTCTGTCAGTTCTGATATGTATGAAACGCTGATAATATATGTAAATAATTGTAAAAGACGTAGAGCGCATAATTTGAATTAAACCCTCACAGAATTAAGAATTTTATTTCGAAAATGATCAACTGATCAATCCAGTATTTTGGTTAGAACAGATTTACGTGCTACCGTGCATATCTCTAGAATAATTCAATAATCGCTCTATCCTGTGAAACAGCTCTCCTAGTAGAAATTCACATGGGCAATGCTTTTTTGTTGAAATTTTAATGCTCTGTACATACCTATTGAACCTATTAAAAGTGTACGCCAATAATAAAGAAAAAACGTAAATATTTTTAAATAGCTGTTTAGCACTGTTGAGTGAATCTGGATTTTCCTATCAGAGTTACAATATCTTTCCAAGAAGGATTTTATCAGAACCATCTCCAGCTGCGATACTCTCAACTACACAAGTGGCGCGGAATGAAACGAGTCCAGTTTTTCGAACTACTTCAGAAGAAGAATTGGCACATTCAACCCCATCAGTCTTCCCAAGCCCTTCGCCCCGTTGAAAGATAAAGGATAAGAAAAAAGGGGCTAAGACGAGGAAGGATGCCGGCAAAGTCAAGCCATCTTTTTCGTAATTAAAACTTTGAAAAATAGGGGCAGTTTAATTAGAAGGAAGATCGTCCCGTGTATTTGTCTTTTGAAATATGCCTATTATCTTCTTTTCAATCTAAGACCTCTTTCCTGCTCGCCCTTTGGAGGCATTTATTCTTTTTCGAGTTGAGTTGGCGCAATTCACAGAGTTCAATTCGCCCCTTTAGAAGAGCACTTAAGAGACAACGGAGGAGAAAATTTCAACCGGAGGGTCTTATGGTAATTGAATATAATTATTATAGCTACATTCTTGGATTCCAGGGCGTTTAGAAGTGTCTGTAGCATACAGTCGTGTTTCCATGATGTACTTGTCAGCTCATTAAGGTGCAATACTAATGATCCGTTTTTGTGACAGATTCAATATGAAAATCAACCCTCATCATCTTGCTACTATTGGACACATCATATATTCCCCCTACAGATTCCTTCTGATTTCGCCCGCTGTCAAATTTCGAGACGTTGAGTGAACTTGGTGACGTTTCAACTAGTCCAATTTAAACTTTAAGAGCTAGGTAACACCTGGATAGAATCTGAGCTTGAATATTAGCAGACACTCGATTTAGCTTCTGGCAATAATTCTCATCCTGATTTTCAGGATTCTTATTTTGTCCGATTCCAATGTCAGTCTAATTGTGCATCAAACCTCGCTTTTGCTGAAAGAAGTAACAAAATCCTTCCTATGCTCCATTCGCGTCCATTTTCGACCAATTCATGTCAGTCTCATTTTCTTTGTTTGAGAATGACAAAAAAACTGGTTTTTAGAGTTTAAAGTATTTCAGAATATTTAATTTTCTTTTCGTAAGGGATGACTCCTGATTTTATTGATTTTTCTTCTTTTCTTTCGATTTTTATTCTTGAAAATATCTACTCAAAACCCGAAAAATGCATTAATTTTCTAACTATAAAATCAATTTTCATCGTCCATTTTTGTCAACCTCTGTTGCACACCTGTTCGTTTGAAAAAACCCAGAAGAACGGGATTCTTGCGTGTTCTTACGAAAAAGGACGAACGACCGTGGCTTAACATCCGAATCGCATGTTTGGATCGTTCGTGGATTTGTGGACGAATAAGGACGAACTAAGTTCGCAGCTTTCCGCTTCCAGTGGACCAGAGGCCCAAGATGGGAATGAAACAGGACTCCGCTGAAACCTTCAAACATCCAGAGCCCAGATTGTGAAATACTCGGTAGAACACCAAACGGATCGTATCGTTAACTCCGAGCGAAAGTTTGTCGTTAATTGGCGCATTATAAACTTCGCTAAAACTCCTCACCGAGCACGTGGGGCAAACTTATGACAACGATGGGGAAAGGTGGGCGAAAGGCGACGCAGCTCCGCTCGAGATGGGCCACTAAGGTTAACGAACCAACTTTTCGGTCCTAAACGGGGCTTATCGGAGAGCGATGTGTCTCGGATCTCAAACAAACTTGTTTAATGGGTTTCTTATCCGCCTGATAGTGGGAATTTTTCGAATATCACTGACCCGGAATCAGGCAAACATCGGCGGCACGTTTGTTGATCATCTCCCAGCTAGACGCGTCTTTGTGCTTTTTACGATTATCCTCAGGAAATCCAGATTGAAATGCTCCTCAGAATGATCGTAAAATCGAAATTTCCTAAACTATCGTATTTTATGCACCTTTGCCAAATGTTCTCTGAAATATGAGTTTTCGCGAGCACATAATGAAATTGGCAATCAAAAATTCTATGGGGATAAAACTTGTTTTTAATAAATTCAGCTGTTCAAATGAGGATTTTTGAATTCTAGAACGTTTTGAAAACTTCAATTATTTGCTAAATTTCAATAAAATTTAAATACAGTTTTTAGCCTGGATTTGTGCATCAAGTTTCGAATATTACACTCATAGTTGATGTTAGAATTGCATTCTGCTGATAATTCTTCTCTTATGCCTTTTCTTTAGTAAGTTCTTTGAATGTTTACCACTTTACTGCACTTGGGCATAGCTGCCCAACGAGTTCATTTTTTCTCTCGGAATTCTTGATTTTTTGGCGAAAGAACCTACTTATAGGTTCATCTCTCAACTCATCTCTTCGTTATAAAGAACGAAGTTTTTATAATAATCCTGAGAAGAATGGACGCTTACCTACTCATATATATTGATTGCATTGTAAAACTCATGGAGCCTCTTGAATAACTCCATTTTCTTTGTACTCGTAAATTCCCTGAAACGCGACAGTTTTTCTGTTAGTCCTACGACTTGTTAGTTACGAATGATCCTGTGCGAAAACATTTTTTATTTCAAATTTTGTGATTACACATCGTCAGTAGGTATGATATGTCAGTAACTGTTGGTGTGTGGTCTCTAGTTTTAACGTTGAAATCTGTCTATTCAAGTGACGGGTGATTGCAAAGTCACTCGGATGCGAAACTCGACCCGTTTTAGCCCCCGTTTCACACCATTGGCGATTAGCCCTTGGGTGGTCTGTGGATTGCTGATTGTGGGGGAGTGGTCACACGTGGTACTTTCCCTGTTCCACCACACGTGGACGGAATAGAGGTAAATCACGTGTCAAATAAGGGACACGTGTAAGAATCCCCGTATCTCGTTAACGTCTTTCTCATTTTCCTCGAGCTTTCGGTCTCCGTGTCCCCGCCCTCTGGGTGTCTTCCAGACCACCAGCTCAACCTCTCACTCATCGGTCGGTCTCACTTTTTTTTTCTTTCTTTATTGGAGTTTCGTATTTGAGGAGCTTCCGACATCATGCGGGTGTCTGAGGGTAATATGTCGAAAAAGTCGTGTTCTACAGACCGTGGAACCAGCTGTGTGTCACTCAGTGATGTTTGACTAATGAACGAATGGGCGATAAGTTTCCTACTTCACGAACATGACAAACGGCCATCAATAAAGTACTGCAGTGCACCACAAATCAAATGATCACTAGTAATGGTGAAGTTGAAGAGTTGAAGCACATTCAATCAATGGCGTTGTGCGAAATCCATTTGCCTGACGATCTCTCCACAAACAGTTGAACTCCGATCAAAGTGTTGGTGAAAGCGGCCCTAAGAAGTCTCTATTAATCGATTCGATGGATTGAAGGGATAACGAAGATAGACGTCGAGGGCTTGGACTGTAGGTGCCGCGTATCGTCCGAAGGGGGGCAGGTAGGTCACGTGACGTCACGTCTCCATCGCGCTCGATCCTGTCATTGTTATTTGCCTCCCATCGACAAGTCATTCCCCCGAATGGATTCTACTGTGAGTCCATTGAATGAAATCTCCTCCAGACGTTTTTCACCGCCATTCAAAGCTATCTTCATCCTCACAGGAAGATCTCTTCCCTCTTCCTTTATTTATTTTTTTTTCTTTAAAAGGATACGGTTATTCGATGACTCACGTCACTGGACGTGCCTTCCTTCCTTGCACGTGATCGACTGTCACTTTAATCACGTGTAAAGTGAGTTTCATAATCAGAACAATTTCTTTAGATTCTAGTCATTTTGAGTGTCACACTCTTAGCACTAAATTACAGTACGTCAACCACGCTGGCAGAGATCAAACGAATTTCAATTGCCCAAATGATGTAAACCAAATACAATGTTTTTCGTTCCAAGGGTAAAACCCGTAATTTTTAGTCTTACCGGAGCTTGGCCCTTATATTTCAGCCTTTGCCGGCAATAAGTGGCTAGGCCATCCCTAGCAATTGCCACACTTGCTGTGAAATTTGCTGCTATAGGCGCATTATTGGGTGACAGGTGTCACGGAACTTGATGATAGATAATAACTAATCCTTAATCATAATTTTTCTACTATTTGTATTCGCAGGAGTTGTAGCCAAACATTAAATGAACGATCAAAATCGATGAATACCACCTTATTGTCATCAAATCTGTAACTACAGCAATAATTTTTATTGCTACTGTATTTCACCTTTCAAATTTCTTATTGTATCAAAAACAACCATTTACAAGGAGGTTGACCTAGGTTCGTAAGCAAAGATTTTGACGCAACTAGTTTGTACTAGTATACATCACATAGCTTTCTTCAGTCAGTTACACTTACGAAACTTTAAAACTCATGCCTCAGTGATGCTTCTAGATTTTAAAGAACTCCAGTTTATTTAATTTTTTTTTTCTCTTTCACTTGGAACTATCATGAAGACATGGCTGTAGAAGCTTTTATTATGAAAGCCGTTTTAATTTCATTTGATTCAACTTGAGATAAAACCACCTTTACGGGCGAACCGGACTTTACAGCCTTACGACTTCTTTGTAAAATATATAATGACATTTACATCAGCTGAGGGTACCTAATCGTCTAAGAGAGTTCCTCCATCATTGGTTTTAATTTAATCAAGTATCGTAGGAACGGAGCGTGTAAGGACATATCTCAGTTGCTGCTGCTGGTATCATTACTATTGTAGGTGTCAAATGCTAGGCATAATCGACAAATGGGAGAAAAACATTCGCGCCAATGATGTGTGGCAATGAGCTATCGCTCTAATGCAATGACACGTTGAGTTCATGAGTCAATGAATACTCACATCTCTGGTAAGACATATGCATATGTTACACCAGAGATGTGAGTATTCATAATAATAAATATCAATATGAATGAAATTCATAAATCAGAAAACATGAATGAAGATACGAATATGAAAATAAGATATGAACAAGAATACCAATTCGGATATGAATACGCTTACGAAAAAAAATGAAGAAATGTTTACTTTTTCAGCAAATTTCACGAAAGGAATAGAAATGAAGAAATGTTTACTTTTTACATGTTTTATCGTTGAACTTCACGATTTTACAATAAACTTTAATGAAATTCATGTTTATAGACCTAAATTATAGTGCATTTTTATTTTAGCAAATTTTCCCAAAAAGAATAATTTTTTTATATTTTCCTACAGTCCACGTTTTCTTATAAACTTTTTCACAATTCACATCGTTTTTCTATATCTCATACAACTTGTCTATTTTATCAATTGAACTTTTTCATTACAAATTTTAGTAAAATTCAAACTTTTAAAGTACTTACCTGCATTCAATTAAATGTTACCTTTTGGTTTTTGATTTCCAGTAATGAGTCTTTATGTATCGTTCAGAAATTAAAAAAAAAAAAAAAATAATTGTGAGGAAATTCACAAAAAGCATGAATTTCGTAAAAATTTACCGAAGACATGAATTTCACTATAATTCTGGTTATAAAACTTGAATTTAAGTCAAATTTATCATGAAATGGGAATATTCAAATTACATTTACAACGTAAAGTAAATTTTAATCAAGTTCACGAAAAAAAAGTGATTTTTCTGTGGAATTCACTAAGAAAATGTGATTTCTTTACTTATCTGCATTCTTATTCATTCCCATATTCATACTCACATTCATATCCATATTTGTATTCTTATTCATATTCATATCCGTATTTGTATTCTAATTCATTCTTGTCCTTGTTCCTTCGGCGCTCGATCATGATTGGTGAAGGCTTAGGAAGGTTTGTTATCAGACCGGAGGGAGAGCCCTGAAGGCTGGAGCGCGATCTCCGAACTATTTCCTGCTCCGAGTTATTCTTCAGAGAATGTGACTGCGAGCCAGTATGTAACCCCCTCCCCATCCATACTGTATCCATCTCACTTAACCTCTTTTGCTGACCCGACTATAGTTCAATTCAGAATAATATCCCCCACGTACGTCTCCCAAACTTTACGTTCACCATGGAAGCTCCGTCGTCCGTATTAGTAGGTCATAGCTATCACGGCCAGTTCCCTACTTCACGACTAATGCTCCTTTAATGGCGGTCTGATTCCGGCGGTCTGCCCTCTCATCTGGTCGTCCCGGAACAAGACTCCCTGATAGCCTGATAAAGTCATTGTGGTAGTAAACCGCTCCGAGTTTACAGTCATCCGACTGATTGGTAGTTGAGAGCTCCACCTCCACCCCCCTCAGGCCACTTAATTACTACAATAACGGACTTTAGTACCGACGGACTCGCAGCTTACCAACCCTCCACCTCGGTTAAGTGAAGATGCTATTAGCTCGAAAGTGCAATTAAATATCGATCTTAATATCGAACATGAGGCTGTATACGCTGCCATTAGTTTATTCCATGATCTATAACCCCGGACCGTGATTTTAACACTTTTCCTTCTGAGACCAGATTCGGAGAATTGAAATCTAGGCGATACTTCCGGCAATCTCACGAAAATCCACCTATTTGGTTTGGTTTATTTTCAATAATGAACCTTTTTTCTTTCGACCAAGAACACTAAATGTTTACCCCTTCTCAAAAGTTGTAGCTTACATTTCTATGTACGTCGATGTCAAAATGGACAAAAAAACGCGGCCTAGCTCTGAATCTCAGCTCTCCTGGTCGACCGCCTAACTAACCGACTGTCATTCCCTGAAGATGAGGTTTTTCAAACAAATGATTGTACATCAACCCCAGTGGTCTCATTCTATTCACGAAACTAACTTCTAACTTAATCCAACAAAAAACTGCCATCTTACATCGAAAGTATTTGAGATTTCTTTATTTTCATTTAATCAATTTTTTGAAAGAATAATTCTTAAATGTAATTTCTTATCGTTGATTAATCAAAATGCCGAGATTAATGAAACATCCTGGATTGACGTTGGGTTTTGAGCCCAATTTTGTAAATTTTCGCCGAAAAAGGTCGTACGGCAATCGGCGTACGGACGGATTTTTAAAAATTCTATTTTTGAAATCTACACATCTCGAAACTTTTGAGTTGAGGATAATTTTTCTCGTCCAAATGGTAGACACTAAGGTTTATTATTGAAAAATGATCATTCCTGTCGTCGTAAGCCCAAAAACCTAACATTTGCATATAACTTCCTACCTTGATCTGTCAAATAAGCTAGAGAATAATATTTAACAAATCGATCAAAACATCGAAATCTCAAAAACTGTGGATGTTTTGGTTTGATTCAGATAAAATTCGTTCCATGGATTGCGTGAGCCCACTGCTATACTATTATTCGCTCGTTAACTAATCTCAAATCCGTCTTTGAACCTGTTGCAAAATTGATGGTACACGAAAATACTAGTCATATCGCCGTCTCCGATTGAGTTTTTCATAACTTACCTATTTGCATATTTTGACAACAAATGAAGCTTTGATAGGTGTTTTATTTTATCTAGTTGAATTTCAGTTTTTTTACTCGTGGTTTTCTATGACGTAGGTACCTATCTATATACAGCATGTGGAACCGTTGTTGGTATTCCGAAATCAGGTTTTGTAAGATTCCAGCAATGCTAGGATGCTAGGAAGCATTGTTTTTGGTTCTATAGTTCAGTTTTGGTTGTCCAGTGTTCTACAAAGGAGGATTATTTAATACAGACCTCTAAGTAACAATTTGTAGCGTTTTAATTTTGGATGCCCTCCTCTATGATGGGCTTTTGATTGCCAGTAGTGCATATTCTATGTACGTATACATTCATTTTATCCAATAAAACGTTCGAGTATCGATCATCCTGTATGGCAACGCGGATACACAGAAAATAGTATCCATTTATCATGTCCTTAGATTTATATCTAGACAGCTCAAAAGAATAAACTCACGTTCTCCCCTTTGCTCAGTAAATCTTGTCGCCCGTCTCGTATATATAATACGAAATGCAGCTGTATGGGCTTTGAACCCCTCATGCTTTATTATCTACATTTGTAGCGAAAATATACGATGAGTGTGAATAATGATGAATAGGACCTAAGGAGATCTACCAATCTCTCGAAGTCCACTGAAAGTCAAATTGTTGCCTTTTGCTTGCAAATGTAATATGAGATTCATTTGTTTTGACTAATCCGGATCTTATAACATGAGGATTACAGATTTTGTCAAACTCAAATTCAAAACGGAAGATATTTGTTGTGAGGGAGGACGCAAGGCCTCAAGATTTTTAAAGCTGGATCGTTAACGAATTTTGATTCTGAATTATATTTTCGCGCGAAATGAAATTGCTGCTCTTCAAGTAGATACTTTCAATCAACAGGTGATGTCCATTTCTTGACTGATTGGTAACTGCTGTAGGAACGTTTTTGAATCATCTTCGATAGTACTAAATGTGTTTCTTGGTCAACACTTAAATAATAGTAATAAATACCCCTGATATTATACCCCTTCAAAATTTGTTGGATTACTTTTCAAGATTTGTAGATTCCGAATTCCATTGCAAAAATTCCCTTCCGTCGTCCTTTCGGAGCTACGTAACTAAACTCTTGGAGAAAAATTTAAGACTTGGGCTTAAAAAACATTCTTTGACCGGAATGTACCAGTGATCCTTCCGTACCCGAAGGGATAAAATTCAGGGGTGTTTAACAACTCCGAGAAACAAAACAATTTTGGTTATCTTTTTCGGGCAAGTGTTTCATACAGCTGATCATCCGGGTTGGGACCATGAAGGTTGCAGATCATCCTTTCGATGTTCAAGAGAGAATCTCTTTAAGGACTATCATAATTAATTAGCGTAATTGCAGATTTCCTCTAAACCTCTCACTCAATTGTAATGACCAACATATTTTTAAAATTGCATTTGTAACTCTGTAATGCAGTTCTATGTTGTGTTACTTCCATTCATGTTCTTTCGAGAGTCCCTTAAATTGTACATTCTTCAGGTTAATTATGCGTGCACAGTAAGTTTTGCTTGTTATAATTTCATTTATTAGCTTTTAGTAAGTGGGTACCATAGTTTTAGTTGGATAAATTATCATAAACTTCGATCAATAGTTATCTGCAGATCATTGATCTGCACTTAAGTTCTTTCAAAGGGGAAAATAGGCAATCACCCTCTTCTGTTCGGCATTGAGTCCACACGGATGTAGATAGTCTTGTTTCTACAGGTTTAAATCAATTTGGGTCAAAAAATCTGATGACTGATAATTGGTATAGTCTGAACGATTTCTACTTCGTTTTCGTGGTTGTTTCGAAGATTAACAAAATAGTAGTGCCCCGACGTCGACGACCCAAAAAAAACTACGTTGAAAATTGACGATGAGGTTTCCAAGGCGGGAGCGAAAAGCGTTAATGAATGAACAAAAGAGCCATTATAACTGCAAAGAAAGGGACGTCAAAGGGCGCGGAGTGTTTGAGGAAAGGGCGGTGATGTAACGAGCACCCTCCCCTCCCTTCATCTTACATCGTCATACAGCTGCTTCTTCAAAGGGCTTTGTTATTGTAGAGGCTGGACTGAGAAGGGCACCAGACGTTGAGCCCTTTTCTGCGATGTTTGTGGGTCGATTGTTCTGATCACCGTTTTGCTGGTTGTAAGTGACATATTAAATGATTTTTTTAAATTTGTTACGGTCCGCTCGTGACATCATACAGGGCACACAGCACCAGGGACACATCTGGTCACCTCGAACTGCGAACCGAAAGGTAAGAAGAAAGGAAGTTGGCAGCAGATCAGTCATTCTTCTCGGGGGAATCGGCAGTTGGGCCGTCATCCAAGTCAACTGTTACTCTATTATTGTTACAACATTCTCTGGATGTGTAACTTGCAACGCGTTCGGTCCGCTAATAGAATGCTGGTCCCGAAAGCTGTCTGTCTCAATGATTCGAGAGACCGTTTGAAACACCGTCCGGTGATTGGTTTGGAATTGTCGGCCTTTTCCCTAAGACGTCGTTTTCAATTGTCGGACTTCATCGATTGAATTCGAAAATAGGATCTGCAGCCCAGAGAACGAACGGGTCCTCGGGGATACAGGGAACATTCTTTTAGGGATTCCAAGATTTGGTGCCGAACTAGCTGCCATTGGACTAAGGGAATCTCTCTGGGTCGTTACATCCACCATTATCACATCCATCTTATTTCATTATTTGAGTAGGCGATCAATTGTTTGAAGTATACATACTATAAATTCGTATGATAGTGATTAACGCCATGAATTGTCTACGGTGGGGTGATTTGACAGTTTAATGGTTGCCCATTTATACAATTAGTTCAATATTCCATGGGCCCTATCTAAATTTTAGGACGGCAGGAAACGAAATTAGCCACAAGGGTCTTTCAGCTGATCACTGTGTTCCTACCAAGCAATTGACTTGATAACACAAATTTATTATTGGAAATAATTAACCGAAATATTTTATTATCAACGTTATTTCTATTCATTTCCTAACAAAATCTTCCTAGGTGTGGCCATCCTCATATTGATTAAGCAGAAAACCTTTAATCAGCAGGTAGTACAAGTCATTTCAAACTTCTTGGATTACCGGTCCTGGAGTTTCTTGAATGCTCAAAACTGCGCATAATCTTCTATCATTGTTTCTATCATGCAATCATTCAATTTCGTTTCAATTTCCAGTGAAGTTTGAACTATCTAAAGTGAGTTCGTCTAATACCTTTAACTAGCTAGTGACCATTCTTTAGGTCTCATTTAGGCCTTTGCAAACGGTAATTTTACAAGGTTCGATCAACACTACAACCCCATCACCTTTAGGATGAATGTTCCCTTTATCGTAGCGTAAATGATTGGTTTGGAACATCAGTTCGTTCCGCTAGTTACACCGCGCCTCTCAGGAACTTCTTTTGATTAGGATGATCCCCGTTCGGGGTGAATCGGTCTCACCACTTTATTCCACATTACGATGAAAAGTGGGGCCGAGATTGATGATCGGAAGATGATCAGAAGATGATCGACCCTTCCCAACGGTTCTTGCCCAAGCCGAATCATTGTCATTTCCTGTTCGGGAACTGTCTTTAAAAAAAGCCCTCAGCCGCCTCTGCCGAAACGACTTTTTAGGGACGCTGGTCGCCGGGTAGATAATACTAGAAATCGGGTATCCGAGATAACCGTGATCTGGAGGCTTTCTCCGAAGGGTGATTTCTTTCAGTGATTTCCAGGGCTCTCACTCTATCATTATAGAGGGCGATCGGATCAGCTTCATCGCGTGCTGTGATGGTTGAGATAATCCATCGAACTCTGTCAGGCCCGAGTGAGAGGAAGGCAACTTCAAGTTCAAGTTTTCAAGTCCACGAACAGATGTTGATGTCAACACACGCCCACCCGACACCCACAGACACCCGATGTTCATAGCAAAACATCACCAACAGAACAACTTATGAACATAGTTTACTAAGTTCCCGAGTGGTAAATGGTGGTTGTAGAGAGATCATTGTTGAAGAAAGTGTCAATCCATTCGGTGCCGTTTTTCCATTCACAATATATCGTTCACTATGATATGAAGATTCATGATATGGAGACACAATTTATTTACTCACTGCCGACTTCGCTAGTTTGCGCATTTCAAAATTGTGGGAAGTTAATCAAATCGGAAGAAAAGATCGCTTACAGAAATGGTAAAAATATTTATTGACAACATCGGATTTTGTTATTTCAATATTTAATATGGTATTTCAACATCGTCCCTAACCGATATAATTGACACAATGTGTGTTACATTTCTTATCCCATATTTCCGTATATTACCTTCCATTATGAATTTTTGTAATCGACTTAAAAGAAAATTAACTCACCTGTAAATTTGTTAGTTTACGTTTTGAGAAGCTTAGTAATCAAAAACCGAACGAACAAATGTTTGTCTGTTTGCTACCGGTGTTTTTAAGATACTAAAGAGAATTATTTTTGATCATAGATGGGGTTTTTATGTATAGGAAACATCTGTAATAAGAAAAGTATTTCCGTGTTTGTTAGGGATATTTATCTCTTCTGAAATTTTTTTAGAATTTAATGGAATGAGGCACCCGGAGCACATCCGTTCGAATAATAATATATTTATTGGATAGATTTTGTAGTAGCTAATGTTTTCAAACCTTTTCCTTTGATATATATGGAATAATGAACTTGAAACCCCTTTTTGTGAATTTATTATTGCTTAAAAATCCATAAGAACCCTCTGTATTCATTCTTTAGGGTATATTTGTGTTCATAATTGGCTCGTAATGTTCTTGTTCTTTGCAATTTCCTGCTAAAGAAGGTTCTCTCAGTTTCGCAGGGAAGGGGTGCTCAGGGTTGGTAAGATGGGTTTTTATGGGAACCGGGATGGGGTTTTAATTCGCGGAAGAAGGTACAGGCAGGGAAGAAGGTCAATGACTTCAATTTTATATTCACCTACATTCACCTTCCCTGGTGATCCCGTGTTTCAAATTCAACGTTCTAATCAATAATTTTTTTCTTATTGCTCTCAATATTCTTATAAATTCCGCTCTTTCTCCAATCCAATCTTAATAGATTTCTTAATATTCCAATCTTTCTGTTTATTACTTTCTGAATCATATTTCCAATTCACGTAAGTTTATACATTTTCCTCAATATTCTGAAGTATTTCCACCATCCACGAAGAATGAACGATTTGACTCCTCGGTATACATAAAATGTGACCTCGTAACTTGCTGGAGAGGGGAGATAAGTTTTTTTATTCAGAAAATGAGGTTAGGGCACTGAGGTTACTAGTAATTGTTTAGTTTGAAAATGTTACGACGAATGTTCCCAGCCTTCTACTGTATAGAGGTGTTATAGAGCTGAGATTAATTCCACACATTGAAGAAGATTTTTTCGAACGAGTAACATATCTGATGGTGTTCGATGAACTAATAGGCTCAACACGCCTGGGTGCTTAAGTATCTACAACTCGGAATTTCCAGAGTCGAAATCGTTTGATGCATCCAAAAAGTGGTTGTATAATTCACCGGTTCACGGAGTAATTCGATAGTTACGGTAATTATCGAGGAATGGAAAGGGAAGATAGGAGCGGGAGGGGGGGGGGGGGGCGTACCTCATAATTACGCCTAATACCGACGGGTAAGGTGAGATATTCTCCGAAGATGAGTCCAAATCCCCTTTCACCTGATAGCTAACAGAATAATTATGGGAAACTCTGTTATGTGAATAGGCAACAATCGGTGATGTAGTTACATGACTGATATGAGTGCCACATCTTAGTGTAATAACCTAGTCAAAGGAATCGAAGCGGAATGTTGTTCTGAGCGATGCATGTTTCGAAACTTTTAGCAATTAAAGATGATGCTTGTGTGAGCGCGTAAACCTATGATTTTCAATAGAATTCGATTGCTTTCTGGTTACATTCATTAATGTTATTAATAATAATTGAAGATTAAGGAATATCTGCTCCAATCACAAGTACGAATACAGGTAATTAAATTTTGCTCTCCCACCGTCTCATAGAGACATACTCTCTCATACCCTTCGACCTAATAAGCCCCAAGTTTATGTTCAGACGTAACAGATTCAAGCGACGTGAACTGTACATATTTATTACAAATTGCAGTGGTAAAGTTGAAACAAGTTGAAACAAACTCCCTTTTATATAAGTAAATGGCTCTACGGTGATGAATGCATTTGGAATTGGCGTCCTAATTGGCAACACAATACAACAAGATTGTAACAACACAATTTCTATAATGATTTTCTGGTACGAGGAATTGTTATGCACTTTGTGTGATGACAAGTGGAGGTATCAGATACTTCTAATAGAATGGATGGTTTAAGTATCTGTGCATGGTTACGTATTAACATATAAGTTTTATCGTTTGATGAAGATCACTGCCCGTTTTTGCCCTTTTAGAGGGTCGGGATGGTTAATAACATCAACGGTTTGACGCCAATCATGCTGTCTAAAGGCTTTAAAGGAGACGTAAGGGATATCAGGGTAGACATATTAAACGGAAAAAACACTCGTAAATTGATTGGGATCGCGATAATGCTCATGACGATGAGACTGGGGGCCTAAAGGAGTGAAAAGGGTCTAACGAGCCCTTCACGAGGCCAGTAAACATAAGGAAAACATGAGGGCGGTTACTTGTAGCCCGGGGCCAATTGAAGAGTATGACCCGGCTCCTAACACGGGTACTTGAGCGCCTACTCTGTCTCAATTGATTGAACAAAGCCTCCTTGAACCGTTTTAATTTTCAAGTTGCAAGTACAATTGGAAGATCAGGGGAGGCTCCCCTCTACATCCTAGTTAGAGGCGTATGAAAAGGTCATGTGATCATACTAATTGAGAAGGAGACTATTAACCCCTATAGGCCAATCTGGCAAGCTATTAGTATAAAATGTAAAAGATACACATCCATCTCATTTGATGCCCCTGCTATACTACACTTGATTATTTCCACGATTTAAACAATTCGATCATTGTAATGTTACGTACAATGTTATTCTGTTACTTTTTGTTTAAATTTTCATGGATTTATCCAGTGAATTGGCACAATTGCATGCTGTAACTTAGTATGCTTGAGCTACTCGTTTTAGATTACTTTCCTACAGTTTAAGGCTTGGCCCGTGTTGTTGGCGAAGGTCTTAGCGATTAACTCGGGTCATACTCTCATCTGAACGTTTGGAATCTAAAACGCATGCTTGGAAAATATTAGCTAACAGAGATCGGCCAATCTCCCTATTTCAGAGTTTGCTTTAAAGTGTAATAATAAACTCATTGGAATTGGACATTTTGAAGCGCCCAGACAATGAACTAGCTAAAATCACCCAGCCATCGCTTAGCTGTGGTCAAATTAAGCTTTTATTCCCCGCTTCCATGCCTCTTATTTTATTGAAGTTGTCATGTTATTGAATGAGATTAATGACTGGTAATTTGGTGGTAGTGCACTATTTTTGAAGAATGAAATAAACAAATAACAATATACGTACAAATTGAATACATTTAATGTAAGTTCTCACCGTTATATAAAGTGACTTAGCTTCTTGTCAATGCTCACCAACAAAGAAAACTGGACTTCACCTCAAAAAGCAGCCAAAAAGCGAAACTGCCTAGATCTAGAAACAGGACAGTTAGTGTGTAGAAACATTATTACAGTAGGTACCTACACTATTTCGTTTCTTCATCCTATTTTAACAATCCATTAATTTTGATTTCTTGGAGGAATGGCTGGTAAATTTTGTTGTTATTACTTACGAATTTATCTTGAAATTTGCCTTGTCTTGAGGGAAAATAGTTTTTCTCAAAAACACTATAGTAGTTTGCACTACCTCCCCTCGGTGTAATTGAAGCTTAAGAAGATTAAGAAGGAAATATAAATAAAATAAAATTGGTACCCGATGTTTTTTTCTGAAATTTTTGGAAAACCCACTTTTTTGTTTCTTCTTCTAAAATTTTTCGAAAAAAATAAAAAAAAAACATTAAAAAATCACTTTAATAGTCCGAATTTGATTGAAGTGCCTTTTAATGATATTTTGAAATTTTTTTATAACGGGGAAGGAAAAAGTCAGTTTTATGCCGTTTTCTATAAAGAAAAAAAAACAATAATTTTCCAAATGGAGAAATTCATTAAAATAACATTTTTCTATTGCTTCTAGGTTGTAGTACGGAATTTAGCATTTTATTTTCAATTAGTTTGATCCAATTTCTTGGGAGTATATTGAATATGTGGGTACATGTATCTATGTATTAATTTTATTCAAATTTTTCTTGATGTTAATAATTAAGAAGTGAACAAATAGTTGGAAGAACCATAGGTACCTATTGATGTTTGCGCACTATAGCTTAATTTTTCAAAAAAAAAAAAAAAAAAAAAAAATGCACTAAATAAAGGGAATTCTTTACCGTAATGAGGGTGCTAAGAGATTTGGGGGTATGCCATCATCACATGGAAATGGTTTTATTAATATACTAATTTGAGTCCTTTCGAAGAGTACGAACCAATAAAACCGGCGTTTAATGCCAATAAACTCATTCAGATTCCGTCGTAATAAAATACGGCCGACTAACGAAGGGAACTAGGCGGTTCTCATCGTCAAGGGAAGTAAATATTTCCATATCACCGTTATTGATCTCCACTCCCGCGCCCCGCAGTTAGAATGAGGATGGTGGAGGGATCTTGTAAATGCGATTCAAGGCAAAAGGAAAATGCCGGTTTTCCTCTTTTTTTTTTCAGTCCCTCTTTCGGGGGTGAAAAGATGAAATGGGAGACGGCGGAGGGGGAGGGGGGAAGGTTTTTGGACAGAAAAGCTAAAGGATATGTATATTACGGGGGCCGTCTATAGGGAGATATGAAGGGGGATTGGGGTAACAGCAATGTCCATTCCGAGAGTGCGGACAGGAGTAGGCCATTTCCTGATGTGTATACATGAATGCGAAACGGGGGGCTATGAAAAAAGGAATGCAAAAGAGGGTGAAAAAGGAGGACGCTCAAAGGGAAAAATCGTCTCTCCCTTTTTGCTCGTACGTGCTGACGATTGAACGCCCCCCCCCCCCCCCCCCTGTCCGGAAGATGGGAAGTTTTTTTCTGTCTTGTCTTCATTTCCCGAAATGAAATGAGGACCCACCTATCACCACCTAATACAGGTACATACATTCGTGAATATGATGAACGAATGATTGCTTGTCAAACAGTAATCATCTTAGTACATTCCTTTGTTGTTCATGCAACCTCATGACTTGAGTTGAAAATCTTATTTGGCGTGTTATTGGAACTGGATTCAAGGCATCACCTTCTGTCAATACTAAATCGTGAAACCAAAGGGCTGCAATATTCAAAAATCGGAATATCGAAAACTCTCAAAGTACCACTAATGTGTTCACGTTCGTTCGTGACAGACATCCCTTCAGTGTATCTAATTACAGCCATCGAATTTTGTTTTATCTTGTCAAATTTCAGTTGCACTTCTGAATCGTATCGGTATATAGTGTATTTCACCATCGTCTTAATTTAATCGTTTTGATATCAGCTTCTGTTTCGTACAAAGGGACTGGTGAATGTTGGTGTTAACTGAAGTTGTTTACGGGACATCTATGGGTTAATAACAAGGTTCAACACACAGTCGTCAGCTCAAGGCTCCTTTTGTCTAATTTCATTCTCTATGGCGCTCCAATATTGATAGGGCTCTTTCCTTGTCATCTAGAGTACAATTACAACCTATTACCCATCACCACCTATTGACATACGTCAATATGTGTATATGATGAATGAGTGATTGCTTGCCAAACGGCAATAAATGACTTGGTACAAATCATTACTTTTCATATGACCTTATGAATTGAGTTAAAAATCATATTTGGCGTGAACTGGATTACGGTATCACCTTCTGTCAATAATAGATATTCAAAATGGAAACTTTCGAAATAATTCATGTTTTCATGTTGATGATAGGCATCCTTCTAAATATTGCAACGTTTTAAAAAATTGTATCCCAAAGTTCAGTTGTTCTTTTTGTGGGTTTCTACGTCAAATCGATTTTCAATATATTCCGCCGTTGTTTATATTTTGTTACCTATCAGCTTTTGTTTCGTACAAAGGGATTAGGAAGCAGCATTTTCTATTAAAAATCACAAATTATCAAATTTTCAATGAAACGTACTAAAACGGCTAAAAATCCTTAATATTCGTTTAAAAAGCAAAATATTATTTAGAACTAGTTTTTTTTTTTTTTTGAAAACTAAAAGTTATCAATTCATTTGTACACGAAGTGCTCAAATTTCAATACAGTTCATCAAAAAGTTGTATGATATCCCATGTTCGGAAGTATTTCTGAAACATGCGAGCTGCAAATCGCATTTTTATTATAATCACTATGTGGTGGTAGCTGCTTATACTGAATCACTAAGGAATATTGGGGGGAGTGACACCCAAGTGCTTGACGCTGTTAAAACTAACTGTGGAGAAAAAAAAAGTCTTCACCCTAAAATCGTGTTCCCCTTCATAAATCTCCCTTGTCGATCACACGGCTCTGATCGACTTCACTCGGGGAATCCTTGATTCCAGGCCGAAGGGAAGGGAATGCCTAGGCCCAGGGCGTTTTCCTCCCTTAGCGTTTTGTTTTTCGGAGCTAGAAAGTGATGTTATTCATAGGAAATCCCCCGGAAACCTCGCCTGCCGAAACCCCTCTGGGGCGGCTTGCCAGCGTTCTCCGAAGGAAAAAGGGTTTTTTTTTTTTTTTTTTGGTCGGTAGGCGACGCCAGCGACTCTGATTGATGGGTCCCCAGGATGGCGACAGGATTGAATTCCGCCGGTTCGAGCTCCCGTGACTCCACTTTCTTCGATCATCCAGGAGTCTGTCCCAGCTACATCTTCCCTCCATCTTTTGCACGTATCTTACTCAGTTCACCTATTGGAATCCCAACATTATCGATTTCAAATGACTTACAATGGAATTGCTATATTTTAATCCTCATTACTTATCGGCTTCTTGACACTTCTTCTCTTCAATCCAGTGTAAGCTGTCTTACTCAATTCGCCTTGTGGAATCTCCACCTTATCGATTTCAGAGTAATTAAAATGGGGTAATAACATTCCATTCCTACGTAGCTATTGGTTTTGTGATAGGAGGGTTACTGTATCCAAGCAAAGCTCTGTTCTAGCTATATCTTCTCTTGAATCCTCTACACCAGTGTTTTTAAACCTGTGGGTCGCGCCCCCGTGGGGGGTCGCGGAGCCTCTGTAGGGGGGTCGCGAGAGGTCGAGAAAACTTCAGTTTTTTTATACAAGACATAATTTGTGAGACTTAAATAAAAAATTTAACAAAATTTTCATATAATCAATCATACAAGTCAGAAAAATGCTAGTTTAAAACATGTTATTAAAAAAAAAAAGTAAATATTAAAAATGTGTTTAAATAGAAAATGATTACATCTGTGCTTGCTGATCTTCGTTCATTTTAATGTGATGGTTGCGCTTGAGTTTGCTCAATTAATTTCTCCCATCGTGGATCCGTTCTTGCCACATTAAGTATTAAATCGTTTTCCAAATTCAAGCTTCTTAGCTTACATTTTATTCGCGCCATTGATGAAAATGCCAACTCGCACAAGTACGAGGTAGAAAATGGAATCAAACACTTCAAAGCCTCGGATGTTAATTCCGGGTATTCTGTACATATTTTTAACATACATGGAAAAAAGGGTTGGGGGGTCACGAAATATTTTTTTATGCTAGGGGGGTCGTGTCATAAAAAAGGTTGAAAAACATTGCTCTACACCAATCTGAAGCCGGGTGTACACGTTCCGTCTTGTCGATCCGTTTTGTCGGTCAAGTAAGACGGAAGACAAAACGTACGTCTTGTCGAGCGTCTATACACTTCAACTTTTCGTTCGATTTTCGGTCGTCCAACCCAGACTTCCGAGGACTTCCAGGTAGTAGTTCCAAGTTTGTTGCTTAGAATCGAGGGTTCTCAGTTAGTTTCTTTCATTTTTTTTCCCTGGTGAGGGCTCAGCGGATGAGTGGAATCGCCAAGAGAAGGAACAGAACAAGATGGGCAAGGGAGTGGCTTCTGAAAAGAGGTCAATAACACTTCAATTCAATGAATTCCGCGGAAAATTTGCGATTACCCTGCCGCAAGTCTGACATCACCAAAATTCAGGAAGGAATACTGGCAGGAAGGAACCACTCAGGAATACCTACAGAAACTGAGCGGAGATCGGACCATCTTGCTTGCCGCTTGGTCTACACGTTCCGTTCCGTCTTGTTCGTTCAGTTCTCCGAAATTGGTGCCCCTCCCGTCAAATTTCCAATCCAACCTCCAACCTCTTTCGATCAGACAAGACGGTCCAATTTCCTGTCCACAAGCATATGTCGAATACGATTTGTCGATTCCGACAAAACGTACAATAAGACGGAACGTGTAAACGCCCCTTAAAGGGTTACTCTGTTCACTCTTAAAGGAGTTACTCTGTTTGCCTATTGGAATCTCCACCTTAACAAAGGAGGAGCCACCCTTTTTCTGCCCCTCAAAAACCCTGATCCTATAGAATATGGCAAAAAACAACAAGCACGATGTAAGGATGAACTAAATTTGGTCGGCACGACTGCCTGATTAAACGGTAAAATACCGTTATTCGGTTCCTATTGTTGAGAAAGAAGAAACGGTCGTATGCTTCGTCATTGAGGGTGAACCCGTGTAGACCCCCAAATCCTTCATTGGACACGGTATCGAGGTTGTTTAGAAGATTTGCGTTGATCCCGGTACCGGGATGCCGCACCACGATGATCTGCAAAGGAGGTTGGGAGGACGGTGCGAGGGAGGTCTCTCCCCTGGATCCCCGACGGCTTGGAAACGGCACGTTTGACAAACAATCGGGTTCATGATCTTAGACATCGAACGGCGGCGACGGAGTTCGAGCCCCCTTCTTTCATCGGTTGATGGGGAGGTCGAGGGAAATCGCAGAAAGCTCCTTGTGGCCCTATAATCCCCGTATAATCTCCAAAGCCTTCGAGCGAGCGAAATCGTAAACGAACGTCCAATAAGCAACTTTTAAAAACAAGTACTAAACATATGTACATGGGTGAATCTACTTAATAGGTAGTTCATATGTAGGTACTTATAGGTACTTGTAGAAATACAAGACATAAAAGTCAGACAGCATGAACAAAAAGCGAATTGTCCAAATCGTATAAGCTTTTTATGTACAATCTTTTAAAAATGTGTCCTCTTCACTAATATTATAGAAATATAATTTTTGTCAATAATATTCCACTCCAAATGAAATTCTTGGATTTACATGAATATTCTGCGTTTTTTAAATTGATTTTCGGTTATGTTCGATAGTCTCCGTTTGTAATCGTAGAGCAACTATTTTCTAATCGTGATTTTTTTAGGGTTTTACTTACTGAAAACAGAAAGTTGGTAGGACGCAAAATCAACTGGGATAGGTTTTAGATCCCAAGAAATAATCACAATTTCTGAGTACAATTGATCAAACCTCTTGATCAATCACGCATTATTCAATAAATTATAAACTCATTTGTGAGAATGTGTTACACTAGGCACCGTTTTTTGGATGTGTGATGGTGAAATAAAAAGTCACAGATTCAGGTAGGCCTATGAAAAACTGAATTTTAGAGATATTGGTTTTGGGGAGTTTTGAAATTATTCCTAGATTTTGACCCTTGTTTACATACCCGCAACCCTCCCAAATCATCCTCAAACCCCAATATTCCTAGGGCTGGCGTCGGATAGACCTGGGCTTCCTCCCCACTACTATTTTATTTTATTGTTATTATTATTATTTATTCGGTATAATTTAAGGGTGGGTCCCTCCGCCTTTGAGTGAAGTTTAAAAAAACGGTATTTGTGTTTGAGTGTCACTGGAAACGATAACTTTCTCTTCACTGGTTAGATGAAAACGTCATTATTTTTCCAAAAATCATGCGTTTCAAACGAAAGAATGGTTTAGTTGCGCAGCTCTTGAGCAAAGTAAACCATTGAAATGTCTATAAATGTTCTTACGAAAACAGTTACAAAATAGCAAAAAAACTGAGAAACATTGAATTTATACATTTTTTAGCGGTCAGTTAATCAAATAATGTTGTCAGCTATGACCTAGAACAACTAAAACTTAGGCAGTGAAATTTAAGTTTTCAAATTTCATCAAAATGGGTAAAAAATTGATAAAAATCCTCCCTCTTCCCCCCAAAACGCTAATCATTCAAAATCATTGATAGCATAATATTAGTTATGACAAGCTTTTTTGTCATAAAATTGTAAACCACTTTATACGCATTCATCATCATCAGAAAAAGTCACTCAGCAAGAATTTTTTCTTATTGCTTAATTTACTTAATTTTCATTTCTTGGAATGTAGTGGGGCTGACCGTCTCGTTCGTTGTACGATTTATGACGCCTCCTGTCTAAAGAACAACCGTCGAGTTTGCATCGGTTGATGAATGTGGCTCCTAATAGGTAAGACGAGTCTCGCTTGAGCTTCTAATTGGACGAAATTTAGAGAGAACGGAGCGCAGGCCGCCTTCCCCCCTCCGGAAGGCGACACGGTGAAAACGATCTCAAACTAACGCCGATCGCGTTTCAACCGAGTTGGGACAACATATGTGGAGCAGATCGCATGTCCCGAGGGGCCTCAGTCAAAGGTATGTGCGAGCCACACATAATCGGGAACGCATGTGTTGGAACAGGACCGTGACGAGGTCGCCATGTGCTTGCGGTTTGGAAATCTGTCCGCCTCGTCTGAATCTCTCCTTGGATCGAATTTTACAACAAGTGGGTATTATTTACAACTTATAATTTCGTTATATTAGGTTTCCAGGTCGAATCCCACAGTCGTTCGTACCATTGCTCTTCGAACATACGTATTTCAAGCAAATACCTGTTTGGCTTAGAAAAATCCTTTTACATGGACCACCACTAAGTATCGGTTAATTCCATGCCATAATTAATTTGCTGCAATAATTGTCTTATCACAAAATGTTGCATTGAATGGCATTGCCCATGAATCAGGTTTCAATTTATCATCAAGCTACCTTGTCATAAAATGGTTGTTAGAACATTTTTCTAATCCGGTTGCTGAAATATCCCCTCTGCATTGATCATGGTACATTTACGATCTGTGGAATGAATGATCGAGAGAAATTAAAATCCTAAGAAATTGAGGGGTACGATTAGGATTCGATTTCCAACCAACATGGAAATTCAAATGACTGACGGATGGTAAGGTTCTCCAGTTATTTAATTGATCAGGAATTGTCGTTGGGTTCAAAGGATCTAGGTGCAGAAATTCTCACCTCTGTTATAAATTCTCACAACAGAGTTCCCAGCAGATGCAATTTAACGTTTGAGTGCTTAGAGGTGAATAGCTATTCTGTCAAGGATTCTAACTTGCGTTCGTTTGCGTACTATGCGTATTGCGTACTATGCGTTCTGGTGAGGATTTCGTGAAAAGAGAGAAAAACACGGTTTGTAGAAGAACGAGTTCTATTTCCACCAAAATTAAAAAGGGTTACATCGTTAAATCGATTTCGACGGTTAGGTCATCATCAGTAGTAGAACAGTAACTGAATGTACATTCGCGAAATGAGTGGTCCTATTGTGGCAGGTGAAAGGGAGCTTCAATCTCATTGGTCAAGAGATGTGGGAAACGTCCAATCATGTGGTTTCTGTCGAAGTGAAAGTAGATACGATTCTGTCGGTCGGGGAGGTGAAAGAGGTGAGTCTAACAATATTTTCTAATACAAGAAACCTGGGAAAAATAAAAGAGTTGCCAAAATGAAAAGGCAAATCTGCTTTAGAAGCTCTATCAATTGATGAATGCATTTATGGATAACCTCATTGGAACATTCACCAGGTTCATCGTTTTTAATTATTTCAAAATTTTCTAGGACATTAAGGAAAACCTCGTATTGGGCTTAAGTAAACGAATTCTACAAACTTTATTATTATTATTTTTTTTAAATCAAAACTGAAATCGTAACTGAATTCTAATAGATGATTGGCAAATGCTGACTCTCCCTTATTATTCTGAAAATCTTCTTGACGTTTCTTCCATTCTTTCCCTAAATTTTCTGCCTGTCAGCCCACAATATTCGAGTCCTCATGAACATTGACGTTTATAAACCCCACTTCCATCTTGTGCATTAAACTGTATCTCTTACAGAACCTAATGAAGCTTTGAAACTATTTTTATTTACTTTGAAACCCCTAGATGATAGAATTTTGCCGATTATCCGAAATTTGTCCATAATATAGTATGATGATCCATTGTTTTTCTTCTAGTGTTACTTCCCCAGTTGAATTAGATACCTTTCCCCATTCTTTTTTGGGATAACTTTATTCCACGTTGTGTCAATGAGCTCTCCTCCATATCGACTACTCACAGCTGTACTTTTGATGTCACATTTTTCTTTTGATGAATTATGCTCGTTCATTGGTATAGAACTGTGCATATAATGAACCGTGTTAACCATTCTATGATAGGCCGCATGTTTGTGTACTGATGGGTCATTTGAGGATTTCATCGCTGAGTTTATGAAGCTTCGGAGTCGTTACATCACGTTTTTCAAGTGTTTGCCCAGGAATGGAGGTTAATTGCGAAATGAAGATTACCCCCTCTCCTCATCCCAGCCCCTCCTCCTCCCCTCCCCTCTCGCCGGCATGAAGGATGGGAAAATGCGAATGCGGCAGGCGGAGGCCCGGAGCGACCGTAATATTCATCACTTCCTCCCCCGAAATGAACCCTCTTTTTCCCTCTTGACTCGGACATGCGAAAATCCCGCGAAAACGACATTTACATCATAAATCAGGTTTATGACGCAGGCACTGTCGCGTCTTTCTTCATTGTAAAGCTTTTCAGATGGGCCGCGGAAGGCGGCGGGGCGGAGAGAAACCTTTTGAATGTAAAACGCGAACGGATGAAAAGGAGTTACAACGGACGGGAGAGGGGACGGAGCAGAGAAAAGAAATAAATGAGCTCGGAAAAATTATTATTCGGCGGAAAGGAAAAAACAAGGTGCGAGAGGGATTACGGGGGCCGGGTTTTTACTTTCAGGGAAGGAGCCGAGGTCCGGCCTTCCCGGGAGATGTTTTGAAGCTAAAATGTGAGAATGTGGCCAGGTTGTGCAAACACAGACGCGTGCTCAAGGCAAATGTACTAACTCCGCAGCTTCTCTGGGGGGTTTCAGAAACGTTATCCCAGGAAAAACAGGATTAAGGGCGCCGGAGTAGTGTTGAAGTGGTCCCCAGCGAACCCCTTTGCCCCCTTTTGAACTAAGCAAGCTTTTTTTCCCTCCTCTGAATCTATTTAATACACACAGGACCTTTGAAATTTCTCTCTTTTGTTCGGAAGCTATTTCCTACCTACCTACGCTGTTACCTTGGTAGTTTTTCTTGGAACAACGAATTATTAATCTGTTATCTGCCTTGCATTGCCTCCCACGTAGCTACAGACATGAAAGAGATAGCTTTTTCTGGAAACCTTAATTTTCCTCGTATTGCTTGTTTTGTTGAGCATCGTTTTGCACAACCATAAATGAGCATACACATGGTTTGACCAACGGACCTGGGGATGGGGGATTCGATTCCTGACTAGTTTAAAATAAGTTTACAATGCCGCTTGGACTTGTTTTGAGGTTTCTAGGGATTTTACAAAACTTTGACAGCCCTTAAAATTTGAGAGAGCGCCATTAGTCGGACCAAATGATTTTTCAGATCTTTTGCTCCAAACCTTGGAAAAAAAATGTATTTTGATTCATTGTGAAACGATTGTAGTGTTTTAAGAGCGTCAGTAGAACAGTTCTTCACTGTTTTAATCACACTTCACTTCTGGCTTTACTGATAACATTCTGGAGCACAAATTGATGGCAAATAGTGAATCCCATCTTGACGACCAAAGTGACTAACATCAAAAGTTGAAGTATTGATTGCTTTGCCCTGAATGGGAGCAGCATCAGTTCGGAATTCCTTGTCAAATTTAAGAATACAACAAAATGTGTGGGAGCAAAGAGCAAAAAATACTTTTGTGTGCCACCACTTCCTTGTAGGAAAGGTTGTTTTACAAAAAATTGCTTCGGGCCAGAAGATGTCCACCTTAACACACAAACATTACGAAATTCCCATTTAATAATTGATTGAATAAACTGCATAATCATTACAATCAATCATGCATTTGTTGCTACTTGCTCCTACAATTTGTATTGTGATCTCATAGAGGGCGTTGCAGTCAATACTGTTTCTTCTTATGATGGTCAAGATTGCTGAAGAGGTCGCGTCTTGAAAGATTTCTGAAATTCTGTAGTTTCAACGTTATTTTTTTGGGCCGAGTCCCTTCTAACATAAGCATATTCACACATATTAACGACCGGTATCGACTGTAATCATCATTTTATCAATGGTTTCTCGAGTAATAATCTTTACTATTTATTTTAAGATTTCTATATGATTGTGTGCACACTTCAAGCTCTGAAATCAACGGCACATATTAAATTTTACATCATAGGGACGAAGTTTTTAAGTTATTCAGTGATTTTTCTAGTTAGGTGAATAATTTCATAATTTGCAGTCAATGATAATTTTGAATGTATTTACCTAGGTATCTGTTTTGAACCTTTTGATCACCTAATCAACTCCCTCCCCTCTGCTAACTATACATTACCCGTACTATGTGTGTCGTTTATCATCCCGAGTAAATTGGGAGGTTTTAGAGGGAAAGATCAGAAATGAATTGAAAACATAAGACAGAACGATGGTTCTTCAGAACAGGAATGTTTCTTTGTGTCAGGACAGCTTCCTAGATCCTAATGTGCTGCTACGGTGTAGCATTTATCATCAGTCTTGAGGTTTGTAAGGTTGCCTCAACCATCTCTTGCATCATAAACTCCGCGAATTCCAGCCAGTGAAGGTGGTATGACTTCATTTAATGTAGAAATCAAAAATACTTGTCTCGCGTTCAAACAAAATACCTATATTGTAACTCAACCTCTTCTTTCAAATTAAAATCAAAACACTTTGGTAACGCTCACGTTCAAATTTGAAGGACAACTGTGATTGAGATAACAATGGAATATCGACAGAGAGAGCGAGCTCACAAAACTCGGTGACGTGACAGGAAGCTGATTGAGATGACCCAAGTTATCTTGGCAAAAGGAAGACACCTCTCGCTTTATCAACAAGTGCTGTGGAACACGGCCAAACCAATCACGATCCAAGTTGCTACGTTCCCTCCGGTAGACGGCGCTACGATAGCTTCCCTTCCGTCAGACGACGCCAAACCCATTGCCAACAATCACCATCAACTCCTGTCTCTTTTCCACCTTATCTCAGGCTGAAAATGAATTTCAACGAACTCTGAAGTAGCCCATCGTTTAAATTAAACATTCGTATTCTTCTAGTCAGGTTTATTGTTAACTGTACTACCTGTGATTAGCCAACGAATTTAACCATCTGAATATCTACTAGTTCTATATCCAAACTACTCGCGACGAAATTTTGGGTCTCCTACTGCAATAAAATGTATCAGTTTGAAAGAATGTACACTCGCATACCTATGTAGCTGGAAGAGTTGTCCGGATTTCCAGGTGTTGAATGAATTAGAATCTCAAATTTGTTTCCCTTATTAATTTTCAACAGAAATTTCTGAAATTTAACCCGTTTTTTTTTCTGTTTGTTTCAGGTAATTGATCGCTCACAATTCCTCGGGAAGGTGTAAGTAACTCTAGCATGGTTCTTTACTTTTGCACGAAGCGCAGATAACAATTTTGAATTTGTAGATGTCTTTCATATAAGAATTTATGGTTAGATGGTTCCTCACAATGAATAGGTGATTCTTTTCACACTTTCAGAAAAATGCCTAAATGCCAGTTAAGGCATGAGTAATCAAAACAGACTTCAAATTTCCTTCAGACCAGTTCATGTATTGAACCCTATGTATTGTACTGAGTGAATGTGAATGCTTTAATTCTAGACTGCTGCTGGGTTAGTGACCCCTATCCGATTCTTGAAACTGCTGCCTTCGGGCATATATGAGACGCCCTCCGGCGGGACTTGAGACTTTTCCTGTGAAATATCCCTCATATACCGTATTGCCATACGAAGAAAATGAATCTAATAATAGTCAAGGCTCATACTGTCTTATGGCGGCGCCTCAGAAAGATAAGTACGTACGATTATTGGAGCCAATATGGAAATATCTTTTGATCTAGAATACAATTGCCAGACGAAGAAGATGCAGCTATCAATAGCCAAGGCCGCGTAAGTCTCATGACGGCGACCCAGACAAGAAAGAGACGTAAAGGGAGAAACAGATCCTATGGGAAGATGAGATGCATCGCTACTGCAGCTTTGGGTGGCACTAATTATACACCGACATGTGTAGTGTGAGAGAAGGGGGTCCCCTTGTTTGGCGGGACCGAGATGAGGACGGCGAGATTAGTGGAAGTCTTCGGGAGGCAATTAGGCCCTCGCCCTTCCAGGGCCCCTTATCATCAGTGCACGCGGTAGTTGGATATGAAGCGCCCATTGACGTCGTACTAATGGAAAACAGCTGATCACCAGCCTGCGTGGGACTTGCTGATAATGTTTATTGAGATAACATACCGACTCCGACTTTATTACTGATCAGTAACCAGTGGTTTTAGATCATTCATCGATCCCTCATCCCAGCATCAACCAGCACGCTATTCTTTCAATCACATAAACAGTAGTACATGCAAAACAACATTACACAAGAAGGAAATCATCGTACTATTCTAAAACGGGGAGATGCTGAATCTAAAACGTTTAGTAGTTCATATGTTTGTCCATATTGAGTAACAATTCAAAACCGAATTGAATATTGAACGGTTGAACTCAGCTATGCAATATGACAATGTGTCTCCAGTATTCTGATGTTGAGCCGTTCCATGGGTGGAATGAAGTTCGAATATTGATTGGAACTCTTTGTTTTTCTGCAAACCTTGCAAAATGCCCTTCTATCCCGCAAGATTGGCAATTGGTTTCCTTAGAGCCTGTAGCTCTTTACGCCTCGAACTCCCACAAACGTAACATTGCAGAAACAGATTGTTTGGAAGGCCTCTTATGATTCTATACCTTATTGAGGTATTGTGCTGATTCAAGGTTGTGGAGATTAATATTCTACTAGCTCAAGTAATCTAGCAAAAGCCTTATCCCATCTTAGATCATAATTTACTTAGCAGTTTTGTCGGATCAGGGCGGATTGGAGACCATCAATAAATAAACCTCATGTCTTGGGATTGCCGTGATTGACATTCCTGCGCCTCAGAACAGTTCTGGAATGTCTCGTAGCGATGTTTCAACTGGTTTTATAATGAACCTTCCGGTTCTCATAAACGATTCATTCTAGCTTTTTAAACTGAATAAATTGATATGATAATGGTTTGAAAAACCTGAATAAGGCTGTATTCAGTTAAATCGGGAGACACATTGTTGAAATTATGAATGCACACTAAGAAATCATTTTTGGAATTGTGTAGCGGCGTATACAATATACGCATAGCCAGTGTAACATTGATGGGGTAGTCAGTATCATACCATGACTAGGCTCTTGTCTTGGTACGTATGACTTACCATTCATATTTGCTTAGAAAAACCAAAAAGCATGTCGTCAAAATGTTCTCGCTTAACTGATTAATCAATTTTGATGTAAACAATTTCTTCAAAATTTTTTCAATCAAAATTGAAGTTTTTGATCATTGATTTTTCGCACGGAATGCTCGTTGACATTTTGGTGTCTTATTATCGCTGGAAAGTGGGCGCTGCGACGTATTTGGATGGGTTCCGCATCTCAAGCCCGCATTGCGATCGGCAGTTTAGCTCCGACAGCGGAAGGAAAGACTCTGTAGCCTTCACTTCTCCAAATCGCGTGAGTTATGCGAGATGTAGAACTCTCAGCTGGAGCTTCGCGCGAAATTATTTTTTAAAAATCCGAACGAAAAGCTAGAATGTTTGTCAAAGCAACCAAGAATATTTAGTTTGAGGCACTCACAACAAAGAGCCAACTTTTAAGGCGGTAAAATGGATACATATTTCTTCTTCCCCCAACCAGAACAAAATGAATCTCCAACCTCATGGCAAGAATGTATGTTATTAAGCAATGGGTAAATATTAACCTTTTTCATTACCACTTGGAAAACGGGAAGCCTATAAGTGGCCAGGGGTATGACATCTAAATGGTACAGAAGGGCGTAACATAAAGACTGAAACATGATCATACAAGCGTGATGACAACCATAGTTTAGTGATTAGGACGAGGAAATACCATAATTATTGTTGCTACGCGTAACCTTTTCTTGTAAATCTTTTACTTACCTAAGGTAGTGGTGATATTTTCAACAAGAGTGGGATTTGTTCAACAAGAGTGGAGCCTGTAAGAACATCTCGTCATACAACCCACGGCAAAACTGGCGGCGTTTATCTATTAACATTATTTCGACGAAGTTATGGATCTCTTCCTGCATAATACGTTTTTTGGGCGCGTATGCTTCACATGAAGTATTAAGTGTGAAGCAGATAAGTTCGCCTCCGATTCTCAAGTCAGCACCGGACGTAGATGAACGTGACAAGTGAAGTAGTTATTGTTAGTTGTCAATTCTCATATTTTCCTCTCGGATATCACATGACAGATATTATGTGTTTTGATTCAAATCAAATTGCAGTTTCAAATTCTACACCTACCATATTTACCGTTTTTATTATTAACTAAACTGAAGTCGCCCGGTATTTCTCCTACATTACGAGATCACTTCTAAGGCGAGAATCTGGGCTTTGATTTATCCCGGATGAGATTATAATAATCAAAAATCCTTGGCACTAGTGATTCGTTCTTCGAACTGTTCTTCTGATGATAATTCATTACATTGCTTTTACGGCTTGTTGATACGTTGCGTATCTGCGACAGCGAATCCTCATTCCCTAGAAATTAGGAAATGCGTTTACACTACACGTTTTTCCCTATGTGGCCTTATATTGGACTATATTTATCCATTAGTTTTTGTTCCTGTGAAAGAAAATTACGTTTCTGTCCCAACATCTCACATCCTTTCCATAAATTAATATCAACAACTCTTGAGGGTAAGCAGGTACGTGCGAAGGAAACAATTTTTGGGATGGTCAAAAAGCAAGAAATAAAAAAAAGACCCACTAAGCTCTAAAGAGATTCATCAGATGGAATGCAACGAAAAATATTCCCACCCCGGCCCATAAAGCATCCAGACCCCTAAATTGTTTAGCCCATGTCCGCTGGAGCATAAAACGAAACGGTTGAAGTCCGCCGGGGGGGACTCCTGAGCGAACGTGAGGACGGGCTTTATGAAAATTGTTTCCGAATTGTTTTGGTGGAGGGAAAAAACTTCCTTTCCACGTCTCGTAAAAAGTTGTAGAAAGAGAATTCCAAACGTTCGTGGGACAACAACCCTTCCCCGGTCCACCCTGACACAGAACTCCTCTGAACCGGTTACCTTGTCAGTACTCTTCGACCTGCATCTGTCGTTTTACATTTCATCAACATTTGCTAAAAATATTTGCGCAAACATTTTCCGTCAATGACTCGCTAATTCCATAATTTACAGCGAGAACTAACTCTTTCGAATATGGTCGTTAATAATGTGCTAATTCAGTAGGTTACGTCGAAAATTCTGTAATTCCGATGTTTTCTTCGAAACCTTACAGTTCAAATGTTTCCTTTAAAATCTCACTAATCCCACCGTTTTCCAAAAAAACTCGCCGATTCAAAGTTTTTGTCAACAACTCTTAAATTTGGACGTTTTCATTTACAATTTACTAATTCATAAGTTTTAATCGATAAATCATTAATTTGCCTTTCTTTTTATCAAAACTCGAAAATTCTTTTTTTTTTTCCTCGGAAGCTTTAAAATTTAACATTTTTTCTAAAAATTGCTACAATTGAACGTATGTTCCGAAAAGCCCAATTATAACTTTTTCCTGCTTGACATGCTAATTCGATGTTTAGCGAACTCGATATAATGAACTGTGCAACTATTCCATGCAACCTAACTTATTCAAACGCTTACCTTAAGAAGTTGGTATTTTCCTGTTACAACTTGGAAAATCATTTTTTTTTCTTACAGAATATTTTGTAGTTTTCACGTTTTCTTGAGACACATGATTATTCGATTCGAATTGTAGTTCAAAGTATCCTAGGAAAATCGGCATACCTAGTAAACGTTTTCTTTAAAACATCGCTTAATCATACAAAATGTTTTGGAAAATCTTTCAAGTCGAAGTAACACTTTCGGCAGATAAATTTTTAGTTTTAAGTGTTCATCAAATAGTAATCACTATTGGTTTTAGCAAAATAGTGAAAGGAAGAAAAGATTGCGTAGATTGTGGTTTAACCAATGTCGGAACGTGTTCTCTCCAAACTGGTTCAACGATTTCTGAATATGCTTCGCGGGACTTTAGTTGCTTGGGGCCCGTAGGTCCCTATGTCACAGTTACGGTTGTATTCATTGGGTATTCGTAATATAGCCAGGGGATAGGAGAACGATGGTGAAAAAGGTAAAATCCCCGACCCAGCCTCTAAAAGGCAAAGATCGTGTCTCCCCCTCAGCACACCGCAACTTGCTCCATGATACACAAGGAAACAACAGGCTCGTCGAAGCGCCGCTTCTGTTCTCCGAGGTATGGAACGAATAGTAAAAAAAAACAACTGCAGGTTGCAGAACGTTGCACTCAGCTGGGGGACAACACCCGGGAGCCCCAGCGCCCCATATTTGGCCAAGTCGAGAACGTGCTAAGTGAGAAACGGAGCGACTTCCAAGGGGCGCTTCACCTCCTATTGTAAAGGTCTGCCAACGGTTTCAAGTTTTCCCCTGCGATTGTGATACCGCGAGGTTTCCATATGGTCTTCCGAACGTGGCCTTCCATAAAGATCGTGCATTTACGAGGTAATAGATCGATAAGGCGGGGATTGAGACTTTCCTAACCGTCCCAGATTTCCTGTTGGATTCTGCAATCTTTGTTGTGAAGCAAGCTATGCATGAAATTCCCATGTATCCTGCTGGCAGATTAACTCTTATGGGTTCATCGATATCTCATAAACGTCACAAAACGTGTAGCAGCATTTCTTCCGTTTGTATCAAATATCACATATAATATGTATGACACATATAATTTCAGTCATTCTTTACGCAAGCTGTACCAGAAAGAATGTCCCTTACTTATTGAATGGTTGGCGCGCTCAAGAGTTCATTTGTACTCCTAATCTTGAATATGTGTAAATTGTTTGAAACCCATGTAAAAATGCCTTGTTAACATGATTGGGAGTATACTCACAATTTATAGAAATTGAGTCTCAGTGAATTTATGTTTTAAATAGGAAATTATTTGAACAGAGTTTTGCCAACTCTAGGTCATTTTGCCGATGTGCCATCCAATCGGAGGATGATCATGAGGGTTGTCGATCACTATTCACTTCTAACATTGGTCAACAAATCCTGGATCTTGCTCAAGGCTCCTCTCCTTGTTTAACCTCTATGTATAACAGATAGACGTGTACAGAATGCCTCGAACTGGGGACCTCGCCTCAGCTTGGTGCCAGGAATATTCCACTATTCATCAGCCATTACCATCATGTTAGGTGGACTGAAGAGTGAATTTTTTGAGCGATTTCTATCCGTCTACTATACACTTAGTCTTACTGTACTGCTCTTTCTTACTTATGATATGGATGATGGATATGATTTTCTCACTTCTCTGATTATGTGTTACGGGATAATTTTCCTGTTATACTGAATTTTTCGTGTTATAAATGAATTAAACGACCTAGATGTAACTCTTCAAAGTTTGGTAAATATTGAAAAGTGTGGTTTAGAAATCATGAAACGTCAGTGAGAATCGCAGAAAACACCCATTTGAATTGGATGAGACGTCTTTTAAGTCAGCATTGATCACAATAATGCTCCAAGACATTGGCAAAAGATGTAAGTCGGGAATTCTTGAGAGCCCCTTCCCTCTAACACGGAATTGGCGTTGGAAGAACGCTTGAGAGAAACTCCGGGATTAGCAGATGAAAACATAACTGGATAAAGTCGGGCAAAAAGGAAAAGAGAGACACCTCAAGGGAAATCTCTATGTATTAGGCGCCCGTCCGCTTCGCAGGGCATTCGGAGGAGCGGTCTAGCGAAATAAAAACTTCCCCATTCCCCCGTCTGCGGGGCGGTTCGAGAGGGTGCGATCTCCCCAACTCTGGTCTTCTTCGAGTCTTCTCTCCTCTAATGCCGGGGTAACCTCGTTCGTAAGACTGCCACAAAGTAACCGACGGTCGAGGGGAGGAGGGGAGCTTTGAAAATCCTTCAGGAGGCCGGGAAAACGGGGGGCTGTAAAAGGTTTTAAGTCCCCCGGCTCAGACTCGGACGATCCCTGGAGCTTTACTGTCTGTGGCTGTAGTTACTGTTACATTCCTGTGAGATATTTTGACTCCCTCGCTCATCCCGGGAGTTTCACGAATTGGTCTGTACTCGGTTTTTCCTCCACCTCGGAACTCAATTCGATGATATCTATTGAGATCGGGCAGAAAAGTGTTTAGTGGCCACAGTAACTTGTGCAACTCCTGGCAGCCCACCACATACAGAATGGTAACTAGTTATTTTTCAAAATTCATGCTGCTGATTTTTAATCAACTGCACAGATTGCGGATTATGCCTGTGCGCCATCCAATCTCCCCCGCTGAATTAGACAACAGGTGCCATATCCTTGGAACTGTGATATAAAACTTTTATAGGGTCTTCAAAGAAAGAAAAGTAAACTGCATCCTTTGCAAGGCCATTTAAAGCATTGTTAAAAATCTCGGTTTATCAATAATTTTACTAATTCGTTTGCCTAATCTTGCTACCTTGAGAGACTAAGGTATATCCAATTCTTTATCACACTGCTGCAAACTGACATATATTGGAAGTCCTTCAAGGGTTGTTTACATACGAATACTAATTCTTGGAAACTATCTCAATTCTCAATGATTGCAGGACTGCATTTTGTGATAGTTCCCGTCAGAAACTCCGCTTTCTATACACAAAAACGTATTCCCATTTCTCGCTGTGAAACCAATATTTATCTATTCTCAAGTTGTCTTGAAAATAGAAGCGTGAAAATTTTGGGTGGCTCTCCATTCAGTTAGCGAGTTGTTATCAAATAGAAAAGCATGTTAATAACTCCTGTGAGTTAATTCTGCCTGGGGAAATGATTTCATCGTACCGTTCTAAATCTTTTACCATATCGGTTTTATTATTATCGATCTGTGGCTTTCGTCGCTTTTTTTTTTTCAAAATGTTTCCTGTTATTGTAAAAATTCTACATATATCTATGTATCGAATACTGGAGGGTGGTTCTACTTTTACACGTTTATCATCGAACACTTTTACAGCTCTCTCGCTGTTGAGATACGAGCCCGATCGCGGTGTACGTCCACCGGAATGCTCCGGCTGTTTATCATTCTCCCCAGCGCTATCAACATCATTGTTTTTGTTCCGACGACAATAAAATCCCGAAAACCTTCTCGCTCCTGCGCTTCTACTGGTTTGATGCCTGTTGATTGCCCGATAAAAAATAATGTTCGTAATGGTCGTAAAAGCGGATTTTATTCGAGATTTCTTAATAACAGAACCTTCAGGTGGATTCCCCTTCTATACACCCACCCTGACTCCAGTTAATAGTAAAATACGTGTGGAACGTGACAAGAATTTATTTTGTACCCAATCTGAATGTAACTGCTGCCTAATAAAAGTAAAATTAATGAGCTATAAAACACTATATAATCATTCTCATTCCAAGCAAAATAAAGTTTGGAAAGTTGGTTGTGGAACAAAGTTTCCTCGTTTATATAACATGAACGCATAGATCTTTTGAAATGTTCTCTAATAATCTCGGGAGAATATAAACATGTTACAATAATCCGTTGAAAGAAATCTCGTAGGATGTCTCATCGCCTTCAAACGGCTAGTCGACATGCATTGCGGGGTTTCCCCTTTAATTCTACGGCGAATTGAATGATGCGAGATTATTAGACGGTTTTACCCCGACTACCTTCAAACATCGTTAGCACGATCGAATCACTAGACCCTCGGAAACTGATGCTTGGTGAATTTTGCATTTGCTAATATGCAGAATGATACATTGTTCGGGAAACAACGAAACTTATAGAGAATCATCTACAAACTAACCCACACAATCTCCTGAACAATGCAAACTATAGGAGTTAGCCCTGTTACAAGGGTTTCGCGTTCGTCCAAGCACAACAGCTACTAATGATACTATCGATATGAAATTTATATGGGACTGGCAGACTAAGCTGTAAAGTTTTCCTTGACTAAGCTGAAAAGTTGAACGTTCGAACCTTTAGGGCCTTGATACCTGATGGATTGTACGTTTCTGCGTAATCTGACTGATATATTAATTTCTGACTAATGCAACTCATACGGGACCGTTAACAGCCTAACCTCTAATTAGGCTCGCCACAGTGTTCTGCGGGCACATGGGCAGATAGACACATACAGACACGGTACAAAAGATGTTCAGAATGGCCTAAAACACGATTATAAATTTCGATTCCAGAGAAAGAAAGGTCGCCTATACCCGAATGAGAAAACAGCATTCGCTAGCTGCAGTTAGACTCGGAAGCAAATAGATAAAACCACAGTAATCATCAACCTGGTATTACCAGTGCGTATGGGCTATTTCCACAAACAACTTTACTTTTTGCGTATTACTATTACGTTGAGTCGAAGTATTTTGTATCAATAAGTTCCAGTTGGATCAATAATTACAGACCAGTGATCTTGTCAGGAGGTTTAGCTAAAATAGAACTGGTAAACCATTGTGAAATAACTTGTTGGGTTACATAATTACTATACAAAAAAATTTAAGTGGATTAGATTAATAGTACCTACCTAAGTATCGTACTACTATCTGTACTTGGTGCTATGAGAGATAAACACAATGTGTTATCTCTTATAGCATCAAGTATAGACATATCGGGGCGGTGTCAGGGGCCTTTTCAAATAACTCTCCTTCTTCTATCTTCTCACCAAATTACTAAGTATGTCTGAAGGGTTGGCCGTAACAAATGGTTAACACTCGATTAACAAAATATGTTATAGTCACGTATTCAACTGAAGGTGATATAAACAGTGATTGAAACTTGGATAATTAAAAAAAACTCTTAGATGAAAACATAAAATTTGGTAGTACT
The DNA here is from genome assembly GCA_031894815.1 of Creontiades dilutus. NCBI lineage: Eukaryota > Metazoa > Arthropoda > Insecta > Hemiptera > Miridae > Creontiades > Creontiades dilutus. The sequence continues at coordinate 2,638,862 of JAVIWC010004007.1, forward strand.
ATTGAAAGGTAGAATTCTCAAAATAAAAATCAAAACGAGTAAGCCTAACACCCGCTGTGGGACCTGTCAACGCTCTCCATAAACTGAAACTTCCTTTTGCGTTTGCCTCCCTGGTCTCGGGGGTGAGAGGCAGTGGTAGGGAGACCCTTTCCAGGTATGGAAGGCCTGCTCCGTTAGATATGATGATAGGTATCATGGTAGGTATGATGATGGTGGTATGGTGGTATTCTGATGATATCTATATGATATCTATCTGTATGATATTCAGATAGGTATTGTTTTATGTTCACGTGGGATTTGAACGTAGCAAATTTTCTTCATGTCTGTGAGTACAAGGTGATTGCGTCCAAGACATTATTATTTTTCTACCGGTGATATTCGTTGGTAGGTTTAAGGTTCCTGGACTATCTTAACTGAAGTGTAATAATCGTTTAAGGTTGATATATAGGTAAAACCTCTTAGCGGCATTTCTAGCTAAAGAAACTCGATGCTGGGACTCGTCAATAAATGAACGTATGCATACCCCCCATCCTCCCATTCCCTTTCCAAACCCTTCAGAAAGTCATCAAACAAACAACGGAGCTCTTCCTCCGTCTCTCTCACATCGGAGAACACGGCTTCTCGGTAAACAAACTAAAAGCCCGTAGACTTCACTCGCGGTTGTTTGTGGACGATGAAGACGAATAGGAATAAGCCTTGGAACTCCGAAGGGGAGGAGGCTCCGTGATTTCCCTTACTCGCGCCGAGAAGAAATCCGCGCCCATCAGTATTCTGAATGCCGCGAGTTTCGTTATAAGGTGAGTCGCGGATCCGGCGTCCTTTTGTTGCGCCTGCCGTTTTTCCTTCGGGAGAAAAAGACGGAACTTTGGCGAATCGCGTTTTATAGCGGAGTCGCCTGCCTCGCGGGTAAGATTTACGCCGTGCAATAAAAACCCGTCTAGTCGAACGTGGGACGCTCTCTCCAGAAACGTATATATCCCTACATTGACTCTATTGGCATCGTTTTAGAGAAGATGTGCTATAATTAGTGGTGCTTTAGGATGCCTTGACTTATGCGCAACTTATGTCCAAATTGGAAAGTTGTAGGTATTCAGATAGGATGCATCCGATTTTGTTCCTCTAAAACAATCGGTATTAAGTGCTGTTCCAGAAACGCTGTAAATTCACTGGTGTCATCCACCTTCCTGCATGACTGAACTTTCAATTTGCTTTGGGAAGTTCTCATTTTGGTTTGGAAACCTATTATTTTAAAAAATTGAAAAGCCAACCAACCAATATTGGAAAGTTGTAGGTGTTGAGCTAGGATGCATTCGATTGTGTTTCTCTGAAAGCGATCGGTATCAACTGCCGTTGTTAAAGCGCTGCAAATTCTCTGATACGATCTTGCTGTATGACTGAACTTAAAATGCGATTTGGAACTCTCTTGTTTTTCGTTTGGAAAGTTTCCATTTGGATTGAAAAATTCGCATTTCGGTTTCGCTATTGGGAAAGTTCTAAATTTGATTTGGAGGATTTTCAAATCGATATTGGAAGTTCTCAAATTGGTTTTGAAACTCCTCAAATTGTAAAATTCTCAATACTGTGTGGAACATTTGTCCTATTGGTTCGAAGCGTTCTCAATTCAGTTTAGAAATATCCCATTTTGTATTGAACGTTTCCGAATTGTTGTCTAAAGTTCCTTAATTACTTTAGTACAAGGCTAAGGGATGGGCTTTGGTTTATTATTTCCAATAATGTAATCATATATCGAAAATATTTTATAGAAACCGTCAAAATTTGTGATCTATGATGTTGACCTTGTAAACTCCATGCATACATGGCATGCGTATATAATCAAAAACGTTTCCGAATTTCACTAAAATACCGAGAAAAAAATCGATATAAGTGCAAAATGTTATTTTGATTTAATTTTTTTTTTGCCGTAAAAGAATTGGTCCTTTAAAACAATTTCATCAAAATTCAACACAATTTTATTGCAATACGATCATTTTGAAAATTAACTCATATGATCGTGTGCTGTTAATGAACTCATTCGTTTTATTGTTTCTTCCTGTTTTTTAATGCTTATTATTATTTTATACAAATTAACTGGTCTTTTACAAGTTTATCACGATAATAATCTTTATTCAAATCTTAAATTCAAACATATAACGCGGTGATTCGGAATTTTGATGAGAGTGAAATCACTGAAACAGATATTGATGTTAAAATCAATTCCAAATTCACGAAATAAAAAATTCGCATTCTACGCAGGCTTTTAATTTTGATTGTCCACTGTGCCGACCTTCGACTTCCTAGACTGGCCTAAAGCTGGTATGCCATCGTGTCATGATCTGAAGAGAGATAATATAATCTGAAACAGGTTTCACTATCTTGGTAATTCAGTTTATGAATAGTCATCATTCCATTATCTGTAGATCTGTTTCAATGAATGACGATTACTTCGAAATTGTTTATATTGAGTGGAAATGGACACTGAAAACGCCGTCGAAACTAATTTCAAAACCGACCGGGGAGCTTGTTTAGCATTTCAAATATCCTGAAAGGGATTGGAAACTGGAGCGGGGATTAATTTCCTGGTTCGCGGGGACAAAGTTGGGTCAAAGGGAGGAGGAAGGAGACGGCGGTTGGACAAATAGCTGGACAAACGGCGCGGGGCTCGGGCTAAATGCGGGAACGGAATCCAGAAGGAACAAGATTTCCCACTTAGAGGTGGATGAAGGGAGGAGTGAACAGTCGCGGGAAGCTACCGACGAGGTCAAATCAAAGTGCGAAGAGGGAAAAATGACCTACACCAACCTCCAAAACACGTTGTCACCTAGTGTACACCTCGTTTTAATTTAATAATTATCATTTAATCTGATTTTTATCGGTAACTTGCAATACGATAAAAATAAGAATGATACAAATTATTAATATATCGCCCAATATCAGGCCTGAGCTGTAGAACGAACATCAACTTACTGTTTCTAAAAAGTTGATTAATATTTTAAAAAACATGGTGACCGAACATGATTTTGTGAGGGTGATGGCATGATATTGTTGCCCCTTCCAAGGAGGTGGATACATTATTAATGCTCCGCCACGCTCAGAGGATGACCCAGACGCTTGCAGGCGTCCGGTTCATCTCCCAAGGCGACAGATTCTAAAATCGGGAAGGGGCCAACTAATCATATCCATCACAACTTTTAAATTAACGGACGGAAAAGCCACCTAATTGCAAATGACACTAAACACTAAATTACATATGAAGTACTGTATTGAACTTGATATGAATTGAAACGGAACTAGAATTGAGGAGAATTCAAGCAAAACTCGATCTGTCGACTTTTCAAAAACTTTCAGAATCCAAAGAATTGCATTGCAGCCCCTTTGATGTTCAGGTCAATCGGCAGGTCGATGTGAATCATGCCGAATCGCAGTTATAATATAAAACGAATTTATTCGCATGAATATTTTAGACAGGCTGAGTTTTGTCAAAGTCACTAAGCTCTAAAAGATGAAACTACATGATCCCTGCAGATATTTCAACAAGAGAAGAAAGTGAAATCCCTGTCGAACTTCATACAATAATATGATCTTACGCTCAATTCTACCCAAATTTTATTGAACCATTCGCTAAATTTGTCACAAATTTCTCAAGCACAATAAAAAAATACTTTAAAAATATAAAATACTGCAAGAGCAGTTAATTTTGTGCCCATATCTCCTCGTACATGCAATCACAGTGTGACCCCTGTTCTGGAATGGGCTCTTTCTTCCCAGTTGTCTCCAAAATGCGACTCTAGAAGCTTTAGGACGTCGTTTTTATTAATATTAATGTTAGTGTTTTTTATTGATCAGTGGGTTGGTCAAAGGAATTAGTGCTAGAGCTGGGAAGTTTTCCTCAGAGATTCCTTTCTGCACGATACTTCGAAAAGGTTCAGTTTAAGTGTCTAATTGAAGTGAGCTCAAAATCGAACTTTTATAACGATCAGACCTTTCATTGTGGATTTCCTGATCAAAACTCTTTTGACCTCCCTTGTGCCTTTCACTTTCGTGTACCCAAGCTGAAGTTCTTTTACGACCAATGCTCTCAGTTTAAGAGATGCTCACAGTTCCAAAGTCAAAGTAAATCTAAACGTATTGCTCTGGACTGGTTATCATTTGGACTTTTTTTAATCTTCTTAATAATCCAAATGCAAGTCCAAATGTACCTGCAGACATGAAACTATGCCGTATAGCAAAAGTGATTTCCACTGATGGGTGGTGCCTCTTTCCTAAGCCAGTAGCACAGCAAGTGCACAATGTGATTTTGTGATTTTTATTTTGGGCAGCACATCCGTTGTGAAATAACGATACCTTCTTGGCATTGGAAAAATTAGAAGATCGCTCAATTTCAGTTCAGTTGACTGAATAGATCACATGACTTCCCGTTCCATTATTGAATGTAACATGATAACTTGGAAATCATGCCAACTAAATCAAAAATTGACCAGGAGGATACTACACTTACCAATATGTTTATATGGGAGAAAAGTTTTGGGCAGCCGTTCTGTACCAAGTTCGCGAACATTTGTTTACCATCGATCGCGATTATCCGTTCAGGTTCTCGTATGTGTGTGACACAAGCGGAGAATAAAAAGACTGACTCGGTTTTCCGTGATAACGTGGCAACGACGGATCATCATCGTCCTGATACGTTCGATTTCCCCCATCCCGTTTCCTCTCGCACATACTGATTCGCGTACTTCCCCGGGCGAGCTTCGGCGGCCGTGTTAGTTCCGTTTGCCGGACGGTCGGGAAGGAAATAACGGGCGAACATTCACGGGGAGGAGGCCGAAGGGAAAGTTTATCTTATCAGCTGAGCTGTTGTATGTGACAACCGGAAGCAATCGCGATGGTAGATGTCGTTCACGTCCCCGTTCGCCAGAGTCCCCCATGTGCTATGTGATGTGAGGGAGCCCGTGATGGCGCCAGGGGGTCCCGGGGATTCCGGGAAGACCAGCCAATTCCCCCTTCCCTAATTCATGTCGTTTATTCATGTTATTTTGTTAATAAACTTCATTAGATGCATATACGTGTTCATTGAATTGAAAGCATTTAGTTCATCATAATGCTTCTTCTGTTGAAACTTTCAGATAACCATCTTATTGTTTGAGTCATAAATCGAGACTGTGATGGATTCAGTTAGCTCTGTATTTTCTATCCGCCAACTCCTGAGGTATACCAAACGCCTTAGAGAGCCTGGGATAACTTCTGAATCGGAACTGTTATTAAATGCCCCAACTCTTAGAAAGGTAAACTACTCACCATGTTTCGTAGATGTATAACGTTCCACCAGGAACGGTTCCGGAACGATTAAGGCTCTACCAGAGGAGCGGTTCCAATTAGCCGTTCCAGTTGCAAACCGTTCCTTCTGTTTTGGGCACCAAAGGCAACCTATGTCTTACGCAAGGCAACCGAAAACCTCCAGATGGCAATTCATAGTATAATCTAATACGTAATTCCAAAAATATCCACAAAGTGATAAAGGAAGTCAAAAATTGATGTCATTTTCTTGTGTTACTTTTTTTCCGCTTCCCTTGGTCCTTAAGACGTGTTGGGTTCTATCCGTTACTCCTACGTTACTCTGTGGGTTCAATGACAGATAACCTGTTCCTGTTCTGGAGCAAATAGTTCCGATTCCTCCTTATCATATGTTGTTGCAATCTCTTATCATTCAGTCGTATCGGTTTCATTTACTCTTTATCCCTTATACTGAATTCTGTGCATTTAAATATGCTCGTCAGTTATTGTTCCTGTAATAATTACTGTAGGAATCCACAAAATTCACTCTGTTAAATTTGAAAGGAAGCACTGAGTAACCAGGTATCGCATCTTATCTCTTATCTTGGTAGTTATACCATCTCCTAGCTACCTCCATCACCTTATCTTTTCCCTGCTGTTTTCCTACTCTCTTTCCATGCTGCTGTGTACGATGAAAAAGATGAGGTGATTTACGAAGTAGTACACAGCAGAGGAAAGAGGGTAGGAAAACAGCAGGGAAAAGATAAGGTGATGGTATAGCCACCAAGATAAGAGATAAGATGCAAACCTCCAGCGGGGTAGTAGCGCTGTACCGGATGCTATAGGTTGCATCCAATATGAAACACCGCATTGTGTGCAGACGTCAAACGTGATTTGTATACGACAACTGGGATATGCTAATGTGGAGAAGTTATACCCGCGATTAGTGCTAACCAAGTTCAGGTTACGCCAAAGTGTGGAAGAAGTTTATGTGATCGATGGTCGGGATATTAGGCTTTGACAAAGACATCGTCCGGTATTGGAGTTAACGATGTGGCGCCTCGTGAAGATGCAGTCGTTGGTAGATACAATATGCTTGTTACCGAGGCTCAACGCCTTGGAGACATCATTTCCATTGAGTAGAAAGTTAACTGGAGTCAAATATTGAGCTCAAGTGTGCTTCCTCCCTCCCTTCACCGTCTGCAGACAGCGCGACAAAGCCCAAGTGTTTGCTGAGCTCTCGAGACTGAAGTGTGGAACATTGTACCGAAAGAACGGGACACCCTCCTCCCCGTCACCTCGTCCTCACCATCATCTTCCCTAACCTCCCAAACTACTCATTTTCTCCAGGAGTTTCGAAATTGAAGGCCTCCACGGACCGTTTCGCCGAGGGTGTTTGAACAATTTTTCATTTCCCTTGGAAAGTGATGAGGGAAATGAGATGGAGTAAGTAAAGATGGGAAGGGAGAACCCCCGACAACAACAAGGAGGATGAGAGAATGAAGAGATGAGCTCCCCTAATTAAAGTCAACTACAAATGTTTGTCGAGTGCATGATCCGAGCTATAGGGCCGTGGGTGTTTGAGGAGCGAATGGCCCCCTTTCCCCTCGTCGTGAACCAGTCACCTGTTATTTTCGCTCTTGAAACTCGAGAACTTGTTAGTAATTACGCTAAATTAAAAAGCCCAATTAACGGTTTTGTTGTAATATTTCCCGTGGTGATGAACCTACACAAACAACATAGTGAGAATATTAAAAATTGGCAAAGATCGATCATGTGAGTTCAGTTGATACGACAGCAACCTCTGCAATAAGGCTTATAATCATTCACAAATTTCATATGTAACTTTCGGATAGGAAAGGATTACTGGTCGGAAACTCGAAAAGTTGAATAGCAAAGAAAAGTTTGATACTCGTAGCTCAACGAAAAAGAGAATATGACTAATTAAGCTTATTAAACCCTGATGATCAATCAAGTGAACAAAGAAATGTGTTCAACTAAGAAATAAATTGACATGAATGGATTAGCTAAAATCTTGATGTCCTAGGGGCCAGTTGCCTGGGACTAATGACTGTTTTCACCTGAGTACCTTATTTTACTGATATTAATTTGTGATACCCAATCGTATACTCCGAGTTTGTTAGTATGTATCTATCGTTCTATGGATCTATACCGGAGTAGCAGGTACTACATACGCTATCTCAGAACCTTCAAAACATCCTTGTGCTTCATAAACGGCGCTATCCATCGATACCGTTTTGTTTGGTTGCCGACCTTTTGTTATTATTGTTGCTAACAGCAGTATATTGGCGGGGGCTATCGTGGCAACTGGAGGAGCCTTGGACAGGATTGCCATGTTTTGTTGGGCTTTCCGCTAGTTCTTTAAAACACGGTTGCACAGCGAGGATGAGAATGATGGAGATGTTTAAGACCGCCCATACCAATCAACAAGACCGTAACATATTGGTACTAAAATTGAAGCCTTGGATCTCCTAAGAAACGGACAGATCTTAGTTTTTCAAATTTCATTTGTGTCTTAGTAAATGATGAAGATCGAATTGGGTGATATGATTGCAGTGGAATTATGTTTTAAAGAGTTCCGTTTGAAATCGAGTTGTTGTAAATACCCTTTGTCATATATGTGCGGACGGTGGTCATTTCATCACGTTGAATTGCAGTGGTTCTATTCGTGGATTTCTATTTCTGTTTCTGGTATTTACACATCAGCTTTCGTTATGCATTTGAGAGACAATAAGGCGTTAGTGTTTACGGAGTTATATTCGTGTCGAAGTGTGGTCTTTTGGACGTCAAGACGTCATTTGCCAGGTATTAAGACACACCTAACAGTTGAAGGACCCTTGTGATCATCTTCTTTCCTATTCAATCTACCGAACTGGGATTTTTCAATGGTAATACAATATACAACGTATAATACAATTCTAAGTTATGGAAGCTTCGAATTAAGATGATGTGTCACACACTACGAGCAGTAAACATAGATCGGTGATTAGGTTTAATAGAGAAGTTAACCTTTATGTAATAATTCGCAGCGTTTTTTTCTGTTTATTACATGATTTTTGCCTATAAAAGCCCTTTGCTTCTACATCTTTCATGCTTCCTCCCATTTTAGTAATTTATTGTTGCCAATCACGTGTTTCTCCAAAGAAGGTCTTTATTTCTGCTTTTCTCATGTTTGGTTTCGTATTTTGTCAAGTTTATATGTGGAGGTCAGTAACGTTGTTTGCTATGCGTTTCTTCTTCTTTCTTTTGTGTGGATGTTTGAATCTATTATGGATGTCATTCAAATTGTTGGCTCCACAACGCTGTTTGCCACTCCTTGTGGCGGTAGAAAAAGGTATTTGGAAGATCATACTCAGCAGATTCTCATACTCAGCACCAGCTTACCGTTTTGCTGAAGCAGCATTCAGTCAGAAATATATGATCAGTACCTTCACATTACCCACCCAATACCGGTTAGAACATTTCAACGGAGGCTTCCACCTTTTCGGTAAATGGTCCGAGACCATCGCCACAAGTAATAACCCCCAGAGGGCTGAGTATTGGATGAAAGCGGGCCACCAACCTCAAGGGATCTTCGGCGGTGGGTTTCTGATAAACCCGAGGGGTCACACCGCCTCCCGCCCATCTGCCCTCATCGTCTTTGATCTGTTGTGAGAGAAGTTCAATATTTCCTACCGCCTTCGGGGGTAAATATTTGTATTGACGTCTCCCGGCTGACTTTCACCAACGGATTATGACACCCGGTAATGTAACATTTCACGTCTTTCTTTGAGGGACGAGAACGCGGTTTAATGGAACGCCCTATCGTGATTCCCCGTCGTAATTTACGGCCGGCAATACGAGTTATGTCAAACAGTGGAAGGATTCTGCAATCCTTTACCTCACGCCTTCATCTTCACACGTACCATCTTGATTCTAGGGAAACCTTGCCGTTGCACCAATCTTGCCAAGACCTAGCAAATACTTCAATCTATTCAGATGTTGAAAAAAACCCTTCAAAATATTTCTCAACTTATTATTAGTACATATACCCTGTTACCGCCTTTGTAGACCCTTCATTAGGATTATAACTTAGAGCGATTTTTCGGTCAGGATCACCGAAGCAAACCGAATGTTGAAACCGCGGATGTAGCATATCAACCTGCACCAAAAAGAGTTATTGAGATTCAAAAAAATCGAAGACTTAGGTATATATTGCAAGTTGGAAAAATTGTATTTCAATGTTCATTCGTACATATTTACTTATAAATAAGTTTCAAAATGTTTTTTATGACTATTATTTAATGTTTCATAATGACATATAAATTAAATGTTAATTTTGTGAAGACTAAAATGTGCTTTGAAACGATGGGACCAGAGTTCACTGTCATTGAAAATCTGTGATGTTCCATCAAATTGCAAGGTATCATAAAAATTTGACAGCTTTAACACTGATAAAGGACACATTAATTGGCATATTTTGTTTGTGGCTTAACTCTCCAATTCACACACTCATGCTTTGCACAGGCTTTGTACGCCTGAAGTTGTAGTTTCAACTTCTTTTTAACAGATCAAAATATCAACATTTTATCAGTGGCTGACCTGGCACCCTTTCCTGATGTTTTGATTTCGGGCTGCTATTTACACGATTGGATATCACGAAAGAACAATCAAAACTGCTCCACAAAATGAAATGAACATTCATTCTACTGATTAGACATCGAATCCTAAACGTTTGAAGGCAAGAGTTAACATCAACTAAAACTTCCCTTTGACTCAAATCGAACCCAAGAAACCAGCACGTGTTCAAACCACGTGCCTATATCTTCATCCGCAAACGTAGGAACCGACTGACTTATTTAGTTGAACAAACATGATGCAAGAGTTTTTTTTTCTCATTATCTCCTAAAGAACTGACTGGGGCTTTATTGCTGCACTATTTCTTCATCTTTCTCCGCCCCAGTTTCGTCTCTAATGCTCATCAAATCCTTCAGAAAGGATCTCTTGAATTGAAGATCGAACATTCCGCACGCAATGACCAGAACTTCAGAGGACAGCTGATGACGTCTGCGAAGCCAATGTCATGCGGACAAAAATCTCCAACCTGAAATGGGTTGACTTGACTTACCTAGAAATTGAAGATTGTCAAGGATTACCCACCAGACCTTGGATTTAGGAATTTATGAGCATTTCCATTGAGTATAGAGTACAGATGGTAGGTTCTGAACCGTTTTGGGCTCTTAACCGAACAAACCTTATAATGGGATATGTTCCTTGAAGCTTCCGGCTTCAAGCAACCGCCGCTGATGTAAAATAGTGTGGCCGATGTGGTTGTTTTGCCACACGGAGGATTCCTACAGTTACGCCTCTACTAATTTTCCAAGCAGATTGATATGATATTTTTGAAGTTCCTCAAAACGTCACGGAAATCGAACTCGTTGCCAGAGATTCGAAGGAAGTGAACTCATTCCTTCATTTATATTTATCACCTTCAGATAATCTGACGACGGAAGCTTATTTTATTGAAAAATCGTTCGCCGCGAGTATATCGCTCTTAATACTTCGACCTTCCCAGATGTGTTCACCCGAGCCGAATTCCACCTCACGCTGGAAGGGATCAAGTTGTCATCTTCCTTATTCCCCCATTAATCATCACTCGGCCCACCCGTCCTATCAGGAATTAGCTTATAACGAGACTGACTTCATAATAATCCAAAGGTGTGGGCGTCTGTTCGTCCACCATGAGTCGCACCTTTAGAAATAAATTCCGTTTTCGTCGACTTTTGACATTTTTACTTGAAAAAATGTGAAACCTTCCTCGTATCTCGCCAGGTATGACAAAAGTAACAACTTGTTTTGACTGAACACCACTGAGACCAACCAGTGATAGATGGCGTCCGTTAATCATCATTATTGGTTGCTTGGAAAATGGAAGAGAAAAAGAAAGAGCAGTAAATCTTCTGATTTCCACCGTTAAATATTGAGAGTCGCTATTAACAGTATGGTTTAGAAATTGTGATTTGTGTGGCGTTTCTGATTTTCCACGTTTTCTATGAGGAATAGCTTTTACTGATTCTAATTTTCAAGTTGTTTGTTGCTTTTATTCAGCCTCATATGCTTAATTTAATTTAAAGAGGTACACAGGCAAGTTCCAACCTCGATAAAGTGGGTAGGAATATGAAATAAACTTCAAGACTTGTTATATTCTTGTAATTATTGATGTTATGTTGATATGACATCTCACTGTACTTAAGCTAAGTTCTTAATAATTTCTATGGAACACATCAAACTCACTTTCTCCATTGCTATCTTGATTGCTTTGTTGTCGTCTTTCCCGAACTTTGTTGCAGATTGAACTCATTCTCGAACACTTCCTAAAACCTACTTAGCACATTTCAAAAGAGTGATGAAGGATATTAGATCCCAATGATTTCAAGTTTATCTAATTGATCTTATGTTCCCGTCATAACCGGGAGGCTGCATCTACCATTGCGAACTATCGTAGAATCAAACGTGCATTCCTGTGTAAGTGCTCTTGAAGCAGTGATTGCGAATACCCCTAACTCGGAGGTGCGATGACGACTATTTTGCGGAAACACTGCAGCATAGAACTGTAAAGTTTGGGGAAATGAAAAATGATCTCAAGATGCAGAAGTATACTGTATTCTATGGCAAGTCATTGGAATGGATTTCCAATGAGGTGCATCTTCAAACAACGTCGTCACCATTATTTAAATTATATTGTCCACCGATTCCGAACAGGTTATTCAGCAAGACTCCGTCCTGTTCATATTGCTGCCAGAGTATATCTAGTTCAGCCAGCAAGTCACGGGTTGACTTTTTCAGAACATTCGCGGCTCGTTTACGTGAAAGACAACTGATGTCGAGCGAGCAGTATCAGTCTCAGCGATGATTCTGCAATGGGATCAGTGAATTTTTCCCCAAAACAGACGTAATTAAAGAGGCCTTCACTGCCTGTATCTCCTAAGTAATCGTCCTTTCGCTCCCTGTAGTAAACCTGGTTAAGTTAAACAAAAGACTGTGTATGTTGAGATGAGCTCTTATTTATGAGTTATACGGTGGCTCACATTACCTTTCACTCCGCGATCGGTTTCCTTTAATTTCAAAGGAAGATCGTTTAAGACATTTCATCCATGAAGGTTGAATCGGGCGAATTAGTAAGCCGAACCCGTCACGACATCCAAACCCGATCTTGACGCGCGGAAAGTTGATACGGCGCCTCGAGAGATGTCAATTAGTTCATATAAACTAGTACAATCAGCAGAGAAGCAGAGGTGACTTTGATGTGAGACGAGCCGAGCGTTAAAGGAACACCGGCGAAAGGAACGTCTACCTACCAGATACCGTCTACTCCCTACCTCCTGTGCTCTTCCTTCAGATCATTACCAATGTAACCCTCTAACACGTCATAAAGTAACCCTCTCACGTTAGCGATTCCTCATTAGCGAGGCAAAGCCATTTTCCCCTTTGGGGAGCGACATCAGACAGATTGGAGCGTTGACAACTCAAAATACGCGTCATATCGTTGGGAATCATCGTCTAAGTAACTACGAACATTTTACACTGTTGGATGATTGTACAAATCATAATACACCATCCATGGATTTTATGTAATCTGCATAGAAAATGTTGTTCATGAATAAAACGGAATGTTTTATTACAACCACAAAAAAATTTAATGTTACGTCAATAAATACGATCAAAAATCGGCAATACGAAGAATAAAAGAACAATAAAACTTGAAATATAAATAGTATAAATCACAGTCAGCGAGATCAGTAACAAATGGCTCAGAACTGGAGTCAAAACTGGATCGTAAAAAAACTCTTGAACAGCGTACAATTCATTGTCGAGGCGGATAGATTTTAGGTTCTTGGCAAATGGCCTTCGAAAAGCTTACGAACACATTTTGGTGATCCGTTATTGAGTTCCACGCGCATTTCTACAGGGTGTCCCAGGAGTCATGCACAATCGGCTCCTACGTGTTCTGCAACTCATTTCATGGACTTATACATCCGACAAAACTAACTTAAATCGTCACTTGAGAGGTCTGGCGAGGCCTGGCGACTTGACGATTCAGCGAGAAAAGTTACGTACATCCCGCCTCCAACCTTTTTCGTCGAAACTTTTGGAAAAACCTCAATTTCAACAGAAAACACACGTTTTTCTGCAGTTAAACACCATTTCCTTAACTAAAAATATTTTTAAACCAAAACGACTACACCGTTGAAAAGCTGACATTTTGGCGCACTTTTTGCCAGGCCTGCACAGTTCTGCGTCTTGAAAGCATTCATGGGGTTTCTAGGCGAGATGAAAAACAGACGATTTCCAGGTTTTGACAAAACTGCCATTTCGTGCAGCAATCGCACATCTTCAATGCAATTTAAAAAATGTTTTCTGACATCAAAGATCATTGACATCGAGATGGTGGTATAATGAAACGATGGTTACTTCCGTAGTAATTAGGTACATTTTCAATTACTTTCGTTATATCCTATATCGCCATAGGAGTTGAAACTTCGGTCGTTGGAATCTCGTTGAATTTCAGTCGATTCAACGTTTGGGTCGAAATACATCTTACTCTACCCCTGTAGGTATTTAGATATCAGCTTTTGTTACGAACTGAGGGACTAGAAAAGTATTTGGCTTGGGGGGAGTTTTTCAGTAGAATATAACGTGAATAGTTGTACTAACATACTGTCAGCCAAAAAACCGCTAAATTCAACCAAATTGACTCAAAAATAGAAACGTATCGCTTATTGTAGTAAATACGGGCAAAAGGGTCCAATTACAAACTAAATACATAAATATGAATAAATATGGATAAATGGGATAATGAAAAAGTGTAGCAAACAATTTTAAAGTAAATTATTGATGAAAAGCTGGTTACTTATTAGACTAGACAGTAAAAATGAAATAAATATGATAACAATTTGATTAGAAAAATTATGGATTAGATGGACCATGGAATGCTTAACAGTTAACAAATAAGAGTTGATTGATGAAAAACATGTATCTCGGGATTGAGCGAGGCACAGATATTGGGTTCTCGGGCTACTAGTGTGAGGAAACGGTTTATTGAATAATTACTGGCAGCAGATCTTTTTTGGAAAAGTGGTATTAGGTAGGAATCAAAATGAGGAATTTTCAAACTAATACTGGAAAATAGGAAGGGACAATCAAGATCACCGATCAAAAGCTTGTGGAATCAAGTGCTCTTCAAAAGGGACGAGTAATTAATTTCTTTAAATCGAATTTCAAGTTTATACTCTACCTACACCTCACGAAAGTGCTGTACTCGATTCGGTGCTTGTGAGTAGCGTAGAACTGTGATTATACCACCGGGATAAATTCTAGTATTGATCAAACTGGTGTGCAATATTAGGCTATTAGGGCGGGCAGGGGTAGAAACACATGACGTTTCTCTAAACGAATCCCAACATTCTCATTGCCTGGATCGTCAAATATTCAATATGGTTCATAAAAGTCAACCGGCTATCGGAAATTACCCCAGGTTCTGTAGGCTGGCCTGAGTGGTCGTCATGTAGTAAGTGAATTCAATTAATGAAGTGGATCGAAAGAATCGGTAGGCACTTATCGGGACATATTCACACCTTGAAGCTCAGAGACAATCTTCGATTGAGCGAACCTATCAGAAAATCACATCATCCGCAAAGATGAAGGTCCGTTGGTCCCCTAGGAGGCAATCGTTTGATGAACAATAAAAAGCTCAGTGGACACAGATGTGACCCTTGAGGAACTCCTCAAAATTCATGGAACGGCAAGGATATGCAGTTCTTTAGCGGAACAATCGATTTCCCTTCAAACAAATAGCTTCCCATTTCACAGAAAGTTCCCATGAATACCAAGTGATTGCAAAAGGGCAATTGAATGGGTATGGGAAATTTCGTCAAAGAACTTAGTGAAATCAACTAAAGGCATTACAAGGTATTGAAAAATGTAACCATTCTCCCATGAATAAATAATGATTATTGTTTGTTTATTCAAATCATTTCGAACTTAAGTTTGGAATTTATACTCCTTTGAAAGCGTCAATCCAAGCAAGACATTCAGTGCATCGTAAGTTTATGGAATTGGTAAATGGCGATGGCAGTTGTAGCTAGATTAAACACTAAACTCCTCATGAGTTTAAAATAAAATGATTGCAAAGCTTTTATTTTGACTTATGGGACCGTAATAAATCTTATTCAAAATTATCAGAAAGACATTTTTTTTAAATTGTTGTTTTATTAAAACAGACTACCCACAAATACACTCACATGTACAACACAATACATTTTGTACTTGCACAAATGTTGCTATTGAGCAACGTGACATTCAATGTCAACTCGTGGTCGACAAACCACGAATAAACACAAGGTACAATGTGATAGGTACTTTTCGTACTTATGTAATCACATTTTATGTAATCGTTTCTCAAGTCCTGTTTACAAATTGAACCATTAGTATTCAAGGTTTACTGAAGACTTAACTCCTCGTTTCTGTCGTGTTTCAGGTATGTGGGTCACAGAGCGGAGCTCATCGTCAGTTTAGATCGAGCTGATATGACGGAGTGAACGCAGGTAACTGATTCGAGATAAGAGAAGAAATTAGTGATGAAATAAGATGACATAGTTTTTTTCTTCAAGTTTGAAGGCTCCGTTTTCCGCCCGCTCTTACGTCCACTGTGGGTTTCTCAATCCCTGCTACGACTTTGTCACAAATATCAACTTTGCTTCCATAGTGTTAAGATGAACAGAAAAGGAATGAGCAAATGGTTGTATGTTTAATTATCGCTCTATGGTCCGGAGGTCACTGTACTAATTTTTTGTTTTTTCTTTTGCCGAAAATCAGTTATATTGAAAACTGTTCCTTCAAGTAGGTTGATAAGTATTTCAATTAAGTGATTGAGAGGTTGTAGGATTTCGTGGAGATTGAAGTGCATAATGGTTACAAATAACGGACCGTGTAGTAGTGTCACGTGAGATGTTTGGGGAAACGTTTTTGGGGAGTTCGGTGGTTATCTTTATATTGGTTTTTCTAAATTTCTGGTCACGGTGCCCTGGAAAGGAAAAACTCTCTAACGATTTTGATAATTATGGGTAGTTCCCTTTCCCAATCTTGAATCAGCCCACCGACCATAACCTGAAACCTTCTCGCGTCTTGGATATCATCTGGGTGGTGCAGGTAAATCGCCTCAGCCCTTGAAGGGGCAACTATTATTAAACAACCGTATGCATCATCCTCTTGCCACACGATCCTTGATGAATTTAACGTTTGCGAATGCGCAGAGCGACGTGTTGATTTATGAGCAATGCAATCCTATTCCGCTAATTCCTTGAAAATATCACCGAACTCGGATGACATGAAATTAGACTTTTTAGGAGTCTTTCACGCTAATTCATGCCCAGTAACCTGTAATGGTATCATCGTAATCATTGAGCTTGATAAGAAAGTGATTACTATCATCGTGATCATTGAAATTGATTAGATTGAATCGTAATAATTGAAATTGATGAGAGTTAAAATGCAAAACGATATGAAATGAAATTGATATTAAACCGTTCTTCTGCGACCATCATCCAAGGCTTGAGTGTGATCGGACAACGAGAACCTGATACTGGGTGCAGAGTGAAGTATCTATTTGACCATTGACATGGGAGTATGTTACGGACAGCTTCATCAAATCGGGTGAAAACTGGAAATGAATCATTTTCGAAGAATTTTTGGACCCGTGATAACAGACACGAAAAGAAATGTTTTCTGTTAGGTTTAAAACCTAAAATCTGTTCATCTCAGGGCAGTAAAAACAGATCTGTCGTTAAACAATTGGAAGATAAATTATTAAGTTCTACTAGTGATCCTTGTCGGTAAGTAATAAGATTCTTGTATTCGTTGCATTGTTCGCGACTTACATGAGATAGGTCGAGAGTGGCTTCGAGCGTTTCAAGCCTCCTTCTTGACATGACATCGTCCGTACAACTTCCAGACGAAAAATTACCATAATCACCGCCCGGATTCCTAATGAGACTTTGGCGGGAACTCGACGGGAGGAAACTGTTTTATATTCACGGAGAGAGCTTTTCAACTTGTCATCCCGGGATCGGATATCCAGTGTTGCAATAGGGCGTAAAAGCGAAAGAAAAGTCAACTCACTCGACCTTTTCAAATCTACAGTTTGGAGAGCATGAGGGCGATATGAGCGGTGCCCTATGGCGATACATATATATATGTAATAAGACTGTGGTGATTCGGAGTGCAGGTAAGTGGTATGTATATATCGGCCGTATGCTCGCTCTCGCGAGGTTTTTAGCATATTCGTACTGCTCCGCTCTCCATTGTAAAAGGTCGGGAGTTTAACTTTGCGCCGGGGGCCGGACCTTTGCCGTAGATGGAACCTCGTTGTCCCCGTATGGCCCCGCAGCCGATAGCCCTATTATAATTATTTACTGTGCCGCGAACAATAGGCATCTAATTAATGTTGGGGTCCCGGGGTTTACCTTTATCACAGCTGCGGCCCCCGCCTCGCTCATCGGACTACTAAAAGATAGGTACGCCGTGATATTGGAGGGCAAGCTTGCGCTATCGCTCGGCCCCGTTTCGATATGAGTCGGTAAAACTATTTTGGTTCGTCGTTTTTAACGGAAAAAAATCGTCCTTAAAACGTCCAGGTAGATAACAATTACCTTATTGGCCAATAACTACTAACGTAGTAGCAGCCTCATTTTGTAAAAAACACAAAAACCACAGATTCGAAGTTTGAAATTTTTATTCATATTGATTCATTATTCAACTATTTGGTTCAATATTTTCCCTAATGAACCTTTCTAATCGGAAAAAATTCGTCCGTCCGCCGGACAGTGGACGAGGGGAAAAACCTCCAAAATTGAAGTCGTTTAAGTCTTAATTTTTTTGGCATTTTCAAACATTCATGGACTCCCCGAGTGAAGTTCCGTTACGGTTTCTTAGGACCTCGTGTTTTAGGACCAGTAAGAGTGATGATTCCCATCTTATTGCTGCACGCTAAAAATATCAATCTTAATTTCCTTTTGGGTCCAGGTTGATAAACAATAATTCTATTCTCAAATTTTTACCACATCAGGCAAAAGTCGAATTGGCACTCACGATTTCAATATAAACCTGCCCTAACTCCTGACAGTCTCGATAGCCCTTAAGTTGAAAACGCGTGTTCGATCCAAATCCGTTTGAATTTGGAAGTAGGTCTTTTTTATGAAACTAGTTAACCAAGGTTAGTTAAACGTTGGTCTAATATCACGTTTGGGGTCCAATTGGGACTGAATTCTCGACGTACGACAATCCCCAAGGCTGAAATAAAAGAGCCGGAATATCGAATCTTTGGAAGTAACACTAATGTTTTTATGATCGTTATTGATAGATGTTGTGAATTGAAGGGGGCACCAAATTTTAACAGATGAAAATTAGGTGTTGAGTTGCGAAATTTGGGACACGTGAATGTTGAACGTGTTATGTGATGATTTTTGGGGCTTCTCCTAACAATAGACCCATGAATAACCGACGACACCAATGAATCGAATGAGGCTACCTGAAAGTTTGTCACCCGTTTGCTCTCCTTAAGGGCTTGAACTCTGACGATAAGAATTAACGTCAATACAAATATGAATGGGAACGTGCTTGGAAGACTTCCAATGGAAGTAGTGAAAATCGCCCAATATCACAAGAGTTCATAGTCAGTTGGTACGAAGGCATTTTGTTTCAAGAGTTCCTTAAAATCCAGTTTTTCAAGACTCATGTTTACATAAATATGGAGAAGTGAAGTCTAGTTAGGTGTGTTATTTTATCCCGTTAAATTGCAGTTTATTTCTTCTCGTTTCCATATTATTGAAGGTATTTCATATCATATTTTGTTTCGTAAAAAGTACTAGATATGTTTGGTGTAATATCAAAGAGGAAGCCATTCAACTGCCTTGAGCACATCTTGAAGTCAAGTTGGAGCGCCAGTGTTCAGCTGAATCGCTCGTGTAGCTAATTACGTTCCTAATCAATCCTTGAATCTTGAATACTAAAAAATATTTGAGGACGAGTAAAGAGTAGGGAGAAGTTTGATCTTATATCGTTAAATTTAAGTTGTTCTACTCGTAGAATTCGACGTCGAGCCCACGTCCAGAGTATTGCGGTATTGTAGATACTGACATTTCATGTACTCATTGTTTCTTATTGTCGCAGTTGACCCACTCAATTGAGTCCTATGAACAAGATTTTTAAATGTAACAACCCTTCTGCCCTCAATACAGAAACAAGCTTTCGTCCTTCAAGTCCGTATAACAAACATTTTTAATCAACATTATTACATTCGTTTTTCTGTATTAGATTGACAAGCCGAAGATCTAAAGCTTTTCCCAATTTAGATTGAATAACACTGTCACATGCTGTGCAACCGATACACCTACCCATAAAACAGAAACTATCAATAGCGTCATCAATCAAACCCCCTTCGCTCCTTAAGTATGTGAAATATATTATCTTTCGAAAGATAAATGAAGGTCCTTGGAGCGTCTCGCTTCATCGTATTTCCAGTACTAAACGTTGGGCCGGGTGCCAGCGACCGAGGTAAGAGAACTAACCCCCCGAGGGCCCCTCCGTTGTTAGACGGTTCCTCTAACTAGGAATGTAACTAGCGTTCATTAAAGTCTTGTTAGACATCTTGTCTCGGGAAGAGGCTAAGGGGCCTCGTCTCGAAGGCTATAAACTCTCAGTGACTCCGGCACAAACATTTTCATTACACGTTTTTTATATCCGAGACCTTTCACGTCTTCGGGCTTGCCGAGTCGACGACCCAATTTGAATTTTTACGTTCCCGAAATGGTGGTTTTAAAACGGCGCGCGGACCTATTTCTCATTCCCTCTTCAACCTAATTCAGTCAGCTTTGGGTTTTAATTTCCAATAATAAGTTCTTGCAACTAACCACAATAAGAGAACACCATATTGTTTCTAACACCCAAGCTGTCTGATCATCCAATTACTTGACGCGTTACCGCACAAATGCATTTTATTTTAGTACTTAAATTGAAAAATTGATAACTTAATCACTTTTCTCGTCACTTATTGTAACCTAATGAAATCATTGTAACATTCCAAAGGTTCTATTTAAGGTTGACCTTAGGACCGTCTATATATTTCAGTACAAATCTCAATTTACGACCCACGGCCTATTTAACGTCGAAATTCCCTGGGCCCTAAACTGTCCGGGAGAAAATAGACCGCCCTTTCCTAATTAATTAATTAACAAAGCCCGAATTCTGGTAGGTGAGATTAGCTTGAAAATCGAGTGTTACGTGAAAATACGTTGTACTCTTAAAGCTGTAACGCATCACGTCTATTATTAGGCCTGCTTTCCTGTTTTGCTGCGTTACTGTTCATCTTGGTATTTCTGCCATTTCGTGTTGTTATTTTTCGCTAGTTATGGATTTTGTTCGTGTTTTCCAATCCGTCATTCTATTCGTGTTATTAGTTATTTTGGCTAATTCGTGCAAAAAATGAGCCACAAAGGTAGAGTTCGAAGAGAATCATGCAGATTTCATTATTCGGCTTTCGAGGCTTTCGACGTATAAAAGATTGAAAATCCCATTGTAAAGGTCTCTTTCTCTTTTTAATTAAAAAAAAATAATGCATAAAGTGTGACCGTGTAAATAAGTTACTTCAAATTATAGTTTCTTTATAGTGTAATCCCACAAGATTCCGGAAGCAGAATATTTCTTTAGTACACAAGACGTTCTAGTATCTCTTTTTCGCCAAACTGAAATTTCGCTTTACGTTTTCGCGTACTCGAAACCCCAGCTTCCTCGTCCATGACTAGACGATGTAACAACTGCATTATCAACAAACGAACTATGAACATAAACAAAATTATTAACGTAAACAGAAAACAAGGAGTAAAGCAAGTGAAGTAGAAATGTAAAGCATGGAAGAATCGAACAAAAACGTGAAAAGTGCGAAAGCACCGACAGTTGTTGGTAACCTCATCTCTGTCATTTCCTCCGCGTTATGGTATAAATCAACGTTTAAACTTTGAGTTCACTTATTATGGAAACGCTGTGATAACAGTGTAACCATCGATTACATTGGTGAGACATGTTTGTTTTAAATCAAGGTTTAAATTGTTCTACATATATTTAACCATGTCTACTTTAACCACTATATTTATTTATTACTATTTACTATGCATAACCCACTATAACACTTCTACTTTAACCATGGTTGGAGGTTGTTGGTACAACAGGCCCTTGGTAAGATATTTGAACCGGTTGATTTAACTTGAGGAATCGGTAACTTGATTCTTGGTAACTTGAAGAAGCCTCCATTCTTGAATGTTATCATTCCTTCAGTCTTTTTGCTACATCTGAATCTCCTTTAAGCTCTATTCAACTTTGAAGTTGTCCTTACGAGCGTCTATTTGCCTGAACGTTGGAATTATCCGGAACCATCCGGTGAAACCTGTTTGTTTTAAATCAACGTTCAAATCTCTGGTTATGTCTACGTCTATTTGAACATATTTACTTCAACTACTATATCTGTTTACTACTACGTACTATATACAGGGTGTTGTTTGATGAAAGATGTCAGCAAATTGGGGATATGTTTCTGAAAGGAAATTTATTGAGTTTTCCGGTGGTTTTCTTGAGTTTTTTGAAACTTACATGTTTGTTGATTTTACAGCGACAATTTACGTTTCACTGAAAAAAACACAAAATTTGAAATAAGGTCACTATGGTTGAGAATCGGTCATCGGTTCATATAGCTTTTTCGTTGGGTTTGAGGTCTAGAAACACCGTCCCAATTTTCTGACATCTTTCACCCAACACTCTGTATAATCTACTATAACATTTATAATTTTACAACTATGTACCGTATTTAATCCACCTACTGTAACGTATGAACTCTTACCACGGTTATGGATTGTTGGTGAAAACGGTCCTTAGTATGATCGATAAAACGGTTGATTTAACGTTTGTTTTTTGACTTAGGAAGGTGAGGAAATCTTCCTAAATAATCGGATCTCGTGAGATACCCAGAAGTGCCGCTCTTCGGGTTATGTAGGATTCGAACCCACTTAAACCTTAATTTCCTTTTTCCCACGTTGGAACTCGGCCTGGATCTGTTTACCACATTACTTCAAGCCATTACTTGATTCAATGTTAAGGATCGGTAACTTGATGTAAGGGGCTTTCATTCATGAATTGTAGGATTCTCTCAGTCTTTTTATCATATCTGAATCTCAATTAAGGTTTATTTAATTTTGAACCATGGAATTTGCGATCCTCGATCAACGCCCACGGTTTTCGGAGGCCTAACCGTTGGAAGTGTCGCTCCGCTTGCTGTAATCACCTAGTTAGGGGGCAGCCCCCTCCTATCGCCCCCCTCACTCCACGTGCACTAAACTACAACCCCCTCCCCCCATAGCCAATCGTATTGCCCCTCTACCCCACCGTATTGCCCCCTCTGAGCCCATCGCCCTCTAACGCCCCTCTTGTTGCCGCATTTACATAACGAGACGGCTCGGCACGGCGTCACGCTACGACGGGGCTGTAGTATTTTTTTCGCCTTCCTCGCTCCACCCGCCTCCTTTTCCGCGTGGTAATTCTCACTCCCCATTTTCATTCAATCTTTTTTCCTCTCGTTTTATTTTAAAAACCAAGATTTTTCTCTCTTTTTTCCCCAGAAATGCCCGAGGGCTAAGGGGTGCGAAGATACGACGAAGTATTTCACAACTCGTCGAGTATAAAAATTCAACTAATTTACAATATACGGAACTTTCTATCTTAAAAAGTCGACTTTCGAATATAAATATAGGTATTTCCCACAAGAAATCCCCACGCTCAAGTCTGACTGAAAACTGCATGAAATGAGGTATTTCTCTCTGTTTATGAAGATGTTGCGTTTCATTAATACTCGAAGCGATGGCATTTCAGTTGATACAGCAATTTCGTGGTGGTATGGTGCAAAACTTCCAAAGTAAACGAGTTCCCAAGTTGCAGCGAACCTTGAAGGCCCGTGCTAGGGTCGAATATTAGGTGACCTGTCCTCTAAGGTGTGAGTTTGTATTGTGGTAATATAATAATAGTATTTTCCTAGTGGTTTAAGGTTTCCCTAATTGATTCAAGTTTTATAAGGCCCGCACTACTTTCCATTAAAGGAACTTTCCATTAAAGCCGGCTTTAAAACATATTTAACCGTGACGAAAAAAAGTGCCTGTACCGTATTTCATTATGTTCTTCTCTCTTTAGATCATCAGAGGTCTCCAAATTACAGCATTTAAGAAAAAGTAGTTATTCCTCTCTGTTTATGAAGATATTGCGATTCATTAATGGTTGGAGCTATGGCATTTTAGTGGATACAGCAATTTCACTGGGGTATATACATACCTAATTTTCTAAGTTAACGAGTTCCCAAGTTCCATCATGCCGGCATTACTTAAAACCACAGAAAACAAATTTCAAGGTGGCAAAAAAATGGATGTGGTCGAGATACAGTATTACAATCACCTGAGGGTTCCACAAATTTCAGCTTTTCAGAAAGAGCTTTACAAAAGCATTGATATTGAAAAACTTATTAGTACAACGAGCAATTTTCCCAATAAAAATGATCGCCCAACGTGGGGCTCGAACCCACGACCCCGAGATTAAGAGTCTCGTGCTCTACCGACTGAGCTAGCCGGGCCTGATGTATCAATAAGATTCACTCCACCAGCCGCCAATTTCTCTGATAACTTGGATTAAAAAATTCAATATTGGGTACATTCGCTTACTAGTTGAAGTTGGTACCTTTATCTATACATCCTTATCTTGCAATTGATAAACCCAGATTAGAGATCTTCACCGATCCGATATTGAATTAGTGTACCGTTCTTGTAGCAGTTGAAGTTAATTTTCGATCCATTGGGTCAATTTTGCTTGTAGATAGGTACAACGGTCATTTGATTAGTTCGGACATGGTCATATTGGAATAATTTTTCCTAATTAGCAAAAATCTCCAGAAGAAATTTTAGTTTCTGTGAAATGACATCATATTTTGTTGTTAGGCTTCATAGGTTTTGTTGTTAGGCTTCATATTTCACAATTTTGGTTTATTTTTCAAGTTTTGTTAAAAAATACGGGATGAAGGAAAAAGATGTCCCTCAACATAGGTATTTCAGCTTTCAACATTGCTGATAAACGTAGAAACGTTACGTTATTAATGGATTTGCGACAGATTCCGGTCAGTTACCATGAAATTGCCGCCATTGTACAAGACTGAACAAGCGACATAAAACACATTGTGATATAGTAAACAAGAGAAGTAACTCAATGCCTAAGTTTCGATTAAATCTAAATTTTAGACCATCTGTTTTTCATTTTTCGGTCAATGACCAACAACCTAATACTGATACCTTTTTCGGTCAATGGCTAGTTGGTGGCAATATATATCTGCGCAATTTACAACTGAAATGTTTGTTCTATTGCCAATGGATATCCAAAATAAGCTTGGCTCAGAGTTTCGGGGGAATCCCAGAGCTCCTCTTCCCCACAGGTTTTTCGCTGAATTCCCATTTATATACATATACCTAAATCCTCCTGTGGCATCATCACAGCTTTCTGTGCCATATACAATTGCATGTGTATGTACTATTGTCAATGGATATTCAAAACAAGCGTGGCTCAGATTTTTCTGAAATCCCATTTATACGTATTATACTGTCCCATTCCATGCTCCATAATCCATCCATCCAATAATCCTATTTATACTGCAACCCCCTTGTCATGTTTCACTTACAAGACAAGATTCCGGTCACTCTGTTAGCTACCAATCTCCACTGAATGATCAATGCCACCACCTGCAGTTCAGAGGGGATTTTCATTCAAACTTCCCATAAAGAAAAGTTGAGTACAAGTCCTGAATAGAAGTCATGGTGGTTTTTGGGGGTACATTTAGGTACAAAGTTGGTATTTTGAGTTTGTTTCGAAACCTGCACTAGATATTCAGCTTGTTTGGGTCGTATGAAGTACAGGAAGGTCCTTTTTGAAGTCATATTTACAGGGGTTTCTATCATATTCTGTTGTTTTCGACGTCATATGAACCTGAACTCTGGTTATTAGGAAGAATATAGAATGGCCCTTTCCCATAGCTCACACTCTGTTGTTCGTGATTCGGCTGGGAATAATAATTCATGTTTACATCCACCTTTTGGTTACTGGAGACCCCAAGTCGACACTATAACGAATTCGTTCCTCATTCCCTCGTTATCCCAGGTCGAAAAACACGATCCGCGGCCATAATGAGCCTCGCAAGACGAGTCAGACGAGCCAATCAGCGGGATGACTGTTTGACAGGCCTCCTAGCAACCTAATGAAGCGTCGACAAACAACGACAGTCCCCCTTTGTTTGATCGCAAATATTGGACTAATATCGTTATAGTTGTACCGAGGTCTGACAGTTGCCGGTTGTACCTACCTGAGGCACATCCGCAGTTAAATTTGGGGTCTTCAGTTCTACGAATATGCAGCACATGTAAATTGTATGTGCAGAGTTAACACGCTTCAGATTTCATCAGCTCAGTTCATTCAAGAGCTCAATTCTGACATATTACGAATTTTGTTTACAAATCTACCATTGCAACAGTCATGTTCCTTATTGTACACTGTAATAATAAAAGGGGTTATTCTGTTACAAATAGCGTGGCAGCTCCTATCTAACTCGAAATAATCAGCAAATTATCGTAGAAAACAAAGCCTATGCTTCCAGACTAGGCTTTAAAAATGCAAAGCGAAAAGGAACAAGTCCAGTTGTCCTTTTTCTCTTGTCCTGTGCTTCACTCCAGGACCTTCATCTCATGCATTACTTCGGTAGTCTAGTCTAGTGCATTAGTTCGGTATTTATTCCTGGAGTAACATTTGTCTGGAAGAACTTCGAACTTCGCTGGGTACCGACCAGCTGCATACCACAGCTGGTGTTTTGTTGGTTCACCATGGACGTGGGGGGAGGGAAGGCTCTACAAAAATTAACGCCCAACGTGGGGCTCGAACCCACGACCCCGAGATTAAGAGTCTCGTGCTCTACCGACTGAGCTAGCCGGGCTGTTACTAGTCCAGAAACCATCAGGTGCTCAGGGTATGTGTTACACCCTAACTGATAGGCTAGGCCTTCGTAACACAAGCGTTGGGTATGCAGGTATATGTGGTATTTTTCGTCGTATTTCTCCATATATTAGTATTCCTTACCACATTTTGTCATTGAATCTGACTCAATGTACTTTAATTTTGTCATTGAGTACTGGACTTTGATGTACAAGAATTATTTTCATGGGTCTAATCCATAAACTAAACACTACCTACCTATTAGTATTTTCATAAATCAACCCTACCGTGTTTGAGTATTGGTTGATCAACGTGAAATGTCTTTCTATGACATACACGCCTGCAAACATGCCTGAGAATGCTGCGTTGGTATTGTGAAATGCTGCATACGAACTGATTTTGATGGGACGATATTTTAAGGTATGATGTGTGGTATGTGTGGTATGATGTGACATATCACTCAGTACGGAAAACGCGATTTTGAAGTATTTGTATGCGATTTATTTGCGAATCTGAGGTGGACAACTAGACCTCCTCCGTTACACCAGACAGGTTTGATAATGGAGTTTTAGATAAGAAGCTTGTTTTTTTAAGCTCAGGTTTTTGTTTGTTAGATGTGGTTTTAGATGAACGATTCTATGGCATATTTTTGCTGCTCTTGGATTTATGTGATTTTTCCATGAGAACCGTTGCTCCACAGTCATACCCAGGTATTTGAAGTGAGTTTTTATCTTAAGAACAATTGAATCCATTCCTATTGATGGGGGGGGGGGGGGGGGGGACACGAAGTTGCACCTATAGACAGCGATAATAGTTGCCAATATTGTCTCCCCACTGCTGTTTTCTGCCATCCATAATATTCTATACTACGTACCGTATTAGTTGTGGTTCGGCTCAAACTTTGACTTCATCCAATGTTTCTCAGCAGTTCAGATGTTTTGCAAGCTTCCGTCAAAATCGAAGACCAAATGGACTTTTACTAACGCAAGCAAACAAGAGGCTAACCAGTGAGTCGTACTGTACGAATTCAAAATTTTTCAATTATCGATCCGTTAAGTTAATTTTGCTTGTAGGTTCAACGGTTATTAGTTAAGTTTGGATTCGGTCATCCTGCAATCATTTTTCCCTAGTAAGCAAAGATTTCTTGGAGAAATTTCTGACCAGTTTTGCAGGCTTCTGTCAAAATCGTTCCTTTCCAAGGATGGACGTTTTTCTATCGCAAGCAAACAAGAGGATAAAAAAGTTGAATTCAAAAGTTACACATTTTCCGTAATATCAAATTTCAACCTTCATTTCAGCGTTCATCCAGTTTTATAAATGGTATTGCCATTAAATTTATTTTATATCGTTATTTTGTAAATTTCACGGATTTTACCTCCATAATTGAAGACGTATTTCACTACTAAAACTCTGTTCATCTAAAATTCATCTGTGTGGTTTCATTTCCAGAAAGACATGGATTAAGTACCGAAAAGGGTTATTGATGTATGTAAATGCCTAAACGGAATTCGCCACGGTTAAGGACATTCTTAATTAATTAAGAATTCAACCTGAATGATGATTACACCAAAGATCGGCGCGCATATCTCGAATTTAGATTTCGTAGGACAGATATTCAGTGGCTGTTACAAATTCCTCAGAATTAGGGGATTCCTGGGACTCGACATACCGTTAAATTTCAAACTACACCTCTTTGACAGACGGGAACGGTCAGAAATACGTCACGATCTTCTTGTCGTGCCACCTCGAAATATTTGTGTGTTTGTCCTTGAGGAGGTTAAAAACTGATTGTATGGTTACCATCATGGAAGATAGCTGTTGTATTCGGCTTCCATTGATCTGCGAACAGTATTTTCCATTTGCTCAATGATTCGATTGCTAACCGTTATCGTTAAGAACGTATGAGCAGTGCTTAGTTTCTATCCGTAGCTCCTCCCACTCGTCTACGACTTGGAGTTGCAAAAACTCTCTAATGTTATTGGCGACGAGTCGAAACCACCTTTCGTGCCAACCGAAGCCGTCATTTGTCTGCTCCCCTCAAATTTGCGGTGTTCCCTGAACGGGGAAGATCCGTCGAGAGATTAGAAGGCTAAGAACTGGGCCTATTAGGTTAACCCAGTAACCCTGCTGAAACTGTTAGCTGACACGAAGACCTCCCCCGTGCTCTGCTGGGTCAAAACTCGAGGCGATGAACTTCTGTGATGCCACCATTAGCATCTATCGGGAATTACATGTAAGATCTGGTCTATCATTACTAAAGTGCAGACATATATGTTAAAATGTTCAAATTCTGTCCTCCTTTAGTTTTAATTGCCAAAACGGTTTTCAAACATGAGTGGTTGTTTGAGGATTATATCATCGCTTCTGGATAGTAGTACATTAGCACAACTATAACAACGAAAAATGTCGTGACACTTCGATGTTATGGGTATTTTCTAAAATGTTAGGTGCGAGACATCGTTCCTTGGGGATTTCATAACTAATATTATGACTGTGGGGGCCTTCAACTTGAAAATATCATAAATAATGCAGTAAATAACTTTATGAAGGCCTAAGCTCTGACAACAACCGATGGGCGTACCAAGTTTATTAATGTCACTTGAAGTGTGATGTGCAACTGTGTAAACAAGCTGGACAAATCTCGCTCAATAAATTCACGATAGTGTCTCGAGAGTGGAGATATTTCTGGAGTAATTTCGAGGAAGGCACGATATCGGGGCCCCAATAAATCTAACAGGTAATTCTGTATCTATCCCACTCCTTAGGTCTCTCTCCTGTTTCTCACGATGCCCTCCAGTTCAGATGAGTCCTCAGAAACGAGCTGGAGATGATTCCGTGCAGAACTGGCCAGCAGCGTATCCTCAGGTCCTGATGGGGAACTCTTAATTCGGTGGGAACTTTTTAGCGGGAGGGGGCTCGTGTAAAGGCGATTGCGCTTGAGTTTTCTTGATCACTGTAATCAAAAAAGGTCAGAAGCTGAACCTGTTGCGTCAGACGACTTCTGCTTCCATCTAGCGGCTTCAGGGACGCGGTTTCTGAGAGTCAGGATCGGATCCTATTTGGTGACTCGGCGAAAATGCTGACTCGAAACAACTACGTGTGGCATAGCCTGGTGTTAAAAGCTTTCGCTTTGAACCGACATTCCATTAAGTTTCAATTCAAATATCATATCCCACCTTATGCATTACATTTTCATCCGAAACATCCTTGAGGACTTTCCAAAAAGGTGCAATATGTTGGGTATCGTTACGTTGGGACCAGAAATGCTTGAACACAGTTCTAAAAATTGGAAAAATTTACTTCATCGGCTCGCTCCCTCTTTGCAGAACGTTGATCTCAAAATTTAACGAACAAAATGTGTTTGCAGCTGGATTAAAAACGAACAATGACAGGTGACTTAGAAGTAACATTTTTTACCTGTATAAATAACATTTTGTAGACACATTTAGGAAATGCTGTGAATGAATTCATTTTGATTGATATAAATTGTAGTTGGTTTGTCAGTATGTTGTTTAGAGGACTCAATTTCCATCCTCGGTGTTGATGTATCAAGTACCACTAGTAAGTTGAAGGTTTAATAACGTCATATTTTCACAAGAGGTGCCTTCAGTTTTACCCAGAATATTAATAGTCCAAATCAGAATTATTTTCAGTTCAATTATGATGATGACTCAGCTCACACATTTGACACTTCAAGGTGATTCTACCTTAACGGGAGCCTGTACGGTAAATACATGATTTTACCTGACTATCTTACGTAAAAGATTGGAATTTTGGCTTCCTGGTCTCTTTATTAGTTCACAGAAGGTTCGTTATGGAATTGTACTAAAAAAATATTGGTTATTACGAAGTTATTTGTTCTGTAAATTTAATAGGGCACTAATCCTGGCCAAAAAATTAACGTAGGAATGATAGTTTCCAGAATTTTGGTTGAGTGGAATATTTAGTTTTATTTTTGTACTCTACTAATTTTTCAGTGATTTTCACTCATTTTTCATGAGAGTCTACCAACAGGTACAAAATCTTTGTTTTCAAGTGAAGAAACTGTTCCTTTCTCCAAAATCAAAATTTCCACTTGCATTTAACGTTTTAGGGCATTCTGAACAATTTTTGTTTCGATTCTGCTTGTTTGAGTGTTTTTGTGGGTCCGCTGATTGTTGAAAACGCTTGATTTCTACTGATTTTATCTGATTTTGATGAGATTTTCAGGGAATGTGTGGGTTTGGCTGTATGTGGTAACCCAAGGAGTAATCCGCGCATCATCATTTTTTTCTGATTTTCGACCGCATCAGTAATGGCTACTTATCATGATCCGTTAATACGGAACACACTGTTAACGATCATTAGTTAATTTAATTTAATAATCAAAACCATCAAATGATAACCATTTCCATGATGTGGTCAACACCTGTTGGGATTGGAGATCCTTATCCCCCCATGATGATCTCCGATCATCCCTAATCACCCTCCCATCATCTCTGATCACACTCCCATCTGATGAGGTGGCCGAGATGAGAGTGGGGAACGACCCTCGAGGAAAGGACAAAGGGATCCACCGGTGCGTCACTTCCGCCCGGAGACCGGACCTCCCTCGTCCCCTTGGCATCGGCGGAGCTCAAAGGAAACGCGTCGTTTGGCAGTCGGCTCAGGAAGGCGGCTGCCGGCGTCGACTTGTACATGTCAAAGGAGCTCGCGGACACGACTCCTGGACGGCTCTCGGTGTCCACTGCCAAGATTGGGACCTCCCATGCCATATCGTGGTTTCACGAATTCCTTTTCTCAAGTTCAATTCACGATCAATGAAATATTATTCCATCCGTGCCTCACGTTGTTATTACCAAATCTGCCATTCACCTCTTTCGAGTCGAATTTTCCAATCTTAAAATGGAGTTTCCCCCAAATAAAATGAGAATATTTGGAACCTAATGGAAAAATCCCCTAATAAAATGGAAAACATCCCACGGATCCAGTAGTAACATTACCAGATTAAATTCAGCTCTAAGTTGCTACACTCTGCATAGACTTTTCTCTCTCATTATCACATACTCGTCTTTATGTTAAAAAATAAAGGAAATACAATAAACTAGCTACGTAAAATGATCAGGTTTTGGTTGGTAACTTTTTTTTCAACTTAATCTCCTGGGTAGGTCTATCTTCTTTAAACTTGATAAGATTCAATATTTTTCTATAAAAACATTAGTACGTATATTATACCCTAATATAATCAATCAAACAAGTTTTGTGCCCTAGTATCCACAATATATTGCATTGACGTCGAGGTTTTTGCTTTCCTATTATCAGCTCAAATATTTTTGACCATTTAGCTTTTATTACCTTCGTTCCGGGAATAATCGATTTAATTTGTGCGTAATGAACGTAGATGAATGAGTTAAAACCGTTCACATTCACTCCATTCATCTTCCATGATTTCAAAACGGCCAGCCATGAATTCGTTAAGACTGTCTTACTATTCAGGATCATTGATCGAACTGGAAAATTCTTCAAACATGACATAAAAAGAGTTGATGTCAATATTTAGAATTAACAATTTAAAGCTAGCGTATGTTTCCAGCAACAAGTGACAAAGAGGATACGCAAGAAAAGTGGAAAATTGAAAATATTCCTTTTGAAGCACCACTATCTTGGTTTTGATCAAAATCAAAATCGGGCGAACCTGAGTTTCCCATACTTAAAACAATGTGAATTACGTCAACATCGTTGGTAGAGGGGGAATAGCTGTGGGGACAACAGTCTACATCAATTTTTATGCATTTATTTCATTTTTAAAATTTCATTTATTTCAGATATCAATTTACTTTTCTCTCGCACATTCATAATTGCGGACATCTTGACAGGTGTTACAATCGTTGCGTAGTTACTAAATAAATTATTCATTCTTCGTGGGGTCAACTCATTCTGAATGATAGTTAATATTAATATTTAATTATAGGTGTTTGGTTAGTCAGCCTACAAACTCAAAAAGTTTTTGATCAAATTGGATTTTTCATAAATACAGTAAAAAAAACTACTTGAATATACAAAGAATCACTGTTATTTATCTTGGTAGTCGGCGTATCTGTCTTCATGGGGCTGAAGTATGCTCTCATAAGTAAATATTTTACCATATAATGTTTTTTATTTATAAAACATGGCTGCGATGATTAAGAATCCTGTGAAAATCGCTTTTTTGTTCGTATTCAACTTCGATCGGGACAGCAGATGATGTTTTATGGAGCTGAAGTGAATGGAGGTTTCGCACGAAAGGTCCTGCCGAGTGCGGGAAACATTCCGATCTTTCTCGTTTCGTCTCCGATTCGTCTTCTCGTTTCGCATGTAAAGTTTCTGAATGGCGAATCGCTCAAATGTGTACGTGACCGGCGCTTTGGTCGGTTGAAGTGAACTCCACGTTTAGACGATGAGTCACAAAAGATGAGAACGCTTGTACGGCATCACCGTGAAAATCATCGGTTTTCTTCCAATAAAATCTGTATCTCAGGTTGTGACTGTTTCAACCTCATACGATTTAGAAACGTCCTATGTGAACCTTAAATCGATATTTTATTGCTAACGACAGAGTACAGTCACAACTAGTTCCAACGATGATGCGGAGGTTGATGATGGGTGATGATGCTCACGAAGTGAAGAATGATGATGCGCAGATAACGTCATATGAAGCGAAGGTAGAATGTGATCGTTAAACTAAATCAAAACACCAATTTAATGAAGAACCTAAAGTTTGGTGCAAGCTGTTATTTCTATCCCAACGAAAATCATGAGTCAGTCCATTCCAGAACTTCTGAATCCATCCAGCCGTGGTCCATTTGGTGTTCACTCATTAGTTATTTTTAAAGGTTTAATGCAGCGGAGTCCAACGTTGAAGCTTGTTGACGTGGTGACTCACGGCCAATACGTCCAACTAGGTGACCACCTCCAATGATATATTTAATTGACATTCACCATAGCGAACGTTCATAGAGGGAGTCGTCACAAGGTAGGTCCGAGCTATGTACGAGCATACGGCACAAGGTATCTGCATGGTGGTAAGATTTTATCAGCGTTGCTTAACTCAGTGAAAACAGCTAAATTTTAGTTTCTCCTGAGTTTTTCACTAGCTAATTCCCGTGGCTACCACTTACATTAAAATTTTACTTCCAACTGCCTTGTGTAGATCGAGCTACAAATTCCTTATACAGATGAATTCATCTTGTCAGCACACTGACATCAAAAACTTTGGTCAGAACATTGATTCTAAAACTGTGATATCCACATAATAAAATCGATATTATTAAGTAAGGCAACACAAGCATCTTAATAACACAAATAATAAAAATCAGTGAACAAACGAAAAACAGAACGTCAATATTTACAACAAATGCAATATACGCTTCTAGGTGATCACCTACTGACTCCAGGAAGACTATTCCATTTATGTCCCAACCAGAAAACGTTCTGCTAGGGTTAGCTGCCTTTCTATTAAATTCAGGAATCCATAGTTGACTCCTAGCCATCGCACCTCCGCTAGTTTCAAATGAAACGAAATAGACATGTGTTTCAGAATAAGGCTAAGAAAAGCACACAGAGCACAATTTAAACCTAGATCAGTTCACTGTTCATATATAAATCATTCAATTTGTACAATCAAAGAGTCAAATCGTCGTTGAATCGTTTGACTCAAGAACAAAACACGAGCGATTGAAAGAAACGGAGCCTTTTTTTTCGGGCGGGTCATGATTTAAATTAAGCCGCTCCCCTTCCCTTCTTTCCCACAGTCAGCGGCCCTAATTGGTAATGGATGTTTAATTCAATGAGATGGATGTCCCTTTAATTGACCCCAATCCTCTCCTTACAGAGGACCTTGAGGGATATACTATCCATCCTTTAAGTCGGAGGACACCCTCAAGTTAAGGATCCGTTGGCATCAAGTTTAGGCCTCCCTTCAGATCACGACCCATTCGTTCCAATCAGCTCTAATCAGACGTCGTTAATTACCCGGGGACGGACGGAGCCGAACTGTTCCGAGTCAGTGGGACGCCGTCTTCGATTGATGTTCATCGAATCTCCAAGACGTCTAGACGCTGTCTGCCTTTCTCACGGTTGTTCCATATGGTATCAAATTTGTCGCGGACGCGAATTATATTATACATTTTGTCATATTTGGAATGGTTTTCGACATCAAAATTAACTTATTGAACTTCGATATTGTGGCTGTCACTTGTCGTATTCTTGTATTATCAGCGTACTTCGAGGTGAGGGAGTTGTTCTTTTGGGCCCGGAGGTTAGATCAAATGATCTGAGAAAGTGAGGTATTGAAGAAATTATTAGTAATAGTGAAACAGAAAGAATGTGAGGAACACTAAAAAGAGATAGTAATAAGCTTAAGCTCATGACATTAGAAATTTCATTGATTACTGTTACAAGTTACTCTCTTTGCTTTCGCTAATAAACTGAACAGGTTCATGTCCACCTGCTCATGTAGGATAGAGGAGGTGTGAACAGCTGGTACATGTTAGTTTCGTTTTCATAAATCAAAAAGCTGATATCCGACTCTACTGAATTTCGTAAGCTACTTGGAAAGAGCCGTATGGGCTATGCACAAAACATTGCATTGGTTTTTAGTTGAAGTAATCCAATAATATAGTGAGGTACCTTATGCAATAGTTAAGATTTTGGAATTCGTCTATATGCATACGGCTGTTATACGTATGAACAACCAAATAGAATATTTAGCTTCAAACCGTAGACACATTGCTATCAATATAATCCAATTACCTGTGTATTTGATTACTGAAAATTATACAAATATGGTGGGCCGCACTGTTGGCAGATGTTGTCCTATATTGACGTTTATTAACCTAAACCATATTGCCTACAAGACCAAGACCGTAGCTTATAACTGTGATTACCGGAGGATATCACTGATGCAGCAGGGGGGGGGGGGGGCTCGAGATTACATCGACATCTGCGAGAAAGCAAACAGCAATCACGCGGGATTAACCGCCCCCGTCAACTAGCTCTCAGCGGCCCGGGAACTCGCCTTCTTGGAACACGTATGAGCCCCAGATATCATCAGTCGTGCGTTCACAAGGGTGATGGGCCTCTCAGGAAACGGTTATTCTTCAAAGGGAAAGGGAAAGAACCAGGTTGACAGAGACAAGTTTGGTTTGACATCCGTGCAAATTAGATGCAATTTCTGTATTTGAACTTTATTCAGGACTGTATTTGTTCATTGTTAGGTTCGCAATTACCGAAAATGACTGATTAGTGATTAAGATAATGTTTATTAGTGGACAAACGCCTCTCGAACCCCTGTTAACTTCAACAATTTTGAGTTGTTTGAGGAGGTTGATTTCAACCCGATATTAGCTCTTGAATCTCCAATCAGGCAGTGCAGCTCCCTATCACAGTATTCCAGAAACCGCCTGAACTGCATCTGACTGCGCAACCAATTTGGTTCATTATTTTCAATCGTAATCGACCCAAAAAAGTTCGACTTCCCTCTAAATTCTTGGTTTTCGTTTCGTGACGAGTAGACTTTAAAAATCGAATTAAAAACTCCGTCAGCCGTTCACTGTACAAAGCTTTTCTCTACTGGACCAAAGTTTAGGAAATTTTCTCAAATATTTAGCAGCAATAGGGGCAGCAGGGTAATCAGGACAATTAACAATAATAGGGCCAATGGACGTAACCACGCTCTGCTATCATGTGAGGGTGATGGAATGGTATAACATGAATCAGACGCTTGCAGGCGTCCGGTTCATCTCCCAAGGCGAAAGATTCTAAAATCGGTAAGGGGCCAACTAACCATATCCATCACAGCGTTGACCCAGGATTAGCCAGTAATCTCGACATTTTGATCAATCTACTGTAAGACATTATATTTAAGGGTTAATTCGTCAAAAAATCGAAATTTCAAAAACTTCTGATGTAAGATCAAAGGTAGATTGAAGGTAGTTTATCTGTTTGATTCGGATAGTAATTACTTCCGTACGGTCGTCCTTTCGCTCAAAATTGAAAAAATCGGTTAGGTAAGAGGTCGGTTTGCAGATCCCGTTCTTCGAGAGGTCTGGGCTAGACAGCGTGGTTGTCGGCAATCCAAGTATTTTCATTTGATCACAAATTTCAAGATTTGGAGGCTTCAGGTGCTGAGTTAAGATAGTTAATGAACTACAGACTACGTCTAGTATACTTATTTCAATTATTTATGTAGCAGGGCTATGTAATACAGAAATCATAAACCATAGTCTAATAATTTGAACCGTTTTATGTTTGTCGTCTGTCCTCAGCCAGTTTTGTTTTCCTAGTTACCTACACACTATAAATACCGAATATTTACGTACATGGGTTTTTTAAATTCATTGTTGATGTAAATTTTAATGGAAATCGAGTGAGCGTCGATTGCAGACCAAATAAACATGTATACCGACGTCAATACGATGCGTACCAACTGAACTTCCCCGGTGAGTTGCTCTATTCATTCTCGATCTCGTGGTTAGTGACAGTACTTTTACATAAATTCCGGTCCAGTAAGACGGGAGAATATCGTGATTGTTCGAACATCTGGTTGTGTTGTTTAGCCTCCAGTCATCTCGGCCCTTCAGCCAGTGTCTCTCGTCTCCTAATAGTCGTAGTCCGCCCACACGCGGTGTTTGCCGATGAGCTTTAAATCCTTCCTTTCGTGAGTTCCCTCCCTGTTTTACAAGGAGAATGCTCGACCTTTCGACTTGATGGTGATAAGTTATCATTATGAACCCAGAGCCATAACCTGCTGAAGGAGCCCTGCAAGTCAGTTCTTCTTGAATTGATCAGCCCTGGAATTGATCGCTAGCTCCTCAGCTAGCAAAAGAGTAATTAGGTTGTTGGATTTATTGATTTGCTATAAACATGGTTTGATAAATCTTACTTAAATCAACTGTTTCAGCACAGCTCATCAACTGGCCTTCTAAGGATTTCTATTTCAAATTTCACCTCGGTGCAAATGAAAATGTAGGTCGATTTTGTAAGGAATTAACATCAGCAGTTCCTCAGCTGATTAGAGCTCTTTCATTCCTTAAAATTGTATTGTAGATCCGTCCTGGATAATTAAGAAAAAACTTCATTCCAAATTTGTGCACTGCACGTCAATTATGAAAGAAATGGCCTCTGGCCATCAGTGATATGAATTGTAGCCCGTGGTCTATGATGTCTTGAGTCATAGTGGCAACCGTGTCTACGGATTTCTAAAATCCCTGGTCTACCTCACGATTAGTCCGTAGATCACCATACCGAATGTTC
Organism: Creontiades dilutus; assembly: GCA_031894815.1. Taxonomy (NCBI): domain Eukaryota; kingdom Metazoa; phylum Arthropoda; class Insecta; order Hemiptera; family Miridae; genus Creontiades; species Creontiades dilutus. The sequence goes on from JAVIWC010004007.1 coordinate 2,676,512, forward strand.
GAAGTTACTGTTTTATTGTCTCGGGTGTTGGATACACTGTCAACAGTGGACACAATTAAAAGTACGCTAACTGAACACTAATTATCGGAAGATAATGTTTGGGACAGCTATACTAATTGGTTATTAGTAATTGATTCCAATTCAGCTCAGCCAACCTTGGACGCCATAAATCCTCATATTCAAACGTTCATTATTCTCAAATCCTCTATCCTGTTTCGTCTAGGGATTAAACATTTTTGAGATCAATGAAAACAACTTACACCAAAATTCTGATATTTTCCACCAAAATGCTGTCAATTCCCTCACTGCACCGATAAAAGTAGAACTGTAGCTGTTTTATGTTTACCTATTCTTTGTCGAATTTTCTTTCTGAGGTCTTTTGGCTGTTCTTAGATAAAATGATATGCATCAAATGTGTCCCCGTTCTGGATAAATTTGCATTGAAGTACCGTTACGCTGCACGATTTCCACAGGTGGCATCCCGCACGTCGCATTCGAATTGTCGAACATATGTTGACAAGCCTCATGGTCTCAGTCAATTCTCGATGCACAGCGAATCCTCCATCACGTCCCACCTTATCTGACTTGCCACAACATGATTGTGCCCGTCCCGGCTAAAGATGTTTGTTATCTTCGGGACCAGATATTTCCTCACGTACTCGTTCAATTGGCCGGCACCATATAGGACCTTGACACATCATTTGTCTACATCGCGGTTCGTAGTGGTCACGGTTTTCTTCCACAGCTTATACGGTGCCTTAGCATTATATCATACATAGATGTCTATCTTTGCAGAATAGGTCTTACTTAAAACGTCCCAGAGATGGAATCGTGCTAGCTAGCAGGGCAGTGGCTATGAATATATGTTCGTGGAAGTTTGATAATCAGTGGAGCTTATTCAACGTTCTTATCATGTCCGAAGAGGATTCGTAACGGCTCATTTCAACGCAGGAAGATGACGGAAGTCCCGTTACAGTAAAACGAAAAAAAAGAAAACAAAAAAATAACGAACGAAGCAGAAAGGACCAAAGGTGAACGGATCTCATGAACGGATCATAAGAAAACGGTCGGACGTGTCGAAAAGGCCTTTCTCACTTCCTTGACAACGACAGACGAACTGTCATGGAAACCGTTCACGTCAACTCATTTAAAGCAGATGCTTTCGTCTTCCCGTTCGTCGTGTTCGGAAACAAAATAAGAATATCAACGGAAAGAAAGGGCGGGAAAGAAAAAGCGTGACAAATCACGGGAGGAAGCGATGGATGGAATACGTAACTGGTGATAGCCCTCAAACGAAAAACCCACCGCACAAGGCGACAAGTAAAGACTGAGGTTCGGGAAAAAACATGTTTTCTATCATATGTTTATGTTCCTCCATATGTTTTATCTGTACCGCACACAATAAAATATATAACATTACGTTATACCACCGAGAAACCCGCACTTTGCACGGAATATAACATTCCTGTTCAAGCCATCTTCAGTTGTCACAATTTTTCTCCGCTAACTGCCTGTTATCAACCATAATAACAAAAATTTGGGAACCAAACAAATCGGTTACAAAGCGTAGCTACTTCGGGAAACTGTTTCCAAAGATCTCAAATATTCCCTCAGGGGTTTTCCTACATGAAAAACCACAGTAGTTGTGCATAGCCCAGAGCGACACGACGTCATATTTACAGTCCTTGAAAAAATACTTGCATATTTTCATTTTTTTAAATTTATTTTATAGATTCAAAATAACGTTTTTAGCTCGCGATTATAAACATTGATTGAAGGGTGAAATTTTCATGTATTTAAGCGATTTTTATTGCACCGAATCGTCAATAAAAAATATTGGTTCCTATTTGAAAGAAACAAAGTTTGTGTGCATTGTAGAAGTTCCCAATGAGTAACATGATCATATTCGAAATTTTTTGCAAAAAACAAGAGGATAATTGAGGGTTTGGAAGGGGTTGATCCATAACCTAGTAGACACGTTGTATACAAAAGTTCAGATTTGATTAATTTTATTGCTTGAGACTAATTGAATTGAGACCAACCAATTAGTAAGTGGGTTTTTATGGCAAAAAACGTGGTTTTCTTGAGGAAAACTTCAAAAACTCGTATTTCGGGAACGCGTTGCTGACTTCGCAATCCGCAGCGAATTACAACCAGGATTGCATAACATATGTCTTCAGTGTTCTTCCCGTGAATCTAAAATTCGTGTACATATTCAACATCAACGACTGGGTTCAATTTTTACATGTTCGTCTAGGAGAAAGTTGAAATAATATGGCTGGTTTTCTTCATTTATATCTCATCTAATTAATATTTGCAATATATGGCTGTTTCTTTGTACCACGATGCCTGGTTTTGGCTAATATGATGATAATTATTGTTGGAAAACTTTTTGTTTTTGATCGTTTACTGATATCTAGTTGGTTGCGCTCTATGAACGATTCTTAGTTCCTGGGATTAAACTGAAGGAATATACAAGATTTTCTAACAATTTAACTGTCTACAAACATTAAATTGTTGTTCTTACGAGATGTGAGCTTTTCATGTTGTTTAATGAGCTCAAATTGCCGAATGGTGAGGGGCCAAATACTCAATTATTGTTATTTCACCCTGTAAATTGCGGGAGTGAGGTCTCTTCATTTTCAACTCCGGCCACCGGATGAGGGCAAATGAGGAGTTGAAGAGAAAAGAGGGCACAATATGAGGGGCATTAGGGTGGCCGAGGGGGGAGGTTGAGAGGAACGCGGGGGTTGAGTGGGGCCATTGTTACAGCGTTATGACGCGAAGTGGTCGGGGCAATAGCTACAGCGCGGCGGTGAAAGGGAAAAAGCTGCCCCTAATTGGGGGGGCGGAGCCCCCCGTCATCCAAGCACTCCTACAGACAAACAGGACATCAACTAGATATTCAAACACGCATTACAGTATCTTTGCATGAACTAAGGGGTTCCTTGAGCAATACCTTTTATTCAAATGTATTGAAAGATTGAAAGTTAGATCGAAAACGTAGAACGACGTCGCTCTTTTCTATTTCTTCTTGTTCCCAAAATATGATTTTTTGAAGAGTTTTTGTTCCTCTCTTCAAGAAAACCGCATTTTGTGTTCTGAAAACCTCTCCAAAACGACTTTTTTCAACTTTTGACCACATATTCAAATTCCTACTTGAAGTGTTAAATTCACACTTAGTGAATTTTCTTGACTAAAAACTAACTTATAAGGTCCCTAATCACAATTAAAACTTCCAAAATTTAAAAAAATGGAATCAAGTTGAAGTGAAGTTAAATGGAGTTAAAGACTCCTTGTCTAAAGAAGGTGCTAGAAACTGTCGAATTTCAGTATAATTTATTCAGATTTCCAAAGGTATGATGAGCTCTGCTATTCCGGGTCGATTTCATGGAGAAATTCCAGTATGAAGTAGCAAAAATGTTGGTCGTCGTTGGTCTGTCGTCATCTTGATACGTCGTGATACGTACGAAAATTCCATAAACCCTAAACCTCCATTTGGATAGCAGAATAGGAATCTTTTATAACAAGTTTTCTCCTTGAAATTGATAGCTAACAATTTAACGTCACGCCGTACTCGAATGTCAGTATAATTTAACATGAATTGGTGAAATACGACGTAACTGGTTGTATATACAATCTGCTTTTATGAGCTCGGTATTCGTGACATATTTCAACGAAGGAACATCAGTCTGCGGGGTTCATGGTGTCACTTTCGTATTTGATTAGTTTTGTAACAGAAAAGTGGTTACTTGCTGGTAATTATAAGTGGGACTCGTCAAAGCGATTCACAGGAAACAACACGGAAAGGTGCGCAATGAATTACCAACCGAAGTGGTCAGTGTGGGCCGAGAGTCGGCTAATTAGAGTCACCGTCTGGGTTTTACCTGTAATGAGCGAGCTGGTTGTTTGTGGCGAAGGGCAAAAGGTCACCAGCTATACATCTTGTAGGTGATGATTGTTTCTGAAGTTAACTAACTCAGGCTTTTCATAAACTTGGCTGCGTCCGATGAATAAATTAACATAATGTGAGAGAGGGCTCATGATGTGGGGACGAGTATAATATTTAAGTCACTCGGTATGTTGCAGTGGGCAGCTATTACTTTCTTCGTGGAAAGAGATGAGAGAATGAAGATTCACGTTTTCTTGTCAAAGGAAACCTATTCCAATTATTGGGACAACAAACACGTTTCAAGGCTGGGGGTTTATCTTAACAATTTAGCTCTATCAATCGAGCAGCCCGTCAAACTGGATGATATTGTGCTCGGCTAATTGTTGAAATGGTATTGATTAAGAAGTGGTAGACGAAACAGTAAGCATGAGACGTGACGCTAAAGAAAGAGTAGAAGAGCGCTCTGCCATGGGGACCAGTCAAATAGGCAGAGTCTATTCATCATCTTAAGGACCATACAATCGGCCTCCATTCCATTAATAAGGTTAAAAGAAGAAAGAGGTTAATGGAAGAAAAGAGCCAGTTTCCACAAAATCAAAGACTTATACACGCTACATTAATTTCAACGGTTAAGTCATCGTCAATAACATAACAATAACGGAATGTACCTACGAGAATGCAGTGGTTATACAGGGTGTCCCAGGACTTATGCACAATCCGACTCCTGCATGTTCTACAACTCATTTCCGAACAAAAATGACTCGTAGCAGTTTTTGCCAGAGACCTCGTTTCCGAGCAATTCGCGATTCAAAATTTTTTTCATGTTTTCGATCTTATGTCATTAAAACTGTAATAACTCCCTCAATTTGGGAGATAGCTCAAACTTGATGACACCGTTGGAAACAACGTTACGTTTTCTATCTATTTGATGTCAGAAATTTTTTTTATTGCATAGCAGATGTGCGATTGTTGCGCGAAATGGCAGTTTTGTCAAAATCTTGAAATCGCCTGTTTTTCATCTCGCCTAGAAACCCCATGAATGCTTGACGCAGAACTGTGCAGGCCTAGAAAAACGTGTTACAAATAATTTTAGTTAAGGAAATGGTGTTTAACTGCAGAAAAACGTGTGGTTTCTGTTAAAATCGAGGTTTTCCCGCTACTTACTACTTTTCTGTACTGTCGAGCGAGTCTGTGGTACTTTTCTCGCTGAATCGAATGGTGACAACGCCAGACCTCCCATGTGTTCGCAAGGGTGTGAGTTGTACACAGGAGGAGTGTGACTCCGTTGCTTCTTCATAAGCATTGGCAAAACCGTACACAAAAATCATGTCAACGTAGTCATCACTTGTGGTATAGCTACTCAATCAAAAGCAAATCATCGCAATCAATCGTAAATGAACAAAAATAGCCGTCTCTCGGATCTCCAATCATCCTGACTTTAGCTGGACAGGTTGGAAATGCCGTAGACGCTGATCGCAAACGAACGTTTTCATTCATTAAATTCATTTTAATTTTTCATTTTTAAATATTTATTTTTTATTTTGTATCTTAACAATCTTGTATAAACTATGACTCTTTGTATGAACTCGCTTTAAACCCCAATATCTTACCTTTCTCCTACAACTGGATAACATGTTCGAGTCAATAAACGTTTGTCTAAAACTGAATTTGGTCAGAAACAACAAGTTATCAACATTGCAACACCCAATGCTACGGGTAAATTAGAGTGGGGTTGGTAATACACGGCGCACAAAGCAACCCCTCCTTCAAGACCGGGGGGTCGTGCGTGTCATTGCATACCCTCGCCCCTGACCAAGCCAATGCCTCCTCCGTAGCTTTCCCAATTTTCAAACATTAGATTTTTTTTAGTGATACAACTCATTTCCGAAAAAAATGCCACCTAGCAATTTGTGCCAGAGGCCTCGTTTCCGAATTATTCGCGATTTAGGATTTTTTTCGTATTTTTGATCTTGTGTTATTAAAACTGTCTTAACTCCCTCAATTTCGGAGATAGCTCAAATTCGATGACACCGTTGGAAAGAACGTTACGTTTTCTATAAATTTGATATCAGAAAATATTAATTTAAAAAATGTTTTCTGACATCAAAGAGATAGAAAATGTAACGTTGTTTCCAACGGTGTCATCAAATTTGAGCTCTCTCCAAAGTTGATTGAGGTATGACAGTTTTAATGACATAAGATCGAAAACACGAAAAAAATCTTAAAAAGTGATTTGCTCGGAAACGAGACCTCTGGTGAAAAATTGCTAAGAGGCATTTTTGGTCGGAAATGAGTCGGATTGTGCATAACTCCCTGTATAATGACAAGTAGAAGGGAGATTCAATATAATTTCATTATTCATTTAGGGATTCATCGTTCATTTATTGCGCTATTGTTTGACTATTACTTTTAATTATTTCAAAATTTCGTAGGACATTCAAAATCTCTAAAAGGGTATGTGTAACTCAGTATAAGCCGGTGTGTACCGTGTGTAAATCTTTAATTTCGTGGAAATCGACTAAGTACTTCTACAAACAGTGTTTTTCTAACCATTCTGTCATTCATTTTCGTCATCCGTGGATGCAGACATAATTTTATCAAACCGCATGCCGTAACATAAACCAGTGGCAACAAAATACATCCAACCCCGCTATTTTTATTATTAATATTATTTCTAATAATAAAGATTCATATAATTCGATTTACTTAGTAGATACATGGATAATTTATTCTTCATACTAGGTTACTTTATCTACGATAGGCAATTATGCCACCACAAGGGTAATTTACCCTTCTAGGGTAATTTTCTGCGTTTTATGCCGATTCTTGTGTAATTGATTGAGTCGATCCTTGCGGGTCATTTTGTATTTGACGAACCAAAATGACTAACATCCAGACCGGTGAATTCTGTATTTCGTAGGTGTTGATTCACGGTAATGAGCCGGTTATGATAATCAACGCCTGGAGTCGAAGCCTTCAAACACGACAATCGATTCTCCGAGTGGCTCTAAACCTCCTGTTCCTGCATGTCCCATTTAACCTAATACCGCGTATTTGCCTCAGTCAATTAACAGAACAAATACTAATTACACTGTTCAATCGCCGTCGAATTCAGGTAACGCGGGATCAGGTGCGCGCCACGCGGGTGGTTTGACGGTTCGGTCCACCCCGGTAACAGTTTACCTCGAATCCCATCTGAAACCGTCACGGACCTCGCGGGTGGCGGTTCGCTCCTTTCGCACAGTTTAAAATTAACGGCGGACCCCGTTCGAACGATCGGTTGAAAATCGGGCGTGGGACCCGCACGATAAGGTCGGCCACCTTGTTTCGCACGACCTCTTCAAGTGCCTTCGCGTCGTGCGGTCCCTGTAAAACGATCTCGGTGAGAAGGCGCCTTGCAGTTCAAAATCGTTAAGTTACACATCATTTTACGTTATTAACAGTTAAAATTTAACCATCCACATGCAACCTCAGTTTCAGTCATCTTCCAGTAATGCAGCATTACCGTTTAAGTAAATTTTCCGAAATCCTGGTACCTATTTCATTTATGTCAAATTATTTTGCAAGATCGAGCACTTTGTGCGTCACGAAATTTCGGCTGCAATTTAATGGCAAAAACCCTTGCTCTAAATAAATGTCTAATATCTTTTTTTAAATTTTTTTATCAAGAATTATGCAGTTTTTGAAATTTGGACCACATTTTAATGTAATGTTTGTCCATTTTTCACCAATATTTAGTGCAAAAAATCTTGAACGGACTACTTCACAGTTGATGTGCCATATGAGTTTCTGCTATAGATCCAACAATTTTATTTGTTTTTAAAGATTTTCTTGCTATGCATCCAAAGTTCGTAACCAGATTCTTCTTCGTAACCAGATTTTTTGTTGAATGTTCTTCATGGAAGTCTGTTTTGAAGTATCTTCAGCTGTTTCCTGGATTCAATATGTGACACACATGTGATATTCCGGTCGATCACATTAGGATTGATTGATTGATCTCTTTAATTTATCCAAGAGAAGAGTTCGTTGTACAACATTTTTTGAGCACACAGATGTTGGTCAAATAAAAAAAAAAAAAAAAAAAAATCCAACATAAATCACTAAAAAGGACAAAAACGGCTTACAATAGACAAATTTATATGTTGTTATTGAATCCTACTCAAAAATAGTTAATCAAACATTAGTGAGGGCATTTAAAAAGTTACATACAAAACAGTACTAAAAAATGTATGTGAATTTCATTAAAATAAGCCACAAATTGGTAAAAACACTAAAACAAATAAAATTCAACAATTTTTTTTGCACACTGGAATCTATATTTCATAGAAAAAGTTCACTCGCTTTAAAATTTAGGATAATAAATTATTTGTCCTCAAATTACACGAATTTAATCAGCATTTTAAATAAACATACCAGTCCTACCGTAATTTATGAAGAGTCGAACATACGGTCATGCTGCGTGACTGGAATTTTGTTTTTTTCAAGAAAACTCTCTCTTCTTTATAAAGAACAAATTGTGGAAAGAAAAAGCGGAGTTATATTTATCCCCTCAAAGACAGACCTATTATTGTCCTAGTTTGCTTAACCTACCTTACACCCACACTCCCTCCTTCGTTCCAATTTTGTGACGATTGCGCCCGAAATCATCATTCTGAATTGTAGAATTTAGTTGTTTTCTGTAGTACGTGTACAGAGCCGTGGAGAGAGAATACGGGACAAGGGGGCAAAGTTCTGCCCCCCCCCCCCCTCCTAAATAAATAAAGCCTCTACGAACTACTGTAACGATTGTGGAAAATTGAGAATGATTGAGTCCTGTATGATTGAGTTTGTATGTGTATATTTATTAATTCTGAATTAATACTTCCAAACCAAAATAAAATTAAACGAGGGAGCTTCTAAAACTTGAAACGACCGAAAATCCGGGCCCCCTTACGAAGGCCGGGCCCTCGGGCATCGGGTCCAATGCATCCCCCCTCTATACAGGGCTGTATGTGTACAATCTACCTGAATAGATCTTGTGTATATTTTGCTGTACTCAATTTCGGGAAGAGTTGGGAAGATGAATGAATGGAATAAACACGTTTTATCGGTTGTCGTGAATTACCGCGGCATTGAAGCGTGTCGAACATTCATGAGGGTATTTTCACCCTAAAGAGCGACGTGACTCTAAGACCATCAAAGGATGATCGTACTTTTGAGCTCCCGTATAAAAAAAGGACTTGAAAAACCGCCTTCAAACATCAAAAGAGGGGTCCGGAATCCCTTCGGCAGACTGAGATCTTTCGCTTTTCAAACTCGGCTAAAAAGGTGTGAAAACCGTCGGAGTGCATTATACGGAATTTTAAGAGCGGGATGAAGAGCGAAGGAAAAGGGGAATATTCTTCGATCTGAAAGGAGGGGAGAGATTTCCCTGTTCGGGAGAATGTTAGAAATGGAATGGGAGATCAATCAAACAGCTGTAAGGGGTGAGGCCCCTTCTGAAATCGCGAAAAGGACATTAGTCGCTCTGCTGTGCTCTTCAATGCCTGAAATACGTCCAGAAACCTCATCTAATAATGGGGAGCGTGGTGTGAAGCCTCTCTTCTTTTCAACTCACCATAGAGAGAGTATATCGTATATCCCATCGTATATATTTTGAAGAAATATTAATGGGAATTGAGTTTAAAAAAAAAGTTCGAACTGCAAGGTCCGCTAGTGCAGGCCAAAAACAACAGTAAACATAACAGTAAACTCTTCTTCTTGTTCTTTCTAATCTCTCTAAGTTACTATAATCTAGATATAAACATTAAAAAAATAGATGTGAAAGATATGAAGTGAGTTGAAGCCTACATGAAAGAGAGTACAACGTATATCCCTTGGTATATTGTATTTTACAATTGAACTAGTCAGGTATTGGCTGCACTCGATCATACATCAAGGAGAGAGGCAGATTTTCTGGGTGAAAAGCCGTTGATCATAAAACACGAGTGTCCCATGTGATCTTCATAGATAGTGTTGACCACAGAACTGCCATAGATGCCTTGGAATATAGTCGGGCACATAATAAATACTAATTTAGATAATGAAGCTCCCGACCACTCATTCTGGCATAGGTATAGGACAGTAACGGGGTGCTGTAATTTTGGGAAAACTTATTTTTCATTTTTCGTTGCGAAAGTCGTAATTTTTCGCTACCGTCAGTTGCAAGGAGCGTTGAACACGCCCCTCCACTCATATCACCCTTCATGCGGCGCCCTAACAGAATCAATCACCGGACGACGGCACACGTCCGCTTCTCAATTGAAAAACGGGAATCTGACCCCCCGACGAGGCAGACGCCCTTCAAATCCATTTAAAAAAGAAAATCTCACCTTCCCCTTCACAACTGAAAAAAAGTGCAAAAATATCAAACAGTTTAAACCTGTCAAAATTAATCGGCTTTTGTTATATTAATTTCCACCCTTCGGCCCGCCGCCACCCTCTCGGTCATTCCGACTGTCCGAGGAGATGAATTCATCGGCCAGGATTGTCTGTAGTGATTTTTTTTCTTCGTTTCCACCCCTTCTCAGACCGTTATCCCGATTGGGGACAGTTTCCGACCAGGTTTTCGGTGATGAATGAGAACGTTCATTAAGGACCCCACGATACGTTCATTTCTTTCAAACCCCATGAAGGTAGAGGGGAAGTGCGGAAGCGTAGCGGTACCACGCATCCATTCATTTACCGATTCATTCATGAAAATTTCCACGCCAATAACCATTTTAATACGACGTCTTTTCATTGTAATGTCCTCCTTCCTTTTCAGTAAGTCAACGAAGGATTCCCCTCATCGCAGAGTTAATACCAATCAAATTTACTCAATACCAAAGTATACTGATCGATACTATACTCATCACAGAGTCGATTATATTTAATAGTAGGTAGGTATTTACATGAAAATCTGCATGAGGAAAAGACGAGGAAGTAGGAAAAGAGAACAGTAGGTGACTGTAATTTACCGAATTCTGACGAATGACGAAGATAATAGAGGTTGACGGTCATGCCACGAGATAGTGGTATTAGTGGTGACTGTCTCAGAATGGAGACGACGAGCTGCAGGTCCCATTTATTCACGAAGTGAACTGCAGGTGTCGCATTCAATCACGGAGTGAACTGGTAAACTTCTCCCACTTACCTGCAGGTCGTCTACTCCCTCAGGTGACCTGGGTTTACACAACTGCGAATGGAATGGGAGACGTAAATGAGCTGTTCTCACCCAAATACAAATTTAAGCTACCAATGTGCAAAGGATATCAATCTTGTCAGCTTTCTCCACTGCGAATCGTGAAAAAAAAAAAAAAAAAAAAACGACTCAATCCTCTTAAAAAGCTTCACTAGTCTGTACGTAAATACTTTTAAAAAATAAAAAAAGAGAGAGAGAATTTTTGAACTTCAGAAAACCATGTTTTACAACAGCTCATTCGGAATTCATATATGCCCAGCAAGAATAATCGTGTAGGTGAAAGCCTACACCTTAGCTCATCTTTAACACAAGTTTCATTCTTATTACTGCAGCAAAGAAGACAAAAGAAGCAGAAACGTTTATTATTGTCTCACATCCGCAGAGCCAATCTGTCTTTTTGTAGTAATGAGGTCTGCTTGCGTTTGAGGTTTGTTGGAGTCCTAACACTATTTGCTCCACCGACCATTTCGCGATATTACATTTTGTAGCATTTACTGCATTCATCGCGTATTTACAGCTAATACAGTCACAAGGGTTGGGGAAAATCAACTGATGATACGCTAACAGTGTGTGTTGGTGATTCTAGCGCACTCTAGCATTCTTAGCGCGGGAGCGATGAATTATTTTTGCGCTCAGAAATTTCGTGTGCTGTCATTGGTTCATTCTTTGGAGTCGGATCGAATCAAAAAATAGAAACGCTGTGTTTCACGTCTAAACTCCGCCTATCGCGAGCAGAGCCGGGTCGTCGCACCCAGACACCGAACCCCTAACCCCCCTCTCCAAACTCACGACTCCACCATCCACTCGCCCATCCTGAGGCCCTGTTTGGCGGGTGACTTTGAAACTCTTCTGCTCTTCAATGAGGATGCATAAGGAAAAGTTAGAAAATAGAGTGATACTATTATACTTTTAATGTTGTTTTTATTATCAGGCATCTTCTATTCATATTTTATTCAAAACTTACTCACGTGAAATACGATAACACTAAACTACTACAGTTTGCTAAAATCTGTAGGCCCCACTTCAATATGGAATCATTGTTTGGGGCGGGACATACTCATCCCATCTTCATGAATTACAAGTACGGCGAAAATCATTATAAAAATTATGTTACCTATAACTCCCCGGACTCCATCTGCTAATGTATTTAATATTGTTAAGCTTACTGAGATCTGTAAGATCAGCATGTCGATAACTGTATTAATATTTCCAGTTCCAATCAATGAGGTTCAATATTTTCTAATCTTAACTCCCATTTTTGTGTGGGTAGAGCGGATACTGTTTCGCGGCTCCTTTACTGACGACGGATAGCTCAAGGGAGGGACCTAATTACCCAAACCCTTGACGACCCTTTTTACGTCACAAGGGCTGACGTCCCCGATTTTTTTGGTCGTTTTTTTTCTCTTTGAGAAAAGAGAGTCTCTTCGAATAGAGAGAAGGGCACCAAAGAAAAAAAAAAAGAGCGAGGAAAAAACGGAGAAAAATTCAGTTGAGATGGAAAGTCCAAGAGGGAAAAGCGAACCTTTTGTGGGTCCCTAATCAACGTCGTTCGCCGATACGGAGAGTCAATAACGGGCTCTCAAAGCTGTTGCCATTTTCACAACTTTGTAGGAGCCTCCGACAGGGCTTTATTTACCTTCAAAAAAAAAATGCTTCCTTACGCAATAAACTATGAAGGGACAAAAACTTGGTCGCGCTACCGCCCGGACCACTCATTTCCGCATAAATTGATGAGGCCCGGTTCGGAGAGGTGCGGTATGGAGTTATGATATTGAGAAATCCCTCACAGGAAGATATTCATGCAAAATCATCAACACCTCCTGAGTTGTCTGATGTTTGGTTTGCATGTCATATAAAATTCGAATCCTCAGTGACACTTTTTGTTTTTATTTGTTTCAGGTGAGGCCTTGATCTGTCATGAATGCACTTCCCTGACTGAGTCTGTAAGTTTAATTCGTAACTAATAGTAGATTTAATTTCGGCTTCATCATTGAAGATGTTTGGAAAGCTTTGGATTCAGTTCCTCGTTTCAGTCCATGCCATCTTGCTTATTGTGATTCACAGTTTTGGTCGCGATCAAGTCCCAAAAAGATCTCTCTAAAGTTCCAGATTCCGTCAATTATTGAATCTCATTTGTTTTCAAGAAAAACGTATAAACACAAAAAATACGTTTCCTCCCTCATATCGGAGCCATTTTCTTCCATTTCCTACATTGAAACTACTGAGAGAGTCAGTACACGACGCTGTACGTTTTCAGGGAGATTGTTCAGTGCAAATCGTCGATTCATGCAACATTTCCATTTTATCCGTGTTTTACACCATTTTGGGAAGTCCATCTAAGGAAAAGCTTCGTCAATAAAATTGATCCAATGGCGTGTGGGACAAACCATAAAAGAGAACCAAAATTAGTACGAATCCATTTCATACCATTATAATACCGATTCCTTGAAAAAATTATTGGTTATTCTGAAAAAATTCTTGACCAATTTTTGGGATTCGTTCTTTTAAATCCAAATTTTACCCTAATTGCCTCACGAACCTCGGAAATTCCGAATTTCACGACTTGAGAAGGAAATGCTTGAAACCCAGGTTTTTTCGATAAGTTTTGTAGACGCTATTCAGGCTGTACAATTCTCAAACAATCTTCATGATTTTGATTTTGTTCGTTCCCATAGGTACTTAGTCCAGTTGTGCGGTGAATTTTGTTTTCGCTGACAGAATGAGACTGGAGGGGGTAATAGCCGATTCTTTCTTCGCTACGCAAGCAGGAATTCCTCCTCGACTCATATCATTCTTCGCTTTTAAAATTAATTACAATTTCAGTTAGTGTTTAAACATATTTTACAAAATTAAATTTTCGTCATTAAGGGGCTGTTTCCTCTGATTTTTTTTTTTTTTTTTTTTCCAGCAAACAGTGTTTCACTTTTGGTTGGTAAATCTTGGAAATTTTCAATTTTATGACAAGAAGGGTGGTGGAGGAAGTAAATACCGAACCATTCAAGCGCATACCTATTTTCGTGCCCTTTTTTGTAAGACTAAGGATGTAGTCAGGATTTCAAAAACAAAAACGTAGGTGTTTACAGTTATATTTATATATATGATCTTATAAAACACAGACATAGGGACCTGTTGTGCATGCTAATGTATTTTCATCTAATGTTAATTTAAAATTAAATGCAGGTTACTTGAGGGAAGTTAGTTTCAGAAGGAATTGCGAAGATATTGATCAACAGCGCGCACTAATTTTTCATAGTTTTCCTGTGAACGTTATTTTATTTTTTTTTTTCAAATTCTGCATATTTAAGCTATTTAAAACAAAAACGTAATGGATGTAGACCTTTTGAGCGCAAATCGAATTCAACATAAAAGTTGTTGCTACCAAAATATTGGGGAGTATTCAAATTGAGCGCTGCCATCTCCAGTGTCATATGACACTTAATGCAATCGTTTGACAGTTAAAATGTGTCATTTCGAGTGTTTATTCGGTTATATACAGTTTGAGTGATTTGTCGATATTTGGTGGTCGAGGTGCTCGCAAGCTCGCATTTCATTATCAAACAAGTTTTGAAGAAATCCTTTTAGTAAAACGAACTAATTTTTAAGTGGGCAGTTATAGATGAGAAGCTGTAATTATGAAGAATTACTGTTCATAAGCAAAGTGTACGTAAAAACTTTAGACTTTCCGAACTCAAGTTGCAATCCGTTGATTCCTCATTAAGGAAACCTGAGTTTAATCAACAGGCGTATTGTCCTTACTTGAATTGCGCTCAACTTCTGAATCACATCACTTGTATTTACGTTACAATCAATGTAGATATTGATAATTTCGTAAAATGTTTTTAAATAGGTGAGGTGACGGATTGGTATAGTTACCCCTTCTATTGAGCTGAATGCGTTAATGCCTACCACGCTCAGAGTGTGACCCAGACGCTTGAAGGCGTCTGTTTTATCTCCCGAGGCGACGGATTTAAGAATCGGGAAGGGACAACCAACCATATCCATCGCAATATTGAAGAATTGTTTATTGTAATGTGTTCTTCGGTATGAGAAAATCCACTTTGCAGCACTCGTAATTATTTTGCGTAACGTTCCCTCAAAAAGTGCGTGGTAGATCAGGAGAACGAGTGAATATATACAAGAGAAGGCCGCTGAAAGGGTGTAATGATGTTCGTTGTTTGGACAAATCCAGTCTCTCGAAACGCCTCACCATTCGGAGGCTGACAGCCTCCATTGTGCAAACAGATGGGCGCCGTTTGTAAGGATCAGGTCGTTTTTGCCCGCTACAGCTCTTAACGTCGTCGTTATTGAGGTCTTAATCAATATAAAGGACCTTCATCGTGGAAACCCTTCCTTCTCGCGTTCCCTTTTTCTCCCTCCTTATCCTTCCCGATTTGGTTTTTCCCTTTATTTCTTTCTTTTTTCTCTTTTAACCCACCTTTCGTCCTTTTTTTTCTTCTTTCTGTATCCCTCTGCTGCCTGTACGGGGAATAGGGAGGACTCGGGGGAGCCCTTAATCTTAACAATGGGCCTGGAAGTGCCCCTTATAGTTCCACCTCTCCACGCATTTCACAACCATGTTCTCCAGTTTCCTTCAACCCTCTCCGTATGCCTTTTATCTTTTGTTACTGGACGTTGAATACGCGAGGGAGGAGAAGTAAAAGAAACAGAGCTACTGAGACAAAGACAAACTGAACACAAGTGCTTATTTTAGCTACACTCACTCGCTATGGGTTTTCATATTCTAGTGAATTGAGAATTGCGAGTTGATTTGCAGTATTTCTCTTCGAAGTAACAACCGTATAACAAGTTGTGATTTAACGGGGAAAGTCCCTACCCCTTCTAAGACTTGAAACGTTTAGCCTAAAGAAGACCTGGAACCTTAAAAGCTCCGAGGCAGCAGTTTCAAGAAACGGGAAACGACTCAATCATCCACCTTCTGAAGTTGTCCAGAAGTCCATTTTGAGAATGATCCTGCACTGGGCCTTCTTGGGGAGGTCCCTCTCTACTCAGTCGGGCAGCTCCACATAGAGTCTTCACCGGCATTCATCCACGAACATCCCGATAACTTCTACATTCCTGGACTGCAGACACTGAGGCAAAGACAAACTGAACATGAGTGCTTATGTTAGCTACACTCGCTTAGTATCGGTCTCCATGTTCTAGTGAATTGAGAATTGCGAGTTGAAATGCAGTGCTTCTCTTCAACCGTTTAACAAGATTTTGCTATAATAGGGAAGCTCCTATCCCTTCCAAGGCTTGAAACGATTGGCCTGCAGCACCTAAAGAAGACCTGGAACTTCGAATTCTCTGAGGCAGCAGTTTCAAGAAACGGGAAATTTAAAACATACATCATACACTCGACTCAATCATCCACCCTCTGCGGTTGCCCAGAAATCTATTTTAAAAGCAATCCTGCACTTGCACCGCTTGGGCTACGGTTACTATGGATGCGAGTTCTGACGAAATTTCGTTGTGAAGCTTTCACAATTTCTCCAGCAAAATGGACGAATTTGACGAGCTTCATTTTTCTGAAAGTCCTTTGATAAAGTTACTGTTGATAAGTGGTGTGAAAACAGAACATATAAACAACCTTTTTTCTGCAAGAGGCGAAAAGGGAGAGTTTGAAATGCTATTTCAAGATTTGTGTTGATTTCTTGAACTACTTTCTCCCAATTTTGTCGTGAAACATCTCTATTGTGATAGTTCTTGTCTTTCATGTCCCACAAACACCTATTATCAAACACTGCACCAATCAATTTTTCGATATCCATGGTGATAATAGCGCAAAACACTGGAAATTTCCGTCAGAACGCACGAACAAATCAAACGACTTAGAATTCTCACCGGTTCTGACGAAATCGTGCGCGAACTGACGTGCTTGTCGCAGCCAGTGCAAACACTCTCATTGGAAAACAGGCGTTTGTTTGTTCGGACGAATTCGTCAGAACGCGTCAGAACACTTTTTCGGTCAGAACTCGCATCCATAGTAACCGTAGCCTTAGGGAGGCATCGCCCTACTCAGTCGGCCGCTTCACATAGATCCTTCCTTGATTCATCCACGAACATCCCGATTACTTCTCGAAAAGAAAAAAGGAACAACATTCATCAATTACACGATACATAAAATCATTTTCATACTAGGTGTCCATCTTTGATTCAACTGCAAAACATTCATCAGAATCTTCCATCACGGTTAAACCGAATGTTATTTGAAATTTTCAAGGAACTTCGAGGTATGACGTTAAAATTATGGAAGTTCTAATATCTTCGATGAAAATCTTAAGGAACCACCAGCCCCAATTGCGCAATTTCTGGAAATTCGTAGAATTCTAATAAAAATGTGTTCTGTTTTTTGCAATAATGTTAGTACACGAATAGAGAGACTGGCAAACTTTTGACCTGAATTGAATTAGAACTCTTTTAACGTGAAATAAATAGGAATTTTTTTCTGAAAGCGAAGAAAATTATTTTGGTAGGACATTTTGTATGTAAGGTCAAAAGAGGGTCATTGGCATGTAAATTTAGGTTAGTGTCTGCTCAATCTTCCGCTATTATAAAGTGGTAACTGTGTTTTAATACTAACCATGGATCACAATTTTCAATAAATTCATTTAAACAACACCACGTTTCCACGCAATTAGTTGGTGAGAACTAGCTATCGATATATGGTGGTTGATTTGGCTTGGAAGCGGTACATTGTACAACGCAAAGTCATCTGTGAAGTGCCGATTCTTCATGACGCGAAAAACTTCTGTTCTCAAACGCACGTTCAGAGAAGCGGAAAAATTGACTCAACTCATTCAAAAGGGAGTCACATGCGTTTGAAAGCTTTTTTACGGGGAGTTGATGGCACTTTGATAACTCAAGAAGCGAAAGCGATCGTTTCAAACGGGGCAGCTCCCAACGTTTTCAACTCAAAAACAGGCTGTTCGTACTTTCCTCTCATTAATTCGCCGTAAAGCGCGGTGCGGCAATGCGGAAAGCTCTTGGTCCTTTTTTTCGTATCTCGTCTCTCTTTACTGGCGTTCAACCCCTGCCCACCCCCGTACACCTCATTTTATACGAATGTCTTTTGTCTTGGGGTTTTTTTCCGCTTCTTCCGGGAGGGGGGTTGGGGAGAATATTATAATTATTTCGGCAGGAAACGCGTGGCTTAGCGAACCGGCTCAATTCGGCGAGTTATTTCCTCCGCCCCTCACGACACGTGATACATAGCTTCTACTGAGCCTACCCTTGGGTTACGGAATCTTCTCTTCAAATACGTGAATAATATTTTATGTCCGTGTGCCTGTGCACCTGCTGTAATATTAGGTAGGGTTTTAAGAGGGTTGAATAAAGACGAGACTTCAGAGAGCACGATTGATTGACTGATTTATTAGAAGATCATCAGGTGATTCCAAGAGGTAGGTAGGTGGAAGTGAAGGGAGAGGGATTAAACTAAGGCTGGAAATCAGCCTACAGCTGACGGAGTCTGACGAGCATGGAGCTACACGATCCATGTAAGAGCTACACAATATTACACCTGCCCTAATTTTTAAAGTTTTCATCCGATTTTGAAGACATTTGTAATATGCAAGTTACAAAGCAAGATTTGTAGTTTTTAAGTGCCTCGCTTAAAAATCTTCACTTCATTCTGCTCATGTGTAGCAAACTTAGTAAAGTAGAATCAAATTAAATGAAATATAATTATAAATAAATCCAATTTGTACAATATAAATTTGTATTTTTAGGGCTAGCTTGAGAAGGAGATGGGAGGATTCGAAACACAACTCCCAAAACCAGATTTCGGAATAGTAAAAAAAAAGTATTTTTTTAAAAAAAAAAAAAAAAAAAGGTGAACTCAGAGGGTAATAATGAATGTAAAGTGAAGTAAATGTAAATAAAAAAATCTTTTAGAAGCAATAATAGCAAAATCGATTGAATATTTAATAACGAAAGGTCTTTATGAAGTCTCTGTTGGAATCTATAAGTGACCACCCTCATAGAATTAGTCTTAAAAAAAAAAGAAAACGATTTCCACCTATATTCAAGGTTATTTACATACCATGATTAGTGCTTATCTTTATATACTATTTCATAAAATGTTCAACATTTAACTTCCTTATTTGAACAATTTTAAACTTAATCACGTCTATATTTTATTATTTTGTTATTCAAGTGCGCTCGAAATTTATTAGTCCTTAAAGAGCATGTAGAAACACCCAGATGTTGAGCTGTGGATTCTTCTGACGAGATTATTATTTGGAAAAATAGCTCCTCATTCTTCGGAGATACTGCAATGAGAATTAATAAACCAGACCTCAGTGACAGGTAGTCTCTCGTGAGAAGGCCCTGCCCTATACTCGATGCCTCCTGATTAGGGATGGGTATCGATACCGGATATTTCAAAAAATCGATATTTTACCGTTGAGTATCGATATTTTTGTATCGATACTGGGCCCTCCGATAATATCGAGTATCGATACTTCAATTCCGATATTTCGAAATATCGCCAAATTTTTTCTCACTAGCTTAAATAAATTGGTTTCAATATTAAGTTGATTTTCTTGCTGGTCAAAAAACTCACTAACCAATCTTTGGACACTTGTAATGGAATCTGGGATGTACAAGAATAGTGGCTTTAATACCAGAAGGAAAACAGGAAGAGAAGAATAATTAGGAAGGCAGCAGTTGGAGGCTATATTACGTTTATAGTAATACGCGGAACTAGGAACCGCGAAACCCCGCAATGGGGGGGGGGGGGAACCTCTGCCGCAAAAATAAAAGAATCTCGTTACTGAAAAAATCGACTTATTGCCGATTCTATATTCAATCTCGCTTGTGTGCGCAACAATGCTTGTATTACATTTACCTACAACCACTAGGCTTATTAGCTACAAAAATTATGTTGGAGATGTGATAATAATCACCATCTAGGGGGTGGGGAGCGCAGGATAGACTTTGCAGGGGGGCCCAAAATGTTTAGATCCGTCCCTGGTATAGTTACCACCCACTGTTACTGTTACCTTACCTCTCACAGGTTCAAAAAATCAAAACAGACTTCTGTTCTGTTTAAGTAGATACAATTAGGTTTTTTACTGTTTAATTTTGAAAAATTGATGTTGAAAACGATACTCGATATTCATAAATATCGATACTTTGCTTGACCGATATTTGGAGTATCGATACCTACCTTCCGATACAGTATCGGTGCAAAATATCGATACTTGTTCAACGATACCCATCCCTACTCCTAATGAGAATTCTGACTTCGGGAGGCTATAACAAAAATCAGGAAGAAATCTTAGGAATTTGTTATGCAAATGTGTAATCCATCAATAATCGTTTCTGGTGGTCTGTTCTAGTTAAAATTCGGAGGATTGGTGGGAAAGCCGATTTAATCATCTGTTGTCAACTTCAACTTGATTCTAATATTATTGTGTCATTTATAGAAATTAACGCAACAGACCTGCAACGCGGAGAACGGAGTAGCGTCTATAGTTCGCTGATGTAGGGATGTGTGGCACTCCTACGTGATTGTCATTTGCACTAAGTGAAAGTCATGTGCAGTTAAGTCGAGCATTGAATTTCGCCCGTGCATGCGAGCGAGAGGATCCAATAATGCGGCCCTTCCCCCTCGGTTTATGGGCTTGGAATGCGTTTGAGACGGGACGACGACACAAACGTGATGATGCGAGATGCACCTTTCCCCTCCTCCGCTCATATCTATTAACGCCCCCAAGGGCCGGTATCTCAAGGGCACTTGATCACTCCGCACCCCTCCGCCTTACCCTACATGCCAACAAGGTCCTTATCTACTGTCAACAACACCCCTCGAAAACCTTCCCTCGCGACGCGTTGATTCCCATCACCTCGGCCCCCGAAGATGGATCCCTTTGTCGGAGAGGTTTTTCGCTATATTCATTCTCGCTTCAGTCGATTCAAGTGTCAGAAAATATAAATCGAAAAATGTTCTGCATTTTTCAAACGATATTCTTCATCTTCCACCTTATTTCCCAGCTCCTGAGTTCTTACACCACATTGCAAGTATGCAGTGAGCACGTTTAGTATGCAAACAATCTTTAAAAGTTATCAGTGTTATAAATTTCGTATTATGCTCATCTCATTCTCCAAATTTCAATATCTCCTGATTCTGGCTTTATTGTATTGATTTATCATTTCCAATCATGAACCTTTGTAATCGACTAAGAGAAAAAATATTTAACCACCTCAAAAGTTTTTAGTTTACGCCCTAAGATGTGTAGAATTCAAATTTTAAGGTTAAATTATAACAGAATATCGTTTTAAAAGGATAAAAGGAAACTTCATAAATTCAACGAATTCACTCATGTTCAGCAGATACTATTGGTACAATCGTCATGAAATTGATTGATTACTCTGCCGTCCAAAGTCGGTGTGGATTCTTCCCTATTTGTGCATTTCCTCTTTTTCTTAACTTCGCCTAGAGAAATTACCGAACTCTTCTCATTTCCAAGTCTTCCCAATCAAATGTATGTTTCCCTAAAATTGCAGGGAAGCAACATTTCCTCCAATAAATACATAAAGAATCAATAAAATCGTGTCAAATAATCAAACAATAACCACACAACAAATGTGCTACACATCTGTGCTTCAATGGTACGACCTAGATGCTCTCGCCTCAATGCTCCTCTGAGTTCGTTAGATCGATGTGCTAGACAGAAAAGATGGCCAACTTGGTTAGAACCCCGCTTTAACCTAGAAGATCGTGGATCCCGTCCTGACCTAGTCGTAGTTACACCATCTTGAGCAAATATTATTGATATTTCAGTAATCATTGGGTTCATATTGGAGATCACCAGCGGATATCAACTTTGCCAAAAGTAGGAAGTACCGAGTTGATGCTCTACTCCAAGCAAAAACACAGCTAGCAGATAAACAACCTGGCCTAATTCAGTTGATTGGGGTAACCATTACCTGGTGAGGTAAGTAACAGACAAGAGGTCAGTAACTGAGCTGACATGGGCAGGCTTTCCTCTCATGATATTGGAATGGATGACCACCAGGGTCCTAACAGTAGGAGCATCCAAATGGTCAATGTTTAGGACAACTATTCCCCGCCTTGTAGTGATGGCTGGTTGAATTGGCGTCTTGTGGATGGATTTGGACTGACAGAAATACAATGGGTAGGAGAAATGCCTTCTGATGGTACAGTTAGAGATTGCATTACACTCCTTCCACCAACACAGGGGCAGAGACCGACTCATGCTTCTGTATGAACTGAGCATCACAATCCTTAAATGACTGGACAATTATGATGACGCTATTATTAGTATTGCGAATGATTGTAATGGTTGTGTTATTTTCCAAATAAAATGTAAATGAAGAGAACCAATATTTCTTCCCACAGATAGACACGTAATCAATAAAATCACGTCGAATAATCAAACAATAGTCACGAAACGCTTTTATTTCCAAAGCCTGAAAGTAATTTACAACTACAATATCCGCTGGAAATTGACGACCAAATGGAAAACCGTTGTCCGTTAAAACTAGTTTAAAATACACCCCGTCGTCGGTCATTCAGACCAAATGGGCCGTTACCGGGTTTTCAACTCTCAAACCCGAAATTCAATGGGCGCCTCTCGGAAATGAAAACTATTACTGCGAAACATCTCAATTCCCCATAACCGAAAAAACGGAGAGGAGACAAAAACAACTCTAATAAAACCTTTATTTTCTATTTTCCCGGTTTTTCTTTACCGTAGTACACTTTTCCCCCGTTTTTACGAGACGATGTTTTTAAAGGCTAATCCTTCCCAGCCCTCCCCGGCCGTTCAGATTATTAAAGTTTTCCTTCCAGTTTTCCTTTCTAGCCTGTTTTTTTTTCGCGTAGCTCCTACTTTCTTATTTTTCCGCAACTTTCTTAAACAACTTTCCGAAGCCTGATTCCGTATTCTTTTCTTTCCTCTGACCGTTAAAATCCAGACGCCACCCTTTTTTTCCACCCTGGGGCGGCCCGAACGGATTAGGCTGGTTAACGAGAAAGACTAACCTTTTTTTTCTTTAAATTATTAGTGAGCATCAATCAATTCTTGAACAATTTTAGATTAGTATCTCAACGTAAATGTAACTAAACACCAATGAAAACGGGCAACCTATGAATATGGATACGAAATTGGTTTCCAGCGGATTCCCGAATCAAATGAAGCTTTTATAATGGAACCAAAAATGTTTGAATTGATGTTAATCCAAATTTTTATCATGAAAATCCGTGTGGTGCGTCTGAAAAGGTTTCTAAATTTTAACAACTCTCTCTCTCTCTCTCTCTCTCTCTCTCTCTCTCTTCTCTCTCTCTCTCTCTCTCTCTCTCTCTCTCTCTCTCTCTTTTTCTCTCTCTGTCTCTCTCTTTTTTTTCTCTGTTTCTCTCTCTATCTATATCTATCTATCCAAGTGTGTGATTGTTTGTTTATGTGTTTACCCGACGGGTTTGCTACTCCTGAATGTCCAGGTTGTGAGTGGCAAAGTGGGCATGGAGCAGCCAATATGGTAGGAATGACCTAATAGTATCAAGGTCATGGCCGAGAACTTGACACTGCGCGGAGTGTGGTGCTGGAAAAGGGCCACACAGCTTCTCGAGTTGGGTAACTGGGCAGGATCGCTTCTTAGCCTCCACTGCATCAGACGGTGTTAGATTGTTTCTAGTGCCATTATGTCAGAATATAATCTGGCAGGTCTTAACAAATTCGGCAGTAGTGAATTTCCCTCACTCTTCCTTGATGATGGAGCAGGCTCACCTGTCCCCTCTGTTAATAGCCACAGTGTATGAGTGTACCCACGATGTGCCACGTGAAGGTAGCAGGTTTTTAAGAGAGGCAGTATTTATTAGGGTCAGGAGCTAATGACAACTGGATACTAGTCCACCTCTTCCTTTGGCTCTTACCTCGACTGGTGGTCATTTTGTAGTGGCACTTCTCCTAACTTCCTTCGATTTCCTAAATCCCAGGAGCCGGCGGCGGGAAAACCTGGGAGTCCTCCCCAAGTTTAGTATTGTAATTTTTTTCAATATCTATGGTGTGTGTGAATGTGTCCGTTTGTTATTATGATTCTGAATCACATAATGTAGCGGTGTACATGGGCAGTTTTCATATTATTAAGTCTTGATACGATTGTCCAGCAACTGCTATCTTGAAACGGAGAGACGGTATTATTGTCAGATCCCCTGGGCATGAAACCATACGTAGTTGCCTTCAAGCTCGACGAGTCGTATTCCTGGATGTCCAGGTTATCTGAGGACTTGGACACCTGGCGGATTTGGATAGATATATATGATACAAAATGCAGCGATATCCGATTGAAAAGGAGCTTCACAGTGAATATCCCTACCGCGACGGTGTCTTGCCCCTGGCTATGCAGCCTTGAAGTGACTCGAGTTGGTTGCAGCAATGCATGGTATCACCACTTTGTCCATTACGAATGCCTGCTTAACAGGTCATCTATTTATAAGGGCACTTCCTTTCATCCCTTCCTCCCTCCTCCATCGGGTAAAGTGACCCGTTTGGTGAAACAACGAACTTTGATGAATAAGTCCTGTCTGTATGTTTGTATCACCCCAGACGATAAAACTCTCGTTATGATCTTGATAAAAATAAATTTTGGGCGCTTTTGCGTCTATATAGTGCTTAGTTTTAAGTAACGTACATTTTCCAATTTGAGTTTAAAAATCAAATTCATTCCTCAAATCTGAATAAACCCTAGTAATCCAATAAATTGATTGATGAACTGTTTCAATTACGTTGTTACGTATCTATATGGACCAACATTAATATAATCGTGGCAAAGGTTGAAGCATCATGCGTGTAAATAATTATGGCATCCGGTAGCGACGTGTGTTTCGTCGAACTATCAATTTATTTCCACCTCCATCATCCCTGCGATTACCTCCCGTCCAAAAGGTGTAATGTATAATTCATACTTCAATTTCATTCATTATCTTAATGCGGGAGTAGTGCACCACTTATTCTGGTCGGATGCATTGTCCGAAGCCGGTTGTATCACATGTGACCTATTAATTTGACCGGATGGGAATGGGGAAGACATAGGACGATTAAATGAGCTTGGTAATAACCGCATCAACGTGTCACTAATATGAATAACTGCTTCGGAAAGTGTTTGAAAAAAAACTGTGTTTGGGGGCACCACGAGGCAGCTGGGCGCCCCCGGTCGCGTGACGACGTCAATTCCAACCGTCTCGTCGTTCTCATTCACGCAATTAATTTTTATGAAGAATAATAGTCGATTTTCGATTAGGGAAACGAGCCGCGAGAAAAGGAAGATCTCGGAAAAACGGTTTATAAACGCTCTTTTATTTCATGAATTACCGTAATTTGTGTCATATTCGGCGCTATCATGTTCATGGGCAGCTGACGCTACTGCTACTTGATTCTTCGTTAGTATAAAGCAAAGTTTTTTTTCCGATATGGGATGGGCACTGTGATCTATTGTGACACTTTCCCAGTTTCACTTCAGAATCTTTTTGATTCACAAAGTGAAGTAGGTTTTCAGTTGTTTCCTTGGCAACACCCTCTCTTGATAAGGTAAACACAACAAGACAGCTTATCAAAAATTGAACGGTATAATGCATCTGCAAGCAGGTAAATCCAACCCTAGAGTTCTCAGGTGACTTTTCACAACATGAGTAATTTAGAATGATCATTTATCAATTATTTTATAAATTTATAAGATGATTTGAGCAGTAATAAACTGATAGACATTGCATAGAATAAAACCGTGCGGCGAGAATGAGAATGGGTTGCAGATCACCCATACCATTCAAGAAAACTCCAACATATTGGTATCCAAATTCAAGCCCTGGGTCTCCTGTAGCTAATGGCCCGAGCAACGGGAAAATCTCTTTTTTCCTTACTTTCTTGGTTTATGTCCGCCTAAATTGAGAAAATATATTCTATATCTAATGATGTTTTGGATACTAGATATGTTGAAGAATATGGGTCCTTACCCTATTTTGAAACTTCTAGGTCCTTCTTAGAAATTGCTTTTAGCTTCTAGAGTATCATATGGATGTTGCGGTCTACTCCCCTCTGATTCTGGAAGGAACAATTAGTCCATTACACCAACTCCTGATTATACTCTGTAAAAGAAAATTCAGTAAAATAAATTATAACAGTAGTACCTGAATATTGCGAAGGAATACGCATAAATACGGGGAAAAAATTGACGTAAATCGTTACAGCCGATGGAAACGGAATAAATTCCCGGGAGAATTGAGTTTCTCCGAGGGAATCACGAGCCTGGGAGCTACTAAATTATTTCTGGATCTAATTCAACGGGATCGCACTGTGCAGGTGAACCCAGAAAAGGTGCCAACCCCCCCTCCTTACCGCCCTCCGCCATTAAATTCACGGAATACCGTCGATGGAATTATTCAGAGCAATTCTACCCGGAGAAGTTTGAACATTAACTGAAATTAATTCATAAATATTTGGGGAGCGTCGGAAGGCGGTGGGAAGCAGGGGGGGGGGGGGGGGGTCTGAACAACGTGATTACAAGAGCGAATTCTCTGAGACGAAGTTAGAATCAATTTTGAGACGGCAACCGGTCGACGAGACAACGTTATTGAAAATTTAAAATCCGAATTCAACGGAACTCCGCTCTGAAAAATGATATAATCACAAATCATTTGCTGTATATAGTCAGTTTATACACAGCGTTGGTTCACATTGTGACAAAAAACATTTTTGTGTTGAGAAAAATACAGATATTACTTATGTACTACACTAGTTTAATGGCCCTGCTACGCAGGTTGAAAAGAAATAGGTGAATAACATAATGAGGGAGTATAATAACAATATGCGAAGTCAAAAAATCGTATATCCCAAATCCCCGAGGAGAGGACCACGTCGCTTGCCCTGGGAGACGCTTCCCCCGCTGGGGGCGTTCCTTCCTTCACTGGCGGGTTCGGGGGAGGGGGGAGCAGGTCGGTTGCCCTGGGAGACGGGGGCGAGAATTCCACCCGCCCAGCGTTACCACCTCCTGAAACGTCGATATACTCTGATAAGCTGGTTTTTATATAGTGTAGGTGGTGTTGGTGGTGTTAATATGTAGGTTCAAGTCATCGTTTTAACAAATTTTTATAGAAAATGTAGCAATTAGAATTTTTGAAAACGTTCTTCATTGAAATCCGTTTTGAAGCATCCTAAAATGATTCCTCGATTTTAACACTTATTTAACATGTAAAACTTGAACGACTAACACGGGGACTCATACTGGACGTTTCGATCTTGCGATCTTCTTCGGTAGACTAGTGACTCACCTCCCCCTTAGAGCCACCATGGTCTTCGATTTTGTAATATTGATCTGTAAGCCATCCCCATGCATCGCAGTATCGCTCTAGTTGGTCAATCATATGCTGCAATTCCACCAGCGAATAGTAGTGCAGATATGTTATTATCTCCTAATCATAAACCACCCATAAAGTGTCGGTAAGATCAATAATAAAAAACGCAAATAGCAGGGAGGTGAGTAGGCATCTCTGCTTGAGTCCTGATTTTCTTACAAAACACTCTGTTGTTCCTCCATCCGCCACTTCAACTGCTGATTCCTTGTTTTTTGACAACCTTCTCAAAGCAGTAAGAAACCTCGTGGACACCCCGATGCATGATAACTTATACCGCAGATACTGGTGATTAATTCTATCGAAAACTTTAGTAAAATTAATGAAAAATGCGTAAACTTTGGTGCCTTGTATTCTCAGCATACTTTTGACAAGACTAATAAGCCCTGCTTGAAACTCTTCAGCAATCCAACCCTTCCCCACGCAGTCAGCCTAAGCTGCAATAGACCGGCATAAATCTTCGCGAGTGCATTCATGAAGGAGAGCTCTATAGTTATTTGATGAATTTCGGAAACTCTACTTAAACAGCGGAAATGTAAGCGACCGGTCAGCCGCTGTCGGAGCTTGTCCAGAGAGAAAACCCTCATTACAATTATAATTTTCAAGCAGTCATCATTCATGCCATTAAAAAATTCGCTTGCGATCTGGTCTGGACTTGGCGCCTTGTTTTTCCGGCTTTACCCAGTACAGTCTTCAATTCCGTCAGCAGAAAGGGTGCTTCTAACTCAGATAGTTCCGTCATTGGTTCTGCATACTGAACAGTTCCTAAATCTATGTTTTGTGGCAGAGGGTTACCAAAATGCGCCTGCCATGCGCGACCATCAATGTGAGGATCTACCGAACTATCTTTCATCGACGTATACGTGGAGTTGGTATTCCACAATAAAATACTCTTTTGCATCATTAATCCTTTGCATCTTTTCGCCGATGCCCAAACGAACATTGTTTTGTATTCATTAATCTCTAACATTCTCATCATCCCTGCATTGTTAATCCGATAATAATCGAGCAACGCAAAACATTCCTTCCGTTTGTTAGAGCAGTCGTAGGCAAGCCAGGGTTTTTTCTTAAAACTTTTGAACGCAATGGTTTTCCTTTTCCTTCCATTCCTGGCCTGTCCTGGTGCTTCGATAATGACCCGCTGTATGAATTGCTCTTTTACATCTCAATTCGGCTAAGTAAGGTACCTTCGAAAATTCGTTTTAATGTAGTAATATACACATCCGTGCGGCCATCAATACCAAAAACTGTTGAAGTACTTTAACTAACATGTGATTCGATGTATAACCAAAAACCGTGCTTGATTGAAACTTTTCTCCAAATGTACTTGTTTCCGTGTTCCAAGTCGGCCGTAACGCGTTGTTTGACGTATGTTAATCAGGATTCAGCCTCCTGAACTTTTTTCTTTCTTTATCGAGAGAACCAAAACGAACTCTGGGAACTAAACAAGGAAGAGGTTGGTTTGTTGAGAACAATTTATTTTTATTGGATCTTTCCCTCCCAACGTCCACCCTCCTCTGTCAATCTTACAAACGTGAGAACTCGATTTTTCGGACCCTTAAAAATAAAAGGATCGGAATAATTCAAAACGCGGGCCTCACGCTGTTGTACTGCCGAGTGTTAACTGTCATGTGCCTAACAACGGATCCGTAACTGGGGGGAAAAGAAAGACGCTAATACGCGGGGCGGGTCCTGTGATCAGTGTAATCGGTGGGAGGTGTCGGAGCGGCGCCTGGGGCCCTTCGGAAGGGAACCGCTCTCGTCGCTCGCTTAGATTGAGACTAATCTGAGCGATCGACATGAGCTACATCTTCTCTTACAGCTTAGTTAGACTCGTTCGAAATTATTTGTGCTCGTTATTTATCGACACTCAATTCGTTTAACGGCCGTTAAATGAGGTAGAAAATAGCTTTTGGCTGTTGATGCCTCAACCGTCCTTAGCGCCCTAATCATTTTCAAGAATTGTAATACACCTATAGTTCACATCCAAACCAGCTACATATCATTCAAAATCAAAGGATTCTGATTATGACATAAAATGGCCTTATCACTAACCCAAAAAAGGTAAATACCGTCCCTTAATCAGTAGGTAAATGTTCTTAAAAACAAAGTTATTTTGATGAATTTGTGTAAAAACAGACGAAAAAACAGTTGATTTTGGACAAAATTGTATCGTCTTGTCGGTTCCAAACCAGCTACGTATCTGTTAAGATCAAAGGAATTCGGAGTATAACTTGAAACAGCTCAATCAAAATTCCATAAAAGTTGAAATGATCTCTTAACTCAACAGGTATGTGCTCAAAACCAAAGTTATGTTTGAATAGAAACAGATCAAGCAGTTGATTTGGGACAAAATTGTATCGTCTTTCCAGTTCTAAACTCGCTACAGATCAGTTAAAACCAAAATAATTCTGATTATAACGTAACAGCTTAATTACAAACCCATGTAAGTTGAAATGATCTCTCACCGTTCCTTACTCAGTAGGTATATGGTCTCAAACAGACGCAAATAGCAGTTGGTTTTGGACAAAATTGAATCGTCTTGTCGGTTCCAAACCAGCTACATATCATTCAAAATCAAAGGAATTCTGACTATAACATAAAATGGCCTTATCACTAACCCATAAAAAGTAAAATGATCTCTTACCATCTCTTAATCAGTAGGTAAATATTCTTAAAAACAAAGGTGTTTTGATGAATTTGTGTAAAAACAGTTGATTTTGGACAAAATTATCGTCTTGTCGGTTACAAACCAGCTACATGTCAAGTAAAATCAAGGGAATACTTACTACTACGTGAAATAGCTTAATCACAAACCCATACTAGTTAGAGTGATCTCCTACCGTTCCCTATTTACTACGTGCATGTTCCCAAAACAAAAGTTATTTTGATTAATTCCTTCCGATCATTCCGATGATTACATCGATCTATGTTATGGATACGTCCTAGGCACTCAGTCAAATCCTAGAATTCGTTGACATTTGCCAATCTATTTAGGCATTGGTGTAAATACGACAGACACAAGGAACCCTCATGCCACTCCCAACTTGGCAGATTTTTCATGCTTTCTTGCTGTACTTATATTCAATGGTTCGTCGTTTTTGTCGATGAAATAGAAGTCAAAATATTTATCGTAGTTACTTTTTTTCTATTAGAAAATAGACAATTCAATTATTCCTGCAACTAAATAACCGGTGGTTTGTTGTACGCCTAGTCGATCCTTATTATTTTCTTTCAGAACCGATTCCGTAACTCTTGGTACGTACTCTTTGTCCGTCAAATACGATTTGTCATCACATGAGTAAGAGTTTATTCATAGATTGACCTCACTGAGGGAGCACCTCAAAGGCCCGGAGGTCCATAAGCCGTTTCCACATGGCCCAATCATGTCAACGATGTCAACTCTCATATCCTGCCCATGTGTCATCTCGGCACGTCCTCCCCTTGTCTCTGTTATGGTGATCGATCTGAGGCACTGATACGGTTTCACATCCTGGGGTCATGACATCAGCTTTCTCATAGGAGCGTTTGTGGTCAGACTGATATCATCGATGACAGCATCACTTCAGTATGCGCCTTTTCGTTTGGACTATCGGACGATTCTGTTGACATGTCATTCGAAGGACATAGGACGAGTTTGAGTTGACTGAGCGTTTCTCCCAATCAAATCTCTAATATGTTCTACATCAGTGAGAAGATCTGAACATTTCACTACAATTCACGAACATTTCCTGCAGCCTAGTATTAATTAATTGAGATTGTACAATTTTAAAGTCCAGATCACAAACAGACTTCCACTGATTTATCCTTTTACACATTTGAAATGATGTTGTGGAGGATGCTACAGAGTTGGTTCATTAAGGTCGAATTGGTCCACCAAACCTGCCCTCCGAAATTTCCGCATTGGTTCCCGGAACACCGTAAGTAGGTAAGTAGGTTGCCGTCATTCATCATTTCACCGACTCGGTGATAGTCATTTTTCGTCTCAATGCAATTAACACTTTTGCCAACAACTTGATAGAAATATTTTCCAAGTAGACTGGTTTGATCATGACAAAATTCATCAAACAGATTCATACATCACAAAATCGGTGACTGATACGGATTCCTTGTCGGTGAATCTCCCTTCGGATCCAATTCGCACCACATATCGAGGAGGACCGAATCGGCTTACTATTCCTGTGTCATATAGCTCTCCTGTATAGATTAGTAGACTGCAGATACAATTACAGCTGTATAGTTTCATGCTCAGGGAGCTCTCGCCACCCACTTGTTCCAGTGTACATCCACAGTCCACGGGTTAAAGACAGCCCTCCCGATCTTTTCAAATAAGGTGCCAACGGGTGATATATCATCCCTTAAGGTAGATCCATCATGATGCCTAGATTGTTGGCACATCCCATCATGATTTTTGACCAAATTTTGTGAACTGTGGTCCAGAAGTTTGTAAGACAAACAGATAATAAAATGCAAATTGTAGAATATATGATAGGACGTACCATGGAGGTTTGAAGGGGAAATATTTATATAGATTCGTTGAAAAGTTATTCAATTCCGAATAAATGGGAAAATAGGAGAGGGCCAGTTTTATGTTCTAATATTAGAACAGAATTAATATTTTTTAATATTTACTAAACTTGTTTCCAAGTATACCAAGCATAGCTTGGTAAGCCAGAATGGGCATTTAAATACTTCCAGTTATACAGACCGATAATAGGAAATCTAGGGTGGGGCTAGTAAATTGTTATCAAAGTGGATTTCTGGAGTAGTGGCTTCAGACTAAAGGGACAGATCCTTCTCTTGCGACGATTCCAAAACAAGTTGCTCTCGTGCACCAATGCCTTGTAAATTATATCCTCCGACTTGGAAATTGGGTTAGGAAGTCGACTCAAATCACTTTATCACGACTTCATCGAGCAAATTGGTCGTTAGCGCTCTTTGATTGGGATCTCTGGTAGTCGTTGACGGATCAACGCACGGGCGACTCGCCAAGTTCCCAACTTCGAAAAAGTCGACTTTGCAAGATGAGTGTTTCGAACTCCGTTAATGATTTACCTAAAGCTGAAGCCAAGAGAAGCTGTGCCGTATTTATTTATGCGTTTCCGAGACTCAAAAGAGCACCCCTCCCCGTTTCGTTCCTCTTCCACCCTAGTCGTTATGCTTGATTTACGTTTTCCGAATGGAAAGTGAATCTTGGAGACAGTTCGCTGACGTCTTTGAATAAGAAATGCAGCTTTCTTCCAGGGCGGACAGTCGCCGGCGACAAAGTTTCACGCCCTCCAGGGCGTTTTTTTCCTCCGGCTTCTGGTCTCATCTCAAAGCCAGCGTTTATACTTTATTTAGAGTTATAACTTCCTCTGATGGACCCCTCCAACTATACAAACCGTCACAGTTCAGACCCCCAGCCCTAACCAGCCCTTCAGTTATTTACGTTTGTTTACTTTGGAGGTTTTATCAATTGGCCGTCTTTTCTGTAAACAAGTCTCCTTAACGCTCCCCTAGCCCCATTTTTTCCCATCAAAGTTCTCCTTTTTGGGCGCTTTCTCAGGAGTTTTTTTTTTCTTTCTTCTCGTCTTGGGAAGTTTTGGGGTTGAAATAAAATATCTTGCGGCGAACGGTTTACGCTTCTCATGTAACACTAACCAGAATCCCATCGATGAATTGAGCTTGAAAACACCGGGTCATTTCAGTCATGTGGTTAACCGTAACCCATGGCGAGTCTTGAGAAGGTCGATCACGAATTTGAATGTGTCCGTCCGACGTAGTATGTCATATCGTAATCCATCGAGAAAAGTGACAAATGTACTTTTTTCTTATTCATCTTTATACTTCCTGTGTTCAGATCGTGGTTTCTACGTAGTGTGAAAAAAGGAACAAAATTGTGCAGTGATATCATGAGACATGAAGGTCTTTCCCGGTACTATAATTCTTTCAGACTACTAGAGATCTGGAAGAATTTCAATATGATGGACATAATGGAAAAGAAGCAAGGGGGCACTCGAGGCAAGGGTTGATGCCGTAAGCGTTTATCCCCTTGTAATGCAACAAAAAAGCTCGAGGTTTCTTGTTTGTGTTTTGCTTTAAAATCGCATTAAAACAGTTTGTTATAACAGTTTTTCGTGCATATTGTGTCACTAAAACGGACGTAACTCCTTCAAATCACTAAGTAAAATAAAATTTAGGATACAGTTGAAAAGAGCGGTTAAATTTCTATCTCTCATTCACAAATCCGAAATTGAAATCATTTTCATGAAGCAAGTCGGCATTTGGGGAAATCGTTTGTTTTCATCTTGAAACCAAAATTTTTCAGGATACAAATGTAATTTTCTCCAACTACCTTCATTGTAAAATTTGTTTGTCTTGTACCGTTGGAAAGCTGAGATTTTCACCAAGTTTTTCCTTGGAAATGCATCCCGAAAAACGGATTACCAATAACGAAAGAAAAAAGGGCGATTTTAAAGAAATCTTCATATCTTCAACTTAGGTCATTTTTCTACCAATCAGGATTGGAGAAAAAACGGATTTCCCTAAGGTTGTCCCATAATGAACCCAGTATCTTATTGGGTACTGTTTTGGGGGCAAATCTTTTAAATAATTTTTTTTTAGTTCACTTATAGCTAATGAGTCGCATTCAAGTGATTCTTTATTTTCATTGTTTGAGTGGTTTTTTCTTCTTTTGTTAAATGTTAAATTGAAAAAAAAAGTCTGTGATTTTTCGAAACATTTTTAGTGATTTTATTCTGAAATTTAGAAAATTTAATGAGGTCACTCACCTTCAACTCAAGGACCTCAAAAAGGCCACTCCTTCATTCACATCCAGCTACCCTTGAAAAGGATCAGGCAATCATGGACATTCAAAATCATTGCCAATGTATTAAGATTTGATTCACGAAGCCCCTAAGTAAGTACCTTTGTCATCATTGGAATGAGTAAACCGCTGGTATATCCCAGAAAGAAAGTTATTGGCCATAATTTATCATCAAATTCACATGACTATACTTCAAAATTAATGTTCGAAACGAAATCTACAGTAAAACTCTTGATAAATTTACCAGCCTCACCTCTGCTAAATAATAACATAATGCATGCTTAGGGACGACGCACCACAGAACTGTAAAACACCAAATGCAATCAACTTAATGCTCTAGAATGATAATAAGTGTTTAGATGCTGCCTTCCCATGTTTTTCCCATATTGGCAGACTGAGCACCATTTATAGAACTTCCATCATTTGGATTACTTTGAAACGTTTTCGAAATACAGGGGGGTGGCCTTAGTGGGGGCTATAGCTTTTTTGGTGGTGTCAATAACCTTTTTTCTTCTGTTTAATTCAAAGTTTGTGTACAATGTAATACACCTATTGAAAGATCAAAGCACAAATAAATTCAGGGAAATGAGGGCTTATTACGTGAATTACTAGATTAAGCCTGCTCTGATCACAGGGATGTTTATGATGGGACGTAAAATAAACAAATAGGCGATGCGGGAAAGGGCGGTGGTTTACAACACAGTTTCCCTCTTTGGTCAATTGGCAGATCCCAAACAGCGTTTGTTGGCCTGCGGTTATCGATGAATTTGTCTTCCACCGGCTCAAATATTTGCATGGCTTCCCCGATCCCGGATTGCGGTCGAGAAAGGAGGTCCATGGGTTTGATCCGGGGCACCGCAAGGAATTTCCAAGATGTTCCAGGTCGTATCGGTGAGATGTTCATTCCTCAGGCTTCGGGTCCGAGCCAGACGGCGCGGTCCCATAAAGTTGCAACCTTCACAAAAGGGAGGAAACGGGGCCATCTTTAGATATTTCGACCCCAGGAAATCAAGCCGTCTCTTGGAGGAGGAATCCTTGGATTCCACGCGTCGCCCGCCTCTACCGGCCAAAACCTCCGTGTGGATTCCTCCGGGACATAGTTTCGACTCCGAAATCCGTCCCGCGAAATTCCCTCCCGACTATTGTGTCTGAACCCTAGGCCTATAGCCCTGGGCTGCATGAATTATGCAAGGTAGCCCTCCACCTTCCATACAATATCCCGTTCCCTTCCCGAAAACTGAATCGCTGAAGAGGGGAGGCCGCATTCTCCTATGCCCCCATATACATCACTATGGGCCTGGTAACACCCTCTTCCGCCCCTACCGGTGATTACCTGCTCCCATTGTCTGCTTCTGGGTAATTAACGACCTGCGTGTCAAGGGCCAACTATTTGCCTGTCATAGGAAAACGCTTTCTGCCCCTTTTTCCGACGACCCTCCTCATCGGCTGGACATGACAATGACCGTGTTACAGTGGCAGCCAACATCTAATACAACGTCCATCGCTATTCAAGAAAGACAAAGCTATTCCTCCCAAAAAAAGAACCTAAATAAACATCTGTCATGAAACTTCTAACTAATACTTCGCTGTATATTCAAATTTTTTCGGTTATCTGTTGCCGTTCTTTTCGAAGTGAAACAATAGTTTTAACGATGTTTTGGTGGTGTCTCAAAGCCCATTAAAGAGACGGAAATGGATGGTGCTGTTGTATATCTCTGAACCATACAATCGTTTTCATTTATATTCATTTCATCCAACCTGATTGATAAAGTCATTTCAAAAGTGACAATCATCAAGATAATATATTTAAAGTTTTTAGTTTCAATCCAGACCCATGGCTCTCACGTAAATATTTCTGCAAAAAAATAGTAATCAATGAAGAAACATACGATTAAACATTTCGAGGATGGTTTTTTAAGAATTATCTCACCTAAGAAACTGATCTCTTATCAAGTTATATTCTTGCTTTTTTAACTGTTGTCTTCTGCTACAATATGAAGATGAAAGAGAGGGGTTAGCGACGGTAAACGAATTTGGACTTCCTCAGTAACTGAACTTGCTCAACACAATCTTATCACAAATAATAAATGTACTATAAATTTCTTTGAAGTGCACCTATGAAATTGCTGGGCTAACATCATCAAAATGCTGAGTAGCGGAAGTATTGGCTTTATTTTCGGATTATGAAGTTTTACAGTCTAAAATCTCACGAAGAACGTACATTTCACGTCTTGAATCATTCTGAACAACTTCCGTTTAGTATTTGTCTGTCGTGTTCGCTAAAAGAAGTAACAATAAGTTTTTCTACAATTTTCATTCGATTTCGATGAAAGAAATGAAGAGATTGTGTAGTTTGAGTTCTATATTTTTTCATATGAGTTCCATTGCTCAGAACTGTGAATTTAGTCTGTGGATGAGCAAACAAAGAACCAATCAAGCTTCATTTTCTCCTGTTCTAGCGGCCCAATCTCAGCCAAATTCAGACGTTAGTCGGAGAAGAACGGTTTAATAATCCTATTTTAAATTTGATATGATCGTGTGATTAACTGAAAAAGATAAGTACGATTAAAGAAATAACGCCTCGACTTGCAACCCATGTTGGCTGTAGGAGGTAGCATATTTCATGAGAGGACGGAAGAATTCTTTGCATCCATAACTACTTCAGTATTCTAATGTTTTGAATATTTATAGTTGTTTAAGTGGACCTATTTGTATGTCAATCCTGCCCAATCTCATGATTGTCCCTTTTGTTCCAGGTGTGATGCCCTGAGAGTCAAATGAGCCTAACTATACGTCGACGATGACCTGTGGGCTCCTCGTTCTGTCACTGACCATTGCAGCCGTCCAATCCATCGACACCTGTAAGTTATCTATATACATACATACATATTTACCTTACATCTATCTGTATATAGCTTTTCCAAGTCAGATTCGGAAATTTCCAAACCAATTTCAGAAATTTCCAAACCAATTTTCGGAATTTTTCAGATTTCAATTTCAGACTTTTCCGTTTCAATTTCAGAAACCGCTCCCACCTGGATATTGATCACATTCTGAAATTGAAATGGAAAATTCTGAAATTGGTTTGGAAATTTCTGACATTGGTTTGGGAATTTCCGAATCTGACTTGGAAAAGCTGTATCGGTCTATCTAATTCTAATGTCCTATTGATATACGTTTTTATCCTATACATTTGCAACCATTACAGTTCAGGTAACCGTAGCCATAATAAACTGTTAAAAAAAACTCAGATCTCAAAAAATCTCAATTTGAAATAATCAAAGATATCAATAAAGTCAAAAAAGGTGCTCTTGCCCAAGTAGCTTATGTTGGAGGTGGCTGTTTTAGCATTGCTCTGCGATAACATTGAACGCTAAACGTGCAAAATGAAGAGTTTTAACGTAATTTTTTGGTGCTTGTTTGTGTGGATCGTACTCATTGGATCCATACATTTTAGACACAACACTATCCATATAAGACACATTCAAGCAGCTTGGTCATGAGAGTGAATTTTCAATAATCATGGAACGGTAATAGTTGAATTATTTAAAACTAATTGAGCACAGAAAGTTTTAACATCAATTTAATTGAACAAACCTTTTCCTGAATAATTTTCTTCTTTCAAGCCGCCTTTCATCATATTGTGTGAGTTTTCTGGTTTAAAATGGTGGTGAGGTCAACAAGATTTGTTCAGAGAATCCTTTTTTTTTTTTTAATAGTTCTTTAAGGTAGGTATTATTTGAAATGATATGAAGATATACGTGAATGAAATAGTTTCAGGACTCTTAAACGATTTCCCTGCTGGAAATTTTGAAAAATTAGTTGAGGAAATATTTAATTTTCTACAATAAATCGCAAAGATTCGTAAAAAAATTGTTGATTGTTCAACAAAAACAGTTAACTTCTAATGTGTGCTCAACTGTTGAAAAACATCATTTGAAAACATATATCGTTTCTTCTTTAAATGGTAAATTTTTGAAACTTTTTGTAGAATGTCAATATTTATGGAGAAAAACAACTTAGCATACGCCTCATTCATGTGTGTATTCGGTACAAGTTGGTTTGTAGGGATTGAATATGATAAGAATTGATATAATCTTGTTATTATATCATAAATTAATAACTGTTGTGTTCAAAACATGTTTCTTGTGAAATTCGCTTTTCCGTGATGATCTCATTTGTAACTTCTCAGCTTCCTCTCCTTCCCGGGCCTCTTAAAGTGAATATGATTATGAAAATGCGCACGAGCTTGGAGAAAGTCGTAAGCAAAGCTCATTATTTACCCGCGAGGACCTCCCTCGGAATAACCAAGGAAGTAAGAAACGGGATGTCCCACAAAGATATTGTGCTCTGTAAATGCGGGCCCATGCATCAGGTAAAAGGGGAAGTAAAAACGCAGCGCCTGCGCTCTCGCGATACCGCTCTACCCCCTCGTTCTTATTTAATGACTTATAAAATAAGGTGGAAGAAAACTCCTGTAGGTAAAAGGGCACGGGAAAAGGGATCGAGCGAGCGATAAACCTTCGGGAAGACGCGACATCGGAGGGCGATGGAAGCGGAGGGGTGACACGTATGTTAGTATAATAAAGGTCCATAACAAATGTGTTTAGAAGAGCAGGGGGTTGAGTTTTATGGAGAAACCCCTTATTTCCTAAGGGTTGCTATAGACCGGGGCTTATTCCAATACCGCACCCCTCCCCTGGCAGCCCCTTCTGCGGGCGGTTATTTATTTTTGATTCTCCCCCGCTTCCTTCGAGAGGGAAAAGCCATCCTCCCCTTCACTTCACCTTTCCACATTCATTATTTATTTTTTTCAATAACATCACTTTTATTAACATATAAACTGCGAGGAAGCAAATCTTTTATTTATACGTTATTATGGGATTCCATTCCATTTTTTTATGGGTTCCACTCCCGTAACTGGCTGTTCGAAAGACCTTGTTGGAGAAACAATAAAAACCGGAATCGGTCTTATAATTGACAAAAGACTGCAGAGCTTTCAGCTTCATCAGCCACTCTCATTAAATATTTCACATAAAGGCTTAATAACTTATAATTCACTGTAGAATAGGAAATAACCCACTCCATTCATCACTAGGCATACAAACTCTCGATGGACGTAGTATGATATTTTCATTACTGACTTTCCAAAAAGGGGTGATCATGGGCCGAAGGATCTCTACCTTACTCTTCTTTCTACTACTTCCCGCTTACATATTACTCTCAACAAAGAAGTGATGAAATGGACTAGTTCCCCCTTCCAAGGCCTGGGGCGATGTATCTGCAACACACGGATGATACCCTCAAACCTAAAGCTCCAGGTTATTGCTCAGTTTAAGCGGTTTCGAGGAACGGGAAGAACTATGCACAGGTATCCATCAATGTCTCTCTCCATTCGGTATATGCACTGACCCAGTGGTAAAATGTGATTTGATTGGACATTTCGAATAAAACGATCTGATTCGAATGTGAGGATTCGATCTAGTTTTCAATTGAATCGCACGAAATCCAAACCTTCTTCTTTAATTGTACTGAATTATTGAGACGATGACAGCGCTGCAAAGGCGGTAGTTCGAAATGTGATTCATATTCAGGTGAGTCTGGTAGTCATGATGCTGGCAAATTGTAATGTTTAATGGATGTCTTTATAGTAAAACCTCTGTGCATGTCGTTGAGAGGATTCAGATGTAGGATACTGAAGAGGGTTGTTCAGACACAGTACACAAATCTGGCTTCAATGTTCAAACGACAAAACAGATTTCGAGAGTTGACTTGTAATTACATGAACTTGGACTTGATTGTTTTTCTTTGGATTCGGAGATTCTCTGAGGAACAGTGAAGCACCTATACAGTCTTAAAACCTCGTATTCCATTCTTACTTAGGTTTAATTATGGACTCACGATGAACGTAGATAGTGCCTCTTCTCGAATCTTGCAACTGATGTCCCTCTACATCATTCTGAATTCTCTTTAACTTCAGGGGTGTCCTCTGGATGTTGCAGG
This sequence comes from Creontiades dilutus, assembly GCA_031894815.1. Taxonomy (NCBI): domain Eukaryota; kingdom Metazoa; phylum Arthropoda; class Insecta; order Hemiptera; family Miridae; genus Creontiades; species Creontiades dilutus. The sequence goes on from JAVIWC010004007.1 coordinate 2,716,788, forward strand.
AATATCACCTCGCCCCTTGGATGAGGCACAACTCTTTCTATCTCCTCCTTCTTTATGTTAGCAAATTTTGGTGGCGGATGCTGTAATATTGAATTGACGCAGCTTTACCTCGCCCTCTCCTCGAAGCGAAATGGGAAATTACACCGTCCCCTGCTGTTGAAAGCCCTGATGGATATAGGTAGTTCTTGCTTCTCAAATCTTGAAGCTACTACCCCTGAAGCCCTGACTGCATAACGCCTTTTAGCTTCAGGGGTATCGTTTGGATGTTGGAAGCATAACTGGTACTGGCACCTTGGAATTGGCAACAACTCACGTGTTTCCCCTCACCTCTACAAGCTCACAACTAGGGTTAGCTAGGAGCCATTGCAGGAATTCTTCTATCTGATTTAAGAAACGTGGCTCCTTTCTCAGTTCTTCTCAGTGGGTTGTCAGTTCTTAAACAGTCTATGGAATTCACTAGGGATTCGCGGAATCCAATCCAAATACGATACCTATAAGATATTATGCTAGATTTCTAAGACTTCCTTAAGACTGTTGTTACATCAGTCTTGAGAAAAGTGTTATGTTCAAGTTAAAACCATCATTTCAACCATTTAAACCTCACTTTTCCTAGTTCTACCAGGATTCCCATTATCTGAAAGCTTCGAAAACCCATTCCGAACAGGTAGCGACAATATACCGCCGCATTCCAAACAAAGGGCGAAAGTCACCCTGAGAACTCCCTTCACGGTTGATATTAAAAGAGAAAATGGAAAGGGCGTTTAACTGCGTGCACCGTTCTCACTCCCTCAGTAGATTTCATAGGTCAGGCTAAGAGCCATTTGCGTCAGCTTGATGTGTAAAACGGCGGCGTTTCCTCGCTTCATTTTCACTCCCTTATCTCCCGCAGACTCCTCCGACGCTCATTTTCGACTCCATTTTCTCTTCACCTCCTCGTCTCTCTCATTCGAGAGGGAATCAGAAGGCGAAACGTATAAGAAAAAGTAAAAAATCGCTTCTAGTCCCTTGAGAAACCGTCGAGATAACGAGAGCGAGAAAGAGAGAGTGATGGTGAGGGGATGAGTGGGAGAGAGGGAGACGTTTAACTGCCGAGTATTTTTTTAAATCCCAATTTTTCTTTGCACCTCCAACTTTCAGCCCTTCATTCAATCTTTGTTGCGTTTTTTTAAACATTAGTACCTACCTTCTTTATCACGACTTTGTTTGGGGGAAATACCATATTCCCGATTCCGTCAGATATTCTCGTTGGTTTTATAAACCTATTGAATTTTGTTTATGCGTAGTAAAACATTGATTCCTTCAGATGGAGAGATTCAGAGAAACAACTTGATTTGGACACTTCAACTCAATGATTTCTTATTTAAAGACTAAATTGCCGCAAAATATTGTTGTACAGGGGTTTATTATTTCTGTATTAGTTACGAAAATAATTAATAAAAATATCAGAAATAGACGGATACATCTAAAGAAGTAAAAAGTAGAACATTTGTAGTTTGCTAGTCTGTTTGTAAGTAACAAGGAGCTCATAGTCAAAGAGGATGCTCAATTATAATGTAGACGCATCGAATAGAAATGATCATTCTCACCCTGCAAATCAATGAAATAAGATAAAACCTACGTGCCATAAAATCAATGCTCCACTGAACTATTTATATATGACCTAAATTATGGTAGACCCAACTTCTTGAAGAGAGAAATACATAGCAATTCTGTCAGCTGATACAAACTGGATTTTTACCATGCTCACGCCTGTTGTGACTTTTAGAGAGAGCAAAGAGGCGGGTCGGCATAAGAACTCATCGAAGTAGCCTTTATCCATCACTAGCATAAATAAACCAAAACAGTATAGATGCATGTAAGGATAGATTCAGAAAGAAAACCACTCAATTTTACTCTTCAATTGTAGGATTGATCGAAATTGTTACTGTGAACTCAGCTTCAACTAGACCCCACACATGTCCTGTTCTAATGTCTTGAGGTTGTGACCAATTGTCTGGCACGCGCTCGGATTCTTTATTCTACCTTTGCATCTCTTGTTGTGCAATGTGACCCACCTGTGTAACACACCAAGGGAAGTTGAGGAATCATCCCTCAACAATCAAGCCTGAACGCTTTTCCATATATTTCCCGTTTCTGCAGAAGTGAAGACAGTTGGCACAATGCGTGTGACTTAGGCCTTAGTGTTCTTAGTGTCCTTAGTGTGACTTAGGAATTTGGAAAACATCGAATCACCAAACCCTTTTAGAAAATGTACAGTTCATAGTGGGAAAGCTGTTTAGGTAATGATCTTGATGTATCTGCAGTTCTCGGTGTTGCCAAGACTGGACCCTCAGGCGTTTGAAGATTTCCCGTCGGATCCTCGATCTCACATGGTTTATACATAAAGTGTCACCCTCGAAATAATGGATAAGGGAAACCTGAGGGCTGGAAGTAGCTGTGGGGGCCCCTGATGAGTCCTCGACTAATGAACATGTGAGAGGGGAGAGTTGAGAAGGAGGTCCGGTGAAAGGCCGTCGAAGGTCCGACGGAGGTAATTCCACTAATGCGAGGATACGTTGAAAAGGGGAGAAAGACGCCGTGCGGACTTGGGTGGAGTCCGTTTGAATGCGGCTTGTGTTCGACCTGGCGAAGGGAGGACGTCCAGAGGGATATTAAAACTTCTCGGGGAAGACGTCAAGTTGCGGGCGACATCAAAGGCCGTTTCTGATACGGACGTCATATCATAAATGTGGTCCGTCAATAGGGAGAGGCCGCAAGTCTATAGTGGCATGTGGGCAAGCGGTGACCGCAAAGAAAAACCTACCATCTTACAGAGGTTTTTTTTATTACCGTCATAAGTGATTGCTTTAGCATTTAGAGTGGAGTACTTCACCAATTTTCTGGTATCCTTACATATAACTCAAGGTTAGTTTCAATCTTGTTTCTATATACCCGTCCATCCATAGACCGCACCTATCGACCGCTAAACTACTGGACCGATTTTGGTGGTATCGATCGTAAACCGATCAGAGAGTTCTGTTGCAGAGCATAGGCCACTTCAGAACCTCAAAACATCCTTCTACTCTATAAACGGCGTTATCCCTTGCAATCGATTTGATTATTTGGTACGGTTATCTTTTGTTTAAAACTTTGTTATTATGGTTGCTAACAGCCAGTCTTTTAGTGGCGATAATTGTGGACACTAGTGAAGCCTTGGACAGGAATTTTATATTTTGTGTGTGATTACATTAACGACTGAAGCAGATATTCTGCATTAATCAAATTCTGTTTCATTGCATCATGGAAATAGTTAAAGTTTTGAAGAAATTTTTCCTTGGGGGAAAAGCAATAGGTCATGGAGATGTCCATTGTTGGAGATGTAATTAGAAAATTAAAATGATGAAATAAATAAAATTACCTCAAGATGTTGTATAATATGTACATTTTATTGGCATTGAAAATTGATGACCAAAGTTGTCAAAATTTGGAAATATAAGCGGAAGCGTTAGTAATGCTCAATGATGGTTTATGGTAAGAAAAATATGATATAAAATGTCTTGTTTCCATATGATCGTGTGAATGCAGCATCAATGACTGTATTGTTTCGGGTTGTAAAGATAGCTGGACCAGTATTCAACTCTAGGTTGAATGTTTCACGCATGAAAGTTACAAATTTTTCAACTTTTGTGGTCTTCAAATTCACATTGAGATGTACCTAGTCTTCAGTTTTTGAGTTAGTAATAATCCAAAGTGCCGGAGCGTTGCATTTTGTGTGGAGAAAAAAATAGTGTCGGTAAAAATTCCTTGATCCCCAGCCAAAGGACGTGTCCTTGTCAGAACATTGAATCGTTGATTTGTTTTTGAGTAATGTACTTTCATATCCATGTTTCGATGGTTTCCCATTAAGAGGAGGAAACGGGTACGATTATTTCCAGGCTGCAAAATAGTTTGGGAAACCATTACTAAAACATCAAAATGAGGATTTGTCGAGTGGACAAAGGAAATACATAGTTGTCGGAGTTTAGTTGAACACCTCATTAGTTGGGATTTTTCGAGAATTTGGTTAATATCACACAACAACCTTGATAATGAGGTAAATGAATATTGGAGAGGTTTTAGTGAGGAGTCGTTGCATTCCCAGGGACCCAGTCGTGCGGTGCCAATTCTCCGGAAGGAGATGGTAATTTGTTATTAGGTAGGTACGTTTCTTGGTAATGTGTTGTTCAGCTTTTTAAAGCTGTACATCTCAATTTCACCTGACTTCCAGGCCAACAAAGTACCCTTGTTGAAACTATGATCTGTACCTTATAAAACAAGATGATGGAATGGTCTAGTTGCCCCTTCCAAGGCTGAGAAGGCATACCTGCAGTACCACAATGATACACACAGGCTTAAAAAGCTTCATATTTATGCTCTAGTATAGCAGTTTCAAAAAACAGGTTTAGAATTGCAGGCTGGGCAGCATCGACAAACTTTGTCAAGCACAAAAACACAAACATCCAACTACCGTTCTTCTTTCACGGATTCGGTTTTAGAATGGTCTTAGACGATTTGAATGCTGTTATTATTTGATCATGTTTAGATCAATTCCAATAAACGTCAGGAAGTATTTAGTGGCTGATTAGCCGACGATCCAATTTGACACTTTGCTTCTTTATCAGCCAATTTGAGTGTATGGAGCTCAGTTGAGGGTCCGCATAGCTCCAACTAATAGTCAGATCATTCAACATTCCCAAAACTGTGTATCACTACTGTGTACTACTATGTATCACTGATGCACCGTGGTACATCCAAAATGGTGCACTTCACAGTGGATGGGACAATGTGGATGATGTGATAAAAGAGCGAGCAATGGCACATATTGCCTGATTTAAAGATCACGTGAATGATAAAGCTCTAAAGCTCCTGGATGTGCAAGGATTAACTCCTTAATCGTCTGAAATCGCTTGACCTTGTGTAGGAAGTGAATGTGATAAGTTCGGCTGACGTGGAACAAAGTTGTGCATCTTAGGTCCTGCATAAAGTATTGTAGCAGTGTAACATTTAGGAACCCTGTGGTTCAAATTCTTTTTCTACTCCATAAAGTGGAACCTGAAACTTCCACCTAGAACGTTCAACGAGGAAAAAGGATTTGTTCGCAGACCCCATGCAATTGAAGTCGGTATAGCCTCAGTGACGCTGGCAGCTCTGGGAAGTTTGATCGCAAATTAGCCATTGATTGCAGGTCGATGTTTGAAAAAAAAAGAGAAGGCTCTCTCCCTGGAAAAAGGTAAAACTTTGATTAGACACATGAGCGTTTCATCGTATCGAATTCGTTGCTTTGAGTCGGAAACGATTATAAATTAACCCTGACCCTTCCTCCTCGACCCTTACAGGTAAAACCGTTCGGACTTTAAAGTACATGACGTCTGAAATGAGCCGTTGAAATAATCCAGGCTTTTGTTTCCAGTTCCCGGATTAGTGATTCCCTTTCAACTTGTTCCTCAACCTCGGTATCATTTGTCCCTTCTCGTCTCAAGGGTATTGTGATTCATTCTCTTTGTGACGATTATCCGCTATAGACATTTTTCCTTTGTTTAAAACGAGGTTTTTTTTCTCTGGCCGGCGGATGTATAATGCGCGATAATTGGGCAATTATCATTCACAAAAACTTCATTAATCATCTTGGTTTTTTTTGTTTCATAATTTAACCAAATGTCGACATTTCTTTTCGCCCGTATTTTCAATTGATCTGTCAATTTCATTTTCGTTATCGCTCCAGTAACGCTAAATGAATCAGCTCGTTCGAAAATACAGTAACATGACGTGGACATCCTATTTCCGGTGGTTTTCTTTCAATTTACTGGACTAATGTTCATGAAAATGAGTAAACAATATCATCTAGTTGTTCTGAAACCCTTAGCATAACTTGTAATCAATCCTAATAGGTTGATTGAAAATCTGATATGACAGATACTTTCGGAATAGGAATACTGTTATTTTGATTGTTATTGATAGGTGTCATTATTTGAGTGAATCATGCGACACCATCCGGATCGCTTCACGTTCATCCGTTTGCTCCCCCGCATGCGAGGTCTTTTGAAAAAAAGAAAAAAAGAACATCAATGTGAATATGTGGGTACCTATCTTCTATTATCTCCTGAAACGTCGTCCTAGACTTGTGATTTGACAAACCCCCCTTCCAAACATTTTAAATTTAATTCAGCTGTCCGGGAAACTTATTCTGATAAACTTTTGCATGGCATAGTTAGGATTCAGTAGGTGCCACCAATAATGCGACCCATTACGGTGTGTACACAATAAGACATTTTTCGCGCCTTTGTAACTATGTTTTACTTGGCACCAAAAGACGATTGCTAATGGGCCGCGAAGCGTGAATAAGTAATTGTGTTGGTGCCAGCTACGTGTCATCCTCGTGTTTGTACGTTTTTGACAAAGAAAGTTCTTTGTTGACAAGGATGATTGAGTTCAAGCATGAATACGGAACTAACGACAAGAGATCGATTGAATCGCTTTTCTTCCTGCCCGTCAACGTAACTTGGCCAGTGTGGAAACGTCTTTAAAAATTCATATCCCGTGTTTCTTTTCTCTTTTGGCGGTAAGTTTTCGACAGGGGGAGCTGTCGTAAGGTCGGGAAACGGACGGAGGACTAATTAGTAAATCGTGTCGGCGACGAGATGGGATCGCGGTGGCATCGTGCGTGGAAAAATGGAAAAGGAAAACGCATTTTGTGTGAGGAGTTTCTCTCCCCTTCTAGGAGTTGCATGAGCTTCCACGATCGAGAGTGGATCATGCAATATGGCATGTCTATGGCTCAACCCCATCGTAAACCGTCTACGTGAAGGTACCTTCACCACCACCTTCTCCCTAACAACAAGTCCCCCTTTCTTTGTTTCGTCGTTCAATGGTACCCGATTACTTCAGTTTACTTAGTTTGAAGTAATGAAACATCAAAATTGGTTCCATTGTCAAGGCAGTACCCAATTCCTTTTGAAGCTAACGCGAAAAGGTCAATGCTGAACATTTCAAAGACACAGCTGAGTGGGTTGGTAAGTCAGCGATGAAAATCTGAATGTTCTCTAGCAGACGTTTGAAAAGTAGTAAGACACGATCTTTTCTCGGGTTTCCTTTGCAATGAAATGATACATTACAAATCTTCAAGGTAACAAACCTCTCCAGTATCCCTAACAACCTGATGGAAACATCAGACAGCTAATCTCTCTATATCTATAACCTATAAAAAAGGAGTAAAATAGAACGTTGTCCAAATTTCCACGAAAATAATGATTACAAAGTTGAATCGATTTCGACAGTTAGCAAAGGCAAACTGAAAGTACATCACAGATAACACATCTTATATAGGCCCAGGTGAAAGGAGATTGAATCCTATTGGCTCAGGGAAGAGACAGGGACGGGGAGGACCAACCAATGCCACTTAAGGCTTACAAAGTTGAACGGGGGGGGGGGCACAAACAGTAACATTATGGAGAAGGGAGCCAAACCTACTGCGAAAATGAACCCACCAACGGTGAAATATTCTGAGGAATAAATTCATTTAAACATTTTCCTGACCTATCATTCTTAACAATTTCGTATTTTTCTAGCACATCCAACATACCTCCCTTTGGTTAGATAATTTTTTCAATAGACCAGAATCTTTAGCTGTACTTATATTAAACACATTCACAGTAGAAAGCAGTAATTCAATCGCCATTTTGTGAATCTTAACTCAGTAAGACATAAAAATATTCAGTAGTAACATGTTTTAATCCACAGTAGCTCTGAATTGTACAGGTTAATTAAGAATGTTCCCTCAAATCCTGTGAAGTTATGCTAGACCCTAGCTGGAATTTTGCTCGTTCGACAAATGGTTTTAATGAATTCAAAAATTGTGTAAAATATTCAGAAATTTAAAAAACTGAGTGTCACGCTGAACAAGGGAAAATTTCCCCATTTAGGTGTCTTTATGAGCTGTGCTCTTTCTGTTTGTAAGAGATGCAAGAGTCCATGCATCACCTTGCGAATTGCTACTACCTTGAGAACGTGCTTGAGAATCCCACATTCAAGTTGTTAAAATTATAGTATTGATATATTCCATTATTGCCGTGCAATGCCGGACATGTGAGGCACGGTTAGAGACATGTTACAAAATTGTTTAAGTTTCGTTTTAGACACTATTGACGGGTTCCTAAATTCATCGTCTCGTTAGTAAATGACATTAGATTTTAATATGACTTTTTCTTTGTCAAACCAACGAGTCGGCCATTTTTTTTTCTTCTTTTTTTCATATAAGATTTAACACTATCATCTGTTTTGAACCATTCACTGAATCATCTTGAGTTTTATGCATTCAATGGATCATCTTGAGTTATATGCAATCACTGAATATAATGTGAATTACGAGTACATTAAGGTAAAAGCACCAAAGTTGGACACCTCTCCAGTGACGGACACTTGCACCAAAAAAGCCCAGAAAAGAAGGCTAATAGCCTTTTGTCCACCACTGGAGAGGTGTCCATCTTAGGTGCTTTTACCTTAAATTGATCTAGCAATCCGCAACGAATCCACAAATGACAAGGTAAATATTAGACTAAATGAAGTAATCGAAGTTTCAAAGTACCCTTACGATCGTCGAAATGAACAGTTATTCCCACAATAGGGGAACCGTTGTCCCTTCCTTTCTGAATAATTCCTAAGCAGTTAAACCCCCCCGCTGGTGTATAAAGGTAACCTCCCGGCGTTTTCGGCTTAAGGCCACTATTGCTTGCCGTCACGCTAACGTTATCTCACAAAGATCCCTAAATAACGCATGGCCTTTTCTTCCTGAGTTTCAGCTTTAATTCTCAACATGCGCTTCCGATTTAGAAGCTGTTCATCTTCGTGCAATAAAAAAAGCTAATGTTCCGAGATAAGGAACACTAAATCTACTCCTTTCCAAAGTTTCGATTCCTGCATTTGTAGCCACCGATTGTTAATTTTGATATCAAACCCAACCATATAATGGTTTAATCAATTCAGTTAGTTTCAGAATTCCAGAATGTTCCGCTTTCTAATCCAATTTTGTAGTTATACAAATCAAATTTACAACTTTCCAAACTAGTATGAAAACATTTCAAATCAATACGAGGACACATGTTTAAAAGTATGCCGTTGCACTTGGATGGGTGATTGATGGGGTATTGAATGGTGATCTTTCTTTGATTCATGTAGTACGTCCGAAGGCGTAAACGGGATTGCACGTTACAACGGCATTTCCCTAGATTCTGAAGAAGAATTCATAGCGTAAAAACTATCTACTTTGATTTATAATCGACGAAAGCAATCACTGAAAATAAAGTTTGTATCAAATTTTTGAAAAAAAAAAAAAAAAAAAAAAAAAAAAAAACAGAAGATTCTTATTGGTGGCGTGATCATCAAGTCGATGGCAATAAAAACTTATCCCCTTATTCGATTAAAAAGGATACTTTTCGGTTAATTCTACACTCGACACTCGAAAAATGCAGTCATTTTCTTGCACATGCGAAATCAGCTTTTCAGCTTCCATGTTTTTCGACCTTCATTTTGCACCGGTTCGCCAAATAATTCCATCTAACTTTAATTCAAGAGCATTCGTACGAAAAATAATGAACGATTCGGGCATAATGGACGTTGCCCTCATCTGATCACAAGTTTGGATCATTTGAGCGTTTTCGGGCGAATCCGGACGAACTGAGTTCGCGCCTTTCCACTTCCAGTGATCGAGAGGCGTTAGGTTAGGATCTCCAGTCCATGTAGTTTTCAAGCTCCTGTACGACGGACTTCACTCCACTCATTGGGGCATGGCGATGAGTACCGTTAAGCGAAATCATCTCATCGAATTCCGATCTTTCTCCAGCTGATCACTGCAAATTGCAGTTGGACGAAAAGGCCCAACTTGAAATGGTTGTCTACCTTACTTACCTTACCTGTCAATAAGAAAACATTCTACTCCATATTCAGAATATTTCACACCAACATAGGAAGTTTACAAACCAATATGGGAACTCTCCAAACGAAAATGAGAACTTTCAACACTAACTGGACAACTGTCCCAAAACGATTTGAGAGCAGTTCAGAGACCAAATTGAAAACTGGTCGCACCGATTCAATAAACAAACTAAATTGACAACTTTCCCACCACACAATCCTTCACCGGAACACAAATTTTTCAACCAATTTGATAACCTTCCCTTACTAAATGTGTACTTTCCACATCAAACAGAACTTTTCAAATCAATTCCAGAGTTTTCCTCTCCATTATAAGAACTTTTCACAACAAAGTACAAACGGTTCTTAAAATTGTATTCAACCAAATTTGTGTACTTTCCACACCAATTTTCGACAACTTGCCACAATATTTGACAACTTCACAAACCAAATTTTCTATCGATGAGTAATTGAGACCCATCGACACCACCGATCTTGTTTGGAAAATTTCCTGAATCAATTTAAGAACTTCCTCCACAAATTTGAGATCGTCTCACACCAATTGAGAACTCTCATCACTAAATTGAGAACGTTCCCAAACAAATTCAAAACTTCTTAAACCTAATTTAGCACTTTCTACAGCAATTCGACAGTATTACGAATCACTCCGAGTGTTTGCCAAACTAAATTGGCGGCTTTTCCAGCCCAAACACATTGTCAACGTCCTACAATCCTAAATCGGAATTTTTTCAACCAATTTTATAATTCCTCCCCCATATTATGTAAGCACTTTTCACATCGAAATCAGTATTTTTCAAATCAATTCGATTCCTCGCCAAAGTGGAAAATTTCAAACTGTAATGAAAACTTTTCAAATTGAGGTGTTTTAAAACCAATTTGAATACCCTGCAAACTCCGTTGATAAGTCATTAATTCAATTTTCTCCTGACGTACCTACATTTATCAATTTCTTCGGATACTAAGCATTAGAATATGTAGATTCTGTTAACCAGTAATCTCAATGTAAGTGCTTTTAGATACAGGAATGACCTATGCGTAATAATTCGATGCGTTGTAAAAATTTACGTGTCGGAAAGCTTTTCCAAGACTTGTTCATTTCTTGGGATAGCGTCAGTGTAATTAAAACTCGTTTACACCTCGATGCTACATATCTCTGTCTTCATATAATTGAAATATTTCACAATTCAGACTCATTAAATCAACTTTGGTAGCATTTTTGTCTGCTCTGGCAGCAACGAGTTATTTTTTAATAATCTCTCCCCTCAATGACAAGAAAAAAAGGATCATTTGTTACGAAAAAGGCCTTTTCCATCCTTTCGAGTTATATTGTGAGTTATTAGTCGGTTCAAAATCGTCCCGAGTCTTTTGTTTTCCGCGTGAGTCTGAGGAGCTTTGGATCCATTTAAAACGGGGGGATGGGAACCAGGCGAACGCGGTGTCTGTTGGAAAACGGGGTGGAGGAGAGTTTCCCCGGTGAAAAGTTTCGCTTCGCCCACCATACATGAAATGCTCATTAGTCCGAAGCTTGCTTTGCCATTAATAATTGTGCCATTTGAGACAAAGCGGAGCGGAGGAGAGAGCCCTGAATTCAATATACATTCCAGCGCCGACTCCTTGAGAGGGACCCCCAACTTGTTATATTAATATCACCCCGAGTTGGGGAGCTGTAGGGGCTCGGGGCCTTCCCAGACCTTCCATTGTCTTCGACTCCATTGTGTTTACCTCTCCCTCCAGACTGTTTTCAAGGTTTACCCGTGAAAATGATTTCCGGAGTTCAAATTTTACTGAACTCCCTCCATTCAAACGTTTGAATAATCTATTTATTCGACTCAAACTGAATGGGATAATAGTTTTCACCGTTGAACTGGCTACCTTATTTGATCTTTTGACAACCCCTATTTGCTGTTTTTGCTATAGGTGCTTGTAAGAGAGCCGCAGTGAAACTCGAATTCCCTCATGAAAGTTGTTGTTCACAGTATTTTCATTGGAATTCCAGACACGGTGTTTCATATTAAATATGTTGGATGGAGAATCAGTTCTGTCTGGACACGATCAGACGCCGGTATGAGATATTGAAATGCTGATTTATTGAGCAACGCTCCCTTACTAAGTAAAACGGTATTGGACATTTCTCTACCGCACTACAAAACTTGTGAATTTTGTACATTTCATACATTTTAAAGATAATATACACGACGGGGCACCATATTCCTTCCGGATAAGGTACCTACATAAATTAGCTCATTTTATTAGTTTTTGGGTTTATCGGTTTCTCTTTGTAAACTATCATTTAGATAGCAATTTTGGAAATATTTTCTTGGATATTCAACTCTATTTTCAATGTCGTCATTGTTCTCATCTAATAGGTCCACTCTCACCTGATGACTTCGAATTGTGGGTGGAAATTTCGCAAACGACCAAAGTTTCTGTTACCACCGAAATTTGGTTCTCGACAGGAAGCAGCGAAATTGATTCTTGAAGTTTATAAGTAAAAAATTTGACGTCTTTAGATTTTATCCTTTTAGTTCCAGTCATGGATTTTAAGTTTTAGTCATGCAGAGTAAGAGCTAGAGTGGTTTGCCTTCTTTTTAAAATTTGACTGCTTATTATGTTCAAAGTTTGGTTCAACAGAGTCCAACATACTCATACTTCCTTTTTAGGATTGGGACGCATATTAGAATTGGTGTTGGGGAATATGATCCCAAATTCCATACAGATTATTCATCCAGAATGACTGAATCGTGATTTTGCATTCAATCACCAATCTGAACGGCATGTTAGCCGCTGGATCTATTTCTCTACGGTTCTCTGTATATGTTTTGCGAGTGCTTCTCTGTGTTAAAAATTAGTGCACCTATCCTCCCTGTACCTGGCGAGCGATCTGTCAGCATGAAGTTTGAGTTTTCCAAGTGAATGCAAACGAAGGCTGAAGACCGACCTGGGGAAAACTCGTTTATGTGTAACATTTGATACTCCTACTACATACAAGATACATTATAATAGCGGCACCAACTCTCTCTAGCGTCAGATATAAGAACCAAACAGTTTAGTGGTAGGCAAGATCTCTGTTTTTGCGTGCTCTCCATCCCCATACCCTTACGTCTGGCTCCCAACGTTCCAATACAGACCCCATGAACTAGTGATTGAATGCCTATAGACTAAAAGAAACGATATTATACCCTGAGGAAACCATACTTTAAAGTCAAAGTGGATTTCAGTTGATCTCCCAAAACACACCCTTCCTTGCCATTTCTTCTGCCACAATTCTTTGAAATCCTAATTCAGGGTGGGATCCTTTCCAAATAGGTGAAATGAAACTGCCAAGTGAAGGCAGGCAGGATCTCCAGTTCCCCAACAGTGTTCTTAGTATTTTTTACGTTTAAATGGTTTCGTGGTATCAAACTCAAATTAGTCGCAGAGTTTTGTCGAGACTGTTTGTTCGCGAGTTGTGCTTTACTCCATCACATCACAGATAAACATACTTATTAAAGATGTTGTTTTTGAAGCAATATGTTAAAAACGTTGCACGTTCTTAAGTCTAAGTTAGTATAAAGTTTCGAGTGCCGATGATGCAACTCGGAGTTAATGAACCCCTGAAAATCGATCATTCTCGTCTGCTTGGTCCATTATTTCAATTGAAGCTCACATGGTTTACTGTGGCGTTTCAGACAATATATTAGCTCAGGGCAGAAAAAGGAACGTTGGCCCGGCTTCCGTTTTTATGTAATTGGTCTGCTCCTGAGAGGTAGCTGAGCACTTGAGGAAGGTAAACTGCAGTCTCACGTAGGCAAAGGCACCACATCAGTCTTCATCGCAAGTCCCCGAGGAGCGACAGGAGCCCTTGTTCTCTCTTAGGGGCCGAAACGCCCTATCAATTCTCTTCAAGCTCCCTTCTCTCTCCTTAGGGCGATTTGCCTTTCTAAACTATGTTTTCGTCTCACGGAGGGCTCGGAGTTTCCACCCTTAAGGAATACCCGCCCCTCTTATATTCCTTACCTGTGTGGAAAAAGCGTGCCTCATTGGTGGAATTCCGAAAGGGAATCTTCCTTATTTTCTCCCTTTTTGGGGGAAAGAAGGTTCTGAAGAAGACCTACTGGAAAGTTTAGGGAGGAATAAGGAACTGAGGGACCATTATTGGTTGATCTTAGTTCAGGAACATCCCCAAGGGAGTGAACACGGGAACCGTAGAGTGCTTCTAAACTCAGTTCATCGACTAATGTCCAAGTGCGAAATCAAAGTTTACTGCCCTAGAGCGGTTTGGCACAAACACAGTATACTTTATATCGCCTCAAGTCTTTAGTATATCTGAGTCGTACAAGTATTTTTCCTTGGTACTTTTTGAGAATGAAAAGTTTGAATCCTGTAAAGTAACAATACTGGTGGCTTCTGAACCACAAGAGCTTCGCAGTAGCTAATGCTCTTCATTCCGCCAAGACGGTAGCGGTTAATAACTCATTATATCGGAAAATGTTGGAAAGCTTACCATCCAATATTGTTAATATAACTAGTATCCAAATCTTACCTCTACGGCCACTAAAAGTGTGAAAGCGACGTGAAATACACTTCCAGAATTTAAATAAATAAATAATCAACCGAAATAATCAATCATAGGTAAATAATCAACTGAATCTCCTTTTTAATTTCAAATGTATGCAACCTCATTATGTGCTTAAGGGCGTGTTATCATCATTACTGAGCTAAAGATAATGATAAGGCGATGTTCGAATTGGAAGAACTCCAAAGTGGACACCGTTGTGTGCATCCTTGGGGGTTGTGAGATCACAAGATAACTCTCAATTAAAAGAGTTTGTACGGACTATAGTGATCATAAATTTGAGATTTGAACTGTCATTGAAGTCATACATCCACATCATATGCTCAAGGGCATGACTAAGGAGATAATATTGATAAGTCGATATTCGTGTTATAGGAACCCCAAACCGATAATCGTTTTATGAATGCTTAACGAGTTGAGAGATCACGACATTACTCCCCATGACCAGAGTTTTAACGTATTGAATTGATCATAAATTTACTAATTGAACTCATACATGTACATCACACACATATGAACATACCATGATTAAGCTGAGGATTATGTGGAGATGTTATTCGAGTTGGAAGAACCCTTAAGTGGTCAACGTTTTATGAATCCTTGGCGAATAGTGAGATCATAAGATACTAATACTAGAGTAACCAACTGAATTGATCATAAATTTGGGATTAGAACTGTCATTGAACTCATACATCCTCATCGAATGCTTAAGAGCATGACTTGGTTGAAGAGGGGATTACGAGAGTTCGATAATTGAGTTGGAAGAACCATAAGTGGTCAACATTTCACAAGAGATCACAAGAGTTTGAACAAACTGAATTGATCGTAAATCTACAAATTGAACTGTCAGTGAACTCATACATCCACATCATATACTTATTAGCTTTCATGATTGAGTTAAGGATTATGAGAAAACGTTATTCGAGTTGGAAAAACCACCAAGTTTCAAAATTTCCTGAATCTTTTCCTTGTGGTTTTGTGATCACAAACAAACTACGTGACATGGGTTTGATCGGATTGAATTGATAGTAAAAATTTGGAAATTGAACTGTCCAATTTGTTGGGGCCCATCTGGTGCTCCTTAATGAAACAATAATCTCCCCTTACGGAGGTCCGTCCCCCAAGTCCGATCTGGGCGCCATATGGTGGCGTCTACCTTCCGTCCCTCCCGATACTTCTTACGATCTTCCCTCCTCTTTTTGCCTCCCAAGTGCAGCATCTTTACCTTCTCTTCATCCCCTATCGGCCGATAGTATCATCCTCACCCTCGCTCCTATTGGGCCTCCACGGCTGGACCCCATAAAAACAACTTCATTGACTTCAATCACTCGCTTTCTCGGGGAAGGAAACCTATTAGATTCTTGTGTGGGGCGTATCGATCCCACAGGATTTCTCCTGGTACTAATAATATTCTGGTTCCACCCGGTCTGTTCTTCCCTTTATTGGATATTTTTATGGTCTTCCCATACACCCCGATGCTGCATTTTTCGGCAAGTCATCTCTCCATCTTAGGGGTAATGGGATAAGTTAGTTGCATTGGATCTCTGCCAAATTACGTCTTATTTGCTTTTTATGAATCCAATTCATGTTTGATCTCTTGAAAACAATTCGTCTACAATACTTCAATACTTGTGCATTATAACTTGAGTTCGGATCAATATATGCAAAAAATGCAAATTCTTTCAAATTATTAACATGATTTGAATTTCTAAAGCTTTGGAGTGTGCGTGTTTCACGGGATAGAGCTATTATTGAATTTCAGGAGGCACACAAATATGATCAACTGATCAATCCAAATGTATTTTATGCAACGTGTCCATGAAATGGTTTGACCTACGGACCTGGGGAGGGGCTCATTCGATTCCTCGAGGTATTTTCTTAAAAATAAGTACACATTTTTGACTTGTTTTCTAGTTACAAAACTTTGACAGCCCTTCTTTAAATTGAGTGAGAGTCTCAAGAATTGGGGCGTCGTCGGACCAAGATGGATTTTTCCTGAAAATGTCAGATCTTTTGCTCCAGCCGTTTGGGAGAAATCGTCTTACGGACGGAAAATTTTTTTTATTGCAGATTCATTCTACACCCTTTCAAACGTAAACCATGAAATTTTCAGGGGGGTTCGAATTTTTTTTCAGAGCTATTACAATGGTTTATTATTGAATAATAAACCAATAGCCGGAATATGCAACAAAAGATAACAAAATATCACACAAAATCAAAGTGAAATGCAAGTTGAAATATTGGTCCAATTTTTTAGTTTTCTAGTTTTTGTTCAGAAGTCTAATATGGGAATAGGCAATGTAACCCCTAACTCTTAATCATTCATCTATATTGCATAAAATAAAATGGTGCAATATTAAATATCATTTACAAAGATTAAAATTTCAATGCCGAAGTGTAGGTACAGATTTACTATCAACACTTTTTCGATGTTTTCGACTATGAAATTCCTTCGTCAGTCTGATATAGTCATTTTCAGCGTGGAAAATTATCTTTTAACGTCGCAGCTAACAGCAGGAATAATTTTAACTTGGTAATTTCTCCAGGAGTGAGTCCGTTGAAGTCAATTCCAGTAGGCTAGTTTCACACAGACAGAAATCTCCGGTCAGTGTAGGTACACAGATATTTCTTAGAAATATACCGTTTATTTGCAAAACTCTATACCATATGCAAATAAATGTACTTACTTAATACGCGAAAAACAGCAAAATATGAACGAATATGCCATTCTAAATTCAATTTTAAATGACCGAAACATCTCCAACTATGATAACTATGATACTTTCTATTGAAAAAACCTGATTTGTAAAATATGCAAATTCCGAAGTCTGATTATTACAAGGTGGCAATGGAATGGTATATTTACCCCTTCCAGGAGTTCAGCCGATTAGCCTGCAACACCCAGAGGATACTTGAAGTCTAAAAGCTTGAGGCTAATGCTCAAGCGGGGCAATTCCAAGAAACGTCAATAAGAACTATCCTTACACCACAGCATCTAATTCTCAAGTTCATTGATGTTTACATTTCACGAATTTACTTTTGAATGTCTAAAGACTGTTCAAGAGTTCCGATTCGATACTATTCTCTGCAGTTATAATCACAACTTTTATTAGCATAATTACTCATTATCATGATCTAGGAGTGAATAATATTCTATAAATTGTGTTTCAGCTCAATGTATGGCACCGCTGGGGATGGAGTCTGGGGCCATTGCGGATGACGACATCACAGCCAGCTCTTCCTTTGATAGCGGCAACGTCGGACCTCAGCACGGAAGGTAAGTCTTTCATACTGACTCCAATCAATGACATTTAATAAACTCTCTGCGGAGCTATTTGCCTGAAACTAATTAAAGTTGAGATACTTTCCTTTGCTGATCAAGTCCTTTGGATAGTTTTAATAATCCATAACTTCAACTTTTCTATTCTATTTTTCCATAACTGATACTGACATTCAGCTGTTACGTTCAAAAATTTTTATGCACGAATATGCAACTTTAAATATTTGAAATCTTGGTTTAGATAAGTATGACACTTTTTATTATAAAAAAAAATCTGATATGCAAAATTCGAACTCAAGTACTACTGATCATCATTCAAGGCTTGGAGTTATTGTATGAAATTGTAGCCCTATACAGGGTGGAAGCGGATAAGTGGCGACAAATTTTTTCTGTTTATCTGCATCAAAAATGTAGTAAAACCCCGCCAACCTCACCTTTCTATCTCAACCCGTTCTCTAGATATAATTTTTTAGAGGTTTTTCTCAGAAAACCACGTTTTTTGGCATTTTTTCGTCAGATAGTCAAACGCACGACATAACAGTTAGAGCCATGCGGAAAAGAACGAGAGCCTGCTCAAGAAACGATGGTGGTCATTTTGAGAACACGTTGTGAGCGCGACTTCTTTTAATTTTACTAGTCTCATTTATTATTTATTAGTCTGACTTTATTAGTCTGAATGCTAGAAATGTTTTTCGATCATTTTTCTAGAAAAGTAGTATCACTTTATTTTTGTAACCTACCTATTTTGCGGATTTAATCATTTTCCCTAATTCATACCGCGAACTGTTTCTTTTATTCCTGGGATTCCTCAATTGCTGTTTAAAAAGTGCCTAACGTTTTTTCGCCTTCAAACTGGAATTTCTCCATGAGATCGACGCGGAATCGCAAAGTTGACCGTACCATTAGAAAGTTGATTGAATTTGCAAGTTTTCCTGAGGTTTGACAAGTTCCAACACGTTTTTTGGAAGTGCAGTAAAAATGAAAGTAATTCAGAAACTAGCAATTTTTTTTTTAACTTTCAATGTTTGAACCGCAATTGCGGTCCTTAGGCGTTCGTTTATGATTATGAATGTGCATTGGTCGTATAGGAAATTTCACGCTGAATCCGAAAATGTAGTCAAAAGTAGAAAAAAGTAGTTTTAAAGTGGAGAAACGTGGGTTTTTATATAAAAAACGTGGTTTTCTGAGGAAAACCTCAAAAACATTATATCTAGAGCAGTGTTTTTCAACCTTTTTTATGGCACGACCCCCCTAGTATAAAAAAAAAATTTCGCGACCCCCCAACCCTTTTTTCCATGTATGTTAAAAATATTACAGAATACCCGAAATTAACATCCGAGGCTGTTTGATTCCATTTTCTACCTCGTAAGTTGGCATTTTCAAATGGCTCGAATAAAATGTAAACTAAGAAATCGCTTAAATTTGGAAAACGATTTAATACTTTGTGGCAAGAACGGATCCACGATGGGAGAAATTAATTGAACAAACTCAAGCGCAACCATCACATTAAAATGAACGAAGTATAAGCAAGCACAGATGTAATCATTTTCTATTTAAACACATTTTTAATATTAAATACGTTTTTTTTTGTAATAACATGTTTTAAACTAGCATTTTTCTGACTTGTCTGATTGATTATATGAAATTTTGTTAAATGTAATAATTTTTTATTTAATTCTCACAAATTAAAGACCTCTCGCGACCCAAAAACAAGGCTCCGCGACCCCCCAGGGGGTCGCGACCCACAGGTTGAAAAACACTGATCTAAAGAATGGGTTGAGATAGAAAGGTGTGGTTAGCGGGGTTTTACTACATTGTTGATGCAGATAAACAGAAAAAATTGTTCCCCACTTATCCGCTTCCACCCTGTACATGAACATATGTTCGACCATTCTCGCAAGGGCCTTTCATTTTGACATCTTCGGTTCTCGGCAAAGCTTAACAGTGTATGAGAAATGATGATGAAAATAACGTCAATATAAGACATTTAATTTATTCTCAACTCAACTCTAATGGTTCTTCTTTTAACGATACATACATCTGACAACATTGGAAAATTTTGATTACCAGTCATGTTCACTTGCACCTAATCTGAAGAAGCAGCAAACCTGATGCTTAGTCAACAGAAATCACGTTACAAGATGTTTTCCTTGTTTGTCCATTTGGCCAGACTCTTTTTTCTATTTAGACACCATGATTATCAGCACAACTTTGACCTCTCGTGGTTGTGCTATAGTGTAATGTACCAAACTGAGTTAGGTAAATCCTTTGATTGGTTTAAATTTCAAGGTTGGGAAACATTTTCGATCATTTGTATTTTTGATTCATTTATAAGAGCATAACTCTTGAAAGACCATGTAAGAAAACGCGTAAATAGAGTGTACCAAGGTTGTTTCTTTCCTCAGGACATGGTTGAAGCCTCAAAGGGTTTCTACACATCGAACGGTAAACAGCATAAATCCCTTACTTGGAGTCTCGGAGTTTGTATTATATTTAAAGGGATGGAGAGAGAAAGAGGGACTAGCGCGTGACGAGTTTACAAATAAACCTCTCCGTGGGAATGAATCCTCGTATAAAATGTCGGGCGAAAGGAGGGGAAATGGCAGGATGGAAGGCGTGGAGGGAACGTCAACATGAAGGGAAAACTTGGCAGGTTCGAGAGGAGGGGAGGTAGTGTCGTGGTGGTGGCGATGGAGGGGAGGGGATATTACTGTCAAGATCTCATCCAAGCCGTTTCTTCTCGGCGAACCTCAAGGATGCGTTCTCTCCCCTCTTCCTTGTCACCGGGTCCCAGGAATCCTGCGGAAAATAGACAAGGTGTCAGGCGACGTCATAGCTTTTCTCGTCGTCCCCGTTTTTGCGGGGCTTGAGGCGGAGAAAATCTGGCGGAAGGCTGAACGTTGCCGTATTCTTTTAGGGGAACCGGGATTTATCGTAGGGAAGGGAGGAAGATGCGCCGAAAAGAACGCGTCAGCTTTTACATACTATTTCGCCCTTCTTATCCAACCATCTCTATTCTGTAGAAATTCTAGTTGCGGAGAAAAGTACCTCTTCTTCAATGAAGTAATTATTAAATGTGTCAGCATTACTAAAACGTCATCTGATTAGTATTGCTTATGATTTTGGTGGGAAGTTGCAACAGCTCATGAAGTTACTGGATGTACTGGTTTCCCCTCTTTATGATCCACCTCAATATACTACATCCCCCCCTCTCTCTCTCTCTCTCTCTCTCTCTCTCTCTCTCTCTCTCTCTCTCTCTCTCTCTCTCTCTCTCTCTCTCTCCCTCTCTCTCTCTCTCTCTCTCCCTCTCTCTCTCTCTCTCTCTCTCTCTCTCACACACACACACACTCTCTCTCCATCTCTTTCAACCGTCATCGAGTAACTGCAACAGCTCTTTGACATTTTGGAATCAAATGAAGGAAAACTCACAGAAACTCGTTGGAAATAGAGATTTATCCGTGCTCCCCCCCCCCCCCCCTTCCCCTCACGCCATGAATAGAATTGCATAGTAGAACAAAATAGTAAAAATATTAAACAATGGTAGGAATCACGAAGGCTCTTTCCTTAATAACCTTCACAAATCGCTTATCGACAACGATTGGGACACATCTCAAAATCATAGTTTTGAGAAAAGTACGGTCAAAGCTCTGAAAATGTTCAAACTGCCGTAAATATGAATATAAATCCATCGACTCTGTATTTTTAATTTTTTTTTTTCAATAACTTTTTTTTTTTTTAATGATTGCAGGGGTGTTTTGTTACTAATTTAAGGTCCTACAAGTACTGTGACATGCTTAACTAAAAAAAGGCACATTTTGAGTTGTGCCCCTGCTGTTTTCGGCAAGCGAAGTAATCTCACATCAAAATAGCATTCATATTAATCTTAATATTTTGAGAAATTGATTGCTCACGCAATCTAAGCTATCATGACAGGCTGCCACAAACACAGATTCTGAAATTAATATTTTGAACTGGTAATATTTCTGTTTGTCCCTATTCAGAAAGTGGTCTATTTTGTGGTACTGTACTTCAACATTGTGTATTGTGGTCTGTTGATAGTTTACCATCGCTGTCGATACAATTTACATGTTTGGTGTAACTTACGAAGTTTCGCGTCACACCCTCTACCGTCAGGCAATAAAATGAAAGTAGATCACTTCGACAAGTGGCTTTTTCGTAATTTTTTTTTGCTTTCTTTTTTTTCTCGTATCACTGCGAAAAAAGGGCGAGGCCCTCAAGGGTGCTAAGCCTTCCTTAATGCCGCTATGAAACTCAAGAGCCCGCCACTTTCCGCTCGTATTTGGCACGAACCGACTCGAGAGAATCTCATTCCTTCGTCTCATCCTCTTTTCGGCTCAAGTGTTTTAGACGGGTGTTACGGACAATAAAAGTCGCACCGTTGTCGCCCTATTGATCCAATTTTTTATAGATGCTTTGACATACACACATTTGAGACTGAATCATGATGATGTTGCTTGGAAAAAATGTTTGATGTTGTACGTTTGCTTTTTTACGTAGAATCCGAAAATCGAATGGGGAAAATCTGTCCGTCCGCCGGACGCATTATCCCATCTGAAGCTGAAATTACTGAATGACAGCTCCTTTTGAAATCGAGTTTTTCAAGTCCCGTACAGTATAATTGATAGTAGTAAAAGTGAAGTGTAGTCATAAAATCTTCATGATAGCTTGGAGAGTGGTCAATCCTTGACAATAAAAGTCCTCACAATCCCAGATCAGATCATCTGACAAAGGCTTGCAGAAAGTTCCAGTTTTAAAAGTGGAAATTATGATTAATTTGGAAGAACGGTTTCGGGGAAATCAACAGATTAAACAGGATTTTTCCATCCCTTGTCTATTGAAGGTTGGGAGAAGACAACTATGTTACTCAAATCGTAACTAAAACCAATAATCTGGCGCCAGAAAAATCGAAGTCAAGTAAAAAAGTTTGGGAAAATGTTTTGAATCATTAAAATCACTGAAGCTTGCTGAAGCATCGGAAGAAACAACTAATTCTGCAAAATATTTCAAGGCTTTAGTGGGGTAAAAAAATCAGCCAGTGATAGTAATGAACCCAGAGGGTAATTTTATTTGTATTCAGACAAATATTCTGGAACTTAGTGAAACGCTGAAAATCATCACACAAAGGTTTGTTGTTATGATTGCGTACCCTATAATTATATTGTAGATGCTTGAAAAAGAGCCAAGAGCCCTTCAGGTGATCAGTGTGCATCTACATATTTTAATTGGGTTCTAGATATATCGAAGATGATAGGGTGAGTTCGTCATGAATATTACGCCGTAAACACTAAAACTTTTTCCAATTTCTTAGTAAGTACCTACGTAACACAAGCTGATTTCTGAATAACTACAATAGTGCAATATACTTCATGTCGACACGGGCTGGTGCAAATAGGTCATAGGCTCATTCAGAAGATCATTAGCGCCTTCATCATATTTCAGAAGCCTACGAGTCAAATTTCAGCTGAAATTAAGGACATGGTATGTCAATTCCTACAGCAATGCTATGTACTGTATATACATGGACATTGAAATCTGTTGAAATGAATAGAACTACTTAAATTTAACGAGATCGAATAAAACATCTTTCTATGTTTCTACAAATATATATCAGATGTTGTGAAAACTCGATTTCAAAAGGAATTCGTGAGAATGAAATTCCATTGCGATTATATACGTTCTTTTCAATTCACTAGGTTTTTTTACAACGTCCAAGTAAGTTCACATTCACATTCCTGTTGTCGTTCTCTTTTTGTGTCAGTTAGTCTGCCATTAGTCTCTAGACAGCTAGAGCTGTCAGGGAGACTAAACCGATGAAAACAACGTTCTATAAACTTTGTAAAACTTTCTAGGGCTCCTTCAATTCATTGAAAGGATTTATATCACCAGCAAACATACAAAAATTAGTCATATTGCAAAATTCGTCGATGTTTTGGTTTTTGAATATTTTAGCTTTGATTTCATCCTTTAGAAATCACAGGAACTGATGGCCAGAGCCCAGCTAGAGCCCATATGTGATCTTTGACCAAGTTTTATTAACTGGGCCAGTAGTTTTTTTTTTCGATTTTTTGAAACGTACTTAATTAAAACAACCAATTTAGCGAGAGGTTCATTAATTTTTCTTTGTCAATTATAAACAATAAACCAAAATAAGCAAAACACATTCCATGTGTACGTGTGTGGGTAATATTTCAGTCGAAAAGGCTCTGATAATTCCATAACTCAGCGTAATGGGCTCGACACAAACGACTTGCTATCCAGACACCTCCGTCACCGAACTCTATGAATGCGAGGACCAAATAAACTTCGAAAAAAGAGAGAAAAGACCGCGTTAACCGGAGTCTCAAAACCCACGAGACGCAAAAATGAAAGAACGTTAGCGTCGTAAAATGGGGTTGTAAAGGGTGGTGGAGGCGCTCCCTCAAGAATTTATACGCCCCGTTGAGGTCCGTGTTCCGCAGGGCCATTTACTCCGAGAACGGGAGTCCCCAAATGAAAAGAGATGCCCGGATTCTCTTTCAATAGGTGAAATAACTCGGAGGAATGTGCCACATATTTTCTTTTGCGGGAGAAAAAGAACAGCTTGCTTGTCTTCATTTGAGGGCGCAAAGAAACGAGGGAGTTGGTGGGGTTGATGGTGAGGGGTGGGTGGAAGAGGGAGAATTTCGATTATTTAATTTAGACACCTCTCTACATGCACTCATAGAAATCACTATTATAATGGAATCCCTAATTCGAGACAAGACCGATGACACACATGACTCTCCGATTCGATTCGAATAGAATATTAATTTATTGACATAAAAGAAATCGATTGAACAAAGGCAGCAATAGAATGAATAAATTGTACAATTTCTTCCCGTCCACCAACCAAATAAGTTCACAAGAACTTGTGGGGGCTGGTGGAGCTAGTCTTAGCCGTAAGCATCCTTAAAAAAAAACTTTAAAGAATAAGAAAATTAAAGTATATTTATTTTTGGATAGCACACTTATGTCATATAAGTGCCACAGTTATTTACACAAGTGGAGATTATATAAAATTTGGTTTTAATTGGCCAGACCAGTCTTCGTTCGAGCATCCTTCATTTTAATATGTGCAATGTTTCGGGTCCACGATGGCCGCTCTCGTCAGGCATAATCAGCCATTATAAAATGATAAGGACCGATATTATAGTTCATTGCAGAGTTGGGTAAAAACTAATTTTCAACTAAAAACTTAAACTAAAACTACTTTAGTTTAGTTTCATTGTTTTCGAAAACTAAACTAATAGTTTTAGTTTGTCGTCGAAACTAACGGCCAGAACTAAATTAGTTCTTAGTTTGATTGGAGAAACTAAAACTAAAGTAGTTTCAAAATTAGTTTCCATTTTCAACTAAAACTATTAGTTTAGTTCTTAGTTTCAAACTAAAAACTAAAAACTTTTTTTTGGCGAATTTTTCAAGAAAATACCTACCAGATAATATAGTACTACCATTCCGCCGTCTGGTCCATGAACTTTCAATTTAAATGAGAGTGTGTAATTAATGGAATTAAAATAAAATCAAATTTAAAAAATGAATGAAACTTTACTTTAGTGAGGGTGGAGTCATTCTTTGTAGAACTCAATGTTGTAATTGTTGGAATCGACTTCAGTTCTACATTGTTTCTTTGAAAAACTAATATATCGTGGGGTTCCGAGTAAAAGTGACCAAGTAACATTTGCAAAATTTTACAGGGGAGCGATCTGAAGTTTCACCTATTTTCTTCTTACGAACACTGGTTGTGTGATGTCTCATCCGACTATGTTTCGATTTTTCTTTATCCTGTAGGTAGTTAGCTAGTGCCCGCCTATGATATCGTGCTTCAAAATTCACTTCAGATTAAATAAGAGCTATTTTCCGGAAAACTCTATTTGATCATTTTTACCTGCCTGGAGTTTCAAGCTTTACTCATTTGGTCAATTCAATGCTTCGAAAATCTGTCGCATAGTTACATGAAATTGAGGGATTGAATAGTTTTTTCGTTAATTTATCGTGTTGCCAAGCATCTAATAACAATGATATACCTATTTCTGTTAGAAAAGGTTATCCATTACCTATCACTGTAATTGGTCATTTTCACCTGCCCACTATGCAATCTTACAAATCTTACACAGTAAAAGTGATCAAATGGCAATTGATAACATTCACATGCACCAGCGAGAGTACATTTATAATCCATCTCGTGTTTTGTGGTTGAGTTCAAATGCCATTTGGTCACATAAAACTCTTTGGGTCAGGCAGGTAAAATTTATTTTCAAGTATTTCTTGCACATCAGTTTGAAGATAACGTTCTTAGCAACAACACACAGTAGACAACGTTCCTTAGTACCGGAATGACAAAAAAAGCTCATTTTGAAAAAAATGTTACTTGGTCACTTTTACCCGGAACCCGACGATATTTCGATCTTGTTCAGGTCATTTTCAGTAGTAAATATTATATATTATAATATTGTAGTACTTGAAACATGTGTTGGACTTGTTGGTAATAGTTGTTGTTGTGTTTTGGAACTCGAGAGAATTACATTGTTAAAATGTTGCTCTATTATTTCTGAGTTTATTACAATTTTGGGGCCCGTCCGGGATCTAAATTTTACGAATATGCCACGGACTCGTGCCTCAACGCTCCGTGGGGGAGAAGAGGTGCCTGAAACATTAACTTCGAAACCATCTCTCCCTTTAGTCTATTTCGCTGCTGGTTGAGGACGTTACCTGCCTGCCGATGATTTGTCCGTAGAGAGATCCTCGTGAACATAGTTGAACATTCCGAAAATTCAACCAATACCATGTATAGATAATGTTCTCGACTCTCGGTGATGGCCTCATTCATGAATATTATGGAAGTTAAGGGATAAGCGAATAAAATACGAACTAAACTCCGATAATCGGTGGGAAATATCGATAACCCGATATTATCGGTCGAGCGTTATCGATAAAAAAATACGAAATATAATACGAAACACAGTATCCTATAGTTTGTTAAGTTGTAATTTTTAAAGTAATCATTATCATCAAGAGAACGGTAAAATTTTCATTTTTCATGTGTTTTCAATTATGTTTATTGGTGTGATTGTCCCTGTAATGTGATCGTTACTTACCAGTATGTTTATTTTTCGTTTTGTGTTGTTTTATGACGCAAATTTCAGTTTTTCTTGGGGAATCCTTATTTTTGATCGTCAAGAGTTGGTCACTTATTTGAGGAGCGAGTTCAAGTGTGAAACATTCGTTTCTCAAGTGAGAGAAAAACGGTTCCAACTTCTAAATTTCTTGTCTACACCTGGCCGACGTTGTTGACTCGAAAAGGGAGGAGAAGATCGATCTTTGAGGAGGCGCTGAGGGTGATAATGTATTCCGACGGCACCTCCGAACCCCCCCGCGTTGCCCAGGCGTGGCACCGGTAGCTGAAGAGAGAGAGAGGGCCGCTATGAATATGAAATCCCCGGTCCGGAGCGACAGAGACGGAAAAACTCCGGGAGTTATCTCATGGGGAAGCCAATAGAGTCAACAAGTGCCCCCGCCGTCACTTCCATCTCCGCCGACTCCCCGCACCCGCGTTACCATTTCTACTTCGCCCCCTCGTCGTCCGATCTACTCGACGGGTTCCCTGTGGTCACTTTTCCCCGGCTCGCCTCTCTCGTACCCCTCGCCCTTGTGCCAACACTTCGTCCGCTCTCTGCCCACTTTTCACTTTCCACACTCGGCCGAAGGGCCAACAAGTCCTCGCCGATCGGCGGTCCGACTGACATTTTCATTCAGCCCGTCGAACTGAAGGCAATACAGCTCAATAGACAGAGCGTGAATTCTTATTCCGCCTAGGGCTTGACGTTTTTCCATTCCCCGGGGGTGGGGAAAAAATTGAAAAAAAAAAAGCTCCCCTGTCGGAATTCCAATGTCACCGACAACCTCTTTCAAACAACTAGCCGAATATTCGTGGCATATCTCCTCATTCATACACCTGTTCTTCACAAATTTCCAAAAAAGTTCCCCCAGAGATATGAAAAAGGGTCTCCGCTGGTTAAAAATAGTTGGTACCCCCAAAACAATTTTCGTTTAGAAAGAAAGTAGATTCATATTTGAATAAAGCGGGAGGTTAAACAAACTGAGGAGCTTACTTTCAAACAGGCTCATATCCATTCCGACAAAATGTTCAGGAAGTGAAAAAAAAAAAAAACGATTTGCAGATTAGTGGAGATGTTTTTCTGCAGTTTCCCATCGGAGTAATGTGTGAGAAGGCACAGATAAAGATGCCTTAGAATATGAATCAATTTTCTCCATAACACGAGGCTGTATATCCATTTTCACTTTGGAAATGTGGCCTTTTGATCAAAACTCATGGATTTGTGCCTTTTTTAAAAAGAAAGAATTCATTCTCCATTCTGTAGGTTTTATTGAAAACTTTACCTGACTCCATTTTCCATTTGTCATGCCTGCCATCTATCGAGTCTCGTGTAAATATTCAACGTCAAGACGAAAGGCGCAATGCTTCTTTTTGGATATGTGCCTTTTTGAAAACGTACTACTTATCGCCTGACGAAATTCGTAGGATATGTGCCATTTCGATTGCAAGGCACTGAAAAAAATGTAGTGGACGGATTTGTTACCTTTTGATGCAAACACATAACTTTAGCCCCGGAATTGACGTGGATGTGTTCTGTTTTGTTCGGAAATGATAAGGGGATCTGATTCAACTCATATTCAGAGATAGAAAATTGAGAAAAAAACGTTTTCTCCCAGATTTGGATATGTGCCTTTTTGAAAGTAAGCTCCTCAACTATTCTAAATTGTACAAATGGCTCAAAATTAGCTCAGAAGTCACCCGCTTCGTAGACTAGAAAGTTGGCAGCTGCCTCTGCAAATTCCGCTTCCAGCTTCCTGTGTGACAAGCTCTTTCGCTTCTTTGTATCCGTGGATCCTAGTTGCCTGGATTGTTCTAACTCCCTCAATTTTCGGGGAAAGAAGCGATGAATCGAATATTAGCAACGGAAGGGGATTGACTTTCAGGGACAGCGACGGGATGAGACGTACGTATTTTCAGGAACAGAAAATAACGTTGGAGAGACACATTTTTGCATCACATACCTATTATCTACATGACAAGTAGATATTTAGCTAGTTGGTATATTTTTTAAGCGTACGTTTATAAATTTATTATATATTATATATTGAACATAACAACTAGTTACATCATACATACATACAGTAAGTAACTATCAAGTTATTTAGCTATAACATAATTACGCAATTTTATGGTGAGAGTTCACTAACTAGCACCACACTACACTATCACATCGGTATCAGCATCCCAAGTCCAAGGGTTTGGTCCTCTTCAGGCGCCGAATAGTACTGGAGTTGTCAAGAAGCTGAATGGCTTCCAAATTAGTATGAACGTGAAGCCGCTGTTCATATCTTCGAGCTAATTTTTTCGCATTATCTCTTACGGTTTCCACTCTGAGATCTTTGTGGAGGTCGTCATTTCTGATGTACCAGGGAGCGTTTACTGCACACCTCAGTACTTTATTTTGGAAAGTTTGAATCATTTGCATGTTAGATTTTGCTGTGCAGCCCCATAGTTGGATGCCATAAGTCCAAATAGGCATTAGCAATGTCTTATACAGAAGAATTTTGTTATAAACGTTGAGTTGTGAGTGTCGCCCCATAATCCAATAAAGTTTGGGAAATTTGATTTGCAGCTCTTGCTTTTTTTTCTTTACGTGTTCCTTCCATTTCAACTTTGCGTCCAGGGTCATACCCAAATATTTGGCAAAGTTGGCATGTGGGATAATGCACTGGTTTAAGAACAATGGTACATGGGGTATCCTTTTTTAGGTAAAATTCACGTGAGTGGACTTTGCTTCATTAAGACGCCAGTTTTGAGTCCATTCATTTACTGCATTTGTGGCTTCCTGCAACTTCTGAGTTGATTCTTCCACGGTTTCTGCTACGGCTTGAATAGCTGTATCGTCAGCAAATGTAGCTAACGTAGTTTCTTCTGTGCTAGTTGGTATATGATGTAAAAATGAATAATCATCTTACGAAATGATGTTTTCTCCGGCCATGGAAAAAGCGTTTAACTCTCGCGTGTTGATACTTCATTCTCATTCATAAAAATCATGATTTGCAGCGTATGAACCGTTGCAACTTAGAAACAACAGTTGAGATCACGATGACCCGACATCAAAGTCTATTTGTAAGTAACTAACATCCATGGAAATGAAAGCTCAGTTTATGGTGGACGTTTTGAAAATCGTCCTGCAATGTGCGATTCAAAAATCTCCCTTTTGAAGTTGATGATACGAATCATGCGCCTCTTATAACACCGTATAACTCATCCGTTAAATGTTACTTTTATCAGTTAAGTAAAAAGTATGAGCTTTGAACGACAGTCGGGGGATTTTAAATTAAATGCGACCCCCAACCATTGAGTATTTTCCTTTCCGAGGGTCACACAGCTCTTTGAATATACCGAACATAAAGGCTTTCTGGTTGCGTAGGCTGTAAGGGGTTGAATGGAGAGTCCCCTAGCGTTTTTTAATAACTGCATCTTCCTTCTTTTCCCCGAATTAGATACAGCTCACGTAGCAAAGAACATTAAAATACAATCTACCTATTAGGGGGAGAGGATTAAATTTGTGTTTGGTAAAGTCTGCTTGGAGGAGAGCTTTTGTCGGAGAGATCATTAGGCTGCGGCAGATCTTGAAATATCAGACGGAGGGAGCCCGTAATAATTCTTTGTAGAGTCCGCATTCTGTGTACAAGAAGTTATCATTCTGGTTGGTAACGAAATAACGTAGACGTCATTACTTTACTGGATGTAAGAAGTTGCTTTCTATTTGAGACGCTCTCCATAACGTTGGCAACCACCGGATTTCAATCTCTAGATTCGTCAATCATGAATCGACATGATTATTCCGGTGCATGGACGTAAATTCGGCCTTGGAACTTGTTCGCAGGGCACTATTACATTAATGCTTAGTTTAATGCTCTTTTCAAGTGCATTGAATACAAGTACTAGGTAGGGTAAGGCACCAGTCATTGGTAACTTACCAATGTTTATTACCTACAGCGCTTTTATTTTACTAGATATTTGCTTCTTTCCTGCTTTTTTAGGAACCTAAACATCCAAATAATGTGATATAAAAGCAGTTTTAGTCGAATCAGGTATCTAGGTAGTATATTTTCAATAAGTACAATAAAATCGGTTCCTAATACTTGCCACCATAGTTTCACTGTTTGCTAATCCACTGCTTCTGTAAATTTCCCATTTGATCTGATCTTTTGTGGATACACGTATGAGATTTCAAATGATGTTCTCTCATTTATTTAAAAAAATGCAAAAAACAGAAAAAGAAGATCTCATTTTAAACGGTGTGTGCTAAATCCGAATCTGAATTCCGTTCTTTTGCTGTCAAGTCCAGTTTTTGAGATATGGCTCATAAACCTAGTTTCCTGCAGGGTTTGAATGTTAAAAATTGCACTTCAGGAATCCAAAATTAATGTTGCGCTTTCAACCACTTTTTCTATTTTTTATGAGGTGTAGAATCCGACTTTGATATCTGATTTTAGCTAGCCTCTTCCATTCCACGGGGAAACAGCAGTAAAATTGAGGAAAAAAAAAACACTGTTTTACACATTCGCTTACTTGTGTATACTAGATGATCCAGGAACCAGAGACCCATAACCAATGCGTGAGCGCGTCATAGCATGGAAAATTCTAAGACAACATCCTGTTGTGCACACCAGCTATAACTTGAAAGGACTTTGGGCAAATGCATATCTTGCATGTTAGCATGGCACAAGTACAGAATGTGCTGGGTCCTTTGAAGCTGGAAGTCATCCACTGTTCCGAGGCACCATTGAGGTGCTGAAAAATGAATAGATGCTTGAACTATATGAATCATATTAATAAGAACTATTAGTGAATTTGGCAATCTGGCCAATGATAGGGCTAGGAGAAAAATACATCATTCTAGTTATTAGACACCCCCACAATGACTGGAGGAATCGCTCTCCTTGTCATCCAGTTATTGGCTTCTGCATTTTGTGAGAATTTGATGCCCTGGTGACAGAAATTGACTAGTAATCAACAAGTAATCATGCGAATACAAAACAAAGTACACCCTAATTAGAAAAGAAGAACACCAAACCCTTAAAAATGAGTTTTCACAAGAAACAGGTGTCTTCATGTTCATTCTTGCACCTTCATCATATGAAATGCGTTTTGGAAGTTACTGTAAGGTTTCATTATAACCTTCACCCTCCCACTGCCTTCTAGGTTGCTCACTTCAAGTTGAAAAATTAAAACGTTCAAATAGTGATTAAAAGCTAACTTGCTCAACTACTGCTGGTTGGTCAATGATTGGTGCCTTCACCTAGTGGAGGCATTGTGTTTAGGTAATATACCATAAACTAGTCTAGCAGACATAGACGTAAAGAGGCAACTTGATGCCACAATGATAAACATTTGTGTGGTGATTTGCCGTATATAAATTACTTAGAAATAGCGATGACATTAACATTAACATTTATCCATTCTGACCTGTCAGTAATTCGATCATTCAATAGCTATAAATATCCCAGCCAGAAAAACGAGTGGAGATTCCCAATTAATTCGATTCCAAAACTACGTGACCTGACAAATACGGAAAACGCAAAACAAATTATATTTGAAATTTCTTAAATTTTAAGAATTTAATTGTTTTCTCGCATTCGACAAATTCACCTGGAATTATAATTACCTATTTTCTTTTTATTCCGTTTGGAAAACTCAATAGAATATTTTTAATCAGCTCGTACTTTCATTTCCACGACCGTTTAATTAGTGAATTACCTGCTCACCGCCACTCGTCGTTCTATCGTCCCTTTGATACACGACGGAGTTACATAACATTTTAATGAATTCCCTCTAATTGGGAAACACAAGGTAGAAAAAATTAATAAGGTTTCTGTCGCAGTCTTTGTGCTTTTTTATGATTCAAATTGGTGGGTAATGACTTTTTTATTGCTTTCAATCTGTTTTGGTTGATATCGCCCCGGAAAGGAGAATTTAATTACATTCATTATCAATTTCAATTAGCGAAATTGAAATAAAATGTTGCCATCAATTTCGTTATGGCCGTTCTTTGCGATTGAATATTTGATTAGGTGACTGTTTTATTTTATTAACTAGCGAGAGGGTGAAAGAAAAGTATTTTTCATCACCCTGGAAGTCGTTTTCTGGAACGCTTGAAATAAATTAGCCCGTATATTAACATGGCAAGAAAAATGTTAAGTAAAAATTGTTGATTAATTTTATTCGTGGAAATCCAATTTTAGGTCTTTTGAAAAGATTTTTCGATTTTTTCTAACACTTTCTAATACGTGGAACATTCCTTTTATTCAATACATACAGGGTGGCCAAAAGTTAATGGACCAGCCATTTATCTCTGTAATTTCCGAACCTACAAAAAAATTTCAAATGATAACTTCACTAATTTTTAACGAGGAATTCAAATATCACTATTTACCGCGTGGCGCACTTGCGCAAATGCGCGATTTGCGCATCAACTTTGTTATTTCAAATAGGAACCCCCATTTTTTATTGCAGATTCGGATTCTACTCAAGATTTCATGAAAATTGGACCCCTCAACCAATTTTGTTGAGTGCGCGTAACCAGTTCAGCGAGCACTAAAAATTGCGCAACCCCGAATCCGTCAAATAGTTGATGATGGTGGCATATGGATAGTTGAAGTGTGGCATATGAATTTTCATTGTTTTTTAACGCTGATTCGCGTGATGCTATCCGTTTTTTGATTTGACTTAATTTTTGCGGAATAATGACCAAAATCTGTTTATTTCACGTGAAAAATCATCATTTATTCCTACTTTTAACTCTCAGATTAAGATGATTTTTCACTTGATCACTGAAGAAGGTTTCAATCTCCTATTTTTACATTGTTCAACCAGACCTTTAAAATTAATCCCCGTAAAAATCTGAAAACAGGCGCCTAGAATGAAAAAAAGCGGACGCGACATGAACAAATTTCGGTCATTTTTCCGTGCCGTGTGCAACGCGCGAAATTGTGATATTTGAATTCCTCGTTAAAAATTAGTGAAGTTATCATTTGAAAATTTTTTTTAGGCTCGGAAATTACGGAGATAAATGCTTGGTCCATTAAATTTTGGCCACCCTGTATATATAGCACATACAGTCCAAAAATCAAAAGTAATTTTCAAAGTCGAAAACCCTTCATACGATCGAACAAAATTCGTTCTTTTGCCAAAATATAAAGCGTTCCATATAAGAAAAGATTGGTTCATTGGGCTACACCTTTTGAGGATATTAAACTAGTCAAATGTCAAAATATGTGCTTGAAAACACCAAAAATAGCAAAAAACTGTTATAAATCCACAAAGTCTTGACTTTGAAGTCGAATAGGTAATACTTGGACAAAATTAATCAAACATGAACAAGAGCATTTTAAAAATTTGTGCACGAAATAGTAAGGAAACCTTACTTAATTTCATTATAATCATGGTCAAAAAATTGTAAAAAATCCACTATATTGGAAAATATTAGTTTTCTTTGAAATAATACCTAATCATAATTATTTTTGTCCTGAAAGGACAAAAAACATAAGGATACATAAGAATTTATGTATTAGGATAGTTTAATGAAATTTGCTCAAACGGTCATGCTGCAAGTGTGAAACTTTTCATTTCCGGAGTATTCTTTGGGTGATGCAGGTTAGTCGCATCAATCATTGGAAGGAGAAATTCCATAGCCTCTTAGTTACAACTAGTTGGTTTATTAGTCTTCTTAACTGACGTATTTTCAAAATAGCAGCTCGATGTTTTAGTTATGCAAATAATATAGGAAGAAACTCAATTCAACTTTTCTTTTCGATCGCTATCGATTGGATTGAAACACTTAGATATTCACCCGAGTATTTTAGGCATATTCTCCCTCGCTGAAGGAAGTTTTTAAAAGGAAGCACTACAGGCGGCGTGCAGTTTGAAAGCCCTAAGGTTTCTTCCTCCTCGAGTCTTCCGGCCTATAGAAACCGTTGAGAAGGAAGGTGAAACAAACGAGAGAAAAAATTAAGAGCAAAAATAATGTAGGGATCGATTGAAATGCGAACATTGTTGCTTTTGTAATGCAGAAAGGGGTTGGTGATTAAGGGACGATGGATTTGTAAAAGTATCACGTTCGAGGAGGAATAAAAGGGGAAGGGAAAACTTGCGTATCCCTCGGAGTGATCTTGGGCGCCTCGTTACGAGGATCGAACGCTGCTCCTTTGTCCGGCTGTTTGGGCTTCGATTCTTCAACGCTTCAGATTTGGTAGATGTGGGGGTGGTGGAGGTTGCTGCATTCTTTGTGATCGGTATTTAGGTTTGAAATCTGATTACTGTAACAGAATAATCTACATATTCTTGTTCAGATGTTGATGATGGGTGACCAAAATGGTTTTAGTACCTCCCTACCAACGCGATACTGAAACAAAATTGTGCCAAAACTACACTTTACTACGTTTAGATAGGTACTACATTTAGGCTTGTCATTAGACGAACTGGTTCCAAACCGAACGAGTTAATCCGAATCTATCAGGGATGCGAATTATACAGTGTACAGAAGGCTGGACAGTGGACTGGACATTTGCTGTCCAGTTCACCAGGCAGAATCGATAATTACTGCTGGCCATTCGCATAACTTCCACCTTGTTGCAGAATCGATTGTCACAGGGGTTCCAAGCTTAGAGACACTTGTCAAAAGACTTAGAAAAGCATTTTTTTCAACTAACCTCACTTTCAACTTGAAATTTTCAAAATCTCCATACGTCTACCCCAATGCAACTCGTCCAGGTTACTGTCGAAAAGTTAGAAGAGGTATTGCTTCCCGTGATTGATTTTTTTATTATGCTGTAAATAAGCTCGGTAAGTAGATTGAAAAGGCAGGTACCTTGCATTCCTAGGTAGTGCAATCCAACTCCAAAATTCCTATCTTCTAAAACAAAACTACCCGAGCGTATTATCTGAATATGTTTAAGGGGACTGACCTCGTTGCGGACAATGTGTAAAGTCGTCGGAATACTAATTATTCCAATCTAAAATTATTTTAGATCACATTCGCTGTGTTCGCTTCGGAGACACGTTATCCTTGCGGACTTCGCACATTTTTGAGAATTTTACATTGAGATGCTGTGATGGTAAGCCACATTTGATCAGGGATAGCTGATTATGTTAAGCACTTGGAATTTCCACCACAGTGATGTGAATTTCCAATTCAGTTCGGATAAATTCAAACTGGAAATTCTCTGCTGAGCGTAAATACGACATTCTAAAACAATATTTCTCATCTGTATTCAAACAGAAATGGAAGAAAACCCGCTAAAAATGATGGTGCAATTTTCAGATCGACAAGATTAACCCAGCTCCTATTTTCCAAAACTCGCTCCTCGTGATAGGATGATTTATTAAGTTCATCATCCAAGTTCAAGAGCTTCAAGTTGTTTTGGATTTTTTTAAACGATTCTTCTATTGGCTCTGACGTCGAATTTATCAATAAAATATTGTACACCTTCGTATGTTCACTGTAGCTTTTATTATTTGAGCAAATCAAATAATTAGTTTATTGTTGAGGTTTCTGCACGGTAATCCGTTCTCTCACCATTTGAAAAATCGGATCGGGCTTCAGAGCTGAAAGTTCAACGGAAAGTCTCAGCTAGACCATTTGGCTAGCGACAGCCCATGGACCACGGCTGATTCTATACGACAGTACCACTGTGTTTATAACGCCATCTCCCAAGCTTCAATGCAGTTGAGGAAAACGAGCGGAAGCATTATAGTTGCCTGCATTTTTATTTTAAATTCTTGGATTTTAGTTGGATTTAGTTGGGTGTTACCGAGTGTACCTACGAAGCAATATCTCTGGATGTACAGCCCAGTTTCCAGTAGTCCAGAGATCCACTTGGGAGGGATTTATAATACAGAAATAGTAAACAGAAAACTCCGTGTGTTAAGTTGTATCGTTTTCAAATGGTGAACGGATGATCCTACAGGAACAGGAGTGGTTTTATTCGATTCACGGAACTAATTTCTGTCTGAATCAAACAAAAAACCACCCTCTTAGATCAAAGGTAGATTTATGAGGTGTCGATTTTTTACTAGTTTAATTCTTGAATATTATCCCTAACTAACACGTCTTCAACATTCGCGTTCTGCAAATGTTTGTGCAAATGCTTGTACTACTGCAAATAACATTCGCAATTAGGTCATTTCATTTGGGGACAGTTACAAAATGGCTAGAGCTCCATCGTCTAGCACGAGATATCTCGATAAAACCCCAACTTCAATTTGTTGGAACCGGTGCGGAAGCTAAGCCAAATAGCTAAGAAGGCTGTTCCCAGGACCTCAGAGCTTATTGTGTTGGGATAATATGAGATAACCCAAAGGAACGAGACGAAGCGTGGAAGGGAAGGTTGCGTACCCCCACAAAGGGCACGGGAAAGCCTCGAGGGCAACCAGCGGAGAGGCTTTATTGATCACGTGATGCGACTTGACAAACACCGACAGGGGAGGCAATGCCCCCTCCAGGCCCTACCTTGCCATCGTTCCTTCGTTCTGATGAAGGAACGTCATCAAACAGCCTGGAGGCCTCACCCTAACCACAATCACATATTTAAATGTCTCCACCTCAACCCTCCGGTCTTCCTTATGGGTTGCCCCCCCTCTCATCCGTGTCCCTTCAAAGTCTAACTGCAGGCCTTCATGAATATACGGCCAATCATAAATGGGACCGCCACTTTTCCCCCCTGCAAGTCAGTGATTTGTGGTTTGCTCGGTAGTTATGTCTGTCCCTTCTCCTCGGGTTTTATTCATGCTGAGCGAGGGAACGAAGGCATTAGAAGCGACCAGGAGAGTTTCAGAACGTGTAACAGATGGGAATAGTTTCTGTATTATCCGGTAGCACCTTATGTGCATGAGTGCTGCTCATTGCTCAGTCCTGCTCAATACATCCCCCAACTTTTATACCTACAAATCATTGAATCTTCTACATCTTTTCTCTCGGCAACCCTCGTGACATCTGCATGTGATTGATGTTTCAATAAATTGGAAATCTGTTTATTCGCTTTATGTTACATAACCAATCAGAAAAAGCTGTCGTTTTCAGCAAAACTCTAAAAGCAAGTCTCACTTTGAAACAAAACAAAACACGAAAATAGAAATGATACTAGTACAGAAACCAGTCCATCCACAAATTAGTGGAGCATAATAAAACGGATTGAAAAAGATCAATTTTTTGCACAGCTACCAAAACTTACCTGATTTTGATTTCATCCCTTCTCCAACGACATAAATTGAGTCACAGTTTGTGTTTTTGTGTTGCATTTGAAAACTCCTTCTATCGTGTGGTTGATTCTATACATTTTTTAAATTTCAATGTAGAATTTACGCCTGAAACGGTGTAATAGTTGAGTTTTATTAAAGAAACTAAATTACCCATTTCTTAGTCTTTAAGACTCATCTTTCACATTATGATATGACTACAATTTTTCTTATCCTACCCTTATTAAATTACCCGATTAAAAATATGTATCTATCACTTGTATTAGACTACATTAAAAGGTTAGCTTCAACTTCGAAAATAAGAAATTTTTTCGAATCTGATTCACCCATATGAGCTGATCAGCATTCGTTTTATCAAAAAATATTCTTAAATCGTAGGTACAAGTAATATTCATTCTATTCTATTTCGCTTTTTTGAAATTTTTCTCGTTAATTCGTATACAAGGAAAAACTAGTGAACGAAGCATGATGTTTGTTGGACAGACATCAGATTTAAGAAGATTTTTTGGTGGGAGGATAAAGATGAGTGGTCGTTCTGTTCCATTTTGAAGATCAACGAATCTTAGATTCTATTCCTTACATTCAAAATCAAAGATTCAGAAATCCAGTTTCTTACATTTTTTGAGGAAATCCAAAATCCATTATGAATTAGTACAGGGCATATGGGCCTCCAAAATGCTACGTAAAAAAGCAATTATTAACGAGTCCAAGGTTGCAGCATCACATGCTATTCTCATAATATGCTGAGTATGATTCATTGTGATTTTAGATTCGCACACTGAAATGCGGTGCTTCTATTCTTCATCGTGACGATTAGGCGAATCGCATTATGAATTGGTATGTCCCACTAGATTCTGGAGCACCTCCCGAATTCGCGGATGTAAGCCGGTATTTGTGACAATTGCTTGTTATTCTTTGTATTGAAAAACACACCCATTTTGCTTCCGAGTCTACCAAGGTAGCGGAAGCATTGTTTTCACTTTCGGAATGTGAAAATTTTTTTGTCTCCAAAATCAAAAATTCCACTCGCATTTTGCGTTTTAGACCTTTCTGAACAATTTTGGTTCCGTGTTTGTCTGTCTGTCTGTCAGCAAATCCTTGTTACGGGAAAAACTACACGAAGTTATACTCCGATTTTGATGAAATTTTCAGGGATTGTGCGGGTTGGGGTGTAGATGGTCCCCCATGAGTTTCATGACCGCCGGATCTATAGTAGCCTCTGCGCATGCGCAAACGTGAAATCCTTGCCCCAAGCATAACTCCGGGAGTTCTTGACCGATTTCGATGAAATTTTCAGGGATTGTTCGGTTTGTTGTGTAGAAGATCCCCTATGAGTTTCATGACCCCCGGATCAATAGTAGCCTCTGCGCATCCGCACACGTGAAATCTTTGTTACACGCATAACTCCGGGAGTTCATGACTGATTTCGATGAAATTTTCAGGGATTGTTTGGACTGATGTAAAGATGGTCTTCGTGAGTAATAAAGAGAAAATAAAGTTTTAGCCTCGAGCTTGATTGAACGAAGTTCTTTAGTCAATAATAATTTTCAATGATCTATACAGCCATGTTATGGATACGCGGAAGCTATGTGCCACACCCACTTGGCAGACTTTTTTTCACTCATCTCTGAAAAATCAATTTTTTTCCAAAGGTTTTCTGTGTGCAACGACAATGTTAGTGAATTCGTAATAATTGAACTGGAACCTATTTAATTGAATGCAACGTATAAATTGGCTTTTCGCAGTGATTATTAAAACCGAGTTCTTCATTTAATCCACGGCCTCGTAGATTCATTCAGCTTCAAGAGATGCGAACTGCAAATTAGACATCAGTCTTTGTGGAATCCATCAACATCAGGCTCTCGTTTCCACAGCTTGTCCTCCAGATAGAAAATCCGTTCCCTCGGATAATTGATTTTCTTTCTTCCTTTTTACGCCCCTCAACCGACAACCTAT
The DNA here is from genome assembly GCA_031894815.1 of Creontiades dilutus. Classification (NCBI taxonomy): domain Eukaryota; kingdom Metazoa; phylum Arthropoda; class Insecta; order Hemiptera; family Miridae; genus Creontiades; species Creontiades dilutus. The sequence continues at coordinate 2,756,883 of JAVIWC010004007.1, forward strand.
AAATCTCTTTGCCCGTATTACGTGCTTTCTGAAAACTATAAGATGTTATTTGTTTCAGCGACGGCATCGAAGGGTGCTACCATTGTGGACTTTACAAACTATCAATTCCCTCGGAGGGGCCCTGAGGGGTATTTTCTTCGGGGGTTTCCCAGAAAAAGGAGGCAATAAAGTTTTGCGACCATTGTTTGCCCGTGTCATTTATTAGGACGTGGGATCAGGCGGGGAGAGATGGGGAGGTGACGCAGTGAGAAGGGATATTCCGAACTCCTTGCCGGTATGGCTTTTCCTTCTCAGTGGGTTCCCTTCTTACACCGTCCATCCCTTCTAGATGTTCAGGAGTTTTCATCAGCCTCTCACACTGAAGGTTTCCAGAGAGGCGACGGGGGTTGTGGAGAAGATCGGCGCCAGATGTTGCACAGAATAAACCTGACCATCTTTATTATGTCCACTACCCTCAGAGATTTGTCCGCTTCTCTTCCTCCCTTTTACTATTGTTCCTTGTTCCCTCTTTCGCTCCAGTTTCTGTCATCATCCGGATATAACTCGGGATACTCCAAAGAAGTGACTTGGTATAACGATGATGTAACTTTATGATATAATGAACGGCATTTCTCAGAATGTTGTTTCCCTGAAAAGTCCTAAACGAGCAAAACACTATCCAGAACTGGAATATCCATATTTATATAAAACCATGAGGTTCTTTCACCGACCCTGGGTACAGGTTTTTGCCAAAACTTGTGGCAAATTCAATCATCAATCTTTCTTATCGACCAGGAAAATAAAACAACCCCCCCCCCTCTCCCATAATCAAATTTTATAGTTTTATGTATCAGGATATGTCAACTATTGATATCGATTTTTAAAACACATAGTTTGCTCTTAAATAAAAAACTGATCCCCATCGTTTCGGAGTTTCATTTCTCCATTTTCAAGGGGAATATGATGAGGAGGATTCAATACCAAATCTGAACAAAAGCCTACAAGCTACTTCTGAATAGAGATGAGTTAAGAAAGAAAACGCTGCAAATTCTTCACTGGGGTTTATTATTCAATTGGCTTGCGTTCATGATTTGAATTTCTACTAAGCTTTGAAGTGTCAGTGTTTCAAAGGTGATAGAGCGATTATTGAATTTCAGGAGGCACACAAATATGATCAATTGATCAATCCAAATAGGTATTTTGGCTGAGAACCGATTTACGTGCTCTATGCATATCTCCTGAAATTCAATAATCGCACTATCACCTGTGAAACACGCACACTCCAAAGCTTAGTAGAAATTCAAATCATGAACTCAAGATAATTGAATAATAAACCCCAGTGAAAGAACTTGCAGCGTTTTTTATGGTTATCAGAATGCTTCAACTCGTGTATCGGCTACAAAGCCTTTTAGGAGTTCACTCCAGTATCCACATTACTACATCACTAGGTTACTGATATCAACACAAAAACAATAATAAACCAAATAGCGAATGTTGGCACCATGAATCGGGCCATAGATCGGGAATGGTTTGACCTATGGACCTGGGGAGGGGCTCATTCGATTCCTCATGGAAAGTTCTTCAAAAAAAGTCCATCGTTAGGCCGCCTTGGTTTTTTTTTTTTAGGTTTTTAGAAATTTACAAAACTTTGACAACCCTGAAGTGGCACTTTAAATTAAGTGAGAGAGCTGGTTAAAGAATTGGGGCGTTTTCGGACCAACATGGATTTTTCCTGAAAATTTCAGATTTTTTGCTCCAGCCGTTTGGGAGAAAACGTGCGTACGGCGTACGGCGGACGGACGGGAAAATTTGTATTGCAGATTTGTATTCTACACCCTTTGAAACGTAAACCATGAAATTTTCAAGGGGGTTAGAGTTTTTTTTGTCAAGAGCGATTACAATGGTTTATTATTGAATAATAAAATAAACCAAAACAATTTGTAAGTTGATAGGGAGATGGGACGACTGTTGATAGGCTTCTATAACAATGTCAACTTTAGTCATTAATATTGAGGCCAGGAGGTAGATTTGCTTTTAAAACCCGCTTGTGTGTCTTTCTGACTGGAGGAACTGTCTATCATTGGATCCTGTTGGCATCGTTTTGAAAACTTTCTCTCGGAAACACTCATGAAATGATGCACCATGGAATCTTAGATGCTCGTTGATGGGGAGTGGCCGATTGTGGATGACTGAAGCTCGCAGTTGTGATGTTTCACAAAAAGCTTGTTGATTCCTGTCGCATTTTTGGCATATTAACCGGTAAACACACAGTTTCGATTGGCATTCTGCTGAGTTCACACATTTGTAGGAATATGGGGGGTTAACCGATCATTCATCACTTGCAATCACGAGGTTGCAGACATAACAACTAAGCCGGCCGCAGGGATGTAACCCTGATTGTTGAGACTGTTTTCGTGGATGACGACTCCAAAAAATGTCTTGAAAAACGTCTCTTGTTTGCGTGTTACATGCCAGAATGGGTTATAGCTCTCCGCTAATTTGCCTTTATCAAATTTGAACCTAATAATTAAAATAATTTTGCGTTGTCAAGAAATGTGTGATTTTTCGAATACGATTTTTGAATCAGCGATCTTGAACCATAGAGCAGCGTAAAGATCAACTGTTTTCATATTTAATTGACTGAATTGAACAAATCTGAACAAGACACACTCAGCCAATTATTCTGGTTTCCACTTATTTATTAGCGTGTTCTGAAACCGATTTCATCCGAGTACGCGCGGTACAACTCCAATAAAACCCGCGCTGATGGGCAAATCGGTTCCGTGGGCCGGCAGACGACACGAGAGACCCGAAGGTAACGCACGAGGCTTCGGAATCCGGCGTGGGATGATGAAGGGAGCGGCGATATTATTTCTCGTTACAAGGGCGATCCGGATAACGAAATGACCGCAGGAGATTGGGCCGACAGATACGAGGAACTCATTAAATTTTCCCCGCGTCCAGCTGATTTGGGAGGACCGCGACTCCAACAATGATACAATGAGACGCCATTCCCACGGGCTCGAGGTACCTACCTACTTACATTCTCGACAACCTCGTAGATCCGAAAGCTAAGGAAATGTCTTATTTATAGGACATTACCTAATCGGAACACACCTAATATGGATTGCGACATATTTAAGAATGTACGGGATTGATATACAGGTAGGTAAGTCTCTTGTGTTGAACGCTGTTACATAATGGCCAGGACAAGAATCAATGTTACGGCGACCACACTAAACCGCAAATTGTTCAACAGATCAATTTGTGATCTTCAGATAGGCTTATCATGTATAGGATGGCACACTAGCACTATTGGTGACATGAATTGTGAGTCTCTGAAATGTCAATGCCCTGCCAGTGTTAATGATGTTATTACATTATGATGGTTTTCCCACAAATCTGACAGCGATTAAATTGTGGCGACTTGTTCCAATAGTGACCACTGCAAGGTGTTCGCACTGCGGTTTTTGGGTGAGCATAATGAGAACTAGGATACGTGAGCAGGCCTAGGTATTTTCCTTAAAGTTCTAAGCAAATCATGGTTTTTGGGTGACGCCAAACGTAATTACGTGACAACGTGAGCAGACTACAGGAACTGCTGATAAAATACTATTACAAGTTTGATTAGCACGGATTGAGTTTACACATTGTATCATCATAATAATGTTGGTAAGTTCTTCTTCTTTTAATAATAAAATATTTGCAGTTCTCGTTCTGTAAAAGCTCATCATTACTATTTATTGATTCTATGACACCATGTTCTCTATGGTTCCAAACAATATTTCAAAGAATTGAATCAAATTCATTATCAGTGCATAGTTAAAACAGAACAAGATTCCTCAGAGATACAACTAACAGGCGATATGTTCTTGTACGGCAGTTGTATTTCAATTCAGAAATAAACTATTACCTGCCAGTGGCTCTTAAGGGTAGTAGGAAGATTTGGCTTTTCGCTTAACTGCGTGATACGTCTGTCGTCAAAAAATGTATCTCATATTTTGCCTGATTCAGGAGTCCCCGTTTAGTGCTTCTAACAATAAATTTATTACAAATGGCATGTTAACTGGAGTATAGTATCTGATATCTGGAATCAGGATCATGAAAGGCAACGCCAATTCTCTAACAATTGCTCTCAGAACTAGAAAGTTTAGTGTAGAGAGTTGAAAGCTATTAGAGTGTGGTCTTAATCATCTATATATGTTGACTTTGGTTGCAAAATGTCTTCCTTACAAACATAAATATTCATCATTGTGACATGTACAAAATTAATTAGATTATTCGATACCTGTTTGGTAATGCGTGTGTATATTTCATCACCTGTTTCGAGATTGAGATAATGCTGTTAATATCATACAAAATCGTATCTTGTCAGCCCGTCTATTGTACAACATAAAAATACGATATAACGTCACCCTCAGGAAATATTGGTGGTAAAACAGTTTTTTTTTTTTTTTCACCATGGCGTTCAATACGAACTGCGTTCCGTATATTACGAAAGTCATAAAGCTGAAGTTGACAGCGAATAAATTCTGCGAGATCTTAAGATCGTAAACGTTGGGGAGGTTTCCTCCGGTCACCACCAAAAAGCCTCCGGTGAGTTACGAGATATTTTTCGTCGCGGTCTCGGGCTCCTCAAAGCTGAAATCCGTGCGGTTCTGTTTCTTTAACGAGTTTCTGATGTGGCTAAAACTTCGTCGTTGGGGAAAATTACGACTTCATAAGACCCCCAGAATCCTTTTCTCGGTAAGCATACTCGTTAAGAGGCGGGAACGGCGGTTAATAATAAAATATTAACGTTCGAAAGAGGTAGTTAAGTTTTCGACATTGTCGAAAAAGGATCTAGAAAAGGAGTTGGCATTTAACAATATCTGTATTATAGTTTTTTGATCATAGATCTACTTAGTTCATCATTCATCGTCATCATCTATAACTACTGTCTACGTCTACTTTGCACACAATATGTATAGCTTGTAGCTAACAATGTATTAAAATGAAAATTTAGCTCAAGCGATCACCCCCACTTTGTTTACCTGTTTCTAAGTTTATTCTGAACTTTCTAATGTTAATTTTGAAAATTCTTCAACCGACATGTTTGTCAATAAAGATTATGACAAACAAAGAAACAAATGTACAAACGAGCAAATTTTTTCCATTTTCAACAGCCTGGAGAGTCTTGATGCTCCATTGGGGGGTTCCTAATTGGTAGCAATTTGTCTAATTACGTCAGTTCTTCGTGAAACGTTAGTCACTTCAAGATATTTTCATAATATTTTTGGTATTCGTGCACAAAGTTGCTCTCGTGAATTTTATCAAAACCTTTTCAGAACAATTCAGATAAACCAATAAATTGAGCTAAAAGTCTCGTTTGACTGCAACTACATATTTATTGTCTTCGTGAGACAAGAAAACTTATTGTAGATTTTTTTAAACTTTCACACAAAGACTTCATAAAGATTCCGGTTGAGATTAGGTTCTTAAAAATTCAGGAATTGAAATTTAGTGCCTGAATAGTTGGTAGGAATCAGGAAAAAGCTCAACACTGTACAACGGGCGTCTATAGCTTTTAAGTCTACGTTACCGATCCAACCCGGCTACTTGGTTTTTCCCATTTAATTCACGATGCATTCATTCACTATTGGGAATACATTTACACTCGTATCATCGAAATTCCCGTTTATTTAGTATCTGAAGGTTGCAATATTTTTCTCGATTGACAATCATCCTTCCATACTTACGTGTTGTTACGCGCACACATACATTATTATTATACATGCACACGTTCCGGCTGGCACCAATGATTATCAAGTGTTGTAGGTCTCAAAAAACACATCGTCAGAAAAACACATAGAAGAAACACATAGAAACCCCTACAATCCCACTCGGGCCCATTTACGTTCATCTGCTCGCTTTCTTAAAGATTAGAAGTTTATTTGGAAGAAATAACGAGAACATTCAAATGTGAACTGAAATTGAACAGTGAATGAAACAGGAGTGAACATTGAATATGAAATTCGTAAAAGTGAACCATCTGACAAAATTATAATAGAATTCTCTTTTCAAGAAACTGAGTTTGTTAGGACCTATGTTAAACATTATAGGCTAGTGAACCATAGTTGGGTGTATTATTTTTATCCTATAAAATATCGTAGGGGAAATGTTCAAACTAAATCACTCGCTATGGAGTTGTGGAAATCCGTTTTAATGAACAAAACCGGTGTCTATTTCCACAAAGTATAAAGAGTTATATTGTTTTTGCGTTGTTATTGCTCGTAAACTGAGTTATGGTTTTATGTTGTTACTGATCGATTTCGTTGGTTTCGATTTTTGAATAGGTAGGTACCTTTGCATCTCATTTGTCTATAACTGCGATAATTGCATTCAGTAACGCTTTGCGCTTTGCATACTCCTATGGTTTGTATGCGAGAATATAAGAACATAAATTCCTTGATTGAAAAGCCGTTGGAAGCGTTACTTGCCTTCAGACTTGCTGTCCCTGTGCCTTCTACCTCTTTTTCGCCAGAGCCTTTCGCTTGTGAGTGGACACTCGGGATCTTTGTTTGGGTTTCTGTTTGATAGTCCAGAGACAGGAGGTCCGGCGAACGTGCCCCGCATCCTCCAACCGCCTCCGGGGAGCTCTCTCGAATTTCCAACCCCGTTTTTTTTTTTCGTGAGGTCTAATCCATCTCATTCGCGAGGAAACGGGAAGCGAGAGCCGAGACAAGGGTTCGGGCTGAGGCAGCACCCGGTCGGGGTTGGCGGGGGTCAACTCTTTGCATTGCCATTCAGACGGGTAATTGAATCTGTCGTATTCCCGCCAACTTCTCCCTCTTCCTCGCCATTCATCAAGATCACCGTCGATAGTGCTGTATCACCAATGAACTTAAATCTTCATAAATAACTTCCGACGCCCCTCCCGTTGAATACGAATGTTTGCGATCTCAAACAACGTATTTAGCTCCGAATATCCTTCCTCTGCCGTTCAGAAACTGTCTTGTTTCTAGTTTCGTATGAGCAAAATTCAGAAAACAATAGCTTTGAAAAATCGTTTTTGCTCACGAAACAACCAAGTATTGGAAGCACTTTGATCACGTTCGGAAGGTGGAACATAAAAAAAATTTGACCACATCAGGACCAGTAGAACTTGAGAAAATTATGCTGGTAGATTGTTCGTGCGCTCATGCGCAAAATGATTTATTGATTTTTGCATAATGCTACTCACATGGAATCATCTACATCACTACTCGCAAAGTCCCCAAAATATTCATTAAAATAGGATGACAACTGGAGGAATTGTGTTTGTTACTAGGATTTCGCGTTCAAGCATGCGCATTACCCACTAATGGCATTATTGGGTTGAAATTTGTATGAGACTACCTCGCCTACTCTAGAAATTTCAGTATGTATTCTTCTAACCCACATTCTAACATTCTAACCCACACATTCCCTGGGAATTTCATCAAAAAAGGAAAACTACTTTCAAAATTAGGCTTATTACAAGATTTCACATTGGCGCATGCGCAGTAGTTATCAATGGTACTGTAGCGTGGAAATTTACATGAGGGAAACGTGGTTTTCCCAACTACTCAGAAAATTTGTGCGGGATTGGAGATTAGAACCAGAGAAGATGGATGGATTTTACGGTAGCATGAACGGATTCATGTAAAGATTTGTAAGCACTAAAACTCTTAAGGCACCACTGGCAGTCTATCTCGCATATTCTCTGAAAATTAAATTAAGATCGGATGAAAACTGTTGGTATTAAACTAGTTGTGAAGGTTTGCGAACAAACAGACAGACACGAAACAAAAAGTGGTCAGCATGGTCTAAAACGCAAAATGTGACTTGAAATCTTGATTTTGGAGAAAACAACATTTTCATCACCTGAAAGTGGAAATAATGCATCGGCTACGTACAGGTATCAGAAGCAATAATATGAATTTCCACAAAAGTAAATTCTTTTTTATTGCACAGTCCGTAGAATCTCAAGTATCACCCAATATTAACCAATTGGTTTCAATTTCAGGCGAAATTGAGTTTGCACCTCATGTATTGTAGTAACTGTATCCATTCATATACAGTTCCCATGGTATCACTCTAGACCCCTAATCATGGTGAGGCGTCCCGTAATTAAGTGCTCCTAAATTAACTAGCACTGAAATAGCAAATAGTAATTACCTAGCCATTGAGTCAATACAGCGCCCGACACCGATATTAACCCCACTGGGCACCGCCTTGAATGTTGCCAAGACGAAACCGCGCTGTCGGCCGTTTGCCTAATTTTGCATAGTAATCGAATTCACTGGTTCATTTTTGGGGGTTTTGTCCAAAATCAATTGGGGTCCGAGAATTCGGTCTTGGTGTAAGAAGACCGACACTGTCCATATTCTCCCTCACTGGGTATTCTACTTCCAAAAGACTGATTTGGTAAAAGTCACTTGTTTTGAACACTCATCAATCTAATTTTGGCAGTAATTCATGGTACATAAAGTTATTGGCAGTTACAGTTTTAATGTGCGTTTATATTCTGTTCATCCCTAAATTAGAACCAAAAAGGGTTTGTAGATGTTTTATGAGAAGAGTATGAAACTGGTTTGGATTTTGTATGACACTAATGACACAGTTTTTGCCCTGTATGACACCGGTGAAAAACCTGCCTGCTCTCGAAATCATAGAGGCAACATTTTGACATTTTCTTGATTTCTAAATTTTCTTGAAAAGTTGGTACTACGATATCAACACCTTCACAACTTGTCAGACAACATGAGACCAAAACATGTATCGAAAACTGCGTATGGTAGTGGTTCCACCATCCTATAAGGACCATTCTTTTAAAAGGACCGTGAAATAGCATATCCATCGATTTTGCTCGTAGATCCGACTTTGAACGTTAAGTTTGGTTTTGAATTTTATGCATTTTAATGATCATAAATAATACGAGGGCTGATTATTTATAGATGTTACCTATCACTCGAATTAGAACTCAATCGTCTGATAAAGTTGTGGAAATTCCACATTCCACCATTCCATTCCCAACAACCAAACTAAAGTAGCTCCTTCATATAGTTCAGTAGAGACGAAGAATTAAGTATAATGGAGCGTTTGAATGGAATATATTCCCCCTTCTCGTATTTCGATATAGGGACGCCTGAACATATTCTTGAAGCCTCGGAAGAGATAACTACACTTTTCCACGTCTCAGTATAGTTTGGCAACGACGCTCTGCTACCATGTGATGTAATGGTATGTGACTCAATTTACGATTGATTACTTATTTCTTTTACAATCAAAACACTTATTTGTATTAAAATAATCCCACAGTTGGCCCAAAAATGTTAGACGTTGCTACTTTGTACTTAACAGTAGAACTATATAAAAATACACATACGATCAGAGGTAGAAATCAACGTTTAAACATGTGATGGCCCAAGGATACTACCTCATTCCAGTTTCTTTAAACTGCTTAGCCTTTTAGCTTTTTCTTTTCAAGATTTTTAGCTTCCCTACCCTGTGTATGTTGTGGACTAATCGAGAACGCAGCTCGAAGGGGTTCCCATTGTTCCGTTTAGTAGAGTATAGTAACGAACCATACTCTGCTACCATGTGACGTGATTCTACATGACTCTATTTCCGATTCATCTGAAAATTAACACTCTTATTTTGAATATTTCATCAGAATCAGAAACAGCCTTTACTATTCGAATCAAATGCCTTACTATTGAACGCTCGTGATTAAAAAAAAAAGTGATAGTCGAGGACCACGTCCGAATACACTAATATCCAAAGTAATACGACGTGGTGGATTCAGTTTATGGGGGAACAACACGTGTATGCATTTGTGGCTTTTCATTTAGAAGGAAAGGGGCTACCAGTTGAAGTGTGGATTCGTGGTCGGGGCAGGGGGGTCACAATTACGTTAAAGAAGAAGAATTTTAATGACATATTACGACCGCCCTAATCATTCAATTTTTAATTTGAAAAACATGATAATTTAACAGAATAAAACCATCGTTTATAGGAGAACATTAAAAAAACCAACCGTCATTACTTCAGGCAGTATCAGTCTATTTCTATAGGCCTGTCTTTTAGTCGTCAGGCAACTCCAAAATGAAACCGGCTGCACTTGACAATAACAGTAGCGGATTTCGAGAAAATACGGTGACGGAATTGCGCCTCATCAGCCTGAAAAGAGGACGTCGTGCGTCCCGTATCCGTTTTTGGTTAAATTCAGTTCGGAGAGGAAATGGGCTCGACGCAATTACCGCTAGCTATAAATCTTTTCGACCGCACAACTTTAGGCATGAAGCTACACGCTGCTGACGTATATTTGTTTTTCCAACACGAGGCTTTTTCCCCTTCCACTCTTTCTGGCCTGTATTGTTTTAAAACCGTATTCAAAGTTACCTTTAGAAAACGCGAGAATGGAAAAAAATAACGGAGGGGTTGAAAAAAACTGGACCAACAACGTTGCCCCTTGTCATCCTATTTTGCATGAACTTTTCCGCTGAGTTTTTTCGCTTTGGAGTTTGCTTCGCGAGTGAAAAATGGGGAGGAGAAAGGTAATTAAAAAGGGAGCCGGGGGAGAGCCGGTAAGTAGAACAATGATGGGTTTTTCTGGGGGTTTTCCTGGGCTTCTCTTGGTGAATCCGCCTTGAGGTTGGCATATATCCATCACTCATCTTGATGGGTAATTGGATGCCGAAATGACAGGTAGCGGCCCTCCGGTGCTTGAATGGCGGGTTTCCTGGTAAATGAACGAAGTATAACGATTACCTAATAGGTCGTATCATTCGAATTTGGCGAACATTGTTCTCGACGGTAATGTGATCGATACAGTGGATGAAGATTCCGGTGATGTTGAACGGTCCTTAAATGCCATGAAAGCTGACGTGACGTGATCTTACTGGAGCTAATGGTATCAGAATTTTGCTTCATGCATCTACTCGAATTGTATACCTAAGAGAAACGAATCCTGCCCAAATTAGCTCTGAAAAACCCTATGTAAAGGTAAAAGGTAAATTAAGCAATCATTCATGTTTCTACACGCTCACACGCTACCATCAATCCAACGTCATTCACCAACTATTTAAGATACATAGGCCACTTAGATCAAACCCACAAAATCACTGACTATTTCTCCATCAAAATCGGTCATTTAAACTTGGATTTCAACCTAGGTCGAGCAATATTAGTTTTGGCAATAGTTACTAACCAATCTCCCTCTATAATTTAATTAATGGATGACAATCCACGAACCCATACACAACTACCCGGGTTGAATTGAATCGGACCTATACATCATATCTAATGAACGTTATTGGAAATTCACGTTTGCGCATGCGTGTACGCCACTGTTGACCGATGGACGAACATTTATGGAGTAACTTTGTAACGAGGTTTCGTCTAAATATCATTGAAACTTTGTATAGATTCGGCGTGAAGGAGTTATAGCACAGACGGACAGAAAGGGATCCACAATCGCAATTCTGGAACGCGACGCGCTAGAGAACAAAATTTTATTTCTAGAGACAAGCTTTCTTTAGTTCGAGCTGTTCCCAGCCTTAGGTGGTTAGGAAGTAAAACCTGTGTTTTCGTGCTATTTAATGGTTTTGAATTAGCTCATAAAATTACAAAATCATATCCTGCAATTAGATTACTTTTTCAAATATGAAAGAAACAAAAAATCCAAACCTGCACCCTGACTACTTTAACAAGATATCTCCTTGTACTCACGGAACATCACTTGAAATAGCTTTTGTTGTGCTAAAAAACGATATGCAATCCTGCTGACCTTTTGCAATTGTTTTAATGATTTCAGAATGTCTAAAACAGACTTCTTTGAAGCTTGCAGGTTACTCAGCAAGTCTATGCAGCACCTTTACGACTCATCACACTGCTGATGATTTACCTTCCAGTCAGTCCTCCATTAATCCTATTTCAACAACCAAGATTCAGTGGAACCAGAAGAGGACCAGTTTAGCTATTTCCCAATTCCGCAAGACCTTCTGTAAAACCTTGAACCAACTCAGAAACTTGAAAAATTACGCACTTTGCGTGTGCATCAGGTATTTTAGGGGAGGGATGAGTGGAAAACATCTATCTTTAACAGATTTACCAAATTTAATCATCGTTCGGGTCAGATTCGCTCTCCCGAGCACCTAATAATGGTTGACGGTGACCTTTAATTACTGCTGTGTAAATCGATCCGAATTTCGGCAAGGCAGCTTGAGAATAGTCTATTAACAGCTGTATTAACCTTAATAGTTTCACGTACATGCATAACAATCGTGTACATATTATATTTTGAACCCCATTTCACGCTTCATATGAGCACATGCGTAATGTAAGCAATCTGCATACACATGATCTACTTCGTAGTAATAGGCCGTGGACATTATTCAGTTTCATAGAATAATAGAGCGTGAAATAATTACTCAGCTCGAAATTAATATACCTATATGTTGTAGACTGTGATATTGCGGTAATCTAGAGTTAACGACCAACTAACCCCAACACATCAAGGCAATTTCCCATGAGGATTCTGTCGTCAGTAATTTAATTGCATGACGACTGGTTTATAGCTCTAACGGTAATTCGATTGCGGTTCGGCGTGGTTGATGGGTTGGGCTGTCTCGTAAAAATTGGAATACGACTTTTGTGGAAATTCGATAGATGGGAATTTACTGGTTTGATGCTACGATCGAATCAACTCGGCAGTCGGAGGGTTCAAGAGGTCCCGAAGCGGCAATGGACCTCGTCAGTCGTTATCGGGCGATTTATTCTAAAACGACCAAACGAGGTTGCGTCATGAGTTACAGTTCGTAACGTCATATCGGCTTAATGAATTTACGATCGTCTAGCCGTTTGGCCTTCTAGAGCTCTGAGAACGGCCGAGGGCAAGGATTTCTTAGCATGGGAACCCTGGTGACATTGACTTTTATTGGCGAGTTTATGGGTCGGTGTATTAAACGTATCTGTTAGACAAGTTGATTGCTCATTATCCATGATCACTGATTAGTGATTATTGTGTATCAATACACGATAGTGGCAACTGTCACACTCGTAGGGACGTGTAGCTTGATTTCAATCCTTCATTAGCTTTTAAACCTCATCAAATAGTGGCCAATGCATAATCATTTTATGTTTGTCTGCTGTTTACAGTTGGTTTTATTTTCTTACAATGCATCTCGTCATGCCGCGAAATGTATGCAATAAAGATAATATATTTACCTTCATACTTATTTTATATACTTTTCATTTCAGTTGCATGGTATCATTCCTTGTGACGTGCGGTGCGGAAGATTTGAAATGGAGCTATTAAATGAACATCAGGAAGACCCTTCCAGTTAATTTGTTTTCTAATCGATCTATTATGCTGTATTGTAACGTTTTTAAAGCACCTAGAATAGGATTACAAGGTATGGCTACAAGTATAGATGATATATCATTGGTAGATCACGTCTATTAATCGTAGATGAGTGATAGGGATAGAATGGATCCAAGTAGAATGTATATAATCTTACAGAAATAGTTACACTTTTTGTAATAATTTGCAGCGTTTTAACCACTAAGTGGGCAAAAAATACACCGTAAAGCGGGGATTAGATACTTGTAATCATTGCGTACCGGTGATAGCGCTTTTCTATACCCATGTGACCATATTACATTACTCCACCCAAATGATGGACTAGTGCGAACCAAATCCATTAGGATTACACTGTAATTTCGTTGCGTGCGTGGCCGCAATACCACTATCGATAGTAAAGCGTATCAATATGGATATTCGATGTGTAACCCATATCAAAGTCACATTAGCAGCAACAATGCACCTATTACGTTTCTGTACATAATACATCGCGATTCGCCGTACGTTCCCTCCGCTTTCTCGATAATTCAGATGTCGGGCGAGCGTGATGCCACTTGACACGTGGCACGTAGCGGCACCTGCCACGTGTCTGGACCTTCGGCCTTCCAAAAAAAATAATTGATCGCCCCCTCTTCACTGGCCTCTTTATCATTGAAAGCTGGTGCTTTTGTTCGTTGAACCTTCAGCTGAGCTGTGATGTAAACCGCTCATCCATTTGGCGATCGTGAAAAGACTCGTCGATTGTCCGTATCCATCACACACCCTTAAAAAATAGAGCAAATGGATAGAAAACTCGGCGCTGCGCGCCTCTGGAGTCCCGCGGATGCTTTCTGCTTAGGGCCTGCTGCTGAAATTGAAAAAAACGTAGAACATTCTTTAGCCGCGCTTCCCCCCCCCCTTTTTTTTAATTTGCTCTTATTTGGCCCGCTATCTTGATATTTCCGATTTTCTGCATTCAGTAACTCGATATGTTCGAATTTCCCAATTTAGACGTAGATTTATTAGTAGAATGAAGAGAACATACACCCGAAGACGTCGTAGGAGTGCAATCTGATCCAGGAAACAACATCATCGGTAGACGGCAGGAGGTAGACTGATTATGAATTACATCAGCGAGGACTTACTGCTAGTAGACTTTACCGAGAGAGATGGTTCTTGACTTCGGCTGGTCCCGAACATACCCGAACCTTGCCGACACTTCCGCGTTACCCATCCCACGTGACATTTTCGGCTAGTTAGTCCAAGGCCAAAACAAAACTTTGTCAATTCTGGGGTTGTGGCTGCTTTAACTCAATCCTTACTACAACATAGTTTGATTGCCATAGAAACTAATTTGTTCGTAGAAAGCTCGCTAACAGTTCCACATTAGTAGGGAGTAATCACGCAAAGTTGGACATTTTTGTCTAAAACGAGCAAGTCTATAGGTGTTTAGAACAAAAAAGTACAATAAAATACTACTTAGTACAATAAAATAAGGACTTAGGATAGTAGTAGAGAAAATCGATTCTCAAATCCAGGCTGGACAGTGTTTACCTATCGTTTTTAGAGGGGTTCCGTCTTATGATGGCCTGAAACGGATTCATATTGAGTTTTTTTCTACACACGTGTATCTCACACCCTCCTTGATCAATTCCAACAGGCGTCCCACTACTGACAAAGCCTTGCTTCAGTCCTCAAAAGTTACCTTTTGGGCTCTTGCCAGCCAGATCGTGAAATGCCCACCACCCTTTGCTTTAGTGGAACTGGCCCTAAAGGTCCGAAATAGTTAATCTTAGGTTTAGCTTCAAAGACGAGACGACCAGTAATTAATTGTACGCGCGTCAATCAAAATCTATAAACCGTCCGGGAAGAAAAAACTCTTTCTTGGAGACCCTCCTAATATCGTAACCCTATTATCATGTAAAGGGAAATAGATTTTTTTCTACCCCTTACTTTCTTGTACCCTCTTCAAGGAAGGACGGCATCTATCGGTATCCACAGGTAAAAGAATTATGAGGCATTTTTTTATCTCCTCTATCCGAAGCCCCGTATGCAGCATAATAACCTTCGTACGGATAAAACCCCGCCCGTTTTTTTACCCGAGATTTACGCGGCTTTAACCGGTCGTTTATTAATTTTTACGGTTTCTAATTTATTTTTGTTCGGTTCTTTTTTCCCCCGTTGCTTCCTCCGTTTCATCCTCTGTTGGACGCTAATTGCCAACCGTGGTTAGGGTTAACCCTGTCTAATGAAGATTTAGTTTCACCACGGGGAGCGTAACAGATCACCTCTCGGTTATCATTTGTACAGGTATTGTACGGAAACATTCAATATGAACGACCAGTTATTCACATACCACAATATGTGGTCTTCTCACATACTATATTATTGAGGTTTTCATTGCATACTTCTGGTACCTTTTGGAATCTCTGAGTTCACCGCATAGGTTGAGTTTTAAATAAGTTAGCTCTATGTCATACAGCTCCCTGTTCAACACATTTTTATTTTCAAACTGTTACTTATAAATCAAGCTTTCCTTTAGTTTCAATAATGACCTGAACTCTTCGTCGCTGTTGGTTAGCGATGGTGATTTTCTTTATAGATAGATTTACATAAACGGTTTCAGCCTCTTTAACATGGGGAAGTTCATACTTCTGAATGTACCAGGATAATTAGTTATGTACAAGTATTGTACAGATTTTGAGCTCGGAGCAATGCAGCCCTACAGCTGCGCTCTGAAAGTCCTCACAGGGATAGTTAGTTTAGGACAGACAATTTTGATTGTCTTCTCGACAATTTTTTTCTTCTTCATTTAGTGTTTCCATCGATATTTTGCGTCCAATATCATCTCCAGTAAGAATGTTATGAATCGGTCGGTAATTCTCGCTTGAGGAGGGAATGAAAGGATTGGCTATTACCAGCAAAACTACCGATGTTCTTTGAACAGATAGACTACTTAGTATTGGGATAGATTGATGCGAGAATCACGAAAATCGATTGAGAATTATATCCTAAATACCATCGATGGAATTTGTCTAAAAAACACAATTTTTCGAAGTTTATCCTATTTCTCTGTTCCATTATGAAGTTGGGAATTAACGAGGTTAGTTGTACAATTACAGTGACGTTGGTTTTGAACAAAAAAGAGTCACGAAAATCGTTTAAGATTTGTCAAACACACGCCTTTCTTGTTCGATAACTCCCCTCAAAGGTGGAGTGGGCACACTATTAAATTCAAACGAAAAAACTAATTATAAGTCTATAATAACAACTAGATGCTAGAATTTGTTCGACGACGCCCGTGAGAATTTGGGAAGTTGAATGGGTGAACGGAATGGTCCAAATAAAAACACCATCAGTTGAGAGAAAATCCTCCGCGTGATAGTACCACGAAACACTCCTGTCGAGATGCCCAATTCGAGAAGTCCCGTGGCACTTTTCCCGCACACACTCCACGGCGGACATGACCTGGATGTTATTTCACACTTCTGAGCTCAGATACCGTTTTGCAATGGTCATTCCTTTCATATTTACATCTAGTCCTTCAGATTTGCCCTATGTCCACACTGACATACACATAGATACAAACATACACCTAACATATTTTCAAGGATTCGGTCTTGAAATGTTCTGGAACGGTTATACGTATCACACGTAATCAGTTACACCACCTTAGAAGAATGTCATAATGTATAAACAACGAAGGCACCTTGCCATCAGAAGTTTATGATCGGTCAACTATCTTGATCAAGCTCATACTTCAAAGTTGAATAAGAATTGTCTACTCCCACCAATCGATGTAAAGAAACTCGTCGAGGGATCTCGACACCTCTCCCGTCACTCGGTGAACTCAGCATAAAACATAATTTCCTGTCCTGATTCAGTTACCTTAGCAATAATCTCTAATCCCTCGCTCCCCCTTCTTGTAAACTAATATTTCGGAAAGACGTCATTTCCTTAGCCGCCTATCGCTCCGGGCCTCACCCCGGATAGTTAATGGAGTTTGCAGCCATTTCCCGAAGAAAACCGACAGAACGGGGCGAAGTGGTTCAACTCCTTAGTTTCCTTCTTTGCGAACCCTCCTCCGTTTCTTTAATTTATCTTTATTATATTTTTTTTTTCACATAATCGAGGAAAAACGAGGATAAAGGTGGTGTTTGTTGGAGGGTTCAGCTACTAATGACACGTCACCACCCCTTAGCCTCGCCAAATAACGACGAAATTGTTGTGTTTTAATCAAAAGCTTATCTTTATTAAGTTACATTTTCTCAGTTCCTATCTTTTGTTAAATGTAGTAACGCGTTAAACATGGAAGCAAAAATGACCTCAATAATGTTTTAAAACACCATTCTGGGCTGTCTGAACGTCCCTGTTGTATTTGACCTGTTATTTCTGATCTGTCTATAATGAAAGGCTTTTCTAGCTTTACTGCTATACATTTTGTAAGCCTTAGTTTGTATATGGGTGTTCTATAAATTTGAACGAGATTGGAAGTCTCTAGAAAACTGCAAGATCCAGTGAATAACGTCAGAATTCTGACAAAACAGTGTCGTTTCAATTCAATAAGCTGAAAACTGCTGAAATCAATTCACTAACAAACAGAAAACCAAAATACTTGTCAACTAGTCATTCAAACAAAAAAGACAAGTTTGATGAAATAGTCGATTTCCCCAAAATAATTTGAACAGTTGTAGACCTGTTCTGAATTTTTACAACATCCTCAGTCCACTACCGAATGAAGAAAATGTTAGTAGAAATGGTCCTTTTGTACAGTAAATAAGTAAATGGTGCCTTCTGATTGGCCCAATCCTATAGGAAAGGGAGCGAATGGTTGTGAAAGTACCGAAAACCGCCCCACAAAGGTGTAAAAGTTTTTTTTGTTGAAATGCACTATGTCCTGAATTTTTTCTTTTTTTTAATGATGGATTATTATTATATCTTCGCGTCTAACTTACCTCATGAAGGGAAACTCGTTATTCCAATCCAGCAAAGTATCTTGGGATGACCCTTGGCGCAAAACGGCGGTGGAAATAGCATGATGATGATGATAGAACTAGATGTTTTTTTATATCCATAACTATAAATAGTTGACGTAATGTGTGGAAACCACATTTTCAACCTTGAAATACTTATATGAAATAATCAATTCTCTGCTCCATTGTCGTTGTCACAAGCAGAACAAGAGACCTTCTAGAAAACGTGACTAGACTTACACTTAACCCAATAGAGACCTTATTCAAAGCTACGATACAGTGCGGGAGTTATAAACATCAAGGCTCCATAACATCATCGTTACAATGTCTTGTTTTTCTAAATTTTATTGCTAACATTCACCAACAAAACTCCTATTAAAATAAACAGACAAAAATCAATGACGTCGACACTTCCCTCTCCTCTTTGGTTCTCCTTCGCTTCGCCCCCTCTTTTTGTAATTTTTTTTTCTTTTTGCTTCTTCGTGTCGATGGCTCCGAACCCGTGTAACAAAAGATCCCCCAAGTTGCCCACCTTGTAAACAAACCCTCGGGAAAGGTGAAATATTGATTAGTTTCACCGGCGGTGGCTCACCCTACCGTCTTATTACGACCCCCTTCCCCACCCCGCCGCTCCGCTCCCTTCCACTCAGCCGCTACTCACACAGCTACATCTTGGTCGTGTCTTTTCAACCGCAACACCGCAAAACTTAAGGAGAGAGACGGGATTACTTACTTCGCGTGTTTTTAATCGGGTTTTGCACCAATCGGCGAACGTAGCTCCTGCGTTTTGTACCACTTCCATTGAATAAAAATTATTGAGTACACAGTTGAATCGATTTCGACGGTTAGGTCATAATCGGTAACATAATCAGTACATGAGTAAACAGAATGAGTTGAACTTTCCTGTTCCAGTTGGAATAATCTGACTCTAATATTTATCCCATTTTATAGTATATAATCCTGAAGTATGCATTTTTTTTTACATTTATTTATATCACAGGGTTCAAAAAAGGTCAACGTAGACCCTCTTAGTGTTGCTCAAACATCATACACTTTTGAAGTACAAGTAACATATTCAATAACCACACACATGAACAATATTTGACATACACAAAATGAAAATTGAGAAATGAAAATATGAGTGTGATGAGTTAAGGGCAAATACTGTAATTACGTACATTTTAGATGCGTGTATGCCATAACTCATGAAAATTGTACGAATATGGTTTGTCCAAGCTGCAGTCTTCCTCCTGTATGGCTCAACGTGTATTAGTTTTTAAAATTCGAGAATTTTTTTCAGTTTTTTTAGGTTTCTGTAAAATATAGTGAACAGTAAAATATAGTTCAAACATTCCGTTTTTGTTGTTTAGGGATCTCACCACAACCTGGCAGAGAAAACATCTACCGTGAAGTTTTCAATGGCAGTTTATTGTTGAAGGTCTCGGCAGAGTTGGAGAAGAGATGATCTCGACCATTCAAGAAAAACATGTCCATTCCGCAGATAGTGAGAAGAATTGAATGAATAGGGTTCGGATCGGAAATCCGATCCTCTCTCCCTTAATGAGAGAACCTCGGATCTGGCCCGAGAGTCGAAGAAGAGGGAGGTCTCCTGGACAGCTGATAAGGGGAGTACCATAGAAAAGGAATCCTTGGGGCTTCGGAAACCATCGGGAAGAGAAGGGAAGCGAGCCCATTCCTTTCCGATGCTGTCTGAGGCAGTGCCCCCGGGGCGACCAGCCGTCCGTGAAGAGACTGTTCCTCATCGATCAAGCCTTCACGGAGACTGAATCCCGGGGCTCTTGATTCGATAAACTTTAGCGTGATTTGAGTTGACGCACTCTAACTCGATAAGTCAATGCCGAAGAAACTAAGCCCATACCTGGCCGCGTATGTCCTCCATTGTTTAGGGCACGCGTGTCGAAGCACTGAAGCGTTGTTTGTTCTTATGTGAGACTTCCTTATGCTTAATGTGTTACAACTGCCATCCTACCAGCTGCAACTCGGTGGAATACTGCTTCAATACCCGTCAAGAAACAAAACAGTAAATAGAAATCCATATCACACCTAAGAATGAATTTGCCATTCAAATAACTTCCCATACGCCGAGCTTTTTTTCTACATATTAAGTTGTGAATACATACATATAGGTAAATGCAATTTAAACCAAACAATTGAACTTTTGTTGAATGAATAGTGGGGATCCATTTCGATAGAGAAAGGTGAGCATTCCTTGGTCAGTAGCTTCAATGCACATGGAAATGAGACCTCCAAAAATCATTGATATTTCAAAACAATTTGGTTCATTCAATCGGTATCGATATAGGTGAAGACTCACTGATAAATATTGCAATGAAAACCAATGCCTCAGAAGCTGCCAATGACATTAATGTTACGTTGATTGTGAGTTTTCGGGGGTTACTTTAGGGGATTTTAGATTCAGATATTGCTATTGCTCTGCTATGGAGAATTTTTACGGATCTGAAATCTTCCCCAGTTGATTTAGTGTTAAAAATCACAAAACCTGACTCACCCCCCTTGCTGGAAGTAATGCCAAATAGGCTCCAAGGGTTGTCCGTTTGTTAAATAAAGGATTTTTTACGTTAATTTCAACGCCTTTCATGTCTCGTACAGCGAACATTGCAGATTATGAGTCTACGCCCCTACAAGCAATTTCCATTGGATAATATTATCGGTCACTTGATAGCTGATTCATTATTGCAACCCCACGGTAAAATGCTCAAGAGATTCTCTGGAAATTACGATACATTTCAAGACATTTTATAACAGGTATAGAAAATTGCAGTATTTTTTTTTTTCAAACAACTGACGTCTTGTTTTCTGTCAATGATCAGGTTTATTCCACGTCACTGTACTCCTTACCTTCCGGTAATTCATACTGTTTTTGACTGAACGAGTTGTGATTTTTGTCATAAGGTCGTGTTTCACATTCGACCACATATTCGCTTCCTATTTTATTGCTATTAACGAGTGCACCGAAATGGTGAAAATAAGCTGAAACACTGTTGGAAAGCTTATCAACAACCTAATGTTTGAGCCATTCGAAAGAACATATTTTTCCTGCCTAGAAACAAGCAGCCTGCAGGCCCAAGGATGTAAAAAGTTTATTTATTCCCTATTTCCCCAATCGTCATCATAACTAACGTTCCAATCAACAATAATAATACACACAATACACCCATCCATGACATACTTAAAAATAAGATGGTATTGAAGAGATACAACTATATCCTGACTTTTTCCGAACATGAAAGAATAATTATGTATGTGTGGTAAATGTGATTTTTGGAGTAGTGTTAACCTTTCTAGAATAAATAGTGAAGGTCTGTTTCGATGAAGACTCTTTGGTCAGTAGTTGACGACAATTATTATTAAAGAATATAAATCATAAGGCCTTCATGAAATTTCAATACGTGTGAAAATGAAAGCTTCATTTATCAAAAGATTTAATTCGTTTCATAGGTACCTATCTGTATAGCTGAAGAATGTCTAGTTAGTAACTCAAAGATTTGTATTGCATTCACACCATACGATTCTATTTTTTCATTCTAAAGGCTTAGCATTCTAAATCATCTAACTGGGAATTGATTGACATCGAAACAAACAAAGTCGTCGAATTGATTTTGCAAATATTCCAACGGCGGCGGCAACGGTAAGTTAATTTGCGTCAGAGTTATGCTATGGGCAGTCGGCCTGGATGGTAGGGCAGACCGCGGGGGATGCTAAGTAGATTGGTTACTGCTAACTCTCTAAACTCAGTTGAGTTGACATTGTCACCACAGGGTGTCAAGACCACGGGCCCAATGCTCCCGACACCCGCGTCCTCAATTAAGCTCTAGTTAGATTACTTTATGTTCCTGATCAACCGTCTGACGACTTTAATCAGAGACGGCGCTTCACGCATTGGACGGTTGCTTCATGGCCACTCCAACATTACGACAGACTGTGAACAGTTGACGCGCAGAATCCCTCACCAGTTTCTCTTTAGTTTAAACTATTATTAACAAATCAGAAATCAACGTTAACCAGAGATTTCAACTGTACTAAGCTCTTATTCTGTTCAGATCCGAAAAAGAAACATTTTCGTGGCTTTCCTCTGTAAAAACTAATATAGATGCCGAACTGTAAGATATTCTGCATTAAACGTTATCAAGTTCTAGAGAAAATATATTCCGAAATTTCATAATTTGACCGGAAAGTCTTGTCTCGTGATTAAACCCTGCGTTTACAGGGTTCTAGAAAGATGTGGCCAAACTTCAGGGGTCGATTCAACTACTATTTTCAACAAAAAGAGCCTCTGTTTTTTTAGAGGGTTCGTTTCCAAGTTATTTCTCTTTTACGACCTTGTCTCATAAAAGTAACTAAAGCTCTCTTTTTTTTTTCATCAAAATCACAATCTGATTAAACCGTTAGAAAGAGCATTAAATTTCCTATCAGGTAGGTTATAACACACTGTTAACCTCTCATTAGTTTGAGTTTATCTAGTCCAAACTTCAAAATGTGTAGTTTTAGAATTTGTTGACGAAAAATAGGTTACACCTATTTACTGTTGAGGAAAATCTAGGCAGTTTTCAGGAAAACATCCTCAAACCTTTAATTTTCTAACGGTATAATTAAATTTAAATGTGTTTTGTAGCATGGTGGAAAATTTAATGATCTTTTCAATGTAATCAGATTTGAATTTGCATGAGAAATAAGGGAGTTATAGTAACTGTAGTGAGATATAATTTGAAAGTGAAAAAACAAGTAGTGAAGCCTTAAAAAAAAATTATTTGGGGCACGTTTTGTTGTAAGGATTTTGAATCGGCAGAATTCGTATTGGAAGTATCAAAAACCAGACAACATTAGGAGTTGGGTGCATGGAATATAACTGAACAGTCATCTTCTGATTGAAAAACGCTGTGTGGTACATGTCAACTGAGAAGCGATCCAAAGACCGAAGTAACCTTTTAGTTGAACGAAAGAAACGTAGGGATGTTCCATAATGTAAAAGCGTCTGGCGAAGCTTTTTTCAATGTTGTACTGCGAGGATTAAGGATGGAAAACCGAGAAGAAATCCAAATTAAAGATGTACTGTGTAAAGTGATTGAGATTTTCAAAGGAAAAAAAAAACTAGGTGTTGAGTTTAACAATAGAGTTTTTCAGGGGCTCCGGCATTCGTTCGGTAGGACGGTAGGAAAGCTCCAGTTAATATTTACAGGGAACATCCTCATCTCTCTCTTGGGAAGGGCAGAAAAGGGGAGAGAGAAAGAGAGAGCGAGCGTCGGAAGAAAGTTGGGAAGGTTGGCAACGAATGGGGACAATAAGGGACACGAGGAGCAGGGAAAGAGGCGTAGGACGTGAATTATTTGGTCGTCTCCAGATCCTGTTACACAGAATTCACAAAGTTAAGTCTCCTTCTTGGATTTAAAAGGTAATAATGTACAGCGTCTGCTTCACAGTTATTAATCCTACACAAGATGGACAGTTTTGTTTATATCTTCGTACATATTTGTTTATACTTGATTAAGATGAACCAATGAGATCGCTCGTGGAGTCATTAAAAAGAAGGTATCGTAGGCAGGGCAATTGACGGAATTGGCAGGTAGGCATGGTGTGGAATTGAACATGAATCCGTACGAACCATATTGCAACAAATGATTGTTGTCAACGAGAGGGAAAAAAGTAGATTCAGGGAGACCTGTAGATCGAAGGCTAGTACGGCTCAATATCTCTTGTATCAATGTTTGGGCCCTCCGAATCAGTTAGATGAACATTACCGAATAGAGTTCGATTTAAGGTGCAAAGCTAAAAATCAACAAAATTGGACCATTTGAAGCAGCCGGACAACAAACTCGATAGAATAACCCTACCATCACGCAGCTGATGTCAGGTAAAGCTTACATTCCTTTCTACCTTATCTAAACGTGATTCACTACTGATTTCAATACGTCATTACATATTTCTAAAGAATCAAATAAACCAATAAAGATATTCCTATCCAAAAATACGCTGCTAGCTACAAGTAAATTGACAATTTCCTGACCAAACAGCTTTTAAGGTAGTACTTACTTTTCAATGTTTAGCAACTACGAAAAAGGGGCCTTACCTACCACAAAAAACAGGAAATAAACGGGACTACCCCGCAAGAAACAGGAATTTGATGTTGGAACAGTATGGCAGTCTAGAATACTTCAATTCATCATCCTATTACAACATGCAATAATATTTATTCGTTATTTTCCTCAAGAATTGCTCGTCAATTCTGTTGCTATCACTTACAAATTCATCCTTAAGGCCTTTTATAACTTGTCCGTTGGGAAAACAGGCGAGTATTAATGAGCCCGTGTACTCGTAAAAGTATCGATGTAGAAAATCAGAATATCCGCCGAATCCACATGTGACAATATCTCGAGATATCGTTGTACTGAATCCCTTTTTCTTCGTTTATCTCTCATTCGACGAGATAGAACAATGTGAATACCAACCAGCGCGAATTCAGTTTCAATGCTAACAACTCAATGAGAAAGCGATGCAGTCATCATGGATACTCTACTTCTATGATGGATACTCAAACCAGATCTTTAATCAAGAGCTACTGTCATATAACATCTGAATTATGAGTCCCAAACAATCAAGTGTTGGAGCATCGCGCTGAAATTGTCAGTCCGCACCACAGTGCATAAGTGAACCACTTCCTCGTTGGCCCACATATACCAGTAAGAGCGATTTCGCCGAGGACTATTCATCGTTGTGTTGTATATTTCATGCTGTTGGAGTGGATTTGGAGCGGGTTGCAGGAAACTAAACGAGCCACACGTATACACTGAATGTTTCCGCTAAGGACTCATGCATTTTTAGGGCGCGAAGGTTCTATGAATTGCATGCACTATTAATCCGACTCCCCACTCCAACTATCACAAACAATCAATCATCTTCTTTCACAATCAAGCCTCGTTAGCTCGGAGCCCTGCATTCAACGCCGGATCAATAATTCAACAGCGAAGCAGGCACTTAGTATGAACAGGTGCGCTAGATACAGGGAACCCAGAAGATCCTAGAGGGCGCATACGGGGAAGGGCAGGCTTGAATAATGAGAAAATTATTTTAGTGATCGATACATCGACCCCATCAGGTTCTGTTAGCCGGGGGTGGTTTGACCCCTTTCAACGGCATTAACAATTGATGGTATGACAGCTATCGGCCTTTTTTGGGAAGAATCTGTGGTTGAATGTCCTAGAATAGTGTTCGTGTAATAAAACCCTCAATTACAAGGAGAATACTTACTTAAACCGCAAAACTTTTTAGTGAGTTAGATCATTACAGTGATTTTGGTGCTGTCCATGTATTGACAGTCCTTTCTGAAAAACTCTGAATAATCATTTTATATAAATGTAGAAACAGTGAGCCTTCAATGTAATGACTCACTAAATTCCTAACGTTTTGCTGATACAGTCAAATGTGCTAAACGGACTACAGTAACTCGTGCAGGGGTTTTGCCCAAGGAATTTTGTATACTATCTTATGATTATAGCTTAGCTCCGCTTACTTGTGATTTCTAGATAATTTCGGACCATGAGATATATCAGTTTAACTAATGTCAAACTCACGTTCGCGCAAACCCACACAATTCTATCAGTTTTAAGGTGATTGGCTCACATTATATCGAATGAAAGGATGTCGAACTAGAATTCTAGAATAATGTTTGAACATGATTACATTCTGCTAGGTATATGGTTATTACAATAAGACCTTAGACAATAGTAAGATGACGAAGAATACTTTAGGAAACGGACACAAAACCAAAATCAAGATCGAACCTCTGAAATCTGAGAAACCTTGATGAACCCAGAGTTTTGCATTGGTTCTGGAGCGTTGATTCATACAAGACTATCTAACCTTTCCTCGCACATTCCTTGACATTGACACCAAAATCTGATGGAAACTGTAGAAATTGAGCATGTTACAACGATCTGCGGACGCACGACAGATACATAAACAGTAATGTCTTGAAAAGAAACAAGTCTGTGCAAGCGTTTTCCTTGATGTGTCCCAGGCATTCGATAAAGTCTGGCACGAAGGACTCCTGTTTCCTGTTGTTCCTGCCGGAAGAATTCAATGCACTGCTGAAATCGTACATTCCAGAGAAATATTTCAGAGTAAAGCATGAGGGGGCATACTCAACCCTAAAGGAAATTCGGGCAGGAGTTCCTCAAGGAACACTTGGGCGACTTGGGCCTTTTGTATACAAGCGATGTACCAATGGATGAAAACACAACCGTTGCAACTTTTTCAGATGATACAGCTCTCCTGGCAGTTGGTGAATCCGTTGAAGAAGCAACTTCTAAACTACAGCGTACCGTTAATGAAGTAAGCGAATGGACCAAAAAATGGCGGCTCAAATTAAATGAGCAAAAATCGTCTCACATCAACTTCACAAGTAAACGAATAACTGCATTGCCTAAATGCTGAATGAACGAGTGACACCCATAGTTAACACGGCGAAATACTTGGGAATGACTCTTGATACCAAATTAAAATGGAAAGAGCACGTTAAGAAGAAAAACGAAGAACTGAAGATAAAATTTAGAAGATTGTATTGATTGCTTGGTAGGCATTCAGAGCTTTCCATACATAATCAACTTCTAGTGTACAAGCAAGTTCTGAAACCAGTGTGGACGTATGGTTCACAGCTCTGGGGCTGTACGAAGAAGTCTAATATTAAGATCATTCAGACTTTTCAAAACAAAGTACTAAGGGGTATCGTCAATGCCCCCTGGTATATTCGTAATGACGACCTCCATCGGGACCTTAAAATGGAAACAGTGAGCGAAGTGATTAAGCTGCACTCAGCTAACTCGACTTCACGATCACATAAACCCTGAAGCTCTTCACCTCCTGGACAACAGTACCGTCATCCGGCGGCTTGATGAGGCAAAACCCTTGGACCTAGTGATGTCAAGTGATTCGTGAGTCAGTGTAGTGAATTGGTGCTATCCGGAGTATAGCCATTGGGCTACTAACTCCATAAACTGTAAATTATTGTACGAGTGTAAATTAACTTGATTAATTATTATTAATTATGCTAAATTATGCTCAGTTGTTATATTATTGATATTCTTGTAAATAAATATCGATTTGAAAAAAAAATATGCTATCAGTTTTAAGGTGATTGGCTCACATTATTTCAAATGAAAGGAATGTGCGAGGAAAGGCCTTTTCAATCGCTATAGACCCTCATTCCCAACGAAATTGCGCACTATTTTCACTTATGAGGTATTAGGAGGTCAGAATCTCGCAAGAGCTCTCCTGGCCCTCGTTTCCAACGAAATTGCGCAGTATTTTCACTTACGAGGTATTAGGAGGTCAGAATCTCGCAAGAGCTCTTCTGGCCTTCATTTCCAACCAAATTTGGCTGTATTTTCACGTTCGAGGTATTAGGAGGTCATAATCTCGCAAGAGCTCTCCTGGCCTTCATTTCCAACGAAATTTCGCAGTATTTTCGCTTTCAAGGTATTAGGAGGTCATAATCTCGCAAGAGCTCTCCTGGCCTTCATTTCCAACGAAATTTCGCAGTATTTTCGCTTTCGAGGTATTAGGAGGTCATAATCTCGCAAGAGCTCTCCTGGCCTTCATTTCCAACGAAATTTCGCAGTATTTTCGCTTTCGAGGTATTAGGAGGTCATAATCTCGCAAGAGCTCTCCTGGCCTTCATTTCCAACGAAATTTCGCAGTATTTTCGCTTTCGAGGTATTAGGAGGTCATAATCTCGCAAGAGCTCTCCTGGCCTTCATTTCCAACGAAAGCAGTTCATTTCCAACGAAATTTCGCTTTCGAGGTATTAGGAGGTCATAATCTCGCAAGAGCTCTCCTGGCCTTCATTTCCAACGAAATTTCGCAGTATTTTTGCTTTTGAGGTATTAGGAGGTCATAATCTCGCAAGAGCTCTCCTGGCCCTCGTTTCCAACGAAATTGCGCAGTATTTTCGCTTTCGAGGTATTAGGAGGTCATAATCTCGCAAGAGCTCTCCTGGCCTTCATTTCCAACGAAATTTCGCAGTATTTTCGCTTTCGAGGTATTAGGAGGTCATAATCTCGCAAGAGCTCTCCTGGCCCTCGTTTCCAACGAAATTGCGCAGTATTTTCAATTTCAAACACTTATGAGGTCTTAGCGGGCTATAAACTCGTAAGATGTTTATTTATCATAATTTTTATTGGCTCAAGCTTTACTTTCACTCCAAATCAACATTTTACATCAACAGATATTTCTATAAATTCATATTCTTATAAATAGTTCAATAACTTGCGTACTGATAATAACAAAAATAAAAAGGATTAAAGTTAACACTTTATAGGACTTAGGTATTTGAATAGTTCCTCGTAATTCATCTGCTCTGCTGTTATTAGAATTACATCCAGATTGAATGAGATTTTGTAGCTCAAATTGTCCATCAGCGACTGCCGTTCACGAGAATCGGGCATTCCTGTATTATATGTTGCGCAGTGTCTTCTTCTTCACAGTGAATCGCAGCCACTAGTTGCATTTCCGATCCCAAGTCGATGGTGATAGTGATCACAGGGCCTGTGTCCACTTCGTAGACTAGAGTTTCTTGATGAAGTTTTCATTTTCATCTGAGTCCGCGTCAAGCGTCCGCTTCCCTTCCCAGTATTCAGCGCTGGGGTCCAACCTAAATTGCAGATACGTATTGAGTACAGTACATAAAGGTAAAATAAATCATTACATTAGTGGTATAGTTATGGATCAGGACTGGTGATGCGATTGACTCCCACCAGCGTCATATTGTTAGTGAAATTGTTCAAATTTGATGTTACTTCTAATTGATTAAAAATCACTAGGTACTATAAAGTATGGTTAGCTTTGGAGGAGTATTATGTGTACTAACTGGGTAAGTGAGTGGAGCAATTCATTAAGAAAAACACTATTCAGATGAATAAAGAAGCTAATTTCGGGGGAACAGAGCAACGACATCTGGTGTGAAGCGTTGTCATCAGACTTGAAGAAAAAGACCCTAACCACCCCGTACTATTACTGTGTCATTAGAAGATTTCAAGGATTTTCAGTTTGAAGGTGGTTACTACAGATCAGATATGACTTATTGACCCTAAAATATCGGCCTTATGATTCTGGCCGACCGTATCGTCAAATATTTAGTAGTGGCCGACTTGAAAATGCACTCCTGTCACTTTGTAAGCACTAGTGAGTTTTGCAGAGCCACTTTATGTGGCCAAACTTCGTTATCTTGGGGAAGTATTGATGGAGTAGAATGAATATACAGGTTGCAACGAACTTTTTGTTACTTCCAAGATATTTTTCCGTGTTTTTGAGCTTACGGCTTATATGGCCATAACTTTTTAATTTACCGCATTAATTCAAATTTGCTGATACCCTTGGAAAGAGCGTTAAATTTCCTTCCTTCTCAATCCATCATCAACATTTTATAAACGAGCTGAGTAAGCGAAAAATCGAGACAAAGTGAACGTGTTGTCAGTTACATCTTTTAGGTAGAACTTGATGGTACAGTAGAGTCTCGGTCAACCGACCTTCCGAGTTATCTGGCCATGACTATGGTAATGTAATATGGCAATATGCGGCAGGAGGCTGTTGCGGGAAGCAGCACCCGACTCCACGCAGTAGTGTCCAACGCACAAAAGACAATCACGAACTTTTTTACCCAAGCCTAAGTTTTATGTACGTTTCTCGACATTGTTGGTGAGTTCATTAGTATATTTATTAATTGTAATACATATGTGTTTTTCTTTACTACATTTTTGTTTGTACTATTCAAATCTTTTTATTCAGCTGTACAGTATTACATTTATTTGTGCAGTTTTTAATTTGTGAATAAATTTAAATCATTTACAATAACGTTTTTATCATTTTCTGTATTATCCTACCTTCTCACTTATCCGACCTTGCCGCGGCCGGTTTAGCCATTTCGAAAGCCAATGGTTCAAACTTTGATTATCATGGGGCCATCAGATTTTGGATTCCCCCATGGTAATCACAGGGATTGTTACATGGTAATAAAAAATCACACTTTACGGACTCCTGGACTGCCAACGAAATACTTGCTTTCAAAAAATAAAACATGGATACTAACTACAGTTTATGGGGTTGAAAATAAAAGGGTTTGGAAAATTATTGGACTGTGCCTTAGAAGGAAAACGTGATACCATGGTAATCAGGTGAAAGCCATTTTCGCCCACACTTTTCCTCTCTCCAGAGAAAACATCGGTTTAATCAAAAATATTTTACTCTGGAAGCGAATGGAGAAATTGACGTTTGAATGGCTGAAAAACGTGGGTTTAGCGGAGAAATCCTCGTTTTTCACACACAATGGACTGTGACAATCAAAATTAGTTTTAGATCGGAGTTTCAGAATCGTTTTTCGCTGAACCAAATGGTGACCCTCCAGGAGCTCTTCGCTCAACAAAATAGGGGAAGAATCTGAAAATAGGAAATATATTATCTCATTGTTTGAAACTTTAAATTGTTGGTTCAGCCAGGGAAAAGGCTTGAAAACCCCTTATTTCTTGGGCAATGAGAGTCACCATCGAAAAAGTAATCATAAATACCGATACCAAACTAATTTCTATTGAAACAGTAGATTTTGTGTGTTTACCCTAAAACCCCACGGTTTCGCCGTATTCAACCATTCATTTCTCCACTAACTTACAGAGTAAAATATTTTTTGATTAAAGCATTGGAAAGCTGTTAATGTGCAGATTTTTTTCCCCAAAGAGAGGAGTGATCGGGTGTGGGCAAAATTCCTTTTTGAGAATATCATCAAGTTTTACCAAAAAGTTGTAACTGACAAAGTTTCAATTTGTCCTAATTGTTTACTTAATCAGCTCGTTTAACAATTATTGTTGATTATGAAGAATGGAAATCTAACGCTCTTTTCAACGGTATCCGCTGATTTGAACTAATGGAGTTATGGTCATTTTAATGAAGTTAGATCGAAAATACGGAGAAAAAACTTGATAGTGGAAAAAGTCGGATTTTAAGGGAGTTTTGGAATTAAGTTTTAGGTTACAAGTTGTTAAACATTGGTTGCAGAATTGACCCCTGAGGTTTGTATCATTAATTCTGGTACTTCCTGTACACAGTCATAAGAAAAGGTGAGGTAATGTAAACTTTTTAAAATATGTGGGACTCGAGAAATGGATTATAAAAATACAATTTAAAAAGAACGAGGTACTCTCTCTACGAAGGTTGATAAGGCTTACCTGTCCAACAGGTCAAAGGCTTGAGCAGCGTGGTAGAAATGTCCCAGTCGGTAACAATCATTGGCGATCAGCTGAAGTAAACTAAATGACTCCAGAGAAGTCTCCATCTTGAAGCTCACAAGCCAGCTGGGGTTTCCCGTTCATGATGTACGCCCTGGCTAAATGCGAAATATAAACAGGATCGTTGATCATTTCGTTCTGTATCGACAAAAACGCGGCCTCCACCTTTCTGAAGTTTCTCAAAGCCGATTTCGCTTGAGCGTCATTGAAATTGAATTAATCCACGTTGAAGAAATAACTTTTAATCGACGTCAAATACACACGGACGTCTTCAAACTGTTTTTGCAAGAAGTACACGGACGCCATGCACTGTCGTCCTGGGATGGTGTCGCATTCACTCTCGCTGTTGCCCACCAGCAAGAAGTACTGATCAGCGACTTTGAGGTGCTCCCATGAGTTGGTCTCTTGACCGATGGCTACGTTGACGATTCCTTTGAGGATGTATTCGTGAGGGACGGCCGGCTACAGGCCTTTTATCAAGTCGTAGGCCTCGATGTACTCGCCTTGCTTGAAGTGGAAAATAACCAAGTTCAGCCTGGCTTCGGGAATCACGTCAACGAGGGGCGGCAGCACCTGAAATAAAGTTAATGTAGGTCATTGTGTCAAAAATCAATTTAAGGGTACAATTAGTAGGTTTTAGTTATTAAGTATTACACATCAAATGGGTATCCCACACATGGGCACATGACTGTTTATGACCGTGGACAGCTTAATGACAATATATAAATTCATTTAATTATTACTGCTGCCATTAAGTACTATATACAGTAGGTACATGTACGATTTGTTTGTGTGACGACATATTTGTTAATGTTTTAAACGATTCTTGAAATGAAAAGCAATTCGCCATTGATGTATTGCTGCAGAAGCATTTCTTGTTATGAATTTAGAGAGACGAACAGGAAAAAGACATGTAATAAAAATAAGCTGTAATAGTCCACCGAAAAAAATTGAATCGTATTTGTTTAGCTTAAATCGGACACCATATATGCTGAACTTTGATAGTTTTTTAATACAATTTTTGAAAGAAATTTCAGGGATTTAACAAACAGGAAATACGATAATTATTGTAAATCTATTTGTTTTCGAATGAAAGTTAGCCTCTCTGCAAAAGCAAAATTCGTTGTAAAACGTAATATTGGAACAACCGAGAATGATGAATTTCTGCAATTCATTAGTACTCAGGTTTATTCATTAATGCTAGGTGGGTTCTTACCACCTACAAAGGTAAACACATTCGTTTACACCATCTAATTCTACTTTGAATAATGACAACTATATCAAGTCAATTCATACTATCTTAAAGAACCGTTCCTGCCTAACAATTGATACTATAATAAATGAAGTAATAGGAAAGGTCGAACCACCAGCCACGGTTCAATTCTAAAACGAATACAAGAAATTTTCTACAACAGATATTTTTGATTCCTATTAAAATCCGACTGTTTTCGTTTTTTCGTGTCTTCGACGTCGTATAAATACACAAAACTCCCTTGTTTCAGAGTAATCAAAAATTTTATGTTGCTGTTGGAAAGAGCGTTTAATTTCTAATCTATGTAGTGAAAAATCTATGATTTTTAGAACGATTCAAATATGAACAATCTTGGCCGGACTGGCAGGAACGTGAAAATTCCATTAAAAATACACAAAATTGTTAGTTTTTTCTATTAGCCGGAATGAATGTTATTTGATTTTTCTTACATAAGAGAGAGCTCCATAAGATTCAATTTCACTAACAAATTATAGAAAAATTGAAAATTTTCTAGTTTGGATCGACATTCCCACATCTGAATTCTACAAAAAATCATTGATTTTGGGTTATGGGGATAGGATATTCAACTTAAAATAGGGAAGCTACAATTAATTTTTGACAACTCTGAAGCGTACATAGTCGTTATGGTGAAGTAAGATCGAAAACATGAAAAAACCTTTTAGAAGTGAAAAAACGCTGCAAATTCTTTCACCTTGGGTTTGGATTATTCATTTGGCTTGAAATTCAATGATTTGAATTTCAAATCATGAACGCAAGCCTTTGGAATAAT
This sequence comes from Creontiades dilutus, assembly GCA_031894815.1. Classification (NCBI taxonomy): domain Eukaryota; kingdom Metazoa; phylum Arthropoda; class Insecta; order Hemiptera; family Miridae; genus Creontiades; species Creontiades dilutus. The sequence continues at coordinate 2,790,529 of JAVIWC010004007.1, forward strand.
GCAGTGTTTGCAGCGTTTTTTGGAGGTGATACAAAACTTTGAAAGATTATTAAATTAAGTGAGATATGGCTAAAGAATGGGGCGTTTTCGGACCAATATTGCATTTAAATCTGTTCTAATCACCCTTTGAAATGTAAACCATGAAATTTTCAGGGGGGGTTAGAATTTTTTTTTCAATAGCGATTACAATGGTTTATTATTGAATAACAAACCAAAATTTATCATCCCCCGAAAGTGGAACCGAAGTTTCCGCTACTTATAGATTGACTCGATAAAAACGATTTCAACCTTTTATCCTTGAATGCATGTTATGCAGGATGTTAATTGAACATTGAATATAATTGTAGATTTCACTAGTATCAATAGAATCCATTTTATGCGTTCAAGTTCAAAGAAGCCCAGTTCCGAAATCACTTGGATCCTACCTATAAAGTATCCATCGATGCGGGACTTAGATCCATTAAATATCTGGATGGACGCCGTAGATCATTTTCAATTGGAATACGTCACGTTGAATAGACCACATCGAAGGATGAGTTACGTCTCAAACGTAATTGATATCAATAATGTGAAACCGATCCGAGCATTACACAATACCGACGGTATTTTACGACTTGGATCGAACGACTAATTAAATCCGACAAAACCCGCGTCCTTGTCGAAAGTGAATTAAATCTTGGGAACCAATCTGATCGATGCTCTTTGATAAAGCCGATAAAAAACTCCCTCTTTTTGATCGGTCAAGTGGAGACCGTACGCAATGATGATGAAGTAGAAAGGAATATATACATAATTGAACATTATTACGAATTAAACTTAATCGCCTTGCTTTTCTACCCTTCTGTTGGGAATAAGACATCTTCAAAAACAAAGAGAGAAATTCTTGAGGCTGTTGCCACTAATAGGTAGATACACTAAACATTAAACTAGGTTCTAGAATGCACTTCTTCGGGTTTCTTCCTTTTGTACAGCATAGGGGAGGAGACGAAATTTCCACACTAGCAGTTGTACTTTCTAACTAAGGAAAACAGGTAACTTCTAGCCAGTACGCAGAATTACACCGAATCCGACCTGTCGGGTCCGCTGAAAATAAGAATTGCTTGGTTTCAGGAATTGTTGCATGGTCTCTCGGACAAGAAAATTGGACAAACGTCGAACAGAAATCAGAAAACCTGTATGAAACAGCCTGGAGTTGAAATTTACTGTCTCCATCTCACCTTTACCACTCATCTAGTCCAATGGAGCGGAATGCCAGTATTAGGGATGGCCATCGAAACATAAAATATCGATATATCGTTGTTTGATAGTATCGGCGTTAAAATATCGATACCGATATATATATATATATCGTAGGTTAATCATCGATAGTCTCGACCAAAAAATATCGGTAGTTTTAGGAAAACTGACACAAAATAAATAAAAAAGAAGAAAAAAAGAATCAACCGTGAACAAGATACAAACTCAAAAAGAACAACACAACACTTGTTGAAAAACCTCAATGTAACCGCAATCTTCCAATTTTCCTATGGAAACTAAAAACCACTCATTCTTCATCTTCTATTTTTATCGTCTTGGGCCATGACTCTTGGCCGCAGCTAAAACAACTACTTGAAATCATATGGATATTATCCATGGATAGATATCGATATTCCAGCCAGATGAACTCATTTTTGTGGGCATAATATTTTCCAAACTCGCGTATTGTGAAAAAAATGGAACTTACGATCGATATTATTTTATGAGTCAACATAATATGTGATATTATCAGATGTAGCCGATAAATCGGTAAAAAAAAAAAAAATCGGAAAAAATATTGGTCACTAACTATCGATATCCGATACTATCGCCCCTTGCATCACCGATAGAAAAATATCGATATTTCGATACGATCTCCTATCGATGTCCATCCCTAGCCAGTATCCATTGTCAGGTTGTCACACTTCATGTTTGATCCAGTTCCCTGTATGAAGTAACATTCTCTAAAGCAGCAACCTGTCACTTAAACGAAGATTTTAGGTCTTCAGTGAACCTCTGTGCTATGTCAACATCCGCTCTCTGTGTCTTAAAGTCAACTAATTGGAGACTGTTTGGCTCGTCGTTTCTTTCAGCCATTATGGCCTATTCGCCCACCGAACTTAGCCGTTTACAACCTCAAAGGGCACCCTCTGAGGGAGGCAAGAAGGTTTCGTAGGAAATACCAACAACTGATTAAAACTGTAAAACGCCGGGTGATTTTCTATGTTTGTACAGTGAGTCTTGAACCAGTTCAGAATCGAACTAGATTCCTTCCAGGACCGATGGGGAAGAGGTGAGAACCGTTCAATTACTCCTCGCAGTCCATACTCCTATAGAAATAATTTGGGCCTGTTAATCTCAACAGTCGCAACCTTCACCCTCTGCAATGAGATAAATCGATGATTTAATGGTGAAGCGGCTGACATTTTTTGGCACCATTCGACAGTTCAACTAGTTCTGACGGACACTTCGGCAAGCGAGAAAACTATGCAGAATTTAGGAAGTGCCAAGTATTAGCAGCTTCTCTATTTTATAGAGGGTGCAAATTGTTTAACTGCTCTCTTGTAAAATGTCCAAGTGTCACATAATCGCTTTACCACCAAGTCGACGCACAGTGAACCGATCGCTAATCTGGGATCTCAAAAGTCCACAATTGATCTGAAAGTGGTGTTATAGGTCTTAGAATGAATGAAGAGAATAGAATTTTGAACAATTCCTTCAGGAAATATTATTAACCTAAGATAATAATGATTCTTGTTGTGTTTTCACGGCCTGGCCTGACAATTCTTTTTATCGATATGCGAAGTGGGGAGCTGTTTTCCTCGAAATCTTCTCTACCAAAAACCCGCAGGAGATTATTATTTTATCTCCTGAAAAATGAACATCGGTAAATTTTAGCTATTGAGTTTACATTTTGGAAACAATAATGCGTATATCTTCATTGCGATCGTTTCGTTTGACGTCACCATTAGATGAACCGTAGGGGGCGGAGCATAACTAGTTTATTGCACAGATGAGGGTACCAAAAGTTCCGAAAAAGAACTCAAACTGTCAGAACTAGTTCAAGATAGTAGCAGACTCGCTCTCTGAACAGTGAACTAAAAATCCCGAACTCTTTTCGTCACTACGCATACAGTCAAAAAGGGTTTGAACAGTTCAGAACCGTTCCGGACTTACACATAGAAACAGATTGTTAAAAGTGAATTAAACCTCGGGGACCAATCAGATCGATGCTCTTTGATACAGCCAAAAACTCCCCTTTCCCCATCGGGCGAGTGGAGGAGGTCGTACGGTATGTTTTTTACTGTAGTAACGAACCTATTACAAATTTTATAGTATCAATTCCACGAAAAAGAATGAATTGAAGTGGGGGGAGATTTCGCTTTCGGTTTGGGGAGGGGCCAAACGGGTTTTTATTATTCATCGTATGATAACCTTATAAATGAAACACGGTCTGCGGAACGGTGCAGCCCGATGGAACTAGGCGCCTGGAAACCCCTTGTATAACAAAAGACCCTTTTTGCACGGGGCATTTGTTATTCAATTGCGAAACGCCCGCTCCGGCGAGTTGGCCTAATTTAATTACGTGAATTCGGCGGAATGTAGGGGAAAGGTGATGGGAGAGGGGGAAACTCCCCGCGAATTTTCAAGGGGTTTTTGATACCGAGGGTTTTCCGGTACCAACTTTCAAACACCTATGGGCTTCCGCGGGAGTTACCGCTAATAAAACAACTGTAGTCCGTTCCGCCCGATCCCGAATAAACTTTCATCCGGGGTTCGTGTTTATGAAATAAGTGGGGATTCGCTCTGAGCTACGAGAATTTGAGGGAACATTGCGTTGCGAAGTTCAAAAGTTATGTTTTCGCCGAGACTATACAGATGTACAAGCTTTTTGGTGTTTAGCTGTGGATGTTTAATTACATAACACTCCAGCCATGCCAGAGCACGCTACATGTTAAGTCGGTCCTCCACCCATGATCAACGCCAGGAGCACTGACTACCATTATCGCTGATCACATCACACTGATAATTTCAACGACACCAGAATTTTTAGAATAAAAAAAATACGACTTCATCGAAATCTATTCTGAAGCATTCTGAAATGATTCTTTGAATTTAACGCTTTTTATATGTAAATACACACAGACTGTCTACTAAGTTATGGATAAGCCCTTCTAAAATGGTTATTTATGGTCTAAAATTCGTTTTTTTTTTTAAATCGAATTTGCTTCTTTTTTCCAAAAGTCCAAAAGTGTGCGCATGGTACAAGTGGGCAAACTTTTGAATCTGGATGCTTTTTTCAAGGATCTAAGATGACCACAATAAGCACGCGCGCAATTGGCGAACCTTTTTTTCATGCAGGAACCCAGTTTTTTATTCCAAATTACGATTCTACGCTCGATTTTTTGAAAACTTGACACCTCATTTGATTTTTTCGGAGAGCGCACACAGTTGCAAAGTCATCGAAATTATTAGGAAACCCAAATTGTGGCACTTCAATTTCTAAGGTTTGTCAACGATGATTCACGTGGTACTATCCGATTTTTCATTTGACTAAATTTCAACGCTTTTACACCTAAATCAGCGTTAAAAACAATTAAAATTTATGTGCCACAATTTTTGTTTGCTCAATTTTGTTGACTTGATAACTTAGCGCGCCTACTGAATGGAATGCGTGGTCCCGAAAAATCGAGGGAGGGATCGAATTTCCATAAAATCGAGTGTATAATACGAATTTGAATAAAATTTGTAGGTTCCCACATAGAAAAACAAAGTGCTTAATGCGGTAGATTCAATTGTTTTCGCAAAAAATGTGCAGAATTAAAAAATATATCATTGGTATAAGTAACCGTTTTAAAGTTTTACAGTTGTTGCATCCGATGTATGTAATGATTGTATCATTCCAGACCATAACTCTACATGGGATTGATATAAAAACGTAGTTCTTTAGCTATATCATCAACAAAAACTATAAGATCAGAAAATTTTAAAAACCCCAAATTTATTTTTTCGCCTGAATATTACTTGGCAATAATTAATATGACTATATTTAAATATGATTAGAGTCGTCTAGGATGTGACTCCATATCAAATATCAGCTTAGTGAATTTTGTCCACACTGTACCTACTTACGCGGGAGTAACTCTTCACCCTTATCTCTTATGACCAATGGATTTCCATCACTTATACTGTAGCAGACTGCAGATTAGTAGCAGAGTCGTTGAGAGTTTGTTCAGACAACAGTTTGTTGAACAAATAGGGAATCTAGATATGGTTCGAGAAGGACGGGGGATGACCGATCTCTATCTCTTATCACTACGGCATTTTAACAATTTCCTATCACCTTTTCTCAGTGTCGTCGAATCATTTCTTATTTGTTTAGATATCGAGAGAAGGTGAATATGCACGTCTAGGAGATAGTTAGTTGGTTGGATTCCATGCTGTGGATCACAATGTCAACAAATTACAACAAATCCGAAGAAACCTTGATGTTGAATATTTCGGAGTTTAGAGATATAATCACGGAACCAGAAATTTGTATCTTGAGTATTTTATTTCGTCTTGTCCGATCGTGTCTAAAGTGTGTACTTGTGTCCATATACGTCCAGGGACGTATAGAAGAGATAAAGATCTAGTCCGAACCGTTCCGATGTAATTTGCTGATAATTTACCTTCAAAAACTTCTAATCCATGTTCTAATCGTTAATAAATCACCGAATCGGTCATTTTGACGATTTGTACTCTAGAATCCGTCTGAAAAGCTTCGATCGGACGGAAACGACCACTTGTGTTGTACAGAGGGGCAGTTGAGTGTGAAAAGTAAACATCAGCCGGCTGCATTCTGGGCAAATAGCTGCTCCCCAACCCCCGAATTCAAAGGCCGAAGAGGTTGGGGTGCATGAGGAATCGAGGTTTTCCGAGGGATACTGGACACATGTCGAGGTCGAGACAGATTATTTCGCCTGATATAATCGATCCGCGGTGCCACTCGACGAGCAAACAACGCAGTCTGGGAGGGCCGCGAGGGTGTCAGGGGAGAAATCATTACGATTTGTCAAGTGGCCCTTCTATCAGGGAGAGTGGAGCCAATATTTCTGAGAGCCTCGTGTCGCCGAGCACCTGAGCATACATGCCAACAATATTTATGGTTTACCAGAGTAGTTGGGAGCTCTCAAATGACACATTCGAGTGAGACTTCCCTAATGGGAAACTGAATCACTTCGTGAGTTAGTTTGTTCTTGTATTCTTCCGGCTTTACTGTTAATTCGTTCCCACCTTAATATCTCAAGAATGTAATGGAATGGTACAGTTGCCCCTTCAAAGGATGAGTCGATAGTGACTGCAACACCCAAAGAACATCCTTGAAGCTATTAGTCTTCGGGTTAATGCTCAGGGGTAGCTGTTTCATGAACTGCTAATAAACTACCTTCCGCTGAGTTGTAAGCTCGATACACTGGATCTAGCCCAATATTCTGGATTTTTCACCAACACGTTTAGGTTAGACCGGATTCGCAGGTTGTTATGGTAACGGTTGGCCAAACAACTCTTGCCACAATGCGGGTGGCAATTCTGGAGAGGCGGAAATGCCCGAATGTTTCCCTCTTGGCGGAAACGGAGAGAGAGTTGACATCACACGTTCACCTAGGAGGGACCAATTACGGAGAAAATCAGGGTGAGACCCCCTAGAGAGAACGACTCAACGTGCACTCATAATTTTGCAATGAAGACTTATATTTTTACGTTTCCTTGTAACTGCTTGGTATGAGTATATACCTGAAGCTTCAAAAGCGTAATCTGTTTGTTGCAGGCTGATCGCCTCCTCCTTGGAACATCATTCCATTAACTCATGGTCATATTTAACGTTCTATAATCCTCGACATTCTTGCTGATTCCAGAGTGCGGCAGGAGAGGAACGGCGGAGCCTGGTGCCCCAAGAACCAGATCACGACGGAGCCTAAGGACTGGCTCGAGATCGACCTCCACAGCGTCCACGTGATCACGGCGACGGAAACCCAGGGGAGGTTCGGCAACGGACAGGGGCAAGAGTTCGCCGAAGCCTACATCCTGGAGTATTGGCGAGCCAGGCTGGGCAAATGGGTCCGCTATAGAGACCTCAAAGGCAATGAGGTAAGACAATCATTTGTTAGCCGTTTATTTAGCATCCATCTTGAAAGGGTTACTTGCATATATGAGGGACATACGAAAAGAACTCACTAATTCCTAATCACCAATTCCATTAAAAATAACGTGAGATGGATTTCTTGACTGCATGATGATAAGAGAAATGTTTTGGATTGCTTGAGGTTCTCGATTGATAGAAGACGTGAAAGCCAACGTTTTGCTTAATTTGTTAAGCATCTTCCATGGATCCATATTGGTTGTGAATTCGATGAAAACGTGTTTCTCACTGGTGAGATGTTGGAGTTGTGACATTACTCGATGTTGCTAATGAAGTGTGATGAATTTCTTGACAGCTTGCCAACAGGGATATTGGGAATTTCTCATGGATCTATGGCCCTGAGGATACTTAATAAATTAAGCGAAACCTATCAATTGAATAAACTTCAAGAAATCCCAAACATTACCCTCATAATCATATAGTCAAGAAATGCATCTTACTTATAATCAACATCTACAAACTGTTGCAACAAACTCTAACATCTCACCAATGTGAACTTTTTTTTCATCGAATTTACAACCAATATGAATGCCTCATGTAAGCCGAAAATGAGTTATTATAGGCTCTAGTAGGGCTTAGGAGTTGAGGCGGAATGTATCACGAATGTCAAAGTTATTTCAATTAGGGTATCAAACTACCAGTAGCATTTTTCTCAATTTTCTCGGCTCAAAAATATTATATTCATTGACACAAATATCGAAGGATCCTAATAATCCAGTCATCACGAACAACCGCGTTTTCTTTTATATCTGCCCGTTATAATCCTTCGTTCTTTTTAATTAATTCAATTAACCCAGCTGATGAAACATTTCGGAACGAACACTAAAGCCCCGCCAGTGATTTTTCATTACAATCTCCTGAAGTACTGACCTCTCCCCAGACGCTTTAATGACTTCCCAGTCGTTTGTTCAACCCCGATCATTATGTACGAATCGATTGATTAAATTCATCTGCATTTTCATCGAATCGACTTTCTTCCAATAACTTGAATAGCCCGTAGAGTCGCCTTTTGAAACCTCGCTTTCACTACTTCGTTAAATGTTAATTGAAAAAACTTGAATCGTATTAGATTTTACGATGCTCTTCATTGTTACCGACTGATTCTGTCATTGTCAAGCTTATCGAACGTTACTTGTACCCCAAGAATAAGTACAGGCACTAAGAATTCGTTGTAAAGTGATGGCTACAAAGGCGTCTACAGCATTTTCTGAATGTGTCGGTTTCAATTGATTCTTAACCTCTTCCTTTGTAGATTGTCCCTTTTGATTGACAATGGGTTGTAAAACTTTTACAGCTTTAACCGTGTTATGAGGTATCACGTTTCGTCGTTCAGTCTTTAGTTCGGCACTTATTTGAACGAGTTCTACAACGACTCACCTAAGTTGAAGATTTAGTCTTCATGGAGGTATTTATCCCATGAAGACAGCGAATTGTACTCCAACCCGATCAAATCTTTACCAGAAGGACGTGACTCACTTCTAAGTAGATGATAAGAATAAGATGATAAGAGTAGTAACAACTGCTGATATTTTCCAATCGTCATTATTCGTTGGTGCAACGTGAATTTGGTATATTAATCACCCGTCAGTCGACGGGGTCAATTTTGAAGATGATGCCATGGACTGAGCAGGATCAGTTCACAGTGATACCGATTATTTTGTTGATTGACGAATGATTTATAATCCTGGATCATCCACAAGTTTGACATGAGCAGGAAATCCAGCTGCTTTCAGCTATATTGCCAGGAACGCTCATTTTCAAATACAGGCAACTTAGTAGCAAACCGATCGATGAAAGCTATTACTAAGTTCCTCCGCCACAGAGGCGTAGATCCTGTGTTGTGGAGCTTTCCAGTGATACTTTTGGGTTTATCATCATCCGCAATGGAAGAATAAAACCAATAAGGAATGATCAAATCAGAATCAAAGCTCTGCACTGTTTTGAGTTAAACACTGGTTCGCATAATCAAAAGTCGGTTTTACTAATCGATTTCCTATATAACTTTGCATATACACTTGAAATTATATTGATTTGTACTATGCTGAAGTTGTTGTTAATCATACATTCATGGGGACTGTAGGGATTTAAAGGATAGTCATCTACGGTCATAACGGAGGGGAAATCAACATCCCACAGTTTTAGTTCAATCCATCAGTGTTGATTGGAATCGTAAGCGTGATAAGTCCCAAATAAAGACGAATTAGTTAAGAACCGATCGATGGAAGCCGGTCGTGTACGAAGCGCCGTCGCCAAGGAAGTGAAGTGGTCTTAAGACAGAGGACCTTCACTTGTTCCCCGAGCCTCGTAAGCTCCCCGCTGGCAATCTCAACTAATCGACCACATTAATCCCGAAAACCCTCCGACGCTCTCGAATTCCCCTCCCTCCTCCCATTCGAATTGAAACTTGAAAGAAACAAAGTTGCTCCGATTCACAACAAAGAGGGAAGCCGTAGATGGAGCCTTGATGCAGTCTCTGAAAGGAAAATATCTCCCCGTCGAAGCTAACCCTCACCCCTGTGCTCCGAATGCAGTGCTTCCACTCAGTTCCTCCATCTCTCCCGGAGGGTGGAGGGTTGAAAGCAATAAAAGACCAATCGGTTGAGAGGTTTGTAATGGCCCAATCAATATGTTTGGCGAATACCAACAGGTATATAAGAATCCGTGCTGATGCTTCTAAAATACTTCCAACGCCACGAATCACGAAAAACATTTATCGAATCTAGATACTTTTCAGTTAACATCACAATAAAAAGTCGTTAACTTGATGAAAACGTGGTTGTTGTTCCCAAATTCGCTAGGCTTTCAATAATTCTGAATCAAGTCCGATCATGTTTCGCTAGTTGGCTTGGAATATGACATCACTTTCACCCTAGAGAGCTATAATTACGGCAGTACAGTTGATCTGGGGTTGTTTAGATCCATCAACCTTCGTGAATCCCCATTTCATCTACAAGAATAATGCATATTTGCCGCAATTTGAAGAAGTTGAGATGTTTTCTGATTCTTGTGGGTGTCTGCCGGATTAAATTGCCATTTCAACACAATTTTAGTACTTCACGTTTTTGTTTTCGGGTATACGGGAAACTCCTTTCTGAAACGTCGAAAGGTTTCCGTTTCGTTAAACTGCTTTTCGGAACTCAAAGAGTCAGCTTTGCCCGTTTCGGAACATTTTCCATCAAGGGGGCCCGATGGACTTCCGATGTGGAACGTGAGGTTCAAGCAATTTCCCATTGAAAGAGAGAATATCGCACTAGACCTTATCTGTCCTTTTGGAATGTGTCGTTAGTAATTCTAAAGTTTTAGTTTTAATAAGGCACATTTTTCTGATCAATCAGAGAACTTATCTAACAATTTGCATTGTTCACGTACTATGTATGTATGAAAGATCCAGGGATAAATCCTAATTTTGAATACCTGGCCACCACTATTTCATCCATTCTCTCCTTTCACTCAATTCCTTAATTCATGTCAAACTAACGTTACAACATTAAATAAGAACTTACACAAATATTTTTCTCCCTCTTTTCAGTTTTAACGAAACATCCCAAGAATCGATTTACGTTTCTATGAAAGGATACACAAGAATTGCATTTCCCTTCTATTTTTAAATTCTTAAACTATGTATTTAAAGATGCTTATACCGATTTAATAGTAGTTTTGTTCATTTGATTCTACATTTCACCGATTTTTCAGGTAAATCAAAAGATGAAGCTTTTAAAGAAAAGGTTTTGGAAGAACAGTTTTCATCCGTTAGTAGGCGAAGTAATTATATTTCTTCGGGAATCCTGAAAACGTCAAATACCCTTTGAATTGGAAAAATGAAGACATTTATTATGAAAGTATAGGTAGATCTCCTTTTTTGATCCTATCCTTACCAAAAAAATGCATATTGTATCCTTCCCTTCTCCAGTTGAAAACGTATCTTGTAAACTTCACCGATGAAATTCATTGATAACATTTATATTTAATATAAACTTGAATATATCCTGTCAACAAGAAACAAATCGTCTTCGTATTTGCTTTTCTCCATGGCCTAGAGTTAAGAAAATGGATATGTTGCTCTTTGCAAGAGAATACCGACACTGGGTCACTACGAGAGTCACGTTACCGTAACTAAAAGGGTTCTCTTTCTCTCGGGCTTACGAAAACTTCACGAGAAATCCACGAGAAAAGGTTAGCTCTTTTACCGTGCTCGCTCCCGGTGCTAGTTTTCGCGTTTACGAGAAATACGAATACGCGGAGTGCAAGAACACTCTTTGATGTCATCCTACGCGAAGGGGTTAGCATCTTTGCTTGCTTGATCTAGACGCTGCTTTATCCGAAGAAGGGAAATAGTTTTAAGGAAAGAACAAAAATACTGTAGAAGGTATAATCGACTCGTATTCAAAATCAAATCACGGAAGAACTGCAAGAAGTCTGTTACGTTCTTTAAGGCGTTCAATTCCTGTCTCACCTTCTCCTTACATTACTATTCTATAAGGGAAAGGATAACCCGGCCGGTAATTTACATCGCCTCCTGTTGCTCAGATAAGGAAAAGGGCCCCGGCCCGGAGGTTTACCCCGAGCAAATATTTCAAATCCTCCCCTGCGAAGGTATTCCCTTTAATTAGTATGAAAACGCTCTCATCCCGTTGCCACATCCAATCGCGAAAAGATGAATGAGTGAGATTAGCGACCGAACCCTGAGCGAAAAACTTCTTTTCCCATCGTCTCGAGAATTGAACCCCCTGATTATCTCATTCCGCTTCTAAATGCGTTAATTAGGCCGAGATCTCCCATAAATGAATTCAAACTTAATTGAAAGAAACTCCCGAACAACCCATAATGTGATTAACTTTTCAAGTTGTTTTTTCGGAGGGGGGTAAAATCCACTCTGACTCCTCCTCATGACTCCTTTGGAGATCCCTTGAAAAGATGCGAAATACGTCTCTAAAGAATATCGGCCGAGGGCAGCAAACAAAACCGTTGTTCCGTACAGTTTGTAAAATAAGATTTTTCCTCGTATTTCCCTCCCTTTTAACGAAAGCTAGTTTTTGTTTGAAATTAATGGAGTCGCCTGTTCCAGCAAAAGCATTAGATGAATAGAAAATGTTTTACGATTTTCGGGGGTTAAAAGCAGAAGGGGGAACTTTTCGAAGAAGCCAGACGTTGTTCGTATTATCACTTCATTAAAAAGATTGGGAAATTGAATTAAACCCAGAATGATATAATACTTCGGAGTTGGAGTTTTCTACTCGGACGGATTACAGAAGGGAACTTTGGTGCGATTTCTTTCCTCGCTTCTGTAATAATCGTACGAAAGTTATTAAGTTAGAATGAGACTCAGACAGAATGTTATGGTGCTTCTTATATAAACACGATGGTTCCAGTTTGAACATGTAAAACCGCGTTCGCCATAAGGGGGTGAAAAGGAGTTGATTCAGTGCCGAGAATTATCCCTCAAAAAATATCGGTAAAGTGGGTGTTATTTCATTAAATTTGATAGAATGAAATAATCCAAGATCGGTAGGTACTTGCTTTTGTATTTTAAGTGTCAAAGTGAACGATACATACAAATCCGGAAAACTCAATAATGTCTTTACCTAACAATCATCTAACATTTGCTGTTCAACACCTTTAGTGTACTGAGGATGATGTAAAAACCGAAACCGGTGTACAAGTGTTTTGACTGTTTTTTGTGGAAGAAGGCTATTTCATCAATCTTGTATTTTTTGTTCGAAGAGGACAAGTAGGCGGAGCTGGGAGCCTTGTCTCTTAATCCATTGTTCAAATGCTAGCGTTACATAACTGTAGGGATTTGTGAACGTGTTTACACGGAGGTCAGTGATCTGTTTATTTTCAGTAATTCAATCCTTCTAGTAATGTATAGATTAGAGGGACAAATACAGCGGAATCTGAAACAATACTAGGACTCTGCGTTTACAATATCATGGATGATGTTAAAATGTGTAAAACCTACATTTGAAATAAATGGATAAATACCCCATTGTCGAGTTCTATAACCCCACACCTTCGAAGATCGTTGTTCCAGAAAGCGCATTGAATGCTACGAATTGTGAGAAATCATGGAAATTGGTATACAGCAGTAACCTATTCACGAACACCTGTTTTTCGTTGTTTAAATGTCAACGTTTTTGCTCTAACGATATTCTCCCTTCGTGCGAAAATTAATAACATGCAAGGTGGAAAAATACGAAATTTCTATTATGACTACTTGTCAAGAGGCTCATGGACCACATTTACTTTATAATATTTCGTTAAGTGTGTTTCAAATTTCTTACAGAGGTTGCTTCTTTTGTAGGTAATTCTTTTTATAGTTTCCGGATATGGCGAATTACACATAATAATTTCAAATCTGATCTTAATGTGTTATGTTATGAAAGTTTTATCTCGATCTTTCTGTATTGTTATACCATTCATCCATCGTAATTCGTCAAAATGGTAGCAGGAGTTGGTGAAGAAAGAGAATAATAGGAAAGTTGTTCGAGTTCAGGCTGCGATGTTTTGCGAAATCGCGGTAGTGACTAACGGATATTTTTTGTTGAAAGCTCTTAGAAGATGAACTTTCTGCTTGAATAGGAACGATATAATGGCCGGAATCACGTTTTCCCCTCCAATTTACATTATAAAGCTCGATTCTCCCCTACTGATATTCCGAAATCGCTGTGAATGAGTCAAAACACATGTTCTGACCCCATATCACTAGAACGGTGTGACAACAATCGGCCCGTTTCCAATATATGGCGACTAGCGGGTGACGATAATTTGTCAAAAGCCGTAATGATATAGAGGGGATTGTTCCCGGAGGGTCGAATCCGGAATGGGACAGTTAAAAGAGACAATGAGAGTTTTCGAGGGGTTTCACAACAGCTGCCACTCCTGCTTGTATGTCTGTCTGTCTAATTTCATCAGTTCAAATGGCTCTTGGGGTGAGTAAAGAGGATTTCCACTCACCCTGTTTCCAATGATTTTATTAGCAAAGTTTCTCGTCACCGAGAGCTTCTCCAGTACCTGCTCTCTGCTTTCGCTACTCTGCACGCCAAGTGGTGAATAAAGTATTGATCTGTTACCTCAAAGGAAAGGCAAGGGTTGTGTTCAAATCGCATGTTGATATCTATGATAATCGAGGGTATTCAATAATGTAAGGAAAGGGAAGGGTAAAAATATGGATTTGCCATTAACCGCAGGCGTAATGGAATTCTGATGTGATGTATTCATTTGTCCTAGGAGTAGTCACGAAGATCATTAAACAGTTATAGCAAAATAGTTTTTGCAAAAGGGTACCGAGCTAGCAAATAACTCCAAGTTAAGTTAATGAGTTGTTGATCATGTACTTTCTTTGCAACACAAATCAGCAGAGGGGCAACTAACTCAATTGTAGACGATACATGATATTAATATATCGAGAGTCCTGCAGGAACCCAGAGACAGGCGAACCACCAGTTGTCTCAGCTAATTCGAATGGAGGGATTTAATGTGCTTCTCAAGACCTCATTTTGTGGGTTTTTGGGAAACTACCTCTCATTTGATTTTACGCAGTTTACCTTGACATTACTATTGAACTTCGGAAAGTTTTTAGCGATTGCACGACTGAAACAGAAGATGACCGAAAATGCAAACAAGTTCAACAAATCGTCACCTACTGTACCGGGTACCTGTAACCGTTCAAAAAAAGGCTGCACAAAGTGACTTTAGCTGGTCTCCAGCCTATTTCAACCAAACCTACAATTTGTCACTGTTACTGCTTGACGTTCCAGGATTGCCTGCTATCAGTTAGTTTTGAAGACTCCACAGTTGGCTTTGGCAGTAACGAATCTTCTATTGCTGTTGTAACATCTTCAGGAATGAACGTAATAACAACAAACAGAACAATCAACTTTCATTGACATGTGGACTTGAGAACGGTCGCCGATTTGGCTTCTTGTTGGATACAGAACCAGATTAGATTTCGCGAATACCTCCATTCGCCCCGGGCATCGAAAGAGGGAAAGTCACGGGGAAAATTACGTAGTTTCGTTGAAAGGGTTTTGTCGGACCGTCGGAAAAGGACCCGCCCGTGCGAGGGGGTCACGGAATCTGCTGGCGGCTCACGTCCCCCCGGCGCGGACAAGGGCACGCAGGGCACGTACACGTTGCCGCCTCCCAGTTGCCTCCAAATAACTCGAGAGACCTTCTATCGCGACGCCCCACAGAGGATCTGAACGCGGGTCCGAGGAGAAGTGAATTTCACCAAACCCCCTCTTGTGTTCCGTTTTCCTAACGCAATTTCAGGCGAATGTCCCTGAATAATTAATAGTCGCTGGAACTCGCGTTGCACCGTCGTTCTGGTGGGAGGTAATCCAGATTTTGTTGGATTCGCGGTATACCTCTAGAAACATGGGTAGGTGATATGATGTTTTAGTTGCCCCTTCCAAGGGTTGGAGCGAGTAATCGCAACAGTCAGAGGATTACCAACAAATAGAAGATGCCAGGCTATCTTTGGATGCGGCGGTTTTAAGAATCGGGAATGAGGAACTATCCATATCCATAATACACTCCTAGACAACTCCTGAGTATTAAAAGCAATGATGCTGAGATTCAATTGTAATCCCCTCCGAGAGGAGCTGACAATTTTCCAGTGCCCCCTATCATTGAAAAAACGGAGATAAGAAGAAGTTCTCTAAAAACTAATCAATTATAGAGCAATACGTTTGGAAGAACGATAGAAACATATATTTATTTGACCAAAACTTTGTGTCACTCTCAAAGTACTTTTTAAGAAACGAGATCAGTGCAATGCCTACTGCCATCCTGGCTTTCAGGTTCTCACTCGTTTCAAACTACGAAAGTTCTTCACTACTGCTGACGTTGTAATATTGACAAGAGGATGTACGACCCACTGATCAATTTCGAGAAGTAAGAGAATCTAATAGGCGAACTTAACACAGCAGCTGAAACATACCAATGAAAATGGAACGAGGAGAACGTCAAGTTACACAAACAGCACGGAACAAGTCCAACAGTAGACTGAATGATTGGAATGATACAGAAGATGGAACTATTATTCTCATAAGCCTGCTCTTACGCAGAGTTTATGTAAACAATACAAATACTTTGAACCACTGCTCTAGAACAATATGGTCTGCAAACTACCGGCAACATATTAGGGTCATCGAGTAAGTTCAACCGGACTGCCTGAAAACGATCCACTTCTAAATCCAATCCATCTGACTGGAATAGTAACGACTCATGAATTTATCTTAAGTACCTCATTGGAAATTGTACGAATCGTTTGGCTAGGAACCCTTTAACAGAGAGAAATAAGGTAAATCTACGTAGGTATCTACTCCTCAAGTTAACACCAGATCCCTCCGTAATGACGATTTGCTTTTTTTTCGGTATAGGACCAAATTGACGAAAGTAATGATTTATCAGGTTTACCCTGCGAACTATTGTAGAATCGAACGTTTGTTTCCGTGTTAGTGTTTCTGAAGCGGTGATTGAGGAAATCTAGAATTCGATTTCGAAGAAGATGTTCTCGGCCTGTATTCCGCTACTGTGCTGTAGCATTCTGCTATTGATGACTAATTTGATGTAAGGACTCCAATCACTTGTCCACTTTGGCAGAGAGCGAAGAATTTTAGCTGTAGAATCCAACACAACAAGGGTTGAGAATTGTGTACGTTGACGCTTGCATTATATGCAGTTTTTGCACGTTTCCAAAATTTTATGGCAGCTGTAAACCATGTACCTAATCAGGTTTTGTGCATCCAACCCCCTCCCGCGGTGTTTCGAGGTAAGCGCTCTTGTAATCCTTCATTTGCCTTCTCGGTTGATGACATTAATAAGCCCTAACGAGATTTTAAGTAGCGTAATCGCGTTTGCGGTGTAGTTCAGTTCGTGGAGAGGGAGGGATATCGTTCAGACCGCGAAACGATGGAAGATACGGAGAGAGGGAGAGATAAGGACGAGGGGAATACGAGAGAACGA
Source organism: Creontiades dilutus (assembly GCA_031894815.1). Lineage (NCBI taxonomy): Eukaryota > Metazoa > Arthropoda > Insecta > Hemiptera > Miridae > Creontiades > Creontiades dilutus. The sequence goes on from JAVIWC010004007.1 coordinate 2,807,693, forward strand.
GAGAGATAGAGAGGGAGGCAGTAGAGGGGCATTTTAATAACCGCCTTGATGAGATGGCGGGATCTCATTAGCGACTTGTTCCTCTGAGCTTTGTCTCTAATTGAAACAAGAGACGGAGTCAAATCTCCCGTTTACCCTCTTCACAGACGTTGTCTGCTCCACCGCACTGTAGCGGTTGTTCCATTGAGCTCCCCACCTCCTTGCCCTGTGCTCGCCGGCTCGTTCACGTGGTTCGAAGAGGTCAAAAACACGTTTTCTTAACCAGGACAACATAAACAAAGAGTGCAGCTGTGTTAGTTTGCTACAACGGGGTTGCACTTTGTTATTAAGTGTATTAAAAACAGTACAGTTGAAGTGTGAGGGTTGGTTTTCATATGATAAAGTGAGCTCATAGATTGTAAGTTTTTAGTTATTAATAAAAGAACCATCAATGCGTTATTTGATCAATTTTGGAAAAAGAATATCATGGAATGTAAGCAATTTGCCTAACCGGTTTGAAATTCGGTAGGTTTATGTTTTTCCAATGTCTGCTTTCAAAAGTTTTGTAGGCCTTTTGTATATAGACGCTATCTTCTCACAAATAGGATAAACTGTCACATTCGGTTTTAAGAGGGATGCTATTTCTTCCCAACTCATAAATTACGTATATATAGGGTTTTAAGCATTGTACTTTTTGTCGTCATTACAATAATGCCTCAGCTAACTTTTTGCTGTGGCTGTGTTGGAGTTAGTGAATTGAGGATAATTCATATTTATTCCTAGAAACCAAACATAAGGATTTCCGCATATTTCATGCACTACTTTTTACTTATATCCTAATATCTATCTTTTAATATGTTGACGTCCACAAAACTGATACCTATTGTTCAGCGACAAACAAGTTGACAAAGAAATACACTGCACACAACAACGTGTCTGTGGAATGTGAATAACAGGAGGTTAGAGTTGCGATTATGGCGGTCTGCTAAGTTTCAGGGCTGCCAACTGTTATCCAGTGTCGCCTTTATGAGCGGTTGTCCCCCTGTTTTGCCAATGTTTCATGGTATCCGATAGAAACTAAAAACCATGTGGAAGTTGCTCTCATTCTTAACTCCATTTTCACGAAAATTGGACTCTCCCTTTTTATCATGTAGTAAGCGTTGTTTTCAGCTCCCATTTTGTTTAAAACGATAGAAAATCCGATCCGTCCATCAAAATTAACCTTGTTCAGAAGCACTCGAATCCTCCCTGAAAATTAAATATTAAATGTTCAGGGTTGTTTTCCTATTGTTGGGAGCGTTATCTCGACGTGACCCATTTAACAAGGGCCGCTTTTCCGGCACAATATCGAAACGAGGACCCCCGCTCAAAAGAAAGAGAAACGAAGTCGACTTTATTACTTTTTGTTCCGAACCAATGAACATCGTTAGGGCCAACCTTTGGCCCTAAGTTCATTTTTACTTTGAGAGACGTTGGAAGGGGGAGTCTGGTAGAAAAGAGAGGCCTACGTCATTTTTCCGAGCCGGTTGACAGATGTGGGATCTGCGGACTCCAAGAGAGGGGGTAACTATAAATAAGCTGATAAAGAGGAGGTTTTTTTCGCTCTTGGCCTGTGATAAAAAGGGAGCCGCCATGACAAATTACTCCCATTACCGGTAGATCACATATTAAATCATTCTGAGTAACTGAAGTCGTCCTATCGAGATTTTTTTTTTTTCGAGTGTTGCGATGGGGAAGGATGTCTCCAGTGTAAACTTTCCACCTCATCTTTCATTCTCGGGGACCTCTGGGACTTTCTTTGTCTTTGCCGAACAAGGAATTCGGGAATCGGCGGGACCCGGGTAATTTATTTACGAAAACAAAGTTGTATATTTCGTGAAACGGTTTTCGTTATCTCGTGGAAGCGACTTTTTTATCGCCTCCCACGCGGGTTGCCATCATGTTATCGACGACTCAATCCATCCCGACTAAAACACTGGTTGGAAAAGCACAGATATATGCTCAATATCTGGCTGTGAAATATAATCCACCGTTTTGATGGAAATCAAAATAGTTGTCTTACGAACTTAGTTTTATAGAATGTAACCAATCACTAACACTCATTGTGTAATATCCGAATTAGTGTACTATTTATTAAACCATAGTCTGTTTTTACCTAAAGACCACGCCTCGATTTCAAACACATTCGGGGATAGGTATGTAATTTATCTAGTGCACATATGACTCCTTTCTGGTTTCCATTTTGTAGTGTATCTATGGTGATTTCTGCCATCCGCCATTCAACATGACCGAGTCACAGAATCGTCTTCAATCGTCTTACCAAATTTATGTTAAATTGTTTCGAAATTTGAGCGGTTTACCTGCAAGGAATCATCTGGGATAATATATGGGAAAAGTTTATATGCTAAATATGCACCTTAAAGAAAAAACGCTGCCCATTCTAACACCTGGGTTCATTATTTGTGTAATAAATGTGTGATTGGTCATTGTAATCATTGTGAAGTTTGGTCACTAATAGGTTCGGAAATTGTGATTATTTGGAGTGGAGGAATTTCTACGGATCTGAATCCTATTGCAGTTGATTTATCGTTTAAAATTACTGAAATCGCATTCGGCTATATTGGCAAAATCAAGTTTTTGGGCATCTATGCATGTAAATCGAGCTGGCTAGAAAGATTAAAACAAACGAAACGTATATTCTCACGAAATGGATTAGTAATATGGTTAAACCGATTTCGAAGGTCAGGTCAGGTCGATAACAAACAATAACTGAACATCGAATGATAAAAATGACGCTGTGTGAATAGTCGCCGATGAACTCGAGCTCGAATCCTATTGGCGAAGAGAAAGGAATGTGCTGGAAGATATAACCAATCAAACGCAAATCAAGTGAAACATATTTCAGAAGCAATAAACGTGAATGTACGTTTGCAAAACCCCTTGCATTTGATTGGTTGTGTCTCCCAGCACATCCCTTTCTCTTGACCAATGAGATTCAAGAAATGAAATAATAGAAAGATATTAAAAGGAATTTCCAATAAATAAAGGATAGCTAGAAATGTATTCAATAAACTGGTGCAAATGGATACTTGGTATTAAATTACGCTAACCGTTTGGATGGTTAATTGAATAGGTTAATTTCCCAATGATAAGAATGTTGTGGGGGCAGGCCTTGGCTACTCTCTCATTCCTCAAGTTCAACACCGTTTTTTCCATGAAACACATAATTACATGTCTATTAGAAAAAACTGTCCGCTGTAGTGTAATATTATTGGTTACAACATGCCTATAATTTTTTTTTATTGCAAATAAACACTGTTCGAGTATCAGATTTCGCTTGTCTTACTAAAATCTATCAACTTCTTCAGGAGAAAAGCTCTATCCAGGTGTTTATAAAACTCAAATTACTTTCACGTGGATTTCAGTTACGAATTCACCAAAAGGCGTGAACGCATAAAAAAGTTGAACCACCTGGGGAGTAATTATTCACTTTTTCTAAGGGAATAAGGTCGTTTTAAAGGGTCGGAATTATAAGGTACGGGGCCAGGGGAGGCCACCTGAGCCTCCATTACCTTCCCATTATCCGGCCCCCGCCTAATTGTTATTTACTTGACAGTATTTCGTATTTGTCTCGCCCACTTTTACTCCGTTCTCTCATTCTTCAACTGACAAGAATAGCTTTGCTAGTTCCAACTTCGTTTTTAACTATTCACCCAAATAATGATGAAGGCGACCTGTAGTTAGTTGGTAAGTTCATACATTTGTAAAATAGATGATTAAGTGAACCTTATTATTTATCCGCCTTACGCTAGTATGATTCTACTGACCTTCTCATCGTGGTTAACTATGCAAAGGTACACAGAATGCTATGTCTGTTATTTTAACATAGAAGATATTTAACCCCGAGCTAACTGCAAACAAAAAAAAAACATTCGGGGAAATGTCACACCTATGCGACCAAACGATAGTTGTAGAGGCCATAAACACCTCAATGACATCATTTTGACGTCACGGTATTTTCGCGCTCTTTCGTTTATTGTAAGTTTCAGTTTTTATATTAATTTCAATTTTTTATTTTACTTTCCCGACATCATGGAAAATAATGTTTTATCGTTTCTTATGAATATCGAGACTCATTATGGAAATAGAGTCTATTAATACCAAATTCCAATTCCTTACTTCTTATGATACATAAAATATACAAGTATATTTTAAGTATAAAAGAAGTTTCTTAGCCCTCGATCGATTTTACTATCTCAACAAAGTGGAAAATACAGTCCGCTTTTGCTTTAACAACAGAGTTAGAAGAAATTTTTACTTCTTGATCGTTTTTAATAGAAACGAGAATTTATTAGTTAAATTGAGTCCGTTACTGCCCCAAATATATTCAACATATTTCATAACCCATTATCTATTTTTAGTTTCCCAGCAAGATGGACAATAATATCTGCTTCACATGTTTCTAAAAAAAAAAAACAAGTGTTTCAGTTTCATTAATGATTAATTAACCGCGTTGCGTGTTCCTGCAACATTCCCCCGAGTTATTGGTGCAGCAGTATAGTAAAGCATCACTTTTCTTGGTTCTGTTTAGCATTTTCGATAACTGGAAACTTTGAACATAAAAGTAGCTGTGGTTGATTTGATATTTTGTTCAGGACATTCACAATATATTGTTTATAAAGAACTATTCTTGATATAACTGTATAACATAGTTGAATGAGTTCAGTGTTTTATGATTATTCTCAGATTAAAAAAAATGTATACATTCATTAAGGTCAATCTAGATTACTTGATTTCCGAGTTTTGAATTTTAAAAAATATATGAAGTTACTGCTGGGTAGACATTTTTTAATTTAGAAAGTTAAAACTTAGGTACCGATAATTATCCTTCAAAAACGAACCAAATTATGGAATTGTGATCTATATTTGGTGTTGTGATCTAAACTTTGGCCACGATGATTAAGAAGCGATGACATTCGTATGGAAATTTAATACCTCGTACGTTTTTTGACGTTTCATTGAAAATATGAATGAAAATTGCGCTATCTTTCTAAGAGAAGAATTAAAAGGCTGTTGGCAACACAGCGAGATTGATATGCAGCCGAAAATGGACCAAAACGTAAAATGAATGGTGGAAAAATATGATTTCATTAAGCGTAAGCGTAAACGTAAGTTTTGATAGATGCTTTGATAGACCCTGGTGGGACAGTTTAATTCAAATCAGTGACTATACTAAAATGCCTTTAATAGTCTCATCAAAATCCGTCGCTGCAGCTATATCCTCACAATGTGAGAGCAAGGGTTGGCATTTTTTGACTAAAGGGTTCCCTTCGCATCGACAGTAAGGGCGTACTGTGATAGTAGTAAAATCCGGTACCCACCCTTTGGATCCTAATCCCGGGATTTGGGATTGAGGGTTGGAGGTAACGACGCCTCAGGTGCACGAGATGTTTGTTGTGACGAATAAAATAAGGACAGTTGACGGCCGAGGGGAAGACGCTCTTTTGCGTTTTTTTGTATCATTTTGAAAGGTAATTTCCCCTCCCACGGTTTTCCCTTTTTACTAGGGAAAAGTACGGTGAACCGTTAGGTGAGAAATACGAGACGGGGGGTGTACGGGGGAGGTTGGATTATCCGAATAATAACTCTGTTTCGCAAGGAGCAGCCCTGGCTCCTAGCTTCCCCACTATGGGCCCTTGGCCTTGAGCTTGGCCGTAAAACCAGTGATTACTTTCCTTACAATGTTTTTTTCTTGGCATCGAGGCGGAGTAGTCAAATTGAAATGGATACCTACACCTTTTTTCCCGTTTCACCCCTATCCTCATTCAACTCCCTAAAGCCGCTCCCTATTACCCCCAAGAGGCGTCTCATGAGATTAAGACTCCCGCCGTTGCGTGTGCCGTGCCATCCCATTTAATAATTATTGTCTAGTCTGTGATATTACCTTCCCAATTTACACCGTTATGAAAAGAACAAATAACGTGGAATCTCCCTAACTGCCCTTAGGGTTATTGAAGTAAATGCACTGAAGCCAAGGGATGTTTACCTCTAAAAACGTTATTATAAACGCAACGCTGCCCTAAAAGAAGAAAAATCTGATGAAACGAGAAAAATGCAATATAGCTAACAAGGATACCTACTTAAATACATAATATAGAACCGTACTTACTGTCAAAAGTGGTACCTATGAAGGATTGGTAAGATTGCTTTAGTTGTTTATAACAATGTTTCTAATAGCTAAATGTCTCTTAATTTATTATTTATTAAACAAAGTAATGACGTTCTACATATGTTCTAGTATAACATAATCCAAGAAAATATTTAAAAAACGTTGATCCAACTTGAATAGGTTGTTGAACCCAGGATGTTTGTTTCAACTTCACGTTATAGAAAAAAATATGACATAATGTTTGACAGTAAAATGAGACAACGGACCTCAACCACGCCCTTTATCGTTGAAAAGGAGTCAAAAGTGGTCATAAGTAAATTTAAGACGTTTGTTCTGGCATGGTAAATGTAGTTATTATATATTGGTATTAGAACCAGTTAGTTGTGAGGGAAATTTGATAAGAACAATTTGTGATAAGACCTGGCCGCCCAAGGAGAGTGGTATAGAGACAGACTATCGTTTTTGGAAAATGTGGAGGTTAACGGAAACGCTGTCTTCCTTTCTCGCAGTAAATGACCGAAGGTAGCTGGAAGTGCAGCTGCCCCAAGGCATATAAAGTACACTTGGCCGTTGAGGAATACTGATAATTTATCCCATTGACTTGTGCTTGCAATAGAGATCTTTATTGGAGGCAAAAGTAGTCATAATTGAGTTAAGAGACAGACCCCTATGAAGATATGTGTGGAGTTGTACCAGAACCAGTTAGTCATGAGGGAAATTGGGGAAGAGCAGCTTGTTGCTAGTCTGGCCGTATTAGAAAAGTGGCATAGAGAAAGACTGGCGTTTGAGGACGATATCGAAGTTACAGGACAGCCTCAAGCCAAAAGTTAAGAGAAGTAAGCCAAAAGCCATCATGATTGAATTAACAGGCATACCCCTATCCAGGCTTGGCGAATAATGGGTGGCGTTGAGTATTACCAGAACCAGTTAGTAGAGAGGAATTAGGAAGACCAGGTTGTTGCTGACTTGCAAGGAGAGTGGCGTAGAGAGAGACTCGCCTTTTCTGACAATTTCACGGTGAATGAAGGTTCTATCGTCTACACCCACCTTAAATGCCACATGTAGCTGAGTATGCAACAGAATCGAAACATACGAAGAACGACTCGGCCGTTGAGGACTTCCGATAAAATACTCCACTAGATTGTGCTTAAAATGGTGGAATGAACCCATCGCAAGGATAGTTTCCATTATAGCAAGCCACAGTACTTCACGATAAAACGTCTCGCCGATACTCGCAGGTGGCCGCACAATATACTATAACTCATGATGTGACTTAAACATTTTAAAACACACAAGCTCAAATTACATAAATATCCATGTCAAGTAGTTTTAAGCCCTGATTACTGGCCATAGATCTATCTCGTAACAACAATTCAATAAACCATTAGCAACTGATCTACTTTCAGTAACAATATTGAAATTGTTCCTACAAGCGTTCATTCCTCCAAATTTTAAGGAACACACAGAAATTTTTGGCTACCACAAGTACGAGTCTGCTTTTTCCAGCTACAAATATTGAGCAATCGCATGTCATATGTATCTTGAGTTGGTCTGCTGTTTGAAGAGCCGTTGCACTCATTTTTTTCGATCACTCGATGCATTTCTAAATAAGCTTTGGATGACAGCTTACAGTTATCTATAGTTAGCATTGCACTTATATTTACCGACTTCATGTCACTACACTGGAGCGTCAGAGGATCGGAGTTTTTCGTATTAGATAACGTCGTCCCCGAACAAGACTCCAATAACGTGTTTTTCAGCAGTGATCGAGTTGATCCATTCGTAGGGCGCAGTGAAGTGAGCCGTTCAGGGGGTCGTAATCAGATCAAAACGAGGGAAGAAAAAGGAAACGTTGGATGCTCTCTAGTGCAGCAAGGGAAGAAATCACATTAGCTATTTCGGGGTTGGTACCAGAACAACCCTCAACCTGGGTTTCGGCTGTTAAACCGATGTTCCCAATAAGTGAGTTAGTCGAGTGATGAGTTACTTTCTGAGAAACTACCATTCGCCGTAGGCTAGAAGATGCTTCAGGACATGAAGAAATTACTTCAACTGTAAATCTGGTTAGATGATATTGAGAATGGATATGAAGATCAGAACCTTTTGAAATCGGATGGGAGCTGTAATAAATTTTGTCATTTCCACAGTTTTATTTATGAATGAATTCATTAAAATTGACGCGCATACCGATTTACTCTATCACAATCCTGAAACTAATGCGTACGACTATTTTATTTTTTTTTAGCTTAATGAGCAAGTGGGGTGTCATTTTTTGGTAATTTTGGTCGCAAAATCGACTGAAATAGGTTTTAGATCTGTAGGAATTCACCCATAGCAAATAATGGTAATGTCAGTAAATTTAACAGACCATTTCACCCCCCTCCCCCCAACTCACAATGGCACAAGCGAATAAGCATTATTCAAAAAACATCACACCTATGTGTTACAATTGGCAGCTTTGTCTTGGGTAGTTATGTTAAAATGTACTTAACAATCATTTTAGGTAATATCGATTAAAGATTTTGAACAAACTTTGAAATTGGGAATTATTCCTCTTTTGGATTTCACAAAAAGAATCGGATTATTCACTGTGAATAGTGGTGAGATGGTGAGAGGTAAATCAGCCGATCTAGCTAAATGAGGCGATCTCTCTCAATATCCAAATAATTGAGCCCGCCCAGAGTTCTACCATTAACTCACTATTCTCTGTAAAAATTGGTCATGCATGTTGACTAAATTCCGTAGTAAATCACTTTAAAGATCTTTGTAACCCTCCTTGTTCACTGGAGGTTCCTGAATTTGTGATACCGTGTACAGAGCTGAATCGTTGGATAGCCCGATATCCGTCGTTGAGGTGAAGAAGTTTTTGAATAAGGCCACAAATTTGAAGGCTCCGGGGTATGACCGAATTCTATAAAAATACTCCGAATTGGGTGCTGGGTAACTTGGTGCTGGTATTTATTCAAATTTATTTGGGAAGTGAATCCTTGGCCTGTTTTCTCCGATCCATCATTTTCCTGCTGCACAAGAGGGGGTCCTCTGACGCGGCCTCAAGTTTTTGGGGTGTAAGTTTTATGGATACTTGTGCCAAAATCTCTATGCGCGTTTTATTGTGTCGCCTTGAATGTGTGTACTATTAATATTAATATTTTGCGCGAAACGCAAGCTATTTTCAGGAAATATTACCTACTCCACAGTAGACCATATATTCACCCTAACCAGTCTACCTATAGCTAAATTTAGTTAAAACCGACAAAACATTCACTCGGATGTATGAGTATAGTATTCAGTAATGATCTGTATTTGATGAGTCAAAGTGCTTGGAAGTGCATTAGGCATATGTTTATATACGTAATACGGTACCCAACAATTGAGAGTTCAGTTTCACGCAGGCACTGTGACGCTAAAACTAGGGAAACATGAAGGATGCTAACTACTACAGTTACTAGCAGAAAACTGGGTTTTCATATCATGAATAAATAACTGCTCGAGTGGGTGCGTAAGGTTCCATAGAAATATAGAGGCAGGGCGCTTATCGAAGTAGCGTTCCCCTGCAAAATGATCCCAACTTCAGTCGAAACATGCGGCCGTGAGATGGGAGTTTGAATAAAGCATAAAACGACTCCGGGATAGTAGCCTAGGCCCATCAAATGAGTCGGAAGGAATCCTCTTCAGAAAAGCATATTAATTCAGAAGGTATAGAGGCTTCAGCCACTTCTGGGCCGGGCGACGGAGGGGGAAAAGGCCGACTAACTTTAACTGCTATGCAGTAAGGCCTGGAAAACGGTTGTGGAAGGTTTTACGCCGTTGAATCGGAAATGCACGAAGGATCCTTCCTTTTATAACCAGGTGGAAGGTTCTACAATCCCAGGTTATGGGCGTGTGGGGAACAGGTGATATAACCCGGGCGCGCCCACGAAACGGAGGACAGTTTTACGAGTGAAACAGTTTGCGTTTTCATTGATAAAACGCGACGATCTTGCGTTCAGAGCGAATGCGTCTACCTTTTCGAGAAAGAAAAAAACGCCTCTGTACGTCACTTGGCGTGATGAAAATGATAACCTAGTTGTTCATTCATGTATTCCGCACTGTTCTAGGGGGATAGTGTGCGGCCCTACGACGGTTACCACATAACACATACAGTTTTATGGGCGCGGGCCATAACTTGTAATGAAAGCCTCCCCCGTCAATTTTATCATCGTCTCTTAGCTTTTCGGTTCACTTCATAAAAGCTTCTGGCTTTTGAGTGCTAGCGGCGACAGTCACTAAAACACCACTGAAAGCTTCAACCAACAATGTGGGTAATAAAATTAACAGAAAAAAAACCCCTAGGATCGGCACTGTGGGTGAAAATTGAGGGACCAACGCTTTTACAGCAGGGCTGTTGAACATGACCCTAATAATTGAATTATTACCGATGATGATGTAATATTCTTTATTGGCAATGTTTACACCTATTTGACAAACTGGGCCCAATCTACCAATAAAACAATTAAACACAATAATTCAACAACAGAACTGGTGCGATTAAGACACATTTGTTGAGTATAGAAAATTGAAGATTTGAAATAAAAACAAATTTTTTTTTAATGAACACTACAGTTTTTGAGCTGGTAAAACTTCAAAAATTGTACCAAAGAACTACGAAAAAAATGTTTCATTTTTATTTTGACCTGGGTATTACTGAAAAAAATTTATCAACGACGAAATAGGTCATTTTAAAAATTGATGCTCGAGTGTATGCCAAAATTTGTACTAAATTTCATTAAATGTGAATAAAGTGGACAAAAACAATAAAAATTAAAAGATCCAAAATCTCTGGTTGAATAGAAGAATATTATTTACGACAATTTTATCGCAATAACATTGTTAGTTAGAATTTTCTTGAACAACAACAAAATTATTATTATTAATTTAATTTCAACTTAATTTATCATAGGCATAGTGGAATAATTTTGGGAAATTCCCTCATACGAGCGTGTGGCATGACTAGAACTTTCGTGGGAGATGGGACCTTGATATAGTGAGGGTTGCCCTGGAGGAACTTGGTTACAGAGATGCTCAACCCTGGTGGATCAGATGCGCCCTACACAGTGGAATACACATTATCTGATTCGATTCTCGTTTTCTTTATGTATTTTGTTACCTAAACGATCGTCAAATATACACAATGTGGCAAAGTATGATGTCGAACCCACAAATCGAGCGTCGTCTCCGAGCCCCCAATAGCAAAAGCGCACGAGAGTCGATTATTGTTTTGGTGTGTAAGGAAAAGGGAGCTAACCATCATGATTTCAACATTACTCAGTCAAAATTAGTGAGCCATTATCGAATTGTAATTCCGTCGTAATATCATGCTATTGATTTCTGATTTCATTTGCATATTGCAGATCCTTCTTCTTCCTGATGTTTCTAGGTACAATAGAATTGTACGTTAAGCTTGATGGATCTCAAGAGTGTCATCGCTACTTCCTCGAGTTGACAGGTTTATATGGTATCATTCACCGCTCTTCAAATAGCTCCCTGACGTACGTAAAGCCTTTTTAGGAAACTGTCTATAAAATCTACAATTCAGATCTACACCATCCACATGGAGACTCTCATGATTTATCATTTACGTTAGTATTTTTGTGGCCATAACCAAATGTTTCTTCAAGAAAAGTGAAAGAGAATTCCAAGGAAGCTCGTTATTCCGCGCCGCTCTACGGACTTTTTTTTTCCACCTTCGAGAACAAACTGAATTTTTCGTTCTCTCGTTCTACTCTCCTTCCCCCCCAAACCCACTTGAAGCCGCCAGCCGAAGAGTTTTTTAATATATTCCGTGGGGCTCAGGCTTTCATTTCCTTCTGAATGCGCCGAAAGAAGTTGGTAGAAAAGTTAGTCGGGTAAGATGGTCGGGCAGGGGGTGGGGGGATGTACCCAGACCTTTCTAAATTAGCCGCTGTGATAGGCCTTCAACAGGGTTCCTTGGGACTTGCCCAAACTTCACTCTTGTTACTCCAATTCCAAGACATATTTCAGCTTTCGCCTACCGCCAAATTACTTTTTATATATATTTCCTCATAATTTTTAAGATCAAAGGTCTAGTCTTGCGAAATTACTCCACATGGAGCTATCGTGACGTCTCACAAACTTTAGGTAATGAAATGATCCCTTAATGGAACCTTGTTTTATTTTATAATTTAGTTCTACCAAATTTTGACAAGTATTCAAATATTGTGTGGGTTATCAATTGACGTTCCATAATCTAGTTATCTTTCTAGTTCCTTTTCTCCCTAAAATCCATTTATTTTTACTTTTTTTCAATAATTCTACAACGGATTGCGGTCAACTTTGAAGCTACTTTCATTCCTAGTTTACCGATGATACTGAATTTAGAAGACTTTATTAGATTGACAGGTTGGTATAGATGAAACTTCAGACACGTCACACATTGATATCTGGTGTTTCTCTAATTGAGAATATATCCGATCGAGGACAGAAGGGCTTATTTACTCCCGCTTTCAAACTTATAAATTACAAATTTTTGTTCCTTGTTTTGAGGAGAAGTTCCACTAACCAGTGCAAACCTGTAAACGAGGACAAAATAATCATCACAAACATCATGACCGTACAGAATCTAGGCCTGCACACCCAGTGGCATTAATAAGTGGCAAAACAAAAACCATCCCTGGTCTCCGTATGTTCCCTGTTGGGATATGCTCCGTTCGGAACTGATTTTAACGACCCTCACTCTAGAGAAGATTTCTGCATCAACATTTGTAATAGCGCAGTATTGTCGCCCTGTTTTTGTGGGGAGTGAAACTCGATTGCTGAATTATGTTGCTGGGAGATGAAGTGATTTATTTTCCTGAAAAAGATTAAGAAATTGAACCCCCATCTTGATAGTTTTTCTTAATCGGGTATTATCACACGTGCTGATACTATGCAAATAACTACAAATCATTTCTCGTTCATCACAACTCAAGATATCCGAACTGCTACCAGTAGTTTATTATTTCAAAGCGACCATCTATGTGTACCCTTAAATTTGACCAGCTGTATTGACTGCAGCTGAGGGTTGGGACTCTATTTGCAAGACATGATATACAACTTTATCCCATACATCAGAGCATATCACGGAATGTTGGAATGAGCATGAATGTTGTTCACTGATGATTTGTTACCTTTGGATGCTGCATCAATTTGGAAGAAAAGTGCTCTCGATTTTTTCGTTTCGAAAATTCCAACTGCAACTGGACAATATTTCAGAACTATCGACTAAACCTAGATACCAACTTTCAGTTCAGGAACAATCTTTGGAATCGGTAACCTATAGTTCTTTGGCCCTTTTGGGATAAGATACGAGTTACTTTGTTTACTGCTAATTGGTCCTAACGATTACCATAACATACAATACAATAATTTATCGCCTTATAGCCGTTGCTATCTGTTAAAATACTTGAGCCGCTCAATATAATCAATCATACACCGACTTCGTGTCCCGTCAATAGCATTTGTCTCCGTAACGCCACTGGCGCGTATCAACATTAGTCTTCCGGTGTCCGACGTTTCGCGCTGGTCCCCTCTACGCCAACATGTCTTGGAAGCGGGCGGTCTCGTTTTGGTGATTCTCTCCCAACGTAGTCACTTTTTCATCCCTTCGGTGTCTAAGAAACCCTGTGCATTTGACAATCTCTGCGAGTGCAGGAGATTGATGACTCGATCTTGGTGAACTTCGATGTGTTCCAGTCTTAAAATTTCCGAAAAAAGCTACAAATTGTTAAACAGAGGTTTATTATTTCTCTGTTAGCATAACACATCTACGTAAATCACTGATCTATGTCCTACATTAGACCCTTCAGCTAATGACTGTGTTTTATCACCCTGTGATTGACTTCCACAAGTCCCAAAGACACAGTAAGATGACACGGTCTTCGTCCTAAATACAACTCCTTGTAGACCATCCTTTACTACCATTGTATGAAATAAAAGCAGATACCGAAATACCAATAATGGTGCAGTATTCTGTATATCGACACGACTTCAAAATCTACGAATACAACAAGTGAAATTCAACGAGATGGAATAAAATACCTTCACTTATCTACAAATATATAACATGTGTTATGAAAAACTCGATTTCAAAAGGAAATGTTGACAAAAAAATGCCGTTGCTACTATATAAGCAGATTCGATCCATGCATGATACAAGGCGATTTTTACTATGTCCAAGCACATTCAGATTCACATTCGTGTTGTCGTTCTTTTATTGTCAAATTGTTACTCCTTAGGGAGAGTGATCGGATGAATGTAAACCGGTCCAGTTGAGCTCATTCGATTGATTAGAGAGACGTCAATCAATACCAAACATTAAAACATTAGAGTTATTTTGAAAGTTTCAATATTCAGATTTTTGATATTTCAGACCCTTATTTCAATATTTGGATTGATGAAGTTGATCAAATTCGTGTCAAAGGTAGACTAATGTAGTTCATCTGAAATTCAATGATTTTATGCCTTTCCTGTGAAACAATCCAAAGCTTAGTAGAAAATTCAAATTCATCATGAACGCAAGCCAATTGAATAATAAACCCCAGTGAAAGAATTTGCAGCGTTTTTTTCCCCACAATACCCCCCCAAAATAAAAACATTTATAATTTATCAAGTCCTTTAGCACTCGTATTGCGTTAAAACATCCCCAAATCCAAATTTAAACGATGTAGCCAAAGGTAGACTAATGTAGAGGAGACACAGAAATATCATCAACTGATCAATCCAAATAGGCGTTTTGGTTGAGAACCGATTTACGTGGTCTATGCACTTCTCCTGAAATTCAATAATCGCTCTATCACCTGTAAAACACGCACACTCCGAAGTAAGATTCAAATCATGAACGCAAGCCAATTGAATAATAAATCCCAGTGAAAGAATACTTATTTACCCCAGTAATAATATTGAATAATAAACCCCAGTAATAGTATTTACCTATATATTATCAGCGTTTCATGCATATCAGAATGCTTCAACCCGTGTATCGGCTACTAACTACACTACAAGTATTCAGATCGGCTATCGGCCGGACATCACTAGGTTACAAACAAACAATAATAAACCAAAAAACGCAAATGTTGGCACCATTCATCGGGAACGGTTTGACCTACGGACGTGGGGAGGGTCTCATTCGATTCCTCATCGTATGTTCTTTAAATGGGTATAAATTTAGGCCGCTTCGACTTGTTTTGAGGTTTTTAGGGATTTTACAAAACTTTTACAACCCTTAAAGGGCACTTTAAATTAAGTGAGAGAGCTGGCTCAAGAATTGGCTCGTCGTCGGACCAAGATGGATTTTCCCTGAAAATTTCAGATCTTTTGCTCCAGCCGTTTGGGAGAAATCGTGCGTACGGCGGACGGATGGAAAAGCTTGTACTGCAGATTCGGATTCTACACCCTTTGAAACGTAAACCATGAAATTTTCAGGGGGGTTAGAATTTTTTTTTCCAGAGCGATTACAATGGTTTATTATTGAATAATAGCGAACATTAAAATATTAGTGTTATTTTGAAAGTTTCGATATTCAGATTTTTTAATATTTCATACCTCTGTCTCACCATTTAGGATTGATTGAAGATACTAACTTGTTAAGATTTTTGATTGTTGTCCCAAATTTGTTCAACTTAGATCCCATAGTTCCGAAGAAAAACTCAGGATGGCGGATTGAAGGAGTTTTATCTGATTTGATTTTAGGATTCTACGCATCTTGAAACGTTAAACATCCAATTTGAGGGAGGAGTAATTTTTTTTTTCTTGGTCGATTACAATTAGATTTCACTTGCCTCCACAATTTGTGGAACACCACAAATCAATATGTTCTTTACCATCAAGATGTTTTCCTCGTAACGAACACGTTGAATAATTCTCGCTTGCTTTCCTAGATTTGGTTGAGAAATATATTTTGTTCAAAGTTAAACCTATAACAACTTCTCAATATTCCCACCGCTGTGATAACTGTAAATTTAATAATTACAAGGGTTGATTGTTGAAAATATTAAGCCAAAAAGCACTAGTTGTATCGTCTCTATATTTCGGTATCCAGTTCGTTCTGCCCGAACGGGCTGGGCTGACTAGAATGATTTCAAACCCGAGGTACTGTGAATTTACGTTGTGTTGAATTAACCCTTGAATCTGTTAGTGCATCCAACCCTTCTCTACCTCCTCCCTCATTCTCACGAAAATGATTTGTAGAGCTTTCATGTGATTTTATCGTGAAGAAGATGAAAGATGGGTCCTTAGCATGCTATCAGCGCTCCACGTGTTTGGATAGGGAAACACCCCCAAAGGTTGCACAAGGGGGTGCGAGGAAAAGGGTCTGGGAGCATTCTTCACCCCTCGACAGCTCCTTTCAAATTGATAACGGGAGCCCATCTGCGATACGGGGGATTTTCCGTGTAGAGTCCGCCGTTGCATTGCGTAACCCTTTTGTCAGACTCATTCATTATTCAGCAGGTCAGGGTGAATTTGGAAAATCCGTGTTCCCCCAAACACGGGCAACAGCCCAATACATAATCTGTGGTGAAAATAATCCGATAAATTCTGGAAATTCGACATGTCTCAGAATATCGTACATTTCTGTACATAATATACTTGGGAGCCCTGGTAAATCTCTACTTGAAAATGCTGATTGTCACACAGAGAAAATACTTGTGGTGAGTTGATTGTGACTACAGTTCCCCCTCATCGATAACATTTATATCAATAATCTTGAAAGCTGTAGAAATTAATGTAGTTACGAGGATTCGCAGAACGGAAATATGGGGGCAAATGTTCCCAGAGATGAAAGCGCCTTCAATCGGGTGAGCCGACCTGTATTGCAGGGCTGACAACCCCTGTAATCCTATGACGGTTATAATTATGAAATGCTCGAATTAAAGTTGATATGAGATGACGTCCATAATGTCTGCTACCCTATTACCCTCCGAACTTGAACGACATTGAATGACTGATAACAACTTCAGTGTCACTGGAAATGTTACAACTTTTTCTGCTAAAAATTCGAATTATAACACAAAAAACGAATTGTTTGAAAATGTAAAAAATAATGTAAACTAGAAAAAATTCAAAATGACTAAATGCAAAATTTCATTTTTGGCCTCGATTTAAAATAATCGTGTTTTGACTTCGTGATTAACGTGTGAATTACTTTTTTAATGGTTGATTTTAGTCGTAATCATGATTGCATAATAACTACATCGTAATGATAATGAGTTATTGATGGAGGCGGTTTTGGTTAAATCCATTATCACTTTCTCGAATTTCATTTTAAAAAAACCTTAATTGATCACGCGTATTATGATTAAGACTTTCCCCATGTTTGTCCGTAACGTATTTGTACTAAAGCAGTAGGCTTAATACATAAACAATGAGAAATGTACGAGAAATCGCTCTCCGTACCCAGCCTATGCTCCGTCAAATCTAAACTGCGATCCGCCCGCTAACCAGATAATATCTTGGGGAATCCCTCTCCTTGGAGAGATTGGTTAGGGTTTGCGGGAGAGGGGAGAAACGAAGGTTGAAATTCGATGCGACTTCATCCCATCACGGGGAGGCTAATCTGAGCTTCGCTAACCGGCGGCAAACATTTACATGAGTTTAACCAGTGCAGATCTTCTAGCAGTACGAAGTACCTGTGGAAGTGGGAAGGGGATGAGGATGAGGGGTTCTTCTCCCTTCCAGCCTCAAGTGCCGAGTTTACGCTCGTGCTGCTTCCCACGGATTATCTCGTTACGCCAGTTTACTTCTCCGTTTAACCGCTCGTCTTTCCCACCTTCTTCTTCTTCCGTAATCCGCAGCTTTGTTCGAACCGCTTTCCTCGTCGTCATCCGGTTTCGTGCCGGTTCCCCTTCCACGATCACGGACTATAGTACAAACGCAATAAGACAGAGAGAGAGTCCTAAGGTTGCCAATTGTCAAGAACTCTTACTGATAAATTCTATGAGTGATTTATGTAGATGCGTTACCTAACATAGAAATAACAATCGTTATTGTAAAAATTTAGATGGTCTTCTTTAGATGGTATTCTATGAGTTTTCTGCAACTTCTTGACGACTGAGTTTATCCTTCTACAGAAGACGACTTGCTTGATGGACAAAAAGCTGCGAGTTCATAGGGGCTTCACACGATTTTCCCACCACTAAATGTTCAACATTCACAGAAATTATACCAGGATGTATGGGCGAAATCCTCGCATTTGTCGTGTTTTTTGTTCAATCAGCGAATTTTCGTACAAAGTGAAGCCATTACAATTGCTCCTGAACTGTATTTCGGAGCATTCTCAACGATTCCTTGATTTTAGTGCTTTATTATTTTCATTTACAATTTTAATGTTGCTCCAGAATTATTTTAATACCTGATGATTGTGAGTTGATGGAATGGTATAATTGCTCCTTCCATTGAGCGGGATGCGGTAATAATTAAAAACGTGTGATTCATCTTCCGATGCGACGGATTCTAAAATCGGGAAGGGCCCATATCCATCACATGATGTATGTTATTAAATGTAGCCAATAAACATTTCTTTATTTAATGGTAATTTTGGTTAAATAGTTGTTTAATGACCCGAACCCTCTCCACTCGTATTACTGTTTCAATGGCCATCCGATTTCCATGACATTCGTGGATTATTTGGAATTCCATGGATTTATTCGTGTTGCTTGATTGATGATCAACTTTTGACTTCTTTGGAACGACGTCAATTACCACAAAATCTCCTTACGCTGTTATATTTTTGCCAGAATTGTCGATAAATACGAAAAATGAAGTAAACCGGTTCTGATCCCTCCCGTTTCGCCGAAATCAAATATTTGAAACCGGAGTAATTGGAAAAATCATGAATGGGATCCTTGGGACGAATGGTTTGCGCAGCGCGAAATTTCATCGGAATCCCCTCTCTGTCCGCGAACGGAGGTGACAATAGGCTGTACGAATAATAAAAAAAATATTCCAATATAATCGATTCGTCTATTCAACGGCGGATTTAATGAAAATTCCTACTCATCGGAGGCCGGACCGGTGGAATCCATAATTCATAAACGGCCTTATTAAGAGGCGAGCGGGAAAGCGCGTGAGGTTGACGAAAATTGGAAGAAAACCTTTCATTGAAGGGGCGAACCTGCCAGAAATTGTGTTGGCTTCTAAGAGTTGAATCGAAATGACGATGATGGCAAATATATACCGAATACTCGAAGATATTTCTCAATACACTCGTAGCAAATCATAACAGGTGATGGATAATGAACCATTTCAGGAAAATAAAGCTATTGAAACGGCTTTGAAAGAAGTTCTAGGCATGCAACATGATTGTAGGGGCGAATGTTTCTAAATTACCGCTTAGGTATCTTAGTGATAATTAAGGACTTTGTAAATAATACTCTGCCATTCAAACAATCATTTCAAATTTGAAGCAATTTTTCGCGTTCTTATTGATTGTTTAGCACATTTTAATGTAATTTAAAGAGGGTTTCCAAGTCAGTTGAATTTTTTCAGCTTTTTCAGTTAGTTGATTTTACTTTTTAAGAATTTCATTATGTTAAAAACACCCTTTTTAAAAATAGAGCATTTTCCTGTGTTCGAAAAGTGCTTTTCAACGAGATCATTCTTTCTGTTGGTATGCTTAATTTTTTGGCGAATGAACGGAATTTCCATCTCAATCATATATATATGGACATCTCACATTCTCTAGTGGCAGTTAGGAGGAGGTGCGGTGAATTACTGCAGTGAATTGTCTTGAGTACGTTGGACTGACTGTTGATTAATTTATTTTGTCTGACTTAATATAATTTTGCCTACTTCTTTTATTCAATTATTCTGTCCCGTAAATTTTCTGTATTGGGTTTTGCCTTCTATCTTCTATCGCTATGTTTACTATCGCCTCTTTTTGTATGTTGTTTAGTACTATGATTGGCGACTCATTCGTTCTATTTCGTATCTCCTGAAAATTTCGTATCACAGATGTTCACATCCTTGGACAAAGACGATAATTCACTCTCTATATTGGATGAGGGTTGTAGTAGCAATGATCAATAACGTGTAAGGAAAATCAAGTCGTGTGTGAGGTCGATCACTCAGCCGAGTTCTCGTTTTACGCTAATTACTCCTTCAAGACTTTGTCCCGTTTGTGTATCCGACTCCGCGAATGTGAACGCGTCAAGTTCTCGTATGAGTTTGCAAATAATTACGAGTTAGCTCCCGATGAAGCGATCTAATCCATCAGAGGACCAATTTATTCTGGCCCGCGGAGCGCGTGAAATCCCGCGAGACCTGACTCTGGGCCGTAAGCGTAGATCCAGGTGGATGGAAAGAGAGAGAGATAGAGACTAATTTCGTAAATGTGTGAGGGAGAAGGAGAGAATAAGTGAGTGAGTGTGAGAGAGAGAGAGGGGACTAAGAGAGTGAGAGAGACTGATAAAGGGGTGGGAAGCAGCTAATTGCTCGGCAAGAACCTAATGGAGTCAGGGATGGGACACAGGAATTAGAAGGTGATTAACGTTCAGGTGAATTTGTTTTCGGACCTTCAAAGGCGAAGTGGATCTTACAGAATTTAAACAGAATACAATAGCCATACAATAAATAAACGTACACAAACATAAACAACTTTTAACGTACGTAGAAGGTATTCAGTCGAAAAACCTAATAATTGTACTTCTAGTACATTCGTCATTCGAAGAACGAAAATGCTCACTAACCACAAATTTCTCTGAACGAAATCTACTCCTGGTGTTTGCGTTCCTTGACCGTGAAAATATGAAGGTACGGATGGAGAAGTCTCTTAGGAAATGTGCAGCCGCTCCACTAACCCCTGAAGCAATTTTCGACAGCCCATTGGATTCTGAACTTTACTGTATATTTTTATCATATATGTCGTAGTTATCAAAAGTGCTGCGGAGAATTTTCCTCTACGGCGAACGAGTGCCCGCGAAATTATCGTGGATGAGGGTGTGGCAACTCTCAAAATGCAAGAACAGTAGTGAGACGATTTCAGGAGCGCCTATATGCAAACATTAGGCTAAGTTGAAAATAACAAACCGCCGGAAAAATGCAGAAATGTAGAAATTTGTTTTTTCCAGTAAAACATTTCAACTGTTAACACTGTACCGATTCGGTATTAAAATTGATCACCATCGCTTTGTCAAATTTCAGCGGAGCCTATGATAGATTCGCACAGTACAATTCACTCATCATTTCAGAAGAAACTGTAGACAATGTGCAGAAATTACATTATCTAAATGTGAGCATATTATTTATTCGAGACCAGTGTCCATATCTTGTGCCATATCACACAAGGAGCGGTGTAGGGGACACTTTGTATGCGGTGAACATGAGAATAAAATATTTTGTTGAAAAAATCAATCATGTCTACTTATATTGAATAAATACCTGTTTTCAGATTGAAAAAAAAAAGCTTTTGTGGAAGCCTGTATACTTTTAATGTGATG
Organism: Creontiades dilutus; assembly: GCA_031894815.1. Taxonomy (NCBI): domain Eukaryota; kingdom Metazoa; phylum Arthropoda; class Insecta; order Hemiptera; family Miridae; genus Creontiades; species Creontiades dilutus. Next base: position 2,829,311 of record JAVIWC010004007.1, read on the forward strand.
ATAGCTTTATCTGTGATCTGCGAATCACACTAGTGACCCGTTCCGTTTAGTCTTGTGGAAGTCATGCCCTGTTTTCATGCGAAATAAGGAGACAGCAGCCCATTGTTTCCGAGTAGCAATTAATCGGCCACCTAGCTGACAATATCTGCTTCGTACGAGTATCAATCGGTACTGCAAAGAGTCATTTCGATGCCCTTTCCTTTGCGAGTCGATTAGCCTCGTCATTACCGTGGATAAGAAAATGGCTTGGCAGCCATTGTAAAAAGACACGTCTTCCCTGTAAAACAAGTTCACACCTGACCAGGAGACACTGCACGGTGAAGGAGGACATATTTGCAAGCTTGGTACTGCCAAGGCAAGTTACCTGCAAGATTTTATGTAACCGGTGCCGCGATGAAAGGAAATTAATCGATATCCGTATTTCTTTTCGTACAATGTTGCGTAACTAAAAATCTAAACCATTTTCAAACGGAACGCAGGAACTTTGAAATCATTCCATACGTATATGCATTCACTGAGTATTTTGATTTCCTGTTAGATCAATGGGACTTCCCGCTTTTACACATCTAAATTGCATTCGCCCAACCATAGCAACATTACAAATAGAATAACGACTACCGAGCCCGACAATTTCATCTGGAAAATGCGCGTTATTTTAGGTTATAAACTGGAGCGTTATTTTTTATGCTGCGTTCAAAATGATTAAATCCATATTAATCTGGGATATCTACGTCTGGCCCACCAGGTAGTGGTGTAATGTACATGTTATTTCAACAGGAGGTAGTGTGAATAATGTAATATTGTGTTGTAATATTTTAGTAATACACATAGTTGGAGTCGATGGGTTGCAGGTCGGTGGGTCGAGTTTCCCCCACGAAGAGCTCGGGAACTCGAAGACGAGGCCTCTCCACTACCCGGCCATCAATCACAGTCACAGTGCGTGCTCGGGCCCAGGTTATCATAACCCCAACAATCAATAGAGACTTGTCACTCCCACTCACTCCCCACCGCAGACCCCCTTCTGTAACTCCTGTACCGTAATAACCTCCCCCGCTCGCCTTCTGTCTCGTAATTTCATTGTGCAATTACAGAGGGATGTATCAGTCAAACAAATGAATTCCCCCGGCGCGAATTACGGTTTGCTGACCATCCTTCGCTCGCTCGGCTCCTACTCCTGCTTCACCGGGTGTGGGCGAGCTCTATAAACCGCCAGCTACGTTGCGCTCCTCGAACCAGCTTTGTAAATTATGTTGATCGTCTTGGATCCCATCCCCATCGAGAACGTTCACTCAACTTGTACTAAACCGGAGGAGTTTCAATGTTGTTCAATAATGGGAGGTTTAGAGTTGATCAAGGATCAATATCTCCTCCGCCAGGTTGCTAGCAGGTTCGCGGTGTTCAACGTCACTGATTCGTGCATTGATTCCTCTTGGAATCCAAACTGCCATTCTTCACTTGTCAAAAAAAGGAAGCGCCTCATTTCTGAACTTTGCACTGGATCGTTGCCTCTAGCTAGCAGATTTTTCCAAAAATTCGTCAGTTTGAAACGTTTCACGAGCGAATTTTGGAGAAGTATACGAACACAGAGCCTCTCACCTGCTCAATAACTCACACCAAGTTCGGCGTTTGAGGAGTACCAAACGTTTTTGCAGATGCTGATCTCCAGCTTTGGGGCTGATCTGCAAGATTTGTTGTGCACTCGTCATTGGACTGACGTATTAGCGAAAAAGTGTAATTCTGAGAACTGGATAGCTGGATAGTTACCTACATAATGATGTTAGTAGTTGCTAGATCGCTCAAGTAAAAAAGGGAAAAGATTCGTTCGTTAGTGGGGATCCAGATCCAGACAGATCCTACCGAAATACCACTAATTGGTTAATAGTTGGTAAAACCTGCAATTTGACATTTTCTTTGAAAATTCATTCACAGAACCCAACGCATCCAAAGAAACTATGTCATCTTCAGCGTTTTCATCCGAAAATTCGATTATGCTAACATTTTCTTCAGAAAATTGGCAGTAACATTGTTTATCGATGTCGTTAATATTGACGAGGTTCGTTGGGGTTGGCCTACAGGGGTTCACAACTCCGATTTAGGGCGACGAAAATCCTTGTGCCCAGAAAATCGACTGACTCGACCGGGATTCCATTGGGATGTACCCGTGTGGAAAAACTGAAGGATGAGACAATTCATTCCAAGTACACAGTGCATCTATATAGGTGGAATGATCTCTTAGCTGCCTAAACAGGTCTTTGCGTGAAATTTAACGTTTTTCAGAATCAATAATACCTTAATAGAGAGAGCCAGATGACAACAGGACTTGAAATGTGCAAAAAGGGCAGAATGTAATTTTTTGGCATATCGATATTTTCACGTTTTTATTTTCTCCTATGTGCCTAAGAACGAAAAAAAGGCTCCTGATTCCCTTTTTCATATTTAACTCTTCAATTCTTCAATAGCCGCATACCTCGTTTAGCAAACTGCCTCGTTCATTAGCACCCTGAGTTGGAATTTTTCAACAGTTCTGTTAGATTTCTGAAGTCGTTAATCTTGTCTTCTCCAACATATTGATTTTTGCAATAATATTCCTACATCTAGTTTCAAATCTTCACCATAGTTGTATTTCTTTTATATCACCGTGACTCTAAACTTTTTTTCATAATACTATTTTCCTGTAATTGGGTTCGCCCGTTCTTATAAATAAATAAATAAATAGATTCCCCCTAACAGACAAACAATTGTCAGGAAGCGTGGGAAACAAGGTAGTGTTCTAGGATTACTGAAAAAAGCAACTAATTTCATGAATGCCAAGTTTTCCTTGAAAAAAAAAGCCTTTAGGACAGTAGTTGGCAACTTCTTTGACCCTAAATTGTTCCAGGGCTTCTCCCAAACAAAATAAACATATTCAGAAATCGTGGAAACATGCGGGGAGAAAATTAACATCTGCAATAGCTATAAAAACAGGATTTCATACAACCGAAAACTGAGGGAGGCTGTCAGTCAGACAACCAACACCTAGCTAATCAACTAATAACGAGATTCTTTTACTCGCCTGTCATGAGCTACTTGCCAACAAGCAAGTTCACATCTATACCAAACTTAGGGTTGTGGTGGAGGGGGGTCGTATTATAATGCATGCCAAACGAAAGACTTTTTGGGGTATACTAACCCGCAAGACGTTTGAGTTATGCGGGGAAGGCGCTTCCCTCTGCGGAACTATCCAGGGGCTGCCTGGCCCACCGCGAGCCGATCGAGCCAACCATCGTCGGCCTACCAGCTCCAAACAGGATGTTAGGGGGGCGTTTAGCCCAAACCCGCGAATACCACTAAACCCCTAACACTTCCCATCTCCAACAACTACCGTCCTAGAGACATCTGATGCGATTCATTCAAGGCTATGGTCACTGACCATTGATCATGGGGAAGCATAACGGAATTTGTATTTAATAATATTCGTCAGAGAATTTCGTGAAAAAATTAATTGACTGGAGGTAATAAGGTGGTTATACAGGGTGTCCCAGGAGTTATGCACAATCCGACTCCTACGTGTTCTGCAACTCATTTCCGAACAAAAATGCCTCTTAGCAATTTCTTAGAGACCTCGTTCCGAGTCATTCGCGATTTAAGATTGTTTTCGTGTTTTCGATCTTATATCACTAAAACTGTCATAACTTTTGAAGATAGCTCAAATTTGAAGGCACCATTGGAAAACGCGTTAAATTTCCTACCTATTCGATGTCAGAAAACGTTTTTTTATTGCCTTGAAGATGTGCAATTGCTACGCAAAATGGCAGTTATGTCAAAATTTTGAAATCGCCAATTTTTCCCCATTAATGCTTGAACATCCTCGTTTTAAGACCGGAAGGTGCCTAACGTTTTTTTGCCTTAAAACTGCAATTTTTTTTTTTTTTTAATTTTCAATGTTTCAACTGCAATTGCGGTCCTTAGGGATTCGTTTATGATTATCAATGTGCATTGGTCTCAAAGAAAATTTTACGCTGAATCCGAAAATGTGGTCAAAAGTAGAAAAATGTAGTTTTAAAGTGAAGAAACGTGGGGTTTCATGTAAAAAGTGTGGTTTTCTGGAAAAAAACCTTTAAAAAATTATATCTAGAGAACGGGTTGAGATATAAAAGTGCGGTTGACTGGGTTTTACTACATTTTCGATGCAGATTAACAGAAAAAATATTCCGTCACTTATCCGTTTCCACCCTGTATATGTATGGATTGTATAGATAATTCCACTGGTTTTGGGCTAGTAGCAACGAAATCTTTCCATCCAAGGTCGTTTTACGCCGTGTCCTACGTGAGCGGGAACTAAGCGATACCAGCGGGTCGGGTGGGTTCAGCGTTTTTTGCGGGGCGGGCGATTTTCCGATCAAACTATGATAACAGAGTTGTGCGTCGTGCGTGCACACGCTCTATCGCAAATCGCTAACACGCACACGCTTCACGCGGCTTGAAATCAAATCGGTTTGATTTTTTTTCACTACTCCCGCTACGTTATTGGAGTTGTCCAAGTCTGTAGGAGTCAAAATCATTTCTCGAGTGCTTGCGAGGTTAGTCAGAACAATGTTGTTGTATTTTTATCAACGAAATAAGAAAACAAGAATAGGCTGACGAGTTATAAATTCCCCGAATTAGTTCTTTAATTGATAAATTTCATGAGATGGTTGCCTCTGCAAACGTTTATTAGAAATGTAATTGAACAGAGCTGGACTACTTCAGGCCAACGCAAATCGTCTTTCTCTGTAGGAAATTCAGAAAAAACACTCATCGTATTGATTGACAAGGTAGTTACGGAACTAACCTAACTAAAACGCGCTCTCCTCCATTCGCGGCATCGCTCGCACATAGGACACTAGTGGCGTTTCCCGCTGTAAACGCTTGCAGTCGCGTAAATCGCCGGTATCGCCAGTAACGCTGAAATCGCCCAACTCCCGCTCTCGTAGGCCTTAGTTCTGGCTACAATGTTCGCTTTTTAATAGGTGGTTACTTTTGTTTTTCCCTTCGAATAATCTCGATCATCCAATTTCGGTCGAAGCTGACGAAGAATTTATTCTGTAACGATCTACCAATATCGTTAAAGATACTGTCGGGCTGGTGCGGGAATTATACCGATCGAGCCCGAATAAACATTGATACGGCTAAATGGTTCCGGGAGATAAGCCCTTATCGTAGTGGCTGGTGAAGATACGAGAGAGCTGTTGGTGATGGGAACTAAGTTTGAATGGGATGGGGGGGGGGGGGTACTTACGAGAAAATGGGGAAACGTGACCGGTCATGGTTTGAAGGTTCTCGCATTTAACCGACAAAGAGAAAATGAGCTCCCAAGTTGTTTGCAGAGGGCACACGGTCGTAAAAGCTTAAGAAATCACCTGTAAACACAGATTATGCCGAAAACCTGCTCGAAGGTAATGCTCCCGTGATCATGTAACTAGATGGATTCATTACTGCTTTATGGAGGATCTCCGATCCGAAGGCCTCCAGACACCAGAAACAGGCCGGATTGCCTTTATGAATATTTTCCCCACTTAGTGGGAAAATTTATGCGTTTTCCACGTCCCTCCAGCCATCAGGCCTAACCCTCCCCTTATTCAAATCAATAACTCCCGCGGAGGGGGGTCGGAGTGGCGTATGGGCTATATCGGGAAATTGAAACTCCTCCGTCCCTTCTGTGTGCCGGGGTTATTTGTTTACCTTGATAACCTACCGTGAGGGTTTTCCGCGTTATAATCCGCCGATCCAGATAGCACTTTCCATTGTTCCGCTTCGCGTTTTCCACGACGAGTACGGCCCGGGGATTTGTGTACGTAACAACTACCGCATGTCACTCATGCTGGGATGTAATTTTGTTATATCGACAGGGGCATAATTTATTCATTGGTTTCCGTAATGAACCCTTTCACTGTGCAGCTCTTGCTAAAAGCAGAAGATTCCAAACAATCAATTTAAAAAAATTAACAAGTGACAGTTATGCGCCATAGTCGTAAGAAAAAATATTCTTAAATTATGGTTTTTCCATTATGTTAAAACTTGAGCATTTAGGGTACAAAAAACATGTTAATTACCAATGTTATAGTAAAATAACGTTTCCTAAGTAAAGAAGAAGTAACGTTTCCAGTGAAAGAGGAAATTTTTCCAGTTTTTTGAAGTGTTAATTTAGAATTTTAGCTTATTTAAATGAAATTCATGTGCATTCTTCAGTAAAATACTGAACAAATTTAAAATGTTCTGATTCATGTTGGTCAACTTTTTCGAGTAGCAGTAAGCTGAAAAGATATTAATTTGTCGATTAAAACTGTTCTGTGCCAGTTTCAGTGATTTTTTAATTCATTTTTATTTAATTTGAACGATTTGGTATGCTTTAAAAGTACTGTACATTGGACTCATCCTAAGTAAATATTACAGTGAAATAAAAAATGTGTGGATTTCTCTCGTTTTTTAGCGTGTTAATATTGAATTTTAGCTCATTTTAATGACATCAAGTGCATTTTTTCAGTAAAACATTGTGTATAAACTTGAAAATGTTCAAATTCATGTTAATAAACTTTTTTTAGTCGTAGTAAGCTGGAAATATATCAATTTGTCGATTGTAACGGTTTTTGATTTCAAAGTAGAAAATCGCCCAGAACTGTCTCCTAGTAAGAAAACACTTCCCGTAGAGAGGTAGTCATTTTTTTCCTCCAATACATTTCCAACCCTTAATTTCCCATTAATGAAAAACACGTTTTCCGACGGCGTAACGGGATTTTCTTCCATATTGGCCTGAGTAAATTCAAATTACCTAACTTTACGGGCTACCGTAGGAAGGCCCTGTAACACAACAAACCTGTAAAACCTAAATTTCTTACATGAAAATTGTGTACTGTTACTTAAAAAGCTCAGTTTTCCAACGGTATCCTCAGATTTGAGATTTGTTGGAAAATGAGGCAGTTATGGCTGTTTTTGAGATGGAAAGTCGAAAACATATAGATAATATTTCTACACCTCGCAAAAAGCATACGATGTACACTTGAATAATGTACACATCAAACAATTAATCAACAAACCAATGGCCACATGGTCTGACCGCGATCATCAAGTGGAGAAAGGGAAGAATATTTCTAACCCGATGTGACTGTACAGTTATTTCAATCGAAAGCATGCATTTTTCGGATGCACACATTCACTTTATCTTTTAATTTCCCAATCATAACCATCAACAAGCAAATTGTATGAGGCAAAAAGGCCATCATCAATATATCTTATATGAGAAGAATGTAGGATAGTACGATACTTGTTTTGTTGTATCCAGAAATATAGACCGCTCCTGACCCTCTCTTCTATAGAATGTACGATCAAAGGATCCCCTTAACGAGTAAAGAAAACAGTCACAGGAACAAAGATTCCTTTAAGTATGAAAAAAACACCCGCCTGGTTGGATGTAACCTCACATATTAGTGTACGGAGGTCAGTGTTCCGTTTAGTTTGGTGGTCTGGATGAGCACTATATTCTCGTCGCAAAAATGAAAAATATCCTGAATCAATCCTTCAGGAGTCTATAGATTACTGGACAAATATGACAGAATCTATGATACGGAAGTCAGTGTTCTGTATAGTTGCTGGTCTAGATGCTATGTTAGCATCTCAACATTTCAAAAATCATAAATCAATGCTTCTAGTAGTGACAAATAAGTAGGACGCATAGAGTGGAATCTACGATAACAGTAGCACGGTCATATCTAGGAGTTTCATCATTTGGAAGGCTTATCTGCACCAATTTATTGATTAATTGTTAAAAATTGCAAACTAAATGCCTCTACAAAACACTGAATACTTTTTACTGATGCCATTTAACTTTATGTTACAGGTGATCACGGGAAATACAAACACGTACTTGGAAGCCAAGAGGGAGCTGGATCCACCGATATGGGCGTCGAAAATCCGTTTCTACCCGTACAGTTACCACAGACGGACTGTGTGCATGAGGGTGGAAATCTACGGCTGTTATTGGAAAGGTAGATATACCAACTCATCCGATATTATATCTATTAAAAACGGAGTAAGATGGAACGTTGTCTATATTACCACGAAAGTAAAGAGTTACACTGTCAAATCGATTTCGACGGTTAGGTCATCATCAGTAACAAACATGAACTTATATCTAAGTATGAAAATGACTAATTTTCGTCAATTTGTGGAAAGCTAAAGCTGATAAATTGAAATATTCATAGGACAATTAATTATAGGAACCTATTTTTGTCTGTCTTTGACTTCCTACAACCCTCATCCCGTCCGTCATTATAGAGTGGATTGAAACTAAAAGGTATTCAACAAAAGATAGTCGAGGGAATTTATCTTTGTGAATGAAGGATATAAGTTATATATGCAGCAGTTTGGTACATCGGATTGATATCTATTCCACTCTCTTCGGTTACGTGAAAATAAAAAATACCCTAAATTACTTGATAAAATTATAGCTTCCTAGTGGTGGAAGAATGTTTAAAATTCATCCAGTAATTTACGAGTTAAATTATAACTAACAAACAAAAATTAATAGTTTCTACTCAATAATAGTGGTATATGCATACATGAATATTACAACTTTTTATTTCGACAGTTTTCTCTGCAAGGAAGACTCTTTTGGTTTATTATTCAATAATGAACCATTGTAATCGCTCTTGAAAAAAAAAATGTCTAACCCCCCTGAAAATTTCATGGTTTACGTTTCAAAAGGTGTAGAATCCAAATCTGCAATACAAATTTTTCCGTCCATCCGCCGTACTCCGTACGCACGATTTTTCCCAAACGGCTGGAGCAAAAGATCTGAAATTTTCAGAAAAATCTAATATTGGTCCGACAACGCCCCAATTCTTTAGCCAGCACTCTCATTTAATTTAAAGTGACCTTTAAGGGTTGTCAAAGTTTTTTAAAATCCCTAAAAACCTCAAAAAAAGTCAAGGCGGCCTAAATTTGGACTTTTTTTGAAGAACATTCCATGAGGAATCGAATGAGCCCCTCCCCAGGTCCGTTGCTCAAACCATTCCCGATGTATGGGCCGATTTATGGTGCCAACATTCGCATCAACATTCACTACATCACTAGGTTACTGCAATCAAAACAAACACAGGAACATGTGGATACTGGAGTGAACTCCTAAAAGGGTTTATAGCCGATGCACGGGTTGAAGTATTCTGATAACCATAAAAAACGCTGCAAATTCTTTCACGGGGGTTTATTATTCAATTTCATTCATTTGGCTTGCGTTCATGATTTGAATTTCTACTAAGCTTTGGAGTGTGCGTGTTTCACAGGTGATAGAGCGATTATTGAATTTCAGGAGATATGCATAGAGCACGTAAATCGGTTCTCAACCAAAATACCTCTTTGGATTGATCAGTTGATCATATTTGTGTGCCTCCTGAAATTCAATAATCGCTCTATCATCTGTGAAACACGCACACTCCAAAGCTTAGTAGAAATTCAAATCATGAATGTAAGCCAAATGAATAATAAACCCCAGTGAAAGAATTTGCAGCGTTTTTTATTTCCGGATCGTCTCGTGGTCTTTGGGATGCCCGTGGTTTCTATTCCTTAATCATTTATTAAAATGCCTTAATGTCATTATAAGGTGGGGTAATGTTCTATTGAGAACTGAGTGAATGGTGAATCACCTCCCAATGAGAGTTTTTACGGTGTGTGGTTTCGAACAATATCCGAACCTTCCTATTATTCCGTTGCAAGGGGGTTGGAATCGTATTGTGCCGAGGAGAGAGACCTTGAAAATTATTCTAAAGATCTCCGGCCGAGAAAGGGAAGTGACGACATTTTAAGTGGCAGTTTCCACCGACCACCGTCGGAACGTCACGAACAATCCTCCCCGCACGGTCGTTGAAAAGACGCTAGTGTGAGCCCAGCATTCACGTCATATCACGCATTTCGGCGGTCCCGCTCGTTCGAGGGAGGTTTCGGGCTTCTCGTCTTATTCAAAACCATTCAGATTCCCTCGACATCTCTTCTATACGGGTGTGTGGGCCGTGAGCAACGTCCAACCCTCGGTTCCCACGGCCAAAAGACAGGGAGCCCCTCGGAGATCGTCGACGATCACGCTACCGTGACGACAAGTCGCGTCGGCCGTTTTGACAGCCCCGTTCTCTCTTTGAATGGAAGGCGGACGGGTTTGAATAATTTCTCGTCTCGGTTTTGCGCGGATCACGAGCTTATGCGTGTTTCCTTTTTAACATAACTGCCGAGCCAACTGTAGCAGTTTTGTAAGATTCATGTTCCAGCTGAGTCACAACTCGCAACATTACGAGACACAGTTCACGACATAAACTCTTCCAGACAAAATATTCACAACTAAAAGACTCCAAATCCCTAAATATGCATCCCCTTTGCAGTAAACAATTTACATCCTCACAAATATGTTACAATCAGAGCCCTTCACAATACGGCACTTTTTGGTTTATTATTTAATTATAAACCATTGTAATCGCTATTGAAAAAAAAAAAAAAAAAAAAATTCTAACCCCCTGAAAATTTCATGATTTACGTTTCAAAGGGTGTAGAATCCGAATCTGCAATAAAAAATTTTCCGTCCGTCCGCTGTACGCCGTACGCACGGAGCAAAACGGCTGGAGCAAAAAATCTGAAATTTTCAGGAAAAATCCATATTGGTCCGACAACGCCCCAATTCTTGAGCCAGCTCTCTCACTTAATTTAAAGTGCCCTTTAAGGCTGTCAAAGTTTTGTAAAATCCCTAAAAACCTCAAAAAAAGGCGGCCTAAATTTAGACTCTTTTTGAAGAACTGTCCTCGAGGAATCGAATGAGCCCCTCCAATGAGGTGATCGAGGGGGATTCCACAAGTACTCTCCTTGTCTGAAGTTAAAAAATGCAGAAATTCACTGAAAAGATGTAGTTCATTCCAATCTCATGACTCAACAAGAAGGTTCTGACACCTATTTAAGGGTAGTTTTTCGGCTATAGATCAAAATTTTGACGGTCATTGAAAGAATTTGCAGAGTTTTTTTAGGCCTAAATGAGCTGTTTTTGGACCTTATCATTGTTTATTCACAAATCGATTTTATTCAGCATTTCGTACTGTAATATAAATACATAAGGATACTCCTAACCCGCTTAAAGGTTGATTTTTTTTTGTCTGTTATTGAAGAACAACATCAGGTGTGCTCAACAATGACACCTATTTAAGGGTAGTTTTTCGGCTATAGATCAACATTTTGGGGGTCAGGAGATTTTTTGGACCTTGGATTCGCGGAGAATCGTAAGGTTTTTTTTTCTGTTTATTGAAGAACAACATCAGGTGTGCTGCAATGCCTCTCGCGGAGAATCGTAATTTTTTTTGTAGACCACCTGAAACGAATTCTGTGGCCCCTTTCAGAAATTAACAGAGAGACAGAGGTTAACAGAGATTCTCACGTCCTTGGAAAGTACCTATTGTATTAATCAAGTAGAAGACATTGGGATTAGTATGCCCATTGATATTCCGAATATTAATGGAATGTTGACAGGGAATGTTAGAACCTTGAGGGATTCGTATGTTGGCATGGGGTACCTATTCATATGAATCTGTAGAATTCTGTGGGATTCGTTTGATCTATTGATATGCTGATTAGTAACAGTTATCAACAGAGAGTTGATTCTCTTGACAAAGAAGCTGTGGAATCTTGTGGGATTTGTACGTCCTTACAAGAATTCCGGATGTTGATGTACCGATCAATAGCAGGATTCAACAGAAAATTAACTCTTTTGACAGGGACTGAGTAGAATCCCTGCTAGATTTGTATGTCAGCTGATTAATTCGCATGATTCTGTCGAATACTGTGAGATCTGTATGTCTATTGACTTGCAGTAACAGTAGGTATTTGACAGGGAATAAACTCTCTTGACAGGGAATTGAATTTATACCAGCAATTGACTCTCCCCCGTTAGTTATGTGGTAAGAAGAAGTAGACAACATCTGGAGGATATTTTATTTGCCCCCTCAAACAAGTTTCCAGCACCGGGTAAAACCGAAAGAGGACGCTGGGCTACTCCCTTCATAAATTTCTTGATAGTTCGTGACGTATCCAGCAGAAGTTGGAAAGGCTTCCGCACACGATCCCATTGTTTTGTTTGCTGTGTCCCGCAGACGGTATCGTGTCCTACTCGATGCCTCAAGGAGATAAGCGAGGAGCCACCTGGGAGTTCTTCGACGCCACGTACGACGGCCACTGGGACGCGGAGCTCCAGCGCGGCCTCGGCCAGCTCACAGACGGCAAGATCGGCCCCGAGAACTTCAAGATGGGCTACTACGATTATGAAAGAGGTAATTACTTTTTTCTTTATTTCACGCTTTATCTCGGTCATTTCATCTCCGCATTCCTCAAAAGATTCCTGTTGGACGTACACTTGCACAACTCTCTTGGCAGAAGCCACTGATATACCAAAATATGAGTCAGTTTACAGCAACTAAGATGTGTGGAAGAACAAAAATCAACAAAATGTTGACAATTAGAAAATTTTGTTAAATATAAAAATAACAATACAATGGTTCCGTCATTCATGGGTAAAGTCTACCAGATGGTCATGTACTATTGTGCTACTTATCGCCAAAAACTAAACTAACATGTTTACATGATAAAGCACCATCCAATCACCGAATTTACCTACATTATCATAAATGTATGTTATTTTGTTTCATTTTTATTTTTGAACAAATTTTGTATGCAATGAGCAACGGATTGTTGGCGTCCCAATTTATTTGTAGCACATTTTATTGAAAGTTATGTAAACTTTTCAGCAATAATGTATGCCTACTTTTTTTTAACTAAATAAACATTTTTTGACTACTAAGAAATTATACATGAAATTATTGTTAGCAGTTTATTTGCAATTTTGATTTTTTCACCACTTTTTTGTCAAAAGAAAGAAGTTTTTAATTCAATCCTGAGTAGTTATTGTTTGGAATGGCACACAAAGACGAATACATGAATATGAATCGAGGAGTTGTTAAGGGCCATTGAAATAACTTTCCTTCTTCCATTTCTCTACAATGATCACTGAATTTTTTCGAATCTCTAGATGACTAGATGCCACACATTCATTAAGAAAAGGTGGTAAAATCACCCACAGTAGTAACAATGGAATCTTGAATAATCAAACCAACAAACTTCAAAATTTGAACAAATTAAAACAAATTCAAGCGCAACACCCGTTGTGGGACCTATGAACAATTCATAAACTGATCCTCTCTTTTGCTTAGGTAAATATCCTAAAGACTTGAAAAATGGAGAATGTTTTGCACTTTCAAGAGGTGGTAATCACTCCAGGGGGAATTTATCCGAATGGATTTGGGAATATCACAGTTTTTCTGAACATATTGGTTCAAATTGTGACATTCCTACTACAAAACTATTCCATGGCAAGGGATGTATTTCTGAAGTTTAGCTGTACAAACTACTGTCAAGAGATGATAGCAACCAGAAAATAAAAGGCACCTATTCTCAAGAAATTGGAATTGTGGAAATTTGGGGCTTGAAATGGATCATAGTGACTGGAGTGAGAAATTATTTTGATACTATATCCCAATCAATTTCGGCTTTCATAGACCTAGCCAGTGATCAGGCCAAACACTCCTCATAACTGTAGCTAAGTTTGATTGGGGGGGGGGGGGATCTGGATTTATGTGTTTTAAACTTGTGTGCATACCTGTAAGTATTGCTATTGTCGCTTTGATTCTATGTACTTACATGATAACAGGAATTATGGTTGCAGGTCAAGGCTGGGTCGGTTGGAGGAACGACACCAGAGGGGGTTCGCCCGTGGAGATCAAGTTCGAGTTCGACAGGATTCGGGAGTTCAACTCGGTTCACATCTACTGCAATAATCAGTTCACGAGAGATGTCCAAGTGAGTGCATATTCTTGTACGCATGACAATTGTAGCTGTAGTGGGGGAAATAAAACGAAAACTACCTTTGTTATGTCGGATTTGGGCTACAACTTGGCATATACAACAGAACTGTATTAACCATCGTGGTGAAGTCAGCAATTAGAGGGGTTTCTCTATCGCAGAATAATTCACAGCTGCAGACAGTACAGACGGTGCTCGTAACCCTTGTCGGTGAATTGCGGATGGAGCCTTCCAATATAACCAAATCGCTGATCTGTTGTTGAATTCGGCCTTCTAAACTGCGGATCTTCCTCTTACTTCACACAAACTTTCCTTTCCCCTTGTATATTGATCATCGATGTTAGAATCCAATTTATGCATTGATTATGTTGACCACTCTATTTCCACACTTAGGACTGGCTCCATATTCGAAGTCGGTGCTGAACGTTTCTCCAGTCAGTTCGTGGGTGACTCATCCAGTTGCAATGTATCAGAAATCCTGCAATGTCTTATCAGACCGTCTGTCGGAAACAGATAGCAATTTTCAAAAGCGTAGATTGAGAAGTCACAAATCGCACAATTTTTGCTTGACTGACCTGCTATTACAATGTCGCGAGAAAACGTGAACTTGAAACGACCTACCACGGCAAAATCCTCATTTTTTCGCTGAGCACGCTCTCCATACACACTCGCGAAATGTAGTGTGCTAATTTCAAAATCAACCTTGATTCGAATATTTATTTATGTGAAATGCCAATGTGTACCGAGTATGGGTGAACGAGCTCAAATATTTTCGGATTTAATGAGCATACTTATTATCATGAAATATCAGTGAAAACAAGTTGAAATACTATGGCGAGAGACCTACATCAGTCCGTGATTCGATGTTGTACAGGATCCACGTTTCGGCATCTGTTACTCGTCGATTGCCCACGGTACATTTTCCGCAATTCGGACACAGCCCTAGAAACCATTCTAGGTCTGCCATCTGCACAAATCCATTAATGTAGCAGGCCATTAATAACCGTTGAACATCAATAGAAGGTCCTGGGAGGTAACTGGAAACTTTCTAGCACTACTTCCAATTCATACTCAGTTTTTTCCTCACATTTTTGGAGAACTGGATTTGGAGAAATGTGGCTCATTTTATTGAAGTTTTCCGGACTCTTAAAGACATACTTCCTCAACGTCGCTCTCTGCCGCAGCCAATGGGGTGCCATTTTATGACCTCTTGAGCAGATGCAATACTTCGTCATCGTAACTTCAGGAACGTTGTGCCATATTTCCAGAAGAAACATACAAAAATAGATAGTTAACGAACCAAGAAATGCAATAGTCACTTGTATGTTTACAATCAGACTTGTGTTCACTTGTATGTCTTCGTCGACAGAAAGAATCCAAATATAGCTTTTCCAAGTCAGTTTCGGAAATTTCCAAACCAATTTCAGAAATTTCCAAATCAATTTCAGAATTTTCCATTTCAATTTCAGACTTTTCCATTTCAATTTCAGAATTTTCCATTTCAATTTCAGAAACCGCTCCCACCCGGATATTGATCACATTCTGAAATTGAAATGGAAAATTCTGAAATTGAAAAGGAAAAGTCTGAAATTGAAGTTGGTATGGAAATTTCCGAATCTGACTTGGAAAAGCTATATTACCAACGTAGCACAACAAGGTAGTACATAGCATGAACATCAAAATATCGAAAACAGTATGAATGCAGAAACTAACTCAGTTAGAAAAACCTTCATGTTTTAATAGTAGACACCAAATGAAAATTGATTGATTCGTGACAGAAGGCCTAAAAGCTCACCCAGAATAATTTGGAACAAATCCTTCATATATAATCTGTAATTCGACACCATCTCCGAAGTATATTTACGAAGTGGTTCTACGACTTATACGCTTATTTTCAACTTTATTCTTTCAAGTGTCCACTATTGGGACAATGCCCACTTTACCCCAACCCCTTCCATTTACCTTGGAAGATCTACTATAGGCCTACGGTCCGTCAATTGCCAACGTTTACGATTCATTGCCCATTACTGCAAAATTTTCCCGAGTTCGTGATTTACACTGCTACAAAAGCCGGCCGCTATCTTGATGAAAAGTGGTCAGTCCGGTCACGCAATTCAGGTCGACCAGCTAACTTTAGTCCGTTCTTCAATTGTTCCCCCACTTTTCCTCGGCCCGCAAGTTTGCTCGCCAGTGGCTCAAGTCTGACTCAATGAAGGAACTTGAGCCCGCCCTCTGTCCCAATGACCATCAATTTGACTCAACGCAAGTTTCCCTTTCTAAAGGGTTTTCCGGATTAGTGTTGGAGTTACCCGCGGCCCTTCGTGTTTTGTTATGCCATTTCCCGCCCGAAGCTTTCCAAATCAATACAGTGTAGCCCTTGTTTCCAGGAGCTTTATGTCATCCTTGGAGGGGGTCCATTTGCCAAATCACTAAATGGAGAACTGGGCCCTTCCCCTTTTCCTTTTCGACGAACTTCCCACTTCCTCTGATTATGGGCTCGAATGGGGAATCGCAAGTTTCCGAGCTCCTTTCCGAATAAACCTTAGGCGCTTTCCGTCTAAAGACCTTGAACTCTTCGCTCCCAGCTTCTCTTGCTCTCGAATCCTGGCCCCCCTCAGTCACAACAAACATAACTTTCAAAAGATCTCCGCATGTGCGTATTCATTTAATCATGTTACAGCTTCATTCAAATCGGATCAGAAGAAACAAAGTTTGTTTGTAAAGTTTCCTCAGCTAAACCTGAAAGCATTGTTTTGCTGATGTTCTCTATCACTGTTATTTGTTAGCTGTTGAAGTCTTGCAAGGGGTCAGCTATATTGTATTTGGCATTGATGGTCACATTCAATTACTTATTATGGCACAATAGAGTTTGAATTCATTGCATATTATTTACTTTTAACTCGAATGAACACTGAGGAATGTGAGTTATCGTCATATTATAGGGCTCGACCATCGGGGAGTCAATCTGCAACTCAGTTGAAATGAGAATTTCTTGAGCTTAATACTTTATAATAAATGCTATAAATATAATAATACTTTAATAGGATTTTACGTTCTTGCATAACGGTCTACCAACATTTTCTCTTCCTGACCCCATTGAAATTTATTTTACTAAGAGCGTAAGAAAGAAGCGCAACAAATTGATATAATAACAATAATAATAATAAAGATAACTTTTTTTTAAATCTGCCAACAGAAGCTTTCTCGATTCTTCTAGCATGAACATTCAGAGCAAAAACGGAACGAAATCATTGAAAAGCGTAAAGTATAATATGAAACATTAGCTAATCGTTATGTGGTAGTAGCTGATTTTATAGGAAAATACTTGTTTTTTTTAACTATTGGCTTATTTTTCAACTATTGATTGAATCGTTTGAAAAAGGAGGAAATGCATCTATAAATCAGTGGATGAGCCCCTGATGGCCGATTTCTAGTGAGTAAAACACTCTTTCCCTGTCATGACTCAATTAATTGTATCGCTCCTAATTATCCTGAAATAGAGATCAGGTGAGAAGGAAACGCAAAAGGGGTTGAAGAATTAACTTCCGGCTTCCGTTGCTTCCGCGTTCCGGCTCAGTTGTCTTTCATTAGCCCCCGCACGCTCCGTCCACCTGCTCCGAGAGAGCGGCGGAGTTAATTTGTTGCCAGGGTTCCCCCGAGAAGGGGGTGGAAAAGGAAATTTCCTGGTCACTGAGCAAATTTTGGCGCACGTGAGCGATTTTCACTCGGTGAGAAAACAGCTTGGGAGGCGGAGTTTCAGCAACAGACCGTGAGGTGGCCTCGGGAGCTCGGAGTTCGAAAACCCTAATTCACTTTGAAGGCGACGTAACGGCGGCTAAACGGCGGAGAAATAGGTTTCCGTCCGGCAAAGTCAAACATCGGGAGGGTTTAAATTGTATTGGAATGCTCAAGTACAAAGAAAGGGAATAACATCTGGTGGGAGTCTTCAAACTAATTCCTTCACGTGCATTCAGATCGAGTTGGTGAAATTTAACCCCCTTAAAACCACCACTTTCCAGAGAATGATCATTTGTTACATTTTTGGGTCTACATAGCTGTTTTAGTGGGGTGGTAAACATTATACCATGTCTTTTCCGCTAATCGCAAATTTTGATGCAAGTAGACTAATACAATGTGCCTCTAAAAGAATGGATAGATTGCTAAATACCGTTTCTAGACCATCTTTTGTCGTTACGATCCCATCAGTTATCATCATGATATGACTGGCTGATTCCATAGTTTCAATTGGTTGCAGTGCTACTGCGCTAGTGCCAACGTAGCGCAAAGGCCTAGTATTAGCTGAGTTTCTTAAGGCCCAAATCGATAATAGCAGAAAACGGGAGTGAGGTTGAAACTTGAAAGCCACGTTGTACAATTGAGACCTGCTACCATACTGTAAAACATAATATTAAATTAAAAACCCCGACTTTTCTTCACATTTCCGATCTTTCAAACTTATAAATATCAAACTTTCTTTCAATAGGGGATCCTAAAGAAAAATTTGAGACTAGCTAGAGAGAAATCAGAAGAATTTAAGCGCTCTAGGTGAGAACAAACATACAAACATTATAATAAACACACAGTAGCCGAATAGAGCACTTCCCCGCTTTTTTTAAGACGGTAAAAATACAGCTTCCTAAAGTCTATCCACGCTTTCAGATATAATGGAAATGGTTTTATTCATTCGCCATGTACATATCTACTCCTCTGATTAGAGTGGAAGCAATTCTATCTTGTTTTCAAATGAGTTCTCGACCACTCTTGAAATTGAAGTTTGTTAACAATTACCCACGAAATTCCGAAGTTATAGTGGATAAAATATGCAGGTATAACTAAAAATAAATAAAAAAGGTTCCCTCCATTTTGAGAGAATTCGAAACTACGTCCGTTGAATAAATTGGAAATGAGCAACCGAAAAACGTCATTTACCCGTTAATTATCACATTTATATGCGAACTGTATCTATCAAGTTATTGAAAAAACTCTTCATAGGGTCGCACGAATTATAAAATTCCTGTCCAATTATTCTCCATTTGCCACGATTTTCCACCGCTAATAAACCGGCAGTGAACAACCTCAACAACAGAAGTTCGAGAAACAAACAAATCGTTTTCAAATTTTATCGCCGTTTATGAAGTAGATGATATTTTGGATATTCTGAACTAGCCCGAACTCGATGTTATTTAACGACTGCTTCGCTCAAGATTTGTCCGGTAGTTTAGCTGTCCATTGGGAATATAGAAACATATATAAATGGATAGAAACAAACTTGCTAAGGAACGTTGAGTTTTCAAGCACGGAAAGTAGATAAATATATTATATGGAACAATACGATAACAAACGATTATTATGTTCAAATTTCGCTACAATCCAAATGTTAATTTATTGATTGTGCGTTACATGGGGACCGAATGTAGGCTTGACAGCTGCTGTCTGAAATTCTATGTTTCAATAACCTTGTTTTTTTTTCATTCCGTGGAAAAGGTAAATTTTCGAAACTATTCTTTGAGTACTCTTGGGATGTGAAAAAGCTGAAAATATATTACAACCAGCTTGTTTCAGTAGAATCCAAGTGTTGATTTCGAATTGGTGTTGCGGATGTTATTTATGAGAATAGATAACACTTGTCAATAGGTGATCACTAGGTAGCTTTGAGCAATAATAATGTGTACTTGAAAATTATTTATACTCCAAGCTAAGCAGAAACTTGATTACCTGGTTAAAAGATTGCTGGCAAGGGTACAGGGGCATTGTGGTCAGCAATGCTGCAAAATCGAAGATGATGGTATTTTTCTCACAGATGTGTGGAGGTTAAGCTCAGGACGTGAAGTTAACGTTATACGGTGGTAGCTAAATTTTGTAACTAAGTAAATATTCAGGACTCTGGCGGAACTTTACCTGTCAGTTACGAACACAAAAAACGATTCTGAGGAAAATCACATAAACTTCAGACCTATGGGTGACCCCTTTTTCGTAAAAATTAACAGACGTACGAGATTAGTAAGTTGTGGTCTGCAAGAACTGAGTGAGGGATTTCGTTCCCGATGGATGCATCACCATGACAGCTCACCCTCGGCCAGATCCCCAAATCCGAACGCTCTGGATTGAAAAAACGTCCCCCTTTCCGAATTCAATCCACCGAACGAAGAAAGAACTGGTGCGAGCTGTTACTCGGATACTAATGACTCATCGGATCACATGAAATTGCAAACCTGCCGCAACCGTTTCCGTGCGGTCACAGACGGATGGTCGAAAAGGGGATATATTTTTTTTTTCTGGCTTCAGATCCCAGATGTTCGCCTACACCCTTCTTTTGGTGGGCAGTGTTTTTTTTTTTTTTTTTTTTTTTTTCTGATAACTTTCCGTTCCCCTGCTTCACAATTAATTATGGCTGATTACCCCCAGCACTTCGAGCTGTTTAATATGTAATATCATATCGGTAGGTGGGGAGAGAGACACACACAAACGCGGAAAGATGTGTGGGTGGGACACATTCAGAGCTTGTATCATCATGTTTAATTACAATCCACAAAGGAGGGGGCATGGGGGAATTGATCTAGAGGATTGTGGGACAACCCAAAAATTAGGAAAAAATAACTGAATACATATCCGTTTCGAGCCATTATAAGACCAAATCCATGAACGAAAATTGTAGGTGTATGTTTTTGTGTATGTGTGCTTATGTGATTTTGTCGTCGCTACCCGATTCCTGCAATCCTCAACGATTTTCGAGATTCTTATTTTGTTCGATCTCAATTCCAGTTCAGTTGTTCAACAACTTCGGATATTTAGCTTTTCCCGGCAGGAGGAGGAATGGAAGGGGTAGTAGCCAGCCCTTTCAATCGCTGCTCAAACGAAAATTATCGATCAATTTTGATTTAGTGTTTATATTTATACATTACTCTTGCTTCTTTTATGGTTTCGATTTGGAATTTCGGACTTGTGTTGAAACATACCCGTTTCAGGATATCAAATTCAATTTCGGAAGGGAGTGCATAGAAGGTTTTATAGTGATAAGTCATTTTATTTCCACTGTTTTCATCTAGAGTTTTTCCGATCATAATTTTCGTCTAACAAACCTCACCCCTTCAATAAGCCTCTGGATTTTGAATTTGCTGTTGGAAAAGTGGATGGAAGGAAGATCCGTTCAAGCGCTGCTAACAAAGAGAATTTTCAACCGGTATCACTTCTTTTCGTTCGATTGATAATTTGGTGTAGTTTTAAAATAAATTTATAAGTCTTTATAATTATGTTTGTAAGTTTGATTACGTATATTAATACTGAAAATAATGGCGTCGATGTAATTTCACTAACCACTATATTTCAACTGAAGCTCTTTTTTTATTTTTTATTATTTTTTATTATTATTATTTTTTTTTTTTTTTGTTGCAAGACTGTTAATTTTCACTTGAATTTGACGGAAACGAAGGTTTATTGTGTAAGTTAAAGTAACTAAGCGGCAAACATGTGAAAGATAACTCAGATTGAAACTGTCTCAAACTGAAAAACGCTATCATTTATTAACCGATTGAGTTGATACAATTATTGTTAACAATAAACATAATATATGGGATTATTATACATTTCATAATGCGTGATCGCCCGTGTCTTTACTTCAGTTGGATTTACGCGGATTACAAAATTACTACAAATGATATTCCACTAGCCTATGTCAGTAAGTACCCCGAAAACAGCGCATTTTTGGTACGTTTTGACCGTTAGTATTTATTCTGAGATGTAAAGGCTGCGGCTAGGGCCAACTAGACCCAAGTAGATGGACTCCACTGCAGAAGAGCGGATTTTTTGCTTAAATTCTAAGTTCTCGTATGGCCTGTAAAGCGCACGGTGATTTTGGATCTTCTCTCTTTGAAACGTTAGTTGACAAAGCTTGAGGGGAGGGGGGGGGGTTAAAAAGTGTTTGCTAAACGATTATAAAGATCAGTATTAACATTACTTACTTAGCCAATATCGGTACGGAGTCTACATACCAACTTGAGACTTGAGAGTGTACAAAGCGTTAAAATTGGCTTTAGGAGCGAAGATGAATACTTCATACCTTCAGTTTTCGTGCACACAATGTAAAAAAATAGTTTTGTATGAAAATTTATAGTTTTGTATGAAAATTTAGTAAAATTAAGAAAATTGTGGAGGGCCAACGTAGATGTTTTTCTCCTGGTTGCAGATGTTCCTTAACTTCACCCTTTTTCTGAGGAGTTTTTTTTTCTTTTTCGTGATAAGTTTCCGTCCCCTAGCTTCACAATTAATTATGGCTGATTGCCCCTAGCGCGCCGAGCTGTTTAATATGATTCCGAGGATGGATACGAAGGGGGAAAAGGTTGAGTTTAATTTTTGTAAGAGGGCTTTTGTGGGTCCCCAGGGGGACGTTGGGAGGGTTGGGGAGGGAGGCAATGACAAAGTGACAGATCACACGGGCTCCGGAATTGTCGGGATGAAAAGGCCCCGGGAAGCTCCTACTACGTTAATTACTGGGTCTCGACTGTATATAATTATTATGATCGGTGAGAGTTTATTGAATTGAATGTATAATGTTAAACGGCCTCCGCATGCCGCAATGGCAGTCGTTAAACTCAGCCTTGTAATTATTGCTTCTAAAGTTTAGAACTTTGTCAGTAACGCAACCAGACTATTGGTACGTGAGGCTCCTACTAACGCTTAAGCAATGCGATTTCGAAATTGAAGCAAGGAAGAATAAAATATGTTTCAGCCATGAATCCCGCAGTAATATTGGATAATTTATTATTGATTGGTAGCCATTCCGAAGCCTCAGGAATCTGTTTTGGATGTTGAGACACGCCCAAACGTGCTATCTTTGAACGACCCTAATTTCTTCAGTTTTCATCCGATTTTGATGCATTTTTCAGGGAATGTGCAAATTAGAATGAACATGAGTTTCATCATTTAAAAATCAATATATCAGTTCATATATCATGGTCAAACGGGGAATACATCAAGCTTCACTTTTCTAGGTCGCTAGTACATTTCTGATCGCTCTCAGATTTTCAGGGTTGTCGGAGAAAAATTGTTTGATAATTTCATATTGATACTAACTCTATAGAGTCATTATTACCTACTGCGCTTGGGCGAACGTGATATTCTTGTAACAACCCTAATTGATGAAATTTCCATTCGGTTTTTTGAAAGTTTCAGTAAATGGGTGGATATGGCCATAGATTGTCTCATGAATATCATCCTCTATCATTCATCAGAAATCAATACATTCTGTACACGCGCTAACGTAAAATACATCGTGCATCTTCCCTCAGATTCTAGTGGTTCAATTGCGCTCAAGTTGTGAAGATAGTCGGGGTGGAAGGTTCTATCATTATTCTAATCGCTATATAACCAGCGTGACGAGCCCTCAATACATGCCGATCTCCCTCTACAAGGCGTTTAAGTTGGCCCCGATCATGTCCCTTGACAATTCCGTCCCGTGAATCGTTGTAACAAGCCTATGTTCTACATCTTTCGAGATTATCTAAAAGGTTTACATGGCCTATACTTACATGTTACCTATACAAAAGAGCATTGTGCCACTCCTAGAAACTTTGTTTTTAAATTGGAAATCTACTATAAAATCCAAAGCTTCAGCAATTAGTTCTATTCTCCGAATGTTCACAACCCGAAAAGAAATCCCCCTGACCGAAAACGGACACATGATATAACTTGGAATCTACACAGCTTAACACGTAAAATGGTAAAGTTTGGCGGCGAGTGTTATAAAAAAATAGTTCGCTAAACTATTGCGATGGCTTATTATTGAAAATAATGAGCCGAAACACGTGGTGGGTTTTCTATATCGTCCATACCATGCATAGATATTTTGTTAACGATGAGTAAACTTCCTTCTTTGACAGATCTAGCGGAAAGAGCGTTACGTTGTGTTGAGTTAAAAATTTAGCTTTTTCCGTACAGATTCAAACGTCGATCTGTTGAATAATTCCGCCCAATATCCTCATTTCCGTTTAACACGTAAACCAAGACGAAACCGAGAATCCCGCTGCTGAGAAATTCTGACGTTCATCAAATTTTCAAAACCCGACCTTTTCAGGCGGTTCGTTGGAATTTAATAAATTAAAGGAAAAAAATGACATTTTAGTCCGGGAACTCAGAAATAATTCCTACATCTTCGCTTCCGTTTCTTGGCAGGATTCTAATAATTCCAAACACCGTCACGCAACGCCATTTACTGCTTTGTAAAAATATATTCGAATATGCGTAAACAGAAACCTTATAATGCAAGAAGTGAAAGTTTTACGAAATATTGGATGACTCTAAATCAATGATTACTTGGTTTGAGTAGTTTATTTTCAAATTCTCAGAGTAGCAACTTCAATCACCTATGACGTTGTTTCTTATATGCAGTAATGAACCTTCTGAATCTACCCTGTACAAAAAACAATCCAAAGCACTGCAAAACAGAGGACTATTTAAAAAAAAATTAGAAATCAATGTTACGCATATCACTGGTGTACACCTGATCATGAAGTGTATCGGTAACTGGTTTTGATTTTGCATCTTCACTATCTGTTACTTCTGTGTCCAATTTGAGATTTGAAAAGTCCTCAAATTATATTAAGAAAAGTCGCAATTCGGTTCGAAAATTTCTTATTTAAGTTTGGCAGATCCTGGATTTGGCTTGATAAACCCTCATTTTGGTTTGGTATGTGCTGAAATTGGTTAGTACTTCTTATTTGGAAAGAGTACCTAGTTTTTTATTTGGTTTTTAATGCTCTTAAATTGTGTTGGAAAGTTTTCAGATTGTTTTGAAACGTTCTCAATTTGATTTAAAATGTATATCAAATCAGTTTGAAATATTCTTTAATCTGTGTCCAAAAGTTCTAAAATTAGCCCATTCTTTTTCAAGTGAGACATTTTTAAAGGATTAGCAGTGGTAGTAATAATTGTATGTTCGATGGGTTACTGAGTAAAACATGTGAATGTGTAAAAAAATTGTGCACAATGAAACTTACAGGTGACCGATTGGAGCCTAACCTACTATTCCCTGAAATTTTCTTGAAATTTGATGAAAACTGCAGAAAGTAGGCTTGATAACAGATTTTTCCGGCACATGGTAGACTAACGGGGGATAGGAGTTGTTCAGAATGGCCCAAAACGTAGAATGCAAGTAGAAATTATGATTTTCGAAAACAAAAATACTATAATTCTTGAAATGCTAGTGTATTGGTTGGCTGCATAATTGAAAAATGTGTAAGTCCAGTAGATAGTTCTAGTGAATCCTTCCCGTTATTCAGTGACACCAATCTTGGATGAGCCGTACTTCGCGAAAAAGAGAATTCCGTGTCAGACCGTGCCGAGAAAAGAATCCGGATGGACCGAGAGACGCCGAGAGATTTTCATTAGATGCCCTTCGGAAAGGTGTAAGATAAAAGCGCTTCGGATCCAATCAGCGGACCAAGTCATCTTACCTGACATCCGATTCTTCTTGGAGAAACTGAAGGCGGAGAGCGGGCGTGGCGCCGGGTCTTGATGGAAAATGAAGAAACGCGATACGTTTCTGTGCGAACTCGAGAGGTTTGACCTGGCGAGATCAAAACGGATCGCTATGTGAGTTCTCTGACGTTACGGGTTATGATCGAGAAGATTGCGTAACCAAGCAGAAATGGGACAGTCGTTTCATAGACGACGTCAAACAACTGCTGAAGACCATTAAACACGTGGACACCACCAAGAACTTCACTAGAAATGGGGAATTTTGAAAACCTGGAATATTTTAACAGTCAAAAGATTCTGACATTTGTACTTTGCTTATCAGCTTTCAACGACGAGTGCGAAACTATCTAAAGATTCCTACATTATAACTTGGTAATTTAATACGTTTGCACTTACAATAAAACCGGGAAATATTTCATTACACTTCTGAAGCTCATGTGACCTGATCACGCCAAGGAACCGAAAAGCAACTTTCATTTTCCTTACCTGTTGAAAAGTGCAGTCCTTCAATATTGCTCAAACTGGTGATCTATTGGGATTTTCCAACTAAATAAAATATTGGGAACCTATTCAAAAATAGTTGCTCCGTTTGTTGGTCTACATATTCACCACCGATGGACCTAGAATCTCACCATCGCACAGTAAGCTCGGTAGCATCATGTGTGCAAAAAATATAGAATTTCCACTTCAGCTTGTAAATTAATGGGACGCGTCCCGAGGGATAGGCAATATCTACTGCTTTTACCTGATTAGTGCAAAATCCCAAATATATGTTAGGGTTCGTTAGGCCAGAAACGAACTTAGTAGAAAATAAAAGCGAAGAAATGGGAGGTCTGTCAAGTTAATCGGTGTCAAGGTTCGTAGTTAGAACGAGTTGGTAGTTGGTTAAGGAAGTGAAATGGCGAACTCACAGCGAGAGAAGATGAAGATGAAGAAATTAGTTTCCTTCATTTTGAACAAAATAGTTTACTGACTGTATGGCACGCTAATTAGACCTCGGAGGGAGAAAGATTTTTATAAATTTTTACTGAGCTCCAGTGAAATTCCACCACTTTCCTCGTTTTCTTAGTGGTGCCAATGTAACTAAACAGATCAAACGGTGAACTTCAGTTATACATATCATGTTATCCTTGGATTTCAACTGTACATTTGTGGTTTCCATTGAAGCTACAGCTATGTTTTTGAAAATTAACCGGAAAACAGGATGAGTTCTTTTAAAGTGTTGCTACAATGAGAAATCCGAATAGATCCTTTAGGTAGCAGTGGAGGAGTCCGGCAATTCACAATCCAGAGTCCTTCGACCATTAAATGGGAAAACCATGACGAAGTCATCTAATTAATGGTAAGTAGAAAATGTGGAAAATTGTGTTTATAGGTAATAGGGAAATATGGATTTCTGCTCATTACACATCGATGTTGAAGGTGTGTACAATGCAAGATTACAAACTAAGTACATTTCACCGCTAGCCTGGAAACTTGGTAACTTCCCCCAACACGCATCCCACATGTTCAGTATGTACCTCACGCAGCGTTTATCCCGTCAATCCAACTTTTCATATTTAACTGGAAACTCCGGGCAGACGGGTTGATCCTCTCGGATCGACGGAGTCCGGACGATCCGGGGAGGGCAAAGAGGAGGGACGGTCCTGTTAATCACAGTTCAGTCTTGAGGATCGCTGTAGGTATTTGTCAGGAGGGGTTGCCGTGATCCACCCCCTTCCAGCCAACAGGAGAAGAGTCTAACTAGTTTAATTAACCAATCTAAACCTTCGGGGAGAAGGGAGGGTTTTGAACCTATGGGAAGAGCAATATCCGCCCAACTTGGCTAATTCATAGCAGTTCTTGCCTAACTACTTGGAAACTGTCCTCAGCGATATGCCCCTACACCTCTTGACTTCTCTCGATCTCCATCAGGATCAGAGACACGGCTTGTATTCTAGACCTGATTTAATGAGAAAAAGATACATTTAAACGAACATCGCTTGCGAAAGAAAGAAAAAGTTTTGATTGCTTGCTGATACCGACTTAGCGCCGTTTTCGGCAACAATCCCTAACCAAGGATGTTGATCAACATATAGATAATATCAAGGAGGCATTTGCTCGCCATATCAGGGTGATACCGAGATGGCTGTGATAACGTAACCATCAACCGTCTCTATTCTCGCTCTATTCCCTTTATTGTTAGATTACCACTTGCTGTACTTTCACTACTTCACATGCTTTACTCCTTGTTTTCTGCTTTCGTTGATGTACATTAGTTAGCGTTCATAGTTTGTCCAATAGTACTTGGAAGTCTGCATCATCCTTGTCAAACATGGCCTGTAAAACAAGTACTCGCCAATGCAGTAATCAAGGTTCTGTAAGAAAACACTAACAACTTGTATGACTAACGAAACACAAAATAGCGGAAATACCACAATAAACAGTTGCGTAGCGAAACAGAATTTCTTAATTTAATCGAAGATTTCAAAAAGAACTGGTATTAATAGTCGTTTAGTGCACTAACCACCCGAATTTGTTTCCGGATTAAACGCGTTTGGTCGTTGATTTATCTCAACCGGAGTTAGTAAAACCGAACACAACAGCCGAGACCTCTCGTTTATTGAGTAGACAAACGATGATTAAAAACTGTGCTGAACCATACCCTTAGTTTGTTTACTGCTCGAAGTACTCGTATTTCAACTGAATCATCACACCTACCAATTCGTCAAGGTTTGTCTGGATGAGGGAAACGATGTGTTCTACGGATATGTCCAAAAGGATCTCGTCCCTGACTATTGGGCCGATTGTTTGGCCGTTGCTCATAACTGAACGTTCCAATGATTATTTCTTTCAAACATGCTGCATTTCATCACTATCGTTAAGAGTTGTTCAACATAACCTACCTCACCTGAAAACTGTTTAACCAGGTGATATTGCCAAAAAAAATCAAATGGTAAGTATATTGAAGTTATGGGTCGGAAACTATGATTAGTTCTCTGTTAATTCACTTGACATTAGCGGGGAATTAATTGTATTTTGGAACTAACCTCCATATTTAAATATTACTGGAGTTATCATCTTCAAGTGTTCTAACCGATCCGACTGGTAAGCAGATAATAGATAACTCAGATGTGCCTGAAATTAATAAGGATCGAATCAGCTCTCTCAAGAATGATCATTATATCAGATCAGATAATGAAACAATTATGTTCCCGAATGCTCTAATTCTAATGTTTTCGTTATGTGTATATCCCTTTTCCTTCAACTCCAAACACATCGTGAAATTTTGGCCTATTATCAACTTACGTAGGGATATCAAATTCTTATCCTTTTGCCATTTCCAATAAGAAATGAACAGTTCCTTCTATCAGAGAAACGTTTTGCCATTTTGAATTAATAGAAACTTCGTGTATTATAGAGAAGGCAACACAGTTGAACTGTTGATTTTTTCAATGTCTGAAAAGAGCGTCTTGTTAAAATGACAGAATAGACAGAAATGATCCAATAGTTTTCCAAAAATACCGAATTTACCGGTTCATTCATTTAGTAAACAATACTATCATTATATTCTGCCGGCCTCATAACGTACTTAATATTTTACGAAAATCTGAATTACAGAAGAAGTTGACAATCATTCATTACTTCTCCTCTGAAAACACATTAAACTAAATTGTTTGTCTTCTTTTGGTATAAATGTGTTTTCTTGTTCTGCAAGTGTCTGTAACATTTGTCGTTAGATTCGGGGTTCCGTGGTTTGGAGCCAAACGGTATAAAATACAAGTTTTTTTCAATAACAAAGACCACAGTTTCAAAATTATAACCAACCTTTAAATCATTCCTGACTCACCACATTTTTCAAACCTCTGTAAAACATTTCAAACGTTGAGTTTAACACAAGAAAGGGCTGACCGCAAAACGTAATGACGTTAGTTGTGAAGCTTGCGGTTTCAGCGCTTCAGCCTCCTGGAGAGTAAAACTCTCAATAAAGTACAAAAAAGGAACAATATGGTAAACCAAATGTCATACACTAACAAATAACCTTACTTCAAGTCTACAACAAATGATGGTCAAAACGTTCGATAAAACACATTGAAATGAACTAGATAAATCAAATTTAAGTCATGCAGCAAGGCCGTGTAGCGAGTTTACGTGATTTTCCGTGTAATTGTATTTATGAAGTTATTTTGTCTGTACTAAAATGGTTAACCATTAATTCTGTAGCAAACAGCGTTTTCCAAGTAATTTTCTCTAATAAAAATCGCGTCCAGGATTTTCAATAATTGTGTCTATTTTTTATAGTTTTTAGGTCGTCCGTCTGAAGCAAGGCTTAGTCAATGGAGGGACTCCTATTAGAGTTGATCCAGTAGGCGTTGGACAAGCCAAACTTGAAAAAACTAAAATTTCGGAAATATCGAATTTTTTACCGGGGAAAGAGATGTACCTAATACATTTAAGATTTTGATTTTTGATAATATTGAATTAAAATAAATTTGACGAGTTGTTGTTCTTTTGACCATTATTAGTAATATTTTGAAGAGGTTGAAGAACCTATATAGCTGCTTTCAATGGTTCCCGATACATTAGGTTTACGAATAAAAGACTGTCTTTTGATGACAGACGTAGAAAATTGATTACGGTAACATTGAAGTTAAAAACAGGTCGCTGGAATGGTCAATGATATTTGTGTAAATCCCGTATCTGGATGTGGGAAGTTTGATTTGTATGATGACTATCATTTCAATGTTTCTTAATGTTAGCTATATTATTCTAATCCCATAAAAAATTGTTTGTTTATCGTTGATCTTAATAAAGTTCTTGTGATGTCCTCTGACGAATACAACTTCATAATGATGAAAACGATGTTCTTTCATGTTATGAGCCTGAGCAGGTGAGCATACATGAGGTATGAGGTCGTATGTAGCTCGTCCCTAAAACAGCATAAAACCCAACCAACTCCCCAAAGTATAAAGAGCCGAGTTGTTATTAAACGAAGGAGTTTTAGGAAGGAGGATTACAGGCGAAGTTGAGAGCTTATGATAACAACATCGGAGACCCTCCCGAAACTACTTAGACGATATTGTTGCCTCATGCAAATCTTCCATTCTGGTGAATACCCTCCCATGAGAGGAAAGGGGGGCGAAGCCCCTCTCCATCCAATACCACTCAAAGCAACAAGTAAAGCCCTGTTTTCTCCCGGCAAGGTTATACTCGGCGGTTACCATCGGACCTGAATAATTACCTTTGGAAGAGGCGGTTACTGGGTCTACTAGTAACATTAGCGTTACCGAACCTCGCACAGCCCGCGGGGAGCGCTTGCTTGGCCGTAATTGGATTTTCTCCAACGGTAACTGTAACTTCTCATAACCGTCATAATATTCGCGTTTTAGGTAAAACTGTTTTAGGGGTTTCACGACCGCCCAAGGGCCCTGAACAATATTCTTCGAAACTGATGACCCACTTGCGCTAAAGACCGTCGTATTTCTCGGCGAAATTGGTTTAGAATGTGTTATCAGTTACTCGCAGATGGGGACCGATTGTAGTAAATTGCAATATTTACCGTTTAGTGTTATGTCACATAATATGTGGTGGCAAGATGAAGTGCCTAAGTCTATTTCCCAATATACAGTTTCAAGGTAAATTACGTGTCAAGCATTGTTACGAGTATTTTAAAATCATTCGAATTCTATTACCTCCCTTTTAATTGTAGTGTTTATTATTGTAATGAGAGAAGTTCAATGTAATAACTGAAGGGATCACCTACATCTAACAGCCTGCTAAAAGCTGCTTCACATTCCAGCCCTTGTTGATGTGAATATGGGTGGGTTAATTTTGTAATGTGCGAATATGATATTACACTTTACCCTCCACTCCAGAGCCAAGCTACGCTATTGAATCTATTCTTATCAAATTTCAACAACTCATTACATGTAAGATTTGTCTGGATATATTCTCTTAACAAACGAAATCGAGCCCATAGTTATTTGCACTTATGCAAGAGTATACAGGGTGTCTACACTTGTAATAGGCGGAAATCCAGGGGTCGATTCTACAACTAATTTGCAACATTTTTTGTCCCCTAACTTTTTTTTTTCCTCCAATAAAAATCCTACTTTTTTTATTTTAAGATTTTTTTCGTGTTTTCGACCTTTCCTCACTAAAACGGCTATAACTCCCTTGTTCTAAGAGCAATCTCAAATCTGATGATACCGTTGAAAAAAGCGTAAAATTTACTAATCGTTTAAAATTTTATAGGGCAGTTTTGGGAGAAAAACTGCGTTTAATGCAAAAAAACGTGGTTTTGTCGGTCCAAATAAGTACACGTTTTTCCTCAGATATCAGCTTCTTACGTTGGAAAATTTGAAAAATTCAAGTACAACTGCATTTTCATCTCATAACATCAAGTATTGTGTTGAAGAACTGTGCAATTGAAGAATTGTTCAAATTTTCCAAAAACTGCCCTACAAAATTTTTTTTTAGATTATACCGTTAGAAAGCTGACAATTTGAGGAAGTTTTTCCTGAAGAGTGCCCGACGATACCTCTATTAATTACAGGCAAACAATTAGCTTGAAAAATGGTAATTTCCGAAATAATTTTAAAATTTAGACTTTGGCCTAATTTTTTACCAGTACATACAAAAATTGCGTTTTCCATTAAACGATTAGTAAATTTTACGCTCTTTTCAACGGTATCATCAGATTTCAGATTGCTCTTAGAACAAGGGAGTTATAGCCGTTTTAGTGAGGAAACGTCGAAAACACGAAAAAAATCTTAAAATAAAAAAAGTTGGATTTTTAGCGGAGTAAAAAAAAAAGTTAGGGGACAAAAAATGTTGCAAATTAGTTGTAGTATCGACCCCTGGATTTCCGCCTATTACAAGTGTAGACACCCTGTTTATAAGTGTGGTAGACAATTCAAGTTTTTCCGGTGGAATCAAGTTTAAACTAGTTTTACTTCTAATAATCAATTTTTGATTATTCGGCGCTTGAGTGAACCTGAAATAGTAGTACAGGGGATCGCCGCCATGTTTTCTCGTATCACACCTAGGTATTAGTAAAAATGGACGCTTCGTTTACGTTTTCCATCCATTTTCTTCAGGTAAATACTAACCTATTTGCGCCTTTCCAACAGTCGAGGTAACAAAACATGGATTTTTAACGTTCTACGTAGCCATCTAAGGACTATTCCTAGGGTAGCCTGCGGATTTTAAAAATTTGTAGACAGGGTTGCCACTGTATCACAAGACGTGATAAGCCGCAGGCGCCAATTACAACCTCCAAATTTCGTTAAAATACTGACAGATAAAACGGGCTATTGTCCACGAAATTATGACGTCAATAGCATTAATTCGACCCTAGCTTGCAATAAAAAACCATCAATAACTATTATATGTACAATAATATTATGTCGTCATCATTTATTGGTAAATGACAACTATTACGGTATATGAAACCGCAATAGTTACAAAACCTTGGCGACTTAAGGTCAAAAAGAGGCAAAGTAGTGTTAACCCAGAGTCTGGAGTTACATTCCAAAAAGAAAAGTGTGCTAGCAGGATTTACTCCGGATGAATTCGTAACCCTCTGTGATGATTCTGGTCTATAGTGTTTCGTCTCTAGTCATTCCATATTGAATTTCCTGAGATTCTTGGAAAGTATTTTATTTTTTCATCTTTAGACTCGAGCAATAACTTGGTTTTATTTGAAAAATCGCTAAAAACATTGTCTTCTAAGGTCATGTTTTTATGACTGGGGCGTTAACTTCAGCCTTAAGTCTCCTCTTGACGCGCATGACATTTTCAATTTAGAGCTCTCGCGTCGGCGGGATCTCAAGTGTGTGAAGCTCAGCGAGAAAAAAAATTAATGTGTTAGCGCTTTTTCTTAGGTTTTTTTCAAGCGCTCGTCTGAGTTTGCCGCCCTTCCTACCTATCCCTAGATCCTTGCACGAGGCCATTTGCCGGTACCGTGAAACGGTTTGAGCCTTTCCCGAGACGTCAAGTGGGAGAAGAGACGTGTTTCAAGAGGCTCAAGACTGTTATACCGTCGCTATTGAAAGCAGATGAGTGCGTTCTCAACAACTTGTAACGTTTACAACAAGTTACCTTAACTTGTAACGAGAAACAATTGAATATTCCCAATAAGCCCTACTTATCAGATCCATTAAATCTGCCGAATCACTGACCTGGTTCCTTACAACATCAGATATAGTAAGATCCAATAAATATTTGTACGATTTGCCGTCCAAAATCGTGAATCCTCGTCATTGAATCCAATTGGATCGCTCAAAAAACGCATCAATTAATACTACTACTGTACTACCGAAATCCATATCAAAGTCGTATTGTTGAGGTGTTTCGATCTGCAATATTCCCACCAAATTTAGTCCGAACGACAACCCTATTCAGTATATTTCGGATGCCCAAGGCACCTACCAAATTTCAAGTAAATTGTTCCAACATTGCTACCTATAATGCGAAACAGACAATTACACAAATATGTATATATACAGAGAGATACACAGGATGAATCAAAGTTGAGGACCGATTCTTTCGCTAATGGCAACAAAAATTAGCATTCCGTGTCATGGCATGTCCTCGCTGGAAACCAATTGTTGCTGAGAGACCAGGGGATCGAAGTTATTACAAATATGTCTCTTCTAAGAAATAATCAATTACATTGCATATGTCTTTCTAAAGGAACGTTCTCCTAGCTATTTGATACAATTTTTCGCTGATAGTTGAAATCAACTGATTCGATTGTTGTAGTGTATTTGATAAGATGTTTAACATTATCATTCATGTGTAATATAACACATTTGAATTAGTACAAAAACTAAAATAAGCCGTGTGTGCTCGGGTTAGGTTATGTCTTAAAAAGTGACAAACAGTAACTACGTATTTATTGTTATACGGATATAATTTAACCGTTCGAATTGATCTATATTGTAACAATTCATGTCGTGGGAATAGTCAACGTTCGTTTCATCTTCAGTTTTCTTCATTGAAAACACTAGCTACTATTTCGCATCATGTACACTCTGAACCCTTCTGCTAAGCATTGTAGTGTAAACAAAAATGAACTAGCTGGTTCTGCAGCCAAACGAGTAAACAGTGAGTCAATATGTTCTCGAATTTACAGATGCTCTGACTTGAACGCAACGTTTGGCTGTTAAGAATGAACTACGAAAGAATGAAATATGGACCGTTGAAAGTTGTGAACAGTTGAAGAAGGTGTCGAAATTTGCGCTTCATCAAGTAAAACTCTGAAACCTGCATATTGAACAGTTGTATCTTCTCTCCGAGAAGAAGTCATTCGGTTTCGAATAGAAGTACAAGACTACATCAAGCCATACCAACCACCAACCTGGCTCGCCACTTTACCGTTTATCATCTACTCTATATTCATCATCTACTCTATCATCATCACCTATATTCTCTAACAACACTTCCTCCAATAAGCACCTACTACGATGTATGGTTATATAATTTCCTGTGTATTTGATGGACCAATAAGGTCATATGCGCAAAATAAATTTTAAAAACCATTCTCACTGTCTTGACGTTATTTTTTTCCACACTAACACCTTGAGAGGATACATCGTTATTTCATCCAGGTACTCATTTTCAATCCTTAAATTTCACCAATCGGTATTCATGAAAGTGATGCAATTCATTTGGGGCTAAAGAAAGTTTTCTTTTTTTGTTTGTAAATTACAAAGAATTACTATTGAAAATAATTAATCAAAAATACCTCCAATCCTTCCGGATAGTTTCACAAAATGAGGCTTACTTTATCCGGGTTTTCTTGTTTGGAAACTCAACTGTTTCGCTGCCACGGAAAACACAGTTTTCGAACAAAGTTTGTGGGTTTCGTAAAAAGAAGGTTCAAACTCAAGCCCTTGCATTAATAATGAGACGAGAAAGCTGAAGTAAATATTGATCCGCCGTTGTGTGCAGGAAACCTTGCGACACCAAATGAATTACCCAAAACATCTTAAATAAAATAGCGTGCTACCTGTTTTTTTCTCTAGTGTTCTTGGTTCACTCAGATTTTACTTCCTTTCTTTTCTTTGACCCCGGTGTGGAGCGGAGGTGATTGAATAATTTAACTGGGATGATACTGTATTTTTTGTATGAATCAATATTTTGGTTCAGAGACGTTGGGAGTAGAAACCTAAATATCACCCCCCCCCCCCCCATCATTCAAAACACCCAAAAAATGCCCTTGTTTCGTGAGGGTATGTTACAATGTACGTACAATTGAGGAAATACTCAAATGATTCGAAACTTTTATGATTTTCATGAATTAATTGTTTTGTGTATTTCTTTGGCTCAAAGCTTGTGAGTTGTGGAGAATTCCTGAGAAGACTGTTCGGATACCTAACGCCGTTCATCTATTCGCCGTTTTGAGCCATTGGGCAATGCAATCCAGATTTTTGTATGCCTAATTTCAACAAAGATGGTCATTGGAAAAATGGGCGGTACAGAAACCTTCGTTGATAGAACGTTGTCTATATTTCCACGGACTAAGCCACTCGCGATGAAGTTGTGGAAACCCATTTCAAATAAAAACGGAGTAAGATAGAACCACCCGGTTAAAGGGTAGAATCCGAAAATGACGGAGCTAATATTTGTGGAAAGACTCCACTCGAATAGCTTAGATCTCTTGGTTACTTTCTAGCTGGAAGGTCAGCTGCGAAAACTGCAAGATATGACATAAACTTGGAGAAAAAAACCTCATTAGAATTTTTTCCGAAGAAGTCGCCTGAACAACTAAATAAAACTAAATAACCCTGAATTGATTACAATTCAGGGGTATGACGGAGTGCAGGGGCAATCAACGTACAACTTCCAGAGGATATCCTTGTAGTTGAATTCTCCAGGAATAACCTTGGAGGCAGCAGTTTCAAGAAACGGGATGGAAGTACTGTCAATAGCCATCACCCTGGGATTTCCTTTCCTTCCAAATAAAATCCATTAGAACTTTGAATTGGATTCTAGAATTTTAGCTTCCCATGTGCCTGGTTGTTCTGTTTAAAGAATCTTCCTGAGGTCCGTTAGCTACTCCATCAGCGAACCTGGTTTCAAGCCTAGGTGACATCGACGGTTAGCATCTATGATATGATGTAACTGGACATAGATGGTAGAATGTCTGAAAATGGAAAGGGCAGTACGTTGCAATGAGTTAGCGCTTACAAGTTGCTATGTGACTTTTCTACTCAACTCTTTTAACAGCATTGAAACTGTGGCTCTTCTGTTGCAGCTCAGTCTGCCGTTGAGGTAGAGGTAAAAACCTTATAATGTAAAAGTCCTCTGTGTCTACAAAGTTGTTTTATTCCCTGGGAAGAATTTTAAGTGAAAAAAAAGCGAGGGTGTGAAGTGCGGAGTAACTAATGGAGTCGCCTTTGATAGGATGGAAGGAGGAAGAGGATTGTGGTGGGGGATAGAGGAAGTATTGTAAGTGTTAAAATGAGATAAGCCCCCCTCTCCGCCTCGGCTTTCACATTTTGTTAGGGAACACCAGAGAGGGGATGTCTACGTGGTCTGAATACGTAAAGCCGACCAACTCTTGGATACCCGAGTCCCCCAACGGGGTTGCCGAGGGTGTTACTCCTGGATCAACAGGACCTAGGAAGCCGCCTCTCTCTATTGAATATTTAGTTCATGGGGCACCACGTTTTCTCCCCCCTCCGTCTCCTTTGCTTCCATTAACTCTTCCCGCCCCTTCTTGTCTCTCCTCACTCCTCGAATGTTGTCTCCTATCTGCCAGGTGCAAAAGCTGCCTTTAAACTCGCAAAAACACCTTGTATCATGATGCAAGTGAGGGGTCTCGTCTCGTCTAAAAAGGGAATAAATCAACTGTTTCTAAGCCATAACTGATGATTTAAATAATACTCGCAATTCGAATGATACCTACCAACTACAATCCACAAACGTAATTGGATAGTACAGTGCCCATTTGTATTTATTGAATGTTGAAAAAAGTGATGCAGTACAGAGTTATGTTATCTCTTCAATTCCCGCTTGACAAGAAGGTTTGGGCCGATATGCCAGCAACGCTCCAGGACTACAATATTCATCCGCATTTGCCTGAAAGGGCGTCGGACTGTCATCATTAAAAGATGAGTAGATCGTAACATGGCTTTGCTACCATATAACATGAAGGTGGTGGAATGGATAATTAACCTATTCCATCGGCTGAGACTATATGCTTATAACCTTCCACAGGATAACCCGAAGATGATAGCCGGAGTACTAGTTTCAAGAAACTGAAAGGCTGACCATCCTTCTCCCAGGGTTTCATAAAGAAGGCTGTCAATAAACAGAGCAGGAGTAAATATCAATTTGTAAGGAGTAATATTTGAAACGTATTGCCCGCAACATGCAGAGGATACCTAATAAGCTTAAGGGAAGAGAGAATTTAGCCGTGTCATTCATAATGGATACTAATTCATCTCGGAGTCTTCTTCTTTTATAACAACTAATTTGAGATTTGCGCTTGGATTTATTCCCTTGTGGGCACCGACAGCAACCCTATCCACCCCGTATTATTCTTTATTAATTTTTTTGTTACAGTTAATTCCCAATTTTGACTGTGTTATTGGGAGTCTTCCCTAGATAATCACCTCAACTTCCGATTTTCCCTACATTAATTTTTTTTGTAAGAAGTTTTTATTTTTAAAATTTGAATGCCGTCTACAAGTTTGCCTTGAAACCAATTTGGTCCTCATCCCGATCCTCAGGACCTCTACCACAACAGATCGAAAATTCCTAATGAGTGTGGGATCCTCACCTGGGGCTTTCAGGGTTAAAAACATCTGTGAGGTAGCCAGATTAATAGCGAGCATAGCGTGAGATAATTGGAATAATGGATTATTGGTAGAACGAAGATGAAGGAAGCAAAAATTCAAATAAACTTGTGAAATATAGACATTTTGTTGCTCAATGGAAAAGTTTGCTCTTTGAGCTCTCACCCACCTGCGAACGTAAGAGAAAGGCAATGAAGAAGAACCGCAAAGTAAAGAATAAAGCAGTGGCAAAGTAAAGAAGGACGTATTACCACCTACTCAGCTGTCGGCCCCTCCCCGCTCTCAATCCCTCATTCTGTCATCCTTTTAGGACGGGTCAACAAAACGCACCTTTTACCCCCTCCAAGGCCCTCAGCTGAAAGTTTCGATCTTCAGTCCCCCGAAAAGGCGGAGTCAAGACGCTGGGAAGAGGTTTTCTCTCTTCAGTCCCTGTAACTCCATCCACTTTGGGCCGCTCCTCGCAAAAAGGCGACAGTTTATTTTTGGGAACGGATTTCGCTTGCACCCTCTTCCCGCGATTATGTCAAGTGCCATGAATTAAACAACAGATCTCTTTTCCTAACCAAACCCTTTCAAGGGAAAGAAAAACTGTGAACGCTTTTTTCCCCCTTGACGCCGAGTGCAACTGGTTTGATTTCGGACTTATGTTTCTGCAAACGTATTTTTTAATTCAGTGGTCTTCAACCCACTGCCCGGTGGGTTTTATGTTGCTGCCCGCCAACCTATTTACTCGTGGTTTGTCAAATCATACAACAACTACGTGTTTTGAGAGAAATCTCGTTGTTCTCGTTTTTCAATAGTGATTTTCACAATTTTAAGTACTAAACTCATTGAGTATTAATTTTGAATGTTATTGGAAACATGACTTTTTTCTTTATTATTCACGTTTTCTTTCCAAAACAAAAGACTTACTAGCAGTTATATGATATGTAACATATGTGAATGTGAGCATGTGTGTTTATATATATAAAGGGTGTGTGAGTGTATTGGATGATTCGAGTAATGGGGCCCCTAAACCCTTTTACAATACAAAATTTGTCCTGTATTACAATGAGGTTGAAGACCACTGTTTTAATTGCATTCAGCGTTCTGGAAATATAGCTGAAATATTTTACACACCCCACATTTTCTTAAATTTAGTAGGGAATCTCGCCTCTTGTGTTGGTAGATTCCACAGTTTCCAGAGTGCTATACGATTGCGTAGGTTTATTTTTGAAAATTGTAAACTAATTTGGGATTGCGTTCTGTACCATTCATTTATTAGGTGTTAATTATGCATTCTTATTTCATTTTGGAATTCATTTTACGGAAACTGCGAAACTCTGGAACTTAGCATCTAATTATAAGAGGATTGAATGAGTGTTTTACCATTAATGACAATTAATAGCTTGATATCTTGTCCTTAGATGCCTTTATGATTTCAAATTTGTAAAAACAAATCAGTTTCAATACATTCCTATCAGTTTTTCGTCCAAACCATTTAGAGTTCTGAACGTAAATTTTTCATTCGGCTCTCGTAGGAGCCAAATTAGATTCATAGGTCAAAAATGAGATATTTTAACACAAGAATGTTACCCATAACAATAGTGTGTGAATGAATTGTGGAAATATGATGAATTACGGATCACCAAAGGAAGAATGCAGCAGGATGAAAAACTGCAAGCTTATCAGCCAAAATTGTTTGTCGAGTTGTAAGAGAAAAAAATGGTCTAAATATTCTGCCCAATGCAGAACTCTATTACTGTTCTTTCACTTACGAGTAGAGCTCGTAAAAGCATCTAGACAATCAAATTACACGCATCGCTCGTATGACATAAATCCAATTTTCGAATCCATTTAATTTGACCTGTCAATAATTTACTCTGATATATTATTTCCTACTATTTCTACGCTCTTAATCGTCATTTTGAGTTAGAGATTTTCCCTCGACTGATCCTCAGCTAACCAGGAGATGATAACACGAAGACCGGTCATATTTTACAATAAAGCTCCAGCCAATACTGTCAGTGACTATTTGAGTAGCTCATCCTTCCCATACTCGGATGGAAGTCATTGGGTCTTAGGGTCTTAAGTCGACAGTCATTCAACGGACCAAAATAAGACGATATAGCTCATACTACCCTCTTGAACCCTGTCTGGTACATTCTTTCTGGAGGATTGTGTTATCACATTAGCACGACTGCTTGCCTCAGACTCTCGCGAGAGCATTTTCTCATTGTAATATTTAAGACGAGGTTGTCAGAAGGAATACATTGCTTACATCGGAGCTCACCTGGTGTTTAGTTCACCAAAAGAACTGATAACAAGAAGTCTCCTGTCGTTATGTTGTGAAATTTTTACAATAATTTGCCAATCAATGTACTGTAGTATACTTCTTGGATTGCTCATCTTCCTCGTACTCGAGAGAAGTCAATGCTTCCTCAGTGGGCAGAATTACGGACCAAATTATGACGACATAACAGCAGATTCAGTTTTGAACAAGAACCTCTGAACCCTGTCCCATAGTTCTATGAGGCACGGTTGAAGAGGTTCAACTGGTTTATTCTTCCTGCAAGATTGGGTTACTACCTTATCGCAACGACTGCCTCTCTGACTTAAGCATCTGGATCTCGCTGTATTCTAATATTTACCACAAGGTTGCCAAAAGGAATACATTACTTACTCCTGACTCGAGGAGGCGAATTATAACGCAATGAAGTTTTAATCTCGCACGGTCCGCCCGAGTTCCTTTTGCAAAAGGGTGGGTTTACGTAGTTTGAAATTCCCCTCACGACAACAACATAAGTCTGTTGGTTTAAAGAGGTTTGAAGGGGTGACGGGAGAAGCCCATGAACGGAGGTGGGAGAACATAACAATATTTTATTGGATTATGATGCCGGTACGAGTTTCTACTAAGCTACGTGCTGCTACAGAACCCCGAGTTACCCTGAGGAGGCAACGGACGAGGGGGCAAGAAAGCCTCCTGGAGCTCTCCCCTTTCAAACACCACTTGGTCGCATTGTGTCGACCTTTTTCACTTTCCCCGTCGTTCCGTTTTTCTGTGCCTTTCGTTCTCCGGAGAGGGGGAAAAAACTCCCGTCAATAGAAACCTAAATGATCATCGATTTCCACTTTTGGGGAAGCGAGAGGTAGGAGGGATATAAATTACTCTCCAATCACATATCTCTAGATTCGAGAAAGTTTCTTCTTGAAAATGTTTCACAACAACTAAGAGTTCACTTAACTCATATGAAATTATGTTCGTGGGTAGTGAGATCATCAAAATGATGATTTTGGAAGATCATCAAAATCCCTGTTTCTACTTTATTAGTTTTGTTTCTCAGTCTTCTGATGGATATTGATAGTTTCTCCTTCGCGTTTCTTGAATATTATGACCCGTAGAATGTATCTCTATGTAGGTATTTCAGCTTCCCCGGTATCCTCAGCGTGTTGCTAATCGCCTCCACCTTGGGAAAAGGCATCTAGCTAATTCAATCCATCACCACTCTATAATAGTACGCAAAAAGTAACTAAACCGTTGTGATCACTTTCAGTAAATGAGA
This sequence comes from Creontiades dilutus, assembly GCA_031894815.1. NCBI lineage: Eukaryota > Metazoa > Arthropoda > Insecta > Hemiptera > Miridae > Creontiades > Creontiades dilutus. The sequence goes on from JAVIWC010004007.1 coordinate 2,871,006, forward strand.
TGAATAATTTTTTTTTTTTTTTTTTTTTTTTTTTGGTTTTCTACTAGTATGGTCAGTCAGGGTTCGCTTGGTTTCTTACTCTTGGGGTACCAAGACAGCAATTAAGAATTTAAGAAATTTATAGAATCATTTGACCTTTAGCTAGAAACACCCCTTTCCTATTTACATTGATTGGGCTAACAAAGTTCCTTCTGCTAATAACTGAGTCTTCATACCTTCATGTTAACTTCCAGATTTCGCAAAATACGAACGGATGACAATGACGATAGATTGACAGTAAACACAACATTTTGCTAATCTCTGTCGGTGCAATAAAATTATATATGTAGAAACAATGGTATCATATATAGTATAGTGCAAAGACGTTAAAACCGACGAATGGAACAACTAAAAATCATCAGTATAAAATAAAACCCCTCCATAAGCTTCACTTGTCTTCAAATATATTTTTTAAATGGTCAAAAACTCGATTTTAAATAAAACTTCTGAGTAGCTAGTATCTGTCATAATTTACTGGGCTATTTCACCATGTACCAGCAGGTTCATAATATGAATATTATTCATATTCATGAATAATATGAATATTATTCATATTATTCATATTCATGAATAATATGAATATTATTCATATTCTGTCTGAATGGTTGAACTTAGATCGAACCGAGTGGGCTCATTCGATTAATTGAAGGGTTCTAGCATTAACGGCCATAAACACATTAATGTAATTCCAAATGTTTCCGATATTCCTATTTGTTGGTAAATCAGTCTTTTAATTTCACCCTTTAGGATTTTCAGAAAGTGATGTCGAGAATTCATTCTCAACTAGACCATAAATGTGATTTTTTTTAACTCTAAATTTGGTTCAGCAGTCCTGAGACAAGCTCTTCAACTCGAAAGGGACGGATTATTTATTTATATGTTCGCATTCTACGAGTCTTAGAACGTGAACCAACCAATTTTGGTTTATTATTCAATAATAAAAAATTGTAATCGCTCTAGAAAAAAATTCTAGCCCCCCCTGAAAATTTCATGGTTTACGTTTCAAAGGGTGTAGAATCCGAATCTGCAATAAAATTTTTTCCGGCCGTACGCCGTACGCACGATTTCTCCCAAACGGCTGAAGCAAAAAAGCTGAAATTTTCAGGAAAAATCCATGTTGGTCCGGCGACGCCCCAATTCTTGAGCCAGCTCTCTCACTTAATTTAAAGTGCCCTTTTGGAATTGTCAAAGTTTTGTAAAATCCCCAAAAACCTCAAAAAAAAGTCAAGGCGGCCTAAATGTGTACTTATTTTGAAGAACATACCACGAGGAATCGAATGAGCCCCTCCCCAGGTCCGTAGGTCAAACCATTGCCGATGTATGGCCCGATTTATGGTGCCAACATTTGCGATTTTTGGTTTATTATTGTTTGTTTATAACCTAGTGATGCCGATAGCGTCGAGTTGTAGTGAATGTGGATACTGGAGTGATAGCCGATGTGGATACTTGTAGTTTATAGCCGATACACGGGTTGAAGCATACTGATATGCATGAAACGCTGATAATATATAGGTAAATATTATTCAATATTATTACTGGGGTTATTATTCAATTGGCTTGCGTTCATGATTTGAATCTGTACTAAGCTTTGGAGTGTGCTTGTTTCACAGGTGATGGAGCGATTATTGAATTACAGGAGATAAGCATAGAGCACTTAAATCTGTTCTCAACCAAAATACCTATTTGGATTGATCAGTTGATCATATTTGTGTGCCTCCTCTACATCAGTCTACCTTTGGCTACACCGTTTAAATTTGGATTTGGGGACGTTTTAACGCAATACGAGTGCCAAAGGACTTGATAAATTATAGATGTTTTTATTGTGGGGGGGTATTGAGGTTCAATAAAAATAGATGTTTTTATTGTGGAGGGGTATTGGGGTTCAATAAAAAAACGCTGCAAATTCTTTCACTGGGGTTTATTATTCAATTGGCTTGCGTTCTTGATTTGAGTTTCTACTAAGCTTTGTAGTGTGCGTGTTTCACGGGATGGAGCGATTATTGAATTTCAGGAGATATGAATGGAGATCGTAAATCTGATCTCAACCAAAATACCTATTTGGATTGATCAGTTGATCATATTTGTGTGCCTCCTGAAATTCAATAATCGCTCTATCTTGTGAAATATGCACTCTCCAAAGCTTAGTAGAAATTCAAATCATGAACGCAACCAATTGAATAATAAACCCCAGTGATTTTTTCGATCAACGTTCCTAAAGATCTGGATTTAACGCGCTATACGAGCTTAAATATGTGAAAACTGTTCGTGTGGGATTGAAAATCCTGATGGTAATACATTACGAAACGGTGCTGGGGATTGTACAACGGTCATGTTCCCGGTAAGAGCCGCTTGGAATGCCTAGTCTAACATGATGATAGCTGTGGCAACTAGCTAAGTGAACGTGTAGCTATCGACCGGCGTATGCAACATCAGTCGAGTTGAGTGCCCCTAACATCCAAGACCACATACCAAACGTACCATACCATATGTGTGCCCTACACACATACCCTAATAACCAAGACAACATACACGCAATACGCATGTGCACATAACTATTCCCATACTAGCACAAAATTTTCCCAAACAGATTCAACATTTCACCAATTATTTCGTCATTTTGATAGTCAAAGTCAATATCTTACAGACCAAGTTCAATGTAACTCTGTAGATCCACAAATAAAGCATGCGAAATCATAAACGGTTGACTAAACTGAAACAGCGAGAATTCGGTAATCAGGGGTGCCCCCCCTCCAAGCTTCACGACGCTGCCCTCCTCCCCACCAAACAAAAAACCAATTAATTAATTTAATTATCATGTACGTTCTATCTAGTGATGTAATATGTTTTTGAATGTCGTCAAGTTAAACACCGTTTCAATAAACTTTACTTTGGAATATATATGTATTATCAGTGAACCGTTTCCGATATGTTGGCTGTTTCGAAGTGTTACTTGTTTTTGTTCGATTAAGGATAATCGTTGAACTCATAGGTAGCATGTTTGCACATTGTGGGAATAGTCTAGTTAGAATATATACCTATAATCAAGGAACTATTTTCGATATGCTGCCTGTATCGAAGTGTATGAGTGTGTGTTCAACTAAGACAATCGTTAAACTCATAGGTAGTGTGTGCCACAAACACACTAGTGAATTTATAAGTGCATAATTGCACATTAAGGGAATGCTCTAGTTAGAATTTATATGTATAATCAGGGAACTATTTTCGATATGTTGGCTGTTTCGAAGTGTTATTTGTGTTTGTTAAACTAAGGATAATCGTTAAACTCATGGATAGTGTGAGCAACAATCACACTAGCGAATTTGTACGTACATAATAAAACTTCAAGAACAGAGATGGTTCGAGGGAAAAAAGGTGTACTATCAGACTAAAGAAAAACCTTCGGTTTTTTCCACGAATTTGGTCTGAGAAAAGTCTGAAACGGATTTGTATCATGCTATTTGTTCCTCTTGGGCTTAGCTGGTCCTACAACCTCTCCTAGACCAATTATAATCTATTATCCTTCTATTGATCAATCATTGCACGGGACTTCCTAAACATGCAGCACCTACCTAATCTCGGCCTATATGATTTTTATTAGATATTTTGTAGGAAAATACTTGGTACTTACCAGCGTATTTGCATGTTCCCGCATTCCATTGTATCAATCCATGAAGATTAGTGTTCCGAATAGATGGGAGATAAAGATGAAACACGTATTGCGCGAACACGAAACGGAGTAGACTGCCGGAGACGGCCACGCCCGAACACGAAACGGAGTAGACTGCCGGTAACGGCCACGCCCGAGCGACAGGAGAAGACTGGTCGAGACCGCCCGCTCTCCGATAGGAGCTGGCAGGCGGTCGCCGCGAGGACAGGAAAGTTCCTGTTTGCGAACATCTCCGCCGTACGCCGTACGCACGTTTTCTCCCAAACGGCTGGAGCGAAAAATCTGAAATTTTCAGGAAAATTCAATATTGGTCCCACAACGCCCCAAGTCTTTAGCCAGCTCTCTCACTTAATTTAAAGTGCCCTTTAAGGGTTGTCAAAGTTTTGTAAAATCCCTAAAAACCTCAAAAAAAATCAAGGCGGCCTAAATATAGACTTTTTTTTTAGGAACTTTCCATGAGAAATCGAATGAGCCCCTCCCCGAATCTTTAGCTCAAACCATTCCCGATGTATGGCATGATCTTATGCTGCCAACATTTGCATTCACATTCACTACATCACTAGGTTACTGCGATCAAAACAAAAACAACAGCGGTTTATTATTTTTTTTTTTTTTTGTATTTATTCATTTTTATTTTATTATATATATATATTTTTTTTTTTTTGATCGCAGTAACCTAGTGATGTAGTGAATGTGGATACTGAAGTGGACTCCTAAAAGGGTTTATAGCTAGTTCTTTCACTGGGGTTTATTATTCAATTTCATTCATTTGGCTTGCATTCATGATTTGCATTTCTACTAAGATGTGGAGTGTGCGTGTTTCGCAGGTGATACAGCGAATATTGAATTTCAGGAGATATGCTTAGACCACGTAAATCGGTTCTCAACCAAAATACCTATTTGGATCGATCAGTTGATCATTTTGTGTGCCTCCTCTTCATCAATCTACCTCTGGCTACACCGTTTAAATTTGGATTTGGGGAAGTTTTAACGCAATACGAGTGCTAAAGTGACTTGGTAAATTATAGTTGTTTATATTGCGGGGGGAGGGGGGGGGGGGGGTATTGAGGTACAATAAAAACGCTGCAAATTCTTTCACTGGGGTTTATTATTCAATTTTATTCATGATTTGAATTGACTGTGAGTGTTTCGCAGGTGATAGAGCGATTATTGAATTTCAGGTGGCACACAAATATGATCAACAGATCAATCCAAATAAGTATTTTGGATGAAAACCGATTTACGTGCTCTATGCATATCTCCTGTAATTCAAATTCAAATCTCCTGAAACATACACACTCCAAAGCTTAGTAGAAATTCTAATTATGAATACAAGCCAAATGAATGAAATTGAATAATAAACCCCAGTGAAAGAATTTGCAGAGTTTTTTGGTTTATTATTGTTTTTGTGTTGATATCAGTAACCTATTGACGTAGTGATGTAGTAATGTGGATACTGCAGTGAACTCCTAAAAGGCTTTGTAGCCGATACACGGGTTGAAGCATTCTGAAAACCATTAAAAAAAAATTAAAAAAACGCTGCAAATTCTTTTACTGGGGTTTATTATTCAATTGGCTTGCATTCTTGATTTGAATTTCTACTAAGCTTTGGAGTGTGCGTGTTTCACAGGTGATAGAGCGATTATTGAATTTCAGGAGATATGCACAGAGCACGTAAATCTGTTCTCAACCAAAATACCCATTTGGATTGATCAGTTGATCATATTTTTATGCTTCCTGAAATTCAATAATCTCTCTACCACCTGTGAAACACGCACACTCCCAAGCTTAGTACAAATTCAAATCATGAACGCAAGCCAATTGAATAATAAACCCCAGTGAAAGAATTTGCAGCGTTTTTAGAGTTTCAACTTTTTTCTTAGCCGAGCTCAAAAGTACATTATTGAAAATAATGAACCAAAACTAACGTTATTCTACCGTAATATTGTGGTTCGTATATTTGCTGAATCATTCATCACTTTTATGAAAGGTACGGTTAGGTTTCTCTTATTCAAGTTCAATAATGCAAGACTTTTAATTTTCGGAAATATCTACTCATGGAAACTCCCAAACGCGAGAATAATTGCTACCTTAACTGCGTTTTTTAATCTCAACTTTCCATTAATGAATTGAAATTTGTAAAATGTTTTTGGCGAGAGGTTGAGAGATTTCTTAATGTTTTATTTGGCCTGTCGTACCGTACGACTTCCATTGTGATTCTCGTATATGTACTTAATGTTCGTCGTAAAATATCATAAATTAATTGGCATCCATAAAAGATTTACAAGTTTTTTTCTTTTACGATTTTCAGGAGTTGGTCAGGAATTTCAATGCTGGAGCGTAAATGAGTTTTTAGATAAGGGAGCGAAGGGGGACATTATGAATGTGACCATAACTAACTCTGTTTTATCGTCTGAAGGACAAGATGAGAATGAACGTTTTTATTAATGCGACCTCGGTGTTGATATGGGAATGAACTCATTCAAGCATATACATTAGTTATAAGTACGTTCCACTACGTATGATATTCATTACGACTTCATATTATTGTCGGGAGCCTTGACTGCCATCCGATTCCGTCTCGGCAGGGGGAGTCAACCTACGCGTAGATCAGTTTAGTTGTTATTTTATTGAGATCCAGGTGGAAGTACACCGCTTAAGAGGGTTTAGTGCTCATAGAACCCTCCTCCCCTCTGTAACAACCTTCTTTCACTGCTTCGCTTCTGAGGTCATTACTTAGCTTTACAGTCATTACCATTTAGATATTGCACCTCAAGGGCTTCCAAGGGAGTTCAAGGCCTATAACTCTCTTCGGATCCTTTATACCTATCCCTCCCGGACTTCCTTTTTTTTCTTCTTTTTCGATGAACAGGAGGGAACCGGCAAAAGTGAAGAGGAAGACGGACTAAGGAGGACGTCTCTTATATTATTCATGACCCTAAGAGCGAGACCTTGTCGGCAGTCCGTCACTATCCCCCTCCTGCAGAAAAGGAAAGTAAATTGTTTATTTCCCGGGAAGACTCAACCCCCAAACAAGGCGTAGGGGTTAGCGAAGAAGCGCCCAAAGTATGGCAGAGTAAAACCCGCAATACTAAACCCGCGTAACCACCTGGGTACTACTAAAACTTTGTTTCAACCACCTACGTACAAAAGCACCTACATTTTTCCTGGTGTTTTCCCTCCCCTAGTTTTAGTTGCAGTCCTTTTTTCGGTCGCAATACACCTAAACGAACGCCACCCAGGTTCGCAATCGTAAAACGTCTTCCGGCCGCACCTCCTGAGGGACTCGTGCCAATTCCAAACGACGCGAAATACGACTTCGTCGAGGGCATTTTTCTCCTTCCGCCGCCCCTGGGAAGGCGGAGAAAATAAAATGTTTTAGAGGCCGACCTCAAACTGAAGGTAAGGGCAGGTGACTTTACGATTCTAGGAGGTTTTTTTTTCTTTCTACTTCAAGGGAAAAAGTGATCGGGAAATGGGAAACCTTAGTGGGTCCCCTTGGAGATCGATTCGCTCCGAGAGGTTTTGAGTGGGGTCTTCAATTTGGAGCCTGATCAATTTTTGGAGAGAAAAAGAGGGTTGCAGAATGTCCAATCCAACACGTGCAGCCTTCAAGCCATCACAGTTTATACCATCATATGTATTTTTCTGAACTTGATGATTCCTTCATATATACGCTTTATATGACAGCACCTTTATTGCATATAGGTAGGGGAAGCATTTTTTTCTTCGGGGGATGAAAATTTTTACTGAATTCAAACTTTCCACTCGCATTTTGCGTTTTAGACCATTCTGAAAAACCCTACTGTCTTTCTGTCTGTGTAGGTTTGAGTGCATCTGCATCCGCACATCCTTCCAACAACCTACTTTCTGCAGATTTTATCTGATTTTCAGGAAATTTTCAGCAAGTATGCAAGTCAGGCTGTAGATAGTGCTCCAGGAGTTTCATCTCTCATTAATCTATAGTTCAGTCGGCGCACGGGATGATTTGAAGTCCATCAATCATTATTTTACCTCTTTCTAATTTTCCAATCTTGCTCGAATTCGGCAAGTGGAGGATAGACGGTTTAACCATCAAATATCAATTACAATTTGACCGTATCTCCCTGGTTCTCATTAAAGAATTGTCAAGACAGACCCTCATTGCAGGTTGACTCACCGACTTGAAGGCGTTGATGTATGTTGAACAAGCCTCGTGATTTTGTCATTTTTGTAACAAGATTGAATCATACGACTCTTCGAATTTAGAATCTTTTAAGATTTATCAAACATTTCAATAATGTATTCTTTTGTCTCATCTTTTGATGTTTTTTTTTTTTTTTTTTTTTTTTTCATTTTAATTTAGTGTGAACCGCTCAAACCTTTTGTACCGGATTTATGATTATTGCCAGTGACTTCCTCTTAGACATTCCTGTTGTTAAGTTAGTTTTTTCTTCTGTTCTCAGGTGTTCTCCGAGATCAACATCTGGTTCAGCGTCGGCGGAACGCATTACTACGGCGACCCCATCAACTACTCCTACATGGAAGACAAAATTTTCGAGCATTCGCGGAACGTTTCGATCAAACTTCACCGAAGGGTTGGGAAATACGTGAAACTCCAGCTTCACTTCGCTGCTCGTTGGATCATGCTGTCAGAAGTCACCTTTGATTCAGGTACAAATCAAGATACGCAATAACGCGAAACTATTAAATTTAATACCTTGTTTACTTGGTATTTACAGAACTGTGTTTACTACATCTACAAGAAGCATTGATGTTGTATTGTGATATGAAACTAATTAGGAGTTGAGTTGATGAACAGTTAACTGTGGCAAAAAAGCATCTACATGCAGGAGTTTCGCTGGATTGTTAATATGGAACGTTAAATCCCATGCTATGGGCTTAGGATAGGCACTATGCTGGAAAGTTCTAAGATCATAAGTTTAACGATTCCTGTATAGCACTTTAGCGAATGTCCTGTTATTACTAAATATTCAGGCAAAACTATATTTGCTCTGTAAATTCCCGGTAATTTCAACCTAAGTGGAAATAGATGTAGAAAGTGAGCAGAATGTAGGAGCAAAGTAGGAAGCCAGAAGATTGGCATGGCTATGCACCTCATCTTTGCGCTCCCAATGGGAGAGAGGCCTACAAAATTTACAAGAGACGTACGTGATGTATCTGATAATGAACATTTGATCATAATTTGGAGCCCATTTTGCCTCGGAAGGAATTTCAAATTTCTTATTTGGAGATGGACTGGAAATTTGGACAATACTTACTTGCTGTCTTTGCTTGTGTTCTTGATTGGGGTTATAGATAATTAAAAACAATTAATCAAGTGCATTGTTTATAATTCTCATGACGGGTTGCAATATAAATTAAAATTTCTTTGAGACCTACCTAAGGAGCTTCATTAATAAAAAATCAATAATATAAAATTGTCCTTATAATCGATGATCAATAGTCCTTAAATTCAAATTTGGAACGAACTGACCAGATGTCGATGATGAGTCCACGTTTTCCCCGCTCTCCTAATCGCCAAGGCAGGAAGCGAGCCAATATTGGTAAGCATATACGATGCAGCCCCTGCGTAGAAAAGTCGGATTTTGATGTGTATACGAGTAGGATGTATGAACGGAAACGGTATGTAATGTATGATGCCTCCAGACGCCCTGGATCTGTAACGAAAGGTAGGGACCATCCGTGAATATCGAGGACAATGAATGCTAGAAATAGGCCGAGGAAGACTGGATTCAACTCGTTACTTACATATTCCAATGTAATGTGGAGCTAAACGCAGACAATCGTCGGTTCAGACCAGTAGGGATCCAAAACTGCTGAATTCCAAACTATACGATTTTGAAATAGTTAGTTTCAACAGAATAAATGCAATAAAATGACGATGAAGATGAATGATGATGAAGGTCTGGGTATATCGAAGACGAAGCGTGGACTGATGCGATGGGGAGAAGGGGAGCGGAGCGTTGAGACGAGAGGAGAGGAATCATATTGTTCGTCACTCACAAACACAATCGCATCCGAACATGAACGTAGTTTTCGGAACTTAGTAAATAGAAGGCCTACCTACGAGGCGTAAACGTTTGCTCATGTGAACTGGGTCAATGTTTCAATTGGCACTTGAATATATGTACTATACGCTTTGCATTTAACTTATTCATTTAGTTATCAGCTCAACAATCATTTGACTTTCCATGAATGGACGCAGAAGACCCCTGCATTAAGGTACTAATGATTGGAATAATTTGAGTATAGATTGGCCTTGAAATGCAACCTTCTGCAACATCCCTGAAAACGGCCTGTTTGGCCGCTTCGAAGGATTATTAAGTGGGATCATAATGGCCAATAGCAGTTATTACAATATCAAATGAAGCGATAGAGGGCAAACATTGGGAGCGTTATTGAAATGTACAGCGGAAGTTGGCGGCGGGGTTCGGGACGCAGCACCTGAGCTCTTGCAATATTCACGAGAGAATCCCCTTACAATCGGTTCCTGGTAGGGGCGAGGTGTTGAGGAAACTATTGGATGACCGCCGCTCGCCTGCCTGGGGACCCGGAACCCGGGCTACTTCCATCCTATTACGTATTTCGACGTTGTATCCACCACCTGCCAGATGCAGATGAGGTTCCAAACCAGCCGACATGACATCTTGGTTTACACCAGCAAATTGCCTCGGCGGCTATAGATAGTTCCGAATATTACCACTCGCGCGCCATCTTGACCTCTACGACCGCATTTCTGGTAATGAACGCTGGAATTCGCTTGTTGGAAACCATCAACATGAAGCCTCTGCCCCTACCTTGCCATCATTAGCATTTGGACTTTTATTTTCAAAGTTTCACGAATGAATACTGACTGATTAGGGTTTGACATCGTTTTAGTTCTCCTGAATAAACAATGAATCAACCTCAAGTTCCCCTTCTTAGATCTTGTCTTCCCTGATTACTAAGCCAAGGTGTGTATAACTCCAAACTTCCTCGTCTAGGTAACGTGAACGTATCTTGTGAAATGTTTTGATAATCTCAAAACATGAAGTACATAAGCTTGTAACAACAATTCAAGGAACCTAAACACCACGGTACATCTTCAAACGTATATTAACCCCTGCGGAAGGTTAATACACACGCAATGCGGGCCAGTCACCAATATTTAGCTGTTTCCAGTAATTTGTTCAACAATTCTTTTAAAAATGGCCCTATTTATTGCGCTTAACAAGTGTTGCTGAACGAACAGGACCTTCATTTTTCAAAGCTTACTGCATTTTCGCGAAAGAACGTAGCTTTTATCACAATCTTAAGAAGCTATCGTGCGGAATAACAAACACATTGATTAAACCTCTATAGTGTACCCTTTTTTCAATCAAAATTCTGTTTCAACTCGAAAATCGGTATTGAAAATTTGAACCTCGGTTCACTCGAAATCAGGCGTTTTTAATTGTATCTATTTTTTGCTTGCTTCACAGGCATATCTGTGAAAGTGGCCATTTTAAAGTTTATATTTAAAAGTGCAGTGGCTTTTAGGATAACTAGTCGTTCAAGTTTTCAGCTATTGGAAATAAAATGACCGTCCCTAGTTTCCTCGGTAAAAACAGATAGAAAATTTTGTTCATCTGGTATTGAATTTAATGATATTAAACACGTAAGGAGGGCAAAATGTCAAGTGGCTGAGACATGCACGTTTCGTAATTTGATGCTACTAGATCAAAATAAAGGTGTGAGAAAAAATTAATAAAAAATAGAAAAAATTGTTCTTTTGATAGTTTTAGGCAATGGATATGTTAGGGAAGAAAAATTCTAAATGAGTCCTGAAGAAAGTCAGTACTACTTTGGCCCACAATTGTAAAGAAAAAATTCTTAACTGTTCTACCGGTACCGTTCCTTACCTGTGAAACATTCAGATATTTTAGGATAACTAGTCGTCAAGTTTCAGCTAACATAAAATACCGGTAAAAACAGAAAAAACCCTGTTTTTTGAGACATTGCTGTAGCTTCATTTTCTAATAAAAACCCTAATTTCCAGTGAAACCGTTCATTCTTTTTCTGATATAATCGCTATACCTAATTGAGACGTTGCTATAGCTTCATTTTCTTATAAAAACCCTAATTTCTAATAACATCATTCCTTCATTTTCCAATTAAATCGATACTTTTGAGACATTGCTGTAGCATCATTCTCTACATGTATAATTGCTGTATTTGATACATTGTTTTCTATTTTCTAATAAAAATTCGTTAAAAGAGACTCATGGGTACCAGCTGCACGGGTAATTGAGTAAATTATCGTATTAGGTGCGTAACACGGGAAACTTGAGTTTGAACGGGTCGTTAACCGCTTTCGACGATAAACATATCAAAACCTGAGCAAGTGGCTAACTGTTCGCAACGTTATGGGATTTGTGGAGAATACGGCACCGGTAGGGGGTCCCGAAACACGTGGGAAGCGCCGGGTTTTTTTCCTGAAACTGGAGCGCACACACACTAAATCACAGGCCCAGATTTCTTGCTCCGATTAAAAGCCGAGATGTTTATCCTGGATGGCTCCTTCAAGTTGGGAGGCGGATGTGCTCTGAATGCCGGGATGCGGCGGCGAACTTGTAATTCTCCGCTGGACCCTCAACGGCCCACAGAAACTCAGTTTTTTGTCACGATCAAGATTAATTGATTGTGTAACATTACAGGCTGACAACTGTGAGAAGGCAACACGCGAAACAAGCAACATCTCGGCTCACAATGCATTACTCTAACAAGAATTTGCTTCATTTTTGAAGAATTGAATGCATTTTTGATGAAGTAGTTAGGTGCTGCTAAGAAAGCGTAAATTCATATTAATACAGATTTTCAATCGTTTTTGCTATATATAGTGATTTTTGTGTGCGTTCAGAATGTCCGGTGCGTTTAAAAATTATGTATCATTGATGCGGGTGGAATAGTTATCTAATGCAAAAGTATCAAACCTCTGTTTAGTAATTTGCAGATTCATGTAAAATTAAATGTATCAGAAAACACTGTGTTATGGAATGCATAGACATGGAAAAATTCCGCCGCTATTCATTTTCAACCTCTAACAACCATAATAACTAAAGTTCGGGAACCGAACAGATCGGTTGCGAAGGGTGTCGCCTTTTCAGAAGTAGAATGTTTTGGAGGTTCTGACCTAGCCGATGTATTGAGCAGGAACTCTCTGCCCATTTTGAATCAGAGTTTAAAAATCTACAAAATCCCGTCAAAATCGATTTGGCAGTTAGGGGAACTTTGAGTTTTATGTATAAGGATAATAGACCGACATATTGCCCTTAGAGCACATTTCATAATTATGGGTTAGTAATAAGGGTTGTATAATACAAAGAGTTATTGTTTTGTAACGATCCGACGCGTTGTGAAGTATTCTGTCCTAAAACACATACCTACAAGTGGCCAAGAAGCGGTGCGTCTAGTAGATTCCCCGGCAATGCTCCTTGTTTTTACTCTGTAGATATAACGAATCGTCGAATGAATAATAAATAGCTCCATAACAATCACGCAGGTGGAAGTTCTGAAGAAAATTCTTCAAAAACAAATAATACGAAAAATAAGTAGTAATGGAACAATCACCCACAGTATTAAACAATCATAATATCCATTGTATATACATGATATCATCATTCATGTGATGATTTATTGTCGAAAATGACTAACATAGACAGTTTTGATTTGAGTTCGCCACCCTTTGCTACAATCTGATTCAACTTGTACAGCATATTTCTTTTCCATAGGCTCGTTCGTTCATCTGAAATAAAAAGCCAGTGGAAAAAAAGGGAGACGGGGGAAAATTCGACGACTGCGGTAAAGTTGTTAACTGGAACCAATTAAAATCGTACGTCGAGGAAGGAAAGGCCGCCCTGAAAAACAAGTTTGAAATTTATTGGATATCACACTCGTATCCCTGGGGCTTAGGGAACAGACGTGTTTCCTATCATTCAGGCGACAGATGTTGGCGAAGAGCTGAATTGTCGAAATTAGTTAAATTTTATTAGTTTTTGAGTTTTTTGTGTTGATGGGGGGGAGGGGGGAGGATGTTTTATTTTGAATCTTTCAAAACTGATGAATCACCAACCAATCTGAACGCATTTATGTCAAACAAATCGGACAAATTTCTAAAGACCTAATAGAACATCGGTCGACTGAAATTGAATAATTTCAAATTACAAAATACTAATTATGCACTTTAAAGGATTCGGCGCGTACTAACTCATTTGAGTTGATTGTTCTTGGTGGAATGGTACTAAGGTAAACGTCCCCGCCTTTTTACTGGTTAGATAGTGTTCCATTCTTCTTCGCCATTACTGTTCTACTTGTTGCGTTGTCCGTTTTATATCAAAACCCGTGTTCGCAAGTATCCCCGTACATCCGTTCATAAACGCGATCTAAAGTTGTTGATTGGATGGCTCTAAACTTGATTATCGTACAAGTTGAAATTCTATCAAATGTTTTCAATCTGAATAAATAGTTAGTTCTCATACAAACTGTTTTCTACTTCAGCCTACCAAGTGCGTTCTTTTAGTTTAGTAGGACAAGTAGCCGGTCCACTCTTATGTACAGTGCTAAACAAGTATGATAGACAAGATCGGTGCTGTTGATTGGTGTCACTCCAGAATCCTTTTTTCACAGCAACAGGTTTATAGATCAATGGGAAACTACTGACCATATTTTTACTGCCAGACGTTTTTCAATAGGGAGGAGAAAATGAGGTATAGATATTACCTATTGAGCGTCATGAAGAGGTCATTGGCTTCCTCTTTCTTCCCTCTGAAGTTAGCGTATAACTTCAATCAATTTGAAGTTTTGAGGGCCCTTCCAAGTAATTGGTTAAATTATTGAATTCCTAAATAAAATTCTTTGTGAACCCTCTTCCCAACAACTACACAACCTAGTTTTTGTTTGTTTGTTTTTTCTTTTTTTTTTTCAATCTGATCTGTTTTGTTTACTGAGTTTTTTTTTTCATAAATGAACAACAATACGTTATATTTCAAGCCCAAACCTTTATTTTTTGTTTCAGTCTTTCAGTCATTTATAGGCTCACTTTTTATGGTGAAAGAAAAAACTAAAGTGTTTAATTTAGCTATTTTCTATTAAAACGGAACGAAACAGCTTCATGGGCTCAGCAAGGGTCAGAGAATTGTACAAAGTGTATGCAGGCAGACAACCGCTACGATTTGTCGCTCTGTTTACCATGTACTGCTTGCAGAACTCCCACTTTTCCAAAGAAGACGTGTCCATCCACATCGTTATTCCATGTGGTTACTAAATGACAACAGCAATTGAAGAACTTGCCAGTTCGATGATCTTTTCCGTTTGATAGATGTATTGACCCCTTTGTTTTTCGTTTCCGTAGAGGAGCGCTCGAGTGAACGACTTGAATTGGCAGATTTGTAGAGTACTATGGTGCCAAACCATTGACACATTGGTGTCAAGCAGTTTTGCTCTAAACGGAGGACATGACAGTGTTTTTGGAGAAAAGATCTGGAAGGCGTACGACACACGGGCTCAACGTGCTATGAAACGTAAACAAAATAATCTTGAGAAGGGGTTCAAAAATGTTTATTCATGGTCGGTTACGAAGGTTCATTATTGAAAATAATGAAATTAATCCCGAATCTCTTAATTTGGAGCGTTACATCTGTTTATTCTTGTTAGAGACGTTTCGTCCCTCAGCGGGGACTTCCTCAGTCTAACTATGTATAACAACTAGCATACTTGAGGCATTGA
The DNA here is from genome assembly GCA_031894815.1 of Creontiades dilutus. NCBI lineage: Eukaryota > Metazoa > Arthropoda > Insecta > Hemiptera > Miridae > Creontiades > Creontiades dilutus. The sequence continues at coordinate 2,886,457 of JAVIWC010004007.1, forward strand.
CATGGTGGTGGTACCACACATATCTTGTTGGTTACTTTTAGCTCTGTATTTGTCGTTAAACTTTTCACTCCTCCCTGTCCATGTACTCAAGCATGCTGCAGTTCCTCTCCCCTTTTTGATTTTTAAAACAGAGCAAAGTTATTTAACTAATCGACGCAGTTGAGATCAAACAACTGAGCAATAGATACTATGACCAACTTGAGTACATGGACAGGGAGGAGTGAAAAGTTTAACGACAAATACAGAGCTAAAAGTAACCAACAACAAGATATGTGTGGTACCACCACCATGTCAATGCCTCAAGTATGCTAGTTGTTATACATAGTTGGACTGAGGAAGTCCCCGCTGAGGGACGAAACGTCTCTAACAAGAATAAACAGATGTAACGCTCCAAATTAAGAGATTCGGAATGAATGTGGTCACTCCACTACCCACACCCACTATTATGAAATTAATCGAAATGCTAATTTCGAATGTTGATTTACTTCCCACGTTCACTAATCCTTCAAGTTCAATTCGAACGCATTCAATAGTCGCAATGAGTCCGTATAATAATTCAGTGAACCAATCGTCATACGAGAGCCCCTTACCGTTGATTGGACAGCCAACTACACCGCTGGGAGCTGTTTGAATACGACCCCTACGATATTGTCGAGTCCTCCCAAAGTGAAATCTACATTAATTACACCATGCACTCACGTCCCAGCGGGATTAATTATACGAAAAACAGCCAAGTTACGTCCAAGGTGAGGTTTCAGTTATTCGCCGACGAATGGAAAACGAGTGGGCCCCTTTTCGCCAACAACGGCCATCTTTAATTTGAATTAAAATACACCTTTATATGATCCCTTAAGCTACTTATATAGACAAAGCGTTTCGGCTAATAGTCATCTTCAGGGACCGACTATACTTGAGCACAACAGGGACTCCTACACGAGTTTGAACTCAAAAATTAGGCGAAATATAGGTACAAAAAATTAGTTTTAATGAATGTATTCTTTAAAATTCCATAATTACTTTTTCGTTGTTCAATAAAAAATATTAACAACTGAATTTTGAGGAATAGAAAATTTTAAAAATCAACACTTGAAAACAGGGGTTTTAAGGACTTCTAAGGTAGCTTTCTCTGGGTCACACGGCTGGTTTTTCTTTCTGTTCTGGCGGTAGCCTAATTGTTACATTGGCGCCCGCGGGCGGCGGGCCGGACCAAATCCTTCCGCGGGCCGTAGTTTGGAGACCGCTGGTTTATACGATAGTTGATTGCATTTCGCACTAAAGAGAGAAAAGCTGTTACCTTTGGAAAAGCTGGGGCCGGTTTGAAGTGAACGCGGAAATGTCCCGGATGACGCTACCGATGTTTTCCATAGAGCGGCTCTCGTGACAGTTCGCAAGAACCAAACTAATCGGTGGCGAAGGATAACGCCATTTCCGAAGTAGAAGGATGTTCTGGAGATTCTGATCTAGCCTATGCTGTGACCACAAAACCTCACACTGGCGCCAGCAATCACGAATTATTTAAAAAATAATAAACCCGTTTGTTGGAATCGGCAGCGTTTATATTTTAAGATCCTTTATTGATTCCCTCTTAGCCATTTTTCTAAGTGCAGTAGTACAGTAGTTTTTGAAGCTCGACCCAGTCAAGAGCTCGAAGCTAACCATCTAACTCACTTCTTTTGGGATGTTTGATTTTTTCCTGCCAAATTAGATAGCTCGGAAGTTAATTTTTCTCTAAAAAAAGCGTTGACATTCAGAAATTGTTTCTCAATCCCTCACGATCAAGTAGGCAGATATTAAAATCTATATTTTAATAACAATTATTGTTATAGCTGGTTTAGCACCTTCATTTTTACCGCGGTTTTCTAAAACGTAGAAATCGATCTTCAAGTTTGAGCATTCTAGTAGCCACCTACTTCCAGGCTTGGGATTTTCATTTTGAAAGGGGGTGAACGGAGGGGATAATCATGATAAGTAGTTATTTTCGTCTGAATTTATTGATTGTTTCAGATGATTTTTTCTTTTAGATTCCAATCCTAGTCTAATTGTGCAAAAAACCTCGGAAATTTTGAATTTTCTGTCAGGGAGATATATCAAATTTAAAACGGAGTACTTCAATGCAGGATAAATAAAAGAAGGGATCATGTCACGCCGTCCATTGAGTCCATGATCGAGAGACAATGAAGGATGACTTGCTGAAGAGGTTTTCAGGTAGGCGGAAGGGTTTGCCATTTGAAAAACTTAAAACTACTTCAAGTCGGACAGAGATACACAATTCGAGCTGTATGGTTACTAGTATTCGTAAGAATTTTATCAAAATGCAATCAAATCATACAGCAGATATTACCACGCTATTTAGCGTCAAAGAAAACTGAAGTATCAAGTGTTATACTTGGGTACTTCGTGCATCCGTGTTTCGACAGAACCCAGGGGTCGCGCATCTTGAAGAGGTCACTGAGCGCGTTGGGTACGATACCTATAATCAGTTGAGAGGTCAAATTTTCATGAAATTTTGCGTAGAATCCAACATTCTGAATTCCAAAATGGGGTTCACATCTGGGAAAAACGATGTTGGTGTGGGCTGTGCCAATTTGCCCTGTCGAAACCAAATTAACCAAACCACGTATTTTGAGGTTTTTTTCAAAATTCCAAACATTGAGGAAAAAAACTAAATAACCACTCCATTAAGAACCACCCTGTATAAAAAACAGAAATTGTGATGTCCGTGTAATACATGCCTTACCAATACGCTTATATCTACTGATTCATCTAGATATTTATTTATGTGATCAGAATATTCAAGTTGAACACTTTTTGTGAATTGAAACCATTGAAATTAAATTGGTTGTAGGTAGGTACCTATCTACAAATAGAAACCGACCCTCCTCCTAAATTAATTCGCAGCTTGTTCAAGGCGATAGTTCCCAATAACTCACTGAGCGAATCATCGTCCGAGGGCGTCGAAATGTTGATCGAACAACCAACTACACCACTGGGAGCTGTTTGCATACAGACCCTCCTACGGTGTGGCGAATCCCACCCAAACTGATATCAATATTAATTAAAACGTTTCATGTATTGCCACCTTCAGGGAATCAATTAGCATTCAAACGACCGTTAAATTGGGATAGTTATACACCAATAACGTTTCGGGTATTTGCTACACAAAAAAGTTCACCCTTCATCGCAAATCATCATTATCACCTCTGAACTGAACTCTGAAGCGGAATTATTTCAAGTATTAGCAATTTTTCGAGTAAAGTGAAGCTATAGCAACTGTTAAAACCAGAACCCAGTTTAAATTATTTTTTCCTCATTGTTAGGTTTACAATACTAAGTAGCATGAGAACCATTACCGGTCTTTCCTCATTTTCCTCCCAGACTCCCAAGTAAGCTTTTTATTAATTCTTTTACCGTTTATAACAACTCCTTATCCTATACTTGCACATAACAATACAACTTGGAAATTCCTTACATTCTATCAAAGCCACTTCTCAAAATTAGCGAGATCTTGCCCTTGTGCATTACGGGTTTCTATTGGCTTCCCATTCTACCGTCAACTACACCTTCTCCGGCACATTTTTGGAGGCGTTACCTAAACTGCAGTGATAATTTGAGTGAAATATTTATTTTAAGAGACCTACATCCTACCTTTCCTTGTAAACTGATCTTCTTAGCTCAAACCTTCTTATATCCCTAGTTTCGATTCCTTAAGTTAAGTTAATCTGTGTTGAGTGTGAATATAGTCTAATAGTGTGATAGTTTTAATGATGTCTTCGTAAGTTCGTGTTTTCGAAAGTGGCGTTTTCTTCTGCAACGCCACCGACAAGGCGTTGAAAACTACTCCAAACTGTTTAAAATCGTGCAAATTTTAGAAAAATGAATTTTTATTTTGAATTGAAATCACCCACCACTTTCTTAAACTACTCTCTCAAATCATTTCTCATATGACTATTGGAAAGTGTGTGAAAGTTCCTAAAGGCTAAACAAGAAATTTTTAACTTGAAGTAGGTACGAATTGGTTTCAAAATCAAAATTTCGAGAATTTATTTGAATCCCTTATTTCAGACACCCCCTAAACGCCGGGAAATGCAAAATCGACTTTATTATATTGTCCAGTACTTTAGGGGTTTGCGCATCGTTTAAAGCAGGAATCCTGCAACAACGAGCCCTACTTGCCGGTTTTTCTTGGTCTTGAAATATGAATGCAATATCGTTTGTTATAGAAACCCAATAATCGACAGCAAATATGGGCCTGATGTACCTACTGTTCAATGATTTTTCGTCAAAGATAGATACTTTAAAGTCACTCCAGTAGTGTTACGTTCAAATTTCTTACTTTATGACTAAGATAGTTTTTTGTTTAAAGTCTGTTCAGTTGGTTTTGTTCAGAGTTCAAAGTATTGTTCTCAGTTCATAGTAGAAAGATGTTTTGCCCTTAACATTGTTGAAACAGTGTTCTTTGTCAATAAACTACGTTTATATGTTCTTGGTTTTCATTACTTCCCCCTTTAAATGAATTCTTTATTCAATTACGAGTCAATAAATTGAAAACCAACATGTTTTGGAAGTTTACAGTAGAAACACAGTATGTGCAAATGACAAAACGACCCCCGCCCCCTCTCTCCTTCCTCAAAAACAGAGCTAAAATATCTCTGCGGTCTGATAGAGCATTTAGTCTCGTATTTATAGTTATGTTTGGGGACATTTAAACCATATTTAGGGTCGGTGGTAAGTTTTTTTTTATTATCTAGAAATGCAAAAAACCGGATTTGCGGGGTTTTTAGAATAGGCGATTCAAAGAAATATATATACTTTTTTTCCATGTATTTTCTTGCTCTTAATTGAATTTTTGTATCTTCAACATCCCGTGATAAGCTTAAGCTCAAACCTCAGCACTCTAACGGTATAAGGAAAAAATTTGACTGTTATAATTTTTGAAGAAAATGACATTTGAATATGGAAAAACTAGGATGACTGGGAAAAACATACTGTGGTGGTTATTTGATGTTTTTCACCCAAAATCGACTCGAAAATAACAAACTCCTGTTGAAAAACACAGGAGTGTTTCATCAAATTTTATGTATCTTTTATTGCTGAATCAAGTGGTGACTCCCTCGGCATTCTCGCTCTATAAATAATGGATTTTTAGGCGCTTTTTTCCGATCTGAAGGGCAGAATCACAGGCCTCTCAAGTTCTAAGCGGATAGTATCTTATTAATTGAAAACTTCAACTGATGATGATTGATCGCTTATTCGTTAAGTTTGGAGAGACGTTTATAAAAGGGATTTGAGCGATATTTTGTGCAAAAAGTGTTATTGTTTAGGTCATCCTTCCGTGTGAACGTGACTTTTTTTTTGTCTAGAAAACATTCTCAATGATGAACATTTTATTTCAAGTCCACGATTTATCAACTCAGTGAAATGATTGAGCTCCTACCATTCCCGCTCATGCGCAATATCTCGCAAACCTCAGTGGGTGGTCAGTTGAACAGCTCGGTCCCCCCCGAAGTCGGTACTTTTATTTGGTCCGTCCTTTTTTTTCTCTTTTGAGAGTAAGAAAAACATCGAGAATCCGTAATGAACTTCGAGGAGGTTTCGGACGAGTTGCTAAGAAAGAGCATTAATTCTATTCGGCCCCGGAGGTGGTCCGCTCATCTCAATACTTGAAAGAAAGTATCCCGAGGGAGATAAGAGATTCAGTGGAGAGTCGGTGCTTTTAAGGGAATGGTCAGGAATTGATTAGTTGATCCAAATCATTTCCTTGGCCCTTCCTATAAGTAGGTTCCAATTCAAATGTATCATTCTACTTTCAAGATAATGAATTTGTTCAAACTTTGATAGCGAATTTTTAAAAAATGTCCCCGAATCCCATTTAATCTTGGCAGATGAACATGTGAAGGATTGCTCTAATTATAACTAAGTGAACTTTTTAAAACTTCTAACTTGAATTGATCAAATGAAGAACTTAGCGTCAATGCCAACAGTTTTGCGAAAACTTTTACGATTAGCAATGCGCAATGAACAGTTTCAGGGAATTACTAACGACGGCAACTCAATCAAGTAGAAGTTATGGAAACTGTTTCTCGGCTCATTAGATAGTTAGGAGGAACATATTACGAGAGAATGTGAAAACACTATTAATTTTTGTAATTATTTTAGTAGGTAGTGATGCAATCGGAGTATTTTGTGGTTTAGATGTATGGCTTGCACATACGCTTTCATGATCACTGAAATTTGGTGATTATACAATTTATTTGATGATGAATGAATTTAATTGAGGACTGCATAATTGAGTGACCTGCATTGTTCCTGAAATTAAGGAAATATTATCATAATCCCATGGAAATGGTTAAAATAACGCGAACTTCGAGAAGAAGGTCAGTTTTGCAATTGATCGTTCAATAGGATCGGACCGATGTGTCGCAAGAAATGACATATGGGGCCGTTGATGTGCTGTCAGTTTTACTGACCTATGCCAATTCCCTGGCAAACGAAACCAAATCCAACAACAATTATTGAATTTTGTAATTAAGCAAGTGAATACCTGATTAGGTGAGTTATACCACTCGTTTTGTCGATAAAACAGTATATTATTGATGTTACCGAATGTCTAAAAGCATTCCAGAACAGTCGTGGGATCCCGTTTCATCCCCATCTATCAACATCATTCAAATGTCTCCCGCTGATTCTCCCTGTATTGTCAAAATGATGGTGCTAATAGAAGGGACTAGCTTAACCTTAGCAACAGCGACAAAAGACCACTTAGACGTAAGCGAGCAGGTTGGGTTACAAGGGTAGGTTGACGAGGACAATAACGCTTCTCGCTCTTGTCCCTCAGTGATCGTGTCTGCCCGTAGTTACGAGGGCTCTGTTGTTGTCTGCGTGCGAACGGGGGTCTTATAGGACGATCACAGGAGGTTGATTCTGGCAGAGTGAGAACTACCCCGTTGTGTCAACATACCCTCGTCTCACCCTCTTCCTCCATCTTGTGTTGGCAATATCTCAACTGTCGACCCTGAACAACGTCTTCCAGCTCTCGTAAGATTCAATTCCAGACCTCAGGCTGACTTTTTCTTCCTCGCATTTCGGTAAAAAGGAAGATTTGTATTCGCACTAAACATGTCACGGACTGTTCCCAGAGAAACAGAACACGTTCCTCTCTTCAATGGATATGGAATTTAACGGAGCTTATCAGTCATAACTGAGTCACTGACACAAATGATCATAAAATGGACTTAATGTAAAAGTGCACGTTCTACAGTTCATGATCAATGGAATACGAGGGAAGAATTTGAAAAATCCCAATACCCTTAGATTGCAGAGCTCATCAAAATATTTGTTCGAATCAGTACAAATTTCTGCAAATCGCTCCTCAAATTAAGATTAGATGTACACCTTTTTTTCCTCTTCTGTTCATTATAACAGCGGAACTGTGTGTGATGAGTACAGTTCGGATCAATATGACGTAGAAAATGTCAGAATGACGGGAATTGTGCCATGTAAGTAGAAGGTAGACCGGGAGGTAGAAGCATATGTAGGTAAAAATTAGTGTTTATCTAAATCCCTATGTGGAAGAGGAGCTCTGGTTTCTAAAAAACCTCCGAACCTTAATTCAGTTAGATACCTAGTTATATTGCGATGGTTTAAGTTATTTACCAAATTACCAAAAAACGGAAAACAGATGGATTGATACCCGCCAATCCTGCACCTCAACCTAACAATCGCAGACCAAAAAGAAAACTCCCACAAGACCATCTGTTATAAAACCAGTGAGAATCTGTATCCAGTTGCTGTACTTATATCACTCTGTATCTATTCTGTTCTAATATCTATTAGCTTCTATAAAAATGTATTCTACTCCTTGATTTATTTCCGCATGTATTACACATTTACTGGTTAAGGACAGCAAATGGGTTGTATCTTATTACAAATATCTTGTAAATTAGGCTTGCCTACTCTAGGAGAAAAGTGAATCAAACTGTAATGTTTCATGAAATAATAAAATTATATTTAAATTTAAAAAAAAAAAAAAGATGGATTGAACTGGGGCTTAAGCATTGTGTGGCTTATCTTGTCTAGTATATTGTAATTCGAATTATATTGCTTGTTCAGTCTTCTACAATGCAAGCAATAAATAAAAATATTACAATGCAAGTAAATATGTCTTCTGTAATACAAGTAAGAGGCCGGATCCTGTCGCATATTTTTCAATAACGCGAGGTTTTCATTTTTACTGTAAACGTTGAAAGTGAAAATACTTAGGTGGAGAAATTTGTCCTCCTCTCCCCCCCCCCTGTATTTTTTATCAAAACTTGAAAAAAAACTTCGAAAAAAAGTAAAGCAACATTTTGAAATATGATAGCAAATATGACCTAACAACCAAAATGTTGTAGATGGTATTAGACAAAATACGAGAGAGCTTTGTCCCTTGTTTTGGAAAGTACAAGTATGTTTCGGCTTTGTACAATACTCTTTACTCATGGAGTTGAAGAACTTCCTCAATTACAGTAACTGCAATAATTACTTTAAGTAAGAACTCATTTCTTCACTTTCTTTTTTCCCTTTGGCCCACCATAAGTTACCTCGATCCCCCTGACAAGACGCCACTATGTCTAACTTTAGTCATTTGATTATATTCGAGTTCAACCGAAACTGTTTCACAAACTGAGCCCATTCCAAATCTAAATGATTGAATAAACTTAGTGATGGGTTTGTTTTGATTTGTTACAGATGTGGCTCACGGGAATTTTACTCCCGAAGTCCCTCCTCACCCAGACCAACCTGTACAGAGTGACATCTTCATTGACAAAGAGCCACAATCTGAGATACCTGGTAAGATTTTACTAGTTTTTTTTTTTTTTTTTTTTAAGATAATACATTCTTCATCATGTTGACAACGATGACATTGACTCATACCTGCAATATCGTTTCAGTGGCTAAACAAGAGGAGCACACCTACATGGCTGTTATAATCGGAGTGCTTATGGCTGTCATCATCGTCTTAGCTTTTTGCATGTTCTTGATCATTTCGAGGCACCGCCAAAGGAAGTGTTTCGCATCGCCTCTCGCAGCCAAAACTGCTCTAGGAACAACTGGTAAGCTCATGACTTAACCTGAACAATTTCAAAATAACTTTTTCATAGGACACGACAGATCCTTATAAATTATTATTCTTGAAATTTCTAGGTAAAGAGATTCTTAGTTGTTCTCCTTGAATTTTATTCGAAATTTGGTGCAAATTGAGGAAGGTGCAGTCACATAGGAGGTTGATATGGTATCGTACCACTTACTACATCAAAAATGAAATGTACCTAATAAGCCAAATATTCTGTAAAACACCTATTACCATTCGAGCGGAAGGTCATAAAGAATGACATGTAGCGCCCTATTGCGTCGGTTGCTAATCATCGGAGTTCTGCTTACCAGGAGCTAATAACAACCCCAAACTTCCTGTCGCTCTACTCTGCAAATGGCAAAATAGGCTTTTAAAATACGGGCTGATGGTGTTAATATCAATAGAACCCCCTCCCCCTCTCATACAACTGAGACGTCTCAAGATTGTTCACCCTGCAATCTGCGTGCACCGAGGACGTATTCTATTGCTTATATCTTGTAACATGGAAGTGATGAAATGGTGTAGTTGCCCCTTCAGACTGCTGAGGCAGTTTCAAGAATCGGAAAGGGGGAACTATTAATATCTATCACAGCCCCGGGGATTCAAAAGACTCGATTTAAGGCTCTCAATAGACAGAAAAGCGAAAATCGTGAAATTCAAGGGCCAATATTTTGCCCATGTGGGCAGTGCGAGGGGAAGTCGCGTCAGACAGTCAACCGTGCTCTGCTACCATGTTGAATGAAGGTGATGAAACTGGGCTGAGGCAATTAATGGCTGCAACACCCGGCGAATACCTCTGACACTAGAAGGCATCAGGTTTTTGCTCAATGGCCGGAGGTTCAAGAATCAGAAAATATCATCCAATACAATCCATATCCAATACAACCTGTCCAATATGACCTGCATTCTCAGAGTTTGGGCTTCTTGCTTTCCGGAGGCCTACATTGAATCGTGATGAGGTAACCTAGATCCTGAATCGTCCGGATTGGTTGAATTTGTAAATATTTTGTTGTTCATCTTGCCTCTAGAGATAGGTCCCTTCTAACCATGGAGCTTGAATTCTGATTTCTAAATTTCGAACAATTCATCTATTTGATGTGGGGAAGTAACTTTTATTTATTCTATTTCTACAATTTCATTTACAGTTCATTTTACACACTATTTATGTGCGAATTGTTCAAGTGGCATAATTTTAAAATCCAATGCCGTATTGTGTATTTTATGTGGTACCTAATTGTGTATTCATCAAACTGAGATTTTCTAGTAATGAACATTTTCTTCTTCTCTATGCATCTATGGCTGCAAAAAGTCGATAAATCCTGTTCGCGATAATCACTGGCAATATTACGAGTTAACTGATTAAACGCTCTACAATTCTTCATAAGACACTTCTTTGCTTCCGCCCTCAGTCGTACAAGTTTCCATTGGTTCACTATCGTTGTTAGTACACAACCATATACTCGACAATTGTTTCAGGAGGAATCTCTTCAGGGTCTTCTTGTGGTACCGCCGAGAAAGCGTACAGCTCCAAGGGCACGTTGCCGATAGCCGGCCAAGTGGGGGCGGACACGGCCCTCCTGATGGACTCAAAAGCGGACGACTACCAGGAGCCCTACCAGGCCCTCAAGTACGCTCCTTACTACTCCTACTCAACCGTCGTCATGGAGATGAAAGACGCCCTCAACAAACCTGTCCATCAACATCACTCAGGTTCGTTTTCCCACGATCGGCCTCAACGGCCGCGCCGGGATCTAGATTAATGGGGCGATCATTATTCAAACGGATTACTTCATCATTTATGAACTGTTTACATCTAGTTATACACCTACGTCAGCCGTCCCATGCGTCATGTGAGTCGTCTCTTGTTTAGACCCTGGTAAACCTAATATTCCACTCTGAGAAAGCCTCTTACCGCTGCAAATCTGCATGATTGTCGCTTTCACAAAACTATATTTTACTTGTAAATCCGTTATGTAAGTTTTTTAAAGGAGTTTATAATCTTTTACAATCGGTATATATTTTTGACGTACAAATATTGACTTGATGTCGTGAGATCCACTACTCTTTCTGTAAGGTCTATTCTGTCGGTTTCTTATTAAACTTAGCTGACATCAGAATTTGTTCTTCACTATAATAAATAATTACTTAATTATGAGCAAACCATTACCTTTGGAAACTCAGTTTAATACTTTAATAATGTTTTTTTTATAGTTGTCTAGTTGCCTCAAAATGGGTCTATCATGGATTCCTGATTTTAGAGACAGACCTTACCCTAGCTTCATCAAAGCTTCTTAATTCAATATTTTGATTACCGATCCTAAATAGACTCCGTGTTAGAATTCAACATCTAAATGAAGCAAAGAAATTAGGTTATTAATCTCTGACTTTATTAGCAATACTTAATTCGATCCATTGTACAGGAACCTATTCAAATTATTTGTGAAACAGCCTTACCTGTAACTTCACCAATTAAAGTTGAGTGTGATTTGTAATTTTCGGAATCTACGAGTCGCATGATTTTGCAAATAATAGCTCTTAGCTTGCCTATTCCGTACCACGGAATGACGGGAAAAATTATTGGAATCTAATCTTTGTTGAATAAGGACCTTGAAATGTAGACCTACAATTGTAAGGGAATGCAAAAAACCCGCAGTGACCCAATCGGTCCATTATTGAATCGTTCACCTAAATCACAGAATCATAATTCCACATTGATTATAAGATTGATTATAAGATTTCAGGGGAGAATGTGAATTTGTATTACTACTTAGGTTATGATTTTCCTCAATGAAGTCATTAAATTTTTTTCCACCGATGTTTCGTTCACAACTTTTCGTTATACATCATAAGGCACCACATTACAATTTGAAAAGATTATGTTTAGATTTTACTTGAGAATTTAGAGTACAACTAGTGTTGTTGCTTATTGTTGGTGAGAACAGCGATTCTCGACTCTCTTGAACCTAAAATATACGTGTATTGATATCTAGCTTGTTAGAATTGAATTAAAAATTCAACTTCATTTTCATAGATACCTCGTACGACTATGCTGTACCTGATGTGAGCACGGGAACACTGCCGTTGTTGGCTCAAGACACGCCGCCTGTTCCTTTGATGCAGGACAAAGATGGTCTATACCTCCGCAACACCTCAAGATCCCTGAAAGAAGAGAGACTTCGAAAGGTGAGTCCACAAACTGTGATGAATTTCAATTCTATTCTGTAGGATGGAGCCAGAAAGTCATTGGAGGACTTGGTATGTTTAGCCTATATGACATTATTTAATCATATTGAATCAATGGTGATGTTTTATATTGAAATATTGCTCAGTTCTCGTTGCTCAAGGATGATATATAAACCAGCACTTCCTTGCTTATCCCATATCACTCCTAGGTTGATTGTTATGAATCATCAGAAATGATGGGAAGGTTATAGCGGACCTGCGAAGGTTGGATGAACATAGGTTTATCTAACTGCCGATTTAGTCTTCACCTTTTCTGATGATATTGCACAAATTACTTAATCGAATTCCCAATCATTTTTCGAGTTTGAAATATCATCATCATTGAATCAAATTCCCTCAGAAATAACTGGTGTCTTAATTGTAAGCCTGATACATCAATTGAACGAAATAGCCCAGTCAGCCTGTATAGTATGTTCCGAAACCAGAGTAATCAATCGGTTGGCATAGGTTCCACGTCTTTAGCACACCTGACTGAGTAAATGGTCACTAATTATCGATTACGTCAATGCTGGAAGGGCACATAGATCCGTGAACACAAAAATCGATCTCGTCCGTAACCTTGACAAGTTCTGTAAAGATATTCCAGTTTGCTTTGTCGTCAACCTGGTTTTCACCAGTGTTCTTTACCAGTGCCCTTTTAGGCAATGGTCTCGTTTCTTGCTGAATGTAGCAGTATGGTCACGTGAAATGGAGTTTATTCCTGATTCGGCAGTTGAAGACTGAGAAGGACCAGGCACATCTTCTAATTTGCATAAGGATTTCGGTCACTAGATTTTACTTCTAGTCAGTTATTAATTTTAGTTACGACCAATTCCACTTCTTGTCGGTTACTTTGCTGGTCGGTACCAAGAGAAGAATTCAAAAAAGGTTTGTACTTACAATATTTTACTTAGATATGGGTTTTGTTGGCACTAACTAGTTACTTGGATTTGGTTTCATCAATATCATTTTGTAGGTGTAATCGGTACTTCAAAGGACTCTCAACTGAACTCGCGCCATTTTTCATGTCTGGAATGGGATTTGTACACCAAGAATCGTGTGCCCATCTTGCAGGAAACATTGTGTGTTCACTACAGAATGAGCGAATAGCCCATTTTCAAATTCATTCCCGCTTATTCCAAACTATTCCGCTTAACTTGTCTGCTGCAGCCAAAATTGCAATACTCACTAAGCCTGCTGAGTTTGAGGACCTCTTCCTAGATGCAGCAAAAGCTGTATCTATGATGGAATGTTGAAAGACGTGTAAGAGCCGAGTTGCATTCCGGTTGGTTCAAGCCAGATCAGTACAAATCAATAACTTATCTACAAGACTATGGATAATTGATTCTGCTCGTTTGACAATTTAGGGAGTGTAACGAACTTTCTATTGTTTGGCTTTGACTGCCTCTTAATCAAGTGCTAGGTGAATAAAACGTGAATCGGACTGCCTCAGATTTCTTAACAATAACTGCTATAGTTCTTAAAATCTTGATACATCTCCTTGCGGAAAGAGCTTTAACGATCCTAGTGCGGCCTTACAAAACGGCGCTTCCATCCGAACAAAGGGGTCGCGGAATCCCCTTCAAAATCGGAATCGATGAGCTGGAGGCCTGGAAAACCTTTTGTTTCAACCCTTGAGTCAACCATTGTGCCTTTTAACCCACTGCCACTCATCACCTCCGGTAATAGGTCTTGAATCCGACCACTCAGAACAGTGGAATATCCAATGTTTCCAGTTCAGCAGTTTTCTTACTCTGTTCTCTCAAGTCCCTTTTACTGAGCAGAAAAAAAGGGCAGCTGCGCTGGATACCGTCACGGTATCGCGATCAATACCTGGCGCCAACTGTCACTTCACTTTTTTTTCTCCATTTGCATGCATTACGATATTCATTATTTATGGTGTCTAACCGTAATAATTAACTTGACAGCCCCATGAAACATTCCATAGCGGTGAATTGCAATAAATCATGCAACCTCGATTACATTTCTTCAGCTCTCACAAAAACAAAACCTCTTTAGTTGCAAACATTTTGTAGACAGCAATTTACTTTAATGAATCGCAATAATTTTAAATTGTTTTCGCATACGATGTTCGTTGGTAATAGTTGTGAAACAAGAATGTCCCACTCTGTCAATTTATACAGTAACACGAATACAAAATACATTATTTGCATTTCAGGTTAAATGTGACTTGGTAATTGAAGAAACCAAGCCTATTTTCACAATCCACCTAACTCTTCCTACTAAAAGCGTAATAATCCTTCAGGCCGACGTTTGTTTGTTGCCAAAGCAACTACAACTCAAAACATTAGCACGAACAATAACCTCATGGAATACCTGTATTTCCACTATTTTTGTTTGCCGAATCCATATTTATTCCTTAGAAACAGGGCTGTCAAGAAGAAAAGAATGCAAGGAGGCGTTTTACGGAACATGACAATGACCTTCGCGCTCTATTCACAAGTTGACAAATATTTGAAATTGTGCCCTCGTACAAGAGAAAGAGTGCAAGAGTGTTTACGTTGTCCGACGGAGCAACAAATTGGATGGAATGGTAAGAGCCGCGGGTATTTCACTACAGGCGATAACGGGAATCGAACGCCAACTTGTATGCGGAGTGTCGAATCTGTTGTTTGACGAACAATAATTGACAGTGTTGCTGTAGTAATTCCAATAATTCGTGAAGTGCTGTACCTATCATCTAAACAAAGGCATTGCAGCGAGGAGAAAATGACAACCCAATAACATGATATCTACCAAACAGAAAACACTTGTCCCCTAACCATTGTAAAAGGTGTAGGTTTAATGATTCGAAAAGCTCTAGCTCATTGTTTGAGTCGAGGCCACCAAACTGCTTATACACTGGAAAACAGTCGAAGAATAGAACACTTAAACTAGAAATTCATTGGAATGTAATAATAAAAAGGAACATAAATCAGAACATACTATCAGGGGTTAAGAGCTGTGAACATAGAGACGGGGCTGGGTGCTAAACTTGATAAGACATGACTGCTTTAGGTTTCGTGACTTTTAAAATGACTTTTACTGTAATATCTTGTTGAAATTGTTCCCGATTCTTGGCATCAGGCAGGATTTTCGGAAAAATCGATAAAAACCTAACTATGAACAGTTTAATTCAAATTCAGTTCCAAAAACTAGTTTAATCTAAACGTTTTAATGGCATTTTTCCTCTAGAAAATGCGTTTTAGTTTAAACTTTGATTTCGTTCGCTGCGGTGGGACTTTATCTGTGTCCATTGCCCTATATCTGCTGGTCTTTTGCGGTTTCCCTCAAATTGGAGAAATGGACTAAGTTAAACAGCTCAACGCTTCAATTGACAGATGCCTCCATCTGTTGTGTCCATTATGCATTTGACCATTTCGAGTTTTACCATTAAAGCATTCGCACACGAAAAAACGCTGCAAATTCTTTCACTGGGGTTTATTATTAATTGGCTTGCGTTCATGATTTGAATTTATACTAAGCTTTGGAGTGTGCGTGTTTCACAGGTGGTAGAGCGATTATTGAATTTCAGGAGGCATATGATCAATGAACAATCCACGTGAGAACAAATCTATGGTTCTCATCACCTGTGAAATACGCACACTCCAAAGCTTAGTAGAAATTCAAATCATGAACGCAAGCCAATTGAATAGTAAACCCCAGTGAAAGAATTTGCAGCGAAAATTTCAGATTTTCTGATTTTTCCGAAAATTATCAGAATGCTTCAACCCGTGTATCGGCTACAAAGCCTTTTAGGAGTTCACTCCAGTATCCACATTACTACATCACTAGGTTACTGATATCAACACAAAAACAATAATAAACCAAAATAACGCGAATAAGATGGCACCATAAATCGGGCCATGGATCGGGAATGGTTTGACCTACGGACCTGGGGAGGGGCTCATTCGATTCCCCGTGGAGTGTTCTTCAAAAAGAGTACACATTTAGGCCGCCTTGACTTTTTTTGAGGTTTTTAGGGATTTTACAAAACTTTGACCACCCTTACAGGGCACTTTAAATTAAGTGAGAGAGCTGGCTCGAGAATTGGGGCGTCGCCGGACCAACGTGGATTTTTCCTGAAAATTTCAGCTTTTTTGCTTCAGCCGTTTGGGAGAAATCGTGCGTACGGCGGACGGACGGAAAATTTTTTATTGCAGATTCGGATTCTATACCGTTTGAAACGTAAACCATGAAATTTTCAGGGGGGGGGGGGGGTTAGAATTTTCTTCTTCAAGAGCGATTACAATGGTTTGATATTGAATAATAAACCAAAAATACCAATTTTAACGACAAGGTGTTCAAGATTAGTAGAGTAAATTTTGTATATGCACTCTCGTGTTTGGCGGTAACATAGTGAACAGATTGAACAAGATTAAAACTCATCACGTGTCAATATCACGCGGCAACGCATGTTGATGAATATTAATATTAATTTATTCAACGAAGTTATAGTTTCACAATTTTCGATAGTATACGCACCTATTAAAATTAATGGTTCCGTTATTGAACGATTAAATAATTAATTAAATTGAATAACATATTAAGTTGCTAACTTTTTGAATCAGGAAGGTTTATCAATATGAAGGTAGTGAAAATGTGTGTACAAGCCTCGGTCAGTCTCTAGCAATCTAGGCGGGTGGGTATACTAAGCTGCAACACAGACACGTCGTGCAGGTCTTAGTATTCAGAATCTGTTCATGACGTCACGGATTGGCGAAATTATTCCTGTATTTTCCGTTCCTTGATAATTACATATCAATAATGATGATTTTGTGTGATTACTTGTATTTTTATTTCAAACAGTATACGTTCAATTAACATAGATGAATGATTTAAGAAGAGGGGTTATCTAATTCAGAAATATTATACCCCTGAATTTAATTGCAGGTACCAGAACGATGGAATCTTTTTCGTTTGTACCAGAACCTGTGAATCGTAGAATTATTCCAATTATGCCCAGGCATATAGAGAGACTCCGAAAAAACTGTCAGATCAATTACAAAATTTTCCTTTATTCTTTGGGGGCGTTGAGAGAAGAGTAAAAAGGATGAGTTATGTATACTATTCGTTTACAAGGCAAGAGAACGAGGTTGTCACGTCAATTTCCATTTTTCGACTTCAGTCTTCATTCTTTGTTTTATCCCAATGCAAATAATTACGGTAGAACTCGCAATAATTCCTAATACCCCAGTCGACTCGGGATAAACTTCATTGCCCCGTCACTGAGCTCGAAGCTGCTGAGGCGGGATCGTTACACCTTTTCTCGCGATCCGGGGATGTTGACTTGCCGGGGAGTTTGCTCGGATCCCGGATTACCCTTAGGAAATTATAACTTTTAACAAGTGTTTGCCTCCGAGAGTCTCGGAGCTGGGTTAGCTGCCTCTCACATTGCCCCTGGGAGGTCGTCGCTTTCTCATTAGGCGAAGATTTTCTCCAGGCCATCCCATTATTCTTACACTTCCCCCCTCAAGTTTCGGTTCTTGAATCAACCATTCATGCGGCGGATGATATAAGTGCATTCGATGAGGTTGCCCTTGACGGAAAATTTGTTAATCAATCAGCGGAGTTGAAACTAGAGATAAAGAAGATAAAAGGGCAAAAGTCCCAAGTTCATTACATCTAACGAATTGGTTCATTATTTTTTAATATGCCATTGTTCGTATCATTGTGAGGTGTTAGGGGCAACCTTTCAGTTCAGAAATTGCTATTATCTGCTATGGGTGAATTTCTGCGGATCTGAAACCTACCCTAGTCGGTTTTTGTCCAAAATCACTAGGAAATGGCATTTAACTTTCTTGCTTCATTGAAAACCCACGTTTTTGACCCATAGTATCGGTCTAGCTAGAATTTATGACCAACTAACTAAACCCCAAGTGGAATCTTCGTATCAATTCCGAGGCCTTTTAAGGCCATTTCAGGATTTGAATCTAAGCATCTTGAAACGTTAAATGACAACGTCAGAGGTGGGGGGAGGGGGTACAAAAATGTTGCCATACTGTTACAAGGAGCTACCAGAACTGGGCCGTACACTAGGAGAAGAGACCCAACAATACAGTTACTAAAATGTAACAAAATAAAAATTCAGACAAAAAGAAAGCTTCTGCTCTTTCTTCTCGATCTGTTACTCAACTAAATTGAAGCTTGGGAGACATCGTTATTTCTACTATATTCGTGTAGTATCCATCATGCCACCTTACATATCCATTTGCATGCCTAGTTGTAAGGACAACCCTGTAAATGGTGAGCGACCTTAAATAAAAAACAGAATACCTGAAAGGTATCTTTCATCTTCCTTTTTGATATTGTTTTGGAATCTATACAATGAAAAAATCAATACTTGCTAGCTAAGTAACTTCTTGGATGTCCTGTCAAAACACGTGTCGGTCCCAAACAACAATAACAAATTATGGCCGTCTTAATAAAGGCAAATCTCAAATCCAACTTTGAAATGGGGTTCATCGGCCTTCCTCGACCATTAGAGTAGATTATAAAACTCAGCTATCAGAGCTGCTAATGGCGATGTAACAAGTAGGTAGACAACCATTTTCGTGAGGGCGGTCCCCGTGTGCCTTGTCCTGCCTGAAATTACAGGTTATGCTCGAGATGACTCGAAAAGCGTGGCTGTAATTGGCCGTAACGGGGTGGAGACATCATGATCCACAGCTGTACGAGCCACTGGGAATCATATTAGGCCTCGCCTCGTTTACCGCGCTTAAACCACCTCACTGTTTTCGAACGATAGTTTTGATGATACGGCAGTTTTCTCGACGGTAACAAATTTCTGTTTCGACGTAGAGCTAAATGATCTGTTGGGATCTACAGGTGAACCTAATTGTTGTGTGTCATAACACAAGTGCCGAACATTTGGGCCCTGAAAAATCGATTTCCCGAAATCGAAAGTTTTATAATCCAAAGTCACCTGCCATGTAGTGGCTAAGCAAATTAATTTTACTGTAAAAAAATTACTGTACGCGGTAAGAACGCAGAAACCTGAAAATTATCGATTCCTGACGGTATGTTCTTAAAATAAGTTTACATTCTTATTTTGATACGGCTTGGACTTATTTTGATTGGGGCGTCGTCGGACCAAGTTTTTAAAAGTAGGCATGCCCACCCTCAACTCTATGGTTAGGGATAAATCTTCTATCCTCATTTCATTTTGCGTACCCACCCAAGTATGGGGAAAGGGCAAATACTTATCCCGAAGATGGTATTTGGTGGGTAGAATGAGCAAAAATCGCCCAAATTCGAAGAATATTTGGGTTTTTGGACGTTAAAAATGCTTTCATGTTGTTTGAATAGGTATTTTTAATTTTTTTCCATCTGCCTCTTTCAGATTGTAGGGCTGTTTTAAATGAAACCTTTTTTAGCCTAAAATCACAGTATGTTTGCTTGTCTCCATTTATTCATATTTTAGGATAATCGAAGGTATTGCGGCAAATTTAATACAGAGGTAGAGGTTTTTCTGATCTTTTCCTGAAAGTTACCGTTTGAGCGCTCTATGGCCCACGAAGCGAACTGAAAACCATAAGAAAATGGAAAAAACCCCTAATCAGTGAATTTGTTGAGTATATTATCGTGTACCCCTGTTTTTTTGGAAATGGTGAATTCAAGTTCAAAGTCAGTTCTGGTCAAATACGTATTTCAGCTTAGATAGTCGGCCAATTATTCCGAGTGCATACAGCAATCATCATCTGAATCACGATTCAAGTATGTTTTGTGGGTTATTATGATATCGTGGAATAGAGCAGTTACTCACTTCTTAAAATAGAAAAACGGCCAACTCGTTTTGTGGTTTCATCCCCTTCACTACAAGACAATATTATGACCTACGTGACAATAATATGTTTACTTGAACGTGAACGAAATCTTTGGCGTTCATATCGCCAACGTTTCGTATAAAAATAACCGCCGATTCATAAACACACCAAGTTGTCGACAAGCCGAGAAGGAACATCTTCTTACAGTTCGGGCGCTATCTCGGATATCAGCCCGCGGAGTCTTTTCACGTCTAAAACTTCTGCTTTACTGCTCGGGAATACGTGATGTGATACCCATGAAAAGCGGGATCGAACGGCGGTTGGTATGAAGAGGAAAAAAAACTCGTTGTTTACCTGTGGCCTGGCAGTGTGATGATAAAAATATAAAAGCCGCTGCTATTGAAAAAAAAATCCTTTCTGTGAAGAAGAGGTGAAGGCGTGTGGTGGGGGAAAAAAGCGGTTTGTATCCGCGGTACCGATCTGATATTGACTTTTTCGCTATCGGCTCTCACCCGTTTACCTTGAATATTAAAAAACGCCTGGGTAGTGAGGTAGGGGGCGGGGTCTCAAGTTTTTATAGACAAGAAGAGGGTCTTCCTGATGGATTTGGGCCTTTAGTGCTGGCTTAATGAAACCTCTCAACGTTGTAACTTATAACCGTTATTCAAACGAAATTTCTTCCAATCTTGAAGGATAGAGTTGTTGAATTTTACGGAACCTATATATGTTAAGGTCGATCCACACACGACCGTGACGTGACAGTACCGTGACCAGAAGGTGATTTCACTTGCCGTGATCGCTATTCCTAGTTGCCAGTGTTTCAAATGTGTCGTGGTGGTGAAGTTTCGTGGCCTCGGTGTTTTCAGATGATGAACTTGTTGTGATCGCCTTGATTTTGGATGAAGAACACCACGAGGAAAACCAGAAAAAGAAAGTGGATCCATCAAGCATGAGAAAAGAGAGGGGCGGAAGGAGAATTCGCGACGTAATGCAAGGAATTGATAGATGATGGAGCAAAATTTGTCGAATACTTCAGAATGTCTGGAAATTCGTTCAACGTACTACTGAGCAGATCGGAAGCAAATTTCTCACCAACTCTTACCAGTTTTTCGTCATGGATGATGAAAAAAGTTGAAAACCCACCAGAGAACCGGCCGTGAAAATCAAAAAATATCGTCAACTAATGTGCCGGATCACGGTACGAGCACGGTGTCAGCTCTATTTGCACTGGCACTGTCACGTCCCGGGCAAGCGGGAACAGTCCCCTTCATTTTTCTAGAAGAATTTCATTACCCTCGTCGGACGGATTACGATCCGATCACGGAACTGTCACCACGGGTGTGTGTGAATCGACCTTAAGACGTTTCAACCAAAAATTTGTAGAAGAAACTCGCATTACCAAATTCAGAACTCTACCTAATTATTGGAGCAAATGTTTTTCTCGCCTGCTAACACTTACAGAAGGGAGTGTAGGTGTAAAGACCTAATACAGGATGCCCATAAAAATGGGTGCCCACTGATGATTTGGTAGGAAATTCAACGATTTATCGCAATTTTATCTCAATCGTTATCGTTGGAATGATACATATATATGTAAGTCGTTAAAATGTATACCTATATACAAGGTGTCTACCATAACTTGTGATGGTTGTAGTTAGTTGGCCCCTTCCCGATTCTTGAATCCGTCCCTTGGGAAATGAACCAGACGCCTTCAAGACCGCAAAAAAAAAAAAAAAAAATAAAAGTGGTTACCATTAAACGTTTTTTCTACTACTTCAAATAATGGAGATAAAAAATTTACTTATTCAGGAACACCCTATAATTTATGATATGACACAAGTTACGTGTACTTGTAACGTCTAACCGTAATTTTTGTAATGCTATTTTGAGTGGTAACTTTCATGTTTCAGCCGATGAACCAACAAGATGTGTTAACTGCGTTGAAGAGACGATTGGAGCAAACAACAGTTCCTGAATTCCCAAGACACCGCCTCCGCATGATCACTCAGTTGGGCGAAGGAGCTTTCGGAACGGTAAAGCCACCATTTAGTTAGTAAAGCCATTATGAGTTCACTCATCAACAATTTGGTCAATAGGAGTGTCAGCATACAGTGTATGCCATACACCCCTCAACACTCACTGGAATGGACCGGGTCTTCAAAATACTGACGTTTTTGTTTTCTTATCAGCATCTCGCTCATGCCCGCATTTAAGCGTAAAAACTCGATGGAGCGGACCTTATCAGCAATACACTGAGATTTTTCTCCAATTTTTAGCAAAGAATGTCCAATTACAGCGAACCAGTATGGACGTCAGAATGTGGTTTCGAGATAGGAGATAATAGGACGTTGATCCTTGATTCGAATTGAGTTATAACTTGAGAATTGTGGTTTTCATTAAAATTTCAATTAGTTATGACGGAAATTACGCGAGGATGGGCTTTTTCATTCGTGTTATGATGGTTACAGGTATATGTCGCAGAAGCTGACGGTATTCCCGAGTACGGTATGACCACCAGTCTCGGCAAGAGGCTCGTTGCAGTGAAATTCCTATTGAACAGTGCTACTGAAAAAGAAAAGTAAGCTCCAGTTAGAACACTTTACTTAGTTGTAGTAACTTCAGTTTATGTCAAATACTCTTTTTTTAAATTGTGTGTAATATGCACAGCTAGACACCGCGGGATTCTTTCCGTTATAATAGTGTACCAATAATAAGCAATCAATTGTATACGGAAACCTTAGTCAATCAGTGGTAAAATTGATTCAGGGAAGCGGTTGGAAGGCAACCAACTTAGGAGGTGTCACATTTGTGCTTTATCATTTTCAATAATAAGCCTTTACCATCGTGTAGCCGCTGACCGCCGAGATACATGTTTAGAATTGAAATACAAAATCCATTCATCCGCACTTGGACTCTATTTTGGGTGTAGTTGGTCCAAACTTCTAACCAGCCTGACTGCATCGTACGCACAGATGCTATGGGGCATAAACTGGACAAAATCGTAGTATTTCGAGATTTCTCGAATTGGGGTATCGTTTCCAAGTAATTTTGGACGCCGAATCGATTTTGATGGGTCCCAGACCAATCCGAGCTTATTTGACTGAGAAAATTCAGTTTTAAAGGTGAAAATGTTGAAAACGTATGTGAGAATCAATTTTTAAATCCCTATTTCTCGACAGAGGGAGATGGAAATTTCCTGGGTGAATTGTTATGGTTTGGAATCGACTTGCAATTCTGAATCTATAGTTCAGAATGAATTATTACCTGGTACCTTGCAGTTCTCTGTCGTTATTGCATTCCTATTCTTCAAGTCAAGTGACTTATCTGAGTTGTACTGTCTACTTTTGGGTATATAGGGGTTAAAAGACTGATTTTTTAAAATATGCAATTATTAAAATGATTGATGGCCGGTGGAACGTAGTTATTATTCATAATTTCCTTTAAAAATTTGAAAAAGCTGATAGGTAGGTGAGGCGGGTTGACTGGAGCTTCCATTTCGGCCTGGGACACAGAAGTACCGCAGGGCTAAATTCGTAGATGATTGTTTATTTTACCCAACTTTGATGGAGAAACATTATTGAATACTCCGTTGTGCTAATGAAAATATCTATCGAAGAGGTAAATGACGAGAAAAGAAAGGAATAACGTCAGAAATCTAGAACGGTTAGAAAGATCTTTGCTAGAATGACTGAAATCCTCTGAAGGTATAGAAATGTTTGGGAGGTCTCTCACTTGATGCGTGGAAAAATATTACCCAATATGATTTAGGACTTGATTGTTGTATGGGAGTTGTCATAATCAATTTTATTGTGATCGCTGAAGTGTGGGAATCAGGGGTGGAGGATTGAGCCTCCAACTAACGATCTGCCCATTGGCTCGCCCGAGCGGTAAGTGCGATAATGAGGAGGAAATCGGATGATCGAGACCGTAATTGGGCGATGTCCCACACGCCGAGAGCGGAGCGGGGAACTCTGGCTCAATGCGCACGACAACGACGGATTGTAGTCCTGTAAACCCACTACATGGGACAGGTCGCTCCCACCTCCTCACCTCACTTCACAATCATTCACTCTGTACCTTAGAAGTCAACTGTCATAACTGCCAAAGAGGAAATTCAAATAAAAAGAATAAAATAAAATAAAAATGCGTCCTTTGTACGCCGCACTAAGGACAAAACGACCTAAATAGGCGGACAAAATGGTTTTATGAGCCATTCTAACTGGAAATTTGATGTTGATCCCAAATACACGACTTGTCCCTATACATAAAATCGTTTATTCACGCTCTTCTTTAAGAAGATAAAAACGTAAAAAGTCGTGATTCGCACAAATTTTTCCAATTTTACCACTGGAATTTTGGTTAAAATAGAAAAGTTATAGAACAATAAGGGGACAGGTTGTCCGAGCGAGCTGGGGCGTCAGTCCTCTAGCTGTTCACTCTCAGTGGGAGTACTGATTGCCCCGGTTCGAATCTTGCTGGCACCAATGATTAGGGCCAAAACCTATCAAGTGTTGTATACCTGTCCTGTCGTTAGACAGTTCACCTGTAATTTCGATATCACGTGAATCCAAATCGATCCCAATCCAGGGGCGTGAGGCAATGGGAAGCCACGAGCCAAATCGTCAGACCTAGTTCCGAAACAATCCTCATTCCGGATGGATATTGATCCTCTCTGGCACGGCTGGCGACGTCCGCGACACCTCCGGGTAGTCGGACGAAAATAGAACTTTACTACTTTTTACTTACTTTTATAGAACAATAAATGGAACAATGAATTCATTAGATGGAGGAGTGATCGAATTCGAAAGTTCTCAATTTGGGAATAATTACGTTTTTGAGGAAGTGCAGATGAGAGACAGACTGAGGATAATGTTGTAGACCATTCAATATTAAACACTGATTGAATTCCAGAGATTTAAAGGTGTCAAATGGTACACAAAGAAACAATCAGATATGTAACGCTTTTCATCATTACCATGTTTTAAATAATATTGTGTATCCAGGGGTGACCCCCCCCCCCTCAGCTTCATGTCGCCCCTCATGTAAGTTGGTACCCCCACCCCAAAACAAAAATGTGAAAAATACTCATAAGCACCCCTTATTTTATCTAAAACTAAAAGAAGATCATATAGGTATTGAAAAAATTCAAACCCAATCGGAAATGGACAAAAAGGACAATATTCGAGCACTGTCATTGTCATTTATACATTTCAGATGGAAAAACAAACCATTTTTAAATTGATTACTAGGTTCATTATTATTTACGTTCTATCTAGTGATGTATCATATTTTTTAATGTCGTCACGTTAAACACTGTTTCAATCAACTTTACCTCTCGAAAAATGTTTTTGGAACCCCCCTCCAGAATTTCAATGACGCAGTCTGCCACATAGCCTCCCCTGTGGACACCCTTGGTGTATCACATAATGAAATCAAACAACACCCTGGGAGAACCCAGGCCGGAGGTTCATTGAACGGGGAAGGTCAGACAGGGGATGAGGAGGGAATCCTATTCAAGCCCTGAGCACTAAGCTAAGAGCGCTAATCGCTTTCCCAACGCCTTCCGTTATAGCCTGGCTATTGGTTTCGCAAAACCACATACAAAAGTCGTTTACTTTTAACTACCCCTTGGGCAAGTACGACAGATTCGTCTTGACGAAAGACTTTTCAGGCCCTACCGAAAGCAAATACGTCAGATACGTCCAGATACAAAGCTTTCCACCCCTTTAACCAAGTACCGTCAGATCCGTCTCGACATAAAGGTTAACTACAAAACTAAACTTCCCTAAATTCACTCCCTGCTGAGTACTCCTGATTCGTCTGGACGAAAGAGCAAATGTTTTGTTAAAAAACTCCCAGAATTCGGTCCTTTTAGTCTAGGCACTGGAAAAACTGTAATTAAGTTCAGGAAAGAAACTCGTGACAATGTACGTGATAAATTACAGAATATATACAGATAAATTGGGAAAGTATGCAGTAGTTTGCTAATACGGGTAGGAACTTTCATTGAATATTAGGTACTCGAAAATCGCAAAAAAAGAAGTGATCTTCAGAAAGTAGATAGTAATAAGTGTCTGAATCTGCATCAATCATTAAGACCCCTCGTGGCCGCAACTGTTTTGTCTGATGGGCTGAACAATAAATGGGGTATTTTATGGTTCGTAGAGTAGACAAGGCAAGATTAGGTCATGTACCACTGACTACGTCTCTCATACATGGATCAGTGATATACTTAGAAGGATTATTCTAATCCAGAAATAAACATTTTCCGTGAAACAATTTTCTCTTAACAAAATGTTCTGGGTCGGTTTGTAGGGCTGACTTCGACAGAGACGTCCGGATATTGGGAGCTCTGGAGGACGTGAATATCGCCCGCGTCCTCGGCGTCTGCAGCCGCGACGATCCAGTCTGTGTCGTCATGGAGTATCTCGACCACGGCGACCTCACTCAGTTCCTCAAGACGCACGTTCAGGCCGAGACGTCGCGCAATCTCCCACTGGGCGTCAAGAGCCTGAGGTGAATATTCATCACGACCAATTAATCCCCATATAAATCGAAATATGTACAATTGCTGACAACGAATGTTTTATAGCATTACGTACTTTACAGTTGACACTTTTTTAAAATTAAAACTGGATTCTAAAGAATTTCATCTGATTCCGGTGGTTAGCTATTTCTTATATTGAAGATCCACCGTTTTTTAATAGTAAGAGTGGTAGGGCTTTCTTGAGTTTTGGTTAATTATTTTTTTCAATAACAAGCCTTTGATGTTATGGCAAAATGCCGTTGTAAATGTATGAACTTGAATGTTATATTAAAATATTACGGCGCAAAATATGGACCAGCAGAGAAAATGTAAAGGGGCCAAGTTAGAACGTCATTTGAAATCAATCATGACATACCGTTATATTGTACTTAAAAAGCAAATTTTTAGGTTACGTAGGTACAATTGTACAATGACTAGGAAGGGATATTATCTTTTTTTTAAATAGTTATTATAAAACTAAGTATTATCTCTATATAATGAAATTTCATGCAATACTTGTCGATATTCAATATTAAGATTACTGATTTCCAAGTGAAATATAAATCAATAAAAGCACAAATCTAGTGTGATTAGAATCATGACGATCCGTGGAAAACTAATCATGGTCGTCATTGTTATTAAGACAAAATCAAAGCCTGTAATCTAATTTTTGTTAATTGACGAGGTGGTTGCTATACTGAAGAAAGTGTTTGTTTGTTTTTCCCAGCTTCAACTGCCTACTGTACATGGCAACGCAGATAGCGTCCGGCATGAGGTACCTGGAGTCGCTGAATTTCGTTCATCGGGATCTTGCCACTAGGTGAGAACAAAATCAGATAACATCTGAATGTTGGGGGAAATACTTCTCTATCAGAGTTAGATAAGTACCTACATTACTTTGGTGTAAATGGCACTGTATGTCGCAACGTTGTTTGATGGTGAAGATGGAAATATTCATTACCTACCTACTAGTAGCTTCAACATCTAGCCAAGCAGCTACTGCTCATACCTACAATTATCCGAATTCCTTCACTCAAGAGAAAACAAGGATTCCATTTATGAATCAACGAACAAATATTTGAGAACAACTAGATACGAGAAAATACCTATAAGAAAGATCGAGACTCAAAACCCTAGGTGGAGATATTAGTTTTACTACAATTTCTTGAGTTCAGGATAGACCACAATAGGTTTCTGTTATGATGATCTCCTTGAATGCCACTAAATAAATGAATTTAACAATTTTATATCAAATCCATTGTTACGGCACAAAAATATGGACACCTCTAACTGAATTCTAACTCGTGTCGTTAATACTAAGGGGAAATTACTCTTTACCTACAACACTTACTGGTTGAACTACGAGGCTGATTTAATGGAATCTCCTTGAACAAAACACTATTGCGACTATTGGTCGTAACTCTTACCTTTAGGATATTCAGTTATTTTCGCCTGGAGGTGTATTTGTCAAACAATCTAAACTTCTACGCTGCTGACAACTCATGAGGTTCTTTTAAAATACCTCTTAATAACCAGAATATTTTCTCGTTAATTCAACTTCCCACTGTTTTGATTCCTATAAGCCGAACCATTGATCGATCCATGGCCCAAATAGCCATATTTTTGAATTAGTAACAATTTTAATGGTATTCGTTTTACATGAACCCATCTTCGTTTAGTTTTGGACAAGTTTTAACTTCGTCCTACCAGTGGGTAATGGCGGGGGGGGGGTTACCCGTATTATGCCACTACTTGCAGAAACTTCGAATAAAAGTAGCAATTAAACTGTACTCATGTCGTTGAAAAGGTTGATAATTGGTCGCCGCTGAAACTTCGATATAGGCTCTCCTATAAGAATTTAATACGGGGGTTGGTTCATTGGGAACTATGGATTGCTTGATAGGGAAGTCAAATTAAATCTTCCAAGAGTAACTCTATAGGGAACAATGAAGCGCGAAGGGGCAGGTAGACTCTCTAATCATTATCAAAACGGAAGGGCCGGCTAACGAGGAGAGTGAAAGACTGCAAGCTGCAACAGCGGAAATAGCCTCGCAGAGCGAAAGGTTGTTCATCGAGGCTACGCAGCAGTTTGCAGGGAATGAGAAGTAACAGGCGCGCAAGTGGGGGAAGAACTGGTCAAATATTTGCACGAGACCACAGCGATGGCTGACCAAGCATGAGGGTACCCAAACACCCTACACCCGACAACCAACCCTTGCCACATGCCAGGGATCCCCAATTCCCTTCCCTTTTGTTTCAACTCTCATTCAAGTCCCCCATTTTTTTACATTCAAAGTTGACAACCTTGTAGTCGAATTATCTGGGTCATTCATACACACGTTCTAAGTAACGTTTAAATTGGATTTTCGTCGTTACAAGTAGATAGTGGGTGTTTGAAACTTTGATGGACTTCAGTTTCCATTGAAGACTTACCTATACAACAAATACATGAATAGCACTGCCCCCTAACGTGAAATTACATTATTAAGTATCTAGTAGCAATATGCTACACAATCACAAAAAATTGTTTGATGACCTACCTCATGACAGATCGTACCATGAAGAAATGAAAAACATAATGTAAGCATATACCTAAAGATAATACAGAAAAAGCGCAGCAAATTTTAAGATTTCAGTTTAAATATCGGTTGAAATCAAATTTGTTTTCTTTATTTTGAGAGGAGGAGATAGGACTCACATTGTATGACCCAGATTGAACGTGCCAAAAAGCAATGTTTAATAATTATTTCGGAAAAATATTGTTATTAATTTTTGATAAGTATTGTTTTGATTTTTGTGTTTTCTCTGAAAGATTTCTTTAAAATATTGGGAATTTACAGCTTCGTCTTTACTCATTTTTGGTACCATGATGATTTAATCTTGTCTAATAGTTGAATGGAATTAAAATAAGGACACCATATCGTGGGGTTCCGGGTAAAAGTGACCAAGTAACATTTTTTTCAAAATGAGCTTTTTTTGTCATTCCGGTACTAAGGAACGTTGTCTACTGTGTGTTGTTGCTAAGAACGTTATCTTCAAACTGATGTGTAAGAAATACTTGAAAATAAATTTTACCTGCCTGACCCAAAGAGTTTTATGTGACCAAATGGCATTTGAACTCAACCACAAAACACGAGATGGATTATAAATGTACTCTCTCTGGTGCATGTAAATGTTATCAATTGCCATTTGATCACTTTTACTGTGTAAGATTTGTAAGATTGCATAGTGGGCAGGTGAAAATGACCAATTACAGTGATAGGTAATGGATAACCTTCTCTAACAAAATAGGTATGTCATTGTTGTTTAGATGCTTGGCAACACGATAAATTAACGAAAAAACTATTCAATCCCTCAATTTCATGTAACTATGCGACTGATTTTCGAAGAATTGAATTGACCAAATGAGTAAAGCTTGAAACTCCAGGCAGGTAAAAATGATCAAATAGAGTTTTCCGAATAAACAGCTCTTATTTAATCTGATGTGAATTTTGAAGCACGATATCATAGGCGGGCACTAGCTAACTACCTACAGGATAAAGAAAAATCGAAACATAGTCGGATGAGACATCACACAACCAGTGTTCGTAAGGAGAAAATAGGTGAAACTTCAGATCGCTCCCCTGTAAAATTTTGCAAATGTTACTTGGTCACTTTTACTCGGAAACCCACGATATGATTGGCTTTGAATGATTGTATTTTTCTGTAACGTCGTGGGGTTTAAGAATATTGAAATGATAAAACTTGTTGATATGAAAAACTTTTAACGGGTTGAAAATAAATACTTACATACATGGTAGATGATCCTAGTTGTGAAAGATAGGTAATTGTCATAATTAACTCATGGATTGCATGGTGATTATACATTTGAATCTCTGCATTTTAAACACTATGCAAAAAAAGTTTGTTTCTAGTGCCTTCAGTGCATTTGTGTGTGATTCTACGGTTGGCTTAAGCTTCTCTGCCTATTTCAAGTTAGTCGTTATTTGTCTAACCCTTCCTCCAAGTTGCTATGCGAAGAGAAGTGGCGTATGAAACACTCTCTCAGAACCTCCTGAGATAGACCTACTAGAGGGAACCTCGTCGAAAGCAAACATTCCGAAGCCGACTCTAATTAACTACCTGCCCCCATCCGTCGTCGCGGAACGGGAAGAGGTGAAATGCACTTTCTGAAACCATCTTCCTCCACGGGAGAATCTCTAAGCTGAGATTTACTTTCACCTAGTAAACTGTGGAATGTATGTGGTTGTATCGCTCAAATCTGCTGTATAATTCTGGCGTTTCAAACCCAATAGATATCCTGTGAGGATCGAACCATAACCTAGCTTGTATCGGTTAGGTACCATTGAGATTGGTAGGGCTACCTAATAATAAGGTATCCTAGACATTGTTTCCTCACCAAACTATATGGTCCCTGTTCTATTTGTAAAATACTACACATTGCCTACGTTTTGACGTAGGTATCCTAATCAATATTCAATACGCTTCATTTGTCGATTTAATGGTTACGTTTTATAGTTGAATGCTCTAATATTCTAAAAACCCTACCATCAGGAAATATGTGACAGCCATAGCTGCTTTTAGAAATTCATCGGTGTACAACCATAGGCGGCTCTAGACTGATTTTTCTGGGGGGGCTAACGGGCTATACGGGCCCGTATTTAAATATCTAGATAAATATTATATTTTAATATATAGGTACATAACATATATTTTTTGCCACACTACTGTGTAATTACCTGTTTTCTATACGTGTTTATCATCTGAGAAAATCCATAATTACAGTAAAACAATGTTTACTATTGTAAAGTAATTTTGCTGATATAAACAAACATGTCTCATGTGTTATTGTTATTATTTGTCTATCAAACATTCCTAACTACGGCTGCAAGTAAACATAATATTGATTTGAATCAGTTGTTACCAAATGGGTCTATCTTAGTTATTTTACTCGTACACAATTATTAAAATTGATCTTTTAAAGAAGATTTAAAGGGTTGTTTTGCTTCTTCATGAAAATTATCGTTCATGTCTCGCCTCGAAAGTCCTATTCCGAGGTTCTCGTTCAAAACAGGAGAGGAAAGTGGTTCACATATTCTCGACCATTTTTAGCTAGCGATTAGGTAGGCTATATAAATTTTAGGTTGTCTGACAAATCTGGGGGGGCTAAGACCCCCCAAGCCCCTCCCCCCCCCTTTAGCCGCCTATGTGTACAACAGCACTTATCTCAGTTATATTTAGACCCTTATCATTATTTCATATGCGCCACATGACCTGTTATTTTATTTGGGTCATCTCAAGGGTTTCTGTAGATCTAAATTTCTTGTAAGTTGTAACGATCTTTGTAGTCTTCACTTGACTCGAAAAATGTCATTACAATTTTGGCTACCCTTTTCCCTCTCTCTCAGCCCAATTCCGAGTGAAATTTTTAGGTTGGTAGGCGAATATTTTTAGAATTGTTCTATTCACATTAAAACCACAATCAAATGTTCTTGAAAATTTGAATTTGAAACTTTTCGGGAAAGATATTTCGTTGAAATGAGATTAAATCACTTATAAACGGGACTGAATTAACACGTATTAATGATTCTCGAGATTAGCTAAAAAAGTTAAGTTTGCCACCATTTGGAAACTGAAGTATTTTTTTAAATCGTTAAAAAGAGCAAAACAGGAGTACCTTATAGAATTTTGTTGTTACTACGGAATATTTGGTATCTAGACATAAAACATGAAAATGTGCTCATATAGACATGTCGCACGGCTTGTACTGTTTGTTGAGAACAGTTACAACGAAAAGAAACACAAATAATGGAAATTTCAAACGCGTTGTAGAGATAACTCATTTACCAAAAAACTTTCCTTACCTACCAGATATATAGATGGAATTTAACGGAATATTGTGGGAGTAAAACTTACAATTATCAAATCCATCAAAAAAATTAAATTATGTCCCGTTGTACTTACAAGACCTGGATTTCGGGCAAACATGATTATCTACATTTATCTTTGGAGGTATGTAGGGAATTTTTTCTCTAATTTTCTCGTTCTGTTTTCGTTTTACAGAAATTGTCTCGTAGGAAAAGCTTATCAGATCAAGATATCAGATTTCGGAACGGACAACGAAGCCTACGCTTGTGATTACTACAAAGTGGAAACTGGAATGGCGCTCCCAGTCCGCTGGATGGCCTGGGAGTCTGTGTTTCTTGTAAGTTCACATCGATTAATAATTACTAATATATTAATTGATTATTACTGGTTAATTACTGGCTAATTTATGAGCCATATAGAATTGAATCTCATGAACTACCTACCCTTACTCAGTTTATCCTATTAAAGTAAATTTTATTCCTACACTTTAGAAATTTGGATAGCTGTTATTTCATTGAATAACGCCTAATAAGTACTATTTATTCAGTAGCATATCAGGTTCACTGTTTAATGATGGAGGCAAGTCACTTCACAAATCGAATCACTTGGAACCACTGAAAAACTATTCTGTATTGATGAAAAAATGTTCTGACTTAAAACATTGTACTCGCACTTGAATGTTTTTAAACTTGTTGATATAGAAGATCCGGCCATGAAATGTTTTTTATGAAATGTTTTTTTCTTCAATTCAAAACACATTTCATCGGAGAGTGAATGAAAAAGTAAAGATCTTTCTCAACATTAACAAAAAACCCAAGCAGTGCATCGTTTCTTTGGTTTGTTGGGGAAACGTATTTTGAAATTTGAATAGCATAAAGGAACTAATGGAAATTTATCAGAAAATGGAAGGTAACATCTTAGACAACATAAATCACATTGAAGATTCTTATGTTACAAGGGGTTAATTTGAATTTCCTTATTAGACAGCTGACAACAACAATAACAACAGATCAGCAAGTAGACAAGGGAACATTTGCTGGCAAATGATTAGCTTGGAACATTGAATTTGGATCTTCCTTCTTGATGAAGGTTGATATTGGACTAAATAAGAGAGCATACCCTTCTTGGACTGTGCTTCTCCCGTCGCCTGCAAGCAAGCAGGACAATTACTCAAGCCTGGAAAGGGGTAGGGGATGGTAGAGCTCACATTTGGGGGATGTTGTTTGAAAATCTCCTTGCTATCAAAGTTGAAGCCTATAAACGTTACCATCCATCAAAACTTTCACCTTAGTCATACCTAGTTAGATAGAGTTTCTTAGGATGTGTTTTTAGCAGGTAGCAAATGAATTAAGCTGGTAATAATGGTATTTCTGATTGATTTTCTCAATAGTCATAGTAGTTTTTTAATTTCTGAACATTTCAAAAACTCACTGGTTTCGGTTCCAAGTTCACGAGTTGGTAGAAAATTGGTAGAAAATTCCATTTCAGTAACAACATAAATGTCTTCAAGTGTTATATTGTCAGAATATATGTAGGTATTTGATACTCTGTGTTATTCAAGCTTTGATGGATCGTTAATGACACTTTTTCAGGGTAAATACACGACCAAAAGCGACGTTTGGTCTTTCGGTGTCACTCTATGGGAGATCCTGACCCTCTGCAGGCATCGTCCATTCGACGGTCTGTCTGACGGCGAGGTCGTCGAGAATTTGGGCCGCCTCCAAGAGAGTGAAGATGGATTTGTTACGTTGCCCCGACCACCGCCGCCAACCACCAAAGATATAAGTGAGGAGCTGCTCTCATACAAACGATATTTATTACCGCTTTAGTTCTTATATATTCACATAACCAGTGGCGGCTCCTGCCCTGAAGATCAGGGGGTGTACAGAAATCAACACGTGCCTTTCTTAGCGAAACAAAAATTTCAACCATGCAAATGGGATGCATCTGGGTAGCCTTCTCATTTCCAAATCTGTGTACAATAGACACGAACCATGTTCTCTAATGGAACTTCAAAACGCAGAAGACGCAGAATACGGAACTAAAAACCGACTGAAAGATAGTGATTATAAACAGAATCATAATAACAAAAACAAAATAAAATCACCCTCAGCAGTGAAGCAGAGAAATATGACTTCTCTCACATCTTTTGACATTTCGAACTCTCTGATTGGAAAATTCCAAAGGCCAGCTTCTACTCAAACTGAATATCCACAGTCCAGAACACAGAATACCAAGTCTCATGGCAGTATTTGTTCCTGCTCCCTTCTAATTGGTCAGAACGGTTGAGTTTACCCCTCCTAACCATATACCTCATTAAGCCCTGGGAGGTCTAGTTTGAGCGTCAATTCTACACTACTACTGTAGCCCAGTCTGATGTCTCCGCCAACTCATTTTTGAAATGAGGATGGGAGAAACTTTATCATCGATTTTACATGAATGTTTAAGGTTTGTTGACTGTGGTGAGTCCACCAGTAGCTTCCCCTGTGCAGAACATACGAGTTTGCTGAGTGTATAAGCCAAGTAGGCGTCTCTCCTATCATAAATCATTTAGTAGTGTATGACGGATGGATAGTTCCTCTTTCTAATTCCTTGAAACTACTGTCTCTGGGCCTATGTTTGGAGCCTTAATGCTTCCAGGGTACCCTGTGTTTTGCAGGCTAATGGCCACAACCCTTGGAAGGTAACAATTCCCCTTTACCACATCTCTATAATGAGTTTTATTAATTAATTTTCAAAACGTCCATTTTGTGAACGATAAGAGTTGTGCCTACCAAAACCCTAGTAGCTGGGCAACACTTTCGTTAGATGGAGATGGATCGATATTTTGAGTTAATTGAAGGGTTGCTTACAGTTATAGGTAGTATGGTGCATAATTCGTATCAACGATTTTCAAGAAGAAACTGTTTCACTCAAAACGGGCTAATGATATTTAGCGTGATGGTGTTCTAATAATTAACTGTAATATTCAGATAGGTTCGTTTGGATTACTATTTCCTCGAGGATTGGAAAAAGCCTATTTTTGGTGGGTACTTCGCCAGTGAAAAAGGACTACTACAGTATTAAAATTGTGCTAAGAAAATTGAAATGCATTTATAAAATGCACTCTTACTCTTAGTTTGCTTTAAGCTATTGAGAGAGCTAACTAACATCACCATTCAGACCACTGAGTGCTAATTGTCCGGAGTATTGGTTTCTTAGACATTTACATGTATTAATTCTTTTGCTTGTCTGAGGACTTGATTCTGGCAGGCCTTTGATCAAAGAGAGTAGCATGGCCAAAGTTCTCCTATCGTCAACGCTTACTACTAAGGTTGGCTTGGAGGCTGTTCCTCCAAGGGTTCTACACTCGTCGCAGTTAAGTTGTTAGGGCTTTAATTAATAAAAAAGGTTTTTGGGAGATCAATGAGGGACGGCATCAAAGATATAATCCTCTATGGATGGAGAGCTCTGTGGATTCTATGTCTCCAATGAATACCGCCGAGAACGCATTCCCTTGTCTAAGCAAGAACCAGGCCGATGACCTGGATCCCACCAGATCGCCAGATCACCAGGTTGCACTTCTGAGGGGCTAAGCGTTGAGAGAGGTTTCTTCGTTTTCCAATTGATTCATCCGTTTATTTCATTCACAATGCATAACGCTGTAATGGTTGGTAGAAATTATACCTTTACCATTTTTGATGATTTACTAGGAATTTTAGATTCAAACCAACGTCTCCCATTTGTACTCTAAAGTTATCAACAGGATTAATATGCTGATTTAATCAGTACTCCTCTGTAGTTAAACGTAAACCCGTTCGGCAGTACAGAGGATCCCAGATTCATTCCTTAGGATGGTATCAAAATTTGTCAGGTCTGTGGACAATATGCGATACATACGAGATGAATTCATAGAAAACTAACAATTGTGAATTGATATGCTCTTTGCGTTTAACTCAAAAATACCATTTTTTGTTTTAATGAGTACTGATTCATTGTTTCAGCCGACCTGATGTTGGAGTGTTGGAGGCAGTACGAGCAACAGAGACCGACCTTCACTCAAATCCACCTCTTCCTCCAACGGAAAAACCTGGGCTACGCCCCAGTGACGTGAACTCTGTTTTCCCCATCCAAACCCCCCCCTTGTAAATAATGTCTAAATAGTTTATAAAAATCGCTATTTCCTTTTTTTTAAATTGTTTTTCAAACGAAAACGATTTTTTTCGGCGTTTTCGATTTGAGCAAAACTTTGGGAGTTTTTAATTGATAAAACAAAAATAAAAGAAAAGGTGCAAGCAACGAATTTTTTTCTATCATAGAGCACATTTGTATTTATGGATTTAACTGTACATTTTGAATCTTTAAATTGTGTTGTTAAAGTGTACAAAATAAAATACAAATTGTAAGTAGTAATGGAAAGAATTTAAATATTGTGCTCAAGGTGAAACCCCTAATGGTGGGTTCATTGGATTTGGTTGACATTGCAACTAGCCGAAAAGAGCGTGGAAATATTGCAACTGTCCGACGCCTTGTCATCAGTGAACAAAGATGTCAATACTAGTTGCCAACAGCTGTCCATGTGTGCACCAACTTCTATAGTTGGTGGAGTCAATATGTCAATAATATTGTAATAAAATGTACAATAATATCATGCTTTAGTATTTATCCAGACGCATCACCTATACTACGCAGACGCATTTCAATTTTAAGTGATTACTATCATGAACAAAATTGACTGATCGCAAATGTAATTCGTAAACTGTTATCCTCAATAGAGTATTGCAATATTTAGAGCTAGGAACTCATAGTTGATTATCACTTTGAAGGTTTCAATGAAATAAGCAGCGACTACTGCAAACACTATAAGGTTTTCATCAAAATTATAATTATTTATTGTATGACCTGTTTCATTGATTGTACATTTATCTGTGAAACTTTAAAATGAAAGTTAAACATACGGTTGGGTCAGCTCTGAATCGTACATGAATCTGAACAAACTGAATCGTTTGTTGTTTTTGCAATAATATGGATGTAGTACTGCTCACGTACTTATCTAAACATACACCAAAATATTGAAAAAATTGATGATCTTTTTTTGAGGTTCATGAATCATTGTGGCAACACTACGTGCCGTATCATGGTCACATATTATTTCAAAGGAAATATTTTTGTGTCGACCAATGGCAAAATGAAAAAACAGCTACAGTCGGACACTATCAACAAGCAGTTTTTCGACCAGTTGCAATGTTGACCAACAGAGTTCCCCCTATGAACACATTGTGTACGACTGCAATACATGTTTTCACTCTTTCGAAGCGATATTTGTTACTAGGATAAGCCTGTCGCTGTTTTAGCGTATAGATTTTTAAATGTTACCGTGCATTCAATATGAAAATGTATGTAAGTTTGTACTGACTTGTAAATTAAATTCACGGTCTATGTATTGTTCCATACAAGCCTAATTTGTCTTAGTTTCATTTCAAGCGGGTAACAACGAAACTTCGCCCAAGAAGTTTGACCCTAGCTGATTTTCTTTGTGTACAGCTTATGATATTTTGTAGTGGTGATATTATTACGTGTATAAAAGTATGAGGAAAAGTATTTTTAAGGAATTGATTGACCAAAAAAAAGTGAATGATTAAGAAAGTAATTGTATAGTTTTTAAATATAGATAACTAAAGTAATTTGCGTCGTTGTCTAAATAGAAATACATGTAGCACTAAACTTGTACATACAGTGCTAATGTTTCACATCTAATCTGAGTTTTGTTGTTCTGCATTGTTAGTGTTTTAATTTGACCGCATTTTTTCAAAGAAAGCATATATATGTTGGATCATGTACATAGGAATGAACATATCTATTTCAAATTGAAGTGAACAGGGATCAGCATAAAAAAAAGGTTATTTTATTAAGAAATTATAAATTTAAATAATGACAATAACTCTATATTTATCCGGTTGAAAAAAAAAAACGCAAATCATTAAATATTGGCTTAACGACAACAATGAAGGACTAAAGGAGCTAAAAGAAAAATTATATAAAGAATTTAAGAAAGCACGTCAACTATTTCCACTAAGAATCATGCAAAGCGATCTGTTATTCATTCATTGAAGAAAGAAAAAAATATATTATAGGTCATAATATTTGTAGAGATTATATTTTGAGACTAGGACGGCCTCCTTTGAGGGAGTTCGCCGTTTTGAGTTGTTCGACGTAGATTTTATAGGTTTTTTCCCCTGAGTTTTTCATTTTGTGGTTTCAACGGCTGACATAAAAGCGAAGACATTGTACCGACAATCAAATCTGAATGAGATTAAAATCTGTTAAAAGAAAAAAAAATCACTTTCACATAAATCTTACTTTACTTCTACACTTTATTCGCACTTAGGAAAAGGGAGCGTTGATGTAGATGTCCTCCACTTCACTCTTTGCAATGATGTGCTTTTGAACATTTTCATTTCTCAACCATATTTAATTAGGTACCTATCAAGGTTCTTAATTATTGTGATTATCTCTATGCATAAAGCTTCCTGAGCGAGTTACTTTATTAATTCTTGGCGGTAGAAAGTTAAACAACTTGATAGATCAGTTTCCAATAGTTTTTCTTCTCCTTTGAAGATATTTGATTGAGATGAAATCATTTAGGGTTATCGGAAACTAGCAAAATGGGAAACAAAAAACAATTAATGTGTAAAACCACCATATTCTTTAATGTTTCAAAATTATTTTTTTGCATTAAGTAATGCAGTTGTAATTTTAATAAATTAAACGAGCATTGATTCAATTATAGTGTAAGTACTATAACAATTCAGATCAAATTGTTCTCAAATAATATCCTCTGTAGCGGCTACACACAAAGCAAAGGGTTTTGAGACGATCATGAACAGCCCTGAAATGATTTATCTTTAAAAGGAAGAACACTCTATCTTCACAATGGTGAGGTGTTTTACGAAACCCATTTAGGTATATTTATTTTCATCAATCAGCCTTGCAGGTAGGACAGGTATTGTTCGGTGTATTTTTTGACGTCAGAGGTATGCTAAATGTCACTAAATTTCCAAACTAGAGGAGACCAAATCCAGCCATTGCAGCCAGGGGGTGTTATGGAAATGGACTCGCCAGATGGGAGAGGTTGCTTTGAAAAATATCAATATCTGATGATAATTTATCAATCACTGATTAGTAACAGGAAGGCTGTCATGGTAATACTGGTGTGTTTGTACGCTATGGAAAGTAGTGGAATATGAAGAATAAGATGGGGAAGGGGCGGTCACGGAAAATAGCTTTTTGATATGAGTAAGAGGAGGGTTACTATGAAACAGTATCATAAAGAATGGAGGAGGAAGGTTGATTTGGAATTCGCAATGCCTGATTTTTTAATTGGTGTTGCCACCAACAAAGATTACCATTTGTTTAGATAAATTTTCGCCTTTTACATAGTCCATTAAATGGAAAAACTAAGTTCAGAAGACCAAGGCTTGAATTTGAGTACAAATTTGGTTAGGATTTGTTGATTGGCTAGGCGATTTTTCGTTCTTAATCTTCATCTTTCTGCTCTGCAGTTTTATTACATAGCAATATTAGTTTGTTTTACTCGTGAAAAAACGATTGGAAAATGTAATTGTGCTTAGTTTATTGCAAAGAGTGAACTTGGAGTTATCACATGAGAGCTCTTAAATATTATATTCTATACACGAATCACTTTGCTTTCGAGGCCTACTCTACTCTCAAATCTGAACTCTGAACAAAATGATACCTCAACTCTTGAAATTCTTCAAAACAAAAATATATGTGAATTTAAAAACTACTTTTTTTCAAAATCAAGAAGAATCAGAACCTCACGTATACGTAATGAGAGATATCTAACTTCTCTCCAACTTCTTCGTAGTGGAACTAAAAGGAACTATAAAAAATCTTCAACTATGCTGACTTAAACGCAGTGACTTCTTAGAACTGATTTTCAAGCTTTTTTATATATATGAAGTTATATATGTAATATAAGGGGTGTCTGCTCCAAGAAAATATATTTAAATGAACCTGTACATATTATTGCTGAGATTTTAATGTGATAGAGCCAAGCTGAGTTTTGGTTATGGTTTCAACAAGCCTACATTTTTGTAAATAATAAATAAAAGTTAAAATATTACTACTAAAAACTAGTCATGAAAGGTCAGGTGTGTAATTTGTATGATCTATTATGTAATGCATAAACGATGTATATTGTTTGCACGCATCGAGTCTTTTCTTTTGTACATAAAGCCAAGTTGCTAGAAGTATTTGTATCGTTAGATTATTACTCCCGTGTAAAGGGCAGGCTATTTAGATCGGGGATGAAATTCTCCCTTAATATTTATGTAAATCTCGATTTCGTGCGTTTCATTTATTTATTTTGCGTACTCCCCTCGCCACCAATATTTTGTATGGAACAGAAAAATGATCTCTAACCTTAGGTACATTTTTCCAAGAGCGAGAATTTAGTTTTCTTTTTCGTCAACTTTGTACTCAGAACTTGTAAACTTTTGTAAGTGTTCTCACGGAATATTGACTTTGTAGCATTTTTTTTCGTGCACCAGAGGGTTTTTTAAATTTGCGTGGATATTTGGCGGGATCTTTCACCACATATCAAAATCTACTTTTTTATCTTTCCCACCGAAACTACAAAATGTCATATCGACTTTTTTCGAGACGCTGCCTGTACTCTAATATGATAATGTACTTGATAAATTTAGCAGTATGAGTAATTCAGTACTATGATTTGATATTACGTGTATATAATGATAAGAACATGAATATCGACCGCTAGATGAATTGATGACCACAGTTTATTAAAAATCGTCTATCGAACTCCGTTGTGCATATTATTTATCTACCCACCTTATGGCCTTACTCAAAATGAGTGAGTGTATGTCTACGAAAACCATAAAAATGTGATTTGAACATATATTTTATGATTTTTATTGTAATGTCCAACGATTCAAAGCATTAAATGACATATTGAAGTAGAAAACTATTGTGTAGGTGTATACTACTTCTTATTAGTATTCGTTGAATATCTGTTTGGATATATTGCCTTAACTCCGGTTTTAATAAGATCACATGAACAAAATTACAAAAATCTGCTTTAATATATGGGACGAAGTTTCAATGTCAACCCCTTCCATGATTAAATTTGAATGTTCTGAAATAGGTTTCAAAACTAGAGCCAAATTCATGATCGAACAAAAAAGGTTAAAGATAAGAGGTAAAAAGAAAATCGGTAGAGGGTATGTATGGGTAAAGCTTGAATGAATTGTCTATTGATAACTCCCAACAGAAAACTCCTAATTTTCGAAGTTTGTCGCACATCTAGACTAAAATTGGGGCCGAACAAAAAAATTCGAGGGGAGGGAAGGAAGTGCCCCTATAGAATGGCCAACAGTTTAAGTAAGAGTCCCGGATGACGTGGGTGGTGGTACCGTGAAGTACTCCTGCTTTCTGCTGCATCATGATGGAGAATGTGGCCACCGCGTGTTCATGGACACTTCTGCGACACATGATACAGGTTCTCATTTTTACTCCATCGCAGAGGCTATCCACTGCCCCATGACTATCTCTGGAACACCTCACCGTAGTGGCTAGTGTAGCCACAAAGAGGGCATGAAAATGTCGGTAGTCGCCGTCCCCAATGCCCTCTGAAAAACATTCCACCCATTGGGAGGAAATTGGGATGCAGAGCACTGTCAGAGTTCTTTATCATCTACTGAATCATGTCGGGGAGCAGCAAAATCGTCATATGAGCTGGGTTTTGAAGCAGTTGGAGTTGCTCAATGCCTGAGAGAATAAAGGTCAGAAGGAGAAATCCCAGGTGAAGGGCCGAAAGGCTAGCAGGTGCTGGCGGCGTAGAGAAGGGACAATGGCTGAGAGAGAAACAATGCCAAGACCACTGGCCTGGATATAGGCACTTGGGACACCAAATGGAAACCCTATCAATTCTAGATTGATATATATTGACGAAGGGACGCCCTAAAAATAAGATATTCATAATTGATCTTACATGCTGGCTTCAAATACGTCTGCAGATGATTTAAACCAATCAATGATGACTGATTTAAAATCACTGCTAGCTCAAAACATCATGAGGCGGCACTAACTTCCTGAACATAAAGTTGCAACAAAAATAAAACATCATTGCCAAATGCATCTCATTTATTCAAAATGCTATTCTTTGTTTTGTACTTAATAGTATTTTTTTACATAGAAAAAGGGGTACTTAACAGTATTTTTTACATTGGGGGGTGGGGGTGGGGGGGGGGGGGGCTGTGTTAGGTGTCGTACATGTTCTTCCTTCATTGTGGAATCGTCCGTCTTTAGTTACGAATGAATAAACACGTTCATTAATAGGTAAAGGTATCACATTGTACCACTTTCCAAATCGGATGGGGACATTATGAAAACCGCCAAAAACAGCTGTTTGTAACGATACCAGAACAGTTTCCGAGAGTTAAGATATTCCAATGTCGTTCATTGGGGAAGATTGTCGAAATTTAGTTTTGAAAACAACATTGTTTACTGAATCAACCGAAAGCACAGGTTTCCTGGTTGATGGGTATGATCACCCTTTATTTGATTGCCACAATTACGAGATGTAAAACGAATAAAACCTATTTATATTGTAAATTTATCAAGAGCCTACTGCATTAGCTACAGATCCAACCTATCAACTACCAGTTGAGAGCTACTAGGTAGATCGGTAAGTTACCTTACACTTGGTGACGTGTGATAATGGTAGTGAAGATTTACTACGTACACCTAAAATGTTTTGCGAGTATCTACAAATTGAATAGACTGTAGATTTCTAAAGAAGATGTACTCAACTATGGTAATCGGTGACTAGATTGGTTAAATTGGTCTAGGAAAAGTAAATAAACGTATCTACTAGTTAATTTTATGTGAATTCTATATAAATAGAACACTAACAGGTAATTTGTTAGGGTCCTACCCAAATAGCGACTAGAATAATCAAAATTAAAAGGTAAAATTCCTTAAATTACTAGGGTTTAGAGAGCGGATAAAAAACCCCTGTTCCCAAAATTCAGTCCAAATGTGATGAAAACGAAGGGCAAAATGAATATGAAAGTGCCAAGTAGATAAAGATGAAAAAAATAAGAAGATTTTGTCATAAATAGCTAAGATCTCACCACAATAATCCCGGGCTGGTGATCAAGCAACAAGGTTGTGAAATGATTCAACCAAAAATTACGATGAGAGCAATTGACGGCGATCCAGTTGGTTTTCCGGATAAAGTAACAGTGATTTTAAGTGATTTGTGGCCAAATCAGACACTGTTACTAAACAATCGGCTGTATGATTAGAGAAAAAGGCTTAACGGATAATGGCATACATGAGAAGTTAAAAATTGTACTTACCAACGTCTTCTAATTCTTTGTTCATTCCATAGGGTTGACCATTTGATGGGGTCAAAACGATGTTCATAGGCACCTGACACACACGTCGCGAAATTGACGGTAAACACAATTTCAAGAATAAAGAATGATTGAAATTCTGACTACGGAAACTTTACTACTACTCGATCTGGCGAGAAATGGCGGGCGATGGCCGCCCTGGGGTTGCGTTGTTCGATCTTGTGAGCAGCGGCATGAAGAATACTATTATTAATATTCTGACTACAGAAAAATTACGATTTAATAAGGTTAATACGATATAAGATTACACAAATTACGTAAATTAATGAATGTCAGAAGCTCTTACGGATTTTTGAATTTTAATGCTGGCGTCTTCGGAAATACTCGATCTAGTGGGCAGTGGCGGCAAATGGACGCGCCCCGGTTAGTTTCCGCGAACTGTAGTAAATGATCGTATCGAATATTTTCGAATATGTGAGTATTTTCGAATGTTGAATAAGCAGTTAAGTGAGAGGTAGTCGAGAGAAGCAGTTGGTAGTCGTTGAGGTGTCCAGTGGAGGAACAAAAAGGATTTATGCGTCTGCATTCGGCCTCGTCAACAGGTGAGGTAAGTCTGAAATCTTCATTGTATAATTTAATGTTGTTCTTCAAACTTATCTTATGATTTTAACTCGGTAATTCCTAAGTACCTGCTACTAATTGGTACAATTAATGATGTATTTGTGGGGGGGTTCAGCTTTTTGAGGAGTTCAAACTTCTCTCCGTATCGTCTTTGAGCGCTGAGGTTCGGTACCTACTCAGTCTTATGTTACCACA
Organism: Creontiades dilutus; assembly: GCA_031894815.1. Taxonomy (NCBI): domain Eukaryota; kingdom Metazoa; phylum Arthropoda; class Insecta; order Hemiptera; family Miridae; genus Creontiades; species Creontiades dilutus. The sequence continues at coordinate 2,931,148 of JAVIWC010004007.1, forward strand.
AAATCGTCGTCACGATTTTATGATCAATCAAAGATCCGTATAATTACGCCATTTCGCCTTTTCTGTTTTTTTTTCGTTTACATTGGCTATTTCGTATCATAATTCCTCGGTATTAGGTCTCAAAAAGTCTCCTGAAACTATCAAGTAGGGTTGTTCCGATATCGAGGATCATTCGATTACGATATTAACCATCAACATCGATACACCTATAATATCGCAACAAAATATCGATATCAGCAATATCGAATGATATTACGCAATTTTATGATTGCTCCCAATTCTACGACAAAACTTTTTGTACTCACGTGATTATATTAGGTACTACAATCTTAAACTGATTTTATAATTAATTATAATGTAGAAAATTGTGTAAATTGTTTTAAATTCAAAGCAATTTTCATTCCTTGCTGTAAAATTTGGTTGACAAACATTTTTTTTAGGTTAGCTGATATAAGTTACCCAAAACAATCATACAGCAGATGTGGACCAAAACTCTCAGCGTTGGGGTTACAATCACACAGTGAATTTCCGGTACCAAAACTGAAATAATCATTTGTGCATTATGATTCTGGTACATTCTTTAAACGTGTATATTGCAAATATGCTGTTGGAATGGGCATAACTGAAACACTAGGTAACATTTTCCCCCAAAGATAATATTGCAATATAATAATGCAGTATCGAAATCCGATATTCACCAAAATCTTTCGACATCACGATAATATCGAAATCCTTATATCGACATTTATTTATTTAAATAATATCGGAACATCCCTACTATCAAGCAAGGAACTTCATCGTGAACTCACTTGTTCCTTGGAACAAGAGAAAAACTCCGTCATCGTTCCCATATTTTTGCTTTGTCCTGCTCAAGCTTTTACAATCACTTACTTCAAGTCAATTATAACAACTGATGATGTAACTAAAATCATTAAAATTGTTTTCCAGTGGCTGATAACCATGAATAGCACATCGATTGCCGTCTGAACCGCGTTACGAGGGCAAGTACCTAGTTTATTACTCTTCATATATAGGCTCTACTTTTTATCTTTTTATCAATATCCTCCCAAATAGCCTTTTCACTTATCCAAATCAAATTGTTTGGAGCACCAACATGAGGCCCAGACTGTGCGCCAAAGTAGCCGTTTAGTATTCGAACTGAACCATTCCTTTCCCCAGGTGGATCGTATCAGATTTTTCAGGTATCATGCCATCCAAACTCTCCACGATTATGATTTGTGGTCAGTAGCGCATTATTACGATCTTAATCGTCGTTCATCCAACAATATTCACCGGGAATATCAAATAGTTAATCATTCCTCGCCCAAGCGTAACCTTCGATTAGAAATGGGAGAATTGTTGCTCTCGGCCCTGGGATACCTAAGTTTAGAGTCTCCTTGACGGAACATAGTCCACCCCTGTTTTCCGAGATTTGGATCGATTGTAACTAGTGTCGCTATTCGATTCAGCGTCAAAAAAATGTTTAAATTTCGATATCGAATTAATTTTTATAGAGGGAGTCAGCATTTAGGTAAAACGTTAATTTTCATCTTGAGACCAACGTTTTTTAGGTACAAACGTAATTTTCTCCTCCAAATTTCATAGTAAAAAGTTTCTATCTCATACCATTGGAAAGCTGGGTTTCTCGGTAAGTTTTTCCTTATGAGCGCAAGCCGAAAGACACATTACGAATAGCGAGAAAGATTTTTTACAATCCTTGAAATGTGAACTTTGTTCATTTTTTTCACCAATCAGGATTGAATAAAAAACTGGGATTTTATTACAGAGTGATAGAAATTTCCAACGGTACCCTAATATTTCATTTTACTTAGTAATTTAAGGGAGTTATGGCCTTTTCTAGTGACATAAGCTCTAAAACACGAAAAAAAATCTTGAAAGTGAAATAACTCGAAAACGAAACCTCTAATAAAAAAACTAAATAATTAACGCAGACGCCCTATATAATTAACGAAAAGTATATAGCTTTTCCAAGTCAAATTTGGAAATTTCCAAAGCAATTTCAGACATTTCCAATTCCATTTCAGAATTTTCCATTTCAATTTCAGAATTTTCCATTTCAATTTCAGACTTTTCCATTTCAATTTCAGAATTTTCCATTTCAATTTCAGAAACCGCTCCCACCCGGATATTGATCACATTCTGAAATTGAAATGGAAAATTCTGAAATTGAAATGGAGAAGTCTGAAATTGAAATGGAAAATTCTGAAATTGGTTTGGAAATTTTGAATCTGTTTTGGAAAAGCTATACATACATCTACGTATATATTATTTACTTAATTGCCACTTAATGTTGCATCAAAACGCCTCTTACTACTAATGGAGAATGCACTTGTTGTACCGTTTAACGGCAACTGAAAATTCTGAAACACGTTGCACTCAAAGCTGACATGTTAGAGTGTTACCAGAGTGTTGTAGAAACCAAAAATTCCCTCTCTGCCATGATTGCCGGGAGTGTTTTTTTTTTTCTTGGGAGTGACCAAAATTGTGGGACAGACCTTAAAGCTTTGAAAACTGATATATGACCTGGATTTGACTGACGACGGTTTCTTTGGATATAATACTATTCCTTCAAGGGGCACACATTTTCAGACTGAGGAAAAATCTTTTGATTAATTCATGAACTATTTCTGAACATAGAAACCTCCTTGTGGGGACACCCTAGGGAGTGAGGAATGTTCATGTTTAACCTGGAATTAAATGACTATAGAAAACACTCATCATGCATTCAATCAAGCTCAACTAAATCTACATCCTACAAAAAAGAAACGTTTCAAGTAGTATGTTTTTTAAGAAAAAGGCTTTGGATAAGAATTGTACCATAATTGTGAAATTGCCCAATTATGGAAATAATAGAGGAATGGAGGGAAAATCAATAACTGTACTGTTTGTTTTTCGGGTCGCTGAATCTGGATTTGAGGTCTACTTGTAGCTTCATCGGGTCAATTTTCATGTTGTGCGGTATTTTTGAGACTACCTATGTCTTGAGATTATGATTTTTCTCAACAGTTGTCTCAGGTGGCAGTGTGAAAATAGTGGTAGATTTCTACGAAATAGCTGGGTGTCGAACGTTTTTTCTCAAAACTCTTTGTGTAAAATTGTTAAGTAAGGTAGGTATTCACACGTTTTTGTAATCTGGCACTTTTTTGCTGAAATCTTCGGAAAAAACTTTTTTTCTACAAAAATTCGAGTTGATAATTTGTTCTTCAAAATGTACTGAATGAACAATAACTGCAGTATGACCCCGCTCAACGTACATTTCTGTTAACGTACAGTCTTGACAATTTTTCACGCTTAATGCAAATTTTCCCGGAGAACGTACAAAGTTATTTTCAAAAGCCAACATATTTCACCGAATTTTGAATTTGGCGCGTGGAAGAAAATGGTTCTTGGGCGGATTTCGGCGCATACGCCCCACGCCAACATTATTTCTTCAAAAGTAAATTACTGTACCCTTGTCCTATCGATATAAAAAGGTTGTATTTGTGACGATTTAACCTCCACCATCATTGTCAGCTGTCACCTCAACCATTACTGTTGCTGCAGCTTCTGCAGTCATGGTTTACGCATTTATTAGTTTTTTTTTCTACTAAAAGCGGAAGCATTTTTTCATTTGTGAAAATTTTTTTGTCTCCAAAATCAAAAACGTATTTAACCTTTCTGAACAATTTTGGTTCCGTGTCTGTCTGTATTGTCAACTACACGAAGTTATTGTCCGATTTTGATGAAAAAAAGGGATTGTCGGGTTGGGGTGTAGATGGTCCCCTATAGGTTTCATGACCTCCGGATCAATAAGAATTGCGCATGCGCAAACGTTTGTTATTCGATGAACATTTTTAGGGTTAGTTGGTCCCCTATTTTCATGACCCCGGATCAATAGTAGCCTCTGCGCATGCGCAAACGTGAAATCTTTGTTACGCGCATAACTGCTGGAGTTCTCGACCAATTTCGATGAAATTTTCAGGGATTCTGCATGACCCCCGGATCAAAGCCTCTGCGCAAAATATTTGTTACGCGCATTTATTATTTTGAAATTTTTTACATAGATTGCTCGATGAGTTTTCTCAATAGCATGCGCAAATGAAATCCTTGCCACAAGCATAACAATTGACCGATTTCGATGAAATTATAGTTTTTTTATTTTCTTTCTAATTTCAGTTCTTTAGTCAATAATTGATCATGTTATGGATACGAACAGGTTTTTTTTTCATTATTTGTTTATATTTCTTCTAATAATAATGAATTCACACTTTAGTTGTCATTATTTAGCAATAATATTGTACAAAAAGACATTGTAATGGGCGGGTGTGGGGACGAGAGATCGGATTAATCGCTATTTCCATTATTTCTCATGGGATTATTAGGTACTAACATTTCTAGTTAAAAAATTCATCACAACATTCTCGTTTTTTCTTCCATTCCTTTAGAAAATGTGATAATTAAGGAAAATTCACTGACATTATCATGTTGCATGACTGCAGATTGTTTCAGCATAAGTTAGTGCTTGAAATTTTCCATTTATTTCATACACAATAAACTTATTTTCAGTAATATTTTGATCAAAAAAGTGAGTACCTTCGTAATCTCAAGAATATTTAGCCGTTATTGCCATTTTTAGTGGTTTTCTTTTAGTACGGTTAAACGAAAAATGAAACCGCTTTACTGCTCTCAAAAAAGTAAAAACTCAAAAATACTCTCCAACGAACTCCTCGTTGGAGTAAAGAAAATGTGGAAGTAGTGAATGTCCCGAACGAATTTTGTTTAAAACAATTTTGGAAAACCGGTTAGTAGTACGCTGAAAGTGACGAATTTAACGGATGTTCAGAAATATTGCAGTGCTTACATGATAATCTTCATCGAATAGAAATTTCACGAACTATAATTCTCAGTAGTTGACCATGTTATATCGATGAGAATAAAAGTCATTTGCGGTTCGAAGAGTTTAGAAAACACCTGGAGGAGCGTGTTCGCCGGTGTATACGTACTTATCGTGAACTGGCCTCCTGCCATTCCATTAGGTTTACGCCACCGATCAGGTAGGTAGGTAGCCTCTGAACGATAAGGTTGGTGTTACTGCTCCCAATCCGAACCACTTAGTAAGTTTCTTCTGCCCACTTGCGGAATTTATTTTTACTGCTCGTGTGGAGTGGGATGGCCATCGCCTTGCTACTGGTTTATCGTAAATGCATCCCGACGAGGAGTGCATTTTGATTCTCCTTTGAAATGGGGTCACCGCTATTTACTATTAGGTATAAATAGTGTTAACCTTCGGAACCTACTTCAGGTCTAGTATCGATTGTACAACTAATTTGCTTCAAAAGTTGCTACAGTTGTCAAAAGCTTTGTTTTCACTTTTGGAAGATGAAAATGGGTTTTTCTCCGAAATCGAAATTTTCACACCCATTTTGCGTTTTGGACCATTTTGAACACCTTTCGTTTCGTGTTTGCCTGTCAGTGCGTGCGGCAGCTGGTCCTTCTAACCAGAGGTTGGAGATTTGATCCGGAAGATTTGCTCCAAACTGCTCCCCTTTAAATCCAAAATTAATATTTTCAAAAGAGAATGGGAAGAATGGGGGGAACATGAGAATCAACTTTGAGGCCTGACTGGTCAAATTGCCTAATTGCCGCAGGATCAACATTCGATTCATCGGAAAAGTATACATGGAATCCGATGCCAAACCCATTTTTTCGGGAGCAAGTCGATTCCGGTTGAAAAAACGTGGATTTCACAGTAAAAACCAATCGTTTCGCCCATTGAGCTCAGTTAATTAAAATTATTTTTCTTGTTTAAACCCATGTTTTTGTAACTGCATGTTTTTTTTAACCCTCCCACAGTATAATACATTTTCTTAATTTCTGTTATTTCCCGCTCGTTTGAATGTATTGTTGATTGTAAATTGGGCTTGCCCATGTAGAACTAAATGAACAAGTACTGGGTCCACCTGACCTTGTGGTGAGGGTGCACGAGTGTAATTCGTGTCTGTCGTCCCCAGATCTCCTGAAGATGCAACGTTACACCATTGCAAAACTTCTTAATATGGTGAAACAAACTGACAGTAAACTTTTCACCCTTATTGAAAAACTGCCTGCACCCTTGGTGAATATAATAACTCAAATTATCGAGATTGGTTTGATGGAAGAGGGAACATTGTAGATGGCCACCTGTGAATACAGAGGACAATGACTGTAGTTGCCACAGATGCCGACAGATTTCTCCCCAGCCAACTTCGGCTCAAGTGAGAGGTTTAATTCAACAGGCTGCGAGGTCGAAACGTTTCATGCGACATTATCCTGGTGTTTTTGCTGCCCACTTATGTTTTCAAGGAAGCCTCCTGATCAACTGAACAATCCAAATAGGTATTTTGGTTGAGAACAGATTTACGTTCCCTATGCATATCTCCTGAAATTCAATAATCGCTCTATCACCAGTGAAACACGCACACTCCAAAGCTTAGTATAAATTCAAATCATGAACGCAAGCCAATTGAATAATAAACCTCAGTGAAAGAATTTGCAGCGTTTTTTATACTGAACCTCAATAACCCCCACCCCACACACACACACAATAAAAACATCCATAATTTATCAAGTCCTTTAGCGCTCGTATTGCGTTAAAACTTCCCCAAACCCAAATTTAAACGATGTAGCCAAAGGTAGACAGATGTAGAGGCGATAAGCCCGGGGAGGAAAAGTATTGTCACGGCGAAAAGATAAAGAGAGCCATTGAAGATTGATAAAGATTAAGTGGGTCATCTAAATAATTGGAGATTGGTAAAGGTCCATATACGAAGCATATGACATTCAACTATGTCTTGATTCTGGTCCTGGATGCGCTTCTTGATTCTGTTGGAGAAGTAGGCTTTCCCTACGCTTTCAATCACCAAAGTTTTGTGGTTGTCTTCTCCGCCTACTGACAGGTGGGTCGGGCCAACGAAAAAATTCATTCCTGAAAATGGGATAGTGAAATTGTTGTGTAGTGAGAGAGAGGTCACTTGTGATTCTGCCACTTAAAACCGTAATTTTGAAAATTTTCTCGCAGATGCGGATAACTTCGGGAGATGGCTGTATCAACCCTCCTCGGGTTTTTATGGAAATTAAATTGATGCTTAAATTCAAAGGGGCGTTCTCAACTACGGTAATTGCTTGCACGCATTCTTCGCATTTCAATATCCTCCCCATTCCTCGCACTACATACCACGGAATATATTCTACCATATCCATGATCAAATCTGAAAAATGGGCTTCTTCGGGTTCGGGACATTCCTCGTTGATTTCTTCGGTGAATTCAGGATCCAGCATACTTGATTTACTTGTCGATGAATTGATACGTTCCTCGCAGATAATTTTTTCTCCAAAGCCGATTCCAAGAAGGTTGATTTTGTCAAGTGAGAAAATTCGCTAAAAAGATGAAAGCTTGAAGCAGAGCAAGCAGCTCCTTTCTTCCTTACCTACCCCCTGATAGCTTGTGCGACTCGGTACCTAATTAGAATGTGTTTCTAGAATTTTGTATGACGCAGTTCGATTGATTTTGCTTAACATGTCTTAATGATCGACATTTCTCTATGGGAACCTTGTTTGTTGACTTATACGAAGTACTGGTTTTAGCTTAGCTTAGTTGCCTCTCCAACAAAAACTTCTATTTAGCCTCTATTTCGCTAAAGTAGTAAATAGATACAATTGAAAACTTTGTTGAGGCACTTTTTATTTTGAGTTGAGAGTTTCAAGGTCTAGTCTTCCCATTTTTTCGTTAAATGATCCCTGGGTATCATCCCACCAAATCGTGTGATCCTACCATCAGAATCTAGAAGTTGCTTCTTTGTGTGATGCCCTTAACCTTAATGTACGATTATTCTTGCTTTCTCGTTTCTGTCGTATTCAAATATCAACGGACGTTCTTTCCGTGCGCTGTCTTGTAGAAAAGCTCGAACTGGACAAAGAAGAAACTGATAGCCCCGTCCCTATCGCCTACTCATCGCTTAATGCCCCATAAAATCGGCCATATAGATCACGAAATCTCCGACTAAACGATCACACAAATCCTAATCCTCGCCAGAAGGTACCACGTGGGACTAACGAAGGCGGGAGTTGATACCGTGGCGAGATTTGTTGGAAACCTTTGACTCGCCTCTACGGATGGAAGTCTTCGTCGTTCCGCGGAGAAATTAGAATAATCCGAGCTTATAAAGAAAAGGAGGGCGTAAAAACGAAGAAAAATAAGTCCATAACCCCAGGAAGGACGTGGGTTCTGGACACCCGTTTAGCTCAGTTCAGGTGTCGACTAACAACCAACGATCCATCCCAATCAGGAGCAGTTAGTTTTTTTTTCGGGTCGGTCGAGAAGCTGGTTCTAACTGCCTCGTTGATTGCCTCAGATCATTATCGCCTGTCGGGTTTGAGTTCACGTATCGATACGCAAACCTTGGGCCCCAGATAGAAAACTGATAGGAAACTTGGAGCAGAGTTGCTGTTACATGTGACAAGCGGGGAGGCCATTCCTGATTTCGTTTTCATCTCGGTTTTCTCCGTCGTACAACAAGTTTGGTTGCTTCTCACTTTGGGCCTAACAATTTGTGATCAGTTTCCAAAACTGCAGCCGTATTGAGCTTTAAAATCAACTTGAAACCCTTCAGTTTTTTTTCCACAAAGTTTTATTATTTTGCCATTTAACAACCCTTCTACGGATGTGGGTTTCACTTCACATTTTTTGGTGTTGTTCTGGAATTGCTATAGTTTGCTCTGGACATCCGTTTAGCTCCATTCAGGTGATCACTACGACAACAGCACTTCGAATCTCTGTGGTGCTACACTTCATCTTCTTTAGGTAATTTACACTAATCAGCGGGTGCATTTCAGACCCAGATACGACCTGCTTCAATGATCCAACAGCCTGAGGGTGTTATAACAAGGTCTGGGCTGTAATCTCTTCCGCAAACTCCTTACTCTAGAAGAAACCCGCAACGCTGTTGAGCCTTGCTGACTGATATACACACGTACTTGGATGATATGCGTATCAGTCTTCCTTTGTTGACACTCTCTTTGACAGAGAATTGGCATTTACTGTCTCAATCCCATAGATCTCCTGACTCTAGACATCAGAGAACTACTGTGGACTTATACTGGCGATCTTCCCAGTTCCTTGCTCCGTAGCTCCCTCTCCGTAGCATATTTTGATTCCTTCACCTCACGGGATCTCTCTAACCATCTGCCGTTGAGTGTAGAGTCTCAGCACGCTGTATTCGCCGTTCTGCTACGGCGGAGCATGTTGCTAAATGCACTTCTTCACCAAAGAAGGCACATCTTGCCTGCTTTCATATCTTTTTCCTGAGTTCTGAAATGTGTTCACACAGTTCGAGTATTTCCAAACCACCATCCTTCCACACTGGATTTATGCATTGCAGGAAACATGCGGCAACCGTTTCCTCACTATTTTTCTTGAACCTTGATTCCTTTCGAGTGGCTGGCATTTTTTACATTACTCAAAACAAGAGACTGATTATAGGACAGTTTCAAAAACGTCCTCAGCAGTTCTACCTTCAAGATGGAACTAAGGGGAGCTTCATCCATTCTCCGGAAACCTCTCCTTAGTATTCCAGTATTTAACTGATCAATCACAAAAGGAGTGAAATCAAAATCCAGATACCTCCAGACAATCATTGGTGTAGCACATGACACAGTTCCAGTAAGTGTCGGACTCCCTATTTGCTCTTGCGTAATCACATGCCTGTTTACCCTAAGCATAAGGGGAAGGTATCTACACTTATTGCAATGCAGGGTGCACCCTCCATTGAGGCATCCTTGGTATGATCCCCGATCTCGATGAAGCGATTATAACAACATCTTCAAAAGCTGACGACGGCTATCTTTCTCTCTGGGGGGTTATGGAACTCAGGATATGGTCCATGGGCACGTTCAATAGAATAGATAATAGAGTGTTCCCCTGCTTCTCACCTCTCAAACATAATAAAAACTCTTCACCAATTTTCGGGGCAGAATTTTCGTACAATCTGTCAACATATCCCCTCAATACCCTCTAAACATTTCCTGCATGTTACTAAGATTTCTCGTTTGCGCATCCGCAGTAGCCACTAATGTCACTATCGCGTTGAAGTTAGCATGCGATTATCCGACCAATTTCCCCTCAGAATTAATGTTTGGTGGATTTTAGTTTGCGCATGCGTAGACCGATGTATAGATTTATGAGTAATGAAACTCACATACGAAATGCGAAACGAAAATTGTTGAGAATGGTCTAAAACGTGAAATGCGAGTGAAATTTCGAACGTGAATTTCGATTTTGCAGAAAAAAGTTCTTTTCCCAAAATTAAAGCAGACCTTCGATCAAATCGAATGTAACAGTATCGTCCAGTGCCATATATTTCCCCATGTTTGATATGCAAAGATGAAACCGAAAGCATTAAATCCTAAAATTGATTCTTGAAGCTGTTTACTGACCTGTATTCTACGCCTCCTCTTAAGCAATCTTGATCGGCCTGAGGTGCCTACAAGAAACAATGTCTATTGTCCTCCAATATCACTTTTTCCCCAACATTGATTATCAAGGATTCCTTACCTTACTTCATTTTATGGCCCTCGATTGAGATGGTTGAACCGGATAAGACAGCCAAGGGGCTTCCGCTGAAGCTCGCGGGCTTCCCACCGTCCGAGTCCTGATTCCTGTTATTGCTCGCGATCATTTTCGGGATCATCTTCCCCAGGTCAGTCAGCACCGGCCGTTGCCATCTCCCCGCTATTGTCTCTCCCGAGGGCTCCAGAAGCCGGATAACGGGAGAGAAGATTGGAAGGATTGCGAGGTTCCTTATGGTAATCTCAACACGGGCGATTAAACCGTCGTTGGAGTCTCTTTACATTTACCGGTAACAAGTTCGCATAATCGTCTTCCGTTTCGTACCGGCTCCCTTTCGCCTGCGGCGCTTGGATCAACCTCTCCGATAAGAAGCCGTGCAAGTTATTTTCAGCTCGATTGAAAATCCTAGTACTGGACCGAACAAACATTCAAAAGATACTGATCCCAATCGAAGCTCATACGATCAATCGTTTCATAAGCATTCATTAGTCATAAAACATGTGCAACTACAAAGCACAAGATAATTATAATGATAACGCTAATAATTGGTTTTCTGATGTCATACATACTGGAGGCAATGAAAACAAGAGAATCGACGAAAAAGCATATTATCATCACAACGGATATTAATTTTTTTATAGTAACGAGTATACCTGAAGTTATTTGAAGTTTAGAATTGTTCTAAATTTCAAATAAATTTCTAGGAAGATAAATTACCTAGAGAGAGGAGGAGAGAGAGAGAGAGAGAGAGAGAGAGAGAGAGAGAGAGAGAGAGAGAGAGAGAGAGAGAGAGAGAGAGAGAGAGAGAGAGAGAGAGAGAGAGAGAGAGAGAGAGAGAGAGAGAGAGAGAGAGAGAGAGAGAGAGAGAGAGAGAGAGAGAGAGAGAGAGAGAGAGAGAGAGAGAGAGAGAGAGAGAGAGAGAGAGAGAGAGAGAATATTTATTCAATAAAAAATACAACAAAACATTGGAATAGAATAATCTAACAATCACAATCCCAATACTCAATATTAAAAGAAAATAATGAAAAATAAATTTACTGAGTAATTTAGCTCGCCTATAGGCAGTGCCAGTGTTGGCGAGCTAGAGTTGTAGAACTCACACCAATAATTTCTACCTTGCTCCTTTGAACAAAATCATACATTTCCTTCATTCTCATAACAAAAAAGAATAATAAAACAACAAAAACAGTATTCTTCTACTTATTCCCTATAAATGCTCGTCAATAGCACTTCCACATTCTCTGGACCCAAATTGTTCAGCCAAGTAAATATAATATTTTTTTAAAACAGAACGTGATATGTAATTAATAGTCTTTAATTTAGCCGGAAGTAAATTTTAAACTAAATAAATTTAAAATTTGGGGCTCCTAGAAGTGAGGGTCAACGAAATTTTTGAGTTCACAACATTTTGGAGAAGTTGGAAACGTGTGGAATGTTGATGACCATAGGGTTTATCCGCAATAGAGGGATTCTTATGAAAAAAGAGAACGAAGTAGTCCAATTTATAGGTATCGATCAAGGCACTATAAAATGCATGCATTATTAATTGCTTGTTTTCATTAGAATAGCCCATCAGGGGCTATTGACCGACGCAAAATTATTTCCGCGTAAACGTGAATACCACCTCCCAGGGCAATTCCCGCTCTCCGTTCGCCGCTACATCATACGCGGGGCGCTCAGGAAAGAAGGTGGACACAACACAATAACCGGGACACCAGGGGTACGTAGTGCCGGAGGGGTTAACTGCCTCCACGGCGGAGTTAGAACTACAATAATTTCGACGGGTTAGAAGTTTTTATCGTCTCTCGCGTAATTGGCTGCGGGTGTGCAGGTCGACCAAAAGAAAGCCGCGATAACAACAATAGTAATCCCCCCCCTTGACCACCTTCCAGTGACACAACGGACCTCATACATTTCCCCCTCACATTCAGTTGACCCTTTTCCGCGCGGCTTTTATTATTTATTCATTTTTATTTTTATTATTACTTTTATTTCGAAAAGAGAATAGAGAAAGGGAAGGCCGCACTTTTTTTGCCCTATTTTGTCGGCCGGAATAATTTCTTGTATTGTAGAGGGAATGTGGTAGGTGAGCTCGGAGTCGGACATACGAACATGCTGTATTCACTGAAAATAATGAATTCGATGGGATATCATGCAGATATTTCAGGGATCTGACGGTAATAATCTTAATAGTATTAACTTGTATGTTGCATTTTCGGAGTTGCAATAACCAGTTATCCGAAAGACACGTTATTCAGAGCAACGTCTTAACCAAGGCCTTAACCTATGTTCGAATGGATACGGTATATTGTCTCTCCAGTAACTTTTGAGGAAATAATGAGTTATTATACCAGGAGTTATTGGACCGGGTGATACTAGAGCGTCCCCATCGGAGGTGAAAGTGATTTTTTCGTGTTGACAAAATATACCAGCGTCCCGAACTCGAGCCAAGGGCAATGTGCGAGGGTTCCCCCGTCGTTCTCAAATATGCGTCCGATGAGCCGGTTACTTTGATTCTGTGTTTGATTTTGCTCACAATAAGGGCCCATACACACTGGTGATTCTTAGCTGCGGGACTACGAGCTCGTAAATCGCCGAAGAAATGAAACACACAGAATCAAATAGAACACAGAATTCAATAGAAGTGTACACATCAGCGACTAAAAAATCGTCGCGATTAAAAATTCGCAACAAGATCTATTTTTCGGGCATCACGACAGTCGCTGGAGAAAATGTGAAACAGAATTGAATAACCTTGTACCTACAAGCAACATTCGGTCGCGCTATTTTTTCCCTCTTCGCAGTTTTTGTTCAGGTCATGTCTTCCGACTCTTCAAACGATGATATCAACTTGTCATCAGAATCATTTATTGATTGCAATGTGTTGATAACTATTATAATTTTAATTAGAAAATTCATAATTTGGTTTTTTGTTTGTGTTTTGGTTTATTATTCAATGATAAACCATTGTAATCGCTCTGGAAAAAAAAATTCTAACCCCCCCTGATAATTTCATGGTTTACGTTTCAAAGGGTGTAGAATCCGAATCTGCAATACAAATTTTTCCGTCCGTCCGCCGTACGCCGTACTCCGTAGGCACGATATCTCCGAAACGGCTGGAGCAAAAGATCTGCAAATTTTTATGAAAAATCCATCTTGGTCCGACGACGCCCCAATTCTTGAGCCAGCTATCTCACTCAATTTGAAGTGCCCTTTAAGGGCTGTCAAAGTTTTGTAAAATCCCTAAAAACCTGAAAACAAGTCGAATCGGCCTAAATATTTACCTATTTGAAGAACATACCAGGAGGAATCGAATGAGCCCTTCCCCACGTCCGTAGGTCAAACCATTCCCGATGTATGGCCCGATTTATGGTGTCAACATTTGCGTTTTTTGGTTTATTATTGTTTGTTTGTAACCTAGGGATGCCGATAGCGTCGAGTTGCAGTGAATGTGGTTACTGGAGTGATAGCCGATGTGGATACTTGTAGTTTATAGGCGATACACGGGTTGAAGCATTCTGATATGTATGAAACGCTGATAATATACTAGGTAAATATTATTCAATATTATTACTGGGGTAAATAAGTATTCTTTCACTCGGGTTTATTATTCAATTGGCTTGCGTTCATGATTTGAATCTATACTAAGCTTCGGAGTGTGCGTGTTTCACAGGTGATAGAGCGATTATTGATTTCAGGAGATATGCATAGAGCACGTAAATCAGATTTTCATCCAAAAAACCTATTTGGATTGATCAGTTGATGATATTTGTGTGCCTCCTCTACATCAGTCTACCTTTGGCTACATCGTTTACATTTGGGTTTGGGGAAGTTTTAACGCAATACGAGCGCTAAAGGACTTGATAAATTATGGATGTTTTTATTGGGGGGGGGGGGGGGGTATTGAGATTCAATAAAAAAACGCTGCAATTTCTTTCACTGGGGTTTATTATTCAAATGGCTTGCGTTCATAATTTGAATTTCTACTAAGCTTTGGAGTGTGCGCGTTTCACAGGATAGAGCGATTATTGAATTTCAGGAGGCACACAAATATGATCAACTGATCAATCCAAATAGGTATTTTGGTTGAGAACAGATTTACGTGCTCGATGCATATCTCCTGATATTCAATAATCGCTCTATCACCTGAGAAACACGCACACTCCAAAGCTTAATAGAAATTCAAATCATGAACGCAAGCCACTTGAATAATAAACCCCAGTGAAAGAATTTGCAGCGTTTTTAGATCGGTATCCTCGATTTTTCACTCGTGATCATCCAAATTTAAATGGTTTTTTTTTCTTCTCTCAAGTAGGTATTTTGGTTCATTAATTTTTTGATAAGTAGGTACCTATCTGACGATTTCTCTCTCGTGATGGTGAAAATTTGACATCTTAAAAATGATTACGTGCTTTTTTTTTACATAGGTACATAAGCATTTCGCATTCATTTCTTAATACGTACCCTGCCTTTTTTTCCGCGTAGTACTTATAGTCAAATATCAGGATCTCGAAAATAAAAAATTAAATTAATGTTACGGTTTTTTTTTAAAGTGAAATTTTCATGCATACATTTGTATAGTAGGTACTGTATCGTTGTTTTTTGAATGGACTTGTACTCACAACGGAAATTTGACGTTGTCAATCAACTTAGCTCAATGTGACTGATAGGCGCTCTTCAGGCGGGATTGTCCTGGTGCGTGATTCTCGGCCAAAAGTTGGTTGATAATAACAGAAAAACTTTGGTCAAAAGCTTTGGATCAAATCTCCATGTATTTTATGGAATTGTCCCTTAACGTCCCCTCGGGAGATGATAGGGTGCACCCAAAAACTTCTATGCTGTTTTTCATTTCGCCTCTTTTTTTAACTTCAATGCCAGCCCCACGACACACGTTGAGACATCCATTTTCGCTGGTGTGTACGTGGTTCTGACATGCTGCGACTAAATTCTACAGTGCTAGTCAGGACGAACTTTTGTATTGCTGAAAATGTGTTTTTGAATTTATTGTTCAAGTAGATAAAACTGTTGTACAACTTATGTCTCGTTAAACCCAAACCGGCAGAGGCACATGACGAATAGGTTGTTAGTTCTTTTAGGCTAACTCGACCTAATGCGTTGTACGCACGCGAGTCCTTCTCCTAAACAACAAACTACCGATGTCGTGTATAAGGTTCGTCAGCTTCCAAGTTTTGATATAAGGGATGTCTATCCATCAATACGTTAATAAAAACCTGTTTCGATCGACTGTCACTATGTTGAACATTCGATGTGCAAAGGAAAGACAACAAACATCTAAGCCTCGCTGGGTTGACATCTCTTTTTATTCATGCAAACTGTCGATGAAAGTACACCGCAGTGATTCAATTCAATAATATGTGAGAGAAGCAGCATCCACTTCTACAACTGAACTACATTTACCAGGTCTTATGTCATGGCTCTTCCGCCAAAATACCTTTTGCAGCCCAATATAACAATGCGAATTTCGACCATTTGGTCTCGTCAAATTTGAAAGATTGTCTTATGTCCTCAAGACGGGGACAGTCAAAAAGATGCTCAGAGGTCATCGCTACACTTCTGCTACAGAGAGTGCAGCATGGGTCGTCCCTCAGTCGAAGCCTACACCATTGTTTGATGCATATTGGACCAATATTATTGGTCCATTGGAAATATGATCATTAATAGTATATAAACGGGTGATATTCATCTCCCCCGAGTGCCCCCTATCGGAGTCGTCAGCTCCGCTTGTTTATACGCAGGTAGAGTGAAGGGCACCTCATCAACTCCCCCGGAGGTTCATCCTAGCTCATCCCGTCATCAGTAAGTGAAAGTGATTCGCGCTAGTTATTTTGAATGGTACTGAAAAGCAAGCAGGTGGCAGCAGCATATTTAAAAATAAAAAAAAATTTGCTAGGTCCCCTTCTAGACGAATATCAACAGAAAGGCATAACCAGGCTTAAGTTCTTACAATGTGTCGCAAAGCAGTATGCAAAGCCCTAAAGTAGGTATGTAATGATTACTTCTGTATTGAAGTTTATGACAAAGGTATCCGCTATTAGCAAATTTTATACAGGGTGTCTCACGAGTTGTTCCCCTCCCTCCTAAAATCGTCCAAAGGGAGTAAACAAAAAAATTTTTTTTGAATCTTCATAAGTTTTTCCAAGGATCTCAAATATCATATTTGCGCACCCCCAATGAGGGGTCAAATTTTAATGAAATTTTGAGTAGAATCCGAATTTGCAATAAAAAATTGGGGTTCCCATTTAAAATAAGAAAGTTAGTGTCAGTTGCGCAAGATTGCGCAGTTGCGCGGGGTGCGCAAATATGATATTTGAGATCCTTGGAAAAACTTATGGAGATTCGAAAAAAATCCGTTTGGACGATTTTAGGAGGGGGGGGGGGGAACAACTCGTGAGACACCCTGTATATCTACCTACTATTAAACATTCTTTCTCATCAACTTCTTTTTTCACTTCTGCCAATACAGCAAATCCGGCGGAGTTGATTACCGGGGGTGATGACACTAATTAGAGGGCCCGGGGGAGATGAATACCAGGGGAGGTGACTACTTTTCCGGGGGAGGTGAAAAACTCCCATATAAACGATGAATTTACTGGTAAGTGAACATCACAGGATGTGTCTTTCCCAATTTTCATCTTGGCTCTGTTCAGGCACCGACAATTACAAGGATTTCACGTCAGTAACTACTAAATCTACAATTGAATTGGAATTCATACGAAATCATCAAACCGTTTTTTCCCTTCTATCCTGCTAATTTGAGCTCGATCGGGCCACCGGAACCTGAGAAAATGAGCATGGTGGTTTTTACGTTTCCACATGCACAGAGCGAGATATTCATCAGAGTGTAATGAAACTTGTATAGAACTAGCTACAGCCTAACCCGCACATTTCCTTCAAATGTCATGATGATCGTATGACAATTATAGGTCAACGTTTGTCGCAAATTAGATATAAAATCGAGTCCTGGCCTATGGCAGGTACCAAATGTCAACACCCTCACCTGAAGTAATTCATTAAAGCGTATCACGTACGTTTCCATGATTGTTGGGACCTGCACAGCCCCAATTATGTACCTACACGTTTTCCAATAAAAACATTCCGAAACTGACTTCTCTATCTATCTCTGGCTGCTCAAGCGGGGCAATTGAAGCATAAATAAAGATCCGGCGATGAGGTTTGAATGTGCGCTCCTGGAACTGAATGCGTAGCAAGATAGACGGTTTTGGAAAAGAACGGTCGGGACCTATGAATATTTATGTAGCGGGAGAAGTCCGGTAGCGTCGGTACCGAAATATGAGTCTGTCAGGTTCGAGAAGGAAAAAGATTCTGTTGACACCGCTACCGGGTTGGATGGCTTTTATCTCTTATCTTCTTATCTCTTATTATCTTATCAACAGTTGACTTCCCAATAGAAAAAAATGTGTTCGCAAACTGCGATCCACCACACAACATGTATGTTCGTCTGTTAGAGAATTTTCTTGGAAAAATGAAGCAATTGCATCGTTTTCTGTTAGGAATTGAATCCAGAACTTTTAAAATACAAAATTTTCTTCAAGAAAATCTGTTTTGAGGAATTCTGTACAAGATGAGGCCGTTACATCAAGTCTTTAATAATTAAGATTGAATATTAATATAAATAACATGTTAAAACCATATTGGGTTGTGCATCGTTACATTGGAATATATATTGGATTACGTTGTGAACCTATGGTTGGGTTTATGAAAGTACAGAAGTAAATTTGCGTTTATAATTTTCAAGAGTGAGCCTTTGTAATCTTATAGGAAAAGTTGTGTATAACCCCCTAAAGTTTTGTGACTTTACGTTTCAAGGTGTGTGGATTCCGAATCTGCATATACCGTCCGCCGCACAGGCCAACAATTGCTGTACAAAATCCTCATGGGGTCTAGTTGGTCCGCAATTGTAGATATCCAATCACAGGCGTAAAAATTGGTCGAAACGAGCAAAAAGTTGATTTGTCAGTTTTTACAGTCATAGGCAAATGTGATATCATTTTCTTGTAATTTTGGACAAAACATCGACTGGGATAGGTTTCAAGCCCACAGGAATGCCTGCCATACCGAAAAATAACGATTTCTGAACCTAAAAGTGACCCCAAAAACCTCACACTGGCACGGAAAATCACGAATTATTTAAAAAAAATAAAATAAATAAATCCATGTTGGGATTGACAGCGTTTTAACATATAATTGGGAATTATCCTTACAATATTTTTATTTTTTCGAAAGAGGATTCACTGATATGGAAGAAAACAATAGTGTCCTGCTCGAAAAGTATTAAAATAATTCAGAGGATTTAAGGAAGATGAAAATTTGAAATGTAGCAGCATTCTTTACAGGGTTAGCCATGTTGTGATGTATTTGCCTGCCAGACCAATGTGTTTCCATTGCTGTCTCGGAGCCCATTAAAATCAATGTTGCCACAGTTTCCAGATCCAGGTACTGTTCCTAAACCGAATCTTCGCTGCGTCAAACTTATCTTGTGACGTATCCGCCGGCCTCCCTCGATTTTGGCGTAATTTTTTGACGGAGTTTAGAAATTTTATCCTACGATAACTTTTTTCCCTTGAGTTCCTGGTGTTAAACGTCATTCTAAGGTCCTATTATAGGATTAGACTTGAACTTCCAGAATCTAAAATAGAAGGGAATTCCCAGTTGCCACAAAGTAAAAACCTTAGCAGTTTGTGTCCGTGGTGATAACAAAAAAAGATGATTTGTATAATAATTTTCTTCCGTTGATGTAATCTGTTTATATGGGACCATCCTGTGAATTATGACATGTTGAAGTACTGATTGTAGCGGAATAATTGAGTTTTATCTTACATCTTGGGAACGTGTGAATGATGATTGTTAATGTATGATGAATAATGTGAACATGTACACATTAATTCGCAGTCAAGTCTAGGTTAAGTGTAGTCAATGATTATGCGGTGTCCAATTTAGCTCTTTGCCCAAGACTAACCCAAGATACTTATGCCGTATAAATACCCAACGTAAACAAGACGGTTATTTGGTCTACGTAGGGTGATCCTTCAGTTGGAAAACCTGATGAATAAGATTGTGTTCCCGTGATTTGTAACAGTTCGAGAAAATTCATCGATGCTATGAAGCGTAGGATCTGTGCACCTACATTTAGTACACATGTAGTAACTGCCGTTCAGATTGTCGATCATTCTTGACTATCACCGATCAAGAATTCCCGTCTGGTGCCGTCCGGCAGTCGATGGCCATCAGAAGGCGTCAAATAACAGACAGCGGACGCTCACGAGGGAATCGGCAATGCCGTCGCGATGATGCCGCAGAATGTCAATCAAGTCCCAACTTCATCAGAGAACCAGGTTTCAGAGAGCGTTTATTCTAAGAAGGTTCGCCATCAGCCAAGGCCATCTCAGAACACAGGAACCTTTCAGTTGGGTCGCCGTTCCTGCGGTGCATCTTCAGGGGTACATTTCCCACGCTGATTCTTTTTTATCGATTTGTTCTTTGTTACTTAGATACTCATGAATCATTCATGAGCTCCTGCATAACGACGAATCTAACTGCCGTGGGTAATTTGTTACTGATCACTTACGGATGTGGATTGTTTGTCTCTTGTTGGAGTTTGTATTTTTATTACATCACTCTGAAGCAAGATCAACAGAGGGGCTCAAATTAAAATTGATCCAGAGGGGTGCGGGACAACCCAAACATGATACAACACATGACTGAATACAAATCCGTTTCAGACCGCTTTGAAACCGAATCAGACAGGCGTATGTTTCTGTGTGTCTGACAAATTTCGTCGAACCTGCCATCCCTACAATTCTTTGCCGATTTTCGTGATTACGTATAGCTCGATTCCAATTTTATTGTAGTAGTGCAACAAACATCGGAAATTTTGAATTTTCCGAAGGAAGAGAGAAATTAGAGCTGGAAAACGTGTTTTCTCGGAACTGATTTTGTCGACTTTACTCGGGTTACAATTGGTTGAGTTGAAAATTTTCAAGATTCTAATTTTGTTCGATCCCAGCATATACAGGGTGTACAGCGTATGATGCTGCTCGTCTGCGAATGGAGTCGACCGCACAATGAAGGTCACGGTGATTCTGGCGGATCAGATCCCCGCATGGTGACAAATAAAACAATTTTGTTAATTTCTTAGTAAGCAAGTCTATTTGCTTAGTAAACTTCAAATTTTCATCAATTATTATTCCTAAATATTTACTATGTTTTGAAAAAGGCATTTGGGTACAAAGTCAATCATTAAATGAAGTACAATAATACTCATGTAGTTTCATGGTATGGTCGGGGACAAATCGTCTTTCAGAGGCAGTGAATCTCATTATCGATGTCTTATTTACATTGAGACTTAAATAATTCACATCAAACCATTTTTACTATTTGCAGACCCAAATTAGAGCTAGCTATCATTCACTCATTTCAAAATATGGAACTCTAATACAATCAGTTTATATTGAATTGGTTAGGTATTTGATTTATGATATGGATGTTTCAAATTATCAAGGGACGCAGTGAAGTGGAGCTGCTATCGCTTGCATTTGTTTAGCCGATCGGCTCCCCTACGTCTCGCCAAATCACAATGAGAAAGTTAAATGAGACAGTTCCTTAGGAAGACTATTAGCAGACAATGCGGTTATGCAACCCACGTTTGAGGTACAGCTCCACTCTACGATGAAGTAGGAGCTCTAGTGGTATCATAACTCCGGCTAAGTTGACCTTTAACTCTCTGAGGCATAATGACCCTCCCACGGCCCATCACTTGAGGGTTACTCGCGGGCCGGGGTTCCTGTCAATTAAATTTTAATCCGGTCAGACCTAAATATGACAGGTTAAGGAGAGCTCTTGGCTCATTCAAGCGCCCCAGGGTAAAGGGGGATTTCTGCATTCTCGGGCGTTGAAGGCGGTTCCCCCTTGAATATGCGAGCACAGTGTATTCCCTCGGGACCTATATAGGTGCATTGTAAAAGATGCACGGCAAGCTCCAGAGGTTTGTGTTAATTCTAGTATTTAAATCGTTTGAGTGTGTATATTATTTAGGCTTGAATTAGTGAGACATAGAATGAACTATACTCCATCAACGCATCGAACCATGAGGTTTATTAGCAATTTTTAAATATATTTTCAATTACAGGCTAGGAGAGAATTAAGATTATTGTCTTCAACAGTCTCGAAAAAAATCCTGTTTTTGTCCATCATTAGCTAAACTAAATTCGGGGATTTGACTTGGCGCCTCCGGTTGTGACGGCTAACCCTCAGTGGCAACCCTGTATGTGGATTTCTAAAATCTGTAGCCTACCCTACAAATAGTGAGTAGATTACCAAAAAGAACGTTCAAAGTAACTGGTTTGTTGTCCCGACTGTTGGAATGTCTGTCTACAGCCAAGTTAATTAAAAATTCGCCACTACAATACTAGTTATCGGGAGATATTGGTTAGGAAAAGTTGAAAAATCGATCATTCGGAAGTCAAATGACCAATACATAGACTAGCATCCTCGGTGTCGATCCCCTGTACTATTATTTGATGTTCATGGCCAAGGGCTAAATATTCAATCGTTGCTTATTCTCAAACCCCCTCTTCTTTTCTGTAGTGGATTACAACCCGTAATAAAAACTACCATTTCCTGCTACTGAAAGAGATTCCATGGGAAAACATTGGGAGCGATCATGAACAACAGCTACTTGTCACCTTGAAGCTGAAAACTTGAAAAAAGCTCTATGCGATGAATAATTTACAGAGGAGGAATAATCTGATTTTGATGTTTGGATCCATCGCTACCGTTTGTCAGGCTAATTTGAAAATTGATAATGGTATTGTGAAATCAAACCTCCTCTGTGTTAAGTTGTTGAGCCTCACGAATCGTAAAGTTTGATCTATTAGTGTTTGGTGGATATGGTTGTTCCCCTTCTAGATTCTTGAAAACGCTGCCTCCGGGGATAGCCTGGCGTCTTCTAGCGTCATTGTCATCCTCTGGATGTTGCAGGCATTGGAAAGCGGCAACTTAAACATTCCACCATATCCCTTGTTACAACTGCAACATTTGAAATATCGGAAAGGGTGCCTATTATGCTTATAAATACGGGCAATCCTAGAGGTACATCAAAATCGGTTACATGGGATTTATTTGAAAGTGCTTTTAACATTGGAGAAAGATGGTTGTCCTTTTGAGATCTCAGTAAATACCGATAAAGTAACAGTTGGCATCCATTAATTCCATCTAAATGACACAAAAAACTGAAGGAAAAAAACATCCGGTCAAGAAAACATCACTTGCAATGTTCGAGAAAGTGCCGTAGGACGAGGAAACATATTGGTAAGTAAAGCAAGCATCATAGGGACGGCTCCATGTCCGGCTTTTCTAGGATCACACTTATAAATGTTTTCAAAAACTAGACTAAATTCTTGATCGAACAAGAAAATCGGCTGAGAATTTTGATAGATACACGTAAAGTAAAGTAAAGTAAACAAGGAATTTCACCTTGGATTTTCATCCGACTACCCGGAGGTGTCGCGGACGTCGCCAGCCGTTCTCCAGAGAGGATTGGAACTAGGTCTGACGATTTCGCTCGTGGCTTCCCACTGCCTCACGCCCCTGGGTTGGGAGCGTTAGATAGATACACGTTAGCAGCGCTTTAACGGCAGAAAATTCAAAATTTTCTAGGTTTAAGCAACAAGAGAAGTTTGTTAGACAATTGGGATTGAAAAAAAAAAATCAGATGGAAATAGTGGTTATAACAATTTATTACTAATAAACTCTTCAATCGATGATTCCACAATTGAAGTTGAAAATTCTGAAATATGTTTTAAAACTAGATCAAAATTCCTAATAGAACAATAATATACCTAACAAAAACGAAGCAAGAAAACGGGCGTTGAAACCTGTACGAGCAGCGCATACCCTGTCTATTACCCCTCCATCCGTCCTCCTAACTAGAAATTCAAATGTTTGGTTTAAAAAGTGTTGGTTCATTATTTTCCTATAAGATTTCCAGATAGAAATTTAGCTCTGTGAATCGAATTAGAGTACTCCCGTTTCTGCATGACCATCCACATCCATTCCTCACATATCGCAGATGATGTCTATGGTAATGAAATTGCGTATTTTTTCTCACTGAATCGAATGAACGGGTTTTAAAACTCTCCGAAAAATGAACATCAACGAAAGAAGGGGGGGGGGGTTGTTGGTTAAATCGGACAAGATAAAAATCTCAAAAGGAGATTCAAGCTGCTGTGAATTGTACAACAAAGAACCTGAAAGAAGTTTATATTTAAACTACTAAAACTACTAAACTTAAATTTAAAGTAATATTTTAAACCGTGTTTTGCATCAGTTGAAATTTATATCTGCCCAGCAAGGATCATCGTGGAGACAAAAGCCCAATTCCATCTTTAACCTTAACTTCATTCCTATTATTGCAGCAAAGAAGACAAAGGAAGCAGAAAAGTGTATTACTTACCTCACATCCTTAGAGCCAATCTACCTTTTCATAGTAATCAGGGTTGAACTTGCGAATCGTGGAACGATTTCTGCGTACCTTTGAGATTTTTTGCACTGCTGTCAATAGTGGCAAGGGGCCCCTTGCATTACGAATAATCATACTTGCTCCAACGACAATTTTGCAAATTCACGTTTTACAGCAGTTACTGTATTCGTCGCGTATTTACGGCTAATACAGTTCAGTCACAAGCGTTGGGGACAATCAACTGATAATTTTATAAGAGTGTGTTTTGGTAATTCTTGCGCGGACTCTAGTATTCTTAACGGGGAAGCAGTGAACTTTTTGGGCTCAGGAATTTCGCGAGCTTGATTTCGGGCACTTTCATTCGTTCACTCATTGGAAGCAAATCGAATCAAAAGCGTGAAACGCTGTTTCACGTCTAAGCCCTGTCACCAAACTCACGACACCAGTAACAGGAATTCATGGGGAGAAGTTGGAAAACAGTATGATACTATTATACTTTTAATATTATTATGATCCTGTCAGCAGCCACACCTGCTAGCCAGCCTCAATCCACAAATTACTTACAGTTATCTTACATTAAACATGAAATTTCGAGGTTTTGTTGCGCTTTCCGACCACTGTGCTCAGTCCCTCATTCCTGACAAGGCTTTCTCGGTAAACTCCCCCTAACTCAGAACAGTAGCTCCCAGCTGTTTTTTTATGTGTGAACTAAATTTCACTGCAATACGGGAGTGAAGGCGAGACCCCTAAGACGCCTTGTTTACTGCCCAGAGAGCTTCTCCCTCCGACGAGAGTATTTTACTGCTCGCCCCCAAATCCTTCAACGTTAAAGCCGTCCTATACATTTCATTTTCAATTAACTTTAAGAGCATTCTTCAGGCTGTTCGCTCAGGAGTTAATATCGAAATTACGCCGTTAAGACGCCATGATTTCGGATTTCCTTCCTCGCTCAAAACTGTTAATTCCTCGATAAAAGCTCAAGTGATCCTTTCTTCGCCGTTCTGGAGTTCACAACAACTTTATGATGTGCTGCAGTAAAAAACGCTGAAAGTATTGAAAACTTTCGAAATAACACTAAGGTTCATACAGGATGTCCCACAAGTTGTCAACACCCCCCACATAAAATCGTCAAAACGGGAGTAAACAAAAAAAATTTTTTCGAATTTTCATATTTTTTCAAGGATTTCAAATATCATATTTGCGCACTCCGCAACCATGCGCGATTGACACTAACTTTCTTATTTTTATTATTGAGAACCCCAATTTTTATTTCGGATTCAGTTTCCACCCCTAATTTCATGAAAATTTGGTATCTCAGCCAATGTTTGAGATTGCGCACAACCGTTTCAGCGATCTCGCTAAGTTTCGCAACCCCAGAATCGTTAAATAGTGGATGATGGTGAACTCTAAAGTGTGGAATATGAATTTTCGTTATTTATTAATGCTGATTCACGTGATGCTATCAGTTTTTCGATTTGACCAAATTTTTGCGGAATAATGACCGATATTGGTTTATTTCTCGTACGTTTTTTTATTTTAGGCGCCTGTTTTCAGATTGTTACGGAGTATAATTTTCGAGGTTTTTCATTTTTTTTTTTTTTAAACGCTGATTCACGTGATGCTATCAGTATTGTGATTCGACCCAATTTTTGCGGAATAGTGTCAGAAATTTGTTCATTTTGCGTGAAAAATCATCGTTTATTTCGACTTTCGACTCTCAGATTGAGATGATTTTCTACAATGTAGAGTTCACCATCATCCACTATTTGACAATGCGAATCTGCAATAAAAAATGGGGGTCATCATTTAAAATAAGACAGTTAGTGTCAATTGCGCATGGTTGCAAGGGGTGCGAAAATATTATATTTGAAATTCTCGCAAAAAAATACCAAGATTAAAAAAAAAAGTTGTTGATTACTCCCATTTGGACGATTTTAGGATGTGGGGGGGGGGGGGGGGACAACTTGTAGGACACCCTGTATATTTGTTATTGTTAGAAATCCCTTCAATGGAGCGAATAAGCCCACTTGGACCGCTGCAAGTTCATCCTTCGCTATCCCCAAGGGCTTTGGCAGACAAAAAAGTCAACCCAAATGCAAATATTACTTTCCCAGCACGTAATAAAAAATCAAAATCACAAATTAAGAAAAAACTGATATCATTGCAATGGAATTTCGTATCCAAGAGTTGCTTAAGAAATCGAGTTTTTCTAGTCTTTTATAATACAATAATTGTGAACAAGTGATGATCAGTTAATCAACTTATTATACCTCTTTAAATTTTAGTTGCTCCATTCGTGGGTTACGTCCTGGTCGATACCTACATAGTATATGGAACCTATTGGCGAATTTGAATTATGGCGTATAACCTTGCCAGTTTGCTGGGCGGCCAAGAAAGGTGAATGAGGTGCCCACGAACTGCTTAGCTAATTACATGGAAATACCTTTACAGGTGGCATTCGAGTGACTGTAGCTTGATGCAAAGCCAAAGAAGCCATTGAAATATTGTTTCAAATTGCTTGTACGTTCCGAAACATCACGTATTGTGTACGGCTTCATTTCATACTGTAGGGTTCAATCATTTTGGAGCAATACTTTTACATCAAAAGAAGAAGTCATATTTTTCTCTTCTTAGGTCGTTGTGGCTTTGTGCAAGTCAATCAAAGATCAACCACTGAGTACTGTTTTCGGCGATAGTTTCTTTTCTTCTCTCATTTTGATGATTTACCTTCGGGAAGAATTAGGGATTCTGATTCTTGGGATGATCAAACCTAATCGAACAATTAAAGCCCCCATACCATCAGAGAAAGAGGCGAAGAACCAAAAAACGGGGTGGTTTGAGGAGGTCAGTGACAATAACAAGAACGTTGCTCTCGTACAGTGGATGGACTCAAAACCAGTCTTATTGGCAAGTATTTACGTTTCAGCATTACAATTCAAGCATCAGATAGGCCTAAACATTAAATTCTGAGAAATGAATTGTTTTTTAATCATTATTTCTACTTTGCCAGGAAAAGGGTTAACCGTACTTGAAGTGTGGAGGTGACAGTGCCATTCGTGTATGTGCTCTCAGAGGAATCAGCGTCGACCAAGAACCGAGACTCGCGGAAGCGGTAGCAACGCGCCCCCTGACGAGGGGAAGGTAATCAAGAGCCTCTCGGTTTCTACGTTTAATTATCCTGGAAAATAGCGAGAGAACGGGAGAACGGGTGCAACTACACGGTACACTACAGAGAGGTTGGTAGGTAGGAAGGTACGAGTAGTGGAGTACAAGTTGCGTAATCTAGTGCCTGCCCCAGCTCGGCTCTGAGCCACCCTGATGGAACTGATCCCTCAGGCTCGGCGCGGGTGATTCATTAGAGCGGCTCCAGGAACAAGGTTGCAGGTGTCGCTTCCACCGACATCTATATTGATACATCCAGAGAGAGCGAATCAACCTACACGGCCGCGTTGATTTCCGTTTTCAACTCCGGGAGTACTAATTTACCCGCACCGTCGGGAAATGAACCGGAGTGACCAGGATGATGAACGGGGATTCGTTTCTAAAAAGGGCGGGTTGGGGGTCAAAGAGGGCTCATAGTCTCCTAACGGTTCGAGTGGCACCGCAAACAAGGAAACAGAGGGGTGGAGTGAATTAAAGTTAAAACGAATATTGTCATCATCGAGACAGAGTTGGAAAGAGCCTGATATGATGCTTCATCAAAAAACCTAAAAGCTCCAACGCAATAACTTATGATCCTAAAGGCATTTTGCTAATTAATGCATCCTTTACAAGGACCTCTCCTTGTTCCGTTTGTATAATATATCATCATATTATGATCACACTTACAAACCTTATTATGTATAATAATAAGTGTTATTATGTATAATAATAATGTGTGTATACACACTTATGAATATTTAAAAAAAGACCGGATTCTTAATCGGAAAATTCACAATCATGCAGCATGGTCGTATGAGGGAATTTTCAAAAACAATGTTGTAGATACTACATTTAGGTTAAATTACGTTCAAATTTAGGTAATTTTTTGGTTTATTATTCAATAATAAACCATTGTAATCGCTCTGGAAAAAAAAATTCTAACCCCCCCCCCCCCCCCCCCCCCCCCCCCCCCCCCGAAAATTTCATGGTTTACGTTTCAAAGGGTGTAGAGTCCGAATCTGCAATAAAAAATTTTCCGTCCGTCCGCCGTACGCACGATATCTCCGAAACGGCTGGAGCAAAAAATCTGAAATTTTCAGGAAAAATCCATCTTGGTCCGACGACGCCCCAATTCTTGAGCCAGCTCCCTCACTCAATTTAAAGTGCCCTTTAAGGGCTGTAAAAGTTTTGTAAAATCCCTGAAAACCTCAAAACTAGTCGACTAGTATTTGAAGAACATACCATTAGGACTCGAATGAGCCCTTCCCCACGTCCGTAGGTCAAACCATTCCCGATGTATGGCCCGATTTATGGTGCCAACATTGGCGTTTTTTCGTTTATTATTGTTTGTTTGTAACCTAGCGATGTCCGGCCGATAGCGTCGAGTTGTAGTGAATGTGGATACTGGAGTGATAGCCGATGTGAATACTTGTAGTGTAGTTAGTAGCCGATACACGGGTTGAAGCATTCTGATAATATATAGGTAAATATTATTCAATATTATTACTGGGGTAAATAAGTATTATTTCACTGGGGTTTATTATTCAATAGGCTTGCGTCCGTGATTTGAATCTGTACTAAGCTTCGGAGTGTGCATGTTTTACAGGTGATGGAGCGATTATCGAATTTCAGGAGATATGCGTAGACCACGTAAATCGGTTCTCATCCAAAACACCTATTTGGATTGATGGAGGAAGTGTGATCGGAAAATAAGTTTGTGGTTGCTATACTCATGGTTCAATAGCTTAATTTTCTACTCAAATTTGCTAACAACATGTTCAGTAGATTTGCGTGTTATTCCTAGTTGGTGTAAGACACCTGAAATTATATGTGGTAGAGGGGGAATTCACTTTGTAAAGTTGCTTAGATCATTGAAATCCATTGGGTTCGTTCCCGGACCCGAGAACGCGGTTGAGCTCAAAACCCAGGGAA
The DNA here is from genome assembly GCA_031894815.1 of Creontiades dilutus. NCBI lineage: Eukaryota > Metazoa > Arthropoda > Insecta > Hemiptera > Miridae > Creontiades > Creontiades dilutus. The sequence continues at coordinate 2,960,322 of JAVIWC010004007.1, forward strand.
CCCTATTGAAATCAAGATTACCATCTTCCCGCCATAATGACCTCCCCGCCCCAGGAGCCCCTATCGTCAACACGGCGGTAACCTACGTTATTAACAGGTGGTCCGGGATGGGACGGGGGTTTTGTGACCTTAATTAACTCGGGTTAACCTGATAACTGTTAACGCTCCCTAACCCCCTCTCGAGAGTTGGTAATCTTGGCAGCATCTCAACGACCGCAAACTTCAGGAGTCTCCGCTTCCTTATGCATCTTGCAGTTAACCGAGATGAGATGTTCCCCAAACCCACCGCCCGAACCTCTTCCCGATGTTTATGAGTCTGCTGTACATCCATTTGTAAAGAGGGTTTAGAGGTTGATTTCTTAGATTTACCATAACGGGGAAGTGTAGGAAGAACAAGGTGAAATCAACAGCACTATTTCGAAACCTCTGAGGGTTATCGTATGTAATAATACGATAACTCGCCTCTACAATGTTCTGTTAATCTTTCAACAATATGATATTCCTCGTTACCAAATTCCGCCAACTGTTTTCTCTTTCACTCTCAGAATATATTTTGTAAATTTCGTAGGAATTACCCGGGTTAGTCAACTGCGACCCATGAGCTTGGCGCGTGTACCAAGTGCGACCTTGTGTTTTTGTTGCCCGACTACCGAGTGCTACCCGTTGTTTACCGTGCCCGACTACCAAGTGCGACCCGCTTGTTCGATCTGGTATGGGAAGAATGCAACGGTTCAGCTCCTTATCAATTTGAACGTTCTCCTCTAAACACCTGTGGTGCAGGTCATCATCCCAGTTATCATCTGGTTGTGTTACCGCGTTTCCGTTTTTATTGAACATAATGCGGAGCGCAGATTCCACGAAGACCCTAAAATTGTCAAAAAACTGAGAAATTCTCTGAAAAGAAAAGGTCAATGACAGTGTAGCCAATGTCATGGGATTTTCAACCGTGTGAAATTTGACGTTTTTGGCTGGCAGTGACGATTGTTGACGGAACTTTTGACAGCTCGCCCTATCTTAAGCGCGAATGGTACTGTGATCGAAAAAAAGGGTGGGTCGCAGTAGGTAGGTACTCGCAATGTGCCCCTCAGCGGTGTTTGTTTCGTACATAATCGCGAAGTTGTGTTTCATCTTAGACAACTGTCGCAAGACATGCGGCTTATCGCTAGAACAAAGTCGGATGTTCCATTATGATCAACCTATCCAATCTTGTCCTTCAGTCGACCGAAAGTTCTCAAACGAACTAGGTACCTACCTACACGGAAATGCTCTGGGTTTATGTTTGCTCTTGACCTATCGCTTACCACCACCGCTGATTTGACCGGAAAATCAACTAAGACCATCACGGACTGGTCCAATATGTGTCCTGAAGTTTGTTCCTCAATCGTCCAAAAACGTCCGCAAATGATAGGCACTTGCGACCACCCTATTCAAATTGACGAATCCCGGTTTGCTGGTAATCGTAATCGGGGTAGAATGCTGCAGACCTGTTCGTCGCTTTCCTGAAGGACGTGAAAGAAGTATACCGACCCTGAACTGTGATGATTGGTGCCTCGACGAAGCCCCTTTCCATGAGGATTTCTTGTAAGTACCTTCGACAAAGCTTCCTATGTACGAGTACCTTTTTCTCGACATATATTTATTCTGCGTAGCACTGTGGGGCGCGTACTTCCATAGAAACCAAGGGTTGTGGGGCGCATACTAATATAGCATCTTTTCACTTTAGGGTGATGAAAAAGTGTTTCTTTCTAAAATGAAAATTTCCACTCGCATGTTGAAATTTTGACCATTTTGAACAACTTCCGTTTCGTTTGCCTGATCTGTTCGTCACTGTCTGCCTGACCGTGTGTGCGCAGCTCCTTGTATCATTCCTAATTCCTTAGTTTTCACCCGATTTGATGACATTTTCAGGGTATTTACGGCAAACGATGCAGATGGTCCCCTGTGAGTTTTATTGTTCACGAATCAACATATCAGTCTGAGCATGCGGGAACGTAAAATCCACCAAGCATCGTTATCTCGGGTTCTAGGGGCCCGTTCGAATTTTCAGATTAGTTCAAGGAACAACAGCCCAACATTATTTTTTACACTGTAGAGTTAACGGGAAAGAGCGTACGGCACCAGCTGAACAGAATACATCAGAAGATGCGATATAGCTCCACGGAAATTCATGGTGATATTGCTGAAACCGTATCAGCGGCCAGGGTAACTATTACATTAAGGGGAATCTGGCACAAGCAATCTGCTTAAGAATTAAAGAAAGTGCGTTTTCCTGACTTAATTTTGAGAAAAGTAGTGAATCGTATGTTCAACGGTAGTGCGTTCATTTAGTAGTCGTGTTGATCAAAGTCGATGCACAAAATTGTACTATTTCACTTGAAAATTTATGAAGTAGCAGACGTCCCCGTCGAAAGTCCATGCATAACAAAACGGTTTTGGACAGTTGCGGTTTCGTTCTTGGTTTTGAAAATCTTTGACGAAAAACATGCTGATTTAAAAAATGTACTTATGCATACTTTTTGTTTTCTGTCCACGAATAATGATTTTAGTTTATACATAACTTATTACACACTCCGTATGTCTATGGTTGGCCCAAACAGATGCTAGACCATACGATTTCCCATTAGAGTGGATACTGCTGACCTGATTGACACTTCTTTTTTTTCTGTGATTTTCATCCAGCAATATTTTTCATAGTATAGTAGACCAGCAGTAGGTTAGGTTTTCAATAAAACCTTCCCTTTAGATAGTATACATAAGTAGTTAGTGATGGGGTGTTTTCCGGAGGAAAATGGTGGGGGGGTTTTTCCGGCCCCATCCACTTTGGCGAGTTCACTCCAAAAAACCTCTATATACATTGTTCAAATAAAGAGCCCTTCTCCCTAGCAGGGTGGTAAGTATTTCTAGCTTATATTGAAAAGTGCAACCGCTACCCAGATTGAATAGCCCTTTTACCTAGCCATTTTACCGAAGCATGTTAAATTATTTCTATCCCTATTGTAAGAGCGATATCAAACGGGTGGCCCTGATATGATGGGGTATTTTCCCGGAGTATAATGATGGGGTGTTTTCCTAGTAGGTAATAAGTGGGGGACTTTTGGACAGATGTCCTTCAGATTCAAGGTCACTGGAGAAAGGCCCCACTTATCACAAGGGAACTGGAGAAAAACCCCCCTCACTTGCAAGTAGTAATATTGTAATAAATCAGTTTATTGCACTTTGCACAACTAGGTCAAATGGTTTTTTCTTCTTGAGGTGCCGAAGTTCATCCGTATTTCCCAAAACGTCAAGCATCTCCGGGTTCTTGTGTTTGTGAAGCCGTTGTTCGTGCTTCCTCGAGTGCTTAGTAGGAACCTAACTGTTGACGCCTCAGCTATCTCATTGTAAACAAACATTTAGGTAGTGAAAAGATCTTGGATTGCCCGGACACTATCAACATTCAACCCCTCTCCCGTCTTCGCCGTTTGCTCATCAATCCGACATCCAGCTCAGTTTTCTGCCACGTCCTGGCCAGGTTCATTACCTTCCGACTATTCCGTTCTACTTTTCGATCGAAACCACGTGGAATCTTTCATTTTTGGATCTTCCGTCGCTTCCACGGATCCAATTGCATTCTACAATCCATTTTGCCTCGTCGACGGCCCGAAGACCACGTCTTCCGTGTGATACGCGACGTGTCGCAATTTCCGAACATTTCGGCGGATTTGGAGTTTTTACGAAGGTCAGTCCGTATATTACCCATTACCAAAGGAATCTTCAGTCACCAACATGCTGATCAGCAGACCTGCAGTGAAACTAATTTAGTTGAACAGTCGAGTGCACAACCATTTTTCTTTTCTATTTTCCTGTTTTCTTTTTTTGGCATGCCAGTAGGTCTACTGTATTCATTAAACCTGCTTTAAATTACAGTCCTCTTTTCGAATTATTGTTGCAGTTGTTCATTTTTGTTTTTATTTTAACCCGTCGTATAAAGGCATCGACGTAAATAGTTAGAATTTAGGGTTTCTATACTAAATTTTCTTCATTTACTCGCCACTAACTGTTTCATAGACGGTCTCTATCCTCAGGTCCTTATAAATATCGTCATTTCTCATGTACCAGGGGGCACCTACAATACTTCTCAGTATATCATTTTGAAATGTTTTCACTTTTTTAGGTTTGTTTTTTTGGCACATCCCCATAGTTGAATCCAATAGGTCCAGTTAGGCCGATCTTCAATTCTTGCTTTCTGTTTTCTATGTGATTATTCCAATTTAATTTTGAATCAAGGTTCATTCCCAAATATTTTACTGAATTAATTTATGGTATTTTATTTGAATTGATTGTAACATCTATGGTTGAACATTTAAGGTTTGTGAAGTTTATTTGTATTGATTTTGATTCATTAAGTTTCATTCTCCACACTTCACTCCACTCTGCTATGTCGTTAGCTGACTTTTTAATGCTACAGATTATTCAACATCACCTTTTCGTACGAGGTCATAACAACTAATGCACAGCTCATTTAATACTCAAATCATTCGCTTATTAAAAATATTGTATTAAATTTGGATAATACCGGTAGATAGGTAAGGCCACGTATGCTCTCTGGTCGAGAGTGATAAGGAATGGCGACGTTTCACCGAGTTTACTCGTCACCATGACAACATGGTTATTTCCACGATATTGCGAATTGCCTTGAAGTTAGGATGCGCTGTTGTTGATGATACACGAATACCATCTTTAAAGACACTCAAGAGTGAAGAAAGAAGTTAGGTGGTGAAAACTGTTTTTATGTACACAGAAGGAAAGGGAGAAGCCTGGGTTCCCATCACCTGTCTGAACCGCATTTTACCAAGTTCGGAACTATATAAATAAAATCACAACTCTGATGACGATGAAGAGAGAATGTTAAGGGAGGGGGGGATGGGATGAGAGAAAAATAGAGAGACCTAGCCGGGTTGTGAATAGAGAACTACGGGTACGTATACCGAAGGGTAGAGGAGAAAATAAATAAAAAAATAAATAAAATCCCCTGAGAAGGGAGTGGTGTTATTTATAGGACGCGTCACCTTGGGATCAGTATGTTACGGTTAGGGAGATCAAGTGAGGGTTTAGGAGCGGTGTTGTCTGCGGAAGGCCGTAGCTCGCTATCAAGTCAGCTGAGTTTTACCGACGGACTCGTGCAGTATAAAGATGTGACGTTCCGAGAAAAAAGTCGGAACGGTGGAGCGGTTCCAATTAGTCGTTCCAGTTACAAACCGCTCCAGCTGTTTTGGGCACCGACGTCAATTTATGCCGCATACGAGACAACCTATCACCTACAGCTCTTGATTTCGAATATACGAGCTCGTAACAAATTTTGTTGTATTATTATTATTGTTGTGGATTTATACGAGGACTGTATTAATTTGATACAGGTCGGAGGTTCGGGCTAGAGATTCTTGTACAGAATTCCCACGTTTTATCAGGTTAATTGGAATGACCCCAAATGAATATTCTCGGTGAATAAATAAATGAAGGCCTCGAAATGTGGAACTTTGAAGAGGTTTAACATGTAGAAATATGGTTTTAAAATACAAAGAGAATAAAAGGAGTAAATGAGGATTCTGACCTTATCCACGTGAATGCAGTCTTCCTTGTTGCTGGGGGACCACGCAGACATCCATCAGCCAATCCGTCGTTGAAAAATGTCAATATATTCAGGGGCCAAGTGAAAAGGGTTTCCAGTACTCCGCGGATGTAGGAACCGAAAAACGTGCACATTAATATATAAACATGGTATAGTCAAGATGTCGGTTGATTGCGGAGGGACAAGAGTTTTCTCATGAAGGAATAGCAGGAATAGGAATAGATGAAGAACAAGGAGTAGAGTGAGGTTGACTAGCAAACCAAACCAAACCAAAATTCCCTCAATGCTCCCAACTCTTCCAACCAAGGATCTCTACCTATTCAAGAGTACCGAACATTATTGTTATTAATTTAATGAAAGTAAGTTGTGAAAATGAAGAATCATGGAGACTGTGGTTCTGACAAAACCGTTTTGTCTATGTCCCCTTGGTCTTCAAGATGCTCTCGTTAAATGTCCGTTTGGGTTCCATTCGTTACTCCTACTTTGCTGTGTGGGTCGCATGCCAAACTATTCGTTCCAGTTCCCCTCAGGAGCTAATAGTTTCACTTCTCTCTTATCCTATCTCTCTACAATTTCCAATCACTTCGTCGTAACAACTTCATTAAATTCTGTGCATTTACCTATCCTGCAGTCAGTTATTGTTTAGAGTATTGATTACTGTAGAAATCTACGAAAAATTCATTTAGAAAAAATTGTGGAGGGCAGCCCTGGGTAACAGGGTATTTGAAGTTAACCGTTCCAGGTGGAACAGATATCATGGATGGGGGATGTAACGGGTCCAGTTCGTTCCATCTCTGGACTAGGCTCCAAGGAACGGCTTCAGCTGGAACGTCACATATTTAGAGCAGTATGTGAAGAATGCGACGCGATCTTTCCGACTCAGACGAACTCATTTTTAGTACGTCCCTATGAAACAAAGCTTCTTCAGTAGAGGGATGCCTATTAGAATTAATCCAGGGTTCTGTGCCACAACCCAAACATCAGAAAACAAATGCTTAAATTGAAAAAGTCACTTATTGAGGAGGAAACCGTTGATTTTTAAAGAGTAATATGCAAATCCCAATTTGTTTCTTTTTCGGTAGGCAGGTGAGGAAATCTTTAAGATCCTAAGGTGAAAATCGGATCTCGTAAGATACCCAGAAGGGACCGCTCTTCGGGTTATGTAGGTTTCAAACCCACTAAAACCTCACCTTCCTTTCCCACGTTGGAACTCGGCCTGGAACTGTTCAACATATGACTTCATGCAAACCCAAATGGAGCTGATTACTTCGAAAGTTCATGAAATTGTCAACGTACAGGTTGATAACTCCATATCATCACATAATTTCCAGGGTCTGACAACATTTGAAGTAATTAGTGATAAACGAATGAATCGATAAGATTAGAGTTGATAACGTTGAGAAAACATAAAGATTCCTTCAGATCACAGTTTGTGATTGCATAATTATTCCGTATTTTATCGATTTATTATTTAATTAATAAGTATTTCTATTGTCATCAGAAGAGTAAAAATTTGGTTATAATAAGATTTCGACTATGAGGTCACTATTACAAACTTCCATGTTGTTCAACTCAAATTAAATTATTTCATTTTGAAAAATCGACGCTCTCCTCAAAAAGTGACGTTTTTGTCGTCGTAAATCTTAAGTAAAAGTAAAAAACCGGTAAAATAAGATTAAACCAGCGAACGGATTCAGCGACGAATAACAGTGCTAAATCATGTGCCACACTTGATGTATCTTCGTCACAATTTTTGCGCAATCTCTGGTTCGGCATCTTTGTGCGCTTACTAGACGGCCAAGAATCGAGTAATTTTCATGAAATTTTACGTAAAATACAAATTCCTAATAAGAAATTGCGGTTGCCGTTTGAAAAATCGACGTTGGTGTCGATTGCGCACGCGTGCAATGCGCTGCAAAGATTCCAACTGAGATTGGCTAATCTCTGGTATTTTTTTGAGTAAAAGAGGACAGTACCTAATTAACTTTATACGATATGTATCTAACTTGATATGAATTTGGTCGAAATAATCGCGTTGAATCGATCCTCTCCTTACGTGCTACCCCCAATTCGGTACATTTTTATTTGAAGATCAGTATTTTCTGCAGACAATGTTGGAATTATTTGGAAATTGAATATTTTGTCGACAGAAGTTTCGTCATCGAGTCGGTAGTTATGAGGGTCAGTCTCGTTGGCGTTATATTATTCGTAATGGTCCGGCGGAAGGTTGGCAGATGGTATCGCCTTTCTGGCGCCGCACGCCACTATCATGTCTCCTCCTGCAACTCTTGACATCAGCTGCACTGCGAATATTATCATCTCCATTATCACGTTGATGCAACTTTTGAGAGGGGCCACATTCAAAATGCTGCATACAAGTGCATTGCAACTAACCTGTGTGTGGTTAATCCGATATTATTATTATCGCATCCCGTTAGCAGCTGTCATATTATAGTTCGTTTGCATAGTTGTCCATCATAGAGCGACTCTCATATGTGTTCGTCCTTACACTATGTTGTATTAGCGATGACTACCTTGAAAGCGCAGTCTTTGGCTAGTGTCTTTATGGTTCCGACATGCTTTAGGTATTTCATATCTGGCATAAATTTTGTTTCTTGGATTCGAGAGTTGCAATCGTCGCATTCGTTAAATAGTAATTTAACTTGTATGCTCAAGTTCTTAAAAGTAAAAGCAATTAAAGTTTTTGCGCACCATAAAGACTTGTGGCCTGATGTGGGGTTCGCATTATCACATTATCAGAAGACATTATTAACAAGAAATAATAAACAATGGAAAGAGCTTACTTGATCAACTAAATCCGGTCACCGATCAATTGAAAATGGAAAATTACAATCGTAAAAGCAATTAATGAGAAGGGAAGAAATGAAATACATGATATAGATGTAGATGATCGTAGTTGTTATAAAAACATACAATTAGGCCAAAATAAAATAGATTACCAGACAACAACGACCGTATTCACAAATTCACTAGAGGGTGAACTTGTCACTAATTTGTGACAAAAGTGCCTTCTAGAAATATTTTTGTACAGGCTTCGTTTCCGAGTTATTCACGGTTTAAGATTTTTTCATCCTTAACTTTCTCATTTTCCAACGAATCTCAAATTTCAGGATACCGTTGTAAAGAGTATTAAATTTCCTATCTTCCTATCAATGGCAATTCAATTTTTTTGTTTAGGTTTAATGGGTAAAAAATTAGCCCAAAATGAAAAATGTGTCGAATACGGGACGTTACTGGTTTTTTCAATCACTTGTAAAACCCCATTCTCTTAATGAGCATTTTGGATCGTTACTTAAAACGTTGGCCAGAAAGTACAGCTTTTCAATAGTATACTCGAGTTTGTATTTAATCAGGCCAGTATGGGAGAAAATCCCGTTTCCCCGTCGGAAGTTCGGTTTTTTTGGCGAAAATGGGGGTTCTGGGAATATTTTGGGGGAAAAAATGACTACCTCACGACGGGAAGTGTTTTCGCGCTAGGAGACAAGTTCTGCGCTATTTTCTACGTCACACTACGTGTTATAGGGTTACGCTACTTACCATGAAAATTGTTAACATCATTTCCATTTTTCCCACTGTTACCTACTTACTCCTTGGCGATACAGCCCATGTAGGGCCCTGGCTGCCTCAAGTATTCTTTATAGATTACGAAACGATTGTTGTTTTTCCGAGGTGGGGTTGTTAGCCCCACGCTCAACCCCCAACTTGTAGGGCCACTTTTATATCCGGGTTCTATGTTCCCCTAGGACAGGTGCCTTCACCATGACCCACAGATCCTGTCCTGGCCCGGGCATGAAATGCTTTTGAATGGCGGCATGTTCTCGCCATATCACAGCTTCGTTGTTGTGCTCTTGTGGTATTCAGTGAGCCCTGCCTCGATGCCAAAGAGTCAGGCCTCCCACGCACTGATGAGAGCTGCCACCTCGGTCCGGGACTGCTTATTCAGGTTAACCCTACTCGCAGCTGTCCACTATATCTAGTGAATCGTTCACTATCCGCCACCTGTGAACCGTCCAGTAGCACTAGCTGAGGTTCGCCTTGGGTTCACATTGTTACTGATGCGCAAAAACAACGCAAAACAAGCGCACATTGTCGGAAAATCTACATACGTACATACCCTTTTGGGAACAAATTTTTGCAGAGTATACCCCCGTTTGGATCTTCAAACACAGTTTTTATAGTTGTACGATAAGATTTGAGTATCCCACCCCAAACCGCAATGAAACCCATGTGCTTTAGCAATGAACGAGTCATATGAAGGATAGATGTAACAAATCTTTTGGAATAATGTCTCGTAAGACTTTAAAAACACATAAACCTTTTCAAAAAAGATTGGGGAATATGTCCAATACAACAACTTCATAATAATCTATCACTCATTATTTGATAGGTGTGGGCTCCTTTCATTTCATAGTTGTTGCTTGAATGTTACCGCATGATGGGCTTGGAATGTTCAACAAATCTGTTATCAAGAAAATTCAGAATACCTTCAGGTGAGAAGGGACATCACAGTAATCCAGTTACTGCGTCGGTTGCCAGCGGTTCCGGCTGGGGCTCATCCTAACAGCATCTGCCCGGCGCAGGGAGCAGCGAGGAGGCCTTCTATCTCATATTGTCCGTAATTTATTCAATTTGTGAGGACGCCCCCCATTTTACGACGGGCACCATCTAAGCCTAGAGAACTTTACGACTCGGCGTGTCCTTTTACATGACCTCAGATATTCGAAGCTCCTCCCAGCAGCGTAATAATATCGCAGAAACGGAATAATTTAAAATTGAAGAGTTGCCCTACTCAATTTAGGGATATTTATATTAGATTAAGAAGAAATGGACGAGTACATTCTGAAACTGTCGCCTTCGAAAAATTATAAACCAATACCTTTTTAATCCCATTGTTTTGGAAAATAATTAAACCTTACCTGGCATTCCTTGTTTCGAATGGAATCGGGGTGTCATGTGATCTATTCAGTATGTGATCCATTCAGTCAACTAATTTGATACTAGAGAGTTATACTGTTTGGTTCCAAAAATTGCTAATAGAGTGAATTGGCATCGATCATCGCTCAGTCCCAACACGATTTCTGACATGAAACAGGTATGTTGTGTCTCAAAATAGGGTGGGGGAATCGGGGATTCATGTGATCTATTCAGTCAAATAATCTGTTACTGGAGAGTTATACTGTTTATTTCCAGAAATTGCTAGTAAAGTGTTTTGATGATTTATAGGATCATCTTCTGGGCGTGGCGGAGCATTACTTGATGCATCCACCTGCTCGGAAGGGGCAACTATACCATTCCATCGCCTCACATGTTAGCCTGAGTGTGGTCTCTTATGCGACCCCCCCCCCCCCCCCCCGGCTTTTCTCAGAGCCCAGGGAGTGTGATGGATATGGTTAGTTGGCCCCTTCCCGATTTTAGAATCTGTCGCCTTATGTTCGAATTATTATGATTTTGTAAAGAATTTTGCATAGTGTGGAGTAAGGAAAGATTGAATTTAACGAACACTTCCTAAAGAATATAAGTAGATAGTGTGGAGTAAGGAAAGATTGAATTTAACGAACACTTCCTAAAGAATATAAGTAGATAGTTAATATATTGTTGTTAATTTTGTTTGGGAGATATGCTGAAAGCCTCACAGTAAATACAGAAGGTAGACGTTTAACTAAATCAGCGAAAACAGGAGTTTCCTTGAGTTTGACGCATTGTGTTTTAAGTGAAGGTTTTGGGAGCTTTAACGTGGGTGACATGTAGTATTACCTACCAATGTTGTTTTACGGGGAGGCCTTATTTCAAACATCGGCCGGTAACGAGGCGACCTTTGAAGGCAATCGAATCCGGCGCGGAAAAGGGGTCCGTCGTTCGGGTGGACGGAATCCACGTGTGAGAGGAGGTTGGTGGTGCGGAGAGGTGGGCTGCGGGAGCTTCAAAGGTTTTCCCAGCATTTCACCCTCTGGCCACGGAGCTTACAGGCACGAGTACTCTAAATTCCGACTGCAACCGATCGAATGCCAGACATCACTGGTTTCTCGACTATCTTAATTGAAACGTCGAGGTAGGTGTAGGCCGCCGTTAGAACACGGGGGGAGAGAGAAGGAGAGTTGGTGTGCCGTTAGAAGCAATGCCATAGAAATCCAGAGTGAATGAATGAAAGAAATTGTTTGTAAAACCCTTCCGGCGTTGGCAATCAATGTACATAAAATGCATGTAGTAATGAACTAAATAAAAATTGATGCAAAAAAAAGGAAAAAAAAAACAAATGAGAACAATAATGATGAAATACTAAATATAAGTAAATCAGTTAATTAAATAAAACTCTTGTTCTTATACAATTATTTAAAAAGCAAGGCACTTTTTTTGTTATAATATTGTCGTACTGATTTCCAACTTTTTCCCATGAATCCTCATTGAAGAGCAGAAGAGTTTCAAATCCACGCGCCAAACAGAACCTCAGGATGGGTGATAGGATGGTGGAGTCGTGAGTTTGGTGAGGGGGGTTTGGGGTTCACTGTCTGGGAGCAAAACCCCCGTCTTTGCTACTCGACGGTGGGTCCACACAATTGCCAAATGGGGATTGGCACTCGATTCAGGTGTTACACGGAGTTCAGTGTTCTGTTTAGTTTGGGCGTCTTGATACTACACTTGAATCTCAAAAATAAGGAAATTGAGCTATTGCGCTTGCGTTTATTGTGTGTACCTACCGTCGAGTGTCCTTGCTCCGAATGGAAGGAAAACACAGCGTTGATTGGATCCGGGTTCAAATAATTAACCAATGAATTGGGATGGCCCGAAATAAAGCGCGCAAAATTTCAGAGAGCTTACAGAGGAGCACAAATAGTTGTTCAATGTAATTTTCAGATAGGGCTAAAAGACTATGAGGCCAAACTTTCCCCATCTGATTGTCTCCAAAATGCCTGAATCCGTTCTAAGAATGAATTTATGGTAAAATTGTGGGGGCCTTAAGCAGAGTATGATGGGAGTTCTCCATATTTAGAAAGTATGGCATCCATATGAGACACCTGTGTTCTGGCCTAATAGCAAGGGCAAGGAGACGGGAGAAACAGAGCCTTGGTAATCTGGAGTTTCCCATACTGTACAACCGAGAACACCAACCGAAGCCATCCTGGAGAATCTCCAAATGTGGTAGTAGAAACGGAAAACATTCATAAGTACCTTCTCCAGCACTTAATCATATGACACTCACCGCGATTCGACAGCAAAGAGAGATGACAATAGAACTAAGGAACCGATCACTGTTCTCCATGAGGAAAATGGATGTACGCATTATTTATCAATATGTTCATAAATATGTGCTATTTATAGTTATATTGGTGTTTTTTTTTTAATTTGAAATTAGATTAGTTCTGGCAAAAGGTAATTTTTAACGAAAATATTGAGACAAAAACCTGTTTTGAATTTACTGCTTTGTTGAATCAATGATTTTTTGTAAAAAAAAAAAAAAAAAAACTGAAAAATGTGTTTGTTGTAGTTTAATTTACGTGCTAGAACTCATTACACAATATCGAAAAATGGGTTCGCTACAGGTAGAGTTTAGAGCAGTATTTAAATATAGATTCCATTCGATTTGAGGTCGCACACGTCCTCAAAAGTACACTAGTACTTCAACAACCACCATACCATACCATAAATTGGTAATTTTTTACCATGAATTGGTCAATTGTGCAATTCACTGCCCATCCCTGCTGTCAAGAGTGGACTTCCAGGTCCCTAACTACGCCACCCGATCAAACTCATTGTTTGTTGTGCCATTTACTGCTTTCAATTACCTACTCCATCGGCCTATGATTCGAATACCACGTCAAGCTAATGTGCCCATCCAATCTACGGACATCGATTTTTTTTGTGATCGCCTTCCGCATCTTAATAGGTGTCTAACATCGTTCCTACGGCAGCAAAAGTGACGAAATAATCTTTCTTTAGTAATCTTTTTTTCACACATTAAATTTGTTTTTCTTTAATTTCTATCTCTAGAACTATATTAATTTTGATTTGCATTGTATCAGTGCAATGTATTATGTAGTAGTATCCTTTCTTTTTGTAATTGGCGATTGCCTTGTAATAAATAAAAAAACAACGGAAAATTAGGAAAGTTTACATGGAGAGGCTGTGCAATATTTATGGGTGCATAGGATGAGAAGGGGTAGATAGTGTACATGGGAGTACGATTCACAAAGCTTTCCATCTAATATTGCGTCTTGATAGGACTTAGGACTTGATACTTTGTACAACATCCTCAGCTCGACTTTCACTCCGCATTCCGTTCGGCTCCGATAGCATGCGTAATTATCGTGAAACGGGAAAGGGGGAGGATGGTAATTTAAAATTCATGAGGCTCCAAGTGTTGAAATTCGAAAGAACATGCGAACCTTAATTGCAGGTCATTAGGTTACATTAACATAACAGCGGAGGACCATGTTAAACTCCTCGTAGATAAAACGGAAGAAATCTGTCGTCAGGCGTTCTGCCTGCCGTCTCTTAGCGATTCGCTAATTTTCTTGGAATTTCCCAATTTCTCATTTCATTCCGTTTGTCTTACATAAATTTTATTGAGCTCAATAAAATTTTCTTCCTTTGTTCAATGCATAATAATGATAATCGCCTCAGGTTGTTCGATCATAACGAGGATATGACATGTGTTTTCGGCCAATGCGTCTACTCGGTTTTATAAAGAGAAACACTAAGGAACTTACTGATCCGTCTGCCTTGATCCGCTCACCACTTTAAAATCCATCCATACTTTTGTCGAGTTTGGATAATGTCCCATAGACTAAGTATGTCTGATAGATGCAGACCAGCGATCTACGTCGAACTTCAATCTTTGTGTTATAATTTGCATCGTTTTATTTATTCGTTTCATTCTTTTCACTTTATACCTCAAAGACTGTATTCACAAACATCATACGAACCTTAAAGGGAATACGTGAAACTTTTTCTCGCAGTTTTTCTTTATTGGAGGAAGAGCAAGAGACAATCCCGCGAAAACACAGCGATTGTGCATCGGAAAACTCGGCTCTGGAATATTTTCCCGCAATATTAAGAAATAATGAGATCTTATGAAAACGGAAAGTGGTCCCCTATCCGAGAAACCAAATATCAAGACCCGAGAAAATGATAACGGCTGAGCTGCCTGAGAGTTGAAGGAGGGCAGTTTTATTCAATTCCGTAAGAGGAAAAAAAAAGGACAACCATCAGGAGGAGATGGAAGAAGTGGAACAAGCAGAAGGGATGGGGGCCCGTTTTTCCAGATGGGCTGAAAAATCTCTTCCATTATTATTATTTTAAGGAGGAATTTTTCGAGGAGGAGAGAAAGAACGAATACACAAAGAGTTATAACGTCGTTATGAGCAGTAATCAGATTTGAATGTTGATGGGCCGCCAGGAGGTGGGCGAGCGGTGGAGGGGCTGTTCTGAGAGCTTGAGGTCAATTCTATTAGTGTCTGTAAGGAAGGTTAACAAATTATATTAGGGAGGTCCATCAGCTGAGGGTCTATCGATCCACAAGTGCATCTTCCTGCAAGAGGAGGCTAGTTAGATGTTTACACCGAATACGAAGACCTGACTACATTTATTGACAATACCAATCTATCACCATCCAGACCCTTACACGCTGAAATTAGCGCAAATCGGCTTGCGCAAGGCGTATGGCTTAGTCTTGCCGAAAAATGTGACTTGTGCAAAGTTTGTCTCGGATAGAAATTTGGTTTGAGGTGGAAGCTTGACATGAGTGAAGTTTGACCAGTTTAGCAGTTCAAGCCGAACCAATTATCTCGTCCAGGCGCATTCATTCAATTCTAGATTGTGATTCACATTATTTTTATCCCAACCCCTCATCACTCTCGTAGTTTTACGCTGAAGCTGCTGGTTGTTGCGACGCAGAAAGAAAATTGATTTCTATGTCCATTCGGTGAGGTGTACACGCCTTTTACTTGTTTATTGAAAGGAAAGTCGAAGAAAATCACTGACTGCAATATCAAATCTCATGCACACGACATTTTAGTTGGAACACACTGTTTAGTAATTCATGCATTACAGGGAGTCCCTAAGTCCGGCTTTTGTTCTAGCACACGGCGTTTACACGACTGCATCACTGAGGACTTCTACCCCAGAAATGTCTCTCAGCATATGAGTTTTGTTGCAAGCTCAGGGACATTGGTAGAACATGCTAGAAGACCTGCAGCGGTCAATTATCAGGCAGGTCAGGTTCTCCTGTTTGGAGAGTTGTACCATTCTTCAGTCCCACTCAGCCCTAAAAGCAGCCCGTGATGGATAGGCTCTCGTGAGGTGATCAACCTTTTTTTCGACAAGGGGAATAATTGGTCAACGTCCAGTTTTTATATGAACATGCTTATAAATGCAATTATGAACTCATCTGGCTCGTGCAAAATCTGTCAAGTACAGAAAATCGGCTGAAGGTTGGGGCTTATCATGGTTGAAGTTTGACAATGTAAACGCGGTTTAAGATAAATCCATGATCTTGAACAGGTGTATCCGTTTTCTTCCGGAGAGCGAATCACATTTTCACCCTAACCCTTTTCCTAATCTTGTGAAGATTTGAAAGCCATTTGTTGAAACTCTCCCGATTTTGAGTTCAAGCCCAAACCATGGTTAGGTACGTCTATGAATTTCCGACAATGAGGCAACTATTTAACGTCAAAAAAAAAAAAAAGAGCTGTAATTAATATAGAGAGGTGAATTATTTCTGTATTGGAAATCACTGATCTACGAATATTAGACTTAGTCGGTCTTACATTATGTAACCTCCCCGCCTCGGGCCTCCATTCCTTGTCTTATCCACTCTAGATGCCTTAGGAAGTGCACCATCAATATTTCCGCCCGTTATATCGATTAGGGCAAATATTAGCCACAAGGGCCTTCAACTGATCAATGACATCCATCTCTTGTCATTGTCTTCTACTTCTAATTCAAAGACAGTTAGATGACTTCGTCTTAAATATACCTCAGTGTACACCAACCTTCAACAGTCCCTCTTGATGAAACAGAAGCCGATATCAAAACTTCTGAGTCTTTCGATTCTATATCCTTTAACGTTTTGTGTTGGAAAGAGACTCACAGAAGCTGCCATTCAACTTTCAGCTGAAAGGAAAAACATGAAATGCAGTACGTTGTATACCACGTAGAAATCCAAGAGTGAAACAACTGAAATTCAACGAGGTAAAATAAAACACCTACCTATGCTTCAATCGTACCACAATCATATTCCATAGGACCTGAAAATTTGATTTTTATTGGAAACAAAACGAAATAACTTGAAACGAAATTCAATAGCAATTATATCAGCAAATGCAAACCTCACATGATCGCACGCATGGATCCAGGAAGAACGACATGTCAATTAGGGACAAAAAACAATGGTGTTATTTCTGTAGTTTTCAATATTAATAGTTTCAAAATTTCAGCCCTTCGATTCCGCCGTTCAGGATTGATTGTGATCGATGCTGAGAATTCGGAGTCCACTAGACCACAAAATTATTTTTGACCCAAATTTCATTGATTTTCGTTCTTCCGTTTTGGAGGAATGCTCCGGAAGGCGATTGGACGAAAGTTTTTAAATTTGATTTTCAAATTCTGCAGATCTTGAGCCGGTTTCAAGGTGACGTTCGTATTGGAGGGACCTATTCAATAGAATGATAATAGGTATTAGTATTTCAAAAGCAACCATAATCAAGTGGGGAACTTGTTATCTTGGTTCCTCTACTATTTTACTTTCTCTTCTGAAGGAAGATAGTGGTTTTTTGGCAAAGTTCTAGTTAGCGGATCAGTTGGAGTTGGCAAGGAGTATTTAGAAAGTTGCTGTAGTGTAAACCGATGATTCCAGACGGCGCACAGTGGGCAAAATCACCAATTTAGGTGGACAAAAGTCAAGTCAAAAGTTTGGAATTTCTGAGTGCTTTACCTTTTTATTATTAGTTAGTGAGACTCGTAATACTAATATTTCCTGCCATACCGTGTTTACAAACGAATAGTAAAGGAGTTAATCAGTCATGTTTACACAAGTGCCTGATAACCGGCAGTGGGATTATCTTTATTCGATGGCCATTCATTATGTTCAAGGTGTGTGTAGCGCAAAGTTTTATTGCTTTTATTCAACAATGAACATTGCTGAGACAGGTGAGACATTTTCTACATTCGTTATTGATTATACATTGCATTCTACCTGTAGATTCAACTTAGAAATGTGTAAATGTATGCCCCCATTCAATAACGAAAAACTATATTAACGCCAAGTTATTCCACGGATTTTGTTTGCAGGATTTGTTCCATCAACCCATATATTTTAAATGTTGCAAATAATTTTTGTGATTTTGTGCGTTTTGGGTAATACATGCTTTTTTTTCAGTCAAATGTTAGCAAATCAATTTGATTTTAGACCACTTTGTACTCCTCAATCTTGTCTAACAGTGAATTAGATTTTTAAATATTATTTTTCCCGTATTCTGGGACTATAATCGACAAATGTAGGAAAGTTTGAAATTTTAGCTAATAAATTTGATTTTAGACCATTGTGTGCACGCCAATCGTGTCAAAAAATTAATTAGATTTTTAAAATGATTTTTTCCGTAATCTGGGAACCCAAAGGTTGAAAATGGACAAGTTTCAGAATTTAGTCCACCTAAATTGGTGATTTACCCCACTGTGCGGCGGTCCGTCTGCAGCATCAGGCCCAAACCGATAGAGAGGATGGGAGATAAGTTACGGGTGACGGTGTTTCCGTGACAGATAGTCCGCCTACACCAGTCACTCCAACTGGGAATAGGATAGATGTTGAGCGTAGGAAGTCGATGATTCCAGAGCTATGTCTGCAGCATCGGACTTCGTTTCTCAGAGGTGAAGAGAGGAGGTAGAGCAGGTGACTCGATGTTTCCAGAATGCAACTTCTGCTACATCAGAGTTCTTACTCAAGGAAAAGCCTAAGTGAATCCTGGTTTTCACACCCTTCTTCCTCGTTCCCCTTCCCGAGGATGATACTCACCCTTGCTCCTTGGTCCCTGCGCTAATCCCGTTTATTGGCATAATTATGGGTCTTCTAGGTAAATTCCTTTGCAGTAAGTGGCTTTGCTTCTTCTAAGGATGTGATCTACAGAAGTTCCATATAGTGCCGATGTTGAAATTAGTTTTTCTTAGTCAATTACGACGGTTTGAAAATAATGAACCAATAACAATTGTAATCGATAAGCGGATAATGACGTCATTCAAACAGAACGAAAGGGGAAGAGAGTATTGTCACGTGATCCGTCCCTATAAATAATATTTTATCCGGTTGGCCATCGAAGGAAAGTC
The DNA here is from genome assembly GCA_031894815.1 of Creontiades dilutus. NCBI lineage: Eukaryota > Metazoa > Arthropoda > Insecta > Hemiptera > Miridae > Creontiades > Creontiades dilutus. Next base: position 2,979,265 of record JAVIWC010004007.1, read on the forward strand.
AAGTTTGCCTTTCATAAATCACGACCGGATTCGGAGTGCACTCCGAGAAAAACTCAAGGTCCTCCCTCCGTTACAGTGCGGACTACAGGGAAGGTAAAATTGAATTAGGTGGGTTACGTGAGCATTCCGACCTCCCGTCACTCGGGTGAATTGACATCGACCACGGAACTTTTCGACGCCAGATTGCAGATAACGCTGTTTCATTCCATTTGTCTCAAGTCCTACTGGAGTTTGTTTAAAGGTCTTTAATAATGTGGGCTGGTCGTTGTTTGTGGATGCGTTTAGGATCCTGCCATCTTGAAGTTGTCAAAAAGTCGAGTGTGGAACATGATTACACTCCGGTTTTGCATTTGTTGGAATGTCCGCAGGAATGAGTGAATTTTATCAGAGTGCTCTATTTCAGTGTATTATTTTCAATAACAAGCCTTTGCAATCATATAGCACCAAAAGGTATTGTAACCCCCAAATTTCGTCATCTTCGTGCTTTCTCTGTGCGGCTTCAGATTCTCAGAAATTCACCCACAGCAATTAATCGTCGTTTCTGAACTTGAAAATGAAACCGAAACCTGAAATGACACCAGCAATCATTTTCAAGTTAATTCGAACGCTGAATCGATTGAGATGGTTCCCAGACATGTCGGAGCTTATCTTGCTCATTAACTATTATTGAACTTGGTGGGAACGAATGTAAATTCCACTTCTTGGGCGGGAATGAACATCTATGAACAATTTCAAGCATTTCGTAGTGTTTTTTAATAGTTGGTCCTGACTTGTGGAGCCCGATCACCCCACACGTATAGATGATTTGCTTTTTTCGAGGTTTAAACGGACGTGGTCAAATGGGGTGTCCTCTCTGGCCAATTTTGGAAGGAAAATATACCGGGATGGGATCATATCCGCAGAAATTCAACCTTACCAAATAATTGCGAATTCCAAACCTAATAGTAACATGAGTTGTTTTTGTGTGGGATGATGGGTTTTGATGTTGAGGTGGATGAGTTGTATTATTGTTCCAGTTTGGAAGAGTCCTAATTTATGCACACATTTTCCAATTATCAACGTTTATCATCATCATCTCAAACGCCGACATTTCGGTCAACCTGGCTCTTCCTTCAAACGCTCAAACTTCACCACTAATGTGTGGATTCTCTGTCGGAACTCGAATATGCAAGTAAAATCGATGTCCACAACCGGCCTAATCGGATCTCAAGCTGTGGATCGGTCCCACGGCTCGTTGCTCGTCATATCGTGCTCCGGGCGTCCGTCTCAGGCGCGGGGCCTTTTGAAGTCGCTATCAGCCCCCTGGGGGCCTCAAGATTGCCGCCAATGACCCACTTCCTCTTCCAATCAGGTCCCCTCGAGATACCTCAGCGAGTCCAGACACTCGAAACTCTTCATCACCCTACATAAGCAACACTTCAACTCTTTTCCATATACCAGACAGTATTGACATGATGGATACAACAACTTTAACTTTTATGATTTTTGACGCTGGCAGTTGAATAAAGGAAGAAAATTGGGTATAAAAGCGGTATAGATATATGGCAGGGGGTACCAACTTACATGGGGGGCTGGTTCTAAGTTTGGTCATTGAAATTTTTGGGAGGGGGGGAGGTTATTGAACCAGTGGTAACAACATTCAAAAATATATTTCTTTAATATACATTAGATAGAACGTAATTAAGAAAAAACTTATTAATTAATTTAAATACGGGGGTATAAATGACAATGACTAAGTGATCGACTTTTGTTTTGTACAGGGGGATCTCCAAACTTTCATTGTCTGAGTTTATTCGTCATGAAGCTTACTCGGCGCGGGGGTTGGGCACCCTAGTATATGGATATATTATACATGTTTTTTTTTTAGTTCACAGTTTATTCATTGGCGCGTAATATGTAGGTTGTGAACTATATGTATAATAAAAATAAAACATAACTGCAAAGTCAAGTGTGGCACTTGGTGTCCACGCCTTGTAGGCGGGGTTGCATTAGGTAACACCAATTTCGGAAACACTTAAGAATACTTCATTTCAATTATCACACTATTAGAATATAATTACACTTTACACATATTAACTGAACTTCACGAATTGAAACAAGGAGTATAAAATGGTTTGATTTAAGGAGATCAGTTTACAAGGAGAGCCAGGAAGTCCCCTAAACTAGATATTTCACACAAATTATCACTTCACTGTTGGTAACGACTCCAAAAATGTGACGAAGAAGGGGCAGTTGACAGCAAAATGGAGAACCAGTAGAAAGTCGCAATGCACAAGAGCCAGATCTTGTTAATTTTTCAGAGGGAAACCCCGGAGTTCATTAGACTTTAGATTCCCCAAAGAATGAATGAGAAAGGAGTGGCTTTGAATCAATGCAAAGAATTTCCATGTTGTATTGTTATCTGTGAGGATATTATAAAGAGTTGGTATAAATGGTAAGATGTATTAATAAAAAGTTGGCAATTGGGAGAAAATGAGGAGTTACAACTTGGTTCAAAGCCCTAGTTTGAACTCATAGCTCCCTCGTCTTGGTAAAATGTAGTGTATAGATATTCAGTTGCTTGAAGAAAAGAGTAAAACTGAAGTGGAACACTTCATCTCCATAAAGAACTTTCAATTTTGTTCCTCGTTTATTTCTCAATGTGAACCAGAAAATTTTTGATAGCAGGCATCCTCCTCTGTCCACAGCTAAGAGGAAAAGTGAAACCAATTGGGGGAGAAGGTTTTTGAAACCCATTACCCAACGTGTTTCAGTGAACTATAAGCCTGTTATTTCATAGTACCTGCGTTCACGGATATCAAACGGCGCCCGAAGCAACCACGAAAAACCAATGATGGAGCCTGTATCGTGAAAGTTGAAAATTTCAGATATGCCGATCAAGCAAATAGCGTTTCAACCTAGGAATAGACAGGGCGTTCAACAACATGCGTGTTGGTAAACTAACATTGGGGTGAACAATCTTAATTTCCACACATAAGTATGGTAGACATCTAGCCCTTCCAGCGTCTCTTCCATCATAATTAATTTTTCAAGTCAATAATGATCTTCCGTAGTTAATTGAATGATTTCTCTATTGAACTAAAAGATGAAAAAAATAAGAATTGTTGAAATTGGTAAAAAATGATGACGAAGCTAAATTATGAAAAAATAATTCTTGAAATTGGATTTCGTAACATTTAATTTCGATGATCATAAGGTGCTTAGTTGGTTGTGACATAACTTCTAGCCCGTTTGTAATCCCTGGGAGGTTCCATCTCAGTTTTTAATGTCCTACGGTGAACAGGATAGATTTTAGCTTAGACAGCTGATCTTAATGGTGTTTCACTTAGCTTGTCCCTCAGTAGAGAGTTTTTGGTGCTAACGGGCGACAGTCGCGTCTACTGTCCTCCTATGGCAGAAAACGGGATAAGTACTAAACATCGAGTGGGAAAATAAAGCCGTTAGCGTTTAGAATTCTGCTTGATTTTCAAAGCTGATTCGAATGGCCCATTACCGTTGAGGCGTAATAGCTACTATGTTTTGTTTTCTAATTTTTTCCGTCCTCTTGCACATAGGCTCCATTTGGACTAGTTGGTCCTAACTTCTAGCCCGATCGCCTTATGCGCACAGCTGCTATGGCCCAAAAAGTAGTCGAAAACATGCTTTACGAGGCTTTCACTGATAAAGAAAATGGGGTGTCTCTATTACCTTGGATGCAAAATTGACTGGAACCATTTCCATATTCGTGGAAATTCACTCGCTGCGAATGACCGCAATTCCTGAACCTAAAAGTGACGCTTTAGCTCTTGCCAAACCTCACAATGACATGAGCAATCTCGCTTTATGAAAAAAAAATTATTGTATCCATAGTTAGAACTCGTCAGTATTTTTTCTATTGTATTGGGCTAGCGGTACTGAAGCTGAATGTAGCGTGGAATCCTCACAGGAAGTTTCAAAATGGAGTTTCGAAAATTGTGTGATGAGTATCCTAAAACAGCTGATCTTGTTGGATTGTGATACATTCGCGATAGCACACAGTGTACGAATGATCTACTGTTCATCAGCCTTTATATGAAATGAATCCAGTGAATATCACGAATTATGAAAGCTGAAATTCCAACCAGGTTCGTGCAAACTGGAAAGTGCCCTTACGTTTAGCGTACGAAAAGTTTGGTTCTCTCGAACTTTAAAAAATTGCGTTCATTTTCGAGCGCTGAGCTCAACTGATACTAATAAAATCTCTCTTATCACCGGCGATGTAACAAAAGTCGTTGCCGAACCGAATCGGGTAGGTACGTAAAACAACGCGACCAAAATTAAACACATCTGGCGCGCGAATGTGTCCCCCAAGCGCCGTGTGGGTACATCCACATTGTAATTGCTCCATGTTCAAAATGGGCGGCCGTGTAGAACAAGATGAAGCTAATTGAAACGGGGTCGGGTCTCCCAGTTCAGACATCTCCCACGTGGAGATCCTGGCAATGGGAACATTATAATAAATTAATATTTCATAGCTGATTCCAACCTGGGCTCTCGATACGCTATATCCCGATACCCTCTCAACTCTCATGTCTTCATTATTTCATACTTTACTTTCAATATTTTACAAATAATGAAGTCCATCTTCGATTTACTACCTGCTCATTTTGTATTTGTGTCATTCTCAAAATTCGTAATTCGCAAATCAATCTCATTGAAACTAAAGTATGCCTTGTGTGGGCATTCACAAGTGGCTATAAGTAGCTAATCAACACTCAGGCCTTTTAGGCATGATTGGTTCATATTTCTGGAGCTTGGTGCGGTTCTACTGCAACGGGTCTTCTCCCCTCCTAGGACATTGTGAGTTGGGCATGTGGTGTGGAGGAGGAAGCATCGGGGAACGACATTCTCCCTGCATTCCGAAAGTATCATTCTACCAGAACATACCCTGCCTATTTGGATAGCCTTCGTTTTTACATGGGTTTCCTGCTTTTTAGACATGTGTGCCTCTAACTGTAGTCCGTATTTTATGGTTTTCAGGCACATACCCCTCCACGAGGAAGTTCATCTTTGAAGTTAAGTTAAGCTTAAGTAGCGATGGGACATCTCATATCATGGGGTATTGATGTCGATATCGATCTTTGAGATCGGCATCGATAAGTCCTCCAATATCCGGTGAAAACATCCGGTCAATGTTTTCGATATCGGTTTCCTCATCAGCTAGCAGTACCCTTATTGCACGCTACTACCGTTCGCTTCTTGCTAGTATTCTGAGGATTGTGTGATAAATCATTTTTAATTAGAAATTTTTGAAAGCTGAAGCCTCATAATTTTTGTCTTCCAATTTTGTCTATCAACCTCGTTTTATCATCTTCAAACTGCTCTAGTTTGAACGGATTGAGATGTCTCCAATCCGATTTCACCATCTTGTTCAGCGTGAAAAAACCTTTGTTAAAGAGGGCCACCTGCTTGGGGGTTTTCGGGTAATTTTCCCCATTTAAAATGCCCCAAATCTCCCCTTAGAGTGAGACGATTGTGACCATCTTGAAACTTAGCCTTTTGAAAGCCTAGATAGATTTTGGTTTATTATTCAATAATAAACCATTGTAATCGCTCTGGAAAAAAAAATTCTAACCCCCCTGAAAATTTCATGGTTTACGTTTCAAAGGGTGTAGAATCCGAATCTGCAATAAAAAATTTTCCGTCCGTCCGCCGTACGCACGATATCTCCGAAACGGCTGGAGCAAAAGATCTGAAATTTTCAGGAAAAATCCATCTTGGTCCGACGATGCCCCAATTCTTGAGCCAGCTCCTCACTCAATTTAAAGTACCCTTTAAGGGCTGTAAAAGTTTTGTAAAATCCCTGAAAACCTCAAAACTAGTCGAATCGGCCTAAATATTTACCTATTTGAAGAACATACCATGAGGAATCGAATGAGCCCTTCCCCACGTCCGTAGGTCAAACCATTCTCGATGTATGGCCCCATTTATGGTGACAACATTTGCGTTTTTTGGTTTATTATTGTTTGTTTGTAACCTAGTGAAGCCGATAGCGTCGAGTTGTAGTGAATGTGGTTACTGGAGTGATACCCGATGTGGATACTTGGAGTTTATAGCCGATACAGGGGTTGAAGCATCATGATATGTATGAAACGCTGATAATATGTAGGTAAATATTATTACTGGGGATTATTATTCAATATTATTACTGGGGTAAATAAGTAGTCTTTCACTCGGGTTTATTATTCAATTGGCTTGCGTTCATGATTTAATCTGAGCTTCGGAGTTGCGTGTTTCAATAAAAAAAATGCTGCAAATTCTTTCACTGGGGTTTATTATTCAATTGGCTTGCGTTCATGATTTGAATTTCTACTAAGCTTTGGAGTGTGCGCGTTTCACAGGATAGAGCGATTATTGAATTTCAGAAGGCACACAAATGTGATCAACTGATCAATCCAAATAGGTATTTTGGTTGAGAACAGATTTACGTGCTCCATGCATATCTCCTGAAATTCAATAATCGCTCTATCCTGTGAAACGCGCACACTCCCAAGCTTTGTAGAAATTCAAATAATGAACGCAAGCTAATTGAATAATAAACCCCAGTGAAAGAATTTGCAGCGTTTTTGTGAAAATTTGAGCTTTTAATCTCAATTCTATCGAGAGTTGTGGTCTGGAATGTGGTTTCGGTGTCTTTTGACAGTGGATTTAGAATGCTTTGAAACGGATTTTGGTGCAAACATTTTTTGAAAATTGTCATTTTAAATATTTTAGATCGAGAACAATAGAGTCTTTTTCTTTGAAAATTCGGTTATACTACAGCAGTTGATAGAATTTTTTATATTTCGTTTTTTTCACGTTAGGAAGCAAGAAAACTAGATGGAATTTTTTCTGTGAGTGAAGAGTAAACCAAACCGATGTTATCGGAGCCAAAACATCGATATTTCGATAATATCGATGTCGATGTCCCATCCCTAAGCTTAAGTTTAATAATAATCATAGTTAATTAATAATTAATAAACATAGATGTGGTTTACGTGGATAGGTAAACAGAAATAATAAACTGTGGGATGTAGCATTTTGCGTTTACGTGACAAAATTCCATTCTTCTTGTTTCCAGTCCATCCCATTGTTCTTTTGTTTATAACTGAAATGATATTTGAAATTGTGATCTTTATGGACTCGTACGACGAATTCAAGTGCCAACAGCGAAGACGGTGAGCCAAAATATATCTTATGTAGTAGAAAGGACAGTTACAGCTAATATTCTCCCGGCTCGTATATTCGGGGGCATCACCCTCCGCTGGGCCAAGACTCTGAAGAGGTGATGTCCTGAGGGGTTAGTCGCCCACCCCTCACACCCACCCCCGTTGGATTTACGACGCTCGTCCCACTGCCCCCAGCGTTCCCCTGTATTTCCCTAAGGTGACCGAACCCGTTCCCTAAAACCCTTTTCCCTCCCGTTTATTTCACCTTTTTTTTTCATTGTCGTGTCAGGTTTCGAATAAAAAAGGAGATTTATACCGGGACAATTGGATACTCTTAGGTACCCACTGCTGGGAGTAATTGACAACCCCCTTTCCCCTCGAAAACCTCTTACATCGTGTTCGGTCATAGCATAATTCTCGGCGAATCTCTATTTCTGACTGGTTGGAATTGAATTACAGCCGCTGCCATAACGGCCTACGGAGAAGGAAATGTTGTGAGTACGTTTAGTACTCACCTCACATCCGCAGAGCCAATGCAGCAAAGAAGACAAGGGAAGCAGAAACGTTTAGTACCTACTTACCTCACATCCGCAGAGCCAGTCTACTTTTTCTTAGTACTAAGGGTTGAACTAGCGAATCGTGGCGAAACTGGCGTTGGGCACCCTGCATCGCGAATGATCACTCTTTGCACACCGACAATTTAGTGAACTCACGTTTTGTAGCACTTACTGTGTTCATCGCGTATTTACAGCTAACACAGTTCAGTCACAAGTGTCGGGGGACAATAAACTGATGATAGGATAAGAGTGTGTTTTGGTCATTAGATGCACGCATTCTACCGCGTTCTGGGTTGTGAGCAGACAACTAGGTGTGCTCCCTAAAACCCCAGGCCCTCTCACATTAGTTCATTGGACCCGGATAGAATCAAACTCTGTGTTTTCCTTCCATTTGGAGCAATGACGCACGACTACACCCTCCTCTCACCCATCCCGACGCTCTGTTCGGCGAGTGGATTTGAAACTCTTCTGCTCTTCCATGAAGATTCACAGCAAAAAGTTGGAAAACAGTATGATAATATTATACTTATAATATTATTAGTATCAGGTATCTTTTTCATTTTGGCCAGGGGGTGCAGGTGCGCCTATGCCACGTATTCTCTAGAGTACTCGAACGTTATTGCTAAAATTCCTTATATTAAACAGCTTAACGCCAAAGAAATTGATGAGGATAAAAAATATGTCCTGATAAAACCAACAAAACCTTAACATATTGGTACTCAAAATCAAGCCCTAACTCTTCTGAACTACGAAAAATACCTAATGTAGTTTCAAAATGTCATCGAGTGCGCCCGTTTAAAATTCAAAAATCGTGGTTTTCTGTTTATTGCACGGATGAAAAATGTAACGCTGCCTCAAGCTGCTGGTTCACTAGGTCGGCAGAGCAGAGAGATGCGATGCACACAGGGACCGAAACGGAAACAGCCCTCTAACAGAATATTTTTGCATCGCTTCAAAACTGGCCATTTTCAATGGTACCTAAATGTTTTTTTCATTTTTAAAAATGATTAGTACATGTAAGATGCAATGAAATAAGAAAATTAAGTGAATTTGAAGGAAAAGTTCAAATTTTCAATGGTTTATGGAAACAATTGTAGCATTAACAAAGACTTGAACATTTCTGTGATACTCTCAACATTCCAAGTTCTAGTATCTTTAGTTTCTAAAAAAATTGAATCATCTTTTAGAATTATTGGGTTTAGAAGGAAATACAACCATGAAATTAGTTTTTCCTACATAGCTTGGATCAGCAAAAAACTAAGCTTTACGAAGCTTTGCTCCATGGGTAGTTTTAGGTTGTTGCATGCATAAAGGTGAACCTGCAGTGAAATTTCCAACTGCTCCTAAGTGCTTATTTAGAAGTTCTAATCATTTCAGTAGAAAAACACATAGTTCATTGGGCTCGTAGAAGTAAACACTCATAGTTTGTTTTGCACATTTGATTCTTTTCATTGACTACCTATAATAGGAATATAATCTGTTTGAACATGAATTCCTTCTTATCTGATTTATTAATGCCTTGCACTATACGTCCTACCGTACTTTCGGAGATCAGTGTTATTCCTACCTGTAAGATGGGGGTCCGTTTCTATAACATACGGTGATTTGTGTGATTACTAAACGAATCGTGGTTCTTCTACCATTTTATCCTTTGATCAAAGATTTTTATCACCGTTATTGACTGATTTGTTCTCAATTCATAACATTTTACACTAAATTTGTGATTTTTAAATTTTAGAAATCAGAGAAGAGAATTTTAGAAAACAGGCGATACTAATGACTTTTTTCATTCTGAATCAAATGAAACTCATTCCCAAGTCAATCTAGTTATTCGTTACCATCGTTTTTTGGTCTGTTCGGCCCTCTGTACAAAGCGACGCCAAAACGCTTTCTTGAAATTTAATGGAAAATGAATTCGGTTCCGTTCACTAGGATCGGAAACGTTTTGCTCCCCACTTCTTCCTAAACTTTTGGAGAGCGGCTAAGTCGGCACGGCGCGAAACCACACCTCATAAACATAGTGGACGGAGGTTGAATGCAAACAATTTTCGACCTTGCCCATTTTCGTCAACGTCCGTTATAATGGGTCCTCGAAATGCAGCGTTTCGCACTGTTTTGATGTTCGTTGTTGATAGATGTCCGTTCAAAGAACCGAATAAGCCCTCGGACTGCTTCAAGTTCATTCTTTCACCCTTGCCATACCTTTCGTTTTAAATTTGCTACAACTTGTATTAAGAGTTAGAACTTCAGTATTTCAATAAGTTATTCCATCGTGGATGGAGCACCCTTATAAAAGTCAAGTGATGACAAGTGGAAGATTCCCACCCTCAAAATACCGTCGAGGATCCCCGATACGCTTCTTGGCGGTTGGTGGGGAGGTTTGGGAAGGCAGAGAGTGAGAGTGAGAGAGAATTAGTGAAAGGATGGGGTAGGAGAGAGATAGAGCGTAAGAGCGGGGGAGGGGAGGTTGCTACAGTGGAAAATGCGGCTTGTAATTTGTTTACGGGCTATCAGCCGCTAGCAGGGCGTGAAATGAAGAGCCGAGAAGTTATGTGACAAATGGGACGAGTCGAAGTGAAGGGCGATGAGGGGGAGTTGGGGCTCCCCGAGGCCCCTCAAGTCTTGTCAGTTTATTATTTCGAGACCCTGTCTTCCGGTCAGATGAGCTGCCGATAGCGAAGATTCTGTTAATCTTTGCATAATTCACACTTCGATTGACGCATCGCCCAAATACCATCGTATGCAATCCAATACGAATCTCGTAACGTGATGCTATGTAATAAGCAGCACGAAGTGTACGAATTTGGACGTGGATAGAAGAATATATCTAAGAAACATCACGGTTGTAGGAAACTAGTTATCTTGGTTCCTCTACTAATTTTACTTTTTCTTTTTTTAGGCAAAGCTCTGGTTAGCGGATCAGTTGGAGTTGGCAAGGAGTACTTAGAAAGTTTCCGTAGTGTAAACCTATGATTCCAGTCTGCAACATCAGGATCAAACTAACATAGAGGATGGAAGTTAAGGTACGGGTGACGGTGTTTCCGTGACAGATAGTCCGCGTACACCAGTCACTCTAACTTTGAATAGGATGGATATTGAGCAGAGGAAATCGATGATTCCAGACCTATGTCTGCAGCATCAGCATTTGTATCTCAGAGGTGAAGAGAGGAGATTGAGCAGGTGTCTCAATGTTTCCAGAATACAACTTCTGCTGACACCAGAGTTCTTACTCGAGGGTGAGGCTAAAAGGTGTATCTACTATACCTACTCGCAAGAGCGAGTTATTTGGGGGTTTTTAGCAGTAATAAGGCAAAGTTTCCAGCTTAAGAGAGCTCACTGACCAAGTGAAGTGTAGGGTCGGTGTCCGGGTATTTGTACCTGGTCGTATCCCTTCTTCCTTCTTTCCTCCCGAGGAAGAAGGGCCCGGCCCTTGCGCCTTGGTCCCTGCGCTACTCCGGTTTATTGGAATAATACTCTCACTGGATCTCCCGGGTAGGTTCCCTTACAACGGTTATTCCTAAAGAAAGAGTATTTCATCCAATTGAAGAATATGTGGAGTAGTTACTGTTGACCGATTAAGAACAAATTTGAACATGATTATCTCATGGTAAACTAGATCACATTGCGTTCCAAGTTGGGATGATTCAAAATCTACAATCTCCGTCCGCTACGCAGTACGAGCCATATAAGGCCTTCGAATAGAAAATCCTTTCTTTCGCACATTGATTCCAATGGAGTCTAGATAGAAGTGAGAAACTAGAGTCTCTCCATTTTGGTCTAGTTCCCCATATCGCCTCACGCGCATAGATGCTGACGGCAAAAAACCGCTGAAAAACGTGCCAGAAAAGTGGTTCAGAATATAAAAGAAAATCCGTTTATTGACAGAAAGAAAAAATGAATCACAGAAAAAAATGACATTAATCTCTTAAGAATTGTTTCTTCTGCCCACCAACATACTAAGTTCTTACGAACTTGTGGCGGATGGTGGAGCTATTCCCAGAGAGGAAAAAAAACGACTAAATATCACCTAAATAGAAGCTACATAAGATATTTAAATGAATTTATTTTATAAATTCTTCAATTTTAATCAAAATCCCCTTCTTAAAGCTCCCCAAATCACCAACATCATCAGGGTTCATTTCACAGGCATATAAGAAGCCCAGTACCTTAAGATAAAAATTATTCTTTGCACACTCAGTATTAAGTTTAGGGAGCTGGATATTCTAAGACATTGCAGTATGCGGCTTCTATGATCTTGGTGAATACCCGTTTTATAGACCAACAGACACGCTTATAACCAAACTACTTGCAGAACAATCAGCACATCAAATTAATTGTGGAGCAGACCAGTTAAATATCTAGCATTCTTCCAGAGTATAATCCAAAGGATAATATTATGCGCAACTTACAAATGACCTATTAAAGATTTACAACCAGTACCCCGCACTAAACTAACATATTTTAATAGTGAATAAACCACACAGTATACAGGTTTTCAAGGTTTTTACTGACCTCGGCCAGTGAGGTGCCATTTCCAAGTTATTTTGTTGTCATTGGCAAGACTTGTTTCTTATTCACCCATCGGTCATGCCTTCCACATTCGACACACACACCCGATTCGATCTTGACATTAAAAGCTTCCAAATCTGCCGTGATCTGACACCGGTTAATCATATGGAAGACAATAATAAAAAAACCGCCAAAACGAAAATGACCGACCAGCAGTCTCGAGTCTTTGATTTGCATTGGACATGATTTTACTTTTCGGCCCGGTCATTCACGACTAGACGATGGGACGTTGAGAATACATGAATATATCAACGGGTTTTTACTCATTTCCGTGGACGGACCTTCACGATCTTGGAGTCATTTCAATATCCACGACGACCGAGCAAAACCGTTTGATTTTTAAACCCGGCGATTAAGGATTCTCCGTTCGTAATCTCGAGAGAGTTTCCGACGTTCAGTGAACTTCCTTCGCACTATTTTAAGATTCTATTCTCAGACCGCGTTCATTGAGTCGTTCTATCTGATGCGGCCTTCAGCCTCTCCCACTTCAAAGGAAAGAAAATATGTCTTTGACACAAATTTATGACAACGGAATTTACTCGTTGCTTCCAGCGCTCTCTACTCAGCGTCAATCTGGATGAAGTAGGAAATATCCTCGTCGGAATGCCTTGATATATGTTTAAGAAGACAATTTTTTGAGGAAGTGCAGACGTCGGGTGCTTAAAATATTATTTTCCAGACAGCTTTTGGGGGACATAATTTAGAATACTTTCTGGGTTTTTCAACGAAATTATGATGGCAATATTATACAACACCGATTTGAAGATCAGAATATCACGTATAAGGTAGGTTTTTGCAGGGTTCTACGCGAGAGTAGTAACATTATTCTTGAACGTCAAATTCAAACATGAAATGAAATTTTATTGTAGCTCATTTTCCATAGATGTACAACACAACGGCATAAATAGAATAATATTACCAGCAGGCAGGAGCCAGTGGTACTAGCAAGTGTCACCACCTGTTCACTAAATCACACCATTTCAACAAGGAAATCACTGAATGTTATAACATTATCATTTACACGAGGGTTCAAATAACAAGGAAATTATCAAACTGCAACATGATGGTAATGAAAGTCAAAATAATATTACTTGGGATAACAGTTGCAGGAAGATAGGAGATATGCATAGAGTACTTACATCGGTTCGGTAGAGTACTTAAAATACCTATTTGGATTGATCAGTTCGTGTGCCTCCTGAAATTCAATAATCGCTCTATCACCTGCGAAACACGCACACTCCAAAGCTAAGTAGAAATTCAAATCATGAATCATTGAATAACAAACCCCAGTGAAAGAATTTGCAGCGTTTTTTTCAAGAGCGATTACAATGGAAAAATATTTTATTTGAAAATTTCAAATTTCTTAAGACGGAGCATGCATATCAGAATGCTTCAACCCGTGTATCGGCTATCTAGTATCCACATTCACTACATCACTAGGTTACTGCGATCAAAACAAAGAAACAAAGAAAAATAAATAAATAAAAAAAACTCTTGTGTTTGTTTTGATTGCAGTAACCTAGTGATGTTGTGAATGTTGATGCAAATGTTGGGACCATAAATCGGGCTATACATCGGGAATGGTTTGTGCTACGGACCTGGGGAAGGGCTCATTCGATTCTTCATGGAAAGTTCTTCAAAAAAAGTCAAAATTTAGGCCGCCTTGCCTTTTTTTGAGGTTTCTAGGGATTCTACAAAACTTTGACAACCCTTAAAGGGCACTTTAAATTAATTGAGAATGCTGGCTAAAGAATTGGGGCTTTGTCGGACCAATATTGATTTTTCCTGAAAATGTCAGATTTTTTGCTCCAGCCGTTTGGGAGAAATGGTGCGTACGGCGGACGGACGGAAAAAATTTTATTGCAGATTTGGATTCTATACCCTTTGAAACGTAAACCATGAAATTTTCAGGGGGGGGGTTAAAATTTTTTTTTTTCAAGAGCGATTACAATGGTTTATTATTGAATAATAATCCAAAAGCAGCCTTACAGTGAAATTCCGGCCTTACTTTAAGGATAGCTTAGACCACCGACAAGCTTTGCAAATAAGACACTCTCCCCAGAACGGAATTCCGAACTGCAAGGGAGTCTGAACCCAACATTCGTACACAATCCTCAACTTCTGGACATTGAGAAAACCCCTTAAATGTAGACAAAATTGTTTAACTTCTGGACCATGAAATTTACAAGCGTCTTCCATAACAGCTTGTTGTCAAACACAATGCCCAAGTACTTGAACGCTGACACTTCCTCTACACGAGTACAGTGGCATGCCTGCCCTCCAGGCATATACAAGCCATTATTTGCTTGAGAGATGGTCATATCCGCTGTATTACCAAATAACATACATTTAGTGTTTAAAGACGGCATATTAGACGTGAACCATCTCGATAGTATATTGAAACAGCTCACAGCTTTATCAAAAACATCTTGCCAGGAGGAACCAGGAATCATAATTGCGGTGTCATCGGCGAATAAGTAAAATTGGCACTATCTAGTGAAATTTGCACAATTTAAAATATTAGTAAGTTGTACATGCATTAGAGAGACCTCTCTATATTCAATATTTATAGGATCACACATATATATGATGTTATGAACACTTATAAATATACGAAAACTTGACCAAATCCTTGATTAAACTTTTAAAAAAAAACCTGACCAACCTTGCAAAACACTCGAGAAACGATTTTGACTCCTAAAGACTTGGACACTTGATATAACCAATATAAAAGCGGTTAGCGATACAGTGTTTTTTGCAGGCAGGACACATACCTCAGTTGTCGTAGTTAAATCTGCCCCGCAAAAAAACGCTGAACCCACACGACTCGCCGGTATTGCCCAATACCCGTTAACGTAGGAAGTAACGTTAGGATAGCGAACTCTAGTGGCTTAATACAACTTCCATCCTTGGGTTAAGAGGGGTTCCAACTCTTTGTTCTTGTACCCGTGAATGTACCCACATCCGCAAGACGTCCCCTACCAGCTGAATTGGGGTTCAAGTTATGGAGGGGCCTGCAATCCAAATAGAAACACTTGGCGCCTCATTCATGGACATTAGGCAACTGGCCTAAGGAAAAAATTTGTTGGTTTGCGCCTAACAAAAGCATGATGGTTTGGGTAGAAGATTATGCTGCGGTTAGGCCAGGAGTAAATGGAGTAAATTAGGTATGTGATGAGTACTTACGCGGGTTTCAATTGTATAAGACAATTGAATCTTGATAAAAACACGATTAATTCGGAAATATACAGGGGAATTCCATGAGAAAGATTGATCTCAAAAAATAAAATTCCACTTTTTCGTATGTTGTAACCTTACGTGGGAAAAAACTATCCACAAATTTCCAAACCGATTCCTTGCATTCTCTCCAAACCACAAGCAGTCAATATTTGCAACATAAGGCGTTCGGGTTATCTTGGCCCCTAGGCTTTTATGCAATGAATGTTGCAAGAATGTTCTGACATCATTCTTTATTAACTGTATAAATTGTACATATATAACTAGTGTAAAAAGAGGTCAATGTAGTGTGATCTCATGATATTCATCAGGAAATTTATTCATGAATTGCAGCACATTCCCTCCAAAACATTTCAAGATGCCAATTAGTCATACCTTCGAAATTCGAGTATGGTGGAGTGATACGAGAGAGGCATTGAGAAGCAACCCGCCCCGACCGCTAAGTTCCTCTCGGCTCCGAGTTTGTCTTTGGTATTTACCTTCCCGGCTAATTGTCGCTTGAAGCTGGCGGATCATTATAGTTTGAAGTTGAAAGCTCGACAGGCACTTCGGAACCCTAATCCATTATACGTTCCCGTGTAAAACGGGCGGCTGGGGGATCGCGGATCTCTCATAAGGACGCGCAACTTCCCATTGCCGGCGGGTCCACTTTCCTTCCAACTTCTGGATTTAATTAAGCCCATCATCTTGACGGTTGATGTCATTGATTACCTCCAGGGATGAATGGAAAGGTGACGCACTTCACGGGAGGCAGTTCGTGAGAAGGAGCAGTTAGAAGTTCTAAGTCTCACTGACTTGTAACTTGTAGAGAATGTTCCTCACATCTTTTCCGCTTATTCATACGTTACGGAATACTTGTTATTGGAAAAACAAATCCACGATTCACACTCCATCAAACAATCGATTAACTTGATTTAAATGGAACTAGGTGGAGAGGGGATTATGCGATAATAAACTGAATAATGGCTCTCCTTAAAAATGGCATCTACTTCTCTGCAGGTGAGCGAAAAACATCTGAGCTCAAAATAAAGGGTTTTTGCCGGCGTCGGGTATAAGTTTTCATCAGGACTCCCTTAAAGTCTTTGATAAACGGGATATTTCAAGATGCGGTGCGAGATAAATGGCGAGTTATAAACCTTCCCGCTTTTATTCCTCATTCACTTCATCAGCTCTAGGAAAATTCTCTCTATTCCCCCGCGCGGAGTAAAAATTGAACCTGTCTGCCGGGTTATCGAATTTTGCGAGTATCAATCTTTGGAAACGAGGTGCTGAGCGCGGATAAGTACTTGTGATGTAACAAACGATATTCGTCGGTTTATCCAACTTGTAGTTGATGGGGTCGTTTAGGACAGTGAGAATACAATAGACGATCTGAGCGGACTGTCTGTAGTAGATAGTTGAAATCACGTATCATTCACTAATGATTGACACATTTATTTAGTCAATGGTAGGCAAGTCTTACAAATATTAATACGAACAACACGAAAATGCAGCTGATCTGGTTGGAGCCTGTCTCGTATGTCTCAGGGAGGCTCCCTAACGAACGAGGTATATAGGTGGTAGAAAATTCCGGTTTCCCTTGTGGAATCTCTTCAGAAGCATGAACTAGTTGATTCATCTACAGAAAACAGAAGTTAGTTTGAATTGTTCACTTTTGTCAAGCATTATCTTCAGATAACTAGTATCTAGCTCGTTTCTAATTGTCTTGTGTGTTGACAGTCATTTCAAAGCCGAAGCAATCGTTATGGCACTCTACGGACTATTCGTAGGGTACTTAACGGATTCTATATATCCACATCCATCCATGCCGCAGGAGTCAATTCAAATGCTCAATTTTCGTTGACCTCCTCACGGATAAAAAAGGACTGTTCAACGTCATGCCATTCATCTCGTACTGACTCAGGATGGCTCTCTATCGCATTCCAGCGTTCTGCACTACCGTAAGGTGAACAGAGGACAGTTTAGCTCATTCAGCTGATGTGGTTGGAGGGCGTCATGTCAATCATTTTGTAATGTCTTAGGAAGGCCCACATTGACATTTTTAGTGATTTTGATTTTTTAATAGTTCAATCCCTCTGGATTAATGAACAAGAAGTCGATTTTACCGACACATCCTAGATTGGTGCAGGATATTTAAGCCAAATTTAGTGAACTTTGGTCCAATATTTTCGGAGAAAACCTCCGAACGGTGGCCAGATGGATTGTTTTTCAATTGCATTTTTGGAATCCAAGTTCCGCTAACTTTTCTTTTCATGGTCAATGAAAAACTTCAGTATTAAAAATATTAAACCAAAAACATTCAATTTTTGCTGAAATAGCACGTTTTTTTATTCCGAACCTCACTTTCTCCTTTGAATTCCAAAGTACAATTTAAAAGTGCCGTACCTTTGGAAGGCTGATGAAATGGCATATTTGAATGGCAGCTTCAAGCTTTTGAAGCCACCTGAGAAAGATCGCGTTTTAGCAGGTGAAATCGCCAAAATTCTTGAAAATAAAACCGAAAATAACAAATTCTCAAGTTTGAGATTGAAAGATCACTACAGTGTACAATTTCTCTGACCTGGTTAAGAAGTCATCTTACGGAAATATTTAAAACTCTTCCCAACGGTATCCTCAGATTTGAGAATTTTCAAAAATTGAGTTATTTATAGCAATTTTTTGGAGATGGTCTGAAATGCGAAATGAAGTCTTAAATAAACGTAAATAATCCAAAACAGGTTGGAAAAAAAAATTCTAGGAAGCGTTATTTGTCAGAAATTAACATGGCGAGGTGGTAAAATTGTATAGCTGCCCCTTCAAAGGGCTGAGGCGATTAAAGCCTGCAACACCCAGAGAATAACCAAGACGATAAAAAGTGCCAAGTGATACCAGGAGACGGCGATTTCAAGAATCGGAAAATGGGAACCAACTAAGTCCGTCTCAAAATTGATCGCTAAATTTTGGTTGTTCAGTCACGGAATATAATGTTCAACTTGACAGCAAAGATTGTTAGTAAGGCAGCTTCTATAGAATTTCCCGAATGCCCCTATGTTATTGGTGTTGAACAGTTTTTAAATATCCATTTACCGATTGTAATTAGCATCGAATCACCGAATCTTTTATTTGTGAAATAGACCTTTATTCTAATACCAACAGGTACCAAGCTGAGTATGAATTGAATTGGGCTAGGTATTGATATTTTAGTAGGCAGTTACACTACTTCAGCTTCCCCAATTCAGCTAAGATGAAACCTGAAAGAAACTCGAAGGGGGCTCGAGAGAAAGGCGTTACAAGTCTGTAGCGGCCGAAGCCTACAAAAATGGCAGCTGGAAGTGAGTTTGATGGTGAAGTTTTCCCACCCCAGAAAGTGAAGAAAAGTGTGCGACGAGCTGAATGTCCGCTCGGGAGGTAAATGGCGATGTGTCATACTCGGCTATTGTAGCTTAAGCAAGGTACTTCCCGCCCGAAACTTTTCCTTCATTCAATACCTTAATGGATTGCAAGTAACTCAGACGATCTTCTAACTCCTCTCTTCTCCCCCTGGTACCCTGTAACTAAGCTTTCCCACTTCCACCTCTCAAACCTCGGCCCTTCAAAGGAGTGAAATATTAAATCTGGCGAGGCTTTTCCTCCTTGGGAAAGGGGAAAAAAAGGGGAGTAAAGTGATTAAAAGAAAATCCCTTTTTGTGTTATTCTTTGAAAAGGAAAACTTGCGGGTTTCCACGATGGAGGGAGAGCCGAGGCGCTTTCATGGGGGGGCCCTTCAAGGTAAATATTGAGGCAAGGAGCACAATGGGGGTAAAGAGGTTTATACTGGAATATTACCTAGAGGCGTATGAATGGAGGATCTCGGCGTAGGGAATAAACGGGGTGGACCGAGAGAAATGAGCCAAAGGTTTTTCGAAGAAGATTCGTGCGGGGCATCAGAAGCGCCGAGAAAACTTTCTCGAGGGGATTCGGATCTTTTCGATGAAGTTGGCGTAGGAGATATCGAACCGCAGACGGCCCTAAGCGGAATTATTGGCTTGGTATGGTGCTTTGTGGACTATTACAGTTATATGGGTGATTCCTAAACTTAGGGCAAATTCGTGTCTACCACCTGTGATATTTCACTCATTAGGCCAACGTTCTTGATTTTTTTTCCTAACTGCAAGTTCCGACGAGCTCTTGAATACCCTTTGGCAACAATATGGCCATTTGGTTTTTAAAGAAAAGTAAATAGGTAATTTACCTACCTATTCACATAGTCGTGGTTGGTCTAAAAGGTAAATCCGCGACTCAACAGTTGATTTTCATGCACCTATAAATTTTCTATGAAGTCATTTTTTTTCCTCATTCAAGTTGAGGATCTTACGCCTTGAAAATAGGTTTTGCAATGCTCTTGTAAAACCATGTCAGCAAATATCATCAACGAAAAGCTGTCTACAATTTTTTGGTTTATTATTCAATAATAAACCATTGTAATCGCTCTGGAAAAAAAATTCTAACCCCCCTGAAAATTTCATGGTTTACGTTTCAAAGGGTGTAGAATCCGAATCTGCAATAAAAATTTTTCCGTCTGTCCGCCGTACGCCATACGCACGATTTCTCCCAAACGGCTGGAGCAAAAGATCTGAAATTTTCAGGAAAAATCCATCTTGGTCCGACGACGCCCCAATTCTTGAGCCAGCTCTCTCTCTCAATTTAAAGTGCCCTTTAAGGGCTGTCAAAGTTTTGTAAAATCCCTAAAAACCTCAAAACAAGTCGAAGCGGCCTAAATTTTTCTCTATTTGAAGAACATACCATGAGGAATTGAATGAGCCATTCCCCACGTCCGTAGGTCAAACCATTCTCGTTGTATGGCCCGATTTATGGTGACAACATTTGCGTTTTTTGGTTTATTATTGTTTGTTTGTAACCTAGTGATGCCGATAGCGTCGAGTTGTAGTGAATGTGGTTACTGGAGTGATAGCCGATGTGGATACTTGTAGTTTATTGAGGTTCAATAAAAAAACGCTGCAAATTCTTTCACTGGGGTTTATTATTCAATTGGCTTGCGTTCATAATTTGAATTTCTACTAAGCTTTGGAGTGTGCGCGTTTCACAGGATAGAGCGATTATCGAATTTCAGGAGGCACACAAATATGATCAACTGATCAATCCAAATAGGTATTTTGGTTGAGAACAGATTTTCTCCATTTACGTTCTCCTGAAATTCAATAATCGCTCTACAAATATGATCAACTGATCACTCCAAAGCTTAGTAGAAATTCAAATTATGAATGCAACGCCAATTGAATAATAAACCCCAGTGAAAGAATTTGCAGCGTTTTTGTCTCACGTTCCCTTTGTGGTTGTCCATTATGGTCTCGGTGCACCCCCACGGTTTCAGGGAAGTATCCGCCACTGCCTTTTGGTTTATTATTTTCAGTAAAAAACTTGTTTATAGCCCCCCCCCCCCTCTCAAACTTTCCCACTTTACGTTTCAAGGTGCGTAGTATTCAATCATATTATAAAACACCTATATAATTAATCCATTTGATGTTAGGATGCCCTATGCTCTTGTTATATGCTCTGTTTAGAGATACATAAACGACATGTAGCTCTGAGGAAAGGCCATTTTTTGTGACAAGGTAAGATATTGATGTGACTTTTGAGTTTTTCTGGAGATAATTGTGATTTTAGTAGGTTACAATTTATTGTAATTTGAGTCCAAAGCTGTAGGAACAGAATGGGCATTACTGAAATGACTTGTTATTGGAGCGTCATTGCCTTAGAACGAAACTAGTTTAGCATGCTGATGTCTCTCCAAGGCGTTCGAGGTCAGCAATGTTTTAGCTACCTACGTGAAACGGAATCCGAAGCCCCCAAACCAATTAGAGAACTGTCGAAATAAACTGTACGTAGAGCATAAATATTAATATCCCAGCTAGGTCGGAAGAACGGGAGCGTCGGATGAAATTCACGACCATAAAACCTTTGAATAATTCCGTTCAAGGGCTCCACCGCGGGGCCAAAGGAAGATATAAATTTCCGTTGGAAGCAGAACCGGGTGTTGAGCAGTTGAACGAATGTCTCCCCTTCGCCTGTCGTTCTATCAATAAATGACGCCTTGAGGCGGTCGCAACATGAACGAGCTGCCCCTTGTTTTTAAGTGGATGCTGATGGTTTTATGGTCATTTTCAACTGTTCTGCCTGCCAGTTGGACCCCCCTCGCTGCGGAGGATTTGAATGCAGAGGGCGATTGTTTCTCGAATGAAAGAGGGAATCTGTAGTTAGGTGCCGTGTGAAACAAAACACGTGTTAGGTACTATGCTCTTTGTGATAGGTACTTACCTACCCACCCATCGTTTACCTACAATAGGTTTTGGCTTTCTCACTGCATGAGAAAAGGGAAACCTAGATGCAGGACCCGTGTTCAAAAAATTCTGGATAGCCTCAGCTGCGTAGTCCTTAAAGTGACAGGACAATTATTATAATGTAATATCAATAATATATTGCAAAACCGTCTTTGTAATGTTTCTATTATTGTCCACATAAAAGTATAAATGCAGGGGGCTGAGCATTTTGTTGGTTGCCCTCCGAAAAATAATTTCGGTTTATCAATCTCAACAATGAATAACCATCAAAAGTAGTTGGTTTACCTTCCAAGATACGCACATTTCAATAATGGAATAAGTACAAAATCCGGCTTCCAAGGCTTTTTTACGAATCTACTAGACCAAAATCTACTACGGCTGCAGCTTTGAAGTTCAACGGGAGGTCTGAGCTAGAACGCGTGGCTGCCTAAGGCAGCTGTAGGACGGTTAATGCTGAACGATTATACTATATTGCTAAATTTCAGTTGGATTTTTACGTGTGTTTCCGAACGTACCTGCAAAGCGTATTCTGGATTTACAGTCCAATTCTGGTTTCCCGGTAATCAGCGTTTTTTTATTTTTATTTTATTTTTAATCGACATGGGAGGAGCCCGTGGTCGCCATTTCAATTCGAAACCTCTTCAACAACCAATTTATTCTCAAATTGATGGTTTTCATGCATTTCCTTAGCAATTCGAACGGAGTTAAGGCAACCGTTCGGGAATGCTGGAATCTTATGGATGCAACAGCAGAAAGTTCACGTACCCTCTTCGCAATACAGCGCAATGGTCTTACCCATTTTGTTAAGGTGGTACCTTAAGGGACAGTGGCCAGTGGGGAGACCCACAAGTTTGCCTTTGTGCCTCAGCGACAATGTAGCAATTGCGCGTTTTTTCTGGATGGTTTGGAACCGCGTTGGTCGTTTCTGCTTTGGAGTATTGTGCCAGTGTTCTGTTCGTGTCTTGTCCTCCCATTTCTGGACCTATTGAGTGATGTAACTCTTGGTAACCCGTAGCTAGGGTTCAGGTCCAATTGGGTTGGACTCTGACCCCTTTCTAGCAAGGCTGTCAGCTTCCTCGTTGCCCTCTATTCCCTCATTACCCGATGCGAAAAGCAACGTTACTTTTTTGGCCTGGACCGCAGATTTCTGGGAACTGAGGCAACCGCAATTCAGCTTTGAAGATACAGAGAGTGCAGAAATGGCCTTTAATACTGCCTGGCTCTCGGAGTATATACATTGATCCGCGTACTAGGGATATCGAATACAGAAATAACAAACTTTTGTGTAATAATTTGCAGCGTTTTGTAACATTCTGCTTCCGAGTCTATCTACGCGTTATTTTTAATTTATTGTAGACTCTAATTATCAAGGGTCGAGGAAGAACGGTCTAATAATTTCAGAGCAATTCCAACATCATTCTATCCGCTATAGAATCAACTCGGCAGACCCAGAAAACGTGTCTATTATCTTTTGAAGGCTTTTATGAATATTAGAACATGTCCCTCGGAATTTCTATCCCGTGAATGGTTGAAACAGGATTAAATTCAACTTCTTTCGAGATTATGGAAAACAGTTCAAAAGGTCTTCACGTTCATGTTACCTGGTGGAGGAACCTATGCGGCTTTCTGACCAAACTAGAACAACAGTAACATCTCCTTAATGAATGTAAGTTCACGTTTGAAGATATTGTCATAGATTCCAAAAAATCCATCGCTCCGCCATACGCCGCACTACGGCCCATGTCTGAAAAATGACAAAAACTCCCTAAAAAGCCCTAGAAACGTCAACATCAAACAACAAACGACAAAATCTGAAATCTGACATAAAAGTTCATTTCTCGTTGGTGCAAACATCTCGCTAGACCGATTACCCTACTCCTTTTAGTGAACACTGGGTGCAGAAATAGTGGTGTTTTTGGTTATATAAGACATGTGAGAGTATCGTTTTCGAAGTTATATTGAACGTAGAAACAATTGCAGTAGCCATCTAAGAAATGGATGTCACTCAGCGTAGAATGATGGTGCAGAATCATGAGCCCCACATGGAGTCTACCATACTGTGTACTTATTTTGTTGGATTCCACTGTTAAGTCAGCAATAATATTCGAAAACTGCTTTTCGTTAGTCATAAAAGACCAATGTTTGGGGAACAAATAAAATATAATCGGGGCCAGAGAGGAATGTTGCCCCGGTGGACTGTACTCAACTTCGCAACAGTCTGAGTTCATTACTGTGAAACGCACGCCTATTGTCGTGGCGTAGGTTTCAAAAGATTGACAAGCCCGGGGGGTAATCAGAGCCGAAAAGGCATTTCTTTTCCGTGTGTCTGCAATAATGAGGTGCATTAGGGATTCGTAAGCCCCACGGATCTGATCCGACGAACAATGCACACTCCCACGACAAACGTTAGTTACCTGAATGGAAACCATTGTGTCGGCGATGGGACAGTGACATCGCCCCTAAATGCCAGCTCATATCGCTTCGTCATTTGGGCTTTCATTTTCGAACGAGTAAGAGAATGTTTACAAAGGCCGCGTTACAAAATAACAGTCAATACAAACAAGCTGGGGTCCCTTTATCCAGTAATACCGCCACGGCAAATCAATGGAGGGAACAGCGGTTGATTTAGATATACAACCGCGGAGTGAAGTTTGTTCCTCTCCGACTCCCTAACCACATCCATCGATATGGAAGATAGGTACGACCATGAAGTAAAAGCATCCCAATCACGCCACGACCAACTATAATCACTCAACCATGAAGATTTACAGTGAGTGACTTTATATGTGACGAACTTCATTAGTAACTTCAAGAAATAATTTTAAAATCTCTACAGGAAGGGTACAAGACTGCTGTCCGCGATGAGCAAGATGGCAGTTGACGAGTCGAGGAAAGGTCGAAACAGTTTGATGGTAGAAGAGAAGCATCGTGTTAAGTTCATCGTGAGTTGCTTAAGCTACAAGGTACAAAGGCAATGCAAATTACGTACCTAAATTATTACTTTTTTGCAGGGGCATCCAACAGACATTCTCCCCACTAAAGAAGACCATGGGTACCTTCTTAGCTCCATGGTAGGAAACAATATCCACTCTAAATCCCTTCTCAGAAATACTCCATACCACGGTTAGTAGAAGAAACTGTTTTCCATACAACCAATCATTTCGATATCCATTTCGAGCATATCCATTTTAAATTTTCTCTTCTTTCTTCATACCTATTAAGTAATGAGTAAATAAATCAAATAATCAACCACTATGCTGTGATGCTATGACAGGCGACGTTCCATTTAGAACTTAATAAGGAAAGCACTATTGAATCCACTAGACCTATTCCCACAAAACAACAAACCAACCCCCTAATACAAATTTTCAGATATTGCCCGGGACATCTGCCATCGTAAAGATTCGTTTAAATACACAAAAAGGCAAATTATTACCCAAAAGTTTATATATCAGATAACTCCTCTCCTACTCTAATCACCCTACTGGTTTCACAGACAGTTAGAAGTCGACCAAAGAAAGTAAATCGCAATTGGTAATCTCAGGTTTTAAGTAAATATAAACCAAAGACTTGCCTCCTTATTGCTCAACTAAAAATGGTACATTTTGTCAAGACTTTTAAGAGGTTTATATCGTTGTGAGGAATATATGCTGGTTGAAGTCAGTTTCTGCACGACGACATCCGTCTAGATGTATGATCCTTGGGTGGTTTGGTTGTATGCTACTTGTGGGCCCCATGTAGTTTCTTGTAAAATCAATCAGTTGCCCCTCACCTATAACAATCTGTTTTTAAGATTTTCAGTTTTAATCGCTTGCTTAAACGTGCCTGCTATTTGAGTATGAATGTGTTGTAAAAATGGTATTACATCGATTACGTCCTCTTTAAATAAGTTTTATACGAAGCGTTCCAACCAAAGAAAAACCCTAGGTGAG
The DNA here is from genome assembly GCA_031894815.1 of Creontiades dilutus. NCBI lineage: Eukaryota > Metazoa > Arthropoda > Insecta > Hemiptera > Miridae > Creontiades > Creontiades dilutus. The sequence goes on from JAVIWC010004007.1 coordinate 3,005,043, forward strand.
CACAAGTGGAAGGGGCAAAGGTCCACGTTACAGAGGTGCGAGGGGTTTACCCTAGATACCTTGCAAAGACTTGCCACCTACGGCATATTTGAAAATAGCTTTTTGACAGTGAAGACCATCAGAAACAGAAGTTCTTATTCAATTGCGGAGCAGAGTCAAGTATAATTCAATCAAATCAATTAAAACTAGATTCATTTGGCCCAACTCTCAATCCCAGAACCTTGAATTTAAGTTTCCAGAAAATTGAACCAAAACAGTGAAAAATAAACTTGCATTTTTTCCATGTGATGATATCAAAGACATTTACTTTCGATAACATACCAGTTGCTAAAGCAAAACTGCTGCTTGGTGGCCAGTTCCTAAAACAATGGCTGTCTATTTACCTCCTACCAAACTTTATGTTATCGATGCAAATAGGCTAAGTATCACACCCAAGTTTATTGTAAAAAGAGCTCCTCTACTTTGATCAAAAACCCTAGTCAGTGTCAGTATCATCATAACGCGACACAAGAAGAACCATTATCATTCTAATACAATGTATTTTTATTGCCTTTAATAAGAACTAATTAAAGAGTATAAAGCGTTGACTAATGACATAACACTGACTGACGTATTTCATTGATTTGTCTTCTTACTGTTCACTAATTGGGATTGCACTTGGGCAAAAGAAATTTTGTTCTCGGTCGACTTCAGAAGCTCTCCATGGAAAATAATAAACCGAAATGGGTAGCTGGTTGTACATACTCATTTACGTCATCGCTCCATAAACAACGTCGAAGAAACAGGTTCCTTTTAGACAGATTGAAATTCAAATAAGGATGGGAGAAAGACCAGAAGGCGCTAGCTCTACACCTCATTAGCGGGAGGCCGAAGCCCCTGATAGCGCTTATCTGGCAGGTTGTAAACAACGGGCTCCTCTAATCTAAACATTAGCGCTCTCCAGCCCAGGCCGGGGCCCATTCCCGATGGACGAAGCTCCCCCGCCCCATTACTTCTATCTGGACTTGAGCGCAACCTTCGGAGACTCGACTCGGAATTGGTTGATTATAAGAGGGTACAACTCAAGGTTTAAACTCAAACAAAACGAAGTTTTGTTTTAAAACTGGTTTAAATTTCTGATCGTGTTTATTGTGAGTACAAGCCTTTATCACTTTGTTTAGGAATCTGCAAAAGGTGTAGAAGTCATGAAAACAAAGAAGAAAAACATCAAGAAGGGTTTATCAACACATGGGATTACAACTATTAAAGTTCCATGTAACACACTGCTAATTTTGGGCATCGCATGCTCCTAACCTAATAAAAAGGATAAGTTAATGTGTTAGTCCGTGATATTAAAAGCTTCTGCCAAGTTCGGTTTGGCACTTAGCTTCCACGAATCGGTAACAGGAATGTATCGATCATAATAGTGTCGTAATTAACCCTTACAGAATCGAAATCTTGAAATAATATGAAGCGTTATACAGGTATGAGATATTATCAGGATTATAGTACTAGTAGGTATTGTTACAAAACACCTAGCTTAGAAAACTACCTGTACACACCATCGTGTTTTTACCTCAAATCAATGTGATCGAAAATCAAATCATTATTGAACGGTCGTGTAATTCACGAGTAACTGTACGATGTAGGTAGTTTTCTACTCCGGTGAGCGTCTACTGAAATCAACAATACAACAAAGTGACAGCAAAACCAGCATTGTATACTACATCTATTAATAACATAAATAAAACAAAATAACCACATAAATACCAACCACCAGCACGGAAGGCCTGCCTGATAAATGGAGAGCTTTCGAACGAACGGAAAACGATTTTTGCCCGTCTAAAACTGAACAACTTCGCGAACTGAAATCGCGATTGTGTTGACTGATTGTTCCGCCACCCGTGGGTACTTTAATGAATTCGAGCCAGGCTACGTCACCTACCCCAGTAGCGTTGTTGTTACAATTGTGTTGCCGGGAAAATATCTAGTAAATCGTCGCGTAATTCGGAGCAGATTTTTCCATCGTCAATTTTTTTGCTCACGATTCTCTCGCGTTTGTTCACTGATCGTTTTGAAGTGGAAGAATTACGGAAATGGTTGAAACTAATAAACCAAAACAAATGTCTTATTATTGGCATCGCGTGAACAAGTTCTCTTGACGATTTTGGTTTATTTTTCAATAATAAACCAATGTAATCGCTCTTGAAAACAAAAATTCTAACCCCCCTGAAAATTTCATGGTTCACGTTTCAAAGGGTGTATATTCCGAATCTGCAATACAAATTTTTCCGTCCCTCTGCCGTACGCCGTACACAAGATTTCTCCCTAACGGTTGGAGCAAAATATCTGAAATTTTCAGGAAAAATCAATATTGGTCCGACAACGCCCCAATTCTTTAGCCAGCACTCTCACTTAATTCAAAGTGCCATTTAAGGGTTGTCAAAGTTTTGTAAAATCCCTAAAAACCTCAAAAAAAGTTGAAGCGGCCTAAATTTGGACTCTTTTTAAAGAACTTTCCATGAGGAATCGAATGAGCCCTTCCCCAGGTTCGTAGCTCAAACCATTCCCGATATACGACCCGATTTATGGTGCCAACATTTGCGTTTTTTTGGTTTATTATTGTTTATGTTTTCATCGCAGTAACCTAGTGATGAAGTGATGTAGTAATGTGGATACTGGAGTGAACTCCTAAAAGGCTTTGTAGCCAATACACGGGTTGAAGCATTCTGATAACAATAAAAAACGCTGCAAATTCTTTCACTGGGGTTTATTATTCAATTGACTTGCGTTCATGATTTGAATTTCTACTAAGCTTTGGAGTGTGCGTGTTTCACAGGTGATAGAGTGGTTATTGAATTTCAGGAGGCACACAAATATGATCAACTGAACAATCCAAATAGGTACTTTGGTTGAGAACAGATTTACGTGCTCTACGCATATCTCCTGAAATTCAATAATCGCTCTATCACCTGTGAAACACGCACACTCCATAGCTTAGTAGAAATTCAAATCATGAATGCAAGCCTATTGAATAATAAACCCCAGTGAAAGAATTTTCAGTGTTTTTCAGTTTATTGGTATTACTATTTCAAGGACTGTACTTACCAACTTTTGTTTGTTGGTATCGCGTAAGCAAGTTTTCTTGACAATTTTTCAGTTTATGTGCCAAAGCAAAGACCTGAAAATGTCAAAAATTTCGTGACACATCCGCGTTACCTTTTTCGGCTAGCTAGTCTAAGGCTAAAGCATTTTCCATGCTAAAAGAACATTTATTGGTTCAATTAATATAACTTTTTGTATTTTAATACGAAACAATCGCATGTTAAGAACGCTCCTTATCTCATATTAATCAACATCTTTTCATAACAGCAGAACACAGAACTTTCGCTAAGGTGGTACTTGAAAGCTCTCATACCACAGACAATGGGACTTTGAGTTTATAATACAGAAGAGGGAATGATATTTGCAAATTAAAAATCTAAGTTGCATTTGTGAGGCTTCTAAAGGCATCCAAAAACCTCTGCCAAGTACGTGTGGCACATAGCTTCCTCGTATCCATAACATGACTGTATAGATCATTGAAAATTATTATTGACTAAAGAACTTCGTTCAATTAGGTGAAGTAAATATTGAATTAGGGTAAATTTATTGCTATGCAGGAGCATAACTTGAGAAAATAAAGGTAGGCATGTTCAACTATTGAACAAACTATAAAATATACCTAATAAGTCCGAACAATCCCTGAAAATTTCATCGGTCAAGAACTCCCGAAGTTATGCTTGTGGCAAGGATCCCATGAAAATTGATCATCGAAATCGGTCAAGAACTCCCTGAGTTTTGCTTGTGGCAAGGATTTCACGTTTGAGCATGCGCAGAGGCTACTATTGATCCTGGGGTCATGAAACTCATAGGGGACCATCTACACATCAAACCGAACAATCTCTGGAAATGTCATCGAAATTGATCAAGAACTCCCGGAGTTATGCGCGTAACAAGGATTTCACGTTTGCGCATGCGCAGAGGCTACTATTGATCCGGGGGTCATGAAACCTATAGGGGACCATCTACACCCCAACCCGCACAATCCCTGAAAATTTCATCAAAATCGGACTATAACTTCGTGTAGTTTTGCCCGTAACAAGGATTTGCTGACAGACAGACAGACACGGAACCAAAATTGTTCTGAAAGGTCTAAAACGCAAAATGCGAGTGGAATTTTTGATTTTGGAGACAAAAAATTTTCACATTCCGAAAGTGAAAACAATGCTTCCGCTACTTTAGTAGACTCGGAAGCAAAAAGTGTCTCATACTAGGTCAGTTTTGCTTGTGTGCAGCTTTTGAATGGATTTTCAATCACCCCCTCCATTCACGAATCACGATAATCGGTCAAGAGTGGCAGGCTTGGGTAGAGTCGACAAGATTGGTCTTATACATGCATACTCACACACAATTTGGGATCTCTGCATTGACGGAGCCCCGGTTCAGAGGGACGTACTACAAAGAGAGAATCTATTAACCGTGGAAACCAGCTCGGGACATAATATTACGTATATTCGGTTGCTCTCCCTTCAGCGGGAAGCGATACGATACGAAGGCCTTGTTATGACTAGTGTGGGCGGTGACTGGGAATTATGAGCGATTAGCCCGACCCTGGCGCAGCTGTTCCTAATAAAGACGCTGTCTCTCCAACGAGAAATCCCCGTTGACGGAGTTCCATTCCGGAGCATCAAAACGCAATTACGATCCTGGACGAGGATCAGCTCGTCCGATGCCGGTTTTTTTTTTCAACCACTTTCTCTAGGAACCTCCGTTGAATTAATAGAGATTTTTCATCACCTCGTCATTCAAGAGAGCGAATGTCTGTGACAGCCTGGTATCTACGAGAGGTGAGGACTAAGACAAACTATCCCAGAGCTTACTGTACTGATCTCGCACTAACTAACTTTATTATAGAATTCCAAGCAAATGAAACCTTGTCCAAATCAAATGAAAGCCATTGAGAGAATGAGTGAAATGAGGAACCTTGATAGACAGGTACCCCACAAACCCCCACGAACACAATAAGTTATAAAAGCGATGTTTAACTATTTTTTATTGCAAGAAAGAGTGGAATAAAGACTATTGACGTCATAATCGACTATGAATAGTCTGACGATTACCATAAAAAACGTTCAAAGTCACAGTTTTCTTAGCTCGAATTGGAATTGCTGTCAACACTCAAGACAGTTAAAAACGCGCTAATAGGATATTAGTTTTCTGAAGATAATGATCAAGAATCGGCCCTGGAAGCCAAAAAGTTTCACAATAAATACCCTGTGACAACACCTTGTACTAGTGTCTGAAGTTCATGTTCGAGCGTCAAATATTCGAACTTTAATTATTCTCGAACTCTCACCTGTCTTATGTAGGTGTTTGAAACTCGTTCAAACTGAACAAAAAATAGTATTTCATGCTTCTGAAAAAGATTTTGCCAAACTAATCTGATGTTATATTTTCTCCTAACTGTGTGTGTGTGCGTGTGTGATTTTAGTCTTTCCATATTGCTGCTCCGTCCTCTAGTCCTGTAGGGCCCCTTGGCCTCATGGAGACTGCCTAATTCAAACTTTAATTATTCTCTATCTCCTCTTATGTAAGCTATTTGAGAAATTGTGCAGCGTGTGTGCAACGTGATCAAATTTGCGATCTTTAAGATTTAGAATTTTTCAAAATTTCTTTTTATTCTCTCAATTACGATTTTAGCGGTAGGAGGAGGAGGAGATGTCTCGTTGGAGACCCTGTATTTTGCTTCAGCGTTTATCAATGTTAAGTAGAAATTGGAGATGCAATTTTTTTCTCCCAAGATGCAATTCTGAATTCGGATTTTTTCGTCAAAAAATTGAAAACTCCGATTCATGCGTCCCTATTAGTCGGAAATTCCTTGTTTCTGTTGTCTGTATGAAAAGTGTTCCACGATCTTAGGTGATGATGAAGTAACTGACATTGCTAGTAAACTATAAGAACTGATGGACTGGTTAGTTTTATTGAGAACTACCATTTAATCGTCACGTACGCATATCTGACCAGAGGAAAATATGTGAATAACCTGTAGTTTGAAATGTCAAGAATGCAAATCCTTAAGAACCTCCTACACAGTTGTGTGATCAAAGATGGATGGCGGTCCTTTATCACTTTCTTATCAAACATAAAGTTCCGAATATAGCATTTCAAGTCAAATTCAACCTTTTCACCTATCATTAGGGAAATGAGTAGAAATACGCACAAGCCCTAAATGTAGTACCAAACGCATGTCAGTGATTAGGGACTGCGCTGAAAACAATACCCCAAATGCAGTAGGTAGGTACCTATAATTAAATAAAATCATGTTTTATTAACAATAATAATAATCATTTAACCTATTGATTCAAATTTTTAAAAGACACTTCGCCCAATTGTTCCTAAAGTCCTTCATTTGTCCTTCCATTAATATGGGAATCCCAAGAGGTTGATCCTATGCACTAGTAGGCTCAAGAATGTGAAGCTCACATGTTCAGATCGGAAGAACATGTCCATAATATTGTATGAGGAAGGATTAACTAAACCCCAATCACAGACAAATATTTGGTACTATATTTAGAGCTAGTGAGTACTGTTTGTTATCCTTCCCGATAAGAGGCATGGCAAAGGCCGCGTGGTTTGTTAGTAGTTTCATACATTATCAAACAGTAGGCACCACCTTAGTGTTGAATTTTCTTCAACTTACGATTCGCAGTCATAATGCAAGGCAGACCAACGTTCAATCCCCGTTAACCAAAACAACTTCAATAAACTAAATATTAATCTAGTTGTGAAGTACTATGATTAATTAATCTAAGCCTCTTAACTGGGTGGTTTCACTCTGGAGATTCCTTGGTGAGTCTCAAAGGATAGAGACGAGCGTAAAGACGACCACCGTCACGCTGCTACGGTTGCTCGGATTCTCTTCCCAGTAAGACATCCTTTCGATTGGTCGAAAGTTCAATCATAAACCGTTCCTCAAGGAAACTTTGCCGCGGCAAGTACAACTTCAGTCGAGGTAAGAGGCTCCTTAAACTAACGGTTGGTGGACTTCAGGAACTAGTTCCGAACTTTAATAGAAAGCTGTTTGCGGTTCATATCTGCCGGCAACCTTAAGCATATCTTCTCTCGGATATTCCTCAGATTCAGTTAGGGAAATCAAATGCAAAGTTTTCATGGCTGAAGTCGTTCAAGCGCATCATTTGAACGGTTTATCGTTTCGTTTTGTTTTCCAACCAATAACACCTATTTGCAGTGATCGCATCTCCAAATTACTTGAAACAAGGAGGGTTTTAGAGGGTAACTCTCGATGTAAAAGTTGGAAGAGAAAAACAAAAGTTTATTCCTTGGATAAGTTCCCCCGGAAGGCAGTCGAAATCGAATCTCTGTACATTGAGCCTTAAGTAACCAATTGAACCTGTAGCTAGCGGAAGTATTGTTTTCACTTGAGCGAGATGGATTGCAGCATGGAAAATGCTTTGGAGTACATTTTACCTTGAAGTAAGAATACCACGTGAGGGTGGAACGCGTTGCTGTCAGGAAATTTTACAATACAATGTGGTACTTACAATTAACGTACCATACGCGTTGCTACAAAACTCACAAATCGTCCTCTAATCGTCGGAAAACCATAAATTTACCCATAAACTGTAAGGCCAAAATTGCTGTAGATATGGAAGAATTGAAGGTAGCCCCTGAGTTAGAAGAACTGTAAACAACATTAGCGGTTAGAACAACAATCGATTTGGCGGAGTTTTATTTTTGTAGTAGTTGTCATCGTTTTGGTTTATTATTTTCGTTTGTATGAAGAATCGAACGAGCCCACCCGGACTACTTCACGTTCATCCGTTCGCTCCTCATAAGGGCTAATAGTATTAGCCTAATACTGACAAAAAATCAGGCCAACAACTCGACTGTGGATGTGAACGTGCTCGGAGTCCGAGCCTCGGACATAGTAAAAATCGCCTAGTATCATATGAGGATCGCATCAGCTGTTATATTTGGTGTGTGCTGGTATAATTCTGTTCAGGAGTTCCTTTTGAAATTGAGTTTTTCAAGCCTTACGTAATATGACAGTGATAAAAGTGAATCGTAGGCAGCTGTTTCATTTTGCCTTGCTGAATTGCAGTTGTTCTTCTCTTCGATTTCTACGTCCCGACGTATTCATATTCACTATATTGCATCATTATAATATTGACATTCCATGTTTTCACATTCAGCTGAAATTTGAATGGTTGCCTATGTGGGGCGTTGGAAATCATTTGGGTGACGCCAAAGGCTACTTTACGGTCTAATAAACCTACACAATATTATCAATGTATCGGATACGGGAGACCATTGGTCTGGCATGCAGAGCTTCGTGAGCTATATTTGTGACTTCAGCTTCTATTTCGTTCTTCTGTTCCTAGAGTTATATTTAAGGCGAAGTCGTCCTCCTGCCTGCGGACATCTAGAAGTCAATTTAAATGTAAGGAGATCAGTGATCAGCCAAACGCCCTTCCGGCTAATTTCGTTCCAAGTCGATGTAAGATGCTGAAATATAAATTGGGCTCATTTTACCACTTCTAGATTGAACCAGACAAGATATGGAGACTCAAGGCGGAGAGTTTAGATCATGTACAATTGACTAAGTCTATCACACCCAGATCAGAGATTTACGTAGGAGGGTTATTGTAATGCAGAAATCATCAACCCCTGTGTAATAGTTTGCTGCGTTTTACAAAACGGAATCCAAGAAACCTGTGACGTAATTATTTCAACTATAATCAGCTTTCGTTGTGGAAATTCTGCAAAAACGTATGTCCCGATTTACATACCAGTGTACTCTAGCCGCTAGAACTTGTTCCATGTTTGAATTTCAGTCGCAAAGCGCACCCGAGAGTCCAGGAGGGCTGTTCTTCAATTATTTCTTTCATCAAATCAAAATTTCGAATCGCATTTTTTGTTTCTACCGTTCGTAAAAACTTTGTTTTCCTTTCTGTCTGTGTTTTATTGTTCTCGTTGTTGTTGCGTGTATGTAGGTCAGCAGATCCTTCTCACAACCTTTACGCATCCATGCAAAATTTCCAGTTGAAATTTGATTTTGATGAAACGTCCAGAAAATCAATGATTGTTTTGCGAATGCGTAACGCTGAAATCCATTAAGCATCATTTTCTCATGTCCTTATGGTCCGATCTCGCTCAATTTCGGAGGGTAGTCTGATCTGAAAAGTGATCCTCATAACTTGGTAGTAATGTTGCCCTTCCAAGCATATGAAGTTTTGCAAGTTTACTATTGATAGGTTCCACCCAGAAAAATCCACCAAGAAAATCATAAAATTCGTTGAACTCCGGAGATCATATCGTTATACCACACTTTTTCGCAAGGTGTATCTACATTTCTGCCTTCGCATCGTGCCTCCAAACACGATCAGTATTTTGCATTCTTTCACAACGCGGGAGCTGCCGACTTGAGCAAGTCACGATCCCCCTGCCGGCGGAGCACAATGCTTCCTTCAACAGACTGCAACTCAGGTGCCGTATGAATGGCCGGTTGCAACACGGGCGATGTGTATACAAGATCAGGCCCTCATACGGAGCTAGGGCTTGAGGCGAGCTTCACAACTCCGCCAAAAAAGGCGAAACGTGGTGGCGCCACATAATACGATCTACTGTCCGCATACCAACCGAAGTTGACCAGAAGGCGATGGGGAGATAGCTGCACCTTCTCAGAAACCCATTGAAATAGCGACTGTTCAAATACCTCCTGGTTACTCGTTACAAGGTTTTACATGAAATCAAATCAAAACCAAATGTTTGGACCAATAAAATAAATCTATTGAGAAGCAATTTTACACTATTGTCCAATCGAGCTGAAAACCTTGCGGGAACCTGTCGGCTCCTGAGGAGTATTAATAGTGCAAATGAATCGAAATGTTGGTCAAAAGTTCAAAATTATTTACACCATTTTGGTTTATTATTCAATAATAAACCATTGTAATCGCTCTGGAAAAAAAATTCTAACCCCCCCTGCAAATTTCATCAAGTTTCAAAGGGTGTAGAATCCGAATCTGCAATAAAAAATTTTCCGTCCGTCCGCCGTACGCCGTACGCACGATATCTCCGAAACGGCTGAGCAAAAAATCTGAAATTTTCAGGAAAAATCCATCTTGGTCCGACGACGCTCTCTGAATTATTTTCCCGATCTGGGAGGCCAAAAATCGAAAAAAAAATCTTGGAGTTTTATGTTTTGAGACGCGTAGAATTCAAATTTGGCCTCCCAAAGCACGTGCGCATTGCAAAAACAGCGTTTTTCGGTCCAAAATCCAAATTTGGGTGGTCCAAAAACTCGAAAACACCGTTTTTGGTCTTTATGGGCATGTGGGGTATCATTTTTCATGTTTTTTTGGGTGCTGAATCGATTTGAACACGTCTCAAGCCTATTTTCTGGCCTCCAGGATTCCAAAATCCAAATTCAGGTTGTCCAGAAACTCTCATCATTTTTGGTCAAAAGACTTTTGGGTTGTTGTTAATCATGTTTTTTTTTTTTTTTTTTATTCTGAATAGATATAAACCTAATCATCCGGCACCCTGTGTTCCAAAATCCAAATTTGGGAGTCCCAAAAACTCAAAAATTTCCTTTTTGTTCAAATGAGCATGTGGGGTGTCGTCCATTTTCTAATTAACTTAATTAACTAAATTACTTTAATACTCGAGGTTGCAGGACAATACCTGATCCCAGTAGTTCCGGGTTGGTAATCCGATTGGAAATGTGTAGTACAACAAAAAATTAAAGTTACTGAATTGTATAAACGTCTTTATAAGAAATCACAATAACATAGTAGTCTCACATTGCCTCAACAGTCACTTTTTTATGAATTACAATAGTCTTACATAATCACAATAGGTAGTTTCATAAAGATATTTGCAAACCAGTCTCAATATTATCATATAAGGCGGAATCACAATAGGTAGTAAATCACAATAGTTTCGAATATTATGTTCTGAATAAATTCTCGTGTGAAAGCATCCTGAAAAAAACGAGTTTACATTACATTTTCGACGATTTCTACCGGAGACGCAACGATACGCAAAATTTTTTTGTTGTTTTGTCTTCATAGGTCTCCAAAAGTCTAGGAATATTTGATTTTCGAAGGCATCTCTTGGAATCCAAAAGTTATTCTTGGAAGGGCTATTTTTAACTAAAAAAAGAATATTGATTACAAGCTAAAAATCCATTTTAAAAAAATAACAACGTATTTTTTCACTTACCTGAGAGGTATGGAGGTGACGAAAAATATGGTCGATATTGCGATCCACATCCACCTTGAAGACGACTGCTTTTCACGCCTTTGCGAACTTACCGGGGTCAATAAAACACTCATGTTTGAGCTGGTCTTCAAAGTTTCGAGGTTTAAAATTTGTTCCGCATCGTTTTCAACACCGTTGGACCTTATACTCCACACATATTATACTGGATAACCCTAAATACGAACTTCATATTTCTCATTTTTGACCTCCCAGATTGGCAAAATAATACATAGTGCGACGCCCTAATTCTTGAGCCAGCTCCCTCACTCAATTTAAAGTGCCCTTTAAGGGCTGTAGAAGTTTTGTAAAATCCCTGAAAACCTCAAAACTAGTCGAATCAGCCTAAATATTTTCCTAGTTGAAGAACATACCATTAGGAATCGAATGAGCCCTTCCCCACGTCCGTAGGTCAAACCATTCCCGATGTATGGCCCGATTTATGGTGCCAACATTTGCGTTTTTTCGTTTATTATTGTTAGTTTGTAATCTAGTGATGTCCGGCCGATAGCGTCGAGTTGTAGTGAATGTTGATACTGGAGTGATAGCCGATGTGAATACTTGTAGTGTAGTTAGTAGCCGTGCATTCTGATAATATATAGGTAAATATTATTCAATATTATTACTGGGGTTTATTATTCAATATTATTAATGGGGTAAATAAGTATTCTTTCACTGGGGTTTATTATTCAATTGGCTTGCGTTCGTGATTTGAATCTGTACTAAGCTTCGGAGTGTGCGTGTTTTACAGGTGATAGAGCGATTATTGAATTTCAGGCGATATGCATAGACCACGTAAATCAGTTCTCATCCAAAACACCTATTTGGATTGATCAGTTGATGATATTTGTGTGCCCCCTCTACATCTGTCTACATTTGGCTACATCGTTTAAATTTGGATTTGGGGAAGTTTTAACGCAATACGAGTGCCAAAGGACTTGATAAAATATAGATGTTTTTATTGTGGGGGGGTATTGAGGTTCAATAAAAAAAACGCTGCAAATTCTTTCACTGGGATGTATTATTCAATTGGCTTGCGTTCATGATTTGAATTTCTACTAAACTTTGGAGTCTGCGTGTTTCACAGGATAGGGCGATTATTGAATTTCAGGAGGCACACAAATATGATCAACTGATCAATCCAAATAGGTATTTTGGTCGAGAACAGATTCACGTGCTCCATGTATATCTCCTGAAATTCAATAATCGCCCTATCCTGTGAAACACGCACACTCCAAAGCTTAGTAGAAATTCAAATCATGAACGCAAGCCGATTGAATAATAAACCCCAGTGAAAGAATTTGCAGCGTTTTGAGGCAGTTGCGCGTGAAACGGCGGACGGGCGTTGAATTTTTGCTTCCGAGTCGGCGAAGCAGCGGAAGCCCCGTGTTCACTTTCGGGGGCCAAATAAATTTTGTAGCCCGAATTCAAAATTTCCACTTGAATTTTACGTTTCATGGCCTATTGAACAAATGTGGTTCCGTGTCTGTCGGTCGGTCTGTCTCTCTGCATTTCCTTATTACAGCCATAACTTCCACAATTTTGAATGCATTTAGCTCATATTTTAAGGGACTATGCGGATAAGGCCTCTCGAAGTCATATACGAATTTCATCTCAATATAATCAGCGGTACGCTCTGCGCGTGCGCAAACGTGACGACGGAAGGAGAAAAAATGCTGGGAACGTAGATATTTTATGTGATTTGTTCTTAGGCGTCTTTTTGAAACATATGAGATGGCACAGAATGAGGTTACCTCTGTGATTTAATCTGCAAAGCTCATACCCGTTACGTAAATAACGAATGATCCTCGCAGTTATTTTCGTCGGGGAAAATCCCTCCATAAATACGATTATTCCGAGGAAATATGAAAGACGAAGTCCCCCTTCCGACCGGTAAAGTGAAAAGATAGAAAAAAGAAGCTCTTATGAGAACGAGGTGATATACAACCGGGATAGGGGTGTCGGAGATACGGTAGGCACCTTGAAAACTGTGCGACGCCGGAAATAAGTATGTGGAGAGGGGGAGGAGGACATAAAATAATCAACCAGTTATAAATAAGATGTTAATACGGTGGTGAAGTTGAGTTTCGTCTCATCGATTCGAAGGCCGTGGGAGAGGCGGCATCTTCCCCGCGTTGGGTTCATATCGGGCGGGGGAGGTTTAACAAGAAGATTTATGGCTTATTGAATAGGTTAAGATAAGAGGATGGGATGAGGAGCAATATTCAGGCGACCTCGAGCGCCGAAGAGAGGCCTTGGTGGGAAATGAGAAGATGTGAAAAAAAAAAACTGCGAATTATTATCCATCGGCTTAGCATGTCGCTGTTAACTTGTACTGAAACTTTTCACGAATTGAACGAGCTCAATAGCATAAGGGTGATTCTCATTAACGGGACAATCGAGGTTTTGATTCTGACTAAAAAATTTTGTTCTCCTAAATTTATCATTTTAGCGTAGAATACGCTTTGGCCATGGACTAACTAGCCGAAAAGTGTCACGCGGGAGTGGAACGAAAAAGGGTATGGTATCCAAGAACGAAAACGGTGACGCGAGATCAATAAACATAAGAGTATTTACATCCATGTGTAGTAGTTGCGACAAACCCGTACGAAAAAGGGTATGGTATCCAGGAACGAAAACGGTGACACGAGACCAATAAACATAAGAATATTTACATCCATGTGTAGTAGTTGCGACAAACCCGTTTGAATTGAGTCATTTTATTTATGTAAATCGGAGTTTCAGTCGTTCGCGAATCGTCCTTCGGTTCGACAATGAACGTTCGATGATCATCGTTGAACGTTCAGCGTTCAATCGAGGCTAAAGCGTATTCTACGTTCCTATACTTGTGGCAGTAGTCTCTAAATAAAAGCAAAAGGGGGTCCAGGGGGCTTGCCCCCTGGCGAGGCGCGGAGCACCGAGTTTTTTTACTATTTATTTTAATAGGCAAAAAACAATTTTGTGAAAAATTCCAGTGCTCTAGTAGTCGATACCTGTGAAGATTTTTTTCAGTAGTCGACGTGGGTCGTGCACTATTAGTCGACCTGTGTTCAGAAGTCGACACCACGTTTTACATCTTTTCTTACAAACATTTCTTCCTATTTCCTACTCTTGTTTTTCTTCCACATCTATTATACTGCTCTGTTTCAAGTTTTGAACTACAATCATTCTTCTAACACCAGATGATTTAGATTTTGATAGGAGTAAAATTAATTCCTGAAAATTATCCATTCCAAAAAGCCATCACTGTCTTGCTTCAATCAGTTTCTTCTTCTTCCGAGATTTCCAGTTTTGAGTGAATGATTTGGTGGTTGTACAGTCAGGCAGCAGAAACTTCCTTTCCACTCTTCCTTCAAATCGTGAAATTCTGTAGCCGATGTATGAGTTACTCAGTCCTGTTTTCCGTACATTTATCAGCGTTTTTTGGTACTAAGTTTAAACTCTTTCCTCTGGTCAGTTGCGTCCAATCCTTCCAACGTCTTTGCTATAGTACTTCGGATGGCCCGAAAATTGCGAGATATCCACGGTTCTATTGAATTAATGATCATCTTCTACGTGCAAATTTCCTGCTATTGATATTTTCGGATCAATAACTTTTTCAGAACAGATCGGCTACGATAGTTTTTTATGTCGCAGCTAACAAGCTTGATTCCTCTCCTGGATTTATGTGCATTTCTACACTCCGGTGCCTCATCGTCATCAACTCTCTGTCGTCCGTTTTGTTCCTTCTATTTTAGAATCCATTTTTATGTCCATTAACAGGGGTACCCACAGGGTGGGGGGGGGGGGCTATGACGCAGACTGTGTCATTGAAATTCAAAGGGTGGGTGGGGGGGGGGGGGTTAAGTTGATTGAAACAGTGTTTAACGTGACGACGTTCAAAAATATATTACATCACTAGAAAGAACGTAAATAATAATGAACCTTGTAAATAATTTAATTATGGTTTGCTTTTCTATCTGAAAATGTCTATCTATATCTATATAAATATCCTTTTAGTTTTAGATAAAATAAGGAGTGGTTTCGAGTATTTTTTATATATTTGTTTTGGGGAGGGGGTACCATTTACATGGGGGGCTGGTTCTAAGTTTAGGGGGGGGGGGGACCCCAGCATTAAGTCTGCTTCTATGCCCAGTAAGTCCAAGTCTATTATTGTACTCATCGTATCCAACTAGTTTGCATCATATCAACACCATCATGTTTCTTATAACTGGAGTTAGTTCTGCCTTTCAATTCAAGAAACAGTTATAAAAAAACCTTCAATTTTTATTTGTATTCCTTTGTTTTTAGTTGATTTTCCTTCTTCTATCTCGTATCTTGCATTCCTTACTGAATTATTCACTTGTTCTCGGACCGCTTTCAATTCCATGGTGGAACCGCGCACTGACACCACTTTTTGACGAACTTCTTAGTGATATTTCTTCCTATTAAATACGAATTTTGTTAAGCTTATTACTTCTTCAAATCTAATGAACTGCTCTCTTTCAAGTTTTGAACTACAATCTTTTTGTAAGATGAAATTTATATTAGAAAACCATTCTCCAAGTGTTATATGATTTATTATTTTGATAGTAGTAAAATATGTTATACGTAATTTTGACGTCGAAATAAATTCCAAATATGAAAATTAACTAATATTGGGTTCGCATCCGCTAGAAGTACTGTCATTGGTAAGTCTATAGTGGTGCAGTCATCGGATGTGCAGAAAGCTACTTTAGCGGACGGAAGTTCGGACCTTAATGACGGATAAGGTCTAGTAATTTCAAGAGAATGACGTATAAAACAGATTTAGGTGATAGGTTTGTGCTGTGAGCTAGAAAAACCTCTTGACCTATTTCGGTTCAACGGTAATCACGTCTCCCCTCAGTCATTCACTGCAGCTAAACGCCCCGGTGGCTGGGGAGGGGTCAATGCTGAAAGCTTGGCGTAGGTCCATCCACCTAACCGGAGGTTGAATCCGGCAGTTAGGCGAGGAACAATGGGTTTGCTAACTCGCATGTGGAAGCGTTTCCGAGTGGTTGGAAGTCTGAGGCGGTTTCCCTTGTGTGGGCTACGCGTGCCAGGTCTCATTGTCCCGACTACGAGGTGAGAGGTCACAACAGCCAAAAGAGGTTTTGTACCGGGTGATTGAGACTCATTCACTGGTTTGGTGGAACGGTCCCTTAATCCCAACCGATGGAACTGAATGATTTACCTTGAAATTAAAAATTCTCTAAATTGATTCGCTTTGTCTGTAGGAATTGTATATCTAACTAGGTACTGACAAGAATTCAGGGGAAGCTGGTGATAGGAACTTAGGCGCATGTGTATCCCAACCAAGAAACCAACAAATTAAATAAATAAAAATAATAATAAAACACTCCTATGAAGCTAGTGAAACAAGACTAGACAACCTACTTGAAGCAAACCGTGAAATATAGTTTTTGATCATATTGTTTGTTATCAGTGCATTCCTTACCACACAGGTTGTTTTCGGTCCGGTTATCTGCTTGTGTTTTCGAAGATATGTATTTTTTAAAATATTATTTATTGTCAAACTGTAAAGAACATAATGCATCTAGTAACTTTAATTTAATTCACTTTGTTCACTTTTGGTGGTTCATAGATCACTATCTACCTCCACAAAAGAGTTCACTACTACTAGTGATTCGTAACTAGGTCCAAGGGTTTGGTCCTCTTCAATCATCGCACCTCATCGCTGTTGTCCAAGAGTGAAATGGCTTTGACATTGGTGTGATTGTGGAGCCTATTTTCATGATCCACAGCTCTTTGTCTTATAACCTCATCGACCAACCCTGTCAACCCTCGTCAACCTTGAGATCGCGATGAAGATAATTTTTTCGAATATATACGGGGCATTTACTATTTGAACTGTTTGGATGATTTCGACGTAGCTCTTTTTGGTGCACCCCATAAGGGACAGAAGTAGGCCATATTGGGCCTGACTAGGAGCTGTAATTTCTTCCCGGAAGCCGATACATTTTCTTGAATTTCAAGTTTATTTTTGCCTTCTTCTTCTCCACGTGCACTGTTTCCATTTGAGTTTAGCATGTAGTGTCATAGCCAGGTATTTGGTTGTATTACAGTACGGTACTATTTGAGAGTTAATTTCCTTTGGGGTAAGGCTCACAGGTAAAGTCTATATGTGTAGACTTGGATTCATTCAGCTTTATTCGCCACCTTTTAGTCCATTGAAGAATTGTGTTCACTGAGTTTTGCAGCTTCGAAGTGGCTTCCTCTATGGTATTCCTGTTGATAAGATTGCTGTTTTTGGTTTTGAAAGGTCCGTTGTGAACAGCAGGAACAGGACTGGCTCAAGTACGCTGCCCTTCGATACCCCTTCTACTATTTTCCTTTGCTCGGAAGTTGTCTAGGAGTGTTAACTCCCGTTCGCATCAAGCGAGCATTAGATATTTGCGAACACTGTCACAAACGTTCTCGAACGTCCAAGTCCCTTTAGTCACTTGTAGATAAACTGTCTTTTGTTCTTTGCGGTAAACTGACAAATCTTCGATAATTCGGAGGTTCGTGTTCCGCGAAATAACCTTCTAGGCTCTTCGGGGAGTGCATTACCGCGAGGGCGCCTGACCGTAACGCATCTTTTGACCATATCGTTTCGTTTAGTGCATTCCTTATCAATCACTGTAAACACTGTTCAGCTTGTATTATCGAAGTTAATTGTGAGTGTTAAGGCCCGTTTACCACAGCGAACACTGCTCTCAAACAATCATAAGCAAGATGCTCTGGTATTATGAACTGTCAAGTGGGCCGAACAGAGTTTGCGAACCCTGTTCACAAACGTTCTCGAACGTCCAAGCCCGTCTCGCCAGTTGTAGGTAAACTTATTGGATCTGATGCTCTTTGCAATAAACTGACAAATCGTCAAAGGAATTCGTGCATCCAGGCAAATTGCATATCGGCATTACAACGAATGGCAAGTGGAACCAACTGCGTTATTCAGAAGTTGGTGAGCTTGTTACGTTTTGACATCTTCATTATTTAGAGTTCATTATGTTTTTTTATTTCATTCAAATTTAAATGAAGTGGGACAAAAAGACAGACGAGGTAAAATGTTGGCTAAGGGAAGCATCTTCAAATAAAAATGTGGAGCCAAAACATGATGTTCGTACTTTAAAAATGGGAATTTTCTGAAAAACAAGTTTTTTTCCCTCATTTTCAATTACTTCTGGGAATTATGCTTGTAATATGCAGTTTCCAAAAAATCCTAAGTTTGCAAGGGTATACAAATATAAAATTTCAATTTTTTACCGGAGTTGGGTAGAAATGATCCAGAACGTGGAATCCCAACGATCTACACGTTGGAAAGCACATGTGAAAATATGAAGAATTCCAAGCTCTATTCATCACCTACACAATTTCTGTCGGCCCACGATGAGATCGTAAACTTGCCTACGTGGTAATCTGGTTACGAATTCGGGCCCCGATCGTTCTTCCCGGTGTATTCACTGGCGACGTAAAAATGTGTGTTTTCAGCGCTTCAGAGCTCGTTAGGATTCTCGGAGGCTCCTACAGTCCATCAACGGGCTATCACCGGAGGCTCGGATATCTCATTCGCGTCACGTATGAGGCGCATCATAATGTCTTGCCGTCCGGACCGAACTTTTATGAAGATATCACATCACTTGATAATTACACGTTGTCAGGAGGTTCGCCCTCGAAAACCGAGCGGGCGTCGACTGAATGGGAAATCGCGGGCTAGAGGGAATCAGAGAGGCGGTCAGGCAGATGGGACATGAACTATGGCCCTGTCCGTCCGCCACGTTTGGACATCTTCAACTAACGCACAAAAGTGAAATGACCTGAGTTTCATCATCTTTTGTTTTTTAACGACAGTGAATGTCAGCCGTCGAATGATAAACGGTCTCTTCAATTGGTAAAATCTCCTAATACATACTAATGATTTAAACATCATTTAAAATACTTCAGTGGTATCATTACGCGCAGCGCTATTCTTAACCAATTGATTTGTCACCCTATTGTTTCTCTTCTTCAAGTATCGTTTGGGGCTTGTGTTCGGCTTGCGCATATCAAGAAAAGGCTTAAATTATGAACTAGGGAAGGTGAGGGCAGCTAAAAGGAATAAAAAAGTACGTTGTGCAACTCATCAGGTGAGGTTGTATAAAAAGGTAATAAATCAAAATATGTCTCGTCGGCCGCACTAAATCATTCGCAACGAAACCCATTGTCAAGCAAGAAACACAAATTCAGCAGAAAAATAGAGTTGTACCAATGTCAATAGAATAGTATCTTCTTCAATTTAGCAGCCACATAATTGAATGTTCAACCACACCTCTTGACCAATGAGATTGAAAATCCCTTTCACCTATCACTAAGTATATCTCCACTGTTTACTTGTATGTACATTCAGTTGTTGTTCTGTTACTGATGATGACATAACCGTAGATATCTATTTATCGTGCATAACCCTTTAATTTTGTGAAAATAGACTCGTTTTTTTTTATGAACTCGGTGTTTTTTTTCCCTTTTCTTGCCTCGTAATAAACTCCCCAACGACGTTCAGATAAAACTAACCGACCAAATTTGTCAGTCCTAAGCAACGATAATACCAGTTCTTGTCGCCATCATTGTATACCGAAAATCTGTTTTGGTGTGTTACTGTTCGTTGGTGTATTTCTGATATATTGCTTCATTGTTTTTCGTTATTTTTACATCTTGTTAGTGTTTTCCTACCTATTGCACTATTCGAGTTTTTGGTTATCTTGGGTAATTTGTGGTAAAAAATGAGCCACATAGCAAAATACACGAGGGAAAATGAAAACAGGGTAATCTTGTATCGGCTAATTTCTTCCGAGAGGAAGGCTTCTTTTTGAGTCATGAGATTGGAAAGAAATATGACATCTTTTTAAGAGAATTTCTACTTTTTTGTCAACTTCAGACAAGGTTAGTAGTTGGGGAAATTACCTCCCCCTCAATCACCCCCCTTCTAGGGGTTGAAATTGGAGTCCTCACGCTAAGTCGAGTGGGGTATGGATTCCCATGTTTTTGGGGTTCCTGAGATCGAATTTGAACTTCATAGAGTCCGTAGACACCTTTTCTTCCCTCAATCACTCCTTCCTAGGGGTTGAAATTTGATTTTTCGCACAAAGTTCGAGTATCACAGAGATATCAGAAGAAAAGAGAATAAAATCCGAAAGAATTGACAATCATTGGAAGAGACCTCAACGAAGTTTGAAATCTTTTTCGAAAATTATATTGAATTGACCAAAGCCAGGAGGGTGTAGGGGGGGGGGGGGGGGGGGTGATTATGGGGGAGATAGTTTCCCCAGGTACTCTCGTTGTTTGAAGTTAGAAAAAATTTAGAAATTGACTCAAAAAGATGTAGTTCATTCCAATCTCATGACTCAAAAAGAAGGTTCTGACATTAATTTAACAGTAGTTTTTTGGCCATAGCTCAAAATTTTGGGGGTCAGGAGATTTTTTGGAGCTTAGATTCGAATTCAGCATCGAAAAATACATAGGGATACCCTAGTCTTTTATTTGTATTATTTGTTTTGTGGGGCTGTGTAATTAATCTGAAGCGGTCCTGCCATCTCCCATAACTCTTCATTCGATGATTGCTTTGGTGTGAATGTGCTTAGAACTGTGGTGCCAGAGGAAAGTGAATTCAGAGTTGCCGCTGTCTAAGAAGGTTCACAGTAATGTTCTGAGAGCCTATGAACCACCAGGTCTCAACATTACAAGATGAACATGTTTTCACATACATTACACTAAGTGATCCTACAAAAAAATACTCCATTCCATCATTAATCCAGTTCTCGACGACTCAAAATTTCCTCATTGCTAGTTCTACATTTGATAGGCAAATTAGCCGAAATATAGATCTACGATGTTTTCATTTTCCTTCGTGTCCTTAACTGTGCTTTCCTCTACATATATGTATATTTAAATTTGCCAAAATAATTTTTGTCGAACGTGATTCCTTCGTTTGAAATTCCTTGGTCGCGTCGCCTCTCGCTACCCAAACATGGGAAACTCGGCCGCCCGTTAAGAAGGGACCTTCCCCATTGATTTACGGCCGATATAAACGTTATATGTTAATAAATATCTTGAAAGCCCTCGTGTGGGTTATATCACAGGTGGGCTCTCACTTCCCTTTCCTGAATGATTCATAATGGATTAGTTTAATAGAGGACGCTTGTTTGAGTTAATGGTCCTGGATTATTCTCCGAATATATCGCTAGGCTTCTCCCCACGGTACAGTTTGTAGGCGAGACCCCCCGCCGCATCGTCCCGTTTTGCGACCAAAATAATTACCGAGTGGCGGTATACGGCGCAGAGAGGGCGGCGGCAAGTATTTACGGTTGATTAATTTTTTACGGCCACAGTTAAATTTTAAGAGGGTCGCCGCGAAACTGAATCAGAGCCCAGTTTGAGGGCTTCTCACGGTTTATATGAAGTGGAAGGATAAAATCGTTGCAAATGACCAAACAAAGCTTCGTCCAAGTAGGGATATAATACTACCGCTCTGCGCAGACCACCGTCATATAAGAGTATTCAGGTATAATTTATGTTACGTGAAAAAAAAGGCTCTCAAATACACTGTGGCACGTACCTTCCTCGTCTAGGTAACATGAACGTATAGATCTTTTAAAATCATTTATATATTCGAATATAAATTTCTTACAACGATTCAGAAATGTCGGGGGACCTGTCCATGATACATCAACGCATTCAACAGGTTAGTCGACATCTATTTCGGGTCTGGTGCAGGATTCTATTGCGTATAGAATGATGATACGGTCGTGTTGAAATTTTTATAAGATCAAGACGGGTATCCTTCCCCCACTTCAAAAGCTTTCGTTACATATTCAAGTTCGATCGAATTACTAGAATTTGAGGACATGATGCTTGGTGGATATTGCATTTTGCCATGCTCGGGGTGATGTATTTATTTCGGAACGATTAAACTCACACCGGACCATCTACATTCTAACCCATATGTGTCCGTTGGTCGCCTAATACAATGCTAAGTGAAGCCGAGAGCCAAATGAAGAAAAAACTCGAGTTATTTCAGTAAAAATGAAATTTACAAAAAATCCTGGTAATACGTACCTATTTTGGTAGAATACGTTAAGACGAGTACGTCACTCCTCCACTATGGATAAATATGTTTTACCTACATATAAATGTGTAAAAAAAGTCCTTCTGAAATTCGTCATTTCAGCAAAGCAATTTTATTAAATTGTAAGAGATAGTTGTCTCCACTAGATGGGATGGGGAGGGCTGGAGGGTTGTAGCATACTGCGAGGGAAGTGCTAAAACATACGCTGAAATACCTAATTACAGTAAACATAAAGCAGCAGAGTGAGTAGGATTCATTGGCTCATAAAGAAAATTGAATTGGGAGGGCTGATCATAATTTAGGAGATAAAATCCAGGCAGATAGCCCTAAATAGACAGATTGCCACTATACGTTTTGGGGAAATGATCTCTCCACTAATATTTTCTATGGTAAAGTACTCTACAAGGTGGGTTAACACAGAATCAGTCAGTCTGCCTGTTCCGACGCTTGACATAAATGGTGAATTTTGACCATGAATGTGGTAAAACAGTGGACAGGGAAGCCATGAATGATTTTTGCGTTGTTTCAATCCTACACTTGTCTGAAACATTAAGAAAAAATGGCAGACGATATTGATGTCAAGTCCAAATATATACAATATGCTCAATAGATCACGTAAATCCCACATAAAAAATTGCATTCTTGTTCAGAAATACTATTTTCACTTGAGTAACGATATACGATTACTAACCGCACCACTCAATGGTGCAAAACTTCAATTTTGAGTTGCCAAAATTTTTATTGACAATGTTGCCGTGTTGATCGATATAATTTTTGCTGTTCTGAGTCAAATATAACTAGTCCCTGACCAATCGGCTACCATGTAGTTTTCTAAATTTGTAAAACAATACGCTAAATATTTTTAAAAAATTCTGAGGGTTTTCCAAGCTTTTAAAAGATGCAGCATTGCTAAATGAGTAAATCGTGTATATTTCGTAAGTATATAACATAATATGAAAACGTTTGAGTCATGCAGCATGCGATATGAGCGAATTTTCCAAATTTATCGTATGTGAGAATCAGGTATCTGGATAGTATTTGGTACTGGTACTAATAGTGTTTGGTAAAACCCGTGACGCTGTGGATCGTTGTCATGGGTTCAAACAGTCTTCCGAAATAATCATATCGCCACCGGCGTCTGTAGAGGGCCCCCAACACCCAGCGTCCACTTTAACAACCCACCTCGCGGTCGCCAGGTCACAAACATTTTCATTTCTAAATCTCGTTAAAGACCCAGTTCGTTATTATTACTCTGTTTTCAAAGGCCCTTAGGTCAGTTAGGACGACGGAAAATTACATTGATATTTCTTATCATCGATCGAACGATCATTGTATTCTAATAAATCTATTTCCAATTAAAGGTTAAGCTTATTTTCTTTTCTTATACCACTCTGCCTAGCTCTAGCCTTTTAATTTTCTGTAAGATTGTGTCATGACTCCACAATAAAAATCATAAATGATATTGTCGAAGCCTGGCCTGAATCAAAGCCTTCCAAGTTAACATCGAACCGGCAAATCGTAAAATTTACTGCTTCCGAAAATCGTGGCGTTGGGGGAATGACCCCTGGAAAGTAATGGCTGGTGTAGTCTCGTGAATCATTTATTGTTATTTTAATGAACTCAAAGAGAGCGGAACCCACCGCTGCCATTCATAGGTCGTCCCGAAATGGACGAGAAAACCCACGTACAAAAATGATTGTCGTATTTGTTGATCCAAAATATAATTTAACGTTTCGCGCTGTGCGTGATCCCTTTGTGAAACGTTATGACGAGAAATCGCAGTTTCCCCGAAGTGCAAAATTGGCCGGAAGTCTTTTAATTTTACGAGTGAGTTTTATGCGTCTGTCTGATAGGTAGCTTGAGGGACTGAAAAAACGGTTTAGTCTCTTTAATCGAATATCAGAGATCGGAACGGTATATGAGTCCTGTACCCGTTTACTGTATTAACAGGGCAAAGAGATTGATATAGCATTTTCACGTCAAATTTTAGGTTTTCCATTTCAAATTGCAGGTTTTGCATTTCAAATTGGACGCTGACAGAAATGGTTCGTTTCACATTAGTTTTAAACGCCGCAACGCTAGCCCGCGTAGAAGGCGGAAACACCCAGTGATTCTGAAAATACCTACTCCGTGCAACACAATATAAAGACATTTCATCCCTTCCAAATGCCATTCTTTTGAAGGTGCCTCTTGATTCGGCTTATCTAAAGTCTCTAATTGCCGCCGTTAGTTACGACTTGCTTTATTTTTGTGACATGAGTTCGGACGACGAAGAAATACGACCGCGTTTCGTTCGCCGATCGAACCATGCGGTAATAAGTGGTAAGAGTGACGAAGATGCTGAAAACGAGGGGACTCCTTCCAACACCCGACGACGCAGAGGGCAATACGGTAGGTACACTATGGTTTATAGTGTAGAAACATTCTATAGTATAGAACTAAGAAAAATGTTTCTTAGAATGTACGAAGAAGGACATGCTACTAAACATGCGGCTTCTACAATCGGCATCAAAATTTTTTCATTCTTTTCCGTTCATTATGTTCATTTTCAATTTGAAATGTAAAACCTAAAACGGTTTCAAATTAGTTTGAAGTGATGATTGCGCATGTAAAATCCGAATCGGGCACTATATTAGTCCTCAACTGTCCCATAACAGCTATTTGGATTGATCGGTTGATGATATTTGTGTGCCTCCTCTACATCAGTTTACCTTTGGCTACATCGTTTAAATTTGGATTTGGGGAAGTTTTATCGCAATACGAGTGCTAAAGGACTTGATAAATTATAGATGTTTTTATTGTGGGGGGGTATTGAGGTTCAATAAAAAAAAAACGCTGCAAATTCTTTCACTGGGGTTTATTATTAAATTGGCTTGCGTTCATGATTTGAATTTCTACTAAGCTTTGGAGTGTGCGTGTTTCGCAGGATAGAGCGATTATTGAATTTCAGGAGGCACACAAATATGATCAACTGATCAATCCAAATAGGTATTTTGGTTGAGAACAGATTTACGTGCTCCATGCATATCTCCTGAAATTCAATAATCGCTCTATCCTGTGAAACACGCACACTCCAAAGCTTAGTAGAAATTTAAATCATGAATCAAGCCAATTGAATAATAAACCCCAGTGAAAGAATTTGCAGCGTTTTTCTTCCACAGAGATGACATGGTCCATTTGTTTATGTTTCTGGAGCAGCAAGTGGTTCAGGTCAGTCATGGTATTTGACGAGAAACAGTTGTACATCTTTTAGAAAAAAAAATATACTATATATAATAACATAAAATCACGCAGTGCTGCCACGCGCCCACCGGAAGGTTAAAGTTTTATTCAGCAATGGTTTTCTTCCCTGAAGCCTCTAGGTGATTTCCTAGGTTGAAGATCTTCACTGACGGAGGGCACAAACAGCTTCCTTATTAACACTTTGTTCCCCTCAAGATGCCCAGAGAAGTTAAGGGCTCCTGAAGCAGCTGAGCCTCGGCTGAAGTAGTAGATGGAGGTAGTAGGTAGGTCCCTAATTTCCCCAGGTAAACATACAAACCCACTCTCGGTTCGGCGCTCTCGGTTCCGCCGGATTAGGTCTATAGCTACGAATTACTTTTACTCAGCACCGCGAGCCGCCTTCTTTTTCCGGCAGGGTTTTACCGCCTACAGCGTCATCAATCCTCCATGTAAATGGCCCATCTCTTACTCCGGGCCCCCTGGAATTACTGTGGCGGAATTGAAAAGGGAATTTCACTCGTTGCTCTGTGAGGCTTGACACTGGAAACCATAAACACTCGGAACTAGAGCTCCATGTAACAACAAATGTTAATGAACCAACCGCATGAGTTACTCACTGACAACGGTAGCAGTGAGCTGCTCAAATAAATAAGTCAGAGAATGGAAGTACAATGCTATGAAACTAGTTTTCATTGTGCACTACTTAATGTTTTAGTAGCTGCCTGAACTGCACATTTTCTAACCCTGAAATTCGTACATTTCTGCCGTTGGGATGCATTTATTTGTGCAACATCGGTAGTGATGAAATGCTATTATCCCCCCTTCCAAGGCCTGAGGCGATTAGTACCCGCAACACCCTGAGGATATCCAATAAACTAGGAGGAGTCCGGTTATGCTTATAGGCGGTGGATTCAATAATCGGGAAGGGGGAATTACCACAGGGTGTAGAACACACTTAGAATAGTCATAAATTTTCAGATTTCTTTATATAAACATTTATTAATAACATTTGGTGCTCATTACTCCTTTGAATGAGATGGTCCGTTTTGGACCACACTATGATATGTTGTATTTCATTTTGGAACTTCGACGATCCGACAGAGTGGAGAAAGCTGGTTGGATACAATGAAATCAAAAGTAATTTCATCATCCTCCCCCATATACAGATTCCTCGATATGAATGTTCGAAGCATCAATTTGACAGTGAAAAAACAAAATGCTTCATTGTTAGTATTGCGACGGATTTGTAGAATGCTTTGAAGACTTGCTGAAGCTGAATAGCAGACCACACATGCCTCTACAAGTTGAGATTTTCTTGCTTTGCAACACGGGTGTGCCTGAGGACCTTCAGCACTTTCCGGTGATCTGCCCTGTTCTGGCAGAATTTCGTTTTGTTCATTTTTGGACATCTTGCCGTCTTGAACACCCTTCTGAATATTTTTAATGGAGCAAATCGGCTGGCATTCACTAGATCCTGTCAGTCAGCTTGGAAGTATAGAGCAGAATTGGTGAACCAATTTAATTGGAAGAACAGTTTATTGTTCGTTGTCGATTAAGCTTTTGTTTGTTTTTTGTGGATCAAGTATTTTTCTATCTCCTCCTGTGGTGTTTACGCAAAAAGTGTATTTCCATCACCAATTAGATCTTAAGAAATGTGAGCGTTCTCTGACAGGTGGGCATAGCTCATTGTCATTATCCATCTATGTAGTTTGGTGATGATGTATAATGTTATGTTGGATAAATGCAAATCGTGCTCAAATCTCTCCAATCCTCTGTTCCGACGTCAAAATTCGAGGGAGCTTCTCTGGGACGATAAGAGACGAGCTAAGTCATGCGCCATCCTGATTAGCTGAGTTGTAAAATCTGTTGTAAAAGTAACATCATCTGACTGATGACTATTATTATTTAAGAAAGTACTAACTAAATACTAAAGCTACAAGCTGTATAGTCTACCTCGAAACAGCAAAATGTATTGTTCTAAACAATGCGAACACGTGATAGCTCCGTTCTGCACGAAAGAACTGTGAAAAAAGATTGCTACTTGTTATTTATCTCATAAGTAGCGACTTTTGAACAACACTTTAGCAATTCTCCTGGAAGCGACTTGAATTCCATGTTTTTAGGATTGCATGACTTTTAGTACGTACGTCTCTTGACATTTTTTCTAGCTGTGTATGGGACACAATAGTCGGTTATTGACTATTGATTTATGCTCTCCTCGGTAAAATATTCTGTAGATGCTATCAGGGAATACATCAATCCTCGGGAGGCATTGAAGAGTGAATTGGGCTGTGAGTCCATGCCATCGCATAAATTAGTCTCAGGCAACACAAATCAAGATACTGTAATTATTTTGTCCTCCTTAAAAGACTGATCGTCGTTTTAAAATCGAGGAAACTGATTGACGAGAAATTAAGAAAGGTTGATCTCGATAGTTGAACTGTTTTTAAAACAGTTCCGCGTGGGTGATAACCAATGGCGAAAAACGACTGTTATTTAGGAGCATGAACGGGATTGCTTGCTGTCCCAACGTTGATAGGTGAAGCAGGCTCAAATGACTGGGTGTATTCGAGTGGGAAGTCAGAATGATCTGCTCCGTGTCAAAACAAAAAAACGATTTCGAATCTGATTTAAGTGGTTGTGATTCATCCTCGACTCAGTTCAAGATCACAATCCTGTTTCATGAAATAAATTGCGTATAAAACCGGCTAATTGAATTTGTATAATAGGTTATTTGAAATCGCTTTACAAAATAAAATTTATTCCTGACATAAATTGCGTATAAAACTGGCTAATTGAATTTGTATAATAGGTTATTTGAAATCGCTTTACAAAATAAAATTTATTTCTGACATTCTGCCATTAACAAAATACAACTTCAAATAAAAACGATATTAAGAATAATTGTATTTGATGATGATGAATGGAAAAGCAAATTTTCTTAAATTGTCGCAATTACGAGTTCCTAAATTCATGTAAAATTTAGTTTAAATTTGAACATTTTGTGTACAAAGAAATTGACCTCATACCAATATGAGTACGTAAAAACTTGTACGTAAAACTTGTACTTCTATTCAAAGATTTTTATTGATCGGAATATTGGGGTAAATAATCATATCCATCACATTATCGGGGCCCCAGAAAGCCCAGGTGAAAGGGGGGGGGGGGGGCACCCAAAACAGGGGAGAATAATATGTTTAAGGGGCAATTATCAAAAAGCATTTGGCCGTTTTGGGCAATGGAGGCATGCGACAGTTCGGGGGAATCAGGTCAGCCAATAAAACAGGGATATTGAGTTGGTCATAACCACCCTCTGCTACCATGTAACGTGGAAGGTGATGGGATGGTATAGTTGCTCCTTCCAAGAGATGAGGCGAGTAATGACCGCAACACCCAGAGGATAATCATGATGCTGGATGGTGAAAGGTTATCCCCGGAGATAGCAGTTTCAACAATTGGGCGGTTGTAACACTCCGGTCAGTGAAATCCGTTCGCCAAACCACTTCTTTGCAAACGATTTCAAATTAGTTTTTTTATTTTATTTTTTTTTTTTATTTCTTCATTAATATACAACATAACAAAATAAAATACAAAAGTAAATTTAAAATAATGAATATTTCTTCTGAAAGGTGCAGAAACTAATCCCCTATGTGGGCATAGCCCGTAGTAGGGAGATGAGTCATACCTCAACCAAATTCGGAGAACAATTTATACCTATTTACCTACTTAAGTAGGTACTTACGTAAGAAGGGAAATCCATAAATTTCTTACAAAAGTATGAAAATATAAATAGTCCTATCATCAGTGTGACAAATTCATAATAAAATTAACAAATATTCGGTGACTATTACTACAGTGATGCCTATGTTGTGAAAATTGAAAAAATAGTTATAACTCATTATAATATCGCTTGAGTTTTTGGGTAGGTATTTAATTTATTGTTGTTAATAAGGATGGACCTCAAGGTTTCTGAGAGAGCATTAAACTCCCAAACCCCTTTGGCTCGGTAGGAGTTGTATCCAAGAGTAGTTCGGAAATAAGGTGAGCTCATGGAATGTTTTGAATGAAATCTTGTGTATATTGAGTGATTTGGGTGGAAAAAATTTTTTTCTTTCTGCTTGGTGCAGTTCAGGTTTTAATATGCCTAAACGTTTAAATAAGGGTTTTTTATGCTCCAAAAACCGTGTTTTACAAATAATTCTTATCAACTGTTTTTGGGAGGTGATAACGGGCAAAAGTGTAGTAGAATAAGCTACACCCCACTCCGGAATTCCGTACAAGAGTATTGATTGAACAAGGGCAAAGTATAAAATTTTCAATAGTGACAGCGGTATAATTTAAACCAGTAATTTAAAAAGTTTGAAGTGATGATTGCGCATGTAAAATCCGAATCGGACTATATTAGTCCTCAACTGTCCCATAACAGTTGAATACAGTTATCAAACCGCTGGAAGAAGCTTCTGCGAAAAAAGCTACTGCTTTCGCTAATGGAGGCGACACCCACTCGAATATGATCGATAGGCGCCAAAGGTACAAACCCCGAACATGTGCCCTGGAGTCGCCAACAAGTGGTTTCCAAGTTGACTGTAAACACATGGCCGACTCCCTTTTCCGACCGACCTTGCCCCAAAGCAAACGAATTTTTCTACTTCAAACCCCAAACTTGATAGTAGATGAAGAGAAACACGCGCTCTGTTGCCCATTGAGGAAAAAAAGCGAGTCGGGAATATTCATGAGAGCACTCGGTTATAAACTCCCGCCAAGTCAACCTACTTCGTTTTTATATATGCCCCTCACCTCTGCCCGGTCCCATTAATCATTCCCTTCTTTTCAGTCCACACCAAAACCTTTTTTTAGGAGGGACAATAAAATTGTCCCTCTCTCGCCATAAATCAATAATTTATCTGCATAAACATTGGACGAGTGTTAATTTTTTCGGTGACTCTTAAAAAGTAGGTATAAATTATCCAGTCGACAAATTAAAAAGAAGGGGGATCCAAGAATTAAAAGTGATAGTGGGGAAAATTATAGGGAGGGGCGTTGTCAATAAAATTAGTGACGCAACCAGTCATTCATCTCTATGATATTCCTCATGAATAGGTTGTAAGAAATTCTTTTTTAATTTCGGTAGACGGGCCAATGATCTTTGCGGTTTTCTTGTTTGGTGCACAACTCTTGTATGTGGCTCGAAAATGCAGTCGCAATGTGGAGATAATAAAATTTATTTTATATGTGGGAGCGGAGTAGTGGGGGATATAGAACGTAATATAAATAACATTTCAATGGGATTAAGCATTCAGGTTTGGCGACTAGAGAGGGTCATGTTAGGGCCCAAAACTGAATTTGGAGGTGATCATCGGGGCACCTCCCCTATCTTGCTCCTTCTCATGAAAAAAGTGTTCTGTCAAAATTGCAGTCACTTGTCTCAACTGGAACATAGTGCTCACCATCGTATTTTGAAAGGGTATAGCTCGGTTAACTGTTGAACTCTAAATAATAACAAACTCAGTTTGAAACAGAAAAAATGTATTCTCTGTAACGAATGACACCTTTGGCCAAAAATATAACAATGACATTTCCGAAATTATTTTTCTTCATTATGTTATGCATCCGATTTTCAAGTTTATGCTGAAAGAACAGGGCAAGCCCCTTTTTTCGTTGTTTCGTATGGGTTGTCCTTCCTGTTTGCTTCCACAACTTGCGAAAGAAACTGTTTTTCATCTTCATCTTTGGTTATTAGCTTATTATATTCTTCAAACATTTTTACTCCTCTTTCGGCTGTATCATTCACGACTCGAAGATTTTGGACAATTTTTCTCCCTTCTGCATAGTCAATGCTTGAGCCCCCTTCAGCAGGACTAATTGCCAAGAAACTGGCTTTTACCCCCAGTTTTCTCAATGGATTAGAAATTCTTTGGGAACTGAAGTCCCCCAAAGCTAGTCTGAAACACTCTCGTGCATTCAATAGAGATGTGGCGTTCAGCACTGAACGGACCCCAGTGAACGCATCCGTCAAAAGATATGATTCCAACTGAACGGATTCCAAAAGAGCTGACGTTCACCACTTCAGTTCACTTGAATCCTTCCCCAGCTGTTCAAATCACCCCGCACTAACACCCTTGCCGTTCGCTTCACCCTGCACCAACGGGGTTCACCGTTCATCGATTTAATAATATATCATCCCAGGGGAAAAATTACAAAACATAAGACAGAATTAAGTTTAAACTAATTATTTTTATTGTGGTCAAATGAATTTAATGACAAAATTATTAATACAGAAGCCGCCATGGGAAGGAGAAGGAGACTACTTCTTCCATGGTGAACGTATTGAACGGGTGAACTGATTCCAAAGAACGCATCCCTAAACTGAGTGAACGGTTGGGAGTTGATTCCCGGGACTGAACGCATCTTACACAACTCTAGCATTCAATGCTGGGTCTCCTCTAAGTAGACGCGGTGAAGCTTCTCGAATCATCCCATCAACAAAGCCTTGTTTGAATTCTTAGGGGACGGCGTCAGTGAACTAACTCAGGCCAACCAGTTCATCAGAAAGGTACCACAAGTGGTGCTCCGATGATTTCTAGGCTGTGATGCTGATTTCTTAGTCAATAGTCTCATAGTTTGTCAATTCATGGTCAAGGTCCAATGAAGGAGCGTTCGCAGCAGATGGATCCACATCCAACAAGCTGTGTGAATCATCATTACTTACTGCGAATCCACTTTTTCTGGGTGATTCTGGTTCCTGTGAATCACTGAATTGTTAAATACTGTGCTTGGGCTTCCTGACTACCATACCAAAGCCATTCTATATTAAATGAAATTTGAAAGTTCGGACTCATTGAGCACTCTCTTCCACTTACCCTAGGATGGAAATGACAAACTGGAGGGGTGCCTCGACCATTTGAGGAAAGCTCGGTTTTCTGGAACACCCTACTAGCGACCCTGCAGTTGTTGCTGTATTAGGCGATACAGAAAAGTATCTCAGTACCTTCTATCACTCACATATTAGTGCCATTTGTTCTTAGGATGTCCGTCCGAAGGATTCTCAACAGAACAGTTAGAATTTATCTAAAGAGGTGCGGAACAACGTAAACATGAAAAATATCGTTATCTCGAAAGTTGTTGATTTGATTTTGAAATTTCAACCCTTCGATTGCACCTTTTAGGATTGGATCGTTGCTAACTAGACTAGAAATGTGATTTCACACAAAATGTCTTTGGTTCAGTAGTTTCGGAGAAACTGGTTAGTGGACGGAGAATGAGATGATGGAATTTTTTTGGCATTGTACAAATTATAAATGTTGCCGTATATTGTTTACAGGATTGACTTCTAACATTAACATGTTTCAAAACGATCACATTTTTATTACATTGTTCTGATAGAGACTTGAAATAAGATCTGAATCATACATGAATTATACGGGTATTGAAAAAAATCAAATAAGTAAATCTTGGTATGAATTTGAATTAGGAAATCTTAAAATTAAAAATTGAATGAGAAATCAAAGAAGATTATAATAGTGAGCTATGAAAATGTTCAAAATACCAACATAATATAAACGAGAAAAAGAAAGATAGCGTAATTGAAAAGTACATAGAAATTGACAGACTCAAAATTGTAAACAACCAAAGCTAAGCACTCCTCGTCCAAACAGTCACAATCTCGAGATTCATCTTCTTCTTCGCAATCTGGTGTTTCAGGCTTTTGCAGCAGACCTTTGTACCAACGTAAGGAATCATCCTTAATACGTCGACTTTTGGAAAGAAAAGACATTCGACTAGCAACATCACATGGGTAAGTTCGATTTTGGTGCCTTCATCTTGACAATCAATAAGGAGGGGTCATGTTTTGTTACAAACTATGAACTTGGACTGTACTTTAATAGGGATATGTTGGGATTTGGAAAACTATTTCCGGGCCCTTTGGTGCTACCTTGGTAGGAATTATAAAAAATGCAATGACTCGGATATTGCTCTGACGTGGATACGTCCGGTTTTGATTTCTAACTCCTTACATAAAACGCTGCAAATTCTTTCACTGGGGTTTATTATTCAATTGGCTTGCGTTCATGATTTGAATTTCTACTAAGCTTTGGAGTGTGCGTGTTTCACAGGTGAAAGAATACTTGTTTACCCCAGTAATAATATTGAATAATTAACCCCAGTAATAATATTGAATAATATTTACCTATATATTATCAGCGTTTCATGCATATCAGAATGCTTCAACCCGTGTATCGGCTATAAACTACAAGTATCCACATCGGCTATCACTCCAGTATCATTCACTACAACTCGACGCTATCGGCATCACTAGGTTACAAACAAACAACAATAACCCAAAAACGCAAATGTTGGCACCATAAATCGGGCCATACATCGGGAATGGTTTGTCCTACGGACGTGGGGAGGGTCTCATTCGATTCCTCATGGTATGTTCTTCAAATAGGTGTAAATATTTAGGTCGATTCGACTTGTTTTGAGGTTTTTAGGGATTTTACAAAACTTTGACAGCCCTTAAAGGGAACTTTAAATTGAGTGAGAGAGCTGGCTCAAGAATTGGGGCGTCGTCGGACCAAGATGGATTTTTCCTGAAAATTTCAGATCTTTTGCTCCAGCCGTTTGGGAGATATCGGACGGAAAAATTGTTATTGCAGATTCGGATTCTTGACCCTTTGAATCGTAAACCATGAAATTTTCAGGGGGGTTAGTCAGAGCGATTACAATGGTTTATTATTGAATAATAAACCAAAATTATTTTATACGATGCCTTCACACTACGTAGGTACGTGATGTGTAGACAACTTTTCAATTATAATGGACGAATTTCGACAAAGTTGAGGAGAACAACCGCATCGCCCCAGTTCTGACACAGCCATCTCAGAATGTTGCGAGTAGGTATATAATAATTTATATGGAGGCCCTCGAGCCAACCGGAATTGTTAATGAAAACATCTTCACAACTGCGTAGGATCCAGCCTCGAATTGAAATTGAGAGGTAGACCTGTGAGGACGGCTGATTCATGAACTCGACGGTTCGTATATATTTGGGAGCAATTATTTTTCGTTCTTCGGCCGTCTCGTTATCTTGGACGAGGGACTTCGGAAATACGGGATATTTTCGTGACACTTGACAGACAAAACAATGGTGGGTTTGGAATATTTGCTCATCTTGACAGCTGCAGCTTTATACAGATATTTTCGTAACAACCTATTCACAAGACCTATTTGGGAAGTGACTAAGAAGGCGTGAGTAATGTTAAACCGTTTTTAACGAACGGCGAGATTACGTAATTACTCACTTCAGCTAGAACAGATAAATATCTACAAAAGAGAGTTAAACATTTCTCTTCAATTATTCCATCATTCACTGCAATATAGGAAATTACATTCCACCCTGTGGTGTCCTCCACTTGATACAGGCAAATGTTCTGGGTGAAGTAGACCGAAGATAGAGCAAAACGCCATCAACCGCACTCTTCCATCGCAACTCTTTCCCCTAATATGATTTTTCTTTCTGTGCTATGAAACCTCATTTATCCACTTAAATACGACTTGTTTCAACTTTCGACAACATTCTCAGATTAAACGTTGACGTTTCTACTTTTCTAGTGCATTTCCATCATAAAAATCTAACTGGTCTCAGAGCCATATTGCAATTAAAATGTTCAATATTTAAAAAATTAAAAGTTTCTGAAATCACTTGAAACTCTACTTTATTTCTACAAAACGTGCTGGTAGGTTTTATATTCCAGTTTGAAAGCGAAAAAATGTAGGGCTTATCTTAAATGACGAACCCCAGGTATAGAAGAAGCACATTTATAGAGGTATAGAAGAAGAAGGTATAGAGATGCATTGAATCGGCCGATTTTTTAAAGGTTTCGAATGGTTTGTGAACAGTAACAAACATGAACTTTGCTATTCTAAATGGATTCCACGCAGAAATGCTAGTTTGAGGCAAAATAATTAAGCATCTATTTATTCGGGCTCGTAGTTAAGGACCTATTTTTGATTTTGCACTCAAGTTTCACCAACCTCGGATCAGCTGTTTCAGAAGGACAAATTTCTGTTTATTATTTGCAGTAATGAACCTTTTTTTATTTATTAATTTTTTATGAAATGCTTCGTTTTCAAGTATTTCAAAATGGAAAGCAAAAAATGTTCAGTCGGTTTGAATTCTTCCCTGATCCATTAAGAAGAACATTAAGATTCAAAATCATTTCAACAAATCCGTTTCTCATTTGAGGATGTTGAGTTCAATTTTAAGAAACTTACTGCCTACAACTGTGATAGGTTTGGATACCGTTGGATCCATTAATTCCTGAAGTTCTGTACCAGTTTCCAACCAATCCTTGGTACTGGTCAGAAGAACTGTTACTCGAACCGTTCCAAAGAACGCCAAGAGATCACACCGGGGTTCTCTCTCTCTTATCTTATTTTCCTTGGCCTCTATTAGGATAAGACGTACTCTTTTCGTGCGCATAGAAAATAATTATCTTCATACGTATTAACCCTTGATATCCACATCTATCCCACCTCTGCAGTATCATCTTGCCTCAAATTGAGTTGTATTCAATATATCTCTACAATATAGTAGTCAGAGAATCCTCCATTTTATACCTTTCTTGGATCGACATTTAAAGAAATTGGTATTAAAGTTTCCTAGTGACTTTCGTATCTCATTTAATGACACTCATATCAGTGTAAGGTGTACCTTATAGGGAAATAAGAAATTTGAACCTGATAATCACTATTGTCTCAGTTCTTGAGGTGTACTGATGTAGAACGATGGTGCTCACTTCGATCAGTTGTCTGCCCTTAAACGGTCCGCTGGTGATCAATGGAAAATCACTTGAAGCGGTTTTGGTCACCAGAAGGCGTGACCATCAACCGGCTCCCCGGGCCTCCAACCGTGACAGGCTTGAACCGTGACGACCGTGACAAGGTGTGAACATGTTTTGTTGTCATCCCGCTACGAACGAGTAATCATCATGTCCATTCATGGTTCATCGTTTGATTCCACGTTACTGTCCGCGGGGCTGACGGTGATCCTGCTTCGATGCTGATTCGACTGGGATAGATTTCAGATCCGTTAAAATTCAACCGTAGCAAATAATCATGATTTTTGAACCTGAACGTGCCCCCCCCCCCCTCCCCGAACCTTAAAATCGTGCAATTCAAAAAAAAAAAAAAAAACGAATAAATCGTTGTTAGAAATGGGGGGGGGGGGGGGGGGTTGTTACTAGTTTCCGATCTTACATCTTTAAAGTGGGCATAACTCCTTTAGACTACTCAGTAAAATCAAAGTTGAGGACACTGGGGAGGGTTAAATTATCTAACTAATTAGGGCGAATTCCACATTGAAACTGTGAAGCCTCTTCGATCTCCCAAAGGTAAACATAGGACAATAAATAGGGTGAGAAATGTAGTAAATATAATAGGACATCAAATTTTATCGGATGAAAATTTTGTGTTGAGTTGCGAAATTTTGAATTTGTGAACTAATTTGGAAGAGCTAAATTTGGATGATAAATAGGTAATTGAACATGATGGCGATTTACGTATTTCCCTGAAGGGGTGACGAAGGGACCGATGATTCCCTTTGGGCTGGTCTAGGCTTATTTATGCGGGTGTTCTGACTCCCCGTGTAGTGTTTCCTATCCGCCATGACCGGAGAAAACCCACAACCGTGGACTGGTGGGTCGCCTTCCATCTGTTTACTGTTTAATACAACAAACAGATGGGTCTTTGTTCTCCGAACAATACCTTTCAGATATTTAACAAATATTCTATTGTAGAACAATGAAACTACAATTGGTGTTAATTGTAATAATGATGATAGTATGTCACATGAAGTCACAGGTGATTCCAGTCCTATCCTACCAAGTTCCGTTGTTCCCAGTTGCCGCTAAGCTAACTCTCAAACAAAAGGCGAAGATTCGAGGGATTCGGTAGAGATTTTCTCTCACTGGTGAGCGCTCTCCTGACAGGCTCCCCACATCACATAACAGGGCCGAGCCGGAGAATGGAAGGTTTTCAAAGGGCCTGGAGTGACTTGTCACAACCCATTGACCCAATAACCATTGACGCTGAGTCGAAACCCACTTGTTCCTCTCGCTCCCCTGTCGGGTTGTAATGTTATTGACCGGCGCGGGAGCTCCATTAGCATCTCTCTCTTCATCCTCCGCTTCAACCTTCAACTTCAACGTTTTCATTCAGGGGGAACATAACGCATGGATTAGTCTCAACAGTGGGAGGAGGAGGCACCTATCGACGGTTATAGCTGTCAGTACACTAGGGATGGGCTGAATGGCTATTTATGTAATAGTATATTGTAGTACTGTTACAATAACTAGTTATCCAGTCGTAGCGATCCACCAGTAACCGGTTGTTCATTATTAGAATGTACAGAATTACCCATCTACTTCAGTGTTCTTCGCTGGGAGATATGAAGAAACAATGGAAGGTCTAGTAAAAGAGAATGAATTGATAAAAATGACGAAATATCTTCATTGATACAAATAAGGAGAAATGTGTTCACTAAATACGTAAACTTATTCACCCAAAAAGTAACAGTCGAAAATTATTGTGACTACGCGAACAATAAAATATCCAAAAAATGTCTCAAAAATTAAAATTAAAACAACACTTGATAGCATCATTACACGAACTTCACAATCCATGATTTCGTACTCTGAGGGCTGAAACAGACTTTGAAAGGAGACCTCTTGTGCGTCCTGAAATTTGCTAATTTTTCTTTTACATTCGATAGAACGAATTTGATTTGGTAAATCCTGAAACTATTTTCAATGATGAATTTGTTTGAAAAATTCTGAATTTGACTATTTTCATTCATACTGCCATGCATAGTGGCAAGCTGGTAGGCTCTAGTAAAAGATCATCTTCGACTTCTTTTCTAGTAAAACTAGCAGATAGTCCATGGATTACGATTTGCGGTGCCTATCTTCTTTCAAGCCATACGTGAAAGTTGATATTATGAATCTTGAGATTTTCACAAACTAGCTGGTGATCTTCTTTCATTTTTGTAAAAATTTGAGTCGTCCTCTCTCTCTCTCTGTATGTTTGAGTAGAAATTAGTTTTTGACTGCGTGTTGATGAAGGCATTCCATCAAGAATGATTAAAGGAAAGGAGGTACTTGGTGGGGGAACGCGTTCAGGAGCGTTTTATGAGGACTGTAGTCTGATTTTAGACGATTCAAGGGGCCTGAAGTATTTTTAATGTTTTGATCAATTCGGAGTTTAACTTTCTTCTTCAAATGTACAAAGTCTTTTTGGAGGTTTAAACATGATCCGAATTCGACGAATCTATGATTGCTTTTGCAAGGAAGGTAGGACCTTTCTTTGGTAGGAAAACAAACAGTTTTCCATCTAGTTTTTTTTTTTTTTAGATCTGTGACGGGATGGCAGTTGATTGACGCTAGTGAAGTACAGTTCAAGCAAAAGGGGATGTTCTGACAAACAGTTGAAATATACAGCGTGGGGCAAGTATACAGCTATGTTGATTTAATGCCGACACGATAAAACTGTCCGTATTTCCTTTGGTAACACGTTCAGTATGGATGACCCATCAGTTTAGGCATGGACACATTCGCCGGTCACGGGTGACCCAAGCCTGGAGTCAATAGCCGACAAAGTTTAGTGAGTTGTTAATATTTTCATGGTATGGAGCCATTTCATCTCCTATCCAGCTCCATGATGGTGTTACCTCTTAATCATAACGCTGTGAATCATTAAGTTCAATTGAGTCGTTCTCGGTCCATGTTCAACGTGTGTGGTTGACCAACAGCTGAACTTGTTAATGGAGATTGATATATTAGACGGGATTCTGCTACACATTTCGAGCCCTAATGGGCAAGTCTGACTGGCGAGCTCCAGGCAGTGCAGCACTGTGGGGCGGTTCCCCTAGAGCAGCGATGCGGTTCCCTCGGGAGGGCGACGAAGAAACAGGAGACGCGGTGAATCACAGAGCGTGGGAGCTTGGGGGGCTTCTCGCCGCGACGCCTTTTGATTGTTATAACGAGGCGGAGTATTTAGTGTTGCAGTGAGGAGGATGTGATGGGACAGGGTGAGGAAGGGCTTCAGACATTCACAACTGGAGCGTCACAGCAGGTGCTTCGAAGCTCTCACCCCCTGTATCGTGGGACTCTCCAGCGGGACACTTTACCGATTTAGCCCAACTTTCGCCAACAATTTAATGAAGGTTAAATGGAAAGATGTTAACAATCAACGGAGATTACACCGAGGTGGCTCAGGTTCAAACGCCCGGCGGCGCGCTTTTGTTGTGTTGTGTGCTTTCTGCTTGTAGCTTGGTCCCCTCTCATAGTGATCACGTTCTTCTCAAGACATGGGGGAAAACTAGGGGGCTACCCCCTGCAGGCTTCACCTTCCAACGAGCACCATTGCCCTTTGACAGACCGCCATATCCGGCAGGAGAAGCTGACCATTGCGGCATGACAGGTCGGCCATTGCAGTTTGATGGGTAGCCATGGTAACAGCGTCGCTAGAAGTAATGACAGGGTAGGAGTTGCCATAGAAATGACGGTGCCAGAATTTTGATAACACGAATTTTGTGTCAGTGAAAATGGTTATTAATAATTAAAAAAAAGATTTGTACAGTGTATTTCTACAAAATAATAAAAAACGGGACGGTAGACCTCTATGGTTCTACAGCCAGATCACTTAAATGATTCACTTTACAGATTTAAGTACCGAAGATGAAAAATTGCCTATGCAACCTACAAATATGGGTACACAAATGACCCCCTCGGGCGGACGGAAAAGTGGTGATGCCGGGATAACAAAGGGCGGAACTGTCG
This sequence comes from Creontiades dilutus, assembly GCA_031894815.1. Classification (NCBI taxonomy): domain Eukaryota; kingdom Metazoa; phylum Arthropoda; class Insecta; order Hemiptera; family Miridae; genus Creontiades; species Creontiades dilutus. The sequence goes on from JAVIWC010004007.1 coordinate 3,045,507, forward strand.
GGTCGGTACGGTCGCTAAGAACTGGATTGTATTCCTGTTAATCCTGTTAATCATTTAAATGATAATAATTTTAAACGTAAAATCGACTTTGACAGTTAAGTAATCATCAGTATCCGTACAATTAATGGATGTACATATGAGAGAGCAGAGGCTATATAGTGACAGCTTCAACCCCATTGGTCAAGAGAGGGAACATGTCATGTGGTTTCTGATTGAAAGGAGAGACAATCCTATTGAGAGCGAAGGAGTATGAGGGAGAATCGAACAATATAGATGGTGGAAAATGGGGAAAGCAGATAAACGTAGCACAACAATAATAGAGAAATGAAAAGGCAACACTATTGTTGAGTTGAACTTATTAATGGGAGAACGTACATTTCTAGGAATATCCTCATTTAAACATCTCTATCGCTTTTAATTATTTCAAAAATTTCTAGGAAATTCGGAACACTGAACTAATAGACGACTGGTGTATGCTCGATCTTGTTATCTCTCAAATCTTCTTGACGTCATTTTATTCTTCCACTAAATTTTCTACCTGGCTGCTCACAATATTTGTGTCCGCAAGAACATTTAATTTTATGAGCCCAATGATCTTATGTGTTAACTTAATCTTCTACAGAACCTTATGAAGCTTTGAATTTAATTTTTATTATTAAAACCTAGTTTGAAACCCCTAGATGATAGAAATTTGCAGACTTTACCGGAAATATTTCTAGAGTAAGGTATACTGATCTATTGTTTTTCCTGAAGAGTAACTTCCATAGTTAACTTTTATATCCTTTCCATTCTTTTTCCGAAGAACTTTATTCCAAAATGTGTCAACGAATTCCCCTCCAAATCCACTATTCTCCAATATACTTTTGATGTTACATTTTTATTGTGATAAATGTTGCTCTTCATTGGTATATACAGGGTGTCAACAAAACAGGTCTGACGTACTGAAGGGGTCGATACAACTAATTTGCAACAACTTTTGCCTCATAGCAATTTTTTTTAGAGGCTTCGTTTTTGAGTTATTTACGATCTAAGATTTTTTTCGTGTTTTCGACCTTATCTCCTATAAATTGCTATAATCAATTGAACTAGTAAATTTGAATAGTGATAATTTTTTCCCGAAAATATCTTGAGACTCCTAATTTTACTTAATTTGGGAAGAAGTTTTATTAATCGGGAATTGAATATGAGAACCAGTTTTTTTTTTTTTTTTAATATTCAACTAAAACTGCGCTAGTGAATACTTTTGCGGTTACATTTTTATTGTGAAAATGTTGGGGAGGCAATGCATTTTGAATGCTGAAATATATAGAAAAATCTCTCGAATTAAAGAAAAAATTGTTTTTAGCTGCAAATTAGTTTTTCGACCCCCAGTACTCAACCTGTTTTGGACACCCTGTATAGTGACTGCTCAATCAAATTATAATAGCTCGGTTATGTTCTACTGAGTGATTTGAATTATGGTGAATAGTGATGTCGCTATAAGTATCTCTCCAGAAAATGGAGACATCATGTTTTCCATTTAACAGTGAAATGGAAAAATCAAGAAAATGTATTGCGTTCCCTCCGAATTCGAGGGTGAATGTAATGAAAGGATTCAATTTAAATTTTTTCTTGAAATGGGATTGACGCAGTGGCGTAACAGAGGGGCCCGCAGGGCCTGCAATCCGGGGGGGGGGGGGTACTGCTAGAGCCAGGGGAAAATGCGTACAATACTGAATGAACAGTGAGGTGTTTCAGTTTTAAACTCTTAGTTGCATTCACTCATGTTGGCATTAATTATGTAATGGGTAAACCAATGAAAAACACTGTTGAGTGTGAAATAATCAATTATAGGCGAATAGGAAGTTGTCAACAAAGTTTCAAAACCCATTCCCAAATAATACAAATGCCGGCTTTTGTTGTAGAGAGCCGACCGAGCACGGCCGCGATGTTATGCGGCCAACGTAAGGAATGTATTCCCTGTTATTTCTTGCTCTTTCCAAAGAGTGGCAAACTTTCGTAATGAGGGGGGGCCAAATAAAGTTTCCGGGGGGGGGGGGGGGGGGGGGGGGGGGCATGGATGATTCAGTACGTATTGCTGTCGTTAAAACTGTTACGCCACTGGATTTGAAAATGTGTACGTATTCAGTATTTATAACCCAACTCTTAGTTGCTCACTCATCGTTGGCATTTAATGTTGTAATGGGTAAACCAATGAAAAACACTCTTGAAATAATCAATTATAGGCGAATAGGAAGTTGTCAACTCAATAACCCATTCACAAATAATACAAATGCCGGCTTTTGTTGTAGAGACGACGACATAGAATGTTTGTTATTTCGTGCTCTTTCCAAAGAGTGGCAAACTTTCGTAATGAGGGGGGGGGGGGGGGGGGCGAAAAAACTGTTACGCCACTGGATTGACGTGACATGGATGATTCAGTACGTATTGCTGTCGTTATTGTTTTGTTGAATACCTCTCTTTTAGTACTTGAACGTTCACGACATAGATTTGACGTGAAAAATCCGTTGTCTCGCGAAAAGACTACACGAGAGGCTTAGTTGGTCCTAACCTCTAGCCATTCCAATTGCCTCAAACGCACCAAGAATGGGGTTGTATATTAAGATCGGCAAATGGGGTGTCATTTTCTATTAATTGTGGACGAAAAATCGACTGAAAGAGGTTACAGATCTGAAGAAATGCTCCCATATAAAAAAATCACAATTCCACTACTATCAATTGAACCCCAAAGCTCACGAGCATTATTCACAACGTAATAAACCCACATGTTAAAATCAGCAGGGTTTTATTGCGGCTTCAAATTCATTTCTTCATTTCTCAATTACAAGGGGCTCCTTGTGGCTTCTCATTTTATTTAAATAAACAGTACGTAGCATGTTACTGAACTCTTGGTTTTTTAAAGCTGTTACAGTAATAAACATATCCACTAGAGCTGTGGCACGCACAGCTCTCACGAAACGCTACGTTATTTTCTCATAATTCAATCGTAAACGACAAAACAAAAAGAACTCGACTGAATCCCCGTATTCATTTGAATTCGTCGTCGTGAATGCCTATTTGATCGATGGAGCCTTCCATCTTTTGTGGTTTGTTCCTTTCCCTCACTAGTGAATGTTTTGTTTGATAAATTATCGCTATTAACCACGCAGGAGGTTAAAAACATAACGTGATGGGGAGCGATTCATTAGCAAAGTCCCCGAGTCCAATTACGTCGTCCCGCCTTTGTGTCCCTTGATGGGCACCACGTCCTTCTTGTTCCGCTTTCTTCTGCAACGGGACGGGCGCGTGTCGAAAAAGAGTTGTCCTTTTGGTCTGTTATTTTCAATAATAAGCCTTTGTAATTTCATTGCAAACATCTCGTAAAACCTCTCAAATTTCGTCTTTTTACGTTTCAAAGGTGCGGAGAGTAAAATTTTGTAATGTCCGTCCGCCGTAGGAGCTACAAAAGGCCGTCGAATGTGTCGACGCGCAACGAACTCATCTAGGGCTCAAAGATGCTCTACCGCATGGTTTTGCAGAGCTCCCAAAATCGTTGCTTACAATGGATCTGCATGACGCTTTCCAAGGATCTCAAGTATGGTCGTGCAATAAACTATGGGGCTCCTATTCAAATGCCTATGTGGATCGTGCTTGCTTAAAAACCCAAAAAAAAAAAAAAAAAAAAAAAAAAAAAACAGATCTTTTTTAAACAACGATCTTAGCAGGGATGAGGTTGACCATCTTTGAGAACTCGCTGAATTGAAAGAATGAATGAATGAAAACAAGCCTTTATTGATCAAAATTTGATTGATTTGAATAAACCATTCATTAGTCAATAAACATAAATAACATGGAATAATCATGGTCATGAACATCTGAAATTCTGATGAGTTTGCCTCAATCTTTTTACCTGAAATCACCTCAATTTTTTCAAATAAAATGAAATACTTGAAATGAAATTTTGTAGCAATAACGAAATGGAAAAATATAAAAAGCAGATACGTAAGAGAAATCACAGACAGGTAATACTACAGAAGAAGAAAAGAAAAGGAAACATATATACATATGATGGGATGGGATTTAAACATCATCAAGACGAAAAAAAAAATTACATAGCTTCAGATGAAAGAAATAACAATTAAAGTACAGACACAAAATCACGGAAATCCATATTCTACCATCTTTCCGTCTTAGTACCCCATGCCTCAGCGCAACACTTGACGAGACCAAGATTTAATTGAACCTTTAGATTTAATCAACTTTAGATAATTATTCCAGTCAATTTTTGCCGTACCAAGGTACTTCCGTATCACACAAGGTACAGTGCCGTACAATTCGCAATGAAATGGAATGCATTCTCAACTTCGCCACTACTGCATAAATCACGTGCCTGATTGCCTGACTCATACGGAAAACTGAAGGAATTACGCTTGTTATTAGGATTTGCGGACCCAGACATGCATGCAACGAAAGTTGTTCAGAAAGATCTAAAACGCGAAATGCGAGAAATTTTGATTTAGGTACCTTTATGAGACTCGGAAGCAAAATCCTAACAGGGTTTGTTACAATTATTGTTATTGTCCATAGCGGACCAAAACTGCTCATAAAAACTCCCTAAACAACTGGACTTTTCGTTTCTTTTAATGGAACAGCAGCGGGAGATAGCGTCTCGTTCGGTTGAATCTCGAATGCGACGGGGACCGGCTGTTTGAATATCCAACTAGGAAGAAACCTCCCGGTTTCCGTAGATTGTTTCTGGAAAGTTTTGCAGTCAGGAATATGAAATTGATATGTAAATGAGAGGATGATACCAACATTAGGCGAATAATCCCGGGATACGCAGCGGGGCGCCCGTCCGTTCCACAGGTGGTTTCTCGCAGGGTAGGGAGCGAGTCCGCCCCCACCGTCCGGACTTGGGCCGCTCGGCGACGCCAGTCGGCTTCGGGCTGCCGTGCGGTGCGTGTCGTGAAATGGCCTGTCGTCCGGTTTCGCTTCAAAGGGTCGTCGTGTTTACCGAAAATTGTTGCGTGTTTATTAAAAGTTCCGCGTTTGCCGAAAATTGTGTCGCCGCTCTCCGCTGACATGTTGGGACGTCGGTGTGGACCTCCGAGCGCCTCCTGGCTCCTGGTCGCTGCGCTTTGCTGTCTTCGGACGTCGGTTGCCTTGGAATTAGGTAAATAAAAAACAGCCCATTTTGAATATTTTTGCTTTATTAATTTCAACTTTATCATTTCTCTATCAATACAAAAGTAATAAAATAAGACGCAAAAATAATTGTCAATTCTGCAATTGGTATATTTTAGATTTTTAATTAGTTTTGTATACATCTTCATGTACTTTGTCTTGACCGAAACTAATCGAAGATGCAGGCATAACCTGTGAACAGCGAAATGAGCTGTACCCCATCCAAAATTAGATAGAAAAAAAAACATTAGGTTGACTTCTCTTTGTCCAGTTTGTAAATAATCATACTTACACACGTACTTTTTTAAACACTTGAGAATATTTTTAAAAACTAAACCAAATTCTTAATCGAACAAAAAAAAAAACAGGAAAATCGGTTAAGAATTCTACTAGAGCTTGAATTGGCTGTCTATCCACCCTCTCCATTCCAACCCCCAACAGAAAATTCAAAATTTCCGAGGTTTTTCGGACAAATAGATTAAAATTAGGCTCGAACAAAAAATAAAATGTTTTTAAATTATTAAAATCAGATGTAAATAGTGAGAAAAGATCTATTCATCACTGTTATCCCCCCCCCCCATTCACCCTCTTTGGTAGAGAAAATTTAATATTCTGATAAATTTTAAAATACTAAATCCAAATCTTATTTTAACAGATGAAGAATGACATGAATTGGACGAGAATCCCCAACATTTCCTTTCCTGTCAATAAAAGCCAAGTTTCCTTTTTTTTTGTTTTTTTTGTTGCAAAAATAGACTAAAATTTAGATTGGTTGAAATAAGAATCACTAAAATCGCTCGAGGAATATAACCTGAGTAGCATCTAAAAAATTTGTCACACCCTCCCACATATACATACACTCACACACATTTACACCTGTCGTTTCTTCATGCATTTGTCTGAAACGGATCTGTACTCGTACGCAATTATTTTGCTTCATAATACAAACCTTTGTAGTCAACCACGTAAAAATATTTAATAAATAAAATAAAAAATTAGACCGCTCTCCTTCAAAAGTTGTTGGTTTTAGTTCCAAAATACGTAGATTTTAAAAATCAAATTTAGAAAAGGCCGTCCGAAGCTTTCCTATGAAACTGCTCAAGCAAAGATTACGAAATTTGGCTCAAAAATCCAATTTCTATCTGGGATGTGCCCGTATTCTCGGCATCTTGATCTATAGACCCTAATTGATTATATTTAAGGATCAATCTATAAAAATATCGAGATCTCAAAAACTTTCGGTGTAAGTTGTATGATTACGAGTATGATAGAAAATAGTTCCTTGAATCGACCACTCGGGTTGCTGTACGATCATCCATTTGAAAAGACCAAATGAAATTTGGTCGTCAACAGTCAGTTAGACGGTCAACGACTCCGTTCAACAGGAGGTCTGAGCTAGAGTGCGTAGACGTCTGCTGCTCATGTATTTTCACCTTGAATGAAATTACGAGGTACGGGGGCGCGAGGTGTCGTTTAGATGATGTACCACTTCTAACGTGCATAAATAGCTGATTTGCTTAGAAGGGCTATCTAACTCAGATAAAATAAGCCTTCGTGTAAAAATTTGCTACTTGTTGTTACTGCTTTTAGAGATGAGGACCCACCTTCTTGGTTGGTGGGTACTTGAAAAAGTTGCCACTGCCTTTCAACCCCGTATATTCTTCACTTGATACGGTATATGTATGTGCAGCGTTTGCTAGTCAAATGAATCTTTTTCCAAATCGAGATACTCTTTTGACACACCAAAAATTTAGCAATGTGCAAAAATCGATGAAATGCAAAGAAATAGGGGTTAGGGTTAACTGGCGATTTGATTTATTTTTTGTTACGAAATTGATAACTAGGTACTCTTTAATTATTGTTATACAACAAATTTGTTATTCAATAAATTCAGTCCCTTTTCTTTGCCTTTCAACGAATTTCGCGCATTGCTCAAGGAGGGTTATTTTGATATAAATTGTTATAGTGTATATATATACACTACTGAACAGATCAGTGTTGCAATGTCGTTATTGCAACAATCTCGATTACTTTGATATTTCAACATTCCTGTCTAATGCCACGTATAACGCATCAAACTCATTTTTCGGTTCTTCCTACACCGTTTTCAGTTGAGAAATAGAAACATCTTACTTATTTGTCATCAGGATTTGGTATAAGAGATTTCTGAGTTACCGGTTTCGGGACTATAATTTTCTATTGAACACTCATCATGTTAGGTTCAGGAAAATATATTATTACTTACACCGAAGCAGCAACTACTTCTACATGACATTACAAGTTGAATTTACTAAGCTACAGGGTTCTTTAAAAAAATTGATAAACTTGATAGGATTGGCATCAATGTAATTGGTACTTTCAAGGGGGCTCTACAGAGCAAGAAGGTGGTAGAGATGTAAGATAAAGTGGGGCAGGTGTATGATAGGTTTGCGAAAATCAACTTTAAGATGTTTATGGCTTCTCTAGATTAATTGTTATTTTTGTTCTAGTTGCCTATTAATTGTACGTTTTCTACTAGTCTTCTACTAGTGATGGGCCAGGTATAGTAAGATCCAACTTCCACTGATTTTTTTTTTTTTTAAATAAAATCGGACAGAAAAAGCACTGGTTAGTTAACTTTCGCCACTCATCAATTCAATAAGGGTGAAATAAATGAACTTTTCAAATAAAAATCCATAAAATCTTTTGAAAAGTACCACTAAAGAACTTAGGCAGGGAAATTCAACGGTATTCCTCACTTTCACCGCATCTGCAATCGCCCCACTGCACTTTAGAGCAGGGGTTCTCAACCTTTTAGTAACCACGTACCACTTAAAATTTTCTGAGATTTTGACGTACCATCTTTCATTCATTTATATAATAATAGGTACATAATTATATATAATTTACATTTGGTCATGTTTAGGAAAAATAAAAATTCATTCTACAACTGTATGTATGTACATACAATTTACTTAGATACTAAATAAAATTTATCTTACATTCATAAAATTCTTAAATTATTTAATTTAAGCGTCAGACTGCTACTATTCTGTGTAAAACCCATATAGAGGAATAGCATTTTTAACGCGGAAATGTTGCATCGTAACAAACAGGGCCGTTGCGCGAGAATCTGGGCCCAAAAGAAAAAAGCGACTCCGAACAACGGTACCATTGTGGAAAATTGAAAATGATTGAGTTCTACAGCTTTGTATATGTATATTTATTAATTCTTTATTAACACTTACAAACCAGATTAAAATTAGACGAGGGAACTTCTAACACTAAAACGAAAGACCGAAAATCCGGGCCCATCGGGTCCAGTGCCCTCCCCCTCCCCTTCCCACCTCTTTACGGGGTTGTGAACAGGAGATTTCAAAAGAACTGAAGAGAAAAGGCGGTGGGAATGACTGTCGAAAATTCAACAATGGAAATCATAAATAACCACCTGATCCCATAGATTTCCCTCAGTCAGAGCAACAAGTTCGCCAGAAGTCCGATGATATTTGGCAACGGACCAGGACGGACCAACGACCGCTCCATTAACAACAGAATAAGACAAACGATTGAAGCTATCCTGGGCCCGAACGAGATTACGATTCCTTGATGATTTGTCGACGGCGTTTGGATCAACGTTAGACCGCCCCTGACAACTACTTTCATCAATACACGTTGTAAACAAAACAAATCTGCCATGCGGTGGAAGTAGATTCTCCGACTACTTGGCAACAACTTTTGCCCCATAACCATTTATTTTTAATCCTCTTAAAAAATTAGTTTTTTTTTTAGTTTGAATTTTTTGTTTTGTGATTTTGACCTATCATTACATCGTCAATATATATCTTAATTTGCCATGTAAATCTAAATTATAGGATACCGTTGAAAATTACATTAAATTTCCTGTAGGATAGATCCCCGCACTTTTTCCAGAATCAAGATTTGAGTCATATTGAGTATACCTAAGAATGCAAAAATTCAGCAACTTCATCGCTTTTTTCAGCACTAAAATATTCTCAACCTGCAGAGAAAAATGGTCGAAAAGTTGGGATTTTACAAAAAAACGCTGCAAATTCTTTTACTGGGGTTTATTATTCAATTGGCTTGCATTCATGATTTGAATTTCTACTAAGCTTTGGAGTGTGCGAGTTTCACAGGTGATAGAGTGATTATTGAATTTCAGGAGGCACACATATGTGATCAACTGAACAAACCAAATAGGTATTTTGGTTGAGAACAGATTTACGTGACCTATGCATGTCTCCTGAAATTCAATAATCGCTCTATCACCTGTGAAACACGCACACTCCAAAGCTTAGTAGAAATTAAAATCATGAACGCAAGCCAGTTGAATAATAAACCCCAGTGGAAGAATTTGCAGTGTGCGTGTTTCACAGGTGACAGAGCGATTATTGAATTACAGGAGGCTCACAAATATGATCAAATGATCAATCCAAATAGGTATTTTGGTTGAGAACAGATTTACGTGCTCTTTGCATATCTCCTGAAATTCAATATATCTTGTGAAACACGCACACTCCAAAGCTTAGTAGAAATTCAAATCATGAACGCAAGCCAATTGAATAATAAACCCCATTGAAAGAATTTGCAGCGTTTTACATGAAGACCTCAAAAACTCATCTCTCATCCCGAGTAATCACGATTTTCGACCCCTACGACGACCTTTGATACAGAAGGGATATACATATGACAAGGAGAGGCGGGTGTTTACATTTTGGTTATTATTTCAGGCAATATTATCACGTAGGTAGCACAGAGCACCATCGGGTAGTCCCCGTAGATATCACTTTTGGTGTAGGTAGCACACGACGAGAGTACCAAAGCGTTTTGTGTATGTTAACCATATCTCTGGATGCATGTTTGTTGATGCTTTTGTTTTCAATCGAGTCTCAAATCATATTGTTTTTGTAGTTGCATCTGATTGATCGCGCAATACAAACTAAATCAATGTTTCCTTCAATACAGCAAAAGCTGAATCCGTTTTTGGTGCCTATAGTTGTCTGCACCACAAATCGATTGAAATTCCGCAGCTAATCTGAAATCACCAAGAACGCAACACTAGTTATATAATTGGTACAATGGATTTTTAATCGGATTTAACCAAAAGGGCCTATTTTTGATGAGGAGGACATGGTACTGTGTTTTCACGCGTTTTGACGCATGTGGATATGGACAGAGGTATCAACGACGCGCTGATACAAGCAGATAATCTCATCGATTCGGTACGAATTACTAAATTTTGCTGGTGAGTACCTACCAAGTCGAAAAACACCGGTGATCGTTCATATGGGCCAGCACGTTTAGGAAAAACGTTATTTTTAATCTATTTTTCGAAGGAACAAAAGTAGTGCCTATATTTTTGATGAATAGGACATGGTACTCTGATTTCACGTTTATTTTAAAGTGTGTTTTGTGAAGTTGCACCAATAAGTTCGTGTTTTCCAAGTTTTTGGGAGCCGAAAACTTCGAAAACACGAAGTTGCCGGGCACCGCGGCCACACCCTAGTATCCCTCCGCCTGCCAGCTCGTATCGGAGAGCGGCCGGCTCGAACCAGTCTTCTCCTGTCGCTCGGGCGTGGCCGTTCTCGGTAGTCTACTCCGTCCCGTGTTCTCGCGAAAAGTGTTTCATCTTCATCTTCCGTCGTTTCGGAACATGAATCTTCGTGGATTGATACAATGGAAGGCGAGAACATGCGAATACATCGGTAAGTACCAAGTATTTATCTACAAAATCTCCGATGGATGCCGCATGTTTAGGAAGTCCCATGCAATGATTGATCAATAGAAGGATAATAGATTATAATTGGTCTAGGGGAGGTTGTAGGACCAGCTAAGCCGAAGACGAATAAATAACATGATACAAACCGTTTTAGGTTTTTGTCAGACCGAATTCATGGAAAAAAAAGGTTCTTCTTTAGTCTGATAGTACTCCAATTTTCTCTCGAACCATCTCTGTTCTTAAAGTGTTATTATGCACGTATAAATTCGCTATTGTGATTGTCGCTTACACTACCTATGAGTTACGGAACGGTTATCCGTAGTTGAACACACAATCATAACACTTCGGAACAGCCAAAATATCGAAAATAGTTCCGTGATTATAGGTATATACCTATTCCAACTAGACTATTCCCATAATGTGCAATCATGCTACCTATGAGTTTAACGATTATCCGTAGTCGAACCCACACAAGTAACACTTCGGAACAGCCAAAATATCGAAAATAGTTCACTGATCATACGTATATATTCCAACTAGACTATTCCCTTAATGTGCAAACACGTTCTTAATATGTATTATGCACGTATAAATTCACTTGCGTGATTGTTGCTTACACTACTCATGAGTCTATAACTCATAGCTCTCTAGCAACAGATTAGTTGACTGAATAGATCACATGAACTAGACGGTAATTCCCTAGATGATAATCAATCTAGCAATTAATTATTTAATTTGGCAAAATCAATTTGAATTTTTGGCATATTATCAAATTGAAAATTTTGGCAAATTAATTTGAACCTTTGGCACAAATCAATTTTAATATTTTTGGCATCTCAATTTAAACTTTCGGCGACTCAATTTCAACTTCTGGCATACCACTTCGAGCTTTTGGCATTTCAATTTATACTTTTCACAAATCCCAACTAACCCAACATTCCACCCCATATAATGATCAATAAATGTTTTTTCTCTCATCTAGCAATTAATTTAAATATGGTTTGTTTTTCTATCTAAAAATGTATTAATGACGACAGTGCTCGAATATTGTCTGTGATTTTGGCGCCGGCGCGCGGCGGGAGGTCTGGCTAGTTTCGGAAGTATAGGGTTATCTTCGGGAGGTGCGCTGGTGGTCAGACGACACACACAAGCTGCACCGCGATTAGGTATTCGTTGCTAATGTTATCATTGAGTTGTGATAATGATGATCCAATGGTGTCCTAACTTTTGTATTACTTTTGTGGGATAAAAATGCCCAAAAAGCAACAACTTTTTTTTAAGTATATAAAGCTTTTTCTAGTTTTGGATAAAATAAGGGGTGCTTACAAGTATTTTTTACATTTTTGTTTTGTGGGGGAGGGGGGCTGGTTCTGTGTGGGGGGGGGGGTGGGCACTCCTTTGCTAGTTGATTTGATGTTTGACAATTTTGCTGGTGAGAGAACTGAGCTGAATACTGAAAAACGTGAGCTCTTCGACGAAAATTGCGTTAAGGCTTGTAAAAAGACAAAATTTTACAAGAAAACAAATAATTTCTCGAATTGTAGTCTATTTTCACAAAATTAAAGAGATATAAATCGATTTCATAATCAGTTATTAATAATAACACTTTACAGCACTTAATCTTGTAGAAATGAACTCCATTTTCGTTATTATTCAATGATAAACCATTGTAATCGCTCTTGAAAAAAATAATTTTAACCCCCCCTGAAAATTTTAGGGCTTACTTTTCAAAGGGTGTAGAATCCGAATCTGCAATAAAAATTTTTCCGTCCGTCCGCCGTACGTACGATTTCTCCCAAACGGCTGGAGGAAAAAATCTGAAATTTTCAGGAAAAATCCGTATTGGTCCGACAACGCCCCATTTCTTTAGCCAGCTCTCTAACTTAATTTAAAGTGCCCTTGAAGGGTTGTCAAAGTTTTGTAAAACCAAAACCTCGCTGCAAATTCTTTTACTGTTGTTTATTATTCAATTGGACTTTTTTTTGCGTTCATTATTTGATGATTTCTACTAATCGAATGAGCGTATTTTACAGGGGAGCGATTATTGAACTCAAACTAATATGATGTATGATCAATCCGATTTATGGTGAACATTTTCATTTTGGTTTATTATTGTTTTTGTTTTGAAGCAAAACCTTGCGATATAGTGGTGTAGTACCTGGATTCTGAACAATTTTCCGTGTCTGTCTGTGTTGTAGCCGTACACGGGTCTGTCTTCTGTCTGTCAGAAACGTTACTGCAAATTCCTTCACACGAAGATTTATTATTCAATTTTGATTTGAAATTTTCAGCTTTGGGGATTTGTGCGGTTTTACAGGTATAGATGCGTTATTGAATTTCATGAGGATCAATAGCAATATGCATCAAACGTGAAATCAATCCAAATAGGGATTTTGGATTTCGATGAAATTTTCAGGGATTGTTTGCACTTAAATTCAATAATTGCTCAATACCTGTGAAACACGCATTTTCTCAAGTTACGCTTTGCAAATTCAAATCATTGAATAATAAACTTCGCCTAATTGAAAGAATTTGTCAATAATTTTTCAAACCTCTGTAGTTTTGTCTTGGCAAGAGTTTCACCATGTCCGTCAACCAAGATGGCGGACGGTTTTTGAAATGCGATTTTCGAAATCTGCGCATCTTGCAACTGCGCAAATATAATACAACTGAATCGGGATGGGAGTGCTGAAGTGTTATTTCTTTGGTCGATTACAAATTTCATTATTGAAAATAATAAACCATTTCTTCAGTTCTATTTCTCAAACTCCATCAGGGTCATAACAGAAACTGAGTGACGATTTTTCTTCGCTAAAGTCTACCTATATTTTCGTTTTTCTGTGCGTCTTGAGTAGGTGGGAGACATTGAAAAATGGCAATGTCATGCGTGCCATTTTGTGCAATGGGCAATGGTGCATTTTGGGCCTCAAGTGCCATTTTGACCAACCCTCATAAACCATAAACGCCTGAATCGAGTAGTCGAGATGATGCTGGGTTTCTTACAACACCAGACAGTTCAACTGGATCTTACATCCCTGAGAACGGCCCATTTAGAAGAACAAAAACTGCGGTTCTATAGATAGACTTCCCAGATCGCCTCCATCTCCTCGTCAGTTAGGTAGATCTCTTACGTCAGCTCTCGGAGTTCTTCGACCTTCGTACATCTGATACAGCTTGGGGCCGGAGACCACATATCATAGGAAGTCCCAATGTTTGGGGCGTGACCGTCCGAGGTTCAGAGACCACGTCCTCTCAACCGCGTTTTAATATTCAGAATTGAACCTTGACGAAGTTTTCAAATCTTAGGGTTCGATGGTCCGAACAGGAGACGTGATATATATACATAAAATATCATTTTCCTCAGAACCTAAGGGTGATGAACTTTGGAACACCTTTCCCTCTTTGGTGAGAAGTTGACCTTCCCGCCTTTTTACTATCCCTGCTCAATCAAGCCTCCATTCATATATTCAACACCGTAATAATATCATGTTCGTAACGTCTTCAGCAATTGTTCATTCGGCCTGCCGGAGGCCTAGTTCAAAATAGGAAAAGCTAGAGACAGAACCGATTTCAGCTCGTTGCATGCATCGTTGTAACGAACTTATGTTCTACATGAATGAACGAATGAATGAGAATTTTATTCCGAAATAACATGAATACATGAAATTCTATAAATTACATGGAATATACCTCCGCAGCCATAGGGTATAACCCTGTGCGGCTGGGGGGGGGGAGTTGCTACTCTTAAATGTCGTTACCTATTGCACAACAGACTTGTTATTCGTTAGTAATAATAACAATTTTCTTATACAAGCGCTGATTGAAACTAATATTTACAAATTGGTCTTAATCTTGTTAAGAATGCCCAAGGGTCAAAACCGATATTAGGATACATATATACTAGAAATAATTGAATTACAGTTTTCAGATCCTCTGAGGCAGAGCGGGTAAAATTCGAAGGTAGTCTCATATCATCAGGCAAAGAACGAATCAAAAGAGGCATACAATAGAATATATGTTTATTCTATGGTATGGGGACAACAGCTTGGGAAGTTGGTCGGAAAAAGTAAGGAGAGCTCTTAGAAAAGTCGAAAAATTGAGGGTGTTTGTGGAAGAAGGAGATGGCAGATTTGAGGTTCAATTGTTGGACAGAAAAAACTGTAGCGCAACAAAACAACTCATGAGTAGGGAATCTGCGGGGTTTTCTCAAAATTATTTGTAAAATCGACTTTTGCAACACACTTAAATGGTTGAGATTGTACGATTATTCCTAACCCAATGATGCTTTGTTCTAGAGCCTTAATGATTATAATTAAACTTTCCTTTTTAAGGCATCCTCTAATTTTCGACCTTATCAAAACAATTTCGAAAGAAACGTAAATGTTATCTAGACGAGGAAGCTATTAGTCACACCGCTGTCCGGCAAAGGTTTTGGTACAATATTTTCAACAGAAAACCAAAAAAAATAAAATTGTTTCACTCCACCTAAAAGTTGTTGGTTTCAAGATAGAGATATCCGTCCTCCCGCCCTCTCAAGGTTTTCTCCACAACTGCTGGACCAATCTTTACAAAATTGTATTAAAAAATCCTTCAAGGATCCAGGATGTGCCAGTAATCTCGGAATTTTGCTGAATCAACTCAAAGGGATTATAATCAATTATTAAACTATCAAAAATCAAAAGTTTTGTTGTTCGATTAACATAGAAATCATTTGTTCGAATCGAATGATACCAATCCAGCAGTACAATCATCCGTTTGCTCATAATTCGAAAAAAAATTGTCTTCGCGTAATGAAAATGTGCTAGATGGTCGATCTGCAGAGACTGCTGAACTGGTGTTCTGAGCTCAATCGGTCGCTCTGATCGGTTAGCGGTAGTCCAAGCATATTCATCTTGAATACAATTACAAGATATGGAGGCGCGACGTGCCGATTTTTGATAATGTACCACAGACTAAGTCTTATGTACATAGATCAGTGATTAACGTAGAAGGGTCTTCTAATACAGAAATAATGAATCGTTGAGTAATAATTTGCAGCGTTTTCTTAATCAATTCATTCATTCATTTAAAATATTAGAGTATGGTTTTTCTTCGACATTCAAACGGCTGCATACCTGTACAGTATTCTAAGACTAACTATACACTCATGAGGACTAGTACTTGTATGACAAACGTCGAATCAA
Organism: Creontiades dilutus; assembly: GCA_031894815.1. NCBI lineage: Eukaryota > Metazoa > Arthropoda > Insecta > Hemiptera > Miridae > Creontiades > Creontiades dilutus. Next base: position 3,061,569 of record JAVIWC010004007.1, read on the forward strand.
CGTTGGTTGGAGAAGGGACAGGTTGCCCGAATGTGTTCCTATATCCACTTATGTAGCATGTTACTGTGGATACATGTTTATATAATGTGTTGTATAGATTTGCTACCAATTAAACACTTGTCTGTTTCTAATCCACCGGCCAATTACGCCAACATTATCATCCGACTTGAATCGAGTCTCGAATGAAGCGCAATTGTTATGTTATGACAGGCAATCTGATGAATCGTTGAGCAGACCCCTAACGGCGGGATCTGCGGGTGGAAAGAGGTGATAAGGCGAAGGGACGCCAGGTAATAACCCGCTATCAGCTGCCGGCCCTAATTGAGTTAGTGAGGGGTCGCGGGGACGTCATATAGACCTTAATAATTGAATGTACACAGAGGCTGAACCGTGGGCCGTCCCCTGGGGGTTAATGTGCTGTCAAACGGCTCGGCGTTCAGCTGCGAGGCAAGTGATGATGCAGGTGAGTTTGGTACGTTACAATTGGATCTCTCTATGCTTTTTATCATGGAACAATCTTTAGCCTTGGACTAACCACCCAAAACCGTAGGCGAGAGTGGAACGGGGGTGTCACGTTTTTACTTTCCCAATAGAGTCCATTTTACAGGAAAGTAATGTTCAATTGGTTTTATTTTTCTGGATAAAAAGCCTTTGTCTTCGGAAAAGGAAAAAAAGCACCCCCTCGTGAGTTGTTGGCATTCGTTTCAAAGTTCGAGAATTTCAAAAATCGACTGAAAAAATCCATTTTCTCAGAAATCACTGGACCAACGTTTACGAAATTCTTCTCAAAAATCCAACATCGATCCGGGATGCACCCATAATCTCAGCATCTTGATCCATAAACCCTAGGGGATTTTATTTGAAGATTTATTTATCAAAAAATTGAATTCTCAAAAACTTTTGTTGGTTTGATTCAGATAGAAATTATTTACATGTATCGAATGAGACCATTTCGGGTACTGTGGTATCACTCTCAAATCTCAGGTATGTCTTTAATTGCTTGGAAAAAGGTGGATCCCAAAACATATTACAAAATTGATGCTGCATGCTCAGTATCGGCTCATATCACCGTCTCCGATCGAGTTTATTAATAACTTATTGATATCTTTGCCAACAAGTAAACATTCAATATGTGTACCATTTTAGCTAGTTTATGTACAGTCCATTATCTCTGGATGTACAATCGAGTTCTAGTTTTCGGCGGTCATCATTCTCGTGGAAGGACTGGACTGTAGCTTATATTCCATGTGATTTATTTATTTATTTTATTTTACAAATTTACGGGTCCTTTTGACAAAAATTTATAATGAATGTTTATAAGTATGATAGGAAGTTGATGAAAGAAAATAAAATGAGTACATATACGAGTAAATGGAAAAATTAAAATTACCATTTGGTTGACATAATATATGACCTTTTTGGAGACTTGAGGGGACCATTGACGAAATTGCTAAGGACCGATCGACAAAATCTATTAAGATTTCGCTGGATTCTGGCGAGCGGGGCGTTAAACTGATAATTTGTGGCAGCAACTTGGGGGTAAAAGGTAGGTGTGTTCCGTGTCACATGATTTTGAACATAGAAATTTAGAATATCAAGTAGCTGCGGGGCATCGATCAAACTGTTCGCTAGCTTGTAGATCAGTAGTGCATCAACAAACATTCTCCGCTTCTCCAATGGCAAAAGACCACTCGCGCTCATGGCCGTATCAACCTCAAATGATTCCCACGGAGTACCTGACTTGTACGAGTAAAAGTGCAGAAATTTCCGCTGAACTCTCTCGAGAGATGACTTGCCGTTACTATAGAGGGGAGACCATACTGTGGAGCAATACGAGCAATGATTCGAGATAATTTACAAAACATCAGTAATCTGTACATTCATGTTACTAGATGGGAAGCTATGTGAAACACCCAACTTGGCCGAGGTTCGTTTTTCTTTTATGCTCAACATCCGCCAATGTTTTGATTTCCGTTCACTTCTGCTGAATCAATTAGATGTCTGGACAACCCTTGTTGCTGTAGATCATGGGCTGGAACTGTAGGGCGGTCATTTCCCATTACACCGATCCGTTGTCGTGATGATGCGGGTCCTGTCCCTCCATTTTCAGTCATAAACGCGTTCTCCTTACCCCGTAAATACTTTCCTCGTCCGCCGCTTCCTATTTGGACTCCTGCGGGCCGGTGGGAAGGTGACGGGGCTGCGGGGGCCATTGTGAGGGGCTGGCACATTGTCCTTGAGTGCATTTGCATTCGCTAAACCGCACGCCTCTGCGCAGCGCCAATAACGGGAAAATTGCGCCAACGTTCATAGTCACCAGGATTGTCCTGTCCATGTCCGTGTTCGGCCACCGCAATTTGTTTTCGTTATTGCCGACGGATCGGGCGAGGAAACCCCGCGGAAATTCAAATTGCCCATTGTGCCCCGCCCTTGTTCGGCGTTTTAACACATTCACGCAATAAACCCCATTCAGTCCCTTTTGTTTTGGTTTTTTAGACCCTCTCTCTTTCTGTATCTCGTTATAAACCATCCGAGAATCTTTGTATTAACTGGTTACCTATTAGGCCGGGTAAATCAGTTTGCACTGGTTTACATCCGAACCTACCCCTATTAACCCTTAATAACGCACGGGATCCTTCGTTCTCTTCAACCTCACTCCCCGCAAAGGAGAATGATGGATACAAATAAAAATGTGTCAGTCCAATTTAAATTCCGATTGGCATGATAAATTATCTGTCAACGGTCATTTTTTTCTAGGATCTAAGTGAGCTGCTATAGAACATGAACTATAATACCTCTCTTCCGGGAATTATCAAGTTTTAATGTCTTCAAAAACCGAGGAAATCACAGAATATTATGCTGAACTATAGAGTACCATGAGTTTCCATCCAAAAACGCTGCAAATTCTTCACTGGGGTTTTTTATTCAATTTCATTCATTTGACTTGCATTCATAATTTGAATTTCTACTAAGCTCACCACGTAAATCGGTTCTCAACCAAGATACCTATTTGGATTGATCAGTTGATCATATTTGTGTGCCTCCTGAAATTCAATAATCGCTCTATCACTAGTGAAACACGCCCACTCCAAAGCTTAGTAGAACTTCAAATCATGAACGCAAGCCAATTGAATAATAAACCCCAGTGAAAGAATTGTCAGCGTTTCATGCATATCAGAATGCTTCAACCCGTGTATCGGCTACAAAGCCTCTTAGGAGTTCACTACAGTATCCACATTACTACATCACTCCATCACTAGGTTACTGCTATCAAAACTAAAACAATAATAAACCAAAATAACGCAAATTTTGGCACCGTAAATCGGGCCATACATCAGCAATGGTTTGAGCTACGGACCTGGGGAAGGGCTCATTCGATTCCTCATGGAAAGCCCCCCAAAAAGAGTTCAAATTTAGGCTGCTTCGACTTTTTTTGAGGTTTTTAGACCCTTAAGTGAGAGTGCTGGCTAAAGAATTGGGCCGTGGTCGGACCAATATTGATTTTTGAAAAATTTTTATCACAGATTCGTATTCTACACCCTTTGAAATGTAAACCATGAAATTTTCAGGGGGGTTAGAGTTTTTTTTTTTTTTTTTCAAGAGCGTTTACAATGGTTTATTATTGAAAGATAAACCAAAATCGATATTTTTTTACCGATTGCCCTTCCCTACTAGCGTGTAACTGAGGGTTGAGATGAACCTCAACTTCGCTCAGCACCACGTTGAACGAAAGTTGAACTCCCGGAGTTATGTGCGTAACAAGGATTTCACGTTTGCGCAAGCGCAGAGGCTACTATTAATCGGGGGGTCATGAAACTCATAGGGGACCATCTACACATCAAACCGAACAATCCCTGAAAATTTCATCGAAATTGGTCAAGAACTCCCGGAGTTATGCGCGTAACAAGGATTTCACGTTTGCGCATGCGCAGAGACTACTATTGATCCGGGGGTCATGAAACCTATAGGGGACCATCTACACCCCAACCCGCACAATCCCTGAAAATTTCATCAAATCGGACTATAACTTCGTGTAGTTTTGCCCGTAACAAGGATTTGCTGACAGGCAGACACACAGACAGACACGGAACCTAAATTGTTCAGAAATGTCTAAAACGCAAAATGCGAGTGGAATTTTTGATTTTGGAGACAAAAAACTTTTCACATTCCGAAAGTGAAAACAATGCTTCCGCTACCTTGGTAGACTCGGAAGCAAAAACCGATTTTTTAAAATCTGTTTTCCCGCATAGCAACCATGCACCCATGGGTGTGGAATATGGGTGTGACCCCGCCCGTTCGAATCTACGTCAAAAATTATTTCGAAAACTACACCACATACCCACGCGCACGTATCTTTGAAGGCCTCGAAAATCCTATTTTTTACCCATATGTCCCCCCAGAGGATGCAACCATGGGTTGACAGGCTGCGGCGCTTCGGGGCACAACTAAAACCCAAATTGAGTCTCTGTACGAAATTTGGAATTTTTCGTAATTAAATTAGTCAAAGGTACTTAATTAAATTACTCAAAAGTAATTGATTACTCGCAAGTACTTGAATTACTCCGATTACAGTAATTGGTACCTCCAAAAACCTAATTTTTACCCCAAATTGCATTAATTACTCTAGAATTAGTTACACTAATTACAATCACTAATTGAAAAAGAGTAGTTACTCGTCCTCCAAATAAAGAAATTGGTAAATGAGTTGTAACTACCAAGTAGTGTAATTGGTAATTAAAAAGTAATTAATTACCGAAAGTAATTAATTACCACCCAACTCTACCATCATTCCCTCAGGTTCTAGTGGTCCGGTTTTGCTTCAATGTGGAGGGAAGTCGAGATTGAACGGTTTAACACTATCAAATCAATTTCATTAGGGTCACATTCTTACCGTACACGCTATGTAAACCACTTAATGTCCTTGGGAATATGATCAGTATCATTGTTACTCAGTGAGCGTTCAAACGGGCCAGCACATTTACGAAAAACGTTATTTTTAATATATTTTTCGAGGGAATTATTACTATTACCAAAGTAGTTCCTATATTTTTGATGAGTAAGACATGGTACTCTGTTTTCAAGTTTATTTCAAAGTGTTTTTTGTGAAGTTGCGCCAAAAAAGTAGGTGTTTTCGAAGTTTTTGGGCTCCTAAACACTTGGGCTTCGAAAACACGAAGTTTTCGGGCACCGCGGCCACACCCTAGTAGCCCTCCGCCTGCCGGCTCGTATAGGAGAGCGGGCGGTCTCGACCAGTTCTCTCCTGTCGTTCGGGCGTGGCGGTCTCTCGCAGTCTACTCCGTTCGTGTTCGCGCGAAAAGTGTTTCATCTTCATCTACCATCTATTCTGAACACGAATCTTCATGGATCGGTAAGTGCAAAGTATTTTCCTACAAAATCTCTAATCAAAAACGCTGCAAATTCTTTCACTGGGGTTTATTATTCAATTGGCTTGCGTTCATGATTTGAATCTGTACTAAGCTTCGGAGTGTGCGTGTTTCACAGGTGATAGAGCGATTATTGAATTTCAGGAGATATGCATAGAGCATGTAAATCTGTTCTCAACCAAAGTACCTATTTGGATTGATCAGTTGATCGTATTTGTGTGCCTCCTGAAGTTCAATAATCGCTCATCAATAATCACCTGTGAAACCCGCACACTGCAAATTCTTTCAGTGGGGTTCATCATTCAATTTTATTCATTTGTGTTGCATTCGTGACAGTCTACCTTTGGCTACATCGTTTAAATTTGGGTTTGGGGAAGTTTTAACGCAATACGAGCGCTAAAGGACTTGATAAATTATGGATGTTTTTATTGTGGGGGGGGGGGGGGGGTATTGAGGTTCAATAAAAAACGCTGCAAATTCTTTCACTGGGGTTTATTATTTAATTGGCTTGCGTTCAAAATTTTAATTTCTACTAAGCTTTGGAGGCACACAAATATGATCAACTGATCAATCCAAATAGGTATTCCCTGAAAACCTCAAAACTAGTCGAATCGGCCTAAATATTTTCCTATTTGAAGAACACACCATTAGAAACCGAATGAGCCCTTCCCCACGTCCGTAGGTCAAACCATTCCCGATGTACCTATGGTCCGATTTATGGTGCCAACATTTGCGTTTTTTGGTTTATTCTTGTTTGTTTGTAGCGTAGTGATGCCGATAGCGTCGAGTTGTAGTGAATGTGGATACTGGAGTGATAGCCGGTGTGAATACTTGTAGTGTAGTTAGTAGCCGATACACGGGTTGAAGCATTCTGATATGCATGAAACGCTGATAATATATAGGTAAATATTATTCAATATTATTACTGGGGTTTATTATTCAATATTATTACCTGGATAAATGAGTATTCTTTCACTGGGGTTTATTATTCAATTGGCTTGCGTTCATGATTTGAATCTTACTAAGCTTCGGTGTGTGCGTGTTTTACAGGTGATAGAGCGATTATTGAATTTCAGGAGATATGCATAGACCACGTAAATCGGTTCTCATCCAAAACACCTATTTGGATTGATCAGTTGATGATATTTGTGTGCCCCCTCTTCATCTGTCTACCTTTTGCTACATCGTTTAAATTTGGATTTGGAGTTTTAACGCAATATGAGTGCCAAAGGACTTGATAACGCATGTTTTTATATGAGGTTCAATAAAAAAACGCTGCAAATTCTTTCACTGGGGTTTATTATTCAATTGGCTTGCGTTCATGATTTGAATTTCTACTAAGCTTTGGAGTCTGCGTGTGTCACAGCTGATAGGGCGATTATTGAATTTCAGGAGGCACACAAATATCATCAACTGATCAATCCAAATACGTATTTTGCTTGAGAACAGATTTACGTGCTCCATGCATATCTCCTTAAATTCAAGTGAAAGGATTTGCAGCGTTTTTTTTTCCAGAGCGATTACAATGGTTTATTATTGAATAATAAACCAAAAGAATCGTACAAGATACATGTAAGATGGAATGTTATTATTCATCGTTTTAAAATAAATTATGAATTTAAAGGAAGCGAAAGAAAAATAATTGTATGAAAATGGGGAAAAAATGGAATTCATCAAGATTTTTGGATATTGGGATATTAAGGGTTAAGTTGAGTATATCAGTTTGTTATGATTTATCTTCGCATCTACACCTATCAAATCAAGTGTCAGTTTGCTATGATTTACCTATGTACGTTTCTTGCCGAAATTGGCTTGTCACTGGAGGTTGCAGCTATTCAAATATTAAATGGTACATCAACCTGATGTTTTAGGACGTTCCTCTGAATGAAGAATTCATTAGTAGAGAGATACCTATTACAATTAATCCATGGGGGAGTCGGATAACCGAATTGTGCGAAAAAGAATAACAATACAAATCCGTTTCGGATCCTTCTAAGACCGAATCCTTGCAAAAGAAATAGTTGTATGTCTGTGTCTGAGTATGTGTCTATCTGAGCTTAGAGAATTGGCACCTATACGTGTCTTGTAGCGGTGTGTGGTACGGGAAAAGTGCCACCATGTTACTTGAGCTGAGCATCTCGTCAGGAGTACTTCGTGGTATCACCACCCACTCGTTCGGGGCTTTAATTAAACTGATAGTCATTCTACTTGGGGACTTCTTCTCATCCCCCTCTGCCTCCTCCACCTTCCTCTATTTCCCAAATGCCAAGGGCCAGGCAATCCTGATCGAAAAAGCAATGTGTGTATGTGTGCGACAAATACTGTTAATGCTGCCCAGGCTATATCTCCCAACCGATTTTCATGATTCTTGTTTTGCCCGATCCCAATTTTAGTCTAGTTGTGCAACAAACCTCAAACATTTTGCTTTTGCTAGCAGGTGGTGCAGATGAGGTAGCAGAGGATCCATTCAAGCGCTGCTCATACAGCTTTCAATTTTCTTGCATCTGTTTTTGTTCGATTAAGATTTGGTTTGGTTTTGATTCATATTTCAGATATTTCAAATGTGCTTATAGAAGGGGGGGTTAAAGTTAGATCCACTTAAGCTATGCTCAAACTTATTGGAATTCTCAGCAGCTTTTCGTGCATTTTTTGTATTAACAGTTTGCTCCTATTTGTAAAATTATGTGTAAGTATTCATAATTATTCATGTGAGAAATCTTGTAAATCACGGACGTATATGCATATGTTTGAAAATTATGACTTATCTTACTCTCTTAGGATCCAATCGATCAATTCATCTGTTGGACAGATTTCAGTGATCTGGTGATTTGCAAATCTAGTCCGCCTAAAACAGTCTTCAGAAATATCGGTACTTCAAAAGTACAATAATTGTTATTAAGTGGTAATAATTATTATTATCTATCAGATCATGACAACTAACAGTGGTCAACTGGTTTATTTTCTCCCATTTCTGAGTTCTCAGTGTTCACCGCAAAGTTCATCTCAAAGGGTCGCTTGTGCTTGATCCACCTCGAGAGTTACGGAGATGCCGATAAAACGTTCGTAGATGAGAGAGCTCTTTATAAGACTGAGCTATTCGTCATCAGACCTCACGGACTAACTTTGTATAAGAGATAGGGTTGCATGGGAGCCTAAATACGTCATGCACGGCACCTCTCTCCGCCCCTAGTACCAGCGCAATATCAGAAATGTGGGCCAAGGTCGGTGGAATGGGAAAAGGTTCCCGCTTCAAGACTTGTGCACTCCGACCGACTACGCTTGGAGCAAATGTTAATAAGCGGATAGATAAGGGCTTGGATGTATGGTTGTTTTAACTCGTTAATTATTTCAGTTCAAGGAGTTGTTATACTGGTAAAATACTCTGAGATTTCTGTTATAGATGACGTCCCGGGCTATATATTACTGCTCTAATCTTCAGAATGTAACCTTCAGCTTGATTACTAAATTACTTCCGAAACAGTCAAGGCAAAAGAGCAGCAAAACTGCCCCGAAATCAACATTTCCTTGTACATTGAACGACTTTCTTCGCCAAGGGACCTTATTCGATATTTTAAGGAAAAGAGAAATGATTCCGGCGAATCATATTGAGTTGGAATGTATAGAAACTATCATTATTTCCCTTGCGATAAACCGATACAATTTTTGCTGATATTTTCTAATCCGTCACATCGAAATATCGATATCAAAATGCCTCTATCGGTTTTGATTTTTCTCACCTTTATAATCGACCGACAACAAAGATTTGGAGCTCCCCACAATTTGTTGGTTTACATTTCAAAATGCATACATCCAAAAATCGCAAATTATTACACAAATTGCCCGTGCCCAAGAGGTAGCACTTCTGCTTCTAGTTGTCTAGGTGGATGATTTACCCCCATAACCCACTAATCACTGTTTACCTGCCGTTTCGTAGAGAACGGCTGGGGTAAGAGTAGTATTTTGGTGTCAAATAAAAGCTAAAATCATTTACTAAAACTTCACATCTCGTAATATTGGGGGGGGGGGGGGTGAGTATTTTATAAGATATTCCACCAAATAATGGGTAATTTTGAGAACTTTTCACTTTTTTTGGAAAAACGTTTGGAATGCTGTATCTTGAGGAAGGAGAGTTGTTATGAACTCGCTCTTGTAAAATTGCAACAAATTTTTGTCTTCTGTTAAATACAGTGGGGTGACCTTACCTACCAAACCAATTCTTGATCGGTATGGAGTAATAACCGAAAAATACGAAGGTTCGTTGTTTTTCGGCCAAAAATTCCTCTTCCCGAGGACGTGGGAAGTTGTAAGTTTGTTTTACTAGTGGTTGACGTCTTAACATAACATCACGATTTCGTTGCAAACAAGAATGTACATCTTGTCTGGACTACTACTCGGAAGCTGGTACAAATTGATTCTTGAAATAGCGAAAAATGAACGTACACGAATGATTGGAGCCGCTCGCTGTAGCTTTCCGGTTTACGCTGCGAACTCCGAGATAAAGATAGTTTAGTGCAAAAAACAGATGTGGGTCTTTCCACCTTGGTCCTGTTATTGCGCAAACACGTGACCATATGAAGGTAAGACTGCTTGCCGCAGGTATATCGCCCCGTTATCATCTGTCTGGGCGGAGTCACGTTTCTCGGACTGAAAACCGATTTAACCGCAGTAAAACAGGCGTTCGCCGCGCTTGAAGGCCTACCCACATCCCAGCGCGGCCCATCTTCTCATTTGAATCCTTCATTCACTCATAGTTGTTCATTGGTGAAGACATCCTTCCCAAACATTACGATTTTCGTGGTACACAAAAATGCAAGAACAAGAGACAATCGTTCATCTTAATTTTTAACTGCTGACTAAACACTCATGTTTATTGAAATACAAAACTCAAAAACCTCGAAATTTGCTCAAAACTTCTTTAAATGGCGATCGGCCGAAACTTGTATCTAAAATCGGAAGCTCCATGTAATAAGTAATATCTTGAAAAGTATTACAATTTAATAGAAAGATAATCATGTGATTTCGTGAAGCTGTACATACGTTTAACTGATCCCAGATTGAACTAATAGAGAAAATACGTAATTTCGCACCATACCTTGATGTGACACCTATTACAATTCAATATCTACCATCTAAAATCCTGTTATACCGAGCTCATTCCAGTAACGAGTGAAGTAGGAGCACCCTATAGTGAATTTCATTCTATCATACATTTCTACTTCTCCTAATATAGCTTTGCTTTTCAAAGAGAATGGATACAAATAATGGATATTTCTACGAAAAACTCGGGGAATTAAAGTTTATATACTATGTAAAAATACATACATGAGTGATTATTGCAGAGAGCTTTCTAATATAGAACTAATGAACCTTTGTAATAACTTTCCAATAGTCATGGATTCGGGTTTTTTTTTACGTCCTAAAAAGTGTTTGCTAGAAATTGAGTGTTATTTAACAGGTACAGCTTGGAACGATTGGCTCTTTTTCTATGTTATTCTGAAAAAAGTTAACAAATTTGGTGCATTTTCAATTCACTAATGTGGAACCTACTGACGCCGAGGAAAAGAAAATGTGCATAGTATTGAACGACCTCTTTGTAGGGGTCAGTGCTTGTTGCAGCTAGAGCCTCTGGAACCCGAGTCAGCAAAGGGAAGGAGGAATGACGTGAGGTTCCTCCCCAGATTTTCATAAGCCCTCTAAAATGCCTACGTAGTGATTCCAGGCCCGCCAGCTTTTGATCAAAACTACTGGGGTTGGCTCCAAGCCATGTTGGAATTACTGCCTTTGATTCGCGTCTGTGAGTCTCATCAGTGGACACGGCCGGAGATCTACCTGCACCTCACTAGGTCCGCTTCCTTGTTGATTAACGGGCTTCCTGATTAGTTTGATAAGCGCTTGTGAATGGCGATTCAATCAATTCGGTCATTTACGGAACAGTTTGATTCGAATGGAACCGGAAAAACGTAGTATACTTGCTAATAAGCTAATAGCTAACAGTAAACTGTGTTTGATTTCGTTACCGTTATCATTTCCGGTAATGAACCTTTGTAATTGACCATCCAATCGCGTTGTGGTACCGATTTTTGAAATTGAATAAGGGCCCAAAATCCACAGAACCAGGAGTTAAACAGTTATCCCCTCTTCTTTTCACTTTATTCGTGAATGATTTCATTTGGAATATGGATTAAGGGTTGGTTCAGCGGAGTCTACAATCAAAATATACGTATGCTGACGATCTGGTTATTGTGGGTGATTCCAAGGAATTATACAGTAACATATCGTGGGGTTCCGAGTAAAAGTGACCAAGTAAGATTTGCAAAATTTTACAGGGGAGCGATCTGAAGTTTCACCTATTTTCTTCTTACGAACACTGGTTGTGTGATGTCTCATCCGACTATGTTTTGATTTTTCTTTATCCTGTAGGTAGTTAGCTAGTGCCCGCCTATGATATCGTGCTTCAAAATTCACTTCAGATTAAATAAGAGCTGTTTTCCGGAAAACTCTATTTGATCATTTTTACCTGCCGGGAGTTTCAAGCTTTACTCATTTGGTCAATTCAATTCTTCGAAAATCTGTGGCATAGTTACATGAAATTGAGGGATTGAATAGTTTTTTCGTTAATTTATCGTGTTGCCAAGCATCTAATAACAATGATAGACCCATTTCTGTTGGAAAAGGTTATCCATTACCTATCACTGTAATTGGTCATTTTCAACTGCCCACTATGCAATCTTACAAATCTTACACAGTAAAAGTGATCAAATGGCAATTGATAACATTTACATGCACCGGCGATTTATAATCCATCTCGTGTTTTGTGGTTGAGTTCAAATGCCATTTGGTCACATAAAACTCTTTGGGTCAGGCAGGTAAAATTTATTTTCAAGTATTTCTTGCACATCAGTTTGAAGATAACGTTCTTAGCAACAACACACAGTAGACAACGTTCCTTAGTACCGGAATGACAAAAAAAGCTCATTTTGAAAAAAATGTTACTTGGTCACTTTTACCCGGAACCCGACGATATACCCCCTGGAATTACACTGTAATCAGCGGGACCTCACTGTGGATTTGAAAAAGTCCGAAATCCTCATTTTTCAGAATGGTGGAAAGCGACGAGGTACAGAATGTTGGAAGTATAGCGGTTAATTCATTGATATTGTCCCAAAATATTCATATTTGGTTGTGACTCTGACTCCTCGTATTTTTTTTCCCCATCATGTACAGCAAAAGTCAAAGGCAGCAAATTTTTCTATGAATTATGCTTGGGCAAAAATGTTTGGCAGCCTTGATATTCCTTTCCAAGCAAAGTTCCGAGTGTTCAATGCGGTTGTACGTGCAATCCTAAGATATGGAATACAGGTTTGGGGGTTTTGTGGGGTATGCGTCTGTGGAGGCTGTGCTGTTATTGTTCAATAAAAAACTTTTTCATTTGCTCTACCTATCTACCTGGTTTATTTTGAGGCCAAACTGAACACGGTTGTTTTTTAGTGAAAAATAGATTTTAGTTTCTATTCTTATGAGTTGTGGCAATTTTAAATGGTTGGCGAGGCTAACTCTCCAATCAAATTTAATTGTCTTTTACTCTCAACTTTTCAAGGAGGTACGTGGGAAAGCGCTCGATTTATCTCAAATCATCATGCTACTATTCAGAGTTCAGCTTTATAAATTAAATTACAACACAAAATAGCCTTCGGGTCAATCATTAGCGCCATCAAATAATTTTAGAAGCCCCACAGAACCAATCAATCAAATTTCAGCTCATTTTAGCTTCCATGGAGAAAATAGCCCTTGGACTCGATTGGCTGATCAGTTTGGTCAGATTTCAGTTGTTCCATAGAAGCTATTATTTAGATTAGGAAAAAAATGCAGTATCAAAAACTGCGTGACGTTTTTTCTTCACAGTTTTTCGTGACTCAGAATCTTACATTTTAAGCAATTCCACATTTCACAAGCTTACACGGGGGGTTGGAAAAATGAAATCATGTACCAAAATTAGGGTTCACCACAATCACTGTTTGGCGCAATCTCGGTCACTTGCGCGGTCGCTAATGACACACAATGAAAAACCATTGATTAAGGAGTTACATTTCTAAGAAATTTCTCGTTGGGTTCACACCCGCTGTTAAAAGGTGGCGTTCCTATTTGGCAAAAAACAAAGCTGGAGTAATTTGCCCATGTTTGCACCATTTGCGCATATATGGATCTGAGATCCTCCCAAAAAATATGCTGATCAAAACAACAATTTTTCTATCCATGAATAAGGACTTCTTTAGAAGAGGTGATCCATAACTTTCCGTGACATTCTGTATTTCTCGCCACCCTAGATTGAAGCGCAACTAGTTAACGTCCTCTTTCCACAGGGTCACATTCATGAGCCTACCCTCGCTTCCTGCTTAGCTAAGGCATCTGCCTTGCTATTGCGATACGCACTGAAATGAGCTTAAGCTAGCCGTATCATCTTTAAGCCTTTTGAAGTTCATTGATGCAGTAATGGAGTTACGGAGCTACAAAGGAGTAATTGGCTTTCGTATGAGCTGGGTTTTTTATTTGATGAACGGTACCTACTTACAGGAATCAACTTTCCTTCAATAAATTCAATCATATCTAAAAAGACCATCCACTACTAACCTACGAACAATGGGCGCAACGGACTGTACATACCACGACAGGTTGTATAAAGTTTAATTTCTCATCTATAAACCAACGCAACCTGTTTCAAATCGAGTTAGTTTAAATTAAATGGAATCAATGTTGCAAGCCTCGTAAATATCTTTCTTCCGGGACAAGGTCCCGCTTCTGTTTTTCTAGTCCGTTTGGTTGCGTAAGAGTCGTCATCTCTCGGTCATTCCCTATTAACTAATATAATTTTTAATCCGTGGAAGATGATATCGTTTCATTTGTTGAAACAGTCGACAGCCTGCATTCCATTCTACAATTCGAAATCTCCTTATCTAACCTAGCAACAACGATACAGGTGTAGTAAGCTGTTTACCAACTTTGTTCGTGATTGTGGGGGGGGGGGGGGGGGGGGTATTGAGGTTCAATAAAAAGACGCTGCAAATTCTTTCACTGGGGTTTATTATTCAATTGGCTTGCGTTCATAATTTGAATTTCTACTAAGCTTTGGAGTGTGTGCGTTTCACAGGATAGAGCGATTATTGAATTTCAGGAGATATGCATAGACCACGTAAATCGGTTCTCATCCAAAACACCTATTTGGATTGATCAGTTGATGATATTTGTGTGCCTCCTGAAATTCAATAATCGCTCTATCCTGTGAAACGCGCACACTCCAAAGCTTAGTAGAAATTCAAATTATGATCGCAAGCCACTTGAATAATAAACCCCAGTGAAAGAATTTGCAGCGTTTTTTTACTTCACATGAGCTTTCCATCTCAGCTGGCAGTAGAGTGTCAAGCCAAGATATTCCCGACTAGAACAAAGTTGTGATTTTTGACATGATATTCATTATTTTGGTTTTTGTGGTTTGGTAAAACAAGCTCTGGATGGCGGACGGCAGTTTGCGGATGGACGGATTGTTTAAAATTAGGTTTTCGGATTCTACCCATCTTGAAATGAAAAACAATTAACGAAAATTAAAAAGATTGTTCAACTTTTCATTCCATCTTCAATACCTATTGAAAAGAGTTTTCTAATTATGACGTCTTTCACTTCCGAGCCTGCAATAGTTTTGAATTTGTCCGAACTTTTTTGTTGAGTTCAATATTTACCGCTGAGGGGTAATTCGTGTTTCCGTACCGTCGGAGGCCTTACCAGTGATATTATTACACCCCCCGAGTCGTATCAATGCTGAAAACTCTTCGTAGAAAGCCAATGTCTGTCAAGGGCCTCTGAGAGGAGCGGGATTCAAGTTGAGAAGCCGAGCTCGGTGTTTCTTGCTGACGGCGGGATATCTCACCGTCATCTTTCTCTCAGGGGTGTAGCGTTACAAATGCTTACCCTGACACACGTCTGCACGAACTGGGGTTCGACACCAACGACCAAGCTCTTGATAAAAAAACCTCACGAATCTATTCCACGTTGGTGAATGTAAATATTTATGTTTAGCTTATCGTTTTTTTCTAGCTGTCTTTTGTGACGTTTCCCTTCTCCATCTCTTCTACGAGAGCGCGTCTGCCCTACGAGCTATCGTCGCCTAACATGCTCTCTTGTCGTTCATTCGAAGCTGAGATTGTGGAAAGTCTTAACATGAAAGGATGATAATATGTGACGACAACATAAGAAGCAAAGGTGGTCATCGACTCGGCCCATTCTTACACTTTGTACACCTCTTTTCCAACCATCTCGACACATACCCAAAAAATATCTGTCATGGCTGAACCCTCTTCTCTAGGCACTACAATATGGGCCTTGGCTTTGGAGGGAATTTATAAAAATAAAGCAGGACTATTCACTCATTTTAGCTAAGGCCCATCAAGCATGTAACAAGTGTTTATGTGAATGTTTGTCGTTGAGGCTAGTTTGGTTTAGGTTTATAATAAGGTTGATGTAGGTTATGCCAGCTCTATCATCCTTCGTTGTTGGGAATACTCTTAGAGGCGGTGGGAAATGGAAGGTCTGGGGAGAAAGCACCCAACAGCATCTAGGGGCACCAAATAACATTTGCAGAGTACATTCGCCGTACCTGTCCAATCCGCTTCAGCAATCCCTAGATAAACTGGTAGGACCATAAGAACTCAGCAATTTTTCTCTGAAATGTAGAGGGGAAGTAAAAGTTTGAATGCAGAAAAACGTGGGTTTTTATGGGGAAAAGCCACGTTTCCTCCTGAAATCGACTCATATTGAAAAAAAAGTTTGAAATCGGATTTGATGTATCTTTTTCACTGCATCAAGTGGTCGCCCTCGGCCCTCCTCGCTCAACAGGTGAGGGGTTTTTAAGCCTTTCCCCCTGGTCGGACTAAATCAACGGAATGAATTTCGATTAGTAGGATACGGTTCGTTCAAAACTATTCATCCCTCAACATACACAGGGATACAACATGATGGGATACGATCTTTATTTTTTGAGTGGAATACTCCGAATGATATTAAGTGTCCTGGATACAAATATAATTTCTTATTTACGGATCGAACGTAGAAATTCGGCGATTTCATTCGTACTTAGCTCTAGCATGATCTTATATCGCACATCATCTCTTGGAAAGACTGGGATCTCATTATCTCGTTGTATTCGTGGTCTTCACTTCGCCTGCACTGTTCTATACCTCGTAACATCGTGGAAGAAAATGCGTTATTGCCAGATTCAGATACACAATCAGTGTTATATCTTGATGAAATTTCTTCCTCCCTCTTCCTTTCAACTAGCCTGCAGTCTAGAGGCTGCTCCTGTTTGGGTCATATGCACCCCAGCTTAAGAGTTCAAACTAGCGCGGGGAAACGGGTGATTCCTATTTTACGGGACAATCGCTGTCCTTCATTGATAAATAATTTACTGTTCAACTTTTTCCAAAAATTAGTTTTGTAGAATTTATGTGGTAACTAGGCCCACTTATGGCTGTCATAAAGTTTGGCTACTCTTCATCGTACATGCCGGTAATTGATCGAAATGTACCTCTAATCTCATTGTCATGGTCTGTCCGTGAGTCAGAATTTGAACTTAATCCGAAATTTATCCGCTCAAAGTGCGTTTTGCCGGAAATATTTCAACTAGTATTTTTTTAGAATTAGTTACTGGATGTTGGTGCGCTTACAAGTGGGACTAACTTTTAGATAGTCTGTACGAATCAAGTGCTCAAAGTTTGTCCCAAACCTTCTGTCTCATTGTCACGGTTTTGAAGGAAATCATCGTAGCTCTGTCAAATGAGCGCATTTTTTGGCAATTCAAAGTTTTTTCAGCGTTGGTAACTCTGCCCTTTGAAGAAACACTATGCTTAAGCCATTTCTATATAGTTTGGGTTCAAAAATGAAGTTAGCCGTTTGTAAAAAGGTGTGTAAGTTTCATACTTCTCATTGTTATGGGTTTGAAAATCACTCTTAATCAATCTTATTGATTCGTTTAGCATTCATTTTGGGATAGAGATGTAAAAACTCTATTTAATGCAAGTTTCAATTTCTATAAGTGTTCATTAGACTCCTAATTGCAGAAGATTAATGTTGATTTCTCACTGCCGTGGCGATTTTAAACTTCATTGTTGTGGCTACACAAAAGCCGTCATGGCTGTTTGAACACAATTTCTTTTAGAATACGCTTTAGCCATGGACTAACTAGCCGAAAAGTGTCACGCGGGAGTGGAACGAAAAAGGGTATGGTGTCCAGGAACGAAAACGGTGACGCGAGACCAATAAACATAAGAATATTTACATCCATGTGTAGTAGTTTGCGACAAACCCGTACGAAAAAGGGTATTGTATCCAGGAACGAAAACAGTGACACGAGACCAATAAACATAAGAATATTTACATCCATGTGTAGTAGTTGCGACAAACCCGTACGAAAAAGGGTATGGTATCCAGGAACGAAAACGGTGACACGAGACCAATAAACATAAGAATATTTACATCCATGTGTAGTAGTAGCGACAAACCCGTTTGAAGTGAGTCATTTTATTTATGTAAATCGGAGTTTCAGTCGTTCGCGAATCGTCCTTCGGTTCGACAATGAACGTTCGATGATCATCGTTGAACGTTCAGCGTTCAATCGAGGCTAAAGCGTATTCTACGTTCCTATACTTGTGGCATTAGTCTCTAAATAAAAGCAAAAGGGGGTCCATGTTGACAAAGTTATTTGGTTGACAAAGCTCATTGTCATGGATACATTCATACATACCATTCTCGCAACCTATAAAATTTTAAAACCTGAATTTGGAGGAAACAAACGTAAATCATGCGTGCTTATACATCACTGTAACATTAGAGTAACATCTAGATCGATAATAAAAAAATCATAAATTTAGGAGAACAAAATCTTTTGTCAGAATCAAAACCTCGATTCTCCCGTTAAATGAGAATAACCCAAATAGACCATTCCAAGGTTCTGTCCAATCAGAAGCAACGTGATGCAGATCTGTGCTCCAAGATCACCCGCTGTTAAGCCACAATTCCCGTTAGAATGCAGGCGAGCCTACGAAATTATCCAGCCAGAGAGCTCGAAAAACATAGTATCGCACAAAGTTTTTGAAGTAGGAGCGCTTCTTTTCGTTTTGGTTATCAGTTAATAGCGCAGCTAGCTGCTATTTCTGTTATTTGTTTGTTTTATGTGGTTTTTCCATTTCTGTTTTCTACTCCTATTTTAGGGTGAATTATGGATTTTGTGGCCCGTTTACACCAAACAAGCAACTTTATAGAACAATGGTCTTGAGCAATCGTGAGCAAGATGCTTGGGGGGTTTGAAGTGTTACCCGCACCGGACAGAATTTGCAAACCAAGCTGGGAAACATTCTAGAAAGTTCAAGGAGTTCCGTCACTTATAGGAGACCTAGTTCACATATAAGGGATCAGTTACTCTTCGCAGATAAATTTCAAGTCGTCAAATTGGTTTGTGTTTGTTGCGCATCCAGTGTAAATGGCATGTCAGCGAGAAATCAAATGGCCGGAGGTACGACCTGCGTTTTTTAGGAGTTTTCTAGGTAAGGGATGATGTCTTCATTATTTTGCTTTTAGTGCGTATATGTTTTCATGCAGTTTTAAATGGACTTGGGCAACGAGAATTAGACATGGTGAAATTCGCATTTGGATAAACAAAGCATTTGTTCCTTCCCAAATGTGATAGCCCCTGGTCATCTACGTGCACAACCTTATTTCAGGGGTGGCCACCATCGCTACAGCCTCGGTTTTTTTATTGTTGTGTTGTTAAACATTCGGTTCGACTGTGCCCATTATTATTAAATGTTCTACGTGTCACACCTCTCGCGTTGAAACATTTATAATATCTCAAATTCCAGTTTCCTTATCATTTTCACCCCAATATTCTCCTCCTCCTATCATTCAGTCATCGCAGAACGCTCTCTAAACCTCCATAATTAACGGAACAGGATTGATAATTATTAACCTCCCTCACCGATACGAGACACCGGGATAAGCCACGTTCTTTCAGAAAAGAGAGAGGATATGCCCTTATCGCGGGCGTTATATCGGCCAGAAATAAATTGCATGCGTTAGCCGGGTTATCCGTTTAAATGAAATAATACTCAGATAAGTTATCTCGGGTTTGAGTCGCACGACTTCTTCCAGCGGACCTCGGTTTTCATCCACGTACGCCTTTCCACCGCTAATCTTAACGGTTAATGTCGGACTTGCGCTGAATTTTAAAATATCGCTTAATTTCGAGGCCCTCGCTGAACTCCCGCCTGCCGATTTAGCAACACAACGGTTGTTGTGACTGTACCAGTTCTCTTGTTATAAATCGGATTCGAGTTGCGCCTAACGTTCCTTACGAGTAATATACACGTAGCTACTGGTTGCAATGAAGAAAACGAGTTTCATGATTTTCGTAGCACCATAAGAATGTATGTCAGCCCCTTTGTAACCTTTCATGTATCACATTGCATACATAGATGACTCAATCAAGATTTAAGTAATGCGTAATTAGTGGGACTTTAATTAGCAATTAAAAAACTATATAACCCATTTCTTGTTTCTATTGTAATTCTTTAGTTATGATAGACTGGAAAACTGAAAAAGTTCGAGTCATCCAGGGCGAACTGATGAGCGAATTTCGGTAGATTATCGTGATATATACCTAGTTGTTAAACTATTTCGAAATTCCGACACTTCATGTTTAAAAAATACGGCTTCAAAATCTTCTGAACCCAACAATGCTGAAAACTTAATCCACGATTATAAAGATGATTTTTCATTCTTTGAATTAATTTTGTACTAGTTTAGCATTTTATATGGGTGATGTTTCTTAGGAATCGATCAAGATAACGAATTAGCCCCACATCAAATGTATTCTTTCACGTTTTAAGATGTGTAGAATTCGAAAATTGAATTGTAAAAACTTCGTCCGAACGCAGCACATTGGCGATTGATCATTCGATTCTAGCTAGCAATTAAAAAACTCTGCAAGTGATTACGAAGAGGTTTGTTATTTCCGTGTTAAAATATCTCTTCTACGTAAATCACTGATTTTTCTATATTATATGTATTCAGTGGTAGATTATTTAAGAGGTTCAGTATCTTGTATTGTCCACTCTACATCCCATAAAGGAGCCCCATATCTCTTTCAGCTCGTTATATCGATTAGGAACGAAATTAGCCACAAGGGTGTTCAGCTGATCATTGATCTCCATACTTCTACTTGACTTCTACTATATTTGACGTGAGTTCTGCACGGGAGACCATGTATCATATGCTTTACTCAAATCAACGTTGCTACCATTCGAATGGCACTAGACGATTTTTACTATTTTTACCATGTCCAAGAACGTTCTCAATCACATTCATGTTGATGTTCTTTTTTCTGTCAAAGCTCTAGCGTCCGTGTGGACTCATTCAATTCATCGAAGGGTCATCTACCAAAAGCAAAGATAAAAACAATAGTGTTATTTCAAAAGTTTTGAACATTGTAATTTTTTTAATCTCTGCCCTTTGAGTTGACCCTTCAAGATTGATTAAGATCGTTGTCGAGAATTCAGTCATAACAATACTCCAAACGTGATTTGCACATAAGTTTCACAAAATTTCGTTCAGTAGTTTTGGAGAAAAGCTCAAGACGTTTTTCAAACTTCGTTTTTCGCATTCTACACATCTTGAAACGTAAAACAACAAATTTTGAGGGGTTTAAAATTTGTGTTTTCTTGGTCGAATACAAAGGCGGTTTATTGAAAATCATGAACCGTTAAAAAGTTCCTCTAAATCACTAGGTTCATACAGCTGAATATTGTGAGTATTGGAGCGTACACCTAAAATTTCTGAGTGGAACGAGCACGAGATGTTTTATTGATTCTGGAATTACTCCGCTGTAACGTTCAGTGAACCATCTTTGTTTACGTTTTCAATTAATTGCAGGCGTCCATCGGAATCACAGAGAAAGTCTTCTTTGTTCTCCAACCAAACCAAAAGTTTTGCCCAGCCCGCCTCGAATTCCGACGTGAAACCTCTCAGTAATTCCCCCCTCCTCAACAACAGTTTAGAAACGGAAACGTAAACAGAAACTTCCAGACACTTGTGAGGGCCGCAATCCCTTGTTCCATCGCGTATAAATGCGAAATCCAGTTGTTGCTCGGTTTGTATTATTCATCTTCGACTAGGTACACGTAACTCGAAACCCTCTCTCCCGCTCCCCGGCATTCGGGATATGGCGCCCCCCGCCGCCGGTCTCTACTGGCCCTAGCCAACTTGGCTTCTCATTGTGTTTCTACCCTCAACTTTTCCCTATCCAAGGGCCGAGAGAGGTAATTGCCTTTGCATAATAGGTATTTTCGGGCTTTTATAATCTGGGGAGGGTTTGGCTACGCGGCCCACTTTATGGCTTTAATTCATCGAGTAAGCCCCCTCACCTCCGCAGCACAGAAAATTCTTAGTTTGCGGGGCCGCCGAGCCTATGTGGAAAGTTGCAGGAGCCACGGAAATCATTTGAAGTGGGTTTGAGTTTTTGCGATGGTTTTCCCCTTGTTTTGAACTGAAGTTGGCTGAAGTTACTAAGACGGTTGTGATTGCAACCCGATGGGGACCCGCTCAATTACGCTACCACTTCAGTTTCAAACGAATCTCCTCAGAAAATTCCTATAGCAGCTTCCAAAATGTTTAACAAGTATCGAGGCGTCATGAAGTACTCACCCGCTCGAATATGCAGAGACTGTAAAAATAAGATAATTTTAATGGGGTTTCCCTCATACGTCGAAGTCTATCATAGATCCAAGCACTGCGAGATGTAATACTAGATAAATAGTGTGGGCTATCACACAGAGCGAAAGTGGACGTTTTCAAGTGTTTATTAGCAGGACCTACCTGCTATCCTATCAGCACTACAGCACCTATCAGCACTACATTTCAACTTCAATCCTCCAATCGTTACTATTTTCCACCGCTAACAAACTGCCAGTCAGCAACGGTACTAGCCAAGCGTAACAATCACACAAATCAATGGCGAAGGTTGGTGCCCTTTTTCTGAAATATTAGAATGTATTAGAGGTTCTGACCTAGCCTATGTTGTGTGGTCGAACTCGCTGACCATTTTACGGTTCCTCCATTCAAAATCGACCAGGCAGTTTAGCCATCTATTGGGAACGTTGACAGATACAAATCTAGATAGACAGAAGCAATCTTTTAGTTTTGTACGTAGAAATATAAGACAATTCCAACTGTTTCGAAGTCAAATTTAAATTTTCCCAAGTCCTTTTCCAAATCAAATTCCACTTCTCCCAAATGAAACTTTACGTTTTCCAAATCTGGTTCAAAACTTTCATAATTTTTGCCAAAATGTCTTAAAATGTACTCAGGCCTAAATATACCTAGCAACGCTAGTACTTAAGCAACTGTGAAAGGGGTTGATACCGGTCTCCGAAAAATTGTGAACTAGCGTAAATATTTAGAAGAATTCGCTCATGAGATGAGGCACTTATTTCTAATTTCACACTCTCGTAGAAAATCTCACAAGGGTGAGATTGGTACACAGATTTGAATGTTAGAGATCAATAAAGAAGTAGTTATGTGAAAGATCTCTAACCACGACTATAATGACACTGGGAAATTGCTTGGAGTATATTGCGTCGCGGAGTTTCTCACGGTTGATTCGTTTGACGTTGCGACAAAAAACAAACCAAGAAGATGAAGGTTCGGGGTTAACGTATTTATGGATACAGCCACTGCAAAACACAAGTATAGGTTTCAACTCCGTGTTTCAACTACAGAGAAATTCAATTTAAAAAGTAAAAATAAATTATGACTTTATTATTCTATGAACTTAACAGGTTTTTTGATATAAGATACGTAGTAGACTCATCACTTCGGCTGGGACACGTACCTTTTAGGCTTGGTGGGTTCACATTTCTGGATCTTGTTGCAGATCTACTGCGAACATAAGTTTGCCTTATGAGGTTGATTTTAGCGATGCCGGTATGGCTGATCGGTGTGTGATTGTTAAGCCCCATGGCATAAACTTGTTTTTAATATCTTGCTTTTCAAGCAAACGGATCATTTTTTTTTCTTCTTGCATTTATGTTTTGTTATGTATATTTATTATATATTATATTCACATGAGCCTCCGCCGTACGCCGTCCGAAGATTTTCTCCAAAACTACTGATTCAAAATATACGAAATGTGGCTCAAAATCCAACTTCAATACCAGTAATCTAAGCATTTTGATCAAAATCAAATTTTAAAAAGTCGGAATCTCAAAAACATTGGATATAACTGGGTAGTTTTTTGTTGATTAAAATAAAAATAGCTCCCTGATTCGAACGAGACCACTTAGGGGTAATGCACGATCATCAGTTCGTTCACCATTTGAAACGGTTAGGTAGGCGGTCGGGGTGCAGAGTTCGTTCAACAGGAGGTCTGAGTTTGACTGCATGGCTGGTGCTAGTCCAAGTATTTTCATCTTGCATACAGTTACTGTATAAGGAGGCGTCTAGTTAAATTATATACTGCAGACTATGTCTAAAATGCATAGATCTGTGATTTAAGAAATCATTTGTAGTAATGTGTAGCGTATTTAGAATCCATGTTCGTTGATACATGAACCCAACAATTAAGGGTAGCTATTATTATTGTTGTTTTTCTTTCGTTTTCTGTCCACTGTGAAAATTTGTAATTGAAAATAGTGAACGAATCAAAAAAGCAATTACAAAAGAAAAGAGGATGAGACCCCATGTAAAATGAATTTGTGAGGAATCAACGTTTGTACAAAAGAGCTAAGAGAGTTGAGGGCATTTTGTCTTTTCCTTTTTTTCCCCCAGTTAGCTAAACAACCGTTCAGAAGCGTTTTCGTGGTGTTCAAAGCGTTTAACCACAACATGCTGTTAGTCTACACACCTTCGCTAGAGAAGACTAAATGAATACCGTCAAAGTGAGGGATGACGAGGAGGTAAGGGACGAGATATATAAATGACCCTTCGTGTCTGTAGAAGAACCGACATCACGGTTCGGGAGAAAAGAAAAACGCAACATCCGGAGCCTTTTTTTTCCCCTTCATCTCTCTCTCCTCTCACACGGGGTTAATTTTAGACGCACGACGTTCTCAGTGCGCATGCGCCTACGGTGAAAACGGATTGTTTGCAGAGGCGAGGCCGCGTTTCCTTTCCATAACGACCGGGTGATGAGACGGCGTCTTCATTAGCTCCGTCGGTGTTGACCTTTCGTGAGGTTGAGCCCGGGGAGAGTGTGAGCTCTCTATCGTCCCCCCGTATGATCGTCGAAAAGGCGACGAGAGACGTCTCGACACGTGTACGCGGATCCGCCGTTCCGAGGGCAATAACATCTCTGTACACATCGCGGAGCTCCTTTGAGGAACATAAAGCGCTCTTCCGGGAAAACGCGAACGGAAAAGCTAGGGGAGAGACGAAAATTCGTTCATGTACCAGGCAGTTGTGGGGTTTCACATTTCACTGAGATTGAAAACTCACTGTTCTACTCGTACAAGATATGAGCGATTTAGATGGAGGAGAGAAAGTCACAATACCAAGTCTCACGTAGATAGATAGGACAAAAGATTGATAGTGTACACGATTATACGAATAACATTTGCAAACCAAACTCGTAACATTAGAATCTTAGTTATAATCACGATTAACATATAATCATCTTCACACAACTCGATTGAAGTTTTAATCAACGACAAAAACGTAATTTTTATTAAAAATTGATTTAAAAAATACGGCATTTTGTAATTTTTTTTTCAAATTCCAGAGGAAGTTCAACAGATTGCAGACAATGCTTTTTCCCTGACATTTTCAAAAATTTTTCGTATAATTAGGACTTTTTCAAAAATATTCCATTGTCAATTTTTTCCAGCCATTTGGAATTTTTCAAAAATATTCCAACGTCAATTTTTTTCAATTTGGACTTGTTCAAAAACATTCCCATGCCAATTCTTTCCAATCATTTGGACTTTTTCAAAAATATTTCAATGTCAATTGTTTTCAAAAATTGTACATATTTAAAGAAAAAACGTAGACTTTTTGATTAAAATTTTAATACGTTAATATACAAGCTTGGAATTTTTCGGGGGAAAAAAAAGTGAGAATTGTTTGAAAAAAAAGTGAGAATTGTTTGAATCGTTTTCTTTTTAAATTGCATTTTTGAGCACGATTTTATATTCTTGACCTCGATTTTATAGGAAATCACGTATTTTTTTTTTATCTATTAACTAGTTAATCGCGTTGTTTCCCCGATGTTTACCCTCGAAATCACATTTTTAATCCTAATCATGCTGGGAATCAAAAGTTTAATCGTATACATGAGGATTTCTTGAGCGACCATCAGTGAACAAAGGTACATGTAGTTTTATGCTACTTTTTTTGTGTGTGACGAGTCAATTCGGGGTGAAAATGTTCATTTCACGTCTAAACCCATTTTTAACCCATTCAAACGACATTTTTTTTCAAAAAATTCGATGTGGAAAATTTATTATTTTTATGTCTTTGGAAAACCGGGAGATCACGGGAAGTGGGAGTTGGGTACGCAACCAGTTTATTACGTGGGAAGAGAAAATATAATTTTATTTTTTTCATAAATTCTTAACATTAGATCTCCAGATTACTTAAAGTTCAAAGTCATGTTGAAAATTCATTATTTTGCGCTAAGAAGATAGGCACTATAATGCTCTTTCCAACGGTATCCTTAAAATAGGGTTCAAGAACAAAAACAGGCATAACAGTTACTGTCTGCCTGTTCCAAAAATGGACAATTTAGTTACTTAAATCTCGGAAACACGAAAAAAAGTAGAATAACTCGGAAACGAAGATTCTACAAATAAATTCTAGAATACATTTTTTGTTAGAAATGAGCTTTAGAATCAAAACTTGAAGTTTGATGAACTTGCTGCAGGACACTCTATATACTAAACGCTCTTAATTGCTTCACAAATATTCGGAGTCATCTCGTTTTCGGCAAGTTTTAAATACCCATTCGGCTGGTAGCATTTTACGACGCTTGTGAATAAGACCTTCATGCCGAACTTTGTCAAAGGCCTGAGTCACATCAAGGAAGATGGCAGAGCAGATCTTCTTCTCCTCTAGCGCTCTCTCATTAATACTAGTTATTCTATGGACCTGGTCTATAGTAGAATGGTGTTTCCTAAAACCGAACTGATGCTTAGGAATTAGTTTCCGTCCCTCTATAATACAGATTAGTATCTTTTGGAGGGGTTTTGCGAAAAACTTGGACAGAACTAGCAGGAGTGAGATAGGCCTGTAGGACGTCAACTAATTAGCAGGTTTTCCGGGCTTGGGAATCATGATTATCTCCATAAGTCGTTTTTTTTTTAAATTAATCTCTCTCTGAATTGTTGTTTGCACTTCCTTGACGGTGTCCATTTTGATATTGACGTCTAGGTCAATTTCCGATTCCGATATTTTATGATTACTTACATTTTTAATTTATACATACTGACGTCGAAATTGGCTTATACTGATCATATTTCTCGTACTTCTTCCTCATGTGAATACCTCTCATAAATTAAAGATTACAATTCTCACCAACCGATCAAAGCTTGCCTCCTATTTTGAAAATACCTTTTTTTGGGATTAAATGTTCACCTCAACGGGGGAAAGGCTTTGAGGATTATATCAAACGAATATGCAAATAACGAATTCCCGGGAAGCGGGAGATGATTTTTCTTTTGAATTGCTTTTTAAGTCGTAAAATATTGAAGAAAATATTGGCTTTCAGGGTTACGGAAAAGGTAAATTTACTAATTACGAAGTTTATTTGAAGAGTGTTATTAAGGTAGCAGCCAAAATAATAACGCTTGATATATGTATTCAGTTCGGAATTCCATTTAGATAGACACATATTGGGAAAGTGATTTAAATTTTCACCTCATGTTTCCTGAAAATATCGGAGTAACATGTCGATTAAACAAAAATCCTATTGACGGGTACATTACGGCTTTCTGCAGTTCTCATTCAATGGTAACCCATCCTCAGTTACTGCATCTACAAGGATCGAGAACAGTTGATCGAATAGTGGTAAGGCACGGAGTAAACGCAATGAAACTTTTATCGAGATTCAACAACGATTAATTAGTTCCTCTCCTTTCTTTCGTCACCAACTTGCCACATACATTAAACCATTCAAATTTTTACACGTGGGTTTTTTTTTCTTCTGTATCAAACAACCCTTCACGGATGTAAATGTTGGTTTTGGATGCCAATTTTGGATTTAGAAATTGCGATTTTTTGCAATGTATGAGTTGGATATTTAGTTGTGATTGAAAAGTGAAGTTTTTCTGCGGAATCTCTTTCAGGATATAGAAATGTTAGTTTTTATTCAGTTTAAACGTGTTTCATCCATCGGAAAAAACATGAGGGGTTGAGAATAGATAAACAACGAATTTGAATTGGGATTTAGTTGGTCCTTGAACATCAACTTCAAATATTAGTAAAAGACGTCGCCGCCATGCGTGCTGGTGTCAAATTTAAGGATTTTAGACGTCCACATGGCCGGTTTATTAGCTTTTATTCAATTTTATCGTTAGAAAACTAATTTTCTACTAGTAGAATAAAAAGTTTTTACGTAGTACTTATTAGCGCTATTATTTAATTGACTTTACTGCTGAATGGCATTTCATCAGTCGAGATAACAAAATAAAGAAAAACAGTAACTTCGAACTTTCGATTCGGTAATCTACGGAATGTAAGTAGGTTAGTCTACAGTTTTTAGAAATCCATAGACAGGGTTGCCACTGTGGCGTACGACGACAAATGAGGAGCTTATTTTCAAAAAGGCACATATCCAAATCTGGGAGAAAACTTTTTTTTTTCTCATTTTTCTATCTCTGAATATGAGTTGAATCAGATCTCCCTGTCATTTCTGAACAAAACAGAACACATCCACTTCAAATCCGGGGCTAAAGTTATGTGTTTGCATCAAAAGGTAACAAATCCGTCCCCTACATTTTTTTCAGTGCCTTGCAATCGAAATGGCACATATCCTCCGAATTTCGTCAGGCGATAAGTCGTGGGTTTTCAAAAAGGCACATATCCAAAAAGAAGCATTGCGCCTTCGTCTTGACGTTGAATATTTACACGAGGCTCGATAGATGGCAGGCATGACAAATGGAAATATGGAGTCAGGTAAAGTTTTTAATAAAACCTACAGAATGGAGAATGAATTCTTTCTTTTTCAAAAAGGCACAAATCCATGAGTTTTGATCAAAAGGGCACATTTCCAAAGTGAAAATGGATATACAGCCTCGCGTTTTGGAAAAAATTGATTCATATTCTGAGGCATCTTTACCTGTGCCTTCTCACACATTACTCCGATGAGAAACTGCAGAAAAACATCTCCACTAATCTGCAAATCGTTTTTTTCACTTCCTGAACATTTTGTCGGAATGGATATGTGCCTGTTTGAAAGTAAGCTCCTCAAATGACGAGCTCAATGATCTTAATTTACCTCGATCTTACATTTAAAATAATATTTAAAAACCCTTGTTTACCCTACCTCTGCGGATCTGATACCCCTGCCAGTCCATAATTACTAGGCGTTTGAGAACAGGTCACTGGTGTTTGTTTGGGCGGGGTAAAGTTGATTAAAACAGTTTTTAACATGACACATTCAAAAATATATTACATCACTAAATAGAACGTAAATACTAATGAACCTAAAATTAATTTAAATATGGTTTGTTTTTCTATCTGAAAATATATAAATGACAATGTCAGTGCTCGAATATTGTTTTTAAATTTTTGTTTTGGGGAGGGGGCTGGTTCTATGTTTGGGGGGTGCGTCATAAAGCTTGGGGAGGATGGGCACCCCTTTCTAAAATAATATTGAAAAACCCTGGTTACCCTATTTCTGCGGATTTGATACCAATCCCTGTCCATAATTGATAGGAAGATGGTATTTCCCTAGTGTATGGCAGTAGAAACCTAAACATCACATTTTTGGGCCACAGCATCTGTGTATGTGAGGAGATCTGGCTGGGTGGATTTGATTACCGTTGTCGTATTGAATTCACTGGTGTTATGGTGGTCAGATTCTTAATGAGAAACAAATTAATATTGTGAATAATGAAACCCTTCAGTCTTCAGGCAACTGTACGTTCGCCACTGATCAGATACGATTGTTGTACCAGCTTCATCTTCGTTTTTCATAATCGGGAGTAATGTGGCTCGATCCCGTTTCTCAACAGCGAACAACCGTCTTTCCGAAATCCCGTTATCGCGGCAGCACAAACTAAAACGTCTATCAAGTTTGCAACTCGATTACAAAGACTTATTATTTTAAAATAATAAACCAACGGGGAGGTAGGAGTTCAAGAAGGAAAGAGTTGCAACGAGACACGGGCCCCCCTCGTAGGCAAGATGGATCCGTCAGCTGATTGAAAGGAAGTCTTGTTTGCTGAGTGGATTTGTGTTTGTAGACCAAGTATGACGGATGGGCTCTCCACCTTACTCAGTCACTCACGTCAGATGCCGGTCACGCCGGTGCCTTTCCGACGTCTCTCTGACGTATATCCCTTTTTGCTACGGTTAAAGGGCGTACGAAGAGTGTGGGGGAAGGGCACGGGTTCTTTTTTTCCCAAAAGCTCTTTCACGGAGCGTTTTATCTCCTTTAGGCGCATTCTGTCGCTGGACGGGAGAAATCACAATAGTGTTGTGGTAAGAATCGCAGGAAATTATTACACAGAGGTTAATTACTTCTGTATTAGATAGCCCTTCGCAAATCATTGATAGTTGTGTATTAGTTTGTGGTACATGGCCCCTAAACCCTGCACCTCGCCTTTCCATATCTTGTGATTGCATTCAAGATTAAAGCACTTAGGTTGCCGCCAGCCACCCGGTCCATTTCAGCCCTTTCGTTAAACTGGCACTGCCTACCTAACCGATTTTTCTTATGGTGAGCAAACGGATGATCGTACATTAACTCGAGTGGTCTCATTCGATTCAGGGAACCAATGTCAATCTGAATCAAACATAACAACTACTCTCTGTGATGGATATGGTTAGTTAGCCCTTCCCGATTTTAGAATCCCTTGCCTAGGGAGATGAATCAGTCGTTTTCAAGCGTCTGGGTCATCCTCTGAGCGTGGCGGAGCATGAAATCCGCATTCAGCTCATTGGAAGGGGCAACTATACCATTCCATGATAGCTTGAGCGTGGTTACGACCACTGACCCTTATTGGAACTGTGTTGGCGCCCCCAATCACTCGCTTTCCGCCACAAGCTTAATGCTGAGTAATTATGACCCCTTTAATAATCGTAAGACCCCTGCCCTAGTTTTTGAAAGCCCAAATGGCCAATTTTGGGGAAAAACCTCAACTTGCAGGAAAATGATCATTAA
Source organism: Creontiades dilutus (assembly GCA_031894815.1). Taxonomy (NCBI): domain Eukaryota; kingdom Metazoa; phylum Arthropoda; class Insecta; order Hemiptera; family Miridae; genus Creontiades; species Creontiades dilutus. Next base: position 3,092,364 of record JAVIWC010004007.1, read on the forward strand.
ATCATCCCATACCCAGGTTTTTTTGGTTGCTGAATCGAAACAAACAATTTACTACACTCTCATTGACAAGCATCCCAAATCGTCCAATCACTCATATTTCTGATTGATCGAGTAAAATCTTTTTGGATTTTTTAGAAATTTGGAAAATATGATTAGGGACGTTCAGAGATGGTTAGGGATGGTTGTTGGAGTCGCATCAGAAATGTTTTTCAAACCAGAGTTATATGAAAATAGAATACAATGGCTTGTTTGATAGGGTAGGATTTCAAGAAGTTGAATAACTAGAATTATATTTACTTACGAAATACTCTATAAATACGAAGTTGGTGTTTTCCTGGCCATAATACACGTAGGAAGATGACAGTCTCTTGGGGAATTTTCATTTGTAATGCTCGGTTTCTATCACGTTTTCGAAAGGTACCTATTCTCAGACGAAATGTTAGTTTTCTTTACGTAAAACGTCGAGGGGAGAGAAAAAAATTGAATCCCGAGTCCGTCATTTCAGATAATCAGGAGCGGAAGTTCGTGTCAGGTGGCATGCACGCTAGAGTGTCGGTAAAGACCCGGCTGGGACGCCCTGCCGATGGTTGGGGAGCGATGATTTTCAGTTATTAATTCAAAGTTATGCTCTCCGACCTGGCTTGGGTTACTCGTTCTGGATTCTAAAAGGGCCTCTCCTGCCACGTCAGTACTCCCTGTTAGGTCCCGTTAATTGGAACACGATTATGCTTGGAGGGGAGAAAGTTGGGGTTGTGTGAAGAAAGTCCGCAACAGGGATATACGAAAATCAAAATTTAACTGAACGATTTTGGTGTTTATTGGCCTTTAGGTTAATCATGATTATTAATCAATTCGTCTTAATCAGTGGAAAATCAGTTTTTACGAAATGTTCTTAATCGTGTCCTCTGGTTCACGGAGGATGGAAAAAAACACGAATCGGTCAGTTAGTGCTTGCCATTTCAGTCGTTCCCAAACATCCTAGAAAGGCCTTATCAAATGATAGCATCCGGACAGACAAATTAACTTTCAACACGCTCACCTGATCAGGATGGACCTGCAATGTCATTCGTATATTAACCCGGAGAGGCTCTTTAGTAGTTTGTGTCCTACGGTTGGCAGGAGAGATTTTAGGTCACTCTGATCAGAGTGGCGTCTCTTGCTCGATCTTTAACGATATGGAATCCTAATGAAATGTATGTTACGAAGCCTTCTGGAATATCCAGACTTCACTCACTCATTTGAAACACGTACGGACAGCCTCTACCACCAACCCCACATCATTGCAGCCGGTGGTCTCCCCTACAAGTTCCATTCACACTCCGAAAATTATTCCTTCCTGTTCCTCTTCCTCTGATTAGAGTTCACGCCGCGGAGCCTCCGAGGAGGCGACGTGAAAATGGAGGAGGGCGCTCAATAAATCAACCAAATTCGAGAAGATAAGAGCCGAACCCAGTTGAAACTTCCCTTTCCCGCCTTATTCCGGGGAAACCGATAACGACGCTCCTCGTCACAAAACCGTATCGTGAGGTTTCGATCGAGAGCCGCTGGGTCACCATCCGCAAATATCGATATAACGTCGGAACGATTATTCTCGCAACTATCAGCTCCCCGCGATAACGGCTCTCATTTTAACAAACATTACGAACTGACAGCTTCGATATCGGTCATAAATTTCGATCATTATCGGAGAGCCCAATTTTCTTTTTCAAATGTTATTAGATTGTTAGACACTTGAAACATCTCCCATTCATTGTTATATCGCGTTCAATTTCATCGTTGTTCTGCAATCTTTAGAAGGATAAAAACTGTAAATTTATGTCTTGCCTCAGTATAATTTGCTAGTTGACGTTCTCAATGCGTAGATTTCGGAGGAAACAAACAAGTTACAAATCACTACAAGGCAAACATTTTAATTATTCTCTGTTGAAAAGAACTCCACGAATAATTTAATCATTTTTGTTTTTTCAATAATGACGTAACGAACCGATATTTTTTCAGTAGGTCACATGCTCATTCCATTGGACATAACTTGGGATAGTGTTATCCACAATCACGGTTGTTTTATGTAATACATAACTTCTACATACGTTGTTCAGGCAAAGCAATTGGTAAAACTGTGCCGTTTAAATGTTTTGAAGATACTAGAAAGATTCCAAAGAGGGTTCATGGGTGTATTCATATTGATGGAAGATTTTTTGATTCTTTGATTGAAATATGGACTGAATTGTGTGGGTTTTTCCATTTCTCCTCATTTCTTGACAACCCAGCCTGTACTTCTTAATAGCTACAGTGCACTTGATTAACTTGATGAATCTGAATGGAAACACTCAGTGAAGGAATATTTATTGGAACGAAATAGATTATTTCCAAATGGAAACCACTGGCTCAATAACCGGATGTAACTAATGCTGACATAAAATGCGACACAAATTGGTTTTTTTTTTTTTTTTGGAAAATGTACAGAAGTTGTTGAGCTGTAAGGTGTTGTGTGGTCCTTCGTTTATGCTTAATTACCGAAATATAATAGCATCTTGAATGCTATTAAGGCATGCTTGTCATAAGCTCATCACTTCATGCATTACCACGTTTTGATGGTGTCCTGAGACATTTCTGTAGCCTCAACAAGAATCACACTTAAGGTGTTTTCAAATTGAAATTATTAATTAAAAAAAGCGGGACAGTAGACCTCTGTGGTTCTACAGCCAGATCATTCAAATGATTAATTTTACACATTTAAGTATCGAAGATGAAAATTGCCTATGCAACCTACAAATATGGGATTCTAGCTCAGAGGAGGGGAGGTAGTAAACAGAGATGAAAGCTATGGCTGGGGGGCTAACAAGGGTTTACGTGAGAGCATTCTGTGTTCATAAACGGTACTTACTAAGCCTAAGCAACTGGAAAAATCTGTAGATTCAACCTGTGCACCAGAAGGCTAGTGCTTAAAAAGGTGGCAGGTACACGAATGACCCCCTCGGGTGGACGGAAAAGTGGTGATGCCGGGATAACAAAGGGCGGAAGGATCCCAACCGAAGGTTAGTTGAAGGAGTGTTGAGCGGGGTGGGGGGCGGAACTGTCGGGTCGGTCGCTAAGAACTCGATTGTACTCCTGTTAATCATTTAAATTATAAAAAGAGTGAACTTTTGCAGCCTCTTCATAAAAAGGGAAAACAAATACCAGGCTGATTGTAAATCCAACAATTTCACTATCAAAAAGGCAGATCATTATAAAAGGCTAGTACTTTTACAAAATTACTGTTTTTACAAAAGAGCTACAAAATTTGTGTTAGGCTTGGGTCGAGGCTCAAAGATAAGAATCATCCCCAGGACTGTCCAAGATTGGATTAATTATGGAGAATTCGGGTGCAGATGCTAATATATAGCTCATACTGGTTCAAAATGATATTACAGATCACAAATATGATAAAATCCCTTAAATTTTAATTCCATATGTTCCTGCATTATCTGCCTCAAATGTCCAGTCCCCGTTCGAAGAATTTGTAAAATTTTCGAAATCATACTCTAGCTAAGCTCGCCGGTGAGACAGTTAAATATATCGATCTTCTTTCCGTGTTATATTCCATTGCTACAAACTATGAAGCGATAGGTATTCAAATTGTGAGGTAAGTTGGGACATTTATTTGTCCAATTCTGGGTAAGTAGGTGTAAAATAGGCCTGTTCCTGAAAGGAACTGTGGTAGGAAAAAGTAAACTCTTCACGCTTTCTCTCTAACCACATTTTGACAATTAAATCCTATCAAATGCGCTATCCATATCCCTCTTTGCTCTTCGGTCTCTTCTTCGGATTTCTTGCCAGCTTGCTGTAGTGTGATCTCTCCTTTCCTTGATAGAGTTTTAATGTACCCCATAAAGAGCAGCAGATCATTGAGAACCGTCGTTTTTGTCTATTCGCTCCGGAAACGGCTGCCGATAGAAAAGAAAATCGATTTGAAGATCCTTCGCTCCAACGCAGGTTCAGGTGCCGTTAGGAAACTCGCTCGCTATTGAGGCGGTAATGAGCCCCTCCCCACCTCCTGCCCCGAGGGAAGGCGTCATGAATGGGAGGACGAGCCCACGAATACACAAATGACCCTTCGGCGGACCCGCACGCATCCGGATCATTCACAGGTGTCGACGCTATTTTCGGCCTCTCCTTCAAATCAAGGGAACCACAAGTTCAAAGCCACCTCATAACGAGCGTTCCACTTAATTATATCTGAAAACAGCATAAATATAGAAACGATATTGCTCATTACATATTATGATCTGATGAAGATACCACCGTCCATTGTGCCTTATTGTCGTCTGGTAAATCTCTTCTCCAACCCCCCCCCCAACCCCTCTTCATTGACAGTCTTTCCTTGCATCTCTGCTATTTTAACTCAACTCTTCTGTCATCTTTGCTCAGTCCTGTCTATGACCCCAGTGCCTAATGTGCTTCGTGCTTATCCCAATGCGTGCCTTTCGGTCATGGTAGACTTTTTTTTTGGATTATCATTAGATTGTAGTTAGCCACTACCTGTTTCCCCCTTCGTAATTGGGCTCGTCCTGTATCTTCAAAATAAATACAAATAAATAAGATTTACCTGTACAAGGTCACCTACTAACTAAACCCCTCCCCCTTCTTATCAGTGTTAGCACAAATTTTAGAAAACATTTAAAATTGTAACTTAGCCAATCATCAAAGAAAACACATAGTAAATAGAGGAAGGACCTATTTTGGTCTATTATTTCCAGTTATGAACCTTTTTAATCGACCAAGAAAGACAAATTCTAACCTCACGCAATATTAAATATTCAACAAATATATCAACAAATTTTGTTGATTTACGTGTCAAGATGTGTTGATAGAAAATGTACCATAGACTGCGTCTAATGCACCTAGATGAGAGATTTACGTAAAGCACTTGTAACATACCACCGTATTGTAAAATTGTTCCGTAATATCAGACCGTTCTGGGCAGAAAAACTTCAAAGGAAGTATGTTCGGAAGAACGGAACGGCCCCGATCGGTCAATTGGCGAGTTTTGGGGATGCTGAGTGAGACAAGTGTGGACGGCGTCCGCTGCGCTCCGTTCCGTTCCTCCGTTTTTCAGAATTCCACTCCCTACCCATACACCCTCTTATTATATATGTCTGTAAATTTACAATATTCCATCAGTTTGTGTCCGCAAAAGTTAGGTGCCGGGAAGAGATTGAAAAAGTCAGTAATTAGCATGGAACGGGACAGTAAAGAAACGCTGCAATTCGTTGACTTATACAAATCATTTGGCGTGACGTGGTACAAAAAACATCCTCTTTATTCTAACGAAGTATGAAAACGGAAGCATAGAAACAGGGGATTTATATTACAGAACGCAGCGATGATATGGAACGTTGTTATGATGCGGCAGTTTGTGTGTACGCACCCGTAACTAAGTACTTAATGGTAGTGTCGAAAAACAGCTTGACGTTAAGTTATGTTATGTTAAGTCATGATAGTGACGAAAAACACCTTAAGTTCATACGTCGGAACCACCTCCTAACTAGTCTTGGATCTTGTTTAGATTGATCAGTACAAATAAAGGTTCAACATCGTTGTTCGTTTAGTGGTTATGGAGTGGATATGGAATGGCCGAATCATGATAGCCGACCTAGTATCAAATGGAATCTATAGAATCAATGATGGATCATTAATTTAGCTGATAGGTACCATGACGTAAGGTTAGATTATGTCAGATAAATACCGTTAATGTATTGGTTTGGTGTTTCAAGCTTCAGTTGAAGTACAGAAGAGGCACATAGTAGAGTTAACCAATGTAACAAATCATTTCACAACATTTCCTGCGGGTCGCATCGACTTGAATCAATACAAATGTAATATTGAAAGAAAATATTTATTTAGGCAGAAAATACTTTTCATTTTCAGATGGTAGGTACAACGGTGTGGGGTTACGTTGAAAGCTGTTGTGGGTGGTGTTACACTCTTCATGACAAAAGTGGAACATGAATATGAACCACGTGCTGGAGTTACCTAATGTTTACGAATAACCTTACATTTCTCAACTCGTATTGATTTGAATCAATACAATGTGATACAGAGAGAAAATAAGGAATAACAGGTTCCGGAGGAAAATGCGGGAAATGGTGGGCGAATATTGCGTAACCGTATAGTCATTTTAATAACGAGGTTGCGCAACAGTCAGTGGGAGGGGACTGTTTTAAGATTCGTATAAAAAATGAGATCAGCATAAATTGCTCAAATAAGAGGCCGTTTTACGATGTGGGGTTGTTGTAATATTCTATGAGAAGTTAGGCAGATTCTACGTGCAACAAGTAGGAAACATTCTTGTTGGTTCTATGCTTTCTTTTTGCTTCTAAGTCTATCCATAGATAGCTGAAGCTTCATTTTCACATTCTGTAGAAGAAAATTTCATTGTCTCCAAAATCCAAATGTTCATTTCCTATTTACTTTTTATAACATTCTAAAGAACTTTCGTTTTGTGCGTTTGCCTGTCGTGCGTTCCCAGGTACTTGTACCAACCTTTATTTTTCCATTTTCCATCCGATTTTGATTACTTTCCTTGGGAGTGGGTGGGTTATGCTGTAGATGGTCACTCATGAACATCACAGCATAAGTCAATCCTTAACTCTGCGAATGCACAGACGTACAATCCACCAAGAAATTGTTCTCAGGTTCAAGTGGTTTTCGCTTAAATTTGAAGGGTAGTAGAAAAGTCCATGCAATCCCATATCAAATTCAACACGAGTGTGTCATTAATAACTGATGAGCATGAGCTAACGTGAAATCCTTGGGACAAGCCTAATTTCCAAAGTTTTCCTACGATTTGAATGGAATGCCAGTACTTTATCGACGAGGGGCCTAAACAAAGAAAACAGATGCGTATATCATCCATGTATGCAGATAGATCAGTGGACCTCGTTGAGCGTCATTGGTCTGGCACGAACAAAGGAAGCATTGCTATGTTCGAAATGAGGCACTTATGGGCTTATGCGAAAGAGGATAGTAGAATTAGGACAATAGGACAAATAATTCAGAAAAAAATCAACTTTTCAGAATTTATGAAAAAAAAACTGATTTTTTCCATGTTTTCTATCGTTTGTAATAAACAAGTTTTGTTACTCCCACAACCTCAGGAAAAACTTGTCCAAAATTTTTGCTTTCCAACGTCGTAAGCAAAATAAATTTTCTACAAATTTTTGAGATTATTACGTTTGAAGAGGGAAAATCGTTGGTTTATAGCGTAAAATTGAAAAATTTCACCCAAAATCGACTTTTGACATAACATTAGTTGGTCGGATTTGAAGTATATTTCCTCGCTCAATCGAATGGTGACAGGTTGGGCCCTCCTTGCTCAACAAATTTCGAGCATTTAGGCCCTTTCACCTGGTCTGTGGGGCCGAATCAACAACTAGCGAATAGTATCTCACTAATTGTTTAGTTTTCAGCTTTAAATTTTCAGTCTAAAAATACTTATATGTTACTAATACTAGTACTATTTTTTTTTTTTAATAGCAATCCGATTTTTGGATGAAAAACATCGATTTCGCAATGTATTTTATGTTTATACTGTCGGAGAGCTGAGATTCAAGAGAACGTTTTCGTGTGTCGTGGGAGTCACACAACCTGCTTATTATAAGGAGGGGAATCACAGCGAAAAAATGTTTTTCTTCATGAATTCTCAAAATGCGTTTATATAATTTTGAAAATTTTTATATTTCACCCCAAGATAGGGAATTTAACGCTGTTTTGCGACGGTCTCTTCAAAATTGATTATAGAGAGTAGTTTAAGGAAGTTATGGCTATTTTAGTGATATAAGGTCCTAAACACGATTGAAATCTCCGAGGTGAAATCAATTCAAAACGAAGCCATTAAAAAAGAAAGTCCTAGAAGAAATTTCAGGTTGAAAATTACCTCCTAAATCGATTTCTGGATTTTTGACGATTAGGTTTGTCAAAACTTGTAAGAACTGCATCGCGCTTTTGTAGTGCAACATCATGAATGTTGGGTTATTAATGTTTAGTACTTTTTCATAAAGCACTCTTTAAAAAGAATGTCCGGACTTTATAACTTTCCTATTCTGTACCATTCACGTTTGTTCATTTTATCCCTGGGATTCCTCGTTTTAGAACGTGGCTGGAAAACGTTTTTTTAAACAAAAACAAAACATTTTATGTCCCCCCTTCAAAATGATAATTTTTTTGTGTAATTAAAACGATAGTGACTTGGAACATTTGACCACTAAAACCACTTCAGGCTGCGGTTGCGCGGCCTTGAAATCCGTCAAACTGCTACTTATGTGTCACATTTTATGGTCGTTTCCACTCTGATGATAAACCAGAATCTGGTTGTTGACCAAACGCTCCTCAATTCCGTCCTTAGGAGTTGTGACATCTACAACGGTTCCAATTATCATCTCCGACGGTGGTCGCACACGTGTCAAGTGTTCAACCGAAGGCGGCCCCCAGGTGTCGATCATTAGCTCGAGGAAACCGATATCAATCACCCGAGCGTTCCGGCCCGGGGGCCCTCAATAGGGACCCGTTGATCGATGGAACGGCCGTTATGAACTATACCTACGGCACGGAAGAGAAGAAGAGGAAAAAAATGGAAGGAGAAAAAAAAAGAATATGACAAAATAAACGCAGAGGTCGTATATGGGTGCGACGCGACGGGGGCGTAAAGACCTCGGGCTTTCCGACCAGTGTAAACACCCTGGCATCACAATAAACTCCGATCTGTCTTGTTCTCCGAGGGATCAATCAAACCCGGGTTATTTTGTCAATTCCTTCGGCCGCCCCAGTCGCCCGACAAACGGTTTGAACGCCCGATAAACGGTGGTTATTTTTCATAGCGTTGTTGTTATTGCTCCCAAGTTCACCGTGGCAACAGTAGCTGTGGGGGTGAACCATCATTCTGCCTCCAAAATCTCCACTTACTTTTTATCGTATTTCGAAATTATCAAAGAAATGTTATATGATCACACTTATAAAAATTAATGTAAAAACTTATAAATATGTTTAAAAGCTAGTACGAAATCTTAATCGTCCAAAAAAATCGAAGCACCTGAAAATACTAGTAACCATGATCAGCACTTGGATGGATCCGCCACTAATCCCTCCAGCCACCTTCTCAACATTAAATTATAAATTTCTGAAGCTTAGACACAAGAGAGGATTGTTAGAGGGAAATTGGTAATGAACAAAAATTGACTTAACAAGTCAAATACATGGAAACTATTAAAAATCTATTGTTATCATGTCTCTAATGCGCTAGTGTTATCCATACTATAGTTCATTCATAATTCGTTCCTCCGGCAAAATGTTACCAATCACACGACCGTTTTTGACTCAGCCGGAATAATTTAAAATTTGAATTGAATTTTCCTTGGTCTTACGTTATTGTCTTTTTCAAAGTTTACTGTAATACGCGATAACGGAGTTTATCAGAGTGTTAACTTGTCGTCGTCGTAATCCGACTCCTAACACATCTTCGGGAAGTGTCCATCAAATACTGTAGACAGCCAGTATCATCTCGAGTTTCATACCGGCTTATTATCGAGTGAACAAACAATACAACCCGATCATTCTGGGTTCGATTGATGAGTTGGAAGTTGATAATTAACGGAATTTAGGTCAGGATTATGAACAATATCATTAAAATAATTACAGACACACCCTCAGAGATATAATATAGATATAATTAATGTAGGGACCTCGCCCAAGTTTACCTTTTTTATTACTCTTAATAGAAAGGGACGGGAGGGAGTGCCCCACCAACCCTTCCTGTGGTATGCTGCAAATTCGTACAATTGGTATGTATCTGTTGGTGTGCTATCATTTTACTTTGACTTTAGCCGAATTAAAATAATTAATTTTAATTTTGATTTTACTTTTCATTAATCGCGGAAAAACGGTGTGATAATCTCATATCAATTTCAACATGGAGACTGCAAATGCTCGAGCGCGAACTCCTTCAGTTGTCATCCGATTTTGTTGAAATTTCCCGGGGGTGTGAGGGTTTCAATTTAGATCGATCCTTGCAAGGGAAGAGGTCATATTGCGTATTTTCAAACTTTTTAGCTGAACCGAAAACACACTATAAGAAGGAAGCAATTCAGTTCAGTGTTAGATTTTCTTAAGATCCTGGAGGGTTTTGTATTTTTTGTGTCCCATGAAATGTTCAGACCTATAAGTAGCATATAATTTGTTCAAATTTCTGAGCCACAAATATTTTTAATTTACTTATCAATTGAAATGGAGGCAAAATGATGTAGTTGTTGCTTTTCTTCCTTAGGTTTTTTTTCTGGTTTTTGGAGGCAGGTGCATAGTGTATATTTTGCAGTTCGGCAAAGAGTAAAACGTCTTCCGTAATGCGCATTCATGGGTTTCATGTTGACATCCACGACTTCAACCCGTAAAGCGTACGATATCATCATGGCGAAAACCTTATTCTGCGTTTTTATCTGATGTATACAGAAACCGACGATGAAGAAAGATGGCGGGATGATACTACTAAAAAATGAGGCAAAAGAAGATGTAGGTAGCCTCGAGGAGTTGAATAGCTATCGCCGAAGGGTTATGAATATGAAAGCGAGCCCTCCTTGAAATAGAACACTTTGCTCCGACCGCAGCCTACATGATACCCCGGTTACCGGTATCTCCTTACTCCCGGCTTCCTTCCATCATATGGAGGCTCCCAGACCTGCCAAGGTCGGGAGGGCTTTTTTTCTTCTCTCAGTTCTATAGAAGAGGCCTTTTGCGGCATCGTAATCTGTTTAGGGCTTGAAGGGAAGACCGAGTGTGTTTCCTCCGCCAGAGGTAATCTGATGACGAGGGTCCGAGCGACACGAACGTCTGCAGGGGATTTGAGGTTTTGGTTCGGACGGCGCCGGCGAGATGAATGGAAATATCGGATATTTGCGGAGCCCGTTTGCTTTTGCAATTATCAAACGTCACGTATTTAAGGGTAACTTACGTTCGGGAACAATGCGAAAGCAAAGGTTTCTGTTGTTGTTAGTCACACATTGATGTTAGCTCTGCTCCTTACTTCAGCTGAAGGTTATTCCTGAAGTGTCAAACCCAATATGTTCGTTTATTTACTACCTAGAACACACAGTCAAGCCTCAGTCAAGATGGACCCTACTAAATTCCTTTATTCGCAACATGGAAAAAATGAAACATGAAATATTCTTCATAATTCTTGACGACGTATGTTCATGATATGTTTCAACATTGCGCACGTGATTGCTACATCCACAATGCACTATTAGTGCAGTGGACAGCAACATCAAATTTACAGCTGGAAACCTATTTCTTTATTGCCATTTCAGATTCCACGCTCAATTTTTATGAAAATTCAACCCCTAATTTTTTTTTTTTTTTTTTCAACCGTAACTCGCGAAATTCAGTTCAGTTCATTATATCATCAGTAGCGCGTCTGCTCGAACTGGATATCTTACAACCATAATTTCTTTAGCTTTCATTGGATTTTGGTTGAATTTTCAGGGTATGAGCGGCAGTAGTGAGGTAGTGACTCTAATGTGAAGGGTGGGTAAGGTCAAGATAAGTAGAGTAACTACACTGCTAAAGAATTTGCAATCCCATTTAAGAGACGTGAACGTCTTCCCTGACGTCATCAGGTGGAGACATCACTGCTGGAGGATTCACTCACTCCAGGCCAATAAAGCACATAGTGGAAGCAACTATAAAAGCAGTACATTATTTCATCTTTGGGAGCGCATTTCTTGGGCTTTCTAATAACTTTGGACGCCTCGCTGGGTACCACATGTCAAAATATGGTTCCAAAGAAAACATGGAGAGGTGAACTGTTTGCTAACACAGTTCCTCTCAGTTTACAGGCTATTTTACGCCTACTTCCTTCCTTACAGAATGGGAAAAGCTTAAGTCAAAACTTGGTCAAATTGCTAAAAAGCAGAAGATGACGTGTTTCAGACTTTCTTCGGCTGTAACGAGTGGGAAACAGAAAGAACACGGTAGCAGGACGATCTGAAGGTGTCATCTCAGGTCATGACCCCAGAGACGATAGTAGCCAAGCTGCTTGACATTTGCAGCATTCATCAGCTTTCAAAATTGTTCGAACATCAGTGTTATTGAACCGAAAGTGTGACACGTCAAATTTCATTGTTTTTCAGTGCTGATCCGATTGAAAAAGCGTGCAAATTCAGTGAAATAAAATATACAAAAAAACTTCGTAACACTACACGAATCAGTGTTGAAAGACACTGAAAATTGATGTGCTACACTTTGTGCTAACATTTATGCGCAATTTTCATGAGTTGGCAGCAGTGCACGCTCGCTAAACGATTTACGGACTGCTGGAAAAATCAAATATGGCGTCAAATTTTCATAGAACCAAGCGTAGGATCCGAATCCGTAATAAAAAGGAAGGTTCCCACTATAAAAACAAAGTTGGCGTGCATTGCGCAGTGCTTATGATTATCATGGTTCAATTCCTCTCAAGAAATCGTTGGTTTCGTTTTTTTTAATGTTGGGAAGAAAACAATTTAGTGGGGTAATCCATCTTGACTAAGACGCCCTGTAGAGAGGCATTTTGGTATTGTTGCCTTCATTTGCCTCTGAATCACTCTTAAGTAAGAGAAAATACTTATGGAAAAGAACGATTGTTCGTGTTCATAAATGTCTATATATTTCACTAATATCTCAATGCAGTCTTGATGTGAACAACAACGTGTTCAAATTTCAGGTGTCAACTCGCAAACAATGTTTCGTACGATTTTGATGATTTTTGGTAATCAATTCGAAAACAATGTAAAAAATGTTAATGTTGCAGAAAAATATGTTGAACCTCTGTAATTGATATAGAAATAATGTTTAACCCTCTAAAAATTGTTGGCTTCCTTATCAAAATTGCTATGAATTTGTATGTGAATTCAAAAGTCGAATTGAAACCCCCTGTATAATAGAAGAACAACTTTCAAAACTTTACAATAGAACATCTAGGTAATTGAGCGCTTTCCGTATCCCATTACTCATTTCATTTCTGCTAATATTGAACTCTGCAGTCAGTAGCTTTCTGCAGGAGCAAGTTCCTTTGTAAAGCAAGAACAAATCTGATTACTGATTGTCATCCGGCACCTCGATAACATCCTGAATACATTGGGCCTTTCCTAAGAATCGCTTTCTCATGTGGCATAATACCTGGCGCATCTACCCAGAAAGTGTTCCGTATGAAAATCCTAATTGAAATTTCGATATTGGAGAAAACAATTTTTCTTTTCGTGAGAGTGAAAACGAAGCTTTCGCAATATAAGTTTAAGTAAGAGAGTTTAAGGGCGGAAGTAATAAAAACTTCTTCCGACCTGGTGCTCTCTTTTTTATGACTAGTTTCACCTATTATTGTCCCTTTCAGGTACATTTATAGGTGAGCATCTGTTTAATCATTTACTATTCCCTCTCCATTAATTAAATTAACCTCTGCTTGAGCACCATCTCCTTACTGGTGCAGTCCCAGAAATCCATTGAGATACTGCTAGATGTTATATACATCTTGGGAATAGAAATTCTATTCTTAGCGATGCTGAATAAAATGATTTTAAATTTATTGCCTACCTGAACTTATCAACGACTAGTTAAGTGTAGACAAGGCAAAATATGGCGCCGAGTTTAAATAATGTACCACGTCTAATATAAGATGATCAGATATTTACGTTTGTTACAGCAGCTGTTGAAAAAGGTCCTTTTTCGAAGGCTGCATGTTAATTCAAGTGTACAATGTATGTTGTGTCCATGTATGTTTGAATGTTGCACTCCAAATATGGAAAATAATATAAAACCTTTTTTTTTTGTTTCAGGTACGTTTGCCATATGGATTAATTTTTGACTTCGAATCAGCTGAAATAGTAAGTAATTACTACGTTTCTGTTTAGAACGACATCTTCACTTACCAGTTGCATGTTTATTGAGAGTTACGTAGGGTCTTTCGAGACTTCATCTGAAATAGTTAAACAAGCTTCATTAGTACTGACATAGGATTTGTAGAAAATCATGGGTTGTTCGACCCAAACACTGAACGAATTATTAGGAGGGAGGAGGTGTTAATTATTCATTCAACTGAGAGCTTCAAAAACTGACTTATTAGATGAAAATCATGAGGTGTGAGGATTTTCTCTCTGTAATGCCGAGAGTCGCTCTACACACTTGAATTATATGGATCCCGAGTTTGTGTACGTCCCCGTTCCCTTTGAGATGTAGAGGATTTCAACCACGACAAAGCGGAACGAATGCCAGGTCGTGTTGCTCCGACCAATTAACATTCAGAACTAGGAGACTACTTCTGTACGCACGGCCTGGCAAGTTCAAAGCTGTTCTCTTTCGAGTGATGCTCGTCATGGGGCTTCTATAATTTCAAGTTCGTGCGTATATCGTAATCAGAAACGAGGACAAGCTTTGTCGCGGATACGCGTCTACGCGAAGACATCTTGTATCGCTTCATAGATATTCGAGTTGGGATAATCGTTTTATGGATATTTCTTCATGAGCTCGCCTTTACATTCACAGACAACAACGCCGAAAGGGACAAAAGTGATAATTTTGTTGCCCAACACGCGCTATTGTGAAGGTTTCTGCTCGGGCAACGGTCTCTTAGAAAGGGTGACGCTGTCGGCCTACAAACAATACGTGTCGTTTGAGTTAACCACATCCCGTTACTTTTGGAATCGATGAATTGTTTCAGAATCTCCACTCCTTAATTAGTATTAAATATCATATTTTGGTTTCAACACAAAATCGCAGCGAATTATTACATCGAGGCTTTTTATTGCGGTACTATATGTATTAGACGTACCTAGAGGTCTCATTCTATTCAGGGAACCAATTTCCATCTCAATCGAACAAAAAACTACGATCTTGAAAGTTTCTGAGATTTCGAGTTTTTGATAGATTAATCGTTAAATATAATCTCTTTGGGTTGATCGATCAAGATGCCGATTGCTGCCTCGTCCCGGATCAATGTTAGATTTTGAGCCAAATTTTGTAAACTTTGGATCAGTAGTTTCAAAAAAATTCTTCGAACAGATTTTTTTTTTCAATTTTCATTTTGTGAACCTTCAACAACAATATTTGAGGGGGCTTGACAATGGTCATCATTCAAAACAATAAACCAAAATTTTAGTGAATTTTATACACTTGAACAAAATAAAGATAAATAAATAATGGGCTACAAACTTAACGGTTTTCAACCTTTTTATCCAATTTAAGCCAATTTCATCAAAAAATTAAGATGTTGCAATGGTTTCAAACGTTTTAATGTGAAAATGTTCAAACAATCTTCATAGAAATCTTGTTTTCAGTATTGTGAAACGATTACCGGATTTTAAGCTTAAAAACTAAAGTAGACAACCGTTTCATGTTGTCTCTGCTAAAACCATAATTTATGGACTAAAAGAGATTTTTATTTATTTTTTGTTAACCTGCATGTTTATTCAGGGATCTCAAATATGTACACGTTTCGCATTGTGCACGTGTACAAATACGCGCAACAGATAACAACTTTGTTTTTCCTAGAATATTTTATGAAAATACATGAATATTTATGTGATTTTTTCGGCCTAGCGAAACCCGTTTAGCGAGCGTGCTAAGTTGCCAAGTCATTAACATTGTGCTAAACGTTGGCAAACCCTACGTTTGATATAATTCTTTGCTCTTGAGCAGCCAATTGATTAGGGTGTAAAAGCGTTAAAATTTAGTCAATTAAAAAAAAAAAAAAAAAAACGGATTGTACCATGTGGATCGGTTATTTATCTAATTTCACCCGTAGCACCTGTACTCAAGGGATTCTCCCTCCTGCAGTACCATGTCAAGGGAAATTCATCAAGGGGCAGATACTAACCTACAAGACACGAGAGTCTTGCGGGTCCGCCACACTTGATTCGGCCCAGCGTCTGAACAAAGAGCTCGCCGGCCCTTCGAGAGGTCGCTTCGTCCTATCATCCCCCACCATCTCCAGTGGAAAGGGCGTCAATGAGAAACAAGGGAGCCCTTTAGCATTAATCTTTTGTATGGAGGGCGAGGGGTGCCATTTCCGGTACCCCCTCACACCCATCAGCCTCTTCCAGCCATAACTCTTGTCCTCGGTTCCGGCCCGCTGCTGACCTCAGGTGCTGGGTGCTTAGCCCCTTCCTCTCCTCTCAGTAACCAAATGATGTTATTAAACTAGAAACAACGCTCCGGCCCTTTTCGGACCTTTCCTATTAAACCGGAACCAAAAGCGTTTCCCATTTTTCATAGCCCATTTTTTCTGCGTAAAATATAATGTTTGTCTCACTTACACCGCTACCAACCTTCTATTTACCTCTCGTTATGTTGGTCAGTTTATTCTGCAATATAAATCGCCGCTTGAACCCATATTTTGCAATAATTTTTTATATTCTTTCAATTATTATGTTTCACTTCTACCACGTGACTCTTCTGTTTGAGGGATACATTGATTTATGCGCATTCAACAATTGCATATAAACACAACATTTGGTTAAGAAGTTACAATGGACATTGGGTACCAGGATTGTCTTCAATTCCTTTTATTGATATTGTAAATGGATCAGTAGATAATGCTCACATACAATTTGGATTTTAGTCCAATCATTAAATACTTTTCACCGAATGAAAACTAATTTATGGTAACATTCTGTTAACATCCAAGCTGCTGTCAAAATCTGGCAGCTCCTGTTTATAAGCCTCTTTCAGCTACAACTCTTGTCCTCGGTTCTGGCCTGCTGCCGACCACATTAGGTCTAGTTTGCATATCCTGTTCTTCTCTTCACTCTATTGAACTTCTTTCCTATAAACCGAAACCAAATAAAGCATTTCCGTTATTTATTTATTTATTTTATTTTGCGTAACTTTGTTCCATGTAGCTGTACTTATCTACCCCCGGCAGATTGGTCTAATTATGCTGAAATTTCATACCCAAACTTTTACAAACCATGTGGCAGGCTGTTTAGGTGTGGTGTGGCTGAATGTTTATCAGTAGCTATGAAGAGCATGTTTAATACAGTCCTACGTATACTACCTGTTATTGTATAGAACATCCGATGAATGTGATCAGGGGATACCCAAAACTCTTCTTTAGTTTTAATAATTAATTTAGATCCTTAATTTGGTTGTCAGGTTGTAATACCGAGACATTCCATCTTTTGAGGATAATTTGTTCCATAACTTGTTTTCCTTTAGTTTGGGAGAAATTGACCAAGAAAATTATGTCAACTTTAGGAGTTCACTCCAGTATCCACATTCACTACATCACTAGATTACTGCAATCAAAACAAAAAACAAAAAAAACTCTTGTGTTTGTTTTGAGCGCAGTAACCTAGTGATGTAGTGAATGTGGATGCAAATGTTGGCACCAGAAATCGGGCCATACATCGGGAATGGTTTGAGATACGGACCTGGGGAAGAGCTCATTCGACTCCTCATGGAAAAGTTCTTCAAAAAGAGTCCGAATTTATGCCGCCTTGACTTTTTTTTTGAGGTTTTTAGGGATTTTACAAAACTTTAACAACCCTTAAAGGGCACTTTGAATTAAGTGAGAGTGCTGGCTAAAGAATTGGGGCGTAGTCGGACCAATATTGATTTTTCCTGAAAATTTCAGATTTTTTGCTCCAGCCGTTTGGGAGAAATCGTGCATACGGCATACGGACGGAAACATTTTTATTGCAGATTTGGATTCTACACCCATTGAAACGTAAACCATGAAATTTTCAGGGGGGTTAAACATTTTTTTTTTTTTTTCAAGAACGATTACAATGGTTTATTATTGAATAATAAACCAAAATCAGAATATCAAAACCTTTCGAAACAACGCTAATGTGTCTGTGTTAGTTATTTATCCCTTACTGGTTCCTTCTATGAATCGAATGAGCCCACTCGGACTGCTTCACGTTTAATCCAGGGGTGCGCGCAGGGGGGACTATGACGCAGACTGCGTCATTGAAATTCTTGGGGGAGGGGAGGGAGTTGAAGTGGATTAAAACAGTGTTTAGCGTGACGAAATTCAAAAATATATTACATCACTAGATAGAACGTAAATAATATTGAACCTAGCAATCAATTTAAAAATGGTTTGTTTTTCCATCTGAAATGTATAAATGACGATGACAGTGCTCGAATATTTTCCGTTTTGTCTATTGCCGACTGGGTTTGAATTTGTTCAATACCTATATAAATCTTCTTTTAGTTTTAGATAAAATAAGGGGTGCTTACGAGTATTTTTCACATTTTCGTTTTGGGGAGGGATACCAGCTTATATGAGGGGGGGGGGGACCCCTGTTTAATCGCTCTCCCTAAATATCTTCAACTTTGATTTAAAAAAACGTGAACACGAATGTTAATGTGAACGTCTCTGAACATGGTAAAAATAGCCTTGAAAGTTGTGATGATCAAATCAGCTGTTAGATTGCCATGGGATTTAGTTCACAAGAGTTCGTTATGAAATCGAGTTTTTCACAACTTGCGTTACATATTTGCGGCAAAGTAAATCGTAAATAATTGTTTTATGTTTCCTCGTTAAATTCAAGTTGTTCTATCCGTCCATTTCTACGTCGTGTCTTCATACTGCATATTGCGCCCTTGTAGGTAATTGGAAATCAGCTTTCTTTTTGTCTTGGGAACCTCTAAAAGTCAATAATAAGTTATTGAGACAAGCTGAAGCACCATTGTGGTTAATTGATTTCCTAATCAATCTACGGTGCTGTAACAAAAATGTAGCCCTTTTTGTAGCATCTACAATGCAAATACACGATAGGGAGGTATGAGGCATTGTGGTTAACGTCCATACACGTAGATGAGTAATCAAGATAGAAAGGTTATCAATATAGGTAACATAAATTATTAACCTTTTTTTTTTTTTTTGTCTAATAATTTTAAAAATTTTTTAATTAACCTTATAAAGAAACATGAACCAATAAATTTT
The DNA here is from genome assembly GCA_031894815.1 of Creontiades dilutus. NCBI lineage: Eukaryota > Metazoa > Arthropoda > Insecta > Hemiptera > Miridae > Creontiades > Creontiades dilutus. The sequence goes on from JAVIWC010004007.1 coordinate 3,111,313, forward strand.
ATAAGGGAATTTTAGGAGGGTAGATTTTATGAAATTCTTTATCATTGTCAGGTTTGTCGAATATAATGAACTGCAACTGAAAAAAGCATTTATGCATTATTTTTCTATGAAAACGGTAATCGGTGGACGATTTTGATTGTCAGTATTGTTTTTTAATGTTGATATTTAGGAAACATCCTCGTAACAGGTACCTCCTTTAAGTCTGCCTTGAAGATAGGGCGTGTTCTTCGGAGAGGAAGCAGAAAACCCTGAAAAGTGGCGAAATGCCAAGAACCGATGAGCATTCGGATAAGGCGAAATAGCTTAGAAAGAACGCAGCCTGCCCCGGTCGAGAAACCAGTTCCCGACGGCGGAGTGGGTTACCTACCTGTTCTCCTTTATCTTATCAGCCCGTTCCTTCTGTTAAGTTATAACTCCTTAAGGGAGAAGCCAGCGCTCGGCGTTTTTCGCGTCAAGTCGCGGGGCCGTTCGAGGGAACGAACGAGGCCGTGTGAAAATAAACAAAAACCCCGTCGGATCTTCGCGTTTAAATCTGTGACTATCCGGGTAAAGAGATATTTTCGCAGGAAGTTGTTTTTTTCTCGATGTTTGGTTATCTTGGAAGGGGCGGGGGGAGGCAACCGGCCTTGTACGTACGGATACCTAGAGAGGTATTCTTGATGGAGTTCTAAAGAAAAGGAATTTCATAGCTTACAACAGGAAGTAAAAACCCTGGCATGATGGCAATACCTGTATTGCATTAATCATTCAACAGTGAAAAAGCATGTATTTTATGATTACACTACGGTCGGTAACGAGAAGAAACATCCCTGTAACAAATTTGAAAAACAGTCCCGTCGAGAACGAAGAACTGTCCCTAGTTGAAGGCTTATTACCACCGTGCTACTTTTATCGTAGATTCTGATGCATTTGTCCAACTTATGTTCACATTACTAAAAGGATTGATTTAGAATATTTTTTAAATTTTTGAGATGAGATCATAGCGAGCTTCCAGACCGCCAATCTGTACAGAACACCAACCTCTTTATAAACAGCGGCCTAAGGGAGGCTTCACTTAACAAGCAGGGACTTTTTTTCGTACCATGTTGAACTTCTTAAGTAGATTCATCAAGCCCACAGTCGTAAACCCTGAGGTTTTGATAATTAGATTTATTTAGGATATACCTAGAACTATTCGATATTTAGGTTAAGCTTCGTAGCCAGATGAATAACGATCACTGCACAATCCAGTCCTTAGGCCCGTTCTTATTTCTTATATAATTTTCCTTCCTCTAATTCAACCTTTTTTGCGTCGACACAACTTTTTCATTTTCATTATTTACGCACAACCTTTTCCACATTCAACTCTGGTAATTTTGTCAGACCGGCAGCTCATGATATTTTCAACGTTTGAAAGAACATGTAAATAAAGTAGTAGGTAGTTTTCAAGCATAAATTTAATAATTGAAGTGTATAAAATCCAAAACGAACCATTCAATTATTACGATATAAAAAATATGATTATGTACTGAATAAATATGTAAAAGAAGCGTTACAGACAAATAGTCAATGATATACCGTACAAACAAATTAAATTTGCATTCAAAATTGGAATCCTTAGTAGGAAAGAAATTCTTAGGTGTTAAAGCTCTTGTTTTATTTGTGGGTTCAGTTGTTTCACTTGATATTTATTCCTTGGACTCCCCACTGTTACAAAATTAATGTAATAAACTTGTTTTTTAGAGTTAAGACGAATAAGAAGTTGCTAATCTTCTCTTATTACGTACTTGATACGTCTTCCCAAAAATAGTGTACGGTTGCAATATTTTAGATGTAAATACAAACCTGATAAAGTAATAATGGAATAAGCTGTTGATATGAAAGAGAGGATGATAGAATGACATAAATATCGAGGACTATATGTGTGTTTGGTGTGGAGGAGGAGGTAGTGGCCTATTCCGTAATTTTATGTTTTGTTATTATATTCATCTTGCAACACGTCACCCCTTCTATGCCAAACTTGGGCAAATTTATTCAACCCCCTAAACTAACGAATTTGATTTTTGGCAGCTGCCGAAGGGCGCTATTTGAATGTATAGCCCGACACGAAAAATCAGACAACATCTTAATCCTCAAAACATATTTTGTTTTGCCCCATAACTGACCCTGATGCTTAGTAGATGATAAGCTTTGGTGATTGATTCAGCCGGGTCCATTCTTCCCCACAGCCGCTTTATAAACGCTGAAGCTCATGTTTGCTCGATCGTTTTCTGAAAATTATTATAAAACCCTACAAATATTGCGATTGGCAAACTAGGAAATTTCTGTGCTTAGATCTCAATAATAATTAGAAACTAAGGCAGTTGGATATTCAAAATTTTTAATTTCGCTTACAAACCTTGAAAAAATCTGTGTTTAAACTAATTTAGTAGAAAACAACTCAATCAATAAATAACGAATTTCATCATCTATTATTTACATCTAGACACAATTTTGCAAAATAGATTCCTATTGAAAATTAAAATGAAACAGAAACTTCATCGTTTGGAAGAAACAGCTTGGATAAACTCCCGCGTAGTCGGTGTTTCTGTTAGAATTTTTGGAGGATGTACAACTTTCCTAGAAGACCTGAATTTCTGCTTCAAATGTAATTTTGTAATTATTCAATTTAACGTTTGTAATAAATGAAACTTTTCGTTGGTAAAGGTCAGTGTTACCAACATCAACAGATGAAACTGATTGATTGATCGATTCACTATTGCTGTAATAAACTTGATTACGACAAACGTTGTTTACGATTCAAGAAAAATTGTATCAATAGATGAACTAAGCGAAAATACGTGGGTATTTTTATAGACTGCACCAGGATCGGTTGGAGTTGTTTCGGTGACGGCGGACTTAATTAATCAGTAGCGATTGCTGTTGTTTTTTCCGGATCCCATCAGCGGGTCAATAAATCGTCTTTGTGGGCAGCCCTTATTGATCGTCTCCCTGCCGGCGCCTTCATTCATTAACGTGTAATGCCCTCCGACCTTGAAAGAGTTCGAATAATAAGTTACGTTCTCCATCCATTCCTGGAGAGAGTTTTAATACTGATTGAATCTGACAGCTTCGTCCTTCGATATGAATTTCGTTGTTTGACACAACAACCTTCATTTGAGTAGATTATCATTAATACTTTCTTAGTTGCTAAAACGCCATATTAAGTAATCAGAGTGCATTTAATTACCATTCCGTGATGTGGGATGACGGCACTGCTGCAGAGTTCAGGTGAGCTTATACAGGTTACCTATTCCACTAAGCTCTTCGTTATGCATACTGCAATTCCCACAGAAAACACTGAAACAAAAAGTCAAATGTGTATAGTGTTTATACAAATGTAAATATGTCATTTTTTGGTTTATTATTCAATAATAAACCATTGTAATCGCTTGGAAAAAAATCTAACCCCCCTGAAAATTTCATGGTTTACGTTTCAAAGGGTGTAGAATCCAAATCTGCAATAAAAAATGTTCCGTCCGTCCGCCGTACGCCGTACGCACGATATCTCCCAAACGGCTGGAGCAAAAGATCTGAAATTTTCAGGAAAAATCCATCTTGGTCCGACTACGCCCCAATTCTTGAGCCAATTCTCTCACTCAATTTAAAGTGCCCTTTAAGAGCTGTCAAAGTTTTGTAAAATCCCTAAAAACCTCAAAACTAGTCGAATCAGCCTAAATATTTACCTTTTTGAAGAACATACCATGAGGAATCGAATGAGCCCTTCCCCACGTCCGTAGGTCAAACCATTCTCGATGTATGTCACTTATGGTGACAACATTTGCGTTTTTTGGTTTATTATTGTTTGTTTGTAACCTAGTGATGCCGATGTGGATACTTGTAGTTTATAGCCGATACACGGGTTGAAGCATTCTGATACGTATGAAACGCTGATAATATATAGGTAAATATTATTACTGGGGATTATTCAATATTATTACTGGGGTAAATAAGTAGTCTTTCACTCGGGTTTATTATTCAATTGGCTTGCGTTCATGATTTGACTCTGTACTAAGCTTCAGAGTGTATATAAAAAACGTTGCAAATTCTTTCACTGGGGTTTATTATTCAATTGGCTTGCGTTCATGATTTGAATTTCTACTAAGCTTTGGAGTGTGCGCGTTTCACAGGATAGAGCGATTATTGAATTTCAGAAGGCACACAAATATGATCAACTGATCAATCCAAATAGGTATTTTGGTTGAGAACAGATTTACGTGCTCCATGCGTATCTCCTGAAATTCAATAATCGCTCTATCCTGTGAAACGCGCACACTCCAAAGCTTAGTAGAAATTCAAATTATGAACGCAAGCCAATTGAATAATAAACCCCAGTGAAAGAATTTGCAGCGTTTTTAAAATAAATGTTGGCATGGTTTTGATACATATTGCCATAAAATACATTGCAATAATACGGACACAATGCGTGATAGCTTCTCATTCTGCGGTGCTCTCGAACAAATTTCTTGATTGGAACAACTTCCTTAACCCCAGGTTTGCTTTTAATTGCCGAGTAGAGATTTTTGAAGAAAAGGCCTTTGGTGCTTCTTATATAGTATACAAATCTTCCTTAGGCAAGAGGCATTCTTCCAAATCACCCAATACTGCTGCATTTTCCACCGCTCTATCAGCTCTCTCATTTTACTTCAAACCGCTATGCCCCCGAACCCATACAAAATTAATATAAAGTCATGGGTTTTTTCTCCTAGAAAAATTGCTATTGACTACTCTCATCGAAAATTTTTTTTAACCAAATTGTATGAAGTTGTATTTTTCTATTTCATTTTCTTGATTTCAAGTAATTTCAAGCATTAATTTTTCCTCATTTAATTAAAACATTGTAGATTTATTCCATGGAATTGTTCAAGAATCTGCAAAACTGTTTATTGTTTATTGAAGAATGAAATGCTTGATTTATTAAAATGGCGGTAGTGATTTCTACTTTTATGCTATAGTTGATTACCATTGCAATAACATTCAATAATAATTTAATTACATCAACGTTGAAGCTCATATTACATGAGTTTATGAGTTCACCTGCCTTAGTCGTCATTTCCTGCCACTGCCGGTTGATGTATTTATTTAGCATATAAAATTAATAAAATATAGCTCACATTTCACAGTAAATAATAACGAAAAGTTGTGTGGTTATTGCTCGGTGAAAATGGGAACATTTTAGGACTTAGAAAAGTCGACCTCAAATCCGACGGTTCTTGTGAGAATGGCCCACTTAATCATCCTAATTGTTTCCTGATTAGTCAACCGAACATGATGTTTTGTGGGTTACCTATTACCTAGTCTAGATAATGCACCACAGATAACTGATAAACATATATCAGAGATTTATGTAGAACGTTTTTAATAAGGACATATCAAACCTTTGTTTTATAACTTGCAGCGTTTTACCTACTTGTAACATTCTTGTCCCCCAAGGACGTAATACTGAACAGAGTTTTGAACCCTGCGCAAAATTGATCCCTCCAATTTTGAACTGCCTGCGCCCAATCGACCAGCTTGAAGGGAGATTTAGGCTGAATCGGGATCCACCCAGTTATAACAACTTCATCGCGACTGATTTAGTTTATGATAGTGAACCGAATGTCTACGATGATTGTGAAATCGAAAGAATAGGACAGACAACAATCCAGCTAACAGCGGTGATTGGATATCGAACTATGCCAACCGAAGCGGCGCCTGACCCCGCCAGATAAAGGAGTTAGCCCCCCCGCGTCTCTTAGCCCTTCCCTCCCAGCTATCATCTTCGTCTTTTGTCTTTTTATTCTATTCCTCTTCCCACTTTATATTTTTTCCGTTCCGAATGGAGCGAATTCAAAGAAAAGCCAAATTGCTGGGTCAGAGCCGTTCACGGGCAAATTGAAGTGGTTAGAAAGAAATGAGCCTCGGGATTTTTCTCAAGGTATCAACGATCTTGAGAGGAAAGTTTGAAGAATAAAATTAAGCTACTTATTGAATTATTGGAATCTTTAATCCTTATTCAGTTGATTGACGGTTCTCAAGTCGAATATTCACAGATATCTGAAAGAAAGTTGAGGTAATTCGGTGAATAGGTTCATTTCAATCTCAGTTCACTCCACTAATTATTGTTTTCAAAATATAGTTTTTTATAATGATAGAAGTCAATTTGAGGAACAAGGTTGATTTAAGAACTTACCGAACTATTTTACACAACCTAATTTCAATGTATGATCAATTATAATTATTCTGAAGCTAACCTACGAGTAAAACTTTTCATATGTCTGTATTGTTGAAAAGAGATTTTGATTTTGAAGCGAAAAAATGGAGAGTTGAAGTAGGGTGAACACAGCAAAATGTTACGCAAAGGTTTATTATAGTTTATTTTTTAAATTAACTGTATTTCAACCTGTAGGGTCCTTAGCAGCTTTGCTCGATTTGTCAATTGAATGACTGAAACGAGTGTGCTTTCGAAGTACAGTTAGTGAACTAAACTAAGAATGTGTTTACATTATACCTGGAAGAAATAGAACAATGTCTAGTATGGATAAATAAATGTATTGTACATTCGAAATATTACAGTTCGCAGCAGAGCCCTGCAGTTCTCAAGTATGTTAGGAAGGACTTTATCATTTCTGGCCCAGACAGAATACCGACTTAGGAAGTCTATGCAGGGTTCTGAGGACCATGAAAGCTGGGGAATTCTATGAAGTCGGATCGAGAATTCCCCTCCGTCTCCTACATTCTACCCACAATATCACCAGCTACCACACTAAGCAGATTTCCGACGAATAAAACGGCCAGTAGCTATCCGAGTTCCACTATTCGGTCCCTCCTTGAGAGTTGGGTCACTAAACGACCAACCGTTCAGAGATCCTGAAGGACGCCACGTAGATCAGTGACCTCATCCTGCCTTTGCTCAAATCATATGGAGTTCTCTGTATGTTGCATGTACTAGGTCTTATCCTCTATGCGCATAGGTTAAATCCCAATGGAGCTATCGCCAAAGGCTCTCCTCGCAAGAGCATCAGGCCCCCTCATGGCCATGGATAGCAACATGGCTTGCCACCCACATGAAAATGACTACGTTTTTTTATTGTTCCATGTGCAAGGACATCCACATTCGTGTTTGCTTCCTTTTTTCTGTCATAGATCTTTCCCTTAGACCAATTATAAGATGCCATTTTATTTTATTTGCAACGAACATCATTACCGTCAATACGGTAGGGGTCATTACTGCTCGTGACGTGCAACGCATTAAACATCATTAGACTGTACTTGTCATCATTGTAGTGGACCTTCGAGGAGAATCAAAACATAAATCACCATTAATTTTCATCTCATGCTGATTAATTCAGTAAGGTGAAAAGCAACCACATTTGAGATTAAGATTTTTTTCTTCAACCTCAGATTAAAAAGGAACAACATTTCTGATCTTTGGTAGACTATTGACGTTGTTTTGAACATAGGAATAAATGAGAATTAGTTAGACAGTTACAGAGTTAGTGGTATGAATTATGATGTTTGTTTGCAAAAATAACGTTTAAAAGCTGATCTGCCCGGTGTTGAGATTTATCGTGTCGTACAACTGAAACGTACCGTCATCATTGCCTGGTTGAGGAAGGAAGATTAAGACTGGTTGTTTTGAACATTAGTTATTAGTTACGGCGAATTATGACCGAGAGTCACTTGTGCCCTCTGTAACACGATTATCTAACGCTAACCTAACCAGAGCGCTCTTGGGCTGCTCGAGCCATCTAAATGAGCCCATATGGCTTTCCGACGCACCCAATAACCGAACTGGGGGACTTTGAAGTTGACAGAGAGTGTTGTGGAGGAGGAGAACGAGAATTGACGATTGAACTGCCCCGTGTTCATTGAGACTCGCGGAATCCCACTGCCGTGGCTAACTAGACTAACATGGACACAGATAACTCCGTAATTCATAGAGAATATTTGTTTTGTTAGCTACGTCGCAGGAGGTAACCCTCTCTCCCTCCTTCCTCACTTCTCTCACTTCCATATGACGTACGGTATGAAACCCCCCATACCCGAAACGCTGCAGAACGATGAGAATCCTCGAGTTCTACACTCATAGATACCAACGAAATTCCAATGGAATACCACCGTTAGATACTGGTTGCCCAATGGGGAAACCCACTCCCCCGCCGCCAATAAATATTTCGCCGAAGTAAGGAACAACAAATGGAAAACAATATTCGTTCTGGAGAAGAATGTTACTGGTTTCAATCACTATTGAAGTCCATTTCGTAATTTTTCCCTTTTAAGCGGTAGTATGCAATCAGTTATTCAAAAGAAGTCTAGAAATGTATATTTCGAACAGCTAACACAACTATTACACGTCATTCTATGGGTGTGTTGAAGAGAAATAAAAAAAGAGGGGGATTGATAAACTGGAACAATACAATTGATTGATTAATTGTACTCAGTACACATTTAGGACAATGTAGGGTGTCCCAGAATTGTTGGTACAAACTTTATGGGCAGATTATGTAACTAGTTTGCAACAACTTTTTAACTTGTATCATTTTTCTAAAACCCCTCTAAAATCTGCCTTAAAATTTTTTTTTTTTTTTTTTTTTTTTCATGTTTTCTATTTTAATCCGGAAAAAATGATTATAACTTCCCTAACTTACCATATTAATTCAAATCTGAAGGTACAGTTGGAAAGAGCGTTATATTTTCTTCCTTCCCAATGCATAATAAATATTTTAGAAACAAGCTGAATTAGTGAAAACTTTCGGCAAAGTGACAAAGTTAATCGCCATATTACCATTCAAATTTCAGCAATCTAGGGGGGCCAGGACAGGAAATAGCTTTCGAGCTGTTCAGCTGAAATACCAGAACAACTGACTTTGTTGGAAAAACGTAGTGTATTTCCACAAACATTAAAAGACCTAAATGATAAATCGATTTCGATGGTTAGCTCATCATCAATCACAAATTAATAACGGAAGTACATTTCATAAGACAATGAATATATAGTGACAGATGGAAAGGGTGCTCCATTTCTATTGGTCTTGGGTGTGGAGTTTCATGGCTCCATCTCTTCGGATTTCATAATTAAAATCCAATCCTGAGTTTTCTGTGAAAGTGAAAGGAGATACAATTCTATTGTGAGGTAAAAGGAGGGGTCGAATATTATTGGGGTAAACAGATAAAGGTAATGTAAAAAACTTGCAAAAAAATGAACTTAATGGAAAGAATGAAATGCAAAATCTATTTTAGAAATGAACGTATTAATGGGGAAATGTATCTAGGAATCCTCATTCAGACATTTACCAGCTTTGTCGCTTTTAATTATTTCATATTCTTCTTTAACATTCGGTGCACTTCTTTTTGGACAAAAATGAAGGAATTCTACGGCTTTTTTTATATCATAACTGAACAATAACCCATAACAATAACTGATGATGACCTCATGGTAGTTATTCGGGAAAAAAATCGATTAAAAAAAATATATATTTCAACATCCTACATTAGATGAGAACCCAGAGAAAAAATAATTTTGAAAAAATATCAAAGGGAAGTGAGTCAAAAACATGTTCGAACTGGAAGGTGCAGGCCCCCACAGCAAGCAGGTTCCTCGCCTTCGGTTGATTCTTTCCTCGCAAAGAATCAAGAAGTGAACAAAGCTGAGAAGTTTTCCTCTTCTTTCTAATGTTTTTAAGTCATAATCTAGCACAAACGCCCCATAAGATCTGTTATCGTACGACTTATAGCCTCAATTTTTTTATAATGTTCGTAAAAACATAATATACAAACTGTGCCATGGATTTCACGTATTTTTTTATCACAACATCAGATGAGTTTAAATGCTTTTCGAAGATGCAAAGCGTAAACTTGACTTTTTTTGCAAACTCTGAAATTTTTCCTATTTGTGAACGTTTTCATGGCTCCATCTCTTCAGAATATCATATATTCAACAAAACAAAACAACAAATAGGGTGATAAGTTGAATAGAAGCTGAGAAAATGGTGCATGAAACTTACAACTTTTCAAGGGGATTTCATAAGTCCGGAAAAATTACCATCTACCCATAAGTTCGTCGCGAATGATTTAGTGCGTATCGAATTTGAGCAGCCCATACAATACTGAAAACTGCTTGACGGTTTTTCGTGATGCACGAGCTCATATATTCTAGGGGCTAGGAGAACGTAAGTACATGAAATGTCAATAGTTCTTAAATTTGATTACTTTAAATCGCCCATATTGAAATAGTGATCATTCACAAGTTCCACAATTCAAAACATTACTAATTTCCTCTGAAAAGTCAATTCTCTGAATATCTTCACCAATATCTTGCGATTGTCAACGATTTTTTTACTGAACGGTGTTTTGAGTATTTTATGGCGAATTTACAAAAATCTCACGTTCGACCTCGCCATTCTCCTACGCAGAGACCACTACAGTGGTAGACATTTATTTATACGTGTAGAAAAAATAAGTGCACTGTTCACATATTTTTCTCTATTAATGGAGAAAAAAAATGAAACGATGGCACATCACGATTGTCGCAGCTAGTGACATTTACCACAACTTGCGATTCTCTAGTTTACATAATCCCCACACTTACTCCTTTATTGTACGTATAGGTAATTTATGTACCACTTCGCTCGCATTCTTCGCTGTTTCCCTGACTGCTGACCATATTATTCCTGCGAATCCCATGGAGGAACTCAAGTAGCCATTTCCATAGAGCCATATCTTTTTTACTTCCTTCACGGGGCTTAAATCGCCGTAAAATTCCGCATGTGAAATGAAGTCTGTAATCTCGAAACCGATTTCATACGCTATAAAAATCAGAGGAGAGTGAATTATGATGCGGAGTGGAAACGGTTGGACGGATGCTGTTCTCGTCGGATGAGATGAACCTAACTGCCTACTTACCTAATACGTTCTGCTCCCTACGTGTTGTCTTCAAGCGGGAAATCGGGTTTTAATGATTAATGAGAGCCGTCGCATCAGTCATTATTCGTCTTGGAGATAAGTGTGATAGAGAAAGGCTTTTCCCTAATTGCTTGGTGAGTGAACAGCTGCCTGCGGTATGGGTTTTACGATTAGTATCATACTGCATACTGTCAGCATGATAAACACGAATCTGACAATTGAACTGAAGTTGTCCCGAACCATCTGAATAATAAATTAGATAGATAGATAGATATAAATACTGTATTTGGTGAAATAATTATTCACATTACAGGTGAGTAGCACCACTTAAACTAAACATTATTCACATTACAGGTGAGAGGTAGCAACAGTATACAAAAAAACAAAGAAACATACAATACAATACAGAAAGAATAAACAATACAATAAAGAAAGAATAAATAGATGTTAGTAAACAAAGTTTCAGATTTTTTTTTTTTTTTTTTTTTCAATTATTTTTTAAGCTTATTTAGGTAATTATTTTAATTTATTAATATCTTTCATATTAAGACTATCAAGTGCATATACAGGGTGTTTCAGGTCGTGACGGTCATAGGCCAGGAAAAGATTCTACGGAAAGTTTCTGATCGAAAATGCCTCTTAGCAATTTTTTTTTAAACCCTTGGAAATGCGTTTTTTTTTTCAATTTTAAGATTTTTATCGTTTTTTCGACCTTACCGCATTAAAACGGCCGTATCTCCCACATTTTGCGTGCGATTTCAAATCTGAACCCCCCATTGGAAAGAGCGTTAAATTTTCTATCACCCTAATGGAGAATCAAATTTTTTGAGCTGGCAAAACGGTTAAAAAAATCAGCTTGAAAAGGACACATTGTCAAATCGTGGAAATCTCGACTTTTTCAAACGCTCATGAGTCCCTGTAATAAGGCATGTGAATTTTAGCCTGTAGTCCTAAAAGATGCGCCAAAATGTAAGCTTTCCGGCGATGTAACCAGATTTGAAATTCCTTACAATAAATATCTTATAAAGATCTTAATATAAATTAGCCACCATCTATGTATAATTCAAGCTCTAATATAATATTTAATATATAATAGTTACATTATTATTGTTTTATTGTTATCACTATTATTATAATTTGTTGCAAATTATTCATTCCTTAGGAAAGCTCGGATTCGAAGAGAGTTCTCTATGTAATAATATATTCGATTCACGTCTTGTTTACTATTACAGTTCAAAATCATTTGGGCAACATTTTCCCTGGAAATGTTTTGTAAACACCTTATGTTCAGGTGTGCCGACCGTAAGTGGGAATAGTGGGGACAAATTATTAGAAAGTGATAAAGGTCTTCATTTTCATTTAAGTTACAGACCGAACATAGTTCCTCTGGTTGCCATGAGTATTTTATTCCCTTGACGTAGAAATGAACTCAGTACGTTTAATATATGTCAGGCACAGCTCCTCAATAAATGTTGGATTCTTCTTTGATGAAAATGCGACTGATAGAGGAATACCTTTAGCGTAGTCCGCAGAGTCGGGAAATATGTACTTACAAGTACAAAGTAAAAAGTACATGTACAATACTCGGAAAAATACAAGTACAATTACAGATACTTAATGTTAACTTGAAATAAAATAAGTAAGTACAAGTACAGTACTTGTACTTACAGTTCTAAGTACGAGTACAGTACTTGTACTTACAGTTCTAAGAACAAGTACACAAGTACTTGTACTTGCAGTTCTAACTACAAGTACACAAGTACTTGTACTTGCAGTTCTAAGTACATGTACACAAGTAGTTCTAAGTACAAGTACACAAGTACTTGCAGTTCTAAGTACAAGTACACATGTACTTGTGTACTTGCAGTTCTAAGTACAAGTACACAAGTACTTGTGTACTTGCAGTTCTAAGTACAAGTACACAAGTACTTGTACTTGCAATTCTAAGTACAGGTACACAAGTACTTGTACTTGCAGTTCTAAGTACAGGTACACAAGTACTTGTACTTGCAGGTCTAAGTACAAGTACACAAGTAGGTACTTGTACTTGCAGGTCTAAGTACAAGTACACAAGTACTTGTACTTGCAGGTCTAAGTACCAGTACACAAGTACTTGTACTCACAATTTTAAGTAAAAGTAGTTGTACACATTTACTCGTACTTGCAGTTCTAAGTACAAGTACACAAGTACTTGTACTTGCAGGTCTAAGTACAAGTACACAAGTACTTGTACTTGCAGTTCTAAGTACAAGTACACAAGTACTTGTACTTGCAGTCCTAAATACAAGTACTAGTAGAAAATATAGTAATTAAATTATTATGCTACTATTACATTATCATTATGTGATTACATATTAATTACAGAGGTTTGAGCACATTAATTAGTGCGGTAATGCAGAAGCAGTTAGATTTAGTTTAGTGTATATTATTATACGGGGTAGTTGGCTTACACCTGGTAAACGATAAGGAGAATTCGCTTTTGTTTTCCTCTCTCCACTCCATTAAACACAATACCAGAATGGCAACCGCCAATTCAGTTATAATTAATTCCTAGGACTTAGTTTACCTTGTGACTTGTGTTAGAGTCGGGTCCAGTTGCTTCCTTTGTATTTTCAATTCCTTTTGTATTTCATTCAATGTATTCGGGATTGGCCCTTATTATTATAAAATCGTACCGGTACCCCCAACATAACTTCGATTGTCAAGTATTTTTTGTTTACTTTGAATATTGTTCAGAGTACAAAATTAACCCCTCTGTTGCTTCTTCTGGAAATTGGCTATGTAGAGAGTGATTCGATGATTAAAGCAACAAAACCATGGATGTAAACTTCATGCTGAACAACACGATTGTATCCCTCCTCCAACCCCAACCATCTACAATTTGCTACTACACTTGGAATGTTATCAAGTTAGTTTGAATATGAATAATTATTCAGCAATTGCTCTCTTTTCCATGTACGGGATTCCAACTCTGCAGCAATTTCCACTTTGTCATTCACGTCTGACCATTCTGCCGGCCAATTTATCCACTTGAAAACCAACAGTACTGAATCGACATAGCTGGAGAGGTATTTGCACATCCGCCAAGTTGAATTGGTCTACTTTGATGGAAGATAAATATCCCTCATCTATTAACTTATTGTGCCAGTCATTCTTGTCAATGAACTGGAGCCTTGACATACATTGTGAGTATTTCAACTGTCGGTATCCTTAGGATTTTCGATCGTATGTATCTAGATTCTTCTCAAACATGTTCTATGCTAGTTCGTTATGTTCCCACAAGATGAGCAGGCTATATTTGACCTTTACCTCCTCGGGATATAGTCACTCGTTTGGCGCGGTTCTGTGATCATAAAATGATCTTAATGTTGACATAATGTACAAAAAAAATCATCTCCTCAGGTGTCATAAGCATTGCTACTCCCCAGACATGTTTATTAAATTGTGCGACAGGATCACGTCGTCCACAGCTTCGTGTAAGCTATTGGGAATCGGGACCAGGGAAGTAATCTTCAATCAGAACGGATCAGCTTTTTAAAGTGAACAACTCAGGAAGGGAATGGTGAGGAAGAAACGATCGTTCAGTTATTGTGTTTAGTATAACAAACCGAAATTGAGCTCACAAAGAACAGATACCGAACAAACTCTATTATTCGAGTACTGTGGGAAGTAAATCCTTCATAATCAATAAGAAGACGCCACTTCAGAACCAGGACGTGGCTACAGACTTGTATTTTTGATGAAATTATCCCTGAAATACTATCGGATTTTGATGTTTGTAGCAGAACAGCTTCGGAGTTTCAGTATAACGTGTAACGAAGAAAGTTAACCAGTCAGCATCCTTTGTCCGATAGTTTTATAAAGAAAAGATTTGGCATTGAGAAAGGATTCCTTATTGGCTTTGTAATACGTTACAGCTTGCATCCCACAGTGATATGTTACTTTATGTTCTCAGCCAAAGAAAGATACCCGGATCATTCGTGCTAATTTTCTTGAATATGTTTTTTCCTCACTTGGTTGCTGAGTGTTTTTAGTATGCGGATTTTGCTGGTACAGTTGTTCTATTATACACCGTTTTTGGGTTCCAAAACCATTCCCAGATAATTTAAATTTTGAATAATTCAAATTCAGTAGGTAATTATTGAAAAGAAAGAAAGGATATTACACAAATAAATACATGCTCATAATTATTATGGAAACGCATGCTTAAAGAGATATAGAAAAAACGTTAGCGAAATGGTTCAGGCTTTATAAACATCAAAACAAGAAACGCAAAATGAAATGTTTCTATAATATTTTTTAGAACTAATCTTTAAAATGGTTGTTTCTATAAAACGTTTTGAGAACTTATCTTTAAAAGTTGAGTCAATTCTGATAGCAAGTTTTTTGTCTGGAGTTAGCTATGTACTAAACTTGTCGACTAATACCACAGTGGATTTACCTCACACTAATCAGACACACATCTATTCTCACCCCATGACTTAGTAATCAAACATACATACTGGGAAGGTTTACTTACAGTCAACTTACTTCATTCAAAACAAATGCGTGGTAAGGTGCAAAACTCTTCTTGTTAGAGAGCGAACGAGGTCAATCCTAGTTTCTCTTGGTAACTGAACTTCTCGTCACAATTCTCTGTTTCACTATTCTTGATACAGTGTAGATAAAGAAAGCCAACATAATGCTCTCATGAAGTTCGTGCAAGAAGCCTTTGCTTCATGATGCTGAAAAGACCCCGCACAGTGACCCTCTGAACTCTGACCCTTACTAGAAGCGGTAGAATCGACAATTTACCCAACAGGCGGTCTTCTATTCTAATTTAAGGGAGCTAAAAAGAAGAAGAAGAGGAAAAAAAATCTGTGAAAGACTGTAGAGGCGGTAAAGTCGGCCGGTAAATATGTAGCCGGAGCCCCCACAACGGGATCGGAGTGTGGACGGAGACGCATGAATGGGATGTAATGAGAGGGGTTCGCCGCAGGTGAATAGCCAAGTCCTCCGGCAGGTCGCTGAATAGCCTCCTACAGCTAAATGGCCGCCTGACTGATGACTTCTGCGGCCCGACCGGAGGATAAATCTTAATAACGTCCCCCAGTTGGTGGCGGAGGAGAAGGGATAATAATAATAAATTGAAGGATCCCGATAGAAAGAGAGGAGGATCATTGGAAAATTGCGTGGATTCACAGCAAGGGAGCTTTGAAACGGCGATACTCGAAATAAGTTTCATTAGGGAATCACCGACGACACCAGATTCCTCCAGTCGAGCCAGAAAATTCACTCCTAAACGATATGTACATTATTCAAAATTGAAATTAAGTTATAATCACATTGGCATCAGTAACGTGATACCAATATTACTTAAAGACACCAAAGAAAATGATTTTGCTTCCGAATCTACCCATAAGGTTGGGGAAGCATTGTTTTTCATTCCTGGAGATGTCCATTTTGTTCTCTCCAAAATCGAAATTTTCCCTCTCATTCTGCACAACTTTGTTCCATGCCTGTCTCTGTCCGTCTGTCAGTCCGTGTATCTGCATCTCACTGTTACAAATCTGATTCCTTCAGATTTCATCCGATTTTGATTAACTTTTCAGGCAACATGTGGGCAAGCCTATGGATGATCTATGATTTTCATTGCTGAAAAATCGACAAATTTTTCTGGGCTTGCGCAAACGTAGAATTGACCAATCGTCCACAGATTTTTGTCATTCATATTTGCATCAATCCCAATTTCGGTGTAGCTGTGCAATAAACCTCGGAAATTTTGAATTTGCCGACAGGAGGAGGAAGGGAAGGGGTAATAGCCAATCCTGCGAGAATTTTATACCGATTCATGTCATTCTTTTTTAATTCAGTTAAGGTTTTGGTTTGATATTTAAACATATTCAAAAACTTTCAATTTGCATTCAGAAAAGAAATTAAAGAAAGAATAGTGATATATCGTTCTTCTTCATCTCGTTTTATCGATTTATTTCCTTTTATATCTTTTTCGACACCAATTTAGTCTAGATATGCGACAAACCTAGGAAGTTTTGAATTTTCGCGTGTATTTTGGTGAAGGGAGGGAGGGTTTATATTTTAAAAATGTTGTGTGTGCTTTATTAATTTTTTAAAGCATACAACCAGTACATCAGAAGTTGATGTATTTCATCAAATTATATCACTGTGTTTCATGTATTTCACCAATCGTTTATAATTCGCACTGGTCACTACTGTTTTTAGTAGTTTCGGCAGGTCTCGGTAGTTGTTCAGCAGGTTAAAAGCTCGTTTCTATTTCTCATGGAGCGGACGGATTGACATTTTGTCCCACGTTTTCTATCTGATACTCACAGAACTAGCAAGAAGCAGTTTCAGCTACGTCTAGCGTAAAGGAACATCTGTTGATCTGCCCGTGCCCAGTTCCCATTCTCAGCAGTTGCTTCTAGTCTCGCCGAGGCAGATTTAATTGTAAAAGTTTAGGTATGGATATCACTTTATCCATCTGGAAATGGTAGGCTCCTTTGTAAACTGATTCTTCCTACCTATTTATACTCCCATTCGGCCATCATAATATGATAATATCATGCGCTTTCGCTGCCATGAAGCTATCTGGAATTAGGACTAAGAACCTGTCGGAATCTGTGGAAGCTGAGGTGGTTCCCGTTCTCACCGCTCCATCTGCTTTGTCGTTCTCCGGTACATCGATATGCGATGGAATCGACTGAACTGTAATTAGGTTTGTAGCATTCGCCAGGTCTTCTGCTTTTTCTTAAGCGATTTAATTCGTGGATTGGCTCCGGCGGATATTTATAGAAAATCCATTCAAGCGCTGCTCATACTTAAGATTTTCCTGCTCCTCATTTAATTCAAAATTTCGAATAGTTTTGGGGATTATTTTGAAATTTTGGAATTACTTACACAGGCACAAATGAAGATGGTATTAGTGATATATCGTTATATCTGAACTACGTTTCAGCTAATTTGCGTTATACTTTTTTCGTACAATTTATAATTTGCTTTAGTCGTGGAACTACTTCAAGTTTCAAATTTCATTATGAAAGGAGGTGAATAGAATAATTCCGTTTTTGTTCTTTTCTTTTGAAAAACTGATCATTTTGATTTCATAAAAACTAAACTAGATGCATGAATCATCTACCCATATGCCTCTGTTTTTTTTTAAATTGGAATTTATTGAGGTTATGTGTATATATAACTGTTAAAGTAACTGCATATAATCAATTTTCCCCATGGGTTTCGTCGATTTCTGACCAATATTTCGTTGCAATATCGAGGGATCCCCTTGAACCATTGAAGAACGAAGTATGAAAAAGGGGCCTACGTTTAATTCTTTTCGAATTCGAGATCTTCTCGTTGCTTGGCGTCTAAGGCATAGGTACAAACGTGAAAATACCTTGAAATTTAAAAAAATTGCATTAGGCCTTTTTAAATAATTCTTACTTTAAATAGGGCCATGTTGACATCTGCTGTCTCCTAAGGTTTTTTTGTTCTTGTGTTCAGAAATATGTGAAGTCTTACGAATTGACCTGTTTAAGCAGCTGAGAAATCGGTGTATCTAGCTGCACGCACCACGTACTTAGAACGAGTCGCCTTCATCCATTAGTTATTCCGTGTAGGTGTCAAATAGAGCATCCTAATAGAATCCAAGTCGATTCGATCGATTTTGTGAGTACTAGGATTTTTGTCGCGCTATATCGGGGTTGGGTACCGCTGTGCGTCGGGGGAGGAGAGAGGTCGACGTCCGGGTGATGAATCGCAGCCTTGACCTTTCACCTCCGTTTTATGGGTCAATTTCGCCGTGTAAGTTGTAACCCGGTAATTTGTCGGAGCCACCGCCTTTTAGGGTTGTCCTCAATCAATATCCAATACCTACCAATTCGCCTCTGCCTACCTACCTGGTACCGCGGGTAATGGATTTGCGAAACACCAACAGCAAAGTTTAGTAGGGGCAGAATGGATTACAACATACATACATGGAATTCCCAAGTTCAACATAACTCTCCTCTTACATGCCATTAGTTTTCTTGTACTTTGAAGACACCAAAAAGCATCAAATGATTACTCTCTTTTATTGGTTCATACTTGCAGTAATAATCCTTGTTAATTGTGTAGCGTACATTTTTCATACTTCTCCCCTTCCCACCTCAAACGTGTTTCACGTTTCAAGGTGCGTAAATTCAAAATGTGCAATATCCGTACGTTGTCCGCCCCATAAAGACCTTAGATTTGATATAAAAATTCCGTTTTTTCGCAAATGAACAAAATTTAGCCCGACTGGGCTTAGTGACAACAATATCTGGCTTCTTGCCCTGGTCACTCGGCATATGATACAATTCCTCTCTCCACATCCCGGCCACTGGATGACAATGCACCTGCTTTCTGCTTGGCAACCACATCATGGCAGAGAATGCGGCCACCGTGAGTTCCTGGACACTGCAGCACCACATGGTACAGGTTCTCATTTGAACCCCGACCATCACGGCAGAGAGTATCAACTGCCCCACGACTATCTCTGGAACAGATGTAGCCACCCGAACGGCATGTAAATGTCGGTAGTCGCAAGCCCCAATCCCCAGTAAAAACCACTCCAAACATAGCTACAAATACTCACGTACATGCACAGAGACATAAATCTATATTTTTCGTGGATTCGGTCTTGAAATGTCCTCAAACCGATTGGTATTCAGTTTTTTTCCCATGTTATGATTGGCCCACTCTCCCCTGGATCAATTCCAATAGGCCTCCCCCTTCTGAATAAACCTTGCTTCGGAGTCCTAAAAACTCAACCCTCCAAAATTTTTCTCATTTTCCCGAAATTCAAGAAAATATAGGTCTCCAATTGAGGGGTTGATAACAAAAACACCACTAGTCAAAAAAATCAAATTTTCAGGAACATTAAAAAACCAAATATCTTCATCCCATTGATGGCTAAAATTCCGTGATTTTTTAAAATGAATTATGTAGCCATTAGGATGTTGTCGGTACCAATACTGTCTTCTCAAAATGCATCCTCTGGCTGTGGAGGGTTAAATGTGCTCGGACTTGTGGGGTTTTTGCAGGATTCCACAAAAACCCCAAAAGTCTAATCTGTTTTATCAGGTCGTTATTATGTAAAAGGAAAAACTCAAGTTTAAATGCTTGTTTATTCATCAAAATGGAAAAAAATAGATGGCGCTGTTCTAGTCTGTCCTCACACGCAACCGCATTGCAACCTCCCACACATACCGGAAAATATCTATGTCTCCTATCGATATTGGTCCACGCTTTCGATGTGTGTTCGAATGTGTTCTGTCTAGTTTGCTGGTCTGGATGCTCGCTTCGCTCGTACCTCAAAAACAAAAAAATATCCTACATCAATCCTTCTAGTAAAATATAGATCAGTTGAACAAATAGATCAAAACGAATCATGAACATATCGATTGCATTCATATTTCTGACCTTCTCATTGGTTCATTTACAAAACTGTCGATATATTTTTCGATATGTGTGGGAGGTTGCAATGGGGTTGCGTGCGGGGACAGACTAGAACAGTGCCAAATAGATTAAGCAATGGAAAATATAAGAAAAATTAGCCAATCTTCACATCAATAAATTAGTTAATCTTCACGTCAATAAAACTGCATCAACGGTTCACGAGACCTATCTAGCGGTGGCTAAAGGAAACACCATTGACTAGTGGAGTTCTTGCTCAAAACCTTCCTGACTTGTGGGGTTTCTGCCGAATCGTCATATTTTCCGTGCATTGCATCTGCAATTGGGGTTTTTAATAGAATTGATTATGTACCCATGTGTGGAATGCCGTTCACAACGCAATAGGTGGCTTGAACACATTTTCGCCTTTTTTTGAATAGTGGTGTTTATGCTATCAACACCTCAATTGTAGAAGCATTCATGTAAAGGAAAATTAAATATTTTTCTCTCACTCCCTCATTAAAAACGGAGTAAGCTAGAACGTTGTATATATTTCCACGAAAGTAATGAGTCACAGTGGTAAATCGATTTCGATGATCAGTAACAAACATGAACTCAGTTCGTCATTGTTCTCAGTCATCACAGTCATGAACATCAAACATAAACTCAGTCATCACGGTTATCACAGTTTAAGTTCGTTATGGATCGATCTAATTGTGTAACTCATTATTTTCGTGGAAATATAGACAACGTTCTAACTTATTCCGTTTTGATTGAAATGTTTTTCCACAACGTCGTCGCTAGTGACTTCGACCGCACTCTCTCATTGTTGCAATATACCATGTTTTTAATGACCTCTCTTACGTAATGCGTAGTACCTATTTCCGAAGAACCACTCTTCATTTCCATTAGGGCAGTTAACGTGGTGCTCACGTGCTTTTACTATTCTCACAGTTTGAGAGCCCAGTTAGCATTCGCCCGTCGTGCCGGTTCACTCCCTCAACAAAAACGCCAGTCGCGCTCAATCCGCTCATTGCGTTTCTACCAATGAAATGGAAAGTCGTTATCCCGTTGAGTCGAACGCGTGGGAGTCAAAAACGCGAATGAGTCGAACGTTTTAACGCAAAAATTATCGACTTGCTTACGCCCTTTTGAAGAGACGACCGTTAAAAAAGGAAAAAACTGCGAAAAACGGGTCGTAGACGGCAAAATGCATGGAGCTTGTTCCGACACGTTTTCAATTAGGTCGATTAGGCAACTGCTCCGGGCATTTTATGGAGTTTTCCAGTCGTTATGCGCCTCGTAACGACCACTCGGTTAAACCGTGTCGTAAGAGGGTGGTTGTTAACCTCTACAGGCCTTCAATTTGCAGAAAATGGTGTTCGATCGATATTATTTCTTCGTAAATATTATTCAGCTGCGTCGTTAATTCTTCGATACTTAGACAGCCCATAGTTCGGGGAGTTTAATTGTTTACTTTGAAGTAATGAGAAAACCCATGTTCGTTGTCCGATATTTGTTGAACTACTTGAAGCCTTAACATTTAGTCAATTGTAGAGATCCTGCAATTTATAATTATATACTCTCACTATTATAATTCGAACTACACAAATTTCAGCAATCAACACAAAATTGATCGTTTTGTTCATTGATTTTAAAAGTATTGAAAGTACTTTACATTCCTGGACTCAGAATTCCTGCAATGATGAACCAGAATATTGTTCAATGCAGCTGTCTTCTCTTGTTCTATGAATCTTCGTATTTAACAGCCTTTGGAACGGAATTTATATTGATGATATCTTACTTAGAAATGGTGCATTTACATCAAACGCTGCGAATTCTTTCACTGTGGTTTATTATTCAATTGGCTTGCGTTCATGATTTGAATTTATACTAAGCTTCGGAGTGTGCGTGTTTCACAGGTGATGGAGCGATTATTGAATTTCAGGAGGCACAAAAATATGATCAACTGATCAATCCAAATAGGTATTTTGGTCGAGAACAGATTTACGTGCTCTATGCATATCTCCTGAAATTCAATAATCGCTCTATCACCTGTGAAACACGCACACTCCAAAGCTTAGTATAAATTCAAATCTTGAATCATTGAATATTAAATTCAATTTTTGCAAGAATTTGCAGCGTTTTTTTTAATGGTTATCAGAATGCTTTAACCCGTGTATCGGCTACAAAGCCTTTTAGGAGTTCACTCCAGTATCTACATTACCTACTACATCACCAAATATAAACCAAAATACCGCGAATGTTGGCTCCATAAATCGGGCCATATATCGAGAATGGTTTGACCTACGGACCTGGGGAAAGGCTCATTCGATTCCTCGTGAAGTGTTCTTCAAAAAGAGTACAAATTTAGGCCGCCTTGTCTTTTTTTGAGGTTTTCAGGGATTTTACAAAACTTTGACAACCCTTAACGGACACTTTAAATTAAGTGAGAGAGCTGGCTCAAGAATTGGGGCGTCGCCTGACCAACATGGATTTTCCCTGAAAATTTCAGCTTTTTTGCTTCAGCCGTTTGGGAGAAATCGTGCTTACGGCGGACGGAAAATTATTTTATTGCAGATTCGGATTCTACACCCTTTGAAACGTAAACCATGAAATTTTCAGGGGGGGGGGGGGGGGATTTTTTTTTTTTTTTTTTTTTTTTTCAAGAGCGATTACAATGGTTTATTATTGAATAATAAACCAAAACCATTTGAACCAATATAATGTATTGGCATTTCCAAGTCAAATGAAACCTTTTCCAGATCAAATGATTCACTTGGAGATTCGGTCATTCAGCCGGAATGAAACATTTTTACCTACCTGTTTCCTATTCTACTAAGGTGAGATCTACTTCTATAATCCTATGCCTAAAATTAATAGAATTTTCATTTTGTCAACTTCTTCCTATGATAGGAACAATTGCAACTTTCCCGAAATTTGCAGAATAAATACCAATTTAGAGACTTCATATCACTCATTTTCTCAATAAGTTCCCTTTGATTTGTGAAATGTTTCGTTTGGTTTGGAAAAGGTTTGATTGGGTTTGAAAAAGGCTTCATTTGGCTTGGAAATGCTATGTAATAGTTTCCTGACAAAATGGGTTGAAGGTTTCTTCGGATGTCGTTTATAGAAATGTTTTTTTGTCCTGTTTCGGTGAGTCTATTCTTCTTCAGTTCCATATTCTTTGTCTGTTGGAAAAATGTTCCTACGCCATATGCTCTGAAGTGTGCTCCTATGCCTGCATAAAAGGAGCGAATAGGGCATTGTTTGTTGCTTCAAAGCTTTCTCTCCACCGAACGCTGTGATGATAAATCTTTGAACGATATAGACGTGAATAGAGGTCCATCATCTGTCCAAATTTCCTTAATTTGGCTTATGTGTGGATTACACTGTTAGTAATCTATCACCTGCTGCCTGATTTGCTACACTCCTTCATAGATTGTGCCAAAAAAAAAAAAAAACACTACATACGATTTGGTAGATTTCTTGTTTTCCGATTTCTTACTTCCTTCAGAAAAAAATTTTAAGAGTCTTTTAAAAGGGTTTTTGGCCATCCTAGGAATAACCACCACCCCGGGTTTTGGTGTAACCTTGCATTTTTTCGACTGACGCTCATGACAACTTCTTTTCTAACTTAACATGTTTTCTTTCATGTGTGTGAGTTTTTTTATAGGTTCATTACAAACCATCATAACCCTTCAACTTTGGATCATCTTGTTATGACTTCAATATTTCGAGTACGTCCTCTTTAGAGACTCTAATCCTTGCGTTTATGAGAACATTGACCAATCTTGCCTTGATCTTCAACGCGCAACCTATAACTGGCATCAGCATCACAAGATTAAAATTTCGTAATAATTTTTAGCACTCTGTGACGTCAATTTCTGAATTGAATTAATCAAGTAAATTCAACTCTATATTCGAATTCAGTCAGCTAGTTCATCTTATTTCAACCTTATTTATGGCTGTGTGTAAAAAAGGAATTATTTTGTTAAATACCCAAGCACCTACCGAATGTTTTTATTGTAGGTATTTGTTGAAAGTTGGAACCTCCCCAGATAGACGGCAAACGGCCAATAAGCTCCCTGCTCATTGAATTAACCATTTGACACAAACCCTGCAAAATTTTACTCGAAGGTTTCTTATTCCTGATTAGATGATACTCTTATGCGGATCACCTGTCTGGCATAACTGGACTTCACAGCCAGAGGAGACGCTCAGAAAAGAAAACAAGATGAAATAAAGAACCTAAATGAAAAGAATGCTTCTGCTCGTTTTCTTCAACCTGTTACTCGAACAGATTGAAGCTCGGGATAAAGCGTTATGGCTGGTAGATATATCCGTATAGTATCCACCATGGTATTGGGGTACCCCAGCCACTTTATAGAATCCACTCCAATTCCTCGCGGATGATCGTGCAGCTACTGAAATGGTCTTTAGTGACCAAAGTTTGGTCTACCCAAAAATTTTGGTAACTAACTTTCTGGTGAAATTGGGGCTAAAATGATTAAGTCATTTGAGCTGTGAAAGATTGATGCTGTTGATTATTTGCCCAGGCCTACTCCTCCACAGCATAAATGATACCTTAGTAGTTATTCCATCTGTAATACTCACATGGTACTTCCAATTTATTGTGTTAAATGGTAAATCCGCCTTTTACCACCGTAAGGAAGACGAATGAGGAAGCATGTCAAGAAAAATAAAGACGTAAAGGTATTGCATAAACGTAACTTATAGATGGAAAGAGACGAATGTTCCATCGATATTCATGGGCCCGCCCTGTCGAGCAAAGGATTTTTCTTGAGGTTTATAGCGATCCTAATGCTTGGGGACTCGACTCGGAGGGGGAAAAGATCAACGGCGCTCGCGAGACGCTCGGGAAACGGTTCGAAAAAATCCCTTATGCCGCGATATTTTTGTTTCTATTGCGATACATCTGCAATATACATTATATTATGTAGATGTGTATATATTTCTATATATATATTCCCGAAGGAGATGCCCGTCCGGCTCAGCTGAGCCGAGAGTTATGAGAACGGTTCGTTAGATGCAATATAACATACGTGTAATCTTTTGATTCATGCGTTCGGAGCCGATAATGTATTCTGTCGTGTAGGCCTAGCGCTGATACACATATTTACGATGGTCGTGGGAACGGAGCACAGTAGCGCCTGTCTGTATAAATAACTAGCAGTAAAATGTATCTAGTTCAATCAATTCATGGATTCTACCCGATATGGCGTGATCTGCACGAGTGAAAAAGTTATTGATTTTCGAAATTGTTACGAATATTACCAAAATTAACAAAACGGTGAACTCTTGGTGAACTTAACTTCAATAATACGTTTTTAGACTGTACTTTTAGGGTGAGACATTAATGATAAATAATAAATTATTTGAGAAAATGTTCTAAAATTTAGAACTTTAGAAAAGAATTTAGAAAAGCATTTAATGCTTTTCTACATATGGATGGGCCCGGTACCAAATTTCGTTTGTACCTAATGTTAGTAAAAATCAATTAGCAGTCAGGTTTAAATTAAATTCTGCCACTCAATATCTTGAAGTCTTCACAAATGGACAAATTATGATGATGGGTGTTATGTTGGATACGTGGTCAAAGATAGAGCGTTGACTCCTTAACAAGGGATAGACGATGGAATGAAGCGGAATTATAAGTTTTACCTTAAAATTTGCTTTTCAGAAAAACAGAATTACATTGGAGCATCAAAAAATGCATGGGTTGACGACTAGCTGAGAGAATCCACAACTGCAACAACTCCACAACTCTACAATCCTGAACTGTATTTGGATATTAGGGGATGTAGTTGTTGTGATAGTTCTGTTTATAAGTAATTATGAACCATTGTTATCTACTGGCGTACTGTATGACTTGTGTGGGAAGCTGAGGGGGACATCACACATCTTACACGTCTTCGAAGAGACACAAGAGAAAACAAATGCAACTGTCTTCCTGACTAACTGCATACAGACCAACTATCTGATTAGAGCGGCCTTGAAATTGACTGACTATTTCGATTTGCTAACAGGTTGCTTTCAACATATATGACTACCGAAAGAAATAATTTGTCAGCACCTATTCCACAACCGTCCTACACAAATAATGAATATTTTAAATCTAGATCTATCATTCACACAAATGTTCCAATGCCTTCCAGCAAAGTCAGGCTCACGTTACGTCATAACAGGTGTATAATTGGAATTAGCGATTTATTTTAGAAGACGAAGCTATCAAAATGATTCCATGAGCTTTCAGGAATGGTTTTGGTTTGGATGCTATTGCAACAGAGTTGAGATGCTTGAAGATTAATCTTGAGGTTTGGATTAGGTAATGGCTGCACAAGCCCCAATCTCCCGAAATCAGAAACAGCGGAGCTTTTGGAGCTTTATTTTCAACTAATTTAATGGCCCTGCTATGCAGGTTAAAAAGAAATAGGTGAATAACACAATTGAAAATCAAAAAATCGTATATCCCAAATCCCCGAGGAGAGGACCACGTCGCTTGCCCTGGGAGACGGGGAGGGAGAATTCCACCCACCCAGCGTTACCAACCCTGAAACGTCGATATACTCTGATAAGCTCGTCTTTATATAGTGTGATAATGAACCTCTGAACTCAACCATTAAACAAAAAATAAATAGAAAATAGTACCCTCCCTCTCAAGTTGTTGGTTTACGTTTAAAGATACAAATATTTCAAAAATCAAATTGAACAAATTTTAAAAATAAATCCGGCCACACGCTATTTTAAGCATTCATGCGGATTGGAGATATTTGACTCAAAAACCAACATTGATCCGGGATGTTCCAGTGATCTTGGCAACTTGATCAATCAACTTACAATGTTGTAAGAGGGTAGTTTTTTAGTTTGAGTCAGATAGGAATCAGCTCCCTTAATAGAATGAGACCACTCGGGTTGCTTTACGTATTTCGTTACGTGAATCAACAACTTTTGGGGGTAAAAGTTTTACTTAGGTCCATTATTGAAAAAAAAAAAAAAAAAAAAAATTAAAAACCTCATCTTCGTGTATTGACAACCGATCGTCTACGGTGAGGTGAACGGTCGCGTTGGAAAGCCGGGCTGCACCTAGCGATCAACTCCCGGTTTGAGTTAGACCTCGTGGCTGGCGACAGCTCAAGTATTTTCACCTTGAATGCAATTACAAAGTATGGAGGCGGAAGGCGTTTAGTTTAAATAATGTACCACAGAATACGAGTAATATTCATAAGTGGTTAAATGAGAAGCGTAATCAAATACAGAAATAATTGACCTCTGTGTAATAATTTGCAGCCTTTTTCCCTCCACTAATTCGTCCCACTTTATTGTCTTTTTAATCGCTGCTTGAACCATTGTGAACGAAGAGGTCAAACGCAATTTGAATATTGGAAGAGTTCACTCCCCCAGCCCTCCCTGACCATGTCCCCTGACACGATTACCGACTGCCGCCGGTTGCGAATTCCCTTTCCGGGAGTACCCGGCGCTTTCCCGGGTTAAACCTCCGGGTAAAGCCCGGGTCACACCCTTCCGATAACATCAGAGTTGACGCCTGATGGAGTCCGTCCTCTAGTCGGGGCCAATCCGCACATCCCACCTACCAATCCCTCAGGAGGATAAGTAGCTTAACATTAGTAATGCATTGGCCTCCGGAATTGGTCGTTCTGTCGGCGGATCGTCCGGTTTATCGGGTGGTGAACCCCTTTCGAATCCGTTTGCCAACCTTCTCTTCTGCGGTTTGACGGACTCTCGATAATCTCGTGGGTTTTTTTTTCGGGGACCTTGTTAACTAATCGTCGCCACGTCTTTTTATAAATTGCTACTGACGTTACGTCGAAGTCGTTCAGCATCGCTGATTTTAATCGGACTATTGGGAATTGGATTTAAGGAGTTTAATTCACACAAGGATCCTATAAATTCTCCAGACTGATCCGCCTTTATGCTGACATATGTTCTTTTCGTGACCACCCTCATTCGAAACTCTTGAAAAGTGACCACACTACCATCCAGTTTATTTGGAAATCGCAGGTGACATTTGTATATGGATTCCCCATAGACTTGAAATAGGGCAAGGCACCATTTATACGACACATCTTCTTATTGTTTGAATTTGTAAGAATCTGGAAGTATTACTGCCAAATTATTATCTTAGTTACACAAACAATCCTAAATCTCACTGATCTACAGTGAAAATACCTAAAACGCCTGCATAACTTTCAGTGTGCTCTAAAACTTCATGCTTTTCCTTCTGTCGTATTTCTTTGAATTCAATAAGAATTTGATCCTATTCATTATGGATTTTTCATACTTATGTCACTTTCCTAGAGGTGTGTAGAAAGTGTAGTTTTAAGGTTTTCAAATTTTCTATTAAAATCGAATTAGAAACGGTAAGGCCGAAATAACGGTTTTAGCGAATTTTCCTACAGATGAAGCTATTGCAATGGTTCTCCATCGGTGGGTTTCTTCATCGAAATCCGTTTTGAAGCATTCTGAAATGATTATAGAATTTTAACGCTGTTGCGCTATGAAAAGTAGGCGACTTGATTATACGAATGAAACAAAATATGAGTGTACTTGCATACCTGAAAAGAGAGATTGGGACAGGGAAGTGCGCCTCTACATGAGAACGCATAAAATTCAAACATCCGGTCTTCGGCCATCCCTACCCGAATACGACGGGCGTATTTAGCATATTTTGGGCATATTTGAGGAGTGACGTTTGATTCTCAAATGATATGGACCCACCACATTCAAAGTTTGTGTCAAAAGCTAAGAAAATGTGCCTATACCCTGTATAGAATCAAATTTCTATCAAAAGAACTGAAGATCAATATTTATCAGGCGCTGTTTGTGTCAATTCTACCGTACACCATTGTAATATGGGGAAGGACTTTCAAGTACCTAATTGATAAAATGTTCCAGATTCAAAAACGCTGCAAATTCTTTCACTGGGGTTTATTATTCAATTGGCTTGCGTTCATGATTTGAATTTGTACTAAGCTTGGAAGTGTGCGTGTTTCACAGGTGTTAGAGCGATTATTGAATTTCAGGAGGCACACAAATATGATCAACTGATCAATCCAAATAGGTATTTTGGTTGAGAACCGATTTACGTGCTGTATGCATATCTCCTGAAATTCAATAATCGCTCTATCGCCTGTGAAACACGCACACTCCAAAGCTTAGTATAAATTCAAATCATGAACGCAAGCCAATTGAATAATAAACCCCAGTAAAAGAATTTGCAGCGTTTTTTTAATGGTTATCAGAATGCTTGAACCCGTGTATCGGCTACAAAGCCTTTTAGGAGTTCACCCCAGTATCCACATTACTACATCACTACATCACTACGTCAATAGGGTACTGATATCAACACAAAAACAATAATAAACCAAAAAATTCTGCAAATTCTTTCATTGGGGTTTATTATTCAATTTCATTCGTTTGGCTTGCATTCATAATTTGAATTTCTACTTAGCTTTGGAGTGTGTATGTTTCACAGGTGATAGAGCGACTATTGAATTTCAGGAGATATGCATAGAGCACGTAAATCGGTTTTCATCCAAAATACCTATTTGGATTGATCTGTTGATCATATCTGTGTGCCTCCTGAAATTCAATAATCGCTCTATCACCTGCGAAACTCGCACAGTCAATTCAAATCATGAATAAAATTGAATAATAAACCCCAGTGAAAGAAGAAGAAGAAAGAATAAACCCCAGTGAAGAATTTGCGGCGTTTTTATTGTACCTCAATACCCCTCCCCCCCTCCCCCCACAATATAAACATCTACCTATAATTTATCAAGTCACTTTAGGACTCGTATTGCGTCAAAACTTCCCCAAATCCAAATTTAAACGGTGTAGCCAGTAGAACGGTGTAGCCAGTAGAGGAGGCCAGTAGAACGGTGTAGCCAATAGAGGAGGCCAGTAGAACGGTAGATTGATGTAGAGGAGGCACACAAAATGATCAACTGATCGATCCAAATAGGTATTTTGGTTGAGAACCGATTTACGTGGTCTAAGCATATCCCCTGAAATTCAATAATCGCTCTATCACCTGCGAAACACGCACACTCCACATCTTAGCAGAAATGTAAACCAAGAATGCAAGCCAAAAGAATGAAATTGAATAATGAACTCCAGTGAAAGAAATAGCTATAAACCCTTTTAGGAGTCCAATTCAGTATCCACATTCACTACATCACTAGGTTACTGCGATCAACAACAACAAAAAATAAATAAATTAATTAATTAAAAAAAAAAATACTTACTTAAATAAGAAAAAAAAATAATAATAAATAAATAAAAAATAAACCGCTGTTGTTTTTGTTTTGATCGCAGTAACCTAGTGATGTAAGTGAATGTGGATGCAAATGTTGGCAGCATAAGATCATGCCATACATCGGGAACGGTTTGAGCTAAAGACCTGGGGAGGGGCTCATTCGATTTTTCATGGAAAGTTTTTCAAAAAAGTCCATATTTAGGCCGCCTTGATTTTTTTGAGGTTTTTACGGATTTTACAAAACTTTCACAACCCTTAAAGGGCACTTTAAATTAAGTGAGAGAGCTCGCTAAAGAATTGGGGCGTTGTGGGACCAATATTGATTTTTCCTGAAAATTTCAGATTTTTTGCTCCAGCCGTTTGGGAGAAAAAGTACGTTCGGCGTACGGCGGAGATGTTCGCAAACAGGAACTTTCCGGTCCTCGCGGCCACACCCTAGTATCCCTCCGCCTGCCAGCTCCTCTCGGAGAGCGGGCGGTCTCGACCAGTTCTCTCCTGTCGTTCGGGCGTGGCCGTCTCCGGCAGTCTACTCCGTTTCGTGTTCGCGCAAAAAGTGTTTCATCTTCATCTTCCATCCATTCGGAACATGAATCTTCATGTATTGATACAATGGAATGCGGGAACATGCAAATACGCTGGTAAGTACCAAGTATTTTCCTACAAAATATCTAATAAAAAGTCATATAGGCCGAGATTAGGTAGGTGCTGCATGTTTAGGAAGTCCCGAAGGATAATAGATTATAATTGGTCTAGGAGAGGTTGTAGGACCAGCTAAGCCCAAGAGGAACAAATAGCATGACACAAATCCGTTTCAGACTATTATCAGACCAAATTCGTGGAAAACGCTGCAAATTCTTTCACTGGGGTTTATTATTCAATCGGCTTGCGTTCATGATTTGAATTTCTACTAAGCTTTGGAGTCTGCATGTTTCACAGGATAGAGCGATTATTGAATTTCAGGAGATATACATGGAGCACGTGAATCTGTTCTCGACCAAAATACCTATTTGGATTGATCAGTTGATCATATTTGTGTGCCTCCTGAAATTCAATAATCGCCCTATCCTGTGAAACACGCAGACTCCAAAGCTTAGTAGAAATTCAAATCATGAACGCAAGCCAATTGAATAATAAACCCCAGTGAAAGAATTAGCAGCGTTTTTTCATTGAACCTCAATACCCCCCCACAATAAAAACATCTATAATTTATCAAGTCCTTTGGCACTCGTATTGCGTTAAAACTTCCCCAAATCCAAATTTAAACGATGTAGTTTAGTGTCGGCTACTAACTACACTACAAGTATTCACATCGGCTATCACTCCAGTATCCACATTCACTACAACTCGACGCTATCGGCCGGACATCACTAGGTTACAAACAAACAGTAATAAACGAAAAAACGCAAATGTTGGCACCAGAAATCGGGCCATACATCGGGAAAGGTTTGACCTACGGACGTGGGGAAGGGCTCATTCGATTCCTAATGGCATGTCCTTCAAATAGGAAAATATTTAGGCAGATTCGACTAGTTTTGAGGTTTTCAGGGATTTTACAAAACTTTTACAGCCTTTAAAGGGCACTTTAAATTAAGTGAGGGAGTTGGCTCAAGAATTGGGGCGTCGTCGGACCAAGATGGATTTTTCCTGAAAATTTCAGATTTTTTGCTCCAGCCGTTTCGGAGATATCGTGCGTACGGCGTACGGCGGACGAACGGAAAATTTTTTATTGCAGATTCGGATTCTACACCCTTTGAAACGTAAACCATGCAATTTTCAGGGGGGGTTAGATTTTTTTTTCCAGAGCGATTACAATGGTTTATTATTGAATAATAAACCAAAACTGTCAATGTAATGCATGCATCCGTTACAAGTTTGCTTCACTATAGATCCTCGGATTCAGATTCAGCACAATATGATACATATTATATAGTAATCAGCTCATAAAACTATTTCAAGGTGTGTTTCTATCATGACCACATCGACTTCAGTAGGTAAATTAATGTTAGTAATCTGACAGTGTGAACAGTAGATCATCTAATCGTTATCTATTTGACACCATCGGTCAATCACCATCAAACCACAAAGCCCCATCATCTTCCCGCTAATTTGAAGACAAACCCAAAATTAGTGTGAACTGGTTTCGGGAGCTTGTCGTATTAGTTACAGGAGATTATTGCGTGGCGGCGGATCGATTGTGGTTAACGTTATTACCTGCCCATGGGCTATAGCGTCGATTGAGACCCGCTAACCACGGAATCAGCTGAACCGAAGGGCTCTCGTATGCCGCTCACGTTCCTCCATCCTAGGGATATTAGGCGGATGGGTACTTTTCTTCCACAGCGACGGTAATAGGTTTTCGCTAGTCTCTCCGAAGAGATGGAGGAAACTACCCAGTTACGGATTCGCTCACCTATCGTTTTTCACAATAGCACAGTAGGCGAAATCCCATTCTGCGGAATCGTCATAGGAAATAGAGCTATTGCAATGGCTCTGAAATTTAAAAAAGACATATTTTTCAAAGATTTCTTCATTGATATCCTTTTTAAACACTTCTGAAATAATTCCTAAATTTCAACACTTTTTTATCTATGTTTGATAGGTGCCTATTATAATTGGCAGGGAGTTATATATACAGTTGATTGAAAATCAGAAGATTCCTAATGTTTGTTGATTTGCCGTCTAGTGGATTGAGGTCCGGGAAACAATAAATACAGCGTTATATATAATGTATACAGATCGGTGTGTGCTTGCCATTCCATGCGATAACTCTTGATATGATTGAGATAAAAATGTCGTAATACTCGAAAATATCAAGTATTCTAAACGAGAGGATAAGTTCGTTGGACAATACCTTTGAAGCTCATTAAATTGATCTCATTTCGAAATATTTCACCAAACAAATCACGCACACAAAAAATGTACAAATTTCAACTTTCTTTAACGTAAATTTGATACAATTTCGGAAAATTTGCTCTTACGACCATGCTCGTCACTGGAACTTTATTTTCAAACTGTCCCTCAGGTTGGGTGGACGCTCATCTGGGATACTTTGATACAGATAGGAGAACAAAACCCACAGATATTCGCTTCACTCATTGTAATTTAAATTGTAAAGGATTATCATTCATTGTAATTTACATTAATCAACCAGCTATAAACTGAACGCTTGTAGATATTTCTTGAATACTTTGCAGGGAATCTCATGTCAGGGGGTTAGCCCCTGAGACTAACCTATTTCCTAATCGGCCTGCATTCTGACGTTTCACGTCATAATAACTGATACTTTTCGTACCACCTTTACAATTCAATTATAGGTCCCATGCGTTTGCTGAACCGGATTAGTTTTACAAATCTGATTAATTGCACACGTCAGTATTATCGTAATTAAGGAACTTGGGAATGTTTTAATCCATGAATTTATTAGGGCAATGAGACTGGTAGGTAAACTTGTGACAGAAAATGAAAACAACATCCTTATACCCTTCCTTGTAACATGCCGTTTCGTTAATGAATGAGTTGAGATTAGGCGGAATTTACTGTTGTCTTAGGGAGGGACGGGAGCCACCGAGCATTTTAAAAGGTTAATGCGCGGAGGGTTAACCGCAAATCGGATTAGAAAAACCTGAATTACCCCCGAAGCGAATCCCGTTTGAGCGGCCCAAATCTTTTAAAGGCCCATTAACCGGCACTCCCCCCCGGTATTAGAGTAAACGAAGAGCAACAAGAGGGGGAAAAGGTGGACCAAGGCGAACCGATGAGGCTATAAACATCATCTTCTTCGGGAAAAGGGCGAAGTTACCCGTTCGGACGCACTCAGGCGACAATTAGAGCAACTTTCTGCGCCAAGGAGGAAACACTGTTGCGGGGTATCCGCTCTTCCTCAAGGGAAGCGTTATTATCCTCAATTTAACCCGTTTCTCTTAGCATTCGCGACCATTAGGAAGCTAGAAGGGACCGGGTAGAGACCTCTACTGGGTTCACGAATATCCCCTTTTGTGCGGGAAAATAGCCCATAAAACAAGACGCCTCCCCTTCTTCAACTTCGAGTCTTCTTCTCCTTCCTCCTCGAGAAATCCAACTCCGCCGTTCACCTTTGACATTTTTACCGTTACAACGCCCCTTTGGCTATGTCATACTGATAAATGGGGTGTTTTTAAAGGTTTTCCAAAGACGACCGTAATTCACTCGGAGGAATGCTTTCTCTTTGTGTTCCGCCATTAACTTCTTTCTTGTGAACAAATGAAGTTCACGTAAATACCATACACTTGCCATGTTATCCCGCAATTAGTATACCCCAACAATAATTATAAAAAAGAGACTACGTCGCATTTGTGTTCTCCAGTCGCTTTCTAAATTAGGATCTCCCTTTCTTCTCACCGAATAGTATTAAAAAATCAACTTTTTCTAATTACTACCTGACACAATACCAGATTATGTCATCATATGTTCTTTTTTTACATTCACCGATTCAAAAAAATGAAAATTTTCCATTCTTATAAATCCAACTCCGGTTCTATCAATAAATACGATCTTCAAGTTCTTTTAATAATGTTATTTATCATTTAATACATATTAAGTAATATCTCAAATTGCGAGATGGTGGCAATGTTAAAGGGGAAGAAAAAGAAGCAGGGTTTTATGGGGGCTCGGTTTTCTGGTGGACCAAAATTCTTTTGCAGCAGTTTCGTAACGTCCCTCCAACATATAGCATTCATATATTGACATTTGCTTTGCCGATTCTCGTTACAAACGGCAAAAAGCTAGTGATCAATTTATGGGCACCCAGCCTTGTCCATATAATGGCTATTCTTGCCATTTCATTGCAGTAACTAGTTGATAGACCTGAGCGTACTGCAGCATATCTGAAATCACCATGTAATGTGTGCATATTTTTCATTTAAAAATTTCAATAAAGAACCGCAGTAATCGACCAAAAAAATAACATTCTAACAACTCGCTTTAGGTTAATTTCTCCATGATGGGTTTGGCCCTTGGCGATTCCCTCATGGATTAAACTGGTCTACGCCTTGTCGGTGGGGTTGCAGTACAAACCTTTCGAAAAAAAAAACACATTTAAGAATAATTTATTTTATTTACCACACTATTACTATATTCTCACTTTACACAGATCAACTTAAGGAATTGAATCTATGAATATCAAAAGGTTTGATCAGTTTGCTAGGGGAGCTAGGAAGAAAGTTCTTCAAACTAAATATATCACGCAAATTATCACTTCACAATTGATAACGCCTACAAGAATGTACCGGAGAAGGGGCAGTTGACAGTGAATGGGGAGCCAATAGAAACTCATAATGTAGAAGGAGCGAATTTTCACAGGAGCTCATTTTCCCGGACTTCATTGTACTTTGGTTTTTCCAAGGAATGAATGAGAAAGTAGTGGCTTTGACTGAATTGAACATGAATATAACTCGATAATGTTGGGAAATTCGCTCATACGGTCATGATGCATGACTGGAATTTAACACGTTAGGTGCTGATGACGTATAGGTTACGTTAAGGAAGGTCTCCCCACTAGGCGAGTGACGTAGAATATGATATGGCATATCCATCAAGGATCCTACTCTGCAAAAAGTATTGTACTCCTCCCCTAGCTTGATGAAAGGGCTCTTTCTTTGTGTGATTCATTGGATAGTTACCCTAGTAACAGTTTACCAATGGCGTCGCGGGAATTTTCTGCCATGTTTACTGATTTGTCTAGACGATGATTGTCAACTTGTTAAGCAAAGGGCAAACTGACGTTTTGACTCGTTCGGTCACTGTGATTCACCAAAACCGTTTCAGTTGTCGTGGTGCGTCTCATGAAAGTTGAGATGGGATATTTCCTAAATATGATAGTTTTGGAACGAAATCCGTGCTATTATTATTGTTCAATTGAGAGCTACCGCTAAATCTTTGGCTATTTCTATCGAGTCCATTCCGTATCACCTGGACAGGCTCTTTTTTCTCGTCCACTGATTGATAGGGGCGCGGTTCGCTACGAAGGTTTACCACGTGTCTCCCTCACCCCGTGGCAGTCATTTTTCACAAGTATGATTGAACTCCCGTGCCGTTGCGATTACACACGTGCCTCTCCGATTCCGGACGATTTTTTTCTCTTTTTCAGAGACGATTAGTATTGATCTAGGTGAAAAACGCGGTAATGCTCCTATGACTGACGTCTCATAATTAGAGTTCGGATCGATGTGACATAAAACTTGTAATACTGAAAGGAATTGTTAAATCAATTCTACCTTTACTTGATTACGATTTCTTGATATTATTCCCTTTTTTCACCTTATTGATTACTAAGGTTATTTTATATATAGATATATAAGGTTCAAGAAATAATTATACGCAAGGTTTTGGAAATAGATATAGTTATTTATTCAATAAATGTATTTATCGCTCCAAGAATTACTACGGGGCTCCTATTAACCACGATGTGGAAAAGGTTTTGGTATTCCTTCAATATTTTTATTTTTATAAATAGCACCGCAGGTGGTATTAGGTAAGGAGTTCGGTTAATAGGATGGATCTGGGATATTAATATCAATTTGATTTAAATACAGAAATTGAATAGAACGGATTACCTGGTCGGATGAGAGCTGGGTAGAAAGTCGTAAGGAGAGGGGCTTGTCGCAAGTTTTCGTTATCTCTCCCCCCCCCCCCCAGTCACTCCTCGCCTCTCCTCTCGCGATTGTTCCGCTGATAGCCGATAGATGGTGTCGGCTATCACAAACTCTTCAGAATATGACAGAAAGCCTCTGTTAATATCAAAAGAAAAAGGATTTATAACCTTCATACATGACTCTAAATATGAACATAAGAAAGCGGAACATACATACGTTCCAAAACAGATTCAATATACTTAAGTAGTATTTGAAGTTGATCCCGGTACCACCTATTATTTCTTTTCAGCATTTTTACTAAAATTTTGTTTATGGATGATTTGAATGAAAATCCGTTCGCACTGAACACCCCAAAGCCAGAGAGCCATCATCCGAAATGGGTATCCAGATAATGTGATGGTCATTTTCCGGAAAAGCGTATGGTCGAAACCGAGGCTTAAGCATTGTGTTGCTCGTCTTGTCTTCTACATTGTAATATGAATTATGTTGATTGTTCAGTCTTCAATAATACAAGCAATATTATTGTAGTAGACTGGATCCTGCTGCAAATCCGCCAATAACGTGCAGTTCCTACGTTTGCTGGCAATGTTGAAAAGTGGAAAATACCCAGGTTGAGGAAAATGGTCTTCTTTCTCCGTATTTTTTAACAAAACTTCAAAACAATGTACAAGCTTCGACAAACATAGAGCTACATATTGGAATAAGGCAAATATGACCTAACAACCAAGATATTACGATTGAATTAAATAGGGAGTCACCTACCGCCGTGAAATTTCCCAAAAATTGCTGCTAAAAACCTGTGAATATTAGAAAATAATACAGTATGACTGAATCCGAACTCTACTTATAATATTATGTACTTCCAAGCGGATGACGCATATCAATCATGTCGCTGTAATTATGGTCATAAGACCTGGTTGCACCTAAAAAGTTGTCGTTGATCATTTTGGAACCAATTTGCAAAAATAAAAGTCTTTTGCCTGGCATTTCACTACTGTGAACTGCCATTTGTGTTGAGATCAAAACTTATACCCCTATCAAACTACATCATAACGATGCCGTAAAACATTTATTGAGCTCTTAACTCATAACTTTTTGAACAAAGTGTAGTATCATTTCAGAAAGCCACCTACGGAGCAATAACACTCTCCACTTAACCGCAACTTGTTTCGAGCTATATAATCCGGGTATTCGAGATTAACGAGAGGCCTTAGGGGGGGACTGAACCAGGCGATATATATTGGAAAAGAGTTTTGCCCTCATTTCTCTTACTCGGATCATTCGGAGCCCGACGGTCTGACACGTTATTACGAACCATATTGAAACTGTCAGTGGCAATCAAAACGCTTCCCCTCTCAACCCTCCGTAGATCGCATGCATGTCCGGGATATTGGCTCCCGGCCCTCCCCGCTCCGATATCCCCTGTTGGGGCTATCACCCTTTTTCCCTCGGATGACTTCGGGTTTCTTGTTTGATATCTTAACCCTTATACGGTCGTATCAATCAAACTGGACGTGTGATAAGTAAACGAAGAACAGATACCGTACCATTCAATGATTCATTCCAAGCCGATAAATAATATCCATTCCGAGTTGATGCATCATCGTTGAATAGAGCGTGGAGGGTAAAATTCAACTTCAACCTTTCATTTGATATCTGATTTATTCCATTTTACAACAGTGAAATCGGCCGAATGCTTTCCAAGAATGTGCTCTGTGAAGAGTATTCAAATTGAAAGCTTCCAAAAGAGAAAAGAATAACTTCGGCGGTCATACACAGGGCAAAATGGGAAATTTAAGAAAAATGAAAGGTTTTTTTGGACAATAGTGATACTCAAACTACGGGCAATTTTCAGGTACTGACATTTAAAAAATGTAGGTGTTTCTTTTGTTAGATTTTTGGATGTTTATCACCTGATTGGCCTCCCTGGATGTCTTTCTGTTGCCCTGTCATGCAAATTTGATAGAAGTCATAACAATGGCGTAGCGGTTTCGGTCACGACAATAACAATTTGGTTGTTTTCAACTACATGATAATGAAAATTCGGATTTTCAACAACAGATTCTTGATAATGAAAAATACAGAGAATTCTTCCAGTTTCTTTTGTTAGACAGATCTTTTTATGGGTTTTAGAAATGCAATGATACGGCCTTCCAAGAGAGAATAAGCTGGTAGAAAGAAAATTTTAGGATCAAACATAATAGGTGAGCAACTAGGGCCATTTAAAATGACATTTAATAAACATACTAGCTTGTTTTCAGATGTTCTCGCTCCATCAGAAAACACACCACCTACCGTTTACAGCGACTCAAACGTGTGCTCACTTGCTTGTCACTGCTACCACCAAAACAAGAACTTCCTCGAAAATTCCCGTTTTGTTCTCTCAGGAGTACATTCTGTTTGAGCCATGACGATGACCCTAGACTTAAGTGACCTGAATAAAGTGCAGTGTTAGGACATTAAAAACTTGAAGCAGGGTACGGACTAAGTCACGCGAAGGAAGTTGCGGAAACCCAATTCAATAAAAACGGAATAAGATAGAACGTTGTCTATATTTCACAAAAGTAAAGAGTTACACTTTTTTTTTTTTTTTTTTTTTTAATACTTTATTAGCATTGCACCAAGTTTACATCTTATTTGCAATTTGATTTTGATTTTAATTACTACATACATATTGCAAAACAATGATACAGAACATGTTTTGACCAGTTAGACAAATGATGAATTATTTCATTATTTCACATTCACTGTGCTAGTTCGTGTTGTTTTCTTCTCTTCAATCTCCTGAACAGGTCACTTACATCAAGCAAATGAACAGCTTCAATGTTGACATGACCTCTTAGTCGCTCTTGCTCAGCGATCGCAATCCTCCTGATTGATCGATGGTTTCCACCTCAAGATCTTAGTGAAGTCTATCATTCTGGACGTACCAGGGTGCATTAACTATGCTCCTCAGCACACCATTTTGGAAGGTTTAAAAGAGTTACACAGTTGAATTGATTTCGACGGTTAGGTCATCATCAGTAACAAAAATGAACAGAAGGTACATCACAGAAAGCGTATCTTATGAAGGATGAAGTGAAAGGAGATTGAATCCTATTGGCTCAGGGAAGTGAAAGGGGCGGGGGAAGACCATCCAATGCCACTCGAGCCTATCAAGTTATTTTTACATAATGACCTTACTCTCAGTTTAATAATTATATACGGACCAGTGATCTGAGTAAAACAGCTATCTGAAAACGAAGAATCCATGTGTTAAAATTAGCAGCGTTTTTTTGCATCATGTGCGGGACAGCTGTATTTTGGAAGACAAAAAATGACCTATTGTACGAATATGGAAGATTAGGGAAGAAAGGGAAACTATTCCATTATAGTCAATAATTACATTACCAGTACGTACCCGTTTCGCGTCTTAGAATGAGAGTCGTAAATACTTTTTCCGTTCGAGAAATCGTTGTTACGGTGACTCAGAACGGCCATCCAACTATTCTTATATCCGTGAAGATGAGGGAATGTCAATCGCTACAACCATCTCCCAGCGTCTGGTCGAGATTACCCGAGTCGTAAACATTCTTTTGCCGACTATCGGCGAAGTTGGTTGTCCGAGAAGTCGTAAAATCAGCCAAAGTGGATTTCAAAGTTGGTTTTTGTGTTCTGCAGAGAGAGAGGGTAAGAGTTGAAAAACCATGAAACAACTTTCATGATTCCTAGATACAGTTTAATCCCTTTTATTATACCATGCATTTTATATTTTTAATAACAAAGATTGAGAGATGCACTATTTGGACTGATAACAAGAAAAATAGTCACCTATTGTAAACCCCAATTGTTGCAATTGTAGGCTTTTATAGATTTTGAATGACAGTTCATTATTTTCAATAATGAACTTCTGGAATCGACCGAGAGAAAAATGTATTGTTTTTGAATACTGCGTGATCACTCGTTTTTCAGAGGTTGGGGGGGGGGGTTGCCTTTTAGTTCAAAAATTGCGATAATTTCTTATGGAGTGAATTTCTACGGTAACGAAACCTTTTCCAGTCAATTTTGTGTTGCAAAATTACTTGTGAATGACACCCCACTTGGCTATGTTATTATTATTATTATTGTTATTTAGTTCAGGGTCCATGGGGCGGGTCCTTATCCGAAACCGTGGTCTATTGAGGGTTCGCTCCCCTAATTTCAACCAAAAGATTCTGAAGCCAATCCTCATCCACCAGAGTGAGAATTTCCAACACAAGGTTTTCTATTGATGCTTTCTCCTTTGATCGAGAATGCTGGGGATTGAAAGAGATGATGGGATGCAGTTTATTCCTCCTCTCCACACAATCGCCACACTGGATCACCTGTGCGGGCTTCAATCCTATTCAGATGTTTTCTGAATCACCCGTGCCCAGTCACCATTCCCAGTCTAATTTCGTCCGGGTCTAATTTTGCTCCTTGAGAGGGTTAACGCCGGCCGTACTTCTGGGATACATTCATTACCAGTTTTCCATTATTTCGGTTGGTTCCGAGGTGTTTTCCCAGTGACACCCGCATTGTTTCCTTATCCATACCTACAAAGCGGTTTTTAACTAGCATTCCATGATACCCAAGACGGGGTTCCGGCCCAATGAATAGCACTGATGCATTGATGCTCGTGGTAGCAGATCTGCTCGTTCGTTGCGTACCACTTCTGTATGCCCAAATACCTGCTCCAAGACAATCTTGTTGTTTTTTCCCAGGGTTTTCAGTCATCCCACCATTCCTTTACCAGTCTTGGACTGATTTGAACAGCTGCTAAAGCTTTAAAAAGCAGCCAGGCTACCTTAAAGAACAAGTATACTACTACCTCCAATTCTATGTCTCAGATTCTGTGCCAGGCATTCTCTTATTGCAAAGAGTTCAGCCTGGTGCATTGTGGTGTACTCACCCAGAGGAAATGATTCGTCCAAGTTTGGCTTCTCACTAAATGTACCAGCACCAGACCTTCCTTCCATTCTGGAGCCATCTGTGTAGATGACTACACCCCCTGAATGACATGAAAACAGGCAGCTTGTTTTTCCTTTTGTGAATACCTTAAAAAATAATTGTAGACTGAAGTATACCGAACTAGAATACTGTCAGTGCAGTGGATATGGTATATAGTGCTTTTATCATGAAGTCCAAACTAAACAAAACACTGGCCTCCGTGTAACGCCTGAATCGAGTGTCAATCCTCATTTGGCAATTGTGCGGAGCCACCGTCGAGTGGAAGGGATGTAGCATCGCAGCTATAACTCATAAGCATCATATGATTCACATTTCCAACTCAATCAAGATGAACAAGACTCAAAAATAATTGTATTGCAAGAACGTGATACTTCAATTGAGTTAATGAAGTTCAATAGAACGATAAATAATCTTAATTATCCTGTCAGCTGCGGCCTCCAAAAGGAATTGCATGTCTGCTGATCACTAAACTGAAAATGGATTAGTTTGCTAACTTGCTCGAATTTCTCGAAATATTAATGCTCTGTCATAAATCATCTCCGACCGGAATAACTTCGCGTTTCAAAACCTAAGGCCTCGGGAAAACAGTATTGTCTAGAAAACGTCGTAAACGTGAATTATGGTTTCTATAAAACGAAATGATGCTGCACAAGAGCGTTCTCATGGAGGTAGATTATGCAGAGTCAGCTGTTGAAAGGCATGAGTGTTCTGCTGCCTGGCTCATTCCCTCGTCCCCAGCTCCTCCTCAAGGTTGTGAAGGTCCCTTCTTCCATTTCCGAGGCTTCTTCCCTTCTACTTCTATTCTCGCCCATTAAACCCGGCCCCTGACCCTCGCCCGGAGCTTGCAATCACCATAGGACATCGGAGATAAAAGGAAGGCTCGTTTTCCGAAAGAGTTTCTTACAAGACTCAAAGGACATCGGATTAAATGGAGGATTTGTTTTTACGAGAATCCCGCAAACGACCTGCGACGACCAATTTAATTAACTTGAATTACTTTCACCTTAAAATAGCGACTGATTGATACGGTTGAATGTGAAAAGAGGAGGCTGCGTTTTCTCACGATTTCTAAATCGCGGTTTTCCCTGAGATTTATATTGGAAATATATAGACTGACCCAGCTATCGTTTCCGTGACCACCAACAATAACTAATGAAAGAAATGGAAGCATCTACATGATTGCGTGAATCATTCAGTTGTGATCAGGGGAAAGACATTCAGAAAGATCCTACAAATTGTAACACTAAGGTTTATTGACATCGATATGTCTATTGGCTGGGGTCAGTGAGTACGAACATTTCTACTATAAAAATGCAACGGTTTCGCTTCATTTTACAATTATTTCCGCTTACAAACAATACGTTTATTCCATGATGACTTTCATAATCATTTTTCATCCTAAGAAAATCGTTCACCACTCGTA
Source organism: Creontiades dilutus (assembly GCA_031894815.1). NCBI lineage: Eukaryota > Metazoa > Arthropoda > Insecta > Hemiptera > Miridae > Creontiades > Creontiades dilutus. The sequence goes on from JAVIWC010004007.1 coordinate 3,154,940, forward strand.
TGAAAGCTCCCAATTTGCTTCACAACAGCATATCACTTATCTGACTGTAGCTCTGCGGAAAGATGAGCAAAGCGTGTGACATTGATTGTTATCACTGTTTATTTACATATTGTAGTGCCTGACGATGAAAATCAACGCGAACACGAAGTATAAATTGAGCTTCCAATTGACAAATCCATAATTTTTTTCCGTATAGGCGGTTAAAATCTTTTCACTCAAAACCTTCCCATAAAAGATTTTCCACATGTTTTGAGATTGCGAACATTTCAATGATCTATACAAATTTCTGAGTTATTTGAGTTATTTAAAAAAAGGTTATTGGACAAATAGTTTCACAGAAAAGAAATGATATTGGTTTTCATATGGTCTCGATCCTGCTATTTGTAATTCGAGCATGGTTGAAAAAATACTTCTTTCTCAATCTCCTCACACAATTTTAAACAATAAGGTGGTCTGTTGCCTAATAAATGAGAGGGTATTGAGGTTGGGAAAGCATTTTTTAAACATTATTTCAGATATTAGAAGGCACTTCAATGAGTCAGGTGTTTCCAATTCAGGTTCTTGGAATCAAATTACTTGTATTAACTAATTAGGAATACATTTTCACAATTTTGATGTAATTATTGAAATTTTTGGTATATTGAACGTATTACCAAGGACCAAAAATTAGATATTGCTTCCGAGTCTACCTGTAGGTAGGTAGCTTTGTTATTACAATCGGGAGATGTCGTATTTTTCGTCATCCATGTGGCTACAACAGCCACTGCGGTGAGATGTCCCAGAGGTGGTCGTGGGGCAGTAGATACCCTGAACCTTGCCTGTCTGGGTTAAAATGAGAGCATATATCATGTGATGCACCAGTGTCCGCGAACCCAAGGTGACCGCATTTTCCGTCATGATGCGGTTGCCAAGAAGACAGTAAGTAGGTCACCCAGTAGCTGGGAGAGACTGTGTCATATACCGAGTAAGCGGGGCAAGTAGCCAGATATCGTTACTGTAACTCCAATGGGTCTGCCATAATCTAGGATGTACAAGCAGTCAGTGACATGGAGCAGACTTGGAGGGGTAAGAAAAGTAAATATGATAGGAACGACCTGCGGCAAGCGGTATCTTAGCGAAAAGGAGTGGCGCCTAACAACATCAAGGTTAATGTTGCAACCGTTTCATGTCGCGGAGTGTGGTGCGGAAAAAGTATCACGGAGTTACTCGAGCTGGGCCTGTAGCCAGGGGTGCTTCGTGGTATCACCATCCGGGGCTTCTACTTAAACTGGTGATCATTCTGTAGGGGTACTTCATTCAATTCCTCCCTCCCTCCTCCATTTTCCTCTACCTTTCCAAATAGAGGCCCCGTCGGGTAAACCTGAGCTTCTCCTCCCCACTTTTATTTTCTTTAGTTTTTTCGTTTTTATTTCATGGTTTAATTGATCAGGATTTTTGCAAAAATCCACCAAGCCTCATTTTGCCTGTTCTAGAGTTCTAATCGCACTCGAATGTCCTAGGTATTCGGAGAAAACCATCTCATAATCGTATATTAATTTCAATTAGAGACTCTCATTATTCCTTGTAAGAAGCCTAATTCTTACAGTTTTCTTCCAATTTTGATCAAGTTTACAGATAATTTCCGGGTTAGGCTGTAAATATGTCTTTTGGATTGCATTGCTCACATATCAATTCATCATTCCGCGATGAGCAAACGTAAAATCCACATGGCATCACTTTCTCAGATTTTAGTGGTTCGATGACGCTAAAAATTGTTAAGGTAGGTCGTGGACGAACAGCCTAAATACGTTCACAACGTTTTCAACGCGCTCGTATCATCATTGTACCCGCTATAGAACTGGGGTGAACTGCACGCAATACTTGTCGACTGACTTGTTGAAGGCGTTGATGAATGGTTTAAGCATTTTTCTCGGTAGTTCGTCGTAAAAACTCGGCAGACGTTATTTTTTTGTCCTTTACTCTTGACGTTCGTTTGCCAAAGCCACAGCCCGTCCACGATACGTATAAATCACTATTTCACAGTGAAACATCAAGTTTTTTGAATTTGGTTAGATAGAAGGGATAATATCTTCAAAGTCATCATCAAGGACTCGTTTCAGATATATTGCGATAGCTTAATTATCTTCAAAATTTAGAAAAATAGAAACTTTTTTGTTTGACAAAACGCTGTAAACGTTGTGATTATAGAATTTGCATCATGTGTTCACCATCGACTCCCCAGAAGTTTCTAAAAGATTTGTACGTTCATCAAACTTCCTTTACTACCCGTTTCTAGGGAGGAACACAACTCTGTTTGTTTTCGTTCGACGTAAGAAAGCCCTCAAAAACTCATAACATATCGCGATCTCTAAACTGCTGCAGATATACGAGATGTTAAAACGCCACGTTATTAAATTTACTTAATAAAGACTGTTCGCAAATAGCAAGTATATGTAGGTCGTCTGCGTGAAAGGAACGAGCGTATCCGAACCATCCGATCTCTTGGAAACCTCTCTAAATTAGATCCGTGAGATTGAAATGTTTACCCGGTAACGAGTTCATCGTGAGATGCGGGAGAATGTTTCAGAATTTTAAAATATTTGGCGTTCTGTTAGTAATTGGTCGGATAATCATGAAGTAAAATGCCATGTTATGACGAATTTATGAGTGATAAAATAATGATAAATGGAGGGGGGAGTAAATTATAGCAATGGCGTGTACATTAGGGGTGGAATTCAGTGATGGGAGTAAGTAGAGGTTTCCAAGAAAAGCCCCAGAAGAATTAGGAGGATCAAAAATGAGTTTTAAAACTAGAACATAGTCCTGGTTTCAATGTATTTTCCCAGGAATCAGGAAAATCGGCAGTGTAAGGTGTGTGAGCAGTTCCCCAATGGATTATCTATTACCCCCTTCATTCCCGTCCCAATTTGAATGTCAAAATTTCCGTGGTATGTTGTACAACTAGCCCAAAATGGCGGTCGAACGATAAAATTGTTTTTGAAGCAATAAAATTGAAATAGTAAACAAATAGCTATTTATCAATATTTACCCCTCCATTCACACCGTTTCTCAATGAAAATTGAATGTGGGGAAATATCTTTGAATACTAAACCAAAATCTCAACTACTTAATGAAAAAAAAAGACATGAATCGGCCGGGAATTATTTTTTGATTTGCGATCGAAAGGATTTATTAATCACAAGAACCCGATTACAAAGAAGTAAACCAGGGGTTTGAGCAAAATTAATTTATTACAACCGAAATGAAAGAAAAATGACACTATTGTTCAGAAAATAATTAATCGTAAAAACACGGCTTTATTGAAGGTATTGGAGAGGAGAAAACGTCAATATTGGGATTGGTTGGTAATAAATTACATCTCACCAGCAGTGACGGGTAATAACACTTTTTTTTTGGAATGGATGCCCAACTTGTAACTAACATATCTCAGGACGGACTCTGTCTAGTTGGTCAATATGATCCTCAAAATACAGCAGCGTATTCAAGAGTATGCAAAACCAATGTTTTGTAGAGCGGTACAATAGCGTGAACAGTGGAAAAATTCTCTAGCGTTCCTCTTGAGGAAACCGGAACTTTATGGCTTTGTTGTTGATGGGGAGGAGTTTCGGTGTAACGTGCCTATAGAGCACTTATTCACGTTAAAAAAAAAAAAAAAAAAAAAAAAAAAAATTGTTTGCCACGCACCATGGCGTACATAAGGCATCGACGTTAGCAGTCCTGACCGAGGTAACCTCACAAATGTCTTACAATCACCTGCAAACACCAAGCATTTCACACCTAGGAAAAGGTCAGGTGTGCTATTGATCACCAGGTGGAATAACAGAGGCCCAATCTGGGAGCCCTGGGGAACACCTGGGGATTCTCTGTTACCTACTCCATTCCAATTATTGTGTGCAAAATAAAAATTTCCGAGATTGGTGGCACAACTATACCTAAATTGAGATAAATAAGAATCATGGAAATCGGTTAAGAATTGCAGGCTGGACACCGTCGAGCGATTCTGATGGTCTCGTTTTGATGATATGATATGATGATTAATAAAGGGGTTCTCTTAATAGCATTTAGCCAATGGGGAAAAGCGAGTAATTTGGTGAGTCAGGACAGTTGTTATCAAAAGGCCCAGTGATCGTAACCACGCTCAAGCTAATATGTGAGGTGATGAAATGTTATAGCTACCCCTTCCATTGAGGTGGATGCGGTAATAATGCTCTGCCACGCTCAGAGGATGACCCAGACGTTTGAAAACGTCTGATTCATCTCCCAAAGCGTCGGATTCTAAAATCGGGAAGGGCCAACCAACCATATCCAGCCACCACACTCCCAGGGCTCTGAGAAAAGCCGGGGGGGGGGGGGGGGGGGCTCGCAATAAATATGGCTTGGGTATATGATATGATGATTAATAAAGGGGTTCTCTTAATAGCATTTAGCCAATGGGGAGTAATGAGGTGCGTCAGGACAATTGAACATTTAATGGAAAGTAGAATGGTACAATGAATTTAGCATATCGCCTTGTTCCTAATTTTTATAGTTCTAATATTTATCTTTTAACCAATTTTAGAATGCTTATTTAATGGTTGTAAATTTTAACCTTGCCTTCAGGTTGTTTACAATTATATTTCAAGTTTTATAGGTTGGGAGCAATTAGACAATTTTATCGTTGTTGCTCATTGTGTTGTAGGTCGAGTTTGATAATTCTCAAAAATGAGGACTTCGCTACACGAGAAAGGAGGCCTAGGGAATTTGAGCGTCGTGTGTCTTTGTTGACAATAAGTAATGACGATGGGAAACGGGAAGGCAAAACAACGAAGGTCATTACCCCCTCTCTCCCCCACTCTGACCCCACTACCATCTTGAAAGAGCTAATTTGCTTTCTACTCGAGCTCAACGCGTAATGAGCCCTTTGAAATAAAATGAAATGTAAACAAGACGGAAAGGGAACTGGTTGCTGTGGCTCAACTGGGCCTCTTCTCCTTTTTTTTAGGCCTAAAATAAGGAACGGGACTTGAAACTGAAACCGTCAAGGTGGGCGGAGCCGAAAACGTGGATGTACTTTCAGGTTGGCGTAGTTGGCGGCACAATGTAGATTTAGGGTTGATAATGTGTATAATTTATGACGAACCCGGTCAGCCGAGACTCCTGAGCAATGACACGGGTAGTGATTGCATTGATTTGTACCTACCACTGGTTACCACACCTCGATCCCAAGGTAGTTTTTGCTGGTTAACGTTTAGAGATGTTAGGGACAAAGACAAATTCACCATGGATCGTTTAAGTTTTGAAACGGAATTTCGAGCCACTCCCATTCAGTGAAAAGCTATCTTCCTATCACTTGAGCAAATAGAATTAGTTTGGTGCAAAAACGAAAAATGGTTCAAAATTATTGAAAGCAGAATCGAATGGTGAAATGAGGCCCTTAACTTATTTTTGCATTTGCTACACCGATTGATCCGAAGGTCTCTACCGTTAGAAGTACGTCTGCAGTACAAGTAAAGCGAACTGACTAAGAGCTCAAACCTTGACAATTTCAATTTATTTATTCGGTTCGAATTTCAATCAATCGTTCCATTGGGCCTTTACGTTTCTTTGGCGTCTAGCCTTTACGTAGAATCGCAATAGTGATTACTCAGCCTATCTAAAAAATTCCCAGGGCATGATCCATACCCAACTACTTCTACCCCCTAACCTCATTTGAGCGAATTCGGACCAATTGTTCATGGGAAATCGACATTACGAGAAATTCACGCATGTGCATGAGTTACGTGGTATTGCTACTTATAGAGTATACACCATTCAGGAGCGACTCAGTACAGTTTTAGGCGCCACAAAGACAGACAAATGCAGAACTGATTATCTGCCTTTGAACCACAAAAAGCAAGTGGAGATCCTGATTTTCGAAGACAAACTTTTTTGGAGTTCATGACTCAACATGGTTCTTCATTTCCATTTCCGTTTCTTGAAACAGGAGATTTTCAGCTGAAGTGTATCCTCCGCTCGCTGCAGTCTAAACACCTGACCCTTCGTAAGGGGCTTCTACCTCCTTTGCTAAACTTTACAGAGAATGTTTTGCAATTGTTTTCCAGAACCATTTAATTGCAGGTCCGATACGACTCAGAACCGGGACATTTGGGGTGGATAAATCCTGCCTTCAAATAATTTTGTTATTGAGGAAAGAAAAGTCGATCGGTTGCCAAAACTCACTTTAGCCTCCAAAGCCTTGAGCAACGAAGTTTTAGACTACAATATCCTGGAGTATTCGGAGCTGCTGCCGCAGAAGAGTATTGCTCTTTTGTGGTTTTTCTCCTACTATTGTACCAAATTCAAATTTTCGACTGGAGCCGCAATTCCCTTTTGGGTGTTGAATATGTCTGTAGTGAATCACTTGGATATCTCCTATCAAATAGCAAATCATTGAAGAAAAATTTCTGGCACGAAGAATGTGGCACATGGTTTTCTTGCATCGGGAACAGCCAAGTTTTTCTCTTTTTTGTGGGCCATAGCATCTATGCGTATATGTCGGGCTGGCTAGAAGTACCAACTAGATTTACCAAATGGAGTCCAAGTGAAAAAGGACGGATTTTTAAATTCAATTCTGACTCTTGTATAGCACGTGAGGCAGTTTGGAATCTAACCACCTTATAACGCAAAATTACAGAGTTTGAGATTGGGTTGTAAAAAATTATTATTTTTACGATTAAAAATTCTTATTATTGAAATGAAAAACCCAAAATAGTGGAAGTTATTCATGAAAAGAAGGTCGTGGATTAAAGGGTGAATAATATAAACATTTTGGTGTTCAGATGACATATTCAAACTTTTATAATATCCACGTTTGTATTCTAAATGAATTGTTCTCAAAAAAATGTTCAATGAAAGAAAATTGATATGTAGAAACTCTTTTGAAATTGAGGGTAATATTATTCTGATCCTTTTTTTGGTTAATTATCATTTATTATTTGGAAGGAAACACATATATTATCAAAGAGGTGTCTCACCCGTAAATTAGGGAAAAATATAATAATTGGGCTTTGATATTGTTAACATTTTTTCATTGATGAAAATTTTATACTCTTTCACTCCTGTCGTTTTGCCGCTGGCACCCTTCAATGGGGAATATGCATGCATTTTTAATTTTCAATTCTACCCTACCGTTCTTAAATATGGCTATAAAGCAAACTTGCACGGCCTTTTCCAGTCCCAACGAAAAAAACAATCATTGGAGGAGGTGTCGCGAAAATAGAAAACAAGCATTTAGATCTTCGGGGGTTCCGCTCCCAAAACTCCAATGTATCACACAGTTATAGCGAATCTCTCACCAGGATCACTGAAATGTCAAACTTGTACTTTATGTATTTAATGGAAACATTTCTTGATTGGACGGAAAAAGCAATTCCTAATACACGATAGTTTTATTTTAATAATTTACCAGAATGATTCGTGGGGATTCAATGTTTTTCTGTGATGGGTAGTAATGTGGTAACACTATCCTCCCACGTTAGCTTCTCTGCAAGAGTCATTGACGTCAAACCTCCTCCAGGCTACGTTCTCCCTCATTTTTTACACGCCTCAATTTTTTTGTTAAATTATTCAAATTTTCCAGAAGCGATTTCAGGCGACTGATTTTTGTTTTCCAAATCTTCGCAGTAAGTACTTGCAGCAAGATGAAAGTAAAAATCCTGCATTGTGAGGATGTAGCGGTTGACACTGGGCTAGAAAATATAAAAACATCTGAACCTTCAACTCGTCCATCATTTCGGTACGTGTTGCCTCCTCTTTAACTCCTCATCTAATAATAAGAGGACCATTTAAGGCGGAGTTTTTTTCCGGTTCGACAACCCTCGACACGTGTTAAACTTTATAACGGGAAACATTTGGTTCAGATTAACTCGGAAAGCTTGCTCCGGAATTCTTAGCTTCAAACACGCCGTGAAAATAATGTTACCACATTCCAGAGTCAAAGAAACCCCTTCTGGCCTGTTCCTCTGGGATTCTCGTCGAATGAGTGTTCAAATGATCCCGAGAAGGAAAGATTTCAAATTGTCCCGAGAATTTGACGGAAAATCTCCGTTCGAGACAGTTGAAACGCTAATTGGTCGAAATTGTTCTCATGAAAAGGAGCGCACTTGGTTAAAAACAGAAATAAAAGGCGGTGCTTCGAACGAGAAACGCATCCTTCATAATCCGTCAGAGCTTTGACTAATTTCCGCAGGGTATTTATACCGTCGGGCGGAGGGTTGACAGTTTGAAGGAACGAGAACGCCCTCCCTCTCCGGAAAAAGATAAATAAATAAAAATAAAAGCTGAAAAAGTGAGTTTCAAGCGAGAGGTGTAGAAGGTTCGGAATTATTAATAACCGAGAGGAGATAATGAGGTAGCTGAGAGAGCACGCAGAGTTGAAATATGAAATACCATCGGGGAGAAAAATGAGTTTTAATGTTACGAACGGCGTTTTTTGTTTCGTTCGAAAATTAAGTCGGAAGCTCGCGTCAATTTATCTATTCGTCTAGAACTCTCGAGTTAAAAATAAATAATGGAGTTGTGCCCCGCACCGTCCCGTTACCTGGACACTAAAGAGATCTTGCATTCGGATTGATTTGATACTCGTTTAGTGGTGGGCTGTTATTTCATAAGATTTTTTTTATTTATAAATTTGCATTTATTTATTATAAGAAGCTTACAATTTTCATATTTTTCACATAACTAAAATAAATTTTAATGTAAAATTGTAAGCAAAAACATCAGTCACAAAGTAAAGCCTTGCCAAAATGCTACACCCTCTGAAAGACAAGAGTCTTGTGTAGAGGGAGGAGCGTCCAGAGCTACATTTTACCAAACTAGTATAATAATAAAATACAAAGAAAGAAAAAACATTAAATGTTAAATGATAAAACATGAAATTTTCATCTATTAGGCATTTGAACAAATTTTTATATTTAAGAGTCTTATCTACAATTAACCTTCGGTCTCTAACTTATTAATAGACAGCATTATAATCAGTTTTTGTTTTATTCAACTATTATAGCTATTAATTTACATTAATATTCATTTTTATTTCACAAACATTTTTTTAACCTTTCGTTTAAATTGCTCTAAATTAAGTAGGCACACTTTATTATCAAAATTAAGTTGGTTGAACGTTTTAATACCCGAGTAGTACGTTTAAATCCTTTCTCGGTACGTCTTCTTGGCAGTTTTATTTGTATTGTATTCTTAGATCTAGTGTTATTTACCATTCTGCTGAATTTTCCTTGAAGTAAGTATTTGAATATAATTGTAAGGGTAGTTTTGTCTAGAAGTTCTTTAAAAGTTAATATTTTTGTTTCGTTGAAAAGTTGTTCAGTGGGATATCTGTATGGTTTTCTAAACAATATTTTTATCAGAAGTTTTTGAGAAATTATTATTTTTTTCAATTTTATTCATATATGCATTGCCCCACCCTACGATTCCATAGTTTAACTGGGATTGTGCTAATGCATTATATAACACAATTTTATTTTTCTTGTCCAGAACATTTCTAACTTCTATGAATATTGGTATGAGCTTTCTAAGTTTTTTGTTTACAGCTTCTGTTTGTGGTTCCCAGGAAAGATTTTGGTCCATGTAGACACCCAGATATTTTATGTTACTCGATTGTTCGATTGTAGGACAAGCACATTGATTTGAGTTACATTTTTCGCTTATCTGACATTTTATTTCCGCGATATTGGGTATATCCTTTGTTTTAAGAGAGAAGGCAATGAATTTAGTTTTTTCATAGTTTAGTTTAAGATTCTTACTGGCGTATTTTACATTTAATTTCTGAAGATCTTCCTCTGCGTATCTTTTGGCTTCTTCCCAAGTGTTTCCTGATGATATTAGAGCCGTGTCATCAGCGTAAGATACCAATTCACCGTGTATTTTCGTATTTAATATTTCATTTACATATATCAGGTATAGTAACGCACTGATTGACGTTCCTTGTGGTACACCACATACTAAAGTCGCAGAATTACTAAGCTTCTCTCCATTTCTCACTTGCTGTACTCTACTGTTTAAATAGCTTTGTACCCATTTTATCATTGTTGCGTGAAATTTTTCCTGTTCTATTAGGGTCTCTATTAATTTAAAGTGCAATACAGTATCAAATGCTTTCGAAAAGTCTTTGAAAACCACTAGTACTTTCCTACCAGTATCTAAATTTTGGATAATTGGATTCCCAAGATTGTCTAATCTGTAACGTCATGTTTTAAGTAATGAGCGAATAATTTATTCTAGTCCATGAGCCATTTGCAAAAGTTGTCACTACACTAAAAGTTCGCGAACCAAACAATTCAGTCACGAAGGATATCGCCGTTTATGCAGAAGAATGATGTTTTGGACGTTCTGATGTAGCCTGTATATGCACCGGAACTTGCTGATCATGTCCAGCAGTTTTTCCGTATATTGGGAACATACAGACGTAGGTATAATCAAACTTTGAGTTTTATATATTAGGATATTGATTCAGGGATATGAAGCTATACCTGTGCTTGATCATATCTGATGGAATATAAAATTACGGCCTTGATTGTTCAAATGGCACATCATATCTATCTATTAAAATTTTTCTCCTACAATTCTTGAACAGTACTTCTTTTTAAAATGTGTGTGGACACTAAAAATATGTGGAGGAGTAAGCTGGTGAAGGTGAAATAATGTTTGGATCTTCCATCACGAGGTTTTGATGTAGCCTATGTGTGCGCCGCCACTGCCTTACCATGTCTGGCAGTTCAGCCGTGATTGGGAACATACGTACATGAATGGGTACATCGATAGATAAATTTAAACAATCTTTAAATTTTATAGATATGGATATTCATTCAGCACTATGAAACTCCGCCTCTTCTACCTCAAATCCGATAATTTTAAATGGCAGCCTCACAAAAATTTGTGAAGTTGTTGAATCGGAAATTATCTTAATCAGAATCTTATCGCTCAGCCGTAGTTGCCGATGGTCCTTATCTCCCTACCTCACCTCACCCATCGCTGCCACAATTAGGATCAAATCAAGTTTATTTTGTTGGGGTCAATCTCAGGCTTGGTCATTCCCACCCACTTTCTTTGGACTTCTCCTTTTCTCTCAAGCGATTCACGTCTGAGGTCAGTGTTTCGTCTTCGTTCTTGTAAGGAACTCACGCTGCGTTGCAGGATAAATTTACGACTTAACACACGTGGATTTCGTTAAAATAGCTGTGATCTGCTTTGCAGGATTTTTTCTAACGCATATACGCTCAGCATAGTGAAGAGTGGCTATAATGCTGTATATTGAAGTCTTACTGTGGATCAGGTTATGCGTTTAAGTAATTTTAGTTTATTCAGTTAGTGAAGTGGAGTTCAATCGACTGTCTATAAAAATATGGCCGCTGAAATAAGATTATAATCAGAAGTACATTTCTTTTTAGGACTACTTATGGCACTGTAGTTTGGAAAGAGTGATCTGTCCAGTCCTTCTTCGTTTATTGGATTAATTAAGAACACCCAGAAAATTGGTAATTATTAGTAGGTTTGGGGCAATTTACGTTTTGGAGTTGATGGATTAATTTTAGACTATTTCAGGTAGATTACCATAAGTTCCATTCATTTTCAGGAATAGAGATATGGATGTACTTCCCAAGTAAGCTGCCTACCATTCTTTCGTAGTTAGCGAGAATAATTTGCAGCATCCTATACCCAGGAAACCCCACATTGTTGGTAGGTGTGAGACGGTACATTCTGACGGCTCATCAAGTAAATCTGTTTGGCAAAGATTATTGTTTTTACATAGTTCCTAAAAAGAATGTAGTTTTCTTTCTCTGTTTAGGGGTTTTTTTTTTGGTACGCAGTATTTCAGTAACGGACTGTTACAACCAGAGGTTGTCCAATTCGGACCCTATTACCCTCAATACCACAGACTACAGAATCCTTCATTGTCATCGCTGGTTGAGCCACGTATTTTAAGCGTAGTTTAATTAGATAGTTTTAGAATTAAGATTAGGTTTAGGACCCAATTAGTGGTGATCACCATAGGTTTGTTTAGTCTCGTGGTAGGAGTATTTTTTTTTGTAAGAGAAGTCCAAACTCCCCAGTTTCTGAATCGCCCACCAGGCCAAGAGCTTAATTTGTTTTGTAGGCTGATCGCTATTAAAGATCAGTTTAGGAGATCAGGTTTATTAATTTCTTTGTTTATTAAAATTTGAGATTGACCCAATTTTGATTGTCTTCCTATCTGATTCCCGTCAATAATTTTTTTTGCAAGTAGAAATCCCAATTTGGTGACTAGGAGGTTTTTCGTCCTCTTCGACCCCTTAGAAGCCTTTAAATTCAACCACAATTTTGAAAAGCGGACTGGCGCCCAGTATATATATTTTCTTTTCGTTTCGATCATTTAGAGACCCACCCCATCTCCACTGTTTTGCGTAGCCGATAGCACAGGGTCGTAGATCTTGTCCAACACTCTTGAGTAGGGTGTGACAAAGTGGTACATCATTTCAATTCTTGAATATTTCGCCTTGTAAAAATGTGTGTGGACATTAAACAAGTGTTGAGGGAGTAAGCTGGTGACGCTGAAATCAAATGTTGATCTTCCATCACGAACCAGGAAAATTCTGGGAGTTAAGTTTCTAGAGTGTTTCTAGTTCAAACACTTCGTATTCAAATCTCTGTCATAATGAGACAAGCAGTGAGTCACCTCCATCGGCGAAGATACCTCAACGAGAAAGCTGTCCGTCTCCTTGACTTACATGCGTGATACGTCAGCTAGCTTATCTGTTATCAGTGAAGCGGAAGTATTATCATATCTAACTATAACTAACAAAACTCTGTGATATATCGAAAATTCAGGATAATATCGTTAATAAGTGTTACATGGTGCTATAAAGAAAGAATTTTTAAGAAATGACATGGGAATGGCTTTGAGTGGATTTTTGTGTTGCAATAGCTTATGAGAAAGAGGGCTTAAGGGATTTTTAAACTTCAAAAAATTTCAACATTCAAATGCATGGAAAACGAACACTTCTAAATATTTTGCTATTTAAATCAAGTTTGGTTTTTAGTACACAATTTAGCAATTGCGACATTACGAAGGCTCTAGAATTTTTTAGGATTGAGTTGTTGAGATCAAATCGGCAATATTATTTACCATTGTATGCAGGAATGAGCTGGTAGGGCAGTACAATCGAACCACTAAAATCGATTTTTTAGATTTAGACCAATGCTACTTAAATTGTGATGGATGTAGTTGGTTGGCCCTTCCCGATTCTTGAATCCGTCGCCTTGGTAGATGAATCAGACGCCTTCAAGCGTCTGGGTCATCCTCTGAGCTTGGCGGGCATTACCGCATTAAGCTCAATGGAAGGGGCAACTACAATTCCATCACCTTACAGCTGGTGAACCTGGAATAAAGTGTGGAGCTTCCACAACGAACTAGGTACATTCTGGGGGAAAGGGATATCCAGAAAACAAATTTGAATGCGATTGTTTATACAAAATAAAGCTTGTATTTACATTTGTTAGGCAACTAATATATCTTCATGTTACTCCATAATTACTACAATATCAATGTATAGTGTCAGTGTTTGTAAACACGTTATGAACAACTGAATCAATCTGATTCAGATTGATATTCACCTATATAGCACATACACGTGCTTGCTACTTTACTCTGTGCCTACAAGTATTGTGTTGATATTGACGAGTTGGTTCACTATGAGCGATACGTAACGCAAACTAAATGTTCAGACACTTGAGGCGATGACTTGAGGAGTACTTCGGGTGACGAATGATGGAGGACAGTGGGTTTTCATCCTTTGAGGAGAAGGAGCTTCTTGAGGGCGAGTTTCTTGATGATGGGCTGTGGGTGGGCGGGGTGAAAAGCTTCCTCTCCCAGCACGTCCTCGAGAGACGAGCTGTTGTCGTCGACTGAGCTCCGCGGAGCTGCGAGGGCCAACGCGACGAAGAGGAGAGCAATGAGCAGGGCCTGTGAATCATACCGAACATTGAAACTCTACGATAAAAACAGAGTTAGATAGAACGTTGTCCATTTTTCCACGAAAATAATGAGTTGCACAGTTAGGTTATGTCATCATCAGTAACAAACATAAAGGCACAGGTGAAAGGAGGTTGAATCCTATTGGCCCAGAGAAGTGAAGGGGATCAACCAATGCGACTTAAGGTGTGATAGGTATCGTTGGTTGGGCTTTCCCAATTCTTGAATCCGTCGCCTTGGTAGGTGAATCAGACGCCATCTCAAGCGTCTGGGTCATCCTCTGAGCGTGGCGGGCATTACTGCATTCAGCTCAATGGAAGGGGCAACTATACCAATCCATCACCTCACAAAGTCTAACAAAGTGAAAGGGGCACAAACAATGACATTATGGAAGCAAGAATGAACTCATTAAAGGTGAAATATTTCGCGGAATAACCTTATTTAAACATTTTCCTGACCTATCACTTCTAACAATTTAGAATTTTTCTAGCACATCCAACATAGCTCCCTTTGTTCTATATTGTTCTACGTATTGTCTGTTTGTCAAATCAAAAATAATGTTGTGATTGGACTCATTCAGGTGACTTGCCAAGGCAAAATCACCTTTGTTGTCCCTGAAATCCTTTTTATGCTCTTACATTCGCTCCTTAAATTTCCTACCAGTTTGACCAAGTACTCAAGCCCACATGAACATCATAGTTTATAAACCCCACTTTTATCCTGGACGTTAATTTTATCCTAAACCGAACCCAAAGAAGCTTTAAGATTATTTTTATTCTTTTACCCAGCATTGAAACCTCTGAACGTCAGAATTTTACCAAGTTTATGCGAAATTTTCCCACTACGTTTGAAACTCTTGAAACCCTACGCTTTTCTGGAGACAAAGGTGAAGCATGGAATACTAGTTTTTAAACAGATTAAACTAATTCTAATCCATCAGCATCAGCTAGAAATAGTGGAAATAAAGTTACGCACTCACAGATGGGAAGAAAATCAAAGAGATTTTATAAAATGTTTCTCTCTCAAAAATGAAAAACAATGCTTCCTCTACCTTGGTAGTCCCAAAAGTAAAACTCTTAGAAGTACAAACGATTTGAAAATTGGTGCATTGTGTAAGGAAATAGGTATTGCAAGCAAATATTGTAATTTAATAGGTAGGTAGCTGACCAACTAAGGCTAGGATTTAGCTATAATTAGGAGAACGAATGTAGAAAAGGAGGTGTGAACCGTGAAAATTCGTTATAACTTGACAAACAGTACAAGTGCGTATTATCCAATTATACATCAGAAAAATGGTGTAGAAACAAAACTGTAGCTATTTCTATTTAAAATAACTGCCACGAAAATGGGGATGTGAGACTGGTGTAACCATGATTTATTTGAAGGTGTTTGTTTGTAGAGTACACAATGTTACGGATTATGAAATTTGTGAATTATGGTGAATCTGACAAGTGACTGAGATCCTCAACAAAATGTTTAAAGGATTATATCAATTGAAAAAAAATTCTTTCTATTCTCTTCAATAAGTGTGATGAGGACTGGTCTAAGCACAAATATTGCTTTATTTTGATTATTCCTCAGCATTGTACGCAAGAATGTCTGAAGCTAAGCTTCAAAACACCCTAAAAGCAACTGTTTCATGTGTTTCCTTTTTGATCTAAATGATGATGAAAGTAGTGATATTTCGAAAACTTTAAATGGTTGAAAATAAGCAAGTATTGCTTCTCTTTCATTCAAGGTTGTATAGTCTTAACAGCAAATGCATCTATTTTAATATTTAACAAAATATTTGAAGTTAGAAGTCGCCCTTCTCAATCCCTTTTGTGAAATCAACAACTACTTATCCACATTCATAGAACTTATCCATAACCGTTCTTACAACCCACAAGAATTTATAACGGAAATTTATCAATATTCATGCTACATGAAATAAAGGATCGAAAATCTACCAACGCCATATTAGATGATAGAAAATCCTTTTTAAACCTTCATTTTATGTTTAGGAGGGAGGTAAACCTAACATTTTATGATTTATGGTTTTATGGTTTTTATGTATTGGGAAGAGAGGATCAGTGGGACCGAAAATTTACAAATTGTTAAACTTATAACAAAACGGTTTGTGGAAGCACGTTCCCTTTAAAAGTAACATTGTATGAGGACTTAGTTGAGCATTGTAACGATGCAAGTACTTACGAGTAATTTCATGTTGACGATCCGTTTGTTCCAACTCAACTGATGACTTGGGGAAGGTAGGATTTCCCTTTTATAGGTCGTCCACCTTTCTCCTCGGCAGTCGACTGTTTGTGAACCTGACCTTGCGTTGGCCCAAGCCCCGAGGCCCCGTACAAATTAGCGTTTCCCGCTACCAAAACAATACCCGAAAACTAAAAGGAGGATCTGTTTGTTCAAGGGAATCTATCACAGTTTTCACCGTCCGTTCGACCTCCGACTGGGCACCATTCCCTTCTTTTTTTTGGAAATTTCCTGTTGTTTAGACTGGCGATCCGAGGAAACCACCCTTAAACATTTAAATTGGTTTACAGATCAAGTTTTGTGTTAACCACAACACTTTTTTTTCTATATGAACATGTATAACTGGATAGAAAAGGTATTCTGGATCCCATACGATCCACATGAGATAAAGACTTTTGAAAATTCAGTTCATCAGCTAAGGAAATCACAATAATTAACAAACCTCCAGTAGTTATTACAGCAAGTAACTTTTTTATGATGTTTTTCCTAATCATTTCAATTAGTAACTTTTGCTTCTGAGTGCTTATAGGTTCTCTTCAAAATCAAAATGTCACCTGCATTTTGCGTTGTAGAGCATTCTGACAACTATCGTGTCGCGTCTGTCTTTCTGTATGTACCCAGATCCTTGTAAGAAACGTAATTTCTACAGTCTTCATTCAATTTTGATGACATTTTTAGGAAACATTCGAGTTGGGCTATAGATGGTCCATGAGTTTCATCATCACGGGATGTTTAAATCAGGCTGCGCATGCGCAAACGTGAAATCCACCAGATATTATGTCCGTTCTTCGTTCTCGCTGTTTATTAAGGAAAAACAGTAAATAATCTTATTTCAATTTTAACACGCTCGTATTATCGACTGTAAAATTGGTGCGGCACACCCGAAATACGTGTCTACTCGCCTTTTGAAAGCATTTATGCTAGAATGTAAACCTTAACATCTCTCTCCCTTGAATCATTGTAACAAGGTTCAATTTTACAAAAGAAAGAAAATTGTCAAAAGGTCTTTACGTTCATGTTGCTTACGGTAGAAAGCTATGTGCCACACCCAACTTAGGCTACGTGTTTTACGATGTTTTAAGGCTCATCTTCTTGATATTCTTCGCAAAGTCTTCAGAACATGCCGCGTGAAAAATTTGACTTATAATGTTGGATAACTGAGATTGAGCTTTGTTACTTGGAAGTAGGGGTTCCAAAAGCTGTTTACTATGAGCAAGAAACAAACATGGAAAAAAGTAGTTTTTCTTTAAATTCTTAAAAATTTGATCCTCAGACTAATGTGTCACGTTTTAAGTAATGTTGAAATTTTCTTATTTTGCTCTAAACAGATGAGAAATTTTACGCTCTTTCCAACAGTGTCCTCAAAGTTGATGTTTGAGAGTTAAACGGCCATTTTATTGACGAAAGGTCGAAAATACGAACAAAAGTAAAAGAAACTCAAAAACGAATTCTTTTTAGAAAAAGGTCTAGAATGCATTTTTGTTTTTTGAAAATAATCTCTAAAACCTCTGAAGACCTACAATTCTATTCCTGGATTTTTTACATTTAGGTTTGTATACCCTGTGCAGGCAAGTTGTAAATATCAGGCGAATCAGAAAGAGAGAGAGAGAGCAGCGTTCATGTTTTAGTCGGTTGAAGAGTGACGAAATCCTTTTTGGGGATATTGTAGCGCCGGCCGCCATAGAGGTTCTACATAATGTATTCTCCCGACTCCAGCAGACTCCCAAAACCGCACGAACCCCAAACTGTCGTTATTTGGGATGAAACGTCGTCAAATCGTACAAACAATACACAGCATTTACAATGCTTACTATCGATTGAGTCATCATTAACAGAACAATAACCATAATAATATCAAGTTAGTGTGTGCTATGTTTTTCTTGTCTGCAAACAGACAAGACAGATCCTTGCAACAAGTTCTGTTTCCATCCAATTTTGATGAAATTCTCAACTCAAATCAAATACATCAATATAGGCATGTGCAGAAAGCAAAATGCACCCATCATCCGTTCTCAGCTTCTGTATCTTGCTCAAATTTGGAAGGAGTTGAGTTTGATATCCCGTTCAATCATCAGTTTCTTCTCGATCGCATCGTCTGTCTATCTCCTTTCGAACATGTGAGTCTGACCCACAATACATGTCGACTCACCTTTTGAAGGCGTTGACGTTGAGAGAACATGTACCTACCTTGGCGTAGAAATATCGCCTTTAAAAAATTCTTAAAAAATCGATTTTTTAAACAGTAAACATCGATTTTTCAAAAAAATCGATTTTTTTGTTGCCATCACTACGTGTACCTACCTTGGCGTAGAAATTTAACGATATACAATAAAACACCTGTCTCTTGTCCGCAAATATGTAACATAAGTCTTGAAAAACTCGATTTATATAGGAACTCTTTAAACGAAATACTATTGAATCCATTTCAGCTGATGCGATTCTCGCACGATACTTGGCAAGTTTTACCAGGTCCTTACAACTTCAAATTCTTGTATACGTTTATTTCCTATCAAGGTTCTAGCCCTTAGGGAGAGAGAACGGATGAACGTAAAGCAGTCGGGGTGGCTTCATTCGATTCATTGAAGGAAAGTCTATCACTACCGAACATAAAAACAGTACTGTTATTTCGAGAGTTTTCAATGTTCGGATTTTTAAATATTTCTTGCCCTTGATGTCACCCTTCAGGATTGACAGAGCGTTACCGATAATTCAGTCTACTCTGAACACCAAAGGTTATTTTTCATCCATGTTTCGTTAACTTTGGCTCAGCAGTTTCGGAGAAAAGCTCCAGACTAAGATTTCATAAATTCCATTTTCGGATTCTACACATCTTGATACGTAAAACAACCAATTTTGGGGGGGTTAATTCTGTTTTTTCTCGGTCGACTGCGCAGGTCATCATTGAAAATAATACAC
Organism: Creontiades dilutus; assembly: GCA_031894815.1. Taxonomy (NCBI): domain Eukaryota; kingdom Metazoa; phylum Arthropoda; class Insecta; order Hemiptera; family Miridae; genus Creontiades; species Creontiades dilutus. The sequence goes on from JAVIWC010004007.1 coordinate 3,174,087, forward strand.
CGAAATGCCTAATCGACAGTATCGTTATAAAATATAAACTATTCATCGTATTATTGCCGAAAGGGATCCCCTAGTATTAGTCGCATGCTTAGCTCCGAAGTCCCGGAAAAACAAGTTATTAGCTTCAACCGCCTCGGGGCAACCGTCGGTCTCTAACTGGGGTTTCATAATTAGTTGAAGTGGGAAAAACCTTCCGTTTCCCGATGCAGAACAATGGAAAATGTCAACCTTCCGAAAATACTTCTGTGGAGAATCTCATTTGAAGTTTTTCGTAAATAATAACAAGAATCAAAATGTGAAAACTTACGTAATATTTAGCGGTATATTATACTACTTGTAGGCAGTCCATCATCCATCAGCCTTCAAAGTTTCCCAAATCACATAACTCCTACTCGAAGTAAAAATGAAATCACGATAACCAATCACGCTAAGAAAAAAGCTTGGTAACGAAAATGAAAATTTGTGTTGAATCGAACAGGAGAGATGTAATCGTCTCATTCCTGACTTCATGGAGGTTCCAAAGCCCCATGTAACTAAGTTCATTAACCAAAATATGAAACTATAAAGAAAAATAAATCTCGAAAACTCGTTTTCTTCTTAATCTCTCCTCTTCTGAAATTCTTAGTCTCCCCATTCTGCTTACCCTGTAAAACTATAAGTTTCGCAATCACTGAATAAGTAGATGGATTCCCAAGTAGTGGTACACTATAATAATACGCTTGGTAAAGAAAGAAGGTAATTACTTAACTGTATGAGTGTTGTGCCACTCTGACATTGTCGTGGTCTTTTGGTAATTTGGAATGTCCATGACAAAGTTAAAAACTCAAAGCCACGACAATGTTATTTTCAACTTCAAGATGACATTGTGACAGAAGTACTCATGTCTAAGGGTTCCTCCAATGATCGTCAATTACAGCATTTAACGAAGTTGTGAAAACATGCATCGGATAGAATCTCGGTCATTAAAATGATAGAACTAGATACAACCACGACAATGTCAACAATAAACCTACACACCTGGAATATCATCTCCCAGAGGATCAGTTAGTCAGTGAGTGGCCGTTGGGACGTGATGCGCTTGCGGCCGGGATTGGCTGGGATGCCACCCGCGCCGAACGTCAACTTCCAAAATATTCCGAATCCCCTTTGCCAAGCAGTGGATCTCTTTAAGCCACAAAAATGTTAAGAAAAGTTGCAGACAGCTTTTCGTTGATCATAATTGCTAAAATGATTTTACAGGAGCATTGCAAAACCTATTTTCAAGGCGTAAGGTCCTCAACTTGAATGAGGAAAAAAAATTGCGTTCATAGAAAATTTATAGGTGCATGAAAATCAACTGCTGAGTCTTGTATTAAACTTTTAGACTAACCACAACAATGTTAATAGGTAGGTAAATTACCTATTTATTTTTCTTTAAAAACCAAGTGGCCATATTGTTGCCAATCGGTATTAAGGAGCTCGTCAGAACCTTGCAGTTAGGAAAAAAAAACTGCAAATTCTTTCACTGCGGTTTATTACTCAATTGGCTTGGGTTCATGATTTGATTTGAATTTCACAGGTGATAGAGCGATTATTGAATTTCAGGAGGCACACAAATATGATCAACTGATCAATCCAAATAGGTATTTTGGTCGAGAACAGATTTACGTGCTCTATGCATATCTCCTGAAATTCAATAATCGCTCTATCACCTGTGAAACACGCACACTCCAAAGCTTAGTATAAATTCAAATCATGAACGCAAGCCAATTGATTAATAAACCCCAGTGAAAGAATTTGAAGCGTTTTTTTTTTTTTTTTTTTTTAAATGGTTATCAGAATGTTTCAACCCGTGTATCGGCTACAAAGCCTTTTAGGAGTTCACTCCCAGTATCCACATTACTACATCACTACGTCACTAGGTTACTGATATCAACACAAAAACAATAATAAACCAAAATAACGCGAATGTTGGCACCATAAATCGGGCCATAGATCGGGAATGGTTTGACCTACGGACCTGGGGAAGGGCTCATTCGATTCCTCGTGGAGTGTTCTTCAAAAAGAGTACACATTTAGGCCGCCTTGACATTTTTGAGGTTTTTAGGGATTTTACAAAACTTTGACAAACCTTAAAGGGCACTTTAAATTAAGTGAGAGAGCTGGCTCAAGAATTAAGGGCGTCGTCGGACCAATATTGATTTTTCCTGAAAATTTCAGCTTTTTTGCTTCAGCCGTTTGGAGAAATTGTGCGTACGGCGTACGGCGGACGGACGGAAAAATTTGTATTCAGATTCGGATTCTACACCCTTTGAAACGTAAACCATGAAATTTTCAGGGGGGTTAGAATTTTTTTTCCAGAGCGATTACAATGGTTTATTATTGAATAATAAACCAAAATCAAGAACGTACCTAGGCCTAATGAGTGAAATATAACTTTTGGTAGATACGAATTTACCCTCAGTTTAGGAATCACCCATTGTTTGGTCGTTATTTGTTTGGTCGTTGGGAATATCATTATTTGTTTGGTCGTTAATGATTTCGGTTTAGTGTTTAAACATATTTCAGCACATTGAATTTTCATTAGGTATATATCGTTAAGGATGGGCATATATCGTTATTTCTCATACTATCCTGCATTTAATTAGACTGGTTATTCATCAATACTTGTACATGATATAATTACGGGCACAAATTTGAATGAAATCCCACAGCTTGATTTCTGCTTTGAAGACGGCGGATTTTATGACGTGAAAAAGAGGGTATCCGAAGGAAGATGATCAGATGATGAGAACGAACGCGCTGTAATACCAAGTTGAGATGGACTTTGAACCGATCCGTTGGGTGGAAATCGCTTTAGTGCTTTCACTCGTAAAAGTGCTATTAAAGCTTCACCTTTCACAAGTCTTGAGAGCTAGCAGGTGCACTGCGAAGCGATTTAAGTTGAGAATCTCTCGAGGATGATTACCCCCTTGACAGTTCTCTGAAAATTGGAGACGTCTATCAGGGGCGTTGTTTTTAGGGCAAACCCGAAAGTTGTCATATTGCCTCCCGCCTGTCTTTCTTACTCCTTCAACCAAGTCCCTGGGTGATGCGAAAAGTTTAATTCTGGAATTAGACCCGGAAAATGTACCTTTATTATTGTAATTGATTAGCCTTAGATTAGATTAAACCTTCAAATAGAACTGAAATTTCGCGAGATAAAATGAAAATACAGGCAAAAAGAATGCCTCAACCTCTTGCTCAACTGAATTGAAGCTTGGAAGAGATTGAAATGTGGATAGTACAGTCGTACAGTATCCACAGTGCTGAGAATGTTGTCACCAACCACGCGGTCATGCACAAAACTCGCGTCAAAGATAACCCTCCCTTTTTTTTTTCAAATAGCAAGCAAATCTTACAGCTGTCAAGCGGTCTTATTCGATTCTCTAACTAATGCCCATGTGAATTAAATAAAAAATACTTACCCATCCTATCACTTCGAATGTTTCTGAGTACTCGATTGGAAAATACACCAAGATTACTGTCCCAAGCCGGATGAGATGTAGGATTTATGAGCCAAATTTCGTAAAGTTTGGTGCAGTGGTTATGGAGATAAGCTTCGAACAAATTTTTTGTTTATTTTTAAAATTTTATAATTCGGTTTTTATAGTGTTCATATCTTGAAATGGAAGCCAACAATGTTTCAGTGGGGTTTAAATTATTTTTTTCTGGTCGATGACAAAGTTCATTATTGAAAATGGTAAACCAAAAGTTCAGGATTCTTTCAATGAGAGCAGATAAAATAATCATTGCTGCTGTTATAGAATGCAGGACCGTTTCCTCTTATCCCAATGGACGTTTGGCTTCAGCCTCTGAAAATGATGGTTGAAATCCAACTGCCACAATGGAACCAAGTTCTCCGGCGATTTGGTGTCAAAGCGAGATTCTGGAGCAAGTAGCGCTGATACAATATCTTCCGTGTTGTTAAAATCACTGTTGAACTGAACGGACCCTTCAAGGATGGAAGTGTGTGCTATCAAAGACAGGTTCCTCGCCAGAGAAAACCTCTTCTTCTTTACTTGAGGGCTCTGCTAAAATTTCTTCAAAAACAGTCGTGTGGTGAGTTACCTTGTCATCAGCAGTCTCAGTCATCACTTTCTCACAATGGTCAATTGTACTCCTTCAATAGCTCTGTCAGCCACTAAATCGATAATCGTTTCTTGTCTAGGCCGTCTTCTTCCCACAAGTCGCAATGTTCTTTATCGAACTGTCGACATCCATTATATTTTCAGAATATCCTTCTTAAAGTGCATTGGGCAGAGTGTCGTCAGATGAACTCAATGAACACAACAGTACCTATGCTCAAAAAAGCTAGGGTTTATTAATTTTCTTAATGTTGCGCGATTGTTCTTGTCATTTTGAGGTTTGTCAGAAATTGTGATTATAAATAATTGGGATAATTTCTACGGATCTGAAACCTGTTCCAGTGGATGTTTCGTCAAAATTACTAGATTTATGCGGTTGATTCGATCTGGATGGGGAGAACCCATGGCGAAACGAATTTTTTACGACAGCTCTAAGGCCTTTTGTAGCCCGTATGGACAATGCAGATTTTGAATCTATGCACTTTTAGATCATAACAAATTTTTGCTTTACCATAGCAAAGGCTTATTGTTGAAAATAATAAACCAAAATCAGATAATACATTCCGTAGTTAAGTGATTAAATGAAAAGCTATGGAAAACAGAAGCCTTTAGACGGGACAGTAAAAGTAAATCAAGTGATCTAAAAATTTCAGGTGGCGCATTTTAGCCGGTTCAGCGCCAAACTAACTTGTTTTTCGAACAGAGCGCAAGACTGAAAACCACACGTGGATTTGTAAGCAACGCAATCCTATATGAATTTACTTACTTCATTTCAGACCTCTGAAATATCACTGATTGTCATAGCATAAGTTAGAGGCAATTTCTCCAACAATCCCTAACCATGGGTAATGTAGATCATTAATGATGGAACCAGAGGTTTGAACTTCGATTTATGTCGGCTCATTGATTCAAATGACGCTAGTTGTTCGTTACTACCTCGTTTCGAATATCAGTTTCAAACAGATACAAATATATTACATAGATACAACTCGCCTGATTTCAGTAGAACGGGTTTCCAATAAAGAACACTGTTTAAGAGTCGAATGTAATGATGTAATATTGAAACTGGACACAATAACAGTTATACATTTGTAGTAAAGGCACGGTCGAGGGAGCAGAACGAAGTGAGAGTGTAAGTGGAGCGCTACAAGCCACACACACAGGTGTGGAATGCCAACTAAATCATGACACAGAATCAGTACCTACATAAATGATTATGTTGAGATATTCGCGTGATTCAAAATAGAAATAATATTCTATACGCCAAACGACAAACATATCTTGATACACATATCCATTAATATGGTGAAGCAAAACTAATGATTTTTGGCTGAACTAGGCACACAATGAAAACATATGAAATGGATGCTGGAAGTTACATGGAACTATTTCTGAAACAGTAACATAGAAATAGAGTTAAGAACACATCCATTTTTCGTCAATTTAAAAAAAAGGTTTCACAAACGTAATCAATGGTGATACTGTTAACAGTAAACATCGATCTACAGCTTTTCCTTGCAACGTCCATTTCGAGTTTAAACGTCGATTCAGACGATATTAAGGAGGCATTTGCCCGCAAAATGAGTGCGCTAACGAGATAACAGTCATAATGTAACCGACAACCATTTCTATTTTCACTCCATTCCCGTTATCGTTCGATTACTGCTTGCTTCAATTGACTACACACTATACTTGCTTTACGCCATGTTTTCTGTTTTTGTTAATACGTTGTTGTTACATTGTGATATCGATATTGTTACTTGACACGGATAGGGAAATGGGGGCTTCGCTCAAGCGAAAATGTGAACCGTAGTTCAAGTGAGTATTGCAAAAAAGAAATACTAGTGCCTCGTCACGAAACCAATATCGTCGAGCTCGAAATCCGCTTTTCTTTCTCTAATCCATCGTGGAAAGGGGAATAGTTAAGTCTGCATTAAGCTATTCTTTAAGTACCTAACCAACGCTCTAATCAATGTTCTGCGGCTCATTTTTTAGCAGAGGTAAGACAAAATAACCAATAACACGAATAATCATTAGTATGAAAACTCTAACGAAGCGAAATAGCGGAAGTAGCGCAATGAACGCGGAAGTAACGCATCAAAATAGAATTTCAGAATGGAAACAAAGATGGCCAAAAAGTTGTTGTTTAAGTTAGGTTAACCTCGCAAAGTCGTTTGATTGGTTTTGATAGTCGACTTAACGCATTTGATCGTTGATTTATGGGAACCGGAGTTAGTTAACCCGAACATCATTGGTTAACTGAAATGGTTGAGTAAACGTTGATTAAAAATGTATGTGAAACACGCCCCAAATCACATGGCAGACACTCGTTCTTTTCGCTGTTTTCACCATAGCACAACTCCAACATGTGAAAACCCTTGATTTTCCGCAATGTCATGAGGCTGTTTTCTGAAGAAAATTGCAACGGATGCATTGATTCGTTATACCAAAGCCTCATAAAGTAGATAGTGGTAGCTCAATCAAGTCCAAATAAAGTCCTTCTCTGAAACTGTGTATGAAGACCGAAGTTATGACATGATTTCAACAAAAGTTTATTGATCGGGAATCTGTCGATATCAGCGTTTCTGGCGTTGAAATCAATACACGTAATATCGCCAATCGATTTCTCCAAAAACATGAAATTTTTAGTTATGTCATGATGGTGACGAATTCTGATTGGATGTATCACATTCAACTAGGTTTGTGTGTTTATCGGAACCGGAGTTAGTTAACCAGAACATCATTGGTTAACTGCAATTGTTTAGTAAACGTTGATTAAAAACGTATGTGAAACTGGCCCCAAATCACATGGCAGACACTCGTTCTCTTCGCTATTTTCACCATAGCACAACTCCAACATGTGGAAAGCCCTTGATTTTCCGCAATATCGTGAGGTTTCACTCGAATCGATTTCTCCAAAAACATGCAATTTTTAGTTATGTCATGATGGTGACGAATTCTGATTGGATGTATCACATTCAACTAGGTTTGTGTGTTTACGTAGAGTTTTAAAGCGGTTGAATCATTCGAGATTTAAATAACAAACTCCGAAAACTAACTAATTTGCCGGTTCGACCTGTTAATCAACTGCACACCATCCGCCTTTTATCCCGTTCTACGTCTGAGGTTTTTACTCTCGAACCTAATTAAGCCACTAAACATAAATAATGTTGCTCCCGCGAGCGCCACCGCGCCTCTAATTTGTCCGTGTTTTCCCTTTCAAGTTAATAAAATACGCGATTTTAATGCCTGCTCGTGACCCCACTCTCTCGAAACACGAAAATGAATTATCGTCGAGCGTTTAATCTCTTTATTTTAATTTCGTTAATCCTCGAAAACCCCCTCGAGTGTTTTTTTTTTCTGTAACTGCGGGCAGGTATTAGCCATAATGGTAAAGTTATTACCGTTTCATTTATATCACTTGGTGAGTGGGTATTGTGTTTCGCGTGGACGGGATTTGGCTGAGAGAGATGCCGGTTGAATAACAACACGGGTAATTATGTCGAATGGGATTAGAGTCAAGGGGATTTAGTTCGAATTTTTTTAAGCGCGTGTGAGTGCACAAAAAACTTTTACACAAAAACTGTTGCTAATGATCGATGTCATACTATACTGGGTGTATAGGTCAATTATGGGGCAAACTCAGGGAATCCATTTTCCAGTTCTTTTGCAACAAAACAATTGCCACATACAGTTTTTTTTTAAATCGGAGACTTTGTTTTCGAGTTATTTCACTTTTAAGATTTCGTTTATGTTTCTGTCCTTATGTCACTAAGACGGCCATATCCCCCTTAAAGTGCCAAGTAAAATAAAATTTGAGGATACCGTTGGAAAGAGCGTTCAATTTTCTATCTATCTGTTACAAAACCCGATTATTTTCATTCAATCCTGATTGGAAAAAAATTACCAAAGTTCAAATTTTGAAGATTTCTTTAAAATCTCCCTCTTTTCTTCTGTTTTTTTTTTTTTTTTTTGGTATTGTTAACGTGTTTTGGTTTATTATTCAATAATAAACCATTGTAATCGCTCTTGAAAAAAAAATTCTAACCCCCCTTGAAAATTTCATGGTTTACGTTTCAAAGGATGTAGAATCCGAATCTGCAATAAAACTTTTTCCGTCCGTCCGCCTTACGTCGTACGCCGTACGCTGCACGCACGATTTCTCCCAAACGGCTATGGCAAAATATCTGAAATTTTCAGGAAAAATCAATATTGGTCCGACAACGCCCCAATTCTTTAGCCAGCATTCTCACTTAATTTAAAGTGCCCTTTAAGGGTTGTCAAAGTTTTGTAAAATCCCTAAAAACATCAAAAATAGTCAAGGCAGCCTAAATTTGGACTCTTTTTGAAGAACACTCCACGAGAAATCGAATGAGTTTTTTTCCAGGTCCGTAGGTCAAACCATTCCCGATCTATGGCCCGATTTATGGTGCCAACATTCGCGTTATTTTGGTTTATTATTGTTTTTGTGTTGATATCAGTAACCTAGTGACGTAGTGATGTAGTAATGTGGATACTGGAGTGAACTCCTAAAAGGCTTTGTAGCTGATACACGGGTTGAAGCATTCTGATAACCATAAAAAACGCTGCAAATTCTTTCACTGGGGTTTATTATTGATTATTACTGGTTATTGAATTTCAGAAGGCACACAAATATGATCAACTGATCAATCCAAATAGGTATTTTGGTTGAGAACAGATTTACGTGCTCTATGCATATCTCCTGAAATTCAATAATCGCTTTTTCACCTGTGAAACACGCACACTCCAAAGCTTAGTATGAATTCAAATCATGAACCCAAGCCAATTGAATAATAAACCCCAGTGAAAGAATTTGCAGAGTTTTTTTTTAAATTTTTTTTTAATGGTTATCAGAATGCTTCAACCCGTGTATCGGTTACAAAGCCTTTTAGGAGTTTTTGGATTGCACTTCTAAGGAAAAACATGCTGAGAATCTCCGCTTTCCCATGGTATAAGATAAGAAAAATTTAGTGTGAAATTTGGTGGTGAAAATCACGTTTGTATCCTGAAAACCGTTGATTTCATGATGAAAATCAACTCAATCAACTCAATTTTGTTTACTGACTCTTTGATTCACTTTAAGACAGGCTCTTAGAATCATAGGTTTTTCAAGAAGTCGCAGTAATTGTTCCGAAAACATGCTTTTTTCCAACGGGGATATTGTTTTTGGACACTTGAGTTTGGAGGCTCCTTGATGAAACATGGTCATCCTCTGTTTTCTGAAATTTTGAATCGATTATAACTAGATAGCTAGTCGGCATAATCTGGACATCCCGTGTATGGAGAATTCACATCATACAAGATGTGAAACATTCATCTGACGTACATCAGACAACACGAAAGCCCATTAGTCTCAGGCTACCAAAACCTATTCACAAAGGAATGTGAGCAATAATCTTTTCAACTGAACATAGTAAAAACATAATAAACTTTAACTAAGCTGATTACTTGTGCCCATGGAGGATTAAATATAATAATATTTGTGTCCCTCCATAGAGTTGTTACATCCACACATTATTATATTCTAAATTTTATTGGAAACATTAGTTTTGAAAGATACCTACTATAAATTACATCCCTCACGAGCTCCCTCTTCGATTCTCACAGATGTGTTTTTTTTTTTAGAGTTTTCACATTTAAGAACTTACTAATATCAATATTATGGCGGTAAAAGTAATTTAAGGCAACAACGTAAGAATTCCTCTTATATAACTCAAGCTTAATTTTGGGCAATCTAATATTAGACCTAGATGTAGTCGTCGTAGAGACAAGAAGAGACAAATCACTGACATCAATTCGATTTTATACATATGTAAGTAAACAAGATTAAATTCGAAAAATATCCTTAATCTTTAGTAGTCCTAGTTCCTTATACAGTAAGTTAGTTGGATATCTGAGAGGCTTATTCAAAATAATACGCAACATCGTATTTATATCCTTTGCACTACCGAGACATCTACTACTGAATAGTAATATCTAGTTAAAAGTTCGATTAATCTATTGGTAAACTCGTCTGTGAATTCACAATATATTTCGCAGTACTATAGACAATTAAGTACACATTAAACACTACTGGACACATGAGTGAACCAGTTAAACTTGAGTCAAAAATCACAGCTCGGGTGAATCTTGGCATGGCTTTCTCTCAATCCTAAGGAGATGAAATCAAAGGGCTGAAATATTCAAATAGCTTAAATCTAAAACTTTTTAAATTAAGCTCATATTATTCACTTCTGATAGATTCCCTCCAATGAATCGAATACATCCCGATCCGCTTTACGGTTATTCGTTCAAAAGGGCTGAAAGTTTGATAGGAAAACCGAACACCGACTCGAATGTGAACATGAACGTGCTTGGAGTCTGTAAAAATCGTCTAGTATCATTGGTTTCGCATCAGCTGATATAATTGCAATCGAATTATGTTTCCAAGAGTTATTCTTGAATGTTTTTCAAAATTTATTGTATATAATTGTGGAATATTTGGGCAATGGTAGGCGTTTTAGATTATTTCGTTCAATTTCGATTTTTCTCATGAATTTATACATTGTGTCCATATACGGAGTTCTGCACCATCGTATGTTCGGTTTAGTCTAGTAAAATTTGGTGCACGGAGGTATACTTAAAACGAAGTCATTCTGCACGTTAATTACAAGGCACGGAAGCACATTGATCAGCTGAATAATCCTTGTGGCTAATTTCTTCCCTAATTTGTCTATTTAGCTGAAATATGAATGTGGCTCTTTGCATGCCATCTACAATACAATTACAGTTCATGAAATGCATCAAGTTTAAACAATGTAGCTCTGGCTATTTCTAACAAACATAGATCAGATTTACATAGAAAGTTGATCTAATATTGAAATACCTTTGTGTGATATTTTACTGCGTTTTTTTCTGATCCTCCCGATTAGTTTCCTCCTATCATATTCATCGTTCGAGTTTCCTACACCTGAACGTTGGGTTGCTCAATCGACTGGGAGGTATCAGCGTGTAAACTCGACAAAATCAAATGCTAATATTGATTAAATATTGAGGAAGTGAGGGCTGGATAATATGAGCCGCCCATGCTGGACGAGTCATCCGGTCGACAAGGTCTCGAGGATGTTGGAGCGGTTTACAGAGTCCCCGAGACCGGTCCGATCCGCCTGGAGAGCCCTCGACGACATGCCATCTCCTAATAGGGCTCATCTAAATTAAATTTACTCCAATAATATTTATCTCCGACGGATTCTAATTGACTTTCTCAACCCCTCTCCCGTCTCTAATGCAGTGATGCAATTGCTCTGATTCCTCGAGTCGTCTTGCCATTTGAGAGACGGGGTCGTTGATCTCGCTCCGCTCCTACGAACTTTATTCACTTAGACCAGTAACATGATGATATCTGACCGTCAAAGTTAGATGAGACTGCAGGGGTGGTCAAAAGGTGGAGATCATTTGAGAATCCACCCTCAGATTTTACTAAGTTAACATTTAAGACAAAAGTCTGCCAGGTTGGGTGTTGCACATATCTTCCCGGTCTAGATAACCTGATTAGATCGTGGGATTGTTGATTGTTGGATTGTGGATCTTTACAACAATATTAATAAGAGGAGATTCGACTTGAATTGCAGGTCTATTGCGCTTATTGTGTAGCTCGATCAGACCATTCGAACCTAAAAAATGAGTAATAGTGGATTTTCGCGCATGCGCAGACTGATGAGTAGATTTCTCAGCAATCAAACTCATCAATCCTCCTAAAAAGTCAAATTTATACAGTTTTCATCGATGTTAATGACATTCTCAGGGACTTTAGACTGCAGATGGTCCCCTTTGAATATCATTGTTCACAAATTCACATCTTGAATATAATAATATTGTTTAAGGTGGTGCAATATGTGCTTAATGTAAAAGCTATATTTATTTTTTAAAAAGCATGTTTAATTCCGTATATTATTGGAATAGATGTGTGTCAAATCAGTGAAAGCGATTACAGTACAAGAACAGCAACTATTTCTAATAAAGAATACAGCACCAGAACCGCAACTAGTTCTAATACAAGATTGCCGAAGATTAATTTGGAACTTTTCACGAGTGCCTTCTTTTTCGGTTTACTCCTTTATTAGATGATTAGGATGGAACTTCAGTTTAGTTAAGACAAAGATCAACTCCACGGCATAACACAAATTCATTGAGAACTGATCACTCCTCGGTCAGGTGTTTTTTTACATTGAGGTGTGTGAGTAACATCATATTTACCGTTTTCCATGTTTTTTTTCTGTTCAGTATATCAAAATGTGCCAATAAAATATATCTATCTATTTAAATCAATATATTCACCAGCAAACAATAAGTTTTATCTTCAACAGTCCAGTGGTCCAAAAGCGCTCAAATTTTCTGCGTATGATCTGATAATTTTTTAATAATTTAAACTTAATTGTGCCGTTGGTAATTAAAGCCTGTGCTTGATTATGAAACCCCTGTTTGTAGCCTAATCCCTACAGTTTACGCTTTAGATGGCCCACGAGGAGTTTTGTTGCTCAGTTAACAATTCATCAGTCTGAGCATTCACAAAATCCGCCAAACAATACCTAATTTCTCAGGTTCAAGTTGTCCGATCACGCTACACTTTAAGCTCGATACACCCGCTATTCATGTCGACAAAAACCATTTCAATGATCTATGCAGGGTGTTACATTTCGTGACGGTCACAGGCCAGGAAGAGATTCTACAAAAAATTTCTGATCGAGAAATTTTAATTTTTTTAAAATTTTATTTTAATTTTGCGCATTTAATTCCTCTTAGCAATTGTGTTTACACCCTTGGAAATGCTGTTTTTTTTTTCAATTTTAAGATTCTTCTCGTTTTTTTTTTTTTTTTTTTTTTACTTTACCGCATTAAAACGGCCATATCTCCCACATTTTGCGTGCGATTTCAAATCTGATTCCAGTATTGGAATGGATGGATATTGGCGTTAAATTTCCTATCGCCTTAATGGGAACCAACTTTTTTGAGCCTGCGAAACGGGTGGAAAATCAGCTTGAAAAGAACACATTGTCAAATCGTAGAGATCTCGACTTTTTTCAAACGCTCATGAGTCCCCGTAATAAGGCATGTGAATTTTAGCCTGTAGTGCTAAAAGATGCACCAAAATCTAGGCTTTCCAGCGATTTAACCAAATCTGAAATTCCGCCTAGTTTTCTGGAAGAAAATTGCTTTTCAAGTAAGAAAAACGTGGTTTTTCACAGGACACTCTAGTTTTTCATCATGCGTTAATTCGTCTGGTAAAAAAAAAAAAAAAAAATTGAACTCTGATTTTTTCAAAAATTATTAATGGGGCATTGTATTGTGCTGTATGCAGAAATGCCACCTCCGCCGAACGATGTCGACTGCTCGCTCCAGCTCCCTGGTGTTTTGTCTCATGTCGTGAGCACATTGGTGGACATTTTGAACAGTATCTACAGTAAAAATGTACAATTTATTACAATGCTTCATTAATAATTTTTTTTTTAAATCCGAGTTCGAAAATTTTTTTCTTTTACCAGACGAATCAACGCATGATGAAAAACCGGAGTATCCATTGAAAAACAGAGGTTCATTCTTTCTCTATTAGAATAACGTAAATAGAGCTAAATAATTCTTTTGTTTACCCTATGAGGATTTCTGTACCGATTTTGATGGGATCTGTGGGGATTTTGTGTCCGTTTGCGTTCTTTCGTGCCTCTAACGTGCCAGGGTTAACGTCCATCTTCTTCAACCAGTAGCCCTGAGATTTGGTACTTAGCCTCATGAAACCATGAGGAGGTAGTAGGGAAGAAGTCTCAGTACTGCCGAGAGCAGCAATGCATTGGTAATCTGCTAGATACTGATAATAGAGTGATACTTTTACAGCATCTCCGACCAGTATCCAAGCCGTGGAGCTTCAAGTTTACCAATTAACACGCCATCATGTGATGGCTCGGAGATCCACTTGCGTTTTTGCAATTCATTCCTTCATTTTTACCACCTTTCCATTTCTATTTTTTTAATTTTTTTATTTACGTCATTCGTTCATCACCATTCTGCCCGTGTTCTCCCATTATATTCCTTCGAGCCGCGGCATTTAACTTTTATTTGTAAGATGAGCGAGGGGAACTGCAAAAAAATTGCTAATCCTTTTGTTTTGTTTGGTTGCAGTGCGATGCGGGTGGCCGCTTGGGATGGAGTCCGGGGACATTCCCGACTCGGCCATCACCGCCAGCTCCGCGTACGACGCCGGAAGCGTCGGCCCCCTGCACGGAAGGTAAGTCAAGTCTGACTGTAGATGTACTGAATCGATTAGGATCCCTCGGTGCGTTCGATCGATAATAACGTCAGTCTCTCGTCCTCCTCTGCATCTTCTTGGGAGATAACATTGATTCCGACGTCGAGATTACGCATCTCACCGGGCGCCCATCATGAGAATGGGCTACGTGGGTTGAATGCAAAGCGCTCAGTAGGAGAGAGCTTTATGCTAACAGGTCAGCCGTAATAGCGGTAGCAGTACATGTCATTCCACTTCCACCACAAAGACTGACAAATCGCAGTGGATGTTCGACCTCTCAACTGCTTGTCTGAAAATGAGGCACAGTCACAAAAAGTTCTAACCACATTTTTAGACTACTCCCAGAGTTAAAATGAAAAAAAAAGCATCGGAGGATGATAGATAGATATTAAATAGACAATAACAAGTTTATCAACTACCAAGTGTTATCAGGAGGCTCAGACAAAATATATTATATGGACAAAATGTTGTGTTCACTACTCCTCCGTAACCACTAGTTCGATTTCGACCAAATTTAAATATGTTGTATTGGGTTGCCGGCAGTATTGACTCGCAGTCTTTGGTGATTTGAAAATAACGGGTGAAATTAGAATAAAATAGTGGGATACTTACTGGAATTTAGCAAAGTCACATGTGCCAGTCAACGGCTTCCAAAATTCCACAAATATTTTAGCAAAAATATGAGATTTAAAAAAATCACTACTGAAACTACACAGTCCACGTTGCACAAACAGGGCTCACGCCAGATTGAAGGGTAATGGCCGAGATGTGGTTCTACTGAGCTAGGTAGGAGCACTAGTGGCCAAGAACATAGGGTACCCGGTTTGACCCCACCACCCAGTTTTGCCCCACACTCCCCTAACTTTTCTCGACAAAAAACAATCAGTTGATAAAAAACAGATAGCTTACTAGATAAAGAAGGATCAGTGACATAAACAATATTATCTACCTATATTTTTTTCTCATACTATCCGACGTGTTCGCTAGGGTGTGAGTTGTACACAGGAGGAGTGTGACTCCCTTGCTGCTTCAGAAGCATTACCATTGGCAAAACCGTACACAAAAATCATGTCAACATACTCACTTGTGGTATAGCTACTCAACTGCAAGCCAATCATCGCAATCAATAGTAAACGAACACAAACAATAGCTGTCTCTCGGATCATCGATTATCCTGACTTTGGCTGGACAGCTTGGAAATGCCGTAGACGCTGATCACAAACGAACGTTTTCATTCATTAAATTCATTTTCATTTTTCATTTTTAAATATTTATTTTTTGATTTAAATCTTAACAATCTTGTTTAAACTCTAACTCTTTATGTGAACTCGATTTAAACCCCAATACCTTACCATTGCCCAACAGCTGGATAACATGTTCGAGTCTATAAACATTTTACTAAAACTGAATTTGGTCAGAAACAACAAATTATCAACATTGTAACACGCAATGCTACGGCCAAACCAGATTGGAGTTGATAATACACGGCGCACAAAGCAACCCCTCCTTCAAGACCGGGGGGTCGTGCGGGTCATTGCATATCCTTGCCCCTGACCAAGACAATGCCTCCTCCGTGGCTTTCCCAATTTTCAAACATTAGGTATTTTTTTGTGATACAGGGTGTCCCAGGACTTATGCACAATCCGACTCCTACGTGTTCTACAACTCATTTCCGACTGCGATGAGTTGCATTCATCTTCGAGACTTTTGGAAAAACCTCAATCTTAACAGAAAACATGTTTTTCTGCAGTCATACACCATTTTCTTGACTAAAAATATTTTTAAAAACCAAAATGACTACACCGTTGGAAAGCTGACATTCTGGCGCACGTTTTACCAGGCCTGCACAGTTCTTCGTCAAGCATTCATGGAGTTTCTAGGCGAGATGAAAAACAGGCGATTTCAAGATTTTGACAAAACTGCCATTTCGCGCAGCAATCGCACATCTTCAATGCAATTTAAAAAAAGTTTTCTGTCATCAAACAGATAGAAAATTAAACGCTCCTTCCAACGGTGTCATCAAATTTAAGCTATCTCCAAAATTGAGGGAGTTGTGGTAGTTTTAATGACTTAAGATCGAAAACACGAAAAAAATCTTAAATCGCGAATAGCTCGGAAACGAGGCCTCTCGCTAAAAATTGCTAGACAAATTTTTGGTCGGAAATGAGTTGTAAAACACGTAGGAGTCGGATTGTGCATAACTCCCGGGACACCCTGTATAATTGTATCTAAAAGCAGATTTATACGGAAACTGGCTGTTAGCAACGATAATGACAAAATTTTGAGAACCAAATAAATAGATTGTGAAGGATAGCGCTGTTTTTGAAATAGAAGGTTGGTTTTTTTTGAGGTTCTGTCCTGCCCTAGTTGTGCGCTGGAACTTCCTGATAATTTTATGACCGCTCTCCTCAAAATCGGTTCTGCAATTGAGCCGTCTATTTGGAACAGGCATACCTAGATAATAATAAATGTAACGTACTTATATGAATAGACAGAAACGAACCAAGGATCTCATATAAAGATTCTTAGTGCCTCATGAATTTCTCGTTTTCTGAGAATCTAATACTACTACGAGCAAATAAGTGAACTTGTTCTATGAAAGAGTGAGGGTTCGAATGACACAAGTGACCATAGCCCCTTCACCGCCCACTATACCAATCCAACACAACCCTTTGCTCCCCGGTTGAGTTTAGAGGTAAGAGGTAGTTTGTGGCTGACACTTTGGAAAATCTAGCATGAAAACTACTCATCTACGAATAGTGAGGTTTATGTCTGTATTCTTAGAATTTTGTAGAATTCAAAAATCTCTACAAGTAAATCTGTGAAATTCTACGTAGGTACACTTTCATGCCTCCTAAATACCACGATTTGTTGTTTTTCATCTTTAATTAGTCATAGATATTATCATTGTTATAAATCTAGATTTACAATCTTAAGATTGGATCATCATTTCATCTTTTTGATCCTTAAACTTTCAAGAATTACTCCGTCACATTCGTCAGTTAACCCCCCTTTCGGGGGCGTTTCTTCTGATGCCCTTCAACTTGTTGCTCCTCCGCGGAAAGTTGGACTCGGTGAAGTCAGCTGGCGAAACCTCCCACCCCATCCGCCATCTCTTCCACTCTCACCCCACTTCCACCGTCCTTGGATTTGATTTCCTCCCAAATCTGCAATTAATCCCTAGTTGGCCGACTCCGGCTCAATACCGCGTTCCTGCCTAAAGGAGTTTCCCAACAGTTGGCGGACTTAGTTAACAATCAATATGCAGTTCACGGGAATCAGATGGAGACAAAACTTCCCATCTCATTGTCGTGGCAACCAATCTGTGACAGTTTAGACGTTGTTGTTCCGCCGTGTTCCTCCGTGATCGTAACTTGTTGTGATTAAGAAACGCAGGACCGGTTTAGCGTGTAATTACGTTCGCTGGCAACTTGGGACGCTGTTACAGTCGTGATATTCTCTTGACGTTTATGCGCCGAAGATGCTCATGCTACGACCGCCATAAACTCTACAGAGCTAATCAGACAACTAATTCAATCTTGGAATGAACGAAGAACTCTTTGATTGTGTTTACTGTAAGGGCCTCACTAAAATCGATTTCTGAATACCTAATTTGCTCCCTCAGTTTGAAAAGCTCTTCCCTAACATGCCGATCATTTCGAAGCCTTTTTACATGTATCTTGAAAAAGTTCAGGTTAACTAAATATCATAGAGAAATCACCATCAAGGCTCGTCATACTGAAGCTTTAATGAACGTCTTAACTGTGACTGAAGATTCTGGCTATTCCTCAGATATTGGATTCCAATAACGTCGTCCTAATTTTGCTTTTGAGTCTCATTGGTAGCGGGAGCTTTGTATTAACTTTCAAATCTTTAAAGAAACCGGGGAAGAACTGTTTGTATTATCCGCTATGAAACTAGCGCGACAGGACCGCATTCCATAAGGAGCCTCCTTTTGAAAACAGACCCTCGAAATATGTTGATTAGCCTTTTGAAGGCATTGATGCCTGCGAGGGTGTGTCACGCGGCTTCGCTGTCCCATGAATCGTCGAAACAAGCTAATGTTCTAAACCTTTCGAGTTTAACTTTACCGATTCAAAAGCACTATATATGTTCATGTTACTTAAACGAGGAAGCTATGTACCACACCCAACTTGGCAGACAGTCAACAATTCTTGACAGAAATTAGAACTTGAAACTAACCAGGAGAATTTCGATGGTTTGTTCCTTAAATCCACGATCTAACCCGATGTTTCTTACCAATGCCGTACAATCTGAAAAATATTCATCTCGTATCTTATTTATATTCCTTCCAACCTCAAAAAACCAGGAATCATTCTATCCGTTCAGACTATTTGTTCCGACAATAGTTAACTTCTTGCTCGAAGTTTTTATGAATTTCCCAAAATAATATCAATAGTAAGCTAAGCAAACCAATTTCACCATAGTAGATATGCGCTCGTATATAATATATTTCTTCAATCTTCTGCTTTATAACAGATTATTTCAATAAAACTTAATAGGCATTCTAGATTGATATTTGTCTTGATAACATAGATTCGTAGCGGTTTTTGCATTTTCTGTGCTTTTCAAAATATATATTTTTGTAATTTGAGCACTTTACCGCGGCCAAAATCTGGTAACTAACGTATCAATTCTTCCTTTAGGGTGATTCATTTTGTTAGAGAAAAAACAGATTTCTTTGAGACGTGTTTCTTGTATCTCCACTCCAAGGTGGGATATTTTTAGAATAAAACGTCGTATTTTACAAGTTTTGAAATCCAGGAGTTGTCTTACAACGTTCCAAAAATGATATTAAAAGATTCTCTCAATATATTTCGGTTAACTATGATCGATAATGAACCTTTTTAATCGAGCAAGAAAAACAAATATTGACCCCTCCACCTAAATTTGTTAATTTACGTTTCAAAATACTTATAATCCAAAAATTTAATAATAAAAAACAGTCCGTTCGCCATTCAGAGCTTTTCTCCTAAACTAAGGGATCAAATTTGATGAAACTCGTATCACAAATGGTTGATCTTCTTACATCAGTACCACTCTCGACCAACCCCAAGGGTTAATATTTACGGGTTAACATTTTTAAAATCTTAGGCACTTTTGATGTTAGAGGGTAGTTTTTTCGTGTGAACCAGTTAGAAATTACTTTCGTGAATCGAAAGAAATGACTCCGGTTGCTCTATAATAATCAATTCGCTCGTCAATCGTATGGTTGTCTTTATCGGGAGGAATGATTGTGAATAGAATATTGTGGCTGGCAACAGTCCCAGAGTATGGCGGATTCTAAATGATATACTAACCACAATGCTGTCTCTCGAGCTTCTATTGAGTTGAATTATAGGTGCAGGAGAACATTCGTTTTGCCTGTGTTTTTATGTCATCTTCTAAAATTTCAATTGTTATATTCTTGGTTTTTTCTGAGTAAACTTAGGACCATCGTCTCTGGCTTTAGAATCCAGTTCTGGTGGTCCGGTAGGACCAGGATCTAATTCTGAAATAATATTTTTTTTTTGTAAATCATTTGCAGCTTTTCTAATAATTGAAGATATTGAACACGTTTTGCCAACAGTGTGAATCCTTACACCGTAGTTTTTTCTTGGAATAAATCATTTTACCACGAGCTTGGTACCCTGTTGAAGAGGACCGGTTAATTTAATGCGAGAAGAGCTGCATAATTTCAAGAAACTAGCTCGTCACTTAGTCGTCGTGCGTTGGAGAACGTCTGGCTCTTTCGTAATCTCGGGGTCGATCGATCTCGTGACGCCAATAATTACAGGGGAGCAACGGAACATGATCTCGAGTGGCGGCTTCGAGTGTCGACAGCCGCGGTAACCACAGGGCGGGACCACGGCAGCGCCACCTCCGAAACTGTCTCCTCAGGCGGCCCATATATGTATATTTTACAAATACAAATTTACAAATTTTAGATTTGCCATAAGCTAAGGGAAATTTTAATCGAAGTACAGTTGAAAACACTATAATTGATCAGTTATCGAACGGAATGATAATGATTAAATTACTGGAATGGTTATAAAAACATAGTGGTTGGTGATAAAAAAGTGAACATTTAGGGTTGTATGTATTTTTTAATGCCACATTATAAAAAATTAAACAACAAATTTTGTCCAAAAGGGTGAACAACCCTTATTACTTAGAGCAGGGGCCTCAAACTACGGAAAAATTTGATCCGAGCCGCCGCCCGCGAGCGCCAATGGAAACAATTAGGCGCCCGGCAGAATAGAAAGAAAAGTCAGCCATGAGACCCAGTGAAAGCTACCCGTAAGCCTGTCACATTCGTCTAGGAGTGCATGAAAACCCTGTTTTTAAGGGTCTGACTCTCAAAATTCCTGAAAATTCAACTTTTAATCATTTTTATTGAACAACGAAAAAGTAATTATGGAATTTTACAAAATACAACCACTCAATTTTGAATTTGTCAAACTCGTCTAGGGCCGTATCATGGGGTGAATAGTGCTTAAGGGCATATAGTACCCCAGAAAATTTGTTTTGACTTTTTTTTGTCTTAAAAAAACTAGATTCAATTCTGAAAAGAATGGTATATTAAACAATATTAAAAGTTCAAAGGAACGTGTTGGAATTAGGCTTAGAAGCCGCCTTGAACGAGAAATCAAAACTGGCATTGCAAATCAAAACTACAAAACTGACATTGACAAACAATAATAAAGGAAAAAACAAGCTTGATACCGATAAAAAAACTGATAACACTATGGAAGACACGATCAACCGATAACAGCATGGAAGACACGATTATCTGCTAACACCATCGAATAACTTCCACTTTTTTCAAGAATTTAGTTCATTAGAACGACGAGAAAACGCTAAATTCGTTGCGTTTCTGTTTTTCGGCTCTCCTTGAAAATTGCATTTTTTGACGCATCTGACCCATTATCTCGAGAACCACTGAACCGATTTTCATTTTCTTTTTTTAAAAAGATTTGTCTATTCAAGATGCAAAAATATGCGGAAACAGTTTTTTGAAATTATGTGTCAGATAGTTCGAGCATGAGTGAACAAAGTGACGACAAACCGCCATAAAACGTAAAGTTTGATAATTCATTGTATGATAATTCATATTTTCGAAATCTAATAGATTTGAAGATCTTAACAAGGCCTAAATTATTTTCAAAAAATCATCAAAATCGGACAGCGGGTTGATGAGATAATGGGTCACGAAATTCGCCATTTTCGGGGGGGTACAATATGCCCTTAAAAACACTGTTTTCAAGTGTCTAATTTTCAAAATTTTGCCGGGGGCCCCCGGACCCACTGTTGGCCCGCCCCACCATACGCCTTCATGATACGGCCCTTGAAGCAAATAGTTTGGAGACCCCTCACTTGGAGGTATGAAAAATAGATGTTAGCCGATTCTCAGTCCTTGTGAATACCCATATAAAGTACGGTGACTAACATTGTGACACGGAAATTGTATATATTAGATAGAAGATAGATTGGATATGGGCCACCGTAGAAACCTGAATGTTCACATTTAGCGAATGTTTGATTCAACGTTTAACGTCTTTAAAGTCAATTTCTGGTCAAAAGACTACTATAAATTAGATGAGAATCAATTCATTGCGATTAATTTGCTGTGGATTCGAGTCTAAATTCTAGATGGAATCGTTCAGACGGTTTTTTTAAACGATAATGAAACAATAGATTGCAAGCAATCACTATATAGAGTTGGGCACCGCACTGGAAATTCTCTAGTAAGTGTTAGCGAAACGTTACAATCATTGCTGGTGGACCTTTCTTTTGCTTATGATAATATTAAGCATGACATCCTGATACAAAATTGAAAATCTTTTGGAATGAAAGAATGAACAAGAGCTATGGGTGCAGTCCTTTTTGACAGCCAAAAAAAAAAGTTGGAAGGAGGATACTTCGCAAGGTTTAGTATTATCCGCAACATTATTTTCATTACTTATTTCGCAGTTGTTTATTGCCGTTATTTAACCTGAGCAGATGATATTCATATTTATATCTCGAGTTAGAGGACACAGTAGAGAATATTGGAGAATAGAATTAGAAGACACAGTAGAGAGCATTGCTTCGATCTTGATCTATTAGTGGGGTGGTGTGTGAGAACGGGATTGTCGTAAATCCGCTTGCAATTTGACAGATCAGAAAAACCTGAATTGTACGTATGTGATGTCAATCCCCAAATTGTGACTGTGAAGTTTTCAGTCTGAAATAATTGAGTAATGACTTTTAAAAGTTTTCATATTAGATTACTGTAAGGTCGATAGTGTGATATTGATATCGAGATCGTGTCTTTATAAAACCAAGTACCACGGTATGAAATGGTCAGTCTGAAACAAAATTACTATAATAACCTAATGAGTTTTATAAGTCTAATGTTTACTGGGAACCTTTCGCGGGATCCTGAACATTAACCTCGCTATCCTATTGATTATCCTAAAATCGATAGTACGGTATCGAGAGAGTGTTTTCATAACTGAGTACCTGGCACAGACTGTGGTATAGTCAGTCTGAAATCGAATGACCATAATAACGTAATGGGCTCTATATGTCTCATGTTTACTAAGCACCTTGCGAGGGTTCACAGCCGCTAATCTCACTGTCATATTGGATTACCCTAAGATCGATAGCGTGATATTGAGATCGAGAGCGTGTCTTTATAAAACCGAGTACCTGGCACAGGCCGTTTCGCCCTGCGGTAAGAAAGATTCGATCGCGCAGGGAACGCACCAGCTGATAGCTCGTAATACCACGTTCTGTAATTGGACCTCCCAGTCTTTCCAGTGTAATCCTTTTAACCGACGATCGCCGATCCCGATCGGTTTCCAATCAGATCCCGGAGCTTCCCCGTAACCTCTCTATTCTATGGGGCTCCAGCCTATTTCCCTCTTAGTCCGACTTTCCTCTCACTTCCACAACCTCTTCTTCCTCTTTCCATACAGAAAGTTCCGCGAAGGTTCGAGGAGCACTAAACGGAATTGAATAGCTAACAAGGCGGGAACGAAATGTAAGGGTTCTCCAGTGTTGTGTTGACATTTGAATTAATTATGACTAGGACTTTAACTTTTAAAAAAAAGTTAATACATATAAAATATAAGTTGAGATGGACCTTAAAATGTCCAACTCGTATTTGGAAATATAGTAGTAATTTCCTAATTTACCTCTGGGAATTACCTCTTAATAGGTTTTACGTGTACGGTTTCATAGTGAAATGTTGATTAATTTTCAGTGATAAAACTTAAAGAGAACCATATTCCGTCTGATTGGCACATCTATTAATGTTTACCTCGTACAAGTTGGTAACCGAGAAGGAATTCGAAAATTAACACCAAAGAGCCACATACCAAATCAACAAAACACCTTTACCTATTTTCAGAAAATCCGACACAGGCTCAGCCGAAATGAGCTATAAAAATTCTGAAAAATTATTACACAATGTTATTACTTATATATTCCATTCTATTAACTCAGTAATCCGTCTATTGGACCGTCAGCGGTACTCTATCTAAACTACGCGGATAGATATCTTGTAATTCTATCCTAAGTGCGTTAAACTGTGATATATTTATCTACACCACCATGGATTAAATAAGAAATAAGTTAGCCTTAAGGATCCTTCAGCTGATCAGTGTAGATCCACACCTTTCGGTTGGTTTCTAGATATACCAAAGATTACAGGATGACTTCATTTTAATTATAACTCCTTCAAACAAAAAAACTTTACGCCCCTCAATAAGCACCATAAGCTGATACTTGAATACCTACTGTGGTTTAATATACCATGCAGCTGATTCTTTCGTCACAATTTACTAGGCAATCGTTACTATGTGTAGGGACGTTTACATTCACGTTTGTGTGTGTTTTTCTGTTGTTTTTAAGTTGAAATTTCAGCAGTTAGAGAGGACGAACGGGTGATCGTAAAACAGCGAATGAACTGGGTTCAATCAATTCATTAAGGGATGCCTATCAACAGCGAATACAATAACATTAGTGTTACTTCGAAAGTGTTTAATATTCTGAGTTTTCAGCCCTTTGATTTCACCCTTTGGTATTGGCAGAATCTGATGGCTAGAACTCAGTCCTGACTAGATCCAATTTGAGATTTTTGACCCAAGTTCCATTTACTTCGTTCTACCAGTTTTCGCTCTTGAAACGAGAAACATCAAATTTCGAGGAGGCGGTCGATCGGTCGATTACAAGGTTCGTGGTTGGGAACATCAAACCATAACCTAGCAATATCATGCTCAGTGTTGACAAGTATAATTTCAATCACCATGGTGTACCTAGTTTCAAAGGAGTTGATAAAATTAATAAAACAGCAAGTTATAAATCATACAAACATAAATACGTTTACGAATTGGAGTTGTGTAAGAATTGAGCGGATAAGAATAGCGGTGTCTCTTCCGTGGTTTCTATATGGAATGTGATGATGGGAGTGCAAATATATAGACAGTAAACTAAAAAGTCGATCTCGTTAGGTACCAGATGAAACAGTCAGCATAGAAAACGGTAGATGTTTAGCTTGTTGCAAGAATTCCAAATTCACTTTGCTACTAATATCACATCCGTGTTCAAATTATATTAAAATAATCAAACCATACTTCTTTGACTACCCTTCGAATTCGATCAAGAACGTGAGACGACTAATGTAAAAAAGCATTGTTTGGTGGATTTTACGGTCACGCATGCGCTGAGCAATTTGTGTATTTGTTATCAATTGAAGCAATAAGAACAATATAATTAAAGAGCGGACGAAGACTGCAGAAATCAAGGTTGTGACAAGGATTTGTGGACACACGAGCAGTCCCAGATAGAGAGAGACATGAAACTAGTATTGTACAGAATGTTCTAAAACATAAAATTCGGGTGAAAATTTCCATTTTGAGAAAAAAACATTAATCATCTTCGAAAATGAAAACAATGATTCCGAATCTGAAGTCATATCGATTACTTTAACTTATTTTACCTAGAAGAATACCTCGCTGTTAATTTTGTTGTACAACTGCACTAGACAACTTCGCTTACAATATATTGTAACATGTTAAGGGAATAGAGAAAGGCGTATCATGAAACCGATTCTGGTAACCTCGTGGAAGTCAGGTAGCTACAATGTCCATGAATTACAAAAGATGTTCAAATTCAAATAAAATAAAACAATTCCCTTCCCCTCCCCTGGTAATTTCATTTTCCCTACGATGAAATCCGCAAACCTCCCTAAGAAATGGCCCCGCGGGCCATTCGGGAAACGTGATTGCAGCTTTGCATATCATATTCCGTGCAGGGAGAGAATAAAAACGCCTTAGTTACCCCTTTGGCCGTACCTTGCGAAAGGGCAAACAGCCGGGGGTTTTTACTGCTCCGTGCCCTCTGTAGGATCATAAACATTTTTGCTCGGTCGAGCTCCTCCTCGCGGTTTTACAGTTCCCTAAGGGACGCTAAGTGCTGAGCCTCAACCTCGTCTTCTTCGTCAAGAACTTTTACGGTCGCAATATTTTCTGAAATCAATTAGCTCTCGAGAGCGGGGGTTTGTTTTTCTCGTTCTCCGAGACTAATATTTTCTGCCTTTCCTGGAAGTACATTGATTCTGAAAGGTCACGGCATGATACAGTGTTTGCTTTGAAAATTTCAGTCGTGCAAATAGACTACGGATGGGGAGGAAGGGGGGTTCGAGCGTCAAACCCGTTTAAAGCGAGTTCGCGACTTTGCATATCACCTCTACAGCTCGTTAGGTTCGCTATCCTCTTCCGGGATATCTTATCTTCGTTAGCTTCACTTTAAATCCTTCCCGATGAGTCTGATCCGGTTCCAGGCCTGATTAATAACATCTGTTCAAGAAACACATATAGCATCCACGCAAAACCCATCCTTACTACGGAATGAAGACTTTTATTATTAGGGAACGTCCCTAGATGTTAGCAAGGCTTTCGATTCTCATCACCAAGCAACATTGTTGCACGGTTCACAACAATGTGACATGAAGGCGAGTTGGAGCTCATGAAAACATACTGATCGTTCAACTGATAAGCTCCCCTTTTAGGGCTAAAACATTGCAAGCAAAATAGAACGTATGTGAATGTGAACGAGCTTCGATATTGGAAAAGTCGCCTAGTAGCATGTGATTATATATATTTGCTATGGCATTTTGTTTCAAGAGTTCCTTTTGAAATCCAGTTTTCCATTACTTGTTTGCACTATTTGAGGAAAATTGAAGCGTAGGTCGGTGTTTTATTTTATCTCATCAGATTTCAGTGGTTCTATTCGAGGAAGTTGCGTCCATTTATAGTACAGTGGTGGTCTGCTTAACGTAAATAATCCGTTCCTGAAGAATGTCCGTACAGCGATTAATCCGTTCTCTCGTCCCGAGTGCTAGACATTTCAATGTTTCTTTGTATAATTATGGAAACTACAGTGTAAATACATTATTAGAAGAAATATAAACAAATAAAGAAAAAATTAAAGCAATAAACAAATAAATAGATGCATAAACCATGACCGCAGAAGCTACAGCAACAGTGATGGTTGAGGTGACAGCTGACAATGATGGAGGAGGTTAAATCTCCATAACTTCTGAACCTTTTCGTACCGATAGGACAGGTTTTAAGAGATATAATAACAAATATCACTTATATACAGGGTGTCCGGCGTATGATCCCCTTGAATTTCTACTCCTGGGGAAACTTGAAATCCAAGGTGTATGAGGTCAGATTGAGTCGAGGGACCAATTAGTGGACCGAATTCTGGAGTGTGGGGATCGTGAAAATAAGATAGTCGTTACCAATTCTCAAAGTTTGAGATCATCCACTTTGTGACGGTGCGACCTTGTGAGCTGGGCAACCATCCATTTGGAACAATGGATCCCTTCTCTGTTCCAGGGCCATATCTTCCAGATAATAAAATACTCGCAGTTCATTGTTCAGGACCTGCAATAACAAATCCGTAACAAGTCCAGAAATAAAAAACACCTCCACATCGGTGGAATTTTGAAATTTTGATATCATCCACTAATACTC
The DNA here is from genome assembly GCA_031894815.1 of Creontiades dilutus. NCBI lineage: Eukaryota > Metazoa > Arthropoda > Insecta > Hemiptera > Miridae > Creontiades > Creontiades dilutus. The sequence goes on from JAVIWC010004007.1 coordinate 3,201,524, forward strand.
ACCATGCGGGGATCTGATCTGCCAGAACCATCGTGACCTTCATTGTGCGGTCAACTCCATTCGCAGACGAGCGACCCTCTTCATCCGCGAGAACGAGTGATAAATTGAACAATTCGTGCGATTTAAAAAAAAAACCAAATGTGCTTAAAAACACGTTTTTTGCATAAAATCTCAATTATCTAAAAAATTTCCCTCTAAAAAATAAAAACTAATCATACCTTCGGCATACATACAGGCTCAAATGTATCATTAAAATTAAGAAGGAATAATGATTCATTGAAAAAAAAATTGTTTTTTTCAAAATTTGGCAAAATGATGTGATTTTTTCAAAATTGGGAATGGAATGCTCTTTCCAACAGCATCCTTAGATTTGCAAATATTTCGAAAACGCCGGAGTTACGGCCGTTTTAGTGACGTAAGGTCGAAAACACGAAGATAATCTTAAAAGTGAAATAACTCGAAAACGAAGCCTCTAAAAAAAACTCTACGAGGCAGTTTTTGTTGGAAACTGTTGTAGAACACGTGTGCGAAGTTTTTCGGATCATACGCTGGACACCCTGTGTCCAGTAAAACTAAGAAAAATGGATGTTAGCGTGGGTTTGCATCAGTGTTGGTACGCATGCGCCGAAATCTGCCCAAGAACCATTTCTTTCCACGCGCCAAATTCAAAATTCTGAAAAATATATTCGCCCTAACTTTGTACGTTCTTCGGGAAAATGTTCATTAGGCGGACAAAATTTTCAGGAGTAAGACTGTACGTTTACCGAAATGTACGTACTACGGATGTATGTTAAGCGGAGTGTTACTGTATTTTGTAGCACAGTTTGTATTTTGATATCACCAATTGTTTTATACAAAGAGACTATTAAAGGTTGGTGTTAATGGAGTGATACAACTGTTTTTTTGGGACATCTAGAAGAAAATTACAAGGTATGAAGACACAGTGATCAGCCAAAAAACTCTTGTGGCTCATTTTTTTCCTAATCGTTCTGCCCAACTGAAATATATTCAGGGATATTTTAATAGCACCTAGTACGTAACATCAAGATATGGAGACTCGAGGCGTAGAGTTAGATAATGTACCACAAGCTACGTCTTTTATAAACGGTTCAGTGGTTTACGTAGAATGGTTATTCTGATATAGAAATAATATACCTTTGTGCAATAGTTTGTTATTATCTGGAGTTGAGTACCTACCTACACACGTCGAGCATGCTTGTTCAGTCTTCTACAATCCAATCGACCGGATCATGCCGCAAGTCCCTGAATAATGTAAAGTTTCCAAGTTCATTTGCAATATTGAAAGTTGAAATACCTATGTAGATTAAAATGTTCTACTTCGTACACATTTCCTAACAATTCTTGACAATACGAATATGTTCCCAAATATGGCTAAGAACCAAAATTTGATGTTATTAGAAAAAATAACAAGAAATTGATAGAATATGACGTTTCAATTTAAAATAAGAGATATCTATGTTTTTGAAATTGGACACAAATAACTGGTAGAAATCTATAGAGGAAAAAATATGCAGATAAAACCGAATTGGAACATCAATAATAATTTTCTGAGTGCGGAATAGCGTGAGAAAAGGATGTGAAGGGTTCTACCTGGTCCTTTCAGTGTATTGTAGTAGAGGTCCTTCGGGGTCCTAACCCGTCTCGAACTCCGAATTTGATGTTAGTGGTGGAAACAATCCCCATGAAGGGATTCCAGTTAAATAAGCAGGATCGAGGAATATCCGCCTGTCCGGCACATCGCCCTGAGGTGCGCTCAACGACATGAACGCATGTTCCCGTCTGCTCGAGGTAATAGGCGAACGTCGTATACAAACCGAATTACACGGGATTGCGATCGGCAAGCGATAGAGAGGACAAGCGGAGAGGACATCAATGCCGGAGATGGACCGCTCTGATATCGCTACTCCTGGAGCCTCTCAAACGCAGGGGAGCGGGGTCGGAGTAACCAATACCAGTTGAAGGGACACTCGCCCGTAAACCTACACAACACAACCTAAGCAGGTTGCGTCTTCGTCCTAGGTTGGATGCACTTCCCAAATCGTGCTTAATAACTAGAGTTCGGATTTGGGCATATTTACTTGATGTTCTCCTAATTTGCTTAGGTTTACAGAAGTGATTTGGAAAATTTAAAAACTTTCAATGTAAGATCATAGTTTTTGTTTGATTCGGATAGAAATAGTTCCGTAAATTGAATGAGACCACTTGGGTTGATGTACATTCATTCGTTCGCTCAGCATTGAAAAAGTCGGTACTTCTACATTTTAGGGAAAACTGGGGGTCACTGAGCATGTTGCAGGCGTTAAAAAGGCCGCAAATTATTACAAAGGGGTTTATAATTTCTATTGGATAGCCCTTCCACCACAGGTCTGTACTTTAACTATCTAAACTTGTCACCTAGCGCCTCCAAATCTTGTAATTTCGTTGAACGAACTCTGCCGCCCTGGTCTTCGGCTCGACCGTCTACCTGATTTTCATCTTCCTACAGCAACCTTAGTAATTTCATTCGATTAATAAAACCAATTTCTATCTTAATCCAAAAAAAAACTCAACCACATCGAAAGTTTTTCACATTTTGATTTTTAGATAGTTTAATTCCTATTATAATCACTTAGGGTTGATTGATCAAGATGCCGAGGTTACTGGGTTATCTCGGATCAATGTTCCATTTTTTCTTCTCGAAATTTCGTAAACTTTGGTGCTGTGGTTTTGGAGAAATGCTTTGGACGGTCAGATTGGGTTTTCTGTTTTTGAAACTTTATCTTGATACACAAACCACAATTGTTGAGGAGGACTGGCGGTGCTGGTTAAAAAATATTTGGTTCATTGTGGATTACAAAGGTTTATTGTTAAAAATAATAAACTGAGAAACTCTGTTGATGTGTAAAACTTTCTTGAAATTTTAAGAACAATCCAAATCTGAAATGAAAAAAATGCGGATTCTCATTTGAAAAACAAAAAACGGAGTTCGTGTGGACTGTACCAACTTATCCTAGTCGAAAAAAACTTGAAATAGCCTAGTTGAATGATAAATGAAAGTAAAACGTGATTTGGAGTTTTTAAAAATCCCTTACACTAAGGAAATATGAATAAAAATCGATCCATAAAGGCCCAACCTATATGGAATCTATTCAGTCAACCAATCTATTATGTACCAATATCTGCTACTAGAGAGATTATACTGTTTAGTTCCAAAATGTACCACTAGAGTGAGGTGGGGTCATCACTCATTCCCAGACAAGATATCTGACTTGTAATGGGTATGCTGTGTAACTCTTTTGAGTGGGAGAAAAGGATCGGACTTATGATTGTTGAATAATACGTGGCATGAGTGGAACAATACCGAGTTGCAGGAATACATTGGTGAAAGCGCGACTAAATTGATTTAGGGCTAGGGGGGCTATTGAATACATACACCGTGACTGTAAAGGGAAAGATACCGGATTAGACGTCGTTGAAATTTCGGATAAATCAAGTACTTAGATAATATTCTATTTTTATCAGAATACAGCACGTTATGTATTAATATGCACATTAATGAATCAAAATTCAAAAAGCAATTGAAAAGTTTGAAAAAAAAAAAAAAAAAACTTTTTCAGAGCACTCCGTCCGAACAGCAATTGGTCCGAATATTTTGGAGACAACCGATTTTTGGCTTCTGCCACGGTTGACACTAGCGTTTCCGACTTTGATACTTTTGCGAATGCGTGCTTAAATGAAATGAACGATGGACAGTTTTTCTTTCCCCAATAGTGACGTTCACCTCATAATTGTTAGTTACCATTATAAACCCGCAAAGATTATCCGAATCGGAAAACAGTCAATTTCTGATTATATGATTATCTTTTTCCTATTATCGATATTGAGAAAATATAGGGGGAAAATCGATAAAAAAATATTGGTAATCGAAAGAAAAATATCGCTATTTTGAAATATCGATAATGTCGTAACGTCCCCATTCAAGGCTACAGATGAACACACATTATTCAATCCTTATCGCGAATATGTTCTTTTGGTCGCCTTTCCGTAACGGAGCGACAGACTCATTGTTGTCCCTGGAGTACCGTTTCAACATTTAATTTGAAATAAACTCCTTCTGGAAAAAAGTTGAAATATAAAGGTGCCTAGAGATGTGTGATGAGGAGTTAAGTGCTACAGCGTGTTGGAAAGACGATTTTTCCGACGGGGCGGCTAGAAAAGTTACTACCGAAGCCTTTCACTGCAGTGTACACAAGGATAATAACTACGGAGACTCAAGCCGGCCGTTTATTACTCGTTCCTGGAACCTCGCCGACGAGCTCCCCACCACTTTAAACGGTAGAGTGAGCAAACTTTAATTAAATACACAAACAGGAAGAAAACGCGGGAGGCGGCGCGATAAGCCGCGAAAAGAGCAGAAACCTCCCCCCGTGTGAAAGGTGAGGTTACTTACTTGCTTCACTTGGGGAGAAGCTAGTTCGCGGCACCTAGTTAGCTGAGCACACAAATTAGCGTGTGTGGCGGGTCTGACAGCTTCGGGCTCTTCCATCGCGTCGACTAGTTTATATTTTCGTCGACCGCCCTCACTCCTTATCCGAACTCGACGATGACGAACTTTTCTGCAGCGAAAAGAAGCATTTTATAACAACCTTCTATATATAGAAATACTACACGGACAAACTACTTTAATTTTCTGCACTGGAGTTGTGAAAAACGTTCAGCGATACTGTTTTGAACTTCTTTTAATCGAAGAACGGTGCATTTTGAAAAACAAAATTAATAATGAACAGAATAGAATATTAATTTATTGACTGAGAGAAAATACAAGTCAAAATATCACACAAATTTAAAAGTAAATTTTCTTCTGCCCACCAACCAGAATAATTTCCTACGAACTTGTTCCGACTGGTTTAGTTGTTGTCAGTCATTCTTCGTGCAATAAATACAAATCTTTAAAAAAAAAAAAAAAAAAAAAGTCTATAGGTAAATATTCTTGATTTTACTTAAAATATTCTTTCTAAAATGGGTAAAAGTATGTAGTGTTGGGGTAACTTTGAGTGTAAAAGAACAGCAGACAGGAAAGGATTATTTTTTGCACGTTCTGTACAATGTTTAGGCAACTGAATATTTCTAAATATTCTTATTACTAAATCGTGAAAAACTTTACATTTTTTAACTTTACAACTTTTGACTTACATTTGGCACATGTACCTTATCCACGATGAAATAGAGTAGTATGGTGTCGTGAAGTTTTCCGAAGGGCCACTTTGAGTACGATATACTCAGAATATCTTGCAGAGATTTTAGCAATGATTTAGTTGCACTATCCCCAAACAAAAATAACGTACCTTAACAAGGAAAAAACAGAGGCAAAGTAAATTGTTCTCAATTGCAACACAGACAATAATTACGAACTACTTTGTAATTTAGTACAAAGTAAGTTTTGCAATTTAGAAACCAAGGCCTTACTATGGAGATTGAATTTCAAGTTATGGTCAAATATAACTCCTAAATATTTGCATTGATCGACCAAGGGTAAAAAATTACAGTTACAAGATTCGAAAAGTGATGAAAAGACAAACCTGAAGGCATTCAGCGATTGCGATTAGAGGAAGAAAATTGATTAATGAGGCCTTCTCTATATTTAGACCCAAACAATTAATAGCTATCAAGCTCTTGACAATTGTCAAAAAAAAGACATTATTTCAGTTGCTCGAAAAATTTGGGGTACATATTTAGACCTAAAATGTCACTTGAAGAGAGGTTTAAAAAATAAACTATTTAATTTGTGCTACGTAACACTGGATTGTCCGTAAAATTGAAGTGCTGTGAATGTCCGCCAAATCGAAGAAAGTACCATCTATTTCAAGATTCAAAAATTCATGAATGTATATCAAAAATGAAATGAGGCCTAATGCTGTCCCCTGTGGCACACCACCAGACAATATCACTTCACTACTGAAAGCTTCATTGATTTTTTTTTTATTAATGATAATTATATAATGAATAATGATTTTGTAATAATTTCCAAATTCGTGAGAGACAATGCCTTTCCTAATTTGTAACGTGTGTAGGTTAATTGAACAAAAACGTGACGTGAATCAATCAAGAATTCTCGCTAGAGGACTGATTGAAAAATTGGCTATTACACCCTCCACATCCCCTCCTGTAGGCGAAAGCAAAAGGTTCCGAGGTTTGTTGCTCAACTAGATTAGCATTTTGGTCAAACAGAATAAAAAACGGTGGATGACAATTCACTGATTACCGTAGACAAAATCAGTGGGAAACCACACGTTTTTCGGCAATTCTCGCTCGTATTACTCTTCCGTCACGATATTTGAAATTCCGAGGTTTGATTCACAACTTGAGTGATCGAACTAATAAATATCAAGGTAATTGGTTAAAAGTAGCTGGCTGGGCAACATCAACAAAATATAGTCGACAGATCCGCAATACGTGTCAACTAACCTTGTGAAGGCGTTGGTACATGCCGGAAACTATGATACTAGGAGCTTCACTTGTCAAGCCACTGCCATTGCGCTCTGACGGACCCCATTGCAGCCATTGGGGCTGCTCCATTGCAAAACAAACAGCGCTTTTCAAACCCAGAAATAAGAGAACAATCGTCCATTAAATTTTAAAAACTACTAATATTAACATCTATTAACTAACCCATAATATGTTACTATTGTCATATAATGTTATGGCTGTAATGCACGATGAATTTACTGTACCTTAATGCTGCTTAAAACAGTTTCACAACTCGCTAATCCTTTCTGTACAAGCCAGTTAAAAATCGTTTTTTTTCTTTAAATTTTAATTTGATCTTGTGTATCTTTTAGGATTTTTTTCTAAAAAATGTATCTAGCGCTCCGTGGATAATGTAAATGATAAATTTCGGATTGTGAGTAGATAACGTCAATCTCAGCCTGGGTATTACATTTCCTGCAACTACAAAACTTGTGGTATACGCTGGGTTTCGTTGTGAACCTATAATTTTTGGATCCTTACGAAATTACAGAAGTACATTTTTAGCATGTAACTGTCTTATAGTAAATAGCTTGGCAATAATTAATACATTAGCAGATGGAGTCCGAGGAGGCAAAGATAACATACTTCGTATACTAATGATTTTTCGCCGTATTCGTAATTTCTGAAGAATTTATTCCAGTTTGAAGTGGACATTGTAGCACGCTTCAGTAGATTAGTCTTATCTTATTTCTTGGGAGAACTATGTTTACCTTTCGGCCTTTGATGCGAACTCAATCAAAGGAGTCCCGTTCGTCCTTTCGATCATTTTTTGCCAGCCGTAACTTGATAAATACTTATTACACGAACCACTTATTCAAAAGTTCAACAACTTGGCGGACGTAAATGTGTACATCGGGAAATGCTGTTGAAAAGTTTGATTCATGCACGGAATTCTTCCGTGATAGTTTCCGGACTCCTCCCTTCACCTCCACTGCCAAATTATTCCGTGACCCCGAGATTAGCTTGGCCGAAACATCTAGTTGAAACGGCAGTTGTTCATGATAGTTCGAAATGAAAATAACTCAAGAGCCCCCCAGTTGAAATTAGAATGTGGACTAAACTTTTTCTGTGGGGGATTCGGCACGGGGAAACTTTGGCGTTCCTCAAGGCCCTCATAACAGCGTTGACTTTCGAAAATGAGGACACTAAAAAATTCCATCACTCAAGTTCCTGACGCAACGCTGACTCGCGGAATGGGAAGGAAAACTTGTTGAAGTTTTTCGGGGGCTCGAGTTCAAAAGTTGGTATTTCTTGGGGCGGAGGAGTTATTCGAGTATCATGGAAAACACAGAAGGGAAAAAAACAGAGGCCGAGGGAAAGAAATACTTCTGGTTGTGCCTCTGGTTAGTTGGCTGTAATTTCTATGCAAAGGAACGGGTTGCGGTTAACCACGGGCTAAATAGGGCGTTGTTCCTCGATCGAATAGATTTCTGGAAGGCATCTAGATGGGCAGGAATGTCAACTCGTTCGCTCTCCCGTTCGGATTATCAGCGCTAAGTCTTAAGGAGATATAAATTCCCACAATTATGTGAATTAGTTAAGCCATGTAAATGCGGTACAGTGTGACTACGACCTCGCCAATGGCATTCGTCCATATCACTTTTCTTGCGTTGTTTCTAGAGAAATGCACAACTGCATGACCGTAAACAAGCATTTTTATTAAAGATAGGAAGGTCCGAAGAGAAAAGTGATTACTGTTCACCTATTATAAGATGTCGCCATACCAGTATTCTCAATGTTTCCTCAATTTTGCTATAAGATCAATCGATATTTCTTGAGGTCGTGAGGAGTCTCGTGAGTTAACGCCAACGAAACATTCGAGGGGTACAGGAAATGAAGTCGATAAAAAAACACTATCAATTATCACATTCTTTTATACGATCTTTGTTTCTTTTATTCTTTTATACGATCGTTGTGATGGATATGGTTAGTTGGCCCTTCCCGATTCTTGAATGTGTCGCCTTGGGAGATGAATCAGTCGCCTTAACTCGTCTGGGATATCCTCTGAGCTTGGCGGAACATTAAGTCGCATTCAGCTCAATGGAAGGGGCAACTACACCATTCCACCACCTCACACTATGCGCTTTGTTATCGAATCGTAAAGCTGGCTTTAGACGGTGCGAATCTGCCTCGCGAGGCTTAAGGACGAGGAAATCTCGCGAGGCTATGCAACGAAATTGATACGTAGAGCAGAGTAGAGCCACAACATGCGAGGAAAACCGCGAGCGCTCAGTTACCGCAAGGCAACGATGGCGACAGGAGGTGCTTCTGTACCCTCAATTAACCCGCTAGCAGACGAAGTTGTAGCTATCATCATAGCTTTACGATTGCTGAGAAGGAGAATGGAGTACGGTAACCGACACATGAGGGACATGGGAATGGAATTAATAGATGATCGGTAGATGGATTGGTGATCAGAAACTTCACTCGAATGACATCGGAGGATTTCAATTTTCAATTTCAAGAGAGGAACATATAGAAAAATTTAAAAAGCAATGTATAGAAATACAAAGCAGAATAAATTAGGGTCACTTCAATGGACTCAAAACCATTGGAAACATTTAAGTAAATTTTCCTTACACAAAGTACAACTCTATTTCTTCAATAGAGCCACAAAACTGAGAAATGTTTATACAGAAACCAAACGATAATGCATTTCGAGTCTTAGTTGTGTGGTGGTTACGTGTTCATTGGGAAACATGCTCCATGGTTTGGCGGTGACTGTGAATTGTAGTTTATGAAATCTTCATGGTTCATGAAACAAAACTACTTACATATCATCTCGCTAGTTCATGTTTACGATGAGCTGCCATTACTGCTCGGCGCTCTCTTTGGTAGACTATTATCTCTCTGAATCGTTCCCATTCCTCAGTGATGGAGCGCACTGAGGGTCGCTTTTGAAGTAAGTACGAAACTTTATGTTTGCGAAGCGACAGAAGTGATTTGCAACGGTTGTCCACCGCTCGTATCTCCTGCGAATGACTCGTCGGACGTTCGGCGGAACGCTTGGATTTCAAGGGCTCCAGATAAACGATATTAACGTCTCTTTTACACACGCTCGCATGTCCATGTCCGACACTTGATTACGGTTTTATCCGCGTCTTCAACAGGTGAAACCCATCGCGAGCACAGAAGCGGTTTATTGCGACCTTGCACGTTCGTTAGGGCCTCGAACGGTTGCAGAGGACTGGGGGGTTGTGGGTTCTCAGAAAGCTCGAAATGAGCCCCCTGTCAAAGGCACTTTAAATATTTTGTTGAGGTGATTCGATAGGCGGGCGATAAAGTCTGGGGACTTCACTTTAACGAGACCGAAAGGCTTTTACTATTGGAACTAAAAGGGCATCTTCCTGTCTGATACGTGTTCCATCAGAAGTCGCCGTACCGACAGCGAAAGGTGGCCTACGAGTTACGACATCGAAGGTTATAGATCAAGGTTATAGATATATCTCCAAAAGAGGAAAAATAACATTCGAAAGGATGGGTTTATATCCGTCTTACTCATTTCGTATGATACAACTACATATTGAATCATCAATACAAGAATAGTGGAAACTTCTTCTAATAACAATACAAATAAAATTAAAAAATTGTTGAGTAAGACATGCATTATACAGAAGTCTGTATGTCCAGTATTCATACGATCACTCTTAAAAACATAATTATAAACCCTGTCGTATTTGTTAAAAAATTTAAAAACTAGGCTAAGTTCTAAATTGAACAAAAAAAGCTTGAAAATTGACTGAGAATTATGAGGAGCGCTTGAATGGATTGATCCATCCCCAAAATGCCTGAGGTTTATTTCGCGAGAGATTTTATTAAATAAATCACGATCGAACAAATGAAAATAAAAAATAAATGAAAGTAGTGAAGATGATTTATTACAATTAGCCCCTTCATTCACGCCCTTCCTTTATTGAATTAGAAAAATGTGAATTACGTTTCAAAACGGGACTAAAGTTCTTGGTCGAACAGAAAGGAATCAAGAAGCAGCATAAACTGAATGAGCACCGCTTGAATTGATTTTCTATTATCCCTCCATTCTCCCTCCCTACAGAAACATCACAATGTCCAAGGTTTGTGGCCCAACTCGACCAAAATTCAATAAATGCGTATGATAATGAAGAAATAACGATTTACAAGTATAACCCGCTTCTTTCATCTCCTTTCTTAATGAAAGTTGAACGTGATAAAATATTTTTAAATACTATACCATAATCTTCTCTCTGAAACTGATTTGCATCTGTTGTTTGGAGTTCCTACTACAGTTGCCACATTGATCAGATTAATTGGGTACCGCAGGTGTCTGAGATATGTGGCCTACAAGCTTCATGTCTGGAACTTGATATCTTTGTTCCTCTACTCTTTTACTCTCTCTTCTGAAGGAAGATAGTGGTTTTTCGTGAAGTTCCGGTTAGCTGATCATCTGGAGTTGGCAAGGAGTGTTTAGTGAGTTGGTGTAGTGTAAACCGATGATTCCAGCCGGCTCTGACCAATAGAGAGGATGGAAGATAGGTTACGAGTAACGGTGTTCCCCTGACATATAGTCATCGTACACCAGTCATTCGAACTTGGAATAGGATAGATATTGAGCGTGAGTCGATGATTCCAGACCTAGGTCTGCAGACATCAGACTTCCTATCTCTGAGGTGAAGAGAGGAGGTTGAGCAGGTGACTTGATGTTTCCAGAATGCAACTTCTGCGTACATCAGAGTTCTCACTCAAGGAAAAGGCTAAAAGGTGTACCTACTATAACCTACTCGCAAGAAGGGTTATTTGGGGTTTTAGCAGTAATTAGGCAAGCTTTTCAGCTTAATATACCGAGTGAAGTCCCTTCTTGGTGTCCGGGTGTTATACCTGGTCGTACCCCTTCTTCCTCCTTCCCCTGTCCGAGGATGAAGGTTCCTTGCGCCTTGGTCACTGCGCTACTCTCATTTATTGCCATAACACTTGATAGGTATTCCCCCAGACACAGTCAAAGATGACGCACTTGCTTGTGGCTGTGGAATGCTGGGCCCGGGTGATCGTAGAAGCCTCTCGGATATGTCTTTCTTCTGGAGACTAATCCATGGAGAGGTCGACTCCCTACGCTCCTGAGCAAGGGGAAGCTTGCTCTTCCTCGAGGCATGCCCCCGCACACAAATCATCTTCACCGCTCTTTTTCCATCCACAAATTATTTGTACAACCGCCCGCTGTGCAGATTACCTCCTAATTAACCAATCTCCATCTATAGAATTTTTCTTCAATTCTTAAAATTCTATTCGCTCTGGCCTCCTTATCAGTTTGTAAAAGTTGCATCTTGTCACAATATTTCCTCCCCGATCGTGTTAGTAGTTGAATTTTTTCTTTATTGTCACCTGTGTTACAGTTCACTTTATTATTTTGTACTTTGTATTCCGTTAGTGTACTGCTTTGTTCTTTCCGGTGTATTGGGTTTGCCCGTATTATTAAATAAACACATTGTTATGTAGTTATTTTTTTCCCATGTTGGGGCTGGATCAATTATGATAGGCGACCTTCTCCTGACGAAGCCTAACTTCAGAAGGACGTCCTAAAAACTATACAAATTGCCACATAATTTGTTAATAATTGTTGCATTGTTATCAAAAATGTTTATTTTAACTGTATAATATAGTCACCTACGTAGATCACAAGTCCATGTTTATCAGATTTGGTAAATTATTTTAACTAGGCGTCTCGTTTTCCACGCTTTGCTTTGGTATACTAGATACCATAAAATATCTCGATTTACATTTCCCCACAGTAGATTGATGGGGAAGGGCATTATACCACAACCTCCCTTTACTTGATACTGGTAGTATCCAGACAATGACAGTGCCGTTGACAGTGTGTTGGAAAGGCAGTTCTTAGAGGTGAGTAGAAAGTTCTCCCACATGAACAGTAATACCGCGGGTTTCACTTGTTGATTAAAATTTACAATTTGACAGTCACGGAGATGAGCGGCGGACGAGAAACTAAAAAAAAACCCTCAGCTCGTTAGCCTGGAAAGTCATTTGGGGGCCTGAGCGACACCGAGATTTACCTTTTTCGATGTAAAAACCGGCAAAAAAAGAAGAAGTAACTACGCCCAGGAACGATAATGTCTTAGTAAACGAAGCCCGGAGCTAAGACGTTATACGGAGGATGACGGGGTAGAACAAACCCAAAGTCAAAACTGAGCACTTCATCAAGGGGACAGGAGAGTAGGGGAAGCTTGTCAGGGCGGGTAAATCTTAAGTGATTGAGGTCCGGAGAGGCAAGAACAGAGCGGAAGAGGTTCTACAACCCGACCAGATGATTCTTTCCAGTGGATATCCATAAGACGCCACCAGCCCCTGGGACGTTCGTCGAGACGTCAACGCCTTCCGTTCATTGTTTACCCCCCGCCCGGAGAATTAATCGGCTCAAAAGATATAATCAATGATAATATTAAAGGAAGCTGTTCCTTCAGCGTTTATTTAGGGTTGTGGCTAAACACTATTACCCGGGGCCAACATTGACATAGTGCAGGGCTCCCAGATTCCCTTCGTAAAGGAGGTTTCCGTCGCCTGTTCGGGGGTTGAATACTTCTCTGTTTTCTTTAAGGCCGCCCCCTCTGATTCAAGAGGGCTCCTTGTTCTTCGGGGCTGTTTTTTTTCGATTCCTGGGGAAGGTTGTTTGTTGATGGCTTTCGGACTGCCCTAATAATATTACAAAACCGTCTTCAACGGTTGTCAAACTCATTGGAACGCCAAATCCATACAACTTATAAAGCAAATAGGTTTGGCTATCCCATTTTCAACAAAAGCGTTCCATTGTGGAGCTTCTGACTCAAAAGCAATAAGTCCCAATGTCGTCCAAAACGTTTGCCAACTTGAGTGGGGCAGCTTCTTCTAATTGGTACACGAACGTTTTTATCATGGAAATTTTGTCATTGAGGTTTGTTCGCTTTGGGTATTTGACAAAAACTGTGTGCCATTTTTTTAACCCGAGTTGTTTCTGTCATCAGGCTGGCTTTTTGATAACTAGGACTTTCATGAACAGAATGCGACCAACCACGACTCTCAAAATCTGAAACTGAGGGATTTACAATTTCTCCAAGTTTTTCTACTAAAAATCGGGAATTTGATTTTCTGTAACCTATAATTTTCTTTAACGGCTATCCCAAGAGGAAAATCAATTCGAAATTTGTATCGTCACCTCAAATGTCCGACTAAAATTTCGTGAGGATAGTATCGGTTTCCGGAAGCCGGAAACTTGGAGGTAATTTTTATTTATTCATACAATACGGGATGAATTCCAGTTTACAGAATTCAAGTAACATTAACAGAATCGAGTCGAACGGTATAATAACTTGAAAAAATAACTAGAAAGAAACAAAATAAGTACAATTAAATGATGTAGAAATGAAAGAACAAAAAAAAATTACAGGGGGCTCGAAGAGCGATAATAATCAGTCGGCTGCGTCTTCATGATTGGCAGGCTGCCAGCAAACTAATCCACACCTTCGAGAGGGGGATGTCGGGGTTGGTGCGGTGAAGGGCTACAGCGAACATGGTTGTGTATGATGGAGTACGGAGTCTAGGAAGAATCAAAAGATTAGAGGCATCCATATCACTCTTCAGCCGTTTTGCCAGTAACACCATATCTGCCATAACTCGCCCACTGGACAGTGATTCCAATTTCATATAATTCCGAAGAGAAGCATCACTGAATTCCCCATCAACCTCGAAGTGATAAAATATGAGCTTCAAAAATTGTTGTTGGACTCTCTCGATGGCATCTGCGTAAGTAGGATTCCATACGACCGAAGAAAATTCGAGCTTGCTGCGAACCACGTACAACACTCGGAGCGAAAGCGGTTCCTGAAAACGTTTGTTACTTCGAATCAAGAATCCTAGTCGCTGCATAGCACTTGAGGCCATGAAAAAATATGCTTGGAGAAGGTTAGTTTATCATCAAATTTTATAAATCAATCATATTTGTGTGATTCCCAGGTTTCTGACCTCACTAACCTTACTCAAAGTCCGGCCAGCAATAGAATAGGATGATGAGACTGGGAATGGGATTGAGTAAAAGTTGTTGAGCAACATTTGTCCACATTAAGCCCAAACCATTCTGCCAACAATACTGGTGCACCCGATCCAGGTTTTGTTTTAAGCGACGCACATCATCATCTGAAGGCACCTCACAAAGGATTATTACGGATTAAGGAAGACTATTTTTATCTGTAGACCAATGTGATTGTAGTCGTTTAAGAAAAAGGACTTGCTATATGCGTCGTTATTCGACCAATGTTGAGATTGCATGGAAAGTAAAGTGCAGAGCGGTAAAACGTCCATCGCAGAGCAGAACGCGACTCGTTCTCCGTGTAATTCCCACGAGCGGGAAAATCGCTTGAATGAGCCTCGCGTCGGGAGATTGAATAAAGCAGACGTGACGGTAACTAGACGTCGACGTCAGCCGAAACGAGCAAACAACGCCCGGGCTATCAAAAGACACCCAACTCAAGTAAACTCTTCGCCGCTCGTTGTCGGGGAGGGCGAAGTTGATTCAAACTCATCGTTATTTAAGGACGCGTAGCTCTGGGACATTCATCACGTAGTCGGAGCTCTGAAGGGAAATGAATTGGATGCGGAACAAAGTTGGGGGGTTCAGCGCTTGTTCCCAAGGCGCCCTCCAACATTTAATAGACGAAACCCAATGAACTCGCGAGGACCAAATTACCTCTCTAGGTAGGTCGTCGGCTCAACTACGCAGTTTTCACCGAGTTTCACGGTTGGGGTTTCATAACGAACAAGCAGTTATGACGGGCGGGACGAGGTAAATTTATAATAGTACGTCCAACACAGCTCAAAACCAGAGCAGAGCGAGGAATTATGCTTTTCCGAAGGTCACACATTGTTAGTGAAACCCAATATACGAGGTGAGTCAATAGAGTATTTCTCAAGCTCTGACTTCGCTCATATATTCTGGAAACAACCATGATTAAACTAAAAGCAGCCAAACAAGATTGTATGAGAGTTGAAATTTATGATACATGTATTGTAACCTTGTTGATTAAATGGAAAATAGTGTGAATTGACTTTGTAAACATTGGTTAATTAAAAGAGACTATTGAACACCGTTCTGAGATGAAATATTCTCTATTTTTGATGCAAGAAGCTATTGTGAAACAATTGCGTTTCATTGTTAATTGATTATGCTGATTCGTGAACAAACAATTACCGGCTATTCCTTTTTTCATAAAAAAGTAGAGTCTTTTGTATGAAAATATCAGCGTGTTCATCGAATGTCAAATAGAAGAAAAATTATGGTTTCAAAATAATAGTGTCATCCACTTTTTACTGGCTTTTTCCTGTGTATAAGCACTAGAGCAACGAGAAAGATGATCGTCTTGCCAAAAAAGAATCTGAGTCCAACCCAATAGGACTTGAACCTCAACTAGACGTTACCAAGATTTATATAACTCAATAGGTCCAGAAATTGGGAGGCAAAATACGAAAAACACACTGGCTTAATACTCCTAAGCAGAGGCAAGCCAAGTGATTCTCAACCGTATCAAGTACACGCGCAAATGGCGTATTGTCACTGAGGAGCAAACGCAAACTTGTGGAACTCACTAGCAACTAGCAGTTAGTGTAAAGCCTTAAATAACTGCGTGGGCCCAGGACAATAGAATGCCGACTATGTTGCTAAGGACGGAAACAGCTGAAAACACACTATGTGAATGTCCTGCTGGTGCTTCAAAAAGATTCAAGCATCTTAAAAAGATTCCCTCCAATTACACCCACCGATACTGCTAAGAAGAAGCTAGAAAACTTCCTTAACTTTGCGAATGAAGAAGTCATTAAAAGATTTTGGAATAGAAATAAGGACAGAGTCATAATAGATTATAGTGGTCTCAGTCAGGAAAGAGTAAGTATTAGGGGTTTCTTCCTAGTTCCAAACTCTAATATTGTCGCTCTGCATGTGCCTCTTGGAGATGATGACTTTGATCTAAATAATTTTCTTCTCAAACCATACCCTCAAACACATTCATCAGGATGAGAGTCCTGTACCTGTTTTGGTATTAAAAGATGATGTATTCGTGGAAATAAACCAATGAGAAAAATTAACATTCTTACGATTGAGAAAGAGTTTCTAGCAGTGCTACATTTCATCGTCTAGCATTCACTTCTCTCGAATCCTGTGATAAGTAGATTTAGGTGAGTAGGCTTCATTTTCCTCGCCATTATACAGGGTGTCCCACGAGTGCCCCCCCCCCCCCCCCCCCTAAAATCGTCAAAATGAGAGTAAACAAGAAAAATGTTTTTTTGAATCTTCATATTTTTTTCCAAGGATCTCAAATTTCATATTTGCGCACTCCCGCCCAACTCGCTCAACAATGCGCAATTGACACTAACTTTCTTATTCTAAACGAGAACCCACATTTTTTATAGCAGATTCGGATTCTACCCAAGATTTCATGAAAATTTGACCCCTCAACCAATTTTTTTGATTTCGCGTAACCAGTTCATCGAGCACGCACAGTTGCGCAACCCCAAAATTGGCAAATAGTGGATGATGGTGAACTGTAAAGTGTAGCACATGAGTTTTCATTGTTTTTCAACGCTGATTCACGTGATGCTTTCCATTTTTTTATTTGACTCAATTTTTGCGGAATAATGACTGAAATTTGTTTATTTTGCGTCCGTTTTTTTTATTTTAGGCGCCTGTTTTCAAATTGTTACGGGGATTGATTTTCAAGGTCTGGTTGAAAAATTTACAAATAGGTGATTGAAACCTTCTTCAGTGATCAACTGAAAAATCATCATGATCTGAGAGTCAGAAATGATGGTTTTTCACGCGGAACAAACAAAGTTTGGTTATTATTCCGCAAAAATTTAGTCGAATCAAGAAACTAATAGCACCACCTGAATCTTGTTTTCATTTTTTTGTAACGCTGATTCAAAGTTGGGGGGGGGGGGGGGGGACAACTTGGGACACCCTGTATTTTACAATATTCGTGCACTGCCAGTAATGGTCATCTGAATTCAATAAAACATCATCACCAATATTCAGCATTCCCATCGTTTTGTGTAATAGTTACCAAAAACTTTGACTATCAACAAATATCCGAGTAACTGCAATGATTGTGCTGAGAGAGTTCTCCGTAATTTCTAACTTGTTTACTTGGAGAACATCGTTAGGGGATTCCAAGCTGAAGGCGAAGGAGAAGGTTTGGAGAAGTTTACTATAAATTAAATGTTGACCCAGAGCTTCGGGATAGATTTGCATAAACCCCCATCTAAATCGATCAAGTCGTTTGTGTGTGAATCCTCCTCACCCAGACTGATTCTCTGTTTTAAGTAGGCGGTGTAAGTTTTTTTTTCTTCTTCTTTATTGGCATTGTTTTTTTACCATACAGCCATGACAATATGCGCAAAATTTAAAAAGAATTAAATTCTTAAAGCATTCTCTTCAATAAACTTAAAAATTTCTTGTTAAACGTTTAGATTTCCTCCTAATATACATTTAAAACTAAAAGGAACATTCATCGTTTCGTACAACCTATTGAATAATAAATTTTCGGGAGGTATCATATTGGACACAGTCCATAACGATGTGCTCAACACTTCCTTCTCCCCCGCAGTTCGAGCACAAATCTCCATTTTCCCTCTCTTCATGAGCGCTCAATCTTGCCAAATATTAGGGGAAGAGCGCATTGCCGCTTCTCATTCTGCAAGTAACCCTTACCAATTTTCTTCTGTACCTCCTACACTTGTAAACCATGGAAAGCTTTTAATTCTTTCTCTCTAACACTAAATCTTTTCTGCCATCCCGCTATTAATTTTACTTTGAATGTGGCATAAAAATCCTCTTTAGGCAACAGGCACGTGACTAGCTCCCCCTGGTGTAAGTTGTTTAGTAGCTTGTACGCATTATGTGAATGTATTTTTGGAGCGTATATGGTAATTTGCATGGATTACATGGATATGGTACTCAAGATATACGGTGTGTTCTATAAAGTATACGGATTTCATGCTGTGGGCTTTATGGCAGGCTGTAAAGATTATTAACACAAGGTACTGTAGGTTATATGGCGAGTTGTATGGGTTGTATACACGTGGTGCTGACGGCTAGGTAGATCTTCTAGACGAGCTTTCTCTCTTCGACGGTCGTTGTTTGGGTTTCGCCGCCTGCATGCAATCGGTAACGTGTAAGGCCGTGGAGTTGAGGATGGAAGTGAGGCCAAAGTAAACAGAGGCTGGCAAAGTTCCAGGTTCCCATCTCCGAGGCCTCACCCGCCCAGAACATCTCTCCTGTTCCACCTTCTCTTATCCAATTCCCTAATCCCACATCACCCTGTGAGTTCTCGGATTCGC
Organism: Creontiades dilutus; assembly: GCA_031894815.1. NCBI lineage: Eukaryota > Metazoa > Arthropoda > Insecta > Hemiptera > Miridae > Creontiades > Creontiades dilutus. Next base: position 3,220,397 of record JAVIWC010004007.1, read on the forward strand.
CCCCATCCACCTACTTGCTTTGGATAACCGAACCTGCATCTTCAAGCTGAATTCGGTTTTGCTTCCAAGTCTATTAGTTAGTTAGCAGAAGCATTGTTCTCACTCTGCAGAGATGAACATTTTGTTTTCCTCGCCAAAATCAACATTTCTACTCGCGTTCCGCGTTCTAGAACATCCTGAACAGCATTCTTCAATTTGACTGTCTGTGCGTCACTCCAAATGTCCTCAGACTCAAGCAACAATCTATTTTCAATAGTAGTCCTTCTTTTTTTGGTGAAATACTCAGGGAGTTTGAGGATAGCCTCTTATGAGTTCCATCAGTAACCAACCAATACTAGGCGTGAGCAGAAGTAGTATCCAGTCAGCATCGTTTTCTCAGATTCTAGTATCCAATCTCACCCCCCGTGTTCATTAAGGAAAGATCCTCTGTGTTTCGTTTCCACTCGCCCACGTTTGAGGGGTAGCCAGAAAATTATGGTTTGCTTACCACATCAATTTCAACCGGGTTGTATCGTACTCCGTAGGTACTCGTAGGTACTCCGAATGCTCTTATTTAAACCACTTGTAACAAGAATAATTTACACAATTTTTCTGATTAATCTGAATTTTCCTAATTCCTACAAAGTCATTATTAATTCGGCGCATGCTCCGAAGTACCTACATAATATCTACTTTATTTATTTAATATAATAGTTTACTTATATCATAATTCGTGAAGCAATATTTTTTCACTTTCTAATCGTCAGATCATACTCAAATCTCTACATTAAGGAGGAAGAGACGGTTTAATAATCTCAACTGCATAATGAGTTCAAACTGCTGATTCATGTGGTACTATCAGTTTTTTTTTGGTTAACACAATTTTGAAAAACAATGAAAAATTGTGTTACTAACATTTTTTTGCACAATTTTGGAGACTTGACAAATGTGCACGATCGTAGTAAATTGAGAGTAGACTCCAAATCTTGAACAAAAACGGTCGTTCCCATATAAGAAAACTTAGTGTCCGTTGGCGCACGATTACGCACGTCCGCGTTTCTCAACATGGTCATATTTCAGATGGTTGGCAAAAAATATGCAGAATCAAAACAAAAATACCGATTTTAGCTCAGTAGAAAAAAAATCCGAAGGTTGAGTCAAATTTTCATTTGGTCGAGCGTAGGATTCCAACCTGCAATAAAAAAAATGTTGGTTCTCATATGAAAAAAAAAAAAAAAAATTAATTAATTAAAAAGTGATAAAATCAAATCAATAAAACAGGTAATTTGCGTCGAGATCCTTGGCTAAAAACACAAAGACAAGCCTTTTTAAAAAAAGGAGGGGGGATTTTTATGTAACGTATATTCATGTTAAGAATATCAATGTGCCGTTGGTATCATCTTTTCACTTTGACAATTTCTGAAGAAAATTTCTGTCAGTGAGAGGTGTGCTGAATGTTGAAAATCCCTGCCATGTGTCAACGACCAGCAAATTGAACGAATAAATTATTGAATGAATCTGAAATTTATTCCGGAAATGATTTTCAAAAGAACTATTTATTCCATTAAGGATTTACAAAAGAATTACATAGAATTTACAAAAGATAGCATCCATGGAATAGATGCCGCAACTATAGGGCATGCGTTGTGCGGTTGGAGGGAGTTGTAATTAGGTATTAGGCAGGTTTTATTAATTTATCTCAGTAAGAAGCACTTTAAAAATGTTAAGTTTAGGTAATTGTACGGATTTATGGTATCACCGAGTAAAAATCATTAACTCCTTTGAAAATAGCGAATAGGAAAGAAGCAGTAATTATCAGTGTGAGGGCAAGTAAATTTTAACCATTAAGCTCATAAATCAGCATTGAATTCATCTAATGCAACTTGACAGATGTTTGTTCTACGGAGTTTGCCGATTATAATCAGACATAACTCGAATTTATGAAGCAGGTCAACAGTGAGAGAAGGACGATTGTTCTCTCCGGGTGGTCCCAAGGCTCCTTCCATATCCGAAATGCCTGCGGTGTAGTTTGAAGTTCAAGGGGAAAAGAAGGGATGGCGTTATTTACGTCGGCAGGGATGAGGTTCATCCCTCGTAACTTTCCCGAAAAACTGGGTGTCTCCTTTTGGGAAAGGAAAAAAGGAATACGACCCTCGGATTCTGGGGTAAGGTGAACCCTCTGATCTAAAACCGCCAAGTTTATGATGCCGTCGCCCCGGGGAGAAACTGCGACTCCTATAAGCCCGGCTTGACGCGGGGATCACCCACTCCCTTACCCTTCTTTTCAAACTAGGAGGAACGAGTTGGCTGATATTTTGATGACAGTTCGTGGTAATAAGGTCGTATCTCGGGATCAGGGGCCGTCTAGAAGTTTTCGAGGATGTTGTAACAAGGAAAACTTCGTAGTAACGAATCGGTGGGAGCAAACCTCTCTACGTTAAGACTATGAATCCCTTACTTTTGTACAACCGCAGAGGCGTTTCTCAATATGGGTACATACAGCGAACGGACTTATTTTTGGTTTATTATTTTCAATGATGAACATTTATAAACCACCATGGAAAAAAATGAACCCCCTTGTGGGGAACCACAAATATTATATTTATATAAGAATTTAATAAAGCTGTTGACAAAAATCAGCACACCAGACACCCAATAGACGTTGAAAACCCAGGAAGGCTTAGCGACCTCCTACCGACATAGGGCCCAGCAGTCAGACAGGCAAACAGTCCGGTGGAAGCTTTAGGCACCAAGTATACCCTAACCTCATTCCTCCGCTAATATTGACTTGATGGGCAGGAGATCACGGCCATTCTGGTAATACTGTCGATCCCTCAAGCACGAACCTCCTAAAACCAAATTCACTTCCTTCAAAAACCACTAACTCGGAGTACGAGCCAGCAGTTCTCTGCCAAGGGAATGTTAAAGACGTAGGGGCCAGGCCCAACATCCAGTCCTTACACTCATCTTTAAAAGTTGTTGGTTTACGTTTCAAGATATATCGTTTTCAAAAATCGGATTAATGTAAAATCCGGCCGTACGCAGCCCAAAGCCTCTCCCCGAAACTGATGGACTTTGGTTTAAGAAATTTGGTTCAAAAAGCCAAAAGCAGCCCATGATGTGCCAGTAATCTCGGCATTTTGTTCAATATAATTTAAAATTTTAATAGATCGATAGAAAGCTGATAAGATTTGGATACTTTTACCGTAGAACTCATCCGTTTTCCAGTAGATGGTGTGGTGGTGAATCAACATTGAAACTTGTCAAAAAATTGACGAAAATTGAAGTTTAGGCTAGAAAAAACCATGTACGACGTGACTCAGGAGGAAATTTTATCGAATGAAAATTAAACAAAATTTAACGCTCTTTTCAACGGTATAATTGAAAATGATTTATTTTCTAAATTAACGGAGTTTCGCCCTTCCTTCCTCCTAACGACAATTTGAAGGTAACATAGAAGAGGCGGGGTCTGATTCCTGTCCAAAGCCGACAGCTCGAACTCGACTCGTCTCCACCTAACACGTCAAAGCCGTCCGTGTGGCGTCTGAAATGTGATTTCCGCGGCCCTTGAGGAGCCCTGTCGAGCAGATAACAGGGGGCTTCGCTCCGCCGGCTCTGGCGACACGCGTCGTCCCCTCTAATCTAGACGTTCCGTGTTCTCCCCGGCGACCTGCCGACTCGAGTCGCGAATTTGCGGTCCCAACTTCCGACTTGGGAGTTTGAGACGGGAGCCCAGTCATTAGATCTCTCGGGTCTCAACAACGGTGAGGCGTCCGCCTGGCAGGTTCCTCTCATCACCGCCCAAACTTCCCGAATATTCATCAGAGAGTTAACCAGGAGCGTCGCGTTGCGTTTATATTCGAATCACTCAACCCTTAAGAGTTTGAAAGACGACCTCCCCAAGTTCCCCAGGCTTTGAGGAAAGCCTTCAATTTGACCTCCTTTTCACTGAGCTGCTGTGAACATCAACCTGTACTAGTGTACCTGTAGTAGCACGAAACAAAATCTCAATAATCAAAATAGTTACGACGATTCAGTATACCGTATATGGACGGGACATTGAAATCCATGAATGGAACAAAAAAAAAAATATAACGAGATTCAGCAAAAAAACTATCTACACCTTATTTGTCCACCAATGCAGGAGTGCCCAAAGGGGGTTCCGAAAAAATTTGGGGGTGGGGGGTAAAGTTGATTAAAAAACTGTGTAACGTGACGACATTCAAAAATATAATTTAAATATGGTGTTTTTCTATTTGAAAATGTATAAATGACAATGACATGTACTCGAATATTGTCCGTGATTTTGGCGCCGGCACGCGGCATGGTTTTCAAAACTTTCATAAATCTTGTTTAGTTTTAGATAAAATCAGGGGTGCTTACGAGTATTTTTTACATTTTTGTTTTGGAAAGAGGGTACCAACTTATGGGGGGCTGGTTCCAAGTTTAGGGGGGGGGGGGGTGCGTCATAACGCTTAGGGGGGGGGGATGGTCACCCCTGACCAATGTATAACAAAACCCTTGAACAACTGGATTACAATAAGGAACTCTAAAAATCCGAAATCCATTGCAATATACCAGCTCATTAGGTCATCACATGATACTGAGCAATTTTTACAATGTCCAAGTACATCCATATTCACATTGCCTTGAAATCGGCCGTCTACCCTGATCGACTTTAATTACCCGAATATGAGATTTTCCAAATGTGGTGATCGTACAGCACCTGAATGGTCTCATTTGAGTCATCGAAGTAATTTCTATATTAATCAAACAAAGCAAAAAAAAAAAACAACCCTCTTACATTAAAATATTTTGAGATTTCAGTTTTTTGATAGTTTCATCAATAATTATAATTGCTTAACGAGAAAAATTCTACGATTCAACGAGAAAAATTACGTAGTTATATCCCCCTCCCCTTTGATTTCATCCATCATAGGCATAATCGCTTGACAAAATGCAAATTTCGTTTAAAAAACTCACGTTTTTTCGCGTTCAAACACCAATTTCTCTGTGTTCCACTAATTTTACTACTTTCAGTATTGGATTGTCTCATCTAATTAAACCTTTTCACTGTGAATTGAACATTTTTCTCATTGAATGTCACTTTTTTCATTTAAATTTGCTCTGAAAAAATTTGAACTACCTAAATGAGGAAATAGTATACAAACAAGGATACATAAATGATTCCGTTTTCTTCTGCATCTACCAAAACATGACTGGGGATGTATTATTTCTCATCGGAAAACTGTCCTTCTGACCTTTCTTGCTAGAAGTGATGAAAAGGCCTCCACTACATTGGTACGTTCAGACTTGTCAGTTATATTGTGTTCCGTTTTATCACATTTCACCATCAGCTAGTGTCAGCGGTAGTGCAGTATCGCGGTCTGCGGTCGTCACGTGAAAAAGTTTTGTTGCTCTTCCGATGATATCGAACGACCCCCGAGATCCCCCTCTTACTCACCCTCTCTCAGTCACACACACAGCAACTCTGTCTGCCACTGCCTCTTCGATATCCGTCACGGAAGAAAACCTTCACGGCAAGAGTATAACCCTAGCGCGATGGTCGTAACCTCCCCCTTCTCGGCTGCCACAGATTAGAAAACCTCCTCGACTCTTCTATACGTCGTGAGTGGTGCCCTAGACTTTCGATGTGAACACTATATCTACTCTCAGAAGTACCCGAGAGCAGATCGAAAATCGCAACCTTTATTCAGCGAGAAAAACTAACTGACTCCATCATAATGAATCAAAACGTTATGATTTAATTAGATAGTAACAAAAGCGTAAATACACAAGCAATTTTTGAGAAAAAATTTGTATTCCAAGTTAAAGAGGAATTAATCGTTATTTGATGTAAAAAGCCATTTATCCTTCAGAAGCCTGACGATATTCGAAGATTCAAATTGGCGCAGCGGCTTAAAACGCCTCAAGGCACAATGGCAACCCTGTATAGGAATTTCTAAAATCCGTAGGCTACCCTCCGAATAGTCTGTAGATACTTTAACGAAAGTTCAAAGTTACTGTTTAGTTGCGTCGACTCGAGACAATTGACAATGCCATGCTAGTTATTTGAAGATAGTGGTTAGGAAAAGTTACCAATGTTCTACTTGGATTTGAAAACTCAATAGGTTTGATCCTAGCGTACAAGATGTCGATCTGCTGTACTAGTATTTGATGTTTTGTGGCCAATGGCCAAATAGTTGGACGATGATTATTCTTAAACCCCCTTCTGTTTTCTGTTGAGGAGAGGAACTCTTTTAAACTGGACACAAACTGGTACGTAATGCTTCTGAAATAAATGTTGGAAAAACTTGAATTTTCCACACACTTATGTGTCCCATTACGAGTATATAACATTTTCAGTTAATTAGAAATTCTCCCCATCACCTCTTGATCACTTCTTTCTTACTTCTCCAATAGGTTAGGAAACGTGCAATTCTTCCTAGTTCTTTTTCCAGTTTGTGCTTGACCGAGGCAGAATTTCATAAAAAGTTACATCACCCGTCCTGATCGTTTGAGGGGATTTCCCAAAATTATCAAGTCATAATTATTTTACATTGCGTTGAAATTTGAGGACTCAAGCAGGGTTCAGATCCATCCGGATAGCTATCCAGCTAAGTTCTTACGAGCAGCTTGGCTGGACATCAGCCGGGGAAGGGGAATATTTTTTCCGGACAGGCACTTTTGAAGCAAACTGTACGCATCAGATTTTTCGAATATTTTTCGTTCCGTATCTGCGCAGTTCACCACTGCGCATACGGAATGGCGTCGGGAACCGAAACAGCTGAGGGAGGAAGCGCGGGAAACGAGTTTTTAGCTCGTGCGCGGCCGATTCCCCTCCATCCCCTCCACTGCTTTTTACTAGCTTCCCCTATCCGTATTTCTAGACGTACCGGATGGATGTGAACCCTGCTTTAGACTAGAAGCATTTCTTTTAATATGCGTTTTTTTAACATGTGCAATGTGCGGCACTTTGACCTTCTCCTACTTTAACCCCCAACCCCCCACGCACTTGATCGTGATAAGTTTCCTGACCCGGATAATATATTTAAAAAATCTTTTGAAAAACATCTGAATACTGTATTAAAAATATCCTGAATCAATCCTTTTAGTAAAATACAAATTAGTCGAACAAATACATCAGAATCCCTGATTGGAATAAGTGTTTGACTAGCAGTGTTTGTCGTTGGCAAAACGTCACGAAGCGGCAGAGGACAAGGTCGCTATCCCGCCTTTCCTAGCACTTCACTGTGATCCGTTCGTCCAACTAATTAATATTTTACCAGGAGCGTTGATTTAGGATATTTTTATTTACTTTAGAGACCAACAGCCCTGCAAACCTAACACGACCCAAAGCAGCAAACATAACACAATCAAGTTAATTGGTGGGGAGCGGGTTATAACTGAAAAGTACCGCGCGTTCTTCGCATATTTAGAGAAACATCTGTAGCCCTAAAATAGCTAGTTTAGAAAGAGCTGGGTTTTTAAACGTTTGCTTAGATCGATTAAGGGGTCAATTTTTCTGGAAATCTGGAAAATCTGTATCTGCAATAAAACAAAGCCGATCTAGGTTGTGCGTGCAATGTCAATAGTTGAATGGTGCGCCAAAAATTATGGGGGATCCTAATGGCATTCTTCTATTAGGTATATGCATTTTAACGGATTTAAGAAACAAATTTACCCTTGTAGGTATGAGGGGTTAAAGGATATTATTATAAGTTATTACCGATGAATTTAAAAAAGTAAATTATTTGGTCATCCTCTTCAAACTACATAATAAATTGTTGAAATGCTTTTTCATTATTAACCGAAACCTATAATAAAAATATTGTATAGTTAAGTAAGAAAATGGAAACAGCAATTAGGATCTACAGAAAGAAAAGTACAGCTAATAATTCAAGAAATTTCATAATTGTGTTGGCAAATCTTCGGGGGTATTAGCTGTACATTGTGATGGCAGTTAAGTAGCCAACTGTATGAAAAAAAATAAATTCGCATTATTTACTTCTTTCTTGATTCGCGGATAAATGGCTCGTCAGCGCGGTTCTTCTCGCTCGGAATAGTTTCTGTAAACTTGAAACTTGTTAATTTTGTGTATATTTACTCATTTGCGAAATACAACCCGTATATTACATCGCTGTTATGGTGTCTTCAATATAGAACTAGGTTTGAATGTTGATAGCGTTTCCTTGCAGAGAAAATAATTATTTTGGATGGTCATTTACGATCAATGCCCGAGCACTAATCGACGTCGCCATTCGCTGAGAAGAAATCCTTGATTTCGGAAAGTTTCTCCTCACAGCTGCGTTCAGCGGGGGAGCGGTCTGACATTTTTCCTGGCCGACGTATCTTGATGAACGGCCGCCGTCGGGCTCGTGACCGGACTGACCTCGCGACTCGGAGCCATCGATTCTCCTCAGAACACCTGTGAGCGGTTGCCGCGCGTTGGTCAACAGTTGAATAACAGTCCGCGGAAAAACCAACGTCCCAAACCTGTCGATCACGCGCGTCTTGAACACGTAGAGATTACCCTCGGATATGGGATCCTGACCAACTCTCCGAGTCAGACTTGATGAACATGGGAGTAACCTCTTTCCGATGTTGATTTACGTTTATTACCGCCTCCTGATTCACCGACTTACCCACTTTTGGGAACCGAAATCGTCTTTCCCCGCCAGAACGTGCTGGTCATAGTCATGGTCTTGGTGAGGCGTTCTCTGACTTTCTTCTGAACTAACCGTTCCCTACTCCACTTCCATTGAAACCCACGCATTGGAATTTCGGCACTAGGAACCGGCGAAATTCACATTTCTTCATTCTTTGAAGGAAAAATCCTTTATATAAAACTAAAGTTTGTTTCTATGTACATATCTCCTAATGGACGGGTAAACAGCCGAACCGATTTTAACGGGAGCGGACTTGAAATGTTTAGCGAGTTCCGGCGCACAACATATGCTTTAACTTGTTATGGTGATGTATACATTAGGATAATTCTTCTACGCAAATCACTGATATATCTATGTGAACTCGGTACTTCAGTCCTCCATATCCTGTAATTGTACTCTGGATGCCATAAGAAAAGTATTTATATTTCATCACTGTAGATTGATTACAAACGAAGGTAATTAGCATCAAGGTTCTGTCAGCTGATCGCTGTGTTTCCATTCCTTGTAATTGACTTCTGGATGTCCAAAGACAACTTGGTGAACAACTAGTCCCTTTAGTTGAATCAAAAGCTGATACCAATACGTACCTCTCGATGGTGTGGACGCGAGACTAAGGATCATTCCATATTTCCAACGACGCGTCGCGACGGTTTACCTCAAATCATCTTGCTAAAATTCAAATTTCGGCTTTCAAATTGCTAGAGAACCACCAACCTTTACAAGTCTCTTGGTAGGAAACAAAATCTGATATCAAAATACCTACAATTGTGAAATATGCTTTATGCGGCTATTACGTTGAACTCCACAAATAGGACAACTGAAATTTAACGATAAAATATACAACAAAATACAATAGGATATTTCGGTCCTTTGACATCATCCTTTTAGGTTGACTGGTAGCCATGCCAATAAGTCAGTTTCAACTAGACCCCAGATCTGAACCTTGATCCACGTTTCATTAATTTTGGCACTTGAAATTTCCGGGAAAAGCTCCGGACGTCAAGGCGGACGGATGGATTTATTAAAATTCGATTTTCGGATCAACAAATTTTAAAAGGATATTTGAAGGGAAAAATCGAGATTTTAATAAATTGAATTATGAGTAGAAGTTAATGAATATTGATGTATGTTTAAATACGAAACCAAAATCTAAATTGGAGGAAAAATAGTGGCATGAATCGGTCGAGAGTTCTACCTTGAGCAACGATTGGAAGGCTGGAGTATTACGCCCTCCCTACCCGTCAGCAAAAATAAAATTTCGAGGGTTTGTTGTTCAACTGCAGTAAAATTGGGATCGAACGAATGAAGAATCACGAAGAACCGTGAAGAATTGCAGGATAGACGGACATTTACACACAGATATACATCTATCTTTTGTAAAATAGGGAGGTGAGGTGATGGAGTGGTATAGTTGCCCCTTCCATTCCGCTGAATGCGGTTTAATATTCCGCCACGCTCAGAGGATGACTCAGACGCTTGAAGGAGTCTGATTCATTTCCCAAGGCGACGGATTCAAGAATCGGGAAGGGCTAACTAACCATACCCATCACACTTTTTAAAAGGATTGGGTGTTGAAATGGTTCGAAATACATTTGAAATAATTTTTTCTTTTCTCATGGGTTGTCTACAGGCTCTTGGATCAATTCTGATAGGTGTCTCGCAAACCCCTGCTTCAGAAGGACGTTCTAAAAAATGCTGTAACAGCATTCACACCTCGATCAGATTACGAATTTCTGTAATGCAAATAGACCTCACATTAATAAGACAGAAAATGTAAACTTACAACTGATTATACTTACCACTAATTGTATTGTATTTAACATACTCCTCTATACATATAAAAGAAAGTCGTGTTAGTTCACTATTTATAACTCAGAATAGGGAGGTAGCTCAGAATCACGTTACCGTGGGACGTGACATAAAACAACAAAACGCGACTGACAAGGAATAACAAAACATAACTGAAAGCAAATTGGCATAGCAACTGGAAACATAATTGATAAATTATGTATCAGTATCGAAGTCATGTATTATCGCATGTGCGGTAATTTATTAGTCAGGTTAGAAATGAAATTGCCAAATCGTGAAACTAAAATGCATTTAATCGAGATCTTGCAAGGGAAAGTGAATATGATCACCATGAATTAGATTTAGTAGTTCAAACGAATTTACTCCTGTTGAATCACCAGTGAGAGGAAGTGTGTGATAGATTGATGACGGCAATTGATGATGGAAATGGTGGTTTATAATTTCCTGGATGCTCCTGGTGGAACTGTTAGGACATTTCTCACGTCAGTAGTTTCATCCATTGTTATTTCATGATCCAACGTCGTGGCTGCAGTTGCTTCTTCTGGGATAGCAGCCACTTTGTTAGAAGGGTGCTGTTCGGCTCATTCATCATTAAAGATTGCCAATTATTGAAGAAACAACATGTATTATTGCGAAACACTTAGAAATGGGCGAAGTTTTATCACCATCGAAAACCATAGTCTGGGACGAATGCTAAATGGTAAATAAACGTACATTCGAAGCATTAAACCGAACAATGATGGATCATCGTAATGACTCGAGATGTTTTGGAGGCGCGACGATTCGAAACAAGTACTAACCAAAACTGTGCAACAGGACGCGTTTGGTGATAAGGAAATTGATGAATAATGTGATTTACCGGACGATACTCAAAGGATAATTCGAAGGTGAGGAAGTTCTCTTTCCAAGGATACCGATGATCCCAACCGTTCATTTATAACCCCTAAAGTGGAACATAGTAGATGGAAGGGTCAGCTAATATTTATATAAAAATGATGATGAAAATGGATTCGACAGTTAAAACTCGGCCACACGAAAGTAACCAATTTTGGCACTTTGTACTTGTGATTTTCTTGAATGGAAACTTTCTTTTATCTTCTATTCTGTTGATGATCGCAGTCCTCACCGTTTTTATTGTTGTTGTTTTGACGTTAATGATTTTGTTTCTCCCGATTCGTCACCTTGAGCAACCTTGGCCTCCAACCACCTTCTCCCGCTTTTTTCCTGTGAAACCAAATACGGCTTATCTCGAACGCCCTTAAGGAAGACGACACCCGCGCGTTCCCAAGAGAAATTACCGGTCTTCCCTTCCGCCCGCGTAATTTCAGCGGAGACGATCTTTCGCACTTTATTACAGAGCTCTACAAACGGAATGAAAGAGGGAGAAACAACTGTTGCGGTAAATATAAAAGGTTTCGCCGGAAGGGGTTCTAAAAGAAAATTGACAGGGTGGAAATCGAGTCTCATCAAAGTTCGCTTTCCCTCTTGCGGCCCCCATGCATAAATAATGTCCTTTGGAACAACTATCCCACTAAACCGCCATGAATGAAGAGGCGTCTCGGAAGGGAAGTTGGTCCTCCGGAACAATGGCCCGGTTTTCGCGACGAGGGAGAGAACCTTGCGGGCGTTGAAATCACGGATAATCCCCGGCAGACTTTACGTTCCCTTAAGACAATAAGACATGGGGATTTATCTACCGAGATCGGATAAAACTTGGAGCCCTTTTATACCCCGGTGAAAAATCCTCACCCTTTGACGACAACCTTCGGGAAACGCGACGAGGCCTCCACAATCGGAAAAACTGATATCCAGTTGGATAGACCATCGTTTTCCTCCCCTCATAATATTTAATTAAATACACGCTCTTTTCAGGGATGAAGTTTTCACGATGGCTTGAAAGTGGGCGGTTGAGAAAGTTTTAGGCGGTTCTGCGGGCACAGTGAAGCAAACCCTCCTCCGCGAAACTTCTTAATCTCATTCGTTTTTGAAAACAATATGCTTTTCAGCTTCTACAATCCTGGGCAAACTTGGTGGATTCCTTCCAAACTTTCGGGAGTCTTTTTTGTTCTTCAACTTGTTGTTTGAAATATAAGCACTTGAAAACGGTGTTTTTTTCTCAAAACGTGGCGCGGTGATAGAGTTAAGTTTAATTTCGCCACCATTCATGATTCCGATTGATCAACTTTGAAAGGTAAAGCTATTCCTAAATGAGCAACTACGTCAAATGGTCATTTAAGCATTCTTTCCTCAGAGCAGCACCACAGTCACAATAATGAAATTTAGAATTCTCACAGTGAAAAATGCACAGTTTTATCTCATAATTTTGAATGAATAAAGTTTTCCGGTAGTGACAATTGACGGGAATTGTTAGTCTAAATCACATTGGGACCGTTTATCTGTCATACTGCTAATAAAGGTCTAATAGACTCGTAGATGGTATAGTGCCACCCGAATCGGATCGCAGAAAATGAAGCTAAGCTTAAGCTCAGTTAAGCTTTTTCTCGACATCAGCACATATGATTCGTTTTGCCTTACGATGCAATCTGTATTCGATTTAGGCTAGATGTCTCTAAGATTTCTCGTTATAGACTTCTCATAGAGCTCGTCTGACAAATAGGCAGGTGGAATGTGCGTGAAACGAAGGACCTTTTAAATTAATTCTGCGATTGTTTGACGTCTGATACGAATCCGTTTAACAAACCTAATGGTCAAAAATCCAGGGATCCGGTTTATTGGACGTTTTCCTACAAAAAATGCCTCAACTCTTAAACTAAGTAATGTTTAAAGTCAATTTTGAAGGCACCGCTGGAAAGGAGGGTTACTTCCTAACTCCTTAGGGCGAAATATTATAATTTCAAATTGACTTACGAGGTGAAAAAATTAGCCCGAAAATCCAATTCTGAGATTACACGAGAAAACCAATATTTTCCATGGTTTAAGAAACAAGCAAGAAGCTCATAATGAAAAGGTTTTATGGACTCCCACTCTCCAGACACTTGTCTCAAAATTTTCACTTTCAAACGGCTTAAGACAAAATATTTTTGATGAGGAAATCTCCTAAGAAAATCACGTTTCGGTGCTGGAAAACGTGGTTTTGTACACATACGATCTCCTGTGGGTTGAGTCCCAAGGGTTCTCACCCGTCTCGCTTCGAATGCTGGGTTCAAATCTGCACACTGTTACCTGTGTAGGCTTCAATCCTGTTCGGATGTTTCCCTCGAGAGCCCGTGACCAGTCACCATAACCACAAAGAGTCCCGTTTTCCTCCTAGAGAGATTAAGGACGGTAGTGCGTATGGGATGCCAAGGTGCATCCATTACCAGTTTTCCATGTTTCTGTTCGGGCGTGTTTTCCCTGTTTGTGTTGCTTCCTTATCCATCCAGTTTTCGATCAGTCGTTTCCTCCATCTTCTCACACCAATGGCTTAAGATCCTCCTCTACGTCATCGACCCAGCGTAGTGTTTAATCTTTTTCCCCCAGGCCGTTTAAGAGGGTTTGTGTTGGCATCCGCTCTACATGGCCAAGCCATCTAAGTCGACCGCGCTTGATGACTGCTCCTCTATTATCGGGATGAGGCTGGGGCAAAATACTTGCCTTGTTGGCTATCCATCCTTACGGTTTTGGTAAAGGTTGGGCTCTCAAGCTTTTTACCGAACAATGGAACGTGAAACAGCATTGTTACGAATTCTTATCCATCCTTACAAAGCAGTTTTTACCGAACGATGGAACGTGGTAGCAGGTCAGCTCGTTCGTCACCACCATTCCTGCATCAATACGTACCCACTCCAAGATGATCTTGTGGATTTTTCCCTGGGCTTTCAGTATATCCCAGCATTGAAACTCTTGACCTGGTTAGACCAGCAGCTGCAAGTGCTTTGAGGAGTGCCTGGGTGTCTGAGAAAATAAGTATGCCCTACCTCCTATTCCTTTTCTCAGATTCTCTGCCTTACCTAACGAATGTAATGGTCAAAAATTCAAGGATTGATTCCAGAAGTAATTTTCAACAAAAAATACCTCCTAGACTTCTTTTTAAATGCTTCGTTTCCGAGTTATTTCACTTTCAAGAATTTTTTCGTGTTTCCGACCTGACACCATAAAATGGCCATACACTTGTCAATAGACCCACAGAGATAGCCCCCTATTCCATCACCTGGACAGTTTGATTCCAAATCTGTCACAAGAACGACTTGGTGTCGTTGTTACTTCCACTTCAGATATCTGGTATGAAATGAAACAGTTGCACTCGTAATCAGTTAGTCAGGTTTATTGGTATTTAAATTACCTGTCTCTAAGCTTAGAAATTTCTATTGCTTTGATTTTGGTCTCAATGTTTAGCAAAAACAAAAAAAAACGTGAAAGTTGAATCATTAGGTATTAAATAATAAATAATGAACAAAATAACAAATTTTGTTGATGCTGATTACATAGAACTCTAACGGCCTTAGCTTGATGTATTCTGTGTTTATGTCTGTCATTCATCTATAGATGAAAATAGAAGGACAATATACCTACAGCTAATGGATCTGAAAACACGTCAAACAGACATCTGCAAAAATAGATGTCTATTAGACGAAGAAAAAGCCATCTCTTTCAAACGTCTAGCAAATTGGTCTACTAGCTGTCAATACGTATATGTCAATAGATAATACTTGCAATAATAATACTAGTAGTACAAATTTATGTGCTGTTTGGGGTGTACATTTTTATAATTCCTTTTAGCTTTATGATGTACTTCTCTCAATTATCGTATACGTCAACTGGGATGAGAATTACCTACGGATGCAGGGATTCCATTCCTACTATCCTATCCTTTAAAGTATCCTATTGATTCCATAGCTGAGTTAGCGCGTTCAAATAGTCGCCATTCGAAAGCGAACTGTCCCTACCTCAAAGCCACTACGATTTAAATTCGGGATTTTTCATCAACATTGATCAAAAATAAACTATCTTTAATCGCTTTCGAACCTACTGTCTAAGGGGTTTTTCGAGGTGCTGAAGACGAATCTGAAGTCCGTTTTTCTATAAAACGCTTCTTTCATTGTTGAATTGAAATTATTTCCTCCTTAAACTAGTTGTAATTATTTCCTCCTTAAACTAGTCATTTGTTGGCGAAACTCCGGCGCTACGGATATGGTCCACCGCCGTTGTAGCCCGGAAAGCAAAGTTTCACGTGTATTTAGTGATAATCGTAAAAGACTTGGAAGTACCCAGGTTGTGTTCTATTCAAAGGTTATGAGTTTGTTTACCAACAAAAAAAAAATGGAATTTGTTTTTTGTAGATTTTCATTGGTTTTTCCGAACCAACTCGACCTTGTTCCTGAGTAGTTTTTCAGCGTAAGTTCTCTTGTTCTAATACGTTTCAATCATGGTTGGAGGACACCCACACCGGAACCACACCGAGAGCTCTCATCAAATGGTGATAATTGGGGTAAGATCTTTCCTGGGGCTCCAATAATAGTTTAGACAGCTTATTGTTAACTGAGTGCTTAGATTATGACTGGGAAGAATACGAGAATGTGCCACTGCTTCTTTTTCCTTGAGTGCTGTCCTAAAAATTACTGGCAATTTCCTGGGCCCCCTCCTCTCCCGGTTGAGATAGATCACTAATTTTCTGGCAAGAAACGTATTCTAAATAATATTTACTTATTCAATCAACGATTTTATACATTTTTTAATTTTTTATCGATTATTTCAGCTCACTATAAAGACATTTTTAGCATAAATTTGAGAATAGTTTTCAATGTTCTAGCTCTTAGGTATACAATTTAAGTTGAGGCTTTGATATTTCAATGATATGATAATGTCGAAACACATATTAAATAATCAGCTCGATTACAACAATAGTGGCTTGGGAATCACAACAAAAACACTCAAAAAGAGGTAAATTGTCACTCCAGACCTTGTGCTGACAGTTTTGAAATTTGAACTTGTCTTGCAAACTTTCTGGCTAGAAACGTATACTAAATAATTATTAAGTATCTATTCAATCAAGAATTTCACATATTTTTCAATATTTGTCGATTTTTTAGCACGGTATAAAGAAATTTTAAGTATAAATTTGAGAATAAGGTTTACAATGTTCTTGTTTATAGATGAGCAATTTATGTTGACGCTTTGATATGTCAATCATATGATAATTTAGAACACTGGATTCGTTATTAACCGATGCTTTATTTTCCTTCGAGCCTCTTGTTCAAGTAAGGAAAGATACATCTTGAGGAGATAACAATTGTACCCTATGGCTACTCGAGGGTTTCATCCTTAGAAAATTGCTCCGCCTATTACAGGTTGGGAATTCTCCCAGAAGATGGCATTTCCGCTCGAGGGGAAGCTATGTTTCATCGCTGGAGAGCACTCGAAAACAAGGGGAGAGAGAAGAGGAGAAAAAAAAACTCCCTGCATAAGGACATAAATTTATGTATTTGCCCCGGCCATCGAGAGGATGCCTAATAAGGTCATATCGTGGCCGCAAAGAAACTCACGACGGGGTGGAGTTGGAGCGTTGGGCAAGAGGCGTGCGAGAAGAGGCGGCCGTGATAACAGATCCCCGAGGGCGTTCGTTAGCCCGTAATTGGGCGAGCATGTGCTAACAGATCTGAGATGGACTGCGCCGGGTGGGCATCTCGCGGTGCCCCATGCGCATGCCCATATACATATATGTGCCAGTACCAATCAAAGGCACCAAGTTCCACTGACATGTATTGAACGAAGGTGTTATGAGTGTTGCCTAAGTGTGTGGGAGAGGTGCTCTTACTATTGTTAAGTGAAAGTAGATTTCATTCCAAGACGATTGACACCAAACTTGATGCATTTCTTTGTAATCACAATCACATTTATAAAAAAAAAAAAAAAAAAAGTGTGTGTGATTTTATTCTTCCGGTAGCCAAATTGCTGCTCCGTCCTCCAGTCCTAGTCCTCGTACGTGTTTCCTCGGGCCCCTTAGCCTCATGGAAACTGCTCGATGAACCGAGAATTGAGTTTTCACTCGTGCCCACATCATCACCTGGGAGTAGGATTTCGACCGCTTGTTGGCGAGGCGTAAGGAAACGTTCTTGAGGAAGGCTTCGTATTCTTTATGTAATGCGCCATCGCATGAAACGACGAGTGGCGTGAAAGACCCTCTCAGGTCTTCAGCGACTCTATGTTATTTATTCTTGATTTTCAGTTCTCAGGAAATAAGGTCTAAGGTTTAAGATGGTCTACGGTCAGGTAGACGTTCGAGCAGGAGAACCGGGTTGCAATCGATTTTCATGGGTCGATTTTTGTCAACGATTAATCGATTTTTTGTGAGGTTAAATCGATTTTTATGAATGGTAAGTTGAGGAATGTTAGCAACTTGAATTCCATGTTCACTTTGGATATAGCACTAATAGCAGGCCTTTTTAATTATTAGGTTCTCAGCGTGTACGTCTTCTCAAGTAAAATACGTCATTTTTGATTTTTAAGTACTTAGGTACGTCCTTTTTGAGTTTCTGGTTCTCAAGTGTATGTCTATTCAAGTAAAGAACGCTGCGAAGTCCTTGCCTCATGGATTCATTATTGGTTTGGACATAATATGTGTCTGTATTGTAGACAGATATGAAAAGAGCGCCTTTTTCTCTCTCCCGAGGGGTATACTGCTAAATTAATAATAATACTTTATAATGCTAATTTTACGGTAGTTATGGGAAATTTGGAACGGTTTGCGCAGGAAGGATTGGACCTCTGATTTTTCTTGAAATTCATTTATATTTTTTACAATTTTCTTCTTTACAATATTCTTGTACACTCATACGAATTTCGAATCATCGGACAATTTTTAGAGAAGTTATCGGTGTTTCAAATATATCACATTAGCGCATGCGCTGGCGACAATTATAGCACTATTTTGATGATATTCGAACTGTACCTTACACAATTTCAGGTTTTTCACGGTACTTTTGAGAAATTTACTTGATTAACGATTTTGACGAAAAAAGTAAGGTAAAACAACCACAGCTTTTGTCCGATCGAGCTGAAAACCTTGCGGGCACCATGTTGGCTACTGAGCAGTATCAATAGTGCAAATGAATCGAAATTTTGGTCAAAAGTTCAAAATCATTTGCACCATTTTAAGGCAGTTTGAATAAGATTGAATTTTTTGAATTTAGATATATTGAAAGTTTCAAAGTGAACCATAGAACAAATCGATTAAAATTGAAAAATTATCAATTAAAACTTAATTGGTACAATCGATTTCAGGCCACCGATTGTGAAATCGATCCCAAAATCGATTTTGGTAGTACAATTTGACTACCCTACTGCAAAGCCCGTTCAATGGAAGGCCTGAGTTAGACAGCGTGGTTGCCGGCCGCTCAAGTATTTTCATCTTGATTGCAATTCCAAGGTATGGAGACGCGAATATACTACGTCTGCCGTACATTATATATTTTCCGTAGAACTGCTTTCTAATACTGAAATAATGAACCTATGTGTAACGATTTGGAGCGTTAATACCTAACCTTTTACGCTCTGTCCAGTTTAGTGGTCTGTATGTTTGCTATGCCCCCATCTCAAAAATGAAAAAATATCCTAAATCAATTCTTGTAGTAATGTATAGATTAGTTGGACAAACAGATTCGAGTCTGTAGTAAAACTACTGTCTCTGCGTTCTGGTGTAAAAACCTGCATTATGATGTCCAAATGTATGAATCAACAACAATAAAATTGTTGACATCGTACTGGATTCTATCTCACAACACAAAGGATGTTACTAAATACGATGTACGTTTCCACGAAATAAAAAGTTACAATGTAACATTACACACCGTAAAATGCAAAGTTACAATAGCGGACGGCCGCGAGAGAACAAACTACACCTCGGCAACTCCGGCTCTCCACACACGTCTCTGTCAAACTTTCGCCAACACCGCTAATACCCAACTTCTTTCTATCTTGAGCTGCTAAGATTCACGGTTCAAGGGTTGAGCTTTAAAATGCTATTTAACACCGTGTTTCACGTCCCGCCGCGATTAACCGGTGCGAGACCTGAGTTATAGAGCTTCCGCATGAAACAACTTTCACTACTTACTATTAAGTTCCTAGTTTGAGTACGCAACGTTATTGCTCGTCGTAAGAGCAAAGTTACGTACTATTTGCCTTTAGATGTGCATTCTTGGGGACGTTATGCGAGCGTATTCAGCGTTGAATGGTACAGGGGAAGAAGCCGCGATGTCCAGCTTTGAGCGGAAATGAGATGACAATGCCATCTTACGGAGTTACTGTTCTGTTACTGATGATGATCTAACCCTCGAAATCGATTTAACTGACTTGACTAAGTTTTCTTCTACAATTTCTGTATTTTTTCATTCCATCTAACAGAGTTTGATCAGATCTACAATTCTGTATAATCGTATCGGAAAGAGAGCTCTAGGTCCAGAAAAAAATGATGAGAGAATTATTGGCGCAATGGGCTATATCAGTCCACACAGCTGAAGAAGGTGCAATGTCGAGGTTCCAATTCCGCCTTTGCTACCTTTCCTTATCAACTTCTTCTTATTCTTGTAGCACTGCAGACTCAATCGGTCTTTGGCTTGAATAATTGCCCGTTTCCAAACTGTTGTGTCATCACGTCATCTCATATTTCCGTGCTTCATATCACTCTCTACCTCGTCCCTCCAGCTTGCCCTGGGGCGCCCTCTTGGTCGTGTACCCTCATTTCTGAGAGCTAACACTCTTTTTACGTGCCTGTCACTTTGCATCCTCCTTACATGACCGTACCAGTTCAGCCGCAGGGTTCGGATATGGATAGTGATGGACGGTTCATTGTACATTTCGGCAAGCTCGCTGTTTTTTCTCCTTCTCCATGCACCATTCTCGCAAAGTGGGCCGAATATCCTCCTCAAGATTTTCCTCTCAAAGCATTCCATCTTCTTGGAATTAGACTTAGTTAAAACCCAAGTCTCACACCCATAAGTTAGCACAGGTCTTATAAGAGTCTTGTCCATTCCACGTTTTGTCGCTCTTGACCAATTTCTGTCTCGTAGAAGCTTGGCGAGTGCGAAGTAGCTTCGGTTCGCAGCAGCGATTCTTCTTTTCACTTCGCCATCTTCTTCGCACGTATTTGTCACCAGTGATCCCAGATATACGAAATCATCTACTATCTGGAACTCGGGGCTATGAATATCGTAAACTTCAAGGTGGTTCCCTCATATAGACACCACCACCACCTTAGTTTTGTCACCATTAACTTGCAGACCATGCTGACCAGCCTGTCCTTCTAAAGCTTGGAAGGCTTAAGCTAGTAACCGTTTTGAACGGCACACTAAGTCAAAGTCATCAGCAAAGCCTAATAGGACCTTAGACTTGTTAAAAATGGTTCCCCTATTAGTGTCTAGAATGGCATTGGAAACAATCTTCTGGAGGAGGACATTGAAGAACACTGGGGAAATCGGGTCCCCCTGCCTAAGACCATTGTTAACTACAAACTCATTAGTCAGGGATCTACCCACTTTACCTTTCGGGGGTCTGGCTCTCATCGTCATTTCAGTCAGTCTTACGATCTTCGTAGGGATGTAGATGTCTTTCATTACTTCATAGACAGCTTTTCTGAACACCGTATCATTTGCTTTGCGGATCAACATTCTTGCAATTTCATGGTACATCCCTTATGAAATAAGTTTCACAATAGGCAATGATTAATCCCAAAAGTGTTACATCAGTGATTTTCGACAGGAATCGCATCGTACAGATTAGATTCAATTATTATTCCAACTCTCCTAAAAATGTCTCAAGTCCCCTCAATGTATTAACCGTTGGAACTTTTGCTCCTTTTGTCTTTGAGATCACTCGTTCGCCTATTTTAGGAAGTGCCTGACTTCCTCTCACCTTCAAACTGAAATTAATCCATAAAATCGATACAAAATTGCAAATTTGACTACACCACCAGCAAGCTGATTGAATTAGAAAATGTTCTAGAAGTTCGACCTCCTAGCACGCTTTTAATAAATGGTGTTCAAAATATTTTCAGAACCTAACTATTATTATTTTTGTTAATTTTGACGGTTTGAACTAAAATGCAATGTCCTACATTAATACACCATTTTCATTATCGAATTTTAAATTCTAAGTACCATAATTGCAGTAAAATAAAAAGGAAAACAAATTTGCGGGAAAATTGATAAAAGTAGTTTTCAAACGGAAAAATGTTGGTTTTTGTGCAAATGATGTTTTCTTAGTAAAACCTTAAAAAAAATCACATTGTTTAAACTTATTAATCTTCTTGGGACAGGAAAGTGCGGTTGGCGGCATTATGCTTCATTTTCGATCTATTTTTAACTTTTTGTTACAACGTGTGATAACAATTGTTATTTAGAGACTTGAAGCTGTTGTTTTAAAAAATGTAATCAATAATAACTCTCTTTCAACGTTGCAGTCCTAGGTAATAAACGATTTTCCACACTTTTTCTGATTGATTCGTCGTGTCCATAGTCAGCCAAAGTTAGCGAAATATGAAGGTTTGGGTTGACTTGACCTGCTGTTACTGCTATTCTTCTGACTTCAAAATGTGACACAGCTAGTGTTTCGGAAAGATGAAAACGTTATCGTGTCAGTGGTGTGGAACTCTTTACCAACTCAAAGATCAATTTTGTAAAACTGAAAATGATTTTTCCAATTTTTTTGCCTCATTTCAAAGCATATATCAGTATAACATCCAGTTAAAGAGCAAAGACCAAAAATCGCTGATATTTGAGAAAAAACAATTTTCTCCATTTTGCCGGGGCTTTTTCAGCAGGCAAGGCGGGTAAGTCTCTTCCCAGCGTTCTTTGATCACGTGGGCCGCGTAGGAGTAAGTTTAACTTTACAGTCGCTTTTCAAGTTCAACAAGATGATCGTGGGAGGAGAGACGTTAATCGATTATTAATCCAAGGTACTTGAATAAGTCAGGTATTGGGATTTAGACTCTAGCTTGTCTGTGGAATATCTGTTTAATAACTTCTTAAATGTGAACTTTACTAAGGTTCATGAGCCTTCTTCGATTGCACAGTTTGGTATTCCTTCGGAAAACTTCTAACCTTTTCCGTTACTATTTCGGTGTGAAATTATATCTCAAACTTGTGTCAGGTGAAAGGGGGGGGGGGGGGGGGGGGGCTTGTGTCGGCAGTTGACATCGCTACGGGTCAGAGGTCTGGATGGGAACTTGAGAGGTAGAAGTAACAAGTAGAAAGGCAGAAGTTGAAGCGAGTGGTTGAAGATTGTGAAGGGGAACCGATGAGAAGGGGGTTGGCGGAGCTGGGTGAGGGGGGAAAGGGAAGTGAAAGGAAGATTAATGTAACTGGCACGTACAGGAGAGCTGGGAGTCGGGACATGAGCGATGACATGTTGGCCGCGAGGTGCCCTACCGACTTACAACGCGAAGCCGACAGCTCGTGGATCTCCTCCGAGAGACGACAGGAGTCGGTAGTGACGAGATCAAGCGTTCCGCACCACTCGATACGGACAAGCAAATCCACACAACTGAAACTAAAACACACCGCTGTCTTCCATTCCTGAACGTATCACATGTCCAAGGAACACTTCCACCAAGAATTTTAACTCGATTATGTTTGAAAATTAACAGAAATCACCGCTAACTGTCATTAATTCCGACCTTCCTGTCACATTCCATTTTAACAGCAAACCTAACATCTCCCTGGGAATACGGAACTTTTGTTATTTTCAGTGCAGTTATAATTTCGGTTTATTACTTTCAAAATAATCCAGTGTAATCGTATAGCAACAAAACTTATATACCCCCCCCCCCCCCCATCAAACTTCCTCATTTTATGTTTCAAGGTGAGTAGATTCAAATTCTGCAATGTCCGTACTCAGTATGATCCACAAAACGCATTGGTATTGATGTGACATAAATCCGTTCTTTCGCACATGGACTTCATTTAGGGTCTAGCTGGTTCGAACTTCTAGCCAGCCCGGTTGCCTCATGTGCATTTGTTACGGGCCGAAAATGTGGTTTTTCGAGGTTTATCCTGACAGAACCAAGTGGGGTGTCACATTCAAGTACTTTTGGATACCGAATCGACTTAGTTGGGTCCCAAACCAGTCCAAGAACACCTGATTCAAAAAATCTCATCTCAATAGTGAAAATGTTGAAAACGGATGAAAATTTCAAATCCCAATTTCTTCCATTTTTTCGTTTTTCTTCCTTTCGCTAGACGTCAAGACCAACTAGGCGCCAAGTTGGGTCCACGTTGGATTTTTTACATCAATCATAATGGATTTTTTAGCCCGTAAGTGGATGGACATTGCAGATGTTTATCTTCCCAAATTAAAACGTCAAGGCTTGACGTTTGTCACTTAGTGACAAAGTTTGATAGGGGGGGGGGGGGGGGGGGGGGGGGGGGGTTATAACAAATTGTTGGTACAATATTACAAGTCAATTTGAGCGAACATTCGTCAGACTTATGTTTATACTACTAGGTACCCTTAATTCGGTAGGTTGGTACTTATTACGTGCTAACTCAATCATAAGAATACATGAATGACCTTGGTAAAGCGACTGTCAGAACACCGATAGTTAGAGTAGGTCACTTTTCCTGGGTGAACTCCGCTGTCTGACGCCCATCGTACCTATCATTGATTCGCTAGCACGGGAATGAATAATAACGTCGCCAACTCGATGTAATAGAAGACATTTGAACCCAATAGTTGAGTTGTTGGAGAACGTACTGTTTCTGCCTGTAACCCACTCTCCCACTAGTGATTCCGATCATCCTTATTCCATGTACACGATTACAAATTAATTTAAGCAAACACTTATCAGACTTTTGAATGAACCTGTTTGTACTATTACCTAAGATACCTAATGTTAGATGGGTTGGTACTTATTGGGTACTACCTAGCTAATTATATACATGAATACCGATTGATGATTAATGTAGGTAATGCGACTATCAGAACACCGATGGTTGGTAAAGTAGATCGTTTCTCCTACTTGCACCCCCCCATGTATGACGTCCATTATACCTGTCATTGATCCGCTAGCACGGGAATGTGTAAAGACGTCGCCAACTCGATGTACTAGAAGATATTTGAACCCAATAGTTAACTTGTTGGAGAATTGCTGATTCTGCCGGTAAACCACCTTCCCATCCTTACGTAAGACGCTCATCATACTTATTCCAGATCAGATATCTAGCACGTAAATAAGTAACGACAAAGACAACTCGCTCTAATACAGGAGATTGGATCCCGATAGTAAAGCTGATAGAGAAGATCACTGTTTCTGCCTGCATCCCGACCTCCCACCTAATATATGACGCTCATCATTTTTATCACTTATCAAATATTTAGCACGGGAATAAGTAATGAAGACGGCAACTCTTTCTAACATAAGACATAAGAACCCAATAGTTGAGTGGTTGGAGAAGATTACTGTGTCTGCCTGCAAACCACCGTTCCACCCTTATATGACGCTCATCATACTTATTCCAAACCGGATATCTGGCGCTGTAATAAGTAAGAAAGACGACAACTTCTCTAACGTAAGACATAAACCCAAATAGTGTGTCATTGTTTCTAATCACTCAATCCAAGTCGATTACTCACC
The DNA here is from genome assembly GCA_031894815.1 of Creontiades dilutus. Lineage (NCBI taxonomy): Eukaryota > Metazoa > Arthropoda > Insecta > Hemiptera > Miridae > Creontiades > Creontiades dilutus. The sequence continues at coordinate 3,245,417 of JAVIWC010004007.1, forward strand.
TTTTCATTCTTATGTCTTATAACTATAAAAGTAGAATGTACTCATAGTTCAATGTTAGTCAGAAAACGGTTTGGAAGGCTCTATCTTCCAAGTTCCACGTATTCCGTGAAACTTATTTCCTCTATTTATTTCGTCGAGGGTTGATATCCCCACGGTCGTTTAAGGACAGCTCCGGATGTTCCCCGATATCGCAATATTATCGGAAGAAACACATTTAGCCGTAGAAGCACGGAGGAACATCTTCGTAGTCGAAATTAACTGGTCGGAGGGAAAGCAGCGGAGTTCACCGAGCGCCGTAGTAGTTATAGAGGGGAGAGAGTTGAAAACACTTTGTGTGAACCCTTTGTGGGAGTTGGAGAGGAAAAAGAGGTCATTGGCAACTTCTATATCGTATTTTTCAAAAGAGAAAAAAAGAACATTTTCGGATATGTAGCCATCTCAATGGGGGGTCGCGGGCCTAAGGGCGATAAGGGCGGATATGGAAGATATAAATCTTGTTAGAGCGAGAGTCGATGCTCGGAAGCCACCGAGCGGGTTTTCATCTGTCGAAAATGGGGTTCGACCTAAAAAAAAAAACTAACCCGCGGAAAAAAGGGCAATAGCGGGATAAAGAGAGGCAAAGGCTTGATATAGGAACGTAGTGAGAAAATCTTACTGTTTATCAAGATTGGTGGGAAGTCGGGTTTCTCGACTTCTCGATCCTCGATTTACAATGAGCTTTTATTCTTTGTGTGTCTACTTCACCGACCTGCGAGAGATTCGGGTCGAATGATGTCGAACTCCATGAATTTGCATTGAACGGATCACGAATTACGGGAGACGTTTGACAGTTCCACCTGCAGATTTGTTGAAACTGCTTTGAACATGATCCTACAACTATAAAGGGTCCACAAGGGTGTTGCAGGCTAATCGCATCACCGTTGAAAGGGGTAACTTTCATTTAAATCACAACATAAAATTCTATTTGTAACACTATACTTCCCAACACATTCAGATCTTAATTAGGTAATAAAAATCGTTCTCATTTGCCCACATGTTAATTATCTTGCCATTTGACTAATTATCACTAAGGCGTTTTATAAAGTGCGAAAGCTGATTCCTTATACATAAAATTCAAAGTTTGTTCCTATATACTCGTATCTATGTACCTATGTAAGTATGCATGACATACTATGTTCTGTATAGAAGTTCCAGCTCACAACATGGGTTATACAGGTAAGAACCACCAAAACTTCCCAACTGGTATGTTTGGTTCCCAAACTTGAGTTATTATGGTTAATAACTTGCTGTTTGTTTGCGGCGAAAAACTGCGACAACTCTAGAAGCAGTGAAGGGTTGCTACGAGTGTTACGAGCGATACGTGGATTGCATTACTGATAGATGACGGACGGGAGTTAGATATTTTGTGCGAAGCGTAGGTTTCCTGCTAGTCCACGATAGATATCATCAGAATGTGAACTACGGAGCTGTGGTTGAAATGAGAGTTCAGGGTCATGTACCTATAAAACGTGTGTTTTGTGCTTAGAATCATAGCTCATGAGCAACTGCTTTCATTGATGGGATTAAATAATACTCATACGGTAAATTATAGCAAAGAAATTTTCGGGTAATCAGCAGATGGACGATTCCTTACTAAGTGATTCCATCTGCTTCTACTTTATATAGTAGGCATGTGGAGTGTTTTTGTATTTTTACAAGTATATAAGTGTGTGTAGTATGGAGCAGACCTGGATGACTTAAATAAGTAAATGTGATAGGAATGACCTAGCAAGCAATATCTGAGCTAAATGGAGTGGCTTCTAATAACGTTAAGGCGGCTCCACACATGCGGTATTCGCCGAGCACCTAGCCGAAGCTCGAATATTTCCTAGTGGTGTGGAGGGTAGCTCGGTGCGGAATATTCGTGCTCGGGGATGCTCGGGTCAGTGACGGTTTTTTTCCCACTTCAAAGGAGACGAATATTCGCCAAGTAGAGAGCATCTGTCCCGCTCCACACATGCGGGTTACCCGGGGCTGATCATGGGGGTTCCTTTCTGTGGATCACAGCGTTCTCCCTCCACTGTTTAGTGTGGTTCAAATCATTAGTTAGTTTGTTTTGTGAGCTCTCCGGTCAGTTTTCCCCTGAGTTTTTTCGCTGCACTCTGTTTTTTTTTTTTTACTAACTTGATAGTGAAATGGCTTGGCCAAACGAAGTTGTTTTAAAGTTTTTGGACCTATACGAGTCTCGGCTTCCTCTTCATCTGCAGGTAGCCAGCACTCATCACAACAAAAGCAGCTGCAGCAATTAACACTTGGTCGTCCATCGTGAGCAACTGCGAGCAGCTCATCTCTCTCGAGGCGAGCACCGCGTGGGACGAAACGTGAATGTGTGGAGCAATGAGATCGCCACTCGCCGAGCACCTAAGCGCACCTGGGCCAGTCGCCGAGTTGCTCAGAGCTTGGCGAATGCCGCAAGTGTGGAGCCGTCTTTTTGAGTTCATAGCCGGAGCTGTGTCAGGACACCGGGCGAGGAGCGGGGAAAGTGCCACGCAACTTCTCGTGATTGGCATATCAGCAGGAGTACTTCGTGGTATCACCACCCATGTTCTTGGAGGCTCGGACCTCAACTGCTGGTCATTTTTTAGGTGGACTTCCTCCCACCCCTCTTTCACCTTCCAAGGCCCAGCCACATTGTTTCATTTTTCCTTTCTATTTATTGGTGTGCTCCCCCCACCTTTGATGGTTTGCATTATGTCTGTGCGGGTGTATTTAGATTAAAATTCTACTGATTGACGATATTTGACGACTTCGCATAACCAGCCAAATCACAGGGAAATAATACGTGCTACATAAGCGAACGTGTACATCCATTAAAGTACACGTTTGAATCTTATTGTTCCATCAGCGATCAACCATCGAAAATTCAAACAACACCACTCTTTTATATGTATAGCCTAGATAGTAACGTAAATTAGCACCCATAAAGACAAACAAAGAACCTTGAATTTAATATATTTGAAAGTATTGACGAGATTTTGCGAAAAATAAGTGGTTTTATTGTTACACATGGACCGGTTTTATATCGCGAAATCCAATCCAATCCTAATAATAAGGAATAAATTCCTGAAGAACGTCCCGAAAATCCGTAGAAACTAAATTTGGTCAACCGGTTCGCTGATCACCTTTATTGATTTTATTTCTTATTCTTCTTTTGGTTTTTATTTCCAAGTATGAACTCCCGTGTTTGTCTAAGTGAAATAAACCATTTTGAGGGAGGTTTAAATTTTTTCCTTGGTTCATTAGGTAATGACATTAATGAACCTAAAAAGGTGACGTCATGAATTAGGAAAAATATGGGCCTCCATTCTCTCGTACTTTCCAGTTGAACGAGGACAACTTTTATGTTAGCTGTTCCGGGAGCTTTATTAATTGGGATACTTGCCAAACCTTAATTAGCTTCGAAACTCCCGCACTCAATCCTACGCCCTTTTTCTCCCTGTGTTGACTTGAACGTTTATAATTCATTTTTTGGGCCGACGCAAATATTGCGGTCGAGATAAAAAACAAACGTAATTCTTTACCGAAAAATTATTTATTCTGAACTTTCGAGCCATATCGTGAATCGACATTTTAATGAAGTGTGCTCGTACACATAACGCTCAAGCTTTTAAAATGTAAATAAAACTGCTTTTGATTCCCAAAGAAATTATCATTCAATAGCCAAGGGTGGTGTTAATTTTTCATCGAAACAAGAGGGAATTGCATCAATTAAAAGTTGATAATAGATTAAAAATTTAAAGTCCGATTAACTCTATCCACAGACCTGTAAAACGTTCTTGAGAAATTGTTGTCGCTCTGACGCGCCTTGCGAACCAATGTTTTCACGGGTCAATCAAAAACACCAGTTATCAAATCTTTCTGAAAATTAGGAATAGATACTGGCTTTGTTTTTCCATTTCCTTACTTAGTGGATATCGTAGTAGATCAATTCGTTGATCTTAGTGTAGATCAATGAGCTCGAATTATGGACTTCCATAGGTTATGGCATTAGTAAACTGAATTAAACTTTTTGCAAACTGAATTAAACTTTTCGCTATTGGAATTGAATCCTTCGCAGTTAGAATTAAACCTTTCGCAAACTAAATTACACTTTTTGCTATTAGAATTAAACCTTTGACAATTACAATTAAACCTTCCGCACCTTCTTCGAGTTGTGTTCCTAATAACAGGAAGTGAGTCACTATCACTATTAATTCGACCATCCTTCCTTCGTGAAAACGTGTCTTTCACGAAGAAAAAGGGAGATATTACAGAGGAAAGCCGAAAAAACTGTTTAAAAGGGTGGTTTTGTGTCCCATTAAATCGTTTTAAAGCTTCTCTGGCCCCAATTCTCACCCAATTAGCATGATTCTCATCTCGTTCAATCACATTTGACGTGTAGTGCATTAACAAACCTTGAAAACGTTGACTTTCACGAAGAAAAAGGGAGATATTGCGAAGGAAACCCGAAAAAACTGTTTAAAAGGGTGGTTTTGTGTCCCATTAAATCGTTTTAAAGCTTCTCTGACCGAACGCTGTCGCTCATCACCACAACAATGTTCCTCACAAAACCAAAAAAAAATACCTACAAACCCTGGTATGACTATAATTGACGGGCAGAGAAGGGGGTGACACTACGCGGAGAAGGCGTCAAAGGATGTTCAAAGAATGTTTGGCAGCCCATGGGGAGGTATTGTTTTGGGGACTCGACTCTACGTCCTCTGATCATGTTTAGTGCTGAGAATTAATTTAATGAAAGGTTCAGTTCTATTTGCAAAAGGTTCAACTCAGTTTGCGAAAAAATTTAATTCTAAATGCGAAAGGGCTAATTCTGATTGCAAAAGGTTTAATTCTAATTGAGAACGAGGTTAATTCATTCTAATTGCGAAAATGTTAATTCAGTTCGCCAAAAGTTTAATTCAGTTTGCTAGAGGTTTAATTCAGTTTTCCTAGTGCTATATATGGTCGCAGACAACCTTCAAAGCCTATATTCATTCCAATTTCAAAGATAACAAGTTTCGTGAGTATTGAAATCAGTCAGATTTTTTCAAATTAGTTGTACCTAACATGGCCGCCATTTTGCATTTCATTGGATTTGACATGGCAGACAAAAATATAGCGGATGGGATACTTTGGTTTCATATATGCGACACAAATAATGAAATCGGTCATGTTTTTGACCCTGGGCTCTTGGACTATTAGACGTTATAGCGACGCGATTCAACGGACCAATAGTAATAGGGAATTTGGTGAGCCAAAGAAGTTCACAGAGATTGTAGTATAAATGGTAAGTTGTGGTGGAGATGACGAGAAGTAGATATCAGTCGGGTCAGAGGAATAGACAAGACCAGCCTGGTCGTCGGTTTCAAGATGCGGTCGTTTGTATTTAATTCACATGGACTAACTGCCAAAGTATAAAGCTGTTTTATTGTGAGAGAATGGGTGGAATCTTTATTTATCTCTCTTGTTTGAATTCTACGGCAGTACGACGTGGACATATTGTAGGCCAGTTAGATAACTAAAAAGGGGCATCCTCGAGGTGCGTACACTCTTCAGGAGAGAAACATTCAGTAGACAGACTACGAAGTACCAATCTTTAGAGACTCATCATCAATATAAAAAAAAGAAGAAAGTCCGCGCCGCGAATCGGGAACGAGCGCAGAAAAAAAATGCTCAACTTCGCGAAAAGGGATTTATCACGCATCGGAAAGATTGAGCGGGGGTTCGCGGAGGCGGACAAAAAATCGTGCTTTGAGAACAGAGAGGGCAAAAAAGAGGAAAAAAAAGAAAGAAAAAAGAGAAATGGATTGTAATAGCTCTAATACGGAATTTATAAAGTGATCGAGGGAGGCTCATCCATTACAATACCTGCTACGGAGATCTTATACCCTAAAAGCCGCCACCTGAGGCCCCTACCCTCGCTTTTCCGAGTTCTCCCAGATGTACGAACGCGTCAGAAAAGTATTTTGTTCCCATCCGACTCATCTTCTCCCTTTAACTGGGGCGATAGCTCATCCGCGTATTGGGCGGACGGTTTATTGCTCCTTCTTTTTATATTCCCTCGATTTTCCTCCGTGTTTCGATATTGTCTCCTTTTTTTGTTGAGGTTCGCTCGCTTAAACCGCTGGGTTTACCTAATGTTGCGAGTGATTTATTTATCGGTCTCGATACAATAGTGATGACGCTGTTTACGTACGGTACTATAGAGTGTTCTGGAAGTAAGTAGGTTCGAAGTTAAAATGGTTGTAAAATCTTCATTTGACGTCCAAAAAAAAAAAAAAAAAAATGTTTTTTTCATCAATATATACAAGAGAGTTTACCATTTCTGTATGAAAGATCACATCCGTCATCCCCGGATCACCTTTTCCGCGCGGCACGCGTATTCCGTTCCGCGCGGATCACGTATTCCATTCCGCGCGGATCACGTATTCCGATCATAGAAATTCTCTATGACGCGAGCGCTCACCTCCGGATCGATACCATTGAACACTCGTTGGATTTCGGCCTTCAACATCGGGATTGTTGTTGGTTTGTTCTCGTAAACCATTAACTTGACATGCCCCCATAAAAAAAAGTAGCAAGACGTCAAATCACATGATCTGGCTTGCCATTCTTGGGTCCCACGCATTGAGATGATGCGTTGTGGGACTTCTATTCCAATAAAGCCACAGATTCACGTGAGATGTGACAAGTTGCCACGTCCTGCTGAAACCAACAGTTTTTAATTTCCATACCTCCCAATAAAGGCCATAAGGGTGATTCTCATTCTACGGGACAATCGAGGTTTTGATTCTGACTAAAAAATTTTGTCCTCCTAAATTGATGATTTTTTTATTATACAATCTAGATTTACTCTAATGGTATAGTGAAGTACAAGCTCACATGATTTTCGATTGATTTTGTTCCCTAAAAATTCAGGTTTTAAAATTTTATAGGACACGACAACGATATGTATCCATGACATCGAGCTTTGTCAACCAAATAACGACAGAATTATGTAAACGATGTGTAGGTAAGGTTGAATGAGACAGATATTTAAACCAAAAAAATTTTAATTCCTAGTTGAAGCAAGATGATTTATTCAGTTAGTTACTACCACCCAATATTAAAAGTATCAAAATAATCACGGTTCACAAAAGTGTAGGTGGGCGGGCATCTGATTTCTTCTTAGTTTTTCTTGACTTTCTTCTAGAACAAGCATCACATTTTATTATTGGTATTTATTTAGTTTCAAATACCATACTTGAAAGAAAAAAACGCTGCAAATTCTTTCACTGGGGTTTATTATTCAATTGGCTTGCGTTGATGATTTGAATTTCTACTAAGCTTTGGAGTGTGCGTGTTTTAGAGCGATTATTGAATTTCAGGAGGCACACAATATGATCAACTGATCAATCCAAATAGGTATTTTTGTTGAGAACAGATTTACGTGTTCCATGCATACCTCCTGAAATGCGATAATCGCTCTTCCCTGTGAAACACGCACACTCCAAAGCTTAGTAGAAATTCAAATCATGAACGCAAGCCAATTGAATAATAAACCCCAGTGAAAGAATTTGCAGCGTTTTTGAACTCTACTCAAAAAATTATGAAAAATAGCGTTGGATTTTGTTTCGTTCACAATTAGAGAAAATAAGGGGGGGGGGGGCGTAGTTACTGTAGTATAATGGGAATATGTATATACATATATATACAATAGTTTTCCAACTTTCATGCTGATATGTGGAGGAGAACTCACCACTGTGGAATAGTTAAATTTTCGAATTAAGCAAATATTCAAGATCTTTCTCAAACAATTGCTTTCATTAATCTGTCCCATGAGAATTTTCGAGAGCCTTCGATAATGTACAGCCCTTATCATATATGATGTCAGAAAAGATCCGAAGAGCTTGATATCATACTTGACCGTCATTATAATCTTCACCACACTTTTTACAAATAGAAGATGTCTAAAAGTATTATGGTGCCATTTTATTTGAACAGTACGATTTCAACTTGGAGTTAGAAAGAGGAAAGCTGCTTAATTGGCATTTTTTAAGATGGAATTATACAACTTAATTTTGAGGGTTTTTATAAAGTTTCACCATCGATATTGAACAGCGTTAGTGATAAATGTGAACTGAAATTAACAGAGCAATGATGAAAAACAATAACTGGTTCGGTTTCATCCCAAAGTGGAAATTATTAGTAAGTTTCATAGAAAAGTACTTCAAAACTTTTGGGGATCACCACTAATTGTGGAAAACCAAAACAAAAAACGACCCTGACATTATTCTCATTATAATGGAACAACAGGAAAGTTTGGGAACTGGCATTGAATAGAAAGTTTCCAGTTGATGAAGTATATGAGATTAGAAAATCCCATCGTTTCCAATCGCTCAATTCATTTCGTCACGTCAGATTTGCTTTCCAACGTTCAACATTTGTCTATTCAACTTTGATTTGATCAAGGACTTGACGAAAAAACGGAGGTTCTCTTTTCGCTTCATCGATGATTCATTTAGCGTCCTCGTTTGCATCTTATTTTCGGATGACTTAAAAGTCTGATTTGTTTCCGAGGATGGTTTATCAAAAAGTCGAATTCACTTTTAGTGTTTAGGTAAAGTGAAGCAAGTAATAGTTACTTGCTTCAACATACAATTGTTGTATGTTCTGCAAAGCAGTGCAATATATATATGAAGTGTTTGTGCTCGATTAGTGTTTATTTTTGTTTTAGTTAAAACTGAATCTTATGTTTTTTCTCCCTAAGGGGAAAGCACCAGTAGTGGACATGTTAAGAAAATCTCATAAATTTTTACCTCATAAATTTTTAGCTCTCAATTTTTTTTTTTTTTTTTTTTTTTTTTTTTTTTTTTTTTGGTGTCTACACGTTCTTCAGACATTTTTAGTTGAGTTTAATCAAAGGAAACACCAATTTTTATAAATGTTTGAAGAAATAGAGTCAAATTTTGTGGAATAACAGAAAACACCAGTAGTGGACAGCTAAAATTTTCTAGTGTTGATGTAGTGGACACTTCATGACCCAGTAGTGGACACGTCGTAGATATCAACAAGACGACGTAAAATCTCGTTTAAAATCATGTATATATCTAATCGGTAGTAAAACAAAAAGAATTCCATTCAACTGGAAGAATGAAGTGAGCACCAGTAGAGAACAACTCATGTATAAGTAGAAGATAGCTCATGGACTAGTAGTGGACATCTCTTGCACTAGTAGAGGACACCCCCTGTCCGCCTCTGGTCCGCAACTCTATATTCATTTGAAAATCGTACCGAGAGCTTGTTCCAATACAAATGAACAAGTAGAAAATTAAGAAAATATCCTTTCGTGAAAAGGGTAGGTGCACCAGTAGTGAACAGGGATGTCCACTACCGGAGCATCCGTCATTTTTGTTGTACTAGAAGTGGACATGCTTTAAAAGCCCACTTTATCAATATCAACGGAGTTAGGCGACTGGAAAATCGTCAATTTAGTTACTGAAGTATATATTCAAACCAATGGGCACAAATATTTGAATATTATATGTGAACACTGCTTAAAACATACTTACTATTCCTTAGCATTTTGCACAGCGTCCTGCTCAAAATCACTCCACCCGCAGACTGGTTGTTTTTAATGTCAAGTTATTATTTTTCATTTTGGCCCTAACATTTGGCCTTTTGGTTCATCACGTTTGTTAGGCTATTACTTTAGTTAATCCGAAAAGATTCAAGTGCCCTGCTCAACCGGAATCCTTATTCTACAACTTTTTTTCCGAAGTGTCCACTATTGGTGCAGTGTTCACTATTGGTGCTTTTCCCTTAATCGTTTTTTCATAATCATGAAAGTTACAAGTTTCATGAACGGAAGAGTTTTCCAAACCTCACTGTCGCATTAGGCTTGTCAAAATAGGTGAACGTCCTATAAAAGGCAAGGAGCTTTTTGCTCGCGATGGGTCCCGTACCGGTATAACCAACTTACGACAATTATTTTGAGATCTGAAACTCCAAAATCGGACAAAAAATCACAGAGTAGTTAACTTTCACAACTCATCGACCCACCTAGGCAAGAAGGATAAACAACGAAAATGTCAACGATCATCTATAAATGTTATTATAAGTCCAAAAAAACTCCAACGCACAACTTCAATCCATCAGAATGTTTGTAGGTAAAAAGTATACTCGCAAGGAATGCAAAAATGGCATGTTTTACTTATAGGGGAATTATGGGAATGCAGTATAACATGTTTTGCAAGCATACGAAGCACCTTCTTCACTGTTTTGGAAAACCATAATAGCTATTGTTCAATGTTCCTGGAAAAGATGACTGCCGATGAATTGCAGTTCTGTTATTTGATGCTTCTGAGTTGGGTGAAAAATGACCAATCCAACAATAAATTCCATGTAATGGGGAAGTATATCACCCACTTTCCTTGGTTTCCTGGTGGATGGAGATGGACGAATGTTGTACCACCAACTTTGCAGCAAAGTGTTAAGGTATAATGGAAAAAAAAAAAAAAAATGTGAGCACACAAATCTTAATTTGTAGAAATTTTGATGAATAAGGTTTACAATCAGCCAACATTCTCCGTTATAGGCCATTTTGTTCGTCTTGTGCTCCTCGAACATCTCCTTGTGAGTAATAACAATACCCAACCTGCCGTAGGTATTGAGTTAGCTGAGAGAGGCCAACTGCTATTTTCTATCCTGATCAACTTACAAACCTAAAATTGTCATGGTATCCAATTGAATGTTATGGATAGTCATCCAACCGTCCTCGAAACAACTAGAAGGCAGTTCTAAGATTAGGAGATCACTGATCAGCTGAACGTCCTTTTGGCTGATTCCGTTCCTAATTGATCTGACTTGCTGAAATTTGTATATGGGGCTCGTTTTATGACTTATAGTGTAGAAAAGTCAAAATATGGAGCTTTGAATTGCCGAGTTCAGATAATGTATCATTGACTACGTTCGTAATCAATTTTGGGCACATTTGCACATGTTCCCTGTTACGCTATTTTTAGGTTATGATCGTGCACTCTGTTTAGTAACTAGTGTATGTAGCTAGTGTCCAGTGATCCAAGTAAAAGGGCTATCTGAAATAGGTTTATACCCATGTTTTAGAAAAAGAACCGTTTTTACATTTCTGTCAGATAGGTTTTCGATCTGGACCATTATTTGGAGGTAGGGAGCACCACCGCCTGATTCCATATTTAAGAGCTAACTCAATAAACCAACTCCAATTTCTTACGACTTTGGCACTAGTGTGTTAATGATCAGCATCTCACTCTCTTATCACCATTATTGTTAATCGGCGATACAACTGTTTAACAAATGCAAATAGTAAACTGGCCTTAACTCTTCAATGGACTAAGCCCTTAAGATGCCCAACAAAGGCCGAACTGGATCTCAACATCTGTATTACCACAAGTTCTCCACAATGCGGCCTACCAAGAGCACGTCAAATGTTATTCTAGGAATTGATAGCTTTCGAGATCAACAAGGCGAACGTTGCGTGCACATGACGCCTGTGATTAACGCCTGTTCTATTGAGAATCGAACCTCCATTTGACTACCGTATCCCCATATCCGGCGATTCACCTCTTTGAAAGACCACGCTCAGTATGATGCCACGAGTTTTTAACTCCATTCGGCCCGATTCTCGCAGGTACAAAAACGAGCAAACTTTTCACGACTTAACACCGCCAGGGGTCTCGTCCCGTCGCATAAATAAACGGATTATTTCCAGCTGCACTGTACGTTGTCGCAGGCGACTCTTTACCCGAAGAATAAAGAAAACTGCATAAATAGTCCGATTAGAACGAAGATTACGCTGGCTATAGCTTCGGGCTCTACAGATGCTGCGTTGAACAAAAACTGCCTCCTTCCCAAGATGAAAGAAAGACTTTCGCGAAATATGAGCATTAACGAGTCGATCTTTTCTTTTTTCCCAAGCTCGGCTGGTCTGATCGTGCTCTCATGTAAGCGCAACGATCTCAATAACGACTCGTTGTCAACATTTTATACGCGAATCTCCCTTTTTTTCATTCGACATTTCCTAGTCGAAACGACATCATAATAAAATCCATAAAATGTCACCAAATGGTCTTTGTCAATAGTAAAAGGTCAGTGTTATTGACGTGAATGCCTCTTCTTGGACGAAGTTTCTTTTTTCTTTCCGAATCAGTCACAACTGTCTACCACGAGAACTCGCTTTCTAAATTTTCGCATCTTGAATAATTAAATGACCATCACTGCGTCCATCTCATCATCCCTTTCATGAGTACCTATCAATTAAATTATTGATTATTACTATATTATTGGTAATTGCTTCACCGCCCAAACAAAAGAAAACAGATTATATTTACCAATAACAAAATAATTACATTTTACAAATTGTAATAAAATTCCAGGCATTTTTGGTTTATCACATCATCATATCAGAATATTGAAACAATTACAAGTAATATTATGCTGTTGATTGTTTTGTCCGTAAACTCAATGGTGAAAAATGTCTTTGCACACAAAATGCTCAAATCTGAAAACCCAGACTGTATGGTGATTGAAGAAAATTCGCTCCAACGGTTTTGTTGGATGAAACAGAGACCTCGTAAATATTGATTGAAATTTAATAGAGATCAAATTTGGATTTTTACGTTATTTTTGGTTTTTATTATTTAACAATTTTTAATCGCGTAGCAAAAACTGTGTTCAACCCTCCTTTACATTTTGTCATTTTGCTTTTCAAGGTGAGTAGATTCAGAGACTGCCAGAGGATCAACATGACCCATAAATGAGGAAAACGTATTTTTACCCTGTACTTAGAAATCGCTAATATTGAAAATTTCTGTTATCAACGTCGTACCTTCTCACTCAACCCTAGCTCCTCTTTGAACACGAGCAGTGAATGCTGCGTAGGACTGAACGAGAATTTGGAAGAAAGCTAATACAATGGTCAACAAGGGAGAGCCAAACTTCAAAGGCCACTACAACAACAAACGAAGTCGGAAGTAAATCTACCTATTGACAGTCTGGAGATATAATAATTTTTTTGCATGAACGAGTATTAAAATATCGTAATTGCAGACCCAGTTGTCCAGTAGATAATTTTTAAAAGAAGCCGGTGTGCGATTCTTTTATCCATGCCTCAAAATCTTGTATTTCCTTCGACAGTTGGCCCACAATGAGCACCATAATCGTGTTTATCAGCTATAAAAACCAATAGAAGGGGTACTCGACGACGTTTTCATTGGATTTTCATCAGGATTTTGCCAAAATCTCGTTTAATCTTAAAGTGCTAGTTACCAAGCTGGCACGGGACGGAGCTCAGGTTACGTTTGGCGGCCAAATAAAACCTGATAAAAAGGTCTTTCTAATCCGACAATTCCTTGGGGTTCCATGTGTTTTTGAGGTGTCTTTCTTCCCGTGACTTTAGGGTGATATTCTTGTAGAATTTTCCGCGCTGAATCGAATCCGATCAACCGCAGCTCGATGGGGGTACCGGTTGCTGAGATAGATTGTTTTGAGCGATGTTCCAGAGAGAGAAAAACCCCAAGTTGTGTGTGACACAAAGCTCCTTTGTCAAGGTAACATGAGCGTGTATATCTTTTGAAATGTTTTAGATAATCTTTAAAAAAGGGGAGTCGACTTGTATTGATGATCTACCGCGCTTATTGTGTTACGCGATCGGACCACTTAACCTGAGAAATTGGTGCTTGGTGGATTTTGCGTTCGCACATGCGCATACTGATAAATTAATTTCTGCACAATTTAACTCACCTAAAGCGTAATCCACACATTTCCTGAGAAAAAACTACATGATCGGATGATAACTGCTTGGATTAGGCTTTACGGGGGTCGCAATTGCATATAGTCAAGTTCGAATTATTATGAAATCATCAGACCCGACTATCCTGAAAATTTGAGCGCGATCAAAGATGACCTTAGGAAATAGTACGTTGTGGATGTTACATTCGCGCACGCACAGAATGAAGTGTTGTTTTGTAATCGATGAAATTTATAGGGAACCACCCACAGCCTAACGCGCCCATCTGCTGCACATTTAATCAAGATCGGATGAAAACTGTAATAGTTAAGCTTGTTAATCTGTTGATCTTCGTTCAGACAAACAAACACACAGACAGAGAGACACAAAACGAAAACTGTTCAGAGTGGGGATTTTGATTTACAACCATGGTTAAACATGGTTTGTCAAAGTTAGTGCTGTCATAGGCAAGAGTCATAGAAGCGGCTGGCTCTCAGACATATCCTGCACCTAAAAGTGACCTCCAAAACCAAAAATAAAAAAGCTGACGAGATATCTACCTCTGTTTTCCCTTTCCGTCGGCGACTTCCCACAGGAAACAATAAACCTTTGTGTGATAATTTACAACGGTTTATAAAAATAAACAGTGCCTTAGCAAAGATTTTCAAGAAGAGAAACGTTATCTTTTGAAGAGCTGCCAGACATTGCATACCCTAACTGTACGGTTCGATCAGAACCCCTCCGCCACGTCCTCTCAACAACCCCTTCCCAAACTGCCAAAGATTCTTTTGATATGCGATGAGACCCTGGGAAGCCAGCAGTTACCTTTTACCGCATTCTGAAAGGCGGAGGGAACAGGGGGTTGCCTTTATCCGCTACGGCCCATCCTGCCGGAGAAAATGCTTTTCCTATCTCAGAAGAGTGAAGTCCCGGCCGTTGGATGTAAGCCTAATAATACGGGTTGTGTAGTAGGAAAGGTGTTTTCCCGCGCTCCGCACAATCCAACACGTCATTGCGTTATCTTTTTGAACAAAAACTGAAACTTCAAGCGAAAAACGGCGGAAAGGAGGATGGGATAACAGGGAGGTTTGTTCGAAAAGGTCCGTCCTTTTCTTACCCTCCCGAGAACTTTCTTCTTCGATCCCTTTCTTCCCGAGTACAACGCACCTTGGTGCGGTTATTCGACCAACGTTTCCCAACACATAACAGACGTTTCGTGATAAGGTAACCCAATTCCTTTCTTGAAAAGGCCCCGACAGATAGTGGGAGGGTTAAGATGCTACGGAGAGACTCCACGATCCCGCCGTTCCGAAGGTAATGAAATCCACCTAATTTCGTTTCCGTGCCTGTCACACCGCATCACGCGAGACGCATCAAGTTACTTGAATAGAAATAAAAACGAAGGGGGACTCATTTGGGGCGGGTTTTCACAACAATTGAAACGGAATGCAGCTATGGAATCAAATAAAACCAGACATTAAAAAGTTAGCGAAAAGAAAAAAACCGTCTGCCAAGTTCGGTGTGGTGCATAGCTTGCCTAGTTGTGTGGTGCATTGCTTCCTCATCTACGTAACATAAATCTACGTCGAACTATTTACAATTGAAGCTTGTTTTAACGATTCATGGGGTAGTATGCCACGGGACATGTTAACTACTTCAAAAGGTCAATCAACGTGTGCTGCGGGTCTACCAAGCTGATTGATATAGGTCTACCAAGTTGAAATTGATATGCGATTGTTGAACTGTTCTTCGACGACTATCTTGAAAATGTGAGCGCGATCGGACAACTAGAACCCAACAAATTATACTTGGTGGATTTCACGTTGGGCAACTGTTGAGTATATTGATTCGTGAGCAGTGAAAGTCATAGAGGACCTATCCACAGCCTAACCCATACATTTCCTGAAAACTGAAAAATCGGGTGAATGAAATCTGAAAAACCGAAGGAATTGGGTTTGTTACAATCATCTGAGGGCACAATGAAATCATCCTGAATCTTTCCTGCCCTGCTCTATAGATGGGATAAGTTGTGAACATGTAGGTAACCTTTCATATACTAGAAATGCAGTGAATTCACACATCTTTCTTCCTATAACCGTAACTCTTATGTTAGGGCTCTGTATTTACTCTGGAAATATAGGATATATAATGTTAATTTTGAAAATATAAGGGGTTTACAACGTCAATTTTAAAAATATAAGGGGAATAAATAACTTTAAAACCCTTTCTGCAAAAATTGTTATTGCTAATTTGACTATTATATAATTCTCTCTCTCTCTCCCTCTCCCCGTTTTCAATTCTACTTGTATCTTTATTGATTTTCTATTAACTAATTATTATTTTTTCAATAATTGATAATAATTGTTTTCCTTATTTCATATGTGCTCGAATAAACAAATATTGTTAGGTATATATTTTTTCTTTTGAACAATTGACTCCACCGCAGCCCACAAGTCTTTGACTTATTCTCGCGGTGGACAAAAAAATAAAATAAATAAAAGAATAAAATGAAATTAATTAATTAATTAAAAAAAAAAAATATAATAATAATAAGTAAATACATTTTGTTTCAAGTTTCTCCTTCTTTTTCATAAGTGGTGAGCACATTATTTTTGGATAAATCATAATACAACATGCACTAATAGATTTCTGTATTTCATTGTTTTGTGAAGTTTTTTGCCAATAGAATATTCTTCTTCTTGTTCAGAGTTGCCAAAAAAGCGAAATGTGAACGAAAATTGCGGCTGGGAAGAGTACAACAATTTCCACCTCACCAGATTGAAACCAATACTGTAGATGATCTCGGAAGCAAAGATATATGTTAGGAGAAGCCACACAACAATTGTAATACATTATATGGTTTTGAATAAGCCCAAGAGTCGAGGATTGTGGGTTGTCCGTGGTCAGCGGTGAAGAAAGGATGGGAAATCTCAGAGGGGGGCTCAGAACTCCCGTATAAATCAGCCCGGACCAGTCCAAAGGGATTCATTCAGATTCTCTCTCTTGAGTCCACCTACTCCGCTCTTTTAAAATTAAGCCCTAAAAACTGGTGTCGTAGCAGTTTTGCTTCCTTCACCTATCTCATGAGCTTTTATTCTTGTTCACTCATATTTACGGTTCCTCGGAACTCCTGGTTCTGAACAAATCCGTTGTAGCTGTATTCCCTTCAGGGAATTATTTGCCTCTCGACGCGTCGTACTGACGACCTTAAATTAATTCGAATGGTTTTGCTCCATGGTCCCTTCGTCACCCCTTCAAAGAATACGTAAATCACCATCATGTTCAAATACCTATTTAATATCCAAATTTAACTCATCCAAATTCGTTCAATTGTTCCATAATTCACATGTTCAAAATTTCAGAACTCAAAATCAAATTTTCATCCGTTCAAATTTGATTTCCCTCGAATTGAATACAATATAGTTGTTGGAGGTACACAAAATTTAAGATTTCATTTTCCTTCACAGTATATTCTAAATGTTTTTACTTCTTAGTATTTCTATAAGAAGAAGAAAAATTTGTTTATAGTGATAAATAAGTGTTTTTCAATAATTAGTAGTCAGAATAGCATATATAGAATTTTGAATTGAGCCATTTACAGTCTTTGAAGACACGTCTTTCGATAACTAACATAAAAACAACAGTGTTTGGAAGATTTTCGATATTCAGATTTTGACCTTTCAGCCCTTGGATCTTCACCTTTAGAATCGACTGACATCATTGCCGAGAATTCCGTCTTAACTATACTGCAAATGTGATTTTGACCCAAGTTCCATGATCATCCGTTCAGTAGCTTCGGAGAAAACCACTTGACGGCGGACGGACGGATTTTTTGTTTCGGTTTTCGGATTCTATACATTATGAAATAATGAAACAACAAAAAATGTGTTTCTTGGTCCATTACAAAGGATCGCAAGGTTCGATTGAAACTAATAAAAGAAAATGTTTACATTGAAGTAAGGCACAGTTTTGGTGATGTTCAACATGTCCACCGACATTTCAACATGTTCAACGACCACTTCTCCACCTTCGAGTTTATCATATCTTTAGCGATCTTACACTATCGGCCAGCTGACTCTTTCTGTAAAAAATGGAAGCAATGTTTCCATGTTGTAGTGGTGATACAAAATGTCAACTTTGGTTTTGTGTCTGCTTGTTTTTGTATTTGTTTAATGATAAATGTCATAGGCATGGTTGCAAGATTAATTAGCAATAAACGCTCGCTGTAGGATATACTCTTTTCATTAGAGTTTGTTATAAAGGTTTACAACATGAATTGGGAGCGAGACCAATAACATCCAATTTAATATAGCTTGCAATAGTTCAATACGTATCTGTCTGTGTTGATGAAAGCCTTCATTCCAGAAAGACGAACATACGGTTGTATATTCACAATAATAATATTGGTATCGGCTGAAAGCGTTGCCCCATTCCGAGTCCGCCCGCAGTATGTGGGCCGGAATCATAAAAGTCGTTGGCCCTAAAAATATGCGCGTATAGCCGGAGAACTTATTGAATTCTTCATAGGGGGGAGTTGTGAGCGAGGTGTTCTCATCGGAAGGCGCGGGGGATGTAACATGGAATTCTACTCGGAATATTCGAACCCGTATGGAGGAATACCAAACTTGTTCGGTGAAAAGGGCCGCGAGAGGAGCCCTTAGCCCTCCTCACGAAAAATGGGGTGCGTCGAACTGAGTGGGTATTCCCTTATCGAGTGCTTTCGGCCGTCCGTTCGGAATTCGTAATTTGAGGTGGATTTGGGGTTTTTTTCCTCCGCCTACCCTCCGCCACCTCGCGGAATGGGTTCGGGGCAAAGCGCGAAATAAGTTGGGTTGGTACTGACGTCGTTACGGGGGTGAAGACATAACAGGAACAAGATTGCCGGGTTTTTCGGAAATATCTCACATTCCCACGCATCAACCTGCATTGGCTCTTAGAAACACATCCCCCTTCTTAGAAGCTGGATATTTCTACAAAAAGTTAGCGGGGACGGCGTATATGAGCAACTTGGTTGACAACTTCATCGTGTTTGTGAAGATGTTCCCGTCAGTGGGCAGCAGGTTGATGGTTGCGGTAAACGGGTTGGCCTTACGGTTTTGGTAGTTCAAAAACCTTAGATGTTAGGTGGGCGGAGGCTATTGTTGGTACACCTGTTGTTGGGTCTGTGGAGAAGTTCACTACCAGGTTGACATCATCAATTGTAAACGATGGGACGAAGTGTCCACCCGCGGCAAGTGTGAGCACTGCGAGAATTTCAAATTTCTATGTTCCGAGGTTTTGTCTTTGGCTTGGGAAATCTTAAATTTGGTTTGGAAAATCTTAAATTAGGTTTGACAAATCTTGAATTTGGTTTGGAAAATATTGAATTTGGTGGAGGAAAATCTTGAATTTTACTTGAAAATGCTGTATACAGCAATGAATCGTAGGCTTTGCTGTTCATCATTAACATTATTTTCAAATCATCAAGTGCAGGGGCGTTGCATACACTAGTCCTTTGACCATACATACTTTCCTACTTCATTTTCTTGTCACAAAACTAATTCAGTAATTTAAATACATAATATTTAAATTTATAATCAGTCAATATCGGTTCAACCAATACGCATCTGCGGTTGGAGACATGGTTGTCAACCGGCTTGACCGTCTGTGGTTAAACTAAAGGCACATGTGCTACTCTAGTCATGACGTCAGGCTGAGCATGTGCAAACGTAAATCTACCTGGCAGGTTTTGCTAGAGTTCTAGTGGTTCGTTTGCAGTTAAATTGTCAGGGTAGTCCCCGAAAACGGTGTCCTAACCTCATTAGGAACAACTATAGCAAATAGCATATAAGATTATGTGTGTACAAGCAAAGGTATATTGTGCATTTCAGTAATTTCCATTTATCATTTATATTTCGGTATCAGCCATTCAGATGTAGTCAACAGTTCTGAATTTTTGCAGGTTGAGGCATGACAAGAACGGCGGGGCGTGGTGTCCCAGGAGCACGGTGTCGAAGGACAAAAGCGAGTACCTCCAAATCGACCTCGGCCGCCTCGTCATCATCACCGGGACGAGGACGCAGGGGAGATTCGGCAACGGCCAGGGCGTCGAGTACACCGAGGACATTCTCCTGGACTATTGGCGCCCCGGCCTCCCCAAGTGGAGACATTGGAAGGACCAGAAAGGAGGACAGGTGAGTGTTCACTCATATCTTAGATTTTAACAACAAACGCGGAGTCATGTGATCTGACTAATCAACTAATCGGTTTGGTTTCAATATCAGCTACATGCTGGGATAATGATCTATAATGTCAAATAAACCGTTTGGTTCGCATATTTTCTACTACAGTGAGTTAGCGTCTACAATACTCATCTCTGTGTATCCTGAAACGTAAGCCAACAACTTTTTTCTTCATTAAACTGAAAGAAACAAAGTAAACTAGGTTTTACCCACTAGGCTTGAACTAGGCGCTTGAGAACTCATCACGCTTGAAAACCGCTGCACATCCAACGTGCAATTCATTCCATACAAGTTGAACATTAGCTAACTTGAAAAATGCCGTTTGCCAGCCTTAGTTTAGTGAGTTGTTGCCCTACTAACATCCTCTCTCTTTACGCTTGAACCGACCGAACATCTTTCTTAACAGACAGTTCGTCGATTTCGGTAGAAAGAGGGAAGTGGAGTGAAACTGGGACGATGCTAGCGCTGGGGCCGAGGGTGGTGTTTTGGCAGAATTAATTAAACCTTCCGAATGACCGATGGATGAAGACGAGGATCCTTGGCTATCCCTTCTCGATGCTCCCTCCTCGTCTTTCAGCCTTAAAAATGGAGTCTCAGGATCTGTCTGGTTTATCAAGAAAGTTTGTTGCTCTCAGTTGTTGACAGTTCTTCACAGAAGATATTCTTCCCTTCGACCTGCCTCTGAGGGACCTTGACGATTACCATCTTCTCCCTTTTTCCTTACCTCGAGAGTCGAAGCTTTTTGCATCACTCTCTCCCATTCCCCTTATCTCCCAATTATCGATATTCTCGATAACGGTGGATGACAGCGGAAATTCTTAGTAATGCGCACTTACAACACCTTCAACATCTCAAATAGAAATGCAATACATCATTAAAAGTTAACTTAATCCTCAACTTTTAATGGTGCACTACATAAAATTTTTAACGATGGCAACCTACTTTAAAACTGATTTACGGATGAAATTTGCCATTAATATTTTTGTTTAATTCTGCAGTTTTTCGGCTGTAACTTGGTGGTCCTACGTTTCTAAAAGTAGCAAATCTAAAACTTCTATCTAGGTAGTCACTAACAACATGGAGGCTGGGTCGATTCAGATAGATCATAATCCAGTCGGAGGTAGGACTTGAAAATTTTCATTTTTACGGTGAAAGTATAGAAGAAAATGGGTTTAAAATTCATTTTCCTAAATCCCAATTTTTTCGATTTTCTTCTTAGAAGTCAAGAAATGGGAGAAAGGGTTTGTGTTGAAAAATGAGGAAGTTCAAAAATAACGAAATCGGTGAAATTTGCAGCATTTTGGTTTATTATTCAATAATAAACCATTGTAATCGCTCTGGAAAAAAAATTCTAACCCCCCGAAAATTTCATGGTTTACGTTTCAAAGGGTGTAGAATCCGAATATGCAATAAAAAAATTTTCCGTCCGTCCGCCGTACGCCGTGCGCACGATATCTCCGAAACGGCTGGAGCAAAAAATCTGAAATTTTCAGGAAAAATCCATCTTGGACCGACGACGCCCCAATTCTTGAGCCAGCTCCCTCACTCAATTTAAAGTGCCCTTTAAGGGCTGTAAAAGTTTTGTAAAATCCCTGAAAACCTCAAAACTAGTCGAATCGGGCTAAATATTTTCCTATTTGAAGAACATACCATTAGGAATCGAATGAGCCCTTCCCCACGTCCGTAGGTCAAACCATTCCCGATGTATGGCCCGATTTATGGTGCCAACATTTGCGTTTTTTCGTTTATTATTGTTTGTTTGTAACCTAGTGATGTCCGGCCGATAGCGTCGAGTTGTAGTGAATGTGGATACTGAAGTGATAGCCGATGTGAATACTTGTAGTGTAGTTAGTAGCCGATACACTTTTTGAAGCATTCTGATAATATATAGGTAAATATTATTCAATATTATTACTGGGGTTTATTATTCAATATTATTACTGGGGTAATTAAGTATTCTTTCACTGGGGTTTATTATTCAATTGGCTTGCGTTCATGATTTGAATCTTACTAAGCTTCGGAGTGTGCGTGTTTTACAGGTGATAGAGCGATTATTGAATTTCAGGAGATATGCATAGACCACGTAAATCGGTTCTCATCCAAAACACCTATTTGGATTGATCAGTTGATGATATTTGTGTGCCCCCTCTACATCTGTCTACCTTTGGCTACATAGTTTAAATTTGGATTTGGGGAAGTTTTAACGCAATACGAGTGCTAAAGGACTTGATAAATTATAGATGTTTTTATTGAGGTTCAATAAATGATTGCCGCAAATTCTTTCACTGGGGTTTATTATTCAATCGGCTTGCGTTCATGATTTGAATTTCTACTAAGCTTTGGAGTCTGCGTGTTTCGCAGGATAGGGCGATTATTGAATTTCAGGAGGCACACAAATATGATCAACTGATCAATCCAAATAGGTATTTTGGTCGAGAACAGATTCACGTGCTCCATGTATATCTCCTGAATAATAAGCCGATTGAATAATAAACCCCAGTGAAAGAATTTGCAGCGTTTATTATATAGGTTTTATGTATATCAAATAATAACTATGGATAGGATTGATTCATTCTTGGGGCAAAGTACAAGCAATACAAGAAAAGTATGGGTTCTTTGGACTAAAATTTTTGCCCGCAGCAGGTAAAAAGGTCGAATTTCAAGAAGGTACTAACATAAACTCAAAAACTGACAAGAAGCATTCAGTTCATATTTTTGTTTTTAGCAGAATATTACGAAGCACAGAAGCTATTATCAATGAACTGGGATATTTGTTTATCAAAGCTCAAACTCATGCCGAACAAACTGCCTACCTGAATTTCATTCAAATAAGCTAGAAAATCGACAAAATGAGAAAAACTATAAAAATCCAAAATCTTTGTTAGACTAGAACAAAATTACTTTAGAACATGTTATAGAACATATTTTTTTAGCACTGAAATTGAATGTGTGTTGGATATGGTTGGATGACTTTTCCCGGTTCTTGAATCCGTCGCCTTGGGAGATGAATCAGACCCCTTCAAGCGTCAGGGTCATCTTCTGAGCCTGGCCGGCATTACCGCAGTCAGCCCAATGGAAGGGGCAACTATACCATTCCATAATCTCACAAATGTCTTCAATGTCTTTGCTCATGTGCTACACGCCTGGAGCGTTTCAGTATGGCGTGCTATTAGAGCGAGTATGTTGGTACGTAAATCTCACGAAACTATAACCAAGTTACAATTTGTTTATCAGTGTTAACGACACTTAAGCGACCCGTAATCTCACTTCAGGACCATACGCCTCATATCGATCGGCCTATTCGTTTAGTGAGTTAGGAGCACAAAATGTGTTGAATACCTTGAGGTAAGAAGATTATATGCGACGCCGATAGTTTCCACAACTAAACTAAGCGAAACTTCTCAACTAGCGCTCTCCATAAATTTACATTCTAGAGAAGGCACATTCGCTTTCGAACTGAACTGTGGATTTAACGATCATAATCACCGCTAGTGTCGCCGGCAATTAATTCTAAGTATTGAACTCAGCTGAAAGCTTGATGTTTCATTTTCGTCTAAACTAACCCGCCATTTCATCAGCATGGGCAGTTGAATAGAATCGACCACTAATGGGCAAAAATTTCAATGCATTTGTTAGTGCCGAAAAATTGTTATTTATTGTTATGAAATTATTATGAATATAGTGAAACTCCATACGTCGGACGCGGATATGATCTCCTTTGGGAGGTCTGGTGCGACCCATGTGTCACGTCGTCAGTAATGACATGAGACGAAATTAATTCAGTTAATGATACAAGTAACCCCCAGCTATAAATATAGTGTCGGAAGATGATTCTCACTTTAAAAAAAATCATTCGAAAGAAATTAGGGAAACGACCCTATTATTCGTGGGGTTTTGTACTATTAGTTTTTTAAAACATGAATCGCTCAATGTCGCGCATATTCACAGTTCGTATGTGATTTTTGCAGCCATATTTCGGTTCATAAACTCAGGATATAAGTTTTGTTTCCGAGTCTACGGTAGCGGCGGAAGCATTGTTTTCACTTTCGGAATGCGAAAATTTTTTTGACTCCAAAATCAAAAATTCCACTCGCATTTTGTGTTTTAGACCTTTTTGAACAATTTTGGTTCTGTGTCTGTCAGCAAAACACAACAATTTTGGTTCTGTCCTTGTTACGGGCAAAACTACACGAAGTTATAGTCCGATTTTGATTAAAATTTCAGGGTTTGTTCGGTTTGATGTGTAGATGATCCCCTATAAGTTTCATGACCCCAGATCAATAGTAGCCTCTGCGCATGCGCAAACGTGAAATCTTTGTTACGCGCAAAACTCTGGGAGTTCTTGACCAATTTTGATGAAATTTTCAGGGATTGTTCGGTTTGATGTGTAGATGATCCCCTATAAGTTTCATGACCCCCGAATCAATAGTAGCCTCTGCGCATCCGCGAACGTGAAATCCTTGTTACACCCATAACTCCGGGAGTTCATGACTGATTTCGATGAAATTTTCAGGGATTGTTCGGATTGATGTAAATATGATCCTCGTGAGCAATAAAGAGAAAATAAAGTTTTAGCCTCGAGCTTGGATCGAACCATATTGAACCATCCTTGGACGATGCATATATTTTATTTTTCGAAATGCTATAATGTTAATTTATCACTTTATTTATCAATCCATTCAGCGTCAATTTTTCAACTGTCAATTTTATAGTTTGTTCAATAGTTGAACATGCCTACCTTTACTTTCTCAAGTTATGCTCCTGCATAGCAATAAATTCACCCTAATTCAATATTTACTTCGCCTAATTGAACGAAGTTCTTTAGTCAATAATAATTTTCAATGATCTATACAGTCATGTTATGGATACGAGGAAGCTATGTGCCACACCCACTTGGCAGACGTTTTTAATGGTGTAATGAAAACGTAACAAAACATTTTTATCATTCAGTAATGACTGGCCGGACTTGTTAATGTTGTTCTGTCATTCCACGACACTTCAAACTCCATCTTATCCTAAATTTGCTTTCAATGCAATGAACCCAATTAATTCTATGCAATTAAAAATATTAATTATAATAATAATAGTCCGATGATGATAATTGCCGAATCAAATCTAACTGTTTCCAACCCAAATTCAATCTTGGATTGATTGGAAAAAGTTAGATTTGATTCGGAAATTCGGACTATCATTATTTATGTTATAATATCGATTTTTCACATCAGATCTTACCTGTTATGGGCAACGCGATGATCGTTGGATATTTGAATCTACGAACCTTGAAACATGAAGTGACAAAATTTTGACGGGGAGGAGGGGTTATAAAATTACGACAAAAAATTATTGAAAATGAAACCAAAAGCGTTCAAATCGCGGAATCTCAACTAATTACTCAAAACATATTTCGATGAAAGAAATTTTTGAAAATTTTTATTTTGAAGAGCACAATATGCATAATATGGGTGTCGTCATATTTAAAACTAAAAATACAGCAATGCCAACAATAACAGTTTTCAGTTAATGTATTTAACGACGTTCCTTTTTATTTCGTGGAAACAGACAAATTTTTGATCATCTTCGTTAGGTTTTAATTTGTTTGAAATACCCACTGGCTCACATACTTCTTCCACTCATGTAATATTGCTAAGCCCTCAAATCTACCTTGTACGCAAGGGTTGCGTTTTACTAATAATAAAACCATAATTAGCTACATGTCCAGAATTTACGAGCGAGTGTGAAAAAGTATTTGACTCTGTTAAACCGATGTACTCATTAATGTATTTGTCGCCGCCGAGTTTGGTGGAGTAATGAAATATTCTGCCGACAGCTGCGGCTTGGGGGAGATGCTCGTGAAGGACCGCAAGAAGCCTATAAAACTACGAGGGGATAACACGCTCTGATTTACAACTTTCGGGGCTGGTGAGAAAAGGATTAAAAAGACTTTTTTTTTTAAAGTGTGTAGCCCGATTCGGGGTGTTGGGCGTGCTTTAAAAAACGTCCTGCAGGCGAAGGCGTTTAGTCAGATCGTGCATGGAGATTGGAAACGATTTTATGGGCGGGTTGTGGACGTTAAAATGTATATTCTGAGAGACGGTGTCGCAGTAAAATTAAAATGTTTGTACCAAGCTGAAATTGATTGCTGTCTGGTAAACCTAACAGGTGGCGAAGAAATATTATTTAATCATCTGTTTATATTGCGGTAATTATTATTGTGGCCAATAACTCTGGATTGACGTGGTAATGTGAACATTTTCAGTATGTTTACATGTATTCTGTTTTATTACGTCGGATATGTGGTCCGAGACCTTTAATCTTCATCGGTGTGTTGAGTGTTAGAACAGTTCTTCAAACGATTCCAGAAGAGTTGATTTTTAGTCAAGTCTGGCAAGAATTGACTCATAGTTTAAGAAGAGGCAAAGAAAAACCGATAGACCTGCAGATTTTCACGTCCAAGTGGGAGGAGGTTTAGAAAAATAGTTTTGAAAAATGGTGAATTACTAAGGTTCGTGAACCAAATGGGGTAGATGAACCAAAATTATAAAAGAACAATGGTACGCTGTTCCACCATACGCTGTCCGAAGCAGATTTTCATAGCCTAAACGTTTTAGGAAACCGCATTAATGCTTAGCAGAGTCGATTCGAGGGGTTAGGACCGAACGAGATTTTCCTACAATAAAGAAGCTTTGATAAGGAAAAGTGTTTTATACGAGTTCAGTTTTCACAATGCACTTGGGTAAAAATTTGTAACAGGTGAAACGGGTCTTACCACTTGGAACAATACAATACTCATTCAGGTTTCGGGTTTGTGGAGAAAAGCACAGCCGAATAATCATTACTTTATTCTTTAACAACAAAGGGGAATTGGCGTCGTTGTTTAATTTTGACGATTGCACTCGAATGACTAAAGGTTACTGAGGCGAAATATGTTTCAAGAAATGATGATTTTATGAAATTTACTTAATGAGAAAACGTCCTTTGACACGGAGAGTGTCTTGAAACAGGCGGGAATCAAGAAGTTGCTATGACATCACCGAAGTGACAGCTAACACTGATACGGAACATTACGGTATGACGCTCCTGTCACGTGAAGTTTATCTTCGTGTTTACGCCGTTGGGTTTTGGTTGTTGCTTCCCTTCTTGTTTTCGTTTTTGGTTTTTGCAAATTTGTCTAAATTCTCCAACACAAGGTTTTATATTACGAAGGGAGAGCAAGACACGGCAAAACTAGTCTTTACTTTTTAAAAATCCCCCATTAGGAACTCCAAATCTCAAAAAGAAGCTACTAAACTAGTCTTTTCTTGGAGCTCAGAACAGCGAATTTCGTAAAGAAAATTCAAAATTATCCTTTCCTCATATAAAAACCCTAAAAACTCCAAATTTCAGAGGGAAACTATCGTTTTCTTGGTTGGAAATTTTCGGTGAAAATGTTTCCCTACAGTCAAAAACTCATATTTTTCAGGACGGATCTAGTCGAAAGTACTCATGATCTTGTATGTTGTTGTTTACTTTTTGATCATCTAGTAGATTTCCTTAAGAGATCGACTTAGATGAATGGGGTGTGTACGTTTGGTAGAAAGATCAACTTTTTCCAGTGTACACTCTGTCAAAAGCATGAATTACTAGTTTTTATTAAGTTTAAACGAGTTTTACTGTTCTATAGTAAACAGGAGGGGTTTGAGAATAATCAACGTTTGGATGTTTGGTGCTTGAACGTAAACTTTAAATGGTCGTACAAGGGATCGAGGAATTTTTAGCGTCCAATGACAACTACTTACTTACTTTTCTTAACCCTGATCTTCAATCAGCTAAGTATCCTATTAGCGCTTTACATTTTTCTTGACAGTTGACAGTCATTCAAACAACAAAACTGTAACTTTGAACATGGACTATTACTTATAGTAATGTATGGACTATTCGTAGGGTAGTCTACGGATTTTAGAAATCTTGGACAAGGTTGCCACTGCGGCCTACGAGGTTATACCGAAGCCGCAGGCGTCAATTCAAATCCCCGAATTTTGTTAAGCTCCTGAGGGATAAAACGGAAATTTTTCCGGGTAATGAAAACGTCAGTTTTCTTGATTTGTTTCTTGCTTGAGATGTGGAAAATATTTGAAAAATCGTCTGTATTCGCCATTTTTATGGAATACGAACGAACGTCACAACGTCGCTGCCTCCATGCGACTAGCCCCAGTTTATTCAACTCGCAACCTTCTATAAATCTTTGGAGACAGTTTTCTTCAGTCGGAATGTCGATTTCTTTGGTCCCTGAGGTCGTATTTTCGGAGCAAAATAACGACCCAAATTCCCCAATATTCAAGACAAAGAAGTTACCGACAGCAGTTAAGTCTTCGACGTCACATTGATGTTGCTTTGATGCGTTGTATGAACCGTATTGTTCTCCCTACTATTGTTACTACAAAATCTTTTCCTTTACCCTCAAGTTCACCTGATTGGGGGGTGTAGCAATGATGAGCTCTGCATCCCTTCACTTATCAAGTTTTTAAATAATAGAACAGGAGAGATAGCATAAATAGTCCCATATATATATCGAGAAAGCAAAAATCGTGTTTTATCCATCACTCCCCCGCATTTCATTTTATTCTGATTCGCTTCCTATTTCGTCGGATTTGAGGTCTACAAGTTACTTCAACATATCGACCCACTTCTTTAAAAGATCGTCAAACTTTCAAGGCACCGCTATTTTATATATTTACCCCGCATTAATTTCATACCTAGTTACAACCAATTCCTCTCATTAGATTCTCCGATCAAATCACCGCACGTATGCAGTCCACTTCATTTAACATTTTACTCTCATGACTTGAACTCATACAAGCGTCGATCAACGGTATTTGATGATCCGCAACCAAAATTTACAGAGATGATCATCAATTTTGTGTTAATTTCTATTCCACTTTATACCATCGTGATAGAGTCGACCATCTGCTCTCCCACAATCATACCGTGCACACCATAAGGTGGAACATCGTGTCACAACCGCACCTTTTTCAGATCCAAGATTGTTCCCCTTGTTATGAGATAGCCTCTCCCTCCAGATAACTAAGATAGGTAAAACGGCGGTGCATGGGCGTCCCTGTCGATAAACTCCCCTTGGCCCTCTCCTTTCGGAATAATCAAGATTATCAATTGAGATATTACTCGGCGAGGATTTACGAAAGAGAAAATGAAGTTCTTTACAGAGATTTAAGAGATCCAATTTTAAAAGGCTTCACGCTCCGCGGCCCGGATAATTGGCGAAAGGCGTGAAACATCTCACTTATTTTCCTTGCTGTGTATAGATAGTGTACGCTGTTTTGTTCACTGCGGGCTATTACTAGTAACTGCATATTGACAAAATCTTGTTCTTGAATAACGATATAGATTATTACTGTTCCGTGCGATGGGGTGCGGCGTGGAGCTTTGTCTTATCCATAACACGATTCAACGATTTGCCTCCATGTATCTATTACTTAGGGTGCCACCACTTATCCTATTTCTGCTGTAGAAAGGAACAGGGGAGTAGGTTCACCAACTCGAACTTTTGAGATAACAACCCCAAGCCTCTTTACGCCTCAACGATAGAACGCGACTACGTGAAATTAAAGTGACTACCACATGTTTCATTTATTATTTCTCCAACATACAATAACTAACCCCACATGGTAACTGTACTTGTTTTGGTTTACAAAAACAGGTAAAAGTTCATCCTATTTACGCGGGTCTGAGGTCAGAGCCGCTGTAAGTTCAACGGGAGGTCTGGGACCGCGTTACTGGGGACAGCCCAAGTAGAATGGTTGATTTTACACGTTTATACTATCTATAACGCCATCTCCCAAGCTTCAATACTGGAGAACAAGTGAAAGCATTCTTGTTGTCGTTATTTTTATGTTGTCTTGTTAAATTTCAGTTTGATTTCTACAGGAAGCATTATATCTGGGCGTGCAGTCCAGTTCTGGTAGTCCAGAGATCCCTGTAGGAGGGCTATGCAGTGCAGAAATGACAAACCATTCTGAGTAATAATTTGGAACGTTTTTTTTCGGTCATTCGTACTGAAACTTAGGTTCAGTTACTTTTGAATTTAAAGCGAACTCATCGGACATTCAGGGGAAGTTTTTCTCGTGATGTGCGCGGGAATTCAGCTGTATTATTTTTGCCGCGGTGCGTTTTGAATCATTCAAGGTATTTTAGTTTAGACAATTTTTCCTGCTTGACATGAATTTGCACTGCTAAAGTCCCATATCTTAATTTGTTGGGTAGCCTATCTAAAAGGAGATCTAACTCCCTTTCCAATGGGTTAGTCAAGTTCAAGCTTACTTGGTTTATTAAGGGAGTTATTGCCGTTTTGGTGACTTAAGATCGAAATATCGAAAAGAACGAATAAATCGAAATATGACGAAATAACATTGCCCGGGTTTATTTATACGGGTGTTCTGACTCCCGTGTGGGATTCCCCATCCCTTCCGACGTAACCTGGGAAACCCCATAATATTCGACTCTTAGTCCTTCGTCAGCTCATTGTTAACCCCATGTTATATTACAATTGATGAGGTATCTCCTAACATCTTGAATTGAAATAATTCAGAAACAAACCCACAAAAAGAAGTTTACGAGGGGGTTTTTGTTGCAAATTAGTTGTTGTATCTCCCGTTAGGTCCTAAGGCTAAGGAGGTTAGCAACCAAGAGTGTGAACACCCTGAATGTAAAGATATTAAACTTTATACAGAAATTGTTGTAGAAACATAAACTCAAGTTCCTAAACATAATACCACTCAATTAAATTCAATTCAAAAGTGTTTTACACTCCAGTTCATTGATACATCGCGTATTAAAAGGCTCTTTTCCAAAACTTATTTGAAGAAACAGTAGCTTTAATTTGTAATATCAAATTTTTGAATATGGATGGAGTTACTGAAGATATAGAAATCGCTTTTCGAACAAATTATTTGCAATATACAAGACTTATTTGCCATGATACGAATATACCTAGACATTTGAGGGCAGAAATTACGCGAATTAAGTTTGAATAAAGTGATAATTAGGTGAATTAATTGGACCCCTTCTCGTACTCGATCCTTTTTGTATTTGTTATTAGATCCATGGTCCAATACTATCAATACCGATCACTGTTATTCATTTGCCGAGCTGGAAAGTTTATGGAAATCTTCATTTACTTTGACTCTCTCGACCTCGATTACTTCAGACTTTATCGAGAAATTCTCCCTCCGGAGGGAGAATTAATTCGAAGGAAAATAAAAACAGGTAGGTAGAGCCAACTACTTGAGAAGCGGGGGAAATTTCACTGGTTCTTCGGTCTCGGGATGGCGGAGCTGTTTTAATTAAACCGCTTCCCTCCATCTCCGATACGAAGCCTCTTAGATTGATGCGGTTGGCTATTATAATAGAAGTTCACCGCCGTTTATGTGCGCTTTCCTAATTATCTATATACATCTCTTCGGGATTTTGTTGTGTGATTCTAAGAGTACATGGTTGAAACTATCGTCTCGGAGATACAACGTTCTGTTCCATTTTACGGGTCATGATGAAACTCGTTTTCAATCGTACAATTACTCACCTAACTATAAAACCAATGTTATGATAACTGAAACTATTATGACATAACATTCCTTAACTAACCTAACTTGAATGATTTAACGGCACTCCTTCTTGCAACAACAAATTTTAAATTGGTATTCAGACTACAATTCTCAACCGATTTTCGCGATTCTTAATTTGTTCGACCCCAATATTTATCTAGATGTTCAACAAACCTCGGAAACTTTGCTTTGAGGAAATACCCAATCCCTTCAAGTTCTGCTCAATCGGGAATTCTCGACCGACTCTTGTCATTTCTATTTTGATCAATTAAGATTTTGGTTTTGTATTTAAACATATTTCAAAACTATTAATTTTCATTACCAAAAAGATTATGTAGTCACGGGATTGCCGATATTTATTAATTTTGGAATACTGAATTTTTCAAAACAATGACGTATGCATACTTCTGATTCTCAGCAATTGCGGGCGCCCATGCTTCAATATTGATTTTATGGATTTTTTAAAATTTAGTGTTAAGAGAGTAATAGATGATCCATTTAAGGGCTGTCCTTAAAACCCCTACGGCTGATTTTCGTGTTTCTTTTTTTAGTTCTATTGAGAATTTTGGACTGTTTCCATAACTCTGAAATTTAATTATTGACGGGGTTGAATGGAGGGGGAAATAGTACTAAATCGTTATATCCCCACTATTATCATCTGATTTTGTTTTTCGTTCGATCCCAAAATCCCTTGCGCAATAACCCTAGGGAATTTTAAATTTTGCTTCCGGTGGATGGAAGAGTGTAATGGCCAATCCATTCAAGCGCTTCTCATACCCACTAGAATTCACAGCCAATTTTCGTGTTTGTTTTTCGTTCGATTAAGAATTCGCTCTAACTGTTAAAAATACCTAGAAGTGTTTATAATTATATTTATACTTGTTACCTTAGAAAAACTGGACATTCGGTTCCTGTAATACCCGCATTACTTACCAATATGTTTAGACCTTTCAACCAAATTGCATAAAACTTCTGGTTTGTTTGTCATGAGGTTTTGTGTGAAAGTCAACCGATCGTGTTCTTCGGAAACGATTGATTCAAACATTCAATGGTGTAACTTTGTAAGTGTAATAGAAGATTTAAGTTATTCTAGCAGAATCTCTTTCAGAAGCATGAAATACTAGTTTTAAGCTCCCTACAGGAATCCTCCTTCCTCAATGTGTGGTGCATATTCACCAAACTTGGCCGTTTTCTTGCATTTTTCGTATTCCTGACGTCATTTATGATCCCGAAAATGCAATAATTATTCAAAATTTGATTAAAAAATACCGCCTCATTGTGTTATAATACAACTTAAGCCCATTTTTTGATCTTTCAACCAAATCGCACAAAACCACTGGTTTGTTCGTGGTGTTTTAAGTCAGTCTTTGTAAACGATTGATTCTAACACGCAATGGTTTAACTTTGTGGATGTAATAGACAATTTAAGTTATTCTAGTAGAATCTCTTGCAGAAGCATGAAATATTAGTTTTTATTGACTTTAAACGAATTTCAATCCTCTACAGAAAACGTGAGAGAGTTGTTGAAAATCGATTGGAAATTTGGCCTGGAACTGTAAGCTATTTGGAGCTGCAAACTTCCAAAAAGTAGTAAGGGGGACCATGTAAGGTAATATCGAATGTAGGGATATCGGCTTTTAAAAAACCATTATCTTCAGATAATTAACACCGCATTAGTACGTTTGTAATTCTGTTGACAGTTGACAGCCATTCCAACAGGCGAGACAACGAAGCAGTAACTTCGAACCTTCGTTATGGTAATGTACGGACAATATGTAAGGTATCCAAGAAACCCACTGCGGGACCAGTTAAAATCTCCAAATTTCGTTAAGCTCATGACCTATAAAACGGGACTTTTTCCTGGTAATGTTGAAATCAATAGTCCTAATTCGCCTCTATCTTGCTATAAAAAATATACACAAAAATCGATCATGTACCTACAATTTCATGACATCGTTTACGAATTCAAGCCCTTCATAGGAACCGTCATTCCTAAACGTGTGGTGTACATACGCTAAACTTAGAGGTATTCGTGAATGTTTTATATCTCTGTCGTCCCTGAAATGTAATGATTACTGCGAGTGCAATTGCAATTGCTGAGATGTTGGTAGGACTGATGAGATAGGCAGACAAATCTGTCCGCTATCCACCATAAAAAAAATAATACCTAACCTGAAAATGATGGGAACTTTTTTTACGTGCGCGGTAGGCCCAGCTGTTTGACATTTTGTCAGATTCCCAAGTAATCGATTTCTGTCCATTTTCTCTCTACTAAAGGAGTATCACACCCAGGGGATCCACTGGGACATTTTTGACTCTGATTGGAGCCTCAGGTGGTCTCAGACCCGCACTAATCCCCACCTATAAATAACCTGTTACGAAAAGAATCTCTCTAACTCCGCCCGCCCCGACCTAACCCACCCTTCATTTCATAGTAACCCCCTCCCGCTACTAAGGCCCCTTAATGCACGCTCGAAACATTCTCTTTCTCTTAGTAATATTCAATTGTCTACCTCAATTCTTTTTTTGTTTAATCATCTTTCTCTCCAGAGCTCGCCTAATTCTTTCCCACTCCGAATTCTTCATTTATTTCTGCACAGCCCAGGAACAAACAATGGATCAGTTAGAGAATATTTGTCAGATCCAGTGACGAAATTTCATCAAGCAAAATTGTTCTGACAAAGATTGGATTTGGTTCCTCACCACAACTGGAATGAATGCGTTCTGGGATTGCTCCGATAACCCACGTAAAAACTTATTTTTAACTTTCACTGGGTGTATAATAATGGTGAGCAAATGGCTGCTTTAGCATTGCAGAGAAGAGTTGGGAGATTATAATAAATTCGATTATTTGTTTTAAAAAGTCGGAAATTAGGAACCGGTTGTATGGCCAAGCCATATAGGTGCGTGGCAACTTGATGGGTAAACCAACAGGCTGAAACTATCCTGTGTTGTAGAACGTGAAAGCGGATTTTGCATACGACTATTTCAAGGGAAAGACCTTGAGGGTATCAAACAGATCGATTGTGGGGTTGCGTTTGTTACTCTGTGATATAACCTTGAGGACAGCCTTTTGCACTTCTAAAGAGATTCTAAACAACTTTAAATGTACATCCTCAAGCAATTATTCCAAAACAAAGAGTTGGATAGACCAGCCTCATTGTACAACATAAGAAGAAAGTTTAGTCGTACAAATTTACGAATATTGGAAAATGAGTAAAAGTACTTACTCAACTTGGTCGGCCTCAACTTGGACTTTCTCACCTAGCACGTCCATGAAAGTTAGTCATCAATCAACACACCATCAGAAACCCCCGTGCTCTGGGTCCATCAGAAACTTGACACACATTCAATTTGCACCCGTCATTTAAGTCAATAGAGCTTTCAGATCCTCTACCAGCTGACAAATACACGATCTTTGTTTTATTTACATTCAGAGAGAGAGAGCGAGAGAGAGAGTTGACGATTATACAGCAAATGGTAATCATTTTTTAAATCTAATCTTGGTCTACTCGAGACATCAATCGTCATGTAGGTAGAATTCATAAATCATCGGGGATATAGATAGAGGAATAATAATAAACAGATGAGATACTCAATGATGTTAACATTTCGATTCTGACAATAAAGTGAAATGGAATCAATGTATTGAAAATAGGCATCTGATTTACCTGTCTGCTCATTTAATGCAACATTCCATATCCCTCAATAATCCAATATATTCGAATTGAATTTGCAGAGGATTGCATTGAATTCGTAAAAGGCAGAATGCAATTTGTGGTGGATGGAATTGAATTCGTAAACGCTGCGTTTAACAGGTATTTCGGCTGCTGTAAGGTCTTCTGCTCAATCAGTCTTCATTCACTCGGGGTCGAAATTCCACGAAATTCCTCTCGTTCATTCCACCGGGTGCCCAACCCACATCCATACGGTTTCTGCTCAAATCGCCCCGAACAAAGACGCGAGAGCTAGCGGATGTGTCACAACGAGCTACGTCATCAATAGTTGGCCCCCTCGATTACCCCCTCGCCTTGTCTCATCCTCGTTTGGAGACAACAATGCATCCCCCCACCTGCTCATCCTTGAACAATAGTTGGGTGCCCCGGCGTGATTATTTTTGGAGATTATTTCCATTTGACTCACAGATTTTGATGTTGCCACCTATGTCTGGCGACGTATAATTTTCTTCTTCCCTTTTCTACAACTTCGCTACCTATGTTACACCTGCCTGTGACTCATATTACAATACAATACGATCTACTGCATACAACGATGGGCTGCACTTCCCGAATGAGTTATCAACGATTTACAAGAGACAAAGACTTCAATAGTTAGAATGACCAATAGTTCGGTGATTTTAGTTTCCCATTGAATCAGGCGGATGGGATGAGAAAGAGGTACAACCCCATAACGAAGAAGAATAACAACTAATTTGTCTGTTTTCTACTACATTAATGTACTTTGAAAGACCAAACACGAGTTAACGTTCAATTAGATGAAAAAAATAACTAAATGGGTGCTCATTACTAAGAATGAAAAGCAATTTCATTATACCTACCACCTTTTTTTTTTTTTTTCTTTGCACTGTTTAACCCTGTAAATCGATCTTATTCATAGTTGGCTAATTTTATTTCGTGATAATTCTGCAACGTATGATTTTAATTGATTGGTTTCCATAAGGAACCATTACAGTGGACCAAAAGTTTCCTCCCCTTCTCCTTTTTTACTCGTTTGACTCTTTTCAAAGTTTGTAGAATTTTATCTAATGTATTTGATAAAACTGCATAATGGGATTAAGTCAGAGGACCAAAAACCCCCTATATTTCTCACATTTGTTATCTATATTTCTACTTTACATGCTTAAAACTGTAATATAGTTGTATTATTTTTTTTAAACATGAAAAGTGACTGAGAATTCTACTAGTATGGATCAACAGCAAATTTGAAATCCCTGAGGTCTGTAGCAAAACTAAACTAAGGTTGCGGTTGTGATGGATATGGTTAGTTGGCCCCTTCCCGATTTTAGAATCTGTCGCCTTGGGAGATGAATCGGACGCCTGCAAGCGGAGCATTATCAATGCATCCAGCTCATTGGAAGGGGCAACTACACCATTCCATCACCTCACATGGTAGCAGAGCGTGGTTAGGTCCATTGGCCCTTTTATTGTTAATTGCCCTCAATATTCTGCTGCCCCTATTCACTCGCAATTCCCCCCCCTGTGGCTGTATGCCCTTTAATATGATCAATTTAATAATTATCATTCCCCTGCCCAACTCATTGCGAGCCCCCCCCCCCCCCCTAATGAGGATCAACACTGCATTTATGCCCCCTCTCCCCCCCCCCCCCCCCCGCCTTTTCTCAGAGCCCAGGGAGTGTGATGGATATGGTTGTATGTTATGGATATGGTAATTTACGTACTATTCGTAGGAAAGCATGCGGATAGAAATCCGTTTACAGGGATGCCACTGCAGATCAAGTCGTCACAGGCAGCAGGTGCCAATGCTAAAATCCGAATTTCATTGATCTCTTGAGTGGTAGAACTTGACTTTTTTCGAGAAATGATGTCATTAATATTCATAATTCTTTTCTTGCTTGCAATAAACAAATATATTAAAGAATCGATTATATGTCCATTTAAATAGACGTCGTTGTATTGAAGAAGCCTTGCTTCAGATGCCAGCCTAGAAGCTCAATTTAGCAAGTTTCTCAATTAACAGCTTGTAGAACAAACAATCGAAATCGTTTGCCACAGTTGTGGCAATAGCAAGTTGTATCTTCAATCAGAAACGTAATGATCTCGCCAAGCGCCGCTGGAATATGATGCAAATCTCGATACACGCGGAGACCGGTTCGCTCTAAGAGCCCTCGAACTGAATGAGACGGCAGAGGCGCTTATCACAGTGCCACAATTTAATTCATTACTCAGCAGATGACACTAACAAACCGCGAGCGGTAATTAGCGACCAGATACGCTCCCCACGCCACTCCTGGGTAATTTGCGAGGTTCCCTCCGCGGTTTCATTAACACGTTTAAAAACAAACCATATGGTAAACCACGACGGGATAAAACACGTAAAAATCAGCCGTAAAAGGGGGGAGAAGAAGAGTTCGACAAAAGGGGAAACAAAAAAGAAGGGGGAAATCTTCCGCACGATTTAGGCGAGGAATTACGGTAAAGGGTGTTGGAGGGTTTGGGTTGTTCTTAATCAACATAACGAACGGTGTTGTACAGACTTGTAGCCGTCTGTTCAAATGGACGTTACATGTTTTCCTCGGTCAGGTAATTGGAATGAGCTTGAGGGGCCCCTTTTCGCCGCCCACTTGTGCACCCATTTCGGTTCTAATAGGCATCTTGGAGATCCGAGTCTTGATAACCGTCTCCACGCAGCGTATGGATTTTGTAGCTGGCTTGATCCTCACCGGTGGGTGTTAGACGCAATTTTTGGACAGAAACTCATTATCTATTTCCCTTATATGTAATTCCTTCCTTTCATAATAAAAATTGAATGTACTAAAATATTTTGAGATAGTAAAACTAAAATCTAATTGCACAATAAGAAGAATGGCATGAATCGATTGAGAATTATCGTTTGAGCAGCTATTGAAAAGATTGTCTGTTATCCCCTCCATTTTCCCTCTCCTGTCAGCCAAAGCTGAAATTTCTGAGGTAGGGATCGTTGACCGAGCTAGAGTAAAATGTCAGCCAAAGCAAAATTTCTGAGTTTCGTTGACCAACTAGAGTCATGAAAATTATAATCTGAGTAGTTCAAAATTCCACCCTCCAATTTGAAGTTTTCGAAGTTCGACAAAACACGCTCGTTTTTTCACGGAATTAAAATGGTTTTAGAATGGTCAAAAACGGATTCGTAAGCATTCTTTTACTTTTTGAAGTTGGGGTTGTTCAGGTTCTTTTTTTTCTATCAAATTTCCAGCCCTTCGAGAGAGAAAATGGATGTCTATCAATAGCAAACATTGAAACAATTATGATATATAAAAAGTTGTTGGTGGTAAGATTTTTTAATACTCGTATTTCAGCCCTTTGATTTCATCATTTACGTTTGATTGAAACGTACGACTAGAACCCAGTCGAAACTAGACCCCATTTGTGATTTAGGAGTTTTACCAGCGTTGGTCCAGTAGTTTCGCACAAAGCTCTGGATCGTGAACGTACGGGTCTTTCTTATTCGACTTTTGAAAATATCTGACATATTCTTGGAAAATTAGTTCCAAAAAGTACAGTTCCAGTAACTGAAAATAATAAACCAAAACGGACTATCAAACTCGGAAAAATTGGCAGGCGGTCAAAACAAACTAACAGTACCTGTACAACCAAGTGTTGAAGGCTGTATGAATTTGGAGGACCCCAGCTGTGAGGACGACTTGCTTGGAGTAAACTTGTCCATCTTTTCAAAATGGTGTGCCAGGAACATAACTAATGCACTGTGGTCTATACAGACATAAACTGATCGTTTTGTTTATGGATTCGGTCTCAGAATGTTCTGAAACAGATTTATATTCAGTAGGTAACTATTTTCCTTCTAAAATTTGGTTTGTCACACGCCCCACTTGGTAAATTGTTGTAGAGTCCTTGTATAGACAAAACCTTTCTTCGGAAGGATTCCCTGAAAATTGATTTTGGCACTTGAAATTCAAACATCTGAATTACAGTCGCCCTTTAAGTTCGATATGGGATTCGAAGTTATTTTATTTCAGACAAATATTTCGAACAGACTTTTAATTATTTGTTGTTGCGCCCTCGTTAGGGAAGTAGTACATGGCCCTCTGCTCCTCTTCCATATCGAAATATTCTTGCATCATCTCCAAACGTCGGCGGAACTCCGCTGCAATGGTCATACAAACAACAATTAGATTATCAAGCATTGATATATTACAACACTAACTATTATTGGATACCCGATTTGTTATGGGTATGGAAAGTTCCCCGTTCTCGATTCTTGAAACTGCTGCTCCTGGGCTTAAACCTGACAAGTTTTAGGCTTCAAATGTATCCTCTGATTGTTGCAGGCATCATCCCCAGCCCTTGGAATCTAACTATCACCTCCTTGTTACCGACTAGGTTACGATGTTAGATGTTATGCATTGATAGATAATCTAACATTGCATGGCGGATACCATCTAACCCAGCTGAGATTTGATGGTTTCCTTCTGACTTGCGTTTACTCTTCTCGTTTTATCCAGCTCGGTCTTCGTTTATTATTTCATTGAAGAATGCAACATGTAAAGGAGTAGATGTAAAATAAACTATCTTTCTATTTATATCTGTCTAGATTTGGGAAGGAAACTGTGGAATCCAGTATGTTTAAATATAGTAGCCCAGAATAGCGAATTTTATTGGTTAATTAAACAACTACCCCCTCCCTTTAGTGCTACTGGCTCTCGGTTCGTTGCATCTCAAAACTTCTCTTGTCTTTATCTTTACGCAGACTAGTACTTACGTCAGATTTGAAAACACCTCCATGATTATTTCCCGACTACCGTTACTTAGATGAACATGCTTACGAGATAAAAACTAGTAATATCTATAATGAACGAGTAAAGAAAATTACATCCCCCAATTACTCGACGATGCAGAAAACCGAACCCTTTGCGAAAGCCTTTTGTTTAGATTTTGAGGATCAACTCACCTTGGTAGTCATCCAATGATCCTGGAGCCGTACCCCCAAACTCTGCCGGCAAACACCGCTCGGGGATGAAT
The DNA here is from genome assembly GCA_031894815.1 of Creontiades dilutus. Lineage (NCBI taxonomy): Eukaryota > Metazoa > Arthropoda > Insecta > Hemiptera > Miridae > Creontiades > Creontiades dilutus. Next base: position 3,285,711 of record JAVIWC010004007.1, read on the forward strand.
TCCTTCAAATCGCAACCCTGGTGAAAACGGATCTGTAACAACGATTGGAGAACACTTTAGTTGATCTTTATTTTCGGGAATTTCTGTTTTGCTAAGAAAAATGGTTGCACCTATCTTACCTATTTAATTTTACTTCTAAGTCTACGAAGCAGCGGAAGCCTTGTGTTCACTTTCGGGAGCCACACAATTTTTGTAGTCCGAATTCTAAATTTCCACTCGCATTTTGCATTTCATAGCCTACTGAACAAATTTGGTTCCGTGTCTGTCGGTCTGTTTGTCCGCATTTCCTTGTTACAGCCATACCTTCCACAATTTGGATCGAATTTAGCTATCTTTCAATTTTCAATGATTATTTTCAATAATTCAATTTTGGCCTCTTGAAGTCCCATACCAATTTCATCTCAATTTAATCAGCGGTACGCTCTGCGCATGCGCCAACGTTGAATTTTTGAAACAGCCGTACTTTCCACATTTTTTAATGAATTTTGTTCATATTTTGAGGGACTATGTGTGCACGGGCTAACGTGAAATTCTTGAAACAGGTATAACTTTCACAATTTTGATTCAATTTAGCTCATATGATGAGGAGGAAGCTGCTGTGCCATCTCCTTGGCTGTGTATTTTACTCCAACTTTTCGTTTTTATTGGGTGGAATATAACAATAGGTTGTTATTGGTGGTCTATGAGGTTGTTGATTCAGGTCGTCCGAAGAACCATGATAAACGCCTGTTCATTAATTATCATCATGCTAACAAGGTTTTCCGTTGATGTATGTGAGCTAAAAATGACTCAGTTTCTCACTGATCGGCTTGGAGCCGTAACTTCATTTTGTGCGATACAGTGGACCATACTATCTACAAAATCCCATAAACACTGCTAATCGGTTCGGAATTTCTAACATTTGGAGCTGGAGAAATTGTAGGTACGGCTGTAGTTGATCAGGTAATAACATTAAAAACTAAATTATCGACAAAATTTCGATTTTGCTACGATCTAATCGTGTAAACGCCAAAGGGAAGTTATTTCAAATAGATTCATTGTGTTTTACACTGTTAATACAAACAAGGCAAAAGAAATTATGGATCTAGAGCCTCCTGGAAGAACAAACATGGCTCACTGGACTTAATTCCCTTCAATCCAGTTTCCATTACTCCACATTTATACAAGTAATTCGGTTTCTCTATTACGCTTGTAAATTAACGTTCAATATTATTAATTGTAGTAATGAAATACTGATTACCGCTGTAATGATGTCTTTGGTAAGGAAAGGCTTGATGAGCTTGAACAAAGTCTTAATTGTCAATGACGTGTTCACAATGTGAATCAGCTCCACGTTGAACGGCATCGCTTCCTGTATTAACAAAAACAACGTTTTGATTTATTGATGGTGATAAATAGGGGATAGTGATGAATTGTTGGGTCACTAAAAACTCCGTTTTATGCGCCTAAAATATGCAGGTAAAACTCAGGATATGCCCTCAAAAACTCGAAATATGCACTAAAAATTTGACTTTTCGTTTGGCGCAAACATTTTTCAAATGCTTACCGGCTTGCAGGTGCTGTGTTACCTGAGACCTTTTATCAAACGCGATTCCGATTTCATAATAATTGCAGAATAATTTTCGTCCATCTGAAATGAACATATCACCAAATTCCTTAACACAGCCGCGTAACATGGATGAATCACTTTGACCTGGCCTTGGCATGACTAGAGTTCAAAATCCTTGTTTTTTCACACAGAAATTGCACAATGTACCACATGAACACTCCAATATTACCTACTTAGCAGTTAGCTCCACAGTCAGAATTCAGATTTACCTAGCAACTAGCGCTTCAAAACAAACACAAATCTACTGGGGGTTGTTGTTATTTCTGAATCTTCAAGTCACGGCTGCCGCCATGAGTGGCTTAAGCGAGGTATCTATATTGTAGTTATGTAGTAGGTAGGTACTTCCGTGCTTGATGTCCCACTGTCTGCCATGTCGATTCGATGCTATCCCTTACTTTTTCAATAACAAAAAGGAAAAAACCTAAAAATATGAGTTTATATGCATTTTACTTTAAATATGTCAATAACCCTAAAATATGCGTTTATATGTCAAAATAACTAGATATGCATTTTTGGAATCATTGTGCTGTGATACGGGTAAGTACCTTGGTAGCTTTCAAATATTCCTTCAGGAAAAAATATGTTATTACCTAAGAATGCTCCCCCTAGTGATGAATTGTTGAAGATCCATCATTTTATATAGTCAAATTCAAGCTGTCAAATATTGACCGCAACTAGCTTAAATGTTGTACATCTTCAACTGATAGGTAAATTCTAGTTGGATTTAGAAATTTAAATTGACCTGGAATTGATAATAAAATAATTGAGAAATTCGACAGTGTGCCTCTAAAGTTTTTTTATAAAGATCCATAAAATCAAGGTTAAGCACTTTTTTTGCGACCCAACGACCTTCCTAGTTCCCTCATTTTCATGGTCACTTGAATTAGCTTGATAGTGCAATATTCTTTTCCGATAGTGACAATCAATTAGGCTTTCGCCCGTTAAATTTGTTAATTATTGTTATAAACCATGGACAATGAAACAATACGTATTAGATTTCACTCGCCTCCACAATTATGGAACCCCACAAATTCAATATGTTCTTTTTGAAGTTTTCCTCGTAACGAACATGTTGAATTATTCTCACTTGCTTTCCTAGATTTCCTAGAGAAATATATTTTGTTCAAAGTTAAACTTACAACAACTTTTTAATATTCTCACCACTGTGATAACTCTAAATTCATCTCCAGTGACATATTCCCAAAAACCTGCACGAATCATTGTCGCTTGGGCATGTATATTCCAGGTGTCGTAGTTGTTGCTCTTAAGCATTTAGTGAATTTTATAGTTTTGGGTCATTGCCATTATGCTATTTTGTTCTTTCTTTATGCGTGCTTGGGCCTATTGAATTTAGAGTTATCACAGTGGTGAGAATATTGAAAAGTTGTAGTAAGTTTAACTTTGAACGAAATATATTTCTCTAGGAAACTAATAATACGAACAAACCGTCATTGCTGGTAGGTATTAAATTTTCTTCCTGTACAGCTGAGATGTCATTATCATTTATTTGAATCATTTTCCCTATATTACTTAATATTGTTCATCGGCTATAATATTACAGTTCGCAGAATTCCCTGTTTGAGAAACTTTTCAATAAGAACGCGTTATTTCTGTGATTTATGTTGAATTCGTGTTTGAATCGATTGATTGAGATCCAGCGGTTTAACGTGAACAGTATTTGACAATATTTGCGAAGATTCTTTCAATTCTCATTTGAGCAGGCACACGAATTACGGCCAAGAATGAAAGTTGAGGATTATTAGTTAAGAGCATTACTTAAAGAAAAGAATATTTTAGTTCAGTACCTAAGTTGAAGCATTTATAAAAGCTACAAATTATTGCAGAGAAGTTCGCTATTTCTGTATAGTAATGATTCTAGAATAACTCGGCATCTCGCTCCTCAATAAATTGTAATTCCATCCTAGAAGCCATAAAAAACAGACCCATTATATTTTAGCAGAGTAGATCAAATGGGAGGGTTTAAAAATTGCAGAATTAATTTTTTTTGTACAAGTATTTTTCAGTTTGTCTCAAGTTTCCATTGTTATTGCTTGTTGTGCTGAGCCTAAAGCTCTTCCAATTGTTGCAGGCCCCGAAGAAGGTTTGTAAATAAATCGAAAGGTCGGCGAATGATTCAAATTACCCCACATAACATCTTCTTTTAACACCGAAGTAATTGCTATTCTTAAATGAATGCAAGAGGCTAAACTAATGAGTTGTGTTCGTCTGGGTGAGGGCGCATGTGTGCCTAACCCTGAATGAACGAGTGGATCGACACGGAAGCATCAGAGATGGGAGCACTTTGGGAGATTCCAGCTGCCGTTGAAGAACTTGCGCCTATAATGAAACCAAAATATTTCGAGAAGTGGAGCGAAGAATTATTTCAAACAAGAAGTGAAGCTATTTACAAGATAATTCAACCTCGACCACCTCCTCCGCATCATATGCCGTTTGAGAACCAACCATGGAGTATGCAACGCATACCCTACTAAAAATTGGACAGCGCACTTCACCTGAGTGCCACAAGTGCGGACAGCCAGATGGAACTCTGCAGCATATCACCATGGAATGCCCAGAACTTCAAAGACAGTCTTCTTCAATCTTCAAAGACAGAACTTCAAAGACAGTGTTTGATTATTACAGTTTTTAAGTGAAGTGAGAATTAATTTTGACTATTTTTCAATGCTAGCATAAAAAATATGTTAATTTATAGAGAAATTGTTAAATTGATCAAGAATATATCACGACATTTGAACAGAGTTTTCATTTTTATATTAGAAATTTCCTGTCCCTCATTTCAAGGAGTATTTTCCACTTGGGAAGTGTTAAGAGGCGAGAATCTCGCAAATTTCGACGAGTTTGGCCAGTAAACTGTATTAGGAGGTCAGAATCCCGCAAGAGGTTTCCTGGCCGTCAATTCCCAAGGAGTATTTTTTACTTGGGAGGTATTAGGTGGTTAGAATCACGCAAGAGCTCACCTGGCCCTGATTTCTACGAGTTTGGACAGTAAAATGTATCAGGAGGTCATAATCTCGCAAGAGGTTTCCTGGCCGTCACTTCCCAAGGAGTATTTTTCACTTGGGAGGTATTAGGTGGTTAGAATCACGCAAGAGCTCACCTGGCCCTAATTTCTACGAGTTTGAACAGTAAAATGTATCAGGAGGTCATAATCTCGCAAGAGGTATCCTGGCCGTCACTTCCCAAGGAGTATTTTTCACTTGGGAGGTATTAGGTGGTTAGAATCTCGCAAGAGCTCACCTGGCCCGAAATTTCTACGAGTTTGGCCAGAAAATGTATTAGGAGGTCAGAATCTCCCAAGAGCTCTCGTTTCCAAGCAGGTTGGCCAGAGCCTCCCTTGGAACGACGATTTGTTGGTTATCGAACTAGAAATCGGGAAAATGTACAAAATAACTCAATTTCTTTTAGCAAGAAAATTTATTGGGACCACATTTGATAATAAGACACAAAAATAATACGAAATAAATTAAAATTAGCGTCATAGAGTCAATAAATCGGGGTTACAACCCCTACAGGCCATTTTAGGCGTATTAAGGAAATATTATCGTACAGGACGTCATTACAAGGAAAAAACACTATAAAAATTAAGAAACAAATCACATTTAGTAAAAATTAAATAATTTTATAGGTGCGTAATGGTATTTTTATTATTTTTTTGGGCTGTATACAAGAAAACGCATCACAATATTGTGTGTATGTGATGGCGAATATAATTAGATACCGAAATACTGTTCTAGCACATGGTTTCTTATCTAAGAGGCTACAAATAATTTGAAAATCAAGGGAGAAACTAATTGGATCGCGTGGAACGCGTAAAAATAATATCAAAGTATCACACTGTTAACTAGAACACACTTCACTATAACTTGCACAGCACAGTCAAGTCTATTGGCTTGTTTCGCTTGAGGCGCCGCAGATCTTCTTCGTTGTCCAAAACGTTGAGCACCTCCGGGTTCATGTACTGGTGGAGGAGTTTTTCGTGCTTCTGGGCGTATTTTATGATGATTTCGTTGACTGTTTCCATCCTTAGGCCACGATGAATGTCATCATTTCGCGTATACCGGGGGGCACCAAGTATACTTCTAAGGATTTTGTTCTAAACGTTTCAGCTTCATATGATTATACAATGGAAATATGTACAATTAGTTGTGATGATGCAGTGATACTTCCATATGATGATACCGGGGGCACCAAGTATACTTCTAAGGATTTTGTTCTAAACGTTTCAGCTTCATATGATTATACAATGGAAATACTGTGATATTAAGTGCATAGCACATAGAAGTTGCAGTGATATTGATGTCATTAATAACAAGGCTTCTTCCGCTGATCACATTATCTCCATACCTTGTATGGAACTGATTGTAGGATACATCATCCAGCAATATTTTATCTCATAAATGGACGCGATCTGCATGGTGGGAATTCACCAAACCAACCCTTTAGAGTATCAGACTGTTAACTGGAACACACTTCACTATAACTTGCACAGCACAGTCAAGTCTATAATGGCTTGTTTCGCTTGAGGCGCCGCAGATCTCCTTCGTTGTCCAAAACGTTGAGCATCTCCGGGTTCATGTGCTGGTGGAGGCGTCTTTCGTGCTTCTCGGCGTATTTTATGATGAATTCGTTAACTGATGAATGAATGAATGATGAAATCATCGTTGATTGTTTCCGTCCTTAGGTCACGATGAATGTCATCATTGCCAACTATACTTCTAAGGATTTTGTTCTAAACGTTTCGCCTTCATATGATACAATGAAAATATGTTCAATTATGGAAATATCGAAGTCACTGATTTCACTATGTGGATGAGCTACACGCATCAAATAGGAGTCATTACTCTCATTTTAGTTGGCAAATTAATTGATAATAACATAATACACATAAAAGTTCACTTTCAAATGTGATCACTCAACGATTTGTGCTTTGCACATAGAAAATACAGATATATTAATGACACATTACATGATATATTACAGATTTATTATCCATTCATCAGTTATTATTCAAATGAAGAATGTAACATGTAAAATGATATAAATAAACCATCTATCTATCCATTATCCTGGAATTTAGTAATGTGATTATGTGGACGACCAACTTGTATTAAATAGGAATTATTACGCTTATTGTATCGGCAAGTTGGGAAAGTAATAGATAAAAACAAAATACAAACAAATGTCAGACCTTCATATGTGATGATACAGTGGTATTATGAGCAGTTATGGCAATATTGAAGTCACTGAGTTGGAATCTCACAGTGTGATTACATGGATGATCTACTCATATTAAATGGGGATTCTTACTCTAGTTTTAGTTGGTAAATTAATTGATGATCACATGGCATACACAAACGTTTGACCTTCGTATGTGATTGATATATGTGATGATATGATGTAATCATATGTGGCAATATTTTTGCCATTGAGTTGGAATTTCTCTGTGTGATTACATGGATGATCTAATTGCACCAATGGGAATCATTACTCTGATTCTAGTTGGTGAAATAATTGATGATCACGTATTACATTCAAATGTTTGACATTCATATTAGCTGATACAATGATATGTGCATAGCACATAGGAAATACAGAGATATTGATTTCGATGGGTTGGAATTTAGTTAGGTGATCATGTAGACGATATGCTCGATCTGTAGACAATTTGAACTGTTTTAGTAGGTCAATTATAATTAATTAATTAATTTTATGATGATTTCGTTGGGTGTTTCCGTCCTTAGGTCACGATGAACGTCATCATTTCATCGAGAATGAAGGGTTAAACGTGAAACGGTCCGAGTTGGGTCATTCAATTCATTGAAGGGATGTATGTCAATAACGAACATGAAAACATTGGTGTTAAGCCGTATGTTTTTGATATTGTGTTTTATTGATGTTTCATCCCTTTGCATTTAGGATTCACAGAAATGTATTACTCTAATTCAGTCCCAACAAGACCCCATTTGTGATTTTTAACACAAGTTGTATCAACTTCTGGAGAAAAGAAGTCTGGTCCACAATGAACGGTGGACCAACGGATTCTGTTTCATTCGATTTTTCATACTACCCATCTTGAAACGTAAATCCACACATTTAATGCAACAAACGTCATTTTCTTGGTTAGTAATATAAAATTTCAAGTGACTAAATTAAAATTATTCCACACCTTCTAAGAATTTTCCTTATAATTCTCACCTGAACGTATTTGACCAGGACTTTGAGATGCTCGTAGTTGCTGCGGTTGAAATATCCGTAAGAAAAGTCAGCGGCATCCAGAATGGCGATAATGCAGCACGGAAGTCCTTCCAGTATGTGATAGACGTCCGCGCACATCAAAAACAGCTTCAAAGCTGAGTGCACTTTGAAGCGTTCGGGGTCGTGAGTACGAAGCCCGACGTAAATAATGTGCTGATGAGAGTTCGTCCTCTTCGGGAATACGGCAATTTTTCTGATTACAAAAAGTACTGAATATTATTTTTTGAATTGTTTCCCTTGTTCATTGTGCTATGGAGCTGCAGTAAACACCAACGTTCACACGGTTTTAACTCCAAGCTGGATTTTACCCCCCCTCCCCACAGCTAATTGAAAGTTTCCGAGGTTTAACTGGAGAGGTCTGTTAGACAAAAATTGGGATTTAAAAAAACAACCTAATGAAAATAGTGAAGATATGGAGATTAATCAATATTACCCCCTCCAATCATCCACTTTCACAAATAAAATTGAAAGTTCCGAAATATTTATCAAAACTAGACCAAAAATTTTGATCGAACCAAGAAAGAAGCGATAAAATCAATAAAATAATATCTACGAGGAGCGCTTAAACGAATGGTCCATTACACCCTCCATTCCCTCTCCTGAAAATTCATAATTTTGGAGGTTTGTTGTGCAATTGAAATTAGGCACAAATAATTAATATTCCCATAAATCAATCAAGTCAGATGAAAATAGTGAATAAATAACGATTACCCGCTGCATTCATCCCCTTTCATAAACAGAATGGTCTGCAATATGTTGACCTCCTTTCATCCTGTTCTAAATTATATTCAACTCTTCGCTATACATTCATTGGTAAGAAGGGGTCCGAACCCCATGAAAGGTTGAAACATGCGGAGCTGTTCTCCAAACAATCATAAGCCTTCGTTGAAAACAATTGTTCACATCCAAGTATGCAAACCTCACAGTAGTTGCCAACGGCACCTCAGACAGTCAAAAACTAAATGCAGACTGTATTCAGAAGTGTGTATTCCAAATCGCCTCAGGTATGTTCCTCAAAAAGTAACTGCAGATTGCCTCAAAAACTACAGTTCCAAGTCAGGTCGTTGTTATACACGGTGGCTTTTGATTGGTTATATAAGATACAGTTCCCACAGTTCTCGAAAAACGGCGGTAATAACCGTTTGTTCTTTATGACCTACTCAATTCTGGTTGTACACTGAATTACAGTCGAATGTTACCCTGCAGTTTCCAGTCTGAATAGATCACTTGGGGGAGCACTTCAAAACAGCTTTTTCTGGTCCCCATCATCGTATATATATAAAGATGAAAGTATCAGAGTAGGTATATCCGTTTTTCAGGAGGTGGTGACGCTGGGTGAGTGGGAAGGGGTGAGGGCCCCAGCGGGGCGGAGCGTCTCCCAGGGCAACCGACATGCTCCCCTCCTCGGGGACTTTTCACCTATTTCATTTTAACCTGCGTAGCAGGGCCTTTAAACTAGTTAACTCATAAGGTTATGAACAGAATTGAATTTACATTGAATTCAGGGTACTTACAGTATGTTCCAGCAATCTTGAATGCTGGTCTCCGTTACCGACCGTGAGGTGAAAAAATTTGGAATGACCGTTCGAAGCTTGTAGTTGCTCCTGAGGAGCGAAGCTGCGGAGTTGACGTTGTAGTGCATCGCAAACAAGTATAAAATGAGCTGTTCATCTGAAACAGACAAGAATATAAATTACAAACTGAACATTTGATGTGTTGTAGATAGCAATCGTACGATATGTTTTGAATATGAAATGTACATTAGTGAGAGTTGCTGTGTAAATTATCCCTTCACATACAGGGTGTTACAACTAAGCGACTGAAACCGACCAGGTACCGATTCTGGAGCTCATTTCTGATCGAAGTTGTCTGTTAATTTCTTTGTTTATCTCGCTTAGTATCCGAGTTATGTTAGTTAAAAGATTTGTTCGTGTTTGATCGTGTTAATGAACACAACTCCCTTAATTGAAGGATTGACTTCAAATGTCATTATTCCGTTGGAAATAGCGTTGAATTTTGTATCCCTCTGACGGATAACCGATGTTTTTCAAATAGGAAAAATGGTTGGGAAGGAAGCCAAATTTTGAAAATTTAGATTTTTTATCAATCGCTTAGAGAGAGGTTTCTGAATTTATTTTTGGAAGCGAAAAAAGATACATAAAATCCGATGCCAACCTCATTTTTTGTAACAAGTGAACCAACCTCTATTTTGGGGTGAGGATTAAAACATTAAAACTTACATTTTTCTGCAATCAAACTTGAATTTCTTTCCTCACATTCAGCGTTGGGTTATACCGTTGAGAAGGCGTAATGTGTTAAGGCGTAACTTATAAGTTTACATGCAAGGTTCACCTGTGGGTTACAGGTACCTCTGAGGGATTGAACAAGTTGAAATTTTCAAGATTCCTATTTCCTATTCAAATTCACATTCCACCCGTTTCGCCCATTGAAAGAACTTTGGATTTTCTATCAAGAATATAAGAAATTTAATGCCTCTTCAAACGGTACAATGAAATTTTAAGTTAGTACTTCAATTAAGGGAGTTATGATCATTTTAGTGAGTTAAAGTCGGAAACACAAAACAAATCTGTCATAACTCAAAACTAAGCGAGACAACAAATCAAGGGACGGCTCCGGTCGGAAATGGATTCTCTAGGGCTCCTTTTGAGTTTAAGAGTTTGCTGAGCGATTTTCGTCCCACGTAGTCAGATAGACCTATCTATCTAGTTCTTGTGGTAGATCCTACTCTTGTCCGAAACTATACTTTGTGGATTTCTTGTAACGTCAATTTCCCAATAATTTTAATCAATTTTCATGAGATTATCGGTGTAGTTTCTGAATGGTCCCCTATACATTTTATTTGACTAATACTATCGTGTCCCCACCGCGGACGATCAATGTCATAGGATTGAAGGTTGTCTTAGTATTATTCGTAATTAATGATGAATCACCAAGTTGATATAATAATTGTAGCCATCCATCGGCATTTTAAAAGTATTAAGTAGTGAATTTTCAGATATTGTAACAGCTACAGTTACTTGATATTTTCAGAAGCAGCAGTTTTTCTGTATGGTATGTGGAATCACAAGTTGTTGTCAAGATTTTCATATGGATGTGATGAAATGTTGAAATTCGAGGTACGATTTTACGAACCCCATAACAGAGTTTAGGTCCTCGGTGAGATTGTGCTTAGTCCTAGACTCATAGGTAGATAATTGTTGTGGGAGGCGGACGGGTAAATAGACGGCACTTCCCAGCGGATTGAGTTGTTTATTCAATTCTCAAGCCCTTCAACCGTGAGCTTCCCCAGAGCAACTATTCACATGATTTGTGTCGGCCAGCTGGTACCTATTATTGTCTAACTATCATTATTTCCTACCTATCACTATTTCGCATGATAGATGTGATTAATCATAATTATGATTACAACCATCATTCGACCGAGTTTTGCAAAAACCAGCCAAATACGACTTAGGGGCACTTTCACCGAACTATAAACTTCAATTAAGCTGGAAGAGGTTTGAAAAATAACGCAGATTGCCAAAATGCCTGTTTCACCTTTACGTTTAGCGAGTTTAAGCACCTATCGAGACAGTTGAGGTTTAAACAGCCGAAATCCCGCTTGTAACTTTGCTGATCTCCGTCTTTTGTGATTTTAAGATGGGCGTGCCACTTTCCTAGTAAGTTGTGAATATTGAAACTGAATTCGCCAAGGTTGCCACTCGTTATTGCTTTTTCTTTTCGAAGGAAAACGGGACAGAAAAGATATTTTGGTGTAATGATGTCTCGAGAAATAGTCCCATGAAGATTCGGCAGATTCTCTCAAAACCAAAGGTTTTACTAGTCAAATGCATTGACACCCTACTGTTCAATCCACCGTGCAAGTCATACATGCCTTTTAGAATAAATTTGTAAGTAATGGCATCAAGTGTTATAGTGTCATTGTTATGGTAATATCAACTATTTTTAATTCAGGAATACGAATAGTGCCCATGGAATAGGATATCTATGTTAGCTGTATTTTAAGATATGACTGAAATACTTGTTAGAGTGGGGGGTATGTACTGGTCGCCGTGGCAACGTATCCTCAGGAGCTGGAGGTCAGACTCCCGTCGGACGATGTACCGTGTGAGATGCCGTTCGATCTGTTGGTCGATGAAGGTAATCCCGTCTTGGATTTTCTCTTCCGTCTCATCCTCGACCACGATGTCGTCTTCTTCATCCTCACCGGTCGTCTCAACCTCTGTCTCATCTTCGGTATGCAGATTCTGCTGGGAAACGAGCTGCCCTGTAAACGATCAATCAAGATACGACTATGTAGAAAGATTTATAGATTCGAGGCGCACGCGGACCTTGATGGCGCACTGATAGGGAACTTTACAGTGATGGGGTCGAGTTTCCTGCTCAACATTTTTTGTGGGTTCTACTCACCAAAATATTGAACGTGTGTGCGCTGTGTGTGTCACTTTCTTCAGAATGGGCCACAGGAACCCCCAAAATTAAATAATACGTGTTTAAATTTCGGCTTTCTTGACGAATTTTCCTTGTCTAATCTACTCAACCTTTTCCAAAAATCGGGCAGTGCAATTTTGTTGTTTGATGCGTACATTGCGAATACAATGGCCGTAAACCCTCACAAAAGACACTAGGAGTACAAATTGCCATTTTTTAGTTAAAACACGATAAAAATCGCCATTATTCAATAGCCCAGTTTAAAATTATACTTCCTACGGAAAAAGCAGAGATTTTCGTCGGTCAACAAGTAGGGTTTTTCTTTCATTTAGAGCACCACAAACACTCAAATCCAGGTTTTGGGCAGTTTTTTCTCATTTCTTCCTCCTAAACATGCTATCAAGGCCGCCAACTTATGGTGAAAATGTGTAGAGTGTTCCCTCAGTGGACTGCCAACTGAACTATATCATACAACTATGAATTGATACCGGTGACCCCCTTAGCTGAGTCTGAGGTACATTCACAATCAAGCTTTGTTTACAAATTCTGCCCTAAATAAATTCATTGTCATAATATAATTGTGAATAAATGAGGAAGATTCATTGACCAAATACTGCACTCGAATAGACCTACATAGAATCATTCTTAAACAAAATAAACAGGTAAGCGAAATTACAAAAACAAGCTACTATTATCAACCAAGGCCAGCTGATGCAAAAGAGTGCAGTACACTAAGTGTTGAAAGTCTTTCAAAGTCCTCATGCATCTCAACAGCAGGATCAGCATCCAGTTGAGCATTTAGACTACTGCAAAGGTCGAATTGCATGTGGCCTTATTTGGTGCGCCTACCCAAGTACTTAGTTAGTAAGCACTACTTGTACACACAGTAGTTCTGGAGACCACACACTACTTACTCGAACTGCTCGTACCAGTTTCACTGTGAGTGGGGGCTACTGATCCACCGAAACTGTATTCGTCCATTTTGCTGCTGTCTAAAATAGCACACCAACCCGGCTGTTATTAAATCACTCCCTTCCGAATCAGCATATCACATTGAACTCGAATCGCACAGCTGCCTAGAAGTTATGTCTGGAATTTGTAGGTATGACAAGCATCCGACTACTTGTGGTTGACACTGTGGGTGGCATAGGCATTACCTCACCATAGTACCTCACTCCAAGCCTCCCTACAAAACCAATTCACTGCATGGGAATACAATACTTGAAATATTTGGCTATTTTTAAAGTTCTACGTCACATCTAGTGTTTCCCTCCGTTACGATAACAGTAGTTACCATGGTGATTATTGTCTCCTATTTTGAAGATTACTTATTTGACAATTTGATGGGTATCCTTTGTAACATTAAATTTTATGTAGAAGCCTTTTGAAAGAAATAGGTTGGTTATCGGTTTATTAATTTCAGGAATAAACCTTTGCAATCAACAAAAGAAAAAACTCCCCTAAAAATTTGTAGTTTTACGTTTCAAGGTAGACACCTATTAATCACATAGAAATTATAGTCTAACCCACAGTAGTTAGAACACAATTAAACATATTACGAAGGTGAAATGCAGCTCTGGTTACGGGTCACAGAAGCGGTAATTGGATAGCTTCTGAAGATATACCAAGTCTCATGCATAATTCTCGATTCACAAGAGTAGGTTCTACATATTGCTCTTCTGTTCTCGGTAGTAATCATTGATTTGTTCTGCCTCAGTACTCTCTCTGGCTGCGATATAATCTGATCTTGGAGCGCATTATCTTAAACTGATTAAATTATAGGTTAAACTTGATTGAATTTGCGTCTCATGCACCGTACATATCTACCCAGCGTTTCGAAGCTGGTAACCTAATTGTTTTCTCCCAATGAGAAGTAGCTCGTCAATTTCTCAACTTGAAGCTTTGAAATCAAAGCTTTTCCGGCGGTATGAGCTAAAGCGAAAAGGCGAGTCATCTGTCAATTATCACCCTGTAACTCAGTTCCCACGAGGCAGAGCGAGAGAAGGCCAGGTAGATAGTTGTCAGATGTCTAACGAATTTGCCCTCCCATCTGTCAAGAGAGGTCACCACGAAGTATTGAGTGGTTAATTTGCTATTAGGTGAGGCTCCGTCATAATATGATGACATCATATTATGATGACATCGTTGCCTAAGCAGCAAAGAAGTTAACTTTACATCCTTTCTGATTCTGCTTTACAAGGGTTATTCTAACACAGACATAATCAATCTCTGTTACAATTTGCAGCGTTTTTATATTCATGTTGTCGAGAAAGCAATGGGTCACACCCTTTGAGTACAAATAATATGGAGGACTATTGAACTCAACGCTGTTTCCCCGTCAAGACATAGTATGTCTTTGTATTACGTGCCACAACAATCGAGTTGGTTTTGCAATGCCCGCCCCGAGATGTTTGTTTCAAATTCAAATAACAAACCAGTTTATTCTAATTAAAATGTTAATGTTTGGTTAATTGGTTATTGTATGATCTGACTTCATCATACACACTATGTCTAACTGTAGAACAAGTAGAATGAGTCAGAGAAGAATGATAGCTTGATTTCACGGGCAAGGTGGCAACAAATGAGGGATTCTAATGGGTGTACGTATGAATGCCTTATATTAGATCTGTAACCTCCTCAACCTCTCACATCCATCATTAGACGTCGCTGATCATATGTTTAACAAATCCCAACATTGGATTTTTAGGTTTACTTAGTAAAGTAAATCCAAAAATACATGACCTCTCCCTACCCGAGCCTATATGGGTCTACGCCACTACACTTGAAAGGTGCAATAGGAAAAAATGAATTGCTACCGCTCGGATTTGAACCACAGAACTCATCGTCTAACTACTACTTGAATCCGCAATTGGTAAATGTCAGGCACATGACTAAGTTGCTCAAGAACTCAGCTGCACTGAATGTCAAATTCAAACAGCGTATCTCCATGCTGAAGGTGTAACTTGAAACATTAAAAATGTAAAAAAAGAATAGTTTGTAAATATTACATTTGAAATAGTTGAAACAATCCCCATTAGTCTTCATGCACCAATAGTAATCATCACATTTCACATCAGCTCATCAGTGTTTGCATCCATTACCATTTTGCATTTTTTTTTTTTTCCATTTCTAGTCCAGTACTACAGTGGTGGTACGTGTGGATTGACTACCTGGAAAATCACTAACAGCCCTCCATCTTATTTATACTCAAAGGTCAAACCCAATATACCAGACGATTTTTGTATGTTTGCCGTACAAACCAGACATTCTTCTTTCTTGAGGAGAGGAGGTTTTTAATTCCTGGTTGCCGATCAAACCGCTAGTCTCGTCTTGGCTTCCGTTTTCTAGTTAGTCTAGCTCGGCGATCGCTCTGTGTTGCACAGCAGTTTCCCAGCCTGTTGAATCAGGAGCGTTAGACGTGATGGGCCCACGGTTCGTTGGTCGAGGCGTCTCTGAGGGGATTGGAGTCAGCTTCTAGAACCAGCAAATTTCCCACCGGAGCCCCTGCGAGTCAATTCCTCCCCGCCCTTACGTGGGTTTCTTCTAACGAGTTAAAGGAGGATTAACGGCTCTTCTCAAATTGTCAACTATAAACGTGCCCTTTCGCTCATAATGAACGAAGACCTAGTATTCGTTTTGGAATTTTACAAGATATAGATTCCATGCTCAGAATTCTCTCCTCAACCATGATCCTTATTTTCTACAATAGTTCGAATGTTTTGGTAACAAAAAAGAACATTTCAAATTATAATACAGAGGTTTATTATTTTTGCATTAGAAAGCCCTCCCACGTAAATCTCAAATCTATGTACATTGGACTGGATTTAAACTCGGAACCTCGCGCATCCCTCTCTTTTAACTGCGTTCAAGATGAAAATACTTGGGCTCCCGATAGTCACGCCGTCGAACTCGGACCTCTGCTACCCGGACTAATGGACTGTGGAGACATTGGCAGTGAACCTGGTTTCTTTTTTTAATCGGCAAATTTCTATAGATCTATTCTGTCGCTCTGATATACTGTATATTGCACCATTGTAGGTATTTGGATATCTGCTTTTGTATCGTACAAAGGGACTATGAAAGTTTTGTCTTCACGGAGTTAGAGAACGAAGTCATTCTAGAAGTCAATACAAGTTATGAAGACACACTAATCAGCTGGGGACCCCTTGTGGCTGATATCTTCTGTAATCGATCTATCGCGCTGAAATATAAGGGCTCTTCTTAATGCATCCAGAGTGCAATTACAGTTCATGGAAGTACCGAGTTTAGGTAATGTATCTGGCAGTATCTGATAAATACGAGTATAGATAAGTGATTAGAAATATTTAACTTTAGTAAAACAATTTACAACATTTCCCAATGTTTTCAGTTTTTTCCAAGCCTTCTTGACTCATATGCAGCTAAATCATTGTTTTCACCTTAGGGTAGGTGTTGAGGTAGTTTTCTAGATTGCGAATGCTCTGTAAACTAAAAGCAATTCAATAAACATATGAAGTTTCCGATGACATCCCTGTTATTGGCAGACGTGATGATAACCCTAGAGCAGGGGGACGAAATGACTTGAGTGCAGATAGCTAACTTGAGGTTCACTAGCTCACTCCGATGCCTAGTTGCGTCAACGCTACTAACTTTTTACCTGTCCGATCGTCAGTTGATAAAATCATCACTTATCAAAATCTCAATTTCTGGTTCCTTCGAATTCCAACGCGACAGATAAAAAAAAAAAAGGTTCATCTTCCTCGTGATCGGAACGCCATCCGAGCTGGGTTGAGAGGTTCGGTTGAAACCCACGGGGTTGAGGCCAGAACCCCAATTATCTAACTACATATTTTTTTAAATTATTCCAATTCCCATACTATGATCCTATTTTATGTAATAGGTCCATTTTTTAAATAAAAATTTAAACGAGATTCGATTTGAAGATGTTGGAAAATAATGGAGGATATACTCATTGCCTTTTGTGAGGGGCTGAGGTTTAACACCCGAATTCTGTCGAATGACTCAGCTAATCTCCTAATGACGTGTCTGAATTCTCCACTCGACAAAATCTGGTTCATTAAACCGAGTTTATCTTCACCGCGAGTTTTTTCTGTTATTTCTCAAGGAATGGCCCACCCTAGAAATTTTGATTCTGATGCAATAGAAGGCGAAATTTTTGATGACGATCAATCTTCCATACGGGAGTTTCCTGTATACAGATTCAAGATTCTGAATGACATACAACTAACCCTTCGAAGAAGTCGCCCTTAGGCGTAGCTTTTCTTCATCTTTCAAGCTTAGAAATAATTTTTGGCTTCTTCTATTCCCAACTCCGGCCTATCGAGCCGTGGGCACGACATCGGCCGAGGGCTAAAGGCTCCTCGAACATCAATCTCCGCTAATTAATCATCTGACAGGTGACATGCGAGGGAACACAATAGCTCTTTGTCTCGTGGAATATCTGTCCGTTCGCCCTGGTTGGCACGTCATCCTCTCTCGCCCGTCCCAGATCAAGTCATCTCATCAGGGGTCTCATAGACCCAGAGAAGGGTTTACCAGAGACGAGGCAACGCCGTCCGACCGCCTCCCCAACGAAAAGATACCGCGTGTAACTGACTGTAAAACATTAGTCTGGCACAACAGGTTGTTCTGTTCTATATGGACAACAACGATGGCTCCTTCAAAGTTCAAATCCATTATTCTTCCCCAGAGCTCTACATACAGGAGAACAGATTCTATAGACTATTAATTCTTATCAGATACAGCATCAAATGTTGCAAAGTTTACAATATCAAGTATCATTATTGACTGAAAACAATTGTTTGATGTCTATCGATCAATCTATATCTATGTCTCAATTGTATCTTCCTACCCTTACGGAACAGCACAGAACGTATGGGTTTGAAATGTCAACGTGAAGATGTCAAGTAACATCAGCTGCCTTCAGAAATTGTGGAGACTAAGGCCATATCTTCAGTAATGGAATAATAGTCTCACCACAATATATATTATCACTATGTATATATATATACATAATCTGTTAGGTTACAACTTCAAAGGTACCCGATGTACACGTTTTTTCCAGTTCTGTCTTGTACAATTTATGTTGCTTTTGAAGTTATACCACATCAGAGCTACAACAACCAAGCTGCGACAATAGAAAGCAAGCAAACCGACTACTGTCAGCCGCTGGTCCAATAAGACAGATCATCATCAAATTCTCTCTAGATTTACTGTGGAAGACTGCACCGATTAAATATGACCGGAACACCACAAGATTGAGTTCATGTAGGGGATATCATGCCCGCTTCCGGGAGTTGTGGTGCACAAGTGAATTTTTTATGACAAACCTACGACCTAGATGCACCCGTAACAATGCTGCTCTGAATTTGCTGGATGAATATGCTAGACGGAGACTGGCCAACTTGGTTAGAACTCCACTTCCACCCAGAAGAGCGTGAATACCGTCCTGACCCTCTGATAGTGACGCCATCAATGGTATATATTATCGATGGTTTAGTGGTTTCGGGTTAAGAAAGGAGATCACTTCCTGATATCAAATCTGCCAAAACTAGGAAGTTCCAAATTGGTGCTCTACTTGCAAGCAGCAGTACATAAACGACGTATTGATGTATTGAAGCTGGAAAGATGGCGTTATGGAACGTACAATCCTATAACATCAACCGTATCGGTCTATCGCCAGGCCTTCATCCCACCGGCCAAGCTTTAAGTAACGGGTGTGCGGCCCGACCGTCTCCCTGAACGAATTTTCAAATGGTGAACAAACAGAAACTAGAGTGCTCTCTTTCGGTTCACGTAACTAATTTTTTTCTGGAACAAACAAAAAAGGTACTCTCTTACACCAACAATTTTTGAGATATCGATTTTGGTTTATCATTCAATAATAAACCATTGTAATCGCTCTGGAAAAAAAAATTCTAACCCCCCTGAAAATTTCATGGTTTACGTTTCAAAGGGTGTAGAATCCGAATCTGCAAAAAAAATTTTCCGTCCGTCCGCCGTACGCATGAGATCACCGAAACGGCTGGAGCAAAAAATCTGAAATTTTCAGGAAAAATCCATCTTGGTCCGACGACGCCCCAATGCTTGAGCCAGCTCCTCACTCAATTTAAAGTGCCCTTTAAGGGCTGTAAAATCCCTGAAAACCTCAAAACTAGTCGAATCGGCCTAAATATTCTCCTATTTGAAGAACATACCATTAGGAATCGAATGAGCCCTTCCTCACGTCCGTAGGTCAAACCATTCCCGATGTATGGCCCGATTTATGGTGCCAACATTTGCGTTTTTTCGTTTATTATTGTTTGTTTGTAACCTAGTGATGTCCGGCCGATAGCGTCGAGTTGTAGTGAATGTGGATACTGGAGTGATAGCCGATGTGAATACTTGTAGTGTAGTTAGTAGCCGATACACGGGTTGAAGCATTCTGATAATATATAGGTAAATATTATTCAATATTATTACTGGGGTTTATTATTCAATATTATTACTGGGTAAATATATTCTTTCACTGGGGTTTATTATTCAATTGGCTTGCGTTCATGATTTGAATCTTACTAAGCTAAGCGTGTTTCACAGGTGATAGAGCGATTATTGAATTTCAGGAGATATGCATAGACCACGTAAATCGGTTCTCATCCAAAACACCTATTTGGATTGATCATTTGATGATATTTGTGTGCCTCCTCTACATCAGTCTATCTTTGGCTACATCTTTTAAATTTGGATTTGGGGAAGTTTTAACGCAATACGAGTGCTAGAGGACTTGATAAATTATAGATGTTTTTATTGTGGCGGGGGATTGAGGTTCAAAAAAAACGCTGCAAATTCTTTCACTGGGGTTTATTATTCAATTGGCTTGCGTTTGATTTGAATTTCTACTAAGCTTTGGAGTGCGTGTTTCACATATAGGGCGATTATTGAATTTCAGGAGATATGCATGGAGCACGTAAATCTGTTCTCGCCCAAAATACCTATTTGGATTGATCATATTTGTGTGCCTCCTGAAATTCAATAATCGCCCTATCCTGTGAAACATTGTAGAAATTTGAACGCAAGCCAATTGAATAATAACCCCAGTGAAAGAATTTGCAGCGTTTTTTAAATATTACTGCCTGTTAGCTTCTACGTTAATTGACCATGATGAAGTATAATGAAAATAATTAACCAAATCAGTCATAGACTAGTTGGATTTACTCGCCTCAATATTGTACCACAATCAAGAGCCATTGTTGTCTTTTGTCCGTCATCCCGAATGTTCATTAGCGCTCCCCCAACCCTGACATTCCTGCAATCCAAGTTTGATCGGCAACGAATTAAGTGTGATTACGGATCAAATCCGATAAGCCTGAGAGCTGTGGCGATAGTGGCGGCGGTAGGGGAAGTGGCGATGGAAGGGAGGGGTGGGGTGGGGGTTAGATCCCAGGAGTAGGGCGGTTTAATTGCCCTGAAATTAACTTCTCGAGGAGCGAAGCCCCGCAAAACCCTCTGGCGGCTGAACTGTGATTACACTCATCGATAAATCGCTGGGTTTAAGAGGCGCCCCGGTTGCTTACTGGGTGCAACGGATGATTCCAACGCCAGAAGCCGTTCGGCACGTACTCGCATAAATATGGATGTTTACGCGTCAATTTTAGTTTGTTTGAGAAGGAGCGGAAGCAACGTCCGAAAGTTGGCCCTCTTACTGAGCTCAGAGTGGACGTCAAAATTTGATGGTAAACAGAGGCCTCGTAGACACGACGTAAACAATGCTTTTAACTACTTTTACTATTTTACTCTCTCTCATGCACAGAGCTTCTCAAGTTATGTCACTTTCACATCCATCATTCTTTTAGATTCAAAGCTTTGCCTTTTATTATACAGTAAAGGACAAGCCCAATTACATAAAAATTGTACAACAGAAAGGCAAAATTATCTATAATTATGTTTTGAGAAAATCCCTATAAAAGTTTTAGTTTCATTGCAAACGTGATAGCTTCATCCCAGAATGTTGTGGGGAGCTGAAACTGAAGATAATTGTGTGCCTTCGCTATAATATGTTAACTGTGTAGTGCAATCGTAAGTATCGATTTTAGTACTATTTGTTGAGATGGTAACCTCAGGTACAGCCTTTCTGTTGTTAGGGACGGCATAGTTCCTGTACTGTTGATATTTTGCAAAAACAAACCGTTTAGTGCCTATGATTTTCTGCTGCTGAAGAAAAACGCTGAAATGGAGCAAAGAATAGGAAGAAACTAAGAACGTCATAGCGTTGAAGGGTACGAGTTGTGATGGCTTATTTGTTTATCGTTGCATTGAAAATTGAACACAAATATTAAAAATTGCATTAAGCTGGGCCCAGGCGTTTGGGAGACAAGTGCCCATAGTGCATTATTAGCGCTATTAGCGGTGGAAGTTGTAAGCTAGCAGGCTGGTAATGTTATGCTTATGTAGACCCGTAGTGCAGGAGGTCTTGTGAACACGAACGATTTTCTCAATTGTACAGCGGTGTTTGACATACTCGAATAATCCATTCCACTGCGAAGTATATAGTGAATTCACTAACGAGATTATCAATGGATTAATCCAACTTTTAGCTGGATATTCTATTGTCGATGTTTAGGTAGTGTAACACGTATCTCTGACCCTGAGAGCGTGGGGCTTTCGTGTTTTTATTTGTCATTTTATTAGCCTTAATCTAATCTTATTCGTGTTGTATTCTACATCAGATGGCTTTGTTCGACATTTATGGTCCGTCCCCTAGAATATTGCTCTCCGACTCTGCTCTGTACAGGAGACCTGGAGAAGTTGATGGCCCAGCAGCCTTAACTAGAAGGTGATGCAGGAAATTATGCTCTATTAAGTTGGCAGCCATGACAAAATCTCGCTCCATTTTGGTGGGATTATCTGTTTTTATTCTGTTCTATATTGGGTGGCCTTGTGTTCGTATTTACTTCGTTTTCCTAGTAAATTTCTTTGCAACAGTCCTTACTCTCGAAATCACCTGTATTTTTCATTGGTTTATTATTTAACCATTGTTATCGCTCTTGAAAAAAAAATTTCTAACCCCCCTGAAAATTTCATGGTTTACGTTTCAAAGGGTGTAGAATCCAAATCTGCAATAAAAAATTTTCCGTCCGTCCGCCATACATCGTACGCCGTGCACACGATTTTTCTCAAACGGCTGGAGCAAAAAATCTGAAATTTTCAGGAAAAATCAATATTTGTCCGCTCTCTCACTTAATTTAAAGTGCCCTTTAAAGGTTGTCAAAGTTTTGTAAAATCCCTAAAAATCTCAAAAAAAGTCAAGGCGGCCTAAATTTAGACTTTTTTTTTAAAGAACTTTCCATTGGAATGAGGCATGATCTTATGCTGCCAACATAACAACAACAGCTTTTTTTTCTTCAGTAACCTAGTGATGTAGTGAATGTGGATACTGGAGTGAACTCCTAAAAGGGTTTATAGCCTAAACACGTGTTGAAACATTCTGATAAGAATACATGCTCCGTCTTACGAAATTTAAAATTTTCAAATGGAATATTTTTCCATTGTAATTGCTCTTGAAAAAAACGCTGCAAATTCTTTCACTGGGGTTTATTATTCAATTTCATTCATTTGGCTTGCATTCATGATTTGAATTTCTACTAAGCTTTGGAGTGTGCGTGTTTCACAGGTGATAGAGCGATTATTGAATTTCAGGAGATATGCATAGAGCACGTAAATCGGTTCTCAACCAAAATACCTATTTGGATTGATCAGTTGATCATATTTGTGTGCCTTCTGAAATTCAACAATAGCTCTATCACCTGTGAAACTCAAAGCTTAGTAGAAATTCAAATCATGAATGCAAGCCAAATGAATAAAATTGAATAATAAACCCCATTGAAAGAATTTGCAGCGTTTTTTCAGTATGATGGGAATCCTACTTAGGTATGTATTTACGACCCCTAAATCCGAACCATCATTTTACGAAACATCACTCCTGTCAAGTATAATTTGTTAAAGAATAGAAAAGTAGCGGAAACATGACATACATTTAGAATGTCTTATTGCTAAAACCACATAACTGTTCTTAGTTTCTGGCAGGTGCGCACCGCCTGGATTTTCCCACACATATTCAACCCCATGGGAAAAAATGTCATATCGCCAACTCGTGCTTCTCCAGATTTTAATTGCTCCCGGTCCTCCGCTAACATGAAAACGCCGCCCCCTGCTCTCCCCCTCGCTCAACAAATAAATAACCTTAGATTTATTTGTGGTTGAACGCGTCAAGATGGGCCCCGATAAATCTGCCGGAGGCCGATATATCATCGCTGGCCCTCTTGTACCTGTTCTGTCGATATTAATTGCTCCGTCCGACTTCTGGCCTGGCAATTAATGCGTTTCAAGTGTCCAACCCCCGTTTCGTCCTTCTACGTCGGCGGTTTCTCTCAGTGGCGAACCCCTTCGACTTTAAGCTGTTTCCCAATTAGCCAATTAATAATAATTACGATCTCGACTACCTAGTGAGCCGTATGTCAACTATTATAAACCGGAGATTACTCCTTTATTCCTTAGTAATCGCATCCTGTCTTGAAGAAACATACAAATCCAAACCGATCAAAACTACTTAGCCTGTGTCCATTCAACAAAGAGCATCAGTGTTGGGTTGATTTCAGTGGTTAGGTGGATTGTCAAGTTTAACTTTTCTGCTTAGATAATCGTTCGACGTGAATCTCTGATCTGTACATATTAGATGCAGTGTGTGGTACATTATCTAAACTCGACATCTCGCATAAGCATTCAAGATAAAAATACTTGCGCTGCCGCCAGCCATGTGATGTAGCTCCGACCTCCGGTTGAACGCGTTTTGTAGCCTGACCTCCTACTAACCGACTATTTAAATTGTGAGCGAACGGATGGTCGTGTATTAACCTGAGTGGCCTCATTCGATTATTATGATTATTAAAAATTTTCTGTAAAGATTATTATTATTAGTATAGTTATATGTGTGGTACAGAGACCATGAATAATGTACATTGTTGCCATTGTAATATTCGTGCAATTATTTGACTGATACAGAGACAATAGCAATGAAGAGGGCATATTATCATTGCTAGCGTGGTATGATTGGAATACAGACAATAACAATAATTGTAATTATTACCTCTTCATTGCTTGACAATATGACTATGGTGTACCAATTGTCTCATTATTGTTATTCAAATGATTATGTAATTGGTACAGAGAAAATTAGCAAAAGACAATGACGGACTGGTATGCAAGCGTTTTAATTGGGAATTAACAAAGATTTCACGAAAACGGTAATATTGCATATTATGCAATTGTCTATTCAAAGATTAGTAGGCAACAGATTTTTTTCTCAATCCCAAAGCAACGCCCTTCTAACAACATTATTCAAGTGATATAGAATACAAGACGATACAGATATAGTTATTTGTCTTCTTCGCCAATTCCTCTAACATTTTGAGTACAGTTCGTAAGCCTCTGTGACAAGGGTTTGTACACACGGTAAACGCTAACATAAGCTTAAACCAAGTTTCAAAATTAAACGACGTTCAAGTATGACTCCGTTTGAACCCCAACTTCTACTCTGGCCCCTGCTCACAAACCGTGTTGGCCTAGTCTGAAGGATTGTTAACAATATTGAGTTAACAGGGAACAAGTTATGAGATATTCTTTATTTTGTGACTAATGAATGGGTAATTTTGATTCAACAAAATCATAGTAGAACATTATGATTAAATTCTGGAAGCAATCACAACTACTGCAGCTACAAAAACATTTTTATTCTTAAATAACTATTTTTTCAGTCATTTCTTGTAACTACACGGATTATTTTCCTTTGTTGAAGGTAAACACAATTGTTCTCGACTCGTTATTGTTATTGGTACAATTACCTATAAATTACCTATATGGTTGGTACAGAGACGATGGTCCGTTAAAAGTACCTATGAACTCTCCATTGCTATCATAATAATATTTGGTGCAGAGACAATAGCAATAAAAAGGTCATATTATTGCTACCCTGGTGTGATTGGTATAGGGACAACATCGATAACCTCTTCGTTTCTGTGATAATGCGTACCAATTGTCTATTTTTACAATTATGTAATTTCTACAGTCAATTGTCTCTGTCCAGTTCATGAGATCATCAATCCAAAGATTCAATCCGATCTCGAATTTAGGAATATTGATTGGAAATGAAGCCGCGTGACTCCGTAATTCTGAATCGCTCCTTTGTTCTCGACCTCCCGCCCGCTCAAGAATTCTTTCCGAAGACGCTTCAGTAAAACAAATTACTCCCATCTGTTGAAATTTTAATGGACCAACTGACTCAGGCTGCACTCGGATGGTTTTGGGGAAACCTTTGAGCGTACAAAGTCTGTCCGCCGAACTCCAGGCAAAAACAATTAGTGGATTGGTTGAACCAATTAAATTTTCACGCCGAGCTTCCCACAAAGATCGTGAGAGGGAAGGGGGTTGGGGGAAATGTAGAGGCACCTTCGAAATGCAAGTTGGCAGGAAAACCCTTTTGGAGGAGAGGGGGAGAGAATTTTTTTTTTCTTCCTCAAGAACTCCTGGGAGCAACCCCACTCCACCGTCCTTTCTTTCGTGTCTCTACTGAAAAGTCGAGTTTTTATTCTCGTTAATAATTGAGTCCTCTTTTTCCTGGTTTGCCCTAATTAACTTGGGCCATTCGCACCGCTAGATCTCCAAGCTACGCCGCAGTGGTTGGCTTACTTGACGAATTACGAAAGCCCAAGTATCTTGATATCGGTCCTTTAAAAAACCTCTGAATGCTCGAAAAAAAGTCCTTAGCGTTTTCTTGTGGTTCGGAGTTCTTTGCCTTGAAAATGTCCAGGTACTACTTTAAAGTTAATAATCACTTAAGTGGCGTGAAATATTGTGACAAAATATCCTCAATATGCGAGTGATGTTATCACTGGCGGCCAGCCAATTCCTCTGCTTTGATTTCAGAATAAGGAGGGCGAAGGTGTTTGGTCCCGCGAGTTGAGATAACCAATCGCTTTTGCACACGGAAACATCTACAGGCTGGTGGATTTGTGTAATTACCTCAAACCGCTATCGAATTGCTGAACGTAATTTGAGTTTCTACCGACTCTTCAGAGAAACGTTCTTCAATATCATTGTCCTGAAATTGAAAAAGATCTTCAACGTGGGAAAGGCGTGGTCAGATCATAACAAATCAATATTGGTAAAATCATGGATTTACCTTGAATGATTGTTGTCACAATATGTATCAATTGTTACAGATACAATAACAATGACCTCTTCATTGTCGTAATAATACAACAATATTATGTTAGTTATGTTGATGTTAATTAATGTTATTACAACATATTATTACAAAATATTATGTACAGTTTCTATTATTATTATTGTGACAGATACTATATCTGATACTATATCGATGAATTCTTTACTGTTGCCATAGTCCAAGGAAATTAGGGCATCAATGAAGCGGTCATTATTCATGGTCACGGTACCGTTCACAAAACCGTACCAATAATAGTGAGACAGTTGGAACATACAACGATAATATTGAATAGTTCATCGATATAGTATCTGCAACAACAATAATAATGAGAGAAATGGTACATAATATGTTGTAATAATATTTTTGTTAACACAACTAGTGAACATAACATTAATTACCATAATTAACATTAAGGTCCATATAGTTGTAATATTATTATTTCAACATTGAAGAGGCCACAGTTATTGTCTAAGCAACAAACACAATATTGTACCAATCAATAAAACCCATAATCGAAATAATGAGACAATTGGTGCATACTATGGCAAAATTAAAGAGGTTCAATTTTCTTGTTCCTAATCAATCACTGCGGTTCTTTCGGCATATTACGCAAGTGAGCACACATAATCTTGTACCGTACTGCTGATACGCCAATTTGAAAAAAAAAAAAAAACTTTTGTAGGGAGTGAGGTATATACTTCTATTTTTTCCCCTCTTGAGCCTCCAATCTCCATGAGAATCGCCGCTCAAGTCTTTCAAATTAGGTGAGTGGACCAGCACAAATTAGCTTAATTTTAACTACAGTAAATACTAAGGTTTCCTTGCCAACACCTCACTTGCTACAACGGATCTCACTCCCTACGATTTAAGGGGCTGTTGGCTGGTTATTGTAGGGAGTGAGAGAGTAAGGAGTGAGGTTATAGCCTTTCACCGCCTTTACAGGCCACAAATCAATTGAAACTGGTTGAACCAAAATGTTGTCGACGAACTTCCAACAACTACACTAGTTGCCAACAAGTGTGCCGCAGTCAGAATGTTATTGGAGTAGGGAGTGAGAGTTAAAAAACCCACACTGCTGCCTCCAGGGATGGTTTTCCCGGTAGAACTGACTGGGAAGGTCTAGGCAAAATCCAACCACCAGCGTTGGGACCATCATGAATAAGCGATGCCAAAAAAACAGAAGGAACTTCATAAACACCCTTTCCTGCCAGTTGGGGGCTACTTTTCAAAACATTGTAGGGAGTGAGGAAAAACCGTGTGGCATTGAAATAATGGGCCGATAAGGTTACCGTGTGGCTGTTCAAAAATCAAAAAAGTGAATAGCGTAATTTATTAAGGAGTGACTTTCGATTCTCAAATGAAATGGACCCACCACATTCAAAATCTGTGTCAAAAGCTAAGGAAATGTGCCTGTACCCTCTATAGAATAAAATTTCTATCAGATGAGCTGAAGATCAATACTTATCAGGCGCTGTTTGAGTCAATCTTACAGTATGCAATGTATGGGGGAACACTTTCAAGTCCCTAATTGACAAAATTTTTAAGATCCAAAAAATGACCCTAAGGGTATTGTTCAATAAGCCCAGGCGCCATCCCAGTGATACATTATTTCATGATTTGAATCTGTTAACCGTCCACCAATTGTACACATTAAATATGTTAAAACTAATCCGTAAACACAAAAATATATATTTTGCTGATGTGAGACAGCGGCAATCAAAATCTTACAGACTCAAGTTGCCGAGAGTAAAAAATACATTTGCTCAAATGAAGACAAAATACTGAGGCATGCAAATAGTTAATAAAGATTTTGAAAAAATTAGAAATCTAGTGAAGATAAACAGTCAGCATCTATTCAAAAAAGAAATCTATAAACTAATAAGAGATAACCCGTATGAGTACTTTATGAACTAAAATTAATGAATAAATAAAATTAGCAGCTATAAAAATGGCGTATATAGTAAGTACATCATTTTATGGAAGTGAAATCTAAACTCTAACAATTAATGTGGTGTAAATATAGTGTTATAGGAACGTACTTTATAAAAATTAGATGTAAGAACCAACTCCGGGCTGGGCCACAGTGTTACACTATTCCAGCTCGGTCATCAGTTATTATTCAAATGAAGAATGTAACGCGTAAAATGATGTAAATAAACTATCTACCTATCTATACGACTACAAAGGTATATACAAATATGATCAACTGATCAATCCAAATAGGTATTTCGCTTGAGAACAGATTTACGTGCTCCATGCATATCTCCTGAAATTCAATAATCGCTCTATCCTGTGAAACGCGCACACTCCAAAGCTTAGTAGAAATTCAAATTATGAACGCAAGCCAATTGAATAATAAACCCCAGTGAAAGAATTTGCAGCGTTTTTTTATTGAACCTCAACCCCCCCCCCTTCCCACAATAAAAACATCCATAATTTATCAAGTCCTTTAGCGCTCGTATTGCGTTAAAACTTCCCCAAACCCAAATTTAAACGATGTAGCCAAAGGTAGGCTGATGTAGAGGAGGCACACAAATATCATCAACTGATCAATCCAAATAGATGTTTTGGTTGAGAACCGATTTACGTGGTATATGCATATCTCCTGAAATTCAATAATCGCTCTATCACCTGTGAAACACTTACACTCCGAAGCTTAGTACAGATTCAAATCATGAACGCAAGCCAATTGAATAATAAACCCGAGTGAAAGAATACTTATTTACCCCACTAATAATATTGAATAATATTTACCTATATATCATCAGCGTTTCATGCATATCAGAATGCTTCAACCCGTGTATCGGCTATAAACTACAAGTATCCACATCGGCTATCACTCCAGTAACCACATTCACTACAACTCGACGCTATCGGCATCACTAGGTTACAAACGACCAATAATAAACCAAAAAACGCAAATGTTGGCACCATACATCGGGAATGGTTTGACCTACGGACGTGGGGAAGGGCTCATTCGATTCCTCATGGTATGTTCTTCAAATAGGTAAATATTTAGGCCGATTCGACTTGTTTTGAGGTTTTTAGGGATTTTACAAAACTTTGAAAGCCCATAAAGGGCACTTTAAATTGAGTGAGAGAGCTGGCTCAAGAATTGGGGCGTCGTCGGATCAAGATGGATTTTTCCTGAAAATTTCAGATCTTTTGCTCCAGCCGTTTCGGAGATATCGTGCGTACGGCGGACGGACGGAAAAATGTTTATTGCAGATTCGGATTCCCTTTGAAACGTAAACCATGAAATTTTCAGGGGGGGTTAGCATTTTTTTTTCCAGAGCGATTACAATGGTTTATTATTGAATAATAAAGCAAGAGAAGAATTTCTGAACAATCCACATCCCGCTACCCCTTTTCTGCAAGCTAGGTTAAAATTTGTTTTTTTTTTTTTTTTCAATCTTTTGTATTTTTCAAATCTCCATATGGAATGCTGAATATAAATTTAACATGGATATTTAGCTGGAACCAATCAATAGATAACAACCGTTGTTTTTTTAAAATGAATTTGTATCATATTATAGTATCACTTAGCCAGAATTGCATGCATACATCAGCCTAATCAAGCGAAATTCGCACGCCCCCGTCGATGTATAAATCAATAGTCAGATGTAAGATAAGCTAATCTGTCGCCTCTAATTTGCGCTTCAACGAGCTTCGAAGTCATTGAAATTCAATGACACCTCATAACTCGAGCGGCTAACAATGAACACGAAACCCACACCGATTTATTGTTAAGAGCCGCATTGTTTTCTGCACTTTTCCGTTGCTCAACGTCTCCTCTCTAATTAAAACCTGGAACCCTCAAAAACCATTCATTCAAGAGAGACAAAACAGTGAGGGAGCGCGTGAGAGAGAGCGGTTGAAAAAAGGCGGGACTGGTTTTCGCCAAATCTCGATAAGGCGTCCGCCCACTGCTGGTTGCCTGAAGACTAATTTAGCGGCCGAGCTCCGGATCTCTTATCTGCCCGGCTGGAAGATCTAGTTCTGGCGTAGGAGTGTCGGGAAGTATTTGACTTCCGTAGGAGGTAACTAAACGGTAGATGGCGGCAGGCGTGTGGCTCCGAACGGCCGATTTGCATAATAAATTATCCGCTTGTTCAATCGTGATTTTCGCATTTTGTACTGACACATGGTGATCTCAACTTATCAACATCGGTTAGGTTCTTTTTTCTCTCGGGTGTCTTTGCTGTTCATAAGAAGCTAACGGAGTGGGCGTAACTTTAACCCTAGACAGCTAAGCTGAAAGATGTAACTGTACTCACAGGACTATCACCATAATTTGCAATTCACTGAGAGCAAGGGGCAGCGATGTTTTGTCCTACACTTGAAGTTAGCCTGAAAAGCCAAGTTGGGTGTGGCACACAACTTCCTCGTATTGGAAAGCACAGATCACTGAAATATTCCAAATAATCTGAAGGGACTCATATTTAAAACATGTGTAATCTTATTAATTGTTTGAATGATTACGAGCAAGTGGCTAATTATACAAATATAACCAGAAAAAACCGCTGCAAATTCTTTCACTGGGGTTTATTATTCAATTGGCTTGCGTTCATGATTTGAATTTCTACTATGCTCTGGAGTGTGCATGTTGCACAGGTGATAGGGTGATTATTGAATTTCAGGAGGCACACAAATATCCAAATAGGTATTTTGGTTGAGAACAGATTTACGTGCTCCATGCATATCTCCTGAAATTCAATAACCGCTCTATCACTTGTGAAACACGCACACTCCAAAGATTAGTGGAAATTCAAATCATGAACGATTGAATAATAAACCACACGCCAATTGAATAATAGACCACGAGCCAATTGAATAATAAACCACAATGAAACAATTTGCAACTTTTTTTTTTAAATTTTTTAAAATGATTATCAGAATGCTTCAACCCGCGTATCGGCTACAAGGCCTCGTAGGAGTTCACTCCAGTATCCACATTCTACATCACTGCATCACTACGTCACTAGGTTACTGATATCAACACAAAAACAATAATAAACCTAAATAACGCGAATGTTGGCACCATAAATCGGGCCATAGATCGAGAATGGTTTGACCTACGGACCTGGGGAAGGGCTCATTCGATTCTTCGTGGAGTGTTCTTCAAAAAGAGGACAAACGCATTGACATTGCGTCAATGAATTTTATATGGCTTTCTAGTGGGATCAGCCCATTCTGTTTCCTAGATAGTTGCTGCGTGTGAGTCGTCTCATGGAATTCTAGTTACAATAATCTTTAGAATTATTATAATTGCAAGGATTCACGGTCCGAACTTGTCCTATATCGTGTTTCTACAGATATCAACGCCGTCAGGTGGATGAGTCCACTTGTACTGAAATTAGCTGTCACCACGCTAATTGTATGCCAGTCGTAGAAGAGAATGATAGAGATGATCTCCCTGGTGGATGAGAATCAAAGGGCCCAAACAATGAAAGCGTTTGTTTCTTGTTATTGGTTTTGAAAATATTGGATTTGGGTTGGAAAATCGTGAATGAGACTTAGAAATGGTGTATCTTCCAGTGAAAATATCAACTTTTCTGTTTAGGTGAGTAGGCAGGTAAGGAGGTAATGCTTGCTCTTTCGAAGGAAAGATAAACTGTTGGAATGAAGAGGTAGCGGATCACCTGAGTGGAACGCAACGCGGAAACAGGGTGAAGAGTTGTGGGGAGGTCATATTGATTAACTCGTTCGAGAGGTAATTGGTTGGCAAAAGAGACGTAGGCTGGCCAGACCCCCGGTCCGACAAAACCAACCCCTCCGAGACCCCCAAGTTATCTCTATCTTGAGCGGAAGGAGCCTGGAACGGGGCGAGGAAACCCATTTAACTTAAGGGTGAGAAGACAAGAGGAGGAAAAGCTCTCCGACAATTAGATAATTGTAAAGGACCTTACGGGAGCTAACTCGGGATTCTGGTAGTCTTGCTGAGAGCGAAGCAGTAAAGAAGATTGTTGGGTCTTGATACGGTGGTTTGGGGGAGCGGAGCGGTTAGAGGTCAACTTTTGAGAAGTCCTAAAGCCCCAGAGGTCTCAAGACAGATCGGCTCAGGATCCTCTTCTCGGGAGCGACGACGTTGGTACTTCTACCGCTTTTGCGGTGACCACCGGTATCTGCCGCTCCTCTAAATACCGAAGGGGTTAAGAAAACATTCACCAGTCAAAAGATTTGGTAAGTTTGGGCCACGGTAGCCCCTTTGTCACAAAACACCCTAAATCATAGACCAGAACACTCAAACAACAAAATTCGGTTGTGCAACCTGTATATTGTTCTCTTCAAGGTGGATAAATCGTGTTTTATCTAATGAGTTGATATTTTATCAAATGATTTCTAAATTTTTAGTTGTTTTGGTTTATAATTTTCAGTAATAACCAATTATATTTTGTAATAACTAAGAGGAAAAAATGTTGACCCCTCAAAATTTGTTGTTTTACTTTTCAAGATGAGTAGAATCCGAAAATCGAATTTAAAAATCCTTCCGTCCGCCGTCCGAAGCTTTTCTCCGAATGTACTAAACCAAAATTTCGAACCTTGGGTAAAAATCACATTTGGGGTCTAGTTGGGACTCAATTTTCGGTTTCGATTTCAGTGAATCCTAAAGGGTGAAATCGAAAGGCTGAAATCCAAAAAATATGAATATCGAAACTTTCGAAGTATCACTATTGTTTTAATGTTCGTTATTGATTGACGTGCCTTCAAAGAATCGGATGAGCTTACCCGGACCACTTTTTGTTCATCCGTTCACCGTCTCCAAGGGCTGGAACTTTGAACGGGAACAAGGATTCGAATTTGAACTTGCTTGGACCTTGTAAAAAGTGCCTGGTATATGTGAGGATAAAATTAGATGATATAATTGCTGAGGAATTTCGTTTCAAGAGTTTCCTTTGAAATCGAGTTTTTCAAGTCTTATGTAGTAGTATCGTGGTACAAGTGAAGCACAGGTGGTAAGTATTTTATTCAACTCGCTGAATTGTAGTTTATTAATTGTAATTCTATTCGTAGGTTTCTAGGCCGAGTCCATATACAGTATTTAGCGAAATTGCATGTAATTACATTCCGTTTTCTTACTTTCACCTGCTCTGGGCTCCCGAAAAACTGTAATCCTTAATAGCCCAAGGACTATTTTAGGTCCTAATGAACCTAGAAAGGTGAATTTTTAATGGTAGGTTGAATGTGGGACACCTGAAATGCATGATGATTTAAGGTAAATCTAGGATCTGCGTGAAAGGGCTATCTGCAAATTATAAACCCATGTGTTAGAATTACAGCGTTTTCAGTTAGTTTTTAAGGTTGTCTCTGTGATGGATGTGGTTAGTTGGCACCTCCCGATTTTAGAATTCGTCGCGTTAGGAGATAAATCAGACGTTTTCAGGCGTCTGGGTCATCCTCTGAGTGTGGCGGAGCATTATTACCGCATCCACCTCAATGGAAGGGGTAACTATACCCTTCCATCACCTCATCTCTCTTTTCAGTTTTTCTATTTTAGAGCCTATCTACTCATACAGCAAATATTTTAAATATCCTCCTTAAAACTTTGTCAGTTTACTTTTCAAGGTGGGTAAAATCCAAAATATGAATTTTCGTCCGCCGTAGGGGCCTTAAAATACGTTTGAATTTATATAAAACGGAACCTCTTCTTTCTCAACTGGATTCCACTTGGGATCTAGTTGCTCCTAATTTCTAGCCAGACTGATTGCTTCACACACGTACATGCTAGGGGCGACACGGCAGCACGCATCTGATAATCAATTTTCCTGAATTTGAAAGAATTGAATAGACTAGATGAACGTTGAGGCATGGCATATATCCAATTATAAATACAACTGAATTGACTCAATAGAACTGACTAGGATTGCATTGAACTAAAACGATTGTTTTGGCCACCAAAAAGCAGCGTACATCTGATTGGAGAGTTAATAGACTAAAATGGAATTGAGTTGAATGTTGAGAGATGCCACACATCCAATAATAAATATAACTGAAATTGACACAATTAAACTGACTAAGATTGCATTGAACTAAAAGAATTGAGTTGACAACAGAGGCGCAGCACACATCTGATAAGAGAATTGAATAGACTAAAATGGAATTGAGTTTAACGTTGAGAGATGGAACACTTCAATTATAAATATAACGCAACGTCGAAAGACCATAAAAATAAAGTTTCTTCGCTGAAAGAATTGAGTTGACGTGACACGCAGCACACATCTGATTAGAGAATTGAAAGACTAAAATACAAATAAAGAATTATAAAAAAATAACTGATTCATTAAATTGACTAGGATTGAATTGAACTGAAAGAATTGAGTTGACAGCTGACACGCAGCACACATCTGATTAGAGAGTTGAATAGACTAAAATGGAATTGAGTTGAACGTTGAGACATGGCACACATCCAACAATGAATAATATTCATAATAATAATATTCAGTTATATTATAACTGAAATTGACACAACTAGATAGATGAGATAGTGTAGATAGACAGAGATTAGAATTGAATTGAAAGCTGCTACGCGGCACACATCTGACTATCGATGTAATTGAATTAGAGATAATCTCTTTCCTTTCGAGGACGTTGATCATGAACGGATTCGAGAAAAGTTCCTTCCAGATTTTACGACCGCGGACGCCGCCCGTGGATCGCAATTTTCACGCTTCTCCCAAGGGCGCCGTAATGATTGGTCTCCTTCCGAGGGTGATTTTTATGGCGGATTATTAAGTTATTAGGATCAGAGGCGGTCTCAGGTAATTGGTGCCGGGTAATGGTCTAATTTGAGCTCCAGTTTCGCTCCTCGTCGACTCCTAATTACAGACAGATTACGACGTCGACAATCAAGAATTCCTTAGCTACTTTGAACGTCCGTATCTAACATACTCGATGGATAATTGTTCAACTGGGTGCACGCTTATGAATTATCCTTTCAGATCGAGAAATACAGGAATCTAATAACTTTACATGAACCAGTTACGTTCTTAATACATCTCCATCATTTCTTGTTCACTGTCACTGTTTTTCTTCGAAGTCACCAATAAATGTGCGGAGGAAGATTGGTAGCGAAGTCCGAGGGGTTCATTTCTCGGTGTTCATAATCGGTAGACAAGATCCTCTCTCTTGGGCGCAAGCGATAAGCGGAATGGAAAATTCGGCGCAGGCCGGTCAAGGCCGTTAGTTCGAATGATAGTTCCAATTATGTCATCATATGTTCTTTTGTTTTTACATATCGATATAGGAAACCCATTAGGGGGCAGAAATGTGCTCAGTCTAGTTTGCTGGTCTGGATGCTCGCTTCGCTCGCATTTCAAAAACAAAAAATATCCTAAATCAATCCTTCTATAAAGTATAGATCAGTTGGACAAATTATATATACTTTCATTGCGCCCAATTTTCTATGCACCATTTTCTTCACCGCAGGTAATTTTTGGATTGCGGCGAATTTTCCACTCGCTGGAAGGGGTACGGTGAAGGTCTGCGCCGAATTTTCCACTGACCACCTGGAATTGCGCTCAATCGCCCCAATAAATTACACCATCATTTGTATAATTCATGGCTTTTTCGGTGTGCGAAACATATTGTGAAATCAATGGTTTCTTTCATTTGCTTAGTGTGTTTCAGAGGTTGTTAACCAGCTTAGGTTCCGAGTCCGTCTGTGCAATTTCTCTGTCACGCTCGAAACTGTACAAGGTTTTAATCTAATTTGACTGACATTTTAGGGATTTTACGGGTTAGCTCCTAAACAGTCTCTCGTAAATTGCGCTGCCGTCGGATCAATGGAAGCTCGTGCCATTCCGGTTGATGTACGATCACCCGTTTTCTCACTTTTACGTGAAAATGGATATCGTAGAAAATGGCTGGCGACACCTAAGGGGGTGTACAGTACAAGGTGTGCATTACCCACGTAATGTGCTACTGATTTGCAACATATAATGTCTGTTACAGTTTTCTTTTGAAAAACATAACTTCCAAGTTATTCCAGTTTTAAGATTTTCTTCGTATTTTCGACCTTCTCTCAGTAAAACGGCCGTAACTCCCTCACTTAAGGAATTAACTTCAACTTTGATTATACGGTTGGGAAGAGCTCTGGGGTACCCTCAAATCCAAAATGCACGAGGTCAGGAGAAAACAGCTCCTTCGGGGGATAATGGATCGCGAAGATCACATCAATCAGACCCCACTAGAGCTCCGACGTGACTTGCTGCCAACTCATTGTACAAGAGGACGGCTTTGTGCATTCAACATATTTAGAACTTACACGCAAAAAACGACACTTTGGCATATTAAAAACCTTAATTCTTTTCACTCATTGACAAAAACAGGAATAACTACTTATTTCAAACAGCCACTAAGCACGAAAACGCAAATCTCTTTAAAACTCTTGGTTTTTAATTTTTCATTTTATTTTAATTTTATTTTTATTTTTTTTTTTTTGCATTTGAACTCAATTTTTTTTCTAAGTACAATTTTCTTCCTAAAAATTGAAGAAAAAAATACCTTTCGAGAACTGCTATTGTGGCTTACTTTTAGGCTGCACAGATAATCACAGTGGATTACAGTGGCATAATGCACAAAACCAATTCTGTACTTCAAAAGTTCATACTGTTTGCTTGGTTGAGTGATTTTATTGTACTTGGTTTGGAACTAAGAAGATAGGAAATTGAGAGCTCTCTTTCCGAAGGTATTGTCAAATTTTAAGTTAAATTTTTAATGAAGGAAGTTACAGCCATTATACTAAGACAAGATGAAAAAACACTCAAAAATGAAAGCTGAAATAACTTAATTTGAAGCTTTTAAAAAACTGTAGGAGGCACTTTTGTACTTGTTTGGGGTGTACCGTGTACACCCTGTATTGACCAAAACGCTGTCTCCCAATCATCAATTCATTTGAGTAACAAATCGAAGAAAACGAGTAGAAACATTAGTTTGGTCTTTATTGTATCTCGTTAAATTTCAGTAGTTTCATTCGTGGTATTATACCTAAGAAGCACTGTCTCTGATTTTACAGTCTACTTCTGGTAGCCCAGTGATCTGCGAAGGACGGCTGTCTAATACAGAAATAATTAACCATTATGTAACTGAAGAACGAAAATATTGCCTATGGGACGGATGTGCCCAAAGTCACTCCAACGCAAGTTCAACCTCATGATTCCGTTCGGGGAGAGGAAGATGTTGGGTTGCAAACGGGGGCTGCAATTGAGGGAGATGGTCTGCGAGCGCTTACGAAAACTCTTCAACAGGACATGGGTACCTATCGACCCACAATCAATGGCCAGTTATGAAAATTTCATGAGGACATGATCCAAGGGTGAGAGGCGTTTCGCGATGACAGTCAGCAAAGGCAAATGCTATCGTTGGGGAAAGTGGATAAGAAAGTCGAAGGGGGAACAGCAAGCCCAGGCAGGAGCCAAATAAAACCTGGACGTTATGATGGGGCATCATGCTCTGATGATTACCTCTTCAAGTTTGAAAGGATCAGTAAGGCAAAAGGGTGATCAGAAGAAGAGAAGGCAATACATCTTGTTTCCGCACTGCAGGAGTCGGCTTTGCTAGTGATAACCCACCTGGGCCCCCACTCTTCCTATCAAGAACTGATGGAGGCTCTAGAGCAGCATAATGGAACAAAAGGAAAGGCAAATCTATTTATCCACTAATTGAGAGGAAGGAAGCAAAACCTGCTTGAGGAGCTTACATCATTTGTAGCTTTTTTAATTCATTAAGCATGTTACGTGGAATCGGTTCTTGTCACATTGTTGACTTCAGAAATCTATCAACTCTCCCGTTTATCGATATTAACATCATTTCGTCCTCCCCACAACGTCGCCAAACCGATAGAATACGTAATTGGACAATTAGGCCGCTCGGCGGGCCCTGACCTATCTGCATCAATCAGATCCGAATCAGTTTAGGTCGGTGCCAATGATCCGACAGTAAATCAAAGGCGTGGGATTTATGCATCCCCTTTACAAGCCCACCACCCTTAAATTGTTCGCGTTTAACACCATCTACTCCTACTCTCCCATAATTGAAAATCAGTAACTAATGTAAATTGAAGCGTTTTCGTGAGACCGCGTCCCACGGAATCGATGGGGTTATTAACTTTCAAGATATGCATCTTAAATTGAATCAAGCTTTTGCATTTTTCGCACATTCTTTCACGTCGTCTTCGCGGCTCCTTTTAATTACACGATTCCTTTGAAGCCGACGAACTCTTTAGGTGAAATGGCAGAGTGTACTAATGTAGTGTAATAGAAGGCTCTTGAGGTTTGCTGTTAACGAACAGATTTTTGCCTGAAATTTCCTCTTTTTTAAATCATTGTAATCCACCGCAACAGCTTTAGTTTTTGAAGTGAGATCTCCTTCAGGCGCGTTAAGCACTTTTGCATGGAGAAAAATCGTTGATTTTGCGTGAAAACTTTTGCGACGCGCGACATATATGTAGAGGACACAGCCCATACACATATAGAAAGTTTGTATGAAAATTTGTTTTCCTCTCCCAAAAGAGAAAATGAAGCTTCCGAAACGTAGTTGAGCGAAAGCAAAAACTTTCTATATCGAGTTATTAAAGAAAATTATTTTTTTCTATTTATTCATTTTTCCTAATCTACGAAGTATACACTTTTAATCTAAATTGAAAAATGAATAATTACAAAAATATGGTCAATGCAGTGTTTGTGTAGACTAGTTGAATGTTTCATGTTGTTAAATGTGTTTCCAAGTTCAAAAACATGTCCATTTCGGTTTCCAACTTGTCCTCTCACGAACATGGAAGATTTTAAGTAAGAGCAAATGGCAAAATCCGATAAGTGATATAACAGCTAAATATAACCAGTAGAAGGTTGTCGAGGTCATTTCTTTGAAAGGGTTTTCCAATCACAATCGGCGGAGCTTGGTAGCCGTCACGGAAACTATTCGCTGAACCTGACATCTGACAGACCTTCATCAAAATCTCATTTACTACTTCGAAACCAGCTGGAAACGGCGGAGGAGGGACAATAAACGGCAAATCTCCTACTTCCGCCGCGCTTATCATTCGAGCTTATCTTGGACACTCCGGATTTATTGCAAACGATCCTTCAATTGCACCGGCTCTGACATTATTATCAATTCGGTTGTCCATGTGCCCTCATCTAGCACCTTATTGGAAAGTATTTGTTGAGATCTACGTAATATTCTCTACCAAAAGTGTTGAAACACTTCCGTTATCATATGTATGCAGATAACATTCTGAATATGGATTCTAATAAATCCATACAAGGAAGATAATAATTCATAATTGCTCAAAAGTATTAGTACGGGAGAGGGGGAAATACAGAAATTCTTAAATGACAAATGACAAATGTGAAATCGGATGGAAAAACCACTGGTGTGTTCTAGGGTTAAGTAAGTTTAGGGACCTTTCTCATATGAATTTAAGCTTTAAATCAATC
The DNA here is from genome assembly GCA_031894815.1 of Creontiades dilutus. NCBI lineage: Eukaryota > Metazoa > Arthropoda > Insecta > Hemiptera > Miridae > Creontiades > Creontiades dilutus. Next base: position 3,325,741 of record JAVIWC010004007.1, read on the forward strand.
TTTTTCTAAGTATATTACGCTATAATGATATGTAACAGGCATTATTTTAGGTAGTTGTATTCACCTGGCCTGGAGGAAACCACTTAATTTTCATTAGCCAAATCCATCAAGCTGACAAACCTTTTACTGTTCAATGTAATTGTTTATTCTATTTCATTGTACCTACTGATTAACCATAAACGAAGTCAATCAGTCAATCAATAGTATATTGGTTCGGACGTTACTATCGATTCGGATGTCGAGTCGGATGCAACATAGCATGTTACTGGAAAGCGTTTGTTGGAATCTGTGCTGCAACGGTTCGGACGTTATTTATGATTCTCACCCCACTCAAATCACCTTAATGGGAAGTTTTTGTTCAGATTTATGTAACTATTGCAACGGTTGAGACATTATTATTGATGTTTTTAACATTAGACCTCACCCATTGCACTATTGGTGCAATTTTTATCACCATACACACACACACACAGTTACCATTACACTCCCGAGCAGAACACCATGTTGGAAGGTTTCTGTTGAGATATTGATAAGTATGTCACTGTTGCAATAGTTTGCACATAATTATCTATTTTCATACCGTTACACCCAGAATCTTGCACCATTTCAGAAAGGGTTCCTTGAGATCTTTCTTTTGGATACGTTTCTCAGAACAGCCTGTTAAATATTTTTCCTGCATGCAACAAACGGTTGTTACGAATAAATACGTTTTTTCGAATGAAATTCATTGTTTCGTGTATGAAATCTAATATTTTCCGGATAAAATCCCAGGTTTTCGAATCTAATCTAAGATTTTTCTAATTAAACCGATGGTCTTCCAGTTGAAATTCCACGTTTCAGGTTTCAAATTGAAGGTTTTACATCCAAAATTGAACTTCTTTTTTTAAATCAAATTCTAAAATGTAGAAAGTTTCGGCCTGCCCACAGTTGTGCAGAAATCTCATTTCGTTGGATCAAAATAGACTCTCTTTAGGATTGAAAAAAATTCTTTCGTGTGGCATGTACTCTCATAAATTTGTGGATTACGAAGCAAAGGTCAAAACCACCGAACCCGCCCAGCTCGAAGTTTGGAATAGGTGGGAATTTTGCTTGTTGGTTAGCAGCACGTGTCAGATGAGTAAGTACAAACGGATGTCAGTTAATAGTTGAATAGCTATGAGGCCTGACAGAATCAGAAGGTGGTTGAAGCATCGCTTGTGTACGTATTTATTTGAAGTTAGTGAACGTCAATAAACACATCGCGTACGTGCCAAGACAACAGACATGTGTTGAAATGAACGCTGGAATGTACATAAATAGGAAATTCAGCTCTGTCCATTGTCTCCCCTACATTCACTATGTTACTTAAAGGACGCTAAACACAAGCATTGGCACTTTGATGGGTCACCCTGGTGCTCGGCTGTGGTCGGCGAGTGGAGAGCAAATTTCTACACATATTCGCAGTGCTCGACAAGGAAAACAAGGTCTGTCCGTAGTTGCTCGCGATGGAATTTTCAGTGATGTTCGCTGCTGTTGCGTTCGTTTTGTTGAGTGATCTCTGTCGATACAAAATGCAAGCAAAAAACAACTAGATGGCGAGAACCAAGAAAAACGCTGTGAAACACAGCAGGAATTTTAGCGAGAATGATATAATTCACAGAAAAATTCCCTGAAAGTCACCCAGAGCGACTCCGCATGTGTTTATCGGGGCAGATGCTCGCTAATTGGCGATTATTCGTCTTCTTTGGAGTGGAGAAAAAACCGACACCGGCCGAATCATCCCCGAGCTCGGTTACTCGTCATTAGGCGAAATCGAGCATACACACTACCAAGCAACACGAGAGCACCAGCTCGGCGAATGCCAAGTGTGTGTAGCTGCCTTTTGACCAAGATTTCTAGCGTCCTATTTGACTTTAGAGAAGTACAATTGGCAATGGTCCACTGAATCAAAGAATAACTAAATTACTTAAATAATAATGTAATTTTTGTATTTCTCACTATTGTGGAGGATACCATTCATGATTAGAGCTAGGGTGGTGAGCGGGTTGACACCCGTCTATCACTCATCATTAAGCATGTTAGTTTAGACAGCTCTAAGAAAGAGAAACAAAATTAAATAGTTTACGAAGAACATGACAGGCGCCAACCTTAATGAATTGTAAATTCGAGTCGATGGACGACCCCGTCCTCATGTACAGTTGAGTGGATCAATCCACGTGATACTGACTCGCGACGAAGTTGTGGAAACCCATTTCAATGAAAACGGAGTAAGATAGAACGTTGTCTATATTTCCACGAAAATAATGAGTTACACAGTTAAATTGATTTCGACGTAAACTGGACTGAAAACATTTCATGTTTTCATGAACAAACCAACGGCCCCACATTATCGCCATTCGGAAGCTGCACAACCCGATCCCTACTGCACCCATGCACCCAGACTGGCGTTCCTGAACTTTACCAACACGGGACAAACCCTAAGAGAATGGTAAACATCCTCCAGCGCCCCCATATTACACATGGACCAATCCTCCTTCCTATCTGCAGCCGGGAGAAATGGACGGTGATTCAGTCCCAAAAGAAAGCCTCGTAGCTTCACCAATCAACGGTGCACAAGTATGGGCCCTTGATTCTCATTCCTCACATCGATTGCGTGCAGAGTCAAACCCAACTCGCTGTACAAGGAGGAGCACTGGCCCCGATCTCCTCACGATGTTGTGTCCTACAGGCCTACAACAAACTCTCCAACGCGAATCAAACAGCTGACGGTTTCCAATTTCAAAATTAAGTTCGTATCTAACACGAACAGCAAGCCTTTTCAATTCTTCAGGGCAATAAATATTCTTCCTCATGGTTTCCAGAAGAACTATTTTTGGGTAGTGCATCCTTAGAAATGTATACAAATGTACGTAAATGATCTATGTATATTAGATGTAAGCAGTGGAACATTATTCAGGACGCCTTCGGTTGAATTCCAATAGTCGAGAGTTAGAAGCTAGAGCAGACGTATTTAAATTCTCTGCGGCTTATAAGATGAAAATGGTATACAAGAATTGTTAATAGGTACAGTATTAATAATTTCTTTAGAGATTAGAATCTGGGCTCCCTAAGCTGATCAGAAAGTGAACTCAAATTTCAGATGTACCACGGAAAGTACCGTTCAAATTTCAGGATTTTAGGTTGATTAAGGCAGAAAACAGCCATAACTGTTCGTGGGAACGAGCTTCCAGTTGGTATTGAGAATGGAATTTCAGCACATACAATGGATTTCTATGGGGCATCCCTTGTCCACTATTATATTAAATAAGACTTTAAAAACTATTAATTTAAATATCAGCTTTGGTTTTGTACTAAGGGATTGGTTTAGGTTGGTTTTCGCCGAGTTGTATTTGAGATGAAGTCATCGAACTGTCTTTGGTCATCAGCAAGGAGATCAGTTATCAGCTGAGGAATCCTAGCAGTTCATTTAGTTCCTAATCGATATAACGAACTGAAATAAGAATGGACATCTTTTCAAGTCATCTAGAATGGAGAAGAAAAGGCATGGATGTCCAAGGCGCCGAGTTCAAATAATGTACCACTGACTACACTTGATGTACAAAAATCAGTGATTTACGTGGAAGTAAGTAAAAAGTAAGTAAATTAAACAAGGAATTTCACCTTGGATTTTCGTCCGACTACCCGGAGGTGTCGCGGACGTCGCCAGCCGTCCTCTAGAGAGGATCGGGACTAGGTCTGACGATTTCGCTCGTGGCTTCCCATTGCCTCACGCCCCTGGGTTGGGAGTGATCGACGTGAAAGGATTATACGCATTCAGAAATAATAAACCTCTGCGTAATAATTTGCAGCGTTGTTTCCTTCAAGAGGATTTCACGTATATTGTATTCTAAATACATAAGCGCTATTGTACGTGTATCTACACATACCACATCACATTCATTTTCCGATGTAGATCAACGTTGAAACCGACCCAACGAGCGAAAAGCTCCGCTTTGAAACGAATACCCCACGTAGACGAAGAGAGAGGAAATGGAAGTTATTCAGGTGGCGCCGTCAATCACGTCTTCCGTCTACAAAACGCGTATTTGAAATCGAATTCTTCTCTGCCGGGGTCACTTGATATTCACCCCCCGAGACCGTCAGCAATGAAAAACGGTTAAAAGCTTCGTTCAGCGGAGTTACCTTAGGACGAAAAGTAACATAAATATCCCCCGACCACGACGAGGGCCTTTGCGTCGTATCTGAACCTAATGTTCCGGCCTATTTAGTAATTGAGCGATTACAATTCCTCGGGAGCGTGCAGGAGGCCTTGACCAGGAGGGGCGTCAATCCTGCGCGCCGCCGTTCGCCCTCATCCTCATCTCCAATTAGGCGAAACGAAAATTGTCGGAGCCATAAATCCGTCGCATGAAGCCCAGGGGTTTTATCTCTTGCATCCGAAATGAGCGGGCAGGGAGAGAGGGGGTTTTACAGCTGCAGCGTCCAGGGGAATATTGATCACTCTTCGTCAAATTCACTAGCGAACGACTGAAACCCTTCTACTTTAGACAACTCTCAAAGAATTGTAAAAGTACCCTTTGTTAAGAGTAGAAGGGAATTCTTTTGAAACAATACGGTTTTTAACAAACATTCCAGAGTTAATCTACAGTAGGTATATCGAATTGATTACGCCAAGAATTATTTCTTGAAATTAGGTGACTAAGTGTAAGCCAGAGCCAAAGGTAGGGCAGGATAATGCCTCTCCTAGAGAATTACATTTTTCATTACAAAAGTTATTTTTCTCGGTCTTCAATAAATAAATTTGAATGCAGTTTTGACCAGTCGTGTACGAACTACGGATAGACACTCGAGTCATAAAACTTCAATAAATATGTAGCGGATCAGAAAAAAATTGTATACGTCAACATTTATTAATATTTTGCGTTGTTTGTGTATTATGGAAAAGGATTTTCTGTGCTAAGTATTTTCAAAATTTCTATGACTAAAAGTTACGAAGTTATACCATCACAACTCCTACGAACTTCAAATTGATAGGTTCAGTAGATTCTGAGAAAAAGATTCATGAATATCGCCACTTCATTTTCCGCAAGGGTTAAAATTGACTTCCACCCGTATGTACTGATAGGATCTCCGTGCTATAAGCATTATGGTGGGTAACCGACAGACAGACATGCAGATATAGATAAATGCAGGCAGATTCAAGCTGAGAGTTGTGTTTGTAGTCAAGAACTACGACTGGGAGATTCTTCTACTATTTTGGTTTATTAGTTTCAATAATGAGCCTTTGTAATCGAAAGAGGAATATTGAAAACCTAACAATTGGTTGTTTAACGTTTCAAGATGCATAGAATCCGAAAATCGAATGAAAATCCATACGTCGAGTTTCCCAGAGCTGCTGGACAAAAGTTAATGAACCTTCATCAAAAATCACAAATGAGGTCTAGTTGAGACTGAGTCCATGTCATCAGTTTTTGTTGATACAAAAGAATGAAAACAAATAACTGAAATACTCGAAAATCATACTATCAAAAACAGGAAACCAGGCTAATGTTTTTGTGTTTGCTGTTGATAGGCAATTCATCAATTAATCAAGTGCTTCGTTCCCCATATGGGTTAGTACTTTGACAGAAAAAAGAACGTCAAAATGTGAATTTAACACCTCACAATACCGACCACGATCTGCCACGGAGGTACATGGTGCTGAATGAACGGAATGGAAAAAAATATGATTTCTACGGATTGTGATGGAATGTTTCGCTGGTCACGAATGTACCATACATTAATGGTCCTTGACATTCCCTTTGTGTCAATTATTCTATAGATAACTGTTTTTTTCCCAAAGCTGCATACGCTTTTTGAAACGCAGAAACGAAACAAGTGGGTGTGGCACATAGCTTCCTCGTATCCATAACATGACTGTATAGATCATTGAAAATTTTATTGACTATTATCAATTATCAATTAAGAACTCTATTGATCCGGGGGGAGTTACACATGCAATTGTGCGTATCAAGGATTTCACGTTTGTGCATGCGCAGAGGCTACTATTGATCCGGGGGTCATGAAACCTATAGGACCATCTACACATCAAAACCGAACAATCCCTGAAAATTTCATCAAAATCGGACTATAACTTCGTGTAATTTTGCCCGTAACAAGGATTTGCTGACAGACACACAGACAGACACGGAACCAAAATTGTTCAGAAAGGTCTAAAACGCAAAATGCGAGTGGAATTTTCGATTTTGGAGACAAAAAAATTTTCACATTCCAAAAGTGAAAACAATGCTTCCGCTACCTTGGTAGACTCGGGAGCAAAAACGCTATGAACTAAGTCAACAGTACAGAATTGTGAATGTGAACGTCCTTGCACATGGTAAAAGTCTCCTAGTGAATTGTGACGAAAGGATCATCGTTTCAAGAGTTCATTTTTAAATCGAATTTTTCGTGACATATGAAAGATATTTGCGAACAAGCAAGGTGTAGGTTGATATTTCTAGGTAGGTTTTACTTTATGTCGATAAACTTCAGCAGTTCCATTAGTAAGCTTCGAGGTCTGCGTAAATGTTCACTATATTGCAGCATTCTGGGTTTTTAGATAACATTTGGTCCAACGTGCTAAGGGAATAATACCAGTCCCAGTGATTAACAGGTTATTACTATTATGATGATATCTTGGTATATCTGGAAGTAAATTACAAGGTGTAGATAAACACAGATCAGCTGATTTACCCTGTTTGCTAATTTTTTCTTACAAGTAGATCTATTGAGATGAATTGTAAATTCTTTGTAAACGCATCTAGATTACAATTAAAAGGTTTGTAACCGCGAGTTTACATGATGTACCACAGATTACGGCTAATGAAAAGAGCAATGATTTACGTGGACGGGGGGATACATTATCAACAAACCTTCGTGTAGTAATTAGCAGTGTTTTTACAGAGGGAACTGCCAATGTGATGAAACGGAGGATATTCTCGGGAAACTTCACGTATTTAATGGAAATGCACCAAATTAATTCGCAGGTCCCAATTAGTAAATCCCGGCTATGTTCATGACGCGGAATCTGCCTGGCTAACTCCGATCTGGAACAGAGTGGTTTTAGTCAAGTGAAATGAATCGATACAGATGTTATTGAAATGGATATACGTTTTGGATGGGTTGAAATCATCGTTATCCATCTGGTGACAGTATTGTGCTTGTAATGTGATCACCTCAATCGCGTATCGTTCATTCAATCAAACCGAGTTTAGTTATGGCCATCGGCGGATAAACGAGATCGAGGAACTTGTGTAAATGGGAGGAAAATGACACCGGGTGCAAGCGGTGGTCGAGCGCACAAAAGAAATGAAGACGAATGGTTTAGTTGAAACGATTCAACGTGCCTACCTCTGCAAAAAAAATATGGAGAGACTCTACACCAGGTTTTCAGCCCAGATGAACTTTAACAATGACTGAGGGACGAATGGAAAGGGAAATTGGGAAATAATAATGAAACCTCGACTGAGTAGAAAAGCCCGCTTGGCGTTTGCGGAGTTTGACAGATTTGTCGAGATTGCAAGAGGAATCGAGACCGCTGCAAGTCCGCTCCGTTATCCCAGATTACTGTTGGAAGGCAGAAATGGGCTGTCTCTCGCTCTGCGAAATGCTACTTGCATACGTATGTGGATGATCTTCAATTGTACATTGAAACCCCATTGCGATGGCCATACTACAAAAGCCTGTAAGTGCAAGAACTAAAACTTTTCAGGAAATCAACAAAACCCCCCCCCCCCCCCCGATAGCAGTAAGACAGATCTTCACGAACCCCCAAAGAGAATTATTGAACCCCAAATTAAGTTAGCCCCTCCCCTCTACTGTTTCCAATCGACAATTGCGCAATTGCATCTACAGAAATGGCTTATGTGGCATATTATGTACGTATTATGTACATTAGACGTGAAGAATCATTTCAGGATGCAAAAATGGAAAAACGTTGCAAAGTTTTACTTAGAAGTTTATTATTTCTGTATTCCTTTCCACGTAAATCACGAATCTACGTATATTAGATGTACGTAGTACATTACCTAAAATCGCTACCCCCTACCTTCTTATCTTGAAATTGCATTCAGGATTAAAAAATATTGAAATAAAATAAAAATGAATTTTATTCCCAAGAAAATTGCAATATCTCATCACCATTGTGTAAATCGACAGTCGGAAATCCGCGCGGTTTGCTAGCTACGATTTTTAGTTTTGTTTTCTGCAAAATGGTCAGTGGATTCAGAACCGTTGTAGTGGCCCCTCCCCATGCGACAATACGAAGCTAATGATGCTCTTTAGTAGGGCCTTAGACTAGGCAACCTCGGAGGTTGAATTAACGGAGCTTTTGGACGAGAGCTGTCCCATGTGAAGTTTCCATTTCAGACCGCAGGCGTGCAATTTCATTTGTGTACAAACTGACTTTTTGGTGGGAGATCTGGAGAAGAGTAAATACTTGGTTTTATTAATACTCGTATATTCGAGGGGAGTCCAGATACACGATCTACCTCAGACCTACAGTCTGACAGACTCTGCAAACCGGCTCTCCTGCACGACCGTCTAACATGATTTGTATTACACGAAGATTAGGTTTTTCGAATGCTGAGCTAACGAATGATTGTCCAGCTACCCGAATGGTCTCATTCGACTCACGGAACTAGTTCCAATCAGAATCAAATTAAAAAACGACCCTCTTACCCCGAAAGTTTGAGATTTCGAGTTTTTAATAGTTTAATCCTGAATTATAACCTCTTAGGGTTGACTGATCAAGTTGCCAAGATTACTGACACGTCCCAGATCATTGTTAAATTTTTGCGTCACATTTCGTACAATTTGGTCCAGTAGTTTTGGAGAAAAGTCTCTTATGGCGGACTGACGAAATTTTTTATAATTCGATTTTTAAAATTTACCTATCTTGAAAAGTAAATCAACAACTTTTGAGAGGGGTAGTTTTTTCCCCCATGGTCGATCGCAAAGGCTTTTATGGAAAATAAAATTGAAATTTTTTAGCAATAGATAGCTTGTTGAAGCAGATGAAACAAGAACAGTGGAATAATTCATTTTGTACTTAGTGATTTAATAGCACTACGGTGTTAATAGCTCTATGGTTTTGGCTAGTACCTATTTTTGAAGGTGCAGATTTCTCACCAAAACACACTCTAACACTTTATTGAACGAACAATTGACATATCAATTAAGGGGCCCAACAACGTAATGGTAGTTGTGCGTAACGACCTATTTTAACTTCAATATAACTTCATTTTTTCAAGAATGTTCGATGAAAATTACTAGGAGAAGATAAATTACAACCTGGATGAACCTTCATTGATTTCTCTAGTCACAAACCATCGACGGACTGGGACACTGACGTAATGAACCAATAATGAGACGACACATTTTACCAGGAACTACGCATATTGGTAAACACGTGAGCGGATTTGTCATTTTCCCCGTTCGCTATGTTCGCTAATGAACGTCCCCTAACAACCCGACGTGACCTCGATTCGCCGAATCGCCAAATGGTGTCAAAATCAGCCCTCAAATGATAAAACCTGCGATGCAAATGAGAACCTCCCGTGAACAAGAGTCATTTCTATCGGAAAACACGTGGTTTCGAATGGCCGGCAGTGTTTTGATAATGTATGATTGTCTTTATCAGGTAATTTCCGCGATGCCCCGATCGAACACTTGCAACACAGAGTATGTCCATAATAACATGACCGTAACTACGTTAACCGGTAGAGCTCCCTCCCCCACAGGGTGTCTAGCGAAATTACGGAAGAAACCCAGGGAATAGATTCTAAAGCTGAACTGCCACAAAAAAGGCCTCATACAGGTTTATTAGTCATCTAAAAATTCGATTTTTTTCAATTTCAATGCTTTTTTCGTATTGTTGACTTTCTCTCAGTAAAACAGCCGTAACTCCCTTATATTACAATTTGAAATAAAATTTGACGATACAATTGAAGAGAACTGGACATTTCCGATCCGCTTGGTGGGAAATGAACTGCATGTGTGTGAAAACTAGTTTCACAAATAAGAGAGAAAGCAAAAATCTGATATTTCGATTTAAATCTTGGTCCCAGATATAGAAGAAGTACTAATTGATTCGACCATCCCTGGTTGCCTGAGTCTCATCGTGCCCATAGTTGAAAACTGTTCAAAATTAAGAATAGTTAGTGGCATTTTCCAATCAATGACTTCATGCTCGAAGGTCTGTCAGCTCTTTCCGATTGCTGGAGAAATTTTCTATTAGCCGCATTTCTCAACTCCCTCAAAACGTTCACTCCAAAACGCTGGTCAATGTTTAATTATGTGACGTTGCATACACCTCAACTGGGAGTGGACGGTATTGGCTTGTAGAGGTTCTGTGGTTGTTGAAGCACAAGTTGAAAGTGATTGCTTCACCAAACTAGAATGCCTGTTTGCACCTTACTAATTGGCATGTGCACGATTTTCACTTGAACTGGTATACCTCGACACTTACATGAGTAATTGGTGGTAGCCGAGGAGAAGTCGAGGCTCTCAATCACCAAATTACACAGATTGCACGTCGCTGGTTGACATGGGTATAAACCAATTCGCTCTAGTAGTTGCAACCGTGAGTAGCGATGGTACGAAATCTCTCCAGTTTACAAGCCGCTACACTGCTAGGTTTTTGCTAGGGATTGCTAACATCACCTTTCTGATCTAATCTGACATAGTTGGTTGTGACCATTAGCTTCATCGTGTCGGTAACATGAACGTATAGATCATTGGAATGTTTTAAATAATCTTATAAGATTCCATAACGGTCTTGTATATGATTCGGAGGAATCGATTCTGACGATATTGGTTTGAGATTAATGATCCCCACTTTCTCCAATAGGCTCCAAATGTAGTCTGAGGTTTTTATAGGTTGTTGATTTGTGATTTTAGAGTCATCGGGTGATATATTGGAGATTTTGAGATATTTGAGATATTGATTTGAAATTTTTATATAATGAGATATTGGTTTTGACGTTTTAGATTATTATAGATTAACATTGGTTTGAGATTATTGAACAACATTTTGTCCAATGAACTCCAAATTTGAGCGATATCGGATGATTATAAGACGAGAGAAAATTATGCTTGATGGATTTGAAGTATTCGTTTCTGCGTAAAGAAACTCTGAGAGACTAATTTCAACCCAAGCCTTACATTTCTTGAGAATTACATCAAAATCGGAAAAAAACTGTGTAAATCAAGCTTGTTACAAAGATTTGAGGATATACAATCTACAAACAGACACAAAACGAAAGTTGTTCGGAAAGTTATCAGAAATGCTAGTGCAAATTTCAAATTTTTGGCGAGAAACTACAATTGTTCATTTTTCGAAAACAAAGCCATATTTTTGCTGCCTGTATGTAGACTCGGATGCAAAAGCTTGAGGAAGGGAAGACAGAAATCAAAACTAAGTTAGAAGGTAGAAATACTAAGTTACGAAATCAACCAGTCGTCTCCGATTGAAGGTTTACAATGGTCGTATTTCAGGTAAGACCTTTCTATTACAGTGTTGCGACCAAAAACATACTCAATAATTGTCACTGAGTCAAATGGGCTTTGGCTCACTTCAATCTGTTTGATATTGGAGGAAAACTTTCAAAAGTACAATTTCGAGCGTCTTTGTCAGAACGCCATTACTAAGAATAAATTTTCAAAATCGAATCCCAAACCTTCTTTTTAGAGTAACACCCATTTTTGGCATCTTTGCTGGACTATGGAGGCTTGGCAGCTTCAATGTTCCAATCCAGGTGGAAATCAAAAGCTATATTTGGTAGCCAGACTGCCATTGAAATAGGCCTGTGAAGCACATATTGTTTTGCTGGAATGTTGTTACTGTCTGTATGTTGATAATTGATACGTATTTCTATCATACTAACCACAATTTACATGAAATTTATACGAACCATAATTTAGTGGTGAAGTTTAATTGTCATTGCTCGTTTTTCTCGAGCAGACTTGGCAGCATGGGGATTCAGTCCCACCTCGTTCCGTGAGGCGTTTACACATGGAAATGTATAACGATTATATATTGTATAATCAAACACAAGAGAATTTAGATGAAAGTAATCGGTATAAAATTTTGTAGCGAAAATGTTGTTGAACAGTATGTTCCTGGTGTCGTTTAATTGTCCCTCCTCGCTTACAAGGAAAAAGGATTCAGTCTTCGGAAAGAACCTTCAACACCATTCAATCCAACTAACATGCATACTGCATCCAAAGCCCCTGATCGGCCTTAGGAGAGCGTTGGATGGGATTGCAATCGCCAACTTCCTTCCAAACCATCCAACAGACGGCGTATCATCCAATATTCACGGCATTTCACGCCCAATCTGACTTCATCTCCCCCGACCTGAGACTCAGGTGTTTCACAGCGGGAACCTCCCTCAGGGAAAAAAATCCCCTTCCGAAGAATCTGTTATGAATGAACGTAGGATTGGGAGCCATTTCTACTTTCCTCCGATCCGTTAATATTTAGTACCGACCAACTCGCTTTTTTTCCCTTACATGTTTCGTGGGGTTTTTTTTCTGCCGAAGGTGAAACTGAAAACAGCGTTCGGCAATTGCCGCTGGATAAAAGAAAAGAACGGGGGCCGGGGATCGGGAAGAAAGCGCCGGTTCCACTAAAAAACTACGAGAACGAGAGAAGCGGAAGACCAAACATTTCTTTCCTCAGCTCATTTCATCCCGTGAAAATCCAAGATTGGGTGGTAAATATTCGATGACTACTGTGATAGGAGTGCTCCTTTCCTAGCATCTTTCTACAAGAGGCGGGCGAATTTCAATCTCAACTCCCAATTGAAGAGGTGAACGTGTGTACATTTTTTTCTCCTAATCTCATCAAGCACTTCCGCTTTATCCTATCAAGAGCTTTCTAACCTCTCATATAACGTCTTTTTTGAGAGCCCTTTTGAAGAACCATTGTTTGAAATATAAAAACACCCATGCATTAAGATCCTGTGTCGCACTACGTATGAGAGAACTTTTGTTTCCCTCATATAGGCACAGGGTGTGCTTCGGGTAGTTTTTTTTTAATTTTAGGCGCCTGTTCTCAGATTTTTGCGAGGATTAATTTTCGAGGTCTGGTTGAAAACGCTGCAAATTCTTTCACTGGGGTTTATTATTCAATTGGCTTGCGTTCATGATTTGAATTTCTACTAAGCTGTGGAGTGTGCGTGCTTCTCAGGATAGAGCGATTATTGAATTTCAGGAGGCACAGAAATATGATCAACTGATCTATCCAAATAGGTATTTTGGTTGAGAACAGATTTACGTGCCCTATGCATATCTCCTGAAATGCAATAATCGCTCTATCACCTGTGAAACACGCACACTCATCAATTGCGGGACACTTTGTATGTATAGCGTAAAAGTATTGTTTTAGGATATTGTTTTAGAAAGCCACAAAAAAGGATTTCCACGAAGGCAATTTCGAGAATAGCTTCATTTACCAACATCAAAGAGTAAATAAATAATTTATTAAAAGGTACCTAAATAAAATAATTATTATCAACCGATTTTGTTCAGATCGGTGTCAAAATGTTTATTAGTTTTGGTCTAATTCTTAAACAATTAGAGAAAGTTTTGATCTTTTGATTTCAGCAATCAAAATATAAAGCTAAGTCGGTTTTTTTGCTTTTCCACCGAGTGCTCGATTTTCTATCGGGTATCACATTAAATTCTGATCGACATCGCAGCAGCAAAGCAACGTTCCCTGATGTAGAACTGCACGGTGATATTTTCCAAGAAAATTCGTTAATTAATGATCGAGATAGTTGACCCTTTGTGTTATCAATTGAAGGCTGTCAAATCTATTAGATTCACGTAATGATGAAGTTTTTCATTGCTTTTGATCTATCGGGATTGTATAATTCCTAGCTGTATACCATTCCTGCTAGAATTATACATATTTCACGGCTAATCATTCATCTGACCTCCGCGTAACGTATAGTTCCACCCGTAATAGTTGAGTACGAATATGGCTTGGAGAAACATTGAGCCATTATCCGGTAATGGGCAGGTGCTGATTGCTCTCAATTCCCCTCCACCCGGCCCGCAGTCTCAATGCGTAGCTACGCGGCAAAGTACCACTTAGAAAAGACCGTGGGCGTACGATCTCGCAATTATCTTCGTAATACGTTGACCGTAACGTACGACATTGAACGAGACTAGATCAATGATTCATATGGCGCGGCTATGCTACGAAACGGTAATTCGTACGTCGAAAAAAAAATTCAACAGGTCGTTCTACACCTCGATAGCAAAAAGGAAATACCTACACATTCACCTCTAGTGCTGCGCAATATATTCTGTCATTCGTCTATTTCTCAAAACGCAAAAACCCAGTCAGCTCTCTACACCATTAAAACCGGTCCGTATTTATGTAAATTACAGCTGTTGTGAAATTGAGGATGGCCGCGTATTATTAGAGGAAAGAGCCGCGCCTCTGATAAATAATTCCTCATTTGTCTTCTCCCAACAATTCCACCTTCACCCTCCACATCCCCTCCGATATCGATTGAATTTTTCAATTATATATAAAGTAGGAGCGGAGTGCAGGGCTCGGGGGCAACACAATGCGGAACCCCGCTCCCTACCACGGTTTGAAATAACGGGGTTTCGAGCAAATTTCCTCCTAACGGAGTTTACGGAGCGAATAAAGAATAAAATAACCCCTTAACCGATCGGATAGTGGAGTTTACCCAGTTTAGTGACACGTAAATCGCTCAGCTGTTTTTCAAAAGGTCAAAAAAAGGGAGGGGGAAACAAGCTTTTAGTATCGCTCACGAAAGGTCTTTCATGCCGTCCTCTTTTGTGTTTCAGGCTTCAGGTCGATACGATGATTGTGAATTTCCGGGTGTGGAGATTTTTTTCCACACTTTTATCGTCAATTCCGTCTTTTAATGCCAACATTAACTTCAGACATGTCCATATAATCTGCGAATCATTCTCGACCAAGTGGCAAATTTCAGGGTTGGAAATTCCAATTTTCTAACCACGGAATCAAAAGGAATTTTCTAACCCGGTCGGGAGCTACACCTTGCTGAACATAATATTGACAGATCAAACACAAATTACCCCTCATTCAAGAAAATAATTCTGGTTTATTATTTTCAATGACAAACTTTGTGATTGACCATGTAAAAATTTGTTAACTCCGTCAAAAGTTGTTGGTTTACAGATATGTAGATTTCAAATAGAATCTTCGGCGACCCGAATCTTTCCTCCAAAAGTTTACGAGATTTGTCTTAAAAATCAAACATCGCCCGGGGATGTTCATGCAATCTTGGCATACAGATCAATCAACTCTAAGGGATTATAATCAAGGGATTACTCCCAAAAAAGGATTACCAAGCGATTCTTTCAAAAAATCAAAATCACAAAAACTATCAATGGAAGAGGGTAGTTTTTTGTTTGATTATGATAGAAATTAGTTTCCTGAATCAAATTAGACAAATCGGGTTGCTGTACGATCACCCATTTGCGTAATTGGAGGTAGCCGAAGTCATATTGGTGCAATTACAAGATATGTAGGAGTGAAGGGCCGATAATTGCGACACACGGTTCGAATATTGTTCACGGTTATGAGAAATTAGTACATACACGGTTGAGAGAGAAATTACTTTCAATGAAGTATGTCTAATCAGACGTTTAGGTCATGTAAAGTGTTGAATGAACATTTTGTTAGTATTTCGTGGGTTTACTGGCTCTTTACTAAAATCCAACTAGCCCCTGTGCATATTTCCTGCTAATTTCTTGCTAGATTGTATTATTTTCATAAACGTTTTTATTAAATCTAAGTCTAACTAAATCTAAATTAGTGCATAGTTTACGGCTTTATTAAATGAAAAACGATTGCTGAAGATGGCGAAACAACACCTTAATTTCGTCGCTTTAATATTGATATGGAACTCGGGAAGGAATGGAATGCAATTAGGAGAGACAATTGACAGGCAAACACTGCGCTTTACATAACTTTAAATACATAATTTTGTAACTAATGGCGTGTGTTATGTATCTATCTGTGAGTGCGTGTGCTGTCCTTGTTTCCGCAGATCCATCTAACAAGCCTTATTTTCATGAAATCGTCAGGGAATGTGCGGGTTTGGCTATGGATGGTCCTCTACGAGTTTCAACGTTCATAAATACGTCAGTCTGCGCATGTACGAACGTATAATTCACCAGGCAAACTTTTTTCAGGTTCCAGAACTTTGATCGCCCTAAATATTACCACATTGATAAAGCAGGTGGTTGAGAACTTGAAGCCAATTTTGTTTCTTGCACAGGTTATTCTTCGATTCAATGATTCACAATATTCTCTTGCCAATAATGTTGACCAGCTGAGAGGGTCTAAATTAAATTTTATATTTTCCTTTGTTGCAGAGACTCCCTGGGAACACGAACACGTACACTGTGGCCGAGCAAAAAGTGGATCCCATCATCATCGCCTCGAAAATCAGATTCATCCCGTACTCCGATCACCTTCGCACTGTCTGCATGAGGGTCGACATCCTCGGTTGCGCCTGGCAAGGTGAGTTTTTATTACGAGTAACAACCATTCCATTTTAGAATAAGAGTATCATCAAAGTGTAATTGATTATTTTCTGCATGAGGAACAGACATGGGGAAATCAAATCGACAGTTAAAATTAAGAGTTGAATCGTGTACCCGATTAAACGAATATAATTTCCAATAAAATTCGAAAGAGTGATTGAGATTTAAATCAGAATTCCCACCCTTAATACGAATACAATTTTAATTTCAAGATGATTAAGATTGAAAACTTTATCGATATCATGATTACAAATAAAATCATAATTTTAATCAAAAGTTAAATAATTGGCCCCTTCTAACAACGTGATTCACCCGTTCATTGAGAACAAAAACAGTAATTTTTTAATCGGGCTCATTGTTTTCTCTTGTTTGTCAACTCAAATCGAAGCAATTCAAAGAAATTTCAACATTTTACTAGAAAATTCCACTTTTTCCAAAAAAGTCATGTTTTTTCCAAAGTTTTTAGGAGACCTGCACAGTTGTGCAAAGTTTTTTAAAGCTAGCCTTTTTAAGTTTTGACACAATTTATCTAATGAACTTCATTTTCAGGCCTCAATTATTCCTGCAACTTTTTGTTTGGCTTTCGAGAGATAACAACACTCTTTCCAATGACAGTATACTCACATTTGAATCCCATTCTAAATTAACGGGGTTATGGACATTTTAGTAAAATTAGGTTGAATACAAGAGACAAAATGATGACGTCACCATTGATACTACTAACATCCTATGCCAAGGACTTAGCCTGAAGTAATGTGTTGAACAGCTCCAGGCCGAATTTCAACGTGGGAAAGGAAGAATCCAACAAAGCCCAAAGAGCGGTCCCTTCTGGGTATCTTACGAGATCCGATTTTCACCTTAGGATCTTAAAGATTTCCTCACCTGCCTACCGGAAAAAAAAATCTTAATGATTATCAAGATTAAAAACTTCATCAGCAGCCTGATTACAATTAAAATCGTAATTTCAATCACAAATAATATAATAGGAGCCTTCCCACAATGCGATTTACACGTTAATGGCGGTCAAAAACAGTTTTTTTTTATCGTGTAAAAGAAAAAAATTTTTTTTTTTTTTGTTTAAAGTTTATTGTGTTCAGGAACAAAAAAAAGCATTTCAAAGAAATGTCAACTTTTTATCAAAAACTCTACATTTTCTTTGAAAAGTTGGTATTTTTCAAACAATTCGCGCTTTGAGTTTTTAGGGGACTTGCGCAGTTCTGCTGCAAAAACTAATACGATTACAAAGCGTAGAAAGAATAGAACATTTTCGAATTTTGAAAAAGTTTACCTATTTGATGAACTTCATTTTCACGACTCGATTATCCCTGGAAGTGTTTGTTAGGCATTAAAGTGAGGGAATTCAACACTTATTCCAACGACGGCAAACTCAAATTTGAGTTATAGTTTCTTAGTTTGAATTAATGGAGTTTTGGCATGTTCATGAGGAGCAAAAAAATAATATACCAAAAGGAATGTTAGGAGGTATTTTTGGTCGGAAATGAGTCCTAAAGAACGTAGGAGAGCCGTTGGACACGATTTGCGAATAATTCAGCTATTAGACTAAAATGAGTGTTTATGGTTTTTTGGAGATCACATCATTATCTTAATCGCCATCTACCGTAGACTAGTACTGGTAAACATAAATCAGATATTTAAATAGAAGGGTAATACAGTACTAATTTGCAGCATTTTGGTTTATTATTCAATAATAAACCATTGTAATCGCTCTTGAAAAAAAAAATTCTAACACCTCCTGAAAATTTCATGGTTTACGTTTCGAAGGGTGTAGAATCTAAATCTGCAATAAAAAATTTTCCGTCCGTACGCCGTACGCACGATTTCTTGCAAATGGCTGGAGCAAAAAAAGCTGAAATTTTCAGGAAAAATCCATGTTGGTCCGACGACGCCCCAATTCTTGAGCCATCTCTCTCACTTAATTAAAAGTGCCCTTTAAGGGTAGTCAAAGTTTTGTAAAATCCCTAAAAACCTCAAAAAAAGGTCAAGGCGGCCTAAATTTGTACTCTTTTTGAAGAACACTCCACGAGGAATCGAATGAGCCCCTCCCCAGGTCCGTAGGTCAAATCGTTCCCGATCTATGGCCCGATTATGGCGCGTTATTTTGGTTTATTATTGTTTTTGTGTTGATATCAGTGACGTAGTGATGTGGATACTGGAGTGAACTCCTAAAAGGCTTTGTAGCCGATACACGGGTTGAAGCATTCTGATAACCATTAAAAAACGCTGCAAAGTCTTCCACTAGGGTTTATTATTCAATTGGTTTGCCTTCATGATTTGAATTTCTAGTAAGCTTTGGAGTGTGCGTGTTTCACAGGTGGTAGAGCGATTATTACATTTCAGGAGATTTCATAGAGCACGTAAATCTGTTCTCAACCAAAATACCTATTTGGCTTGATCAGTTGACCATATTTGTGTGCCTGAAATTCAAATCATAAATGCAAGCCAATTGAAAGAATTTGCAGCGTTTTTCTCATTTGTATTGTCTATTTTTAAATGAGCAAACAAAGTACAAAAGGTGTACGAATATCGTTTTAGGTGACGGTAATACGTTTTTTAACAATAGATCGATGTTTTATGCACAATATTCTAACTTTGTCGTTCAGTTCCACCATCATTATTTACTTAAAATAAACTAGATCAAGGCACTAAGTTAGGTTTCGTTTTGCTAATGTAACTACAAAAAATGGACATTCTTCAGGCTTATCTAAGTAAACATGAAGCAAGACTATTTAGTAGTCATACTACTTCGTAGCATCACATTTTTTCGTTCTCTGGAAGAAAGGCGAATAACAGCGTTTGATAGGACGAGGCTACCAACAAATGTACTGGGAATTTCCCAAAAGACTCTGTACACAGATAGAAGACAGCCCTGGGGATCCATTTTTGCTGTCTCCCCAAGAAGGGCTTATTGACTCTTACGCCTTTTTTGCACCCACCTCCTCAATTGCTGTTTATTAATGATCATCAACTATTTCTGCCCTTCACAATACATCAATACTCCTCATTCCTTTATTGTTTAAAGACACGTTAGGAAGGTTTCACTGTTAGTGACAGTGGAAAACTGCGAGATTCAAAGTATTATTCAAATCAATACCTGTCCATTCAAATCACATCACGGCAGAGCATTCTTGACGCTTGACAGTTATTCCCCTCTGGGTCCTGCCAAGAAGAATATATTGGGCTTCTTTTCCCCCTCAGCCAATTCCAGATTTTTGTCCAACACACAATGGAACAAGGTTGGCTTTGGAAGGCGGCCTCAAAACTTTCTGCAGAGAACTAAGCCCCTTTGCCAACAACAAGGCAAGAATAGTCGAAATTAAATTTCCCTTTAATACGTCTTCCTGAAGAAAAACCTTTGCCGGCATTTCTGCCCCCTCGGAGATCTCACGTGCCTATCGACTTGTTTACCTTCCTTCCCCTTATTTGTACTCGAGTCGGAAGGGAAAGAACAACTTTCCTATTTCGTCTTTTACCTTCAAATCTCATAGCTCCTCCCCCTCTCCCTGTCATCCCTTCGCATCTCTAACCCTTCAGATGTCTGTAGGTGGGCTTTATTGAGTTTGCCCCCTCCTTGAAGCGAAGGTCCTTGCAAGATGTGCCACTTTTCAAGTGAGCATATTTGTTTTTCTTGGGCCAATTTTTAATATCGGGGTATTTCTGGATGGTTGTTGGGTAATCTATCAGCTTTATTGGTCGCCGTAATTTTAAACGGGTCTCGATCTTATGGAGCATCACTTTTCATTTCACAATCAATTAGGATACTTAGGTCCGGCTTACCGAATCTCCTATCCGATCTGTCAACAACTAATTCGAGAATCAATGTAATCGATGATCAACACCTCTCAACAACTTTGCTGCATTTGTCAATATCCGATTGAATGCCCGTTAGCCGATTGAGTTTGTTAGGGAGGGAACATTGGTACCACCACGTCATGTTATACGGCACTGCCTGGTTCAACATTTAAGAGCTAATGACGAATTGAAATCGACCTTCAAGCTAATGGAAGTTTAACAGTTGACAGAGGTTTGGAGAGAATCGTGTATCGACTAACACCATCTCTCGCACTAATCACTCATTATCGATAATGGCCGATCAAACTACCTAAAAAAAAACAGAATTGACAAACCACCCTGAGAAAAACAATGGAATATTTAAACGATTTAAAAATATTTTGTTTATTGCTAGCTAAAGTCGAAATAAGATTACTGACGTCATCATTTTGCTGTAAAAATCTCATTTCATCCGCCTGGAGCTTAACGAAATTTAGAGACTTGTATTGGAGCCTGCGCCTTATGCCGTCGTAAGCCGCAGTGGCAACTTGTGAGGTGATGGAATGGTATAGTTGCCCCTTCCGAGCAGGTGGATGCATTAAGTAATGCTCCGCCACGCTCAGAGGATGACCCAGACGCTTGCGTTGCTGTAACAATTAAATATTCGAGAAGTGACAGGATATGGGATTTCTTGTAAAAGATTTAAACTCGTTCAAAATGGATAAAAACTTTGATTTCATGCTTCTGAATGAGATTCAACTGGAAAAACACTAATTTTCTACCTTATTTATAAATAAGGTTTTCTACCTTATTTATAAATATATAAATATACCCCTATTTGGATTACCTGAACACACCATCAAAAACAATCAAAGCGTTGCGAGTCGCTATGCAATTGTTTTTTCTCAGTGTCCGATAGTTTGGTGTTCCTTTACATAAGATCTGATTGTAATTATAACAAACCTGTGCCAATAGACCCTAAATTGAGCCAAATCCTACAAAAAACGTTCAATAATTCACTAAATTGGCCCAAGACTTTGTTTCTTTTTATAAACAAAACAAAGAAAACAGTGATTCCTCAATTAAACAAGAATAATATCATATTCTACCTTGCTTTTGCAGTACAGAGGTTATTGAACCATTCAGTTTTATGTGAGTGGTTTCGAAAATGTTTGCAACTTTCTGAATAAGAAAATTTAAAGTACGTGTGTAGGTGCTTCTGGAATTCGATCGTATTTGTTGTTGTGGCCAACCTCAAGTAAACAACTGTATCTCAGCACACTTACAAATGAAATGTGACCGAATACTAGGACAATCAAACGGAGCTTCAAGGTAATTACTCCTAAAGGTATTGTATTGTAAGCTCCCATTGTGCGTCTTTGAGGTGCGAAATTTGTAGCCGCTCAAGTAATGAGAGGCTGAGAGAGCCTCAATAGAATTATCCATTTCGAGTCGAGAGGGGGCTCGTTTGATTAGGTAACTTATGCACGCCGTCCCTTGTAATTCTGGGATATACTCGAACGTCTAAATCACTTAGCACCAGCTGGGTTGGCCCACCAATCATGTGCAGCTGATCCCCTTTACTCCTGTAATGTAGGTCGCGCTGGTGTAGGACGTGTTTGTATAACTTTGACAAGAGACACGCTGTATTAGTTCCCTCTACACTTATCTCCATTTCCCCATGATGTAATTGATGAGATTTCCCATTACAATACATATATCGCTGTGCGTATTCCACGATTGAAACCAATCACATTGGTTGAGATTTGTTCATCACTGCAAATGATAACCTTACCTATTGGTTTAATGTCAACTTCAAAAAACTGGACATTTTTTTCTAGTCGTCAGTAGTTCTTGTCGAAAACTTTACGAGATGAATATTTGTGTTTTACGATTGAAAAACCTAGCAAACTATTACACACCAGGTACATAATTTCTATATTAAAAACCCTCCAACGCGGATCACGGACTACCAGAACTGAACTGTACTACCAGCAGGGTTTGAAGATTCGTTCCGGAAGGTTCCGTCCTCAACTGTTTGAACTGCTCCTCTTCAAACTCCTCATCAGTATTTTCAAAAAAGAAAAGTAACGATCCGAACCGGATCGATATCCGGACCGGCTACACAAATAACGATCCGGAGTGGATTCAATCTGGGTTGGAGGGTTTTTTTTTCTCATCCCAAGAGGATCCGATCCGATCCGGATTGATAAGTATTGATCCATAATTTTCCGCTCCGGCCCGTTATTTTGCTTTGAGTCCGCCAAAATCATCAGGGAATCAACTTGAGGCTCCGTTTAAAGCCTTAATATGTAGATCCCAAAGTGGGCAGAAAAATTCATCCACATCATAACCAGAGTAGTTGATAAACAGGTACAATTAACTTCCTCAAATCCCGTATACCTTTCAATAATATTTTAGCAAATTTAACTATGTAAAAAATAATAATCACTAACTTCGCGAAGCAATCAGTAGGTGTCAAATTACTGCAGTTATAAAATGGATGGATCGGGCTATCCACCTGGGATCTCGTTTAAGGCCTTAAATGGAACTCCTCTCAGAGTTAATTCCCGAATCGGAGAAAAAAAATTAGGGGTCGATATTGATAGAGTCCGGCAAAAGATCAGGGATCCTCTTGAGGCCTAAAGCCTAAAGGAAACTTGTAATCCCAAAGTGGGCTCAGAATTCATCCATATCAAACCAGAGTAGTTGAAAAATACAACCATCCGAATGGTGGATTTCAATATAATATTTAGGTATTTGGAGATTTTAGTGCCAAAATGATGGTTTCATTCGGAGCAACCCAAATATATACACATCGATTCCAACCTCCGACAACCAGCCCTACTGTGAAAGTGCAGATTCCTTAGGTATAATCATGAAGCAAGCCGATTGAATAATAAACCCCAGTGAAATTCAACGTTTTTTTGATCCCCCCCCCCCCACAATAAAAACAACTATAATTTAAAATGATGTGCGTCCCAAGTGAAAAAGTATTGTTTGCCGTTTGCATAGAAAACCGCCAAGTTCCAGCTGAATTGAATTGATGATTCAGCCGTGGGCTGTATGGTTCAGATTTGTTCAAAGCGAGTGGTTCCTGGTTGTGCAAATATTACTCAAGATTCCTGTCGAGTTGGTCAAAGTGGACAGGTTGACAACCAGTTCTGTTATTGGTAGACTAAAGAATACTTTTGGACATCATACCACTCAGAATTAAGAATGGACGGAGGTTCTCAGTACACATCAGACGAATTTCCAACGGTATGCCTGAATCAAACAAAAAAACTAGCTCTGTTTCGGAGAGGAATGCTGTTGGAATAGCGAAGAGATTTCGAAAAATGGAGATTTTGATAGTTGGTGTACCCTTGGAGATTATAATCCCTGTATGGAAGGAAGGGTTGATCGTTACTAGAGTTGAACCGAAACAATTAAAAGCGTTTATAATGAAAGATGGTCATATAAAAATGAGGAACAAATTTAATCATGACATGAGGAGAAGAGCTAAACCATTGCCAGAATTGCAGAAAGGAGATACTGTTTGGATCAGAGATCTTAACCGAAACGGAACCGTTATCGAAAAAGCAAAGGGACCGCGTTCCTACATGGTGAAAACCGAGAATGGCTCTCTTCTGCGCAGAAATAGATGGCATCTAATTCTCAAAAAGGAGGGTGCATGTAATGAACAGGGACACAGTACTTCGAGTGTACCCAAGAGATATAAACAACGAACAACATACGGCTTGCGGCGAAAGGACTTTTTTTTTCGTATTGTTTTATTCGATTTTTTAAACCTACGTATCTTGAAACATAAACTAACAAGTTTTGGTGGGGAGGGAGGTCCGAATTTGTTTTAATTTATCGATTACAGAGGTTCATTATTGTAACTATAAAACCAAAACTGTTTAATGTGCGGTAACACTCTACGTTATTTAAAAAAATTATCGTCAAATTATCGAAATTCAATCGTTATTTCATTACAATATCTTCGTTTTCTTGGTACTTTTTCATTACAGTTACATGAAATGTAGGCAAATTTTATAGCACTTAACTTCATCCATTAAAAAATGTTTCTCAGTTTTGAAAAATATAGAAATATTGAAACTCCCTGATCACAATTAGGATTGTCAGACACTGAAGTAAAAGAAATTTTTTTTAAGAAATCGGCAAGCCCCTTTGAATTTATGATTTTGGCTAGTTGCTTTCAATAAATAAGCCTTTTTAATTGACCACAAAAAAGTGTAACCCTATCTCAAAAGTTGTATATTTACAATTCAGGATAAGTAGAATAATTTTCTGGGCTTTTACGAAGAGCAGTGAGCGAATTTTAGGATTGAGCGCCACATTTTACTTAGTGAACGGTTAATACTGAAGGAAGATGCTTTAATAAAAATTCTAGGATGATAGAAAAAGGAGGAGGCTCGTATGTGAATGGTGAGGGTTAAGATCCGGATGAGAGGGTTGAAAGATGGCAAAGGGACTTCTTAACCCCTTAAGTGCGCCGAGGGGTCTTACAGAACTCCAAGGCCCGCGAGGGCTGTTAACGTCAACGAGCACTGGTAGCCGGTCCGTAGGAGCAGAAGGTGGTCGGCGGAGGGAGGCAAAGGAAAGGTTATGCCCCTTATTTCAACCTAATAGTTTATTTACGCTCCCCCTTTCCCACGCGTTGGGAGAACAGAACTACAGGCTCTTGGTAACTGTGCAACAAAAGCCGCAAAGACCGTGAGGGCCAACAGCGAACCCGATGCGATGTTATAAACATGAAATTCATCCTTTAAATGTTTCATAGTGCCCACAGGCTTGTGAAAGAGGCTGCATTTCGCTCCGCTGTGTGGCGTAACAACAGCAATAGAATCTCAGGAATAAAGGGCTCTTTCGTGTAATTACTATTCAAAAACAGAAAGATTTTTTTTCCTTCAAATCTTATTTTAAACAGTTTTGCATTGAAAGCGCGTGGAAGGGAGTTACAATAGTGTATAAACACACTACTTGGAGTAAAATCATGAGTTTTACTCGGGGAATTATGAATTTGTCTTGGGAAATGAATCTATGTGTTTGCAAAAAAATGGTGCATTTAAAAGAAAAATGTTGGGTTTAAACTAAGATGACCATCCGTCCCGCTGTCCCCAGATTTACCAGGGGGACGCTATTATGTCCCGCTTTGGCAGGATAAACAAATAAACGTCCCGCTTTAAATACTATTCAATATTATATGCTGAATATCCCGCTTTGGCAGGATAAACAAATAAACGTCCCGCTTTAAATACTATTCAATATTATATGCTGAAATGAAATGTTCTTGACTGACTCCTTCAGAATATAAATATAAAAGCAATAAGGAATATTGCATACACTTAAGACTTAAACGTATTGTTTATTTGGTTGCTTGTAAATTATAACTGGATCGGGGAATTTTTTAGTTTTGGATAGGCAATTCTGACCTAGGGACCAGAGAGAGAGTGAGAGAGAGGGACACCTCGGCACCACGGCTTTGTTTGTTTGTATATCAGAAATAAGTTAAGTGCGACTTTGTGTGTATTCTAAAAAACTATGTCACAAATGAAAAGTTGTCAGAATGGTGTGAGCTGAAAACTTCGATCGACCAAACAGGGGTAGAAGTATTCCTTCAATTTGAACAAAATAACATTCCTTACGAAGTAACTTACAACATTTTCAATTGTTAAATGTGTTCATTTGTTTGTTTCATTATTAATAAATTAATTTAACTGATTGTCCAATTGTTACTATTACTACCTGAACAGTAAAGTTTTTCCTATTCTTATTTCTGTAAATTTAAGCGCTCAAACAGATAAACAGATAAAATTATGAGTTTAGGACGTTTAGTTGTGTCAATATAGAAAATATCTTTCACACGGTATCTGAGGGAGTTGGGAAGAGAGACCCCCAGACCACCATAATGTGTGTCCCTCTTTGAGGTCATTACAAATATGGTCACCTTAGTTTAAACATATAAAATACTGAGTTGCAGTTGAGAAACGTAGTGTGACTTGGGGAATGGAGATATCGACTTGGGGAAACATTGCGATCGATTTTGGGAAGTGTTGAATTTGACTTGACAATGATGCCAATCAATTATTAATGAATTTGTTTTGGTAAACGAGTTTGAGTTGAAAAATGTTAAGCAAGAATTAGGGATCGTTGTATTTCACTTCAGAAATCATGAATATGGTTTAGGTAATGAAGTGTTCAAAATGAACTAAAATCCTGAGTTTGCCTTGAAAAAGGTTGTTTGACTGGGCTAATCTCACTAAAATGACATACAAACCGAGCATAGGGACCAAATTGGAACTAAATTGGTCAAATTTTCAAAATTTTGTAAAAATGTCAGTGAAATCTTTTCAAAATTTCTAATAATAGTTTATTGAATTATCTTTCACCAGTACATTACTCAAAAAAAGTGTTCACTCATAAACTAGAACATCAAAAGCTGCATAACTGGACATTAAACAATTGATCCTCAAACTTATGCTTAAAAGATTTACCTGCCTAAATTTATTGGAATATGTAGAAAAATTCATTATTTATATCGATTCAGTCGAAAATATGGACGGCAAAAATTTTGGTTTTAGATTTTGATAAGTGTTTTTTATGACATAGACAGGGGTGCCCACAGGGGGGGGGGGGGGGGGCTATGACGCAGACTGCGTCATTGAAATTATTGGGGGGGGGGGGGGGGGGGATTAAAGTTGATTGAAACAGTTTTTAACGTAACAATATTCAAAAATATATTACATCATTGGATAGGAAGTAAATAATAATCAACTATTAATTAGTTTAATTATGGTTTGTTTTTTTTATCTGAAAATGTATAAATGTCACATTTCGTTTTGGGGAGGAGTCATAAGGCTTTGGGTGGTTTGCTCCCTGATATAGGAGCAGCAGAAAACACTGTACTTGGATAAATTTTTCCATTTTTTTACTAAGAAAATTGTAAAAAAAACTGACGTTTCTGAAAATTTGTATTTTTCTGAAAATGTTTATCGGTAACCGACTCATCTCCCTACTGCGGGCTTTTAGCTCTTACTGGGAGATAATATTTCCGAAATATCTTTAATGTATGGAAATATTACACACATATGCCTTAAAGTTGTGGAAATAAATTCATTTCATTTAAAAAAAAACAACATTAATGATCACTGTAGTAGATTTACTACCTCTTCTGGCGCTAATTAATGATTATAGAGGATTGAAGATACTACAAAAGGGGGATTTTTAAATGTTTTTCGACAATTTCCAGAAAAGTGAAGTGAAAAGTCAGTTTCTAGCGGTTTTCTAAATAAATAAAAAATTAGCTAATGTAGGAATGTATCCAAAATATAATTTTTTCTGTTGTTTCTATGTTTTAGTAAGATGTTCTTTTCGAAAAAACGAAACCCACCCCCTTTTATCACCGTGAATGAATCCGGGAGATAAAACCTTTTTTCGGTGTTTTGTAATAGGATGATTTTGAGGAATTCGCTGATAAGGTCATGGTGCCTGACTGGAAGAGGTACAATATCCTCTATCATTTTCACTTCTTTCATATGTTAGTTTTGTGCCCAACCATTCAAAACTCACCACCAGTAACTTTCTCATTGTGTTATAGTGAGACACACATTCGTACATTTTAACTGTCAAGCTGATTTGGCCTGACTTTCCCTAAGAGGTCGGGGTCGTTGGGAAAGTTCGAATATGGGATTGAACACAAATCGCAGCGCTCCACATCTCGGGGTGCATATTTTTGTTCGGGGATTAATTTCGCAGATTGCCGAAACCAGCAGGGATCCGTCATGCGACAGTTTTTTATCGTTGTTTGCCGAGCAGTAACACTTCATAAAGAACGCGTCTCTCCCGAAATTGGCTATAAACCTTCGAATCTGTTGCGATAATTTTTTGAGGGAGCGATAACGTCGGAGGTCGGGAGAAAAAATGAATAGGCCGTTTTCGGGACGTCCTTCTGCACCCTGACAAGGAGCGGGGTTGTCGGCCCGGGTTTTATGGGAGGCGTAAATTTCTGTTAACTTATGCGGAGTGGCGTTGGCTGTTCAGTTGAGCCCATCGCCCCGCTACAACCGACTGCGCGTCCTGTTTCTGGCAATTCGGGACTTAGCGGGAAACCTTTCCACCGACTGGGCTTCTATTTCACGGGCCTCACTAACCTAACACATGAAATACCACATGAGGTTCCGCTAAAGGAAGCAGAGTTTAACAGAGAAACTATAGATAGTGTATAGTTTGTGCGCAGATGTCATAATAAACATGAAACACATGAAAGAAACTTACCTATTGTGACGATTGAGTGTCAATCAACAACGTAATGACTACAATAAATTGAACCAATTTATATAAACGATATGTTAGCACACCATGTTAAAGAAAGAGTGACGTTTACAATAATTTAAAATAGCTTCCTCGTATCCATAACATGACCGTATAGATCATTGAAAATTATTATTGACTAAAGAACTTCCTTCAATTAGGCGAAGTAAATATTGAATTAGGGTAAATTTATTGTTATGCAGGAGCATAACTTGAGAAAAATCCCTGAAAATTTCATCGAAATCAGTCAAGAACTCCCGGAGAAATGCTTGTGGCAAGGATTTCACGTTTGCGCATGCGCAGAGGCTACTATTGATTCGGGGGTCATGAAACTCATAGAGGACCATCTACACATCAAACCCAACAATCCCTGAAAATTTCATCGAAATTGGTCAAGAACTCTCGGAGTTATGCGCGTAACAAGGATTTCACGTCTGCTGTTAGGGAGTTTTCATTTCGAACAGTACTTTCTGATTTTGGAAGGATTGATTAAAAATTCAGTAGAAAACCTCGCGGTTGGGCATTTCTCGCACTTTACAAATCAAGAGAGAAAGAGACAAACCACCGAAAAAATTACAGCGTTTTATTACTCGAAACGCAGTTCTTTCTATTTGATCAAAGGATCGCATTATATAAATGCGTAATCCTCTGTCTAGGAAAATGACATTTCTTGATTTCTGGGGAGTAGTGGCCAAGCTAAAACGTTCAGCGTATCATGTCGACCACAACTGTAAAAAGGCGTCCAAGTTGGGTGTTTGGGCTAGAGCAGCGCTGGTTCAAGTATAATTGACTTTCCTCAAAAAAATGTCACCATAATTTACAATAAATTACGCCTTCGAAGGACCACCCCTTTTAGGGGACTTAGGCAAGTTGCCTACCTAATTTATCGAAGGGACCAACAACTCAGGATTCACTAGGTAACAGTGGGCAGAAATATAACGCCAGACTTGACTTTTGGATAGTAGAACTGATTTAATAATTTCCGAATTGATATACAGCCTACCTATCTAGCAGTGGCCACTGATCTCAAGAAATAGTACTTGTAAGTTTAGCATGAAATGTAAGTGAAATATTGGAACTGCACCGCCAAAGTATATGAAGGAAGACTCTCATGCACGAAAGTTCAGTAAATAATTCAAAAGTTCGTAGTGGTTCAATTTGGGGTTGCTCGCAATACTGGGAGTCCGCGACGAAAGTAGAAGCGACCAGGTCGGTGTCCGACGTCGATAAGGGCGTATTATGGAACGGCCTACTGGACGTTAAAGGCTTCTCTTTGGTGTTGAAACAGAGAATAATAGTAAAATGGTTCGAGCTCACCGAAACGTTCTCCGCCGCTGCTATCCTCGTCTTGAAACGGCAGCTCCTGAGTACCAATAGTGGTGGGATGAATCGCCCAGACTGCAGTCTATTTACTCAGCCGCCCGAGTTATGGGTTCTATGGAGTGCACTCCTCTATTAATAGTGGTTCAATAGCAAAACCGAACAATTCGGAAATGGATGATTCCGGATTCACGGAGAACTTTAGAAAGAAAGTAAAGAAAGAAAACGTGGTTTTAAAAAATGGCTGGCGTCGGTACGAAAACTTTAGCAAGAATGTAACCGTCCAGTTGGTTACACCAACGATGACCGGCTGCACAGCTGTTTTCCTGTCTGGCGGGAACTCCACTTCTCATCCACAATTGAAGTTGAATAAGAGTATGTAGAGAATCGCAGAGGCTCGATAGTAAATACTTATACTAGCTAAATTAGTGACAAAATTCATTAGAATACAAAATAACTTTTGATATAGGAAAAAGTGTAGGGCTTTCAGCCTGATGACGTAACAACAAAAGAACAATTCTCGGTAACACCAGCTGATTGTACGCTACGGGCAGATAAATCGAGAAATCAAGAAACCATAATGAGGTAATCAAATGATGGGAAAGGAATAAAAGGCTTTAAGAAAAATGTGGAAAAGGGTGTTTGTGATGTTGGTTGTTTAGTGGGACTACTGCTGGAGCATAAATGTGTCGGAAATTTGGCTAACACAAGGTAAGCTCAATCATTGGGTGTCGCACATAGCTCCCTCTTCTAGACAACATGTTCATATAGATCTTAATAAAAATTTTAGATAATCTCCAAAAAATTTGGAATTGCGCATGAGAAGACTCAAGTATCGATTTTGGAGCGATGAAACTCTTCGAGGACCAACTCCCTAGCCCACACATTCTCTTAGGATTTCGTCAAGATGGGATGGAGATCGGGTGTTACAAGGAGTTTAGGTTTTGCGTATGCGCAGTAGCTGTCAGTGGAACTAGCGCGTTGAAATTGATATGAGGTTCTTGGATTGTTGTTTCCCGACTACCCAGAAAATTTTAGAGCGATCGGACCGCTAGAACCTGAGAAAATGGTGGTCGGTGTATTTAACATTTACGCATGCGCAGACTGATGAATTAATTTCAGAGCGATGAAACTCTCAGGGAACCATACCCACAACCCCTAACCCACACTTACTCTGGAGATTTTACTAAAATTGGATGGAAAATGCGGACACATGGACAAACAGACAGACAGACACGAAACGAAAGTTGTTAAGAATGTTTAAAACACAAAAAAGCAAATAGGTATTTTGATCTTGAAGAAAAAAAATTTTCAAAATTTTCTACCGGCATATAGACTCGGGAGCAAACCCCATTGCAAAGAAAACGTACCTTAGTGTTATCATGGAAAGCTCCAAATTATTACACAAAGTTTTACTATTCCTGTATTTCCTTCTACGTAAATCACTGATCCGCTTACAACATGTAATCCGTGGTCTTTGGGTGATTACATAGCTTGTAACGCCTAGTGACTCTAAACGCCTTAGAACTGGCCCCATTTATTGCATTTATATCGTTATTTATGGAATAAAACTAAATTTACTACTGTTTTTGCCTAGGATCTCGAAAATGGTCACGTTCTTCAAGAATTGGAAAACACAAGTTTAAAAGGAACTCTTGGAACAAAATTCGACTTCAATCATATCAGCTGATGCGTCCTTCACTTGATACTAAGCGATTTTTACTACATCCAAGCACATTCGCACTTGTGTCCTCTTTTTTGTGGCCCTTAGGGAGAGGGAACGAATTAAAGTAAATTCATTCGATTCATTGAAGGCACCGTTATGAATAACGAACATGGAAACAACAGTATTATGTCGAAAGTTACCGACATTCAGATTTGTTAAATTTCAGTTTTCCGATTTCACAATTTATAATTGACTGAGATTGATGCCTAGTATTCAGTCCCAACAAGATCCCAGGTGTGATTTCTGACTGAAGTTTCATTAACTTTCGTTTGGAATATCGGAAAAAAGCTCCGGACGTGGTACAGAGTGAAGAAGGGATTTTTTTCGATTTACGGATTCTACACATCACGAAACGTAAAACAACAAATTTTGATTTTCTTGGGAGATTACAAAGGTTTTTTATTGAAAATAATAAACCGAAATGGGCAGCAACTTAAGCTTAACCCTGTCCAATCCAGACGATGAGCGTGCATGTCGTAGTCGAGTGACCATACGTAGCAGAATATTCCATAATTGGAAGAAAGAGAGCCATATAGAGGGAAACAAACGGTGGGATACTAGTAAATTCTGTTGTGTTCTTCTTTAAGAAAACCCAACATACTCTGCAACTTATCAACAAACAAAACTCAACATACTGCAACCTATTAACAAAGGTTTATAAACCAATAAATACCAATTATTATGGAAATGTAAATTTTAATTGTGTTGTTTTGATTGTCAAGAAATTGTATTTTCTCTCGCTCTCGCTCTCTTTTGTATTCAATTTGCTTAATGTTGTTGTTGCAGAGGGGGTAGTGAGCTACTCGATGCCTCAAGGCGAAGCTCCGAAGGCGCCCGGAGAGCCGGACCTCCGTGACAAAAGCTACGACGGGCTCGAAGAGGCAAGTTGGGTGACCAGCGGTCTCGGGCAGCTCACCGATGGCCGAAGAGGTCACGACGATTTCACCATAGACTACTACGGCTTCGGATCAGGTCAGTATCCGCTATAGAGATATCTATTAACAGCTTCCTGAATTCTGTTCGATTTCCGAGGTTCAACTGTTTAATTGGTAAAGTAGATCGCTGTTCCTGCGTACACAAATCCTCAGGCCACACAACACGTTATCGATCTAATTTACGAAAAATAATGGAAATGTGCGCACACTTGATTAGTTAAATGTTCCGGTTTTATAAAGGATCCCAAAGTATGCTTTCACAGAACAGAAAAAAGATACAAAATGCTCATCTTTCCCAAAAAATGGAGGGGGGGGGGGGCAAGCTTTATTTCAAGAAAAATGTTGCGCAAAAGTTGTTTGCAACATAGCTTTCACAGTTCATTACTCTGATTGAAATTGTAACAATTTTCTATGTAAAAATGATCTGATACAAATTGAGATTGGTTATAAATGTTCAAACCAGGGCTTTCATCCCTGTAAAATTCCTTATTTTTCGCTCATTGTTAGGTTTCCAATAACCTTAGATTAAGAACTGTCACCGGCCATTCCTCATTTTCCTCCCCGATTACTAAGTGAAATTTTTATTAATCCCACTTATACGAGTTCTCTATCCTTTACTCGCACGTAACAATACGATTTGGATGTTCCTTTCGTTCAGTCAAAGCCACTCCTTTCTCATTCCTTCCTTGGGAAACTAAAAGTCCAATGAAATCCGGGTTTTCCCCTGTGAAAATTAGCTAGATCTTGCCCGTGTGTATTACGAGCTTCTATTGGCCCCCCATTTTGCCGTCAACTGCCCCTTCTCCGGTACATTTTTGGAGGCGTTACCAATAGTGTGATGTAGGGACTCACTTCCTAGCTCTCCTTGTAAACTGATTTTCTTAAATCAAACCTTTTTATATTCCTAGATTCAATTCCTCAAGTTAAGGTAATCTGTATGAAGTGTAAATGTAGTCAAATAGTGTGATAATTCATATAAAGCATTCTTAAGTGTGTGTTTTCGAAAATGATGTTTTCTACTGCAGGTAGACAATAAATTAAACCAAGAAAGAAATTGCGCCGTTAGAAACTTCACGTGAAGAGGGAGCTGGATGTAAATTAAGGACAGCTACAATTTCTTGCACAGAAAGCGCACTGTGCAAAATCACAGAGCTTTCGCCATATTGCATTGATAACAGTGAAACGAATGGCTGCTAATCTCAATATTTACAGTGTATTTGATTATTGTTATTCAAATTGATGTGAAATGATACAAGGAAATCAGGCTGAATTGTTGATTTGCAAATAAATTATCTGCAGTGGCAATAAGCGGTTGTATGAAAAGCTACCTTAGGTACTGAAGGTGACAAATAATCACGTTTGTAAACAGTTATTACTAAGTTAGTGGTGGCGTTGCAAAGGTGCAGTTTTAAATCAAAATTTGTAAAGCTAAATTTGTTTATGAAATACATTCACCAAATTGAATTGGAAATGCCCAATATTTTGGTTAATTATTCAATAATAAACCATTGTAATCGCTCTTGAAAAAAAATTCTAACCTCCCTGAACATTTCATGGTTTACGTTTCCGAATCTGCAATAAAAAATTTTCCGTCTCCGCCGTACGCCGTACACACGATTTCTCCAAACGGCTGAAGCAAAAAAGCTGAAATTTTGAAAAATCCATGTTGGTATTCTTGAAGCTCGTCTCACTTAATTTAAAAAGGGTTGTCAAAGTTTTGTAAAATCCCTAAAAACCTCAAAAAAGTCAAGGCGGCCTAAATTTGCTGAAGAACACTCCACGAGGAATCGAATGAGCCCTTCCCCAGGTCTGTGGGTCAAACCATTCTCGATCTATGGCCCGATTTATGGTGGCAACATTCGAGTTATTTTGGTTCATTATTGTTTATGTGTTGATATCAGTAACCTAGTGACGAAGTAATGTGGACACTGGAGTGAACTCCTAAAAGGCTTTGTAGCCGATACACGGGTTGAAGCATTCTGATAACAATTGGAAAAAAAAGCTGCAAATTCTTTCACTGGGGTTTATTATTCAATTGGGTTGCGTTCATGATTTGAATTTCTACTAAGCTTTGGAGTGTGCGTGTTTCACAGATGATAGAGCGATTATTGAATTTCAGGAGATATGCATAGAGCACGTAAATCTGTTCTCGACCAAAGTACCTATTTGGATTGATCAGTTGATCATATTTGTGTACCTCCTGAAATTCAGTAATCGCTCTATCACCTGTGAAACATGCACACTACAAAGCTTAGTATAAATTCAAATCATGAACGCAAGCCAATTGAATAATGAACCTCAATGAAAGAATTTGCAGCGTTTTTGGCAGAATTTCATGGAGCTTGTTACGGAAACATTGGATTTGGAGGTTTGTAGCAACGATGTACGCAAATCAAGCGAAAGGACTTCCCTTGTCACGATCGCCCCAGAGAGAACAGGGTTCAGTCAAACATTTGATACAGGTTTGACAGGTTGTTAATCACTCCCTCGAACTCTGTCACCTTATCGGGAGAAGAGAACAAAAACCATTAATAATTCGGTCGCTCGGGTCGTAATAAATATGTTATGCAGAAGACAACGATCCCATGGAGTCAGTCTCATCAAAACACGGTCCTACCTCTCCCCGCGAACAGTTGTTAACCCAATCAT
Organism: Creontiades dilutus; assembly: GCA_031894815.1. Taxonomy (NCBI): domain Eukaryota; kingdom Metazoa; phylum Arthropoda; class Insecta; order Hemiptera; family Miridae; genus Creontiades; species Creontiades dilutus. The sequence continues at coordinate 3,361,054 of JAVIWC010004007.1, forward strand.
TATTCTTTCCTTTATTGGGCCTGTCATGTCGAACAACGTTCCTCCGGGGGAGGGAACTCAACGGAAGAAAAGGGAGGTTTCACTCGTTGAAGGTTTACAACTACCTTGCGACGCGCGGGGGCGGTCTGCTGATCCGATCCCCGGCGTTGAGTTACGCCCTCAGTCAAAATGTACAACATCCACTTGGGACAAAGGTAACTTGTCGCCAACAGCCGTATAATACCTCGCTGCCCTCAGCTCGCTATATAGTGTCCATCGTGTCCGGGCTCCGCGTGATGGATCAGCCAGACGGGCGACTCTCGGCGACCTCTTGGAGACAATAGGGTTGCGTGTGGGGCTCAACGTACATGGTAATGCGCGGAATCAGACTCATTAATCAAGCAACATGCCATATGCAAGACGCAGCTTTATTAGGGCTGGTATACATTGATCCGGATTCAAGTTATTATGGAAACCCACAGGTTATGGATACTCTCTGATCGACTTCCCATATGTAGGCGGAACTGTAATCCATTCAGGATCTGAAAAATAGTTGCTTACATCTAAAACACAATTTTCAATCACGGTTACAACTACTGAACTATTTTTAACTGACAAAAATAAACTGTGTACCATAATTAAAATAATTATAGCGAATTACCATAAAAAGTTGAACTCTAGCAATTGTATCAAATGTTTGAAAATTAAAATGATCTAACATTCCCTTCATACAAATGGTTTTACTGACAATGATGCATGTTAATGATGATTGAGACGATTTGATGATCGTAGATTTTTTTAACCTTTAGATCGAAAAAAAAACGCTGCAAATTCTTTCACTGGGGTTTATTATTCAATCGGCTTGCGTTCATGATTTGAATTGCTACTAAGCTTTGGAGTCTGCGTGTTTCACAGGATAGGGCGATTATTGAATTTCAGGAGATATACATGGAGCACGTGAATCTGTTCTGACCAAAATACCTATTTGGATTGATCAGTTGATCATATTTGTGTGCCTCCTGAAATTCAATAATCGCCCTATCCTGTGAAACACGCAGACTCCAAAGCTTAGTGGAAATTCAAATCATGAACGCAAGCAGATTGAATAATAAACCCCAGTGACAGAATTTGCAGCGTTTTTTTATTGAACCTCAATGCCCCCCCACAATAAAAACATCTATAATTTATCAAGTCCTTTGGCACTCGTATCGCGTTAAAACTTCCCCAAATCCAAATTTAAACGATGTAGCCAAAGGTAGACAGATGTAGAGGGGGCACACAAATATCATCAACTGATCAATCCAAATAGGTGTTTTGGATGAGAACCGATTTACGTGGTCTATGCATATCTCCTGAAATTCAATAATCGCTCTATCACCTGTAAAACACGCACACTCCGAAGCTTAGTAAGATTCAAATCATGAACGCAAGCCAATTGAATAATAAACCCCAGTGAAAGAATACTTATTTACCCCAGTAATAATATTGAATAATAAACCCCAGTAATAATATTGAATAATATTTACCTATATATTATCAGAATGCTTCAACCCGTGTATCGGCTACTAACCACACTACAAGTATTCACATCGGCTATCACTCCAGTATCCACATTCACTACAACTCGACGCTATCGGCCGGGCATCACTAGGTTCCAAACAAACAATAATAAACCAAAAAACGCAAATGTTGACACCATAAATCGGGCCATACATCGGGAATGGTTTGACCTACGGACGTGGGGAACGGCTCATTCGATTCCTAATGGTATGTTCTTCAAATAGGAAAATATTTAGGGCGATTCGACTAGTTTTGAGGTTTTCAGGGATTTTACAAAACTTTTACAGCCCTTAAAGGGCACTTTAAATTGAGTGAGGGAGCTGGCTCAAGAATTGGGGCGTCAGTCGGACCAAGATGGATTTTTCTGAAAATTTCAGATTTTTTGCTCCAGCCGTTTCGGAGATATCGTGCGTATGGCGTACGGCGGACGGACGGAAAAATTTTATTGCAGATTCGGATTCTACACCCTTTGAAACGTAAACCATGAAATTTTCAGGGGGGTTAGAATTTTTTTTTCCAGAGCGATTACAATTGTTTATTATTGAATAATAAACCAAAATCACTTAGAATGCCCAGAAATAGCTTCAATATGTTCTAGTACATTTATATTATTTCCAATAAGTATATCGACCTTGGAGTGAGGAGGATCAGTTTTGCATTAAACCGTGGATTCTACTCAATATAATATTGAATACGTGTACGAGCTTTCTTCAGAATAGGCCTTAGAAATACTCAAAATGAAGTAAATTTTTGTTTAAATTTGGTCTTCCTTGGTGAATTTTGCTTGTTTATCTTACTCGACAATTTAGGCGGTACGATTTTGTTTTTTCTTTCTTTTTGGTGCATTAGGAATAAAATACTCTCAATCCTAGCAAACTACACCTCAGTTCACTAAAAACACTTATTGAGATGAAACCCCCCATTTTCAGGTAAAGTAAATTCTTATGAGAACTGACAGAGCAAAACCTTGATTGTGAGTTTGTGGCCCTCTACATTTAACACAACTGTCTTGTACAGTTCTGTAGGCGATAATAAACCTGCATGGATTAAATTACATTTTTTTTTTTTTTTTTTTAATCCCAAAAACTGTTTTTTTTTTGTTTTTTTTTCACCCCAAAATTTTTTTTATTTATGTGATGTGCCATTTGCAAGGGTTGTGAGTTTTTTTTATTCGTAATTTATGCAAAGAAGAAAACTAATTCACAAACCGAATGTCGAAAAAGGTTGAGTAGGAAAGACAAGGAAAATTTGTCAACAAATCCCAAATTTAAACACATTTTATTTAATTTTATGGGTTCCTGAGGTCAATTTTGAAGAAAGTTCGGACACACATTCAATATTTTGGGAAGTAGAAACCACAAAAAAAAGTTTGAGTGAGAAACAATCAATGTATGGTCTCGTTATAAGATTGAGGACATTCAAAAATTAATCTCAAAATTGTGCTGAAATCATTAGTTAGTTTGATTGTAGCATGCTCCAAATTTTAAACCAGCTATAATACCTAATGAAAGTTCAAAAATTGGTTTATATCCTTCACTCTGTAGAGGATTGCCTATAAGAAACGGATGCAAAGGAAGCCTTCAAGTCAGTCAAGGAATCGGTAGAGATTCAAAGGCAGGCGTTATTTAGTAGTTTTATCGACGGTTGGGGAGGAGAATGAGATACTTCCAGTGTCAACGGATGGATTTGTGATTTGTGATACAGAAAAAGGCGGTGTGACACGAGGACGGGATTCGCTGGAGGGAGGGCGGGTCGTGAGATATCAATTTCCATCCATCTGTTTTGGCAGCACGTCAAACGGACGTGGATCGTATTGAAGGAACGAAGAGCGCGGAGGGGAGAGGGGGGCACGTGGAAGTTCTGCTGGGTCGGTAGAAACTGGATATTCATGTCCGGAGGCTTTCGAATCGGTTTATCATATCAGACCCGTCGAGGGATCAGAAACACGTGTCGGAGATGGGCAGCAGGGAGACATCTCGTTGAGGGAACGCGGTGTCGCACGCCGGTCATCGGAAGAACTCTGGGGACGATGGTGTGCTAGGTCCCTGACGTAGTAAACGACATCATTCCTCCTTCTGGGATGTGTGGCACTCACGTGTACCCCTGCGTTGTACAAATGGTTGGAATCTCAATATAAGACAATACTCACTCGCAAAATCGCCACAGATCCAGGACCGTAAACAAGGTTGATTCTATTATTTAGCAATATCAATAACACCAACTGTAGGAGAAGCCTCAACAATTTTAATGTAACATGTGATGAACAAAAACGGTCGAAGGACGACCCAAGAGTCGAGAGCCCCGTCAGAACACCCATATAAATAAGCCCGGACCAGCCCAAGAGGGTTCATTCAGATTTCTTAATTCCATCACTCTGTCCTAATCCTTGTCCGTCACACTTTTAAAATGTAGCCCTATATCCACAGATATCGTAGCTGTTATACTTGATCCCAATATTTACGGTATAGCATCCTCGGAACCCCTGCTCCTATATAAACGAGTCGTAGGTATAATCCCCCTCTGGGAATAATTTGCTCCTCGACGTGTCTTAGCTGACAACTGAAATTAATTCGGGTGATCTCCACGGTCCCTTCGTCACCCCTTCAGGGAAACACGTAAATCACCAACATCTTCAAATACCTATTTTTTATCCAAATTTAACTGTTCCAAATGAGTTCACCCGTTCAAGATTCTAAACTCAACACCAAATTTTAACCCTCTCAAGTTTGTTGTCCCCTTAATTTCACAACACCAACCTACCTCAACATCTGAGGTAAAAATCGTTTTCTGCCTTCTAAAGCCGTTCTTCTTGTCTTAATGCAGATTGACTGCCCAATGTTGCGAACCACCGCCTGTGTTCATTAAGTACGAGGTAACTGTGGATAGAAATTATTGGCCTGAATGTGATTCTTGAATAATATAAATGATTTAATATTATAAACGAAATAATTAATGATGAGCCTATCTATCCAGCTGTGGCAACTGATATTAATAACGAATATGTGTCGGTTTTAGTATGAAAAAGAGAAGTCCATTAACGAAATTGTGTAGTACATAGTTGATAAGAAATGCGAGTAGGAGTAGGGCTTATCTACGATGATGAAAGTAGAAACGAAAGGGTCCGGCGTCGGTAATGGAAATGGATGGTTAAACCGCCTATTTGACGGTACACGCTTCTCTTTGGTGTTCAAATAGAATACAGGGTAGGTAAATAATTCGAGCTCACCAAATCGTTCTCCAACAATATACTCTTCGCTGTGTGGGAGCAGCACCTTGAGTACCAACAGTCCAATGGATTGAGTTACGTGAACTGCAGTCTTATTTGCTCATTCGAAAGAATTCTTTATTCAATTTAGTATACACCTAAATTGACACTGGCTCGATAGAGAAACGGAACAGTTTTGTAATGGATGAATCCAGATTTGTCAATTACTTTGATTTGAATAGAAAAGGGTTTATAAAATGGCTGGATTTGTAGTAATAATGAAGAAGTCAATAACAGAGTTTTTTACTACAACGATGACCTGCTTTACAGCTGTTTGTCCAATCTGGCGTAACTCCATTCCTCTCCCACAATCAAAGTTGAATTCGTGCTTGTAGAAAAAAACGTAGGTTCGTTAATGAGTATTAACCAAATTAACAACAGAATTCATCAGAATTCTGAAGAAAGTTTACAAGGAAAAAGTGTGCAGTGTCTTCAATTTAATGAAGTGGCAACAATCATGTGCGGATCTCAGCATCATCAGCTGATCGTGACCTACGACAATACAGCCAAAGAAAACTAGAAACCGAACAGTGATGATGCAATCAGAATGCAAGCTTGGAGGCAGGAGTGGTACCACTATTCTTCTTCACACTTTCCCTACTCAGTATCTAAAGAAAGTGGCGAGTATACCAGCCCGCCGTTATCCTCGTGTGGTTGCTGAGGAGACGATTGCCTGCCAGGTTTTCTGGAGTAGAGCTCTTATGAATTTATGTGAAAAGCATGCGTGTGCCTATGAGCTCACATTCGAGTACAGTGGAGTTCTAAAGAATTGCCTTGATACGCTGCAGATGAAGATCAGGGATGTCTGGAAGGCGGACACCATAGCCCAGGCTCTTGCCTCCCAGGACAGGATATACTGTCTTCTGGATCACGACGTGAGGAGCATTGACCTGACCGCCAAAACTTGGAAGGCATCACTGTTCGTATTCAGATGACTATGTAGGGTCTGAGGTAACCTTTTGAAACTTAATGCCCGGCCATAAGATGAACCAAACATGTTCACTCTGCAATGAGGGTGTGCCAGAGGACGTTCTTCATTTTTTGGCTGACTGCCTTGTTCCGGGCGAATTTAGAGCAGCGAGTTTTGGAAGAAGAAGACTGCCATTTGACACCATCATAAATATGCTCAACGGAATGAATTTGCTACCACTTGCCAAGTTTTGTGCTGCTGCTTGGGCATACCGAGTCGATCTAGTCTACCATTTCAATAGGGACAATCAAATGTGATAGGTGATAGATGCATCAATAGATAAAATAATCAATATAGCGTAAATTATACTAGTTATAATAATAAGTGTCAAATAATCAACTAATTCGAACTGTGACAGACGGGCGTAGCCCAAAGTCATTCCATGTATTTATTCATTGTTTTTTGTTTTTCGAACTTCAAATTCATGTATTTTCTTCTTCTTCTCCAATCAGAATGGAAGCAAGTATTGATCAAGTACAAGGAAGAATTGATGGGGAAAAGGAAGAAATGATTGGAATAATGAGTGAAAATGAGTTCGTGGTGTAGGCGGGTTATTTTAAAAATTCCATTCCGAGTTTAAACACAAATCTCCTTTTCACCGTGTCCTGAGTAAGGATCTTGTTTAACCCTCGACAGTTGATACGATCGCAGGGGACCTCTAATGGCCCAAGAAACAACAAATGTGTTTTTAATTAGCTGAACTCTGTCCCTCCTCCTTCACCTACCACGAAAACCGAGTCTTCCTTTTAATTAGGGAAATGTGGGCGCTGGAATAGGGGAAGCATTGGGTGCCCTCCCCACAATCTCTCTGCTACATTAAGACGGCCTATCTGATCTCCCGGTCACCATTAATGCTCTCAAAGTGAAAAGAATTACGCGGAAAATGACCGTCGAGAAAAATGAAGTTGCACGATAAACCCCTTCATTTCACGTTTATATAAAATCGTCATTTGTTACGAGTTTCCATGGGTTTTATCTTTATTGGCAATTATATTCTCCATTTTCGACTTTCGCCATTTTTCGTAAAAAACTAGGCTACTGCAATCGTTTCTGATTGTTCAAGATAAAACACTGCAAATTATTACACAGTATTATATTAGAATATAAACCTACTAAATCACTAGGTACAGTAGACGTAGTCACTAGTACATTATCTAAACTCGGGATCTTGTCATGTCCACTCAAGATAACAGTTATAAACGGTTATATTTCAGCAAAATGAATCGATTAGGAACGGAATTGGCCACAAGGTCCTTCAGCTGATCATTGATCTGCATACCTTCTAATTGACTTCTAAATGCCCAAAGATGACCAAAATGGATGGCATTTGCTTAGATACAACTTCTTGAACACCAACCTTTACTAGTTCGTTTGAACGACACAGAAGATGATATCGAAACTTATAGCCGACGATGCTCTTTGAGTCAGACCATGTGTAATCCCATATCCTTCAACATGTTACGCAGAGCAGGCACGATTCTCCTCCGTTCTTCATCTTCAACTTTTCCCATAGTCTCGTGAGAATCTCCGAAGGAGAAACATCAGGCAGTATTCAGGCACAACATTGAAAAATAACCCGCGAGTGCTGTTGTTTGCTCACTTGGCGCTATGACCGACGACAGCGGAGGTGCGGTGGCCGTCAGCGAAATCATTACCTACGCATGCTGAGGCTCGGGTTGCAAAATATCAGGAAGTTGTGATGGATATGGTTAGTTGGCCCCTTCCCTGCAAGCGTCTGAATCATTCTCCGAGCGTGGCAGAGCGTAATAATGCATCCACCTGCTCAGAATGGGCAACTGTACCATTCCATCACCCTCACAAAGTCGCTACCCGAATCCTAGACTAGAACATCAGAAACTGTTTAGGTGAGCTTTTTCAACTAATACAATCATTATGTGAGTACCTATCTGTCGCAAACAGTGCCGTAGTTGAGTCTAAAATTAAAATTAAAGCGCTCGATTTGGAGAACATTGCTTTGAAAGGGACAGGGACGACCCTAATAGGGCGAAATGCTCAATCTCAAGCCGACTACGAAACTGAAGAGGAGCAAGATAGAGAAACCTACTGGGTTCTTAAAAAAACCATAGTTTCTAAAAAACGGAAGGCTATCTCGTCACGTGAGTTAGTGAACAAACCTTCCAACTCAGTTACCCTACCTGCCAATCTCAAATGGAAACTATCTCACCCTAAGAAATCGGAAAAGAGATAGTACCCTCCTCCTCCCATAAACGTTACCTTTATCAAAGACTCCACAAAATTAAGCCCAATAATCAAATCTGTGACGAATTCAGACTGGAAAGTAACTGCTCTCAACAACAATGTGTGGAAAATTAATGTTCAAAACGAGGAAGCATATCGTGAAAAACTTACTGAGGAAAATGTTCAGTGGTACACGTATGAAAATAAACTATTAAAGTGGTAGCTCGCGGATTACATTATGACTGCTTGCCCCAAGATATCATAGATCTTAAAAATAGGGATTTTAAAATTATAGATGCAGTAAACCTTGTTAAAAAAGAAAAACAACTAGATGACCAAAACTCCCGCTGCTGTTTTGAAAAAACTTCCTCTTTACATGCTCACATTCGACAAGGCGAATGATATCTAAAAAATTTATGAAATTTCCCATATTATGAATCTGCACTAATTTCTCAGCGTAAAAAGTATGTAGTCTTTTTTTATAGCACCCACTGTTATTTTAATACAAAAATAAATAACCACTGTGTAATATTTTGCAGCGTTTTTCTATTGGCATGTACTTGGTCTTTTTGGCGTTCAACTTTAATAGATCATTTGAAGATCAACGTCCTATAAATACGACCTATAAAAACCTCATTGCAGTGATGAACTGCCATCGGCCGACAACACATACAAAGTTCCATGGTACGGAACCGCCTCCCCTCCTTGATTTCATGAAAGCTGCATGAAGCCAAACTTTGAAAATCATCAGAAAACTCTAATTGAAAACACTATTCGGTCTTGGACCATAACAACATAACGGAATCTTAACTACTCTTTGTTCGCTATAACGTACATTGTAAATATCATATTTCATGACTTCAAAAGGCTATTTGCTCGCTGGCCTTGATTTATTTCCGTTTTTCTTGCGATCGCAAGATGGAATCGACTAATTGATTCTTGGAGAGGCACAACCTTAAACGTAGCTTTTAAAATTCCATCATTTTCATTCCACCTTTTTTTTTTTAATGTCGTTTTCAATGAAACTTTATCCGTTTTCTGAATTCAATTATTTTTATGCCCTCCCCCAGCATGTGTATTGCTCCTCGTCGAATAGAAAATAATGAAAATCTGACTCTTATGGACTGTTTCGATGTATTTATTAACGGACTTGGAACCGGAAAGGAAGGTTCCTTGACTTCCATCTCATGACATGAGGTCATTAATCTTGACAAATAACAACCACTTATAATGAACCTTTCTAAAACGTTGAGAGAAAGATATAATTTTGACTCCACTACTTGGACTCCTAAAGTTGCCTATTCGAAGAATGCCGTTTGAGATTACAGAACACGGAATATGTTTATTCAATTGACTTCAAAATACACGTGTCCCAAAGTTACACGGTTGTCACATTTTAGCGAATTTTCTCAAAAAATGAAACCATTGCTATGGCCCTGAAATTTTAAAAATAAAATCTTTCAAAGACATTTTCAATATTGAAATCCGTTGTGACACATTCTGAAATGATTCCTGGATTTTAACGTGTCATTAAAGACGATGACCGTCGATAGGATCGAGATAAAAACTTCGTTATCGCGCCAAAAATCAAGCGTTCCGAAAGGAAGCAAGATTTCATTGGACAACACATGTAGCACAGCAAAGTAGTCAAAAGTACTAAAAAATCATAAAAAATTACAAAAAAGCGTCCCAAAATTGTGAAATTTATATTTTTTAGCAAAACATTTCCCAAAAAAATGCCCAACCATGAACTAGGCCATTTAAAATTTAAAGTTATAACTTAAGAGGAGGAGGAGGTTCTTAAATTTCATGAAAATGTACTCAAAAATTGATTTTAAAGAAACAAATTTAAAAGTTTCTGGAGCACAAATTCTTTGAACTCAAAGTTCTCAAATCTTAACTCAACTTGGCATAAAAATAATGAAATAATTGTACAATATTCGCTCTTTTCTGCATGACAAGAAAATTTTCCTAACTCACAACAGTCATCGCGTTCTCGCCAATATTTACTGAAAGTGGACAATTTCACATCAACAATGAAACGAACTGAAGTTTTTGTGTGTCGCTGAGGTTTTTCTCATTCTCTACAAACCTGTTGAATCTAGAATCTAACCCTCTCCTGCCCTATGACCCATCGCAACCAGAATACAGGATATTATCAACATGGCGACAATGGCTTGTGATGGTCACCAAATGTCTCAAATCTGGTACATGATTTAACAGTACCTCATCTCTTTTAAGAGTTTCGTCGGATGAATCCTGCGTCTATCAAGTCAACTACAGCTGGTTATTATGAAGTTCAATAACGCCTGATGAATGCATCTTTTCCAAACAAGCAAAATCTCAACAGCTACAAGCAAGCGAATCAGCAACAAGCGAGCTGTAGTCTCGTAATAACCTTGCATATTTCATTCCCTACTGTTTGATCATCAGCTCCAATAAGACAGTTAATTAAATGGAACAAAGACTTGAGGTAATTTTTCATGAATTATCATCATCAATTATTATACAGGTCGCTTTGTACAAAATATGTTAGGAATCGTTCAAATCCCAGAAGCTTTTTCTGTATACACATCTTCTATACCATACTTCTATACATCTATGGTCAATAACTATCCACTTAAAAAACATTTTATAGTTGTTTTTTTTTTGTTTCATACATAACGATCTTGTTTGTCACCCAGTACATAAAACAGAAATGCAACTAATAAACTCCAAGAAAACTATATGTGGGTTAGGGAAACCTCGGAAAACGAGAAAACCTGACTGCTAGTCCGCTGAGGATTGATGTTCAATGTTCAAAATCAAAAACTACGATCGTGGGTTCGGACGTGGCGGTGGGGGCGCCGAATAGTAGAAGAGTTTATGGAGATCCAAAATCGAATTTCCACCAGCCTTGGTTCAATCTTGAGTGCAAGACTAGTAAATATATTGACCGAAAGTCTTGAAAAAAATACAGAAGGAGGGGATACCTTGAGGAGCTCCTATTAATTTACTTAGAGGACAAGTGAAATTACAATGAGCTGAAGAATCTGGCAGGTTGAGTACATAAACCAGAAATCCAGTTACTAAACTCTATGACAGCAGTATCTGGGTTATTCGATATTTTCGTTTGGAATGATATAACATTTTGATATTTAGACTGTTGTTAAATCATCGAATTCCCGGTGTTGGTAAATCGAAATGTATTATGTTCCACCGAGTAAAGGAGGTTTGATAGAAAGAATTTCCGGAGGAATCGAAAAAGAAAGAGACGTGAAATGGGACAAGGAGGGAGGAGAAGATAGAAAAGTGCAACCCCCGAGAGAAAGGATTACAGGGAGAGGGGCGGATTGGGGGTGCGTTGTGTGGTGAACGAAAGAGTGTGTAGTGATACGATGGTGAGGAGAGTAGAGGGGTATGAGGGATTGTATGGGGCAGGGGTAGTGATGGAGGGGAGGCTTATCGCAGCATTCCTCAGGGAGTATGAGGAAAACGGAGAAAAATTGAAGGGGGGATGGAGGGGTGCGGGAAATGGGAAAGCCGGGAGAAAAACCGTGAAAATAGGATTGTTCGGGGGCGGAATTCGCGGTGTTCAGGATATTTAGGGCGGTGGAAGCCCACCTTGTAAATGATGCTCGGAGGATGAATTGTTTATAAAAACCCGTAAACCAGCAGGTGTACGTATCTACCTGATGGGAGAGGGACTAAATATCCAGTGAAACACCATGCAATACAAGAGCGGAACCAAAACAACAAGGAGTTGCAAAAAATCAAAGTAGAAACGGCGGGAATTTCCCGAAATACATTTCAAAACCAGATCGAAATTCAAAAAATTTAAAAATATGATTTCAAACCTTCTTCAGTGATCAAGTGAAAAATCATCTTAATCTGAGAGTCGAAAGTCGGCATAAATGATGATTTTTCACGCGAAATAAACATGGACATTATCCCGCAATAATTGAGTCGAATCAAGAAACGGATAGAATCAGGTGAATCAGCGGTTAAAAACCAATGTAAACGTGAATTGAATGCTCTTTCTCACACGTAGATCCTCAAATTTGAAATTTTTTTGGAAGTTTCTTTACTTTGCCAAAAAAATTCAAATTTGAGTTATGGCAATTTTCGCGAAGCAAGGAAGGAAATCTAGGAATCGTTCCATGATGTCCCAAAACGGGTTTCCATCAAGGAAATTCTGTTAAATTGTCATTTCAACATTTTTTGAGTCTTAAAAACACCTTCATTTTCAAGAAAAATACGCTAAAAGTACTTAAATTTCATTAAAATAAGCTAAAAGATGGGTAAATACAGTTTTTAAAAATGTAAAAATCTAGGAATGTTAAAGAGCACCGGAATATTCCTTAGTAGAAGGTTTATTTTTAATAAATGCAAAACTAAAATTATCTATGCCATCGAATGTTAGAACTTCAATATGAATCCAAAACGATAATTTAATAAAATTCGCTCATTTTAACGAATGAATGATAGAATTTCATGAATGAATGAAAGAATGTGGAACTGTTTTCCTGTCCCAGAAAACTAGGGAAACTCGGTATAAAACAGAAAATGCCAGGAATTATCGGATGGGGAATCCCCCACTTCACAGGTACTATATCACTTGTGAGGTTAGAAGGGCGCTCAAGACGATTTTGAGAGACAATAATGTCTCCAAGAAAACCCCTGATTTCCGCCGCGTTCGACGATCCTTTTATTCTTGTAAAAATGTTTTGTTGCTGTCTCCAGTGGCGCTAAGTGCTTTTGAAACGGATGGTTTCAAGTGAAACCGCGCTTTCGCGCTGGTCTGTGTTTGTTTTGAGGCTAAAAGCTTCTTCACCTCCACGAAAGCGCTTCGCCTGTCAGTGACAATTCTCTCTCTCCGAAACTTTATTAACGAATCACTCGGGCGCGGGAGCGGTTATTTTTGCTCACTTCATCCGGCAACTGATGGCGGTGTCGGGTTTCAATGGATTTGTCATTTTGTGAATCGACGGCGCTGGAATGAATTCGAGGCACCTGTTGTTCGGAGCGGTTTAAGTTCGAATGGTCAATTTGCGTGGGGCTTGAAAGGTTGAAATCCTACAGAACCGCCGCTCGTTCATCGGCGCTGGAATAAATCCGAGTCTACAACATTCGTTATCTCTCGGTTTCGAAATAACAAAAAGCGATTGATTACCTGTTCAATTATTTATTGGAAACATCGCGAAAAACAAGAGGAGGAGTGAGGGCTGGCCTCCGTTGGCAGACCATGCCGATTCCTGATAAGTTGTTATTGGTTTAATAAGGTGATTCATTATTTTCAATAATAAACCTTTGATTGATTTTTTTTTTCCTTAGAAACCTTTTTCCAATACTACGAGGCCAACGGTCAAGCTTTTCTCCTAATAAAAAACACATTTTAGGTCTAGTTAGAACTGAGTTCTCCGCACGACTCTAAAGTAGACGGTCGGACTGCAGAGCCGGACTGCAGTCCTGGCTGGAGAGACGCAACAGACCAAATCGCATAATTGATGGTGTACGATTACACCATTCACGAAGCTACCACCCAAACTTTGATCGAGTTGAAGAAAACCAGCAAAAGCATTCTTTTAGCCTTAATTTATATTTCATTTCGTTAAATTTCAGTTGGACTTCTACGTGTGTATTCTAGTGTACCTTTGAAGCTTTGTCTCTGGTTGTGCAGTCCACTTCTGATGACCATCTTATGCAGAAACAATGAACTGTTGCGTAATAGTTTGCACAGTTTTCAATAACGAACCTATGTAATCGTCCAAGATGATAACAATCTCTAGTCCCCTCAAAATGTGTTGTTTTATTCTTCAAGACTCGTAAAATCCAAAAATCAAATTTAAAATGCCATCAGTTTTTCTCCGAAACTACTGGACCAAAATATAACCAAATCATACGTTATAGATTTGCTCGCAAGTGAAGCTAATTTAGGTGTTTCATTCTATCTCGCTTTTTTTCAGTTGTTTTATTCGTGGATTTCAACGTCCGTGTCGAAATACACTCAGTAAAGAATGTCTCCGTACACCACAGAATTTGAATTACCCAGGTAGGCTAATTCTGACAGCTGAAATATGACATCATTTTCCGATTGGAAATCTCGAACTCAAGAGCCATTTGTTTAAGAAAAGGGGATGAACAAAGTCTCCACAAACAAACTGGAGTTCTTGTGAACTAATGCAGGATCAATCAAGACTCCCCACCGCAATAGCAACTACCAGAGGTCTAGAATCATAAAAATTAAAGGATCAGCATTTTTTCCGGTCACGGCCATGGACGTCTCACAATACAGGGGAGTCAAATAGGATTGATCCAGGTTAGTGAGGGTTAATACTAACATGATAAAAAACAATAACCGAATACAAAACCGTTCCAAATCATTATATGACCAAAATGGAAAAAAAAACTATATGTGCTCTTCAACAACTTTCAAAAACACAATTCATAAATAATTTCCATGATTTGTTATCGTTATTGTTCGTGTATTCTATTGTTATGGTATTGTTTGTACTCCAGATACCTGAGTACGAGTGCTCCCAGGGGCCATCCAGTATGACTCAGAAACTCGTCGATTAGATGAAGTCCTATTTGTAGGAAGTTATCAAGGGCCCATTAATTAAGCTATTAATCCATTTTTTGACCTCGGTTTTCTAGTGTCAATGGATTGAACGAACCCTTTTTTGCCTTTATAAAATGAATTCATGTACGTTTGTGACAATGTGGCTTAGTTTGTTTAGTTGGGAAATCGTTTGACTTGAAATACGTTATTTAAGACCTCTGTCAACACATTCTTAAAATGACTATCCGATTATTCTAGGGTCGTGAGGTGCAGCTAAAATATTCGTGAAAAGCCAAGTGGATGTACGAATACATTTTTTAGAGTGGACAGTTTACTGCACCATTGCAGATATTAAGATATCAGCTTATTTTACGTACTAATGGATAAGGTAACGTTTTAGAGTTTAAGTCGAATTCATCCTATCGTCTTTGTCATATCTGGAAGCCAATTACACTCTAATCAGCTGGAGGGCCTTGTGGCTAATTCGTTCAGAGCTTGATCTACGGAAATTGAGTATAAATTAAGCTCTGTTTAAGCTTGTAGAATACGATTACAATATGTAATCGCCGAGTGTAAATTGATCTAATGGACAGCTCGGTGATTTTGCACGAAAGGAATAATAAACCTTCCTTACATTCCTTGAGTTGTCAGGAATTTCTGATAAGTTCGGATCATGAATTAAAAAAAGAAAGGGAGAAAAGAAACGCAAGGTAGGGAGAAGTTGACAGTTGCATGCCACGTAGAGGCCATTAGCCAAATTGGGACCTTAGAAATTACCTCAGCGAGTCAAGGATTGATTCATTTTCGTTTATGTTTTCTCGGGGCTTTACATTTTACCTCGCTCCGCTTTTCGAGGCGGCAAACTGTAGTTTTCCAGGTGGCTAATTGCTCTTCTGACAAATGGTCGGAGAAGGGGAAAGAGCAGAATTTAAAACAGAAACTATTAATATCGGGAGGGTTCGGCGGGGGGAGTGAGGCTACCGGACCGGGAAATACGGTCTGGGGAACGAGGCTAGCGAGGGGGTGAGAAATGGGGGGGTTGAGGGACTGAGGAATGAGGTCACTGGTGAACTATGCGGAAGACGATGAGAATGAAGAGGGTAGCGGAGGTTAGCTCCGCTCTGGCATCCCCCAGACTATCTCCGAGTTCCTGGGCTTGAGCCTCCCTCGTGGGAGAGGCTACATCTACTGTATCGCTGATCACGATTCACTGATAACCGGAGGTTAGAGGCTATTTCTGTCCGTTGTTGATGAAAAAATGTGTTGAGAGAAGCGTCTAAGAATGAATGAATGAGTGAATAATGACGTATATCCAAAATATTTACATTTAAACAAAAAATTGATCCATATCATGTCATGGAAACTACTAGGGATGGGACATTGACATCGATATTATTAAAATATCGATTTTGACTCTTCACTCACAGAAAAAATTCCATCTAATTTCCTTGCTACCGTGAAAAAAATATATACGTATATTGAAAATTCTTTCAACTGCTGCAGTATTAACCAATTTTCGAAGAAAAGAAACTATTGTTCTCGGTCCCAAATATTTAAAATGAGAATTTTCATAAAATGTTTGCATCAAATTCCGTTTGCAGATGGTCCTCATTATGCAGATGATCAAGCTGTGCTAGTGCGTCGAGGTACTGGAAGGTACTGGCTCACGCTGTTCTACAACAGTATGTTCGCACACTTAGCCATTGGACAACGAAATGGAAGATTCGGCTAAATCCCACCAAAACCACATTAGTCTGTTTTACCAATAAACGAAATGTCATCGTACCAAATATAATACTCAATGGTCAGCCTGTGAAAAAAGAAGAATCTGTTCGATACCTCGGTGTCACCCTGGACAGCAAATTAAACTGGAATGCGCACATAAAAAATCTTCAAGCCACAATCCGTTGAAGAATCATACAAATAAAATACCTCTTGACAAGTAGTGCTGTCTCACTCAACGTAAAGCGATTACTCTACCTCGCTCTCATACGTCCCATCTGGCAGTATGCCAATGAAATCTGGAACTCTGCAGCTAACACTCGGATTAAAAAAGTCCAAACACTGCAGCACAGAGTTTTACGTATGCGCGCACAGGCCCCCTGGTATGTACGCAATGCAACTTTGCATACTGATTTGAACATCCCTTACGTTGATGAAATATTGAGCAGATCATACATCGCCCTCGCCAACCGTATGCCCTACCACAGCAACCCTCTAGTCAACACCATACTAGACGACCCTCGAACAATATGAAAATGTGTATTCCTAAATTATTCAATTGTTACGAAATGTTATAATTTAATAGCTATTTATTATTGTTTGTATATTTATATTACTGTTGTATTAGCCCACCAATGGGTGAGACGTAATATTGCACGTGTCATGTGATTTCTGTATGTAATTAATGTTACCATACTTGATAGTGGCCACCATAATAAAAATAAATAAAAAATTAATCCGTTTCAAAGCATTCTAAATCCACTGTCAAAAGACACCAAAAACACATTCCAGACAATAACTCTCAATAGAGTTAAGATTAAAAGCTCAAATTTGCACAAAAAATCGATCCATACTGTTAAAAGGTCAAGTTCGAAGATGGGCACAGTCGCCTCACTCTAAGGGGAGATTTGAGGCACTTCAAATGGGGGAAAATTAAACAAAACCCCCGAGCAGGAGACCGTCTTTAGTAAAGATTTATTTACTCTGAACACGATGGTGAAATCGGATTGGAGATATCTCAATCCGTTCAAAATAGAGCAGTTTGAAGATGATAAACGCCTGGTTCATATACCTTTTTCACAAAATCTACTGAAGATAATAATTTTAATCTTTTAGGAGTTGTTGTTAGTATAACTAGGTAACTTTTACTGTTAAAACTTTTGGGAATACAATTTCACAAATTTTGAAATAAAAACTATTTAGAAAATATTTCATTTCATCCTCAAAAAGTGACGATTTTGGCCACAAATGGGGTGAAATAAGGTCAAATCAGGCAAACGGATGTCACCACGCTATTCAAGTGTAATTTATAACTTTATTCAAGTTTTTTGAATAAAATTGATTGATTTATAACGCTATTCAAGTGTGATTTATAACGTGATCCACGTGTGATTTATAACTTTATCGTAATTTTGGAGCAAGCCCTGGGTTGCACATCTTTGCGCGCTTACTGGACGGATAGCACTGCCAAACAATCGAGTAATGGATAGAAGTAATGCGTAGAATCCAAATCTCCAATCGAAAATTGGGTTTGTTATTTGGAAAAACAAAGTCGGTATCGATTGAGCACGCTCTGTCTCAAAGCGCAATTATGCCATTTTTGATATCAACACAAAAATTAAGTTTTATGGGAACGTTTCTGCCGAAAACAAGAGGCAATATGGCGGGGGAGTATAGTTGTTTTGACACTCAGTTTAAATAGATAATATAGTGGGTAGCAGAACATTGTGCTTAAGGAAAATATGAATTAATTTAACTAGCATAAGGTAAATGAGATTAATTTATAAGTGTCTTAGACGAAGCAGATTGTAATTTTGGACTGTGTAATAACATCTGAATGAGTAGGACACGTGAGACGACACGTGTGACGATAACCTTCATGTGTCGGTAAATTTAATGAAGAAATTCGGGAAGGAAGAGGTGGTCGTTGGGCGCATCACTTGAACCGACTCAGCGGACATAAAACCTCACTCAACATTCAGGGCAACATAATCAGGTTTATCGATCATAAATTCCAACTGCGGGCTCGGGAGCGGACCTCCGCTAATGGAATAAATTAACCGTTACAAGACGCAGTTCTCCCCGCCGCCGCCATCGGAATTGCTTCCTCGGCTGCTCATTGAGGAGGTGGAGGTGGTCGAGGACCGAAGGGGCCGCGAGGACAAATTAAGGATCGGGGTAATGCGAGGTCGTTCATAACTGGTGGTCTGAAACCCTGTCACCCCTGCGGCAACCCCCTCTGTCATCCCTGCGGCAACCCTCCCTCCCCTGTCACCCTTGTGGCACCCAACACTCTCTCCCCTGCAGCAATCCTCCCCCTATGTCAACCCTTCACCACCCCTCAATCCTCTGTCACCCCTGTGGCACCCAAACCTCTCTCATCCCTGTGGAACACAACCCTCTCTCACCCCCTGCAGCACCCAACCCTATCACCCCTGTGGCACCACCATATATCACCCTTGTGGCATCCCTACCCCCTCTGTCATCTCTGCAGCAACCCTCCCTCCCCCCTCACCCTTGTGGCACCCAACCCTCCTTTGTCACCCCTGTGGCACCCAACCCTCTCGCTCACCCCTGTGGCACCCAACCCTCTGTCACGCTTATGGGACCAACCCTCTCTCACCCGCTGCAGCACCCAACCCTCTCACCCCTGCGGCACCCTTGCTGCACCCCCCCTCTGTGAATCCTGAGGCAACCCTTCCCCCTCTGTCACCCCTGTGGCACCCAACCCTCTCTCACCCTCTGCGACACCCAACCCTTCCATTCCTGTGGCACCATCATATATCACCCTTGCGGCAACCCTACCCCCTCTGTCATCCCTGCAGCAACCCTCCCTACCCCGTTACCCTTGTGACACCCAACCCTCTCTCACCCCCTGCAACACCCAACCCTTCCATCCCTGTGGCACCACCATATATCACCTTTGCGGCAACCCTACCCCCTCTGTTATCACTGCAGCAACCCTCCCTACTCCGTCACCCTTGTGGCACCCAACCCTCTCTCCCCTGCAGCAACCCTCAATCTCTGTCAACCCTTCACCACCCCTCAATGTTCTGTCGTCTCTGTGGCACCCAACCCTCTCACACCCATGCGGCACCCAACTCCCTCTAACCCCTGAGGCACCCAACTCCCTCTCACCCCTGAAGCACCCAACCCTCTCTCTCACCCCTGTGGCACCCAACCCTCTCTCACCCCCTGCAACACCCAACCCTTCCATCCCTGTGGCACCATCATCTGTCACCCTTGCTGCATCAATCCCCCCTCTATGAACCCTGCGGCAACCCTCCCTCCTCTGGCAGCCTTGTGGAACCCAAACCTCTCTCACCCCAGTGGCACCCAACCCTCTCTCACCCCTGCGGCACCTAACCCACCCACCCCTGCGGCACCAACCCCCTCTGACACCCTTGCTGCACCCCTTTCTCCTCCGTCAACCTTGCAGCACCCCTCCCTAGTTTGTCACCCCTGTGTCACCAAACCCTCTCACCCCTGTGGCAACCCTCCCCCGCTGTCAAACCTGCAGCACACCTCCCTCCTCTGACAGCCCTGTGGCTCCCAACCCTCTCATCCCTGTGGCACCCAACCATCTCTCACCCCTCCAGCACCTAACCCTCTCACCCCTGTGGCAACCTCTCTACAACGACGCCACCCCTGTTACAACCCTTCCTCCCCTACACGAAACCCCTGCAACAACCCCTCCATAACCGCCCGACAACACCACCCCTTTGACAACCCACCCTGCGAAGACGACACCCTTGTGGCAACCCCTCCTATGCTGATTCTGCTCGCTGTTCAGAACTCTGAAATGGTTGAAATATGGTAAAATTCCGTTCCTGGAGGCATGATGTCACGAGTAGAACAAGAATCTGAAAACTATTTGTTGAAATAATGGCTATAAATGGGGAAAAAAGCATATCGAGGAGAACTCAGTTCATAACTGTATTGTATTCTAAAAACTGATATGTTATTAAAACTCTCCAAGGTTTGTATTCATGGGAGGACCATCACCAACAAAGAGGAGGCTGCTCATGCGGACAACGGAGGCTATCATGTTGTATGGGGTGGAAATCTGGGCAGAGGCGCTAAGATATAAAAAGTACGCCTCTAGGATGGAGGCGGTCCAAAGGAGGGGTGCGTTGCGCATCTGCAGTGCTTTTCGGACTGTGTCTGGACCAGCAGCCCAGGTTATTGCGAGTGTTGTACCAATCGACCTTTTGGCTGATGAGAGGAAGCGGGTTCATACCAGAAAGCAAGAACATGCGGCCAGAGAAGTAAAAAAAGAGGAGAGAGCAGAGACCCTGCAAAAATGGCAGCAGAGATGGGCAGCTGAAACCCGGGGAAGGTGGACAGCACGTCTGATTGGGGAAGTGCAAAAATGGACGGAGAGGAAACAGGGCGACGTTAATTACTATTTAACCCAGTTCCTGACGGGGCATGGTTATTATCGGTCGTTCCTAAAGAAAATAGGGAAGACTTCCGAGGCAAGGTGTGTGTACTGCCGGATGGGGGACGATGATGTAGAGCACACATTCTTTATATACCCAAAATGGCAGCAGCTAAGGCAGGAATTGGTTGGAGTAATAGGTGATTTTAGCCCAGAAACAGTAATAGAAAAGATGATACAATCTGCGGAGAACTGGAGTGCAGTCAGCACGTATATCACTATGGTGCTCAAAGAGAAGGAAGTGAACAGAAGCTGGGAATGAGCCAGAGTAGAAGTAGTGAAGACCAGGAGGAACCCTCACGAGGTTAAAAAGGGGGCTGTCCCGAAGTAATGCCAAGAAGCAGTCCCGGGGCAGTCCTAAAAGACCAAAAAGTATGAGAGGTCTGCCATCTTTTGATATAACCCCCTCACTGGCAGTCCAGTAATGAATTTTCCACCAACCTCTATTAAAAAAAAAGAAGGTTTGTATTTATGATTTGGCCAGATCCTTTTCCGACACAAAGGGTAGCTCCGTTCCTTAACGTCTTGTGAGAGAAATGACGTGTTATGTATCAGTCGGAAAAGGTAGAAAAATTTCCCTCACACACACTCTCCTCACATGGACAAGATGGGACCTAATAATTGAGAAATTATGCTTGAGATGTTACTTATGATCAAGCGCATCTGATGAATTTATTTGTGAGTATTCGTACCGGTAAGGTACTATCTACAATCTAACCGTCACTTTCTCTGAAAATATAATCGAAATCTGTCGAAAAGATCTAAAAGGGGTAGAGTGGCAAGGATTTGCGAACAGGCACAAAACGAAAGTTTTCCAGAATGATCAAAAAAGCTAAATATGAGAATAAATTCAGATGCCTGTAGACGTGGAGGCAAAACGTTATTAGCCCATTAAAACAGTCTAATCCAATCAATTTGTTTGAGGGTGAAGAGGGAATTAATTAAATTATTTCATTGAAAGGAAGAACTTTTAATGAGGTCAAGCAAATAAGGAAGATCAAATAAGGTCAATGCAGCATCTTCCTTATACTCTTATACGATAGAAACTGGTGTACAACAAAACGTCTTGTTTGACTTCAGACGGGCTTTTGAGAACAAATACAGTAATCCGTAGCTTATTACGAATTCGCTGTATTCCAAGGAACACCGACAGGGGAGTAACTTTTCAAAAGAATAATAATTATCTCGCACCGTTGATAATACCTAGTTGATGTAGAATACGTCAGTTACAACGAAACACTTCTAACCAACTAATGGGCTCGCTACACCGGAATTATAGCTTTCTGTTCTTCTCAAGATGTTGGAAACAAAGGGAATCGCTCTCGTGAAACAGGATAGAGAAATGGAAACAGAAGAGAGGGAATTCTAAATACAGGGCAAAGCTTATATCTCGGGTGACGCTCCGCCCGCCCCGCCGCACAAAAGACGGTACATAAAGCTCTAATATTAGAACAACGCTCGGTGAAAAACAGGGCTTCAGCTAGGTTATAATATATTCAGGTTTTCGCCTTGGAGAGAGCGGAGAGAGGGATTGTGAAATTCAACGCTCAATGAGTCCGTGGAGGAATTTTATTCATTTTAAAATTCGTGGATGATAAGCCTGTGGTCTTTTAGTTCTTGTTCGTATTTCCCCAATTAAATTTGTGCTGGTCGTCCTGGCGAAAGCCTATTCGATCATAACCCGACAATGAAACAGCCGTACTGTAGTTTCCGCGATATTCATTTTAAAATTGAAAATCACAGTATGAAAATACTATACAGAATGTCCAATTAGAGGTCCCACAGTGAGGCCCGAGCATCACCAATGTTCTGCGCTCAAAAAAGGCAGCCCAATCGCTGCAGGTTTATTATTCATGTCGTTGTATCCTGTGAGGCGATGGAATGGTATAGTTGCCCCTTCAATTGAGTTAGATGCGGTAATAATGCACCGCCACGCTTAAAGGATGACCCAGACGCTTGAAAACGTCTAGTTCATCTCCCAAGGCGACGGATTCTAAAATCAGGAAGGGCCAACTAACCATATCCATCACAATCCTTCTAAGTTAATCCCTGATCTATCTATTAGACATAGCCTGTGGAACATCATCTAAACTTGTGGGTAATATACCTTTTAATTGTATTCTACATGCCTTACAACAAACTCCATTTACACTGTACCTCCATACATCGATTAGGAAACAAACTAGCCACAAGGATCATTCAGCTGTTCAGTGTGTACCCACGCTAATTAGTCGTAGTCTGCAGTACACGATCTAAGCTTTACGACTATATACCTTGTAATTGTATTCTTCATGCCTTACAAAAAGCTTCATTTACATGTAACCTGCATAGACAGATTGAACAAACTAGCCCCAAGGATCCTTCTAACGTTCAGTGTGTCCACAACTTGTAGTTGACTGCTATCCAAACCATAATAGGGTGGCATCGTTATAAATAACTTCTGATACAACTCTTGAATACATTCAACCCCAATCCTATATATTTCCTAAATATTTCTACAAGGTACTGCATTCAATCTAGAAGGCATTTTTCCTTTTTGTAATGGTAGCTTTTAGCTATAGTAAACAGAAAAGCAGTTTTCTTGAATTTTAGCTAAATAACATCATATTATGTCACTGGGCCACAGGGATGGATACGGATAACAAATAAAACAAAGTCCTGGGTTCTTACCTTGCTTTGTGATAGTGAACGATTTCATAGCCTGTGATAAACGTGTGCTCCACTCATTGCTTTCTTTTTCCAATATCGGAAAAAGGTAGGAAGTGGCACAATCTTATGAAGCTTTGAAATGGCAAAAAATCGAACAAATACGAGAACAATAATAGCACTGATTGGACGATACACTGGCTGATGCATGTGAAAAACAGGCGATTCCATCGATCGAACTTTTTTCTAGGTCGATAAAAAGGTGGCAATAGGAAAACAGAGGCCAGACCATCAAATGATGCCATCGGCCTGCTTGAAACTCTGTCTTGACATCATACGGTCATACGATGGATTGAATAGGTTAAAGACTAACAGTTTACTGGACCCTACATACCTAAACAGGCTTGTATCTAAATACCTACGAATGTTATGTAATGTATATCGATGTGGACGTTGAAACCTACGAATGAAAATGAACTGAAATGTTTTCATATGAAATAAACACCTAAGTTCGCTTCATTTTTCCGCAAATGTACATATAACATAAGTCTTGATAAACTTGATTTCAACAGAACCTCTGGGAAACAAAATGCCATTGCAATTATATCTGCCGATTCTATCGTCACAATTTACTATCCGATTTTCATTATGAGCAAGGACGTTTAATTCACATTCGTGCTGACGTTTTTTCTCAATTCAAATTTCAAGAAAGAACGAACGAATAAACATGAAACGGTTCCAGTAAGTTCATTCAATTCATCCATTGGATGTCAATCAAGGCGAATATTAAAACATTACTGTTATTACTAAAGTTTTATATATTACGGTTTTTTAAAAGTCCTTTGATTTTGCCGTTAGGGATTACAGACACGTCTGACTCAGTCACAACTTGGCCCCAACTGTGAATTTTTACTCAAGGGTTATTTCGTTTGGTCTAGTAGTTTCGGAAAGAAGCTTCGGACGGGGAAAGGATGTTTTGAAATTTGATTTTTCGATGCCATGCATCTTGAAACGTAAAGAAATAATTTTTGACGGGAGAGAGGGAGGGGTTTCAATTTTTTGGTCTATTGAAAAAATACACCAAAACATCAATTTATATAATTCGCTCATAAGACTATGCTAGTTTTTATGTTTCATAATGAACTCTACTCTAGAATGCGTTGCTTAATGGCTTTTTCCCGATTTCTGTTACAGGTTACGAGTGGGTCGCCTGGAAAAACGACAGTTTGGGGGGACCGGGGCGGCCAGTCGAGCTCGTCTTCGAATTTGACAGCCTCCGAAACTTCTCGGCGATGCACCTTCACACCAACAACTTCTTTTCGAAAGGAGTTCAGGTGAGATTCTTTAAAATCGAATTAATGTCGAGTTATTCGAGCTAACCCTCAAATGTTATCTTGAATTTGTAACTGTTAACTTCCTATACATTTTGGGCGTATTGTATATAATCTTCAGATCCGAAAAGTTGGTTTTGGGTTGGAATTGATTGATGGTTAGATTTCAGCTTTCCCAACGTAGAAAGCAAGGCATTCTTAACAAAGTAACTCACACATACATATTGGCGTCTGGCGTTCTGCCGATAATTTGCTGGCCGAGATGAAAACTGTAGCATTAGCAAACTGAATTAACCTTTTCGCAATTAGGATTAACCCTTTCGCAATTAGAATTAAACCTTTCGCACACTGAAATAACCCTTTCTTAATTGGAATTAAACTTTACCTCCGTATCTGTATTTGCGAAAGGTTTAATTCTAATTGCGAAAGGGTCAAGTTTAATTCATTGCGAAAAGGTTAATTCTAATTGCGAAAGGTTTAATTTCAATTGCGAAAAGGTTAATTCAGTTTGCTAAAAGTTTAATTTAGTTTGCTAATGCTATATATTTTCCCCCATCAGTGCAGGGCACCTCGTACATAAATGTAGCACTGCGTGCTGCCACGCTAGATTTTATGTTAAAACATATGATAGATTTTTTTTAACGGGGTGGGACTTAGTACATGCTGTTGCTTTTACTGGGAACCTATCTAGCGTGCCAGATATTTTTTTCCCATCCTGGTATCAGTCACTAGCCAAGCTCAAAAGCGACTCCACTTTGGCAGCAGTCAGTGCGGCATCCGATCACTAATGTAATGAATTTCGCTTTCTGGATGAAGATGTAGGACATTTTTTACAAGACGCTATGAGTCTATATACGGTGTTTTATTGTTATTATTTGATTTTATCATGAATTATTTAGTAAAAGTGAATAGGAAGATCAACTGTTTTTTTGTGCAACCAACAAAATTATAGCTGTTTCATCCATTCTTATCAGCAGTGTAATGCAAATATTATCATTGCCTACCTAAACTGCAATTACTATTTCTCCATATTAACCCAGAATCCACTTTAAGCCGTCGTGAATTCTTGAGTGATCCACTGCAACTTTCAGAGCCTCATTTGAAAATAAAATCTCAGATTCACACACTTCCAAAAGACAAACTACAACTGTTTCTCGTCAAATACCATGACTGTCCTAAACCACTTGCTGCTCCGGAAACATAAAAAATGGACCTTATCATCTCTGTGGAAGAAAAAAGTGCAATCGTACAACAATCACGCGTAATAATTGTAAGCAATTTGTTTGCAAGAAACACTTAAGACATATTGCAACTTGTAAAGATTGTGATGATTTTGAAAGTATTCAATTTCAATGTTTTATTTCTCTATTTCGATAATCCTCACTAGGGGGAAAAGCACCAATAGTGAACACTACCAATAGTGGACACTTCGGAAAAAAAATTGTAGAATAAGGACTCGGGTTGAACAGGGCACTTGAATCTTTTTGGATTAACTAAAGTAATAGCCTAACAAACGTGATGAACCAAAAGCCAACGTTAGGGCCAAAATGATAAATAATAACTCGACATTAAAAACAACCAGTCTGTGGGTGGGGTGATTTTAAGCAGGACGCTGTGCAAAATGCTAAGGAATAGTAAGTATGTTTTAAGCAATGTTCACGTATAATATTCAAATATTTGTGCCCATTGGTTTGAATATATACTTCAGTAACTAAATTGACGATTTTCCAGTCGCCTAACTCCGTTAATATTGATAAAGTGGGCTTTTAAAGCATGTCCACTTCTAGTACAACAAAAATGACGGATGCTCCGGTAGTTTACATCCCTGTTCACTACTGGTGCAACTTCCCTTCTCACGAAAGGATATTTTCTTAATTTTCTACTTGTTCATTTGTATTGGAACAAGCTCTCGGTACGATTTTCAAATGAATATAGTGTTGCGGACTAGAGGCGGACAGGGGGTGTCCTCTACTAGTGCAAGAGATGTCCACTACTAGTCCATGAGCTACCTTCTACTTTTACATGAATTGTTCTCTACTGGTGCTCACTTCATTCTTCCAGTTGAATGGAATTCTTTTTGTTTTAGTACCGATTAGATAGATTCATGATTTTAAAAGAGATTTTACGTCGTCTTGTTGATATCTACGACGTGTCCACTACTGGGTCATGAAGTGTCCGCTACATCAACACGAGAAAATGTTAGCTGTCCGCTACTGGTGTTTTCTGTTATTCCACAAAATTTGACTCTATTTCTTCAAACATTTATAAAATTGGTGTTTCCTTTGATTAAACTCAACTAAAAATGTCTGAAGAACGTGTAGACACCCAAAAAAAATTTTGAGAGCTAAACATATATGAGGTAACTCAAACTATCACACAAGATTTTCTTAACATGTCCACTACTGCTGCTTTCCCCTTATCTATCTGTTATCATAAAGGAATATAATTTTGTTTTAGTAATTTACGTTTGACATTTTTATTTATTTATTTATTACGGGCAAGCCCAATATACAACATCGAAAAAGAAAAAGGAAGGATTTTTACAGTTTGATGGGAACAATTCCTAGCTTACCATGAAATGAAAGATATTGGTATGTCAAAAAACCAAATATATAATTCAGTTCGTTTATGAGAGTTTTTCAAATGATTTTAACTGGGAAACATGAGCAGAAAAGCTAATTTTCAAGAGGCAGCACTCAATGCTGCACGCGCCTTTTCGTGTGAGTTTTGAAGACGCGCCCACCGGAAGGATAAACGTTAAGTTCTGTCTACTATAGAAATCTGCAAAAATTGGGAAGGTGGGGATACTAAAAAGCCGTTAATGACTCTGCGTAATAATTTGCTGCGTTTCCAAACATTACCTAGTGGTTCGCCGCTTTCACCGCTTAGAATCAACGAAATTTGTCTTCATTCGGCCTGCACCCAAGTATTTCATCTTAAAGAAAAGGAGACAGCTTTCCTCCTCAGAAAACTCCCAGTCATAATTATATCTCTTCCTTTTTTTTTCATAAACTCCGAAGAAAAATGAGGCGCTTCATTTTAATTGAAACACCTCCAAAGCGCAATTATTGAGAAAAAGGGAGGAAAACTCGGTAAGATTTCCCTTCAGAGAACCCAGCGCTCCGGGTGGTGTAATTAATTATTATTAACCTTCTTTGCTACCGGTGCAGAGCTGGGGATATTTTATGAAGGAAATCAACTGAAAACTCCTCCGTCCTTATAGCCTTGTCGCTTCGCAAGAAAACGGCTCCGAAACCGAAGCGAGAAAGTAAAGCTTTTGTTGACGTTCCTACCCCGTTTTCTTAATTAATGACTAGGAGAGTCAGTAATTACTTTAGCAAGGTCTCGCACAGTAAGAAAGACTCCTAGAAGACACAATGGCTTGGAGATGTCGCCTTCAGGGTGCTCAAGCCTCATTGAAGGTCTTCCTTTTCTTAGAGAATCTTTTATACTTATAAGAAAACGCTGGCAGGCGTTGGCTTTTTATTTGTCCTACCTGTAACGTCGGAGGTTTTACAGCCTCGCGTTGTGACGGCGAGCGTGAAGAGGTGCCGATAACTTACGACGCGGGGTCGTTCATGTGTTCGTCACTTTCTCCTCAAGACAACTGACATCACGCGACAAGGGCAAAAATCGCAAGAATCGCAACACAAGGTTTCTGCTCGTACCTGCCCTAACACTTATTCCTACATGAGCGGGTGCCCAACGATTTCAGCTGTACTGGCGACGTTGCTCTGTGGTGTGGTACATGAGGGCCCTGCTGCTACACGAGAAGAGAGTATTTTCATTTTCCATATCTACTGTGTCAGCATGATTAGTGTTTTTTCCGCCGAATTTAGAACACCAAAAAGATTTATATTGGCCTCATGCACTTCAGCTCTGAACGAATCGAAATCAGCCCACATCAACTTCACTAACCGAAAAGTCCCAATCTTGGATGTTGAGGTCAATTCGAATAAAATACCGCATACTGAAGCAGTTAAATACTTGGGTTTGACACTTGATTCCAAATTAAACTGGAATAAACACATAGAAAAGAAGAAAGAAGAACTTAAAATCAAGTACAGAAGGATGTATTGGCTAATGGGAAGGAATCCCCATCTCTCTTTTCACAACAAACTGTTTATATAAGCAGATCCTTCGCCCTATTTGGACCTATGGGATACAGATCTGGGGCTGTGCCAAGAAATTAAAAAAACCTCTGCCAAGTGGGTGTGGCACATAGCTTCCACGTATCCATAACATGACTGTATAGATCATTGAAAATTATTATTGACTAAAGAACTGCGTTCAATTAGGCGAAGTGAATATTGAATTAGGGTAAATTTATTGTTATGCTGGAGCATAACCTGAGAAAATAAAGGTAGGCATGTTCAACTATTGAACAAACTATAAAATATACCTAATAAGTCCGAACAATCCCTGAAAATTTCATCGAAATCGGTCAAGAACTCCCGGAGTTATGCTTGTGGCAAGGATTTCACGTTTGCGCATGCGCAGAGGCTACTATTGATCCGGGGGTCATGAAACTCATAGGGGACCAACTACATATTATACTGAGCAATCCCTGAAAATTTCATCGAAATTGGTCGGGAACTCTCAGAGTTATGCGCGTAACAAGGATTTCACGTTTGCGCATGCGCAGAGGCTACTATTGATCCGGGGGTCATGAAACTCATAGGGGACTATCTACACATCAAACCAAACAATCCCTGAAAATTTCATCGAAATTGGTCAAGAACTCCCAGAGTTATGCTTGTAACAAGGATTTCACGTTTGCGCATGCGCAGAGGCTACTATTGAACCGGGGGTCATGAAACTCATAGGGGACCATCTACACATCAAACCGAATAAACCCTGGAAATTTCATCGAAATTGGTCAAGAACTCTCCAAGTTATTCAAGGACTGCGCATGCGCGAACTATTCGGGGGTGTAGGACCATTTTCACGATTTAAAAATTTCATCAAAAACAGTAGGCGTAACAAGGATTGCTGACAGACAGACACACAGACAGACACGGAACCAAAATTGTTCAGAAAGGTCTAAAACGCAAAATGCGAGTGGAATTTTTGATTTTGGAGACAAAAAAATTTTCACATTTCGAAAGTGAAAACAATGCTTCCGCTACTTTAGTAGACTCGGAAGCAAAAATACTCTAGTTAAAATATATACGTATAATCAGCGAACTATTTTCGATATATTGGCTGTTTCGAAGTGTTGTGTTTGTTCAACTAAGGATAATCGTTAAGCCCATGGGTATTGTAGGTAACGATCACGCTAGTGAACTTATACGTGCATAATACATATTTAAGAACGTGTTTGCACATTGTGGGAATAGACAAGTTGGAATATATTCGTATAATCAGGGAACTATTTTCGATATGCTGCCTGTTCCGAAGTGTTATGAGTGTGTGTTCAACTACGGATAGGTAATCGTTAAACTCATAGGTAGTCTAAGCTACAATCACACTATCGAATTATTTCGTGCATAATAAAACTTTAAGAACGAAGATGGTTCGAGAGAAAATAGGAGTACTATCAGAGTAAAGAAAAACCTTTGGTTTTTTTTCCACGAATTCGGTCTGAGAAAAGTCTGAAACGGATTTGTATCATGTTATTCATTCCTCTTGGGCTTAGCTGGTACTACAACCTCTACTAGACCAATTATAATCTATTACCTATCCTTCTATTGATCAATCATTGCATGGGACTTCCTAAACATGCGGCACCTACCTAATCTCAGCGTAGGTATATGATTTTTGATTAGAGATTTTGTAGGAAAATACTTGGTACTCACCAATCCATGAAGATTCACGTTCCGAATAGATGGAAGATGAAGATGGAAGGCTTTTTTCGCGAACACGACACGGAGTAGACTGCCGGAGACGCGCGCCCGAACACAGACAGGAGAGAACTGGTCGAGACCGCCCGCTCTCCTATACGAGGCGGCCGGCGGAGGGATACTAGGGTGTGGCCGCGGCGCCCGAAAACTTCGTGTTTTCGAAGCCCAAGTTTTTAGGAGCCCAAAAACTTCGAAAACACTTACTTTTTGGCGCAACTTCACAAAAGACCCTTTGAAATAAACTTGAAAACAGAGTACCATGTCTTAATCATCAAAAATATAGGAACTACTTTTCTAATAGTAATAATTCCCTAGAAAAGTAGCTTAAAGGCGGATTCACACTCGCGGTAGCGGGGAAGTCAGACCACAGTCAGGTCAGAGTCACGTCAAGGGGCCGCCCATTCACACTGCAAGGTCAGATCACGTCAGGGCAGGGCAGGTCATCTATTAGAAAAGACTGAAAAAGAACGAATTGTAACGAAATGAGCAAATCAGAAACTAAAATTAGACGAGATTTGACTTCGTGATTCACATTTTCCGTTCAGGGGGAAGGTCAGGTTTTGACAGCTCGCCGTGCTACCTGACGGTAGGTGACTGGAGGAAGATTTGATGTTGACGTTACCGCGCCCGTGAGTGAGGATCACCCCGTTTGGTTTCCATAGAAGCAATCTTGACGTGACTCTGACCTGACTGTGGTCTGACGTTCCCGCTACCGAGAGTGTGAATCCAGCTTAAAGATAGTAATATCGAAGCAAAACATCGATATTTCGATAATATCTATGTCGATGTCCCATCCCTTAGTACGCACCTTCGCAACTCTGACACCTTACCTACTTTACACCCTTCCTCACCTGGTTATAAATAAAACCAAAAGATGATTGATCAATGAACCTACATTACCGTTGATGTTTATAAACTTGATGTTACATGATGGATGGAATTTTGAAAATTTATTCTTTAAAATTAAAAAAAAAAAATGAATTTCGCTGGAGCGGACCCGTTCCCGGGCCTTCTAGTAGCATCGCGGGGTTTGCGGGGGTGTACGTTACGCCCCTGCTCGGAAGCAATTAAGAAAATCCAAACCTTTCAGAATAAAATACTGAGAAGTATAGTTGGAGCCCCTTGGTACATACGAAACGATGATATTCATCGAGATTTGAGGATGGAGACAGTCTATGAAATTATTGCAAAATACGCAAGGAAGCATGAACATCGCCTCCACAAACATGAGAACCCGGAGATGCTCTACGTTTTGGACAACGAAGGTGAAACCCGACGTCTCAAGCGAAACAAACCACTGGATTTAGTTGTGCTGCGCGAATAGAAGTGCAATCGAACTCAGTAATATAATAAAGGGCTAGGTTTTGCTGTAAACCTACCCTCTTGGAGTGTACCTATATGATACGTAAATATTGCTAGATGAGGTGTA
Organism: Creontiades dilutus; assembly: GCA_031894815.1. Lineage (NCBI taxonomy): Eukaryota > Metazoa > Arthropoda > Insecta > Hemiptera > Miridae > Creontiades > Creontiades dilutus. The sequence continues at coordinate 3,392,980 of JAVIWC010004007.1, forward strand.
TTTGATTTTTCAGTTGCAATTAATAAATCACGAAAAAAAAATGCACTTCAGCTCTGCTAAAATTACATTCGCAATATACGTTTGCAGGGGCAACTGTCCCGTTAAATTTATCAATCGAGAACGTTTCAATGGCAGCGTGGTCATAGAGCAAACCTGGAGGGCTAAGAAAAGTAAATATGGTAGAAACGACGACGGCAAGCAGTATCTGATCTAAAAGGGGTGGCGCCTAATAACGGAGAAGTTAAGACTGCAACCGTGTTATGGCGCGGAGTGTGATGCGGCAAAAAGAGTCACTCGAGCTGGGCATCTCGTCAGGACTACTTCGTGGTATCTCCGCCCGCGTTATCCAGGGCTTTCTCTTAAACTGGTGGTCACACTATAGGGGCACTTTCTTCCATCAATCCCTCCCCACTCTATCATCTTCAATTTCCAAATCCAATTTCCAACGTCAGGTAAACCTGGGCGTTTTCCCCACTTTCATTTTGTTTACTTTTTTCCGTTTTTATTTAATGGCGTGCCCCCTCCGCCTTTATGGGTAGAGTAAATTAATTAATTGATCATATTTTGTCGAAGCTTTCCAGTCTGCAACTCTCGATTTATCCCTATTCTAGTTCTGCGACCAACCTGAGAAATCTTGCTTTTGCTCGCAGGAAGGGGTAGTAGTCAATCATTTCAATCGCTAATGAAGCGAGAATTCTTAACCCTTTCATGAAATTCTTTTTTTGTGAAGCTAACATTTGTAACCAGTATTTAAACATGTTTCAGCACATTAAATTTTCATTATGAAAAGCGTTATATCGACATTTCTTCACTATCTGGTATACACCAATTGTAGTTTAGTTGTACAACAAACCGAATTAGTGGAGGCAATTCCTACTATTTTTAAATTTATTCTCAATGTTTAACTTATGATTTGTTCGTAAGATATGCCAGATGCTCTGGTCAAAATATTCCCCTCCCAACGTCATCGTCTTCCAAACGTTTTGCTTTCTCACATCTGCCCAGAATTTATCGACTGTTGAAACCCTCTTGTTGACTTGTTTTCGAAAGGAGATACAATCAAAATAAATCCTCAGCGGCTGTAGTTTACCTAGCAGGGTTCGAGCTACACTAAACATCAACAGGCCGACGATTCGAGGCGCTCGAAATGATTGATTTATCGGTTAAAGCATTCGGACCGCTCATCTCTTCCGCGACTTTGATAGTAATATCTGATAAACTCCCTTCTGAATATAACAGTTTATTATCTGATAAACTCCCTTCTGAATATAACAGTTTATTTCGGTTGTCAGACATCTGGGATACCGTTGTAAACAGTTCAGTATTATTAGACACTTGAAAGATATTGGAGAAAATGTTCATTTTTCCGCTGAAAATCCTGGCATACCTACGGTCAATTATTATAAATGAGTTCCAATTTACTGAATGGTTGTTTTCCCGTTTCTTCATCCACAGAACATTATTTTCGTTCTGATTTGTGCTTCAACTAAAGTCATCATAAGTACGGGTACGGTAATATAATCTGATAAGTGGTTCGTTTTCAGGAAAACTCAACACTTCTATTCGTGTATTCGTAACATACAGAAACTAATTAGGAGAAAAGAAATCTATTTAGTTCTAAACACTGCTCTATAAATTATATTTTTTTCAAGGGTGAAAACCTACAAATTATTACACAAAGGTTTATTACTTTCGTATAGAATAACCCTTCCACGTAAATCAATCATCTATAATCATCAGATGTAGTCTGTGGCACATTACGTGAACCCAGCGAATCACAAATCCGTAGCGTCTACTAAGTAGAATAGAAGATCTTCTATTCTAGATACTATAATAATACAGCCAAATTTATATTTTAGCCAGGTAAATCGATTGGGGAAGAAATTAGGCACAAGGTTCGTTCAGCTGAACAGCGTGAATCCATACCTTGTAATTGATTGCTAAATACACAAAAGATGATGGGATGTCTTCGTCTTAAATACAACTCCGTGACCAAGAAACTTTATTAGTCCATTGGTACGAAATAAAAACGGATATAAAAATACCTAAAATGGAGCAATAAGTTGACACTGCGTTGAAAGCCAGGAAAAGGAAGAGTGAAACACCTACCTACGCTTCACTTGTTCGCACAAATATTAAATACCTAAGTGATCAAAAACTTGATTTCAAAAGAAAACGAAGTTCCACTGGTATTGAAGGAAATAATTTTTACAAAATGTTCCACTTCGGTAGGTGTTGTAAAATTTTGCCCATAATCTGTTTCCGAGCGAAATTGTCTCCTCAAATCAGTATAAGGACTTTTGATAGGACGTGGTATGCCTTCTAGATTGGTACCTACTAATCAAATTCAGATAATGATCTTACATTCCGTTCAATAAGTATCTACAGTTCAGTGATCTGCGTAGAAGGGTTATCTGAAAATAACAAACCTTTGCGTTAGAATTGGCAGCGTTTTCTACTTCAATTTGGACTCCGAAATCGATTTGTAGGATGAGCGGTAGTGAATATCGAGCGATGGCACGTGGTGTATTAAGGGGACATGTTTCAAGTATGTTTCATCGACCAGTCAGAGGGTAATGCGACTGTGTACACTGGAATATCTCCCGTCGTTCCAATATTGGCCCAAGTCCTCTGTTGAAACCATGGTAACTATGCGTTGTAGCTTTGGGTTTGCTATTCAACTGAATTGCAAACCCAAAGATTTAATCATTAAGTGCTTATTCGTGTTAATGAATCAATACAACCCCAAAAAGGACCTGATGATTTATTACTTATAATGATGACGTGGGGGGGGGGGGGGACATTCAAATATTTAATACTTAGATAAAATGTTTGAAAATCAAAAAATTACCCTAAAGATAGTATTTAACGAACCAATACGTCATCTTAATGGGGATCCATTCAGGGAATCAAACTTGTAAACTATTCAACAAATGTGTATAAAAAACATGATGAAATTTATGAAAATGGGAAAAGCACCATTCTTCTGGATGTCATCAGCGCAAAAACCGATGTTACCGGTTGAAACTTCCGAAAGTAAAAAATAGTTTTGTTCAAACGAACACCAAATAAAAGGAAATGCCAATAATGAACGAAGGATTTTCTAAAACAAAAGGAATCTTATCGATAAGAGATACAAAAGCAAATCCCATAATAACGCAACATTTCAACGTTCACATGCACGCACACATTAAAAATTAGTCAGCTAAAACAGAGTTATTGTTCTGTTAACCGTCGAAATCGATTCAACGTGGTAACTATTTCGATTTTTCTGGAAATGCACTAGTTTTTCTTCTGAAAACTCTACCTATGTTTTTGTAAGGTTAAAGGAAATTTGCAAATTATTTCTCAAAGGTTCATTATTTTTTAACTCTTCACGTCCCCCTACCTTTCTTCTCTACAACTTCTTTGACTGATGAGTCGTCAAAAGGGAAAAAAGAAAAGAAATGGATTTAAAAATTGATAATTTGACACCCAATTTCTTCAACATTTTAGCCCTTAAAATGGGATTTTTAAAGTCAGATAAGCTCAGACTGGTGTGGGACCCGTCACAATCGATTAGACGACCGAAATTACTGGAAAATGATACCTCACTTGTCTAGGTCAATATAAACCTCGAAAAACCGTGTGTTTGGCAACTGTTTGACCAGTTGCAGGTTTTGAATACAAGCACCTTGAAACGTAATGTAACAAAGTTTGTGGGGGTTGTATACAATGTTCTCTATTTTGAAACGCTTATTATTATAATTATTGGAAATATTAAACCAAAATGTGAAACTTTTGAAAACATAATTTATAACGGAATCCGCATTTTTCAGGTCTCGGGTAAAAAAATCACTTTCACTTCTTAGCCAACTAACCCGGGCCGCTTCATCACGTACGATAATTGCAGCCTATCGCCGCCCGCTATTGGATTTCTCCCATATAAGTCAGATGATATTGTGTTCCAACAACCAGCTGATCCGCCTTACATGGCCCCGCTGTCCTACGTCTTCTCGTGGCCCCTTCCGATCTGGACGGCGTTTTGCGTGTTTTCGGGTGACGTAATTCGACGAAATCGGTTAGTTCACGTATATTAGATGTTGCGTCGTTATAGCGCCGAGTGGGGGGAAACCATCATGTACCTATTCTAAAGAATTTCACGAACATTTCAACGTACGATTTAAGGAGTGAGATGGTGAGAGGTGAGTGGTAAGAGATCAAGAGAGAAATCAATTTCACAATGTACGGTCCAGACGACCTGAATCACTCTTTGTAAGTAGGTTGTGTTCTCATAAAAACGATTGATTCAAGTTCACAATAAAGTTGTTCATTTGTTTTTTGGATTCTATAAATCTTGAAAAGTAAACCAACAAATTCTATCAACAAGGTTCATAGTTGAAAATCTACTGTTGAGAAGGGAGAAACATCAAACATCGATTCTACAACTAATTAAGTTATTAACTTTGTTGGAAAATTTTTGTTTTCCATTTTATATTTTCATCTTCAATAGATAAAGCTCGGAGATCCAATGCAAAAAACTAAGTCTCACTCGCTTTCCAATGGTACCTGCAACCAACTTTGATTTTCCTTTACTAATTAGAGGAGAAAATAAAACGTTTGAATGAAAAAAAAAAAAAAAAAAACGATTTTTTGCTGAAAACCGATCACTATTTCAAAAAAATTAAGAGATTGCATCCCAGACCTCTCAATTCTCTTTCAAAACACGGTAGTTACAAATGTTTGAAAAACTAAGTGGTTTAGTCCTCTCCCCGTTTAAAATTTTGCTCTTCAAAATCACGTGACTACCTCAATATCGGTTCATTCAAGTCTTTTCAAGCTCAGTCGACTAATTGCTTTCCAATGTTTGTATCGGACCTTTTTCCAAACGAGTTACAGCATAACTAATGTTACACGCAAGAGGCAAAATGCTCAATGTGCAATATGGGGCAAAATGAGGACATTCACCATTTCCTTTGTAAATGCCCGATCCTATCAGAATTTAGGTTCAAATATTTTGGTAAGGGGTTTTTTGATGGTCCGGAATTATTGGAAATAATAAATGGGTCAACCCAAATCATGTTATTTTATAATTTTGTGAGGGACGCCTAGCGAGCTAAACTAGGACCTAGTCCTATCGGAAATTTCTCGTTGCTGAATTTAATTATTAGGTTTCCTCTTATTTTCAATTTTTTAAATTTTTGGTGAACATGTAATTATTTTTTGTATTCTTGTTCTGCACTTTGTGAGCACCAGTTTTGTGGACTGATTAGTTCAATTGTTATAAATAATAACTAATCAATTTAGGGGAAAGGTTTTAGAAGTAAGTATCATTAGAAAATAAATATAGAAAACATGGTAGAAGTTACTACGTAGGTAAAAGAAATTAAGTTCATTATAAAAGGGGAGAACGTTATTTTTTTTTTATTTTTTTTTGTACGGCAGATTTTTGGATTCATGGCTTTTTAGCCCAATCCTATTTGTTTTATATTTACTTTTTGTTTAATTGAGGTAGTGCGATTTTTTAAATAAAACTATTTTTTCTTCTTCTTCTTCTACTAATAAATGTTGAATCAATTTACATTTAAAAACTCTACGAAACGGTGTTACATGTTCTAATTTGATGGAAACTAGATCGATATAAACCGTAGAAATTAGTTGACACTGACTCGAACGAGTGTTAAAAGACTTGAATCACAACAATATTGAGTTGGCCAGATGATTTTGAAGGGCAGTAGTCTAAACGGGGAAGAGAGGAGAACTCAGCGAAAATTAACTTGATCTTCAACTGTTGGTAACCACCTTGTTTTTGAAGATAAAGTTAGCGGGAACCCAATCGCTTCAATTTTCATGTTTACACTTCGAAGTTTACGAAGACTTGTGTTGCATATACAGTTCAGGAATCATGTAGCATTTCTGTTATCATCACCAATTTTGAGATGTGAAATAAAAATGTTCTCACTCGGAAAGAATTAAATTTTCCAAATCCTATCCCAAAACATCTCCAGAAATTAATGTCAATGTTCGGCCCCCTTTAGAGGGAATATAATGAATGACTAAGTTTAAATGCTCCAAAAGCAGGATTTTCAACGAAATATCCTTTTTTCATTCACACGAAGTTCCTTCCCCTAATTGACGATATTGTTTTTTTATTAAAGGTAAAAAACTTACCCTGAAAAACGTAAATTTCTAACAAATTTTATAACTTTCACTTGGGCGTACTGTCTAATAGGAAATTCAACTTTCTTTTCAATGCTATCTTCAAATTGGAGATAAAATTTTAGTGATAAAAGGTCGTAAACACAGAAAAATATTTCCAGTGAAAAAAGTAGAATCTTTAGTTGAAAATAAACAACTCCATGAGGTACTTTTTGTTGAAAATTAGCTATCGAATCGATCATTGTAGTTTGGTCTTTCTCAACGGTGGACACGCTGCATATTGATCCTATTCACACCATTACCGTCCCTAAAAAGATATCCATTTTCCTCCGTATCCCACTGGAGAATGAATATTCTCTTCATTGTCTTGCATTGGATAGCGTGCTCGATTCCTTCGTCCCAGCTAAGAAGAAAAAAAATCAACAGCTAAAGCGCTGGAGGAAAGTTGGCAAGGAGCTCGCTAAAGGCGAATGACCGTCCGAACCAAAGATACGCATTTTATCTTCGATGGGAATCTGCAGTTTATCTCTCGAACACGGTCCGAGGGGAAGCGTAGGACGCCTAGGCTAAGAGCCGTTTTGTGTTTTTAAAAACTGTACACAGCGCAATAACGGCGAAAGAATACGAAGCTTTCGAGGACACCGGAAAAATGAATTTGTGAAATTCGGAACGAGGTGAGCATTTGTGAAACCTACAACCTATAACTTCTGCTTTGAACACACCTGTTAGTTTGTAATGCTTGAAGCCTAGAGGTTCTGCGATGTTGAGACTACAAAAAGGCAGAAGACGAAAGAAGAATAGTAATATCAATTGTGATTTACAGTTATAAGTGCGTTATTAACAATTCAACCTGGTTTTGTGAACCACCTGTCGAAGACTCGGGGTTCCGTATGTTCGATTCGTCTACGATTAACATAGCTGATGTTACATTAACTAATTTTCAAAAAATAGTTCCTAATTAATAATAGGGGGATCAATAAAGTTAACTATTGCTGAGAAAAGTGCAGAAAATATAATGGATGACGAGCAAATATATGACCTCAACGTGTGATATGTTTCATAGGGTAGCTTAATTTCAAAGGGAAATAGGGTACATAAGTTACGAGTCTACTTGCTTGTAGTGGTAGGCCCAGTTTTACTTTCGGGTGATGAAAAATTTGTTTTCTCCAAAATCAAAGTTTCCACGGACATTTTGCATTTTAGGCTGAAAAACTTTCGTTTCATGTCTGTATCTGTCCGTGTGTCCAACGGATGCTTGTAATAATCCTGATTCCTTTCAGTTTTGAATCGATTCTGATGATATTTTCAGGGAATGTGCGGGTTAGGCTCTAAGTGGTATTCTATGAGTGCCGTTGCTCAAACATGGATGCATCAGTCTGCCTATGCGTAGACGTAAAATCCAACAAGCATAACTTTTGTTTTGTTTCTAGTGGTCTGATCGCGCTTGTATGTTCAGGGTAGTCGGGTAAAAACGGTTTGATAATGTCATATAATTTTCAATGCGATAGTATCATTAGAATCTACTGCGCATGAGCGAACGAGAAATCATTGAAACAAACTTGATCCCGAAAGTGTTCATACAATTTGGACGACAGATAGGTGTGAACTAAAGAGATCGCTTGAGATGAGAGAATCAACATATTGCCTACGAAAAAAGTAGCTTTAGAGGAAGAAACTGGCAGACTTGCTGCATTGCAGGTTACTACAGTGCTTGAAACAGTCAATGCCAATACTCTGTCTGTAAGAGTGATTCCAACAAAGGGAAACTGCTACGCATATCATCCAAGTATTCAGACCGGTTTGTAGGGCACGTTCAGCAAGGCGTAACTGCGTTTTTGGAATTTGTTGACAAAATCAGAATTGGGATGTTCGAAGTGAGAAGCATATGCAAATAAGTGGAAGAGGATACAGGGAAGACACAATCATTCTGCTGAATCATCGATGTTCAGGTTCCATCTAAGCCTGAAAGACACCCACTGAACAGTATACGAGTTCTTCATCGAAAGAAGATGAAGTGTAGCACCACTTAGATTCGTTGTGGTGTTGCCGAGGCCATGGTTGCTGAATCCGCACCAGTTCAGGTGACCGTGGCAAATATTACATAGAAGGGAATCTGGCATAAGCATTCTGCCCAAGAATTAAAGAAAGTTATTTTTCCTGACTTTATTTTGTGCTGGGCAGTGGGCGTTCATTTGGTCGTTTGTGAACGTGAAGTTTTTTCAAGGTTAATGTTTGAAAAGTTGTTGCATTCATGATGCTTAACGTTTCCAGAAATTATGAAAAGGTATTCAATGACTTTTAGTTTTACTATGATGATTTTCTTCCAATTGCTAAATTGTATTTACACATCATTCATCTGGACGATGAGTCATTCGACATTTGCTCCTAAACCGCAGCGTAACTGTGTGCCTGTTAAGACAAAACACTTAACTTAATGGTGGGAAGAACGGAGAACGAGATTTCCTAAATTTGGATGAACTTCAGAACTGATTTGGAAAGAAATCTCCAGGAAGTCATAGAGCATTCTATATACCAATTCTGTAATTGGTGTATTTGCTTCCAATTCAATAAAACGTCGAATACGTAATGAAATAGTGCAAAAAACGTCCGTCCAATTTCTTTTTCCGGAGATCTGAAAGCTGCTTTCAATGTCCTATGAAACCGTTCAAACATGTCCTGAGGTTGTGGATGGGAAGGTGTATTTAGCCATTATTTGTAGTTTAATTTCCCGTAAGTCTGTTAGAGACTGAAATAATTCTGATTGAAATTATGAATGTAGTTGACCCAACACCCTGATTATTGTTTACATTTCTTATTTTGAGTATATGGCAGTGAAGTGATAATGACAACTTCTTGTGGAATCAAACTTATACGAGAGAGTTGAGAGCGAACACCCAACATGACAACCGTGTACCATTTACCTTATTTCTATTAGCTTCCACTATTGGGTAGGTCAATGAAACCGTGGTACGGATTACATTCAATTCCGCTGGTTCCAGACATCTGCTCAACTAAACCTCCTGGATCGAAACTCCGCTCGCCGATGCAATCAATAAACAAGAAGATTCTCCGTAAGCCGCTTTCCACTGAACTAATCCGTCAAGTGAATTATTTTATAGCTTCATTACCGCCGACCACGCGGGAGATGATCGATTTTCCGGTCAGCGAAACGGGGCCTGTGGCGCCAGCACGGTCGTCTGGGGCCAATTACGATTACGAGCGGCTAATTGTTGAGTTGTGGGATAATTTTCCGTCGTTCCGTGTTGAAGTACTTAATACCAGGTACGCAGATGGCCATAGCGAACATTAGAAGTTATTGTTTTGTTGTCCCGACTATTGGAATGACTGTCAACAATAATTATTATGACTGTCTTAATTATTAAGACGATTAAAATCCGCTATCTAGTGCTCACACTGGACAAACGGCTAACTTTCAACGTTCATATCAATAGCATACTTCATACTCGATCACCACGGTCAATTGACACCAAACGCCTTATCTACTTGGTGCTAATTAGACCTACATGGGAATATGGATGCCAAATCTGCCAGTGGAGCCCCTGATTCGCAAATTCGGCGGATCCAGACTTTTCAGAACCACGCACTAAGGATAATTACCGGTACACCTTGGTACATTAGAAACTAGAATCTGCACAAGGACACCGAGGTGCCGACAGTGTTGGAAGTTTTACTCCGCTCATACCCACTATTCCACCAACACCACCACCAAAACCCATTAGTAGAAGCTATTTTGGAAGCGACTCCTCTCCACCGTCCAAATCCACCATACAGACCTACTCACCATTACCCAAGGTGGACTATAGACAACGTTTGATTAATTAAAACTATATTAATGGTATTGTTACTGTGATACAACACACATTGTTCCAATTACTCATCCTAAATAGTGGGGAAGGTCACTGGACTTTTACTCCTATGCATGTTTCATGTTAAATTTATGATTGTATTTATTAACAAAACTGTAATACATTATATTATGTAATAAAGTTATTTAAAAAAACGATTAAAATCGTGTTAATATGATACTATCCGACATTATCTGGACATATTGTGGTGGCACACTAACCGGCCATTTTTAATATACTCCAATTTAGCATATCCAACCTTGGACACCAAAAACTCCAGCATACACGATATAAACTAGCATATATACTGACAAAAGCTTATCTTCAAGCGCCAAATCTAAGCACTAGTGTTTTCTGGAGAGGATTATAATTCTTTCAATCTGGACAAAAACTAATATTTCACGCTTTTGAAAGATATTCCTGTGGAAAAGCTTGAATATTCTACCTCGATTTTTTAAAATCCAACAATGATTCCTTAATCTCAACATTTATACACCTATATTGTATTGTGTTATAGCTTTATTTTTTTAATAATGGGCTACAAGAAACTATTACGGATTTAGTGAAACATTCCACAAAAGCCATCCTCACTCATCTATCTAATTGAACTTACAATTAATCAGTTGTTATGTGTATTGAAGAAACTAACTTCGTAATTGAAAGAAGTTATGAGTAATAGTGGCATTTCATCCACACATTACATAGAAGGTGTGGTTCACTTCCAACTCGGAAGATTGTTGATCCCCGTCAGAGTATTTTGTGTCAACTGAAAGCGGTCCGTAACCTTTCGGCAGTGCTTCAATACGACAATGCCCTTCTTTTCACGATTCAGTTACCCAGAAAAAAGTCACAACTTCCAGTTCTTAAACTGCAGGCTCTCCCAAAGCTGGATGACAGCGGAGTATTGACATTTTGGTAACTTCCTATACAGTAATGTTATGGTTCCAAGAAGACAGGATTCTCAAACGGGCAAAGTCACTCGCGAACAAGTTGTGGAAACCCATTTCAATAAAAACAGAGTAAGATACAAAAAAAATAGACAGAACGTTGTCTATATTTCCACACAAATACTGAGTTACACAGTTAAATCGATTCCGACGGTTAGGTCATCGTCAGTAACAAACATGAACTGAAGGGCCATCACAGGAAGCACATCTCATACAGGCCCAGGTGAAAGGAGATTGAATCCTATTGTCTCAGAGAAGCGAAAGGGAGGGGGAGGACCAACCAACCACTTAAGGCTTACAAAGTGAAAGAGACACAAACAGTAACATTATGGAGAAGGGGAGCTAGACTTATTGCAAGAATAAACCCATTAATGGTGAAATATTTTGAGGAATAACCTCATTCAAACATTTTCCTGTCCTATCGCTCTCAATAATTTCGAATTCTTCTAGCATATTCAATATACCGCCCTCTGAGCAAAAGCGAGGAAATTCCACATATTGTCTGTTTATCAGATCAAAAGTAAAGCTAAGATTGGACTCATTCAGATGACTTGCAAAGGCGGAAAAAGAGCATGGAAAGGATTTCAGGGACAACAAAGATGTTTCTGCCTTCGACGCAGATTCTGCACAAAGTTCTAGCCATTTTGCAAAACTTCATTACAAAACCGCTCTCCATTTCACGAAACAGCCACCTGTTTTAGTTCTGAAACTGCCGGCTATCCAACAGTGCCGTTCCGCCCGTGAAACGACCAGCGTCATTCATATGTCACGTACATACAGAGAAGACAACCCGGTAAACAGAAGGTCAAAAAATCGATCATAAGCGCTCGGATCGAAAAAGCTTTTTAAAAGCCTCTCAATCAAACGAACGGCCTCTTCAGAGAGGCCGGTGAATATTTCAGGACGGCGCACCTTTGACGAAAGACCAGTCGCATTTCACGTCACACCGGTCGGTTGCACATTCAATAGATTTATCAGAATTCCCATCCCCTCCCTCTCCCAATGTAATGTCACAGGTCAATTATGCAAATCGCTTTCAGTCAAAAGAGTGAGAGCAACAAAAAAAAAACGGACCGTTTTGTACTTAAAATACGAATCCACCGACGACGTTACAAATAACAAAGGCTCTCGAAAGAGCATGTCAAACGTTTTGCCAGGGAAATTACTTCTCGCGACAACGCAGCGCAAATATTTGAACTGTCACGGCATCCCGTGATCCTTTTACAGGTTCCATCGCTGTTACGGCAAACAAGAGCAATTTTCTGTATGTCTGAACGGAAAAAGGAAGTATTTCTGAATTATGAAGGAATGAAAGAGCCGTATAATTATGCATAACTAATGAAAATTCGTGTTTGTTTGTTTCGTTTTGGTGTAAAACCCTCGCAATTGACTATGTCGTATTGAAAATGGATTACACGAACATACGGTTTCCCATCTACGTAGTTCGGGAAAACTTGCCAAGTGTAACAAGAGCGTGTCGGAAAAGGTAGATTTGCCCCTTCCATCGGCTGAATGGGGTTCTTTCCTGCATTACCCAGAGGAGAACCAGCAAGATAGGAGGCGAGCGGCTGTGCCCGGAGACGGCGGTTTCAACAATCGGGAAGGGGAACTACCAACATCCATTACAAAAGTTAGGACAGCACTTTCCTTATAATTTCAGATGGAAGGAAAAGTTCGTAGGGCAGCACTTTTTGAACATGAAAAACCCATTAAATTTCAAAAATTATACAAAATAAATTAATAAATTTAAAATTTTTTTCGCATCAATTTGGGAAATGGAATTTATTTTTGACAATGCGCCAAATTCCAACGCAATTGAACATTAATAATATTCATTTTCAAATGGCGAGCAAAAACTCGCTCATTCAATCACGCTGCCTAAAAGGAATTTTTTTTAATGGCCCAATAAAGTTATCTTCTACAGAAAATGAAAAGTGTTGCTTGCTGACTAATTTTAAAGAAAAATTAATTTTTAGGAAAAGTTACAATATCAAGTATGCAAGACAAATTTGAATGATTGTGTTCAGGGGTGCTCCCAGACTGAGAAAAAAAGTTGTTAGATATTCCGATAGATTTTCTGGAAATGTAGCCCATAAACGATTGTTAAAATTACCATATTTTGAGTAACTAAAAGAAATACTAAAGTCTAATATTTTGTTCAAAAAGTACAGGATAATTTTCTCTTGCCTCCATCTGCCACTTCCGTAATTTGTATTTCTCCAAATTGGTAGTAGAGAAACGATATTCTTTATTACACAAGACGAATTCGACAAGAAATGTAGGGAATCTCTGAGCTTCGTAGGTCCCATGTTCAATCCTCCTCAATCATCCTGCTGTACGTCACTCAAGATATACACTAGTAGGTATACATGATTGTACAGGAAATCAAAAACCTTAATTTTTGGAATTTTGACCGGCTAAATTCGATTTTTGTCCCAATTGTCATTTCCCAATCTGGCTCGTAAAAAGTCAAGATTTTCATTATATTTCATTCTTTAATTGGCTTTTGCCTGTTTTCGGCCAGAATCCTATCACAAACGTATTGGAAAGAAAAACCAGCTATTCAGTTCAAGAGGCTAGAATCGATTGACGTTGAACGAAAGTGCATCTTCAAGCGAGCTGTTCAAGTGACGAACAGACAATGGCAGTACCTTGTATGCGTGATGTGATTCAGTTTTTAACACGTTTTAGTCGTAGAAAGTGCAAAGCAGGGTATATAGATTTACTTATCCATATGTATTAGGAGAAGATGAAGAATTGTCACATGAGTTGCAATTCTTTTGAATTCATTATAACGTGGATCTCTGGAAGCCAAATTACTCGCAAATCATTTGATCTCATTGGTTCAACTTTTCCTTTCTTCTGTAATCAGTAGAGAAACGGAAAATTGCACAATTAACTGAATCATCTTGCATAGTAAGCAGATCTACTCGAGTTTCAAGGAAAATTGCCATAAAAAAAAACTCAGGAGAGAAGAATTTGCAAGATCTGCTTTGTCGATTATTAATTTCTTCCAATCCTCTAATCACCTCTCATCATCATCTCTGTCTCGACGCTACACTATTTCCAACCCTCACCATCCAAGAAAAAAAGTGTCTATTCCGAGAATCAATCGTATCAATGGCAATTTTGGTCCCATCAGATCAGATTTTGGTCCCCCATCCAGCATTGAGGTTGAGTCACCATTAGAAATTACGGAGATGGGATTTTCTTTATTCTTATTTTCAAGAAAACGCAAAATCAGATTTGATTTTGTGCTTGGCTAAATAAAAGTGTATTTTATTTAGTTTGACCTGTACGATTTCTGTCTTATGTCAATAAGACCGTAAAGCACTTTAACCCGGGGAAAATTTTGACAGTTTGACTTTTTACGAGCCAGATTTGGGAAATACGACTACTACGCAGAGGGACATTGTTGTATTGGGACCTCCGCCGCGAATCCTTCTGGATATTTCGTTTCCGTCCAAAACGAGTTCGCATGGGCGGTGACAAAGCCGCGGTACGAGAGGCCGCCTCCGCGCCTCCCATCAGCCGCACGTCAGCTTCGCCGGTGCTCACATTGATCTCCAGCCCCCGTCCAGTAGGTAGGCGGTGTTCGTCCTCCAAGTACACATCATACGAGTAGGTACGACATGACACTACACAACACTCTCGTCCGAATCCAATTCGCTCAACCCGTCTTAACATCAGCTACTCAACTTCCCCCTAATCCGGTCACTCTTTCTCTTTATCCCAGTTTTCATTTACCTTCGCCTCCTCCACTGGAATACATAATATATCAACCTCTAATCTGGCTGCATCAGAATCGGGAGGTTTTTTTTTTTTTTTTTTTTTTTCACTCGAAGGCGGAAAACTGAGGTGGGTAACAAATTGCACACATCCGCCTCCGTGTCGAAAGCTATTTAGCGGCGATCCCACGTGCCGCGACCGCACAGCTGTAACTTGATTACACCCGTGTTAACATCGTTGTATTTGGTTCTTTTTCCTTCCCCGAAATCGTGTTCATTTCAAAATAAACGTGTTGAAACCTGAACCTTGTTCATATCGTGATTCCCATCTCTGACACATTATTCATATCGCACCCACAGCGAGAATTTCCAAATTTTCGACTTATCGCCAATTCCCTATTATTTAAACAACCTCATGTTTTACCGCTGGGGCGTTTCCCCTGAAATTAGGCACGAGTTATCACGGTCTGTCCCATTTCAATCGGTAGGTATTGAAATTATATTAAACACATGTCTTGTTATTGTGAAGTTTCGATGATTCAATGTTCTACAAAAGTTCATAGCCGGAGATTTCCTATTGATTTTTCAAAGTCTAATTATGATCTCCGGGGATAATGAAATTGTAAGAAGAATGATATTCTAAATGCGTGTAAACCATAAACTGCACACAACTTGCTGATCCTCAAACCATTTCGTGCATCATCTGAGAATCCGAATCCGAATCAAATAACAGGCCAAGTCTTGATAAAAACAGAAAAATCGGATTCTCCAGAAATCTTACCAGTTACTTTGAAAGAACTCAAGGAAGAAATAAAGAGTAACATCAATGCCAAAAAGACTCCTGGATACGACTTGATCACAGGTAAAATTGTTGAAGAGCTCCCTGAAAAGGGTATGTAAAATTACTACAAATTATAAATGCTTCGTTTAGGCTAAGACATGTACCATCTTAGTGGAAAATTGCAGAAGTCATAATGATTCCCAAACCAGGAAAATCACTCAACGAGAAAACTGGATATCGTCCTATATCCCTTCTTCCAGTCATGTCAAAATTATTCGAAAAATTGCTCCTAAAACGTCTTAAACCAATAATAGAAGAAAGAAAATTGATTCCAGATCATCAATTTGGTTTTAGACAGCATCACTCAACGATAGATCAAGTCTATAGGATCACTAACATCATCGAAAAAGCCCTAGAAGGTAAACAAATTTGTGCCAGTATCTTCTTGGATGTGGCTCAAGCCTTTGACAAGGTTTGGCTCGAGAGACTAGAGTACAAACTGCACAGGAATCTCACAAGACATTACTACTTACCACTGAAATCCTACCTTGAAAATAGACATTTCAGGGTGAAGCAAGATGACCAATACTCCGGCTTGAAGCCCATAAAGCAGGGGTCCCGCAGGGGAGTGTCTTAGGGCCAGTACTCTACCTCCTGTACTCACGGGACTTACCCCAACAAGAAGGCACAACTGTTGCCACCTTTGCAGATGATACGACTATCCTCTCTGTTGGAGATGATATAGAAGCTGCAACACGCAAACTACAGACGGCTACTACTGAGGTTTCTAAGTGGACCAAGATGTGGAGAATGAAGCTGAACGAATCAAAATCGGCCCACATCAACTTCACTAACCGAAAAGTCCCAATCTTGGATGTTGAGATCAATTCGAATAAAATACCGCATACTGAAGCAGTTAAATACTTGGGTTTGACACTTGACTCCAAATTAAACTGGAATAAACACATAGAAAAGAAGAAAGAAGAACTTAAAATCAAGTACAGAAGGATGTATTGGCTAATGGGAAGGAATTCCCATCTCTCTCTTCTCAACAAACTGCTTATATATACTTATCCTTCGCCCTATTTGGACCTATGGGGGGGCTGTGCCAAGAAATCAAATGTTAAGAAAATCCAAACCTTTCAGAATAAAATACTGAGAAGTATAGTTGGAGCCCCTTGGTACATGCGAAACGACTCGAGATTTCAGGATGGAGGCAGTCTATGAAAGTATTGCAAAATACGCGAGGAAGCATGAACATCGCCTCCACAAACATGAGAACCAGGAGATGCTCTACGTTTTGGACAACGAAGGTGAAACCCGACGTCTTAAGCGAAACAAACCACTGAATTTAGTTGTGCTGCGTGAATAGAAGTGCAATCGAACTCAGTGCTATTTAATTGAGCTGTATAATAAAGGGCTAGGTTTTGCTGTAAACCTACCCTCTTGGAGTGTACCTATATTGTGATATGTAAAATTGCTAGATAAAGTGTATTTGAATTAATAAATCACGAAAAAAAATCTGAGAATCCATGTGGATTTTCCGTGGTCGGAGGACAATACGTCTAAACTGTCAAAATATGTTATTTGCCTCAGATTCAAAGCAACATGAGCCATAACTTGTGCCACATACCGAGCAGTTCATTTTGATCTAACTTCATCAGCACGGAAGCATATTTGAACGGAACCCGGAGATTTTTGCACGACAGGGACGAATGAAGACCCTGTTCGCAGACAGGACCAATTTTGTGGGCGCTTCCAGTGTGCTAAAATCACTTAACTGGGATGAAATTGTGGCTATGACGTCCCTAAAGAAGATTGTTTGGAAGTTTAACCCTACTGCAGTACGATGATGGGGTCGTTGGTTGGAGTCACTGATTGGTATCCTAAAAGATTTACTTTTACTACTTTTACGAAATCCGAGAAACTCTCTACTAAATTATGAGAGGTCTACACAGTGATTGCGGACTGTGAGACAGTAATTAGTGCAGAACCATTTGACATACGTTTCTGATGAAAAGGAAGATCTAGTACTAATGTCCATTCCCATTTTTACGAGACATTGTTTCCCAAGACGTTGTGGATTTAGACGTTGATTTAGATGACACAATACAAAAGCTTGCAAATAATAGATTAAACTTTGGAAAAAATTAGAAATCTAATGAAGATTAATAGTGAACAGCTATTCAAAAAAGAAACTCGTAAACTATTAACCCGTATAAGTGCTTTATACATGCAAATTAATACTTTTATAATATTAATAACTATATAAATTATGCATCAACTAATTAAATCATTCCATGGACGTGGAATTTAAATGTTATTAGTTAATATGGTGTGAATATAGCGTTGTAGGTACTTTATAAAAATAAGAAGTAAAAACCAACTCTGGGCTTGGTCATAGTGTTACACTATCCAGCTTTGGATTATTATTATTCAATTTATGAATGTAACATGTATAGGAAATGATGAATATAAACTATCTAACTATCGTCGATAGAAATTCGCTTAATAAAAGACGACTTTTAAATCACCTGAGAGAGAACCTTCGTGGTAGATTCCAGAGTACCTAGACCTAGCCATGATTGTTCATCGAGGAAGAGGAAACATCAAAGAAGCTTGCTTTAGAGTCGAGGATACAATTTTAATAGGATCAAACAAACAAGAAGCGGAACAATTAGACATTTACCAGAAGTACTTAACAGAAGTGTTAAGTTGCTTCCTGGAACTGATGGTATATCGCAAGTAGCTCTACTTAAAACTGCTCAGGGTGAACTTATATGTCCCATCCAACGATTATTTCCTTTCTAAATAGCAGTAGAAGAATCCCAAGGGCTACAAAGAGTTAATGAATTCAAGGAAAACTCAATTGAATATAACTTAGTAGGAAACAAGTTGGTACGGAAAACCTCCTTCTCATTCAGAACAAGGACCCCGTTCAAATTACAAGTGGCCTTCGCATTTAACCTCCCTCAAAAGTGGACATGTGACGTAGAATATGATCTCGTATGAGAGGTTTTGACGAATTTGCAGGTGGGAGGATATGAAGTTTTGATGTTCCAATGTTTTAATCGTTGTTAGATCGTTCAACGATTGTATGCGGCGGTGACGAAGGATCGTTTTCGTGTAATTCATCGTTAGGAGAAGCTGTGAGTCGCTCAAATGAAATGAAATGATTCTGCTTACCTACTAATTCGACAGTGTTTTCTGTGATTAGCGCCTGATTCAGCAGTTAACATTTCATGATGACATTATGTCACGTCAGTTCTCATCAAAGTTCTGTATATCACCAATCATATTGTAAATAACCAAATTGATACTCTACAATATCTTTGTAGTAACCCGTACATGTTATTTTCAGGTGTTTTCTTCCGCCAAAGTCTACCTGAGCGTGGGCGGGAAGCTGTTCTCCGGTCTCCCCATCGAGTACCAGTACATGCCCGACACCATCATGGAGCACGCGAGAAATGTCACCATCAAGCTCCATCACGTCGTGGGGCGGTTCCTCAAGGCCCAACTGTACTTCGAGTCCCAGTGGATCATGGTCAGCGAGGTCTCCTTTGACTCAGGTGAGCTCAAACACATTCTCACCATATTCACCATCAATTGTTAGGAGACAAAAACTGTTATGAAATGTTTGCTTGAAGACATAAAACATGTATAATAAAGATTCAGTCATGCTGTTCGATCATTTTACGAATTTGCCCAAGATCGAGTAATATTTCCATCAGAACCTAGTTAACCGAAATGAAGGGAAGAAAGATGTAGAAAATGAATGACTAATTTAAACGTGTTCGACACCTTCCGAAACGCTAAGAAGTCGACATCCCAATCCCGAAGTGCCACCGTGTTGACGGCTTTTCTAGGAAAAGCTGAATGAAAACCCCCCCTCAAATATTCAATGAAAATTGGGAATCTAGGCAGTATCATAACATTTCTCAAAAATAAACCAATTCTCCTTCCTTATTAAGAAAAATTGAAATCTGTACAATAGGGGTGAGTTAGATTTACCCAATCAAAACAGGTAGTGCACGGGTACTCTTCGTTATTATTCACATCTTTTATTCGAGATAAAATTTTTTTAATTTTAAAATTATTTGGATTAACTTCGTTAAATTGAACAATTATGGCTGGGTGCTATCCCACTTGGTGTCTAGACATGGGACATGTCATTCACAGCTCCTTTTGAGAACTCTTTATCTGAGCTGGGCCACCGGAACTTAAAGCAACTCTTTCGAACTAAACATGTAGCCAATGCTGCAGCGTGGGTTCATGCTTTAAAAAATGGAAACTTTTGTCAAAAACAAGATTTTGGTAAATTATTTTCAATAATCGAAGAATCGAGTGAGCCGACCCGGACGTGTAGAACGTTCATCCATTCTCTCTTCCTAAGGGCTAGAACTTGAACAGAAAAAACTATAGCGAAACCTCGGACGTAATAAATTTCGCCTAGGATCAAGAAAAAACCGAATCAGACACCTAATATAATTTCAATACCATTTTGTTTCGAGTTCCTTTCAAAAAAGAGTTTGCCAAGTCATATGTAACATCATTTTCGACCATTGCAGGGTAGGTAGGTGTATTCGTTTACCTCGTTGAATTACAGTGTGTTCTACTAGTAAATTTCTAAGTCGTGTCTCTGTACATTTATCGATTCCTTGCGGTTCACGTACAAAAGAATACTGAAATAATAAACATCTGTGTAATAATTTGTATTGTATTTCACCTCATTATCAATCATTTCCGGTAAATGCTTGTAATATGGAAAAATGCGCAAATAATTCCAGAATAAACATTTTTAAGTTTGAAAAGTTGAACCTGAGTGGGGTGGAAATGATCAAGAACGTCGAATCCTAAAGATATACCTGCTGAAACATCATTGTCAAAAGTAATGCATGCTTGTAGGGGCGTCCCTAGGGCCGGATTTTATATAATTACACTCATAAACACTTGAAAAATATTGTTTAAAACGACTAAATTCTCAATCGATCAGAAAAAAGAGGAATATTGGCTGCAAATAGACGAAAATAGTGGGGATATAATGATTTATTACATACTATTCACCCCTCCAATAACTAGATTTTGAAGATCTGAAATACGTGAGATCCCAGATCTAAACCAATGGTCGTAGTTGGAGAAAAAAAGGTGCAGGAAAATCGGTAGCGTAAGCTGTGGGAGGAGCGCTGAAATGAATTGACTACTAACCCCTACATTTTCTTCCGAACAAAATATTCTAACTGTCCGAGGTTTGTTGTGCTAGATTAAAATTGGAGTGGACGGACACATCATTTGAAATAATCAATAAACTCAATCGAAAATAAAGAGTAAATAAAGATTTATCACAATTACCCCCTCCATTCACCTTCTTTCATATATTAAAATTCAACTTTCCGAAATGTGTTTAAATATAAAACAAAATCTCAAGTGAACGGAAAACATGACATGAATCTGTCGAATATTTTCACTTGAGCAGCGATTGGAAGGATTGGCTATTTTAATTCCCCTCCTCTCAGCCAAAACTAAATTTACGAAATTCGTTGGACAATTAGACAAAAATCGGGATCGAACAATAAGAATAATGAAAATCGGTTGAGAATTATATCCTGAGGGGCGGTGACAAAATTTGTTGCGATAAAACAAGGTTTTTCGTCGTTACGTATTATCAAATTTCGTATTATAACATTTCTGGAGTTTGTAGCACAACTAGAGTGAAATTGGGATCGAACAAGAAAATAATCATGAAAATCTGCTAAGAATTGCAAGCTTGGCAGATTCGATAAAATTTGTCACACACGAGAAACACATACTCATACACGCTACCCCACAGACACACACCACCCGTACTTGTATTTTTTGGATTCGGTTTTAGAATGGTCTGAAATGGATTTGTATGTAGTTATTTTTTCCTTTCCTTATGTTTGGGTTGTTCCACACCCCTTGGATCATTCAAACGTATTAGCCTATAGGCGCCCTTCTGCGAACGTCTGAAAACACTTGTGCAAATATGCGAAATTCCACTTTCAACTCAAGAATATGGTAGAAAAAAGGGGGAAAAGGAGGATGGTTAGTTTAAAAGTGGATTATGGACAGATTTTATTATCCATGGACGGGCAAGTTTAAACTGGGTTATATTTATTTTGTCATGAATCCACGATTATGATGTACTTAAACTAACGATGTACTAGATCCATTTGTTAAGTATCGATAAACTAGTTATCCACTTTGATGGATGAACTGATATGGAATTAATAAAACCTTATCCTATCCTGCTAATCCAGGCGTAATATACAGTGCGTAGATCCGATCTTGGTATTATGCACCTGAAGGCTGAAAGATCAACATCATTTTGCCTGTTAACTTTTTCCCGTGATGTTGTTTCTTTTTCCGGAACGGTGAACGGGTTTCGCCCTGTGTTTTTTCCCACCCACGTTTGACTCGGCCCGGCGCCCTTTGAAGGGCTCAGTTCTTGCGCCCTTTTCCACCGGCCCTTTCTGCTAACAAATGATGTTTTACCTCGGAAAAACTCTTCACTTCCAGTCAGTCACAGCTGATCCCTCCAGGGAGATCCATTCATTACGATACACGTGAGCTTGCAGGGGAGTCATGAGCTTTTGAAGAGTCATCGTGCAGTTGGCTGGCACGTGCCCTTATATATTCATATGAGGACGTACACTGCTAAGTCTATTACACTTAGACTTGATGGTCAAATTGGTTTTGGAACATTCTTAGGTTATTTAAGGAACATTTCACATAGTAATGCTTATAATTTGAGTTGCAAAGCTCTTTACCTGGTTTCTAGAATTCACAAATAGGTTTGTTAAGTTCTTGATGAAGTTTGAAAAGTTCTCAATTTTGTTTAGAGTGATCTCAAATTGGTTTGGAATGTTTCAAATTCGGTTTGAAATGTTTTTAAAATGGCTCTGAATATTTTGAGAGTTCACAATGGTTAGGTTCTGGTAAGCGCTCTGTAGGGACCAGGCATTGGTTCCACTATTATTTCTACTTTCTCTTCGGAATGAAGATGCTAGAACTAAATACCTTGGTGGTTTTGAGTAAATAGGAGGGTTCGCGCTGAATTGTGGGAGAATGACATATTTAGGAGTAACTAGCGATGGTGTTATAGCCCCGCGTTGTGCCTAGTTCGGTAGCTAAGGTGACTCGAATTGATTGTTCTCAGACGCTCACGCCTGCTGCATCGAATTTGGCACAAGGTAAAACGAGGAGGTTTGAGGAAGATATTTTTATTTGCGAATTGTTCAAGGAAAGGGGACACTCCTAGGTGTGAAAACTGATCAAAGAGATAGATGAATTGAGGCGTTGACATGGAGAAGGACGTAATCGAGAAGAGAAAGAAAGTGTGTGAAATTATGGTCCCACATGAAGTCGCAGACATGATTCGTGAAGCTAAGTGTGCTCAACCATACCAAACCGTCAAAATGTTCTCTGCTGATTTCAAAGGCATAGCTAAATCCAGTGACGAATCTCTGAACACTACCACATCAGCACATTACTTTGGATACAGATAAGAAGAGGCGAATTTTCAAACATCAAGACTCGAATCACTCTGAACGAATTGGAACAATGGAAGGAACTAGAAATATTCAAAGAAGGCCTATTGATTAATACCGTTATTGGAGTGGGGCCTTTTACGAGAGCATCAGAATCGGCCAACCATTGCCAAACCAAAAACAGGACTTGCTGGCCATGCTTGATTACATGGATGTGATGTACCATCGGTTTTATTTGCTATGAAGCCGCCGTTTGGAAAGTGTGTAGAAAACATTTCAATTTTCTTAAAAAATTCCAGCAGCCAGTTTTCTGTTACATAGCCTTTTTGGCGCTTTACTTCAATAAATTTCGAGTTGAAGAGTGAAAAATAGTTTTTTTGATTCTCCTGCAACATTTTGGTTCCCTGACTTAACGCCTTTCCCACGTCAACGCCTCAATTACTTCAGACTTTCGTCTACTTTAGGCAACGTTCTCAGGGTAAAAAGGAGGAAAGGTTTGAGTTGTAGTAACGACAGAGCTCCACCGACTAGAAAAACAGCCATTCTTCTTTCGCCTCCCCCTTCGTGGACGACCGAAGGGGGTAGCTACCCCTTCCGTTCTTAAATTAATTTGAAATGTTTCAAAATGGTTTGAGAAATCCTCAATTCGGTTTCTAGTTTGCCAATTGGTTAGGACAGTTCTCACTTGCTGTCATTGAAACATCGATGTATATGACAGTTCTTTATACAGGGTGTCTCACAAGTTGCCCCCTCCCCCGCCTAAAATCGTCCGAATGGGAGTAAACAAAAAAATCAGATTTTAGATTTTTACTCTCCGATTAAGATGATTTTTCACTTGATCACTGAAGAAGGTTTCAATTTCCCATTTTTACATTTTCCAACCTGACATCGAAAATTAATCCCAGCGAAAACCTGAAAACAGACGCCTAAAATGAAAAAATGGGCGTGAAATAAACTAATTTCGGCCATTATTCCGTAAACATTGAGTCGAATCAAGTAACGGATAGCATCACGTGAATCAGCGTTAAAAAACAATGAAAATTCATGTGCCACTAGAGTTCATCACCATTCACTGTTTGACAATTTTGGGGTTGAGCAACTTTGCGTATTTGCTGAACCGGTTGTGCACAATAGGGAAGATTGGTTGAGCGATCAAATTTTCATGAAAATTCGAGTATAATCCGAATCTGCAATAAAAAATTGTGGTTCCCATTTAAAATAAGAAAGTTAGTGTCACTTGCGCATGGTTGTGCTGTTGTGCGGGGTGCGCAAATATAATATTTGAGATCCTTAAAAAAATTAAAAGAATTTTAAAAAAAAAATTTTTGTTTACTCCCATTTGGACAATTTTAGGGAGGGGGAAACTGGTGGGACATCCTGTATTGCATGGAAGATCGCCTATTCCACCCGTGACATACGAGATGAGTAATCGTATGCTGTAAATATCGGCACGTTTCACACAGAATGATTCAAGGTGCTGAATATCGGTAATACTCATCGGGTGGGAAGAATAATGCATTTAGTTTCATTCTACTCCAATGCAAATTCCGATATGCAGTATGTACGATAGAGTAGGTATATTAAATGAAGCGAACGGTGATGTGGTAAGGAATCAATACAGATTCCGCGGGTCATCAAACACCTGCTGAGATATCAAAGGGAGGTTCCGGTACTGTTATCGAAACGGGGTGGCCACCCTTCCGGATATCCGTTGCACCAACGTTTCCCAATCGTGTTCATACAGTAACCAGTACTCTTGCATACGAGCTCTCATACACTCACACGACGGTGTATCACACTCCAACGTACACATACACATGGAAAAACGGTTTTATCACGATATTTTATTAATAACCACTTTTCACGATGTAGGTAGGGGAATGAGGGGTAATGCCGTGCATCGGGTAATGCCACCCATGGCTGTTTCGGATGTTTGAATCGACACCAGAAACGTGGGAATGAGCGCAACAAAAAGAAAAGGGAAAGGGAAAAGAACAACAAATAACCAACAAAGCGCCAAATTCAGCTGGATTTTGATCAACTCACTACTATATAGTAGCAGAGATGGGGTTCAGAAGAAGAAACAATTGAAAGACCTCAAAAAAAGAAAGAGAAGCGCAAGAGAACCAGAAGTGAGAGCAGTGACAGTGATGACTGGGGAGATATCTCTGAGGGAGACCTTGTTGTAGACACAGACGAAGATGTTGAAGAATTCTTGACTTCGTCTTTTGTGGACAGCTTGTGTACAATTTGCCAAGAAGCCGATAATAATTCGCCAAAGTGGAATTGCGAGCACTGCAATCACAGCAGCCACCACCACATGTGTTCCATGGGACGACCTGATCACGGACTATGTGATGTATGCTAGGCTATTTTATAATTTTGTAAAGAAAGAAAAGCTAAATATTGGTGTGGGTTCGAAAAAGTTCTATATACAAGACTGTAGTTTACCTATTTCTAAGTCATCGTTCATTTTAACTATAGTTTATTGACTGTTTTCATGGTTTTTATTGTTATAAATACATTTAACCTTCTAACTTTGAAAAAAATGGGTTGAATGACGGTTGAGAGGGGAACATAATTCAGTTCTCGGGGTTCGGGCGTCATTACCCCACAGTGTGGGAAATGCCGCCCAAAGCACTTTATTAACATTCACGGCTATTTTTCCTTTAAAAATCCTTTTATGTAAGGGAAATGCTCATATATCGAAAATATAATAAATTCTAGAGCCATTCGTCCAAGAAAAACATTTCTATGACGTTCTGTCCCTTAACTGTATGGTTCCAAAGTTAAGCGCACGGTATTACCCCTCGTTCCCCTACCTACTTTTTTCGTTACGGAATTAATTGAACTTTCACGTTGTACATTTTAAATTATTTGTAAGTACTGGTTTAATGAAAAGCATTTGTGATCGCGTAGCTAACATTCTTTACTTGGTCACTTTACACTTCAAGGTGTGTTAATTCGAAATCTGCAATGACAGTCTGCCGTATGGGCCAAAAAATGCCTTAGAATTGATGTTAAAAAATCTATTTTTTCGCACATGGACTCTATTCAGGGGCCAGCGCGATTGCTTTACATGCGCAGATGCTGTAAGAGCCAAAAACTGCTCAAAAACGTACCTAGAAAGGGATTTTCCGAAATGTTAACTGACAGCCAAGAGAGGAGTCATTAGTAAATACTTTTGGATGCCAAATCGATTGAGATGGGTCCCTGATAAGTCCGAGCTTATCTGACTTCAAAAATCTCATCTGTCAGGGTAAAAATGTTGAAATTTAAATTTTTTTTCATTTTCTCGTTTTGACGATTTGGCAGTCAATTATTGAAAATCACTAACAGATCAAGAATAACTATTTGCGAAATAATTTGCAGCGTTTTTCTTCCATTTTTTCACCCTTTAGCTCCTGGATCATCTGAGACGTTCATTGACACTTGGAGAGAGTTTAAATTACCATTTTAAACTGTCATTTATGAAAATACTTGGTCAGCTATCTTGTAGTTTATATTCGTTTGATTTAATGGCCAATTTCAAACGGTTGTATTGGTTTGAGGATTCTGGGGGCCGCAGGAGTTCTTCCAATCCAAAAACCGCCCTCACCGCTGCGTCCCGACCTCAGCAATCAATCGTCCCCTGTCACCACCCAATACAGCGATAGGGGACTTGAATGGGCCGGCTCATGAATTATAATGGTTATATGCATATGCAGTTTTGTCGAGTGTCCACCTCAGATAAGGTTAATTGCCTTCCGTCCCTATCGAGGCCCTAGGACCGTCATTCCGGTCGATTATATCGTTAGCTATATCGATTACGTTTAAAGGCCGGAGGTGGTGTTGAAATTCGATAAAATGTTCCTTTTAAATAATTCAATGTAAATTCTTCCTCTGGGATCTCATTCCGTCGAAATTAATGGTTATAATCCATTCTCGAAGATTCAACTAACTTGATTAGACGGGGTATTTATGAGCGAAGCTGACCACACCCTCAGGTCTTATGGCGTCTCAAGAGATATTTCTCACTTATGTATGGAAACGTCTCAACTGAGTGATGCGCCGTATATTAATCATCTAAAAAATATCTTATCAACTTTGGACACGTGGTTCTTGTTCAAAGCAAAACACATGTTCTTCAAAATTTGCCAAAAGCCTACGCATAAGTAACTTACATCTTCAAGTACCAATTGAAAGTCAAATGGTAAGTGCCTATCTGAATTGCATTTTGAACGGTAGGGTGGATACTTTGCAATAATCAACAACTCTTCAGGTTACGTTCCTGAATTCAGACCCCTGAATATTCAGCTATTCTATGGAAAACCGTCTCACACGATTTGAATGAAGCCTCTCACTAGACACTACGACAATTCTATTGAAAAGATTTGAATCCTCGCTCATTGGTGGTCCATGAGTTGGGCATCCCCAGTCTATTCTCACTGATTAATTTACTTAATTTTCATAGTGAAAAATTCGATTCAAAGTTATTTTACCCAATTCGTTCCGTAATTTTCAAAAATGACGAAATTGTGCATCGCGCAAACGTACGCAACGCGCACCAACTTCAATTTTTCATGGGGGGAACAACAGTTTTTTATTGCAGAGTTGGATGCTACACAAGATTTCATGAAACTTTGAAGTTTCAAACGATTTATTTTTTAGTGCGCAACCTGTCCAGCAAAGTCACCCAACTCTATGATGCCCAAAAACATAGTTATAGGAAGATTTCAAGTGTCGCACATTTTTTCTCACTATTTTTAAAGCTGAATCACTTTGCAAACGTACGCAGAGCGCATCAACTTCGATTTTTCGGATGGGAACCACCAGTTGCTTATAGCAGAGTTGATTCTACGCAAAATTTCATGAAAAGTTGACGTCTCAAACGATTTATTTCCAGCAAAGTCACGCAAACCCTGGGATGCCCAAAAACAGAGGCACAGGAAGATCCCAAGTGTCGCACCTG
The DNA here is from genome assembly GCA_031894815.1 of Creontiades dilutus. Taxonomy (NCBI): domain Eukaryota; kingdom Metazoa; phylum Arthropoda; class Insecta; order Hemiptera; family Miridae; genus Creontiades; species Creontiades dilutus. The sequence continues at coordinate 3,420,899 of JAVIWC010004007.1, forward strand.
TTTTTTTCCTCACTATTTCTTCAAGCTGAATCACTTGGTCGCGTCTGCTTTTTTATTCTAATCTAGAATGTACTGAAATGACAGCAAACAATATGGATTACCAAATTTGTCAAAGTTATTCAAGAAATTATTCAAGGGGGTAATCACTCCTTACTTGATCTCGTTTATTCAACCATTTCTGCCCTTCCTGGAACAGGTGCGTATTCGATTGTTGATCTCAGCCGGTGATTCAAATAGAGGACCTGAGTTTCAGAACTGTTTCTTATTATGAAAGGAAAATCTCAGTTTGTTATTATTAGTGAAATCATTCAACTTCATTTTCTCGCTTTAAATGTTGCTCAACTGTACTTGTTCCAAACTGTGCAAAATAAATTACCGACCCTATTGTTTCCCTTAATAACTCTGAGAGGCTGTCATGGGGATGAATCCATAAACCGCAGAAATGTTTGAATAAACAGAAAACTTTAGAAAATTCGATTTTTCCGTGAAATTTCCATATTTTTTTGCACACCAGAGCCGAACAACAGAAGAACGATTCCACAAAAAAAAAATCATGTCCCACATTTGGGCTCTTTCTATATATCAGTTTTTTAGCAATCCTAGAGGACTTCGCGGGCTCGATGGAGGGTTAGCGAGCTATAAAAAAATCATTTAGGAGGTCAAATTGTCATCATTTTGCATAAATAAATGGGGGTTCCGCTTTGAAAAAGCGAAGTTAAGGTGCACATTAAGGATATTTGCAAATATGCACACTTCTGTAACTTTTGAAATCTACGGAAAAAATATGAAGAATAGCTTAAATCCAACAATTAGCGAAAATAGACAGGAGGTACCCAACTCGAGGACGACCCTAAAACATATCTTATCGCAATTTTCTTACCATACTGTAACCATACCATTTACCAATACCGTAATACTGTAACCAATTCCTGAAAGTGGTATTTCGTAAAAGGGAAGTTATAGCTTCTAATCGGGCTTCCATTCGCTGTAGCACAGTCATCATAATGAACTGGGGAAGTTTCTGACGGGTGCTGAGATAACCCCACGAGAAACGGACTACATTCACTTGTATTCGCATGTAGGTACCCACGTATAACGAGCGGAAACCTCATTTCCCTGTTGGTTTTAATGAGAAGGGTGAGGAACCGGGAGAATCGTTAGACTATCTCTTTCCTTCAGAACAATATTAATTGGATACTATCATTTTAGTATCGTTGAACTATAATCACTGTTGTCGTATATCAATATCCGAAATGTACGAATGCAGTAATTTTATTGATAAATCAATACTTGATCTGAATAAACCCTTTTTTAAAAAAATAAAATATTCAGTTTTTGCCGACATGTAAAAGGATTTATAACAAACTTTCTAAATCTAAATAAACTAAAAATTAAGGCTACAAATATTCAATATAAACCAAATTCTTGCATACAAGTCTGCAACGCATTAGGACATTTCATGTCTTTCCCCTCCCTCCTTCTTCCCTTCCATCTTCTAGCAATCTTGTCTTCCTCTGTGAATTACATCAATTTCAATATAAAGAAAACAAAAATTAAACTCATATTTCTATTTATTATTTACATCCATACATATATCGTCGTGGGTAGTAAAAAAATGGTATGTTATATGTTATATGTTCTACATGACAGTACATTAACCCCACTAACCATTGATTGCGTAGACAACAATCAACTATTTTCATATGTTGATGCTTGGGTAGCATTGATTACCTTGGTAACACTCAACTGTTTTCAAATTTGGATGCATGAGTGAATACTTCCATATACTTCAAGATTTCGGTGTTCCACAATGGCTACGAAAAAGATAACCAAAAAAGCATCATAAATGCTTGCATACGAGTCTGCAACACATTGGGACATTTTCTTCTGTGTATTCGAGCCAGACTACATCACCTACTCCAGTAGCGTTGTTGTTCATGTCCTAACGAGACAAATTTCAGCTTCCTACGGTTGATAGGGAAGAAGTTAGCTTCAGGAGCCACTCTGCTGATCAAGACCCTGTACACCTTATTGTTCATGTCCTAAGGAGGCTACCAGCCAAATTTCAGCTTTCCACAGTTGATAGGAAAGAAGTTAGCTTCAGGAGCCACTCAGTTGATCAAAACCCTCTGCACCTTATTGTTCACGTCCTAAGGAGGCTACCAGCCAAATCATAATAATCATACAGCCAAATTTCAGCTATAATCATATAGGTACCTACCTACCTCACTTCTACGAATCATAATAATCATTGAGCATATTTCGTTACGTAACGTAACGTGACATAACGACAATTTGGTTGTGTGCCATAGCAAAGACATGAAATGTCAAAACCAAAACGTTATAATTACAATACAACTTATCAGAGTACAGTTTGACAGATAAATAACGCTTCTAGATGATGATAGTTGTTATTTTAGCTCGACCATTCAATTTTACAAATATGATCAGCTGATCACGGCAGACTTTCTTGTAGAAATGAGAGCTTTTAATAAAATTAACTATGAAACTTAATTTATTTTCGACCCAGATCCTACTCAATACCAAAATGGAGAAGCATGGGGAAGCTTCCGGCAGAATTTACGAAATCAGATGCACAGCTCTTGATAACTGATTCAGCACTTTTGATAGTTGAATTGTACATCTTAACTACAAAAAAACAAGGCAGCTGCTTCTGTCCGACACAATGGTACAAGTCATGGATACAGGTTACAGGTACTGGACATGCATCAAAGATATCAGTTTTAATTATATTCCTATCTTCTCTCTCCAGGGGGATATTCACATTTTTTGTAACTTTCAAGCAGATAAGTATTGGGAAGAGTTCTTTAAAGGTACCTTGAAACAAATTAAAATCAATTACTTGATGTAATAACAGTTTTGAGAGAAACAATACCAAAAACAAACCAAGATGCAAAACAAAACAAAACAAACTTTTACTGATTTTATAATTTTCCTAATACCATTCTGACTCTCTCTGGGTTCCTCGCTACCCCGAAGTTTTTCGACTTCACACCGAAATTTCTCTATGAAAACGATACGGAACCGCTTAAATACTTAATTGGTTAAATTTACCACTTTACTTAGACTTTGACTGCTCCCTGCACTGGTTCTTTTGGAAATAAAGTTAGGGTAATTTCAGAAACTTGATTTTCTAAGATGTTGAACGTTTGAGCTGCAATTAGAGTCGTCAGAAGTTAGTTCTCGATCATCTAAATGCACTAAGCATGTCAAAAGTTTGAGAAAATAGTTATCTTGGAAAAACCTTTTTAAAATCTGCTGGAACGGGTTGAGATAGAAAAATGCGGTTGGCGTTTTGCTCCTTTTCCGGTAATGTTTTTACATCAAATGTCGAGACACCTTGTGTGACTTTTATAATTTTGTTTTCTGTTATATGTGTGAATACTGGTGTCCTCCAGAGCTCCAGGTACTTGAAGCTGTTCTTGGTACATTTCAGAAATGTAGACAATGTTTGAGAAATGTTCTTTCAGAAATTGGATTGTCTATATTAAACAACCATCTCATACTAGAAATGTGGTAAAGCGGTTGAATGCTAGTTTCAGCTCTTTATTCCAACGGGCGATGGAAAACATTGGTCAACCGATCCGCGTCATATCGGCCAGCCTTATCCAGAGCTCAACAGCTGACGAATGGCGTGCCCTACCCACACCACTCACGATGTGATACCGCGTGTAGAACATTAGCCAGCCGAGGATCCTCCTGTCCTAAATCCGAATTAATGAAATCAAATTAACGAAATTGAATGATGGATGAAAATTGAGTTTACTCTCCCTCCGGCTCGGACAAATAGAGCGACGCTGCGGAGTTGAAATCCGTTTCCAGCTTATTCAAAGCTTAATCAATGAGAGGGGAAGTTTCAATTTCACTTGTATACGCATACGTCAAGATGGATTGTTTGAAATTCACAGCTATGTTTACAAAGACCAATTTCCTCGTCGAATTGTAATCTATTTTCTAACTGCATTTGTCTGAAAACGTCCTGATAAAAATAACTCTGAATAACTGTTCAGTGATAAGCAACTTTGTTTTATCATCAGAATTTTAATCATGGTAACCATAAAGTCGATTCAATATAGATAAGTTCCCTAAAATGTTTGTAACATAGAATTTTTATGGAAAGACGTAAATTTAAGAAACTGTGAGAATATGTTCCCAACGCTCACGTATTAATACACAAGAACATCGGTACCGTTGAAAAGTACTGTAAACAGTTTGTAAAAAAAGTTGATAGTAAGCAAATGAATTACGTAGTAGAGGATTGTGCTGTGATTGTGACACTGATGGATGCGGGGCTGATAGTGTTCTTCTATGGCGTAATTTATATTTTTATACGGTTTTGGCAGCTTCCCGCCATCCAATACTTCATACTCCATTACAATGCACGTCTTGGAAAGCTTTTTTCGATATTTTTCAATTGTCAGAATAAAATAACGTAGGAGAATTTTCCTCGTATCTTGAATGTAGATATTACATACAGATATCAACGGATTGCTAGGAAAAAATACATTTACAGAAAAAAAGGACTGCTATATAGTCCTGGATCGGAAAAGAGAATTTACGTTTTGCACTAATTTATTGGAAAAATTTTCCAATTCATTATTTTTTTCGAGGTATTTAATACCTCGAATTCTACGTACACATCGTGTCGGTCAGATTCTTAAAGGAAATTGCACGCTGATTCCGAATATATTCAGTATACATACCATATAAAAGCCTTCTAGGATTCATACTCGTACTTGTAAAACCGTAAGATATACCTTTTATTGGAATTAATTGCTTATACTTTTCTTTTCATACTTAACCATAAAATTACGGTCTTTTAGTCTATTTTATTATTAAGAAATTGATAAGTCAAAATGGTTACAATGGACAGTTACTCGTTACAGACTTTGCTCTGGTCTGGATAATCCCAAAATCACATCCATCAATATATTATCAGTATAACTCACTTTCATGACTCCTACTTTTAAAAGTTCTACAATCAGCAAATTTCCTTTAAAAATAAAGATATTTTAGTGGCTCTAAAAATAGCTCAAAAGTTTCTTCATTGAAATCTGTTTAGAGGCATCCTGAAATGATTCTGGATTTTAAACCATCATGTATGTGTGTTAACAACACACACTTTTTGGTTAAAGCAGATTAAAGCAGTTAAAGCAAGAAAAATCTTTTAAATCATTAAATTCATATTTTTAGCACAATATCTTCACATCAAATATGAACCAGCTCATTTAAACGTTGAAACTCAAATTTATGCTGATAATTGTATTCGAACTTCATCATATTGTGCTTTAGAAAAACCGCTAAGAAAATTTAAAACTCCTAACTCTTTGAATATATGAATCGTATACAGAACAAGTTTTTCCGTCACAAAACTGTGAGTTAACTAGCATTTTGCACAGAATGAGCTGAAATTTCAACTCAATTCAACAAGAACACATCGAATCATTTGAAAATTCGCTCATACGATCGTGTTGCATGACTGACTTAAAACTCATGAGGTAGTTGGTGATAGCTGTAGTTTCTGCGGAGGTTCACTTGTACAGAAGTCGTGAGGGTGATCGCCAAAAGGGAACATTGGCATGGGTAGGGTAAACCAACTCCTCGGGGGGTGAGACATCCTGAGGGAAGCTCCTGTGAGACGGCGAAAAGGGGGAGGAAGTGACAGAATTAAAAGTCCGCGGGATCCTGGAACCAGCTCACGCTCCTCAAAGTGGATTAATTCTGCGGGCAGACGAGGGAGAGGAGGAGGAGCTGGGAGCGCTGGGGTGAGACAAAGTGGCGAACTGTTTTCTGGAGAACAGGGAGCAGAAGGTGATGGGTGGAGGGGGGGGGGGGTTGAACAGAAGGCGAGCAAGGTGGGGATGAACGTGTCTCAACTGGCAAGTCCTCCCTGAAGGTCCTTTGTGAATCCGGCAACCCCTTACCTGGACAAATTCCCCAAACCGGTATTGAGGTTTCCTATATTTTTCTGGTGTATTATTACGTAGAAAACATAAATCTCTATTATGGAAACGCTTCTAACACGTTTAGGTTCTGACCAGCCGGTTGGTACCGGTTCTGTGCCCCCCTACAAAGCCCAAACGTGATCAAGTCACGAAAAACCGGGATTAACCCAGTTTTTGATCAAATCATGTGATACCCCTGAAAATTCTATCGGGGCACCGAAAAGTCCCGGAATACTGACTAAATTCGTTCAGGAAAACCTTTCAAAGTGGAATCATGAAAATGAAGTATCACTACAGTGCCATGAAAAATGTGCCGAGTTTTTTTAAACACTATAACAGTCCTCAACAGCATTTTGAGTAGTTAAAAATAGCACAGTATTAGTTTGCAATACCAGCCTACAATGCCAGAACACAGACAGAATATTTTATTTCATGAGTATCCAATGGAGTGATGAAAGAAACAGATTAGTTATGGTTGTGGTATATTGGTGTGACCACTTTCATTTAGAACAGCAGAGTGTATAGCGTATATTATTTCTTTATTTCATTTATTGGAAACGTTTCGCCCCACTACGGGGACTTCCTCAGTCCTGTCATTCAGTAATGAACATGTACAGCCAACCAACCACATCCAGGTCACCATATTTCAATGATTGCTGGAATAGTCCTGGAATTGTTTTTTAAAATTTTGTTCCCGTCGATGGGAGTTTTTTTTTACTTTTTATTATTGAATATTTTATTTATATAGATTTCAATCATTATTATCACAATTTTACCATTAACAAATAAGAATAAATTTCAAAGAATAAACTTTTATCCAGTGAATAAAATATTATTTTGATTTTTTTAAAATAAATTTAATATTATTAATCCGAATTGGAGCTTGGCCAGCAGAAGAACCTTATATCTTAACAGGACAAATTTTAACAATGACATTCAACCAGCAAGTTTTTGTTTGCTGCTGACAAACATCCTTCAATGAATATAATTGGCTACTTAACGTTTATTCGTTCGTTATATCTAAGAGCTAGAAAACCGGTTGAGAAAATATCCTGGGTTGCGTCGACAAAATGTGTAGCTAAAAACGCTGCAAATTCTTTCACTGGGGTTTATTATTCAATCGGCTTGCGTTCATGATTTGAATTTCTACTAAGCTTTGGAGTGTGCGTGTTTCACAGGATAGGGCGATTATTGAATTTCAGGAGATATACATTGAGCACGTGAATCTGTTATCGACCAAAATACCTATTTGGATTGATCAGTTGATCATATTTGTGTGCCTCCTGAAATTCGCCCTATCCTGTGAAACACGCAGACTCCAAAGCTTAGTAGAAATTCAAATCATGAACGCAAGCCGATTGAATAATAAACCCCAGTGAAAGAATTTGCAGCGTTTTTTTATTGAACCTCAATACCCCCCCACAATAAAAACATCTATAATTTATCAAGTCCTTTGGCACTCGTATTGCGTTAAAACTACCCCAAATCCAAATTTAAACGATGTAGCCAAAGGTAGACAGATGTAGAGGGGGCACACAAATATCATCAACTGATCAATCCAAATAGGTGCTTTGGATGAGAACCGATTTACGTGGTCTATGCATATCTCCTGAAATTCAATAATCGCTCTATCACCTGTAAAACACGCACACTCCGAAGCTTAGTAAGATTCAAATCATGAACGCAAGCCAATTGAATAATAAACCCCAGTGAAAGAATACTTATTTACCCCAGTAATAATATTGAATAATAAACCCCAGTAATAATATTGAATAATATTTACCTATATATTATCAGAATGCTTCAACCCGTGTATCGGCTACTAACTACACTACAAGTATTCACATCGGCTATCACTCCAGTATCCACATTCACTACTACTCGACGCTATCGGCCGGACAACACTAGGTTACAAACAAACAATAATAAACGAAAAAACGCAAATGTTGGCACCATAAATCGGGAATGGTTTGACCTACGGACGCGGGGAAGGGCTCATTCGATTCCTAATGGTATGTTCTTCAAATAGGAAAATATTTAGGCCGATTCTACTAGTTTTGAGGTTTTCAGGGATTTTACAAAACTTTTACAGCCCTTAAAGGGCACTTTAAATTGAGTGAGGGAGCTGGCTCAAGAATTGGGGCGTCGTCGGACCAAGATGGATTTTTCCTGAAAATTTCAGATTTTTTGCTCCAGCCGTTTCGGAGATATCGTGCGTACGGCGGACGGACGGAAATTTTTTTTTGCAGATTCGGATTCTACACCCTTTGAAACTTAAACCATGAAATTTTCAGGGGGTTAGAATTTTTTTTTCCAGAGCGATTACAATGGTTTATTATTGAATAATAAACCAAAACACGTTTTTTCGACACTACCCCCTCCAAGTTTTTGATAGAATATGCTTGGGCGTCGCCCATATGGGTAATTCGACGAAGGGCTCCGTCGGTTCGCGATGGTCCATCTAGGAAAACAGTGAACGGCACAAGTGGGGACTCAGACTTCCTCAAATCAACTCGCCTAATCAAGTTCTCAACATTCCAACTAGTCAATTGTTGTGGACAATTGCAAATTTAACCAATTTCCCGCGATGATGCACAAGCCAAAAGACAATGATCAACTTGAAAGGGAAAGATTGTGTTCAAATTTGAAGCGGAAGGCTTTAGACGATGTTTTGGCCAAGCCCAATAAACTTATAAGGCCGGAGCTGCTGACGTCGCTCTTTACGAGTTCAAGGATTTGCAGCATTCAAATTTCACTCCAATTAGGAAAACTATGTACAACGCACGCAGTGAAGCTGAAGGTTCTTACCAGATGGGCCGTCGAGAGCTCAGGGAGGTGTACCCAGTTAGGTCTGTATTTTTTACCCGATGGGCGGTAGTTTGACTAGGATTTACCCAGCTGGGAACCGACTCATGTGCTGTATTTTTGTTATGTACCACATAATGCAATGAAAGTAGATTGATCACTGATTTACGTAGACCCTTCTACGTATTACCTAATACATGAATAATAAATCTTTGAGTAGCGTTTTTAAATTTGTTACTACTAACTGTATGTACCCTTTAGAAACCTCATTTAGTCCTCTAAACCACCAATAAACTTCATTTAATATCATGATGAGATCTTTTCAATATCATCTATCGATCGTATAGTATCCATTTGTACTTGGTAGAATTTTTGATTCGATACAGGCTCTAGGTCTGATGAGAAATCCGCTTTTTCCAAGTTAGTCAGAGGGCTTCTCAAATACCTCAGCAGAGTGCGGGGAAGGGGGGCTGGCGTCCGGGAGACCGAGCCCAGCAACTTATGGTAATCACCTTATTTACAACGAATTACATAAATCGGCTGCTAATGTGAGAAAACAGGTTCCTGTCGGTGACAAAAACTCAGGAGGTTAAACGCTCTACAAGAAGGAAACCACCCAAGATATTTAATGCGGCAATCAATACTTGTTATTCGCAACTAATGTCCAATAACCTTTACTTTACGTTGAAGAGAGCTTGACCTGGTTCTGAGACTCAACGATTAAACTGTATCGTTAATCATACTGGCAGCAATTATTATTGCACCCACCGATCTGGAATGGTGTGGCAATTTTGAAATATGCTGCCACCCTGAGGCGATGGTCCATTATTTACTAACTTGTGAACTAGGTATCTACCCTATACCAGAGATGGGGGAAACATAATTACAATCACAATTTCTTGCTAATCACTTGTAATTGAAATGCTAAAATCACAGTCATTTCACTGTAGTTACAGTGACTACTTATAAACTAGGTATCTAGAGATGGGGGAAGCATAACTTCAATCACAATTTCTTGCTAATCGCCTGGCATAGATAAGCTAAAATTACAGTCACATGTCACTGAACTTTCAGAACTCAGAAAAGTAATGTCATTTCAAGCCAAAATTAGAATGACATACGTTTAGGAGACATTTATTGTAATTAAAATCACTTAAATTTGGGAGCCATGTAATTGCAGATTAATTTACAAATCCTCTCAAATGCGCTTTAAATTGGAACATTTTTGCATCATAGCCATGACCTAACTGTTTCGGAAATTATTTTACATATTCAGATTGAACCAGTTAACCAGGTTGAATCACTTAATTCATTGACTATGCGCAAATAGCCACGCGTCTCAGGGCATTTCCTTTCGACTAAGTAGAGAATAAGAATATCGGTCTTAACCAGGTACCCTCACTTATCGCTACAGCGAGCCGTTCAGAGCTTTTCTCCGAACCTACTGGACCAAAAATTCTGAAATAGCCAAACATGAAGAAAGGAACATCAGTTTCTGTCAATCCGTAAAGGATCAAAGTGCTGACATACTCAAAAATCAGAATATGGAAAACTTTCGAAATAACGCTAATGTTTCATTCTTCGCTGTTGATAGACATCTTTTCAAGTTACCGAACATTCGTACTCGTACCGCTTCACGTTCATCCGTTCGCTCTCTCTAAAGAATCGGATTTGGACAGGAAAAAATGGGTGTCAACATGAATGCGAATCTGAACGTACTTGAACGTAAATCCAGTCGATGGGATTTTTTGCACTTTTTAATATTGAATATTTTATCCCTAATTATACCTATCAGTTATTATCATCATAGTTTTACCATTTACAAACAGAAAATTATCAAAGAATAAACTTTTATCCTGTTAATAAAATAGGTATTACTTTGAATTTTTGGTTTATTATTCAATAATAAACCATTGTAATCGCTCTTAAAAAAAATAAAAAATTCTAACCCCCCTGAAAATTTCATGGTTTACGTTTCAAAGGGTGTAGAATCCGAATCTGCAATAAAAATGTTTCCGTCCGTCCGCCGTACGCACGATTTCTCCCAAACAGCTAAAGCAAAAAAGCTGAAATTTTCAGAAAAAATCCATGTTGGTCCGACGACGCCCCAATTCTTGAGCTCTCTCACTTAATTTAAAGTGCTCTCTCAGGGTTGTCAAAGTTTTGTAAAATCCCTAAAAACCTTAAAAAAGTCAAGACAACCTACATTTGGACTCTTTTTAAAGAACTTTCCACGAGGAATCGAATAAGCCCCTCCCCAGGTCCGTAAGTCAAACCATTCCCGATGTATGGCTTGATTTATGGTGCCAACATTTGCGTTATTTTGGTTTATTATTGCTTTTGTATTGATATCAGTAACCTAGTGATGTAGTAATGTGGATACTGGAGTGAACTCCTAAAAGGCTTTGTGGCCGATACACGGGTTGAAGCATTCTGATATGCATGAAACGCTGCAAATTCTTTCACTGGGGTTTATTATTCAATTGGCTTGCGTTCATGATTTGAATTTCTACTAAGCTTTGGAGTTTTGGATTTCTACTAAGCTAATTTGAATTTTTGGCATATTATCAAATTGGAAATTTTGGCAAATTAATTTGAACCTTTGGCACAAATCAATAATTGAAATTATTTCAATATTTTTGGCATATCAATTTATACTTTTCACAAATCCCAACTAACCCAACATTCCACCCCATATAATGATCAATAAATGTTTTTTTCTCTCTTCTTCAATGAATATAATTGGCTGGCTACTTAACGTTTATTCGTTGGTTATATCTAAGGGCTAGAAAATCGGTTGAGAAATACATCCTGGGTAGCCTAAATTGTTACGAAAGAATTTGCTGATATAATTGCCATGGATTTTGTTTTCAAGAGTTCCACTAGAAATCGAGTTTTTCAAGACTAACCTCCTTACTCCTTGGATGAACAAAATATAAAACTCATTGTCAAGGTAGAAATAATTATCGGCAAATAACAAATAATGATACATTGAAAATACAAATTATAATTGCGAAAGAACATTGCACATAACAAAATCTCGTACATTCTACAAATTAGTCAATAGCAATAAAAATGCTTGCATATCTACGAACAAAACAATCGGCATCTGAAAAAGGCCAATTGTTTAATGATTATTAAATCAGGCTCAACTAACAAAACCACATTCATTAACGGCTTTGAACCGCAGTTACCATGCAACAGAGCAGAACCTCAGAAGCTAAACAACCTAAACCTTCTGATTATAATTATCGGACACTATTAGCCCCAAATACGCCTCCCAACCCACCTCTTAAACTCCCAAGTACCGCCGTACTACGTCACCCGTAATCTTCCGATCATACGTCATTGCCGTACATCTTCCGATAAAATATAAGCATTTTCCCCCTCTTGACTGCTATACACATCACAAGTCTGTACATTGGTTCTATACAGCCTATATTTCAGAGCCAAACGATCGCCCTTAATTTTATGTGCAGCAGCCCATCTGTTGTACGTGGATCTCTCAAACAAGAATTGAGTTCGACAACTCTTTCTGGTCAATGGTTGTTGAATAGACAGGACCGTTTAAAGAGGCTTGATTGAATTTGCCAACCAAGCAAAATTATAAATGTCAATCGTCTTTTCTTAAGATGGATTTGACGTGCGGGCAATGCGACACGCATTTTCTGCTAGACCCATATCAGTTGAGTCGCCTGGAATTGAAAAGAGAAAAACAGGCCATTGAATCACCGATGTGATGATCCAGGAAAAAAAGCCATCGCCGATGATAATCCTCGAGAATTATACCACTCCTTCGGCCTCCGCTAAAGATGAGGGAGAGAAGGAAAAAAATAATAATGAAAGCCACGCACACCTTTTTCACCATTTTACCGGCGGAAAAACCTTGATTTACTTTTACGGCTTCAATATCTATAAAGGTCGCGGTTGAAGAGTAAGATAAGTCTTTTTATCCCCCTCACTCCTTGAGGGTTTTTATAAAGGAAAAGGCCCGATGTGGTGGAGTCGCTAACAGCTCCCATTTTTATGTCCTCGTTCAGCCAACATAATAGCGCATAAAAGAGTATTTTTTTCGTTTCTTGGGTTTCCTCTTTAACATTTGCGGCTTCATTTAAAAAAAGGGGGAAACTCATGCAAAAAATTAGGTAGTTGGTTACGTTGAAATGATATTGCTATTAGTTTTGCACCGTTAGATTGGTAGGTAGGTATCTATTATAAAACGGAATTTTCTTAGAAAATTGAATTCGAAATTAACTTCCTTTGTTATTCGTGACTGGTTTCTTTATAGTTATCCGACATGGCCTGCCGTATGAACTCCACAGTTGCAAGAAAGATGAGGAAGTCGCTTCTCTAGTCAAATGTAAGATGTCGCTCATAAAAATTAAATTTACGGACATTTCCGTTCACAAAACATATATGTAGGGTGTCCTACAGAAACTAGATAAGTACAAAATTTGAAAAATCCATATTATTTCTTAATACGGTAATTTGATGTGCGTGGCATAAAGCGACGAGAGTATTTCGGCAAGAAACCCACGTGTCAAGTCTGCAAGAGGCACCAGAATGTTGCCATTTTGGTTCAAAAAATATTCCTGTATTTTTCCTGAAGATTGAAAAAGTCCGCTCTGTGCACTGTACATGACTGTGGAACTCTCGCCTTTTGATTATCAGTGAAATGAGAAACCAGCAAGAACCAAACAAGTCACTTTTCGGAATAGTGGGGGATGTTTGCATGAAGCGGCCAATTTATTAATTTTATCCATTCCAATTTTGGATAGATATTGTTCTTGTCGGAAACCCCTCATATATATTTAATTATAGGTACGATGACCAAAAATTTGTTTTAGTTGTGGTTCCCGGAAATGTGACTGAGGAGTACTTCGAAAACAATTACGTCGGCGTTCAACCGCAGGACTCGGGAAGAGATGTCCCACTTCAACGTGACGCTGTCCATTCGATTCAGCCCAAGCATGAGCCAGGCAAGCCAGGTATGTACCTATGAAAGCATTAGAACCTAACTTAAAGTAAGCCGACAGAATGTACTGTAACGGTTCGCAACTGGAATTATAGCTCTAAGTATGTAAACATACTCGTAAATTCTAATCAAATTCGATTTAGTTGTAAACTGAACAATTGAATGTACCGAGTTGTAAGTAAACAAAAAACGCTGCAAATTCTTTCACTGGGGTTTATTATTCAATTGGCTTGCGTTCATGATTTGAATTTCTACTACGCTATGGAGTGTGCGTGTTTCACAGGTGATAGAGCGATTATTGAATTTCAGGAGATATGCATAGAGCATCTGTTCTCAACCAAAATACCTATTTGGATTGATCAGTTGATCATATCTGTGTGCCTCCTGAAATTCAATAATCGCTCTAGCACTTGTGAAACTCGTACACTCCAAAGCTTAGTAGAAATTCAAATCATGTACACAAGCCAATTGAATAATAAACCCCAGTGAAGGAATTTGCAGCGTTTTTTTTTTAATGGTTATCATAATGTTTCAACCCGTGTATCGGCTACAAAGCCTTTTAGGAGTTCACTCCAGTATCCACATTACTACATCACTACGTCACTAGGTTACTGATATCATCACAAAAACAATAATAAACCAAAATAACGCGAATGTTGGCACCATAAATCGGGCCATACATCGGGAATGGTTTGACCAACGGAGGTGGGGAGGGTCTTATTCGATTCCTGGAGGTATGTTCTTCGCTAGGTAAGGAGGGGGTTAGAATTTTTTTCAAGAGCGATTAAAATGGTTTATTATTGAATAATAAACCAAAAGGTGTGACACATCTAGAAAAAAATGAACGTATGATGATTATTGAGATGGAGAACGATGTGAGACAGACTGCGGGACACTTAAATCTTTAAAAGGTTATTCGACATGTATTCCAGATTCTAGCAGATAGAATACTGATAGGATCGTGTTAAAATTCATATGAGGTAATTATACCATTCTTGACAATTTGTGCGCAACTTGACCACTAGACTCGAAAAAATCATACTGGTAGATTTAACGTATGCGCACCTTGCGCACTCCTGATAATTTCATCAAAATCCATGAAAACTGTGGGAATAGATTTGTAACAAAGGATTTCAAGGTGACGCGTGCGCAGAAGCTATTAATGATGAAAGTTTGAGGGCGAACGACACCTGAGCCTGAGAAAATGATGCTAGATGGATTTTACGTTTTCGCATTCGCAGAGTGATACATTGATTTCTGAACAATGAAACTCATAATGACCATTTACGTTCAAACCCGCACATTCAGACAAAGACTGTAGGAATTAAGGTTGTTACAAGTATTTCTCGGTGGCGCAGGTATTTCGCAGCAGCTATTAATGATGAAATCTGATCAGAATGGTCCAAAACGTCAAATGTGAGCGGAAATTTTGATTTTGGAGAAAAAACCGTTTTCATCTCCCAAAAGCGAAAAAAAAAGGCTTCCGCTACCCGCAATAGACTCGGAAGCAAAATGCTTTAACCCACTGGGAGACACTTAGCGATACTCCACCAGAGCCAAAGGAAATATTTTGCTGAAAAATTTCATTTTATGTCCATCACGGCCAATGGTAATCCTAGATTAACCCTCTCCTAAACGAATTAATAATCTCTCATCTTCTCCCATACGCTGCGCCTCCACATCAGAGGGATTCATCTTATGGTTCTGAAGATGAATTGCTGCAGACTCTCATAATTGATGATGCAAGTAGTACTTATGCGTCGAATCTTTTGATATGCGGATTGGTACAAGCTTTTCTGCCATTACATCGGTGAGTGAACCCGTAGGTTGATAGGTGCGAGCGATTTAAATGATACGTTGAGCGGTCTGGTATTGAAGGTGGCTGAATGCGAACTTAATTTTCTTTCGTATCGTCCAGATAACTCTGAGAGATTCGACCTTTATCGACATCTTCAAAGATCAGTGATTTGTGCCTACATGTCCAATAAGGGTTGCTTGGATCTACATCTGGGCCCGATTCGCTTGGTTTTTAAGCTTAGGGGGGATTTGGTGCGGATTTTAGGTCTCACGTGAGCAACGAGAGATGCCCACTTTGCTTGTGCAATTTTGGGGAAAGAGAGGATTTGTTTGATTACTTTAGGTACCTGCCTCATACTCGTAATATACTGGAGAACCGTTTAATCCAAAAATGAACTCAATTGGGAGATTTTGTTCATCTTAAACCGTTGAGGAGGATGGGGCAAGCTGGCCAAGTACCGTACAATGACTTGGAGCTACAAGAAGTGTTTGATTTTCTAATTCAATCATGATTCAAGTAGACTGTTTTATTTTATTCTTATTTTTAACTTCAATGTTCTTTTTTCCTACAGAATATATTGATCAATAAGTATGATGGAATTTATTTATCGAACTCCTATCTTTATGCTATTTATTTTTTGTATAATTTGGGTATTCATGATCAATTATTGACTCTTAATCTCTATCATTTGATGGTAACAAATTAATTACACAGACACGCACAGAATATTTCTCGATAAGCTTTTACTTTTGCCCTGCGAGATTTCATTAATTAATTTTTCGTGAATGAAGCTTTTTTTCTGCTTCTTCTAGTGGGGACGAGCAGCGTTTTGAGCGGTGGAAGCTCAGCCCCGAAAGACCCCGAATCAAAACAGCTGGTAGGGCTTCTGATAGGAGCCCTGACGTCGGTGATTCTCCTCCTCTTGGCTGCCATAGCTTTCATTGTCGTTCGCACAAGAAGCATCAAGTCAGGTCTGAGCCACGCGTCTACCGACCACTTCACGACAGAAAAGGCCGTAAGTCAGTTTTACTCTCCGTGTAACTTCACAACAGGCGGCAAATGATTTCAAAACGTTAATTATAAAAGGTGTCGGGCAAGGAGTTCATCAAACTTCAAAATTGGGTTCTAGCTCATATTCAACATGCTTCATTTTCGAGTTATTTACCTCCAAATTCTTTCTTGTTTCCGACCTCATGTCACTGAAATGGCCATAACTCCCTTTAAGTTACCTCTAAAATCAATTTGGAGGACTACGTTGGAAAGAGCGTCAATTTTTTTATTTATTTATTTTATTTTTTATACATCTTCAAGGGAAAACAGGAACATTTCAACAAATCTTAGGGTGCGAAAAGTAGTCGAAAACCAAATTTCGAAAGTTCATGAAAAAACACTTTTTTCCACAGTTTTTTCTTTCTTGTAGTAAATTAGTTTGGTAATACCCATATCCCAGTAAAACCCTCTCCAGAACCTCAGATTTTCAACGGTATGCGAACAAAATGATTCACATAAAATTATTGGAAGAAAATTGCGTTTGCTTAGGAAAAATGAGGGTTTATACAGTGAAATTTACTTTTTTTCTAAAACTTTGGGTTGGTATCGAATTTTATGTACGGTTTCTCGCTGAATCAAATGGTGAATCTCTGGACAGATGAGTGATCAATCAACAGTGAAAAGTGTTAATAAGTTAAAGTAGAAATCCAAAAATTCACAACTGAAATTCAGCGTATTAAATAACTAACGCAGTAATTTAAAGCAATAAATATTGAATTTTCAGGCCCTTTCCCCTGATCTGAAGGGCTGAATCACAGACCACCCAAATTCTAAGCGTACAGTGTATTAATAATGAATCCAATATTTATTGCGTTAAATTACTGCGTTAGTTATTTAATACGTTGAATTTCAGTTGTGAATTTTTGGATTTCTACGTCGTGACCAGATACAGTACACTGCACCATTGTATGTATTTTGATATCAGCTTTTGTTTCGTTCAAAGAGACTAGTAAAGGTTGGGGTTCAAGGTGTTACATTTTTTGCTGTCTTTGAGATATCTGGAACAAGTGGATATGTTGTGGAGACACAGTGATCTGCTGAATGGATGATATGTCTAATTTCGTTCCTAATCGATCCATTGTGCTGATATGAAATGGAGCTCTTCTCACAGTATCCAGAAAGCAATGACGGAATGATGGATTGAGTTTAGATAATGTAGGTAATACAGCCTAATACATAGATCAGTGATTTACTTAGAAGGATTATTCTAATACAGAAATAATTTTCTGTGCACTAATTTTGGGTTTATTATTTTCGATGGCGAATAGAATGATTTTAAAATTTTGATGGAAGGCCTAACATGTTTTGTGTTGGTCAATTATTATTGAAAATGATGAAACAAAAAAAATGTGGTAAGTATTCATATATTCATGTTAATGATGATTGAGGTACCGTAAATTGCTTTCCAGATGACAGAAATGGTGGCCAACAAAGGTCACGTCTACGGTCAGGTGGGGAACGAGGACGGGGAAAAGGGCATCCTCTACCACGAGCCCTTCGCACCGGCCAACATGTACGGATTCCACCCGTCAAATCGCAACGCAGAATACACTGGTAACTAACTCTCCCTGTATGAAATAAGCTCAATTACTCAGAAGTGGCTCAGAAATGCAATGCACAGTGTCAGGAACGTATTAGTGGCTCACCATTCGGTCAGTTCATAAAAGAAATAACAGTCAACATACAAAACCATTTATAGAGTTCTCTGCTCGTTCATAATAAACAAGATTTTGAGGTTCATGAGGGTAACCCAAATAAAAGTAATTAACGTGAGGGGTGTAATATAGGGTGTTCCAGAAGTAGCGCAGGATTTTAAATTGTAATAAAAAACTCAATTTTTGCACAATCTGAAAATTTTTTATTTGAAAATGTTCTGTAACATCTCCGATTTAGACATGAAAAATGACATTGGGCATATTTCCACCTAAAGCGGCCCTACCAATGAAAATTTTATGCGTTCGAGGTTTATTCGCATAAACCTTCGATTTTATGAAGAACCTGAAGAAAAAATCGAGAGGGCCGTGCTGGCCACTCCTGCGTCCCTGTGAGTGAAATGATGCTGTTCGGAAAATTTTGTTGCAAGAGTTTGATGGTTTCGCGTTATGTGAGGCAAGTTGCCCCATCCTGTTGAAACCAAAATCTGTCGAATTCCATTTCTTCCATCTGGGGCCGAAACCACTCTGAAATCCTCCTCCTATACCTCTCTCCGTTTCCGTTGACATCCTCGAAAAAATAAGGCTTTATTATCCCACCAGCCTAAAAGCCGCACCAAACTGTACAGCGCTTCGGGTGCATCTCGCGTTGCTGAATCACCCCAGGATCCTCCACCCCCCAAATTCGGCAATACAAGCAGTTTATGCGAATAAACCTCGAACGATCCCGGAATTGAAGGAAGAAATAAGGCGAACGATTGCCACCATCGATTCGAGAACCTGCCAGCAGATGATTGAAAATTTCAATGACAGGGCCGCTTGCAATGTTTAGTGTAGGGCCGCTTTAGATGGCATATGCCCGATTTCATTTTTCATGTGTGAATCGGAGATGTTACAGAACATTTTCAAATAAAAAATTTTCAGATTGGTCAAAAATTGAGTTTTTTATTACAATTTAAAATCCTGCGCTACTTCTGGAACACCCTTTAGGAAAGCGACAATCCCTAGAAATTTACCAATATGAAGTGAAAGGAAAGCACCAGCTAACGTTATAGAAAATAGTCAGTGCTCTTGCCATTCTGTACAAGGGAACACTGATTTTGAAATTCGCTGACTACGTCTTGGATTCCTAATATTTCGGAAGAAGCTGCCTTCCCACCAGCGATTCGGAATGCACCTGTATCAGACTCTCACGATCCGAGGACAACAAACGCAGCTGAGAGCTTCCATCGACACCTGAAGGGCATCTTTTACAGCCCAAAGCCCTCAATTCACACATTGATAATAACTCTCTAACAACTTCAGAGTGGAATCTACCTAAAAATGAAGGGTACAAAAGAAAGAAAAGTGACTAAAAAAAGACGCTTCAAATTCACTGCATCCAAAGTAAATATGAAGAACACAAGAACGGCAACATCACCATCGTTGAATTTCTGAAAGTTGGTAGGATGTTCTTACCGAACACAATATAAACAAGTAGACATTATGTTTGTGACGACCAATCTTCATTGCGACGAGGTTTTTATTTTTATGGTATGTACGTACAATATTCCTCTAATTATTGCATTTATTAAACTAGTGGGTACATAACAGTGATATGTGGCGGTTTCCTTGAACTTTACCTGGAGCTTTACTATAACTTTTAAAGGACAGAACTTGCCCTTCCCTACAATGAATTTAGGCAATTGGCGCTCTCCTGTTTTTCGCAACTTAAGGCCACGTTACATTCAATTTACCACAATTGAACTGATTAAGATTGATTCACCCATCTACAGGACTCAACAGTAAACAGGTAATCTCCGGAAACTATACCCAGATCAGTATGATACTACGAAGTTGTGGAAACCCATTTCGATAAAAACGGAGTAAGATAGAACGTTGTCTATATTTCCACGAAAATAATGGGTTACACAGTTAAATCGATTTCTAGGATAAATGTATTCGATAAGTTTTGCTTCCCCTCTTCATAATTTTACTGTGCACCGTTCACTTCGTAAGCCTTAAGTGGCATTGGTTGGTCCTCCCCGTCCCTTAAACTTCTTTGAACAAATAGGATTCAATCTCCTTTCACCTGGGCCTATATTGATGCGTTTTTTTTTTTTTTTTTTTTTGCGATACCTTTGGTTTACGTTTGTTTGTCCCTGATGATGACCTAACCGTCGAAATCGATTCAACTGCGTAACTCATTATTTTCGTCGAAATATAGACAATGTTCTATACTACTCCCCTTTTATACCGATCTGCATGCTCATACATTGATTGTGCCGATGAAGTCAATTCTTAACACTATAAAGAGATAAAACCAGGAAAATACGTTCCAATGTGTAATTAATTACCTAAACCTTCTATAGAAAAATACATTTCTGGATACCTCAACATTATTAATCGCCTATTTATTTTATTTATTTACTTTAACCCTTATGGCGGGTCTTAGGCCTTAGTTGAGTAAAACAATGTACTCTATACAATCCATATGCGAAACTAGTATGATTTGGCCCAGGTCTTACTATTTACAGTTTTAAACACAACCTTTTGCTATCCATAGTCCATCCTAAATCGCGTGGGATGAATAACAATCCACTCCGTGGTTGCAGATGTTCCTGATATCGTGCAGGAATACGCAGTTCCGCTAGTCTCGACCCAAGCAACGCCCGGTAGCTTTCACACCAATGTTCCTCCTCCCACGCCGATGAGGACGCTACCAGCTCTCCATAATTTCTTCCCCAAGCCACCTCCTGTGCCTCCTCCGCCAGAAAAGTACTACGCTGCAACAGAAATCATCCAGGTAAGTTCAATCAGAAACAACATCTACATCTAACAAGGGACAAAACCACAGCCCTAATTTTCCTGATAGTAACGGGGTTATTAGGAATGAATAAAAACAAGCCAAATACCCCCATCCCGGCACAAGAGACATGGAAAGTCTTCAGAGAAATCGAAATTTCAGCATTGAAAAGTACAAATTGCAACATAAAGAAATCAATCAGGAAGCATTAATGGTTTGTCAGTTCTGGGGCTGGTCAGGATTGGTTTGTTCTTTGAACGAAGCTGATATCCTAGTCATCGTTTCTCAAAGATACAATAGAACCTAGAATAAATTCTTAATGTAACTTCTATGAAACCTTTATACTTTTAATTTCCCACATCATAATCTTTTGACTCCAATACATTGTGAACACTTATTGAAATACGGGACCATCATGTTTCTAGATTGTTCTGTGTAACATTTCAATACGTTGGTATCGTGGTTGGTACGAATTACTGAAGGGGACACAGAGGGACGAATTGAGATTCTAGGATGACAAAATTCGTTTATAAGCGATTTCGGTAGGAAATTGTATACTGATTCCGAATATCTACACCCAAATCGGCTTCTTCACAACCTTGGAAAAGAGTTTTTTCATCAGATTTTCCAATTATTACGTCAGAATTTATTCTTCTTGTGGAAGAAAAATTTAATGCCCAACAACTTTTTAGTAAGTCAACAAATTTTTGTCACACGTAAAATCGAATTGTGATTTCACTGGTCACTTGGAATTTCTGAATATACGTTAAAATAAGTGAGTTACCGAATTTCCAAGTTCCCCGTACAAGATAACCCCGTTTTTAAACATTTTTTGAGGGTTTAAGTCTAATTTTTCAAACAATTTCCTCGTAGTATTAGCATTTGGATCGGTCTGTTATAAATTGAACTTCACGAATACAGCAAGGTTTCGGTTAGGCTCCCTAACAAACGACTACCATCTCGGAGAGTTGGACATAGGTGGACGAAAACTCGAAGAGATTCGCTTCAGGAATACCTCAGGCACACGAGGATTTAACCCGTTTTCTGGTTATCGATTGGACACAAAACGACCAATCAGAAATCGGTGGTGTGTCAGAAATCGGCCAAAACGAAATAATAAGTAGGTACCCTCAAAACAGGTCATTCGCGGTAAATTTCTACAGAATAGAAAACGTTGGTTCCCCAAACGTTGCAACAGTTGATACAGATTTATATTCCAATTTTGGGAATCATCAGCGTCAGTATTTCGGAGTGAAACCTGTTTCCAGATGTTTGAATTTCGGTATATGCTCAAACAGCGGCAAGTTTTAGCAATGAATTGTCCAGGTATCAAGTAGGGGCCACCATTGTTGAGGAAGAAACGTTTGAAACTGTAGTGTCCCTATGTGAGTAGGCGTTTAAGTACGAGAACTGTCTTCTGAAACCACGAGAGTTGGGTATCATCAAGTCCATCCAAGTACCATCAAATTCATAGAGAAATGTACAGGATTCCTACAAAACACGAACAGCTGACTGCCAAAAGAAGACTAAACGTAATTTCACTCAAAAATATTCAAATTGATTAGTGAATCACATTCCATAAAAATCAATAAATGGAAATTCACATGGTTCAACATAAAAATCAATAGAGCTCGTGACTTTCAAATAAAAGTAGTTGTATAACTTTCATCAACATCTTGTGGAAAACTATGGAAATTAGGCTTGTTACATGGACAAATGCAGACACAGACAGACTATCGGATATGAAACTCTGATTGTTCAGAATGATCTAAAACGTTAAACACGAATAAATTACGACTTTTTCCTCCTATATCTCTTTTTTACTCGCTCTTCTCCCAGCAACTTTAGTAAATTTAGAAAAGGAAAAGCTAAATCTATATCAAATTGGATAGTAGTGTGAAGCCTTTTCCTAAAGGTTTTTTTTTTTTGTGTCCTGCTTGAATGATAACGAAATGTAATTTATCAGAAGGCTCCTCCAGTGCCAGGATCGCCTCCGCCTTCCGTAGCTCATTCGAGCAGTTCCACGTCTTCGGCCTACGGGCAGATCCTCCATCCTCCCAGCGAGCCGCGGACCGCAGACGTCCAACTCAACAGCATACCCAGAGCTGATCTCAAATATCTCTCCAAGCTCGGGCTGGGTCATTTCGGAGAGGTAAGTAACAAGACTTCATTATTTTGCCAGATTGATTTAGTGACGGCTTATGATGGAAATAGATAGTTCCCCTCTCCAATTTCTTGAAACTGTTACGCCTGGGGTTGTACCTGGAGCTTCTATGTATTGCTCGCTATTTGCCTTAGCTCTTGGATGGGACAGTTGCTGATTCCATCGCCTTGTTATAACCAGATTGATATATTGAATCCGAGTCATATGTATGAAGGCACCACTAATCATACAATTTTACTATCATTAATAGCTCCATTCTTGCATTTTTGTATTTTCAATATAATGCTTCTCATTGAGAAATGGGCCACCCAATCAAATTAACCGATTTCATGATATTTTAGCTTTATGATTGGTGGCGCCCAATTGCAAGACCTTGCATTTTAGATTTCGTACTAACATAGTGTTGGGGAGGTGTGATATCCTGGGACACCTGCTAAACGGTTATTTGTGTGGAATTGAGAAGAAAGTACTGCATTTAGTGCGACAGGAATATTTCAATACCTAAGGTACACATTGACATACATTATTTATACCTGCCTAATATGAAAATGTTTAACCTTGCAGGTTCACCTGTTCGAAATACTCAGAACACCTAGCTGGGTACGACCCTCGTGTTCCAGCAAATACGTAGCTGTAAAAGCTCTCCACAAAGAAGCCCCACTCCCCTTGAGGTAATTGCCTACCCAACTCATTGTCCAAACACTTATTAGTTGTCTAAATTAAACCTAAATGAAATTATTACATTCCGATTGATTTTCAACTTAGCAATGACAGAACGATGATGTGTGCATATGTGGACATAATGCTCTAATTGTCCCAAAGTTAATAACGTAAGATTCGTTTGCTTCATTAAATATAGAAGTGGAACAATGTTTGGCCTACTTGGTGCTCTATTTGACACAAAAACTGTCAAATAGTCGACGTTGCTCCTCATATAATCCCTTGCAATCCAATTCTATACGTTCAAACATGAACTTGTGACTATTTTCAAAATTCGGTTAAGCGACAACACGCAGTAAAAGATAATCTCGCTAAACTCGCTAGGTACCTACTTTTATTTTTCTCAAACATAGATCGGTTATTTACGTAGAAGGGGTATTTATTAATTACATAAATAATGAACCTCTATGTAATAATTTGTAGCGCTTTCATGAAGATTTCGGGTTTCTACCTACAATCATGGGAAGTGCTAGGATTTTATGATAAATACCAACATTCACCGCACTTTTAGGTCTTACAGTACCATATATGTACAGTATATGGGTCATTCTAAAATTATGGGTGATTGTAAGCGGATACGAAATCTCAAAATTGAACTTCGATTTTCCTCATTTTTTTGGTCCCTTCCGATTCCTGAACATGTCCCTAGACTCAACCTAGAGTGGGCACACACTTTACTGTATGGTTTTAAAGATATGGAATTTTGAAAATTTTGGAGAATTTTCGTTTTTGTAGGGCGCGAGAACAGTTGTAGGTTGTGAGAAGTTGGGTAGTTAATGAAAAAATAATTAAATACCTAATTAGCTATCAAGTCAAAATCCGTGGATTGATGTAGGGGCCAAGGTGTTCTACACAATCCAAAAAATTCCGACTTTTTAGCACTAATTCCGACTAGCGATTCGAATAGCAAATACTAGAATCGAATAGCAATGACTAGGAATTCGAATAGCAAAAATTCCGACTTTTTAGCACTAATAGTATGCCAGGCATGGGCTTGTGACATAAAATCGCCCATAATTTTATAATGACCCATATATACATATTTGACACATAAAAATTTTGTTTGTTGGGTTGGGTGTTCACTTAGGTTTCGATATCTCGTGGTACATTCTCCTGTTTTTCTAAATTCCGAGCGGAGTAGTGATGAGATTACAGATTGTGGGTTTTATTATATTAGCTCGGTCGTTTATATGAGTTGTCATTTCCACAGGGAGGAGTTCGAAAGGGAGATGGAAGAGATGCTCCCCCTGAACCAAGAGAACATATCCTGCGTTCTGGGGGCATGTTTGGAGAAGGAGCCCCATCTCCTCGTCATGGAGTATTCAGAGCACGGAGATCTCTACCAGTTCCTTCAGAACCACGTCGCCGAGAGCACTAACCTGCCCCATTCCCATGCCGAGACCCTGAGGTAGGTAATGGGCTTCACCGCGGACTCCCTCCGCCTACTTACCTTCTACCTACCTTCATAACCCTGTTTTTACCGTTATCCGTACACGAACTACTTAAATCCGCTTGTTCAATATTCAAAACGAAAGGGATGCCGAGATCACTGAATTAATATCAGGATTTGGTATGTGTTTATGGGCACAGTTTGTCCTAAAATCCTCCCCTCACCCCGTAATCTTGTATAAAAAAATAATTATACAGGGTGTATCGGATAAGGTGCGCAGAACTTCACCCATGTCCAATTTACAACCAATGTCCAACAAAAACTGCCTCGTAGCAATTTTTTTAAAATCTCGCTTAGTTTTTGAATTATTTGACTTCTATGATTTTTGTCGTGTTTTCAACCTTGTCTCAGCAAAACGGTTATAACTCTCATACAGTATTATTTAAAGTAAAAGTCGAGGTTCCCTTTGGAAAGTGCGTTTAAGTTCTTATCTTTCAAGTGCCAAACCGATTTTTTTTTTTGCTCACATCAAGTTGGCACCTTGGAAGACTGCAAACTGAATCTTAGAAGGTAAAACAGATTATTTACAGTTCGTAAAAATGCCTACTTATTTAAAACCCATTATCAAGCGTCAAAAACCTCGACTTGCTCCGTTGTTTTTTGCACTAAAACGAGGTTTTCTCGACAAAATAAAATATTAAAAACTGTTTTTGATATAACATTCGAAAGCTGACCTTTTGGCACATTTTTTAAGCTACAGGCACCTGATCAAATTCAGATTAGAGTAGAGTACTGAACGTTTGAAAAACCTCTTTTTTCAAATTTTCTTGAAGTTTGCTTCGTAGAGTGAATTTTCCCCAACTTGATGTGAGCAAAATCGGTTTGGCGCTAGAAAATAGGAAATTTAACGCACTTTCCAAAGGTATCCTCATCTTTTACTTTACATAATACAGTATGTGAGTTATAGCCGTTTTGCTGAAATAAGGTTGAAAACACGAAACCAAATCTTCGATGTGAAATAACTCAAAAACTAAGCGAGATAAATAAAATTGCTACGAAGCAGTTTTTGTAGAAAATTGGTTGTAAAATACGTGGGTGAAGTACTGCGCACCTTATCTGATACACCCTGTAGAAGGCCGGTCATAAATGGATACACTGACATTTTCTAGGTTTAGTTGGAGTTTAACAGAAGATTCACAGTTTCTTGTCCAGAAATACATCCGTTTAGTTAATCCTACGAGTTAATAGTTCCAGTCATTTAGCATGGTCGTATGAGCGAATTTTGTTGAAATTCGATCACATTGGGAAAAAGATAATATTAATCATAATTTTATTGTAAATTAACTTTTTCTAGGTAAGGGCGGAGGGGGTTAAATTCCAGGTCGCACGATCTATGATTCAATTGGATGTTTCACCCAAATATTTTATTTTTAAGAACACTATCGATATCTATTCAATCTGACACCTAATATCAGTCAAAATCGAAAGCTAATTCGCTTTGCTGCGCGATTTTATGAGCAAATTTTCATAAATTATTGTGCTTTTTTCTTTTTTTTAATATGAACTTTGGGTTCAAAGAACTGTTAATTTTATGGCGAGAGACTTGTCTTAATAATATTCTGCTTCTCAAGCGCAGTTCAGCTTTTTAATTTTTATTTTTTTTTACTCAGTTCAATGAAAATGGAGTAATTTTTGAGCAGAAATTAGTACGTACATCATGATTTTGTAGTTGACATTTGATAAACTTGTGTCTAGTAAGTAAACATTTATGAAACATACAAATTTAACGAATTTTAGCGATGTTTCAAGCGGTTTTATTGAAATTTGACAACTTGTGCTTTTTTCGTGCTGAAAGAACCACGCCTAACCAACTCATCCTTTCTTTTGATATGCAAATGCATGACTGTTTGGAAAAAAAAACGGACGTGTTTATCCCAATCCTGACGGGGGAGTCACCTCTCTGCAATGGCAAATACAAGAAATACATGAGAAAGCAGAAATGATTGAATCCAGGAATGTTGCAGAACGCTTCAAAACTGTTTTTCCATGAAGAAAATGTATATTCTGGGAGCCATAGCTTCTTTTTCTAAAAAATTTGCAAGAATTAGGTTTAAAAAGTGTTTTCTTTGGTTTTATATTTTAAGCATCTCCCAATACTGGTATCTCTAGACTCTGAAATGCAAACTTATTTTTTCGAATAAGAAAAATGTGTGAAGGTACTCGGTATTCGGGCAAATATTTGTGTTCGTCAACCTATCAGTAAAAGCTGTAGCTGTAGCTTAGCAAATACAAACTAAATCACTTGCAACGATGTTGTGGAAAACCGTTTTAATGAAGAAAACAGGAGTTAATGAAACCGTTGTTATTGTTTGCTACAGTTGTCGATTTAACCCTCGAATCCATCAAGCGGTGTAACGATCTACGTGTCACTCTGTATTTCGTGGCAACTGACGTTTTCATTATCTTTGGTTTACTTCGTTGTCAATTCGTAGTCTGTAAACTGAAGGCTTGTGTAGTGCCTCTCGCCAAAGTTGTCCAATTTCGTCTCTGATCCCCGTATTTTCTTTGTTTTACAGCTATGGGTGCCTAATTTATATGGCCACGCAAGTAGCAGCAGGTATGAAATACCTGGAGCAGAACAATTATATACTTAATGATCTCGCTACCCGGTAAGTGAATACCGAATGTACAATTTCCCTTGTAGAGCCTGCTTTGTTTAATATTTCAAGTGAACTTTCGCTCTGTATTGCTTTAAGAGAAAATCAATGTGTCAATAATTCTTGTCTCCTCGACACCATTGTGATGTATGAATAATTGTTTGCTTTTGTTTCCAGGAATTGTATAGTTGGCGAGGAGTATCGAGTCAAAATAGCTGACCTGGGCGTTTCTCGAAACGTGTACCCAGCGGACTATTTCGAGCTGCCAGGCCGAGGAGCTTGTCCTATTCGGTGGATGGCTTGGGAGAGCATCATTTTGGTAATAAAATTCACTATGTAAATCAATGTTAATATCAATGCCATTAATACTCCTTTGAATATAAATAAGACGGAGAACTGATGGAGATATTTCAGGTAGATACGTGCACGACTTAACTTCAAGTTCGAAACGGCTCAACATTGATCAGTTACTGATGTTTTGAAGTTTAAAAAAAGCGAGACAGTAGCCCTCTATGGTTCTACAGCCAGATCATTTAAATGATTAATTTTACACATTTAAGTACCGAAGATGAAAAATTGCCTATGCAACCTACAAATATGAAATCTAGCTCAGAGGAGGGGAGCTAGTAAACAGAGATGAAAGCTACGGCTGGGGGGGGGGGGGGGCTAACAAGGGTTTACGTGAGCGCATTCTGTGTTCATAAACTTACTTACTAAGCCTAACCAAATCCCTGGAAAAATCTGTTGATTCAACCAGAGCACCAGAGAGGCTAGTGCTTACCAAGGTGGCTGGCGCACGAATGACCCCCTCGGGCGGACGGAAAAGTGGTGATGCCGGGATAACAAAGGGCGGAAGGAGCCCACCCGAAGGTTAGTTGAAGGAGTGTTGAAGGGGGGGGGGGGGATGGAACTATCGGGTCGGTCACTAAGAACTGGATTGCATTTTCTCAATTTTACGGACAGAAAAACCCAACCATAAAACGTTATTCTCACATAAAAACTGTAGATCATAAAATTCTGCTGCCACTGGTCATCATAAATTCCTCATTTTATCACAAAATGGAGCCCCCCATTCACTTCATTTGGTTCACTGTACTCATGATGAAGACGTTTCTTTCTAACCTCTTTTAAACCAATCAATTAAACATTCTAAAGTCGATTTCTTTATTAATAACCTTTCAAGATGCATGGACTCGCATTTGTTGAAAAAAGCAAAATTAGCGGCGGGCTTAAGGAGGACGGTAATGTGGACCCTTAAGTGCTTGTAATATGGACCCCAAGTTGAGCAAATGAAATTAATAGTGAATATTTCAATTAAACTTTGATTGATAACCAGAATTTTGGATTTACGCTTGAAAATAAGGAAGTTATGCGGTTTTCAAAGTTCTTCGTACATGTTTCTCCAACTTCCACGCCTCACTGCTTCCCCAGAGCCGAATAGATCGATATAATTCCCATATATTTGTGTTCACCAACTAGATGCAATGGTCCATAGAAATTGTGAAACGATCACCTAATATCTTTGAACTACCAGCACGTTCATACTACTTGCAATTATCCAGCCAATTCTCCGGCGGTTCATAAAGTTGAGAAAACGAGAAAAAATAATTAGGATCCTAAACCAAAATATCCTCGTTAGCATACGAGTCCCTTCTTCCGTATTTCGTTAACTATCCGGTCTAGAACAATTTTAATGTTAAACACATTGATTTGTTCAACTATGTGTTTTAAACACTGTTTCTAATTAACTCGTGTTTTTCTCCAGGACAAATATTCGTCGAGGAGTGTAGTTTGGTCTTTCGCCGTTACGCTTTGGGAAATACTGACTTTCGCCCGAGAGCAGCCTTTCGAAGACTTGACAGACGAGAAAGTCATGGAAAACGCCAAAATCTACGAGAAACCCAGCGGGAAACCGGTAAAACTCTTTTCTTAGTCGCACAATGTATGGTAATCATTGTAGTAAATAAGAACCACAATTTTCGGATGAATCGGGACATTGTAATTATTAGTTTTAGAGATATTGTACAAGAACTAGTACGTAATTAGGTAACGGTTCATTATTTTCAATAAAAAAAACGTCTGCCAAGTGGGTGTGGCACATAGCTTCCTCGTATCCATAACATGACTGTATAGATCATTGAAAATTATTATTGATTAAAGAACTTCGTTCAATTAGGCGAAGTAAATATTGAATTAGGGCAAATTTATTGCTATGCAGGAGCATAACTTGAGAAAATAAAGGTAGCCATGTTCAACTATTGAACAAACTATAAAATATAGGTACCTAATAATAAAAATTGACATTGACGCTGAATGGATAGATGACTGAAGTGATAAATAATTATTATGAAATTTCTAAAAATAAAATATAAGCATCGTTCAATGACGGATCAAATAATATTGGGTTGACTGCAGCGTCGTTGCAAAGTACCCAACTGCCGTCATCCCTCCGCACAGTGGCTGTATATATCTTGCGCATGCGCAGAGGCTACTATTGATTTGGGGGTCATGAAACTCATAGGGGACCATCTACACATCAAACCGAACAATCCCTGAAAATTTCATCAAAATTGGTCAAGAACTCCCGGAGTTATGCGCGTAACAAGGATTTCGTTTGCGCATGCGCAGAGACTACTATTGATCCGGGGGTCATGAAACTTATAGGGGACCATCTACACATCAAACCGAACAATCCCTGAAAATTTCATAGAAATTGGTCAAGAACTCCCGGAGTTATGCGCGTAACAAGGATTTCGTTCGTGCGCATGCGCAGAGACTACTATTGATCCGCGGGTCATGAAACTTATAGGGGACCGTCTACACATCAAACCGAACAATCCCTGAAATTTCATCGAAATTGGTCAAGAACTCCCGGAGTTATGCGCGTAACAAGGATTTCACGTTTGCGCATGAGCAGAGGCTACTATTGATCGGGGGTCATGAAACCTATAGGGGACCATCTACACCCCAACCCGCACAAACCCTGAAAATGTCATCAAAATCGGACTATAACTTCGTGTAGTTTTGCCTGTAACAAGGATTTGCTGACAGACAGACACATAGACAGACACGGAACCAAAATTGTTCAGAAACGTCTAAAACGCAAAATGCGAGTGGAATTTTTGATTTTGGAGACAAAAAAATTTTCACATTCCGAAAGTGAAAACACCGCTACCTTGGTAGACTCAGAAGCAAAATAATTATTATATGTGAAGACAGTAGAGGCTGTTTTTTTTTCAGTTATAAATGTTCAAAGGGAAGATACCACAAAAAATCATAGACTGTTGGGACAGTCTAGACAAAAAATCATAGATAGTTCAAAAAATCAATTATTGATGAATGAACGAACTTATTCATCAATTATATCTAGACAGCGTAGTCCGCCAGCCATCTTCACTAGTTTAAAGATTCCTCTGGCACGTCTACGGTACTGGACAGGGCGTAAAACGCTCTATATGAACTATAACGAGGTAGGAAGAAAAAATTCTATGTGTAGTAGAGAGTGTGAATTCGCTGCCAACAGGGCGAACGGAATAGAGGTTGGTAAGACTCCCCACTGAGACCCTTTCCCACTATTTTTTGAAAACCTCCTCTATTCCCCCTGACACAATTATGAACGAACTTTACTAGGAAGATTTATAGTTCACAGTAAACAAATGTAGTCTCGTGACAATTTTAAGAATCTGGCCCTCGCTAGAGTGGGCTAAACGGTTATTTCCCAATAGTTAGTTATTCAGTTATCGCCATCTGCTAACCGGGTATTTAAGTATTTAAGAAACAAGTTACTCTCTCACCTCAACATCGGAATATTGCTGTACCCACCTAATTCTCTTACCTTACACGTAGTATCAACCTACCGCAGTATTCTTTGTTGTGAGATATGAAGGAACCGAGAAAGGCACTAAGCAGAATAGAAGGAATTAATTAACTACAGAATCGGGCAGTTAGGTCAGTTATGGTCCGAGCTGAAATGCATTTAACAGAATAGTTTAGCAGAATTTCGTTCGGTAATTGTTCCTTCCAACATTACGTTTTATCAATTGAGCCTTGGCTCCACTTTTCTTATCAATTTGTCAACAAGCACTCAAAGTAATTGCAGCTCTTGTAATTAATTGCTGTCCCACTGTTCCTAGTAGTGCACTGCACTGCAATAACTAGTTATTTTAACTGGTTACGTTGTTAGCATCTCATCCTTCGCTTGCTGTCTTAGGAGCTCAACCTCAAGCTCATTATAACTAACTAATACGGAGGGTCGACAAAGTTGAGTAACACTCACAGGCTCATTTCCTCTCTTTGAAATAATTGTCAATCATTTCCACGTTTTTCCAGATCACTCTCGTTCAACCGATCGGCTGCCACAAAGAGGTCTACGATCTGATGTGCGAATGCTGGCAGCGGAAAGAGGCCGACAGGCCGACCTTCAAAGAAATCCATATGTTCCTCCAAAGGAAAAACCTCGGGTACAAACACCATCGGACCAGCTGAGACGAAGCCCTGGGAGCTCTGGACTCCTTGGACCTGGAAAACTCTTTCCACATCTTCCCGGATGTCGAGCACGTTTGCTGATGGATTCCTCGTCAATAACGCTTTTTCTAACGCTTAGATGACTGAAATTACGTTTGTTTGTTAAATTGGCCTCGTTTTAAAGATAAGGGTTCAATTTCGTAAAACCCTTGCATAGAGGATCGCCATGTTGAAAGTGGAACAAACACACCCCATACGAGAATTTCTCTTATTGTACCTACAAAGAACATACTCACTTAAAGAGATATATAAAGTTTCCTGCGAAATTACTCAAAAATAGACCCTCCCAATGCAGCACTTCCTCAATACCTCATTAACCTATCCACTCGAAAATAATTTTCTGTAAAAGCAATGATAGCATAAGAGTTTTGAACCCAAGAACTTGCCTCCAAGCCTTCTAGAGCTATTAACACATAAATACTTCAACAAAAATTTCCAAATATTTTTGTGACTGAAATGTTGGGCTTTTGACTATTTATTGATATGTTTTTCTTGTATTTGTTTGATTTATGGAAATTTATTTATTGTGTAACTAAAGTTAAAAGTTAAAGTTGGGACCGTTACACCTTTTTTTGTTATGGATTGTGGTTCTCTCAAAAGGGTTATTCGTGTAAAACCATGTCTCCCTTAATAGGTTGTAAAGCTACCTACTCCATAAAATGTCTTCATTGGAAAACTGGGATTTGTTCAAAAAAATGTCGCATATGACCTCGATTATTTCCAATGACTCGAGCTGAAAGTTTTAGAAACAATACTACTCGTAATAAGCAAAGAGCTGACTTTTTCATTTTTATAATTGCTCTATAATTTGAAATCGCCGACCTCTATTGTAAGGGGTGTAATTCAAGTCGTGTCCGACCGCTCTCTCACGTGTTCTGCAACTCATTCTCGACCTAAAGTGAATCTCATTTCGCTTTCAAGATATTTTTCGTGTTTTCAATCTTAATTCATTAAAATTGCAATAACTCCCTCAATTTGCACGATAAACTCAAATTTGTGGATACCCCTGAAGAGAGCGGTAATATTTATGTTTCTCGAATGCCTAATACAATTTTTCAAGCCGAATTGAGGCGTGAAGATGGAGTCTAAAAAGTAAATTTTATCGAAATTCCAAAATCACCCTTCCCACTGTGTGAGCCTATTCAGACTCCATGAAATTCATAGAAAGACTGAGGTTTGAACGCAGAAAAACGTGGGTTTTTACGATGAAATCCATGAAATTATCACCAAAGTTTGATGAATTCCTTAAACTAAAATTAGTTGGGTATCCGATTTTTATGTATATTTTTTCGCTGAATCGAATGGTGACTCTGGGACCTCCTCAAAAAATAAAAACTTTCCAGACCCTGCACACTGCCAGAAAAAGTTTCGTCAAGCATTCAAGAGGCAGAGAATTGAACGCTCTTTCCAGCGGTATACTCGAATTCAAATTTATAGTGCAAATTGAAGCAGTTTTGGTCATTTTAATGAAGTAAGATCAAAAACATGAAAAAAAATCTTGGAAGTGTAATAACTCAGAAATGAAGCCCCTAAAAAAAATCACAAAGAGGCGCGTTTGGTTGACATGAGTTGTAGATCAGATGGGAGAGCTGTCACACAGACTTGCTTTACAACCTGTAAACCTGCAATGGAAGAACGCATTTTTAAAATCCCAAACTCATTGCGGATTTATGGCAAATTCACGGCCACTTTTCATTGTTGTTTCTAAAATTGCGTTACATCTAATGTTTCTTAGATTCGCTACTAGAATGAGTTGGCTTCGCTCATTACTCATTATCCTGCAAAATATCTGTTGGTTGTCTCAAATGTAGGGTAGAGGAATCGGAACCAGTGAACTAATGTAATCACGGTAGGTACATATAAGGTTTTACAATACAGCGCCTTCAAAGATCGTGTTGAAACCGCAACACATTCATGTAACTTACTACAGCCTACCAGCGTTTGCAGGGGCTCAGTGAAAATGTTCGCTGTATCCTATCACCGGTTTTCTGGATATCAACGTGGCTTTTATTTTTATCATATCTTTTGTTGTAGTTAACGCGGAGGAGTCTTTTCCATTCACACACCACTTACCCATTAAGTTTAAACTTTGATTTATTCGGACGATTTTTACAAGTTCAATGAACCAAATGATTTTATTATACACGGATCGTATTAATTGTAAATTACCGTAGCTCATCTGTTTAATATTAATAGATATGTTCACATCGCTGGTCTAGTGCAAGAATGAGCTATCTCAAAAACGCTGCCAACTCCAACTTGTGGA
Organism: Creontiades dilutus; assembly: GCA_031894815.1. NCBI lineage: Eukaryota > Metazoa > Arthropoda > Insecta > Hemiptera > Miridae > Creontiades > Creontiades dilutus. The sequence continues at coordinate 3,455,651 of JAVIWC010004007.1, forward strand.
ATTGCTGTTTTTAATAATTCCCGATTTCTCGTGTCGTGTGAAAGCGATCACTTTTACGTTCAGACATTGTGATTAATTCCTATGGGTGAACTTATCCCAGTCCAATTTGAGTCCAGAATTACTGTGAAATGTAAGGTATCAATCGCCCGTGTCAGTAAACACCTCGAAAAATTACTTTTGGGCACGTTTTTCGCTTCTACGCACGTGAGGCGATCGGGCTGTCTAGAAGTTCGGACCAAGTACAGTCCATGTGCAAAAAAACTGACTTTTACATCAATTTCAAGGTCTTTCATGGCCCGCACGGCGGACGGTCATTGCGGATTTGGAATCTACGGACTTTGATATGCTAAGTCACAAAATTTGAACGGGTTATACAGAATGTTTGCAAGACAATTAGAAACACTTATTTTTGAAAGTAATCAACCAAAATCCACGTAATCTCTCTCTAACACTAAAATATTTCAGTTATTCCTAAGATTACCTAACTCAAAATCAGAACAAAAACTGTTTATTCTTTCAAATCAGGCACCTGTTTGAGTAGAAGGGATTAGGTATCTATTTCTCGTTCTACAGGTGCATCATTTAATTAACTACAAACTAAGTACCTACTAAAGCTATATATTGACTAGTCTATTTTGTAACGTCATAATTTATTCTTCTAAACAACGCAATTCGTGATAGCTCTATTTTGCACGAAAGGAATGTGAAAAAAAGATTAATTACTTGCAGTTTATCACATAAAATTGACTCTTTTACATCGTATTTTACCGGAAGAAGACGTGTATCAACTGACAGACCCCTTCTTGCAATTTCCCCTCCAGGGGAAGCTCTAGATTGTCTGATGAGGAGAGGACAAGTCCTGAGAAAAAAAATGCCGGTGTCTGTTTCTGTGTACAGCGAGAGAGAGTGTGGAGAAGAGGTGGAACGTTTACAATATAAAAAGTCAATTGGCAGTTCTCAGCAAGCTTTTTCAGAATTGTGAATATCCATGGAATGGTATTACTCATGCACATCAGTCAAGATTAATTCAGTATGCCGTATAAGCAAGTATCCATTAAACAACAATCCTGGCCGACCGAAAACACTACTAAACTTCTTATCAATATATTAATTTTAAAACAACGTGGTACTTTATAAAATAGTAAATAGAAATGGATTATGAGTTTATAAAATGAGAGAAATAAAATGAGAAAAACACAGGACGCACTGAATGCAATTTTATGGTCTGGAAAAACAGAATGGGTACCTAGGGAAAGTTTGAGATGAGCTTTTCTCTGGAGAGTAAGGAGCGAGGACAATGGGGAATCAAGTACGATCAAAATCAAGTAATTCTTGAGAGGAGAGTCGATCTGCAGCTCAGCCTTACAGCCCCCACCTTCGCTTAGCTGATTGGTCTTCAGATGAAATGTTGTCACGGCAATGGAGTACGATGCTCGGTCTTTCCCTGAGGCCAGTGATTGTTCTGGTCTCTCAAAGCTCAAACATTAAACTATCCAGGGACCTTTTTGACAGGCGCTATCTGCTACTGGCAATTTGAAGCATTGCCTAGCAGCTCCTTCAAAAACGAGTATCTATTTTCAAGATGAGCATTTCTGTAATGAATCTGTGAGCTTAAGCACTTGTGAATTTGACAAATGGTTTAGCGTTATCACCTTAATGGAAGCATCTACACAAATTATTTAGTCTTTCTTTTCTTCTTCCTACTTGGTCAGGTGAGGAATGACCAAAAACGCCTTACCTTAGTGCTACCCCTGGTCCCCTCCCCAGAAACCCAAAAATGGCCCATCTACACAAGCTCGATCTCATGGTGCCCAGTCACATTTATCTGATGCGATCTTGCAATGTGAATCTACACGGAATTTGAAGATGATCCATGAAAAAATAACTCGAAATCACATTTTTGCTAGATAGCCCAGTCCTGCACTGGACCAGCGATACATTCATGATGTTGTCAAGTAGGTACTCAGTTAACGCACATTCGAAAAAATTCACTTCACTCTGACCTAATTTACTTATCGATCTTACATCGCCAATTTTTATCATTTGTTAACACCGTTTCGACAGAGTACAGTGGATACCGTAGAAGTTTATTGAAGACAACTCCACAAGAGAACCAAAACTCTAGGATGGATGTAAAAGAATTTACCTGTTTACAGAAAAACATTGTTATTAATTGTAGAATTCAGTTAGATATGAATGAAGATGTTTGAATTATAAAATATTGGATTCGGAGCATTCACCAGGAGTGCCATTGATGCAAATGTGCCCATGATTTTCACGAGCAGTTCGTGAATATTGGAATGTTCGTCTGTAACATACTTCGTAGAACTGTAGTTGATGAATGGTTAGGTACGACGGTAAATGTATGAAGGTTTGTGACAAATATCAAAATATATTCACTAAATTAGAAATGTAGAAACCCTATTTTAAATGAATATGTATCATTGAAAAAGTCTGATTCGCCTCGTGTTTAATATTGTAGAATAGTTGGTTAGCACCTAACTACCGTTTCATGTGATTCCATAGGTCGAGCATAAACCTGTGAAAACAATTCTGTACTATACCGTAGGTACTGCAGTACGCTTGAATACATTTTCTATGATGAATAGTATCTGTAATCCAATCCGCATACATTTTTATAGCCTGTAGCTACATCTTAGCTGGTGGTAGGTGCTACACGAAGGAGGTTGGAAATGCCTCCATGACTCCACAACCTTAGGTTAAATTTTCAAACGAGGTTCCAACTGTTTGCAGTATGTAGATATCTATTGGATGAGTATGGGGTAGGAGGTACATAATTCCGTCTCAGAGCAATGCCACGACGTATACAATTGTTTTTCCTTTCAAAATAAGTAAAAATAATGTGTTGCCTAATTAAAAGCATTATGTTAGTACCTAAAGATGTATTTGATAGAGTATTAGTTGAAGCAGACAGTCCCTACGCCTTGATAGAACGATTTCTGTGAAGATGAGATGTGGTATGAAATGAGAAGTATCAAATTGTGATTCATTATGACCCTTTTTTAACTACATACTGAAACATAAATATTGAGAGACTAGAAAATGAATGAATAAATGAACTAAATCAATATTATTACACAGCAAAAACGTATAGAACTAAGATGAAAATTGTGCACTATACCCTGCAGAACTTGTAAAAGCAAATAAATCCGAAATATCAATTATCTTCAGCTCAACTTGTAGAACTGCGGAGAGGATTCCAATAAAACTCAAACTCATCCTATAACTGAGGGTGTCTACATCTAATTGAGAACGGATATCATTTGCTCTAGCATAGTGGAAGACCTGGGGCCTATTTTTTTAAAGGACTTCCCAACTCTTCTTTTCAAGTTGGGTTTTTTGAAATAAGTGAAAACTCAGAACTTTTATTTCTCAAACAACACTCTACGTCTCACTCTGATCTTCCACTGTTGCCCTTTTTTAACGGATTCTTGAAGAGCAAACGCTGCAAAATATTTGGCAAAGCGTTTTTTTATCTTTGAAGTCCCATTTTGCAACTGTTGAGCCCGACGATTTTGCTTCAAATGAACAATTTTCAAGGTTACAATTAATTTTAAGCCATGCTGCATCGTTACATTTTTTTCTTGAGGGGCGAAGAAGTGTTGAATAATGAGGAAGTTGCAGCTTTTTTGCTGCCAGAGCCAATTGGCATGCAATATTGCGTTAACTCGCGAGTTTTACAGAGCAGTACCATGTCGCTTAGATTTGAGAATGGATGGAGACCATTCCCAGCAGCCGTTGTGCTGCGAGATTGTGTTTATTGCTAGCGCGCTAGAACACCACAACATGGACCACACAAAACGGAAGCATACTCATTTGGAAAAGTGCACCCAAAACTTAAAAAACACTCCTACTCCTCCCTTCTCATTCTACTTCGGAAAAGCTGTAGTGAAGAGTTTTTCCAAAACCTCGAGTGGTTCTTCTCTTCACGCTTCATTTTTCAAGTTAACGACTTATTGCTTTCTCAAAATTTGGTTTGAAAAAACAAGAATCTGATAGACGAGTAGAGAGTTAATAATTTCTATCAAAAATAAGGTCCTTGATCGGACGGCTAAAAGAGTTAGGCTAGGGAGAACTGCTAAGCATCAGGGAGAACTGCGATTATCAAAGAAAAGTGAACCTCCTTTGAATTAGTTCAATAAGAATAAATTTGAAAACATGTTATCATCACTTAAAATCAATAACGGAATTAGTCTCCAAATGACGTCTTACATCCAGCTTCACCAACTCCTGTGAATAGATTTCTGCTCATCAAAAATATGAAGTGAATATAGGCTGTCTTCTTAAAATTGTTGTAATTGTGGTATTGGCTCGGCTTAACTAACGATGAATGTCGGTTTCAATTAAATTGATTTTGCGTACACGCTCTAGTGAGTCGCGAGTCGCATGACTCGCGGCTTTGCAAGCAGCACTTGATTAAAAATGTCTTAAATCAATCATCTCAATAGATCAACCGGGTGCAATGATTATGTTCTGCAAAAGGAACCCCTCCATTGATCCCACTCTTTCATGAAGGTACCTACATACACAATATCAACTTTATCTATAGATGAATCTACATGAATACACACACCTAATTAATATTAACCCATGCCAAGTTCGTAACAACCGAAAACAATCACGAATCACGGAGGTTAGTACAGCTCATCTCTTAATGAGAGATTCCTTCAATGGTACCTACCACATGAATTACACCGTACCTAGCATAAATACCATTTGTCAAAAATACAAAACGTATCTATTCATAATTTTCTGTTAAAAATGTCAATAATTTCTTCATCGGAGTTACATATACCGAAATTGTTATAATTACGAGACGAATGAACGCAAATTTAACTCTAAACGAATAACGATGTAAAAAATTAAATCCTTTTTTTATGTGTCGACGTATGTAATAGTGCGTTTGTCTATTGAATTGTACATAATGATCTAAATACCGTTGTACATATAATGTATGGTATGGAGCTTTAAATATTTTCCCCTTGGATAGTCGATACCTAAGTATAGTGTGGTGTAAATATTGTAAAAATTGACTAGTTTTTGCACTATTTCCGTGCAAATGATGACAATACACATTTTTCTTCTTAAAATCAAAACTTTTTTTGATGTATTTTTTTTAGTTATCGATTTAATTGTGAATGTTGAACAACTCAAATGTGAGGATGAAGTTGAAAATGTTACTACCGACTCTTTGAGAGATGAGAATGTGATTTAGGCTGGTTTTATACTTCAAGAAAAAAATTTGAATAAAACTTCACGCGTTTATGATGTCTTTTAATTTTTCTAAATCCAGTCACCCAGTGGCAAAGCTAGACCGTTACCCATGGGCGGAATTCATAGACGGGAATTGAGTGCGAGTGGGTCCCTAAGTGTAGCATTGAGGGGAACCACGCACTCAAAGCGATTCATAGTCGTGATTTGAGGGCAACCCTGAGGGCGCACTGAGTGGGCACCCTAAACACACACTCAACGGAATTCCTAAACCGAAAATGGCGTTGAGCTGAGGGTGTCCCTCAGCTCAACAGTGCAATATCCTGCGTGATGGCGGGAGGTCACTTAAGTGCATCAGCTGCTATCGTATTTTGTAGATAATTCGTTCAGTTTTTTTCCTAATATCATGTATTCTGAGTGGAATGAGTCGTTAGAGATGAATGAGGTGGACGAGTTGAACGAGTGGGACGATTATGTTGTTTAAGAACGGCGACAAAGATAAAAACCGAAAAGACACATAACAGAATCTGTTATGTCTGTCTGTCTGATTGTCTAAACCGATTTGAATATTACGAAAGTTACCAGTTCCGCCGACGATTTCGATTTAGGAAAGAGACAATCAGGGACGTTCTACTTCCCATAATGTATCCTGAAGGATTCCGAACTAATTCGAGAGGACTACCGTTGTCACCACTGTTGAAGGTGTTAGTCGCTCTAGGATTTTAAGCGACTTCGTCATATCAAGTGTGTGTTCTTTGTAGTGCATATATGTGTTTGTTGGTTTGTGGAATGAGTTGGTGATACCTTCTATTCAGGATAGCGCAATCAATGACTACCAACGTCAAGGCAACAGGTAAGTAAAGCAAAAACACGATTAGGATGCTCTGCCAAAAGGATTAGGATGCCTACTTGATGCTCTGCCAAAACGTAGGCAGGTAGGTAAGGAAACTGTAAAGCTGGTTTCACATCCATCCGGCAAGCTATCCGGAAAGTGAATACGAGCAGCTGATTGGTTGGACATTAGCTGGGGAGAGGGAATATTCTTTCCGGACTGGCAGTTTTGAAGCAAACTGTACGCATCTGATTTTTCAAATATTTTTCTTTCCGGATGGCGCAGTTCACTACTGCGCATACGGAATTGCGTCGGGAACTGAAACAGCTGTTGAAGGAAACGCGGGAAACGAGTTGTTGGCTTGTGTTCGGCCGATTCCCCTCCACTGCTTTTTACTAACTTCCCCTATCCGTATTTCCGAACGATCCGGATGGATCTGAACCCTGCTTAACCTTTCAGAACCGTTAGCAACCAGTATGGAACGGAAAGGTGAAATTTTCCCCCTTCTTTTCCCACAAAACAGGGGAACTCTCCCTAAAACATGGTATCACTGCTGCCAACATACGGAGAAAATCGGTTCCCTGAGTGGACTGTCACACTCACGTAATCTGAGTGCGCCCCTATCAGCCGAGCGAACAACCTCCCTCAACTATGAATGCGTACACGTGAGTGGAGGTGACCCTCCACTCAGCTGAGTGCGAGTGCACATTCACACTCAAGCTTTGTCTATGTGATATATGAGTATTGTAGCCCCATATTTTATACCCAGTGGTTGAATAAATATGTATGTAGAAATGGGAGAAATTATGCACACTCTTGAACAATCCTGAACAAACTGTGATCAAATGAAAATTGGTGTTTTTACCCAGCTGATTTAGGTGAGGAGAAGCCACGAAATTATTTAGGCCTAACTTCGCTTTGTTGGAACTAATCTTGAGGGATAAACCTTGAATTGAGTCCAAACCCTTCCTCCAACGTAAACCTCGTTAAGAATAACGAAGATTACTTACCGCAGTTTGTTTCAAACTATTCAATCAGACGTGGGACAATTTGAACTAAACAATCAACTTTTTTCAAACAAAGCTGATGTCAATTAATTAATAACTTAAAAACAAATTTTGTTTCAAACTATTCAATCAGACGTTGGAGAATTTGAAGCTAATGGACAATCAACTCGCTAAACAACCCAACCACCACTCAGCTGATGTCAATTCAAACTTACGGTAGGTATAATATGTGCTTAAATACATAATGGTTGTTCTAAAAAAAAACGCAATTTCCAATGCTGAAATCGAAGGACAGAATCTGCAAATTTCTTCCTAAATTGCATATTTGTTATAGGGATCACAAAGAAAACTATGATGCTCAAATCACAATTTCAAATCCGAAATTCCAAATTTAATCACTTCAATGATTTGATGGTGGTAATGAGGGGGATTGATGGGTGGCAATGAGAATATGGAGTTTTGAGCCGGCATTTTCTTAAGAAACTGTAGGTTTAAATTTTCATTTTTAAAAGCCATTTTAAGGTTAACCAAACAAATAAATTAAAAACATGTGTACTTGTGGAGTCAGGATAGTTGGGAAGCCTACCCCAATCTTTGGCAGTGTTGCCACCCACTTCCAAAACCGTCAGTATAGCGAAATTCCCTTATTTGCTTCCCATATGGACCCAAAGACCTTTGGTAGGCTGTAATGATGATTTTTGTAGTTAATAACTTACAAATGAGTTTCTAGGCAATAAATTCACGTTATAAGACAAGTGATTTCATTTCTGTAAAAGTTGAACTACGTTTTTCAAGTTATGAAAGATTTTTCAACGAAAAATACACGCCTCACGTTCTAAGAGAGGGTGCAATTGATGAAAATGAGGTGGTGTGATGATAAATTGGGCTTTTAATGTCAAATAAAAAGCGGTAAATGAATAGAAACATACCTGATGGATCATGATTATTGTGCACGTTGGTATTTAAAATACGTTGAAAGAAGAAATGCAACACAAGATCTCATACATCTGAAGGAATCCTAAAATAACATACCATTTACGCTTTTTTGAGAATCACCTATGTGTGCTTACGTTGAAGTTCTCTTGATAATAAATGTTATTAACAACTGATTAGTTGGTGATATTGCGTAATTTCTGAAGAATCAAATGAATAAATGACGATATTTCAGAATATGAAGGTGTTATCTATTTTTTAATGCTCACCAACAAAGAAAGCGAGACTTAATCTCAAAATGCAGCAAAAAATGAGGGGGGTTGTCCAGCAAGAAGCAGTTGATACCTATTCCGAGAACTCGTGGAACCATCGGTTCGCCCTTCCGAATATACGCCGAATCTTCCGTAGGCAATTTCTTTTCTCGTTCAACGAGAAAAAACGACAGAGAATGGCAAACAGGGCTGATTACATTCCAATACTCACAACTCACTACAAAGCGAACGAAAGCGCAAAATAACGGAGACTAGAAAATAAATCGCAAATAACGGAGACTAGAAAAGTAATCAGCGGTATTTCAGCCGTTTCCGGAGAGAAAAGATGATCGATTGATGAGATTACTGTTGAAAAGCATAAAGCAAACACGATCATATTGTAAAATGGTAAATGAATAGGTTCCTACCTAAGTAAATTTAAAGAAAAAGCAAGCGCGGTGTAGTACGTTCGCAGCCTAATATTCCAATCGATAAATTACGATAGTTGTTTAACCTTTCTTTCGGTGTACATATGAAGAACATGCTTTATTCAAAGAATTATGTCTTTGTATATGAAATAGGAATGAAATGGAAATTGACTTACCCCTTCCAATCTTCATTGCGTTTCGTTTCATTGCCTTCGTTTCTTCAGCGCCCGATTTCCCACTAAACACGATAACTTTCACGTAGCGCGATCTTTGAAACGAAATAACATTACGCGACTCGAAATCACCGACCGAAATCTCAAAAAGTAAACAAACTGGAGGTGATACGTCCCAAGCGGAACCGCTCCGTAGGACGCTCGGACTCCGTCTGAACTGGTCTCCGTTCCGTTCCCGCGCGATTCAAAATGGCCGCCCTAGGGCGTGGCTTGCCTCGGGAGCCGAGTTTCGAGTTTATTATTTCGGCGCGGTTTATTTGTTTGCCGAAATGAGTTGAAGTACCTATCTAAAGGATTTTTCCATGCCCGATCGAATGATCACCATGCCCAGTTGATTAGAGGACGAGAAATAGGAGAAAACGGCGTTGAACCAACAAGATTCTTAGAAAAGAATCGATTTAAATTGTATCGATCTTTCAGGATAGGATCGAAAAATATCGTATCGATTTTTAAGAATCGAAACTGTTTTGAAATTTTTAAATGAGTTATTAGAATGGGGAAATTTATTTAGAATCGATTCATTTACAAAATTCATTTACAATAGATACTTTTTTGTAATTTTTAAATGAGTCTCATTAGAATGAGAAAATTATGATTGATAAATTGAAATCTTCAGAAAAGCAAATCACTTTTTCTTGAAATCGTATTTTTTTAACCAGTATCTTATAGATATATACATGGTGATGTTAAGTATTACAACAAATTTTGTTATTACAATTTTTTTATGTTCAGAAATAAAGTACATGTTTCATTTTCATTCCCTCTACCCCATTCTACGCGTTATTCTTGCAATAACTATTTGAAAATGAGTTTTCCAGACAAAGATTTGAAATTAAATTTTAATTTTTACTGCAAAAACGAGTTCTCTGATGTAGCATAATTCATATTTGGCTCAATTACACCTCCTAACTAAGTATTCCATGTTGGAATTTCCAACACAACCTATTTCACAAGTTGGACTAGTAACAGATAGCCTGAATACATCACCATCAATATTTATGGAGTTAATGTTTATTGTTATGGAGTTAAAATATACCGTAACCTCGTGCAGGATATATCGCCCAGTAAAATCAGTTTTTTGAACCTCCTGAAAAATTGCCAAAACTGCGTTAGGTGGTGTTAGAATCACCGCGACGATTTGGTGACCGGTCCCGTGAACATGACAAAACTTGTTTGGAACTGGAGCGTATTATAAGCTTTAAAAAACTACGCTATAGAAGGTAATTACGTGTTGTTCTTGTTCTTCGGTTCGTGATCATTCGACAGCGGACAGGAGACAGACCTATTTATGCTGAATTTTCATATCACGACAAGGATTATAATATAATTTTATTATTTATAACTAAAAATATTGGGTTTCTAATAAAACACTTGTTCTCGACTTTTCTTTTTTAATTAAATCAATTTTTCTCTTTCTCCATAAACTTAAAGTTACAATTTTCAACAAAACGTTCCAAATATTCCAAAAACTCAAACAATACGAACTTGTGAGTTGCCACTGAAACATAGCTCACCCACAAACCGAAAATCAATGCCTAGTACCTACCGTGGTAGGGAAATGAAACCGCTAGAGTAACAATAATTTCAAATTCCATGAGAACATTTACACCGTTAATACTACAACCCTTATTCGTAAGACTTTAATACATGTACAATTCTTAACTACTCTTAATTAATTTTTTTTTGTTAATTTTGAAACCAGAATGAAATTATTACTCGTTGAACAAAAATAATTAAAGTGGATGTGAAACAGAAATCACCGACACACTTATTGATTATAGATTCCGTATATAGGTAGAGGAAGTTAGCTTCAGCTAGCTTTGCTTATAAATGTCTTGTACAACATATCGGGAAAAATAATTATTCCATTGGTTTCCTTGGAGAAAGAACTCAAGTAATTCCCATCGAAGTGGCATACAAAATCGAATAGTACTGTGAAGCCTCGCATCGCATGTTGTTACTATATGGCCAAACTCAGACTATGAAGGAGGCGGTAATTCATTCAACTTATTTCAATCAGAAGACACAATTTCAACCTCCCATCCCCTTCTCACAAACTGTTGGTTTACGTTTCAAGGAGCGTTCTTGATCAATCAACCCTGACGGATCATATTTAATGAATAATCTGTCAAAAAATCGAAAACGCATAAACTTTCTTTCTTTTTTTATTGGATTAAGATAGAAATTAATTCCCTGAATTGAATGAAACCACTCGGGTTGTACGACCATCCATTTGCTCAGCATTTCAAAAACCTCATCTTCGGATGATGAAAATCGGCCGTCTAAGGTCAGGTAGGCGGTCTGTCTGCAGAAGCGGCCTGACGAGCCCGTTCAATGGGAGCCTCGTGGCTGGCGGGCGCTCAAGTATTTTTATCTTGAATGCAATCATAAGGTGTCTTGTTTAGATAATGTACCACAGATTACATTTTATCTCGGCTTTTTTATTTTATTTGGTTACATTTCAGTTGGATCTCTACATGTGTTTCTCCGAGTGTATCTAGGAAAATTGTCTCCGGTTGCACAATGAGGTTCTGGTGATCCAGTATTCCACGTAGGAGGGTTATCAAATACAGAAATATTAAACCTTTGTGTAATGATTTACAGCCTTTTTTACGTTAAATGAACGAAATTTTGCATTTTCCGTAATAAAAATGTAATTTATTTAACTCTACATAACTTATTTTCAAGTTTACAACTTTTGATCCTTCTGTTTCTTGCTATAAGTATATTTGACCATATTTCTCTCAAATCCTTGACTTCAACTTTCCTTGAAAATCCAAGAAAAAACGGCTGCAGTTATAATCACATCAGTTAATTTTCGGTGGCCTTTGAGCTAACTTCCTCTAGATAGGTCAAACAATTGAGTTCGATTCAATCTGTATCCCAAGACTTCAATTAGATCCATTCAATTTATAACTATAACCCAAGTCATAAAACCAAAGATAAAACCACCATTATACAATTTTGAAATAAAACCTCCCGAAATTCCCAAAAAAATTGTGCTACATCTCATCGAACCAATTAACATCTTCATCAAAATAAATTGAACACATTGTTTTTTATTCATTTGTCAAAGATTATTTTTTTTCACACATCAACGAGTGAACATTTACGCTACAGTCTACCTACAAGTCATTGAATCCTGCAGGATTCTCCAAAGTTACACCCATTTTATCATTAAACATTTAAACATTCAGGAAAACACAGCTTGCCTGACTTTCATTTCATTTTGAGAGGTACTTTGATCCGTTGTTTTTCCGTACATTTCCCCGACTAAATTCCATTTTATTCACTACCTACCTTCAAATAGTTTCGATTTAATCTCAGGGAAGATGTTTTAAGCGTATAATGTAGAGAAAGAATTGAAAAGTAGGTAACTACATTTTTGTTTTCTGTAAGAACTGGTAATAATATATCGTTTGGTCTGATTCAGTTGTCACTCCTTTAGTAACTCGTAAAATTAGAAACATGATGAAAGATCAAATCTAGGATAGGTACAACCAAATTATTCTCAATACCCCATGGTGAGGCCATGTAAAGAGTGGATCTTGGTAGGCATATTACCTACCTACTCATTTCGGGTAAAAAAAATCAATTTTAAATTTACTTACATCAGTGAATAGTTTGACATATCAAGTTGAATTTTAATTTGTATCAATCGATTTTTATTTTATTTATACGATTCTATTAGACGGCTAAAAAAGAAGTTTTACATAAAATTTCTTTTTTAAGCAAATTTTAAGAGCACAGTTTTCATATTTTTGTTTTTAACCAGTTTTATTTAAACTGTCGTTAACTGAACGAAAATTTTATTGAAATATCCATGAATGCCATTAATGATTCGAATAAACTAAACCCTACCCTCATCATGAATCGTTGGTCGTCAAAAACATAGAAACAATTTTAAAACCATCGTAATGTTGATAAATTGAAAACATTCCTAGATCATTACAGTTTTCAAATTTGATTTTAACGACACTGATTTTAGTTAATGATGACTTCATTGAAGTTTTTCATTGTTCCTCTAAAATTTAGATTAAAAAAAAAAGTTTAATGCGTGAATGGTCCCGACGTAGGTAGTCCGAACAATTCTCAAATATGATCGAATTTTGCTCTTGGATTGAGAAGTTTTCACTATGCCACGGAGTTTGATCAATCATTTAGATTGCAAAATAGTTGAATTACCAGATGAATATTTTGTGGTCTTTCAAACATCACCTTATGCTCTTAGTTCCTCATGATATAGTGACACCCTCGAATCTCGTTTTATAAATATTACAAATTTCTATTATTATGATTTTTTATATGTCGTTTTATTTCAACTAGTCTCAAGCATCGTCAATGAATCACCCTAAACTGTACATTGTCAATGTATAACACCTTATCGTTTACTCTATTTTCTAATCTCTTTTATCATTTTTTGTTCTCTCTACAATGCAATATGTATTCAGTCTTTTTTATTTGATTTAACAGTTGTCTATCTTTTTGTATTCTCAGTATAATGAACTAAGGTAATTTTTTAATATTTGTCCTCTGGGTCTCTTACAGAAAGGTGAATATAAATAGCATAAATTGGGTACTGCAGGTAGGTAGTATCATTCCATTAAGTGAGCCCTCAACTCTATAAACTTTTAAATTGCTACCTTTATATTTAAAGTTTTAGGTTTGGAATGAAGGTTTCGCGGAAAATTTATAATTGAGTAGGTACTTCTGGCGTTGACCTTTCTGAACAACCGTTTCGAACAGTGTGCAAAACATTAGGCATTTCTGAATGAATTTCCAACCAACCATCTGATTGTGAAACATTTTCCGAAATAATTTAAACAATTGTTATTTATGAGCTGCTTACTTAACACCTACCTATCAAAATGATAACATCAATCACAATGTTTTTTGTTTTTTCATCATCGAGTCGATGGAGATTGTCGTGTGTAAGTACTTAATTAGGAAAGGATTACTCATTATTTGCTGTTTTAAGTTTGAATGTTCAATAGGTTGCTAATTGGAGGGTAAAGAACAAGTTCGGTTTTTAGTTTGAAAATTATTCACAGGATAGTAGCATTGGAGTGGACTGAGTTTTTCATAACATTTAGATGATCTGAAGTGTTATTTATACCATTAATTTAGTTCTTTAATTACATCAGGCAGTGATCAGGTAATAGGTTTGTTCCAACAACGATGGAGTCGCTGTCAACAACAGTTCATGGCCTTCTAGATTAGTGTTCAATACCCTTTACTCCACACAAACATTCTTTACAACACTTGGGTCATTCAACATCCAATCGGAAAGGTTTCTGAGGCAGATAATGCCCGCAACACTCAGAGGATATCCATGATTCTAGAAGGCGCCTGGGTTATGGACTGTCATACCTGTTTCAATAATCAGATACCATCACATATTCTTAAAGTGCAATAACAGGGGCAAGAGGCATTTTGCCTGATGGGGCAGTGCAGGGCAGAGCGGCTGTTAGAGCAGTCAGTAGTAGAGGATCGATGGATCATAACCACCATCTGCTACCATGAAATGTGATGGAATGGTATAGATGTCATTACCTACGGCTGAGGGGGTTAATGCCTGCATCACCCAGAGGGTATCCCTGAATTATAAGGCATCTGGGTCATCCTTCAAAGAAGCAGTTTCAAGAATCATGGAAGGGGAACTATAATATCTATCACACTTCTGGAGCTTTTAAAGGGTAGTGGAATGAATGGGAAAAAAGGTTAGCAGTAGGCAGGGTGTGAGTAATTTTAATATTCAGGCAATACCAGGAGCGAAAGGCGTTTTGCCAATAGGGGCAGTTCAGAGAAAATGGGCTATCAGGGCAGTCAATAATAGAGAATCAGTGGATCATAACCACACTCCGCTACCATGTAACGTGGAAGGTGATGGAATGATATGGTTACCCGGATGATATCCGCGATTCTGAAAGGCGTCCACGTTATGATCTTGGTAGTAGTTTCAAGAATTGGGAAGGAGGAACTATTAACATTTATCATGGCAGCAAAAGAGTATTTATCAGTGCTGTCCTTTTCAATCCAACAGTAGTTTTCTAATGGCGCATGTGTGGTAATGTTGGAATAGCTGTTGTCGAACGCTTGAATTGTTGGAACAACAGCCAACATTACCACACATGCGCCATTTGAAAACTGTTAACATTCTGTTAATGGCTTCTCTTGTTGGAACGAACCTAATATTGATCAGTGAGCAGGGAAACAGGAGACGTTTGCTTCAATTTGAGCTTACACCAATCCATTTGATTCAATAGAAGGACATACCACTTCAACGAAAAATGTTGGCACATAAAATCGAACTCCATTCTATACAGAAAAGAATGTGATGGGCAACTACCTATCTAGGTTTTAAAAGGAATAGTTAAGTATCCATTTATGTGAGCCACAAGATCCAGCAAAACTTACCAATGATGTAATCAGTGATTAGGGTCACTGCGGGTAATTTTATTTTGCTCATACAAGATAAAATGTTTTGGTTTTTACAATATAAGCGAAAATAGTAACGAATAGGTCGGCTTTGATTACCTAACGGAGGTTACCCACTCACTATAATCCAGCCTTTTTTCTTCAATATAAAAGTATTCAATTTTGTCTTTGAATAGATTCGGGATCGACGAACGCTTACCTAATGAAAACTATTAAGCATATACTTTTAAATCCCCGAAATATTCTGCAGTTTTATTTAAAAACCATAAAGACATGAATTACCCTATTTAACTCGGCATTCGACTTGCACGGCTATTTTTAAACTAAAAATTAATTTGTAGAATAAACGAAACAAAAGGAAGGCATCACCAAGCCACACGAGAGTTGAAAACATCAACGTGAGCTGAACAGGGGATATAATCTTGACTAAAACAATCTATTGTCAGCGACTCTGAACAACTTTTTTAAAGTTTCATGAAATACGCTGGATTGAAAAGGAGGGGGAGTTCACACAGAGAGCATCTACTTTTCAGAAACTCGGAGCTACTCCACCACATGAGCAACTTGTCTTCGGGAGAATCAGCCCTTGTCGGGGCTCAGCGCTTCCTCGTCCCCACTTCAACTAACAACTGTTTCAACATATGACTGTCTGGAGAACACGTGGAGACTTTGATCTATTCCATCGTTTGAACTAATTGGTTCCAACATCTGCAACTAAAGTTAGTTGGCATCACCTTCACTCATTGTAGAACCTATGATATAAACTTTATATGGAGGCCATGGAATCTGTGGCAAAATCAGAGCAGAGAAAATCAAAGGCCTTTGCAACCTCTGTAAAATACCCAGTACGTTTAAGCAGTGTCAACGTTCCAACTTACCAGGTGACTTAGTTGTTTTCGGGTACAAGATTACCCCACTCTTGTTTGATATAGCTCCGGGCAATACATAATGAAAGGGTGGTTTATGAACAGCCTTCATTCAGCAATAAGGGCTGTAACTAGCAACATCTGATACTGCTTCTTCACCAAGCCTTCTCACCATGAAGCTAAGTATTGTCCTGCATATCAACTATCTGTTGATACACTAGTACTACAGTCCTCTTGTAGGAAACATACAAGTAAGGCGTCACTCCTCATACAGTGTGCACACATTCTACCAATGATGCAGCATCCTGAAGAAGATACTACCTCCCCGCAACACTGTATCCCATCCCTAAAGTTCGACATTACACACTGATTGATACTGTGACCCTTAAGGCGACCTCTAACCGATGCATGTGCCTACCCTACCATCCTTCACAACGGCGGAGTTACAAATCTCGCACAAAACAAAACTGCGGAATAAAGTCCCATAAGCTCAGATATCAGTTTTAGAATTTTCATTAAAGAATTTATTTAGATTTTCACTACGTTCAACACAAATTGATTCATAACAGAGGCATACGATTAGTTATCCAATGATTAATCCCCTACCCATTTTTGTTTGGTATAAAAATTGTATATTTTGGGCATTATTCATATTCCTAATGTACTGAATGTAAATTGGGCTTGCCCGTTTAATTATAAATAAATAAATAAAAATTATCTGCCCTCAATTAGTGTATTTTACTCTAATCATAGTCAGTATTTTGTCCTTAGTAGAGAGGTCGTTGGTAACCGAGAAGTACAAGATCCCAAAAGGAGCAATTGGAGAAGAAAAGCTGGATTTCAATGAGTGTGGAGAAAATTTATCTGGAATGGAGGAGTTTCGAAGGAACAGAACTTTCAAGCCCAAAATTGTACAATAACGTCACCAGGATTGAAATATTGCCACATAAATTTGCTCATTAGGTTGTTTCAAACACTCAGAACGCAAAAGAATAATGCATAAAAAGGCTGAATTAGTGATATCATCTGTTTGCGAACATGTTCAGTTGAATACATTAGTTTACCATTGATCTAGAAAGGAACGTCACCTCAAGCTACACATCATTTTGGTTCAGAATGGAATTTTGAACCAGGATTTTTGGCTATTTCGTAATTAAGTTCAGATAATGAACAATGATTATATTACCATCTCCAAGTACAAGCATTTATGATTGAGAAATCGTCCTACATAAAGAATAGAGATTCAAAGGAGAAAATCCAAATATGAAAAATAAATAAATAAAATAAGAGTTGTTTTAAATAAGCAGAAGGAACGAAATAAAAAGAAAAAATACTTTTCAATAAACAATTAGTTTACTGGCAGGTAAATGGTTATATTTGAAAAAAAAAATTATAGTTAAGGAAAACAACATGGGCGGTCTTGGCAAACCTTCTTAACTCGATTCATTATCCGAAAATTATTAATACTTATTACGAAAAAGAAAATCGTTAACAATAAGAATATTGCTTCTGTCATTTTACAATCGGGTTTTACTGTTCAGTGGACGGTGGATTTGTACGTGCAGCGTACGAATTAGCGAAGGAACAACCAAAAAAGGGGAAGAGACGAACATCAATTTACAAAAAGAGATGCAGGTACAATTTGTCTTTTTGATGGAACAAAAATAATCCTAAAGCAGATAAAAATTCTCTATAGACGTTGATGTTATAACTTTTCGCTCATCAGAATACCATTACACTCGTGCAAAAAAAAGTATAATTTCATTGAAAACGTGATCAATAATTGACCCAAAGCATTAATTAAAATTGACTATTGATTTTTTTTCAGGGTATTTTGGTTCCAGATAAAACTAAAATACATACTTATAAACTTTTGTACCAAAAGTTTCTTATTGTGCTCCAGCTGTTTCTTGACATTTGTGCCTTCAACACAAGCTGTTTGGTTCATTAACATTAACAAGAATTGATGCCTGTGAAACCAAATTGGCGAATAAATAATTGTACCGGAGTTGGCACTGTTTCGTTCATCAGGTACAACATCTTAGTCTATAATTTTCAATAAAAATAACATAATTGAGTTGATTTAGTCCAGTTCTTTTTAAAAAGCCCATTTACATTTTTAAACATTACTAATTTTTTTTAGTCCCTCGTCAATCAGAAATCATCAGATCTTCTAGTTTTTTTTTTCAATTTTTAAAATTTTATCTTAGACATAAAAGTTAACATTTGAACACAATTCACGTTATGATTTACAGATTCCTTAAATGTAAACATCAGTAGTAGATTTACAATCTTATTACTTATTTAAATTTGCAACTTATCCGTGTAGATACACATTGAAAACTTGGTCGCAATGACATCTGACCAATTGTCTACAATTTCTCAGTTAACACTTGTTTTTCCTATGATAAAATAGAAACATCTAAGCCACCAATTACTACAAGATTATTCTCGCATGCCTTGATTTGATTTTTCACAAAGGTGTTGCGCAAAAAAAGTTCATTTGTAAACATGAAGTGGGTTATTAGGGAGAATCAGCAGTATCAAAGAATATCACAACAACAAACGACAGTACTAGTTCTCTATTAGTACAATAAACGAGTACGTTATCGCAAAGAGACACTCGGCCAAAGAAGTGTACCGCTGATTTGTTTTGTTTAAATAGAATTTCAACATCACCGGGACAGAGAAAAATGACTGTTTGAAGAATTTGAAAGATATTTTCTTTCTAGAAAAAGATCATACGAGTAACGACGGTATTCATTCCTCCAGTACATCGAAATAGAAATAATTTACACGACACGTAGTTTTTATGAATTCACTTGATTAAAAATCGATCATTAACACTTACCTACAATGTAACGTTCGCTCAAATAGCACACATAAAACGTCAATAAAAACGAAAGAGAAGTTGAAATCAATGGCCAGCACTGTTTTTCACCTTCCCTTGGCAGATATATATAGTGAGTGAACCAGTTTAGAACCCACAAAGGGAAACATTTGTGAAAAGCATTCTGTACAGCTCTTGAGATTAGGGCTGAGTAATGATTGATAATATTCCTTGGTTGATGAGGACTTTCAAGAAAAGGCCTTCGAGTTAGGTCTCAACGAAAGAAAAATTTCCTCCTTTGTGGGTCTGGGATGGCCAGCTCAATGTCCAGAGTCCGTGCTCTGGGCCCAAGACCTGGGTCCGGGTGGATGGTTTGGGTCCATCGCCTGTCGCCTCTAGGGGATCGCCTTACTGGGAAAATACCCGGGACGGTACAGGAGCCCTCGCGTGGCCGGGCCACGTCGTCAGGGGCCACACAGGCCCTTCAGATGGGGTACGTGAACCCTCCTGTGCTCAGATAGGAGGGCGTAAGCGAGCCTCAGTGTCTCATCGTGTCCTTTATGTTTCTCCCTAACGAAAAAGAAAACACAGATCAACTATTTATTCTATTCATTACTACAGCAGAAATCCGATAATCCGGCACGTTTGGGTGCCGGGCAACCAAAAATTCCGGTCTATCGGGTGGTACAAGAACAATTAGGTTAATAATTAACTACAAATACAGTATTCAAATACATACAACAGTTATTTTACATTTCACGTAATGTATGTACACGTACTGTAAAACATATTTCACTTAGATCTAAAAAAGTAACGAATGTATTTTTGTTTTCTTGATTTTTGCCGTTTAGTATAAAATTTATTTCTAATGATATGGAAATCAATAATTTCCGATATCCTTTTTGCTGTAGCCTCAGCAAAAGGGATAAGCCTATCTAGTGATTCACCAGCTTCTGCCTGATGATTTTTTTTCCTTTTTCCGTTTCGTGAGTCACTTCCTTCAAGATTTGTGATTATTCTGAGGGTATACTACAATGTTGATAACGTCTTCATCGGTTAGTTCTCGTTCAACAGACTCATTTTCGTCGATTAGAAGCCAATCCTCTATCTCATTTTCAAGCACGTTTTTCAATTGCTTGTCAGCACTTCTAACGACATCTCAAACTTTGGTCATTGCGTCTTGATGGTTTTCTTCCTCATCAGTCTGAAGAGTTAGTTCAAATGCAGGGTTTGCAGCATTTTTGGAGTGTTGTATTTTTTTACCTGGTTCCAAGTCATTCTAAATAATCTCTTCCCATACCTTGGAGAAAGTCGTTCATAATGTGCTGCTCAATTCAGCAATCGACTGCTTGTTGATAACAATTTCACTCAAGGCTGAGCAATTAATGCAAATAACCAATGACAGCATCTCATGCTGCAGCTTTAAAAGTTGGTACTGAGGATAAGAATTTACAACTAACTGTGAAAGCCAAGCAGCAGGGACTAGAAAATTCGCCCTGCATTTCCAAGAGAAGCTGAAACTTCGTGATGGGTCTAAAGGTGTAGGGAGACAGCTACCTCCTTCAATAAAACCAGTGCTGGCAGGCAAGCGTATCAAAACGTAAGTGCCCCAACTCGCAACGATAGCTAACAAGAAAAAAGAGTATTGCCGAAGTAGATACTGACAATGACTCCGAAGACAAACGGTTCTGTGCTATGTGCTTCCAGTCTTTGAAAGGAACAGAAACAGTTACACGAAATATTAAAACTGGTTCATGCATTACTTGCAAGCCGATGGGTGCCCTTTCTGCAAAGAGTTAACCGATACCTAATCGTAAATAGGCAGAAAACAACCCGTGTTCAATGATATGTCTGCATTTGGACGAGTTTTGACAAAAGTATTTTGTGCTGCGAAAAGAATCAATTGCATCTGTAACTACGGTTACCAATTCCCCTTTTCCTTTTAAAAACTGAGGAAATCACTACCTAGGGACCAACAAACAATGATTATTATGTAGGCGGAGAACGAACACATGTACCGCAACATACGTATACATAATCAGTACTAAGATGAACTGAGAATGTACTGTAGCCAACTGTGCTGTTACAAAATTGCTGAACTAAAGGGGAGTTGAACACTCAACCTTCAGTACACGAAGCTTTGGAACATTTTTACACTAAAAGGTCACACAACTATTGAGACCAATTAACCAAACTACTCAGATAGAGGAGGTTGCCTGGCAAGTAACATCCTGGCAGAGTCAAGAATCTCCAGCTCTATGGGAGGCAGTATGTTTTGAAGTGAAAATTTTACTCCGTCTTGCATTGAACCAGAGAGAACAGTTATCATTCCGCCAATGAACTGTGTCACTTTATGCTTTTCACAGTAATATTACAATCAAGCTAACTACTTTAATCTTCACTCCAGATCGTGTTCTAAACCAACTTGAGGTTGGTCTATCAAAGGCAGGGCAAAGATATGTCCGACACCAAATACTTCAAGTTACCCAATAGTAGCTTTGACAAGTCGCATCGTTTCAGTTTATCATGGACATTTGAAGCAAACGAACCTGAGACTGAAGAGGTGAGAGCGTATTCAAGTGGCAGTGAACCTCTCCGTCGCGTAGAAGCCTCTTTCTGTCTAAAGGTTTCCGGACCACCCGAAGACCGCCGTCGTAATGTTTTCTTTGTTCTACGCCTTCTTCTACTTTCTTCATCTCCTAAGAAAATTAAATATTATTAAATTTTTAACAATAATTAACGTACTATTACCATCAAATTCATTCTGAACTCATGTTGTTTGCCTGTGCTAATACGATAATGCGTACGATATTTATGTAACAAGTACAACAATTCCCCACGATTAGCTCACTTTCTACCCTGCTTTCTAACCCTTGAAGGAAACTATGAAATATTCTGAAGAGTTCGAAATAATCATCGCCACATAGATTATCACCAACACCTTATAGTCCACTTACTTAGTTTCAATTGTTAATACTTCATGAGTTCACAGGTTATTCGCAGATATCAACTGCATTATCCACTGTTTGAATCATGTAGCACGTGAAATTGAATCGAGATTAAAAAAATAATAATAATAAAATAAAATAAAGGCAATATTTCGGTAGGGGAAACGAATAGAATAACCGAAGTGATGTAAAAAAACAAATTTATTAATTTAAAAAAGACTCAAATCAAAAACACAATTACAACATTGAAGTGGCACGAAATAATCACAACAAACGAGTAGATACAGCTAAGTATAGTATGAATGATGTTAAAAAAAATTAATCATTCTCAAAATTTAGTATTTATAAACACATTATCCAAATGCTTTATTATTATTTGTAGACAACAAGAAGATTATTATTTCAGGAATTATCATAAAATGGGACATTTGAGATATGTAAAGATTAGGGGTAATTCCTATTTACAAATCGAGCCAATGACAATTATTTCCACATATCAACAACACCTTTTTGGAAGATTTAGGGTAGACCGCTAACTGAGAAGAGTTCACCAAGTTAGATACAATTTAAAAGTTTTCAAATACTTTATCGACTATGTGAAAATATAAAGTCCTAACAACATTTATGATTCAATTAAGAAGTATTAGTTTAATCTTCTTTCTTATTTTGTCTTATAGATATGGTAAAGAGTACCATTCGGAAACACACCTCATCAATATAGTAATTCATTATTTCTATGGAAAGTATTCTCTGTCCAGAGCAATAATACCTAAATAATATCCGTAATGAATCAAATTTGCTTAGAGTGAAGAGTTGTCCGACCAAATTATATTTGTGATTCCCATTGATTTATCAAAAATATGACATCGATGCTCCTTGTTCCTCACTATTAACAGTTAATGCATGGGCAGTGCAATTCGGCACGATTCAAAAGTGATTGTCCTAACAGAAAACGACAGCCAAGTTGGGTGTGAAACAAAGCTCCATCGTCTAGACAACATGAATGTATAGATCTTTTGAAATTGTTTAGATAATATCGAAAGAGCTTTATGAGCTTGTTATAAAGAGTGATGGGACATAAATGTCTCGAGACATGTTCCAGCAAACATCCACGCCTTCAAAAGGTTGATCGGCAAGTATTGCAGGTCTGTCTCACCAATTCTATAGGTAGTGAATGCAATGACGATACAATCATGTCAAAATTTATATGAAATTATTAGCCCGTTCTTTCAAAATTAGGTACCTTAACAATTTTAGCGCGATCAAACTACTAGAAACAGAAAATGATGTTTGATGGATTTTACGTCTGAGCATCCTCAGGTTGATGTGAAAAATTACATTCATAGGGGACCATTTATAGGCTAACTCGCACATTTCCTGAACATTTCAGCAAGGATGAATTCCACGGCGCTTGCGCAGAAGGTAATAATGATACCATTGCACTGAAATTGAAGAGACTCCCCCCCGACTACCCTGAGACTTCGGGCCGCATCACATCAGAAAGTGTTAGCGCAGGCGCAGACTGATTTATTGGTCAAATAACCAATATTGAGCAACGGAACTGAAAGGGGTGCGTCAACAGCCTAATCCTCATATTCCCTGAAAATTTCATCAAAATCAGATGAAAGCTGTAGGAATTAGGCTCGTAATTAGAATCCGCAGACACAGGCATACAAAGACTCGAAAATACGAAAGTTGTTCAGAATGGACTGAAACTCAAAAAGTAAGACGAAACTTGGATTTTGGAGAGAAAAATATGTTCATCTTCCGAATGTGAAAACAAAGCTTCCTCGATCTATGCCCAGGTGGTAATGCCACCTGCAGAAACAATATCAGGTAACTACATTTCAGCTATGGAGGATGACTAAAAAATTAATTTTGAAAACAATAATCACACACCTGTTCTCAACCGTGTTTGGAATAAAATTTCATAGCTGTTTCGGAAGTCCGATACCCAATTTAGCTGTTGGATATTGTTTGTCTAATGCTTGATGTTTGCATTGATGATAGCCACAAAAGACAAGAATAAGTATATTTCTTAACAATCTTGTGGTTACACAAACTTCAACAGGTTGTATTGAAAATACCGTTTGCGCTATCAAGTGACAAATCATCACACTATATAAAGACGAGCTTATCAGAGTATATCCGCTTTTCAGGGGGTGGTAACGCTGGGCGGGTGGAATTCTCCCCCCGTCTCCCAGGGCAACCTACCTGCTCCCCCTCCCTCCGACCCGCCAGTGAAGGAAGGAGGGCCCCAGCGGGGGAGAAGCGTCTCCCAGGGCAAGCGACGTGGTCCTCTCCTCGGGGATTTGGGATATACGATTTTTTGACTTTGCATATTGTTATTATACTCCCTCATTGTGTTATTCACCTATTTCTTTTTAACCTGCGTAGCAGGGCCATTAAACTAGTAGAGTATAAAACCGATAAGTCGTAGTGAATCTAAGTAACGGAGCACTTGGGTACAAATAAGGTCTGCGGCCCTTCAATCAGACCAACAAAACGGAACCAGAAATATAAGTGCAGCAAATAGAGTAGGAAAGCAATCCTTCCCACAGAAATAATGAACCACTAATGCACCACCCCAACTAATAGTCACTGAGGTTTCAATAGGCAACGAAGGACATTTATAATACAGAAAAAATAAGATATTTCAACGAGTCCAGCTGTTCCTAACAGATACGACAAGAGAACTATTTGTATGTCGTACTTGTATTTGCTCAAAAAAGGGGATATTTTCATTTAAAAGGAAACGTTCAGCTCTAAAAAACTAAACAAATCAACCATTTCATGACAACAGTATCGAACAAACAGAAAATCAGAAAATTGAGGTTGCATAGTTGGATTGCTAAGAGAATGACTCCTGAATCTGAGTTAGGTAGGTACTGCATGTCTCAGCTCGCCTTCCTTACACTCAGTTTCTCTAAATTGAGAGAAAAATTCAATACAAACCCCCTTATTTTTCGAGTAGAA
Organism: Creontiades dilutus; assembly: GCA_031894815.1. Classification (NCBI taxonomy): domain Eukaryota; kingdom Metazoa; phylum Arthropoda; class Insecta; order Hemiptera; family Miridae; genus Creontiades; species Creontiades dilutus. The sequence continues at coordinate 3,480,625 of JAVIWC010004007.1, forward strand.
TTCAAAATTTATACTTTTGCCCACATAAACATATGTAGATCGTGCGCGATCTTTACTATATATTATTTTCAAATAGGAATACATCACTACCATAGCATAATCAGATTTTACGAAACGTTTTTTGAAAAAATGAGTCCGCTGGCATTTTTGAGAGCCCTAAAACCTGGGCTAACTGCGCTGTCCAACCTACTAAGTTGTTCAACATGTTCAACTGTCTTCAAAAATGTTTAGTTATCATGAATATCAGCATGAATTGGGGCCAATTAAGTTCTTCAACGTTTTCTCGTACTCGAAAATGTACTGGTAATTTTGTCAACAAATGCTGAACGCGAGTATGAAATACAAAATTAAGCTAGGTAGGTACCCTGTTTAAAAAAGAGAAGATAACTGCTCCCGATTTTAGAAAAGTGTTAAAATAAAGATTATACCAATTGACTTGCGAAAGTAAGGAAGGTTTGTACTGCATTTCGTTTCGCTCACTTTAAGGAAACATAATGTATATTGAGGGTTAAGAGCTGTGATATTGTAGATTCAGAGGTCTTCAAACGTAGGTACCTAACAGAACTGTTTATGGGCGATTAACCGTGATTACGGTGCTGAACTCGTTTCCCATCTATTTGAATTACATACAATACGAATAATAATACTTTTATGACACATATCAATAGTGACCTCAAACTACACTTTTAGGTACTTTGCTCCCAGGCTGACATATTTCCAATAGAATCTAGTTAAAAGTCAATTTACTTTTTACGAGTGATAAAAAAATATATTACATGCCATACACGAATACCTACGTTAAAATTTAAGAATAGTAGACATGAATTATGTACACTAAGCAATATACACACATACTACAGTAATCAACCATGTTATAATTATCATAATTTATAATTATTTTATATCAAATTTATGAAAAAGTAATGGTTATATCGTTTGAGGTAGCAATTTCAAGGAATAATCAACTTTTCGGAAAGTTTCATGCACTGAGCAACGAGGGCAGGCATAGGAAAAGTAAAAAATTCATAAAAATAGGCGAGCAACGCACTTGTTATACAAATTTACCAGCTATAGATTAGTTTTGTCATGTATCCGTTTTTTGAAATAATGTACAAACTGACGGATCCAATAATAACCACATTCCTGACATCGAAATTAGTTATCTTCATTTGAATTTTATAAAGTGAAACAACCTTGGGGCAATAAGGCGACGTCAAAATACACTACTTGCATCACCAAAAACCACTAATAAGCTTTGTATATCAACAAATTGGAAATTTTGCAAAAACCTACACATAAAGGCCAACTGAATACGAATTTGCAAAGCAGCAATACTGATGTGAAAAATAAAAGAAAATGTGATGAAGTGGGAAGGCATGGGAAATAATATAAGAGCAATAATAATAAAATAAAATACAATCAAGAGTGAGGTGCGGTTGACATTCCGTGCTTAGATATTCTGTAATTATAACGATTTGCGGTACCAAGGGTACCTAAATTTTGAAAAGAATGAGTTCAATTGAGAAACATCAAATACGAATGTTAGAGGTTACCTTGAATGAGTGACGTTGGTGGTGTACAGATGACATTGAAGACAGAGAAGTTTCGAGATTACGAATCATTCCCATGAAGCAAACCTTTTGGTGTTTTAAAATTGTAGAGGAGGAAGTGTTTTAGCCGAGGTTCTTAACATTTAAGGCAGGTCACAAAAGAAATTATGTACTAGTTCTTGATGAATATTGAAGTTTGAAGAGAGAAATATTCCTCTTTTGTGGTTGAACGTTGCAGGGTTCTCCAAGATACTTTGAAGCGAGGAAATTCAAGCTACACAATCCGTCTGCTTACTTGGATGAAAGACAACAGGAGTCGATGCCATGAAGAACTAGGCTCGAGTCAGACAGAATAGCTGGGTTGAATATCTGTGGTTGGATGGTGGACCTATCTATCCGACTTGTTATTAGAGAGTTGTTGTATGTTAGGTTGATAGCATTGGGTGACCCAATCATTAGGCCAACTATCATTCAGCTAGGGCGAGCAACGCTGGAAGTTAGCCTTTCTTCTTAAGATGGCGGAGGTAGCTCAGAAAATTTTACGAGGAGAGGAGGAGGGACCCCATCTTGAAGTCACAGTATTGACGTTGCTCTTTAATTCATTAAGTTCTCCTTAGATTCGTTTGGTTGTGTAATTTTAAAAGTAGACATTTCTAATTTCTTCTTTTTTTGCGTGTTTCTTTACACAATTGAAGACGTTACTTGATTACGCTGTTGTCCAAAGATGATTCAGATATGCTAAACTCCACTTGCAGTGTTACCCAAAGAGAAGGTTTTCATAGGTTAGTTGTAAGTCATAGGGTAGGCGTTGGAGGGAGGTAGGTGATCCAGTTTTTAGGTGACTTAACGGATCTGTGATTCATCTCCCACAGCTACACAAATGGGATAAGTCTTGAACTATAGGCTACCTATTGCCCTTGATCTTACGTTCAACAACTTCCTATTGTGTCGTCCAAATCCAAAGGGGAAATTATAATTTGTACGTTGCAAAATTTGAAGCACTGAGGGGCCAAGAGTTTCCATGAGTTGATGCACAAGCGACATTGGTGTAAACTAATCCGTCTGGAACACAGCATACATTTGAAGCAATCCATTTCCAATCCATTAGAGTTACTGTAAACTGTAACTTTCGAATGATTGATCTTGAGGTAATCAAACTTCTTGCTTAGGACAGCCAAGGTTCCCATCTTCGGTTAATAACAATTATATTAACTCAATCAAGTGACTTCTAAACATGATGCTGATAATCTTACATGGTTTCTCATATATTTTTGCCACTACTCACTCAGTCAACTCTCACTTATTTTAGTGAAGTGATCACTTAAGTTATACATCGGGATTTCCTTTGTTCAATGTAATATTCTCTTCAAGGTCGATATCTTGGACTTGCAAGTTGATTCATTCCTGTACTGTCCTGCAATATAGGGCACTTCGTAACAGTTAAGGACCGGCCAATAGCAGAATTTGTACTCCAGCTGCACCAAATCATCTGGTATACTAAACAACAACTGTGGCGAGTTTGGTAACAAACTTTGCAATTCGTAATTCACAGTATAAAAACCGAAAAAAAAATCCTGCGTACCTATACGCGTATTATATTAAACACAAATTTGAATTCTATATAAAGAAAATTTCATTATGAAAATTTCTGCATGTTTCCCAATCGTTTTTCAATAGTTGTTTCCTGTCCACAGTTGTTCAGTCTTTCAAAGGGGCCCAGGAGAGAGGCACGATGATGTACCCTGTTTCCTAGACTTGAAAATTTACAGAGAAAGAACCAAGGTACCAATTGTAGGGATTGATGTCCATTTTGTAAGAATGGTTTTGTGGTTTTATCACATACAAGTTAGATTTCGCTGACATTACAAACGACAAAGTAGAAAAAAGTCAGTGAATTTTTTGAGTTGGACCTTTCATCTATCATATAACTCAATTAAAACATGCAGTAAAATGTGTCTACAACTGCTGCCCGAATAAAATCGAATATTATTCCTCATCTCCGAGTCCTTCGCATAGCTTGTGGTACCGAAAATAAAGGCAAAAAACATGTGTTCAGAAATGTAAGAAATTTGGTAACATAGTCGAAAAAAAAATCAAAGCAAAAACTAAAATATGATGTAAAGCACTCCTGCCAATGGAAAAAATTGCACAGTATAAAGCCTTTTTTTTTTTTTTTTTTTGTCGTAAACACCGTAAACATTTCTAACACCATCTAAAATATCTAAAAATCATATTACGAAATGCCACGTATTTCTATACAAAGCAGAATATTTCAGCGGATGGAGCTATTTGAATGGATGTAATTTCTTCAGAAAATCAAAAGAAACATAAGCGTGGAAGCAATAAAAAAGAAAAGCATGGTAAGGGATAACTCACTGGAGAGGAACGATTTGGATTATGAAAAAAATTAAAAGAAAATTCGTAGAGATGAGGTGATTGGTGACTCAAGCGAAAATTTATGATAAGCCTGGCTAAAGCTCAAACAATATAACCATTTGTTTTTTTTTTTTTACAAACACTAAAACGTAAAATGATAACGTATTGTATTTTTTATAGGGACATTTAGATATAAATTGGAATGATATAAAAGAAAATTGGATATTTTCCAAGGAGGGCGAACGTTCAAAGGGTGTGGGTGAAGAAAAATCGAAAAACCTACCTTCAACCGCTTTTATCCAGCTTTCTTCTTGAAATAAAATCTCAGAAGGCCGACAGAGGTGTAGTAGTAATCAATACAACAAATAAGAAAGAAAAATTGTGCGAAATCTCAATTTGCTTCCTCGATTTTGATCGAAGATGAAATTATTGGTATTACATTATTCTAATCAATGAACTACTCATCCTGAATTTTTGTTTTTAAATAAAAATATCTACTACATTGGTTTCTCTTTTGAAAAATATCTAGTTTCATAAAACTGTGCCTTTTCTACAAGCTTTTTACTCATTCAGCTGAAACGTCAGAACTACGCCGTTTTTTTGAACACTTTGACTTTTAGACTCATAGTTTCCTCGTTCGAATTTCTATGGAATATCACAGATAGATCCTTCGACAACATAAAAATTTGACATCAATTAGGTAATTACAGTTAGTACCCGCTCAATGATGTAATCAAATTAATTATTTAATTGAGAAATTTGTTTATATTTGTGACTTTGAAAATTGATTCGAGACATTAAATTCATTATATATCGTCAATGTGAGTAATTATACTCGTAAATTTGCTTTTGGATTATTCAATCATTATATCATAAAAGACTAGATTTGAAAAAATAAATAAATAATTGTACAGCAACGTATTTAATTAGTGTGGATATATTAGGGGTTTTCAACTCAATGGACCATTCATGGTTTTACTAGGTACCAAAATAAACAATTATTAGAAACAAAAAGGAGGTACCAAGAATGGGTTACAGTAGGAAAGATTCTTGAAATTTGTTCAATTCTTTAAAAATAAAGAAAATGATTGAAACCAAAATCATTTCTTAATTTTCGTAACTTTTATAGAGTGTTATTGAAGTCGATGATAATATGTTGTTTATGGGTACTAGTAATAGTGTGAATTGATAAATTTAAGGGAGTAGATCAACAATGCATGAAGGTAGTAGGGTTTTGGGTGAAAGGGGGATACCCAAAGACATCAGCTACCTATTCCGATTTGGATTTATACTGTGAACTCAATCCAATCTTGGCGCAAGTGCCTCACAGGTCTACTGGACAAGGAACAGCGCCTACTTTGAGGTCGAGACGCGATAATGAGGGCGGTGGTGTCAGTTGGAACGGACCCTCTCCGAGCAGCTGATGTGGAGGAAGCGTCGTAAGGTAGGCTCACCGGTGCGGAACCTCTTCTCTTCCACAGGCTCTGTGAAATTATAAAAATCTTGAATGTAGTAACGTAAAAAGGTATCTGTGTATTATAGCAGATGTTACCACTAAATGAGGTTGTGGAAAGTGTGACAGTTCCCGACACAATTGAGAGTGCGTCAACACAGCGGACTATTGCACGAGAATGTTCTTTCCATTCATCTGAAGCTATACCCCTAACTCGGACATTCGAGGAAGTCATCCTCTGAAATCTGTTGTAGATATGGATAGCTAGAAGGAGGCTTCTTGATTCTTAAAACTGCTACCCCAAAATCCTGCTCAAGGAGCACAAACCTGACGCCTCTCTGATTCAGGAATATCTTCTGATTGTCGCAGGCACAATCGCCTCAGCCCTTGGAAGCTAACTACTAATTCCATCGCCTCTTTGTTACATAGCTGCATTTAATACACTATCAACAGTAAAGGAGCTGTAACAGTTTTCAACTGTTATTGATGTTGAATTTGAGGAGGTGGGCTCAGAATCATGAATTACCAGAGGAATGTAACACAACCCAGTAGGTACCAGCTTTGTTCTAGCTTGATTAGTACTGCTTGGAGTCAAGAATTAGAGCTGCTGAAGAGTAGGTAGACCACATAAAAGCCTCGAGCTTGTCAAAGCAAAGACCTTGGGTCTTGGTGCTGTGTACTGCCCCATAACGAGTTATCAAACAGGTATCATCCAAACCCTGAACTCTTTGAGATCAGATCTAAACGTGGTGGCACGTACAAAGCTAACTATATCGATAATGACTCCCTAGACGTTTTTAATCTTACCACATCCCCACTCAAAATTTTAAAAGGCCGAGCGACCAACTAAGGCATTAAAACTAAAAGAAGAAAACAAGGTTTTGTTTCTTTTCGTTTTATTGCACAAACAAATTAGTTATTCTAACTCCTAAAGAGCAAGATTTTGTCAGTTAATTTTCGATCATCAATTGAAATCGTTTCGTTTCGTCTTGAACGTGGCAATAACGACCGGAAGGCCATTGTCAAAAGGTTTTTTTTACTGATTTCAATATAATCGCTGACTACAGCATAACCTAAATAGCTGATAAGCAAGTTTTAATGTAAATTATTAAGGGCCGAGACTGAATACTTAGTTGAAGAGAGAAGGAACTTAAGGGGATCTAGAAGGGGGTTTATACTTACTCAGCTCCTAAGCTTTGTGTTCAAACCAGAGGGAAATTTCCTCTTGCTTTTTTGCCTTTCGTATATTCATCAATTTTTATTCCGTGCATATTTTATAACCTTCCCATTTCCTTGTCACGCCCAAAACTTTACCGTTTCAGTAAGATTTTGATGAAGTTTTTAGATTTGTGTGAGCAAGCTCCATACATTTCTTATTCACATTTCGTACTTGGGTAGAAGACTCGAGAGGGTATCCTGATTCAGATAGGCACTCTTCATACACACAATTGACTTGCTCTTTTGGTATAGAAGGGCTTTATAACAATAGGTAATATGGGTAATAAACCCACTCATCCAGTGCTCAGCCTTGGCAAATAGCATAATATAATAGCAGGTCATTACCGACGATTTTTGGACCCAAGATCAGACTGCATTCATTAGGGTATGATTGGGAAGTGGTGTGATAGGTATCCAAACGCTACGAAATTCACCTGAGACTGAAGTTTCCGAAAAAGCTTAGCAGCATCGATGGGGTCTACGTTTTCCTTTTCTTTGGAGAGGAGAGGTTTGTTCTCTCCACAACGCTCTCCGCTTGAGTCAGAACTTGAGCTTCCTCTCATGTCCCCTGTAGCTGACAGATACCGCTGTCTGGAGTACGTCTGTGGTTGCTAGAACATCAAAGCCTCCAATAAATAATAACAAACTAGAACAAATATTCGTCAAAATAAAATTTTTATTTAGTTTGTTACGTTTTGGAGAACCTGCGATCTCAACCAATTCCCTACTGCTAACCAGAATACCTGATGCTTTAATGAACTACCGATTCCCAAGCAGTCTCTAAAGGAAGCAACCAAAAAATCAGGTCCTCACTCGAAATAAATAATAATATCGAACTAGAGAAATACTGAAAACATGCAAACTTATTAGGTGGGTATTTTATTATTATTGGTATTGTGTTAGTATAAAAAAAATCAATCTTCATACAAAATGTTGTGCATCCATAAGTTACAGGCATCATTGTAGAAGTTTGTCCGAATGGTCTGACCTAATTGCCTATCATATGCATCTCTCTAAGCTTGTTGTGATCAAGTGAAATATACATATTCCTATTATTGTGTTGGCTAGCTAGATGCTCTGATAAAGTGTATAAAAAGAGTATATACTACGGCCCTACGGTCCTTGATGAATTTCACGAAGTAAAGTGAAACGAAATTTTATAACCATGACACCAGCGAGTGAATAAACATACTTGAAGGGGTGGGAATGTCTGTTGGCGGGTCAACCGCATCTGAGGTGCTGCTAACGGAGCGGTATTCCCATGGAGGATGGAAGATAGGCGCTGAGCCTCCCCTGATGACGTCATAGAAGCAATGGAGAGGTCAGGGACAAGTGCTTCAGAGCTGACAGGCCGTTCTTCAGTGTACGAGCCAGACTGTTTTTTCAAATCAAAGAAAAACAAAATGCTTAGAGAAAAAAAAGCATGCGTCAAATTGACTGGAGGAGATGCGTCGAGTGTAGTTATGTATGCAAAATTTGTTTCCATACTAGAAATCATTGTAGCTTTGGGGAGAATACAAGTTTTCGAAAACCGTGGATAAACGACTTTTGGGGTAATGAACTTCATATCGTGATTGAATTGTTTGAATTGATAGGTCAGTTGATTGTGCACGTAAATTCCATTGAAAAGCAATGGATTAGTCAGTTAGTCACAGATCCACCAGTGTCAACGTGATACACTATCAAGCTGATACGAGTGTATTAACATATATTTGCAGTAATCGTATTAAAAAAAAAACAAAAAAAAAAACGAGTGCGTAATGTACATTGGCAGTTAATCTAACTACCTTGCTCCGGACAGAAGAGCAGCTGGACACGAGGGACAGCTCGTCGTCTTCATCAAGCATGGGACCTAAAGTAAACCGCCTCTGAGGGTCTGGTAGAGACTCACGGCGAGGAATGAAGGCAGCCGTGCTTATGGGGACAGAATGCCGTCTATGGTCGGAAGCTCTCGTCGTCATGCGTGGAACAGTCAAAAGAGACAGCCTCCTGGGTTGGGTCTCTGGAGGAGTATCAGACGCGACCTATAACAATAAATTAAATCCACAATCAATCCTCAATTATCAGAACCCTTAGCAATGTTTTTGGCCAGGATTTGGATTTTTACACGGGTGTTCTATAGTACTGCCCCATACTTTCAAAACGAGATATCTAGACTTCAAACTTCTGAACTTCTAACGTTAAAAATATTTACCATTCCACAAAGCGAAAATGGGAAAAAACATGAACGTAGAGGTTTTCATAGGAGGGAAAGCGCTGTTTGAGTGCAGTGTGTTTTTGCCAAAAATACTTTAGTACTCCCCCCCCCCCCTACCGCCACACTATTTGTTAAATGCTAAGTAGCATCGAAGAATTATGTGTGTTTATTTCCTGACCTCTTCAGCTTCGGATATTTCCGTCCGGGTTTCCTCAATCATTTCCTGCTGCTGGAGGGCTTCCCACTTCCCTTGATTCCTCTTGAGGTGACGCATAAGCGTGTGAGATAACGGAGTGTCGAGAAATCTGTTCCACTCTATGTACAAAGGCTCAACAACGAACCGGAAGAAACCTGCAAACAATTGTTACATTATGTATAGGAACCTGACGCGCTAGTTGGCATTGTTGAAACAGCACAATACTCGTGTCACAAATACGAAGGAAGAAGATTGTAGAGCTTCTGGAGGCAGACGGAATATCATAAAAGCATAAGATTCACACGAATGGAAAGCAGGCAGGGGACTATATTTCATGAGGTTCACTAATCGAACTCACCATTTTGAATTTTTGGCACCGAAGTAGAATACCTATCACATAGGTTCGTAACTGGAAGATTAAGCTGTCTCTCATAATCTCCTTGTCTAAAGAACTCTTCACAAACCTAAAGAAAAAGTCAGAAATATTGACCTGAATGATATGAAATAACGTGGAAATTCAACGACATCAAATAGGTTTTAAGATAACCGACATAATGGCAATGAAATATTAAATATCAATGATAATGATTCACTAAATTCACCTTCAATGACCATTTTTTCGAAATTTCCCATGGCCTGCATGGGTTCGATATGTCAGCACATTTGAGGGCGATTTGAAGAATGAAATGCCTGTGCTCAGGTCTTTTCATATCAAGGCCATCACCATCCAGGAAACCCTGCAAAAGTGGGTAGTTCATTTTAAGTAAGTAACTCTTCAAAACATCTAGCACTGCAGGAACGTCTGCAGTGGGGGTTGTATTTCTATTGATTTCAGGTAGGTCACTGGCGAACAGCAAGTACAGGAAGTAAGTTAATTTGACATCTAAAAGTTTAGCATATAATTTGAGCTCCTGTATACATTTCCGGAATGTTGAGCAGATTCTATTACCTTAAATTGGCCGAGGAACTCTTGTTGCCGAGTAATATCGGTGGCGAGGATGAGAGAAGCAATTTGCTTTTCGAGCTCTGGCCTAACTGAAGCGACTTCTTCGGCGAGGTGGCTCTCCAGAAGGCAGCCGATGGCTGATCTCCAGTGGTGATTTTCCAGCACGGATGTGTTCTGAAAAGACCAAGCCATCGTTCAAGCCGGAGATTCAGGGTTGATTCAGATGTAGCCTACCATTGACGTACTATAGTACGTACTTACCGAGTACAAAGCCGCGAGGTGGTTAGAGGTGGCAATGAGGAAAGGTTGGTTCACACCGGGGTGGTCAAGATCGTGGGTAACAGCTGCGATCAAAGCAGACAAAATTTCCAGGGGGCTCAGATGTTCTCTGATCTATAAACAATTGAAATAAAGCAGTTGTAGATTTATCATTTTGTTGAATCATGATCATACATTTCAGTACCTCCGATAGATCAGAATAGGAACAGAAGAGAATTCACGTTCACCGTCTTTCCAACCTTTACCCGAACCGACTCTTGTAGAAATTTTTATAGCGAACTAGCTACGTAGAACTTTAATGGTAAAATAATGTGAAATAAATACTCTTTGAGAAAAAGTACCTATTACAAGAAAGGTGTCCTCTAACCGGCTGGTAGAACTCTATGGTCTTCTAGATCCAGCACATACAAAAGAAGTGATGTAATGGAAATGGATGAAAAATATTTAAATAGGTGTTTACTACTAAGATTATTTCTTCCTAGTTAGTTTCTAAGCAATGCAAATCGAGTAACTCTTCCCAAAAGATTCCTTTCGAGCAAACGTTCTTAAAAATTAACCCTTTTACAATCGCATTTTTTGTCAGAATCCATTTTGAAGCATTCCGAAACGATTTCTGAATTTTGACTCTCACGTGTTAGTGTGTGTTAGTGAAATTCGCTCATACGACCATGCTGCATGGCAGGGACTTTTTCGTCTTTCGAACTCTACCTACAGGCGTACAAAACAACGTATTTCCTCATCTCGAAAAAAAGTTCACGGATGGAACCTAGCGCCTCTTTACCAACCCTCTCCACGCAACAACGATTCTTTATGACGCCAATGGGGGGAAAAAAAGAAAGTTATGCGGGGAAAAAGGGAACAACCCGCGTTCCATTAGGCCTTATAAAGGGAACAATAGGGCAGGGGCAGCGTAGAAGATACTTGAGCTAGATACGCGTAGAAAATTATGATCCCCCGCGGCGGCAGATATCCTCGCTCTTTATCTCTGATTAATGACAGTATTGTTTCGGATTGAGGCGTTCCATTTTCGACCTGTTCCACTAGTGTAACTTTCGTGCAGGCTCTCCCGCTTTTGTTGGAAAAGCCGGTTTCCTGTGATCTTCCAGCTTTCCTCTATGCCCTCGCAGGGGGCATTTCTACCCAGGACGAAACAACTACAAAATGTCTCCACTCCAACAAGTTTCCCACTCAGCACCTACATTATGAGGGGCCAATTTCATGAGATTCAAAACCAATGAATTTAGAACCATTTTGTAAGGGTTTAGTGTGGTTTTACCGATAGTTATGAGGACGCTAATTTACTCTTAGAGCTTCGCTACATCACCAATATACTGACTCCATGGTACTTACGATCATACACTCCATTTTTCTAAATGTCATATGATTGTTCGATGATGCTTTCACGGTACCGATCCAACTAATAATTCAGACATCTAGCTAAGTATGTAATGCACAAGTGGTATTCTGTTATACATTTTTCCACGAATACGCTTACATTTTAGCTAATTTTCATAGAAAAATGAAGCTACTGCATCGGCTACACATACTTGAAATTAAAACCTTCAAACATTTTCTTGATCAGCACGAAAAGGATATACCTAAGTGCATTCATAACACATATGTATTAAACGGCGGGTTTTCATCTCAGAATAAGAGCTCAACTGACCTTTTTCTCTTGAAGGAAGCAGTGCATGGCTTGGGTCACATCCGTAGCGTGGATGGCGTTGTGGTAGGGGTTTGTGCTATGATATCCTTCTTCTACTAAACCTGAATACAAATGAAAAAACGGATACCTCATTAAAACGAATACGAAAATTAAAACTCAAATGATCATTTTATGACCGTCATTACGCATCAGAACCTATCTACGTCAGGAATGAAAGTGGTAGGAATTTCCAAAGATTTGATCAATATCAGGTTTAGTACCTCGTCATGTCAAGTAAATTTAAGGAAATATCTGTGAGTGAGTGTTTTCAAAACTACCTTCTTATAAATGGAACATTCCCTAAATATTTTCACACAGATCCGCTCATTTCCGATTTCATGTGATCACTCTACGGAAGTAGTTCTCAAAACCTGACATCTATTCCACCGTATTGTTCGAATGCAAATATTGGATACAATGCAGTCAATGGATACTCACTAAAAAATTTCCATATCCGCACAACATCAAGTTTGAAATGGTCCATGAGGCCGTACCAGTGGAAGAGATGAACACACAAAACGGGAAGCGATCTACCTGCAATTCGGTAACAACACATTTAGTTACAAAATATTTGAAATAAATATGATAATTATCAAAATATTTTGAAGTAATAACAAAAGAACCAAGTTGCAACGACAATTTGCACACGAATTAGATTAACAATCTTTATTCAATTTTAGCTAATTGACGATTTTTGAAAATGTTTATAAATTATATGTTACGACATTTAAAGACAGTACTCTGTACAACTCTTCATATCATACCTCCTTCCCACTTACCTTGACTGCAAGGTAAAAGTGAAAGAAGTGGGATTTTAAACATTGGAATTTTCAACCGTTTTCAATATTTTCAAACTCGACATGAGATTTTTCAAGTTAGATGAGATCGGATCGGTCTGGGACTAAATCGATGTTACCTAAGTCTAACATTGCTGGAAAATGACACCACACTTCCCTATTGCAAAGGCTAATGATTGAAAATAATAAACCAAAAATCTATTTTATTAATCGAAATGCAATCATTTAGTCGGAAATATGTATTTAATTGTTGAACAGAAAAAATGACATCGTGCAACGTTTACAGAAATGAATAGTTTAAATAGTGTTATCCTCGGCCTTCTTGAGGGACTGAAGGATAGAGGACTACAACTTTGCGGAACCTTTACAATTGGCTAATATCCCACGGTTTTAATTAATGAAAGTTGTTTAAAAGGTGCACAAAACGCACTGAAAGAAAAATAACTAATTTCTCGTCCGAGGAAATTTGATAATTTCAAATTACATCTCTCTAGGCCTTATTGGGAGAGTCATGGACTTGAATTTATAGGATGGCTCAACTAAGGGACAGTATGATGTCGGCATAAAAGGTTTGTGCGATGAAAACGCAATATCAGAACACCGTATTGCGTGTGACGTGGAGTCAACTTCAGATATAATTAATTACTAGAGTAATTAAATCCACGTGCATCGTACGGACCAAAGGGATAATGAAAATACTCGAGCATCATTTTGCCTTTGAAAGATGAAATCATACTAATCATGAGAGCACGTCAATCCCTCTTAGAACTTTTGGACGGAGCGCGAAGACACGTGAAACGCTAATTGCGAGAGGAGGGGAAGGGAGACAGCTTTGAAATCCGCCTTGATAAGTCGGGCTCTTTTGTTCCCGCTGCGAAATGGAACGTTCGGAACACAATGGAGGAAAACGTTAAAGGATTTCATTATTTCGCGGGGGAAAAGCCTCGGATGCCTCTCGTATCCGCTGCGAAGTTCCTCTTTAAAACTCGCGAATGAGACACATGGTAGGATGGATGTAGTCCCCGTGGAATGTGATACGTTCTGCACTCCCCTTCGCCTCTTTCTCGTTCGACTTCCCTTTGAAATATCAATATTACTACCACGTTCCTAATAGCGATCCTCCCCTCTCTGGAACAATGAGTCCCACATATGCCCATTGGGACAGGAGATCGAATTTAATTAAACCATACGGTTAATTAAGGAAGAGATCTTCCGGGCTTTAAATTACCCAGGCAACTCAGCACTACTCTCCGGCCCAATCTTCTGAACATCACTCATAATTTCCGAAGAAACCCGACTTTTTTCCTCCTCCGACATCTCTATTGTTTCAACTCAGCAATATTTCACGAGTATTTTTTTTTCTCTCTCCGAATTCCGTCAGTTATTTCGAATTTCTCTCTCGTTTTTTCCCATCGAAGCGGGAGAACACGAACGCTCCTGGATTAATTTTGTCGTTGGCTACGCTGGTTTTTTTTTTTCCTTTCAACATATGTACCTTCCAATTAGGGATCTTTTTTTTGTTACCGAAAACAGCTAGTCATGGGATTCGCATCGAGGTAATCAAATACTGCTACATTCTACCGACAAATTTACACAATTATCTGTGACATGGCAGTTCATTTATTGCTGGCTTACCTCCCGTGGCAGTGTCGAGCGTGAAAGCATTGAAGGGCCATTGCCAGACCCGGTCCAAAACGCACTGCAAAATAAAATTAACATGACTATAGAAATCATAGGACAAATGATACTACACATCTCTATAATAAGCATATTTCATCGTCATACCAAAGTCTTTGTTTGAAAAGCTAAATCATATTAAAATCAAGGTGAACCATGAGCATGACAGCCAACAATTTCATAACGCACGAAATGTGCAAATTTCAAAACAATTTTCAATAAATTAATAAATACACGCAAGGTGTCTTGGACTTAATTCAATTTTGTTTCAGGTAAAACAAGACCGCAAATGGAGCTTAACACCGGCAACCACTCTTTTCTGTCTTAACGCGTCACCAAGATATGATTTTTGAAGGTGTTTCCTATAAAACCGTGTTTTTAAAAAAATAAAAACCGGAATCTCTCCGCTTCAAAACTACTTAACGAATTTTAGAGAAAATTTTTGACATAAGCATTAAATTTCTATACGGCTAGAGCACATTTATATTAAAAAACAACTTCTAGGGACCCTAATTGGAGTTCAAACTACAATAGCAGTCCTTAGGAGTTCTTGTGTGATTATGAAAATGCACTACACGTGCATGAAATTAGGAAACCGAGGTCAAGAGTTGAACAAAATCGTTTTCAACCGGAGTAATAATCATTTTTAAGGCTTAAACGAAATTTTTTGAGACAACCTTAAAAAAATCATATCTCAAGAACAGATTGAGATAGGAAAATACGGTTGGCGGCGTTTTGTTCCAGCTTTGGTTTAGTTTCGGCCAACAATGATTTTAAATCAAGAGCGGAACGCCCTGCAGAATACGATAGTTCAAGTTAATTCCCTCATACGTTCAGGCTGCATGCCTGGAACGTTTTGTAGCCGCACAATACAACACAATTGTGTTCAGGAAATCAATTTTTGATCGGAATGATAAATTCAGCTTCAATGCACAGCACACCTTTCGTACAATGTAAAATTGAAATGTATGGGTGGAAATTAGAAGCGGAAAATATATGTGCAGCGCCCTTTTAAATATCTCGCTTCTTCCAACGATTTTCTTCTTCAGTGGATCGTAAAATCATTATTTATCGCCGGTAGGGGGGCCATACCGAAAATAAACGGTAGATAGCGCCGTGGAGAGGGGCAATACGGGTAGGGGGCAATATGAGTGGTTTATGGGCCTCTGCCACGCCATCCCTTCCCGGCCCCAGGTTTTCATCACCTTCTCGTTCTCGGTATTTTTTCGTTTCCCTTTACTCCCATTTTCACTATATCTCTTCATATAATCAGGAAAATTCCCCTCCGTTGGATGCCATCTCTTCCCTTGCGGCCGGTGATGAATGAGATATTCGGTCGGCAGGGGAACTTGTGTTCAAACCGCGACACTCCACGGACCGAAATATACTCTAAATAATACGAGGCTGCCGCAACTTTTCCAATAATTATGCCTCATTACCGAATAATAAATCACTGAAATCATCATGGAATCGAAATAACCACCTCGCAGCCGACACAACTTTCGTTACATATCTGTTTGCCTGTTGTGAGCCCGCAAATCCTTGGAACACTCTCAATTTATACAGTTTTTCATCCGATTTCAGAGAAATTTCCAGGGAATGAGCGGGTTAGGCTCTGAATGGACCGCAATGAAATTCATCGGTCAAAACCAACATTTGAATCTGCGCATGTGCTAACTCCTCTAAGCATAACTTAATCTGGTTCTAGTGGTCTGATCTCGCTCCCATTTGGAGGGTAGTAGGGGAAAACAGTCTCAGTTTCAACCCAGTCGTATCATTAGATTAGAACAATCTAATTATATCATCATTAGTGTCCCTACCACAGTGTTGGCGCGAAAGGCCAACAATACATGTCGACCCAATAATTTGGAGGCGTTGATGTCTGTAGGAACTGATCAAGTGAATCGTTGTAACAAACTGATATTTAATATTCTTCAATACGTTGATTCTTCCAAGATTATTTACGAGTACGATCCGTTATTGTTACCGATACGAGTAAGGTATTTGCAACAATTGGTTCGGAAACTTAGAGCCACTTTCGAGGAATGAAATCGCATTTCAGCGACGTAACTGCGAGTACTCGGTTTTGAGAAGGCCAAGACCTACCGACCGATTTCAGCAATCGAATACTTAGCTCAATGCTTGTGTATTTGTGTATGCGGGATGAACTGGAAACGATCTGCCGTTCTTCAAGGACATCGATATAGAAGTTCCCGTTGTATGAATTCCACTTTTTTTTTTTTTCAATTGAAGAGCCTTTTGTGGTATATCCTTCTGGATTTACCTTCCCGATGGCGGGAACCGGTGTGTCCTCTAGAGAAATACGAGGAAAAGGATTTTGCGGTGAATATACATACATAAAAGGCAAAAAAGGTTCAAGTGATCCCCGCAACGCTGGCGATAAGGGATAATCCAGAAATTGAGAGAACTGGATGTAGGGGGTAAAAAAACTTCTCCACGAGAGAGCGTATTGTACTCTAACTGGTTGGAAGAAGTTGGCATTTTTATTTTTTGAACGCCCTGAAGGTCTGAAGGGAAAGTTATTTAATGGATCAGAACGCTATTTTTTAAACGAACAATACTTGTAATATAACGCAAGAAATCTGTATTTTTTTTTTAAAGAAACATTTTTGTGCATAGCACTATATAGTGACAAAATTTTCTATAAATATAACTTGAATAATTAACATACTAGGCTAGTCCAATAACATCCTATCAGGGAACATTTATGAAAGAAATCTGTCTGAATGTTTAGAATGATAGAGGACGAATTTACTAAAACTTGGAAACAACTGTGACAGAAAGTCATACACTTAAGAGATTTAATAAAACCAAAAATTAATTAATAAACCAATATATTGACAGTTTTATGACGATCCTTTTCCTCTTTTTTACAATAACTTGACAATCTTCATGTTTTAAAACTTACAAATAAACATTTAGACTTGAAAATGCGCTAAAACGAAAGCAGTCCTGAAGACCGTCCCACTATTGGGGAGGGTTGGGACCTTAAAAAAATATTTATCTCCCCCCTACGAGGGGCTTCAAATTTTGATTCCGTGGGGGGTAGCCTTGAATATCTTATAGCGTAAAAAACGAACAGAAACTATTTTTCAATGTGGAATTTTCAGAAGTACTTCTTGATAACAGCTTTTCCAGCTCTGTCTTGTATGCTTCTTTAATGAAACCATTTACGTGGGTCCTTGCTTGTATTTGAGATGCAAAATGTAGTCCCGTTATTTCCATAAGTAGGCATTGGAACTACCAACGGTAACCAGCATTGTGCGATACAAAGGAAGAAGAAGAGAAAGCGTTGCGGCAATATAGGTTCCCATGGAACAACTCCCTGTTCTGAATCAGCAGGAAACGAAAGGAAGACCTGCAGGACTCTTCAACCCGCCAATTTCTTTCGTTCCTTGTTTCTCTAAGCGGAGGATCTTTATCTTAAGGGATTACCAGGAAACTTGATGCGGTTATCAGATGACGAGGATTTGCCCAGATAGTAGTTCTCGTTCCTTTGGGTTAGTTTGAAATTTCGCTTCTACCGATACGTCAGCATTCTGTAAGCCGACTTTCCTCGAAACGGGTACATGATGAATACTGCATTACTATCTACAATAAGGGGAATACACAAGTAGAAATCGGGCTAATTTTGAGTGAGTCCTCTTCTCCTCCGACTTGTCTGACATTGAAAATCACTAAGCGACCTCTAACAGTTTTCCAACTGAAGTCTTACAAAGCTCATTAAATGACTCATGTCAAATTTTGACTCATGGTTAAATACCAGAAGCTTTGCAGTGCATAAGATTTAGCTCAGAAGCTTTCACAATAATGCATCACCTATAAGTCAATGAAAAAAAGATTCACACTGAAACTTAGTTTCATATAAATCGTGGTTTTTAAATTTGACTGGAATGAGAGGTGAGGTACATCGGTTTTTAATGTTACACAGACGATAATATCTGTTTTTAGCTCTGGGCCCCTGAGGCAGTAAACTGGAACATCGAGCAGGGGCTGGATATGCAATAACCCTCAAGACAGTACTGTCGTGCGGTTGAGCATCCTAACAAAAACCATTGCACGCGCCAGAATCGTCCAGGAACCCGGGAATCTCAGTTTACCCGTGAAGGTCTCGCTTCCAGACTTCATCCATGTCTATACCACCAACATGATCCTACTAAAGTTGATAAGAATAATATATTGATTATTGAAAATTTATCGATTTAAAAAACAATGATCCCAGTGTATCATTCTACCTACCAGTCGGAATAAACGTGTCACAGAGAATTTCTGACGGAATTTCGTCATGGAAATTCTCACGACATTCTTGTCATACATTGTTCCGACAAAACTATGCAAGATCACCTATAAACACGCTGTCACGAGTTTATTACTTTTGGAATATTGCGTGATTGTTCGTGTCAATGTGAAGTTTGCGGGTCACTTTTATGTTCAGAAATTGCGAACTTCCAAGGATCTGAAACCTATTCCAATCGATTTTGCGTCTTAAGTAACTAGGAAATGACACCTCACATGCACTTGTCAGTATAAATCTAAAAAGAAATTATGTTTTTGGCCTGTGGTATCTATGCCTGTCAGGCGATCGGGCAGACTAGAGGTTTTGAACAACTAGACCTATAGTGGAGTCCGTGTGCAGAAGTACTGATTTTGCACATCAATTGTAACGTCTTATGGCGCGTGAGACGAAGGACATCCCAGATTTGGAATCTACGCACCTTGAAACGTAAAATGACCAAATTTTAGGAGGGGTTATAAAACATCTTTTGTATAGAATTACAACGGCTTATTATTGAAAATAATATACCAAAACTAGTTATTAACTGTTATCATGCTTATCATTTGTTAGCACGACTATATGTTGACGTTTCGTAGTACAGTTTCTCCACTTGATTTCATTACTAATGAAGTTTCGAGAAAAAAGTAAATAATCCATCTCTCGAAATTTCGACAGCAAAAACCAACCTTAATTCAGCCCTCCAGGCTGACAACATGGCGACATTTCAATCGACCGCTTCCAGTCAAATCATTCCATTTTCTCAATTCACGGAACAGGAAAAAGAATTAAAAGTTGGAAAAACACAATTTTTGTGTCCCCCTTTCCGAATCGAATGGGGAGTTCGAAAGGCTCCGCAGTAACTCTAGGCAAACAGGGCGGTATTAGGGGAAAGGGTGGACAGCTGGGGAGGGGTCCGACTGAAAAAGGTATTTCGCATTTTAATTGCATTCACCCTTCTTTTCCTATTGGAGTTACAACGAAGGTTTTTTTATGTTCCAAATACCTCTCTTCCCCCACTTCCACACACACTCTCTCTCTCCCTCTCGTGGTTCTCTAACTCGTTCCGATTTTTTCTCTTTTTTTCACTTTTTTGTATCTCTATGGATTTGAACCCGAAGGCAGGCGACATAAGCCAATTACAAGTCCGATTTAGCTTGGAAACTCTTTCAGCCACCGTTTCATGCGCGTGGTTCTCGTATTTAGCGTTTTTTCTTTCTTTCAATTTTTTTCTCCCTAGATACATTTAAAGGGAAGAATGTATTGCCCTGAATAATAAATGGAGATGAAAAAAACTCCAGATCGTCAGGGGGGAAATGGTTGGAACATCCTATTTTCTTCATCCGGAACCCCCGTTATTCTAACTGCTCTGCAGGTAAGTAAGCAAATGACTTTCAGGGAGTCAAGGTATCATTTATTGGAACAGGTCGGTATAATTAAATAGCTATTGCTCCCAAGTTTTCCTACAAAAGCTGTGTTTTCACTTTCGAAGGATGACAATATTGTTTCTTTCCGAAGTCAAAATTTCCCTCGTACTTAGCGCTCCGGAATTTTGTGTCTATCTGTACGCTGTAACAAGCCTTATTCCTACATTTTCCATCCGATTTTGATAACATTTTCAGAGAATATGAGGGTTAGGCTGTAGATAAGTTTCATTGCTCGGAAATCATTATATCAGTCAGCGCTAGGGAAGACGTAAAATACACCCCACACCATTTTCTCAGGTTCAAGAGGTATGACCACGCTTAAATTTCCAAGTTAGTCAACGTTATTACACTAACTTCAACACAATCGCATCATCATTCTATCCGCGTGATTTGTCCTTATTCCGACGCGTTGATTTCGGCCATATGGGCAAACGGAGCTCTGGCAGTTGATGATATGGGAGGATCGAAGACCCGAGTTTTATATCTGGGATGGACACCTGCCATGGGGGGCCCTCGGAGGTGACCCGATTCAGACATTTCGGCAGCTGTCTTGGCCGCGATACTAATGATTGTCTGACTGCTCAGAGCTGTCGTTGAGGAAAAAAAAAAAAAAACATTTAACAGATATCAAGTCTCAACCAGTCATATCAGCAACATAGTATTCCAATTTCCCCATATCATAATTATATGGAAATCATATTTTACAAACGGCTTACTTATACGACAAAACCACAAACCTACCTAAATAGCAATATTGATATAGGCGAATCCACCAATTATGAAGAATGTCGCACAATCCCCTCGTATCAATCCAGATCGAATTACCAAATCCAAACAAACGTTAAGGAAATGGAATAATAATAAAATGATATAATTGAATGACGTTTGTGGCAACAATATTTTTTTTCAATGAAGTGATTCCTACACGAATGAAACATCCGACTGATGAAAGGTACGAACTAGCGAAACATCAGCGATCAACCCGACATCAGGCGACATGACGCAGAACTACACATGAGACCAAAAGACTTCTTAGCTGGACATGGATAGATATGGATCATAGATGTGGATATTTTCAGCTACTGCTCGTACGAGTGACAATGATATGATACGCTCTATTTAGAACCGGAGTCTGGGGAACCTTCACCTCACCACTACATTTCTTCAATTTACCTCATTGGCGAACGTGATTTCACCGTGAAGGTTACGAGTGCTGAATTTATCATTTCTCTCAAAAGACCGATGGACTGCGAGGAGTAATGGACGATTCTCTTCCTGTCCCTTTTGGTTCTTGAAGGAACCTAGTTCAATTCTAAACTGGTCCAGAACTTATTGCGCTAAGTAACCATAGAATCACTAGTGTTACCTTGACATTGCCGTGGTGGAGGTCGTCTAGAAGGGCGGGGCACTCGTGGAGGCCTCTGGTGGACAGTCTTCGCCTCCTCCTCTTGTGCAGCGTCAGGAACCTGCCGGTGCGGCAGGTTTTGTCTTCCAGTGCCTCAACCAACATGATCTCCCCGTCCGACAGCCGACGCCGCCCAGGCCGCACGTCCTCCAATCCCGGCACTTTCTCATCTAGAACCAACAAAGCAGAAACTATTAGCCGTGGACGAAACTGTGGGCATAACATCAAATCCACAATAAACGCTAACCATTACTCTCCGAAGTGACGGATCTCGAAAAGAATGGGAGGGCAAATTTTCTGTAATGCGATGCAAATGTGGGAAACAAATTCAACAGTACTAGTGAAAATCAGAGTAACACTCTAGAAGTATCCCATTGTAGTAGAATAATATAAATTCTCACTCGAACAATATGGATTATTCTTGGCGATCACGTACGGCAACTCATAAATATGTAACGCAACGTAACCCCAAAAGACTGGTCAAGTTTGGAAGTCGTCGTAAAAGTCTTTAACGAAAATAAGTAGGTATCTAAACAAAGCATGCAAATAAAGGTTACAAATGGGTTTCGGGACAGTGATAAAGTAGAAAATAAGGTCTTTGGAGACAAAGTCACTTCAAACTGCATAAGGATGTTTGGAACACAACTGTTACTAACCACCTAAATAGATATAAAAGTGGATTCCGGCAAGAGTAATCTGCCTTTCGGCACATCGAATACGGTTTTGTAGAAAACTCGTGAATAAAAAGGGCAAAAAAAGACAATACCGCAAATTAACCCGGTCTTTTAGCCCTGGCCTCAAAGTCCACTTTTTCAATACCGGTTCCCCCAACCACTCGCAACCCTCAGACCCGTCCAGGTTTTTCTCCCGTTCATTTGGAGTGTTTGGAATGGCAGGACAGGAGATTTAATGGTCGGGAAGAGGGTGAGAGATTGAGGGAGAGTGAAAGGGTAAAGGTTTTTATCCGTCGAATGTTCAAGAGGACAGGTGGGTGGATTACCTATGTGCTGTAAAAGTCCTTCCCAAAAAGTAGAGGGAAAAAATCTAGAGAGATTTAGAAACGATTGCCAGAGAACTGTGGGTGGCTTTTTCAGCTTCTACCTCACACTCACAGGGTGTGCCTGTCGCGTAAGCGCTCACATCGGGTAGATTTTCCCGCCTCCTTTAAACACAAAAGGGAAAGCCTACCATCCCTTCTCTTTCCCGAGCTGCCCGCTTTTCCTCGACGTTCCCGGATTCCAAAGTGGAGTTTTTAATCAGCTGGACGTACAGAATATCAAAAGGAGCCTTTCCTCGCAACACGCATTTCTCCCACCTACGTCTCACTTTAATGTCAAGGGTCTCCGCCACCTTTTTTCCTGTCATCCCCGCACAGTAGCTTCATAAGAACTGACCACAAAGCATCTTTTTCTGACTTCATGTATAAAAATATAAAAAATAATACTTTTCTGTACAGCGGATAAATTTTCACGTTTTCAACCCTCTTGAATGGACAAACCCAGAGTGTCCTGAGTCAGAGTAATCAACTAATTGACTCCCTAATTTAATGCTACTCCCCCGAAGGGAGATTCCATTTTTGTAAAAAAATATCATATGAGGTGGTTCTAGGCAATTAGGGCCATTTTGATCCAAACCAAAAAAAACGTGAATGGCATGTTGATCTCAGTTTGAACAGATCGTGGTTTCGACGAATTGAACCAAGTTCCTAGGTATGCGATTTCGCCTGAACGACAAAAACGTAAACCGCTGTGAAGTACCGCTAATCCGTGATTGAACTTCGATTCTGAAGACATTGGTAGTCCAATAAGGTGATACCGATAGATTGCGAGGGGTTTACGATATCTTTAGTCATACCGCCTTCATCATTTTTCAGTCTTTCGTTTTCGTCGTCGGTTCATCGCTGATTTGTGACGTTTTTGTTCAGTTCTGTGATTCAATTTTTAGGAATAAATACATTATCTATTCGTTGAATCGATATTGTTTCATTTCATGTCATCCCAAAGACCCGCCCAACTATGAGCAATAGAAAATAAATAGGCTACCAACATGCAGGCAAGCTGATTTCTGACACCTCCGACGAGGATTGCCTTCTAGGAATGCAATATGTGTTGTATACATAGTAAGTTGCAAGACGAAGAGAAAGTTTCATATTTTTTTCTTCGGTGATTTGCCAAGTGTATATTGTTCAATAACGAAACAAAGCTTTCTTTATTGCATGTTCGAACAGACTGGTTAAAAATCTGACTTATTGTACACAGTTTTCCTTTTATCACAATGGATTCACCTACAACTGAGGATACTATTTTGTAAATAGGTGTAGTAGGTACGTTCCCTTTAAACGTTGGTGCATATTCTATCTTGTCAAATAGGTTCTGAATAACTTTAAATAGGCACACGTTGTTTAAACAACTTTTTTTTTAAATTCCATTCCATAGTCCTCCTACCATTATCTACATGGTCTGGGCAGAAGGTTGAAAATCGCTATCAAGCTCTTCCTGTTCCTCGTCAAAAATAATGGCAAAAACAAGCACAAGAGCTCGCGGCATATAATTGATATTAATAACAATAAAAAAATATATAAATACAATGATTGGTCCGATTTTATCCCTGTAACCGGCGAAGATTGAAAGTTTAAAGCTGAACGCTGCTCGAACGGAGTTCATCGTTGAACCGCCTTGGTGAAATTCATTTGTTGGACGATCTCCACTCAAACTGTTGAATCGCGATTTGAATTCGTACGAAAGTGTAGGGAAAGAGGCCCTTAATACTGAGAAATGGTAAGAGAAGATAAATTATAAGAGGACCGCGGTAATCGATTAAAATACCATTTCACTATATCACATGATTACGAGAAAAAAAGACCTATCCCTTCTTCGTCCGGGGCAGGGAGTTTGATCATAGTTCACGAAACGACTCTTTTACAAACATTGTTTCTTTATGAGCTCCATGCATCACCCATAAAACCGCTTCCCTGTCCCATCTTCTGAAGACATCAGACGGAAAACTTCTTCACAGCTAACGCTCAACTCAAATAAAACTTGTGACATAAAATAAGGCTTCCTCACCACGAAGCGTTCTTTTGCCTGAAAGAAGAACAAATCACCTCGGAGGATCACGATTTTTCGATTACTCCCTTCACCCTCATTTCCTCTTTGGTTAACTTCGTTTGTTTTCTCTCTTCCCGAGTTCCTTCCGCCTTTATCGAACACCTTGTTCCGTTCCGGATTTAAACGGTTTCCCCGAAGAAGGGAAAAAACGTATCCGCAGGCGTTCAATCTATACAATGGAAGGTTCAGTTGTTCAAGAAAATATTTCAAGCAGCACTCAAATTACTGCAGAACCTCTAGGAGAGTCAACCTTCTATAGCTGATTATTGAAATAGGTGTGTACATGTACGAATCGTGTTTCGAGATAGAAACAACATATTAGCGACATTCAGTACTGTTAAGTTAGTAATACTTAACTTATCAAAGAACTTCTCTTTCAAGTGAACTTGTCCCAAATGACCTGCGGAGGGAAGACCTAAAAGAAAGAACATCAAAGTTAGATACACTATTTTTAATTGAAGAATGTTACATGCAAGTAGAACGAATGAATATGAGAATGAACATCAAAAGATACATCATTTTTGTGCATGTTGTGTTGGTAACCAATGGGCTGATAGTTGCTGAACTTATGGCGTCTGGAGTGGAGGTGTGTAGACACTCGTGTGAGGTGTTAGGTAGTAATTACCTAACTCTTGTCAAGTACTAAATTCAAAAATAGGATCAGAACTAAAGTTGTTCAGGAATTATATTACTAATGGAGGCTCAAGCAGTTGCTAAGCCTTATTCATGGCGCAAAAGTGGCAGGTTGAACAGTTGATAGGGACAAAGGGGGAACAAATTAGGTACTTCTTTGTTGTAATTTTGACACTAAATGGTGAGAATACAATTCAGGTGAAAAGTACAAATCAGATATGATTATCAAGTTAGTAACTACAAGAATATTTTATATGAAATTTCAGCGTTGATCAACTATTTGACGAGGGTGTCGCTTTCGACGTGAATCAACCTGTTTGTTTGACTTTATCGAAGTGATGTCCGCCCTCGGGGGGAAACTTCGGGACGGAGTTGAAAACTCGAGGTGGAAAGCTGACGGCGCGAGGAACCTCAGCCGTAGGGAGATCTAACTAAACAAGACTAAACTACGCCAGTTAGGTACTGAACAAACGTGGCTTCAAACGCCGGGATTCGCTTGAAGTTTATTGAAGTCTCCTTCAACTCCCCCTCGGTGATACCTAATAACCTCATCTGGGTCCTCAAGACGGAGTACGCGTGTAATAAGAATTGTGAAGTTCGTTTTGGTTAATCATCTCACAATAAAAAGCCTTTGTAATAGATTTCTATAAAGTCCCTAGAATTCTGTCATTCTCCACACTGATCCGAAATTGGCGATATTGAGTTATACCACTGAAAGCTCTTGACGAGCTTCACCTGTGGATACCAACGATTTACTTTAAGATCGAAAAATTACCATAGGAGATCGGGAATTTTGACCTCTCATCGGAGGGAGAGGGATTCATCTCAGTGATGCTCTAGCTATCAACGAAGAATGATTGGTGTGACAGTGGTAGTTGTAACAGTTGTAGCTAAAACAGTGGTTCACTCTTAATGACCCACTATTATGCCAACAATTTGAGTCGAAATCATATTTTTGTAAAAGAACACCGATATGTGTCAGTATAGAACCGGATCAATGCTACTTCTCCTCTCTCCTGCCGATTAATACCAGGCCATTTTCAGATCTTCTACTATTGATCCTAGAACCCACAGAGTCATTTTCATCTGGGTCTCCGGGATAACAGTGGTGCAAAAATTCAATGATGAGTGTGTGAAGTGTCGATACACTGTGAATTATTATAACAATAGTTGTATATTACATTTTACCACATTTAATCGCCCCCTAACCGAACTAAAATTTAAGTATTGATCGTTAAGGGTCGTGTATGCAGTAAAAGTTAAGGGATACAGGTTTTTCTTATCCCCTAGTATCCAAATAAAAACCCCCAAAATCTTGAAATGCAATTCCCAAAAGTTGCATTTTTCGATTTATACCAGTATTATTTAGGATGTGCAATTTTAAGTTTCAATGTATGTCGATTTAAGATCCGCAATGACCGTACGGCCGATAAAAGGTGTAAAAATTCCGTTCTTTGGCAAACGGACTCTACTTAGAGTATAGTTGGTTTTAACTCCTAACGAGTCTGATCGTCTCACTTGCTATGGTGCTATGGGCCAAAAACTGGTCAGAAACGTTGTTTTCGAGGTTTATGCTGAGTAAGTAATTTTAGAAGTAGAATAATTTCCAGTGATCCGTTAGTGGTTTTCAAGATATTAGATGATGATATAGCCCAAGAACCTGAATCCTTTTGTAATTGTTTAACTACACATGTTTGAACTTCAACAGGCACCAAAGCGTTGAGAAATCAGTAAGTATCACAGGTAATTTTAGGGACCAAAAAGAATACACCTTGGCTTACAATGAAATTAAACTTCCCAATTACTATATAAATCATACAAGAAGTGAATGTAGGGGACTTCTACAAAGAACACCGACATTTTATTTGATCTGTGGAAACTGATCACGCATTCTTAGGTTCTTGAGATCCTTTTAAAGGGAAGAAAAGTACGAAAAATGAGATTAAAAAAAGAAAACGGATTGTAGCTCCTCTCTACAATCTACCTTCGAAATACGATTCGCTCCATTTCGTTTTCTCGCAAACATAATTGAGGATGAAGGCAAAAAGGCAGACAAGGAACTCTTTCAGTTCGTGATTCTTTTTCGTAGGGTCGGCGGGCGCAGCGGGTGGGAGATTCCTCGTGAAAAGACTGATAACTCCCGCATACCGGCACCTTATATGAAGACTTCAATACCCGCCAGACACCGTCATAATACCAATTCCTTGCGTTCTCCATCAGCTCCCCTCTCTCCCAGCCATCGCCTAACTTACTCATAACCAACCAACCCCGCCTAGACCTTTATACATCTCATTCCTCTCAAATGGAATCCCCTCCCACAGCCCCTCTTTGCTGACGTCAGCTGTTGCTACAGCGTATTCAACAACTGGTTCTATTTCAAGAATAGAGGTAGCAGTTTCCAATAATCATGTGGATCAATTATGTTAACAAGCAGAAAATTCGAACATGAATTCTGTCATTTGTGAATTGATATCGCACTACAATGTACGATTTTGTTGCGTCTAATGGTATCGTATCGAGGGATCGGCATTCGGATAGAGGATGACGTCTTATTTACTGCCTCAGGCCCCAAAATTTTATCCACCGTTCCTAAAACGATCGAAGACCTCAGAAATCTAGTCGGAAAAGATTAGGAGTTAGAGCTTTTGAAACCTCTAGATCTATTTGTTAATTTTTCGTCATAGTTTTACGCACTCGTACATACCTCCCACTTTGTTTATATCTCGACATGTAAATAAACAACCACGACTGACTTTAGTTGTCAATTCCAAACAAGTTGATTAAGCAGCCACGTATACCATTACCCTTACAGTAAGAAATGATTGTACTTCGAAACGCCGTACCTATTATAATGGGGTGTATAAACGGTTTAAAAAAATTGTATTACAAGCTAGAGTCCAATAAGACTATTGAGATCATCATTTCTGAACTAAATTCGGAAATTATATGTCTTGAACCGCAGTTACAACTGTGCCTAAGGATTTCTAAACTTCAAGGCTACCTTATACATAATCCTTAGATTACTGTTGAGAACATTCGAAGGTAAAGGTTGGGAAAATAAATTGATGGAAGGTGTAAACAAATAATTTAACATTGGTCATTTGTAATGGGGCTCCGAACTAACAAGGTCCATCGCCAGGGAGGCAGTGCCCTAGGAAAATGGTTATTGACATTTTCGCCTAATCGGTACCTTGCAACGCCTTGCTTCACGATTCTTTTCCCTCACTAATCTTTCCGAAAATGAAAATCATGTAGTTATTAAATGAATAATTGCAATGAAGAGACATAGCGGGTA
The DNA here is from genome assembly GCA_031894815.1 of Creontiades dilutus. NCBI lineage: Eukaryota > Metazoa > Arthropoda > Insecta > Hemiptera > Miridae > Creontiades > Creontiades dilutus. The sequence continues at coordinate 3,509,180 of JAVIWC010004007.1, forward strand.
AGATGACAGAAAACGGTAGGTAGGCATCTGCTGCACATGAACAACCACACTGTCATCCACAACATTCTCCTCGACATCAAAAATGAGATCTCGGACTATAGAGAAGTCAAATCTATTAAAGGCAGCTACTTTATATTGAACATCCGTAAGTATACTTAGTAAAGCAATGTTAGTTATATCAAATATTCGGTCCTTAGCTACGAACTGGGGTTGTGATTCCGTTTCTCCCACTTCCATTATCGATACGGAACATTCATTGTGTCCGACTTCTACAGTGAATGGCAACATATGACAACAAACAAAAGTAACGTCACTGTTAATGTTCGTGGTCCCATGGAATACCCACTTCAGTACAGCCAACCTTGGTCACCAAAAATCTTTTAGTTCGATACTAGCACACGTGGTGACCATCCCCAATACTCCTGTTTGAAGTTTAAGTTCATGAGCCAAATATTCAAATGTTGATTATGTTCAAACCCTCCCCTTTTTCGCAGATGATTCAAAATCCTTTAAACTGGATAAACGGATGTTCCACCGGGAAAACTCGAATTTTCGACCTTACACGCTCGATTCTCCCTATCATCCCATACGATCCGAATTAAAACTTCCAATTGTACAAAATTGAAATAACGTATCGACTCTCGAAAGAATAACGTCGAGTGAAGGGCCGCGATCAATCTTAATTTTCTACCGAGATAACATTCAGAGTTAATTGGCCTCAGCCAGTTTAAATACGAGGTGAGGGCTTGCGGAGTGCTGGATGAAATGATTTAGCTCTTCCGATAAGATATATTGGTTCCTATTTCTGGCTAGTGATGGAACACACCTGTAATTTTTTTTAATGAAACCAACGTCGAACTTATATTGTTGAGTTATCGTATTTTATCGTAGCCGGTTTCACTGTTATTAATGACTTACCTACTCATCAAGAATCAGGATCCAATTATTTGATTTACTAAGGAAAGGTAAACCTCTTGAGATGGGTACCTTTAAAGAGAAACTTGTGTACTTTTTTTGTTGAGAGAATTAATTTTGTACATTAGATGTTCAAATACTGACCACATATTTGGTAAGTACCATACCTAACTGCCACGTATCTACGAGTTTTTTTAGTTTACGTTTTAGCGAAATTTCGAACACAGATTTATAAACCGAGTTCGTAGTTCATGGAAATTTTCCAAGAAATATTCATTAAAAGCATACCAGTCCAACTAATTAAGGCCACTTTTTTAATATTTCCTGGAATTTTTAATTGAGCTCAAACAGCGCGTGCTTTGAACTTGGTTATCTATTGAAATGATATATTTTTGAAATTTGAGTTCCGAGATGAGAAGTCAATTGTAATGTCACACACGCGCGCGTATGAATTGGGTTGTATGTTTAAAATGACTCACAAATATAACAACTGATTCAACTATGTGTAAAAGAAGTGGTATCGAACTACGTGAATAATAATTTTGAGAGAAAACCAATTACTTTTATTGGGGTAGAAGTTATGTGAAAGCTAAGAAGATTATGGAATAGAAGAAACCAGGACGGTTTACTTCGCAGAAAGTTTCGTAAAAGCTAACAAATGACATTACACACTTAGGTCTCGACTATGACATATTCCTTATTTTAAAATTCAGATTGGTCCTATTTAGTGGATCGCTAATTGTAGGTCGCACCTTCCAGTTAGTTCCTTTCTGTCGTAACTTAGAGCTCATTGTTGAACAACTCTCGTTTTTGTCGCTTCAATTTACGTCACCGTTTTCACACTATCGTACGAAACAAATTATGTAGTAATTTCTAGTGTTTGAGAGTGCCAGCGGAACATTATATCCAACGGGAATATAAATATTTATATTTTTATTGGTTTTTTATCAAACTACAAGAAATATTTTCGACCTTGCGTTCGGTAGGAAGCAAAATACATGACAAATGACAACACAACATAAACAACAAGTGGGTCCTACTTATCGAACCTATACGTTCAATAATAGATGGTAAGTTCATGATTGTGGTAATCGGTAAAGTTATCCATCTGAAATTTGACGAGTTCAAAAAACGAATTAGTGCGTTGGATATTGTATCCATTTATCAAACAGTTCATTTCTTTATGAGAAAGATAATACTATAGCTATAAATAAATATGCTTCCGCACAAATCAACTTCACGCTGACCCACATTCATGAATACCCACTACATTTAAACATTTAATTATCTATCATAGTTTCAGGTGCCCATTTTAAACATTCCATCCCCATGTTATTACTGCCGGGATAGAATTTAAAATCAAATTAACAACAGAAGTTTCAAGTGCCGGTTACTCTCACAAATGGCGGGAGATGATCTTTAACGAAAATGATAAATTCCACGAAGAGTGCCACTCTTCCGTAATTAAATTCGTAATAATGCTTTCAAACGGTCCCCTCAGAGTTTGTAGTTATGAACGGACGAAATTATTTAAACTGAACCTCAATAAAACCACTCTTCATTTACTGAGAAAATCCACGGATATCAGCGGGATGAGAAATGTGACCCTCTTCCATACTTCAGAATCGGAAAAACTAATAAAAGGACGAAACTCGCTGTATTGTCATGCTTAAAAAAGGGAGCCTATGCCAGTTAAACTGGGCCGTGTTATGCGGTTTGAACGGGAGGAAATGTAATTTGAGGTCAAGTGACGATTGTAAATGGCTTTAATGAATTTGAGAATAGTAGGAATTTTCAAGAGATAAAAATTTCGCCCAATAACTTTATTCGACAAGGAAATTAATCAGCTCCACATCTCACTGTTATGATCGAACGCCAGTTTAACTCGTAAATATATTCCAATTGATCTAGAAATATTTTAATTGGAGATTTAATGCGTCACCAAAAATGGCAAAGCAGGCCGAAAATCGTTTAATTCATACTTCTTAGCAGAATGTCATCTCAAAATAATTTGATCAACTATGAACTAGAACATTAAAAAACTGCAGTTCAAACGTATACTGAAAGATAAACTTTGTAGAAATTAACAAAATTTAACAAACAAAAAATTGAAGAGGTACCAGACTAGTAAGAAGTAAAAGTTGTTTGCCAAAACATTGATTGTTAAAACCTGTCATTGCGAATGTATCAGCAGCAATGAGCGTCTTGTAAACGTTAAGGTCGCGGCCTGGATCCGGCCAAGCCGGTCGACGAGGGTCACTAGCCGGGGGAGCTGTGGGAAGCGCGCCCGGCTTTCTAAAGTCGACGCCACCTGAGGCCCCGGAGGCGAATCTCTTCACTTCCTGCTCACAAGCAGCCTACGACCGTCCTACAAGCTTCCTTTCCCGCCATCCGATATCAACTTACATAAAGCCAGGATTCTTTTTTCTTCGCAATCATAGGGCTTACGGCGTCTCTGGCTATATATATATCACGACCCATTAAATCTCTCGCTATTTGTGGATCGATGCAGCTGACGCCTCACTCGCTTTCACTTTGTCACCGGTGGTTTTCTTCGCGAATTACTTGCGACATCCGACCTTATCACTTACCTCAACATTTCCTACTTTCCGGATTTCGCATCCTTATCTCAAATTAGCACTACAAGTACTCCAGTGCATTTTCTTATCTTATAGCAAAAACACAGATTGTCAGCTAAAATGTTTTCGATTCCAGCACGTGCGAGCGCCTTCAACCAAAGGTCGTGTATTCCTTCACATACTCTGACACAATGGAGGTCAAAACGCTTAAGAGACTTATTTTTCTTTTAATGGTCAAATTCTAGAAACTTGGATTTTGAGTTTCAGCAACCTGGGCTGCATCAGGCAAATGAAAAAGATTTCTAAAAAAAAATTGTTCCTCCATATTTTAACAAACTAGAGAAAATTTGCATGTATTGCCTTGGAAACAACATTAGGAGGCAAAACGTCTGGGTATCATTCTACCAAGACCATTAAAATGGCGGGACAGCATCCATTCTTTCTGTTTCACAAAAGCGGCAGGTATCCATTGTTAGCTTTTCCAAATTCCTTCAAGTGATATAGAAGTGAGCTATAATAATGCCTACATGTATTCGGCGTCTTTTATGGGCAATGCAACTAATTCAGACGCTTTCATTGTTGAGCACGTCACACATTGTTTCGGCTGTCACAAAGCTGGAAGATATTGCAAGTATTGTAATTTTGCACTTCGCTCTCCCAACTGTTAACTATATTCCATTAACGTACTCCAACTTTACATATTGTAGATGTACCTGGACTTAACTTCAATCGAGGAGGAGCAATGACGTTTAGCATTGCTATCCATCAACCAATAAACGAGAATGTTTGATTATTGATTGACTTTATGAAAAGCAGGAAATGCATGAGACATGGATGTCCAAACGTTCTAATGCGCAAGCGTTTTTGTACCACCATCGGCTCAAGTCTGGCTAGCTGGTGCGGAACAACGAGGAACCATTTTATAGAACCTACCATCGGAACTATGTTGGGCATTCAAAGAAACATAAAAGACCTTGGAACAGAAAGTCATTCAAAGGTGTTAATTTGCTTTTCTCCAACATACTGAGAAAATACAGACCTACATTTATGCTGAAGAGGTATCCACGTATACAGCTGAACAAGCGCTAACCTACACATCAGAACGTTGATGGACTGCTGAATAATTTCTGACAAAACGCTTTACAAATTACTTTCAGGGTAAATGGTAGTAGTAAAGAAGTGAAATGGGAATCAAGAATCCGACTCCATATTGTTCACGTTATTTCCTTCTAAACCAATAGGAGAGGAGATAATGCCTTGGAATCCGGAAACCCCACACAAATTAGGGGGTCAGGTAACTCTCTCAAAATTCAGCAAGCATCGAGAAAAAAAGCGATCATCACATTTTGCCGAACGGGAAGCTCGAGGGTTACTCAAGAGTTTTTGGGTTATAGGTACTGTGGATTCGGCCCATAATGAGGTTCATTATTATCATTACTGAAAATGACAAAAAATAAAACCGTTTTAATCTTTTTCAATAGATGAAGACCCTACAATTTCGAGCTTTGATAAACGCCGGATCTTTTGTAGCTAGCTTTTCTTCCGAGAAAGCATTTGAAGATCAAACGAGAAAAAAGGAGCCAAGGAAAACGATCTCGTGAAACCAAACGTGCGCCTTTATCACGTTTCCTTCACGCCCCCATTATTCAACCGAAACGCCGCGATAAATATTTATATTGGTAGCACCCACTTTCCTTTTGTGTATTACTAAAGGGGCAATAAAGGATTATATCGAGTGAAAACCGGGCGATGCGGCAGAAAAGGGAGACTATTTGCCGAGTGTATCTTCTATTTAAAGAGGGGACTCCAGTCTCGGGGTGGACGGTTATGGCAGAAATCGATGGGCATTGTCCTATAAATATATACTGGGGTTTTGTCACGCATTTGCGGCATGTGTGAGAAGCGTGCCCCCATCGGGAATGGCGACCAGGGCGGCTCCTTACTACGACAGCTAACATGGATGAGTAGAAATCTATCAATAGTCCAAGCGCTGCTTTTTATAGCACCTACCTACGGTCATTCTGCCTGGATCCTAAGTTCCAGTGAAACAGTAAGATCAAATGAACGAATTTCCCTATATTATCACATTATATTTAGCGATGTTGAAGTTTGAGACCTATGAGAACAACAAAATCAAATAATAACTATCCATTTGTTGACAAAATAAGTATTCCAAATAATAATGATATTATGCGCGAAGAGCATATTATGCTCTTCAGACGTTTTTGCATTTCTAGAGTCTTTTGAAATGTCATAAATTTAGTAGGTAAGTACCAACTTTTTCAGAATAAGATTTAGTTTGACTTCTTTATTGGTATAAATTTGTCTGGTTGATCAACTTTGTTCAGCAATATTTTGCTAAAGACTATAATTTAACGATTTACAGCAAAATTTGACAACTTCCTGTTCTCAAAACGTTGTGTCCGACAAATTCATCCACTCATTTGAAATAGTTGATTGTTTTTGTGGAAAGAGCGTAATTTGTATTTCAATACTCACAGGTATTTGAGGGCGATACTGAATAGTCCTAATGAGTTTGGAGAAAATTTCAAATGAAGCTCTGAGAACCCGGTGTCTACGTGCTCTATTCATAGTCAACGACTTAGAAAATGCCCGAATATTCGACGGTATCCGGTTCAAAGGCAACCACCTAATGTGACAAAAGATTGTGCAATTAGCACGTAAGCACTTCAATTATGTTTGAACAAACTGTGTACCGTGGCACCTCCAGGAATTCTCTAACAACGACCAGTAGAGCGTCAAATGAGACTCGACACAAATGGGTACACACAATTGCCAAATGAGGATTGGCACTCGATTCAGGTGTTACACGGAGGTCAGTGTTTTGTTTAGTTTGGACGTCTTGATACTACGCTTGAATCTCAAAAATAAGGAGGAACAAATATAGTAAATGAATAGTTTTAGTAACATACACATCAGCTGTACAAATAGATCGAAAAGTTTTAATTTTCTTCAAAACACTGGTTATATTCGTTTCGAGTTTTCTTGTTAGCTAGTGCCCGCCTATGATATCGTGCTTCTAAATTCACTGTAGATTAAATAAGAGCTGTTTTCCGGAAAACTCTATTTGATTCAAGCTTTACTCATTTTTTGCAATTCAATTCTTGAAAATCTGTCGCATAGTTACATGAAAATCGAATAGTTTTTTCGTTAATTTAGTTGGCCAATGATATACCTATTTCTGTTAGAAAAGGATATCCATTACCTATCACTGTAATTGGTCATTTTCACCTGCCCACTATGCAATCTTACAAATCTTACACAGAAAAAGTGATCAAATCAATTGATAACATTTAATACCCAGATGTACATTTATAATCCATCTCGTGTTTTGAAATCAAATGCCATTTGGTCACATAAAAACTCTTTGGGTCAGGCAGGTAAAATTTATTTTGTATTTCTTGCACATCAGTTTGAAGTAACGTTCTTAGCAACAACACACAGTAGACAACGTTCCTTAGTACCGGAATGACAAAAAAAGCTCATTTTGAATTCATGTGAGAAAAAAATTTTCTTGGCGATTGTATAATACTGTCATTACATTATATTTACATTACTGGTATATTTAATATAGTAAATGAATAGTTTTAGTAACATACACATCAGCTTGTACAAATAGATCGAAATCAGTGATACCTAATGCTATCGAGGTGAAAAACTAGTGGCCTATATGTTAACGTCTACTACGTCGGAGCCTTCGTTTAATACCCAATGCAAAACGGAAATTGAGCTATTGCGCTTGCGATTATTGTGTGTACCCACCGTCCAGTTCAAATGAGAGTCCAAAAAACGAAGTATATACTGAAATCTCGATGATTTCAACAGAACGAAATATAGTTTATGAAATGATATTCTTCGTGAATAATGAACGAGTGAATTATTCGATAAAATTTACCTGGGATCAGTAGGGAAAAGATGATAAAGGACGGTGACACTCGTCAAGAACGTAGAATTCCAATCCAAGAAGGTAAACAACGGGTGATGCTTGACGCTATACACCTACGGCTTGCCAAGGCAAAATGGATAATCGGAGAGTGGACTGTATTAAACGAACACTCGCAATGAGCACTGATCAACAACTGCACTCCAGAAACTAATATACCACCATCTATTTAAAGAAACAAAGGTAAATAGAAACGTCAAGTTGGAGAAATCAATATTGGATGGCCATCACAATAATGGGATTGCGGGGAGTCTTCGCCTTCCAGGTTATACTGTAGTTAGTGGTGAGCGCAGCACCTACTGACGGGGCGCTAGTTTTGGCGGGAGTTTTGGATCGAACAAATCATATTAAAATCCAGTAATCGTTTGAGAATCCCTCAAAATGAATCTCCATGATGCAAACGTTGGAAATCTTTCGATTTATAAATTTCAGAGCCATTCCAGTAGCCCCAGTTCCACGATTCCACTAGTGTGCACTTGAATGTTTCTCAAATCGTAATGCAGCGCAGCAAAACGGGTGCATAATTACATACCGTTATGTTCCCGGAAAAAAAACCAGTTGTTCTTTTAAAAACCATCAAATCTCTACTAAATGGAACAAATAGAACCGAAATGATTCGAATATTGGAAGATTTAGATACCAACTATGTTAGGAAAGGAAGTTGGGTAAAATCTGTGTAACTAGAATACCGGTTTGATCTGAAAACCTTTTAAAAGAGAATACAGAACATTAGTTGATAAATAATGTCGGGAAATATTCAAAGCTGATGGAATTAAAATCAAATCATACGATTGACAAGAATTTGAGACGATAGTATCCTTCTCCCTTCGGGAAGTTGAGGACTCACAAGCCTTCAACATGCTGTCGTTGGGAACCCGAAGAGGAGAACTTCTAGTAGCTGCACAATAGATACACATTATTGAGGTTGTAGACACGTCACCCGCCTACCTGTTGCCGGATTTGGCGATTTGGGCCTTATCCCTTCATCCAAATCCGTTGTTTTGATCTGGGCAGAGAATCTAATTGAGCGAATTATTTTGATAACGTAGTAGATGTAAATCGTCTCTGGATTTGAGTACTTTAAAGAGAAGGACAGGGGGGAGAAGGGGTCATCTGTGGCTAAAAGCACCCGGTCTAGGGTAGAGGAGTGCGGCGGACGTACTCCTGATCAACAGGTGGTGGGATCTACAGGAATAGAATGTATATAGCTCCGAGAGAGCGGTGGGTCCTGGATACAGGTACAGCCGCTAAATCCGTCTTCCTGAGCAAGTGAACCGCAATCGCCGCCGTCTAATACAACACGTTACCTTACAATGTGGGATAATGGCACGACTAACAATGGTGTTGGGATCAGAAGCGACAACAATAATGTAATTATTGACGGATCAATGGAATGTACAGATGATTAGTGGCTTAAATCATTGTAAATGAGACACTGATAAGCTCAGGCTACTCTCCCGCTGGGAGCAGAAATCTGCGAATTGCGAATAAACGAATTCTCATGAACATCATTCGCACGATTTCGTTCCTTGATATACCCAGTTTATCCAAATGGGTAGACGGGATCCCTCGCTACATTGGAATTTTCAATCATTCTGAAGAAGGGTCTTTAGCGTTGGAATTATCATCTTTTATTAATTATCGACGATTTATTACACGAAGACGGGAAATATGGGTGAATCGCGATTTCGATTAAGAGGTTTGGAGGATTCTATCATTTTTGGCGTAACCTTTAAATAGATTACAGTCAAAACGTCTCCTATTTTTGAACGAAAAAGTGCACTTTTCGATACAGTCTTGGAAATATCTCTTCAAAACTCGAAAACTGCTGTAATTTTCTTGGACTACCAAAATCAGCTTTTTAGCTTCCGTGTTTTTCAACCTCTGTTTCACACCTTTTTGTACGAAAATAGACGCGAAGATTGTAATGACCTGTTTCATAATTTCTTGATTAATTCTCAGAGCAGGTTTTAATGGCGTAAACACAGCTTGTAGTTGTTTGATATTCTGTAAAGTTGTCTAAGATGGTATTGGTACTTACTGAATACTGAAGAAATATTGAGAATCTATGGACGCGAAAGCTACCTTGCTACACTGATGTTGACTTGGCTTGATTCAATCATCTAGGGACAAGATTGATTTCCTGAATAAATTGTTAGAGGTTTGTCAAAGGAACAATGGTTACTGGCACTATTTGTGGTGGTGAATATCACTGGGTTGTCAGGAAATAAAGTAGGTATTATAATTGAGCCCTGATATTAAAATGGGACACATCTTATTGCAGATTCATTTCACCATAAATTCAGAAAACAGCGTTGAAGCAACATGAATAACGATCTACATATCGACAGCAAACATACGAATTCAACTTGAAGTCACATAGCGACCTCGGTGAGGTGTTCTCAGGCATTATAATTGTTTGGAAAGCTGCGCAGTATATGCCGGTCTCCTTCCGACGCAAAACCCATAGAAGCCGGACGTGCTGGAGGCCAAGAGATTTGTCTCTTCCCACGCTATTGGGAGAGATTTCAAACTTCGCAGTTGAGGAAAAGATGACGCGGCAATCATCAACAACAACAACAACCAACGAGCCTCCGGGACCTGCCCACAAGACTTTTAGGGCACGCGAGCCGAATCGTCAAGTAGGTATACTGACCCACGCGCGTGACGTCGTTCTCCATCTCTTCAGAAATGGGTCGCTCTTACATCTTGGATGGATCGAAAATTTGGGTGCACTGCTCGTAAAAATTGATACAAATGCCTTTCATACTAATACCATATCATAAGATTGTAGATAGGGGTAACAGGAGTATGGTGCTCATACTCGTGGTTTCTGTTAAAGAATGATATCAAACCTGAGTATTGTGTTACTACTTATTCTGTGATACACCCATTTAACTGAATCTCTCATCAAAACAATCAGTTAAATCTTTCACGAGAAGTATGAAAACACAGCAGGCTAAAATTTGCTTTGAATTATTGAAGGCATATTGTCATATCCAAGTAGGTACACCTATTCAACACAAGTTAAATATGGTATTTAGGTATGTGTTTACAACTGGTACTCTTGTTGAAGGTACAACCACTCATTATTATTGAGAACATTTGCAATAAATGGCGATCTATAATATTTCAGCTGGCTGGATGAGAATCATTAGCATTAAAATTGAATGTGCAGTCAATATATCAAGTTACTCAATAGCGCTTGTTGAGTTGGGAGTTTAACTGCCCACTCATTTGGCAGCCATACACGTGGTAGTTAGGAGATGGGCGTTCTCTTCATGATTGCTATTGGTGTAATTAAGCCACGCGCCTCGACTCTATAGGGGCCAAGGAAATTAACAATAAAATCGCCCCAGCTGATGCGTACCACAGGCCGTGGGAATTGAGGCAAAACCAACCAGTGTACTTGCGCCGCCCCGAAACGATGAAGCTTGCCAATACAGGCGTTTCAATGTGCGTTCACTCTCCCAATGCTTCATTCTTCTTGGAAAGGGTCGGATGGGAAGCTTCAGGTATTTCAGGGCCTGGCGATAATGTATTGAAAACGGATTCCTGCCCTCCCTGAACTGGGTTTTCCTACAAAGAGCCAAACGCAGGGCGCGTGTGTGGAAGTCGATTTCCCGTAATGGAGCGTTCACTCTGAATTGAAAACGCAGTTCAAAAGAGACCGCCTGCCGACTGATTGATTGCTTTCCCTCGCCGCCGCTACACTATCCGGTTTTCGAACCAGGAAGCGTCAAAAGGTTCAATCCAACGGAGCTGTAAATTAAATGGAATTTCAAGTTGTAACCGGCCAGAGAGTTCACGTTGCAGCTTTACAACGATTGCTGCGATACTCAACAATACTGAAAAGATGTAAACCTTCAGATAAATAGCTCCAGCCTTTCAGAACAAACGTACAAAAAAGTTTCACTGTCATCATTTCACCATTATCAGATCATCGATAGATTCCAAACCTACGCCACAAAACATCTGCCAAGTTGGGTGTGGCACATAGCACAACCTGCAAGTTGTTATGAGGATCTGTGGACACACGGACGGACAGACAGACACAAATATACTAGGACTCGAAACGAAAATTGTTCGAATGTTCTAAAACGTAAAATAAGAGGGGAAATTCTGACTTTGCAGAAAAAAATATTTTTGACAGGAGAAGCAAAATGTGCCTAAATTTCAATAAAATGTTCTAAAACTCAATCAAATCAAAAAATCAATAAATTTCCTATAAAAATTTTGAACTATATCTTGTTATAATGTTAATAATTACCAAGTTATATACATATGAAATGCTGAAACTTCTCATAATGCGTTTCAACTGAGATATTGAACAAAGTGTTGAAGGTAGAAATGAAACTAAGTATTAATACCATCATTTGGCAGATAAAACCCCATTTCAACCTCCAAGAGCACAACGAAATTCGGGTATTTGAATGAGCGTCTGGAGCCTATGAAGTCTTGAGCCACAGTGTCAACTTTGTTTACGGATTTCAAAAATCCCTAGACCACCTTACAAATAGTCCGTAGATTACTACAGCGAATGTTCGAAGTTACAGTTTTGTTATCTCGAGTGTTGGAATGGCTGTCACCAGTCAAGGCAAATAAAAACGCGAGGTTCTTGTAACCACGATGAATGGTACGTTTTCTTATGCGCCTTCAATAAAGCCACGCTCGAGTTGGTTGAATTTGATTGTTCCCTTGCCTGACAGAAACAGTACAACAAAAACAAAAAATAATATATAATAATAATAATAATAAAAACACCTAACAACTAATAGGTCACTGGTTGCCAAAAGATAATAGTTAGGAGAAGTAAAGAAATCAGCCATTTATGATTGAATTTATTGCAGGTTCGCAATTTATTGATGGCGATCCTCTAAGCTACGCCCTCCCTTCCTTTTATGTTTTTATTAAAGGAATAAAACTAATATTTCATGGTTCTGAAACAGATTCCACTGGAAAAATCTTGAATTTTCCAACAAACTTATGAATGTATGTACTCAATTGATGAAAATTCCCTCATAAGAGCGTCCTGGAAACTTTTTTATTGACGATTTTTTCCTCCCTCAGATGAAATGAGAAGCTATAAAATCCATTCGGGAGGGTGGAAGCGACCGATGTAGGCGACACAATGCGCCCGGTCACGAGTGAGGCTTCAGGAATTTGAATCACCGGTCGACTGGAAAACAGATATCAAGCTGACACTAAACGAAACCGTTTCCAGGGGATTGTCTCGGTTTTTACTCCGGGGGCAGGCCCCGTCGCTCTGGAAAAACTTTTCCAACGCTGTCAAGAAATAGATGGGAAGCTGGAGAGCTTCGAGTCAGCGGGACAACTCATCAATTAAACTACCGGAAAACTCCGACAAACTTTACTGAATCCTTTATTTTAGCACCTGTTGCTTTTTTGTTGTTTTGGGTCCCTCCCGTGCTAAGTGACAGATAACGCCGTATTTGCATTGCAATTTAGCGATTTTAAAAGAAGACCCTCTTTTAATCTTCATTCTGGAATCCACTCATCAGGTTTAAAACCCATTTTTCACGGAGTCGATTGTAATCTAGCAGACTGTAATTATCTTAAAAATTACGTCAACTGCTCATACGCCCAAATTACGGCCGGTGATTATAGGTATGAATGTTTAGTATTATTGGAAAGATGGAAGTGACAAATTAAAAATCAACCATACATTAAGCGATTCGACGGTTTTGTTGTTGAATCCATTATTAGAGATGAACGTATCGCATCGAAAGAACGTAAATAGAAGAACTTCGCGAGAGAGTTGCCCGTGCACTATTTCACAACTCCGTTCACTATGGATCTACATTTTTACTACTTACTCCGCGTTTCATGACCACCGTACAACAACTATGGAACATTCCAATAAAACTGGACCCGATGCGGCTATGACTCTGGAAAACATCAAACCGACGATAACCGTTGCAACCTGGAGGGATTTTCGACTCAATATGCTAATGGGACGGTGATTTGACGTTTTCTCGTATACATACAGAGTTGGGAGCGAGCTCTGTAACAGTTTACAGCTCACGGACGACGAGCCGTGACTCTAAAATTCAATAGGACACGCATCGAGAGACGGTAAATCAGATAAACTGGGATGCTAACTTCTTTACGGCTCTCGGTTCCAGTTTCCAACACATCCTGAGAGGTGATCTCGGGAACCTTCGACAGAACGTTGCCTTTTACTCCTTTCACGGCTCTATCACGATGGAATCGTTCCATTTCCACAGGCACTTTACGGCTGAAAGAATGAAGTCGGTTAGCAACGGTATGATCTAGTCGGAGTTGCAAAAACCAACTACTTCGTTTTATTATTTTCAACAAAAGACCACTGTAAGAACGAAGGCAAGAGATTGAGCACCATTCAAAAATTGATGGTTAATTCTATTTACTGTAAACTCCACCAAACATACATCGGTAGGGATGTGCTTGTAATCTTGGCATAACTTTTGATGATCCCTAAGGGCAGAATATTTGAAACAATCAATTTGAGTGGGTAGGTGGATACAGAATTAAACGCGTTTTTTAGGGTTATTAGATTTACATTTCAGGTAGTATCCCATCTGTCAGTATCCCCGTTATCCTTCAGTCACACTGATACAAGTATGTACTATTATACAAAAATACACTTACTAAGTATCACTACAATATAAAAACCTAAAACAACTTTTTTTCTTAACAGTAACTCTGAATAGGACCAAAATTGTCTCCCTTATCACTGTCACTTACAAACAACAAGGTAACCAGGAAATTTTCCAATTTCCATGAATCACAATGTTTCATAAAGGTCCAATTCCACAACAAGCATCAGTGATTCCCTGACACCATTCACAATTACGAGAACAACATTAGTTTAACATGAAAGAGAAGTTGAATTTTTAAGTTTATAATAATTTTTAATAATAATAATCTAACAATATTCGAATTTTATATAAAACTAATATACGAATGGCTTCAATAATTGCGAAGTTTCAAGGATTCACAGATGTTGGTTTTGACATTGAACATTTCTGAAGCACTGTGACACATGGAATACAGTTACCTTCTTCTTGTTCATTGTTGGGTACCTTCCCCTGGGTTGTTGCTGATCATATGTGATAGTTATATCAGTTAGAATGTTGTTCTTATTCAAAGTATCTGTTTAAAAAAAAGGTAATTGTACTTTTTTACATTTTATGGTAACTGTTTTGATGTAGTTTTTGTGTCAGAGTGACCGAAGATGGGGTACTACCCATAATGTTTATCTCATAACCCCAAAATACACGTAGAACTAAAGTCAAATTTAGTATCCACCCTCATAAATACTGGAGTTCTAAAGAATAAACCGGGGCAACGACGATAACATTAGATTACCATGTTGAACGATTAATATTTAAAAACTTCCTTAACAAAAACGTGAGCTTGTTTGTTACACAGAACTCAGTTCTATGAATCAGATAACTATGGAAATCGAGAATGATGAACAATATCTTTAAATGTGGATTTCAATAGTATTGAAATGTATGGGTTAATTCCTAGTGGTAAAATTCCGTACCCAAGTAACAAACGTATTCAATTGGTGTGCCTTTATTGATTTGGCGTTCTCACATAACTGAAACATTCTGGTGCTCGACCTTCCGGAAGAGGGTACGGAATATTAATAGTGATCAATCCCCTCAAACTGCTCTAACAGCAAATGGTAGTGACATTTTTGCGTCATCCCCAACCTTACACTAACGGTGTTGTGTTAACATATTGTCAATGGTTTAAATGAAGAGTGATGCAAGTGAGGCGTTTCGAATTTAGCTAATGCGGGGACTTTCATCGATTCGATGAAACTTTAAAAACGACGGATCTCTATTTTTAGTCGATCGGGAAATGCGAAGACCGCGGGGTCTGAGAGGAAGGAAAATACTAGCACGAATAAATAAAGATCATTCAGGCGGCCCCAGTGAAGTTGATGCCGAATGACGTCAGCAGCACGAAATATTAAAGACAGGGTCGACAAAAATGAAATGGCTACGTCACCATTTAAAGACCTATCGATTAAGTTTAGAGCTGTGAAGGAGAATGCATCGTCAATTGGTTTTATACGAAGATGGAGTAATTTCATATCCGATCGGTTTCGGATGATTTATAGTCCAGTTTGTTTTGTATGTTGTTAAAAAAGCTACCAATTCTAGCACTTGGGTATTGTTTTTGGAATAATGCGTCTCATTGTGTTTGGCGGTTCACTTTTAGCCTGAGACACTGAGATCGTTTTCTATGGGTGATTTTCTGCGGATCCGAAATCCAGTCGAATCATCAATTACAATTCATTCATGGGCCGTACATCTATCCGTATGATGCGAACGGGTTGGATAGTTAGGACCAAATAGGAACCTATTCTAAGGGAATCTACGGGATTTGGAATCTTGAAACACGGCACGGACACAATTTGAGGGGGAGTTACTCACAGTTTTCGCAATACAAAGCCTCATTATTGAGAATGATAAACCAAAAGTGAAAACCTACAGAGAAATATTCAGATTTGGGTGGTTCCCATTTTCCAGCTTGATGAATAGTTTACCCTTAAATAAATTTAAGTATTTTTAACTGTACAGTAATTGATTAACACTCCCAGCAATAAGTAAAAATAGTTGATCTGTAAGGATCTGAAATTAATCGCATTCGACTTAGCATAGGAAAATAATGCAAGGTAGACACCCCACATGCCTATGGCGTTCAAAATCAATTTTCTGGCACAGTTTGGACCAATTCAATGCCAATAGATACCCCTTCAAAAAGACCGTTCTTGCTGGCCAATGTAATTGGCCTGTTGGTTGTAAAAACCGATTTTTTAGGGGTGAAAAGAATCGTTATTTTAAAAATTAATGTTAAGATTATTAGTTCTTATCTTTCATCAAGTTCTGTGACATCGGTCTGTGCGTCTCCAGTTGCAAGTTTCGCTTGAAATGTGGACTTTTTTTTGCCGCGTTCGGAAACCTGGCGTGGCAAGGATTTAGGTTCAGTACTTAATGAGTACTACTTAATATTACTGCTTATTATGGGCAAGGCCCTAAGATGGATGGGTCAAGCTCCGGTCCGACCCAAAATAACACTTCTTTACCCTTAAGTTGAAAAACTACTGTTTCTGGGGTCTTCACGTCGCTAGACCTATTGAGATATGTTTGCCTTATGACGGCACGACTACATGTACTATGATAAAATTTACTGCTAAGGGTTTGGTTAAACGAGAATCTGAAGAACCATTTTGAAACGAAGATTCCAGCCAATTGAAAGAGCAAGAATACGAACTAGATTCTTAGCACTATTAAATTGATTATTTTTCATTTTTAAAGCTGGGTGGACAACGCTTAAGATCGGACGAAGAGGTACAGGAAGCGGTCACAAACTTCCTCAACGGCCTGGCGGCGGAGTTCTTCGAAGAGGGTTTTCAAAAGTGGATAACTCGTCAGCAAAAATGTATAGAAAAATCTGGCGACTATGTAGAAAAATAGTTTAAAGTACAAGCTTTCAGATGGTGTACTTCGATTGTAATAAAAAATGCCTTACAAGCGAAAAAAATGTGGGAACCTTATTTTTTACTAGACCCTCGTACATACAGGGTGGTCCAGAATAAAATAATGTTTTTGCGCCTTTCGTAAAGTTCGACCTCAAATTCTTCCGTCACGTAACACCATTTTGCGATGGGTGAAAGATTTTCGCGGCATGGAAATGTGAATAAAACTGGTCGTTCGAACCGTGGTAATAAAAAATGCATCATGTATACCTGAAAAAAATGTGAGACCTTATTTTTTACTAGACCCTCGTACATACATCAAATTATTAGTATATTTTATTCATACGGCGTTCAAATTTAGGATTGTATTTTGCAGGATGTGAGACAGATTTCTAGGGATTCCCTGAATCCCCTTCTCACATTTCCGAATTTTTAAAGGCATCTCATAACTCATTTTTTCTTCGAAAATTCCCTCATTTTCAAAAAAATATTTTTTGTTGTACATTCAAAGCAATTCCATTTACGTATTACCGCACAAATGATTAATTTCGATTGTTCTTCGAGTGTGATATTTATAGAAGCATTGATATACAAGCTCCAATAACATCTCGTAGAGTTCTTTTAATAGACACCCCTTCGGAATGCGATGTTTTTCGTATTTTCGTCTGCTCCGGACGACTAATAATCTTCGAATTATTGTTTTGGTTTCCGGTCGTTTCCCCGAAATTAGTTCAACGGTCTCCCAACACCGTTAACGTATCTCGGTAATGTGCTGGTTCTGAATGGAGTTGTCACTTCTCGCTAACGGGGGGCCCCCCGCACACAGTTTCGTTATCTTGGACATCATTTACGGGATTGTCTCTGCGGTTACACATTCACAAATGTTGCCTTCCTCTTTGACGTAATTACTCTAATCGGAAGAAAGAGCTTTCATATCGTTTGTCAATGTGAAAGAAAACACATTAACTTGGTATCAACCCGAAACTGACGCAATTCGATTATAATCTCGGAAATCACGCGCGTTTGATGTAGTACTACCTTCAGAACGGCGATAGCATCAATGTTTATCGGTGTTTTGAAACAGTCGGAACTACAATGACATCAGCTGATGATCCGCTTTCAAATGACGAAATTACCTTTTCATTGTAAATATCTATAAGAAAACCTTCGAATAATTTTTAGATTAGCAAATAAAACTATCACGATCATGATAACGTGATGAGGGAAATTTTAATTTGTTCGATTCTTCGACGGGTTTCGAGCAAGTTACTATGTTTACATAAATAGATTTATTTAAAGGACCTCCTGGAGCAAAATGAGATGGTTTCTTTGTTCCTTGATTGCTGGGCCAGTTGAGTTAACCAACAATCTTCATCTTCGAAGTCCAATGATATCACATCTTTACAGTAATCAGATATGACGGTTGGGACTGCAAAGGCAGCTTTCGTAGGAAGCGCGACCAGAATGCAGTAATATAAAACTGTAAAACTTGACGACCTTTCAATAACTGGTTCTCCAACCAGCAGAACTTCATCAGCAGAAAGAAATAATATGTTGGCGCTCAAATAATAACGTAAGAGAGCGCAACCTTGCTAATAACATTTTCAGTTACTGTTCAGCAACCTTCTATCCGAAATGATGAAAGTAGATGAATTCATTTCATGTTGCGAGTGATGTTTTGGATAACAATTTCGCGATTCAATCTTTTCTCGCAGTATGGTATAATTGATGAGGGCCGACTGATGCCTAGTCCACAGTACCTCAAGAAACTGAAATATGGGATGAGAGCCTTGAATAACTGACACAGAACGTCACATTACCGACAGCTCACAATCAGCAGTAAGCAAAGCACAGTCATTAACTGTGAGTGATTTTTGGAACAAAACTGTAATAACGGATTAAACTTGAAAACTTTCAAACCAATGCTCGAAATTTGAATAACCCAGTTTCCTGCGAACACTTCTATTAAAGCATTTTTCTGAAGCTAAAAATGACCCTCCAAATCTCATAATGAAACGAGTAATCCTGCAGTATTCAAATAATAATAAACGCAAGTTGGCAGCGTTTTTGATTAATCATTTTTAGTACCTTTTTGTCATTCCATTTTTTAAATCTCTTGAAACATATATCAATACATCTAATGGGTAGGGAGAAGGGGGACTCAATATTTGACAAGCTCAAACGTTTGTCAAGAAAATAAAAATTGACAAATGAGTTTTTTATGTCAAGATTCATCAGCTCATACTGTCTTGTATTGTGCCGTCTGCCAAAACTCGCTACAAGCGAGCCACATTTATGGGACTAATGGATCTTGGAAATAGATTGCCGGTGTGTCATCATTCAGAGACAAGACGGATTTTGAGTACCTCACACTCTTTTGGGTGATTGTCACGCAGTTTATTTTGGACCGACACTGGTTATTTCCATTCACATTTACGACAAACAACGTTTCAAATCGCCCGACTCCAAATTACCCTGTTGAATTTACATGACGATGTGAGTCAGAATCGTCAGTTTTCAAAGGCCTCTCGGGTTGTCATTGGGCGTCAAAAGCCAATAAATAAAACCTAATAGAACGCGGATCATTCAAATGAAACAACGTTTCTGACTTTAAAAAGAGTTCGATAAAAAGGAGATCGAATTACACTAAAAGAATTACGTCTCACATTACGCTCGACTTTTATAATTGACGGATTCCCCGGAGAATGCTCCTCTTTCTAGATTGCTCAAAAATATTGTTAACTGTAAGACATTATGATGAAAGAAAGTATTGATAACTATTCAGTTATTATGGAGCATGCAATATTGTACTTACAGTCTGTTTTTACATCGTCGAAATGTTCCAACAACATACCTGCAACAATAAACAACTAGAATTAAACAAAATATCAATTCAACACACAATACAACAATCAGTAATAATGAGTACCACATACTACTATATTCACGTTCATCATCATGTTTTGTTAGAATCATGTCTGAAATATACTAACCAGTTCCTAGCGCAAAGGCTTGAACCTTAAACGCTCAAACTGTTTTAGTATCAACTCGGTTTCAACGATTTCCAATATGAACAATTTTGTCAATAAATGAAACTGATGATTAAGGGTACACAGTTCCAAATTTAGTGGGTTTTCATGAATGAGGTGATCATGGCTTACATTTTGGTGTTCAATTTTGGACACGATGAGGAAGTATTGCTGGTAGAAAGATGAATGAAAACTGTGATTCGAATGAATAAATTGAAAAAAATAACATTCGTTGATTGAATCAATCATCAAGAGACACTTAATAACCTTAACACACGCACACACCCAAATACATATATAAAAGCGTTAAAATCCAGAAATCTTTTCAAAATGCATCAAATCGGGTTCCCACTGAAAGAAATTTCTTGAAGTCATATTGTTTGATTCGGAGGCGTAGTAATACTTCAAGCAAATTCGCTGAAATACAAACCAAAACCCACCTTCGGGGATGAAATCGCGGACCTTTCCCATCTGTTGAGTTTGAATTCAACAATCGATCGCATACGGGGAAAACTTCTACCCGACCGACGAACTGCGAAAATGTACTGGCCCATAAACATCCACCAAGACGGAGCTCCGAGTTCGAACAATGGAAATTGTTTAGCGGTTCACCGCACTTCCACTAAAATCCTTGACGTTTCATTACTCATCACTGTTATTTTTTAGGAACGAAACGATTCATCTTCGGTTTAATATTTCCAATTCTTCCCGACGCAGGCACCTCTGAACCTTTATAAGCAATTAGGCTTTATCACAAAATCAGTTGAAGTCACAGTTTTTTTAATAAGAGACAACCTGTTTTTTTTTCGAACAGTTTCGAATTCTCTTTCAAATCTATAAGGAATAGCTAAGTTCACCATACCACTGGAAAAATGATTATATTTGCAAGTTTTCCGAAATGAGACAACTTTCTTGAAACTGTCTTTTGAAAATGCAGCCAACACCACGAGATTTTAAGAATTTTTTTTTTTTCATGTAATTTTTCAATGTTTGAACTACTATTTTGGATCGTTGGAGTACGTTCTGGTTTATTATTTTCAATAATTGTTCAGCAAAAATCTTGTACAACCCCCTCAAACTTTGGGATTCCACGTTTCAAAGTGCGTAGATTCCAACTCTAGCGACCGTCCGCAGTATGGATCTTAAAAGGCCATAGAATGGATGTAAAGAAACTGTTCTTTTAAGCATGAACTCCACTTGAGCTTTAGTATAACTAACTTCTAGCCAGCCCGATCGCCTCAAATGTACAGAAGCTGATCAAAAACGAGCGAAAAACGTAGTGCTTCAAAGTTTTTACTGAGATAGAGAAGTGAAGTGTCATTTCCCAGTAATTTTTGGCGCTAAACCGACTGTTATGGGTTTCAAAAATCATAGGAATACACCCGCAGCAAATAATAGCATTTCCAAATCAAAACGTGATCCCCTCCAAACTTAACAATCGACAACAGCAATCCCGCAATATTCAAAACCTAGTAAAGCCGTACGTTATAATTGGCAGCGTTCTCGTTTATGAATGTGCACTAAACGAATGGTAATTATTGCTCAGATTCCAAAAATGGGGCCGAAAGTTGAAAAAAAGTTGTTTTAAGTGAAGGACATGCGTTTTGATAGTAAAATACATGGTTTTCTACATAAAGTTCTAAAAATTAAATCTCGGATGAAATTGAAAGGTGCGGCGGGAGGAATTTTGCTTCAATTCACATGTACTTTTTCCTGAATTTTATGCCTGTCACGAGGTTAGAGTGTCACCGTAGATCAGTTCTTACAGTTTTTCCAATAGTTCTTGAAGAATTCGGACCAACAGTTCCATATACCCCACACACGTCCCCGCCGTATTAACAAACTAGTTTTAATTGCATCGTTATCAATAATATAGTTGAACAGTTCGCGCTTATCGGAAGAATAGACATTGGAGTTGGCCGGGGCCCTACGCCCAGCCTCACGTGTCGGTGTCAAACCGGGTCATGGGAACGCACTAATCTGAGCGTGTGGGCCTCGCCGAGAGCGCATGCGCGTCCGCAATTAACTTTGATGGGCTCCCTGTCTAATAGTAAAACTGATTATCTAATCGTGAATGATTCGAACCCTCCATCGTATGTCGATCTATCACTGAGTATTTCTCTTCCTATTTTCGTTCATTAGGTATTTTAAATAATGTGTTTATAAACGGTAAATCAGAACGAAATTGGCACCGCCCTCGAAAACGTTTCGGCAAGATGCGTTGATTCTTGTAATCGAATAATGAAAAGTTGTCTCCAACCAAAAGCTTTTCCAGTAAAAGATATTGAAATGTTGTAAAATTGAAGGTTGACCATCCAAAACCCTGCTTTAAAACGTTTCTACGCAAATAAAATGAATGTTCATTTAGAATGAATTAAAACTTGAAGAAACAGCAATAATTTATTCCCTATAAAGGACCCTTGACGAAGAACTATGTCGTCAACATGGCTAAGAATGCAGTCAGGTGTGACTATAACGAAACTATAGATAACAATTGGTTTTTATCTACAATAAGAAGTGTTGATGTAACAAATTTGTAATAAAATTTTAAACAGTTGATGTAATAAATATTTTAATAACATGCTCACTGTTTAGAACTTGAGATTTGATCGTTATTATAATAATTTAGTGCTTGATAATGAGGGTCTATTTTATTTCGAATTAAACATATATACTTGGTTCGGCACAACGTGAAATTCCAGCTGCATAAGAGTCGTATCTCTCCCAATAGCATTAATATTTCATTTTGATGAAAT
Organism: Creontiades dilutus; assembly: GCA_031894815.1. Classification (NCBI taxonomy): domain Eukaryota; kingdom Metazoa; phylum Arthropoda; class Insecta; order Hemiptera; family Miridae; genus Creontiades; species Creontiades dilutus. The sequence goes on from JAVIWC010004007.1 coordinate 3,531,922, forward strand.
TAATTTCGACCTGGCCGGTATTTTATGGCATTTGAATAAACAGTTTGATAGGAATGTGTTTCATTCATCAATTTCATTATGAATTTGATTTGGCGAACTGAACTATGCACATTCAGTAGTTCGGAAAAGTGGATTACGTTAAGTATTTAATTTAATTCTACAGTTCCCTCGCACTTTAGATGTTTGCTGTCAATGAAAACGTACGACTTCCATAAAACGTTATAAGCATTGACAAGAAAATTTTTCATCCACTGCAGAATCATTTTACGGCAAAACAAGGGCAAAGTTTTCAAAGTAACAAGTCACTTTTTGTTACTTCGGATTCGTTAGACCGAGAGCAACGATGTGGAACATTTACTCCTAAAAATGAGGCTCAACTGGTAGAACGCATTTAGTACGAAACACTGTTTCAAATCTTAGAGACAAAATCGGGCACTCCAACTCGGTTCATTAGGCCGAATCCGAAAGCCAAGTTTTCATCCGCAATGTTATGTACCTATTACAAAAAAACTACCAAAATGCAGATAAAGTTTGTTCCAAGTTTTCTTTCTTTTCTTTATTGGATTCCTACAGTCCAATACTCTAAACAGCTGCCTCAAACAACAATAGAAATACACTTCATATAAAAACCATCATTTAGTACCTACTACAAGCTGCAATATCATAAAAGTGCAAATTAATTCACAAAGGTGTACTTATGAATTCCCGGATGAAATATGGAATGCTTAACGTAGCTTGGGACCTACTTTAATAATTCAAAAACTTGCTTGCATTTCCTTACTGAGTTACTATGAATAGGGCAAGTAGACACGACAGCTCCGAGCTTCACTCAAGTTTTACCTTTAGAGTAAGTGAGGACTATGAATTTTCGAGCGGAAAATCTGATTTTTGGGTAGAAAATGTGTCATCTCCCGAAACCGAAAATAAAGCTTCCACAATAGATCCACCTATAGGTAGCAACCAAAACCTCATTTTTCCATTTTTACTGGGACGAGAAAAGAAAAAAGCCAAATTTGGTATGGAAATTGACATTTTCTTATTGGAGGAAGGTACTAAGGAGAAACTCTCAAATATGTAAGTTGTTCGAACGCAGAAAACGCGACACATTTCAGAAGTCTCGTTGGAATACAGTCAACGTAGTCGTGAACTTCCCGTCGTAGGTACATACATGGGCAAATGCGGTCTTTTAGCGGCAGTTCGGGAGCCGAAAGGTTAACATCCGTGTCAAGGATCATCCTCATTTTCGCCCAGCCTAACGGCGTCAAAACCGCTAATTCCGTTCGGAAGGTCTCTCGACCCCCCCGGTTTAAATTTCCAGGACGGCGACAGTTCTTTTATTAAACCAGAATGCGATAAAAACAAACTATTTCCCTCCTGTTCATTTCAAGGTCTAGGTAATTTAAATCAATCCGAGAAGCCGAGAAGGGAAGGCCTTTATGAGAGTCTATTTCTTAGGTACGTACTTCGATATATTTAGCTCGGGCATTCCGGGAGTAAGAATAGACTTGGTTATATGTATATTTTTAAATATAAGAGGGATACAGAGTTAGTATAGTGACGAACAAGGGGAATTAAAACAACTTTGAAAAATGGAATTAAGGACTCTTGTTTGCCAAGAAACTATACTATTGTCGTATATTTTGGGGAAAATTAAATCTCGGAGACTGCCAACAACAGTACCGTTCATAGTACAAATAGTATGAAGGCCCAGTTAACTCCTGGATTATGGTAGGGAGTTCGAGGTATACCGTTTAAGAACCACTTGGACTGTTGAAGAAAGAACAATAATAGACAACGAAAATTAGATATGTACCCGATGTATTACAATCACAATACCATTCGTATTGCAAGTAGTTTTGTATAAAATCGACGGTTGGATGTTGGTTACTCAGAGGATAAAATTGAAGGAAAGCTGATAACATGACAGAGCGATTCCTTCCCAAGTCGGTAGCTATTTCGGGGCGGTAGTGCCTCAGGTCGAGGGCCGTCTGTGTTTGTTCCTTCGGAGGACAGGCACATGCCCCGGGCACATGACCCGACTCTCTGGTATTGACAAATTGTGAAAACGGTTATGCAACTCTTGTCAAACTGAGATTCCGTTCGGCTTTATTCGGAAGTTTATTCAACGTTGCGGCGGTACGAATGACGTACAAATTTCCAATTTCATAGGATGCTACGAACGGTGAACACATTTAGTTTGCAACGCGATAAGTTGGATTGAGCAAATTTTTGAGATTTGAATGAATAGGCGAATTAAGAAAATGTTCAATTGAAGAAGTTGAAAGTGATATTTTAATTAAAATTTTGGCTCGCTTAATCAGAAAAAGAAAATAATCCGCAGAATTTGCACGTTTTTTTAAAATGCACTGGAAGGAATGATTTCTCCCAACATGCAATAGTAGGTACTAACATTTTATTGAAAAATGAACTAGTTTTAGGGTTTTTAAATTAAGAAATTCGCCGCTAGGAGCGTCGTTACATTGAAAATTCTCTAATTTGATCGCTTTCCTTCGAAAACATATACTAATTCGAGTGTTTTTCCAAGCAAACACTAAGTTTTACTTACATTTTATCGAAAAGTGAGAAATTTTAGCGTTTTCCATTTTAAAACATTAGCAATTCTGAACGTTTTGGGATTGAAAATGGTGTTTTCGAAAATTCGCAAATTTTAATGCTTCCCTTTGAAAATAGATTAGTTCGAATAGTTTCTCCAAACATGATAAAACCAAGTTTTTGACAATAAAGTTTGCCTTTATCAACGATTTGAGCCATAAAATGTCAGCGTTGGACCATTTCGAGCGTTCAAACGTACAATTTTTGTGACACGAGTAACTTTTAATGTTCTTGAGGAATCGATGATGTCATGCGGGCTGAAATGAAGGCGGTCTTCTTCGAATTTCGATGTTCTCAGATCAAAGTTAGCTACTGCCACGTGCATACACAAATTTCTTGGGACACGAGTTACTTTTTAATGTTCTTAGTGTTTCAAGGGGCTTCTCAGATATTGTGCAAGCTGAAATCGTTCTTATCCTTCGTGACTTTCATTGTTCTCAGATCAAAGTTACCGTTTGAGCACTCGCTACGTAAAATTATCCAAACGAGCCAGGTCTAGCGTGGAGATGGGCTACTCTCCGCGGGTCTCTACGTTATATGAGGTTATGACGCCCTGACCGAGGGAGCCCACGAGAAGAGGATGACCCGATTAGACAATGTTTACATAATTAATCGCCGCCGACACCCTAATTGCTGTTATCCGTTATCCCGTTATCCGGTAACCCCCTCCCCTCCCCTACCCGCTCTCACCCTTACGTTATCAGGCTCGGGGTTTTGAACGCATCCTGAGCGTCACCGAGGTCAAAAGATCCAGAATCCGTACATTTAGCGTTCCTTCAAATAATGAGCAACGAACCGCTCAACCGAATATAAAAACTGAGTCGATATATAACCTAATGGAATCGAAATTCTTCCATATACAAGTACATAACCGAACAAATAGTATTTTGCATACGATTAACATAAACGTAAGTCGATCGATTTAATTGCAGAATATGATTTTGAAAAAATAAAACACATTCCATAAAAGGTCTTCAAATTAAATTACGCATTTTGCACAAAATGTGCACTAATTTTAGCAACAGCCTTTGTATGTTTTAAGGATGCAACAAACTGAATTACTACTTAGTACGATAAATTTCTTTGAGATTGGTTTTAGGAGCAACTGAAGCTTCAACGTTTTCAATCATAGAACTTTTAAATATATAGAAACTTTCTATAAAATCAGCCGATTCTAACGGGTAGCGAAAGATTTTTGATGTCATATTGTTTTGTTTTGGGGTCGAATTACATTTTTCGTGGCTTAAAAAAGTCACGTGATATTTTCAAATACCCAAAGCTAAACGACACATCCTAGTCAAAAAGTAGAACACAGACATTAAATAAAGCAAAAAAAGCAATTACGAGCTATGTAACTAGTTGCTTCATACGCAAAAACATTCATCACCAGCTAGCGAGCAATGGTAGGGGTATAAATGTACTCTAAAACATAGCATAATCAGGATCACCCAAATGTAGTCATTTTGCGAAGCTGATTATATTATTTGGAGATTGTCTATTAACGTAACCCCCTCCTGTCCGTATACTCATTAAGTCATTGGGAACGGTTGGAAGCTCGAGCTAAATTCTTATCCAACGAAAGGTTGCACAAGCACGACTCATTCCCCAGCCCTAAGTTAAGGAACTGTTACCGGCACGAAAGGAACGAGTTAAGGTCTGCAAGTTACATTATGAGGAAATAATGTCACTCATTACTTTCTCCGAAGCGTTTTCTCTTAAGGGCAAAGCCTTCTAGGAACTTTCGCCCCTTAAATAAAACGGCGAGGCTGAACCGTTCCTACTTGATAACTCCCAGCTATAAACACACTTCTCAACAACAGAAGTCAAGTTGGAGAACACGTTCTAGCCATGAGATCTAGGTAATTCTACGTGGAACGTCAAACATTTAACTTAATAACTGCCAAGTCCTAGAAAAATCTGAATATTGTAGAGGACCATTTAGGAACCGTTAACTGTATCGATGTTAGACAAAACTTGAAAAGAAAGAGCTGCAGCAGCTGAAGATTTGGAAAGTTGTGTACGTCTCAGGTAGTCCATATTGTGGTAGGGCAGTGATTGAGAAGTGGCCTTGCGTCTAAAGGGTAGATACCTACCTTATTTCCTTGTCGTTTTCTTTATTTATTCTATAGAACTCCACTATTCCATGTCGGATTAATACATTGCGGGTGTATTCAAAATTTGGATTCAGTTATATACTTTTTTTTTTGTTCGGAAATGTGTAGAACTGAATGGCTTCGTTTGATTTACTAAACGTTGAGGTAGATCGGAAAATCAATTGTGGTAGATCAAACTAGGTCATGATCCAACGTCGATGTACCTTTGATGTAACTGCAGCAGGATAAGGGCGTCGCCTAATCTGAAAACTGTGTCATTGGGTTAGTTCCAGCCAGATCCGTATCCGAGGTTTGTTTTTTTATCGGGCCGCGAAGCCGGTGGGTTCTCTCGTAACCCCGAGCAGAAGGCTGCGGGAGCAAGGGCGACGGAAGATGCGATAGAGCCCACATGGGTGATTGGGTAGAAAGGTAAGGCGGGGATGGGGGGGTTTATGCCAAATAGATGGTATGCTGGGGATGAGGGGGGCACCAGACGGAGGTTGTACCCACGAGATGTGAGGGCCCGACGTCACGTAACGATGACGCGCGGCGGCAAGGGAACCTCCAAAATAGAGGACGTCCGGAAGGAAGGAGATCCCGACGGTATGAGCGTTACGAACGAGGAAGCCAGACAAGTAATTTATTTGATTGATCGAATCAAACAGTTTCTCCCTAATGCCTTTACTTGTGTTTACTACACATTTTTAAAAGAATCTTTCAAAACTCATTACATAGGTGTTCCCACGTAACCAGCAGTTAATGTTTCGGCTCCTGTTAAGAACGATTTCAACATAATTGTGGTTAACATTAACGCCACTACTCAGCTGACCCAGGAGTAGATGTACAAACAGGCAAAGAATAAGAAACGCGCACACGCATGACAAGAAGACAAACTTTGGATACAGATATTTTTTGTAGGGTAAAAACATTGGGTAAAAATAGATTAAAAATTGAGAGAAATGCCACCAACCACACTTTTCTATCTCAGCCCGTTCCCGAGATATAAGGTGTTGAAGCTTACGCCAAAAACACCACGTTTTGAACCAAAAATACCCAAATTCCTCCCCAGAAAAACAATTTTTTTCAACTTTTGGCCACATTTTTGGGTACAGCGTTAAATGTTGCGTTTGCCTAATGTACTTTCCTAATCAAAAACTAACTTCTAAGGACTTTAATTGCATTTCAACAGTTCAACATTAGAAAAAGAGTTTCTAAAAACACTTCACGGACGATGTCAAACCCCTGGGATTCGTCTCGCCGATTCGTGCTCGAAGGGGAAAAAACGTTAGGCACCCAACACAAAACATTTGCATTCAACATTTACGAACTACTTCGAGATGTAGAACGGTAAAGCAATAGGCAGTAAGCAGTACCAGGTATAACATAAGTGCCTATTTATAAGTTTTATAAACCTATATGAAAGTTTCATTAAATGAAATTTTCATGTTGCAAGGTACGCAGATTCAAAGGCCTTACAATTAATGTACACAATACGTTCTTTCGCACATGGAATCCACTTGAAGTCTAGTTGATCCTAACTTCTAACCCGAAGATCGCCTCACACGCATACATGCTACGTTCCAGAAACGGTCAAAACCTGCCAAGAATTGCATGCTTGATTTTTCGAGGTTTTTACTGACATAATTAGGTGACATTTATTGCAAAGTAATTCTGGACGGAAAATCGACTATTACAGGATTCAGATCCATATAAATTCACCTGCAGCAAATAAAAGCAATTTCTGAACCTAAAAATGGCCCCTCCTCCCCTTCACCTTACAATCACAAGATCAATCACGCATTAGCAAAAACATGATAAACCTATTTGTTAGAATTTACGGAGTTTGCGTTTTGTTTCTCATTTTATATTAACTTTATAGTATGTCTCTTATCTAGTTGTCATCTTTGAGGGAATAGGCTTGAAACGAGAATTGCAGAATTATTGGAAAGATGCCTATCCCAGTCCCTTTGGCATATTTTACTTCCCATGGTTACTTTGGATATCTGAATACAGTCTCGAAGGCACACGGTTGATTTGTAGGTTACCCTCCTCCTTCGAACTCGACTGGCCCGTTCCGGAGACGCGGGAGGTAACCTGGATTTCCATAACCTTCTCCCGATTCTTCCTTTTCGCACGTCCATCAGAAAAGAGATAAAGTGGGGGCCCTTTCTTCGCGGCCCTATCGATCAACGTTGAGACGAAACTTCCACGCTTCCCTTGACAGCCCCCAGATGGCCTCAACACGCTCACTTACCATACGAGTACTTCACAAACAGGCGGCTTCGCGCCCGATGTCAAAACCCAACTTCCGTCTTCTTTTCTTCGAGTATTGTGGGGAAAAGGGATAAAAAAAACCTTTATCCGACCTTGTTAAAGTGCTGAGGTGCATCGCGTGACTTTACACCCACTCGTTCGACCCTATAAATTATTTGGGCAAAGCGCTGATTCGACTTGTCGTTACAGCACCTATTGGTGTCAAGGTTCGCCCCCGACCGTTTCCTTGATAACTTAGTGGAAACTTAAGGCAGCGCCGTAGAACTTTTTTGCACATACCATACATATTATATACCCTTCGACTATTTACTTAAGTAGTTTGCGTTTCGCCCCTGTTTGCGTGTCAGTGCGTTTCAGTAATAGGCAAAACTACACTAATAACTACAATTCGTATTGGCAATGTGCCATATCGGCGTTGCATTTTTTTTTTTTCAAATATGCACAGGTTTCTGGAACCAACTCGTGACTGATTTCAAGGGAGTAGATGTCTTCAATTTTGAATGTATACTTAAAATACTAGAGAAAGAAAAAACATTTCCTCAACTTTGATATTTCACCTTTCAACATGGGAACTAAACGAAGAAGCGGTACATTATTGAGGGATTTTCGGAAACCTCGTACGTGCCACAGTAACATTGCTCGTGTTATAGGGGAATGAACAAGCGGTAAACATGTACTACAGAAGTCAAAACAAGCTTCTATCAATTACAAGGCCTTTTATGGCCCGTATGACTGACGGACATTGCAGATTTTGAATCTTCGTACCTTGAAACATGAAATGACAAAGTTTGAGGGGGGTTATACGACATTTTTGATACAGGGTAACAAAGACTCATTTTCGAAAATGGGGCATAAGTTCCCTTCTACACAGATAACGCGCTCACCGAAACTGGACTGTTGGCTACCAAGGATCACCCAGAAAATAATCCCATAAACAGAACAACTGAAATTCAACAAAATGACATTTTTAAAATTGCAAAAAGAAAGTTTCCGCTTGTTTTACTTGACATATTATTCAACTGAATTGAAGCTTAGGAGACAGCGTTATGGCTAGTATATTCGAATAGTGTCCACCTGGCTCCACGGCTGTAGCCAGCTGTTTTTTTACACTCTCCACTTTTTCCTTAAAGATAACCTTGAATTTTCGAGCCAACGGATGTCCATACAGGAGCTGGAGTGGTCTCATTCGATTCAGCGAACAAAATTCTACCTGAATCATACAAAAAACTACCCTTTTACACCTGGAATGTTTGATATTTCGATTTTTTAATAAATCTACATTCGGACGACGGAAGGACGATATAAATCCAATTTTTGGAATCTACCACAAAAAACCAACAAATTTTGAGGGAGGATTGAAGAATTTTTTCTTGTTTGATTTTCGAAAATAGTATACTAAAAACAGTCACTTGGGATAATCAAGGAGGTACCATCAAAATAATTAGTTTTTAGATTAGGGTTTTCCACTGCATTAAACTATCCGCTTCCATAAATTTTAATGATCCCTCATAAGGATTTCCCGGATAAATTCTCGACCCTGTTTCTCAAATTGCTTACTGCGAAGGATATTCAATGATACAACCACAATTCTTTTTTAACTCGGGCTTAACTACAGGATAAAATCTGAGGATGCTCCAACCACCGAAGACATTGAAGGAAAGACTTCCAGCGGACTGATCGACAGTCGGGAATCGTAGTCGGAATGGTTTAATGGAGCAATTCACAGAGAGGCGCTTCTAACCCAACGCATCATGAATAATAAGCTTTTTGTGTGATGTGGGTTCTCAGACAAGGGCGCCCCCAAGCAGATATCCTTCAAGGAAAAACCAAATCAAATTTTTACGGAAACAACAGCTTCAAGTTCAACAGACTCTTCTGCATTTCGTAGTCCAGTTTGAGTTGATCGTGATCAGTTAGTGTGCTCTCGAGTTTCCTTTCTTTGTCGTTAGTGACCTAACACGTCCTATTTCCGTTTGTAATGTTGAAAACGATCATATACGTTGGAGATTACCTTCGGTTGTGACCCTTGGTTTGTACCTGCTCAATAAAATGCAGTGATGGGCTTGAAATGTGCTGTTGCTATGTTCATGCCTGTAACATTCTCATAAAATCTCCTTCGAGATCGATTTCACAAGCCAGAGTAGGGCATTAGTTAACTGATAATCTAATTAATAAATGTCACACCTAATTAGTTATTAGTTATGTATTGGGACATTTTGTTTATTCGAACTGTACACAAATGCTTGTCACCTGCTCTCTGCATACCAACCGTGAGCACCAACTATCAGACCTGTATCGTCAGAAATGGAGCAAACCAACAACTTGGCTTTCGTAATATTTAGGGTTAAGGACTGACTGAACATTTGAATATATATTTGTACGATATTTGCAATCAAGTATCCCTCAAACGGATCCCCCCAAAAATCAAAGTTTTGACGGAAAAAAGGGGATAGGTAGCCTTCCAATTATGCACCTGCTCATACTAGGTAAATAAATTACGTTTCGTAGCAAGCCTGATTTTCCTCAAAATTGAATCTTTTACGTTCTTATCCGATTTGGAAGGAATGCATAAACTACGAGCCGTTTGGGAACCAGTTTTGCACGCCATCGTCCGTAATTACATTATGAGAAACCAACCCACTAATCACTTTAACCGTATTTTTTACTGTAATTGTGATTTTACGTGAGGTTGATAGAGAAATACGTTACTCCTTTCTTTGACCTCGTAGAACGTCGCGGGGGTTTCGGAGGGAATTCGCTCCTCGGCAATGAAACCCCTAAACACATTTCCATCTTTATTGAACTTCCTAAAGAGCAATCACGACCGCACGACGTACGAGATTTTCCTTTCAGTGAAAACGAATTGAACTTGTTCCGCCAAAGAGATACAGGAACCGGCGGAAAATGTGGCTTTGAAGCGCCAACTTTGTTCGCAAACTCCGTTGATGCCTACTTGATGTATTGTACGACTAACGAATCGCCAGTTTCGTTTCCCTTTGGGGAAAAGAAGCGAGGGAACAATTTTTCAAAGGCCGTTTTCTCCCTTTTACCGGGAAAAGGAGTTTAGCATGTGCCTTTGAGTTGTTTCAAACCGGATATCCTCTAGTTCATCCGACTGCGGCCTCCACCAAAGTATATACATACACGAGCTGTACGAACCTTTTATCACCGTGATCCCTAGCTTCCTGCAGCCAACTACGCATTTTCTATAAACAACGGTTACTGAATAGTCAAAAGGAAGAAGAAAATAACAGCATAAACCAAAAACTCGAAATATGAGATTTTTACAGACAGTGACAGATTTTGTCAAAATATCCAAAACGGAGGGCCTTACGTCATTAAGCTGTTAACCCTCTAATCCAAATATGTTTTGGTAAATTTTCATGCAAATTAACCAATTGCAATACTTTCAAAATTGAAGAAAAAATCAACATTTTCAACTTGGAAATGCGATTTGAGGCATTCTGCTATGATTCCCGTATTCTAACTTGAGTAGAATAAAAATCCCAAAATCATCTATTGAACGTACCTATTCAACAAAATAACAATTGTTTCATACCTTTTTTCAATAACTACATTAGTAGCTTTTTTTCTGCTACGTTCGTGAACTAAAAAAGTTCCTTGAGGTACAGAAACCTCTTGTTCGAAACCTACCTCTAGACAGATTGAAGGAGAAGTGTGACAGCGAGTGTTGAGAATTTTTCAATGAACTGTGAACGATTTTCTAGGCGAAAATTAACAGAGAGCGACTAACATAGCAACAGTTACACAGTTTACAAGCAGTTTGGTGTACGCTATCTGTATGAAACAAATTTGAGGCAATTTCTGGTTGTCCAAGACATACTTATCTACATCAAAGTGTTTAAGTAGTAACATGAGGACTTTGTGTATAACATTTCTGGCGATCTGAGAAATGAGGGAAAAATCTGGGAATGTACCTACTTCAAGAGGAAGAAGAGAGAAGTGTTCATAAGAACTTTATTATTTCCCTGATAATATGTTTGATCATCATCTGGTACAGAGAAAACTCCTTTGTTTTGTATAACAACGAAGCAAATCGTAAACCGAATATCAGTTGAAAGGGAGCACTTCAGTTGAGTCATTACTGGAAGGTTACACATCTACAGAGGCCCGTGTGAGTCGGGGAACGGGTGACGTGAAACGAGCCAGCTTCAAGGGCCCGTTGCTAACGTCCCTCAAGGTGACCTACAGTTTGGCCCGTCTAAATTACGTTAAGGGCCGCCAATGGTTACCAAAAACTCTCTCATACGTACACCGTCGATCTTCTTACATGTCAAAAACGCTGTTCACACCATAGACAACGAAAACCAGACTCCGAGAAGGAAGGCGAACTGTATCGAAGATAACGGAGCTCCTGGCAACAATCTCGAGAAATCTCATCGCACCTTGTCAAGATCCAGCTAACAACTTCGCTTTTAGGCTTCCATTATAAATAACGTTAGGCCCCCTTCCCCCGTCACAAAGTAACTCCCTGAGGTCAAACCAAGGGAGTAACAGGTGCGCTATTTCTGTCTGTGCGGGTCGTCGCCCTTTGTATTAAAGGGCTCAGGGAAAAGGGAGCTCCATAAATCCGATGCGACTTTACTATGAATCCTTTACTGGTCTTTTTTTTCCTCTTCCATTCATGAATACGAAATTCCCTCGAGAGAAGAAGTTGGGAGGAATGTCTCGCCTTGTGTTCTCCAGCCACGGGTGTGCTTTATGTTCTAGGTATCTGTACTGAAAAGAGGTGTCCAGGATTGAATAATAGATCATAGAGGAAACTTCATTATTTGATGTGTTTTTCTTAGGAGTTTCAAGGCTTCCGAGCTTGGTATCTGTCCCAAGACTACTATAAGAACATCATCAACAGACCATTGTATCTTTAGCATTTTATTTGGTCCTAGATGCCTCCTTTCTAATAACTGGAATGTCGGGGCTAGGTATTTACTTCCTTTAGTATTTATTGACTCGATACATTATGTCTTCCTTGATCAGTCACGTACGAGTTATAAGGACCTTCATAATCCGACCTTCTTTACTAATAACTCAATAGCCAAATCTTCAGATGAGCTAATACACCACAAAGTGATAATAGAAAACAATTAAGGGAAATTGGTGGCCAATCAATTGACAGCTAGATTTTTTATTCAAAATACAAACCTTCGGACATGCAGCATGAACGTATGAGCGAATTTTCATAGTTCTCATTATAGTATCCAGAAGGTATTTTTTCGTAACTAAATTATTAATTCTGCCTCATGGAACATTTTGGGATTTTTAGAGTTTCATGTTGTTTTTTTTAGGGAAATGTAGGCAGATAGGTACGTGTTTCATTGTAATTGTATGAATACATTTTTGATTAGATACTCCAGGCATATTCGAAGAAATATTTATGAGTAACGTTCTAAAAGGAATTAGAACAACACTTTGTAAGTTTTTCTTCATTTTCGGAAATTTTTAGAAATTTGGACAATTTATAACATCGAAATTGTGATTTTATAGAGTTTTCTAATAAGTACGAGTATGTAGCTCATATCTTGAAACGAAAAACAACCAATTTTAGTACATACTGAAAATATTAGACTAAAAGGAGGGTTGATAGGAAATGGCGGCGCCTGATTTGATGGTTGGAATGGTGGTCGCTATGGAAAAAAACAGTGTGAGATGTGAAGATGGTGTAAATTAACACTATCTTTATATATAAAAAATGTTTATACAAAAAACATTTAATGTTAACTAGATTTGAGGGTGATTAAAAAAGTTCTGCACTGATTTCTTTGCAAATGCCCGAAAATGGACGAGCACGTTAAAGGGATGATTGTACGCTATATCACAATCCTTTAGATTTACTCCATTGTAAACTAGAACTTCCCTACTCTTTCCTGGTTAGCAAGTTCAATAACAATTTATTACTATGATTTAGGACAATTCGTTCATATGCTTGCTGCAGGACTAGAACTTTTTCTGCAACGTGACGTAATAAGGAAAGCAAGGCGGTTATGGTTTCAAATCATTATATCTGATCAATTTTTATTTTTGTTTCAGCGTTTTTTGTTGAAAAAGTCGCTGTCCCCCCGAAGGACGTTAATGGGCTTGGTCCAGCGTGTAGGCGCGGCACGAGGACCGGGTTCCGCCATCCAACCTGTCGGATGAAGCAGCTTCCGCGTGCGTCAGCCCAACGCCGTGTTTTTTCTAACCGCGCGCGCTCCCTTTTGATCTTCTGGCCGTCATTGTTATTCTCCACCTGTTTCTGGGCGAGGATGAGCGTATGGTTTGTTTCCCCGGAGTGTTTATGGAAAGAGGGAGCTAGAAGAGTTTAACAGAGCTGTTACTGCTACAGTCGAGTGCATGTAGCTTAAAAATAGGCCCTGCCGCAAGCATCTTGTGTTTCGAAGACTTTCAAGGTTGTTAATTACGTAAGAAATTTAAGAATATTGTAGCGTTCATATTAAACAACCGTAGGTAGGAGCGTGACGCGAGGCAGAACCAAACGCGTGGTAAGTTTCTTGTCACTTTTTGTACGATACCAAATGTATACAACACCAAACCAATACACCAAATACCAATACCAATCGTATCCGAATCAGGATTGCCTTACTAATTGATGAGCACTGGGAGATTACTTATTGAACCAACTAGTGATAAATAAGTACATGAATGAAAACAAACCATTTTGTCTTCCCTAAGACCAAAAGAAGAAAAAACTATTTTATTTATAAAATGTTCTTAATAATGGGTGATGCTCGTGTCGTATTGGAATTTGAGCGGTCACTTCTAGGTTCAGAAACGGAAATAATTGCAATGGGTGAATTCATACGAATCTGAAACCTACTCCAGTAGATTTTGCTCCAAAATTACAAGGAAATGACACCTCACTCGCCTGTCAGTAAAAACCTCGAAGAACCAAGTTTTTGACAAGTTTTCGGTCAACATCATCTGTGATTGTAAGATGATCGGAGCGGTTCTAAGTTTTCGTAAGAAAGAATTTCACATCAATTCTAAGGCCCTACGAGCCATAGCATGGCACATGAACATAGCCGATTTCAAATCTACACACCATGAAACGTAAAATGACAAAACGTAGAGGGGAGGTTTAATACATTTTTGTTATAGGATTGCAACGGCTTATTATTGAACATAATAGTTCATAAAAAAAAAAAAAAATAATAAAAATTAAGTGGTTTATCGAATAAACTCTCTTCACACCCTAATCTATGAAGAGGGAATGAAATAATATTAGTCGATACAATGGAGTTCCAAAGAGGCACTTGTGAATTAAGTATGATTGAGAATAATGTGGTTTAATCTCACTGATAAATGGATAACGGTCAAAAATTCAACTGAGGAAACGGTGAGTCATTTTAAGATAAATTTAACCAAGGTATGTAGCATTGTCGTTCTGGAACAGCAAATCCCGACTTCTTTCACCTCATAACCGATTATTTATAAACAGAACAAAAAACTATTGTACCTAAAATTTATGGCACAAAACGTACTTCGTACCATAAAGCAGCAGCAGTGTGAAACCACGAGTACATAAGATGACTGACCTTTTTTTTTGTCCGCAAACTGAAATTTCTTCACGAAATCAGTATGGATTCGCAACGTTGATGTTTTACAGTTTATGGACCATTTGACACTTTGCAAATGATTTTCCGGATTTAATAATTTCACCAATTTATACCGTTCGGATTTTCTCTATTTCATCAGTGGGATTCACTGTTAGTTTTAGATCGTGCTCAACGTGTTTGCGCCTTCGAACCAGAATTTCTTCATGAAACCGGTCTGGAATCTCTAAGATGAACGTACCACTCGTAATCTGATTAAATTTAAAAGTTTTGAAAGTTTGAGAGGTTTCAGAAATTGATTTTTTTCGTAAATCCTTAAACGTATGAACTACAATTTAAAAGTTAGTTGGTTTATTATTTAATAATAAACCATTGTAATCGCTCTGAAAAAAAAAAAAACCCCCCCCCCCCCCCCCCCTGAAAATTTCATGGTTTACGTTTCAAAGGGTGTAGAATCCGAATCTGCAATAAAAAATGTTCCGTCCGTCCGCCGTACGCACGATTTCTCCCAAACGGCTGAAGCAAAAAGCTGAAATTTTCAGGAAAAATCCATGTTGGTCCGGCGACGCCTCAATTCCTGAGCCATTTCTCTCACTTGATTTAAAGTGCCCTTTAAGGGTTGTCAAAGTTTTGTAAAATCCCTAAAAACCTGAAAAAAATTCAAGGCGGCCTAAATTTGTACTCTTTTAGGCACGTAAGAACACTCCACGAGAAATCGAATGAGCCCCTCCCCAGGTCCGTAGGTCAAACCATTCCCGATCTATGGCCTGATTTATGGTGCCAATATTCCCGTTATTTTGGTTTATTATTGTTTTTGTGTTGATATCAGTAACCTGGTGATGTAGTGATGTACTAATGTGGATAATGGAGTGAACTCCTAAGAGGCTTTGTAGCCGATACACGGGTTGAAACATTCTGATAATTCTTAGGAAAAATCAGAAAATCTGAAATTTCTAGGAAAACGCTGGTTTTTTGGGAAACGCAAATTCTTTCACTAGGGTTTACTATTCAATTGGCTTGCGTTCATGATTTGAATTTCTACAAAGCTTTGGAAATTCAAAAATCACTCGATTACCTGTGAAACACGCACACTCCAAAGCTTTGTAGAAATTGAAATCATGAACGCAAGCCAATTGAATAATAAATCCCAGTGAAAGAATTTGCAGCGTTTCAGTTATAGAAATGCACTAGGGGTGAAGAAAATTGGCGCTGAAACCGAGCATTTGGTTAACAGTTGCATTTGAAAAGGAGAAAGGTTGGTTTTTATCACAAACAACCTTGTTTATTAAAAAAAACTAACAAGGAATAATGTTTTTGGAACGACATTATTGTACAATGTATCTCCCTGAGTTAAAGCCTTAATACCCACGCTCGCAAACATCTCCTATAAATCAATAATCGCCTTCTATTGTCGATCTAATTAGGCTCTGATACACGTTGACAATGAAGTGACACCTGTTATTTCCGTATTCCTCGTTTTCGGACAGTGATATAACACGGTTCCTATCTCAGCTATCCCGTTATTCAACAACGGGCCGTACAAATCCGACCATTTCGACAAAGATGTCACCTTAATCTGTGACACTTCCAGCAGTTGGACCTTAAACTCTCATTCAGGTACCTGCTAGTTGTCACGTTCCCCAAAACTGACTCCCCTTTCCGTTGTGTTCTGCTCGACCTCAATCTTACATGTTAACCTCCCTCATATATCGGTCACCCGAAAAAAAAACCCTCCAAAAGTTTCGTCAATAAAATAATTTATCGAAAAACCAATCTTTTGATTGCTCTCTAACAGGTTTTATTGTTGCCCTATTGTTTTTTCTTCGATAAGAATGGGGTCGGTGGAACTATTTACGAAAAATCTCGTATTTACACTCCCTTAGCTGTACTTTCTTAATCATGGTAATTCTCCGCAGTCGGGGTCTGTCAACTCTTTGTTCACTATCTCCGTTCGTTTTGATTGCGCATGCGCAGTAGACACAACCTATTCGGGGACCGTTATTGAGGTTAGTCTACTTAGAGATTAACTATAATAATCCCAGAAAACCTCAACTATACCAGATGAAAATTATTAATGTCTTACTCGGTATTTTGGCTTGTTCTGTATCAATCGTAGTTTTTATAACGCCTAAACATGGTTTTCTGCCCGATTGATGTAGTAGTAGATTAGTAAATCTATTACTTGCTGGTTACCGATCGATTTCAATGTTTTTTCAACCCTCGGTGGAGATTTCTCCCCGGAGGGACTTGGCGCCCCATCGACCCGCGAATCAACACCGTTCAGATCCGCACATCGAGTTGAGGTTTGTTGACACAGCTCGGCGAAAGGGGGGAAGGGTTTTTTTTCGCGGTCGAGAGATCGTTTTGACTTTGTGATTGAACTCACAAACTCGACGATCCGGTTGTAGTTTGCTGATGGGATATGTACACTCCAAGTTCCCTACAGCGATACACGTTATATTCGAAAGAGAGGGAGGTAGAGAGGATTTGTGGGGCTGATTCAGCAGATCAAAGGAAAAAAATTGAAAAAACATTGGCGCTGCTCGTCAACAAAATTCAGTTTCCGATCTTTATGAGGTTTCACACTCTCGGCCTATAGTGAACCTTTGTAATCACACAAGAAAAAAATGGTTTTAGACTTTCCCAATCAGTTCTCCCATCCCTGACTCTCACTCCCTACTCCAATAACATTCTGACTGCGGCAATTGAAACTTGATCGCACTAGTTGACTATTAGTGTAGTTGTTGGAAGTTCGTTGACAACATTTTGGTGCAACCAGTTTCAATTGGTTTGTGGCCTGTAAAGGCGGTGAAAGGCTATAACCTCACTCCGTACTCTCTCAATCCCCACAATATCCAGCCAATAGCCCCTTAAATTGTAGGGAGTGAGATCTGCTTGTAGCAAGTGAGATTTTGGCAAGGAAACCTTAGTATTTACTGTAGCTAAAATTAAGTAAATTTGTGCTGTTCCACTCGCCTAATTTAAAAGACTTGAGCGGCGATTCCTATGGAGGTTGGAGGCTCAAGAGCGGAAAAAAGTAGCATATACCTCACTCCCTACAAAAGTTTTTTTTTCTTCAAAATGGCGTATCAGCAGCACGGTTCAAGATTATGTGTGCTCACTCGGGGTAATATGCCGAGAGAACCGCAGTGATTGATTAGGAACAAGAAAATTGATCAAGTTTCAACTTTTATTTTTTAGAAAAGTCGATACCCAAATGTGACCGAAATTTTCAAATGACACATTTATCAAATCCGTCCATTTTCTGTACGCCATCCGCAGTCTGCCGCTTTCCCCCAAAACTACAGGGCCCAATGTTAACAGAACTTGGGTCGACGATCACAAACAGGGTCTAATTAGGATTGAGTTCTAGTCATCAGTTTCTGTCAATCCTAGAGGGATATATCAAAAACCTGAAATATTCATGGATCAGAGTATTGAAACCTTTCGACACAGCACCAGTGTTTTTATGTTTGCTTTTGATAGATATCCCTTCTACGAATCAAACCTTCTGCTTTACGTTCATCCATAAACCCTCCCTGAAGGTAAGAACTTTAACAGAGAAAAATAACGACAACACGAATGAGAATGTAAACGTCCTCGAACAGAGTAAAAATCGCCCAGTGAATTGTGACCAAACATCCACCTGATAGAATTACAAAGGAAACATGGTGTCAAGAGTTCGATTTGAAATCGATTTTTTCGAAACATATGTGTTTTACTTTATCTCGTTAAATTTTAGTTGTTTCAATTGTGAGTTTCAACGTCCATATGCGTGTGTACAGTATTTTGCACTGTTATAGGGATTTAGATAGCGTGTGTTACGTTCCAATCGCTAGTGGAATTTTAGTGTTTAAGGAGTTATACATGACGAATAATCCAATCATCTTTGGTGTATCTACAAATCAAATCAAGTGTGTCAATACACACTGATCAGCTGAAGCACCCTTGTGGATATTTCGTTTCCCAATCGATCTAGGAAGGTCAAGTGTACACGGAGTTCTTTAACGATCAGAGGATTACGTCAGGGAAACTAATCGAGACGGCTAATTAAAATCCTGAGATTCGTCCCCATTTCCTCATTCCAGTCCATGGTGACATTTTTACATACGAAGTTACTGCCGATACGGAATTTACAACGCTACCCGATTTTTCAAGTATCAAAAAATAGAAAGGGAGATAAAGGCAAACAAGTTTTTTGGTCTTTATAGCTGTTTTAAAAGTACAGCGCTCTTTTTTGCTCAAAAGGTGTATGGTTTAAAATGTGATGGGAGCCGGATTGTTTTAAGTAGCACGCAACGTTCATGTGGGTATACCCATTTATTGTTTCCCTTCGTAATTACTTTTTGTTTCAAGGGAAATGAACGGCAGGCTGGAGTTTTTGTGAATTTAAGAAATATTTCTCGCCAATCTCGAGACTAAAATAACCCGTTTTGGAGAGTGGTTTGCGAATTTCGACATAATCAGCTCTAACTCCCAGCTGATAATTTTTTATTGGATGATGGTGCATTTAAAACGTCCATGGCCTCCATAAAATAGTTGCTAATCACTGTTCAGCAATTCATTTCAAGTGTCTTTAGGGTTAGGACATCTGTCTTGGGATAGCGACCCGGAATAGGCTCATTTCCTTCGACTAGTTACGTAATATTCGTTGTTCCTATGGGGTCATTCCTGCATCCGTCCTTACATAACGATTACGGAACTAGCCATTCCACGGAAAAGGAAATGCTTGCGGAAATGACCGGTCGTATAACCGCCCGTCCGAGTTAATATTTGACGTAGTGTAGCTTCACTAGAAGTGGGATGAAAAAGCATCGAGTCCCTGCTATGGGCAGGAGTTCACTTTGAGTGAGGGACAGTTTGCTACCAAAAATTTCAATTCTAAAAAATTGTCATTTGACTTCAGACATGATGAGTGTAGTTCCGACCCCTACTCATTCATAGTTGAATGACGAATTTGTCAACTTATAAACATGCATCTCTGATTTCTTCGGTTCTGTACACATAAAATTATCCACGATTCGCTAAAAAGCGATCATGAAAAGTATGGATTAATGTGTTTTTGATAAAAATTGTAGGGGAAAAAATGAAAATAAAAATGAAATTCAATAATATAAACAAAGTGATAGCGAATCTATAACAAACGTTTTATGCGTAAATTGCTGTTTGCGAATGTTTGAAAAGATATGTGGAGTGGACAGGGGGGGTTATATGCTATAATTGGCTATGATTGGGTATAGCTTGTGCCCTTGACGTCAATCACGGTTCTTGAAATGTGTTTTTTTTTTTCGCACATTACATCCACGCATGTTGCCTTACATGACAGTGCATGCCTTTTGTATGTACTTATACTCATCATCAACAAAAGGTATTTCAGAGGTGATTCAGACGCCCTAACGGAAGGGAAAGCCCGTGGCAAAAACCTAGACACAAAGTCGCGTCATGTCAAATTGAGCGGTCGGCGTCACGCGAACTGTCGGGGTTCAACGCTGACCCACTGAGTCGAGCCGTCTACGGCCATTCAATGACTCACGTGAGTCTCATCTGACTCAGCCCTACTTACCTTCGCAGTTCTGAATCAATGAATGACCGATTAGGTACGGACGTCACGGGTTGTGTGCTTAATCAGAAGCCGGCCTCGTTAAGTGCAACTGCAAGGTAATTAAACGAACTGCCGAGAGCGATGAGTTTTCGATCCGCTGAGGAGCGTTTCCGCCTTCCTCAACCGATTCACACGTTCCGAAGTATAATCAGAACAACCGTCAACGCTTCGACAGTTTTTTTTACCCTACGCCAATATGTCATGGCTCTTCCGCCAAAATACCTTTTGCAGCCCAATACAATGATCCGAATTTCGACCATTTGGTCTCGTCAGATTTGAATGATTGTCTTATGTCCCCAAGTCAGACATTTGTGTAGAGGAATAATAACAACCGATCACTAATATGAAGAAAATCCTTGGAATAAAACAACACAGACACAAATCTTAAAGCCAAATAACAAATAGATTGAAGAGCTTTTATTAGCATGGAACTAGCACTAAATCCTTGGACTAACTACCTGAAACCGTTGCCCTGGAGTGAAACGTGGTAGGATCACATTTCTTACTTTCCCAACTGAGTCCATTTTTAGTGGAAATTATTGAGCTTATATTATCTTATTTATTTCTAGTTTCATGCCCATTTCAGTTTGCTATTTAGAGGTGACTTTTGCCGAAATCTTGACGTTGACTTTGTCTTTAGAAAATCCTTACCAAGGGTTTTTTGGGAGGAGGTCTTTGTGAATGTTTGAGAAATTCGTTTCCTCTTGAAAAAAGGTCCGGGAGGGCTCCTCTCTGCAAGCTCACCCGAAACAAACATCCCCCCTGCCACTTTCTCCCGTCAAAGTCGACGATGCTTTAAAATGAAGCAACCGGGGTTGTAAACACGACTTACAACCTCCAACGACCCACAGGTTCAACCTTCTCAAGAGGAAGAAAGTAAAGAGGTTGGAAAAAATCCCTACCCGAACGCCTACTTTACTTGCAAAGTCCCTTTTTCGCAGCAACCAAGATTTCCGCGGAACGTCGGGGCTCCGAGGGCCGGGCGGAATCCACAGGAATAAATCATCCCCTTTGAATACACCCCTTTCCATCATCCCCTTCCATCCACCCCTTGTTCATCATCTATCGGAGAAAAGAGGGCGATTTTCCATTCTAAGCGGCCTCCACTTCGTACCCTCTTCACACGCCAATACTGTTCCAGGTCGATCAATCATCGACCAGCTGATTTCTTAGAATTTGCTCCCTCTCTTCCTCCCTTCGTCTTACACGTTTACCGTCCGGGTGCTGGCAAAATAAAGGGAAACGGGAAACTGCTTTGCACTCATTTTATTCCAACTTTTCACAGTTATGTAACTCGCAATAAGATTTGTGAAGCCCGCAGCAAAATAGATGACATACCTGTAATAAGTGAAATGACGTCTATCCCTGAAACAGGGTCAGAAATTAAATGTAAGGACTGAGAAATTGAAACAAAAATTACGAGAATCGCATATCATTGTCAGGAGTTTTACTCAACATTGCTGATTGCTGATGTAAACTCACTACTGATTAATCGTTTTTCAATCCTTCCAAATAGGGCCAGCAGACTTCAGACACAAAAATTTCTGATAATCCACTACAAGTAAGCCAGGTTTTTCAAACCTAAAAGCATGAATAAATTTGTTTGAAATTGTACAAGATTTGGTTGAAAGCTTTACCAGAGGTTTCAAGTAGCAAACTTTGAGATTTCAACACTTTTTTGGATGACTTTTGAAGGACAAGAGTCATCAAATCCTATAGCCTCAAACAATTTGGAAGCTTTTAAATATATAAACACTTTATAATAGTTGAGGGTGATTACTATAAATTAATCACAAGAACTCATGAAAAACAGTTCGATGAAATAGAATATGAATTTGAAAAATCTCAAAAAATAACATCGCATGCCATTGTTCGCATTCAGAACGTAATCGCAAATGTAGGGGGTGGAAAAATATTGAAAACCCAACATTCGAGAAAGATATTGATTCATTTCTAAATGGCGACCGCTCTTGAAATTGAATGCATCACTTTCATTGAAACTGTTTCCCGGAAAATATTGATAATGTCTTAGTGGAGAGAGACGGAACGGCTTGTGTTGGAATCGATAGGGCTTCACTGAAGAATTGCGACTTATCAATAACACTGGATGAGGTCGAGGAATCTGAGAAGAAATTTATTTATAGGAGGGAGAAAAATATCAAAAAGGTTATGATTTTTTCTAAGGATAAAAGCGTTCACGTGTTTTGAATTACCTTTGTTCGTAATTATTACGACAGTCCACCTGCACGATAGTTGTTTGTGAACGACGAAAATTCGTTCATCGATTATAGCTATTCCAACCAATAGTTAGCTCGATGAGATCTAACTTGTGCGATGGGGAGCCTCAATTATGACTTGAGCGTGCAGTAAGTTTATTAAGTTGATGCGGTTTCAGAGGTTGTTTTGAATGGCGTCGAAGTCGGCGCAGCTAGGAAGCTATTTATGAATTTTGGCGAGGGCCCTTGCTTATATTCATTCACCATCAAGTCAACAAGTTCGCCGAAGTAAAGCCGTCAACCCTCGGATTCGTTAGAACCTCAGAGATAGACGCAAACTTGTGCAACCACCGAAATCGGAAATTCGGAAAATATAAAACTAAGAGCGAACATGGAACACTAAAGGGGCACCTCCGTTTAATCTGCTCTTGTTAACAAAGGGAGCTTTCTCTAGATTACGTCGAGTACCAATGTCTTGAAATAGCGGCTTGAACGAGAAGATGGGAATCTCAAGTGCAAACCTCGTTAGAGGGGATTGTTCGCCAAATGTACGACGAGGCCACTGCTTATTTGAATCTGGAACGAGGTGATTCAATTGTCTGGATTTTCGTTTTTCAAGAATAAACCGCGGAGAAACAACTAAAAGCGAGGAGGTCAAGGGCGTTTCATTCAGTGTGGACTTGAGAAATAAATGTGGTAAGAAACGGTTTGTGCATTAGTTCGACGGGTGTTTGTTCCTTTCAAATCCGTAGCACTTAGAGAATTACTATAGGGTAGAAATAAGAACGCGGATCACGAACTTCCAGACCTAGTTATCACTGATAGAGAGTAGGAATAGTGTTTTGACCGAGTTCAAAAAGAAGGGATGAACTGAATTCGACTTGTGAGCTTCTTATTAATAATAATAATAAGTATGGTTTTTTCAAAAGCCCTTAAATTCTTATGGAGGGTTTATTTCAAATTGTTCTGAAAAGAGTTTCAATCATGCAAATTGATGGGAAATTTGGCAAAATTATCATATCATTTTCGAGCTAAATTGTATTAAAATTTGAGCTCTTATGTGTAAAGTAATAGTTGATTATCAAATTAATCGCAAAAACTTGTTCGAAAAAGTCTACACATGAAACGGTTCAACTCTTTTTCAAGTTGATAAATATTCACCATTATTTGAAAAGGAAGAGGGAAAGGAATCTTTGTTCATCTTTTATATGCCTTTCTACTTACGACGAACAACCCAATTCATGTTGGTTCATGGCTATTTAATCATCTCCAAACGTAATGTAAGAATGTATGTATGTAAGAATGTAACTTGAAATTGATACCTATTTTTCATGAAATATCTAGTATCTCGTACTTATTCAATAATGATTTTAATAATGTACATGGCAATGAATGTTTCAATTTCGTATTTTGGTATTTATTACTTTTGTACATATCATTGTATTGTAAATGTACTATTTATGACTTGTGTATTGTCATGACTTGGTGTCTACGAATAAAAAACTTCTGACTTCTTAAGATCAACCATGACAGGTAATATTATGCTATTCATAAGGAAACAATGCATATCCTTCCCACTTTTCAAACATCACAGAATAAAATTTGTTCTGCAAGCTCTCAAATGCAATCTGCAGGAAGCATTTTTGATTTCGGTGGAAAAATTTATTCATCTGTTGTAGTAGTCCACCGCTCTTGGAAAATTGGGAAAACAAGTAAAAAACTAGCCATCCTTACTTTGCAGTACCACAGACTCTTCAGTCCCCTATAAGCGGTTAAAGATATCTAAATACACACGGGAAACCTTATTGATTTATGCACACCTGGAAACAGGTTATTTAATACAGGGTTACCTATAGTATTACACAAAAGCGTTCACCAGTTTTATGAATAGGCGATCTGTTTGGAGAAGTTACATCAAGTGTCGAGTTACTACGGTGAAAATTATAATAATTTAATTAATCATGAATGATAGACCTTTGTACAATCGAACGCGAATTTCCAGAGATATTATTGCCAGGGAATGAGTCGTGTTTAGCAGAAAAAAAGACTCATTCTTATCAGAGTTGAAAACAAACTTTTATTACTCTTTTTAATAGTTTGAATGGAAGAGTTTTTTTTTTAACTGTTCCGTGCGCATTGACGCAAATTATCTAATAAACCCAGTAATATTCAGAGAAATTTCAGAGGCTGCTGTAAGAGCGAGGTTAACTTGGGTGTTATCGCCTTGGATTACTACATCCGAATGCACGTCGAGCTGGCTCAATACAGAAGATTAAACCCCTCGAATAGACTCTCGAAAAAGATTTACGGCTACGAAGGTTGTAGAATCGGTAGAATCAATGACATTTAAAGTCAAAGAGCAACTAACATTAGCGCGACATTTATACGACCATTTTGATACGGCTAACCTATGGATCAGGAAGGAAGTGACCTCGAAATTTTGGCAATTGAATCGAGGTCGATTAATCTTTTGAAACCCATTCAAATTTAGAAGCTAATAACTATTATAGCAATGGTCAAACCCCAAAGCATCGAAAGATTCAGTAATGGTGCTATGGTAATTCAATATACCTACTTCTACTTTCAAAATAATATTTTTGGCATAAATAAGACATGACATACTACATGTGAGTTTACCTTATCTTAGCAGTATAACACTGGAGTGACTCCCTAATAAACTACGCAAAATTTGAAACGTACCACCTACAAATCCAACGGTATCCTCCACCCAGGTAGTCACTGCGCTCAGTAAGGGGTTTGGTTTTGTTATCAAAGGCTCGAAAGAACAAGGGGAAGTGAATTTAACAGTGCGGCTGCTGAAAAAAATTTGAGACGCGTAACGTCACGCGGTGTCGATCCCGACAGTTTGGAACAGCTGAGTGCAGCGATAATTGAAGAATGGAACGATATTCGTTCACTCATTGAAAGTATGCCGAGAAGAGTAGAGGCCGTCATTCAAGCTCGAGGCGGGGCAACTCGTTACTCAAGACAAATTTTTGTTCATTCACTCTTCAATTTTTTAGTTTTTGTGTTTAATTCTCTTTTGACTGACAGAAGCATTTTTCATTTCAACTGAATTACGTCCAATTTTGCTCTATAACATTTTTTTCAGCACCGTTAAATTCACTTCCCCTTGTTCTTTCGAGCCTTTGATAACAAAACCAAACCCGTGACTGAGCGCAGTGACTACCTGGGAGGAGGATACCGTTAGATTTGTAGGTGGTACGTTTCAAATTTTGAGTAGTTTATATGGGTTACAATATATCCAGAATGAGCTTTCTTCGTGCGCTCAGCTGGTGAGTTTGGTTCCTAAAGTTGTAGGCATTGAAGGACTGATGAAGCCAATACGACTGCCAAATCTGGATGCTGCTCTAGATTGAAGATGAAACCCGGTTTTTAGGGCAAAAAATCTTTACAGATTGAAGGGTGAAATCTTTATATACAGTTCCGAGTCTACGAGTGACTCTAAACGGTACACCGGAAAAATGACGGTTTGCATCATTACGTTATTGCTCAATTGAGTTCCGTGTCGTCAGACTAAGGCACGAAACGAGATGTAAATAGAGGCACTTGAGGGACGAATGACGGAATTTCTTGCGTAACGCACTTCATTGAAAAAGTCAGGTCAAACGTCCACGTGGCATCTGGACAGACCTCGGATTCTGTTTCTTTATTGTTTGGCCTCGTTGTTTGATAAGTTTCAATGACATCGGTGAGCATCTAAACATTGCAGCAATAGAGGTCAATGAGTTCAGTTCACGGGAGGATTGTTATCAATTAAGACGGCCTTATGTGAGGAAAAAACAGAGTGACTCAGGAATAAACATGGAATGAATGAAATATACAGTTTCAATAATGCACGCCGAACAATTCTAATTTCATTCACATCCTTACGCATCTCATATTTTATCTCCTTAGTCCATATTTTAATTGACAATCTATTACTATGTACCAGGCCGCTACCCGTGCGTTGCACGGGCCCAACAGCTTCATTAACGTCTCAAGTCCTACGACTTCCTACCAATTACTCCCAATGGTCTCAAGGGGCTGGGTAGCAAATCTCAGCACTCTACAACGAAGAGGATAGAAGTGAACTCTAGCGCGTTCGAGGCAGAAAACTTACAATAACGGGCCTTGTGGCTAATTTCGTTCCTAATCGATCAAACTTGCTGCATTATATAAGGTGCTCTTTTTATGACGTATAGAATGCAATTATAGGACACGGGCGCCAAGTTTAGATAAAGTCTAAAATATCTAGATCAGTGATTTACGTAAGGCTGTTCTGATACAGAAGTTACTGTTTACAGAATAATCAAGCTACAATAACATCGATTTCAGAGGCGAAACATCAATTATTAAGATAGCAACGAATAATTTCAAAAGCAGGCCAAACTGCGCATTAGTACCTGCTCGTTTTGAGGGAACAGAATCGGTCGCGGCGTTGGCGTCCGTCGGAAGAATTTGAAGAGTCTGTCTCCTGCTTCCCTCGTTTTCTTTTTACCCGGCACCAGAACCCGTTCTCATCCCACCAAGAACGACGAGTTGGTTTTTGCGCGATCCCACCTTCGAGGCAAAGTTTTCTTTGATTGGAAGTGAGAAAACAAAAAACAAAACAAAAAACCAGTCTGACGACCCGGATAAGGAGGGCAATCTCGAGGAAGTTCGCGGGATAGGTCTATTTTTACAACGACTTGCTTCATAGAAAGTACGGCACGTCTATTTTTAGTCCTGAACCGGAAAATGAGTCAGACGGCGCTAAGGAACAATAAACAGCCGAGTTTACCAGTGGACCTTTTTGAATATCGTGAAAAGTCATACTTTTTCGATCAATAATGAACTTTCAAACTTGTCAGGTGAGGACTTGTGTCATAAACAAGCGACGGAAGAGAAGATCGAATAATAAAAACGATGTTCTAGAATCTTATTTAATTGTATTCAAATGCATTTATGAAACTCGAGATTCCCTTAGGTTGCAGCGTACTTTAGTTCAAGACTGGCAAACAAATTGACCAAATGAATCGGTGAGAATTCTTAAAGGATCTTTATATATCATGGATTTATGAAGATTTAATGTTCTTTTGCAAGGTGGCATACGAAATACAGCCGCTTCCTTCTCATACATATCTTCCAGTGTTTTATAGCTATGGAATCGAGCCAACACCCATATAACATCCATAAACAAGGAAATCACTTATCACCCAAGATGCGGTATCGCATTTCCTTTCTCCGTCAAAACGATGTGGCGGAGCGAAATGAACGTACCTTTCATCATTCAGAGAGAACCTATGATTCTAGATGAATGAGAATTAAAGAACCATCATCTTCCACAGAAAAGTGGGTAGTTTGAATCGAACAATCGCCTCCTATATGAGATTCTAATATAATTGCTTGAAGACAATCGGAATCAGTTGATTAGGCGTTGATGAGGTGGATATCCTTGATGACTTTTTCAGGCGGGCGTTACTACCCATATTCAAGGTTGGGGAATTTCCAGAGAGAATTTCGAAAGAACCCCATTGGTCATTGATGTTCCCATGTTGAACCCATTCGCATGCGGTTTTAACTAATTATAAAAACGTTGCAAATTATTACATGAAGAAGAATTATTTACGTATTCCGTTGTCCGTAAGTCACTCACCTACGTTTATTAGGCTTAGTCTTTGGTACATTATCTAAACTCTATGCCTCGCTCTCCCATACCTAGCAATTGCATCTAGGATGCCATAACTTTTATATTTCAGCACCGAAGATCGATTGCGGACGAAATTAGCCACAAGGATCCCTCAGCTGATCACTGAGTCTCCTACTCTGTCATAGACTTCTGGAATGTCTTCGTCCTAAATATAACTCCGTGTGCACCGAACTTTACTAGTCCCTTTGAACGAAACAAACGCTGGTATAAAAATTCCTAAAATAGAGCAATATACTGTACATCGTTCCACGAATGGAAGAACTGAAATTCAACTAAACAAAATAAAACACCTACCCATAGTTCCCTTTTTCATAATCATATAAGATAAGTTATTACAAAATCGATTTCAAAAGGAACATTTGAAAAAACCATTTACTAGCACATTCACATCCTTGTTGACCTGTTTCCTGTCAAAGTTCTTGGGATAGTGAAAGGATGCATGTAATGTTACAAACGAGAGCTCATTCCTTTCTTTTTGGGGATGTCTATTATGTCTATGACGAACACAAAAACATAAGTATTATGCGTAAGTTTTCGATATACCGATGTTTGGATATTTCAGCCCTTTGATTCCACGCTTTATGATTGAAAGGTGATGTCGAAAATTCGATGCAAACTAGAACCTATTTGCGATTTTTGACCGATATTGCATTTAGTTTGATCCAGTAGTTGCGAAGAGGAGCTCCGAATGACCTACAGCGGACGGACGGATATTTTAAATTTGATTTTCGGATTGTACACACCTCGAAAAATAAAACAAATTTCGAGGGGGTCAAAATATTTTTTCTCTCGATGGAGTTTTGACTTTCTTTATTGAAAATAATCAAGCAAAAGATATTGAAGGGATCGCGAGAAATCGGAAGTTTCTAAATGTATGACCTTACTCAAATAAATTCGGCATGGCCGGATAGAATTTAATATTGAAATATAGTTATCTCATGCTGCGTAAAATTTTGGATGAATCGGAAAAAACCATTCAATCAATTCACAAACGGGAAATAAAGTAGCGTTTTTCTTTTGAAGTGCCGTTTGATTTATGACAATATATTGAACTGAAGGTAGTTGGTTTTTTCCGAATGAAGCAGTTTCTAAATGAATGTCATGCGCACCATCGATATGATAATATGATGATCATTGATATTTGATATTATTATATTATGGCAGCGTTTTTCTTTTGAAGTGCCGTTTGATTTATGACAGTATATTGAACTGAAGATAGTAGGTTTTTTCCGAATGAAGCAGTTTCTATATGAATGTCATGCGCACCATCGATATGATAATATGATGATCATTGATATTTGATATTATTATATTATGGTTAATGATCTATTTCATTTTATAAAAAATCGTGCACCTACCTTGATCCATGCGAATGAGGACTGCAGTCGGATCGGAATGATCCAAGGGGTCACAGGGTGGTCCATGCTGCAAAAATAATAAAATTTATTAATTATATCATAATATGGATTATATCAAACAGTGCAATATAATAACATTATTAACATAATCTACAACATTTGTAGGCATTTTAAATGTGCTGAACCATTATAGAAAGTGAACTTCATTGAAAGAAGAAGAAAAATTAATGATTCCATTTGGGAAAAGAAGTTTTCATCCCGATTATGTTTAGTGCAGAATAAATTATCGTAGTAAAATTATCAGAATCATTCCACATTCATTCAGTCAATTTCCGGGCATTGATCAATCGATATAACTAATTTTATGGGTTTATACAAATTTGGAATTGTTGTCGGCTAGAATTTTGGTGATTACCTTCAAGCACCATCGCCAACGACGGAAAGCGTTGAGTGCTCTGACTGCTTGTGTGAAGTAGTATTCCATTCACTG
Source organism: Creontiades dilutus (assembly GCA_031894815.1). Taxonomy (NCBI): domain Eukaryota; kingdom Metazoa; phylum Arthropoda; class Insecta; order Hemiptera; family Miridae; genus Creontiades; species Creontiades dilutus. The sequence continues at coordinate 3,561,831 of JAVIWC010004007.1, forward strand.
AAGGAATTGTGAAGAATCTCGTTCACAGATATTGAGTGAATTTTGTTCAGTGCACGTCTAGGTCAAATATTCAGTTGCACTCATGTGATAATTGATGGTAATATTTGGTATTTGCAAATCAGTTCTGCATGGGAAAAAGGATGCGAGGTTGAGAAAGGGTTTTTGAGTGTATGATTATATTGTTGAAACATTTTCGTGAGATTGCAAGAATACCAAAAGATGCATCAACGCTGTAACACACATGGCTGTCATCGGTGTAGCGTATGTGACCTCAACATTGAACTTGGGGTGGGAAAGGAGAACATGAGCCAGGGGAGACAGTTAGTAGAGCCTTACGGGAGCAAGGTTACTCGAAGACTGCAGGCTCGAGGGCCGTAAGGTAAAACGTGAGGTCACGCTAGCGTTACCATAGCGTTCAGGCCGTCACGCGATGATGAAGAGGGGAGCCCCAAGTGATGTTTGGACAACACTCGTCCTGGGCACGCCTCCTGAACTGCTGACGTCAGCAGGGACGGAAACCGTTAGTCGATATATGGGATAAAGCGACACGCAACGCTCAGGAACCACTTTTTTTCTCCTCATTTATACGTCATTGGCCCTTCTGAAGGTCAATTTACCTCATCCGCCACTAGGAGTTAAAAGAATCAAGTCACAACCTTCCTGAAAGTGATCCATTTCAAGATTGGTGATATATGTAATACGCATTTTTTCAAATTATTAGTTCTTAATGAGATGCACATTGGGTTTGTTATGCTCCATAATAAACCTCAGTAATAAACCAAGGGAAGAAAATTGTCAACCACCCCCTAAAAATTTGTTGTTTTAGGTTTCAAGATATGTATACTTCAAAAATCCCTGAAGATTTGTGCAGGAACAACTGCGCCAAAGTTTGAGAAAGGTTGTGACTGGATTCATTTAACAATTCCACAAAAAAAAAAAAATTACTTTATCGGAAATTCTACATCGATCCGGGAAGTGCGAAAAATCTCAGCGTCTTGATAAACCCTGAGTGTTACCATTTAAGGATTGAATTACAAAAATGATGAAATCGAATTCCCAATAACTTTTGATGGTTTATTCTTTGTTTGGTTCTAATCATCCATTGAGTTCGATACACTTGAATAAAATCCGAGGGCTGTCTTTAACTCGAAGATGAACGGGAGTCGATACTAGAGAGACTGACGACGGCTCCTGAGCATGGTATGCCATAGTACTCTAATTATCTACAGTCCACTGATCTGGTACAGAAGTAATACCTCTTTTGTAATAATTTGTGCTATTGCGTGTATCAATTGAAACTTGTACGGATACTTTCTGTATAAAAAACTTTGATTCACGTATATACTTGTATTATTTGAATGCACACAGTTCGTTGTTGTTGTTTTTAATGGGAATCGAAGCTTAATGTGTTTACCGCGAGGTGTTTGGCTAAGGAAGATTTATGGACGCCAATATCCATCAACAATGCCGTACCTGCGAGATTGGAGAAACTCTCCCACAAAATAGTAAATACCGCATCAAACTGGAAAATAAAAATGCCAACCAATCAAATGACAGATTTATTGACGTATTAATAGGTTCTTTCGCGTAAACTTTGTGCCTAACAGATAAACATTGTTGACAAAAAATATAATCAATACTGTACCTAATCATTATTATAAGACCAATGCTATGTATTCAAAATGACTGCAACAGTGTGAGCTGATTCCCTCTATTATGGAATTACACGAATATAGTTTTAGATTCAATTCTTTTGGTGTTTACAATAAAGTTACAATAAACTCCGGGAAATAAGTGAATGAATATGCTGAATGCTTTCTTTTCCACTTACTTAGAATCTTGAGTTTGTAGCTTAATTCGAATTCTGGATACATCACAGTAAGTATAACTAATGATCTAAAGTTCATAGACCTTTGATTGAGCCCATTGCACTCATTAGATTCAATTTCTAACTTTCTGACGGCTAGATTGCGTATTGTAATTACTAACAATCATCGCCGGAACGTAAGTTTAAATAAAGAGTAGTTTCAAATCATCGATATTTCGCTTGAAGACGGGGAGGAATAAAGATGAGATTGTCCCTTTCAAGCAATATCAGCTGTTAGACTTTCCAAAGGCTTAGTTGAAAAGTTAGCGAATCGAGTTAATTTTTTCCTCACTGCTCGCTTTGTGGTTCAAAAGGCTTCGATACAAAAGGAGAGTAATCAAATTTTTCTTTTTGAAAAGTTCACAGAATGAAAGGGGGAATTTAAAAAAAAAAGGAGTCACTTGGAAGAATTTTACTTTACTGGGTGTCGTAAGACTTCGTAAGGCCTGAAAGTTTATAGAGAGGGGAGATTTTTTTCCCAGGTAAATTGAGTTTTTGTTTCGAACTGTTGTGAGTTTTCTATTACAATCCAATCTGTTCCCGTTGTTTCGACGTGCGGGTGATTTATTTTTTCACCGTTCAAATTGGTTTATCAATATTCTGTGTTTTGACAGCCCTTGGAGTGTTGATTCGCGCGATCACGTTTCGAGAATTGGAGTCGATTTGATTGGAAGAACAACGTTACTTTAAACGAGTTTCAATTTGATTTCTGGGATCAAATATATCCTGACGGTGCTGTGGATCGAATGAGTTGATATGTTGATAGTTCATATGTCATCATACGGAGCACTGTCATGTCGTCAGTGATAGAACTGTATACTCGTACGTACTCAACCAGAATCAAACTAATCATGTAGTTCGGTGAAGTTTTTGTAACCAATTTTACACCTGATCTGGCATTGAAATTATGCTTATTGTGTATCTTATCAGGCACTAAAATTGACGAGTGAGTGTACGTGCATCTTAAAAGGATGATTATAGCTAATGGACATCTGACATAAGGATACATCTGGAGTTACGCAGTAGATCGCATAGCTGGTACTTCGAGTAGGATTATTATTATGACATTTCCATGTCGAGGCATTTCTTACATAAAATTTGGAATTTCCCAAACCAATTTAGACACCTAACTTTTTTGACATGTTCCTAAACAAATTAGGCACTAAAAATTTGTTTACCTGAATAAGACCATACATCGATCCTAACGAATAGGAAATGTTCAAATCAAAGGTTACAATGTAACACATGTACTTTTAATGTACAATTAGTTTAGGAAAATTTGAATTTTTTTTCTAAATGAGCAAATTTATAAGTACAATATCAAATTTTGATTAATTGAAAATGTACATTTCGTTCCGCAACAACTCCGGTGTTGAATTGAAACGCGAGAGCTTATCCCAGAGACAATTTCTCAAAATTATCATATTAAGTAATATTACATTCCAATTCAATTATGTTGAAATTTGAGGGAAAAGATAGGATGTCAATTATACATTTTATATCAAATGAATTCTGTCTGACTAATTTTCCAGTACATGATTAATTTAAAAAAAAAAGTTTACGTTTCTGTTTAGTGTTCTTTATTAACTAATAGTCTATATTATCGGAACTTGAAAATATTGTTGTTTGGTGTTCTGCTACAATAAATTTTCAAGGCGATTTCGAGCCTTTTTTCGCCTTTTTTTTAACAATATTTTTCAACTTTGACCTAATTGATGAGTTCCAAAAATGCTGATCAACAAACGCATCCTATTCTTTCGAATTCTTGATTTTCCGGAGAAATAACGACGTTTGATCTCTACTCTTGGACATAAGTGTGTATATAAAGTCGTTACAGTATATCTCAGATTGGATTTCCATGAAGAAACAACAATTTTTCTTTTAAAAGTTTTGAAGCCATTTCAATAACAATTTTTCCGAGAAAATTAGCTCAAATTGGAAAACTAGCCAGATTTGCGATAGCCGTATTGTGTGTCTCAATCTTGCGGGACTACTGAGGTGTAGTAAATCGTAAGTAAGCTACATCTGTAAATACCGGCGAATTTCACCACCGAATTTGTCCAAGAGTTCGATTAAAAGCATGGTTCAAGAGCTGGAAACTACCACGTGATAAACTTGATACCTTAATAAGAATTCGAACCGGGCACGGTAAAATAAATAAAGTATTATACCTATACGGAGACGCACAAAACCAGCTCTGTGATCAATGCTACTTGCTTGAAGATGTAGAACACGTATTTTCGGACTGCATTAAATATGAAGAACAACGAAAAATATACACTCTGCTGATGCATTCGTCACTGGAAGAAATATTAAAAGATCCGACAAGACGATCGTACAACACCCTACCTACTTGAATTTCTGGACAGTGTGAATGTGCAATTTTGATCAAGACCTAGACGACGATTCCTTGATTTAATATTTTTGTACAATTAAATAACTACCTGGCAACATGGGTAGCCATTATGTAACCTATTGCCATAAAAATAGAGGAAAAAAAATCGTAAGTTTGATGAAAGTGTGGGATCCAACATGCTCAATTATAACTCAATTTGGCTCTCGTATTTCATCTAGAAATACTGCATATGATTTATTCGCCCAGTTCTGAAGATTCTACATGTCATGGTTTCTTTTAGCTGTACACGGTAAAGTGAATTACTAGTAATAATTTTTGACAGTACCAATAAGTTACAAGTCGTATCTGCAATCGCAACTAATACTGACTTCTATTTGCCGGCGGGGACATTGAAGGGGGCGGAAGCAAGTGAAGATGCTCACCTATGGTCAGCCAACAGGACGTTTGGTACAACTATGGTTTCCCAATAAGCTCTATCGTCAGCCTCACCCCACGCCCATCTGTCACCACGGTTTTCAAACGACCGTTTCCTCCCTCTAAGAGAACATCGAGCTGAAACAAAGGCCATTCAAAGCCTTTATCTTCCTGTTCTAGTGGAGCACCAGGGAGAAAGTCCTTCCCAGAAACTTTTTTTTTTCCGTTCGTTTCTCCTAACGCAATGGCCCTTTCTGAGGGCTCTTCAATCGAATTCTTTCGGCGAAGTCGAAAGGATCAGTTCTTAATCCGAGAGACATTGTCGCTATTTCCTGACCCTTTAGAAAAAGGGTGACTAACCAGTTTTTCCTCCCATTGGATTCCCTTTTGAAGAACAAAGTTCCCTGTTTTGTTCCATTCTCGATCATAGTTGAAATAATCTCAGGATATTATTAATTTCGATCTGAAACGTTACTAGATAGTGCAAATGCGCAGAGGTTGAAAATGAAAAAAATACTCGACAGCTTGTTTCCTACAAACACAAACACCATTTCTAAGAATATATTTATATTTCTGAATTTCTGAATATTTCTTTTAAATTATATTACATTTGCTGCCTCAAATATCTCATTTTTAGTGCTTTTATAAGTCAATATTTCAACTCAAAACCGATTTTTACGTCTTTATAAACGAAGTGTGACGAAAAAGAGTATTTAGGGCTAGTTTAACATAATAACACTAGTGTGTGAGGTTAATTATTTTCGTGTAGCAACTACTATCGAAGTTTGGGATTGTTTGTCCGTGAAAACTACCATGACTCATAAATTAAGTCACACCACTTACCTTGAATTTACGTGGAAATAGGCTTGAAATATGTTTGAAGAGTTCAAATATGTTTGAATAACCCTGCACAAGTGGGAATAAACACTGGCCACTCAAATAGGGAACAACTATTCATTTATAAATAAACCAATCGTTGCAAAAAGGGGACAAATCGAGATGTCAGAACTTCTTTCCCGAAGAGAGGTTTTTTGTTCCAAACTAAACTTCACCTCTTCCGAAAGATCTATATCTGTTGGCTAAACTATATTTATCTTCAAATTGACAACGTGTTGCTTCTTTCAAGAGGGTTCGCGATAAACTTCAAGGCCTGTGGTGTCTGCAGGGAACAGGCGGTATGGAATATTCTATTCAACCGTTTATAGCGTGGAACAGCTTAGTGAAAGGGAGATTGGCACAACTGGGTTCACGGATGATCGCACGGCAGGCCAAGTGGTGTCATTCGATTCACGGAACTAATTTCTATCTAAATCAAACAGAAAACTCCTCTCTTGCATCAAAACTTTTTGAGATGTCAACTTTTTTAATAGCTTAAACATTACATATTTTCCGTTTTTCAAGATAACCGAGATTACTGGCACACGTCGAATCGGTTGCACAATGGCACCCTGAGCAGCTTCAACATGATTTGTTGGGCGAATCAATCAATACAACACTCATTTTCGGCTTTCTTTCTTCAAATATCCCTTTTTTCTTCGAGAATCGACATTTTCAAGGTTTGCGACCCAACTGGACTAAAATTGGGATCGTACAAGATTAAAATCATGAGAATCGGTTAAGAATTGCACCCTAAGCAGCTTCGAACTGATTTGATGGGACACAAAATCACTCAATAAAACAGTTTTTCTCGTCTTTCTTCGTAAATCTCCCTTTTTATCGTGAATGTCAACTTTTTCAGGTTTGTGACAGAACTAGCTTAATAGATGAAAATCATAAAAATCGAGTAAGCTGCTAAAAGATAAACTTTTTTCGGTTTAACCCTCTCAAATCTGTCAATTTCCGTGATTAAAATCGACATTTTAATTTTTGTGACCCTACTAGACGAACAAGATAAGAACCATCCAAGCTAATCAACGGTGAATGGCATACGGCTTACTAATGGATTTCTTAAATTCGATTTTTGGAATTAATGCTTGATGAATATGATGCTAAATGCATATAAAATATTAATCTTGAAACGTCAACCAATAACTTTTACGCGGCTTAAAATGTTTTCTCATCCAATTAAAAAGGTTTATTATTTAAAATAATGAACAAAAAAATCCGTCCGTACCTCGTACGCAGGTATTGGTAAAAATGTTTCTTTACGAAGATTACTGTTTTTGTTAAGTATTTTATGCAAAACGGAAACGTAATCGTGTCGAACGGTTGACAATAACCAACAACCAAGATCCGAAACTGCCACAATGTACTGTAATATTCGATGATCGTTTCGGGGTTGGGATCATTGAGTTGGTACAATCGCTGACCAAGAGAATACGCTACAGACAATGATTATTATGTGAATCCTCGCCCATCAGTTGACTAATACGAAGCTATTATCCATTTTTATCTCATACGATAAAGCATACGAAGATTGCACAGTCAACTACCCGAGTCGATTAACTTTCTCCGGCAAACAAAGTACTCGAGAGAATGACGTGATTAGAACGTTCTTTCAATTCGCAAAGGGAGAAAGTTCTTTCACCGTGATGAACCTCGTAAGCAAGAAGCTACTCACTCAAGCTTCCAATAATTAGAGGCGGAAAAACAAGAGCAAGACTAGAGACGGCTCTCTCCCCAACGTCCGAAAAATCGCCTTATCACCTTTTCACGCGGCAAATTGAATAGTTTTTTTTCTCCTTTCCGCCAGTCAAGGAACATTTTTCGTGCCCTTTTGAAACTCGCGGCCGGAGCTTTTTCTCGACGAAACGAATGGAAACCCGCCGTACCGCTCTGAAAGGTTTCCCACATTTTAATCAAAAGCGGATTTGGTTCAATATAAACACGGATTCCTCTTTCTGGGTCCCCAACGCTCAGTGTTTTTTAATGGATACATTTTATACTTCCATTCAAACATGAGAATATAGGTCGCTTTTTTTCAATCGTGGCCTTTTTTTAATATGAGGTTTATAGAAATATTGGGGAAATGAAACGGAATATTGCGGAATACGCTCTTCGACATCGTTAAAAAGTGGGTTGGAGCTGAAATTAGAAAAATCAACACTGAGAATATAGAAACTCATGATAAATTCAACTGTCAGTTTCCTGATATTTCTTCTAACTTAATAGTTTAATCCAAGCTTGAAAGCTGTACCACCACTAGCTATTTCTCTTTTAGGGAAATTTCATAGAAAATTAAGCTATTCCGATGACTCTGAAAGTTTTAAAATGAAAATTAAAATTAAAATTCAAATGTTAGACCTTGTTGAAGTGGGTCTTAACGGTCAGTCGAATGATTTCAATATTTATCTTCGATAAGGCCATAAATTCGATTTATTTATAAACCTTCTTCAGGGCAGCATCAACAAAGCATTCTGGAAAAATTAGACTAATAATAAATATAACTAAACTGTGTTTATAAAACTTCAAAAAGTTTATAAGACTGACCCTCAAAACCCACTACTTCAAGCTTTAACAATCAGCAGTCAAGAAAACCACAACTATTTACATACATACATCTTTCTTGACAATAAGTTTCAAAATAAGAATTTCGTTTTAATCAAGTGTTCTAATCAAAGAGGTGAGTGCTAACAACACCTCTTGAACATTAAATTGTTCAAATTTCCAAAATTGTATAAAAAAATGACCAAAAACTGCTACAAATTGTTAAATTTACTTTTTTAGAAGGATGTTTCTCAAACAAAAGTTATTAAAAATAAAATAGGTCATTTCAAAATTGAAGCTCGAATGTAAGTTGAAAATTATACTTAAATTTCATCAAAATGTCGAAAATGGACAAAAAAATGGATGGGAATGGATGGGTGGATGGATGGAATGTTAATCATTTAAAAAATCCAATAACTTTGTTTAATTAGAAGAATATTATTTAGAACAATTTTTTTTTCGCAATTGGTAGGTACAATTTTTTTGCATACAAAAGTACTCAAATTCCAAGTCAATTGAACATAATATGTTCATATGTTATTGACTCATATATTATATGATGTACGAACTTTAGGAGTCAGATTAGAGTTGAGGAAAGGATATATCTAAACCAAATTAATCGAAAATTATTGGAAAATTGTTTTTAGGATGGGAATTGCCGTTTGATTTGGGTACAGACCCAAAAACTCAACAAAAACAAATAATTCAATTCAATTTAAAATAAAGCATATTATTACAATGGTAGTTATTTACAACTATTTAGGGACATTTCCTATCGTTTTCTTAGTTCATGTTGTGCGACTAAAACAGCTTATTTTCCTATTTAGTGCAACAAAGGACTGTGCAACAAATTCATCAGTACGGACGTTCACAGTATTCCGAAAATCGCTTGACTTACTTATCGGGGGAAGACCTTTCTTAGGTACAACGAACGTCCCTTGTAATGTATACCATACATTAAACGTACCTCATACGTATGCAAAGTTCCATAATCGCGATTGGACAATCTGTATTTTGCCACTTAACATCTCAACTACCAACGGTATCAGTAAAATCGGTCCATCATGCTGGCAGTTCAGTATCATTATTATTCAGTTAAGGTCAATATTAGCATACAGACGGCGCCGGCGTCGTTTGGTCAACTGCAGTTGGTCAACGCCTCCATGAGGTGGCGCCAGGTTCAGTCGAGACCCACGATATAAAGGCCTGGACATACGCCGCAAAATAAACGCATTGGGAGCTTACTCGAAACACCGAAAGGCCAGTCGTAACTCCTGATAGGGAGTCTCCCATAAATGGGAGAGAACTGCTTCACACTCGTTCATTCAACAATTCTGAGCGATAGGAAACCTAATATTTAATAAAAACCTGATTTCATATCCAAGTATTTGCGCAAGAAATCTACGAGTTTTTATTCAAGATTTTGTTTCTCGTAAAACTAGCTGAAGCCCAACTATCTACACACACCAAAACTGCATCGTTTTGAGTTTGATTCCTACCAAACTTTCTACATTTAATGAATATAAGTAGTAAGTAATGCATTTATTCAGCTGATAATGAATACACGGTAAATCTACCCACCGATTCAGGAACATCAATGAGCTAATAATGATTCTTAAGGAATTCCACCAGGCCTGTCATACAGTGGGCAATGGTTCAGGTATTACGAAGCTACTGGTCCCCACTAACTAACCGAACTCGCGTTACGTCACGCCTTACAAAATTGGTACGACGATCTTGAATCGACGGACTGAGGAAACGACAACATAGTCGGGGGAAACGCCGTAGGTCAAGGTCAATAAAATATTCAAATTTGATCGATTGTATCATCCAATAAACTATTCAAACGAGCATTCACCTCTTGTTTCAGTCAGGGATTCGCTTTAAAAATATCTGAATTCGCATGAGCGATGGCAAAGTATTTACAAAATGAAGGTACCTGCATGAGAAACACAAACATGCAAATGAGTCATTCAGTCAAATGTTGTCGTTCATTTCGAGGGTGGTTTATGTTTCGATGTGTTCGGTGGTTCGGTGGTTCAGTAAGGCTTCACTCTTATCAGACAACCTCTATTTCAATTATCATACCCCAATCTTGGATTGTCGTAAGGCATGCACGATACAGTCAAGATAATAGATCTTAACCACATCTTGTAAGCCTTGACTGAGTTTTCTGAGGTTATTTGCCCTTTAATACTCATTAACCCAATCACACATATGAGTTTAGTGGTTCGTACTGTTGTAGTGAAGAAAGAAGACAATGTTATTCATTGCGGCGCCTGAAAAGAGGACTATCTGGCGGGAACTGAGAACACCGGCATTTTAGGACGCCTCTCTGAAGCAAGGCTGCGTCAATAGTGAGGTGCCTATTAGAGTTAATCACGGGGGTGTGGGACAATAGTATAGATATAAACATATGTGAGTTTATTTAAAAAAAGTACTTGTGTACGTATTTACAGGTAACTAGGTGTTTCGTTAGTTACAACGAATAGCGTCAAATTTGATTACATTTCCATAAAAATGATAGCGAAAATTCGCTCCCATCACAGACTTTTAGAGTGACCCTCAGCTAGTGATTATATCTTCGTAAAACCCTGTGATCCCAATTTAAAAAAAAAGTCCTGAATTCTTGAAGTAAAGCATGTTGACAGATCATGGAACATGTTTTTCCATTCATTGAAACTGTTAACTGTTTAAATTTAATTGTAATAATTTAGTTGTAATTTAATGGTAATAATCACTTAGGTTACATTTATTATTCTTTAATACACGATTAACTAAAATTAATGCTTAAAACTCACCTGATTTGTGCCCCATTCATCGTCTCTGTACTCTCGTCATTAGCATTCCCTGAATATCCCTCTCGAATATCAGTTTCAGTCTTTCAATAGGAGCATGTAATGGTGTTTAGGCTCACCCAGCTGATAAATGATCACTCAGACATCTTCAGCATTCTTCCATGACCCACCCTCTTAAATTTCAGTTTGCTGCTTACAATAGAAGAGATTGCTTTGTAACTCACTCAGGTGACCATTGCTCAGTCTAGTGCCTTCAGCATTGTCCTTTAAACGACCCTGTCAAATTTCAGCTCCGTGCGTGGATCCATATGCGACAGCCGCTGTTATTTCGAAACGATAGCACAATTTCGTCTCGTAAAAATAACCCGTGAAGCCAAATGCCCTGAATGGATGATGCTCGCAGGTACTCGCTCACTTAATACTGGACTCGAATTCACGAAATCCTCACAATAGTCGACCTCGTGCGCGTTCTCATAATTTCAAGCGCCCCGTTAAAACCAACTCATCGGCGTTCGAACGTCCATTTCGCCGCCGTCACGGTTTCGGCTTTGACCAACCGCTTCCGGACTTAATTGACGTTGAAAAATCCGTTTCCGAGCTCCCAAGTCGTCATCCCGCCTCCCAATACGACTTTTTTGAGGTCAACGATTATTTTGCAACCTTGAGGGGAACGAGTATCAAATAACTTCCGTCTCCCGAGGCCTACGGGATACGGAACTAATTCTTCGTACCTAATCGCACGTACGAGGTTTTTTTCCGCCGCGAACACGGTGAAATTGGTTGTACATTTAACTGATGGATTTTTTAACCGGCAATTTCAAATGCGTGCGTTTTGCGATTCGGTCACGGTGTCACGTTTAAATGATCCCCACAACGACCGGGGGAGTTTTTAAATTATTTCGACGATGGTTTGGATTGAATGTTAATAAATCGAACTTCTTATAAACCGGAACACATTCAATGATCATTCACTGTGTTGATTAATAATGCAAAAACAAACCATTGTTTTCACAGCGGTAAAAAATGGTGCAAATGATTACACAAACACCTAGCATTTATCCAGATAGATAATTCTTCTGTTTAGAATAACGAACAACCGCGCACAATAACAATCAAAATGCCCAATAACTCCTCAATAACATCTTCAAAATGCTACAAATTATTACACAAAGATTTATTATTTCTATCTTAGGTAGCCCTTCTTCATCAATCACTGACCTACGTTTACTATAAATCTGTGGAACATTATCCAATCTTGGCATTTACCTGCATTCTAGTTTTTATACATTTGGTCCAGTAGTTTCAAAAATATCCTTTAGACGGCGGGCGGACGTTTTTGACTATTACAATGTAAAACAACCAATCATTTAAATTTTTTTTAGGATTACTTTCTTCTTGGTTCATTGCCAAAAAAATACTTTTCCATCAGGTAACTGAACAAATAATTCATGATTATTTTGATTAGAAAGTATTCTATTCACAATCTTCTTTTTTTCAACACCTAAACTTGTAGGCAATCGTAGAAATATTTTCGTTTGTTCTAACATTTAAGCCGTCGGGATCGCTTCGAATTCGTGAAAAATAGAATCAGCAAAAAACTGTCTCCTTAAAGCCTGGTGTTTAAATTCTGATAAGAAACCATATCACGCAAGTGTGTTAACTAGGTGGATTTGATGTTGGATTGCTGCATTCCCAAATTCTAGACTTGAGCTCTAAAATCATTCAGATTGATTTAAAAATTATACAGTATTTAGCTCATAACGTTGCGAGGTTATGAGGAGGTTTGACTGGGAAAAAGTTGTGTTTGCTAAAAGAAATCTCGTTTCAAGTGCGATAGAAACATGAAGCTCGTAATTGCGAAAGCCAACACTGAACTCGCTCGAGATTGGAGGGACGTCTTGAAGAGTGGCAAGATGAAACCTTCACGTTATGAACCGTGCAGTGAAGTAGGTTTTCAGACAAGATCAACTTTTTTTCGGCAAAATATGCTATGAAATGTCCAATGTTGTCTTAAGACCGGAATACTTAAGATGGAAGGGAACAGTCCCCGTTCCGTACGGCGCAAGGCCAACTAGTTTAGGAGTTATGTTACGGCCGTTCCCTTTAAAATGCGAGAAATCTAAACCAAGAAGGAAGACGAAGGAACCAGTCCGACCAAAGAAGCTGTGTTTCGTTCCACGGCTCCTTAAAACCTGAAAACTTGGAGAGTTTGCTACACCTTGCAGAGTTCCTGGTCAGCTTGGATCCTTTGACTTTCTACAAAAGACAACCAGACAACCACCGAACTGCCATGGTCTTGCGACAACTTTTCTGTAACGCTTCGAAGACTTACCGACTGGATAGAACAAATAAAATCCAGACCTTGAAAATATGTTATACAAAATTCAAAGTTTGTTTCTACGTACGTACGTATGGATGTATCTGTCTATGAACGCAATGGACGGCTAACTACCGAACGATTTAGACGTGTCTTAAAATGATCAGATCAGCGAGTTCCGGCGCAGGACATAGGCTGGGTCATAACCTCCAAAACATACCCTACTTCATAAACGTAATTTATCCTTCTCAATCGATTAGCTTCGTTCCCGAACATTTGTTATTATGGTAGGCAACGGAAAATCTTGACAACTGGGGAAGAGATGACGGGTTTTTCTAATAATTGTATACTTGATACTTCAACGGTTCCACGGTAGTTTAGTATAAACACCAATTTTATAAACATGGATTGTGATAATAAAGATGTTTTCATGGATAAGTGGTTGTTTGAAATCCGTGTTTTCACTCAGAACCTGATAAGTTAAAACAGGATTTCACGGAATCGCTGCAATTTGACGTTGATAATTTCGTTCAACAGACCCTTCAATAAGCATACCTAATTTCTACTTCTTGCGAGCTGAACGTAATTAGTTAGCGAGGAATGACCCATATTGGTAATCACATTTGTTTGATGTCAACTGCTTTGCATTTTAAAGAAGCAAAAACAATACTAAAATTAAACCTATCGTGGAATAGGTTTGAATTGAATTTTGAATATCAAACAACAGACGTGCGGAGAACACAAAAATCGCGAAGCTTGTGAATAAATGAAAACAATAAGCAGCAATACTTATCGATGGTTATAATAAGCTATACAATTAGTTAACAATAGCCCAATATTGGGAAATTTTCAGTCGGCACCCCTTTTAAAAATATTTTTACGGTTTCGGAAAACTGATAAAGTACCTTAAAAACTGTAACAGTATAACAAAGTCAACCTTCACCCATATATTCACGCTAAACTATCGAGCGCGTCACATCCTGGGTCATCTAGCTGTAGGCATTCGAAAAACTCGGAGAATTGTTTAACAAAAGCCGAGTGTTTACTCGCAGCGATAGTTGATACCTCCTCCGAGGTGTTCCCAAACAGCTGTAAAATTTACTGCTCTCTTTTATCCTGCAATAAATGCGGCACCATTCATGATGTAGAGCTAAACAAATACCGCGCCCAGTGAAAAGCCATAAAGAGTCAAATGCGTAGAAATTCTATGCAAGGTCGTCCAAGGTTATCTAAAGTTTTGAAATTAGGATGTTAAACGGACAGTTCTATTACGTATTAATCTTCTATACTAAAGTTCTATCACTGGAAGTCTTAAAAAACCTTTTACTTCCTTAGTAATTTTGAGTACCTAATGGATATTTCATATTGACGATGAGGTTTAGTTCAAGGGTGTATCTAAGAATCGTACCGCAGAGAATGTGGGCAGTTCATCGGGGATATAGAATGAAGTTCGTTTATGAATGTATATATTAATTGGCCTGGGAGTCCAGAATCACCCCCGAACACGTGAGAAGCTTGAATTTTGATGATATTTTCCTATCGTACTAACAGCTATTTTGGAACTAAGCAGAAAATAAATCTGTTCTGCAATCGCTCAGGTTATTTGTGCTTTCAAATTTGGTGTTAAAAACATGACACGGCTTTTAAGCCCGCTACTAGCTCAATTGTCCACATTTTTAATTTCACCATATCGTTGGAGACTATATAAACAAAGCCCTCCTTGTATAGTTGATTATTGATAGTAGACATTTTTTCATAAAACCAGAAAATATAAACCGTTATGCCAAGTTTCACAATTGTTTTGTATTCAAATCATAGTCTACCTCCTTTAACCAGATGAATATTTCTACTAGTTGAAGAAATATAAATTTCTGTTATAAACGTACAATATTTACCAGAATTGTGTACATGTATAATAGAATAAATGAATAGGTAGGATTGTAAGAAATGTAATTCTGACCATTCCATTGAATGACAGTTGATGACATCTGCGACCGTTTTTATGGCAGCAAACGGTTGTTTTATATATTGATACGTTGATGCATCTAGCTTAGTAAGACGAAAAAAAGGGTAAATGGATCTTAGTGAGGATGTTTTGCCGGAGAAAAAGAACGCAGTGGAGTGTTAAGAGTTCTAGACTAGAGCCGAGAACCGTTGCGAACCTAAACACCCAACAGTCCGACCGATAAAGCACTCACAATTACACTAGTTGAGGCAATGCCCAAACTTCCAGACCTTGTCAGAAAGAAAAGTTTCGTCAGAGCATGAAGAGGAATGTGTAACATGCGGACAACGAGATGAGAAAGATACGTACGGATCCTGAAGTTCCTGGCATATTTTCCCTTTTGGCGCAATTATCATTTGCACAAACGAGAAACCTACGTATTAGTTAGAAAGCGAAATATTTCACAATTCTCTAAACGAAGTCTGCAGGGACTTCCGAAAATATTTACAACTCGTTTGACGTAACGAACTTCTGTGGAAATGGGGATGGGGACAGGGGAGGGGTAGCTCAAATCTTCTCTCACTTCAACAACTTTCAATTTCCGACCAGAGAATAGTGCTGGATAAGAAGGGAAAAAAATCCATTTTCGCTTCGCGTGGCCGGAAAATGAACCCGTCTGGCGCCCTAATGTAATTAAAACGCGGTAATACTACCGTAGTAAAACGTTTTCTGGCAAATTACTTTTAAAGGACCTGCCAGGGGGTCTCTGGAGAGCATTCAGTAGACGGATGAAACTTAGGGCGGCTCCAGAAGGTGATAAACTCGGGGGTGTGAACACACTAATCAAGTAACCTAGCAAACTGTCACGCAAAAATTTGTTTGAGTCCGCTGGCGCAAGTCCTTCGGATTAGTCTGCCTAGGGAATGACAAGTTCAGCGTCCTCTCAAATTTGAAAGCTATCATTCAGGGTCAGACAATTGTGATAAGCATTGTGATTAGGATAGCATAGCAATAAATTAGTTCTTGAATCACATCACATCATTCGTACTTGAATTAGAGATGAAATTGCAGCATTCATCGGTAAGATTGGTGATTTGTGATTGTGCACAAAAGAGTACTCAACCAGCTACAAGTGATTGATTCGCTGTTCCAACATTTGAAAAATTGTGGTTTTCGGGGACTTTGCTTTCCAACATATTTGTGGATTGACCTATGGAAACAAAATACACAAAAGAGTCCTACCTAATCACTACAACTCGAATTCATTCTGTTTTTATGTTTCTATTACAGTTCGAACAATTTTAAATTTGGCAAGAGCAGAACTGACGCTAAGAGGGTGAATCAACTTGAATAGAGCATCCAAAGCTTAATTAACCACTGCAAATAGGAAACGCTTTCAAAAATTTCAGAGCAGGCAGATAAACATAGAACACAATACAACTAAATGGGATTGGAGAATGCACTGTATTGCTACGATTGCATTTAACTTTTGTGTACGACGGAGTGCTTTAGCCTTTGGTAATATCACAATTAGTTTTCTTCATTCATTTTTAGGTTGCTACTGCCTATGCTAAGAATTGGGATAAATAAGCAGTCAGGATTTCGCCAGTGGTTGCCATCACTTAACCACCTATAGGACTATTGACTCCAATTCTATACTTGACCATATTTCTTGGTTAGACTTAACCAAGTATGAAACTACGATCTTCCATTCTGAAGAATTGCGTTAGGCATTATTACATAACCGTTAAAAATTCCAGTTGAATAGTTTAAACTGCAGTGATACCTAGCTACGCTTAACACAATTACGAGTTGACTAGGTCTACACACTCGTCATAATAGCACTCGCTGGTAATATTGGACTCGTGCTCTGCGTGTGCATCGTAAACTACGAAACAATGAAACATTCAATTATGTAACCCCATTCTGTGTGAGATTGAATGACAAACTCTTTTTTTTTCTTCAGTCTGTAACACACACCAATTGATAACATTTGTCTGTTAGTCTGCTGACGAAAGAGACGTAGCGGCCTCTCAATGATTTCGTGTTACGCAATTCCCACGTAAAAATTTCAGCGCCCCGGAATGAAAGCGTGAAAGGTTATCGCCAGAGAAGGGATTGTTTCGTCTGAAGATTTGTTTCTTTTCGTTCCATTTCATTCAATCGAGTTCCAATTGTTTGAATCAGGTGGTACCTCCTTTGAAGCAAGTGATGAGACGAGCTAATGGACGCCACTTTTTTAATGTCGATTGAATGTACAGCTTAAAGAACTATTAGCGTTTGATCACTGTTGCCAAACAAACATGTTAAAAGAGTTACTTCAATGGAACATTTTAGAGAACTCCTAGCTTTTGACAACTGCTGTCAGAAAAACAGTATGAAGTAAGGGAGCATTACAGGGATGGCCTTTACAATCATGTCCTCCTAAATAGTGAAAACAAACATAAATATATATTTTTTGGCATCACGAGTGTAATTGTTGGTTTTCGATGACTATAAAATGGAAATGAATCATCAAATGAAAGGAGTGCTGGTAGATGTGTTCTACTTTCTTGATCTCTTCCTTGTATTATAAGAGTTTATGAATGTTTGCCGTGGGTCATGTGTTTCAACCAGGGATAGTGTGATTCAGCAGCATAAGGGTGATTGAATGGGTTGGGTGGCAAGTTTTACAAGATGCACGTTTGTACATCTGAATTTCAACTGGTACTTAAATCAAGTATTACATTTTGCATTATATTTGGTGCTGAACCTGAACCAGAATCTATATCAACGTTTTGTGCAGTACAATTGTTGTTGTTTGTTCATGAAATTAGTAATCCAGGGCACTCCCCAACAGAAGGTCATTCATTCATTGTCGCTTCATGTCTATATACAACTGTTAAATTATGCCGAAGGGTGTGGAATAACTCAAACATCAGAAAAAACTAATAATAATCCGTTTTGGACCATTCTAAGACGATATCCGTGCAAAAAAGTTAAGTGTAAATCTGTGTGTGTTTGTGAGTGTGTGTGTTTAATATTTCACCCGTGTGTTGTTTACATCTTCAAGGCCATAAGTCAATTCTATGAAAACCCACAGTCAGCACCAATAGGCAATTCAACCCAACCCTGTTTCCAATCAGGATCTTACCTCTTTGCTGAGGTACCTTAATAATTATGTATTTATATATATATATTTTTTAAAATGTAATTTATTCAAACGGGATCCGGCCTTGAAACGGAGTGTTTACTGAGTTAGGGGCACTCGCCGGCGATCCACCTATAAATATTACGCGGCAAAGAGCCTTATATAGGCCGAGGAAAAACATACAGGAATCCTTTGTTTATTTTTCCCGGTTGGCGGGCCCAAACAAAACATCATCTTGAAGATCTTCGAAGCGAATATTCTTTCTTATTTGCCCACTGACGCACCATCCCGTTTCTCGGTTCACGTCAAATGGTAACCAGACCTATAACGGAACTGTTTCAATTTCATAGCAGCGTCAAAATAATACCACGAAACTACCGTATTTCGTATTTGGAAGTTGGCCAAATGTCTGAAGTTCTACGAAGTTCAAAATGTTGTACAGAAATTGGCTATGATTTATTTTATACACACTTCTGTTGTAAATACTTCTTCGTTTACTCTTATTTACGTTCTTGGCGAGCGCGCTTACGTTTTGAAACTCCGCAGCCCACTTTGATATTCCGATTGCTATTGCATCTGATGTGATGACTGATAATTATTTATTAATTAGTAGCGATTTTTAGAAAACAGGAGCTTCCCTCCCGATTTCACACACTGAGCAGGAGAGAACATCAACAACACAAGACAATTTATAGCTTATTTATACATATGAAGTTCTCTGTTCCTACTTACAAAATCATCTTCCTTATCATACTTGATCAAAACAGACGAAATACGACATAGAAAGGACTTTAAAATGTAAGTTCTCCGTAATTTAATGGATTTGTTATTCTGAGAGGTTTGTCATCGAGGTGGAATATCCGTCCATTTACCAAAACATAAAGTATGAAACATTATTGGATGTATAATACAAACTGAAACTGTAACTTGTGCCTAGATATTCACAGTTGGGTCACTTGTATCATTAACTGAATATAGCTAAATGCTCTTTTCAATGCATACGATGTGAAACATGGACCTCACAGGAGACAGACCTCCCATCCATCTATACCAAGTGAAATTATTCACCTAAATAACCTGGAAGTAAATGTAGCTATAACTCATCCCACGTACTTTCATTTTGACAGTAATAAAAATTGTCCATTGTACATAGACCAACCTTTAAGGAATTACAAAAATCACTGCAGTTGAGCTCTAACATATTGTGAATTTTAGTTAGTAAAATCCAAGTGCACTAACGGTATAACGAGTCTAATTGCAGTCATATTTTCTTGATGACAGCTACGATAATGACATCATTGTGTTCTTCCCCATTTCTCGAAAATCTGCGTAAGGAGATGTTTAGGTTGAAGGACCTTCTCTGGGTGTTGCAGGCTAACCGCCCCGGCTCTTCGCAGGGGAAACTAGTCCATTCCATCACTTCCCCCTTACATAGCCAAAATGCTGTTACCATCATCTCCCCCGTGGATTCTCAAAACGTTCTATTTCAAGGCAGAATTCATCCCGGCGGGACCTCGCTAACACCAAAGATTACGCTAATGGCGCACAATCGGGACCCCCACGTCCCGCCACCACTTCCGAATCGAGCGATTAGTTTTTATCGCGGGTCAACGATAGAAGTTGACGGCCGCAACGGCGCTCTGTCGAGATTATCCGGAGTAAAAACGTTCCAGACGAGCACCCGTAGAGTGTATTTGGGAGACGTCAAAAATCAAACAAACCTCTTCCTTGTGTAAACATAAACAGTCTTGACTTTTCAGCCATGATGACGAGGATTAGAGTTATCTAATTCTCCAAAAGATACAGCGAGAGATTAACATTGGATGCACACACTTACAGATTCAACGCAGAGTAATGAAAAGGCTTTGTCGATTCCAGTCGAACAACGAGATGTTATAAGCTATCGTAATCTAATAATATCGAGATAGTATTGTAATAATATCCGGGATTCATCTGGGCTTATAGCTCAAATCCGGAAAATCAATCATGCGTAGAGAATAAACCAGAATTACTGAAGATCATAATTGAAAGTAAAATAAGAAAATCAAAAAATCAATCACTGCAACTCGATTTCTAAAATCATGGTATGAGATAACAGTTGTTTGCAAAAATAGGATCAATTTCACAAGAATAATTGATGACCTCAATACATGGATTATAACCAAAGAAACAAACTAAAATCATATTTTTATGAATTGCAGAAATGAATGCATGTATGAATGCCTGGTGAAAATTAGGGAACTCCTCCAAAAGTGTATCCAATGTTATGCTGGTGTTTTCCGGGCGCTAGATTCTCCTAGAAATCGTATAGCGAAAATTTGTTAAAACCCCTACCCCTCCGATCAAACTTTGACAGTTTACGTTTCAATGTGAGTAGATTCAATCTGCAACGTCCGTCATGAACTCCATTTTCGGTCAAGTTCAAGCTGAAGAAAAACACCTCAAAAAACTAGTTTTTAACCCTTAATTTTCGAAATTCGACCTCTAACAGTGTTTTAAAACCCTTTTATAGCGTTCTGATTCCAGATCCCAAAAAATCAATGGTACCAAGTTTTATTTACATATTCGAGAGAAATCGGGGTTTGCCTCCGATCTTGTTACCATACAAGAATTCCTTTTTACATAAAGTTTAGGAAACCGAAAGACCATTTTCGATAGTTGTTCAGGCAAAATTTCAAACTAATCATCCCCACTAGGTAAAGGAGAGAACCGAGCGCTTCTGCGCCTACATCGCCGTTTAATAACTACGTCCTCCCCTCCGATTTACTGAGTTGATTTTCATCCTTTGATGATTTAAAACCCCTTCCTTCCCTGGAAATAGACCTCGTTAAATATGGTAATGGGCAAAAGGAACGGAAAAGTGATCTTGTTTGTCACGCTTGTTAGCCGCAAAGAATGACGGCCGTGATAAAAAAGGAGGCTACTTATATTTGAAAAAAAAAAAAAGAAGCGATTTTTCATTTACTACACCGGCAAGCCTTCTTCAGAGAGAAGAAAATTAATCACAAGCCCCATCCGGCGCTTTCTATAAAGAAATGTTGGTTACTCGGCGTGGTGTGGAGGTGAGATATGGATTATGTAGGGCCTGGATGCGTGGAAAGCTTGAGTATGTGATGGGCATGTTTAGTGTTTCCTCTTTTTCTTGCTTTGCCTCCATTGGTAAAATGGGAATTGGGAAAAATGGGACTCCAGTTGTGTATATTTGCGAGTGTGCCCCTCTGCTTTTTGCAATTACCAGGAGTGTGATGAAAATGGATAGTTCTTGCTTCTAGATTCTCAGAGCATTAGCTTGACACCTTCTAGACTTCAGGGATATCCTATGGGTGTTGCAGGCTTTAACAATGCAGCCCTTGGAAGGGGCAACTAGACCAATCCATTACCTCATTGTTTGATCAGATAAAAGATGTGTTTGGCACAGCGGGTTTTGAGAAGGCTAACTATGACAGTTTTGTAAGGTCTCGTCTCGACCATATCTGCAAACTATTTCAGAGCCGAACGTACGATCTCGCTTATTTGAAGCGGTAATTTCGGATGAACCTAAATCGGACAACCGAGGAAGGCGTACCCTGAACAAATGTCTGGTTGGCGAACTTTCCCATAGGCCATAAAGAATAGCGCTATTTATGAACTAGAAGGATGTTTTGGAGATTCTGACCTAGCCTACGTTGTGCGTCAGAACTCCCTGATCATTTACGACCGCTTCCATGAAAATCAGTCCGGCAGCTGAGAACATAGATAGATGGAAACAGACTGTGAGTTGTATATATAAGGATGCGTCTCCTTATAATTTCCTGATAGCTGCATATAATGGACCATTAACGGTACTTGGAGCTGCCCTTTTCCTCTGGTGTCATTGACGCCCCAGCCAGGATTATTGAATGCAGGGTCATAACCAACGAGATGAGTTCAATTTTTTGACTTAATAAAACCATGAAATGAAAAAGATTGTTGAATGCGAAAGCCGTCAAGTATGTTCCGCAGCTTCAACTCTGAGAGGTTTCATACGATACCACCAAGTGAAAAATTCCCTGCTGCTCTTAAGGGAGAGAATTAGTCTAGAGTTTTCTGTTCACATATTGATGCTATTGCCATGAATAACAAAGCAATCAATTTAAACCAATAAGTACACCAAGCAGTTAACTCCACAATGTGATTGAGTCAAATTTGACGAATATATTATGGATTATTGGATTTTCAGATCTGACCAATGCATTATTGTACTAAGGAATTGGATTTGAATAGATTTATGTAAATCAAATGATGAATTTAGAAGTTTTCTTGTCTTGACAGGAAAAAAAGGTCAGTTGTTAAGGTACACGATTTTAATCGGCAAACCGAAATATTTTGAGATAAGGTTTGAAATTGTGTTTTCACTATTGTGAAGTTCACATCTAACGGTACTCCGTCCATAACAACGAAAATTTGATGTAGACGGTA
The DNA here is from genome assembly GCA_031894815.1 of Creontiades dilutus. Taxonomy (NCBI): domain Eukaryota; kingdom Metazoa; phylum Arthropoda; class Insecta; order Hemiptera; family Miridae; genus Creontiades; species Creontiades dilutus. The sequence continues at coordinate 3,584,521 of JAVIWC010004007.1, forward strand.
TACGAGCCAACCTCTTTCCCCAGAATGGTGGACAGAAACCTGATAGCAAGAAAGAACATAACAGAGTATTTAAAATTCCACATTCACATCCGTTTGGTAATGCCGTGAGAAACAAATGGAATACTCGACAGCCATATCGGTACATGGATTCAACAACCGTTGTATTTTTGTCAAAACGCTCTCCCATTAGAGGTGATTCATATTCTCATTTACATCCCGAGTAATGGTCAATTGAGTTGAAAACAATAACAGAGGTAGCAAAAAGCTCGTAAAACGACTTTACGACACATAACACCTTGTTGATGCTGAAACAATACATGTTTACCCGGAGCTTTCTACATTCCAGTTCGGTCACAATATTATTACCTACCGTTCTTTCACACGGTACCCAATCGGCAACGGATCTTATTTTAGAATCGCTCGGTCATGTAACATAGTCGAAATCCCCAAGGGCGTATCACTAATTTGGAGGAACCTCGTTTCAAGACTAAGAGAAGCTGAAAAACCGATACAGGAAATTTCCAATAACTGGATTTCCCAATAACTAGACTTGCAAATTAGCTTCCGAGTATTTCGCAACGCGGAAATCAGTCCGCGCGTATGACGGAATTTAAAGAATTCCGCTATGATCAAACCGAGAAATCCTATTAGGTAAATAAGGTATTTTGTAAGTAATAGATCATTGTAGTCATTTCATGAATATGAATGGATTCTTCAAGACCCCCTCAAAAGTGTGTGCTTAAATTTCAAAATAAATGAAACTAAAAAAAAAAAAAAAAATTTGTTAAGTAACGCGAGCGTTAGAGGGACGAAACTACGGTTTGTTTTTATGTGATGACACTTATGATTATAATTACATACATTTATTACTATTTTTGAAAACTATATCGAATTTAGCACGAAAATCGATTGAGAATTGTAGTGGTATGAACCGCGCTTGAATGCATCAGCCATTTACCCCCTCCATCCCCCTTCCGACAATAAATTCACAACTAATGAGGTTTATTGAACAAGAGACGTTTATAAGACAAAAATTGTGATCGAAAAAAATAAATCGTAGAAATAGGAGAGATCTATAGATTTCCCGCGTTTAACCTCTCCATTTACCCCATTCTAATAGGCGCCCCTAAATTAACGAAGTCTAGCTTCAGAGAGACGACCTAAAAAGCAGGAACATGTCCGTCATACGCGGGCCATTCGCTGGCTTGTACCTTTTCGTGCAAACTACTTGAGAAATTTTAAAATGGGAATAATCTAAAAGTACATATTCAGAAAATGTAAATCTTAAATCCAAGTAATGTGATACCTCGTAGTTATTCTAGCGAATTGAATGAAAACTCTATGGATTGTGCGGGTTAGTTCCTAGAAGGTAAGGACCGAATTTGAAATAAGTGCAAGCTAAACTTACTACGGTGCAATAAAGATAATTTCACGTAATTACGGTCTCTTCATTAGGGCATTGACGAATAGGTAAATCATGTTTATAAGGTATATAGTATGAGGTATACGAGTAAGATGCCTACAATACTAGGCAAACCTGTGAAATCCCTTCAGATCAGGTTCTGTTCTTGTTAATTAACAATTTTGATCCTCATTATCTGTAATTTCCCGTATGACCGTCTGCGGGATCCGTCAAACCCTCCAACCCGAAAAACTTGAGGAGCCCACCAGACCGAGTTTCTCATTAGAGAAAAGAGAGAAAAAAAAGGAATACTGGAAGGGAAAAAACGAAAGCGATGAGAGATCCACGAATAGAAAGACGAGAGAAGAAGTGCCGTATAAAAAGATGGAAAAAAAGAAAAGAATTGCAAATAAAGTTTTTAAAAAAGGTCGGGAGAATAAGGTTATTATGAACCTAATTTCGAATTCATCCAGCTACGGCAATGGGGGGGGGGTCAGGTCGAGTTGAAAAAAGTGGAAATGAGCCTGAGCTGAATTAAATGAGCAGGTAATTTTTTCTGGAGAAAAAGTAGAGGCGTAGTAAGAAAAATAATATAATAATCTGATTAGAATAGATGAATACGAATAGTTCAGATAGGGTAAATTATTTATTTATTTAATAATCGGTTAATAGGATCCGGGAAACTTTATCATAACGGTATTCGCCCCCGCTGGAAAAGGTGGATACTGTTATTTTTTAAAGATATAATTTGAAATACAAAGATTCATTATTGAAAATTATAAACCCAATCACAGAAGTAAATATGAAGTTAGTTATCGTATGTACCCTTGTGTGTAAAGCACACCAATTTGTTTATGTGGAAGAATACTATTGTCATCCATGAGCTCAAATTGGATAAATCATGATTTAATGGGAATTACCTTCAAACCAAATGCAGGATATCTCAAAATTCAAAATTGCACTTGTAAAAATCGTATCTTCAACCTACAGAAAATGTGTTTCTGTGAACCACTATCCTAATGGTGATGCTACCTGTTGATCTGATTGTATAAAACCACCATGAAAGTTCATCTGTAAGTTACGAAATTGTAAATATTTACTCAATGATTCACTCTGATTTACTTAGTCTCTGATTGCAATATACCATATTTATATATTTTTATTTTTCATTGAGTGCTATAACATGAGCGCTTGTCATTTTATAAACTTGATTGGGCCGCATGAGAGCGATCATATCGAATGTCGAAATATCGCAAATATTAAAATAGAGGATGCATTAACGAGGACAATTCTGAACAATTTAAACCCAAACCTTACTTCGCGATATGTTCTCAATTTCTCTACACTCCAATCCCAAGTGGCAATCGCCACTGTTACGGTGGTTGTAGGTCATAACCGTTGTGAAATGTAAGTAAAAACAATACAACTGTAAATACATAAGTCATGGTTCTCGGTGCAGTTAATCGTAATGTAAACGTGACATAATGTCACCCGGTGCTTTCGGATTGATTTAGCGGATTCTGGTTGGATAATCAATTTGACGTAGCAATAACTTACGCGAGGGCGACGCCAGGGAGAAAATTTAATTTTACTGGATGATTCTGTATCTTGAATCTCAATAGCGACATTAAATTCTTAATTTTAGAGAAGTTGTCATTACTGTCACATCATTTTATCCGAACGTCACATCATTTTTACATGAAAATGTGGCTCAACCATTAGTAATCAATTATCTCCGAAACTATGAGGGAATAAAAACAATGCAATTCCCGTTACGTTTTTCCGACCAATTCATAGATACGCACGCTGCTTAAGCACGAAGTATTGCAATATATAGCTTTCCCAAGTCGAATTGAGAATTTCCCAAACCAGATAGAGATTTTTCCAAACCAATTTGAGAATTTTACAAACCAATTTGAGAATTCTTCAAATCAATTTGAGAATTTTCCAATTAAGAAACTTTCACTACTAAAAAGGAAGAGGAAGATTTCCAGACCGAATTTTTAAGGCAATCCAAGACTCTTATTGAAAACAAAATTAGTGAAGCAAAATGAAAGAATATCACTTTATGAACAAATGCAGCTGCTGGGAACCCTCTTCACTGAATTTTCTCCTAAACAAAACCCCAATTTTTCATGTCACATTTACGATGCATTCTTCGTTCATTTTGTCTTTTTGATTTCATTGTTAATTCGTTCATAAGATGCTGTTAATCCATTTTGCTTCACTAAGTTTGTTTTCAATAAGAGTCTTGGATTGCCTTAAAAAATTGTTAATTCGGTTTGGAAAATTTCCTCTTCCTTTTTAGTAGTGAAAGTTTTTTAGATTGGAAAATTCTTAAATTGATTTGGAGAATTCTCAAATTGGTTTGGAAAATTCACAAATTGGTTTGGAAAAATCTCAATTTGGTTTGGAAAAATCTCTATTTGGTTTGGAAAAGCTATAAATGTATACTTTCTAAGTTTATAAGTTGAAGTTCAATTCAAAGGACTCGAAGGCTGTCAGATATAGACAATTTCCTAATTCAAGAACCCGCTTGTGTGAATCAAACATACTATGTTTCATTAGGTTTACCTCTAAACTAGAAATCATATCAAAACCGTAAACCCACATATTTTTATGGGAACAGGGTTAAAATTAATTTTTTCTTATCGTCAATTATTATGATTATTCTTGAAAAAATAAAGTAAAATCGTTTATAACAATCCTATAGGTAGGATCTGACTTAATTGAGATGAAATCTGCACACAAAATCGTACAGTTTAAAATACATAAATAAGCAGTTCTTTAAATCAATTCCTTTCAAAAATGGTTAAATTTCCCCTAGATTTAAACGATTTTAAGTAAATTGTGAGTATGATATGTGATTAGGGGAGACGTTTGGCATATTTCAAACTGATACTACATTATTCATGGTTATGGTTATAATAGATAAATTAACGAGGTTGTCAATTTACGATACATTCCACAGCGATTGGAACTGAATAACTTGAGAGCAGTGGGGTGGGTGGGTTTCAATACAATGAAATTCATAAGGCACAGTTTTAAACTAAGGGAAAACTTTATCATTCAAAAGTTCTAAGGCAAATGTAGTTTTTGAGTTTGACAACAGCTGTATGACTGAGTAATTTGATGGATGAATGTGCAGGGTGTGTGTGGTTGTGTTTCGTGAATCAATGACTGCTGTTAATTATAATCCTAAGTTGTTCGTGAATCACAGTTCATAATGAACATCAATAGTTATTTTCATTTTAATATGTGATAGCGGAATATCAATGAGTTAGTAGTGTGTAAAAGGGAATATTTTGGAATTTGTGCAAGGAGTCTCAAATTGTTTGGTGGGCAGAGGGTTGGGTGTATTAATAAATAATCAAATTGATGCGAATTATTATTACAAGAGGTTTTGAGGAAGGTGAACGTACCTTAGGACGACGAATACCGGCAAACACAACCATCGCACCGGTTATTTTGCGGAGATGAAGAAAAAACACACAATTATGCTCGCGAGAGAACCAAAACAAATCGGCACGATCATGCGACGGAAAATGAAGTATCACAGAATCTCAGACCGAAATGAGCTGGCGGGAGCGGGCGAGTGTTGTATATAAAGCGGGACGCCCGAGTGGGGACGAGGGCCCCGTAGAGGGAGCCACTCTGACTCACAGACGGGGTCGGCGGGTGCGATGCTGGTCTCGTCACCCTAGACGTAACTGAGGATGCGGCGTAGCTTAGGATGAGGGGCAGCTTAGGATAGGGTATCACTTAGAATGAGGCAGCCCATTCTGTACAGGGCATATCAGAGGACGTGCGCACTACTTCAACTACTGACAAGTATTCACTTTTGTGGGTTGTTTCCCTTCCAGTGGGGCATGTAAGGCATTTTAAGCACGGAACAGTCCTTATCCTTGAACTAGCTACTCAAAACCGTTACGAGAGAGTGGAACGCAGGATTATCACGTTTTTACTTCAACAACAGAGTCTATTTCACTGGAAAGTAACGTCCACTTTTACTTTACTTTCCCAACAGCGTCTATTTCACTAGAAAGTAATGTCCACTTTTACTTTTGTTTGGGTTGTTCCAATCCCCGCTGGATCAATTCTTATAGGCGTTCCTCTACTAACGAAGCCTGGCATCAGAACGAGCTAAAAGAATCTGGAGATAATTGTTAAGAAAAGTTAACAAAAAGCCAATCTGGACGCTTAAAATCCCTGGGTTCTACAGTAGCATATACGGTGGCGATCCCCAATACTACTTTTTGAAGTTTATGTTCGAACCCCAATTACTCAACCGTCAATTTTACTCTAAATCCCTTCTGTTTTCGGGGAGATTAAAACTCGGTTAAACTGAAAATAAACTAGTAATTAGAAATAAATAATAACTTTTTATTAAATCACATAAATGGTCACTAAAGTGCATGCTTCTGCTTCCAAGTGGAAATGGTGAGTGACGCGATTTGAAGAATTGCAGCGGATCACGAAATTCGGCTGCACAGACACCATCTCGAAATCCTGTATACCCTGTACAACAGAGAAGAGGTACGGCGACTCAAGAGGCCCAAGCCGATGGACCTAGTTGTGACCAGACGCTGATTAGTGTTTGTGACTTGTAGTGGTGTTAGATAATGAACTAGTGAACCACAAAAAGTGGCAATACTGCATTCTAAATTAAGTTGCTTAATGAATTGTAATTTAATTAGTTGTAACAATAAATAAATGGAAAAAAATGCTTCTGAAAGAGATTCTACCGGTAAAATTTTCTTCTCCCCTTATACAACCCGTTGGGGATGTATAGATTAGAGGGTGGAAGTCAATCATGATTCTCCCAAAACATTTTTTTTAAAGATTTTATTGACTAGTATCTTCGGCAATATGCGATACTGGTCTCAACACAATTCAACAGAATGACTGCAAGGATGACATTTGCAATAGTGGGGACAGGTTGTCCGAGCGAGCTAAGGCATCAGTCCCTTGGCTGTTTACTTTCAGGGGGAGTACTGATTAGTCCGGTTCGAATCCGACAGGCACCAATGATAAGGGCCAAAATCCTATCAAGTGTTGTATACCTGTCGTTCGACAGTTCACCTCTGATCTCGATATCACGCGAATCCAAATCGCTCTCAACCCAGGAGCGTGAGGCAATGGGAAGCCACTAGCGAAATCGTCAGACCTAGTTCCGGTCCTCTCAAGAGAGTAACCATTACTTGCTAGTGGTTACTTATCTGATGTAGGATATGGTTTATTATTCCATCTTTTGGATTGTTGTTTTTTGTTAATAACCGACATAATTGACCATTTTTGCTTTAAAATGTCTATTCTGTACTTTAAAATTGCAAAGCACGATGGGTTTACACAAATAAACGAGTTGAACTGAATTGAGTGAAGAACCATCTATCATGTTCATTGTATTGCATTGATTCCGTGTTCTTGGTACAAATTATTATTCCAATCATCGACAAAAAAAAAACTTCCGATCAAATCAATTTTACTAATGAATGATAATTTACTTAGCCAGCGGTGGTAATTAACGCTGTACCCTCGTAGGACATAGGGCCTGATGATTCTAGAATCATTAGTTTGTGTCACTCCAAGGTCACACCATTTCATCACTCATAATACCCTCATTGTTATTGCTTGTCTCTTGTTATGTATACAAGAACTAAGCCAGTCCAAGATAACGTCGGTAAATCCCATCTCTTCGCACTTTCCAATCAGTGTTGTCTTATCTCTACGACTGAAGGCCGTGTCAACAACATGGAGTCACATAAATACCACTTTTCTGATCCTTATGTAATGCCTTAATGTTTATAATTAGTAGCTGTGGCGTCTAACAATAGATGAAAGTAAACACAAGTTTCAATTTTTGCATTTCACGCGTTTTGAAAATTAAAATAGGACATCTAGACGGGGGGGGGGGTTAAACATTTGTTTCTTTTCTTGTTAGATGACAAAGGTTTATTATTGAAAATTGTTTTCGGCAGAACTCAGAGCCGTACGGTCAACCTATTTCCCATTATTCAGTGTGCGGGCGCGAACGACCTGGCAGCGGCGTGGAAGACATAAGCCAACACCTGAGTGGCTGCAGTCAGTTCTTCTTCGAACGGCGATCGTTCAGCTATTCTCGTAAGGTTCGCACCGCAGTAGATGCCTAATAACTACCCACGCAGCCTCCTCGCCTCGTCATTTTGAATTCCTCATCGCTCGTGCGGTATTCCCGGCCTTTGGCGAACAAAGGAGGGAACCACAGCGAATTAAGTGGTTTTTATCATTGCGATTCAGAGTTGAGACGAATTTGAAAGGAAATGGTTTCGTCTAGTCACATATACGCCAAAAAGCATTATAAATAGTTTGTTGTCTTAACTACGTAGGACGCCACGAGTCAATTTATCTAATACCAGCGGGAAACCCGTGCTTGAACGAAATATCCAATATACGCTTATTGGAAGAAACCCGTTATGGCTTATCCAGTTGTACGATTTTCTACCGGAAACATTCACTTAGTAAAAAATGCATTCGTACACCCACTTGGCTTTTGTCGTTGGGAGACAAATATATGGGAAGAGGTAATATTCTATACGATAATTACGAGTAGTAAGGCACTATTCGCAATCTGTTGATTCGACCCTTCTGACAACGGGAAAATACCTGAAAATCCCTCATTTGTTGAGCTAGCATGACTGACAGAATTTGCGGTTTAGCGAAAAAAGACCCAGAAAATCGGACGACAAACGAATATTTGTAATACCAAGTTGATTTAGGGTGAATATCGTCCATTTTACGGTATAAAGACCACCTTTTCCCAATTCAAACGTAATTTTTCGCGAAAATTTTCATATGAAAAAAATATTTCCTATGACGTTGGAAACCATAGATTCTGGGAAAGTTTTTCCAGGAGCATGGGTAGAAAAATCTGTTGATTATAAGCGAAAGAAAATAGTGAGAAAAGTAGCTTTTTTATTAAATTCTTAACTTTTTATCTTCAAACTAATTTGTCACTTTCTAGGCTTAGTTGAAATGTTGTTATCATGCAATAGGGAGAGCTTTTTATGGAGTAGTTTTAAGGGATTATGCCCATTTTAGGAACGTAAGATCAGAAAAAACGATCAAAAATCGATCCCTGGATCATCCCTCACATTGCATTTGGTGATTTTCATTTGTGTTGCCACATTATTCTACGGTGGTTGAGGGTGAAGTAATAGACTGGGCAGGACTTCTTCACGTATATTGCTGTCACTTATCCCCGCTAGCTTCGCCTACAAGGCATCATCAGGGTGATTCTCCTATACATGGATGTTGGGTAACATTATGGATCCCTTGTTGTTCCTGCGTTCCTCATTGCAGGATGATCTTTGTTTGTGTTGTAATATTAGTCTAAAGTGGTTGAGGGTAAAGTCTTCTTCGCGTATATTGCTGTGACTTTTTTCTGCTAGATTTGCTTTCAAGGCATCATCAGCGTATGATTCACCCGGACATGGTTGTTGACTAAGAAGCTGGAACCCTTGCCGTCACTGCGTTCCTCATTGCACGTCTTTGTGTAATAATTAGCAACATTTTCTCGATTACCGTACAACAAAGCCCGCGAGATTTCTCTCAGCGCGACTCTCGACAGTTCTCGGGAAAAAACCTGACGAACGCGGTTCATTCGAAAGCCTCCCACGCTGTACGGGGAAAGAAGACGATCTAGTTTGAAGATCCGCGTCGCCACTTTGTTATGTAAACTGTGTGATGGAACGCGTACGTGTGGAGGCCCGTTGCGAAATATTTCTGGCGAAGGCTCGTCACCACAAGTTGGCTCTGACCGCTGGCCGCTGCTCCCATTGTGCTAGACCTCACGCAGATCAACAAACTGCGATGCAGATTCCCCCTCGCGTCTTTCGCTCACCGTACCATACACATCATTCACCGGTTTTAGCGAACATTCGAATAAAACAGAACTCTTGCTATTTCTCAAGACAATAGAAAATAACACTTCCTCAAAACGTTCTTCAAGGAAACCCGTTCCGGGACATTCTCATTCAATTCCCGGATATGAGATATATAACAACAAAATTAAACAGCGAGTTTGTACCTCAATTTCAAACGATAATTAAGCTTCACGCTTTTTCAATAGACTTTACAGGGTGGATACGAACGAGTATGACAAAATATTCTTGGGAAGTTCCCAGATATTAAATGGAGCATAAAGCCGACAAACAAACCATTTTACCTCCAAATGTTAACGTGTTGTGCTGTTGTTATTCGTCCGTTTATGAACGAAAATGCGTACGGGATTTCTCACAATTCATTAAAATAAAATTGTCTGATTGAGGATACATACAATCAACGATACACCTCAATTATTAAAAAACGCTGCAAATTCTTTCACTGGGGTTTATTATTCAATTGGCTTGCGTTCATGATTTGAATTTATACTAAGCTTTGGAGTGTGCGTGTTCCACAGGTGATAGAGCAATTATTGAATTTCAGGAGGCACACAAATATGATCAACTGATCAATCCAAATAGGTATTTTGGTTAACAACCGATTTACGTGCTATAATAATAATAAACCCCAGTAATAATATAGAATAATATTTACCTATATATCATCAGCGTTTCATCCATATCAGAATGCTTCAACCCGTGTATCGGCTATAAACTACAAGTATCCACATCGGCTATCACTCCAGTATCCACATTCACTACAACTCGACGCTATCGGCATCAAAAAACGCAAATGTTGGCACCATAAATCGGGCCATACATCGGCAATGGTTTGACCTACGGACCTGGTGAGGGGCTCATTCGATTCCTCAGGGTATGTTCTTCAAATAGGTAAATATTTAGGCCGATTCGACTTGTCTTGAGGTTTTTAGGGATTTTACAAAACGTTGACAGCCCTTAAAGGGCACTTTAAATTGAGTGTGAGAGCTGGCTCAAGAATTGGGGCGTTGTCGGACCAAGATGGATTTTTCCTGAAAATTTCAGATTTTTTGCTCCAGCCGTTTGGGAGAAATCGTGCGTACGGCGGACGGACGGAAAAATGTTTATTGCAGATTCGGATTCTACACCCTTTGAAACGTAAACCATGAAATTTTCAGGGGGGGTTAGAATTTTTTTTTTCAGAGCGATTGCAATGGTTTATTATTGAATAATAAACCAAAAAAAAAAAAAAAAAAAAAAAATTATTTTTTCTTTCAAATTAAGCTGTGATATTTTACATCGCCTATTTTATTCAAAATCTCAACCCATTTCGCTTAGGGTGTTACAACCAAGACACATTTGGTTACGGATTACATAATTATACCTATAAAACCAGTCATCTACCCAGAAGTGCGATCTATAACGGAAATAATAAAACGTAGGCGTTCATACTTAATAGTAATAAGTTGTGGGAAATCACTTAGTTCAGAAAGTGGCTAACTACTGGCGAATTGGCGTGACAACATCCATCCCGGCGGTCGAGCAACCGGCGTACGTGCTGTTTAACACGGGATTCTCGTGTGATGTAATCGGAGCAATTTCTTAGTAGCAATCTTTGCGTATGTCGTATGTGGTTGTGTTCACGTAAGCATTTCATTACAATTATAAAATAAAACGGACGCTAACTACTACTGGAAACAGGCTCACGCTGGTTGATTTCATCCAATACCGTGTGACCGTGATTAACAGGGCATTTCAGACCTCATACAGCTCAAATTCTTGGAACATTAATTTAGGATGTTTTCCCACTTGATTTCACCATCATCACAATGCTCCAAGTACCCAACAGCGACTCCTCAACTCGTTCCTCATTTCCATAGCAACCCACAAGACGTTTTCACTCTCCTTTCTTGGGCTCCGGGAAGAAAGGGCAACAAGTTTTCTAATTACAGGAAATGTTGAAAATGTGAAAGGTAAAAGCACCCAAAGGTGGACACCTCTCCAGTGGCGGACAATTACATGAAAAAGCCCTGAAAAAAAAGCTATTAGTTTTTAGTTTAAGTGCCCGCAATTGGAGAGGTGTACGCCTTTGGTGCTTTTACAGTACACATCTGCGATCCCTCCTCTATATCCTGTAGGGAATGGTGTTCCTGTACTGTACCCCGAGTTTGCAGGTTAGATGGTGGTCTCTTTCGAGTGTCATCATTCACCAATCAATAGCTCATCCTGCGCAGGGGCCAATGTGAAATCCATCAACCATGATTTCACCACTTTCCAATCATCCGAGCTTGCCGGGTTTAATAATCGTCTCGTAACTTTCAATCATTATTGCACCCACTGTGGAAAATGGCGTTGCCTAAGACTCACAATATAAGTAGACTCACCCATTTAAGGCGTTGATGTCTACGGGAGTATGTTTCTCGAAATTTTGGTTCATTATTTTCATTAAAAGGCCACGGTACACATGGGACAGAGATTATGGTTTTGCATCGTTTTTGTTTTAAGCCCCGCCTCTCCCCCCAAAATTTTGTTATCTTACATTTCAAGGTCCGGAGGCCATAAAAGGCCTTAAAATCGTTTAAAAAATCCGTTCTTTCACCCATGGACTAGGTCAAGTTTCAGTAGGGTCTAGTTGGTCCAGCCTTTTAGCCAGCCCGATCGGCTCACATGCAACAGTCCGAAAATTTTTGAAAAACGTGATTTTTTTCACATCCATATAAATTTACCCACAGCAAATAATCGCAATTTATGAAGGCTCCGCCCCCGAAATCACAAGATGACAAAAGCAATCACGCATAATTGAAATGATAATAAACCAACGTGTCGGAATCAGCAGCGTTTTTCTCCTTATGACAAGGTTTTTGATTTGTTATTTCGATGTTTTGTCACTCTTTTAGGGGACCCAATGGTTCAACAGGGATTATAATCTCTCTCTTGAATGTTTCAGAAGTGTTAAAATTGTAAAAAAACAAGTAGAAAAGGTCAACATTTAGGGGTAGAATCCATATGCTCGGAAACCGATTTCTAGGATAAAGGTTAATCAGTTTTTCATTTCCAAGAATGTACCATTGTGAAACAATTCTAACCCCCTCAAAATTTGTTGTTTCACGTTTCCGTCTATTGATTTCCTCCGATACTACTGGACCAAAGTTAATGAAACTTGGACAAAAACTAAAAATGGTGCCAAGTTGGTAGTGAGTTCTAGTCATCAGCCTCTGCCAAACCTCAAAGGGTTTTAAAGAGTTAAATATCGAAAATAACTCGAAATAACATTAATGTTTTCACGTTCGTTATTGATAGATAGTCGAATGAGGCCACCCAAATCGCTTTACGTTCATTCATTCACTCTCCCTGAGGGATAAAACTTTGACAGAAAAACGAATCGTCAACACGAATGTGAATGTGCTTAGGCGAATAACAAATCGCCTAGCTTCATGTTAGGATTGAATCAGCTGATATAGTAGCAACGGAATTTTGGTTTCAAGAGTTTCTCTTTAAAAAATGAGTTTTCTGAACCTTAATTTGTGGACAGGTGAATACTTATTTTATCTCGTTAAATTTCTGTATTAAATTTCTACATTCCATTCATTAACATTTTGCATCATTTCAGGTGTTTTGATATCAGATTTTGTACAGAGGGAGTGGCAAAGTTTTGGATCCACAGAGTTATATGTAAGACAAAGTCATAAAACTGTCATTGGGATATCTAGAAGTCAAGTATAGTTATGGAGACAAAGCGATCAGTTTGGAGCTAATTTCGTCTACAATTCTTACCTTCCTGGAATCGAAATGTGCTATTTGCATGGCAACTAACATAAAATTAAAAGAGATGGAAGCGCGAGATGCCGATTATATACAATATCGCTCAGACTAGGTCCAATATATAAAGATACATTTACAGTGATTTACGTAAGAGAATTATTCTGAAACAGAATTAAAAATCGTCTGTGTAATAATTTGCGGCGTTTTACAATCGGATAAACAAGAAAGTGTTCATTTTTTAAAGAAAAAGTCAGCGTTGAAAATTACCGGAGGTGCTCGGTGTCGCCTGTTATGATATTCACAGTCATGTTTGCTCACAACTGTTTCCCACTTTGAGTTAAAGAAGCCCCCCGTCGCAGCCCCGAGACCCCTAACAACTGAAATATGGAAATGCGGGAGAAGAGGGCGTCTGATATTCATGAGGTCCGTCCGAGTTGGGACGATCGCGGGCTTAGGACAATCTGACGTCCCCTGAATTGTCGCATTCCTGTCTCCCACAGAGAGGAAAAGTGTTTAGCCAAGATAACGCGGGCGAGACCCGACGGGGAGGAATCCGGCGAAATTGAGTGTTCACTTAAAATTCCGCATTCCCCGCACTTCACTTACCTTTCCACGATTTTTTTGTTTTTTATTTTCTCTCGACTTACCTGAATCTCTGGAATGTGCGGGACATCACTATTCCAACGCGGGACGAATTGCAACGCACAAATTTTGGGTTCCGTACCTTTTTCTAAGGTAGAAGTGCTTCGAAATTGGAGAAGTCCTAGCGTCTCTTTTACGTATGACTTCTGCAGAAGTCTTTTACGTATGAGCTCTCCGCATACCTGAATTGATCCCCTGAAGCAAGACGATGTGATTAAGTCTATATGAGACGACGAGACTACTAGCGATTCTCCCACTAACAATAATCGCTCAGCTTGGGCGAATGCTCTACTTTCGAACTCTCAATTAATCGAACCAGTTCAATTGGCTCTCCGAACCAAAGAAAATCTAATGCTGAACATCCTAAAAAAATTGTACCTTGTTTCTAGGGGAAATGGGAAATAATTTGGAATGAACTCAAAAGTGTGGAGAAAAGTAGGCTAATTTGAATTTTGATTTGAATAGAAGAACACTCCACAAAAGAAACAACCGTTTTCAGTTCACACCGAATGATATTAAGCTGAAGTACAATTTAACTAATTTAAACTTTTACTAATAAAAAAAAAAAAAAGTTCCAGTCATGCAGCATGTCCGAGCGAATTTTCCAAAATTATAGTATTTCTTTCGTTAAATTGAGTTGGAATTAGAGAACTTTATGCGCAATCGAATTTGTTAACTATGAATGTTGCTTATTCTGCACAATATTCTTCCATTCAAACAAAGATTTTAGCTTTTTAGCATTTCTATCCATTTATAGCATATTTTCAGCGCTTTCTACAAATAGATTCAATTTTTTAATGAAGTACGAGTATATCATCGTTGAAAAAAAAATGTTTAAATAAACAAAATCATGAAAATAAAATATAGATATATTTATTTATCAATATTACCAACTCCAATCACGCCCTTTCATGATGAAAATTGAAAGTTTCGAAATACGTTTAAATACTAAACCATAATCTTAACTGAACGAAAAAAGTATGACATGATTCGATCGAGAATTCTTGCTTGAGCAGCGACTGAAGGGATTGTACATTAATCCTTCCTTTCTCCCTCCAGCATGCAAAATCCAAATTTCAGAGGTTTTCTGAATAATTAGAATAAAATCGGGATCGGACAAAATAAGAATCACGAAAATCGGTTGAGAGCATAGCCTGAGTAGCGATGAAACCATTTGAAAAAAAAAAAAAAAACAAGTTTTTTTGGCACTATCTATTTATTACCATGTTCCTATATTATATGTTGAACTATAGTTCGATTGAGATCGAAAAAAGACAAAGGAAAAAATAATTACAGAAATCGGTAAAGAATTGTAGGTAGGGCAGCGACGATAGATTTGTCACACAGACAAAAGCACGAAGACATTTGCCTATAGTTTTTGGTTTATTATTCAATAATAAACCATTGTAATTGCTCTGGAAAAAAAAATTCTAACCTCCCCCTGAAAATTTCATGGTCTACGTTTCAAAGGGTGTAGAATCCGAATCTGCAATAAAAAATTTTCCGTCCGTCCGCCGTACGGACGATTTCTCCAAAACGGCTGGATCGAAAGATCTGAAGTTTTCAGGAAAAATCCATTTTGGTCCGACGACGCCCCAATTCTTGAGTCAGCTCTCTCACACAATTTAAAGTGCCCTATAAGGGCTGTCAAAGTTTTGTAAAGTCCCTAAAAACCTCAAAACAAGTCGAAGCGGCCTAAATGTGTCCTGTTTTTGAAGAACATACCATGACGAATCGAATGAGACCCTCCCCACGTCCGTAGGTCAAACCATTCTCGATGTATGGCCCGATTTATGGTGACAACATTTGCGTTTTCTGGTTTATTATTGTTTGTTTGTAGCCTAGTGATGTCCGGCTGATAGCGTCGAGTTGTAGTGAATGTGGATACTGGAGTGATAGCCGATGTGAATACTTGATAAAGCTAAAGGACTTGATAAATTATAGATGTTTTTAGTATGGGGGGGGTATTGAGGTTCAATAAAAAAGCTGCAAATTCTTTCACTGGTGTTTATTATTCAATTGGCTTGCGTTCATGATTTGTATTTCTACTAAGCTTTGGAGTGTGCGTGTTTCACAGGTGACAGAGCGATTATTGAATTTCAGGAGATACGCATAGAGCACGTAAATCTGTTCTCAACCATAATACCTATTTGGATTGATCAGTTGATCATATTGGTGTGCCTCCTGAAATTCAATAATCGCTCTATCACCTGTGAAACACGCACACTTCCAAGCTTAGTAGAAATTCAAATCATGAACGCAAGCCAATTGAATAATAAACCCCAGTGAAAGAATTTGCAGCGTTTTCACGGACTTGATCCCAGAATGGTCTGAAAAAGATTTCTAGTCAGCTTTTTTTTCGTGTTGGGTTGTTTGATTGTTCCTTGGATCAATTATAAAAGGCGTCACTCTAATGACAAATCCGCGCTACAGAGGGACGTCCTAAAAAACTAATTCAATTTAGTTTGCATTTCATTCCTTTAATTGATGAAGGGACTTGGCATCGTCACGAATCAATTATAACCGCGAGTATTAGCGGAGGAGAAACTGCGAAATTGAGCCAAAAGGGATTCCGACGAGGCGAGCCCCCTTGTCAGTTGCTGTTGTTGTTCACCTCGTCCATCGCACTATTCTCGGTTGGAAGCTCAAACGAACTCCACTATTTGCGGCGTACGGCGCAATTCATCAGTTGTTGGGGGACCGAATAAACAAAAATATCTATATTCCGAAGCTCAAAGATGGAGAAAACCTTGAAGAGAAAAACTGCTAGAAGGTTATTAACAAGACTTTGAAGGTTAGGAAACTGACTGATCGACTGCTGTTTTCAAGTGAAGATTCATTGTCGAGGAAACAAAAGGATTCTACCAAAAAACCGTTGCAAATTTTCATACAGAGATTCATTATTTCTGTATTAGAATAACCCTTCTCTATCAACCAATGATCTACATGTACTAGCGTAGCCTGTGGTGCGTTAACCAAAGTCAGCGCCTCACGCCTTCATATCTTGTAATTGCATTCTAGATGCCACAAAAAGAGCCCCATTTATATTTGAGCCATGTAGATCAATTAGGGACGAAGCTAGTGACAAGAGGCATCACTCTATCTCCATACCCTGAAAATGACTAATAAGAGTCCCAAGGGAAGTAAGGCAAATTCGTCAAAATATAACTCCATGTGTAAGAAAAAAAAAGCTGATACCAAAATACCTAAAATGGTGTAACGTGCTATAAATTAACACGATGAAGTGAAGTAGACCTCAAATGTGATTTTTGACCCAAGTTTTAGTAACTTTGCTCAGTAGTTTTTTTAGAAACTCTCCGGACTGGAGGATTTATTTGAATTCGATTTTGGGACCTTTTTCCTTCAAGTTGGGGCTGATTTTTCGCCATCGATCTCAGTCAATCCCAAACGGTGAAACGAAGGGCTGAAATTTCAAAAATCTGAACATCGAAAACTTTCAAAATAATGTTCAATTGTTCACTCTCCTTAAGGATCACCTTAAAGAACGTAAACACGAATGCGAACATGAACGTGCTAAGACATGGTGAAAATTGTCTTGTGTCACGTAAGGATCGCATCAGCTGATATATTTGCTGTGGAGTTCATTTTGAAATCAAGTTTTTCAAGTCTTATGTAATTCACTCGTAATTGTGGTATAAGAGAGTGTCGTCTTTAATTTCACTTCGCTGGATTCCAGTTGTATTTGTGGATTTCTGCACCCTGTTCTTATACAGTGTAAGACACCATTGCAGGTACTGACATTCCATATCCTCACTTTTAGATGGCATTTGAACGGTACGTTTTGTGAGACATCAGAAATCGGATCCTGAAATCAACCTAGAAAGCTCTGCTTCTTGGTCTGCTAATTTCTTTCCTGATCGATTTAATGTGCAGAAATATAAATGGGGATATTTTTACGAGATCTAGAGTGGACAAGACAAGATATGGTGGTGATACCACGAAACATTCCCGACGTGACGCCCAACTAGAGCAACTCCATGGCACTTTTCCCGCACCATGACTGTTATGAGCCACCGTATGAGCCACGTCGCTCAAACTCGGATATGAATTGTCGCAGCCTTCCACAGACACATCTATATAGGTACATTTGTATCTCAGCCCAAAAAGTGTGCTCCATGTTCACACTGCCACTGACAACCTGAACATCTACACACAGGCACAAATCTAATCATGAGAAATTCTGATTCCTTATAGGAAGTTTGAATTGACAAATTGACAGAATCAAGTTTCCCATTTCCACACCAACGCCTTTGGAAGTTAGATGCTCTTGTGAGCTGGCCCTGTACTCGGATTCACCCTAACGCCTCAAGTAATACATTGTTGGCCAACATATTTTTAACGTTGAACTGCGAATTGGATGGTGAATGGCTGGTTTTTAGAAGTTGTAGCCCGAACAGACTTAGTGGAATTATCTTAAAATACAAGGAACATCTCTCTCTCACTCTCTCTCTGTCTCTCTCTCACTTGGCAGTCGCTCTTGTCCTCATACAACTCGAGCTCTAATTGTCAGTTATGAAATTGAATTGTCGAGCCTGACAGGTAACTCACGTCACTCTCTGGGAACGCGCACTTAAACAGGCGCTGCATAACGAAAATTAGCATCAGGGTCGCGCTGAAGGGCGGCAAATTTGGTTCAAGGGGCGTTTTAAATTAATAATTCATTGACGGCGGTCGAAATAATTCGGACGGATGCGTCTCCAATGGCTCGCGTCCAGCCGGGCAGATGTGATCTGCGGGCTATGAATGGCAGGCGGGTGTCCTTGGTGTTAAGGTAGCACAGACTAGTAACAGAACCCCGACATCCCAATCACCTAACATATGCACCATGAGACAATGATCTGTTCCCCAAGGACAATTCGAATCTATATATGGTTTTCTCCCAAGAAAGGATACTCCGTGGAGGTTTTCAAAGCTGACAAAAAGTTCCTAAAACTGGGCCCGCATATGAAGTTTTACGTCTTAGTCTTAATAAAAACAACAAACAAGTGTTTTCTTACATGAAAAGGCTCCCTGTATAAAAAATTTCTCGAAGTCAACTAGTGGCAAGTAGAATGCCACCAATCGCTTGTTTTTATCTTAGTTCATCGTCACGATATGTTTTGAAGAAGACGTTTTTGTAACATTAACGTTTCTTTTCTAGACCAATTTCGCATATATTACCTTTATATTTTCAACTGAAACTCGTTTTGCCTGTGACAGCATATCCTAAATCAGCAGTAAATGCCGTATAAGACTGTGAAAATCTGCTCGTCAACTGGTCACAATGGTTTTTCCCATCATCAAAGCTTCACACACCCGTTTTTCCCATAATTAAGTACCCAACGGCCAGTCTCACCAACACTCCCTAACCATGGTTAGATTAGATCATTCGACTTGTCTAACGGAAACAGAGATGCTGGAAGTCGATTTAAAACAAACAGGTTACACCAATATAATCAATGGTTACACTGTTATCAGTAAAGATCGATTTACAGCTTTTCCATAAAACGTCGATACAAAAGTTGAACATGGATTTATAGGAGATGAAGAAGGCAGTTGACAGCAAAATGTTGGTGATAACGAGATGACAGCGATTATGAAACCAACAACCGTCTCTCTTTTCGTTCTATTCCCGTTCTTATTCGACCACAGCCACAGCTTGCCTGTTTCTGTTTTCGTTAATAGTGTTATGTTCATAGTTCGTTCGTTAATATTGCTATAGTTTTATATCGCCTAGTCATCCACGGGGTAATGGAAATGTAACCGAAAACGTGAACCGAAATTTGAGTATTGCTCAAAAAATGCTAGTTGCGTCTTATGGAGTAAAGATTATTCTGCTTATAGCATATGCATATGTAGAAAGTGTTAAGTTGAGTTTTTATACCTTCAATTTTGACCCTTTATGAACTATTTTCTTATTAAAACGGGAGATAATGACCATTAGAATGGGGATTTTCAATTTTTTTTTTTTTTTTTTTTTTTTTTTTTTTTTTTTTTTCCCACGAAATCAATATTACAAAAAAGAAATTACAGGAGAAAGCCATTGGGCTATAACTCCTATTCATGTATCATGTTATTTTGTTTATATCACTCTACGCTCAACTGTAAGTAATACTAATTATGCAATAAAGTTATATGATTAAAAAAAGAAAGAAATCAATATTGTGGAGCTTGAAAACCGTATAGTACACACAGCCTGCTTCAAACTCGTACTCGAGGACCAATGCCATGATCAAGCCCGTGTGGCTCGTTTATTAGCACAATTTGCAAAAATGACGCATAACGCGAATAGTGGGGAAAACACTAATCAAGTTGATTAAATCAAGTGTATAACTAACGAAAAACCTATCACAATGATCGGTAATATTTTCACAGAGACACACAGCTTACCTATTACACGTCAGAAATCGTGCACGGGAAAGAGTGATGATCAATGCGATGATCAATGATCAGTAGATCACATGACTACAAAATTCTCACCTAATTTGAGACACACAGCATACCTATTACTTGAGCGCCAGGCATCTTGTACGGGAATGCGTAGATTTTTCATCATACATTTGAGCTAAAATGTATGCAATGTTCATAATAAAAATTTAAGAAAAAGTAATACTCCGGCAGAAAATATAAATGTAACGACGTTTTGTCATTGTAAGTGGTTTTTTGGAAGTGACTTTCCGTGTTCAAAAAGCCCATCAAACTTATCCTTTCTTTTGGAATGCTTCAAAGCGGACAATTTTCAATTCAAAATTATTAGAGTCGTTGGAATGATTCCTTCAGCGAAGAACATTCGCTAGAATGAAGTTATTCCGAGTTAATTGGATTGTGCGGCTTATTATACGCATCCAATAATGTCTCTAATGTACTTTAAAAACGTTTAGTACAGATTGTAGAGATAATCTTGCTTTTTAAATAACTTCCTCTGATAATGCAACGATTGAGCGTTTGCAAAACACAGTTTCTGATTTACGTATATTATTGGACCTCACTGCTCTCTATTATCAGGTGAAGGAGGCTCGAGAAGCCGTTTGAGATTGAAGTCAAATATTTGCCGCTCCCTCCACTCTCTGCCGCAGGTGTTGTCTGCCGCAATAAAGTTAATCGCCTGATTCCAGATTTCGGCGACGAGGGTTGGCGGCGGGGTGATATCTCGACATAGCACACAATACTCGAGGAATTATCTGCCCGCTAATAGCTCGTTATCACCGGAAAAAAAATGTGTGGACGAAAAAGTGTTTTTTATAAACCTCCGATCTATAAAGTCTTCATCCGGGTGTTTACAGAACTTTGCCGCAAAGCATTAACGACAGTAAGAAATTCCGTAGATAATTACGTACTATATTGATGTATCAGCAGCAGGAACTCTTAACTCATCTATTTACATAAGACGCAGTCTGTAGTACATTACTAAACTAGCCAAATGGTGCCTCTATATTTTGTATTAGTATTCCAGATAAAAATACTTGGGCTGCCGCCGGCCGCGCTGTCTAACTGAGACCTCTCATTCAACGGGCTTTAGAGACTAACTATCCGATTTTTTAAATGGTGAGCGAACGGCTGATCGTACTGCAACCCGAGGCGTCTCATTCAATTCACGGAACTATATTCCATTTGGAAAAAAAAAACCATAGAACATTTTTGCGATTTTTGAGCCCATCTGGTAGGTAGTTTCGGAAAAAAATCTAGATTTATTATTTTTTTTAATTCGATTTTTGAAATCCAGGTACCTTGAAACGTAAACCAACAAATTTATACAGGGTTAATGTCCCACGAGTTATAACAAACAAAGACAATTTCGACGTGTTCCTACGTGTTCTCCTACTCATTTCCGAACAAAAGTGCCTCATAGCCATTTTTTGAAGAGGCCACGTTTCCGAGTTATTCGCGGTTTAGGATTTTTTTCGTGTTTTCGATCTTATGTCATTAAAACTGTTATAACTCCCTCAATTTTGGGGATAGCTCAAATTTGATGACACCGTTGGAAAGAGCGTTCAATTTTATATCCATTTGATGTCACAAAACTTTTTTTATAGCATTGTTGATTGCTGCGCGAAATGGCAGTTTTGTCAAAATCTTGATTGCCTGTTTTCCATCTTGCCTAGCAACCTCATAAATGCTTGACGCAGAACTGTGCAGGCCCAGTAAAACGTGCGCCGAAATGTCAGCTTTCCAACAGTGTAGTCGTTTTGGTTTTCAAGAATATTTTCAGTTAAGGAAATGGTGTTTAACTGCAGAAAAACGTGTGTTTTCTGTTAAAATTGAGGTTTTTCGAAAGTCTTGACGAGAAAAGGTTGGAGACAGGAATATACTTAACTTTTCTCGCTGAATCGTTCGTAAATGAACACATACAACAGCCGTCTCCCGGCTCTTCAATTATCTTGATTTTGGCCAGACACCTTTTTTTTTTTTTTTTTTTTTTTTTTTTTTTTTTCGATGGCAGGAAATCTTTGATATCCTTAGGTGGAAATCGGATCTCCTAAGATACCCAAAAGGGACCGCACTTTGGGTTATGTGGGATTCAAACCCACTAAAACCTAACCTTCCATTTCCCACGACGGAACTCAGCCTGGAACTGTTTGACACATTGGCCAGACAGCTTAGAAATGCCGTAGACGCTGTTCAGAAACGAACGGGTTTACGCATCCGAAGAAACTAACTGAAATCGTTGTCACCGTTCGATTCAAAGAGCATTGAACGCTCTTCCCAACGGTGTCATCTAATAGGAGCCATCTCTAAAATTGAGAGAGTTTTAATGACATAGGATCGAAAACACGAAAAAAATCTTAAATCGCGAATAACTCGGAAACGTGGTCTCATAAAAAAAATTTCTAGGAGGCACTTTTCGGAAATGTGTTGGAAAACACGTAGGAGTCACGTTGTGCATAACTCTTGGGACACCCTCTATATTAATATATGGCCACTAACTTTCACACTAGGTATGAAAATTGATAATGGACTCTCATAATATCAGAGATAAGGAAATATCTATACTGTGGAGGCCTTTGAAATGGTCTATGCCGCCCGAAAAGATGAAGAAGTGAAAATAATGAAATCGATCGTCCCAGCAGCTCATTGAACGTTTATCTTCCGCGAGCAAATATCATGTGGCGCCCATCGCCCAAGCTATTTCGCTAAAGCCGTAAACGCTGAATGAATTCCACGAGTCTATTTTATAAAAGTGTTTAAGAGTAAATCACTCTCTATAAGCAATTTCCTCGGAGTCAATCTTCGGAAGAACGCGTTGGAACGCTCCTCTCATAATGGTGCGACTATCTGAAAAATGATACGGTCGCCTGGGCCTAGATTACGTTGTCCAGGCTGGCGGGAAGGGAAGAGTAATACGAATTCCTTTCGCGGACGTCGAGGGTTAAAAATAAACGCATCAAACGACCTTCAAGAAACAAAAAATATTATACCTATTTATTCGCATAAGTGCGAAACCTTTTAAAGGCGTCGTTTTGACGGTGGTTTTCGAAAGCGGATTTTTCTCGACGTCACATAATTTTTATTTGGAACTGGTTTCCCGGCGGAGGGGATTCGGGGCATTTCCAAATCGCCCGAATCGAGCGGGGAGCTCAGGTTGGAATTTACGAGGACGTCCTTTGGAATCCCGGACTCTTTAGGCACAACTCAATTCTACCTGATTGTGTTGTGCCCTCGCCTGAGGTGTTGTCCGATAGTTAGTTCTTCCCAACAAAATGACGAACGTCAAGCTTACGTAGTTACGCAGAGCATACATATTTCTAATCAGCTGCCGTATTGTAACACCGTTCCGTATAACTGCCCCCTGAGCAGTCAGATGTTACGAACCATGTTTTGTGACAACTGCCTATGCAGAAGCGGAGACAGTGGCTTCTCTGTCCTGCCAACATAACTGATAAGATTTTATGATAAGGCAGCATGATGCATAGGGATGATAGACTATTAATGGATATACATTGTGACGTGACCAGCACTTTGTATTTTTAGTATGTTCTACTGGAGCACGGCTCTATCAGTAGAGGGACGCTTATTAGAATTGAGCCAGGGTGTGTGGGACAAACTGAACACGAGACAAAAAAAACGCTGCAAATTCTTTCACTGGGGTTTATTATTCAATCGGCTTGCGTTCATGATTTGAATTTCTACTAAGCTTTGGAGTGTGCGTGTTTCACAGGATAGGGCGATTATTGAATTTCAGGAGGCACACAAATATGATCAACTGATCAATCCAAATAGGTATTTTGGTCGAGAACAGATTTACATGCTCCATGCATATCTCCTGAAATTCAATAATTTCAATTTTCTGGGAGTAGAAATTCAAATCAAACACAAATTAAATTGAACCTATATAATAAAAACATCTATAATTTATAAAGTCCTTTGGCACTCGTATTGCGTTAAAACTTCCCCAAATCAAAATTTAAACGATGTACCCAAAGGTAGACAGATGTAGAGGAGGCACACAAATATCATCAATTGATCAATCCAAATAGGTGTTTTGGATGAGAACCGATTTACGTCGTCTATGCATACCTCCTGAAATGCAATAATCGCTCTATCACCTGTAAAACACGCACACTCCGAAGCTAAGTAAGATTCAAATCATGGACGCAAGCCAATTGAATAATAAACCCCAGTGAAAGAATACTTATTTACCCCAGTAATAATATTGAATAATAAACCCCAGTAATAATATTGAATAATATTTACCTATATATTATCAGAATGCTTCAACCCGTGTATCGGCTACTAACTACACTACAAGTATTCACATCGGCTATCACTCCAGTATCCACATTCACTACAACTCGACGCTATCGGGCGGACATCACTACGTTACAAACAAACAATAATAAACCAAAAAACGCAAATGTTGGCACCATAAATCGGGCCATACATCGGGAATGGTTTGACCTACGGACGTGGGGAAGGGCTCATTCGATTCCTAATGGTATGTTCTTCAAATAGGAAAATATTTAGGCCGATTCGACTAGTTTTGAGGTTTTCAGGGATTTTACAAAACTTTTACAGCCCTTAAAGGGCACTTTAAATTGAGCGAGCTCAAGAATTGGGGCGTCGTCGGACCAAGATGGATTTTTCCTGAAAATTTCAGATTTTTTGCTCCAGCCGTTTCGGAGATATCGTGCGTACGGCGGACGGAAGGAAAATTTTCTATTGCAGATTCGGATTCTACATTCTTTGAAACGTAAACCATGAAATTTTCAGGGGGGGTTAGAATTTTTTTTTTCCAGAGCGATTACAATGGTTTATTATTGAATGATAAACCAAAAATGAACACAAATTGCCTCGGCCCTTGGACGGGGAAACTATACTATTTCATCACCCGCCATTACACATGGTAGCAGATCGCGGTTATGAACCACTGACTCTCTACTGGCTGCCTTGATTCCCCCATACCTTCGCACGCCCCCATTGCCGCAGTAGGAAAAATGCCTTTTGAATATATCACCCTTCCCTGTTTATTGGGAACCTTTCGCCCCTTTAGTCCCCTTTCCCACGCAATTTTTTCAGAGCCACGAGAGTGTGATGAATATGGTTAGTTCCCCCTTTCCGTTTCTTGAAACCGCCGTCTCCGATGATAACCTGGCGACCTCAACTGCCACAGTTATCCTCGAGGTGTTGCGGGCGATAATCGCCTCAGCCCTTGAAAGGGCAAATAATACCATACCACCACCTTCTATCTTACAATACCTTGTGAACCTTCGGCCTCTAGCTAAGGTTGAGGTTATCACGAAAAATTCGCCACACTCCTGGGATAACAACAGAGCCGACGGCAATCTCAAAACTATCATTCCACTTGTTGGCGAACAATATAGTGCTATCCATGCAACAATATAGTGCTAGGCATGCCCAGTTCCATGACCTATGGAGCCATAACCCATATTTGGACAGTTGGTACAATTTAGACGTCGGGGATTCGGTACAAGTACCTGCACTTGTACTTGTAATTGAGATTGGAAGTACTTTTTCCTGTACTTACTAAAAAGTGGAATTGCTGGTACATGTAATTGTACTTGCCTCTTGTACAGCTGAATCTCATCATTCGTAGTACTAGTTCTTTCGACTGTTGTAAAACGTGAGTAGATTTTATCAAGCACTTGGATATAGTACTTTAAGTACCTAATGTATCCCAACTCTGATAGATAAAGAAAAACCTCTAGAATATAACATCTATCAAGTTGAATTTGGATAGCAACGGTCCCCGCACAAGCAAATTCCGTCGTCTGGCGGACCGGATTCTGGCGCCAAAGTTCCCCCCATGCGATTTGCCAAAACCCGACGGCGTATCCTTCTTCGTGCTCACGTCCGCTCCTCAACCCGTCCATTTATCACTTTAAAGTTCAAACTGCGCACCCGCCAAACGTTCTTTGACATCACAACAAGAAAGATGTCATCTTAGAAAGAGATGAAGACCGAGTTGGAAAAAAGTTGATTTAAAACTACCATCAATTGACAAACGATTGGAAGAAAAAAATAATAATGTGGTTTCAATACAAAAGTTCTATTTCCGTTATCGAGGGCAACCCAGAGCGATTTCTAGAGCTGCTACGTAAATTGTTTGAAATGTTGGGTATGTATACATAGATGGACTCAAACTCATGATATTCAATCGAGTGTCTCCACGTTTTGATTACCACATCCAGTTCCAAAAAATTAATAAATAAAATCAAGTTGAATTGCTTCATCTATTTACCCTATGCCACTTGAATTGACTAAAAATGGCTGTGATACCAAATGTATCACACTAGTCTTATGAAATCACGAAAAGTATGACATTGAAAAGCATCGAAAATTGGAAAATTATTGGTACAAATGATTCATTTCTAAGTAAGATATCAATTGGTTCCCAACTCTAAGATAAATCAATTGCTTACAAAATTTCAATATTCGCTTGCTTCACTAAAATCATGTTGAAGTCGTCCTTCGACAACATAAAATATCCAACCCCATCATTTTCCATAGTAATCTTGGTTAAAAGAGAAAATGTACTTGTTGTACTTGAAGTACAATACAAAGTAACATTACAAGTACTTATGCTTCATCATTGAAAATATTGAACCAAAACACAGAATGTAGTTGATAAATGGTGGCTACCGTGTTAACTACCAATAAAACAAGTGGGTGTGGCACATAGCTTCCTCGTATCCATAACATGACTGTATAGATCATTGAAAATTATTATTGACTATTATCAATTAAGAACTCCCGGAGTTATGCTTGTGGCAAGGATTTCACGTATGAGCATGAGCAGAGGCTAGTATTGATCCGGGAGTCATGAAACCTATACGGGACCATCTACACCCCAACCCGCACAATCCCTGAAAATTTCATCAAAATCAGACAATAACTTCGTGTAGTTTTGCCCGTAACAAGGATTTGCTGACAGACAGACACGGAACAAAAATTGTTCAACAAGGTCTAAAACGCAAAATGCGAGTGGAATTTTTGATTTAGGAGACAAAAAAATTTTCACATTCCGAAAATGAAAACAATGCTTCCGCTACCTTGGTAGACTCGGAAGCAATAAAGACAAAATAAAGTCTTGCAGCTATCCGAATCAACATGGTTTCATACTTGATAATAATTTATCATTGAGGAATAATATTTATTACATACACTCGAAATGAAGGAACTTTGTAGCCATGTGTTAGGCCTTCTTCCTAGAGAATAAAATACGTTTATAATGGTTTAGTGAAGTCTACTGCATTATAGTATCTTGACTTGTTGGAGCTTACACTAGCTTATCGGATAAGCTTAATTTACTTCATAAAAGATAACTGAAAATATTGCGGGGGAAACTGCAACAATACAAATCCAGTTTGGTTTACGATGTGTCAAAGATATTTAGTACCAGATTTATAAAGATTTAATTACTTCATTTTTATATAGACCGAGAACACCTGTTCTAGGGAACACACATACCTAACGAGTTTGGTTTTGGGAAGAAAAGAAAAAAAGTTGTAATCGGAAGAGGCTTACCTTGATAATTGTTTAGCGAAGTTAATGTACTTACCTGAAACAACAATATTGATGGTAATAAACTGTGCATTACAAAATTGGATTTGAAACTGTACATAACACGTGATAAGCTCAAAACTGTTTCTTTTTGAGTAATTTATACTGTTATCGCCATGGTGTTCGATCATACAAGAAGAGATCACCTCTACCGCTAGATACATTTTTTAAAAATTGAAATTTTCAAGTGAATAGTAAAAACATTTTGGTAATCTTTGGTAAATTTTGGCAACTTTCGGAACATTTACTCAACAAGTCACTGATAATGCCTAAAATTACCAATGATTCTTCAATTAATCATTTTTTGCAGCATTTAGTAAGAAAATAACATACATATTATGTTGAATGTTCCAGTAATGAAGCATGGCGTGTGAAATTTTGCTGAATGATGTTAAAATTTGAGAACTTTGTGTGCTCAATGCACTTTGCATTTGTATTTTCCAATTGATCTTCAAATAAATATTTGGGACTTTTAAAATTTGAATCAATAAGTTCTTACTAATAAACAAATTCGAAAAGGAACAAATTTGAGTTCTATATCTTAGATGTTACTCAGAAGCCATTAGAGGAACGCCGATTAAAAGTGATCAAGGAGGGTGTTGGACAAGCTAAACATGAGAAAATACTTAGAGCAAACCCATTTCAGAAAATTCTAAAGTTGAATCCGTGAATAAAAAATGATAGATGTCCGTATGTGTCTGAAAAATTTTATCGAAGCTGCCCATCATGCAACTCTTGGCTGATATTCGTGGTGTTTTTGTTTCGTTCAATCAATAATTTGGTTTAGCATTTAAACGTATTCCAGAACTTTCAATTTTCGTCATGAAATGGGGGAATGGAAAGAGTAATGTTGGTAAATTGTGATATCTTCATTATTTGCACCTGATTTTAATTGTTGTTTTTCGATTGACCCCGACTTTAGACTTGTTGAATAAAAGTAATAAACAAACTCGGATATTACGAATTTGCTGTCGGAAGGGAGAATAAAACCGATTCACGTATGCACCAATAACTTGGTCTAGACGTTGAACTCATTTCAGTTTCAAATTTCATTATAAAAGAGGGAGAATGGAGGGGGTAATTCCGATGTTTTAACCGATTGTAAAAGTCTTATAAATGGATCGTTTAGAAGCGTGATCATATAAAAACCGGACATAGGGACTGTAATGTATACATTATTTATCAATATGTTTTTTTTTTAATGATGACTCGAATAGGGCGTACATTCTGAACTACAGCCACACAACTTTACACAACCGGACAAAATAGTTATATCATCGGGTACAATTGAACGATTAGAATTTATCAGATCAACTAGGAAAAAACTCATAACGAGGTGTTTATTTACTTAAGAGTAGCTCCAAGTAGATTATGACACCGTTTAGCGATTACAAAATAATCAAGTGTAGACAAGATAATTCCAATGTAAAGAAAGGTGCGACGACCTGGGCAGAATATTGGTCGTTCTATTTTTATGAGTACTAGCATAAAATTACTTCACATTTCTCTATCTCAAGAATGGATAAGATGAAGTTATTTAATCGAACTAAAAAATTCGAGCATTCTCCTCTTATATGGTTTTGAAGTAAAATTGAAATGAACTTCGTTGAACAAATGCAAAATATTTTATGTTGGGCGACAAATTACGAACTATTATGTACTGGGACTGGATAGAATACGAGTGGCAATGCCACCGACTCGATATTTCTGGGTTCTCTTGTATTTGTTATAGCAGTGACGGAGATGTTGTATAGATGTACATACAATTTTTTTTGTTTTAGATAGTATGAGCAAAGTATTCGGAATCATTCAAATTCATCATCATATTAAATTTGTGTTGAACAATGTTGAAATTTGAGCACTCTGTGAAAATTAATCAAACATATAGTTGAAAGACTACATAATTCTAAATAATGTTCTGTACCGAAACTAGATTTTTTACGTTAATCATTTTTTGGAAACGGAAATCTTCAAATTTACGTGGAGAAACAGTCTCTTGCTAAGAAAGATTGGTGGGGATTTGAAGTAAAAGTCAATTTAAATTCAAAATTATTTCGAAATACTTCGGGTAACATGATTATCAAACAGTTTTCGATAATATTGAGAGGTTAAGTGAGATTTATTTTTTTAAGAAAGTTATTCATGTTAAAACACCGCATATATGATGTAATTTAAACATAGGAAGCAACTCTCAGACAACGTAACCGTTCCATTATGAAGTTGGAGTTATTACAGATTCAATATAAAGATTGATTTTAGTTGAATTTTACGAAAATTGGTTTTTAATTTATCATTCAAACTTTTGTTTTGAACATTTGTCATTACATGGAATACAAATTACCTCTCGCTCTCTAAACACCCCCCCCCCCCCCCAATCCCCTCATTTGATTTGGAATTTTGACCAATCGGTAAAACAAATTTTCAAATTGGTTTAGAAAGTTATCAAATCCACTTGAAATATTCTCATATTGGTTTGAAAATGTCGCATCTTGGTTTGGATAGCTCTTAATTGGGTTTTGAATGTTATCAAATTGGTTTAAAAAACTCTCAAATCGGTTACAAAACCTTTAAAATTAGTTTAAAAATTCAAAATTTGATTGGTTTCTTGGCCAGCAAAGCTTCATTATCGAAAAGAATAAACCAAAATAAATTTCCCGCTTGCATGAGATAACACCAAAATGCATAGAATGCCAAGTAGTTTACATTAAATGGAACATTATTTGAAGCTATTGTATCATTCATAAACTTAACATGCATACAATGCGCAGTTTAAGATACAAGAACTAGATACGATCATGTTTCTGTCATATTATAAATAATGTCATCCAAGAGACCATACACCTACGTGGAAAATTGTGATAAATTCGGAAAATTCTACTATGAATATAGCGGTACAGTACAACATTTCGCTTCCGTAAAATGCCAAATGCTGAACGGGGTTTTATGATTTAATTTTTGTTTCTACGACGTAGGTATACCTTTTCACCAGAGTTACCAAATTTTTTTGCCAAGCAGTTGCGCTTCTGCCCCTGAAATTCAAGCTCACGCTCCGGACAGTAATTCTGGTGCAATTTAAACCTTGGTCAGCATTTTGAATTCGGAATTCGATATTTTCAACATTTTCTGAGCTGGACCTTTCCACAAGTTTGGCAGTATCACCATGGGAAAAGGACCGGTTTCCGTTCTGTAACGTTCTTCCAAACCGTTGGTTCTTCACATTTTCCCTGAGTTTTCCCGGTTGAGCGGGAGCTGATCAAAAACCGCGGAAGCGGGATTCGAACTTCAATGACTTTCCTAGCCCTCGTGCCTCACCCATCGACAACAGGCTGAATCGTCCCAATCCAAGAGGGTGCCTCACTCAATTCGCGACCTTTGACCTTTAGAAATTCGTTACCCACTTTCCCGTCGGGTTTTCATCGGAATACGCCAAAAACAGCTTTCCTTTTCACGGTTCTCAATACTGAGGCATAAACAACCTTCTCGAGGAAAAATGAAGGGAAATGCCGAGATTTTGTCGTTTTCTTTGACGTCAATCGCGTGGCGGCAAGGTGCTTTGAAAAGGCAGGAGCGCCACTTACGCATTGTACTTTCCGCAAGGCGAGCTAATCGCTTTGAAAGTTTCTCATTGATGTACGAGCTTTGAGCTTCGTTTTATAACATCCCCCCACGAACCAGCCCTACAGATTTAAATTATTCAATAGCGAAAGTAATTTTAGAGTGGGAATCAGTTACACCTGTTTGGAAGGAACCCATCCCAAATTGAAACCGAACTCAATTGAAATCAAAGGAGGACCTCCTATTCCGATACTGATAATACCATTGAAACACCTACATCACTCAAATAACGATACTTTCATTATTAACACAATATTCATAATAGTTACCCCAAAAATGGAGAAAAGAAATTCATGAAGAGTTCTTCCCCCTTTAATTCTTCAGATCAAGTTGTAATACACAGGATGTCCGAGAAAGATACGGGCAAACTTCAGGGATCGAATCATCAACAATCTTGCAACAAAAAGTGCCTTTGAGAAAGAACAATGTTTGAGGCTTCAATTCAGAGTTATTATTGGAGTTCAAAATCTGTTATTTTTCCATTTGTTTCCTAGAATGCAACGGTTTTTGGAAGTAATTTGCGGCCAATTTCACGATACGTGTCTCGCATCATAAATTTATGCGTTATATTTTGTCATTTTTCGTATTTCTTTTGGTTGTTAGGCCCTATTTAGTCAAAAAAGCTATTTTTGCAGATTCACAGTTTTGGCGTGGTGGGGAAGATAATACATTCAAAGAAGGGTACTCTAGAACTACACGATATTGCTAACGCTTCCATGCAAGCGACAGAAAACAAAATTAGGGATCAGGCCCTAGCTTAGAATGGTTCAAGAGCTACTTGAGAAACTAAGCAGAAAGTGTCTATTCGCAAGTGCTAAATTGAAGAAAACACATTTGGTCACTATTGTTTCTTAAGTATACAAAAAAGTGGAATTTCTAAGTTTACCAAACATCAAAACGTATTTATTCGCGGATGATACTAACGTGCTAGTTGAAGGTGATACGGGGGAGAAGGTTTAAAGCAAGGCTAATCTAGTCATCAACAACGTTGGACGATGGTTTTTGTATAACAATAGTATCTATATAAAAAGTGTATATATAATATATTTATGTATGCAGAATGTATTTTTGATAGACGTTTAATTGAGTGTTTTAAATGTCAAAATGAAGTTAAGTTTATATCATGAGGGAATAGCCAATACCTTCCCCGACAACAAGGCCAAGCCTATCGTTGAGAAAATAACCTAAAGCGAGTATCTCATGGTCAAAATTGTATGATCCACATGTATGCGTTTGTATCAATTTTATTTACTGACTAAATGAATGATCTCTATATCGGTCAAGTTACTTCTTAAATCGTCTTAGGTATACAGTTGAGGATAGCATTCCCAAGAGGTCAACAAAACTACTGTTTAAACATATTTTTAACGAAGGTGACTCGTAAGCGTTTTTCTAGTCTGAACTTCTAACATGGTCCTTTTTGAGATTTTTTATATTTTTCAAACGAAATTCTCGAAATATTTTCACGCTTCGTTTTTCCATGGAGGAATATCAATGTGGTGTCCCCAAACGGTCAGTTTTCCAATAATATAAAGAAACAATTTTCTTCGCATTTTTTGAAGAAAATGACATTTGAATGCGATAAAAACGTGCAAACCTTGCGGAAAAAAAGTGAGATTGATATGGGATTTCATGTACATTTTTTCACTGAATCGGAATGTGACTCGAGCCTCCACGCTCAACAAATGAGGGAGATTCAGGCTCTATCCGCTGGTTGAGAAGGCCGCATCACATAGGCCACTCTAGTTCTATCCCTCGTACTTGCCCGTCAATTTGCGCCCACCCGTATCCAAATCGGTGCAGAAGTTTTTGGAGAATACTTAAACCAACATTTGAGTTACCAAGAAGATTCATCACATGTTGGACGAGACTGAATATATCTTGGCTGTCGAAATTCCTAGCGGAGTGCGATGTAGGTACCTTCCACAGGCGGCCATCTGCATATCTGTACATCTGCAAAAGGTCTTGTTTACCTCCCAAAGGAGTTCAATAAAAGTTGACTCCTTCGGAATGTCGGAATGAGGAGAAAAAAGTAAAATAAAATAGAAAAACATAAAAAAAATAAACGGAGGTGAGGCGTGTGTAAAACGCTCCTTCGAGGCTACGAAGGAAAAATTCCACCGGGGACCGAGACTCGAAAACCCGTTTTCAGAAGGGCCTTGCGGGGCCTTGAACTCTATAAAATGGGAGAGAAAAAAAAATCACCAGGCAGAAGAGTCGACGAGGCTATTTTTAGCCGCAGGATCCTCAGATCTGGTTTGAGGTTGAACAGTGTGATCTGAACGGGCTCGAGGGGGTTCCCCCGGGAGCGTCGCACAAGACAGATTAACAGGAGCCGGCCGTTGTCCGGAGAACGGCGCCGAGAATTAATATCGCGCTTATAACATGGGACTGGGGGGCTCTCGCGACTTTTATTTGCGGATCGGCATTCAGTAAGTGGGTGTCGCTGGACGTTGTTTATTTGGAACACGGCGAAATGTCCAAGGACTATTCTCACAACTCGAGTTAACCAGCTTCCACTTTTGACGATGAATGATGAGTCTTCAACGGTGGATACAGTCCGAGATATCTCAGATACGGCTCACCGGCTTTAAATTCCTCGGAACTTGGAATTCGATTTGGGTCATCTAGATTCCTGCAGAGAGGCAGAAGGCTGCGTGTGACACCTTGGATTACGGAGGAAAGTAAATATAATTCAAGAGCTAAACCTACGAGCATTTTGAAAAGTCATGCAGCATCATCTTACGAGAGAATCTTCTACAAATATCGTACATTTACTATAAATTGAGTTGAAATTTGAGCACTTTTATGAGTAAAAAAATCCGAAGTATAAATGCTATTCGAAAAAACGTGTTATCAATAAATTCTTCTATTCAAACGAGGATTTTTTTAATTTCAATATTTTTATCCATCTCCTTGAGTATTTTAATGAGAATTAAATACAATTTTCAGCATTAATTCAAGCTTCAAGTTTCAAATGATCAATTTCATTGTTGATACAAAAGATTTTGAGTAATATTCAACTAAAAAATATAAATTTAACAATTTGTAGCTGTTTTTGGTCATTTTTTTATCACTTTTTTTCTCTGGTGCAATTTTTGAGATTTGACCAATTCAATTTGCTCCAAAAGTGTGGTACAACGGGCTCATCATTTTGTTGATAAAGCCCGATTTGTTGACGCAAGAACTAAGTTTTTATCTCAATCCTATCGAGAATTATCGTCGTAAATGTATCCTTTTATTTATCCACCCGAGAAAGAAAAATGGGGAATGGAGAAAAATAAATGTGTGTGGACATACGTTTCATTTACAACCGCATTGCATTCATCTGGTTCCGTCATTCACTCCACACAAATTTCAACCTTCAATATTTCGATAAATACTTTTCACAGACATACCTATTCTTTATTCATTTCAACGTTATTATAATCAAATTTACACTATATTTCCGTTTGGTTTAAAAACTTTGAAATAGCCTAGACTTCTTATCTGTTATCACACCACGGAATAGATTTAGCAATATCTTCTTTATGTTTCTTACTTGAATTCGTGAATTGATTGAGACATGGATGCTACTTGGCACCGTTTAAAATCCATTATCAGAATCTTTATTTTCAATTTTAATCAAGTATGGTCGATTTTGTTCTTTATTAGTATTATAATAAAATTGTGCATTATTCTTTATATTTATGCTCATTGTGAGCATCTGGAATTCACACCACTCTACACTCTTTACGAGGGGATTTTCATGTTGTTGTGATGGAAGCCTAGCCATCATGTTGGAATGGTCTGCCTTTTTCGGTAACCTTCATCATCATCATCATCAAAGTAACCATTGCTGTGACCACATTGTCCCCAGTGTCCAAAAATCTTCACATCTTTTCATCCTGAACAATTGTGAAGGA
The DNA here is from genome assembly GCA_031894815.1 of Creontiades dilutus. Lineage (NCBI taxonomy): Eukaryota > Metazoa > Arthropoda > Insecta > Hemiptera > Miridae > Creontiades > Creontiades dilutus. Next base: position 3,619,764 of record JAVIWC010004007.1, read on the forward strand.
AATTATCATTTTCCTTGGTGGTTTTAACTTATCATCATCAACATCATCATTGCCTAACCCCCTGGTCCCCCACCACCAGGCACACCACCTGCTACACTTTTTCAAAACCACTCCACCAAATGGCCAATTAGTGGTGCTGAACATCTTGGGAATACAGCTACTAAATCCCCATTTTCCCCATTTTCTGCTTCTCACACCTGTTGATCTACTGCTGGACATTCATCCTTACCTGCTGAACTGGATCATCTTCCACATTGAACTGAACATTTCAGATAAGCCAGTAACTATATACACCACCAATCAATTAAATATTTGTTCTTTTCCGCGTCCACTGAGGGAAATATCATCTTCAACAATCATATCATCTTGAATCAATATCATCAATAATATAGTATGCCAGTTGATGCTTCATCAATTCAATGTTCTTCCTTACTTGAGCACCCACAGTTCTAAGAGTAAAGAAATTTATTACTCAAATTGAGGTGGTCCTTCGAGGTTCATTTAACAACTCATCATTTTCATCAATTTAAAATGTTGGATACTTATTGAATCCAAAACAATAGGTCTCATTCACAATCAAGTGAATTATTTCGAAAAAAATAATGAAGATGGATAGTGATGAAGAAGACAACAAGAAGTATTGTGAGCTAGTTTCCAGGGTTAACCTATAACGTGCTAAAGTGTACAATTTTGTTTATAATCTCCGTCACATAAATTATGTATGTAAGTATGTAATAAATTCTGTATGTCAAGTATGTAAACTATATGAATTTTAGCATCTCAGTAAGTCAGGTAAACATTGCAGGTTAACCTAGGAAAATAGCACATACGTCTTGTCAACATGTCTTGTCTTCTTAATCACTATTGATCTCGATTATTTCTTTCGTAGATATCCATGATTACGACACAGACCCTGGTTCGAAACGTTGAATGAGTAAATAAAAAGGATACAACCACTTGAAGTCAAGTTAGACCAAATATATCCCAATTTAAGTACATCCTCGATCCCCGCCTAGACAACAAATACCTCATATATATACAATATGTATTTTTAGAGCCATCGTAACAACATCTTCATTTTCTATGAAAAGTTGCTAGAAAGCTCATCCGATATTTTCATCTTGGATGCGATCCACAAGGTCAATGCACTTCAGGTTCGCTTTAGTTGAGACTTCGAGCTGAATATACATTCTATGTATAATATACCTGGATTAGTGATTTACCAAGGAGAGTTATTCTAATAACGAATAATGAAAAAAACTATAGTTCATTAATTTAGAAGGTGTTATTATTTTTGTGACGAATGTTAATTATCATTATTGCAAGGTTTTGGAATGTTGGTTCATTCTAAAATAAGGTCTTTTGTCATTGAAAGTGTATTAAACTGAAACCTATCAACCACATTCAATTTGACTAAGGAAATTCGTCGCACTATCTTTGGTACAGATGCCTGAATCACGGCGTAAGATGAGCGGATATGTCATCAAACCAGGAGGTGGGGCAGGTGCGCTGGATCATAAAATTGAGAGCTGAGCTTCTCAATCTCAATTACCAGCCATGTGTGGAAGAGAGGATACAACTGTGTCCGTTGTGAAACATGCAAGCTAAGGAGGATGTTTACCATTTCGTTGCTGTCTGTCCAATACTAAACGAGTTCCGAACAAAGTGCTTGGGATGCCGCACACTGTCTGAAGCTGACTTCATCAACCTGCTGAATGACAGCGAAAGATGGTCAAGCCTTATTCTCTATTCCAAATTAGCATGGAGGTACAGGAGTGAACTAGTGCGTGAGTTCAATTACAATTAATCGTTAACAAAAATATATATAGGTATATAAAATACAATTCAAAAAAATATATTAAAAAAATAATGAAATAAACTGTATGAATGTAATTAGTGATTCTTCGTCTTTGTTTGTTATTAATAATTATTATTATCAATTGTTGCTATGAAAACTCTTACACGTATTATAAATGTTATAAAGAAATTAGTTGGCAGTTAGTCGTGGTAAACTTTTCAAGAGCTACGAGATGCTCATCAAGTGAGTGTGACCCCTGGCTGTCGATCCGATGGCCATGCCAGTCTAAAACCTTTGTAAAGAGAATTATTTGTTTAATTTTGCTTCATATTTTTACAAGTTTTACCATTCTTAGTGAATTTTCTAATAAAGGTATTTACTACTACTACAATTTGACTAAGCAAATCGTTAGAGAATCTCCCTGTACGTAGGTATCTCATCAGAGTTAAGATACGCGGAAAGCCTTTCGTTTAATTATACAAATGATCCAGCTTTAGAAGCATAGGCAACTTCCTAACCTCAATCTACTATCCGAACTTATCAAATTCTGAAGCGTGAACTACATCCGTCCATCACGAGAAGTTTGTGAGCCGAGTCTATTTACAAGATACAGATTCGTCTAGCTGGGTCGGGTCCGGTTATAACGAAGTTAGGTAACCCTTTCGCCGACGCCAAAACCGTTTACGTTTCAATCATCCTTCCTAGAGCCCATCAGTCCAGGCCGGAGTACTGCCAGAACGTGTTCTACGTGACCGATCTCACGGCTTCCCCAAGTTTTACCTTGGAGGCATTTTACTATTCCGCTCATCGAATAATTTGTGGCTGGAAGGGAGCACATTTCATGATATTCTCTACTGAACTTGGTTGAGTAGTAAAATGTCTTTATTTTTAATGGAATTTGTTGCATGACATGAAAGGGGTTCAAAATTGGAACCTGCAGGAAACAGCAAATGTTAGTTTCGTTTGTCTTTTTGAGATTGATCTTTAAAAACTATTTTGCATTCACACGACTGTACATCGTCGATTTTATTACATAACTTGCCCTAACTATTCTAGCTCTAATTTTTACGAATTTTATGGGATTCCTATTTATTGCTCTAGGAGCAATTCCTAGTTTTTAAACTAGGGACCAAAAGTTATATTTACCTCGGATAATTTTTAGGGTTTTTCTAGACTGAGGACAACCATTTTTGAAAGACACCCACCACCAAAGAGGACTGTCTACCATCGGTCGAAAATTGAGGACACTTTCCAGCTTCATTACTCCTACCTGGCAAGATTATTATTATTATTGGACTGTGAGTCCAACATGCAAAGTTAAATCAACCCGACAATTTAAAGTTTTCTCAACGACTCAAGTTCCATTATTCAAGATGAGCTCCCAAGAAACTGACACATTATACTCGGTATATTAGTACTAAGTAGTACACGTATTGCCATAATCCCGATATTCACTACGAGTACCCACAAAACCCACACATTATACTTTTTACATTAGTACACGAAGTTTCCTCATATTTCATAATGTAATTTCAATTTTAGTGTAAACGTAGTGTGGATTTCAGGGTTTTTGATTGTCGTAGGCACGATTAAGGATATTTACGATGAGCCTCCACCAAACTCACACATTGTACTCAGTCCATCAGTACTAACTAGGACACTAAATCCCCTCCAATTTGAAGATGTACTTCATGGGTTATTTAAATTTTCTTCAAAATGTGCAGAGACCTTTTGAATCTTCTCATTGACATCCCCACGAATTACCACGATGATTACCCACAAAACTGACTCGAAATCAGTACATCTGCAGTAAGTTTCGTCAAATTTAAAGATATCATTTCAGACGACTTTCAAGTTTTGTGAAGATGTAATGTGGAATTCGCCGTTTTTTACTGTTCTCATTGATAATCACGATAAGCAGCCACCAACCGATACAATCCACTCAGTACGTAAGCACTGGTACACAAGTTTTAACAAATTAAAAGATATAAGCTCAGCGTATTTTGAATTTCCGCGAAATGTAGAAAAAATATATTCGCGATGGGCACCCACAATACTGGCTCGATGCCTTTCCTTATACTACATTATAAGAAAATAAACCACTCTACTGAAATACTGAATACAATGAGTTGTATGTATGAGTTGGGTGGGTGCTCATTGACAACTCGAGAGTTAGTCAATAAGTAGTACTTTATCACCAAATAGTTCTCCTAATTTCACACTGGTCTGTCAACCCACGATTATTGGAAAAACAAAATGATTCCAAAGAGTCTTGGCAGGTCTTTTCTCTGTTCCTGATCTGCTGCTGAATTCAGCTAGAGGTTCGAGTTATCACAAGGGGTGATGGATTGGTGTCATTACTCCTTACATGTATTAAGGCTACTATCCCACAACAAACAAGCTATACCTTGAAACTAAAACTTCATACTTCAAATTACCAAAATATCTCTCTTCAACTTACCACGGTATCATGGACTGATTACTATCTCATTCCATTATTCATTTTTTCGCTATTACAATTAATTACTCCGTTGTCCACTTTTGAACTACTATTTTTATTGAAGTGATAAAATCAACAATTAGAATTTCATCACTTGATGATTGAGGGTTTTGATGGGAGAGAAATCAGTGGAACGAAATTTTGATGCCGGAATTAATTCCAAATACGAAGATGAGCAAATATTTAGTTCTCATTCGCGACGCTCCAGCGTTAATTAAACTCTACCTTCGTGCAGTGGCGACACCTGGATTCCTTCGTTCACGAAAATATTTCAATCACATCTTTCGAACAGTCTATTTTCGTCGTCTTCCGAAACTCGATAAAACAGAAAATTAACTCGCTACTGGTCAACCGACTCGTCAACTTGAACCCAAAAGCCGCTCAATCGAGAGTCAGATCGCTCGAACCTGTCAGCTGCCAGCCATTAGTTTGACAGATACGAAGGAAGTCTGCGTGTTTACACTCGCATGCATGTAAATGATAACACGATTCACAAACATCAGGTCCCGTTAATAATGAGAGGTGGAAATGAAGTTGACAGCTCTCGCTTACAAATAGGGCGTTTCGCTCGATCCGGTTATTTCCGTCGATTCAACAGGTGATACCGAAACCGAGTAGGCGGTGATTCAGGTCACCATGTAGGCGGGTTCCTAAAATTTGAGCCCATTAATAATCTGACTGAAACAAGTTTTTCAAATCAGCTGATCGAAATTAATTAAGCAAATGGAATAATAAACCACGTTCAGCTAATTCGCAGTTTCACCCCACTTTCAGCAATTTCAATGGCAACAGTATAATCCGAAAAACCATCTTTGTAAGTTGTTAGGCAGGCTGTCCTAGAAATTATATTGGTAAGTAATGCAAACATTACAAGGATTTCCTTACGAACGGTTGTGATAAAATCACACTTATAACCATTATTATCAACACTTGAGAATTTTTTTAAATAAGGAGCAAGAAAATTTACTGGTAATTTCATAAGGTAAAGGATCGCTTGAGTGAATCAGCAATCCTCCCCACCCCGCCCCACCTCACTAGCATAACTAAATTTTTAAAAACTGAAATATGTTTTAAAACAAGGGCAAAGTTGCCCTAAATATTGCTGATTACTTAAAGGCAATATAGGCCTAAATATATTCATTTCAGTTTGACAAGCGTTTGCTATACCTTACAGACCCTTGGGCAGTACGGCTGTGCAATATGGAGCTCAACGTGTGAAACATATCTGAAAAGAAATACAGACCGTACAGAACCGAGCTATTAGGATTCTCACAGCCTGCCCGTGGTCCAATGACTGCCTCCACAACGACAGGGAAATACCCATGGCTAAAACCATTCTCTAAACCTCATACAAGCAGCTCGCCCTACGAATATCAGAACATCCTAACCCAATAGTAATAGTAGTAGAGAAATCCTGGAGGATAGACGACCCGAACGTGCTACCCGACGCTTGAAAAGAAAATGGAACTCAGACCTACTATAGCCCACTTATCCCGGCGACCTAAGCAGTCCTGTGTAGTTACCTTGACACTCTAATTGTTATAATTGTTACAAACATGTGCCTATCTGTACCTGAAACTTATATCTATCAATAAAGAATTATTTACATAAGTGTCTCAGCTGTCAAAGGGCAGACTGAGTTCCTCATGTTCCATGTTATTGTTATTTATATTAATAGGATAATCATACTTGATGGTGTAATACACAAAAAGTAAATGAAAGTTGAAAACAGAAAGTTTCATAAGGTTCAGCGAAGGGTTCCCTTTTGTATTGATGGTTTCCTCTAATAATTTTATGGGTCTGATAGACCATGGACATGTATGGACATTTTTCATTATTTCATTGCAATAATCACTGTCCATTTCATACCTTTTAAGGACGTACGATGAAGCAAGACTTCATCAGTAGAGGGACTCCAATAACGACTGATTGAGAGGGGTGTGGGACAACCCGGACAAGAGAAAACGAAAACTGAATACGAATCCGTTTCAGACCTTCAGAAAAGAAAATAAGGGGGAAAAATAGATATTTGCTAGTGCATGTAACGAATTCTACCAGCATTTCCTCACTGATTTTCATATTTTTTTGTTCTGTATTTGATCCCAACATTGCTCCAGTTGTGCAAAAAACTATGAAAATTTCGAATTTAATGACGCAAGATCGGAATTGGAGGGGGTAATACCGAGAAAATAACGTTTTTGACGGGGGTTTTGTCGACGCCACTCAGAATATGATTTTCAACCGATTTTCGTGATTCTTATTCCGTTTGATTTTAGTCTAATTGTGCAACAAACCTCGGAACATTCGCTTTCCCTGAATATGAGGAGGAGTGGAGGGGATATGGTAATAGAAAATCCTTTTAATTGCTGCTCAAACGAGGATAATCGATAGATTCATGTCATTCTTCTTTTGTCCATTTAACATTTTGGTTTGGCATCCAAACATATTTCAGAACTTACAATTTTCAAAAATATATAAATGAACTAATCATTCATACAGCCCATTACGTGAATACTCATAAATTCTTTTCTAAGTTTGGGCACAAAAGGAATTCGTTTCGGTTCCTTTCAGAAGTATATTATACATTAACAATTTTTTCTATTGTAATTTAATATTTTTCTATTGATGTATGAATAAAGAAGTTTGAAAAACGAGCGAGTTTTTAAAAATTCTAAAGCAGTTCCTGAATTAGAGTCTGGGTCGTCGAGATTCTCGAATCTTAAACGGAATGAGGGATCCCGCTTCCTTCTCGTATTACCTGATTCACTCTTTTGGTGACCAACCTTCTTGTACTCTGACGAAGGTCCAGTGAAGTCAACTGCTCTACCTCGCACGTAATCGGCGAGTTTTTAGCGAAGTATTGCATAACTCCATAGGAGCGACTCTTATTTTTTTAATGAGGCGGCCGGGCATTAAAAGGATTGCGATCGAGCCAACGTCATTTCACTCAAGGAAGACGATAAAAAAGTTGAAAACTTAAAGGCTTTTATTGGAGGAATCCGTTTCGTTACCGCAAATTTTGATGGTTTTGAGGAGCAAAAACTGCCCTCCACTTCCTGTACAGCTCTTCAAGTTGAGCAGAATTAATGGATTCAGACGAAACGATGTTTTAAAGGTTCTTTTAATGGATTTTTGTAAATTTACAACTGGATTACGTAACTTCACGCTGCATTACGTACAATGACGTTGACCAGACTATACAAGTACGAGACTAAAAAACATCGAACCGGATTAGCTAAATTTCAGCGATCTCCTGCGTGCCGAAGTCGTTGAACATGAACACGTTAACTGCAGCCTCACATGTTAACACAGTTTTTTGGTGTTAACGGATGACAGCAGCTTAGCTTCGACCGTCTTCCTAGGATGAGCAATGGGATGCTAAACGTTGAATGGGCAAATGAGCCTGTCACCATAGACTGTCAACTGACGGTTTTTTGAGATATATCGAGGTGAGGTTAATAAAGAAAGGACTAATTCAACAAAAGGATAATCCCTATTTTTAGTTTTTAAAATAAATATATAATTTAGCTTTGCTTTCGGTACGTAAGGAAACTGAACACGTTCCTCGTGGTGCAGAAAATTCTTGTTCGGGTGCCAATCAACCTCTGAGTGCAAATTGAATTGAATTACATACTTCTTTTATGGGAAAGGAAGGGATCGAACGTTTTTACAGCTTGATATGTTGAGAAATATTGAGAGTTTTCCAAAGAGTAGTGAGCGATTTTCTTGGGATAAAGTTAATGGAGTGACATTTCCTTAGCAACGGATCGGTTCACAAAGTTCCATTTACACTTTTTAAAAGTAAAATAAATTTGACATTTTCACAAAGATTGTGTAAACAAGTACCTAGTTTAAGAATTGTTCGATCGTTCAATTAGGTAGGTGTACAATTTTGGGCGATCTAAGAAAAAATGCTACAACTTTGAGAAACGTGGTTAGGAAAGAACCTCAAGAGAACTTTATGATTTACCTGATCCATATGTTTTATCTATCATTTGGTAGAGAAAACCGCTTTGTTTTGTAAAACAGCACAAAAATTTGTAAACTGAATGATATTTGAAAGTGATTACTTCAGATTTACATGCAGTACATAATCCCTCTAAGGTCTTCATTTTTATTATTGCACATTATTTCTTTTCTAACAGTATTAGTTATCTTTTGAACCACACGGAAACCGAACGGGTTCTTCAAACGATCGAATAAAATCGTTAGATCTTCCTCTAGAACTATGTTGACCGTAGGCTCACAATAGCCGTTTATCGTATTTCATAATATGTGAGTGTAGACCTATCCAGTCACTCGAATTGGGGCATCTAATCAAAACAAACGCCGTCTTCGTATATCGTTTAAACGATTTTTGATTTTGAGTGTTCGATAAATCTCGGTTCTTTTCCATTTACAGTGCGATGAAATCAATATCAAACTCACGTGGGTCCGTTACTTTGGTGCAAAAGAGCGGACTGTTATTGTTATGAAATGCGGTCAAAAGTAATGACGCATTTAAAATAATTGGACAAGGCCACCACCAGGTTTAAACGTTCGGTTTGAAGTACCTACTATGGAATTCAAGTGTTTTAATTATCTTTGTTAATTGTCAATTGGCGGAGATTCTTGGATGTTTGGCTCATTTAAAAAGTAACAAAACGCTTGTCTCAAGGTAAAATCAGAGCGCAGGAGGTACTTACACTAAAACGCAGTTGTGAAACACGCTTCTAACGAGTACTCAACAGTGTAATCGTCTTACTAGTTGTATGAATGCAAAATATACACCAGTCAACAACTTTAAGATGATTCAAACAAGTAGATTGTTGTGGATTCGTTCTCTTATTTGCACTACCAGATCAATATTGGCCTTCTTTGGTCTTTCGAGTAGTTCCGATGAAACTATACTGATCTCATCAGAATGCCTATTTATTCCAGAGATAAAGTTATCGCTTGCGAATCACATTTCGAAATGTCCAGAAGTTGGAGCTAACAGAGACGTATCATGTGAGGGACTGGAATTGAACGCTGGACATTTGACTGGACCTCTGGTTCGACTCTTGACTGAACCCCATATCCTAGAAATTTGATCTCCTGATCAATAGTTGAACAAATCTCTCCCTACGCGCAACATTTGACCAAACCACTCTCTACACCCGAAGTTTGACTGGATCCCTATACTAGATATTTGCCCTGATCTGTCTCTATGCACGACATGTGACAGGACCGACACGCAAGGCGTAGAGTCATTCGCTGACGGACACTTATATTTATGCCAATAAGTCGGCGCGCAGAGGCAAAAAGGACCCCCTCAAACATTTTGCTCCCCTATAAATCAATAATTTGTAGCTTAACGGTATTGGAAATTAATTGAGTTATGGCGATTTAAGAATGGAATGTCGAAAAAACGGATGCGGGTTGGTGGAAAGCCAATCACTGATCACTAGGCTGTTAACTGTAACATACATTTCAAAAATACTGATCTCTTGGTATCCGAAGTAGTTATGATCTGATATGCTAAACCTCCCACATCTAGGGATACGTTATCCGGAGTTTAGTTGAAATACCAAAAGTTTTGCCGTTTTTTTGTTCAACTGTGCAACATTCTCGTTCAAGGCACCGCATAAAATTGATTTAATATGGAGTCTGTTAACACTGCTGGATTCAAGTTTTCTTGCCGTGTCGCTCTAACTGAAACTACGTTATGAAAACATCAACAGTTTAGTGGTCGAAACGCTCCAATGATTTGGTACCTGGAAACCCTTAGACAGACAGCGTTACAAATCTTGATTTCGAAGGACAGCACTTTCCTGATTTTACATTCAATTATAAAACGTCCCGGAGCGATAAAAAGGTTCGAGGTTCGACCATCCAATGTTCATCTAATTTTCTTCGGATAACGATCGAATGATGTCAATGATTGAGTTTACTTTCCACGCGGATTTCAGATGGGTTCCTATCTAAGAACCGGTTTCGATAGATTTTATCAGGCTTTATCTAACATTCATCTGCTATTGCCCTCATCAACAGTCATTGCTGATCTTAACAATTCGCGAACGCCATTAGAGATAATTGGCCGAACGTTTTACAAGTGACACAGTCCCACCAAATGGTTTATAATCACATAATTTAATACTGACACACAATCAAGACCATTAAAGAGAAAGGTAAATCTTTTTAAAGCGAAATTAAACAAGTGAAAACTTCAGATGGCAATTAAATGCTTTTAGTTGCTTTAAATTAGGTAGAGATTGGATGTTGATTGTCAATAGTTAATAAATTATTTATTAATTATCAATATTAAATAATTAATAGACAAGGGACCTCTATGTAGTCCCTTGGTCACCTCTCAGATGATCTTCAACATCTAAATAGCAACAAGAAATTACGTTTCAAGACGTAGGTATCTTAAAGGTGACAAATCCTTTTTATTACAAATGATTTCATGAAATTTCGTCAATAAAACATGCTCGTATCTTATACGTGAAGCTTCATGAACACAGCTTCTGATCGCAACTGTCAACTTCCCATTTATTACGTCAATAATCTAACATTCACGTGATGACAGTAATGTGTATTCATTAATTTATTTTCCACGTTGAAACCCCAACAAGAAGAACTTCAGTGCCGAACTTGATCGAAACGATACCGAGTTATGAGAAGCACTAAAGTTTGTTTTCGGGAGGCAAGAAATTAAACAGCTGCCCCGCCTTGAAAAAGGTTTAAACAAGTTTAAGGTTCGTGTTCTATAAGATTTATGCGGAAAAGTTTTAACGATTGAACAACTGGAAGGAAGAGAGGGGTCAGCTAATGAGTTGGCAACAGTGATTGAAGTGTTCTGCTGTACTGGATTATTGATGTAAGTAGCACTTCAACAAAAACGATTAATCCTGAAGTCTGCGAGTAAGGATTAATTATGCGTTGGAGTGAAGAATCCGTGTTATCGCAGTACAAGGAGAGGGTTATCTCGAGAAATTACTGTTTAGCTCTGCTGGGATCATGAAAAGGAACTTCGTTCGAGTACATTCCGAAGCGTTGAATAATCCAGTTTCTTGAGGAGTTCTATAATATTCATTCCAGTTTTGAAGGTTTTCTGATACACAGTCTTTTTTTATATGTTTAGAGCTGCTGGTACAACTAAGTCAACATCCGTATAACAAACGTGACCAATCAAAGCTCTCTTTAATGCACTCTGGCTACCAATAGCATTAATTTTTTATGCTATAACAAGTGGTCACACTCCCAAGCCTCTACGATTAAGTGACATGAACTTTTCTAACAGCCAAAGAGGTAACAATAGACGCATAGAAGAGTGACGCTGAAGTGTGAAGATCATAATAGTTGTTAAAATCGGAAGAACATGACGGAGTACATGAGCGAAGAATGTTCAAAATAAACAATTTAAATTCTTAACCGCATCAACTTCCCAAAATGCCCCATTAACTATTCAATGGACAATTGGCTTTTTATTCGAACAGAAGCAGAGAGAAACTTTGATACACTCATCAACAAACATTGCGGGAATTTTGCATGTCCCATGAAACGATAACAAACAAAACTTGTACGAGTCTTCAGTTACTACTGTTAATGCTCGAAACCTTTAATCTCCCCTAATTGTAGACGTTTGTGGTGTAACAATTTGATATGGCATAAAAAATAATATTAATAGCAACTCTTAAGACGTGGGATTTTCAGCGACAAACGAGCTATTTATGAAAAAATACTTTCATGTCTCGAGAAGTTATGGGTGGCTCCGTAATATTGGTTTTTTATGCTATGTCAAATGGTGACACCCCCAAGCTTCTAAGATTGAGCAACGTTCGCAGAAAGTTTGGAAGTGTGTATATTCAGCATTAATTATTAAAATTAATTAAATCTAACCCAACTCGAGTCTCCCCAAGTTAAATTTTAAAAATAAAATCGCGTATGCCGTTGGAAAGGAGAGGTGGCCAAGTTTTTCCAGTAACTGCTTGGGAATTCAGTGAGATTATGTATGCCGTCCTCCGGTTCAGCAAATACAAGATTTTTGTTATGACAATTTTTTCACTTTGGTGTGGATTTTTGACTAGGAAATCTTTATATTTTCGCATTGAGTAGACTATCAAAAAGTAAATTCAATGCTCTTTTCAGCGGTCTAATCAAATTCAAGTTTAATTGGTTTAGTGGTTTTTAAGAGGGTTTTAGTGACGCAAGACTGGAAACACGAAGAAAATCTTCAAACTTGAATTTCTCGGAAACGGGATGTTTAAAAAAATGTATAGGAGGCACTGTTTGTTGGGAAATAGTTCTATAATCGACCCCTAGGAGGTTAGCAGTCAAAAGGGTGAAGATAGGAGCCTGATAGGTGACGGAAAAGGTTTCGCACACAGGCTAACAAGTTTGCTGTAACATCATTACTCAAATTCAGTTGTAAAATAAATTTTTTCAAATGAACTCAAAAGAAAGTTGACGAAAATTTAATGATTAAGGACAGAGTGGGTGTTTGCGAAAGGAATTGTTTTCGAAATAAATCGTTTTGCGTCGTTTTTAAGCTCCATAAAATTTCTTCAGATGAGAGGAGGTTTTCGACAAATAAAGGTCACGCTATAAGGGGTTTTCATGCTCTCTAGAGGGGGCGTCATGGAAAAAGCGGTCGAAATGAAATATTGAATCAGCTTTTCTGGAGAATTGAGAAATTCTCTCCTCCTTCATCATCCGCCGGTGTCTTTTATGAGGGCTTGTAAGTCCCTCCGACTGAAAATACTTGACAGCATGCGCCCCTCACATAATTTTCTCGCCGTATCGGAAAACGATATCGCCCCTTGAAGGGATTGCGGTAACGCACGCACAGTTCTGCGCGGGAACCTTCATCGCCGACAAATACCGTTCATTATCGTCGTGAAGCGGGGAAAACCCTGTTGTTGAAACCAATTTCAGCTGTCGGGTTTGTTGGCACGGAGGCCCAGGAGAAACCCCAGACTGGAGACCCCAACTACTTGATCTTGACTTCCAATTTCCAACCCGAATTTTCCCTTCGCCGCCCTCCGAGGTCACCGCCGGAGACGGGCGGTAATTGGCAATCAACGGAGCTGTTTCCACCGAACCTCAAAGGAAGGAGATTAGCATCCATAATAAACGCTCCCTTAAACTGACTACAACGGGGAAAAAACCTCAACCGCTTACCAAAATTTTATTGTCCTCAATTTTCATCATTTGGTGTTTTACGTGCCAACAAAAGGCGGGAAAATTACGGTTCGGCGAATTGGAGGGAGTAGGCAAATAACGCAATTCCTCACACCTGACCTTGCAGAAGTTCAATTTCGAATCAAATGAACGGGAGATTTTATAGCAAACACGAGAGAAGCCGCAGACTTTTGGTTTATCATATTCAATAACCGTCTACCGAAAAAAAAACATCTAAATTTGTTGTTTTACGTTTCAAGATGAATAGAATACGATATCAAAATGACAAAATTCGAGTGTCCGCCTTCCAGAGATCTCTCCAAACTATCAGACTGAACCTAACGAAACTTGGGTCAAAAATCACAAATGGGGTTTAGTTGAGGCTGAGTTCTAATGATCAGTTTCTGGCAGTCAAAAAGGTTGAAATGAAATTGTCAATATATAAAAAACTTTTGAAATAACAATAATTTTATATTTGCTTCTTACCAACGTCTTTTCAATGAAACAAATGAGCCCACTCGATCGAATTACGATCACCCGTTCTCTATTCCTAAACTTTGACAGAAAAAAGGATGTCAACGTGAATGTGAACGTGTGTGCACACGGTAAAATCGCTTACAAATTGTGAAGGAAAAATCAGCTGACATAATTGCAATGCCATTTTTTTCGCTAGGTCCCTTCTGGAATCGAGTTATTTATAACATAATATGTTATAAATAACTTATTATATGTTATTTATAACATATTGTGTTAAATATTTATGGACAAGTGAAGCGTGGGTAGGTGTTTTCTTTTATGTTTGAATTTCAGTAGTTCCATTCGTGAGTTTTGACTAAAGCAGAGGTACAATAATGCATGCATTATTGTAGGTATTTAGATGTCAGCTGGTATTAAGTAGTTGGACGTGTGGATACACACTGATCAGCTGAAGGGTCCTTAGAACTAATTTTTCTCCTAATCGATCTACGGAGTTTAAGTGTATATTAAGCTCTTTTTAAAATCTTTTATTCAACTTGCAATGTATGTAACGATGTTCGGGTGGAATCTTGCGACCCGATTTTGAAGCAGATATTTAACCTATTGAGCCGAAATTTCGTATGCACGTTTAGAATGGATGACAATACACGATTAGTTGTGTGACATCATTCTAAATCCAATATGGTGGAACATTAAAGAGGTTGGAATAGTGATTTTAATGCATTTCTACAATATGACTAAAAAATAATAAATTAATTAAACAAAAAACCTTTTCAAGAAAGCTTTTATTTAAATGCCCTAAGAAGAAGGAAATAAATGTTTACTTACAAATTTTACTTATAGCCTATATACAAAGTTCATAAAATCATAAAAGCTTGTCGCGACGTTTGCGTAAGTAGGTACTAGATAGGTATCTGTGTATTTACCTAATTAAACTTAAATTGAAAAGTAAACTTATCGGAATAAGTTGGTCAATGAAATGGGTATCTAGGAACTAGTTAATTTACTCAAGCCTGAATCTCGCGACAAGCTTTTATGATTTTATGAATTGTGTACATAGGCTTAAGTAAGCAGTTAAAATTTGTGAGTAAAAATGTATTTCCTTCTTCTTAGGGCATTTAAATAAAAGCTTTTTCAAAGAGGTTTTTTGTTCAATTTATTAAGGCTCTTAGAATACAAATACGAGCTATGTAAACATCCACTAATTAATGTAACACAGACTATATCTCATGAACGTAGACCAGTAATCTACATAGGTTATCGCATACAGACAACTCATTAAAGCACAAATCAACACAGCATTTACATACAACGGTTATCTAACACAGAAATAACAAACCATTGTGTACTAATTTGCAGCGCTTTAGTCTTGAAGTCACATTTGATGGTTAGGGGGGAGTGGTAGTACATTTAAAAAAGACGAAAAGACGTGTAACAACAAACGGCTGTCATGTAAGAATGAACAAGACACATCGTTTTGCTTTGGCATAGATTTGAACCAAATGGATGGCAGCGGATAAAATCTTTTTAGTAGTGCGAGTGCTGGGTGCACCATCTAGACGAACTATAGTTTGTTATTTTGAATATTGAACCTTAATAATCGATCAACAAAATAAATTGATGCGCCCTCGAAACTAGTCGATTCACGTTACAGGACACGTGGATTTCCGGGGCGAATCCCTTTGATCCCCGGATACTTTTTGCTCAGAGCCTACAGCTGAAATTCAAGAAACAAAGAACATGGTTCAGCAGGGCTTTTTTTTTTTTTTTTTTTTTTTTTGTAAACGCCTAGGCATCTTTAAGAACAAGTACTCAGAAGGATACAAACAAATGTCAGCTTCATAAGATTGATATGAATTCGCCTTTGAAGCCACTCAGCTGATCCTGGACCAATGAATCTCAAGTACAAATACTATGGAGACTATATAGCAATATTCAGCATCGCAACAATAAATAGCATAGAGAAAATTCGAGGGACAGTTTTTTTCGTGACACTTTCGGTCATTGCTTTTGGACATTACCGACCAAACTCTGAGTGTGAGGTTGTGCATTCAAGAAATATAATTTCTATTGTTCGTCCATTGACAGCTACTCAATCAACGTTTGTTTTGGCTGACTTTGGCTGAACCGATAACTTATACTTGAATAGGCACTAGAAAGAAATTCATAAAAGGTGTAGTTATTCAATGCAATTCCAATAATTCGGAACGACTAACTAGTTATAATTGGATAATGCGCCGTGAAACTTTATGTATGCATGGAACAGCGATCAAATACAGAAATACTAACTCTTTAGGCAAAATTTGCAGCGTAGTGGAAGAAAACAATGAATTCAACAAATGAGCGATTATGATTAATGCTCTGTTGGTGGTAATTGTTCATTGATCCCTGTTCGTAAAAAGGGATAAGCAACACAACATATTGTTCTTAAAATGACAGGTTGCAGCATCTCATGCAGAGATCCTCTATCCTTTGAGCAAAACAAGTTGTCTGTTGCAACCTCTGGTAAATGTAATTTTCCTTAATCTAGAACCGCAGGAGGATCTGTGCAAGACACGTGCCCCAGACACGTGTACATCTGTCCTTTATCGACAGCTGGACCTCTTCCAGGAGTCCTCCTCATCAACGAGGTGGTGTTGAATAATTCTCCCGTTTATTCTATGAATGGAAGATAAGGCTATTTTCAGTCAACTTAATACAAGATCCGAGATATCGAGCCGCAGGCAATCTACTCACCCGCTAGGATAATTCCAGACACGATAGGGCAGAGTGAGTGGATAACATATGAGTAGGAATACCTGAAGATTTTCGGATGGGCGTTAACCATGGTTAATTTTTTCTAACCCCTTCTTCGACAAATTGTCGATTCCTATCAACTTTGAGTGAGTATAAAACATCATAATTGATAATTGATTAGAAGGAACAACTATATTTGTATAGTAAATATATTTGTGGTAAACTGTTTTGCATACAATTAGATAGAACATGCTTGCCTATCGACATTGTGATTACGACGAACATTACACACCCATCGGAACTGATAGGTTTAGTAAAACACAAATAAAAGCAACTCTTTAACAATCACAGCCAATTGTTTGCAAATAGTGTGTTAAACATAATACTATTTTTAAAATCATGCGAATCATGTGGAAGTTGGATTTAGGGCAAGGATATGATGTTCTGCACATGAGCAACAGTTTTAATCCAAGTTTAATAAAACACTGTTTTTCAGATTTTTCAAATGTTTTTCAACATTTTTTAGATCTAAGTTGCACCGTACTTTTCTGATATCGTATAAGTAACAACACTATTATGTTTTTTGATACCAAACTGGTTACTGCAAATAATAAGTTATTGTTTATAGAGTACTAGGTAGTATTTTTATTCAAATTTACTGTAATGGTCATACATAACAGCTGTATGCTTTTGAGAGAGGGAAAAATTAGGTTTTTGCTCTTAGTTCTTGAGCAATTTTGAGAATTTTTCAAATCGATGTGAAGACGGCGGCGAATTATTGATAATAGGAACTGCGGACTGCTAGTGGTTGAAAAACATAATAACTAAACCCTGACCCCTCAGAAAAACATAACCCTACCTTAATTTTTTGTCACCATTTCCCAAAATTAGGTAAATTATTAGTATCCACCAGAAATACAGGGGATTTTTTTAAAGAAGGCTGCAAGTGATTTTGTAAAATTCATTTCATCACTTCGCTAAGATTTCTTTTGATCCTAAAATGCGCTAATGGTCAGTTTCCAAATAGGATTATCCATTTTAACTTGAAATGACGGCAGTGAAGCTCATGAGCTATTGCTGATGTTCTACTACACTATTGGCGTGGATTTTTTGTTTCCGATAGATATCTGTAAGTACATCAAACTGTACTTGTACTGATCACGTACTAAGTTCACGTGACTTTATGGTGAAAGTACAGGGATGCAACACGTGTCTACTGTCCTCAGGTCCAATGAAGATGCAGCGTTGCACACCGCTGCGAAACGACAGTAAATGATGAAATCAATTTTACAAAATAACTTGCAGCCTTAATAAAAAATCACCTGTATTCCTGCCAAATATAATCCCCCACGAGCTTCACTCCACTTGAAAAAAGCTGAATTTCTCTCGTCTGGGAAACATCACGTTTTCGAACGTTTTCTATCTGAAATGATGCTGAACAGAACATCTTTGGAACTGCTGTGTTAAATTACAAGGTACCTACATGGCCACCGTGGTCAGTGCTCCGAGCACAATTTCTTCCTTCTTGTACCTGCGAAGATGAAAATTTACACGGCATTTCATATTGGGGCGTCCTCATTATGAGGCTCAATATATTCCAAATAAAGGGGGCTTTTCTGCTATTCATTTTACAATAGTGATATTAAAAGCGTCCTTAATTTTCGAATCAAACGAAAACGTGGTTTGGTTATGTGGATGCTCTGGTGTCAGCTAAGATTATAATATCGTGGGGTTCCGGGTAAAAGTGACCAAGTAACATTTTTTTCAAAATGAGCTTTTTTTTGTCATTCCGGTACTAAGGAACGTTGTCTACTGTGTGTTGTTGCTAAGAACGTTATCTTCAAACTGATGTGCAAGAAATACTTGAAAATAAATTTTACCTGCCTGACCCAAAGAGTTTTATGTGACCAAATGGCATTTGAACTCAACCACAAAACACGAGATGGATTATAAATGTACTCTCGCTGGTGCATGTAAATGTTATCAATTGCCATTTGATCACTTTTACTGCGTAAGATTTGTAAGATTGCATAGTGGGCAGGTGAAAATGACCAATTACAGTGATAGGTAACGGATAACCTTCTCTAACAGAAATAGGTATGTCATTGTTGTTTAGATGCTTGGCAACACGATAAATTAACGATAAAACTATTCAATCTCTCAATTTCATGTAACTATGCGACTGATTTTCGAAGAATTGAATTGACCAAATGAGTAAAGCTTCAAACTCCAGGCAAGTAAAAGTGATCAAATAGAGTTTTCCGAATAAACAGCTCTTATTTAATCTGAAGTGAATTTTGAAGCACGATATCATAGGCGGGCACTAGCTAACTACCTACAGGATAAAGAAAAATCGAAACATAGTCGGATGAGACATCACACAACCAGTGTTGGTAAGAAGAAAATAGGTGAAACTTCAGATCGCTCCCCTGTAAAATTTTGCAAATGTTACTTGGTCACTTTTACTCGGAACCCCACGATATATTCTTAGCTGACACCAGAGCATCCACATAACCAAACCACGTTATATTATATTGGAAACGTGATGAGTGAGGTGATGACGAACGACTAAAATAACGACGAGGAAATAACGTAGAGATGAAGAGCGATAGCGTCGACTTCTTAAGTGGTTTCTTTGTGGAATGGAAAAGCTCAGTCGTTAAGGGCTATGGGAATAACCGAACTATTCTGGTAGCTTACCTCGCCGGGATGAGTGAAATTGGAACGAATTTACGTCAGTTTGTCATATGCGGTGGTAGTCTGCATCTAAATCACGTTGGCTTCCAACGAGGAGGAACGGTTGTTGAGAATCACTATTACTAAGAACAACGTTATCGGGTCGAACAGAAAACGTGTTTGCGGTCTTGGTTGAGCTTATTGTGGAATTGCTCGACAATGAAGTAGCGAGTGAAGACTTTACGCAGTTGGCTGTTGATTTGCTTCATTACGTCTGAATAGCGCAGCGACTTGGTAGACACTTTTTAGAGCTGAGGTTTCTTCTCTCCGTGTCTGCGAATCTTGGAAAACCAAATAGACGATCACCACCGAACTCTTTCCGCTCCAGGGATGCTGAAAAAATACCGCTATATCGAAATGCCGATACCATCTGCTCGACCTGTAGATGTTTTCTGTCGAGATTGTTTCCTAGAACGTTTCGATGAATCGGAATTATTTTTACAATAGAACCGATATTTTTTCTCCAGAAAAACTTATGAATAAATCCAAAGACTGAAAAGTAAGAAGAAAAAATAGCAACCCTACTCGTTTCTAATGAATTGAAGAAGACCGTTCATTCAGTCACAAACAATCAAAACTACTTACTCTAATCTGTGAAATCTCGAATGTAGTGTGGTCATTGATGTGATAATGGTAAGGACACTTCTTGCTTTTTAGGCGCGTACTATTTCCTTTTTTACCCAAGGCTAAAAAGTGAAAGAATTGTGTTACTTACGAACTTGCATCCACAGTAGCGATAAAGATTTTCGCTCCCCAATCACTGAAATGTCATTTGGATTTGTTCGTAATAAAAATTGATCGTGTAACTCAAATCTACATTGGTCTTCAACCCACTAAGTCAATATCATTCTAGGTATTACAATTCATGGAATCTTTCTTTCTCATCCAATCCTTTAAACATTTTTTAAAACGATTTCACATTCGAATCAATATTTGAACAAAGAGATGATATACCACGAAGAGGACGTTTCAGAATGGAAATTCCTGTACACAACCCGAATCAGGTTTGCGGATATCCCAATGACAGATTGTGCAGTATTTCATGCTACTAAAGAGGTTTTTTTTTGACAGTTCCATTAGATGATAAGGAGAAAATCTCGAAAATAAACGTCATCAGTGTTCGCGGCGTCCTCTTTTGAGGTTTAGGGTAGTTCCGACTGTAAGAAAGAGGAGAGCACTAGCCACTGCTCGTAAACCCAGTTATTGCTTTACAAAAACGCGGAACGTATGTTGTAGGACAGCAGTAAATCTGGATGGAGCCATCTAAAGCTTTTATTTTTTTAACGCCGGAAAAATCCTCCCATCGTCGGAAAATAGCCTTATCCTCTGAGCCACTCAAAGTTTTACAAACAGGTTTGTAATTATTATTTACGTAGGCTCGTCCTTTGTATAAACCGTATCTAGGAATACACCATTTCAACATTCATTTGAACTGATGCTTCCTCACCAATTTATTGAACTGAACGTCTGAATTTCATATCGGTATACAAAGAGACGCCTGTAGGCATCTTCGGATTTCTCCAGGATCTCTACAAAGAAGAGCACTAAATTCCCATTTTCAGCATATTAATTATGCAAATATTGCAATGAGGTAGGAATATACCAATCGTGCTGGTTCAGGACAAGAAGTCATGACGAAAACCATCATGGATCTTCACCCTAAGGGTCTGTAAGTGTCCAAAAATTGTAAAAAATCAAGATTTTACTTCGATTTTCGAGGTTTCCCCCAGTCGGCCCCACAATGCATAGTACGTACCTACGTACTATGTACGTAGACGTACATAGTAGGTTTTGAATCTACGCACTTGACTAAATTCGAGAAGGTTATAACAAATGTTTGCTATACGTATGTATAATGTTTATTTATTTTTATTTTTTTTTACCACTGAGGCCCTGGTGAGCACTCCTTTCCAGGCACATTTGACTGCCCGACCTGGGCACCCTGCCCAGTACAACGTTTGCTAAGCAATAAACCTGAAACACGTCGTTTTGTTTCACGGTGGGACGCCGCTCGAAATAGTGACGCAGGACTTGGATATGGGACAAACAGCAAGCGGCTCCCTCCAGTCCTGGAAGCAGGACAACTCAGTTTAACCTTTAACGCTAATCTTCATCTCCCATCTACTCGCCCTTCTTGTATTCCTCTCGGGCCTGGCGTCATCCGTTTTTACGCGTTTGTCTGACATTTTGAAATCCTCCGACCTAAAGGTCTTTGTCAACGCGTACTCTGTCAATGCGAATATCGGCGTAGAAGTCACGAAGCGGACTGTAAACACGTGAGTCATTCACGTGTACTTGCGCAGACGTTACAGCAAAAATCTCCACCTGGTCCCCCATTTCTTTCCCGATTTGATCATATTTAACAGACAGGGTAAATTGAGGACCGCACGTCATTATTCGTAGATGGTTTTTGCTAGCTCATACGTAATTTCCAATTAAAATCAGAAATTTTTTCTCTGATTAACTGTGACAGGTATAATCAAACTAAACGATATTTTAACTTAATATAGAAATTATATATATTTTCTTCAAAAATAAAAAAAATAGGTAGAAGGTACTTACAAACTTTCCTAGGTCTCCCCACGGCCGTGGTATTCTTACCTATTTTATCTGTACCATTAGAACTAGCTAATGAAAAATACTTCTGACAGTATAATCTAGGAGAATATTCCTTAAGGGGAAGGTAGAACTGGGAACAAACGGGAGGCGACAGGATGGCGGCGAAAGTGCTCGGTACGTAGGTAAGTATCTGAAACTGAAAACATCCAGACAAACTGTTGAGTTTTCTGATTTGTACTTCTTCCTTTCTCATTCATAGAGAGAGAGATATGAACGACGATTCGGTAGAAATACTATAATTGTGTTCATACCGGTACGAGAGGTAGGACGGCACACAGCAAGTTGGTTGAAGGGATATTCGACGGCCACGGCAGCATCCGATGACGGCGATTCTTCAACTTGAAGTGAATAGTCGATGGGATGACAGAATTCCGCAATACGGATATGAATTTTCAATAGAATATTTTGAAGAAAGAGAACTGGAAGGAAGAGCGGCACTTTCGTCAAGCGAAGGAAAATGGGTGATGAAATCTCCACGAGGTCGTCGCAATTTTTCCCCATGAAGCGCACAGGCGGCAGCACCGGACGGACTCAAGACGAATTCATAATTACTATTTATTGAATATTCTAACCCTTCAGTGTACCTCGATGAATAATAATTATGAAGAATATGTTATTATAATTGGCGTTTCATTCCAAATGGAAATTATGTTATAATAACAGTTAATACAGGTAAGCTGATTGTATATATTTAGGAGGCCTGATGGATCATCAACGAAACCGCGTTAATTCAAGGGTGGCGGCAGTTTTTGAAATTCATGCTTCACAACATACGCACAATTTTGGGAATCAAGAACCATTTATATGGATGTCTAAGATTGTAAAAAATTAAGGTTCAAAAACCTCCTTCTAAACTCTAATAACTGATGACTATGTAATTAACTGATTGGATATCAGCACCACGATGGTCCACAACTTTATCCACAACATTGTTTCATACATTATTCAATGAATTACTTATATGTCCTGTCATGATGCATGGATATGGATTTCAGTCTTCTAATTTCATGACCACACTGAAAATTCTACCAAAGTTTTTCGACCTAAAAAGGTTGGAAGAGATCATTCAGCGTTAAGGAAGTTGTTGCAGAAGAAATAGAGGAAGCTGAGGATATTGGAAAATGACGAAGTCATGATTGCACTTCCAGATGGCTTCCGCAAGACTTTTCTAACACAACTAACTGACGAGGAGAAAGAAAGGGGTCGACAATAAAACACGTTGATGGGCTTGCGGACCAGAAAGAAAAACACGGTTTTCGCGATGACAGATAAAGTCGGGAAACCGCTAAACTGTTTTTACGATAGTTTTGTAGTGATTTTTCTTCCTGGGCCGGCGAGGGTCTGCGAAGATAGAATCGGGGAGTTCCACGCCCACATGAGAAGACTTTACGGAAGGAAGTTGTCAACGCGAAGTGAAAGAAGAAAAAAAGGACCGTTTCGTAGTGCAACTTATTATAAAGCTCTATAATTCAATTACTTTTTTCCATAATTTTCATCAGTAATTGACCAATGAAATACAGCTAACTGGACCAAACTTAATGTAACTTGTATATAAAATCATTTTTAGGATCTAGTGAGGACTTCAGAGGGGTTACAAGTGAGAAGGGGAAAATGGCGCTGGATTGGACACACCCTGAGACACGAAGGGATCGCCAGGGATGCCCTTTGGTGGAACCCTCAGGGTTCACGTCGCCGAGGAAGGCCAAGGATCTCGTGGAGGAGCACTATTATGAGAGAGGCAGGACGGCAGGGACATTCCTGGAACAGCCTGAGGTCACTGGGCAGATGCAGGGACGGCTGGCGGAATTTCGTTGAGGCCCTATGCTCCCCTGCGGAGTAACAGGAAGTAAAGAAGAAGAAGAAGTGAGGACTGGATTCTTGGGGTGACTCTCACCTAATTCTAAATGGTCTGATCAATAAAAGGACTAAAACATTTAAAGTTTCAAGTTTTTTTAATTTTAAAGTTGTAAAGATTTCCTTTTGAAATCGAGTTTTTCAAGAATTCTGAAAGGTACAATCTACGTATAAGTGGAGCATAGGTTGGTGTTTTATTTTATCTCGTTAAACTTCAGTTGTTTCATTGGAGGATTTCTACGTCGAGCCTATTTGCAATATACTGCGCCTTGCACTACTTTTAGTAACAGTTTTGTATTGTACAAAGGGTTCAGTGAAATTTGGTGTAAGGTTTAGGACGAAGTAATTCTAGAAGTCAATTAAGAGGTATGAACCAACTGCAGGGATGTTGCGGCTCATTTCTTTCCAAATCGATCTAACGTGGAGAAATATAAATGGGGCTTTTTACATGGCATCTAGAATACTTACAATGAATGGAGGCAAGAGGCACAAAGTTTAGTTAATGACAGACTACATCTAATAAAAAAAGAACAGTGATTTACATAAAAGGGTTATCTAATCCAGAAATAATACACCTTTTTGTAACAATTTACCGCGATTTGAGACGATAAGTCATCCTGTTTTAGAATCTTTCAAAATTCTTGTGAATTCAAGTTCAGGGAAGCAACTTTTACAAGGAAGATGACTCCAGGTATTTAGGTCGTGATTATGTATAATACATGGTGAACCAGTAAATGTTCTTAGTTTAGTTGACGTACTCAAGAAGAGCGGCGACGTTCCATCATTTACAAAAAGACATTTCAGAGAGCTAAGAGAATTTCATTCGTTGGACCCGAACTGGAAGCCTCGCATACTTAATGTAGCTTGTTCGGGAAGATGGTGTTTTCCAGGTCGGCGCCAGTTGGGGAAGTCCTCAGAGAGATCCACTAACACGTCCCACGCGTCTTGCTTCCTTTTTTTAAAAGGTCAGATCAGCTTGGCGACAAGAGTGACGTGGATGGATTCCGATCCCTTGACGTCACAAGGACGCCATCAACCGCTCGGGAGGATAATCGAGTTCGCTCAGGTTGACCGAATACGGAGTTGTTGGGAAATAGGTTGTCTTAGTCAGGAGAAAAGGTCGGGAGGTGACTTTACATGAAACCGCGGTCAGGAATGAAAAAAAATTTTGTAAGTGAGAAATTTTTTAATCAACAAAAATAAATTATTTGACAGATCGGTTTAGTCACGCTACTACACTGCTGATCAGAATTAAGGGATCACTGCCAAAAAAAACGCCATTTCATATTCGTGGTTTCCAATAGGTAAATTCAACTCCAATGAAACAAGATCTTA
Source organism: Creontiades dilutus (assembly GCA_031894815.1). Taxonomy (NCBI): domain Eukaryota; kingdom Metazoa; phylum Arthropoda; class Insecta; order Hemiptera; family Miridae; genus Creontiades; species Creontiades dilutus. The sequence goes on from JAVIWC010004007.1 coordinate 3,644,963, forward strand.
CTTTTCGGTAAATAGACATCAGAGAAAGAGTTTCTGATGAATCCTAGCTCAAAAGAAAATTCCCGATCCAAGTAGCTCAAGAACATACTTTATTTTACAAAATCGATTTCTGCGTCTTCAAACTACTGGTCGTCCAATTGGTCTTTTCCGAAGCTTTCTGAAAATCGTATTTTTTCATTGAAAAACTGAGATCACGCAAAACAAATCGAAAAAAAAAAAAAATCTTTGAATACGGGATACGGATTACAGAGATGTTTACAACTAAAAATTCACTTAGAAACCATAAGCGATTTCTGAAAAAAATGTGTTGATATTGTAAGGTTGTGTTTTGTATTGGGGTTTTGAGGATAAAGCTCAGCTAGGAACGTGAAAATTCTTCAAAAAAACAATTTTTTTTACATCGCTCCTAATTACATAATATTTTTATGATCAACTACAAAGTCCATTATCCTGACTATTTTAAAAATTTTAATTAGAAGTAGGAGGAAAGTATAAACACGCTGTAATTAAGGTGGACTTTGAATAAAATGGTTTTTGTTGCTGTTGTAATCCTAGCAATCAATTTTTATGCCTCCAGCTTGACTCAAGCCTCAGAACACCCCCCCCCCCCCCCCCCAATAACCCCAAAACACAGTGATCCCTTAAATATTAACACAACTTGTCACTGAATTTTCAATGTGAAACCCTTATCATAGGATCAACTCAAAAGATTTTTGCTCGAATCGTTCAGCGTTACATCAGCTTTTCAATGATCTACGAAATTTTGAGATAACCTCGAAAGGGACTAATTGGTACACCAGTGGTTTGAAGAACGAAAATCGATGTTTTAAAAACAATTATTCTTGGTTTACTCGGGCCTGGACCATTCTATTGAGGTGGGAATTTTCGGCAACTCTTTATCTGGATGTTTATTTATCGAAATTTGCCTTATCAAGAACTTTTCTCAGTAGACGTATATTTTAGGATATGGCAACCGAGAACACGATTCAGAATTCTTCAATCAGCGATCCCATATTGTTCATCAGCAGTTTAGAGACTAAACGTTCAAGTCAGACATCTCGGATTTTTTAGGGTTTCAGGAACAAATCACAACACAATTGGGATTGTGTGCAAGGTACTCGTGGAACCGGAATCACAGCGAGATCTTTGAACGTCACTTGATACGAAACCAACTATTACGTTTGTCGTAAAACATTAAAATGCATCCAGTTAGTTTATCACGGATGGTTAATAATAAATAGGTTCCCTTTGACAAACTATTTACAATAATGCCTTCTGCCGAATTAGACATGGGTATATGATAAACTAAATTTCCTTTATACTGAAATTTGCTGATATCTGAACAAATAGATTTAGAAACGCTATGACTCTAATAAGCAAATTAACCTGACTCTGAAAATATTGCATTCGAATCATTTTAGTAGCGTCCCAATTCCACCATTGTACTTGTGAAAATTATACGGACGTATAAGTGGAGAATGCAATTTATTGCGTGAAGGTTTATTATTCTACGTAAATCAATAATTTGTAACTCTAATGAAGATGTCTTAAAATGAGCTTCATCTGCACTTCACCTTCGTTGATTTATCATATAAAAAATTAGCAACAAGGACCCTTCAACTGACCAATGCGTATTCACACCTTAAAATTGACAGTGTTTTTACAACAAAGATAGGACAACTTCGTCATACATTTAACTTCTTACACACTGATATTTTACTTTCCCTAATATGACTATCTATCTATTCCCTTGGTAGGTTACACAATCTGATATCTAAATATCTACGAATGGAACAACCGAAATTTAACGAGATAAAATAAAACACCTAACTATGATATAAACATAAAACATAAAGCTACTATTTCGAAAGTTTTCTAAATTCTGCTTTTCGACTATTTCAGCTCTTTGGCTTCATTCTTTAAGGTTGACAGAAACTGTTGATTAGACTTTTTTTTTTCCATGAATCTACAAAGGTTCATTACTTGAAAATAATATCCAAACATTGCCAGATCGTACTAATAATTTACGAATACCGGAATTTGTATTATTACATCCATTGAACCCATAAACATTCATTATATCTCTGCCAGGCAGAAAACGAGGCCCATGTTCTAAGAGATTGGATCCGGTAAATACATAACAATTCCGGAGATCGCCGTTCAATTCTGGTGATTGTGTTCATTAAGCAGGAAGACCACTGAACAGGCTTGAAAACGGAATGAGTTTAGAATGAGGCTAGAAAGGGAAGTTTTTTCGCAAAAAGTCTCTCGGAAACTTTTGTTTGCTTTGAAATCTCAGCGGAATGTTTGAACGAAGATCTAGGCCGTATTTTTCCTCGATAACATCGGACAAACGGTTAGGGTGTTGATCTTTCCGAAAGTGGAAAAATTAGGTTTGACGCCTTCACGTCCCAAATTACGGGCCCGAATAACAGGCTCGAAGCTATTTGTTGGGTGATTAAACGCTAACTAACTCGGCTGCTAGGGATCGTGCTGTAAGTCCACTTTGGTCCTTGAATTCGTCCTTGAATTGGTAGGTGAGTCACTTTGGTCTCTTGCAGCATCCCTAAAGCACGTCAGCTGTTCTATTGAAGCCATCTAATTTTTACGAGGTAAATAAAGATTTTTCCCTTAAGTCTAAACGAGCTTTTGAAATCTAGCCAGATCACCACGAGGCGAAAATTATTCTGCGACATCATTAGTGAGCCCCTTGTTATTTACGGTAACTTGTAAACAGTGAAGCGGTTTATTAAAACCTCCGAAACTTAAAATCATCTGTAGTAGATTTCTCGTTTACACATCAAGAAAACGCTGCAAATTCTTTCACTGGGGTTTATTATTCAATTGGCTTGCGTTCATGATTTGAATTTCTACTAAGCTTTGGAGAGTGCGTGTTTCACAGGTGATGGAGCGATTATTGAATTTCAGGAGGCACACAAATATGATCAACTGAACAATCCAAATAGGTATTTTGGTTGGAACAGATTTACGTCCCCTATGCATATCTCCTGAAATTCAATAATCGCTCTATCACCGGTGAAACACGCACACTCCAAAGCTTAGTAGAAATTCAAATCATGAACGCAAGCCAATTGAATATTAAACCCCAGTGAAAGAATTTGCAGCGTTTTCCTGAAAATTTCAGATTTTCTGATTTTTTCTGAAAATTATCAGAATGCTTCAACCCGTGTATCGGCTACAAAGCCTTTTAGGAGTTCACTCCAGTATCTACATTACTACATCACTACGTCACTAGGTTACTGATATCAACACAAAAACAATAATAAACCAAAATAACGCGAATGTTGGCACCATTTCGGGCCATATATCAAGAGCTGGGGAAGGGCTCATTCGATTCCTCATGGAGTGTCCTTCAAAAAGAGTACAAATTTAGGCCGCCTTGACTTTTTTGAGGTTTTTAGGGATTTTACAAAACTTTGACAACCCTTAAAGGGCACTTTAAATTAAGTGTAGAGAGCTGGCTCAAGAATTATATCGTCGCCGGACCAACATGGATTTTTCCTGAAAATTGCAGCCGTTTAGGAGAAATCGTGTACGGCGGACGGACGGAAAAATTTTTTATTGACGATTCGGACGCTACACCCTTTGAAACGTAAACCATAAAATTTTCAGGGGGGGGGGGGGGTTAGAATTTTTTTTTTTTTTTTTTTTTTTTTTTTTTCAAGAGCGATTACAATGGTTTATTATTGAATAATAAACCAAAATGGGTCACACACATAGGAAATATTCATCCACCAAATAAGTAATCAAGCTCAACTTCCTGGCGTATTATTATCATAGCACTATATAAACAACACCTGAATTACACAGCACACATAAATACAATGCGATAAAGGTTTTTGGTTGAAATCGCTACAACAAATCATGCAGTTGGGCACTAAAAAGGGATCAATAAGCTAATGTAATAAGCTAATCTAATAGAATAATGTAAGTAATGGTAACTTGAATTAAACTTACAATTATTGTCGGAGGCTGGACTATTTTTTCCGTAGTACTCACCTGTAAAAAAAAAAAAAAAGATTTGTATTTGTATTTAAAGATTTTAAATGAGCATTAATTATATTGTGATTTCAATTAACAAGAAAAAGTTGAGAAGGAAATTTTCTCAAATCAGTAGAGGAGCAGACAGGTTATTGGGAGCTTAACGTTTTAAAACTGCTGGTTCGGGTTCTCAATGCAGAAGAATGTTCTCCAAATTGTATTTCTCAACATATTTCATATCAACGGGATTCACCAATTATCATGATTAGGTTATTGTATAGTTTCGAACAGCAACCGTTCGACCGCTCGTGGTCAACTTAGTGACCCCGGCAAAATAAAAAACCTTGAAAAATCTATTTTCCTCTGTTATTTCGAAAAAAAAAACACATTATAGGAAAAAGAAAATGAAACTATAATGATAATAATCTAAATTCATTCAAAAGTTTGGTAAATGGCTGCAAGAAGTGACTACTTAAAGAAGCGGAGGGGAAGAGTTTTAGAACACAATTAAGGCAGAAATCAACCAAAACGAACAAAGTGAACAAAGTAGAATCGAATAAAAAGCTTTGAATCTTTTGTTTGGAGCGTAAGTATTTATTTCTTCGTATTTGATTAGAAACGTTTCGTCCTGCAGCGAGGACTTCTTCAGTCTATAACTTACTATGTCATAAGTATAAGTAAAATTTAGGCATTGACGTCGTGGTGCCACCACACATCTCTTCAGTTGTTGTTTATTACTTGTAGCTTAGGTAAGCGAAGCAGTTAAAATGCTCTCTCATCCTTTTCGTACATACAAAATGTCATGATTAAAAACTTCGTTGGTATCAACTGCGTTAATTATTAACAATTCTATTATGAATGACAAAAAGGGAGAGAGGAGAGCTGCAAGTAATAAACAACAACTGAAGAGATGTGTGGTGGCACCACGACGTCAATGCCTAAATTTTACTTATACTTATGACATAGTAAGTTGTAGACTGAAGAAGTCCTCGCTGTAGGACGAAACGTTTCTAATCAAATACGAAGAAATAAATACTTACGCTCCAAACAAAAGATTCAAAGTGAATGTGGTCACCCACAATTCCTACACCCACTAATAAAAAAACCACCACTAAAAACTAAAAAACCACTAAACCACCAATGTTGCCAGCAAAAAGTGACAAAATATCGTCCGCATCTCTCCTTTAAGAGGAACGATTTCGGGCAAAGAAATGCTGCATCAAAATCCAGGGTAGGCAGACGAAGAAAAGTTGACTTTTCTCAACGGGAAAAGGTGGTGTGCCTGAGAAAAAGTTGATATCTTCTTCCCCTGTGATCCACGGCATGTAAACTACATTTTAGTAACTTAGAACTTTTCAAAATTGTTAGAGAAAGAAAAGTTCAAAAATGGATGATAAGGGGGTTGAGATGTCGATAATTAATAGTTATTCAAGAGGCAAGCAAACGCTTTTTGGCGAATTTTCTTTAAAAATGAAGCTATTGCAAAGGCTTCAAACGTAAAATGAATTAAAAATTTAAGAAAATATCTTCAAGGAAATCTCTTGAGGTATTCAGCAAAGATTGCTGGATTTTAACGCTTAAATATTAAAGTATAAGCTTATGTATAAGGTGGTCCGCTGGTAGATGGAAACAACTACATTAAAAATAAAGCGAAACGCCGCAAAACCGCATTTTTTAAAATTACCATTGGTTCCCAAGGTGAGATTTTTAAAAGGAGTTTTCAAGAGAACCGTGTTTTTCCTTTAAAACTTTATTTTTCCGCTGTATTTCATTTAGTTCAACTGCTGACTTCATTTTTCTTGTCAGCGTAAGTTAAAATACAATGATGGTGGTGACGGGTTGCTGTGGTGTACAGTCGAAACTTTACAAGTTTGGACCAAATTGTGGTTTCAGCAACCAAATGGACATTCTGACAACATGAGCAATTTGCAACAGGTGATGCAGTTCATTGGTGGGAAAATGAGCATACATGGAGGTACCGGGCAATGAGTATGTTTAATTCTTTGCAAATGAAGCTCGACAGAGAGGTATCACTTAAAGCAAAAAACTTGCACATTTCAAACGGACAGGCGTATGCAAGGCTGAAATGCAAACTGGCAGAACGGGTGAACGATGTCGGCTGAAAATCCACATATCAGCGTGGTGCATGGTTTGATTTGTATGAACTCCAAATTTTTCTCTCTAATATCATGACTTGTGAGAGACAGCGGATCACCCTCTCAACAACTGTCAGGATGGAACAGCAAGGAAAATCTCCCACGTATGTTCGCGGAATGTAAAAAGTATAGAGCAGCCGAAGGCACATTTTACCTGGAAATCCGAGTGCACTAATTTCGAAATCGTACCCTCTATTACAGCAATCTGTACTACAATTTTAACTTTCTTATAAGTATATAAATCACTAAGATTGTCTGTTCGCCCTCTATATAAACCGCTTAACCGAATAGAGGATTGCTCCATTGTGATCAGCTTATTGCTGACTGATCAAGGATTGCTCACTGTTCCAGAAAAGGTTCAAGTGGATTTAGGATCGCACTTTGTTTTCCTAAAATGGAAACAGGTGAATGTCATGATCTCAAGCTCCTGTCATGAGCACAAGCTTATTGGTTTCATACTATTGCACTCATAAGTGGAAAAACACTGGTATTGGGTCGAAGATTCCATTACCCCATAAAGTAACATTTGTTGAAAAGTTGATAACATTGAGCCAGTTTTGAAATAATTTTGAAATAATTGCAATTATTATAATAAAATATCAGATATGTAAGGGTACCACTAGATACCTATCAAAGCGATTTACTTCGTGAATTTAAAAGTTTTTATCATTGCGAGAAAAAAGTTAAATTTTTACGAAAATTGGATGGGGGAAAATACTGCTATCAGCATGTTGGGTTTTTCAGTATTCTGACGCAGCCTGATTCCAGAGAAGAAATGAAAAATAGACGCCTCACCAAATTTTCAACTAAAGAGCGATGAAAAGCTTTTTGTTTATAGATTTAGTTCACAACCTCAAAGCAAAACTGACGGCCAGCAATTGGAATACTATTTCTGAGAAGAACTAGTCGCAGGGTGTATTTCCGAATTTCCCATGAGTAGACCTCACTTTAGTGAGGTCGCGAGAATCCAAACAAACTCGCTTCACTCAGACCTCATAAACATTTAACAGATAGTGCTTATGACTCACAAGTAGGTTCAAGTGTTTGCTTCAAAAAAGGAGTGTCCTACTACTATCATTCATTTTTACTCATCCTTGACAATTAAATGTAAACCTGTTGTATTCTAAAGAGGTTATGCAATCAATGTTTGCAAGGAGTATGCAGTTGCAGAATCTTGTGACGTTGTACGTATATATCTCGTTGTTGAGTCTATTTACTGACAATCTTCATGGCACACAAGTGTACACCGTGGAGACTAGTTTGAAACTCCTATACGAATGCGTTCGGCTTCATTCTAATTATGTATTCAAGGCTGTGAAAATGTCGGAAGAACGCTTACCCAGCTATTTAGCGAAGAAATGTGTGAAACTTGATGTATTCTGGGTAAAGCAGAGGGGGATTCTGGAGTAGAAGTGGAATATTCCTTTGTATGTACACAAGGACCTCAGTGATAGGAAAGCGCTGATTGAGAGAAGCCTGGTGGCTATCGATGGTATTGTAGGAAAATTTGAACAGATGCGCTCAGCTCGCAGAACCATCTCTAGTATGTGGCTTTAAAAGTCGAAGGTGACATAGTTCTATCGAGCAGGTTCAAGGTCTTCCAGCATTGCCGATGGTATTTTAAAATTAGAGCAATAAAATACAGGCCGTGTGAGTCAGACAAGCAGGCATGAGAATTATGTAGTACCTATTTGCATAGTTGAAAATGTATTCCATTTCATCCCATAATAGCATAAATGGATAGCAGCATAAATCTGCTTCTTTTAATCCTATTTTCTCTTATTACGTTCTAGGGCTAGGGGGGGTCTTGGCATTGTTAGATGATCATCAGAGAAGAAAAACCATGATTCCGCCGTATTTATGCTAGCAAGAAATATACATCACAGTGATATTTTCTTGTAAGTTGCGAGGAAAATTGAAAACGGAAACGACTCAACGATATTGATGGCGATCAATAGTCCTGAAAGCATCAAGTTTGACCATTAGTTCCTGGTTTGAATTCAGTTTGAAGCTCGGTGATTGATTAAGGTCCCTTCAACCGAGGAGCGTTTGCCGTTAGGGAATTCGCCGTAGGCCTGAGGGTGGGTGGGAGGAGCTGACTGAAAGAGAAGAGGGAAGGGGGGCTTTGGATGTATGATTAATGTTAATGGGCGGAGATGAGAATTGAGGACCGAAGATGAGACCCAACCGACTATGAAGGGAGGTTTGCGGGAATCAATTCCAGTAAGGAGCTGAGATTCCAGCGCTCGGAAGTGTAAACGGCAAACCTAACACCAGGCGAGGGGCATCTACATCCCATCACAGCTCCGCCCGAGCTCTGCACCCAGACCCCAAGAGTACACATAATCTGACGAGGTACGTGAGTCTTACACGCAAGCGGCTTCAAAATTGGTGTTGCGTCTATCTCATGGCTACTCGTATGATGAAGTTCCACCGCTCCATCTCTGCGCTTTTCATGGTTCGTTAGTGAGGTTACCATTGTCTTCAGCGCTGGGGTTATTTCACAGATATCCATAGACACGCATTTTCTTGGTATGATGTAATCGAAAGTCAGCAATATTGAATAAAATCATTGATTAAAATTAAACAGCAATTAAGACAAAGCAGTTTGGCCCAAAAGGTATATTTAACTTTCACTGCCTCGGGGTTTTTCACATGGTTTCTTCTGTCAACAGAGATACTTGTTGTTCACATTCATTCAATACTTCCGTTCCAGTAACCAATTTGAAGGGACTAAATTTTGGACAAGCTGATTCCCAGTATTCTATAACGGTAGCGAAACAATGTTTTAGCTTAATCGTATGGACTTGTGAATGTTGAATTTGATTTCGGGAAGGGGAGAGGGGAACCGATTCATTCAAGACCCATATCGACTGGAATTCTAATATAAGAATGATCGCATTATAAGGGCCCCCTGCAACGCATGTTATCCCATTATGTTTCTGCTTTTCAAGCAGTGTTCTAGAAAAGGGCTTTATTTCACTTATCAAGTACTCACATAATGCAAGCATGAAATGGTTCCTATAAGTGTGTGAATCACATGATATGTCAATTTATTAATACAACAACCAATGGGATACCTTTCCTTACGCTGCTAGGTCTTTTTTTCTGAATTTAATCAATAGTTTTTCGGGGAAGATTAATTGACAGTTAGAGGGAAGAAAGGATGGAAGCGATAATAACTAGAAAGATCCATCACGTTTCCCGCTAAATTCTCAAGAAGTTGGTACTCAAAACATAGGGAGGTACCGGTGTTTTTCTAGCAATAGTATTGTAGAATACATGTGTACACCTACAGTAATACAGTTTTACCGCCCGGCAAATTGTTTTTATTAATGTTTTTTTTATTACAAGCAGAGCCCTTCAGACTTCGATAGTGTAAAAAGGGATTAAGGGAGATTGTGGAAAGAGCGAACATGAACATTCGAAAGTGTCAAATGCCAAAGGGCCATACAAGGTCATCTGTCATCAGAGAAGTATGTCAAAAGAGCCAAATAAGTTCATACTGAAAAGAGGCAACGGTTGTTATTCACGTCAAATTTCAATTCACCAAGGTTGTTCACATTGCCGAAAAAGACAAACAAGAAAAACGTTCATTTATCGAAGACATGTAATTTGTACAAAGGAGTATTATCATAAATCACATCAAGAATATAAATTTTTTCCCGAATAGGAACGTTAGTAAAGAAGAAGCATAATAAATAATCAATTTACCCACAAAAATGCCTACGACGAATAGTGGTTGCGGACCTTCACCACCAGGCCGTAATTAATTCAGCCTAAATTTAATCTTGATTTGCCTGTGAATAAATAATCGTGTTTTCAGTATGTTGCTGCTTTTGCGGGGATTCTTGTCATTGCGACAATAGATTTTAATGAAACTCTCCTTCTGTTATTCCGACAGAACCTCTCCGAATCTTCCCTTGTTAGCCAATAAGCATGACAGCCGTAATTCTTGGGGGTTCGTTCGGTGGACAGGACAGACTTGGGCTCTTTCCGCACTTTTGTTATCGCGTTTTATCTGAGCGGTCAGAGGGTAGAAACCTAATTGGGGTCATAAGATAATCCCTATTTCCTTTTGGCTCTTTTAGCGGGCATTTCGGCTCTTTTCACAGCTGCCCGAGGGGTTATAGGCTGTTTTTTCACTCACTCAATAGGATCCAACTTAGATTTCATCCCACTAAATGGAATATTTTGGGGAAAAATGGCAGACTGTAAAGAAATCTTCTTCAAGTACACACTGTTTTTGAAACCGGAGCCAGAGATCTTGGATTCATGGGCTGAACACAAGTGTTTGAAACTTCAATACCATACCTCAATGTGGTGAAGTTGTGCCAAGGCTTGAAGAAAAAAACAGGGAGAAAGCGGAGTTTTACAACTTCACGCGCCGCTTATCCGTCCGAAGGTTTTGCTTTTCCAACCATCTACCTGATTTAATTTCACTATTGGGCTCTAAAATCTCTTAAAGGGGTATGAATGGGGTGAGACTTGACGCCCAAATTATTTCGAGGAAGACCCCAAAAATAATATTTCAGAGGAAACGTAGAAGAGAGTGTAAACAGCCAATTTGTTTAGAAGATCGGCAGGGAAGAGGATAGTGTACTTCCACATCAGGTATTCGTGCTAACAAATATATTTTTTGAATCATCGCTATTCAATTCACTACTTTTACCACCATGGATTTCACGAAGAAGAATTTGGAATTTCGCAAATCATTGCCGAACATACTTTCATAATCTCATCTGATTTTGATGACATGTTCAAGAATTACGGAAATTAGTCTTCATGGTCTTTTTATAGAAACAAGGGACTATAGGATATACGAGACTCCGTGCAAACTAAAATATAGAATACTCAAAATGATAGTTTCTTGAGGGTTAAATGGGTAATTATAGCTAACACACACGAATTTCGTCATTGGTATAATAATTGAGCGGAATTGGGGAAATCTGAAACTGGGGTATCTTTTTCAGGATTTGCGATTAAATCCAATCATTTGCGTTCTAATAATAAGTAAAGTAAACAAGTGTTCCAGTTTGGGGGTTTTGGTCGAGGGCGTCATCAGCTTTCGTCCAAAAGGATGAGAATTCGGTCTGGTGGTTCAGGTTAAAGCTACACATTGCCTCACACCCTTGAATAGACCCAGCAATTAAAAATCCTTCGAGAAGTGAGTTGATAGACAACATCGGCTTACAAGCAATAGGCACTACTTCCATTTTTGACCATTTTCTGCAGCAGTTTTTCTGCTTAAGGTGCCTTTCTCTTGTCAAATGTTGAGAATACGTATAAAAGATAAGTAGAGAGTAAAAGACTTGGTGCTTTCTTCCTGTAAAAGGCGCAATTTTCTTGTCACTTGTTGCTTCACAACTATCGAATATCTCAGGAGGTGTAAACCAGTACCAGGTGTGGCAAATCGGATTCGACCGTCTGGTCTTTTCCAGAAATTCCTAGCAAGTTGAGCACCTATCAGCAGAGCTTGGTTGTCCTGATCCCAGCTTCTCCTTCCGAAGAAATGATGATAAATCCTGGAGGATGTTCAAGGTGTTGCGAAAAAGAGGTTGGTACCTAATGTAGATTTTAACACAGTAAAATGAGGGATTCCGATTTCACCCTTACCTCAGCGCTTATCATCTTTCAGCATGTTCCGGCCAGCAACCCTGAATCTTCCCTTTCTCGAATTTTAACGCTATTTAAATTAGCACAAGCACAATTGTAATACGTTCATTATCCTGCAAATAGCTGGAGCACAAATTTTAAAATCTCTAGTTTTGAAGCTTAGTGCGAGTATACGGCAAAAGGTAAGCTTAATCTCAATTTTGATTAATTAGAATTCCACAGTTCAATTGAGATTACCTACACCAATGTGACCAACTACAGGATTGCTTTTTGAAAGCATAAGTTTTTGTAATGTTCACGTTTTATCACCCAAAACCTGTTTACAACCTCAAGTTGTTTTTCAAATTTAGAAAGAAGGTGTAAACGATTGTGACCATTCGGACGAACCGATTTTTAAAGCCTTAGAAGACAGCTGATTTAGGATATGGTCTCAAACCAATAAGAAAAGCTCGATTTCAAAATAATTAACTGAGTATTTACGAGGAAAAAAACGGATTTGAATGGGTAAACATGATTCTTATAAACACTTTTTTTTCAAAAAATCATGTCTCGGCAATGAAATGAGATAGGAACGATTGGTTGTCGGGATATTACTCCGATTTTGATGTAATAAAAAGTTGAATTTGAGAAATGTCTTGATACAACTAGCCATTTCATGGTAATTCTTGAATGAATGTAAGAAGAGACTTTTTTGTTGTAGGATGTTTAGTTTCGGTAGTAAGACTACATTTGCTGACCCTGTTCACAGGAACTTTTTCTTTCAGCTTTTAGATACATAAAATCGATGAGGATTTTACTTTTTTGGGGGTAGTATAACCGTTAGGCCTGTAGTGCGTAATTGATGATTAGGCTCTCCTCTTTTCGTTGGCAAACTAGCACCAAAACCTGGCAAGGAAAACAAGGGTAGAAAATCGTGGGTTTTCAACTTCACAACTTGGGTTATCCCAAAGAAGGTCTCATATCCCGTATTTATAAACCCCTCGGTACTCGCCCGCTCTAAATACTTTAGATGTATGTACTAAGCGGCATTGTTGATTTTGGAGGGCCTTTCAGGAGCCCCCCATCCTTCAAAGATACGGCATCCACGGCCATCATATTAGCTTTTATACCTCACTGACGGCAAGATACAGGAATTATACGATAGCCGGGGTCAAAACAAACAGTCGGTACATACGGCGTTCATAATCCTTTGTCACGACTTTGAACAAACCCAGAACCCCCCGCTTTCCGGGTTGCCTTCAAGGATCAGAAATGAGTCAACGTTCAATAAGTTACTTTGTACGGGGCCGTCCGTGGTATATCAACGAGAGTCCTCACTCGATATGTTACCGCATCAACAATAAGATGGATGCTGTTGGGCTACCTCATATAAGCCATGTGTTCTCCATGCTCTATGCAGAAGAATAATTAGAGTATGCGTCAGTCAACTCTCAAATCTTTGTCGTTATTTATATCTCAGACAAGTAGGCTTACTTAAGAGATATACCTAACTACCCTCCTACCATTCCTATAAACAGAAGATCCATGCTGTAATGTAGTGACAAAACGAGACTGTTTTATATGTGCCATGCAGTTCAATGTTCCCGTATTTCCTATATATTAGTCAATGATTGTGAAGTGAAGGGAAAAGTTCAAGACGGAATGATATTATCTGCTTTACTAGCACTTGAGGCTGGAGTGTTAACGAGTCCCTCTCAGGTCGCTGGTGTTATCAAGTGGGGTCAAGTTTCTGCTGAGAGTTTTGAGGAATAATGGCGATAGGTGACCAAGGCTGTTTAGTGAAGGGCTGAAAAAATCGGATTCTAATGGCTCTAATGGCGACCTTGCTTACTATTGGATAAGCAAATTGATGTGCTACCTGGCAATCATCACAGCAGATGGCATCCCCACGTTAAAGTATGAACTACAACAGCCTCGAGGAGGGATTTAAGAAGCACTATTGAAGCTTGTACACAAGGCAAACTTGAAACTTTTCATACAGCCTCCTTTACCGACAGTTATTTGTATTGGCACAAAACCATCAGCGTTGAGAGGCTTGTTTCCAAAGAGGCTTCTAAAACTTGGAATTGGTTCAGAGGAGGTGCAGCATAAGGCATGTTGGATGGATGGAACCATCGTAGCTATATTTCTCCATAAAATTATCAGTAATCGTTTGGACCCTATGCCTTGCTGTCGTAGTTAGGTGTGCCACCTGTGTCAGCCCGCAGCGCTCCTCTCTTCCATGCACCTTTCGCTCCAACACATTACCTATGGAATCGACCTGGTCCAATGTCTCCCTCATTCGATGAATTTACTCCAGAAAGCCTACCTGAATTTAACGTTTTTGTCAGTTCTATGGATTCTATTAGATCTATGATCGCTTCATGTTCCTTAATGTTCATCCGTTATGATTGTGAAATGAACCCCCCTGAAACTGTTAAAGATAATAATAGTAAGACTATAATTCCTGCAGATCAAACATGCTACGGAACTTTTTCAGCTGTCATTCCGGCTGGTCGTATATTAAAAATTGTTGAGATGAGATTAACAGTTCCTAATCCTGATTACACTCCTGCTACCCCGTGAATACCCACAATCCTACATTATGTGCACTTTGACAAAATGTTTATATATTTTTTCTATAGCCAAATATTTTGTTTTCCTTTCATCAATGTGCAATTGGGTTTAAGCCGTGAATAAATAATTTAATGAACGTCTTGCAATAAAAAATTGATTTAAAAAATGATTGATTGATGATGATTCAATGAAAATTGAAGACTTGATGAGGAAATGAAATGATGATTGAATTGATAATGAAATGAAGATTGATGATGAAATAATGGTTGGCTGATTTAAAAAAAACGCTGCAAATCCTTCCACTGGGGTTTATTATTCAATTGGCTTGCGTTCATGATTTGAATTTATACTAAGCTTTGGAGTGTGCGTGTTTCACAGGTGGTAGAGTGATTATTGAATTTCAGGAGGCACACGAACATGATCAACTGAACAATCCAAATACGTATTTTGGTTGAGAACAGATTTACGTGCTCTATGCATATTTCCTGAAATTCAATAATCGCTCTATCACCTGTGAAACACGCACACTCCAAAGCTTAGTAGAAATTCAAATCATGAACGCAAGCCAATTGAATAATAAACCCCAGTGGAAGAATTTGCAGCGTTTTTTATGGTTATCAGAATGCTTCAACCCGTGTATCGGCTACGAAGCCTTTTAGGAGTTCACTCCAGTATCCACATTACTACATCACTACGTCACTAGGTTACTGATAGCAACACAAAAACAATAGTAAACCAAAATAACGCGAATGTTGGCACCATAAATCGGGCCATAGATCGCGTATGGTTTGACCTACGGACCTGGGGAAGGGCTCATTCGATTCCTCGTGGAGTGTTCTTCAAAAAGAGTACAAATTTAGGCCGCCTTGACTTTTTTTGAGGTTTTTAAGGATTTTACAAAACTTTGACAACACTTAAAGGGCATTTTAAATTAAGTGAGAGAGCTGGCTCAAGAATTGGGGCGTCGACGGACCAACATGGATTTTCCCTGAAAATTTCAGCTTTTTTGCTTCAGCCGTTTGGGAGAAATCGTGCGTGCGGCGTACGGCGGACGGACGGGAAAATTTTTATTGCAGATTCGGATTCTACACCCTTTGAAACGTAAACCATGAAATTTTCAGGGGGGTTAGAATTTTTTTTTCGAGAGCGATTACAATGGTTTATTATTGAATAATAAACCAATAAAATTTGTAATTAAAAATGTATTTTCAAATGAAATGCTCGAATTTGTTAGTGATTTGACGGAAATGTAATTGGTACTAATATAATGATTTTACAACAAGTGGGCAACTGGAGGCAGTCATTTCTCTTTTTACTCGAGGGGGAAAAGCCCCTAAGTTTCTATTTATGAGTGCGTGGGTTCGAAAATGAGTACGGAGGAAAATGAAGAGAAAACTAAATAATAACGACCTTTGGGAAGTTTTGTTGACTTCCCTTTTACGGTGAAGAGGTTATTGATCGGCCATTGCTTTCAAAAGACCAGAGGCTGAGTCCTTAGGTCCCCCAGGAGAGGGAAAAAAGCTTTTCTCCAAGAAAAATAACCCTTACGTGAGCGTAGCCTGCGGCAAAAGTTGATTTCGAGAAACTAAACTTTTCGAATTTACCATCGGCTGCTGGTTGGGGGAGCAAAGCTGGTGAAATATTATTCTCACTGGTTCACAGGGGTGTTCGAGTTTAGCAAGGTGTAATTGTCCATGGTAGCCCAGCCTCAAGTATTCGATTATCATGTCGCCATGCTAAACTATGAATATAGTAATTTATACGAAAATGTATTAGCACTAGATATTTGATTGGTAGTTGAGATATTTCATTTAATAAGGTACTTTCGCAGTAAAATAACTCTATTAGAGGCACAAAAACCAATTTTTTACATTGTTTTGCTCCCAAAACTTTGTGAAGTTTTAGAATCAGAATATTCCTCCTAATAACAGAAGCGTCGTTTCCGTAATGGGATTTCCTTCCACAGCCAACATTCCGAATCAAATCTTACTTTTTAGGCCATTCTGATCAAATTTTATCTTGCCTATCTGTCAATGGAGTTTCATTGCATATGAAAATCAATATTCCAGTATGTGCATGATCTAATGTAAAACCCACCATGCATCAGTTTATTATTTTCCGATTGTCCGAACATGGGCTGAATCTTGGATGTCAAAGTTTTGGAAATAAATCTTTTGATTCAAATCCCATAAAGAGTTCAAACGTGGGAAGTAAAAGCTGATATCAAAACGTCTGTAATAGTGTGATACACTGTACAATCTACAAATAGAACCACCGAAATTGAACGAGTTAAAGTCAAACACCAAGCTGTACCGTAGGGGTAACTCTACATGTATTCACTAATTAATATATGACATAATTCTTGAAAATCTCGACTGCAAACAGGAACTCTTGAAAACAAAATACCATTGCAATCATTGCAATTATACGAGCTGATTCGATCCTCAAATGATATTGTGAGGTATTATAGGTAACTTTTACAGCGTCTAAGCATGTTCACATTCATATTCGCACTGACGTTCTTTTTCTCTGTTGAAGCTCTTGAAGGGAGAGAAAATGGATGAACTTAAGGCAGTCGGGGTGGGCTCCTTCGATTCTTTGAAGGCACGTCAATAAATAATGAACATGCAAAAAAATCGATGTTTTTCAGAAAGTATTAGAAAATTCAGGTTTTCGAATATTTCGGCCAATTGGCTTTACCCAGAAAGGAACTAATGACTAGAACTCATCACCAACTAAACCCTAATCGTGATTTTTTACCCAAGGATTTCATTAACTTGGGTCCAGCAGGTTCTGAGGAATGCTTCATGGCGTACTGCGTTTCTAAACCCCTCAAAATCTCTCCAAAACCGAGGAACTGATCCGATAAACAACAAATTGGTTATTGGGGATATTTCGGGAACACGAATCTGAACCCCATTTTAGGAATTTCTAATATACGCTAGTTTTTACAAATCAATAGGTTTTTTAATTTGTTTTATTTGTCGGCCGCGTTCTACATAAGTCACACGATCAATCGAATGAATTTCACAAATAATTTTATTGGATTCTCCATGTATGGTTGATTGACGACATTATTAGGATACAAGTACCTCCTACAAGTACAAGCCGGATAGAACAAATGAAGTTGGACATTGCATTTCAGTGTCTTACTCAGGAATCACTCTGAAAATGAGTTGATTTTCGCTTTAATTTGTGCAAAAATGATTTAGGAATGTTCGGGGACTCAATTTTTCATAAGGCAGGAGAGACCTTTACAAACGGCATTATCCAAGAATGTAGGCGGCATTAGGTAGTTATATGTGCTAAAAGTGTATGTGAATATTGACAAATCTACGGATAAAACGAGGAAAGGCTTTAATTTTCATTAAAAAATCGGCTTAACTGCTTCATTCATTGTATTTATATGGCTTTTCCGAATATTTTTCTCTGGGGGAACATAACAGATGCAGTCCACACCACAAGTCTGAACGATACGATAATTTTCAAGTGATAAAGTTCCTTGGAGTTTGGGAGTCTCTCCCTACTGGATAGTAGGAGCATCTTGTGAGCACCGGCGCATTAATTCCCCATACCTGGTGAAACAATCCTCACCTACATATTTGAATTTTAGGGCTTTGACCAGTTTTTGAGGTGTTTTGAACCACAGCGGCGGACACGTTTCGGACTCTACGCATCTTGAAACGTAAGACAACCAATTTGTTTTCTTGGTTGTTAACAAAGGTTTATTATTGAGATTGAAACCTGTGAGGTGGTAAAATGGTATAGTTGCCCCTTCCATTGAGCTGAATGCGGTAATACCCACCACGCTCAGAGGATGACCAAATGAACAAATTTCTTGAACCCACCAAGGCGACGGATTCAAGAATCGGGAAGGGCCAACTAACTATATCCATCACAAAACCAAAAATCGGAACAATAGAAAGCTCAAATGTACTGCTAGTCATTATGGAGCATTGTACTTATCTATCAGTTGATTGTTCTGGATGAAGGCGAGAAAACCTCAGTGAATAAATTCATTTTGAGTACAAGGGAATCCTCTTCCGTAAAACGTTCCGTTTCATGAGGTTCATGCTATAATCCTAGAACACCCTCTCTCGTGAGGATGGCCTGTTAATTAAGTACGCTGTATTTTCAGGTCGGGGATGGGAGATAGGATGTGAAGAGAGATCGTTATACCCCGCTACCCCTTCCCCGACTACTATTCAGGAACCTTCAGAATTCAGCTAACCTACTTTCCGCTTGCGCCCATTTCTCACCAACCGCACCTCCCGTTTTCAGGGTGATTCCATGGCGCCCCCGCCTCCCAAGTCTTTTTCCACCGGTGTCACGACACGTCGGGAGCTTACCCTTTTGTTACGCGTATGCGGCGCGGGAAATCCTCTTATGGAAATGTAGCCTTCATCCTCTCGACTACGGTTTCCCCTTACAGTTCTTTCTCTTCCCATACGAAATGCCCCGCACTCTATTATACCAAAGCCGGGAGGAAGAAAGAGGGAGAAAAGACCTACTGATGCCAGCAGAATTAAAAGAAGTGTCGCTTGGTGTCAACTTGCTGACTTACGGCATAACATAAGGCACAATACTTGTCACAAGATTGAAACTGTCAGACACTTTATTTACAAGACGTATGAGAGCACTTCCCTTTTCAGCACAGATAAAGAATCACAGTATCCTCAGCCCTAAGTAACGTACGGCTTTTCAAATATTTTTGGTAATTTTAGCTGTTTTAATGATTTTTGAAGAACCAAAAATCAAGAAGCGTTTTCCAAAGAACAACTTGGTTTTTCCTTTGACATGCTTGATTTTCGGGGAAAGAACAAAGTTTTTATCTCAATCCTAAGAGTTATACTCAAACACCTACACCCACACTCAACCAGAACCCAATTGGGTAAAAATTGGGACCAGTAAGGGCAGAGTCCTGGTCAACGGTTTGTATCAATCATAAAGGGTCAAATCAAAAGTAACAAATCTAAAATATCAAAAATTCAAAATACCGAAAGCTCTCAAAATTACAATAACGTTTTCATTTTTGCTGTTCATAGACGTTCCTTAAATGAAAGAATTAGCCCACTTGGACCACTTTCCAGTCATCCGTTCGCCCACCCTGAGTCCTAGAACCTTGATAAAACAAGAATACGGATGCACACCGATCCCGACAGACGGCTAAACTGCTTCACCGGGTTTGAGGAGCACTCGCAAAATGATCAGGGCGTTTCGGCTCACAACATGGACAATGTCAGAACCTCCAAAACATCGTTCTACTTCATACGAGGCGCTTTTCTCCGCAACCTATTTGTTTGTATCTCGAATTTTCCTTATTGAGGTTGCACAGGCTGTGTCGGGAAAATCTTGATAATTGGAAACGTGAATCTCATATTTCGAGTGAAGCACTGGTTCCCTGCTACTCCAATTAAGTATGGCATCATTCTGATGGTCGAAGCACTTATCGAGTAGTGGCTGATATCTGAATTCCCTAATCCGGCCGAAGACCATCCATTCAAACGAAAATCTTTATTTATTGAAACAAAACAATGGTTGATCTGACACCCATGGATTCTTCTACTGGGAAAATTTAGAATCGAGCGAATTCGCGCGTGTTCGGGGCAGATTCAGACGAACTGAGAGTATCGAAAGATATAACGTGAGACACCCCTGTACACAACAACATGCTGCAACAAATATAAGTTAATGATTTGAAGAATCCACGATGAGCAGACGAAAAAGAGATGGTACACTGGATGATGACAAAGGTGGGATGTGCTTAGCCGCACATTTGCGATACGATGCGACGCGACCCGCCTGTAGTGAGCGTTTGATTCAATAATTTTCAATCAGGTAGGTTTGTCTCCTGACTTACTCAGGTAGGTTACCAAGGATCTGGGGTACTAGTTGAGATTTGAACGGAGATATAGCTAGCTGAGTGTCCTTTTAATTTTGAATCTTGGTTCAAACTACTATCTGCGGAAGGGAGGGAGAGAGTGCAAGAGCGAGAGAGAGAGAGAGAGAGAGAGAGAGAGAGAGAGAGAGAGAGAGAGAGAGAGAGAGAGAGAGAGAGAGAGAGAGAGAGAGAGAGAGAGAGAGAGAGAGAGAGAGAGAGAGAGAGAGAGAGAGAGAGAGAGAGAGAGAGAGAGAGAGAGAGAGAGAGAGAGAGAGAGAGAGAGAGAGAGAGAGAGAGAGAGAGAGAGAGAGAGAGAGAGAGAGAGAGAGAGAGAGAGAGAGAGAGAGAGAGAGAGAGAGAGACCCACAAGAACAATGAGATTTTTAGTATAAACAGCATGGAGGGGCGATAGGGAAGCACTAAAGGGGGAAAAAAGTTATTTTGATCAAAAATCATAGAAATATTAGTTTTTCAAAAAATTAGAATTTTTAGAAAAATTATAGATAAGTTTGTGATTTTGAGTGTAAACAGCACGGTTGGGGCAGTAGGACAGTAATACGGCAAAA
Organism: Creontiades dilutus; assembly: GCA_031894815.1. NCBI lineage: Eukaryota > Metazoa > Arthropoda > Insecta > Hemiptera > Miridae > Creontiades > Creontiades dilutus. Next base: position 3,665,740 of record JAVIWC010004007.1, read on the forward strand.
AATCACAAAAAATGTTAATTGGACTATAAATGATAGACTAGAATGATTTCCCCTAAAAAATTGTGATTTTTCCAAACCTCACTAGAAAGAATTGCGATTTTGAGTACTAACATCACGGAGGGCTCAATAGGGCAGAAATAAAGACGAAAACCACAAGAAAAACTGATAATTTTGACTGGACATAATTTTAATTATTTATGATTTCCAGAAAATCACAACAAATTATTGTAATTTTCGGCAAAATCACAACAACAACAAAATCGATTGTTAATACCAATGAAATCGTATTCAATTTGTGAATATGTTAGTGATCACATTCATATTCACCACCGTATTCATAATCATAATCACAAAATACCGTATAATGGTTTTATTCATATTCGTTATTATGAAAACGCCCATCTCAGATTCTATCCCTGGCCCTAAGGGAGGATGGTTAGTAAAAGCCATTGTGGACACAGCTGGTCCACCGCTTTGCACAGCACTTTCCCCACGAACTTTTCTTAGCCGATCACCCGGGGGTCCGCAGGTGAGCAGCTGCGACGCCGGAGCAGGGTCGCGGGTCTGAAGGGGGGCGAGTGCCCTCGAGAGGAGCCACAGGTGGAGGCCCCTCCCGGGCCCGGCGTGCGGCGGGAGGCTGCAAGGGACACGCACCCCTGCCCCCCACCCGCCGGGTCGATAGAGGTTCACTCACCCTGCGTCCCTGGGCCTCACCCCCGCCACCCAACAACACAATCACCCCGTCCTCCTTCAGATTCGCTCTATTAGCTACGTCGGCAAGCAGCAGGTTCAACAATTGATTGGAGGACAATAAAAGATCCACTAGATTTTGGTTCACTACATCATACAATATACAACCGCAAAACCAGGATGAAGATGAGAATGGGAATGAGGATCAAAAAGTACGGCCATTTCCATTCAACAGATCTCCATTTGGTAGTCAAATTAAAGCCCTTGGTCCCCTATACAAATCTTGTTTTTTTTTTCTTCGAAATTTGGTGTTTTGGACGTATAAAATGAAAAAAGGGCTAGGTTTTGCTGTAAACCTACCCTCTTGGAGCGTACCTATATTGTTATGTAAAATTGCTAGATGAAATGTATTTGATTGTTCAGTTGCAATTCATAAATCACGAAAAAAAGTAATAAAAAATAAAATGCAAAAATGAGTTTGAAAACGTACTAAATCATTCGCGACCAAACAACCCATGACAAGAAAAACATGGAGTTCATAGAAGAATATTCTGTTTACACAAAACTTGAAAGAGCTACAACGTTATTGTACTGATGATGGCCAAACCGTCAAAATCGGTTTATCGTTATAATAAATCAGAGCCTTAAAACCAATTTTGTGGAAATGAATTAAATTTCTTCTACAAATAGATTTTTTTTTGTTTTTAATGTGGTTTTTCCAGTTTTTGACTAGGGGAAGGCTGCTTTTCGAGGTATCTTGAATGACATTTCTAGGTGTGGAGGTGCAAAGCTGTAGACACATAAATAATAAACGCCTGTGTAATCATTTGCAGTGTTTATAATGTTTGCTGAAACTTGTAGAAGAAGTAAAAATTAACGTTTTAAAAAGAAATATAAAATTAGTTTATTCGTTTTTTTTTTTTTTTTTATAAAATATTTTTTGTTGTTCCTGTAAACACAAATCTATTGCTAGAAGCTAAGAATATTATTAGGAGAAACAAATTTACTGCGATGATGGTTTCAGAATTACAGAATTCTGATCTCTAAGACTTTTTCGAAAGAAATGAAAGAGATTTTTGAAGAAATGAAATAGGAGGAAATGCCCAATATAAAATTGAATGAGGTTATAGGGCTGATTTAGCGATCCTACTTACTGAAATACGATTCGTGGTACAATGTAGATCGTATATCAGACAGTACACGACTAGCTACAACTCACAACTAATATATCTAATGGAAATAAATAAAAAATGAACTTAAGGAGTTGGGTACCCAACAAACAAACACGAATCTGATTTTTTTAAAATATTTTTTTGTTAAAGTAGAATTGTTAACGAACATTTTAAAACAATTGTCAATATAAATTGTTGAAGCCGTAGCGATCTAGTATCCGCCAGAATCGTAGCTTGGCTCGCAGCCTTCCTGTATCCTTCTTATTCTTTGAATCCTACAGAAACACAGGCAACTATTCGGTAGATGATATGGAGAAAGGGAAAAGTGTGTAAACGAGTGAGTAACTCATGGATCGAGAGAGTTCAAGGAATCAGGACCAAACCGAGCAGCAATGTTTTCACGTTGCTTCGGTAGCACGAGATAAAAACTTCAAACGTTTCTACTGAACATTTACTTTTTCAATATCTTCTGGTTCTATCAGACGGAATCTAACTGTTTTTGTTTTGTTATGTAGGTAATAAGTTTCTTTTTCGATAGACGAATTGGTTTTGGCCGATTGTTTTTTGTAAATACGTGGTAAACATACAAAGTCATTTTTCCTGGGATACTTTAAGGGTATCACTCCTTATCACTGCCCAAAATAAGATTTTGCACATAAATCAAATCCAAACCGTCCAGTTGCTCTAAATATAGTTGTGAATAGTCAGATCAACAAGGGTTAGATCAGAATGGATAGTTCAACAAGGAAGAAAAAGGGACAAAAAAACAAAAAATTATTGAACCTCTACGAGGTTTGTTACTAAGCCAATTGACAAAGTTCGACATTTTTTGGAAAATAGAGTTCTTGGCGGTTCCAATGGTATATAATAAAGTTATTTTATGACTATTTTGACCGACGTAATTGTGGGTTATGTAAGACCGTAACGTTTTGAGAAGCGCGGAGCGTCTGTGGGTAGCCAACCCCCTTCAACAGAAAACAAGGCGCTCCGTATATACATTACAACAAGGCCTAACGGTGTTGCTGGTTTAGTGAGTCGCAGCGCCTGACACTCCTTCCACTGGCATTCTGCCGCGTTGCACGCTCCGGGAATTCAGTCCCAAAACCACCTCATCGAAGTTACTGATGTTTTGTTAAGCAGGAATGAAATGGGGAAGACCAGGATTTATTCATCTATTAACTGGCGAGATTGTCTAACATACCAGAGTACGGAAATATGTAGATTTAATCATGAGCCTTTCAATAAGGAGTGTTCATTCCAACTAATAGAAAACGCTCCAACGTTGAATGAAGGTTTGCTATTGCTCTCTTATAGCCCTTCAATGTGGATCATTGGTGAGTTCTTATTTGTATAGTTCGGATTCGGTCATATTTGCATACTTTTCCTAGTATGCATAGGTTTTTAAAAGCAATTTTTGGCCAATTTCAAGCCAGTAGGTACCACGAATTTTAAATGTATACTTCATACTTCTTCTTTTTTTACTACCAACTTCAAGTTTTTACTATTAATTCACATTCGGCATAAATTGAAATGGCTCAATTAGAAATTCCACTTTTTTCGCCCTTAAGATTTTCTCGTGTTAAAGACCTTTGTCGCTAAGATTGACATAACTCCCTTAATGAACTGAAATTGGAGGAAGCCTTTGAAGAGAAAGTAAATTTTCCAGCCGTTGGATTGGAAATAAAATTCCGTAAAGCAACTTTCGCCAGTAAAAAAAACTAGGGAAAAGTGAAAGTCTTCATTTTTTGTGTGGAAATTACCTTTTTTCAGGCTCCCTTGTTACTTGTAATGAAAAGCAATATCGTCCAGAACTCAACGAGAAAAACAAGCAAAGAATCTCAGATTTCCAACTGTATGATTAATTCTGATTTTTTGATAAACTAATTAGGGGAGAAAACGACGTTTAAGTGAAAAAAGGATTTTCACTTTACACAATTACTTTCACACTCATTGCCTTCCATCCAACATAAGCCGAGGCCGAAAACTGTTAGTAATTTCTGGAAGCGGCTTAAGATTAGACGTGAATTTCATTTCAAATGAGTAAATTTTTGTCTCCCATCTCAAAATTGATGGTCTACAAACTGGGGGACCTTACGACATGGCAGAAATGGCACATTATAATGTTACAATGTAAATAATTACTAAACCAACTGAATGTCGTAGAGCATTGAATAAACGAATCGATTGAGTCCAAAACATCTAAATCATCTTCCAAAACAATGTAGTAACCACGGTTGAAAATCAAACTAATTTTTCGTGTTCTCTCCCCACATCATCGCTTAGACTACCCTAAAATATCTATCAGCCATTTCATTTTTGGACTAAGGTTCATTCGAATTAGTGTTATCCGTTTTACAAGGTGTATATCGAACTGTTTTCAGATCAGACTTTTTCCATAAAATTAGAACATGAAACGCCGTTTCTTCGAGTGTGAAATGACACACCTAACATTTACGAGTTATGCTGTAAATTATTTGGGAAAAGTCTCAGCTGAAAGTTTGATTTCCAATCATGGTTACTACCTCGTTTTGAAAGATAATTTAGATGTTTGGGATTCAATCGTTTTTTTTTTTTTTTTTTAAAGCTCTACGTCTTTGAATTGCACGAAAATGTCTTAAGATTCAGGAATTATTTGCAAAATACTTTCAAATGTGTCATTTTACCCATCGTTCTAAGGTCACAAATTTGTAGTCTGCCGATTTCGAGATGGAAAACAAAATTTTAACCATTCATAAATCAACAAAAATCGGCATCGGCTCATTTTAATTGAAGGTAATTATCTAATGTAAAAGTAATCGTGCACCAAAACCACAATTTTCAAGGGAAAATACTTCTCTTTTTTATTCAAACGTCCTTCTCTCCCCTAATTAGTTATAAAAAAAATCGAAATTGATTGTGCCCTGAATCTGAGATTCTGAGCTATTTTATCTCGTTTAACAGCCGACATAGTGCTATCCATTACAGGTAGAGAGTTAGCCTGAAAAACGGTGATTTTCTGACAAAATTTACAATTTTCATTTGGCCTGGTTTTTTACTTGTTAAAATGATCATAGAATTTCATTTCCTACCAAACAAATAGAAAATTCAACTCTCTTTTCCTCGAATTTTAGTTTATTTTTTGAATTAGGGTAGTTATAAATGGTTTAGTGACATAAGGTCACATAGTGACCTTAGCCAACATAGTGCTATCCATTACAGGTAGAGAGTTAGCCTGAAAAACGGTGATTTTCTGACAAAATTTACAATTTTCATTTGGCCTGGTTTTTTACTTGTAAAAATGATCATAGAATTTAATTTCCTACCAAAAAATAGAAAATTTAACTCTCTTTTCCTCAAATTTTAGTTTATTTTTTGAATTAGGGGAGTTATAAATGGTTTAGTGACATAAGGTATGAAACACGGGGGAAAAAGAAGAAAATTTATGCATACATATATACGGAGGTGAAGACCTACTAAAGACAATCGAGAAGTCCTTAGCCGTTTTCTTGTCTGCGGTCCCAAGCCTCATACTCTGCTCCGAAAACGAAAGGCCGGAGGTTGATGAAATCAGGATGCGACGTATTAGGTGGAGTGACGCCCATGGGAAGACGGGAGCTCAGGGATTGGATCAAGGGATGACTTCCGCCCCCTTTCACTTATTTACCGAGGAAAGGGCAATTGATTGAAACACTGGGAGCCTTGCGCCAGAGCTCCAGCCCTCCTTTTCTATTTGTACTGCAGACTCAACCCCTTTCCGAACGGGAGAAAAAAAGAAGTTATTTTATGAAGGGGCTCGGAATTGGATGAAGTCAGGACCCGAGATGCACCACTGATTTGATTCGAACTGATTTCCAATTTTACAGTACCCGAAGAATCCCAAAAGACGATATGAAGTCTACCGTGGAAGTTAATTCGTTAATGACACAGAAAACCACTTCCCTAGCCTTATTAACGTACATAAATTCTTTTGGCTCATTATTTTCAGTAATGAACCTTTGTAATTGAACAAGATGACAAATTTTGACTCCCCCATAAATTTTTTTTATTTTGTTTTGAGTTTCAAGATGCGTAGAATCCGAAAATTTAACTTAACAAAAACCTTCCGTCAGCCGTACGCCGTCCAGAGATTTTCTCCAAAACAAGCTGGACCAAAACTAATGACTTTGGTCAAAATCACATATGACGTCCAGTTAGGACTGATTTCGTATCATAAGTTTCAATCAATCGCAAAAGGGGAAACCAAAGCGCTAAAATATCCAATAATCAGAATCTCGAAAACTTACAGAATAACTCCAGATAGAAAAATAAGTTTTTATGTTGAATCTTTTGTTTGAAGCGTATTTATTTCTTCGTATTCGATAGATACGTTTCGTCCTGCAGCGAGGACTTCTTCAGTCTACAACTTACTATGTCATAATTTTAGTAGAATTTAGGCATTGACGTCGTGGTGCCACCACACATCTTTTCAGTTGTTTATTACTTGAGGCTTATGCAGGTAAGTGAAGTTGTAAAAAATATTCTCTCATCCTTTTTATACATACAAAATGTCATGATTGAGACTTCGTTGGTATCAACTGCGTTATTTAATCTCGATTCTATGAGTTTTAATTTTTACTTGCATCTCTCCTCTCTTCCCTTTTTGTCATTCATAATAAAAATGTAATAATTAACGCAGTTGATACCAACGAAGTCTCAATCATGACATTTTGTATGTATAAAAAGGATGAGAGAATATTTTTTACAACTTCACTTACCTGCATAAGCCTCAAGTAATAAACAACTGAAGAGATGTGTGGTGGCACCACGACGTCAATGCCTAAATTCTACTAAAATTATGACATAGTAAGTTGTAGACTGAAGAAGTCCTCGCTGCAGGACGAAACGTATCTATCGAATACGAAGAAATAAATACGCTTCAAACAAAAGATTCAAGTGAATGTGGTCACCCCACTACCTAGACCCACTAGTTTTTATGTTAGCTGTTGCTAGATTTCTCTTAGATGAGTCGAATGAGCCCACTTGGACCGCTTCACGTGCATCAGTCCCTAACTGCTGAGAACTTTTACAGAAAAAATAACGTTAACAAGAACGAATATGAACGACCTTGCACATAGTTGAAAGTCCTCTTTATTATAGTCAGTGTGGAAAGGATTTTTCTACAACATTAATATATTCCATCACAATAAAAATAATTTAACACGAGCTCGTTTTATTATTGAGCACCGAATCTTTCATTCATTCAGAGGATCACAAATCTAGTTGTACAAGAATAGGCAAATCCCTGATAGGTCGGAGGTGATTGGCCAGCCAGCCGTTAAAGAGGATTTGGCGTGAGCCAATCAAGTGTGAGGAGAACAATAGAAAGCGACGGCAGTTGGTCGATTTCAAGTTTCCTCCCGAGCGAAGGACTGGGAGCCGCGAAGCTGTCACGACAGAGTAAACTGCGAAGCGGCTGAAGGGTTTACGACGCGCTTGAGGTCGTTAGTTTTCTTTTCATAGGGAGCGAAGACTGTCTGAAGCCGATAAATGGAGAAGCCCTGTCAAGAAATATTGGAAGGGCGACCTGTGCCGATTCTACGTTCCTCTGTTGAACGATCACTACACCTCGAGAATGAAAGTGAAACATTTGTCATATGTCAACCTTTACAGAATCCAAATATTCTCGAAAATACCATCTGATTTGACAGTCTGGCTTAAATGTTTAGCGAACATAAAAACCCTGATTTGAACAGCAGCATCTTATCTAAATTCACCTCAATGACAATAATCATCAATACTACCTGAAATTGCAATAGTGAAACGTTCCGTTCTTAAAATTATTGGTTTCTTAATGGTCCTTCGATTGAAGGAGATATGCGGACCCAGGATATTTCACTAAAATCTTTTGAACATTATAAAAGACAAAAAAATGAGCAGCAACAGAACAACAGTATAAAAGTATCAGCATTCATTCAGTTTTAGATCCAAAATGACAGGCATTTAATAAAATCATTATTTCAATTTCATAAAATTCTATTTTCAGGGTGAATTTTTAGCTTTGAACTTATAATTAAAAATGAACGAGAGTTTTGAAATTTTTAAACTTACTTTTAATGAGAGGACCGAAAACCATAGTTGAGGACAAGAACTGGTTGGAAATCTTTCAAACAGAATCTACGAGGATTAAGAAAAATGTGATATTAATGAGGTTTTACGAATACATAGTTATCAGCAACTTTATTGAGTATTTCACCAAAACCTGGTGCAGGAATTGACTACAAAAGGGAAGACCCAACATTTATCAAAAAGATATGCAACTCAAAAATCCTGGGGAAATTTTGATTTCAGAAGAAACATTTCAACCTTTTGCACATACTCGTCTATGGGAATATCTGGATTTTACGTTTCCAACACGTGAGTTCCAATATGGTTCTTGGAACACAAACTGTTGAGTAACTGAGGCATACAATGTACCTGGTATCTTATTGGGACTATTACTCAATGCAGAACACGCGTTATAGCGAGGGTATCAAGTAATATGATGCCCTGATTGTGGAGGATTCATTCGATCAGTCAGCTCCTTCCCTCAATCCAATGATAGGTCCCTGGAAGGTGTCACAGAGATGCACAACTTTCGATTGCCACTTCCAACTAAGGAAGGTTCCGGGCTCGGGAGGGTGCGGGAGGCGTTGAAGAGAGTTGATCGAAGCCATTATAACTTGGTTGGGAACCCAAACTTGGCTTGGATGGCAGAGGGAGCCCCTGCCGGGAAGGGACGAGCGAGGGGTAAACCTTCGCATAAACGGATTACCCTTCGCTTGGGGGTTCGAGGCCGGGAGAGACGCAGCAGCGCTCCACTCTGAAAACCAGACTGGAATATAGGTTCCCAAAACAGCTAATTAGGGTTTACGGGATACGAGTGAGCTTTGACGTATCAGCTCCAGGCCTACCAATCCAGAGCTGAACTTGCAAAATCAATATAGCTTCGGTTCCTTTGACCTACCTGGTTTGGAGTTATAATTTCATGAACGCCTGAAAGCAAGCTCCTGTCATTTGTCATCGAATCGAATCCTTGAAATGTATACCTAGGCTAATAATGGAAGGAACCACTGCCGACGAAGTTGTGGAAACCCTTTTCAAAGAAGAAGAAAAGGAGTCAGACAAAGCACCTTGATTCTGCTTTCACGGAATAAATTAGTTACAACGTTGAACGATTTTGACTGTTGGTTCATCATCAATAACAAACACAAACATAACATACTATATTCAGCCGCATGAGCCATAAAATACTTTACAATTTATGGACGAAATCCGTTCTTTCGCACATGGATTCCGCTTGACGTCTAGTTGGTCCTAACATCTAGCCAGCCCGGCCGAATTACGGTAAAAAACGACGGTTTTTTGATATTTTTATTGGTTAAGGGGGGTAGGATGTCGTTTTCAAGTAATTTGGGGCCGAATTAGATGGGTCCCATATCAGTCTGAGCACATCTGATTAAAAACGTTAAGTGATAATTGTAAAAATGCTGAAGAAAATGGCTGTATAATTCCATTTTGTAATTTCCAATTTTTTTCATTTTCGCGTTTTGACAACTTACTTAGCAGTAAAAAAAAGTTGTGATGGAGAGGGGGGTGCATGAGGAGGTGAAAAAAAATAATGACCGTTTGTGAAATATGACTTGCAACGTTTTTTGAACAATGCGAGATTGTTAGTGTCAGTGTGAGGTTTGTGGGGTCTGTTTCAAGTCTAAAAATTGCATTTATGTGCTATGAGTGAATTTCACTGCCAGTAAAACCCCACAAAAAATATAAATTCAATGATTTTTATCCGTTTTTGTGATTTTTTCAGTTCAATTTTCGAAATGTGACCGACTTAACGTACTCAAAAAAGGTCCAACGAAATCATCTTTGTTTTGGCACGCTATATTTTTAGGAGGAAGAAAGAAGTTGTTATCTTAATTCTCTTGAGAGCTGTCGTCCGGAATGATAGACAAACACACTGTGAATAAGCAAACCCGGATTTCGAAAATGGCTATTCTCACCATGTTATGGGTAAATTCGAAGGTTGTGTGGTATTTGGTTACGCATTTCCACTTGAGAGGTTCAATTATGGTCATTGTGCGTGAAAGAACGTGAAATTCGTTGTTAGAACGGAATGTAAAATGCTGAAACATTTTGCTATGGTTGCAATTTTAGGAATTTAACACGTTAGTTACTTGATGGATCTCTGAAGAGTTGGATCACTTTTGTAGCAAGATTTATATAAATTAATATTAACGTAATTATAACATTACACTAACAGTTATTCATTCCTCAACTTGACAGTAAGATCCTAACTTGGCTGTCGTTTTATTCCGTATATGAGCACGAACATTATATACTCTGACGGCGACCGTAATCATCATCGACTAAAACGAATATTACACGATGTTGAAGATCAGAAGATGAAAGTAAACGCAATCCTTCTTTGAAGATTCCATCTTTTACTTTCTTTTCATCCTGTATCGTAACTTCTGTAATCCGATGTTTGCAAGGAAATAAGGGGCGTATGAAATGCTGGAAGCGCATAAGGTAAAAGAGCAGTAGGGAAATACGTTATCTTAAGAAGTCGGTTCCAACCGTTAGAGTAAGGAAAACGGTTGGCGATAGGCTGTGCTTTGTGCCCTTCTGCGAGTTCTGGATGGAAATAGGGAGGAAGGGAAACCTGGAGTTTTTTCTTATATACCGATGATGAACTGCCGAGAGGGTCTTTTTTCTATCTCTTTTGCATCTGAGAAACGACTACCAAGGTTGGGAAAAAAAGGCGGCAGGAGTGATTTCCTCGAGTGGTTACGGGGGGGGGGGGGGACAATTAATTGAGCTGAGGTTTCTTCTGGTCGGGGAGTTGAGAAGGGAGGGAGGCCGTCTCCCAGAAGAGCTCCGAAGGTAGATCAAAGTAGAAGCGACAACTTACAGTTGTCGACAGGGGGTTGGGTGAATAAGGTGGAGAGGGAGCTTACGGTGAACGCAATATTAACGGGTCTTCAAGCTCACAACCAGCAGGGGCTTCTGGATATAATGATGTAAAATACCAAGACTACTTCAAACAGGGGAGGTTGTTAGGTGCTGGTATCTTCGAAATTTTGCTACGCTCCTCCGAAAAGAAATGGTGAACGCTGAAACTAAGGGGCCATTATGGGCTCAATCCTCACAATGCCTGAAACATCGAGAACTGAGGCTCTTCGGCTGTGTTTCATGCGTGAGCAAGCCCAGTCGGCATTGTTAGAGTTTAAAGCGAAACATTTACTGGCCGACACGCATCATCTTTGCGAACATAATCGAAATTGGACTGTAATCTAATACAGTTTTCAATAACTTATTACAAGGAATATCGACCACAGAGACAAGAACTGATATAAAACTGGTGAGTATAGCCTCAAGCACTTTACACGTAGAATTCAAGTAGACGTTTTGATTTAGGTCGATTTTCTATTCTTTGTCATCTGTCACCAATGCTCATTTTACCTTTGAAAACTTGAAAGTAAAAAGTTTTCTGCCAACGCAGTTCAAAAGAGAGATCTCGCTCTTCTGCGAAGAGCTGCAGCACGTAGAAGAACCGTTTAAAGAAAATCCTTTGGAATGTATCAAACAGAATTCCTGGGTTCACGCCAGTGTTTATCGAAATCTAGCTTATGGTGCAGGTCAAGGAGCAAGATCCTAAAAGCGAATTTAACGTCCTCAAGGAATGCTTGATTTTTGGGACAATGGCCGATTTTTTAATTTCAAACGTGAGAAAAGTTATCGTTTGGACTGACGTACACTTGTCTTTATGAATACATACATTTTAGAAAGAATTTAATTCCAGGAATCGTTTTTGAAGTGTCTCGAAACGGATTTCCATAAAGGATTCAGTTCTAAATTTTGAGACCCATTGAAATACCTTAAGTTTCTATGAAAATTCGCTAAAGAGCAGTATGATATCGAGTCAGAACTTCACGTCTAAACTTTCTACGATAACTCTGGAACAATTACTACATTAAAAGATATTGGAACCAAACAGTTCAGTAGAGTGCTGTGTTGGCTGTATCAATTCAGGGTGGGAGGGCTGGGGGATCGAGGAGTCATGTGATTTTCATCAAACTGTACTGCTTGTTCCTATACATGCTACAAGTGTAATGTGTAATGGTAATGTTTGTATTTGTACCTTTACAAATATCTGACTTGTAATTTGGGTGTCACAGCTTAGGGGGGGGGAGAGAGAGAATCGGGGAGTCATGTGATATATTCAGTCAACTGTTTAGAAGTTATGACGGGTATACAAATTATTCCAGTCCACACAAAATGAACTGTAACATGGGATGGGTTTTATGACACGTTGACATACAACGTTTTGAAGTAACGAACTGATATTTTGGAGGAAAAGCGGTCGGAAGGCGGACACAGGTGGTTACGGCAGCTAATTGGTCCAGGACCGGTGACACTCGGAAGCCTTTGTCGCCGTGCGGTCATTGCAGTCGTCGACGTCCCTTGAATTGGGCGACTGGGGTCCCCCCCACACCCCTCATACCCGATCACCCTGGACAGCCAGAGGTCAGTGCTAATTGGAGGCTGAATGCTTCGGAATGACCCCCTATCGCCGAACTGTCAAATTGGTCACTTTCAGGGAAGTATTCCGCTTATCACTGGTTTCCGTCGAGTTAAAAACGCTGTTTGTAATAAGAGCTATTCCAGTTCGAAATCCATTCTCTCATTAAAAGCATCTCATCAAAGAGTTACAACCGAATATTGCAGTTATTACTATCAGCTTCAGGGAGTCTTCCTATCGCCAAGCAAGGCTTTGCGAGGAATGAGATTTGGATTGGTGACCAATCAGAAGCAACCAGGAGCAGATCTTAACAAATAAGATTCTGTGCCTCGAGATCTCTCCTTTTAAAGGCGGAATTTTAGTTAGAATTAAGGCGAGCCTATGAATTTGACCAATCAGAGCAACGTACGTAAAAATCTTGTCGTTTCGTTATCACAGTCCATCACTGTTCAATTAATTTTCGGCCCTCTTCTTTGATTCTGCATTTATGTTATTCATGAGTGTTGAATACCAACCAAGCAAACAAGCATTATTTTCGAAGTTATTGCTCCCAAGCAATCATGAGCAAGATGTTGTCACAAACGTTTACGAACGTCCAAAAGCGTTCGCGACTTATTGATAAACCGAATGTTTCTGTTCTTCTTCGTTTTGGATCTATTGTTGATGGCATATCGGCGAGAGAATGAATGCCTAGGTTATTCAGAAACATTCGAGGAAGGAAAATGTTTGCGTCTTTATTATTTTGTGTTTATATGGTTTTGTTTTCATTCTGTTTTAAATTAAGGGAAACAACGAGATTTAGACAAGTTAAATTTGTATTTAGCTAAGTAAAGCATCTCTTCTATCCCCTTTGCGATAGCCCCTGGTGATATCCGTGCACTCCCTGAGTTTCAATGAAGGACCCACTCCTCTCAAAATTCAATGACCAATGGGCGCCGCTTATAAATATAACACAACAATCCTACAATATAGAAACAATCATAACAATATACTCTGAACACCAAAACGATAAAATACCACAAGCAACAACACATGAAAATACAACCAAAAATGATTATCATTAGTATGAAGAGTTGATGATAATTCCACACCAAGCTCAGGACGAAAATGGTTCAACTGGTGATGATGATTCGATGGTATCAAATGAGAGGACTCCTACATGTCAGTACTGTGAATGTTTCTACAGTGCAGTAAGTACATAGTTATACATCGAGTAAGTTTTCCAGAAAAAAAATCAACAAATGAAATAATCAAAACTACAAAGAAAGTAAACGCAATAGAGGAGCTACGGATCTTCATAGAAAAAGCGGAAAGATATCGAAATTCGGTACTGTATGTAAGAAGTCAGACAAAACAGGTACCGGATTCCCAAGTTGGATTTGTACTTACAATGGGGTTAGGGATAATCATATAGCGCTGGAGGGAACACTCCTGTAACAAATAGAGAATTCACTTGTGGTATTCCGGGTAAGTGAGGGTACAAAATTGTTGTGATATCAATTGATGTGTTGGCTGTGTAACTGAAAAAGGATAAAAAAACTCTACATGTTTGATAAAAACGTTGCAAATTATTTCTGTGTCAGAATAACCCTTCTACGAAAAACACTATCAATGTTTATTACACTTTGTCTGTGGTACAATACCTGGAATAGCGTCTCCATGTCTTGCAGTTGCAATCAAGATGCCATAACAAGAGCACGATTTACATTTTAGCACAGTAGATCGATTAGAAACGAAATTCAGTTGATCACTGTGTCTCCACACTTTGTAATTGACTTCTAGCAGTCCCGAAAACAGTGGGATGAAGCCATCTGAATATAATTCCGTGAACTGCAACCTTTACGAGTCCCTTTGTGAGGAATGAAAAGTTGATATCAAAGTACGCAAAATGGTGCAAAACGCTATAAGTATTTAGACACAATGTAGAAATCCATGAATAGAACAATTGAAATTTAACGAGATAAAATAAAACGCCCACTTACTCTTCAGTTGTCCACAATTACACAATCAACATAAGTCTCGAAAAACTCGATTTGAAAAGAAACCCTTCCAAAACCAAATTCCATTGCAATTGCATCAGCTGATGTGATCCTCCCAAGATACTAATCGATTTTAGCTCTGCCCAATCGCATTCACATTCATGTTGACATTTTCTTCCAGTGAACGTTTCAGCCCTTAGGGGTTAATTGACGAACGTGCCAGCGAGCTCATTCAATTCATAGGATGAACGTCTATCAGTAGCGGACACGACAACATCAGTGTCATTTCGTAAGTTTCCGATATTCAGATTTTCTAATTTTTCAGCCTTCGATTTCACAATTCATATTTGACTTTCCATCAATATTCAGTGTATTTTAACGAAATTTAAACACAATGTAACCAAAATTGTATGCAAAAAGTTCCTAATTATTCGACTTCACAGTTACTGAGTTTTGTCTGGCTAAATTTATGCTACCAAATACTGATTAGACGTATTAGATCTGCATTTGTTTTGGTGTTTTTTGTTCAAATTCTGACCTCGTTATAAAATTAGGTAATGTAAAATGAACATAGTGTGCTGGCCAAAACTCATTTTTTCCGCTGAAACGCTCAATTTTTGCACACAATAAACGATTTTTCTATCTATTGAGAATGTGCCAAAAAAAAAATTTCAATTTTAATTTTTGTAAAGATTCGTTTAAAAATAAATAAATAAATAAAAACTCAAATATATTTGTGTGGGATGAGGAAAACGGCTACATATATTCTTCGTGATCGAGGTGTAGGAGAGCTGAGGAGGAAATGGTAGGTTTCAAACCCGGTGGAACCTTGTACTATTTACTTGTATTTTCTCTAAGCTTGACTTCTCTGTTTTCTAAAAAAAAAAAAAAAAAAAAAACCCTGCAAATTCTTTCACTGGGGTTTATTATTCAATTGGCTTGCGTTCATGATTTGAATTTCTACTAAGCTTTGGAGTGTGCGTGTTTCACAGGATAGAGCGATTATTGAATTTCAGGAGATATGCATAGAGCACGTAAATCTGTTCTCAACCAAAATACCTATATGGATTGATCAGTTGATCATATTTGTGTGCCCAGTAATAATATTGAATAATATTTACCTATGTATTATCAGCGTTTCATACATATCAGAATGCTTCAACCCGTGTATCGGCTATAAACTACAAGTATCCACATCGGCTATCACTCCAGTATCCACATTCACTACAACTCGACTCTATCGGCATCACTAGGTTACAAACAAACAATAATAAACCAAAAAACGCAAATGTTGGCACCATAAATCGGGCCATACATCGGGAATGGTTTGACCTACGGACCTGGGGAGGGGCTCATTCGATTCCTCGAGGTATGTTCTTCAAATAGGTACAAATTTAGGCCGCTTCGACTTGTTTTGAGGTTTTTAGGGATTTTACAAAACTGTTACTACCCTTAAAGGGCACTTTAAATTGAGTGAGAGAGCTGGCTCAATAATTGGGGCGTCGTCGGACCAAGATGGATTTTTCCTGAAAATTTCAGATTTTTTGCTCCAGCCGTTTGGGAGTAATCGCGCGTACGGCGTACGGCGGACGGACGGAAAATTTTTATTGCTGATTCGGATTCTACACCCTTTGAAACGTAAACCATGAAATTTTCAGGGGGGGGGGGGGTTAGAATTTTTTTTCCAGAGCGATTACAATGGTTTATTATTGAATAATAAACCAAAAAGCGAAAGATAGGAATTTTTCTCACACACTCCTCATTAGGTGTGAGACATTCAACAATCTTAATCGCAAGTTGCTGTGAACATTTTAGCGAATTAAAGCCCAGTGTCCTTTTGTAATCACAAAAAAACTCTATTTTATTTCACTCGTTCGTTTTACTCTTTCATTGAACCAGGAGACAGTTTTGACCTTTTGACTTAATTCGACCAGCAATTTATCGTGATTGACAAGAAAAGAGCGAAGGGTTCGGAATGAGTCCACTTTGAAAGCGGAATAGCTTTTACTACTGTAGATACTGGTTGATTCACGCATTGGACATACAGAATGAATCTTTGATGGCAATCCTACAACTCATGCATTAATTCCGTGTTCGTTTGATTCAACGGGTTCATTGATTGACAGGTAAATTAGAAACTAGGCGGTTTACCTGGCACTGGACAAACTATTTATCTTATTATCTACTTAGCTAGTAAATAATTGAAGACCCTAACAAAGAAATTCCTTCTAATCTTCTTCGAGAAAGAGAAGGTACGTACAAAATTGGTGGTAAGTAGCCTTGACATTCAAGAACACAAATGAAATAGAATAAATGAATAAAATAAGTTTTGTACACGTGCATTTTTTAACGGTCCAACGAGTTGTTCGTACAGAAGAAACAATGCAAATTATTTCAAAAAGTTTTACAGTTTTGTGGACCCTCCCCCTCTTTACACACACATTTTCATTCCCTTAAAATCGGATTTTCTAAGTTGGATGAACTCGAACTGGTCTGGGTCCCATCTGAATTGATTTTGCATTCAACATTACATGGAAATGACACTCCACTTGCCAATGTCAGTAAAAACCTAGCGGATTATAAGGAGATGTATCAATAACTTATTTGCTTCGAACACACTCTTCTGATAAGATACATTAATGTGTGGTACGAGTTCATAAAACATCTCAGGTCTTATAAGACCAATACCAACAACTCTTTTCATATCAGCTTCAATATATCAAAAGATGACGGCGAGGGCCCCTAGTTCGATACAATTATGTACAATCTATCTAAACCCTCCGTTTATGAGGAATCAGAAATCGAAAAAAAAAAAAAAAAATGAACAGACTGAAAAATGAATTGGCTGATAGAAGAACTTAAACACGAAAACGAGAAGTACACCCACTTCATCATACATTAATTCATTAAAAAACACCGCACTATCCAATGTCAGTAAACACTTCCCGGATTTCTTCCCGGAAGATTAATTTGATTATCAATACGTTATTTGATTCCAATCCATTTTTCTAGTATGATAGATTAATGCATGGTACAAGTTCCTGAAACATCTCTGATCTCATAACTCTAATACCAAGAAATAATTTCACATCTGCTTCAATATACTAGGTATGACATGACGACGAGGGTCGTCCTTGGTTATTCACTAATGACCTAAACCCTTAACTTATAAGGAATCAGAAATCGTACAGAAACAAAAGTTATGAACAACCTGGGAAATGAACTCGCTCATAGTAGAACGCAGAAATTATCGAGAAATTATTGAGCTAAAATGTGAGCACTTAGTGAAAAAAAAAAAAAAAAAAAAAAAAAAAAAAAATTCGACGTTATTGCGAGAAAAAAAAACAGGTCTGAATAATATTGCTTTGTCCAAACGAAGATTTTGGGTTTTTAGCATTTTAATCCATTTTTAGCGCATTTGAATAAAATTTAAGAACGGTTTCCAGCAAAAATTTGAGCTTTAATTCTTCAATTACCTATCTCATAGTCGATAACAATTTTTTCAGTGATATTCAATTAAAAATATGAATATGGAGATTTTAAGCAACTTCTTTGGTACAAATTTTTGAAATTTGACCGATTTAATGTGCTCAAAAAGCGTTTGAATTTTTGGCGCAAGAACGAAGTTTCAATGTCAATCTCACGAGTGGCATCGTTTAGTATGAAATATACATAATTATGTATACATAAATTCGTCGACAACCAGGAACCGTTCAAAATGCTTTAAATTTTGATGTAAATGAAGAAATTTGTCGAAAATTTTCATTTGAAAAACTTTAGAGCCATAGCAACGGCTTCATTTCCTACGAAAATTAGCTAAAAAGATTCATTCGAGAAATTGGCGCATTTGCAAAATAAATGCATACATAATAAAATTTGTATTATGCTCTGATGAGAATCAGAATCTAACGCTCAATCCAGCGCTATCCATAAGTTTGCAGTTATGTAGTAAATTAAGAGATTTATGGCCTTTTTCATGAGTGGAGGATAGTGGAATATTTTAAACAATGACAAATAAAGAAATAAGACGAAAACCAGAGGTGAGAAGGAGTTTTACGGAAAGAAGAGCGGAACTAACGGGGGGCGCCTCATTGTAGATTACTATTTCTTTATTAATCTCTATTAGAGAGATCATGGGCCCCGGGTAGAATCATTTTTGAAATACCGGATCCAAAGCGGTGAACCAAAACCGTAGATGGCGGAAACGTCACTTTCATGATATAAAATAAACAGGGGCGCTGATAAATGGCAAAGAAAATATTAAAAATTTAAGAGGGAGCGAAGTGAATGTGGAAGTCGGAAAAAAGGAGAGAGGGGATTTGGAGGTACCACTGGTACTATCATAATTATAATAATTTACCAATGTAGTAAGGTACAAAACACAAGAAAAAAAATTCTGCTACGTGAAAAAAAAAATCAGGTTTTACTTAAGTGGGTTTTGAAAGAAATGGTATAGGTCAAAAGTTGTATAGGTAAAAAAATACTTGCACATTTGTTGCAATAGTTGAGATTCAAATTAGAAGATGTTGGACATAACTTTGTGAGTATTAGTTTTTAACTTTTCTGATAACCGCTAATTCGTCATCCCTATAAAAAAGCTACGAAGTTCTTGGCCTTTTATCAGAAAAAAAGACTTCGATTTTCCAGATTACCCGACGCCATATAGGTGAGAAAACAGGTAAAAAAATGCAGGATGATTACGAAATGTAAGGTGTACTTGAGCCCGAGATTGCTTTCAAAATGAAATCTCTACTGGTGAATATTATGAACAGAGCTGAAGAAGTGAATACCGCATTTGGAATTCAATAGCTCTCGATGTATGTCGATGAAAGCCGTCCACTTATTCGAACCTGCCTACTATGAATGAGGGCAGCTGAAACGGCGTCACCGCGGAAATCAACCGATGAAGCACTTGATGGGTCAATCAGGGAATGGCCAAGTAAGAACCCGGTCATTTGTTGCTGATCGGAGGGCGGTAATTGAATACAGCGATAGCTCGGGATCATCCGGTCCCGCGCGTTAAATAGGGTAGTTACCGAGCGATGGTAGCTCGCATCTGCGGGAACTCACCAAATCGGCCCTTATCCCAATCATCCCTTTTATTCATGGGGGCAAATTTCACCCTTGGTCGTATTTCCTCGTTTAAGATAGTTGTAAATGAACCATCTGCGGGTTTAACCCTGACATCGTATCAGAAGTTATTTTGTTTAATTTTTAAGCCTTTCATTGCGCCGAGTAACTTCATTAGCACATTCAATTTTGACTTATATCATTAGAAAACATCATTCAGGGCTCATTATGGATAACATCATCGCATGTCCCTCCAACGTATCTCGTTCACTTCCTCCAAAAAATCCAGCGGTTTCAGACTCCTTATGCGTCGAGCTATATCTTCCATATCCAGGAGCTTTAAAGCTTCCTCACGCACACGATTCTTTAGTCGTTCATTTCAATCACCTCATCCATACTGTAACTTAAAGTTCACGTGGAATGCCCCATTTATGCTACGTCACATCGGTGATGAACGAACGAATAGAGAATGTAATCCGAAAAATATACGTAGAATTCTCAAAAGGTAGAGAACATGAAATGTACCTCACAACTGTAAAGCAGCCCTCTGGTTGTGATTGGTAATTCACGGTGTACATTTTAAAAAATATATTTTCCTAAATACAGTACCTACCTATATACAGCCATACAATTAAATTATAAAGTTAAACAACACTCAGAACTTATTATCTAATAGTTATATGGTTTTGTTGATTTCTGTAACAAATTCATATAGTCGGTGGAATGATGCAGGGTATTTCAGTAAGTCCTTATAATGAAAAGGTAAATTTAGTTTCGGACTTATATCGTCGAAACACTTCCGCCGAGCAGTTGAAAAACATGTCCAGGTCATAAATATCTTATTAGAATAATCTTTCAGCTGAGAGTCGTGACACACTGCTGACTCCTCTCCTAGAAATCGGTTCTTGTAAAAATAAGCTGTTATTACTGCTGTTGCGTTGAAATTGATATGAGATAATCAGAACGATTTCTTCCGACTACCCTGAAAATGTGAGCGCGATCGAACCAGTAGCACTTGAGTGGAGCATTGATTTGTGAGCGATGAAATTCACAGGGGACCACCTACAGTCTAAACCAACTATTCAATGAAATTTTAATCAACATTTAAAGCTGTAGAAATTAAGGCTCGTTATAGGATCTGCAGACACACACAGGACGAAAGCTGATCAAGAAGTGTAGAACGCAAAATGAGAGTGTACATTTTTTTTAAACAAATTTTTCGTCCGTCGAAAATTATAACAAAGCTACCGGGACCCACAGGTAGACTCATAAACGAAACATACCGAGGGGAACAAATTAATGATCGGATCCTCTTGGGATGGAAAAAGAGCGCTCAGGCCCGGATTGAATCCACTCCAGAGCAACAATAACCATCCCTGGCGGATTCTAAGCGAAGAGGGCAAATACGAAAGGGATCAGCATATTTTCAAGTCAAAATGATGGTTTCAATCTGAGCAGCTCAAATAAATATATATCGATATCAACCCCTTCTTTCGTGTTCAGTATTCTATTCTATTATATTCAGTATTCTATGGGATAATCCTGAAATGGTGCTATATGGTTTCAACTCCCGAACGCCTATAGTCCCCCACAGGGGATGCATTTTCAAAAAGCCTCTGCTTTTTCAAGAATCGCCTACCCATCCTGTTTCTCGGTTTCTGTGGCTGTCTGATATAGTATGTACAACAAATAGGAAAAATTTAATTCGGATAAGTTCATTACCTGTTGAGTTATACATTAAAAACAATATGACCTCCTCCAGTTTCTCGACCTGTCGACTTGTGCTCCCAATTGTCTTCAGGATGCCCCAAAAACGTGTATAGCCGATATTTCTGTTCCTCCATGTTCTATATATGTTTCTTTGAGTGGCTGGCGAAAAATGACAGGAAATATTCCAAGCATGATTCGGTGAGCTTATCTCAAAACTCACTGTCCCCTGTAGGGGACTACAGGCAATGAGGTGATAGGTGACTTGAGCAAGGACCAGTTTTTCCAGTACTTTTGGAATGGTGGAAATGGAACAGATGGGTCGATAGTGGTCAATGGCCGACTTAGATCCAGATTTATGAATCGGTGTGACGTAAGAGCATTTCCATTCCATGGGAAAGATACCACTTGCCAGAGATCTGTTGTAAAGGCCAGTCAACACTGAAGAAAGAGCAGGGCAGCCACAAACCAAAATTGGTGGAATAAGATCAGGTCCCATGCCCTTATTTGGGTCCAGGGTATTTAACTCTCTGAGCACCTCCTCCTCTGTCACATGCAAACCTCCAAGGGAAATTAGATCCTGGCGTGGAAAAGATGGGGAGCAAGTTAATGGGTGGTCATAAACTGAAGAAAAGTACGAGGCAAAGATCTCCGCAATATCCTCAGGTGAATTTGCTGTTACATCCACCATCTTTACAATTTACAAAGTTCCAAAATTGTTTGACGTTTATGGTAGACCCCTCTTGAATAGCCTCAACGTGGGAGGTGTAATCAGATTCACCCAGTGCCTTACAACGTGAGCGAAGATATGAGAAGATAGAATAGTCCTCTATACGAGTGCTAAAGGACTTGATAAATTATAGATGTTTTTATTGTGGGGGGGGGGGGGTATTGAGGTTCAATAAAAAAACGCTGCAAATTCTTTCACTGGGGTTTATTATTCAATTGGCTTGCGTTCATGATTTGAATTTCTACTATTTTATTTTTTGTGTCTTGTCATTTGTGATTTTTCAGTATTTCGTAATTTTGGAACTACTAGCAAATGTTTTTTCTAGTTTCCATCTAGTTAGATTGAATAAATTACATTTTTACAACAAAAAGTTTGAAAGAATTATAGTCCAAGTGGCCTTTTTGATACATCGCGCTTTTGTGAGTTACCTGTTCGTGTAACATTCATACATAAGTTTAAATACCTATGTGTAAGCAATTCTATACCTTCTTATCTAGTTCAATTGAAATAAATAATCTAGTTTTTCAACAAAGAAAAGAGTTGAACAAAAGTAATCATTTTCCAAGAGGCCTTTTGAAGCCAATTGCGTGTTTTGAAGCAAGAGTTCATTTTTAGCCATTAACGACTATTAACGGCTGTTATTTTAAACAATAAAGAATTTTTATGAAAAATGTGATTTTAAAATTGTATTCTGGTTCTTTTGTATTTACTGCAATGGAAAGTAGAGAAACCAGCAAGATAATCATTGAAAAATCAAGGGCGGTCGACAGACAGCTGCGCGAGCGCCGGTGTGACTCAGGTTGGCGCAAACGCGTGAAGGTTGATGGTTGTATCACATGTGAAGGCTGAACGGCTAAGGAAAATTCTTGGACTGAAGAAAAATCGAACACGCGGCACGATCGTTTTGCCGCAACAAAGCGTGATGCCGCGTTGTTACGTCTGACACATCTGTAGAGTTGTATCGTTTGATCGCACTGATAGATCGCGATGGGCGCCCGCTCGCCCCCGTCGATCGCGTTCGTATTTCACTTAAGACACGGCGACGAGGTATGGTATCCATGATGCGTCTGCGGCTTGCGATTTCTTCATGTACCTACCGAAACAGGCGCCAGCTGCGCCGCGCTGCAGGAGAGTTATCTCTCAAGAGGCGCGGCGCTGCAGGCGGCGTACCTATGTGCCAGCGTCAGTTTCGATCAATCATCAATCATCATCATCATCATCAATCTATATACAGACGAAAATATCAGAGCAGGTAGGTATATCAGGGGGTGGTAACGTTGGGCGGGTGGAATTCTCCGCCACCCCACCCTCTCGACCGCGCCTGTGAAGGGGACCCCACCAATGAGGACCGTCTCCGAGGGCAACCGCTGGGTGGAATTCACCCCCCCACCCCCTCTCGACCGCGCCAGTGAAGGGGACCCCACCGAAGAGGAGCGTCTCCCAGGGCAACCTGCTCCCCTCCTCGGGGACTTGGAATATACGATTTTTGGTTTATTATTCAATAATCACTGGGGTTTATTATTCAATTGGCTTGCGTTCATGATTTGAATTTCTACTAAGCTTTGGAGTGTGCGCGTTTCACAGGTGATAGAGCGATTATTGAATTTCAGGAGATATGCATGGAGCACGTAAATGTGTTCTCAACCAAAATACCTATTTGGATTGATCAGTTGATCATATTTGTGTGCCTCCTGAAATTCAATAATCGCTCTATCCTGTGAAACGCGCACACTCCAAAGCTTAGTAGAAATTCAAATCATGAACGCAAGCCAATTGAATAATAAACCCCAGTGAAAGAATTTGCAGCGTTTTTTAGGTTATTTTGGCCTTAAGAAAGTCAGAAAATAGAGGTCTACTAAAAAAAATCGATTTTTGGCTTCCTAGGCGTTGGAGGGTTAATGGAAACAATCTCAATCCTCAACACCAATTTTCATCAACTTTTGTAATCCAGAAGGGGGAAAACATCCAATTCAATTTAATTCCACATTCTTTATATGCATTAATCAATAGTTGTACTGGTTTATTGAGCATCAAACGTAGCTCTAGGAACAGGTTTAGAGGAGAACAATCACACTGTGATTCACGACTTCGCATGGCGTAAATCTCAACTTCTGATTCTCTGCCCGCACCGCTGGCACCCCAGCAGTAGTGGAACACGTCAGAGATGATATATACAGGAAGGGGAATTGAAAGAAAAGAACAAAAAAGCTGCTACCCCTAAGGATAGGGAGGACGCAGAAGATATCACAGCCCCAACTCACCAACAAGGAGCCGAGCCGCATTTCTTCCCGATGTCCTCACCCTTTACTTTTCATTCTCTTCTCTATGCTGCTTCTTCTCCCCTTTACGGCTCACTCCCCACCACCATCGTTCGTTTTCCCATTCTTCGATCTTTTCTTCCGGCGTCTACTCGTCCTTTCTCCCATTCATCACCTCGTTCGCTCTTCTCTGTGTATCCTTTTCCTTTAGTAACTTGGTTCTCAGGATTTCATATGTATTTTGATTTGAAAATTGACAACCTTGACAATTTTAGTGACTAAAATCACCATCATCGTAGCAGTTACTATCGGTGCTCCGAATATGAGAAGCTCGAAGTAGAGCGCTGCACGTAGTGTTCTTACTTTTTTGTCGTCTTTTATTGCCTATATAGGCGGAAGTGTCCGACACAATGGATGTTCCACATTGAGAATTTTCATCCCTTGGGAAAACCACGTTACCAGGATTACTACAATCAAATACGCAGCACATAGTGATGAACTAAGAGTAATTAATAACCATATCGTTAATATCACGATGTAGCTCATAATAAACAACCTGCTCATGTTCAGGGGGAATAACCTACAGTCGAAGAAGTTTGCTTGCGAAGAAGAAGTTAAGCTCAACCCGTTAGTGTTGCAAGTAAAGGGAAATGTCACCATAGTAACGAGAACACGAGTTCGAACATAGTCAGAGGTGACAATATTTTTGGGCGGTGACAGTCAGTAGAGACCAGAAATAATAAGAACCAATAATTAATAAAATCCCTTTTGATCCAAAAACATCATATTCTCAGACATAGCATCTATCACTTCCTCGCTCACTTAAGTCGAAACACAAGACCTCGCTAGGCAGTTGAAATTCTTCCAGCGATCATCTGCTAAGTCAGCGGCCTGCAGTTTAATTTCTTAATTTTGTCCGAACTCAAGCCGAGATGGCTGATATTTGGCTAAGGGGAAATGTATGATCAGGGAAAACACCCACAGTTGGTGAGATTCGATTAAGTCAGCCTTCTATATTGTGTTATAATTGACATATCAAAACCTTCAGTTTTTACTTAGCCGACATTTTAAATTTTGTAAGAAAAAAATTAGCAGAGAAAACGCTACTTAAATGCCATTTCAATTGTCGAATTCGTCATCAGCGTTATATTTATTACAAAGATAGAGACGATTTGATTTTCTGACGACAAATTTAGCATTTGGCGTGGGCCGTCAAAGTTTTATAAGTAAGATGATGTGGGTTGGTTGATAATGGAGGAAAAAGAGCGGGAACTGCAGTTCAGGAGCAGTTCAAAAAGAAGAGTGAACGACTCCGCTATCTTACGGTAAAAAACTAAATTTTGACATCTTTTCATGGATCTTCAGAGCTGGCCACAGGACTTGGCTCGTTGATTGCCTCTATAAATTTTAATGAGTAAGTCTAAATTTTAACATAGTGATTTAAGGGAGATGTGTGGAAATATGGATAATATAAACCTTAGAATGGGAACTGCAGTTTAAAAGCAGTTCACAACGAGCGAAGAACGACTGCGCTCCCTAGCCACTTTGCTGGACTGAACTTCCCATCACGACCTCCCTCCGAATGGACAGACCCTGAAATACCGGATCCAGGGTTTTGCCTGGAGGAGATGAATGCTCCTGCGTCTGATCTGCTCTGGTATAGTGGTGTCCATCGGACTCCACTACCTATATATTGTGAAATTCGTAAAAGTATGAAGATTTACGACTAATTTGAAGCGTTTTTCCAACTTCTGTGTCAGCTTGAACGGAGGGGGAGGCTTTCATCATCCCTTCTTCTGTAGAGCACCAATACGCACAGTTATTTATTTATAACTATATTTGTATTTGAACTATAAATTCTAAATAAAACGATACCCTGCGCCTTCCCGTGTTGATGAAATGTCTGCATATACCATCAATCAGTTCTGAAGGTCGGAGGCAATTATTTTCGTCAACACTTGTTCAGTCAGTCGTTAGCGGCTACTGCTCTATATCGGGACTCCGTTTCTCGTTTAAACCAAACGCCAGATCTAAAATAAAAATAAGGGGGGAACGGACGGGTTGTGAAAAATCCGCGTTCCAGGCGACGGGATCACGAACGAGGACCGACTCGCCAGTATTTATAGGGCTTGGAGCTGGGAGTTGAGTCACCAGAGATTCAGAATTGGTGTTATTTATAGGGAAGGCGGCAACCAGGAAGATGACAGTTTTCTCGGTTGTCAGGTCGAAAATAAGGACTTGTTTCTCCCCAGTATTTACAAATAAGGTGTTCTGGTCAATCAACTGGCTGAATTGAGTGTTCCAACCAATCCATAGTGGGAATAGTACAGGTATAAGTCAACAATTGGTGATTTTGAGTTACATGCCACAAGAAAGCTCTTAGCGAGCTTCACCTGAGGGTGTCAACGGTTCATTTTTAAGTTGAAAAACGGCCTTAGGAGAGCGGGTTGACTACTACGAATCCTTGTGGTATGTTTGTTATCGCAAATACAATAACTGCTCTTTTTGCTAGAGGATGCGACCTAACATACATCTTACGCGCGACATGATTTTTCG
This sequence comes from Creontiades dilutus, assembly GCA_031894815.1. Lineage (NCBI taxonomy): Eukaryota > Metazoa > Arthropoda > Insecta > Hemiptera > Miridae > Creontiades > Creontiades dilutus. The sequence continues at coordinate 3,692,424 of JAVIWC010004007.1, forward strand.
GGTACCTCCTTCAATTAGTAGGGTCATAGGACTGTTGTATTTGGCAAAGTATACTTTTCAAGGGAGACATGTTGGCTAAACTGAAAGTTATACATTTTGAATGCATTTTGTGGTTGAAATAAACACTTTTCTGGTGAAATAATCTTGTAACTACTGAATCAAGTGAGAACAGGAGTAGAAGAGGATTGAGGTGGGAGAATACAGATAATAAAACTTATCCCTCGTCGTAAACTGACTCCTCCGAGAGAGAAGGAGCTGTTAGACTCATGCAGAGTGGCAGTGGCCGAGTAACCTCTTGGGATAGTGAAACCGTAGCACATTTTTTGGACACTGGAAAACGCTTAAAACATTGTCCTTGGTTCTTGAGTTGACGGTCTTCCTCTCTAGATCTTCAAAATTGCTTCAATCATTGCCCCGTGATGTTCATGACCGAAGAAAATGTTGACCCGGCCATTCTGGAATCTTCTATAGTCCAAGCAGACGACCAGAGAATAAATACGTGCAGTTATCAAATGACACAATTTTTATAACAAGATAATAGGAAAGTTGGGAGATATTGTTCAATATGCGATCAACGAATGTGGGACAGTGTGTTGGACGTAGTCGAATTAACAAAAATGAAAATGGAGAAGGGAAATACGATTTCAGGCTTAATCCCAAAGTTTACACAACATCAACGTCGGCATTCCTTTTCTATAAAATAAACTCTCATCCAAGTCTGTTGCGAAAATACTTGTCATTTTCTGGTTATTTGTAGAGCTATAAACGCTGAAACCAAGCCGCCAGATGTCAACACTATTTTTACCGGAGTCCATAAAGATCCATGTCGCTGCGGTGTCGAGGACGAGAGAGTTAATCAGAACTGTTGACCAATCTTTGGACGCCCATCTAAACCGTTTTTCAAAAATAACGGCTGTTAAATTACGACAACATCCTCATAACGGTGGCGTACATATTTCTCAACTTGTAAAACACGAGACGAAGGATCAGAAATAGTTTGAGTCATCTTTTGCAATCTCTCTAACGCATGACCGTGGCGTATCCATGTTTAAGTCTTGTTTTGAAGAGACGTTCCAGATACACACGTGAAATATCTTCTTGTTATCCGTCAAACTTATGTGCTTGGATGTTAAGTTCATCTTATGGTGCCATAATTCAACGTTCGAAATAGACCTTATAATACTAAATGTCCCACCTCAAACCCTGTAGGCTTGGTTTTAGTGGATGACAGTTCAGCATGATTCTTCAAACAAATTATGAATTTTACGAAAACAAACCTTTTTAACACAACACTTTCAGATTTATAATCTTCAATAATAACACCATGGATAGCAACAAAAAAATTATAAAACCCCTCAAACTTTGTCATTTTATGTATCAAGGTGCTTAGATTCAAAAATCTCCAATGTCCGTACGCCACACGCCGCGGTCGTCCGCCGAGCAGGCCACAAGAGGCCTTAAAGTTGATCTAAACAATTCGATCTTTATCACACAGACTCCATTTGGGGTCTAATTGGTCCTTACTGATGACATGGTCCAAAAAATGGGTCTGAAACGTATTTTTCCCAAAGTTTTTACTGACATAAGCAAGTGTCATTTTCTAGTAATTTTGGAAGCTAAATCGATTAGGGTGTGTCCCAGACCCGTCTTAGCTCAACGCATTAATTAACTCTTTTTTCTAAGGGTGAAAATGTTGAAAACATGTATGTATCTCAAATTTTCAAATCCCAATTTTTTCCATTCCCTTTTTTTTGACACGACTGTGAGAAAAAGGTAGCACGAGAGGAGGGGAGGGGGACGATGACAGGGTGTCAACAAATAATAAACCTTTGTGAAATAATTTGCCGTTTTTTTCTTTCAGTTGGCAGTACCCATCAGACATAGCAGCGGAGCTGTCAATGTACAAAAAACAGATAACGCGGTAACAGATAACACGACAATATAAAAGTACAAAGTCGAAGGAAGTTTAAAGGAAGGAACAAGTTTAAATTAAATCTGAATGTCTACTTTTCGAATGGATGAACGGATTCTGTAAATTAAAAGATCTTTTCAAGTCTTCATATCCGGTTTTTAAATTATCAGACTCACAAAAATATTTATGTACACTTATTCATGTTCTAAAAAACAATACCAAATTTTTAATCGAAAAAAAAAAAACAAACACTAAAATGGGCTGCAAATTGTAGTAGGTTAGAAAGGCCCTTTGTATTCCTTCCCGATAGAAGTTCAATATTTCCGAGGCTTAAAGATTTTCCGTTTTTGGTTTATTATTCAATAATAAACCATTGTAATCGCGATGGAAAAAAAAATTCTAACCCCCCTGAAAATTTCTTGGTTTACGTTCAAAGGGTGTAGAATCAGAATCTGCAATAACATTTTTCCGTCCGTCCGCCGTACGCACGATTTCTCCAAAACGGCTGGAGCAAAAGACCTGAAATTTTCAGGAAAAATCCATCTTGGTCCGACGATGCCCCAATTCTTGAGTCAGCTCTCTCACTCAATTTAAAGTGCCCTTTAAGGGCTGTCAAAAGTTTTGTAAAATCCCTAAAAACCTCAAAACAAGTCGAAGCGGCCTAAATTTATACCTATTTGAAGAACATACCATGAGGAATCGAATGAGCCCTTCCCCACGTCCGTAGGTCAAACCATTCTCGATGTATGGCCCCATTTATGGTGACAACATTTGAGTTTTTTGGTTTATTATTGTTTGTTTGTAACCTAGTGATGTCCGGCCGATAGCGTCGAGTTGTAGTGAATGTGGATACTTGAGTGATAGCCGATGTGGATACTTGTAGTTTATAGCCGATACACGGGTTGAAGCATTCTGATATTCATGAAACGCTGATAATATATAGGTAAATATTATTCAACATTATTACTGAGGTAAATAAGTATTCTTTCACTGGGGTTTATTATTCAATTGGCTGGCGTTCATGATTTGAATTTGTACTAAGCTTCGGAGTGTGCGTGTTTCAAAGGATAGAGCGATTATTGAATTTCAGGAGATATGCACGGAGCATGTAAATCCGTTCACAACCAAAATACCTATTTGGATTGATCAGTTGATCATATTTGTGTGCCTCCTGAAATTCAATAATCGCTCTATCATCTGTGAAACACGCACACTGCAAATTCTTTCGGTGGGGTTTATTATTCGCAGTGGGGTTTATTAAGAGAATTTGCAGTGGGGTTTATAAAGAGTGTGCGTGTTTTACAGGTGATAAAGTGATTATTGAATTTCAGGAGACACACAAATATGATCAACTGATCAATCCAAATAGGTATTTTGGTAACAGATTTAAGTGATCCATGCATATCTCCTGAAATTCAATAATCGCCCTATCCTGTGAAACACGCACACTCCAAAGCTTAGTAGAAATTCAAATCATGAACGCAAGCCAATTGAATAATAAACCCCAGTGAAAGAATTCGCAGCGTTTTTTTAAGAACTACTTCCATGGAAAAAGAAGAAACATACGAAAGTAGTAAAGCTATGTCGATTTGTTACCCATGTAATTGAGCAACATGCCCTTATAAACTTAATTAATGAAGAAAAATAAATAAAAACCCTTGAGATCCTTATCTATTACCTAAAAATTTGAGTCGCTTTCTAGTTACTTGAATTTTCTGGGCTTGGAGTTTACTACTGTTCCGAAGGGAAAGATAAACCAATGAACCATTTCCTTGGATGTCCTTTATTTTCTCGAGTTATCATTATTTCCTTTTTCACCAGCCGCCATTCCTTTTTCCATTTATTTGCGTTTCTCTTGGTGGCCATCTCCTCTCCTCTCGGCACAACACCACCAACCTCCATCACCTGGACAATGTCTGTTGATTGCGGGGTTCCGGACAGAAAGGGGTCAGAACCCCGGCACCTTCCTTCTATTAGCGATTATTGTCGCCCACCTCCCAACAATAGCTTACTTTGCTGCTCGTCCCCTTCTGCCCCTAGATTGATATCAATGAAACGCCGCCATTGTCCGGGGTAGTCTCAATTGAGTTTCCAGGGCGGATTATTGTCACAACAATCTCATCGCTTCGTTGATCCCCGCTTTTTCATACAGTTGTTCGTAGAAAATACTGGGAATTCTAGTTGATTGTTCTGATTCATTTCTTTCAAGGAAAAACTGAGGCAGAAAGAAATATCGCAATACATTCACCCGACTATGTGAAACTTCATGAAAAGATGCCGTGGATGCATCGTTTTTTCTGAAAATACTTTTAAAACCTACCAATTTAAAACAACCATACCACAGCGTGGACACGATTGTTGCTTCATTAGCAGGTGACAATGCCATTCTCACCGTTTGAAACGATATTGAAGGAGTACCTCAAAAACTACCAACATCAGCAAACTACATTGCCAAATGAGCTAAGATGTGGAGAAGGAAGCCAAATGGATGAACATCTGCACACTTCAATTTCACAAAAAAAAAAAAAAAAAAAGTTTAAGAGGGGACAACTTTAATAAAATGAATCAATTGAAATCATGATCCTTGATTCGAAAATAGTGTGGAATAACTACAAAGAAGCTGAAGATCAAGTACAGAAGGATATACAGAATGTTGAAAAGGAACTCCCGCGTTACACTACACAAGAAACTATCAATATAACCTCTGAGACTGCCCATAAAAATCGAACATTGAAAAATTCCAAACTTTTCAAAACAAAGGACTGAGAAGAGCTCCCTGGTAGGAGCAAGAAAAAATGGGAGTGGAATCGAGTGTCCAGGACATCCTTTTGAGATTGGGTTTTCCATAACATAAGTGATATATTTGCAAACAAGTGATGCACAGGTAGGTCTTTTATTTAAATTCGTTAAATTTCAGTTGTTTCATTCGTGGGCTTGCGAAGCGATGCGTGGGGATGCGTTAGCTTGCCCTTCCCGATTCTTGAAACCGCCGCCTTAGGAGATTTACCAGATGCCTTCCAGCAGGCATCAGTCCATGTCGATGTTTAGTATACTGCCATTACAGGTATATAGATATCATCTTGCGTTACGTACTAAGGGGCCAGTAATGTTTTAAAGTTTAGTTGTTAACTGTTAAGGTGACGATGTAGTTCTATCAACTTTGGTGTATCAAGAAGTAGATTACAAGGTGGGGATACTTACTGATTAGCTTGTGAGTAATTTTTATATGTATAAAGCTCTCTTTTAAGGCATCTACAATTCAATTACAAGTCGGTTGGACCATGCAGTTCCTGTTGTTGACCTGCTTGATCCACGGGGAAACTCTGGTCTTACTTTACCGATTCTAATATGGATTTTGAAAATCCGAAGCAAGATGGTTGCATTGAACTATCGGCCTGGACGGGATCGTGAGCGCGTGGATCGTTTTCTCCGTACGGCGTGAAGGACGATATTTTTCGTTTTATCGCAGTTTGCCCAATTTTGAAAGAATACAGGGTCAAGTATTTTGGATCTAGTACAGTCGCAGAAATTGATTTTGTTAATCTCCTAGAAAATAGAAATCACTGGATTGAGCTGGCTAACTAACCATGAGATGCGCGATCATATCGTAAGACACTAGTTAATTAATTTAATTGGTAACGCGATAGACAGTTTGTTTGACGCTTGGGAAATTGTTATTCACTTCGGTATAACTTATTTATTAAATTATTTCTGAAATTATCGTTGATTTCCGCTTGGGTTAACTTCAGCTGACAGCGTAAGGCTATACTTAATTTTACTTTAGAAAAATTGTTCTATTTCGTTTTTTATGTGTATAAATTTTATAAATATAGTAACTTTTCTTTTACTTGCTCTTCAATTATATTACGAGGTATGTCATCGCCGAGTTTTGATTATGTACGAGAGACTAAGTTCGATGAACAACAGGGATCAAAGTAGTTCGGAATGCACAAATAATAAACCCTTGTGTAGTAAATTTCGGGATTTTTCAATTTGAGCAAAGCACACAATTCTCACTCAGCTTCCAAAAGCTCTTCAGAACAAGAATAATGATACAAGACTTGGCTGAAATTGGCGCCGCAAGAGAATCAGCAACCCGGTATAAACGGGAGGAGAAATCCCCCAATCCGCCACCTATCACCCTAAAGTGTCGAGAAGTGGGGAAAAATATACAAAGGGAAGAAAATGAAAAATAGGGACGGGAGAAGTCAATTTCTCCACCGCCTGACACACCGAGTTTTAGCTTGCATAAAGCATCCACAGGAAAAACTTCCTTTAGCAAAACGTCGCCCCTGAACATTTTTCACTGTGGGAGGAAGCTACGAAGAAAAACGGGGCGGAGCGTTAGGGATTATACACAGAGAGATACGAGTAGAAGTAACGCCCGACGAGTAAAAGTAGCGGTCCTTTTGAATTCGAGTCACGCTCCGAGTTCACGACCTTACCAGGGCCCCTTCCCTTACCCTGAATGGTATATCGCTTCTGCAGCATCATTCCCCAGTCCAAATACACCCGCATAACTTGTTACTGGGTATTTTTCTCAAACCAGCGTTTTGGTTGATGTAAGTAGGAATCTTTATGTATTCCGTGTCTTCGGTCTCGGCCGTGAGCTGACCTGTTTTAACTCGTGAAGCAAACATGGGGACGGTCCAGCTTCACGGAGGCGTGGAATGGACAGAATAACGTAACACTATCAATAAAGAACGGTTTGAACAATACAAAATTAAATTTGAAATGGATCAAACATTATTGGAAAATCTCTTTCAATACACAGAAGTAGTGAACACGTGCATGTTCAAAGACATTTCCCCACAAAATCTTTCATCAGTTTCATCACGATCAATTGTAAACAGAAATTATTGCGCGATTAACAAAGTCGCCGGGATTAGTGAACATTATGCGACATTTTCAGGGATTTTGCAAATTAGCTCTTAGTTGATCTCTAAAATTCCATTGCCATTGGTTCAACAGTAGCGCAAACGTAAATTTATAGCAATATCAGATTCTAACAAGCCAAAAGTCATGAATGGTACAAATCAGTGGTTTTGGTTTAACATTTTCAGTAATGATACTTTGTAATCCACCTTCTAAATTGTTGGTTTACTTATCAATTTTCAATAATCGAATTTAAAAAAAAAAAAAAAAAAAAAAAAAAAAACCCGACGCCGCCCGTAGCTTTTTTTTGAAACTACTGGACTAAAGTTTACGACATTTGATGATACCGGCATCTTAATCAATCAACCCTAAGAGATGGTTTTTTTTTTTTTTTTCAAAAAAATTGAAATATCAAAGACTTTTAGTTTAAAAGATTATTTTTTTTTTTATTCAGGAAGAATTTGGTTATCCGAATTGAATGAGACCAGCCGTGCCATTTTACGATCATCCGTTCCTTCGCAATTTGAAAAATCAGTTAGGTAGGCGGTCGGGATACAAAGCTCGTTCAACGGGAGGTTTGTGCTAGACCGCATGGCTGGCTAAATCCCAAGTATTTTCATCTGTAGTGCATTTAGAAGATATGGAGGCGCGAAGTACAGATTTTAGATAATGTACGACAGACTACGTCTGATATATTTATATCAGGGATTTAAGGTAGAAGGGCTATTTAATACAGAAATAATAAATCTTTGTCTAACAATTGACATCGTTTTTAAAGTTTGATTAAAGTTTAATGATTGGGAAAACGAACGAATTCGGATTGAAGTTTGTGGGTTAGCGAGAACACAATGGGTTATTTGTACGGGGAGAAGAGGAGACGCGGGTTTAATTACATCTTTCAGATCGAATTAACGGTTTAACGAATTGGGCGCGGGCCTCGGGAATAATTGCAAATAATTACGTCGGGTAGTTGATATAATGAACGGTTGTGTACCACTAAGCGATTCACTCTACACCCCCGAAGCCCATTGTCTAGTCCTTTTCAATTCCCCATGAGATTATTATCTTCGTTGGATCTTTCGATGTGGGTTATTATCTTCTTTACGTTGATCAGATTGATTATGTAGATCGTGCATCAACTTAATTTCTTAGAAAAAGAAGGTGAGGCTTACATGTTCTTAAATACACAAATATTTATTTTAAACAGCGTAATTCTGCATATTTTCCTTTAGTTGAGGAGACCCGCATTTGGCTTGAATGTTGATTTAGAAAATGCAATTATTTATGGTTTATTTACGGTTTGGGTGGGCTCAATGGATTCATTGATTAAACGTTAACCGATGACGATCATAAAAAACAATATTGATATTTCAAAATTTAATAATATCCAGCCTTCTGAATGTTCAGATTTGACTTTTTATCAATTTTCTGCGAATTTTGAAGAAATTGAAATAAAAATTGTTAGGAACACAAAAGTTTTTGATACTCATATTTTTCAATATTTTCAAACCCACATTTCGAGAGCACCTTATTCTGATTTCTCGATCTGATTCCGCTAAAAGTGAAGATTTTTCACGTGTAGGACACCATTTTTTTCATCCCGCTATAAAAGTAAATTAAACTACGTTTCATCAAGTCTGATGAAAAGATCGCCGAATAGTCTGGTTCGGCATGCCTAGACAAACATGGCTAAACAGCGCCAATGTATGTCTGTGAACTAAACTAAGTGGCGACGAGGAATATTTGCCAGCGGACTCGTCTAGGAACACCAAGAGATGCGTGTCAGCGGATTTGGCTACCCGTCATCATGGTAGTGATAACATACGAGAAAATATTGATAATGAAACTCAGACAAGCCAAACTGAGTTCCTCCTCCGATTTGAAGTCGGTAAAAAAAAGGAACCGTTCTTATAATGTGCAACTTGGCACATGTAGAACAACCGCGTAATATATGCTGATCCATGGATAAGGGCTAACACGTGTCTTGGTTTATTATTTCATAACTGTGATCGTTTTTTTTTCAGTTTTAAATTAAAGCAGATGTAGTCTAAGAATACAGACACCAATCAAAATATTCTACTAAAATTAGGTTTCTTTCTAAACATTTTCATAGTTTTGGCCTAACGATAAATGGCAGTCTTCCCACCTGGGTGAAATGTTGAAGGGGTGCCAGTTTCAAATAGCAGATGTAAAAATTCTCAGGAGAAAATCTACTTTCATTTAAAAATAGTAAATACTCTTAGAAATTTTTCAGACAAGAGTCATAATTTTGGCCACTCTGAGTACAGATCAAGCGTATTTCATGAATCACTAGCGAGGAATCCATGCTTTGCACGAAATGTACCATTTCTGTCCTAGGCATCTCCAGTTGTCACGATTTTCCGCCGTCAATAAACAGCCTGTTGGCTACCGCAATAACACAAGCAATTCGGTTGAGAAGTATAGCGCCATTTATGTAGTATAAAGGTGTTTTGGAGGTTCGGCCCTGGCCTATGTTGTGTGCCGGATCTTGTTGATCATTTTGAGACCGCGTCCATCAAAATCCGTCTATTTGTATGTACACAGATGCATAAATAGATACACTCAAACAAATGTTGAGTTTTATTTATAGGATACTTGAAAACGGTGATCGCAGGGAAAAACGCTCTTTGTCATTCTGTGGTAAACATTTATTGAACACTCGTTCGCGGGGAATGGCGAGGCAATAAAGCACGCGAGATTTTCATATCTCGGCAAGATAATCCGTCAAAACATGTTTATCGTTAGAGACAAGACGCTGAGCCAATCAACCGGTCGTTACGGCCCATAAAGTAACGTTACCGCGCTCTCCTTCATTACGACTGTGATTTATTGACGGGGAACAGAGACGGGGGATGTTGAAGGGGGGCGATGGGAAGGGGGTTGTAACGGCATAAACGCCTAACTGAGTCTATCGTCTAGGTGCCGATCTACATAATCGAAGTCGATAATGGGGCATCGCTCAGTTGGGCATACAATATTGAGCGGAAGAGCGACACCGCGGAAGGTGGCGATGGAAGATGATAACGTAGTAAATTAGCCCTGAATATTTCACGGGCTCCCCCGTCAGGGTAAATGAGAATTTATCTGGGAGAGACGGTTCGGCTTTAGGGAGCGCGGCTTTGCGAGCTTCAAAACCAACGAGGAAGGAACGACATCGAGCAACGGGAAAATGTTCATGAAAGCCAGGGAGGGCAAAAGCTGTTTTTTTGGATGCAGAGGAAAACGTACCTGTGGATGACGATTGAGTGGATGTGTGCATATGTACACGTAAATACCTGATACTTAACTTTATATCTACGTGCGTGTGTCATGTCAGACGATAACTCTTGATATGATTTTGATAAAAACTTCGTTCTTTTGTTTAAAAAAAAATCATGATGAGATTGTTGGACAGCACTTTTTTCATCAAATCATCATCAAATTGGTCAAAGCTCAAAAAATGTTCTTGAATAAACTAAAAATGGCAAAAAAACCGCTAAATATCGAAAAGCTTATACAGGGTGTAAGCGGATAAGTGACAAAAATACTTTTCTGTTAATCTGCATAAACAATATAGTAAAACCCCACCAACCGCACTTTGCTATCTAAACCCATCCTCTAGATATAATTTTTTTATTCAGAAAACAACGTTTTTGACATGAAAACCCAGGTTTCCCCACTTTAAAACAACGTTTTCCTACTTTTGAACATATTTGAGGTTTTAAAAAAAAGAAAAAAACCTGTATAACTAAAACTTTTTTTCTATTTCTGATAGTAGAATGTCATGTCAACGGATTACTTAACAATGCGGAATGAATTGGTGTGCTTGAAAACACGTTTTTTTGCATAAAATCTAAATTTTCTCAAAGAAGTTCCCTCTAAAAATAAAAACTAATTATACAGTTGGAAAGCAGAGGCTTTTGCGAATTTTTTAGGTTTATAGGCTCAAACGTATCATTAAAATCAAGAGAGACTAATGAGCCATTAAAAAAAAGTGTTTTTTCGAAATTTGACAAAATTTACTTTTTAGGTTAGCTTTTAACCGATTAGTTCCCTTTAAAAAATCACTGTTGAAGGCTGAGACGATGGGAAATGCAATGCTCTTTCCAACGCTTTCCTTAGATTTGCAAATACTTCGACAACGCCGGAGTTACGGCCGTTTTAGTGACGTAAGATAGGAAACACCTCAAACTCTATTTTAACAGAAAACGCACGTTTTTCTTCAGTTAAAAACCATTTTTTTAACTAAAAATATTTTTAATAACCAAAACAACTACACCTTTGGAAAGCTGACATTTCGGCGCACGTTTTACCAGGCCTGCACAGTTCTGCGTTAAGCATTAATGGGGTTGCTAGGCGAGATGAAAGACAGGCGATTTCAAGATTTTGACAAAACTACCATTTCGCAAGGCGATTGCACATCTTTAATCTAATTTAAAAAAATGTTTTCTGACATCAAATAGATAGAAAATTTAACGCTCTTTCTAACGGTGTCATCAAATTTAAGCTATCGCCAAAATTGAGGGAGTTATGATAATTTTAATGACATATGATCGAAAACACGAAAAAAATCTTGAATCGCGAATAACTCGGAAACGAGGCCTATTAAAAAAAATACCTATGAGGCATTTTTGGTCGGAAATGAGTTGTAGAACACGTAGGAGTCGGGTTGTGCATAACTGCTGGGACACGCTGTGTAGATAGAAAGTTTATTTTAATTCGTACCCTATACATGTTACAATCTCCAGTTGAATAATAATCGATGGCCGATCTGGATAGTGTAACACTGAGGTCCGGAGTTGGTTATTCTTTCTAATTTTGGTTTACTATTCAATAATAAACCATTTGTAATCGCTCTGGAAAAAAAATTCTAACCCCCCCCCCCCTGAAAATTTCATGGTTTACGTTTCAAAGGGTGTAGAATCCGAATCTGCAATAAAAAACGCTGCAAATTCTTTCACTGGGGTTTATTATTCAATTTCATTCATTTGAGTTGAATTCATAATTTGAATTCCTACTAAGCTTTTTAGTGTGCGTGTTTTACAGATGATACAGATGAAACATTGTTGAATTGGTATAGTTGAAACCCAGTGAATGTGGATACTCGAGTGATAGCCGATGTTAGTACTTGTAGTTTATAGCCGATACACGGGTTGAAGCATTCTGATATGCATGAAACGCTGATGATATATAGGTAAATAATTAGTGGGGTAAATAAGTATTCTTTCACTCGGGTTTATTATTCAATTGGCTTGCGTTCATGATTTGAATCTGTTCTAAGCTTCGGAGTGTGCGTGTTCCACAGGTGATAGAGCGATTATTGAATTTCAGGAGATATGCATAGACCACGTAAATCTGTTCTCAACCAAAACACCTATTTGGATTGATCAGTTGATGATTATTTGTGTGCCTCCTCTACATCAGTCTACCTTTGGCTACATCGTTTAAATTTGGATTTGGGGAAGTTTTAACGCAATACGAGTGCTAAAGGACTTGATAAATTATAGATGTTTTTATTGTGGGGGGGGGGGGGTATTGAGGTTCAATAAAAAAACGCTGCAAATTCTTTCACTGGGGTTTATTATTCAATCGGCTTGCGTTCATGATTTGAATTTGTGTGCCCCCTGAAATTCAATAATCGCTCTATCACTTGTGAAACACGCACACTCCAAAGTTTAAAAATTCAAATCATGAACGCAAGCCAATTGAATAATAAACCCCAGTGAAAGGATTTGCAGCGTTTTATGAAGTACGCATAACACTATATTTACACCACGATGTTAATTATTTAAATGGCGATGCCGTTCAAGTGTGTAAAGGAACAGGATCGGACGCCACAGGTAACTAACTAACTCGTAAGAGGAAAATCGCAGTCGGCGACAGTCGAAAGTGACCTCCTCCCCTTCGGCCGTGTTTGCCTCGTGACATCAACAGTGTCACAATCGTTTGGGTTCCAAGACCGAAATAGGCTCCGCTAGGCCGCAATCTAAATAAAGACGCCGCGGGACCGAAACGACCTTTCACCGCAGGCGTGAACCGGTTGGAACGAACTCGCGTACAGCAGGAAACCATTTCACCATCTATAAGGCAGACTAGACACCAGAGTACTTACAAGTAAAGAGTACAGGAACAATACTACAAAAGTAGCTAGTAAGTTACGAGTACCAAACGAACTCGTACTTGAAATAAAATGACTGAATATTTGTAATTTCAGTTCTAAGAACAGATAAACAGACATTTGTACTTGTCCAAGCGGAATGTATATTTTGTTCTCTCTCTCCTTCAACCTAGGATACTCAAGAGATCGATTGGGAGGGATTTCAGACCCCAAAGCGCGAAAGTAGTTGGCAAATTGTAATTGCACATGCGACTGCAGGTACTTGTACAAGTTGTCTAGTTTGGCAAGTACTTTCAAAGAAAGTTGGTACTCTAGTTTTCTGTGACTATAGTTTTCATTATCCTCAATTGTGGTGCAAAACCTTTGAATTCACTCAATATGTACTGGGGACCTCCATCACCAATCACTTGCTTAACTGCTGGGAGAGAAAGAGTCACCGTAAATTTTTGGCCCAGTATGTGAAGGTGGAAGATGGAGAATTCGGCTAAATAGAGCAATGAGGACACTTTACGGGCAACCAGATCTGGCGGCTTTCATAAGAAGAGGATGGCTTAGGTGGCTTGGGCATGTGCAGCGCATGGATGAGGTGAGATATGCCAAGAAGGCCATGAATGGAACACCAGGCGGCAGAAGGATTAGAGGTAGACCCCGACTGCGTTGGATGGACGATGTCGAGGGGAATCTAAGCCACCTTCGGATACGGGGGCGGAGGGCTTTGAATCGAAAGGAATGGAAGGAAATAGTTGAGAAGGCCCTGGTTCTACAAGGACCGTAGTGCCAAATAAGAAGAAGAAAGCGCGAAAGTAGTGGGCAAATTGTAATTGCACATGCGACTGCAGGTACTTGTACAAGTTGTCTAGTTTGGCAAGTACTTTCAAAGAAAGTTAGTACTTCCTGTCGTGTGACTCTAGTTTTTATTATCCTCAATTGTGGTGCAAAATCTTTGAATTCACTCAATATGTACTGGGGACCTCCATCACAAATCACTTTTAAAGGAACTCCATGTCTAGCAAAAATGTTCTTAAGCTTCCTCAATCCTAAGTCTCATTTTCCTCAGTCACATCATAAGTATCAAATAGATCTTCTAGTTCATCTTCTAGACAACATAACATACTAACTTGCTGAGCTGATGGTTTTGTACAAAATTAGGAAGCTGTTCGGAATCTCTGTAATTTGTTTATCTATCGCTCCAAACTGTGAGGATTTGAAAAATCAAAATGATCAGGTGGGGAAATTTGAAAAATGTGTCATATTTGCCGCTGCCAGATGAAGTTCATCATCCTTCGAATACTTTTTTCTCCCTTCCTCTCGACTTCCTCGACATTTTATATTAATCTAGTGGTTTCACAGCCGACACCGTGTAAAGTCAGTTTATCCAAATAAAAGTAGAAATGAGAACAAACCTAGATGCTGTTATTAAAACACATAATATTAATTTTTTTTGTCAAACCAAAACAATGTAGCCTCTCTCCCAACAGAAACAACACGATGTTAGTACTTTCATAGTACGTTAATTGTAATCTGAAGGAGCAAAAGTGAAACCCTAGGCAAAAGAAAAGGTTATAGGAGCTGAGTGATGATGGTTCATTAATTTATTTATATAAAAAATAGGCTAATGGCAAATTACAAAATGAAATTGGATAATTATTCCGTCTGCCCAGTACAACAATTGTGGTTTTGCATTATTTTTCCATCTATTGTTTTATCAATTATTTATAAAATAATAGTAAAAGCACCGGAAACTCTAAAAACTTCAACAAAAAAAAGTTGGGGAAGAGAAAATAGGTGTGTAATTTGCAGTTTTTCCTCCCAGAAAAAAGCTTTTGCAGGAGCTTAGGTAGGTATGCATCAAGAACGTTTCCAGTGTTTCCATTCCATCCAGGGTCAAAAAATACACAAAAGCCCGACGTCAAACTAAGTTTTATGCGACAGGTCAAATCGGCGAAAAACGTAAAAAGTCTGCCAGGAAAGGGTGTATAGTAAGGTCCAAGTCGGTTCTCAGTTAGGCACAAGGGGCTCATACAGGGTCCGGTATTTTCTGCTTGAGGCTTTTATAGTGAAATGGAAGAAGAGATCAACTCTTCAGGGTTGCTCATCGCCCAGGTGCCTCGATCGGATTTTCTCGTCACTTGCTCCTCTTGGTCAAACTTGGGCAGTTCAGTCTTTTCACGCTGCAGCACATGGCACTGTTTTGGCAGCCCTCTTGAAGAAGAGATTCATCTCATGAGATAAATAGTACGTTGAAGCCCTTGATCAACGAACTCGGAAGATATCAGTATGTCATTCATTGGGGAATGATGAAGGCAGTGAGGATTTTACAAGGGGAAAAGATGAATTCGCTCAGCAATCTTCAATCGCACCATCTACTGCTAAAATCTACAGCCTCCTCTCAAAATCGGTGCAATGATTCGAATGTGGGCGGCCAGGGTTCCGTTCTCCTTTAGATTTGGAGCACAGTTTTACTGAAAGGAGTGTTCAAAATCCAAATTTGCTTTTTTTTACATTGTTTAACAGCTTTGAACCTTCAGTCAGTAGGTGAATCAATCATGTAGTAATAAACTGTTTGGATAGTTTCTCTACTCGACAATTAAGGACAATTTTGAACCATATTCGAAACACTTTGGGCTGTTTCCACAGGAAGGAGTGTTCAAAATCAAAATTTGGCTGTTTCTGAAAGTGACGGCAATTGCGATCTGTCAGCCAGTGAGATAACAGAGTGCAGTTATGTGGTGCTTGGGTAGTTAGTTGGTGGAAACCTGCATGTTACAGTTACCATAACGAGTATTCAGGTGGATTCCATAACCTTTTGGGTATTAGGGGGCAGTAAAATCCTTATACATTTTTGCCTGCTACGGATTATTCCAGTTTCCGGTACCCTCAGCGTCGGGTAGTTGAAGGGACCCCGAATTGAGCTCACGGAAGGGAAATGTGATGTAGAGGAGGAAAAGGGGTAGAGAAGAGTGTGTGGTGCCGGTGGGGAGTGGAGAGCTAATGCGAGAGGGAGATTCTTCGCGCGGAAGAGCCGGCAGGCGCTGAGGTCGTTAAAGGCTCGACGGAAACTGTTTCCAAAACCCCCGTTTCGTGTGAGCGGTTAGTGCGTCCTCACTTTGCTAGAGCGTAACATAACTTCGCCCTCTAACGGAATTTGACGAGAATCGGCCGCAGCATAAACGTAACAATGTACAAAGTAGATGCGAAAAATGCAGTTTGATTCATAATCTTGTAGTTATCAGGATATAAAATGATACACAAAAAGTTCATCAAGAAGTACATAAAACTTCAAGGGTCGATACAGAGTTCATTTCCAACAAAAAATTCCTCTTAGACCTTCCCTTTTAGAGGCTTCGTCTCCAAGTTGATTCACTTTGTGAATAATTTTTCAGAACTTCCGTTCCCGAACTTGAGTCACTGAATGGGCCAAATCTCCCTTAAACTACTCTCTAAAATCAAATTTGAGAGCACCATTGGAAGGAGCGTTAAATTTTTATCCCCTAACTACAAAAAAGGAATTTCCAACAAGACTCAGGATGTGGCAAATCAGTCAAAATACTGAATTTTGATCATTTTTGAAAAATAATGAATAAATGAAAAAATCTTATTTATAACCAACACATTTTGTAACATCCACAACCCAAGAAAAACGTTCCTAGAATCTAAGCGGTATCTCTACCTTTATAAGGTACAAAAAAGAAAATTTTAACAAGATTGTTGAAGGAAATATCCCTACACTTATTTTTCATAATGAACAAATAAGCTCAGCAGATTGAGAGAGATGTGATTTCACTCAAATCGGAGCACGCGGCTTTATCTACATATCACGAAGATCAGAGCCCAAGTATTTCCATCACATATGGTAGATCTTTTTCATTATGCAGTGGACACACTCAAAACTGCCCCACATTATTACAGTCAGTTATTATCATGAACTAATGAGTTCAGCAGTACGATCTCTCAAAGATCGGAACGCAGGGTTCAGTCCACGATCTCACATAGATCAAAGCCCAAGGTCCTCATCATCTTAAGGTACCTCTAGAAGAAAAAAGATGGACCGTTCACACAAAGTCATTGTGAAACTCCCGGACATAAAGCTCAAAGTACTCACGGTATAATTCATCTGCCGATTCCAAGTGTGTTCAGTAGAAGGAAAACGAGAAGTCTGGTACACGGGCTAATAGTGATAACCTGTATCGTGAGATGTAACAGTCGTGTAACCTTCCTCCAGGTTTTCTAGTGGTTGTTCCAAGGTCAATAAAGTTAGCGGTTATAAGCCGAAAATCTGCGTTACTCGCCAATTCCGATTCTAAAATATATAACCTGAAGGAAGGTTACACGACTGTTTCTTCTCACTCCTCAGGGGTATCAGGTTATCACATTAGCCCCTGTGCCAGACTTCTTATTTTCCTTCTACTTTTCCAAAAATAATCTTTATTTAATTAGGAGAATGAAGGAGCGGTTATGAGGGGTGGTTAGAGACCGTCTGGAGAAATTTCCTTATTTTCAGGAGGACCGCGGTATATGTCAAATCTGAGACATAGTATGCATATATTCTGACAAGCACTCGAGAAGTATATACGTACGCCACAAGAGTACTTATGTAAACATAATTACTTCATTCCTAATCCAATTCATAATTATTAACATAAATTTCAAATCATGTACCGAACATGATTCACGACAACAGTTTGCTGTTGGAAAAGAGCGAATGACTCAGCGATTCCCCACCCTCCCGCTTAATCAACTAGCGACTAATTTTCCAAGTTAGACTAAGATTTTCCACAGAAAGACAGAGAGACACAAAGTAAAATTGTTTTTGAATTTTCGGACGAAAAAACAAAAAAGAAGATTTTCATCATTGAGGAAACAAAAATAATAACTAAAATGATCCGGCGACCTATGGAGATAAGGTTCGGAATTCCCCATTTGGTACGTAACTATGGGGCCCCGTAAATTCGTTCGCGTCTCGAGGGTCTTTCCTCCACTTAGCTTTAAAGGTGAGTTTAAATGGCTTCTGTGATCACTTCGCCCTTAAGTGCCCCTCTGAGCAACTCCCTCACCTAATATAAGTTACATTTGTGCTACCCAAGACGCCAACTAATACGCTACCCACTTATTTATTTCTCCCAACATCTCCATCCTAGTTGATTCTCTGAAAGGAGAAAACTTTCAGTTAGGGAAGACTTAAAAGAAATGTACCACCGCTTTTCCACTCTTGTGAAGTCACTTTCTGTAATAATATTGTATGATCGGCCTTTTTCTATCTCTATAAATTTACGGAATGAAAAGGATTTTCATGTGATTATTTTCCGCGCCCTTCCTCATCTTACAAACAAATACTTGATATCGTAGGCCAACGGCAGGATAACATCACTACCGATGTCTCAATGATGGCTTTTGAGCATACAGAATCAATACGGGATAAACTGGGATAAATATGTAAATAACACTTAATATGAATATGCGTTGGAAACTTGCTTTTGCTCTTTAAAATTGATCAAGTCTCCAAAGTTACAAAATGTTTTCACTTTCATTCAGGTTCATCATTATAAATAATGAACCTTTGTAATCAGCCAAAAGAAAAATCTCCTCAAATTTGTTGTTTTACGTTTCAAGATGCGTAGGATAAAAAAAAATATATAAAACGCTGCAAATTATTTCATAAAGGTTAAATATTTTTGACCCCCCCCCCCCCATACATACTCCGTACCCCAACTTCCCTTGACAGCCAAGTCGTCAAAACCAAAAATTGGGATTCCAAATATTGAGATTTTCAACTTTTTTTGACCTTAAAATAAGATTTTCCAAGTTAGACGAGCTCGAACCGGTTCGGGACCCATCTCAATCGATTAGGTGTCTAAATTGCTTGGGAAATGACACTCCACTTGTCTAGGTCAGTAAAAACCCAGGAAACCCACCTTTTTGGAACGTTTTTGACCAGTTTTTGTCCCACAGCGAATGTGCGAGTGAGGCGACTAGTATGTGCCATAACAGTTGGCGCAGGCAGTAGGGCCCGAAATAATACACAACAATAATTAAATCCTTCTTCAGCCAAAGGATTATAAACATCATATTCCCTGATGTGGGATCTTTCACATCCTCACTCACTTGAGTCAAAGCACACTGTCACAGTATCGCTGAGTTAACAGCCTTCAGTTTTGGCTGGTATTTGACTCTCCTCAATGTCATCTCAAAGTAAAATCCCAACAGTCGGAGAGGTTAGATTAAATCGGCCTCATAGCTTAACCCGTTAGTGTTGCATCTACGGGGTTAATAAATTTAAAGAAATAAAGAATAAATGTAACCTTAGCAGTTAACGAGTTCGAAATCAGTCAGAGGTATGGTGCTCTAAGTGGCGGGCCAAAATCAACCCATCTAAATCTCATCTGGTTAGATTTACCTACCGTACTAGTATTCCGCTGAATTCTATCACCTTAAATGGATCTCTAATAGCTCAAACACCTGAAACTCGATACCTGGGGCTAAAAATCGACTCAAAACTTACATGGCCTTCTCATATTTCCACCATAGTACAGAAGACTCGCATGCACTTATTAAAACACATGCTTACAAGCCCTGCCATCTCTCTGTATTCCAAAAACTTGCATAAATATCGCTCATTAGACCGGTGTGGCAATAT
This sequence comes from Creontiades dilutus, assembly GCA_031894815.1. Taxonomy (NCBI): domain Eukaryota; kingdom Metazoa; phylum Arthropoda; class Insecta; order Hemiptera; family Miridae; genus Creontiades; species Creontiades dilutus. The sequence goes on from JAVIWC010004007.1 coordinate 3,711,963, forward strand.
GCATCCGTAATTTGGTCATCGGCGGCAAATTCACACATTAAAAAGGTACAAACGATTCAAAACCGAATATTAAGGCTTATAACAAATGCACCATGGTACCATGGTAGTCATTTATTATCATAACATACTTACAATCAAATTTAGAATATTAAAAAGAAAAGTATTAATATTTTTTCGGGACGTAACATGCCTTAAGCAGCAACGGCAATCCTGTCACCGGGGTTCTATAATCCCTAGACTACCTTGAGAATAGTTCGCATTAGCAAACGTTCAAAGTTACTGTTTCGTTGTGTAGACTATTGGAATGGCTGTTAATAGTCCAGACATTCAAAAACGCGCTAAAAGGACACTGTTTATCTGGAGATAATGGTTAGAAAATGTAAACAAAGAGGGTACTTGAAATCCAAAAATCAATAGGTTCGAGACTAGACGATCCCCTATGCTACTACTTGAAGTTTATGTTCAAGCGCCAACTGTTCAAACATTGATTATTCTCAAACCCCTCCTGTTTTCAGTAGAGGATTAAAACTCGTTTAAACTGGATAAGACCTGGTGGCTCATGCTTTCTGGAAGTTGAAAAGCTTGCATTTTCTAGAACACTTGTACAGGTACCCAATTATCCCTCGAATTTCTTCCTTTCTTCTCCTCATTCAGTCCACGCCTCTTGGGAGCCGGAGAAAAGAGCCGCGGTCTGTTGCGAGGCTCTCGTTTACTTTAGCGAAGCTGCTCATAAATAAATCGTCGAATTAATAAATTGTTGAATCGGAAGGAACGCCCGGCGAAGCACTTGCGAGTAGTGCGGCGGTTAACTCGAGGATCCTCAAGCGAGAACGCACCAGACATTCTACCTTTCCCCAAGCGGCGAGCTGAGTTCTGCATTATAATTCATAATCTCGTAACAACTTTCAGAACCGAATAAATGATATGTTCACAAGTTCAGAGCAAGGCGGCACTGTGAGTACATCATAAAAACCTCGCTTCAACTTTCTCCTTTAATGAAAAAGCACAATCTTTACTCCTAACTCCACCTTTACAAGGAGAAATGTGGATTATGATAATGATGATGATAATGTTTAGGCGATAAAGACTAACAAGTATGCAACTTAAAAAAGTACTTACGTCACGGATCAAAGTGGAATGCCAGTTCTTGGTAACATCACTTACCTGCAACAAAATACATACATTAACTAATTATCAATAATGAATTGAGCAGTACGATAGTAATTGAGGTAGCAAAAGTCAAAACATTATTTCACAAATACAGACACACACACCACAGTTACTATATGGATAAGTTATGTTAAAACCCAAGAAAGTATGGACGTGTATTATGGGCACTATCATATGACGTATGTGATAAGGTCTTATTTTATTATGAGGGTTTATACAGATATAAATGTACGAGATCTGCATCAATGTTGTACCTACATACATGTTATATGAGTTTTAATTTTTCAATTGAAATGTTTTCTGCGTAGGTGGTACGAAGTGATAAGATAAACAACGGGCCATTTCCTGTTGTGAATATGCCACATGTTCATCTTTTTCGTTCAGAATCATAAAAATCACATGCATTTTCTTCCATTTTAAAAGTCCAGAGTAAGAGCTATTGTGTGTTTTATATTTCGCGAAACAAAATATACTAAGTAGTTGAGTAGTTTTTTTTTTAAATGGAAAATAAGATTCATTTTTTATTCCAATTGTTTTTAATCATATGATGGATATGGTTAATTAGCCCTTTCCAATTTCAGAATCCGTCGCATTCGCAGATTTATCAGACATTTTCAAGCGTCTGGGTCATCCTTTGAGCGTGGCGGAGCATTATTACCGCATCCTGCTCATTAGAAGGGGCAACTAACCATTCCATCACCTCACATGTTAGCATGAGCGTGGTTACAACCCCTGGCCCTTTGATTATTAACTCTCCTGTAACCCCCATTCACTCGCATTTCCCCTTTGGCTGTAGGCCCTTTAATTATGATCAAATTGTAAATTGTCAAACACCTGCCCTACTCATTGCAAGCCCTCCCACAACCCACCCTCGGAAAGAATCAATTTTCCATTCAAGTCCCCCACCCCCGGGTTTCCTCAGAGCCTTGGTAGTTTAATGGATATGGTTAGTTGGCCCTTCCCGATTTTAGAATCCGTCGCCTTGGGAGATTAATCTGACGTTTTTAAGCGTCTGGGTCATCCTCTGAGCGTGGCAGAGCATTATTACCGCATCCAGCTCATTGGAAGGGGCAACTAAACCATTCCATCGCCTCACAATCAGAATATGAAAATCTCTTGATTTTTTATCGTTGACATTATGAATGCTTGTACGATAGAATTTCCAAGGTAGTCAATCTATAGGGTTTCCCAAAACTAAACCCCCTCCCCCTCTCACCCTCAAATGTGTTCCACAATGTTTGAGACATGAAAATGAAACATTAAGAGCATCAACGGGTTGCCTAAACCTAAATTTTAACCAACAAATGTTTAAAAAAAAATGTTAAAAGTACCCGGACATTAGAAAAGAGAGGAGGGGAGGTACTTATTGGGTGCAAAAAAGTGTAGTTTTTATTTTTTTTGCCATATTTCCCTAAAAATCCATAATTAGATTATTTGCCTTAAAAATTTTGGATATGTAAAATGAAGACAATTTTTGAACTGTTCAGATTTTGTCTGCCAGTTGGAGGTTTCTGTATATAGTTGCTGTGTTTTTTGAGTTGGCAGCAGTGTCACCACCACTTTCCGACTTTAAAGGAGGAATAATTTTACATTTTTGGACTTCAAAAAGTCAAAATCAGAAAAAACTATAATTTATTTATTCTATTTTCATTTATTATGAAAGTCAGAGGAAGACTCTTATTTTTTCATAAATAAAAACTCTGATAGTTCGAACACAAGGGTTTATAATTTCTCGAATATTGCATGATTACTTGTACCATTGTGAAGTTTGTAAGGTCGTTTTTAGTTTCATAAATTACGATTTGCTAACTGAAACCTATACCAGCCGGTTTTTCGTCTAAAATTACTAAAAAGTGACACCCCACTTGCCTAAGCCCAAGTGGAGTTCTTGTGCGAAAGAACCGATTTTTTGCATCAAGTGTAAGGAATTTGATGGGCCGTAAGGCGAATGGATATTGCAGATTTTGAATATACTCATTTTGAAACGTAAAGTGGCGATGTTATCACTGTACAATCTCAAATTGTTATAATTGAAAATACTGAACCAAAAACTAAGTTGAAACACGCAACGCCACACCACTGACAGTGTAATGAATGAATTTATTATAAAAACTGAAAAATAACTCTTCCACACTCTGAATGAGACTTTACTTCGGTTCTTCGGCCGTTTAAATTACTCTACGTAACGGTCGATCTTAATTATATCATTCCAACGAAAGTGATAAATACATGGCAATTTGTAAGCTCTTCAACATTTGATCAATGGCTACATTTCATAGATTCGTAGACCTTTGTGTTGATGATCGCACCAATTTCCGTTGTACGAGTCTTCCGTTCATCGAGCGTCTTTATCCTCCCCAGAACATTCACCGTTTTCCGTCCCGCGGCGCAATCAACCAAACCGAAAATGTCGAGTGGCTGCTCCAACCCACAGAATCGGAGAGGAAGCAATTGGCTTCACTAGTTCTCCGGGCGGATCCCAACCGGAGAAACGGCTTTAGGTGGAAATGAGAACTTCAAGGCTGTAGTCGCTGTGCTTTACAAGGGCGTTGGTTCCTACAGGATACAATCCAACTCACTAACCCCGTCTATCGTCACCTCTACGTGGTTGCCGGCGTATCAGCTATTTGGTGTTAAGAACAACCTTCTTTATGCTACACAAACCAAAATCTTTACATTGGCACAAAGAAATGTTTACAATTTAGGGAGTTCACCAGTTGCACCCTCATCCAGTGTAACAGTGGTGCATAGATTTTGGTTCATTATTCTGTTTTAATCTATGCCTTACAACTGTAAAAAACTACCAAGGATACAAATTGCCAAATTTACGTATTTTAGCAGGATATTAGTGAACAAAGTTCCAGAAATTTGAAAAAGGTTGTTTAAAAATTGAAGCTCACTCAAACGATGAAAATTGTACAAATTATATTAAAATATCCTACAAATCAATAAAAAATGTTAGAAGAAAAAAATCCAATATCTTCGAATATGTTTTTTATTTAATATAATTGTTGGTTAACAATTTAATTGTACACTAAGTCCTCAAATTTCCGATCAATTTTACATAAATTTGAGACAGACAATAATATTGGAAATTTCCCATTTACTATTTTGATTTAACTCGAGTTGACAAATTTGTAAACAGAAGCAAATAAAACCAAGATGACGAAGTAATTTAATATTTCAAGAACCCTCTTCAATTATGGAAGCTATTTTTTTGGAATCATGTAGATTGGCTCCTTTCTGCAGAACGCCATAGAAATAAGTAAGCGGGCATCCTAATTGAACCATTAACATCTTATTAATTTGTCTCCAGAAGTAGATATTTTTCCAGCTTGCTTCTGCAGTTTGTCCAATCCCCAAAAATGAAAAATTTAAGTCATTTGAGGATTTCGGCCCGATAACTGAGTTGTGCATTTTCGTGGCAATTGTCGAACACTTAGTTCTCTGGCAAACGCACGTGTACGTGGATAAAAGGAAAATTATGGGAGTTCATCTTAGGAAGCTGGTGCTCTAATGCAGGATGTATGGGTATTGTTCGAAAGGAAGGGCAAGATTGTCATTCGGCTTCATGACCTTTCTAATACGTTCAATCTAGTCCTCTAAAACATCTTTTTGATGAAACTAGCTCATTACGGTTTTATAAATTCGGCCTCATCATTCTCCAAGAGTTTTTTGGTAGGCTGGAGGCAGGCTGTCTTATACAAAGGAATAGCCCAGCCTGCCGAGCTAATACCATGTGGCTGATGCCAAACAGACCTCATTCCTGAAATTTATGTTATTCCTAACTTATTTAAACAACCGGGCGTACCATCTGGAAAACCGAAAAAATTTATATTGATATAAACCTTAAACGCCGGGACTTATTATGATCTTGCACTCCAGGCTAGATCATCGGCTTTGTAATGCCGTGATTGAAAATTGGTGTGGGGCCAACTCATTGATCCTGAATAAAGACCAAAAATCTTGCCTCGCGTCACAACGTTGTATGTTCCGATGCTCGCGTCGTGGAATTTCGTAATTTGTAGATTTTCGTAGAAATTTTTGTGTTTCATTCATCTTTTGAGTGTTAAATTTTGAGCGGTAAACTATTAGAAATATAAGTAATCGTATTACCTGATTAGTTTCTCATTATTGCAACTTGAACGTACCAACTATTTTGTTTTTTCAAATGTAATCATAATTTTTTGTCGATTCTATAACTTTTTCATTTAATACAGAAATTTAAGGAAATTTTCCCTTTAGGTCGTGATTGAGGCAATTTTGGGGCGAGTACAGGGGATACTTGGCTTTAATCATCGATGGTATTTGTTTTCAAGACCTTTATATTCAACATTGTTCGGATTTTTTGGAACATTTCAATGATCTATACGTTCCTGTTACCTACACAAGGAGATGCGGTACTATTCGGTCGTGATTGGAACAGTTTCGAGACTCCTAGGGACAGGGGATGATTGGTTTTAAATAACTCGGGATTTCTCCTCACTTCGCTACACTACACCCGACGCCTCCCACCCACGAGATCGCAATTTGTTCCGAAACCCGTGTGTCACCTTCGGCCGCCCACCTCCGCGCTCAATTGCTCGCTTGTCTTTCGCCTGACAATCCCGAGTTTCCGTTTTCTCGACGCGTGATGAACGTCTAACGACCTTGATCCCTCCCGCCCTCCTCGTTGTTGCCGCCGGCTTGACTGATATCTTCCACCCCGCGCGATACCGAGCCCGCCCTAATGGGCTCCTTCCCAACACGGCCGGTGACTTTCGAGCTTCCCGAATTCAATAATCATTCTATATCATCCACCGACGACTTCATCACAGACGAGGGTAGTGAATTCAATCAAAAGCTGTTTTTGCCAACTTTCCTAGAAAATTCTATATCTATTACATTTCAAATTTCTTCGGGTTATAGCATTCTAGTTAATCTATTCTACATGAAATTGCTTTTGGTTCCCACTCGGGCTGTGTGAGTCGTTCCCCTCCCCCCTCCCTGATTTAGACCCATCAGACTGATCTTGGACCCACTTGAGTCGATTCGGCGACCAAAATTGCTTGGAAATGACACTCCATTTGCCTAGATGAGACTAAACCTCGAAAAACTACTTATTTGCCACGTTTTTTAGTAGTTTTTGGCCCACAGCATCTACGCATATGAGGCGTTCGGGCTGGATAGAAGTTAGGACTAACTAGACCCGATCTTTTATTGGCCCATACGAGGCACTGAAGAATTAGATCCTCGTATCTTGAAACGTAAATTGACAAATTTTAAGGGCATAATTTGTCTGTACGATCATAAATGTATATTGTCGAGAATAATAAACCAACATCACAAACTGACCAAAAATAAAAAAACGCTGCAAATTCTTTCACTGGGGTTTATTATTCAATTGGCTTGCGTTCATGATTTGAATTTGTGTGCCTCCTGAAATTCAATAATCGCCCTATCCTCTGAAACTGATTTGGCTTGAAAGTTACTGCACTATAGATACTTGAATGAACGCCTGAGACCACTGTTGAACATCGTTCCTGCTCTTGAAAGCGAAGCACACTTGATTTTTAATCAATTAAATGTAAACCTTTTTCCGCTCAAACCACTTGATAAAGCTCTCACGAACTCACTACAACTGATCAGTACTTGCTGTACTTGGAAAACCAATACAACTGAATACAACTTCATATGTGCATTATCATATCTAATTTGGCATGCAGAGGCAGATGTCTCTTCATGTGGGATGCCAGACAAATCCATGTAATAAAACTGGAAGAGCTATCAAATACAAAACGCTGCCAATTCTTTCACTGGGGTTTATTATTCAATTGGCTTGCGTTCATGATTTGAATCTGTATTAAGCTTCGGAGTGTGCGTGTTTCACAGGTGATAGAGCGATCATTGAATTTCAGGAGATATGCATAGAGCACGTGAATCGGTTCTAAACCAAAACACCTATTTGGATTGATCAGTTGATGATATTTGTGTGCCTCCTCTACATCAGTCCACTTTTGGCTACATCGTTTAAATTTGGATTTGGGGAAGTTTTAACGCAATACGAGTGCTAAAGGACTTGATAAATTATTGATGTTTTTATTGTGGGGGGGGTATTGAGGTTCAATAATAAAACGCTGCAAATTCTTTCACTGGGGTTTATTATTCAATTGGCTCGCGTTCATGATTTGAATTTCTACCAAGCTTTGGAGAGTGCGTGTTTCACAGGATAGAGCGATCATTGAATTTCAGGAGATATGCATAGAGCACGTAAATCTGTTCTTAACCAAAATCTGGATTGATCAGTTGATCATATTTGTGTGCCTCCTGAAATTCAATAATAGCTCTATCCTGTGAAACACGCACACTCCAAAGCTTAGTAGAAATTCAAATCATGAACGCAAGCCAATTGAATAATAAACCCCAGTGAAAGAATTTGCAGCGTTTGCAGATTCGGATTGTACACCCTTTGAAACGTAAACCATGACATTTTCAGGGGGGGTTAGCATTTTTTTCCATAGCGATTACAATGGTTTATTATTGAATAATAAACCAAAATGATGAACCGGTTACCTACTTAATTGAATGGTTTTTTTGTATTTTACTATAAATGAATCAGACCCATCACTTAATTAAGGTCGAATAATTAAAAGGGCCTCAACGGTAACAAATACATGAATAAATCGTAATAAATTCAATTTTAAAACGCCCAATTTATTAGTAAAATCAAAATATCAAAACACAAGCCCTCTAAGAGAAATTCAAATTAAGGGATGACCGATTCAATTGAATTGAAGTGGGAAGAAGGCGAATTCAAGGATAATGAATTCTGAAGAAAAAAATGGAAATATAACCCCTTTGTGAAGCTGAAGCAGAGCGGTGACCCCCTTCCCTAACCTCTTGATGGAACATTTCTGAATTTCCAAGACAGTGGGATGCTGATCGATTCAGTGTACAAATGATACCGCCTCCACATCATGAATATTTAAGAGGGCTTCTCCGTCTCCCTTCTCGGATCACGGGCTTCCCTCTCCGGGATCACTTGGCGCACGACCGCCGGATATTTCGACTCGATTCGTCTTTTTCAAAAAAGACCGCCCTCCTCCTCTCTTCCTTTGAACCCTCATCGACATTCATTCCGTTCATTTAGGTCACTGTGGAAGCACAAAGAGAAAAGCAAGCAGCACGGTCGTATGAGCGAATTTTCTGAATGTACAGTATCAAATTTATGATAAATTGTGATAACATTTGATCCCTTCGCTAGCAAAAATAGATTATAATCAATTTGACGGCGAAACAAATTTTCTGAATAATATTTTCCTACCGAACTGAAGATTACAGATTTTTCGATTTTTTCCATTTTTACCAAATTGTAAGATATTTTAGGGAAAAATATAAATTTAACTTTTATATAGCCGGCAATGTCAATATTTTGTGTTTTTTTAGGAATTTAATTGAACAATGTATTTGTGTTTGAAAAGTGATAAGAAACTAACACATTTTTTCTTTTGGAATGCTCGATTTCTTGGCAAAAGAATGAAGTTTTCATCCCAATCCTTTCGAGAGGTTTCGGAAAGGATCCTTTGAAAACTGATATCGACGGGGACAATTTTTAAGAATTTTTCTTTTTAAATTATTAAAGCAATTGTAATACCTCAATTTTTGAGAAAAATTCGGCAAACCGCTGCAAATTATTTCACAACGGTTTATTATTATTTCTGAATTAGCCTCCTCAGTTCTGAATTCTTTTTGGAGTTCCAAAACGTTTTTAAAAGTTATTTTCAACTAATGTAGCTACTTGGGGTGACATGATGTTTTCATAACTTTTCCCCAAAAGACAAAAAAGCTACCAAGATGTGCGACATACCTACCTATACTGTACCTTGGCATTGAGGTTATCTTCAAACTAATATCTAGACAATTGAACTGTACTTATGAACAAGAGCATTTATTTCAACCTAATGATGAAATTTAAAGATCAACAAAAGGAGGTTGATTTGTTCAGGAGAGCTTAGTGTTTTCGTACTGGGGTTCGTCTCTGCCTTCAGGCAAACGGGACAACTACTCCAAACCAGAGAGGGCGAGGGGCGTGGTATGGCTCACCGTTCAGAAGATCTTGTTCGGAACACCAGGGAGATACATGTATGGTATGTATACCAACTCACCAAGGCACTACAGGTGTTAAGTGGAACTTCTAGCTGGTTCTACCAACTTGGGATGTTGGTGCCCGAGTTTGCAACTAAACTTACATGGAGAGATTCATTAATGTTGTATAAGCTCTCAATGATCCAGTCTCGACAACTGAACACCCTGGGCAAATCCCGTAAGCTGGGGTGTGCTCAACCACTGCCACCAACGAACGGCCAGCTGATGGCACTAAGGTGGTACACGCCGCCGGTACTTCGATAGTCTGGGTGGGGGACCCCAACCCATGGTACCGGTATTGAGATGGAAGATTACCATGTTACTGGAGTCTCCACCGTCTCCAGGCCTGAGCGGGTAGCAAGCCCGAGGGCAGGGGATTCGTGCCTGCCTTCTAACCGCTCTACAACACCAGTTGAATTAGTACATAGAATGTGCATTTTTTCCAAAGGAGTCGGATTTGCCTCTGGTGGTGGTCTTCTTCTGTTATGCTTTACCAGATGAAAAGTTGAATCGTACCAGGTTTCCCGGAATAGGATTTTCTCGGTGTTCTGCAACTTTTCTGCAGTAGGATCATTTTCTCGTTCAATTGATAGGCGACCCTTCTCCTCCCTCTCCCATTATCTCGATTTCGATAAATGACATAACATATTTCGTAAGCATATTAGGGCGGTTGAGACCCGAATATCAGTAGGACTTGGAATATTCCCTTCCAACTCGCTTTATAAGCAACAGAAGACTTACATGTCTGGAGAATATATTTTTAATCCGCACCATCCCCGAAATCTGCTAAAGCCCTCAGCAGACCATGAACAAAATCTGGGTTGTTCAGATCAAACAATTCTTTAACTGAACAACGATGAACAAAACATTGGATGCTGGTAAGAAGACAGAAAACCCCAATAGAAGTAGAGACTCTTTATAGCCTCAGAGTACCGTAAACTGTACATCAATTTACTATCAGGCCAAAGTGGATGGATTCAAAGTGGATGGATAATGCGTTTATCGATACATCAGAAGTTTAGGAACAATAAAAAATTCCTCTGAAGCTTGTAGCAATGCAAATGACATGAAAATAACCAAATAAGTGCACAGACAAGCTGCTCTAAACTCACGTACAAGAAACTCAAATTAACCAAATATAAACTAATGCAGTGCGCAGCCAAGAATCATGGGGAACGAAAAACGTGTAAACAAATATTCTCGCTCTTTTTAATACCAGAAAGGTGCTGAATATGTTACGTGCAGTATGTTGTACGCCAGGAGTGAAACGATGAGAATTATTAAACAAAATTTTATTATTTCTTTATTATATAACCCTCCTATGTAAATCAGAGATAACGTATATTGACGGTAGGCCGAGGCACACTACCTAAACAAGGCAGTTGAAACCTTTTAATTATATTCTAGAAGCCTTAAAAAGCGCTGCATTCATACGTAACCTTAAAAGATCGATTAGAAGACTAAATAATCACAAGTGTCCTCCAGCTGATCAATGTGTATTCGACTTCTAGATACACGCAAGATGATAGGATGATTTCTTAATAATATATCTCCTTCAATACAAATTACAATGCAATTTTACCATTCCTTCTATCCGTAACGCAAGCTGTATTCGATACATGTGACGGTGTCAATATAAACCGACATTGACAAGGATGTAGAAACCCACGAATGGAACAAAACATTTGGAATGGAATAAAATACCTACATACACTTCACTTGTCAGCAAATATACAACATATTTTATGAAAAACTCGATTTCAAAGGAAACTTTTAGAAACAGAAACACATTTCTTCGGACAGTTTAACCAGTAAAGTACGATTATACCAGTAAAGTTTTCTTCAAAATTGACTAGCCCTTATAGAGATTAAACGGATGAACGAAAAGCGATGCTTTCCTTCACCGTAGGACAGTTATTTTATGAGTTTTCTATATTCTGATTTTTTTAAAACTTCAGCTTTTTGATTTCACCTTTATGGGTTTGAGATCTGTTCCAATTCAAAATTTGCTACCCAAATTTTCTCAAATTTGGTGAACTAGTTTCGGGAAAATTTTTTGGGCGGCGGAACGAATGGTTTTTAAAATTAAATTTCCGGATTCTACTCATGATGGAACGTAAAACGACAAATTTTGGAGGGGTTACAACGTTTTTTCATGGTCAATTACGAAAATTGAAAATTTCATAATTGAAAATGCTGTGTAATGCACAAATATCGTAGAAGATACTATTCAGATATTATGATTTTCACAACACATCAATTGCGGAAATTTTCTTTTGTGTAGCAAATTTAAAATATTGTTAAAACTTTACTGAATGCAGAGCCGAGGTGGTTTTTTTAACTTACTTTAATTATTAAGTGATGAAGACTCCATGTTTTCGTTTCTACGTGGGTGAATTCGAATGAAAACTCCTGTATCTAGTTGGAAAACTATCATGAATGAGTGACCAAGTTACCCTTGAACGTTGTTCACGTTCATCGACTAGTTTGTGAAACCACTAAAGTTTCATTGAACATTCAGTATTTCAGGGATAACATCACCGCCGACAAGCCTCAGTTTATCATGCGGAGCTCCCAGGGTAACTCCGAGGATTAGTGAATTTTCCCCGTTGAAAAAACAATGTGGAAATGAGAAACAAAACAGTTTGGAGTATAGGATTAATCAAGGGCCCGTTTCATAACAAAGTCGCCTAAGCAAATATAAAACACGAAGTAGTTAAAATTTTATGTGGTGGATACTACTAGTTTAGTTATATCATTTGGATCCCGCCTGAAATTAGCAGCTTTTAATATGAGCCTTTGCCATCGCATTTATTATTAATTTACATCGACGTAGTAAGCCATTATTATAGTTATAATTAATATTCAGTCCATCATAACGGAACTTTATTCAGACAACTTCTTATAACAAATGATCATGTTTCGTTCTATCACTGGTTAACCCGTACCACAACTATAAACCCATAAATTTCCATGAATGACCGTCACAGGAAATGTGTAGAACGGAGGGGACTATAGAAAGACTGCCAATGACGGCGGACGGTTGAACGTTTCTCAACAGTTGAAATGGGACTATACAAAGAGCACCAAGGGATTTGGATAGCATAAAGTATCTCAAGAGTAGGATGGGAAGTGTACTAAGACTGGCAAGAAGGGCGGGTAGTGAAACGTCTCCCAAGAGTATGAAGGTGACTGCGAAAGAATGCCAAATGGAGTGGGCAATATAAACCCTACCCCTAGCAAAATGAATGGAACTCTACACATACTACCAAGATCTACGAATCGTGTACAGAAATGTCAACATTTACTTGTGTTCAGGTGTGAATTTATGACGGAAATGTTTGGCTGTACACACCAATTGTACGGATGTCTCGACAACGCGTAAAATGACTAGCATCGTCAGGGGAAGGATTTTCAAAAGAAACATATCTTACGACCAAACGCTTGCGTCGATACATATCACAATCCATCCAAAGAGTTCACTACTGAGCTATGAATGCGGGCAATAATTACTTTTATTAGCTGACATATATTTTTTTTCTTTTTGGGACAGCTGTGACATGTACAAATTGAAGTTAAATAACATCGGTTTGACTCGCTATGAATAATACTAGACCATTGTGTAATAAAATGTACGATTTTACCCTTTCTCACATCTGACCGACCGCGTTGTCGGAAACACTAAAACTAGAAGTAGAGCGTCGCCATTGTGGAGGCCTTAAGAGGATTTCGAGTTCACCGAAACCAAAGGACGGGACATTTGCATGCGAATGCGGAGGTCCCATTCTAATCAGATAAGCCGGGTCACACTCTGAAGAGCGGCGCCTGAAAAAGTTCGCCCACTCGAGGCAAGGCCCCATACGACAGGCCGGAGAATAGCGTTGAAAAAAAAAAGCCTGAGATTCATTACTTGAAGGTTCATTATTCAAGTATTCAGTTCCACGTATATCACTGATCTGTTTTTTGTGGACGAAGTCTGTGATACGTAATCTAAACTCGTCGATTTCATAGCTAGTATTTGTTTCCTATATGTTTTAAAGGAGAGTTCTATGTATACTGAACCTCCGTAGACTGATCAGGGGACACATTAGACACAAGGGCCCTTCGGTTGACCAATGTTCATCCACACTAAGTTTTCGAGTTCCAGATACACCTTCGTCACAAATTTATCTCCTTGAATACTGAAACGTCAATACTCCCTTGGTACGAAACACAAGCTGATATCATCTACAATGGTTATAATGTAACTTATGTTTTGAAAAATTCTACTTGAAGTGGGACAAAATTATATTATGTGTTATATTGTCAAGGGAACTTGGGTGGGTGTTTCACTTCATCTAGTTAAATTTCGATTGTTCCGTTCGCGGGTTTCAACATTCTTGTCGATATACAGTGAATTGCAACATTGTAGGTATTCAGGCATCAGCTTGCGTTACTAGATGTTTCGGTGTTTAAGAAGATATATTTATGACTAAGTCATCTGTCGCTCCATTTGGAACCGAGTTTTTCATGACATATTTGATAAAATAGCATTCGTTATGAAAACTCGATTTCAAATAGAACAAAATTTCATTTATATTATATCATAGGATTCTTTTTTTCTGATCAACTAGACGATTTCGGTTTATTGTTCATCAATAATGAACCTTTATACTCGTATTCCTCCAAAAAATAAAAAATAAATTAAACCTAATCAAAATTTGTTGTTTTACGTTCCAGGATGTAAAGAATTTGAAAATCGTATTTGAAAAAAAAAAAAAAATCTATCTGTCTGCCGTCCACCGTCTAGAGCTTTTATCTGAAACACCTACACCAAATTGAATGAAACTCATCGAAAACCACATTCGAAGTCTGGTAGAAACTGAGTTTTCGTCCTACAGGTGAAATCATAGGGCTGAAATATTGGAAATAACACTAACATACTGAACACTTTGGAGATCGCACTTATACTTCCATTCAAAGTATCGATTGATTGAGAAGAACGTCAACACGAATGTGAATTAAAAGATACATGCTTGGACAGAGTAAAACTCCTCCACTATCGTGAGAGGATATAATCTGCTGATATAATCGCAACTGAATTTTGTTTTCGAGAGTTCCTTTTTTAATTGAGTTTTTCACGGCTTACCTTATATATTTGCGGTCAGGTAAAACGTAGGTATTCTGTTATCTCGCTGAATCTCAGTTGTTAAATTACATATACATATTCGTGGATATGTATGTCTTGTCCATATACAGTATATCAACACTGACGGTATTTTGGTATCAGCTTTTCTTTCATACAAAGGGGATAGTAAAGATTGGAATTATCAGTTAAATTAAAGACAAAGTCATCCAACAGCCTTCGGGACATCTAGAAATCAATTACAACGTATGGACACTTAGTGATCAACTGAAGAGCCCTTGCGGCTAATAACAGTGGGCGCGTTAATTCATTGAAGGGATGTCTATCTTTGACGAACAAGAAACCATTAATGGTATTTCGAACGTTTCCGATAATCAGATGTTTAAATCTTTCTGTCCTTTGATTTCACGCTTTAGAGTACACAGAAACTTATTTCTACCATTCAGTCCTAACTAGATCCACTTGTGATTTTTGGCTAAAGTACCATCAACTCATATTTATTATTTCATCAACGGACTTTTTGTTTTTTCAATTTTCGAATTTAACACATCATGCTGAACGATCGCTCACCACGTGAAAAACCGAAAGGGCGGTGTTTAGCCCGAGGTTTGAGATGCTTGGCAGGCCTGATGGGTGGCTGGCAGCAGCCTTCGGAGCAGATTTGATACTAGATCGTACTATCCATAAAGCTGTCTTCCAAGCTTCAATTCAGACGAGTAACAAGTCGAAGATGACGAGTGATTGCATTGTTTAGTCTGTAATTTTATTTCAAATCCTTAAATTTCAGTTGATCTATTCGTCCATTTACTGAGTTTCTGGGTGTACCAAGAGGGCGTTATCTCTGGCTGTATACACAGTTCTGGTACGTATCAGGATTGTATGGACCATATAATATAGAAATAATGAATCTTTGTGTAATAATTCGCAATGATTTTTGTTGCCGTCAAAACCCATGTTTTTGAGAAAGACCTAAGAAACATTTTCAACTTGATCCTTCCCAACCTCAAGCAACTACCTTCGTTACGACGGGAAAGAAGAAGAGTTCCCCTTCAAGATTACCTTATCGTTGAAAAGCCTCAACTTTCTATCCATCCGGGCCTCGTCAAATCCAGCGGTGCTCAAGCGGGCACGTGGGACGTCTCTGATCCCTCCATCCTTCTTCGTCACAATTCACATCATCTTATAGGGCCCTCGACCGCGCGTAGGGGTAGACCCTCTCCCGATTTTGGAATTGATTGCAGGTTCCGAGGAATTTTTAAGAACGGATTTTTCGCATTAAGTGAACCCGTCCCATACATTACGTTCGGCAAGGAGGCGAGTCGAACGGATGATTTAAGACCCCTCGGATTTTCGTTATGTTTCCTTCGAGGGATGAGTGACGCGCTATGTAATCAACGTGGGAGCAGCTGCCTTGTTAAAGACGTAATCATCCGTGAATCGCCGATCTGTTGGTTTTTTTCTTTTCTGTAACGACATCATTGACGGATCGGGTTTGAAATATGACTCACGTCCATCTTTAGATTCTTCAACACCACAAAGTGTAATCCTGCTCACAAAAACGTCGAATGAAGTTATTGCTCTGTTTGACAAAATTAATGTGATTTTCACGAAATTATTGTGAAGTTATAGCAGTGCATCCAACCGCAACACTATGGGAACACTAATGTCATGGCGCCACATGTGGAGATAGCTAGATAGTTTGAAAGAAGAGGGGTTTGATTTGAATCAGGTATGTCAAACAAGACGTTAATGTGCGACCCTCGGCTCAGAGAGACCAATCAGTGCAATACTACTAACCAACAGCACGCACAAATTCATAAAATTGTGAACTAGAAGAGAAAGGAAATGAATAAAGTTCTATCAAGGAGAAGGGAGAGAAAGAAGAAGGGGATGAAGAGACTCAGGGTTTCCAAGTGGACACATTCCACAGTAGTCGTCTGTGATTTGTTTTGTTGCGGTATTCACAGGAATTGTTAGTTGCTGAAACCCTCAGCCCCGGTACAAGCTTGTCAATGCTCTCCAAACTTTTCATGGTACTCCTCTCTATTATAGCAGTTGCTGAATGAGTGAATCAACCAAGAAGCACGAGTTTCCAGAGATGGGAACAGCAGCACTGTATAAATTCTTGCCTTATCTTCAATCCTCCAAATCCGGCATTTCGCAGCTGAAATAATTTAACTAGTTATGTGAGCAACTCTTATCCATCATGAAACAAAATGAATCTCGAGAAAGGTGCAGGCTCACAGAGCCCCATCTCATTCCTATTCTTAAGAAGGCCGCAACAAAAAATATTGTTCCTAACTTGGAGCACTTGTTCGCACGAAAAATAAGTCAACAGTCGGGGCAGAGATTGTTGGTATGTGTACAACATAAATACTTCTTTTTCCTACCAGAATTCATTCAAGAATTATTTTGTTGTACTTATCAATGATCGCCCTTCTTGAAAGCAGGTACTCTAGGTAAAGGATACTGAACTTCAAGATGATATTGGATCATTTTTTTTAGAGAATTGTTTCGTTTCTTTTTTACTATCCTAAAATTCCAGAAAATGAGTTGGCTCGTTATTGCTGCAACGTCTTCCACTACTAAAATTGTATCACTACAATTTTTCACGATCATTAACCCATTTTTTAGGATTATTCCAACTCCAAATATTCAGTAATCCAATTTTTAGACTGACTGAATAATATTGAACTTTGAATGGGGCATGATTGACGTCCACGTTCATCCTGCTATTAACTAAAATTTGGAAACATTTCAGCTCTAACCAATGCATCCAGGAGTTCAGTTCGTTGTGAGACTTTTTCAAAACTTGACGAACGACCGAATTACGAGACCCCAAAAAGTTTTTGTTGAATCTGACAAGTTTTGAATTTCCTTGTTGATTTATGAACATTACTATTTCTGACGACCGGGCGAGGTGCTGTTTATGGAAGTTATTGAAGAACCCGGTTTACACAACTTTCTCCTCAAAGTGCTCTTTTCAGTGGAAACTCGAGCCGGTTATTGGAGGGCGATCTTTTTATCCTCTGCGCCATTCAAATCCCCCTCCAAGGGCTCGCCAGGAACACGAAAAATTTTTAATTAAAATATTATCCCGCCCCTCGGCACCTAGTTAGTCTGAGGCATTTAAACGAGCTCTAATTTTTTCTGGCCGATGCGAAAAACTTAATTAATTTTTTGGGTAGAAATTATCTACTTTCATTCGGTATTCTAGGGAAAGAGAAAGAAAATAATTTACTGCACCTGCAATTTTGAAAGAGCGAAATGGTACCAACCCGACTGCTTGGTTTTATTGCAGGAGCAATTTAAAGGTACAGTACGGTAATCAAAATTATGCCTCCGATGTATGGAAAGATGAAGCTGTTAATATAAGTTACAGAATCAATATTCATATTAGATCATATAAGCGGAATAATTATCCATCAGCGAGAAAAACGTGCGATAAGAATGATCCTTGGATAAGTCTTGGTATAGGGTGGTTTAGGGGGATTAAATGTTTCCAGCTAATTTTAATAACATTGCTCGAGCAAAATTTTCAAGAGTGAACTTTGCCGTCGTCTTGCAAAACGGCCATGAGTCGAATCATTTTTAGTTACAATACTCAAAAGGCTGATGATTGGGTACTAATTGAAAAGTCTTTGTGATCTGACCATATAATTTACTGAAGAAGCTGAGTTTTCCTGAAAAATAGCAAGTTGAATTGGCAAAAAGGAGTAAACTTGTGTAAGATGTACTTTTAGACCCGTGGTATATGGTAAGGATGGAATCTGAATATTCCGGATGCATGAACCGTAAGGCCTCGTCCTACGTGAGCGGGAGTCGGGCGATTTCAGCGTTACAGGCGGTTTACGCGAGTGCAAGCGTTTACAGCGGGAAACGCCACTAGTGTCCTATGTGCGATCGATGCCGCGAATGGAGGAGAGCGCGTTTTAGTTAGGTTAGTTCTGTACTTACCTTGTCAATCAATACGATGAGTGTTTTTTCTGAATTTCTTACAGAGAGAGACGATTTGCGTTGGCCTGAAGTGGTCCAGCTCTGTTCAATTACATTTCTAATAAACGTTTGCAGAGGCAACCATCTCATCAAATTTATCAATTAGAGAACTAATTCGGGGAATTTATAACTCTTCAGCCTATTCTCGTTTTCTTATTTCGTTGATAAGTGACAACAACATTGTTCTGACTAACCTCGCAAGCACTCGAGAAATGATTTTGACATCTACAGACTCGGACAACTCCAATAACCTTGACAACAGATGTAAACAATCGCGCGATTGTAGCGGGAGTATCGAGAAAAAATCAAACCGATTTGATTTCAAGCCGCGTGTAGCGTGTGCGTGTTAGCGATTTGCGATAGAGCGTGTGCACGCAGGACGCACAACTCTGTTATCATAGTTTGATCGGAAAATCGCCCGCCCCGCAAAAAACGCTGAACCCACCCGACCCGCTGGTATCGCTTAGTTCCAGCTCACGTAGGACACGGCGTAATACACTTTGAAGAATTGCACGACCAGTCTACGAAGGCCCGTGATATGCTCCAGGTAAGTTCAACCTGGACTAGAGCACCTGTTGATTGAAAGGTGAAAGTGGGTAGAGGGGAGAGAAAAAGAGGAATAGAGATTTAAACTGAGGCTGCCAGATCCCTCATTTATATACAGTTTCCCGCTCTAAGGAAATTTTAGAAGGAGTTAGGCCATCCTACCTCGAATGTGTTGAGCGATTTGCCCTTGCGTTGCCCAGCAGGCTCGAGGTTCTCTTTATTGTACAAATATAATGAAAGGTAGATGTTGAAGCTAGGGGCGCACACCACTAACAAGGTGTGTCCAGAAAATGATCGGAATGTTTAAATTTCTCATGTTTGGAGAGTCCGATTGTAACAAAAATGTGTTATTTTTTTTAGAAATTGTGTTGGTATATATGCTCCTGACGTATTATTGCGAACGTTTAGTGTATGAAAATAGTGGTAGTAAAATGTGTCCCGAAATTGTTGAATTTCGATCAATGGAAGTTGCTCAGGAGTAACCCTAACGAAGTCAGCGTTGATTCAGATTTGCTCAATTAGCTCGGACTTGACTTATGACTTTTTCGTCTTTACAAAAGTAAAAAACCTGAAAGGGCCGCTGTTTCATGAGTATAGATGACATTAAAAGTCCATCGCTGAAAGAGCTCAACAACAGAGCTGTTGTGTTTTGAGAATTGGAAAAAGCGCTAGCATAAGCATAGCTTTGAAGGGGACAACATTACTGTAAATAAATAAATGGATTTTTTTTTCTTCAAAAACGAAAATTCCGGCGATTGTTTGAACACACCTTGTACCACCATTTACATACAATATTTTAAAACCACATAAGTTTCACCATCAATACCATTCTCCCGTGTTAAGTGTAGGGATTTCAACTACTTAGGTACAACTAAATAGTTATAATAAACCGTCACACATGATTCAAATTTCTATCTAAGCAATTTAACGTGTGAAGGAAAAAGATAATCCTAAAATTTGAAAAAACATTGAACTGTATAATACAGTTTCATGATACCAGAAAATTTTTTCATGTTGAACAAAAGATTATCCAACAATAATATGCCCGTTTGATAGGTGAATAGGAATGTATCGGTAGTGTTTTTGAATCTTGGATTTATTGCGGTATTGGCAATTCAAGCCTCAAGGTCTCCCGGCTGCTAAACTGGTATGCTCTACAACGTGTAGAGATCGCTCAGATGAAAACTCGGAGGGCAATTGCGTGGAAGAACGTGAAGGGTAGAGAACCAAAATGCGAGCAACCGCGTGGTCGAATCACTCGAGAGAATACTAAAACTTCAATTTGTAGTAGGTAGGTCAGGTGAATAGGTAATTTTTTTTTTTTTTTTTAAGTTATTTTATTCATTGTTTATTGAAGAGTTATTCTAAATGGGTTATTGGGCTCTTGAGGTTTTCCCAAAAGAAAGGAAGAGGGTTGAGGCTAGTTGAGTGACATCAAGGCTCCATCTTCGAGCCCAAGGCAGCGGACTTTCTTCCTTGTGCCTCGAATCCGCAGTGAAACTGCCTGTATGACAGCCATCTGGGTCTTCACCCTCACCCAATGAGTCACTTTCAACCATTTTTCGGACAGGACAACAGCTATTCTTTTTAAGAAGCAGTCGTACTCCTTGTGGAGGGAGCCCTCGCAGGATATCACTAAGGGCGTAAATGAGCCTCTCATATCCTCGGCTGCCCTGTCATACTTTCTGTGCTTTGCATTGGCTGCATTTTGGGAAACTGAAGTCCACGTTTGAGAGATGTAGGAGGAGGCGTCAGCGTTAACTACGCGGGTATCCAAACACGCCAAACATAGGTAATATTGACTTGGTGACGAGATCATTACGTGGGCTCTCCAGGAAGGGTCCTCCGAATCAGGAAAGGGTAGAACAACTTTCGAAAGGTTGAAGGCAGAGATAAGCGGATATCGTATCTTTTATCAACATTTGGTGTTCACCGTCAAAACAATTGCTCTCCCGACACCGAAAGCAATTGAAACAAGAAAACAAGTAGTTAGTCATTAAAAGCATTAAGAACATAGGTTTGGATACACTACGAAGGTAGCCAGACGTTTCCGAATGGATATTATTATGCGGAGGGCGGGTGGTGGTCTACTGGGCGCGACAACATAATGTTTACCAGAACTGCAAACCAACATGTTAAAATTGAATGCTCCCTCATACTTTTTCCAACTTTTCAGCAAGAGTTTATCGAATAATGAAATGTGTGAACGTGGCTATGAAAAGCAACTGAAACGAAACATCGTTCCGCGAAAATGTATTCGCCGCAATCAAAAATGTAAGTGAGTTGACGCGATGTGATACCCACAAAGGAGCATCCTGCAAACCAGACATGCAAGCGAGAAAAAATGGACCTCCCAGAGGAGGCGGGCGGTTTGCGTGAAAAAGAGGCATCCGCGTTGAATAAACAAATTACCACCTGAGTCTCGCGGAGGCATCCAAGTTCCTGGGGGCTTTGAATTCATAATGGCCACTAAAAGCTGAGGCCCGGACGTTTTTTCAGGCTAGTCGAAACAAAACCAACTCATTTTGGGGAAGGTTTTCAGTCCTAACCTTCCTTTTCTTTTTGTTCCCCTAACCTACCGACTCATGGACTTTTCACCTTGGTATTTCAAGGGTTCCTTTCCAGAGGTGAAAGAATAATCGTTTGTCTACCGTGATGTTTCAGCGTGGGACTCTTTGTGGTCGTTGAGTCAATGGGCAGTGGACGAGGTTTATTGTGGAAAGTGGCCACCTGTAGGTGTGAAGAACACAACAGTTTTAAGAATATCCTTCGAGGATTTGAAATAATGCACCTCATCCGCGTCATAATGTCCCGAGAAAAGTGTGTTTGGCCTAGTTGAGCCCATTAGCACTAATATTTTTTAGCTCCTGAGGAACGAGTTAATATGGAGAAACGTGACTCACCGAAGAGCGCAAATTAGCTACCTAAACGTTGAAGGTTTAATGGCCCTTTTCTTCGATTTGGTGTTCTGTAGGTTTGTGTGCCCTTTCATGACCTCTGTTAACCTTCTTCATCACCTCTCCCTTTTTTACTCTACTCTACCGTAATTTTACCGTAATCAAGCGTAGATTGTATCATGAATCAGCCTTCTCAAGTAACGAATACAAATAATGTTGTTCAGTGCCTTATTCGTGACAATCTTAGTTCCACTAATAGCTGCGATAGAGCAGCTCACAAGGAAGACACGTGTAAAGTTGGCAGAGCCCAAACGAGCAATGTCGTAGCAAAGCAACAAACGCTAATTTTATCATGATCGATTGAATAAAAACAACGACACAACCATATCATATCATTTCACTTCATGGAAGGGTACAACGATGTGAACTCTTCGGATATATGTTTGGATAAAAGTTGTACATATGGTCACATTCATGTCTGAACGAAAATTTTGCGTTGTCTACTACTGACGTAGATTAGCTGTTTGGACAGCTTCCAGTATACAGTGATAGAAATTCTGTTTTTCAGCAGTCCAGAACCAATTACTTCCAACCGAACAGCACAACGGATTCCAACAAAACTACATCTTCATTTACAGAGTCGTACATAAGGGAACAATTGTAAGCTCATAATCCTTCACGAAACATCTCCACACAACCGGGTAAACTGTATTTCGATTATTCATTTTTGGTCTCAGTATTTACATTACGAAAGATTAATAAGCTTACGCACCTCTACATACGTCAATTTATGAATCAGAAATACAAATTATACACAATTGGAGTGATTTCAGAATGCCTCAATAAAGAGTTCATGGAAAAATTCTCTGCGAACAGATTTCCTAAAATTTCTGAGGCACAGAGGTAGTTTCATGATGCCGCTTCCAAGTGTACCAACAGGTGACTGACAGAAGCTTTGATGAAAACAATTTTTTTTCTTCTCCAAAATTGAACATTTCCATTTTAGCATTTTATACTAATCTGAACAACACTAGTTGCATGACTGTCTTTCTGTGTATGTGTCTGTCCGCAGATCCTGACACTAGAGTGTTAAGTCCTAGAGTTGTCATCCGACTCTGGTTTAGTTTTCAGGGAATGTGGGGGTTAGCCTTTAGAAGGTTCCGTACGAGTTACATTGTTTACAAATCAATACATCACTCTTCGCATATAGTACTTCGATCACCCTCAAATGTCCAGTGGAGTTGGGTAGAAAATAACCATACCAGGAAATACCAGAGAGAGGTCTGGTAATCTTATATCACTTTTATCTTGACTGGATAATTATTAACAACGGTGTACGAGCAAAATGAATTCCTTGTAAAAAGCCAAACTCCTAAATTTTCCATCCGGTGTAGACGAAATTTCCAAGGAATGTGCGGGTTAGTACGAAGCTGGTCCCCTCTGAGTTTCATTCCTCACAAATTAATACATCGCTCAGCACCAACAACAATTTTCTTAGGTTCTAGTACTTTGATTACTTCGAATGTTTAGGTAGTCGGGGAAGAGCTCTAGAATAAATTATTCTGAATAATGTATGAATTTCAATACGATCATAAATCATTCTATCAGCGGGAAAATTAGCGGGGAGAGAGCCGCAATACATGTTGACCGTCTTTCGAAGGTGTTGATGTAGGTCGGAACATGTCCCGCGACATTCATGTCCCATTGATAGTTGTAACAAGCTTATAAAGAACATTCTTCTATATTACCTAACAATTTCAGTTGATTTATGCAACGTTCAAGTTACCTAGACGAGGAAACTATGAGCTACACCCAACAAGGCAAACGTTTTGTGATACTCATTAAAACTTCAAAAAAAGCGCCCTTCGCAAGAATCTGTCGTGACTGGGGAAGTTGAAAAAGCGGTTGTGACTGGGATTGGAATCACCATCAGAGAAGTTTGTTATTTCTACGTATCAGAGGGATTGTGGGTTTGGCTCTCAAGAGCCAAAGGCCGTGTAACGATCGGCCTCCGCGAAAATCTCTCAATGAAAGTTCCTCGGGTGCGTTGAAGGTTGCCAGAGCACTTTGCCAGCGGCGCGAAATTAGTTCGTCTATTCTTTCTAATGATCCCTCTTGTTCCCTTTCTTATCGAGTTAGCGAAAGGTTGAATGGCGTAAACCCCTTGTGAGTAACCGCCCGAATGAACGATTGATCAACTTTCATCAAATTCAAATTATTTATTCACGGTGGAAACGACAGAGCGTGACAAAAAAAATTTGCTAAACGTACAGTGTAGGAACAAAATGCCCAATCGCACCTTTCATCTCAATCATTTCCCAAGATAATATCATATTATGATCAATAAACATGTTTTTTCTAAAACCCCACATTTGTCCTCTTCAAACTCAATGTTTTCATTTTCGAACAAATCTTCGGATTCAGCGTCAAATTTCCTTTACACTCGTGCACATTCATAATCAAAACCGAACTCAAATAGATTGCAATTAACGTTGTATTTTCAACAAATGAGCTGGAAATTATCGAATTTCAGAGAAACACAAATTCTATCATCTTTCCAATAGTAAGATCCCTACGATTCCTTCTCGATTTCGTCAAAAAATTCAGTTATGAAGCGAAAAAAAAAAAAAAAAACAAAAAAACAGTGGGGCCCTACGAAAATACGAGAAGCTACCAAAAAATTTATTGATTTCTGATTTTTTCTCTATTTAGCGTTGTAGTGACATGATTCTAACTGATTGATCTATATTTTCAAAGATATTAAGAGAAAATTAAATTTTTGTCGTACACTGTCAGGTCGTTTCATTGAATTTCAATACTAAAACGCTGCAAATTCTTTCACTGGGGTTTATTATTCAATTGGCTTGCGTTCATGATTTGAATTTCTACTAAGCTTTGGAGTGTCCTTGTTTCACAGGTGATAGAGCGATTATTGAATTTCAGGAGATATGCATAGAGCACGTAAATCTGTTCTTAACCAAAACACCTATTTGGATTGATCACTTGATCATATTTGTGTGCCTCCTGAAATTCAATAATCCCTCTGTGACCTGTGAAACACGCACACTCCAAAGGTTAGTAGAAATTCAAATCATGAACGCAAGCCAATTGAATAATAAACCCCAGCGAAAGAATTTGCAGCGTTTTTTAATGGTTATCAGAATACTTCAACCCTTTTAGTAGTTCACTCCAGTATCCATGTTCACTACATCACTGGGTTACTGCAATCAAAACAAAAACAATAATAAACCAAAATAACGCAAATGGGCACCATAAATCGGGCCATACATCGGGAATGGTTTGAGCTACGGACCTGGGGAAGGGCTAATTCGATTCCTCATGGAAAGTTCTTCAAAAAAAGTCCAAATTTTTGTTCCTTGACTTTTTTTGAGGTTTTTAGGGATTTCACAAAACTTTGAAGACCCTTAAAGGGCACTTTAAATTAAGTGAGAGTGCTGGCTAAAGATTGGGGCGTTGTCGGACCAATATTGATTTTTCCTGAAAATTTCAGATTTTTTACTTTAGCCGTTTGGGAGAAATCGTGCGTGGAAAAATTTGTATTGCAGATTTGGATTCTACACCCTTTGAAACGGAAACCATGAAATTTTCAGGGGGGTTAACATTTTTTTTTTTTTTTTTTTTTCAGAGCGATTACAATGGTTTATTATTGAATAATAAACCAAAATAATGGATGTCATTAACTGAATGTAAGAACACATTCCTCATCAAAAACGAACTTGAAAGGACTGAAATTGCTGTTTTGGTTCCACTCGAAATACTACATTACAGTTTCACATTAATGAGTTTATGATCATCTATAGTGTAATACCAAGCTAAGTGGAACATGAGATGTGTATTTACTGGATAGTATTTACAAACCAATCCCAAGGTCTTATATATCTAGCAGTCTATATCGAGATACTATTGCAACTAACTTGCACCACGAATCACATGGACAATACTATTTTAAGGGTGAGATGGGATAATTCGGAACTGAGTGGCTCCATCTTAAGCCCCCTAATTGTTATAATGAAATGTGTTACTGGGAAACAATAACTATTTTTGCAAAATAGAGAGACTATTGATGAGAAATGATCACGCAAGAGGTATTGTTTCTACAACTAGTGAACTACATGAAGAACTTTCAATCGCTCCTCCTGAAAAACGACCACTTTGGAATTACGACAGTTTTGTTCCTAGGCGACGAGTAGAAAATCACTGAATAAGGGAACGCCAGGGTATAGTTTTGATGGATTCAAGCCGAATATAAGGATGAGTTTGGAAGGCGGGCTGTGGGGGTTGGAAAGAAGATGAAGAAGACGAAGAAGGGAAGAAGAGGGTAATGTGATAGGATAGAAAGCCAAGAGAGGGCAAGGTAAGGCAGTAGCGGACGGATCACAGATAAAGTACGAGGTAACTCGCTTACCTTACAGCCCCTCCCAGACCGTCTAGAGGTATTCGCCGTTCCTTCCGAGGCAACCCGATTACCCCCGAACGTGGTCTTGGTTGGTCCTCAGGTTTCTATTAGGGTTAATTGATCTTGGTACACTCATCTCCTCCCTGTTGATTATTACAGACCTTTTTTCCTCTCTTCTCCCCCTTCAAGCCCTAATATCGTTTCAGAGCTATTTCCCTGGTAAAACCGCATTGTACGTGGAATGAATATTGGTCCTGCGAATGACAGTCGATTCGCAAATTTCTTGGGTGTTGAACGATAAAATCACGAGGTAAGAATAGTCCATTTGAATCACCAGAAAACTCATAATATTCCATTCAACGTTTTAAGAAGTTTAGGCCAATGTAGACAAGCAAGTTGCCACACTTGTTTCTCTATCTTGGTGATCCAGGATTAAGTCCTTTCTCACAATGACAATGAGCTATGCCGTGCTAATTTGATTTTGTTGATATCACATTCCGAGGCACAATCGCAACGATGTTGAATATAATTACTGCGGAACGTCCACACAACTGTATTACATAAGATATGAAAAACTTGATTTTAAAAGGAGCTCATGAAACAAAAATCTACTGCGGTTTTATGACAGGAATCACCTACGCCATGCGATGTCTGAGCCAAAAGGTGTCTCGCCAAATAGAAGGTCAGAGTCATACGGCAAGTGTGTTGTGGGGAAAGGTACATAGAGATTCTCTAGAGGGACATCTCGGCAGGTGCGCTCGGTGGTTTCACCACCCGCATCTTGTGGGCACTTATAACACCTGGTGGTCATTTTATGGGGTCACTTCTTTCCATTCCTATCTCCCTAGTCCATTTTTTTAAAACTTCCGAAATCCCGAGGCTCGGGAAAACCTGGGTGTCTTCCCCTGTTTCATTTTATGTAGTTTTTACTTTTTTATTTACTGGATTGCTCCCTCCGCCTTTGAGGGAAGGGAACAGAAAAAATTTCGCGTGTCTGTGTCTTCGCAAATACTTGTAACGAGACAAGTCCCTACAGATTTTTCTGAATTTGAATACATTTTTCAAGGAATGTCTCTGTGCGCTAACACTCACTCTGCGCATGCATAAACATGATATCAACCAATTACCCCAGGTGCCAGTGGTCAAATTTGTATTTCGGTGAAGAAAAGGCAGTGTAATAATCTCATATAAATGTCAATATGATCATATAGGTACCTAATCAGTCTATCCGCTTTAGAATTAGCGCGACAGGCCTGTAATGCATGTTTAACAACATTTGAAGGGCTGATGCTTGCCGGAGTAGGATGTCCCTCTGCATTTTATGCAGAGTGAATCCAGTGAATCGTTCTTACAAGCTTCCATTCATCATTCTTACAGACTGTCTCAAACATTTCAAAAGATCTACACGTTCATGGGACCTAGAGTAGGATACTACGTGCCACACCCAACTAGTTCTTTTAGAGTGTGTCGGGCTCCACAAATTATCTGGGACTCATTCGATCGTAGGCCTGACGCGGTGATTGAGCTAGTCACAATGCCTTCGCGCCTCCCGTCTTTCCATCCCCTACCATCGGGCAGACAATGATATCTCCGCCCCGCCAATCTCGCCGAGGGAATTATTCATTGCCCGAAGCCTTAACGCCGGAGTTCTCGAACAATCTTCAGAACCTACGAGTCCTCCTTGTGTTTGACGAGTCCCCTACCGAGGCGATAGAATATAACGACGGATGAAGCGGAGGTTGTTCAGTTCAGCCCCAAAGTTTCCCGCTCCGTCCCTCCGGTCCCTTCTTCAAATTTGCATGTCAAGTGGAAGTGTGGAAGAGCGGCCCGGTGGGTTCCATAGTTAGGCTTCCAGGTAGGTTAGTTGTCTTCCCATCCTTGGTCGATAACTCGACAAGTTCTGTCATCCTCCCCATTCTACACGTATTACGTCGTTGAGTGTGTTGGAAAAGCTCTTCTAGGAAACACGATGTGTAGAAATCTTTACGAAATAAAGTTACTCAAAGCACAGATGTATTTTTAGTTTGTATGTTTATTGAATTCGAGTGATAACGATTTTTCGTGAAAGTCAAGTTATTGGCGGCTTCGGATAACTTCAAAGGTTGGGGTCCAAACAATTTCCAAAAATTGTCAACATGAAAATCCGTTACAAGGCGTTATGCAACGATTCCTGGATTTTAAAACTTTTACGTACTTATCTAGGTACATATAAATCCATGTCAACAAGAATAAACGCCACATTAATTTCTATAGTAACTCCTTTACCTTTTTTTGAAATACGATAAAAACATATTGGACGTTTTTGGTTTATTATTTCAACAAATAAGCTTTTGTACCTGATCGACCAAGAAAATTTTAACCCCTCGAAAGTTGTTGGTTTACGTTTTAAGATAGATTTTAAAGCAAATCCGTTCGTCCGCCGTCCGAAGCTTTTTTACGGAACTACTGTGCCCAAGTTTACGAAGTTTGGCTCGGAAATGCTGCGTCGCACAGTGGGCAAAATCACCAATTTAGGTGGACCAAAGTCAAGTCAAAAGTTTGTAATTTCCAAGTGCTTTACCATTTTATTATTAGTCAGCAAGACTCCTAATACTAATAAATTTATTTCCCGCCATACCGTGTTTACAGCAAATAGTAAAGGAGTGAATCAGTCATGTTTACACAAGTGACTGACAACCGGCAGTGGGATTACCTTTATTCGATGGCCATTCATTATGCTCAAGGTGTAAGTAGTTTTATTGCTTTTTTCCAACAATGAACATTGCTGAGACAGGTAAGAAATTAAATATCTACATTCGTTATTGAATATATATTACATTTTACCTGTAGATTCAACTTAGAAATTTGTAAGTGTATGCCCCTACTCAATAACGAAAAACTATATTAACCCCAAGTTGCCCCAAGGAGTTATTTGCAGGATTTGTTTCATCAATCCTTCTATTTTTTAAATGTTGCAAATAATTTTAACGATTTTTTTGCGTTTTGGGTGATACATAATTTTTTTCAGTCAGATTTTGGCAAATAAATTTGATTTTAGATCACTGTGTGTTCGCCAATCGTGAAATAAAATTATTTAGATTTTTTAAAATATTATTTTTCCCGTATTCTGGGACTTCAATCGTTGAATTTAGGAAAGTTTTAAATTTTAGCTAATCAATTTGATTTTAGACCACTGTGTGCTCGCCAATCGTGTCAAAAAATTAATTCGATTTTTTAAATTATTTTTTTCCGTAATCTGGGAACTAAAGGTTGAATATGGACAAGTTTCAGAATTTTGTCCACCTAAATCGGCCATATTTTCCACTGTGCGTCGGTCCGCGATCCACCAGCGATCTCGGCATCTTCCGTAAGCGATATTATTACAGGATTAAACTATTAAAAAAATGTAGGGTAGAAGGTGGTTTGCAGAGCCCTAAAATTTTTTAGTGGGAGGTCTGAGCGGGAGCTCTTGGCTGGAACGACGAGTTGCACCCTAATAGCACGCTTGATGTCATACGGTTATACTAGGCATCCCTAACGCCGTCCCCCAAGCTTCAATTCAGTTGAGGAGAAATAGCGAAAGCATTCTTTTTGCTTGTATGTTTACCGCATCCCGTTGAATGACCGCTGGATTTCTACTGTGTTTCCCAGTGTACCTCGGAAGCATTTTCTCTGGTTGTACGTATCAGGATTACCAAAAAACCTTTGCGTAATAATATGCAGCATTTTTCGACATTTACGAGGAGAGATTGCTTGCCGTGGAGAAACTTGGTTACCCAGTTAGCGTCTATGATTTACACCAACTAATTGCAGCGAGCTTTTTAGCAGAAAAAATCTGGACGGCGTACAGACGCAATTTATTTGGTTCAGTATTTTAAATAACATACCTTTTTCATTAGATTTTCGGATTTTACACATCTTGAAACGTAAAACAGCAGATGTTGATGGTTTCAATCATGGTTGATGACAAACCATAAAAACCTTTTGTGTCATGTAACAGAGCATTTAGGAGGTTTCTTCCAAAATTGAGTGCACCGAATTGTCATTTATTTCAAAGCAGGCAGCTTTTTACGGTTAAACGGGGTCTCTGACCGTGACCTCTCACGATTAGGAGCACTGTTTTTCCATGTACCACATCATTGTGATCTTCAAGAAGTTCCATACGGTTCTTGAAACTGCACAAGTAACAAAAACAACATGCGAGACGCCTCAATTTTCCTTTATTTCTTTTTCAGAGAGGAATGTAACCGAGCGTATGAAGTTGACAAGGTTGAATTATTCATTATTTGAGCGGTGTCCATATAACTCTCTCGGTTTCTCTCCGACTCTCTAGTTATTCCACATATTATTTTACTTCTCCGAATGCATAAGGCACTTTTCCCGTCGATTTACAGCAAAATAAACTCTTGTAAAACGGAATGATAAGATTTCTAGTCTTGGGAGAGAAAACAGCAAGAATGAGCCAACGAAATAAAAAGGCTTTTTGTCGAGGGTATGATTTCTTCGTCCTAACGTATTTTCGAGATGCACGTTCCACTTATTTGTCAAGACAGTTTGACTTTCAAAAGCTGCGTGGCGATGTTGGAAACCCGCAACACGTGGTTGAAAACTTAACGTTTTCTCAGAAGATGATAAATGCAAAAAGCCGTTTCTCTATACTGATATTGACTCTGATTGACTCGAAGGAGCTACCTACATACTGATTAGTATGATAACATGATATTGTAAATGAAAATCATCACCGAAGCATATACAAACATTTCTAAATGACATTTCTCTCACTTTCGGTTTTCAAATGCAAGTACACAGATTCTAAATGGGTCGTATGGGGCCACGGCGTTTAATCTTTGTCTACGTTCAAATGACTGAATTTTAAAAAATGCATGTATGTATGTTCCGAATAGACAGCTATGC
Source organism: Creontiades dilutus (assembly GCA_031894815.1). Classification (NCBI taxonomy): domain Eukaryota; kingdom Metazoa; phylum Arthropoda; class Insecta; order Hemiptera; family Miridae; genus Creontiades; species Creontiades dilutus. The sequence goes on from JAVIWC010004007.1 coordinate 3,743,131, forward strand.
TGCCGGACCAATTTGAAGTGGTCATAAAATGATCAGCGAGTTCCGGCGCACAACATGGGTTAGATCAGAACCTCCAAACCACACTTCTACTTCTTACATCGCGTTTTCGTTCACAAGGGATTTGTTTTGTTCCCAAACTTTTGTTACTGTGGTTTCTAAGAGGCAGTTTTTGCGGCGGAAAGTTGATAGATAAATTATTCAGTTAGTAAATAAAATTGATACAAATGCATACATGTGAATAGTACAATTTTGATCATGAGCTACTCGCTTTAGGTTACTTCCTCAACGATTTGGTTGGCTCATGTTGGGAAACCACTCATGGATTAAACTTGAGAGCATTTTGCCATTTAAAATGCTTACAGGACTACCTTTATACATTCTGACTTCATTAATATCATAATAATGTTATAGAATGCTATCGCTACAACTTTCTTACGTTTTAAAATTGTAAAATAAGATAATTTTTTAGTAATTACTGTAAATAAATACTGCTTAACGCAGTTCCACATCCCGCTTTTTCTGCAAGCCAGGTAAAATTTAATCTTGTGTATCTTATAGCATTTTTTATATGAATCTCTAGCTCTCTGTGGATAATGTAAATTGTTAATTTTGGATTGAGGGTAGACAACGGTAATCTCGGCCTAAGCGCCATCAAGTTTCCTGCGTCTACATACCTTGTGGTATACATTGGATTTCGTTGTGAACCTATTATTTATGGATCCTTATGGAATGGCAGAAGTAAATTTTCAACGTATAATCGTCTTATAGCAAGCAGCTTAGCAATATTAAATACATTAGCAGATGGAGTCCGAGGAGGTAAAGATAACATACTATTTATGATGACTGTTTGGCGAATTTGTAATTGCTGTAGATGGAATGAGTATACCCCCCCTCCCCACCCCCACCCCAAGCAATTGTTCCATATTGTAGTATCGGTTATAGCGTACTGTATTTGTTTTATCTCACTTCTTGAGAGTGCAGTTCGAATGTTCTAGAATATGTACATGTATTCATCAATAAATGGGGAAACTCGAGAAGTTTGTGGCAGACACTGTATATTTCGTGCGAAGCACGGTTTTCCTTCATTATATATGTATAATCTGATCTAATTACCCTAATTTATCCAAATTGATCAGCTATAGATGATCATCAGCGATAGCTGCTCTATATTCGTCCCCTAACGAATTTCTCTTAACCCGCGCAACGCAATAATGACGGTCAAAGGACAGAACGCAACGCGAACTCGCCTCCCTCGCTCACCTTCCCGCCAAACACGGTTATTGAGCCTAATAACAGGTCATTACAGAACTGATGAGGAGCCGGCCGAGTGCGACCACAAATCCTTGCCGCCCACATTCTCCAGTAAACACATTCATTAAGATTACAACGGTGATTCTGCCCACTCCCCTTTGGTCCGGATACAATAGGGCACCAGCAATATTGGTTCCTCTGTCTAAACATTCATCATGAGGCGAGCCGGGGCCACGACGAATATTGCCTGCTCCCTTTGATAGAGTTTCGGGTGAAAATAGCGAACGATCCGCTCCAACAGAATTGTTGAAATTAATATGCAACGATCCGAACCTTGTGCACCAATGGCAGACGAATTCCGTTTTTGCCAGGCCGAGCTCTAATCGAGATCCATTCACGTAGAATATTCTAAATTAATAAGAGTACTCTTAGGCAGTTATGATATTTGATTCATTGTATGTCCCACAATAAATAGATGACCATTGGGGTTTGTATAAAAAACATAGTGTTGAATAAAGGTACGATAAAGGTGTGTAAATGAAGATTTACTAATGAAAACAACAAAAAATCGGAGAATGGCTTCAGACAGCGGACTGACGGATTTAATTTTACTTTTAATTCCGTTTTTGAAATCTACGTATCTTGATATTTACACCCATTACAACAAGAAATGCTGCACATTATTACACAAAGGTTTATTATTTCAGTAATAGATGGCCCTTCTACGTATATCACTGATTTATGTTTATTAGACAAGTCAGCAGCACATTATTTGAAACTAGGCGCTTCCTTGAATGGTTTTTATGTTTTAGATGGCGTGAAAAAGCTCTATTTACATTTCTGCGCGGAAGAAATTAGCCTCAAAGGCCTTCAGCTGATCAGTGTGTATCCATACCTTGCAATTGAGTTCTAGAATGACCTCGTCGTAAATTTAACTCCGAGAAGGGCAACCCTCAGTGGGATCTACAATTATGTAATATTATGTATATTGACCCAAGGTAGATCCAGGAATTTCAATAGATAAAACAAAACACATACCGACGCTTCTTTGTCGCAAATATCTAAACAAGTCAAGATAAACTCTATCAGAGAAGGTGGTGTGGTTAGTACATTCGTAAAGTATCCATCTTGCAACAAGTCTGCCCCCAGTCATTTGTTTTGATGCTACAAAACACACTGTTGTGTTTAAAGATAGACCTGCGATTTTTGAGCTAACAAACTATCGTAAAGCAAGCGGTACGGTTTCACATAACTTCGATTCACACAACCAACTTCTATCTGATTCGAACAAAACACCCTCTCACACTGAAAGTCTTTCCATTAGTCAAATTTTTTTGACATTATACCTAAGGGTTGATATCATTTGAGAACTCCCTGATTTTCGTGAGTTGTGCATTGATCTGTCAGATGTATTACACCTATCATACATGCAAGTACATGTTTCGTTATCCTATATCTTTGTTCAATTGTCTTCTTCAATTTACCAATAGTATCAAGTAAAGGAATATTCCAGTCAACAATAATTGATAATTATTATCAATACAGGTCATACAATACTACATAGTGTGTGAGATCTATTGCGACTTGTGTGTTTTAGAGGGGAAAATTTACTTTTGAAGGATAAATTAGGATATTTTTTGTTCATACATTTTCACATTTTCTTCAACGATGTGTGGTACACGAAAACAGTGGTACACGATGGTATATGAAGAGATTCCAATTCAATACGTTTTACCACCGAATCAATCGGTTTTTAATCGGCCAGTTGTAATGGGCCCAATCATCATTGATTTAGCATTCCGCCCGCCAACGGGATAACCGCTGTTCAGTTTACTGGCCAATTAAATTTATATTTGAAATATTGTAATTTGTATTCTCAAATGTGGTTCGCGGTCCATCATGATCTAAATAAATAAAATCCACTCCATAATAAATTGGATGAATGAAGACCACTTATTAATGAACAGCAGTGATGTGTATCATATGGTTCGCTACTTCGGAATACAATTTATCATGATAACTTTAAAATAAACGAAGAAATAAAGAACGGATTTATGCTCCTCTGGAGTGATCAAAAGTGACCGAAACTAACTAGAGTTGAGACGCTATTTATAACCCATTTTATGAACAGACCATTAGTTTGGGAGGAAAGCTGAGGACAGAGAAAGGCAAAGAACTGTTTTCTATTTCATTATTGGTTGATTATTATCAATGAAGCCTTTATTGCCGAAAAAGAAAAAGAAAGTGTCCCTACTCTCAAAATTTTCTTGATTCACGTTTCAAAACATGTAGATTTCAAAAATCAAATACAAATAGAATCATCGAATCGTGAAACATGAATCAATACATTTCTAGGAAGGATTGATTTTTTTTTTTCAACGTAGTCCATCACAAAGGTTTTTTGAAAATCAAAGTTTTTAACCGATATCGTTAAACCTTTTGATTCCGATTCCAGAGAAATTAATGAAATCCATCACTGCCTGTTACAGCGCCGGTCTTGACAGTATAACAAATTTATTCGAAGCGGCGAATTGACAATGATGGGGTCACTCAAGAGTTTATTGAAGTCCGAGAACCCCCTCTCATCCATCTCCCCCGAATACCACCAAAAGCGCAGAATTCGAAACAAATGATTCCACCCAACTTAACAACAAACGAGAAAATTGGATTTCCGTGGAAATCCAAAGGGTTTTACCGTTTTTGGGACGGCGAAAAAATTCCGAGAGACCCTTCACTCCCGAAACAAAAAACAAGAAGAAAAATAATGAATATCGACTTTTTCTACTGGGCTTAATTTGGAGGAGGGAAAAAAGAACCAGAACGGACGGGAGAGGATGGAGAGGGGATGAATTTGGGGGTTGAGGAAGGCGGGATTAAGATGAATAAATGATTAAAAAACAAAAGGGCGGTAACCCCATCTGAACCGGTGAGCGGAGGTTCTTTTTCCATTTTCAGCTTCGCTCTTGTTCATCTTCTTGGTGGAAAAAAAAATTGAAAAGTTTGCGTTCCAGCTGGTTTGAGACTGGATTGAGTAGTTAATGAATTTCTCTCATCGGTGGAAAAACAAGTGAAAAGACTTTCGGCCAAGCCTTTGAAACGATTCGGAACAATTCTTAATTAACTTATTGAAAGTCGCAGATGTGATTGGTTTGTTTCTTTGAAAGGGAATTGAACGATAAATTAGCGCAATGGGATTCCGGTTTTTGATTTATGGATTATTTTAAAGCAGCGATTCTCAAAGTGGCAGGGGTGGGAGGGGTTGAAGGCTAAGCAGGTGGGGTGGAGAGAATTGTAATTAAGTTCACATACATAACCCAAAGAAGCACCATTTCAATTTCAACTTTATAAGTTGAATAAGATAGAAAATAATCCTCGAGCTCACCCAGCAGCGCCCTTCTCATACTTCAGATGTCCGACAGAAGCTGCCATTGAAATGTCAGTCTTTCAGGACTTCTAAAACAACTCAACTAATCTAATCATATAATACAACGCAACTAAAAACCGCACGACCTCTTATTTACCAGGCGGCACAAGAAAGTAGGAACATGGAATGTCGAAAATAAAGCAAAGAAATTATTTTAAAAACTACAACACGTCCACGGGTTTGCCTTCAAATCTTGTTCAAGTCATCTGTCGAAGACTGATCCATCAACATGACGGAAAAAGAAGAGAAAAAGAATCTCATTGCCTCCGAGGTGACACTAAGCTCGCAATGAATTTCAAACAATCTTCAGTCACATCGTTTCAGATTGGTGTGTAAATTGAACACCCAATTTTGCGTGGGAAGTCATTGAAAATGCTCACTCCATTCAACACCTCTTACTTGTTCTTGTAAAACTCGGTTTTCTGCTGCCATGAAGAGTAAATAACGCTCGAGCTTGATATGACCACGGAACTCAGGGCGGTGACACCGCGTTTCAACTAACTATGCGCAGAAAATGAAACAAGTCTAGTCTTTACAGGGAAGCTGTTTTTAATTATTATTGCTTTGTGTTTCTAACAACTATTATCTACTAAATTAACCTCAATAGGTTGTAATTGTTTGAATAGAACTTATTGTTTGATTACTATCAAACACATTGGCACATTAGAGCCCAGTATGCATGTATGAGTAAAATTGAACTATATAGAAATTGCTCGAAAATATCAAAAGAATCACCTGTAACAGATAGTTAGTAAGCTTACGAGTAAGCTACAAAGTTTGATAAGGATAAAGTTTATTTTGACGCTGGTGAAACAATCAACAGAAAACCATTGCAACCGGTCACCCTGCATCCATTTAATCTAGTTCATCCGGTCTGTTTAATCACATTTGATCAAGCACGAAGATATATTAACCCTGACATAATTGGGCTTGATTTTGGAAACAAATCTATGCTAATACGCTCTCCACGAACCTGAACCTTACCTCTAGAGAAGAAAATGTAAACGGCTTATTAGTGAGAAATATAACAAGAGCTCGAAGGCAGTAGTTTGAACTCTTCCATATTCCAGTCCTCAAACCAAACTGTCATAAGGGATTAGGCCCATAGACAAAATGTGCGCTACGAACGTGATTGTACCTACATGTATAAAAAATTGCTCTTGACATTTAGCTATTACCGCTGCTCAACCTAATACAAACTCTCTCCGTCCATCAATCCCCTCCGCTCAATTGACTAATTCAAAATATTATTACTCATAATATATTTTAATTTATTACTCATCCCTGAAGATCGATTAGGAAATGAATCACAAGGATTAGCCACAACGATCATTCAGCTGATCGGTATATCCACATCTCCTAATTAACTTCTACTAAGTCTTGTACCAAAGATGTTAGGACTTCGTTATATTTATAACGAATTTATATTTATAACTCTATGCAGCAAACTACACTGACGTTGAAACCCACGGATGGCACCACTGAAATTCAACGAGATATAATAAAACACAGATTCCCATCTACCTCCCGCAAATATATCTGATATATCTTGCAATTATAACAGCTGATTATTTCATCTCAATTTGACAGGAGGTGTTTTCAATGTGCAAGGACATTTCCATTCACATTTCTGTTGAAATTCACATTTCTGTAAAAGTGCAATCCCATACACAGCGAGCGTATGACTGAAAAGCGGTTCGAAGCCATTCGATTCATGAAAAAGATGTCTTTGACCCAAAAATGTGTGTTTGTGTATTTTGAAAAAATTTGTGTGTTTTCGATATTCTGGATTTAGAATACTTCCGCCCTTTGATTTCGCCTTTTAGGATTGACAGAAATTTATGACTAGAACTCATTCGGATCTAAACCCCAAAGTGATTTTCGAAGTGAGTTTCATTAACTTTGATATAGTAGTGTCAAAGAAAGCTATGATTGGGAGAAGGTGGATGATTGGAATTTTTTTAAATTCAAATTTGGATCCTACACATCTTGAAAGGTGAAACAACAAATTTTGAAGGAGGTGGATTACAATAAAACTAAAAAAAAGTGTTTAGTTTATGTGAGCACTGATTCATTCAAGAGCTTCTCCAGTTTCCTGGAGTTAGGGCACTTCCTGAGAGCCAACACAGTACGAATTTAACTCGGAAAACACCGCTCCCCTGATGCCCTCAAACCGGGCGGTTAACCTCAACTTCTAGCGTAAACCGACGCCCGGAATTGTCGAAACGACGCAATACTCTCTCCAACGAGACAAATCACATCGGGAGATCACGAGAAAAAAAGGACGCCCGAATAATCGTAGAAACTCGAGTGGTAATTTGAAGTGTCGAATGACTTCCTAGTTTGAATTGGTAATGCGACCGATGATCGCCGGCACATGAGAGACAATGTAGTTTGTCACGAAACCCCCACCGCCCGCGTCGGATTTCCGTAATCGAAGAGCCATCCGAAGAGTCGCGGAAAATATCCGGTTCACCGATTATCGACACAGAACCGATAACCGCGAAACCCAATTAAACCGAACGATTCGTTCTACCCAAATAACCTGTGAGTAACTGGGCAAGTCACTTCGATATCGATAGGAATTCACCAAACTATAGGAACGACTTTGGTAAAAATTAAGTACAAAAACGCTGCTAATTCTTCGCAACGGTTGGTTATTTTTGAACCGCAGATTTTGACATCAGCTTGAGAGGAAGGGGGGGGGGGGTCATAAAAATATTTTGTAGTACGATTTCAAAGGCTTAGTGTTGGTGATAGTCAACCAACACGAGTCCGTACGGTCGATTCATTTTTTGGACGGTACAAAACACTTAGTAGTTGAAAAGAGTTCCAACACCGTACATCGATTGTTAACAAAACTCACCTGATCAGCATGTCATCGTACGTATAATCGAAGATAATCGAATAATCGAAGAGCCGAGAGACGGCTATTGTTTGTGTATCATTTACGATTGATTGCGATGATTTGCTTTCAGTTGAGTAGCTGAAAAAATTTTCTGACGTCAAATAGATAGAAAATTTAACGCTCTTTTCAACGGTGTGATCACATTTGTGCTATCTCCAAAATTGATCGAGTTATAACAGTTTTAATGACATAAGATCGAAAACACGAAAAAAATCTTAAATCGCGAATAACTCGGAAACGAGGCCTTTGGCAAAAAATTGCTACGGGGCATTTTTGTACGAAAATGAGTTGTAGAACACGTAGGAGTCGGATTGTGCATAACTCCTGGGACACTTTGTTTAACTAAAGAAGACCTAATGTTTGAAAATTGGGAAAGCTACGGGGAGGCATTGTCTTGGTCAGGGGCTCGGATATGCAATGACCTGCACGACCCCCCGGTCTTGAAGGAGGGGTTGCTTTGTGCGCCGTGTATTATCAACCCCAATCTGATTTGGCCGTAGCACTGGGCGTTGCAATGTTGATAATATGTTGTTTCTGACCAAATTCATTTTTAGTAAATTGTTTGCTGACTCAAAAATGTTATCCAATTGTAGGACAATGGTAAGATATTGGGGTTTAAATCAAGTTCATTTAAGAGAGAGTTTAAACAAGATTGTCAAAATATAAACAAAAAAATAAATATTTAAAAATTAAAAATGAAAATTAATTTAATGAATCACTACGTTCGTTTGTGAACAGCGTCCACGGCATTCCTAAGCTGTCCAGCCAAAGTCAGAATAATCAAAGAGTGATTTTTGTGTACGGTTTTGCCAACGGTTACGCTTCTGAAGCAGCAAGGGAGTTAAACTCCTCCTGTGTACTCACTGTGTACTCGTGGTTGGAAGGACCGAATCAACAAAATGCGAATGATGTCTTACTGATTGCAGTTTTCGGCTTAAAATTTGAAGCTTGAAAATCCTTTATTTATTGAGCGAGGGGCCACGAGAATGTCAAAATACGATTCAGGGAAAAAAGATACACTTATTCCGATTTCAAATTTTCTGGTTGCCAACCGATTTTCGGCGAAAAAACACCGTTCCGCATGCAAAGGTTTTCCCTTTGAAAAAAAAAAAAAAAATGCTGTCACCTTTGGAAAGCTGAGATTCTCGGGAGGTTTTTCCTGGGAAATGGGAGTTACAAAACCCATTCGTTGTGAGCAAGGGAAAACATGAAAAAAACTATTTTCATTAATTCTCAAAATCAGATCTTCGGGCTAATTTGTAGCCTTCTAAGTCACGTTGAAATCTTCTTATTTTGCCCCTAAGAGGATGAGAAATTCAACGTCTTTGACAACGGTGTCCTCAAAATTGATATTTGAGAGTAGTGTATCGGAGTTATTGATGATTCAGAAGAATACTTATTTAATTGGATCGTTCCAATCTTTTCTAAGTAAAGGATATCTTGCTGTGTTTATTACTATCTCTCAAATACTACGATCTTCTTTTACGTAGGAAAAATTAATTCCTTGGTAGAAACTCAACTACCAATCGGAATGATAAAGTGGGAGATCTTGAACGAAAAACACATGTTTTTGACTGATTGGCAAACGACAGTGGAACTTATCATTATTGGGATGATGTTCATTATTCGAGCACGATTCTTGTGCAGGAACTTCATGTTCACAGTTATGGCCATTTTAATGACTTAAGGTCGAAAACAGGAAAAACATCTTAAAAGTCAATGAACTCAGAAACGAAGATTCTAAAGAAAAAAGTCTAGGAAGCATTTTTTGTTGGAAATGACGTCAAGAAACTATAACTGGTCTTTTGACCATTAGATTTGTTACATTTTGTATTGCACATTTGACATATCATGTTGAAAAGAAGGAAACGTTTCAGAATAAGGAATGGGTTGGTGTAATTTTAGCTGTTGCAATAGCTCTACTTTCTGCGATAGCTGACTAAAAGGTGATTTGAGACTTAGTACTGTTGTCATTGTCACCTATTCATCTCAGCGAGGTGACAAAGTGTTCCTTCCGATGTCGGTTCCGCCGCTCCACAGTTATGACTCGGAGCAATCACAAACTCTCGGGATCCCCGTGATTACACCTATCAGGGCGTCTCAACGAGCGAAGAGACGGATGAACCGGTTGCGAAGGAAGACAAACTGCGAGTGTGACAGCCGAGTTGAAGGTTCCGCCCCGCGACCCGCGAAACACCTCACGGGGCCCGTGCAAAGGCGTCAACAATGAAAGAGACGATTTCCGCGAGCGTGAAATTAGCGTCGTTTCCGCACTCTCCGGTCTGCAAGGGGGAAAGCGACGGAAGACAAGCGGCAGAAATGAGCGGCAACGAGCAGTGAAGAGATGAAATGAATGGAACAATGAGCGTAAGCAGATAGCTCTACATTTCAAAAAGAGGAAAAATGTCTTCCCATTTATTCATACATTTCCGGAACGTGGGGAGAAAGAATGTCTGGCATTTTTTGTCTTATAATACGGAGTGATTAGGGGGAATTGGAGGCATTTGAGGGAGCATTGTACTCTTATAACGCTTGGAGCGGAATTCACAGTTAGGAATTCATTGTGAGTGGTCGCTCAAGTGCAGCGTTTTATGAGCACAATCCACTCGATGCTTTTCACAGTCGTGATTTGGGGGAAACGTTGAGGGCGCCCTCGGTGAAGATCCCGAACGCACACTCGACAGAATTCATGAACCGAAAATGGCGTTGAGAGTGACCCTCAGTCTCAGTCACTCTGAGTGATGTTCGGACTTCACTTAAGTGCATCAGCTGTTACCAGTAAGTTCGTATTTTATTTGACTGATCATTCGTTCGTATTAGTTCAGTGTTTCCTATTTTCTGTTAGGGTCGAAATATCCACTTCATGTTCGGGCGGAAATCGTTAGAGAGCAGTTCGCATTCTTTCCAAGTTCCGTGTTCTCCCTTGAACATGCAATGAAGTGTGAAAAGGGTAAAAACAGTTGGCAACTTCCGAAACTTAACGCGGAGCTACGAAGTTCGTTTTCGAAACTCTGTGCGTAGCGTGACGGAGCCGTAGTCGTCGGAATAATCAATCTATCGATCCAAGAAATGAGAGAGGCTCGCGAGTAAGGCACGGCCAGTCTCTGCGACCCGGTTCTCCCATTGGGGCGCGTGCTGGCACTTGTTCGCAGGTCATCATAATATTTCTACCGAGGAATGATTACACCTTCTCGTAACCCCATTCCCGTGTCGATGTCGTGCCAACTCCGTTGAAATGTCCGCACAAACTAAGTTAAGGTCGAGGGTCAACGCAAAATGAATTACTGGTGATCGTGAAGATTAACGTCCTCCACTTAAGAATCACTGTGATTAACTAAGAACAAGTTACAGTCATGCATCATGATTTTAATTGTTAATATCGACTATTGTACTTATACACGGTGTTAACACGATTAACATAGGTACCAGGCACAGACCAGGTATCAATAGCACAACTAATTTGCAAGTCATGGACCTGTAAGTCAGAGACCTGTTAATATTATTTGATGATAAACTAAGCTTTTCCCCGCATGTTTTTTTCATAGTCTCAAATGTTATGCAGCGACTCGGATTCTTGATTCGGAGTACCAAACGTTTTCAAGACCCACTTTCGTTCCGCCTGCTGCACGTGGCATTGGTTCGCAGAAAGCTCGAATTTCCTTCAGTCGTATGGAACCCTACTTGTGAGGACTACGCTTGTGAGGAATTCAGTGGTGCTTCTTTTCGGAATTATATGAACCTCGAATGATTGTCCAGTCGACGAGCTGTGGCGAATGTTGTGTTCCTGGCAAAACTGCAGAAGAGTGATATAGATACCTCTAATCTTTTGGCTCTTGATGGACTCCGTACTCTATCATACCCTACCAGAAACCCAATAGCTTCGCCGCACCACGTACGGTATGATCAGAATGCCGAAGTCGGTCAACGACATCCCCTCTCGCGGAGTTGTGGATTTGCTTGCGGATAGCCTGCCAATCATGAAAACGAAGCTAACTGATTATTGTCGCTCTTCCAGCCCTCTGTAGCTTTTCTCATTGACCTGATCATTCAAATGTACTAATGGTTTTTCTTTTTAACTAATCACATCGCTCGGCTCGATCCTTTCAAGGTTGCATTGAATTCTGAGAATTGAGATTTATCCAGTATTCCATGTCTTGCATGAATTGCAGTCTGGATGCCATGTAAAAGGCACCAATCGTGTTTCACCGAGGTACATCTATAAGTCAATCACAAGGTATGGAGATCATCGATCATCTGAAGACCCTTGTAGATAATTTCGTTACTAATTGATCTAGCGTGGTGATTCATAAACGGTGCTCATTTTATGACATCTTGGGTGGACAAGATATGATATAGACGCTCCAAGGCAGTTTATATAATATTATTAGACCACGTCTAATATACATGGATCAGTGAATTACGTAGGATTGTTCCAGGGGTTTTCCTTTCATTAGTTGTCATCAAATTAAGGTGTTGAAGAAGTTGGGAGAATTGGGACATTGTGAAAATAAAGTTCTTTAGTTTGAAATGTGTATCACGTTTTGAAATCGGATTGTTCAAGGAAGATGGTCATAACACGAACCAATGGGAGCAGGGAAGACCTAAATGGCGGTCAGGGGGGTCGGGTCAGCACGTAACTAAACGGCAAGTGATCTTTTTAAGCAATGGACCCACATTATCCAATATCCTCGTTCGAAGGACGGCCGCTTTGGTTCATTCGCCAGTTCCTTCTGATTGGGCCTGGAATCGGGAGAGGGGTATCACCCTAGCCTCCAACATGGTATTTATATATAATACATATATATTTATAAATATTCGTAGGTGGACCGTAGATGTAGAGTTATTCAGAAGAAGCTTCCAGGGGTCTACTGTGGTATGTATACATGTGCCATTCCAGGAAATAACTCAAATTGTTATTGGTATGAAAATGTCGTTCTTTCTCCAGAAAATTAAGCATTTCAAAAGTAACCTTACTTATCCTTGGATAAGTTTTTTAGGCAATATGTTTTCCACACAATAAATTGTAAAATAGTAAAATCTCAAAAAATGTACAAAAAAACACTATTTACGGCAACAAATCATTAAATTTATATTTTTTTCCAGAATCTTACTCAAAAACGTTCATTACCCATGGGCTAGGTTACTTGAAAATTGAAGCTGAAACTTGGGCTTAAAATCTTACCTAAATTCATCACTAAAATATCCTAAAATATCGATCAAAATTCTAAAATACCAAAATCTTTGTTTGATTAGAAGAATATTATTTAGAACTAGTTTTTCCGCCATAAAATAATCCCATAATTTGAATTTACAAATATTCATTAATAATTATAAATAATAAACCAATACTTGCCCTAAAAAAACTGACGAATTCCCTAGTCAATTTGAGCACGTTTTGGAATGAGATGGGGAGGATTCCTAGTTCAAGTGAATAGTGTGCCCTGTTGATGAAAAACTTCGAAACGTTGGCAACAAATTTTTTATTAAGACCGAACCTTAATAAACTCCTAGAAACCTATAGTCCGTCCCCCCCTTCTAAAATCGTCAAAACGGGAGTAACCAAAAAACAAAAAAGACAAATAACCAAGAAACCGAATTGAGGGTTTCTCAAACCATTTGGAACATTTCAAGTTAATTCAAGAACGGAAGGGGTAGCTACCCCCTTCGGCCGTCCACCTAGGGGGAGGCGGAAGTAGGAGATCTGGCTGGTGGAATCATTTATGCCGACTATTGACTCTCAGATTAAGATAATTTTCCACTTGAACACTGAAGAAGGTTCCAATTTCCTATTTTTACATTTTTCAACCACACGTTGAAAATTAATCCTCGTAACAATCTGAAAACAGATGCAGAAAGTTCGGTCATTATTCCGCAGAAATCGAGTCAAATCAAAAAACGGATATCATCACGTGAATCAGCGTTAAAAAGCAATGAAAATTCATGTGCCACACTTTACAGTTCACCATCATCCACTATTTGACAATTTTGGGGCTGTGCAACTTTGCGTGCACGCTAAACCGGTTACGCGAAATCAAAAAAACTGGTTGAGGGGTCAAACTTTCTGAAGTCTTGGGTACAATCCGAATCTGCAATAAAAAATGGGGGTTCTCATTTAAAAGAAGAAAGTTCTCTGTATTATATGATAAGAGTATCATGAAGTTGGCACTACAGAAGGCCGAAAAAATGAATGATTGGATCATGGAAATTGGAATAAAAAGTGCACAAATTAATTAGGAAATTGGTTAATTTTTTGGTGAAGTATTGATTTAATATTTATGATTGTTGATCAATATTTTTACATTCAAATTATGAAACTGAAATTGAAAAAAAAAAAAAAAAAAAAAGTTCTTTTAAATAATATTCTTCCAATCAAACAAAGATTTTGGTATTTCAGAATTTTTATCGATGTTTAGGGACATTAAAGTGAAATATTTAGGTAAGATTTTACTGACCCCGGTAACTGGCTCAAGTTCGAGCTTCACTTTTCAAATAACCTAGTTCAAGGCTGATCCACGTTTTTGAGTAACGTTCGGCGACAAAATTTAAATTTAACGATTTGTAGCCGAGTTTTGTAATTTTTTCGTACATTTTTAAGATTTTACATATTTTTAATTTAATGTGTGAAAAACATATTGCTCAACAAACTTATCCTTACTTTTGAAATGGTCAATTTTTTGGGGAAAGAACGAAATTTGTATATCAATCCTAACGAGAGTTATTGTAAGGAGTGGCAAATACATATATTTAATGGCTTTATGATCCAGGAATCATTTCATGATGCTTCAAAACGAATTTCAACGAATAAAATTGTTAAAAATTTGTATTTGAACATTTTTGGAGCCATTTTAGTAGCTTAATTTCTATGCAGATACGCTAAAACAATATTTAAAACTAGTGGTCACTAATTTTTCTTTGAAAGATTGAAAGTTTCGACTAAGCACGTACACTAATTATTCTAACACTACCTAACACAGTTTCGGCAATATTTCAGGAGGCTCGAAAAACTGACTTATTTTATTGAGCAATGAATTATGCACGAGTTTTCGGTATATTTTAACTCCGTTACTCCTGAGAAATCAAATGTTGGCGTAAATATTCCATCATTTTACTGAATTGTTGCTGGTCCAACTTGTGAAATGGGCTGCGTTGGAATACTGAGTTAGGCGTTGCTATGGAGCCAAATTGTGAATTGAGCTGTATTAGAGAACTCCTTTTTGCAGTAAAAATTAGAATTTAATTTCAAATCATTGTCTTGACAATTCATTTTCAAGTAGCTATAAGGTACTGGTTAAAGAAATACAATTTCAAGAAAAAGTGCTCTGCTTTTCTGATCATAAATTAAACATTCAGTAGTATAACGAGGACGACCGTTCGCACAACACGAGTTGAATTAGGCTTATGAATCAGATTTTGTGAAGCGATGTTGGTCCAAAGCCATTTTCTCCTCTTTCTAGTCCTCTAATCAACTTGCCATGGAGATCATTCGATCGGGCATGGAGTACGGTAGGCACTTTAACTCATTTTGGCAAAAAATGAGTTAGGTGGTGTTAGAATAACCGCGACGAATTGTTACCAGGGAACAACAGGTGTGATACTGTTTGAAATACGATATTTGGCTTTCATGAAGTGAAGGATTTGTGTGTGTCTATGAAAATTTGATATTATATTATGAACAATATACTTAGGGATTGGGACAACGGATAACCTACACGTACGGATAACATACACTTGCTTAAAGTAGATCAGGGATTGGGACAACGATGACGCTTTAAATAAAATACAACATAACACTCAACTCGAACAGCAGGATTTATGGTTGGAGTTGCCACGCCCTAAAAACGTGGCGTACGTGAGAATATTGATTGGGAGCGTAACGCCAGCAGGTTAGTATTTGTTGATGATACTTTGGTGCGTTGGGAAAGCTCGGATGGGGGAAGATCTCGAGCACAGGGAGATGGAAACGGGAGAAATTAGTATCGAGGCGAGGGGAGCAGAAGGAAAGATGAAAGAGGAGCCGGCAGCATAAAAGGCGAAAAAGGAGGTGGAAATGGGGAGTCATAATAACTGATAAATGCACCTTGAAGGAAAAGGTGTCAAGGGGGGATCGCTCGGAATTAATCAAGGGAACGCATTATCACGGGCTTGTGGCGGTGGGGGTGGGCTCAGTTCCCTCTGGTCTGACTTTCCTGGCCTCACTCCTCCTTGCGGTCCGCTGCATATCGACCTGTTCCGCGGAAAGTTAGGAGGGGAAGATTTTCTGTTACGTAACCCGTGACGTCATCCCCTTCCTCTACGGGGTACCCACCCACGGCTCTCCCCCTGCCGCTCGGGGGTCTCTCCGCGTTTCAACGGGGCTGCGGTGACGTCGGACGGTATCCGATATGGGTGTGACGTTCCGACGAGGAACAGTTCCGAAGGACCTGGGACAGAGGTGGAACGGTTCGGAACTAATTACAATCAAGAGGCAACAGTACTTCAGGCTGAATAAAATAGAAAAAATGTTTGTCAACTACACATTATTAACATATTCTACTTAGGTGAATGGTTTTGCTGATGGTTGGATAGTTAATGGTCATGGTAATAATGGTAACGGTTAATTATTTTCAACTATAAGCCTCCGTAATAAACCAAAAAAAAAAGAAAAAGTTTAACCCCCTAGATTTCCTCTCTTTTGTCGTTAATACTAGTCTTTGATTCGTCCGACTTTTGAGTATGTTGGAATAATTTGGTCCCCCTTTCATCCAGCACACAGATTTCCACTGTAGATAATTCAAGGGGAGTTCATGCGTCATCATGCTTCGAACCTAAAACACCAAGGAGCAGGTTGATTTTAGGCACCTGGCGGCCGAGTAAGAGTCGCCCACTCTCGAAAGCCATAAAGAGTTGGCACATTTTACGTTCTTTCACAAGCTAGAGAATGGAGTTCTGCTCCTCTCTTAAGTCAACATAAGTGTGACTCCCCAATGAACACCCTTGCTCCAGGTGCCTTTCGCAGCCCACAACTCGTGAGGCCTAATGCTTTCCTGGTATCAAGGGACTAATACATATTTTAGGAGTGCCTACCTTCTACCCCAAAACAAAAATGTAAAAAATACTCGTAAAAACACCCCTTATTTTATCTAAAACTAATCACAGACAATACTCGAGCACTGTCATTGTCATTTATACGTTTTCATATAGAAAAACAAACCATATTTAAATGAATTATTACGTTCATTAATATTTACGTTCTATCTAGTGATGTAATGTATTTTTGAATGTTGTCACGTTAAACACTGTTTCAATTAACTTTACCCCCCCCCCTCCCAAGAATTTCAATATTGCAGTCTGCGTCATAGCCCCCCCCCCCCCCTGTGGGCACCCCCGCATATTTAGTACCTCTTCCTACACCCTGACGCATCTTCTGTTAATGATTTGTTCCCTTTTACATTTTTGCATACTTTCTTGTCTTACTATTTTGATCATTTGCCTCTGATCCCATTGTAATTTCATGTTGTAATTTATTAATCCATTTTGTATTTTCTATGTTTTTTGCCTTTTGCCATTCATTTGAATAAATAAATTTGAAATTTCGAACAATTATTGCACGGCTAAAGTAAAATTGAGATTTAAAAAAAAATTGGGAAATCGATTGGGAATTGCAGGATGGCAGCAAAATTTGTTACACAGACACGACTATTTGCCCCACAGATTTGGTAATAAACCGACAAATTGTTTGTTTCGGTTTTGGTCTGAAACGGATTTGTCCTGAGTTTTATTGCTTATGTTTGGATTGTCTCACATCCCCTTTGATCTATTCTGATAGTTCGGATAATTTAACTAAACCATTTTCAACTGGATAGCAGAAATTTCCAATTTCAGCTCTTCCTAGTTTCTTGTGAGAAAAGTCGATCAATTTGTTATAAAAACACTTAGTACATGCAAGAACGGTTAATTGGAACAGCTATTTTAGACCGTGATTGTTTCGGAACCGTTCCAAATTTTTCCGGTGAACGTCACACCCCTAATATCCGATGGTGTCTTTGCCCCATCTCTTCAATCCTCCTCCTCCTCCCATCTCCTTCCACCCCCATCTTTACGACCCTCCGCGCCTCCCCGTGCCCCTTCGCCGTTTGGGGCTCGCCGACGGTTCTATCGCGTTTCACGTTTCCGTTCTCTCCTTCCTCCCAAAAGTCCGTTCCGCTCACTTTTTTACTCGGAGTTGATAAACTCCTCGTCAAAACTACCGACGTGAGGTCAACCGTGAGACCTGGGTGGATTTTGCGAGCCCGAAATACTTCGCTCAACAAGTAGGGACATTAGTCATGTTTGTTCATATTTAGTTTCTCAACTAAAATATCTCATGATACATCTCAACAGGTACAATACGGTGGGGAACAGCTGATCAGAATTTATGTACAAAACATCTGCCGAATCGGTTTAAAATGAATGTATTAAAATTTTTCAAATAATCTTCAAGTCGGTAAGTGATCTTTACACACTATTCAAGACAACAATGTCACGAGACATGTTCCCAATTACACCAACGCCCTACAATGGATGAATTGACGTGCGTTGCTGGTTCGCCTTGATCTAATTCTGTATCTGGTCCTGTAATGATTTGATCTCAAGATCTTCAGCGTTGTTGGTTGCGACAGCAACAGCCACAACTTCCAACAAATCCTCGACCGTCTTTTTGAGTGCTGTGCCAAGAACTACGTCTCCCTAGGTCCCTCCAAGTGCCACATATGTCCTGCAGGGTCCGATGTTTATGATTAACACATCAGTGGCAAATATGCCCAACGAAAAACTTCTGGGAACGATCTTGGTGTGCTTCTCGACCAAGAAGTAACGCTTTGCAACTACGAGGATGTTGTCTTTTATCGTCCCTTCAGAGGTCTTGGGTTCCTCAAGCGAGCGACCAGAGAGATCAACAACGTAAGGGTGATCATTCCCACCTTTAGCAATCCCTGGTCCATCCATTCATGGAATCCGCTTCTATGGTTTGTGACAGAAGATGCATGGGAACGAACTCAGGGGGGGGGGGGGGTTCAACGTTAAGCAGCGTTCAAACTGCACGGGGAGGTCGACCATATTTACCCGGTGTTTGAAGCAAGTCATATTGAGCCCTGGATGTGAGAAGACAAATCGCCGACATGTTCCATTTACATGAACTGTTGAAAAACCGGATAGTCTCTCCCTACTTTCACGTGAATATCTCAACATCGCAGCACATAACTTTTGCCACGTTTTTCCGTTTCATGTTCCCTTTTAACCCACCAATTACCTTTAGTTAGACGTTTTTCACAACACATATAATAGTTTTAAGCTCTTAATCCCTTGAATTTTAAACCGAAGTAGGCCAGTTATTACTTCAGAATCTACCAATAAGTAAGCTTTGTTTTCACTTTCTGCAGATGGAAAATTGTTTTTCTCCAAAATCAACATTTCCAACAGCATTTTGCGTTTCAGATAATTCTGTACAACTTTCGTTGCTCAACATTTCAACCGATCTATACCTTCATGTTACCTAGACGAGATAGCTAAGCGCCAAAACCATCTTCAACACTCGTACACTTATTTTACTTTACTTTCTTGTTACAAATTTTACAACGCATACTTACCTAACTTAAAGATCAGTACTTGATTTTTTTACTGCCTAAAAAGGCATTCTTTTCCAATTTTTTCACTTTGCAGTAACGTTCTATAGATTTATTTATATTGCCCGATTGGCAAATACACACTCCTGCATTATTCTTGAGAATAACCCCTAAATTGTGCTTGGCAAATTTTGGAATATATAAATAAAACCATGTTGAATTCATGTGAGATAATATGTAGGTAACGTGTTTCCCAGACTATCATCCAAGCTTGAACGAGATCACTCCTCCAGATAATGAGAAAATCATGTTTGACGGATTTTACTTTAGTGATGAATGAAACTCAATGGTAACCAGCTGCAGCCTAATGCGCAAATTCGTTGATAATTTCGTTAAAATTAGATTAAAACAGTAGAAATTGAGCTTGTTTTAAGTGTGGTGTTAGCTACCTACTACATCCTAGAATCTTCATACCTAGGAGCATGAGGAAAGACATGCTAGGGAAAATACATGAAGGACACCTGGGAATTGTGAAGTGTCGAAGAAGAGCACAGGAATCTGTTTGGTGGCCAGGGTGTGGCACAGACGTGAAAGAAATTGTCGAGAACTGTGTCACCTGTCTTCAACACCGTGTCAACAGGAGAGAACCGTTAATTACAGCGAAGCTTCCACAAGAACCATGGACCTTTCTGCGAGCAGACATCATGAAGTTAGAACAGAAATGGTACCTTGTTCTTCAAGACTTCTATTCTAGGTTTATAGAAATAGTACATATCGGAACCCTCACATCAGAAGAGGTGAGTGGAAGAATGAAGAACCTGTTTGCGCGCCATGGAATCCCACTGAAAATACGAATGATGGAGGCACGCAGTTTACATCCACACAATTTTTGCAGTTTGCCAAAGAATACGGCTTTGAAGCTACAACCAGCAGTCCCCATTTCCCTCAATCAAAAGGTGAGTCCGAAAATGCTGTGGCCATAGCGAAAAGAATTCTATTGAAGAACAAAGACCCTAATCTCGGATTGTTAGCCAACAGAACCACTAAACTAGGGTCTGGTCTCTCACCCGCTGAACTGCTCTACGGAAGAAGAATCAGATCAACTTTACCATCTTTCGATACTTATCAACGGATCAAAGAAGACCAGTTGCAAGACTTTAGGAAGAGAGATGAGGAGGTGAAGTAAAGAATGAAGAGAAATTACGCCAGTAGGAGGGGAGCCAAACCTCTGCAAGACCTTAATATCGGCGATGATGTTCGGGTGATAGACCTCAAGAGAAATGGCGTAATTGTCTCCAAAGCTCCATACCCAAGATCGTTCGTAGTCAAATTTGCTGATGGCTCTACAGTGAGAAGAAATATATGGCATCTATCGGTGAAACCTGAATGTCAAGGAAACACACCAAACGAAGAAAGACAACAATCAACGGATTCTGAACAACAACTACCAAGAAGGAGTGGAAGAATAACAAGTAAACCAATAAGATATCAACAATGAAAAAAAACGTCTGCCAAGTGGGTGTGGCACATAGCTTCCTCGTATCCAAAACATGACTGTATAGATCATTGAAAATTATTATTGACTAAAGAACTTCGTTCAATTAGGCGAAGTAAATATTGAATTAGGGTAAATTTATTGTTATGCAGGATCATATCTTGAGCAAATAAAGGTAGGCATGTTCAACTATAAAATATACCTAATAAGTTCGAACAATCCCTGGAAATTTCATCGAAATCGGTCAAGATCTCACGGAGTTATGCGCGTAACAAGGATTTAGTTTGCGCATGCGTAGAGACTAATATTGATCCGGGGGTCATGAAACTCATAGGGGACCATCTACACATCAAACCGAACAATCCCTGAAAATTTCATCGAAATTGATCAAGAACTCCCGGAGTTATGCGCGTAACAAGGATTTCACGTTTGCGCATGCGCAGAGGCTACTATTGATCCGGGGGTCATGAAACTTGTAGGGGACCATCTACACCCCAACCAGCACAATCCCTGAAAATTTCATCAAAATCGGATTATAACTTCGTGTAGTTTTGCCCGTAACAAGGATTTGCTGACAGACAGACAGACACGCAGACAGACACACAGACAGACACGGAACCTAAATTGTTCAGAAAGGTCTAAAACGCAAAACGCGAGTGGAATTTTTGATTTTGGAGACAAAAAAATTTTCACATTCCGAAAGTGAAAACAATGCTCCCGCTACTTTAGTAGACTCGGAAGCAATAGGTAGGATTAATCTTTTATTCAGACCCTTTGTTATATTACCTACTTATACTATTACGTTTTTTATTTTTGTATTACCTACCTGTATATTATTTTCCTGCATATATTATATGTATCATTTTATTATTATATTATTTCCTTTTGTATTGTTATACTCTTGTGTGATCACAAAGTCTAGTTTTGTCTGGAATTGTTTGCTTTCGAGGTTCCAAGTCAATTAAATTTACTTTGTCATTCGATACTACCCATATCGATACATTTCTTTCGATACTGTATCGATATCGATACCAAATATCGTACCGAAAGCGGTATCGGAACGTCCCTAAGTGCAAGCAACAATCACGCTAGTGAATTTATACGTGCATAATAAATATTTAAGAACGTGTTTGCTCATTGAGGCTCTAGTTGGCAAATATACGTATGATCAGGGAACTATTTTCGATGTGTTGGCTGTTTCGAAGCGTTCGACTAAGGATAATCGTTAAACTCGTAGGTAGCATGTTTGCACATTGTAGGAATAGTCTAGTTGGCAAATATGTTCAACTACGCAATATGTTCCGTGTTCAACTACGGATAATCGTTAAACTGAAATGTAGTGTAAGATACAACCACACTAGCGAATTTATACGTGCATTATAAAACTTGAAGAACGTACATGGTTCGAGAGAAAAAAGGCGCACTAGCAGACTAAAGAAAAACTTTTGGTTTTTTTCCACGATTTTGGTCTGAGAAAAGCCTGAAAGGGAATCATTGCATGGGACTTCCTAAACATGCGGCACCTACCTAATCTCGACCTATATGACTTGTTATTAGAGATTTTGTAGGAAAAACTTGGTACTTACCGATGTATTTGCGTGTTCCCGCATTCCGCTGAACCAATCCATGAAGATTCGAGTTCCGAATAGATGGATGATGAAACACTTTTCGCGCGAAACACGGAACGGAGTAGACTGCCGGAGACCGCCACGCCCGAACGCGGAACGAAGACTGGTCGAGACCGCCCGCCCGAACAAGGACCTGAGAAGACAGGTCGAGACATGCCGCTCTCCGATACGAGCAGGTAGGCGGAGGGACCCACAGGCGGTCGCCTCGGTGCCGTTCCTGTTTTCGATTCACACTCGCGGTAGCGGGAACGTCTAGGGTTGTTCCGATATCGAGGGTCTTCCGATATTCGATATCGATAACGATATTAACCATCAACATCGACTCATCGGTAATATCGCAACAAAATATCGATATCAGCAATATCGAATGATATTACGCAATTTTACGCAATTCGATGAAATTTTCAGGGATTGTTTTATTTGATGTGTAGATGGTCCCCTATGAGTTTCATGACCCCCGGATCAATAGTAGCCTCTGCGCTTGCGCAAACGTGAAATCCTTGTTACGTGCATAACTCCGGGAGTTCTCGACCAATTTCGATGAAATTATCAGGGATTGTTCGGACTTATTAGGTATATTTTATATTTTGTTCAATAGTTGAACATGCCTACCTTTATTTTCTCAAGTTATGCTCCTGCATAACAACAAATTTACCCTACTTCAAAATTTACTTCACCTAATTGAACGAAGTTCTTTAGTCAATAATAATTTTCAATGATCTATAAAGTCATGTTTTGGATACGAGGAAGCTACCTATGTGCCACACCCACTTGGCAGACGTTTTTTGTTCACTTAAGATTTTGGTTTAGCATTTAAAAAAAGTGGGTGTGGCACATAGCTTCCTCGTATCCATAACATGACTGTATAGATCATTGAAAATTATTATTGACTAAAGAACTTCGTTCAATTAGGCGAAGTAAATGTTGAATTAGGGTAAATTTATTGTTATGCAGGAGCATAACTTGAGAAAATAAAGGTAGGCATGTTCAACTATAGTTATATATTTACTTGGACTATAAATTTATATCAATACTATTGAACAAACTATAAAATATACCTAATAAGTCCGAACAATCCCTGAAAATTTCATCGAAATCGGTCAAAAACTCCCGGTGTTATGCTTGTAGCAAGGATTTCACGTTTGCGCATGAGCAGAGGCTACTATTGATCCAGGGGTCATGAAACTCATAGCTGACCATCTACACAACAAACCGAACAATCCCTGAGAATTTCATCAAAATTGGTCAAGAACTCCCAGAATTATGCGCGTAACAAAGATTTCACGTTCGCGCATGCGCAGAGGCTACCATTGATCCGGGGGTCATGAAACCTATAGGGGACCATCTACACCCCAACCCGAACAATCCCTGAAAATTTCATCGAAATTGGTCGAGAACCTCCGGAGTTATACCCGTAACAAGGATTTCACGTTTGCGCATGCGCAGAGACTACTATTAATCCGGGGGTCATGAAACCTATAGGGGACCATCTACACCCCAACCCGAACAATCCCTGAAAATTTCATCAAAATTGGTCAAGAACTCTCGGAGTTATGCGCGTAACAAGGATTTAACGTTCACGCATGCGCAGAGGCTACTATTGATCCGGGGGTCATGAAACTCATAGGGGACCATCCACACATCAAACCAAACAATCCCTGAAAATTTCATCGAAATTAGTCAAGAACTCCCGGAGTTATGCGCGTAACAAGGATTTCACGTTTGCGCATGCGCAGAGGCTACTATTGATCCGGGGGTCATGAAACCTATAGGGGACCATCTACACCCCAACCCGCACAATCCCTGAAAATTTCATCAAAATCGGACAATAACTTCGTGTAGTTTTGCCCGTAACAAGGATTTGCTGACAGACAGACAGCCACACAGACAGACACACGACACACAGACACACAGACACACAGACAGACACGGAATCAAAATCGTTCAGAAAGGTCTAAAACGCAAAATGCGAGTGGAATTTTTGATTTTGGAGACAAAAAATTTTTCACATTCCGAAAGTGAAAACAATGCTTCCGCTACTTTAGTAGACTCGGAAGCAATATATATCATAAAGAAAGAGAGATGTGGTGTTAGCTACCTACTACAGTGATTATTATGGATACACTTGTGACGATTCATGTAATCATGCTAACATATAGACAATATATTCATTCGTGATTTGAGTTGATCCAATTTTTTTTTTTTTTTTTTTTTTTCAAAAGTAAACTTTATTGTCAGAAAAAATCAACATTACAGTTTTGATCCAATGGCTGTGTATTCTTTCCTATTCAAGTAGTATATGACTATTATTATAATACTACAATAAGGATTTACGGACGTACGAAACTAGGGTTGTTCAGCATAGTGTACTGTTAAATGCCAATAGGAATTTTGATTTTGGCGAAAAAATGAGTTGTTTAGCCTTCGCAAGTGGGAACAATGCTCCTGTCTTATCTACTACTCATGATCCTGCTATCCTCAGATCATCAGCCTCTAAAAGATTATAGAACTACACATAGAGAGAAGGAACTAGCAACCCGAGTGTGCATTTAGTTCAATTCCGGCAACTGAGGCAATCACTTTGTCAACCAACACTTCTCGTCCGAATCTAAATTCGTTCGTCATTGCAAAAGCGCAACAGACCTGTTCGGAAGATGTGAACGAACTGAAAAGAGTTGACATTCAATGATCAGCTGAATTAAGACTAGTGTGTAGGTTCCGCATGTTGTTCGGAAGATTGACCCAAATATCCATGGAAATGACACGACGTTCAAAACAGTGATCATTAATCTTGATATAACTCGAAGACGTTTTCATCTGTGCCGATATGAATGCCACCATCGACTGTAGACGATTGACTAGGAGTTGGTACGACAATCGGCATCGAATGGAAGCCGGCAGTTCTGCCTCCAAGATACAACTGTTTGTATTGAAGTTTTGTACTGTGCTACCTCCCATTTGCCGATCTCCGTCCGAAGAGGCGACGATTATTCAAACATTCATTTATTATTGTTAATATAACTACGTGAACACTAATCTTTACTGTTCCCTTCATACACAAAAGCTGATATAGCTGAACATAAGATCTCTTGATTTGGGAGTTCAGACGTTACTTGCAAATGGGTAATACAGGTCGTATACAATTCTCACACAGAGCCTCTGCACATTTTCTCGGTCGATTACAAATACACATCCTTGGAAGTTATAAATGAAGTGATTTTAAAATCCAAAATATTCTGCTATCCACTGCAAAGAGCCACACCCGAACGAGGTTCTCTCGATCTCATTACAACATTTTAAAAAAGCTCTTGAACCAAAGGGTAACAATATAATCTTCTTGGGTTCATAATGAACATGATTCCCGCCAAATCCTAACTCAAATACTTCAAAGTCGTTAGCATGTTTGACTCAGGGCTGGGAGGGCGTAAATTGTTAGCATCCCCCAATTTGCTAGTCTCTCTGCCCGTTGGCCCTCTTTAAAACCCACAACCTTTGACCTTTTTGTGTACCTCGGGCTTTAATCAACTTAAAAAAGGCTCACGACTTTTTTTTTCTCCCTAACTTTATCCCTTCAGCGGTTCCTAAAGACTCTTCAAGGTCCTTTCGCTGACAAATTAGAAGAGACTTGTTAGGTATATCCCGGAAAGCGGAATTTTAGATTGAGAACCAAATCCGCTGTAGGTTTTAGATGATTTCCTAACAATCGCCCGTAAGGTTGGTGTAATGAGGAAGTGAGGACAACACAAAATTAGAATTTCCTAAGTTCATATTCCATTACGGCGGGAAAACAAATTATCTTGTTATTATCTTGTAACAATTACAATAGGGCAATCATTGCATTATAAATGCCATAAAAATTGTCCCATATTTTTATCACCATGATCGATCGATGAAAAACGAAATTAGCCCGAGGAGCTTCTCAGTTCATACCTGTGACTTCTAAATGTTCCAAAAATAGTTGTATGACTTTGTTTTGAGTACAACTCAGTGGACATCAACATTAGCCAGCCTCAACATACGAAACAAAAGCTGACATCAAAATGCTTACAGTGGTACAATATGCTGAATATGGACACGATTTAGGAATCCAAGAATGACACAACTGAAATTTAACGAGATAAAACAGTACAGTTGCCGACGTTTCAATGTCTGAATATGTACCTCCCTTGAGTCATGAAAAATTCGATCTCAAATGGAAGGCGGAAACAAAGAGAACATGAAAATACATTTCCATTGCAATCATATCAACTGATTATGTTTTCACATAATAACAGTCGATTTTTACTATGCCCAACCAGTGCACATTCATATTGATCAAATGTTTTTTTTTTTTAATTTATTTAATTTTTGATTTGTTCAAATGTATGCCATAAGGGAGAATAAACAGATGACCGTGAAGCGGTCGGAAGGGGCTCATTCGGCTCACCGAAGAGAAGTTTATAAAGAAAAAAATCAAAAAAGAAAAACAACATTACTGTTATTGGGAGAGTTTTCGATATTCTGAGTTTTTTAAATATTCCAGCCCTTTGATTTCACCCTGTAGGAAAGCCATGACTAGATCTCAGTCCCTACTAGTCCCTGAATATGATTTTGACCCAACTTGCATTAGGTTTGGTCATGTAGTTTCGGAGAAAAGCTCTAGGCGGCATACGAAGGTTCTTAAAATTCATTTTTATCTTCCTATTGTACCCATGTTGAGAATTTGTTTTCGTCGTCGACGACAAAGATTCGTTATTGAAAATATTACACCAAAAGTGATAACACTTACGAACGATAGTAGTAGTAATAATGAGATTTCAAGTTAACTCACGTTACGAAACTCAAAACGGGTGAATGGTCAAAACGGGAACATACCTGCAACAAAAATAATTCAAATTAATTCACAGAAAGTTTGCACTGCGTTTACAAGTCATCAAGTGTTTCTATGGATGCGATTTGCAACATGCAGGGCCGACATGCATCTTTGGAACAAATTTTGCCTCTAAAGACCTTTTTCAACGCCAATAATTTCGCAGTTTTTTTCGTGTTTTCGAATTTACTAACTTTAACTAAAACAGTCATAACTCCCTTAATTCTCCAAGTAAAATAATATCTAGGGAAACGGTCCGAAAGAGCATTAAATTTTCTATCTTTAAACAAAATTACTCACTAAACTTGGCGGGGAGGGGACTCGACGGTGGGTCCACACAATTGCCAAATGAGGATTGGCACTCGATTCAGGTTTTACACGGAGGTCAGTGTTTTGTTTAGTTTGGACGTCTTGATACTACGCTTGAATCTCAAAAATAAGGAGGAGCGCATTGAAAAAAAAGGAATGATTTTTGTAACATACACATCAGTTGTACAAATCGATCGAAACCAGTGATAAAACTATCACGATGAAAAACTAGCGGCCTCTATTGCGCTTGCGATTATTGTGTGTACCCACCGTCGAGAAGGGGAGGGGGGGGGGGGATTAGTCTAAAAAATAAAATTGGTCATTCTTTGTAATCCGTTGGATTTTTTCAAATCCAAATCAAAAATCAAACGAAATCTGAATTTAGTTATCGTCTTCAATTCCAGGGTAAACAACAGCAATGTTTACACAAACAAAAAAATCAGAAAACACTGGAGAATGCAATTGGGGGGGATGACAGAATCTGTCATCTATCTGATAGAATAAAATCTGATCCAAAAATCGGGTTCTCCACAAAAAATACTGCCAAATGTCCAAAAGGTGTCGGTTGAGTCTGTTTCATTTGATACGATCAATTTGTTCATTCGTGAACAAACACGCTGTTTAGTATTTCAAAATATTGATTTGATGAACTTATTTAGAAAATCTTACGAATGTAAGTCTAGCTAAATATTGTTAAATGAAATGGATCAATTTGGCATACTACAAGAAGATCCCTAATAATCTACATTTATACATTGAATGACACTGAAATTTCTGAGAAAGAACTTTGAAACTCCATATATTTACAGTTTGGTGTACTTAACTCACAAACAATGCACACTTAGATGATATCTGACAAATGAAAAAGAGCAATATTTACAGGTGTTTTGTTTATATTGTGTCAACTTGACCAACGTATCCCGCAAAATTCAGGAAGATAGCTAAAATCGGGTTTCAAATTCGGATTAATACCTTTTCAAACAAAGGAAGAGTGATCGACAGTTAAAATTAATTTGGATTAACAAACAAACGAAGATAGAAATTAGGTGTATGAGATATGATTGGGGTAAAATTGTTTCAGAATTGGATTCAGCGCTTCGACAACCCGTAACACCAACCCTTATCTCCCCGGAACAAAACAACACCTTTTTTTTTGTCAACAAGTATCCAAAACATATCGAATTCATTCCCTCCCCTCACAAAATGGCTTTCTGGTCTGATGAATATTGAACGAGCCTCGTCCAATGCTGCAGTGAAAGCGACGAAGTGCCCAAACCAGGCCTCATTCGCCCGCCGCTAACCCTTGTTTCCTATCCGAACGACCTCCGGGTTGTTCAACTCCGCGGGGACCTCCGAAGTTGTTTATCAGCCCAAACTAACCTCAGCTCCCATGTCGAGAGCTCTAGGAACTCGAGTTGCCGGTCATTACCTGCGAGTTGTTGTACGACTCTCGGACGGGTCGCGGACTCTGACACGGGACAACTGCAGTCCGCCGCTAGAAAGTTTCATCAGCGGGAACATGGCTTGGAAATTAAACGGTGGAAAGGGGTAGAAGATTTTTCCCTCCTGTCAGTGTTCACTCTATTATAGTTACGGATAACGATTCTGTTCCCTGACAACGTATGTATGTTTTCGTGTTCTCTTGGAATTATAAAGTAATGTACATACTTTTTCGAATGCGATCAAACCTATTCTGCTAAATCGATAGCCTTTTAAAAAATCAGTCTTCCGATAATAAGGTGTTTTATAGAGGCACCCTAGAATCGTTAGAACTTGATTTTTTTTGCTACTCTACGAATTTCATGATTCTTCTGACGAAATGACGATTACATTTACCGGAAGACGTTGACGGAGGGCAATCTGATCTCGGACACAATTTCACCTGAAGACAGCTAGAGTAATGATGGTATTTAAGGGCTCACGCAGAATTTAATAGCGCTTATGATGATTCACTACCTATAACGGAAATAGATTCTTCTCTTATGTAATCGCAGCGTCATAACAAAATATCGCATATGTTATATCAGGTTAATCGATCTTCAGTTCCGTATCATCGAATAAGCAACATTTCGTGACTCGATACCGTTCCTAGTGACTGTTCCCCGGAAACATAACACTTTTTGCCGGTTAGGTCAAGGCTAAAGCATATTCCATGCTAAAAGTCATCAATGACCCTGCAGGCCGGTCAAAGGATTCTCCAAAACGCAAGATATTCGCGTTCAAAATGAACATTCTGAATTGTGATCTATTCAGTCAAATAAACTGCTTAGCATCCTTTCGAACGAAACATCATACTCCATTGAGAACAAGAAGAAATACTCGGAAAAGAAGCAGAAAGAATCGAAGAGTCATTTTATTTATTCAGTTAACTGAAATATTCAGTTCCAATATTTGCTTCTGGAGTGAGTAGGCGTAGCTTATTACTCAATCCCGTGCCTGATACCTGACTTGTAATAGGCACCACCTATTTGACTCTAACTACTAAATGTACAGGGTGTCCCAGGAGCTATGCACAATCCGACTCCTACGCGTTCAACAACTCATTTCCCAACAGAAATGCCTCATAGCGATTTCTTGCCAGAGGCCTCGTTTGCGAGCTATTCGCGATTTAAGATTGTTTTCGTGTTTTCGAACTTATGTCATTGAAACTGGCATAACTAACTCAATTTTGGGGATAGCTCAAATTTGATGACACCGTTGGAAAGAGCGTTAAATTTTTATCAATTTGATGTCAGAAAACTTTTTTTAAATTGCATTGAAGATGTGCGATTGCTGCGCGAAATGGCAGTTTTGTCAAAATCTTAAAATCGCCTGTTTCTCATCTCGCCTAGAAACCCCATGAATGCTTGACGCAGAGCTGTGCAGGCCTGGTAAAACGTGCGCCAAAATGTCAGCTTTCCAACGGTGTAATCGTTTTGGTTTTTTTAGTTAAGGAAATGGTGTTCAACTGCAGAAAAACATGTGTTTTGTGTTTAAATTGAGGTTTTCCCAAAAGTCTCGAAGATGAATGCAACTCATCGCAGTCGGAAATGAGTTGTAGAATACGTAGGAGTCGGATTGTGCGTAAGTACCCTGTATCACTAAAAAAGACCTAATGCTTGAAAATTGGGAAAGCTACGGAGGAGGCGTTGGCTTGGTCAAGGGCGAGGATATGCAATGACCCGCACGACCCCCCGGTCTTGAAGGAGGGGTTGCTCTGTGCGCCGTGTATTATCGATGGACTTAGGGGACATTTGGTTCCAACAAGACGGTGCAACGGCACACACTTCAAGAGCATCGATGACTGTTTTGAGGGAACACTTCCCAGAGCGCCTTATCTCAATTAGGGGCGATTTGGAGTGGCCGGCCTGCTCTCCCGATTTGAGCCCTTGTGATTTTTTTCTATGGGGTTTTTGAAATCCCGTGCTTATGTTAACCGTCCAAGGACCCTACAAGATTTGAAGACCAACATCCAGGAAGAAATTGCCAACATTACGCCTGCTATGCTGGCTGGAGTCATGACAAACGCCAGAAATCGGTTTACTCAGTGTATGGAGAATGGGGGACGTCACCTACCTGATTTGATCTTCAAAACTGGGTGAAACAAAACTTTATGTAGGTTTGTGCCTATATTATAAACAACGAATAAAAATTTTCTGATTCATACAATGCGTTTTATTAAGTTTTAAAAAAAGGAAGTTATGCTGCCGCACCCTGTAGTGCCAGGTATCCTAGATAACAGTTCTGTTACTTAACTGGCACAGTATGTATGGTTTACTGTTCTCTTGGTCTGCCACCAAGCCATAGCAAAATCCAGGTACCGAAAAACCGAGCCCCGCGATCAATAACAAACGCGGAATGGTACGTTAGAAATTCCGTCATCCATCGCGATTCGTACATACCGAGGTGAAAAGCGCAGAAGGATCGACATTCGTTCGGCAGTTCAACACGTATTCATCTCATCCCAACACCATATTGGACAAATTCACCGAGCAACTATTAAGACGACGAACTGGAGGGCGACTCAAAAGAAGGTCAGTCGACCTGATGAGAACTTGGCACAGTAATCCTCAACACCAGTTCACCAAGAAAAGTTGTGGACCCTTGAAAATGGACCATTTTCCCTTAAACCATGTCACTTATTCCTGTACTGTTATTAGTCACTAATATAATCAAGTTTACACTTTAAAAACTAGAAAGGGCTGCCGGTGGGACCCCTACCTACATTGTAAACCTACATAAAAAGAAATATCTACTGTAATTACCAGAACTGGAAAGTAATGTTATTTACTAAAAAGCTGTTCAATCAACAAAATTAAAAAAAAAAATTAATATTAAAAAAAAATGTATATCTACATTTTTTTCTCTTCCATTTTAATTAGTTCTGTATAACACCCCTCTCTCTTTTTTACGGGAATGAAATGTATGAAAATGAAAACTGGTTATATGCTCAACGCCAGCAGTCCAGGAAACTGTCCAAAAGAAGCCACAGGATTGGCTGCAAGAAAGACACAATAACATTTCAGCCATATCGGCACATCAATTGATTCTGGCATTATCATTTGAAAACTCATTTTATTTGAAAAATAATATTTTTTGCAAGGGAACCTACTGCAAAATAGGGCCTTCTCGGTGATACCTTCTGGGTTAACTAGCGATCACGTTGGCCCTTGAGGCAACTAACTTTTGAGGTCTCATCTTGTCAGACATATATATCTCGATGCATTAAGGTCCCTCAGAGTAATTTACTTTTGATTAATCAGTATAAAATAATTTTATTGCACCGCGATTAGTATTCAGTGTTAAGTAGGTATGACATTATCCAAGTGGCATCGCTGTCTGTCCGTTCCACTTGGATCCGTGTCCTCCGAAAGATCTGCGTTCTTCCAATTACCAAAAACGTTCTCTCGTAAATTATTCTCTCGTCTCTTCAATCAATTACATCCGTCGCTAATCGTTCTTCAGTTGTCCTCCATCTAACACCTGCAATTGATTTTCTGGATATTTCTCAACTCAATTATTCATTCCGAAACTAGAAGATTCTTCACACTCAATGCAACAACTTTGAATGGTATAATCGAGTAGAACCCATGAATGTGAGAATGTTGTACAACTCGAAAATGAAAACTCTTCAATATACATATTTCCGGTAAAAACTTCAAGTGTACACTTTTCCGATAACAATCTTCGAAAGAGAAAATCTTCCACATTATAACACTAATACAACAGGTAAAGGAATAGAAAGGAATTTGATCGCTAGTTGTTCGGGCCCCAGTATAAAATCCGTTACGAAGGGAACCAGGAATCTGCTACAGAGGTGAAGCTCAGATGCAGACGGTTGAATATTTCAATTCAACCACTTCAATTAAAAAACTTCCAAGCAAACGTCATGATTATACTAGTGTACTGCTCAATTAACTCTTTAAAGCTGAAAAAAAAAACATGAAAAACTTCTGTACTGACTTACAAGCAAAAAAATCAATATAGGTAGGTAGCTGGTGGAAGGGAGCTCCACCGGATTAGATTATTAGAGCCTCGGGAAAGAGGGAGGCTTGTTGTAAAACTAATAATGAACCGTTCCAAGTTTTAATGCATTTGTAAAGGCCGGAGAAATTACCTTTTGAGCGATAAGGGTCGCCATTAGCTTTTATATAGGAATGTTTGGCGAACTTTTTTCTCCCGGGGGTTACGTTTGCGATGGTGAAAAAAAAAAGCATTCGGCCGGGAAAGAGGGAAAAAACGCTTTTCGAATGATCGTATCCCTTTTCAACTCTACTGGGTTCCATTGACGGTAGAAATCAGTTTGCGAACCGTTTAATTTACTATTTTGGGAGTTAGGACCAACTAGACCCCAAAATGTAGTCTATGAACGAAACAACGGATATTTACATCATTTTGCGAAGGGCGTACGGCCATTGGAAATTTGGAATCAATACACCTTGAAACGTAGTGACGAAATGGAACGTGAAAATAATAAACCCAAGGGTATAAACCGAACTTTTCATTTTAATATGGAGTAGACATAATAGTTCGGGGGTGGCAACCGAACAAAATATACATTCACACAACAAATCTAATACACACAGACTCAGATATCATTTATGTATAGTAATTGAAGGCAGAGACACTTTACACTTAAGGTGGGATGCTTTATACTCGTGCCTTTCTCATTTGAAGTTTTGGTTTATTATTCAATAATAAACCATTGAAATCGCTTTTGGAAAAAAAAATTAACCCCCCCTGAAAACTTTATGGTTTACGTTTCAAAAGGTGTATAATCCAAATCTGCAATACAAATTTTTCCGTCCGTCCGCCGTACGCTCGATTTCTCCCAAGCGGCTTTAGCAAAAACCCGAAATTTTCAGGGAAAATCAATATTGGTCCGACAACGCCCCGAATCTTTAGCCAGCACTTAATTTAAGTTAAGTTGTCAAAGTTTTGTACAATCCCTAAAAACCTCAAAAAAAGTCAAGTCGGCTTAAATTTGGAATTCTTTTGAAGAACTTTCCATGCGGAATCGAATGAGCCCTTCCCCAGGTCCGTAGCTCAAACCATTCCCGATGTATGGTGCCAAAATTTGCGTTATTTTGGTTTATTGTTGTTTTTGTTTTGATCACAGTAACAAATTCTTTCACTGGGGTTTATTATTCAATTGGCTTGAGTTCATGATTTGAATTTGTACTAAGCTTTGGAGTGTGCGTGTTTCACAAGTGATAGAGCGATTATTGAATTTCAGGAGGCACACAAATATGATCAACTGATTAATCCAAATAGGTATTTTGGTTGAAAACAGATTTACGTGCTCTATGCATATCTCCTGAAAGTTTGGTTATCGCACTGTTTAGTTTGGCAGTCTCAAAAGTAATTTAAAAAAAACCTAAACCAATCATTCAAGTACTAATGGGTAGGTAAGTTGGAAAATTAGATCGAAATCAGTGACATAACTAGTGTCTATGCGTTTTGATGTTGAATGGGCAAACCAAAAAACGTTCTCACTATTGACAGGATTCGAACCCGCAACCTCCTGAACCCCGGCAGGCATAGCCGTAACCTCGAGGCATTGAAGTCTTGTTGTGTGTTACTAAAATTGACCTTATCTCCATTGTAAACCAGTAGACTAGATTATTGTTTTCAAGAGTAAGATTTTGTAATTACATAGCAAAAATTGTTTATGACTGATCAAGTGTTACCACCCTCATAATCAATTTCTTCATTTTACTTTTCTATGTGTGTTGATCCAAAATCTCCTATGTCCGTCCGTCGTACGGAACATAATAGACCGTAGAATTTATGTAAAAAAATCGTTCCTGCTCAAGTGGACACCAATTGGGGTCCAATTCTTCCTAACCTCTAACCAGCCTGATCGACTTGAATGCATAGATGCTAAAAACCAAAACATTTTTTGTTCTGCAAATGGACAACAACTTTTTTAAAGATTTTTACTGACATTGGCAAGTGGGATTTCATTTTCAAGTGATTTTGGACGATTGATCAATTGAGATGGTTCCCAGACCTGTACGAGTTCATCCGACTTAGAAAATAACATTTTTAAGAGTAAAAATGTTCAAAATGGGTTTGAATTTTAATTGTTTTCAATCGCTTTTTTTACGATTTGGCAGAAGTAGTATTGGAGGGGAAAGGGTAAAAAATAATGTACCTGTGTGTTAGAAATGGAGGTGTTTTATGAATAGGAATGGACCCACCTCTGTATGGGATGCGAACCCCCATCCTGTTAAGGTGGCAGGTGATCATTCGAATGTGACGACGATTAGCCCCGAGGTTGAGAGAGCGGGGTCTCTAATCAGGAACGAACACCCGGGAGCGGGAGCCCCCGAGCTGCGCCGCCTCCTCAAGGCGAAGGGGCCACCGCCGACGGATGTCGTATCTCCCAGGACGTGCCCCCGTTTCGTGCGATTGTCGGGCACATGCGCCTATCGCCGAGCACGTTCGGCGGAAACCAATTCGGACAATCCGCGTTCATCCCCTCCGAGCCCATTTGGCCCGGGGTAGTGATAATAAATTATCGTATGAAGGTCCATTGGGGTTTCAGACCTCAACCGGGCTGTGAGGCGGGAAGTTCAATTGGAAATACACAACGTCGCAAAAGCAAACATCTCCAGTCATGCAGCATGATTGTATGAGCGAACTTTCCAAAATTATTACGTAGGTATACTCGTATGATGAATTGAGTTGGAATTTCAAGACTTTTGTGTGCGAAAAATTCAAATTATCAATGTTATTATGATAAAAATTGTTCCAAATAATATTCATCTCTCTACATTTTTCATTAATTTTTCCCATTTTTATGAAATTTTGAATTTTACACAGAGTATTTTGTGTTGGAAAATTGGACACCCTAACAACACTCCAACACTTTTAGAAACCCGAAACTCAGTACTTGGAGGAAGAACCACAAAAGCGGAACTTTTTCAGATTCTCAATTCCGTTGACTAGTTACTAAAAAAAGGAACATGGAGGTCAAAAAATCTGATTTTGGGGAAAGCGCTTCAAAGTTTGGGCCCACCCAAGCCACTTACATTCCTCGACCTCAGACACTCTTCCTCTATGCGAAGAAAACATTCCATGCCATTATTTTATTTTATTTTAATACACGGGCAATGCCCAATTACATAATTATAACAAAAAGATAAAGATATTAGCACGTACAGTCATTCGTAGGTCAATGATATCATACATCTCCACTGATAATGTTCATAACGTCCTTAATTAATATAGCCCGAGAAACATTAAAGATATCAATATCCCGGAGGTATATATTTGCCAACCTCATTATCCGGGGAGTGGGGGAGTTAAACATGTAGTTTGTACGCAGGAGGGGAACTTGGAAGAGGTCTCCACAACGAGTTGTGCGGCATGGCACCCGGAAAGAGAGCGATGAAAGAAAGGTTGGGGAGTCCACCTTGTTTTGTAAGACATTGTAGAGGAAGGCAAGGTCATTCAGTATTCTTCTTGAAGTTAGCGTTGGAAGACTGAGATAGGCTGACAAATCATTGTAGGGTAAGACTCAGAAGGAAACAAAGAGTCAAGGCCGTATCTGAAGTAAATCATTCGCATGAATCTTCTCTGAACCCTCTCTAAAGTGCCCATATGTTCAGCATAATATGGGGACCAAATCACTGTTGAGAATTCGAGCAGTGGCCGAACCAAAGAGGTGTAAAGCACTCTTGCAGTCCTGACATCCACGAAGTCTTTAGATGCCCTCCATACAAATAAAAGGATCTTATAGGCTCTGATTGAGATTGACTCAATATGTTGCACGAATGAGAGAGTATAGTCCAGCTGAATGCCAAGATCTCTCACAACAGACACTCTTTCCAGTTGTCGCCCAAGCACGGAATAGTGATACAGAAAAGGATGGGTCTTTCTGGTGAACGAAATGACGGAACATTTGTCAACATTAAGGACCATAGAGTTGTCGAGGCACCAATGAGAATTATCCATGATATCACTGTTGTTCTAGCCATATGAAGCAGATGAAGCAAAAAGAAGAAGAACCTACATAAACAAAGAATTCCATTGTTCTTTTTGGATTTTGTTGTGAGTTGCTAGTTTTTCTCTGGCCTATTTTGCTCTTACAGTGTCTCAATGGGCAGACCCAAACTCTCAATGAATCACGTAGTAGCATTATAAGGACTCAACTGCCAAAAATAATTTTTGTTGGCCTGGACATGGTAAAGCTAGGTGCTTATGAAGCAGTTGCATAATTCAACTGTGGGTATATCACGAAGTGCCAAGTTCTGTAATTCTTTGATATGGACTCAGCTTTTTTTTTTTTATTTTTTTTTTTTTTTTTTTTTTAATGATAGTAATAAACAGAAACACCTCAATGATCAATCAGTTACAGCCTGATTTCCAGCGTCAAGAATACCTCAATATTCCAGCGATAGATCACATACAAAATAGGATAGATTCTCAAAGGACCAATTATTTCACATGTCTTTCCAATCCTTGTGGAACTGTACCCATTTTCCACAAGAACCTGAAGAACCTGGGAATGTTCAGAATACAAATAAACAATAATTGTGTATTTGACGGTTTTTCGTTGAATATTAGTGTTATTATAATTATATCGATGAATATTGATATTATTTTACTGTATGTATATTAATTTTAATGGTATTATGCCCAATGCTACGTATGTAACTATCTTGAAGGTGGGCGTTTGTGCTGCTAGCAATCTGTGCTGCATTTCCGTGGGTTTCTGCTCAAACTCCCCTCAAACTCAATCACCATAATCTCGCTTGGGAGTGAGTAATATCCTATCACTCCCCAATCAATCGCTCTGGATCTCGCATACGTGACGACTGAATCACGCCCGCAATCTGGGTCACTTCAAGAACGCTGATCCTAAAGGGAGCTCGGGAAATTTGCATTTCGTTCATTATAAGGAAAACCGCGCGGTGCATGCTAAGCCTCTCATTTCGTAGCCCGACCAAGATCCCGTCGTTGATAACG
This sequence comes from Creontiades dilutus, assembly GCA_031894815.1. NCBI lineage: Eukaryota > Metazoa > Arthropoda > Insecta > Hemiptera > Miridae > Creontiades > Creontiades dilutus. Next base: position 3,781,029 of record JAVIWC010004007.1, read on the forward strand.
AAACCTAATGCTCTGTCTCGGAAACGGCTTTTAAATGTTTATTAAATTCGAGAGTACAACAAGTTATTCCCCAGTAACGAGGGACCAAAACGAACCTTTGTGGCAAATGTCAGATTCAGGCCTTAGTGCGCTGCCTCCCGTCCTAGCCGCCCTGCTTCTGGTGCCGTCCAACGGCCTCACGGAGCTCCTACCCCTTCTACCTCGTCGCACAGTACCCAGCATGACATATTCAGCGAATATTCAAGTTCCCGTGAAGGTGGGCGCCGAAACTAACAGTACAACATGACCCTAGAGCAAATTTGAAGGTTGTAGTTGGAAAAACGGGACTATCATGATAGTACAGTTAGAAATAATACCAGAGTTTTTTAAGTGAAACCTTTTTTAGGCGATTTGAGCACTATTTGCTTGGAGAAAAATCATTGCATTTTCACTTCTGGCGACAGTCTAACAAATGTCCAATTATTTAAAACCATTTTTTTCCAATATTCTATTTTATGCTCTGGGCACCAGTCGTCCGCTCGTTTGAGATCGCAAAGCCAGGTTTTGAAGTGCAAACCTGTGACTATTTTGTTCTTGGCAACCACCAAGCTTCAACGACCAAACAATACGAGCCAACTCGACATTTTACCAAACTAAGAGAGGTACTTATGACATAGGACCTTATAGACCGTGATCTTCATTATTGATCCCCTCTCTCAGATCAGGCTAGAATAGTAGGGAATGATCTACAGTAGAGAGCGACGCCCACCCCAGCCGATAAGCAAAACAGAAAAGCACGCAAGAGAGTCAGAACGCACGCCGTTCAAACGCGGGGAAGGACCCTTCCGAGGTTCTGCCCAATCAGAAGCAATGTGGTGTAGATTTAATCTACCTTCCAAGGTCACCGCTGATAAGGCGGGATTTTCTAAAAAATTGCCCAATCAGAGAGCTCCAAAAACGGGATAGAGCGGAGTGTTAGATGTGCTTAGGAGCTCTTCTTTTCGTTTTAGTTCCCAGAATTTCATCAGCAAACCCCCCACAACCCACAGCCGTATTTGTTCTTTGTATGTTCTATTCAACTTTTTTAGTTGTCTTTTCTGCTTCTATGTTTTTGGAAGTTAAGGCCCTTTTACAGCAAAATTGTTCTTCACAATCGTGAGCTAGGACGTTTAAGAGCGTTTCACCACTTATCGGTAAGCCAATTGGATCTTTTACTTTTTGCATATAACTGACAAGCTTTCAAACGGATTTTCGTTTGCTGCGAATCCATTGTTAACGGCGAATCAGTAAGAGAACGGCCGGTGGTACCTACTGCGTTATTTAGGAGTTTTTGAGTTAAATAGTGTTTATTGGCGTCTTTATTATTTTGTGTTTAACGGGTTCATCATTTCATGCAGTTTTAAATAAGGAGGGACAGCGAGGAATTGAGAACTTCAAATTTGTATTTGGCTAAAAAAAACACATTTTCCTTCACCTTTGGGATAGCCCCTGCCGGTCTTCAATTCAGGGGATGAACTGCCTCTGTTAGAGAGTAACCTACCATCAGATTTCTCCATTCCACCAGAGATCCGTTACTGTAAATGATAACTAAATGTCGTCATCCAATAACGTGTCTCTTAGTAAAACGACTCTTCATGACGCGTTGCTACAACACAAAAGCTTTTCTATCTTTGGTGGAGAGAAGCGAAGCACAATTCGCCTTTATTACGGCAACCCCCGTCACGCAAAGCCCCATGACGTCACACCCAACTTCCGCGTTGAAAAGGCATAAACCCGATTTAGCAATCCTAATAACAAACAGCCCTAAACCGCTCGTGAGCACCTCCTACCAACCACTTGCGGCAATAAAGGAAACTAAAGAGTTAAAAAGGAAAAAAAAAACGAGAGGTACTCCTGAAAACCCGCGGGCCTAGGACACGCGAATGTTCTTTTATGGAACAAGGATTACAATCGCGGTTTTTTTTTCTTTCTCTTTGAGCTTTTTAGATGTAAAACTAAAAATACCGCCGCTTTTACCACCTTTTGGATGCTCAGTGTTGACTCGGAGGGGAGAGCTTCATTTTTAAGTGGTTCAAGCCACTACAATAAAAACGGCGACGGTTTGAAATATTTGTTTTGTCATTGTTCATTTTATGCTCAGCGAGTTTTGACGGTCCATTTCAGCGAATGCGAAAAAATCCATTAAGGTTGTTTGTGTGCGATCAAATCCAAAGAGAGGTACCCAGGCATTGATCGCATATTAAACCATAGAACAACAAAGTTTAAAAAATGTCTTCCTGGCCTAATAAAAAGATTCATTATTGAAAAAAGTCAAGCAAAAATATTGATTAAATAAAACTTTCCTACACATCAGTTTACAAACTGATAGCTGGATGAGGAGTTAACTACCATTTGTTGTCTTTTATTCTAGGTTGTTACCCCTAATTGTTCTTGTTTTCATTGGTATTTTGTTGTAGTTTTCCTTCCCTATTTTTGTTGCTATGTCGTTACAAATGCACACATTTGATCTTGTGTTTGATCACAGGCGCTGTGAAGTTGCTGCAGAATTGCTAATCCTCTCAAGAAGGTTTTCTTTTTCATGTTTTTTACCTCAAGCCCGTTATACCCCGTGATTATTTTTTTCACAATTTTCAACGAAAATTGGTGTGGTACTGGACATGTCTGGTTATGAGAAAAATGGTTTTAAAAATTGAACACTAAATTAGGCTGATCAAGTCTCTCAGTCTCAAATCCGCAGCGTAGCATCATCGGTACAGCAAGCCCAGGTGGCCCGACATAAACGGCTGCTGATAGTGTTCTGTTGCAAAAATTTAATTTTTAGCCAAAGTATTCCTGCGGCAGCCCAGATCGTATTCATGCTCCATTGATATAAAACAACGTTCATTCAGGAAGGCAGAAACGAGAGTAAATCAGGACGAGAAATTGAAACAAAGGTTCCCAGGTAATGACAGAACATGCTTCTGCCTGCCGGAACATACTCGGTCACTATAACACACTAAAGACAGCGAGTATATTTTCCGTGCCCATATGGGAACACTGGGACGTACTGGGTTATGTATGTCTTAATTGTTAATTCTGACATTAGTCAGACTTCCTTACTTTTATGCCACTTTTATTAGAAGTTTTTGTTTTCATTTCCTCTTAGGATACTCGGAGTTGTAGCTTTTGTCACATATGCTGAAGAGAGCCTGTGTCAAAGAATATAAGAAAGGGACCAAAACCGGTTATTTAATTTGCCTGAAAGGTCCCTTTTTCGGTTTTACGCTCATAACTCGAAAACGGTATGTTGAAGAAGAAAAACGTCTCGTACAAAAATGAAAGCTTGTTAAATTTACTGTAACTTTGCTCTCATTCATGACTTTCAAAATCCTTACCGTTCTCCCACTACAAGCCTCGGAAAGTTGACGATTTAAAAAATAGTTACCGTCCCACGGTTTTTGTAAAAACCTTTCGTCTAGAAATGCATCTTGTATAGGGGACCCTACCGTACACATTCTTGAAAAATTGCCTTTAGACGATTTCGTTTGCCTGATTTCTCTATTCTTACTGGACTATATCGTCGAATATATGAAGATGAAAGTATCAGAGTAGGTATATCCGTTTTTCATCCAGGGGGTGGTTGGACGCTGGGCGGGTGGAATTCACCCCTCAGAACGCCTCCGACCCCGCCAGTGCAGGGGAGAGGGCCTCAGCGGGGCGGAGCGTCTCCCAGAGCAACCGACGCGCTCCCCTCCTCGGGGACTTGGAATATACGATTGTTTGACTTTGATTGATTGCTGAATATGACTATATGGCTTATTCAGGAAATTCAGTATTTGCCAACTTCAAAAGTGTTATTTCCCTTAATCCGGAAGAAAACCCATCAAGTGTGTTTTTGTGAGATAAAATTCAGAGAGCGGTATCCAACCCTTGATCGCATATTTGAAATGTAGAACACCAAATTTTGAGAGCGTTAAAAAAATTGTCGGTCGATTAAGAAGGCTTATTATTGAAAATAGTAAACTGAAAATAATGTTAAACTAAAACCTGATTCCTTAAAATCTGTTACCAAACTGCTTGTAGTACAAAAAGGTAAGGGTTTGAGTAACATCTATAAGAGCGAAGTTACAGCAAATTTAATAAGCTTTCATTTTTGTAAGATACTTTTCTCATGTACAACGTACCGTTTTCGAGTTATGAACACATCACTGGAAAAAGGGACCTTTCAGGAACCCCTTTTTCCCCTTGTATGATTCTGAGAGATTTTAGTGCATCTTATTCAAGAGTCCCTACGTAGGTGCACTTTTCCTGAAAAAATTGGCTTTAGACGATTTTGTTTGCCTGATTTCTCTATTCTGACTATACTATACATATCATATACGTTATTGATTACCCACTAAGTTGCTGAATATGCGGCTTATTCAGGAAATCCAGTATTTACCAACTTCAAATTGTTATTTTCCTAAATCCGGAAAAAATCCATCGAATGTGTTGGGTTGAGATAAATTCGCGTGAGTGGTACACAAGCCTTGATCCTGGATTTTTCTGTAATTCCCGAGTGCACTGTTCTCGGCTTACATTACTGCTGCAGTTGTAGAGGTACAAGTAATGGAGAACCACCGAACACTCGCACTAAGCTATTAGCAGTCATCTCGCTTATGTGAAAACCGCATATGACAAACGAGTGCGTCCAGCCGTCCTCGATCCGCTACAGTATTCATTGGACGGTTGGAATTGAGCTGGGGGGGAAAAGGCCCCAGAGCTGCGTGCTCCGAGAGCGAGATCCGGGGGGGTCTGAAATATTCTCCTGCCGTCCGTGAATAATTAATAAACCCCTTGCATGACTGCTGCAGCTCCCACTATTAATAGGGAGTGTCCCCGACCCCCGCACTCTATTTCGAGTCTGAAGCCAAAGGGGTTGTGGTAGCCTAGGATTATGTCGTGGTATAATCTACCGAGGTACGACCCGCGGAAAGGGGGAAGGTAACTTCCACTACAGCGGTTTATACGTGGCTCGGCAACACTTCTCTTGCTAGATGAATCGATCGCGTCGTGATGGAGGGTTGAAAATAGGGATGACGGTAATTTTAAGCGATCACGCTAATCATTCGTGCAGCTGTCTTGACGGATTTCATCGAGGAAGGAACCGGAAATGCTATATCGTGCAGAAGGCAGATTTGTACTGGCTAAAAACAAAACCTGGTAATTGTGCTCTATTACGTGACCAACTTCGACTCTCTTAACACGTGGGTTTCATATTTTTCGGATATTGCGAAATTGTGAGGTTTGGGGATCATTTTCAGAAATTGAGAGCGTTTGGTAATGACGTTCTGCCGTTCCCACGACCCACAAATCTGTTCCTATGTGATCGCGAAAGATGAACTGAGGCGCAATGAATCCACCAAATTTTGGGAAATTCTAAAAGAAAAAAAAGAATTTGGTTCTAGTTCAGGCAAAAACCTGCAATTCAGTGAAATTAATTAGTAAAATCGGAAAATCTAAGGAACATCTACTCAAACTGAATTAAATTTAGGGAGAATACACAAAACAATAGGTATTCTTGTTAAATTGTATGTGAAATGTAAGGTGCCAACTCTAACATAGATCCGAATCTCTCCTTCCAAGAAGGAAGTCGTGTTGTAGAGAAAGGAAGCTAGAACAGGCTTTGTGTTCTCCCCCCAGTTGCAATATCTGGGGAAGAGCCACCTGTGGGAGGGAATGTTCAACATCCTGAGTTCTTTGATATGCCCAAGTACCTGTTTTGACCCACAGCTGGAGGCTGTAATGTGTTTAGCAGTTCCAGACCGAGTTCTAACGTGGGAAAGGAAGGTGAGGTTTTAGTGGGTTTGAATCCTACATCACCCGAAGAGCGGTTCCTTCAGGGTATCTTACGAGATCCGATTTTCACCTTAGGATCTTAAAGATTTCCTCACCTGCCTACCGGGAAAAAGCCTTCTAGCTAGCTCTACCTACAAGCAGATCGGTACCCGAGTCGTTGGACAAGCCACAACTCACGTGTGGGGGTCATGAATGAGTGCTCCCGAGCCCAGTCCTCCAAGACCCCTCCCCGAAACGCAAGATCAAACATTCTGGAATGGGGTATGAAACCACTTCCACCACGAATCCAACCTCAACTGGGGGCCAGGCTGTTGGTGCTGTGACTTGCGTCGATGCACCGGTACCCTGGGGATCCCCCCTTCCCGTGATACCATTTCATAGGAGAGGCACAAAAGTGCAATACCAGTTAAGGCTAGATTTGTCGCAGCCCCAACATATTCATGTCTACCGCTTTACTCTTTGTATGTGCTATCCATGCTGTCCATGCGCGGCCACTAGCTGTCAGGAGGGGCGGGACCCGCATTTGTGGGGATCCTAAGGCAACTTGGCTCGGGTGCCTTGGTCATAACACTGGTCTCATGACAGTATGCCAATTCTTCAGGAAAATACCTGCTGATGAAGCCCACGTTGTATGGGTGAAACGTACACGACAATAGAGATGTTTTAAAAATTGAAGAGCTCCAAAAACCTTATTAAAATGTTATTGTTCCGTTACTGATGATGACCTAACTGTCGAAATCGATTCAACGTTGTAACTCTCAATTTTTGTTTAAATAGAGTAGGTACGTTTCTTCTACGAACTCCTTGTATTACTTGACACGGCTTGATATCTTCCCATTTCTAACGAAACCCGGCGGGGGCACGATGAAAGGTTATGCAACGACCCGCAACACACTGGAGTAATCACCTTCAGTATCACGGGAGACTCCGAGAAGACCAGACTGCAACTGGGAGCGGCTCAAGTGCAAAACTAAAACGCGGCATATTATTACGTCGAAGTTTACCATTTCTGTTCAGAACAACCCTTCTGCGTAAATCGCTGATCCATGCATATTAGACGTATTCACTGGTAGGTGCACAATCCAAACTCGGCACCACTTTAGGTACAAGCTAGCTTAGGTACAAGCTAGGTACCGATTAGGTACAAGCTAGCACATGGGCCTTCAGGCAAGTTGGGGTGATTAGGACAGAAATTAGCCCGGGGGTCCACTCAGCTGATCAAGAGTATCACATTTCAGATGTTCCACAGAACATGCCATTCAAATTTAAGTTCTCTTGGTTAATTACGACAGAGAAAAAAAACAATTCAAGTTTTTCGTGAAGTACGACCTTACATTTCCCAACTGACAAGTGAAAGTGAGGACGAAGAAAATCAATAATGGTGATATATACTGTATATCGTGGGGTTCCGGGTAAAAGTGACCAAGTAACATTTTTTTCAAAATGAGCTTTTTTTGTCATTCCGGTACTAAGGATCGTTGCCTACTGTGTGTTGTTGCTAAGAACGTTATCTTCAATCTGATGTGTAAAAAATACTTAAAAATAAATTTTACCTGTCTGACCCAAAGAGTTTCATGTGACCAAATGGCATTTGAACTCAACCACCAAACACGAGATGGATTATAAATGTACACTCGCTGGAGCATGTAAATGTTATCAATTGCCATTTGATCGCTAATTATTAACTTTCGAAATTAAAGCATAGTGGGCAGGTGAAAATGACCAATTACAGTGGTAGGTAATGGAGAACCTTTTCCAACAGAAATAGGTATATCATTGTTATTAGATGCTTGGCAACACGATAAATTAACGAAAATACTATTCAATTCCTCAATTTCATGTAACTATGCGACTTCTTTTTCGAAGAATTGAATTGACCAAGTGAGTAGAGCTTGAAACTCCAGGCAGGTAAAATTTATCAAATAAGAGTTTTCCGAATAAACAGCTCTTATTTAATCTGATGCGAATTTTGAAGCACGATATCATAGGAGGGCACTAGCTAACTACCTACAGGATAAAGAAAAATTGGAACATAGTTGGATGAGACATCACACAACCAGTGTTAGTCAGGAGAAAATAGGTGAAACTTCTGATCACTCCTCTGTAAAATTTTGCAAATGTTACTTGGTCACTTTTACCCGGAATCCTCACGATATGGACACTACCCATAAATTTGAGAGCAGAACAACTGAAATTTTACAAGTAAAATAAAACACCTACCTGCGTTACACTTGTCCTCAACTACACAACATAAAACTCGATTTTAAAATTAATTCTTGCAACAAAATTCCTCTACAATTATACCAGCTCAGTTTTTAGTACCCCCAAGTACGTTTACATTCACTTTCGTGTTTCTGTTCGTTTTCTGTCAAAGTTAAGGGGGAGCGAACAGGTGGGCATAAAGCAGTCCGGGTGGGCTTATTTGATTCTTTGAAGTCACGAGAATCAATAAGGAATATGGATGATTCTCATTTAACGGGACAATCGCTGTCCTTCGTTGATAAATAATTTTCTGTTCAACTTTTCCCAAAAATTATTTTTGCAATTATTATGTGGTAACCAGGCCTACTTATGGCTGTCATAAAGTTCGGCTACTCTTCATTGTACATGCCGGTAATTGATCGAAATGTACCTCTAATCTCATTGTCATGGTCTGTCCGTGAGTCAGAATTTGAGCTTAATCCGAAATTTTATCCGCTCAAAGTACGTTTTACCTGAAATATTTTAACTAGTATTTTTTTAGAATTAGTTACTTGATGTAGTGCGCGTACAAGGGGGACTAACTTTTAGATAGTCTGTACGAATCAAGTGCTCAAAGTTTGTCCCACACCTTCTGTCTCATTGTCAAGGGTTTGAAGGAAATCATCGTAACTCTCTCAAATGAGGGCATTTTTTGGCAATTAAAAGTTTTTTCATCGTTGGTAACCCTGCCCTTTGAGGAAACACCATGCTTCCGCCATTTCTATACAGTTGGGGCTCAAAAATGAAGTTAGCCGTTTGTAAAACAGGTGTGTACGTTTCATACCTCTCATTGTTATGGGTTTGAAAATCACTCTTAACAAAATTTTATTGATCCGTTTAGCATTCATTTTGGGATAGAGATGTAGAAACTCTAATGCAAGTTTCAATTTCTATAAGTGTTCATTAGACTCCTAATTGCAGAAGGTGTAATGTTGATTTCTCATTGTCGTGGCGATTTGAAACTTCATTGTTGTGGCTACACAAAAGCCGTCATAGCTGTTTGAAAAAAATTTTTTTTTTCAAGTTTGGTATTTGATACTAAATAAATACTAATATTAAAAATGTGATAAGTGTTCTACCACAAAGTCAGGAAAAACTGAGATCAGATTCTGTCTCATTCAACCTTACCTACACATCATTAACGTAATTCTATCGTTATTTGGTTGACAAAGCTCATTGTCATGAGCTCATGATTCTCGTAACATATACAATTTTAAAACCTGAATTTTGAGGAAACAAACGAAAATCATGCGTGCTTGTACATTACTATACCATTAGAGTGACATCTAGATTGTATAATAAAAAAATCATAAATTTAGGAGAACAAAATTTTTTAGTCAGAATCAAAACCTCGATTGTCCCCGTTAAATGAGAATCACCCATATGGAAACAGTAGTGATACATCGAAAGCGGTCGATATTCAGATTGTTTACGATTTCAGGCCTTCGATTTCATCCTTAAGGATTAACTGAGAGATGCCAAGAACTGAGTACTAACTAGACCCCAAAAGTGATTTTTGACTCAAGTTTCATAAACTTTTGTAGAGGAGTTTAGGAGAAAAGCTTCGGACGACGAATGGACGGATTTTGGTTCATTATTTACGGTTATTTCAAATTCGAGATCCTGATTCTACACATCTTGAAACGTAAACAGCAAATTTTGAGGGGAATTATATTTTTTCTTGGACGACAAAAAAGGTTCATTACTGAGAATAACACATCAAAAGCAACTAACTTCAAGGCCGCTTGGTTGGTGAGCCAATGTATTTTCTCGGCAAGGTGGATTTTCAAGTTGAAGGGAGGTAATTGCACCTCAATGCTAAAGCCGTACGACACTGACCATAATGAGGATTGTGCAGTAGCAATAGGAAGGAAGACGTGCCCCACTTTCTCTGTACTTGCCCAGTACTTGCAGAGTTTAGAGTGAAGTTTGAAAAACCATGTCGGTATTGTTCATTTCTTAATGCAGAAGGAATCATTTAGGTACTTTGTTTATAAACTTTATATTGTAAATAAACTTTTGGTTTATTATTCAATAATAAACCATTGTAATCGCTGAAAAAAAAAATTCTAACCCCCCTGAAAATATCATGGTTTACGTTTCAAAGGGTGTAGAATCCGAATCTGCAATAAAATGTTTTCCATCCGTCCACCGTACGCCGTAAGCACGATTTCTCCCAAACGGCTGAAGCAAAAAACCTGAAATTTTCACGAAAAATCCATGTTGGTCCGTTGGCGCTCCAATTCTTGAACCAGCTCTCTCACTTAAGGGTTGTCAAAGTTTTGTAATATCCCTAAAAACCTCAAAAAAAGTCAAGGCGGCCTAAATGTGTACTCTTTTTGAAGAACACTCCACGAGGAATCGAATGAGCCCCTCCCCAAGTCCGTAGGTCAAACCATTCCCGATCTATGGTGCCAACATTCGCGTTATTTTGGTTTATTATTGTTTTTGTGTTGCTATCAGTAACCTAGTGACGTAGTGATGTAGTAATGTGGATACTGGAGTGAACTCCTAAAAGGCTTTGTAGCCAATACACGGGTTGAAGCATTGGGTTGAACCATAAAAAACGCTGCAAATCCTTCTACTGGGGTTTATTATTCAATTGGCTTGCGTTCATGATTTGATTTCTACTAAGCTTTGGAGTGTGCGTGTTTCACAGGTGATAGAGCGATTATTGAATTTCAGGAGATATGCATAGAGCACGTAAATCTGTTCTCAACCAAAATACCTATTTGGATTGTTCAGTTGATCATATTTGTGTGCCTCCAGAAATTCAATAATCGCTCTATCACCAGTGAAACACGCATACTCCAAAGCTTAGTAGAAATTCAAATCATGAACGCAAGCCAATTGAATAATAAACCCCAGTGAAAGAATTTGCAGCGTTTTTCTCCTTCATCTTCTTCACACAAAAATCATGATCAACAAGAAAGTAAACTTATCTATTTTTTTATATAATTTTTTTCAAATCCCATCATAGGCCGCAATCGTTGCGTTTACTTGAGTGAATCGATGGCAACAACATGACCTACCACCTACGTATCTACTTAGAACTCCGGACGTTTTCATTGTTTTATGGTAATAGGTGCATGTACAATCACCTGCGCCATTGTAGTTCACATCCATATTCACTGACTGCCCCACAAATTGACCAATACCCATAATTAATTGACTCTTGCGAAAACAACTTGAATTTAATATGAGACGTGTCAGAAAGATTCGCAGACTCTCAGTCGTAGGTATCGATGCGTGGAAACCACCAAACGAAATCCTAGGAGTGCCCAGCCGCGATTAGTCAACAACTCTAAGGAATGTGGGAGGTGCCTTCGCTAAGGTTTCTCTTTCAAAAGGATTACAACAATTAAAAACGGAAAACGTCAATGATGTAGTTCGTTCGGGATTTTAATCTCCTTCCGATCAGACGCGGTCAGGTTTGACGTTCTAACAGAAAACATGTAACTATAAGATGATATATCAGGGTACGATGTTTTTCAAGACGTTCGGACAGCTATAATTATTCACTGATTTGATTTGGCAGCCGCACGGCTCTGAATGCAGATCATAATATGGATTTTGGATTTTCGTTATATTACACGTATCTAATGCATAACAGGGCTTCCAATAACTAATACGTTCATTAACATGTAAAATGCTTTAGCCTTGAACCAACTACCGAAAACCGTTACGCGGGGCTGTCACATTTTTACTTTCCCAACAAAGCCCATTTTATACGTGATAGTTTTGCATACTTTGATGCGAAGCATATTCAATGTTTCTTGAATTTTAGACATTATCTGTCAAGGGAATTAAGAAGGAGTAGGTTTTAACCAGGAAAATTTCACTGTGCGTAGGGGTCCATATTTACTTATTTATCGTCCAAGAAGTTCAAATTTACACTGTTCTGGCCTTCTGGTTTAAGTATTATTCAATAATAAACCATTGTAATCGCTCTTGAAAAAGAAAATTCTAACCCCCCCTGAAAAATTTCATGGTTGACGTTTCAAAGGGTGTAGAATCCGAATCTGCAATAAAAAATTTTCCGTCCGTACGCCGTACGCAAGATTTCTCCCAAACGGCTGGAGCAAAAGATCTGAAATTTTCAGGAAAAATCCATGTTGGTCCGACAACGCCTCAATTCTTGAGCCAGCTCTCTCAATTAATTTAAAGTGCCCTTTAAGGGTTGTCGAAGTTTCTTAAAATCCCTTAAAACCTCAAAAAAAAAGTCGAAGCGGCCTACATTTGTACTCTTTTTGAAGAACACTCCACGAGGAATCGAATGAGCCCCTCCCCAGGTCCGTAGGTCAAACCATTCCCTATCTATGGCCCGATTTATTTTGGTTTATTATTGTTTTTGTTTTGATATCAGTAACCTAGTGACGTGTGATGTAGTAATGTGGATACTGGAGTGAACTCCTAAAAGGCTTTGTAGCCGATACACGGGTTGAAGCATTCTGATATGCAAGAAACGCTTCAAATTCTTTCGCTGGGGTTTATTACTCAATTGGCTTGCGTTCGTGATTTGAATTTCTACTAAGCTTTGGAGTGTGCGTGTTTCAGATGTGATAGAGCGATTATTGAATTTCTGGAGGCACACAAATATGATCAACTGATCAATCCAAATAGGTATTTTGGTTGAGAACAGATTTACGTGCTCTATGCATATCTCCTGAAATTCAATAATCGCTCTATCACCTGTGAAACACGCACACTCCAAAGCTTAGTAGAAATTCAAATCATGAACGCAAGCCAATTGAATAATAAACCCCAGTGAAAGAATTTGCAGCGTTTTTTTTTTTTTTTTTTTTTTTTTTTGTCTTAGGATTATTAAGATAAATCTTAAATTTAGTACAACACATTGCAAAAGGAAAAAGTAATAATTGATTCAGGAGATAATAATTGGCCTTCTTCCTGTCCAAAGCATTTCACCGTTTTCAATGTTTCATGTGTGTTTAGGGGATGGTCACCTCCGCTATTGGAAACACACCTGTTTAACTTAGTTATTCCAATTAGTTGGGGACCGAGAAGCTTTGAAATTCCGAAATTATCATCAGATGGCATCTATTTGGTTCCTAACCGAATGTAATTTATGCTGACTTTGTCGGGTGTGCTGACAGTTCGCATCGTAGGCAAATTTGAACCGTAACATGAACAAACAGTGTAGCATATTCAGAGATGATGGCAAGTTTGACCAAATATGTATAATTCAGTCGTGCTGACTGCCGGAATAGATACCGAATCGGAACTGTATTGTACGAGTATGTGCTGCAGTCGGCACCCTACAATATTGCCCTCCGACCCTCCACTCTACAGAAGACTTGAAGGAGTCAAGAAAGCCCTGGCTGCCTGAACTAGGAGGTGATGTAGGGAATCGTACTCTATTAAGTTGGCAGACATGTCGAAATCTCGTGCAATTATCTGCGGTCATTCTGTTCAATATTGAGTTCCCTTGTGTTCGTATTAATGCCTTTTCCTTGTACAATGTTTCAACTGTGTATATTCTCCCACTAACCCGTATTTTTAACTGAGTATCGTCACAATTCTTCGGCCGGTCAGTTGCAATAATGGATGAGCAACCTCCGTAGTCAGCAATCAGCATTATTGTTTGTGCTTTCATAATCGACAAGTGTGTAGAAAGTCAGAGTATTTCACGCGACAAGTGTTTCACGAGGATGAAGAGAAACGAATGCGAAATGCCAACTCAAAAAGCCGGCAATATTGAGAAACAAGTTGAATGCCAAACTTTATCAGGTCACGCAAGATGTTAGTTTATTACGCCAACCAAGTCTGCACTGCACAAAAAGGTGGTCGTCACTGATGAATGCACTAGACGAAATAAGGTACGTGAATTTTACTCTGTCAGGAAAGATTGCTTTTTGGTGAAAAGGCTTTTTACAGCCCAGGCAAGTGATGGAGTTATCGAGTGTGGTTTCCTTCACCTAAGAAAACTTGACCAATGGAATCGGTTGTGGTGATGAACTAACTGTGGATCTCCGACTTGATCCTGCCCTTTGAGGGGAAGGAGAACTATGGATCATGGACAAACCAGGATATGAAATTGCTCCAAGATGATGGAAACTAGTCAGACCAGTTGAAGAAACAGAAAAGTGGATGCAGAAGGGGAAACAATGAATGCCAATTTGATACTGTCTACTGAAACTCCAGAGATTCAGAGATTAGTGTTTGATGCAAAATATCAAATGAATGAATGAATGAAAAACATGCTTCATTATAACAGGTGAAAATAAATACAACTTTTTGACTGCAAGGAAACATGCAAATGACCTGGTCACATAGGACCGTCTGCAGAGTTCGCCAATTTCAACAAGAACATAAAGACAAAAAAAGTACAAAAAAGTTCGTAGCTGAACGCAAATATACAAAATAAAAATAACTAGCTGGCAACTTAAATTGGATGCTGCAGCTTATCTATTTATATCTGATTAATAACTTTAATAATATCATTTAATATTAATTAATTAATTAATAATATGATAAATAATCGATTTATACTTGATCTCATTACAATATTCTATGATAAAAAGCCATATTGTCATTGTTTTCATTCTAAGATGAGAAGCCACCTCGCAATACCTGACTAAGCGCATATCTCCATCTTTCAGCAATTTAAAATATTCTTCTCAATTCAATTGTGACTCCCCTAAATAGCGCGTTCTTATTGTGCAGTATGAACTGCACCTTGAAATGAAGTGGTAGGCATTCTCTACATCCCCACTGATACAAATGTCACAAACCTGACTGTCTGTGCCGAACACTTGTATTTTAATGGTAACAGGTCACCTCTAATCTTTATTATCCACTTACTAGAATGAAAATAATTGGATTTAATCGGAGATACTATATTATTTTCTGTGTTTGATGCAAAATATCAAATGATATTTGGAGAAAACTTGAAAAAGAATACGGCAGTATGTGTTAAATATGGATTCTATTTTCTCTGGGAGGATGCAGGGATGGAGGGCAATATTCGATGGGCCTGGACTATAACGGCATTCCATCAACAGGGATGATGTCAGAGTTTACAGATCTGAATGTTGCTGAAACTCGGCGCATTAACCACAAAACTGATGAGCTCAGCAGTACGAATGGCCGAATTCAGCATAATCATGATTGAAAGTGATTGGAGAAGTAATAATTGATTGAGGGCGGTCGACGGCGGTTAGGCGGTGGTCGAGGGGGGTTGGGAGTGGGGACGGGGTTCCCCGGGAGCTCTTCTCTCGGTGGGCGGAGGCGGCTGCTCGCCGGATTGACCTCCCGCTCCACGCAGCCCCAACGCAGCTCCCCCCCTCGTCCCTGCCCCCACTCACCTAACCGCCCCCACCGCCCCCGCTGTACACTTCGCCCACCCGCTCTCGATCGGCCCCCTTCCGACCCTCTCGATCGCTTCGCCGCCCCCCTCCCGATCGGTTCGCCCCTTGCCGAGCTCCTCCCCGCCCCCACCCGGGACACCTGTTTTCTCCCTCGGCCAGCCGGTCACCGCCTGCCGGCGAACCTGCACGAGCCCCGTCACGTGATTTGCCTCACACGCCCCATTCGCTCAAACTACGATTTCGTCGAGTAACTAAATTATTTGATGAGCTTCTCATGTGAATGGAAATTTCCCTCTAATGTTCTCCAATGGACCAGGGATTTAAGCCACGAAATAAACTGAGATGGAACGAAAAGTCGTTCACTCATAAAACTCTTGACAACTTACGTCGAGATGATTGCGTCAAAGTGTGGAACAAATGTTAGCAAATGAATGGTGTGGGGACGGAAGTATAGATTGACGAATCACCATTTCAAGGCAAAAGAAAATATAATCGAGGCCGCATTTTACCTAGTGATCGAAGACAAGACTCCTGTTGTCCAAGATGATTACGATGAAGGTGACGAAGACCTTCAGTTCCAACCGAACCGCAACTATAGAGACCGTGTTCAAGGGTTTTCGGCATGTTTTGTCCAAATTATGCTCATTTTAGAGCGACGTTGTTGTATAGTGCCCACATGAGACCACATTCCTGCCAATGATCGAACAAGAAATCGATAGAGGCAGCAGGATTTGCTCAGACATTTGGCGTGCCTTCAACACCTGAGCACCCACGATTACGTCCACAAAACCGCAAACCAATCAGAAAATTTCGTGGAGCACATACACAGACAATAGAATGCTTATGGAGGGTGGTCAAGGTTAGCGACAGCATCAAGCAACATGGCATTTGCAGATTTTTTTGTTGCATGCAACGTATTGGATCGAAAACTCATTAAAGAATGATTTCCCATTCTTTCGACGCTTTTCTTGACTACACGAAAACCACCTCCTTCATGTAGTGAGAACGAGAGGACCCACAGACGTCCTTCAACTCGAAGTAAATAAATGTGACAGGTAACGTTAATTCCAATGACTTTTATAGCTTCCTAGGTAACATCAATTCGCCAAGTCCCAAACAAGGATTAACATACAAGGGTAGTGACTAAAAACATCCGTTCTCGTTTGCCTTACGTTCAACCCCCCGCCATCTCAATTTAAGAAACTGGAGGTAAGAAGTTATCAGTTAACAATGTATCCAAGTTCATGACTGCTATTATTGTATCTTTAAAAATTTCTGTCATCACTATCTTCGTTTATACGTTGGCCATATACGTTTATAGCCACCAAGTATCACTTTCAGCGTGTGTAGTACAACTATTTAACTTTCATACTCTAACTTTTCTCTTTTCTAGCCATTACATTAACAGGAAATGCGTAACTTCGTTTCTCTCAAGTCACACGAATGCAAATTCTATTCGTATCTGTGATTATGATCTATGAATCAGTTCTTTCAAAATTTTCTGTATGGTTTTTCTAGAACCCTGAAGAAGTTCTACAAATAAAACGAGACGATGGCACTGAAGTATTTTATTCACCTCTGAGTGACTCTCAAGATCTCCATGAAACTTTCAAAGACAATTTGTTACATTTTCCTCTCACTTTGGTGAAAGTGTAGTAATTTTTCTATAAACATAATGTTGCAAAAATTTTAAATTAACTCTTGCAGAACTCGAGATCCTTTCTACACTTAGTTACATGTTAGAAACGGGGGTTATTTGTCCAAACAAGAAACATCCTAATGAAAAATTGAGATATAAAAACGTTTCTTTGAAGACTAAACGCAAAGCGCCCGAATATTTATTGCTAATAATTCACAGAGTCAATCATGAGGAGGCACACAAATATGATCAACTGATCAATCAAATAGGTATTTTGGACGAGAACAGATTCACGTGCTCCATGTATATCTCCTGAAATTCAATTATCGCCCTATCCTATGAAACACGCACACTCCAAAGCTTAGTAGAAATTCAAATCATGAACGCAAGCCAATTGAATAATAAACCCCAGTGAAAGAATTTGCAGCGTTTTTTTATTGAACCTCAATACCCCCCCCCCCCCCCCACAATAAAAACATCTATAACTTATCAAGTCCTTTGGCACTCGTATTGCGTTAAAACTTCCCCAAATTCCAAATTTAAACGATGTAGCCCAAGGTAGACAGATGTAGAGGGGGCACACAAATATCATCAACTGATCAATCCAAATAGGTGTTTTGGATGAGAACCTATTCACGTGGTCTATGCATATCTCCTGAAATTCGATAATCGCTCTATCACCTGTAAAACACGCACACTCCGAAGCTTAGTACAGATTCAAATCACGAACGCAAGCCAATTGAATAATAAACCCCAGTGAAAGAATACTTATTTATCCCAGTAATAATATTGAATAATAAACCCCAGTAATAATACTGAATAATATTTACCTATATATTATCAGAATGCTTCAACCCGTGTATCGGCTACTAACTGCACTACAAGTATTCACATCGGCTATCACTCCAGTATCCACATTCACTACAACTCGACGCTATCGGCCGGACTACACTAGGTTACAAACAAACAATAATAAACGAAAAAACGCAAATGTTGTCACCATAAATCGGGCCATACATGGAGAATGGTTTGACCTACGGACGTGGGGAAGGGCTCATTCGATTCCTAATGGTATGTTCTTCAAATAGGAAAATATTTAGGCCGATTCGACTAATTTTGTGGTTTTTAGGGATTTTACAAAACTTTGACAGCCCTTAAAAGGCACTTTAAATTGAGTGAGGGAGCTGGCTCAAGAATTAGGGCGTCGTCGGACCAAGATGGATTTTTCCCGAAAATCTCAGATTTTTTGCTCCAGCCGTTTCGGAGATATCGTGCGTACGGCGTACGGCGGACGGACGGAAAATTTTTTATTGCAGATTCGTATTCTACGCCCTTTGAAACGTAAACCATGAAATTTTCAGGGGGGGTTAGAATTTTTTTTTTCCAGAGCGATTACAATGGTTTATTATTGAATAATAAACCAATAGACATGGTAGTGAACATAAGTATAAGAGCAAATCAAGCATTATACACTGAATAAGGGGGATGATGATACTATAGACATCTGCATCTCAGAATAGAGGGAAGATACAAAGTGAATAACCGCCTCACGCTCTCGGCAAGTGCAACCCACCATGACTGAAATTGGCATTTAGTAGTCACTTAAACGCTACGATCTTGAGCCGCGTGTTACACTTTCAAGTTTCCGAAAAAACGATAAAATTAGCGAGTTTTCCTGGAAACTACGGGAATTGCACTTTATTTGAGCGCTGCTCATTTGTCTGAAAATCCTCCCAACCCTGTAGTGATGGGATTCGTTGTATATTTCATCCGGGACTTGACTACAGGTAAATAGTAATTCGACGTCCGGGACGTTAGCATTTAAACGCGGGTTTGTGCCGGGGGCTTGAGCGGTGCTCTTTCATTGGAAGAGCGAGCGGAAAGCTCCGCCAGGGAAGATGGGATTGACTGGAGTTCCAAATGATCCCTCACGGTAGACTAGTTGAGGAGCTTAGTTGAAAGGATCACGGGGCCCCGGAGAAGTTTCAATTCAACCCGGGTCGTAATATTAATGTCGATCTCGAAGGTACCAACCCAATAACTAGGAAAGAGATCCGAGTCCCGTCTTAGGAGGGTCTTCGGTAGGTTAAGATGCTTAGCGCCGGTAAGTCTGAGAGGTGTTGGCAGAATGCTGTGGTCCTCCTAACCACCAGTTGCAAGGCACATAATCTGGTTATTGCTACACTATTCCACACTAGTACGATTTTGGCTCATTCTTTCCAACAACAAACCAATACCATCGGCCAAATGAAAATCCATCGTCTACATCAGGTGTCTCCAAACTACTGGAAGGATTTGGTCCGGCCCGCCGCCTGCGGGTGCCAATGGAAAAAATTAGGCTACCGCTAAACAGATAGAAAAGACAGCCATGTGATCCAGCGAAAGCTCACCGTATTCCCCTGCGCCAGACAAATGATACCTAACAATGGGGTATGGGTTCAACGTATGTGTGCGAACAAACCTTTTCAAAAATGACACATGTCAAATCCAAATATCGATCGATGCTTTCAGAAGAACACTTAAATATTTACTTATGATTGGAACAACAAATTTTGATCGAAGTTATTATTTCTAATTAAACAATGGAAAACTAATAATTATGGAATTTTGAAAACCACAATCACTAAAAACTAAATTTGAAAACTAGGCCTAATTTTGAATTTGTCAAACTCGTCTAGGAGTGCTTACAAACACTGTTTTGAAGTATCTAATTTTCAAAAATCGAGACACCTCGCTGTAGCGAACACGTAAATTACGTTAAATTATTTAACGTAAGTTCAATTTTTGAAATCGAAATTTTTTTGTTTTCCCGTTTTCCCAGCTTAGTCATGAAATGTCTTGATCGAGGGGATTGTGGGGGTTCAAAAATGATAATCATTTGTGTGATTTTTGAATAAGAAAACGCAGTTTTCTTTTTTCGATGACGTCATTGTTTATAGAGCAGAATTCGACCGATTTCAACGAATATCCACAGAAAATAAAGCTGTTGAAACGGCTCCGAAAATTTGCAAATGATAATTCCTATGTGGAAATCTGTTTTGGCATCCTTTCGGCCTCAATTGAAATGACTAGCGCTAAAAATACATCATCAATAATTAAATTCAAGCCCTGGATACCAAAATTATGATGATACCATCAGGACTCTGAAATTACTTATTTCCGTATCTGTGATCAGGACTAGCTCAAAAATATTAGAAACCACTTTTTTTTTCATATAATTTCATTCATTTACATAAAAATGGGAGAGAGGATGAGGTCGGGAAACTCATAGGAGTTGTTCAATACATAGCGTACTTCCCAGCATATATAGAACCAGACCGTGGCCCGGGCGCGTCCTATGAAGAAATAACTCTAAAAAATATCAAAAATAAGTTTTCCCGAGCAAATTCGTTAAAAATGAGCTTAAAACCGTATCAAGAACTTGTACCGAAAAAAGAAAAATAGTTCCTCGTAGCTGAGTTCATGCTGAACAAAAACCGAGTTTCACCAATTTTTTAAAGGACAAAATTCAAGAATGTGATCTGAAAGTTCTCAAACATACTCGTAGTTAAACTCGGCAAGTTCATTGGTGCAAGACAATGAGCTGATAGAATTGCCATGGAATTTTGTTTTCAAGTTAAAGATCGAGTTTTTCATAATATTGGTACGTTATTCGTTATGTTTTATTTGATCTCGTTAAATTTCAGTTGTACTATTCGAGGGTTTCAAGTCGAAAAACGGTATATTACACTGTTATATCTATTTAGATACCAACTTGTGTTACGTACATAGGGACTACCTAAGTTTTAATGATAAGGAGTTTATCACTATGTCATGCTAACAACTTTTGTGTATCTAAAAGTAAATTAGAAGGTGTGGATGCACATTGATCAGCTGAAGAACAGTTGTGGCTAATTTGCTTCCTAATTGAACTCTTATTGAGGCATTTACAATACAGTTACAAGGTATGTAATCACCGAGTTTACATGTTGTACCACAGACTACGTCAAATAAACAGATCAGAGATTTACGTACGTAGGAGTTTTGTTTCTAACATTGATACGTTATCTATTTGCAAACAAACAAAACAGTAGGTGTTTTATGTTGTTCGGTTCGCGGATTTCAAATCAATAAATTGTAGCTATTTAGATATCAGCTTGTGTTATGTAAGAATTAAAAAAGTGTTACTAGTAACGAGTTACATTATTACTATGTCATGCTTACATCTTTTGTGTATCTAAAAGTAAATTAGAAGGTGTGGATGCACATTGATCAGCAGAAGACCACTTATGGCTAATTTATCACCTAATCGACCTACGGAGATTTAGCTCTTGTCGAGGCATCTACAATAAAAGATATGTAATAGCCGAGTTTAAATGTTATACGACTACGTCCAATAAACAGATCAGATATTCATGCAGATTGATTTAGATGAGAAATTAGTTCCATGAAATTAAACAGTCCATCCGAGTTGTACGGTCATCCATTTGCTCTTCTTGAAAACATGCGATGCTCTCGCCGATAGAACAGGGGAATGTAGAATCTACATTGTAGATGGTAGCAGATCATGCTTACAATCGCTCCTCAATCGAGAATACGCGTCCGATTCATGTCTTTTGTTTTGTATACTTTCGTAAATCGCATTTCATAAATTGTTCAATCCATAATAGAAGATGAATTTCACTCTAGAGGGTCATCGGGAACTTGGAAATATATACTTCAAACGCCAAACTAACGGATCAATTTTTTGAATTTGAATACTGCGTGATTGCTTGCATGGAATCTTCTATCTGGCGACTGGCCAAAAATGTATTGAACTACACAATTTACTGCCACGAAAATTGAGTTCACATAGTAATTTGGTGAATTGTGTGTTTCATTTGACAAAAATATTCGGAGGTACACAATTATTGATGATTTTAAAATATTTATATTACGCCTATGAAATCACTCATTTTTCAATTTTCAACTCATTTTTATGATTCTTATTTTGTTTGAACCAATTTTAGTCTAGTTGAGCGAATAACCTCGGAAATGTTGCTTTTGCTGACTGGATGTGGAGCAGAGGGGCTAATAGCTAATCCATTCAGTTGCTACACGAAAAGGGAGCCAAATTATATAAATTTTTGTGAATTGGATTTTCTAAATGGTTCGATTCATAGCGGTAGATGAGTTCCCCACGAAAATGTAGGTGCAAGAAAAAACGCTGTTAATAATTACACAGAAACTACGTAAATCACAGATCTGTGTATATTGGACGTAGTCTGTATTCTCAAAACTTGTCGCCTCGCGCCACCATATGCTGTCCTGCCCACTCCCAAAAAGAGAACCATTTATATTTCAGCATGTTGAACTGATAAGGAGCGAATTTAGACACAAGGGCCCTCAGCTGAGTACTGATCTCCTTACCTTGTAATTGGATTCTAGGTGTCCAAAGACAATGGGATGACTTCGTCCAAAACACAACGGGTTGAAATCCAACCTTTACTGGTCATTTGGTACGAAACAGTAGCCGAAATTATAAATCATAGCTTACAGGTCGTTTTAATATTTTGATTCATATTTTCTCAGATTCCAATTTTGGTCCAAAGATATAAAAACACCTTGGAAAGGTTGATTTAGCTGGCATGGTGGAGAATACAGGGGGTTGTAGCCAATCCATTCAATCGCTGCTCAAGCGTAGATGCTCGAACCCCATGTTATTCTTTGACTGCTCTCAGAAGGATTTCAATTATATCAATTTTCGTGGGTATTAAAATAGGGCTTCCACGTAAATCAATAATCTGTACATATTTACTGTGGTACATTATATAAAATCGGCGCCTCTCGCCTCCATATCTGGTCTTGTCCACCCCCAAAAAGAGCGCCATTTGTATTATAACTCGTTAGATTGATTACGAACGAATTTAGCCACAAGGGACCTCAGCAGAGCACTGATCTCCATATCTTGCAATTGACTTCTAGATGTCAAAAGATAGTTGGAGGACTTCTCCTGAATTTCACTACTAGAACACCAATCTTTACTACTCACTTCGGTAAGGAACAGAAGCTGAAATCAAAAGTCGTAGCTTACGCATCATTTTAATATTCTGATTCTTATTTCCTCAGATTTCAAATTTGGTCTCGTGGTCCAAAAAAAACCTCGGACATTTTGCTTTTGCTGACTGGAAGTGGAAAAGAAGATAAAATAGCCAAAC
Organism: Creontiades dilutus; assembly: GCA_031894815.1. Lineage (NCBI taxonomy): Eukaryota > Metazoa > Arthropoda > Insecta > Hemiptera > Miridae > Creontiades > Creontiades dilutus. The sequence continues at coordinate 3,804,209 of JAVIWC010004007.1, forward strand.
CATTCATTGTCTCATTTACAGAGCCTCATTTATATTATAGCATGTTAGATATTGGACACGGATTTAGCCACAAGGGCCCTCAGCTGAGCACTGTTCTCCTTACCTTGTAATTGATTTCTAATGCCACAGACAGTTGAATGACTTCTCTTAAATATCACTCCTAGAACACCAATCTTTAATACTCACTTCGGTGCGAAACAGAAATTGAAATTGAAGCTCGTACCTTACGAAATGGAGCTTATTCTGATATTTTGATTTACGGTTTCTCAGACTACAATTTTGGCTTAGTGTGCGAAAAAAAACTGGGGAATTTGGCGTTTCCTGACTGGATGGGGAATAGAGGGGGTTATAGCTAGCCCATTCAATCGCTGCTCGAGTGAGAATACTTGTTTGATTCATGTCTTCCTTTAAATGACGTAAATGGATTTCGTTGTGTGAATTGTCGTGAATTGTATTTTCTAAATAGTCTAATCCTTGACAGTACATGCATATTTTACTAAAATGTACTAAGTACGAAATTTGTATGTGGACTCTTTCCAAATATCTATTAAACTGGACGACTTACGGCTACGAAAATAATGTTTGGGTAATAAATTGAATAATTGAGTGTTTTGTTTGACAAAAATTGTATCATTAATTATTGTGGAAAACACATGCGAGGGCAGTTCGAATGATTACTCCGCTGTTTCGTCTTACTTATTAGACATCACTAGGGCTGTGGTATGGAGGTACTAAAAACATCTAATCAGATATACGAAACGCCCCCCTATAAAAACGGTGTATTCATTCAAAGAAAAAACCCTCAAAATTCTCAGGAACAATTTCTATAACTGAAAGGTCAAGCAATCATAACTTATTTATACATTTATATTACATTTCTATTCAATGAATTTTCAATTCTCACCTGGTGTTCACTGTAATACGATTCATGGGAGCCTCTTCGCGAGGGAGCGATGCACATAAGACGTCTGAAAACAGTCGCTACAGCCGAACACCATCCACAGGGGGACTGCATAGCACAAACACACCCACCACTGCACTAAGGCAAAACAAAATATTTTGTTTTGCGTCCCCCGCCCCCTCCGCTGCGGCGAATAGGTCCAAGAACAACTCCCCACCCCAAGACAATAAACCGAAATAAAAAAAGGTCCTGATTCGTTTTATTTAAATCAGTCTCCCGTTGATTATTTTTGTTTTTTAATCGGATCGGTGTTTGGTTTATTTCGTCTTAAGACCGTAATTTGTTTTGTTTCCTCCGAAGGCGGGCAGGTTTTGAAATTCCGGGGAGGATTTGTTTTTGTGTCCCTTGATCCGCCTCGGAGCCCTCTGCGCTTCGCACTGTCGGGTTCGGGGCCCGTTGCCCGCTCGGGCTCCCACTCCCTCCGAATCAATATGACATCCCCTCTCTCTCCCTCCTACCAGGACCTGATGCTCTCCCTCTTAACCCTGAAAATCTCCCAACTGGCTTTTTTGATAAATTTATTTATTTACCATTTATCGTTTTAATGTTCGTTTTGAATTTCAATCACCGTTCAGTCCTGCATCAACACTGCACCTCGAAAATTTGAATTTGAATTAAAAACCTCTAAGTATCAGACTTCAACCTAATATTAACACCACCAAATAAAATACACGCTCAACGTGAAACCACCAAAATTCCCAAAAACGTTACCAAGGTGAACCCAAAACAACTTCAACATTCAAAACAGCTCTACATTTTTAAAAAAGATGCCTTTTTTTTACTAAACAACCACAATTTTCAAATTCTTCCCTGTGTCCCAAACGAAATACACACGTTATACCTAACTAACCCATCAACTACAAACTACTTCGAAATAATAGTCATCAACGGTATCCGAACTGTGGTGATTCACTAGTGGTTCTGGTGGTGGTGATTTGAGGGATCCAACATAAATGCACCATACGCCATTCTATAATCTGTTTGCAATCGAAGGTAGAAGCAAGTCACTCAGCCGCACGCAAAGGGAAAAATTTATTTCAATTACGCCGATTCTGATATTCTTTGTTGGATGGAAGCGAAGTTTATTAGGGCATTCCCAGAGTCGAATAGAAGTTTAAGCCTGAAATGGGGTGAACTATCGCGAGTGGTTTATGGCGAGAGGATTCCGAAATCGAATTTTTTCCTCCAGATTTCGGATTTGATCCAAAGGGTCCAGGCCATGGTTGGTCCAGCGGGAACGGGTATCAAGATGGGCTGTCTTCGGAGGAGGTCGAAATCATATTTTTTTCTGAAGATCCTGAAAAAGAAAAATCGGGTCGTCGAAAATAAAACTATGTTTGGGAAGAAATTGTACTTCGAAGCTTCGGAACGGCAGGTGGGAAGGAAGGAAAGCTCGCATGAACCTCTTGTGAACTATAATTTTATAGAAGTATAAATCTAATTGCTAAATGCACATGTTTAAAGTACAGTGCAGCAAGGAATAAACGAATTGGCTGCAATATGAGTGCTACCTGAGCTCTTTAGGTCACTGAAGTGTTTTTATAATTTTCAAAACATATAAAATATACGCTTTTCACAACCATTCGCGGGACATGTTAACGCAAACATTAACGCCTTCAAAAGGGAGGTCGACGTGCATTGCAGCCTGCAATTTGCAGGTCTGTCATTCTGAATCTATAGTGAATAGAATAATGGAAGAACATTGTTCCCCGAATAGTTGTAAAATTATAGCGTAACTGAGTCACTGAAACCAGAAAAGTGCCTAAAAAGGTTATCGTTTCGACTGCTAAGGGGATTATTGAAAATGATAAACCAAGATCAGAAAAATACTGAAAAGTTTCATCATATTTACGTCAGATATTCTTAAATTACAGCTCCTTGTGTGCCCATAAGTTTCTCATCTCTTAACTTATGGCGTAAAAACGATTACTAACGTAACATTTAGCTTTGCTTACACATTTGTGTAGTTTTAGCAAAATTTCAAGCAAAATTCAAGCTAAGTTACATTCTCCAAACACAACGCTTCCAAATTCGCATTATTATTCATCAATGAATTATCTTTTCACACCTCCAAGTGATGCTGGAGGTCTCACTGAGCTCAGCTTGTGTTTACGGAGTCGCAGAATCCAAATTTGAGGTCCAAAAAGCTCCATTGGGTCTAGATTAAGCCAAATCCCAAAACTTTTCACCTAGTCCGGTGTTTTTTTTTTCTTTGGGTCTATTTTTTGAGGTTATGACCAAAAGTAGAACCAATAGAGCTATAAAAACTTTCTGAATTCAGACTCAGCGAAACCCAAAGCAAAAATTAAGCAGACCGACACCCTCAGGGCATACATTTTTGTCAAGAAGGGCAGCCATAACATTACAATACCCCTCATGCTGTTTTTGAGCCTATTTTTTAAGGATATGCCTAAGCCTAGACCCGTTGGAGCCATTTACATATCAAATCAGCGACCCTGACAACATAAAATAACGTAAGAGAAACAGTTTTTTATCTTTATCAGGGCTGTGTTATCAATGAAATCATGTGATGATTCCTACTTCGTATGTACAATACTCAATTTGGAAGGTGTATTCCATTGCCCAGTAAAAAATAGACTACCATCCTGTAAGTTAGGTGTTTCGCTAACTGTCCCTCCGCTACGAGCAGATGCAGCTACATTTTTCTATCACCTGTCAGCAATCAGTTCCGCCGTCGATAGCGACCGATGCCAAACGATGACCCGCAGCTGCTAATGTTATTAATAGACGACTCCAAACGCCTCACTTGGCGCTCGTCAACTTTTCTCTTAAAGATTTGACCGCCTCTCAAAAGAGAAAAATAAACAAATATCACAGGCCCTCCGTGTGAAGAATGACGAAAAACGAGGATCTGGCAATAAGGCTTATCAAGAAAGTGGAAATTCCAGAAAGAAACATTTTCCCCATCTACCTACCCACTTTTTCGAAAACTTCTACCAATTATGGGTTGAACATAATAATATTTTGTCCGACAGACTGCAAGCACACGGATGGAACGATCCGTACATTTTGGTTTACGAGTCACCTCATATACATAATGACAGATTTACATTACTTTTTAACCCCTTGACTCACAGTGGGACAATAAGTCCCAGTGCAACTTCAAAAATTGCCAGTGGGACAAAGCGGTCACCGAAACGATAGAAAAACCACGCCTGCTTGTCCCACAGGACGTTCCCATCTTACGTTCATTTGGGATGCAGTTTACCACTTCCTCGGTAGATTGCAGACCACAGCGAGCCTTGGAAGGATCGCTAGCAGGAGAAGGGTCGCTGGCTCTCTGTTTCAGTGATTTACTTTATTCACTTATGAAGGAAGTAGTGAACGCGTGGATTCTTCACGAACAGGCCAACTTGAAGAAAACTAAACTTTCACAATACCTCATACCTTTGGCCGAGCAACTCATTGGTACTGGAAAGGAGAAGTGCTCAGTGAATAGGAGAAAGAATTCTGGCAGGCATTCCAAAATACCCAAGGCGTTAGTGCATGTAGGGGATCATCTTCCAGGCTAAGGAAAAACGAGAAGAAGCAAGACTATCTGAGGCTTGTTTACTACATACCAAACCAGTTGGCCTTTCCAGATGAAGAATCTCTCTCATACATTCAATTGAAACTCGACTTAAATGCATTCCATATTTTGGAGACAAATATGATTGAAGTCCTAATTGTTTAATCACAGTTCGGCGTAGAATTGTACAAAAAAAAGTTTCTGTTTTCTTTCCTGTTTTTCTTGAATACTTTCCCAACCATGATGTACTGTTACACAGTTTTTCCCAAACATGATGTACGTATGGGACAATGTTTCCCACCCATATATTCTTGGTTGCCCCATCAGTCATTGAGGTCGAGTCCGGGAGGCTATTTTGTTCGTTGCTGGAACTGACTCAAGGAAGCTCTACGGTTATTCATCCTTAGGTCCATTCGGGATGCCTTCCCTAATAGGAGCTCCTTGCTGTGTTTGACGTTTTTTTTTTTTTTTTTTTTCAATCTATGGTGCCCAGCTTGCAATTCCAAACCGATTTCGTGAATTTTCTTGTTCGATCCCAATTTTGCTCTAGTTGTGTAACAAACCTCGGAAATTTGGAATTTATCGACGGAAGATGGGAATTGGAGGACGTAGCGCCGAAAAAATTGGAGGAAGTAGCCAAACCTGCCATTCCCAGCTCAAGCAAGAGTTCTTGACAGTCTCAAGTCTTTGGTCAAGTACTTAGACAAATTTCACATATTTTCTCTTTATTGAATGCTAGAAGATAGTAGAGATAAATCGTTATTTCGTCAAGAATGAAATAACTGAAATTTAAGGAGGAGAAGTAAAATACCTTCACTTATACGCAAATTTATAAGATATGTTATGAAAACTCGATTCCAGAAGGGACTCTTGGAGACGAAATCCCATTGTGATTACATTAGCAGATTCTTTTGTCACAATTCGTCACAAGGCGATATTCACTTAGAGAGCATTCACACTCATGTTGACTTGAGGGGTGCGAACGGGTGAACCTGAGGCGGTCAAAGTGTTCTCATTCAATTGTTGATGAGATACCTATCAATAACGAACTAAAAAACAGGGCTACAGTAACGAAAGCTTTCGATATCCCGATTTTTCAATATATTAGCCCAACGATTTCACCCTTTAGGATTGACAGGCATTGATCAATCAGTCACAATTGAACCCCATATGTGATTTTCGACCCAAGTTCCATCAATTTTGGTTCAGTGGATTGAAAAAAAAAAACGCTCTGGATGGCAGACGGATAAATTTATGTTTTTAAAATTAAATTTTTGGATTTTACGCATCTTGAACCGAAGTAAAAGCAACGTATTTTGAGTTGGAGTAAAAAATTTGTTTTTCTGATAGATTACAAAGGTTCATAATTGACAATAATGAACCAAAAATCGTTTAATAGTTCGTTACAAAGAAAGAGAGGAAGTTGATTGTTATCACCTTTAATAAGTGTTGATCAAGAACGGAGAGAAACCAGTCAATTGTAATTCTACAACCGACGAATTCAACTCAACCAACGAATTCAAACGATAAAAACACGAAAAAGGATTCAATCGAAACTCCCATTTCCCTCTTGGGAATGGAGATTGTAATTTCCTCCCTTGTCAGTTCGGTGATGAAGAGGTGTAGCCGTCAATCCTACATCTCATTCCACATCGGCCTCGCGCTCTGAGCCTAAGGAATCCCCTCGCTCTTGTGACAATCTTGACATCCTATGACGACGAACGCTTGATTAGTGGGACTTCCGTTGATTAAGCCGAAAGCTTGAGGTTTATGAAGCTGTTAAAGTGATTCCTTAATTATGAATTTGAATTCTCAATTTTTTATATCACACTACATTTTTATGGATTCATTTAGTAATTTGAATTTAAATATACCTACTCTGGGTCATTTTTTACACTAACTGGACGTTATATACACATTCCCCGAAGAGACATATAATTCAGAAAAACTGCTACGCCGTGGAGGAGCCAGTAGTTCCTTCAGGGGAACTGCTACAACGGATAGGAGCGATTCTTTCTTTCAGGCAATGTCTACCTTCTTACGGAGGGAGAGCATCCTTCAGAACAAATGTTACGCCATGCAGGAGGTAGCAGTTCATTCAGGGGAACTGCTACATGTAGTAGCAAGTACTCTCCCGAGGAAACCGCGACAACGTACAGGAGAAAGTCTTTATTTCAGGAAACTTCGACACCATGTATGACGGAACGGTTCCTTCAGAAAACCTCTGCACCAGCGATTCCCAAACTGGAGAAGATCGCCCCCAAGTGAACAATTAGAATAGCTAGGGGGCGATAAATTAGTGAGGGGCGATGAGTACTCAAAATCGAGTAAATTTGAATAATTGTAATATAATTATAACAGCACATATTATGCGCTGTAGAGAAAATCCCATACAATGAACCTATGATCACTTGATGTCTCTTTCGACAGCCTGTACAGAAAATGACGAAGAATACTATTCCATACACCTGTGAGGTGGCTCTCAAAAGGAAACTGTTTAAGACGTTTCTTCGAAGTACATGAAACCATTTGATGAGTTTTTTACATGTTCGATCGTTTTGAGGAGAAATTTAAAGTAGCGTACACTGAAAATTGCTTAGATTGATAGTATCTTTAAAAAACTAACCGAGGTTAATATAAAGAATTAAAGGAAACAAGATGAACATCATCGAAGCCTAAGGATTCATTTTCCGTTCATTGGCAAGTTCGACATCCTCAAGATTAATGTTGGCTGCAAGGTACCGATTTAGTTCCCTACCCTCAAAACGTGTTGACTGTCAGATACCAAGACTCCCTACCTCCCAGAAGACAAAATTCGTATTTTCATTAATCACCTTAACCAGTTGAAGACTGACATAGAAACATGATGTACCAATTTGACCAAGCTACACATTCCTGATTGGATTCTAGATCCATTTTAATTTGAAGCTCGTACGCTTGAAAATGTTTGCCGACGGAGTTTTTATATCTGAAATATGACTGCGGAGGGAAGCTTATTTTCAAGTGGAATAGTTACGAGTTAGCTTGGGTGAAACTATATACACAACCACTCCCAAACTATTGTCCACAACTATTCCCTTCATATAATAGAATTATAAAGGTGGCGATAAGTTCCAGAAAGGGGCGACAGGCCAAAAAAGATTCGGAGCCACTGCTCTACACCAAGAAGAAGAAAGTAGTTCCTTTAGTGGAACCGCTACATCAAACATAATCTTTCCTTTTTTTTGGAAAACCTCTACACCATGACGGAGGGAGTGGTTCTTCAAAAAAGCGAGCGCCATGCAGGAGCTAGTAGTTCCTTAAGTGGAACTGTTACAACGGAGAGAAGCAATTCTTTCATTCAGACAACGTCTATACCCTTACGGAGGGAGTGTTTCTTTCGGAAAAGCTCTGCGTCATGCAGGAGCTAGTAGTTCCTTCGGGGGAATTGCTACAACACGTAGGAGCAAGTATTTCCTCAGGGAAACCGATACGACGTACAGGAGCGAGCTTTCCTTCAGAAAACCTCTACACTATAACGGAGGGAGTGATTTCCTTCAGAAAAGCGTTATGCCATACGGGAGCATGTAGCTCCTTCAGTGAAACTGTTACAACATGCAGGAGCAAGTATTCCTTTCCTTCAGATACCCCAGTACCATGTATGAGGAAGTGCTTCTGTATGAACCTTACTCTTTCTTTTAGGGTAGTTCACCTGATTAACAACAGGTGTTGCGAAGATGAACTTCCGCACCCTTTCACCTATCAAATTTTGTTATTAACAGAACATCAGAAGATAACCCGGATCAGTCCCCCATGTCCATCGATAAAGTCAACTTCGCGTTTAAATTTTTCTTGATCATTTTCAAATTATACGGTCTCCATGTAACTGCACCACATCGACCTTCAGAAGGGCCCTTCCCTACAAAATCGACGAACCCTCAATGTATCGCAATTTATTATCCCTCATCATTTTCAACTTTGTCCTACACATTAACCATTCGATCAGTTTACCACACCTATACAGTCCACTTCCACGAATGTACTCATATTTTCACCCCCCATCATTTAAAGTCATACAGCTTCATTCAGAAAACCTGTTCACCATCTAAGAGCAAATAGCTCCTTCAGTGGAACAGCTACAACAATCATTACGGCGAGAGAAAATAACAAAAAACTGGACATCATTAGTAAAAAGTTTCATGGTGGGGGGGGGGGGGGGGGGTAAGTTAAAAGGGGTAGAGATGGAACAGAGGAAAAATGGAACGTAATGTTTGCAAATGACGTATAACGAAGAATATTAGACGAATGAGCAAGAGGATAAGTGTGAAGGGAAGTGAGGCAGCGGTGGAGCCCTGGAGTTAGGTAGTTCGGGAGATGAATGGCAGATGTGGGAGAGCGTGGGGCTGGAAGAGTATGGAAGAGGGCGGTTGGGAGATTTAGTATGCAGCGGCCTCGGCCCTCGGTTAAGGTTTAGGTGGAAGTTTAGGGCGAAGATACTACGAGGTGGAATTGGACGGGGCAGAAGACCGGAGGGGTTTTTGAGATATTACAGGTGAAACCGGACGTGACAGGCGGAGGGTGATGACAAAGTGCGACGGGTTGGTCTTCTGACGCCTAAGTCGATATCCGAAGGTTCCGTCAAGGCGGGAAAAAAATAGAGGGTTGAATTCAGAGTTGTTCTCTTCCTGGATACAGTCCTCGGAACAAATGTAACTTTAAAACCTACAAAAACATTATTTTTTAATTTTGTTCAATTTGAAAAAGAACATCAACAATAATCGTTACAAAATTATTTCACAAAGATGTATGATTTCTGTATTAGAAAGCCCTGTACTATGGGGACAGTGGACTGTAGATAATTAGAGCCTCCTGGGCCCCCAGATGCTTTTGCTAAGAGTCTGCAGCTAAAGTTCAAGAAAGATGAAACATGCTTCGACAGTGGTCACTGCTATACTCTTGCGCACGTACGAGCGACTCTGGTGTTTTCTGAAGACCTCTGGGTCTGGCAAAGCCTCCAGGTAGTGGCCTGACGGCTCGCATCAAACCCTAATTACGGTGCAGTACTTACGCGTCTTATGCAATCCACATGTGATCTAATAGTTAATTCGATCATGCCATCACCAGAATCGTGATGTACATGAAAAAAGGGACACAACGAGTATAAATTTGAACTGGAAAAACATACCTAGACGTTATGGAAAAATACCCAATGGCGGTTTTCGTCAAACTCAGACAAAAATGAGTTTTTTCCCATGTGGGCATGTGGGGTATCGTGTTCCATGTAATTTTGGACGCTGAAGCGATTGGAGTGAGTCCCAAACCTGTGCGATTGACTCAGAGCAAGGAAATCCATTTTTATGGGGTAAAATGGTGCAAAATGACATTATTTCCGTACTTTTTGGAGCCCCATCACATCTGACAGGGTTGGGTTAAAGAAACATGAGTTTAAGTGTAATAAAGTTCGACACAAGAATAATAAACCCATTTGTAATCAAATTTGCAGCGTTTTTTTGCAATTTATTACACTTTGGCAATACGGCCACACACTTGTTTGATAAGGTGTTCGTGAACAGATTGATATGAAATTTAGACTTGTTTTCCTCAGAACGACGGAAACATTTTGAATCTCACAAAAAATTACATTTTTCAACAAAAACAATTAAAACGTCTTGCGTTAAGAGGGGAAGATTGAAAGGGGCTTTACTACTGCTAATGAGGGACAGTCGGCCGAGTTAAAGGGTCAGCTGCGGTGCTGCTACCTGATGGCGGGGAAGGGGTTTTCGTCCCTGCGGTCCGGGGTCGCTCCTATATGGGCAATAGTATAACTTATGAGGAATTATTTTCTTTTAAGACCATATATGAATGAAAGTGATGCAATAGCATAAGCACTGCATAGCAAAGATCAAGTGAACCTACCGGTTAGCAACAGGTATAAGGCCAACACGTATAGGAGTCTACATAGCCTAGGGGTTGCGGCACTTGACTATGGTACAAGACGTTGTGGGTTCGAACCCAGTAAGCCGTGAACAGGCTTTTCACGTTATAGGCTACACATTCTAAGATCAAAACGCTTTAAACACTTGTTTGATCTGAAAGTCCGATTTTTTCATCCAACTAATCTATACAGTACTTACAACGATTGGTTTAAAGCATCCAGACTACCGAACTGAACAGAACACTGACTTTTGGTTAAACTGACTTTTGACTTCCCTGAGGTTGGCTTTATAGCAAGAATTATAAAAGCAACAAATAATAAAAGCACGCGTGATAGAAAGCTCGAATGGCACATTTGACGGGAAACGGTCAGCGTTACTTCTTGACGTTACGATTCGTCGCATCTTCGTAGCAGCAGCTTTACTCTACTTATCGGCTGGCCAAGTTCTCTATCGAGATCGATATGAACTGTGTCTACAGTCTGTAGAGAAAACGTTAGTAATGAACCTAAGCATTGGGCAGAGAGGACCACCGGGTTATTGCGTCTGATGAGAATTCTGGAGTCCTCGTTCGTGGTTCAACGTCCACACTGCACTCACCACGTATTTTATTGACGCAGAGAAAATATGAGTGTTCTACTGGAACTCCGCATCATTTGCCAGCCCTTTGCACCATTCGCCAATACCCCATTAATAGTGCTGCACAATCCCCTAAGCAAAAAAGTCAAGCGGAGTCTGCTTACCGAGATGTCGAAAACATTACGGGACAGCCAGCTTCGAATGAGACTGCACAGGACCGTTTAAGGACAATGGCCCATCTCCAGAAAATAAAGGCAGAGCTGATGGATCGATGAATTCTTCTGAACAGATAATCAAGATACCGGAACACCTATTGCAGGTTCATTATACGCTAATGCAATAGTGCATCCAACTCTACTCAGGCTCCTGACTCCTCAGGGAACTGTAGGAGCCTACACACCATCCTACTTTCCGTTTTGGAGCCGATTTGAAACTGAAATCTGTGAGACAAATTATGCGAATAATCAAAACTAATCCCAATACTTCGCGAGCATGAATTAAAGAATATGTAGGGTAATCTCTGACGTCAGACCATAAGATGACACAAGTCTCCGAACATCTGAGTCATAATTGTAATCGCATATTCCTCGTTTACACAAATATTTCTAAAACAATTTTTGTGCGATCGCTTCCAACAATGGGCTTAGGCACATAACCCCAGAGGTTTTCCATTGCTATGAAGAAAAGATGAGAGATTGTGCTGATGGAGCTAGAGCTATGAAAGAGAGCGAATAATGAGAATTGGACAATAGAATCCAACACAATGAGAAATGAACCTGAGAAAAGTAGAAAAGCTACCCACAGCCCTCCACCTCCTAACACGAATATCAGCTACTCATATATATGTATATATAGATACGCATCAGTAGCATCTCACTTAACCTTAACGGAGGCTGAAAACCGTTCAAAACCGCTACGGAAGAAACATCAACATCACGAAAAAAGAGTTCACATTCAGAATTTCATGGTTTGTAACTAAAAGGGTGGGTGATAAAATTCACCATTCCTCTAAAAATCTTGAATAACGAGTACTATAAGACCAATGATCTGCTCGTCTATTTAAAAAAATCTTACAGAAATAATTCCTACTATTTTCAGTTATTCATCCACTTGTGAACGTGAGCAATCCACGTATGGAGAAAAATGCCGGCCTAAGCACAATTCTATATCAACCATATCAGAGCGTCCATTCCTCATATAAGTACGTGTTCGCTCTCTTGTTCAAGACATCAAATTGGAGCGTATAATATGTTTATTTTTCTTTTTTGGAAACGTTTCGTCCCGCTATGGGGACTTCTTCAGTCCTGTCATTATGTTATATTAAAGTATGTGTAGCCAACCAACATCATAGTAGTCAACATTCATATGTTATTGTTGGAGTGATTTTCTCCTTTTGTATAAAATCATCATTGAAAATCCAGAAGGGAGTAGAGAGTTTTTTGTAACATAATTCATGAGAAAATAAAAAAAAAAATAAAAAAATTAGGAACCTTTGTAGTCAATAGATAAAAACAAATTTTAACCCCCTCAATAACAAGATGCGTAGAATCCGAAAATCGGCCCATCCGCCGTACACCGTCCACAGCTACTGGACCAAACTTGATGAAACTCGGGTCAAAAGTCACTAGTGGGAGTAGTTGGAACTGCGTGCTTGTCATCAGTTTTTGTCAATCCATTTTCGAAATAAAGCATATGTTTTAATGTTGGTTGATGGTGAAAATCTATTGAGTGAATGGATCGCTTCACGTTCATCCGTTCGTTCTACATTAGGCAGAAGAGAAATGACAACAAAACGAATGTTAACTAGAACGTGTCTGAATATAGTAAAAATCGCCTAATACATGTAACGGTCGAATCGGCTGTAATGACAGCAATGAGATCATGCTCTATCAGATCGTTTTGAAATCGAATTTTTTGAAATTGTACTTATATACTTGAGAACAAACGAAGAGTAGGTAGGTGTTTTACTTTATCTCTATTTAAAAATAATAATAATAAACAACTAATTTAGGTAGAACAGATTTCTAATACAGAAATAATTAACCGTTGTGTGAAAATTCCCATCTATTTTCCCCATTAAAATAGTGTCCATTAAACATCGTATATTGGATAGTGATGGCACATCAGAGCACACATCCGCCAACCATAAACCGAAATATTAATAAATTCATAAAATAAAATTAAAAAATCGAGTACGGAAATTGTGGAAACGGTTGAATTGAAATAGAAATTCCGTTTTTGCAGTCGTAGTCAGGATAATGTATTCGGGGGGAGGATGCTGATAGGAGCATAGGCGAGAATGAATAAAACTACCTCGATTGAAGCCTAAACTGGATTACCTTATTTCGAGGCGAGAAATACACCATGCAGGGCTCTGCGTAGAATGTAATTCTGAGGAGCCACCTGATCAATCAGAAGGACATGAGCACCTGCTGCTGAATTTTAGTTCGTTTTCAGTTTGAATTGAAACTGACAGACACGATTGACCAATCAGGGAGGTTAAAAAAAAAACCAAACAAGAAGCAGAGTGATTTCTTTGCTCACAGCCTGGGCGTATAACGTCTTTTGATCTTATCGTTTCCTTATCAGGATGTTCCTTACCGCTCCGTCTTAACAGTGTTCAGTTGGTTTCGTATCTGTGTTCTGCTTGCGTTTTCCAAGTTTTCTAAGAGTTTTGAAGTCCGTTCACACGAAACGATAATTATTCGTGAGCGCAGTCAGACAATCAAGAGCAAGATGTTTGGGGGAGTGTGAACCTGCAGCGAACAGAGTTTGCGAACGCTGCTCACAAACGTTCTCGAACGTTCAAGTGCGTTTTGCCACTTGTTGGTAAACCTAGTGGATCTATCACTCTGTGCGGTAAACACACGAACCGTCAAAGGGGTCTGTGTTTGTTGTGAGTCAAGTGTAAATGGCATTTCGGCGAGGTAATGCATGGCAGGCGACACCTACTGCGTTATTCAGAAGTTTTCGAGGTAGGTTCGTGATGGCGCCTTTGTTATTTTGTTTTTATTGCCACGCAGTTTTAAATGAGGTGAGACGTTTTATCGTTTTCTGGGGTTGAAATGTCTATTTGGCTAAGAAAAATATGTCTTCTGTCCTCTTTGCGATAGTCCCAAGTGATGTACGTGCGGACCCTTTGTTTCGGGGGAGGAGCAGCCGCTAGTCATAACAACAACAAATGTTTAGTAAGTATATGGTAATGTTAATGTGGAGACCATAAAACATTAAGAGGAACCTTATAAAGAACGAATTAAGGACGTTATTACAATAAACGGGAAAAATAGCTATAGGCATGTCAAATAGAGGAAAAAGGAGAAGATAAGGAGGAAAGAAAAAACACACAAAAGGACGTTCAGGCTCATTGCTACTGCATCGAATGTTTCCTGTTTGATTCTACAGGAGAGAGGCTGAATAATTTATTTCAACCTACGACAAATACTCGTTCTCAACAAGCCGCGTCAACATCGAGAGAATTTAATGTTTTCCGCGGGAAACAAGAAGCAAAAAAAGAAAGAGGAAAAAACGGGAGACAGTCGTCGTGACAGAGGAGAAAAAGACTACACAGGAAGGAAACTTGGAGAGGGAGGAAGCGAAGGGAATGATAATATTGGAAGGGAGATATTCCCGTTGGATGTTATACAAGATGACTGGGAAGGAGGAAGTATAAAATGGGTACTGGCTCGTTTTCATTATACCAGTGCAGTTTGGCGGAGTCGCGATAGTAAAGTCTGGATGCCGGCCAACAGAACCTACTTTCACGGGAAAAAAGGAAATACGCCGAAAGAAGCGTATCACGCTTCACCAGTATCACGTTTTCGTACGTAGCTATTTCGTGAAGACTTGGACGAAATTGAAGGTTCTTGCTGTACGAGGATGACTTATATTTCGATCGTTGCAGAATTTATAGATCTTTCGAGTGTCCACCCTAGTTCAATATAGTACTTCAATAAGTTCTTTTTTACAACGAAAGCAATCTTTGTTCAGCAATATGTACGACAGAAACGAATGATTCAGACCAAAGAACTTCGTATCTTCAGTATCTCTGGGTATCTTTAGTATCTCTAGGTATCTTTTGTTGTTTATATACTTGCATCCTTTCAATTGCGGCCACGTCATCGACACATAGGCTCCTAATCTTGGTTGATTATTTTCCACAATAAACCTCCGTAATCAACCGAGAAAAACAAAATTTTTTACCTAGCCACTCATAATTTGCTGTTTTACGTTTCAAGATAAAAAGAATAGAATCAAATTTAAAAAATCCGTCTCTCCAACGTCTGCCGGGGGCCTTCTGAAATGAACTAACTTTATCTCCGAAACTATTGAACTGAAGTTACTGGAACTTGGGTCAAAAATGACAATTTCGTTCTAGTTGATAGTCCATTCCAAGCGATCTTGGTCAACCCTAAACAGTGAAATCAAAGAGCTGAAATTTCAAAAACCTAAATATCGAAAACTTAAGATATAACACTATTGTTTTTATGCTCGTTATAGATAGACGTGCGTTCAAAGAATTGAATGACCCAGTTTCAGACCGCTTTATGTTCATTCGTTTGCTCTTCCTAAGGGAACTTTGACAGAATATGAAATCTAATATGATTGCAGTGGAATTTTGTTTCAATTTTTCCTTCTGGAATTGAGTTTCTCAAATCTTATGAAATAAAATTTGGTACAAGTGAGTAGGTGTGTACTACATCGCTGAATGTCAGTTCTACTATTCGTGGATTTTAATTCGTTTCTTTATATAGTACATTGCACCATTGTAGGTGTTGACATTCCATGTTCTTAATTTCAGTTAAAATTGTAATGCTAACCTCTCTGGGACGTCTAAATCTGATGTGGACGTTGATGATAACGTAAGTGAGACCTCTGACGTGGGGGTATTTTCTGTCCTAATAAACTTAGAAACCTGAAATTTGTAGCATGATTTGAATCTGGCGAGCAGTGACTCGTAAGCCATAAGTTTTGATGTCAGCTTCTGTTTTGTACAAAGGGAACAGTAAAGTTTGGTGTTCCCGTAGTTACACTTAAGACGAAGTCCTTCATCAGTTGAGGAGGTCAATTACAAGATAAGAAGATCAATGATTAGCTGAAGCTCCTTGCGGCTAGTTTCGTTCGCGATCGATGCAATGTGATGACTAGGGCTCGGCATTTTGCATATTTGCATATTTTTTTTGCGATATGCCCAACTGTAGGAGCTGCCATATTTCCATTTTCTATAATTTGATGGACATTTCTTGGCAAAAGCCATATTTTAAGTTTTGTCAGCTATTTCCTCTAATCAATTTTTCCTTCTTTTGCAAAAATGCAATTGAAATCTGATGACCTCCATCGGTTGACGACCTCGAACGTAAAAACCCAACCAACTACCCGGACAAACAGGTGAAACCGTTCGAGAAAAATTAGTGTACTCAAAGAAATCCACTGGGAAACTGTCGTTGTGTTCGAAAGTGTTGTCCAGCAATTGGAACTTAGAAACCTTTCAAATGACCAATTTCTCAGCAGATTTGAGTCATTCTCCCGTTTGAACATTGCACGATTTGAGAAAATCTTTTACAACTGAAAATTTTTGATAGTACAAGCTAACATATTTTAACAATTAAATGTTTTGTCAAAGGGAACTAGTAAAACTATTGTAAACATTGTATGAACTGATTTTGTATAAAAATGTAAATACAAAAAAATTGAATAAATACAATGATGAGATTATTCAATCAAATGATTTGCTGATATTATCCTTGCGGCTAGTACAAATGCATATATTCGTTCGTGATGCAATGTGATGACCAATAAATAGGGATCTTCTTATAGCATCTAGAGTGGACTAGACAAGATTTTGGCTGACAACTGTAGGAAATAGGCTAATTAAGTTTATGGATCTGGGTACATACGGAGACACACACAGACGGACAGACATGAACGAAAATGGTATAAATTGGTTCAAAATTATCCAAAGCCCCAAAATGCAGGTGGAAATTTCGATTTTGCATATGAAACTTTGTTGTCTCCCTTAAGTGAAAACAAAGGTTCGGCTACCCACGTACAGGTAAACTCGGAAACAAGATGTAAAAGCTCAGGTGGGATTTTGTCTGCATGAGCATCATTACTGAACCTAGTCCTGAATTCACAGAATTCTGAATAATCAATAAATATGATATGAGTAAGGAATACAACAAGCTGCTCCTTTCATTACGGTGTTCGAAGAATCGAATAACAACATTTTCCAGGATCATTCGCGAGTGAGGAATTACGGTGCGTACATCAAAGTGATATTGATCGTATAAAGACTCGCTGGTACTTAGCTCTTACTTGTGGCTTTGTGAACGTGCTATCCGGGCCCTTCTCGGAATGGATGCGGAGAAAGAGAGACGAAGATTTAGGGCCCGGGAGGAGCTTCAGCCGTAATTACTGTCATTTGAATCGAAGATAAGGTGTAAGGTAGGGAACTCCGTGGGACGGATAGAGGAAGATGGATGCTGGAAAACTTCCTTAGCCGTTGGGGAAGAGTGTAATCATTTTCCCGCTGCCCGGCAACCGTTCGAATGCATTAGCAGAATATAAACTGAGATTAGCTATCTTTTCGAAAACCTTCTCAGTCTGCTGATTTATCTAACTTAAAACTTGATGGGGCCAATCAGAAATCTCCAAGTTTTCTTTCAATGGGTGCCTACTTCCATAAAGGTCTATTCAAATCATGTACTTTATCTATCTAATCGATTTGTTATTGGTTTGTTCCGATTAAACCAGGACCGATTTCTGACTTTCGCCGTTAGAAAAGTTCATCTTTACTCAGTGACAAAGCTGTTCTTTAAACAAACGCTGCAAAATTATTACACAGAGGTGAATTAATACCAGTAACCCAAGTATCCACGGCGGACGGACGGATTTTGTTTTTTGATTTTCCGATTCTACACAACGCGATACGTAAAATATAAAATTTTGCGGGGGCGTAGAAAAAATGTGTTCTTTATCGATTACAAAGATTTATTATTGAAAAATAAACCGAAATTGAAGATTCCTACATAAAATGGAACAATACAACCCAAGTTATCAAAATCATTATTTCATGTGCTCTCCGAAAACTATTGACCATATATCAAATTGTGTCTTATGTACGAGAATATTAATAGACTTATGATTGTCCACAAAGATCTCTGCGGTGGTAAAAGCCCGACTTTACATAAATCTGCGTAATTTTTTATGTTTGGATACTAATATGCCTTTTCGTAATGGACAAGAGGAGATCCTACAGATGAAAACCCACATTTCAATTTTGGGTCGCTAGTTGATGAGATATTTGTTTCTGGCCCACGTTCCCACTGAATGTTTGCTCACTGGTTGTCTTTGATCCGGTGTTTACTCTTGATAGTGAGCAAACACATCCTTGAACCAATTTAAGCTACCTTAATTAGCCTGCTCACCTGTAACGCGCCATAATGGACCGCCGTTCCGCGGTGTTAAGGCGACTATTACTTATGTAGTAGTGTTTCATGATATCTCATAACAAATCTCAAAGGTTACTAAGATATACGTAGCTAGAATAGGTATAAATGTTTAGATTTTGTAGCCTAAGGAGAAACAGCCTTTAGCAAAACATAACTAGATTTTTCATCCGAGTGCACCCATCGGTGACGTAAGCTTTGTTTTTAAATTCGAGTGATAAACAATTTTTTTTTTCACACAAATGTCAATCTCCACTCGCATTTTACGGTTAATAACATTCCAAACGACTTTCGTGTCTGTCTCATTTCATTGGAACTAAATTCCTCTTTATGGCAGTAAAAGAAAATTCATTATTGAACAAATAAACTACAAGGTCAGTTGAGGTGAAGTCACTGCTCTGATGAAATCGCGTTCATGTTTCAGGTCACTAAGCCTTGAACACTATTGACACTAACCCACCATAGTAATAGTTATACGCGGTGTTCCATAGCCAAAACCCCTGTTGAATATAATTTTTCGGGCACTAACTTACCCTGGTAGGAGATAAAAATAAACTCTTTGGTCCCTAACATGGTCACACTTATAAACGACGCGTTAATAAATCTCTATCAGCACTAATATTATAAGGGGTTAAGTTTCGGCGGTTGCAAACTTTTTTTACCAATAGAAAGCCACAGTATATTGGAATGTCACAGAATATAACGTATTATGTCAATTTGAAAGATTAAAAGACTTCTCGATGCAGTAGAATTTACAAAGTAAGTCGGAGAGAAAACAGTCCAACGGAAAAGTTTCTTACACACGGTGCCTTAACGATGAGAGTTGATTGAGTTCTAGATAAAAGTCGTAGATTTTGATGTTGCCTAAAAAAGTTAGCGACAGCATATGAGTGTGTGATAGCCGACACCATCTATCGGCTATCAGCGGAACAATCGCGAGAGGAGAGGCGAGGAGTGACTGGGGGGAAGGAGAGATAACGAAAACTTGCGACAAGCCCCTCTCCTTACCACTTTCTACCCAGCTCTCATCCGACCAGGTAATCCGTTCTTTCAATTTCTATATTTAAATCAAATTGATATTAAGATCCATCCTATTAACTGAACTCCTTACCTAATACCACCTGCGGTGCTATTTTATAAAAATAAAAATATTAAAGGAATACCAAAACCTTTTCCACATTGTGGTTAATAGGAGCCCCGTAGTAATTCTTGGAGCAATAAATACAATTGTTGAATAAATAACTCTATCTATTACCAAACCTTGTGTAGAATTATTTCTTGAACCTTATATATCCTCATATAAAATAACCGTAGTAATTAATAAGGTCAAAAAAGGGAATAATATCAAGAAATCGTAAGGTAGAATTGATATAACAATTCCTTTCAAGTATTACAAGTGATCGTTCTCAAAATAAGTAAACCTAACCAAATTTGGGTCTAGTGGGGACTGAGCTTTCGGCATGACTCTTGGCAATCTCGAAGAGTGAAATCAATGAAGTAAAACAAAGTAAATTAAACAAGGAATTTCACCTTGGATTTGCGTCCGACTTCCCGGTGGTGTCGCCAGCCGTCCTCTAGGGAGGATCGGAACCCGGTCTGACGATTTCGCTCGTGCCTTCCCATTGCCTCACGCCCCTGGGTTGGGAGCGATTTGGATTCACTTGATCTCGAGATCAGAGATGAACTGTCTAACGACAGGAAAGGTATACAACACTTGATAGGATTTTGGCCCTAATCATTGGTGCCGGCCGGATTCGAACCGGGCTAATCAGTACTCCCACTGAAAGTAGACAGCCAAAGGACTGATGCCTTAGCTCGCTCGGACAACCTGCCCCTGTTGGGTGAAATCAATATTCAAAAATCAGAACATAGAAAACTTTCGAAGTAACACTAACGTGCCGTTCCGTCAAAGAATCGAACGAGCCCACCCACACCGCTTTACACATGCTATCATCGGTTTACTTTCCCTAAGCGCTAGATCTTTTACGTCAACACAAATGTGAATGTGAATGTGCGTGGGCATTATAAAAATCACTTGGTATCAGTACAAGATAAAATTTAATTACAGTGGTATTTTTTATCAAAAGTTCATATCAAGACTTACAAGTGAAAAGGGACAAGTGAAGCATAGAAAGGTATTATTTTATCTTGTTAATTTTCAGTTGTTCAATTCGGGTCCATATACAGTATATTGCACCATTGTAGGTATTTAGATATCAGCTTTTTTTCCCTAGATTGGGACTAGTGAAGGTTGGCGTTCACTGAGCTATGCTTAAGACAAGATAATCAACTGTCTTTGGGATATCTGGAAATCAATTAAAACGAATGGAGACAGCGATCAGGTGAAGGACTCTTGTCGCTAATTTTGTTCCTAATCAATCTAACTTGCTGAAATATAAATGAAGCTGTTTCTATAGTACCTAGAACGCAATTACAAGATCTGGAGCGACGAGTTTAATTAATGTGGCACAGACTGCGTATAATATACATAGATCAGAGTTTTGCGCAGAAGGGTTAGTCTAATCCAGAAATAATGAATCTTTGTGTAATAATTTGCAAAGTTTTTCCAGTATAATTCAACAGCATTATTTCATGAACGTGTGTAATGAGATAGTACCTCTCAAATGTGTTTGCAAAGCCACTTCAATCTTGTTTGAGGCTGAAGAAATAGCGAACTTACTATGCTAATCAGCACAGTTCAAAATGCTTGTTATACACACTCCTTCCAAAAGCATGCCGTGTCTTGGCATCATTTCACAGGATCTCTCATTGCGTCATGAGAGTGAAATATTGTTATATATTCAAGGCTAAATAAATTACTCCCAGCTAGAGATAAAGTCAGTGGCTCGAGCTATTTTTACCGAGCGAAACTTCATTATCCAACTTAGCCCCCGTCGTTGAAACCATAATTTTATAAGGGAAAATATTTAAAATTAATTTTCTTATCGCTGAAATCACTATTGGCCCAAGGTTATATATAGACCGACCCTTCACCCGAGATCGGATAAAAACAGTCGAGAGAACATTTGCATACAGTCTTGACTACCTCTCACTGATAGCTTTGTTTTTGTGCTTATTGCCTACGTTTATTTCTGACTATCGTACGTGATGTTCGGGCGTTTGACGTCAGAAATGGGACGCAGTGCAGATCTAAAAATTCAAAGTGGAACGAAGAAAACGCTTTATAATAGCTTGACATGCTAATCGCGGTTTATCTAGTGAGGACGCCGAGTGTCACGGAAGGCGCTTGGTATAACAGTGAAAACGTTAAATTTAGGCGGGACGTTATTTAAAACGTAGAAAATTATCACACGAGAATTTATTATTTGTGTATCAGATAGCCCGTCAACGTAGATCGCTTGTTTATAAAGTCTCAAGTACGTCACTAGAAGTACAATATCACTGCATGGCCTTGTATGAGTGGGTTTTTCGTGATATCAAAGAAAATTGACAAACATCAAATAATCAAATGCGCCAAGAGTCTGCCATGTTTGACCACTACGTTCGGTGCGTTTAAGTCAAAATTTGTCCAAAGTCTTCAATATTCACAAAATCTATTAGTTATTATGTATTATTTATTTCTGCTTCATTGTCTAGCAAGCGTTTGATAATTTCCATTCTCTATGGGCAAAGTCGGAACAATATAAAAAGTGAAACAACCTAATTTTTCACAAACTTATGATTAGAAAGTGGATGTATTTTTGTTTTTTTGTTTACCTTCTACTTTCAACCAGTTCGATTTCAGGGGCTATTTATATTTTTGTTTTATTTCAGCTCTGTGTTATTCCAATTGCACAGCTTCATTTTTTAATTCTGAATGGCAGCGTGTGCTATCGTGGGATGCAGCAAAAGATGTAACGAAAAAGGGACACTATTCAGCATTCCCAAAGTTATCATTAATCACTGCAAGAAAACTGTGGAGCTTTCTTAAAAACGAAGAACTGAATGGTTACCATAAATCAACAGAAACACGACTGCAAAAAAGGTAATGGCTTTAACGTCAGAGTGCTAACACATTTCATCTTTGGTAAGTAAATATAGTACGTGTAGTACCTGTCGGTGTGCTGTAAATACTGGACCTAGAGCACTGCAGATCAATTTGAAATCGTAAGAATAAAAATAAAATTGCTTTTAACTGTTAATTTGATGAAAAATTCCAGAAAACCCCTTCATTTTCAATCAGGGAAGTTCTAAAGGGTCACCCTTTGATTCATTGTGAGAAATTACGTAGAATTAGGCTTTAAAATCGTTATGTATTTAGATTTTTCTGGATAGATTGGAAACCACGGAAAAACGAAAAGCCATTAGAATCGGAAATTACCTATCACTTCATAACAGCAACAGGCTGTTCGTCTTCAAAGTTATAAATAAAATTCGAAGTAGAAGTAAAAGAAGAGATATAAAAGGAGAGATATTGGCGCTTCTTGAAAAGCCCATATGGGGCGCAGTCGAAGTTGAGGCTGTTTTTAACTTCTCCGAGGAAAGCTAATGCGAATTAAGTCATAACTCGCGAGGAACTTGACCAAGATTATGGATATCGAACACCCATGACTTTATTTAAGGCTATTCAACGGTAGGAGTTCTTCTAATTACCGTAGTGAACTGTAGAATAGGGAGCGTTTAAGTCTATGATACGTCGCAGGGTATGAACATTCTCCCCGATGAGACTGGGAACCATCACAAATGAGTGATGCACAATCAACAGAGACAAGAGAATGAGAAAAACCGAGCCAATGTGACGAGATAAACTGAATCTCGGGAACTTGAAGGTAAGAACGGATCCTGCGGGAGTTACTTCCTAAATGGGAGTTCCAAGGGGAGTGAGGGAACTGTGACGTCATGGAGTTCTTGAAGACGTCACAGTGAACTGGGTCAAGGGCGACGGGGCCTGGCAGACCTCGTGAACTTCTCCAAGGACGACCACTTTGAACTAGCGACTTCCAGCTTCCCGGTGACGGTCACGTGGATTGTGATGCCCACCGAGATTAGGCGGTGGATAGGCAACGACCCGCACAACACGAAGGTCATGCATGTCGAGATTGAAGGTATCACTGCCCAAAACAAACAGCCCACTTCGAATCCCCCAGCAAGCCCTTAAATCCATAACGTTGTATTTTTCAAAGCCTACACGGGTTCCCAAATGCAAAATGTATACAGAACCATAATCTGGGTTGGTAATTTTCATCAAAACGAGCAAGAAATTATCCGTGAACATTGTTTGATTTCATTTAAACATCAAAGAATTCAGATATCTAATATCAAATACAATTTTTAGGTAGGTCAGTGGCGTAATGCAACATTATGTCCGTAGATAGTTATTTTAGTATCACAACATAGAGGTCGGGAAACAGTGAGAGAGCATTAGGTGCGAAATACCTACGCTTCACTAGTCCATCTACCTGTAAGTTACATCAACTGCATTTAAACTTGTGTTAACAGCAGTAACGGAAGTTAAAATACACTAGAGACATTGACCAAAATTCATTTCATGGAAATTATGTAAGCTGGTCGATTAGGACAATGTCATAACAACACACAATGACAATGTCACAAATGTCATGACAATGTCACAAAGTTATGACAACTTACACTGGGATTTTTACAATGTTTGCACGAACGAGTTCATTTAAATCTATGGTGACGTTGTTTCTGTTTATTGTTTTCAATAATTAACCTTTTCAATCGGTAAAAAAATAAAAAAGTTAATCCTCTCTCAAAATTTGTTGTTTTAAGTTCCAAAATGCGTAGAATCCGAATTTGAAATTTTTCGAAAATCCATTCGCCCGTCGATTGACATTTCACGTCCTCACTTTCACTAGCCCTGTCATCGGTCCTTACCACCATAAGAAGCTGAAATTTGAGTGGACAGGTTCTGTAAGACATTCTCTGAGTAATGATTTGCCGCGATTTTTTCTCGCCACAACTTTCGCCTGTATGGAGAAAGACGATTACAATTAATAATCTTTCTAATATTTCCGATCCTTCAATTATTGCAATTCGTTCGTTCCCGAAACAATCAAGCATATCAGAGGAATGAATGATTATTTTGGGTCTTCCAATGGAACCGAATCAACCAGATCGATAAGTACGCGTGCACCCTCAAGTGCATTGAGGAAATAAAACAACGTGAGCAGTCGTATGAACACGCACGCATCGAAATCTAAAATTATTATTAACAAAATGATAATGATGGGTGTCATATTGGTCTCAGTTGTTACGTCCCTATTTTATTCATGCACATTAATTAATGCGATGTAAGGTCTAATTAGCGGTCGTTCATTAGTTCTGTTATTATTATTCCGCGGCAGTACGAGCGCTCGGCTGGCCATGGCCATTAGGTTAACGAGCTCCTCCTGTCCTCTTCACTCTTAAAAAACATTATTTTCTACTCAACTAGACCGCGCTCGTCAGGTGTAGAGTGTGGATGCCCCGAAAAAAAAGAACATCGGGGAAAATTAATCCGATGGCTAAAGTGATGGCGTTAATCCACTGCTAATCCTCAACCGTAACCGAGTGAATGGCCCAATGTTTTCACAAACTCTTCATCGACAAATAATATACAAGAAGTTCGGGTCGTACAGCAAGAGCGAATCATTGCAAAAATTTGCATTAAATTTTACGTTAAGCTGGTTCACCAGGCGTAGACCGGTACGGGCCAATAAAATGGGTGGAAAGTCACACTCATCATTATCACACGTCCAATTGAAGTTTTGTTATTAATTTTGGTTTACTACTATCAGTAATATCTTTGTAGTCGATCAAGAAAAACAATTTTAACCTCCTCAATATTAATTGTTTAACGTATCAAGATCCATAGAATTCAAAAATCGAATAATAAGAAAAACGGTCCATCAGCCCTCCTCAACTAAAATATTTAGTAGGTTCAATTATTCACTTAATGAAATAGTTAACTTAGTTAGTTTCATCATAAAAACTGAATGAAACTAGGTTCAAAATACCCAAAAGTTGGGACTGAGTTCTTATCATCAATTCACGCCGATCCACCGTAAAAGAGCTGAAATACTAAAAAATGTGAATATCGAAAACTTTCGTTATATGTTCGTTTTTAGAGATTTATTGGCGGCAGCTTCAACTGTCTTCCTAGGGCGATGCTAGATGTCGAGAGGTAAATGAGCCCATTGAAGCCCTTTAAAGTGAGATAAGCTACTGAGAATCGAATTAATTATGTTTTAAAACAACCATGATAGCATTGTTTTTGCTAGTTATGGGAAGTGATCCTTGTGATGCAGAAAGTCCGTGTTCGGGAGCTTACCTACACTAAATCCCTATGATTGTTGTTTGTATGGTAAATCGATTGTATGCGTGTGTTAAGGGATAGGGAGATATGAGGGGATGTTTGATATCGTGATGTGTTGAGGTAAATTGAGAGCGTTCCTAAGAGTAGTAACGATTTTGTTTGGATGAAAATTGAATGAGTGACACTTTCATAACAACGGATGCATTTTCCTTTACACTTTTCGGGTGGAACTAATACACGGTGATACAATTTTTTGGTTGACAACCCCAAAGACAAACTTATCTGTATCAAAATGAACGATTTTTTGGGTATACGATTTTCGGCGACTTTCAAAATCTGAATTTCCTTGAAGTGTCTACTTCTCTTGTAATGGAACTTTGTTTTTAATAATTTCTTTTAAAATGTTTTTAAAAGGTTTTAAGAAATATATAAATAATGTCCGTTCCTAAGTTCAGTTTTTATATGATCACACGCATAATCATAATTGTAAAAACTGGACAAATTACTTGAAAGAACAAAAAACGCTTGATTTTTAAGCTGAGAGTTCGTTATACCATTAGGTATATTAAACTAGAAGTCGAAAAAGTTTTTCATACAGTTAATGTCATTAATGTTATTATAGTTAATAAATCAGATGAAAACGGTGAAAAACACGTTTTTCGACATCCCCCTCCGATTCCCCCCTTCATTGGTGAAATTTGAATTTTCCGAAGTAACACGACTAGCTTAAAATTGTGATCCAAAACAGCACCATAAAAATCGGTTAAGAATTGCAGGCGGGGCATCGTCGAAATAATGTGTCACACACACACACTTACATATTTTTTTCTTTTTCAGATTAAATCTCCTCTCAAAGGTGGTTTAATAGTGCACCATTGAATAAAGATGAAAAAACTATAAAAAATAGAAGTGGGGACACACATACTCACATAAACACACATAGATTGTAGTTTTTTTCATGGATTCGGTCTTAGAATGGTCTGGAATAAATTTGTACCCAGTTGTTTGGGTTGTTCCACACCGCATGGATCAATTCTAACAGGCGTCTCTCTACTGACGAAGCCTTCCTCAGAGGGACGTCCTAAAATCGAACGCAACCCGATTGGGAATCAGAAGATCGTCTCGCAAGGTCCCGAAGTCCCGCCCTCATCTTTGCTTGTACGGTTCCGTTGTTCCTCCACCTCCCAGCTGTCATTCTCAAAAACGTTCTTTCTTGCCTTCCGCCACTCCTGGTAAAAGGTCAAGTTTACGACTCCGTTTACTACTGAGCCGCCCCGCCGCCGCTCGCGAGGCCCTAAGTGAACAGAAACGATCGTAAAACGTAAGAATTTATGCGTCAACCCCTCCGGCATATTTGCGCAAGATGGGGATTATTTTTCGTGTCGCGGCCATGTCACTGGTGTGTAAAGAACGCAAACTAATTGGCCCTTCCCGCTCTGTTATTTTTACATCTCCTTCAAACGGCTTGTTAAGTGACGTTCATCATTATACAAATACGAGTACACTCTATAGAGATTGTCCAGTAAATACTTTTCCTCTTTCGTAAAAAAAGAGTGTCTTACACCCCCATAAGTGTCAAATAACGGCTCTTCTAGGTTGGCTTTTTTTTGCGTTTCATAGGGTGCAGCAGATGTTTACAATAGTAATTCCTATGAGATTTCTTCATATATTCATTTATTTATATATATGGACATCATTTTGTACTCACTTCTCCTGCAAAATCAGCTGGTCGGCTTAGGAAAAAATGTTTGAGATGCTGTATTACTGTGTCGGAACTTGTGCCTCGCTGACTCAGGTGAGGATTATCTGACTACAAAAGCTGATATAAAAACTTAGCTCACAAATCTCTACACGAGAGACCAGTGGCCTTAATGATAATATCAATCATAGTGAAGGCAGAACCGCATCCAAACCTCGACGATACAGTGTAGGACATCGTCGGATTTTGAATGAAATCAAGATGGTTTGAATAAATCGAGGGGTTTACAACGTAACTTGTGAAAGGATATGGGATGACCACTGATCTCTCGAGTTGTGAGCCATAAGTTTTGATATCAGCTTCTGTTTCATGTAAACGGACTAGTAAAGGTTGATGTTCACGGAGTTACATTTAATATGAACACATCCAACTGTCTTTCGACATCTATAAGTCAATTACTATGTATGGAGGTCAGTGATCACCTGAAGGATCCTTGTGACAGATTTCGTCCCTAATTGATCCAACGTGCTGAAATATAGATGGGGGAATATAAAAGAGCATCGATGATTCACAATAAAAGAGAATGTCTAGCAAGTTCAAGCCTGAATCTGCAAGTAGGATGAGCTAGAAACCTCCCATTAAATTCATTGTGTTGTTAAGCGACTGAACAGAGGACCCCTGGTGACGGTGGACGATAACACTAGTGAAGTTTTACCACAGTATTGTTCATTCAAAATGAAATAAATTCAAAAATAGTAGTACGATTGATTTTTTTCACCAGAGTTTTAGCCAGACAGGATTGGTAGATAAGAAAACAAATCAGGATAATCGGTTGATCCTGATATAACTGTATACTGTGAGATTTGTAAAAATCCTGAATTCGTATTCTTGTTGTGAAGGATAAGTGCATTCCAAATGAGAATAACCCGGATAACAACTGAATGTGGAGGTAGAACGTGCGACTCTTCAAAGTTTACGATTCGACTTCAATATCCGAACATTGCCAACATTCAGGGTGAACGACGAGCAACGATGATCCGTGGGGGCGGTGGAAGACGCCGAAGCTCAAGGAAGTCAGAGAGTGGGTGTGGAGGAGGAAGAACCATCTAACGGATTTGCCCGCAACTAAATGGGACCTCTGGGCTTCCACGCCAGAGTTTTACCCGCTATCTACAAGAGACCGCTAGCCACCCTCACATAAGACGGTTAGATCTGTTAGAATGGATTTAAAGTGAATACTTTCCTCGTTAAATTGTCGGTTAATAAGTTAAAATGCTTTAAATTTGTATAAAAAGGTTTATTTGATCAGTATCAGCTAATTATGAAGCATATGGTGTGGTGACGGCACCACCACTCGTTCAAGTTTAAAAAAAAATACACGAAATCGGATTCCAAACTTTTGGTTTATTATTCAATAATAAACCATTGTAATCGCTTTCGAAAAAAAAAACTTTAACCCCCCCTGAGAATTTCAAGGTTTACGTTTCAAAGGGTGTAGAATCCGAATCTGCAAACACAAAAAATTTTCCGTCCGTCCGCCGTACGCCGTACGCACGATATCTCCGAAACGGCTGGAGCAAAAAAATCTGACATTTCCAGGAAAAATCCATGTTGGTCCGACAACGCCCCAATTCGTTAGCCAGCACTCTCACTTAATATAAAGTGGTCTTTAAGGGTTGTCAACGTTTTTTAAAATCCCCAAAAACCTCAAAAAAAGTTAAGGACTTTTTTGAATAACTTTCCATGAGAATCGAATGACCCCTTACCCAGGTCCGTAGCTCAAACCATTCCCAATGTATGGCCCGATTTATGGTGCCAACATTGGCGTTATTTTGGTTTGTTATTGTTTTTGTTTTGATTGCAGTAACCTAGTGATGTAGAGAACGTAGATACTGGAGTGAACTCCTAAAAGGGTTTATAGCCGATACACGGGTTTAAGTATTCTGATAACCATAAAAAACGCTACAAATTCTTTCACTGGGGTTTATTAATCAATTGGATTGCGTTCATGATTTGAATTTCTACTAAGCTTTGGAGTGTCTCTGTTTCACAGGTGATAGAGCGATTATTGAATTTCAGGAGATATGCATAGAGCACGTAAATCTGTTCTCAACCAAAATACCTATTTGGATTGATCAGTTGATCATATTTGTGTGCCTCCTGAAATTCAATAATCGCTCCATCACCTGTGAAACACGCACACCAAAGCTTAGCAGAAATTCAAATCGTGAACGCAAGCCAATTGAATAATAAACCCCAGTAAAAGAATTCGCAGCGTTTTTTTTTTTTTTTAATTTTTTTTTTTTTTTTTTTTCAGGAAGTTGATTTTATTAATTGTCGATTCCACCATTTAAAAAACCCACGCCCACGTTTTTCGGTTTCCCAACCTCACTTCCTTAATGAAATGTAGTTGCAACAAAACATTGATTAGTCCATATACAGCTGACAAAAAAGCGTTTGGACGATACGTAATTTCGGAATTTTCACTAAGTTCGCAATTTGAATTCCATCTTCGCGCCTCTATTAGGCTTGAAATTTTTTGTTAGGCACTCAAGTGACTGTAAGTTTAGCCAGCTTTCAAACGGTTTCCTCAAATTCGAATTTTTAGAGTACATTAGAGGAGTAACGGCAATTAGTAAAAAATGGTCGAAAACAAAAAATCTTAAATGTTGAATAATTCGGAAACGAATCCTCTAAGAAACATTTTTGGTTAGAAATGTGTCGTACGATACGTGGGAGAGCGGTAGGGCACGACTCGCGTAACACCCTGTATACGTATTTATATTCGGTGGAAATTGATAAGAAGCTACTCGAGTTGGGTATCTCGTCAGGATTACTTCGTGGTACAACAACAGCACCCTTCCGGGTTCTCTTGTAAATTGGTAGTCATTTTATAGGGGCACTCCTTTCATCCCCCTTTCCCTCCTCCTAACCACCGTAAATAATAGTGCCGGAGTCGGGAAAACCTGCGCCTCCTGGGTGATTACGCCGCATCCCGACTTGATTCCACTCTTGAGTTAAATTTCATACAGTTTGTCCATTGTAAAAACCAACCACTTTTGAGGGCGAATTATGATTTTTTCCTTGGTCAACTCTAAAGGTTCATTATTGAAAATACTACACAAAAATTGTATGCGGACGACATTTCTATACATATTCTAAACAGTAGTAGTTGATGACATATCTGGGATCGAAAACATCCTCCATCAGGGTGATAAGGGTGAAAACAGAAAGTTGCCATATTTCCGATCGGGACAAAAGCAAAACGATAAGAAGAGACCCTGGAAACGGTCCAGTTTTAATTTTCTTCGAAAACTAGGGCAAAACTGTAGAGTTTCGGCGGGATAGTTGAACAACGGAAAAGCGGAGGGAAGGGAAGTTAAAAGGGGACTCGACATTTGACACCTCAAAATAAAGTCGACAAGGCCGAGGGAACAGGAGCGAAAGAGAGCATCCCCTCCGGCCGGGAATATGGGTCAGAATGGCTGGAGAGGGTTGAACGTACCTTTTGTGGAACATCGATCCCTGGAGACTCCTCCCGAACCACTTGTATACGCGTCGTCAACAGTGATGACACCCCACGAGATATCACAGAGACGTGAGTCGTATCACTGAGGGAACTGTATCGGGTATAGAACATCTAGTACTTGAGAGTTAGTGACACCTGAACAAGTGTCAACTGAAGTAAAATTTATGACTATATTTGGGCCTCAACATTTCAAACTAGGTTGACGATTTTCAGTTAGTCAAACTTCACAACTAGTGGACTAAAATGAAACATGAGTCAAAAATCACTATCGGGGGTCTACTCGAGACTTAACTATATTCATAGTTTCTGTCAATCCTCAAAGATGATATCAAAGCAATAAAATTACAAAAAATTCAGAATGACCTCTCGAGGTACAACTAATGTTTTCATGTTTGGTGTTGATAAACGAAACGGCGTCCGGACGCGGTTGCCAGAAGCCGTTCAGTCTGATCAACTAGTTCGCTAATCAAGCCCAAACGAGAAGTTGCGATGTTGTTCCTGGAAGAGGAGGAGGAAGATGTATTTTTTCTTAAATAAAGGGGACCTACGCGTCCAACTTTTAAGAAGAGTCTAGTGATTTCAAGGATTATTGATAAACAAGCATCCAGTCCTTGCTAATGTACCTGAGAGCCTCAGATTCTACTGTCATGTAATATTTCTAATATGTGATCTATTCATTTGCACTTACTCATGGCTTTGTTTTAGTTGGAAGATAATGTAATTCTATCCACTTAGTCTCAGTTTAGTAGAGTAGTTGTGGTGTGAAATCGTCCTCCCTTCATTGTCTCACGTGACACTTCGAGCAAAGCTACTAATGAATTAATAAACCTACCAGCTGAGGTGCGACTGAATGTATATTTATGCCTATATTAAATTTTAACGGCTTTTCAAGTTGAACTCCCTGGAAGATAATAGTGTATATCTCTCTCGTGGAGAGATGTGCAGAACGTCATAAATATAATCCTCCAACTTGACATTGCTGCTGATTAATACTGCATTTGATGAATGAAATTTAAACTTAGACGTGGAAATCAGTTGTTATTTGAAGTTACTGCAATTGGGGGATAAAATTATGTTAAAATGTGCTAATAAAATACCATGTTTCAATAGAGATCAATAAAGGAATTAAACTATTTCGAGAGTTTTCGGTTATCTTTATTGAGTATCAGTTTTGAATAAATTTGGAAAAAATATATGAATGTATCATATAGTGAACCTTCTTAGAAAGAATCTTTATGTGAAGGTGAGTCTATGTTTAAAACAAAAAAGCAAACGACCCAGCTGCTTGTGAAATACGTACTTTGAAGTATGTTTTACTTAGGGGATTAATCTCGTTCTAAACTTGTTGATTCTTTGTTAAAGTTGTAAGAATATTTAAATGCTAGGTACCTGTCCGCACTCGTGAAAAATCTGGCGAACAGGTCGCGGACCTCAAACGCGGTCAATATTCAAAGCTATCGTTTGTTCGTGAGTTTTGGAAAAACCTTTTCAATTTACACCGTTACCACTTGATTCGCCACGACGTCGTTTCCTTTATGTAGAAAAAGAAATGTGCGGGAAGTTAAATAGGCCGAGAAAAGAGATAATAGAAGTAGGACAGGGACTCTTTGTATTACAATACAACGCCCGTTTGTCATTTTAAAACGCCGAAACGTGTGCGGTAATTAGTCGAAGGACGCGCTCCGGTTATGTGCTACAGGTTGAAGTCTCGGACATCGAACCAGCTGACCAGGTTATTTTGTTGTTGTTCGTGAATTATATTGAGTTATGATAATTAAAAACATCTAGTTAGATTCCAAATCATGTTCGTACGGTGGGAGGAATAGTAAGTTAAGGTGGGGCGAAACATATCAACATCGATCAATGAGACTATGAAAAACTAATGTTTTGTAGTTACAAAGTTTACGCCTGCGCAAAAGATAAATTAAAAGGGGTAATGAAGTTAATTTACAGATACAACATAAAAAGTTTTGGTTATATATTTTGTTAAATTACATTATCAGTACAAAATCACCCGCTATTCTATGACGTTCAAGACAGCAAGCTAAAATTTGAGATGAAGGCTCAAAGGAGTATGCTGAAGACGACCAGCTGAACACCAATTAGCTGAGTAAGCTCCAAAGCTATTTCTCCATCTATTCAGCGAAGAAATTTGAGAAGGTAGGCCAATGGAAAATGGTGAAAGGACCTGAGTGATTACCGATCAGCTGAGTGATTCTCAAAGCTATTTCCTTTCCTACACAAGGCAGGAAGCCGAGATAGAAGATGAAGAGAGAATACTGAAGACGGCTGTGTGATCATTGATCAGGTGAGTGAGCTCCGAAGCCATCTTCTCATCTACCCAACGCAACAAGCTGCAATTTGAGAAAGTGGGTCAATGGAGAATGCAGAATGCGTTTAAGTGATTACTGATCAACTGAGCAATCTCCAAAGAGATTTTCTCTGATATTCAATGCAGGAAACTAAGAGGGAGGATGAAGGAAGGATGCTGAAGACGCGTGAGTGATCGTTGAGTGAGCTTTAAAGCTATTTTCTTTATTATTCAACGCAGGAAGCTGAAATTTGAGAATGTGAGTCAATTGAGAATGCATTGAAGAGCAATATAATACGGAAGTACTAAAATGATACCTCCATTTAACAGTTTGACAAATTGTTATGATTAGATCAAAATCAATGAGGACCAACATGATCAGATCTGCCAATGTGAACCTTTGTCAGAAAGCCCTGGAAAAACCCCCAAATTTATGATTCGATCGGTCACGTCATAATATTGAGAGCATTCACTCATTCATATTTGGAGGTTGGAAAAGTAATTGATACGATAATGGCCGTAGATTCTCATTTCAGTAATGAAAACCATCAAATTGACATGTTATGGGAATATAATTGAACAGTTTTTTTAGTACCAATTGTATACAACAAACCTACTTGTATTAACTCCAATACATTAAACGTACCATTTTGGCAGAGTCCGAGAGAAAAGGCGCATAGAGTAAACCATTATTGAAATAACTGATAAGTGTTATCATTCAATCCAAGTAAAATTTAACGTGTTTGGAAAGAGAACAATTGCCTGCGATAAAACAAGAGCAACTCTGGTTAAACTGTGGAGTTCATGAACGGAGCATGTATTTATTGCAATGTTACTTGGACGCTGGAATTCAGACCGCAATTGTAGAGAATAATCGACCCAAATCACTTTTGAAAACATACAATGAGCTGTTAGTTATTTCCGTCTGTCAAAAACTGTCCAACGACATTTCACTCCACCTTGACTCTTCTTTGAAAAGGCTACTTGACGGCCTCGCTTTGTCCCATCGCATTCTTCCATCACTTAATTTTATTATTAGCGAGTTTCGGGTTCTCCGGCCTAATTCCAGCCGAAATTTGAAACAAAATTAAGAAAGAGTTTTTATTAAGTATATGAGGCGTGAAAACTGTTAAGTAGGTTGGGAAGAATTTTAATCATAATCATTTTGCCTTCTTCTAATGTTTCATACAAAGTGCATATAATTGTGAAAATTTTAGTCCAGTGGGACTAAAACTCTTTACCTCCATATACCTGTATGTATCAACGGAGATATGATGTTCCAAAGAAAACCGATAGCCCAATAGTCTTCATAAAACAAAATAAAAAACTGCAAAGGCTTATCCGGGAGGATCACTTTTGTCGTCCTACTTTTCCTATTTTCTCGTAATGATCTAAAGATCAGCAGAACGGAATTGATTTTGTCTTTCTAATTTATTCATTTTCTATCTTTTGGCAACAAACTTTTCTATTGATAGACAAACCAATTTGGTAGGATTATGTTTGGTATTAGCTTGGGACTATAGAGACGTAAAAATGTTCACGCCTTACCCCAACACCTACGTATTGTGTCTTCGTTGGCTCTATTTAAGAAGAAACTAAAAAATTACTTAAGTCAAAATACATTATTTAAAAAGGAATTTCTGTTATTTTTTATTGTTTTTTTTTTCTTTATCTTTTTGTAAACCTAGGCATCTAAGGTAATCAATGATACGTTGAAGAATACATACAATACATGAAGGAGGAAGAGGAATAATTAAGAGGATAACAATGTGGTGATTTATTATACACAATCGTGGAAGCGCTATTTGTGAAAATTATTGCAGCGCAACTCCTCCCCACATCAAAAGTCCTAGACTTAGAAAGGGAGATTTCTTAATAATAAGACAAGCCAGATAATTAGGGCAATGTGAAGAGAATATGAATTTGAAGATATGATCATGGGGATATGCGGAGGATATGAATGTGATGATGGGAAAAGATATGGCGGATGTGATGATCGGGTGTATGCAGACTGCTATGCTCCTGTGACTCTGAATGCATAAGATCTGATGCAGGTTTATATCCTGTTATTAGGTTTGCGGGAAGCATTGAAGTCACTTCTTCCAGTACCTTCGATACTAAGGTTACTTCACTGATGCAGCAGGTCATTGATTTGGACAATTCGGGTTCTGACAAGGGCAGCATCTACCTTCCATTCAGCGATACGGCCGTTTGTCTTCTCAGATAATCAAAATCAGAATCCAGTCCTACCAGCAAGAGGAGCGTTACGATGGGAGCATAAACAACCTCCGAACATATGTAAATGTAGGGAAAAGTAAATATGTAATTTACGAGGTACGATTTCTCAGTTCTCGCCAAATAACGGGGAATGTCAAATTCATAATGAGAGAGAGGACCTTCCTAAAGCGACTGCTGGGCGGTGCTAACAACAGTACAAAGAACATAGAACTAGGTGTCCTAATTGTTACATGCGGAGGTGAGGTGATGGAATAGTATAGTTGCCCCTTCCATTGAGCTGAATGCGGTTTAATGCTCCGCCACTCAGCGGATGTCCCAGAAGCTTGAAGGCATCTGATTCATATCCCAAGGCGACGGATTCTAGAATCGGGAAGGGCCTAACGATTTTCATCACATAATGGATTATGAATGTTGATTACTCCACTAAATACAATAAAGAACAATAAGAAGTATTACGCGAAGTACACTATGAAATACAAGCCTTTTCCTCGTGCTGTGAATCGGCCCATATGTATTATTGCTCTTTCAAGGGCTGCAACTTCCTTTCAACCACTCTCCCGTGGTCTCAAGCGACTATGAGTCAAATCTCAGCGCTCCAAGATGAACACGGTTGAAGTTAGCACGCTTTACAAAAAAACGCAAACGGGCACACACAATTATACCCATCAAAATCGCAGGAGATATTCCCATCTTCTGGATTACAGCTCTCCCCATCAACGTTTAAAGATAGACCCCCCTCCTCCCTTGGGATTTCTAGCACAACTCTCGAACTGTGCCAGAATCCCCATTTCTTATTACTACTAGGGTGAACAGAAGAGAATTATTTAGCTTTACAGCTGATCTGACATCTTCCTGCTCCCTCCCGTGATCTCTTCACTCTGTGTACTGAAGAGCAGGTAAGTAGGCAGAATTTCTATGCAAACAGATTACGTTTCTTCTTCAAACTCAGTGTTTTTCTTGACAAGGGTTTCCGCAATTTCGTCGCGAATGATTTAGAGCACGGTAGGTAGGTGTGTATAAGGAAATAACAGAGTAAAAATGGTAAAATAAATTATGATACCTATTCTCCGAACATCTCCTGATTATCATTGCGTTCGTGGCAACCAAACAAAGGGTGATCACACCCAAACAGCGAAAACAGTGCTTTCGGTTGAACCGGAAAACATCGGGAAAACGATGTTTTCACTACTAAATTTCGCCAATTTTCCACGACGAATGACATTAAAACGGCTCAACTCACAGAAACGGTTTTGATATAATTGAATTCGTTACAAGAAGTTATTTTCAGCTATTGGCACCACGTTCCCATTTGATTTGTGAAGTGGTACAACTACAATACATTTCCCTATTAACGAACTATCAAAAGTGTTTTTTCACTTGACGTCACTAAGGACGGATTCCACGATGAAGGAAGAAGTGGTGGACATCCTATTTCGACAGGAACATTTTTTGGAATTTGCTGATCACATTGGAGCGATCCTTATCAAAATCAGCGGTTGGTCTATAGAACACAAACATACCAATTGAGAGATTTATTTATAAGGAAGAATACAATGACAATTATATAAATTTGTATTCATTATGGATAGGGGGCAACTATGTCCACCATCCCAATTTTGTTGTACGATAGTGTTGCAAAAATGCGTTGCTGTATATTGGTATTAAGAAGTTAACATAACCGA
Source organism: Creontiades dilutus (assembly GCA_031894815.1). Classification (NCBI taxonomy): domain Eukaryota; kingdom Metazoa; phylum Arthropoda; class Insecta; order Hemiptera; family Miridae; genus Creontiades; species Creontiades dilutus. Next base: position 3,841,352 of record JAVIWC010004007.1, read on the forward strand.
TGACCGAGGTGGAAAGTTTAACACTGTGGCCCAGCCTTGGTCTAATTTTTATCAAGGACCTATAACACTATATTTACGTCGCGATCATTCGAGGAGGTGGAACATCGGCGTAAGTGTTTTAATCTACCTTTTTGATCCGAAAGTGATAAATGAACTTACATACATTAGATTGAGAAAATACCTTGATCGTCCACCGATGGGACGGTAAGAACCCAAAACAGCAGAAAATGTTCATAGCGAGCGACGCGACCTGACTGCACCTTACGGCCCTAGCGACTTCTCTCTCAACCCCCGTTTACGCCTAAACGAGAACACAGATAAAGCGGGAAGAGATATAAAAAAAAAAAAGGTGGAACGAAAAAAACACCGTTCTATCTACACAGCGTATACAAACTGAGCAAATAGGAATTTAAATAGCTACACAATGCCTCATTTAGGGACCGAACAGAGTAGCTCTCAAAATACTCTGATCAAACAAGCCGTACTAGCGACCTGACATTGTAACCGGTCCGGATTGATAACGCGGGCGTGTGGTGCATTCTTCATGACTCCTCTAAGATGTTGTTTTCAGTTTACGAATTAAAACTATACCCATTTCCAGGTTCTACCAAACGACACAATGAGTAAAACTGAAGTTATATGTGGAGCCGTCTGCAAAGTAAGAATTTTAAGCAAGCTCTACAAGTTCTAAAATAACTCTTTTGGGGCACCTAGAATAGGGAAATCAAACAAGTCAGTTTACCCTAGTTTTAAAAACATGGTAAATTATTACATAGAGGTTCATTATATCTGTGTTAAAATAAGTCACTGATCGCTGATAATCACTGATCTACGAATATTAGGCGTAGTCAATGGTACATCATCTTAACTGGCCCCCTCGACCTCCATACACGGTCCATTCGGCCGCAATCAATTCGTACCGACCCCGAATTTTCCCAAATTAAGATTCTATCTCTTTTTGTGCGTATGGCAATTAACTATCATATAAATCATTATCGATATATATCCATACTTAACAGTATTACTATCCCCATAAACCTACCCCTCATTGCGGTATCTTTTTACCCCTATTCAAGTGTATATGGAAATGGTTCAATGATGATATTTTCCTCACATGGCTGCATGGTGAACAACTCGAGGCCTTTCTCAGGGACCTCAACCCCAGCTTCTCTATTACATTCAAGTGGTCATATTCAAAGCCAATGGCTACATTCCAAGACGTGGACATTTTAATGGTTAATGGAAACTTCAGAACTAGTGTACACATAAACCCCTGAAGCAAACAACTTAAAAGTTTGTGGAAACACTATGACAGCTGTCACAACCCACACACAAAGCATTCTATTCCAAGGTCAGTGTCCATTTAGCGCCACGAAATTTGTAACGATCAGTAGATCCTACACTCTGGAAGATCAGTGTATCTTCAGGACTCTATCTCAATCCATCTAAATGCTCGGTGGTTTCTTATCATCGTCTATCACAGCCAATCATGTATAACTGCGTTCTCGGTGGCGGACCTCTTCGGAGGATGGCTGAAGTCGTTGAGTAGGAATCCTGTGTGATGAACGCTTAAATCTTTCTAATCACATTGAGGGACTGGCTACTAGGGCAATGCGGGCCCTCGGTTTCATCAAGAGGAATACAAGGGAATTTGCCATTGTGACTCTCTATAAAGCCTTGGTATTGCCCCTAGTTGAGTTTGCAGCCACAGTACGGTCACCTTTGTGCGCTGTTCAAAAATATCGTATGGAGCGAGTCCAAAGGAATTTCCTGCGATATGTTGCCTACAAGCCCCTCGGAAAACATTAGTTATGATCAGCTTTTAGAGAGATGTCATCTGGAAACCCTCAAGCAATGACGGAGCTCCGCGGACCTCGTGCTCTCGAGGGTCCATCTGACCGCCTCCCGTTCATCCACTCGATCTCCACAACTATTTTTCGTCCCGTTCTCAGTCACTAACTATGACCGTCTTCGTCCCTTTCACCGAATACCCCGCAGTGCAAATTTATTTCTGACCATGAACCCTTATTTCGATTTTTTTTTTCCCACCCCCCTATCAACTCTGAAGTCCCTCATTTCGTCTTCCCCCATATCTTTCGATTAATTCTATTTCACCCCCACCCCGACTTGTTAATATATACATATATCTTATATTTTGGACATTATTCATATTGTTCATGTACTGAATGTAAAGTGGGCCCGTATAATTATAAATAAATAGAGAGAGAGTACCCGAAACGAATTGTCGGTGAAAGAGTGGTTCCAGCTCGTGTCAACTATCGGCGAATAACACAACCGCAAAATGACCGAGTTCCTGTAGTCAGAAAGTTCTTCTTCGGAATACATAAGATGAAAATCAACCAATTCCGACTTCCAGTCCCCTGACCCGCGATTAGAGATCGTTACCTCAAAAATCGAAATTCATAAGAAGAGTGTAAGTAAGAAAATCTCAATGTTCTGCCCCTGAATGATAATACTGCTAATTGTTATACTAATGTTAATAATTTCTGTGGTAGATTCGTAGATTAGTGACCACTGCATATTGTACTGGATGTGACCACTGCATATTGTGATTAGTGACCACTGCATGTGAAGTAATGGAATGGCATTGTTGCCCCTTCCATTGGGCTGAATACGGTTTATTAGTCCGCCGCAGTCAAAGGATGACCCAAACGATTGAAGGCGTCTAATTCATCTCCCAAGGCGACGGATTCAAGAATCGGGAAGGGCCAACCAACCATAAGCATTACAAGTATCTGCGGTAAATTGGGCAAACTCGGCACCACATGCCTCCATATCTTGTTGGATTTCAGGTGCTGTAATGAGGCCATTTATATTCCAGTACGGTAGATCGATTAAGATTGAAATTAGCCTTAAGGGTATTTCAGATGACCAACGAGTTTAATCGAGTAATTTTCTTAAGCCGTTTTTAGGCATTTTCGTGATTTTTGGTACAGTTTGCGAAATTTGACCAATTTAATCTGCTCAAAAAGTGTTGTCCAACAAACTAGTCCTTTCGAAGGAATGCTTGATTTTTTGGAGCAAAAACGAAGTTTTTATCCTATCGACAGTTTTCCTCTGGAATGACGCACTCAAACACATACACTGATTGTAACCATAACACCTACAATTTGATTTAAATGCCAGGTATTGTTGATGAACGAGAATGACAGGCTGTCATACTACTGGAACTTTTTTATCTCATTCATGTTTCTTATTCATTTAAATCAGTCATGTCAAAGATATGGCCCATGGGCCGTAACAATACGGCCTAGGATAGCAATTTTCCACAAAAAGAAGAATAATGTTTTTAGAGCTTATTAAATAAATAAAATGTTCTAATAACACAGGTCTGCAGCCAAAAAACTGCATACGATTTTTCTAATCAATTCAATTTTTTTAACCAAGCAATTTTTTTGCATACTAAAACCGAAAAAAGTAATCAAAAAATTCCATTACGTCTAGTTTTCTCGCTAAACTGGTTTTTTGAAAATCCTATACGGTGTTATTCAGCGTTAAACCTAAATTTGGTAGTCGCTTCCAAGTTGTCAATTTTATGAATTGCATGAATTTTTTCACTCTCATATTTAGTCATGTCACTCCCAGGATTGATACGAAATGAAAGAGAGGGGATATCCTAGTTGACTGGATGCTCTAGAGGGATACGGACAATGCTGGAGCACAAAAACGTGTGCGATGAAGTGTCAACGGAAAAAAAGAGGTTCCAGAAGCAAACTGAATGAAGTTTTTGAGCATTTTGTACTGAATAGTAAACAAATACTTTCTTTTATTTTGAGTTTATAGACAAATTATGGTGTTTTTTCTACGTTTTCTTTTTTTATGTCCCCCTCTCCCCTAATTTGCAAGAAAACTGTACGTGATTGAGAAAAATAGCGGTCATTTTTGGATTCAACTCACCAAAAAACATACAAATTAGCTAAAATATGCAGCTGATCAAAAAAAAAAAAAAAAAATTTTTTTTTTTTTGCAGACCTGTGTAATCCAGCAATTTTTTTAAATTTGAATCTGGCCCGCCTACTCATACTAAATTTAATAAATGGCCCTTTGCAAAATTGAGTCTGACACCCCTGATCTGAATGATCTGTAGGTTTCCAAACTTGGAGGTGTTTTCCACTCGTCTTTCATTCGCAGTTCACTTGACTAACGAGGTTAGCTCGCAACCTTGGAAATGTGAAAATACTTCGTGAAGATGATATTCAAATTCGGAACTCAGGACCAACACCCTCAAGCTGTTTTACATTGAATGAGCCGATGCTCACGGCCTTGATGACCTCCCTCTGATTACATTTCTCGGGCTCCGAAGGTGAGCTGTAACGACCAGCGAAGAAAACTCTATCTCGCAAATAGTTCAACCTACTTCCAATGAGCGGTAACGTAGCTCGATGCCGAGACGGGCTGCTGGATGCCCCTTCAGGATTCGGGTCATGGGAAAGGGGTTTCTTTCTCTTGACACTGCCATTGGAGCATGAACTTGGCTGCCAAGGTTAGCCACGTCTGTTGTTGACCCTTCGAACTACCACCAGTTAATTAGATTCAACTACATTTCCAACTATCAACCGCCTAGTATCACCGTGTTAGGGTGATGAAAAAAAAAAAAAAAAAATTGAGTTATCCCGTGTCATCTCTTGGACTTTTTTTCTTATTTGAAAATTTATTTTTTTCTAAGTAAATTAAATTTTTCATTTTAACACCTGAATCAAAACGGTAGAAAAAGGTGATGTGTGACTTCTTCCCATAATTGAATTGCCCATGCGTGCCCAGCTCTCGCGCGAGGGGACTCAGTTCCAGTGAAACGGAGGAACCCGGGGTATTTGACACTTTCCTAGGGCCGAATGCGGCCCACGGGCCATATCATAATAGGCCATATATTAATAGGTGGTGACTTTGTTAGAGGGGATTTTCTTCAAATTGTGACTCCAACACATCACAGATTTTGTTTTTCGTTAAAGTTGGATGCTCCAGATTTCTGAGCTTTAAAGTGCATAGCTTGCACAAGATTCTCCTGTTCTATCAAAACTTCTATTTTACGGATTCAAGCATTTTCTTCGAAATAGATTAATATTGAAATTCTGATGCTAAAGCACTTATTCTAAAGCTAATCATCATGTTCAAATTCAGGAACGATGTGAAAAATTCTTCACACGGTTGCAGATGACAGTCCACATGCCGTAATCGTAAGACAATCCGTTTTTCAAATAATTAAATTGGACATCACTGCTAAGATCAGTCTATCTAGTTCACAATTATAACCACCTTTCATCACCACCTTCATCTTACATTTTGAGGATGCACCTTTAATCCTACCTATCTTCATTCTTCACATTACCAGTGTGCACCCATATATTGTACATATCTTCATTTGGTTCTGGTCTTCGTCTACCTTTACTCTTCACATTCATCTTTTCTAGTTGTTGAATTACCTAATCTCTAGTTGTGTGATTCGTCTTTCTGTAATAAATTGTACCAGATCTTCCTTGCTGGACACTTGTAGGTAAAAACCCGTCTGTCTGTTACCTCACAACAACATAGTACTATGGTTCAACTAACCCAACATAATACCTCGTCACTGTGCTCTGGCATCATTTCAATGATGTTGATTATACAGTCCACTATCAAGTTATGATAAAACTGAACGGAATAATACCACGACAGTCTATCATTCTCATTTATCAAGAATACTTGGCTTTTAAATCAAATAGTAGGTGTTAGGGTAACAATCAGTGCACGTGTTTGAATGCGTGATTCCAGACGATAACTCTCGATAAGATTAAAATGAAAACTTCGTTCTTGCGTCAAAAAGTCAAGCATTTCTAAAGAAAGGATTAAACTGTTAGAAAACACTTTTTGAACACTGTTAATTGGTCACATTTTGAAAAATATACTTACAGAAAAATCAATAAAATTACGAAAACCGGCTGAAAATTGTTAAATTCTTAAATATTCGTACTCAAAAAAGTTTATACATAAACTAGGTAATTTAAAAATTGAACCTCAAATTAATACCAAAAATTGTACTTAAATTTCTCAAAAACGTACTTAAATCGATAAAAATGCAAAAAAACAAAATTCTAAAACCTTAAACCTTTGTTTGTATAAAGAATATTGTTTTTTTTCCACAATAAACTTGATAGCCAACAATTCCCTTGCACACAAACTGTACAAAAATTCAACTTAATTTAGATTACATGGAATGAGACAATTTTGAAAAATTCGCTCATTCCATCATGCTGTATGACTGGAACTTTTTTGTCTTATTATTCTCGTAAAATAGAAGGAAAGCTATCTTATTATTTATGGAGAACCTACAAAGAAAGATATTTGATTTTTAATATATTGTTTACCTGACGCTGATCAGATGGTGGTGGTTCTTGCAAACCTTCTTCTTCCATAGTGAAAACAACCCGAAAAATAATTTATTATCAAAACCAGAACAACTCGAAACAAGAAAAACGTTATTGGACTGTTCTGTAATAATAAAATCACTGAAGGCAGCCGTCAACCACGGTTTCAGGAATAAGGTTACGGTTCTGCGGAGGTAGCTGATGGAGATTAATAATTTAATTCCACTGATAGTGACTGAGATTTAACTTTCACGGAAACCTAAACTTACACGGAGCATTGTTGGTGTAGGTACCAATTAATTTGTGTTTTATGGTTCTTGCGGGACGGAGCGTGTAAACGTGCTTAGGGAACTATACGGCAAAACTAAAGTCGGCGGAAGGCGAGGAAACGACAAGTTCCCCGTGTCCTATCAGAGAAGGGTGAGGCGCCGGAGACCGCTGACCGTGTCCTCTATCCTGGACCTTGGCCCACACCCTTAACGCACATGGGACTTAAGATGTGGAGCGAGGGCGTCCCATAGGAGGATGAACGTATCGGGAGGCAGGGAGTAGAAACGATTAATAATTCATGCTGCCGTGAGAAATAAAGAATGAATGCAAGGCAGTTTTTATTGAGTCGTAACTCGCGACAGACAATAGAAAATGGCCAATGAATCGTAGAGCAGAAATAAATTTTGAACACACTACATTATACAAACAGACTGAGAACATCACAGTGTTGCTCTAACATCATACATTCTAAGATTTTAAAGCAGTTCTACCCTCGTCTCAGTCCGTTTGTACAAAGCAAAGTGTTCAAATGTTTTTCTGCTCTAAGATTTTATACCAGCTTACCCACCGAACTTACTGCCCATGAGTAAATGAATGTTTTGCTGCGCATTAGTAGAACTTAATTTAGGTTTTAGGCAACGCCACTCAACAATCGATCAAGTCCATCGAATCACTAACGTAATTGAAAGAACGCTTGAAGGCAAGCAAGTACGCGTTGGCTTATTCCTGGACGTGGCTCAACCATTCGACAAAGTTTGGCACCCCGGACTCCGTTTCAAAATTAACAGGGATCTTCCAACAGTTCTACTTACTCCTGAAGTCCTACCTTGAGAATAGGCACTTCAGGGTGAAGCAGGACGACCAATAGTCCAGCCTAAGGCCTATTAGAGCAGGTGTTCCTCAGGGAAGCGTCCTAGGGCCAGTACTGTACCTGATGTACATTCGGGATTTACCCCAGCAGGATGATACAACGACCTTCGCGGATAACACAGCCATACTCTCTACTGGACAAGAAGTAGAAGACGCAACCCAAAAACAACCACAAACTACAACCAAACTACAGAATGGACCAAGAAATGGACAATGAAGCTGAACGAATCCAAGTCAGTTCACATTAACATCACCAACCGAAAAATCACAGCCTCAGAACTTGAGTTAAACTCGAACAAAGTCCCACACTCTGACACAGTGAAATATCTGGATATGACTCTCGATTCAAAATTGGTGTGGAATCGTCACATCGAGAACTGAAGATTAAATACAGGAAAATGAATTGGCTGCTGAGAGCGGATTCCCGTCTTTCACTTCACAATAAACTACTTATACAAACAGATTTTACGCCCTATTTGGGCATACGGGATTCTTCTGTGGGGCTGTGCCAAAAAGACCAACGTAAAGAAAATACAAACTTGTCAGAACAAAATCCTGAGAAGTATGGTTGATGCCCCCTGGTATATGCGAAATGATGACATTCATCGTGACCTAAGGATAGAAACAGTAAACGAAATCATCACACAAATACGCCCAGAAGCACGAAAAACGCCTCCACCAGCACAAGAACCCGGAGATGCTCAACGTTTTGGACAACGAAGGAGAACTGCGGCGCCTCAAGCGAAACAAGCCATTGGACGTGCTGTGCAAGTTATAGTGAAGTGTGTTCCAGTTAACAGTGTGATACTCTGAAGGGTTGGTTTGTTGAAATCTCGCTCTGTACATCGTGTCCATTTATGAGATAAAATATTGCTAGATGATGTATCCTACAATCAGTTGCAATAAATAAAATCACGAAAAAAACAAAAACATTTTAATGGTTTTCCGATTAATGGAAGGGAAACAATTTTAGTTTCCTTCCAAGAAAACCAAATTTAGTTAATCAGTTGTTTATAATGGAGGCTGTTATTTCATTCTTCTCTTATTGTCCAGGACAGTTTCAATATCAAATTTCAATTTCCAAGAGTGAATATGAGATATGAGTTCTCTCAGCTGATCGAACCCATAATTTCAATCGTCTTATAATGACCCAGAAATTCTGCAACTACACCTACCGCAACAACTTGATAGGGTGAATAGGAGTGAATTTAGCTCAATCAGGTGATGGAGAAAGAGCCCCATCAATTCCATCGTCGCTCCATATCCCAGAGAGCATCTCTATCAAATATCATCTTCCTAGGGAGAACAGAAGAGAATTTATCTAATTCAGCTGATCATAATGAATCCTGCCATTCAGTTTCCTCCTGATGTCCCAAAAGGAGAAGACAGCTAATCAAATGTCAACCCCTCGTGAAACACACATTTCCTACTATGAGAAAGAGAATGGGAGAATTCTGCTCTCTCTCTGCTAATTCAGACGGAGCTCATAAATTCCATCGTCCCTGCATATCCCAAAGTGTGTTCATATCAATTTATTAAATTTGTTACATTGTTTCGTTACTCATCCATCTATCATACATTTAGTAATGGCAGAGGTTTGGTATCATTTCTTCGGAAATATGAGGGTTTTTCCTTAACTAAGAAGTTGTTGACACGGGCGACATCGGTAGGTCAGGGTCTACTGCAAAGGAGTAAATCTAGGGGATATTTTGGTATAGCCTAAAACCATCCCTGCAACTATATCGATAATTAACGCCCTCCTTCATGGAAATCAACGCAGAAGTTTTTGAGATCTTGGAGCGAACACAAACCAACTTATAGATGTAATCAATACAAAATGACGAATACATAGTAGGTATATTTAAAACCGATCGAAGAATGCGATTTCTTCCTAGTTGATAGTGGATCAGCCGTTACTACAACAGCACCATTTGTTTCTTAATAATAATTTCCCTTGTCTTTCACCTCTTCTGCTTGGAAGAGTCAGCCTTATGGGCTACTTGGAACTATTCAAGGTTTCTACCTCGTGTCCACATACAGTATATTGCACAAATGTAGGTAGGTATTTCGATATTAGCTTCTGTTTGGTACAAAGGGACTAGAGCAGGTTTCAAAACGTTTTAGTACCGTGGACCCTTGTGGAAAAAAGAAAGCCCCCCACGCCCCGCTTACATAACTAAAAATCATTGTGAAGTGAAAAAATTTGAAGTTTTATACAGAAAACAATTTTTTATTTGCTATTTATACAAATCACAAATCACGATTTTATGAAGTAGCCTTTACGATAAAAATAAGTTAATCTTATTGAAATGGATGGGCTAGTTTTCATTGACGATCCGCATAAGTAGTTGGGTTAGTCTATTGAAGTTAATCTTATTAAAATGGATCAGTTTTCATTGAGACGAGTGTTGAGAATGCTTTTCCACACAAGTACGTGTACGGTGTTGACCCCGCCCTCAGTTGGGGGCAAAAACGAGCTTGCTCCTGGAGTTGGCTCGATGTTGCCCAAAGAATGGTCGAATGATCTCACGTGGAGACACTGATCACATGAAGGACCCCTGTGGCTAATGTGTTTTCGTAATCGCTCTAACGTGCTGAAATATGAATGAGGATCTTTTTATGGCATCCAGGATATAGAGACGCGAGGCGCCGATTTTGCATAATGTACCTCAGACTTCCCTGGAAGAGTTATCTGATTCAGAAATAATAAACTTTTCCGTAATAATTTGCATCGTTTTTCGCTACATTCGGCCTTCAAATAATCGTCACGCCAAACCTCTCTTAAATGGATGGCCGAGTCATCAATGTATGCAAAACGACAGCACACTATCTTGTTCACTATCGATAAATTACCGTCGAGGTGCTATTCAGTAGACGGGAGATCTAGAGCGAGGCCGACCTCCCGCAGCCCTCTAGGAGATGGCTGATCCATCAATAATTCATACGAATATATTCATAACTGTCCGTCGAGAGTAAGGGTCAACTTGAGGTAAGGCTTATAAACACCTGAACAGCTACGGTAAACAATGTATCCGATAAATTCATGGATCTCTTAGTCCAAATCGTTCAATTCAATAACCTCAATTGGCATTAAAATGTGAAATTCAATCAAACTCATTTCTACAGAGAAAATCTCTGATACTTGAGAGATGAAACGTGTCTACCGTTGAGATGGTTGACCAAACTTCAGGGATCAATTCCACAGCTAATTTTAAAAACACATTTGCCCAAAAACTGATTTTTGGTTTATTGTTTTCAAATAGGTACTTCGTTTTTTACCTAGCCGAGTGTACAAGGGTTGATTGATCAAGATGTCCAGAATACTGGCACATACCGGATTGACGATGGATTTTCGAGGAAAATTTCTCAATCTTTGTTCCGGTAGTTTTGGAAAAAGGTATAGGAGGAACGGATTTTTTAAATTCGAGTTTTAGAATATGTAAATCTTGAAGCGTAAACCAACAAGTTTTGAGAGGGCTTATTGAAAATAATAAACCAAAAAGCATCATTTAACTTAAATTAATAAAACAATTTCGCTATCTTTTGACAAAGACCTGAGCAGCAATAGCATTTTGGGACAAGTTGGTGCGGTATCTGCTAACTTACTCATTTAGATGGACAATGCACATAGTTACAACTGATGGAGTAATAAGATGTGAATAGTTCAAAACTGAAACATCAAACTGATAGCGCGAAGAGAGGAGGCTCTACCACATGTGTGTACAAAAATGTGACAGAGTCTGCATGAAAACTTACTACATTTTTAACCGCCTAGTCTCACACTATTCACACATAATATGTTCACACATATTAAATAACAAACTCAAATACTTGTATAGCTTGTGTGAAGTAATAACCAACACATCTATTCCTTTACGTTTGAAATTATCACAACCGTGGAGAGCTTGACCACACAGCTATTTATCCATTTTATAAAATTATTTTAGCAACACTTACCTAGTGTAAAAAGTAACAGTTGAACGCTGGTATCGCTAACGTTCAGATTTCTTTAAGAGCACTTATTGTGTTATATACTTTTGAACTTGTAATCATTAAGTACTTCTAAATTTTGTTTATAAATTCATAATGCACTTAATTTTAATTTATGGTTCAGTTTCCTTCCGCTTCATCATCTATATCATTGTCTTCTGTACTTTATGAAAAACATGTACAAGATCGAACTGATCTCCTCTTACTAATCAAACGTTTAAATTGATATTTATTGAAGCTCGTTGTAGATGTAAGGGCTGGGCTTTAGAACACCAAACACACTGGCCATGTTCAGGTTCATACATCAGATAGATGAAGATTAGATTAGATCTTAACTTCAGTTTAGTTGGTGTGATCCATCAGTTCAAGAGAAGCTTTGACAAAGTTCCCGATCACCTATGTGCCCCATAATATTTTCTTGTAATTAACGCTGTAGAAGGTGACTTGTCGGTTTATCCTCCGGTCATACTGATTTACCTATTCGTGTAGGAGTAATTAACTGCAACTTTCTACCAGAGGGAGTGGTCATTCGAAGTTATAAAAGAACAACTTAAAGCAAGTTGTATTAAACTCTTTCTCTACTATTAAAACTGTATAGAGGCTCATCCCAAATCTCATTAGCCAAATTTCGTTGCAGTTGATTACGGGCATTGACAGGTTAACGAGAGAAAAGGCGGAGCCACAATTCATGACATTCAGAAAAGAAAACGCTTAGTTCGAAGTTATGCAGCCATTAATCACTTCAGAGCTCACACGGTTCAAGTCGTTAAGTTGTGTATTGTTTGTCTTGGCTCGCGGTGTGTGGCGCCGTACTCCTCATCATTGTTGCTTCAGGAGGGACATGCGGAATGCATACCAATGGGCGGAGTGACTTCTTGATTTTCGTCCTTAAAAGGATTGTGTCAAGGACGAAGGAGCTGAGATAGGGAGGAGCATTAGTATGTTAATGTGGTAGGAGGCGGCGAACTGCTTGTCCCGAGGCCGCAGCTTGAAAATGTAAATAACGAAGTTTGAGAATCATCGAACGGAGGGAATGAGTCTGGAAGAATTATGGAGCAAAATCGCTTCGTGGGTAAACGAGGAAGTTCCCGCTGTGATTGACGTTCACGATTCTCGTACGATCAGCAATTCAGTTATCACAATTTCTGACTGGTAAAAAAAGCTGTAAGCAGGAGTATATTCTTATACGATATGTGCCTACGCTATGCACACGAACTTACAAACATAGTGTCGACTACTATTGAACATAAAATATGTAAAATAGAAACATATGGATTCCTTAAAAAAGAGGCCCATTTGCTAGTTTAGCCACAAAGGTCCTTCAGCCGATCAGCGTATCTCCATATGTTGTAACTGACTATTAGGAGTCCTAATGGCTCCGTTCACTCCGTGAATACCAACCCTTACTAATCCCTTTGTACGAAATAAAAGCTAATAACAATACGTGCAATGGACTGTTTATGGAAACGATGTGAAAATCTACGAGTAGTACAACTGATGGAATAAAACACTTTTATTTGACACAAAGACATACCATAAACTTATGGTTCTGCTTACACCTGATACTAGGCGATTTTGAATACGTCCGAGCACATTCACGTTCATGTTGACATTCCTTTTTCACAATTGGGTAATGAACTATCCATTCAAGAGCTACTCATACCTACGAATTCTCAGCCAATTTAGGTGCTTTTTTGTTAGATTGAGAATTTGTATAATCTTAAAAACTATGCAAAAGTGTTTAAAAATATATTTTGTAAGTGAGATCATATAAAAACCGTACATACTGACGTCCGTGTAATGCATGCATTACATATCAATGTTTTCAGTCAAAGTTTCAGCCCTTTGAGAGAGTGAACGGATGAACATAAATCGGTCCGGGTTGCGAGTCCGCAACACATTGAGACATTTTCGTGAAGGTTGTATGCTTATAGAGCAAAATATCCCACCGACTTGCAAAACTTGAACACAGAGACAAGGAATAATGATAATGGAAGCTCAAATTTTAACCAAGAAAGATATTCCGTGTAAATATTCCATCGACGCAGGTCATATTACGCGTTGTCGATGTATGCGATAAATTTAGTTTATTTTTGTCTATCTAGGGCAACCGTAACGCACAGTTGAGACAATTTTCGTAGACAACTTTCGTGAACAATTTTCGTGACGATTTTTTGTTTATGTTCCATAGCAAAGACATGAAAATGTCAAAACATGAGTGTCATTTCGGAAGTTTTAATTACTCAGATTTTGTAATTCTTCAGCGCTTCGCTTTCACCCTTTGGAATTGACAAAGAGCTTCCGTGCGTTAGTAACATGAATGCATAGATCATTGACATGTTTTGAGTAATTCCGAACGATGTGAAATACAAGATTCTTACGTCGATGCAGGGAACAGCGATGACTCCAGACATGTTCGCTAGGTTAGTTGACATGTACTGCGGGTCCGTGTGTCATGTTTTTTGAAACGTAAACCAACATAGGTATTCTAAAAGAGCGGAAGTTACGTTGCTTCTTATTCGATTAAAAAAGTTTCATAATGGATAGTAAAAAGCATCACCATCTCGTTTCAGAGAAGGATACCATGTCGTTCTGTTCTTCATCTCTGGAGCTCATTGTTGGAAGTGGGCTGAAATCACGCCATTTGCAAGATCAAAGAGCTCGTTGAAATACGGCAGGGGTCATGAAAGAAGCTGAAATATCAACATCCTGTGTTGAAATTCCTCTTACGTACCCTCAGATCTTTTTCTGATGTTATTGTAATCTTTCGCGCCACCCACGTTCCTGCTGAATAAGGTCACTATCATAGATGTATTAGGTATACGTTCAAATCATAAAAATATCATTCATGTACGGGTAAGACTTTGAAACAGCAAGTGCTTTATCATCTAGTCTTGCTGGATTAGTATTTACTAATTTGAAACTCTTTTCAAAAGACCTAAAATGTATTCGTTAGCGGTTCAAAAACGGTCCAAATTGTGTCAAATAAGTTCATACTGGCCACATGTGCAAGTGAGAGAGATTGAACGTTGACTGAAAAGACGAGAAAGAGTGGAAACATGTTTCCAACTTTAAAATCGATCCTGTAAAATTACGTTTTTGCGCAGAGACCAGCTTTCTAAAACCTGAATCACAGCTAGATTCTATGATTTAAAAAAATATTTACTAAACAACAACATTCTAAAAAAGACGATTGGGTTTTTACGAGTAAACGAGTCATTTACATTTTTCAAAGTTATGGACCTTTAAATTTCATTGCGAATACTTTCGATGCAAATTGGTTGGCTTGTTGGTTGCAAATTGGAACTTTACTTAATACTTAACCAGAATAACCGAATAACTTTTTCCTCGTTACTGCTCCAGTTAAAGCCGTTAACACGGTCGGCCAGTTCCATTTCAAAATAATAAGTCGCATAACTGTTCTCCATCGGGTCTATGAGCTCCCAAAAGAGCTCTGAACAACAAAAAATAATCAAGTAACGACAGTTATTCATGTTATCGGTAAAACACAGCGAATGTGGGAACGGCTTGGCAGACGGGTTTTTCCACGCTACCTAATAAGAACGGTATGTTACTGCCCCGAAACTGCAAGAATTGGAGATCCAAAGGAAGATCCACATAAGTTTTAGATATAACCTATTAAATAAATTCTCATTCAATTTAAAAAGCCTGAAATTATTACACAAATGTTTATTACCCCTGAAATTATCTATTACAGACGAATTTATAATAATTGTGACGAAGTCACACTCCCGATTAAGCACTACTAGGTGCTTCCCTCACTTGACTTTTTTCCAGTCATTATTGGAAATAATACACTGTAACAAACAATTGCCTAAATTCATTAATTCAAAATTATTTATGGGCTAATTGGTGGACAATACTTGAAGTCAATCCCAAAATCCAGGATCTAAGCCCTCTAACAAGTACAGGCGTTATTGGGATGAGATTGGTGTCCTTGACTTTTCGGATCTTAGTGCCAACTTCATCATGATGACGTTGATTCCCTCCGAAATCTTGATGGTCTCGCAAGGATGAGGAAAAGAGAATAACAAGAAAACAAGATCTGACATTAGATGCCTTCAAGCTCGACTATCACTCAGTACCAACAAGTTCTTAGCTTGACGTCCGTACTTGAATTTATATGGTAGTACGAATGAGTACAGACATATTGGTTGAGTAATGATTGCGCTACAGAGGCGTTCCTAGGTCCGGCTTTCACATGATCAGACAAGAAAAAGAACGTAAATCGGCTAATAATTCCATTAGGTATGAGAAGCGTTTGAATGGATGGTCTCCTGACAGAAAATTCAAAATTTCCGAGGTCTATTGCGGAAGAAAGGTTTGTTAGATAAAAATTGGGATCGAAGAAAAAAATGAAAATAGTGATGATAGAGGTTTTGAGAACGATTAACCCCCTTTCTTCCAAAATTAAAATCAAAAACCAAAGTTCTTGGTCGGACGAAAGAAAAGCAAGAAAATCACCAATAAAAGCAATAACCTATAATACAGCTCATATTATCAGCAGCGCTTGGATGGATAGTCTATCACGTCGTCCATTCCTCCTACCACCAAAAATGTAAATTGTCCGAAGTTTGACGGACAACAACACTATAACGGGGACGAACAAAAAAAATTGTATATCAATAAAATCAGAAAAAAAAATTGAAAAATTATGAGTTGTCAATAAAACCGTGTCCAATCATTCCGTTTAATAATGAAAATTATAATTTCTGAAATTTGATCAACTGTCGAATCAAAATATTAATTGAACGAAAAAAAGGTCACGAATCGGTCGAAAATTCTCGCTTGAGCAGGGATTGAAGGATTGGCCATTACCAACACCATTCCCCCATCCTGCC
The DNA here is from genome assembly GCA_031894815.1 of Creontiades dilutus. Lineage (NCBI taxonomy): Eukaryota > Metazoa > Arthropoda > Insecta > Hemiptera > Miridae > Creontiades > Creontiades dilutus. The sequence goes on from JAVIWC010004007.1 coordinate 3,857,706, forward strand.
AGCAAAAGTAAAATTTCCGTTTGTTGCACAACTACAATAAAATTGGGATCAAACAAAATGAGAATAATGAAAAGTTGTTAAGAACCGCAGGCGTCGACAAAATTTATCTCGCACATACAAAAACATAAACCTACTGTACTTTCTCAAGGATTCGGTCTTATAATATTCTGGAATATGTACGTAGCCAGTGATTTGTTTTCATGTTTGAGTTGTTTAACATCCCCCTCGACTAATTCTACTAGGCGTCTTTCCATTGACAACGCCTTGTTGCAAAGGGGGATCCAAAAAAACCGACTTAAACGAGTTGTTCAAGGCAGAAAGCACATACCTACATAATTTGATAATCATGTGTTATTTACACCTTGAAACTCCTTATTACATAATAGTATGTATATTTAGCATTCATTTATGGGTGTTACTTCGTTAATTGGTGAACAGAGACCTATAGTTATTTTTTGTTGATTCATTCATTGACAGAACGGCTGCCAATGGCCTATTCGACAGCCTAAGTCGTAATCATGCTTTCAAGGTCAACTCCTCACGTCGTTTTCAGGTAATTGTGAAACTGAACATGAGCGTTTCCACAAACTGAAGTGCACCAAGATGCAAATTCGGCTAATCGATTATTAATGGCATTCAAACTGTCATTTGACCGTGTGACGCATCGTTCGATTTTCACAATAACAACGGTGTCACTTCCCGACTTCATCAAATTGATTATTCACATACAGCAAGACGTACTCATTTTGGTTTATTCAATAATAAACCATTGTAATCGCTCTTGAAAAGAAAATTCTAACCCCCCCTGAAAATTTCATGGTTTACGTTTCTAAGGGTGTAGAATCCGAATCTGCAATACAAAATTTCCCGTCCGTCCACCGTACGTACGATTTCTCCCAAACGGCTGGAGCAAAAGATCTGAAATTTTCAGGAAAAATCCATGTTGGTCCGGCGACGCCCCTATTCTTGAGCCAGCTCTCTCATTTAATTTGAAGTGCCCTTTGAGGGTTGTCAAAGTTTTGTAAAATTCTAAAAACCTCAAAAAAAGTCAAGGCGGCCTAAATTTCTACTCTTTTTGAAGAACACTCCACGAGGAATCGAATGAGCCCCTCCCCAGGTCCATGGGTCAAACCATTCCCGATCTATGCCCCGATTTATGGTGTCAACATTCGCGTTATTTTGGTTTATTATTGTTTTTGTGTTGATATCAGTAACCTAGTGACGTAGTGAAGTAGTGATGTAGTAATGCGGATACTGGAGTGAACTCCTAAAAGGCTTTGTAGCCGATACACGGGTTGAAGCATTCTGATAACCATAAAAAACGCTGCAAATTCTTCCACTGGGGTTTATTATTCAATTGGCTTGCGTTCATGATTTGAATTTCTACTAAGCTTTGGAGTGTGCGTGTTTCACAGGTGATAGAGCGATTTTTGAATTTCAGGAGGCACACAAATATGATCAACTGATCAATCCAAATAGGTATTTTGGTTGAGAACAGATTTACGTGCTCTATGCATATCTCCTGAAATTCAATAATCGCTCTATCACCTGTGAAACGCGCACACTCCAAAGCTTAGTATAAATTCAAATCATGAACGCAAGCCAATTGAATAATAAACCCCAGTGAAAGAATTTGCAGGGTTCAAATGGTGTCATACATCTAGCTAATCGGTTAATTAACCAAATTTGAAACTACCGCAGTTCAGGTTTGTATAAATTGTGTACCTATCACGCTCAATGCCTTACTGCCGTACTTTTTTTTCGAAATTGAGCAATTTCAATGGCTTCAAATTTTTAAAAGTAATTATTTCAGTAAATTCAATTTGAAAAAGCATATCGAAACGGTTCCCGTAGTTAATACTCTTACGAAAACATTTTTTATTATTTATGTATTATTCCAGACGATCTCTCCATAGAAACGATCAAAAATCCGTCCGTTTAAAGGAAATACAAGTTCAGTGACAGCACTTTTTGAGTACAAGAAATTGGCCACATTTTAAGAGATGTGGTAAAATAATCTATTGTTATGGCAAAAACGGCTAAGAACTTTATATTCATATTTTTAACAGAACATTTTTATAAATATAATAATATTTAATTTGAAATAGGTTCATTGACAATTCTACTTCAATAAAAAAAAATTTAAAAGAAAAAAAATCTGAACCCCCTAATATTTTGTATTGCATTTTTTTCTCTATCATCACCTTTGTCACAGTGCACTTTATAATTTTGTACTTTGTATTCATGTACTTCCTTCTATTCGATGTATTGGGCGTACCCGTATTATTAAACAAATAAATGAACCCAAATTCCTCGATTATTGGGTCGTCCTTCGCCGGTTTATCGTTAACCACATGTTGTATCACAATTGCTGGGGCTTCCCCGAAAACTGTACAAAAACAAACGCACAATATTTTTGTATGTGTTGTATCAAACTTTCCCTCTTGATGGGAAAAACGATGGATCATTGTTCAAGTGATGGGAAAAACGATGGATCATATGTGTAAGTAAATGAAGGAGACTACCGTTCAAATTTTGGTTTTTTATGGCTACTGGGAAAACATAGCTGTAAGCAATACATGCATTACGAAGACCTCCCTTAGTCCGGTTTCATACGATCACATTGTAAACACAATTATAAACACAACGTTCCAAACACACGTACATGTAGGGGGTTATACAATTTGAATCCTATGCGATTACAAAGTCTTATCACGAACATGCACTCGTATAATCATACTGCATGATTTGAACTTCGGATTTAAACACTTCAATAATTTCTGGTATAGCTAGCGGTACCTATAATCAGCGATTAATGTTTCTGCTATGATTAACCGGGCAGTTTACCAGTTGAGCAAAGGAAGTGGTGATAACCCACAAGTTCGGCAGTCACCGATTCTATCCGGCGATATCCGAGGGTGAAGACAAAGAGACCCCTTGAGCTGCAGAGTGGCTGAGGTCCCGAAGGCTAATGAGCTATCGGTAGGCTGAGCAGGCCGACCACATAACGAAGACGCAGTTTGGTTGGCAGCTCGCCTTTGGATGAAAGGACTGTTTGATACAGGAAGCGTTGTTGTGCTATACAGCCAATGGAGACACCGAAATCTCTGTAGTATCAACGTGTATACAGAGGATAATTAAATACATCACTGATGAGCTTGGTCAAGGTTTGACCCTCTAGTTCTCACGATGGTACATGTTCGGCACTCGAGGAAAATTAATGATATGAGAATTAATGGTCAGGACCGATTGGTATCGGTCATGACTTCTAATTACGGCAGCCTGCTTTCATCAGTGCCCCTTCTGATCAATAAGTGTTATGAATTTTCAGGAAAATATAATACGAGCTGGTGCGAAACAGAGAAGATTACAAAAATTGATGTTATGTACGCAACTGGAAGTAAAGTAGAATGAAAGGATTGAGGTCGGCGATGTGTTAACAGGTGAGTCGGCTATTATAGTTTGCATTCACCCAACTTCGCGGATTTAGATCGTTTTCTCAACAGTACACGCTACGAATTGAAAAGTAGCTAGTAGGTCCCACCGTATCGATACTATTCGTTGTCTGTAGAGGATTTTAACCATAAATCGGTGGTATCCACGATCAGGTGTATGGAGGTTCGCTAGGTGTTTATGGATTTGGTATCGCGACATCACTTTGGATCGAAACTAACTCGCGATGCATGGCTCCAACTTGATTGTTAGGCCAACTATACCTCTACTATTAGGTTTATTTGGTCAGAATCAAGGATCAATACAGGAACTGTATCTGTCTACACCCGAATCATAACCTAATCAAAACAAATATACATGATGATTCTCGTTCTCAGGAGCTTATCAATGGCAAAATAATATTTTAAAAGATCAGCATTCAGAGGTTTGTTTCAATGGACTGTAACAAATCTGTTCTTAGATCAAAAAGTACAACCTTTTCGTTTGTTGATAGATCATTTGTCCAAGCTTTAACGAATTTCTGTCAAAACTCATTGTTCCACCAATAATAATCACTATAACCGACACATAATTGCACAGGAACGCAATATAACAACAGCGATGTGTTATCAATATGTTGTGATCCAGAGAAATACCGAGGCCTTGCCAACAAGTTGTCTGGAAACAAACATAAAAATTCCTACAGGTAGCAAGCGCGACGCGTTAGGCGTCCTCAGTGCCTCGTTCGGAGTAAACTGGAACATCAACCTTCAATTTTATTGAGAGCGTAAAACAAATGGGCAGAGTGAACACAGTTCCTCCGTGGATACGAATAGAAACCGAAGTAGAACAAATTACGGTCTTACCGGAAGCATACTCTCATCGATTGAATCCCAATATCTAATGGAAATACTGATGGAACACCGAAAAACTGTGGTTAGTACTGTACTTAAGAACGGACCGGCTAGTTATCCTACTAAACTAAAAGAACAAACTTGGTAGGCTCAAGTAGAAACATTAGGTATGAGAACGAACCATTTATTCAGATCGAAACTGTACATTTGATCGAACGTTAATTTGTACTTTTAATCAAGTTTAGAGCCTTCCGATAAACAGTTTTAGATCGCGATTATGAACGGATGTACGGGGATAATTTCGAATACGGGTTTTATATAAACGGGAAAAGCAACAAGTAGAACTGTAATGGAGACAAATGGAGAACTATCCCACCAGCAAAAAGGCGGGGACGTTTACCTTAGTACCGATCCACCAAGAACAATCAACTCAAATGAGTTAGTCCGCGCCTATTCCTTCAAAGAGCATAATTATTATTTTATAATTTGAAATTATTTAATTTCAGTCGCTCGATGATCTGTTAGGTCTTTAGAAAAAGTTAATGAAGGAGAACCACCAAGGAGTGGAGAGACAGGCACGGAACACCGATCATGGAGCGAGGCAAACACAGAGCGTCATAGAAACAACCATAGATGTCATTCGGTCAGTTCTTAATTCAGTCTGCGGCTGAACAAACTGTACACGTGTTTAAATTTCCAGTGCAGCTTGAATCATGCTGTTGATTGAGCAGAAAATGTTTTCACCAACTGGAATCGCTAGGAATTCCTAAACATACCTCAAAATAAGGAAGTTACCCAATTTCTAAGTTCTCAATACAAGGAAAATCACGTTTTTACTCATTTTTTGACTTTTCAACGGTATGAACATCTTGATTTTTCGGACAATGCCCTGGTTTTACGGCCATTGTACGTCGGCTCGTTTTGTATAATGTACTAGCTGACCCGGTCCCACTTCGTTGGGCGATAAACATTTATTACTTGCGATGAAATTGTGAGTGTGGTTCTGTTAGCACTGACTGCTATGGTTTATTTCTCGACTACCAATAGTAACGTTATATTTGTTACCGCCAGTTTATGATGTTAACTTTTGAAGTTTTATGAGCTAAGCTTGCTTAATTGCTTCAGTTCATCGTTTAGGGTTTATTGGTTACCACGGATGGTGGAGTGATGTTTACTGTATTTGACTAGTAAAAGTTATTCAGTATATTCAATAATGTTCGGAAATCGACGAGCGATCATATAAGATGGATGATGATGAAGTAGCTAAAACCTTTTCTGATTTGGTCATTATCTAAATATACCATAGTACATACCAATGTACAATGGAACGGGCAGGGTTAAATATGGCAAAAACTAATGGAAGAAGTAGTTTTTGGTAACACTATCTGAACTCACCACCTCGCGCTTCCAGATTTTGCCCTGTTCACTCTAGAGGCCATAAAAACAGCAAATCCTACATATCAGCACGTTTGATCGATTAGGAACGAAATTAGCCACCCAACGAACGGGCCCTGTAGCGTATCACTCCTGCCCGACCGTTTAAATGACCGTAAACGAACAATTTTAGTTGCCCGAAGATGAGGTTTCTCAAATGGCGAACAAAACACTCACTCCGAAACAAACCAAGAAATCCAACTACAATTTAACAAGATCCAAGAAAAATACAGGGAACAAGAATGCTTCCACTTGTTCTTATCAACTGAGTTGAAGCTTGGGAGATAGCATTATAGATAGAATCATCGTACAGAATCAACCGTGCTCTTGGGCTGCCGCCAGGCACGCGGCCTATCCAACTGCCCGACCTAACCGATTTTTCAAATGGTGAGAGATCGAATGAGCGTACAGCACCCCAAGTGGTCTCATTCAAGTCAATGAACTGATTTCTATCTTAATTCAACAAAAAATTACCCTATTACATCATTGAATAATCCTTAAATATAATCGCTTACGGTTGATTGAGGGAGGTGCCGAGATCAGTGGCATATCCCGGATCAATATCAGATTTTTGAGCTATATTTCGTCAAATTTAATCAGTAATTTTGGATAAAAGCTTCGGACGGACGGATTTTTTTCTCGATAACAAAGGTTTATTATGAAATTAATAAACCTAAGTATTGTAAACCCAAAAGTATTGCAAAATCAAACATCTATGATTTGTTATTTCTCTCATTTCCCATCCGGAAGGGTTAACTAGTTATGAATAATAAAATGAAAATATCATTGAACATTTCAAGCTTCACAGGGGTTATCGATTTGATTCTTTGGTGTTTGAGGAACACGGATACACTAATGTATTCAATGACCTAATTTTGCGACACGACGCTTCCAATTAAGATTGTAGTGGGCAAATTGACAACGTTCTTGACATAAATTCATAGTTTATGGGGGAAGCATGTCGTAATTTCAGGTTCGATTCGCTTAATAGCAGCCTGTGATCGGAGGCGTATAATTTTCGACGGCGAACTTTGAGCAATTCAGGCGGATCGGTTCACTCATTAGCTGTCTCCCACGGGATCTTTATCGATCTGTGGAACTATAATGCGGCAAAACCTGTTTTCAAATCAAAAACCCATCACAGTTACTGTCAGTGGATGCAAGCCTACGAGTGTACAAACACATTTTCATCTTCGACTGTAAAGTTAAAAAGGAGAGGATGATAATAATTTGGTGAGAACATAACAAAATGCACCAATTTTACAAGAGATAATCAAAATTTGTTGGATAATTGAAATACACTTTTTCAAGTTGGTTGTGAAAAATTTGGCTCAAAAACCACTCATAACCGAAGTTGTTGTGAAAATTTCGCTCAAAAACCACTCATTCACCGAAGAAGTGTGTAGTGAGCTGAATAGTCGTAATCACTTGTGAAACACTTCGAATTGTTGAAACAGTAACATACTTATTATACAGTCTATAAACATAAAATTAAAATAGGAAACATTTCTTTTACGTCAGTGTGGGAACACCCTGTACATCTACACTGAAATAGATCAATAATATATCTACAGTTATTGTAGATAGAATATTAAAATTTGTTGGGCAAGATGATCAACCCTCTCAATCAACCCCAAGTAACCAACCTTTAAAATTGTTGTGGATATTTTAGCCAGTAGAACCATTCTCGCTTGAAAAGTGCATGGTTTCAAGTGAACACTATCACAAAAACGACTGTTCGTAACTTTGTTGTTTGTGACATTAAATACCAAATTTTGGTATTTGTCTGACGCAAAGATCAGCAGATTCGATCACATTTGGTGATGATTAGAAGGAAACATGAATGTGAATGGCATTAACCAATGGTTCGTTGATTTCATTTTCACCAAAACAACCCGAGGAAATATAGATGTTTTTTTGAACTTCATTTCCAGAAGGAACTTCGATTAAAAATCATGATCATAAAGTTAAAGCCAAAAATAGGTGTGATAATGAAACTAACCATAATTTTTTTCATAAGATATTGGTGGTGAGTTTTGCTGATAGTAGTTAACAGATCGGGGCAAAAACAAACCTACACTTACGCTTATGATTTTTTTTCACGCTGGACTAAATGGATAAAATTTTCCATCAAATTCGAAAAAGCGATTGAGAATTTAATCGAAATCTGATGCTTGAGATTGGTGATTATCGGTGATAAAAAACGCGATTTTATTAGACAAATATGTTTAATTTTTCCAACATTTTCAAATTTTTCATGAAAATTTTTGTCTATTTTTTAACCGATTAAAACTTCAAATTATTTGGAAAAAACGTTAAGTTTTCAAAAGAAGCAGACAGTTTTTTTTTTAAATCGATAATTTTTAATAAAACGGTAGAATTATTTTATTAAAGATAGAATTTTCAGCAAATAAGTTCAAACAAAAAATGTGGAATTTTCTTCAAATTTGAAAGAAAAAAATCTCCTTTTTTGGACCCTGTTAGAAAAATAAAGATTTGTCATCGATTAGCATATAAACTGCGGAGTGTGCATTTATATCTATTTCGTGACAGGAATTACGATTCTCATAGTAATCATGCATGCGATATTGATACAATTCAATCAAATTTTTGATTTACAATTTAATCGAGTAATCGTAAATTTGATTTTTCCCAAGTCTGGTAAAAAACGAAACTTGTAAAAAAAGGGAATGCGATTTCACTATGTTTACTCTTACGTGGACGTCCATCTCTTGAGAGCAATTCGAACAATTGTACACTCAATAGGGTCACGTGCCGTCCGAATACCATTCCTCCACAATTTGCTTATCTCAGTCCACAGTTTTTTGTTTGTTGGGTTTATTGTTTTTTATCACCTTTTTCACGAAACATCTGATTGACTGAAGGAGTAGTAAGACGGGGATTCGAATAATATCGGGCAAATCTGCCGGATACCGCCTGAGTAAAGAGAGATCGTCACGCAACGTGAGTCACCTATTTTTATGCCAGAGCTCCTCCCGTTTGAAAGAGATGTGATAATAACGTAAAGGCCAAATGAGTTCGATTTGGAGCTCGATACTCATTCGTTATATCTGTTACTGTAATATTCTGAAGTGGGGTAAACCATTTACCGAATCAGCATTTCTCAATGGCCTTCCTAGAAGCCCAGTATCGGCTCTCAAATTGGACTTTTCCCCAAGAAAATCGACAGATTTTCCAAGAGGTTTGATAGAAGTTAGTCTTATTTCAACCAGACACTTGGTTTTCGGACTTTTACCAACTAATTTTGGCAAATAACATTCTTAACGTATGTACATACCTTGATACGTAAAATAACAACTTTTGAGGAGGAAAAGGGGGATTATTAAAAATAATAAACCTAAAATGTATGCACAAGTGTAAAGTTCCAGCCACTTGGACTAACCAATTATAAATTATAATATTATAAATTATTTTATAATATTTATGATGAATGTATTGAAATTCGAGCACTTCATGCAAAAAGTATTGAATAACCAGCAATTTTATAGCAACAAAATCCTGTTCTAAACGAAAAAATGTAATTGATTTTGCGGAATAGGTGATCCATTTGTCCCACTGCGCTCCAGTTGCTCTCATTCGAGTTTCCTTGTTTCACATGTGATGTATCGAAATCAATCAATCGAGATCAATGGATGTATTGTAATTCGAGCACTTTATGCAAAAAGTATTAGATAACCAGCAATGTTATAGCAACAAAATCCTGTTCTAAACGAAAAGATGTAATTGATTTTGCGGAATAGGTGATCCATTTGTCCCACTGCGCTCCAGTTGCTCTCATTCGAGTTTCCTTGTTTCACATGTGATGTATCGAAATCAATCAATCGAAATCAATGGATGTATTGAAATTCGAGCACTTTATGCAAAAAGTATTAGATAACCAGCAATGTTATAGCAACAAAATCCTGTTCTAAACGAAAAAATTTAATTGATTTTGCGGAATATGTGATCGATTTGTCTCACTGCGCTCCAGTTGCTCTCATTCGAGATTCTTTGGTTCACATTTTACACTACTGACCGCATCTTCGAGTTTCTGTTGACTTTTCTCCATGCACATGTCTGCTCTCGTTTTCGTAAATAATGTAGGAAAAAGATAACCCTGCTAAGCTAATCTCTTTCTGTCGCAATACGTTTTCTATTTACTAAAAATAAATAATAAATATTCTAATAGATCTGGAAATAGTTACATGAGCTCGATGAATATTACAACACAAACACGTCGGACGACGGCAAACCGGTTCAGGGCAGGAAGGGCCAGAGTGGCAGGAGCAACACTGATTCCTGAAAGTAGGAATAGGGTCCTCGCACAAGTTTACACCGATAACCCCTTTTAGACGTCGTTAATTGTAGTCCTATTGACATTTTCATGTCTTTGCTATGGCACCTAAACAAAAATTATCACGAAAGTTGACCACGAAAATTGTCTCGGCTGTGCGTTACGGTCGATCTACATACACAAACACAAATATAAACAAAATTGGGACAAAAATATCTGCTGATATAATTGCAAAGGAATTTTTTTCCAAGAATTTCTTTTGAAATCGAGTTTTTCGTAATATACAGGGTGTCTAGTAAAATTATGGGACAAACTCAGAGAATCGCCTCTACGTTTAATTTTCAATCGCAAGTGTCTCCTAGCATTTTTCGTTTAGAGGCTTCGTTTTCCCGCAATTTAATTTCCAAGATTTTTTTTTACTTTTCAGACCTTGTCTCACTAAAACAGTCGTAGCTCCCTTAATTTTGGTATAAACGAGAAAATAAGATGACCATTGAAAAGTGCATAAAATTTCTTATTACCCTAAAATAAAATTTAATTTTTTTAGCCAGACCTTATTGGTAGGGAGGTTTTTCTTCGGGCACTCCTCGAGAAAAACTTGGCCAAACACTCGGCTATCCAACGGTAAACTCGTTTTCATGTTTGTACATGTTTTCTAGAGGAAAAATGAGTTTGAATGAAAGAAAACATGGTTTTCTTAACACAAAATCGAGTTTTTCATGATTTCAAAACTTGGCGGTTCGGGTCAAGTTAGTTTTGTATTCCACATGATTTTTCACGCTGAATCGAATGGTGATGCTCCAAATTCTCTCAGGCAATCCCGAAAGAACGTATCGGTTCTCGGGTTTCAACAGGCATTCTGCGTTATCATTTTTTATTAACTACAATAGGTTTTCAAAATGTTCCCCTCCTTGCCTTGTACAAATGCGGCACGCTCCTCGAGACGTTTTTGTGACCTGGATGACTTCGGTCGGGGACCCTTGCCCACACATCTCGCTATGTCCTGATTTGGTAAGAAGATGTCCCAATGCGAAACCCACTATCTGAATAATTATCATCGTCGATTACCTGAGTTTGTCCCATAATTTTACTAGACACCCTGTATGTTTTATGTTTGCGGACAAGTGATGGGTAGGTAGGTAGGTGTTTTATTTGACTTCGTTAAATTTCTGTTTTCTAATAATGGATTTTTACCCCGTGTCGATATACAGTACATTGCACCGCTGTAGATATCTTGATTGTGCACTCTTTTATATCTGTAAATATTCTAGTGTAATAAGTCTATCAGATTCTCTTGATGACAACATCTTTTATCCCGTTTCGTGGCTTAATTTCCTTGGAATTTTTGTCGATTCCCGTATGAATTTTTATTACCACAAAGAGGAATTGATGCGTTCTGTCCGCGCCTGCTGAGCTATGCATCACGGCCTCTTCTTATCGAAAACGCGTTCAGGGTTGATCTTCAGGGCGTCTCCATTGAATATTCTATCCATTTTTAAGTTGCCCGATTCGAATTTTTACAGGTTCGTCTCCTTCTAGTTCATGCCGAGGTGTCTTTATAAGAAAAAACTCCTTACCTTACCTTCTCTTTACATTAATGAGGTGCTTCGTACAAAACGTTCTTTTACCAACAATTATGCAAATTTGAATCACGACAAATTTCGCCACCACCACAAAACGCATTATGGAGATCAGATCCTAATGGTTCCCAAGCACCACCTCGAATAGTTCGAAAGAAGTTTTACATACAATGGGAAAGCACTATTAAACCGCTTCATAGTCACCGCCAGGATTTTATCCGCCCAGTCAATTCAATAGCCGCCACATTTAAGAGAATACTAAACATAGTTTTTAGATTTTTATGATTTAAAAAAAAAAAATTTGTTCTTATTGTTGACGCCAGTTACAAGTGTCGGTTCTATTTTTATCCATATTGAATATTGCGATGTGTCGGGTTGATGAACTCTGTGCGCAATTTCGTGGGTTCACTTCTTTTTTTCATCTACACCCAACATGATCAAGATTCATTGACAGAGATGCAGAGTTACGCTGACCTACTCGAGAGATGGTGCTGCCTCTGGACAATAAAACTTAACCCACAAAAAAGCACAATTTACCTATAAAAGGCGGAAAATATATCCTTAATTCCATCTGACACACACGCCTATGCATCACAAACAGGCTGTCCGCAGATACCTCGGTCGGCATCTCGACCTTTAGCTAATTTAGGATGCCCATATCACGATTTTACAGAGAGTAAGACATCGCTTCCGTCAATTGTATTTCCTCCTGAATGATAAACCTCTTGTACCGATAACTCTTAAACGTCTGGTACATCTCACGATACTGCGCCCGATATGGCTGTATGGTTGCCACTTGTGAGGATCAGCCTCCAACTCGCAAATTAAAAGAATTCAGACATTCCAGAACAGAGTTCTCAGAGTCATATCCACACACAGCTCTTCTTTCCACGTCCCTCCAACGGTTATACTCATCAGTATCTACTCATCAGTTTCTTCCTACTTTTTCGACGAGAAACTCTGCCTTCAACTTTTCACCTGTTGGGAGGTCAGCATCCCTTAAGGCCGGATCACACAGGACGCGTTATAAATCGACGTTAGGCGTTCCTGTACCGTCGCGTTACGGCGTTCCACTTGCATGACGCAACATGGCATCATCTCCGCCACACACACGGCGTTAAGGCTCAGCGATATTTTCAGTAACGCGGCGTCAAGCGTTGGGGTTGTAAAAAATTACAAAAGCAACGCGCACTGAAGGCGTTCTCCTCGGTTTTTTTTTCGAGATGAGTGAGGAAACAGAGGCTCTCATTGACAAAACGATCCTCATGTGATCGCTGCTCCCGACATAGACGGTGGTATTCCCCAAACTCTTCTCTCTTTTCATTGATTGGGTGCACCCAAACTGACCGTGTATTTTTGTCATCTAATAAAACTAGTAAAAGTAGAGCTTCTTCCTCATCAGAGTCACCAGAAGTTATCATAGCTTCATGAGAAAGTTAGAAGAACCAGAAATTATTGTTATAGCAGCGAACCGCCTCTACACAGTACACTCTTTGAGTACACTATCACAATGTTGGTTCGCAGGCCAAAATAACGCGCAACATAACGCGATGTGTGTGACGTAGCTATATCGCCAAACGTCGGGGAGAACGCGCGTTCCCTGAGCGCCGCCTTATAACGCGTCCTGTGTGATCCGGCCTTTAATATCCGGGCCATCAGCGTTCCTGCCAAGCCGAACCTTTACCATCGAATTCTTGAACTCCCCTCAAATTTGGGTATCGCTCTGCGATCCATTCCAACGTAAGTTGATTCACAGCGAATGCTTCAACATTTTTTCCACCTCGACCGCCATATTCCAATAGGTACCATGAGATACCTACTTACTATGTTAATTATTAATTGATGTTATATTACAGCTAAAGCACAATATACCGCATCAGCATAATTTTCTCCAGTTGGATGGCTGGATTTTCATATTCCGACGTCATCCCTCAGAGTTCGTTATCGGGAATTTGGCTGCGGCGACCGTCACCCCAATTTATTCATTAAGCACTCGTGTCTTGAGTCGTGGATATTTACTACCAGAACTTTCCTTTAATAACTATAAAATTTATCATCAAATTATAAAAAATATAGAAGAAGCTCCTTTAGAAAGAAACTAGTTCCTTTTCTCTTATGTTTTGGAACAGTTTATTTTTCACTGAGATTTATGAGCCAATCACGGTACATTTAGGTTTATGCTTGGGTAATTGGTGTGTTTTATTGCATAACCCCCCTTCAAGATGCACACATTCAATACTGTTTTGTTGACTTTTGCTCTACGACATATGTGTGTTCTGATGGATTTAAAGACTTCTCCAACTATTCTAATTTTAAATTATTTTGAAAGATCACTCCGAAACGATTCTTTTTGTATAGGTGTGAAACTTGATATATTAATCTTAATCCTGTCAGTCAATCAATCCCAGGTTCAGATTTCAAGTTAAGAAAACTTGATGTTCTCAGTACATTTTTTCCCCGTCAAGCGCGTTGGTTGAGGAGGACGCTATCAATCACGGCCATTTATCATCCGGGGCGGACGCTGAGACGGCATTTATCACGAAATCGCGGAGCTGAGCGTCGTGCATTCATTAATAAGCTGAATTTATTTCCGTTGATGACAAAACACTTGAGGTCACTACACAACACACCAAGGCCGTTTGGGAGAAGGCGACCGACAGATGTAAGACGCAGATACTTCGTTTTTTGTTGGAAAGCAGTTTTCGTAGGTGGTGGTTTCAAAAATTCCAAGTTGTCAGCAATATCTCAGCAACAGCCTAATACGCAGGAGTTGTTGTCGAGATCCAGTTAACTGAACATAGCCTGTGTACAAGAAACAATGTTTCTTCGGTACGTCTTTTTTTTACTAAAACGTTCAATTAGGAATGTGTTGATGAATGAGCCTGAATAAAATGTAACATTTTTTCTGACGAAATAATCGACTGAGACAGTTTACAACCTAAACATTCTAATTTGAGAGTATTTCGAAGACAAGACCAATCATAGAAGTTCGTAGTTCAGAAGGTACAGTGCTATAATAATTACTGCTGAGTGAGGAGGCCCTAGAGAGTCACCGTTCAATTATAAATAAAAAAAAATACGTGAAATCCGACCCCAAACTAATTTTTTGAAAGAAGCCGATTTTGAAAGAAAAGCGCCAATTTCATCGTGAAACCCTACGATTTTCCGAGTTGAAACCTATGAAATTGTTTCTCTATGAAATTTGATTATAAAAGAAATATACTAGTCTATTAGAAAGTTAATTTTTGGTGTAATTTTCAGGTAACCTGCACAGTCCTGCATAAAAACTAGTACGATCACATGCCTTTAAAAAATAGGTAATTTGGGAATTTTACATAGAATTTACTTTTCAGGCTCCGTTTGCACGCCTCGACCTCCTAAAAATGTTGTTAGGCGAACTTTGACGCTCTTTTCAAGGTATCCGAATAGCTTTGAATCTGTGTATATAAACATGTTAATCTATGGATAATTGCAATTGTTATGCTGATGTGGATGACAAAAGGTTAACATCCGCATTAGCTTAACAGTAGATATTCCAAAAATTAACTGGAAAATGTTTGATTGGGAGTTATACCTTTTATCAATTTCAGAAGTGGGGAAAAAATGTTTTTCAGGCTGCCAAGAGACAGGAAATTTGACGCTCTTTCCAACGGTATCCTCAACTTTGAATATTTGAGGCGAATTAAGGGAGTTGAGGCAATTTTAGTGAAGTAAAGTCGGAAACACGAGAAAAAAATCTTAACCGCGTAACAACAAGGAATCGAAGACTCTAAAGAAAAATCTCTTTGGGGCACTTTTGGACGGAGATGAGTTGTAAAATAGGTACGTCAGAGAGCGGTGGATCGTTACTCGCGTAGAATGACAACGGGCAGTCAATGCATGAAACGATAGCGATTTCAGACATTGACCAGGCATTCCATATAATGACTGTGGTCTCTTAGGCAATGTGTGAAATACATTCAACTCTCTCTCCAACGGTATCCTCAAAGTTGAATGTTTAGGTCAAACTAAGGGAGTTATGACAATTTTAGAGGAGTAAAGTCGAACACACGAAAAGAATCTTAAAAGCGAAATAATTAAGAAACGAAGCCTCTAATGAAAAATCTCTGGGCGTCTAAAATGGTGCATTCAACACATTGACCACAACATATATTTAACTACTATGTACACAAACAGTATAAGCATTTTAACATGTTGTTTCAGTATTTTCTATGACAATTATCCTTTTTCCGAACGTATGAATAACGAAGAGCCAAGTAGAATATCTAAGAAAACCAGTATAACCATATCCGACAACTAGACAGCCGTGTGGCCGCCCCAAGACAAAAACTACGTATTTGCGGAATCTTGGAAACTAACAACGCATTTTCATACATTTGCCAGATGAAACGAATATTACAGATAAAACTCAAATCAGGTTGTCTGGAAGTTTTCCGATCTTTGATCCGCAATGAATGAGTTTAAAAATTCACAAAGCAGGCTCAGCGGAACAGTTTTTCCTCAAAAGTGACCGCTGCACAATCGAATCCAACGAAACACTGCGGAGTTGCCCGGATCCCATCAGCGAGTCGAGGGAAGTTTTAATCAAAACTCTTTCTGTTACTGAACATGTCAGCTCCACCGCGCAATTTCTCAAACGGATTTTCCCAATCGGATGATTTTCTCCCGTTCCGGAAGAGCAACGTAGTAGAATGAATTTCTTTCTTTATTCTTTTGTTGCCGTTTGTTCCCCTATAAAAGAGGTAATACGGAGAACGATATAAACATCATGCTGGAATGTTATTTATTCCCAGGAACATACTTTTGTGAGGAAGTATACAAATTAAGTTCAACTTCTCAGCCTATGGGGATATCCATCAGAAAAGCTGCTACTAGTTTTTCTCTCGTATTCCTCCTTATCCAAGGTACAATAAATTAAAACAGAATTTAAAGAAAAAATTGTCTATTTCCACCAAATACTGAGTTACAAAGTTAAATCGATTTCGACTGTTAGGTCATCAACATTAACAAAATTTAACTGTTATATTTTGTTACTGATGATGACCTAACAGTCGAAATCGATTTCTTTGTCAGTATTTGGTGGAAATAGACAATTTTTTCTTTAAATTCTGTTTTAATTTTTTGAAATGGGTTTCCACAACTTCATCGCGAGTGATTTAGTTCGTGCAAGGTACAATAGTTAGGAAAAAATTATGAATTATGAGGTGTTTTTTCAGTACGTCCACCAGAAGCAAGGCTTCGTCAGTGGAAGGACACCTATTAGAATAAATTTGATCCTCCAGGAGGGGGGTTAGCACCACAATGAACATAATTTAGTAATGTGTGTTATAAACAACGAACTCCTATGATTGGATTTTTCTTCGAAATACAATTACTGAAACTGTAATGAGGTAATAACAGAACGAGAGAGCAATAATCATTTTCGAAGTAATAAACGATTATTAAATTGTATAAACTAAGAATAATTCTTAGTTACAATTATTGTAAAAGTAGTCGAATTATGAATGAAATTCCAGTTTTTAGGACGACTTGGCGAAGCAAGGCTTTTTCAGCAGGAGAATGCCAATTAGAATCAATTATTGCTCGGGGCGGGGGGGGGGGGGAACACAAAAATGAGGGGAAAAGCTTAATCCAAATCCGTTTCAGACGATTCTAAGGCAGAATCCGTGAAAAAACTATAGGACTGTTTTTCTGCCTGTGTGTTTGAACAATTTTCTCTACGTTACTCAGACCACAATAATTGTGAACCAAAAAAAATCACGGTATTTCGGCTTTGCTCCCTTAATATTCTTGACAGATTCTCATGATTTTTATTTGTTCGATGCAAATTTTAATCAAGTTGGGCGAAGACTCGGAACTCGGAAATTTTGGATTTTAATTCAGGAGGGGGAGTGAAGGGTTTAATGGATAACCCATTAACAACTTCCCATTCAGTTTACACTGCCGACTTTCTTCCGTCTTTTTGTGTTCTTTTACGAAATTGGAACTAGTTCAGAAACATATGTCCTTAAAATTTAATCAAGGACTATGTCGTGGTTTTTGGTTGTCGTATGACCCTTCCTTAGTCTATGGGTCTAAGAGTTACCTGACTGTAAATTATGTTTAGTCTGCTTCCAGATGTGGATTTTTAATTATTCTTGGGGCATCGATACCAAATATTGTGTAGACTAATTTAAAAAAATAAATCCTTTTAACGGTGCTCTGCATTTTTACGAAGAGAAGCAGTTTCTACAGTAATTCGTCAATCGAAACGATCGACACATACAAATATTTCAAGAATTTATCCTGTACTTCGGAATATCGTTCTAAACCACTCGTCAAACTGTCGAGTTCTTCTCGATTTGCACTATAGGGATGTATCCAGTGCCTTCTTTTCCTCGGAATTGGACAAAACAGAACTTTGCGTGGCAACAAATGTAGCAACTCGCATCATCTTTCACACAGCCTCTTCGCAGTGCCCAAAAATTTGTGGCACTCTCCGTGACTCTTTTTAGCAGGGTAGACAAAGCGAATTTACTCAAAACAGGACCGAAACGGAGCCAATACTTTTCGTTTCCATTAAAAAACGAAAACGCGCCGCAAAGGAAAGTAGAAAACGGTTGGTGCAAAGTGACGCTTACAAGAGGACTCTGTTAGGAGGAAGCTGTTACGTTACAACGTAACAATACATAAATATAACGTGTAAACACGTTGAAAACTGGTCCCTTGCAACGCCATTCAATCAAAGCTCACAGAGAATACGGTGACCAAATGAGAAGTCACTTATACACGTACTGGTGAGAGAGGCAGAGTTGTGTGCAAGAGACCAGCTGATAAGAAACTGTTCCCACCGATAAGGCACAAAGCCGAAGGAAGCGCACGAACACGTCTCAGAACCTTTCTGGTTGATGCATATAAAATTATAAAAAGCGATTACATTTGTGAGAACATTATTTAAAATTTTGAGTGAACAGTGACAGAAGTGAGGGCTTTTATTCTTTAAAAACTTACTGGAAAAAATCAACAAAAAATGTTAATGTGCAAAAAACATATTGAAAAGTGCTGTCAAATCCTTGCATTAAGGCTCGATTATACGGGGCGACTTAACTAGCAACTAGCCAGACAGTTGAGGGTTGCTAGTAAATTAGCTCCGAGTAATCTTATGGTAGCAACTTACTAGCAGGCTACTACAAAATCTCGGGCAGAAGTTGAAGACTGGTCAACTTTAGTAGCTACTAGTTGGCGTCGTTTGAGCGAGACAGCTAGTAAAGATTTTTTAAAATTATATTTAACTTTATAACTTTTCCAAAATATTTCCGTTTGTTGGTTTTCATATACAGTGAAATAAAAATTATTACTCTAATTCACATGAAACATGTATAAAGTGTAAAGGTATAGCCCAGTGGCTGCCTGCACCAGGTAACGTTTCAAACGTTGAATAATTTGATCTTAATTCAATATACTGCACTTTATAATAGATTGCCTTGCGGTAACTTTCTTTTCACACGGCAGTTTGTTGGGTGTGGGGGCAGGTTGGTTGGAATAGCTTCTATTAGTGGGTTGATCTGATTTAGCATGGTGTTGTGTAATTCTGCATATCTTTCTTTGGTCAGTGTTGCAACCACAGGGATGTCGAGGTCTGGATGGATCGCAGTGTTTCTGACGCACCATTCTGCTCCTATTATGAGGCGGAGTACACGATTTTGCGTTACTTGATCTTGTGGGTAAGGCTTTCTCACGAGTAGGGCCATATCGGTCTGATCAGTGTGGAGTATAATAGCCTTTTTGTAACCAGTGAGAGTCCTGACCGTTTATCAAGCTTGAGCTGCCTTGTTCTAACCCATATTTTGCCTACCAAGTACTTGATTTGGACCTCCCGTGTCAGCTTTGGATCTAGTCGGGCTCCCAGGTATCAGGTTGATGACTGGAACGGAATTTGGGTTCCTCGGAATCCCTGCTGATTTTTGAGGGTTTATACAGATGCGCCAATCATCACACAAATCTGTGATTTGCGTCTCGCTTCTCACGACAATACTCGCCGCTACCACGTTCAAAAACGCCTCATCATCAGCGAAGTCTGCTGCAACAAACCCATCTGTCTAAGGTGAATCGTTCACATAGATCAAGTATAGGACAGGTCCCAGACACTACCCTGCGGAACTCCTGCGCGAATGCTTTTTGAGGCTGACATGGCGGTTTCGTATTTCACGCTGGATGTACGCTAGTAGGGATTTGCTAGTTAAAAAAGTGGCAATCCAGTGGTGGAGAAATTAACGGATGAATCTGTTGTAGCTGGAGTTGTCGTACTTTATGTTTTACATCTTTCCTCCAATAAATTATTTACATCAAGCTCAAAGATTAAACGTTTAAAATTCCCCTCTCACAATGCTTCGTTCAATCAGGTTTTGTCCCAAACATTCTACTAATAAAGGATTATCGGTAACTGCAAGAAACTAAGCTGCATCATTTGCGTTTCACTTCATTTTCACAATGCATAAACACGAAATGAACGCAAAAAGCAAACACAACACGATACAAAACACGTCGTTTCAACGCAGCAACTACTTGGATAGTGAGCGAGTGGAAAGGTAAATGTAATCGTCAACCAGCGCATCGATTCGCCTTGTTAACTAGCCGGCTAATAGGTAGTAAACTTGCCCAGTGCAATTGGGCCTTTACGTTTGACGCCCCTGTTTCGTTTTACTAGTAAATACGAAATATCCAGGATTCACTGGATCTTGCATAGGCACAGTCAACCAATAGCTGATGTGATTCATTTGATCACGAGAGGAAATGCTTACCTATAATTGAATTGTATGACGTCGAGAAAATCACGTTGATTCCTTATGGGAGCACTGAAAATGGCCGATACCGCAGCCTGCTCTTAAGGGAGAGATTTTAGGCATCAAGGGAGATTTGAAAGGGAGTAAGGACAGTCATGAAGAAACCATCAGGTGGCGGCAGCAGGTGGGGGGGACGAAGGAACGAACACCTGCTCCCAGAGGATACGAGAACCGAAATACTCGTAACCCTTGAGGAGGCTGCTCACCAGTGTTGCCAGGCGGCCCTTTTTCAGACGTCCCTCTGTAGCAAGGCTTCCTCAGTAGGAGGACGTCTATTAGAATCCGATACAGAGAGGTGTGGGGCAACCCAAACATGAGGAAAAAAGTAACCGAATACAAATCCATTTCAGACAATAGTAATCCTCCGATGATCCAAAAAAATCCGAATCCATGAAAGAACTGTGGGTGTGTGTGTATCAGAGAGGAAGCGAGACTATTTGTGAGTGTATATGCGTGTGATCGCTGCCCAGTGTGCAATTTTTAACCGATTTTATTGAATTATTTGTTGGTCGATTCCAATTTCACTCTGGTCGTGATACAAACGTTGAGTGTAAGTTACAAATCCTAAACAACGTAAAAGGTTTGATGATTCCGGTGAATGACCAACTAGAGAATTCCACTTCAAATTATTCAGATCGGACTTTTCGTTGAGAAATTATGGCAGGTACAAAATTCTCTGAGTGAGGTAAATGTCAAGGTTTGAACGAACTGCTCTACGTTTAGTCTGTCAACAAATACTCATTTACGAATTTAGTTCAAATACCTAACGGTTCTTATTTGAAAATCACACTGTTCACCGCGGAAGGATGGATTTTTTTCGAAATCCAACTCTTCCGAAACGAAAACCAACGATTTTCTCGGTAGTTAAACATTAAAAAAACTTTTAGCATCTTTTTTTGTGGATTTCAAAGATTTATTATTGAGAGAAAAGAACAAATATCCGTGAGAAAGCCGTCCAAAGGTTTTCTCCGAAACTTCTGGATCAAAATTCACGAAATTCAGCACGAAGATCCAAAATCGATCCAACCCTGTATGATTATAATTACGGATTAATCTATTAAAAAGTCGAAATCTCAACGCTTTTCATGTTGTAGGTTAGTTTTTCGTTTAATTCAGATAGAAACAGGTTCCCTAAAGCGAATGACATCACCCGTTTGAACGAGAGTCGTCATCTAAACCGCTTGTCTGACAGCAGCCCATGTATTTCTTGAATGCATGGGCGGTCTTGGACTCGGCAATCGATCCCCTGTTTTTACATATTGAGATGCTTGAATTCGGCACTGTGTTCCATTGGAGCCCGATTCCAGTGTATTGAATTCGGCACTCAGGTTGTATTCACTCTGCCCTAAGATTTTCGAATTCGGCACCAACACCGGTTCTCTTGAGAACTGTACCGTGGAACGATTCGCTGGAATAACCATGTCCCTAACGATTTATTGGAAAAAAGAGTGATAAATTCGTAAAACATTACCTTTACTTACAAAATCTGGAAGAAGGTTGACATCAGAAAATGGAATCACGGTACTTGCCAAGAGAAGGTATCATAAGGGTAAACAGTACTATCCTAGTCCTAATCACGTTCACTATTTAACGTGGTTAACTCTAAAGAAATACCCTATTTGCTGTAAAAATTAGAGCCTGCTCAAAGAGGTATCGCTCAAACCTTCTATAATTGACGACAAATGACTATAAAAGAACGGCAGAAGTTTTCTCCGGATATCTATCACTCGGCCACGACCACAGTCACTTTCGAGGTTTGCACTTTTTTCTCGCACGTATTCCAGAATACGATCACGGGATGGCTGAATACGATAAGAGGCCACTGCCGAATTTAATA
Source organism: Creontiades dilutus (assembly GCA_031894815.1). NCBI lineage: Eukaryota > Metazoa > Arthropoda > Insecta > Hemiptera > Miridae > Creontiades > Creontiades dilutus. The sequence continues at coordinate 3,879,959 of JAVIWC010004007.1, forward strand.
TTGTCATGAGTCAATTCTGCCCTCGGCTGGTGCCGATTCCCTGAATCACTTTGTTTACATCTTTTGTGGCTTAAGATGAACGGTCATTAGCGGTGCCGAACGGAACTGCTCCTGAATAAGTATATACAAGTTTAGAAATGGAGGCGCTTAAAGTGCAACATGTCGTATCTCAGTTTTTGGCTGTTTTGAGTTATGCACATTACTTGAATGAAAAAAAACGCGGGGAATCGAATAGGGCGTATATCGGGCTTTTTGTGAGTTTAGATAATGTACCACTGACTATACGACTCACATATAGATCTGTGCTTTACATAGATACAATTAACCTCTTGTAATAATTTGCAGCAAAACAAGCAATTTTAAGGTGAAGTTCAATTTTTATTTCTCTTAATCAACTATAAAGGTTAACTAGTGAAAATAATTTTCAAAAACTTCAATCTCAAAGCCCGAATCAATTATTGAAGACACTAAAAATGAAGGTAAATATCGCTTATTCACATTCAACAAAAAAGTATTGATAGCTGCCGTACGTTTTTGAACGTTATTTAGTTTTTTGCACTACCAATTCTAGAAGAACGAAAGATGTGTGATAAAAAACCTCCATAAAAATAAAATTCAATCACGCAGTAGGTACGAATGGTTTTATTTATCCAGACAACCCAGAGATCAATAGCTCGTCTCAGGCTGGATCAATCTCCTTTCTTTTCCTTTTTCAAAATGATTATGATTTCTTTTGTAGCGTATGCGTAGTGACAGCCTTATGCCTCGTCCGTGCTAACAACAATGTTATCCGACGTCGCGTCCTTGCCTCGGCGTTTTTATACGGTTTCAATGGCGTTATCGCTCGCTGACGTCGTCAGTGATGATTCTGACTAACTTGTTAAACACCCCCCTTTTTCATTCGACTACCATCGTACCTGAGCGAGGCCGATAGAAACATGATGGGAGGATTCTCAACTCTTTCCTGTACAGGACCAATTGCACCCGTTTTCTACCTTGTAATGTCATATTGGGATGGAGTGTAGATCTACGTACGAATACTGCTGATTTGGACAGTAATTTTTCTTCTAGAGCCTTAATCGTGTAAGATTAACAGCAACCAATATGAAAAGTGCATACAATTTATATAAATTGTTGAACTGTAGTGAGAAAAAGAGAATTTGAGCTCTTTCGGTTGTTATATTCAATACTTTGTGGTCGTGGTGGATGTTGAGTGGGAGAGACTTTACCACATGCTAAGCGACCGTGGCAAGAAAAAATATATTGTTGCCACTAGGCCGAAGGGTCTGCCCTAATTCTGGATGTTGAAGTTGTCAGTGGCAGACACGAAGGACTAAAATTAGTAAATATGCTAGGAGTGACCTGCGTCAAGCAATGTCTGAGCTAAAAGGAGGGGCACCTAGTAACATCAAGGTCGTGGCTGCGACCGTGTCACGGCGCGGGGTGGGGTGCGGGAAAAGTGCCACGGACTCTTGGTGGACGCATTCTACGTCAAGATGCAGTTGCCAAGCAGATCTTTGTCATCCACGGCCTGGGATGTTGGGAGAGAGAGACTTAAACACATGCCAAGCGACCGTGGCAAGAAACCAGGTATTGTTGGCATCGGATCCGAGGGGTCTAACAATCCTGGAACAGACCTTCAGGGCTGAAATAAGTAAATATGATAGAAATTACCTGAGGCAAGCGGAATCTGAGCTGAAAGGAGTGGCGCCTAATAACAACAAAGTCATGGGGAGGGGTGTGGTGCGGGAATAGTGCCACGGAACTCCTCGAGTACGGCAACTCGGCAGGAGGACTTCGAGGTATCACCACCCGCCTCATTCGGGTTCTCGCCTAAGTTGGCGGTCACTCTGTGGGAGCGCTTCTTTCCATCCCTCTCTCCCTCCTACATCTTCCTTAACTTCCCAAATCCCTAATGCCGGCGTCGAGTAAACCTGGGCGTCTTATCGTAGTTTTGTTTTATTTCGTTTTGTCGTTTAAATTTAACGATGTGTCCTCTCCAACTTTGAAGGGAAAGTTCTTTAAAAAACCAAGGAATGGTTGCGTTTTACACCTCACATCAACAAATCGATAACAATGCCATAAAATCCAAACTTTTTGTTTAAATTGAAGAATAACATCTTAAAAAAGTTACAAAAACATTAATATTCAACATTTCTTTGTGCTCATGTTATTTATGTTATTGGACAAGTGGCTAGAAAAAGTTTATTTGGTTTCCCGGACGACACAGCCATTGTTTTTTAAATAAAAACTACGGCAATTTAATTAAAAAATGGATTATAATATTTTTTGTAGGGATGGATGAATGTGAACCATATAAGTCTTAATGTGCAAGTAAAAAAAAAAAACTTCAGTTGTGTGATTTTCTTTATGTAATAAGAATTTTCCGTCGAATAATAGCTTAAAATTTCCAACAGTATTGCCCGTTTCGATGGGTCTTGTTCTCGTGTTGCATTGCCATTCTCATCTGCAAGTATTTAGGAGTTATTTTTGACGAGAATTTAAAATTTTATGTTCATATTTCCCATCTCATTTCTAGATTGAGAAAGCTTTTTTATGCTGCTTTCGAAGAAATGAGTAATTTTTTAACCAGGAATCTACTTTGAACAATCTGTTATGGCCAAGGTACGGTATTTTTGTTTGGGGGTGTGCAGTTCACACTCAATTGAATAAGGTCCAGCTTGTACAGAACACTATAATTAAGATTATCTCGAAAAGATACCCTAGATTATCAATAGTGGCCTTTATAAGACCTTCGATGTTTTGAAATATCCCAAGTTTTCCAATCGTATATTCACGTATTTAAAACGGGAATTAGTGACGATGACACCTGTAACACGTCAAGCTTCCACTATGTAATCCGGAAACCTAGAAGCGTATTGTAGCGCTAAATTTGATTTACCATCATAGAATCAACATTTAAACAGCATTTATACACCATCATCTACATCATAGTAAGTCGTTTTCATTGTATTTTATTGCTGTGCACTTCTTTTGATTTTCTCCTTTTCTATTTTATGGTAAGAGGTACTTTTTAGAGTTGATTTTGGTGTATGGGTAATGGTAGCAGCTCCACCAATAACCACAATTTCACAGAACATTTTTGTTGGTGGGCAGGAAGTTACTACATTTGTTTTGATACCGTTTCTTAATATTGCTGCATAATTATTTACTCCAAGATAATTTATTTTGTATTTTTTGTAATGAGTACCACTTTATTCTAAATAATTTTTTTGCCAATAAACCTTTCATTCATTGATGTAGTATAAATATATGAAATTCTTCGTGATTCATCGAGTTCGTGGAACATAAATGTCACGATTTCATATTTGGAAGAACATATGTATATTTTTTAATTTGATTTACCATCATAAAATCAAATTGTGCCTATTCCGTAGTATTGTTGATTTTAAACAGCATTTATACACCATTATTTGCTTCTAGTACGTCATTTTCGCCGTATTTTTTTTTCGGTTTGCAGTTCTTTTAATTTTCTCCTTTTTCATTTTATGGTAAGTAGGTATTTTTTCGAGTTGATTTCTGGTGTATGGGTAATGGAAGCAGCTCCACCAATAACCACAAGTTCACAGATCATATTTGTTGGTGGGCAGGAAGTTACTACATTTGATTTGATGGCATTTCTTAATATTGCAGTATAATTAATTACTTGATTATAATTTAATTAGCATTTTTTTTGTAATGAGTACCATTTTATTTTTAAAAATCTGTCCTTCATTCATGTAGTATAAGTACACGAAATTCTCGTCATTCATCCACTTCGTGGAACGTGAATGTCAGTAGTTCATATTTGGGAGAATATTGTTTTGTTGACACTGTGATTTGCAGGTGTCGGCGATGTTGAGCCAAAATAATGTAAACGGGAGGAAAAGGGGCGTCGAGGTCTTCCGACCTGCCGTTCCGTTAAAGCTAAAGCGAAACCAATTAATTGACAATTTCTTACGGAAAATACGACGAAGCGTCGATCCGTTCAGTTGGAGAATGTGAGGAGCGGCGGAGAATCACTATTTTTCGTACAGGATTATTAAAGAAAATTGTGAACGCACGAAAACAAAAAAACCACTGACCGGCGACCGGGTATGCGGCGGATGTTCCGCGGGAACGTGAGAGAACGTCGTCGTAACAAAACAGCTGACGGGCCCGAGAACCGCGCGTTCACTGAAGAGCGAAAGGGAAGTGAGCGGCCCCCTCCACGTTCGGCGGGGCCCCGAGGATCGCGGGGAGGAAGCCGAACTGTTCACGGCGTGTATATTGTGCCCTTTTTTTTGTGTCTCTCCTCCGTCTGCCGGTGGATGGTTTTCAATGGTTCGAGCTCGTGATGCTGCGGCTGTGAAGGGTTCCAGGTCGCTGGAGCAACGCTCGGTCAACCTGAGAATGACGTTAGAGCCCGCCCACATATATTTGCTACCCAGCTCATTATATACAATCAGCAAAAAATGTCTAAATATACTGGAGATTCCTAGTTCCCATATACAGGGTAAAACTAGACCGAAAATTGGAGTACTTCCAACCGTTGTCAAACTATGTCAACCCGTTCCCAAGATATGACTTTAGAAGGTTTTCTCAATAAAACCACATTTTGCGGTATGCAAACCCACATTTCGCACACGTGGAATGAAAGGGAAACATCTCAAAATCAATACTTTAGGAAAATCGACATCAAAATTTTCTATTTTTTTGAAATCCTTGCCCTGGCTTTATTAGCCAAAGATAACCGTAATTTTTTTTTTTTTTTTTTAATTCGATAGGTAAACTCGTAAGCTATGAAACAATCGTAAGCTAAGGAGGGAAAAATTCCAAAAATTTGGTCAAAAACGAGGATGTGCCCTTCTCATTCCGACGGACCCACAAGCTTTTGATCGTTGTGCCCGCTTCAACAGGGATACTTACAGCTTGATAAGGCCACAAGTTGAGTTCAGAGCAATTTCATTCCATATTATTTGTGTTATTAATGTTATTAAAGTGTTAATTTTTTTAAATCATTTTATTTCTAAATTATTTTAAGTAAACATGGAGTACATCAATTGAAAATCTGGAAATATAATTCCCAATATGGGCTACAACTTACCTACTTAACTAATGCAAGTGGAGAGGAAAAAAGACACAGTTCAACTATCGCTAACAAAACAATTACTTCTGATAAAAAGAACTGAAAACAACGTTCAGACAAAAAAGACAGCCAAAAATTGTGAAATAAACACAACTACTTCTAATATAAAGATTAAAATCGCTAAAAGAAAGAACAAACACTGATGATAAAATTACCGTTTTTGCTGCTGCAGTACTCGAAGAAAGTATTTTTTTAGGAATGAGAGTGGTGTTTTTACTATTTGTGCTATCTTTGACATTTTTCAAATCAGTAGGGAAACTGTTGAAGACCTGTAACGGTCGGTTACAGCTGCGTAGTTACAAACATTTTGAGCTAAAGTACTACAAACGTGAGGGTGACGTAAATTGTTACTATCACGAAATCTTGCCGGAATGAAATGGAAACTTTCCTTGCTTCAAAAATTTTCTAAAATTGTGGTTCCTATTATTTCAAATGGTATGCATAATATGTTATTATATATTATACGTTATCTTTTTTGACAATTTCGGACGCATTTCGTAAGGTTTTCTATGTTAATAAATCATAAGCGTGTAGGTCTCACACAGTCGGACTCTGTCGCGAACAAACATATTTTTTGAAAATTCTAACTTTTATTTTCCTTACCACCAAAATTGTAATAATAATTGAACATAATTTTCACTAGTAAACTTACATTACTACTTGTACGAATTTTTATCATGAAAATAGTTATTTCAAGAATTGCATCAAAATTTGTTTAGGGTTAGTTTTTTCCCAGACAACACGAATATGAAATTCTAACCCATTATTCTCGGGGAAAACGAGTGACTAAATGGATATTTGTTGAGGTTTGAGGGATGTGGAAGTTTTGTAATTATGAATACTGGTCTCAATGGTAAACAATAGCGCCAGAATAATAAAAAATAAAAAATAATATAAATAAAAAGATCCAGTGATGTAGCATGATCATATGAGCGAATTTTCCTCAATTATTGCACTCACGTTTTGTACATGCGATAACATTCCCTCACGTTAGCAATTTCTTAATTGAATTTGAATTCAATAATTCATCTTATTAATGTCCTAGTTTCCAAGGCATTTGCTTCAAGTTGGTTGGACGAAAGTTCATAATTTTATTTCCAGAAATTAGAAGTGACTTTCTTTTTTCTGAGAAGTGCAATGTCCCTTTCTGGAGAATTTATCCATGTAAAACCCGGATTTGGGCTGTAAGGCACATATTACTATCCAAAGTTTGTATTCTGTTTCCTTAAAAACCTTAAGATCAACCATACACCAGATCTCAAAAAAATGTTTAATCGTCGAAATCGGTTTGAACTCTGGCATTTCATGAAAATACACAACGTTCTCCAAACTTTCTACAAACTCCCGTTGTATTTTATGTTACAAAATGTGCAATCCTCCTTTAATCCAGTACAAACAAAATTTCGCAACTCAACACAAATTTTGATCCGTTCGAATCTGATGTCCCCTTAAATTTACAACACGTTGCTTTTCACCTTTTCAATAACTCTTGGCAGAATGGTCATTAACAATAAATATTGGATTCGTTCTCTATGAAGGACACCGTTTGTATTGAACAACAGTTTCGAGTGAAACCGAGAAGTCGCGGAATCGACTCAACATTGTCACCTTCGTTCCACGTGATGCTCCTAGCTGTTTCTGTTTCACGTGGGGTCACACGTGTCTATCCCTTACGCGGTCCTGTAAACCTCTGGAATCTCATTTGAGAACCCGTTTCATGTCATTTCTTTGGCTTTTCGCTTACTCTGTTTTCTTCCCTTTTGGCAGCCACCGCATTGTATTACATTTCGTTTAGAAATTATTGTTTATCATTGTCACCGCGCACGCAACCAAGGATAACTGGATATATGTATTTGTGGATAGTTCACTCACGTTCACTTTGTGCATTAAATTACTCGAAACCGACAATCCTACAAATAAAAATCAGGAATTAAAACCACTTTTTCAGCAAATTTACGTGGAAAATAAATTCTAAAATGTACATTTTCTGGTTGGTAGCTCAGAAAGTGTTGCTGTACATGCTTTGAAATCAATTATCAATTTGTCTAACAACAATTTGCTATTGTAAATATGTGAGCTTCATAACTAATGCTCAATGAGTATAAACATAACTATATATACTACTTCGTAACCTTTTCAATGGGTATTATAGCAATTGGCAACTGTAAGTATGTGTGCTTTGTAGTCAACTACCAATTTTAATTACAAAAATTAGGTAATGTTACACGTGTGCTTCGTAATGAACTGTGAATTATAACTGCTTAGCGATCAATTATCAATGGGTATTACAGCAATTTGTAATTATATGAACAACTCATATGAACAACTAGATACAGGTAACAATACTATTCTAAATGATTTTTGATTTTTAGAGGAGTTTAAACTGTTTTTGATTTTGTAGGATATTTTAATGAAATTGAAAAACAATTTTCAGCGTTTGTTTGAGCTTCAATTTTTAAATGAGCTAGTTCATGAATGATAACATTTAAAAAGCAATGATTCAAGAAAAAAGTGAATTTAAAAATTTATAGCAAAAACAATTTTTCAAATTTAGTTTTATAATTTTTGGACCCATCCAATCGCATTATTTCCTGAAGAAAGTTAAAACCATTTTTGAAAAATAACTTAAAAAATATTTCAAAATTATTAAAAACCAATTTTCAGTGGTTTTTTTGTAAGATTATCACATTTTAATTAAAATTATTATCATATTTTCAACTGTCCCATTCGTATTTGATAACTTTTTAAAGCGGTATCCCATTTGTAATATATGAATTCAACTATTTTAGGCCTATTTGAAATTGCTCTTCAACGAACTCTTCCTATGTATGTAGGGGCCCTTCCTTTCTCAAACGAATTTTTTTCTCCCTCAAATCAATTTGATTCGATTTTGCGTAGCCTTATCTGTTTTTTCTCAAGTTCTATTTTCTTTATCTGTTTTCCCGATTATTGTCGACCGCCCTTTCCCCTCCACGACCAATAGAATTATATCGCCTTACACTTTCTCGGGAATCGCTTGTAGGTCGATTCACACACACCCGTGGCGTGACAGTGGTGTGATCGGATCGTGATCCGTCCGGTGAGTGTAACAACATTCTTCCAGGACAATGAAGGGGCGTATTCAACTGACACCGTGCTCGTACCGTGATCCGGCACATAAGTTGAGGACGATTTTTCGATTTTCACGGCCGGTTCTCCGGTGGTTTTTCAACTTTCTTTCATCATGAATGATGAAAAACTGAAGAGTTTTCTCTTAGTGAGAAAACCAGCGTGAAGTTTTCTTATTGAGATGAACTTTCAATCTACTCAACAGTACGTTGAACGAATTTCCTGACATTCTGAAGTATTCTACAAATTTTGCTCCATCATCTATCAATTCCTTGTATAACTATCTTTTCTCATGCTTCCGTTTCTTTTTCTGGTTCTCCTCGTGGTTTTCTTCATCCAAAATCAAGGCGATTACAACATGTTCATCATCTGAAAACACCATGGCCAAGGCACGTTTGAAACACTGACCAGTGTGAATAGCGATCACGGCCAGTGACATCACCTGCCGGTCACTGGCACGTTACGGGTGTGTGTGGATCGACCTTGATTGGATGTTCCTCACACCTCTCGACCAATGGGGGTTGAAGCTCCCTTTCACCTGTCTCCGCATAACCACTGTTTTCTCGAATGTATATCAGTTATTGTTCTGCAACTGATGATGACCTAACAGTCGAAATCGATTTGACGTTGTAACTCCTTCAACACTCTCAGTGCCGACCCCGTTTTCCGGTATTCCTTGCACTACTGACGTTTCATAGGTTCGAATCACTGTCATTCGGTTAGTTTTGGATGAAGGATGAAGGATGAAACCCTTTCACACTGGTGCCTGGGTGCTCTATAGATAGAGTAGTTCCGGAACCACACCAGTAGGTGGAGGAAGCCGAGCGAACCCATGGCAAACCTTTGAAAGACCATGTCACACTACTGGTGAAGTTCCAGGACTAAACTCTTCTCATCGGTTTTATCCATACATAACCTCCACCGGAAGGGGGGGGGGGGGTTGTATTATACACTAACTACACCTGCTACTTAGTTGAACGAGAAAGTAAGAAACAAATAAGAAAAACTAAGAAAAAAGTAAAACTAATAAGAAAAAATATTTTTAAAAGATAAAAATTCACTTACCAGGAATCTTTCAATTATCCCACGAACGATCACCTGCCAGTGGAAGCCAACATCATACTGAAGTCAAAAACACACCGGCGAACCCGTTGAAACCTTTGTAGCCCATACCCCATTTTAAACGAACCCGACCATGTAAACAGTTGAAGTTGTTCGTGAACTACGCCAGTAGGAGTTAGTAAATGACTCCGTAATTCCAGAACTTCAACATTATTGAGACTGTCCATTTTTTATGGAAATAAACTAAGATTTCTTCCACAAACTCTGTGTTTTTACTTATCACCTAGACCTGCCTACCTATTCACCTGAAGAGGCGAACTACGTCATTGTAGTATGATATTCATATTATGTCAGTTTCAGTTGTTGAGCAGCACGTTTCTTGCACGCTGCCTCATTTTTCCATGCCATTCCATTGATTACTATACAAATGTGTAACTTACCAAACACCACATTCGAAGATACGTATAGAGGAGCTGATAGATTACAAGACTTGAAGTTGACTCACCTGAAACAAATTAAAAATCATATTAATATACAGATGTAAAGTCAACAAACTCGCTTATGCGAGTACCATATAGTTCATTTTCCACTTAGTGGGATTTATTATTTTCAGTAAAAGAAACTTCTTTACAAATGATAACTTAGCGATTCAAATCAGTATGTACCTACTCAAAGTAAATAATGTTCGTTCAAAAAATGTTTTAATTAGTAATGGAAAATGAAATCCATTAACAAGGTGCGTAGATTCTAAATCTATAATGTCCGCCCGCCGTACTGGCCATAAAACTGCCTTAGAGTTGAAGTCAAAAATCGATTTTTTCGTACATGAACTTCAGCTAGTTGGCCCTAGCTCTAGCCAGCTTTATCGCCTCACAATTCCTAGACTAGGTATGGGCCACAAGTTGGGCCCAAAACGCGGTTTTTCGAAGTTTTTAGCGACATAGATAATTGGAGAGTCATTTTCTAATAATCCTAGACGCAAAATCGACTGAGATAGGTTTTAGATCGGTAGCAATTCGCCCATATTAGGTAATCATGATTCCTGAACCTAATATACGAGAATTGTTTTTGCTGCAATCAAGCATTTTGATGTTCAAAACTGACATGCGCCCAGAATACAGATGTACTTCATTCTTCTATCATTGTTCTACCAAAGTTGAACACTGAGGGTGGGAGAAAAACCGCTGATTACAAGGTGTTACGTTTTTTATACATGTAAAATTAACCCAGATCTCTACGAAAGTGTTAACTTCTTCAAACAGGTTATTTTGTATCGGCTAAGAGAATTTACTTTTTGAAGAATCAGAGTTGTAGTTACATGTTATTTTAAATGATTTTGAATGAAAGGTCCTGGTTTTATCGAGCCTAGTTCTGCTTTCTTAAATTATTATGTGTTTCTGTTTTGGCTGAGAGTGACTCCACCAGCACACACAAGTTCGTATAAACTTATTATCTTGGTAGACGAGAGTAGACTTCTAAATGTTATTCTTTATATATAAACTGTATTCTTATTCGTGTCAATAAATACAATTCCATTATTTTCTAAAAGAGACTTCACAATGACACGAAAAATCATTTATTACGAAATAATCTATTGATATGAGTCTCACACCAGTCCTAGCTCAAGTAATTCAAAAACTTTCATTTTAAGGGTAAAAATGTTGAGAACGGGCGTAAATTTCAATTTTAAATCCCCTGTTTTTAATTTTCTCGGGACCTTTTCCGTTATCGTTCCCCCGGCAGCTCACTACGAGCCTCCTCCCGTTATCGTTCCTCCGCCCGATCATCCATCGAAGGTCACCACTTATCTCGTTTAGAATCAATTCAAGAGCAGTCAGTCAAGCTTACAATGAACTTCTTTTCTCTATATGAACGATTGAAAATCAAGGAAAGATTTTTACAAGAAAAAAGGATCCTCCTGTCAAAGGAAGTGTCATGTGTTCTGAAGGGCATGAAATGAAACTATATTTAAAGTCAAGAGACAAGTGGCGGTGCAACAAAAGGGACTGCAAAGAAGAAAGAGCCCTGAGAACTAAAAACCTACCTCACAGGTTCGAAACTTCCTGTGTAAGACATTGTACTGTTTATATATGCTTGGGCTCATGAAATGGTAACGGTCAAATTTTGTGAGATAGAATGAAGTATGAACCACAACACGTACGTCGATTGGTGCAATTACATGCACGAGGTTTGCGCAAATTCGATTTTGCGACGATCAACGCGCATTGGTGGACCAATGTGACTGTCGAAGTAGATCCCCTACTTACGTCGCAAAAACCATACTGGCCGTGTGGTTCCTCAACAGTGGGTTTTTGGTGGTATTTACTGGGAAACAAAGGATAGTTTTTTAGTTGCCGTACCTGACCGTACATCAGCCACGCTCATTCCTATCATTCGAGACAAGATTGCTCCTGGGACAAGTTATTTCTGATCATGGAAAGCATCAATCACTTGCTGAACTTTGTCGATCCAAGCACTCGTGCTCACACACAGTCCATTGAAAGTTTGTGGGGGAAGGTAAAGAACCGCAACAAACTACAATGGGGTACTCGCCGAACATACCTTACCGAGGTCATGTGGCGTTCAAAGAATGAGGACCCTTTTGAAGACATCCTGTGGGAAGTCGTTATTTTCTGGCCTCCGAGCAGCACTTTACCCTGAACTGTCCATGATAAGGATTTTCCTTCCGCTTGCTCCAAGCAATACCAGTAGAAGCGCGCAGGCGCACTAACGAGGAAGCAGGATGACGCGTTTTCCAACCGCTACCAGTGCAACTTCGGGGCATCTTGCACTGAATTCCAACCGGCCAGAGAACTTGGTTCGTACTTATTTTCCAGTGCGATGGAGTTCTTGGAATTCATTGGTGAAATGCTCGAAAGAAAATTCTTTGTCAGACACGGACATGTAAGTCCTTAGGAATGGGGAATATTTCGAAAGAATTGTTGAGCAGTACGACGCCAACGATTTTTAAAGGTTTAAACGGTATTTAGTAATACTCCTGTGATTAAGGATCATTTGAAAATTAAGGAATATGAGACAAATGAAGCCGTCTGAGGTGAGGAAGGTTTCACGTTCGAAGGACCCGTAAGGTTGCTCTGGGACTTCTATTTCATTTTCCAATCCAGTGTAGTTTTATGGGGACACCTGAGTGGTTCCGAGCAGCAAGTGCCCTACACTGCCTTCCCCGAACCATGCTCGGAGCAGGTAGGTTGGAAAATCCTTCATATGTCTGTCTGGCTTATATTATACCCATTGACTTTGAAGTACCTATGACATTTCAATAAAACTTATAACGAACTACTACAAATGTGCAATTCTGTTGAGCCTTTTCTCGTTTGGACAATTGGGCACAGTCATGAAAAGTTATAGTATGGGGGGAGGAGTAATGGGGGGTTTTTCATTATCAAAAATAATCAACGTTTGTAAAATAATTTGCACCGTTTCGAGTTTGGAAATGTTTACGGTTTGTTACTTCAAAACATACCTACTCTTTGAAGACTGTAAAAGGAATTTTAGTGTGGTGAAGACTGATTGAAAATTATTGATTGGGAAACTTCATTGTTATTTTACATCCTCACATAAAAATTCCCTATAAAACCGCGAGCACGAGAAGCATCGAAGGCGTCGGGTACACAGAGCTCTCTGTTGCCGGATCGATCAACCAACACTACCATTGTGAATCGCACGGCTGCCAATAGGTTCGCACTGTCGCCGTTCCTTCACGTTAGGAGTTGGGATTTCCCCAAGAACACTCGGACCACCTTACTTGATGTATCTGACCGTATGTTAGAATCTCTCAAAGTGCATCTCGATTCTGTATACGATGAGAAGAAAAGTAGAGGATGGATTGTTATGGAACGTGGAATGTAAAGCGTGCTTTATAAGGACGTTCGCTATCTTTGGTTTGAAGCAGTAAATGTGAATCTTACTAGACTAACTGGCTCCTCAACGCAGGCAAAGTTAATAATTAGATGACATAATTAATCTAACGACGAGAAGAAATACATTATCTATAATTGAAATCGGCTGAAAATAGCGATGATTTAACCATGTTTCAAGTTTCAAAGTTCTGAAATACCTTTCAAAACTAGATCAAAATCCTTAATCAAACAAACAAAAAACAAGTGGGTGTGGCACATAGCTTCCTCGTATCCATAACATGACTGTATAGATCATTGAATTTATTATTGACTGAAGAACTTCGTTCAATTAGGTGAAGTAAATATTGAATTAGAGTAAATTTATTGTTATGCAGGAGCATAACTTGAGAAAATAAAGGTAGGCATGTTCAACTATTGAACAAACTATAAAATATGCCTAATAAGTCCGAACAATCCCTGAAAATTTCATCGAAATCGGTCAAGAACTCCCAAAGTTATGCTTGTGGCAAGGATTTCACGTTTGAGCATGCGCAGGGGCTACTATTGATCCGGGGGTCATGAAACTCATAGAAGACCATCTACACATCAAACCGAACAATCCCTGAAAATTTCATAGAAATTGGTCAAGAACTCCCAGAGTTATGCGCGTAACAAGGATTTCACGTTTGCACATGCGCAGAGGCTGCTATTGATCCGGGGGTCATGCAACCTATAGGGGACCATCTACACATCAAACCGAACAATCCCTGAAAATGTCATCGAAATCGGTCAAGAACTCCCAGAGTTATGTGCGTAACAAGGATTTCACGTTTGAGCATGCGCAGAGGCTACTATTGATCCGGGGGTCATGAAACTCATAGGGGACCATCTACATATCAAACCGAACGATCCCTGAAATTTTCATCGAAATTGATCAAGAACTGCCGGAGTTATGCGCGTAACAAGGATTTCACGTTTGCGCATGCGCAGAGGCTACTATTGACCCGGGGGTCATGAAATCTATAGGGGACCATCTGCACCCCAACCCGCACAATCCCTGAAAATTTCATCAAATTCGGACTATAACTTCGTGTAGTTTTGCCCGTAACAAGGATTTGCTGACAGACAGACAGACACACAGACAGACACGGAACCAAAATTGTTCTGAAAGGTCTAAAACGCAAAATGCGAGTGGAATTTTTGATTTTGGAGACAAAAAAATTTTTACATTCCGAAAGTGAAAACAATGCTTCCGCTACTTTAGTAGACTCGGAAGCAATTCGAGAACACTACCACTATAATCTGTATGAGCAGTTCATGAATGGTTTGTGGCAGATATTGATATTTGATTGATAACGATGGTTAAAGAACTAGGTACAAAAGGAAAAGTTCGCACGTGATAAACTCATGAGGGAATTTTCCTGAATGATTGTAGGTATTACATTTATGTTAAATTGAGCAGAAATTTCAACAATTTCGGTGTATAAAAATGGTAATCACCGATTTAATTGCGAGAAAAATTGTACTAAACACCATTTTTCCATTGAAACAAAGATTTCGGATTTTTAAACTTCATCGATTTTTTAGGATATGTACCAAACGAATGGCCGCAGTTTTTAGGTAATTTTCATAGAGAGAGAGATATTGACGTATTGCAGTGGCTCTTAAAATATTAGAATATAAATTTAAAAAAATAAAATAAAATAAAAAAATGGCTCCATCGTTTTGAAGTATTCTGAAATGATTCCTGGATTTTGACGCGATACCTACAATTTTCTAGGGGATAACTGTTGACAGTAGTTTGGAATACAAAATCGTCATTTTTTTTTTTTTTTAAATAAGCATTTAAAAATTAAGGATGATTTTGTTGGACAAGAATTGTTGAGCATACTGAATTTGTCGAATTTCAAAAATTGTACTGAAAAGTCACAAAAACAGGCTTTCACTTATAACAGTGTTACGGACTAAGTCACTGGCGACGAAGTTGTGGAAACCCATTTCAATAAAAACGGAATAAGATAGAATGTTGTCTAGATTTCCACGAAAATATTGAGTTCCACAGTTGAATCGATTTCGACGTTCTTATCGTCCGTTCGACTCTTCACGAAATTGCGTCCACTGAACGTCCAGCCTTACGAAACACCCCGCATAAACAACCTCGTCAGAAGTTGCCAAATGAGTATTTAAAATTCCCGGATCCATCGCCACAGCTTCATT
The DNA here is from genome assembly GCA_031894815.1 of Creontiades dilutus. Lineage (NCBI taxonomy): Eukaryota > Metazoa > Arthropoda > Insecta > Hemiptera > Miridae > Creontiades > Creontiades dilutus. Next base: position 3,895,334 of record JAVIWC010004007.1, read on the forward strand.
TCCTAAGAAAATCCGCTGAAAGGGCGGGAGGGACGACCTCAACTGGGTCAACCGCCCGATTGTGTCGACCTTCCCAACTACTAACAGCCCCTCTGATTTTACTGAGGGCGGGCGGCTAATGGGACTTCTTCGAGGATTCCGAGGATTTGAAGAGCTAAACACAACTTTAGCACCGTCCGACAGACTCCCTTCTCCCTTCAATTTGTCCCGACCATACGATGTTCTTGGATCGTACGTGAACATATTATGATATAGGTATTGTGCTTTATTGGCTCAATTAAAGTTCTTTTTTTTTACTTTTTAGAAAAACTTCAAAAATCAATACATATGTATACGTTACTGTTTACTACAGGGTGTTGAACACCGGCCAAGTACTTATTCTCGATCTCTGATCGAAGTTGCTCTTTGATATCGCTTCCGAGTCTGCGAAGCCTAGTGTTCACTTTGGGAAGCAAACAAATTTTTGTTGTCCGAATTCAAAATTTCCACTCGCATTTCGCGTTTCATAGCCTACCGAACGAATTTGGTTCCGTATCTGTCGATCTGTCTGTCTGTCGCATTTCCTTGTTACAGCCATAACATCCACAATTTTGAATGAATTTAGCTCACATTTTGAGGGACTATGCGGATAAGCCCTCTCGAGGTCCCATACGAATTTCAGCTCAATATAATCAGCGATACGCTTTGCGCACGAGCTAACATGAAATTCTAGAAACAGCCGTAATTTCCACATTTTTCAATGATTTACCTTACATTTTGAGCTGTTCAACTGTTCAAGCAGTGTATTTCGTTCTGTTATCCCGCATAGTTTTCGAGTTATTTCAATTTCGTGTTTTCGACTACAAAGCTCACTGAAATATCATTACCCCTTGAATTGAAGGAAAGAGTTATTTCAAATTTGATTATACCATTTGAAAGGGCGCCAAATTTCTATATATCTCCCTGGGGGAAAAACCAACGTTTTTCAAAAAGGCAAAACAAATGGGAAACGAATCCAACGAAGTAAAATTGTCAAGTCTAGACAATTTTCACTTTTTTCAATCGCTCTATGTGATCCAGAAGTGGAATTTATTAAGTTAAACATTGTGCCAAACTGTTGGCTTTCCAACGGTATATAAACAAATATTTTACACAGGAAATTAATGAGAAATTAAAATGTACGCGAATAGTGTCTTTATTCACTTCACCTAACCCTATTGAAGCTTCATTTTTAAACACGTCATTTTGCTCAAGTCGGTCCAGGTTGTTGGAGGCAAACCCCTGCACTCCTCGAGTGATGAGATTCGTTCCATTCAGTATTCGCGCTTTTTTACATTGTATTTTTAACATTGCGGATAAGAAAATGCATCATCTACCATTTATTGTCATTCAAATAGATGCACATAACTGCGTAAGAGTAGGGAGCTATTATCAATAATTGCCACGTATGTTTATTCAAGGAATTGCATCAAATGATCTGCTAATGTTGTTTTCTAAGACTTATAATTGAAAAACGGAGTACAAGCTCCCTGACGGTGGAACAGCTCATTGGGGCTCGAAGATTGATTGCTGCAGGATCATCAAATTTACCATCGCTTTTGCCTATTGACTACTCTATAGTTACAGTACAAGGCAAAACAAAGAAGGCTTTCCAACTCAAGGAGGTCAAAATTATTTCTGCCTAAGATGAGGGACGCTATAAAGGTGTATTTTACACCCAAAAAAAACTGCCAGGATCCGAAGAAGAAGCATTCATTGAACTTGATGACATGTGCTGATATTGTCTAACCCAACTGGTATTCACTCGGCACAGTTTCATAATGTAAATTTACGTTATGTTAGTATTTATATTTCTCTGAGGACTTGACCGATTTTACCACTTTTCGCTAGGCACCAAGCAGAACACTTGTACCTAGATTCCAAAATTATGATTATCTTTATTTCAGCAGCCTGTTTATAGTTGCCTTTTTCTCCCTGGGAGTTCTGATACAATAGTCGTGAAAGAAGATTGTTTTTATTTATTTTTTATTTTCTTATTTGCACTGTTAAAGTTGTTTTTGTCAAGAAGGGGTTACAACTTATTTTGATTAATTTCGTTTACAAGCAGTTTTTCAACCTGTTTTCGCCAAGTTGGGGTAAATCCCTCCACAGTGCATGACTGTGTTTTCAAGGGGTTGAAGTGATGGGCAAAATCTTAATCAGGAATAAGATTAAAATTTTTAACCACAGGACTATTTTCCTATGAATACGAATAAGATTGAAATCTTAATCACAGAAAAACAGTTAGATTAAAATCATAATCACAGCGTATGATTAAGAATAAATTCTTAATCATAGAAATCTGTGATTAATCGTTGAGATCTGAGATAATCGTTGAAATTTGTGATTAATCTCAGAAATCTGTGATTAATCACTGAAAGTTGTGAACAACCATGGCAATTGGTGGTAATTAATTGTAAGAATCCGTGATTAATCTGGTTATATTAATGAATTTAACCTGGTAAATTTTGAGCATGTGTGATCTTGAAATATTAAGAGAAAAAATATGATGCTGACAACCAATAAAAACAATCGATTTTGAAAAAACTCAATGAAACATATCAATATTGTTAAAATAATTTATTATTTCGGAAATGGTGAGAAAAACACCGGGGAAGGCATGTATGTCCACATTGTTGGGGAGGGGGGCACGTTAAATCATACAATGTACGATTGTATGATCATGTTGAATCATGATCATACGAGCATGTCATGCTCGGCACCTTGCCCCCCATAAACTGCAATAATCGATTGTATTAACAATCGATATATTTTCTTAATTGTTTAACAATCGATTTTTTTTATTGATTGTCAGCGCCATATATCTTTTTTTCTAGATATTTCAAGAACAAACCTGCTCAGATTTTACTAGGTAAAATTGATTACTGTAACTAGATTAATCACGGATTCCTACAATTAATTACCACCAATTGCCATGATTTTCCACAGTTTTCAGTGATTAATCACAGATTTCAGCGATTAATCTCAGATTCCTGTGATTAATCACAAATTCCTGTGATTAAGAAATTATTCTTAATCATACGCTGTGATTATGATTTTAATCATACTCTTTTTCTGTGATTAAGATTTTAATCTTATTCATATTCATAGGAAAATAGTCCTGTGATTAAAAATCTTAATCTTAATCATGATTAAGATTTTGCCCATCCCATATCCTAAAATTCATGAATACAATTTCGAAGAAATCTGCTTCAAATCGGTTACGACTGTAGAAAAATCGAATATTGCAGGGCTTTGACAGACAAAATGGACATATCTCTGCTGGGAAGTTTCAGAACCAATGATTTCATATTGTACAAAATCACGTCCTGTAATCCGACAGTAGGCATAGACCGCGGGGCTGAGTTAGATCAAAACATCGTACAACAACAATGCATAACAATAATTTTATTATTCATCAAATTTCATGTCCTACTGATAATTTCAACTATTTAATCAATTGTTTCAACCTACCGAACAATCCCACAACAATGTACATCCTCAACATTTGTTAGCGGACGGTGAGAACTCAAAGGGTCTTCGGTCCAGATTGGAGGAGGACACGGCGCTAACCCGAGCAATAACCCGGGGATCCGAAATAATTGGTTTGTTGCCGAGGTAACCCAATATTTTATACCGCTCCCTTACAACCCCTTTGGGAATCGATAGACCAACACGCTCTCAAAGCTTTGAGGATAGACACAAAACCTCGAGAATGTAGAGCACACAGTTGATTTGGTTTGCGGTCCGCAGGACGAGACCTTGCGAGTTATTACTGTAACTGTGAAGTTGGATGAATAATGTTCAGACAAATGGGCCATATTGCTGGATTTGTACAATCAAATTTTGCAGGCTCAGGCAATTGAGATTGCATTTGTACTACAATCAGCACTACATTCCATACTTGACATGATTTACCAATAGAATTTAAAAGTTACAAACTTTACCCCTTCAACAGACCCCTCATACGACGATAACTGCACATCATCCTGAATCAATATCTTTTCATTAACTTTCCAAACCACTATAGGCAGCTTTAAGCATGTCTTAATGATCGCTGTCTTCCCAGAAAACTAAATACAATCTTGACACCAGGGGAGGAAGTTATATAAATAATGATAACGAAATACTTTAAAATGTACAAACAAACTACACCTCGAGTTCATTTCAATGTATTGAGAAATGAGTCACATCAATCTTTAATGTCGTGTTCACGTTACAAAGCGATATGAATGAATCTTAGTTTTTGTAGTAGCCCGTAGCATTAACAAGTCAAATTAACCTTTGTACAAAACAAAATAACCTTTTTATAAATCATATTTATGAACGCACCTCGAGCGAGGTGGAGTTTTGTCCTGTTCGCTTGACGATTTATTACCTTTTTTTTGTAATAATATTCATTATGAAACGAAATAATGTATATAATTAAACAAACCTCTGCCAAGTGAGTGTGGCACATAGCTTCCTCGTATCCATAACATGACTGTATAGATCATTGAAAATTATTATTAACTAAAGAACTTCGTTCAATTAGGCGAAGTAAATATTGAATTAGGGTAAATTTATTGTTATGCAGGAGCATAACTTGAGAAAATAAAGGTAGGCATGTTGAACTATTGAACAAACTATAAAATATACCTAATAAGTCCGAACAATCCCTGAAAATTTCATCGAAATCGGTCAAGAACTCCCGGAGTTATGCTTGTGGCAAGGATTTCACGTTTGCGCATGCGCAGAGGCTACTATTGATCCGGGGGTCATGAAACTCGGGGACCATCTACACATCAAACCGAACAATCTCTGAAAATTTCATCGAAATTGGTCAAGAACTCCCGGAATTATGCGCGTAACAAGGATTTCACGTTTGCGCATGCGCAGAGGCTACTATTGATCCGGGGGTCATGAAACTCATAGGGGACCATCTACACTCTAACCCACAATCCCTGAAAATTTCATCAAAATCGGACTATAACTTCGTGTAGTTTTGCCCGTAACAAGGATTTGCTGACAGACAGACAGACACACAGACAGACATGGAACCAAAATTGTTCAGAAAGGTCTAAAACGCGAAATGCGAGTGGAATTTTTGATTTTGGAGACAAAAAAATTTTCACATTCCGAAAGTGAAAACAATGCTTCCGCTACTTTAGTAGACTCGGAAGCAATTAGACTTAAGAAGTTGTGGCCAACCATTGTTGAAAAAAATTCAGATTATGAAATTGCAACGCAAAAGTCCGGACTCAGGCCCGTCTAACGTAAGACACCGCAAACAGGAGGCGCAAAACTACATGAAGGAAGGATTGAGACCCTTTCATTGTAAATCAATGCATCGTATGTCCCAAACGTATAATCGAGAGAAACACCATTTTGCTTTTTTTGTGACTGAGGCCCTTAGTGAAGCAATTCAAATAGCAAATCGACAACGCGATCACTAACCCGTTTCTCAGGAAAGTATGATGGAGAGGGAACGCGGCCCTTTTTTCGCGGATCTTTTCAGATTACACTTGAGGCTGCAGAAACCTCAATCGACGAAAAAAAACGAGAAATTTTCAGGCCAAACAGCTCAACTCATTGAGGGCAACTTGTCCACACTACCCTTGCTTTTATCCAGGCCAGGAGATGATGTCCCCCACAACACACATAATCCGCCTGCTTAAATTGCTGCGTGAGTTACGCGATCGAAAACCGTCACTCTCGTCTAATCTTTACTAGTGCCTTCGTAAGAAACAGAAGCTGATATCAAAACTTATAGCTCACTCTGCAGCGAGACCAGGTATTCGATAGCGTTTAACAACTGACGTTAGAGAGCCCTCGATATACCTTAAATTCTTTTCACTATTTTTAGAGAAATTAGGAGAAATACGCACAAGCCCTCAACGTAGTATCAAATGCTTGTTTGTGATTGGGGAATGGGCTGAAAACAACACACCAAAACGCAGTGGCTAAGCACATAAACAAAAACAAAGTCATATTTTATTAAGAGATAAAACAACAATAAATGTATTTTTTAAAGCTGTTTCAAGGAAAAGGTTGAATTTGACGTAGTACCGCTATAAATAATATTTTTTGTTTGTTTTGTATTTTAGTAAAACATGATTTTGTTCAATGTACAGATACGTACCTACACCGTTTGGAGTAGGGATGTCAAGAAAATATCAATATATCAAAATATCTATTTTCTTCCGTCGATATTTTTGGACGATATTTTCTATTCCGATACATCGACATTGAATGTACACTATCGGATCCGATATTTTCAGCCGTAAATCATCATATCAACCATATCCTACATCTTATTGCTCAAAACTAATTTTATAATTTCCATTGAAGAATAGGGGAATTATACCAGATGAGGTAGGCAAATCGTAGGTAAAAAAGGTAGGGACATCTTTGAGACTTGGGTTCTAGCTAGTTCGAGACTTACTGGAGAGCACATCAATCAGCATAACCAATATTGGTTTGATTGAATTTTTTTCAGTTTTTCTTCTAACTTCACTTACATTGATTTTACAACCCTACATAATATTGATAATTTACTTCCCTAACATTATCATGAATGAAGTTTCATTGAATTTTTGAGCGGTTGATTTCTTTACCTGTAGTAGAATGAAATTCAATAATGCATTATTATTCACTGGACTCTATCAGGTAATTCGGATTAAATTTTGAAAAAAAAAATATCGATGACCTATATATCGAAATATCGATATTTTCCTTGGATATATCGATTTATTAAACGATACTTTTTAATTTTTATCCGATATATGGATATTCTTTGCCGATATTGACATCCCTAGTTTGGAGTATTGTTTTCAGCCAAGTCCACAGGGCAGACAAACATAGGGCTTGTGTGTACTTTTCGTCATTCCTCAAATAATGGTGAACAGGTTGAATTTGTTTTTTAAAATGTTGTCCCTATGGTTGCAACGCTAATCAAAGAAAGATAAGCGAAAATACACAACAGCATACTAGATCACATCAACCCACTGATAGAAGCTACCCCAGCCAATCTGCCCACATCCAACAAACCGCCGATTGAAAAAAAAGTTACCACAAGACAATCTATACAAAGTCATATCAAAACAAGCTCAACTAGAATTAAGATTCGTTTGAAACATTACCGTGTTAAGTGCAGGCCTAGGCTGTACCTTTACACATGTATCTAGTGAATTAGAGTAAGTTTTGAACTACTGTATATGAAAACCAGCAAAACTGAAATATTTTTGAAAAATAATAAAGTTATAAAAAAATAAAAATTGAAAAAAGTTTCAGTCCAGTGGGTAGACGTTTAATCGAATAGTTTCGAAGAAAAGCTCCGGACGGGATACCTACCAATAGCGGACTGACGAATTTTGTTTAATTTGATTTTCGGATTCTACACATCTAGAATTGTGAAACATCACATTTTGAGGGGGAGGGGGGATGTCAAAATGTTTTCTTCTACTTGGTCGATTTTGGAGGTTCTTTATTGAAAATAACAAACTATTTCCTCAGTTTTAAAGAGAAGGCTTCAACGAGCTTTGATTAGAATGATTTTTCTGTTTTGACAGATCGAAGATGAAGATTAAAGGGAAAATGGCTAGATTTCAATGAAGACAAGAATTAATGACTATGTTCACCAAATGTTCTTTAATTACATTCAATAATAAATCTTTGCAATTGAACAAGGAGAAAAACAACATTTTAACTTCCTCATAACTTGCTCTTTTAAATTTCAAGATAAATAGGATCCAAATATCCAAAAATTGAAAGAGCAAAATCCCCAGATTCGTCATCGAAAGCTTTTATCCGAAACTACGGGGCCAAAATTGATGAAACTTGAGTCAAACACCGCTAATGGTGTCTAGCCGGCACCGCGTTCATCAGTTTCTGTCGAAAAGGGTAAAATCAAAGGGTTGAAATATGCAAGAATTAAAATATCGAAAACTTTGAAAATGCCAACAATGTTTTTATGTTTGCTATTGATAGGCATCTCTTCAATAACCGATTGAGCCACAACCCGCTATATACGTTGGTCTCTCTACAGGCTATAACATCGACAGAAAAAAACATCAACAGGAATGTGAATGTGAACATGCAGCTTACATAATTGACATGGAATTTTGTTTTCAAGAGATTTTCATAACACAATATGTTATATATGTGCGGACAAACGTAGGTGGGGATTTCATGTTATCTCGTTCAATTTCAGCTATTCCATTCGTGAGTTCCATCGTCCGTCTTGACAATACATTGCACCCTTGTAGATAATTAATTATCAGCTTCTGTTGTGCTGATTGGCTAGCGCAGTTTAAGTGCTCAAGGAGTTATATTTATGGAGTTCCCTATTCGTTCTACATAGATGAAACAGAACCCCCGACAATTTTGCGTCCAAATGTCACGTTGTGCAGAAATTTTGGCCCAATTTTTTGACCCAGACTCAATGGAGCTGCATAGATCTCAAACTCTCAGACCCGGAAAACATACAGTAGGTCAGAAACTTTATACAGTTATTGCACCATTGTAGGTACTTCATTATCAGCTTGTATTGTACTGATTGAATAGTGAAGTTTTAGTGCTTAAGGAGTTATATTTACGATGGAGTGATCCTGCCACCTTTGGTACATCATGAAGTCAGTTATTGAGTTATCGATCAAGGTGTGGATACACACTGACCACTTGAAGGGGCCTTGCGACTAATTTGTTTCCAAATCGGTCCACAGCCCCCGTCGATTTTGCGTCCAAAATTTCACGTTCTGCGATGTTTTTGAGCGTATTTTTTGAAGTTGTGGCTAATCCAAGGCCCCAATGGCATCGACGTTAAATTTGGATTCAGCGACCCCGGAAACATGAATCCCATATATTAATACTACACTACTACGTATATGGTCTGGAGGAAGATTTGTTTTCACTTTCAGTAAAAATTTTTTACCTAAAAAAATCACTCGCATTTTATATTTAAGAGCATCACGAACAACTTACGTTTTGTGTTCCTGTGTCCTCAGACCTTTCTAGCAAGCCTAACTCCTGCAGTTTTCATTAGATTTTGATCAATTTTTCAGGGAATTTGCGGGTTACGCTGTGGATGGTCCCCTATGAGCTTCATCATTCACCATTCACTAATCAGTATATCACTGCCGCGCTCAAATTTTTTAAGAACAGTCTAATAACTCATATCAATTTCAATACAATCCTATCAATTTTCTATTCGGTATAGGAACATGAACGTAAATAAGTCCCACGGCATTTTCGCTCCGTCAATCATTTTAAGAATCCTATATTCTACAACTTCCGAGACTATCGAGAACATTTTACAAGATCTACACGCAGATGTAACCTAGACGAGAATTATTTTGTGGGATTGTTATCGGAGGAGCGAATTCCTTTCATCTTCAATCTTACACCTCGGTTAACCATTTCGGCTGCCATTAAAGTCGATGACATTAGACGATTTTTTGATATTTCTCGTCGACATTCGGTGAGATGAAAACCAACTTCCGTGATATGAACTACGAACCGTGAAGTTGTTGTGACCTTGAACGTCTTATCAAGCAGCATGCAAACCCCTAATGAGCGGTTAAAAGGTCTAAACGGCAAATAACATCGTTGATGAATGGTCACGATCGTATGGCGGTTGGTTTTAGAGCGTGTTTAGAGCTAGGGACTCGCTTGGGGCCAGCTTCATTTTCCCTTAGTTAAAAGGGGAAAGGGACCTTTGCCTTCATTAACCCGATTAAATTTCCTCACATCCTGTCGCCTGCGGTCATTAGTTTAGCGTTCAACTGAAGAAATCATTGAGTTAATTATGTTCAACTCTTGGAAAATGGTACTTACCCTAATTTCTACAACAAAAAGTACATTTTCTGAACTAGGACATAGAGTTTAGCTACTTGGAAGCTGAAGAACGTACTTAGAACCATTCGAAAGGTGTTAGCTAATTTAACTTCCTGTCCTCCTACAGTTGAAAAAGCATTGATTTCACTTCATGTTTTACACCATTCTGGACCATTTTGGTTACGTTTCTATTTGTCTGTCTGTCAGACGTGCGGCTTAGGGCGAAAGCCCTGTGAGTTAGCCACGAGGCCTTGATCACAGCTGATCACTGATCTCCGTTTCTTTAATTGACTTCTAGATGTCCAAAGACAGTTGGATGACTTCGTCTTAAATACAACTCCCTGAACACCATCCTAAGCCTCTTTCCCGAAACAAAAGCTGGTATCAAAATTGTAATTTACGACGCTCTGCACCTGAGACCATGGATCATTCCATATCATTCAACTCAATTCGTTGAAAATCCATCGATTTACCTCAAAGAATCATGTTAACATCAAATTTAAGCTGAAAGTAACAACATGAAACATGTCCTTAGGACACGACATGAAGATCCACGAGTGAAACAGCTGAAATGCAGTAAAATACATACCTATGCTTCACTTGCAACAAAATTATATTATATAAGAGAAGAACACGATTGGGGCAGTGGGGGCGCGAGTCCCCAGTAAAACGCATAGTATAGTCACGATTGGGTTAGCGAAGGCACAATTGAGCACAGAAGCCTCGTTGTTTGTTTCACTATGTACCATCTATTTTTTACCCTCATACACCCTACACTTTGGAGTACTTCAAGAGAGTGGGTTCAGCATCTGTAGAGGAGTCGCTTGATTATGACGAATGAACATGAACGAACATAAACTTTTTGTGAGTACGAGTATTATCCCGTTCTGAATGTTATGCTTCTTGACAATTGCAATGAGTCTACATTTTAACGGATAGGTATTTGAACGGCTGTACATTGCAGGTCTTTGAACGGTAAATTGATCCTTCAGCGAGTCCTACGACAGCTCATCTCCTCCGGACGAGTAATAACTGACCGTATGTTCAAAATACATCGTTTCTAAGATACACTCACTTTTTTGTCCTTTCAAAGGTGTTCCCACTCGTGACTTATTCACATTTTGCATCCGTTTCCAATAGTGCTGTTCCAGTTCCCCAACAGTGGTGCCGGGTCGTTGCCCAATAGTTACTCAATCGCCCAATCGTGATTCCCTCTTATATGAGACTTAGAAAATCGTCTTAAAAAGGAACTCTTGAAACAAAAATTCATCAGCCGATACCATGCTCAGATGATACTGGGCAATTTTTACTAAGTCCAAGTTCATATTCGCATTTGTGTCTCTGTTCCCCAATCTGTCAAAGTTCTAGCCCATGGGAAGAGCAAACGGATGAACGTAAAGCAATCCGGGTGGGCTCATTCGATTCTTTGAAGGTACGTCTGTCTATAACGAACATAAAAACAATACTTCAAAAGTTTTATATTCAGGTTTTTAAAATTTTAGTCCTTTGCACTCTTTAAGAATGACTGAGTTCGATGCCCAGAATTCAATCCCAACTGGACCCAAATGTGATTATTGACCCAAGTTTCATTAACTTTCGTTCAATAGTTTCAAAAAAAAACTCCAGACGCCGGGCGGACGGATTTTAATTCGGCTTTTGGATTCTACTCATCTTGAAACGTAAATCAACAAATTTTGAGGAATGTTGAAATTTTGTTTTCTTGGCCGATTTCCAAGTTTCATTATTGAAAATAATAAACCAATAAGCTGCCAACAAGTATGGCTGGTTTCCACCTTTGACAAAGGTTGTACTGTAGGGATACAGAATGTGTTCTTTACATTGAAAGTTTCAATGTAAGTTCCATACTTTTTGATCGGTAGTGTGCCAAGTACAAATTATTCAATAATAAAATATTAACTTCTTTTTTGTGTGCTCCAGTAAACTGTTGAAAAAATCTTCATCTTCCTACTGAACTAAATTTTGCTTCTATAAAAACGGCATCATCTAATTTTGGGGAGGAAATTTCGTAAGTAGATGAAGAATATACGTGTATTTCTAGAATAAAGTTGGCCATATTCTTTCTTTTCAACCACCGCAATAGGTTTTGAATAACTTTCAATAGGCACACACTTGAAGAACTTTTTCATTCATTCGATAGTCCTCGGAAGAAAAGAAGGTGGCAAGCTGTTACTGTTTCACGTCGAAATTATTGACAAAACAAGCACGAATGCTCGTGGCATATAAATGATAATATTGATATTGAAGGTGTTAAAGCTCGGTAAGCTAAAACGAAAATATGAAAAACAACAATTGATTCGATTCCACCATGTAACCTGCCAAGGTCCGGCGTTCGTTGAAGTTGAACCTCCATGATAAAACCCATTTAGCAGACAATCTCCGCTCAAAGAGATTAACCGCGATTTGAACTCGGATCAAAGTATTGGTGAAAGCGACTTAGTTGTTGCGAGATTCGGTCAAAGGTTAGATAAACCGGCCGTGAATATTATCAATATCTGAATAATCAATGGGTGGTTTCAACTTAGCCCTTGGTAAGTCGAATAGACGTTTTACGTGAAACCATTCCCGTCACAACAATTGGTTCGGCCAGGCCACCTGTAGCTTCGTCAGGGCCGCGACCTGGCCCCCCTGCAAAAAACACCCAAGTTTTTAAAGAGGCTACCAGGTGGTGAATCTGTATCCGACCCCCTAAACCCACTCGGCTTTCCACCTTTACGGAAAATGTACCTCGTCAGCTTAGCGCAGGTTTAACCCACCTGTTACCTTCCTTTTGGTTTGATAGAGGCGATCTCCTTCAAGGAAGATTTCAATGTTTAAAGGCCAAGACTTGAGAAACGGCATTTCATCTCCAAAAACGCTTTATTTAAGCGCTTTTTTTTCCTAAACTTGAATGCCTAAACACTTTCTGAATCGGAATATAGCATTTCGGTGCATGGTTTTTCGTTCTCACCACTGTCCGCCGCTAACTAACTGCACATTAGCACAATACCATAATATAAACAGTTCGATACCAAACAAAAGGTAGAGCAGCTACAGCTCGATTTCATTATGCAACGTGCAGGAACCCATAAGCTCTCTTTGTTTACCTCTACTTCGAATTTTAATAATGATTTTGAAACAAACAGCCTGTTGTTGAAGTGAAGTGAAAGGAATATGAATCTGACATAAATTTCATTTCAGAAGGATCGAGCTATTAGTACGTGTATATTCATTTGATTTTAATATGTCATTGTTAGGTACCTATTTACTTTCCTATTTTTGCTTCGTTCCAACATTAATTTACTCTTCTTTCTGCATAAAATAAAATTGCAATATTTCATTTCATAGGTACACTCCTCGCAAGTCTGCCTATACCAGCCTACTTTGCTGTACCTACTTTGATTTTAAACCGAATCGATGTGGGTATATCTATCAGTGAGGTATTCATTCATTTTCTATCTCTTCTGTTATGTGTTATAGGGAAGGGTTATTCACATCACTCAAAACGCATGAATAACAAATATCTCACATAAAAATCAAATACTAACTCCTTATTTCCGCGATGTGAATAATAATGATTATTGCTCCCGCCTTGAGATGAAATAGATGTACTAGGTACGTAACCAAATTTATATCAATATAGGCACCTATCCACTGTATAATGTTATCGCTCTGAAGCTTAGTAAATTCCCATCAATTCAAGTATTATACTCCCATTGAACAAGTTTACACATGGAACGAAATATAAGCAGTTAAATGAAAGAATAAGGGAATAAGGCAAACCTGGAAAACTCTATATATTTAATGAAATAGAAAAAAGGGATGGAAACCCAGGGAAACTGCACATAATCCAGAAAAAAATATCAAGGGAATGTGAGCCATTAAAGAAGAACGTACCTCTGATTCTGAAGAAGACACGTACAGTGATGGATCAGTGGGCCAGAGGAGAGAGCAGAGACCCTGCAAAAATGGCAGCGGAGATGGGCAGCTGAAACCCGGGGAAGGTGGACAGCACGTCTGATAGGGGAAGTGCAAAAATGGACGGAGAGGAAACAGGGCGACGTTAATTACGATTTAACCCAGTTCCTGACGGGGGATCGGTCGTTTTTAAAGAAAATAGGGAAGACTTCCGAGGCGAGGTGCGCGTACTGCCGAATGGGGGACGATGATGTGGAGCACACATTCTTCTTATGCCCAAAATGGCAGCAGCTAAGGCAGGAAGTGGATGGAGTAATAGGTGATTTCAGCCAGAAACAGTGATAGAAAAGGTGATACAATCTGCAGAGAACTGGAGTAAAGTCAGCACGTATATCACTATGGTGCTCAAAGAGAAGGAAGTGAACAGAAGCTGGTAATGAGCCAGGGTAGAGGTAGTGAAGACCAGGAGGAACCGTCACGAGGTTAGGACCGTCCCGGGACAGTGCTAAAAGAAGAGAGGAACGGAGTTTTTTAGTCTGTATGCCACGATGGAGACCCCGACACAAAGGGAGAGGGGGACACATCTTTGGTGTATACCCCCTCACTGTCAGTCCAGTAATGAATTTTTCACCAACCTCCAAAAAACAAAAAAAAGTCCAAGTGATGCAGATATTGGTGGTATGGTAGGTCAACGGTGTTCTAAATGTGAGAGAACAAGGTAATCCTGCAATAGGAGCATACCGCTTGAGGAGCAGCTTGTTGCATGAAATCTTGGCTGACTTCAACTTCTCCTACAAACAAATCCGTTGCGAAAGATAGCCACGTTTGCGAAGTAGAAGGATGTTTTGGAGGTTCTGTTCTAGCTTATGTTTTGCGCCGGAACTTGTTGGTAATTTTACTACCTCTCCAGCCGTAATCAGTTCTTTTCGTAGATTTCTATGTGTGTTTCTCAGTAGGTCTAGGCGGCATTGCCTCTGATTTTACAGTCTGATGATCCACGTAGGAGGCTATCTACTTCAGAAATGATAAACCTTTGTCTAATAATTTGGTGGTTTGATCTAGTTCTGGTTCCTGTTTGATTCGGATGAAATACAGTTCCCTGAATCGAATGAGACCTCTTCAGTAGCTGTACGATCATCCGTTCACTCACCAACCGCATGGTTATTTTCAACGCCACCAAGGAGAATGGATACTATACAGTACCGACCGCCCTAATGCATGGGATACTCCACGAATGTACTCTCCAAAACGCTATCAACCAACCTTCAGTACAGTTGAGTTACTATTCGAGGATCACTAGCAGAAGCATTATTTTTGTCTTAGAATTTTCACCCGTCAAATTTCAGTTCTATTCTTTGGTTTCTTTTCTGAGTGTACCTAGGAAGCATTGTCTCTATTTGTACAGGCCATTTCTATGATCCTCATTAGAGTGGGTATCTATACAGGAATAATAAACCTTTTCTAATAACTTGCAACGCTTTATTTCAGTTTAATGAGAGTCAATTACATGTTTCAGCATACCTCTTTGCAGAAAAATGTTAATGTTGTCGTTCATTGCTGAAGAACGTTTTGAGTATAATTTTCCACTGATAAAAAATGAATTCAAAGGTTTCGGGGTAATTTTTGCTAACTATAGTGATTTTTTTCTTCTGGCTTCACCCTTTAGGACTGACAGAAACTGACTGGAATTCAATCCCAAGTAGACCCTATTAGTGATTTCCGACCCAAGTTTCATTAACTTTGGTGTATTAGTTACTGCAGAAAGCTCCGGG
This sequence comes from Creontiades dilutus, assembly GCA_031894815.1. NCBI lineage: Eukaryota > Metazoa > Arthropoda > Insecta > Hemiptera > Miridae > Creontiades > Creontiades dilutus. The sequence goes on from JAVIWC010004007.1 coordinate 3,910,852, forward strand.
CGGCGGAAGTCAATTACAAGGTGTGGATACACACTGATCGGCTAATTTGTTTCCTAATCGATTTACGTAGGTTGAGTATAAATGGAGCTCTAGAATAGAACAGACATCTAAAATACAATTACAAGGCAGTTTATCTCCGAGTTTAGATTAAGCAACACAGACTACGTCTAATAAACAGATCAGTGATTAACGCAGAAGGGAATCAGTGCACGAATAATAAACCTTTGTGTAATAATTTGGTGCGGTTTGAATCCAAATAGGTTCGCCTATAGTAGTTAAGAGTGGTAACTTTTCAGATGTACACTTCTCCGTTAGGATATTCTCGAACCGCCAAAACATGAATCAGTGTCAACACTAAACAAAGTTGTTCGTTGTCCTGGATAACTCGTAGGAGGTTGAGAAGTTTTCATGGAATTCCATGACCGTTGAAGAACAGGACTGCCGGTAAAAACTGTGATAACCTCGGGAACTGTGATGCGGAACACGTTATGACAGTTGCTGTACTTACATTGCGTTCAACGACGAGCCATCGGCCGGCTGCAGCGACGGCTGTGAACGGGATCATCTCTGTGGAGCCACTGAAGGGGCGCGAGGAGGGTGGCTCGATAGTAAACACCCCCGGAGACCAACCCTCGAAGAGGGGCGACTTGGGGGGACAGGAGGGGCACAGACCCCCCCGACATCCCACTCAACCCTCACACACTACATCAGGGGTATGTATGTACTACGGCAACCCGACCTTCCCCTCCCCTCGACGACCTGCTGACATCAGCCTTTGTCACTTCAGTGTAAACAAGCGACGAGTGAGTGAGTGACAAGCATTTGAGAGCGGAGGCTTTGATTTTTAGGTCATGGAGCCTCAGTTACTTGATGTCAGACTGATGCGGATTGACCTAATTCTAACTCCGAATCTAACGATGTGTAAGACTTCTTGGTGACCATCCTACAATGGAATACAATTGTATATTTTAAATATTTGAAAAAATACCCAAGTTTTGTGAAATTAAGGTGGCCCACACATGAGCAACAACAAAAGTTGTCCAAAACATGACGCGCTTCAGAATACCAGGATTGAACTTGAATCTTCTCGCTACGTGCATCCTACGAGACGTCGGGGACTGCACTTCCTACACCAAAGCTTGGGAATGTACAGACTGTTAGAATACCCTTGTCCAATTTCAATAAATCTTACTTACCATAAAGGACATGGTGTAGAAACTTCATTTCATTTCACAAGATAAAACTTTATATGCCCCTTTTCCCTTGGGTGAAATAGAGGATGGGAGGAGGCATTGTCGGCTACATTACAACATTCGTTCTAGCACAGGCCCCACTTTGAACAAAGCTTCTGATATCAATGGATAACCGGCTCACTGATCTCACCCTTCTAAATTTGGCACTTGGAATGCGCGTAGAAATGATGGAAACATTCATGAATTAGAAATAGTTCAGCTTAGTAAACAAATCGATACCTTAACTAGCGTCAGGGAGTGTAAATTAGTCTAAGCTACAACCATGGGAGGTAATACCTCATACGGAGATGTTCATTGCGATGACTGCCATTACAGGGTTACTGAACTGTCGGTATGAAGTTATATTGAACTTAACTCACTTCCCAAAATAATTGAAACGAATGTAAATACTGATAATCCAAGATGAGGTCGTAAGAGTGGAATATTATTTTGAATATATAGTATTCACTGTTCTGAAGAAATTTCACTTCATACATATGGTAGGGGTGGGACATCGAGACAAAACATCGATATTGATATCGAAGTTTGAGAGCAGCATCGATATGTCCTCTAATATCAGGTAAAAACATAGATATTATCGATATCGGTGTCCTTATCAGTCAACAGTAACACGCTACTACCGTTCGCTTCTTACTAGTATTCTGAGGATTGTGTTCGTTCATTCGTTCAGTGTTTTTGAGTGAATATTCCGTGAAGAAGCCTCGAAGTAAGTGGTGGCGTTTTTATCAAAAACCTCACGCCAAGTATCAGATGCAATATCTGTGGAAGGAGTTTTGTATGAGGAAAAATTACGGAAAAATCAACAATTTTTATCTTCTGACGTGTGGTACCTCATTTTAATTTAGAACATTTTGAAAGCTGAAGAATCTCATAATTTTTTGAGTGCCAATTTTGCCTAATTTTCTCATTTTATCATCTTCAAACTGCTCTAGTTTGAACGGATTGACATATCCCCAATCCGATGTCACCATCGTGTTCAGCGTGAAAAAACGTTTGTCAAAGAGGGGGGTTTTCGGGTGATTTTCCCCCATTAGAAATGCCCCAAATCTCCTCTTAGAATGAGGCGATTGTGCCCATCTTCAAAAGTAGCCTTTTGAAAGCCTAGATAGATTCCTTGAGCGAATTAGAGCTTTTAATATCGATTCTATCGAGAATTATCGTCTGGAATGTGTTTTTGGTGTCCTTTGATAGTGGATTTAAACTACTTTGAAACGGATTTTGACGCAAACATTCTTTGAAAATTCTCATTTTAAATATTGTGGACCGAGAACAATGGTTTCTTTCTCTAAGAAAATTGCGCTAATACCACAGCATTTGAAAGAATTTTTTAATATATTTTTTGTTTTCACGTTAGTTAGCAAGAAAACTAGATGGAATTTTTTCTTTCATGATCGAAGCAAAACATCGATATTTCGATAATATCGATGTCGATGTCCCATCCCTAGCCAGTGGCATTTGGGTGGTGATGTTCACGTTAAAAGACAATGTGGCTATTTATAGTATGTGTCGCAAACCCAAGTGGAACATGTTAGCCAATGCAACCAAAAAACAATCACCCTTGGTATGACAGAATCTTCTCTCACACAAACCGTCTCAACAGGGAAGTCCTTCTAAGGTTTAACTGAATATGTAAGGACTAATTCAGATAAAAATTTCCTACTACCTCTTTGTTTAACCTGTGTCCTGTATTCATACAAAAAATATTATATAACTCGCCAAAAGGTGCGTTAGTAAGTAAGCTGCCTTATGCTTTGGATGAAAGTTGTGTGTCAGGGAATGGAACGGATTTGCTCTATGAACATTCCTAAAACCCAAAAAAATGGTTTCGTGCCTACCGCATATTGAATGTCCCAGATGAAATATCAGCCTTGGAACAGCAACAAAAACCGTGACTAATTTTTTTCCTATCCAAAGTTAATAAAAGCAAATTTGAATAGTTAGTACGTCTTGGAAAATATCGAAGTAAACATGAAAAATCGCGTGTTTTCTCGAGAGAGACTAGCTGCAATATTTCATCGCTAACGTGGACTCTTGACAGCCTAGCGGTTGGAATCTTAGATAGCTTTTCTGCCTTGTCGACACGAATCTGCAATAAAAAGAAGTGCACTTGAGGAGGAAAGAACTGCACCAAATCCAAAGTTTCCGTGATTAGAACTTAAATTATTATTGAAATTCAATTAACTTCAAGAATGTAATTCCACGCAAATACATTCAGGTATGTATGTCGTTTGAATGACCTTTCCAAATCACCCTTTAGTTATATTATCAATTTAAAAGGCGGTCATTGTTATCGTTACTGATGGCAAATCAATGAAATGAAGTTTTTACAGTGAGCGGGTTTTGACGGTTCCCGGCTCAACAGGGAGAGTGACTACTCTGTGAACTATTGCAAAATTGAACGTTCATTCCCGTTCATTCGAAGCGGTAACTATGGATCAGGTAACTATTATATTCGAGAAAGCGACACTGATGGATGTACAGGGTGAATGCGACTTGGGTCAGATTCAGGATGATGGGAGCATAGGCGCATGTGCACCCCCAGCCAATAAACAAAAAAGATAAAACCGTTTAAGAGTTTGAACCAACAAGGGGAAATAGACCCTACCGAGGTACTGACCAATCAAGCTTCTGGGAGGAGATCTTATCGATGGTCCAAGGTCAGCCACTGATAAGGCGAAATTTCAGCTAGAATTGCGGTGAGCCCAGGAAAATCATCCAATCAAATAGCTCGAAAAAACATGAGATAGGCACAGCTTTTTCTTTACTCGCCAGATGATGAATTTCTATCAGGGCATTCAGGTACCAATCGTGTTCTTTGTCCCGGGGGCGTGGGATGGTCTCCGGACGGTCCACACCAGGAGAAGGCTCGTGAGCAGACAGTGGGGAGTTCTGGTTTCCATGGTTAGGGTGTACAGAAAGATCGCAGCAGATGGAATGTGTGTGACAGCTGGAGCCTGACCAATTGACCAGGAGATTGGGAGGAGTTGGGCTTGTACAGGCTAAGAGTGAATGGTCATGTAGAGTGGATAGATAGAGTGATTGTAGGTAGCAAGAGGAAGAGAATTTTGGAGAAGCTGGAGGTAATATCTTCCCTATTTTCTTCTAACTTTATACATTTTTTAAATTTCTTTTTGTTTGAAACCAATTTTTGTCATGCTGTGCAACAAACTTCGGAAATGTTGAATTTTCTGTCTGGAGAGGGATGAAAGAGGTAACAGACAACTGATTCAAGGGCTGCTCAAACAATTTATACTCCGGATTATTTTGCGTCTTCTTTTGTTAGATGAAGGATAAGGACTTTCTAATCTGGGCATAGAATGATGGGATGTGGTGAATGGAGGGATTAATGGAGATAAACTATTCTCATCTGTTTTTATTGATACTCATTAATTTTTTATTAAATCTATTTGTACAACAGACTTTGGGAATTCTTAGTTTGTTCTGTGGGGAGGGGCTGTTAGTCAATCCATTCAAGTGCTCCCCAAACTAAAACTCTCAGCTAATTTTTGTTAAATTAATAATTAGGTCTTATTGTTGTGTAAATTGTGTATTATTGTGGAAAGCATTTCAATTTCAAACTTCATTGTAAAAGAAGGTAAGCAGAGCGGGGGATTCCGTTTTTTATATGGCCTGAGAAACGTCCCAGTAATTCATGTACTTGGCAATTCGTTTTTCAAAACGGAAATTTTTTAATTTAGCTATCGACTGAGTTGTTCCTACTCATAGGAGGAAGGTTGAAAGGCACATCATATGGGTCCCCCTAATGCTGAGCATTACGGTCTCCCACAGCCCTGTATATTGTTATAGTTATGGTAACATGACGGGGCAAGCCCAGCCACTACGTCTTAAATCCTATCTTATATATAAATCTCTACGTTTTCAGTTTGTCCGAGCAAACCGTCGAACCGAGTTTGATACGGATCAAAGTGATGATCATGAGATGCTTAGAAAATATCATTTTTGTCTTAAGGAGGAAGTGGGAGAAGTGATCTTTTCGAGCGTTACAGACAACTTCTCTCCCTGTCATCTTTGAGGGTTGAAATTTGGTATGCAGCCTCATGAGCCCACGGGGAGGGGTTGGAAGGATGACAGATGAGTTGGGTACGCGATTAAGCTAAATAATTTTCTCCTATACACGCTTAGGCGCTGAAATAAGGAAAATGACGATTTCTGTTGAGAGTTCGATTAGAATAATTCCCTTTTATTTCCGTGTGTCCGAATCGTATCGCACTAACATTTGAAAATTACTTCCTGCGTGTCTTTGCGTCAGTGAGACACACACATCACACAAGTTGGACCACTGGTCAGCCTTGCCGGTAGCCTGTCATCCCCCTCTGCCCGCATGAAAAAGCCCCTCCCGATCCTTGAGACCTCTAACCAAGCCCATCACAGAACCTCATTAAGCATTCCCAGATACCCATGTTTAGCAATTAACTGAAGGTTACGGCCATAAAACAATGGTACAATGAGGAGTCGACGTCTTGGACTCGGAAATACAAAGGTTGTAGACATTCTGAAAAGGTTATCGTTATATTGGCCGAGTTTGGCGTTTGGGGCTTGGTCGGGGTGCGGCACATTGTTGATCGTAGCGAGAACGACATTCGGAGGACGTTCGGACAGCGAGAAAGAATCAATTTATTCGTTTTCAAGGATAGTTATCCGGAGTTTATGATTACTAAACAATCCTCGCATGGTACTTTTGAGGTCGCCAGTTTGACGAATGCTCTTTCTTATTTCTAGAAGTATGTTTTACTATTAATGTAAGGGCGATAAGTAATCCCATAAATGTTTCATAATCGTTACTTTTCGGGTTAGGTCCTTTGGTAATGACATTACTTCCAGCCGTAGCCATGTTTTGCACTCTTTCAATTAATTTCCGATGGACTAATTCCGATAATTACAAATTTCGTTCAATTTATTTCCACTCGCTTGGAGCTGCACTATCCGCATCCCCGGCACCTTTGCCTACTATTAGTCGATGTATTGTTCTATTGAAGCTATCCCTTCATTTTTCCACAACAGAGCTTTTAATAAAACTACCCATTTATCATAATTGTCTCTATTTAAACTGTGAAATCCAAGTTTCTGAATTTTCATGGTTGAATTTCCCAAATTTTCTCCACAAGAAACTTTTTGTTTCACGATTCAGACTCTAACCAACAACAAATTCGGACAATTCATGCAGACAATGCGTTACTCATAACCTGATATAAAACTATTTTCTAGCCGAGGAGGAACTGGTCAGTTGAGGAGCTTACTTTCAAAAAGGCACATATCCAAATCTGGGAGAAAACGCTTTTTTCTCAATTTTCTATCTCTGAATATGAGTTGAATCAGATCCCCCTATCATTTCCGATCAAAACAGAACACATCCACGTCGATTCCGGGGCTAAAGTTATGTGTTTGCCTCAAAAGGTAACAAATCCGTCCCCTACATTTTTTTCAGTGCCTTGCAATCCAAATGGCACATATCCTCCAAATTTCGTCAGGCGATAAGTCGTGGGTTTTCAAAAAGGCACATATCCAAAAAAAAGCATTGCGCCCTCGTCTCGACGTTGAATATCTACACGAAACTCGATAGATGGCAGGCATGACAAATGGAAATATGGAGTCAGGTAAAGTTTTCAATAAAACCTACAGAATGGAGAATGAATTCTTTTGTTTTCAAAAAGGCACAAATCCATGAGTTTTGATCAAAAGGGCACCTTTCCAAAGTGAAAATGGAAATACAGCCTCGTGTTTTGGAGAAAATTGATTCATATTCTGAGGGATCTTTATCTGTGCCTTCTCACACATTACTAGGATGAGAAACTGCAAAAAAAAACATCTCCACTAATCTGCAAATCGTTTTTTTTTTTTTTTTTCACTTCCTGAACATTTTGTCGGAATGGATATGTGCCTGTTTGAAAGTAAGCTCCTCAGTCGTAGATTTAACACAAAAATGTACTTTCTGAACAATTTGCAAATAAACCCGTTTGTCAAAAATTAACAACTGGATGGCGTTGTTTTGGAGTAGATACTAATTCTCAGCTTCCCGGATGACGAATGCAAGCTAATTTATTGGGTTGCAGAATGGATATCTCAGTTGGAAATATATACCTTTTTTTGTAACAGCTGGGAACGTAAACCACATATGTTATGGTAAGAGGGGAGGGGATAGAGATTTGTCTTTCTTTGTCGATTACGAAGGTTTATCATTGGAAGTAGTTCTCCACAAGGTTCCAGCTGGTCGCCAACACTTGGAGAAAAAAGTCAAACAATTTCTTGGCTCCTTAACGATGTCCGTTCCGATCGGAAGCAAAAAGCACGTTAGGAAATCGCCCTTGAGGGCCGGCAACCGCTCGATAACTTCACTTGTATAAGGATGCCCTCCTTCATTAGCACAGAAGACACCAGCGCGAATTCCTCGCAAGAAGATCGCAAAACCTCAGCAATTGATCTCGTCAAAGCCCTTGACACGATTCCCGGCGCTGCGTTCCCCTTTCGATTCCAATCAAGACCCCTTTGAGTTATACCGTTCGAGTTGGACAACAGTGACAAGGGAGTTTGGCTCTGGTGGGACGGAGAGCTCGAGGGATATGAAGAGAGATGGAAGATATTCAATTCATCGGCAAGTTCGGCTTAGCTATTCCAGGGTGCGGCGGCTTGTCTCGATCTTACCAACTAATACAGTCGGCAAACCCTAGAAATTGTTATCTCCATAAATCTCGGTCATCAATCTTTATAATACTTATTTATTTATCACGTACACGATTAATATAAATCCGGTAAATATTAGAGAGGTTTCAACATCCAGAATAATCTGCTCCTCATTGTATATAACTTCAACCGAGGAGTCCAGCAACCATAAGTAGAAACTTCAGGTCTCTCTGGTTTGAATACTTATGTAACATTCTTCCCGACTTATTTTGGACTGCGCAACATGTTTTTCAGTCAGAGAGGCACACTGGGAAAAAAGGCCTATATCAATCGCGAAACTGGGGTGCAGCTGTCAATCCGCTGTTGGAGGCAGAGAAATCAATTACCGACGTAAGAAGGCTGATGACAAAGTTGGTACGCTGACTAAAAGAAGCCTATCAACAAGCCATCAAGCCATCATCATTATTGGGATCAAAATAGAAGGAACCTGCGACTCGAACGGGAGCTCGTTGAACCCATACACTAGGATCGAGCTGACCAACGGGTTGAATAGCACAACCAGGGCATTTACATCCATAAATCCTCTTGTATGATCAATGAATCCTCATAACTCACGAGCATGTCGCGTTGATCTGCAACGAAAATGACAGACGAGAATCGAAGATGATTCCGCAATCCACAAAAAAAACTCACTCTAGCAATCGATTTACCATTCAAATTGTGTGAGCGCAAGTATGAAGCTGAAGATCTCGAGAAAGTAATAATAGCACACTTGCCAAAATAGTCCAGGGTGGCATGCGATGCCCTCAGAGGTTGAGCGGAATTAGTGAAATATTTTCAAATTATCTGCTGAAAGCCTGAAAATCTCGCTAAATATCATTAAGGGTACCCCAGAAACATTTCTAAACGGACTGAAACAACCGCCTTGATCACAACAAACCTGAGAACGTTCAGTAAACACCAAAACCATTTAAGAAGGGCATTATCAGATAAAGAGCTTACTGATGAGGAAAGTGAGGAAGTTTATCAAAGCATTTCGAAAAATCTGTGAAAAACACTGAGAATTACTGTACAAAAGTTTATTATTTCCATATTGGATAACCCTTCTACGCGGATCACTGGACAACTAGAACTGGACAGTGCAAACTAAAACCACTCGAAAACACGTAGAACCCAATTAAATTCAAAGATATAAAATAAAATTCAGGCAAAAATAATGCTTCCGCTTGTTCTGCTAAACTGAATTGAAGCTTGGGAGGTGACTAGGACACTAGATACATAATAATCGTATACCATCAACCGTGCTATTAGGTCTGTCGCCAGTCACTCGTCTCACCAGCCACGGTTAGAAAATGTGACTTCAGGAATTGGCTTAGGATTGATTGATTTAGACCAGAAAAATGTTGACTCTTATTTGAGAAATTATGAATTTGACTAGGAAAATGTTGAGTTTGAGTTGGGAATAGTTGCATTATTCATGAGGAATGAAGTGATGTGGTCTTTTTTTCTTTTTTGACAATGAACCAAATTTAAATTCCAGCGCAATTCTACAGGTTCAATATTTGCTTCATTTTTACTTGTCATGTAAGAATTTATCATCTTCTGTTTATTTTTTTCTTGTTCATGTACTTGAATCTGAAACCTACGACGTTTTTTGACCCTGATCCCATTGTTGACGCCAACTTTCCATTAAATTATGACTTTCCTCCAACCGATTCTGAAGATAATATAAAGGAAGAACGAACGTGATTCCTATTTGAGTATTTTATTATTCAAAACAAGGTATATTAAACGTAAGCGCGGAAGGAAAATTTGGCGCGATCAGAAAAACCAGAGAAGGAACTCGTAGAAAATCAAGTCAGTACAAAAAAACGCTGCTTGAATGTAACAATCCGTTCATGATTTACATTTAGTGTTGACAGGATAGGGCGATTATTGAATTTCAGGATATATACATGGAGCACGTGAATCTGTTCTCCCAACCTATTTGGATTGATCAGTTGATCATATTTGTGTGCCTCCTGAAATTCAATAATCGCTCTATCACGCACGCACACGTCATTGTAGAAATTCAAATCATGAACGCAAGCCGATTGAATAATAAACCCCAGTGAAAGAATTTGGAGCGTTTTTTTATTGAACCTCAATCCCCCCCCCGAAATAAAAACATCTATAACTTATCAAGTCCTTTGACACTCGTATTGCGTTAAAACTTCAAATCCAAATTTAAACGATGTAGCCAAAGGTAGACAGATGTAGAGGGGGCACACAAATATCATTAACTGATCAATCCAAATAGGTGTTTTGGATGAGAACCGATTTACCTATGCATACTGAAATTCAATAATGCTCTATCCGTTGCCGTAAGATTCAAATCATGCAAGCCAATTGAATTGTCTTCTTCCAGTAATAATTCTTTAATAATATTGAAAAATATTTACCTATATATTATCAGAATGCTTCAACCCGTGTATCGGCTACTAACTACACTACAAGTATTCACAGCTATCACTCCAGTATCCACATTTACAACTCGACGCTATCGGCCGGACACCACTAGGTTACAAACAAACAATAATAAACGAAAAAACGCAAATGTTGGCACCATAAATCGGGCCATACATCGGGAATGGTTTGATCTACGGACGTGGGGAAGGGCTCATTCGATTCCTGATGGCATGTTCTTCAAATAGGAAAATATTTAGGCCGATTCGACTAGTTTTGAAGATCAAAACTTTTACATTAAAGGGCCTTTAAATTGTGAGGGAGCTGGCTCAAGAATTGGGGCGTCGTCGGACCAAGATGGATTTTTCAGATTTTTTCCTAACGAAAACAAGGTACGGCGTACGGCGGACGGACGGAAAATTTTTTTTCATTTACCCTTTGAAACGACACCATGAAATTTTCAGGGGGGGATTTTTTTTTCCAGAGCGATTACAATGGTTTATTATTGAATAAAGTCAAGTTTATATCAGGTGATAGTGAAGTTGGTAACATGCTGGACTGTAACTACTGGTTCCAATTTCCAAAAGTTATATTTATTGATACTTGTAGTAAGTTTACTTCTTCCATTCCTTCAGATGTCATGCACAAGTTCTTTAACGAAAACAGAGTTTTACTCAGGAACTTTCATTTAGGAAGCTAGATTTTTCCGAGAAAAGTCAATTTTATACATTTAAATTGTGAAGAGAGATGTTGCCCGACTGACATTCTTCTCTATTCCTTATACGAGTTTAATATATTGTAAGGACTAGATAGAGACACATATTATAAAACAGGAATTTGAATTTTGGTGGCTCCGCAATAATTCTATGACCTTTTTTTCTTCAATAATTCCATCACCAACAAGTGAAACACCACGCACTTGTAAGAGTACCTATGAGTACACTTCACCTGTGGGCTCAATGACTTTCATGAGATGAACGGATTCCAAACCAATGTAAGACCTACTTACCTAAATCAAGAACTTGGGTGCAGCATGCAGCCTTGGCGGACCCACTGATTCATAAGCCTCGCCTTCGAATTAAACATTTCCGTTGCATTTATCCGTTGAAGAATTTTTCATCACTCCCACACGCTCGAAACGCGATTCGATGGGTCAGGGGATTGCGAGTATTAAAATCTTTCAATCGTAACTAACTGGCAATATTGAGTCCCCTCGAGTCAACAGGTGAGGCTTGATTTAAATCAACATGTTACTTCTGTTGGTTAGCAAGGCGGCAGCTTGGAGGACCTATCAGTCTCAGACGCAAGGTTGTCATTCTGAGAGACTGGCCAGTCAGTGACAATGACAGAAAATCCAGATCTGCAGCGTTGAACGTCGGATATGGTTCTTATCGCAGTTTGGTTCAACACTTTGAATACTGCTAAGCTGTGAATCAAGCTGCCACAATTTTCACCTATCTTTAGCCACAAATTGAGAATCGTAATATGGCAATAAAACTCGGGAATCATCAATAACAAAATACACCGCAAATTATAACATTAAAGTTTATTTTGTTCGTTTATTCACTTATTGCTGTGGACGGATGGATTTCCATAAATTCGATTTTTGAAATCTACTTGTGCCATATCATGAAACGAAAACCGACCAATTTTGACAGGGTGGGGGGAGGGTTTATAAGTTACCCTTGTTGGATTACAAAGGTTCATTATGGGAATTTATTAATCAAACTTGTTTTCATCTCTGCTGTCCGAATCCTTGACTCGAGTGATTTCATCAGAACATTAAAACGGACAAAGTTAGGAAAATTCTAGGTTAACTGTGAAGCTTTCAGTGAAGTGAAACTATTATCATGACAAACAAACTCTGCAATGTATCTTAATTCTGAAAAATAATCCCTATTTTCGTATAAAATAATTAGTTATGTACAATGAAGAAGTTTAAAAAACCTCTCTAACAAACACAATGCTTACACGCTACCTAGGGCGGCGGCAGCGAAAAGGCACGAGTAAAAACGTCATAACAGACTCCCAATCTAACGGAGATCGATGAACGCCCAACGCCGACCGTTTCCAGCCTTTTGTTATGGTTTGGGGTCATCTCAATCAACCTCAATTCAGCTGTTTGAAGAACGCTCGAGAAAAAGGGGGAAACCACTGGAGTTCTGCCACAACGTGGAAACGGTCAATCAATCACTCGGCTTGTTTGAAATGACAACGGGAGAGGGGGAAATCTCCGTCGCTTTCCTTAGACAGGTTTCCGATGGGTGTTGGAAGTTTGGGTTTATAACAGATAATCTATACCAGGGGTCTCCAAACTACGGCCGGATGCGGCCCGCGGAAGGATTTGGTCTGGCCCGCCGCCCGCGGAAAAAATGGATGGATGGAAAAAATTAGGCTACCGTCAGAACGTGATGACTTCAAGGGAATTAAGAGTTTTCCCAGAAAAATGATAACAATTTTTGGTTTAACGTAGGTACGTTTGCGAACCTTTTCAAAAATGACAGATGTCAGATCCAAATATCGAGCCATGCTTTAAGAAGAACACGGGAAAAATGTGCTTATGATTGGAACAACAAACTTTGATCCTAAGCGGAAAGACATTGTAAGCAAAAAACAATTGCACACTTCACATTAGATTGGTTTTCCAAAAATATTTTTTTGCATCCAACAATTTTAAATAAATAAATACAAAATATATTTCTATTAAGGGTGATTCTCATTTAACGGGACAATCGAGGTTTTGATTTTGACTAAAAAATTTTGTTCTCCTAAATTTGTGATTTTTTCATTATACAATCTAGATGTTACTATAATGGTATAGTGATGTACAAGCACGCATGATTTTCGTTTGTTTCCTCAAAATTCAGGTTTTAAAATTTTATAGGTTACGAGAATGGTATGTATCCATGACAATGAGCTTTGTCAACCAAAAAACGATAGAATTACGTAAACGATGTGTAGGTAAGGTTGAATGAGACAGATATCTGATTTCAGTTTTTCCTGACTTTGTGCTAGAACAAGTATCACATTTTAATATTAGTATTTATTTAGTATCAAATACCAAACTTGAAAAAAAAATTGTTTCAAACAGCTTTTGACGGTTTTTGCTAGCCACAACAATGAAGTTTTAAAATCGCCACGACAATGAGAAATCAACATTAACCTTCTGCAATTAGGAGTCTAATGAACACTTACAGAAATTGAAACTTGCATTAAATACAGTTTTTACATCTCTATCCCAAAATGAATGCTAAAAGAATCAATAAGATTGATCAAGAGAGATTTTCAAACCCTTAACAATGAGAAGTATGAAACGTACACACCTGTTTTACAAATGGCTAACTTCATTTTTGAGCCCCAACTGTATAGAAATGGCGGAAGCATGGTGTTTCCTCAAAGAGCAGGGTTACCAACGCCGAAAAAACTTTGAATTGCCAAAAAAATGCCCTCATTTGAGAGAGCTACGATGATTTCCTTCAAACCCATGACAATGAGACAGAAGGTTTGGGACAAACTTTGAGCACTTGATTCGTACAGACTATCTAAAAGTTAGTCCCTCTTGTAAGCGCACTAAATGCAGTAACTAATTCAAAAAAAAAATACTAGTTAAAATATTTCCGGTAAAACGTACTTTGAGCGGATAAAATTTCGGATTAAGTTCAAATTCTGACTCACGGACAGACCATGACAATGAGATTAGAGGTACATTTCGATCAATTACCGGCATGTAGAATGAAGTGTAGCCGAACTTTATGACAGCCATAAGTAGGCCTGGTTACCACATAATAATTGCAAAAATAGTTTTTGGACAAAGTTGAACAGAAAATTATTTATCAACGAAGGACAGCGATTGTCCCGTTAAATGAGAATCACCCTTAAATACTTTGTTTTTATATTCCTAAAAATAAAATTGTTATTATTTCTTGTTGAACAATGAAAAATTAATAATCATGGCATTAAAAAAATATATTTAATCACTAAAACTAAGTTTTGGTTCCTATATTAGGCATAATTTTGAATTTGTCAAATTCGTCTAGGAGTACTTAAAAACCCTGTTTTCAAGTGTCTGACTTGCAAAATTTTCCATTCCTGAAAATTCAATTGTTTATTTTCATTGAACAAATGAAAAAGTAATTATGGAATTTAAAAAAATACAATCACTAAAAACTTATTTTTTGTACCTATATTAGGCCTAATTTTGAACTTGTTAAACTTGTCTAGGAGAGTTTTAAAAACACTGTTTTCAAGTATCTTATTTTCAAAATGTTCAACATTTTCCGGGGGTATGGCCGTTGGGCCGCCCCACCACCTCCGCATAATGATACGGCCCTTGGGGCAAAAAGCTTGGAGATCCCTGATCTATACGATCAAACAATCGATTGTAATAGAAATGAGAGCTGACGAAACATACATATAGGGCATTCCGAGTGAAAGGAAGAACTCAAAAAAATAATAAACCTATTTCAAAAATCACCAATTTTTTCCACATGTTGCATTCACAACCTATTGCGACTTTAGCTCTACTACAGAATTTCAGACCCCTCTGACGCCAGAGGTAGTCGTACGTGCGCTCAAAGTTGACCGTACTAATGAGCCATGAGAAATGTTCAGTAAGTTTGTAGAAATTTGTATTAGGAGTTAATTTTACGTGAAATTGTCTGCTCTTTCAAAATAAAAATTGATAAGATTGGTTTTTAGGATCAAAAAATCAATTTGCTGCAGTTTTTCAACATGTTTACAATTAGGACACTTTTAATAATATTAGTTTTGAGACCCGCTAAAAGGAAATTATAGAACTAGAAGTCCTTTAGACTGTGTGGTCAAAATCATCTTTAAAAACCTCGTTTTTGTTCAGAAAACCATATCATAGCAGTATTGCTGCTTTTTCTGCTTTCACACGAAAATTTCTCCACTAATTTCGGTGTAAAATATCTTTTAATAGTAGGTACCGTTGGAAGGGGGCCAATCCAGTGCAACTTTCAGGCTTACAGGCACAAATTCACTTCTGGGTCACGGCCGCAGCACGCTAGGGGAAATGGGACCCAGAAAGAGGCACGTTAGGGGAAGTCCTGTTTTAGCCAAACCATAATACAAGTCTTTGCATCAAAACGCAGGGACACTAATTTCAACACATATTCTGATCTATTTGCCTAACTGATCTATACATTACTTGAAGGATTGGTTTAGGATATTTTTTTGTTTTTAGACGCGACCGTAGCATTTCGACATAAGCATTCAGACTACCAAACTAGAGAGAACACATGTCTACCTTCGCCCCCTATTGGGTTGTTTACCGTACACCCTATCGTGTTCAAATTCACGGAACTCCCGCCGGCCACGTTCCCCGTAACTGGCTACGTCTTGGATCACATAAGGCCATGAGCGATTGAAAAAAGTGGAAATTTTCAAATTCTGACAATTTTTCCTCTCAGAGTTCCTTTTTCATTCGTTTAGCCAATTTGAAAAACTTACTTTCCATCAGAGATATAGACAATGTAACGCACTTTCCAATGATTAACCCACATTTGATGTTACCTCCTACAATGAAAGGAGTCATGATAATTATCAAATTATTGAGTTTAATTCGAAAAACGAAAAAATCGTATAGCCGATTTATTTCGACAGCTAAGCGAGATTAAAAAAAGTGAAGGATCAACTAAGCGGTATAACGACGAACGATTTGAATAAGAAAGTCAGTATGTGGGGTCAAGGCAACTGAATCATACGAATATATTGAGAATAATTTTTTCTTATTATCCGGTGACTCGCCGCGATATGTCTGAGAAAGTAGAGCTTACAAGAAGGAAGGTAGTTTTTTAAACCATTTTTTTTTCCGGCCCAACGTATATTTAGTTATTTGAAGAAAATGGTGCACCGTAGGCTTCTAAAGTTTTCATCCAACTTTCAGGGAATTTCGGGAAATTGTACTGAGCAGTCATTGGTTATTCGAGTTATTATGTACGTGTAATATTACTATGTATGCTTTTTATGTATGTGTTGGAATTATAGTACGTAATTATTGTATGTTTAGTGGATAGATGACAACCTGTCTAAGGTAGATATCTTAGGAACGTAAACAATTTTCTGTGTTTAATCTGGAGGATTAAATTGAATCTACATTATTCAGTGACAGATACCAACAACCACCTTGGGTCACAGTATTTTACTCCTAGCCATCGGCCAAGACAACAACGAATCTGTTACTAAATTGAACCATTCTATCTCCAAAATAGAAAGATGAACTGCAAAATGGAGGATCAAAATGAATGAGACCAAGTCGATACATTAGGACTTCACTAACCGAAAGCCACAGTTCCGACTTTTCTCAAAGATCAAATTATCCCGTACGCCAACGAGGCAAAATACGTGGGGATGACGCCCGACGCAAAGTTGCGGTAGAAATCACACGTGGAAAAGAAAAGAAGAAAAACGAACTATGCCTGAAATACAAAAAACTTTACTGGCTCATGTGACGACGATCAGTCTTGCCAATACATAGCAAACCTATGCTCTACAAACAAGTCCTCAAGCCTGGATGGACTTATGGATGCCAGCTATGGAGCTGTGCAGCCAAGAGTAATATTGCAATAATTCAAAAAATTCAAAATAATATACTCAAGAACGTAGTTAATGCCCCCGGTACGTAAGAAATGAGAACCCCCATCGTGATCTTGGATTGGATTTGGTTCAAACCGAAATACACCGATTTGCTGCAGCCCATCAACAAGGGCAACAGCCCCTGTAGTACAGGGGCATGTCAACGAAGAGGCCGTCCGTCTTCTCGACGTTGAACACCTTGATAGAAGGTTGAAAAGGAAAAACCACATGAATTAGTGTTGTGAAACTAGTTATAGTGCAACAGTGTCCAGTGATTATGTAGGGACGCCAAACTATCAGTGTATATACAAAATTGCTCACGTTTGCATGTTTGGATTAAGTTAACATCATGTCAGAATGATATCACTTCTTAGCTATGTAAAAACTAGATTGTGATATTAAAAAAAGTCTTAAAAAAAAAATTCACAACACACTTCTTCTACTTATACATCCGAGGAGTAACATCACACTGAAAGAAACCAGAAACATCCAACACCTTAGAAACAACCGCACTTCCGAGAAAAGGAAGACCCTATAACCCAGAAGTGTTATTGCTCAGGTCCTTCTAGGCAGGCACTATGGACGTTCCTGAGCCGAGTTCATTAGAATCCCGAGATTTTGGGCTCTCCATGGCCTATCAGCAGAAACGCTATTCCAAGAAGCCGAGTAGAAACAGCCCTCACAAATGACGAGAACACGAAATGAATTCATTGCATTGGGTCTTCTTCCTCATATTTGCTCCCTTTGTTTTACTAGGGTTGTCGGAAACTCCTTGATAAGTTGACTCTCAGAGTTCCTTATTTCCCCACAAAAGGTTGCCACAACGAAATTCTGCGTAACGGTTATTATTTTTCTCTCTCAAGTTTAGAAGCAGATCCGTCCAGCCAAAATTCTTGGAAAGGACTATCGCTAAAGCTGAAACAGACAGACCCACGAATGTGATCCAAGAAGATGTCAGAATAATCAATTGTGAAGGTCTGTTGATTTCTCCTGATGGATTCTCGGAGTTGAGCCTTTTTTTGTACGCTACGACTTCTAGTTGAAATCGGTATTCCTGGAAGTCTCGCGCTTGAGAAGTAAATATTCAACTTCAGAGAATAAAAGAAATATTCAACTTGACCGCGATAACCATCATGGTGTACCACTTGACCGCGATAGCAGGTTTTTTTATTATTATCATCCATTCACGCTTGTGGCATCATTGGTTTCAATAGCAAAGAGTGAGGATGCATTAATAGTGAAGAGTCGTGAATGGAGTGAGATTAGGCACTTATGGTCTTGGATGTCATCGTAGCGTTTTGAAACTCATATACCCAATTTGACCAGCAGATATGAGGACTGAGTACAGCCCTATTATAATTATAACCAATTATTATTATCATGAATAAAGTTTCGTCGAATTTTTGAGTAGTTGAATTCTTTACCTGCAGTACAATGAAATTCAATAATGCATTATTATTCACTGGACTTATACATAATTCGGATTAGTTTGAAAAAAATATCGATGACCGATATATCGATATTCGATATTCTTTGCCGATATTGACATCCCTAATACTGATCACATTCCCAAAGACATCAAGTAGTTTACATAGCGTGTACCGTAAGAATGTGATCCTATTGAAATTGGTTTGATAGCGTTAAACCGTTCAATCTCGACTACCCTGCAATTTGGAGCAAAATGGTACCACTAGAACCTGAGGGAATGATGCTAAATGGATTTTACGTTTGCACGTATGCATATTAATGTGAGTATTGAGCAATGGTTTCATTGGGTACCAGATGGTACACATGTGTACCACGGGTGTGTAAATACACCTCACATTCCCTGAAAATGTAATCAAATTCGGATGGTAAACGGCAGACTGACTTTTGTTTTTTTTTATACATAAAACTGCCCTCAAAGGCATAGGGGCACACTACTAAACAGAAACGAAAAACCAAGTTACGCGGGAAGGCAATGCCGTTATAGAATGACCACCATTTTAAGTAAGATACCACTAAGCATTCCTGACGAGATGCCAAACTCGAGCAACTCCGTGGCACTTTTCTTGCACCACACTTCGCGGCATGACACGGTCGCAGCCTTGACGTTATTAGCTCAAATACCTCTTGTCGCCGGTCGTTCCCATCGTCACATACACACACAGGTAGACATGGTACAAAAGTTGTTCAAAATGGTATACAATAAACAGCCCCCCCCCCCCCCCCCAATGTAAAAACAATACTGGTAAGCACCCTTTATTTTATCCAAAATGAAAAGAAGAATAGGTATTGACTAGGTATTGAATCACCTGTCCTAAGAGAAGATAGGATAACAACCATTATAATTATTATAACTCCGTTAACACTAACACTTGACAAGTCCCTAGCCGTTTAACACTTGATTATCTAAATAACCACTGAATACCTCCGATTTTTTCCGCCCTCCCTGAGGGGCTGACCTAGAATTTGACTGTAGCTCGCTCTAAATCTGTTCATCCTCAACTCCATAGTATTTGTTTCGAGTCCCTTGGGAGCCATTAATGGGCTACAGTTGAATACCTCCTTTTTCCACTACTTTAGTGCATCAAATAAATTTATTTTGTGTTACCTCAGTTATTTGTCCGGGCTAATTGAATAGGTGCACTGCATGATTTTAAAAACGCTGCAAATTATTACACAAAGGTTTATTTCTGTATTAGTCCCTCCTAAGCAGATCACCAGACTACCAGAACTGTGTTGTACAACCATGAACAATGCTTCCCAGGTATAGATTGGAACGCGTAGGAATCAAACTAAAATTCAACAAGATGAAATGAAAGTACTAAGAAAAAATTATCCCGCCTGTTCTCCTCAACTGAATTGAAACTTGAGATATCGCGTTAAGGAGAGTATAACTGTACAGAATGTAGTGAGCTATTTGGGCTGTCGCCAGCCATACGCCTCACCAGAAAACCGTTGAAAAACTCTTACCACCCCGACCGTGCCGATTTTTCAAATGATGAGTAAACGGATGATTGAGCAGCAACCCGAGTGGTACCATTCAATTCATGGAACTACTATTATCTTAATAAACAAAAGAACTACCCTCTTACATCGGAAGCTTTTGAGATTTAGAATTTTTGATAGCTTAATCTTAAATATTATCCCTAAGGGTTGATCAACACGGCAAGATTATAGGCACATCCTGAATCTATATAGGATTTGCACGCTTAATTTCGTAAACTTTGGTCTATTGTTTTTGGAAAAAAACTTCAGACGGCAGATATTTTTGGATTAGATTTTTGAAATCTACATATATAGACACCTTGAAACGTAAACCAAGAACGTTAAAGAGGGCGGGTGGTTAAAACATTTTATTTTTCGTGGTCAAATCCAGTGATTTTTTAAAATTGAAAATGATATACCAAAAGAAATTGGTTAATAAAGGACTCTAAAAGGAGCCTCCCACTATTCATTTGCCTCTACCATAGCATTTCTGAAATTACAATAGCACCATATCGCTCTTTCTATTTCCCGAAGAAATTTTCTTTTAATTTTCCTGGGGGTTGTCATAGCACATGTACATTCCATACTAGGCATTGTCAAAATTCAAAGCGCAATTTTCCGTGTGGTACTAAATATTGAGGTAGTCACAGTGTCTTTCAATAATGGCAATCTCAAACGCGTTTTAACGTTGTTCCCAGCCCACTTGAAATTGAAGCTTGCGAGGACAGAAGGATCGATGCTGGAAGATGAGCCTGGATCGACTTAACTTACGGGGAGGTCGTTAAACCACAGTAAGCGGTTCCCATCGATATCGACTGTTTTTAAGCGGCCCTACGGAGCCCTCAATGGCTGATAGATGTAGATACAGCATCTCCCCGCTCTTCAGGACACTCTTCTTTCCCTCTCGATCCTACCCTAAGGCTCTCTACTCTCGACGTCAACTCTAAACACATTTAGTTAACGATAATTTTCAATTCGTCCGAGTAAATTAACGGAAAGTGAATGAATGTGAAAGTACATACAATCATACATGTTATGAGCGCCAATAGTTCGTTATTCATCAACTGTACCAATCAAGTACCAACCAATGTATCAATTTCTTATTATAAAGTAAGTTAAATACTCATTCGAGTCGTCGCATGCACTCCACTGGAATACTGGTGTTTCTATAATGAGAGGGTAAATACCCTACGTCATCTTGTAGCACACCCTCTCTACCTTTTCATAATGGGGTTACCAATATACGTCTCAGTTTGTTGTGAGCTCACCTCGAGATGGGATGTGTGTGCCAGTTTACCGTGAAGTCCTTGATATTAACCGGCTATCCTGAATTTCAAGAACTGTTATTAATTTCGTTCATTAAGTAAAACGAAACTAATTAACTATCTCTCGTTTCCCTCAATTCAACTATTACTTGGTATTTACACCCGCTCAATGTATTTCGACCCGGAGGAAGGTCAGATTCCTATCGATGGAAATTCAGGTTTTCCAGTCTCTGGCCACATTGATATGAAATACATTTCTTATTGATATGATAGTCATATAACAGAAATATTACAAAGATAGGCAAGATACCTCATACAGAACAAATAACCCCGAGCTGTGTGAGGGAGAAACTATATAAAATCATTTTCCTAACCTGTGATCACTGAACAGAAGATAAAAGATACGAGAAAAAATGTCTTTGGTTATGCAATCACACGATTATTGAAGATTGCACAGCATGCACGAAACATTACATTCACTTTGAAACTCTTATTTGGAGCATACGTATTTATTTCCTTCATCCCAGAAACGTTTCGTCCTGCACCGAGGACTTCTTCAGTCTATAAATAAGCATAAATCTTTCTGGGATGAAGGAAATAAATACGTATGCTCCAAATAAGAGTTTCAAAATGAATGTGGTCACCCCACTACCCACACCCAATACTATTACATTCACATTCAAGGGGTTTAAACATGCCTACTCGATTTCAGAGTGTCTAAATCGTATGGTATGATCTTTCTATCCAGTGAGTGTTATCGGCAACTCGAACAAGTAAAACTTAACACGTAAGGGCATTTTATTTTAATTCTCGTACTGCTGATAGGAGACTAGATATTTGTGTAACTTGCATAACTTTTTTGATGTACCATTTACATAGGAAAATATACCAAGTAAGCTTACCTACCGAAGCTGGTGGTGGCCATATTATTCTAGATTAAATATGGTGAAATATTCAAAAATGAAGAAGATACACTGTGTGACTTTAAATCCGGTGGTTTCATGAGAATAGGGTAAACTAGTCTGAACCGTAAACGTTATTTTTCTAATTTCTTTTACGTATATTACTAGCTATAAACTGCAGTACTATAACTTAAAAGTCATATACTATTGGTGTTGACTGGACTGTGGTGTTGGCTGGACCGTTTCAGCTGGTTAGGAAAGAGGACAGGTGCCATTCAGAAGAAATTAGGTGGCCATGGAACCATTCAGCCATGGACAACATTTTACAATCGCAATCATATCCCCACACTGAGCAGTTGTTATAGCAACTCACTTAAAAGGAAACAAAACTTTCTTTTCATTGAAAATTTGTAATCTATCTTTCATGTAATGTTTTACATTTTCAATATTTGCTGGTAGAACACAAAAAAATATGATTTTTTTCGTCCAGACCTATGATATTAAATGTGCAGGTACCTACCTACTTATTTTAGCAATATGATCACATATAGGTACCTACAGCATAACATTATATTTCCACTTGATAAGACCTTGAAACTGGCCAACACACTGAACTGCAGTCATTGTTCCAGAGAAAAGTTGGCTTCAATTTCGCGTTATGATAATGTGTACCTTTCTAAACGATAACTCTTCTAGAATTGAGATTAAAAAATACTTTCTTTCCAAAGGGTCAAGCATTTCAAAAGATTGAGTGTACCTATTTGGTAAGCTAGAACTATTGTTCACTTCACAACTTTCTCAAAGTTGAAACTTTTACCTACCTACCACAACTTACTAACTTATCTTTTCGTCTGAAGAGAGAAATGAATTTTAGATATTTTTACCACTTACCCGGAGAAAAGTCATGGCATGGCTATATCTCTTGGATTTTCAAGTCATATTTCATATGAAGGAAATAGCAAATCGATCATTGTAAAGTAAATTTAAAGCTAACACTAAAAACATTGAAGAACGTTGAAGTTTTCATCTTTTGACTTATCATTTACGATCATGTTGATGTTTTGATTGCCAATCCTGATCACAATGTGATGTATTATGTACCTAAGTCATCGGAAAATCTTTATATAGTACAAAAATTTTCGAGAAATGATCGTGAAGTGCGGATAAATATGAGATCCGTACAATGCGTACACCCACAGTAAGATTTTACGGGGTCCCCACTTTTGTATGTATGGTATGAATCCTCCACAAGGTTGACTTCGTATATATCAGCTCGGCAAATTGCATAGACGAGCTGAATATAATAATTATATTCAGCTCGTCCATGCAATTTTCATCAATTATTGATTGCGGCCTTTTGATCTCCAAGACATTGTGGAAAATATCATAAGGAAAAAACAAATTATAACAGGTGTTACCTAGTAAACAATAATTATCATGATGATGTCACGCGCATAGCATAAAAAAAAAAAAAAGAAAAAAAAAGCTCAGGTTTCCATACAGCTTCAGTAAGATGACACTAGTAGAAAATAATTTTCTCAGTTCCTTAAACGAAATGAAAATTGACTACAGGTAGTAATTTCTTAAAACTCGGCGCTGGGCGCCCTGCGTTGGAGGCTATTCCAAGTAAAACAAAACTAGAAATAACTTTACATTATCTAGCAACTGGAGCAAAATATGTCTAAATTAACACTGCTTGCAAACTAGACAAGTACTAGTTACTAGACTAAATACAGTTACAATAACTTCTTGATAAATTCGCGAATATTAGTAAATTTCGAATTTTTGAATAAAAGATTTCGTATTCGCGAATAAAAATACGCCCAACTCTGGTTTGGCTTGAACCGCGTGTACATGCACTATCCCGCAAACTCCAACCCTATGCCCGTTTTCTGTCCGAGACTGATTTTACACAAGCCAGATTTTTCGATTTGTGCAAGACTAATGGTTGCGTGTAAACCAGCCCTTAAAGCGATACCTACTAGCAGAAAATCGCTTTTTGCATTATTTCTCACGAATCAGAATACTTGAAAAAATGAATAGTGCTTCTACAAATAATGTTGAAAAGGTAGTTTGAACTTTGTGACTGAAGTTTCGTGTTTTAGCGATGCTGTTTGTTTTGCAGGTCACTGCCTATTCTCAGATTTACTAGCCCAACAGGTGGGCCACTTTTTCCTGTCAGTCCGGTAAACCAAATGAAGACCTTCAACGAATCGTCTTCGGATAGTTATCTAATGCTGACCGTTCGTTTCTCAATAGAAATAAATTGACTCGCAGGTGAGCAAAAGAAGGTGGAAAAGTACTTCTAAACCGTATGGGTTCCTACCAGAGCGAACGGAGAGTGCGGAACCCCACTGATCAACTTGATAAATGCCCCGGGAAACAATGAGCCGTATTTTACTTGGGAGACTCACTCGAGCGGTGCTTAACTCGACATATTGCCGCGTAATTGAGAGTTTAAACTCGATCGTTAATCAAGACCGGCGACCACCTTGCCCTTTTGTATCGAAGCAACACGCGTTCTCCGCATCACGACGCAAAACGTGACGGCCTAGACACATATTTCTCTCCAATACAAATTGAACATTAACTCGTCATTTAAGGGAAAAAAACGAAAGGAAGGAGTAAAACTGAACCTGAAAACCGTCCGTTTCCGTCGATTGAAAGGTCGATATTTGCTGGGACGATCAAAAGCCGTCAATTAACCTGCTGCATCGTTCGTGGTTCCACTAACGAGCTGTGAGTACTGTCGTTAAGTCTCCTAGGAAGCCCGGTTGTCCTCGAGGTGTTGACTTGACGTGAATACGTGCTTAGAAGCTAATTGATGGTGGAACGATGGGCGACAAATTGATGGTTTCTGTAGATGTATATCATCGGGCTTGGACTGAGCGCACTACCTGCCTGGTGTTCAACTAGAAGGAAAAGTCGGCGCAGTCACCTCAGAACCTCGAATTCCGAAGAGTACCAAGTCGTTTCTGTGATGCCAGGAGTTTATGAGCATCAAGTTTATCATTTCAATAATTAGCTTCTGTGATCCACCAAGACATTGTGGTACGAACGCCCGATTAACGGGACAAAACCTCCAGGATCTCCCAAATGGGTTCTGCATTGCAGTTAAAGCATATAGAAAGACTATCAATTTCTAGCTTCTTTGAAGACTAAATATTTATAAAACATCCCATGTGGGAAAAATAACGTACCTAGGACCTTTGGGTATCAACCCTTGTCAAAATGATCGCTTTTCCCACCTTTTATTTTTTAAACAAATGATAACGCTAGCAGGCGTTTTGAAATTTTGAAATGAAACGTCTTTAGGAGCGTTTTGCCTGGAGGATAGTCTTTGATTACGAGTGACCAATTTTCACGATTTGATTTTCTTGCCTGCTGATGTTTACAACTTGTAGTAGTGGGCCTTCAGGCTCACTATTACAGGTGGAGTCCACTTTGTCTCTAGCTTGGACTTACCGATAACGGCGTTTCATTGTCATCGTTTTGCGGTCCAGGAATCATGTACTACAAGCTGGAATGTAGGAAACAGTTTAAGCCCTGACGTGAATTGCGTCCCTCTAAACCGTGCGTCCGGACCACGGAATAATAAACGGAATAAATTTCAAATCAGCGAGAAACCTACGCTTGGTAGGTTCGTACGAATAAAATTACCTCGGAACGTAAACAAATTGATTCAGAAGCTGTTTCAAGCGCAGAAATAAACAAAATACCAAACAGGGTACGTGAGACCGACGTAAGACTCCCCTTCTCAATTACGTTTATCCTCAAAACACAATCAGAACTCGCAGAATAACAAATGCAAGACTTGGCTGTTCTGACGTCACTATAGAATAAGTTTTAGAACTTCCGGCAAGTAATACATTTCCAAAACGTAAAAAGATCGATCTTCCAGCAAAGGGAAATTGGAGTATATCTTCCAGGAGAAAAAGAATCTCCTGTTACAATGATTATACAGAAATATGGTTTTTGTAAGTTTCAGAATACATCTAAACTACTATCAAGTGTCAAAAGCGTGAGTACCTCCTAGAGAAACTTGACATGATCTAGTATTCGAGTTTATCTAGTACCTATCAATCGATATGCAACCCCGTATATGAAATTCAAATTTATGGTTTTTAAAAAGTTAGATATATTTATGTTTTTGAACATACCTTGATCGCTGAGAAGTCAGAGGAGTCGGTCAACGCACCACGCCTTCTATCCAAGATTGATCGTGGGATGTTCACGTCCAGCGGTAGAAACGGCAGCATCATTCTGCACAAAGAGATAAACTTCATTTCAATTTGGATGACTAGGTCAGTACAAAAATGCTGCAAATTGTTACCTTAAGGTTAATTATTTCTGTATTAGATAGCTCTGCTAAGGGGATTCACGACTAACGATGAGGTGAGGCCAAGTACAGTGTATGGGAAAAAACGCGGTACGTGTGAAGAGAGTAAGAGGAGGAAGGGGGAGAATTTCACAAATCTAAAAAGTCTGAAAGGGGTTGTTCTAAGCAAGCATTTTCAGAATCTTGAATATCCATGGAATCTTTTTCTCACGCACATCTATCATGATGGTTAATTCACGACCCAGTACAGCCCGTATCCATGAGTTGCCAAATCCTACCGGACAGCTCCAGCCACTCAACCTAACGGACAAACCCACTAGTATTCCACAGGCCCCGTGATGGACGAAGAGCATGAGTGGCTAATAGTTAAATTCATTGGTATATATGTTTTAGTCAATGTGTGAAATCCGTCATTATTCTATTATATGACCAAAACGCTGCAAATTCTTTAACTGGGGTTTATTATTCAATGATACGTGATTTGAATTTCTACTAAGCTTTGGAGTGTACGTGATTCACAGGTGATAGAGCGATTATTGAATTTCAGGAGACATGCATAGAGCACGTAAATCTGTTTTCAACCAAAATACCTATTTGGATTGATCAGTTGATCATATTTGTGCCCCTCCTGAAATTCAATAATCGCTCCATCACCTGTGAAACACGCACACTCCAAAACATAGTAGGAATTCAAATCATGAATCATTGAATAATAAACCAAAGTGGAAGAATTTGCAGCGTTTTTTTGAAGAGCGATTACAATGGAAAAATATTCTATTTGAAAATTTTAAATTTCTTAAGACGGAGCATGCATATCAGAATGCTTCAACCCGTGTATATCAGCTATAAACCCTTTTAGGAGTTCACTCCAATATCCACATTACTACATCACTAGGTTACTGCAACCAAAAAAAAAAAAAAAAACTTGTGTTTGTTTTGATCGCAGTAACCTAGGGATGTAGTGAATGTGGATGGAAATGTTGGCACCATGAATCGGGCCATAGGTAAATCGAGAATGGTTTGACCTACGGACCTGTGGAGGGGCTAATTCGATTCCTCGTGGAGTGTTCTTCAAAAAGAGTACAAATTTAGGCCTCCTTGACTTTTTTTGAGGTTTTTAAGGATTTTACAAAACTTTGACAACCCTTAAAGGGAACTTTAATTAAGTAAGAGAGTTGCTCAATAATTGGGGCGTCGCCGGACCAACATGGATTTTTCCTGAAAATTTCAGCTTTTTTGCTCCAGCCGTTGGGAGAAATCGTGCGTACGGCGTATGGACGCAAAATTTTTATTCCAAAAAGTTTTATATCTTTAGATATACACACGACAATCTAAAGGTAATTGCAGTTTTTATTCTAATGTGGATTATTACCACAAAAGGTCACCACCCATATTGGCTAAAGAGTAGATATTAAAAATATCAACTAAGAAATGTTTGGTTAAGATGTTTACCGTTTATCAATATCAAAAGTGGAATTGAAGAAGCGGCAGAATCGTTAATTAATTTATTTCAGACTTTGCCCATTACGCCGTGGACATCATATACATGGTGCCCCATCTATGTGGGCTCATTAAAGAATTACAGCCATACGGTGCGTGCTATAAAAAAATTGAACCGGACCTTTTCTATAGTATTTTCACTCTGCTTGAAGGTGGTGGTACCCGTTTTTCATTTTTCGATGTTTTAGTCCCTAAAATCTTCGATAGGAACTTGAGGTTACCTCTTGATCCCCCTTTTTATTTTAGTTTCCGATTCTTCGTTAAATTTGGAAGAGAAAATGCATCGTTGAAAAATTTTTTTGCAAACAACAAAAAGCGACGAATTCTTTTAGAGAAAACCGCTTTTCTCCAATTATTTATCTTCAATATTTTTTTAAATTCTGAGCACATTTTTTAAATCAGCATCAAATTTCCTATCAACAGAAGCCAATTTCCATCATCAACAATCATCATCAGAGGATTGACATTACAGTTCAACCAATTCTCAAAGATAAAATGTACGCCAGGCAACCCACTGCACGAGAGGTATTAAAAGGTGATCTAGTTCAAGCTTGCTTAGCTATTCCACCAGATGTGGTGCGAAGAACAACTTCTTCTGCGAGAGATCAACTCGAAATCTGTTTACAGAAGCAGGAGGGTCTATCTGAAACGTAGGTAATTTAGTAGAATAAAAAGTGCCAATAAACCTTGTCTAGTAAAATTTTTATGTGTACTACTTATTTATTACCACTTGATGCAAGAAGTGAAATGTCAATCCTCTGATGATGATTGTTGATAATGGAAAATTGCTTCTGTTGATAGGAAATTTGATACTGATTTCAAAAAGTGGTCAAAATCTAAGAAGTACTGAAGACAATTGGAGAAAAGCTTTTTACTATAAAAGAATTCGTCGATTTTTGTTATTGGCAAATAGGCAGGAGGCACACGAACATGATCAACTGAACAATCCTAATAGGTATTTGAACATAGGTTGAGAACAGATTTACGTGCTCTATGCATATCTCCTGAAATTCAATAATCGATCTATCACCTGTGAAACACGCACACTCCAAAGCTTAGTAGAAATTCAAATCATAAACGCAAGCAAATTGAGTAATAAACCCCAGCGAAAGAATTTGCAGCGTTTTTTTATGGTTATCAGAATACTTCAACCCGCGTATCGGCTATAAACCCTGTTAGGAGTTCACTCCAGTATCCACATTCACTACATCACTAGTGATGTAGTGAATGTGGATGCAAATGTTAGCACCATAAATCGGGCCACACATCGGGAATCGTTTGAGCTACGGACCAGGGGAAGGGCTCATTCGATTCCTCATGGAAAGTTCTTTAAAAAAAAGTCCAAATTTAGGCCGCCTTGACTTTTTTGAGGTTGTTAGGGATTTTACAAAACTTTGACAACACTTAAAGGGCATTATAATTAAGTGAGAGTGCTGGCTAAAGAATTGTTGCGTTGTCGGACCAAAATTGATTTTTCCTGAAAATTTCAGATTTTGCTCCAGCCGTTTGGGAGAAATCGTGCGTACGGCGTACAGAGGATGGACGGGAAAATTTTTTATTGCAATTTTTTTTATTCTACACCCTTTGAAACGTAAACCATGAAATTTTCAGGGGGGTTAACATTTTTTCTTTTTCAAGAGCGATTACAATGGTTTATTATTGAATAATAAACCAAAAGGGGGGTTAAGAAGTAACCTCAAGTTTCAATAGAAGATTTGAGGCACTAAAACATCGATAAAAGAAATATGGGTACCTAAATATGGGTATCAAGCAGAGTGAAAATACTATAGAAAAGGTCCGGTTCAATTGCTTGATAGCTCGCAACGTATGGCTGTAATGATAAGGGTTAATGGGCCCATATAGATCGGACACGCTGTGTGCTGCCTATCCATTATACATAATGCCTAGTCAATCTGTGAGCAAGAAGTTGAAAAAAAATTGAAGAAATTGCACTCATAGACTGAAACGACCCGTCATTATATAGAATGCCTAGTCATTATACGTAATTCCTGCATTATACACATCCACTATGACTACAGCTGAGCCAAGGAGCCAAGGATAGATTCCTTGGCTTGTCTAGTAGGATTCTTACCAAAGGGGAAATTGAGTTTCTCGAAGTATCATGATGACGTCGTAGGTTAACCATAATAAGGAGACTATTAAAAAGGCTTACACTGGTCTAATTAAAGTAGGTGCCTACTTCAACATTAACAACAATTCCGACCTACCGAAAACGAAATCGCAAGAAGAAGAGAACTTTAAAACTAAAATAATAGTAAAAACTAACCGCTCTCCTTGATGTTGAGCAAAAAGTTGAGAAAAAAATTGAAGAAATTGCACTCATTGACTGAAACGACCAGTCATTATACAGAACGCCTAGTCATTATACATAGCATTTTAGGTACATTCCTGCATTGTTC
The DNA here is from genome assembly GCA_031894815.1 of Creontiades dilutus. NCBI lineage: Eukaryota > Metazoa > Arthropoda > Insecta > Hemiptera > Miridae > Creontiades > Creontiades dilutus. The sequence goes on from JAVIWC010004007.1 coordinate 3,941,182, forward strand.
ACATCTACTATGACTACAACTGAGCCATGGATAGGCTGAGTTTCTATTCTGCAGAAAAATTCCTTGGCTTATCTTGTGGGATTCTTACCAAAGGGGAAATTGAGTTTCTCGAAGTATCATGATGACGTCGTAGGTTATCCATAATAAGGAGACTATTAAAAAGGCTTACACTGGTCTAATTGAAGTAGGTACCTGCCTACTTCAACATTAACAACAATTCCGACCTACCAAAAACGAAATCGCAAGAAGAAGAGAACTTTAAAAGTAAAATAATAGTAAAAACTAACCGCTCTCCTTGATGTTGAGCAAAAAGTTGAAAAAAAAATTGAAGAAATTGCACTCATTGACTGAAACGACCCGTCATTATATAGAATGCCTAGTCATTATACATAATTCCTGCATTATACACATCTACTATGACTACAACTGAGCCATGGATAGGCTGAGTTTCTATTCTGCAGAAAAATTCCTTGGCTTATCTTGTGGGATTCTTACCAAAGGGGAAATTGAGTTTCTCGAAGTATCATGATGACTTCGTAGGTTATCCATAATAAGGAGACTATTAAAAAGGCTTACACTGGTCTAATTGAAGTAGGTACCTACTTCAACATTAACAACAATTCCGACCTACCAAAAACGAAATCGCAAGAAGAAGAGAACTTTAAAACTAAAATAATAGTAAAAACTAACCGCTCTCCTTGATGTTGTCCCCCTTTGAAGTTCAACTTTACTAATCCTTCTACTAATCAAACACAATTACTAACACCTAATCTAACACCGCTCACCTACCTATGAACGAATTTACAAAAAAGGGGTACAATGTAAAAGAGTAAATAGAATGGGAGAATGAATTTACGTAAACGAAATGAAGAAGCACAGGGTGCAATGGACGCCATTTTATGGTCTGGAAGAGGGGAAGTAGGGGAAGTTCGAGGGGTGAGGCGACGCTTCCGTGAAGAGTAGGGAGGGGGGGACGGAGGGGAATGAAAATACGACGAAAATCAAGAGAGCTGAGTCCAATCGGGAATCGGTCCTCACTTTCACAAAATGCGAACGGCTGGTCTGCAGCCCCGTAGAGAAGGGGACACTGGACCCGATGCCTGGATTTTCTTGATAATTTTTTTTCCTAATACTTTTATTCATTTTATACATTTAGTAATACAGAAAAGAAATAATAGAAACTGAAATAAGTCACTTATGATTATGAATGCAGCACATAGGTACTACTAACCTTCATAATTTATAAAAATTGTGTGAAGGTCAGGAGTTCGAATAAGACGAGCTAATAATTCATAAATTAAACACGAATTAAAAAATACTCATAATTTTTAGTTATTAATATCTAATTAAATTACAATCCTAATATTGCCAACAGTGGTCGATCGGAAAAAGCTTCACTTGATTCCTTCTTCAAGTACGACAGTAAACTGCTTTTAAATTGTGGGTAAGTGAATTCGTATTTCAGAGAGTTGAGTAAAGTCGTGAGAAATTTAGGTGCCAAATAATTGAACTGGTGTTGAAAAAAATCAAAATTAGGTATTGGGATATAAACAATAGGCTCAAATCTTGTCCCAGTCCTACCCCCTAGGAATAGAACGCTCCACTTTTCTGAAGCCCCCATAATACGAGTATGATCATTACTGCAATGAATATGCGAGCTTCAACTTTTGTGAATTCGACAAATTGAATGATAATAATGAGTGTAATTAAAGTCTTTATACAAATGCAAGGCTTTGTACAATGCTTCCCGGATACAATAAGATAAGATAACCACAAACAGAACAACTTAAATTCAACGAGATACGAAAAAACGGGCCTTTTTAATGCTTTAGCGTGTTCTCCTCGATCTTAATCCAACTTAACTAAGTTAATTCAATTAAAGCTTGGGGGGCTAGTAGATTCGTATCGTATCCATCTAGCTTTAGGATTGTCTCCAGTAATTTTGGATGGATGGATGTTTCGTACTGCTCACGCAATCATGCTAGTGAACTTAAACGTGCATAATGCATATTTGAGAACCTGTTCGCACATTGAGGGAATACTCTAGTTGGAATATATACGTATGAGCAGGGAACTATTTTCGATATCTTGGTTGTTTCGAAGTTTTACTTGTGTTTGTTCGACTAAGGATAATCGGTAAACTCATAGGTAGTGTAAGCTATAATCACACTAGCGAATTTATACGTGCATAATAAAACTTCAAGAAAAGAGATGATTTGAGAGAAAATAGTAGTACTATCAGACTAAAGAAAAATCTTTGGTTTTTTCCTCGAATTTGGTCTGAGAAAAGTCTGAAACGGATTTGTATCTTGTTATTTAATCCTATTTGTTTTAGCTGATCCTACAACTTCCCCTAGACCAATTAAATGTATTATCTTTCTATTGATCAATCATTGCATGGGACTTCCTAAGCATGCGGCACCTGCCTAATCTCGGCCTATAAGATTTTGTATTAGAGATTTTGTAGGAAAATACTTGGTACTTACCGATGTATTCGCATGTTCTCGCCTTCCATTGTATCAATTCACGAAGATTCATGTTCCGAAACGACGGAAGATGAAGATGAAACACTTTTCGCGCGAACACGGGACGGAGTAGACTACCGAGAACGGCCACGCCCGAGCGACAGGAGAAGACTGGTCGAGGCCGCTACGCCCGAAGACGGACAGGAGAAGACTGGTTCGAGGCCGCCCGCTCTCCGCTGAGCTGGCAGGCGGAGGGATACTAGGGTGTGGCCGCGGTGCCCGGAAACTTCGTGTTTTCGATGTTTTAGGCCCCCGAAAACTTGGAAAACACGAGTTTATTTTCGCACCTTCACAAAACACACTTTAAAATAAACGTGAAATCAGAGTACCATGTCCTATTCATCAAAAATATAGGAACTACTTTTTTTCCTTCGAAAAATAGATTAAAAATAACGTTTTTCCTAAATGTGCTGGCCCAGATGAACGCTCACCGGTGTTTTCCGACTTGGTAGGTACTCACCAGCAAACTTTTAGTAATTCGTACCGAATCGATAAGAGATTATCTGCTTGTAACAGCGCGTCGTTGATACCTCTGTCCATATCCACGAGCGTCAAAACGCGTGAAAACTCAGTACCATGTCCTACTCACCGAAAATAGGCCCTTTTGGTTAAATCCGATTAAAAATCCATTGTACCAATTATATAACTTGTGTTGCGTTCTTGGTGATTTCGGATTAGCTGCGGAATTTCAATCGATTTGTGATGCAGACAATTATAGGCACTAAAAACGGATTCAGCTTTTGCTGTATTGAAGGAAACATTGATTTAGTTTGTATTGCGCGATCAATCAGATGCAACTACAAAAACAATATGATTTGAGACTAGATTGAAAACAAAAGCATCAACAAACATGCATCCAGAGATTTGGTTAACATACACAAAACGCTTCGGTACTCGCGTCGTGTGCTACCTACACCAAAAGCGATATCTACGGGGACTACCCGATGGTGCTGTGTGCTACCTACGTAATAATATTGCCTGAAATAATAACCAAAATGTAAATATCCGCCTTAACTTGTCATATGTATATCCCTTCTGTATCGAACGTCGTCGTAGGGGTAGAAAGTCGTGGTTACTGAGAGATGAGAGATGAGTTTTTGAGGTCTTCATGTAAAACGCTGCAAATTCTTTCACTGGGGTTTATTATTCAATTGGCTTGCCCCAATTGAATAATAACCCAACCCCCTGAAAATTTCATGGTTTACGTTTCAAAGGGTGTAGAATCCGAATCTGCAATAAAACTTTTTCCGTCCGTCCGCCGTACGCAAGATTTCTCCCAAACGACAGGAGCAAAAGATCTGAAATTTTCAGGAAAAATCCATCTTGGTCCGACGACGCCCCGATTCTTGAGCCAGCTCTCTCACTCAATTTAAAGTGCCCTTTATGGGCTGTCAAAGTTTTGTAAAATCCCTAGAAACCTCAAAACAAGTCCAAGCGGCATGAATGTAAACTTATTTTAAGAACATACCGTCGGGATTCGAATGAGCCCCTCCCCAGGTCCGTAGGTCAAACCATTCCCGATGTATGGTCCGATTTATGGTGCCAACATTTGCGTTTTTTGGTTTATTATTGTTTGTTTGTAACCTAGTGATGTCCGGCCGATAGCGTCGAGTTGTAGTGAATGTGGATACTGGAGTGATAGCCGATGTGAAAACTTGTAGTGTAGTTAATAGCCGATACACGGGTTGAAGCACTCTGATATGCATGGAACGCTGATAATATATAGGTAAATATTATTCAATATTGTTACTGGGGTTTATTATTCAATATTATTACTGGGGTAAATAAGTATTCTTTCACTGTTGTTTATTATTCAATTGGCTTGCGTTAATGATTTGAATCTTACTAAGCTTGATGATATTTGTGTGCCTCCTCCACATCAGTTTACCTTTGGCTACATCGTTTAAATTTGGATTTGGGGAAGTTTTAACGCAATACGAGTGCTAAAGGACTTGATAAATTATAGATGTTTTTATTGTGGTTGATGTTTACTGAGGTTCAATAAAAACGCTGCAAATTCTTTCACTGGGGTTCATTATTCAATTGGCTTGCGTTCATGATTTGAATTTCTACTAAGTTTTGGAGTGCGTGTTTCACAGGTGATAGAGCGATTATTGAATTTCAGGAGATATGCATGGAGCAAATAAATCTGTTCTCAACCAAAATACCTATTTGGATTGATCAGTTGATCATATTTGTGTGCCTCCTGAAACCTACTACCTACCTAGTAGGTAGTACCTACTCATCATGATTATATTTTGATTCCTCGTCCTTGAATTTATATTTTGATTATTTTTAATGGCATATGTAGGAGTATGTTTTCTACTTCAAAAATTATATTTTGATTTCCTTCCTGTTGAATAAATAAATTGTGTGTGTTGAGCCCCACCATACATCCATGACTTTTTGCAACTAATTCGAACATTTCAGTACCTACATTATAAATTAACAATTGTGTCAAAATAATAGTACGGGCATTTCCCCGCTAGCGTGTACTAACGTAACTCCGCACCTAGCGTGCAGCTAAGGGTTAAGAATAGGTATCACATCTTGGTAGAGTATAAATAACTTTAACTCAGATCTTAGACCAGATTGGAAACTCCCACCGGCTGAAATACCCCACCAATCCCATCATTGTTGAATAATGTCAACACACTTTACCTAAAAAGGGCGTAAAACATCGCGCTGTCCAACCGATACCTTGAGATTATACGCAGAACGAGTTTCATGAATATCTGGCTCGCAACACATGGTGTCAACTCATGACTGACCGTTTTATATTACAAGCTTTCCTTGCCCCGTCAACCCTTTTAATAAATGTTCGCGGCAAATTCGTTTCTCGTATCTCATTTTGAAAGCATCTGTCAACTTTTTTGCACCTCCTTAAAACCTTACCGAGGCGTTTAGGGTAAATGTGAAGATAATACTCGTTGGGGGTGAAGATAATTCACCTCGGATAAACCTCTGCTTATTATTAATTATTAATTTTTAGGAATAATTCAATTAATATTTTAGGATTAATTATTGGTAGGTACCTAATAATGCACTATCAGGTAACCAACTCCGATTTTCTCAAAAGTCGAACAATTTGCCCTCCTAGCTGTCCCATAAACAAGTCTAAAAGAAAAAACGCTGCGAATTATTAAACAGATTCATTGTTTCTGTATTAGAATAACTCTTCTACAAAAATTGCTGATTTATGTATATCGGACTTAGTCAGTAGGAGATTATCTAAACTCGAAGCATCCAACCTTCATATTCTAACTTGTCCACTCAATATGCTATAAAAAGAGCTAAATGGGGAAATTTCAGCAGGTTAGTGGAAAACGTGTGTTCTGTTACCATCTTCCTCTAGTATCAGGGGCTTGGTGACCAGTCAACAACTGGAGAATACCTGTGGTGAAGCCAACAAACTATCCAACTGACTAAGTCTAACTATCCAGGAAAAATGGATTTAGTGGATTTTCCATGTACGCCCACGATATGTTTATAAAAACACTAACTTCATACATAAAGTTAATCGTATGAAGCTGAGTAGTCCAACGATTGCCTAGTTTTGCAGGGGAAGAATTGTGGGTAGATCGAGATCTTTGAAGGAAGCGTAAACGATTTTCAATACCGTGACAAGAAAATAGGGAGATTCATGATGATAAAAGGTTGTTCAGGGCTGGTGGTTATTCTTCCAGCAACTCCACGGTTGTGCATACAATATGTTAGGAGAAGCCCCAACAATTGTGATATAACATGTGGTTAACAAGAAACCGACGAAGGACGACACAAGAGTCGAGAATAAATGGGGAAAGGATGAGGAATCCCACACATAGATCAGAGAACCCGTACAAAATAAGCCCGGACCAACCCAAGGGGATTCATTCAATCCTCTCTCTTGATTCCAAAACTCTATCCTAAAAATAATCTACCCATCACAATTTAGCTTCAAATTCATAGGTGGCGTAGCTGATCTGCTCACTCCACCTATCTCTTGTGGGCGTAGCTGTCAACTTGCTCAATAATATTTACAGTGTAGCTGGATTCGTCGGAACCCCTACTCCTGTACAAACGAATTGTAGTTGTATTTCACCTCAAGGAATTACTTGCTTCTCGACGTGTCGTCTCTGACGCCTGATATTAATTCGGGAGATCTTGCCCCACGGTCCCTTCGTCACCCCTTCAGGGAAATACATTAATCACCATCATTTTTAAATACCTATTTATTATCGAAATTCAACTCTTCCAAATTAGTTAACCCTTTCAACACCAAATTTTCATCCGTTCAAATTTGATGCCCCCTTAAATTCACAACACACAACATTTACGAATCAGATATACTTCTAAGACGTACCTTAGATAATTTAGTACCTAATTACTATAAACGCTAGTCCTAAGGTATACGCTTACCTTAGTTTTTCAGTAATTACTTTTATGATTGATTAATTTACCTCATGACTCGTTTGATTCATTCATTATCTTATGCATCACTGTAATTGCCTTTTTGTTCACGGACAAACATCAAGCTAGTTCGTTATGACCCAAGTCTGACTATCGTAATTCCTTCTCAAGCTCAAAAGTACACCACGTTTTTGTCCGATTTCGATTAAATTGTATTGTGTGAATTAGCTCCTAGATATCCCGCCGAAAGAATTATTGTTAGGGATTCATGAAAAACACGAAACAATTTAACGAACAAACTGGTAACCGAAAAAAAAGAATAAGGCAATACAAAATGGCCGACGTACAAATTAAAGTTCAGACCCTAGAGCCCTCTGTTAGGTAACTTAACAACTAAGTTTTGTCCTCAATATTGACAAAATAAATTTTATTGCTGATCAACGATTTTTTTTATTCAGGTATAATATTGTAACAATTTTTTATAACGTCGATTTGTTATGGTTTATTGGTCTGGCAGTTGAGAGTAACATGTTACGACACTTGGAAGTAATCCAGAATAACAAGTTGTGGTAACTAGTTTTCCGTGAAATGGAGATTTCAGCCACCGAACCAGCTTGATAACGAACAAACAAGTTTGCTCCAAAAATAAGCTAAGAAGCTTTGAAATGTGTCAATATTCACCTTTATCTTCTCCCGCGCAATTTCTCGGCTCCCGTAAAATTATTCATGAATGTAGATTATTGTTAATTCCCATCAGCTCTGGACCATTGGAGCACTGAGAAGAGATGAAACTGCGAAGCTGTGCCTTCGAAGTAAACAAACCAAGGCTTCTAAAATAGAGTCTTCTTTAGTCTGCTTGACGGGTGAATAGTTTAACTAAACAAACATATTTATAGTTCATCTTTCTATTCAAGTTTGCTGAACTCGAAAATGAATGGCTGATGCAGGAAAATTTACACGTTCTAGACGTTCTACCTGGAGGTGTAAAACGCCGATTTCGCCCTCTTAAAAATAAGTGTTTTGGGCGATCTTCTGATGGAAGGCTTCGACAGTAGAATTGATCACGGAGGTGTGGGGCAACCCGAATCGGAGCGAAAAAAATCCGTGAAAAGACACCACAAAGTATAACACGTAAGTTGATTATTTCTCTATTATGTATGTAAGCCCCTCTTCCCTTTAGAACATATTAGAATTAGAAGATAAAGTCACTCTGAAAGGTTTACGTTCACCAAAACTAATGGTGAGATCCTAGTCAACATAGTTGAGATCCCCCTCAAAAAACTGAAAATTACGGGTGGTAGCCAGGAGCGAGAATTCCTGGAAGAGGACTACAACGTTGACCCCCAAGCGCTGCAAAGGAGTTTAGGGTTTGAAAAGAGAACGCCAAACTACGCATTAACAGCCCATACCTATAATGAAGATGTAACCTCACATCTACATTGCAACATACGAAAAATATATACACATAAAAATATCAACGGATATGCTGAATTCGAGCGAAAAATAGGCGTATTGTGTTTACCAAACTAGCTGAAGACTTCCAGAAAATAGGCAAATTATAGGTTCACAAAGTCTAGAATCACGGACAAAAAATCCTCGCGTTTAGCCCACCCCGGACGAAAAATCCCCGTGTGAAAAATGACAGAAATAGATACTTGGAAGCAGAATAATTCTTCTATGCTCGGGGGCCCCAAGTTGATGTTGATGTGTGAGTTGATTTTTATGCTAGCGGGGTCAACGTGACAAGTTTTATCGTAATCATGATTCGTCATATCGCTCCACATTACTTCCTACTCGGGGGTCCGGAAAGTCACATGTTCAACTAAAATAGCACTAAAAAAAAAAACTGATAGGAAAGTGGTTCTTTTCTCAGGGGAAAGCATACCTAGTTTAGGCCTAAATAATATTCATTTAATAACTTGGAAAGGTGTAAAAATAATACGTGATCGATACAAAGGTTCCTTTTATTAACATTATTTTGGACCGAAAAATACATTATTAATTTATATTTTCCAAATTTCGGAGGGGTCCCGGGCGCCCTCGCCCCCCCCCCCCTTATGTATGGCCCTGCCACTCATAATGATCTCGAGATCGTAAGTATGAATTCAGTTCGTTGCATATATTTTTTTAATTCCAAAATTTTGATGTTGACCTTGCACAAAAAAAAATCGCTATAAAAAATTGCCAAATCAAGAAAAAGCTGAGACCGGAAATAATTTTTGTTTAATAAAATTAAATATCTCGTTGCATGAAATTTCCTTTTTCAGTGGTTTTCCGAAGTTGGGGATTTTTGTCCGGGGATCATTTGTCCGATTACCCAACGTGATTTTAAAGGTGCGTGCACCGGTAAACAGTACGAAATTACTCCCGTATTTCGGGAAAAACGTTATTTATATACTGTAAAAACAATTTAATATTACTGTTCTTCTTCGGAAAGGAGATGATCCAAGAATTCATTTGGTTTGGAAAAGGTTTCATTTGGCTTGGAAATGCTATACATTATTTAACCTCGGCGCCTCTCGCCCCCTTAACTGTTTTGTCCACTTTAGATCCCATAAAAAGAGCCCCATTACCAGTATCAGATACAGAAATAATAAACTATCGCGCAATTATTTGCAGTGTTCTATGCTTCCCTACAGTTCATTATTACTGGAAAAACTCAGGGGAACATTGTTTACCTCCGTAACATCTCCATGCAGGAATTAATGCAAGCATGAAAATTTCCGTTAAGAACAACCAACACAATGGGCCGTTATTAGTGCCGCAACAACCAAAGTAGGGAAAAATCATTGACATCTTTCAAAGGTTGGTACTAAAAGATTGCAATGATTTTGAGGCGCGGGCCCGAAGTTTCGAGAAAGAAGTGAATCCAAAATTTCACCGGAAAACTGAATTGCCTGACCGTTGAGACTGTAAGCATCATCATGATTATCAAGGAGTACAGAATTCCATTGCCGCTTACGGTGGAAGAGTATCAAATCGGACAACTGTACACGGTTTGTGAACAGTCAAAAAACAACGGATTGTTCGACAGTATAGAGATACTGGCTAACGAGCCATTTTCAAATGTACCTCTTTTTGACGGACAATATACGCAAGGTAAATACCAAGTTCCAATCATGCAGCATAGCTTTATCAGCGAATTTTTGTCAAGATTTTAGCATAGTCAGGGGTGCCCACAGGAAGGGGGGGGGCTATGACGCAGACGGCGTCATTAAAATTCTTGATTCAAAAATGTATTACATCACTAGATAGAAGATAAATAATAATGAATCTAGTAATTAATTTTTAATGTGGTTTGTTTTTCTATCTGAAAATGTATGAGTGACGAAGACAGTGCTCGAATATTGTACGTGCTTAGTTTTTAGTTTTAGATAGAATAAGGGGTGCTTAGGTACGCGCGTCATGAAGCTTGGGGGGGGGGGGGGGGGGTTCTCCTGTGTAATTCAATTTAATATACGCGTATTATCACTTATAACCCGTACATTCACCCTGTTCTACGATCCATAGGATTGTGAATTTGGTCAAATTGGTACGTAAATTAAGTGTGAGTAGGAAATATTTAAGCATCATGCAGGTGAATACCTTGTAGACAAATGTGGTTCAACAAATGATGAACAAGATGAGCGTAGGAAAAGAAATCATGATGATGATATAAAACACTTCACTACCCCGTACCGAATTCGAAGTAAAATCACTGTGGAAGCATTTTGCAGTGAACACTTAACACCTCACAACCTACTCAACACAAGCGCGAGAGAAGACTGAGGAATTTTTTCTCGAAGAAGTCACGTACCGAAAATGTTCCTGAGCAGCTACTGTAGATACACTTTGGTCGAGTTCGTTACGATTCCTAGAGTTTGGGCTCCGCCCGGCCTACAAGCCCATGTTTGCTTCCAAGAAGGTCGGCAGGCAGGCTGCCTCATTTGATGAAAAGACAAAAGGGATTATCGTTACCATCGATACAGGGAATGTGCGGGTAGGACCCCATAAGCAGGGGTGCCCACGGGAGGGGTTCCAAATGTTTATTGGAGCAGTATTTACCGTGACGACATTAAAAAATATAACACATCACTAGATAGGACGTAAATAATATTGGAGCTAGTAATTAATTTAATATGGTTTGTTTTCCTATCTGAATATGTATAAATAACAATTACAGTGCTCGAACATAGTCCGACTGGGGATTTCAATGTCTACAAAAACCTTTTTTTAGAATTAGATAAAAAAAGGGGTGCTTAGGAGTATTTTTTATATTTTTGTTTAAGGGACTCTCCCTTGTGTCAACTTACATGGGGGCGGGTTTGTGTCATGGAGCTTGGTTGTCATGGGGTAGGGGGGGGGTACCCCTAGCATAGTGATTAATGTTTAGTTTTGAGCTAATCATCAAATCAACGGTCGGATCTCACCAACGCTGCCAAAAAGTAACGGGTGACTTATGATTTTGTTTCCAAAATGAACCTTAGTAAGTCATAGGTTTTCAGAACCGCCTCTTTCCCTCAAATTTTGTCATTTAACGTTTCAAGGTGCGTAGATTCTAAATCGGTGATGTCCTTCCGTCGTAAGGCCCATGAAAGGTCTTGGAATTTATGTCAAAAATCCGTTCTTTGGCACATGGACTCCACATCCGCACATGGGTCTGGTAGGTCTCAACTATAACCACCTCGATCGCCTCACACGCATAGATGTTATGGATCAAAAATTGGTCAAAAACGTGGTTATCGAGGGTTTTTAGTGACTTAGGCAACTGGTGTGTGATTTCGTAGTGATTTTGGACGCAAGATCGACTGAAATATGTTTTAGATCATTGGAAATTCAACCGTAGCAAATAGATAATCACCATTTCGGAACCTAAAAATCATCCCAAAAACCTCTCAATGACACGAGCAACCATGCTTGATTAAAAAACATTGCCATTTCTAAAACAGGCTATAGTTATTGTCGGATTATAGATTTCAATAATAACCCTTTGTAATCGTTAATTTTTGTAACTCCTCTCCTCAAACTTTGTTGGAGTTTTGTTTATCATTTATCATTTTAGTTATCAATTATCAAGTTTAAATTGCGTAGAATCAAAATTGGGCCGTGAAATACCTTAGGATTGATGTAAACAAAATTAAAAAAAGATTTGTCGCACATTGACACTCCTGTAGGGGTTTGGGACCCAAGTGTTGGAATTGGTAGCCATTTGAATATCCGTGATTGCTCGTGCAGTTATGAGGTTTGGGAAGTCACTTTTAGGTTTTGGAATCGCTGTTATTTGCTGTGGGTGAATTTCTAAGGATTTGAAACCTATCCCAGACGATTCTACTTCCAGATTACTAGGAAATGATACCCCGCTTGCCTAAGTCATCTAATACCTACCTCATAAACCAAGTTTTGGAACTTTTTTTGGGCTCGTATCTATTCACGATAAGCGATCGGGATAGCGAGAAATGAGGATGAACTAGACCACAAGTGGAGTCCATGATCGACAAGATCGGACTTGTTAATGATTCTTCTTGAAAGGTCTTAGAGATTTGGAATATCCAAAACTTAAAACTTAAAATGACTAACATTGTGGGTGGAGGGGGTTCATAAGAAATATTTGCTGTACGATTAATAAACCAAAAATAATAAGCACTTGAGTTTGAAATGACTGCGCTTTTTAATAAAACATCATTGCTTCGGTGTCAGATTCAATTTTTTCTGAAAGCCAATTTTAGGCGATAAAAATAGATTTCGTCGTAAAAACGCATTCAAAAGTCATGTCTTCATCAACTTCCAGAATCAAATATATTTTTATTATACCGTTGGAAAGCTCAGATTCTGGCGCACATTTTTAGGACAACAGGCTAAATATGACGGCCAAGTCTTTTTGAACCTGCAGCGTATAAAAAAGTGGTCATTTTGAAATTTGACAAAATTCACTTTTCAGATTGACTTTTCGCGCCTTCAAGTCATGTCTCCATCAACTTCCAGAATCAAATATATTTTTATTATACCGTTGGAAGGCTGAGATTCTGGCGCTCATTTTTAGGACAACAGGCTAAATATGACGGCCAAGTCTTTTAGACCTGCAGAGTATGAAAAAAGTGGTCATTTTGAAAATTTGACAAAATTCACTTTTCAGATTGATTTTTCACCAATTAAACCATCTTGAAAAAACTTTCATGGTCAATTGGGAACCTGGAAAATGAACACTTTTGCTATAAGATTACAAAGTCTTATTGTTGAAAATAATAAACGAAAACATGTTATTGGACAACTTTTGGTGCAAATTTGTTGTAGAATAGATCCTTGGCCTGAGGAAGGTACCAATGTTTTTCACCCTATGTAGTTCCGGGTTGGTGACGATAATTAACTAAACTCTACAAAAGTACCCACTGTTCAGAGTAAATTACTGAGTTAGACTTCACGAAGGCCTTTCAAGAAAGTGTCTTGTTTCATTTCACAGGGCAATACACTCACAAGGTGTACTACGTGGACCAGAAGGTGCCGTCGTACCTCCGGAAGCTGTTCAAAGGCAGCCTGGACGTCCATGAGGAGTCGTGGAACGCCTACCCCTACATCCGCACTATGATGACGAACCCCCCGAGGAAGGACACGGTTTTCGTCATCATCGAATCCATCCACCTTCCAGACAGAGGTCAACAGGAAAATGTCCACGGACTGCCTCCAGAAAAATTACAGGTAAATCAACCTACGTGTTCAGTTGCTCTAATGTATCGCTTGTAGTGTAATCTATCACTTCATATTAGATTATTTACATTTTTAATTATAGTTTTGTTACCATAATAGTTACATCGTTTACTGCATGTAACTTTAAGTTCTGGCAGTCTATAATCGTAGTGAAGATACATTCTTTGGTGATGTCAGGCTGTGCTATAGCGCCTATGGCGGAGCCTTTCATTTTCGCTTTTGTAGAATGCTGAAGGTCAGCTTAACGAAAACGAGTAGGGTGACCCAGGACTGTTGGAATTGTGACTCACGTAAAGTGAAACCCAAACGTGAACAGAAAACTACGTTACCCAAGGTTGGGTAGGCAAGTTTCAGAACTTCAGATCCTTCCCGGGATTCTTACCAAGGTGGAATTTCCCTGGCGCGATTTTGTCGTGTTCCTACTCAGAATCCAGCCGTCCCCCGCTATGGAAGAGAGTTTTCGTGATTAGAGCCCAACTTCGGTTTCGAGATCATGTCGAGCGTAGATATTGTTGTGACCCTGTTTTTGGAAAAGGTGGCCGAAGAGGAGGAACTATTGATGGTGAATAGGGAGCCTCACGCACCCATGTTTTGAACCTGAACAAAAGAGGGATTGTGCAGCAACCTTATCGACTGCTACTTCAGAAATGATCAGCAACGGTTCAGATCGTTATTTCGTCTGAACTGAAGTGAAGTTATTTGACTACATCGCTTCGTTGGTGAGAGAAAACCTCATTAAATCTTGCACAGCATGAGTTCCAGTACTTATTTCTGCTGAAGAAAATGTCTCCATAACTTTGAGGTAATTATCACAACGGCATTCAATTCAACAGTTTTGATCCGATTATATTTTTGGGATTATACCAGGGAAGATGATCGGTGATGGCTTGCATATCCTGGTCGATGTAACGATTTTCAACCGCGTGTAGCCACCGAGAATGTAGCCGTGCCACTTTGGTGAAATCGGTTACATCAAAAATCACTGAAGAAGTGGATAGCGTCTGATCTGGAGCCGCAGCCGTTGGCCGCAGTTGCCCCAGGGAAATTCCACCTTTAGGCGGCTCCTCCACTGAAACTCAGGGGGCGCACAGATATCACCAGGGCCTATCACAAAGGGGGTGGAAGAGATAATTTTCTTAGCTCATCACTACTCATAAATAACTTCGAAAACACATTAGCACAAAACAGAACTGAAAACAATCAAATAGAACAAACAAACAACAGGAACAGGACTGAACGGTCACATAACACTGATAACTAAACCGAAAGAAACACCCTAGCGTTGAGCGAAGAAAAAGTGTGCGCCATCCCTTGTTTTTCGAGCTCTCTGATTGGTCAATATCATAGGTCCGCCTCAATTATAACGAAAGTAAGTTCTTGATTATCAAAATGCACTAGGCGTATAGAAAAGTTAATGCTGAATCAGAAAATATGGTTGAAAAAAGTCGTTGTCAAGCGGAGAAGTATGGGTTTTTATGACACAAAACGTCGTTTTCTTGAAAATATAAAAATATAAAATAAATAAAAATCAAATCATGGAAATGGGTTGAGATGGAAAAGTGCGGTTGGCAGCATTGTGCTCCGTTTTCGGTCTTGAGTTACCCAAAAACCTGGCTACATCAAGTGTGGGACAGTGTAAGTCCAGTGGTGTGCGCAGAAGGGTACCTACATCAAAAATAGTAATCCTTCGCTAGATAGTCTACATCGTTTTCTTGAAAATCTGCTTACTTTCAGCAAAGAGAAGTCATCTTCGTAGATATCGGAGGCGAGGCACTGAGCAATAAAGACAGCAAAGACCCCAAACAGTTCAAATCCGTGAAAACTGGACGAGGGCCGTTCACGAAAGATTGGCACCTAACCGTGAACCCCATCATGACCTGCTACAAACTCGTCACCATCGAAATCAAATTGTGGGCGTTTCAAAACAGAGTCGAGAACTACGTGGCCAACTACCAAAAGAAGATTTTCACCAACTTCCACCAGGATCTCGTTTGTTGTATGGACGAATGGGTGGAAATGGATATGGCGGACATCCGAGTGTGTGAAGACAGAACTAGACAAGAGCTGGAAGAGAAAAAAGCTTCAGCGTCCAAAAGACCTGGCTCTGCAAAGCGCAAAAGAAGCAAAAGTTTGTCGAAAAAGACATAAACTTCTCTTATTCACGCCAACCACATCGAAAAATCTGATATAAAAAAAGCTTATTCATCTTTTATTTATTTTACTTTTATCATCGAAAAAACACACCGCACTTTCGGGAGTGTGACGTAGTGAGTTGTACGTGATCTAAACTTGGCGCGCTACCCTATCTTGTCAGGTCCACTCTACTAGCCATAAATGGAGTATATTTCAACATGATAGATCGATCAGGAGCAAATTTAGCCACAAGGGTCTTCAACTGATCACTGAACTCCATACAGCCCCGTAGAAAGGGGGACTGGACCCGGTGCCCCCGAGCCCGGCCAGCCTTCTTAAGGGCCTTTTCGGTCGTTTGAAGTTTTAGAAGCTCCCTCGTTTAATTGTAATTTGGTTTAGAAGTATTAATACAATTTTTTTTTCGAGGGGCCCCGGAATTAACTCCAGGACCCAGATTTCTCTCCATACCTTGTGATTGACTTGTAAATGTCCAACTCCGGAAATCCGTGAACACCTTTTCTAGTCCCTTTTTACGATAAAGAAGCTCACATCAAAACTTATAGCCCTAGAAGCTCTCACGTCAGAACATGGACCATACCATGTCGTTCAACATGTTAAGTCGGAAAAGTCCTCGATATACCTGAAATCACCATGCTACCATACAATTTCCCCTTTGTAGTCTGATTAGGAAAGAAAACCGGTCTTCTCCCTGCGGATACATGAGTGTTCAAAATAGCCAAAAAGTAAGATTTTAACGACATCGATTTCTGATCTTCTCTTTGATTTGTGTGCCAATCGTTGATTACAGTTGAATGTATGACTTTTTGGTCGTAACCCCTGCTGCCAGACATAATGTATCTTATCACATACTATGTCATTTGAATGGAGCCCCATTCCGGGCGGTTTTGATTTATTGATGCCTAACTACATAGTGTTTTTCGACCTCTCAATAAGTAATATTGCGTGCCTAAAATCAATTTCAACCAACCCCGGAGCGTAACGTTTCATTAAGAAAAAATGCCTTAAAAGATGTTGAGCCATATGCAAACCAACGACCAACAAACTAATTAAAACATTAATAGACAGGGTAGTTAACTAATGAATAAAATTAAGTAGCAAAAAGAAATGAATAATTCTTGTTTTTAATTTCTTCTGAAAAACAAGGAAATTACATGTTTGTTAGAAGGACAGCACCAAGCCCTTCAGTCTCCAATTCTCTCGTCCACGTATAATTCAGCCTACGACAAGATAAAGGCACGTTCCTTCTAGCTGAATGTGTTTTTGCACCTTTTTACAGTCAAGATTCAAGTGACTTGTAACCTAGTGCTTCGTCGAACGCTGTTTTCGGGTTTTCCTTTGCCTTGACGGTAAAACTAACTGTCCCAACGGAAAAAAGTGAAAAACAATTGCAGGAACATCAGAAATTCGAGAGCTACCAAAAATGGACTTGGTATGCCGATGATATGCATGGGCCATTCCTAGTGGGTGGATTAATTTTAAAAATTTTAATCTACCAGAACCACCAAGTTTTTACATGTTGCACCCCATTTGCGGCGTAGGCATCATTCCAGAATGACTAACCCCAGTGCCACTTCTTCGCAATATAGAGTTTCTTCTAATTGTTTCCCGGAATGGAAAGAAAGCATGCATTGTGGAGCATTATTTTTTAAAATCATTGAAATGCATATTAAATTTACCATTCCAACGAGGTGTTTAAAAATACTTTTGACTGCACAGTCCAAACGCGTTCGAATCCGATCACCTCCCTTTAGGGAGGAGGTGACACATACAAATTGAAACATTTTAACCCAAAACCAATATTCCAATTGCAAAGATTTAGAAAAACAACATTAAAATTTATTTTTTGGGACTATAAAAAAATTGTATCACAATTTTCATCATGCCAATAGAAAGAGCGGAAATTGTTACGTAAAATTTACTCTACAATACAATTTTTTCGATGAAGTGAAAGGGCTTCAAAATTTAAAGATGATTCCAAATGGGTGATTAGTACTTTTAACTTTGAAGGGACGTATTTTGCTTTATCTCCTTTAATTTCTCTTTTACGTTGTGAAATTCGTAATTCCCGAGGTTGGTTGCACAACCACGGTAAAATTGTTATCGAACAGGATGACAATCATGAAAATTGGTTGATTGTAGCTCAGTTGATTGTAGATTCATTTCCCCCTCTAATTCCTCGTTTACGATAAGAAATTCGTGACTCACGAGATTTTTCGTAGAACTAGAGTAAAATTCTGACCGAACAAGGTAATAATCAACAAATAATTTGTAATAATTTCTTGGGAAAAGAATCAAATAAAACAGTACTTTTTTCGGCATTTCCCCCTCTAATTCCTCTTTTACGATACAAAAATTCGTGATTAACGAGATTCCACGAGTACATCGAATGAGCCCCAACTGACCGAACAAGGTAAAATTGAAAATTGATTTATGGTGCCAACATTTGCGTTACTTTTTGGTTTCCCCTCTAATCATGATTTCGTGATTCACTAGTTGAAATGTAAAAGCCTGACCGAACAAGGTACTAATCATGAAAATTGGTTGAAATTGTAGCCTGCGCAGCTTCAACAACATTTGTTGGGAAAAGAATAAAATAAAACAGGACTTTTTTCGGCATTTCCCCCTCTAATTCCTCTTTTACGATACGAAATTCGTGATTAACGAGATTTTTCCACGAGGAATCGAATGAACCCTTCCCCAGGTCCGTAGGTCAAACCATTCCCGATGTATGGTCCGATTTATGGTGCCAACATTTGTGTTATTTTGGTTTATAATTGTTTTTGTTTTGATAGCAGTAACCTAGTGACGCAGTGATGTAGTGATGTTAATACTGGAGTGAACTCCTAAAAGGCTTTGTAGCCGATACACGGGTTGAAGCATTCTGACAACCATAAAAAACGCTGCAAATTCTTTCACTGGGGTTTATTATTCAACTGGCTTGCGTTCATGATTTGAATTTCTACTAAGCTTTGGAGTGTGCGTGTTTCACAAGTGATAGAGCGATTATTGAATTTCAGGAGGCACACAAATATGATCAACTGATCAATCCAAATAGGTATTTTGGTTGAGAACAGATTTACGTGCTCTATGCATATCTCCTGAAATTCAATAATCGCTCTATCACCTGTGAAATACGCACACTCCAAAGCTTAGTAGAAATTCAAATCATGAACGCAAGCCAATTGAATAATAAACCCCAGTGAAAGAATTTGCAGCGTTTTTATTAGTTGGTTTATTAGAGTTTCTATTGGTCGTCCATTCACGGGGAATACCCCATATATTTCATACAAAAACAAAACAAAAAACCTAAAAAAAAAAAAAAAAGGAATGGTTTGAGAACCTACCTGATGAAGTATCGTCAACGATGGAGCTCGTCTTTTTCAAATTCAATTTGTCGTTCAATATCAATTGGGGGAACTCGATTGTTAAGCACCACCTAGTTCCTTCCAAACGCGAATAGACGTAGCGAAGAAACCACTGTGACGCTCCGAGGGTGTCACGCTGAACTGAATGAAACTCGGAGGTGAATCGCCGTTGTTGCGGGTAAAAGCGGAGGACTCGGCTCGACCCCTCCCACCGCCCTTCGCCGTCCGTCGACTCCGAACCCTCGACCCTCCCGTCTATCGTCCTCACACTTCGTTCCCTTGGTGACGCCGGGGAAGCTGTTTCCAAGATGAGTCAGCCGGTCCTCGTCCTCCCCTCACATCGCTCTTCCCCTTCATCATCGGATCTTCCGTCGTGTTATGACACCCTAAACTCCTCAGCCCGGAACCGGACTCGCCAGAGAAACATCTGAGGGGTGGCCTCACACTTTTCTTATTTCTAACGAATTTCCATATAAAATGCAACTACTATACTCCCAAAAATCGTTGAAATATAAAATTGGCTTCTCCCCAAGATGATGTAGGTAAATGGCACGAGTAGGTTCACCCGAACTGTGAAATAGACCACCTGCAGACATGATACTGTACCTATCCTGATTACCGATAAAATAGAAGTAAGGCAAGTCAAAAACGAGAACAATTTATTCAGTCTTTTACCGACAACAAGAAGACTCAAGGAACGACAGAAAAAGTAATAAAAAACAGATAGGTACTTAATATCAAAAAGAACACGTCAGCATCTGGCCACTGGAGGCAGTCAACACCCACAACTCCCAGCATGCGGCAGTACACACGAGGATTTAGAAATAATAAACCGAAATGTACAGTTTATGTTTGAAATGCGAGCATCCAGACGACCAAATTATACAGAGAACACTGACCTCTACTTCATAGATTCGGATATATTTGGGTCATTTCAAAATTTCGGTCACATTTATGTCACTGATCACTATTACCGTCAAATCTCAACTAAATATAGTGTTGTAAGTGTTTTAAAATTGTCTCCTATATGGATGTACACGTTCCATGGAAAAGTATGTAAAAGTTGTGCCTACAGGACCCAGGAGAAAATACCAAAGTCCGTATTTCTCACTCCCTACTGCTGTAACAAACCAGAAGTACATTTAAAACTTCCATCGTCACTACTCACGAAATATTTATTGGGGCTGTTATATCCTCTTATACTATGAAAGAACATACATCCTACAATGAATATCCGCCTCAGAAAAAAAATTGGATCAAATCAAGTAGCCTCGTGAGCTTATTATTTCAGTGTCATACGGTTTTTCCTCACTCCCTACAATGTTTTGAAAAATACCTAGCCCCCAACTGGCAGGAAAGGGTGTTTATGAAGTTGCTTCTGTTTTTTTGACATCCCTAATTCAAGATGGTCCCAACGCTGGAGATTGGATTTTGCGTAGACCTTCCCAGTCAGTTCTACCGGGAAAACCATCCCTGGAGGCAGCAGTGTAGGTTTTTTAACTCTCACTCCCTACTCCAATAACATTCTGACTGTGGCAAGTGAAACTTGATCGCTCTTGTTGACAATTAGTGTAGTTGTTGGAAGTTCGTTGACAACATTTTGGTTCAACCAGTTTCAATTGATTTGTGGCCTGTAAAGGCGGTGAAAAGCCAATCCCCTACAATTAGTGTAGTTGTTGGAAGTTCGTTGACATTTTGGTTCAACCAGTTTCAATTGATTTGTGGCCTGTAAAGGCGGTGAAAAGCCAATCCCCTACTCTCTCACTCCCTACAACATCCAGCCAATATCCCCTTAAATTGTAGGGAGTGACATCTGGGATGGATTTTTGAGGTAATTTTCAATGTAAAATGCCTAAAGGACGTTTTTGTTTAGAGGTATCGTTTTCGAGTTATTTCACTTTCAAGATGTTATTATGGATTTCCTATATTAAGTCACTGGAATGCCCATAATTTCCTCAAAATACTCTTTGAAACGGATTTTGACGACACCGTTGGAAAGATCGGTAAATTCCTATCTTCTTAGGACAAAATGGAAAGATTTCAATGTGAATTAAAAGTACAGAAATTAGACTGAAGATAAACTGTGGAGAGTTCAAGAAAAAAACTACTTTTTTCATGTTCTCTCCCCCTCATAATGAACAGATTTTTCAAGTACCACCCCTCAGGAAAACTTCCCCAGAATATTTCTCGCAAGCAATTTTTTGAAGAAAATTAAGTTTGAATGGGGAAAACGTGGGTTTACACCGCAAAATCAACTTGTTACAAAAATATGAGATTAGCGTCAGATTTTATGCATCTCTTTTGCTGAATCGAATGATGGCCCTCTTGTTCAACAAATAAGGGCTTTTCAGGCCGGAAAGGTCGAATCAACAGATGCCGAATAGTAATTGTAGTAATTTGTTAAGTGAGGAGTCCCATTCGAGTCAGTAGAAAAAAACACATAAAATCTTAAGCCAAATTTTTTTTTTTTTTTTTTTTTGGTGACAAGACGATTGTGGGTGAAAACCTAGGTTCATGGTTGAAATCCCTCGTTTTTCACATTCAAACTTGATTTTCTGCAAAAATTACCTCGTAAAACACTCTTTTGGTTATAACGATGGAAAGCTAAGTTTGAGGGGTTTTTTAATTTTTTGTATCTTGGTTGATTACAAAGGTTCATTATCGAAAATGATGAACCCAAAATCCGACTGACAGTCGCTTGTCAAAAATTCGGTATTGATTCCCAGAGCCACCCAAGGCTGAGTGTAATCATGTCCCTCAAATAGAAAATAATTTTGACCCATACAGACATTTAATTATAGAATTCATCGTTCCCGAAAATATAACTAAAAACGATAATAACTCTTCAATTTTGTGGAAATAGACGATGTTTCTGCTTGACATGGGTTTGCACAATGTCGTCGCGAATGATTTATGCTTTTCATTTGTACTGGCATTGTAGCGATGGGCATGGCAAAGTTGTGGTCAGGCACCACGCAGGTTTACCTGAGTCCTTTCTCCGCGCTGATTGTACGGAGGTAAGAACACACATAAATATACAACTGAATAAAACAAGGTAACATTTTAATTGTACAATAAATGCGTGACAACTTAAAAGTCTTAACGCTCATGTTACACCGGTATAAAATGAGGAATCGTCAGTTCGAATCAGCGTCTGAACAATTTCCAATGATGTACATTCCATAACAAATGGATAGTTAGTAACACGTAAGATCGTGGGCAGTAAAAATGTATATATTCGTAATACAGATGGTGCCTACAAGCCACACAGCTTGAAAGGCGAAAACCAAAATTCTTTTAATTAGACTTTAACCATCGAATTCAGTACTTCAAGCTGATAATTATACTCGTACAGTATTTCAATTGGAACCTAAAGGTAGATACCAAAGAAAATTACTCGACAATTATAGATATAGAAATATTTGAAGACGGAAGTCCAATAGTATTACGTTGTGGATTTCCACAAATGTTCTTAGGTATATCTAGTTTGTCCGTTATTTGGTGCCCATACATCAGTTCGACTGAATTTGTCAATAATTACTCAATACGGATAAATTATTCACAATTACGTAAGAGCAGAAATAAATCTTTAAAAAAATAGGAGTGAAAATAATTGATAAACATAGAGATGATACAAGCTTAGCACTACATGGTTACCGATTCCGTATAACTAGTAATTTTTTTGGTCATGTGCGATATTAAAGCTATGACTTTATTTCTGAAAATTTGTTTGTCTTGAGCGGAGAAAAGGTTCAAATGGGCACCGAGCGACTCGAAAAACGCCGCATCTTCTTCTTTCAAGGAGTTTCTGAGATTCGGCGAAGGCTGGTTATTGTCTGGCGATGTGTGTCTCTGGAAAATAAAATATATACTTAGGAATGAAAGTAACAATAAACACTTTGGGAGTCGGTACAGGTTCTTCACTAATTGGAACAGGGTCGTGTAGAATTTGAATAATACAAAATACTTGAAAAACAGTAATACAAGTGTGCATTGTGTGTAAATGCTAATATTTGAAATGAGTTGCATTTCTTGTGTGCGCAACCGCACACGCTACCATCAGTCCTACTCAACCCAAAGTATGGGTCATCTCGAAATTTCGGTACAATTCAGAGAGCAAAAATTCTGAAAAAATGTATTTTGCTTCCGAGTCTACCAAGGTAGCGGAAGCATTGTTTTAACTTTCGGAATGTGAAAATTTTTTTGTCTCCAAAATCAAAAATTCCACTCGCATTTTGCGTTTTAGACCTTTCTGAACAATTTTGGTTCCGTGTCTGTCTGTCTGTCAGCAAATCCTTGTTACGGGCAAAACTACACGAAGTTATAGTCCGATTTTGATGAAATTTTCAGGGATTGTGCGGGTTGGGGTGTAGATGGTCATCTATAGGTTTCATAAACCCCGGACCAATAGTAGCCTCTGCGCATGCGCAAACGTGAAGTCCTTGTTACGCGCATAACTCCGGGAGTTCTTGACCAATTTCGATGAAATTTTCAGCGAGTGTTCGGTTTGATGTGTAGATGGTCCCATATCTGTTGCTTTACCCCGGATCAATAGTAGCCTCTGCGCATCCGCAAACGTGAAATCCTTGTTACACGCATAACTCCGGGAGTTCATGACTGATTTCGATGAAATTTTCAGGGATTGTTCGGACTGATGTAAAGATGGTCCTCGTGAGTAATAAAGAGAAAATAAAGTTTTAGCCTCGAGCTTGATTGAACGAAGTTCTTTAGTCAATAATAATTTTCAATGATCTATACGGTCATGTTACGGATACGAGTAAGCTATGTGCCACACCCACTTGGCAGACGTTTTTTTCTGTACGCATGGATTTAATAGCTACTACCAATAACAACCGCCAGGAATGTGCACACTAATACAGACAGTCCTGAACGGAATAGGTTCTTTCTCAGTCAGCAAAATATAGTTGAAGACTCACGTGTTCGTCTTCCTGAATGACGTCCACCAGTTCGTAGAAGGCAGCGTCATCGACCTGAGTGGTCATAGGCTCAGAGCTCGAACCTGTAAATACCAAACGGAATTTGTTAGCTAAACAAATTATCAATACGACATAAGTACAAGTGCAATATTTGATCGAAATTTAAATTCTAATTGAGGAGGATTCAAGCAAAACTCGGTTTGTCCACTTCAACTGAAAAATCAACTTCAGGAGAAGCCAAAAACTTGCTTCGCAGCCCCTTTGATGTTCAGGTTAATCTGACAGGAAAATTATGAATCCGTAGGTCGGTGTGAATCATGTCCTCGAAAGCCGAATTCCCAACATAACATAGGACAATTTTTTTCTCAAGGAAAGTTGCTAATGGGTTACTCAAAGGAATCAGTACTAGAGCTGCCAAGTTTTCCTCAGATTTTCCATTCTTCACGATCCTTGGAAAAGGTTCAGTTAAAGTGTCAAATTTGAAGTGAACAAAAAATCAAACTTTTGTTACGATCAGACCTTCCACTGCGGATATCCTGATCAAAAATCATTTGCCCTTCCTTATGCCTTTCACTACACGCGCTGAAGTTCTTCTATGTCAAAAACTAACCGATGCTCTCCGAGTTGCTGCACAGTTCCAAAGTCCTCCAAATCTCTGAACGTATTGCTCGGGACTCTGGTTATCACATCGAATTTACGTAAATCTACATTCTACCCGCCCTAACACACGATATGCAGGCAAGAAAACTATGCCCACGAACAGGAAGAGATATTATAGTTTTGAAAAAATCGGTTTCAACTTGGCTCTGAACCTGGAAATGGACGTGAAGAGTTCTGGTTTGAACAACACGAAAAAAAAATCCCTACAAAGTGCAGGATGGACAAACCGAGTTTTGATTGAAACAGCTACGTTTAGCAACCTCATTACCGTGTACAAAACCACTTTTGATTGGTGAAACTTCTGGGACATGAGAAGGTGTGCCCTAATCACCGGAAAATTTACAAAAATAACTATTCTGGCCGAGAATGGACATGTGGAGTTTTGCTTGAATCCTCCTCAATTTCTAAAAGTGTCATCAAAATCAAAAATAGAATGAAAAACGTTACAAATTGTTACACGAAGGTTCATTATTTCTGTATCCGATAACCGTTCTACGTAAATAACTCATCCAAGTTTATTTGACTCAGTCAGTGGAACATGATCTGAACTCGTCGCCTCGTGCCTTCATACGTTGTAAGTTAATTGTATTCTAGATGCCTTCAAAACAGGAAGATCGATTAGGAATTAATTCTTTCCTACCTGCATGGGCCGGAACTTAAACAGAAAGAACGACAGAAAAAATAAAATAACACGAATGTGAACAGAGTAAAAGTCGCCTAGTAAATTGTGACAATCGAATCAGCTGATATAATCACAATGGAATTTTGAAATCGAGTTTTTCATAAGTTATCTTAAATATTTGTGGCCAAGTGAAGAGTAGGTAGGTGCTAAATTTCATCTCAAGTTTCATCTCATCAGCACAAAAAGTACGCTAACCATTCTAGGTATTTGGACATCAGCTTTCATTTCGTACACAGGGACTAGTGAAGGTTGGAAACATATTTATCACGAAGCCATCCAACCATCTATGAAACATCTAGCAGTCACATGGTATGAAGACACATTAATCAGCTGATGCGAGAGTAATTTCGTTCCTAATAGATCTACCGTGCAAAAATATAAATGGATCTCATTTGATGACATCTAGAATATAATTGCAATGTATGGAGGCGGGAGGCAGCCATCTATCGCAGAAAGAATAAACCTGTATGTGATAACTTGCAGCATTTATCGAATATCGGTATTCATAGTCAAGAGCCTCTTGATGCACAACTCGACTAACCTTCTGACGTTTCGTCGTTCACAGCATTGTTCTGATCTGATGCAGGAGAAGGAAGTATGTACTCGGTCTGCGAACATAAATATGTTATCATCAAATAGGAACAAAGATATGTATGATGCTCTTGTGTAGCTTTATCTTCCAATAATAATAATGATAACGTTTTATCGTTGAGAAATTAATTTAAATCTTCAAGTAAACTAGTAACCTTAATCAAATTCGTACAATTAGCTACGTAAGAGGGAGCTATCACGCTACAACGTTAACGCTACGAATGGTAAAACAAGCTTTAGCCTCATCACCAAGTAGGTGGGTTTCTTATCAACAGTTACTAATTTTTCCAAATTAGTAGTAGGAAATATGCATGGGATTTGTCCAAAACTTTGGTGGGGCTCGACAAGGCCAGGAGGGCGGGGTTTATGGAATTTGACGAATTTCCTGCTAAATGT
This sequence comes from Creontiades dilutus, assembly GCA_031894815.1. Lineage (NCBI taxonomy): Eukaryota > Metazoa > Arthropoda > Insecta > Hemiptera > Miridae > Creontiades > Creontiades dilutus. The sequence continues at coordinate 3,967,562 of JAVIWC010004007.1, forward strand.
AGCCATTTTTAGGCCCTTTTGGATGCTTAAAAAGAACACTATTCTATCCTGAAAGTAAAGTAAATTTGCTAAACAGCTACTTTTTTTTATTTTTTGATGAGTAATAAACAACGTTAATAATCGAAACGGGTATAAAGTACAACGATACACCAAACAATGAGTACAATGAATATAAATGAAGTCAAGCTTCCCCGCCTAAACATACAGCAAGGGCAACTGCCCTATTAATTAGCCATTTTGCTGCCTTCCCTGGGGATGTGTAGTATACCATTAGAATTTTAAGATTTTCAGTAAGAAAAATATTACTCTCATTATTGGTGGGGCCCTGTCATCTCTTATGAAGTAGGCGCCCATGGAAATATGAACTCCACGGCCAGGGCAGGTAATTCTGCACTTGCTACGACATAGGTTGGTTGTTTGGTGTTGCAATGAACGCGAAAGAAAGAGGGTTGGTTCAAGCATCTCAACCACGACTTCTCTGTCAACTTGTAATATCTCAACATAATTACAATTCAATGATCTATGATGAATTTCAAAAGAACTGTAATATTGAGGACGTTCTTTAAAATTAAGCTGTTCGTTTTTAGCTATTCTATTCTAGGTTCCTACACTGATGTTCTGTATGAGTGAACTTCTTCTATTTTCTCTGACATTTGTTTCTCCAATATCAAAATTTCCACTCACATTTTACGTTTTAATCCATTCTAATCAACTTTTGTTTCATGTAGATACACTGACCTGTCGACGAATGTCCGGAAATCGTTGTAAACATTCTCTCTACATTTGTTTAGACATTGAAAACAGATTATTTGGAACGTCTACAGACAGTTATGGATTAATGGGGGCGATTCAGGCTGAAGGGATTTTTCTCAATTCTCAATGTCTAACAAATACCAGGAAAACACAGATGTCCCACAAACCCTTCAGGGTCTGTCCTAACAGAGGCTACAGAAAAAAGTTCTATGGAATCAAACCTGGGATCTGTCACTCCTCAGGAAAGCTCTAAGCACTCCATCGCTGACACTCATCACTTGATGCGCAATAGCGATAACGGAGTTATATTCCATTTCTTCAATTATGAGCTTCTCGGCAAAGTGAAGGATGGGTTATGTTTATACAGAACGTACAGTGGAGCTTTTCCCCTCCCGAAACTACAAAATCGAAATGACGAAATCTAGGTTAAACCAAAAATCAGTCACAGATGTTCCTGAACTCACTACACACACTATTTCTGGGCTCAGCAGTGCCCGTTCGTTCAATGGAGACGATCTCACATAAGTCAGACATTTTTATCAGCCTCCTGTGGATTTTAAAGTTGTTGATTGCTTGTAGAATTACCTGCTCATCAGTGGACATCGAGCGAGTGTCCGTTATGATGATATGGGACTCTGCCGAGACTTCCACATCCTCCATCCGTTGTTGTTGATAACCAGCTGAAACGACGTTTGTCTCGGTTGGACTTCCATCGTCCCTCGATCCGTTGAAAGGTTCACTGGAGGTCCGGGATTTGATGAAAGAGCCGTCCTGGACCACCTGCGTTCTGCAGAACTTGGAGAGCGCATCTAGAGACGAGAAAGCTTGGTAGGAGATCGCCAGAGGCTCTTGGGAGCCAGGTAGTTGAAAGGTACTGCCGTTCGGCGCTAGAAGGTCTCTCACTAAATGCAGTAATAATGATACATAGTGAATAATAATAAATGTAAGTATCCATTGTCTTAAATTCTTACCAAACTATGACATTAGGGAGGGATTAAACCATCCATTTCCATTTTGCGTATATTTTCGTCGTTAGATCACACGACAGGCTATGGCAATTTTGGCCTCACTAGGTGTGACTGAATTTTATTATTCATTTGGTTTATTATTCAATAACAAACCATTGCAATCGCTCTTGAAAAAAAAAATTCTAACCACCCTGAAAATTTCATGGTCTACGTTTCAAAGGGTGTAGAAGTTTTGTAAAATCCCGAAAAACCAAAAAAAAAAAAAAAAAAAAAAAAAAAAAAGTCAAGGCGGCCTAAATTTAGACTTTATTTTTGAAGAACACTCCACGAGGAATCGAATAAGCCCCTCCCCAGGTCCGTAGGTCAAACCATTCCCGAGCTATGGCCCGATTTATGGTGCCAACATTCGCTTTATTTTGGTTTATTATTGTTTTTGTGTTGCTATCAGTAACCTAGTGACATAGTGATGTAGTAATGTGGATACTGGAGTGAACTCCTAAAAGGCTTTGTAGCCGATACACGGGTTGAAGCATTCTGATAACCATAAAAAACGCTGCAAATTCTTCCACTGGGGTTTATTATTCAATTGGCTTGCGTTCATGATTTGAATTTCTACTAAGCTTTGGAGTGTGCGTGTTTCACAGGTGATAGAGCGATTATTGAATTTCAGGAGATATGCATAGAGTACGTAAATCTGTTTTCAACCAAAATACCTATTTGGATTGTTCAGTTGATCATAATTGTGTGCCTCCTGAAATTCAATAATCACTCTATCACCTGTCTATGGACTCTATCACACTCCAAAGCTCAGTAGAAATTCAAATCATGAACGCAAGCCAATTGAATAATAAACCCCAGTGGAAGAATTTGCAGCGTTTTTTTATTATATTATTTTTATAAACAAAAATAATTTGTTTCGTGGAAATCTCACATAGCAATATCTTGACCTCATCGTAGGTTGATATCAGCAAGGTAGCACATTTTGTCTCCCTTCTTTTTGCTTGTTAAACAATGAGGTAATAAATCATAATTAACACTCAACTAATTATTATAACTGAAGATGTTTTTAATAAGAACAGAAGAAGAAATTTTCGAGTGATATCGACCATTATACAGATGATTAATTAATATCAAAATGATGTAATAAAAAAGGAATACCTATGATGAAATTCAGAACACACCCGATGAGGCCATAAATGGGGAAACATTTCATGTGGCTCAATTTCATAAATACTCACAAAATAATTCGTGATAATTGGTAAATTTTCAATTAGATACCAAATAAACCTCGTTAAATAACAATTTTTCTTCATATATCGGAAAGATGAAAGAGTATATAGTGTATTCAGCAAAACCTAATACAATGGAGGAGAGACGGGGACAGAACGGTATGGCTGTGGGGCCAACGCGCCTAAATGACAACTCAAAAGAAATACACCTATTGGTTTATCGATACCTCCAGCATATCAAAAGAAATATATTCGTTACACGGAAATAGGTTCCTAGGATTAAGGGGAAACTCCTAATTTGGAGAATTAATTTCAATAAGAAGTGGGTGTATTTTATCAGAAAATGTCATTCATAACGGACGTAAAGTATAAATGAAGCTCTTTTTGAAGCACTTGGAACACAGTTGCAAGGTATGTAGTTGCTCCGGGTTCAGATGATGTTCCACACACAACATCTAACAAATGTAATTCAGTGATTTACGTAGAAGGGATTACTTTCTGTAATCATGTGCAGCGTTGTCTTATTACTGTACGAAAAAGGAATTCATGTTGCCCCAACCCTGCATGTAGGTACAAGTGAATGATGGGAAGTTCCGAAATTCTTTGATTTCGTAAAGAAAATTGTTAGTTCATACCTGTTGTACTATTTTACAAGTTTACGGTTAATACACAGAACAGCAAAAGCAGATAGCGAATTTTGTTTTTACCTCCAAATCGTGAGTCTGACTGTAATTGAGGAGGGCTGGCCGACTGAGTGCACTGCTGCCTCCCCCAGGGTGACATCTCACTCGCTACCGGTGACTGCTCACAACCGCTGTCTCGTCCGACGTCTGGTGACCAGGACGTAACGTCGCTCTGGTGGGTATCGTCATCAGGGCTCATTCCCCAGGGTGCGACGGACGCCGGCGTCCCAGGGGCCCACTCGACAGGGTCCACGGCGATGTCCTTTGTCGGAAGGTGGTAATGAACGCCACGGAGCCCGAGGAGGATGGAACAGTGGGCTGACGCAGTTGTAGCTCGAGCCCAACAGTTCTTGATGATGCAACGCCATATTTGACAGTCTTCTTCGACTGGATCACATTTGAGATACCTGTGGAAATCAATAGAATTTATCATGAAAACATATTATATACGTGGCTGCAACAGTTTTCATAGTAACCCACTTGATTATTAACTTAACAGAGAACCTCTAAGAATAAATAAGATGTAAGGATGTTATTCCGATATGGGCTTCACCTCCCTGTCACTTGCATAATCGTGTGAACAGTGCGACAGTTGTTTCACCTGTGCTTCACCTAGCTGAAGTACTATCACGGAGGAGATTGCATTGGTGGGGTGTGCTGGCCTAAGAAAATCCCAACCAACCGATTCCTGAACGGCCGATGCTCTCCTCTTCAGTCAGTCCCCAGTTGAAGCTTGGTTGTCTCTGAGCCTTTTATCGGCTGTGTTGTTATTGCAAAATAGCTTTCGGAGCTTACTAATGTGATCCTTAACCCCTGCAAACATGTCAGCTCCAACCAGGTACACTCATTTAAGTCTGAATAGACTCCCATCAAGAACATCTCAAAATATTTAAGAGTACCTAGGTCAAGTGCCATAGGTAACCTACTGATCAAGATCTATCTTATCTGTGCCGGCGCCTAAGATAAATCACATTTATGATAGGTCATCCTACGAGTAAAGGTAGGTCAGGGGTTGGTGAGAACGTTGACGTTTTTTCGGTTGAATCTGAAAGTGTAGCTTCTGACTCACTCTGGCAGCTAAAAATCCGATTTTCCAAGGTCTCATATTCAATAAAGTCACGGTTTATGATAACAAATAAACTTTCCCACGCAGTTTTCACTAAGATAGGTGCGTTAATTGTCATATGTTCTTACTTGCACAAGCGGTTCAAAGTGCCCGTGAATGACAATACCCACTTCGAATGTCTGAAAAAGGATCCTTTTCATTGAGAAACCTCGATTTTCTTGAACATGGGATCATGATTAATCGGATTTCCAACTGTCGGAGGGGGTCCGGGAGATTCATTATTTGCTTCAATAAAATAATGGAGTACAGAAAGAAGTTAAGTGGACAACCCTCGTAAGTTGGGACTTTTTGTCAGAATGCCTTGGCGTTATGGACGTCATCAGCTATCCACCTTCAGGAGGTTCAGAATTTTGACTGATGGCCTCGTTTAACTCACAGGCACGCCATTTGCTAATCACATGAGAAACGGTTCACTGCAACGCCTAAATCAATAAAAATAAGAGGGCAACTTCAATAAAATAACGTGACTTTAAGATGGGTGACAACACCCACCACAAAACATTGACAAACCAACTTCCGCCATCTATTAAAAAACAGTTATCATCCACTGCTTGCTCTACCTTAGCAATACGTAATCATTTCAGCCAATGCCATCGACCCAACAAACAACAACTATCTTATATATTACTAGCGTTTCAGCAAAAACTCATTTTATCCTCTTCAGACAATGTTTCAGGAAAAGCGGAAAACCTATAACTTGTATTCTAATCAGTTTTTTTCAACACAAGATGTCATTTCTCAGATTTCCTAAGCAACAGCGGTTGCCCAAATTTTCAATCTCTGGAGACAGTCAGTTATTAGATAGCTGTTTTGAAAACTTAATTTGATAGAAACGCGTAAAATTTCTGAATTGCTACCTTGAATCATCACTGTTTTTTTTTAAATAATCAATTATTTTAATCACTGCGCTACACATACATGTGGCAAATACCCAAAATACTAAAGCCACACAATTGACAATAGAAAACGACTTACTTATTTTCGTTGATCATGAAAACATCAAACCCAAGCTCCGTTCCTAATTCTATGATGGAAAATGCATAAGGTGAGTAGACGTTTTTCTTGCCCTGAAATAAAAAATATATATATATTAAAATGAAGAGAAACGTTGTCAATACAAGCTGATATCAGAGGGGGCAATGAGAATTTCCACCTACAAAATCACGTTGATTTAAACGCAGTTTTCTAAATCGTTGGAAAGCTGAAAGACCTTGATAGAAAAAGTGTACAAATGGAAGTAACAATTTTTACCTTTTGTCTCAAATTTTTTACGATGACCTTTTTTGACCGAAAAAATCTGGACAAACAAATTTATTTTATATCAAGGCTATAGGAAATTTAATATACCTAGTGTACAACAGTTACCTCGAATTTTGAAATACAACACAAATAGGGTTGTTAGAGTTCAGGCCGTTTTAGGGAGGGTCAAAAATGCCAAAAAAGTCTTTAAAGTAAATAAAAGTAGGATTTTAAGGGGCAGAAAAAATGTTGACGGGGCAAAAGTTGTTGCGAATAAGTTGTAGAATCGATCCCTTGGATTTCTGCTCAACCTAAGTGTAGACACTTTCTATGCATAATATAGGGATGGGCCATCGACATCGAATTATCGAAAAAAATCGATGTTTTGCTTCGATTTTACAATGTTTTGCCATCGATGTCACTTGTTCGATAATATCAATATATCGATGTTTTGACTCCGATAACATCGGTTTGGCTCACTCTTCACTCACAGAAAAAATTCCATCTAGTTTGCTTGCTCCCTAAAGTGAAAAAAAAATATATATTAAAAATTCTTTCAACTGCTCTACTATTAGCGGATTTTTGAAGAAGAACTTTTGTTCTTGTTCAAAGTATTGAACGTGTTTTGTTCTCGGTTCAAAGTATTGAAAACTAGAATATTCAAAAAATGTTTGATTCACAATCCGTTTCAAAGCATTCTAAATCCTCTGTCAAAGGCACCAAAACACATTCCAGACGATAACTCTCGATAGAATTGAGAAAAAAGCTCAAATTTGCACAAAAAATCTATCTAGGCTTTCAAAAGGCTACGTTTGAAGATGGGCACAATCGCCTCACTCTAAAGGGAGGTTTAGGACATTTCAAATGGGGGGGGGGGGGGAATTACCCGAAAACCCCTGAGCAGAAGACCAAATTTTATAAAGGTTTTTTCACGCTGAACACGATAGTGAAATCGGATTGGAGATATCTGAATCCGTTCAAACTAGAGTCGTTCGAAGATGATAAAACAAGGTAGATAGGCATAATTAACAAACAAAAAATTATTATTATGAGATTCTTCAGCTTTCAAAAATTTTCAAATTAAAATGAGGTATCAGAGGGGCATGAGGTATGGGGTAGTCAGATGATAAAATTGTTGATTTTTGCGTAATTTTTCCTCATGCAAAACTAATTTTTTGAAAATTAGCTCATTTCGTCATGCTGCATGATTGGAGCTTTTTTACCATCTTCTTCAGCCCTTTAAAATTAAAAATCTTTAAAATGAGATATCATTTGTCACAAAATAAAATGTTTGATTTTGCGTGAATATTCCTCATAAAAACCAGCCTAGAGAAGTATTTAAGATTGCCCAAACTTTAGTGAGATGTTCTGTACTTCACAATTCTTATACAAACAGTTTTGAACAGTTACCTTCAACTGATAAGCGTTCTGAAACATCGACATCAATATCGATGTATCATCCTTACTATAATATAAAGCCATAAACCATACCATAATTAGCTCGTAATTTTTCCATCTTCTATTTATTTTTAAATTTTAAGTGGAAGTAGGAAGTTGGTACTCACTCTGTAGCAAGCTGGGATGTTCACTTCTGTGTTGGACTCCTCGCACATATCTCGAGCTGGAGATTGGAAAGAATTTTGTTGAGGTGGATTGCAATCTTCGGTATGGTAACTCGCCTTATTCGAACATTATCAAAAATAATATTAATGACCTCAGATTATGTAGAGTGTAAATTATCAAACAAAAAAAATTTATCAACATTTAATTAAAATTAGGAACTACCTGGATGTGTTGGTTCTGGGAATGGGGCTCTGGTTCAATTTTGATCCTTTTTGAGGCCTGAAAGCAAGAAGGGATGTTTCGATAGTTTGTGTCTGTTGTGTACAGCAAGAGCCTATTCCACACAAAAATAATAACAATAAATAGAATCAGTAAGCATCTCAATATGTCGGCCATGATGTGCGAGTATAAGCGAATTTTCGATACTCTTTACATAATATTTGTTACATCATTAAGAAATTTGAGCATTTTGTGTGCTAAACAACTGTTGATGATAATTACGATTTTTATGGCAAATCCATTTCTAATAATATTCCACTTAACGAACTAATTTTTAAAACTTTTTAGAGTTGGTATCGATTTTTTAACGAATTCTAATGAAATTTAAGTGCAGCTTACATAACAATGCATAACATGCTCTCTTAAACTATGTTCGACGGAGTTGACGATAGCGCTTGCAGCACGATTTATTGATTTATGAGCAATAAAACTTACAGAAGACTATCTGCAACCCAACTTGCACATTCACAAGCTGCTAATGATGCTGATGCTAAAGAACTTAATAATTAAATTGTCTTTCCCAGACTACCAACCACAAAGTTTTTGTATGCTGAATCCAATGGTGACTCCTCGGGCTCTTCGATTAATATAAAAAGGGTTTGTATGCTCTTTCCCCACGTCGGAAAGGCTGAATCACAGGCAACTCGAGTTCTGAGCAAATAGTATTTTATTATTTGACAATTTTCTGTTGATTGAAAACTTATTTGTTGAAAGTGAGGGCTCGAGAGAGTTACCATTCGATTCAGCGAAAAAATATACCTACAACTCGATGATAAACTCATTTTTTGTAGCGATTCGATTTTCGATGAATACGCCGATTTCACGGTACAAACCCACGTCTTTCAGAAATCAAACGCCATTTTCTTTTTTTTTAATGTCATGCAAAAACAGTTTTTTTCTTATACCATTGGAAATCCGAGATTTTGGGGAAGTTTTTCCGGGAAAGTGGGAGTTACAAAACTTGTTCATTATGAGCACGACAAAACGTGGAAAACGGTAGTTCTTCATAAATCATCGAAATTTGATCCTCGAAATAATTTCTTAATTTCTGAGTGTTGTTGAAAATATATTATTTTGCCCTAAGGAGATGGTAAATGTAACAGTCAGACCAAAGGTGTCCTACAAATCGATTTTAGAGAGTTGTAGAGAGTTTTACAGAGCCATAGCCATTTTATTGATTTAATATCAGAAACATGAAAAAAATCTTGATAGTGAAATAACTCTGGAACGTAGTCTTTCAAAGCATCTAGGTGGCATTTTTTGTTGGAAATTAGGTTTAGAATGTACTATTGACGACTGATGATCTTGTTATGTGACACCCTGTATACATTGCATGTACTATGCCAAGAGTATTGTGTTTGAATTTTTCAACTTTCCATGGAGTCAACTCACCTTTTGTACTTCATGGTCACGATTGTCATTGCGGATGCCCATGACATCGAGCGTCGTGCATTTGGATGGACTAGATGGTTCATTGTTATTGTGAGAGTCGAGATTGTTGAGGCACATCTCCACAACCTCTCCAACTCGGATACTCCTAGGAACCAAACTCGGGAACTTGGTGGTGTATGAGTCCGGCATTTGTGACTAGAAAATCAAATAATTAATTCAAACACAACTGGAAACATCGATAGGAACTCAGCAAACAATTAATTTCCACCATATGTTAATCATTAATCATTATTGTTTGCAATGTAATGTTTAACATTTCCTCTCTGTAACACTCTAACAACAACTGTAACTGTAACACTCTAACAACAACTGTAACACTTTCTCTTGGTGCAAGCACACAACAGTCTACAGCATTTCCGAAATACCTACGAAAAAATTCCCCAGCCAATTTTCGTGATTTTTGGTTTATTCGTTGATCGATTGAGAATTTGGTCTAGTTTTTGAAATATTCGTAGGAGTTTGAAATTATTTTTATAGGTGTGTTCTTATATAAATGAGAAATAGGGACGTCCCTGTAATGCATGCATTACTTAACAATATGTTTCCTTCTTGTTTAATTAAACTGAAGTAGAAATTTTCAAAAATTGATAAAAGGCATACAACATAAGTAATGCATAAAAGGCTCTACATAAGTATGGCAGAGAATTCAAGATTTTCCACTGGAATCTCTTTCGGAAGCATGAAATAATAGTTTTTGTCCAGTTTCATCCATGGTTTGATTCCTCTGAAGAAAATAGGAGGGAGTTTAAGAACAATTATAGTTCGAATATTTGGGACAGAAACTACAGAAAATAGAAGGTATATATTATGGTAATCTACGGACTATTCGTGGGGTATCATACGGGTTTTATAAATCGGTAGACAGGGTTGCGGCTGAGGCCAAGACGACAAAAGCTGCAGGCACCAATTCCAATCTCCAAATTTCACTAAGCTCCTAAGATACTTGTTTAAGAGAATGATGAAAACACGCAAAAATGAGGCAAAATTTGTAGCATTAGTCGTAGAATTTACCTATAGCGTATGGTGCTACCATAAGTTGTGCAGCCTGTATACAAGTGTCAACAAATCCTGAGAAGTCATAATTATTTGGATTCACAAACCTTGAGCGCTTGGCAGAAGGGCGGTAGCCGGAGCGTTGGGAGCGCCTCCACTCTGAGAGTCCTCCTTCTCCGGTTACGGTCCGTCTTGGCGACGAAATCATCCTCCGTGAAGTGAACGGAGCAGACGCGGGACGTGCTCTGAGCGAGGAAGTCGACCAAAGCATCCTCTGGCGCCCCTTTGATATTACGAAGCCATTTCTTGAACAAGTTGGGGAAGCACCGTGCATCAGGGAGACGGTGGTAAGTGATATCCGTGCTGGAAATGGTCAAAACTTACGTAGTCAAGGGAGACAGTCCTGATTTCGGTGAACAAGCATAGTAAAGTGGGAGTAATAGATAAGAATACCTACTCGTAATTTGCAAATTTTCGTTGAAAACTAAACTAAGCTATTGTACTGGCACAAACGTTCTAACTATTTTTGGTAATTTATTGCGTTTTCTTGATACAAGTTTTGGTTTTCTCATCGTTTCGTTGAGAATGCTTGGTTTTCGTTGGCGTCTGAAATGGCACATACATCTTAAAATACTTCAAAACGGATATCGATAAAGACATTTTTGGAAAATTTGCATTCAAAGTTTTCAGAGCCATTGCTATAGATCCATTTCCATGAAAATTCGCTAGGAAGTGTTAAAGGGGAACTTCTGCTACAATCAGTTGTTCAATCGATCACGGGCCTATGGCAAATACCGAAGGTTAGCACTCTGTATGCAGGTTGTTACACCTGAGTGTCCGACGCCGATCTACCGATTGTAGAGCCCATTTCTGATCGAAGTTGCCCATTAACATTTTGTCAAATCTCCCTTAGTTCTCGAGTTATGAGATTTATTTCGTATCGTGGACTTGAACACACTCAAACTATTACAACTCGATTGAAGTGGTAACTTCAAATTTGATTATACGTTTGAAAGAGCGTTATTTTTCCAATCACGGTGATAGAACTGTCAAAATCTTAAAGATCTCCATTTTTTCGATCGCTCAAAGGTCCCGTTATCCAGAGATGAATTTTTGCCAGGAGACCTGAGTTTTGGCAAAATGTCGGCTTTCCAATGGTAAAATAAAAAAAAAAAAAAAAATTAAAAAAACGCTGCAAATTCTTTCACTGGGGTTTATTATTTAAGTGGCTTGCGTTCATAATTTGAATTTCTACTAAGCTTTGGAGTGTGCGCGTTTCACAGGATAGAGCGATTATTGAATTTCAGGAGATATGCATAGAGCACGTAAATCTGTTCTCAACCAAAATACCTATTTGGATTGATCAGTTGATCATATTTGTGTGCCTCCTGAAATTCAATAATCGCTCTATCCTGTGAAACACACACACTCCAAAGCTTAGTAGAAATTCAAATTATGAACGCAAGCCACTTGAATAATAAACCCCAGTGAAAGAATTTGCAGCGTTTTATTATTGAATCTCAATACCCCCCCACAATAAAAACATTCATAATTTATCAAGTCCTTTAGCGCTCGTATTGCGTTAAAACTTCCCCAAACCCAAATGTAAACGATGTAGCCAAAGGGAGACTGATGTAGAGGAGGCACACAAATATCATCAACTGATCAATCCAAATAGGTACTTTGGTTGAGAACCGATTTAAGTGCTCCTGAAATTCAATAATCGCTCGATCACCTGTGAAACAAGCACACTCCGAAGCTTAGTACAGATTCAAATCATGAACGCAAGCCAATTGAATAATAAACCCGAGTGAAAGAATATTCATTTACCCCAGTAATCATATTGAATAATAATCCCCAGTAATAATATTTACCTATATATTATCAGCGTTTCATACATATCAGAATGCTTCAACCCGTGTATCGCCTATAAACTACAAGTATCCACATCGGCTATCACTCCAGTAACCACATTCACTACAACTCGACGCTATCGTCATCACTAGGTTACAAACAAACAATAATAAACTAAAAAACGCAAATGTTGGCACCATAAATCGGGCCATACATCGGGAATGGTTTGACCTACGGATTCCTCATGGTATGTTCTTTAAATAGGTAAATATTTAGGCCGATTCGAGTTGTTTTGAGGTTTTTAGGGATTTTACAAAATTTGACAGCCCTTAAAGGGCACTTTAAATTGAGTGAGAGAGCTGGCTCTAGAATTGGGGCTCCAGCCGTTTCGGAGATATCGTGCGTACGGCGGGCGGACGGAAAAATTTTTATTGCAGATTCGGATTCTACACCCTTTGAAACGTAAACCACGAAATTTTCAGGGGGGTTAGAATTTTTTTCCAGAGCGATTACAATGGTTTATTATTGAATAATAAACCAAAATTAATTTACTGATTTCGATGTCTTTTAGCTCTGTTATTCGTTACCAAGCAGGTTTCCAACACTTCCCATTATCTAATACTCTTCATGTTGCACATATTCGGAAAGCTCACATCGAGATATTTCAGATGGGAGAATAAATTGATGAGTAAAACGGTTCAATTTTTTAAAAACAGTCAAGAGGAAGAATGGAGTTTTTTAAGATTGCCAAGATCGGGTAATCACGACGAAATCACACTGTCAACAGAATGTGAGCAGCGACGCAGGTATGCACCTATTTTTGAAATGTTTAGTTTCATAAAGGTATCTTGTCATCACACTTTTGAACCAGTTACGAATTGCCAAGTTGTATGTATCCCAAGCCCATAGTTGTGTGTAACCTTCCCAAGCTGATTGTAAATTGTACTTAAGTACAGATGGACGCAAATGTAAGCGAAACTTACCTCGAAAACTTGCTGTTGTTCCTACAGCCCTCGACGCAACACTTCACCATTTTCTCGATCAAGTCCAGAACACCGACACGGCGAATTAATTTGCCATTTACAAGCACATAATTTCGCGAAAGTCCAACGTGCAGAGATGGCGACTCATGACTGACTGGTTGCTGTTTGTTTCAATTGGAGCCTCCCCCCTCCTCCTCCACTCCCGCCATTCTAGTCTCTACGCTCTCTATCCCACTCCCTCTCCTTCTCACACACGCACATCTCCACGTGTTTTCTGCATACGGGGTTTTCGCTTTGACCTGAGAAAGGTCCCTTTTTCATTGCAAGTGCTGCGCTTCTTTGGAAAGCAAGGCCGCTACGACAGCAGGCCCGGCAATATAGGTTTAGCTCTGACGCACGACCGGATAGAAGCGGAAAAACGTCTGTCCTGTTGAGAGTGGACAGCTTCCTAGGTAACGTGAATGTTTAGATCTTTTGAAATGTTTCGCATCATCATGAAAGATGTCGAATATACGCTTATTGCGGGACATGTCCACGCATACACTAACACCTTCTAAAAGGGGAATTCACCGTCATCCTGGCTACTTTTGAAAAATTTAGCGGAATCGGAGCAATAGAATGAATCTTAGGAAACGATGCGTGGTGTTTTATGTGTGTGCATAGGCAGAGTGCGTGTCGTATCATTTGTGAGCATTGAAATCGTAGTGGACCATCTATAGCGCACCGAACATGCACATTCTCTGAAAATTTCATCAAGATGGGATGATGGCCATGTTGCAGGGATTTCAATTTTGTGTATGCGCGGTATCCACTAATGACACCATCCCTTGAAATTGATGTACGATTCTCGAACCGTTTTTCCTTGACTACTCCGACAACTTGAGCCCCAATACAATCCTGGATAGAACCTGAGAAGATTATGCTTTTTTGACTTAATGACTACGCATTCGCAGGCCTATTTCTGCATGAAATTCATTGAGGCTCATTTACAGCCTAACCTGTACTTCCTGAAAATATCATCAAAATCAGATAAAAAGTGTTGGAATTTGGCTTGTTACAGGTATATGCGGACACAAACGAATGTAAGAAAAGAGCTCCCCAGAAGAAAGGACTCCTGTGCATCTTGAAGCTCCGAGATGTGATAGACAGCATCTTGAGATCATTGAGAAGCAAGTGTTTGGGAAGAAGTCGCAGCACTTGAGAGAGCAATAGAACAAGTGAGCCCGTTCAAATCAATGTCTAATTAAGGTATGAAAAAAACCAAAACTTAGAATGTTTCTCCTGAAAAATCGAGGTTTTCGATGTAGGTAGTCCAGTCTTGCACTAGACCAGCATCGTAGATTGTTCATTTCGTGACAGTAACTACAAACCTACGAGTAAATTTAATTTCTAGTCAGAATACTCATCCTCAGCCCATGACTAATCACAGGCAGCTTGACTCGCCTGCTTCATGGGTCGCCGTGCTAGGAACCCACCCTCTAGAAACTTCTACCTGCGAACCTTTTCACTGAGGATTTTTTTTCCCCCCCACCCAACCTTTAGAAGAGGGTAGTTTTCAAGGGAACAGGTAAAAGTTAAGGGCTGTCAACCCCTTTTTCGGACGTTGTTTCCAGCCAATATCTGCAAAAGTGTGGCCATAGCTACCAAAAAAGATCAGCTGAATGAATATAGAACATTCCTTAATAATTTGACGTTGTTCTCCATGAAATCTAAATTCTTTGCAGCCACAGTGGTACAGTCCCCCACAATTGTATTAACCATTATAGTCATTAGGTACCTACCTGAAAATATATTTCTTTCATTTCCTGGGTTTTAAAGGTACCCTAGAACTGTCTGTGTTTTCTACCTGAAATTTCGACTAGCTAAAGACATTTCAATGAAAATGGAGGAATTAACGAATTTTCCAAGAAAAACAACCGAAATAAAGGTACACAGAGAAAATTTGAATAAGCCCGGAAAACTATCGCACAAGCGAAGTTTTGAAAGAAAAAAGGTAATTGCCGAGTTTGTGAGATATATCTCACGAATCTCCGATGTATCGTAAACATTAAACATTCAAACTTTGAACGGAAACCTTCGAATTGAAGAGGTTTTCTCGAAAATGTTAGAATTCCGGTAGTAAGTTGAAGATAATGGATTTGAGTTACACTCTCAAGTTTGATAACAGACCATATCAAGTTTATGGGTAGTACTGTTCTTTCAGTTTTTAGCCCTGGCGTAAAGGGAAAGTAGGAACTACCCAAGTAGTAAGGAATGTCCTTACCGTTATCACAGCATTACCCACCTCATTCCTTCACATACTATTTGACAGATTACAGAAGGTAACTAGTTTTGATTTTTTTATTAGACAGAATGAACGGGGATTTTCGATCCATCTTCGTCAATTAATAATTAATTATTAGAAACGAGTAGGGACGCGATTTTTTTTCGTTTACAATATGGATTTACATATCTACAATATGGATTTAATTTTGAGCTTTTCAGGAGAAAAAAAAAATCGGTTCCGATATTGCAAACATGGTGTAGATATGGGTATCGATGTAGAATACATATCGGTATTTCGATATATCGATATTCTTCCACTAGCCCCAATCATTGATAGATATCGAAAGTATCCTTACACTCACCTGTTTTCCCCACTTCCTGAAAAAAAGTACAAGCTGGATCTATTGGATCTATTTTGGTGTTTTTTAAAAGAAAAAAATTATTCGGTTCCTACAATGTAAACATAGTGTAGAAATGGATATATCATAGGAAAATATCGATGTATCGAGCGTCCAGTATCGGTATTTCGATGTATCGATATTTTTTCAACATCCCTGGTCCTTGATAGATATTTCGCGCACCCATTCACTGTTGTTTTCGCCACTTCCTGAAAAAAATTACAATAGCTGCTACTCCTAAACAACAACGGGTATAAAATTGATGTATTCAGACTAGTTTAAATATTGCCAGTCCCTGCAGCGATGAGGTGATCTAACTCTCATGATGTGACCTGTTCAACATCGATTTAACCCCTAACTTTCTTGAGGACGTTAAACAAATTATGAAAATGCAAACTAATCCCAAAAATTTGTTTGAATAGCGTTTAGAAGAAGTAGGTATCTTATTGATGTTCGGCAATTTCTTCGTACTCAAAATGACCAAACTTCAAAATAATTGATCGTAAGCGTACATGGTTTTTCTAAAGATAATGTAAGGTTAAAGTGGATTTATTGCGTCAAGTAATAATAACTTACTGAAAACAATATTCAGATGATTCAGTAATAAGTCTAAGATGGATACTTCACTCTATACTTATTGTTTTGATAATGAGTCGTGTTTACAATATTTTGCTTCTCAATTCATGCGGTTTTATTCTTCTAGGTAGATCTTCGGTGTCAAGAAGCGGGAAATCCTTGTTTACATGATCTCTGAGCCTCAAATGCTGATGGACCGCTTGTTTGCTGACAACTTCATTGATAGATTCAACTCGTCCTGTAATCTATCGTTTCTCAAGCATTTGTATACGTCGACACAGGTAAGTACGCCAAATGTTATTCTCAAATGCGCTGAATAATGCCGTGTTCACTCCTTGCCAAATCGGGTTGAAAAGTAATTGTAAAGGAAATGTAACTACTAACTAAAACCATTAGTTAGGTATGAATTATGGATCATTAACTAAATTCCTTAACTAAATGAATCATTAACTAAACTAGCTATTCAGTAGGGATGTCAATTTTAGCAAAGAATATCGATATATCGGCCATCGATATTTTTTTTCAAACTTAGTCCGAACTACGGATGAGTCCAGTGAACTTCATTCTACTACAGGTAAAGGATTCAACCATTCAAAAATTCAATGTAACTTTATTCATGACAATAATCATGTACAGGATCCAGGGAAGTAAATTATCAATATTATGTAGGGTTGTAAAATCAATATTAGAAGGAGAACTGAAAAAAAATTCAATCAAACCAATATTGGTTGGGGATAGAGGTGAGGAAAACCCTCCGATTGATGTACTCTCCGGTAAGCCTCGAATTGGCTAGAACCCAAATCTCAAAGATGTCGCTACATTTTTTTACTTACGATTTTTTTATCATTTAAATGATTAACAGGAGTAGGTACAATCCAGTTCTTAGCAACCGACCCAAAAGTTCCGCCCCCCCCCCCCCGCTCCGCTCAACACTCCTTCAACTAACCTTCTGGTGGGCTCCTTCCGCCCTTTTTTATCCCGGCATCACCACTTTTCCGTCCGCCTGAGGGAGTCATTCGTGTACCTGCCACCTTGGTAAGCACTAGCCTCTCTGGTTGAATCTACAGATTTTTCCAGGGAGTTGGTTAGGCTTAGTAAGTACCGTTTATGAACACAGAATGCGCTCACGTAAACCCTTGTTAGCCCCCCCCCCCCCTCTAGCCGTAGCTTTCATCTCTGTTTACTTGCTCCCCTCCTCTGAGCTAGAATCCTATATTTGTAGGTTGCATGGGCAATTTTTCATCTTCGGTACTTAAACGTGTAAAATTAATTATTTAAATGATCTGGCTGTAGAGCCATAGAGGTCTACTGCCACGTTTTTCTTTTCTTTATTTTGGCTTAGGTACTCAATGAGGTAACTTACGATTTGCCTACCTCATCTGATGTAATTCCCCTATTCTTCAATGAAAATAATTATTATAAACTTAGTTTTGACCAATAAGGTGTAGGATATAGTCGATATGATGGTTCGCGGTTGAAAAATATCGGATCCGATAGTGTGCATTTAATGCCGATAAATCGGAATAGAAAATGTCGCCCAAGAATATCGATACACCGACGGAAGAATATCGATATTTTCTTGACATCCCTACTACTCAGTTAAGTGGTTCGGGTTATTGATTTCCGGTAAATATGAATATTAGTTATTAACCGTGCATATCTGAGGAGACTGACGAAACGGCATCCCACATAATCACCTTTTGCAGTTTTTGGCCACAACCCCCAATGAGGTCTATTCAAAGCGAACAGCTAATCAAGGGCCTCAAACCCCTTACCAAGGGGCTGAATCTGCTTGATTAAATGCAAAACTCTCAGTAAAGTACAATAAGCTAACAGGCTTCCGTGCTGGGGGCCCAAAACCCCCGCCTGGAGAGTTTCAGTCCACATCTACATCTATACACCATCTAACTGCTAACTAATAATTAACTAATTGTAGTGAATAGATAGTACTAATTTTTAATGTGAATCAATAAGTAGAGTGGGACAATCTTTGGCTATACTTTAGTTAATTTTTGTCATAAGTAATTGGTTCATACAAGTGTGGGCTACCATTTGGATGAGAAACTCAGATGAGTGATAAGATTGGTTCTATCGAAACTGATAAACGATTGATTCCTGATTGTTAGAGTGACGTTCTCATTGTAAGTATAAAGTAATTCATTAATGAAGTTAGATTACTTCATCCAGGGTGGAGTTCATCGTATAGGAACTAGCTGAGTCTTTACAGTTATCACTAAATTTTCCTTAATTGTAAGCGTGTAACAATTAACCAATTTAGTCATTAGTTACAGCTGATAACCAAATTAGTCAATAGTTGCACACTTATAACTAACTGATCAGTAAGCATCCATAATGTAATTGACTTCTAAAATGACTCCGTCTTAAATTAAACTCTACTAGCCCCTTTGTACGAAACAAACGTTGGTATCAAAATACCTACATCTTTGTATTGTACTGCATACGCTCAACTGAAATTTAACTGAATAAAAAACACCTATTTACTCTTCACATGTCGGCAAATATATACATTAGTTATGGAAAACTCGATCGGAGATATTGATATGGCTATCCATCTTGGAACAAGTCTGTCGCCAGCCTTTTTTTTTTTTGTTACCATCGAATCTTTCGTTTAAAGACAGACCTGCGATGTGAGCGGACGTATGATCACAACTGGAGTGGTCTCATTTGACACATGGATTAATTTCTACCAGAGCCAATATAAAAAATTACCCTTTTACCTTAAAATTGGTTGAGATTTCGGTTTAATCTTTAAAATTCTTTAATCAGTTTAATCTTCAAATATCCTCCCTTAGGGTTGATTGATCGTGGTTCCACAATACAGGCACATCCCGGATCAATCTAGGATTTTTGAGCCAAATTTCTTAAAATTTTGTCCAGCAGTTTCGGATAAATTCCAATACTTTTTGCAATTATGAATCTTGAAACGCGAACCAACAACTTTTCAGGGATGTTAAAAATGTTCCCTAGGTCGATTACAAAGGTTCATTATTGAAAACGATAAATCAAAACACCTGTTCATAGCTTTTCCATATCGTGAATGATTAATTGAAACAAGGAAACTAGATTGTTAAACACAATTCACATGCTAAACAAAATCGTTAGAGGAGGAACTTCAATTGAAGAAATGTAAGGGACACAAAAAGTTTCTTGAAACATTAATTCTATTATGTTCTAGTTATCATTTTTAATAATGTCCTTTTCAATTGCTCTAGGGGAAAACGATTGCGAACCCCTCCTTTTCGAAATGGGGGAAACAATGATCTCTAGGCTAAAAAAAGAACAATAAACGGATAATGGTGTAAAAGAAGGGTAATAAAACGAAAGACAAAAAACAAGATTTGTTGCATAAATATATTAACTCATTTTGAAACTGTGATGACTAGGTTGTCAAACAACAGAATATATAATCAATACAAATAAACTTACTGGCAAAAATCAATTTGGGTAATCAAAAATAAATTAATTATATTAACTCATATAGGCCCTTGGAAATGACGAAATTATTGTTACGAGTGAAATTCAGACAACAGAAATATAATATATTATATTCCGAAAACAAATTGAAGTATAATCGAAAATAATTGCACGTTGCTTTGAAAAATTGAAATGCAAACGGCAAAAATCTTCCCCAAACCATACTACGTCAGTGAATATAAACCAGCAGCCACTACATTGACACTATTGATATGTTTCTATGGTTGTTGGGAAATCAAGAGTTCAAGCAAACAAAATAAATAAACTTGAATACAGTCCACAAACGAATTTGTTACGAGTACATTAAATGATCTTTCAAAACATGCAATACTATTCACTGTACGTGGAAGTCAACTTCTTTAATATCATTACACACTTTTTTAAGGTGTTAGATAAACTGAAATGAGAATACTTGTGATTACGCAATGATTTATTTTTCACATCCATGTTCATAATTTAGATTTTCAAACATGTTGAATGACATATGCCCCTGACATAGTCATGAATGAACTTCATTATCACAGCTTAATTGCGTAACCATAGAAACTTCTTGACTGCTCAAGTGCTTACTTCTTAAGTGCTGAAATTTCGATTACGTACAGGTTTTCTACAAAACGAAACAAAACAAGTTAGTGCTCAACTTTTAAACATGAAAAAATATAAAGTTTGAGAAGTTATCAAACTTTAATATAAAGTTTGGAAAAGGAGTTTCTGAATGTCGCAGTGTCAACACTGGGATCTTAGCAATAAATTCTATAAACATCGGCATGCACATAAGGAACGAAATACCTTTTTGAATTTTACGAAGGTACACATCACAGGCCATGTCAAAACCAAATTTAATTTTAAAAAGTAGGCAGTTTGAAACCATAGCCGTAGATTCAACAAAACAATATAAATTCTTAATTAATCAGTCGGTATCGAACATGACAAAATATACAAGTACATTTTTCGACTAACATTAATAATACATATAGTACAATATAAACAGTATAATTTATGTACAAGGAGCCGCCTGGTTTTTTTTCCAAGGCTTTTTACGACAGGTGATTTTGATACAGGAGAGAATGCATTTTCGTCATTATTGCCATTCGGAAATTCATTTTGTCCAGATCGTTGAGTTTGGCCACTGAAGGGAGAACAGATCGGAAGAATTCTAGGTCCACTTCTTCAGATTTTAACTGAAACGGAGGAAAAGACAATTATTACACTTCACCAAAGAAATTTACTAGTAATCAATTTCAGTGTAGTATACATTTTCCAATTTGTGAGTCCACAAAAAAACCTAGCGGATTGTATATTGAATTAAACGCTGTTCGGTATGGATGTATAGGTGGAGACCCTTGGTTGGACGAATTTGGAGCATTAAGCGAAATTCGGTTTGGATTGCATGTCAACCCCCCTCTGCCCCTTGTGCTTCAACTATTACTATTCATACAATTCCTTCACGAGGACACTCTCGTTTCTACTCTTAGCCCTCCGCCAACTTAACTAGCCCACTTTTATATTTAAAGTGTACGTTTCCCGGTGTTTCCCATCCGTGGATCAGTAGAAATCCATTTTTTGACTCCTACTTTATATTGAAACTTTTCTACCACGAATTGGCTGCTAGATGTCAGCTGGGGCCCCCCAGCAACTCTGCAAGACTGCGTTCACGTGGCTGAGATCAGAATCCTAATTTAATCCTTTCATTCTCCTTTCTGTCATATTACTATATTTTACATGTTGAAGCTCTCCAAAGTTCCATTTTTCGGGGCCTTCATTAATTTATTCTCGGGGAATATTTTTTGAGGATAAATTTGCAGAGTTCAAACTCACCAGTTGAACCCTGAGAATTCTCTACAAGATTCTTGAGTCCGAACCATCGCCCTAATTGACAATTAAATTAATACAGTCCACTTATGCATCTACAACAAACGCTGGACAAAAAAGTGCTCTTAAACGTGGGTCCGCAAATAGAGTCTCACTAGCAAAAACCTCACAAAAAACAACAACAAAGAGGCATTCTCCATCATTCATTCAAGAATTACTAAAAAATGGCTCGTTGTTCCAAACAAATGTCTTGAAGTCAACCTACATCAAATTTTGGGTAGGATGCAGGCAGCCGTTTGTTTCTATCTCATTTCATCGTCAAGATATGATTCATTTTTTCTCGCTCAAAATCTTTTTTCCAACCCAGGAATACCTTGGTTTATGCGTCTGACATCCTAAATCTGCAGTGAATGTCGTTCAAAACTGAAAATCAACTTGTCCAACGGGTCACAATAGTTTCTGCCATCATCTTCAGAAACAACATGATTTGGTAAACGAAACAACAAGTTTCTGGTGTCACAAATTTCCAATGAACGTTTTTTCGTCATTCTTAGTGTAATTCTTTAAAAAAAAATCATTGATTAAATGAAACAATTCCTTTATTGATATTTCACAACTTTGCTTGCGTTAATGCGGTGGGGAGGAGCATTGTAACGGTGGCGCTGTCAGTAGGACCCGAAAATAATGAAGCAATAACTTTTTCAATCAGGAACACTATAAACATCGCATTCTATGACGTAGCATCTGCTGAGGCAGCGGCCTGCAGTTTCACTTTGTCATTTGTCCGAACCCAAACCAGCAGAGAAGCCTGGGAAATGTTATGCTCAAGGAACAATCTGAGAGGTTTGATGAATGAGCCTCATACCTCAACCAGTTAGAACCAGAAACAACTGAACTAACAGCAAACACGAGTTTGAACTCTGTAAAGTTAGCCATCCATGATCACTCCAAATGGAGTGCGCTCCGCGTCTCTCCACTTCAACCATTCTGGATATTCACAAGCGGCATAACCTGGGCATTCTCCTCCCTATTGAATGCCTGGAGACACTTGATCCGAATATTGCATGGAGTGTACCAATCCAAACTAGCTGGTCAATCTCATAGCAGGTGACGTCAAAGAGACTGAACTTCCAAATCCGAAAAGACACTACATCGCACCAATCAAGTGTTCCCCATTCACGCTCATTCCACACCTCTTCATTTGGAAATGAGCAGAAGGATCTTAGGCAGGTTGAATATTCGACTCCAGTGACCCCACCATTCCACTTCATCTGAGTTTCCCCATTCCAGATTGGTTTTGGAATGACGGCATTTGTCCATTTGTCGCTTTGGAGTGGTCGTGAATGGTCGCCTTAAGAGGTATCAAGTATTTGTGGGGCCCAACAGAGTCCAGTGCCCAATCAAACTGTATATGGGGATAGCCAAGAACCTAGATCATTGTGATACTCACATTACTGTGTGGTTCTAATACAGGTGCATCCTCCATCTGTTTATCTTCATCATCTTTTTCTTCTTTCCTGGAAAAAGAGATCAAAACTTCCATTATACAAAACTTACAAATCCTTGAAAAATACTAACAGTTCAGGTCTATTTGGTCTCAAACCCTAAAGTCATTAAATTCATTGATGCTGCCCTAATAAATCCCCTGTAGGTACCACACCAACGAAAGTCTGCTTCGCATTAATTTCCCTTTTCTGAAGAGAGCCCTTGGTGTAACAATAAATTATAAAGTCGGTAAAAAGGTGACAGAACGGACAACAGAATTACAGACTATCTTTCTACTTCCGAAACTTTATAAATCTTTGAGTTGGTGCTCAAACAGCAGACTTTACATTGATTTGTGAGAAACTATATATTTTCATCCTATCAATTTGGGTTTCAAAAGCGAATGAGCACTCCAAATGTCATAATGGACTTCTGCCTTGAGTGCTTAGAACAGGAGAAGTATGCGAATACAAGACCTGCTGTTTGACACGTCTAAAGCTTTAGATCTCGTCAATCATGACATACCCATTAGTAAACTCAGGGTTTATGGCTTTATGTCAGATTCTCTGTGCCTAGCGTCTTCAAACCTAATCGATAGGGAACAGATAGTTAGGTGGAGTAATGGTCTCTCCAGTCCAGCAGTAAGTAGAATAGGGCTAGCTGCCCCAAGATCCATTCAAGGACCCTTGTTATTTATTATTTATGTAAATGACTGATGGAGCAATACCGAATAAGCATTTTGTACGTCTAGCTGATGACACGAAGGTATAGGTAAATGGCAGGAGATAGATTTGTACAGGTTGTAGTTCCCAGTAATTTGGAAAACCTTTCATCTGCTGATTGGTATAGTTCCAATAAATGATATCTTTTTAATACGAATTGACTAATCAAATTGAGTATTTCTGATGGACCGGTTGGAGCAGTTCAGGCCATTGGAGTTTGACAGATCTGAGTCCAAGAAAGATGGGGTCAAACTTCAGGGCTCGACTCTGCAACTAATTTTCAACATTTTTTTTAGGCTTCGTTATTGCGTTATTTCACTTGTAAGATTCGTTTTTGTGTGTTCGACCCTGTCTGATAAAGATTAGCTCCCTTATTCTTCACATGAATTGAAATCTGATTACACTTTGGAAACAGCATTAAATTCCAAAATTCAAACGTAATTTAATTTTAGACTTTCTGACGAATTTCTTAGGAGAGTTTCACCTATTTTTATTGAAGAAAAATCACTCGGTTTCCTGGAAAAACATACGAAAACTCTCAGCTTTTCATCGTTGTAAGCAACAACAAAATTTTTCACGTACCTACCTACATTTTTTGTGTGGAAGCAAGTGACTTGAATGAGGAAAAACGTGGTTTTAGGACTTGAAATCGTAGTTTTTCACCAAAAATGGACTTGATGTAAAAAAAAAAAAAGTTTTATTCAAGTATTACCTAAACCTACCGTTTTTGCTGAATTGAATGGTGACTCTGTCGAGCCTCCTCCCTCAACAAATAACTGATTTGCAGGCCTGTTCCCCTGATCAGAAGGGCTGAATCACAGACCACTTTAGTTCTGAGTGAAAAGAATCTTCGCACATGAAATCACAGTTGATTCAGCCCTGGAAATTCCTTAGCCATTCCATTCCGCCCGATTTTGACAATACTTGAGAGATTTCACTGTTTAGGCGATTGCTGGTATGGAAATCAGTGATTTACGATCGAAAAGCAGATCTTTTTGAGCAATCGAAAAAATTGAGTCAGCTTTTTCCATTAGAAATCGCCCAAATGCAAATTTTGATAGCTTTCGGTGTTTCCCATCCACAAACTTATAATCCAAACTTATAAGCATACTTTCATAACATTAGACAAGCTGAATTCGATTCTACTCACTTCAAAAAGTCTTCGAAGATGAATTCCGATTTTACCCGTTTGAAAGTGTCACACCTTCCTGAAAAGAACAAATGTAAGAATTAAAGTACAATCTGGTGGAAATCCAGGCTAAATATAATTTTATTGAATTGAAACTGGAAAAGACACATAATACAAAAAGTGATTTTACAAAAGGGGGAACAGAGAAACTGTTCCGTTGTTCTGATGAAACCCATGAAATTTAACACAATTAAATTTATCTCTATTTTTGAACCCAATTGAAATTTAACTATAAAGGGTGTCCCAGGAGTTATGCACAATCCGACTCCTACGTGTTGTACAACTCATTTCCGAACAAAAATGCCTCTTAGCAATTTTTTGCCAGAGACCTCATTTCCGAGTTATTCGCGATTTAAGATTTTTTTCTTGTTTTCGATCTCATGTCATTAAGATTGTCATAACTCCCTCAATTATAGAGATAGCTCAAATTTGATGACACCGTTGGAAAGAGCGTTAAATTTTCTATCTATTTGATATCAGAAAACATTTTTGTTATTGCAATGAAGATGTGCGATTGCTGCGCGAAATGGCAGCTTTGTCAAAATCTTGAAATCGCCCGTTTTTCATCTCGCCTAGAAACTCTATTAATATTTGACGCAGAACTGTCAAAACGTGCGCCAATATGTCAGCTTTCCAACGATATAGTCGTTTTGGTTTTAAAAAAATACTTTTAGTTAAGGAAATGGTGTTTAACTGCAGAAAAACGTTTGTTTTCTGTTAAAATTGAGGTTTTCCCAAAAGTCTTGACGAAAAAAGGTTGGAGGCATGTTTGAGTCAACAAACATTTTACTAAAACTGAATTTGGTCAGAAACAAAAAATTATCAACATTGCGGCACCCAATACTACGGCTAAGTCAGATTGGGGTTGATAATACACGGCGCGCAAAGCAACCCCTCCTTCAAGACGGGGGGTCGTGCGGGTCATTGCATATCCTTGCTCCTGACCAAGACAGTGCCTCCTCCGTAGCTCTCCCAATTTTCAAACATTAAGTCTTTTTTAGTTTTACAGGATGTCCCAGGAGTTATGCACAATCTGACTCCTACGTGTTCTACAACTCAGTTCCGAACAAAAATGCCTCTTAGAATTTTTTGCCAGAGACCTCGTTTCCGAGTTATTCGCGATTTATGATCTAAGGGTCCATAGTGTCAGCAAAAAGATGAATGCAATTCATCGCAATCAATCGTAAATGAGCACAAACAATAGCCGTCTCTCGGCTCTTCGATTAACTTGTCTTTGGCTGGACCGCTTAGAAATGCCGTAGACGTCAGTCTGGCCCTCCACTGTAAGCGACACAGAGCGATGATGAGATAAAACGTCTAACAATCGACGCGATATGGTGGGTTTTCATCCATTGGAGGCGGCTTTATTAACAAGCCAAATACCAGTAGCTCTGCCTTCCCTCGCCGCTGAAGATGGATCCGTTGTCTCGTTTGTACCGAAGGAAAATACTTGGGTGATTGAATTTTCGACAATTCGTGCGAAAGCGGGATGGAATATTTTGGGCAGGTCGAAAGTGAACTGGAAAAATTCAGTGATAAGAAGCAGGAAGGGCCCAGAAACTTTTCCCCGTAATTTGAAAGCAGCAAGCAGGGACGGCTAGGGCAGGGAAGGAGAGAAGGGAACACTCGCGTGAAAACAGGCGATCTGATCCCATAGGAATGGCAACAATCGCTCGCCGCTTGGCATCGCACAAAGCAAGTCGCTTGGCATCGCTTGCAGTGGAGGCCCTCCTTTGATCTTAGATAGAATCAGTCGCTTAGTCGGTCGCGTGGAATCGCTTCCAGTGGGGAAGCAGCCTAACTAAAGAGGTTCCAGGTGCTCACCAAACGTGATCCAATAGGCCTACAAAACTCACGATTCTATTCTTTAATGAGGAGATGAGTAAAGACTGGAATCCAGTATTTTATTAATCTATTACACCTTCAAAACGTCCCTCACTGACGGCATCATGCACCAACAATTTTCGAACAAAAAAGTAGATGAAGAATTCTTTTATTAATTTTCCTTCAAAAGTTGAGATATTTTCAAGTCGTTCCAACAAAGATAGATCATAGACAAAGATCTAAAAAATAAATTTTCTAGGCTCTTAAATAGTCGAACTTCGATTTCGCTCTTCAATTACAAAGATATATAGTTGAAAATAGTAAACTGACAAGTGAATGGGATCTTACTTCTGCCTCTGATGAATTCAAAACCTTCCTTTTGCAGTATTCTCCTCAACGTCGTGTGAGACCCGCTGAACAAACCACTTCGGACGATTTTCTCATAAGCTTTCGTCATTGAAGCAGTTGGATCTGTGCGGTAGTACATTTCCACAAAACTGAAACACAAATATATCAATGGTTTTCAAAGCCAAGAATATTCAAAGCTTTCCACTGATCACACTATTAATAATTTTGCAATTTTGTTAAATTGAACTTCGTTGAGTTAACTTTCAAAGGTAGATTTGGACCTTTTCTCACTAGTTAAATCCAGTATATACGCATTAGCGATGGAGCTGGTTAATTTCGTTAAAAACCAAGGGATATAACCCTAGATCCCCGTCGTAACTACATCGGCTACATATTCTAGTTTTGTAACCACAAAGAATCCTTCACAGGCTCAACGGGAGTTAGAGGCGAATTAAGAATATTGATGCCAGAAAAGTCCCTTTCTATCCGCCAGGGGCTTAACGAAATTCAGGGGTTTGTATTGAAGATCCGGCTTATGACGTCTTAATCCCTGGTGCATGCATCACTTACCAATATGTTTCTTATCTCAAGCCTAGGACTGAGCAATGGGGAGACACCTGGAAATAAAGTTAGCGAAAGTAAGAGACATTCATTTGACTCGACTCACTTTTTGATAGCGTCTATCCTAAGAGGGTGGAGGCGGGAGGAGGCGTCACCTCGACCGGCGCCGTTCAGGTTGAGGGTGTAGGCCGGCCGGGTCACTCGGATCACAACGCCCGGCGAGAGCTTCAAAGCCGCGCAGGTTCGTTCAAGAACGAGGTCCGTGTTTACCAGGGGTCCTGCAATAGACAAGGGTTCTCTGCGTAAATAAAAACATTGGAACACTGTACACAAAGGTATATAATTTCAATATCACCAAGTTTAGTAAAGCCGCGTCCTTCCTGCACCCATCAGGCAATGGAACGAGACAGCCCACATTTGTTTGTGCTGTTCAGTTTGGTATGACAACTTCAGTCTTTGGTGTGAAGCAGCTGTTTTTTTTTTTTTTTTTTTTTTTCAATGTTTGAAGCCCAAGATCAATCTTTGGTAGCGAATTTTGCAACTATAGCCATCAAGCGGATTTAATTGAAGGCATCCCCTTCTCAATTTCTTTTTACGTAGGCAGGAGAGGAAATCTATAAGATCTTTCAAGGTGGAAATCAGATCTCGTAAGATAACTGAAGGGACCACATTCCAGGTTATGTCAGATTCTAACTCACTAAATGCACTACTGAGGATGCACAATTCATGACATAGAGAATCTTCAGTAATAAAAGGAATAAAGCTCGTCTGGTACTCCTCGAAAAAAGGAAGGGTAATCCAAGTTCTCTCCGCCCCATGCAGGCCACTAAGCGTTTAGATACACCAGGAAGATTGTATGAGAAGCACCTGCTGCTTTGCTTACACCCAGCAATAGTAGAGTTAGGAGATTTAACACCAAGACGACATGGATTTCCATCGTAAAGGATCCACTGTTCTGACACTGGTAGATGAAGTGGACGACATGAAAAGAACATCCTGTAGTAGATACACAAGCAGCCTGCCAATGATAGTAACCCTAGATGTAAATAATGCCTTCATTTCTGCAAGATGGTCTGATATGTTAGAGTCTCTGGATTTATGGATGATCCCATCAAATTTGTTGGCAGTTATGGACAGCTATCTTCTGAATCGAACCCTGATTTATGAGATTTACATTTTAGATCTTTCAAATCCGAATATAGAAGGGGTGAATGGAGGGAATCATAGTGATAAACCATTATGTGTTCAATATTTTCATATATTCTCATTTTTACAGATATTTATTTATTTATTCGACTGACTGATTCGAATCTGGGTCCTTACTGCTAAGAGGAAATTTCCTTTCAGTTGCAACACTCAAACGGATTTAGCTTTTGACCGATTTAATCAAACCTCTTCGACTGTAGGATATTTTCCTCGAACATAATATATCCCGTCAAATACAAGCCGTATCGGATCAGCTGACTCAGCAGATGCTTGCTGGAATCAGTCAGCAGTCGAGCGAGGTCATTATCACGTTTGTGTTTTGACTCAAACGGTGAGGAAGTGAAACATGCTGCGTCAGCGAATTTGATGTTTACAGTCTAATGTCTTTTTGGAATGAGAGGTATTTAATTAATCATTGTTTCCTATTATTCCGGGTTCTGCTGCCTGCAGCAACTGTTGAGCCCCAAAAATATTTGATACTTCTGACTTAGTTCGAACTCCTGTATTCTTGAACACGACAGTTATCTCTGTCATGACTCTTTGAGTTAGGCAAAGTCTCCTTCCCGAAGTTGCGAAAGTGCTGATTCCGGAGCGGGTAATGCTGACTCTACTCGTTCCGGAAAGCGATTCCACGTAACCAAAACATCGTCACATTTCGAAAAGGATTTGTCGTATACGGGAAAACAAAAATGGAAGGCACAAAAACTATCTGAATGCTACATTCAACTATGATCTGGACTACTCTACAACTTTCATCTGAACGCCAAAATCAAAATCCCCAAGTCCAATTCAGTTGCATTAGAACCCTGTACTCTCCAGCATGGAATTCGAGCAATATTGTTCAGACACAAGGCTCCGCCTCTCCAGAATTGTCAAACACTTCCAGAAATGAAACGTCCTTTGTAAATTAAACATTCAAGCCTCAAGTCCAAAAACTGAAGAAAGAAAAGAAAAACCTGTCCCAGCTTGCATTTTCGTTTTTTCTTCTTTTTCGATAAAAAATTTTCTTCTTGCTCGGTCACAAAGGTTTATTAATTAAAATACTATAACAAAATTTGAGTGGCTCAGAAAAATGTCTGTGATGACCCCGATAAGATTGACTGGCAAATGACCTCATAGTCGTTGTCATCGACTTATAAAATACAAGTAAACATCGATGAACGGCAGTGCTCAAAGGCACAGAGTACCGAATAAAGGACGCATCGCACCGAGTACCGTTCGTACTGTGTGTACCTCGGGTCGCACTGCTTGAGGTGAGCGGCGAGCTTGTCGGTAAAACGGCAGTGCTCAAAGGCACAGAGTACCAGATATAAAGGCGCATCGCACCGAGCCGTTCACTGTGTGTGTGAGAAAGAGAGAGAAATGTTTATTACCATCATGATAATAAAATTACAATCAAAACAAAAATTAAATTGGTATATAAAATATATTTTTCACACGAACGTTCAGACAAGAACAACACATGCCTAAATTAAGACATTTTGAAGGAAAAAACGCACAGATAATAGAAACAAAAATCAAATCCAGATCATGCAGAACCATAAAAGAAAATACTGATGATATGACTATTCTTTGTATCAATTATTATTATTTATTAAACTCAGCAACTTTGGACTAGCGTGAACATACCGTTCCGCCACTGCAAAAATTGCCATGACACCACATGACACGTTCTGTGTGTACCTGTTTGCATTTGCCTCAAGCCGAGCAACGCTATGGATGGAGAAGCGATTCACGAGATGGTGAAATAATACGAAAGTAAACGCGTTTTGTGGGAAATCTCGCTGGCACATTCGCGCGAAATTGGGTGCATCATCTTCAAACCTCACATCTTCAAGGAGCCTGTTTCCATATTCGCACCGATTTTGATAGATTTTTTTGACCCACCAACGTCGCTTACGTCGCCTTTTTTCTTGGTTCTCAATAACCGTTGCCATCACAATGAATGCAGCGGCTGCAATTTGCACGGTTATACGGGATGACGGCACCATATACTTTCCGTTCTTTTGGGTGGTTCGCGTGCTCGCACCGAGCATTCACGAATTGCATTGCACGAGTGTTTGCAATTTTCGTCAAAAGCGTTCGCCTCGACCCGAGGCAGATGTAGAGAGGCATTCGAAGCGAGCAGCCTCGCACTGTCTAGGCTTAAGATGTGTTTCAGGTTACACAAACTTTTCGATTTGTGCAACTGATTGTTATAGCTCATTGTTTAGAAGTTAAATTCGTCGTTAAACCCCTTAAAAAGAGCAATACCTGTTCTCTAGTAGGAATTAAGCTATAACCAAATTTAGAATTTCAATTTTGAGTTTCCTCGTAAAAAATACCACCCGAAAACCATTAAAATGCAGTCTCGTACATATAAAAGAATACTTGAAGAAATTGTCAACATGTTATCGGAAAAATTGTTATCATCGAGGAACGATATCGAACAGATGTAGTTCAAACGGAGAACGACAGAGTGCTCTTAGAACATCGACGTGACTGCAGAGTGAGCAGGCGGCTCCCCCACCCGGGGATCCTGGGAAGGTCGATGAACCAACCAACGTCGCCATCGCGTACAGGCGATTTCTCTCGAGACAGATTCCTAAACGAGCATTTGTCCCAAACTTGTCTTACTTTTCATTCGATAATACGCTTCGCCCATTCATGCAAATTATACTTTTAATGGAAGTAAATTTGAATGAGACAATTTTCACGATCACTCTACAATTAGCCACTAGTGCCATGGACGCATGGTATGAGTAGGCTTGCCATACGTCCCGGTTTGACCGGGACAGTACCGGTATTTTGCCGTTGCCCCGGCGTCCCGGCCGGTTTGCACATGTCCTGGTTAAAGTTTATAACTTTGTTAGCTCATGGTTTAACACTTGAATCGGCAGTGGTAGCACGTGGTACACGTGATACCGCCTTTTTAAGAGAGCATGATCATATATCAGAACTAAATATAAAAATTAAAAGTCAAATATTTTATGCTTGGAAGAGGTGGGAGGCAGCATGTTGCTTGCATGTAGGCTTAGGTAGTGCTTATCCTAGTGGCCAGCAGTTTACTTTTTACAGTCTTATTTCATTATTTCTTCTTGTTAGTGGTATTTGCGTTAGAACTAGGCCTAGTTTATTCTAACTTTTTTAATTTGATACTTAAAAAATAAGATATTTTAATGAACGTTTTCAAGTATAGAAATGGTAAAAAACGCAGATTTGAATGGATTATTTTATCAAATTTTCCGGGGGAGGGCCCCCGGTGTCCCGGTTTGGCCATATAAAATTATGGCAAGCCTAGGTAAGAGGGCCCCTGCAGCCCGCGCAGCCAAGAGTGGTCATACAGCGTAATTAACGCAGCAAAAATCTGAAGTGTCCTATATACAAAACTGCTTGATATAGAAGCATGCAGATGATATCAAAACTTTGGGGCTACATATAGGGTGCCCTACAAGAAATGCCCCCTCCTACTGCTGTGAATCCATTAACAAGAGCATCTTGAGTTCACGAAAATTAATCGTGGGAGATATAAATGTGAAGAAATTTCCCGTTTGAGCTAGCTCAAATGTTATCTTTAATCCGGAGAGGGGTTGTCGGATTTTGACGGTAAATATACAACCAAAGAGGATATAAAAATACATGTACTGGGGGGGTCCAAAACAAATTTTGGGTGGTAAAGTTGATTGAAACAGCGTTTAACGTGACGACATTCACAAATATATATCATCACTAAATAGAACGTAAATAATAATGAACCCTCTGAAAGTGGTTCATACAACTTCGCTCTCCTTAGCAATTACTGGTTGTTCAGTGGAAAGAACAATGAGTCGAGTTAAAATTTTCAAAAACAGACTCAGGTCAGCTATGGCAGACTCATAATTGTCCAATCTAATTAAAAAACAAAAAAGATTTACTTGAGTTTATTTCTAATGAAGGAACAATCGAAAGATTTTCTGTTTCCTCATCCCAAAGACAAAAACTGCAATGTAGGGTTTAAAAAAATATTTTTAACCCATTCGATGCGGGGAAGAAAAGTGATGTTACGCCCCATCCCGAAAATTTTCATGTTTGATATTTGACATTGCGGTTTTTTTTAATGCTCATTATTGTCCCTAATAATGAAAAAAATCGAAATCAGGTCATTTGCGCCATTTTTGGCGCATGGCATCATATGATGCCACTGGTACGATGGGTTGGGCAGAGTATGCAAACCCGCAACACTGGTTATGCTAACCCTCAAGACGCCCGATTTTCTAATGAAGAAATCACTGCCTTGAACCCCTATAATGCTACCCCCTAACCCCTAAAAAATGCAAATGCAATGTTTTGATATTACAAAAAAATAAATTATACATTTACAATAAGAATTGGCGTGGTATGATGGTGATGATGTAAAAAATGAACGATTATTGTACTGCTATGATAATTATAATTATTTGAATGAAAGTCATGTACATTATAATTATTAGAATTGAAACATCATGTACAAAGAAATTCTAAATATATAATTTCTAAATAAAAATTCTAAATATATAAAATAAATTCAGTAAAAAATGTAGTAAAAATGATGCTTGTGAATTATTATAGTTGAAGTAAAAAACATACATAAAGTTTGTACATAATATCTTTTTGTTTGTACATAAATATATTTTTATTTGCTATGGTAGGACAGATAGCAGTCCCCCAAACACAGCCCTGGGTTTTCGGGACACCCTGGACAGTACGTGCTCACCATTGTTCTCTTTTTGTTGGAATGGCACACTCGGCATCTCACTTGCTTTTTCCTCCTTCCCTCCAAAGCACCGTGAACTCGAGGAAAGTGAATTGGATCCACAATTGGAGGGGTTCTTAGTGGACGGGTGGGGGCCGTTACTGACACACTCCCGCAGAGGTAATCAATTATTGCTAAACGGAAATCATAGAGCTCGAGACGCCGATTCGCAACAGAATATCGGCGGTACAAGAAAAAAGCATTCAACAGTAATATTTCAAAAATATGGAATGCTAATTTCTTGTACCACTTTATAGTTCTGCGTGGTAATGAATAATAAGCCAGGTGTTGGTCAACTAAGTCAATACCTCCCATTGACTTATTATACATCACCACACACAATGGTTTGTTAGACGATCCTCTCCTTCCTGTGAATTCCACCATATCTCCAGAAAATTCTGTTGATATCAATAACACATCACGCTTATCTTTCCATTTAGTTACGTTGATCCCCTCTACGGAAGACCACCGCTGAATTGACTCACCGCGTTTTAGTTTTTTGTTAATTACATCAGAGGGATTATTTGCGCGGTTCCCACGTAGAGTCCCAGTGACATAGGTATCGTGGTTCAGAAGTGAGGCAGACAAATCCACACTATTGTAATAATTGTCCATGTATAGTGCTCTTCCATCTTCCAATAGGGATTCCATCAACTTATAAACTACTTTTTGTACATGGAATGCACCCCCCAATTCTGGATCAGCAGAACCGGCGTAAACTAAAATGCGATGAACCATCCCATCAGTGTCGGTCAGCAATAACTTCACGCCATACTGATGGCTTTTCATAGGCAAGTATTGGCGGAATGACAACCGTCCCCTCCAAGGTGCCAAGGACTCATCAATGCTAATATCTCTAGCCGGATCCAAGAGACTTTTCATATTTGTGATAAAGTAATCCATAAGGGGATTGATTTTGTGAAGAGGGTGAGTTCTTCGACTGGACCCGCTAAATGAAACGACTGTAGCAAGCCTAAATACCTATTCCTCGACATAATTGATGAGAAAAATGACTAAATTTTTTATCCGTGCTCCAATAATCTCGAAGTCTATTGAGTTTCACAACTCCCATGTGAAAGGTAAGCCCAAGAAATCTTTTCATTTCTTCGACTGACGTGTCTTTCCAGTCGGTAATGCGAGATCTTTCTGTTACTCCTATTCCACACAAAATCTTTGGAGCGTAAGCATTAGTCTCTCGCACCAGCAACTGGAATAACTCGTCAGTAAAAAGTAAATTGAAATAATCCTCCGGCTCACTTCCACTTGGGAGTCGCTTCAATCCTATATTTCCTTTGAATGGTAATTTACCTTCACGCTCTGGGGTTGGGGGGTGTTCGAGCCAATCATATGTTCTATTTGGAGTGGACCAAGACGGTCGGACAGTAGGTGGGGGTGGGACAGTGGGGGGTATGGGTAAGGATGGGCGAGATGCCGAGGGAGGATGAGCTGCAGATGGAGGAGAATTGGGCAGAGATGGTGTGGTCGTTTGAAATAAGTTTGAAGAGGTTTGAAGTGTTGAATGGGAAGGTGATGATGGTGAGGGGAATTGAAATTGAAGGGGATTGGGGAAGTGGCCATGCTGCAGGTGAAGATGGGGAAGGGGTGGGAGATGTTGTGGGGACCCCTGATATGTCTACAATTGGGGGGATTTCGTCACCCGAGTTTAATTGACCAACCCAGAGATGCTTCCCTCCTCATCAGACATGAGTACATCTAATATCTCCGCAGCTTGAGCATCTGTCATATTGGATAAATACCACAGTTTCTCATCAGACTTCCTTTTTTGACGGTGGGGTAAGAAGGGCTTCGTCAACATGAAGATAAATCTATAAGTAAATAAGTGAAGAGTCGTAAATATCTCATTAGTGGAAGGCCAAAAATATGACTCATGGCTAGCAAATGGCTTTCAAAAAGGTGGTCTTACCTGGTTTCTTGCTGCTACCGCCATGTTAGCCCAAGATGTTGAAGGCTTGCTATCTATAAGAGTGGAAAAACAAAGAATCCATTTATTGAAATAATTTATGTACCGTCTTATGTACTCCAAAACCACAAACGTTCTGAAAAATGGTATGTGTGTAGTATGTTGTAAGCAGTCACAATCGCGGATGTGAAACGGATGGTAAAAAAAAAAAATCTTTCAGGAATATGTTTTAATGTGTCAATAAATGCAACAGTAATGTACTTTGTTATGAGGATATGAAAATTTCAAATGATTATGAATTTCTTGAAAACATTCATTGTTTCTGACCTGAAATCACATAATATCCATCCGATCCACGTGACTACTAAAATTTATACAGAGCCGGAAAAAACATTTTTTTCTCGTGATTTTATAAAAAAACAAGTTATTGAGCATACCTTTATCCATTGCGTCTTTTTTTCTCCAGCTTCTTCACAGCAAATGTCTCCACTGAAAGTAGGTGAGTATAATAATATATGAAATCAGAAAACTGGGAATTGCATGGTAAATTTACCAATTATCTACATTTTGAGGTCTTGATTTTGAGGTTTATTATTTTCACTGTGAATTTATTAGTATCCTACGCAATATCTACGTTGAAATATTACTTTTAGACTAGAACAATCGAAAGAACTGGCTAAAAATAAGGAAAATTGACTTACCTTCGATTATTCAGGATTTGGGAATGAAAAAATTGCGCTAGACTCTTCCCAAACGTACTGGGTGACTCGCATATTGTTACTGAAGGACTTGCAACTGTGCGAGGCAGGTAAAGACGGAAACCCTAAGGCCCCCTTCACACCAAACGAATCCGAATCAATCAGAATCACTCCGAGTCAAGTTGAATCTGATTCGCCATCTCCACGCTTTCACACCAGCTGAATCAACTTGAATCTATAATAATCCTTTCATCTTCTTTTTGTTTTCCTTCAGTTGCTTTTGCGATTTCATCATGGACGCAGTAGTTTTAAATGCAATAGTGTTTCGTAGGAGGCAACGGCGGAAACAGAAAACAAGAAAAGTGTGGATACATAACATAAAAAATTGGTTTTCCATTCATTTTATTAAAATATTGGTGATACACAGTGTGGTGTAGTACAATTTTTTCATTTATAGCCGAAACATTCAATTATTACAAAATACAATCAATACGGGCATATGATCTGACATTAAATAATGATTATTATTACTGAGTACAATATAATTCTTACCTGGAAGCCAATTTTTCTCCACACAGAAGATATGACATTTCTGTTGCTGTGATTTTTATCACTGGCGTCATATATTGCACTATTTTCCTTCACTTTTAAAATGAATAGTTCCACGTCCATCTCGTACGGTTGTTGATTCAAGACTGACCGGACGAAGAATCCAACCGGTTGAATCAAGTGGGATCTCGAATCAAACCTGATTGAAGCAGATTCGTCCGGTCTGAAGGCGGGAAAAGAGTCCCTTTACATTTAAACGGAACGCTGGAAGCCGAATCTTGGTCAATCAGATTCAACTTGATTCGGAATGATTCTGATTGATTCGGATTCGTTTGGTGTGAAAGGGGCCTAACGGTCCGAACGATTTGAAGGGGGGCGCCCGGCTTGTTAGACATGGCATCATATGATGCCACCCGCACGGCACGAAAACCGCCATGGCATCATATGATGCCACTTGTAGGTGCTTAGATAACTTGGTTTCAGACTATAAATTATATTAATAATATTTGTTTTGGGTACCAACTCACATGGGGCGCTGGTTCCAAGTGGGGGGAGGGCGGGGGGACCACTGTTTTTGGGTTGCCTGATCAAGGTGCCGAGATTACTGGCATATCACACATCAATGTAGGATTGTTTCGCCTAATTTCGTAAACTTAGGTGAGCTAGTTTAAAAAAAAGTATAGAGGA
The DNA here is from genome assembly GCA_031894815.1 of Creontiades dilutus. Classification (NCBI taxonomy): domain Eukaryota; kingdom Metazoa; phylum Arthropoda; class Insecta; order Hemiptera; family Miridae; genus Creontiades; species Creontiades dilutus. Next base: position 4,005,170 of record JAVIWC010004007.1, read on the forward strand.
CAGACGGACGGATTTTTTTTTTAATCTACGTATTTTGCAAAGTAAACCAACCGTGCGATTCACAACCATTATTTGGATCATTCGGGGGGTATGATCGACAATTGAAAGACATCGGACGGATATGTCATACAACATCGAAGTTAGGAGAAATTCTCTTCTCCGCACGCATAAGGATGTGTTTTTTGATTGAGATAACTAGCAAAATCCACATAATTTCATCAAAATCGATGAATCAGTTTCTTCGGTAGGAACCAATTTTAGTTTTGGGAATGCAACCAATAAAATTTTTAGGGTTTCCTAAAACCTAAGCCCACTTAGAATCAACCTACATTGCAGTTTCCCTTCTGAGAGATGAAACATTTTCGTTCCACAAAATGAAAATTATCACTTTCGTTTTACACTTCAAACTATTCTGAACAACTTTAGTTTCTCTCTGGCTGTCTCTTCCTTCGCGCGTGTTCGGAAGAAGGATTTTCGGATACAAGTTTGATTTCTATCCATTTCATTGGTTTTCTTTCTTTTGGCTTCGGTCTTTATTTTCTGTTAGCCAACTTGATAAAAATTTGCTTACTTGTGTGACATATTATTAAAAGGCTCTGGCACACAGAACGCGATCTGTCGTAGCGGGCAGCGATCTCTGACCGCCGCGATCCGGCGATATGGTTGTATGACGCATCATTGTACCATCCCTGTCACACACAGCACGATCCATCACAGCGATCCAGTCTTGACCGCGGCGACAGGCGATACAGTTGTACAAAATTACAAAAATTATTACGCGATCCGGCGATCCAGTTACGAAGATGGGGGATGAAACCGAGGTACCGCAGTACTTCTTGTAGCTCCACGACAGAGATGGCGGTCTTCACCAAGTTCCTCTCTTTTTTGATTTATTGGATGCACCCAAAATCGTCTTCTTGTGCTGGTACGCAAAAAGAAATAAAAGTTCCTCTTTGTCAGAACTACTCATTTTTTCTAGTGATTCACTAGGATACGAGTACTACTTGTTGAGTGGAAATCTACAATAGTGGATCGCTCAAAAAGATGTCACATTGTATGTAGAATACCTAGCTGTATCGTTGATCGCCAAGGAGATCGAGGATCGCAGCCCGCCGCGACAGATCGCTTTCTGTGTGTCAGAGCCTTAAGGGTTGTAATCAATTTTACACAACAATTCAAATACAGTGCTGTACACTTCTGCTTTTTCAGTCTGTATGATCGTGGACATTGAGAAAGATTGTTGAAGGTTGCGGATGATTGTCTCGATGAAGGGTTTCCTGTAATCCTGTAGGCTAGTGCTCTATGTTCTCGTGATTCAGTTCGCAAAAACGGCAAGTTGGTGAAGTTTCACGTCCAATCTTGTGTTGAGTAGGCTTTGGTGACTCTGTCCCACATCGAATCCTGGACATGCACTTGTGAAACCGCTAGGACTTTCGATTTTGATGACATTCTCTGGGGAGTTATGTTGATAATGGTTCCCTATTACTTTCATACTCAAAAAACCAACCACATGCACACACACTTTCATACTTTACCCAACACATGCAAACAATCTGGAAAATCCATCATTTCCTCACGGCCTAGGAAATCGAACTCAATCAAATACTGTATAATAGACAGTCTCACCTCTATTTCATCACGATAGTATCATTGGTAGCCTTTGCGCATGCGTGATAATCATTACTTTTACAGTTCCCTTTGATTTCAATGACATTTTCGGTTAGACTGTAGATGGATCCCAATGAACCGTGTTGCTCCTGACCCAATAGTAGTTTTTGCGCATGCTTAATAGTGACTGGTTTAACTCTACACATTCTCAGAACCTTTGTCCGATTTTGAATTATCAAGCTCCATATTAATTTACCATTTCCTCCATCTTAGAAACCAGATATGAAATCATCTAACTTCATCTCAAACAGTTAGGAATTGTCATCAGATACTAGAAACATATCTTAGTAGTCTTCATAATTTGCATTTAATTTAGTAAAACAATTTTTTTTTTTTTTTAGTTTTGTCCCTGAGTTGAATTTTTTAGCGGTTCCATTAGATTTTTGGAGTTTTTAATGATGTCTTCTCCAACATCTTGATTTTTATTTGCACTTATAATCTCACATATAGTTTCAAATCCCTACCACGGTTATATTTTTGTTATTAGCAGTGACTGTAAACTTATTTCATATTTCTTTTTTCTTGTAATTGGGTTTTCCAGTTCATATAAATAAATTTTATTCACATAAATTTGCCAAAACAGATTAATTTGGGTTAAATATACAAAACATTATAAGTATTTTACGACTACTCGGAAAAATGTTATATCAAGACGTGGAAGGATTCGGAATCTCGCACTAGCCATATCGCGATTGTCGGGAGAGATCGGGTATGTTCGGGGATCCGAGCCGAGCGCTAAGGCGAGGGATATCGAAGCAACTTTCCAAGGACGATGGGGAACGCGAGTCGAGTTTATTCCGATAGAAAACAGTTGTGGAGCCCGCAGAGACGAGGCGGCTCAATCAGAGGGGAAACCGCGCATGCGCGGGTCACCCCTACCACGGGCGGCAGCACAACCAACACGCTGAAACAGCTCTCGAAACCTGTGGAGAATTTCTCGGGTTTTCGTTTAAAAACGAGGATCCAAAAGTGTATGGCAAAATTACAAATGAAAACTCAACACGAAAATGCATGGTGTCAAAAACTATTTCATTTAAAAGTTGGCACAAATTTTTAAAAACGTGTCGAATGTGACACATAGTTTCCTCATATTGGCGATATGAATGTATAGATAGACGATTGAATTGTTTGAAATAATGGTGAAAGATTCTAACTGCAGAAATTTGAATTGTTACAAGGACTCACGCTAACGAGATAAAAATGTCACAAGACAAGTTCACAAAGCTGCCACAACATGTAGGAATGAAGGCAAATCGCAGCAAAATTATTACACAAAGGTTTAATTAATTCTATATTAGATAGCTCTTCTACTTAACTCACTCTTCTATGCTAATTAGACGTTCCTAAACTAGACGCCTCGCGCTTCCATACCTTGTAATTATATTAGAAACTACTTAACAACAGAACAATTTATATTTCAGGACGGTAGATCGACCAGGAAAGGTATTAGCCACAAGGCCCCATCAGCTGACCAGTGTGTTTCCGTACCTTCAATTTGGCTTCTAGAATGACTTCGTCTAAATATGCTTGGCAAATTGGCCTTCGGCCAATTTCACTACCCCTTACCGTAGTTAACGTAACTAAATTAAATTAGTACAAAATAACAAACTACGCTTAAACAAATTTATGACGTCAGCTACTAATTGTTCCGCTTAATTATGCTACTCATAAACTGATAAGTATTCAAACTTGGTAGCTAAGTTCGCTGAAATTGACCGAAGTCATTCTAGATGCCAAGTTGAAGGTATGGAGACACACTGATCAACTGATGGGGCCTTGTGGCTAATACCTTTCCTAATCGATCAACAGTGCTGAAATATAAATTGTACTATGTTTATAGCGTTTCGAATACAATTGCAATAAACGGAGGCAAGTTTAAGGCTTAAACCTAGTTTAAATTGCGATTACAAGGTACGGAGACGCCGAGTTTAGATTATGTACCAAAAACATGGATAAGCGAGTTACTTAGAAGAGCTAACTAAAACAGAATTAATAAAACTTAAATTTTGTTTTCCCCTTTATCGGCCTTAGAAAAAAAATGTTAAAGATGAATAAAAAAACAAAAAAAAAAAAAATAAAAAAAAATTAAACGATTACTAAATTAAACAAAAAAATTGATGCCTTCAGCTACTAATTGTTCCGCTTGATTATCCTACTTATAAACTGATAAGTACCTATTCGAACTTGGTAGCTAAGTTAATTTTCCTTCCGCCAATTTCACCAAACTTAGCTATTGAGCTCCAATACTCATCAGTTTTTGAGTAGCATCACTAAGCGGAAGAATTAGTAGCTGACGTCACCAATTCTTATAACGTAATCTGTAATTTCGCAATAATTTAATTTAGGTACGTCAGCTGCGTTCAGCGTAGTGAAATCGGCCAAAGGCCAATTCGGCAAACATGAATGTATAACTTCCTGAACGCCTAAATTTACTAGTACAAATAATAGTGCTGATATCGAAGTACCAATGAAGTGCAATATAATGTACATCGAAAGAACGTAGAAATCGACGAATAGAACGCTAACATTAACGCAAATATAAAACATAGTGATATATAGCTTTTCCAAGTCGAATTGAGAATTTTCCAAGTCGAATTGAGAATTTTCCAAACCAAATTGAGATTTTTCCAAACCAATTTGAGAATTTTCCAAGTCAAATTGAGAATTTTCCAAACCAAATTGAGATTTTTCCAAACCAATTTGAGAATTTTCCAAACCAATTTGAGAATTTTCCAAATCAATTTGAGAATTTTCCAATCTAAGAAACTTTCACTACTAGAAAGGAAGAGGGAGTTTTCCAAACCGAATTGACAATTTTTTAAGGCAATCAAGACTTCTATTGAAAACAAAATTAGTGAAGCAGAATGAAAGAATAGCACTTCATGAACTAATTAACATTTAAATCAAAAAGACAAAATGAACGAAGAATACTTCATAAAAAACGGTCTTGTTAAGAACAGAAAAAATCGAGGCTAATCTGCGTTTGGCTGGTCTATTGAAGTCAACAAAAACAAAAATTCGTTCATCTTGACATTCTGATTTCAATGTTAATTTGTTCATAAAGTGCTATTGTTTTATTTTGCTTCACTAATTTGGTTTTCAATAAAAGTGTTGGATTGTCTTAAAAAAATTGTCAATTCGGTTCGGAAAAGCTATATTACACGTAGATCATGAAAAACTCGATTTCAAAAGAAACTCTTGAAAACAAACTCGCTCTTGAAAAAAAAAAAAAAAAAAAAAAATCGAATTGACCCCCCCCCCCCCCCTGAAAATTTCATGGTTTACGTTTCAAAGGGTGTAGAATCCGAATCTGCAACAACAATTTTCCGTCCGCCGTACGCACGATTTCTCCCAAACGGCTGAAGCAAAAAAGGTGAAATTTTCAGGAAAAATCCATGTTGGTCCGACGACGCCCCAATTCTTGCGACAGCTCTCTCACTTAATTTAAAGTGCCCTTTAAGGGTTGTCAAAGTTTTGTAAAATCCCTAAAAACCTCAAAAAAAGTCAAGGCGGCCTAAATTTGGACTCTTTTTAAAGAACTTTCCACGAGGAATCGAATGAGCCCTTCCCCAGATCCGTAGCTCAAACCATTCCCGATGTATGGCCCGATTTGCGGCCAACATTTGCGTTATTTTGGTTTATTATTATTATTTTTTTTTTTTTTTATAGTGGATACTGGAGTGAACTCCTAAAAGGCTTTGTAGCCGATACACGGGTTAAAGCATTCTGATAGCCACGGGTTAAAGCATTCTGATAAAAAAAAAAAAAAAAAAAAAAAAAACGCTGCAAATTCTTTCACTGGGGTTTATTACTCAATTGGCTTGCGTTCATGATTTGAATTTGTACTACGCTTTGGAGTGTGCGTGTTTCACAAGTGATAGAGCGATTATTGAATTTCAGGATGCACACAAATATGATCAACTGATCAATCCAAATAGGTATTTTGATTGAGAACAGATTAACGTGCCCTATGCATATCTCCTGAAATTCAATAATCGCTCTATCACCTGTGAAACACGCCCACTCCAAAGCTTAGTAGAAATTCAAATCATCAAGCCAATTGAATGATAAACCCCAGTGAAAGAATTTGCAGCGTTTTTTTCTGTCAAAGTTCTAGCAGAACTTGCGAACGTAAAGCGGTTCAAGTGGCCACATTTGAGTCATTGAAGTCTATCAATTAGAAACGTAATAACAATAATGTTATTTCGAAAGTTGTCGGTATTTACATTTTTGAATATTCCAACCTTTGGATTTCACCTTTCAGGATTGCAGGATATTAAGTCCCAACTTCACCATTCAATTTTTTTAACCAAGTTCCATTAGAATTGGTCCAGTAATTACGGAGGAAAGCTCACGAGTAATTACGGTTGGATTTTCTTCAATTTATTTTCAATCATGAGCCTTTGAAGTAGTAGGTATATTTAGGAAAAGTTATTCATAACCCTCCCTAAAACTGTCACTTTACGTTTCAATTACATTGATTCCAAACATGCAACGTCCGTCCGCCGTACGGACCATAAAAGGCCTTGGAATTTATGTAAAAAGTTAGTACATTCGCACAAGGAATGATCGGATCTCACACAAGAATGCCATTCACAAAAAACGAGGTTTTTCGAATTTTTTACTGACATGGGCAAGTCGGGTGTCATTTCCAAGTATTTTTGAACGCAAAATCGACTGGGATATGTTTCGCAACTGAATTTTTCAGGAACCCCATAAGTCCAGTTTTTCGCCTTTCGAGAAGAAAAACTTACTTGCAACCCTAAATTTTCTTTTTTTAGTCCCCCAAAATTACTATTAAAACTGGACAATGTGCTATAACAGACCACAGAGCCATTTTAGCTCTATGTTTTATTGGAGTGGGACGTTTGTTGTCTTTTGCACATGCGGTGTTTCTACAATGAACTTCTGAAACACATTGGTTTTCAATTTTAAAAGGTAATTGATTTAAAATTTGAGTATTCATTTAAAGGGGTAAATAATGAAAAACAAGCAGTTCCTGAACATATAAACGTAGTTCATTGCCAAGGAACATCGTTTGAACAATCGTAAGGACAAACCGTCTTTCAACAATAAACTGAGAACATAACGTTTGACTCTAAGCAAAAACAACTGAATAGACTTCAAACAAAAAACTTTCTTAGTCAAAAGTAAGGAATTTGAACGAAAACCTACTGGAGTGACTTTGAAGTATCTATCTTGGACGAGAAGTCGTCAAACAATAGGCACATAGGCCTTATGTGTCGTCGATTTGGGTTTCTACAACAAACGCTTATTTCAGTACGAAGAAAAACCGGCTAGGAGGGCTAGTTGTTACTGGTTTCCTGTTTTAAACGATGTGCCTAACTCTAAAATACCCGGAAATGCAATAAAGTCGATTTCGCATATACTGTTGTTTGTTGGGTTCACAGAACATAGAGTAAAGTGTATTCTATTTTCTATGGTTGGGTTTCTGAAATAAGCGATTTGATTTCGGAACCTGTAAGTGTCCTCCAAACTTCACAATGGCGCGCATCGTTCTAAAAATAATTAAATCAATGTGTTAGAATTGGCCGCGTTTTTTGTACCTTTACATTCCGTTTTCCCTTGGTCCCTTGGTCTTTTTCCCCACAAAAGTTCATTATCGGAAATAATAAACCCAAAATGAGGACAAATGATCATCGCAAATCCCGTGTATTTAAATTAAAAACCATTCATTCTAACGGAGAAACTAACTGTAATAGTCTGTAACTAACTATAATCGTCTGTTAATCGACTAATGTAAGTCGCATTTCAGTTCAGGTAACCAACTGACTAACGCACATGCGCAGGTTACAAATCAATAGGTAGTTTCGCCTTCTCTCCCATAAGACCCCGCACAGCAACTGCTGACCTCGACGGTGAACATCCTCCAAGTGCGATTAAACATAGAGAGACATTTACACAAGATAGCCAATTTCTCCGGTCTACAGAACAGATCTCCGACTTACAGGCTTCTATTCATCTATCCTAGCGGTTTTCAAGAGTGTGGAACCCGTAAACGATAGCCGTTTTTGTTGTTGTTCAAATAAGGCTTTTGTTGGGCAGTTTTTTTATTTTTTTGGTATCTGTGGACCTTTCTTTACACTGGATTTAGCAGCAATCACCGACTTTCCTCAAATTTCTCCAAAAGACACTCATCGTATAGGGAATTCATTGAAGATTCCGAGTGTACGCTCAATTTAAGCCTAAAACCACTTTAAACCATCAAATACCTCAAAAAACCGAACAAAAATAAAATTATTCATCCTTCTTTTTTGATAAGGTTTTCTTACTCGCTCCAAAAAGTCATGGAAAAAATTGGTCGTCGTATGCGAAAACTTTTCTGAATGGAGTGAATGATTATTTAGCGACTATCCCAAGATGAAACGTAGAAATTTTTTATCACATCCTGTCCTAATCGTTCGGTGTTACCTAATTTGTATGGCTGTTGAGAAAGCCCGATGTAATAACATCAAATCACAAATCATATTCATAAGTTAATACTTCCGTTTACACATGTTGTAACATGAAATCCATCGACCATCATTATACCACTTTGTAATTTTCCGACCTTGCCTTGGTTTGTAGGGCAGTTGGTACAAGAAAAAACCTACAACACTGCAATCTCCTAATACTGCATTTGACGATATTTAAATGCGAGCCGACTGACTCATATTTGTGGTACTAGATACTCATTCCACCATTGTTGCTCCACAATCGTAGTGAGAAACCTGAAGCTCTCATTGACAGGCCCCTTGCTCAGAAAACTGCAGGTTCCCTCCACAGCGCCATGCCCTGTATAGTTGCATTTCTAAAAGGGTAAATGGGTCAAAACGTATAGGAAAGTGATCCATGGATTACAGGGACGTCCCTATGTTTGGTTAGTACCAGTAAAGGTGACTTACCCTCGATCCACAGGGTAGAGCTCCAGCTCTGGCAGAGTGAATAATCGGCTGATATGATTCATGTAATGACGACAATGAATAGGATACTTGGAATTAAAATCAGACGAAACAACGGTTTTTAACAAATACCCCCTCCATTTACCTTCTTCTACATTTAAATTTGGAAGTTCTGAAATATTTTTCAAAACTAGACGAAAGCATTTAATCGAACAACACAAGAAGCAAGAAAATCAGCAATAAAACCCATAAGAGCAGCGCTTGAATGGACTGTCTATTACTCCCTCCACTCCCTTTCCTGAAATTTCAGAGTTTTGTTGCACAACTAAACTAAATTCGAGGCCCTTCAATAATTTGAAATAGGTAATGAACCAAACCCGTAATTAAACGACATAAATTGGTCGAGTATTCTCGCTTGAGAATAACCCCCACCGTTCCCGCAAGCAATCTTTCCGAGCCTTGTAGCAAAACTAGATTCGAATCGGAATCGGAAAAAAATCACCAAGATCGGCTAAGAATTGTAGGCTAGGTAGCATAGGAAAAATTTGTCACACTTTTATCTATTTCTCTCTTCAATTATTATTTGATTGTTACACCACTCCACTCAAAGGCAGAGAGGGACATCATTAATCAGAAAAGAAACGTCGTAAATGACTTGTTCGGGCAAATCAACACTACAAAAGGTTAGTTGACATTGCGGGTCTGCCGTGCTAATTCTTAAGAATGACGATACGATCAAGTTAATATTGATACGGGATTATTAGACCGTTCTTACCCGACTATCTTGAAATTTTCAACGCCTTCGAACCACTAAAAACTGAGAAAATTATTATTGGTGGATTTTTCGTGCGCGCATGCGCAAGATGACGTATGGATTGAGAGCAATGAAGCTCATATGGAAAAATCTAGCTTCCAACCCGCAATGAGACTACCTCGTTGAAATTTCTATGAGGCTAATGGTCCGTTTTTCCCCGAGTACCCGGAAAATTTGAGAGCGATCGGACCAATAGAACCTGAAAAGAGGATGATGGTTGGTGGACTTTATTTGCGACAACAGTAGGTATTTTCAGATAGAATTATGTTGTTACAGATAAAATTAATCTTTTTGAAAATAGAGTGAATATTTTTACAAAAAAATTAATAAACTTATTTATTTACGAATGAATTTAAACTTTTTACAAATAAATTTGAACATTCCTAAAGAGGGGGAACAGCGATTGGGTACGTCAGCCAAAAACTCAGTGTTAGTAATGGATAACGCCAAAATCCACAAGGCTCGAGAGATTAATGACTTCATGAATTTGCACGAAATGAGCATAAAATTTCTGCCACCTTATGCTCAAGACCAGCAGAACAAGAATTTTCAAAAATTGAGTATGTGCCTCGAGGAATGATGAGCGTCTCTGGGGAACCTAACTTAGTGGAAGTTGTATCCCGATAGGTAGGAGAAATTATGCCGAACGACTCCTCGAACTAAGTAGTGAACATGTTCACCAATCTAACTTCAAGATAGAACTTCAAATTTGTTCACTTCATTGTTCATTGTCGCTTTTTCACCCCTTCATTTGGAAGAAACTGTTTTTGAAACTGTATTTTTTCCTAGTTGTTTTAGTGGGATAAAAATTAAACATAGGTGTTTACCTAGGTGCTGAAACAAAAAGATTAAAGTTTTGGTAAAAGTGGAGAATAGGTGACCCCTCCCTTATTACACCGTCGCCATATTGAAAAACCAGATGTCTCCTATCGATATAGGTCCACGCTTTCGATGTGTGTTCGAATGTGTTCTGTTTAGTTTGCTGGTCTGGATGCTCGCATCTCAAAAACAACAAAATATTCTACATCAATCCCTCCAGTAAAGTATAGACCAGAATGAGTTTATACTTGTGTCTCTGCGTATTAAAAATACTTTTATCGATACAACGGTCGTGAAAATCATTCCATAATACATGCAGTGGTATCGATATATTATACTATATATCGATGAATGTACACATCGATACATGTTCAAAAGAGCCTGATAAGAGGTAGGGGTCACCTATTCTCTACTTCAGCCAAATTTTGTAAGAAGATTAGTTATATTTGTAAAAACATGAACACTATCTGGAAATACTATATTGATTTGTGAGCAATGAAGCGCTCTAGAAGAGGACCAAACCAAACTCGAAAGTTGCGTGAAATTTCCATCATTACCAGAATCTTATTGTTTCTATATTACAAAATTTCAAACCTGAACAATATAAATTACAATTGTACCTACTACAGTAAGGTTTGTCTCCGCTTATCTTTCTAATAGGTTGGGGGGAGAAAACACTCCCCAACAGGAAGTTGGAGTTTCATCAAACTTTCGTGCGGCCAAAATAATTTATATAATTTTATCGAAGAGGACGAATATTGTAGGAATTAGGCTTGTTAGGAGGAGTGACCGCCATGGTCTAAAACACAAAATTGTGATTCTATGAAAAAAATAATTCCATATCCCGAAAGTGAAAAGAAGCGTCTGCTAATTATAGGTGCACTCGGAAGTAAGTGTTTGTACAGAACAGATTGGCTTGACATGATGAGAGTAGAATAAATTGATCTTGCCCAGGGTCAGTAGTTTGAAGGTTCCAGTTGCGGCGAAACCAAGGAAGGGTACACACAAGATAAGTAGGTTATAATGATTCTGTTTTGAATAGATAGGAGTGGGGGGAAGGTCCGACAAATCGACTGGTGGGGAGTTGTTATAATGAGAGTGGTGAGATAGGCGTATACCTTCCATTTTCCATCCAAGACTCAAGTAATATAATTATTCACAAACTAGAGTAATTTGATGGTAAATATACAGAAATTTTAGAAAATATACAGAAAATTGACAAGAAGTTGTAAAAATACAATTACAATATTAACAGGTATTTGATGCAAAAATATCAATTTCGTATAATGATGTTTTATTATTTTTTAAATGTTCAATGGACGTAAAGAAATGTGAGTTTACAAGGGAATTGATGACGTAGTTGTGACGTCACCGATCACGCGGAACATGCCTAGGCGGCCATCTTGGTTTTTGACGAAGCCAGGTAGGAAAGAGTGGAACAAGGTTAAAAAGATATTGTTTGATGAAGTGTTTGATTCTTAGCGCTGTATTGTGAGCTCTAGATCAATTAATTGATGATTGGATTTAATTAATTGATTATTGGATATATATTTATATATTCTTACCTCTATTTTCCCTTTCACGTCGGAAATATTCCCTCACGTTGATGACCAACTGGCGCGCTTGTTCCTTCACAGTGAGATGACTCCCTTTGTCAAAGTTACCGTCCGCCGCCGTCGTCAAGGGTTCCGCCGCCGAAATGTCATCGTCGCTATCGGCTCTGATCACCTCGTCTTCCATTTCGACGTCAGGGGCGACCGAGTCCTCCGACATTTTTTCCATTGTCATTTTTCAAAACGGCTTGAAAAATTGGAAAGAGCTTCTTTATCTTTGTGAAAACGAAGAGAAACGACGGGATTTACAAGCGAGAAGATACAGTGAGGAGTTCGCGGTATACAAGACGATCAGGTAGATACGGTATCGGGATTTAGGTAGGAAGAGAACCCTACGTAACAACCCACAACCAGATGAGAGTCAGCGCGGCCTGCGGGCTTCAAGCAACTGGCTGAGAATCTGGAAGCGAACTGGCAGGATGGCGGGCGCGCGTGGAGTGGGGGTCGCGTCCCCACCCCTCGGCGGTGTGGTGTTGATCAAGCAACTCATTCAGACGAGCAATTCCTGATAATACGATTTTTTAATTATTAAACAATTGATGAACATCAACTTGTTATAGATTTTACAACATAATATAATTTTAAATGGATGGAAAACGACAAAATACTAAGGTTTAATTTGGAACATGAAATACCATTTCAAATATTTATAAATAAATAACATTACAAATGATTTGTACAAATAATTTGAAATGTTGTTTCATGTTTATTACTACAATTTCAACTCAATCGAATCATTCTTTAGAATTAAGGCAACAGACCCGCAATACTTGTCGCCTAAACTTTGTAAGGCGTTGATTTATTCTGAAACAAGTCCTACAACATTTCCGTCCCATCAATCGTTGTAACGAGCTTGATTTTAAATCTTTAAACATTTCTAAACCTTTACAAAAGATCAATACATTCATGTCAGGGGCGTATGTAAGGGTGGGGGGGGGCGAGGGGGCCCCCCCCCCCCCCGAAATTTGGAAAATATAAATTAATCTTGTATTTTTCGGTCCTACGGTGGAAAACACCAGACTAACCGGGACGGCTGGGACCTACCACCTCAACAAAGAAAGAACACATCATTGCAATAATTGTAGCTCCATCCCGCTTCACGTCAGCAATAACAAGCGACGTGCCTGGGCATTCTCCGGTTGCTGGCAGCAATTTTAAATAGGCTATGTTACTTTCGTTTATCCAACATTTATGCTATTCACTTGCATTCAGAATATTGCATTTTTTAAAAATAATGTTAATAAAATGGAACCTTTGTTTCAATCTAGTATTTTTTTAGTCTTTTCCAAGTTATTAACTGGATATTATTTAGGCCTAAAATATGTTTTCCCCTGGGAAAAGAACTACCTACTTTTCTATTTTTTTTAGTGCTAGAATAGTTAATTGTGATTTTAAACACCTGGTTTGAAAAATTGATGGAATACCCCCAGACTTCCCGGTATTCCCCCCCCCCCCCCCCCGAAAATATTGCATATATACGCCACTAATTCATGTTATCTAGACGAGGAAGCTATGTGCCACACCTAACTTGGAAGACGTTTTTCTCCTCCCTTGAAAATGGTGCTGCTTCGCTCGATTTCAAGTGTGATGAGTCCGAATTTGAACGCGAAAAAAATTCCACCATGCTCCAATCTTGCGAGAAAAGAGGTGACATTTGATCTCCCTATTTGGCAGATTTGAACGTCTGGGAAACACACTATTTCTCCAATTCCTAGATAACGGACTCGGATGTGGTTCTGCATTTCAATAAGTTTACACCTCCAAAGTCTAGCAATTTGATACCATAACACGGGTTAAATTTCTTTGGTTCGGAAAACAGAACGCTGGGGTGTGGTGATCCGGTCTGCAAGCGGAAATAGTGTTTTGTAATCTTGAACAATATTCGCGATCGTGTTAAGAGTGGTGCTCCAACGTTACTCTAGTTGTTGCCAATGCAGAGTAGGCTATGCAGTCGATGAAAAATTGGAATAAATCACGTTTTTTCTAAATTTTCCTCTAAAAAACCCATTAGAAGCGTCGGTTTTTTTTTTCGTCGAGCAGAAAAGTCGTAGCGCATTAACGTTTGCGTCGATTGACCAGGTTTATTAAGAAAAAACAATGGCAAGTTTCCGAAGTTTTTACAACTATAAAAAATTACGGAGGGCAATGGACATCAAGTCATGTTTCTTCGAAACAAACCTTGTAAGTATACCATCAAAATCTGCGTCGATTGATCAAAACAATACCTTTGTGTTTCAAGTGTCAATTTTAGCAATTCAAGTGAGCAGTCGCAGAAAAGTAGTTTGCCTGAATATTCAGTTGTATCCTGTGAAAATTTTAGTTCCGCGACCTAGCCAATGTGGTAATTTATCGATTCTAGATGGGAAATCTTGCATGTTCCTCCACGTTTGGGCATGCTTTCCATGCGCATTTAGGTAAAAGTGTAAAAATGAGTTTTGAAATATATTTCCGTTGTGTGTTTTGAAATGAATGAATAGTGCGTTGAGTTTGGCAAAATCAATTTGAATTTTTGGCATATTATCAAATTGAAAATTTTGCCAAATTAATTTGAACCTTTGGCACAAATCAATTTTAATATTTTTGGCATCTCAATTTGAACTTTCGGCGACTCGATTTCAACTTCTGGCATACCACTTTTGCTTTTGGCATGTCAATTTACACTTTTCACAAATCCCAACTATGAATAGTGCGTTTATTCCAGATAAAGGTATTAAAATTATTACAGGTTTTACAATATTTGGTATATACCCCTCAGCTATAAGGCGGACCCTGTGCGGCGAGGGGAGTTGGTTGAGATTCTTACAAAGATTGCTTGCAGAAATCAATATTATATCTCTAACAGGTTATGCAAAAGATTATAATCAATAAAGATTAGCCTATCTTACATACACACTAGTCAGTAAGTTCTTACAATTATCCATACCTTCCGATATTAACCACGAAAATATCTCTTGTTTATAAGCAGAACGGGTAAAATTTGACGGTTCTCTCAATTTCTCCGGCAAATTTCCTATCAAGAAATATTATCCTCATCAATTTTTGAGCCCTTTTTTTTACTAACTAACCAAAATAAATTAAACTTCTCCATTCCAATATCTCGAAAAGCTCCAATTTTGAGGTCTCCATTATTTGAAACAGGAAAACCTGATGAATAACGCTGGCTGAAAAAAAAAAAAAAAAAAAAAAAAAAAAAAAAAACTGGGAGAATCACGATTTTTGACAATAAAATGAAGAATTCAAAACCAACTCTTATGTGGTGAATGGGCCGTCCGGAGAAAATACTAATATTTCCGGTTGTTGTATATAGAACTTCGCCGAGGGCTTCCCATATGAAACTCGGGGAATCTTAATTTTCTTTTTTTTTCTTCTTTATTGGCGTGGTTTAAAGAACATACAGCCATATTTACATACTTACTTTCTTAATAATTATCAAATCATATTGGAACATAACTAGCAATCTTCTGGTAGGCAACAATGAAAAATTATTTACATCATCTTAAATCTAACTTATATTTTAATACAATTTTCTTAAATAAATTCAAACAACAACTTAAAAATAACCATATCTCTGTCTTGAAAAATGCATATGTAGCTAAAAGGTGTTTTAATTAAACTGCACAATTTCTCAAATAAACGGTCTCTCAATGCGGTATATCTTTCGCAATGCATTATAATGTGCTCTACACTCCCTTCCTCCCCACAATATGGACATGAACCGTACGTCATATTGTCTCTGTTCCTCCGTGTCCCTAAGGAATCTTAATTTTTTCAGTGGAAATACTACAAGAAATCTGTTATTTTGGCTTTAAACGGAGTTTGTTGAAAATAAGCCAACCCGGGTCATCATCTGACGATTGCTCGGTAATAAACATATAGGTACTGAATTAGAGGTCCTTGAAGGGTTCCAGCTGATAGTCGCGGCGACGTTTTTTAAAAATTCATTTCAAGATAACAAAAATTGTGGAATTAATGAGTTAGTCAGTAGATAACATTTATAAAAATGCTTACACGTTGTCTACTCTTTGTCGGTGGGGTTGCAGTAGAGAACATCAATTTCGAAAACACGCTCTTAAGAATACTTTATTTGAATTATCACACTATTGGACTATACCTTGCACTTTACACAGTTTAGCTTAACTTGAGGAATTGAAACTAGGAATATAAAAAGGTTTGATGAGCGGCCCCGCGTTCAAATTGGGGTAGCGGCCCCACTCAGTGTGGGAGCACTTGTACCAGCGGCCCCGGTCGATCTAGGCGTATATGTACGAGCGGACCCACGGAAATATGGAAAATGAAAACAATAGCACCAACTCGAAACTTTTTTCATGCGTATAATTGATTGCTCTAAAATGAACATGCAAATAGACAATCACAGTCACATGACTCCCGACCCAAGTAGGTACTTCTCAGTTTTTCGATCTGGGCTGGTACTTATTAGAAACGATTTGGACATACTTGGCTAGGGTAACCGTTTACCAACATCATATCTCGATTTCCTCGCGAACTTTTCGTTAACAAGGCTACTTCGGGTTCCATTTTCGCTCGGATTCCTTCCAATTACTGGATTCCAATTACGGGGCCTTCCCTCCCTACGGGGACGCTATTACAAGTACCCGATTTAGGAAGGTCAGTTTACAAGGAAAGCTTGATGTAAGTCCCTTAAACTAGAAATTAAGTTCAAATTATCACTTCACTACTGATAACGCCCCCAAAGATGTACCGGAGTAGGGGCAGTTGACGGTTAAATGGGGAGCCAATAGAAACTCGTAATGTACAAAAGCAAGATCTCATTCTCACCGGGGAAAACCCGGAGTTCATTGGACTTTTGGTTTCCCAAGGAATGAGAAAGGAGTGGCTTTGATTGAATGCAAGGAATTTCCAAGTTGTATTGTTATCTGCGAGTACAGGAGAAGGAGTTGGTATAAATGGCAAAAGGATTAAAAAGTTGACTTGGTAATCGGAGAGAAAACTGAGGAATGGCCGGTAACAGTTCTCTAGCTACGTTGTATCGGAAACCTAAAAATGAGCGAAAAATAAGGAGTTTTAACTGGGTTCATGCCCTGGTTTGAACACAAGTGGATGATACAATTTGAAAATGAGCTACTTGCTTTAGGTTACTTTGTCGACCACAAGCTATACCCTTGTTGTTGTGGAGAGTCTTGGTGGTTCACTTATGGTTTAAGAGCATTTTGGCATTTAAAACACATATAGATAGATAGTATATATACATTAATCTGATACTATTGTTATGGCGACAATGTTCTTACAATTTACAATTTTAGAAGAAGATAATTTTTAAATGTTCGGCTATTTAGAATGTGTAAACAAACTTTTTAATTTGAGTTTCACTTACCTTAGTAAGTGGTTGTCGAGGAATGAACGCCGGACTAACTGCTGAGGTAGGTAATGAGATGTCACAAATTGACCTTGATTTAATTAAGTACAAATTAATCAATCACATGATTATTAATTAATTCATCTCAAATCATTAATCAATCACAAATTAACCTTAATAATTGATTAACCCTTGTCAAAAGTGTCACGTTTGAGGATGTGCGAACGTCTCCCATGGTCATTTTCGGTCTGCGACCTTTTCGAGTCTGTTTCAATCAATTATATACTTACACATTGATCGTGCCAGATTCGTTTTGAGCTAACTTAAATTTTATATATTTTCCTTTACCTAAATTGCTCAAATTACGCCCTATTCGTCAATCGTCAGGTGCTAATTTTGAATGGATTCAATATTTTCTGGGTTTGGCTTTAATCCATTTGGGGTTATGACATGTCCTAGATAAATATTATCTTTACCTAAGAATACGGTCCTGTCAAGTTGTACTCCGAGATTTGCTCTTGAAAACTCCTTCAAGGCGATTCATGTTTTCTTGTAAGGAGGTATTGTAGTTTATTACTTATGTCATCTAGATACAAACAGATTCGTTGGAACGAAGAATAAAAGATAACTAAGCAATTCAATTCTAGATAGTACCTAGGTCGTTCTTCTGCGTGCAGCTATTTATAAAGCTTCCAGGGCCCATTTCGATTTGATGAAACAGAATTTCAAGTTAGATGTGCTGAAATATTGACGGCGTCCTAATTTGTCCAGTAATTCTGAAATCTGGAGCAACAGGTATCTGTCTTCAGTTGTTTTTTCATTGAGTTTCCATAACCCTGAATTTTGTTTTGCCCCTTGCGTAATTTTATTTGGGGACGATCCGAAATGGGGGCGTTCGAAAGGCTGTTGTTATGTTTAACAATTCCTTGATTCAGCACATCTTCAATTCGTTGATCAACTACTTCAGGACACATTCGGGAAAGCGGTAATTTCTTCCGTGAGCGGAAATTTCATCGGTAGTTCTGATTTGGTGTTAGACCTCATCGGTGAATAACAGGGGTTAATTCTCTTCGTGGGAAATAGCTGCCTTCTCTTCTTCGTTTGTGTGGTTTAGTCGGGGCTTAGAAATCTCCAATTCGAATTTAATGTCTTCATTGACAGTGTGAGGTTCTAAAGGACTGTTTCGCAGTTTTCTTGAGTTCAGACTTTTGAAAACCTGTTTTTGAGATATTTTTGTTCTGATAGAAGACAACATTACGGTCGTTGAAAGGAAATAAAATCAAAATTGGTGAATAGAACGCTCAATATAAATTTTCAAGGTTATGTACCTCGTACATCAAAACGAGCCTTGTATTCTAAAGCAACCAAATTGTTTCCGCTAACGTGATTAGAAAGGTAGCCCTTCATGAAGTAGAAGAAAAGAAGGAACATGAAATTTCAGGCAGGAAATAAGAGCTCGGTGCAGTGAACAATCTCTGCAAGCGGTAGTGGGCGCCCTCGCCAAAGCCTTTTTGGAAAATCCCTTCTCCTGAAAAGTGGCATTCTTACTTCACTGTCACTCCTCACTAATTCTCTTAGAAATCGCAACACCGACTGCGCCCAAATGTCTGCACAACGTTCCCTCAACTACGACCCTAAACTGGACCGAGTAGATTTGGGAAAACGAAGTGCCCATTATAGTTCTGAGATAATTAATATGTAGAAATTGGTGATTTGGGGTGAGCGCTTGAAGGTTTTGGAAACAAGAAAACAATTCCTCTGGGTCTAGTCTTTAGCCATCCCTTGGTAATCACTGAAATGTTTATTTAGCAATACTAAGAAATAATTGAATACTAAACAATCCTCGTGTCATGGGTTCCATCATTCGGTGGAAGGACTCAGTTCGATAAATTCTTCAGTGTTGTAGCAGAATGCAGTTCGTTGTCTGGTCCAATCCATCACACTGTCCCATTCAGTGTTGTAGTTTTTCGAACGCCTATTTTCTAGCCGCTTCTTCGAGTAGCGGTCTGGTTTGGAGGGATAAATCTTCAGTTGTCACAACAACAAAACCGACTAAAGGCCGGGACACACCTGTCCTGCACTCTTCCGATCAAGCTCCGATCCGATTTTGCCCCGAAAATCGGATCGGTGCGGGATCGGAAAGGGATGGGCACACTTGTCCCGCCTCGCCGCGTCCAGCTTCCCTACGACCGCCAGTCGCCTCTCGAATGTTAGCAGTGTCTTGTGACTGTGAAGGAAAATGTTGAAGAATTTTAGCAACAGGGATTTGGCCATGGTGGCACTTGGTCTCGATGATGCAGATGAAGAGAATGGAAGGTGTTTGGTGACGAAGAACCGAAATAAACGCAGATTCTGGGTGCACGCTACTTGGAAAAGCAAACCTGAAGAAGGAGAGTTTTCAACGTTGCTACCTCATATTTTGGACGATGAAACCAAGTTCTATCAATATTTTAGAGTGCCGATGTCTATTTTCAACTTGTTGGAAGCAAAAGTAAATAAAAGGTTTGGTCATTCAGTACCGGATATTCCCTCACACACTCAATTAGCTCCTCCGGTTTGATAGACATTGTTATTTAATTTTAGTTTGGAAAAACCACCACAAAACGGCACGAACAAATTCACTAGAGCTTGGAAAATGAGAGCACGGCCGTCCTGCACCCTTCCCGCAAGCTGGACAACGAATAGATTCCGATTCCAGTGCAGGATCGGAAGCGAAATCGGAGTCGGACGGGAGTGGGATCGGTCGTGTGTCGGAAAAGTGTGAGCCACAGGGTTTCAAGTTCGAATACATTGCCCTCTCCGACCCGTCTGACATGATCGGAGCTGATCGGAAGAGTGCAGGACAGGTGTGTCCCGGCCTTAACAAGTTTTTTGGAGGAAAAGCAGCAGACCTTGCGTGAGGGTAACAATGATGAGTGTTTGCCGAGTAGCGCCTGCGAACTATTTACGCTACACATTGATGTTCTCCGATTTGCCTACACGCAGCGCCTTGCGGCGTTTTCAAACGGCAAGGTCGCCTTTAACTCTTCAGATGAAAATCGTGACATTAAAGCCTCAACATCCCCATTTCCATCCTCGGGGAGACAATGGATGGTTCATACTTCTCGATTTCTGATCCAGTATTTCAAAATTGTATATCTGATTACGAGTGTGATGTGCCACAGTTTGTTTGAACTAATCAATTAGCGAAGGCACGATGAACAGCACAATCTTTGTCTCCAATTCCTTCACTTACCTCAAAGGAAATTCAAATTACAGAAACTACGGAACTTTTCAAAGCCCCAGATATCAATTCACCCACAACGGATCAAATCATCTGAAACGGGGAAATCGGAACCTCAATCGCCAGAGAAAACTGCAGGCGCGTGGAATTGTCATTAGAACTCCGACTATCTTTGTTCGAGTTAGCTAGATATGTTGGACATTTTCACGTACTCCAATCAGTGCTAACTATGAAAAAATACAACTCATAAATTACACCGTTACGTATCCATCAGACGCAAGACATTGTCACATTTAGCTAGAAGTTTAGTTATGTGTTCACCTTCCAAGCTTAACGTTAGCGCTTAAATTAACTATCAGCATTTGTCACGATATGAAGCGATAAAATTCGTATTTCTATATTTTAATTTATTATTTCCAATAATGAACCATTGTTCAGTAAGTAGTGTAAAAACTCGAATAAAACAATTCGTCCATTCGCTGCCCGAAGGTTTTCTCCGAAATTCCAGGACCAATGTTTACAAAATTTAGCTTAAAAACCTGAGATCGATCCACGATGCGCCAGTGATCTCGGCAATTCGACCAATCAACCCGAAGGGATTATGTTTCAAGATTAAGCCATAAAATATCGAAATCTCAAAAACTTCGGATGTAGATGGTAGTTTTTCGTTGGATTAAGATAGGAAATAGTTGGATTAGCAAATCATTCACTTATTATTCTGATTAAGAGGATTGTAGTCTTAGTCGTGGGGTATTCAGACAACGTGGTGACCCGAAGCTATCCGCTAATATGCAGAGGAACAATGAGCTTTAGCTTGGGTGAATCTCAATAAAAAAAAATTGAAACTTATTACAGACTAGACATCAATTTATTGATATACATTTTTTAGTATCCATTGTCCAGAATTTTGTTGATACAGCGTATTCAGTTGCTTCATTTAGCTTAAATTAGCCTAATTGTGTAACCACACTTTTGGTTCTTTCTGTAACATCTAGTGAACAAACAATTCCTAATCAATTTTTTCAGAAAATGTTCAGTCTTCATAACTAAATTAATAATTTTAAAATGGTGAATGCAACACAGTGGGACAATCTGCTTCATTTCCCTTTATCTAAGAGAGTAATTCTAAGGAGAGTTTACGGCTGGAATATCACCCTCACAATCCACAAGTTTTTTCAAACTTTTGAAAAAGAAATGAATAAAATTATATATATTCAAAAATATTTACCTCATGCCTCAAAATTTACCGAATGCCTCAAACCGGATTTACAATAGCTGCTTTTTTCTTCCAAAATTCGTTGATACAATAAAATTAAATACTCCTACGTCATTATCAATACTAAAATCGCCGGCCGGGAAGAGTTCAGACAAATTAGGGAAATATGCAGCCTGAATCTTTTGATAGTTCACATTCGACCTTCTTGTAAAGGTGGTGGAAGATACGGATTTCCTGTTCGTCAAGTTGGGTTCGTTTCGTTGTTACTATCAGATAGTCTGGTTTGTGAAACTTTCTATCTACCGAAGTGTTTTCTGTATTTTTCTATTTTAAATAAAACGTACATTTGAGGGAACTTGTCATGTTTCTGTAATGGAAACTCGGTCCCTAAGTCTTTCAAAGAGTTAACTCTTTTAAAAGAGAAAATTAGTATTTCTGGATCTGATTTAAAAGCTTAGATATCCTCTTAACTACTCAAGCTCGTACCTAACCTACTTAATCTAAACTAAGTGACCAGTTGAACAGCCGAAGGAGGAGGCGTTCGGGATGTAAAGACGCACTGGAAGTTCTGTGGTGAGATCGTGGCCCCATCGAGACCCTTGAGCGGCGGGACCGGATGTCCGGGAACCGGCGACACCCGGAACTCGTGGAGCAGATTCGTGAGGAACAGGAACAGCTGTGTTTTCGCCAGAGATTCTCCGATGCATTTCCTTTTACCTGCAACATGGATAGATGATGTATATTTGCTTTGTAAAATACTTGATTCCCGGATGACGCGGGTGGTGATACCACGAAGTACTCCTGATGAGCCCCACTAACTCCGTGGCACTTTTCCCGCACCACATTCGTTGTTAAATGAATTTTTATGCGGTATGCACCCTTCCAAAACGTGGCGTTTGAGAATATTCTAGCAGGGCAATCTAAGAAATGGAGCAGACGTGATATAGCGATTCAGCGTGGCTAAAAGCACGTATATTCTTTGCCGAGCAGATTCCGCCAATGTCTCGAGGAAAAAAATGGGGTAGATCTGTCGAACTCTGGTTTGTAACAGTGTACGTGTTACAACTGAAATCGCCTAATTCTGTTCAGACAACGGCGCGACGTGAACAGTGAACTGCCATAAATGAAGAAACGTAAAAGAGGCAAGACACCAGTAAGGTCTAAATCAGGAGTATATTTTGATTGCGATTTGTATATAAGAACAAAAAATATTTAGCAAACCCAATCGGTCAAGATGACATGCTACTTACACGGTGTACTCATTAAGGTCGCACCACCGGCCAGGGGTTGATTCTACCTAATTTGCAACTTTTGCCATTTGATCAATTTTTTCAAAGCCTTAGTTTTTGAGTTTTTCCTGTTTCCGACCTTACGTCACTAAAATTTCGGTAACTCTCTTGATTTTCCAACTCGTTTATGAAGTTGAACGCGTTGAAATTTACCCACAGATGTTTTTTGATATCGTATGTGGATGAAATAAAGTAGTTACCAATTCTGTTTTTAGTTAATAAATTTTAAATGTTTTAAATCCAGTTAACCCCTCGGTAGTGTTAATATCTCTCTAATCTGTGGAAAACAGCGTGAATAATTAGTTATTAGTGATTATTACTAGTGATCTTACCAAGCCCAAAAGGCATTAGCCAGGGATCGTTGACGATATCTCCATTCTCATTCAAAAACCTCTCAGGTCTAAATACTTCAGGGTCTTTCCAGTGATCCTTATCCATGTGAAGGCTGTACAAATTCGCTAAAATTACTGTGTCCTGAAAGAAAACGAAATACGTTTTTGTAGTTAGTCACTGCGGCCGCAAAGGTGTTTATAAAGATCACTTTCCCTTATTCCACAGCTACACTAACAGTCGCATTTGCAAGAAGTGTGCCAATCTTAGTGATTATCGTGGTTAAAAACACATCGCATTACCTCAATAGAGGCTTAGGAAGATATGAGAAGGGAGAGACGACCCCGGTAGGTTCTCATGGCGTTCAGATGAACGGTTCGAGTACTAGTTCCTCTAATCAATACCAAGAATACGTCCAAAACTGATACAATTACAGTGGAAAACTGTTGTAGTTGTAGACCTCTCCAGTGAATTAACACTAGTAACACATTATGTTGAACATACAGTGAACAACTATGAGCGGAATGAGGATTGTGATGCACAATAGTCGCGGTTCGGATATTTTGTAAAAGTACAATAATTTCCACTGAAGGTTATTAGGATTCAGACAAACAAAATGATCATACAAGCGAATTTTCGTAATTTTTTTGTACCATATGCTAAGTTTTAGAATTTGAGCTGTTTATGTATAAATAAATTGTTAACTGTAAATTGTAATGCCTATAAAGAGCTCCATCTAATCAATATTTCACTTTAGACTCAATATTTTTGGATTTTCACAATCTTTTTTATAGATTTTGTTAAATCTGTCGAATATTATTCATAAAGTGTAAATCAATTATAAACAATTACATTCATGTATAAAATTAGTTCGAAAAATGAACATAATTTCATGATAACATTCTTTAAAAAATCGATACTACTACGAAAATATTGAAAATGTATAGTAAAACTGGAAATTGATTAATAATGAATGCTATAATCATTTTACTGCTCACGAAGAGCTCAAGTTTCAAGACAATTTAATTTAATTGCGCTGACACGATCATGTTGCATGACTGGATTTTGACATGGGTGTCTTATGGCAGGGCAAATCGTCACGTAACATCAAAAATGTAATGAGTCACCAAGAATAAGATGGGGACTGTACGAATACTTCCAAGGAGGTTGGCTAGTATAAAGTCTCCCAAAATTAAAAACATATTTCAAAATCGTCCATGTTTTGCATGGTGGTATGCTAGTCAGACTTCGAGAATGAAAAGTGCCTTTTCTTTCATAAGGATTGACATTGATTTCGAAGATATTATCAAACATCTAAATTGAATTGAAGTAGAAAAATGTGAGTTGTTATTGCAAAAAAAATTTGTTTTTTCTTGAAACCTTTTGAAACCACAACTCTCATCCGGATTTAAAAAGAAGATTGCGCTTTTACTCAACTTTCGCTCTAGTGTTACTCAGTTTTTGTTCACACTCATCTCATCTGATTGTTCAGAGTCTGCAGTAGAAAAATCGAATTTCTTACCTTGGGTATGAGGTAGCCCATGACTTCTGCCGCCTTGGTCGCGCGGTGTGAGACGGTGGTTGGGGTGACGTTAGCATGCCTTTGCAGCTCCATGAGGAACGCCTCCGTAAATTTCATCCTAAGATCATAATTTTATAAAATATTATGAAATAATTCAACAATAATATATACCTTTTCATGTTAATGAAACATAATGGAGGCAAAGTGGATGTTCATCTTTCATCCGTACTATTTGACCTCAGATGAAAAATCTACATATTGCTTTACTTTTGGGCCTAATACTGTCTTCCAGAACCAGGTCCTATGATCAATCTGTTATGAACAAATTAAGATGAGATTTAAATTAGTTTTTGCCGCATCTCGACTACTGTGGAGCGGATGGACGGATTTTATTTTATGTTGTTTTCGATTTTTGAAATCTACTTATCTTGAAACGTAAATGAGCAGATTTTGAGGAAGTTCACAATCTTTGTTTCTTGGTTGATTATAAAGGTTTATTACTTGTTGGAAATGACAAATAGCAACCAGTAGCATAGCTGAAATATCATCAGACCCATCCGTATCACTATTTCACCCCTCATGAAACCACTCACCCTGACTTGTGCTTCATTTGAACGACATCCCCCGATGACACGACGGTGTCTATCTCCTTCTGGATGATGTCCTGCCAAGCGGGGAAGTGCAGGAGGTACAGAAAGGCGAAGGACAGCGTGCTGTTGGTCGTCTCGGCTCCGGCCAGGAAAAGATCTAGAAGCAGAATCACCAACTGATCCTCGCTGAATTCTTGGCCTCCCTTTCCTCCTGAACGTTCCTCTATTTCCCTGAGGTAAGCGTCAATGAGGTCTCTATCGTACAGCTTAGATTCAAGTGTTTGCTCCTTCCGATGTTCGATGATCAATTCCTATTTTAATTGCATATAATTAAAACACTGTCACAAAGAACGTTTCATTTGGAATCTTTGTGGAATCATCAGTTACAAGATCGTTCGAATTGTAAGCTCTGTGAATTTGGGAGTATGTTTCTACATTACCTTTTATGTGTTCAATCACTAGGGAAAGTATAGTCATCAAGTTATGTTGCATTTAATTTGTTAGTTTTAGTAATGAACCTTGTAAGCTATCTAGAAAAGACAAATGAATGACCCCGTCAAAATAAGTTGGATTACGTTTCAAGATGAGCAGATTCAAAAAATGGAATTTAAAAAATCTGTAAAAAGTAACAAACAACAAGAGATGTGTGGTGCCACCACCATGTCAATGCCTAAAGTATGCTAGTAGTTATACATAGTTAGACTGAGGAAGTCCCCGCTGCGGGACGAAACGTTTCTGACAAGAATAAACAGATATAACCCTCCAAATTAAGAAAAATCTGTATGACCGCTGAATTAAGGTTTTAATTATATGACTGTATGACCGCTGAATTATAGACCAAAGTTGATGAAGCTTGGGTGAAACATCACAAATTGGGTGTAGTTGAGTTCACGGTATCACGTCACGGGCTGAAATATTTAAAAATGGAAGAAGTACAGTGTTTTTCTGTTGTGTGGTTTGTATCATGAAACTCCAATTAAAAATTTACTCTCAAGAAATTTAGTTCATTATGACTATTGAAGCTCCGTTAGTTAATCCATTATATCACATTAATTACTTGTTTGATTGGTGGGTGCGTTTACTAATTATAGACCAATGATTTACGGGATAAATAATCTTAACAGGCAAAATACTCGGATAAGTTAGCAACATTTCTCAGCAAAAATCAATATGTGTTATAATATTGGTCGTATTGTGACATTTCGCACTTATACTAATGTCTGAAAGAGTTTATTTGGACTCCCTGTGAATATGCCTCCCTGTAAATCATAATTGGATCCAGCTCTCCGAAAAATCAACACATAACACCTGAAGTACTTATATCATTATATTATGTATAATAATGATGAGTTTTGAAGAACTAACCCTGAGGAATGACGTGAGAGCATCGACGATAAGTTTCGTCTGATTATACTGGCTAAGATTTGGAGCGATGAACCTGAAAAAAAGATGCAACAAAATTACCGTGCTGCTAAAGTTCTAACACCACCAGGAAATTCAAAATAGTTTTATTTCGTCAACGGAATCTAAGAGGTCCTATATCTCGTTGGTAGATGTTTATGACGCCTTGACGTTTGTGAGGCCCACAGCTTTGTTCTGAATCTATCAAGGATGTAGAAACCGAATTGAGGCATTGATAACGGAAAATTGCCGTTCCCCATATTTAAAGTTTTCAGTTGCTTCACTTTTATCATTGAGCAGTTTGTTAGTAATTGGCATGTGCCCACCATTCCTTGATATGTATACGTTACAGAGTGTACACGCTGCTTCGTGTACTTTTCGTTACGGGGGATAGGTTCAATTGATTTTACTTCTCTTTTACCGAGCTCACGAACAGTTTATTGTCTTCTTCACGGCATAAAAATATGCTGTTCAAAACCCAACCCATGTATTGTGCGGTAATATCCTTTCATGTTTCAATGCGAGTTCGGTCCTCTTCTTTCTGAAGTATCCCTTCCAATTGAGCTTGCCGTTTATCGTAATGCCCTGGCATCTGGTTTCATTCACGGAGGAAATTACCACGTTATTGAGCGAATTTTGGATGTCGTTGATCTCCCTTTCACTTTGATCCAAAATCAATAGGAGATGGAGTAATTAGACTAAATGGCCTCATTCAGTGAATGAGGCCAAGTCCGGGAGAGATTTGATCCAAAGACTGATTCAATAACGTGGAGATGGAGTAATTGAATTTTGATAGTGAGTCATTATTGCTGTCACCAACTGCCAGGACAGTAGTCCTGCAAATACCAAGGCTTCTGGTAAGTCGCTGGTGTACAGAAGGTACACGATTGGGCCCAATGCACTTCCTTGCGACACACCAGTCAGTACTTTCATTAGCTCTGTGGATCTTGTGTGTCTTGTTATGAGAAAGTGCTAGCTTGATACTTGATTTTCTGATGTGACAAGCACAGGTATATATTTGAATTACTTTCTTTTTTCTAGTTATTTTTATCATCTGGCTTATTTCTATTTTTCTGTACTATCCATTGATATTAGACCCAAAAATATTGAAAATGGATATGCAGCATGGGGTACCGCTAGCTACACTATTGCCACTGTTAAAATAGCTCCCACTGATGTGTAGGGCTGTCGGTCCAGGTAATTTTCAGGAACGGTTCCAATGGTTAGAGTGGCTCAGAAGCAACCATTCCAAACTGGCAGTACGATTCCCATACAGTGCAGTATCCCCCCCACAGACCTCTACCAATGGGTTACAACTCTTTTTTGGAACACTTACAAAATGTAACCAGGAATATCTTTCTATTCCACCCGAACGTATATGAAGAGGTGATTTACTACCTGAGGAGAGGCATCTGATTGAGAATTCCTCCTGACATATCCTGAAGGCGGAAGGCGGTGTGGATGTGGCGGAGGAGCGTGGCTGGTCGTGTGTCTCCCACTTTGAACCTCTCACCTGCAATAATCCCCCATAAGCTGTTAACAGCGCTGACGCCAAAAGCGTCCGGAAGATTCACTGTTTCCTAAAATCACAAATACAAGCATAGATATGCACTTACTTTTTGAAATAATGATGACCGTTACTTGTTTCATTGTTCAAGTTTATCCTTTCCAATCATTTTACAATAAATTTGGTCAACTTGAAGCTATTTGACAGAAATCAGGCATGCTCGCCTGAAAACAATAACATCTATAGTCAAATAGTGTGGCTAGGACACATGCCTGGTATACCATACACTATCTAGCCAAAACTTTTATTTGTACATCAAACATTCAATAATTCCAACCTCCAAACTTGAGATGCGTGTACAAGAGGCCAAAGAATAATTGGACCACCAACCAATGGCATCAGAATAAATTATAAGGACAATTTCATTCGTGAATGATCCTGAATTGATAAAAGGATTACAAATAGTGATAGTTAACACTTTGTCAGAAATCGCTTCTTCCATGACAGACCCTTCAACGCTCCCATTCGGTAGCTTTCAAGCCTGATTCTCATACATTACTAACCACTTCATATGTTGAAGAGAAGCCATTCGAGGAACATGAAGATATAAATTTTATGAACCAATCCATTCAACGACTTACTTGACCGCCGTGTTTGAGACTAGCAATGAGATCTTGAATTTCGTCCAATATCTTGTCCTCCATAATGCAACGGTTCAGCCCGAAAGACTTTAAGTGAGTCAGCACAAACTTCTTTTGCTCTACGAAATAGTCACCTTCCACAAACACCAAACCTGCAAGCAAATATGAAAGTTATGTGTGTGACGAGGAATTTTTGGCACACAGTCAAGGACTAGAAAGAGATTATTGCACCTCATAACAGAGACAAGATCTGAAATGAGGTTTTTGAAAGTAAAATTGTCTCCTCTTATAAAGTAACATATCTAAATATGACAAATTTTTAAGGGATAATTGATAACTAATTGTCAGGGGTGTTTCAAAAGTAGTAAAAACAACTTTTTTCTCCAAAATAAAGCCCTTTACTCGCGTTTTGCTCTGTAGACCATTGTGAAAAACTGTAGTTTTCGTGTAATGTCCGCGTGTCCGCAGATCCTTCTAAATCCTGTTGTTTTCATTCGATTTGATATGTGAGTTAGGCCACACATGGTCCCTTAGGTATCAGTTTCATTGCTCGAACGTAAAATCTACTGACCATCATTTCCGCAGGTTCTTAAGATCCGATCTAGCTCAAGTTCTCACGGTATTCAAGGAGGAATGGCCTAATGATCTCACATCAATTTAAACGCGGTTTATTTTCGGGAGCTACAGTGCAAGCGTGAATTCCTTGTAACAAACCTATTTTTTACAGTTTCCGTCGGAAAGGCAAATGGATGAAATGCGAAATTCCGTCAAGACGGGTCGAGATTCTCAATGAGAAGGCTGTAGGTACTGCAGTTCAGGAGCAGCTCATATCGTAGAGTGAACGACTCTTGTCCCAGTCACTTTGGTGAACTGGACTTCCCATAATAGTGATAACAAAGAGCGGGCATTTGAGCGCCACTATTGCGAGACTAGCGGATTCTAGTGAAACATGGAAACAGGATTTTGACGTGTTATTTGTCATGGTTCATGTCTGATTTTGATCCAGAAGTTCCTAAGAAGTTTCCTTCCATGCAAAACCTGGTGAAAAATGGAAAAACATAATTTGTTGAAATTTTGGATTGATTTGGTTCTGATTCTCAACGTAACTTTTCCTGAACAGTTAAATTTTAACTATTATTATATTTGGAAAAACGGAGTCCAGGGTAATGTTCTGAATGCCCTATGGCCCTGTTTCGGGGAACAAGCCTGTGAAAAGAACTAATTATAAAGTTTCTTAGCTATTAACAAATTAAATTCAAAACTCAATCACATTTCTACAGTAAAATGATGTTTCGGAATAAGTATTACCTAGTCTTTTTCCAAAAGCCCTGAGGCGGAAGAAAAACCCATCTGGTCTGGCGTCGAACTCGGGGCGGGTGAGGACGTCACGGACGGCCTTGTCACCGGAGGCGATGACCAGGAGATCTCTACCCATTCGCAGCCCCAACAGCGGACCGTAGCGGGATGACAGTTTCTGATAACGCAACATAAACAATTTAAATTGGTCATAATCAGGCAAACACAGTTAGTGACGGCAAAGGTTTGCACTGTTGGAATGTATTTCGGTTCATTACTTTCAATGATTGATCTTTGTTATCGACCGAGAAAAAAAAGTTGACCCCGGTTCAAAATTCGTGGTTTAACGTTTCAAGATGTGTAGAATCCGAGATTTCGGTTTAAAATTTTCCTTTCTTGGTCAATGTCAAAGGTTCATTATTGAAAATAATAAACCAAAAATGGATTGAAGACAAACCCAAGACATTTTCAACTTTCTCAATAGGTGTCGTTGAGAACCTTTACGTTTCGAACATTGGCCCCATTCGTTGTTTCGGAGGTGAATTACCAACGAAGTTAGCGCATAAACTTACTAGGTAAATAATTATACTTCAAAGAATAATGTTACATTCTCAACTTCATAGAATAAATTCAAGTTTTTCACGGTCCAGATGGAGTGTATCGCTTACCACAATTGAATAGAATATAATAAATATTTCAAGTAGGTACCTAACTCGTAAACATAAAGAAAATAAAATCTGTCTTCACTTCTTGAAAGATAGAATATGACAAATAATGTTGAGCACCTCGTAAAAAATGAGAAACATAAAACAGTCTTAAAGTTTATCGAATGCTACATTTGAAAGTGAAAGATAAACTCTATCGAATTCTCTGACCACTCTCTAGGCAATATTTTTGAAATTAAATCAATGGGGGAACCCCAACTCACTCTAGTAACAGATATTGGAAACAAACAGTTTAGTTGACAGAATACAACTCCCCACGAAACTTTCCCGCTTTATTTTCAAATGGCCCTTCAAAATTTAACATCCTGCAAACCTTTGCCCCCACCTACACTATGAGTAAAATTTGTTGGACAGCATTTCTGATCACAATAAATTGCTGTGTTGATTCAGTACAGGTGTACATACAGACGCTGGTTCGCAAGGAGGTTAGTGAAGTGTACAGTACGCTCATTGGTATCAGAGAGAATGCAGCTGTCACCCCCCAAGTTATAATGATATCTATTATGGTCTTTACAGGGCTTACAATAGCGAGCAATTAGCAACATTCAGATGTATTTAGTAAAACAGCAAGATTCTAACTGACATAAAATGTTAGGTACCCACAACTTAATTACAATCCAGCTGTACCTAATCGTTACATCCATTCACGTATTAGTGAAGCTCAAAGATTTATCGAAGGTAGATACGCTTTTCTATGTTTTAATGATGATGTCGAATAATTGTTATACCTGCCAAACCAAATGAGTGAATCCCAGTTTTCGGCGAAGTCTGAAGAACAGGGGAAGATTCCCAACCACAGGCACCCATTCCGGACCTGAGTACAATTGATACATTAAAAATGTGACAGATTATTAAACAAAGGTTCATCACTGTTCTATAAAATGAATACCTGCTCTTGGCTTAGGTACATACCTTGATCACTAATGCTTTTTTAAAGCTCAAGTCCTGAAGTTAGGAGAACTACCTGGGCAAGAGCGTCGAATGCACGGATTTACCAGCACTTGAACGGAGACATTCTTTGCATTGATTTGACTATTGACATTTAAAAAAACATCCATTTTCATCCTAATATGGGTTTGTAAAGTTCAAACGGATCCTTCGATGGGAAGGTTAACTGTCAAGGAACTGGACATATTGGAAATTATAATTCCACCAAATGAATGAGCTCACTTTTCAAACTGGGTGAACCTGAAGATCTTTTGCTAGCTTTGCTAGACTTTCGAATGATGTAGCTAGTCATATTCTCACGAAGCAAATAGAGGTTGATTGATGGAAAAGCCACAAGTGCATTTAGTGTATCATCCCACACCTCGAAAGTGAATTTGTGCAAACCTACATATTAATGGGAGAATCCACCAAACGAAAAAAGTCCTTAAGTATGAAAAAACGGGAACCTGGAGAACGAGATGGGAACGTTTGTTGAAAGAATTCAATTGGACAACAAATTATTGACAGTAGGAGTCACCATTGTGTAATTCAGCAGAAAAGTATGTGTGTACAAATGATGCTTATTGCTGTTGCTGGACGGAGTTAATGGCAAAAGGGGAAGCTTTGAAATTTGGAAGCTGTCTGCTCCCTGACTAATGCCTAATCTCCTTGCCATCTGAGGTAACAGAAGTGTCGTTAAGAACTAGACATGCCTTGTAATTGAGTTCTAGGTGACTCGTCTTAAATATAACTCCGTGAAAACCAAAATTTACAGTCCGTTTGGTCGAAAAAAAGCTGATATCCAAAATTATAGCTCACGATGCTCTGACCATGGGTCATTATACATCCTTTAACTTCTAACGGTGGAAAGCCGACGAATTTACCTCAAATCATCACTCTACCATTCAAATATGAGCGTTCCGGGTTGATTAGCACATAAAATTGCCCTTGGGATCACTCAGCTGTGTAGGATCGCCTTCGTCAGATTTCAAATGTTCCACAAAAGCTGCTATTCAAAGTTCAGGCTTCAAGAATGATTAGCAGACGAAATGGCCATTACAGTTTTTCGTGACACTCAAGCTATACCGTATATGGAAATAACATAGAAATACTCGAGTAGAACAACTGAAATTTAACGAGGTAAAATAAAACACCTACTTACGCATCACTTGCTCACAATTACGTTACTTAAGACTTGGAAAACTTGATTGTAAAGGAACTCTTAGAACAAAACGCAGCAAATTATTACATAGTGGTTTATTATTTCTGAGGAACGTTGTCTTAACTCGGCACCGCGCGCCATCAAATTGCATTCAAGATAAAAATACTTGGGTTGCCGCCAGCCACGCGGTCGAGTTCAGACGTCAAGTTGAACGGGCTCTGCAGTCCGGCTCTTAATTCAGCTCGACCGTCTAACTGACCGAGTTCCATTACCCGAAGATGAGGTTTTTCAACCGGCGAGCGGACGGATGATCGTTCATCAACCCGAGCGGTTCCATTCGATTCAGGGAACTAATTTCTATCTTAATCAAACAAAAAATTTGGAGCCAATAGTAAACCTCAACCGTAAAACTGGGATTTTCCCTGAATCAAAATCTCGGTAAAATTCAGTAACTTCGTGATTTTATGGTTTATTACGGAATTCCCGGTTTATAACCAGCGGAAGTAGAATTTAATGCTCAACAACTTTTACGTGTGACAAGAATTTTTATGGTGGGTATAGGGGCACGGATTATATTTGGGATCTGTCTCAAATTTCTAATCCAAATAGCCCGTAACGATTTTTTTGTCACCCTGGAATCTTATTTCGCCTCACTGTTCGCATCATCAGGGTTTCTGTCGTTTTTTGAAACTACGTGTTTGTACAAATTTACTTGTAATTCTTTGAAACTACAGAAAAAATGGAATTTATTTTAATTTTATTTTGTTAGGAAATAGCTAAATTAAAAACTGCGTTTTTTTCAACCTCTTAAAACGCGAGATGGACCACTAAAACTCGAAATAAGGGTTTTAGAATATGGAGATATAGAATATAATTTATTATTATGTTAAATGAGAAAAACTCAGTTAACAGCAGATTCAGATTTAGAAACCGAAAAAAGAGAAAATAGGATCCCAGGTGTTACAGTTGCTGAGAAAAAGGGTCACAGGGGATGCTAATTTTACCCTTTTGACTGAAGAAGGCGCTTGAATGCAATTTCGATCGGCTTTAGGACAGTGGAGTAGGGACAGATTTCCGTAAACCGATTTTGGAACCCAAGCATCATGGGCTGTAAACCAACTGATGACAGGTATTGGTGGTACATTTACATTACATTACATTATGTAATAGGCAAATTAAAGGCAAAAGCCTTCAAACAAACAATTATCTTTTTGGGATAGTTCGTAGGGATTAGGTACTTCGTAGGTACTGCCCTTATGACGTTTACATTGCTTTCTTCTTCCGCGTGAATGTCTATGGAATATTGACAATTCTATCGTTCTTAATCGTATTTCAATCATTCAACCTACAAATTTTATTTTTCGGTGCTTGGTACCGTTTTTTTCCTGGCCTCTCCTCCTGACGTGCGATAAAATGAAGTACACACTAGAGGTGGGTAGTGAGTGAGTGACCTTGTCTCAAAGAACTTCTCTTTCAAGCGAACTTGCCCCAAATGACCTGCGGAGGGAAAACCTGCAGTTCATCACAAGACGTTTGCAATAGCATAGCTCCCCACAGCCGACGTTCGAACTGCTTGGACGGTCGTGAACTTCTCTTGGCAAGAGAAGTTCGAGACCTGCAGGTTGCAAACTTTCTGGACAGCATGGCTCCCGCGGCCGACGTTCGAAATACTAGGAGACCAAGCCGTTCTTCACAAAGTCAAAAAGATCAATTCGGTTTTGTAAAATGTTGATTTGACTTAACAGTGTTAACTGTGCAATAGTTTTTGTTCATTATATTCTTTAAGAAATATAAATAGTTAAACAGTGGGCATACGCTTTAATTTACTGGTAATTAATGAATTATTTAGGACGAAAAAGAGAGACGGAACGGACCAAGAACCGAAAATCACACGCATGGATGCTCTGAGCCAAAAAAAAAGCTCGAAAGGTGAGAAAAGGTTCGATGTTTCGGCTGGAAGGTAAGCGAGGTGTATTTTCCTGCTAATTTTGAACGTAAAATCGACTGAAATAGATTTCAGATCAGCAGAAACTCCCCTATAGCAAATATTTGCAATTTTTGAACATAAAAGTGAACCGGCAAACCTCACAATGACACGGGCAATGAGAACGAACCCATGAGCTGGAGTTGGTAGTATTAAGTAAATAATTTATTTTTGGTAGTTAGGTACCCATTTCACCTATAATGAAGAGCAAAATGACAGCATGAACACAAAATTTTGGCCACATATAAATATTAACACATCATTAATCGCATGATATAAACCAATAAATTAAGTTCGAACACAATTTGAGACGCACTGCCAATATCTGTTTTTGGATTATAATTTTCAATAATGAATCTTTATAGTAAACCAAAAAAAACTTTTTTCCCCCCTCCCTTTTTTCCTTTTAATTATATTTTTGGACTTTACCATTGTAAGGGGGTTGAACATTTGTTTTTTCTTGGTTCCTATTGGGATTAATGAACCAAAATCAAAATTTATTTATTATGAACAAAGCAAGTTTACACCAGATAATACTAAAATTCAATTCAAACATTATGCATGCTAATCACAGAGTTCTTAAATTTTGATAAAGGATGACGGAGGACATCCGCGGATGGAATAGTTTGAATGACTGGATTCAGTACTCTGCCTGCCCGGGTAAGACGTCAATTCATTAAATAATTTGTCGGAGCAATCGATAAAATATTAAATTCTCACCTGGAGGAAATCCCACGGGCCTTCTCGAGTTGAGTACTACGTACAGTACAAAGATCACGAACAACAACACCAAATATAAATGCCACATATTGGTTATTGAATCGGTTGCAAAAATCCGGATAAAGTCCCAACCCAGATTTCCTTCTCAAAACTGTCAATATACTAATCTACCATAAAGTTGGAATATTGCATTTGTCGAAAATCAAATTTAGTTTTATCCTCGACAAATTGTAGAGTTTTAGGGGACGGGTTGATGGTAGAGCGGAGGACCGACTGTCCCGGTCAAACGGCGTTAGTGGCTCTTAAGGTCTCCCCACTCTCATCATACGCATCCGACCGACCCATTCGACTATTTCCCATTTCGAAACACCGAAAATTTGTTTTTTTGACCATACGGGAGCCACCTACGGATTCGTCTTTGATGGCCTCTAAGGGCCGGACGTAGGGAGTTCTATTATGGTTTTTTTCCCCTTTTTGCCCTTCGTTGGGTTTCTCTTGCAACACCGGAACAACTTTCACACCAGTTCGTTTACATTTTAATCGGGAGGATAGAGGAGGTCTATTCTATTCGGACTAGATCATCAATTTGAGAAGCTTCCCATTCGAAAGGGGGATAGTGATTCTTAAGTTGAGAATTCTCTGTTGGGAAAGTAACCTAAAGGGAGTAGTTCATGTTCAAAACTGTGTCATCCACATGTATGCATTTGAATAAATTTTATTTATTGACTGATTAAATTATCTATCTCAAAGAAGAACGAGGTGCCTAAAATATCACTACAAGGGTCATTCTGAAAAAAAAGAAAAAAAAACGAGAAATCCCATTTTCATTCAGTTTGCTCCTAGGTAGATCTGTCTTTAATGTTATTTTTTGGGTGTCAATATTTCTGCTGCTATTCAGCAAACCCACTAATAATGGGAACATAAAGATCCATTCTACTACCATTTAATGAGGTAAGTAGACCCTTTTCGCTCCAACTCTGTCTTGATAATTTAAAAGAGTACACCGTAGTTTATTGACGAAAATTTAAAATAACCAAATAGTTAATACTTCGGCCCCTAGTAAAATCACTGATTCGTATCTGGCTGTTACAGAGAAGCTCCGCGCATACATTTTTATCGATCCTAGGTGAACATAA
The DNA here is from genome assembly GCA_031894815.1 of Creontiades dilutus. NCBI lineage: Eukaryota > Metazoa > Arthropoda > Insecta > Hemiptera > Miridae > Creontiades > Creontiades dilutus. The sequence continues at coordinate 4,041,990 of JAVIWC010004007.1, forward strand.
AAAAAACGCAGCAAATTCTTTCACTGGGGTTTATTGTTCAATTGGCTTGCGTTCATGATTGGAATTTCTACTAAGCTTTGGAGTGATTCACAGGATAGAGCGATTATTGAATTTCAGGACATATGCATGGAGCACGTAAATCATGAACGCAAGCCAATTGAATAATAAACCCCAATGAAAGAATTTGCAGCGTTTTTTTTATTGAACCTCAATACCCCCCACAATAAAAACATCTATAATTTATCAAGTCCTTTAGCACTCGTATTGCGTTAAAACTTCCCCAAATCCAAATTTAATCGATGTAGCCAAAGGTAGACTGATGTAGAAGAGGCCCACAAATATCATCAACTGGTCAATCCAAATAGGTGTTTTGGTTGAGAACCGATTTACGTGGTCAATGCATATCTCCTGAAATTCAATAATCGCTCTATCACCTGTGAAACACGCACACTCCGAAGCTTAGTACAGATTCAAATCATGAACGCAAGCCAATTGAATAATAAACCCCAGTGAAAGAATACTTATTTACCCCAGTAATAATATTGAATAATAAACCCCAGTAATAATATTGAATAATATTTACCTATATATTATCAGCGTTTCATGCATATCAGAATGCTTCAACCCGTGTATCGGCTATAAACTACAAGTATCCACATCGGCTATCATTCCAGTATCCACATTCACTACAACTCGACGCTATCGGCCGGACATCACTAGGTTACAAACAAACAATAATAAACCAAAAAACGCAAATGTTGGCACAATAAATCGGGCCATACATCGGGAATGGTTTGACCTACGGACGTGGGGAGGGTCTCATTCGATTCCTCATGGTATCTTCTTCAAATACATATAAATTTAGGCCGCTTCGACTTGTTTTGAGGTTTTTAGGGATCATACAAAACTTTGACAGCCCTTTAAGGGCACTTTAAATTGAGTGAGAGAGCTGGCTCAAGAATTGGGGTGTCGTCGGACCAAGATGGATTTTCCCTGAAAATTTCAGATCTTTTGCTCCAGCCGTTTGGGAGAAATCGTGCTTACGGCGTACGGACGGAAAAATTGTTATTGCAGATTCGGATTCTACACCCTTTGAAACGTAGACCATGAAATTTTCAGGGGGGGGGTTGGTTAGAATTATATAACAAAAACAAGATTTTAACCTTGAAAAGGTTTTTGCGGTGGGACCCCCCGCCGAAAAGCGACAGGAAAAAGTGAGACAAAAGTAGCGCGTATTTTTATAATGATTTTCACTTACAACCGATCGTTGCTAAGGAAATTTATTTTCGCCATTTTTCATCGCACATTTGTCCACCACTTTTTGGAAAGCTGTGAATTTATTTGACACCAGACCACATCCACGCTGCCAATTTCCCCCTCCTTACATCCCGGAGAACCATTGGTTACGAGTTCGTTTTGTTGAGAAAACTTCTTATTGGAGTGAAGTTCTGGCTTAGTTACCTATGATTTTCAGTTACAGTCTCACTTTTTCCTGTCGCTTTTCGGCGGGGGTTCCCATCGCAAAAACCTTTTCAAGGTACATCACATTATAGCCGTCTGTAGTGTCTGTTATATCTCGATGGAACAGACAGAAGGACTGACAGAGGGATGCGCGTATGCAGACGATTATAAGCATAACAAAGTTTGGTCAAGTTATGAACCACAAGCAAACGTCATTACTTCACCTTGTCGCAATCCGACTTTAAACTACAGTTGACTTAGCATTTGGCAACATTTCTCTTTATTTTTACATGGATTTCTTCTCTACCCTATATAATTAATAAAGCACGTGTTTTGTTTTTCAATCCTACCATAATTCGAAGTAGAGACTCAAAGTCTGGTAAATTTCCGTCACTACTTCACATTTTCTGTATTTTTAATCTCCAATTCGGTGATTCAGGTCGTTTTGGCGGCTCATTTTAACCGTCAAAACCAAAGAACGTCAGATGGTCTTTCGGATCCGTCTTCAGAGTCAAGTCAATAACACAGGGAACTCACTCGTATTTCCAAACCAAATCCTAACCGATTTTCTTTATACCTACTTATCTTGTTCGATTTCAGTATTATTCTAAATGGGCAACGAGCTCTGGAAATTTCGTTTTTGTGGACAGAAGGCTAATGAAGGGGGCAAACGAGAATTCTAGACCGATTCCTGCCATTCTTTTTCTGTTCAGCTAAGATTTTGGTTCAGTATTTAAAAATATTTCGGCACATCGAATTTCCTTTATGGAAGCCGGTAATAGGAGCTGATAACAGCGATAAATTGTTATTTCTTCATTTTGTAATACATGTATCACTTACCAATATGTTCTATTTCATTACTAACACATACATTTTTTGTACGATCCCAATTTTTGTCTAACAAACATCTCTTGGGCTATGAACTTCAGAAAGGGATGTCGATAAAGGGGATGGAGGGGGTAATGGGCAATCCATTCAATCGCTGCTCATTTTTACCAGAATTCTTAGCCGGTTTTCGGCATTTTTTGTTCGATTCAGAATTCGGTTTAGTTTTTGAAATATTCATAAGCGTGACCAAACGAAAATCGGACATAGAGATGGCACTGTAATACGTGCATGTGTTTAATTGTCTTTACTTCAACAATATTTTTCGATTAAGCTCAATGAACAATTGCGTATTTAATCATTCTTCAAATAACATGAATAAACCCTAGTTGATTGGTGTATTACTTTTGTAAAAAAATTTGTTGTTATAGAATTAAATTAGTTCCAATAACCTACAATATTCGAATGCTTCGATAAACATACATCAAGATAACGTAAGAAAAAAATTTAGCCGCTCCGACAGCTTTCATTTCGGAACTAAAAAGAGAGTCCAATTTCATGTTTTTTTAAGATTGGCCCATAAATATCATCAATCTATCAAACCAACGTATATAGTCAACGGAAAATATCAAGAGCTTTAATGGATATATAAAAACACTAGCTGTAATATATATTTGTATATGGTTTATGTAATCAAATAGGTCATTCATCACACACATCGTAGGTCATATTCATCATTGTCACCCTGAAGTTCAGCCGAAGTCTTTATTCATATTCTCTTCTTTTCATAATTGGATACCTACTCGCCCGTCTAAAAACAAAACAATAAAAGCGCAATAACAAAATACCAAAGGCTCCTCATCTGTTCTTTAGTGAACCGTAAAGAACACCGTGGCTCACACAGCTCGTTGGGTCGTGCTCCATAGCTTATGGTTATTACCCAAACGTCTGTAGAACAATCAATTTCATCATTACTGAAAGATTGATTATCAAAATTAAAAACTATTGCTTAAAGAGTATTTGTTAATAGACTCAACGTAGGGCAGTTTGTTGAAACCATGACGTTTTCAATAACTACCTATATATTGTTTACAACCGTCATAACTTCTAAACGATAAGTACAATCCTAGAATATACACCTACATCGTCAATCATAATTATCAGACCGTTTGATAGGATAAGATCACAATGATGACAATATCCCTTGCTAACCTAGAGAGAGCCCCATAACTTTCAGTACACTCTGCTGTACAGTCATCGTTTACTTGTCATCCCAGGGAGGCTCCTTCTCAATATTCAACATCTCAGTATTCAAGGGAACTTCCCTCACTTTTCTCAACTCTTACTGCCCCAGAAAAGCACCCCATCAAATTTGGACATTCAACAGTGAACTGGAAAGATTTTAACATGGTATTACGGCTCGTGGTCAGTCAATCCTTACCAAAGTCAGCGAAGCACAAGTTCCGACACAGAAATACAACATATCAAAATTTGGTCCCAATCGGAACATCAGTTTCGGAAAACTAGTGAGCAAAAAATGTTGTCCGTAAAAGTTGTAGAGTTACAACTCCAGTTCACTATGTTATTAGTGACATTGTATTGTGTTAGTTACAAACGTTAGGATGTGTTTTTAGACCGGAAAGTTGGTTTTCATAGGGAGGATTTGTTCTACAAAATAATTCGTGTTTGTTGATCATCCCAATAATTGTTTCACATTTTTGCGGTCTTCTTGTTCCCTGGTGCTTGGCTCTCCACAACCGTTATAGAGGCAATACGAACGTGCGCGAGGTCGTCTATGAGCGTTTTGTCAGGCACTGACAAGTAGTCGTTTCGGTGAATTTCGGTTGATTTCAAACCGTGAACCCTTACCATTTTCTCACCTGTTTTATCTGGATAAATAATGGTTATTTTTCTTGCTCGTTTCTTTAGTAAGGCTGCATTTCCAATTTCGATTGGAAAAAAGCATTCGATCAAGCAGCAGTGTTTGGTACAGAAAATTTCCTCACGTGGGCATTCTCTCTGGCACTCTCACCTTTTTTGAATGGTAGGGAAACGTCAAATGAGGTGAATGCCTGCTGATGTTGTTTTCATCACTTTCTGAATATTCGTTGGTGCTATATTATTATGCGCCCCACATCCCTCCGGCGCCCCACAACCCTTGGTTTCTATGGTAGAATGCGTCCCACAGTGCCATGCAGAATATGTATGTCGAGAAAAAGGTACTCGTACACAGGAAGCTTTGTGGAAGGTCCTTAAAGAAATCCTCATTCGAAGGTGTTTCGTCGAGGCTCTATCACAGTTCAGGGTCGGCATACTTCTTTCACGTCGTTCAGGAATGCGACGAACAGGTCTGCAGCATTCTACCCCGATTACGCCTACCAGCAAACCGGGATTCGTCAATTTGAATAGGGTGGTCGCAAGTGCCTATCATTTGCGGACGTTTGTGGACGATTGAGGAACAAACTTCACGACGCATATTGGACCAGTCCGTGATGGTCTTGGTTGATTTTCCGGTCAAATCAGCGGTGGTGGTAAGCGATAGGTCAAGAACAAACATAAACACAGAGCATTTCCGTGTAGTTTGGTACCTAGTTCGTTTGAGAAGTTTCGGTCGACTGAAGGACAAGATGGGATAGGTTGATCATAATGGAACATTCGACTTTGTTTTAGCGATAAGCCGGTTGTCTTGCGACAGTTTTCTAAGATGAAACACATCTTCGCGATTATGTGCGAAACAAACACCGCTGAGGGGCACATTGCGAGTACGTAAGTGTGGGGCGCGTACTAATATAGCACCTATTCGTTTATAGCTATACGAATATTGGATTATCTTTCAAATATTCCATAGATGAATATTCTATACATTGGGGTAAAGTTTTTTTTTCAACCAATTGACTCATTTAATAATCCATATGATCCTGAATTTCTATTGTCAGTACGCCAGTATGCATGTTTTGTATAAAATTTTTCAAATTGAGTTCATTTGGGTTCTATTTGTTGACAGTCACATACATGGATTGGGGAACTTGCATCATGGATCAAGGGCTTCTAAAACTAGTGAGAGGGGGGAGGAAGCAATGGTCGTTCTGGAAACAGTGTAGCATTTTATCACAAATAACGGTAATTAAAACAGCATTTCAATAGTAATCAACCGTTCGCGGATCATTAAAATAATTATTCCAAGAATTGCATTCAATTTGAACAACAATATTTACAAACAATTTATTGTTTTGCCCCCCCCCCCCCCCCCCCGCTCATTTATCGGTAGTCCCTGATTCCAACCCATTCAGGCTCATTATTCTCAGTGAAAACGGTTGACGAAATGGTTATTTTTTGAGGTCTTGGACAAATGCATCTGATGTAGGTAATGCTGAATTCCAGTCTCAAAGGTTCATGTCTGAGTAAGCACGGAATTTGCTTCAGGTTCAATAGATGTTCCCAATTTTTTTCTGAATTGAAAACTGACTTTCACTTTTCTGAAAAGTTGGATACCAGATTCGTCCCATCTTCTAGACTCATCCAGTTGAATTCTACTCGTTTATAATGCAGAAAAATATTGAGAGAGGGTAGACAAATTTTCGTTCTTCGTCGTTTACAAAGTTGTTGTTGTTATAATAAGCAAAAACACCAGTTTTATCCAATGAATATAAATAATTCCTGTGAAGTGAAAAGTAATTACCAAAATCGGTATAGAAAACATCAAACAAGACAGTTTAGACCAACCCGTTTTTAGGATGGTTCCCTAACACTTAGCTATGCGGCTGGAAATGGATTTTATCGGTTCGAGATTGTGAAACTCAGAAGCGCCTTGAGCGGCATTGTTAGAGATAATTTAAATTTCAAGATTTCCATATCTGAACTTCGTTAGCATGAGAATACGTTCCCTAGAACTGGTCAACAGGCGAGATATCTATTTTTTGGAGATCTTTCCGCGATTTCTTGCCCTCTGACTTGCGTTTTTCCAAGATTATTCGAGGTATTTTTGTCAAACACTGTCCTTTCAAGATTCATACGTGGGGCCAAACTACGTTTTACCATATATTATTACTAGGTATTATATAGTTTGATCCAACTAATTAACTAGTGGCTAGCAAAAATTGAGAAATGATTAGACTCAAATAAAGATGTACCTATTTGGCTTCTAATCGGATATAACAACATATGCCCCTACCTTGAAGATGCATTATAAAACTCATGTACAATCATTCATAATTTAACGAATTTATGCAAGTCCTGCAGCATTTTGGGGCAGATTCGAACAAGCGTCTGCCCAGCGAGCTCTCCCTTAGTACTAGAATATTATACAGAGGCCACTGATTATACGAAGGTCATAGTTGTTTAGTTTGGTGGCCTGGATCTCAAAAATAAAAACGCTGCAAGTAATTACACACAGAGGATTTATTATTCATGTATTACCTTCTTTGGAAATCACTGATATGTTTATCAGGTTTATCAGATAGTCTGTGATTCATTACCCAAACTCGCCGATTACAAACCTTGTAATTGTATTCTAAAGCAATTAAAAACAGCTCTATTTATACTTCAACTCCGTAGATCGATTAAAAAACCAATTAGCCACAAGTATCCATCAGCTGGTCAGTGTGTCACCGCGTCTTGTAATTGACATCTAGATGTACCAAAGACGAAGGACGACTTCGTCAGAAATATAACTCCTTAAACACAAAACTTGACCAGTCTTCTAGTAAGTGAAAGAAGCTGATGTCTAAATTTCTACAATGGTACAATAAACTCAATATATCAAAACCCGTGCATAGAACAATTGAAATTTAGCGAGATCAAAAAATACACTTACCTAAGCTTCGAGTGGGCTCATTCAACTCCATTAACAGAAAAAAAACATTGGTTTTAGTTAGAAAGTTTTACTTTTTCCGATTTTTCGGTATTTCACCTTCAAGATTGGCAGAGAGCGATGCCTCAATCCCAACAAGGCCTCAATTTTGGATTTCCAAACTTTGATCCAGCACTTTCAGAGAAAAGCTCCGATCGGAAAAAATAATTTTAAATCGATTTGAATAAGGTTTAACCCAGGTGTAAAATACTATAAAACGATATCAGATGATCAATTAATCTCTGGTTACTAGCAACAGAAATTTTGCTTATAGAAGGGTACGAAAAAAATACCTATTACCATGCTAGTTTGAATATAGATTCCAATTGGTTTATTTCAGTAGTCTATACATTGCTAGAAGGATTGATTTAGGATTATCAAAATATGCAGAACACTGATCTCCATATCAACAGTGGCCTAGTACAGTACTGAGGGATGTTTCACTTAACCAGCGAAGATTTTCGAATTTAACGGGGGAGATTTTTCCAAGGATCTTCTTTCGTAAATTCCTACAGAAGAGATAACAGATGTGATATTTACCTACCTAGGAGTGGAGTAGGGCCTACGTGCAGGACGGGCCTTTTCGTGGTAAAGGGATTCAAACGCCGAGCCCTTTCACTGACCCTTACAACTGTAATTCGAGTTGCCCCAACCAGGTCGCCGACCCCCTAAAATCACCTCCACAAGCGCACGCCCTCACGTTGTACTACTAATCCAACGAGAACCCGTTTTCGTGGTGCTCAGAACATCTTCTCTGTAAGTAATATATTCATGACTGACCTACCTCCATCCTTCCTGACTTGATCAGATGTCCTTCGGCGTTTAAATGTACGGCCCACACGAGGGGAAAGGGCCTTTCCCTTTACTATTTCTCACTAGAAGCAATCGAAGGTAGGTAGAGGGTTCATTATCAACCAGACGGTGCAGAGGTATATCAACAGGCTCACCTCCAGCCGGTATCATCTCGAGAGTTAATTGAAATTTAAACCCTCACATTTTATTACACATTCTTAAAACTGCTATACTTATTGGAATGCATTTAGAAATCCACGAATAAAACAGCTGAAAGTTTAAGAGATGAAATCCCGCCGCGTTTGGTTGCTGGTAGAAATCCAGCGGAACGCCAGCGTCTGCCCGGCCTGGCAATCCTCTCGATTTTTTCGAATGGAGAGCGAATGGATAATTGTACAGCAACCCAAGTTATTTCATTCGATACGTCGAACCAATTTCTATTCGAGTCGAACAAAAAACTACCCTCTTTCATCGAAAGTTTTTAAGATTTCGATTCTTTAACAATTTGTTTTAAGATTCCTTCTTTAAACATTATCCCTTTGGGTTGATCAAGACCCCGAAATCAATGGCACATCCCTGATCGATGTAGGTTCATTTATTGTGGGAATTTTAGGTCGTTGTGGAAATCATTGGTCGAGTAGCAGTACGCATTGACGCATGTCCGCAGTACTTTGTTCTGGAGTCACTGTATAACATAACGATTACTTTTAGAATTGCAGCTCAGCTGCGAATTGTACGCCCAGACTGGCTTCAGGATCTGATTGCGTCAGGTTCATTTATAAGGATGGGCAATTCTGATCGTTTACCAATCAACACAGTTTTCATCTAACGACGAAACGCGTAACACGTGTTCTCAAGCAGTCTCTAGTAGAGCCTTGAACCCAGAGCCTTGAAACATACCCAAATATTTTTTCAACTCATTGACATGAGGGTTGACTCGGCCATTAACATAGATCAGTACATTTTTTAATTGGGGGTTGGTAAAATAAACGAAGCATCAGGATTTTCCACTTAATTCCTCAACAATGGAGTTTCTCTAGGAGTAGTTCAAGTTTTTCTATTGTTTTCACCAATGACAAGACAAGACTGTATCATCTGCAAATGATGATGAGGGTGTTCAAGAGGGAAATGAATAGTGTTAAGGACGTAAAAGAGTGGACCTAGAACACTTCCTTGTGGTAGAACGCCAGCATGAATAATTTTTGCCTCCGAGTAAGCATCATCCTGTTTGATCCAGAAGTATCGATTCTAAATAAGCCGCTCTCGGGCTCCCCACGGTCTGGTCTACCTTTCCTGGACAGAACTCTATGTATTGAACAAATCCTATAAGTTTTGCGCCCACGTCCATCCACCTTTTTTCTACAGATATTAACGTGAGTGAATGAAATAGATAAAAATTGAAAAAAAAGAGGCTGTATCTCTAGACAAGGACGTCATGGGGGCAAACGATGGTCATCGTTGGATTCAGCAAACCTAAATACATCGGATACATTGGTTTTTCCCGTTATTAGCTCACCTCTTTTTCGTAAACTAGCGTAATTTTTTTGAAATTCATTTGTTTTTTCCAGTATGAAATTTTTTTTCAAAACTGATTTTGGATTTTTATTCTGCCGGGAGAATACTCCAACTCTCGAATTTTGAATCCTCTAGGTCGGTGAGAAGAGGAATTTTGCAAAAAAATACCATTTTGAACCACTGTGCACCGTACCAAGCTCAAGACCGAAATCACTGTACCAAAGTTTTCAGAATTTTGTACAAACAACGTGCTCAAGCCGGGATGTGCCAGCAATATTGGACATATTCAATCAACGGTAAGGGGTACAAATACAAATAAAATACAAATACAAATTTAAATATTAAAAAAAACGAAATCTCAAGAACTTTCTATATAGAACGGTAGTTTTTAGTTGGATTTAGACTAAATTCTCGGCATCACTTTTTGGCAATCTGAAGGGATGGAATTAAAAGGCAGAAATATTTAAAAATCGGTATATCTATAACTTTAAAAAAGAATACTAATGTCTTTGTTGATTAAAACGTCAAAATAAATGTGAATGTGAACCGGTGAGAACAAAGTAAAAATCCTCATAAACTGAGACGACCGAATCAGCTCATAATATGATGGTTGTAAGACGCACTATATTGAACATTGAAGTTCATTCTAAATAGGCCTTGGTCCTGTGACTATCAGTACTTTTGCCCAGTTGATTTATCTGAGGAGAAATCCCTCGCCTTCAATGCCGGGAGGAAACTAGACCCGCATAGCAGGCGTGCGTTGTAAATTGCATCAGGCAACTGAAGGTTGTTGGTCCTGACGTTAATATAGCTTTTCCAAGTCGAATTGAGAATTTTCCAAACCAAATTGAGATTTTTCCAAACCAATTTGAGAATTTTCCAAACCAATTTGAGAATTTTCCAAATCAATTTGAGAATTTTACAATCTAAGAAACATTCACTACTAAAAAGGAAGAGGAAGTTATCCAAATGGAATTGACAATTTTTTAAGGATATCCAAGACTTTCATTGAAAACAAAATTAGTGAAGCAAAATGAAAGAATAGCACTTTATGAACAAATTAACATTGAAATAAAAAAAAATTTCGTTGGCAAACGCAGAGTGGCCTTGATTTTTTCTGTTCTTAACAAGAGCGTAATTTTTATGAAGTATTCTTCGTTAATTTTGTCTTTTTGATTTCAATGTTGATTTGTTTATAAAGTGCTCATAAAGTTTCATTTTCTTCACTAATTTTGTTTTCAACAAAAGTCTTGGATTGCCTTAAAAAATTGTCAATTCTCAAATTGGTTTGGAAAATTCTCAAATTCGGTTTGGAAAAATTATCAATTCGACTTGGAAAAGCTATAATTATCATGTGAAATCAATTAGCAGACGGCGTCCGTTTCAAGGCGAACTTCTACATCCTCGGTCTTCATGGGAGAACTCTGCTATAGTTGTTGAAAATTTACTTGTTAATCTTACAAGTACTTGTTAATCTTAGTGCAAGTATAGCTATATCAGGATTTGTACTTATTCAGGTGACAATTAGCACTTCAAGTACCATAAGTACATTTTCTCTTTTAACCTAGAATGCAAGGGCGAATGATGGGGAGGAATTTCGGTGAAATTGCGATAAAAGCAAGAACACAAATTTAGATCGAGTCAAAAGTATGCCTCACTTACGAATTTGACAGTGAAAGCATAGCTAAGAAAATATCAGGTTTGGTAGGTCAAATAATTATGAGCTTTAATTTTTATGATTTATTTTTAAAATATCCACGGGTTGAGAGTGGTTAATCTGTACTCCCAATTGACAGCAATTGGCCAAATTCAGCCACTTTATCGTGTTATCCCAGAGTATGTTGTGTTGAAATGGAGTTGGGTGGGGGTGACCAATTTGATGTTTGTGTACATTTTATGGAGAAAATCCAAAACCTTCTCTTCGTCGAATGATCCATCCGCCAGGTGACATCTTCGACAGGTCTTTTCCGTGGGAAATTGCACTTTGGGGAAGTGGGGATCTTCTGTCGCGTCACCGTGGAGCCGCTTGTTGGCTTTGTTGTGAGCGGCCCACAACCACAATACACTGCTCTCGAGGGTGGTCACTTCGCTTTCCATGTTTTTGGCCATCGCCAGAAAATGGTCGGAACAGTCTGTGCAGCCGAAGAAATAGCGGATGTAGCCTTTCATAGCTCTCAAAACCTCTTGTGGATCTTCGGCTTGTTTGTCATAAGCTTGAACCACCAATGTGTGGAACATGGTCCACATGGAGCAGGGAAACCCTCTGTACATTGGGAACGTGCCGTGACACCCAACCCACCCATTGTTAGGTTCGAGATACTTAGGATTGTGCTTCTCTTGACACTCTTCTGTATCTTTAGCAAAAGCGCTGCCAGTTGTGCCTGATTCAGCGCTTACACTTTCTACTTGCGTCATAATGCATTTTAAGAACTTCTTTCCAGGTTTCCCAATGGGGAAATATTTGTAAAGAACATCAAGGTAATTTTTGAGTGCAGTTAACCTTTTTCCATTGATACGCTTATGCATTGGGATTTCCACAGTTAGAGTTTGTGATAAAGCTCCTTCTATATCAACTCGGAAAACTTCATCAGTGTGCTTATAAGGTTTTTCCCCAGCTTCTTTATCATTGAATGCTTTTCTCAAGGCATCAGTCAAGTCCTTAACTGAAGACGGATCAAACGGCTTGGGCACTTTAATTCCCCTATCCTTGAAAAACCGGTGAAGTTCGCTCAAAACTTTTGCTCGATTTAAAATGCCTCTCACTCCCTTTCCTGGATTGGTGTTCACAGGAGTTTGATACGGGTTTACCGAACCTTTTCCAAGAACAAAAACAGCATCGCCTATTAAATATTCGACGTTGTATTTTTCATAAAGCCTAGGTGCCGATTTTGGTTTCAGAAGTTTGTTGTTGCAGTTTATAGGAATGACTGTAACTTCATTCACTTCGTAGTAGTCCAAAACAAGCTGAGGCCCTACCATGGGATTGCATTCTGCTACCAGAACAATGTACTTCGATTGATATTTGGAGAAACTCCAGAGTTTACTTGAAGCCCCTGCGAACTGTCGAAGCTGCACCAAGTCGGGTCTTCCCATCAATTCCAACGTGATATTGTTTCGAAGATCTTCCTCCGTTAATATCGAGGTCATCTCATCTGTGTTATTCTTGAATCTGGGGAATTGTATACCCAGTTCTGTGTCCAAGTTGGGTTCGAAATACTTGAGAGTGGGAGTCACTAGAATTTCGTAATATCGGCAAATTGGAAGGTTCACGAGTTTAGAGCAATCCACAGCGCCTATCTTTACGACGGAACTCCAATCTGAAACAAAAAAGTTAGGCGAAATCAACAGATTAAACAGAACACGAATGGAGAGCATTTCTTGTTTCTTGAAAAGAGAATGAGTAGGAGTAATTTCTGAAGCAATAAGTCACAATAGAAGTAATAAAAAGATTAATTACAAAGCAAAAACAACTTTTCTGGCAAACGAAAAGATGTGAGAACCTTTGTGGGTTCGTAACAGTTCTTCTGTAGTACTGGCTATGTTACATGTTAAATGTATTTAAATAATATAAATGTTTCCACTTAAAATATGCAAATTATTGCAAAAAGGTTTATCAATCCTGTATTGAGCAGCCATTCTCCGTAGATCACTGATCTATGTTAATCCAAACTAATGTACTTTAACGGATAATTTTTTGAAATCTGAAGCTACCTTTAAGGTACCTTAAACACAATTACAGGAGAGCCACATTTATATTTCACCTCTGTGTATCGATTAGGAAGGATCCATATGAGTCCTTCCGATTTCCGCCTCCAAATTATATTAATCGACTCTTAGATCTCAAAATGAGCTCGGTTGGGGAAGATTTTAATTAATTGATACAATTAGTAGAACCTACTAACTGAAAATCAATGAGATAAAATTAAGCAGCTACCAATGATTCACTTCCCCGCCAATCCACCTTTAACAATAGTTGACAACAACAATAATAAACTTGATTACAAAAGAAATGCCTAAAAACGAAACTCTATTGCTGCTATATCAGGTAGGTATTTCGATCGTTTCAGTTCACTAGGGAATTTTGGTTTATTATTCAATAATAAACCATTGTAATCGCTCTGGAAAAAAAAATTGTAACCGACCTGAAAATTTCAAGGTTTACGTTTCAAAGGGCGTAGAATCCGAACCTGCAATAAAATTTTTCCGTCCGTCCGCCGTACGCACGATTTCTCCCAAACGGCTGGAGCAAAAGATCTGAAATTTTCAGGAAAATCCATCTTGGTCCGACGACGCCCCAATTCTTGAGCCAGCTCTCTCACTCAATTTAAAGTGCCCTTTAAGGGCTGTCAAAGTTTTGTAAAATCCCTAAAAACCTCAAAACAAGTCGAAGCGGCCTAAATTTATACCTATTTGAAGAACATACCATTATGAATCGAATGAGCCCCTCCCCAGGTCCGTAGGTCAAACCATTCCCGATGTATGGCCCGATTTATGGTGCCAACATTTGCGTTTTTTGGTTTATTAATGTTTGCTTGTAACCTAGTGATGCCGACAGTGTCGAGTTGTAGTGAATGTGGTTACTGGAGTGATAGCCGATGTGAATACTTGTAGTTAGTAGCCGATACACGGGTTGAAGCATTCTGATATGCATGAAACGCTGATAATAAGGTAAAAATATTATTACTGGGGTAAATAAGTATTCTTTCACTGGGGTTTATTATTCAATTGGCTTGCGTTCATGATTTGAATCTGTACTAAGCTTCGGAGTGTGCGTGTTTTACAGGTGATAGAGCGATTATTGAATTTCAGGAGATATACAGGCACGTTGAATCATTCTGTTCTCACCAAAATACCTATTTGGATTGATCAGTTGATGATATTTTACTGGGGATTATTATTCAATATTATTACTGGGGTAAATTTTATTTGGGGAAGTTTAATTATTCAATTGGCTTGCTTGATTCATGATCTGAATCTGTACTAGCTTGAAATGTGCACACTCCGGAGTGTCACAGGATAGCGATTATTGAATTTCACAGGATAGAGCGATTATTGAATTTCAGGAGATATGCATGGAGCACGTAAATCTGTTCTCAACCAAAATACCTATTTTAATCATATTTGTGTGCATCCTGAAATTCAATAATCGCTCTATCCTGTGAAATTTTGTGTTTGCTGAGACTTAACAATGACTTGGTATCTAATGCTGCCCTTTTAACTGGATGTTGTACAAGTGTATACCTTGAAATCAGGTTATCAAAATATTTGAAAAACTGGCAGTCGTCAGCAGAGAAAAATCAAGGAATTTTTCTCCTTCCAAAAAGTGTCCAGTATATATGTAATTGAGATTCGTTTTTTCTGACCACTGATGATTGGGTTTATTTACCCTTAGATTCAGCGCCGTCTCTCTTTTCCAACATAAAAGGCTGGACATTGTTTACACAACAACTGATACACACAAAGGTGTTGGCAATCATCCGACCCTTTGCATCTGTATAAGTTGGGGTTATTTGCGTACGTGAAGTTTTCCTGTTCCACAACCATTGGACAAACCATAGATATGCGTTTGCCGCAAGGATGTAGTCATCTTAATCGTTCTGTCCTATGTGATTGTCTGTGTGTCAGAATGTTTCCGATAGACGATCCTTGTCGACAGGACAGCGAAGGCGCTTGGGAGAATACCTTTTTGGTCTCTGTATTTACTGAGAGGAAAGGGTCTCTTTAAATTGTGTTAAGCCTCTCAATGCCGAAAACAAGATGTGGTTGTAAGGTGAACTTTTTGGCGTTGAATGTGTGAAGGAATACTTTTTTGTTTTAGCATTTTCGCTGGGTATTCTCTTGTATTTAATTTATCAGCCAAGTTGTTCAAGTATGTATCCTTATCTTCCTTCACACATTCAAATACGATGACCCCTGATCGAAAGAGCTCTCGGTATGGATTGTTTTGTATGACGGAGATGGTAACTTTCATAGCGTAAATACAATTGCTTGTTTGTTGATTTGAAGAGTACTGATGTCTGCTGCCTGTCAGTCGTATGTTGACGTCGAGGTTTCACGCTTTTGATTCAGATAGACTCCAAAGAATGAACCAGTGAGAGCGCCCGAAATAAAGCGCGCAAAATTCCTGAGCGAACAAAACCTTCACTGCCCCCCTCCCCCTCCCTAAGAATGCTAGAGTGCGCTAGAATAAACAAAACACACTCTATCCTATTATCAGCTGATTGTCCCCAACCCTTGCGACTGAACTGTATTGGCTGTAAATACGCGATGAATACAGTGAGTACTATAAAACGTGAGTTTGTGAAATTGTCGGTTGAGTGATTATTCAAGATGCAGGGGGGCCCAATGCCACTATTGACAGGACTGCAACAAACCTCAAAGGCAAACAGAAATCGTTCCATGATTCGCAAGTTCAACCCTCGTTACTACGAAAAGGTAGATTGGCTCTGCGGATGTGAGGTTTTCCGGACTTTTCTGCTTCCCTTGTCTTCTTTGCTGCAATAATAGGTTAAAAGCTTAGGTTAAAGATGGGATTGGGCTTTCACCTCCAGGATGACTCTTGCTGGGCAGCTGAATTTCTACTGTTGCAAAACACGGTTTTTTGAAGAACAATCGTTTCAAAAAAATTTTTTTAAAAAAGGTATTCACGTACCTACTATTGAAGTTCTTTCAATTTTAGGATTGAGTCGTTTGTTCCACGATTTGAAGCCGAGAAAGCGGACAACATTGATCCTTTGCATATTGGTAGTTGAAAATTGAATTTGGCTGAGAAAAGCACATTTTTGTCTCACGTTCCCTTCGTGGTTGTCCCTTGTCTCGGTCCACCCCCGGATTTTCAGGGCAGGAGCCGCCGCCACTGGTGTGTACACAAAAGGAGATGAGGCTGGAACATTTTTTATCCTATGCTGTTGGGAGAGGATGAAGATTTAAAAAGCTGCGGTATATTTTGATGAAATCATAATTTTCAGGTTTCAGCGGTATTTCTGCTTTCACTGGTTTTCTTGGGTAAAACTTCCATTACAGTCGGATTCCACGGCTCAACAACTACTAGATAAGTGAGTCGGATTATAAAAATTTTAATGTTCGGGAAATCGATTCTTTTGCCGCCTTGGTCCCACTATGCCGCCAGTCACACTTTTGTATCTCAACTCGTTCATGGACTGTGATTTTTTCAAGAAAACTACGTTTTGTGACATAAAAACCTTAATTTCTCTACAGCTGTTGACCGCATTTTCTGGTTCAGCGTTAACTTTCCCAGTTGCACATTCATAATCAAAAACGTAATAAATCGAAGTTGAAACGTTTTACATTTAAAACATAAATTAAGTTTCTGAAAATACTTGAACTTCAATTCTGATTCTAAAAAATGTGTTTGAAGCTATCGACTTTCATGAAATCTTGCAAATTTTATCAGCTTTCTAATGGTAAACTTTGCGATTCTACATAATTTTCATGGCGAAATTTTAGTTTGAGACGAAAAAACGTAGGCTCCTGAAACAGTTAACGAGGAACCACGGAGATAAAACGAGCAAAAGTTCGTACGGAATAAATTAGGGAAAATGATTAAATCCGGTCAAATGGTTTTTAAGCAGGTCAAAACATCAACTCTGCGATTCCAAAATTTTGATTTTAAAGAAAAAATTGTTCTTTTCCTGAAAGTTAGGCCCGGAGGAAGACTCGGAAGGGATACCCTAAATCCTTCTAGTAATGTATAGTTTAGTTGGATAAATATACCGGAACCTGTGATAGAACGTGTCCACGCGTCTGATGTCAAAACATGTATTACGAGATTAAGATGTGTTGAGACTTGGAAAAAAAATTATATTTATCTTCTGGATTTGAACCTACAACCTCCACATCTGCAGTAAAGTGCCGTAACCTCTCAGCTTTGGAGACTCAGCTTTTAGCTGTAAAATTGGCGTTATGTCTGTAGTTAAATTCACCTGATGTTCGTCATTCAGTGCTGATGCTGTGGCATCAGTTTCTTCCTTTAGGTGCTTAGAGTTCTTTGTAGAATTGTTCAACAACCCTTTATATGATTACGCTTAGTTGTAGGACCTACTTACTGATTTACAACAATGTTCGACGCGATTAGCTAGGCAAACAGTTCGATTTATGAATTCATGCGTTCCGATTCCTCACCGTCCAACGCTTATAAATTTGTCGGAAAACACCTTTTGCGCACGACAAGACGACCAATTTGAAAACACTAAAACCCGCACAACAGTTCGCCACAGAATGCTGAACGAGGGTACTCTCCCCCTAGATGTTGTCAAGGATATACAAAGCTACTGTATTAATAGTGACTGGAATATGGGATAAGATTAAAACAGAACCAGTTACTATAGCCCATGTTCACAAGCAAATTAACAGAGATTAGTCAATCTCTGTCGGAATTAATCTTGAGGGATAAACCTTGAAAGACATCAGGAGTCTTTCGCCAACCTAAATCTAGTTTAAAACAACGAAGATTACCTAGCAGATTTGGGATCAAGGAATCCAAACAAAATTTAGCCAATTTGAAGCGCCTGGACAATAAACTCGCTACAACAAACCACTCAGCTGATGTCAAGTCAAGCTTACATTTCCCGCGTCCTTGTTTCATTTTTTGGTTTTGTGCCTTTTATTTGATTGGAGTTTTCGTGATATTAACAATTGATTAATTGGTGATTAGGTATTATTTCTGAAGAAAAATATAAACAAATAAAAATATTCAGAAGAACGTTTTCACATTTAAGTTAGGTGACTGACCCCTGAACAATAAGCATCGAAGGTATTACCTATTTTTCAATGCTCACTGACAAAAAACTGGGGCTTTACCACAAAAAGCGGGACTACCTAGCTAGAAGTTGTGTTGCAGTATGTACCGACACGGAATATTACATTTTACAACGCCCAATTGTATTATATTATTCGTTATTTCCTGTACAAATGATTGTTCAATTATTTTATTATTATTTATAAATATATTCTAAAAGCCGATGGGAAAACAAGGCGATTATCGATGTCGCTCATGAAACCATCGGTTTAGTGAGTTAGAATATCTGCCCAATCTTCCTGTTACAATTTCTTGTGACATCATAATCGTTTGGTGAAAAAAACAATAGCAAATCTCAGCTATCGTGAATTTAGTTTCAATAGTATTGAAACAATACTCACAACTCACTTCAAAAACAAAGAAAGCAATGCGGGCATCTTTAAATCAGAAACAATGGAAATTAAAAAAGTTATTGATGGGATTTTGGCAGTTCAAACCCCAACTGTCGCGATATGGATTTAAACTCAGAGAATCTCAGGTGAAAGAGAAATTTCAGCAATTTCCGTTATTTTCCGATTTCTTCTAGCTTAAACGGGTTTAACTGTTTGGTGGAAGTGGTCCTATGTCAGTTCCCAACGTTATGTAGGCAAAAATGAATTTCAACCTTCAGGGTGATCATCAATCATCAGAGCGACCTGTATTTGAGCCAGGTTGACGGGTATGGTATACGGATGGGTCTGTAATAAATGGGGCCACAGAATTGAGGATCAGAGGCCACAATTTTGCCTCAACTAAACCTCTTGGACATATGGCCACCATTCATCTGGCAGAAACCCATCATCATCAATCATCAGATCATCAAACTTTGAGGGTCGATTCTGTAGCTGATTGCTAACAAAGACTTTTTTGAAAGGCCTCGTTTTTGAGCTATTTCACTTTTAAGATTTTTTTCGTCTTTCTGTTCTCACGTCACTTAAATGGGCATAACTCTCTTAAATGAATCTCTAAAATTAATTTTGAGACTGAGTTGGTCAAAATGTACAGTACAGGTACAGAGTACAATACTCGGAGGTACAATAACGAGTAATTCAAGTTCCAAGTACAAGGACATAATTATTTGAACTTACCTATTAAACTTAAGACAAACAACTGATAGATTCTCTGACAGCTAGTGTATATTGGTGGAGAACAACTTCAACATGATTTTAGTGATAAAAAATCCTGTAAGAATATTGTAATTTTGTTAGGAGTCGACGAAGCTTAGAGTTGGGGAACAAAGTGGTGTTGTGATCATAAATTTTATAATTTACTCAAACAATATCTTTACCATTCATACGTACCTACGTCCTCAACAGTCACACTTCGTCACCTTTTATTTCTGGTTTCCTCCAGCAATGTAATATATTAGTAGATTCAATCAGCACTTGAAGAAAGTACTTCAAGTACCCATGTACCTGCTTATCCTAACTCTGTTTTAAGGACACCGTTGGAATGAGCGTCAAATTTCCAATTTCCTCAAAGCTAATAAGAAAATGTGAACCTAACCTAGAAGGTGACAAATTAGTGCAAAAATACTATGTTAAGAGAATCCCCAACGATTGCAATATAACATGTGGTTAGCAATAAACAAACGAAGGACGACCCAAGAGTCGAGGATTAAGCCTTAATCATTAAGGTCGATCTACACATACCCGTGACATGACAGTACCGTGGCTGGCAGGTGATTTCACGGGCCGTGATCGGTATGCACAGTGGTCCATGTTTCAAAAGTGCCGTGGCAGTGAAGTCGCGTGGTCATGGTGTTTTCAGATGTTGAACTTGTGATCACCTTGATTTCAGATGAAGAAAACCACGAGGAAAACCAGAAAAAGAAGCGGAAATGGGTCCATCAAGCATGAGAAAAGAGGAATTCGTGACGTTATGCAAGGAATTGATGGATGATGGAGCAACATTTTCCGAATACTTCAGAAAGTCAGAAAATTCGTCAACGTACTGCCGAGCGAATTGGAAGTTCATCTCAAAAATCAAACCACACGCTGGAGAGAAGCCATGTCACCATAGAAAGACTCGCTGTTGTTTGAGGTAAGCGTTTTTAATCTAAAACTCCTTAGGTATTTAATGAAAACCATCAAATAGAACGCAACTTTATTAGGATAAAAAAAAGTAACAACGAAAGTGAAATTTACTGAATTAGTTGTACTTAGGAAAATTGTGGAAATATTCTTGCCAGCTGTGAAAATCAAAAAATCGTCAACAACTAACGTGCCGGATCACGGTACGAGCACGCTGTCAACTCCATTTGCACTGGCACTGTCACGTCCCGGGCAAGTGAGAACAGGCCCCTTCATTTTCCTGGATGAATGTTGTTACCCTCGCTGGACGGATCACGATCCGATGACGCCACTGTCATCCCACGGGTGTGGGTGAATCGACTTTTATGGGGTTTCCCCGATCATGGCAGAAGGGATGGGAACTCCCAGAAGGGGGTCAGAACACCCGTATAAATAAGCCAGGACCAGCCCAATGGGATTCATTCAGATCCTCTTTCTTGTTTCCGTCGCTCTGTCCTAAATCTACTCTGCTCTTTTAAAATTTAGCCTTACATTCACAGGTGTCGTACCGGCTCTGCTTGCTCCAGCTATCTCTTGAGGTTGTAGCTGGTACACTTCCTACCTCATATTTACATTGGAGCTGGGTTCCTCGAAACCCCTGCTACTGTACAAACGAGTTGCAGCTTCATTCTCCATCAAGGAATTACTTGCTCCTCGACGTGTTGAAGCTGACGTTGAAATTAATTCGGGTGATTCTCCACGGTGCCTTCGTTTATCCTTCAGGGAAATACCTAAATCGCCGCCAAGTTCAAATACCTATTTATTATCCAAATTTAACTCTTTCAAATTAGTTCACCCGTTCTAAATTTCGCAAGACAACACCAAATTTTCTCAAGTTCAAATTTGATATCACCTTAAATTCACAATAAACAATTTTCAGAACTAATGAAAAATTACTCTGTTCTATGCTCTTCCTCCTGCTTATAATAAACCGGTTTAGTGACTCTCACTCTCCAGGAAAACTTCCATAGAATCCCATCATTCCATCGGTATTAGCAACTAATTTTTTCACATTAATTTTTTGAAGAAAATGACGTTTGAATGCGAAAAAATTTGGGTTGATTGGGACAAGGGAAAGGTCCTGAAAATTCCTCATTTGTAGAGCAAGGAGAACCGAATTTATCTCCATTCGATTCAGCGAAAAAACTGCTCGAAATGCCAAAATGTGTTGTAGCAAGAAGATTTCGGGTGAAAAACAACAATTTCATGGTATAAACATACGTTTTTCCGCAATAAAATTTCATTCTCTCCAGAATATTTCAAGTGAAACAGCTTGTTTAAAAACATGTGTCGTTGGATAACAGAGATTCTGGGGAAGTTTTTACTGGGAGCGGGGTTACAGAATCTGTTTACTAAGACCAAGAGGAAACATGGAAACAAAGTAGTTTCAGCATGAATATGCTTTAGCCGGGCCCTACCTACGGAAAAACGTTATTTGAGATTGGAATTTAAGTAGCGCGATACCGTTTAACATCTATTGCTAGGGAGCGTTGTGCGCTAGGGACCTACACAGTCATATTAATCGATCATTAACGTTCCTGGATCGATGGCAGATCGATAATTAACAATTTAGGTTGAAGCATATTCGTGCTTCTTAAATGTTAGCCGCAGGATCTAAGCAAAAGCAGCTGAGGGTCCAGCGGGCTTCGAGTTAACGTTCCCTGGCGAGGCCCTAGTTTTTTCATAAATTCTCAAAATTTTCTCCTCGGACTGATTTTTCTCTTTTTATGTCATGATTTCTTTACGGAGATAAGAAAATTTGACGGTCTTTGCAACTTGAAACGTATTTCAGGGAAAAGTTAAAGGGGGTCGTGGCCATTAATCGGTTCCAGTGCGGGCGTCCATCCGGTAGAAAGAACGTCTTTTCCAGCCTACTGCCGTCAACCCTGGTAGACGGAGCCCGCTATGTTGACTCATCGCATTCCAAGGTTACCAAGTTATCGAAATAACGTTTACAAGCGCCGGTTGTGCGGGAAATGCTTTCAAAACTTTCCTGGCGTCACGGTAGATAGCTTTGGAAGCAGATTGGAAGGTTTGAGCACAAGTTTCAGTCCTTGTGCGTTGGGTTCTTGCTCATTTCGTTGCTGTATTCTAATTTAGCCTGGCCCTCCACTGGAAGCATTTTGAAACGACGTAGCAGGCGTTACGAGGCGATAGAGGCGACTATTCGCACGTAGTCTACCGCCGTGTCTGTAGAAGTGAGTGAGTAGAGTAGGAGATGGACGCGTCTGAATGTGTATTCACTCGAAAGCAGTTATTTATGTGTTCGACGATTGATGCCAAGACGTCGTTATTGGGTTGACCCAATCCTCGAAGAAAAGGTTAGTTTAGGTGAGTAGCACCACCTAATCGAGGCACTAAAGAGGCAACCTGAGTAATTCTATTACTATTACAGGATGGGTTGATGCGCAGAAAAGGGCTGGGGTTGAGGAATGAACGGGGAGAATGAAACGTGATCCGTCGCTCGTCGCTTCATTTCGCTCGAAACGCATCGAAACGCGCTCAGCGGAGGACCCCCAATACAATTTCTCGTGATGGGATCAGTCGCCCAAACGTGTGGTCGCTTCGTCGCGTCAAAACCACCTTTATTTTATCTAGTTTTTGGTTATTTCCTTTACAAACGCTATAAATGAATAACTTCATCCAGAGTAAAATGCGTTGAAATATACACTGAGGGGTAGTGCATTGTGGGTTAGCATGCCACGTGCGGCCACGTACACTGGTAAACGGGTTCAGCCACGCTCGGTCGGGCTTTGGCTTGCAGTGGGTGGCGTTGGAAGCTGAAGACTTCTGCATTGAAAGTGTCAAGTTACGTAAGAACACGAGAACAATCTTTAAAGTGAAATAACTCGAAAACGAAGCCTATAAAAAAAAATCTTGAAGTGCTAATTATTGCTAGCAAGTAGCTGTAGAATCGACCTTTAAATTTGTTGAGCTAAATAACGTATGAAAAATACTTTAAAAAAAGCTGAAACTGCAAAAGTCCAAAACGCATTTTTTGGAGGGAATGCGCTCTAGAACATGATGAACAATATTGGGATATCTATGTGCAGAGAAGGATAGGCAGTTACAAATAAACAACATCTCTAACGATTTACTTTCATAATGATAACGTTTTATTTAAAATCATTCATTCGTCCAGGTAAACTGTTACAAGTAAGTAGTCATTTTAACGTCTTTTAATACCCACACTTTCTGTTGTGCACCTGAACTCTTAACGTAATCAATGGTTTCAAAAATAAATATCTCACAATTGTCAACACGTGACAACTGTTGTAACTACAAGGAACTCGATAAAAGACGACATCCATCCTAATACTGAAGGTAGGTTATTTATTCAAAAGTTGGGAAACTTAACAAGCCCTTAAATCAATCAAAACATGTTGGGCATATCATATAAAAACAAAAATTATGTACATTACTCGCTAACTATAACACGCTTACGAAATGAAACAATTAACAATATGTTCATCTATCAGATCCAGTAAATGAACAACAAGGAAATGATTACTCTAGACTTATTTTTCTAAAATATCACAGATATTAAACATATTCAGAAAGCTCATTGCCCATATTGTTTCTTATGTTCTTTTAAATTATCCTATCCTTACTTATCTTAATGTCATAACGATTTATTCTAGATGTCTACATACAGTTTCAACCGTTTCTATCTGAGGTAGGCCTAGTTGCTGGTTAGAAAAAACTTGAAATAAATACATGAAATATTGACTGCGGTTTTTAGATATTGAGATATTAATTAAGTTACAAAATCAGGAAGGGATACTGGCAGAAATTTGGGAAACGATTAGAAATTTTCATTGGATTTTCAAAGAGAGGTGAATAGAAAAGTGAGCATCAACTTATCTAGAACCTAATAAGGAAAAACGACGGATTACTAATGAATGTTTGAAGTTATCATTTGAAAATTTAGTGAATTCTGAGTAGATCTTGTCAGCCATCACGAACCAGCTGGTATACGAAATGGCGGCTTCACAAAGATGGCTGAAATTGCACATTTAAAAGTTTTTCTCAAATATTTACTAGATCGGAGTCTTCAGAAACTGTTAAACGCAAAAAAGTCGTAGAGAAGGAAAAACCAAACCATTCGAAAAAAAAAAAAGTAAATGGACTCCTAAAAGCTTGGAAAAAAGGGAGCTTGGAAATTTTGAAAATCGCTCTTGATTTTGGATGAGTAATCTTCCTCCCTTTCAGACTTCTGTACTTCAAAATCACCTAGCGACCTGATCATTGCAAGGATTGAAGTCCGCCAAAGCTCAATCGATTTGGGGTTAATGCACTTCCCCAATATCTAAAAAACAAGTTTCATTAACAAAATAGCTCGAATTAACACTAATAAAATGCGCTAACACGTACAAAACTAAAAAACATAAAAAATGACAGTAATAAAATTCGTAAACATGTACAAAATTAGAAAACATCACGAAATAACACTAATAAAATTCACAAACATGTCATGTGTTCACAGCTTTGGCCCACTTAATAAGAGAAATATTAAGGTCGCTAAGTGATTTAGAAGAGCGTAGTCTAGATGGAGGAAGGGGCATGGGCGGTCCCGGGGGGGGTTAAGGGGGTCATGAACCCCCCCAAAATTTGTAATTTTATGGTTCATAATAAGCTTTTTTTGCAAACACACTTTTTTCTTCCTCTGTTTTCTGTTAATTTTAACCTGGATTAAAAACCCTCAATTGAAGTGATTAAATATGAATTAAACTGAGTCTTTAGGTAAGGAATTGGCTTTGGTTTGATAAAAAAATGTATTACATTTTCTAACAATCCCCCCCCCCAAATGTAAGCCTAGGACCGAAACTGGGAAGGGGAGGATACCATAATCATCCCGAATTTCTGCTGTTTATAACTCCTCCATTAGTTTAGGAGCTAATTGAGGTTTTTAGGGTCGAATCGCTTCGGCTTCATATACTCTACAACTTTGGTGCTTGCGAACATTTTTGTAGAGAATTATTGAAGAAAAACTTGAAAATGTTGGAATTTCGACGATTTTTGTGTGGCCGTTATTTTGAAATTCGCCAGCTCCGAAATCCCCGTACGGAGAGCTACTCATTCTGAGTGGTCGTACTTTTCGAAAAACAACCTTAAGCCCTCTCTACCGGTCAGTCGATTTTTTTCCTAGTGGGCTCCCATATTAAATAAACAGTGCCTTACCTCTAATGATGAATTTCAATAGAGAGAAAGAATTCTTTAAAATAAGTAGGGTACATAAAGAAAGTAAAAAAGGAAAGTATTCGAGATTATGAATAATGGGTTAAGAGTCACTCACAATCAATTTAGTTAAATAAAAAAATAAAACTTATGACAATAAACACACTTAAGGGCATAACAGGAAATAAATACTTTTAAACTACAAGTCGAAAGAATTACATCCTTTTTGTAACATTCAGGAAACAACTGCTTGTATGCACTTCTTTTAAAGCTGGCTGGAGATTTGAGAATTGGTTTAGATATTTATGGAGGGAGTAGAAATGATAGAAGGGACTTCTAGTAGACATAATTAAACGGGGTTTAGAATTGAGTACATGTCTGTGTCACAAATCTAGTGGCACAAGCCCCAGGTCTACATTATAGAAGCAATGTAGGGTGCTTATGATGAAAAAGGGGAAGACCCTTTGCAAGGAGCTGTTTATGCGTGAATACCCTGAGTGGACCCTGTTTAAGAGAGTAGATCCACACAGGGGAATTCAACTGTTCCTCCTCGATATACTTTCTACAATGGATTCCAGAAAGGTGAATAGTTTCTTAAAATGAACATCAACCGCCTCTCTCCAAGCCAAAATACCGTGTTGCAGTATTGATTGCACTAGTGAAAGATTAACGAGGGGGTCTCAGGTCAAACAATACGGAATGTTACACATAATACGTGTGAATTTAGAGAGTCTACTGGAGGAGCACTCAACGGGGTGGTGCTACTTAACAACTTCAACAGAATAACAAAAAACTGTTAAATGACATAACTGTATTTTGGCGTTAACTTCGACAACAATAGGACCAAACGTTATGAGGATCCTGAAAATAAATTAACGTTCGATGAATGAAGTACAGAGATTACAGAAATACATCGTACCATAGCTTTATTCATGGCTAGTAAGATATATCAAATCCTAACTGTGACACCTTCTAAACAGCGCATTAGGTCTACAACTAGATAAAGCAATGTCGAGTTGTTGTATAAAAATTAACCAAAATTGAAATGAAAGAACAAAAAAGTTGTAGATTTCACATTATGAATTCAGCTTAAAAGGAGGAATTGGGTACTGGAGCTCCCTGGCACAGTTGTACCGTGCCGTGTACCAGTAACGTGGACGTATCACAATATAAATTTCGCAATTCAGGCTTGAATATGAGTATTGCTTTCTAAAAGCTACTAATAACTTATTGTTTTCATCTGAAGAACGAGGTATACTTGAAAAATATGTTTTTTCCCTGAAAATTGCCCTTCTGAGAATCAACCATACAAACATGTTCGGATTCGTAAACAAAATATATTGCCACTTTACACATTTGCGCCTTTTTTGGTTGGTTCCAGAAAATATTTTCCAGCCGATTACAACCACTTTCCTAAAGCCCTTGGGGCTACAATTCTTCTTATTCAATAAAGCGAAAGAAAAAATACATCTATCACGGTCTTTAGAAGAAAAATAGCACAAAACCCTACATAATTCGCCAGTTTCAAACAGCAGTTTTGAAAACAATCAACAATCCTTACTTCAACGGCCCAACAGAGAATGTTAAATTCATTC
The DNA here is from genome assembly GCA_031894815.1 of Creontiades dilutus. NCBI lineage: Eukaryota > Metazoa > Arthropoda > Insecta > Hemiptera > Miridae > Creontiades > Creontiades dilutus. The sequence continues at coordinate 4,069,074 of JAVIWC010004007.1, forward strand.
GCAGTGTTTTAAAAATAGGCCTTTATTGAAATCGAGCGAAATGAATCGACACAACTATAACAAAACAAATCTCGGAGCTAAATGGACTTCCACGAAAATTAAAAAATCTAATAAATGCATTAATTACTGTTCCGTAATGCGGTGTTGAATCAACAAAACATCTTCTGATGATCCACAGTAGTAAAAATCACTCGTAAAAATCGAGTCATTGTTTGAAAGTTGATGGCAAAAGCCTGGGAAACTTAAGTGGAAGAAACCGAATGAAATAATAGAATGCGAACGGGATATCTCCAAATTGAAGAAAAAATTGAACAATGAGAACGAGAGATAGTAATGACTGGCTACTGTTTTCCGTAACACGATCTGAATAGGATTTGAACACGATTGAATTTGAATTGAATGGTCCGATAGAATGATCGAACGAAATCTATTAATGGCAGCACCAAATATTTGCACAGATCTACAAGGGAAGAAGTATATACGCTATTCGAAAAGATTCTCAATAATGAACTACGAGTATACTAGTGTCAAATCAAGTTACATATTAGGCATAAGTAATACTAATGACTTCTTAAAATCGATTATTACCGTATTCGTCATGTTAAAACAACAGATCCTCATTAATACACATTCCATTATGTTGCAGATCTGTTTACCACAAAATCCAATCATTCAAAAGGCCACTATTTTAATGGGCCACTTCTGTTTCCTTATCAAGAGTTAAAATTCGAAACTTATCCCTCTACCCTGTTTAGAAGATGTCATTGCAATAAGGCTTTTTTCGGTATGACCGTCTATTTCTAAGAAATCTGATACATACTAGCACCATAATGGCCTGGGATATTGCAAACAGGATTACGCACAGGGTGACGTCAAATAAACTAAAATCCCACAGAAGTTTGCGCGGTTCCCGATCAACTACTACGTCTTGACGGACTAGCTTGGAAGCTACTATCTTGTCTTCCGATTTTTCGATCGCTTCCGGAGTTTGCGACGAGGAGCTTAAACCCAGATCAATGGGCACAATATAACTGATGTTGGTGTACATCTTACGAATGAAATTAAAAACTTCTTTCTCGTCAAAAATTCCATTAAGACGGTAGCATTTCGAGCAGATGGATGGTGGAGGGAACTGTATTTTGGGGAAATTCGGGTCTTCAGTTGGGTCTCCGTGTAGGCGTTTGTTGACCCGGTTATGAGCGGACCACAGCCACATTACACTATCTTCCAGGCTGGTAACGTTCCCTTCCATAGTAACAGCCATAGACAAAAAATGTTTAGCACACTCAGTGCACCCAAAAAAGTTGCCCATGTAGTCTCTCACAGCTTTTAAAACTTCGTGAGGATCATTTGCTCCCTTGTTATACGCTTGTACGGTCAGGTGTGAAACAGGGTCCACATTGAACAAGGGAAGCCTCGATACATCGGGAGAGTTCCTCGGCAACCAAGCCAACCGTTTTCTTGGTCCAGATAAACAGGGTGGTACCGCTGCTGACAAAGCCCAACATCATCTGCAAACTCTGTGCCAGACATGCCCTTCACTGGGTCATGTGTCTCCACTCCGTGAAGAACGCATTGCAAAAAGTTCCTTCCATTCTCCCCAATGGGAAAGTACTTGTTTAGAATTATAAGATAATTTTTAAGAGCTTTAAACTTAGTAATGTTGATATGTTTGTGTTGCGGTATCTCCACGTTCAATGTATGTCTTATCGCTCCTTCAATATCAACTTGAAAAACCTCATCAGTATGCTTATTGGAAGATATTTTGTCTAATTTGCGAGGGCCTTGTTGGGCAATTTCAAACGCCAAGTTTAAATCAATTTTTACATCTTTAACTGAGGACATGTTGAAAGCATTTGGTACTTGGATTCCTACACTTTCGAAAAATGAATGAAGACTCGTCAACGCTGTCGGGCGATTGAAGTTGCCAGTTTGTAGAGCGATGGGAGCGGAACGTTGTTCTAGAACAAAGATTGCTCTGTCTAGAGGCGGTACGATAGACAGTTCTTGTAAAAGAGGAGTGTAACAAGTAGTTGAAGTTACCATCACCTGCTCAATAGACCAATAGTCCAAAACTAGCTGAGGTCCAATAAGAGGCTTGCACTCAACGACAAGAACAATGTACTTGGCATGAGGTGCTGCATTAGCCCAGAGATCGAATAATGTACCGACGAACGGGTGCAGCGTAGGCAAATCAGTTCTGTTCAATACATGGGCTAGAATGGATTCCCTGAGATCATCTTCCGTCCTTTCCATCATGTCTAAACCATAAAAATCTTTATCGAAATGCGGAGGAAAATACCTTACAGTAGGATAACTGAGGATTTCGTATATTCGGCAAAGAGGGGTGTTGAGCTGGTTGGAACAATCTACGGCACTGATCTTTACGACGGGCTCCCAATCTGAAACACATCAAATGTACAAATCTATTACAAGCGAATTTAATGTTTTGAAATAATATTGAACATAAATGCAATTCTCGTTTACTATTCACGTCATTATGAGAAACCTTTAAAAAGTTTAAACGTCTCTTCTATGTTCTAAATAGTAACCCGTGCAATTTTGCTGTACAATCCTTATTTATAAGCGTATAGTGAACGGTAGCACAATGTTTCAAATCTACTGTTGTCGCCCTTATATCGTGCAAAAATAGAAATATAATAATAGAAAATCGAAGCTTCTAATTCATATCATAGAATTCACTATCGTACATTTTGAAACCGGATTCCAGATTTAAATACTGATATTACTACAAACTAATCCAATTACCATAAGGATTTCTGGACTCGACAATAGGGAAGCAGAGGATTTGTTCTATTTCGTTCCAAGGGATGTGTTCTGAGGGGTTGAGAAATCAGTACTTCAATTGAAATAATCGAGAGGAACGAAGCTAATGATGAACGAAAACACTAATGTGTGATAATTAATTCGACGACGACTAATAAAACAGGACCTCAAGCGATGAAAAGGTTAATCAAATGAGAACCGAAAAAGATGTTGTAATCAGCGCAAATGAATATAACAACATTTCCCTCATTAAAGTGCCTTGACAGTAATTAAAAGTAGGTACTCAATTACAACGAATAATTGGCTCCCCTACTAAGAAAATGAGAAAGAAGAAGTCAACAAAAGATGACTTTATGAAGAATTGTTTTCATTTCCCAGTTGTAAAAATTTAAACAATTTGAAAAACGGAAAAATCTGGAAAGCTTAAAAAATTATATGGCTTTATTACTTTTTAAATAATGATTGTTTGTGTCACGTTTTTGGTCAACAGCGTCTGTGCGTGTGATGCAATCGGGTTGGCTAGAAATTAGAACCAACCAGTGGAGTCCATGAGCGAAAAAACGGATTTACCCTAGTTCTAAGACCTTCTAGGGCCGTAATACGGACGGACATTCCATATTTGGAATCTACGCAGAGGAAGGGTAGCGAACAAGTTTTGATATATGATTACAAATTCTCATTACTGAAAATGATAAACCAAAAAGAGAGAGAAACATGAAGCATCAGCTTTAAGGGGAGAACTCCACCTAAACAAATTTTTTGGCCAAAAAATATATTATATTTTTTGATAGATATATCTATGACGCACAATTCCTGAAAATTTTAGAATTTTCCAAGCAACCTAGGGCATACTGCGGCCGTTTTTCCGGGAGCGTAGAATGGTCCGCCTCGCTCTGCTGCAGCTAATCTTCCTCCAATGTTCTTCTTTCAAAGCTTCTTTTATTGTCTTGATATTGTCTATCAGAGACTTCCGTCTTTGGTAAAATTTACGAGGCATGTCAAAATTGCTAAGAATAAAATGAAAGGAGGTAAGAAGAGAGCGAGAAAGCTTCAGTCGAGGAGCGGCCGCGCTCCGGTGAGATTGTCCACGGTAGCGCGGTCGTTTTTTGGCTCTCTTGAAAAGTTGCTGTTTTCAGCCTTCAAATTCTCGCCAACTCCGTAAACTTGGTCCGAATTTAACTTTTTTTTTTTAATTTGCAGAATTGAAATGCCGACAGAATCTTGGGCTGGATTTCGGATTTTTGCCTTGTAGATTTTACTAGGACCGCCTGAATGCTTACTTTTCTTTATTCATTTATGAGCTTGTGCCAAAAAATCTACGGTGTACAAAGAAAAAATCGGTTTCCAAGGTTGTGTCCAGAATTTAAATCCAAATTCAGGGGAAAACGCTGCAAATTCTTCCACTGGGGTTTATTATTCAATTGGCTTGCGTTCATGATTTGAATTTCTTATAAGCTTTGGAGTGTAGTGTTTCACAAATAGAGCGATTATTGAATTTCGGGAGGCACACAAATATGATCAACTGATCAATCCAAATAGGTATTTTGGTTGAGAACGGATTTACGTGCTCTATGCATACCTCCTGAAATTCAATAATCGCTCTATCACCTGTGAAACACGCACACTCCAAAGCTTAGTAAGAAATTCAAATCATGGACGCAAGCCAATTGAATAATAAACCCCAGTGGAAGAATTTGCAGCGTTTTTTATGGTTATCAGAATGCTTCAACCCGTGTATCGGCTACAAAACCTTTCAGGAGTTCACTCCAGTAACCACATTACTACATCACTACTTCACTAGGTTACTGATAGCAACACAAAAACAATAATAAACCCAAATAACGCGAATGATGGCACCATAAATCGGGCCATAGATCGAGAATGGTTTGACCTACGGACCTGGGGAGGGAATCATTCGATTCCTCGTGGAGTGTTCTTCAAAAAAGTCCACATTCAGGCCGCCTTGGTTTTTTTTGGTTTTTAGGGATTTCACAAAACTTTGACAATCCTTAGTGGCACTTTAAATTAAGTGAGAGAATGGCTCAAGGATTGGGGGTCTTCGGACCAACATTTTTCCTGAAAATTTCAGCTTTTTTTGCTTCAGCCGTTTGGGAGAAATCGTGCGTTACGGACGGAAAATTTTTTATTGCAGATTCGGATTCTACACCCTTTGAAACGTAAACCATGAAATTTTCAGGGGGGGGGGGGGGGTTAGAATTTTTTTTTCCAGAGCGATTACAATGGTTTATTATTGAATAATAAACCAAAAGAACAGATCGATAGGACCATCTGTGCCCTTGATAAATTAATTAGTAGGGCAAAAAAGTGGAAAAATCACAACAAAAGTAGAAATCCCGTAGATCGGCTTGCAAGAGCCCGATCAAACTTTTTCTTGAACTTAAATTATCCCCAATCATTCCTATAACCGTGGTAAAAAATTCAAAATTATAGGACGAATACGGCGTGAGAGGTAGGGGGAGTTCTCCCCTTAAAGGTTCCACGAAGAATTGCATTTTGTCCATAAAACAAATAGCGGAGTTGTAACGATTGAAGACAATTTTGTAAATTATTAGGTATTTGCACTTCGTAACAATGCAAAATTTGCATTTAACACCGTTGATAGTTCGTCTAAACGAAGGTTTCTTCCCTAAATCGTTTTGTCCGTAGCAAAAGCCTAATTACGCAATCTACCACCTGCTTGTTACTGTCCATTGCTCGAAGGCCCCAGATGGACCATCTTGTTTAAATTTTAACAACTGAAATGCGATACCTAGTAAAAGCTTCTTCAAACTTGGTATTTCATAATGAAGGATGGTATCAGGTACACAATTTATAACACCGAGGTTTCTTTCATTCGTTCATCTTTATTTATGGAAGCTCCAAGCATCAATTATAGTTTAAAAAGTTTCAGTTGTTTTTTCCACGACCTAATAAAGATTTAATTGATATAAACCAAAATACAATACACCCGTAACGATATCCCCTGCAAATAATAGCACTGATTAACATTGTTCCGTTTCTAAATATTTATCTCATTTCTACTATGGAAACATACCGTTTCCAAATTATACCTTCACGAAATTATATTCTACAATCAAGTATAGACTTTACAATTGCTCGAAATTTATTCAAGGAAGTGCATCAAATTTTGAACAAGTTTATGGTCTCTAAGTGCTGTCGTTCGAACTCATTCTTCTGGGATTGAATTGAATAAACAGTTTTAACAAAAGATCTTCAACTGACAATTTCAATGAAAGTTTTGATCCTAACCCAACCACTATAGTATAAAGTCATTGAGATTTTGAAGCCAGCCTGTATAAACTCGTCCCACATTCTTCGATTCGGATTGCCATTCCTCTGGTTCTTTAGACATCTTTCAGAAATTCTAAAATTTGGAAAATGCGTTCACGTATAAAGAACATTATTGTATTGGGACATTACACTGATTTCCGGCAAACCTCAATGCACAGCTTGTCCCATCAAAAAAAGATGAGAGTAGGTAGGGGAAGTAGACCGCTTTGGGGACACACAGGACCGTTTAGGAGGCAATTCGAGCATTTAAAATGCCTGCCACCGGGCGGCAGTTCCGCCTTGATAAAAGTCATTCGCTCTCGAAAACTCTAGCGGATTTCGTCGACGGAATCGGAGGAAATATGTTAACCTTCCAGCGTCAACGTGAACCTACAGGACGTATGAGACAACGCAATTTTGACCTAACATCAAGATGAGGTGGAAGTAGCAATTCAAAGCGTTCTGAAACAATTTGGTTCTATTTCTGCCATAAAACAATAATTTTAATCCATCATCAACGGATTACTATTCAAAATCACATGCAAGTCGAAGCACTGGACTCCCCAAACTCACGAGAGAAGAAAAATCAGAACTACCTGATGCCTAAATTACTGGAGGTCAAAACGCTCACAAATCAGACTTCGTTGGGTCATTTTGACTCAGACCACATTTCCTCCAAGAATTATCATTATTGGCCAGTGAATGACCACCTCTGAAACCGGTTTCCACCTGGTTGTCATCTGAAGGTACACTGGTTTGACAGCTACTCAAGGCCCTAAGCTGTTCCCTTTGCTCCCTTCCAACTCATGAGTGTTTTCGCTTCCATCAGGTCATTTTTATCCGCACGTTGTCTCCGGAAGGTTAAGTTTGTTTTTCTGAAATATGTCGTCTTGCTTCAAGTCAATTATTTCATTAATGGTTTGAGCTATTTTCGAAGTACCTCGGATGAATGATCCTCATTGTTCAGCTTTACATTCCTGTACCAAATCCCCCGTTATCACATGCTTACATTGTTGGGGTATCTTCATTTAGAAAGTATGAAGATGAGGCAAACCCGCGTACCACAAATGGCGCAAATCACCGCACTTTAAAAGGGTCAAATTTACCTACCCTTCGAAAGCTGATGATAAGGGGGAGCTAAAATCATTGGTGTGACAGCGAGTCACCCGACTCCATGATCCTAGAATGAGAGTAACTACCTGCTTCTTCCAAGTCCGAAGTTAAAGAACCCTGTCGTTTTTTCTAACACAGATTCTTTAAAAAGTTTAGTGATTGGTTTTTTAATCCTCTTTATCATACTTTTAAATATGGCAAAACCATGGTGTGCAGGAATGGGAAAGGCACAGAAATTTTGTTCTAACAAAAACTTGAATTCTCAAGTACCAACAGGTTCTATTTGGTTTCCCTTATCTTGGACGTGTAACCAACATTCAGGCCAACGAATGTCATTCACAAACTCAGCAGTTCGAGCAATTCATTTTCTTAAATGAATGAAAATCCGAAAAATACGGGCGTTTGCCCCCACGCACTAATCCCTCGGGATTTGATAGGAAATTACACGATGAACAAAAAAGCTCCTACTCACATGGGTCCACAAATCAAATCTTACTAGCGAAACCCTCAAGAAAGTGCTTTCTTACGTTCATTCAAGAATTACTTTGAAATGGCTCATTGTATAAAAAAATGCCTCGAAGTCAACCTTTTTGAACATCAAATTTGGAGCATGCTGGCAACCGCTAGGGTGTCCCACGAGTTGCCCCCTTCCCCCTCTCCTAAGATCCTCCAAGTGGGAGTAAACATTTTTTTTAATTCTTCATATTTTTTTTCCAAGGTTCTCAAAAATCACATTTGCCCTGCCCGCAAGTGACACTAACTTTATTATTTCAAATGGGAACCTTAATTTTTCATGGCAGATTCGGACTCCACTCAAAATTTCATGAAAATATGACCCCTCAACCAATTTTTTTTGTTGCGCGCAACCGGTTCAGCGACCACGCAAAGTTGCGCAACCCCAAAATTGTCAAATAGTGGAACTCTAAAGTGTGAAACATGAATTTTCATTGTTTTTTAACGCTGATTCACGTGAAGCTATCCGTTTCTTGATTCCACTCAATTTTTGCGGAATAATGACTAAAATGTGTTAATTTTGTAGTAAGTAATTAAAAACTTGAATTCTAAATCCGCTGTGAATGTCTTCTAAGTAGTGAAAATGCCTTCCGCCATCTTCTAAAGGACAGAAACAACATGAGGTGGTAAACGAAAAAACAAGCTTCTGGTGGCACAAAAAATTTTTATTGGTTGAATGAAAGTTTTTTCATTAATTTTAGTGTTGAAAAAATGTTCAGTGATTAAATGAAACAACTCCTTTATTGATATTATTACCAAACTAGACGCTTTTCTCTTTTACAAAACAAGTTTCAACAAAGATAACCCTTGGGATTTTATGGAAGATTTAATGCTGAACGAAAGTTTTGAAACTTTCTTGTTAAATTTACTATGACATCCCCAATGATTATCCTTTTTTTGGGACGCCCCGTAGAAACCGTTATTGACAAAAGGATCGACGACCACAAGGTGGAATTAGCTGGACTAAAACCGATGTCAATAAAGCGTTAAGGAGTTGAACATGGACAGCCAAAGTAAATTTAACAAAAAAGTCTGGCATATGTTACTGCGTGCATGGAAACCAACTCCACAAACAATCTAACCTCTCCCAACTGCCTTTTAGGTCAGTTAGTTGGGAAATCAATTGTAAAGTATGAGAGAAAGAAAGAATGGGAAGAGTTCATAGCTCGATGAGGAAGTGGACTGCAATAGGAGATCTGAATGAACCTAGCGAGTGAGTCCACTGCACTGGTTGGTTTCGTAATCTCGCTTCTGTAAGGGAAACGGATCTAGTCATGGTCATGATAAAGTGACGTGTGAGAGCAATGTTGTTGGCTCGATCTGAACCACCTGATGGAAAAAGAGTGTTAAGAAAGTACGGCAGACAATCCATAGTTGGCGGATAGATTGGCCAGAATGAGAGAACATTTAAATATGTCACTTGTCATACTGACCATACCCAACAGGCGGTCTGCATAAAGAGAGCTGTATTCACGCGATTTCAGGAGAAGCACATTTAGTACGCAGCAATTGAAGGATAGTCTGAGAAGTTTTAGAGAGTTGAAGCCGACAAACCAGATGAAAAGTATTGAGCAATGATTGGGAAGAAGGATAGATTTTTATGATTAACCACTGATCCCGTGAATAGGAATTTAATCCTATGTATATTCATAGAAAAATGTTCTTAAAAACTATAATCTTACCCCACTAATTATTAAGAATTGGAACAATTATGCAACAATTGTTGGACGGGGGTTTTTGAGGAGACTAAGGTAATGCAAAGTGCTAAGCCAGATTTTGACATCCCCAACTTGAATGAGATAACCAACTACTTCAAAAATGCATTTGGTTTCAAAGAGATAGGTAATGATGATTACTTATTCGCTACTGAATTCAAACTTTCGTTATCGGAAATGACAAATCAAAGTGTTTACGCTCTTATTGGTGTTTGCAAACCGAATGTCCACCTTTAGTGCATTAAGTTTATAAAAAGCGTCAGTAATTCCCTGCTCATATTCAAACATCTAAATACGTTTTTCAAGACAAAACAGCTACGCTCAGTGATACGTAAAACATTGCAATCAAATCTCAACAAAAACTGTGAGCAAAACTCGATACAACAAAATAGATATAAGTAACTCTTAAAGTAAATGTAAAAACAAAAACCAAAATCCTTAAGGTATTGCAAATGACTTGTTCTTATGTTTGTAGATAAGGAGTTAAGTAAGAGTGCAGTTCTATTGTGGCAAGAAGTTCGCGTGTTCTGGTTCTTGTGGCCTTTGATGGGATATTTACAACCCTGTTGAAAACAAACTGATATTTTGTGATTTATGGAAAGTTGAGTATCTTCGGAACAGATTTGGAAAATCACTGTCTGACCCCTTGGCTATCACCAAGGACGTTTTGTGGATGAGGTGTCTCGCTGAGTTCGATGTACCAAATTTACATAAATGAGTTTGTACATTTTATACTGGTTGTTTTATATTCTTGGTTAAGCATTAGCAGGCCCATTAAAGTGTCTGAAAGCCTTGGAGTAAAACGCAAAGAATTTATGTAGATTTCATGGGAAGGATGGAGGCGTTGGGAGAGCAGGTAGGCTGTTCGTCTGTACCAATTCAGCTGAGAGGAGTGACTTGATTATATTGCTAATTGCTCTATGGAAGTAACGTGTCTCTTGTAAAATCTGCTTTGAGCGATGTGGACTACTTCTGCAAGTGAAATAAAGTGGTCACATTACCGTTGAAAACTGTTCGAACAACGATAGTTATTCAGTTGTTTATTGGTTAGTGTGTCTCAATTTATGGACCGTCAAGTCACATACCGCAGCGCGAATATGTAGTAGGTGTTTGACTTGACTGAACAGTACGAAGTTATGATTTTTATGTGAGTTGTGTCATAATCATGCTTATTAGCAATTGTTATACTTTTCCGCATTCATAACTCTTATCTTCCAACATTTGATATCCTCTGAAACGCTGTCTCTGTGTGGCAACACACCCGAGTAGTAGGTAGATGTTAAAACCAAACAGTTCGGCCGGTAGACTAGACCTCTGTTTCTCTGTACCAACACAATGTAGCAGTAGAAGTTGCAAAATTAGTTAGTGGAGTAAATCATTGTGTCTCTGTGCCAACACGCTCGTAGCAGATATCGGAATCAAAAGTTTGGTTGATAGAGTGATTCACTGTCTCCACTTGCATCACATGTCATTCGTGCTTTTGTGCAAACGTAGCGATATCATCCAACAATGTAACTTCACAGTATGAGTTTTTGTTGAGTGTTTAATGTCAGTTGTTATTGTGGTCCAACTATTATGGTGACAAATCGTTTTCCTTCGTATTCCTGTTGTAAGCTATCGTGTCATATTATTGGGAAAGTTGGTGAGATCCTGTAATGAAATGTAAGGCATTTAAATCGGAAATGTAACAACTATACTTCACCTCACTTGTGAACATAGCGGGCAGCACCACTTGTTAGTTAAGAACGCCCTCTAATCGACAAAAAAGATACCATTGTAATATTATTGCAGTACTATTGTATCCCATTATAAGCGGTGCTGTGATCCAATTCAAACTCGATGGTGCATTACGAGAAGTTAAAGGGTATTTGATTACCTTATCCAGGGGGTTTGGAGTTCATCTTCTCACGTGGCACGTGGTTAACAGAAGTTTTATGACGAAGATTGCATTTCAACAGGAACCCGAGCTTATATCAGTTGATCATACATTAAGAATGAATAGTTTTATACGCAATGATAGGTAAATTGCAAAACACTCGGTATGAATCTAATTATACTACTATCAATTCTCCAGGTAGGGAAGTTCCAAGCTCTTCTAACTCGAAGATTATGGAAAAACACCTTGCTAATCAAAGCATACGTAATAAAATTATTTACTCAATAAGAGATCATTCTCCAAGACGCATTCAAGTTATTTGGTACCAAGCCAGTTATGAAATTGCTTTGCACTGAATGGTGCTCGCTTAAACGATAATATTCGTCTCCTTTGAAGTGGGCATTTTACCGACAACAAGCGGAACATCCGAATGTTCGGTATTCGCCGAGCACCTAGAGCTGAAGGCCCTCACACACTACAAGGAAAACTCCTAGACTCGGCTAGGTGCTCGCCGAATATCGCATGTGTGTTCCCAGCTTAAGGATCGGATTCAGTGCCTTTAAAAACCTCGAACTGCAAATTTTCATCTCAAAACATCGATTGGTTTAAGATTTTTTGTTTGCACATGCGCAGAATGGGGTGCTGATTTCTGACAAGTTAAAGTCATAAGGATTTAACCAGCACATTCCCTGAAAATTTAATCACAATCGTATGAAAACTGAAGGAATGAAGCTTTCTGCGGACACACTACGGACAAACGCGAAACATAAATTATTCGGAATGGTAAAAAACTGAAAATAATAGTGCATCTATGCATTTAAACGCTTATAAATCAAGATACTTGTAATAAGTTGTTAGGGGCTTAGTAATATTCCTTGTGCTAGTAATTGTTCCCCCCGTTCGTGCTCGATTGTGTTTAGTTTGATGGTCTGGAGGTGGGCTCCTAAGTCTACTCTTCTAATAAAATAAAGATCAAGTACAAATAGATCAAGATCCGTGATTGGAATAAGTGTTTAAATTAAACAGTGATTGTCTTCGATAGAAAGGTACAACGGAAAAGAAAGTAACGTTCCACAAAGTGGATAGATGGATGCCACTCCGAAATTGTTTAGATATCTATCAAATTTAAAATGTACTTGGTAATTTGTGGCATAGGAACAAGGAATCATAATCCATGTACTAAGATTAAGTCGTAATTATGTAGTTCAATATCTCACTGTCTCATACATTTCAAAGAAAAACACCTTTTTCGAGAAACCGCTCACATAGACAATTGAGCACCTAATTTCAGAAAATTGAACAGAACAACGCAGTTGCGTTGACAGTTTATGGTCATTCGAACAGGTTAATCAGTGAAAAACATATGTCGCGATTTAAGTGGGCTAGGTTATCACAAGTCCATATTAGTCAAACTGTGATTCGAATGTAGGTTTACCAAAAAATAAAACAACGAACTATACCGACGAGGTGCCTAATTAGAACCTTGACATATTTACCAAGAAGCCGATAGTTGGCTGCACGGGGCTAATCAAACTGCGACATCGATTAGACTCGAACTCCAATACTGTTTTTTCAGCAACATCCTACAAAGGATTGGGGCCGCAGATAATGCACTTTTGTAAGCGGTGGCACACAGTGAAGGGAGACAGCCCTTCTTGTACCAAAACCTGGTTGATGATCCAAATGATTGAACTTGATATGGATTCTTATGGTTTTTCGGGGTGCTAGGTCGATTGAAAACATCAACGAATCGCTAACTGTAACTGCTACCCGAACAACTACTAGTGGTAGTAATATTCCCCGAAGTAAACTAATGACTTCCACAGCATCTCTATGGGATTTGGCGTACTCATGTGGTTTTCCTGTAGAGTGGGAACGCATATTTATGGGTCATATCGGTTGTTACTGCACCCAGTGGAAGTTTACCAGCTGCGCACGGAGTGAGATAACCCCTTAATGTCATATACCAGTTGCGCCCCCGGCACCTAACATAAGAACAGTGAGAACACACCTCAATATAGGTACCTTTGGAATAGAACTCACAGCGTAACGTCAAAATGACCTTTGTAATATTGATAGTGAGAACCGCACTAATCACAATATTACGCACTTTTACGCGTTTCCGAAATACCTTCTTGAAAATTACATTTACTACAATAGCCCTTTTCCGCCTTCACTTTGAGCCTCTGACACAATTGGATCGGAAAGGACTACAAACGCGTTTGAGGCATTTCATCAAAAGTTTGGACAACAATTCACATCCAGCCACCCTAATATATTTCTGTTCGTGAACGCTTTGAAGGAGTACCAAATCACCACAGCTACTCGACTCAACAACCACTCCGTCCCAGAAAAAGTCAGGAAATAGTACGGCACGAAGAAAACTCACGTCGAAAAATAGCTGGAGAAGTTTATTATTCAATTGGCTTGCGTTCATGATTTGAATTTCTACTAAGCTTTGGCAGTGTGCGTGTTTCACAGGATAGAGCGATTATTGAATTTCAGGAGATACGCACGGAGCACGTAGATCTGTTCTCAACCAAAATACCTATTTGGATTGATCAGTTGATCATATTTGTGTGCCTTCTGAAATTCAATAGAAAATCTCTCTACTCCTGTGAAACAAATAATCAGTGGGATGAACGCAAGCCAATTGAATAATAAACCCCAGTTTTTGCAACTTTTCAAGCTGATTTTTCACCCGTTTCGCCGGCTCACAAATATGATCAACTGATCAATCCAAATAGGTATTTTGGTTGAGAACAGATCTACGTGCTCCGTGCGTATCTCCTGAAATTCAATAATCTCTCTCTTCTGACAACTGTAAAAGGCTTCTGCATGTAAAATGTTGTTCTCCGAATATAACACAGTACGTAGAAAGTATATTGTACAGCATATAGTACTTCAAGCATTTTTTCTCCTCAGGGCGCAACTGGTACACTGAAAACGACATAACTCGAGGCGCAACTGGTAGGTTGAAAATTCATCTTTGGAGCGCAACTGGTATACAGGGTGTTAAATTTCGTGACGGAATTTCTTATCGAAAATGCCTCTTAGCAATTTTTGTTTACACCCTTGGAAATGCGGTTTTTTCGATTTTTCCGCATTAAGGCGGCGATATCTCCCACATTTTGCGTGCGATTTCGAATCTAATTCGACTATTGGAAAGGGCGTTAAATTTCCTATCGCCCTAATGGGGAACCAACTTTTTTGAGCCGGCGAAACGGGTGAAAAATCAGCTTGAAAAGGACAAATTATCAAATCGTGGAGATCTCGACTTTCTTCAAACGCTTATGAGTCCCTGTAATAAGGCATGTGAATTTTAACCTGTAGTGCTAAAAGATGCGCCAAAATCTAGGCTTTCTAGCGATATGACCAGATCCCACTAACTAACTTTTGGTTCCTTTTTATTAGGCCTAATTTTGTATTTGGCAAATTCGTCTAGGAGTGCTTAAAACCCCTATTTTCAAGTGTCTGACTTTCAAAATTTTCCACTCCTGAAAATTCAATTAATATTTTTTATTGAACAACGAAAAAGTAATTATGGAATTTTAAAAATACAATCACTGAGAAATCCTTTTTTGTACTTACCTATATTAGGACTAATTTTGAATTTGTCAAACTCGTCTAGGAGTGCTTAAAAACTCTGTTTTCAAGTATCTAATTTCCAAAATTTTCCGGGGGACGGATTTCCTCGGTCCCCCCTTCAGCTGGGGGACGAGTTGGCCCGCCCCACCACCTCCACATTATGATGCGGCCCTTGGGGCAAATATTTTGGAGACCCCATCCATCCAAGTAGTTTTCACGGTTTTGCACGACACACTCAGATACAGAAAGATACAAATCTTTCGTCAAAAACATCAGACCGAATTCTGATCCTACTTCAGGAGTGCAGCTGATGACGTCTGCGACACCAAAAGCACGGACGAAATGTCCCAAACCTGAAATGGTCGTCTACTTTACATCTTTCTGTAACATTTCAAACCAACTACCTATAGGTTCTAATTACCTAGAAGATATGTACGTGCCACGCCCAACTTGGCAGAGTTTTTCTTCTCTCTCTCTCTCTCTCTGATATAAGAAAGACTTTACATGGTGAATTATACTGAAATGCGGTTGATTTACATTCTAAATCTATATAATCTTGTTTTTATTATTGAAAACAACTCACATTTTATAAATGATAGAATTTTTCGAAAATGTGTTGTAGTACTGGTGTATATAGTAAACAAATTTATTCTTCCTGCGAAGTACATGTTTGCTGACTCGATGGTGAAGATATCTGGTGTCGCGAATGCGAACCAAATATTAAGTAGTTAATTGTCATATTGTCTTTTGGAATTTATTTCGGCGTCAGAATTACGTGCAATTAATTTTACTCGTATCAAAATCCTACACCCTCTGCTGTTAGAAGAATGGTTTTGTTTCATTTCATCTTACGAATGAAGATTGTAGTTCAAAACTTGAAAGGGAGCAGATTTGTATGAAAAAATAGGTATTAGAAATAATAGCAGGAAAAAAGAGTTTGTCACAGATAGAGTAATTTCTTTATATTATATTTAAGAGTCAATATTCAAGATTCAATATCAGATCGGTAAGGTTTCAAACTAAACGAAAAAGTCCTAGATTTCAAAATATAATATAGAAATCCGAATGCGCTGTACTTGTAACTGATTCAGTTCTGAACCGCCACAACTAAAATGACGAGGGTCATTAAAAATTCATAAAACAAATCATTTTAATGAGAAACTAAACTTCTGATTCCCCTGGCGTCACGGTTCGATTGTGATGAAGTGGCAGTTCAGACTACAAGATCGGCGAGATTTGGCGCGTGAGACGGCAAAAGTATTCCGAAGCAGTTTCTCTTCAGAAATTTATTTATTACGATCCAAATGACCGAAAACTGACGGTTGTTCGTCGGGGTCGTGGTTGAGTTGTTCAAAATTCAAAAATTTATTTTAAAAAACGCTGCAAATTCTTTCACTGGGGTTTATTATTCAATTGGCTTGCGTTCATGATTTGAATTTCTACTAAGCTTTGGAGTGTGTGTGTTTCACAGGTGATAGAGCGATTATTGAATTTCAGGAGATATGCATAGAGCACGTAAATCTGTTCTCAACCAAAATACCTATTTGGATTGTTCAGTTGATCATATTTGTGTGCCTCCTGAAATTCAATAATCATTCTTATCACCTATGAAAACCGCACACTCCAAAGCTTAGTATAAATTCAAATCATGAACGCAAGCCAATTAAATAATAAACCCCAGTGAATTTTCAATTTCTACACCTGAACCAAGAGGATCGCGATAATGCCTATCCATTTCTGTTCACCATTTACAATGGTGCGTAGTAATTATAAAACGATCGCCGAGATCACCGAACAACCGGCATTAATTAATTATTAATTGCAACTACCCAATAAATTTATAGAGGGTTCATAAAGAAGAAAAAGAAACGACAGAAAATAGTTACGATCCTGAAATAAAAACCGAAATATTATCGACGGGCGCATCGCGGCGACTTTGATTGTTTCAAATTCAGGATTATAATGGCTTTTTAATCACGTTGCCAACGAAGAGAGAAAGTGGAATGTCGTAGAAGTTTTTGTAGAGCTCGCTGTAAATATGTACAAACGAGATTTTTTCCCCAATAAGGTTAGACAGGCAATGCTTTACCATCTGTAAAAATTTCGTTCAAAGCTAAGAAAACTCATTCTCTTGTCTTGTTGTGACTTCGTCATTTCGCTTTCAGCACGAACTAACACCATGTTCTAATTTTGAAGGATGACACCCCATTTCCTCGCTCTTATTTTCCCCCAAGTTCGTCTCAGGCCTAACGAACACAAACAAATATCCTAGATTTGTCACCGATCAGGTCAAGAACCATCAGATGTTGCCTAACGGTAGGGACGCGTCCTACAACTTCACAAGCTGATATTGAAATCACAGTTTCCAATGACGCGGCCAAGCCCACTGTGCTGCTAATGGACGGATGAATTTATTCGATATTCGAAATCTGCGTATTTCGAAACGTAAACCAACAAGTTTTGAAGGGTTAATTTTTTCTTGGTCGATTACAACGGTTCATTATTGAAAATTATAAACCAAAATATAAAAATGAGTTTAATTCCTGGAAAAAAAACCTAGTTTTGGAACATGGACGTGTTGGATGATATTTTCCTTGTAATTTCAGCCGTAAGATTATAAGGCACATAATTTTCCAATCATTTAGTAACTCGTTATGACAAATGGTGGTTGCAGATCCAGGATTCATTTTGGGAGGAGCTCACAAACTCTTTTGGAAATCTGCCGCAAGAATAAGCAGACAAGCAAAAAAGTCTGCATTATCCAATGTACGATCGGTTCCCCCACGTTTATTTACTGTGGTATTTGAATGATAAATTACGAAAGAAGTAAAAGATATTCAGAAAACAACATGTTTGAAACTGAATTATGAATAAGAAAATACCTCATTTCCGAATGGCAATTGGTGTATTTGCTATGGCCCTAGTCAAAGAAAGAGAATGTTAATAAATCGAACAAGTGGAAAATTCGATAGCAGCTTATGCAAATAATGATGGATCAATGGAGTTACGAGTGCCAATATATTCTCGTTAACACAAACCAATCAGTAGATTGGGAAATTTGCATGGCTGGAGAGCATCCTAATCCCAAACAATGTTTTAGGAGACCAAAAAACTCAGGGAAATCGTATAAACCGCACAATGAACAAAAACGTCTGCCAAATCGGGTGTGACACATAGCTTCCTCGTCTAGGATACGTGAACTTATAGATCATTGAAACGTTAAAAGTAATCTCAAAAGATGTAGAATATAAGATTTTTACAAGGTCACGGGACATATGATCCACCATACATTAACGCCTTCAAAAGGTCAGTCGACATGTATTGCGGTTCTGTCGTGCTAATTCTATAAAGCCGTCCATTGACGTCCGCTCCACACCGCAAATACAGCGCCGTCACTCCAAAACCGATCGTGAATGGGGTACTCAGATGCAGTGGCATGGTGCGGTCGACAGAGTCAAATATTAAACCCACCTAAAATCCTTTTGTAACACAGAGTGATCGTGAATGGAAAACACTGGAGTGGAGTGATGTACTGTCTTTCAGAAAATGTTGGAATCGGACGTTCGGTCCCTTTGATCTTTTTTATATTGACCGCTCACTTAGGGATTGTTCGGCCGATTTGAACTTCGATTACACTCTCCTTTCCTACTTCATATTGTCGGTACCATCTGTCGCCCTTCTTTTCGAACGTGAGTAGGGGGCTCGGCACCCTACTATGCAATGCTATGAGTTAATGGCTCCGCTCACAAAGGGGAAATTTGGAGTGACTGGCTGGGCGCTGGTGGTCTTAAACCCAGACATTCACCATTGTTCCGAATGGGGTGCGCTCCGAGTCTCCTCATTCCAACCGTTCCTTTTTCAACTATTCCATTCATGGGATATTCATCAATGCGCGTAGCCAATCACTCCAAACCTCCTCCTTGAATGCATGGAGCCAGTCACTCCCAACATTGTGTGGTGATACACCGACCCGGTACTCAAGATGTGAAACTGGGATGGGAAGTATGATCGAAGTTCAAACGAGCTGGTCAATCTTGGAGCGGATGGAATCGAAGAAATCAAAGATACTTAAATTCCGAATCCAACACTTTTTGAAAACACAATACATCTCTCCACTCCAGTGTTCGCCATTCACAGTCATTCCAAGCCGCTCCTCCATTTGGAGCAAAGCAGAAGGATTTTAGGCAGGTTGAATTTTCAACTTCGCTAGCATTATGAAGAGGCGCCAACTGATTTTCCCTTTTCATAATCGATTTTGGAGTGACGGCGCTCCATTTGGACAGTTGGAGATCACTCCGAGTCTCTCCACTCCAACCCTTCCAGTAAGAGAACATTCAATGAAAACAGGTATGGAAATAATGGCGTGAGGTGAGAAAGAGGAGGATAAACAGGGGGTAGATGGGATGAGGGGAGGGGGAGTGGGAAGCTAGAAAATAGAGTTCTGAGGTAAGAAACAGCAGGGTTGCTATGAAAGTTGTGCAGCGCCAGATTTGATGGCGGAGATGGTGGCCTCTGTAGGAATGCTGAGATGAGATGTGAAATAGAAGGGCAGCTTTGGAAATTGGGGAGGCCAGATGGGATGAGGTGAGATGGAGTGGGAAGTTATGGAAAATACAGATGAGATGGGAAACTGGATGGTCACGAAGGAAATTGAGGCGCCAGATACGATGTTGGAGAGGATGGCCTCTGAGGACAATACTGGTGTGAGATGTGGGCCCAACAGGGATGTTGAGAGCAGGTTGTTATGGAACAGTTTCCACCAGATTTGATATTGTGATCCAACAGGGAATCAATTTCTTAGCGAATTTTCTTAAAACGAAAATTCTCAAAACTTTTCTTAATTAAAATTCGTTTTGTGGCATTCCGAATTTATTCCTGGATATTAGCCCTGTTATAATAAACACATTTATTCATTAGAGGTGGAGAAATGATGAAGCTGGTCTGGTTTATTTTTTGTACTTAATCTGCGATGTGTCTCTCCTGTACCAGGGCCCTATTCGTGCAGTATCTACGATCACAAAACAAAGGGAGTAGTTATTTTCCCCCTTTATACAGGTAGGCGTACATTTCCAAACTACATGTCTCGTAAACTTATGGTTGTAGCTTAAGGTTTGTACTTGCAATAATGGCTTAGCGTATGTACTTACTTACAATACACCTCAGAACAGACAGAAAAATCGTAGAATAAATAAAAGTCGAAAACCAGACTAAATTGGTCATTTCTCAACCACCATAATGTTGTCGGACAAGTCACAACTAACCAAACACTGATACATATTCATCCCAGATGATAACTGTAGATAGGATTGAGACAGAAATCTTGTTCTTTCGCCGAAAAACCCGGCATTTCAAATTATTTTCTGTTCCTCATCAAAACGTGTTAAGTTTTTGTGACCCAACAGAACTAATTTTGTTACAAACCAACATTTACAAAAATTAATTCTTGTCAGAGATGCCTTTTAATGTTATTTTCCAAATTCTCAATAAAACTATTCCGGTGGAGGGGAGTCGTAAAATAATTAGTTGTCTGCCAACAACCTGAGGAACTATGATGTCCTTCGTGTTACAAGGACATGTAAGTAGTCGTTCATCTGTTGGTCTTCAGTGATAACATTGCTCAGAAATTTGTCAATTAATTGCTTTCGGACCAGCCCGTTTGAGAAAAACTAACCAACACGCATCCTTTTTCCAAATTAAATAAACGAGCTTGTAGTTGGTAGGTTCCTTTTTGCAACTTATTGTCTTTGTTACACGCAGAATTAACTAATTACTTACCTTTCTACAAGAAATGTAGGTATGTATGTCATAGATACCTTTTACGTCGTTTGCCAGTCTCTTGTAGGTAGGAGTGAATCTGAGGCAGTGACCGCACCAACTGTTGTAGAATTCAATGACCCAAGAGTAATCCTTTCCTTTCGCCACACTGTCGAAGTTTGTAGCGTTCAAGTTGACGATGTGAGGATAGTTGTAGTACAGCCCGCGTCCCATTGATATGGACATAAGGAACGCTTTTTCGTCCGGATCGAGATCCGAAGCCGTATAACGACTCATCGAGCAAAATATCGCTAGTAACAAGAGGAAGGAGGGGAACTTCATGTAGAATTTGAAAGTCCAACGAAGTAGGTGTGATATTTTACACTTTTTATAACAACCGTCTATCGTTCAGTCATTAGGTACGTTACGTTTCGAAGGAAACGCACAAATTTTTTGAATGATGCTGAAGGCCCGTTTGATAAAGGATGTAGAAACGAGGGCGTACCTAATTAATTTTTGATAACTGGTGGAAAAGTTTTACGAAGCCGCTTTAAAAGTAGGGATACGTACAAGAGGGACCACCTCCTTCCTCGTAGACCGCTTGAAAACAACTGATCACTGATTCGAACGAACTGCCGGTACCCTGCCGTGAAATCGCTTTTGATCTGAAGTGGGTTTTCGCGCTTCCCAGCGGGGGTGGGGAAATAATAACCGGTTGACAGTAACCATTGCGATCAGGGGACGGCTCGAACGCGAACGAGCGGAACGAAAACAATGCGATTCGCAGATGATCAGCGGAGCTGATAACGCGTGATAACACAAAGTGAGTGAAGATCTCTTCTTTCAATGGCACGGAAAGTCCGTAGTGGACTAAGTTACTTGTACTCCGAGTGACTTTCCTTCAGATAGTAGTGAGTTTTTCTCCTTGTTCCTTGTGACGAACTTATGGGGTACGGTCTTCACTGTGGCACATTAGAGGTAAGTCCTCTAAAACCATACGATTCACTACTCTGATTGACGGTTATTTGTTTAACTTTAATTTTGTCATTTGTTTTTTCATTTATTAGGTTTTCATCAATGAGGTTTTTAGATCTCCCTTTCTGTTTGGTGCGTTTGTAACCCTATAGGCGTGTGGTTGAAAGTATGTCTGTTTGGTCCAAATTTTTCTAATAGTTGAACCCTAAATCATTGATATGCAACTTCTGGGAATTCCTAGGGCTGCCATGCTGGTTGGGTTGAAAAAGAGGACATGGGAGGGACCTAACATTCCAGGGGGTTTGGGAGGTATGGAAATAAAATGTTTAAAATTTCAAACGTTAAATGGTGAGTTTTACCGCTTTTGAGGGTTATTTTTGTCCTTTCTCTAGGCCCCAAAACTGGTAAAGTTTATGTGAATATATTGGAAAAAAGTAAGATTACAACGCCCATTCAAGCCACTACAGCCTAGCTATATAATATGTAATGGATGGTTTGTAGTTAAAACTCGAGAAGTTGATAAAGCTATGTTTACAAAAACTGCAAGGAAAAAACAATATTTTCAGAATTCAGTAAAACAAGGTTTATTAAAAATTATCAATGATACAAAAGTCTAAACCTTCACAAAATTATCCATAATCTTAGTCACTGTCATCATCTGAACAGACAAGAGACTTTCTCACAACAGTGCTTGCTCCACTTGTACTGGCAACAGCAACTTCCGAATCATCATACCAAGAGTATTTATTCGAACTACCTATGTCCTTAAGAATTTTCTTGTTCTTAAAAATATAATCGTAAAACTCTGAACATGTGAATTCTTTAAAATTGTATTGAACTAAAATTGAGTCGATTTATCGATAGTTGCTGTACACTGCCTGTCTGACGCAATTTTCACAATTCGGCATCGCTAAAAATCGTTATCTCCGATGACCGTTTGTCGCTTGTGAAAACCCGGACAAATAAGATTTTATGAAAAATCCCCCCCCCGGACGTTTTCACGTGCCTCAAAAAGAGGACATGTCCGGGGAAAAGAGGACGTATGGCAACCCTGGGAATTCCGCACCACAGCAATTCCCTGGCCATAGAAAATCGTCGAATTCGATCATTGAAAAACCGAGTTTGCTGACTAAATGCGACCTTTGAAGAAGGCATGAGCTGATAAAAGCCAATCCATCGTGAACCTCATACGTTATTCGTTAATTAAAATGAACACTAAATTTTAGAAAGAACAACTCTCAGGCAAATTTTGCAATGATGTCAGGTTAACAGTCAAACACTAATAAGCAAAACTGGGAAGAAAGACGGAAAAAGCAGGTTAATATACCATTTCATATGAAATACAAACACAAATTCACATCCACATCCCTCAAGAATAAGTGCAGACAACTTCACTCAAATAAGATCATGATCATGAAATTCAAAACTTTGTATGAAAAATTAACTAGCCCTACATTTTTACAGCCCATCTTTAGGAACCGAAACTGAAAAGTATGCTAAAACATGCGAAATTTGCCTAAATATTAAACCACAGAAAGAATAAACCATTTGGAAAACTACTGCAAATAGCCAAACCACAAACCCCTTTGCAATATCTAACAAAATACTTCTATGGTTCACAACAGTGTCCAGAAAAAAAAATAGGGTATTTTTGACAGTACCTATGTCGTTTACAAGATTCTTGTTCATGTTTTGGGGATACTAAGGCACAATTTGTGATAGACCTATCGAAAGACACCAAGTATGCCGGTGTGGAACCTAGGCGTTTTTCCCATCTTAGGTTGGCTAAACTGAAATGCAGTCACATATGACCAATTTATGGCTTCCGAGTCTGAGAAGCAGCGGAAACCTTTGCTCACTTTCAGGAGCCAAAAAATTGTTGACCGAATTCGAAATTTCCACTCTCATTTTGCGTTTCATAGCCCACTGAAAAAATTTGGTTCCGTGTCTGTCAATCCGCATTTTCTTGTTACAGCCATAACTTCCACAATTTTCAATGAATTTAGCTCATATTTTGAGGGACTACGCTCTGCGCATACGCTAACGTGAAATTCTTGAAACAGCCTTTGACCAATTACCTCAGCATCTTTCATCTGAAGATTTCTTCATTTTCTATTTTATAATAGTGTCACTTTGATTGTAACGAGGAAACTGCTGTGCCATCTGCTTGACACTGTATTTACTGTTCCCAACCATTATCTTCAGATAACTAGCATCCTATTAACTAGCACGTTTTTATTCGTCTTGACTGTTGACCATTCCTGAACAAAACAGTAACTTCGAACGTTGGCGGCTTTGATACTGACTATTTGTAGGGAAGCCTAGGGATTTTAAAACTCCGTAGAAAGGGTTGCTGCTGCAGCTCAGGGTGTCATAAGCTGCAGACGCCAATTCAAATCTCCAAATTTCGTTAAGCTCCCGACGAAGTAGACGGGACTTTTTCCGCCTAATGATGACGTCTATAGTTTTAATAGGACTACCTTGCCCTAAAATTATTTTCTTAAATCTCTTATGTACCCCGTTAGAAACTAAGGAATAGTTTTAATAAGAATTGACGTCTTACACACTCTGGATGCTACGTGAAGTGCGGTATGGTCTGATTATTGCTTACCCTGTATTACTGAATATTGTTTTATAGTCAAGTACCACGGCCTTTGAGCAAATAGGCGATGTAAATAATATTGCAATGAAATCAAATGTCGCATGTCTTTTGGACAGCGAAGGATTGAGAATCATTGTATAGAAATGCTGCAGGGAATTCTCGTGTATTGCAGGAGCTCTTTCCGTACCATTTTTCAGCAGGAGTTGCATCTGATAGTAAATTGGTTGGATTCCTGTTCAGCAAATTACTGGCAGTAAATAATAATTCATACCAAAATGTATTTCCAAGCCCACAGTCAAAAAGAAGCGCTCAGGTTTTCTAAATCATAGCTTGGCTTGAACTCAGTCGTTCCTGGATAGCCTTCATGTCTGCTTTGCTTCCTGCCAGAGTGAACACCCATTCAAGCTGTCTTAGCTAAAAGCTGTGATTTGCCATCTTCTGATGGTTGTGGATAATGACCCCTTCCTAATTTTTGAAACTGTCGCCTCTGGGCATATACAGGGACGTAACCAGCCCGTATTTCCCCCGGGGCAAGAAATAAATTTGGTGCCCCCCCCCCCTTCATAGACCCGAAATCTCATGACTCATACATCTTAATATACGAACCAACCAAAATATAAATATAATTAATTTGATTTATTCACAATGTATAAACTCTTTTACTAAAAGGAGGAAGGTTTGGTAAGTAAGTGCTCAATGTAAAATACCATATAATTTTTATTAAATTTAACAAACTAATAGATGATAAATACATTTATGTACGAAATGGAAGCCCTAAACAAACTTTAAAAAGAAAATTGTCGGGCTTTTTTTGCTGCAAATGTTTTAATGATACCATTGAAAGATAGTACTGAAGCTATTTTGTGCTCTAAAATTATGATGGCCAAGTTGCTTAGTCGTTGTTGTCCTCTCAAGTTCCTGATGAAGTTTTTATTATCCTCAATTTGCTAAAACTTCTTTCATTCGATGCTACACACACGGGCATTGTAAAAAAAATTCTCAAAGCTGTGGTTATTTTGGAATAGGCGTCATGGAGGCCGTTCTGGCAAATATAAACCAAAATTTCGAATGCAGTAGACTCGCCTCGTCAACTACCCTGCATACGGCCGCTCAAGGCTAGTTCTCGCCTCGCGAAGTATAAGTTTTCTATATCCTTTGTCCTTTCTTGTAGGCCTATTGCATTCCTTATTTATATTATTTTTCCTTTTAGTAAATATTTTAAAATTTACTCCAAACCGTCATAATATTTAAAAGAACTTGGTAAGCTGTCACTTTTTTGCCTATTTGGCGCCCCTCTAACTTTGGCTCCCGGGGCAGCCCCCCCCCCCCCTTAGTTACGTCCCTGGGCATATACCAGGGGTTTTCTAGCATTTTGCTCTGAGTGTCGTAGGCATTAACCCTTCAGTTCCTAAAACGCAAGGGAAAACTGAATTTAATGATATCCAATATTTCCCAAGTTTATGGGGCCTGCCAGAAATAAGTATCCCAACCATTTTATTATCTCAAAGTTACAGTACCACACCCTGTAGGGTGCATTAGGCAATGTATCAACAAAAACATGATGGTGTATTGTATCAGACAGGACATCGTATTGTATCACCCACGGATACTAAACTAAGTCTAGTATCCGTGGTATCACCTCATGTAAAACCGAAAATAGTTTCTGATCAAGTGATTCTTAAGTATCACATTTCAGAAATCAGAACATCATTGGCTTTTTTCCATGGCTGTTGGATGCAATGGTCACTATAATATGACGGTCCAACGAAGAAGACAAATACCTGTCAGTATTTCTGATGGCAGCAATTTTCAGCAATTCCAACAATTTTTCCTGATCGTTTTGTGTAGGGGGTGAACATCCTTCAACTCTGTTGTTTGTTAATCTGCCGGTGCAGCCTAGACCTCTTTGTGTTATCAGTAATTGAATGAATTCTTGTGAAGAAATTGTCAATGTCAAAATTATATGTGCCAGTTGAAGAAGAAAGCTTTTGATGATAACTAAAATCCGATAGACGCAAGGAAGAGCGGAGCTTTTAGACTCTTAGGTAGGCTGGAAGAAAAAAAAGCATCCTTTTGAATAGTCATCTACTGTATTTCACATGCTGATCTTTCTGGCTTCTCTATTTATGTTGTTCCGATCCGTGTAGCAAACGATACAGCATCTGCATACTACTGCTTTAGCCACAAGGAAGGAGGTGGTAGAGAGTGGACAGAAATGAATAGTGGCTAGAGGTTGTGCTTTTCTTAAGCAAATGCGTGCAAATTTCAACCTTAAGCAAATAGGAGAAATTTGGGTAAATTCTGATTTTCATTACACATGCACGTTAGCTATGAAAAATGTTCTCTAGTCGAAAACATTCATTCTGAAACAATTAACTATCCATCAAAGTAGTAAACCTTAGAAATTCCTCTTATTTCTATAAGCTGAAATAAATATCTGCCCCATAGGAACCATCATAGAATAGTTTAATTTGACGAATTACCATCACAGTATGGAGTTTCTCCATACCTACTCATTCCACATAACGCTCATAAATAACTTCTGAAGCAGCTAATAAACTGGACAGAAATAAAACAATTTTCTTTTCTTCCGAACGGTTTTATTCATCTCAAAATACATAAGGTTCATCATTTTACAGCATAATTACATGAAAACAAAAGCTGGCACCAGCTCAAATGAAAAACCTAGCGACAAACAGCAGCTAAGGCAGTAAAACACTTTCCAAATGAAAAAAAGTGTCCATTTATAAAAAAATATGTCTTCACCGAAACACTTGAGATTCGAAATTTTCAATGAAATGTAATAAGATGGTATATTTTGTATTGTACAATGTATCTTTAATCACTGATATTTCAAAGACAAGTAGAGTTTAAGCTAAGATTAAAATAAAATACTGGTATCAATAGCCCTTGTACCTAGCAGAATTACAAGAAAACCGAAATGATGCGTTAAACTGTGATGGCGTTTAGAACGATGGGTAGTTACTAAGAAACACTAATTGGCCCAAATTGATGCAAACCTATTCAAAACAAGTTGCAATCAGAGTACTGTAAAATTTAATATTTTTGCATTTTAAGCGACTGAATGAAATCACAATAGAGATAGGACACAAGGAGGTTTGATATTTAGGGTAATTTACAATCCCTGTACTAACAAAGGTGGTTTACCAAGTAATACCATGCTTAACTAATATTCGATAACAATTTCTCGTTACAGCCCACCAATTACTTCTTATGCACTACATTTAAAAATAACCTACAATAAAAATAAATGCATCTCACTTTGGATGGCACTCAAAACCAAAAAATAGGCACTCAGGTCTCCGTAATTTTTACAAAAAAAAAGAAAAAAAGATTCTTAAAGTTCCACGTTTCAATTAAAAACAAAACACATTCCAATTCTAATAATTCATACTGATAAATATTTTCCTTAAATTTACAGTTACATTTTCTGACCCTCGTTTTTTCCCCATCCTCTCAAAACAAACTTAACATAAAAAAAAAGCGACTCTAAAAAAAAATCGTAATTTTCAAAATTAAAAAAGTTAAAACAGAAAAAGTTCTTGGAAAAAGAAAGAAAACATCAGCAAAATCAAGACAATCACACAATTCTACGCCATTAAATTTAATTTGTATGCCGAAATGGGACGAAAAGCAACTTCAACTAAATGAGAGTTTAATGTACAAAAATGAAACAGCAGATGTTTGTCGTTTTAAATATAAACCGAATATCATCTATGCCGAAAAATCAATTTAGCTCAGTCAATGAAATTTCTACAGTGCATACTTAACGATGAATTTACTGTAATTCATTGGGGCATAAATACAATAAAACGACAGGGTCTTCAGAGAGTGCATTCTTTTTTGACATTTCAATGAAGTCGATTGTACGTTGTATATTGTAAATAAGGCTAAAAAATGTGCCTAATCGTAGATAAGCGAATTTTAGAACCATTTTGGACTGGGTTATACGAAACAGAAATTTATTTCAAGTGTTGTTACACCAGTTTCAACAAAGAAAGACAAAAATAAGATGACAACCCTTCCCCATACTGACAAATAAAATGTTATCATGTGTAGGTGTGTTTATATGCTAAGCAAAAACAAGAAACAATGTTTGGAACAGAAGAATTATGTTTAGAACAACCTAAGAGAAAACACAAACTTGGGTGGGGGAAGGGTCAATGAAAAGTTTTATAAATCTCTAAATTAATTTTAAATAGAAATATTGTGATGAAACGAGAGATAGAATTAACTGTACTTGGGAAGATCAGTTTCATATTTTCAACAATAAAGTCGCACGAGTTATGAAGATGCAAATTAATATCACTTTTGCTAGAAATTGTGTACAACAAAGCAACATAAATTCAAATTTTATGACTGGAATAAAGAGTCCTTGGAAAGATTGTGGTGGACAAGGTTTATCAACTTTTCTATGAATACACATAGTTTCAACGATAAGGAATCATCCTCACAATACAGAAACACCTTAAGAATTCAACATAGTATGGTGAAGTCGAATTTTGTAATCCATTCATTAATACCTGTACAATCACCGAATAACCTAAATTGGAAAGTGATAAATGGTCGATTCGTTGCTTCTTGGATTCAGAACTAACTGAAACTGATCTCCCGAAATTCACCTAGCTGAATTTTACGATTTATCAAATAATGGGCAGAATGCGAAAAAGCAGACCTGGGAGAAGGTGAGACGGTGTGAAAATGAAGGGAATGACAAGAATAGACGAGAAGGGATGAGATGAATTTGAAATATGAACTGGGAATTAAATGAGGGAAATGTGGAAGGTAACAGGGAGGTTATATGAAAGGGACTTTCATTGTGAGGAAATTGGTGATGTAGATGTTTACAATTTCAGGAGGAGAAGAGAAACGAGTGGGAGAACGAAAGAAGCGATGACGGCGGGGGCAGAGTTTTTCTTGACGCATCCATCGGGCTTGTTGGAGGGAATGGCGTTGCAAATTGCGGTTTGGAAGTCTTTCACAGCGTCCTTGTCCTTTACCTGAAACAAACGAAATGATTGTGAATTAGGATTTAGGGAACATTGACTCATTGGATTGGCTACTCTGATCCTTCGAGGCTCGAAGTAGGTACAGTTATTTAGGAAACTTATGGTGGAACTAAACGGTCAATTAAACAGTGAAGGAAGGTATTTGTACAGCAAGAGTACTACTATGGTAGTAATGCCACGCAGTAATATAAGTCACACACAATTGGATAGTAGGAATCCATGCAGTACCTCAACACTTGAAGGTAGGGAGGTGCGAACATATGGGGAGAACCAATGGTAGACAAGATTTCATGAGGCACAGGGTTTGGTATGATGAAGCGAGTACATACTGGGAAAAATACTACATCCTTGTTCGTGATACCGATTGACAGGAGAGGCGTTTTAAAGAGTGGGCGAACTGAGTGCCCCAATCGCTAGAGATTCCATGGTTGTTAGTTGCACATCATGGAACTTTCACAAGTCTGGAATCAGTATGAAAGGGGCTGAAGATGCCGTACACGTCCTCCACATCAATAAAGACGGGCGACTTCTTACAGATCTTCTCCAAGAATGATCCCATTGATTTCAGTAGGTTCAAATGCTACTTTAGAGGCTGCAATGCTAGGAAGAAGTCAGTCCATCTGCCTCCATGGGAGATATGTGCTCTGCTGACTCTAGATGCAAAGGAAAGAGAAGCCAAGAGAGCCTTCTTCCATCTGCTTAAGAGTCAAATATCTACAAACACCAAACCTACCAGATATCATAGATTCAGGATACCTCCTGATTGCCTCCCTATAACTACACAGCTTGATGTTGTTCACAGCTTATGCACTAAGTCTCTTTATCACCAGTAAACTGACTACGACCTACTGGGTACACTGCATTATACTCCGCAAGTGAGAGTAGAGATGAGTGACTGATGAAACAGGATGAATTTACTGGCTCAACGATGGACTCCATTTGTACAAAAACTACAATCAATAGGCAGAAGTTTATGGAATCTGACGGCCAGTTGAAAAGCAGCTTGGATTCCTTAGACCCAGAGGTCCACTCATCCTCACCCAGAAGTACAAAATTCCAGTTTGCTCAGCAGACACATAACGGCTCGAGATACTAGGCCAACTATGTTTGTTGACGTGCTTTGGTACCTATTCTTAATGGAAAAAACGTTCTCTGCAGTTCTGCAGTTGGTTATATAATGGAATCGGCGACTCTGGAAGAATTAATATTGAAACGCTTTTCTGTTTTTTAGATAAAGGTACCAGATATACAGGTGACTTCCAACCAGTTCACCCCCCCCCCCCCCCCCCCCCGTGATAAAAATTGCACTGTACCCGTCGTTTCATGGACTCTTTTCGCCCTAAACATTGAATAGAGAACTCCACCAAAAATTCATTCCTCCTTCAGGCTGAAATTCATTCCTCCTTTTTTATGAGGTTGAAATCAAAAACTAAACATCGTACAGTTTTGAGTATAGCGTACCCAGTATTATTTTGATACTTGCACTTCTTTCTTCAAGTACTTAAGAAAATCCATTAATATTATACATACGTCGAGGAAACCAGTAGTAAGAATGAGGAGGTACAGCTGCATAAGGCGCTTGTACTTTCGGTTATAAAGGTTCATTATTTAAAATAATAGGCACCTACTTAAACCTAAGAATAAAAATCGTTAAATGTAGTAATATGTTATCTAGCATTGAGGTAAGTCACATCATTAGAAACGGCCACAAGGCCACACGGCTCATACAAATGAGTAGAGACTATGTTAGATAATGTTAGACCTGCCTTCTTAATTTGAAATGTATAAAGAGACATTATTGGGAAGAATGATTCATACGACGCTACTAAAAAGGAAAGCGCCATAAACGTGACTGCCTCTGAGTCATCAATTTGAGTCAGGTATCTACACACGTCAAACGTGAGCCATGAACGTCGAAACTTGTGTGACTATGAAATTAGATTGTTTAAAAGCGCTCACTATGGATGTGAAACCACTTAGACAGGAAAAATTCGCTAAGCTGTGGAACTTGCTAATATTACAGCGGGAAACAAAACCGGTTTATCAGTTTCGTGTCCCAGTCGTGGATTGCACAACTTCTCGTTTCTTATTCGGTTTACTGCCGGCTACGTACAATTGTAAGGTTGGCGCTGGTACGTCGATAACGTGCGGTTTTACAGAAAAGAAGAAAACGTTGCAAAATTATCACACAATAGTTTACTTATCTCAGTTCCTATTAAAAGGAATCAGCGATGCACCGAGGAGAAAATTACTCTGCAATAAAGCCGATTATGCGATCCATTCCGAGAAACCAAAATTAAACAGCACGAGGCACAATAACGAACAGCTGATTGATCTTGGGAGTTCACGAGAATATCAGTTCGGCAGTTCCTGTACTCCAATTTCCTTGGTCTTGTGATGTTAGTATGTGTTTAAAAAAATCAACCCGCTGTCGGTCGCCACCTTTTTGGACTTCCCGTCGGTCGCAAAGTGCAAATTTGGCCAAATTTTGGAACTATTTTCAAAAGCTTTAGCTCCCCTTCTACTCAAAACTGTGCAACGCCACTTCATTCCAATCTTTATCAGGATGTAAACTAACGGATAATAACTTAAGAATGGATAAAAATTGCTTTTTTATTGTTCAAAACTCACAATAAAAAAGCAAGGTGTGTAAAGTCCCTTTTTTTCTCCCCACCGGATAGTATTTCAGAAAATTGAGATAAATATGACCTTAATCCTGAGATTCTGCATTAAAAACGACATTTCCTGCTCTTACATATCCCGTTAGACCTATTCCTCATCAGAATTGCTGGATTCCATGACGTCAGAAGAAATTTGGGTCATCGCAACCGTTTGGTCACAATGTGCCAAATTTGTACAAAACTGCTCAATTGCTTCCCGTCTGAAGTCGCTCGGTCAACTACTGGACAAGGTTCGAATGTCCCTCTCAAGATCGAGAGGTACTGGGTGGGCCGTTGCTTATCGCCTGTTTCATGTAGGCCCAACAACCGAGAAAAATCGAGTGTGCATTTTTTGCACAGGTGCGGCCGACGGAGGCTTAAACTATTGCAATGCCAACAATTGAAATTGTTTATTCTAATTTTCTTAATGGTAATCCGAATGGAGACATTTAGAAATGGCCGATGAGTTCGTATGCGTCATTTGAAATGATGACTCAACTTAGGATCTAGATTTTATACATTTCTATACATGCAGCGAATTTCCAAAATTTATCGTACTAAATTTATGTCAAATTAACGTTAAATTCGGACAAAAACCGTAGAAAGTGATTGTAACGATCGACGTACGTTTGAACTTCAATTTTTCAATGACCAAGTGCATGGTTGATAAATTTTTTTTTAGATAGTAATCAGGTGAAAATTATTTGATAATAATATTCTAAACAATATTCAACTAAAAAAATAGAATAAATTCAAAATGTTAAGCTGTTTGTAGTCATTTTTTTAACGACTTCATTTAGTACATGTTTTGAAACTTGTCCTATTCACTGTGCTCACAACGTTTTGTACATCAAACTCATCCTTTGTTTTGAAATGGTTGATTTTTTGTCGAAAGAGCAAAGTTTTGATTACTTGTTGAAATCGAGACCAGACCAGTTCACCATCATCCACTAAAAGTTAATCGCTGAACCGCACAATAAAAAAAATTGGTTGAGGGTTCAAATTTTCATGAAATTTTGCGTTTGGGTTGGGTTGAAATGTTTTTTTTTTCCACGACTGAATTCAATTTATTAAACGTAGGAATGTTGGATACTGTCTGCACAAGTTCAGTCACTAATAGAGATCTAGGGATAAAATATTCGTCTATGCAGGTACTTTAAATAAAAATTGCAATTAAGTGTTGTCATTTCAGTCGATTAACTCTCCTTTGCAGTTAAAAAAACATAGTTCTTTCGCCAAAAAACATTTTTTTTTCCACTTAAACTGCTCAAATGTCGAAACAAATTTAAGGAAATTTGCTCCTACGATCACACTGCATGCCAGGAACTTTTAAAATTGATAACATTAAAATGGGAAACAATAACGTTGATAGGCATCCAAATGTCAAATACTTATTTGAGAAAATTCAATTATTTTTATAATTATTATTGATAGGAAATATAATTCACGACAGTGTAGGTACATTATTCAACGCCTATAGCGCATCATTTTCTAAGGATGACTACAAAGATAAACCTGGGTAGGTATGTCGTACATACCGAAAGAAGATTAACGACATGAAACCAAATACCCACCCACGCTTCACTAGTTTACGGGTAACAAAAGTGATCATAAATCCCTTTTATTATGTACTATGTCTACGAATGCCTTCTTCAATCATTTATATTTGAGGAAATGTAAAATAATTTGGTTGAAGGGAAGAAATTCAAATTTAGGAGAAATGCGTGATTCCGATGAAAGATGGACGGCTATATAAACATCATTCTGAGGCGGTATTCAAAAAATATTAGGTGGAAATGTCGTAAATCCGTTGATGGGTTCGAATGCCAAGGAGCAGTGACGACGGACAATCAGTACTCCAACCCGTCGAAATTCACGCCGCATTCCCACGACCCGGATGAAGCCCAACTGTACGTTCTCGTCGCGAAACGTGAAGGCGAGTGCACGCAAGAATCCTCAACGGCCTCTCGGAAAATAATATTAGATGATTCGGTGCACTCTGTTCCATTATCGGCTAAATGTGGAATTGGGTATGTCGAATCAATCAAAAGAAAACTGTCAAAACGGAAAAAACTGACATCTACAGGACGACCTAATATCTTTTTGGATGCCCTTCCCCTGAGAAAAGTGTCACCGAAATCCCAGATGGGACGAAATGAGTTCGGCGTGGTCAACCGAATTCGGATTCCCCACCAAACGTGCAGTCCTCACAGTTGGACGAAAAAAGGAATTATGTCAAATCCGAAAGACCCAATAGGAGAAATTCACGAGAGTCTGGTACGCAACGAAAACTGTAACAACTGTGCAATGAGTATAGCTCTTCGCCTAACCTTGATAAGGATTTATTCTTGAAGAACATAGAACAAATCATCCGCTCTAGAAGATGAAAATAATGTGCTATCTATTTTATGAAAGTTTTACTGCGTTATGACTCATTGTAAATGGAGATATTTCAACGTATTCAGTATGCATTCGCACTCTGATTTCCGATCGCTCTACCGTCAAGATCCAGTAAGCACAACACTGCAGGTAGTAAGTTAGCTTAGGCACACCACCATCAAACATAAAAATAAAACAAAAATCGACGAAATATAATCAATGCATCAGGCTGGGATCGAACCACGGATGTCAGAAGTTGAGCGTACTGCATTTGATTGTTGCAGGGTTGCATAACCAGTCTAACCAAATATTCCGCTCAATCATAATCGTGGAGCACCATCTCTATTCGTTACAAGTCATTGTAAGCTGTCTTTTCATTCTGCTCACACCGACAAATGCCCCATGGAGTGTGATAAACCAATTTCATATGTACAACCGACGGAATTCTCTGTTGAGCATGAAAATTTATTGTTTCTCAGTTGTAATCCGTGGGCACCAAACTAATTGAGCCACTTGAAAGTCACTGAAGTAACCACCAACTTATCAGAGCTGAGTATATATGGGTATATGCCCAAAACGTTTTAGTACACCATTTTCCGTATGGGCTAACATTATTAAAATATCAGCCAACCGCGAAAAATAAGTCGAATTATTGAATTATCATTATTTACCACAAGCGAGTAGTTAGAACCAATTGAAGGTCAAGGAAGCTCATTTCCTAGAGTTACCTAATTTCAAATGAAACAAAAAACTTGGAATAATTGTAGTGGTACCAATTAGGTTTTGTTTTCAAAAGATACAGAGATACCTTCATTACGTAAATAATGAATAAGTATAATGTTATCCTCGTTTGATAAAATAACATTTACGAAACTCGGCAGGCCTTACAATGGATAGTGTATTTTAGCTCTAAATTATAAGAACATGTGAAAGTAAAATGTTGGGATCAAACCCAAAGACAACCCCCAAGATCTAGAAGTTTATGAATGTCCTAAATACGAATCCGAATCCTGATTATTCTCATCGCAACAGGATTTCAAAAGAATTTCTAAAGTTAAATTTTTTTTCTAATTTGCATGTTTTTTGCCTTTGATTCTAATTATTTACGTGTTGAGCATTTACGTGCGCAACGCACACCAACTTAGTGTTATCAAAAGAGAACACTGATTTTTTTAATGTAGATTCAGATTCTATGTCCGATTCCATGGACATTTTCAAACGTTCAGCGCGCACAGTCGCAAATCATCAAAATCAGAAACCCAAAGCGACACATCAATTTTCGTTGTTTTTCAACGTGTTTTTCATTAGTTTTGATCAACGTGGTGCTATCGTTTTCTTATTTGACTGGACTTGAACCTTTTTGAGATATACAATTAACCAAACAACGTTAACTTTATTAAAAACCGCCACTGCTGGAGCTCCATGAAGTAGAATCATATCGTCCAGCTGAGGAATTTAAATTATAAAAGAAAAAGAAAAACAGCTGCAAATTATCACGTAAGGTTTATTATTTCTTTGCTAAACAAGCCCTGCTATATCACTGATTTGTTATTATGAGACACAGTCTCTAAACACGGCGCCTCTCGTTGTCATACCTTGAGATTGTGTTCTAGATTCTTTAAAAAGAGCTTCATTTATATTTCACCTCCATAGACCCATCAGGAAAGAATTTAGTCTCAAGGGCCTTTCAGCTAATCAGAGTGTTTCCTCTGTACCTTATAATTGGCTTACGGATGTGCCAAATACTTCATCATAATGTAACTCCTTACGCAGTTAAACTTTGATTTCCCTCAGCAATTAACAAGAGCTGAATATCTAAATAATATCTACAATTGTGCAAAATACTGTATACGCCTTCGACGTTGAAACCTATGAATGGAACAACAGAAACTTAACGAGATAACATAAGACGCTTAACTCGTCCTCAAATATAGGACATCAATGAAATGCTCGATTTCAAAAGGAACGGTTGGAAATAAATATTCATTGGAGTAACACATCCTAATGCCAGATTGTCAAGATCTACTAGGTGATTTTTACTCTGTTTAGACATGTTTACATTAACATTCATGTTGAAGTACTTTTTTTCTGTCCAACTTCACGTCCTTACGGGGATTGAACAGATGAACATAAAGCTCTCCGATTGGGCGCATTCTATTCATAGGGATGTCTATCAATTTAGGTTAGGATCCCCACGGTAACAGCAATATAAAACATAAATGTGGAATGTTGCGGGAGCCTTCATAGTGACGGCACCATCACTGCGATGTCATCATTGCGGTCGACCCTCGCTGCTTCAGGAAAATCAAATGATTGGCTGAGAGGCCGTCCTGCGCTTTTTACTGCTTTACTATTTTTTCATCGTCATTCCTGAGTCATATTTTGCAAAGTTGAGGAAATAAGAGGTGATAGTATCATTATCAGCGTATTATTCACCTAGTTCTTCTTTCATTTGGTTTAGATCATTGAACCGCTGATTTGAGAAAAGTCCACCCATTACAAACCACTTATCAACGGGGTCCATTACATGTTCATCGTCACTATCACTGTAGGCCTACATGATGACGATGTTAGTCCTGCAAGTGCTCTTGCGAAACTGGGAAAACCCTCCCAATTCTATCTAACACATGGGTATCGTCATTTCTTGAATAATGCTTGATTGGTCGTGGCTTTGTGATGTTTGGGGGTCACTTTTATGTTAAAAAATAGCGATTCTTTGCTACGGGTGAATTTCTACGAATCTGGAACCTATCGTCATCGATTTTGCGTCCAGTTACAAAGAAATGACACCCTAACCCAATATTAACCTGGAAAAACCACGTTTTTGAACAGCTTTTGCCACAGAGCATCTTTGAGTGAGAGGCCATCGAGCTGGCTAGAAGGACTAACTAGACCAAAAGCGTGAAAGAACGGATTTTTTGCATCAACTCCCAGGTCTTTTATGGCCCTTTCGGCTGACGACATTACAGATTAGTTATAAACGATGTTTTCTGCACGATTACAAAGGCTTATCATTGAAAATAATATATCAAAAAGGACGAGAAGGCTGAAAAACATCGATGGTGGGCCCTTCAAAAGTGAACACCTGTAGGAATACCCTCCATCTGGGATGTCGATCAAAGCTGTTGATCTTACATCGATGGTGAACTGCGGTGGTGCAACCTACTGAACGTACTCTTGAAAAGGAGGTTCACAATGTATTTTCTTTAATTGC
The DNA here is from genome assembly GCA_031894815.1 of Creontiades dilutus. Lineage (NCBI taxonomy): Eukaryota > Metazoa > Arthropoda > Insecta > Hemiptera > Miridae > Creontiades > Creontiades dilutus. The sequence continues at coordinate 4,106,571 of JAVIWC010004007.1, forward strand.
CTAGTAAGAGGGACTTACTGGAAATATTTGTCAACCGTGACAAGTAAGTCGCATTATCGTTAGTTTCCTGAAGTAATTACAACCGACTGAAGGTAAAAAGAGTAACGGGCTACGGGAATTACAATACGGAACTCACGTTGTTGATTTGAACAGCAGGCACGTTGGTGAGAGGCTTTTCGAAGCTGTCGGTTTTCTCTCCGTTCTTGATGAGAAGTTCTTCCCCTCTGGTGGAGTTGGCGCAGGACTCGAGGCCCGTCGACACCTTTTCCACGTCAAGTCCGTTCACCTTGGCCACGCACTGTGGAACGACAATTTATAGATCATTTCCATTCATTCAATTTTAGCATCAACAGATCCTTAAATGAAAACAGTTCAAAATTAAACTAGGGGTACATTTAAATAACACATTTTAACAATAGTGCATATGAACATCATTGGTAGTAATACAATACAGGCTGTGCGAAGAAACCACCCCCTTTTAAAATCTTATTTTCCAAAGTTGAAAAATTTGTTTTTAAATTTACATGTTTTTGCTTTTGATCTCAATTATTTACGTGTTGCGCATTTACGTGCGCAACGCACACCAACTTTGTGTTATCAAAGAGAATCCCGATTTTGGTTTATTATTCAATAATAAACCATTGTAATCGCTCTGGAAAAAAAAATTCTAACCCCCCTGAAAATTTCATGGTTTACGTTTCAAAGGGTGTAGAATCCGAATCTGCAATAAAAATTTTTCCGTCCGTCCGCCGTACGCCGTACGCACGATATCTCCGAAACGGCTGGAGCAAAAAATCTGAAATTTTCAGGAAAAAACCATCTTGGTCCGACGACGCCCCAATTCTTGAGCCAGCTCCTTCACTCAATTTAAAGTGCCCTTTAAGGGCTGTAAAAGTTTTGTAAAATCCCTGAAAACCTCAAAACTAGTCGAATCGGCCTAAATATTTTCCTATTTGAAGAACATACCATTAGGAATCGAATGAGCCCTTCCCCACGTCCGTAGGTCAAACCATTCCCGATGTATGGCCCGATTTATGGTGCCAACATTTCCGTTTTTTGGTTTATTATTGTTTGTTTGTAACCTAGGGATGCCGATAGCGTCGAGTTGTAGTGAATGTGGATACTGGAGTGATAGCCGATGTGGATACTTGTAGTTTATAGCCGATACACGGGTTGAAGCATTCTGATATGTATGAAACGCTAATAATATATAGGTAAATATTATTACTGGGGATTATTATTCAATATTATTACTGGGGTAAATAAGTATTCTTTCGCTCGGGTTTATTATTCAATTGGCTTGCGTTCATGATTTGAATCTGTACTAAGCTTCGGAGTGTGCGTGTTTCACAGGTGATAGAGCGATTATTGAATTTCAGGAGATATGCATAGAGCACGTTGGATTGATCAGTTGATCATATTTGTGTGCCTCCTCTACATCAGTCTACCTTTGGCTACATCGTTTAAATTTGGGTTTGATTTGGGCGATTATTGAATTTCAGGAGATATACATGGAGCACGTGAATCTGTTCTCGACCAAAATACCTATTTGGATTGATCAGTTGATCATATTTGTGTGCCTCCTCAAATTTTTTATTGCAGATTCGCATTCTACACCCTTTGAAACGTACACCATGCAATTTTCAGGGGGGTTAGAATTTTTTTTTCCAGAGCGATTACAATGGTTTATTATTGAATAATAAACCAAAACAGTCAAGAATTCCTACAAGGTTCATTAACCTAAAATAAAGATTAATTAAAGTAAAATTCGCTGTCAGAAAATTAAAGTTTTGTATGTTTGCTGTCAACTATTGAAATATCAATATAAAAATCTTCTAACCATGGCCTGTAAATCTTTGTAAGGTCCTGCTGCATAGCAGCAAAAGATTAAACATTTTGTATCCATGAAGACATGAAGAAAGGAAAACGCCTCGCAACAGCATGAAATTAAGACTCTTATCCGCCGAGTAAAATGTCAAGTCAATTTTGCAAACTCAACGTACGAGGTGGGAATGCGAAATGTAGGAATCCATGCAGGATTACGGCGTAACAATTACCTACAGTATAATTGTGGCTGCACAACTACAAGTGAGGTTTCGTTAAAAAAAACTCTGTCCAGAATGGAAACAATCACATGTTTTCTTTCCAAGCAAAAGAAACGTTACGAATAAGCATCCTTTTGGACTTCAAACAGTTTTGACGGGAGAAGACAAGATAAGTTACGGATCGCTATCTGGTTCACATTGTTACGCTGCAACTTCATGTGAAAATTTCTCACGATGTATATCTTTAAACGAAATACATCAAAAAATTCTCACACTGAACGTACGTACTCGCACCTTAACTGCGGTTTTTTTTTTTTCAGAAATGTAGATTTCTATATTTTGCATACTGAACTATGAAACCGACCTAGGATTCTTGATGATTTAATGTGGTAAGTAAAAGTGAGCAACCGGTGACTGTGAATGAGCACTCCACGATTACGTCATGACTTCGAATTATATTAATTTTCTGCACGTAAATGTTAACTGAGTGTATCGTATTACTCAGCAACATCGCATCGGCTAACACTCACAATTATCTATAATAATATTAGCTCAACCCACGATGACTATTTTCAAACCCTCAGCCAAAAGAGGTATCCATGTTGAAAAACCTTTCATAAGCAAAACATTTACCAATGATAGATATTTCTAGATGAAGTAGTATTACTATGCACCTATTCTAAAGGTATATTTCTATAATTTTGCTTCCGAGGTAGCCGAAGCTTAACTTCCACTTCTGACGAATTTTCAATAGTTTTTCAAGTTTTAGGCCTTTTCAACAACTTTTGATTAGTGCCTATCTTCTTAATGTTTGTAGTGTGCCCTCAAATCTTCGCTCGCAGCTAGCTTCATTTCAACAACTTTTAAGATCTTTTAAAACGTTTACACTTGTCATACATACATGGATTTAAAGTTACCGATAGGAGTAACGATATTGATTCAAACACTGGTCGAAACAGCTACATCCACTAAGAAGAGAAAAAAAAGGTTTTTTTTTGTGATTTTCAAACAATTTTGGTCTAATTTACCCAGCCAGTTCAACAAACAACCTTCAGAAAAATTCCAAAATTTGGATGATACGAAAAAGCACACTAGGCGCATTGAAAAATGATTGAATGCGCCCCACTTTTCCCTGTGCCTAGTGAACATTCATAATTAAAACGAACTCTCAAGGACCGCAAGTGCAGTTCAAACCTTAAAACTTGAAAAGCCATTCAAGTTTATCACAATACTTGTTCATTACTGCATTTCCAAAAAACGTACAGGAAGCTGTAAAATTTCTGCGAAACTTGAACTTCCATCAGGTTTCTGATGGTACGCTCAACTTTGCCTTTCCTTATCAATCTCAAGGAGAAATTCAGTTTGAATGCGGAAAAAGTAGACACCACTAAAAATACGATTACCTACCAGGAAATTAACCGGGGGGTTCTCAATTTTCTTGTATTTGCCGTTGTAGTGGAGGGGGGGGGGGGCTTTACGCTTAAAAAGGTGGTGCCTCACCAGAACATTTCTTTCCGCAAGTCTCTCCGATTAGCTGATCTTAAGTTTTGGAACTCACTCCAGCTTGTGTGTCATTGTTGCCCAAGTCATGTCCATTTTTCGGAGCACAATTGAGTAGCATTTTCATGGTTCTAACAATTGTTGATGTCGGTTGATTATGAAAAGCTTCAAAAAATCAAGAGACCGATCCCACAATATGCTGTATCCATTGTTGTATTTCATGTAATTCCGAAATATCAATCTGTATTCATTCTTTGTCAAATTTAGAAATCTCTGTGTATAGTTTGGTAGAATCATTGAAGAGAAGTTACCTAACGAGTTATAGCAGTTTTGATTGGTTTCGATTGATCATTGAGCTGAGCACTTTTCGAGCTGCAAAATGAACCTAAGGTTCATGCCTGAGTTTCCATCAGTATGACAACTGCTCAACATCCACAATTTTCATTGAATTTCAGTTGATTGCAGTGGATCGATGGAAATGTGGAAATTCGGTCTATCCCGAAAATAATGACTATCGATTTCCTTAATTCGCCCATAGAGCGAGTTAATCAATATTTCTATTCTTCCCGTCCGCCTATTCCGTTTTCTTTTAAATGACGCCTAATCGATTTTCGCCTGCCTTCATTTCCAATTCCTCTATCAATTACACTTCCAAAGTTCATTTGTCATCGTGTCAGCTCGAATTCGTTCCATTCAACGTAGTCGCTCGAAATGCCATCGCACAACGCTACGGCTTGAAAATAGATAAATCCCCATTATTAAGACGTTAATAGTGGCGTTTTCATCGAAGGGAAACGCGATGTACATCTAAAGCAGTATAAGATCTAATTTTTTATTCTGCTACAAAGAAATTCGCTATAACGTCATAATACGGTTCATGAATCATAAACTCACTTCAGGCGAGACATCTATGTCATTCGGCTTCATTGATCCCCGCCTCTGAAAACTGTCGACGTGAATAAATTGAGAATACATGGGTAGATTACCAGTGCATTGCCCGTCATGAAATTCTCAGTCTGAATTATGGAAACATGAGGTAACATGAAGTAACGAATTTGAATCTGGCACTAAAGCGGAAGGATATTCTATTATGATACCTATTGGAAGATAGGTTGACTGGAAACATCGTATGGGTTATTTCCAAAAGGTTTACTAGTTATTTCCAATTTTCATTATGAAAAGTCACTGGAGAACCCAGCGTATAAACATATTGTTAAGTAGGTAAGCCATGCATTACAGGGACGTTCCTAAGAAATGGTTTTTATTCGATCAAGCTTATGAACGATCCGTTTGTAATAGTTTGTAACCGAAATTATCCCTCCATTCACCTCATTTCATCATGAAATTCGAAACTGACACGATTTCCACAACTAGACCAAGTTATGAATTGAACGAAAAAATAAAAACGAATATCGGCTAATATTCTCATATTAGCTTGGGCAGCGCGTGAATGGATCGACTATTCTCTATCGCCCTCCCAATTGCAAATTTCAATTCCTCGCAATCTTTACACGACTAGACGTAAGTTGGGGTTCCACACATACACATACAAAAAAAATTAAAACAGACAAAAATCACCCCCTTCTATAATGACAATTGAAAACTCTTCAATATATTTGAAAAGGTAGTGAACCAAAATCTGGTTTGAACGAACGGAAGATGAAATTCGGTACAAAGTTTTCACCTGAGCAGCAATTGAAAGGACTGGCTATTCACTCCATACCCACAACTGTCCGTGAAAGAACGATTTTTCGAAGTTTTTGCGCAACAAAAATGACGAAAATCGATTGAGAATTGTAGTCCGAGCAGCATCGCCCAGTATCTCGAGAAAAAAAGTCGAACCATTCAAAAAAATATATTAAAAATTCTTTCAACTGCTGTAGTATTAGCGAATTTTCGAAGAAAAATATACTATTGTTCTCGGTCCCAAATATTTAAAATTAGAATTCACCAAACAATGTTTGCATCAAATTCCGTTTCAAAGCATTCTAAATCCACTGTCAAAAGACAAACGACACACATTCCAGACGATCACTCTCGATACAATTGAGATTAAAAACTGGAAAATTTGCACACAAAATCTATCTAGGAGTTCAAAAGGCTTAGTTTGAAGATAAGCACAATCTCTTCACTCTAAGGGGAGATTTGTAAAATTTCAAATGGAGGAAAATTACCCGAAAACCCCCAAGCAGGTTGGCTCTTTTATAAAGATTTTTTCACGCTGAGCACGATGGTGAAATCGGATTGGAGATATCTCAATCCGTTCAAACTATAGCAGTTTGAAGATGATAAAACGAGGTTGATAGGCAAAATTGGCACACAAAAAATGAGAGTCTTCAGCTTTCAAAAATTTTAAAATTACAATCAGTTGTCACAAAATTACATTAATGAGGTGTGAGATAATAAAATTGTTGATTTTTGCGTATATTTTCCTCAAACAAACTAGTTTTTTTTGAAAATTTGCTAATTTCGTCATACTGTATGACTGGAACTTTTTTCACCATCTTCTTCAGCGTTAAAAAACGTTTACAATGAGGAATATTCACGCACATACATTGAACGAACGAACGAACACAATACTCGGAATAGTTGCAAGAATCGAGCGGTAGTAGAGGGTAATAATCGATCGGTAAGTAGCGTGTAGTAATCGATGTTTTCACCCGATATTTGAGGACATATCGATGCCGCTCTCAAACGTCAACATCGATATCAATATCGATGTTTTGTCTCGATGTCCCTTCTTTAATAGGCACCCTACATAAAATGTACTTTTTATTCAATAACTAGAATGCCTGTGATGAGCACAGACAGGACGTGACTCCTATTTATCATGACTTACAAATTGGTTGTACTCAAGTAGGTACACTGGTGCTCTTCTCTTGTGGGAGTACTGGGTGTACTCTCTCGAGTGTACCTCCTCCCATTATCTACGGACTTCTCACAGCTTCCCCATCAGCAAAATCAGTGTAGTGGGAAAGTAAATGGTCGTTAGTAACCGAACGCATTGATCCCTTTGATTAGCTCAAAAGGTGACCCCTAAAAACGGTTTCCATAGCGAGAACAACTGAGAAATATCCAGAGGGTAATGAGAACTAGAAAGCTCATTGGGGGAAATGATGAGGCTCTATTGTCCTCGGCCTCGTTTGTAAGTCTTATCCTCCCAGGTAGACCTCGTTCCGAAGGTAACCAGCTGGTAATGGCCAGTCTTTCTCTTGGCCAACTTATTTCCTTAGCGAATTTCACGTCCGTTCGCTCAGAAACCCAAACGAGAGCCAAGAACTTAATTTTCGATTCTCAAGCATTCTGAAGGATCTTTTGAAAAACAAAAATCCTATTAGCGTGGAACGTGATATACCTAACTGACCAAAAGGGCTACGAAAAACTGTCACACAAATTTTCTGAGGACTGTCACGTAACACCGAACCATTGGTAGGGAAATGGAAGTTTTTCGGCTATGGTCATCTCACAGACATTGTTAACCATTCGTTGGAAAGCTCCCGAATTATCTCGAAGTTTTATACTATTTACAAGATTAATTCAATAACTCGATGACATAAATGGTTAGTAAACAATAAAATTGTGCCGCCTGAAAGCCTTGTTTTGTTTTTACTTGGCGAATTAGTTTTTCAACATCTTAAATATGAGAAACTATCAAATTTAAAGCAGCAGACAAAAAATTAGCAAAAGGGTAACACGCACAAAAACGCGCACCTAAAGCATATTTTATGTTTCTTGAATTTTAGCCATAGGCACTAAGCAAAACGCATCCGAAAGTCAAGGTTTTCTCTCTAATACTGTAAATGAAGGTAAATTTCAAAAAGTGCTATGATCAAGAGAATGTTTACACTTCTTTCCATTCCAAGTTCTATAAGTTGACATGTTAACGTATATACGTATATATACAGAGAGAGATATGAAAATTAGCCTGCACGCTACGTCACTATCTTGCTGGACGGAGAGGCGTCACCTCAATTTTCCAGATAAGGGAATTAGAATATGCAGAATTGTTTAGTTCACCCATCCATCTAGAGAGAAGAACGTTTTATGTTTTTAAAAGCTGATTTTGAGAGAGAAAAAATATTAATTTTGAAGTTTTGGAGATTAATTTCTCCAGTATGTCAAATTTTCGGCGTGTAATAACACAGAGGAAAAAGAAATAGTTTTACCTGATAATAATTTCTCTACGCACAGTATTCCTCTGATTGCTATAAAATTTGGTCAAATGACCTTTTCAGTGAGCAAGGAGTATACCTAAAACGGCCTTCACTCTGGGTCTTCAAGCTAGGGCCTAGATGTGAGACTCACGCAGGATAGAACATGCTACAGTTGACGAGCAAAAACTTAAGAATACACTACATACAATGAAGCACCTTTCTTCATTCATACTAATTTGCTTACTTAAAATGGACCAGTGTGCTTAGAGAGTGTTAAGGTGACAATAAGAAAGACCAAATGCAGAGGAACAACGTCTCAACAACTGCGTTAACTTAATTATTGTTGAGAAATGAGAGGAGATGGGTTGATATGCTATAATCACGTCATTATCACGTCTGTAGGGAGGCATTCCCACGACTTCTTATTAATATGGACATGAAAGAGGTGTGCTTTCCTCAGGCCCGTTCCTAGTTGCACTAGAACAATGATTTTGGATCCACTTAAGAATCCTTCAACGTTCTACAGTTAAAGAGCAGAAAATCAGAAACCAGTGCTACAATAAGGCACCTTCCTCATCTAGATTTGCAATTTCTTGGATGCTTTGATAATGAAATGGTGAAAACAAGAAAGGCAATGAAGAAGACCCAGCAAGTTGTCCTAGTTACTGCTTAATTGAACTGGTGTTGGGAAAAGAGTAACACAGGGTGATATCCAACAATCCTAAGGCTGCGTTCCCTAAATTGTTTCCAAATGGAGATTGTCATTAGTGCTTTCCTTAAATAAGTAAGTGCATTTCCTCACCTTAGCAGGACGCACTTGGAGTGGTCATATTACAGATCGAAAACTCCGAAGACTTCACTACAATAAGGCATCTTCTTCTTCCGCAATGCGATTTCCTAGATGGTTGTTGACATGCTGATGCTTGTTATCCTAGTTATGCGTATTTGAACAGGTGTTGGAAAATGAGAAGGGGTGAAATACCACTATCTAGGTTCTCATCACGTCCCTGAGGCTGCATCCCCTCAAGTGTTACTTATGATAGAAATGAATAGCGGTGATTTTTTCTCAGACCTCACTGTAGCAGCAATACAACGTTTTTGGATTCTCTCATCCACTTGAGGGGAACAGGACCATGGTTACTTTACCCGTTGCCCCTATTTAAATAGGATATATAAATATAATTCAGGGAACACTCACAGTCTTGGTAGGGTAGGTCTCTCCCTTCTTGGCTTCCTTCATGAGACACTCGATGACCTTTACTTGGGCCGTCATGGCAGGTATGGCTGATCCTTCGAGGATGCAAGAGTGGATTTTGTTACCAACGCATTCTTCTTCACCGTGATCGCAGGTGATTTTGGTGACCGTGTCGTTTTTCTCCACCTGGAATCCATCAAAATTAGAACAAACAGAAACACATATCTACTTTACCTCTTAAACTGTTTGGCTTTCATATGTGCCACCAGAGCGAGGCGGCGTCGTCATTATTCATTTTGTTATCAGAAAACTGATATGTAATAGGCTTCACCAACTAAACTGTGATATGATATAAGATCTGATGAATCATAAAACATTTATTTATAATTTAGCTCAAACAGTATATGTGTGTGAGAAAACACTCTTAATTACGTCATCCATTCACCTCTCAACTACTTGACACGAAAGTGCCCCCTTCTAATTGCTTATAATACCCGCTTTTAGTGAACTTCGAGTCAATACGATCCACCAGCAATTGATAAATTCATTCAAATAATAGCAACAGATAATTTCAAATTTCAAGCAGAATTGACAAAAGGAAGCATGTGAGTTTATTGGGAAGCTATGCTTCGTCTTACAAGCTGCAGGCGAAACAGCTGTATGACCAGATTCCATTATATATGTGCAATAATCCCCCGACGGATTTCAGGAAAGAAGATAATTTGGTTTTTAAGATTTTCAATACTAATCGAAATATTTCAAATTGGAGCGTATAATGTGTTTATTTTTCTTTTTTGGAAACGTTTCGTCCCGCTATGGGGACTTCTTCAGTCCTGTCATCATTGATGATGATTTTATACAAAAGGGGAAAATCACTCCAACAATTCATGAATGTTGATTACTTGATGTTGGTTGGATACATATATACTTTAATATAACATAATGACAGGACTGAAGAAGTCCCCATAGCGGGACGAAACGTTTCCAAAAAAGAAAAATAAACATATCATACGCTCCAATTTGATGTCTTGAATGAAAGTGGTCACACCACAACCAACAACCATGAATCGAAATATTACATCCAAGAAATCATAATTAGTACAAATAAGGTGAACACATAGTTGGTATTTTTAAGGAAGATTAATCGTTCGAGACAAAACAGAATGCTTGTGTTTGAATAAAGTATGTTATACGAACTGAATACCTATTGATTGCTTCGATATTAGTTTTTGGGTTCAATTAAAAAGATAATGTTCAGCATTGTACGTCATTTATTCTGGTGAGCGTTCAAGGCATAAAAGGAATTATTTAAGATTGAAGATGATCACTCCTCCCTCCGCATGGGAAAAAAGATGGTGAAATGCATTTTTTCGTTATTTTTGCATATTTTTTAGGTATAATGGTAGGTACCTGTATTCCGACTAGAACCTTTCACCGACCAATGCTAATGAGTCACTCCGCTTAACTTTCTAGATAAACAAACGAAGATTTTCTGGGTTGGCCGATTGTTATTTTGCATCCTTGACGTCGGTGGGAGCCGGTTAATTTCGTGGGTTCCCAAGCGTTGGATTGAACGAGGAAGGACCGGTTGATTGAGCGTAAGATTAGACGAACCGTCTACTCCATCTGGAGGTTAGAGGTTGTTCTGGTTATCTATTCAGTAGAAAACCACTTAGGCAAGGCCAATATTTTACTTTGCTGAAAACCACAAGTTAGGAAACTTCCTGGCAGTGTCATTCAGTAATGATTCATCAATTTATTTCAGTGAAATGGTAGACCGTCCATATCGAATATCCGCTTTCTACGGTGGACAGAAGAGAATTTAACTCACCCAGCAGATCTGGTTATTCGTCTCGTACTGCCAATCGGCTTGTATTGGAGAATGATTTTAAAAAAACCCGCTGCATAGAAGCCATTATACTACAATATGGATTCATTATGTCGTCTTCCGAAGTAAAGTTAGTACCAAACTAGTATGTACCAGGGTCACTTCATACTCAGACAGACTAGAAATATACCGACCCCCTCCGATTTTGTTCATTTTGTTCCATTAACGAATAAAAAAGGCCTGCCGGGTCAGCTCCTCCAAAAATGAACGGTTTTAGAAGCTATAGCAGTATGATTTTTTGACGATATTTTCGATTTTGTATGACTTAAACATGGTTTTTGGTTTATTATTCAATAATAAACCATTGTAATCGCTCTGGAAAAAAAATTCTAACCCCCCTGAAAATTTCATGGTTTACGTTTCAAAGGGTGTAGAATCCGAATCTGCAATAAAAATTTTTCCGTCCGTCCGCCGTACGCCGTACGCACGATATCTCCGAAACGGCTGGAGCAAAAAATCTGAAATTTTCAGGAAAAATCCATCTTGGTCCGACGACGCCCCAATTCTTGAGCCAGCTCCTTCACTCAATTTAAAGTGCCCTTTAAGGGCTGTAAAAGTTTTGTAAAATCCCTGAAAACCTCAAAACTAGTCGAATCGGCCTAAATATTTTCCTATTTGAAGAACATACCATTAGGAATCGAATGAGCCCTTCCCCACGTCCGTAGGTCAAACCATTCCCGATGTATGGCCCGATTTATGGTGCCAACATTTGCGTTTTTTCGTTTATTATTGTTTGTTTGTAACGTAGTGATGTCCGGCCGATAGCGTCGAGTTGTAGTGAATGTGGATACTGGAGTGATAGCCGATGTGAATACTTGTAGTGTAGTTAGTAGCCGATACACGGGTTGAAGCATTCTGATAATATATAGGTAAATATTATTCAATATTATTACTGGGGTTTATTATTCAATATTATTACTGGGGTAAATAAGTATTCTTTCACTGGGGTTTATTATTCAATTGGCTTGCGTTCATGATTTGAATCTTACTAAGCTTTGGAGTGTGCGTGTTTTACAGGTGATAGAGCGTAAATCGGTTCTCATCCAAAACACCTATTTGGATTGATCAGTTGATGATATTTGTGTGCCCCCTCTACATCTGTCTACCTTTGGCTACATCGTTTAAATTTGGATTTGGGGAAGTTTTAGCGCAATACGAGTGCCAAAGGACTTGATAAATTATGGATGTTTTTATTGTGGGGGGTATTGAGGTTCAATAAAAAAAACGCTGCAAATTCTTTCACTGGGGTTTATTATTCAATCGGCTTGCGTTCATGATTTGAATTTCTACTAAGCTTTGGAGTCTGCGTGTTTCACAGGATAGGGCGATTATTGAATTTCAGGAGGCACACAAATGTGATCAACTGATCAATCCAAATAGGTATTTTGGTCGAAAACAGATTTACGTGCTCCATGCATATCTCCTGAAATTCAGTAATCGCCCTATCCTGTGAAACACGCACACTCCAAAGCTTAGTAGAAATTCAAATCATGAACGCAAGCCGATTGAATAATAAACCCCAGTGAAAGAATTTGCAGCGTTTTGTCTATATTTTCGGTTCCAATCGATCAAATTAAGCGTACGCGGTCTGATTTTCTTCGCAATAAAGTAAAGAACCCAACGGACCCTGATGAAAGCCGATTTGAGCGTCCGTTTTGTTTTTCGCCGACTTTCCGACCTGCTTTCTGCAGGGTCCGTTGGGTTCTTTACTTTATTACGAAGAAAATCAGACCGCGTACGTACGCTTAATTTGATCGATTGGAACCGAAGATATAGACAAAAAACCATGTTTAGGTCATACAAAATCGAAAAAATCGTCAAAAAATCATACTGCTATAGCTTCCAAAACCGTTCATTTTTGGAGGAGCTGACCTGGCAGGCCTTTTTTATTCGTTAAAGGAAGCAACTACACCAAGTATGAACAAAATCGGAGGGGGTCGGTACATTTCGAGTCCGTTTGGGTATGGAATGAACCCACCAGTTATTACAATACTAAAGTGTGTAAGCTATGATCTCCCTCGACTTGGTTGGCCTTCATTACCTCATCTATCTCTTGCAGGCATTGTTGGCCTTATGTGTAGGTGAAAGTTAATGCATTGTTTTGTTGATGACGGTTTCATCGTCGAAAACGAACTTAACATTTCAGCAACCAACGCGTTTCGTTTCGAGATTTGATTTTGTAGATCTTCATTTGGCGCAAATCTCGACGAATTGTGTCGAAAGGAGTCCGGGGATCCGGACTAAATAGATATAAAACAGGAAGGAATGCAGAGGGGTTCGTTTTTTCTGGCCGTAAATCTCCGGGTGTACCTAACTCTTTATTCAAAGACCCTCCACGCACCACCCGCTGGTTACCAGATGTGCGGTGTGATGCATCTACCGACTTAACACCATAAACGTCACGGATGTTGGACCAAATAACATTCTACACAGGACATCTCCTACATTACGAATTATCTAACACATTCCCAAATTCATGGACCCATTTTTCGGAGTTACCTATAAACAGGGTGTCCTCCACCCGATGCAAAACATCGATTAAAACGACCGAAGATGAAATGAAAAACTTGAAAGATTGGGTTCCCAAGACCTTCTTGCACATTTTATTTGCAGATGCCTGCTATATCCTAATGTTTCGCGATTGAGGAGTTAACGCCCTACTATTTCCTTAATATTGAATTTCTGAAAGTATTTTTGTTTTGTTTATTGAACTCGTTGACCCAATGCGTTACCGTCAGGATAGAGCAACTGCCTAGAGAAAGGTGCTAAAGCTAATTAAAGAATTTCAAATTCATTATGTACAGAAAATTTAGAATATACCTATTTGAAAGAAAAATTACTTATTAAAGAGATGAGAGAACGGTGTTAATGTGAGAAGTCAACGAACAGCATAAACGGTCACTGGGGATCAGCTTTCAAGAGTAAGGAAGAGAGAAGGCTTACAGGATGCCTGGAGAACTGATCCAGGCCAAAACATGGCAGCCTTTATCCACTTGGAGGCTTATCGAAGGGGGAATTGGGAAGTTCTCCAACACAAAAAGGCAGCATTTATCATTACATGGAAAAGTTTCCCCATCGAAATAAAGATAAAGAACATTCCCCCTGGGTCGAAAATTATTGCTAGTTTACTTTCGGTCACTTCGTGAAGGGATTTCCAGACTGGGTGCCACTGGTCACCACTGCGTTTTAGAGAAAAAGGTGGAACTAGAATGCAAGTTATCCCCTGGAGCCGGGTGCCCCTGTCAATGCACTGGATGCCAGGTTACCCCATTGCTTGACGGGGTAAGCTCTCTGATTAGTTAGGGGGGCTGGACGAAAGGAAGATGGCACCATATGGAACTTTTCCACAACCTTGTGGAATTTGATGGGAACCTAATCAAAAACACGAATACAATAAACAAACCCCCCAAAATAAACTGAATATGAGCTTAGGAACACAGAAAAAGATTGCCAGACTTGAATTAATATGACCGTTATGAAGAAAACTGCCAAACACTACATATGATCGCGAACAAACGTCAAACTTCGTTAGAGCTTCCTGTAGCTTTGGCTCAGAGAACATTGGGTATTATGAAGAGGGAGGAAGATACTTAGTTTTTGAACGTAGGTGTAACACCATCTTCTAGACCTTACTAATATATTTCCCCAATGCTCAAAACAATCCAAAATGACTTGACTCAGTTACTCACTATAAAATTAAAATCGTTTCGTAAGGTTGTGTAACATTTTTTGTGTTCCATATCTGAATTGATGACTTACGTTTGACTTTCCGTAGGGGATGAGGGTGAGGTCGATGACGTCCATCATCTTTTCATACGTCGGAACGAGCTGCTTAGTGACGAAAGCCATGCTGTCAGGACACAGCGTTTCGTAGTAAACCGTTACGTTGACTTTCTGAGTCTGCAACAGAAATAATACCTTACGTCAAACAAATATATTTCAGCAAATAACCGCCTTCAAGTTCTACATATTGAAAAAGTTAAGCACTACATACAATACTCGTATCATTGGGTACTAAATTAAAAATAAAAATATTTGTCTACCACTTCCTATCAAGTCGTGAAAAGTAAATAAACGAATTTTGAGGGAATTTCACCTTTTTCTCTTTAGCATTATCTGGTGTTGGTCCTCTCTCAACCATTTTTTCCTCTGATTTTAATTTTAACAATCAACAACTACCATAGCATTTCATAACATAAGGTACATCATTTTCACTATAGTTTTGCTTTAATATTTCCAATAATTAAGCCTTTGTAATTTCATAGAAACATCTTCAAACCACCCATCTCGAATAGTGTCATTTTACGTTTCTAGGTATGTCGATTTATATCTTCAGTGTCCACAATATTGGCCCTAAGAGGCCCTTAAACTTGATGTACTAAATCCGTTCTTTCCCTCACGGACTCCACTCGCTGGTCATATCGTGTAGCAACTGCGATCGCCTCACATGCACAGATATAAGGGCCAAAAACGTGGTTTTCGGAGGTTTTTGCTGACATGGGCAACCTTGGTGGCATCTTCCAAGTAATTTTGGACGCAGAACCAACTAGGATGGATTTCAGATTCGCAGAAATACAACCAGACCAGAAATTCCAATTTCAGAACCTAAAAGTGACCGCCAAAATCCCACAAGTATTAAAAAATAATAGCCTGCGAGCTAGAATTGGCAGCGTTTATTACCTTAGCTTTTTATTTGTGAAAATCCCCAGTAACCGACAAGGATTTGGTCCAATATTGATATGCGAAGAAAACCAGAGTAGAAGAACAGATCAAAATTTAATAACGTACAATTACATATTTGTAATGATTTAAAAACTGGAACCACTACTCTAAATTACTCGTATGTCACAAGTTTTAAAGTTGTCTTTAATATTAAAAACACCAACTTTGAGAATTTTTCAACGCGGATTCATGGGTTGATCAAGAAACTTTTTTCTGCCAGTTTGAATGTGGAATCAATCTTCATTTGTCAGCTTGAGTGGAATTTGGTGTCAATATTGTAACGTTTCGTTACAACGGAAATTTTATTTTTAAAAACGTAATCGGACGAACAAGCGATTACATTCTGAATGTGCCAAAAATTGACCATATTGAAGACAGAGCAAGACTGCGAAAATCTTGCAGGCAAGAGGAAACTATAGGAAACGAGTCACATAGTTAACTATATTTTCCTCGACCGATGAGTGACTCCTCGTAATGCCACAATGTCTGATTGACGTTTTCAAACCGCACTCAAGTACAGGGAAGAAATTATATACGAATCTGCCGGTAATTGACAAAGCGGTATAATATTTTGGTCAGCACCCATTCAGACATAAAGTAGGCAATCGCACTTTTAAATATGATGACCCCAAATGAAATGTGCGGGACGGACTAGTTTAGCCTGGAAACAACTCAATCACGATTTTGGACATTTCGAAACATAAAAGGTTTTCCTTAGTAAAAACAAGGGATTCACCATAGGGATTCAAAATTACTCCAAGAAATTATGAGTAACGATCCTTCTCTAATTCGCACAGAAATCTTCCTAAAACCTCTTCCCTTCTAATCAAGAAAAGTATTAATTTTAAAACTGTTCAAAAACCATCAAGCCATTGGTCCGATCTTACTATAGCCCCTATAACTAATCTCTGGACTGTGCAGTGTCAATTGCTGACAACCTCAACAAACGATCATCACTGAATACGATTACCTACTACACTAAACTCTATTTAAAAGTCATTAAAACTCGTTATTAATAGCGAAAATCTGATCGTTAACTACTTTTTTGAGTTCCAAACTCTCATACGTTCAAAATGTCTAAATCAAGGATATTCCAAACCCCTGCAAGTTTGGCATGCTCACTCCCGCCATTGTGCTGACAGGCTGAGCCATTGCTAGTGGTTGCTGATGAAGCAGCGCCAGAAGGAATGGAGGAGGGATTGCTTTGTAAAATGCTGGGAAAATAGCTGAGTGAGGTGAGAAAGAAGAGGATTGCTACAAAACCGACAGTGGTGTTGCAACAACCAGAAAATACCATTTTTAGTAGACCCATTTGCGCTGAGCGTTTTTCTGTTGCTCCAGGATTTTCTCGGTTGTTTCAAGATCTAGGGCTTGACTTCAAGTATCAATGTGTTTGATTCTCATCATCCTCATTCTTTCAGTCCACTTCCATTATATAGAAAGCAGGTTATCTCAAGTTGAATTTTCCCAGTTTTCTTCTCATGTTACAATCAATGCAAATATCTACTTATCATGTGTACATTACACTCCAATTTCTGATTCTGGCTGAGTTGCCATTGTTCGAAAACGAAATCGGTTTGTTAGGTTGTTGTCAAGAGAGGGACCAGTAAAACGCTTGACTTAACTTTACGCCGTCGTAAAAGCTAGAAATATTGTCTGAGCTGTAAAAATACTCGTCCTTGTACCCAACATTTTCCTCCAGACCTCGTAATGGTTCGAAAATTAATTTTTCCACCGCAATCCAAATCGACTGCATTAGCTGCAGATCGCATTATACCGAACGTTCAAGCAGTGCATCACACAAGTCAGTACAATATTGTCAAATTACTGTAGTTATGTGGTGTTTGCACGGAATCGCGAAGTTTGAGAACAATGAAATGCAAATGGATCTGTATTATTCGTGGATGCCAACCCATAAAACAACTATGTGAGATAATGTTTTTGTTGCTAATTAGAAAAGCATTGATTACTATTACAAAACAATTGGAAAGAGGGGAAAACAATGTCTTGATTGAGCTTTCATATCTAATGTTAGTAACAGATAACCTAATGAGATGGTTCAGAAAAGGAATTGCAACACCAAATAACCCCAAAGACCCAAAGAAACTTTCAAAACCAAAACGAAAATGAAGAAGTTCCATGTGAACTTTTCCAGAATTTCCGACGCACGTGCTGAAAAATGTCAGAAAAACAAAAAAATATTGATTCCACATTCAAATTGTCAGAAGAAAGTTTTGATCATCAACCCATGAATGGCAAAATTCTCAACGTTGGAGTTGGGTTAGTGGTTGTACCTGACACATGCCAGGGAATGGAACAAGTTCTAAAGATTACCAAAACTAACTACAAAAATCTTCACATTCTAACTTCTCACGGTATAGACTCCATACACAAGCTTATATGACCAGTTCCTGGATCGATGGGCTATGATAACTAAATATAGACAAGGTAACAGTGTAAAGGTTAAAACCCGGCGTGGACGACCTGCCCTGTACCTAGCTATCATTACGACCGAATTTTCTCGCATCCTAGCCCAGCTGTTAGCATGATCACCGACGGCACGGAAATTCCACATTACTCTTCGCATGGGTCACAGATAAGAGTTCCTCCTGCGAAGTTACGACCACCACCCTGACCCACCACTTTTCCACTAAACCTCAAGGTCATTAAAAAGTTGATGAGCGTTTCCACTGAACTTTGACTATCAATACACCAATCTCGATCAGTTCGAACATTAACCGTAGCATTTATGTTTTCTCCGAATTCGTTACATGATATCTCTCCTCCACATCAAACGTAACTTTTATTGGTGTGATAACATCATACTATATTATCTATCATAAATTGCAAAGTAATACTTGAAAAAAAAAACTACTTCTTAAGTGCATCAAAACATCTAAGTCAGTACATAATTAATGATGACTTCTTCAAACGAAGCAACTTGAGGTTGCGATTCTAACAAATTTTATTGAAGAAACAGTTCAACGAAACAGATACCCTATTAACTGCATAATTCATATCTCTAGGAATTTATTATTCGGCCGATAAACATCTTATTTCGTTGATGAATCAGCTTTCTTGCCACTGCCGAATCAAACCATTCTACTGAGTTGTAACGTACTGCAAGATGATACGTTCATTATTTACAATCGAAATAAAAGGGTTTCAAAAGACAAAAATTGTTTTAACAGCAAGATTGATGTTTTCTTTAAATTCTGTTAACAGCAAAATCACATCTAAATAAAATCAGGTAGGGAGGCATAATCATGTACTAAATCATACAGTTTCTACCGTTTTTGAAGGACTACTGAATGAAGGATCCAGCGATTTTTATTTATTCATCCCTGCTCCATACCAGAAGTATTGCAGGCGGGGCCCGGTACAAGCAGGCTCGAAATTACATCGCTTCACCTTTTTTTTCCTATTCGTAGTACATGCTTTTAGAATCAATATGCTCAATGTGACACCGGTAAATGGCAAAAAACAGCTGTGAGGAAAACTGACATTAGCAATTTCCCCAGCCAGTGCTATAATCACAGCCAAAACAAATATTTCTTGCTGTTTCACTCTTGTTATGCTCTTGTAGATATCATTCTGAAGCAGTGAAAATGAGTACACAAAACCGCATTTTGGAGAATTGCCATTTTTCTTGCGACATTCGTTGTTAACCAGATTCTCGAATAGGAACTTGCCTGGACCATGGATTTGTCTGAAAAGATGACGAACGATAAGAAAATTTTTGACTGTATAGCAATTGAAGTTGATGGAAAACGTGAACCAGATGTTGGTACTTTCTGGTGTACCGATGGACTTTCTGGTGAATCACCACAACGTTACTTGATGGAGCGGTGGTTTATATTTACCCTGCCTCGAAACATCTGGTGAAAAGTTTGAGGCCATACTAAGTTTTTTTAAGGGCCCTGAAGTATATAGTTGACAGCTGATCGGATAGCTTTAATGTTGAGCTGGATAACTTGAAAAGCCAAATGTCGAGTCCAACTCCTAGGCAGCGCAAACTATCAAAGGGTTATTATTTTTATATAATGTATCCCTTCGAAGTACATCACTCATCTATGTGTATTTAATGTGATCCGCGGTTTATCATCTAAACTCGACGCCTTGCGCCTCTATACCTTGTAATTGTATTCCAGATTGCACAAAAATAGCGCCATTCATATTTCAGCACTATAGATCGATTAGCAAAGAAATTAGCCAGTCCTTCAGATGATTAGTATGTCTCCATACCTTGTAACTGACTCCTACATGTCCCAAACACGGATGAATTCTTCATGAGTATCACTCCATAAACACAACCTGTGAACTCTCTGCACGAAACAAAAGCTGATATGGGTGATGATGAGACCCATGGATATTTTATATTGGCATATCTACAATGCTGCGATATAATGTATATCAATATAAACGTAAAGATCCACCAGAATTCAACTACATAAAATAAACCCACTAAGTGCGGTACTATTGTCCGCAAATATGAAGGTAATGCGATAAATGTTAAGCTTGATTTCAAAAGGAATTCTTGAAAAGACAATGAAATTGCAACTATAGCAGCTCGATCGTCATACTTGACTATTTTCACTGTTTTCACAAACGTACACATTCACATCCGTGTTGAAATTCTATTCCTTAAGGAGAAAGGAAGGGACGAATGTAAAGCAGGTAGAGTTGGGCTCATTCGATTCATTGAAGGAATGCCTAATACGCATCGCCTTTCAATAACAAACGTGAATATATTAGTGTTATTTCGAAAGTGTTCAATACTCCGATTTTTGTTTAATATGGCAGCACTTTGTTTTTACCCTGTAGGATTAATAGACGGAATACCAAGAATTCAGTCTTAACTAGATCCCCAAATGTGATTTTTGACCCAAATTTCATCAAGTTCGGTACTGTAGTTTAAGATGAAAATTCCGGACGGCGTGTGGAAGCATTTTGATTCATTATTCAATAATAAACCATTGTAATCGCTCTTGAAAAAAAAGTCTAACCCCCCCTGAAAATTTCATGGTTTACGTTTCAAAGGGTGTAGGAAAAATTTTCCGTCCGTCCGCTGTACGTCGTACGCACGATTTTTCCCAAATGGCTGAAGCAAAAAAGCTGAAATTTTCTGGAAAAATCCATGTAGGTCCGACGCCGCCCCAATTCTTGAGCCAGCTCTCTCACTTGATTGAAAGTGCCCTTTAAGGGTTGTCGAAGTTTTGTAAAATCCCTAAAAACCTCAAAAAAAGTCAAGGCGGCCTAAATTTGTACTCTTTTTGAAGAACACTCCACGAGGAATCGAATGAGCCCTTCCCCAGGTCCGTAGGTCAAACCATTCTCGATCTATGGCCTGATTTATCATGCCAACATTCGCGTTATTTTTTTATTATTGTTTTTGTGTTGATATCAGTAACCTAGTGACGTAGTGATGTAGTAATGTGGATACTGGAGTGAATTCCTAAAAGGCTTTGTAGCGGATACACGGGTTAAAGCATTCTGATAACCATTAAAAAAAATATAACAAAAACGCTGCAAATTCTTTCACTGGGGTTTATTATTCAATTGGCTTGCGTCCTTGATTTGAATTTATACTAAGTGTTTCACAGGTGATAGAGCGATTATTGCATATCAGGAGATATGCATAGAGCACGTAAATCTATTCTCGACCAAAATACCTATTTGGATTGATCAGTTGATCATATTTGTGTGTCTTCTGAAATTCAATAATAGCTCTATCACTTGTGAAACACGCACACTCCAAAGCTTAGTATAAATTCGAATCATGAACGCGAGCCAATTGAATAATAAGCCCCAGTGAAAGAATTTGCAGCGTTTTTTCTATTCGATTATACCGTTTTGTGGTAAACCGCAAAGGTTAATTATTAAACATAATAAAACGCAAATGACACAATCTCCAAGATCATGATTAAGTAATTACATAAAATGTGTTAAAAAATATTCTCTATTTTGCATTGACTAAAAAATTGAGGATCTAATGGTTTCCTTGTAGGAGAGGCAATAGAGATCAATGGGTGAGCATTCTGATTTTTCAGTTTACATAAAGTTTTTCTGCATTAGCTATCAAAAAGGCAATATAAACACACGATATGTATATTTTACTACAAAAAATGCATCGTACTGCACTTGTTGTGTAAGGCTACGGTTCTACTCACCAGCCGATGCAATATTGATACCTTATCTGAGGACCCCCGATTTATCTTCCGAACGGGATGTGGAAAAAGATATTACTAATCTACTCTCCGATAAAGCAGAAGAAATCTCAACGGTAGTAATCACCCACCGAACTCCGGATCTTCGGTTAAGTTGAGTGACTACATAAAGACCAAGTAGTAAGGAAGAGGCCAGTCAATCACTCAAACCATTGGTGGAATGATTAATTTAGCCCAAGGCTGTGTTCGTAAACATTCGTCACTAATATATCTTCATTAGAGGAAATCTGTTTCTAATCGCGTTTGGGTGGAAAGAATTTATTGCCTTCTTCCATAAGTAATTTCGAATCTTGACGGTCAGCGATATAATTTATTTTCGACAGAACCAAATCTTTACGAAGCGTTGGTCAATGTTATGAAAGGAATCGAAGGAAATTAATTCACAGCTAATCATGCGGTGAGTGCGGTACTTATTAGCATTCTTTTGTAATCGACCAAAAAACAAAATCACCTCACAAAAATAACAAATTGGATCTTGTTGAGACTGGGTTCTAGACATCAGTTTATGTCAATTCTAAAAGGTTAAATCACAGCTTAAATATTCAAAAGCTGCAAATTATTACAATTGTTTCTGGATAGGATAACCTTTCTACGATCTATTTATTTAATACAATACTGGCAAACCCCAATACAGAGAAATTTTCAAATATCAAGACAGAATAATTGTATAAAAGAGGCAGGCTAAATAATATCAAGTCAGACAAAAATAAATTGATCAACTGAGCAACGTAATACACAAGACAATTCATTGTAGTACTTCACCGCACCTCCTCCTAGCTAACACTGGTGAACGTGAAAAGATTATGGTGTTATATTTATCAGATGTAGTCTGTGGTACACTATCTTAACACGACACTTCCGCGGTAAATCGTTTAGGAAAGAAATCAGCCTCAAGGATTCTTCAGCATATCAGTGTGCGTCCATACCTTGTAATAGACTTCTAGAATGGCTTCGTCTTAAATATAACTTGAACACCAAACTTTGCAAGTCCCTTTCCATGCTGATTCCAAGTTAATACAATGGAAATACCTACAATGGTTTAAAATAAGTTATATTGGCACAAAGTAGAATTACACGATTATAACAACTGAAATTTAGCTAGATGAAATAAAACGGCTATTCACGCTTCACTTTTCAGCAAACACATATGTAGTTAAGAATATCTAAATTGGCGACAGCGATATAGGCGACAGACCTGCGATTTGTGAGCGAATTTGTGATCGTACAGCAACCTCGATCTCATTCGATTAAGGAACTAATTTTCTATCTAAATCAAACAGAAATCCTAACTAACTTTACTTACGTCGAAGGTTTTGGTGATTTCAATTTTTCTATAGCGAAATTCTTAAATACTATTCCTGGCGCATCCCGGATCAACGTAGAATTTGTGAGCCAAATTTGGAAAACTGGTCCAGTAAATTTGGGGAAAAACTTCACTGGGATTTTTTTTATTCGACTTTTGAAATGTACATGTCTTGAAAGTTGGACCAACAACTTTTGAGAGAAATTAGATTATTTTTCCGTTCTAGAAATAATAAATCGATATCAGAATATTGGAAAGTTTTAAAATAACACTACTTATTATTTTTATGTTTGGTATTGCTAGCAAATCAAATATTTCTATTGTTGTGGCACAATTATTATTTAAGCTCGCTCGAATACTGGTATTGATGTTCCTCGCCCTTCAAGTCACAAAAAATTTGAATAAAGTACATCCAAGTTGAAGATTGTAAAATTAAAATGTGAGACGTTAGAATCTCATGAAGTTCGGTTCCAACCAGTTTATATTTAAATTTTCTTATAAGAAGCCTCGTCCACTAGCTCTTTCATTTAAATGGGTTAAACTGTCAAAAAGTCCGATTCCATTTTACAGCGGATCTGACAAGAGCTCTCCTGGCTCTCATTTCCAAGGAAGTTGGGCAGTATTTTCAGTTTCAAACTTTTAGGAGGTATTAGGAGGCTACAATCCGACAAGAGCTCTCCTCGAATCATTTCCAAGAATTTGGGCAGTTTCAAACGCTTAGGAAGTATTAGGAGGCTAGAATCTGACAAGAGCTCTCCTTAGCGTTGAGAAGCAGAAGGACGTACGAAAAGTGAGCATAGATGGTTAGCGGAACGCGTATTATGATGAATGATGGTGATGTCGTAATCATCCTACTCTTCACAAACTTCACGAACTCCTATACAGACAATGCGGGAACATTTTGCTTAGCTCAAGTCTAGTTTCTTAAAGTAACCGCTACAACTTTCTCTGAAACCAAGGCCAAAGATAATTCTCAAAGCTGCCTTCTGCAACTAGTTGAGTTAAACCTTCAATGAATCGAATGCGCCCACTCGTACCACTTTAAGTTTATCCGTTCGTCGACAGAAAAAGAGAACGTCAACCGGAATGTGTAAGAGAACGTCCTTGTACACAGCAAAAATCACTTAGCAAACTTGACAAAAAATGTAATATTATCAGCTTATATAATTGCAATGGAATTTCATTTTCAAGAGTTTTTTTGAAATCGAGTTTTCGTAACACATGTTACACATTAGCGGACAAGAGAAGCTTAGTTAGGTGTTTTATTTCAGTTACTAAAAAACGGGTTTTAGGTGAAGTTCAGTAGGTCTATTCGTGTATGGCACTAGTTAAGTTTGATATCAGAACGGCCTAGTATTACGTTGGTGCTCACGGTGTAATATTTGTGACGAGGTCACCTTAGCAACTTTGAGACAGCTACAAATCAATTACGAGGTGTCAATACACACTGAACAGTTCAAGGTCTCTAGTGGCTAATTTTTTTCCCAGTGAATCTACGGACGTGAAGTATACATATGAACTTTCTAAGGTATTTGGAATACGATGTAAGGATGCACGAGCGGCGAGTTTTGACACTTTAGGTATTACAGACTATGTGTTGACATTTTTTACCAACCCAAAAAATATCGATGAGCCCCTTGCTCATCACTGGTACAAATTTTTGGTTAGCTCTCTGGCTATGCACAGCCCAAAAATTGTACTTGCTGCCCCGAGTTTCATCGTCCATGAGATATTTGATGAGGAAAGTGATTCGGGGAAGGAAGAAGATTGTAGAAGTATAGGGAGGGGGAAGGAGAAATTCTTACGACGCTTATGAAAGTCACATAAATACTCGTATTTGCTCAGGCAGTAATGATCGTTTCTATGGAAACAGGGCGATGGGAAATCCTATAACAGTTTCAGATGCAGATTGTTCTCCTGTATGCTTCAGTTTCTCTGGGAAGCAGTACTCCAAGCAAAAATGGAGCGTAAGGTGTTGCCTAACTAATGGATGAGTAACTAATGAATGATACGGGCTATTTGATGAGAATACAATTTAATTCAGAGATCGTCAACGGTAGGTAACTACTTCCACTGCATCATAATGGCCGGTGAGGTGTAGTATAATAGAACTTGAATTAGTTGAGGATAATCTAGTAAATGAGTAGCGCATAGTAGTTAATTATGGGATGGTGGCAAGGACAACTGTTGTTGCTATCAAGTAATTAATGATAATGGAATTCTCGGGGGAATTAGATATCTACAGCGAACTAAGCCACGCGAAGTAGTGAGTTCCCTTTTTAATAACGAACCGGGTTCGATAAAAACTCTATTTTCTAAAGCTGCAAGCGCCTTGGCCTGGCGAATAATCGATTAGATCGCAAAACCATGATGTAGATCGCCGCAGGGCAGTTCAACGCATAATATTGGCGGTTCCACAACTGAGAATCGGGGGGGGGGGGGGGGGTTTGCATAGATCGGAAGGGTCTATCTAGGATTTAAGAGTTGCTTTTCTTTGCTGAGTACACATTTCAACTACATGCATATAGGATAAATCTGGGTTAATTTCTCATTTTCAAGACACATGTCGTACAATAGACTTGGACACGAATTGGCGCCATTTTCTATTTTCAATGTTTGCTGCAGCCCAGGCATTTTTGTTTGATGAATTGTATGAACAACTGGTGTATTCATCGAATAGTTTCCGAACACCTATAAATAACTTTGAAAACACATGTGCAGAAAACCGAACTGAAATTCATCTAAACAGAAATAGGACTGAGTGGTAAGCAAAACACTGATAACGAAAACAATAAGAAGCATCCGTAGCGGTGAGCACAGCAGTTGTACTCATTGACTAGCTTTTCGAGCTCTCTGATTGGTCGAACTCACAGACCTGCCTCAACTCAAACTGAAAATTCTCCGAAATTCCGCCAATAGCATCGTCAACCCTGGAGCTCCCAATCGCCTCTGTTTGATCAGGTGTACCCCTCAAAACTCGCATTCCTCTCAGAGCCCAGGAAGGTTTTTTTCAGGCGTGGTCCAAATAATGCTATCCAGTCTTCTGTCACCAGCCAGCTCACTCCTCAAATGCGGATAGAGGGATTTTGAAAATTTATTATTTTCGATTTATTGGCAGGGGGTGCACATGCGCCTACGCTTCTGATAAGTACCTTCCATAATTTTGGAGACAGTTCGACAAAGAAACATAAACCGATAATTCAAACGATTTATCCGATTTTGATTAAATTTTCAGGGAATGCCCGGTTTGGAATATAGATAGTCAACTATGATATTCATTGTTCACAAATCAATACATCACTCTGCGCTTGGGCAAACATGAAATCCACAAAGAGTCATCTCAGGTTCTACACCCTAAAATTTGCAAGGTAGTCGGAGAAGAACGGTTTGATAATCTAATATCAATTTCAACAGTATCATCGTTCTATCCGCTATAGAATGCAACAGACCCGCAATACATGTCGTTGAACCTAGAGAAGGCGTTGATACATGCCGAACATGATCCGCGGCATTAGTCCTGTGAATCGTACGAAAAAGCTTATGTTCTACATATTTTGAGATTATCTAAACCATTTCAAAAGATCTATAAGTTCATGAAGCATAGGCAAGGAAGCTATGTCTGTGCCGACGTTTTTTCGATTGTTGTTTGGTTCCATCTTGTTTAATTTGTCAAGCCCAACTGGGAAACCACCCTAGGTGCATCCATAACTTGAGAGGCCAGCTTTTCTGAAGAAATTACAGTTTTCCACGATTTTCCCCGATTTAGAACTCTGCCTGAGTAAGCTATTTCAAGGATCGTCACGCTTACAACTAAAGGTCGCAATCAAGCCCTCCTGAAGATATACCGCTTCGTAAATCTGCCTTGTTTACACCTACTAAATCTCACTCCTCCGTCCAAAGGTACCGACTACATCCCCAACTGCTCCTTTACCTTAAGCCTTCTGACCCCCTTTTTTTCACCGATAACCCAAGAAAAATATTTACATTTAATCTCAGCTCTTCTAGGGGGCCATTGTCTCGAGCTTTTAATCGCTAGCCCGTTGAGAGGAGGGTTAACGAATACCCAGAATAAATATTTGACGTCCGGCAAATCAGAGTCACGCAACGGGTTTTTCGGGGTCGAGAAGGCGGCGGGCGTCGGAAAATCGGCCGTTAGCTCGAATATCTTTCTCTGGCTTTGAGTTCACGACCCCGTTGCTGGAAAGGTCTCCCGTGCAAGGTGAAAATTACCGAAAAGACCGTTCGACTATTCTCCCGTGATATTCAAAACTTCCAGTCATGATCTTGTGAAAGAATTTCCCTAAATTATGGTGTAATATTAGTGTTAAGTTATTTTGAAATGAGAAAACTTTGTGAGCCAAGATCGTTACCTCTTCAAGCGTCTCTTTCGGGTCTTCACAGGGAGCGGCAACGCACTTGGCGCTTTGTTTCGATTGTTTTCTTGTTGGTATATTATTTTTATTGATAAGCCTTCGGAATCGAATAGCAACAATTTGTAACCCCCCTATCAAACTTTCACAGTGAAATATTTTGATTTTAGAGCGATCTTTCTCTCACCAGCACCCACCTCAAAAAGTGACATCCCGATTACCAAAGCTGATTGGCTTAATTGTCCAAACCTCGGCGAATTAGAAGTTTTACGGATGACTTTAATCATATTGTAAGTATAAGAAGCTTTTAATATTTTCCCATTTTCATCACATAGGTAAGCATTGTGTTAGTTGATGACTATGAACATTCTTGTTGCGATATTGGGTTTAAACTACAACTCATTTGCGAACAATGACTTATCAACATACCACCCCTCATAATGTGCTTGGCTGAATTGTTTTCCAGCAAGACAAACGGGGTAGGTGCTACTAGTATTCTTATAATTACCAAAGAACTAAGAAACGCTACTTCAAATTTCATCTAGCATCGCGTTAAGTACTTGAAAAGGAATCTATAGTAGGAACTATCTTATTTAGCTTGAAAATTTCCAACGATTTCCCCCCTGAAGCCAAAACTGCGTATTCGAAGAGATAGTTTTTCACAAGGTGCTCCTGTGAAAATTGATCGACCCACTTTTCGAATAGCTGAGATATTGTTGCTTAATAATGAAATTGGGCTGTCGAGATCCAGAGCATCCCTCCTTGAATAAGGGGTTAACTCTAACCATTTTTAATGTTTTCCGGAAACTTGCTAATAACTTGCGGAAGTTGATAATATGGACGAGAGGGCTCTTCAGAATTAGGATCTTTTAACTGACATACCACTTGAACTAAGTGAAATTGAAATTAAAAAAATGAAGGGGTAACTTCGATCAGAAATGGGCTGCAGAATCGGTACCTGGCCGCTGTCAGTCAGTTAGATGTAACACCCTGTACACAGACTTTCACCATTGTCGGATAAAATTGTATTTTTGGGAGAGAAGCTTAATTTTTGAATATTCAGGCTGGCCTTCCACTGGAAGCGCATTCGAGCGACCAAGCGACTGACTATGCGTAGTCGACCGTTTACAAGTGACTATTCCTATTGAGTTGAAGTAGATCAGGGGTCCTCCACTGCACGCTTCATATCATGAGTGACCTCATTCTTGCGTTTCAAGGCAACGAGCGACTGCACGCGGTCTCCCCCAATCTCTCGCTGGTATTTGCCCCTATCCTATCGACCTTGTGATTCAAATTTTCACGCATACTTCAAAAAACCGTTCCCCTATAAATTATTCTGATCGAAGTCATCCATCGCGTTGAACTGACAACGGGACATGCGTTTATAAGTCTCCTCCAAAGGTAGAGCCCTGTCGCGTTAAGTCGCCCCTTCCAAGTCGCTTCTCATCGCCCAGTAGGTTGGTCGCGTGAAATCGCTTCCAGCCCAGGAGCAGCCTTATTTTGAGTTACACGTCAGTCACAACTATTTGACTTTGGGTTCATTCAATTCAGAACTCTAAAAGCAATCGAAATTCCTGCAGGCACAGGTATTTTGAAGGTACTAAATCGTCCGTCATATTACCAAAATCTTTGATAAACTAGAATGTCATTGCTTTGCCCTTAATGGACTCCGCACGTGCAAATACATGAGGACAGCATTTTTGAGTAAATACCCCACGAACTGGGAGTTTTTCCCAGCTAAATATTGGATCTAGTCTCCTGTCTAGCCCGCTATGTACAATCAAATGTCAACAAGATGGAAGTAAATGGGTGATTCGAGAGGGTGACCACGTAATCAAGCGGAGTGCAGTTCCATCTTCAAAAGAGACTTTTCCGGCTCAAGGCCAAGGGCAGCTCTAATCGAAACTCAGGCGAAATGTCATCGCATCGTTACCACCCTACAGGACTTTCCTTCCTTTATCGACCGGGAGCGAAAAAATAGTGCTAGAAAAAAAAATCCCCCCCTCTTCATGCATAATTATAGGGCCATCGTCAAAAAAGAACGGCGTAGCTCGACGTTATCTACCGCGATATGAATAAATTGACAGTTTGAGGATACGTGTATATACGGTATCGAGGGATTTCTATCGACCTATCCATAATGAAAACACAAGTTTCGTTTGCTGGCCCCAATAAAAAGGCGGTAAATATTAAATAAGGGGATATTAAGGCCAAGGGTGATATTAGGGGGTAAATCATGTTCCAGGCGAGAAGGGTCAACTGCCCTTCATATCAGCGATCGGTTTTTGGTAGCTTATCGCTTGACAAAACTGAAATGTAGCCTTCTAACGACGTATACTTGACGATGCTTCGTCCGGGATCAGCTGAGTGACTGTAAAAGCGAAATTCTACCATATTCATTTTATGAAGCTGAAATTTGGGATGTTAACGCCCTTGGGACTGAAATTGGGTGTTTGGTAACGTCTTTAGGACTGTTACTTGAAGGTGCTTAGGTCCGGGATCAACTGAGTGACTGCAAAAGCGAATTTCTACCATATTAATTGTGTGAAGCTGCACTTTGGGATGGTAAAGCCCTTAGGACTGAAATTTGGTATTTGGTAACGTCTTTAGAACTGTTACTTGAAGATGCTTAGGTCCTGGATCAGCAGAGTGACTCCAAAAGCGAATTTCTACTAAATTAATCGTGTTTAGCTGAAATTTCGGATGGTAACGCCCTTGGTACTGAAATTTGGTGTTTGGTAACGTCTTTAGGACTGTTACTTGAAGGTGCTTGGGTCCGGGATCAACTGAGTGACTGCAAAAGCGAATTTCTACCATAGTAATTGTGTGAAGCTGCAATTTGGAATGGTAAAGCCTTTAGAACTGAAATTTGGTATTTGGTAACGTCTTTAGGACTGTTACTTGAAGACGCTTAGGTCCGGGATCAGCAGAGTGACTGCAAAAGCGGATTTCTACCAAATGAATGGTGTGAAGCTGAAATTTGGGATGGTTCCGAACTTAAGACTGAAATTTGGTATTCGGTAACGTCTTTAGGTCTGTTACTTGAAGACGCTCCGGGATCAACTGAGGGACTGGAAAAGCGAATTTCTACCAAATGAATTGTGTGAAGCTGAAATTTGGGATGGTAACAAACTCAGGACTGAAATTAGGTACTTGGTTACGTCATTAGGTCTGTTACTAGAAGATGCTAAGGTCCGGAATCAGCTGGGTGGTTCCAAAATCTGATTTCTTCCACGCTAATCATAAGAAGCTCAAATCGTGCTTTTAGTTTGGACAATCTTCAACAAAGCTTACAAGATCTGAATAAAATAGGTGCATGTAATATCGATGTGTTCTGAAAAGTCATCGATGTTCTAATAATTATTTAATATTAATAATAATGATAATGAAAAAAATGTTACCCAATTATTGGGACTGATTTTTTGTCATCGAGCTCAGTCAATCAATTCTAAAGAGTGACACTGAAGGGTTGCAATTTCTAAAATCTAAATATCTAAAACTAGATATTTTAGAATTAACACAATAACACTACTGTTTTCATGTTCGTTATCGATAGACGTGCCTTCGAATCTAATGAACATAGAAATGAATGTGTATATCTCTGAACATAGAAAAAACGCTGCAAATTCTTTCGGTGGGGTTTATTATTCAATTGGCTTGCGTTCATGATTTGAATTTATGCTAAGCTTTGGAGTGTTTCACAGGGGAGAGCGATTATTGAATTTCAGGAGATATGCATGGAGCACGTAAATCTCAAAGGGTCTCATTCGATTCTTCATGGTATGTTCTTCAAATAGGTACAAATTTAGGCCGCTTCGACTTGTTTTGAGGTTTTTAGGGATTTTACAAAACTTCAACAGCCCTTAAAGGGCACTTTAAATTGAGTGAGAGAGCTGGCTCAAGAATTGGGGCGTCGTCGGACCAAGATGGATTTTTCCTGAAAATTTCAGATCTTTTGCTCCAGCTGTTTGGGAGCAATCGTGCGTACGGCGGACGGACGGAAAATTTTTTATTGCAGATTCGGATTCTACACTCTTTGAAACGTAAACCATGAAATTTTCAGGGGGGGTTAGAATTTTTTTTCAAGAGCTATTACAATGGTTTATTATTGAATAATAAACCAAAATCGCCAAGTGAATTCATCCGATATCATCATCAGAATCATCCGATATAATTGCTATAAATATAATATAGGTAATTTGTTTTCAACTGCTCCTTTTGAAATTGAGTTTTTCATATATAATGTTACCTTTATATTTGTGAACAAGTGAAGCGCAGGTAGGTGTTTTACATTATTTTGTTAAATTCCAACTGTTCTATTCTTGGTTTTCTTCGTCGCGTCTATTGTACAGTATATTGCACCATTTTCATTACCAATTTCATTTTGGTTTGGCCTTTGGTTTCGTACTAACAGACTAGTAAAGGTTGGTAATCGCAGAGTTGTATTCAAGACGTGTCGTCTACTGTCATTGAGACATCTAGAAGTCAATTAACTACAAGGTATGAAGCCACACTGATCAACTGAATTCCTTTGTTGCTAATTTCTTTCTTGATCCATCTAAATTATAAATGGAGCTCTTTTCATAGAGGCGCGAGACGGTGAGTGCAGACCATGTACGAGAACCCATCCTTCGAAAATCAAAGCTTCCCAATCTCCGGCAGCGAGAAGGAGCTATTTGTCTCTCTGCCCTTATTTACTCGCTGAACCCCAAGGTACCTCATCTTGTTGAGCATGCAAGTAGGTAGGCGCATATCATTTTGAAAATTTCCACGCCGACTACACAAAAACAACATATTTGTAACAATTGAACGACAAACGATTTAGTGCGGCGATTATTGAAAATTGTGTTTTTGACGAACGAAGGGAATATTAATGAAGCTTTGGGTTCAGTGGTTCCCTGAAACGCGTTTCAACAACAAGCGTTTAGGGGAAGAGAGGACAGAAGGAAGAAATTGGGCATCGGTCTATCGGTAAGGGAACGACATTATCTGTTTGCGGTGACAATCTAATCTAACTATTGATGCAGTCAAGTCAATAATGATAAGCCACTACCAACTCTACTGAATCCCTGATTTAGTCGAATCAAACCCAGGACATTCACGTAGGTTCGTTGATGCTCGTAATGCGACATTATTCATTTTTATCAAGAATTATAAACAATGACCAGCAATCCAAATGGTGTTGTTTGTTCTCCTCCAGGACGTTTCGTGTGAAGATGTGAATTCCAGATTTATGAGAGCTGATACCGCTGCCAGGAAAAAACGTTGCAGCAAGGCTCCAGGAACGTATAATAGAGTTTTTTTAAAATGAGCGTTCTATATTATAGTGAAATTGTGTTGAAATGTGACCAATTTATGATGGAAGACACTTCAACTATAAATTTTATGGGAAAAATCAAAGAAATTCAAACGATTTCCTGTTCATTTACGGTTAAAATAAAAGTCAAACACTTTGTTTTATGTAAGGCCAATGCTTTTTCAGGTTAAAAGTTCAGATTGAATTTAGCTTTAAGAGCCTCTCACTGTTGCCGTTGCATATCAGTGCAAATGGTGAGAAGCAAATAGAATGCGCACGGTATTAATTTACAATTACATTCTGGGGTTCCAAGTGGACATGGAGGGAAATAAAAATCTGCAGGGAAACATGAGGAAACGTACATTTTTAATCGATTTTCCGATTATTACGATTTTGGTAAATCTGTGAATTATTGATAGGGGTCAATGAAGAGAATATAGCTTCCGAGTCTACCAAGGTAGCGGAAGCACTGTTTTCACTTTCGGAATGTGAACATTTTTTTTGTCTCCAAAATGAAAAATTCCACTCGCATTTCGCGTTTTAGACCTTTCTGAACAATTTTGGTTCCGTGTCTGTCTGTTTGTCTGTCTGTCTGTCAGCAAATCCTTGTTACGGGCAAAACTACACGAAGTTATAGGCCGATTTTGATGAAATTTTCAGGGATTGTGCGGGTTGTGGTGTAGATGGTCCCCTATAGGTTCCATGACCCCCGGATCAATAGTAGCCTCTGCGCATGCGCAAACGAAATCCTTGTTACGCGCGTAACTCCGAGAGTTCTTGACCAATTTCGATTAAATTTCCAGGGATTGTTCGGTTTGATGTGTAGATGATCCCCTATAAGTTTCTTGACCCCCGGATCAATAGTAGCCCCTGCGCATCCGCAAACGTGAAAATTTCACATTTAATTTAATCCTTGTTACACGCATAACTCCGGGAGTTCATGACTGATTTCGATGAAATTTTCAGGGATTGTTCGGACTGATGTAAAGATGGTCCTCGTGAGTAATAAAGAGAAAATAAAGTGTTAGCCTCGAGCTTGGATCGAACCATATTGAACCATCATTGAACGATGCATATACCCTAATTCAATACGATGCATTTACCCTAATTCATGCCTAATTGAACGAAGTTCTTTAGTCAATTATAATTTTCAATGATCTTTACAGTCATGTTATGGATACGAGGAAGCTATGTGCCACACCCACTAGGCAGACGTTTTTTTAATGTCTTCGTATGGACAGTTTCGTATGGATACAAATCAGAAGTGGTTTAAGGTTCAATTGAAAAGTTTGACAAGTCACGGTGAAGAAAATGCGCTGGCGACAATGCCCGACTCCAATTTTCCAAACCCCTCCTCACCTCCAGGCAGCTCGAAGCGACAAAAGCCGTATCTGACGGTACGTATATCAGCTAAAGGATCAATCTCAATCCGATCGGTCAGATGCGTTTACAATTTTTTCGAATTTCCGCCACCTCTTACCGTCAAAGGTCAGATTGTAGTCCTTACTCACAGGACCAATCTGATAGTAAGCAGTGGAAGAGGCAACCATTGAGCAGACAGCACTACCAGCCAAGGTGATAGTTGTCCAAGCTGATTTTGTCGATGAATAATTGTCCATTTTCCAAAATGAAGAACAATCCTTTCACCTACAGGTTGATTTCTGAGCAATGAAATAGTACCAATCTTATAGTAAGCAAGGGAAGAGGCAACCATTGAGCAGACAGCACTACCAGCCAAGGTGATAGTTGTCCAAGCTGATTTTGTCGATGAATAATTGTCTATTTTCCAAAATGAAGAACAATCCTTTCACCTACAGGTTGATTTCTGAGCAATGAAAGTGCGGGAGTTTCCCCGATACCTTGTAGCGGAAGGTAAAAGAAATAATACGAAGTAGATGGAGGCACAGCGCGTCATGTTATAACATTGTGTTTCGTCGACAAAGCTTCTCGTATCCTGACTAATCCAATTAGAAGAGTCAGAAAGGGCTCGCAACTGTTTTGTTCGCTGTTGTTAGCGGCTACCGCTCGGTGGGTATAGGCGCGATAAGAAAAGGAAGTCTTCGAATCTCTTCTCGACTACAAATAGAAGTAACGGTGGGTGACGCATCCTGGACAGACGGCCTCCGGGAATTCACCTCGCGAGAACGTAAGCGCCTCTTTCATTGTTGGAAACACGAAACTCGGCTGAGTTATACATAGGAAATCCACGCGGCAGGACCGAATGAGTGAATTCTCTGGTAGCATTGTATGTAGTAGGTATTTATACTCAGATGTTAGGAAACTTGGAGCAAACAATGTTGATTATAAATTTGAAGACTATAGAATTTTCTAAAAAATATGCCGCTGTACAGAATTGAATATTAGTTGTTTCAATGAAATTTACGTACTTCCCTCTGGGTAATTTTGTGCATGAATTTAAAATGTAAATTTTTACAATTTTAGCCATTTAAAAAATATTTCTATTGATTTCTTTAGCGCATTTTGAAAATATTTGTTCAATTTAATGGGCTCATGAGTCGCTATAAAACAAACTCATCCTTTCTTTCGAAATGCTTGATATTTTAGGGAAATAACGACGTTTCCATTCATTGTTAAGGGGAGTAATCATCGTGAATGACCTAATAAGTGTATGAAAGAGGGAAAATATGCTTTAAACAAAAAATGAACAATGAATTTCTACAGTGTACCGACGATAATGTAGAAACGAGAGGGGTACACAACTTCTTTTGTGGAAATGGACTAATTAGAGGTGGTCATTTCTGATTGAAAGGATTTAAAATCTAGGAATCGTTTTATAATGCTTCGTAAGAGCTTCCCAAGAATACAATTTTCTTGAGCCATTGTAATATCTTCATTTTCTACCGAATTTCTGACCAAAAATCTGACTGGATTAGGCCTGAGTGAAAAGGTAAAATGAAACTGATTTGTAATTTGATTTCGATTTAAACTTCTAGGATTCACTGGTCAACTCACATTTTAGACTTTTCTCTTCCACGAATTCTTCTTTCTAGGTTCGAAAACTGTAAAACTGCTTTGACAACTGGGCTACGAATTCGGAAGGATTTCTTGGTTCCACTGAAAATTAAGTGAACATTTGAATGCTGTTGAAGGATACCTCGACCAATTATTAGATCAAAGCAGAGGTGATGAAGGAATGGGAGAGCTACGCTATAATACTTGTGCTCTTGGAGTTTCAAGACTTTGAAATGCTCTGAAATAGTCGACACTTTGATTCGGCTCAGGTACGGTACGGAGAGCACTGTTAATACGGAGATCATTGTTCGCTACGCTCGCATCTCAAAAGTAAAACTCCGCCAATTCTAACACATGGGTTTATTATTTTTGGTTTTTGTAAACCCCCTCATGGTGTGTCACTCCATTTTTCAAGGTGCATATTCGAATAATGCCTGATTGCTCGTCGCATTGTAAGGTCCAGGGGTTCACTTTTAGGTTCAGAAATTACGATTATTTCCGATGAGTGAATTTCTACTGAAATCTATCTCAGACGATTTTGGGTCCGAAATTACTAGAAAATGACACCTCGCGGAACTCTGTCAGTTAGACCCCCAACAAACCTTTCTAACAACTTTTTGATCAGTTTCTGGCCCGTAGCATCTATACGTGTGAGGCGATCGCGCTGGCTGGGAGTTAAGAACTACTAAACCCCAAGTAGAGTCCATGTGCCAAAGAACGGATTTTTTACATTAATTCCAAAGCCTTTTATGGCCCATATGGTAGAGGGACACAGCAGATTTTGAATCTACGCACCTCAGTAAAGTGAAAATCTTTGAGGAATGGAGGAGCGTATTAAAAACTTCAGCTAAACGATTACAGAGGCCTATTATTGAAAATCCTAACCAAAAGTATCCTAAACCAATCCTTTTAGTTGGACAAATAGATCGAAATCTATGATAAAACTATGGTGGTGAAAACTAGTGGACTCCGTGTAATACATTAATACGAAGCGGCCACCGTATTATATCGCATACGTTCTATAGAAGTTGACGCAAAACTCCATTTCCTCCTGCATCGGATTGGTTTCTGAAACGAAGGTTTTTTCAATTTCACTGATCACAATCAGGCCAATTCCAGAATTGGGCATACTTGAGATCGAATTGCTATCCACTTTTGGCGATTGACAGGACATGATATAAATGGTTGAACGCACAAAGGAAAACCATCGAACATCATTTTCTCTCGTTATATTCATCCGATCTAGTTCATACTTGGAGGGTAGACAGAAGACGGCGACTCAATCATAACAATCGCTCAACTCACAGTCAAGTTTCGCAAATGAGGATGTGCCATACCAAACTTGGCAAACTTTCCTTCCATATTTAATTTACGTTAACAATTTGATGTATTTTGTATAAAATTGTTCGCAAAAGAATCATAGGCAAAGAATACACATCAAAACATTAATTTTTCTTATTCAACCGTTGAATGATAGAGTCCAGGAACCAGGGGACACTCAAAGGAGTCCGGGGACTAACATATTTCAATTAGTCTCAATTAAAGTGTCAAGATAAAAAACAAGTACCGAAAGTTGATTTGAGGATCCACGTCAGGTTCAATACATCACTCTTTTTCTACTTCTGTCAACCCGTCTCTTCAGTTGTGGCATGTTATATCACAGTTGTGATTTTTGCTCGCCAATCCTACACATCCGTTGAATATTGAAGGTAGATCCGCGAAAGAATGTTAGTGGGAGTATTTTCTTATCCGGAAAAGGGTCGGGGGTAAGAATATCTAAAACCTTGGTCAATCAACAGAAAATCAATCATCATCATCAAATCATCATTAATCATCATGATTGAATCATTTGAATTTTGTATACCCCCTCAAATTTTATGATTTTACACGTGAAATTGGCCACATGTCGTTTCAAATTGGGTATAACAGAAGAAGAAAGCAGAAATTAATGAAAAAGTCAATTTCTTTTGAATTCTAGAACATATATTAGATTTTCTGGATTCAAATTCTTACAAGTTCTCTACAAGAATTCCAGTAGAAAACTTTAAGAATCCAAATTCTGAGTCGAATGAAACCAATAATACCAGCCTATTATTTCAAACCAGATTATTTTAACTGTTAAGGCGAACTAAAGCGTTTCATTAGCTATTTGTTGCAACCGACGCTACCTTGTCCTTAATTTCTATCCAAAATCAACGGAAGATGAAGGAGTGCCGCGAGTCCATCTCTAAGGGTCCAGATGATCCTCGACTCACTGTCAACCGATGGCAATTACTGCGTAAATTTGAAACGGTGGTTCCTTATATTCACGCATAACTCTGCCACGTGGCACCCGATTTTCGTGAAATATCCAAGATGATTGATTTTAGGAGGTGAAAATCACGACTGTAATATCACTGCCTTCATAGAACGTCGCTAGTACATCCAAATGGTGAAGGGAAACCAAGAAATTAATGAGAGCAACTCGCTGATCTGGAAAAGTTATCTGTGTACACGTAATAAAGGCAACGTTAACCGTTTCGTCATGATTTGCAGAGTTTTAGCAGTAATTTGCGACGTCAACGCCCAGACTGAGAGTTGCACTCTGATTCGAACTCTCACATTTTGCAACGTTTGACGCCTGGATTGGAAAGTCCAAACCGGTTGGGAGCCTGCCTTCGACGCGGAGTGAATCATCGCCCTTACCGGAAAACCCAGTCCACGAGAAGCCTTCCTCATTCACCGAGGGCCCAACAAAACCAATAGTAGCCTACACGATGAGGTCGTCGTGGATGTTACCCACTTTTACACCCTCATGCAATATCCATGACTGCCTTGAAACAATAGGCCACAAGAGGGTTGTCAGGTTGTCATTAGTGAATCATAAGAAACCCCCAGCGCCTTTACCAGGAAGTTTGACTCTGCAGACATTTTCCGTCACGCACAGGTCATTGTCTGGGGAAATTATGAGAAAGCAGCGGTACAGACTAGAGCGCCTAGACGACAAATATATTATTTGTTTGATTTGAAAAAATTGCTGCCAATCACTGAACAGTTTTATTTGCACCTATCAAAGTATCTACGCATTTTTGGTGCAACGCTTTGAAAAAACTAAAATACCCCGTCGAGCATATAACTCCCTCCTCTTTCTCTTTTAGAGAGTTATCCTATTAAATGAAGCTAATGGAATGACAAAAATATATCATTTCTTCATTTAAATCTGATTTGAGGCATTTTGAAACAAGAAACATTCGGAAATTAATCAAATGAGCTCAAAATGTACAATATATTAACTACAATTAATCTAATTTTATTGATAATGTAATTAATAACAGCAACAATTGTTTTAAAAAATCCGATAATCTTGTTTTTTTTCTCTTTAGTGGGATAAGAAGTGTTACTTTAAGAAGTGTAAGAACTTTTTTAAGACACTAATATTTTAAAGTTATCTAGGTAAAAAACCTAGATACTAACCTAGTACTAAAAAAGTACTAAGATTAAGGAAGAATGCGACGTACTGCTGGGTTGCTAGAACTGGTTTACTAGTTATTAAAAACTAACCGTTATGCCCATCTCTACTAGTTCATCTACCCCCCAAGTCAGGAGGGCTCACTCAAGCAAGACTAACTTTTCAATATTTTTTTAAAACCATTTCCTGCCGTTGGTGGAGATGAATAACCAAAAACAATCAATCCCTACAGTAATAAACTGCTAATTTGACATTTCAGAAATAATGGGTGGTCAGTCCCCTAACAGCAAGTCTTCGTGCAGTGCGCAGACAGTCTTTCAAACGTGGACCGCTATCGACGTCTTAACACTTGATTCCTACAACTGTAGAATTACTTCTATAATGGCCATAACAATGATTCCACCCATAGTTGTCTTATAATGTAATTCATATAATTTTTGTAACCATTTTTAATGTCATGTGTGGAGGATTGGAAATGGAAATGAACCTAACTTGAATCCCTGTGACAGGGTATCGATCCTCCGCTCTGGATTAGTGTATATTTTGTAAAACAGTTCCACCTAACCGTTACTAGTAACTTGGTCTCATTACTTTCCATTTGTTTCGTATTATTTGCGAAGTGCTCTTTCAAATACAAGCTTGCACTAAGTAACCTTTTGTCTAATGCAGCAGCGTTTTGACTTCAAGCCGGGTTTACACGTTACGATAAATCGTGACAACTTGTCTGAACGATAAGTCGTTGCATGCAAGTCGGTGTGTGTAAACCGCAAGTCGTTACGACTTGTCCGAGTTGCAGCCAGGTTGGAAGGTTTGTGGAAATTTCCACCAACTTCTCGGGTTTGCAACGACAAGTCGGAACGTGTTAACACTGGCTCCGTCAAATCGGTCTCATCAGTAGTATTGTTGAAGCGTTGTACCTCAGTTCTGCCGTTGTGAAAACATCTAGACAGTGTTTAGTGAATACCGTATTTTCTGGTTTTGAGTGGAAGATTTTTTTTTTTCCAAGTTTGCTTCGGTGAAATGTCAGACCTACGACAGGCCTCTCGGGAGTTCCTGTTAGAGTTCATTGAATTGTACCGAAACTCTACTTGCTTGTGGCAAACCAAAAGCAAGGATTATTCTGATAGAAATAAGAAAGACAGCTTACGCCGAGTTGGTGAAAAAATATCAAGAGGTCGACCCAAAAGCAGACAGGTCTACAGTTGTCAAAAAAATCAACTCATTTAGAACAGTATATAAAAGAGAACAAAACAAAATCAACAACTCCCTGAAATCCGGAGCAGGTAATGATGAAATTTATAAACCAAATATGTGGTACCTCCCACAGAGGAGAAAATACCGACTGAGTTGAACGAAAAGTCGGTACGTGTAAACGGGCAACCGATATTCGACAAATCGTTACGACTTGTCAACGACGATTTGTCGTTCAATTTATCGTAACGTGTAAACCCGCCTTTAGTCTCGAAAATGGCATTAATCTGTGATTGATATGGATGGTTACTCCATCCCGTTTCTTCAAACTGACTAGTGAAATGCAGAAGATTTTTAGCATGAGGGGTATACGCTGCCCTTTGCAGACTCATTCCTTAAATCCTTGGAAGGAGCAAGTAGTCCATTTCACCACCACCTCGTTATACCCTACAGTGTGCAAAATGAAGAATTCAGTCCACTCTCGACCAGAAAACTCGTGGTGACTAAACACTTATTCGACAA
Organism: Creontiades dilutus; assembly: GCA_031894815.1. Classification (NCBI taxonomy): domain Eukaryota; kingdom Metazoa; phylum Arthropoda; class Insecta; order Hemiptera; family Miridae; genus Creontiades; species Creontiades dilutus. The sequence continues at coordinate 4,147,405 of JAVIWC010004007.1, forward strand.
AGGCAAAACCAATGCCATCATTATGAAATTATTACTGCAGAGTGAATCATGTAATAAAATGCCTGTCGTAACAATTGAGTCGCAACCATCGCTCATCGCTGGGTTTGCTTTTATCGCTACATCGCTTCAACGAGGTGATCCCCAAACTGATCGAGATCTGACACAACTCACCTAGTATCAGCAATTCTTTTGGTTTATCATTTTCAATATTGAAGCTTTGTAATCCATTAAGAAACACAATTTTTTACGGAAAACGGAAGATAGTTGGAGAATAATCAACTATTAAATGTTTGGCGCTTGAACATAAACTTCAAACAGTAGTGCAGGGGATTTGTGTAGTCCAAGGTTGGCTAAGCTGAACTGAATTCATTTACAAATGGACGATTTTGGTTTATTATTCAATAATAAACCATTGTAATCGCTCTGGAAAAAAAATTCTAACCCCCCCTGAAAATTTCATGGTTTACGTTTCAAAGGGTGCAGAATCCGAATCTGCAATAAAAAATTTTTTCCGTCCGTCCGCCGTACGCACGATATCTCCCAAACGGCTGGAGCAAAAAATCTGAAATTTTCAGGAAAAATCGATCTTGGTCCGACGACGCCCCAATTCTTGAGCCAGCTCTCTCACTCAATTTAAAGTGCCCTTTAAGGGCTGTCGAAGTTTTTTAAAATCCCTAAAAACCTCAAAACAAGACGAAGCGGCCTAAATTTTTCTCTATTTGAAGAACATACCATGAGGAATCGAATGAGCCCTTCCCCACGTCCGTAGGTCAAACCATTCTCGATGTATGGCCCGATTTATGGTGACAACATTTGCGTTTTTTGGTTTATTATTGTTTGTTTGTAACCTAGTGATGCCGATAGCGTCGAGTTGTAGTGAATGTGGTTACTGGAGTGATAGCCGATGTGGATACTTGTAGTTTATAGCCGATACACGGGTTGAAGCATTCTGATATGTATGAAACGCTGATAATATATAGGTAAATATTATTACTGGGATAAATAAGTAGTCTTTCACTCGGGTTTATTATTCAATTGGCTTGCGTTCATGATTTTCGCCATGTTTTAAACTGTTCCCGACCATTATCCTCAGATAATTAGTATCCTATTACTACGTTTTTAATTGTCTTGACTATCATGCTAACAGTTCAGACAGAAAACAGTAACTTCAAGCTTTCTCCATGGTAGGTAATTGAGTATTAGTAAGGTAGCCTGGTGATTTTTGAAATCTGTGAAAATGGTTGCCACTTCGGCTCAATCTCGTAAGCCGCAGTCGCCAATTCAAATCTCCAAGTCATTCCCATTTAAAAAAGCAGGGAAAATATTGATCGCTGCAATATCTTTTTTGCGGTTCCAGAGTTAAATCTTTCATCGGATACCACATTAAAATTTGATCGAGAAAAACAAACGTTACGTTCCTGGATCAATAAAAAAGGGAGGCACCATCAAAATTGCCTACAGAAGCTGTTTTCGCAAAAAAGTCCACAAAGATATGCAAAAATAACGAAAAAAAGCATTCCGACTCTTCAGGCGTAGGAGCCGTGAGACTCAGTAAACAGGTTTTTGCTTAAGTTGGTCTTGAAATGTTCGTCGGAGTGGCAATTTGGTCTAATTTAAGTTTCAAGTTGTCAACTTTTTGAAGCAGGGTTTCATACTTTGGATTAAAATGGTATGATGGAATTGATAGGGATTCATTCACAGTTTAACCACACACTCCTAGAAGATTTTTTTTAAATTGTTCATTATTTATTGCACTAAATATTAATTTTACAAGCAACTTTCATTTTGTCAAAATAATTGGTAGTCTTACAAAACTTAGGTGCTTCACTAAATCTTATGGGTTATGAAAAGGCGTGATTCCGGATGCACTTTGTAAAAATTCACCGAACGGTTTTGGTGGGAAGGGGACCATTTTCACTTCCACAAATCTTGAGGCTCCGTTCTTTTGGGACGCCTGAGTAGGTCGTCAACATCGAGCAACTGGACAGCTTCTTCGTTGACATGCCCTTGTAGCCGCTTGTGATGGGCTACGGCCTGGGTTTTGATGACTTCGTCGGCGGTGGGGATGTGAAGTTCTTCGTGTAGTCGGATACTTCTGGTGTACCGATATGCGTCCACACAGCATCTCAGTACGTTGTCTTGGAACCTTCGGAAGAGGTCACGGTTGCTTTGGGCAGTGCAGCACCACAGCTGCGCTCCGTAAGTCCAAACTGGCCTAAGGACTTGTTTGTACAGAGTTAATTTATTATGGATCGACAATTTTGATTGCCGGCCCATCAACCAGTACATTTTGCGGAACTTGATCGCCAGCTGAGCCTTCTTTATTTTGACGTGTTCCTCCCACCGCAGTTTAGCATCCAAGGTCATCCCGAGGTATTTAGCTTGATAATCGTGTGGTATGGTCTTGCCATTGAGGTGAACCGTTAAAAAATCTAACTTACGGTTGGTGACCGATTTCGCTTCATTCATCTTTATACTCAATCTCTTTACTCCTAGAAGATGTCACCGAAACTTGAAATGTTGTGCTTTGTAAGTTAGTTTTCCTGTTAAATTTTTCCTGTCCTGTGGGGCAGAACGAACGGCTGAACTTATGGCGATCTTGGTGGGCTCATTCAAGGAGTTTCTATCAATAAAAAACAGAAAACACTATACTTATTTCGATATTTTTATTGCTTCCGAGTCTACCAAGGTAGCGGAAGCATTGTTTTCACTTTCGGAATGTGAAAATTTTTTTGTCTCCAAAATCAAAAATTCCACTTGCATTTTGCGTTTTAGACCTTTCTGAACAATTTTGGTTTCGTGTGTCTGTCTGTCTGTCAGCAAATCCTTGTTACGGGCAAAACTACACGAAGTTATAGTCCGATTTTGATGAAATTTTCAGGGATTGTGCGGGTTGGGGTGTAGATGGTCCCCCCTAGATGTTTCATGACCCCCGGATCAATAGTAGCCTCTGCGCATGCGCAAACGTGAAATCCTTGTTACGCGCATAACTCCGGGAGTTCTTGACCAATTTCGATGAAATTTTCAGGGATTGTTCGGATTTGGTATATTTCATAGTTTGTTCAATAGTTGAACATGCCTACCTTTATTTTCTCAAGTTATGCTCCTGCATAACAATAAATTTACCCTAATTCAATATTTACTTCGCCTAATTGAACGAAGTTCTTTAGTCAATAATAATTTTCAATGATCTATACAGTCATGTTATGGATAGAGGAAGCTATGTGCCACACCCACTTGGCAGACGTTTTTTCAATATTTCAGCCTTTCAATTCTAATCTTCATTATTACACCTGTATTGACAGCTAGTGACAGGAGACCTAAGCCCCAACATACGATTTTTTGTCCACGTTCCATAAAGTTCTGGGAAAAAAAACTCTAGGCTGAGAATTTTTATTTTTATCAAATTTTTGGGAACTACGTATCTTGAAACATAAACCAACCAGTATTTTAAGAGATTCAAACAGTTTTTTGTTGTTCGATCACAAAATTCATAATTGGAAACGATAAACCAAAATCACAATAATCTTGTTCAGTTTGAGCTGGGTGTCGAGTTTTTACGGCAGCCATTACCAATCTGGCAGTGGAGAGGATGATGCTACGTAAAAGCCTTCATAGGAATATGGTTAGGTTGGAAACAACACAATCGCAATGAAATGTGAGGCCTCTTATAAGGTACTTTATCATTAAATGATCAAATTTTGATGACCTCGATTTTAATCGGAATTTAAATACGTATGTATTCGTTCAATTTGTCCTCTGCCACTGTAATCGGTGCGACGAAATACTTGTCAAACGTAACGGAGATCATTGGACTTTCCAAACAATTGTACGAGTATGGGGAGAAAGATAAATCTGTTTTATGAGATTACTTGAAGGTTTGCTCCGTAAATAAATGTGTACATTTCCACAATGACGTTTGCTTTGTCAACAACCAAGGAGCCTGAATCAACACTGTTATTTTATAGATAGTACATACTTCGAAGACAATATGATTCAGAAAATAGAGGGAACCTACTATAAACTAAAGGCTTTCACATTGGTTACTAACACCCTAACGCAGTGGTTCTCAAACGTTATTCTTTGAGTCCAGTGCATGTTACCTTACTACATATAGGTGATTCGCTTTTGAAATGTCAGTCATTTTTCTATTCTAGCCAAGTTTGACACGTTCAATGCACACTCTAATGGGGTAACATGTTTCATTGTAATTAAACGATAAATTCTTTACATACAATCACGATTTATTCAGGAATTTTAACTAGCTATAGTATATTATTTGTTAATTAATAATTATTATTTGTAATTCGGAGCAATAAAAATAAAAAGGGCTTCAGCCATTCCCATGGAGGTTGGAGGCTCAAGAGGGGAAAAATAGTAGTATATACCTCACTCCCTACAATAGTTTATTTTTTCAAAATGGCGTATCAGCAGAACGGTTCAAGATTATCTGTGCTCACTTTGGAAATATGCCGAGAGAACCGCAGTGATTGATTATTGATTAGGAACAAAAAAATTGATTACGTTTCAAAATATATATATATATATATATATATATATATATTTTTTTTTTTTTAGAAAAGTCGATACTCAAATGTGACCGAAACTTTGAAATGAACCATATGCTCTGAGAGATGACAGGAGCGCTCCGTAATACCTCAAAACAGGTTTCCTTGAAGACAATTTTCAAACACTTAACTTTTGACAGAGCCATTGAAGTTGCTTAATTTTGATCGAAAATTCGAAGGGACAGTGTAATGTATGGAGGATGCCGAAGAGCAGAAGTTGACAGACTGTTACGTAAATGGCATCTAGAACAACAAACTGTTCCGTAAACACCAACTAAACCAACAACCTCTTGTAAGGTTAAAACATTCTCTGGCTGGAGCAGATACGTTTAAATGTCATGTAGTGACATATAGAGCGATACAGTGACTGGACTGTCGTTTCTGCTGAGGCGTATACAGAGACTTTTTGAGACTAATAGGAAAATTTAGTGACTTGGCGAGTTTTCCGGGTTTCCCGTCGACCTTTAGTGGACGGCAGCACCTCGGTCGATTTCCAACTGAGGAAAAACCCTGCTACTCGCAATCTAAGTGGGTTAAGTTTATGTATCCGACTGAAGAAAAGGACAAATTGATGGTTACGTCTGAGAAATGTAAATGAATCGTTCGACGGAACTGGAGTTAACTTACCAATTTGATTTTATTAGAAAACAAACCTTCTCTGCTTTGGATAGCTAACGAGGAGGTCAGTGGCGGTCCTAGGCTTACATTTTGGGCTTACAGTGTGTTTGCAAAATAAGCTTATTATAAACCATGAAATTAAAAATTTGGGGGGGTCATGACCCCTGTGACCCCCCCTTGGATCCGCGCTTAAGGAGGTAGAACTGCAATATCACTATATTCAGTTGAATATTAACTGAAGAAACAAATTCGGAGAAATTCAAATCAACGTTTAAAGTACATACTAACCCACCACTGGACATTAAGAGATACTGCATACCGCATCCGATCTAAAAAAGGGATTTTGCTCAAAATTTTCGCTTTATGTCCATGCCGGCCACTGGTAAACGGACTTTATACCTCCCCGCCCCCTCTAAACAAATGAAAACCCGATAAACGATGTCTTCTTAATCAGTTATAATCGTTCAAAATGGCAGTTCGTGAGTGCAGTGTCCTGTTCAGATAGCGTTTCCATAATTTCGCGTTAGACTTTCTTTTTAAATTCTCGTTTAGTCCTGCTGTTATCTATCCCTAAAAAATATTGCTATAATCTTGGGAAAACACATTGTCATCATATTATTGTGGGTACTACCAATATTTTGAATCGTAAATCTCGAGCTAAATTGACGATGTGACAAAAATATTGGAACACCTAACTTCTAGTAGTAATTTTCGTCATCTAACGTCCTTCTCTTTTCCATTCATCGACAATTTAATGCAAGACCCAAAAATAGTGAAAAACGAATGGAAATGGAAGAGGCTAGGGGGTACCGCTAGTATTCAACGGTTAACATAGGATTGCTATATTGATATGATAGGATATTGAAGTGATGGATGCACCAGACGATTTTTAAGGTTTTGAAAATATCGATCAAGATTAATAATTCATCTTCAAGAGGTATCGTAAGAGGGGGACTTGAAGGTTTCCCTGTGAGTCACAGAAACGGAATCAGAGTACGGAACCAAACTAATTGTTTCATCACTTGAATTCTGTTGTTTGCTCATAAACAAACGTAAACGCCCAGTAACAACATGCCGATGGAAAGAGAAGTGCAAGAAACATTCAATATATCATCCAAATATTAGCAATTTCGTACCTGCTACAAAAAGCATGACCATATGAGCTAATTTAAACCCCCTCCCCTGAAAAATCAACCTGAGGACGTTTCACCTTCTTTTTGGTTTATAATTTCCCAGTCTTTCGTAATCGTCTGGCAAAATGTTTAAAACGCTCCTCACATTTTGTCACTTCATGTTTCAAGACGGATAGATTCCAAATCTGCAATATCCGTCCGCCGTAGGGGCCATAAATGCCGAGACCTTGGGCAAGTTGTAAAAATCCTTTCTTTCGCACATGGACTCCACTCGAGTCTGGTTGATCCTAACGTCTAGGTGCTACGAGCCAAAAACACTGTTTTTCGGGATCCGTGCTGACCTAGCCGAGTGAGGTCGTCATTTTCCAAGTAATTTTGGATGCCGAATCGACTGGGGCACGTTTCAAAACCGTGGAAATTCACGTGAAGCAAAAAATCGGAATTTCTGAACCTAAGCAATCCCAAAACTTCAGCGTGGAATGCTTATCTCCATCCTAAGGAGAGTTGTATGACTTTGGCGATGAAATGTTTTTATTAGAATTAGAGTCATTGCATTGCGATGGCTTCATTCCCTGAGAATGTTTGCGAACAGCAATGAAGAACCAAGCAGGAATATTGAATACCAGTTTGGGGTAAATAGTGCGAGATACCGGATATTTTACTTTGCTGTCGACTTGACTTTCAAAGGTTGGTCTAGCCGCCTAAGGTAGATTTTACGGTTTCCAAATGATCCCAAGATTGAGAATTCAAAGCAATAGCCCGCTTTGCTACAAAGGAAGGATACACGCATCAAAAGGAGTTGAAATCATTTTTGGGAGGTAGTTGTGACGGGTGAGCGGTCTGCGGCTTCTTGACCTATGGCATTAGAAAGGAAAGGAAAGTAAAAAAAAAGAAACAGTTGCTGCGGTTGGAAAGAATGGGAACGGGGAGCCGACCCCGAACTTCCAATCTTTACCAACTAACTGCGCCGATACATGCAATATTCAGAATGTTTCCCTGTAGGAACTGCTACAGGTAGAAGTTTTATTAATTCAGCCCAATGCAGCATTATTATTTCAAATAGACAGGCACTCGGTAGTAAGTATCAATATTGCTTTTTTTATTAACTAATTTTTGTTCTTTCAGCAGGCAACATACTAACCTTGACCTAGGTAATAAAAACGTTTCAAAACTTTTCTGAGCCTACGCGTTTTGGTTCAATATTTCCAATAATGAAGCAGTTAGTAATCGGCCAAGGAAAAATAACCCCCTCTTAAAACTATCTGTTTTAAGCGGAATCCGAAAATCCGCCCGACCACCTCCCAGAGCTTTTTCGAAAACTGCTGGACCAAAGACGAAATGTTTTCTAGTAAAGCCTGAATTATAGTCATCAGTTTCTGTCAATCCTAAAGGATGAAATCAAAGGGCTGGAATATCCGAAGATCAAAATTTCAAAAACGAAATCATACTGCTAGCAGTAGCTACAGATCAAATGAGCCTACTGGAACCACTTCATGTTCAACCATTCGCTCTCCTTCATTGCTCTGCGTCATCAACAAAGTGAAAATCACCTAGTAAATTGTGGCAGTCGAATCAACTGATATCATTAAAATGTCATGTTTCCAAAAGCTTCTTTTGGAATTTTGTTTTTTCTAACATGTTATATATTTGTGGATCTCGTTAAATTCTAGTTGTTTCATTCTCGGGTTTCGATGCACCATTGTAGGGTATTTATGTATCAGCTAACTAAGGGACTAGTGAAGCTATAGTGTTTAAAGAGTGATACTTATAAAGAAGAATTCAATTAAGAGTTGTGTATACAAACTGAGTAGCTGAATCCCTCGTAGTTATTTTCTTCTAATCGATCTTTTTAGGTGAAATATAAATTGCCGAGTTTAGATAATGTACCACGTCCAATAAATAAATTAGTGATTTAAGTGGAAGGGAATAAATACATAATAAACCTTTTAAATTGTGTAGCTAGGGATATTATTACGTGTAGAGGGTTTACCTCTCGTTGGGGAGCACTGGATTAGTCACCCAATATAGCTCCTCGCGTGTTTCCCATTTCCACCACCTTTACTCGTGTCCCAAATGACCCCACCCCTTCTGTGCTAGGCTAGTAAATGGTCGGCAAACCTCATACTCTTGCGATATTAGTGGTAGGTAACTAGATAACCTTGGTGCCCGTTTTACCTCCGATCTCCCTTGGCATGTACACGTGAAACCCACTTAACGACGAGTGAATGGAGAGCTCAATTCTGTTACAAGCTCGGAGTTATCAACAAAACGTGTACTAAACAACTTGTTGTTTCTCTAATCCTCCCTTACTTCCTCTGCTGTTCATTTATTCATTGGATTACAAATCGTTTGATAAATCCCACTTCCCCAGAGAAATTTCGATTATTCGGAATAATGTAACATAGATCCACCTGATTCAAAAAGAACCCCCATTCGCCCCAGCTCAGAAAAACATGGAAAAAGTATTGAAAATACCATGTTTTCAGGTGAAAACTCACTTGACCAAAACAATTGAAGTTTGTCTTTGTCGGCATCTAGTACATCCAGAGCTTGAAACCTCAAACGCACGTCTCTCTTCTGAAAACAACGTTACCTGATCAAGTCCTAGCCAGTTATTAAAAATGACGGGACCATGTCATTATTTCTCTCTGCTATATCCAAGGAATTGAGGATTGTTTGGCAACAATCTCCTGGATTGACTAATTCACTTGGAGCTGAAGGAGCGAATTCATCGCCCCTTTGGTTCCAGTTTGGGCCAGCGACGAGAAGGTAGCCTTCATCCCCTGCCCTTTTTACACCACTTCTGGTTCTCTTAATTCCCCTCTCGTCTTTCTTTCCTTTTTTCTGTTCAATTTTTGGTTAATTATTTCCAGTGAAGAACTTACGTTCAAGTGAAGAATTTACGTTCAAAGATGAGTTGAATCAAGAGGAAGAACTACTGGAGGAGAGTTTAAGAAACGTGGGTCAAAAATCACATGAGGGGTCAAGTTGTTTATGAACCCTCCGCATTAATTTCGACTGACCCTAAAAGATAATACTAAAGGGTTAAAATATTTAGAAATCTTAGTTTCAAATTTTTTCAAAAAAAAGATAGGTTCTGGACCAATTTTCCAGAATTTGAAGCTATTGAAATGATTCCGAAAATTTTATATAAAAATTGCAAACATGTTCTCCATCAAAATCCGTTTGAGGTGCTCTGAAATGAACCCTGGATTTTAACACTTAACTTTTCTATTACGTTGATAGAGAAAGATATAAACTCGCGAGACAAGCATTCCAAAAGAAAAAATGAGTTCGTGGGACCACATTTTTTCAACACACTAAAGTGCCCACACTTTGGTGGTCACATTAAAAAAAAAATAGACAAACAAAATCATTAAAAATGGCTAAAAATGGAGACATTTATATTTTTAGCAGAACTCTACCGAGAAAAGTTGACCAAACATGAACTAGGGTATTGAAAAATGTAAGGATTAAATCGTATAAAAAGTGAGTAACCGAAAAATTTAAAAACCCACACATTTATGTTGGTAACGCAGCGTTACTTAGAAAAAGTTCATTTACGATAAAATTTATAATCAACATCATCTCTTTTCACAACATATTCAAATTTGAACACAATTCGACACACGTAACCATAATACGATAAAAAATAGGCAAGAAAAAAGGAGTGGGGAGGGGGGGTAGCCCCATCGGTAGGAAGAATTTACGTCAATATGATTGACAATGGAATAAAGTGTAAACACTGCGAAAATTCCCGCAAACCTAGGAACAATATAATGCCAATGGAATTATCTTTCAACAAATGCAGTCTGTAACAACTTGAGTTAGGTAGGCGTTTAATTTAACACGCACTTCTTCGGTAAACACCATAAGGTGTTTTAAAAATTTGATGTATCGCTGAATTCTCGTTGATTAAATTTCATTAATTTTAATTCAGAGGATACCTAGCCCTACTTAGCTATATTGAGATAATGAACCATAAATTGATCTGCATAGAAAGGCTATTTAAAACAGAGATCATAAACCTGCATACAATATTCAATACTCAAATTTCGGAACATTTTAAAACGTAAACCAACAAATTTTGCTGTGTTATTTAAACGTTATATTTTCTTGGTGTATGAGAAAGGTTCATTTTTAAAAACAATAAACCGAAACGAAGCTGTAAAAAATCGATAAATTATCGAGCGGGTTTCGTGGAGGTTCGCGAGTGGGCCCGCATAGCGCCGACACGAACGCGAACCGTTGGGGGCTTTGTTCGCGAAGTTGCGAAATCCTCTGGATTTGGAGGAGCGCCCCACTACGTCCCAACGGCCATTCACACTGGTTATGCGGGCTTAGTATCCACGGTAGTATATCGTAGAGTTTTGTTGTGTAGTTTGATAAATATTCGTAGAATTCGAACGTCCTGTGAAAAAAAGTTGCAATTTTGGAACAATAAAATATCTAAAATCAACTACACGCGTAAATTTGAAATTGACGTAACTATCCCCTCTTCGAAGAAAACATTCATTTTGTTCAGCGTCACGTAGACAGTATTTCATTCCGTGAAGGCAAGCGTTTCAATTAACGGAACGTTGATATCTACATCACGAAATTCAATACTTACAAATTATAACGTATTACGTCTTGACCGCTCGACAATAATCGGTATGTTTAGAACCTCGAGACATCCCAAAAATACTTACTGATTATGCACTTAGTGGTTCCGTGCGCATGAATAGTAATTCTGGGTAATAACCACCTATACAACTTGTTGAATGAACCATAACATCTCACGAAAGCTTCTCGGATAACACAACTTGTCAATAGGTCGCAAACGTTCAAGCTTTTTCATGTTTTTCGTTGTTCCGATTGGTTGACTTATATATCGATGTAGGTACCTTCCATTACCAAATGATAAATGATATTAATAATTTATGGTTAATTATGGTTATAGTTGTTTATTGTTGTTTTGACTCCACTAGTTAATGAGATGGATATATATGTTAATTAAAAAAGTCTATAAATTAAACTCCTCACCATAAACAAGCAGATATAATAATTTTAAAAACCACTATGAACCTGAAGAAGATTTAGAAGATCTATGAATAGTAAAATTATTCGACTGAAACTCAAAACCCGCCACTACAAATTACCTATACGATATACTATATAAGTTGGTATTAATCATGATTGCTATAAAAAGTAAACTTGAGAGGAAATCAGGTTGATTTTCACAATTCTTTAGAGATTTAAATTAAAGAAAGGAATTTATTATTCTCATGGCAGGAACTTGAGTGGTTGATGAAAAAATGGGGTCCACACGATATTTTATTAATGTTTAATAGCTATTTGAATTGGTAGATAGTTGCTAATGATGTGATAAAACATAATTTGTCTGGTTTTTGATAGAAGATGTGGAATTGATGTGGATCTTAATGAATTATTAATCGTAATTGGAGTGAAGAATAATGTACAATTAAGGACACATAACACGGTGGGAGAAGCAGTTAGGAATGTAGCGGCTTCATATCTGGAGTCTTGGCGTAAGACCCGCAGTTGGAGCAGGAAGGGGGTGATGGCGATTGAAAAAGGAAAAAAAGAATCAGGTACCAGAGCTAAGTTTCTAGAGAGTTACGACACACTACGAAAGCAGAAGTTGCAAAATTGGACTCACCGAGTTGTCGGCGGCGAAGACGCAGGCCGCCAGGAGCAGGAAGGTAAAAGCTGTTGGGTTCATGTCTTGAGGGAAAGAATGCCCGGCTGAAGACGGTACCAAGGGGCCGAGGGTTGCAAAGAAAGGATGTGTTGAATGTGGGGGGAGACAAGAAGAAGAAGTCCGAGTTGGAGTGAGATCGTGACTGCACCAGAGTTTCTACAGACTGAAGCCGGTCGGAGGAAGCCGAAAGCTTGGGAAGGAGTCCAGGGGTGGGAGGTTGTGTACGGCGGCCTCTCGCTGTAGGGGGGGCTCGCCGCGCCACCGCAACAGGTGACGCCTCAAACTGGAATCGCTCGGGCCACCAGGAAAAAATGCTCGAATTCTGGTTGGGACCGATCCCTGGAACCTCATCCGCCTCAGGGGAGGATGAACGTAACAGGAAAAACAGAAGGAATCCCTAATTCTAGGAAATTTGTGAAGATGGTGAAGCTACTACCTATCGACTGGAAAACGTCTGCCAGGTTGGATATGATGACCAAGTTTTAACAATCTTGGAACATGCAGAAATTAGGTTTGTTACAAGGATTTGAGGATATATGGACAGGCGTGAAACCAAAGTTGTTAAAATGGTGTAAAATGTGAAAAGAAATTTTGATTTTGGCTCCAAAAAATGCTTCATGTCTCAAAATTGAAATCAATGCTTCCGCTACTTCTAATAGCAAACTAGGAAGCCCTACTTGGAATCGTGGGAGGTCCTACAAGTGTTGAACGGTGAAAACTGGTGCAAATTGTACGAATTTCTTAAGGACGCGTTGAATTATCGTGCTTTTCTGATCAGAAACTACAATTTTGTTGGCTAAGCTTTTATTTTATTGCGCTTTTGTTGTCATTGTTGTAAGTTTTACCCTACTATTGGAAAATTTGTTATTGTATTCGTTTATTTATTAAATTACCTGTATATATTATTTATTAGTAATGGATAGTTGTGAAAAATCGCTGTTTAATTGAAAAGCTGATATGTCATAATATAGTGTATGTATTACATAGGTTGTAAAAATGTCTGCATTTGTTGTTGTATTGAATATTGAAAACTGCTGAAATTCAATGTACTTACTCTAAATTATGCCAAAGTCGAACTTGTTTCTAGAGATAAGTTTTTTTGTTATAGGCAGTTGTTTTTTTGCAATAAACATATTTTCCTTTCTATTTTATTCTATTTCAATACTTCCTATTCGTTTGAAACTGAAAATACTGCCTTGGAAATGAAGGCAAGGAGAGCTCTTGTCACATTCTGACCTCCTAATCGTTTGAAACTGAAAATACTGCACAGCTTCCTTGAAAATGAGGGCGAGGAGAGCTCTTGTCAGATTATGACCTCCTAATCGTTTGAAGCTGAAAATACTGTCAAACTTCCTTGGAAATGAGGGCCAGGAGAGCTCTTGTCAGATTCTGACCTCCTAATCGTTTGAAACTGAAAATACTGCACAACTTCCTTGGAAATGAGGGCGAGGAGAGCTCTTGTCAGATTATGACCTCCTAATCGTTTGAAACTGAAAATACTGTCAAACTTCCTTGGAAATGAGGGCCAGGAGAGCTCTTGTCAGATTCTGACCTCCTAATCGTTTGAAGCTGAAAATACTGCACAACTTCCTTGGAAATGAGGCGAGGAGAGCTCTTGTCAGATTATGACCTCCTAATCGTTTGAAGCTGAAAATACTGCACAACTTCCTTGGAAATGAGGGCGAGGAGAGCTCTTGTCAGATTATGACCTCCTAATCGTTTGAAGCTGAAAATACTGCGCACAACTTCCTTGGAAATGAGGGCGAGGAGAGCTCTTGTCAGATTATGACCTCCTAATCGTTTGAAGCTGAAAATACTGCACAACTTCCTCGGAAATGAGGGCGAGGAGAGCTCTTGTCAGATTCTGACCTCCTAATACGTCCTGAGCGTTTGAAACTGAAAATCTCGATAATTTGAACTCGAATTATCGAGATTTTCGTGAATAGTGATCGAAATAGTGAGATTTTGAATGAAAGAGGGGTTGAAAGTGAAAATTCGAATTGAAGAAAGTTACATTTTATTAGAGAAATCCATGTACATACATGTATGTCATTGTATAATGAAACAAAAATACATATTATAATAATACATGTGGATCAATTTATTTATTATATAAAAAGTTATATCATTCCTTCATAAAAAATCCGTCATTTTAGTTTGGGTCGCTTGGTTGGCTGCAATCTGGTCCACAGCATTTTCCAAAGTGCTCACTGCTTTGAACACACAACCTTAGATTGTACCGTTTTTTTAATTTTTCACTCAAGCCTCCCTGGCTTGAAAGTTGGTGACCAAAACTCATCTCTTCTTTCTCTCCTTCTTGAGCCATGAGGAGTTATCTCGGCAAGATGATCTTTTTGCTTCAGGATAGTTGATGAGGTAGATGCCGGAATATTAAGCCTAAATCGAAGAGCTATATCCTTCTTTTTTCCTTCTTCTTCAACAGCCTCGATGATCTCTTTTCGGAGATCGACCAAGACCTATAACGTACAGGGCTCATTTTATGGCTGAAACTGCTCTAAAGCATTTCAGGGGTGGTGTAGCATGAATTGGTAAGTCCCTTTTCCTATATTTGCGGTTTCCTAACTAAAACCCAAATTTTCTCTTGATTTCATATCGGACCTATTTCAGATTCAATAAATCTATATAAACTCCAATCCGATTTGTTATTCATTTAAAATACCCAATTCACCATCAAGCCAAGAAGGTCACCATCAGGTTTTCAAGTTTAAATTATCGGATTAGTAAATTAGGTTTTGGGGTAGAAATAAGTGTTAATTATCACACTATATAAAGACGAGCTTATCAGAGTATATCGGTTATGGTAACGCCGGGATTTTGAAATTATGCCCCCGTCTCCCAGGGCAACCGACCTGATCTCCCCGACCCCGCCAGAGAAGGGGAGAGGGCCCAGGGCAAGCGACGTGGTCCTCTCCTCGGGGATTTGGGATATACGATTTTTTGACTTTGCATATTGTTATTATACCTTTGTGTTATTCAATTTCTTTTTAACCTGCGTAGCAGGGCCATTAAATAGTGTGTTTATACAATTAATATACCTACACTAAAAATAAACTTCAACTAAGATGATAAACTACCAATATTTTTTCTGCCAATCATTTGTATAATAAAATAATAGAGACATAGGTATTATTCGTTGGATTGCAAGCTTTGCGTTGTTCTATTTCCTTAATTTTTTTAAGATGAATTTGGTTAGTTAGCATTTGATATATAGGAGGTTAATATTTTTTTTAAATATTAAAATGGGAAAAGTATTAATTTGGTTGGGAAAAGTATTAATTTGACTGGGAAAAGTATTAATTTGAATGGAAAAAGTATTAAGTTTATTGGGGAAAGTATCAATTGGGGAAAGTATTAATTTGACTGGGAAAAAGCGGATTATCATCAATCATCTTATAGATTTGCTGACAATTCAGTAGGCGAATAAAATCACCACAAAGGTAACATCAACGAAGAACGGTAAATCTCGACAGAAGCAGGTTATCCTACAAAGTGCGATAGCGCGGCGAGAAAGCGATTCTAAAGTCAAACCACGCGGCACGAGGGTTTGCCGCGACAAACGTGCTGACTAGCGCGGTGCCGCGCTTTTACGTATGACAATTCCATAGAACAGCACAGTTTGCGCTAATCGCTTATAGAACAGATCGCGTTGGTGGCCCGCGCGCTCGGGTTCGTTTCACAACGTATGACCCTGACGCGTCCGCGGCTGGCGACTTCTTCATGTAGGTACACACACAGGACTGTGTGTGTGGACTGTGTGATTTCGCGCCGCGCTGTGGGAGCGTGCTGCCCTGTACCTAGGACTCAGCTTCAGTTTCATCATCATCATCATCATCAAACTATCTAAAGACGAAAATATCAGAGTGGGTAAGTTAGGTATATCCCCTTTTCAGGGGGTGGTAACGCTGGGCGGGTGGTGTTCTCCCCCGATTTTTACCCAAACCCAACCCGGCAGAGCGTCTCCCAGGACTTGGGACGTAAATTTTATGACTTAGCATATTGTTATTATATTGCTATTATATTGTTATTATATTGCATATTGTTGTGTTATTCACCTATTTCTTTTTAACCTGCGTAGCAGGGCCATTAAACTAGTCATAGATAATTCCAACACTATTTCATGGTAGCAAAAGGGACTTACCAGTTATGAGACGGGTAGGGATCAACTGATGTCTCACAACGCGCCTCTTGGAGGAGCGTCCGCGGAGGCGGGGCCGATGAAGTATCGGTCCGCGTTCGCGTAGCAGTTCCAGGACCTGCTACAAGACATTTGAGGGAGGTTAAGTTCTTGGAAAAATTGCCTCGATGCTTTCCATGAAATGACTGAATGATTCTTCGAATAATGGAATGGGGCTGTCTAACTTCACTTCGATATATAGCATAAGCTATTCATAGGCTGGGTTTTCTTCGAATTACAGAGGTTTTCGAATTCCGAGGTTTAATTTATCGAGAGCATTCTATACTTATAAACGCGAACAGTTCTTTTCGTTGATGAAAGTGAATCAAAACATTGTACAATGATGGACGAAAATTTGGAAAATTCTTTACATCTTAGTTTCCCAAATTCACGCTCAAGTGTCTAATTGATTTTGGTGTGGTTATTACATTTCGTAGTTTGTAACAATTCGAACAACGAATATGAAGCTGTACCTATTTTTTTTTCATTTCATTTTGTTGTTTTAATAAATTGTATTATATTAACATAGTCGTACTATTTCACGTGTGATATGTACCTATCGGCTAAAATTATGAACACTACTTTTGAGCACTGCCCACGAACGTATATGCACACTAAAGTTTGGCTTACAACGAAGAACTTTTGAGCTTCATATAGACGATCTAATGATTCGATATCGGAGTGCAGTAACTGCATAGCCGTCACAGTCTCTATTTTCTGTGGTCTAGGGAAGGTAAATCGATTTTCGATTTTTCTAAAAATCGATGTTTTCTTGTAAAAACATCGATGTTTGTGCACACAATAAAATCGAGAACCTATACTTTTTTTTACGATTTTTTCGACAATCGGGGTAAAAAATCAGGGTTTTCCATAAAAGCGATTTTATGCTAATTTCGTTAATAATTATTACTGTTCTTCTTCCCAGTAAACGGTTGTTCTCCAAAGCCGGGCAAACCATTTCGGTGACAAAAAACAGATTGAGTGGAAAGCTCGCGTCAAAATTATTATTATTATTGTTTTTTTTTAATCGATTTTTCCAAAAATCTATACTCAAAAGAATCGATTCTTTAGAACCGATTCAGAAACCATTTTAAAAATCGATATTTTTTTACTGATTGCCCTTCCCTACTGTGGTCGCCGTATACCTCACAGTGTGTCAAGAGTTGGACAAAAGGTGAAAAAGAATGAATTTTTTTAATCTTTACAATGGCTCCGACAACTCTAACAGTTGTCAACATCCTTGGAAACCTCATCAGTCCTTCGGGGCTCAACGGCCAACTTGTCTTTTCTTCTCAGCGTCAAATAATAACATGTTACTCGCTAGCTGAATCTGACGTCAAAATTGCCAGTTACCTTCATAAGCCCTGAAGATCCGGGCGTCCTTGAAAGTGATGCATCCTCAGTGTGTTAGAGCATGATTCATCCATTTATTGAAACATTCATTTTGTGTTGATTTCATACTCTTAGTGGCAGTGTTGGGTAAACCTGGGCCTCCTCGCCACTTTATTTTATTTCGTATTTATTTTCCTTGAAGAAAGGTTATTTAAAAAAAAAAAAGTGTAAGTGACGAATTTCGTTCGATCCCAACTTCAGTTAAGCTGTGCAACAAACCTCTGAAATTTCGTTTCTTAAGACAGGAGGGAGCTGACAGCCATCATTTCCACCACTGCTTGAGAGCGAATTCTTGACTGATTAATGTCATTCTTGTTGAAGTATTGAGTGATCTTCATATTTTAGCGCCAGAAGTGTCAATGTTAGTATCGAATCATGTTCGTTTAATCTAAAGGTAATGAATGGTTGTTGATAAGTCTAGTCGTTTCGTGCCTGTTCGTAATTGTTTGCTCTGTGATCTAAACTGTTTCGTTTTATATTGTTTAATAAATCTTTTCAAAAGTAACTCTGGGTCATTCCACTCAGAATTCATCAATTATTTTTTACTATTTATGTTTAGTATTGAGAATATTTCAGCTCATTCAATTTTCATTATGAAGGATTTTCATCCCATAGTCTTCTTCACTAATTCCATCAAATTTTATTTTTCCAAAAACATTTTTTTTTTTTCCCGACTCTGAATCTATTCTTGTTATGTAACGAACCTCGGAGATTTTGAATTATCTGTTGGGGGATTTGGACAATCTATTAAGCTCTGCTTAATTTACCATTCGTTTGGTTTATTATTTAATAAACCAATTAATCGATCTTGAAAAAAAAAATTCTAACCCCCCTGAAAATTTCATGGTTTACGTTTCAAAGGGTGACGATTAATTGCAATACAAATTTTTTTCCGTTCCGCCGTACGTCGTACGCTGCACACCGTGCACAATTTCTCCCAAACGGCTCTGAAATTTTCAGAAAATCCATTTTGGTCCGACGACAGCCCCATTTCTTGAGCCAGCTCTCTCACTTAATTTAAAGTGCCCTTTAAGGGATGTCAATGTTTTAGCGCAATATGAGAAGAAGTGTTTTTGTAAAATTTAAAAACCACAAAACAAGTCAAGTCAAATGTGTACTCTTTTTGAAGAACACTCCACGAGGAATCGAATGAGTTTCTTAAGGTCTAGGTCATTTCGTGATCTATGGCGTAATTTTTGCCAACATTCACGTTATTTTGGTTTATTATTGTTTTTGTGTTGATAGAAGTAACCTAGGACGTAGTGATGTAGTAATGTTGAAACTTAGTCAATCCTAAAAGGCTTTTTACCGATACATTGAAGCATTCTGAGTGCATGAAATATTTCTTTCATTGGGGTTTATTATTCAATTCGCTTGCGTTCATGATTCTACTAGTAATAAGGAGTGTTATTATTGAATTTCAGGACAAATGTGATTTCCAAATAGGTATTTTATTGAGAACAGATTTTTTTGCATATCTCCTGAAATTCAATAATCGCTCTATCACCTGAGAAACACACACACTCCAAAGCTTTCTTGAAGCCAATTGAATAATAAACCCCAGTGAAAGAATTTGCAGCGTTTTTCCTGATTAAAAACTTTTCTTGTTTTGAAACATATTTCAGATCTTTCTGATTTGATTATGGAACGGAGTGAATGGAAGAGGTAAAGTAATCAATCATTCCCAACTATTTTTTTCTTTTCTAAGAAACCTCCCTTGTATATTATACCTCAAAAACTTTGATTTTGATTTTTTGGTCTCACTTGTGGGGGGGAATGCCTAATTCATTCATGCAATCCTCATACCTACTAAAATTCCCGGACTATTTATCTATGTGCACCAGCGATAGGAGGACCATTGTCAATAGCCTGGGATAGCTCAGCTCTGAGAGTGTCATTGGAAAATTTTAAAGAAGATTGATGCTGTAATGACATACATTACTCAAGTGCTGAACGAATAGAGGAGAATAGAGAGTGGAAGGGATGAATCAACACCATCCCGTGCCTCAGAAATAGCATAGAGCAGAATGACCTGGATGGCAATCATTGACGGGGCTCCCAGTGAACATAAGAAAGACTGTCCTGAAGTAATAAAAGTAGTTTCCAGGGCAGTTGAAAGATGAAAAGGGGAAAGGGCTTTGAGTTGGAGTACTTGTCATTTGATACCCCAGCAGTACTCCCCCCCCCCCCCTACCAAGGAAAAACACATAGCATTGACACGTGAATGGATTATGAAGACTGGAGTTTGTGTGGAAATAAACAGATTTCGTACATCAAGTCTACTTTCTTTTATGGCCCCTTAGGTAGACGAACATTGCACATCTGTAGGCTACACTCCTACAAACGTAAAGTGGCAAAATTTGAGGTGGGTTATGCAAAATTTTTGCTATAAGATTACTAAGGAAAATAACAGACCAAAAACAGTTTTTGTTTGTTTGTTCAATGACTTTTGCAGGGGTGCCCATCCCCTCTAAGCGTCATGACGCACCCCCCCCCCTAAACTAGCCCCTCATGTAAGTTGGTACCCCCTTTCCAAAACAAACATGTAAAGAATACTCATAAGCACCCCTGATTTTATCTAAAACTAAAAGAAGATTTATGTAGGTATTGAAAACCGCCGCGCCAAAATCACGGACAATATTTGAGCACTGTCATTGTCATTTATACATTTTCAGATAGAAAAACAAACCATATTTAAATTAATTACTGCGCTCTTGCCCACGTAGGAGCGACCCTGAGGTTTTCTGAAGACCTCTGGGTCTGGCAACACTGCTCAAAACCAAGCCTCCAGGTAGTGGCATGACAGCTAGTCGCATTGGACCCTAATTACGGTGCGGTACTTACGTCTTATGCAATTCAAATGTGATCTAATAGTTAATTCGATCATGCCATCACCAGAATCGTGATGTACATGAAAAAAGGGACACAACGAGTATAAATTTGAACTGGAAAAACATACCTAGATGTTATGTAAAAATACCCAATGGTGGTTGTTGTCAAACTCAAACAAAAATGGGTTTTTTCCCATTTGGTCATGTGGGGTATCGTGTTCCATGTAATTTTGGATGCTGAAGCGATTGGAGTGGGTCCCAAACCTGTGCGATTGACCCAGAACGAGGAAATCCATTTTCATGGGGTAAAATGGTGCAAAATGACATTATTTCCGTTCTTTTTCGAGCCCCATCCCATCTGACAGGGTTGGATCAAAGAAACATGAGTTCAAGTGTAATAAAGTTCTACACAAGAATAATAAACCCATGTGTAATCAAATTTGCAGCGTTTTTTGCAATTTATTACACTTTTGCTTGTTTGATAAGGTGTTCCTGAACCAATTGATATGAAATTTAGACTTTTTTCCTCAGAACTACGATAACATTTTGAATCTCACAAAAAATTACATTTTTCAACAAAAACAACTAAAACGTCTTGCGTTAAGAGGGGAAGTTGAAAGGGGCTTTACTTCTGCTAATGAGGGATAGTTGGCTGAATTAAAGGGTCCGCTGCAGTGTTCCCACCTGATGGCTGGGAAGCTGGGAAGAGGTTTTCATCCCTGCGGTCCGGGGTCGCTCCTATATGGGCAGTGGTATAGGTTCATTATTATTTACATTTTAGTGATGAAGACATTTTGGAATGTCATCACGTTAAACTATGTTTCAATCAACTTTACCCCCCAAAATTTATTTTGGAATCCCCCCTAAGAATTTCAATGACGTAGTCTGCGCCCCCTGTGGGCACCCCTTTTGTTTACTTTTGTTTTGAAACTGCGCGTCAGATGGTGACACGTCGGAAGACTTCTTGCTAAAATTGGCCATTTGGCGCAGCACCATCGAAATCAACCATAAGAACCTTTCTTCTTTATTTTCCAATCCTGTCTGTGTTGTTCGTTTTATGTGTCTACGTCCTGTGTTGCTTCTTCAATGGTTTCCTTAACCTTAGACAACAACAACAATTAATGATGGCAATTCCTTTTTTTAAATTTGTGAATCCGCGTTCTGTGATGGCCGTGTTTTAGTGCTCTATTTGCAACTTTTATCAGACCCAGTTCTGTGTGTATTTGATTTTTAAATTTAAATTTGTTTACGTGCGAAATTCATATAATATTAATGATTCCTATGTAACGATTTTGAGTTCTTCATATGAAGTCCTACCCAGCTAGTTGCCTCTGCTGAGACGTCACGTCATATTAGTTCTCGACTCGGAATTCTCAGGCCGTTTACAATAGTTAAGCTTCTTATTCAACATCTTAAGATCCAGCGATGTCGGAAAAAAAGAAAAAGTTGCCCTACTTTTCGGATGTCATTCTTTACAAGAGAGTGGACAAGGTAAGAACAGATACCGCTATTCACCATTTCTTGTGTAATCGAATGCCTAGGTTATCCCGTTCCATTAGAATAAAGCAAGGACCTCGTAAGATGATTTACACCATTATAAATTTCAAGAAATAGTATAATATTTTGATGCTGTTGGGATAATTTATGCCTGCTGCTTTATAACTTTAGGTCTTGAACAGCTGAATCAGGTTATGCCAAATTTAGTGCCGGCACTGCCGGTGAACAATGTTACTTGAATGGTTTTCTTAGACATTAAGTAGAGTAATCAATATCACTCGAGGATGCTTTTTCTAGTAAGTAATGTGGCAATATTTATCAATTGCAGTTCTTGGATGATAATATCGACAAACAGATGATCGATAAGGATGCTATGGTCGACGAGCTTCGAAATACGTATAAAGAATACCAAAGGAGGAATCGGAACGCGTTTAGAATTGCGGTTTTCAAAGGTATGTTACTTCCTACTAATGTAAAATATATTTCCTTGCTACCAGGGTCTAAGAGTATGTCCGGAATGAGGAGATGAGAGAACAGTTCGGGGAAGGATGACAGGTTAATCTCGTAACTAAGCGTTTGCTGGAGAGGTTTTATTAGTGGGAATAACAGTTAGACCGTAGCATCAGTAATAACAGTTAGACATGCATTGAATACTGAAAAGCTACGGTCATAATATTTTAGATGTTTTGCTTAGATCACAATGAACTCTGCTCAGATGAATTAAACTGGACTGTGTTGGCTGAACAAAGACCGATCTAATTTTCATTGAATCACACGGGAATATTCCATCCGTTTCTATAGAGCAATAATAACTTATTCTCTGTCATATCTCACATCTGAATTTTGTTCTCCAAAGGATTTTCCACAAACTAGAAAATATTAACTAGGCCCCAACTGTAATTGTCAACTCGACCCTGATGCCAAAGTGTATACTTGTTATGAATCTTGGTCCTCCAGGGTCCTTCTGCTTCTGCTTTCTAAATGTATCTCAAGACCCCTAAAACTTCACTTCTTTAATTAAGATAACCTATTATCCACTTAGAAGTATTCATGCACTGTAAAAACGCTGCAAATTCTTTCACTGGGGTTTATTATTCAATTGGCTTGCGTTCATGATTTGAATTTCTACTAAGCTTTGGAGGGTGCGTGTTTCACAGGTGATAGAGCGAGTATTGAATTTCAGGAGGCACACGAACATGATCAACTGAACAAACCAAATAGGTATTTTGGTTGATCTCCTGAAATTCAATACTCGCTCTATCACCTGTGATACACGCACACTCCAAAGCTTAGTAGAAATTCAAATCATGAACGCAACCCAATTGAACAATAAACCCCAGTGGAAGAATTTGCAGCGTTTCATGCATATCAGAATGCTTCAACCCGTGTATCGGCTACAAAGCCTTTTAGGAGTTCACTCCAGTGTCCACATTACTACTTCACTACATCACTAGGTTACTGATAGCAACACAAAAACAATAATAAACCAAAATAACGCGAATGTTGGCACCATAGATCGGGAATGGTTTGACCTACTGACCTGAGGAGGGGCTCATTCGATTCCTCGTGGAGTGTTCTTCAAAAAGAGTACAAATTTAGGCCGTCTTGACTTTTTTTGAGGTTTTTAGCGATTTTACAAAACTTTGACAACCCTTAAAGGGCACTTTAAATTAAGTGAGAGAGCTGGCTCAAGAATTGGGGCGTCGTCGGACCAACATGGATTTTTCCTGAAAATTTCAGCTTTTTTGCTTCAGCCGTTTGGGAGAAATCGTGCGGACGGCGTGCGGCCGGAAAAATTTTTATTGCAGATTCGGATTCTACACCCTTTGAAACGTAAACCATGAAATTTTCGGGGGGGGGGGGGGGGTTAGATTTTTTTCCCCCAAGAGCGATTACAATGGTTTATTATTGAATAATAAACCAAAAGGAGGTTAGGCGTGCCCTTGCTCGTAGGTTGTTGTCTTGCATCCATTTGCATTTCTCATATTGTTTAAGTTTGTTGTATGGTTGTAACTTTCTTTCCATAACAGATGGTTAGCATTAAATTCTGGATAGATTCTAGAATTCTCGACAGAGCTTACTGTCGTTCGTACAATTTTTACTGACTTGGTATTGTGTTTCAGCTTATCAAATGATCAACCAAAACATATTGGAAGTAACTCAAGAGCGCTCCAATGACGGATCTGATGTTGAAGCTATGGACGAACAAGATCATCTACAGGACATTCGTCACCAGCAGGTGATTGACCTGATGTTTCTTAATTCAATAGCAAATCTCCTAACGCTGCATAGGTTTACTAGTTTTTGAATAATTTGTAATTGCTTTGTGTGGGGTTTTTGGGTCATTTACAGGTTCAGATCGCAATAATTTCAATGGGTGAATTTCTACGGATCTGATTAAGCATCCAAAATTACTAGGAAAATGACATCCCACTTGCCCATGTTAGCTAAAACTTCTAATAACACATTTTTGGCCTAGTTTTTGGTCCGTCTTTCGCCAGTTGATGTTAGTTTAGTGACTTTTGTAGCCAGAGCTATGAAAATGCCACCTGTCAATTTTTTCTTTGGGTACTTAGGTGACTCCCTCCTCTTAAGTGGTTGATGGGCCTATGTATTCAAGTCGTTTCCTAAATGAAGAACGTGCTTTTAGGAGTTACAGGGAGAATCCACGTTTTAGCGAAATAATGGAAGTTGTCCTATGATTTATTGCTGATCCGTCTCAGGACTCAGTATGAACAACCAACCTCGACTTTAGCGTGGTGAAAGGGGATGTAACTTCACCAATCTTTAGATATTCCAGTAAAATGAAATCTGTGGGTTTGTATTGTAACTCACGTGATTATCAATTAGTTGGTATTTATTGCAGAACGTTGGACCTCCATCTGGATCCTCAGCTGCTGCTGCCCAAATGATGCAAACTTATTTGCAAGGATTGAACAGCATGGCGAGTCCTGTATCAGCTAAGTAAGTCATACGTGGGAAGAATGTGAGCTTTTACTGCACAGTTTAGACTGTAATTTCATTTAGACACCGAGTCCGCAGTCTCCTTGAAAGTCAATTGCTGTTTCTCCTATCACTTTGTGGATGTGTTGCAGCTTCTAATTACTCATAGCAGACAATACAATGGCAGGATGATATTTTAATAATTCTGGGAAAGATTTATTATCAGTAGCAGTGTCCTCCCTGCAGAATTAGAAAAAATGTAATATTATCCTGTTGACACTCGTCATGCACCCCTTCGTGACTCCTTGTCATCCATAAATCCTCGCCATTCTTTTATTTCCGTCTTGGTATTCAGATTGTTTTGGTGTGGGGTAGCTGTTTCCCATAGGTATAACATGTTTTCTGATAAAGCTGTTGGTAGATAAAAAAAGATTTTTAACCATAATTTATAACCTAAAAATAAAACCCTGTTCTATTACTGTTGAGTTGCATAGTCATACAATTGTTTTTCAAATGAAATTGATATTAAAGGAGAAATTTGATTTCTATTTTTGTTTTGTGAGTGTTCATTATCTTTATCAAAATTCTATAAAATGTTTAAAAACTTGATATTTTTTAAAAAGAAATTGTTATTATTATTATATTGAACCAAGAAGGGATTCTGTTTTTTTCTACTTTCACTTTCTCTCCTTCAACCCTCAAACCTCCAATTTCGTTTATTCATAATAATAATAATAATAACCTTTTATTTGACATATACATATTGAGTTCTACCTGGTACCTGAAAATTACGAAAATTTCATCGCTCTATAATCAATACTTTACTTTGAGCCTGCACAAACGTAAAATTCACCAAGGATGATTTTTTCAGGTTCTAATGGTTTGATCTCCCTTAAAATTTTTAGAGTAGTCGGGGAAGGTCGGTCTAATAATTTCATATAAAATTCAACACAAAATGATTGTTATTACTGGCGGGGCATGCACGGATGTGAAATGCTTTTGACAAGCCTGATTTATACCCGACGTTGATGATATTTTCAGGGGAAGTCTAAATTAGAATGTGGATGGTTCTTTTTGGGTTCCATTACTTATTAAAATTAATACATCACTCTGCCGTCTGTCCACCACAATTTCATCGCTTTATAATACGCCCATCTTGCTCCGAGGTGATAGTCCGAAGGGTAGTTGGAACGTCAACTCGATCGTATCATTATTTATCCCCCATAAAATTATCTCAACAGTCCCGCAATGCTAGTGTACTAACCTTTTGAAGGCAGGAACATGTCCCACGGCATTTCTATACCCCGAATAGTTTTAAAAAGCTTCTATTCTATTCTATTCAGGATTATTTAAAATATATCAATGACCTATACATTCTTATTACCTTTACATGGAAGGTGTGTGCCGCACACAACTTGCGATAGCTCGTTTTTCTTCAAATATTCGCTAATACGAGAAACTTTTAGCTTTGTGATAATTACAATTATTGTATTGATGAATTTGTGTTTTCATTTTCTTTGTTTTGTATCTTAGGAGCCCCAAAAACTCAAACAGCGAGTTGATAAACATCAGCAGCGATGAAGGCGAGGACGAACCCCAGGCCAAGCGCCCAGCCCCGACACCCGCCTCTTACAACTCCCTTCGGCATGCTATCCCGTTCCGAGGGATTCAACGGCCCTACGTCATTGATTACAACGTAGGTAACTCTTAATTGATTTCTTTAAAACGTGCAGGCTTGCTTATTGTTATTTCTCATCACTTATAATTAATTTTTCTTCTATTTCATTCGTTTTTATATTCCAATAATCGAATTATTCATCAAATAATTGTTGGTTAATATAGTAGGGCAGGGGTCTCCAAACTACGGAAATTTGGTCCGGAAAATGGAAAAAATGAGGCTACCGCCAGAACAGAAAGAAAAGTCACACATGTGACCCGGCGAAAGCTACCTGTACTTGTTATTATTTCTTATTGAACAATGAAAAACCAATAATCATGGAATAAAAAAATATATATTTAATCACTAAAAACTAATTTTTTGTACCTATATTAGGCCTAATTTTGAATTTGTCAAACTCGTCTAGGAGTGCTTAAAAACACTGTTTTCAAGTGTATTAATTTTCAAAAATTTTCAGCCCGGGGGGGCTGAACCCTCCTTCAGCTGGGGGACTAGCCCCCCAGACCCCCTGTTGGCCCGCCCCGCCACCTCCACATAATGATTCGGCCCTTTGGGCAAATAGTTTGGAGACCCCTGTAGTGGGGTATTGTGCCTTAGCCACTTTTTGTGTTTTGTTTTTCATGGAGGTGATTGTGGCCTGGTCAAGTTGGTTTTGATCTTAATCTATTCAATTGGCTTAAGTAACAGATTTATATAATAATTAAATCACCAATCATGAATAAGTAAAACCGAATTTCCGAAATCCCCCCACACTAACTCATGGTACAGTTCAAAACCGTTCTGGACTAACAGTGCAAACGAACCTAATGAAGCCAACGAAAGCAATGTTGACCATCTTGAAATCACAGTAGTTTGCGGGATTTGGGCCGTTTAAAGCTCAACCACTTGGATTAGGGTTTAAACTCGAAAAAACTCAGGTTTAAGACAAATTTTGGCAATCTCCGTTGTTTTTTCTAATCTCTTCAGCAGTAACAGGTTTAATTGTTTATTGAAAGTCTCCCTTAGTTGTAATTAAGATGTGCTTGATCTTGTGTCGTAGTTTCTCAGTTTTGATCAAAGGTCTGATTTTGAGCCCTTAAAAACCCACTTTCTGTAAAATTTCCACTCAAAATTACGCTTTTTTTTTTTTTTTTTTAGTAAACCCTTACATAAATAAACAGAATTAACGTCATACGTGGGCCGTGCTGAGGTTCCTCGACAGATGGATGCGGGGTTAGGTGTTCCCCTATGACTTCATTAAACTTTAATTACTTCGCAGTTTCGTCCACTAATCCGATAACCTCTATGGTGCACCTCTTTGGAAAGCGATCTACAAAATCATTCAAAGCTAGAAGAGTGTACGATAAAATATATGAAATTGCTCATTATTGACAATAACATTTCTCATTCCATTAGGCGCCGAGTGCACCGAGGGGTGGCAACATGATGCCTTCTCATCCTGAAGACAACTCGTCCCACCCCTACAACCACCACAGCCAGCGAGAAGACGAAAAACGGCGTAAAAAGCCAGTGAAGAAAGACCGTCATAAAGTTTCAACCCAATATCCAACTGTATCAATTTTCCCCACCAACAAACGTGCGCCTGGACAACAATTGCCAGAAATCATCCCTGAAACGACCTTCAACGATTTTGGAGGGTATCCTAAAGTGTTACAGGTAAATACTCGTTTTTGCTGTGTGTCTATCTGTCAATCCGTGTAACAATCTTAATTTCGACCGTTTTCAACAGATTCTGATGGAAAATGCTCAAACGTAAAATCCATTGAGCACTACTTTTTCTCTTCCTGTATTGCCCAAATGTGGAGAGTTATTGGGGAATGGCAGTTCAATAATATCATATAAATGTTAACAAGAATTAGCGCTGGAGGACTGCAACGCAGGTCGATTTACATGCTTCTTGAACATGGCTGGGTTTTGAATTCCTGCATATTTTGAGATTATTTGAAACATACCAACGATGTATATGTTCAGGTTTCCAATACGGTGAAGCAATGGCTTCATTATCTATTCGAGTTCGCCAACAGCCAGCTTCAAATTCCTCCAGAAAGACTCACTGCTGTGCATACCCAGCATATTCTCTTGAGGGAATCGTATGAGATCACTTTTCCTTTTAGATGTCCGATACCCCAGATCTGCCGGACAGAGTTGACATTATATATCGTGAATAGTTACTTCCATTCCACCAATCCTGAGTCCTACACATTTTCTTATTCATTTTTTAATCCATGGTGGTTGTTGCCGCCCTTAGACGATCTCTTTCAGAAACGATGTGTTTTGATCCGTCGCCCTGCTGGAAGGCACGATGTTGGCATTCTCAGCACGATGTTGCTTGGTGTCTTGTGGTTAGCACAGGTTCACATAACTGAAGACCGGAGCAAAGTCTCTCAAGCGATACTTCCCTCAGTGAAGACTAATTTTTGAGAGTAAATGCTCTCTGAAATTGATTTTCCTCAGCCAGAGAACTAAAAAAGATAGGATTGCCAGAACACGTCATTATTTGCAGTGACACCTAAATTGAAGATATTCTAGACGTTCATGTTCAGTCCAAGCTGTCGCTCCTGATGCTGATTTCATCTTTATGCAGGATGGATTCCGACCTCATACGGTTTGGATGGTGAGAGAGCATCTAAATCAGCAAAATATTCACATTTTGTACTAGCCAGCTTGTAATCCCGACTCAATCCCATAGAGCACATTTGAAACCAGGGAAGGCCTTTCGAGGTCGTCCATATCAGCCAAAACTTTGGAAGGAGCTTGACCAAGCACTAATAGAGGAATGGGAACGATTATTTCAAGAAAACTTTCACAGGCTTGTTCGTAGCCTCGGTCGTACAAGGTGTCCAATAAGGGCAACGGAGGCAAAACTAGGTACTAGTGTGTTGAAATCGCAAGAAACCAAATTTTGGACATTATTGTTTGCTAAGTATTCCATGTTATCCGTTACAGCTTTGCCCCTCTAATAGCTCCCAAATTTATTCTAGAGTTTGGAAGAATGTTTCCACCCAAAAATCTGTTCTCAGAAAATAAATTCAATTAAAAAAATATGAAACATGTCGAACTTAAAACCATTTAAAACCCGTGATCATTTGATCTCTTAATTCTTCTGAGGTGTTGTAGTGCGAGTTTAATTAAGCTTGTTTAAGTGTTGAACATTATGGGAAGCTGCATGCCTCTTGAAACATGTAATCTCCTTAGATTTGGAAAACAAGGTAATGTAGATGATTGTTACGATTTCTATCCTCCCATCGTGTAAAGGCCCCTTGAATGTCACTTTTTAATACTTTGATTGAGCGCTTGTAACGTATGCTCTCAAGAATGAGGAACTTTCATTGTAGGGAACTGGAATCGATTTCAAAGATTCCTAACTCCCTGATTACTTGTTTACTCTGTCAATGACATCAGCTCTCAATGATTCAACCAAAATTTTACCCTCTCCACTCGAGTATTAACTTGATTGACGGATTGTTATTCATCATCAATTCTATTAACGTGTTTATATTTTTAGGCAATTAACGATCTGATCCTTCATTTTTATCAATCCGACATCTACACCATGTTGGGAGTCACTCCGCCTCGTGGCTTCATTCTTCACGGACCACCAGGCTGTGGCAAAACGCTGCTTGCCCACGCTGTTGCTGGGGTAAGATGGTTAACACATTGATTTTCCATTTGTTGACAGTTTTATGATGAAGAAAGATAAACTTCAACCTACTTCTACATTTTTCTCCCTATTTTCAAAGTAGATTTCTACACTCAAGCTATCTGCTGAAAAGAAAAAATCAGCACTTGAGGAAAAAATCAAAATTACTAAGTCGAAAAAACGTCATTATTTTAACATTTGTACTGGAACGCTTAGTATTTTAATGAAGTTAGGTCTTGAGCTTGAGCGTATAGTTGTCATCCAATACCTCCCATTCTATTCATGATGACGCGTCATTTGATGTCTTGTACCTGGATATTCTTGGTACATTAGTGTTTTATATCTTCAGGAGTTACATCTTCCTCTCGTCAAAGTCAGCGGTCCTGAGCTCATAGGAGGAATTTCTGGTGAGTCCGAAGAACGAATTCGAAAAATCTTTCAACAAGCCAAACAGCAGGTCCCTTGTATCCTGTTCATAGACGAAATCGATGTTATCAGTCAAACGAGGGAGAACGCGAGGAAAGATATGGAGCGGCGTATCGTATCCCAGCTTATCGTGTCCCTGGATGGTAAGTCATTTTATGTAGATTTTGATGTGCATCCTTAGAGTGCAAATAATAAGGAGGGTTATGTTCCCTATTTCAATTCGATTCTATTATGCGTTATAAACGCTGACGCAGTCTCTTACTCCTCCATGGATTGGCCTACCATCTCCCGGCATGCAGCCCAAGCCAAACACGCAAAATACGATGGAGTCGCTGAAGACCTGAGAGCGTCTTTCACGCCACTCGTCGTTTCATGCTATGGCGTATTACATAAAGAATACGAAGCCTTCCTCAAGAACGTTTCCTTACGCCTCGCCAACAAGTCGTCAAAATCCTACTCCCAGGTGATGATGTGGGCACGAATGAAAACTCAATTCTCGGTTCATCGAGCAGTTTCCATGAGGCTAAGGGGCCCAAGGAAACACGTACGAGGACTAGGACTGGAGGCCGGAGCAGCAATTTGGCTACCGGAGGAATAAAATCACACACACACTCTACGTACTTACATACATACATGTATATAGTTAGGAAATAAAAGAAAATCAGATTAGTTTGGCAAAATCAATTTGAATTTTTGGCATATCAATTTATACTTTTCACAAATCCCAACTAACCCAACATTCCACCCCGTATAATGATCAATAAATGTTTTTTCTCTCTCTCATTCTATTATGCTGTTTACCCAAGCTACTCGTTCAACCGTATGCCAGCTTGTCTAAAATTCAAATGAATGTGTTGCCTTTACTACTAGTCTTCTTTCATCCAGAAATTATGATAACTCCTTATTGTAATCCATCAAATCTCTGTAGTGTATGACAAAATGATGTATGGAGGGGACTGTCAATTGGAAGGCACATTTATATGATCTACTTATCTACTCTACCCATGGCTAAAAGTAAAAGGAACGGTGTTGGACTGTTGTGCAACCTACCTCTGGATCTCCCATCTAGCTCAAGAAAAACAAACAATTGGAATGTTATTCATTCAATTTTTAAACGCATTCCTTTGAACTGATCAGATATCGAACGACCAGTACCTGGGAGAACTAGGAAGAATGGTTGAGCGTACCATCACTTTAAACACAGACTGCGTCAATGGTACGCAACTTGTATATCTGCTAAAAATGACTCTGTAGACAAACTGGCACCAAAGGAACAGGTTGGAAGATATAAAATATTACGCCAGAACTTACTTGAACAATTAAATTGAGTAAAGAAGAAATCTTCCTGCACTCCATCAACTGTTTCTAATCGTTTGAACTCCATGTTATTTAATTACATTGTAAAATGGCACAGAAGAACTTTTAATTCAAACTGAAAGTCACTTCAACCTATAAATGCTATTTTATAGTAGGTATTCCACAAACTTCAGAATATCAGCTGATTGGTGTGTGGTTATTTACCCTGAAGGGTGGCGATTTTAATAACTCAATGACCTTGATTCTAACAAGTGGTTTCAGATAAAACTTTGTATTGATAATATTTCAATTAATTTAAGATAATTATTCCTTCAAACAGTATACTTCGTAGAAATTTATAGCTTTCCCCTTGTTTGTAGATCTCAGTACTTGCGATGAAGGTGATGAGTTGATAGTGATCGGAGCCACGAACCGAGTAGAAGAGCTGGATCCAGGCCTTAGGCGAGCTGGTCGTTTTGACAAGGAGGTGTGCATCGGGATCCCTGACAGGTACATTGCGAATCGTTTAATCTAATCTAACTCTAGTTTTCACGTTATTTTCCTCTCGTATATTATTTATTATCTTTATACAGTTTTATATGATAAAATCACGTTTACATTCATCCACTGCTTTGCCACTGCTACTCTCATTGCCGCACTGGTTGTCTTCCCAGAGCAGCAGCGTGTTTTCATGCTCCATGCCTCTTCATAGTCTAGGAAATAGCTGCAAAAATGGTCACTAATTTTAAGAAAATGTTTTCCCGGTCTGTGCATATTCGTTTACTCAGAAATACAACTATTCTATCTCGTACCAGACGGACTCCAAAATACTTCATGAAGATGGCTCAAATCGCTACAACTAAAGCGTGCGTCATCACAAATTTTTACCAGCATCAAATTTTTGGAGCATTTAAAAAAAACTACGTTTTGACTCCAAGGAATACACATTTAACACTCTCGATGCTGAGATAAAGCGTGCGTCATCACAAATTTTTACGAGCATCAAATTTATGGAACATTGAAAAAACCTACGTTTTGACTCCAATGACTCCAATGAGTATACATCTAATAGAGTTGCTAACGGAAAAGCAAAAGTCCACTCGGGCATCCATCAATAAGCACCCGTCGACTATTGGAGAACTCCAACCTTCTGATTTTGCATTCTTAGCTGAAGCTGTTAACGCATATAATCACTGATTACCGACTTCGCCAAGATTATTATATGCTTTGGGTTTTCGGGCTGCCTTTCTGTAATCTGGTCAAAGTTGGAGTCGTATTTTGCTCATGGGTATTGGATCAGAAAGACTTTCCCAGAGCTTGGAATGTGTTCAGAACTGTTATATAGCCGAAAATGCTCAATTCCCACCATCTTTCCCACTGTGACGATTGTCAACTAGCAAATAACGACCTGCCTCGTTAATAACGACGATCTTCATCTGATTAAAATCTATACATCTTCAACTACACCTGCATACGCTTGCAGTCAGTCCTAATTCTGTAGGTGGGAAGAAATTTGTTCTGGTATGTAACACCAGAACATACATTTTGTAGGGGTCAGCATCATCGAGTCGCCGGTTGCGTAAGATGGTTTTTTGTTGAGTGGAAAATTGGAGTTTTCTTGGACTTGGGTATTTAACGCACCCTAAAACCATTGAAATTGATATGATTTTGAGTGTATTCTTTCTCTTTCACTCTTTCAACTATAATTTTGCCCTACGTATTTACCCAGCGACTTTAATATAGGTCTGATTCAGGTCGGTCGAATTTGGGTTAAATACTTTCCATGGTTTAC
Source organism: Creontiades dilutus (assembly GCA_031894815.1). Lineage (NCBI taxonomy): Eukaryota > Metazoa > Arthropoda > Insecta > Hemiptera > Miridae > Creontiades > Creontiades dilutus. The sequence goes on from JAVIWC010004007.1 coordinate 4,181,118, forward strand.
GTAGAGCAAATTTTAGCGCAGACTCTTTCCTGCTGATATAACGAATAAAACCCTCTTTTGCCAAAATGTATTACGTAATATGGCACAAAATTTGCTAGTCAAGGTGGAAGTATGACATGGTAAAGATGAGGTTTTATATTCCTGAGTGACATAGACGTTGGTAAATATGTTCTCAAAACGAGTAACGGTTTTTGCATTTTTAGACTATAACTTAGACTAGGCGTTGACACACTTCCACAGAATTGGCTGAATGTAAACGGGATTTCATGGGATAGAAGTAACGTTCACCTATTTCTAGGTCTGCACGCGAGGGGATCCTCAAAGTTCTCTGTCGCCTCCTCAAAATGTCCAGCGACATTTCTATCGCAAAGATTGCCGAGCTCACTCCTGGTTTTGTAGCAGCTGACTTGAAATCCCTCATATCTGACGCTGCTGTCGCAGCGGTAAAACGGTGAGTTTCAGGTTTTAAACCAACGATTTTAGAAGTTAACGTTGAAATACCTATTTCAGGTCTGCGACGATGAGCGCTGGTTCCTCTCATCACCGTATTCTTATAATTTTGAAATCACTTTCCCATCTTGTATTCTCTGAATTTGTTTAAATACATTTATTGAACGCCTCCTCAAAAAATGTCCAGCGACATTTCTATCTCTTTTAAAGATTTTGCCGAGCTGCATCTCCTGGTTTTGTAGCAGGAGCTGACTTGAAAGTAACACTGTGTTTCCTAAGTAATTATCTGAGGGGCGTTATCTGCTGTCGCAGCGGTAAAACGGTTTGTTTCAGGTTTGGAAAACCAACGATTTTATTTTGTCCAAGCGTTATTCCTTCCTTGGTGATGTTTTTTTTTTTCTGAGGTTAACGTTGAAATACAAATTGATCAACAATCAATCACGAAATGAAGCGCTGGTTTCTCTTATCACAATCGTATTCTTAAATTTTGAAATCACTTTCCCATTTTAATATTCAAATCAAGTCATTTTGCTTTGTATAGCTATTGCATTTACATTGGGGAAGCCTAGAGATGGTTAAGGATGGGTGGGAGTGGTTCAGGTCATTCTCCCACTGCCTGACTAATCCGAAGAGATATAATGTGTGTGTGTATGTTTATAATAAATAATAATCTCACCCAAAAAATACAAATTGTAACATTCACGGAAGATGTGTCCCAAACCAGATATCTTAACCTCAGGAGATTGTGATCACAATATCATCTTCAACATCTTGAACTGACTGGGACCAGTTTGGATGAACTTAGCCGTGTGTGCTTGTATTTGAACGTATAGATCTTTCTTTGTTGACGATTCTAGTTTGTTTTCTAGTACGCTGACACAGTAACTTTAACAGAACACTTGTTCATGTTTGTTTTCAAAAATTACTAATTCCTAAATTTTTGAATAATAGTTGCTGTTGGATAAACTTACTGTTATGAAACGCATAGTGTTATTTCAGCCCTAATTTAACATATTTCATATTCAAAAATTCCTAATGTTATTTATGGTTGTCAACGATTTTGTAGCTAGTTTTTTTCAACACTTTTTAGACATTTGAGCACTCAAGTTCATCGTAAAAATAGGTTCTTTAACATAGGTAATTATCTACTCGTACATCACGAATCCTAATGTTTGGAAATGGATTTTTCTAAGATGTAGAGCCATTTCGAGCTCTTTTATCCAAAATCGAGCTAAACGATACCTTGAAAAGTTGAACTTTGAGATTTTAGATAGATAACTGAGTTAACCAATTTGTTGTGCTGATTTTCAGAATATTTTTGGAGAATACCCAGAAGAAAGGAAGATTTTCTAAACCTAAAATTGTAAATGAGGAACCTATCAAGATTGCAGACGATGATACTGTTGATGGGATTGTGGACAGCGATGAAGTTATGCCGAGTGATAATGGGACGGCAGTAGATGATCTAACCGAAACGGAGAATGTAAATAAAGACCAACCTGAAAAGGTTGAGGAGAAAAAGAAAGACGAAAGTGAAAAGCAAGCCGATGACGAAAGTAACGGATCGGGAAATGAGAAAGAAACAGCTCAAGAGGCTGCTGAAGATGAACAGACTGCAAACAAGGAGCTGGAGGTTTCTGCAGGAATGGATGTCGACGAGGCTACTTCGGACGACAAAATAATGAACGTTCCTGACGATGAGATCCCGTCTGCCAAAGAGGTCATCGTAGAGAATGGGGCGAGTGAAGAAGACAAAAACAGCGAGGACAACGACGCCTGTGTCATTGTCGATGACGGGAAAGAGTCTCGCGTTAAAATTGATACCGCGGGACCACAATCGTCACCTCACTTGAAAGTTCAGATTGAGATGGTCGATCTCATGTCTGCGTTGAAAACGACTCAACCCTCTGCCAAAAGGGAAGGTTTCGCTACTGTTCCTGACGTTACCTGGGATGACATTGGATCCCTTAAAGACGTACGGAACGAGCTCACTATGTCAATCATGGTAAGCACGTTAAACACCCCTCCTACACTGCTCATTAGGCAAAACTAGACTTAAAACGCTGCTAAGTATTTCTCAAAGGTTTTTAATTTTGGCCTTCCACATTGGAACTTATTAATTGCAATGTACATCCGTTTCCAACATTTTTACCCTCAAATTGAGATTGTAGAATTGGGTTGAGCTCGGACTAGCCTGGGCCCTTCTCATTAAAATCGGCGTCGAAAATTACTTGGAAATGATTGGTCGTGTCTTTGTGATAAAGGGGACCCATGAACGTCATTTTTTACCACGTTTTGACTAGTTTTGCCCTATAGCACCTAAGCGTGTGATGCGATCGGGCTGGCTAGAATTGAGGACCGACGAGACCTCGAAATGCCAAATGTGCCAAAGGATGGATTTTAAAAATCAATTCCAAGGCCTTTTGTTTTACGCAGAAACATTGCAAATTTTGAATCAGCATCCCTTGAAACGCAAAATGACAATGTTTGAGGGAGGGTTAAAAACAATGTTTGTTTTACGATTACAAAGGCTCATTATTGAAAATAATAAACCAAAATTGAAGAAACGCATATAAATCCTGAGCTTATTGCAGCTAATTTAGTGTTTTAACTTTGGAAAAGGACATTGCCGAAATTTTTGTTTGCATTCCTACAAAGTTGAATAAATCATTTTGAAACTATACAATTTGGTTACCATTCCAAGAGTACAAAATCGCCAAAGAAAAAATTTTTTCAATCAATTTAATGGATAAATCATGCTCTATTCTGTTGTGTGGCGGGTAACAAACGCATTTTGATCTTGATTTTCAGATGCCTGTCAAATACCCAGAAGAATTCGCTCGAATGGGGATCGACGCTCCTTCTGGCATCATGTTGTGGGGCCCTCCTGGTTGTGGCAAAACTCTTCTCGCCAAAGCTATTGCCAATGAGGCCAACATTAATTTCATTTCTGTCAAAGGCCCTGAGCTGTTGAATATGGTGAGTTGAAAATGTCATTGATACAGTTTTACTGCTCTACAGACTTTTATTTACAACAAAATTAATAAAAACTGGTTATTGAAATTGCTCGGGATGATTCTCTGCCGGTTTTGGTCATTTTCAGTGATTGTTGTAGTGAATTTTTTGAAATTTGAATGTGCTCAAGAAGTGATGTCTAATAAAACAATAAAAATAGCTGTCTTGATTTTGGGGAAAGAATGAAGTTTTTATATCAACCACAATAAGGGGCACACCATCAAATAAAAACTACTAAACTAAATCAGATTAAAGTGGTGAGGACGTCCAGGATCGTCGAACGATAAGGACCTTGGGTAGGGATTGGGAAAGTTGAGTTCCAGTTCCAAGTTATGTGGGTGGTGACATCACAAGGCACTCCTGCCAAGATGTTCAACTCTAGAAGCTTCACACCCCCTGTCTTGGCATGGTCATGGCTATGACCCTTGTTATTTGTAGCCATTCCTTTTAGCTCAGATAACTGTAAGTCACACAAAGATATGCTTTAAAATCCCGAAGTCGTTGTTGAATGCCTCAAAATAGATTGCCTTGTAGAAATATTGAATTTTGTTTGCGCTATTTCAAGGACTTTATTTTTCCACGAAAATTTCCTAAAAGATAATGTGTTTGTCTTTGTGATTTCAGTACGTCGGTGAAAGCGAAAAAGCTGTCCGCACATGTTTTCAACGTGCTCGTAATTCCCAACCATGTGTGATATTTTTCGACGAAATTGATGCCCTGTGTCCACGGAGATCCGACTCTTCCGAGGTAATTTCTTACATCCTGGACTATGAAGACTTTTATGCGAGTAATATCATGATGTCTTTCATAATTTCCTACAGTACAAAGTTTTCCGAGTGCCATTTATGTTATCCATTATCACTAAGAGGTTTTACCGAGCATTTTGCTATATCCAAGACAGGTTCTGTCCCAATGAAGTCCATTCATCTCCCTCTTCGTGCTAGCAGGTCTGCCTAGTCATTGCAACTCCTATATATAGCATATATGCACCAGTATCCACTCCAAGGTTCCTGGGTACATAGATTCCAAAGTTGTAATGTCCATCTGCTGTATCGTATTCTAAGGCCTTAGAATTCATGTTTTCGAGGTTTTACTGTCAAATCAATTTTCGAGTAATTTTGGATGCAAAATCGGCTGGGATAGGTTTCAGATTCGTTGTTGACACAAAGGAAATGATCGCAACTTTTGAACCTAGAAGAGACCACCGAACCTCATCATGGCACGAGCAATCATTCATCATTCAAAGAATAATAAACCCATTTGTTACAATTTACTTCGATTTTTCCTAGGGTATTCAGTACATTACCTAACTAATGTTGACCTGGTCTGAACAGCTGTAAGTGCTTTAAGGGCTACCTAGCTATCTAGGAAAAAAGGACCCATGGCCATGGCCTCCAAGAGCGAGCCTTGCTCTGGAGGGACGTGTGGAAGCACCGGACCACCTTCGGTTTTATTATTGGTTGATCATTGGTTGAACAATATATTATGACAGGTCAAATGAATATCTGTTTTTTTAGGGGAGTGTAAGCTCGCGAGTGGTGAACCAAGTCCTCACGGAGATGGACGGAGTGGAAGGGAGGAAAGGCGTGTTCCTAATGGCGGCGTCCAACCGACCTGACATGGTGGACCCAGCCGTCTTACGTCCTGGCCGTCTTGACAAAATTGTCAAGGTTGGCCTCCCCAGTGCTCAGGACCGTGTGGACATTCTGCAAGCCATCACCAAGGTATGTATAACGGTCTCCAAAGGGCAACGTACACTTTATACAGGGTGTATCCACTAAGGTGCACAGTACTGCACCAAAAAGACAACTCTGGGAGGCACTTTTTGTTAGACATTAGTTGTAGATTACGTGGTTGAAGTATTGCGCACCTTATTGTGTACACCCTTCAATGAACTCAGAAACGATTCTTTGGTTTATTCCAACTAGCTTGGCATCTTCGCTCTTCATTGATATCATTGAGAAGTTTGACAGACCTCACGTTTTAGGTGGCTTGTACTGCTATGATGCCGGGTTTTATTCTATCCGAGTGTGAAGTTTCGTTTCATGGAAAATTTGCATTCGTATCAAGGTCCTCCTTTGGTCGTTAATTTCTTATCATTAAAGATTTCAAAAAACAATTCAGAAAGTGGAATGTTTCAAAGCGAAGAAACGTTGAGAAAAATCCCAGAAATGTGGGCAGTTAGTTCTGAAGAATTTTGATGCTTTTTTTGTGGCATCTCAGCACAATGAAATTGTTCTTAGCATCACCATCTATCTCACTTAATAACTGCTTACTACAATTCTTTTGTAATGACAACAGTTGAACATCGTGCAAGATCGCTTTATAACTATGACGAGATTGTCATGAATCAATCATCAGATATAGTGTAAACTGTTAAACTATACAGTCAGATTTAGATATCATTCGTTGCATGAAGATCTCAGGTCAAGCCATCTAATGGTTCTGATTCTGTACTTTTGCAAGATTATTTCAAATTATTGTGCGATAATGTTCGTTGCATTAAAACTATTCACAAATGTTGGAACAAGTATATAGTTATATGAATTTTACCCATGAGTTGTAATAATCTAGGTTTGTCACAGGACATTTCTTTAAATGTTGCCACTCTTTTGAACTTCCACCACAACCCCACTTTTACTTAAATTGGTTTTTTTTACAATCCAGATTTTACAAGAAATTTTAAACAAAAACAAAACTACGTTGTATGATGTTTTAATAGGAATCTTCGCCATTTCCGTAGCTGGAGCCTGAGTCTTATGTACTCTGGATTTTATTTTCATTGCTTACACTGATGGTCAAACGCTTGTTCTTCAAATCTAACAGCTACTGTTTTGCCTTTTGTGTCACAGAATGGAACCAAGCCGCCATTTGACGAGAACGTATCGCTCGAAAAGATCGCCAACAGCCCCGAATGTGAAGGATATTCTGGAGCAGACTTGGCAGCCCTCGTAAAAGAAGCATCCATCCTAGCGCTTACCGACCATTTGACTTTGAGGGAAGCGCACACCGTTGAAAAGACTGATTTTGGCAAACTTTGTGTCAGTGAGAAACATTTCGAAGATGCGATGAAGAAAATCAAGCCCTCCGTTCATGCCGAGGTAAATATGAGTATGAGGTCTGTCTCAAAAGTTATGTGAGTGATTGTTAGAAAGAAGGTTTTATTGAAAACGTCAACAAATCAAATTTATCCCATTAAAAATATCATCCTTAAGAACTAATTTGTATTGCTTTGTCGTGCTGGTAGTCAGCTTTGGTAATGCCGTTCACCTCCCTCTTGGCAATCTAGATGTTCTTAACATGTCAAAATGTTTTCCCTTGAAATTTCTTTTCACTTTGGGGAACAAATAGAAATTACATGGAGCAATTCAGGGTTGTAGGCGGGATGTGGATACGTTGGAATGTTTTTGTGAGCTAAAAACTGGTGCAAAGATGAGGTAGTGTGAGAGGGCGGAGGGCCCAGATTTTGGCAATTTCGATGACACTTTTAGAACTCGTTTTCTCCCCAGTAAAAAGTTTGGTTCAATAAATTGGGAGTGTAGGGTGTAGGGAGTCTTGAGGCATTTGCTTTGTGGTCTCCACCCAGGTTTGCACTTGGGAAGATTCTCTGGGGAGGAGATTAATAACCTAGTCAGGGTCCTAGGATGTGTCTAACTTCCTGCTTTGAACCGCTAGTAGAGACGTGTATCTAGAACGGTTCCAGCTGATCAAGCGTGGACACGAGTTTTTGGCACAGCCACACACCTCCCAATGTTGGAGTAGGCATAGCATAGCATTGTGCATGCATAGCTGTACCACTTCTCCCCTAAATTACACATTGAATGATAAAATGAGGTAATTTAAACCATTGCCCCCGCGAATCTGACCTCAACTGGAATGAAGGGGGGGTAAGTGCTGTGACACGGCCTTGTACCCTTAACCTGCGGCTGGGATGCCATTCCTACTCACCTATGTCGGCTGGCTCCATAGGATCACTGTTTTCCTTTCATTACAGTACCCAATATATTTATGCTGGCTGTTAAATCTCTACCAAGAAGCACGATACACACCTTCCTTTTGTGCCTGAATATATCAGCACAGAGGTACACAAGGTTTGAAAGACGAAGGATGGTGTTTTGTGTTCGCATCTCACCACTACGAGGAGTATTGAATTCCTGACGAAATGCTTGTAAAGTCAAGGAAACAGAATCGTTATTTATAATGTAAGCATCATATACGAAAATGCTGTGTTGCGTGGTCCATTGCAGTTTATTGTCAACTAAAGCTGGATTCACAAGGACACAGAATGCTGTAGAGTGGACAAATGGAGAAGTGCAGAACATGCAGAAGATTATTCACATAGCTACGGAAATGCGAACCCCATTGTAGTCCCTACTAAACATTCTTGTGATTGTGCGATCAGTGTGATTATGTTGTTACCAATGGTAACCACGAGAAAACCCCCAAAACATCAACCCATCAGTCTGGGCAGCCACACAGAAGCAGTCTTCCATGAAAAAAAATATCCCGCTTTCCATACGCCAATTTCTGCTCCTCAAACTAACCTATGGAAGGTGGGGAGTTGGCAGCAGCCAATCAGCTGGCTTTCTTCTGCTACAACTACATAACTGGTATGTGTTGTTCTGCATTCATGTGAATCCAGCTTGAGGCCTTTAAGCACAGCGTCTATCATACTCAATTCTCACTTATCTGTGGGTCAACAGAGTCGAAGTACTACCCATTCAAAACACATCCGTTTATTCAGCCTCGCCCTGAATTTTCTATGAAAATGCTCTTATATGTCTTCTCACGCTCGTCTCTTCTTCGTTCCAAGTATTCGTTCTTAATAGATCATTATTTTGTTCCTGTAGGCATTGAGTATTGTTTGTGTTGTAATATTTTCATTATTCTACGACAAATTTTCTCATGATTGTTTTTTTTTTTTCTTATTCCAACAGGAAAGAAAACGGTACGAAAGACTCGAGAAGACATTTGCTTCTATGGACTACTAAAGTACTTATTTATTTTAAAATTGACTCCCTTCTCAATTCCACTGCACATGTTTTCAACAGTATTTGTTTTAATTGTATCAGTTTTGTTTCGAAATGAGAATGAATAAGTCGATGTTATTCCATCTTTTAGAACATTTAAAATGCTAGGCTAAATGATACCTACCTAAATTTCGGTGTTGTTACCATGTCGAGTTGATTTTAGAAAGCCCATTCGAGGGCTGAAAATGAGATTTCTCGCGTTGTACTTCCTAGTGTTCCAATACGACCTAGAATGTTTTTTTTTTTTCCAAAGCATGTGCAATTTGTAAGGCAGTGGTCAACTTGTATACATCGTCGTTTAAATAAGTAATTAACCAATATTTCTTATTGGTATAAAATCGCGTAGACAATTATGAAAGTTCTCTTGTCGATAGTGTAAGTTCGAATTTCATGTTTATTTTAGATCCTTTCCACGGGAACACTTGATTGTACAATGTTTACTGTGCTGTAAATACTTTTATTAGAATCGAAAAGTTTTGTTAAGTTGAAACCAAATTATGTAGTTCTCGAATAATCTCCAGATAGTCGAAATGTGTTGTCCTGGAGATCGCTGGAATTTGTAAGAAAAAAGAAGAGTAGTCTATTATGAACTAAGCTTCAGTTTGTTCGATTATGAAGGTTTACTGTATATTTTAGTTATGTTTATACATACTCGTATACTGGATGGGCTTAACAGAAACGAAGATCCTTTAAGGAGTTACAGGACATATTATTCTGATTACGAATATGCGATAAATACTTATGTATGACCCGCTTATTTGGGTGCTCACTAATTAAAGTGTTTTGTTGAGGGGGGGGGGGGGGGTTAAATTTGAAATTAGCTTAGGGGAGGGAGTTAAATTCTGTACAAAATGAGAGATCGTACCTTTCTAATTAATGATGTTTGACGATGGTCATGGATTCTGGCATCCAGGCCTTAAAAAGTGGTGTGCTCGGTACCCACACTTGTCAAAACAGTTGCTTTTTGTATCCAGCTGTATTCAGCATTTGGGTTTTGGGGAAATGAGCGTTTGCCCTGGGTAATGAATGTAATGGGCTGCCGAAAGCTATGTATCATTTTGACACGCCGGTTGCCCATTCATGGGCTCCCACATGATATAGGACGAGTTTGCCGATGATAACAAACGCAATCTCCTCCAAATACTTCTCTTGATGGCTGACGGCTATAGAAGGCACTCCCACTTGGACAATTCGTCAAACCCCCAGGCCCAGTCAGCCTAATCATGTAGGCTCATCCATTATTTGTGTAAGATTCATTCTGGCAAACCACTCATCCAAAGCCCATTCCGAAATTGTTGCACTGAGAGATGCTTTTCTTCAGACTACAAATGTTCATTGTTGAACAAACCAAAAATGATTTCATCTAGCTGAACTGTGCCACAAGTGACATTCCGCATTCTAACTAGCAACCAGAAAATTGGCAAATTAAGCTGCATGACAAACAGGTGATGTCATACGTGCAGTGCACTCTTACAGAAGTTTCTCGTTTTACTTTTTTCTAAATTGTAAGTTTATTTTCCGACAAAGTTTAAATGTCACCATTTAAAGAGAGTTGTTCCTATTGAAGAACTGAACAATTTCTTCTCTTCGTGGTGATTTTACTATTTGTAAAATTGGGCTGGTCCCCATCTAAGTTCTTAAAGAATTTTTGTTTCATATCCATCCTGATACTCGTATACATATTTAAATATATGAAAATGCGTTTACAGTTTTAATTTATGAACTACTTACATACCTGTTAATGATTAAGGTATTTATACCAACAGGGTCCTTAGATCTTGTACACCTTGTAATTGTCCTTAATAAATAACGATTTCTATAAGAAGAGAATTGTTTTGTCTTTGCAACCTTGATAAGTTCTGAAGATGAATTGTGTACTGTACTTCAGTCATGGTACCTACTCATGGTGAGACAAGTGACCATATTCCGCAAAATAGCCCACTTCCAGTTAGTTGCTACCGTAAAATGTTGTAAACGTACGATGTTTTCAACTTTCGGTTCCACTCATCTTAGTGTGCCTTCTTAATGTAATTTACCACAAATATATCATACGTGATTGTGTCTTGAAAATGGGCAAATAACCTCTTTTGTTGAATGTTCAAAGTTGATTCAGTCGCATTCAGAAATGTCACAAAACCCCTCCAAAGTCTAATTTATGTATTAACCGACTCAAGGCAGATGGCACCGCACTGGTGCCAAGCGGGTTTTCCCTGCTTGCAGAGGGCACCAGGGCGGTGCCCTGCTGCGTAAAATGCCTTCTCACTTTCCAAAAATTATCCTTCCCTGTGGTTATAACTAGGAGGGATTTCAGTGTTGCCAATGGTTCGGTAAATCCTGTCAAATCATGTTTTTTGATGCGTTAATTTTAACTAGTTTAGAGGCCTAGTTTGCAATAAAATGAGACAATACACCACATTTCAGATCAGGCAGTCCAATGGTGATAAGTTTGAATTAAAATTTCCCACTATTTCACCTAGTTTTTTTATTTTTCCGTTTTTTGAAGGATGTATGAGGTAGATCATTCACACTTTCAAAGGTCAATGCTACGTCAACGAGCCCTTTTGCTCTGTGCTCACTTTGAAAGTTCAGTTTCTATTTTCCTAGTCCCTATGATGTTACATACGCATTTTCTTGCCCGATATTAGACAGTTCCTAGGAGATTTGGACACCGTGGTATCGTATCTAGTCTGTGGTGGTATCTAGGGCGAGCACAGCTCTGGTTAGCAAAAATGGTGGCGTTACCACCAACTCAGCTGAACTAGTGGTATCTCTGATCCGTATCTAAGAGTCACTTACGTTTTGCTTTCACGTCACTATAAGAAAACGAGCAGTCTTTTTGATGCTTTACAAGATCACTCGTTCTTTCGTTTTTTTAACCAAAAATGCAGGGGGTGGAAGACTTTTTTGAATATTATGTTAACGGATTGATTTCAACTGAGGAGTTGCTGTTGATTTTTCGAACGTATTTGGAGCGGGAGAGTGTAAGGGAAGCACCTCGACGATTAAGCCTGCTCTATGGGAGATTTTCCCTAGATGACATGAGCGAGGATGATGTACTATTTTCGTTCCGATTTAATAGAGAACATATACATTTACTCCAGAGGCTCCTTCAAATTCCCGCAGAAGTTACGACAGAAAAGTACGCTTGGAATCAAAATTGATTTGATTGTAACTTCTTACTTAGCGACTTGGGAAGTACATACTCCAGAAAAGGGTTGCAGTTAGACAGTTTTTATGATAGCAGATTCCTAAATGAAGCTGTTAGGCTCTTTAAAAACTCGCACAGTTGGCGAGAGGCTCACTCAAAACAAGTTGTTAGTTCGTAGGTACTAAATATCAAAATCTTAGTGTTTTCTTAAACTGTAAAGTACCTAATAAAATGATGTTGAATCAAAATGAAAATTCTGCTCTCTCTTGGCATGAAATTTCAATTTAGCAATTTCAGAAATCAAACTGTTAGGTAGAAATGTTGATGCGAAGCGGTTTACAACAAGGTTACCCCGATGGCGGGTTACTTTGCGATAAGGACGAAAGATACGTAACTTCCGTAAAGATACCACCGTAGTATTGCGATACTACCGATCGTATTGGCGGCGCATGCGCATTCGTATCGCAATACGGATTTGTATCGGCAGTAGGCGGATCTCCAAGGAACTCTATTGTAAATACCTGTATTTATTCTCGTTTGTTCAAAATGTGGAATAGCAGGTTGAAAATTTACTTGTGTGTATGAGGGAGGGTGTTAGTCAAGCATCCCAGATAACAAACTAAAAAAGCGTGTTCTAAATGAATTTGTCGTCATAGCAACCAAAGTAGTTAGTTGTATGGGTTAGAATACCTTTGGTCATCCCCACTCACGTGAGGCACCACACTGGTGCCAAGGTCCAAAAAAAAGCATAATCAACCCCTTATGGATTTAAACATTTTTACTTACATTTAGGAAGACATTTGTCAAGTTTTCAATGAAAAAAGTTCCCGTCAGGGGCTAATGTATTGGTTTTTGGTCCCGTGTTGAGTCGGTTAAATTGGTAAAAACACCGAAGTTTTGAAAAAATCTCATTTTTAGTAAGATTTTCAGGAGAAAAACAGTAAAAATATCTCAATTTAGACGAAAATTTTATAAATTTGGAACAAAATCTCATGCGCGTATTAAGCTAGTTTTGCAGTTAAAAAGGTGGAAATTGCTAAATTTTTAAAGAAGAATAAAAAAATAAGTATTTTCCAAAGAAACCAGATTTTTCGATAAAATCAAAATTGAACTCTTCAAAAATTATTCATATAATAAATTTCAAATGAAAACGCTTAGATGTTCCAAATTTTCGAAGGCAAACGTTCAATTTTGCGAATTTTTCTTAGCTCGAACATTCAATGATAAGTTAGGTATAGTATCAGAAAGTATTTCTCTCATTCCAATCTTTCAATAATACGGATGTCAACGCTTTCTCTTAATTAAATGCTTGAATAATTGATGAAACAGTGAGTTTCCCCGATCATCTAGTTGAGTTAACAACAACAAAAATATTTTCCACAAATTTGGTTAACAGCAGGCACATCGAATGCTGCAAAAAAAATAGTAATTCAAGTAATATTTAAGTTTTATTATGAATGCACAAACGAATATTTTCGATGAAGAATACACTTGAGTTTTAAAATAAAATAATGCTTAAATGGGCACGCATTTTTTAATATATCTCCCAATTCCAGTGACCAAGTTTACCAGTAAAGAAAGAAACGATAACAATCACAAAGACATTTGAAAGAAAGTTAGCATTTGCAGAAAGCATATCAGATAATTCAATTTTAAAAACACATTTCCATTTATTTTGCATAACAGTATAGGTTATAATTAAATAAAACATTATATTAAGGATTACACAAATAAATTAAGGATTAATGAACACAATCAACATAGGTCGTTATTTCCATCTTCCATCACGGTTAAGTTCTAATACTTGGTTTTCATTGTTCTCGATATAATCAACAGCCTTGGTGTACTCCAGTTTCTGTGAACGATGAAATCGACAGTTATTAAGATTTACCGACCATCTGAACGAGAAATGTAATAGGGTTTTTAACATTCTACCTCATTTCATTCAAATGGATTTTTTTGTTGTGATTTTTAAGGCAACCTATACTCTTGCCCACGTAGGAGCGACCCTGCGGTTTTCTGAAGACCTCTGGGTCTGGCAACACCGCCCAAATCCGAGCCTCCTGGGAGTGTCCCTAATTACGGTGCGGACTTACTTCTTATGAAATCCAAATGTGATCTAATAGTTAATTCGATCATGCCATCACCAGAATCGTGATGTACATGAAAAAAGGGACACAACGAGTATAAATTTGAACTGGAAAAACATACCTAGACGTTATGTAAAAATACCCAATAGCGGTTTTCGTCAAACTCAAACAAAAATGGGGTTTTTCCCATGTGGGCATGTGGGGAATTGGGTTCGATGTAATTTTGGATGCTTAAGCGATTCGAGAGGGTCCCAAACCTGTGCAATTGACCCAGAGCGAGGAAATCCATTTTCATGGGGTAAAATGGTGCAAAATGACATTATTTCCGTACTTTTTCGAGCCCCATCCCATCTGACAGGGTTGGATCAAAGAAACATGAGTTTAAGTGTAATAAAGTTTGACACAAGAATAATAAACCCATGTGTAATCAAATTTGCAGCGTTTTTTGCAATTTATTACACTTTTGCAGTACGCCCACACACTTGTTTGATAAGGTGTTCCTGAACTGATTGATATGAAATTTAGACTTGTTTTCCTCAAAACGACGAGAACATATTGAATCTCACAAAAAATTACATTTTTCAACAAAAGCAACTAAAACGTCTTGCGTTAAGAGGGAGAGATTGAAAGAGGCTTTACTGCTGCTAATGAGGGATAGTCGGCCGGGTTAAAGGGTCCGGTGTTGCCACCTGACGGCGGGGAAGGAGTTTTCGTCCCTGCGGTTCGGAGTCGCTCCTATATGGGCAATAGTATAAAATAACATACATTTTATCTAGCCTTATTTCATTTCATAATACTAGAGGAGTATTTGAGGTTTCCAGTAAAAACCCTTTAGGCATGCACATCGTTTATTTTAGGGTTGCACAATAAGTCCACAGCACACCAACTTCGTTTTTAAAAATGGTAAACCCTATTTTTATATTAAATGTGGGTTTTACGTCAAATTTCATGGAAATCCTTCAACCGACTTTTTTGATCACCCATAACCCACTAAGTGAGCACCTACCCAGAAGTGGGAAATAACCAACTGCAACAGATGATGTTTTAGTAGGTACTTTTTTACGCTAAATCACGTGGCAATGTCCAATTAATGATTTGACTGCAAGTTGATCAAATTATCAACGAAAAATTCACTTTTTTGAAGAAGAAAAATGCCTTTCTTAAGCGCAAAACCAACCTGTTTACTTGTAAATTTCAGCCACTCTTCTCTCAAACACAGATTCACTGCACGACGCGACAATATGCTACTATTACGAATCACGAGTGAATGGGCTCGTTTCTTAGATTCTGAATGTGGGTCTACTTATCTGACATCCGAAGTTTTACCAGCTAACACAGCGTTTGCCTCTTCAAGAAGATCACCCAGTACAAACAGAGATCCGATGGTTGTTTACCTGCTCAGGGCTCTCTACTTTGAATTTATCGAAGTTGAAATAATCTGATGGGAAATCCCACACTGGGGTCAGAACACCAGAAATTGATTCGGGTGATCTTGCTCCAAGGTCCCTTCGTCACCCCTTCATAAAAATGCCTAAACCGCCATAAGTCTAAATTCCTATTTATTATCCGTTTTCAACACTTCCAAATTAATTCGCAATTCAACATTTCGCAACTCAACACCAAATTTTCATCCTTCCACATTTGATGTCCCATTAAACTTACAACATGTTTTTCGATTGTTTCAATACCAATCACACTAAGTAAATTAAAATGAACATCAATTCATAAAGAACCTCCCTGTATATCATTCATCATTCTAGCAATCCAGCATCTTGATTAACTCGAATCCTGCTCACTAAATACTGATTATGATCAAACTTGAAACGCTGATTATTCTCAAATCCTCTCCTGCTTTCTGTATACTTTTAAAACTCTTTTAAACTGAGTAAAACTAGTATTTCAGGTGTCTGAAAGAGATTCCAATGGAAAAACTTGAATTTCCTACCACGCTCACATACCCCATTGGTTAGCATGATCGATCCATCACATATGTAAAACCAATTGTTGAAATATTTGCACATATTATCAAGTAGGCAACCGTTTCTCTTACCAGTGAATACAGCAAGCGCTCTTTTTCCAAGTTGATTGCATCAATAACCAGAATTTGTTTGGGAGGCGTTGAGTAAAGTTTGATGAATGGGCACTCTGGACAATGAGACTTGTGTTCTTCCCTAAAAATAAATAATAACAGTTTCGTGTTAACAAAATTGCAATTTAAATTAAACATGCGCATTTATGTCTTACACTATCAGCAGTCAAAAGTTTCTGGTCCTTTTCTCTCGCATATATATACTCATTCAGAAGAAGCTTCTGGGGGTTGGTTGAAGTTCGTTAGTTTTCTTTGCGAAAATGCATGACAACTTTACTATTTTATCATTTAAATGATTAACAGGAGTACAATCCAGTTCTTAGCGACCGTACCAACCTGACAGCCCCCCACCCCTGCTCAACACTCCTTCAACTAACTTTTGGCTGGGCTCTTTCCGCCCTTTGTTATCCCGGCATCACCACTTTTCCGTCTGCCCGAGGGGGTCATTCGTGTACCTGCTAACCCCCCCCCCCCCCAGCCGTAGTTTTCATCTCTGTTTACTAGCTCCCCTCCTCTGATTTTTTCTCCCAACCCCATCTCTACACGTCAACCATAACAAGAGATGGGCAATGGGAGAAAAAATGCTGCCCCAATGACATCATCTGGTTCACAGATGGGTCTAAAATGGAAGCAGGAACTGGTGCGGGAGTACATGGGGCTAAACCCAGGTGGAACGTTTCAATTCCACTAGGGGAACACACCTCTGTATTCCAAGCAGAAATGGTCGCAATCGAGGCAGCAGCTGCTGAGAGCCTTAGGAGGGGACACAAAATAGCCCACGTCCGCATCCTCTCGGACAGCCAAGCCTCGATAAAAGCATTAATGGCACCAACCATCTCTTCACGATTGGTTTGGGACTGCATGCAAACCCTTAATAACCTGGCAAAACACAACCGGGTTCGCCTGGAATGGGTGCCAGGGCATAAAGGAATACCTGGTAACGAGAAGGCTGACGAGCTTGCAAAAAGGGGCTCCCAAACCCCATTTGTAGGCCCTGAGCCGGCAGTCGGTATACCAAAAACCGCCTTCAGAGGGACCATCAGCATGTGGGTCAACCAACAAACCACAAGTAGATGGCTCAATATCGAAGGACACGTCCACAGTAAACTCATGGTGGCGAAACCCAACACCAAAATTACTGACTGGCTACTAGGCAAATACCGTAGGGAACTAAAAACAATGGTCGGCCTCATAACCGGCTTTGTACCCCTAAGGTTCCACCTACACCGCATTGGGGTCACACAAAGTACAACCCTGTGCAGGCTATGTGAGGAGACTGACGAAACGGCATCCCACACAATATTTGAGTGCCCAGCACTCGCATCTCGCACATTTGAACTCTTTGGGGCACAAACCCCAATGAGGTCCATTCAGAGCGAACAACTAATCAAGGGTCTCAAACCCCTCACCAAGGGGCTGAATCTCTTTGATTAGAAGCAAAACTCCCAGGAAAGTACAATAAGCCAACAGGCTTCCGTGCTGGGGGCTCACAAACCCCCACCCTGAGAGTTTTAGTTATCATCTACATCTACCCTCCTCTGAGCCAGAATCCCATATTTGTAGGTTGCATAGGCAATTTTTCATCTTCGGTACTTAAATGTGTAAAATGAATCATTTAAATGATCTGGCTGTAAAACCATAGAGGTCTACTGTCCTGTTTTTGTTTTTTAGGTTGTAGATGTACATGGTTAAGAAAACTCTCAGGGTGGGGACTTGGAGCCCCAAGCAGGGAATCTATTGCCTTTTCGCGCTTTACTGAGTTTTTCATTTAATCGAAAAGTTCAACCAGCTGGTGAGGGGTGTGAGGCCCTTGATTAATTGCTCCCTTTGGATAGAACTCATTGGGGTTTAAGCGTTCAAAGTGGGGATGGGATATCGAGACAAAACATCGATATTTATATTGATCTCTATGATTGAGATCGGCATCGATAAGTCCTCTAATATCGGGTGAAGACATCGATAAACCGATATTTTCTATTTTGGTGTCGTTATCCCTACTACACGCCACTACCGGTTGCTTCTTGCTAGTATACTGAGGACTGTGTGATACCTCATTTTTAATTGGAACCTTTTGAAAGCTGAAGAATCTCATCATTTGATTTCCAATTTTCCGTATCTTTCTCGTAATATCATTCAAACTGCTCTAGTTTGAATGGATTGAGATATCTCCAATCCAATTTCACCATCGTGTTCAGCGTGAAAAAACCTTTACAAACCCACCTGCTTGGAGGTTTTTGGGTAATTTCCCCCATTTGAAATGCCCAAATCTTTTACTTGAGTGAGGCGATTGTGCCCATCTTCAAACTTGGCCTTTTGAAAGCCTAGATAGATTTTTGTGCAAATTTGAGCTTTTAATCTCAATTCTATCGAGAGTTATCGTCTGGAATGTGTTTTTGGTGTCTTTTAACGGTGGATTTAGAATGCTTTAAAACGGATTTTGATGCAACATTTTTTGAAAATTCTCATTTTAAATATTTTAGACCGCGAACAATAATTTGTTTTTCTTCGAAAATTCGCTAATACTACAGCAGTTGAAAGAATTTTCAATATTTCTTTTTTTCACGTTAGGTAGAAGCAAACTGGATGGAAAATTTCCTGTGAGTGAAGAGCAAAACGAACCGATGTTATCGGAGTCAAAACATAGGTATATTGATATTATTGAATGGGTGGTATTGATGGCAAAACATCGTAATATTGAAGCAAAACATAGATATATCGATGCCACTGTCCTATCTCTAGTTGAGAGGCATTCAGACACTCAGCTTAAACCCTTACACAATGAAACACCGTTTTCGCAAATTGAATTCAGTAGAATGTTACGGAACTTGAGAGACATGCTGAAAGCCAATGGTTAAATCTACAATATGCTGGAATGACCATCCCAAGTACGAGTCGAATCACAATTCTCACACACCACCTAACATGAAGTGTTCAAAGTTCGGGCTGGACTTCCAAATTCCTGAGCCATATGATCAAGTATAAAAGAAACGACATTTATCAAGATTTATTGAACTGATCCTTACCAAGGTACATCAGTTGGGTCCCATCCTTCCATTTCCTTTTGGCAATAGTAGCATCGAGCACATTCAGACGAGATGGCGTAGAATCCAGCATCTGATAACTGAAAAATAAGGTCTCCTTAGAACCCAACACCGATGCATACTCTACGAGGCATAACTAAATTATTATATTTAATTAATTTTGTAAGGGCTTACCCTAGTAGGAGAACATGCGACACTTTCATCATAAATCCACTTATTCTTCTCGAATGTTGCAAAACGCGTCTTTGGGTGCGCCAAGCTCTGCGAATTAAAACATAACATTTATTTAATAAGGTATGTATCGGATAGAGTTTTTCTTTGATAGTCATATTAAAACAGCCTGAATACTTATATTGAAATAGGATTTTTGTACTCTCGTATCTGCACGTGAAGTACTCTAGTGCAAATTATATTGCAAATTATTTATGTAATTCTAGAAGTTTTCTTGAAAACTTAAATATTTCACTCTGTTGAGAAATAGCATATGTAGGTATACGAATAGGTCCAGATATAGACGTCAGGATTGTTGTGTTGGGAGAGTTCCTAAGAGGATGGGATTGGGAATGATTTATCAGTACTGATATCATTATTGCCATTCTGGAAGGAGGTAATGCATTGACTGTGCGGCAGGTAACTTTACGCATTTTGAATTCTTTCTTGAAGCCAAGCCCTACTAGTCATCTGTTTATTGATGTGATATTTTTGGTTAATTTGTCTCTGACATTATGAAACCATAGTTGTGACAGAGGCTATTTCTCTGGTCCATGATCCACCACCATGGTTGTTAGTATATTAATTTATTCAAGACTTTTGTTGCTCGTTCTCAATTATTATATAGCTGTCAATATGGAATGATTTGACAATTTTACTGCAATCAGACCACTAAAATCTGAGAAAATGATGCTAAAAGGATTTTATACGGTGTGCAATGCATCCACATTCCTAAAAAAAGGGTACAATTGAATCTAATTCATTCAGTCAAGTACTATTTTACTGTCGACGTATAAAGTATTAATTTTCAACGAAAATCTTTGAAAGAAGTAGGTAACTAGTCAAAACGAATCCTTCCTGTCATCACGCTTTGAGCCGAAATGAATGATTTTCAAGAGTCGAAACGATGTGAAATGCCATTCCAATAATATAGCGTATTTTACGGTTTATGAAGGATCTCGGAGATATTGGGTGTTTGCAAAGCAGTGCTAATCTGTAAGACAAGCGTCCTTACACTATAAGCACAACTTGTAGATAGAACAATCTCGTTTACTTAAAATGTCTTAGAAGATGATAATACACGTAGAATAACGAGAGAAAAAATGAAATTGAGGATATAAAACCACTAAACGAGAAATACACAATTAGGAACGCTTGAACCGTAAAGCCTAGAATTTTGGTTTCTTAAACAGTTGTTATCAATAATTGTGGCTTCACGGAGCTCAGAATTTCGATGATTAAGATATAGGAATAGGTAGATGTTGGACTTACGGCAGGTTTAACAGCGGAGTCCGTAACTTTACTGAACCTCATTATTAAAAACCAATTACCAACAATTTCAACTTCTAACACTCCTCTCAAACAAAATAATGATTAAGACAGTCGAATAAATTTGAGACCAGTGTTCGTGAGCCAGTACGAATCTGTGTCGGCGGGAACGGTTGTTATCTGATAATAATGTAACGTTGCATGGATCCGTATGGATCACGAATAAGTTGAAAAAGATGAAGTTTTGTTCCACTTAGCAGGGGATGTAAATGTACCCTCCGTCTGCAAGGGGTTATCCATTCTAATGCTCAATTGAAAGGAATGCAAGCTAAGGATTCAAATTTAGAGAAAACAACCGGTGAAATGTGGAGGAAAACGTCAAAATTGTCTGCATCAAATATATCAATAATGAAATATGAATAGCTTGCATATACAATAAAATGTACGTTATTGTGTAAAATATTTAACCCTTAACGGCGCATGGATCTTCCTGGATACCTTTCCATTCAACTCCATTTCCCCCTAATGAGAACGAAGCATATAAGTAAAAACGCTGCAAATTCTTTCACTGGGGTTTATTATTCAATGATTCATGATTTGAATTTCTACTAAGCTTTGGAGTGTGCGTGTTTCAAAGGTGATAGAGCGATTATTGAATTTCAGGAGGCACACAAATATGATCAACTGAACAATCCAAATAGGTATTTTGGTTGAGAACAGATTTACATGCTGTATGCTTATCTCCTGAAATTCAATAATCGCTCTATCACCTGTGAAACACGCACACTCTAAAGCTTAGTCGAAATTCAAATCATGAACGCAAGCCAATTGAATAATAAACCCCAGTGAAAGAATTTGCAGTGTTTTTTTTATGGTTATCAGAATACTTTAACCCGTGATTCGGCTATAAACCCTTTTAGGAGTTCACTCCAGTATCCACGTTCACTACATCACTAGGTTACTGCAATCAAAACAAAAACAATAATAAACCAAAATAACGCAAATGTTGGCACCATAAATTGGGCCATACGTCGGGAATGGTTTGAGCTACGGACCTGAGGAAGGGCTCATTCGATTCTTCATGGAAAGTTGTTCAAAAAAAGTCCAAATTTAGGACGCCTTGACTTTTTTGAGGTTTTTAGGGATTTAAAAAAAACTTTGACAACCCTTAAAGGGCACTTTAAATTAAGCAAGAGTGCTGGCTAAAGAATTGGGGCGTTTCGGACCAATATTGAATTTTCCTGAAAATTTCAGATTTTTTGCTCCAACTGTTTGGGAGAAATCGTGCATACGGCGGTCAGACGGAAAAATTATTATTGCAGATTTGGATTCTACACCCTTTGAAACGTAAACCATGAAATTTTCAAAGGGACTTTCAATTGAGTGGGGGGGGGGTTGTTAAATATTGATTTTTTTTTCAAGAGCGATTACAATGGTTTATTATTGAATAATAAACCAAAATGGGTTCTTAGTCCACTGTGAAACCCAATTCTCATGATAAACTATCTCTCAACGGTTGTAATTGCTTGTTTTCTGGGGTCAGTTTCCTAAGGGTATGGTCAACCTCCTGGTATTCCTTTTTAGTTTCAAAATTCAAATTTTAATGTGAAAATATAGTAGGTAAAAGTGTCTTTTACTTTTGTAAGTGTCTGTACGGTATACAGCTTCAAGCTGGATTTCATAAATGTCGCAAGAATAGTCAAATGTATCATCATGAATACAGGGTGTCCCAGTAACTATGCTCCCACAACTTATTTTCTCTACCTAATTGTGGACAAAAAAAAATCGGATCAACGCTATTGTTCACAATTTTTTGCGTAGAGTTCAAAAATGACAAAATTGCGCAGCACGCAACCACGTAATTTAGATCAACTTTGTTTTTTCGAACGAAAACCCTTATTTTTTATTGCAGATTCGAATTCTACGGAAAACGGATCAATTTTTTTTTACCGCACGCAACCCGCTCAGTGAGCAGATAACAACAAGCGATTCAGCGCTAAAAAACAGTGCTTAGTCATGTGCCACACTTGAGGACCACCTTCATCTCAATTTTGGCGCAATCCCTGGGTTGCGCATATTTGAGTGCTTGCTGAGTGGGTAGAGCGAAGTCAAAAAAATCGAATGAGGAGCCAAATGTTCATGAAAGTTTCCGTAGAATTCGAATCTGCAATAAAAAATGGGGGTTTCCATTCGGAAAAACAAAGTTGATCTTGGTTGAGCGCTGTCCAATTTAGTCATTTTTGAACATTACCCAAAAAACTATGAAGAATAGCGTTGGTCCGATTTTTTTCGTCCACAATTAGAGAAAATAAGGGGTGGGAGCGTAGTTACTGGGACACCCTGTATATCATTATATCATTCATGTTGATGAATAAAATCTCATCCATGGAATTATGCTGGATATACCATGTATAATTTTCTTTGAGTCATGCCAGTGTTAACTTGTAAAGAGCACAGCTTTTACAATGGGAAGGGGAATGCGATTTTTTCTTGTGGGGATTCATTCTTCAATGAGTGTACTCCACAGTTGTTATTCCCTTAATAAGAATCTTGGAAGCGACAGTTACATTGCCAGGCGTAGGTAGGTTTTATGATTCACAAAAAATGTAAATATTAAGATCTTTGAGAAAAAGAGCTAAAGCTTGTGTAGGAAATCATGGAGCCATTTTGTGTTTGCATACCAAGTACCTGTATGGTAAAATGCCTAGTCAAATGATAAAATTGAAGTAAAGACGATTTCCTGTTTCAATCAATAAATAAAAATCATTTCATAAAAATATTTTCTCTTGCCATACTGTGGTACCTGTAGAATGTACCTAATAACTATATGATCTGTACTATGGGTTTCTACAAGAAATTTGATTTGTACTATGGGCTTTTTGATAGGTTACAGCAATGGTAGCTCTTCCCCTGAAACTCAGGGAGGTGCACATAAATCAGCAGGGGCTCTCACAAAGAGGACGGAAGAGATGCTTTCCTCACAGTTACTACTTTAAACTTGTTTATTTCTTGTTGTCCCACTCTATTTAAAACTGAAAATCGAACGAGATAAACATAAAATTGTAAAGACGCCAACACCTATCTCGTTACCACTGGCCAATCGTTCCGTCGCCAATATGCTGTTTTCATTGGATGGACAACGAAGACGATGTTGATTTACCAGTTAACCGCACAAAGTAACAGATCCTTTACATTTTTTTGAAAAGTGGCCAGCCCACCTGATTACTTGCACTCCCCAATCAACAGAACAACCAAACAGCTTTCCTCAGAGCCCAAGGAGGGTCTACTCCTTTGCACTGGTTCAAACTCTTCAACTGAGGAAGGAGGGATTTTGACATTTTAGTTTCTATCTTTTTGATTTATTGGCTGGATTATAACTGCCTCTCAACCACATCTTTCGGGTGTTAATATCATACGAATTAGCTTCAGGAGCCACTCAAATGATTTGGGACCTATGCATCATCAGGTGCAAGTCCTAAAGAGTCTAAATATTAAAATACAGCTTCAGAGAGTAAATAGCATAGAAATTAGATTTAGGAGCGAAGAACTTCAAGGGGGATCATATTTAATTGTTGAGCGCACAAAGTAGTGGTATAGCATGGTACACGTTAAAAATTCATTTAAGAAATAAGAATGAGTTAATTATTTAGTGTTAATTACTGTGAGGGAGGTTATGTAGCATGTACCTATTAGTAGTATGTTATTTCCTTATTTTGACCAACCATAACGTTGCCTTGAGGAGAGGACTGTACAAAGATGCTTTCAGGGCATATCCAGCATCGTCCAAGCCTGTTACGCAGTTCTTCTAGGCAACGCTCTAAAAATGAGTGAAACATGAGCAGACCAGGCTATCAGCAAGCTAGATCAAACATGTCTTCATTGTACCTTACTTACCTGCCTGTACATTAGTAGAGAAATAAATTTTAACTTTACAGTTTATGAATACTTCTGTACAACCACCTCAAGGATTAATATCGATCGAAATTCATCACTAACTCTTTCTTAAAGCTGGATCGTCAATAAAACTGCTGGTTACCACGCTTTTCAATTGGGTTTCCCTGGTACAGGAACACTCAGAAGTTTGTCATCGAGTTGCCATCTACATTGTCCTCCTCAGATATATACCAACACCCCATAGTGAGAAAAATACTGATGCAAACTATAACACAAGGGTTTATTATTTCTGTATTATGTAGCCCTCCAACTCGGATTAAAGGATCACCAGACTGCCAAAACAGGACTGAACAGCCTGAGACATGCTTCCTAGGTGCACTCAGAAATGAAAACCACAAAGAGAAAAACTTGGATTTAATGATATAAAGTCAAAATGCAGGCAAAAAGAATGCTTCTAATTGTTTTCGACCGATATTTTACTGAGATGGAGCTTGGGAGACAGCACTATGGCATAGTATATTCGTCTAATATCCACCTTGCTCAGGGGCTGAAGCCTGCCATTCTTGCTAGTATCCAATCTCAGTCCCCACGTTAAATACAGCCGTCTCGATTCGTTAGTGAACAAATGGTTGGTCATACAGTAACCCAACTAGTTTTATTCAATTCATGGAACTAATTTCTATCTTAATCTAACAAAAACTACCTTCTTACTTCGAAAGTTTTTGTAACTTTAAATTAAATGTCGATTTTCCGATATTTTAATCCTGAGTGTTGATTGACGGTAGGTGGTTGATTGGCTTTCGTAGGAGGATCATTGCTGGCCCATGTCTGATTTTCTACTGAAGTTCATCTGAATGTCAACAAACCAAGCACAACAAATTTCGAGGGAGGATTTTCTTCCCATGGCTGGAGGTGGGTTTCAAACCCTCTGGAGTCTAGAAATTCATTATCCCTTCTACAAAAATCATCCAAGAATAAGAGGAATAGAAAGACCTTTTGTGGAGGCATGAGGTCTGGGGGTGCGGCCACTCTGAACAGGGCGAAGAGTTGGGAACTCACTTCATTTGCAATTCTGAATACGGACGGGGTGAACTTTTTCTCAACAACCCACAACAGTAGGCTAAAGCGTAGAAGAGCGACTATGAATACGGAATTAGGATCAGGGCATTCGTGGGCAGCCTAGCACCATAGCTTCCAAAAAGCTCAATTCCACAAGAGCAGATAACAATTGACAGCCACTTGATGCACTGACGTACCTACCACTGAGATATTTCAGGATGAATAACGAATACGAAGAAACACTTAGTAATGGGAGCGAAATACGATTTATTAAAATATTAGACAGTGTCTTTAAAAAATAATAAGGTAGTTGATTAATTCACAAAAACAAAAGTTAACATGGGTAATGCGATTTAAAAAATGATTTTCGTAGTTGAAAAAAGCCGATTCTAATGAGTTTCCGTTGGAAATTTAAACTCGGCTTCACGTTGTCAATTTATTGTATAACAGGGAACATTTACTTAGTTAAATTGGCAGGAGACATACTTGTTAAGAGTCACTGGTCAAGATGTACGAAATAAAAGGTGACCAGAGACCAGCAGTACGTGATATTCATTATTAATTAAAATGAGAGGTAAAATGAAAATGAAAAATAACGTACAAATTGGTAAATAGAGCACATCATAATTTGTTTTGTCATGAAAAACATACTAGGTTTGACACAACACGTAAAAATATTTATAGTACAGCGTTATCTACTACAGAGCTAGTTCCTTCAACACTGGAATATATTTTTTTTTCTGAAGTTCAATTCCTCATTGTATGCTAGAGCGCTCTGCTGTAACGTTTACGGCATTGAGAGCAGCACAAAGGACCTTTAACGACAGTCCAATATTATTTGTAGTAAAAAGCTCCACAGTGTCGTCTTTCCTATCATTTTCCTCTTCCTTTACAACGTCTCGAAACAAATGAGCTTATAGTTTTTGGAGTTTTTACTATTTGAACAGGGTTGGAAATAATGCTTTTAAATTCGGTACCTTAAGGATTTATAGACGAAAAGGTTTCGTAGTATTAACATGTGAGAGACCTGGTGGTGTGTTGGATATCTTAGGAGCGAAATGAAGTGCAGTGATCGATCATGAAGGTGACGGTGGAATATTTTTATATCTTACAAATGATATGTATTATTGGAAGCTTTCCAAAAAGGTGCACTACTATGGGTCTTTAATATTGAGTGATATTTTGACATGCGCCCGTCGCATATGAGAAATAGAAACCGTAGTAATTCCTAATTTTTTTTCCCAATTCATGCTTAGGATTGCTCACCATTTTGCATTTTAAAGTGACGAATCAGCTTCAAAAGTGGTGAATAACATTTTGAACGAAATTGTCGAATTCTGACAGCTGCCTACTTCGCATTAATATTTGAAAATTATAGTAATTATATTCAGAGAGGGTGCTGAGAAACTAAAGAGGAAAACTGAAATTAACGTCCCTAAACCATTCAAATAATGAAAAGTATCAGGGCTGCAATATTCCAATGGAAAGATCTAGCACTCCACTCCCATCGCATATGTTTGTGGATGTAGAAACCCGACTAAGTGAGGAACAATAGCAATATATGACGTGAGAGTATCAAAACATTGTTATTAAATCATAGCAAAATAACCAAAAAACGATTCCTCTTCAAGGCTTTCCCGGTTAATCATTAATGATATTGTTAGGTCCATACTTGAAGGGAATTTCCCAATCTCTGGACCAATTTGATTGTGCATTGGAATGAATTTGAGAGCTTCAAATTCTGAAGTACAGAATTCAGATAGGTACAAGTATAGATAGCGTAACATGAATATCTTTTCCTTTGTATATGCCAAAGTCCGACTTTCAGCTGACTGGGTTACTAAGTTAGTTCCAAGAAGAGCCACCAGGTTCATGTCAATAAATATCACTAGCACACTCTAAAGGCAGTAGGTGGCAACGCTAATTCACGACTCCATCATCAGTGTCGTTATTACTGCCAATAAAAATGACGTGTAAGTTACTTTAAATGTCAACAAAACTGATAAATTGGAGCAGAATGGAATGAAAAACCCCAAAATTTGCGCACCATAGGTTGATTGGCTTTCTTAAAAAAAACCTAAATTCATAAATGGATCTACCCAATGTTCCAGGAGTCACTTTGTCAGTTCTAGATATTCGCTTAATACCTAATACCGTTTTCGAACGATAAATTTGAAGACTTCACTCTGACAAATCAACACGATCTGGAAAGCTTTGGGAAAAACAGATATATTAGCCGACAGGCGGTCATCAAGGTACCAACTTGCTAAGACAACCAAAACACCACGCTACAACAGTAAAAAACTATCAACGAAATATACAAATTCTACACCAGAACCAACGTCTGGTCTCCGTGCTTTTGTCTTTCACTATAAAACATGTTTCGGTTTTTTTTTTGACGGACAATATGACACCGCTTCCCCGATGACCCTATTCAAAAACTAAAACTCTCAGACGGACAAAGAGCGTAATTTAAAGCAATTAGAAGACCACATTTCAACACCAGTTCACGTTTGTTTAATCCGAAAAGTCCATACAATGTACAATGCACAAAAGAAACTCCTGACCCACCAAAAAAGTCCCTTATCGCGAGAAACTAAACTTACAATACTCCCAATTTGATACTTATTTACAATTACAAATTTTTTTTTTCATAATTAATCTTAGACAAACTATTATAAAATCTAGGATTTTCCTCTTTTTTTGTATCAATCTGTCAATACCTCGTCTTAAATTGCTTTTATATTTCAATTTTTTAGAAAAAATCTTCTTAAAACTTTCAGTACTTGAATAATAAGTACAAAAATTGATTTGTTAATTCATCTTTTATTTTTAATTGGTAGAACTTTTACAAATCTATATAAGGCGATATAAACAACGATTGCAAACCTCTTTTTTTCCTCATTTGAATGTTTTTTTTTTCTTTCGGCTTTACAATAAAAGCCTGAACAACGTATGAAATAGACATAATGTTTATCTTAGTCATTAAAACATGAAAACTGTTTCAATTTATTCGAAACGAAAAGAACAATTTATAACATAGCTCGTTTTTTTTTAGTGTGCCTAACTAATTGCTCCTAGCGCATTCACGATAATTCGATTCGAGGAACAAATTCACTAAATATTTACGAAAAACCTGGATAAAATGAGGCGTTGGTCTACTAAAGGGGTTTAATTATTATTAATTTATTAAATTTTTTGTTAACGAACCGCGCACAAATTTTATTCGAGTCGGCTGTTCGGAATTAATAAATTCGCGCGCCCCCCTCAAAATTAAAATACGAAGATAAAAAATGATGACCGGTTCTAGGGGGAGGATTGCGAAAAAGTTGCCAACACCGCTACGCTACTTGAAATTAATTAGAGAAATCAGTCTTAACTTTAGATGTTAATAAATGAACGTCTAGAGGGGATTTACTCAATTTCTCTCTCGCGTTTCACCATTCGACAATCAACACCGCGAAATGGTACGACCTTAATAAATATTCGGGACCTCAAACGATTATAATCTTGAAGATTTAAATTTCTTGGAATGGAAATGGACAGTTGAAATATGCATTAGCGTAGAAAGGTAAAATTGCGAATAAATTGAAACGTTTTACATCAAATACCATGATAATTATATAAACACACTTACTCCTATGAGTATGAAAAAAAAATCAAATACATTCATTTTTTTTGACACAGTTCATAATATAATTTTTATATTACATGAAATATTTACAAGAAAATTGGTTCGTTGGTGGATTTTTTTTTCTTCATTTATTCATTGACACCAGTTCCTTTTTTTCCCAATATAATTAAGCGATATCAGTTAATAATAATAAAAAAAGAAAACTTTCCCCCCACATTTCAAATTTTTTTGAAAATCATCGACAAGTGGGAAACGCCAGGGATCAATTTTATTTTTGTTCACCGCACTTTAGACATTTTTCTATCAAGGTTCGACTTGACTGCTTCCGTCTTTAAATGAGAAATATTCTCAGTCGTCAAATTTATCGAAAAAATCATATACAACCTTTTAAAACACGAAACGTTCTTTCGGCACCAACCGTATAATCATGAAATTCATTTTATCCACGATTTAAGCACACTCTAATCCCCGTTACGCAGTTTTGAGCTTAAAATTGCAGATAAAAAATAAATAAAATGAAATTAAAAATAAAACGATGAATCTTACAAGCCACGCACGCTGTTTATTTAAAAAAAATGTATTATTGAGTAAGATTATTATTTAATCCAAATTAGTGAGACAGAAATGAATGAATACTTATGAACTGTTTTCAAGGTTCAGCGATCGAACTTCAATCAGGAAAATAGGCATTGTCAAACTGCATCTGCCAAATTCTTATTTTTTAAATTTGATATTTTCAGTACCTATAAAACGTGTAATTAATTGCGTTAAAGGTTTGCAAGAAAATAATGATAATGAACAAAAAAATGAATAACAAAATACACGATTATTACAATTTAGGCCTAATGATAATAGCAATATTGAAACCAATAAGACGAGCGCTACCCGCTATACATCCTTAATCTAAGGGTGATCACATCAATACCTTATTTACAATAATCAGTACCAAGTCCTATTCAATATTATAAATTAACTAAATGAACAGAATAATACGAACGCAAAAAGGATGATGCATACGAATAAGTGAGGTCACTCATGTTTAACATACATGAACAAACTTGTCTATTTTCAATAAACCCAGGAATAAACGACACATCAATCAACACTGT
Organism: Creontiades dilutus; assembly: GCA_031894815.1. Taxonomy (NCBI): domain Eukaryota; kingdom Metazoa; phylum Arthropoda; class Insecta; order Hemiptera; family Miridae; genus Creontiades; species Creontiades dilutus. The sequence goes on from JAVIWC010004007.1 coordinate 4,211,156, forward strand.
AACAAAATAACAACGATATTAATGGAAAGCTACTATGACGGACTCAGGGAGAAATCTCAATTATTTCTGAGCAGGGCTGATTCTTCAAGATTACTATTTTTATTAAAGTTAACTGGGGCATATGAAAAAATCGGTTTCTAGCGAGAAGAAATCTATAGGAGAAGGCTAATCCCAATAGCAGAATGTAGGGAGTTAGAAATAAAAACAGTTGGAAATGTGGTATCATCAAGAGCTAAACATGACCACATCAATCTTACAACGTCATGATCCGTGGACTTGTGAGCTAAGCTAGGCATCCTTATTGTGTCTTTTAGCTCTCCAAGCCTGAACCCATAGCCAGCACTTCATATAAAAGTAAAGCAAGCAAAGGAAAAATGGATCAAACCAAAAAGCATATGGACTTGATATCCTCAACTGATAGACGATATCACCAATGTAGGTATCTATTAACTTGTATGCTATCTATTGGGAGCTCCATTCTATCCTTGGGGTTTCGGTGCTACCAACATGCTGGTATTATGGGCTCAGCAACGCAAGAGTAAACGGACGGCCTTACTGACAGGCAATGTGAGATGGTGGTTGGAGAAATGGCATGGGGAGGTAGGGTATTGGCTGGGCAAATTCCTGTTAGGAATTGCCAATTGCCACACGAGAGATGATGATGCGATGCGCATTTTCTTTTTACATGTATGCACACGATAGAAATACCTCAAGCAGGAGGTTACAAACGAAATAGGAGAGCTGAACCCCGAGACAGGCTCATAGAGTGATGTCTGCTCGAATTCTTAAACGCATGGAAGTAAACCAGGAATGGCAGGAAAACCACCCACATACAAATCTAACAGAAAGATGAGACCCGAAGTGGCCCTTGAAGGTTGTCCAGGATTGTCCTACAAAGAGGCGAGGAAAGGTGTTATAGCCAGTATGCCAGCAACGGAGGATCCGCCACAAATGGTGAATGTAGTAGAAATCAAAAAAGGCAGCACGATTTGGTCAGGTTGCCTTATTACAGCACCCTAGACATCCACAGTTATGTCCTCGAAACCGTAAACACCAGGATTTGTTTGGGGAATATGCACAGACAATAGAATGTCTATGGAGATTGGTAAAATCAAGCAACTTGGTGATCAAAAACTCATCGACGAATGATTACCTCAATGCACCAAAAACTTTCAATGCGAAATTGCAAGGTAATTACTGCGTTTCTGAATGACAAGACCAATGTTCTGAACTTTACACGCATTTTCAGGAAAAAAATATTTCAAACAAAATAAATCTTGGCACATTGCCCATTCGTGATAGCAGTCGTGCGACAATGAAAATCGAGACCATGAACCCAAACGACCAAGAAGAAAAAAAAGGGGTCAGTGATATCTATATTGAGTTTCAACACCCTACACCAGTCTAGATTAATCCCCAACAGTGTACCGATTCAAAAAACTCTCCAGGAAATTAGTCGTTCGGCAAATAAAAAATATCCCACGTGCACATGCATTCATACTTTCTACGAGAGGGCGTGGTACACGTTTCAAAGACTCCACTGAACTCTTTACAGAGGTACAGGTTTGTGAGGTTATCTCACGAAAGAACACGACACATGCGTGAAACCATCATTGCTCCTTCGGTTAAACCATCAGCTCCTTTAGTTGCCTTTATCCTACAATTTCCTAAATAAAGAAGGAATCAGCTGTCTTGTAATAGTTACCGTGCTGTAACTTCATTTCTCTAACCCCCAGTGTTCGTTAAACACAGGCCAAAAAACTGGAACGCCTCCCAAAACTGTACCACACGTACTGGAGTACTGTTTTCTGGAAAAGCTTGATAAGTACTATACATTTTACATTGAACAGTTTTTTCTTTCTTCTAAGCAGGATTGGATTATGAGCAGTAATAGATGCCCACTAGATCACACAAAAACGTTTCACAATATGGGAGTTGTACAGGGGTTTATTATTTCTGTATTAGATAGCAATTCTATGTAAATCAATGATCAGTGTGTATTAGGCCCAGTCTGTGGTACATGATCTAAACTCGACACCTCGTGCCGCCATACCTTGTAGTTGCATTCAAGATCAAAATACTTGGGCGACCGCCAGCCATGCGGTCTACCTCAGATTTCTCGTTGGATGGGTTGTGCAGCCATGACCGACTTTAATTGCAGGTTTTTCAAATAGTGAACGAACGAATGATCTTAAAGCAGCCTGAGCGGTCTCATTCGACTTTTTAAAGTTGATCCATAATTACAATTCCTTAGGGTTGAATGATCAAGTTGCTGATACCACTGGCATGAATAAATTGAACGAAATGTCGACATATTTGGTCCAATAGTTCCACAAAAAAGTTTCAGAAGTTTGCGAGGGAATACCCAGGTAAGTAGTTGCACTTTACTACAAACGATAAAGAACAATTATTCAGCATATTGGTACTTGATTGGTAAACTGCAATGGAGAGTTTTGTGGAAAGTCCAATCTTATCACAGTTCAGGGAAGTAAGGGTCAACTACAGCCAGGATTTTCATCAATTTATCTTGATAAAACAAGAAGGATTCCACAGATGGAGCACCGATTGCCAACCAAACAAAGTTGAGACGAACACAAGAAGCTTGAGATTTATTAAACTAGTTTGAATTGCCCATAGTCATTTCATCTACAGAAATACCATGATCAAGTCGAGAATCCATGATTGGATCGTACAGTCTAACCAAAAGTGGCTAACAAATCAACTGAGATGTGATTCGAAGCAAATGAAACAATAGCGAACAGTCTGTTCACGAATATGGGAAGATAATTTTGATTAACACAGAAGTAGTATCCATTCTCGTGGATGATAGTATGGGGGAGGGAACCAATGTGAACATGAATTAACTGTACAATGAATTAGAAAGCAAAATGAACGTTAATTGGAGCCTATATTGAAGTCACTGTGGAAATATGGGAACAGTACGAGGGAAAAACTTGTTACCAATGAGATATCTTTACAGTTTTCGCTGGAAATTTTACAAATAAAATAATAGCCCATAGCAGAAATAATTGGGTTTGAAAGACACTGAAACCTCAATGTGAATGAAACTACGAAAACACCGAAAAAAAAAAAAAAACGAGTCATGGCTTAGATAAATTACCCAGAGACAGATTTGGATAAATTGTTGGTGGAGTCTTCCAAACTAAACCGATATCCTGAGTATTCTAAGTGAAGCACACAACGCACAAACTCCCAGAGAGTAAATAAACGGATCATTTTCAAGTTAGGAAATCCAAGATTGACGAATGGTACAATTTAAAACATCCGTTCTATTCGAAACTTTTTGGTTCGACATTCGTGTGACCAGGAAAGTCGAAATATCTAAAGCCACTTACAGAATAAATATGATGTAACCAACAAAAGAAACTCTATATATGTTTACAATTACTAGGAAGGCAGATACAAGAGATCTATTTAATGGGGGGTTAATTGAACATTAAACATGTAAAAATGCTCATGGTGAATTGTTCAAAAGCATTTAGGAAGTTTGTATTAATCAGTTTTAGATGTTAACGAAACCCCCCATTCATGCCATAGTTCATATCACATATCTCACCTTGTGATCGAAACGGAAAAAATTGAGTAACGTAATAAAAAAAAAGGAAAAAAAATCAACAGAACTCTACACGGTGAACTACATTAATAAATATAAATTATTACAATAATTAGCTATTAAGATAATGATATATGGGGAGGAGATAAGACATACAGTTAATATTCAACTCTCTATACAAAGCCCTGAACCAACAGAAAAAGAAAGAATAAAATGCTATCAATTATACACGCTTTACAAAAATAACTTTGACGTACTTTTAAAAAACAGTTAGGGCCACTTTGACCGATTTTCGTTAATGTCCCGCCGTCCAAATCAAAACGGTAACGGGAAATAGGAGAACCAAGCATTCATCTTTCACCACGTCAGACATTCAGTTAGTCTAGTGTTTAAGTTTAAGCCGAAATGAATTAATGAGTACAAGAATCATGAACTGAATGAAAGAGTGACAAAGACTTGGAAATATCACCCGAAGAACAGAGGTTTCTTGATCGATCTCTAGATCGTATCGTGATTTCATTTGTCTACTCCTTCGAATTTCAAACACAAAAGTTTTCTTTATAAAGTAAAATTATATAAAGAAATTCATCTTTCTAATCCCTTGCCTACCTTAATATTAATGGTAGAGCTGGTTGATATTCCTACTAAAGATTCCCACCTTCCTGTTGTCTCGCAGGAAAACAATCCCTCTTCTTATGAGTTGTCGTTGAAAGCCAACATTATCATTTGAATGATAGAAATTTCAACTAATAAATTACTTTAATGAAAATGGAAATAATGGATGCTGCACATACTGCCCATATGAAAACCTTCCGATTACCTTTTTAATTCGTCCAGCCTGGGCAATGAAGTTAATCAGTTTTGGTAATCAGAACTTCAAGTATTGATAAATAATAAAACCAATGAATTGGTGAAAGGAAAATAGTCTCTAACGCTGGATTAACCCTAAACGTCGCAATATCGCTTGTTGGTTAACTCAAATGGTGAAAGTGGCCCTTAGTAATTTTTTTTTTTCTTACCTACTTCATGCATAGCAGCACCTAAGCTTCATAGTAGTTCTTTCAGAGTAGAACTTTGTATGTGAGGATGTGAGCTCAAAATAATGGGGCTTCCTTCCTAAAAAGACGTGTTCCTTCAACTTTTCACCATTGAGCAAGGTTGCCAACTCAACTTTCTGGACGCACTATTTTGTTTTTCCTTTTGTTATGGAACAATTTCAAATCACTTAGTAGTGTGGTGGCAGGCGTGTTTCTCACTGAGCCGTGGGGGGATCGTGCCTTCATTTCTTTCTAGTCGTGTCCGTTTTGGAGACAGATCCTCTTCGAACGCCCCCTGGCGGGCTCAGGGGCGGGGGTACCATTGCACCTCCGGACACCGACCTGTGGAAATGAGGAAAAGAACATCAGTACTTGGTGAGAGGTAGATTACACAGAATTGAAACACGTGAAATGATTTCGAATCCAAGGATACGGCGTACCTTGTTCAGATTAGTTAACAACAACATTATCAATGCCCTTAAGATTATGGGTTCAAAAAGTTAGTAAAATAGCTCATGGTAGACATTTTTAGACAGCTATAATCGAAAAGAAAACAATGTAACTCTCTGGTGGGAAATGAATGGAAGATTCTCAAGACAAACAATACTGGACGCACAGAATATCCTTCCTTCCTACACAGAATGCAGGCGATAATGATCCCTTATGATTTGCATCAACCCTCTAATAACTTCTGTGTCATGAATAAAATATAACATATTATTAGCAAAATGAATGAAACTTTTTGCTAAAATTAAAGTTTTGCTAATACTTAGTCGTTCTGCGAATGAAAAGGATATTTTTGCAAATATGATGAGTCATAAAATGAAGAATTAGACCATGATAATGGTACGATATTTACCACGTTCCAAGTAGACGAATTTTCAAACTACTGATTGGTGAAACGGGACATTTTTTTCTCGCAATAATACATATCAAAAGCCGATTGTTTTCCATTAGGTGGAAGCGTGATCATCACTTAAAAGCATTAACAATGAAATCAAAGTCTGCTGAGAGTCTGAATTGGTGGTAGTGACATGGATCCAATGTAACAGCAGCTTCAACCAGTTTGGTGGCCACCAGATATGTTTGTAGACAACGAAACTAATGTATGTTCATTAACTCCCATCAAATTTTTGTCATTGCACATTTCAAGGTGCGTAGATTCTTAATTAGCCACGCCCGTCTGCCGTACGCTATCTGGCCGTAAAAACTGATGTAAACCTTAGAACTGAAGTAAAAGCCACTCCTTTCGCACACGGATTAAACTTGAGGTCTAGTTAGTCTCAACTTCTAGCCAGAATCCTATCGCCTCACACGTGAAGATGCCAAGGGCAAAAACACGGCTTTTACTGACAGGCAAGTGGGAAATCATTTTCTAGCAATTTTGCACCACAAATCGACAGGGATGGGTTTCAGATCCGTGGAAATTCAGCCATAGCATTTCTGAATGTAAAAGTGACCGCACGAAACTTGAAATTACATGAATAAGCACGCACTATTGAAACGCTGCCGATTTTAACGCTAGGGATTTATAACTTGTTGATCAACGCTCGTGTCATTAACTCATGGTGGCGGAAATCAACACCAAAATTACTGAATGGCTACTTGGAAAAAACCGTAGGAACTAAAAACAATGGTCGGCTTTATAACAGCCTTTGCACCCCTACGGTTTCCCCTTCACCATATTGGTGAAGTTCAACCCTACACAGATTTTATGAAGAGACAGACGAAACGGCATCTCACATAATATTTGAGTGCCCAGCACTCAACCTTTGCAGATTTGAACTCTTTGGGGCACAAATCCCGACGAGGTTTATTGAAAGCGAACAACCAATCAAGGGCCTCAAACCCCTTTCCAAGGGGCAGAATCTCCTTGATTAAATGCAAAACTCTCGGGGTCACTTTCACCAACCAGTTTGACGTGCCGTTATGCTAAAGTCAGTCAAGTACAATCCGCCAACAGGCTTCTGTGCTGGGGGCCGAGGCCCCCCCCCCCCCCCCCCCAGAGTTATAGTCCACACCTACATCTACAGGTATATCTACCGAGGCGACGGATTGGGAAGGGCTAAGTAACCATATCCATCACACATCGCACTTGCTTATGTCAGTAAACACCTCGAAAAACCTCAACACATATCATCTATGTGCGTGAGTCGATTGGGCAGGCTAGGAGGACCAACTAAACCGCAAGTGGAGTCCATGTGCACAAGAACGGAATTTTTACGACAATTTTAAGTGCTTTTATGGAGGTTGAAGAGAACTGTAGAACGATAAAGGTCACAGTTCTACCTGAAGAATACTATGGCCTTTTTGTCAGTATCCATAGCAACAGAACGAGTTCAGGAGTTTTAGTTCACTGCTCAGAGAGCCACTCTGGAACTGTCTTGAACGAGTTTTGACAGTTCGAGATCTTTTCAAAACTTCTGGCTCCTCACATGCGCTTTTTGCTCCCCCACTTACGATTTCTCCAGTGGTGTTGGCATGAGGCTTTTTTGATGTTACAGTTTTCAATATGTTTGATGTTCAATCTCTCCTGAAATGGAGTGGGACAGATTTGTGAGTGACTGGGGAGATTCAGGCGATCAATTTTCATATATTTTTCAAAGAATTTTGTTTTCAACAATAAACTTGTCCACGTTATTTCGATATCCAGTAGTCTTAGCAATTAGTTTGTTAACAGCTGTTAGTATGTTCCATAAAGATACTGTAAATTAATCTTCTCCAATATTGGACCATTCATTTTACTAAAGTTTGAAATGAATCAAGACATTGTTGAACATTAGGAATCGTCAGCTCTGTAGTACAAGTGATTACGTATGGAAATTTTACAAGAGTTTTTAGAAATTTCGTGCCCTCTTTGAAATGGGGCAGCTGCTAACATCTGGCCATTTTTACGTTCTAGGATGGTTTCTCGTTAGCCGACAGGTCTGCCCAAAGTTACCACATAAGTGTCAACAATTAAATTTCCTAGTTTTACCTCATTGTTATTCCATTGTGAATATTACAAGTATTATCAGTTTAGAAGAGGAATAATGTAATCGTTCGTATCTGTTGATCCGAGAAGGAACCTGGTTCAATTCTGAATAGGTCCTAATCTCATTGTACAGGGTGCGGCAAGGCCGATTGAAGAGTTTTGAAGCGTCATTGCTTGGGCTGTGGTGGGGGCAGGTAGGTGCGAAAGGGCTCTTTGTGTCCCTGAAGAAGGGTCCAGCTCCATCCAGAACTCTGTCTGGAAAGTTTTTACGAACAGCTGATTCGTTGGACATCAGCTTGGGAGGGGGAATATTTTTTCTGGACAGGCAGTTTTGAAGCAAACTGTACGCATCAGATTTTTCAGATGTTTTTCATTCAGCATCTGCACAGTTCACTACAGCGCAAATGGAATGGCGTCAAGAACCGAAACAGCTGTCTGAGGAAGCGCGGGAAACGAGTTGTTCGCTCCTGCTTGGCCAATTCCTCTCAACTGCTTTTAACTAGCTTCCTATCCGTATTTCTAGACGTACCGGATGGATGTGAACCCTGCTTTAGGATCTATACTTTTTAGTTGGTAGTATGATTTGCACTGGAATGACTAGGGGCTTTGCTGTTTGTACGTTTTACAAAAACAACTGTTCTGTGATTGCGACCCAGGGCGTTTTGGCGCCATTTCAACATTCCTGTCAACGTTTCCGTCCCCTCTGCTAACTCAATAAAAAATTGGGCTCGCCAACTTGAGGAAACAGGTAGTACAAAACGAGGACGAGGACATGGACAACCATGAACGGTAAGAACACCCGAAAATGTGCAGGCTGTTCGAGTAGCAGTTGAGCAGTCACAGTGACCTCCCAGCATTATGTTTCGATGTTGAAAACCTTCCTACAGCCTGAATTGAACATGCTGAAGAACGAGATTCGGGTGACATCTGGTTTCAGCAGGATGGGGCTACAGCCCACACAGCTCGAATTGCATTAGCTGTTTTGAAACAAATGTTCCCAGGGCAACTGGTCTCACTGAGAGGAGTCGTGAGGGGGACAGCGCCCTCACCTGATTTGAGCATCTGTGACTTCTTTCTTTGGGGCTACCTTAAAGATAAGGACTTCAAACATCGTCCACACCCATGCCACAACTCAAACAGCGAATGACCAAAGAAATCCGGGCATTACTGATCACTATATGCCGAAAAGAGGTCGAAAACTTCCACAATCGGCTGACTGACGGCCACCATCTTAGCAATATCATTTTCAGAACTTAAATTAAAAAAAAAAAAAAAAAACTATATTTCCTCCGATTGAAATAAATACAACCGTTTTTCTCCAACTTTTACATTTTTTTTAATAGCATTTCGAAAGCCGTCAATCGGCTTTGCCACACCCTGTACAAATAAATCAGGAATTTCCGACAATCACCTCCCTTCTGGTAACCAATACGTAGAGCTTAATTTTCAGCAAACAATCGTGTAAAATCTATTTATGTGAAAAGCTGCTTTTTCGTTAGTTTTTTCCCCCTGAAACCAACAAAATAAAACCACCCATCCCGGCCATTACATTAGTCATGCAAAGAACATACATTACCAAATCCATGCAAAGTACCACTTTCCACTTCCAAGTGAAATTGAGAAACACAACCAATTTACGTATAAAGGGGATAAAAGTGGATTAGAACAAATGTGGCATGCACTTCGAAAAAATAACGATGGACACAAAAAATAAAACAATAGTATAAATGTGAAAATGAAAGAAAAGTCTCGCTCGGCCCATCGAAAATTTGAAGTATAACGAAGAGCCGGAAATTCGATAATTTGTTTGCTTTGGGTTTTTATTCATTGAGACTTGAAAAACACATCCAATTGGAGTAAATTATTACTATAACTTAGAGTGACTTACACTGTTTATTTTATGTGACATAAACACTGTTGATTCCAAATATTCAGATCGCTATTAATCGAAATAAAGTGTGAGTCGATACAATAATTATTATCAATCATTTTATTTTGGTAATCTATATGATCCTTTATCCAAAGCACGAACAAAAAGGTTGGTATTAAAATTGCAGTCTCTAATAGTTCCTGCCTACGTTGGTTGTGTCTAACAATATTGATTTCTATTATTCAGGTTTTAATTAAATTACCAACACAATAATTGAAAGATTTGATCATTCGTCAACGCTCATTTGATTCGAAATTACATTATCATTGCCACTATCAATAATATTGTGTATGTTTTATCGAATAAAATAATCATTATTCCGCTAGATGTACTTGATATGAGCGTCAACTTTAGTTGACGGTACGTTTTTTAAACATCGAAAGTTCAGAGAATCTACTAACTTTAAGAATACAGAGATAGGCGATTTTTGAAAGTGCAGAAGAATCAACGGGAAAAATGCAGGGTTAAAAAAATAAAAACATAAACCAAACGGAATGAATTTGTGAGATGATTGGTGGACCAAAAGCAATGCTCTAAATTTAAAAATAGATGCGTATTGATATACCTTTACAAATTCGATAATCGTGGACTCAGAAACGATTCTATGAATAGAAGCTAAGAAATGATGAGGTACATTGTATTAAAATCAAGCAGCTTGTACTGCAGCTTGAAGAAAAATCACGAATTTCGTTTAAAACCTTTTAAATCGAGAGTTTTTGCATTTGAAATGGTAATTTGAATAAACTAAAACGTCAAATTACCGTCGTAAACACAATCCTACACGTTTGATGAAAACCAAACACACATTTCAGACTTTCAGTGACTTGACAGATGTCAGTACTTCAGGAAACAACTTTGATTCATAACTTTCACAATTTAAACCCATTGAAAGTAAACGAAGTTTACCGTTATCTTTACGTTTAACTGGCAGCATATTTTATACATAGATAGACTCAAGGAGCTCAAAATTTAAAATCTTTTTTATTCCATTTATAAGGTGTTATGAAGTGTAAACGGTCCCTTCCTTAAGACTTTCTTTAAAATTTTCATTACATTTCATTTTTATTCATGAAAACTTGAAGGTATCAGTTTCAATGAGCTTAGCTTAGTTTTGCTCAAGGTTTGGCCAACAGGTATGCTTTGTTTAGAGTTGATTCTCTCGGGAGTAATAATTACTTCATGCGCATCAAGAATTCGTAATTTTTTAAATAAAAATTTAATTGTTTGAAAATTATTAGTAATCATTACATCGGTGGGGACTTAGGATCGTCATTTATATGATAGAGACCCTGAATTCATAATTTGACATTTTCAGTGCAAGATCAGCAATAAAATAATTCATAATGATATTGAATTTTAACGGTTTAAGAATGAACGATGAAATAATGTCGACTCAAAGTTTGAAAGAAAACATTTGAACGATGCATGAACAGCGCTTGCGGTAAACACCAAAGCTGAGCGTTGAAACAAGCGGTCAAACAGCGGTCATACATAGAAAAAAGAACTACACAGCGAATTTCATATAGATCATTATTGCAAACATTTAAAAAATTGTTGAAATGAGATATCAAAATCATCATAGATACAGAGAATAATGAGTGATGCATTGTGATGAGTTGAGAATGTCAGGGGAATTAGAGAACAACGAAGACACTATTCGAAATATATGGGTTTTCTAACAGCATGAACAATAGTACCAAAACCTGTTTAAAGTTCAGTTGATAGCTGGAAAAGTTTTCGAGTTCTCCAGTTGGCCACCCTGATGGGGGTGGGAGTGAAATGGGGGTCCATTTTGACTTGCATAAAAACGAGTTCATCTATATAATATATAGATGAAGCTTACTTATAGCGGAGCTTACTTTCAAAAAGGAACATATCCAAATCTGGGTGAAAACGTTTTTTTCTCAATTTTCTATCTCTGAATATGAGTTGAATCAGATCCCCCTATCATTTCCGAACAAAACAGAACACATCCATGTCAATTCCGGGGCTAAAGTTATGTGTTTGCATCAAAAGGTAACAAATCCGTCCCCTACATTTTTTCAGTGCCTTGCAATCGAAATGGCACATATCCTCCGAATTTTGTCAGGCGATAAGTCGTGGGTTTTCAAAAAGGCACATATCCAAAAAGAAGCATTGCGCCTTCGTTTTGACGTTGAATATTTACACGAGACTCGATATTTCCATGACAATGGAAATATGGAGTCAGGTAAAGTTTTCAATCAAACCTACAGAATGGAGAATGAATTCTTTCTTCTTCAAAAAGGCACAAATCCATGAGTTTTGATCAAGAGGGCACATTTCCAAAGTGAAAATGGATATACAGCCTCGTGTTTTGGAGAAAATTGATTCATATTCTGAGGCATCTTTATCTACCTTGTCACACATTACTCCGATGAGAAACTGCATAAAAACATCTCCACTAATCTGCAAATCGTTTTTTTCACTTCCTGAACATTTTGTCGGAATGGATATGTGCCTGTTTGAAAGTAAGCTCCTCATATGATCTATACGAAGGAGAGATGGAATGGACATTACCCCTTCGAAGGCTGATGCGATTAACCCTCAACACTCAAAGGATAAGGTTGAAGTTAAAAAAATTCAGGTTTACGGTCAGGCGTAGAAGTTTCAAGAAACTGAAAATGAGGACTATCTATATCCATCACATCTCTTATAGTCATCGATCAATTCGAGAATCAGTTGAATTTTCAGTCTTATTACGTCAGTGAAAAATCAATTTGCATTACTGTCTATCAATACGCATCTTTGGTAAAAGTAAATAATGAAAGAACAAAACCATGAAATGTTTCAATTAAAAAAAAAATAAAATCTATAAAAAAAAGAAAGAAACAAAACAAACTGAAAAGTGTATACTCGAAAACGATGGAGGTTGCGCTGGGGTGGGGATGTTCTAGACAACATACTTGTCAACTGGGGTGGTGGCGGCGGTCTGATTGTTCCTGGGCACAGATAGATCGAGCGTGGACGAGTTGGGGGCAACACCTCTGTGGAGGCGCATCGACACCCTCCGCTCCTGTCCGCCTTCACCGGTAATCGCCCGACCTCGTGCGGAAGCTAAAAATTTGCCCATTCATACAACCTCACAGCACAATGTGTATTTCCCTTCAATCTTTATGAATGGAGAAGTGAGGGTAGGGTTTTAATAAAACTAATTTAAAAAAAACCAAAACAATCTATTTGATTACAAAATAAAAATTTTAAAAACCACCGAACCTACTGAGGAAGGAATTGTCGATTTCAGATAATCTTTTAAATTACACTGACGTCTTACGTGGAAAACGAATGCGAGCGACGCGAGCGACCAACGCGATCTGTTAGCGCGATCAAACAATACAATCCTATGGAAGTGTCTTACGTAGCAATGCGGCGTCGCGTTTTGATTTTCAAATCGGTTTGAATTTTGTCGCGCAATCGCGTAATCGCGTTATTATTTGTTTACGTTTTTGTAGGTTAACCTGCTGTTGTTGACATTCTTCATTCGTCTTTGATATTGCTTTTTTTTAGTCAATTATTGCCTTCGTGGGTTGCTTTAAATGTTTATCATGGAAGCGATAATATCGGAAGTGTAAAAAAGAGAAGTTTTGTGGAACAAAAAAGCAAGATATATTATAAAAACAGGAGGCTCGCAGACCTAGCTTGGGATGCTGTAGCAAAAGAGAAAAGTTTTTCAAGTAAGTTAAAACACCATTTAATAAATTATTTCTTGTAAATGAATACACCGTTCAATTACCTGATAAATTCCCAGTAAAATATTGACAAAAGTTGTTCCGGAGAGAAATTACCGAGTCAGATCCACGATTGTGACTTCTTGCCTGTTGTGTTTCACTTGTCATGCCAAATGATTCGACTGATTTCGTTAGTAGTAAAAATTAGGAAAAAGAAGGCAGTTTTCCGAATATAAAATAAAACTGGTATAAAATTACACTGGAGGAATCTGTAAATATGGCGTATCCCGCTTCGGCGACTAACGCGATGTGTAACCTCACGTAAGACACACGTTTTTGGAATCGTACGCGATTCGTCAAAATCGCGTCGCTCGCGTTTGTTCTCCACGTAAGACACGGCCTGACAATCACAGATGATAACCCCTTCGAATGCCACAAGGGAAACTTGAAATGATCCACGTCAGATTTCAACCAAATTTTTCCAGCAAGATTTACACGTGTTTACATTCTTTTTACCAACTTCAAAAATTAGGGAAATACTCAACTCAACTTAAATTTGTTGGCACCTAAAGCCCTTAAATGTTGCACCAATTTTGCTAGGGTTGGTCTTAAATAATTCTCGAATAATTATTACTCTATAGTGTCTACCATTGGTCCTATTTTAAAAAATAGGGGGAAGGTTTGATGTTTTGATGTCAACAATCGTTTCTGTCAAAGTTTCAGCTCTCAGGGAAAGTGAAATGACGGTCTCATTTGAATGCGTCTCGATGAAGAATATTAAAACATTTTGTTACATCGAAAATTTTCAAAATTCTGATTTTGAAAATCCCTCTGGGATTGCCAGAAAGGGATACCCCGAAGTCAATGCAAACTAAATCCACAACTTTAATCAAATTGGAGAGAAGCTCCGGACAGCAGACAGCATGTGGCAGAAGGACGGATTTATTTCAATGTTTCCAATTTGAGTATTGGATTCTACTCATCTTAAAACGTGAAACGACGAATTTCGAAAGTAGTTGAACTTATATTTTTCTAGGAAAATTTAAAACGTTCATTATTGAAAATAATAAACCAAAAATCTAATTTCACTATTCAAACGTTAAAATTTGGAGAGCCTTGGAAAACACGGAATAACGAACAAGACTTCGCATTTATCAAGAATTATCGTAGGATTAGATGTTGGTTCGGATCAAAAATTTGGGGTAGTGTAACCACAGAAATATTTGACCTACAGAAAAATTTAGTAGGAATCGGCAATGGGTTCACAATAGGGTCTTTCCTCAGTTGTGAAATTCGGCCTGAATGGAATAGAGTTGATAGTTTATAAGAAACAGACTAATTTTCTGGTTTTAACTTTAGACGTTCAGAGTTACAAAAATTTTGTAAATATCCTAAAAGACACAAATACGAAAAACTTGGTTGACTACAATACTAATCCAAAACAGGAAGAAATACTGTTCTAGGTGTACACATTCAGTGATTTGTGAAAAAATCAAAAAAAGGTTATTATTATATCATGAATTTGAATTAAATATGATAATACCATCACAATTGTTCTGTATCTCCAAAGGATACAACAAAAACTAATTGATCAATTTTAAAATTTATAACACTTGAGAGCACAGAACCCTTAGGGGAAGTGTGACTACAATGCTATTTCACACATAATTATTTACAAAAGTTGCAAATGAGTGAGCAGGAAGAATAGTGTTTACAATACCAAATTCTAATCATCAAGTAAAAATATGAAAAGTTTTGTCTCATATTATTTTTCAAAATGTAGGGAAAATGAAACGAAATTAAAAGGTGAATATATAATTAATGATAAAAATGTGAAGTGTACTATTACAGAGATATCAAACTTTTGGGAAACATTTCGACTATTAGGAGAATAAAACCATCCAATCGTTCCAAGCAGTAACATCAAAATGTTCATTGTATCAATGCTAAAAGCAAATACGTAAAATCAATGATCTCTGGAATAAAACTAAATTGATTTCCATGTTTTTCTTTTGGTTCGTCTAGAAAATATTCCTATAGCAAGTTGCTCGGTCCCCACATACTCACACAATTCTATGCACGGATGGCATTTTTTGTTTTTATAATTCAAACACCATAATTGAAAAGGATAAACCAGTTAAGAGGAACAACGATAGATGTATTAATTATTTGGGATACTATTAGTTACTTCCGAAAGTACTATATTTTCTACAGACAACGCAATATATACACAACCATTCCATGTTTTATATACAACAGTTATAAGATTGGGAAATGGGCAAGCATGCAGGAGGGTGGGGAGGGTTGAGACTTACCAGTGGTTGGGCTGGGAGGGAGAGCTAGGGCGGGTCTAGTGGAGCGGCCGCGGGCGCCATTCGTTCCCCGTTCGCCAGGGCCGATGCGCACAGTGATCCGGGCCGTTCCTCCGCCGCCAGTCCCAACTTGTTGACCCCCCGACGCTCCTCGTTGCTGCTCTTCGTTATTTACACCGCGAGTTCCTCCCTGAGAGTTAAAACGTAGGGATCAATCGTCCAGTACATCAAATCAATCCATGGTGGACACAAAACAGAAAATTGGGATACAACATGTAGTAGTCCTAAAGGGCAGGCATTCCCAAGTCGTCGATGTCAGTTTTGAGAGTTCTTCACATTACTCAAGCCATGGTGAGTAGAGATCGATATGTAAAGGGGCAATGGCAATTCTTCAAGGGCTCAATGTAATATCATCCCTGTTGCAAAGGGAGCTCAGAAATCGAGATTGTAATTTCGCCCCCCAACCCTCAAGGGGCGATTGTATTTTTCGAATCTGCTCACCTTGATATATGGAGGGGGAAAACACATTTTTTTATCTTCTAAAAACCAAATAACAAATCACCTGGTCACCCAATACGGTTCAATTTGGAAAGTGAAGTTGGACAATGCTACGCTGAGCATTTGGATTGATAAATTTCAACTATAAAGAAGCCATGGGTTTCCTAAGTGGATCCTTGACATCCCCCAAAACACAAAATACCAAAAAGTCATGAGTGCTTTAACTCTAACTACAGTGCCAAAAAGGGTCGATCCTCTCTTTTGCGGGGTTCTAGGTCAGCTGACACAGCCATACACACTACTGATGCGTGCGAGTCATTTCACGCACATTTTAAAAGTAATTTTGTTATCACGCCACGCGAACATATTCACCTTTGTTGATTCCCTGATAGCTGTTCAATGAGACATATATAAATAACTTGATTCTTGTGGTAGAGTTCCTGACCTGAGATCCAGTGGCGGCTCCTGCCCTGAAACCCCAGGGGTGCACCAACCACAAAGGGAACGTGAGACAAAAATGTGCTTTTCTCTGCCGAATTCAATTTTCAACTACCAATTTGCAAATGAGATCAATCTTGTCCGCTTCCTCGGCTTTTATAGCACTTACTGTATTCATCGTGTATTTACAGCTAATAGTTCAGTCACGAGGGTTGGGGACAATCAACTGATAATAGGATTTGAGTGTGTTTTGGTGATTTTAGCACACTCAAGCATTTTTAGCGGGTAAGCTAACACTTATGGGTGCGCTCAGGAATTTTGATCGCTTTTTTTTGGGTGCTCTCATTGATTCATTCTTTGGATCGAATCAAAAGCTTGAAGCACTAAGTTTCACCAAGCTCCGCCGAAGCTGATGCGTTGCTCTCAGACAGCATAATCTACTGGCCTATTTTCTTGGAAAATCCTAGGCGTGGACATTTTGGAACGGTGAGGAAGAAAATATAAAATTCAAGGGGGAGGAACATAACAGATCTATAGGAGGACGAAATGTCATAGTAGGGGGACAATCTCACAAGCGCTTGCGTAAGGCGGGAAGGGTGGTCACATAATTGAAACCCTTTATCGAGACCCCATTCAGACCGATGCAGCCTTGGAATTTTGTAACCTTAGTGTATTACGATCGAAACCATAGTTTTGGAATGTGTTGGGGGGACAGGCATTTTGAGGGCATATTTATTTTCGGTCTATTGACTAAGTTCCTTCTCATAATGCTATCGCTTCGTGGGTAGCGAGCTTTGAACTAACAGGTTCTGCTACGGAACTCCAGAGGCTGTGGCAAAGCCCAAGTCGCTCTGTCTTGGACCCGTGGAATGTCTCGCCGTTCCCTAGGGTGAATTTTGTTAAGCGATTTGAAATGCCCCCCCTATAACATTCAAATCGTTATAGGTCAAATAAATGGTGGTAAAACCTTAGTATCTTGAGAAAATTTTACACTTTTTTTTCTTTAAATGAAATCATTTTTAACTCTTGCAATTTCGATTTTAAAACGTTCCATATTTATGCAGCACCCTGCAGTTCCTCTCTGTCATAGTTAAATAAACTCTTTGGATAGTTAAATCCCAAGGAGAAACAATGAAGAAGCACGCGATTCCTACTGCCCCCATTCCAGACAGTTCAAAAGGATATGAACCAATCAGTGAAATGAATACAAAATAAATTGATAAAATAAAACTATCAATGTAGAGATCCTCAACTTCACAAAGACGTATCAAGATCTGAACAGAATTAAGGAACAAGAAAATGGAAGAAATCACTTACGAATTTCAGCATGTTCCAATCAAAAACGTAATCATACGTGAAAAGCTCTCGATGGAAAAGTGTTCGGAACATTTGGCGAAGATAGGAGTAATCAGGTCTTTCTTCAAACCTCAGAGATCTACAGTAGTTTAGATATAAGGCGAACTCGGCTGCAAATGAAAAGAAATAAAACATATAAGATACAGGAGGCAGTGAATTAAACCTTTTAAATAACGTGAGCTAATGCACAAAGCACCAAGTAATGGACGGAATTTGTTTCATACGATTTCCGGATTCTACGCATCTTGCCACGTATAACTACAAATATGAGGGGGGTGAACATTGTTTTTTCTCGATGGATTACTAATGTCATAATCGAAAATGAAAAACTGAAAATGGTAGATAAGTAGCAATTTAGACGATATAGTTTTTAGGTCTCACAGGCCTCCAAGTCAAATGATGGATGGTTCATGCATTCCGATTGTTACAACCGAACCTGTACAACATTACTAAAAGGATCGCTTTAGGAATTTTTTTTTTTTTCATTTTTGAGATCTAAGGACATGAGTGCTTGACATCAGACAGTTTTGTAGTCGTCGAAGTGTATGGATCCATACCAGAAGAAATATAAGATAAAACAGTGGTGCTAAATTTGTAACCAACGTCGTTGCTGTTTAGAGGCCGCGCAATCGAGGAAAAAAAGGAAAATTGTTCCAATTTTTTTTGCAATTTCCGGGTGATAGCTACAATATCGGGAATGTTTTTGTGCTGAGAAACCATTTTTGTATGACATGCTTCTCAATAAGTAGACAAAACAATACTTTTGCTTTCCTGGTTTCAAAGACGATGAAACGTATTTGTAGCGCAGGAGTTTAGTTGACAAATGGCAAAAACAGATTTAAAGAAAGCTGATAACAGCTATGGTTAAAGGAAATCATTTTTCTGTATTCACTGTGATTTTGAAGGATGAACAGCGTGGTTTCCATTGGAACAATTTGAAGGAGCGAACTCATCCAGGACAACAGGGAGCGCTAGAAGTCTGAAAACCTGATTGGCAAATTCTAATCCTCTCCTTGGTAATGATCACCCACTTCATTTGTAGAAGGGATTGGAGGTCATTTGTTGATTTTTATGATTTTCTAGAAAGACTGCATTCAATAAAATTTAAATTTATGGCAATTGGAGAGTAGTGGGATCACGAAATTAACAATCAGGTAAATAAAGGAATAGAGAGAATTCGACAGCCTTCTTCATATGATTTTGGTAATATTCCAGAAGAGAGGAAACTATAGAAGACTGGAGAGACAGAAAGTGGTGGAGCACAGGTTGACTAGAACACTGGACTCTGCCTATGAGTCCAGTGAGCACAATGTTTGGAAGAAGTTGACTTGGTCATCTCTGAAGCGAGTGTTAGGCAACTAAGGAAGTCTTCAAATTCTGAATTCAGGGAGTTGAGAAAGGTTTTTGAAACAGACTGACGATATTTATATAATTCTAAAAGTGCGCTGTGTTTAGAGGATCATAACATCCTCATTTTCTGATGTACATTTTTTTAAAAATAATCTTTACTTAGAAAAGAAAAAACGCGAATAGAAAAAAGTGAAAAATACACCTGCACCACCTCTAAAAAGCAAAGAAATTGGTTGAGCATTTAGCAGCATTGTTTTTTTTTTTCAAATATAGACAACTGAGCCGCAAAGAGGGGACGGATTAGGAAGAAAAGCATTTTTTATCTTAAACTACTCTACTGTCATCGGATGGGCTATATTTATTTCACTTATTTATCATAGGTAAATTGAATAATTGTTAAATTTTTGTAGTAGCAATGCCCCTTTAACCCAAGTTTTCATTTCTTTCAGTTTAAAAGGACCTGCCAATGTTAACACTTGATAATCCAGTCAGGCCCCCGGACCAGATCCAGTTGGATGGATGCTCCTTCGAGAGAGTCAAGGAGTTCATCTATCTTGGCTCCTTGGCTGAAGATAATGATATGGAGGCAGAAATCCGAAGGAGAATGATTGCAGCCAACAAATGCTACTTTGGTCTGGTCCGGCATATGAAGAGTAGGATCCTGTCACGAACAACGAAGCTCCGTTTGTATAAAACGCTAATCAGGCCAGTGCTCATCTATGGTTCTGAAACCGGGACACTCTCCGGAACTCAGGAAAACCAACTTCTCCGATTTGAAAGGAAAATATTACGAAGGATCTTCGGAATCTTCGATCCTGATGAGCTGGCCTGGCGAATTAGAACAAACGTGGAGATTAAAGACATGTATGGTGACAGAGATGTTGTCCACCTTATAAAGATTGGCCGCCTTCGGTGGGCGGGTCACCTTGCTAGAATGAGCCCTGATTCAGTCCCTAGGAGGCTCCTAGAAGAGGAAATACATGCCACCAGACGACAGGGGCGCCCCAGACTGCGATGGGGGGACGGTGTCAGCAAGGATACTCGTGTGATGCTGGGAGTCCGCGATTGAAGAGCAGCTGCACAACAAAGAGATGACTGGCGGACTTTACTTGGGCGGCCTTGACCCCTCGCGGGTTGTTGAGCCATGAAGAGAGAGATAATCCAGTCAAAACAACATTCAAAATTAATTATCCACTTGTAATGAGAAGGTAAAAGTAACTCACGTGGGTATCCTTTGCAAAGTTCATCGATGGGTGACGACATTTTCTTCTCGCTAATTCTTTCGTACTTCTGACGTTTGGTTGCGGCCTTGAGCCCTTGCCAAGGAAGCGATCCGCGGTTGAAGTACATTAGAACGTACCCCAATGACTCGAGGTCATCTCTTCGACTTTGTTCTGAAAAATTGTAAAGAAACTTATAGAATCAATCGTAAGTTCAACGAGGACTAATGGAACTCACAATTTCAATAACAAAGTGAAAAGGGGGGAAAAACGAAGGGTTTTAAAATAACATTCCCTAAATCATTCCAGATGCAACGATCCAAATTATTTTGTGACAGTAACAATGGAAATACATTGACTGGTTAAGAAGAAAACCCATCTTGCGCCCTGATTTTTTATGAACCTCCGACAAACCTCATTTTGATTTCATTTGATTGGACAGAAAAAGTATCAATGGTATTATCTTGTTCCTCAAACCCAAAGGTTTTGTCTCAAGGTTCGCTTGAAATTTTGTACATGCTCATCAATCGCATTCAAAGTTCAAAATCAAAATACATTCTAAATCACTTGCGATGAAATTGTGGGACCCCATATCAAAAAAAACAGGGTTTTTATAGAAAATGTGGTCAATTTTCACAACATCAAAGAGTTAATAACGTTAAAGCAATTTCAACGGATGTTATCTGATAGAACAATAATTTATTGTTATTATACGTATCTATTACTGATTTCTTAACGGTCGAAATAGATTTAACGTTCATAATTCTTTAATTTTGTAGAAATAGACTACGATTTTTCTAAAATCCTGGTTTTTGTTAACGATAAAAGTACCTATTCATTTATGTCCTGTGTAAAGTACTACTAGAACTTTTTCACGAATCGAAAAACAAAATTCTGCTCAGTTCATCTTTTTATTCAACTGCCTACTTTACTAGAATAAGTTTACATCTTAACGGTTCTGTTTTCGCTACTCGTAAATTTGACAAAACAATATTACGCTATTGAAAAAGCTCTGAAGTGTACAAACTCTTCGTACGGGCTTTATTTCATAAAGTTAATGAAAATGATTAACAACGAAGAATTATTGCCCAACCACTCAGTAATTAAAGTGAAAGATTCGTAAATTTTCTCTAGTACTTGAAGAAAACTACTTCAAATTATCAATACCTCCTGTACACATGCGATCTAACAGAGTTCCCAGGAAACATCACAGCAACGTTCGCTGACGACACTGCAATCCTGGCAGTTGGAGATAGCAATGACGATTCAATCAGCAAACTTAACAGACTTATCTCCAAAATCAGTCATTGGACGTCCAATGAAGGATAAGGTTAAACGAGGAGAAGTCGGTGCATGTTGATTTCACCAATCAAAAAATCAACTACATCCCACTATACCTCAACAACGTGGCAATTCCCTACGCGAACGAAGCCAAATACCTGGGCATGACGCCAAGCTCAGGTGGAAAGAATGTGAAAAAGAAGGCCGAACTGGTTTAGAAAAATGTAATGGCTTATTGGCAGACAATCCTCTTTGACCATTGGTAACAAGCTGCTTCTGTATAATCAAGTACTTAAGCCAGTTTGGACGTATGGAGCACAGTTGTGGGGCTGTATAGCTCCAACCAATAGACTGATTATCTAGCGTTTTCAGAATACCGTACTGTGGTGCATCACCGTGGTACTTTCAAAACGATGCTCTTCACCGTGAACTGGAAGTGAACAGCATATACGATACAATTAAACAGAGGGCTACCGCTCATCCAGCCAGACTACGAGGTCATGTCAATGAAGAAGCTGTGGATCTACTTGATGTGCAAGACCTAACTAGACGCCTTAAGAGCACAAAACCACATGAACTTGGGAAGGAAGTGAATGTGCCAAACCTCAGAAGGACATAGACTGGAGTAATGGATCTTGAGTTCCAATAATTATGTAGATACTTCAAGTCAGATTAATATTGTTAATGAGTCCAATAAAAGCTTTAAAAAAGTTATCAATGCACTCGTACTTGGTATCACTGATTCCAACCCCCCCCCCCCCCCAACTACTGCTTGAAAGTCCCAGGTGTACTAAATGTGGATAGTTCCCTCTTATCAATTCTTGAAACGGCTTAATCTGAGCATAAACCCGAAGCTTTTTACGTACAAATATCTTGCTGGTGTTTCAGGCTAATTGCCTCAGTCTTTTAAGAGGGAATCATAAAATTCCGTCACTTTGTCATAATTTGTAGAATCACACTTACCAATTCCTAAATGTGTATTAATAGAAGCGTAACGGGCGGTGCCAGTGAGGTTCTTGTTCTCTCTGTAGGGGATGTGCTGATGAGTTCGGCCGTCTCTGTATTTCTTGGCTAACCCGAAGTCGATGATGTACACCAGATTACCCTTTTTGCCGAGGCCCATGAGGAAATTATCCGGCTTGATATCCCGATGAATGAAATTTCGGCTATGTATATAATCAATGCGACTTATCTGGAACATTCAAGATGAAACACTGACATTTTCAAGGCGGAGAGAAATGAAGGACTTCAAACTTCAGCCCTTCAAAGGACTTCAAACTTCAAAGTCGCCCTCAAAAGAGAAGAATGTAATAGAAGGGTTACATTTCCAATTTTACAAATGAATTCGTAGGCATTCACTAATCGAGTTGGCATTTGCACTCAAAACCGTACAGGTAAAAATCAATTTGAGCACAAGGTAAACTATAAAGTCAAGGCAAGTTATCCGGTTACAGTTGGCGAATAAAATGAGATGCAATTAGGCTCATAATCGAAAAAAAACTAATAAGTTTCTGTATTTCACTTTTCAATTCATTGGTCCCTTAAGGGAAATAGTTTTCCAATGGTTTCGATTTTACTGAATAGGTATTCCAAAACAGTATGTGGCTTTCAAGACATGCATTTTGGGGGTAATGAGCTGCGAAATTGGATTCTGACAAGTAATCAGATTTTCAACTATGATAAAAATTTGAGTTGGTGGGGCATGGATTGACCATTTTTCTTATCGAACAGGTTGTTGGAGCTCTTCAAAAAATCTTTATTGTCATGGATTTCGATAGTTGTACGTTTCACCCATGCAACGTGGGCTTCTTCAGCATGTATTTTCTTAGTTTTATCTCTTTAGTATTTGACATTCTTCGATTCATTAGAATCGTCGTCAACATAATCAAGATCATCTTTTTCTGCTTGCTGATGGCTTTGCATATCTTATTTTCGTTAACTGCACTGTCCACCAGGTGTATCAGTTGATTCTGGATCCTCTCCCAAAAAACGTGTTCACCTCCCATTGATTTTTTCAAAATTGACATTCAAAGGCAAATTATCATAAAACTGAACAAAGTCAACCAATTAACATATCAACTGATACACCTGGTGGACAGTGCAGTTAACGAAAATAAGATATGCAAAGCCATCAGCAAGCAGAAAAAGATGATCTTGATGATGTTGACGACGATTCTAATGAATCCGAAGAATGTCAAATACTAAAGAGATAAAACTAAGAAAATACATGCTGAAGAAGCCCACGTTGCATGGGTGAAACGTACAACTATCGAAATCCATGACGATAAAAATATCTTATGATCCAAGTTATTAACAGTTATAACTTTTATATTCAAGAGCAAGAGGGTCGGTAAACAGCTGGGAAGCTTGAATTATCTCATAATTTCATCAAAACCAGGTTGGACAACGGAAAAAGACTTATTAGCCAATTTCATCCGAGGCTATGGGAAAGATGAGGCATAAAAATGGATATGTTGAGGCGATTTTAGAATAACGATGCCTAAAACGTAAAATGATAACGTGAAAAATTCACTCACGAGTTGATCTGCTAATAATAAAACAGTCTTCAACGAAAATCTACGGGAACAGAAGTTGAACAGATCCTCCAAGGAGGGGCCCAAGAGCTCCATGACCATGACATTGTAGTCACCTTCTGAGCCGCACCACTTTATAGTGGGGATGCCAACTGAAAGCAAAAATTGGAAACAACGTGAGAACAGAGATTCAATAATGCAAAATAATTCGTATCAGCCGTTCTTGAGTTATAAATAGTGTAACTAACACGACTTTCTTTTTATATCTATATAGGAGCTTGTAAATGTAGATTTTTTGTTTCTATTCGAATTTGAGAACATACGATTATCATGGATACGTCTTTTCCATGATGATCAACCATAGTGTGAACTGAGGACGACTAAACTAAATTAAACTAATCTAAAACTGTGGAATCCCGTCTCATTGTAGTAACGCAGCGAATTATTACACAAAAGTTCATATCTGTATTAGATTGGTTATATAGCGTCAGGTTTTTAAGGGTTGATTTTGTGGGTCAATTTTTGTCTCAGGAATAGCGGTTATTTGCTGCGTGTGTTTTTTTAAGGATTTGAAACCTATCCCAGTCGACTCCTCGTCTAAAATTACTACTAAAAGCACACCCTACTTGCCTACGTCAGCAAAAACGGCCACGAGACTGACGGACTTTACAAATTTGGAATATAAGCACCTCGATAACTAAATTTACAACTTGTGATTGGGTCGAACAATTGTGTTTGCTAGAAAATTGTACAAGCATATTATAGGGAGAGAAAAAACAAATAAAAATAACAATTACAGATCGGTTTCGACTGTTAGATCATTCTAGGTGTAGTAGTTACGATTTAAAAGTCAGACCGTAAGGATGGACACCGCAGTTGAGGAGATAATGCGAACAAGCACGGGAGCTAACCTTTCAGTAACTTTCACCGCCACATCCATTATAGCGGTTGTGGTCGATGAAACTTGAACTCACGTTAACGTTTCTTCCTATTTTTTTTGTTTCGGCGTTCATTTCTGTCGAAAAATATTCATGCGAGACTATTCCTTACTCCTCAAGTTAAGTCCTCTGCTGATGTTCACGATTTATCTACAGTTCAATCAACACTTCAGCCGGGACATATGCCTTCAAGGCATGATTGGTTCACATTTCTGGAGCTTAGAGCAGTTCTACTGCAACGGGTCCTCTCTCCTTCCTAGGACATTGGGCAGTTGGGGATCTGGAGAGGAGAAGGAAGCATAGGGGATCCACGTTCTTCCTCCATTCCGCGGAAGACATCATTCCACCAGAACATAAACTGCCCTTTTTGGCATACATCTCACTGTGTTTACATCGATTTTCCTGCTTTTTAGGCATCTGTCCCTCTGTGTAGTACGAATTTTACGGTGTTTTAGGCAATCGTCCTTTTCAAGGGGGGTTCAATGCTAAAGAGGCATAAGTCCCTCTAAGAGTGAGCACATCTTTCAAGCCTAAAAAGCAGATGTGCCGTCAAGTGAAATTTTTCTATTGGTCAATTTTCGAAGAAAAAACCTCCAAGCTGTTTGTTGAAGAAAGGATAATTATGTTCTGTCGTTTTACTACCACTTTTGACTTCACTTTCCTTTCTTTTGACTGTTACGACAAAACACTGATTTTAGAAAAGAAAGGCAAAAGTTTGAAATTTGTATAATTCTTTACAAATGTTTTCTTTCTTTGAGAACAAAAAATTTCATATCAACCTCAGGTTCCCACCTTCTTCCATCTTTTTTCAATATCATCAGTCATTTTCTGAACTAGAAAATCACTTATTAAGGCTCTGTCAGGTATTTTGGTGACGTTTTTGGTATGGGTTCCTCATTTTGAATTCACTCGCTTGAATGGCATACATCCCTCTAAAGGCCTGCTCACACGCTCATGCCGTTAGCAAAAACCGGCTTGTGGTTTGCGCAAATGACATGAGCCTGTGAACGGGCCCAACAGCATGCCGCCAAACCGGCATGTGCAAGCCAGTTTGCACAGTTATATCGTTGCGTGTGAACGGAGTTTGCTCAAACCAATCGGCTTGAGCAAACCAAAAAATCTGGCTTGAGTAAAATCTATTTCGGACAGAAAATTGGCATGAGGTTGGAGCAAAGTTTGAGCGTGTAAACGCGGTTCAAGCCAACCCACCAATCTCGCGCAGGCGCATTGCCCTCTCAGCGCCCCTCTTCTTGAGGGAATCTATGTAAAAAATATGACGTCATCTGGTGTAGGTACTACGACCTTTGTTTTGGCGTTTGTTTAGTTCAGGAACAATAGGACTATTCTCGCGATGCTGCAAGAAAAGGAATTCCTTAGTGACTTTATAGACAGTTGCGGAAATCATTCGGTTCCCCCTTCAACTCAACGATTAACTTCGTATGTGAATGGAGGTCCCTCTTTAGTAACCAATCCTTGGTCCATTTCTGCCGCTTAGCCCTTTTAAGTTCCAATGTGTTTCTCACTAAATAAAATAGTATTAATTTTGAGAACGATCCCATCAAACGGCTTGCACAAACTCAACTGAACGTGTGGACGCTACAAAGTTGTTCAGTTCAGTTTGCGCTAACTGGCTTGTGCAAGCCGGTTTGCGCAAATGGCATGAGCGTGTGAACTGGCCTTTATAGGCAGGTATCCCTACCAACCGTAATTTCATTCATGTCCCGGCCAAAAAAGTTAAGCATTCGTTTTGGTTTTGTAATATATTTCAGGAGTTTCAAATTCCACTATAAAAGAAGCGAATGGGGAGATAACGCTGTTAAATCCTTGTGTTCTCGTTTGATTTTAGAGTTTGTTTCTATTTGCTGTAGTTACATCCAGGTTTTAGTTCAATGGCAAGAGAGTGGAAAGGTGGAGTTAATCCTAACAAATTAATATATTTATTATCATTTTTCTTTACAGAATTGGTGTTTTTTGTTAATGATAGATATCATTTCAATATTTCAATGAAACGAATGTGCCCACACAGATCACTCAACGTCCATTTCGCTCTCCCTGAGGATACAATAGGCAAGAAAATGATTAATCACAAGCATGGGAATGAGAACTGGCGTGATTGGTTTAATATAAATAATAATAATCCGGTGGAAGCTAATGCTAATCCTACTATCTATACGTAGATAATGATGGGCCAGGGGATCGGTTTGTTAACCATCTACATCCAAGAGATCAGCGCAGAATTTTCGTATATCTCTATAAATACAGGCATAATAAACCTTTGTGTAACTATTTGCAGTGTATTTTGATTACCTATTATTTTTTAGAGAATAATAATATTGGTTGCCAAGGAAAAACGACGCAAATTATTACATTAAAGTTCTTCAATTCTGTACTAGATGTCTTAAAAAGAGCTCGATTTATATTTCACCTCGTAGATTAGGAAAGAAATTAGCCGCAATGGCGATCCAACTGATCAGTGTCTCTCCATGCCTAGCAATTGACTACTAGAAGTTCCGAAAACAGTTAGGTAACTTCGTGAATAATACAACTTCACTAGTCCTTCAATACGTAACGGAAGCTGATATCCAAATACCTATAACGGTACAATATACACGGACGTTGAAACACACGGATGGAACAACAGAAATTCAACTTAATTTAACTTAAATTTTTTAGGTAATGCCCTTGACATGATACATTCTACACCCAGAAAAAGAAGAGAACAAGAGAGTTTTTTAATGCAAAAAAACGTGTATTTTCAAGCATATTTGAGGATTTTTTTTTTTTTTAAAGAGAATAAAAGCTGCATCTTCTTTTTCTGGGTGTAGAATGTATCATGTCAACGGATTTACCTAAAAAATTTAAGTTTGCGTGAGAGCATCCGCGGAATGAATTGATGTAAATCAACTGTTAAATGTCTCCCGTTCTTGCTGATATCGTGAGGTTTGATCCCGTTGTTTGTTATGATTTCCTCTTCTTATCTTTGATAGAAACATCGTCACGAGCAAAATGTTGAGTATGATAATGTGATTAACGGTCAAAGGTAGATACACACACCCGTTCGATCACATCAAATGTGCTTGAA
Source organism: Creontiades dilutus (assembly GCA_031894815.1). Taxonomy (NCBI): domain Eukaryota; kingdom Metazoa; phylum Arthropoda; class Insecta; order Hemiptera; family Miridae; genus Creontiades; species Creontiades dilutus. The sequence goes on from JAVIWC010004007.1 coordinate 4,239,366, forward strand.
AATACGCGTTTTTTTTTTGGTGCATAAAATCTCAATTTCCTCAAAAAAGTTCCCTCTAAAACCTAAAAATTAAATATACCATTGGAAAGCTGAGACTTTTGCGCATTTTTTAAGCTTACAGGCTCAAACGTATCATTAAAATTAAGAGGGACTAATAAGCCATTAAAAAAAAAGTTTTTTTTTTTTCAAAATTTGACAAAATTTACTTTTTAGGCTCATTTTTACCTTTTAGTTCCTTTTAAAAAATTATTATTAAAGACTGAGACGATAGATAATTTTATGCTCTTTCCAACGGCATACTTAGATTTGCAAATACTTTGAAAACGCCGGAGTTACGGCCGGAGTTATTTAAAACACGAAAAAAATCTTAAAAGTGAAATAACTCAAAACAGAAGCCTCTAAAAAAAATCTCTAGGAGGCACTTTTTGTTGGAAACTAGTTGTAGAATACGTGTGCGAAGATTTTCGGATCATACACTGTACACCCTGTATAACAAAAGTTATGAAAAACTCGATTTTATAAGGAACTTTTGAAAACAAATTCCATTCCATTGCAATCTTATGGGCTAACGATTAGCACAATTACAAGACGATTTTTAATATGTTTAGAAAGATTCACATTCGTGTTGGCGTTTTATTTTATCTGTCAAAATGGACATTTTTATTTCGAAAGAAACATTTTTTTTCGAATTCGTGCACCAAAAAAGATCCCTCCCTTCGGTAAAGAGTAAACCAAATCACATATGGGATCTACGAGTAGTTAGGGCTGAATTATCGGCATAATGTTCAGTCAACCCTAAATTAAGCAAACGTCGAAATAATAGAATTTATCTACACCGAGTGGTGTCATAAAACTGACTTCAAGCGCATGGCTTCAAGTGACAACCGTATTCGGTTAACTTGAATTGAAAATTAGGTTAGAACGCGACTCCGAGGTTCTATCAGATAGAACAGATTCCGTTGGACAACGACACAAACGGAGGACACGTGTCAGAACTACGTGATACTCGTCACGAACACTTCCTCAACTGGTTGTACACAAGTGGGCAACTTATTGTACATTTCTGCAGAAGAAAAAGATTAACTGAAAGGCATGAGATTTGTTTAAAAAAAATTAATAACATTTGGCCCGCTGGTGCAGCTTTAATGACACAAATAGCCTTCTAAAAATTGTATAACGTTCTTACATATTATGAGAGTTTATCTAAATACGCAGTAATACGGGGTTGTCATCAGAGATTGGCACATTTATATTCTCGAATGGTGAATAGGATAAGAATGGGAATGTGAATTGGAATATATGTCTAACCTTATTCATCTGGGAATAGAGAATAGCATACAAGATATAGGATTTTCAAAGAACTACGCTCCTCCCGCTCCTCTAACACACCTCATTTTCTGCTATTTCCCGTAAAAATTACCAACAAACGCAAACAAACAAACGCAACAAATTTTCTACCACTTTTGGTTTATTATTCAATAATAAACCATAGTAATCGCTCTTGAAAAAAAAAAAAAAGTTCATGGTTTACGTTTCAAAGGGTGTAGAATCCGAATCTGCAATAAAAAATGTTCCGCCCGTCCGCCGTACGCACGATTTCTCCCAAACGCCTGAAGCAAAAAAGCTGAAATTTGCAGGAAAAATCCATGTTGGTCCGGCGACACCTCAATTCTTGAGCCAGCTCTCTCACTTAATTTTAAGTGCCCTTTAAGGGTTGTCAAAGTTTTGTAAAAGCCCTAAAAACCTCAAACAAAGTCAAGGCGGCCTAAATGTGTACTCTTTTTGAAGAACAGTCCACGAGGAATCGAATAAGCCCTTCCCCAGGTCCGTAGGTCAAACCATTCCCGATCTATGGCCCGATTTATGGTGCCAACATTCGCGTTATTTTGGTTTATTATTGTTTTTGTGGTGATATCAGTAACCTAGTGACGTAGTGATGTGGATACTGGAGTGAACTCCTAAACGGCTTCGTAGCCGTTACACGGGTTGAAGCATTCTGATAATTTTCAGAAAAATCAGAAAATCTGAAATTTTCAGGAAAACGCTGCAAATTCTTTCACTGGGGTTTATTATTCTATTGGCTTGCGTTCATGATTTGAATTACAACTAAGCTTTGGAGTGTGCGTGTTTCACAGGTGATAGAGCGATTATTGAATTTCAGGAGATATGCATAACGTAAATCTGTTCTCAACCAAAATACCTATTTGGATTGTTCAGTTGATCATATTTGCGTGCCTCCTGAAATTTCGCGATTGCTGTGTTGCGCAATTTTGTGTACGATTGAAATCTGCTATAAAAAATTGGGATTTTCATTCGGAAAAACAAAGTTGGTGTCTATATCGCTGGGTTGTGCAATGGCGCAAAGTGGAATTTTGTCGTTTTTTAAATACACGAAAAACGCTGCAAATTCAGGCACAAGTTACATCACTGGTTTTGGCCGCTGAACTTCTTGGTGATATCTATTCACTGATTTCGCTTTATTTTACTTCTTTAGGAGGAAATTGTCGACCTTCTAAAGAGTAAGAAGTGAATTCCAATGGGATTGATTAATAGGAAAGCCTACAACATTGACAACTTACTAATTGTCTTATTATACAATTTCCACGCTTCTGATGACTTTAGAAATAAAATAATAAATAAGATATGAAATAGTAACCCAATCACAAAGTGTGAGCTACAGGAATCTTAGTGCTTGATCTCTACGTCTTCTGAGTGGAAAAATCATTTGGAACAATCACGCGGTAACCCCTCCCCCCAGAGTTATAGCCCACATCTACAAGGATCAAAAGTTTTAAAAGAGAGAAGTTCAAGTCCGTAAGAGAGAAAAATACATTCTCTGGACTAAACCTACGTTTACATTTCCCTACAACCCTTAATTCTAATGAGGACCTACCCGCAAGTTCTCATGAATCTCTAACAATAATAATATTTAAGACCCCGGATGCTTTCACTCAGAAACTACAGCAAGAATTTATCGAAATCGGAGAGATTGACACCTAGAATTCTTTACCAACTAGATACCAAATGTGTTTTTGACCCAAGTTTCATCAACATTCAGTCAATCGTTTTTTAAAATCGATTCGCAATGTAACACAGCGAATTTCGAAGATAGATAGAGAGATGGGGGAGGGGGTTAAAACATTTCTTTTTGAATCTCTTTTTTGGAGCATGAGTCTTTATTTTTTTTGCAGAGTCCTACATGAGGACTTCATCAGTCTTATTATGTCATTAAATGCAGTTGACATGGTGGTGCCACCACACATCCCTTCACTCGGTTTCAATACTTGTAGTATGGGCAATTGAAGTTTTTTAGTTGCTCCCTCATCCTTCTTATATAAAAACTAGTCATGATTAAAATTGTTGTGTCATTAATTGCATTAATTAGGGAAAAAGAAATTAAAAAAATAAAAAAGGGAGAGAGGACCTGCAGGCGAAACTAAAACTCATTGCATGAGGCTTAGACATGGTGTGCCACCACACATCACTACTATTTTTTTTCACGATTACGGTTAAACCAAAACTACAATCACATTAGATTTAGTCCATGAGGGCAAAGGGAAAAAATTGAAGTGTTTTTTGAAAAGTTGATATTACAATCTTCCAATATTTCATCCTTTACTCTTAATGGCCGGTGATAGGGCCATGAATCAATCAAGTCACGTGAATTAAGTTTTATTGTTTAGGAAGTAGTTTGTCGGAAAATGGATTGCAATTGCATTAGCTTCATTTTTGAAGATAATGAAACGCTTATTCCAGAATTATATGCAACGGAAGTTGACCTTAAGCCCATGAAATTCAAAACCTTCTGAACTGCATGTGAGATTATTGAACTAAATCTCGTTAACTATGGGGCAAAATTTTCGGAGCAAGCCCGGTTTTCGCTCATTTTCTTAATGAACGTTCTTAATGGACCATGAAAAAGAAGAACCAACAACAACTTGTTGCTTTACGTTTCAAAATGTGTTGAATCCGAAAGTCGAATTAAAATGTCCGTCCGTCCTCTGTACAGAGCTTTACTCCGAATCTACTGGGCCAACATCACCGTCAAAACCGCCTATTTTGAATAGCGGTATCGAGTATTTTATAACACAAGCAAGATTTGTAGCAAGTGACTACGTCGTGTTAATAGAAAATCAGCTGTTTTAACGTCAATGGAATTTAGTTTTCCTTTTGAAATCGCGTATTTTGTAACACAAGCTAGATTTATGGACAAGTGACGCATAGGTGAACTACGTCGTGTTAATTTACAATGTATTACACCATTGTAGGTATTTTAACATCACCTCTCGTTTCGAACAGTAAGACTAGTAAGGGTTGGTGCCCACAGAGTTTTTATGACGAAAGTATTCTACCATCTTTAGAACTTCTAGAAGTAAGCCACAAGTTAATGGAAACACAGCGATCAGCAGATGGGCATTGCGACTAATTTCTTTCCTTATCGATCTATCGTGTTGGATATAAATGGAGCTCTCTACACGCTATCTAGAATGCAATTGGTCGAGTTTACACAATGTACCACAAACTACGTCTCATACACATAAATGAGTGATTTACTTGAAAGGGCTATATAATACAGGAATAATAAATTGTGTGATCATTTCCAGCGTTTTCTACCTTTGAATTCGGACCGTTAACTAACTGGGCTGGTCTGGTATCCATATGAATCGATTAGGAGTGAAAACTTACAAGGAAAACATTGTTCGTACCATTGTGAGGTTTGGAAGGCCACTTTCAAGTTCAGAAATTGCGGATTATTTGCTAAGGGTGAATTTCAATGAATCTGAAACCTACCCAAGTCGATTTTGCGATCAAATTGAGTAAGAAACGACACCACACTTTCATATGTCAGCAAAAATCTCGAAAAACCACGTTTTGGGTCCATATTATCTTTGTGTACGAGGCGATCGTGCTATCCAGGAGTTAGGACCAATTAGACCTCTAACTTTTATTTTTCTTTAACGGACGTTATCAGAAGTTAACTAGTGTTAGGCCTAACTATAAATTCAGGGCTACACGGAATAAATAGTAATTAATCACATCAAACTGTAACTGTATGTAGGTAATTAATTACTGATTATTATAATCATTAGATGGACACTTATTTGTAGAGAGTTATGAGAGGAACAGCAGTCTTGTCCCATTCCATGACGGCGTAAGGACGTAGCAGACTTGAAGTAAACACGCTTGAAATATAAAATGACAACGTTTGAGTGGGAGAGGGGGTTATAAAAAAGTTGTCGCCACACAATAACAAAGGCTTAGGTATTATTGGAAATAATCAACCAAAAAATTGTTAACTGTATATTCTGTAGGTAAAAAGATTTGAACCAGAACACTAACTGGCTAGATCTCCTCTTTCCCCAGCTGACAATTGATGAGACCCAAACACAGAATCGGGATCTGATTACGAGTACGTCTTTTTTTGTGTTAGTCTATTATGTCAGCAACAAATGCATTTTGATCCTGTTTTAGAAGATGGGAATGGGGGGACGTGAAGACCATCTGTTTTTGTTTGTCCGTTGCATAACGATATTTCAAAACAGGTTTTTGGATTGAGGTTGGGAAAAGAATGACTTCTACAGAACTGGATATACATGCTGTGGGGCTACAGAATACATACTGAAACAACACGGGTTCGAAATCACTGTGGATTGATGTACCAGCTGTTTCAAACTTTGTACATGACGTTGCAACGTGAATTATTAAGGCTCGCAATTGGTTGTAGATTTGAATGCGAGAAGTTTAGTATTGAAGGCCAAATTTTGAAACAATTTTCCAGTCTCAACATCGAGGATGAATCTATGTGATCGTATTTCACCACACATGTTACGAACGCAGTTCTGTTTATTATATCCGAAACATCTGTGATTGTACCACAGACAAGTCTCCAGAATGTCCATTCTTGTCACAACAATCCAAAAAACCAAAAAGACATTCGCTAGTCTTATTAAGACAATATTCGGCAAACTAATCGAAATGAAGTATACATTTCATAATATGAATGTATGTTATGTATTTATACACCTCACAAGAACACAGGCTGTCTTTTTGATTACCGTCTCAACCGCATAGCTAATTTGTTTTTGAAGTATTGTATACCATCTACACCTTCAGTGTCTTTATGTGTACTATTGGCAGGCCTAAGTGGTTCAGACTTGAATCGCGAGTTTCTTCTCATCCCAAGTGACGTCGAACATTGTTGTTTTACATACCTACACCTCCAAGAGTATTCTTAATTGCTGGATTCATGGCAATCCAGAATAATTAAATTATTGATAGACCTCGATTACCATAAGTTGAAGAAAAAAATCACTTCCAACATACGTATCCTACTTCCAAGGCTAATAGGAGTTAGTGTCTTAGCAACCACCTTCACGCACTCGTACAACTTAACGAACGTCTAAAAGAACAAGACGAAAAGGGTATTGCGTAGAAAAAGGTCGGGAATTGACCATAATGCTATTCCGTGGGAATGCATGAAAATAAGAGGTCCCTCAACAGATCGATACCTACAGCTTTTCCTCCTAGGGAAGATCGAATAAATATGTTTGAATCCGTCAAAATCACAACGAAGATCGATGCTCGAAACAGATGCAGGTAACAGTAAAGAATGGACCGACGGTACGGAATGTAATACATAAATAATAAGTAGGTAGGTACGCATCAGCGGGACAAAAAAAGGTTTATGAATGATTTTACCTGCGCCCTGCATCATTTTGTAGAATTTGGATTCTATGTGAAGTTGTGGATGTCTGGTTCGGATGCATTCTAGCTTGATTGCAACTTCTTCACCATTCGATATATTTGTACCTAGAAATGACGTACGAGATGGTTAGCGAGGTGGTAAAATCGAGTGAAATTGGTCATAAAGACAAGGCCTGGAAGAAACGGGGATTGTGGCAAGGGGGTGCACTTACCTAGGTAGATGTCACCGAAAGAGCCACTTCCGATTTTCCGTCCGAGCCTATACTTGTTCCCGACTCTCAGTTCCATTTCTGAAAAGGCAAATCGACGGAAAAGGTGAAAATTAAAACAATGGAAACGTAAACATCGCTCTCGGAGGAGTCGCCATTTTGAATTATCTAACTTCAAAAGGGTCGTCCAACTACGGGGTGTAGCGACAGGAAATGCGAACTGTTTCGCAGGCCTTACCGGGAATAGAGAGATCTCCAGCCGCGCTCCGTCCGCTCTAAACCACTACGGAACCATCAAGAACGCACTAAATTGAACGAAAAGTCCCGAAAAACAAGAAAAACCATATTAATTCCTGCCCAAAGAGTACACAGATGATCCCGTAGCCCGTGTTGCCCAAACTGCCGCTGGGAGCGCTGTTATCAACCAGTCTATCAGCTGTCGATCTTTTTGGTCAATAACAGGTTTCTGAGGAAAATTCGATAAAGCTAATAGCAGGAAAACTGTCTGGAATTGCTTGAAAGTGACAAAAGCCATTTCTGATTGAATTTTAGGCCACGATCGTGCGCGTTCATATAAACTACAAAATTATAATATAGGAAAGATCGTATTGAAACAATAAATTGGCAGAAACACGAAAGTTGAACTCAAAGTGTATTGCATTGAATCCAAGAGAAAAACCAAATTTTGGGAATAATACAGCTGATAATTATTTGTTAATGATTCTTTCCAGAATCGCAAAGCTACATACTCCAGTACAGGTTGAAAAGTTACAGTTGAAAGGTTTGAGAATAAATTTTTTTCGTGAACCACCTGTTACCTCTCAATACTTTCTATAAAGTACGTGATGTGATTCCATTATTTAAACCGAAAATGTTACAATAAAATTCAAAGAATCATCATTATTTTAAATCTAAGAAGTCTAATATTAATTTCAGTGCAAGCATTTATGTACTAATGAGAATCATTGTAATTGCAAAAGTTATTCATATCCTTGTAACATCTTTCATATCTTCGGAACTGTTGGTGTTTCCAGCATTCATTGTCGAGTTTCTAATTCAAGTTGATTTATTAAGAAGTAAACATTAAGAGCCATTTCCTGCTCGTAATAAAGTTAACAGATTATGCTTCTAGACTCACTTTTCAAGACAGAATCTTGTCGTCAGATAGAGAAAACGAATTTTTTTCGTGTAGGTACAATCCTTGTGGCATTCCCGTGATCAATATTTACAAATATTCGATCTTTATACCCTTTACCCTTAGGTAATCATCATCCATAAATTAAACGAATTGTAGATAAAATGCATGAACTTGACGTTGTATTCTATGAAGTCCATGGGCGTGAAGTGATTGGCGAAATACAAGGAAAAAAGAAAATTTAGCTAGATATGGACCGATCTACATTGCAATCCAGGAAGACAATGAAGAAAACATTTGTTAGTTTCTCAACTAAACTCGGACCTCTCAGTTCCCGGGCCTAATATTTAAAACATTCTACCTAACGTTGTGTAATATTCTGCAACTCATCCGATCATCTTGATCAGATCAGAATTTAATTCAGCGCGCAAAGTCTACTGGATTAAATTGAAACTACTAAAATGCAGCTTTCCGTTCAAATCTCACCTGGATAATGTTACTATTGTGCCTACCTTCTGGTCATGTCCTTATCAGGTGTAGTTTTTTCTTTAATGAAAAAAAAACTCTAATTGCGGAGCACAAAGGGTTGTGAGAAAACGAAAAATTCCAGTCATGCAGCACCGCCATATGAGCCAGGATTATCTCATGACATGCTTGTAAATTGCACTTTTAGAAAAAAAAAAAAAAAAAAAAAAAAAAAAAAGTCAAAAATCAATGTTATTGCTCACAAAAACTGTTTCTAAGCTATATTCTTCAAGCCAAACTAAGAATTTTGAATTTTAAGATGTTTATCACATTTTAATGAGATTTATAATGAAACAATTTGATTTAATTCTTTTTAATGACATTTTTCACTGTTGATACCCTCTTCTTCAAGTAATATTCCACTAAAATATCTAAATTTATCAAATTTGAATCATTTTTTTGGTTTTTGTGGTATTAACATGTACTCCATGGGGGAAAAATATTTCAAATTGCCTCTTCTAATCACATCCTTATCAATATATTTTGTAGAAATGAGGTGTTAGGCGTAAAATAACCCCATACTGAATGATGGAGCATTTTGTGCCGTTTGGGTTTATCATTTTCAATGGTGAACCTGTGCAATCAAGTAAGGAAACAAATTTCAACCAAAAATCCAAAAAATGGATATTTTTTATACATGGGTGTTCGAACTGTCACTTTCTAACTTTTCATTGCTGATGAATGGAATGCTACAACTCTCAGATTTACAAGATATGTAACCAGTGAGAAATTTACTACATTGCAGTCCAACTAATTGGGAAAAAGAAATGTGGAGTGCCATTTTTGTTTGACTTACCTTTTTCTGCACTAGTCAAATGCAACTAGGGTTGTGTCATTTGAGAGAAATTTGCTGGTGATCCTTAAAATCATAGGGGCAACAATTCATTTGAATCTCTCTTTGTCTTCTCATTTTGACATCAATGTTTTGTGATTATGGTTCAACTTGGTCCTAAACAACATTCAACTAGAATTCTCTCATTAACCTGTGGTTTTTTAACGGGAAACCCCAATTAGGGGTTGGAAAACCGGATGTTGGATGGAGGACTTGTTTTGAAGCAGATGAGTACATAAGTGGAACCTCACAGCACACCCCACTACTTTCCACACAATCACTGAAAGGCCATGCTTGTAGCAAACTCACCTCAGATGGTGTTTGCATGGAACGTGGATCGACGGAGAAATGCTCACCAAACTGATTTCGTTTATAAATGCTATAAATTCAGTATAAACTATTATATAGAATGATAGATGCGTAAAATATTTCATTTTAAAAGATCGTGGAATGTTTCACGTTTTAAAACTGCCTACTGTTATCAAAGTTTGATAATTTTTGGTTTGTTGGTATCCATGAATAATCAGGTCGATTGTGAAAACAGCTGATTGAACTAATACTGCGAAAAAATTTTCTGCTACCTCCTGTTTCTCCTCATTTTTGGTTAATTGTGGTGAAGCATGGCTTTTGGAGATTATCCTGCGGCCTATAATCCGAAAGTACACGGGCCTTACGATCCGGCTCGCTACTATGGAAAACGTAAGTTTTACTCAGCCTTTATATTTGTTTCAAGACAAAATTCTCCATTAGGTTCGCGGTGGCCTTCCGAGTTCTCCTCCATTCTTCACATTATCACTACTCACACCGAATTAGATACTAAGTTATGAAATACAATAGATATGAAATATTCATTCACAGTTAACCTGTAGTTGCTCATGAAATTGATGGGGAACGTTTTAAGATTCGAAATACTCAGGCCGACTGTTCTCCGTGAAATAAATAGATGGGGAGGGGGTGGGGTTTCCAGATATCCCATTTTTATAGTATTTATACTCTTTTTTGCCTCATAATTCATAGCACTTGTTCGTTCTTTCAAGATTCACTTTTCATCAAGTAAAGGAAAACAAACAACAGTGTATTCTATAAATTATAACAGCACCTTGCTTATGCAGACGATGTGGATATTATGGCCCGAACAGAACCAGCTCTTTCAGGGGCAGCGGAGGAGTTCGAAAGAGCAGCAAATATTAGAGGCCTGAAAGTTAGTGACACCAAAACAATATATATGAAGACCTGAAGGGGGCCAAAGCTATCCTAGACCACAGTCGAGATTGGGGACCAAACCAGTTTGTAACGAATTCAAGCACCTGGGTGTGCAATTATAACTTAACGACAATGACGTGACAGCTGAAGTAAAGGCACGTATAGCTGCAGGGAACACGTGTTTCTGGGCAATCCAGAAAGCTAGAAAGTTTCCGGAGACTCTCACACTCAACGAACATTTTACTAAAACTGAAATTGGTCAGAAACAACAAATATCAACATTGCAACACCCAATGCTACGGCCAAATCAGATTGGGGTTGATAATACACGGCGCACAAAGCAACCCCTCCTTCAAGACCGGGGGGTCGTGCGGGTCATTGCATATCCTTGCCCCTGACCAAGACAATGCCTCCTCCGTAGCTTTCCCAATTTTCAAAAAATTAGGTATTTTTTAGTGTTACAGGGTGTCCCAGGACTTATCCACAATCCGACTCCTACGTGTTCTACAACTCATTTCCGACTGCGATGAGTCGCATTCATCTTCGAGACTTTTGGAAAAACCTCAATTTTAACAGAAAACACACGTTTTTCTGCATTTAAACTCCATTTCCTTAACTAAAAATATTTTTAAAAACCAAAATGACTACACCGTTGGAAAGCTGACATTTCGGCGCACGTTCTACCCGGCCTGCACAGTTCTGCGTAAAGCATTCATGGGGTTTCTAGGCGAGATGAAAAACAGGCGATTTCAAGATTTTGACAAAACTGCCATTTCGCGCAGCAATCGCACATCTTCAATGCAATCAAAAAAAAGTTTTCTGACATCAAGTTTTCTGATATCAATTCCATGTAAATTTTTAATGTGAACAGAGATAGAAAATTTAACGCTCTTTCCAACGGTGTCATCAAATTTGAGCTATCTCCAAAATTGAGGGAGTTATGACGGTTTTAATGACATAAGGTCGAAAACACGAAAAAAATCTTAAATCGCGGATAGCTCGGAAACGAGGCCTCTGGCAAAAAATTGCTAAGAGGCATTTTTGGTCGGAAATGAGTTGTAGAACACGTAGGAGTCGGGTTGTGCATAACTCCTGGGACACCCTGTATATCGGGGATGAAGCGGCGACATGACCTACCTGAGATCGGGCTGGACAACACAACCTATCTGAGTTGTTGCAGAACAACATGACTCGTATTTATTTATTTATTTTTTTTTTGAAATTTTCAAGAATGGCAAAAAACTGTTGATTTTTCATAATTTACAAAATTATTTTTGACTGTTTATTTCAATTGATAGTTAGGGCAGCTACTCTGAAACATATTCTCTTATTAACTTCTCATTACCAACAAGTAGCGCTGGAAATTGTGCATCCAACTATTGTATACCAAAAAATCAAAATTCCAAATGTCAGTCGGGCCATGTTGTTTCGCACCTCTAGTAGGTCACGTTCCCGCTTCACCCTCGATAAGTAAGAATTGGTAGTGTACTACTTAGAGTCGAAGATTGTGATAATTCAACTGCGGAGACAATTTTTGTGATTCCATACCTGCTTGATATTATGTCGATATTTAGCATAGTGAATGAAAATATGGTTATTGAATAAGCGTTATTAACTATTGAATATTTTTATAGCGTATTGAATTAGGTTATTAATAAATGTACATTTTTAATGTGAACAGATGGTTGTTTTTGCCGTTTTTTTGAAGGGGCCACCTGGCAACCCTGTGCCAGGGTGGTTGGATGGACACCACACACGTTATAGTGTACGCGAATTTCGGTCAGAACGTTCAAATTACTAGTTTTTGGAACAAACTCATGAAACTTACGAGTTTTTGAGGATAACTTCCAAATTAGCTAGTGTTTGAAGAAAATTTATAGTTTAGTTTTTACGTATACTGATCACTCATGTTGGTATCTATATATGTGGAACAACCTAGAATCTTGTCATTTATTCATGATGTATTTATTGCAATTTCAGCTGACACTCCTTTGGCGGAGGTCAAATTGGGAGAACTCGGAAGCTGGCTGTCTCGCAGGAACAAGTCTCCTCAAGCCATCGCTGGAGCTATAAGCAGAGGTATTCAGTGTTCCATTTTTCTCTTTTTACTTACCAATATTGATTTGTAAAGAGCTATTTCTTGTTTTCCTGAAGTGGTTCGTTTTGTGTACCGCTTTAGATTATCAATCAAAGTCTCTGAATTGTTGTAAACCGCTCTGTTCCCCAACTGGTCAGTAAATTACGTGTACTTATCATTCTTTCAAAAAACGTTCAAAGGTTTGTGGCACTCAAAGCACTTGTGTGACTCTAATTGTTGATTTATCATTATTTAAGCTTTCACGTTAAGTGCACTATTGGTGTTAATATATTTGCAAAAACAATCGTTGTGAGTCCTTTTACTCGTCTCACCAGTCCACGTTTTATCGTCCTCTAAGACTTCACTATGGTGTGATGGATATGGTTAGTTGGCCCCTTCCCCATTTTAGGTTCCGACGCCTTCGGAGATGAATCAGACGTTACCAAGCGTCTGTCTCATCCTCTGAGCGTGGCGGAGCATTGATAATGTATCCACCTGCTTGGAAGGGGCAACTATACCATTCCATCACCCTCACAATGGTCCCCCTTTCCTTCCTGATTTGGATGTCTGTAAAATATTCAGGGCTCAAGACGCAGGAGTAGGAGTGGAAGGCGATCGAAGCCTCACACCGATTTTTCTTACTGGTACAATAACACTGACACAAACAAAACAATCATATAACATTTTTTAGAAACTGTCCTACAACTTGTTGAATTGAAAAAGTTTGACAATTCGAGTGCATTGTAGTATGAATATGAAAAAAGGAATGAGAGGACATATGATTAGGTGGAGGGATCGCACTCTGCTTCGTGAAGAGGGTAGACTGCCGTTGGAACCTTCTTCTTCATTCACAACTGATCAATAATCCAACTTTTTTGCTGTAATATTATCAATCTACTTGATCTCACCCTCCAAGGATCCTCCACCATGAACAGCTAGCATAGCAATAGCTAGCGAATCAATGAAAGATTTAATTTGGATGAGGCAGATCCGTTGAATTTGGATTTTAATTGTAACTGAAGCCGCTTAGGACGTCCCCACTCCCTAATAATTTTGTTCGGCTCGGCTCAGCTCCCTTTGATCTGTACCAACTTTATGTAGGTTGGAATTGGCACGGCCCAGGCCGGCAAAGCCACCTGGGGCGTCTACAGCAACCCAGGTCAGCCCGCCCGGGCTACCGTGCCATAGTGTGGACCCTGCTTAAGGACAAATTGTAGATGTGTAATTACGCACATCGACACGTGAAATAATAAAATTTTACTAGGGTAATAGAAAATTTTGCTGTACGATAACAAAGGCTTATTATTGAAAAGAATAAAGAAAAACAGGGTATTATAATTATGTTTTCTGGGGAAATGAAGACAGCGCTCCAGCCATTCACCTCATTCATTAACCTTGGTCTATTGTAACCAAACGTCATTGGTTGAATTTTAACCAGCTGTAGCTATCGCGAGGTCCTCAAAAATTTTGTAAATAAGGGTTTTCAAATTTCTATTTGAAGAGTGTCTCGGGCATCTTCCCATTCATTATGTTAGAATATTATGAAATATTCTATAATTCGTCAATAGGTACTTCTAGTAACTATAAGAGCATATATTCACGAACTTATTCGGTTATAATTCATTTTTCTAGCATGGTGGAGGTGGCAACACAAATATGTTCAACCTAAGAGGACAGGAATTGCTCCTATGATGCAAATTGCCTGCGGTTCGATGGCGATCTTCTACGTATTGAACTACAAGAGGATGAGTAAGTATCTACGCTATGTGTGAAAGTTGTAAATATACAACTGGATATTTCTCATATGAATTTAATATTTGGGGTTTGTTAAGCTCTAAAAATTAATAAACCGGCTAAGAAACCACTTTCAAATCTGTATTGAGTATTTTTGTCAAGGAACAGTACAATTAGCAGCTGGCTTTTTTTCCGAACCTTGAAGTTTCAATTTTTCACTTCTTCAGCATTAGAATGAACATGGTTTTTACAATCATGATATTGGCTTTACATAAACCAGGACTCGGTACAACTTAACCCTTTCGATCCTACTCCCAAATATATACGGGCTCTCTGAATACTCTTGTGGGCCTACGCCCGTATATTTACGGGCTCCTCTGAATGCTCTCGCGGGCCTACGCCCATATATTTAGGTTTCCAAAACGCCGCTGAGGATCTACTCCCGAATTTATACGTTTTTCCCCGTGCCATCTTCTGGTTGGTCTCCTTTATGCAATTTTGACTCAGTTTATCGCCGACAAGCCGAATCACGATCGTCATAACATTGTTTATCAGCAAAATACGCGTGTGTTATTTCTGTTTGGGTGCTAAGTTAGTGAGTTCGTCTGTGCTGTGCTTCACAGCACTTGGCATTGTGTGTTGTCCCATGTTTTAAAATGTATCACACCTTGAAAAATGTTTAAAATTCATGTTTACATTTGTTCTGACCGATTTGTTTTGAAATAGAAATATAACATGAGTGAAGGAAAGTTTCCAGCGCAAAATTTTTTCTAGTACCTACCTACCTACCCAAAAAATTTTTTTCGTTTTTTCGCACGTTTCTATGTTTATAATACATTATAGATGCGATTAAAAATAAAAATATGTATAACCCACGTGAAATAGTATTCAGTACAGCGGAGCAAACAGAGCGTCAAAGCATCGGAATCAATAGATCACCCGCTCCTGAGAGCACTTCGCGCTAGGATGTAGTATCGAAAGGGTTAAATATTTATTCCCAACAGAACTGCCTTTTCTACCTGCAGGATTTGAAAAACACAAATCATAAGATCTGAAAGTAGTAAATTGAAGGTTGACAGCTTTAGATGGATGTTTGTTGCTTTACCGTCTAAAATGGCAGTTTTACTCGATCATATAACGTTAAGAAGACATTCAAAACATACGTGTTACCATAATTCCTGGGATCCAGTCGACAATTTTGCACCCACTCTCATGAGCTTAATCCTATCGTATGTCTTTTCTTGTTTATATCAAACAAGTTTCTTTGATTGTTTTTGTTTACCTCAATTTATTACTGTACCTACCTGATAAAATGTGTATAGCTCAAGAAACCTGCTAACGTACCAACTTAAAACAGTGCTTGAAAGTGAACAGTGTTTTCTAAGATTTCAGGTAGCGTGTGAATGCCAAACAAAAACAATTCCAAACATTTTGATGAAAATGACCAGAAAAACGCTGCAAATTCTTTCACTGGGGTTTATTATTCAATTGGCTTGCGTTCATGATTTGAATTTCTACTAAGCTTTGGAGTGTGCGTGTTTCACAGGTGATAGAGCGATTATTGAATTTCAGGAGTTATGCATAGAGCACGTAAATCTGTTTTCAACCAAAATTCCTATTTGGATTGATCAGTTGATCATATTTGTGTGCCCCCTGAAATTCAATAATCACTCTATCACCTGTGAAACACGCACACTCCAAAGCTTAGTAGAAATTCAAATCATGAACGCAAGCCATTTGAATAATAAACCCCAGTGAAAGAATTTGCAGCGTTTTTTTTGTTAGGATTTGACTTAATTAGATTGAATTATCAAATTTAAGAAATTTAAACATCATTGTTCCCAATGTTAACTCATGACGCTCGGATGTCTTTACGCAAAGTAGCTTACCGCAGTAAGCTCCGAAGCTTAGCACAGATTCAAATCATGAACGCAAGCCAATTGAATAATAAACCCCAGTGAAAGAATACTTATTTACCCCAGTAATAATATTGAATAATATTTACCTATATATTATCAGCGTTTCATGCATATCAGAACGCTTCAACCCGTGTATCGGCTATAAACTACAAGTATCCACATCGGCTAACTCCAGTATCCACATTCACTACAACTCGACGCTATCAGCCGGACATCACTAGGTTACAAACAAACAATAATATACCAAAAAACGCAAATGTTGCCACCATAAATCGGGCCATAGATCGGGAAAGGTTTTACCTACGGACCTGGGGAGGGGCTCATTCGATTCTTCGAGGTACGTTCTTAAAAATAAGTACACATTTAGGCCGCTTCGGCTTGCTTTGAGGTTTTTAGGGATTTTACAAAACTTTGATAGCCCTTAAAGGGCACTTTAAATTGAGTGAGAGAGCTGGCTCAAGAATTTGGAGCGTCGTCGGACCAAGATGGATTTTTCCTGAAAATTTCAGATCTTTTGCTCCAGCCGTTAGGGAGAAATCGTGCTTACGGCGTACGGACGGAAAATTTTTTGTTGCAGATTCGGATTCTACACCCTTTGAAACGTAAACCATGAAATTTTCAGGGGGGGTTAGAATTTTTTTCCAGAGCGATTACAATGGTTTATTATTGAATAATAAACCAAAAATGACGCTGTACCTAGCGTCCTGGAAAAGTTTAGCTGGCTTTTAGTGAATAATGATTTTAATGCGTCTATTCGTTTTTTCAGAGGCTCACCGCAGGATGGAATTCCACTAAGCTGACTTCAGCACCCCAAGAGTAGTCCAAACGGTTCGAAGACCTCAGATTCTCGAACTCCGAAAAATACTTTACCCACTGATTTAATAAAACATTCTCGTCTTGTTGCGTTGTTAAATGAAAATACAGTCTTGCTGTTTTAAATTTATGTTTATTAAATACATACACGATTAAAAAGATCCTTAAAATTACGAGAACGTTGTGATTTTTATATGCTTATCCCGAACACCCTCTGCAACCACAATGAATGCATTCCACGATTTTGCCCTGTAACAAAAATTAAATAAGAATTAATTAAGTTTTTTATCAATAATTTTGAACTCATTCATATATTCAGAAACATTTTTAAGGGGAGAAAACGGACCCTTTGTGAATCATGTAATGACTAGGTAACACTGAATGTTCAATATCCATAGGGGTGGGTCTGATTGCCCCTTATTGAGTGAGTGATTTCTTTCAAACAGAAAACAGCGGTTAAAAAGAGTGCAATACGATTGGCACACTGTTATAATCACATGTGATTATGTCTGTATATTCGTTACGTAATTTCAGAAATGTTGCTTAACCGACTCAACGCGTGACCACAAACCAAGACATTAGAGAAAACTCGATAAATGTCTTCCTAAATGTATATACAAATATTTGGATCCATGAGGGGGCGATTATAAATTTTTTGGACCATGGCACCACTGTGGTGCCTCATGTGAGTGGGGATGACCAGAGGTATTCTAACCCATACAACTAACTGCTTTGATTGCTCTGATGACGACAAATTCATTTAGAATACACTTTTTGAGTTTGTAAATATATTTTCTGGCTATCTGGGATGCTTGACTCCCCCCACACAACAAACAAGTAAATTTTCAACCTGCTATTCCACATTGTGAGCTAACGAGAATAAATATAGGTATTTACAATATAGGGCAAGATGAAGGTTCATTATCCATTTTTCAGGTACTTATTTACCATTTTCATCTTACAAAATATGTGTGAGAAATATATGTGCGAAAAAATGCGTAGGTAACATAACAGGAACTAGGAAAATAGAAACTGAACTTTCGTAGCTTTGACCTTCAAAAGTGTGAATTACCTACCTCGGACATCCTTCAAAAATCTCAAGAGGAGGAACAACAACTAGAATATAAAAGAAAAGAACACTATAAATGGGAAACCTTTCGGAAAAATTAAAAACTAGGAGAAAGAGTGAGAAACTTATCACTACTGCCTTCCTCGTTTTAATTCAAACTAGGCATGAAACATGAAAACGGCGTGCATCGGGCATTATTGATAGGATTTACCGAACCATTGGCAACACTGAAATCTCTCCTAGTTGAAACCACCGGGAAGGATAATTTTTCGAAAGTGAGAAGGCATTTTACGTAGCTGGGCACCACATCAGTGCCCTCCGCAAGCGAGAAAAACCCGCTTGGCACCGGTGCGGTGCCTTATGCATTGAGTCGGTTAAATGCTTAAAAACTTGTTTCATTTGCTTCCAAGTCGTAAAAGTAGCCAACCATGCCAGTTTAATGGATTATGATTAGTAACATATCCAATGAACTCTGTTATTTACGTTATTCAACTAAATTTAGACGCTATTCAAGTGTTACCTCCTCCAATTTTGCTTTGGGAACCCTGCAAATACAACTGGTGCCGAAATTGGTGTCTCTGGTTTGAATGCACCTCAAACAGCACAGATTTTCGTACCCTTGTTTCTTCCATTTGGCGATTAGATTTCGATCGGCGATGTTTTCAGTCAAACAGTGCTCATACAGTTCTGAAATAAAATAAGATATCATCTTAAAAAAAAGAAAAGTATATACATCCAGTCATACAACATGATCATATGAATTTAGTTATTTTTTAACATTATAATTATGTTACATTATTTGGAAGTTGCTTACTTAGTTCAAAGCTTTTGGCAAAAACTGATGCTATCTGAAGTTTACTTTCATCAATTATGAGCACATCTTATTTAAATTTATGTAATGTTAATAGGTACCACCTCAACCAGTCTTTGGGAAAGCCCTACATTGAATAACCAAGGAATTTAATTCCAGATGGCTGCACTCTACAGACATGGAGAACTGTTTCAAGTTCTCGTTTGAGAGGCCACCGGGTTAACTGAATTTCATACATCATACCCTAAGAACATTGCTAAGTAAGGACCAGCTTACGAACAGAAAGTACAGGAATAAAATGGTACTTCGTAAGTAATTTAATCAAGTCTTACCTTTACTGATAGCTTTTCTTCGGTAGAATAAATCGTAAATATATCTGGACTTTTGGTGGTGGATTTTGAATATGGGCCACAAAGACTCCACTTTCCTTTTCCCTTCATGAGGTTCAGTTTCAGCTGGAAAACGTAAATTTCTCGAATGAGTTCCTGCCTTTTTCGTGAATTCATAAAACTCATTATCATTATTATGATTAGGAGAAATGCATTATTTATTAAACTCACCTTCCCTCATTTTTTGTTCAAGCTCTTCCAAGGTTGGCTCTATCAACTCCCAACCGTCTGGAGGTGGTTTCTTGCTGCGACGTACTTTAGGCATAGCTCTTTGTAGGGAGAACCAGAGGGTATTTCGGACAAATTTAATGAACGGTGGTGATTGTTTTAAGGAGAGAACAGTAATTAGCTAATTAATTAAACAAAGATGCACAGACAGGGAAACTCACGACTTCGAATACCAACAGCGCCAACAACAAGCCTACTGTAACAGTCGATCAATAAAACCTACTCTCTTCCACTTCGCACGTTTAGGTCAATCAAGACGAACGAGAAGAAGAAGAAGGAAGAAGAAGAAGATAGATGTCTTATGTCAACCCTACGGAACTGATATGATAACCTCTACTTTCCTAGTAACTGATAACTTTTCATTACTAAAATTCATTGCTAACCATCACGATCACCACATATCTCATATAAATTCATTCGATTCGCATTCATTTTGCTGAATACAGCCTTAGTGTCCTAATTTCACACAGAACAGAAGTTCTAACATTTTAAAATTCTAGTTCTGACAGAAGCTCTAACATTTAGCATTTCAGTTAAATCATTTAACATCGCTCCCTCAACTGAGGCTCAACCAGAAGATTAATCAAAGTTAACATTAAATTTTGTTTCTGTTCGAACACATGCATTCCTCTTCTAGATTCATTCTTTCATAAAACCTTACTAGTCGGATATAAGCCTTAAAAACGTTTTTGAACCAATCGCATGCAGTAGTGTTGCCAACCTCTACTTCAATAAAATGGTTCAATAAATAGTCAGGATTTTGATTAATTTATCTCCTCTGAGGTACCAGTGAAGTTATAAAATAGTTCTAAATTTTTCTGCTTTCGAAAACATTCAGAAAATTCCATATCGAGCGAATATTGTTCATATTTACCAGAATTTCGTCATCTGTCCAAGGTTAATAGGTTATGTGTTGGTAGATTCAATTTCCATTTTACAGGCTCCAAACCCAACTTGCTGGCAGTGTTTTATTGTATTATTTCTCGTTTCTAGTGATACCCTCTTTAATTTTCCCAATTCATTATGCCTCGTGGTAAGTTTTATAATCTATTTGTTACACCTTCATATTAATTTTACCGCTCTAAATTACGTGATATAAGAAACTTATGGAGGAAATTTATTTTGTTGGTGTCTTCCATCGTTGCTTCAGTTTGTCAACGAGGACTGGTGTATTTATCATATCAATATAAACTCATTTACATTGTTATCTAGTTTACTCTATGTAATTTGATGATATTATACAAAGTATGAGATGGGCATTGGACATTTGCAAACCTGCAGTTAATTTATTTCTCCAGGTAAATACACTAATCACAAGGGTCGCAACAGGCGATTCACCAGTGACGAGGAATTGGAGGAACAAAGGAGAAAAGATGAATATCGCCAAAGAAAGGTCAGGATTTCTTACAATGTTAAGCCAACGATATAGATTTTGGACTACTTATCCTAATATCTCCTAGATTGCGTTATCACTAAGTAAGTAGGTTGAGTACATAGATACCTACGAGGTATTCAGCTTTGCACGGAGTCCATTTGGATACCCAATATCAGAGAACACGACAAATCTTATCTACCTAGAAGGATTGATTTGGAATGTTCTTCCTTCATCCATTGTAAAGTTGATCTTGCTGAACAACTGTGCTATCTTATCAATATGATTGACTAACCTATTTTAATTTGAAAAAAAAAAATCTGTCTAAATATGCTACCGTACCCCCTACGAGGCTTTGTTTTCAGATATAATTATGAACAGCTATGCTGAACCAAATTTGTTAAAATGTATTCCCAACACGCCCAAATTCAAACTCATAACATGACCTCTTGATAGATGTTTGAAATAACACAGGTCCGTATGTCTGAATGTTGAGGAAATACTTGAATTTCGTTCTTAGTTCGTGCGATGAAAATGTTTTAAATGAGGCGTTTGTTATCAAATACAGCTTGTTTCCAGTTTTGAAAATTTTACAGGAGAGTCGAAAAACTTCTCACGTCCACAGTTCCGAAGCTACACTTTTTATTTTTGAATTGTAGGTAGGTATAACCGCCTAGAATCTGATCAGTTTTTAATTTCACCCTGGGTGGATTACCATGGGAGTAATCACACAAATTAGGTTGGAATGAGCTGGTTTTGATGGAAAAATATGGGTTTTCATGCTTTTTTCTGTTTTTTTGTTCAATAAAGTTGTGGAAAATTGTTTTTTTCCAGTTTACCAATTGATATTTGTGTTTTTAAAATAAGTTTTAAATAAATGACATCCACTAAACACTTTCAAATGGAAAAGGGAAACAGGAAGGCACGGCTAGGTTATCTGGCGGAAGATGGCAAAAGCTTGGAATGAGCTGGATTTGATCCAGAAGGCAAACATTTTCGTCTACCTTTGGGTTGGAATGAGCTCGATTTGATCTATATCCCTTCGTCAGGTTATGAAGGACCGTCGAAACTTTCAAAATATGCAAAAAAGTGGATTTCACAAAAAATTGAATGAGCTGGTTTTGATAGCAAACGCTTCAAATGTGAAATACCTGCTAGTCGCAACTGATAGATTATGTTGGAAAGATCTTTTGATATGAAGATATGCCATCCGTTATTGCTCACTTGAGCAATTATCTATGCTGGCTCATCATTAAAGGTGTTTGTGCAGAATTTTAATTAGTATCTTTTATCAAAGATAGAATAAGCCCAAGGGTTGGTTGACATAATTTTAAACTACTTATCTGTTGACAGTCTGTTCTCAATTCGTTGTTATGCCTAAATTTTTAGTCCGATTTTGATGAAATGTGTAGGAGTTGTGCATTAGATCATCCATATATGATGGACGTCATTGCTGTAGCGTGTGCTTATGCACTAAAACAAATTGGCGATGCTCATTGACTATGCTGGATATCTCTAGTGTGGATGGTCGGTTGTTCATCCAATCAGATTTTCAGTATGTTCTGGGTCCGTTATTGGGTATCAATTGAGTTTGTGTTTCGGTGCAGACAGTGTTCATCCCCTGTACAAGATTCAGTCGTCCCAGGTTCGATTCCACGTGAAAAAAACTTTTTTGGGTGTAGTCAAAGAGAGAGGAGCAGCTGCGTGTAAAATACGTTGGCACTGTGAAAAGGATGCAAAAATGAATGATAGTAGCAACTTGACTAAATAACAACTCCTTGCTAGAATCATAGCAAACTCAAAATGGTAACTGTAGTGGATAGTTTCAGTACTGATGCCCTACGGTGGCACGTATACCGCTATTGTTTAAAAAAAAAAAAACAGTTGCCTACAGTGGAAATGTTGATGAAGTCCCTCAACTTGTGGGGAGCCAGCAGGACATCTTTGTCGTGTGTGGAGCGTCTGAAATTGTTGAGGTAGGTAAGGTAATGATGGAGAAACCAGACACAAAGCTGTGAATTCCTACGAGCAATAAGTAGGGTTGAATGTTAGGAAACAATTGTCTTCCTCGACGAAACGCATGGTTTAACTAGGATATTTCCACAACTAACGTATCTTACAGTCTAATCTAACTGTACAAGGTTTTTTGGCAACCCAAAAGGGAAAAGGAGGAAGATTAATAGTTTGTCATCCTGGGGGTTTTGAAGGCTGGATCAATGCCCATCCCATGATTTTGGGTCCAAATCGACCAAAGATTATCACGAGGAATTGGACACAAAACGATTTGAAGCGTGGTTTCTCGAGTCATTATTATTGCATATTTAAATACTATCAGCCTGTACTTGGGTAGGTTATGCTTGTATGTTAAGGGACTCCCTCCTCCATTAGCCATCCCCAAAAATGTCTAGACGTCCCAATGCCAAAACAAATCCAATAAGACTTGACTCGATTATTTACTGTGAAAAAGTGATGCGATTAAGGGCAACTAGCAATCATTAACTCAACAATAAACTGCTAGAATGCGCTTCTTGGCATCCAAATGTCGAGTATTAACTATAGGAGTTTCCCAGCAGACATCTATATGAGGTTACAAAACGATGAAAATTATTCTAACGGTGAATGCAATACCAGCTCGATATCTCTCGTGCTCGAATTATGCTGTCTTTATATCTATTACAACTTTTGAAGGTCGTAATAATGGTTGCTTCGTACTTATTTTCCCATTGTCATCCATTTTTGATTACAGAAAGAGAGAGGAATGGAATCTAGTGAAGAGGAAGAGGAGGAAAAAGCATCTGACGAGGAAGGCGGATCTGACTCAGACGAAAGCGTCGGTGAAGATGCTGTAAGTTAACCTTAAACATTTTACCTCTATGCAAATATGTAATCTAATACTGTAAATGACAATAATGTGGTATTGGCACAGTTAAAAAAAAAGTTTAAGTCGCTTTTATTCTGGGAACCGGGATACTAACCTCACTCTTCTACAGATAATACTTTTAAATACTGTGCTCAAGTTCTTGACTGCTTTATGTAATATGTAGAAAGTTTCTTGGGGATCTTGAGAGTCAGTCAGGTTGATAAAAAACTACTTTTTCTTCGCCAACGTTTCGTTCTAATTTTAGAACATCATCAGGGCTGGAAGAACCATACACAGAAATAACTAATATGGAAAGAATTACAGAAAGGATATTTTGCATACATGCGACTTGACTGAAAAGAACAGATTTGGTACTAATGATTTGGTACTTGAGTGAAAAGAACAGATTTGGTACTAATGTAACGACTAAATGTTGTCTCTCTCTCTCTCTCTCTTCTGGTCATTACATTAGTACCAAATCTGTTCTTTTCACTCAAGTACCAAATCATTAGTACCAAATCTGTTCTTTTCAGTCAAGTCGCATGTATGCAAAATATCCTTTCTGTAATTCTTTCCATATTAGTTATATTTCTGTGTATGGTTCTTCCAGCCCTGATGATGTTCTAAAAATAGAACGAAACGTTGGCGAAGAAATTGTAGTTTTTTATCAACCTGACTGACTCTCAAGATCCCCTAGAAACTTTCTACATATTAGATAATAGTTTTCTTAAATGACTCTTCATAGTTTAAAATAATTACATAGTCACATTGGGCAGCTGGGCGACTTGTTAATCATTTGAAGTTTTGAAAAATCATAGAAAAAGAACTACACGTCATAGAAGTCCAAACTCGCAGATTGGAATCTTGGATGTATTTAAAAATAATAAAAGTCACTTTACGACCTTTCCTACATATCCTATTTATTATTTCTGATTTATTAGCACGTCATTCTGGAATAATTTAAATAGTGAAGAAGTTTTTAAGACTTGTCAAGCTTCCTCGAATGGGCTTAAAACTAACAGGGATAGTATAAGATCAAATTTTCATGTCCATGAAGAACAATACATTGTTCTTCAAGAACTTTATGTTCTTGTGAAGAAAACCTCATACAAAACATTTTTTGCATGATCAGATAAAATCAATATCGGTTTAAGAATTCAAATTTCAGTATTCTCATATAGCTCCTAACTACCGAAGGATCATAAAAAAGTTAAAAAAGTTTTAAGGCCTCCAAATTCAACACTTCCGATTTCCTTTTTGCGTTTCATACCTTTGTGATCAATTTAGGTTCCACGCCTACCTACTTGGCTAGTCAATCATTTGGATCCACCAAAACTAATCAAATTATGTTTCGATCAAATTAAGATGACAGTTTCAGGGATTAGGAGGGTTAGCTCCTGGATGGTATCTTTTAAAATTCTCCTCTATAAATTTTCCTTTAAAAAAGTTGGTGCGATCAGCATTTTGTTTAAATTTAATTGCGAATCCATTAACCTGAAATTGGTCAATATGGATGAAACTCCGAGACTAAGTGACTGATTTCGATGAAATGGGCAGGGATTGTGCCAGTTAGTTTTAGTTAGTTCCTTATGCATTTCAGATTGTGTAAGCCGTTGTTAGAACAGTAGGGTGTACTAGCGCAACCATGAATTACCTTGAACACCAGTTTCCCATGATCAATCAATGTGATAGTATTAAAATTCGTGAGGTAGCTGTCAGAAGGAGGGGAGTGTTGATCATAAGGTAAGGTAACTCAAAAAATGATGATATAATTGGTCTAAAAAAGTTTGTAGTTTGTATTCTGAACGTTTGAAAGTTATATGTGTTAGAATTCGTTCAAATTTCTAAACAGCAGATTATTATCTAGCTAAAACAGTGTGCATACAATGAATTGTTGTGACAACAAAATATGATCGCTTAGAGTGTAATATCTAGAGGAATAACATAAAAAACTATATTGATAAGATGAAAAAAGTTGTTGCAACTGCATTTTAATTTTTGTTAAATTGTTCTTTTGCCAATCAACTGACTGGGGTTATTTTTTCCTCAGAAATCAATTCAGGAAGAGATGGTATAACTGTTTTTTCATCTGGTGGTATTTTGTAGAACAAGAACAAAGGAGTTGCCAGCCTGATTGAAATTTCGAACCCCAACCGAGCTCCTCCCAAAACGAAAAAGGCGTCCGCTGTGTCTGAGGATGCTAAGCCTGAACTCAGTCGAAGGGAAAGGTAAGGAAATTGGGAAGAAACTAACATTTTGTTGAATACATATTAAAAAAGCTCCAAATTATTACAAAAGAATTGTAAATGGATGGCTGGTCCTTACCGTTTCTTGAAACTGTTAAGCCTGGGCATACATTTCTGCACTGGGTATTGCAGATTTATCGCTTCAGCCCTTGGAAGGAGCAACTAGTCGTTCCATCTCCTTGTTAGCACTGTAATAAAACATAATTATGAATGTTATGCCCACAGTCAAAGAGTTCTTAGCTCAACCAGTCAAGGTGTTCTATCTAAAGATAAATTTCCCCTTAGCAGTTAAGACACAAGTGCGAATTCTGTCAGATGCATAAAATATTTTTGGGCCTTAACAGTGGCGCAGTCAGCAGGAGCCAAAATGATACGAAATCATTATTATCAATTCCCCTATTGCATCTTTCACTTCTTCACTCACTTGAGAGAAACTGAACACAATTTGACAATCGAAATTTGAAAATCATGACAGTGACCTTGCTGAACTTCTCCTAGCAAGCATCTGGTGAACCAGCAGTCTGCAGTTTCGCTTCTTAATTTTGTCCGCCCCCATTTTGTAATCGACTCCAGGGTGTTGTGTTCACAGAAAATTACCCACAGGTTACTTTTGGTTTGCAGTTGTTGCTGGATTTTCAGCAAATGGAAATACGTTTTTTTCACACGATTATCTGCTCCAATTTCTGAATGTTCTAGTCCACAGATGGTTGATGAGGCAGCAATTGAAGAAAAATTGGTTTGGTAACTGATATTTGTAACGCTGCATTTAGATGTGTGCCATCCTGTTTGTGTTGTGCAGACCATTCAATGTCTAATTTAATTATTGGTATGATAAGCATCTCAGTTTTGAGTTATAAATTATGTTTTAGAGAAGAAATTGAGAAACAGAGAGCATCAGCTCACTACCACATGCTCCACGCTCAAGGGAAAACTGCTCAAGCTCGTGCCGATCTTGCACGACTTGCCATCATCAAACAACAGAGAGAGGATGCGCTTAAGAGGAGGGAACTTGAAAAAGCTGGTAGGTTTAAATTCTATTTGTATTTTATGGTTTTAGGAGCATGAAATAGACAGATTCAGTATTTTAAATATCCGTAGTGATTACTTGAAGTTTGCATAGTTTTAAAGAATCATTGCAATAT
This sequence comes from Creontiades dilutus, assembly GCA_031894815.1. Taxonomy (NCBI): domain Eukaryota; kingdom Metazoa; phylum Arthropoda; class Insecta; order Hemiptera; family Miridae; genus Creontiades; species Creontiades dilutus. The sequence continues at coordinate 4,266,635 of JAVIWC010004007.1, forward strand.
AAATTCGAAAGTCTTAATTTAGGGCCAGTATCTACTGAGGGATAGCACCCCGAGAGGTAGACTTGTGGAAGGGAAGTAACATCTGAAGCGTAGCTGAATCGTGGAGGCAGATGAGTACTCTGCCTTATCTACTATCCCTACAGCTAAAGATAAAGTCTTCGGCTGCAGCTATACCCATATTACAAGCCACGGATGAATGGAATACAGACTCCGTAGGAGATGCACGCATTTTACGGGATATTGGGATATATATGATCTACATAAGAATTGACCAAACTGTCTTGGTTTATGATTTCATTGAGCACTTTAAGATAAAAATTACCAGAAGGGACGAATGGACAGGAGCCAGACCTAACCATTCTGGGGATGTAGTCGTCTACACGGGTGGCTAGAATGGAAGGAAGACCTGGGGCTGGTATATTTGGTTGAAGGCCACATCTGGAGGCATCATTTCCGTTGGGCGAGAACACCTCAGTATACCACGCAGAACTATCTGCAACAGGTAGTGCGTGGCAGAGAATCTGACACGAAGAATAAGAGGTAGGACATACTTATTCTCTCTAATAGCCAGGCAGCTCTTGAAACTCTAGTAGCCGTTCAAACTTGGGCAAGACTAGTCTAGGAATCCTGGGATGTATTGAATACCCTGGGGAAAGAACTAGATCATCTGGGAATGGATACCCGGGTATACAGGATTGGTAGGTAACGAATGACCAGACCAACTAGCATGAAACGATTCTATACCCAAAATGCTTTATTGGAATGAATAAGTTCGGAAAACGAGTGGTACGGGGAAAACACCCTGCAACCATAACCATGGACAACTGGCTATGAATGCACCCGGCCATCACTGGAGACCCCAACCTCTTAGGAGGAAAATGAGACTCATAGTGAGAATGGTGACAGGGCATGGGTGCTTCAGGAATCATCTAAACAGGATTTTAGCCTACACAGTTGATCTAGTGTGCAGAGTGTGTGGAGAGGAGGATGAAACTGCTTTCCATCTCCTCTTTGATTGCCCAACACTCGAAGCAAACGGTTCAGAACTCCTAGGACTGGATCTCCTGTAGAGCTGGCTGGCAGACAACCTTGTAGAGAAAACTCTCAATCCGGTGGATGGGATTGAGTCCAAAACCTAAAGGCTGGAATCAGGGGAGTGGCCCACACAATGAATGAATCATGGTTCTGGTGTGGCGGAGGGGATGTAGTACTCCTCTCAAGGACCCTGAACAATAAAAAGACGTTAAATAGTATCCATAATCAACAAATGACATCTTTATTCCCTGTTTTCTCAGAAAACAACAGTGGTAAATACCTATGTAAAACAACATGATAGTTGATTTGCACTGGTTTTGTTCTTCAAAATATATACAACATTGTTATATCTGTGTCTATTGTTACAGAAAAAGAAGCTGCGAAGAAAGATAAAGCGGCCCTTACTCAAAAAGCTCTCGGCAAGAAGGCTTGAATGGTCAACTCGAGATGAATGAATCGTAATAATTATTTTTATTTTCTCTTCGTTCTGATTACTCACCGAAAATTCAGACACGCAGCTCTTCTTAGAAACTTGGGACTGTCACCTTCAACTACTTCAATCTCTCTTGATATCACTTTTAAAAGGAACATCATCTCTATTTTGGTTAATCATTTCAGGTATCTACTGTGCCTTTCATTAAACGTTCATTTTCCCCAGAAACAAATTCTTTTTGGATTTTTTAGGTCTTGATTATTGATTAATGTATGAATTGAGTTTCATTTTTTTTTTAGTTTTATTGAAAATATACAACAGGACACATTTCGGTGGTTTATTCAACGTTTATGAATGACAAAAACCACCGCGGCTCTTGAAAATATTTGCTCCTGTACTCAATATTTCATTCTGTATCGTTTAAAATGTCTACTTACGAACTTCTAAACTATCTTCAATAGAAATTTAATAATGCAGTTCATCCGACCCACAATTTTCCGCAACCACTCGATATAAAAACGGTATGATTTCCAATTTTATTTATTATTTGGACTGGTTGTGTATCTGTGTTTGACTAATAGAAGTCTGCCTGGTCAATGCTAGGTTCGATTATAATTCAAAATTAAAAAATTAAAAATAATATCCGAGTACAAAAGCAAATTTCAAGATCGGCAATTTTGATCGTTCAATATATCTATAAACGGATTAAGTTGGCCATATTGTCGCCGTGTACCGTTGTAAAAAAAAGGGTTATTTACTTATATTTTTTAAGAAGGTTCGTCTAGTTTATTTCATGATTCCTTGTTTCAATGTACGAATGGGATCGTCGCATGACGCGTATTTTATTCGGCTCAGAAAACGTTCGTTCATTTGTAAGTTTCATCAAGTCTTCAATCAAACTATCTTCCCCAATCAAAATACTCCCATTTATGAGTTTAAATTGTTTTCCTCGTTTTAAGAAAAAATGAGGGAATTCATACGATTTTGTAACACAATCCATCAATATCAAATTGTAACATTGTTTATATCTAAAAGAATGACGTTTTACTTAAAATCACGAATTGGATCAGGTTTTTACGTTAGAATTCAACGATCCGTTTATGCAGAACATTAAACAATTACACAAAAACTACGTTTTCTTAAGTTCTTTCACATGTGAAGCATGACAGAAGTTGGAAAATCTGCTTATTAATGCTTTATTTCTTAGAAAACTCGGATATGTTCTGGCAAGTTACGTAGGAAACTACTTTGAATGTTTCGAGCTTTCTGGGAACTGCCTACTTACCAATATACTAGGAAATTCGAAGTGGTCTTTTGAAATTGCATAACGCCTATTTGATAATCATAGATATTTAACCAAAGCGTTGTCATTTGTGAAAGAATCATAATGGTAGAAAATTTTGTTCAATGCTCATTACTTTTGGAAATAGTATGCCTTCACTACGTTCACTGGCATTTTTATATCGCTACAAAACTTGTTTGCTTCCAGCTACCTACACTGTTTTTAAAAATATGTTATATGGAAAATTATTGCAAAATAGTTGTTTCTTCCACCAACTCAATTCAATCGAGTTGTTTTGGTGGAAAGCCGCCACTCCAATGTTGTTAATCAGCGCTTTACGGAAGGTTCCACAAATTTTTATTACATGGAGGTAATTTCATGGTCTAATCTCGAATACTATTGACTCACCACCACCTATTCTATTCAGTTCTGATGGGTCTAAAGGTGTACGACTTGTTTAATTATTTCTAATAATTAACTTTTATTGTTCTCGGTGAACGGTTATTAATTCAACCTTGGTTGAGAAAATCAAATACCCTGTATTTATCGGTTGGTATCGAAAATATTTGAGTTAACGTTCGTAGCGTAGCAGATTGATTGGGTAAGGGATTGGTTATGAGGGTTTTACCCCTAGAACTCTGGAACTGAACATAAAGGGGGATACGTAGGTACTCGTTCGAATAGTCAGTTTCATACTGGTTCTGTTTTATGAAAAAGCGAATGTTTTCATAAAACACGGCCGTACACGTGCTAAAAACGTGCAGGCTGCTTCTTGAAAAAATTCCCACAGCTTTAGCTTAAGGGTCTGACCTGCTGCAGTGAACTGCCTGTGTATGGACAGATAATGAGCCATGGCTTTGGTTAGATATTAACAGTATGCGTACACAAAATCAAGTTTGATGGATGTTTGCGGTGAGCACAACGCAGCTGCATGAGTTCTGTAGTTTATGGAAAAAACCTAGCTAATGTTCGTAGGCCAGCTGCCAATAACTAGGCCAATTATGTCGACTCTAGCGCAGTAACACGACAACTATTCTATCTACACAACCATCCGGTCATAATTTTGACTGGTGTTGCCTACTATACGCCTCGTCCTACGTGAGCGGGAGTCGGGCGATTTAAGCGTACTGGCGATACCGGCGATTTACGCGAGTGCCAGCGTTTACAGCACATCGAGCCCAGCGTTGATCAATTACATTGGTAATAGATGTTTGCAGAGGCAAACGACTCACGAAATTTATTACTCAAGAACAGAGTTTGGGGAATTTCACCACCTCTACACAGAGCTTAGGAACAGTAGAGATCCGTTCTGAGAACAGTAGAGATTCTGGGGTATCTCATAACCTTTCTGACTTCCTCCCAGCAGCTCCGACTCTTCATCCTATTTTTGTGATGAGGGTTTCTTTTATCCCATAATGAGGGTCGTTTTCGTATTTCATTAATTAGCTGCTCCAACATTTCTTTGACAAACATCGCAAATACTATTGAAACAAGATAAATAAACAACTTGAGGAACACAACTTGACAAAGAACGGCTGCAACACGCGCGTTTGTTGCGAGAGTAGCGGGGAAAAATCAAACCGATTTGATTCCGAGCCGCGTGTAGCGTGTGCGTGTTAGCGATTTCCGCTAGAGCGTGTGCACGCAGGACGCACAACTCAGTTGTCGTGGTTTGATCGGAAAATCGCCCGCCCCTCGGTAAACACTCGACACGCCGGTATCGCGCGGCTCTCGCTCACGTAGGACGCGACGTAATACAAAACGCTCGTGAAATAGAATTTTGAAATCTATCCATTCTTGTAGAGACACTTCAGTATTTGAGCTGTTGGGAATCGCTGAAACATCTCTTTCATTACTTTTCCTTCAACTGTTCTCATTACAACCACTGATGGTTAATTTGAATCTCTTTCTTATTTTTTATTGAAGTCCTTCAAACCTATATATTGTTGATGTTTTCCATCAAAACAGCCCAATAAAAGGGCCAAAATCATGGCCTAATTCTATCACTTCGGTCGTTCATATTCTACACCGGAGACCTGTCAAATTAGTAGTCGGGTTTCAGTTATCACATTTCGAGTATAATTGTGGAGTTGAAGGATTTTCTGATGTCATGCGATGATTGCTACAATGTTACACGATTGGTGGAAAGCGAACTAGCTAAAAAACATGTTGCTTGTCAAACAAGGTTAAGGTCCGATGTACTGAATACTTTTATAGATGTGCAAAAAATCTAAATAAATGTGCACCCCTGCTTCATTAGTTGTAGCAGCTGTCAAAATTATCTCCGATGTTTGGAATGACATGTGGCTTAAAATCCAAGCTACAAATTTTGGCTTCACATCGTTCTTTATTTCCAAAAGGGCGGGTTTGCTGACAAATAAACTGTTAACGAGCATTGTACATTATTCTGAGTCTAAAATGACTTTCGTTGTATCTACGGATTTGAGTGGTAAGTAATACAACTTAAAACGCCTGTGAACTCCCATTCCCTGCTAAACTATCGCTGTACCGTACGCTTTTCCGGGTGTTTATTTCGATTTGTGGTCATTTTCTTGTTTGGTTTTCTTAATATATATCTATTAGTGATTTGGGACGTTTTCATGCATTGTCGCGAAATTGACTACATATATTAACAATAAAAAATACAAAATAAATACATATTCAGTAAAATCTACAGAAAACAATTTATAAAACAGGTTTGTTGTAGAATGCAGTTGCCGTTACACACACCCTTCGTTTCGTTTCGTTGATGTGTATATAATACCTTGTAATAAAATATATTATATACGTACATGTTTTGCACTTTATTTCCAGTTCATACTTCCAGCGTTATTTCGTTATACTGCCAACGAACCAAATCGGTAAACATTCTCTCCATAAGCCTTAAGCCACTTATTGGAACAACGATTTTGAAAACTTTTTCCTGCGTACATATAAGTAGGAGTGACATGAGTACCTGCAGTTTCAGATTGTTTTCAATTACCCCCAAGGGAAAAGTGTTCATATAAACATTTTTGCTCTAGTACACAATAATTTTTATATACTGTGTGGATAGGGCCAAGCTTTACGGAACTAATCAAATATTGGTGCATAGGCATAATTGTGTGTATAATAGTATTTGTAGAGAAATGGTATTCTATGAGATTTTTCCGTCACGAGGTTGTGTAGCAGGAACTCAAAAGTTCTAGCTACATCCACTAGAACCGCAGACGACTACTTCCCATCCTCGAAAGCACTAAGAACAAATTTCGAGAATTTCAGAATAGCTTCTTATGTAGATCTCGCTCTTCTGAAGGCAAATTGATTTTCCGCAAAGTGAACACTATCATAAAAAAAAAAAAAAACTGAATTTTGAAATTGGACGATGATAGTGAAACAATTTAGGCGAAAGTAAAAAGTAAATACAACGTTTTACGCCTGTATCGAGATATTCATTCTTTAGCGTTTTTGTTTGTTCGAGTCAAGGCACGTTTTTCTATATAAATTCTTTACTACTACATATATTTTCAGGAGCTTGACTGTATTCCCATCTTAAATAGTGAAAAAGATGACAAATTTCAACGTGAAATTTTGAAGATCACCTGCATCGCTAAATGCTGGACTAACAACTGTCAAATCTATAAAAACTCGATTCCACGACCTTTCTAACGGTCATTCACTTTCAAAAACTACTGACGATAGGTACTCACTGAGAAAATGGGTGGGTGGGTTGACGAAGAGAAAGAGAGAAAAATAAGCAACGAGGTACTTTTTTTGTCACACTCGTCCTACTCACCCTGAAAAACTAATCAATGAACAATTAACATCCTAGGAGGCAGCTGTTCAAAAGTTTTGTAGAAGCATTATTTACCTATAAAATTCACCTACAAAAGATATAATGGCATGATTTATGTTGCAATAGCGATGTACTGATTTGATTTGGTGGCTATTCATGGCACAGTTTACATGATGAAAACTCGACGGTAAATGGCGAACTTGTCTCAATTTCTCAAACTGCCGCTTATGGCTGTAAAGACGGATGTCCGAGTTCTGTTCAATGGTGATGAGATACGCTCATCTCAAAAGTAAAAACGCTGCAAATTCTTTCACTGGGGTTTATTCAATTGGCTTGCGTTCATGATTTGAATTTATTCTAAGCATTGGAGTGTGCGTGTTTCACAGGCGATAGAGCGATTATTGAATTTGAGGAGGTATGCATAGAGCACGTAAATCTGTTCCCGACCAAAATACCTATTTGGATTGTTCAGTTGATCATATTTGTGCGCTTCCTGAAATTCAATAATCTCTCTATCACCTGTGAAACACGCACACTCCAAAGATTAGTATAAATTCAAATCATGAACGCAAGTCAATTGAATAATAAACCCCAGTGAAAGAATTTGCAGCGTATTTTTTTTAATGGTTATCAGAATGCTTCAACCCATGTATCGGCTACAAAGCCTTTTAGGAGTTCACTCCAGTATCCACATTACTACATCACTACGTCACTAGGTTACTGCTATCAAAACAAAAACAATTATAAACCAAAACCCCAGTGAAAGAATTTGCAGCGTTTCATGCATATCAGAATGCTTCAACCCGTGTATCGGCTACAAAGCCTTTTAGGAGTTCACATCAGTATTCACGTTCACTACATCACTAGGTTACTGATATCAAAACAACAACAATAATAAACCAAAATAACGCAAATGTTGGCACCATAAATCGGGCCATTCATCGGGAATGGTTTGACCTACGGACCTGGGGAGGGGCTCATTCGATTCCTCGTGGAAAGTTCTTCAAAAACAGTAAAAATTTAGGCCGCCTTGACTTTTTTCAAGTTTTTAGGGATTTTACAAAACTTTGACAACCCTTAAAGGGCACTTTAAATTAGTTGAGAGAGCTGGCTCAAGAATTGGGGCGTCGTCGGACCAACATGGATTTTTCCTGAAAATTTCAGCTTTTTTGCTTCAGCCGTTCGGGAAAAATCGTGCGTACGGCGGACGGACGGAAAATGTTTTATTGCAGATTCGGATTCTACACCCTTTGAAACGTAAACCATGAAATTTTCAGGGGGGTTAGAATTGTTTTTCAAGAGCGATTACAATGGTTTACTATTGAATAATAAACCAAAATATCCTAAATCAGTCCTTCTATAGAGGAGTTCGAGTGGAATCTGGAATAGGCCGGAATCTGTCATGAAACTTGCGCAATGAAAATTAATGGCCTCCGTACGATACCCAAGTACATATTTGGGGGATAATAATCAACCAGCGCTGCAAGCAGGGGTTTGAGAAATTGAGGCGAGCTCGACGTTTACCGTCGAAAATGATTCAAGGGATAAAATGTAAAAAAATATATATCTGAAAAAGAAAATTTCAGCATGGCTTAGAACAGTGGTTCCCAACTTGGGGGCGATTTGGGTTATCAGGGGGGCGATGAGTATTCAAAGGGTGAAAAATGAAATTAGTACTGTACAGTTGAAGTTGCCAGCCAGCCATTGAAAAAACAAAATAACACTTTCGTTGTTTTTAAATGAAAATCTATAAAAAATGTATAGGTACATTTCAATTTTACTTAGGAGTGGCAACACTGCTTTGGTTGTGTTTATGTACCTACGGTAATAAAATTTCATTATTATTACATTTCTCTTCAAATTAAAATTAGGCATACAAGGAAAAATTGAAGGGGGGGTGTTAGACAACCTCCAGAAAGGGTCGATGGGCCACAAAAGGTTGGGAACCACTGGCTCAGAAGGTTAAAAATCACTCTGAATGTCAAATTTTGAGACATATTACAGTAAGTGCAGCATTATGGAGCTCGAAGTGAGTGCAGAGTGTAAAAGCCTAGTTCTTATGAAAACCCTGATTTGATGCCCTTTAAGGGCTGTTAAAGTTTTGTAAAATCCCTAAAAACCTCAAAACAAGTCGAAGCGGCCTAAATTTATACCTATTTGAAGAACATACCACGAGGAATCGAATGAGCCCTTCCCCACGTCCGTAGGTCAAACCATTCCCCATGTATGGCCCGATTTATGGTGCCAACATTTGCGTTTTTTGGTTTATTATTGTTTGTTTGTATCCTAGTGATGCCGATAGCGTCGAGTTGTAGTGAATGTGGTTACTGGAGTGATAGCCGATGTGGATACTTGTAGTTTATAGCCGATACACGGGTTGAAGCATTCTGATGTGTATGAAACGCTGATAATAGACAGGTAAATATTATTCAATATTTTTACTGGGGTAAATAAGTATTCTTTCACTGGGGTTTATTATTCAATTGGCTTGCGTTCATGATTTGAATCTGTACTAAGCTTTGGAGTGTGCGTGTTTTACCGGTGATGGAGCGATTATTGAATTTCAGGAGATATGCATAGAACACGTAAATCGGTTCTCAACCAAAATACCTATTTGGATTGATCAGTTCATCATATTTGTGTGCCTCCTCTACATCAGTCTACCTTTGGCTGCATCGTTTAAATTTGGATTTGGGGAAGTTTTAGCGCAATACGAGTGCTAAAGGACTTTATAAATTAAAGATGTTTTTATTGTGTGGGGGTATTGAGCTTCAATAAAGAAAACGCTGCAAATTCTTCCACTGGGGTTTATTTTTCAATTGGCTTGCGTTCATGATTTGAATTTCTACTAAGCTTTGGAGTGTGCGCGTTTCACAGGATAGAGCGAGTATTGAATTTCAGGAGGCACACAAATATGATCAACTGATCAATCCAAATAGGTATTTTGCTTGAGAACAGATTTACGTGCTCCATGCATATCTCCTGAAATTCAATAATCGCTCTATCCTGTGAAACGCGCACACTCCAAAGCTTGGTAGAAATTCAAATTATGAACACAAGCCAATTGAATAATAAACCCCAGTGGAAGAATTTGCAGCGTTTTTTGTTCATGTGCCCTTGCAAAGACATGAAAATGTCAAAAATAAATAATGAAAAGGTATTTTTTAAGTTTGTATTTATTAGCGGCTATTCGGAGGAATTGGATGGGACCTTCCCAGGATAGCTTATTCTGCCGGCTCAGTATTTTTCTTTTGCAATCGGATTTTTTGATCCCCTTCCAGTATTGCGGTAGCATTGATTTACTTCTCGGATGGGATTTTCTGTTCCACGAGACCGGAACACCCTACCTTGATCCGGCTCAGAGGTCCATTTCATTGGAGGGGTCTTTACTTTTCTAAAAGAGGGATGAAAGGATTGAGGATCTTCAAGAGGCAGAAAGCTGAGGTGAAGGCAGATCCTGCGGATGAGGCTATTAGAGGGACCAGTGATGTGCGGATGTGGCTCAGGAGTTACCGGAGGCGGCAGAGCACGAGCTGCTGGTACCTACCTACTTATCCGTGATCCGGTCGCTGACGGAACGGATCGATAAAACACCGTAAAGACTTTCAGATGTACCCTCAAACCTGCACCTAGTTTGCTTACAGAACACACTCCTGAGAACTTCCGCCGAATTTTGTGTATCACAGAGCTTTCTTATATTGCCACCCATACTGCTTCCATAGTATGCCGTCACTTCAGTTGTCGATTCTGCAACTAATTTGCCACAAGAAATGAGTTTTTTCTAGACGGTTCGTTTCCGAGTTATTTCAGTTATAGAGCTTTTTCGTCGTGTTTTCTACTTTACTTCACTAAAATGATCACATCTCCATTAATTTGCCAATCAAATTTAAATCTAAGGTCATTCTGGAAAGACAGATAAACTGCTTTCCTTTTCTATGCAAAATACAAGTTTCATAAATGAGCTGAGTAGGTGAATGATGATGGATTGCACCAAAGTGAAAATTTTGTCAGTTACAAATTTTTGGTTGAATTTTATGCTATGTTTGAAAGGCTTTGCCCACACCCTATCGTTTGTATCTTCGGTAAAAAAAAAAAAAAAAAAAAAAAAAAAAAAAAAAAAAAAAAAACTGCAGTTTAAGAACTTGCCAATTGTATAGGTTATCAATTTTGATTTTACTTAACTAATTATTGAAGAAAACGGCGTCTGCATTTACAATTCCGGGTCAACATCAGATTTGAGCACATTCCCTGAAAATGTCTTCGAAGTTGAATAAAAACGTTAGGAATTAATTGTTTCAAGGATCAGTGTCAAACACAGTTATGAACAGACAGACAGACATGAAACGAAAGTTGATCAGAATGATCTAAAAACATAACATGCGAGTGAAAACTCAGATTTTGGGGAAAAACGAATTTTCATCATTCGGAAGTGAAAAAGATTCCGCTACCTACAGTGGATTCGAACAATTTAAGTATATGGTGAGGGAGTGGGTATGTGAGTGGTATCGGATTGGGATTGGGTTGTGGTATATGGTGTTGAGGACAAAACAAAAAAAGCGGGACAGTAGACCTCTATGGTTCTACAGCCAGATAATTTAAATAATTAATTTTACACATTTAAGTACCGAAGTGAAAAATTGCCTAAGCAACCCACAAATATGGGATTCTAGCTCGGAGGAGGGGAGCTAGTAAACAGAGATGAAAGGGGGGCCTACGCCTGGGGGGGCTAACAAGGGTTTACGTGAGCGCATTCTGTGTTCATAAACGGTACTTACTAAGCCTAACCAACTCCATGGAAAAATCTGTAGATTCAACCAGAGCGGCTAGTGCTTACCAAGGTGGCAGGTACACGAATGACCCCCTCGGAGGACGGAAAAGTGGTGATGCCGGGATAACAAAGGGCGGAAGGAGCCCACACGAAGGTTACTTGAAGGAGTGTTGAGTGGTGGGATTGGGGGCGTAACTGTTCGGTCGGTCGCTAAGAACTGGACTGTACTCCTGTTAATCATTTAAATGATAAAAACCTTTGATTATCCAAATTATAATGGTTTGAAAGCATTTTCGTAGGAAATAATCATAATTCATATGGCTTCGAACATTTGAACACGAACAATTTTACAAGTTTCTTCGTAGGAATCAGTTTTGCGGCGTTCCGAAGCGGTTTCTGGATTTCAACAATCGCTACCTAAGTAGGTAACGTTTTATATAGGTGCCTGTGTCATTCCAAAGTAAGGCTTTCTTTAGGAATAAGATAAAAAGTTCGTTCTTTCGTCAAAAGAATTAAGCATTCCAAGAGAAATTATGATTTCATTGAACAGGGTGTCATTTCTCCATACAAATAAAAAACTTTAAAATCCAGGAATTGTTTCAAAATATCTCTGATTCCCAATAAGAAAATTTGTTTAATTTTTATTTTTTTAAATTCGGAGTCACTGCAACACTTTTAGATCTAAGAAATGGTAAAAACAACACCTGTAATACAAGTAGGTAATTGTGAGAAAAATTGCTTGGAGGCCCCCAACACCTTTTCAATTCATCCAACCCCGGTGTCATGACTGGTACCTCGTGCCAAAATAGTCATTTAATTAAAAAAAAAAAAAAAAAAAAAAATTTTCAAGAAAAGAAACAATTTTGTTTTTGAGTCTACCAAGGTAGCGGAAGCATTGTTTTCACTTTCGGAATGTGAAAATTTTTTTGTCTCCGAAATCAAAAATTCCACTCGCATTTTGCGTTTTAGACCTTTCTGAACAATTTTGGTTCCGTGTCTGTCTGTGTGTCTGTCTCTCTGTGTGTCTGTCTGTCAGCAAATCCTTGTTACGGGCAAAACTACACGAAGTTATAGTCCGATTTTGATGAAATTTTCAGGGATTGTTCGGTTTGATGTGTAGATGGTCCCCTATAAGTTTCATGACCCCCGGCTCAATAGTAGTCTCAGCTCATGCGCAAACAAACTCCTTGTTACGCGCATAACTCCGGGAGTTCTTCACCAATTTCGATGAAATTTTCAGGGATTGTTCGGTTTGATGAGTAGATGGTTCCCCTATGAGTTTCATGACCCCCGGGTCAATAGTAGCCTCTGCGCATGCGCAAGATATATACAGCCACTGTGAGGAGGGATGACGGCAGTTGGGTACTTTGCAACGACGCTGCAGTCAACCCAACATTATTTGATCCGTCATTGAACGATGCTTATATTTTATTTTTAGAAATGTCATAGTATCTATTTATCACTTCAGTCATCTATCCATTCAGCGTCAATGTCAATTTTTATTATTAGGTATATTTCATAGTTTGTTCAATAGTTGAACATGGCTACCTTTATTTTCTCAAGTTATGCTCCTGCATAACAATAAATTTGCCCTAATTCAATATTTACTTCGCCTAATTGAACGAAGTTCTTTAGTCAATAATAATTTTCAATGATCTATACAGTCATGTTATGGATACGAGGAAGCTATGTGCCACACCCACTTGGCATTTTTGTTCAAATACTGCTTCATAAGAAAACTTTATTGGACGAATGAAAAACTTACAAAACGTAGATCGGTGACTTTTTCGAGGAGCTCTTCCATTTTTCATTAGATGGTATGGAAGCAAATCACCGCTGAACATTGTTAAAGAAGCAGGAGCTAGATAAACATCCATGTTCAAGCTAAAAAAGGCGTGTTTGAAGTGGGAAAATAGAAAATTCCAACGGTAGGTATTCTCAAATTTGAATTTATCAAGTAAGGGACTTACGGGAATTTCAGTGAAGTAAGGTCGAAAATACGGAAATAAACTTTGAGGTTAATTAGGCAGGAAATGGGAGGGCTTGAACAAAGTACTAAGAGCTGAAAGTTGATGCAAATTACTTGACGAATAAATCGCTAAAGTATCGTCGTTTTTATACCGAACACCCTGTGGTTGTATGACTTTAGTGGCGCCATATCAACAAATAAAAACTTCTGTTTCACAAGGTGGTTTGAAACTGTTGGAGTGAATATGAAGTTCATTGTCTCCCTTATAACGCCATTAGGAATAGCGTTATATTTTGTCATTACCTCGTGGATTGTATCCTGTCGCAACACCTGTTGAATGTAGAAAATCTCAAAGTTTCGTTGACATGAAACCAATTCCACGATCCGAGTGAATGCAGGTAGGTAAGCCGTACATGAGCAACAAATCGAACTAGTGTTTGATTACGGTTGATGAAATCGAATCATTAGGTACTTCAGAGACATAAAATTAAAACGTTAGCCAACACAACGTAGTACGTCTCGCGCAAGAACGGCACACGCAGCCCCTGGAACGAATCGCTTCTATGAATATCCGACAATTCTTTATTTCTTTTTTCACTTAGAGTTTTTATTAATAAACAGCTTGGACGTAGGTGAGCGACACGAGCGAGCACCTAACGCATTCCTCAATTTTCGTTGCATGAATTCACCTTCGGCTTAAATGACGGCGTTTTGGAGGCAGAATCGACGCCCCCGTACGGTTTTTTTTGGTCATGTTATGAAGTTTCATTCGCCTTTTCATTGATGAAAAATTGTGACCGGCCGCCGACAAAGGTCTATTGAAAGGTCCATTCTGACTGTTTTCTTCGTGACTGACGGGAGTTCTATGTGACACAACGTCTGTAATGGACCGATCATAGCGTAAGAAGTCGTTGTTACGCCGATTCGCATTACATGTACTTGCCAGGTCTGCACGTAATTTGCATTCTTAGACTCGATATGTTATTCAGTAATACATAATTTTACATATATTAAGTAAATTGGATTTAAGAGAGATTTAAAATCTACGTAAATCACTGATCTATGTATATTAGACGTAATCTGTGGTATATGGAATATTTAAACAAATTCTGGCGCATGCCACAGCCAATTTAGAGATCCCGTTGAGGAGGCTCTGCAACTAATATCAACAATTGTTGGTTTATTCTACGTTCAAGATACGTAGATTTTAAAGTTGGCGTAAAAACGCAGCAAATTATTAATCAAGGTTCATCTTTTCTCCATTCCGTAATCCTCCTACTCAGATCACTGGACTACCGAAACTGACAGTACAATCAGTGAAAATGCTTGCTTGCACAAGTAGCACTTCAACTGAAAAAAAAAAAAAAAAAAAAAAAACGCTGCAAATTGTTTCACTGGGGTTTATTATTCAATGATTCATGATTTGAATTTCTACTAAGCTTTGGAGTGTGCGTGTTTCACAGGTGATAGAGCGATTATTGAATTTCAGGAGACATGCATAGAGCACGAAAATCTGTTCTCAACCAACATACCTAGGTATTTGGATTGTTCAGTTGATCATATTTGTGTGCCTCCTGAAATTCAATAATCGCTCTATCACTTGTGAAACGCGCACACTCCAAAGCTTAGTAGAAATTCAAATCATGAACGCAAGCCAATTGAATAATAAACCCTAGTGAAAGAATTTGCAGCGTTTCATGCATTTCAGAATGCTTCAACCCGTGTATCGGTTACGAAGCCTTTTAGGAGTTCACTCCAGTATCCACATTACTACATCACTAGGTTACTGATATCGAAACAAAAATAATAATAAACCAAAAAAAAAACGCAAATGTTGGCACCATAAATCGGGCCATACATCGGGAATGGTTTGACCTACGGACGTGGGAAAGGGCTCATTCGATTCCTCATGGTATGTTCTTCAAATAGGTAAATATTTAGGCCGATTCGACTTGTTTTGAGGTTTTTAGGGATTTTACAAAATTTTGACAGCCCTTAAAGGGCACTTTTAATTGAGTGAGAGAGCTGGCTCAAGAATCGGGGCGTCGTCGGACCAAGATGGATTTTTCCTGAAAATTTCAGATCTTTTGCTCCAGCCGTTTGGGAGAAATCGTGCGTACGGCGGACGGACGGAAAATTTTTTATTGCAGATTTGGATTCTACACCCTTTGAAACGTAAACCATGACATTTTCAGGGGGGGTTAGAATTTTTCTTTCAAGAGCGATTACAATGGTTTATTATTGAATAATAAACCAAAAAAAATTATGTATCACCGAAAACGCAAAACTTCTTTGCAACATTTAAGGACTAGAAGGATTGATGGAACAAATCCTGCAAGCAAATCCTTGGGGTAACTTGGACGTAATATTCGTTATTGAATAGGAGCATACATTTAAAAATTGCTAAATTAAATCTACAGGTACAATAATGGGTGCTTCACATTATAATTCCTTCATTTGGAATGGGTAGTGAGAATGACGTTACTTAAATTGCTTTTTAGCAATTTTTCAAAATAAAATTTAGCAAACGGCTCAAAGTTAATAGAAATATTTAGAATGAAAGAATTTAACCTAATGAAGGCTTTATTGTACATAAAATGTATTTAAGTCAACCTCCGTCTTCTTTACCTATCTCCATCGACATTACAACCGGCAACTTAAAATTGGCCACATCACGGTACCTTCCGATACTAAAGTCCGATACCTGGTTCTTATTCTAGACAAAAGACTGACATTCAGAGACCACATCAGCGCAATTATACAGAGATGCCGTCACCGACGAGGATCGCTCAAGCCCCTCCTTGGCAAGCAGTCTCCGCTCACACTCGACTCCAAGCGCCTCATTCATCTGCTACTTATACGACCAATTTAGAAGTATGGCTGCCAGATTTGGGGAGGAGCTTCCGACCCTCAGGTGCAAAGAATCCATACCTTTCAAAATCGGGCCCTGAGAGTGATTACTAATGCACAGTGGTATATCTGCAATGAAAGCCTACACAATGAGACTGAAATCCCTCGGATAAGCGTCACAAAGACCTCCTGACGGCAGCCAACTAGAAGAAAAAACGCTGCAAATTCTTTCACTGGGGTTTATTATTCAATTGGCATGCGTTCATGATTTGAATTTCTACTAAGCTTTGGAGAACAGTGATTCAAAAGCCGTGTATCTCGACTGACTAAAATTTTTGAAATTTGACCCAAATAGTGTGCTCAAAAGGTGTTGTCCATTTAAACTCATCCTTTTGTTTAAAATGCTCAATTGTTTTGCTCAAGAACGAACGTTTTATTTGAATCCTGCCCTTTCCTGTTAAACTTTCCTGTTAAATTAACAGCACAAAGCAATTTTTTTATATTTCGGCTACTGCCTTTGTCAAAACTATGAAAGATAGTGATTTTGCAAGAGTTGTTAACCAGAGAAGCTCAAGTTATCATGGAAAGTAGCTTGTCATTTTCTAATGTTGAGCCCTGGTGAATCGAATTCGTCCAAAACGTTGCAATGAGCTTTTTCAGATTGTTGTAGCATCCATATATTTTCGTGGGGTTTCATTATTCGAATCTTACAATGTGGCAAGCTTTGCACCGACGTCGGTTGCAAGGATGCAGCCCTTTGGGAACTGGATCGTTATTCTTTGTAAATTGCAGTTTATGAAGCAGTTTTCAGCTCGGCAAACAACTCCAACTCATACTCATGCAAAGGATCGGCAGAATGCCAGATGCTATGTGCATGTATTAGTTGCATTGCAAAACTCAATTGGCTTGCGCTCATAATTTGAATTTCTACTAAGCTTCGGAGTGTGCGTGTTTCACAGGTGATAGAGCGATTATTGAATTTCAGGAGATATGCATGGAGCACGTAAATCTGTTCTCAACCAAAATAACTATTTGGATTGATCAGTTGATCATATTTGTGTGCCTCCTCAAATTCAATAATCGCTCTATCACCTGTGAAACACGCACACTCCAAAGCTTAGTAGAAATTTAAATCATGAACGCAAGCCAATTGAATAATAAAACCCAGTAAAAGAATTCGCAGCGTTTTTTTTTTTTTTTTTTTTTTATGGTTATCAGAATACTTCTACCCGTGAATCGGCTATAAACCTTTTAGGAGTTCACTCCAATATCTACGTTCACTACATCACTAGCTTACTACAATCAAAACAAAAACAATTATAAACCAAAATAACGCAAATGTTGGCACCATACATCGGGAATAGAACTTCGCTGAGAAAGTAAAAAAATACATTACTTTCCACTATAAAACTCTGCTGTGAAAGTAAAAATGGACATTACTTTCCACTTTAATGAACTCTGCTGGGAAAGCAAATATACTCATTACTTTCCATTATAATAAACTCTGCTGTAAAAGTAAAAATGGACATTACTTTCCACTATAATAAACTCTGCTGGGCAAGTAAAAAAGGGAATTACTTTCCACCATAATGAACTCCGCTGGGCAAGTAAAAAAATACATTACTTTCCACTATAAAACTCTGCTGTGAAAGTAAAAAGACATTACTTTCCACTATAATGAACTCTGCAGGGAAAGCAAAAATACTCATTACTTTCCATTATAATAAACTCTGCTAGGAAAGCAAATATACTCATTACTTTCCATTATAATAAACTCTGCTGGGAAAGTGAAAATGGACGTTACATTTCATCATGATGAACTCCGCTGGGAAAGTAAAAAAAGACATTACTTTCCACTATAAAACTCTGCTGTGAAAGTAAAAAATGGACATTACTTTCCACTATAATAAACTCCGCTGGGAAAGTAAAAAAATACATTACTTTCCACTATAAAACTCTGCTGGGAAAGTAAAAAAAGACATTACTTTCCACTATAATGAACTCTGCAGGGAAAGCAAATATACTCATTACTTTCCATTATAATAAACTCTGCTGGGAAAGTGAAAATGGACATGACATTTCATCATGATGAACTCCGCTGGGAAAGTGAAAAAAGACATTACTTTCCACTATAACACTCTGCTGTGAAAGTAAAAATGGACATTACTTTCCACTATAATGAACTCTGCTAGGAGAGCAAATATACTCATTACTTTCCATTATAATAAACTCTGCTGGGAAAGTGAAAATGGACATTACATTTCATCATGATGAACTCCGCTGGGAAAGTAAAAAAATACATTACTTTCCACTATAAAACTCTGCTGTGAAAGTAAAAATGGACATTACTTTCCACTATAATAAACTCTGCTGGGAAAGTAAAAAAATACATTACTTTCCGGAAAAGTAAAAAAAGACATTACTTTCCACTATATAACTCTGCTGGGAAAGTAAAAAATGGACATTAATAACTCTGCTGGGAAAGTAAAAAATGGACATTACTTTCCACCATAATACAACTTTCCACTATAATAACTGCTGGGAAAGTAAAAAAAACTTTCCACATTACTGGGAAAGTAAAAAAAGACCACTATAAAACTCTGCTGTGAAAGTAAAAAATGGACATTACTTTCCACTATAATAAACTCTGCTGGGAAAGTAAAAAAATACATTACTTTCCACTATAAAACTCTGCTGTGAAAGTAAAAATGAACATTACTTTCCACTATAATAAACTCTGCTGGGAAAGTAAATATACTCATTACTTTCCATTATAATAAACTCTGCTGGGAAAGTGAAAATCTACATTACATTTCATCATGATGAACTCCGCTGGGAAAGTAAAAAAAGACATTACTTTCCACTATAAAACTCTGCTGTGAAAGTAAAAAATGGACATTACTTTCCACTATAATAAACTCTGCTGGGAAAGTAAAAAAATACATTACTTTCCATTATAATAAACTCTGCTGGGAAAGTAAAAAAAGACATTACTTTCCACTATATAACTCCACTGGGAAAGTAAAAAAAGACATTACTTTCCACTATATAACTCCGCTGGGAAAGTAAAAAAGGGAATTACTTTCCACCATAATGAACTCCGCACGGAAAGTAAAAAAGACATTACTTTCCACTATAAAACTCTGCTGTGAAAGTAAAAAATGGACATTACTTTCCACTATAATAAACTCTGCTGGGAAAGTAAAAAATACATTACTTTCCACAATAAAACTCTGCTGTGAAAGTAAAAATGGACATTACTTTCCACTATAATGAACTCTGCTGGGAAAGCAAATATACCCATTACTTTCCATTACAATAAACTCTGCTGGGAAAGTGAAAATGGACATGACATTTCATCATGATGAACTCCGCTGGGAAAGTAAAAAAAGACATTACTTTCCACTATATAACTCCGCTGGGAAAGTAAAAAAAGACATTACTTCCCACTATATAACTCCGCTGGGAAAGTAAAAAAGGGAATTACTTTCCACCATAATGAACTCCGCACGGAAAGTAGAAAAAGACATTACTTTCCACTATAAAACTCTGCTGTGAAAGTAAAAAAGGGAATTACTTTCCACCATAATTAACACCGCTGGGAAAGTAAAAAAAGACATTACTTTCCATTATAATTAACACCGCTGGGAAAGTAAAAAAAGACATTACTTTCCACCATAATTAACACTGCTGGGAAAGTAAAAAAAGACATTACTTTCCACTATATAACTCCGCTGTGAAAGTAAAAAAGGGAATTACTTTCCACCATAATTAACACCGCTGGGAAAGTAAAAAAAGACATTACTTTCCATTATAATTAACACCGCTGGGAAAGTAAAAAAAGACATTACTTTCCACTGTAAAACTCTGCTGTGTAAGTAAAAATGGACATTACTTTCCACTATAATAAACTCTGCTGTGAAAGTAAAAGGAAATTACTCTCTCAACAGGTTACCAGCGCATTCTAGCGGTATTTAGTTCAACCAACATTACGACGTGGTTCGACAGAGTGCCGCTAGACTGAGCTCAACTACGGATGGGAAGGGATAAATGAACATTACTTTCCACTATAATAAACTCTGCTGGGAAAGTAAAAGGAAATTACTCTCTCAACAGGTTACCAGCGCATTCTAGCGGTATTTAGTTCAACCAACATTACGACGTGGTTCGACAGATTGCCGCTAGAATGAGCTCAACTATGGATGGGAAAGTATAAATGAACATTACTTTCCTATATAGTAAACTCTGCTGGGAAAGTAAAAGGAAATTACTCTCTCAACAGGTTACCAGCGCATTCTAGCGGTATTTAGTTCAACCAACATTACGACGTGGTTCGACAGATTGCCGCTAGAATGAGCTCAACTATGGATGGGAAAATATAAATGAACATTACTTTCCATTATAGTAAACTCTGCTGGGAAAGTAAAAGGAAATTACTCTCTCAACAGGTTACCAGCGCATTCTAGTGGTATTAAGTTCAACCAACATTACGATGTGGTTCAACAAATTGCCGCTAGAACGCGCTCATAACATGTTAAGAGAGTCATTTCTTTTTACTTTCCCAGCAGAGTTTACTATAATGGAAAGTAATGTTCATTTATACTTTCCCATCCATAGTTGAGCTCATTCTAGCGGCAATCTGTCAAACCACGTCGTAATGTTGGTTGAACTAAATACCGCTAGAATGCGCTGGTAACCTGTTGAGTTAGTAATTTCCTTCTACTTTCCCAGCAGAGTTTACTATAATGGAAAGTAATGTTCATTTATACTTTCCCATCCATAGTTGAGCTCATTCTAGCGGCAATCTGTCGAACCACGTCGTAATGTTGGTTGAACTAAATACCGCTAGAATGCGCTGGTAACCTGTTGAGTGAGTAATTTCCTTTTACTTTCCCAGCAGAGTTTACTATAATGGAAAGTAATGTTCATTTATACTTTCCCATCCATAGTTGAGCTCATTCTAGCGGCAATCTGTCGAACCACGTCGTAATGTTGGTTGAACTAAATACCGCTAGAATGCGCTGGTAACCTGTTGAGAGAGTAATTTATTTTTACTTTCCCAGCAGAGTTTACTATAATGGAAAGTAATGTTCATTTTTACTTTCACAGCAGAGTTCTATAGTGGAAAGTAATGTCTTTTTTTACTTTCCCAGCAGTGTTAATTATGGTGGAAAGTGATTCCCTTTTTTACTTTCCCAGCGGTGTTAATTATGGTGGAAAGTAATGTCTTTTTTTACTTTCCCAGCGGTGTTAATTATGGTGGAAAGTAATTCCCTTTTTTACTTTCACAGCAGAGTTTTATAGTGGAAAGTAATGTCTTTTTTTACTTTCCCAGCAGTGTTAATTATGGTGGAAAGTAATTCCCTTTTTTACTTTCCCAGCAGAGTTTATTATAGTGGAAAGTAATGTCCATTTTTACTTTCACAGCAGAGTTTTATAATGGAAAGCAATGTCTTTTTTTACTTTCCCAGGGGTGTTAATTATGGTGAAAAGTAATGTCCATTTTTACTTTCACAGCAGAGTTTTATAGTGGAAAGTAGTGTCTTTTTTTACTTTCCCAGCAGTGTTAATTATGGTGGAAAGTAATTCCCTTTTTTACTTTCCCAGCAGTGTTAATTATGGTGGAAAGTAATTCCTTTTTACTTTCACAGCATAGTTTCATAGTGGAAAGTAATGCATTTTTTTACTTTCCCAGTGGTGGAAAGTAATGTCTTTTTTTACTTTCCCAGCGGTGTTAATTATGGTGGAAAGTAATTCCCTTTTTTACTTTCCCAGCGGAGTTTTATAGTGGAAAGTAATGTCTATTTTTACTTTCCCAGAGGTGTTAATTACGGTGGAAAGTAATTCCCTTTTTTACTTTCCCAGCGTTGTTAACTATGGAAAGTAAAGTAACTTTCCAGCAGAGTTTTATTTACTTTCCCAGCAGAGTTTTATGGTGGAAAGTAATGTCTTTTTTTACTTTCCCAGCGGTGTTAATTATGGTGGAAAGTAATTCCCTTTTTTACTTTCCCAGCAGAGTTTTATAATGGAAAGTAATGTCTTTTTTTACTTTCCTAGCAGTGTTAATTATGGTGGAAAGTAATTGGAAAGTAATTTTTTACTTTCCCAGCGGTGTTAATTATGGTGGAAAGTAATTCCCTTTTTTACTTTCACAGCAGAGTTTTATAATGGAAAGTAATGTCTTTTTTTACTTTCGAAGCGGTGTTAATTACGGTGGAAAGTAATAATGTCTTTTTTTACTTTCACAGCAGAGTTTTATAGTGGAAAGTAATGTCTTTTTTTACTTTCCCAGCGGTGTTAATTATGGTGGAAAGTAATTCCCTCTTTTACTTTCCCAGCAGTGTTAATTATGGTGGAAAGTAATTCCCTCTTTTACTTTCCCAGCAGAGTTTTATGGTGGAAAGTAATGTCTTTTTTTACTTTCCCAGCGGAGTTCATTATGGTGGAAAGTAATTCCCTTTTTTTACTTTCCCAGCAGAGTGTTAATTATGGTGGAAAGTAATTCTTTTTTTACTTTCCCAGCAGTGTTAATTATGGTGGAAAGTAATTCTCTTTTTTACTTTCCCAGCAGAGTTAATTATGGTGGAAAGTAATGTCCTTTTTTTCACAGCAGAGTTTTATAGTGGAAAGTGATGTCTTTTTACTTTCCCAGCAGTGTTAATTATGGTGGAAAGTAATTCCCTTTTTTACTTTCCCAGCAGAGTTTTATAGTGGAAAGTAATGTCTTTTTTTACTTTCCCAGCGGTGTTAATTATGGTGGAAAGTAATTCCCTTTTTTACTTTCCCAGCGTTGTTAACTATGGTGGAAAGTAATTCCCTTTTTTACTTTCACAGTAGAGTTTTATAATGGAAAGTAATGTCTTTTTTTACTTTCCCAGCGGTGTTAATTATGGTGGAAAGTAATTCCCTTTTTTACTTTCCCAGCGGTGTTAATTATGGTGGAAAGTAATTCTTTTTTTTTTACTTTCCCAGTGGAAAGTGTTAATTATGGTGGAAAGTAATTCCCTTTTTTACTTTCCCAGCGGTGTTAATTATGGTGGAAAGTAATTCCCTTTTTTACTTTCACAGCAGAGTTTTATAATGGAAAGTAATGTCTTTTTTTACTTTCCCAGCGGTGTTAATTATGGTGGAAAGTGATTCCCTTTTTTACTTTCCCAGCGGAGTTTATTATAGTGGAAAGTAATGTCCATTTTTACTTTCACAGCAGAGTTTTATAATGGAAAGTGATGTCTTTTTTTACTTTCCCAGCGGTGTTAATTATGGTGGAAAGTAATTCCCTTTTTTACATTCCCAGCAGTGTTAATTATGGTGGAAAGTAATTCCCTTTTTTACTTTCACAGCAGAGTTTTATAGTGAAAAGTAATGTCTCTTTTTACTTTCCCAGCGGTGTTAATTATGGTGGAAAGTAATTCCCTTTTTTACTTTCCCAGCAGTGTTAATTATGGTGGAAAGTAATTCTCTTTTTTACTTTCCCAGCAGAGTTTATTATAGTGGAAAGTAATGTACATTTTTACTTTCACAGCACAGTTTTATAATGGAAAGTAATGTCTTTTTTTACTTTCCCAGCGGTGTTAATTATGGTGGAAAGTAGTTCCCTTTTTTACTTTCCCAGCGGAGTTTTATAGTGGAAAGTAATGTCTTTTTTTACTTTCCCAGCGGTGTTAATTATGGTGGAAAGTAATTCCCTATTTTACTTTCCCAGCAGTGTTAATTATGGTGGAAAGTAATTCCCTATTTCACTAAAACTAATTCCCTATTTTTTTACTTTCCCAGAAGAGTTTAGTATAGTGGAAAGTAATGTTTTCTTTTACTTTCCCAGCGGTGTTAATTATGGTGGAAAGTAATTCCCTTTTTTACTTTCCCAGCGGAGTTTTTATAGTGGAAAGTAATATTTTTTTTACTTTCCCTACGGAGTTTTATAGTGAAAAGTAATGTCTTTTTTTACTTTCCCAGCGGAGTTCATTATAATGGAAAGTAATGTTCATTTATACTTTCCCAGTAGTTTTTGAGCTCATTCTAGTGGCAATTTGTGGAACCATGTCGTAATGTTGTTTGAACTAAATCCCGCTAGAACGCGCTCATAACTTGTTGAGAGAATCATTTTTATTTTTACTTCCCCAGCAGAGTTTATTATAGTGGAAAGTAATAGTTGAGAACAGATTTACGTGCTCCATACATATCTCCTGAAATTCAATAATCGCTCTATCATGTGAAACACGCACTCCCCAAAGCTTAGTAGAAATTGAAATCATGAACGCAAGCCAATTAAATAATAAACGCCAGTGAAAGAATTTGCAGCGTTTTTTATTGAACTTCAATCCCCCCCCACAATAAAAACATCTATCATTTATCAAGTCCTTTAGCACTCGTATTGCGTTAAAACTTCACCAAATCCAAATTTAAACGATGTAGCCAAAGGTAGACTGATGTAGGGGAGGCACACAAATATGATCAACTGATCAATCCAAATAGGTATATTGGTTGAGAACAGATTTCTCTATGCAGAGTACAAATTCAGGCCGCTTCGACTTGTTTCGAGGTTTTTTATCTTTGACAGCTCTTAAAGGGCATTTTAAATTGAGTGAGAGCGCTAGCTCTAGAATTGGGGCGTCGTCGGACCAAGATGGATTTTTCCTGGAAATTTCAAATCTTTTGCTCCAGCCGTTTGGGAGAAATCGTGCGTACGGCGGACGGACGGAAAACTTTTTATTGCAGATTATAATTCCACACCCTTTGAAACGTAAACCATGACATTTTCAGGGGGCGGTTAGAATTTTTTTTCCCGGAGCGATCACAATGGTTTATTATTGAACAATAAACCAAAAGGTGACTAGATGATGGTTCGTAGGATACACATAAACGGGGATTCATCGATATGCTTTTGGTTAAGAGGAGCTCTAGGATTTCCCAAACCTCTGAGCCGCATTTAGGATGGGTATCCAGGTGTATGGGATAGGTATACATGGTCGGGTCTCCCATCATCCGGAAAGGGTATCAAGATTTAGGGTGTTGATCATTGACCGGAAAAGGAAATCACTGGGGTTTATTATTCAATTGGCTTGCGTTCATTTATCATATCAGACCTACATCAAATTAAAGGAAATGGGCTCACTCCCATATTCGAGTTGAGGGCGCTTGGAACGGCCAGATGGGAAACTGCCAGTTATCAAGAAGGCGATAACAGAACTCGAAAAACGCAAATCTTGGCCGCATTAATCATGCCATAAATCGGGAATGGTTTGACCTACAGACCTGGGAAGGGGCTCATTCGATTCCTCATGGAAAGTTCTACAAAACAAGTCCACATTTAGGCCGCCTTGATGTTTTTTGAGGTTTTTAGGGATTTTACAAAACTTTGACAACCCTTAAATGGCACTTCAATTTGAGTTAGAAAGCTGGCTAAAGAATTGGGGCGTTGTCGGACCAACATGGATTTTTCCTGAAAATTTCAGATGTTTTGGTCCAGCCGTTTGGGAGAAATCTTGCGTACGGCGGAGGGCGTACGGCGTACGGCGGACGGCGTACGGCGGACGGACGGAAAATTTTTTATTGCAGATTTGGATTCCAGACCCTTTGAAACGTAAACCATGAAATTTTCAGGGGGGTTAGAAATTTTTTTTTCGAGAGCGATTACTATGGTTTATTATTGAATAATAAACCAAAAGTCCTCATGCTCACTACGCCACTCATCAACTACAAAAGAAAAAAGTGCAATATTAGACTAAAATAATATTATAATAATATCCACTTAAATGGCAGGAAGCCCTGGACTTCGACTCCCTATCACATACCATGTTATTAAATAACGACAAACAAATTTTGTATAAATCATTATTATCAAAACTGTAATGCTTGTTCTAACGGCAATAAAGTTCTATTCTGTTAAAAAAAAAGAAAAAAAGTAATTAAGAATAATAGCCTCGGGTTTCCACAACAGTTACTATATAACGAACCACCCAGTCGATGTAATAATACTACATCCACTCTCTTCCTATAATTGAATGTAGTGCCGGAGGTATGATGGGGGTCTCTGTGTTCTAGAACTTCTTGTAGTAGCATGTGAAAGATCAACTAGGGGTCAAGGAGTTCGGTGAAGACTTCAAAGTCATTGATTCCAATGAGTGTTGACCTTTTTGGTATGGGAGTGGGATCTGGCTGAAATGGTAAAGAGGGGTCTTGCATCTCATTTCCGGTATTAGTTTCAGGTAGCAGGTAGCGCATTATTTGCGTTGGTAGATTACGGACTTGGGACTTGAAGTTGGATTTGGTTGGGGATTTGGTTCTTTTCCTGTAGGAGCGACGTTTTGTGTTGAAACCGTGGTTCCCCCACCACCACGGTAACAATAATGATGGGTGGAACTTCCATTGCCTGTTGAACGTTTTGAGCAGGACTGTTCCAGGTGTCAAAATCCACGATGGTATTGGTTGCGTATTACTAGATCTTCTAGGATGAATGAAAATTAGTTCACGAGTTGTGGCATTTATACTGGTACATAGGAGAGACCTGATCGAGACTCAGGAAGCACTGACTCCCATTGTGTGGTTTTTAATCCATTTCCTTTCGAGGCTCAATCGTCTTCCAAATAATTCCATTGGACCTTTCCACATGCCCATTGCCCTAGGAATCGTAAGGTGTTGTACGACTTGTGGCTATCCCAAACGAAGCAAGGAAAGTTTTTAGTTTCAGAGAGATGAGCCGCGGTCCGAGTGGATGAAGGATGGTTCTCCAAAAACACTGAACTGTGCATAATCATGCTTATTATTGATGAGGATACCTTCTTCCTCCTGTGGGCCGAAATTCGATTGCCTATTGAAATTTTTGAGCAGGACTGTTCCAGGCGTCAAAAGCCACAATGGTGTTGATTGCTGATTGGTGTAGATCTTCTAGAATGAATGACATTCGTTCATGAGTTGTGGCATTAGTACTTTTACACAGGAGAGACCTAATCGCAAATAGAGACTCAGGAAGCACCGACTCCCACCATGTGGTTTTTAATCCCTTTCCTTTCATGGCTAGATCGATCGTCTTCCAAATGATTCCATTGGAATTGTAAGCTGTTATACGACTTGTGTCTACCCCAAACGAAGAAAGGAAAGCTTTTGGTTTCGGGGACAAAAGATTAGCCGCGGTCTGAGTGGATGAAGGACGGTTCTCCAAAAATACTGAAGAGTGCATAATCATGCTTATTATCGACGAGTGCCTTTCGACTTGCCCGTTGTATGTGGGATTCTTAGCTGTCGTATGAGTTTCAGCTACCCCAAACGAAGCAGGGAAAGTGTTTAACTTCAGAGACATAAAAGATGAGCCGCTGTCCGAGTGCATGAAGGAAGGTGCTCTGAAAATACTGAACAGAGTGAAAAACATTTTTCAAAGTGGATTCACTGGTGTTCTCACAAGCAAACGCAAACGGGATCGATTACTCAAAGTTATCATTACTTTGCAACAATTAATTGTGTACCGAGACATTAATGTGAAGACCAGATTTGAGTAAATAAAGATATTTCGGGACTTCGTAAGGTTTGTTTCGATCCCCAACTGCAAATCCCTCCCGTATATCCTGTGGCACCAGACCCTTCCTCCCTGGATGCTCTCCCTGCCCTGCTCGTGCTCCTGCGGGGGAGGACTGGACTCCAGGCGGGGACCGCTCGCCTCCTCCGAACTCGCCTCCCTTTCGACTTCAGTTGACGTTTCGTCGCCGCGATGGGTTCACGCCGTTTGTTTCCGCTGTTGGTCGCGTGTTGCGGGTTCGTGCTTGCGTCTTCCGCTCCGCTCTGCCCCTGCCCAGACGGTAAGTCAAAATTATCATTTTTAAACATATCCTATCAAATATCTATTAAATTTTCTAAAATCGTACTACTTTGATAATTATTCGAAAATATAATTGTAAGTAATGCATGCAATACAGGGATGTCCCTCCGTACGGTTTTTTTATAAGATCGCACTAAAACGTGATGCGTTTTTAAATCTGTTATAATCCATTTATAAAAAAAGGAACACAGAACGGAGTTACCCCTTCCATTCACATCCTTTCATATTGAAATGTTTACTAAAATAAGTTGTACAACTAGACCAAGTTATTAATTGAGAGAAAATAGGATAACGAAAATCGGGAGTAACATAGTGAGGATATAACCATCTATCATTATTATCACCTCCATTCACCGCCTTCCGTAAATAATTTGAAAGTTCTAAAATAAGTTTCAAAACTAGAATGAAAGTTTCAGTCGAACAAGAAAAAGAGCATGAAAATCAGTAGTATGTGCAGCGTTTGAATTGATTGTATACTCCGCCCCTTCCATTAAGGCTCCAACAGAAAATTTAAAACTTCTGAGATTCGGATTAAAATAGTAAAGTTATATCTATTTATCACTATTACCCTCTACATTTACCCGCTCTCCTAAGGAAATTCAAAGTTCTGAAATATATTCGAATAACAAACCAAAATTTAAATTGATTAACGAAAGAATCACATGAATCGGTCGAGAATTCTCGCCTGTACAGCGGTCGATATGATTGTCTATTAACAGTGAGAAACAAACTTTCTGATATTTGTTGAAGAACTAAACTAAAACTGAATTCGATCCAGATAAGAATGACGAAAATCGGTGAAGAATTATTACCCACAAAATTACGCCCACAAAATTTGCATTGAAAAAACGTTTTTTTCATTGCCCTCTCCAACTCCTTTCTATATAAATTTGTTTAAATATAATGAATGTGGATAAATATGTTTGAATATCAAACCTAAGTCTTAGTTGAATAAAAAAAAGAATGACAAGAATCGGTCGAGAATTCTCGGTTGTGCATCTATTGGCTAGATCTGGCCCTCCCTTTTGCTTTGTGTCAGTCAATGTTATTATACTACAGACGAGCGAATTTTCCGATGCTTGTTGTAGACCTAGAGCAAAATTGGGATCGAACCAAAAAACATTCATGAATATCAGTTGAGAATTGCGGGCTGCATCGACCAAATTTGACAGACATACAGACAGACACGTACCGTTCCCTTCACAGATTCGGTCTTGAATGGTTTGACACTGGTTTGTATGCAGTTAGCTTTTTTCTCATATTTGGGTTGACCTACGCTCCCCCTGAATCAACTCTAATAGGCTCTACTGACGTTCCCTCGCTTCAGCGGGATGTACTAAAAATAGAATGTACACTAAATTCGGAAAATAAAATTGGAAACATATCTTTGGGCTAACTAACTAGTTCGTTGTCGAAGGTACGTAATTATGAATTTGGAGTCTCAACCAAACAAGTGAATTCGGCTACAATTTTGATTCTCTTTTCGGAGTGAACTGAATTTGAATTTTAGCATAGTGTGCATAGCATTAATGCACATAGAAATGACTATGACATTTCATATTATGTATGATTATAAATTTTGTGTTGAAATGTCACACGTGAAGGTATATTAGAATGTTCCATATTTCTTTTAAATTAAATTTGACTCTTTGATAACCTGCTATGGACTATTAAAAAATTGAGAAGAAGAAAATTTAAAAAAGGAACGAAAGAAAAGATGTTTAAAAATAAAATAAACAAGTGAAAATAAGTTGCGTGTGGCACATACGTTTATCGTTTCGTTAATATGAATGCATAGTGCATAACGCATCAAATCGTAGTGGATTATCTTGGATGTTTCGTAACTTGAAAATGTGGAAATTGAGCTTTCCACAAGGATTTACGGAACAGGGTTCAAAACAGACAGTCAAGAACTTCTTCAAGTGACGAGACCTGTATCACAGGTCAATCGAGGCGGTAGAGGAGAGGATGGTGAGACGATAGCGTTGGAGTTTTGGTAAGGGGAAACCGTCCTCCACCCTTCTTCCGTCAAAATTTGAGCAAGATCTGGTGATTTGGATGTGAGAAAATTATCCTTGAAGAGTTTTACGTTAATCCAAGCGTAGAGTCAATTATCGATATGTGAGCTCAGTGAAATTCATTGGAGACCCTCGGCAACCTCACTCGCACATTTTCTTACAATTTCATCGAGAGATAAATACAGAAGAGATAAATAGAGAAGAGATAAATTGGGCTTCTTGCAAGGATCTGCTCACACATCGACAGACCTGAGATGAAAGTTGTTACAAATGTTCTGAAACCTAAAATGCGAGTCGAAATTTCGATTTTGTCGCCCAAAAAGTTGACATCTTCAGGGTGAAAAAGAAGCTTTCGCTATATGGCCTAATCCAAACTCTTTCTCGTAATAAAAGCTAAAACGCAACAATTTTGTCGCACATAAAGAGTTCAAATTACAAAACACTTCAACATAAATGTACCTAATACCATAATTTAGAAAAAGTACTTCATACGGTAATGCTGCATGACTAGAAATTTTAGTATCCAGAGATCACATGAAGAAATTTGGAGGATTAGCAAAAGTTGGAACTTTGTTGATGCCTTCAATTGTGAGTGGTTCAATCAGCATACTTGTTCCTAACTCGCATATTGCAGGCTTTTTCTATAGAAAGGAATTCAAGTAACAAGTCTTGTTGTAGGTAGCTGAAGTGTTGTTTTCACTTTCGGGAGGTGAAAAATTCTGATCTTCGAAATCGAAATTTCCAATCGCCTTTTGAGTTTTAGACTATTCAGTGCAACTTTCGTTCCATGTCTTTCTATCCTGTGTGGCAGAACCTCATAACTTTGCTTTGTTGCGATCTTTTTTGGCCGTCCATTCTTATTGCATCTTTTTGGTCATCCTCATTTGTCATCCAATTTTGATGAACTTTTCAGGGAATGTGCGGGTTAAGCTGAACACTGTTACACACCATGTAGATGGAGCTGTTATGAATTTCACCGCTCAGAAATCAATGCTACACTTTTAGCATTTGCTGTTGAAAAATCCACCCAGCATCTTTTTCTCAGGTTCTTGTGGACTGATCACATTCAAATAAGGAGAGTAGTTGAGGAAGCCCGGTTTTATAATCTCATATCAACTTCAACTAGATCGCCTCATCTGTAATAGCAAGCGCGAACGTGCAACCGGTGTAACAAGCCGAATTTCCACAGTTCTCATCCGTCTCAGATGACCCTCACCCGAATCAATAACGCACTCTGCACATGTAAGAACATAAAATCGTGATATTCTAATCATAATAGCATAATTTTCTCTGGTTTCTAGTTGTCAAATTGTCAAATTTGGACTACTGACGACCAAATGAACGCAATACCATTTCAATACACAACTCACTGCCCAAATGAAGTAAGGAAACCCCACTTTCTAATTGTTGGGCAGATTGCTTATGACTGATTCCCATCCATGTTGCCACAGAACTGTTTTGGTTTCAGCAACCAACAGGCAACAGCACAAGAAATTTTTATTAAAATACAAGGATTTCATGCTCGCCCATGCGTAGTAGACAATAATGATACTATCGCACCGAAATTGACGTGTGATTATCAGACCACTGGAACCATAAAAAAATATGGTTGGTGGATGTTAAGTGTATGCATCGCAGAATGCTTTTTTATTTCTGAGAAATGTAACTGAAAGCAAAACCATCTGCAACCTAATCCACTTATTCCCTGAAAATGTGTTAAAAATCGGATGAAAACTGTAGGAATTTGGCAAGTTACAAGGATCTGTGGACACATACAGACAGAAACAAGCACATATTGATAGACACGATACGAAAGTAGTTCATACGGTCTGAAACGCAAGAGGCAAGCAAAGTACCTATTGGTTCTGAAAAAACGCTGCAAATTCTTTCACTGGGGTTTATTATTCAATTGGCTTGCGTTCATGATATGAATTTCTACTAAGCTTTGGAGTGTACGTGTTTCACAACTGATAGAGCGATTATTGAATCAGGAGATATGCTTAGAGCACGTAAATCTGTACTCAACCAAAATACCTATTCGGATTGATCAGTTGATCATATTTGTGTGCCTCCTGAAATTCAATAATCGCTATATCACTTGTGAAACACGCACACTCCAAAGCTTAGTAGAAATTCAAATCATGAACGCAAGCCAATTGAATAATAAACCCCAGCGAAAGAATTTGCAGCGTTTTTTTAATGGTTATCAGAATGCTTCAACCCGTGTATCGGCTACGAAGCCTTTTAGGAGTTCACTCCAGTATCCACATTACTACATCACTACGTCACCAGGTTACTGCTATCAAAACAAAAACAATTATAAACCAAAACCCCAGTGAAAGAATTTGCAGCGTTTCATCCATATCAGAATGTTTCAACCCGTGTATCGGCTACAAAGCCTTTTAGGAGTTCACTCCAGTATCCACATTACCTACATCACTACATCACTAGGTTATTGATGTCAAAACAAAAACAATAATAAACCA
Source organism: Creontiades dilutus (assembly GCA_031894815.1). Lineage (NCBI taxonomy): Eukaryota > Metazoa > Arthropoda > Insecta > Hemiptera > Miridae > Creontiades > Creontiades dilutus. Next base: position 4,299,060 of record JAVIWC010004007.1, read on the forward strand.
AAATAACGTAAATGTTGGCACCATAAATCGGGCCATACATCGGGAATGGTTTGACCCACGGACCTGGGGAGGGGCTCATTCGATTCCTCGTGGAAAGTTCTTCAAAAAGAGTTCAATTTAGGCCGCCTTGACTTTTTTTGAAGTTTTTAGGGACTTTACAAAACTTTGATAACCACTTTAAATTAAGTGATGAAGAAAGAATTCGGGCGTCGTCGGTCCAAAATGGAATTTTCCTGAAAATTTCAGCTTTTTTGCTTCAGCCGTTTGGGAGAAATCGTCCGTACGGACGGGGAATTGTTTATTGCAGATTCGGATTCTACACCCTTTGAAACGTAAACCATGGAATTTTCAGGGGGGTTAGAATTTTTTTTTCTAATGCGATCAGTTACAATGGTTTATTGTTGAATAATAAACCAAAAAAGAAAACAAAAATTGTTCACTTCCCGAAATTCTAAACATAGAATCGGAAGCAATAGCGTGAGAGTTCACTCATCTGATCTGATGGTATTTTAAACCGACAGAATACCATTTCAGAAATTTTGGATCACTTGGAGCCCAACGGCTCTAATTCAATGAGTTCTTTTTCATCATTTCGACCCTCGTTTACCCGAAAGGTTCTACATACGGCAATCTCGATTGAACCCACTCACTTAATTGATCAGCACGGATTCGTTTTCCTATTGATGAATACGAGAAGCTCCACAAGAAATGTCAGCTTCCTACGCTCTACGGGATTTGCAGGATTACAGGAGAAAAATTTAGTTCTCTCAATTGATATGGGTGGAGCCTGTGATTTCATTTGTCTCTTATTGTCCCAGAGTGGTTTCCATCGAATTTCTTCTTTCAAGGGGGAGTTCAGCTTATTTAGCCACTTCTCCTCACTTTCAGCATCTAATTTCAGTTCCAATCCTGTGTCACAGAGTTAGGTCGTGTCTAAACGTACTCCACGGTTTTAAAAGGTGTACTTTTCTTAAGAAATGAGAGCGCACCTACTAATTAGGTGTGTAGGTGTGTGAGATAATTACCCATGTTGGAATACCAATGGGGAAGGAATACGAAGAGCTACTGCTCATTCAGATCTCGGGTAGACGACTCGAGTTTCTTGGTCAGGTGCTGGCAATTAAAGTTGGACGGAGTGTAGTAGGCCGTTTCCCACATAAAACAGAAACGAAAGTGTGGGGGTCTTACCTGCTTCCCAATAACAATCAAACCGCGGGAGGTAATGCGACGCGCTCTTCGTGCACTGCAACCCTAGAGACGCCTCCGCGGTGCCCCAGAAACAAGAGCGCAACGCAAATAGCACGAGTAGAGGTGCAGTAGGCCTATTAATTTGAGACATGATAGGCCTATTAATTTAGGACATGAGTAATTAAGGACTATTAAGGATTAAAAGATCTTTCAATTAAATTAGCAACTTTAGATATAAAACTCAAAGTTGGTTTCTATCTATGTTTGTATCTATGTATATTTGAAATAGACGGGACATGTACGATTTTGGCAGGGGCGGTCGAACAGTGATCAGCGAGTTACGGCGCACGACATAGGCAAGCCCAGAACCTTCAACACGTCCTTCTACTTCTACACTGCGATACAGTTTTATTTGATTCTCGAACTTTTGTTATTGAGGTTGCTAACAGGATAGTTAACTGCGGAAAATCGTGACAACTGGGGAACAGGTCAACCTTGAACAGAAATTGTACATTTGTACATAGCACTCATTTTCCGCTAGAAATATAAATATGTAGCTTATTCTTTTGGTTAATGGAACAATTTAATAGCACAAAAAAAGTGTATGATCGAAAATAACATGTGCATCCGGAAATATCAATTTCTTGTAACGTTGCACAGTGGTGTACAGGTGAATAAACCCCCTTACCGTACATTTTAAAATCCATCAAAATCTATTATACTCCCTCATTTCGTATACTTAAAAAAAAAAAAAAACCTCACATCAAAAGTTTTCAGTCTTTTAGACTTTTTAAGTCACCAAGCAACCCATACGGGTAGTTAAACTAACAGGTTTTGGGGAAGCGGCTTTATTATGGGGGGAGTTCTGGAAAATAGTAGAAAATCGTAACAGACGAATTTCCATGGTAAAAAATTAGTGAAACACTGAATTTGGTCATCATAAACTCAGCTACAAGGAACTGCTCTCATTTTTTCCAGCGTCTTCAGCAAATTGTTGTCGAATGTTTATGAGAAAAATAATGATATTTTGTGCATTTAATCCTATTTAAGTCGTGATCGAGCCAAGGGCTGTGTCTATTTTTCTTGGGTAGTACTCCATGTAATGAACAACTCCAACAAGTTTCGCGCCCAAATCCGCCTACTTTCTTTCTCTGTAGGTTTCAATTATGAGGAAATGAAATTAGGTGACAAATGGAAAGGCAATATCTCAACAAATTGACGTCATCGGACAAAACGGTGTTCATATTTGGATCCAGCACACCGAAATACATCCAGTTCACCGCTCAAATTTAGCTCATTGGTTCTCCTGAAATGTTTTCAAATTTATTTGTTTTTTCCAGTATGAATATGTTTTTCAAACCTGACTTTAGATTCTCGTGAAAAAAATTATAAACCCTTTAGTTTTCATCTCTTTAGGTCGGTGGGGGGAGATGTTTTCCAAAACATTGGTAAACTTACATGTAACGCGTGCGTCACAGGGACTTCTCTTCGTCTCAGGGTTTTGTATGATCCAATTTATAAATTTAATTGAAAAAGCCCCAGCTACTTCGTGGGGCCGTAAACATTTTTACTTGTGATGACATTATGAGTGTGGTTTGATTAGTACAGCCAGCTATCATTTATGTCTTGATGGACAGTATAAAGGTTGCACTACGGATTATGTATAATACCTACGGATTAGGATAAATTCTTCCGTTCATAATTTGGGGTTTATTGGTTAATAAGGATGAGAGAGTGCAGTTCTGTATTGGACTGAGAAAAATGGACTTTTACACAATTTACAGTACTTGTACACTAAAAAACGTACTCCTTTATTGTTCATGGACCCACTCGTAAACGGTCTGAAACGGAATTGTTTTTAGCTCCTTCTTTCTCATGTTTGGGTCATCCCACACCCTCTAGGATAAATTCGAATAGAAGTCTCACTTCGATGAACTATTGCTTCCGAGGTGAGTCCTAAAAATGACCATTTTAATCCCAAATCTGCGTCGGTGCTAAATATAAGGTGCAGTTTGGTAATGGTGTTAATAATTGGACCGGTATAGGTTTTAGGCAATCGGTGCAGTAAAAATACCTATTGCTCCTATGAGAAACTGAAATTGGTTGATAGTGGCGAAACTCCGTGACCAATCCAGAGATTGTTTGGAAAATTTGAATTTGACTGGAGGTGCTATAAGATGGTAGGTTAAAACGGCACTAAACTGCAGGGGATGGGTTCGCTTGCCCCCGTCGAATCTTCCCAAATGGATCCAGGCTGAAAGGCGCTTCCCCTCGGAGAACCCTATTATTTCATACACGAGTGCCCCTGGGACAGCTCTTGAATGGGGCAGTAAACTCCAGAAGCAGCTCGACGAACCAGTCGGTTGGTTTTCGTCTTCTTAATGAAGGCTGTGGGGACCAGGTGATTGATGAAGTCTGCCGAAGGGAAGGCGGGGGGAATCGTGCGAGGCTACGGTAGGTACTTTCACCCTCCGTCGAAGACGTTATCCAACCCACAGATCTGAACTTGGAAACATCAGCTGGGAGGTCAACTAGATTACCTTCGAGATAAGTCTTGTCTCAAGTTGATCGTCTACGCTTTTCTAGGAGCTGGGAAGCCCTTGTTTATAAATGACCATTTTTGACGTTGATGGCCGTATAATTTCGTTAGGTGCCTACTACTCTTCATTTACATTTAATGATACCCCCCCCTGGGATAACAGAAGTTTTTTAAATGTACATTAGGTTGAATTGAGAAAAAAACCGTCTGCTCCACTCATTTCTTCATTTTCCAGCCGAATACAGTTCGTTTGTTTACCTTGGGTGAGTATTCTTACTGAATAATAATCAATACAAATTTTCAACTGGAGAATCACCCCCAGATTCTGTATTGTGGCACATTGATCCTCCCTTTTCAGAAGCTACTTGTAAAAGTTCATTCTCCCGTAAACGTAGACCCTGCTTAGTCCGACTTTAAAAGCATTCCGCGAGAATGAATGGTGTTTAGCCTGAAATCAACAGCACCCAACTGAAGCTGAAATTGGGGCCTGGATCCTAAAAACCTTATTTTTAAATCGCTAATTAGATGTGCATTTGTGGTAAATTTTTGATTGCTCAAAGGGATCGACATATAGAACCCTCCCATTACTGTTGCCTTGACCAACTTTCATTGGGAATGAACTTTTTTCCAACCTAAAACAGTATTTTGAAAAATGTTATTTGTCCTAATCGTATGTTATTGTTCTAACCAGTGGCGGCTCCTGCCATGAAACCCCAAGGGTGCAGCTTCATTCCTATTATTGCAGCAAAGAAGACAATGGAATCAGAAATGTTCATTACTTACCTCTCATCCGCAAAACCAATCTACCTCGCCGTAGTAGTGGGGGTTGAACTTGTGGATCATGGAACGAATTCTGCTTTCCTTTGGGGTTTGTTGCAGTCCTGTCAATACTGCAATGCATTGGGCATCGCAAATAATCACTCTTTGCTCTACCGACAATTTAGCAAACTCACGTCTTATAGCACTACACTATTTAACACAGTTAACACAGTTCAGTCACAGGGGTTGGGGACAATCAACTGACCGCAGGGTAAGAGTGAGTTTTACTGGTTAGATGCACGCATTCTAGCAAGTGAGTGGACGACTAGGTGTGCTCCCTGAATTTCGGGCGGTTTCATTGGTTCATTCTTTGGACACGGATAGAACCAAATGCTGTGTTCCCCGTTCAACGTCCTTTTCCCAGTTGGAGCACGGGTGCCTCGTGCTCCTGGACAATGAGCCCCTAACTACCCCTCACCAAACTCATATTTCCACCATTCTCTTACCCATCCTGAGGCTCTGTTTGGGACGTGGATTTGAAACTACAGTAAAACCCCGCTTATCCGGCATCCGATAGTCCGGCACCTTCAATAATCCGGCATCGGTCTTAAGAGATTTGTTTTTTGTACTGAATAAAGCTTGCAGGCGCGTATGGCAGTGTTCGGGCGATTTTGGCAGAGTTCGAGGGTAAAATCTGCTGAGGTTGGAATGATTCGGCACTTTTGACAAATCATCGTTTGTTTTCAACATTTTCCTTCACTGCCAAAAATAGACAACACGGAAAAATGAATCGGTAACTATTAATAGCCCTTTTAACTGTCTATTTTAGTTGTATTTCCGCTATCCTAGCAAAAAACGACTATTTCAAGACGACATTCAGTGATCCGGCATTTTCGGGAATCCGGCACTGCCGAAGTCCCAGACGTGCCGGATTAGCGAGTTCCTACTCTTCAATGAGGATTCATGGGGAAAAGTTGGAAAACAGTATGGTAATATTATTTTTATTATCAGGTATTTTTTCATTTTGGCCTGGTATTCAGATGAACCTGTCAGCAGCCATCTCTGGTACTAACCCAATTATATAGGGCATTCTAAGTAGAAAGAACTAAAAAAATACAACCTCTTCAAAAATTAGCAATTCGTTACATGTTGCATTCCTTAGCGAATTCAACCTCATCCCATAATTCCAGACCCCTCTGACGCATGCTAAGATGGAGTGGAAGTTCGCGAAGGATGCTATTAAGCTTTTGGGGTACAAAGAAGAATGTGGAAACCAATGCAGTCTGATTCGTTGGTACTTGCTTTCTTTGATGGTAGGCCACATGTGCTGAGACAACTCTATTCTCCACGAATCTTCTGGGGCAAGCTTACTCCTCTAACTGGTTGTTCACTGTTGACAGATAGCCTTTCACTTTTTCGCAATCAGTGCAAATTCTACAACCTCGAATAGACAAAGCTCTAGGAACTGAACGTTTGGTATGAGGTGGGTGGAATTGTATGAGGCAATTTAATGAGTAGATGCGTAGTATGCAGTTGATACACAATGAACGTACATGATTCGCGAATGCTCTGCTAACTACGTTAAAATTGATTTTATAATTTGATCTTGTCTATCTTTGGAATAACTTTACAGTTGATAAAAAGACTCATATTTAAAAACAGTAACAAGTAAAGGCGGAAAGATACGAAAACATCCTTGCTAGAAAGTAAAATTTTACTTGGGTTGCCTCGACGGGAGTCGAGGGACACAAACCTATTTTTAGCATGTGCATACGACCGGGTGTCGGGTCCGGGGTATGAATATTTGTATAATGGGCTTCGAGGGGCTCGCAATAATTACTTTAATGTCAGGTTTCTCGGGTTGAGTACGTGAGGACAGGCTGTGAGAAAAGGAAACCCATCCGAGGCCTAATCCCCCGAGTCGTCATTCCACAGCCTCCCAAATCACTGAGTCAGTAGAAAGAGATAGGAGAGGAAAAAACTACTCGAAAACCCGTTTTCTATTAGGAGATGGATGGAGAATTTTTTTTTTTTTCACCGTAGGCAATCGGTTTTAATTTCTTTGAGGAGTCGACAGTTTTTTTTTTCTCGGTCAATTTAGTGGAGTTTTGCGACGGAGTGTGGCGTGTGATATGGGGCAAAGAGGAGGACAGGAAACTTTTCGATCAACCAATAATTTGTCTTCCTAATCTGCAGACTTTGTATGTAATCTATCCTTCTTGTAAGTAAAATGCAACTTTTTGCAAATCAAACTAATATTTTTTGCCAGTACATTTACATAAACTTCCACTGCTCTAGGTGTCAACCTTCTAAACAGCTGCCTCTTCAATAGTATTCATGGTGTTAAACACATCGGGTCTCGGGTTTCAACGAGGAGTTGAAAAGAACGATACGTTCTTTTGGGATTGCCTTAGAGGATTGGGAGTATCACCATTCGATTCAGCGTGAAAAATCATGTAGAACACGAAACTAATTTGACCCGAACCGCCAAGTTTTGAAATCATGAAAAACTCGATTTTGCTTTAAAAAAACCACGTTTTCTTTCATTCAAACTCATTTTTCTCCTAGAAAAAGACGTCCAAACATAAAAACGAGTATACCGTTGGAAAGCTGAGTGTCTGGGCAAGTTTTTCTCGAGGAGTGCCTGACGATAAACCTCCCTACAGGTAGCGAAAAAAACGAAAGAAAAACTATGATTTTTAAGAAATTTTCAAAGTTTGAACTTTGGCCATTTTGTCACCAATCAGGTCTGGCTAAAAAAATTAAATTTTATATCAGGGTAATAGGAAATTTTATGTTCTTTCCAATGGTTACCTTATTTTCTCGTTTAAACCAAAATTAAGGGAGCTACCGCTGTTTTAGTAAGGCAAGGTCTGAAAAGTAAAAAAAAATCTTAAAAATTAAATTGCGGGAAAACGAAGCCTCTAAACGAAAAATGCTAAAAGACACTTTGCGATTGCAAATTAAACGTAGAATCGATTCCGTGAGTTTGTGTTATACTATTACTAGACACCCTGTATATTAAGTCCCCCATTGCAGGACCTCTTTTGTATGGCACCTAAAATGCAATTACAGATATGGTAAAGGGTTGAGTTCAGATAATATACCAAAACTACCTCTAATGTTCATGGGTCAGTGATTTACCTAGAAGGATTATTCTTACAAAGAAATAATAAACCTTTATGTAATAATTTGCAGCGTTTCCCTAATTTTTTGATTAACTTGTTTCTGGTTAATTGGTTTTTGACAATAACAGTGAAGGAAATATTAACAGGGAGCAAACAATTTTAAAAGAAGCTTCATGTTTTACAAAAACTACTGCCAAGTTGGTTGGTTGGTATAACTTCCTCACTTATAGTAACGTGGACGTATAGAAGAATTGCTAGTTGAAGATCGAAGAGTCAAAATGATTGAATTGAAAACAGATCATCAGAAGTAGAAACTTTTATTTTGTGCCATTTCTTAAACGAACAAAGCACTTTTAACTTCGATAGCGAGGAAGCCAAGTAAAACTTTTAGAATACAATTTTTCCTTTGCTATGACTAACAAATGGCTGAACAAAATAAAGATAAGTCTAGATACCTATCATCGACTGGAAATATTACCTGTAGAGAAGCACATTGGGATATATATACAATACAGGTGGAAAATGACCAATCTAGGTATATAGTATATATATATTTTTTAAATATTCAACCTTCGATGTTTCTGTACTGGGCAGGGCAAGACAGGTGGAATAGTTGCAGTTTTTTTACTTGTAGTATTTTATACTTTTAGTGAAGTCTACTTGTTTTCTGATTGTAGATACTGCATGAATAAGGTCCTGATCGTAGGTTAAATATAAAAAAGCAGAAACCAGACCAGATTGGTCATTTCTCCACCTCCGTAATATTGCTGGACTAATCACGACCAAACCACTGATGTACATATATTAGTGGTAATTGTGTATATCCTCGCTACCTGTATGGGCCTACCCTCGTAGCCCAAACCTACAAACCTGTTTGGATGATGTAAAATAGAAGATTCTTAAAGAAAAAACACGAAATGGTTCATCACGACCGGCGCCGCGTTGCGGATTTCATCAAGAATGATTAACCCGTTTCAAAACCCAGACACCTACCTACCTACCCGGCCTTTTCCTGCCTACCTGTGATACCTACACCGACCTATCAAGCCAGGCCATTTTTGACTAGCTCTAGATTTCGTTTTCATCGGGATCATCGGTAATTTTCCATTCACAAACAATAATTAAAAAGTCCTGCGGCTCTTGCTTTCGGAAATTTCTGGTCGAGGACCGCTCTCCTCCTGTTGTAGGACACAGTTAAGGCTCTGAGGTTTAGATTCATCTTTTAAAATAATGAGCTTTTATAATCGACCAAGCCGGAAAAAAACGTCTGCCAAGTTGGACGGAATGAGCTTCCTCTGTTATTGTAAAATGAACGTGAAGAATTAGTTGAAGAACAAATTAGGAGTCAAAATGGTTGAATGCGCAGTAGAACGTACATGACAATTTACCAAATACGGCTACAGGATGATTTGATGCATCCACTAACATTACGAACAATTGCAAACGATTTATTAATTGCAAATTAATTGCCGAGAGTAACACAGCGACACAACACAGCCAAGAGATCTATTCTGCCGCGGGATTGATTACAGTCAACTATTTAACAAATTAAAATATTTACACTAACTGTTTTTTCTAATCAATAATTGCTATCTATTAAATTGCTACTTATGTTACATAAATTATTACAATTATACATATAAGTAGGGACTATCAATGGATAGTAGCCCTCAACATGTTATACAGGGTGTCCCAGGAGTTATGCACAATCCGACTCCTAGGTGTTCTACAACTCATTTCCGACCAAAAATGCCACTTAGCAATTTTTTCCAGAGGTCTCGTTTCCGAGCTATTCGCGATTCAAGATTTTTTTCGTGTTTTCGATCTTATGTCATTAAAACTGTCATAACTCCCTCAATTGTGGAGATAGCTCAAATTTGAGGACACCACTGGAAAGAGCGTTAAATTTTCTATCTATTTAATGTCAGAAAACTTTTTTTAAATTGCATTGAAGACGTGCGATTGCTGCGCGAAATGGTAGTTTTGTAGTTAGCTTACAGGTGACCGACTGAAAGCTGATTGATACAACCCCGGTCACCTTATCAAAATCGGACCATTGTTCTCGGATTTTCGGTTTGACCATCAATTTTAGTTTTCCGCATGCGCTACACAGATCTCGATCAAATTCATTGGGCACCACACCTATAAAACCTACATCCATCCACTACCCGAGTTAGAAAACACTTGACAAGAAATCTACGTTTGCGAATCCCCTCACCGTGAGGTCAACTCAACCTGGGGAGACTCGGGGTGAGCCATCGTCAGTCGGTTTTTGGTCGCTCATCAGAGAAAACGTTGTCTTCTTCAACGTCATTTGCCTCGTTTGAACAAGAAATGCTCCATGGATGTTCGACTCCCGCACAAGTCTGACTGTCCAGTGTTCCACGACTCACCCCTCCATGCGAGGAAATGCGTATTGTGTAAACAGTGAGGCAAGGATGAGTTTTGGTGCGCGAGTAGTTTTTGTTCTTCTGAACCCAGCTGAACAATTGACGAACCTATCTCTTGGGAGGCACATGTTGAGATTCGTCACAAGATCTCGGGAGGTTGGTGTACTCGTTCTGGAAACTTTCTTTCGTCTTTATTGTGTATTAACGATAAAGAATATTTTGATCTTATCTCTTAGATTGACGCGTAATCTAAAATCATTTGCATCATTTTTATTCGGATGCTTGATTAGTTGACAGAATTGTTTATTTGAAATCCAAGTCAATTCAATCCCTATCGATCGAACACATATTCAGCTGACCCAAGAGATGTCAGTGTTATAAGAGGGTGATGAAATGCTGTAGTTACCCCTTTCAAGGGTTGAGGCGATTAACAAGCAACACCCAGATACCTGGAAACTGAAAAGCTCAAGATATTACCAGAAGCAGTTCAAGAAACGGGAATGGGGAACGATCCAAGTCGGTGGAGGGACTCTTTTTTCAACTCTGAGGCTCCAAAGTGCCGTTCCATCAGCTTTGATAGTCAAATCAACGAAATTGTAGGAATCACAGACACCAAGTAAGTAATTAACCAACTGTACTTGCTCTACTTGGAATAATTCGATAAAATACGCACCCCTCAAAGGATAAATGAATGTTGGATTGGATTATGTGCTTTGATTAGAAGATTTCTAACCGTCAGAAAATGAAGGAAATTATATCGTTCGTTTACCTATTGTTAGGATAATGGATGCTTCACGGAGGACAGCGGTGCTTCGGACAGAGAAAAAGAGCGTAATCACATGATGCAGATAAATTGCCCGTTCGTTTCGTACCCATTAATTTCGATCTCAAAGCTTTGAGGATTCGTTAAACCGTATAACCGCCATTTTACTGAATCCCCCATCATTATTTACACCACAAAAACACTTTTAAAAACAAACCTCCTCGCTCTACGTAAATCAAAACTTCCACGGGAGAAATTTCACCGATAGGTCCCTTTCATGACGTGACCTTCGCGGGTTCACGCGCTTCCCAAATTTGAAAGTATCTGCGGGATCCACCGCCTTCCCGCTAATGCGTTGAAGTTACATAACTCGGAGGTCGATGAAATGAGAGAGAAAAAAGTCAACAGCAACAAATATGGGCACACACGCGAGGGCATACTTTGGGGCCTTCCCCGCTGAGAGCTCCGTTATGGGATTATTCGAAGTTTTGTTGCTGTATTTTCATAGAAAAAATATCCACCAAGTTGAATAGGACTTCCTGAAATCCCTGAAATTTCAGTGATCTAAATCTTTCAAGATAAGGAAGCGAAGTAAATATTGAATTAGGGTAAATTTATTGTTATGCAGGAACAAATTGAGAAAAATATTGTTCAACTATTCGAAATTGGTCAAGAACTCCCGGCGTTTGAAAGGTTCTCTCTTCATGTTTATTACAGCTTGTCCTTTGTATTGAGAATTTTGCCTGCCCCTGTGCTAAAATGTATTTTCCTGAGTCGCTCTAAGTTTAAAAAAGCAGATAGGCAAAGGTGCACAGGAAAGTGCTGAGCTGGTCTCAAGCACCTAAGTGTTTCCTTCTTCTTCAGCAACTGGGGGAGGCCGGAGTGATGGGGCGCGAGTGTATTCGGCAATAAGATTTATTGCAGCACTGATCAGTAATTTTGACGGGAAATTAAGGGCTCTGGTTGCCTTGACAAGCTTCAGGGAATGGATTTTCCCCCGTGCAGTTCTATGTACCGTCCAAGCGGCTATAGTCTGCCTCTCTAGCGAAGGGCAAACTGATTCCCAGGATGTTTGGGAAGACGTCTGCCGAAGCAGGGAGCTATTACGCTTCTGCATTGGATACCATCTCACTGTGGAATCTAAGGAAATGAGCGTATTGATGAGGAAGGCTCCCAGGTGATAATGAAGGATGAACCACCAAGCTCTATCACAGCTAAATCACTAATAAAATCCCGCGCCATCGAGAAAGTCCAACATACCTACTGGTTACCTCCTCATCTTCCACGTCATAAATCTGTAGCAACATTCACACTATCTGAATGTGCATCTCGACAGGATCCGAATTAAAGATCCCCTCTCTTCGGGCAGCACATCCTAAACAATGGCTCCAACCCACTATTTTAATTGACCCCAACACGGGGACATATGTCATTCTTTTACGTCTGACAATTCCAAATAGTCGAAAACATCATAGCTTTATCGGGAAACCAGAAGCCTGTCACTGTACGGTTTAGGGGGAAAGAAGATCTAGTGGTGATGCAAGGAACTTCCATAACTACCTAATTCGTGAATATTCCAACAGGCGAAAAACAGGATGAGGGTGACTTCTTCCTAGTGTTTGGCTACTATTGATACATTAATCGGAATACGTGACAAAACTATGAAAACTGTTGAATTGGTGAAAACTAGTAGCCTCCGTACAATACCCAGTAACTATAAACCGTGGAATCACTCTGTTCCTTTAGATGCTCTGGTTATAGTCTTGTTAAATAAGACTAGCAATGACTGGTTAGTTTGTTCTAGTTTCCAATGTGATAATGGTTGAATCTTTAATGGTTTAACGTTCGTTGGATTAATCATTAACTGGGTTCCTGTGTTGTCATCTTAATAATGTTATCTGTGTGACTATGTGTGATGATACTAACATTAAAATCAGATTATTATTGACCGATAAGATTATTTAGATTGTCGACGACCAAAATGTAGTGATATTTCCAGAATATATTGTTTTGTCAGTATCAGTCTGTTTGGTACAACTAAGGAGTCAGCTCCCAAATCCAAATTGGCCTACAGTGAAGAAATAGTGGACAATCTTGGTGATTCTTCGTTCGAAATCATTGATAGGTGATGAATGATGATTGTGAAAAACAGGGAAGCCCTTGGTGGATTTTCCGGTAATTTAAGAAAATGGAGTTGGTCCTTTGTTGCTATAAGAAAATTCATTATAATGGGCAATCTCTTAATATCCTTCAATAACTCATAGATCGTATCCTGATCATGCTCCTCTTCAGTGGCACAAAAATAATAACCACTATGTTTTTATTTCAACTTTCACCATTTAGCTTTGTCCCTGCATCATGGACATATAGTCCTTCATAATTTCGTCAGTAATTCCCGGAGAGATGAACGCAATCCCTTTCAATATACCAACACGGATTTCACGTCAGTTCAATCACTATGCAGCTACTGCAATTAGCTCTCGTATTTTCTACCGCCTCTCTCCCGAAAGTCTCATCTTTGGAGACGAAACTACTTTGCCCGTAGAGTCAGGAAACTAGTTTTCAAAAACACCGCCCTCCGTTTTCACGTTGGTGCACGTACTAATTGCGTTTCCAGCTAGAAGGGGTTCGACTATTATAACATATTACCCAAGTGCATGTCCCAGTAGAGAGTTGATACGAGGAGGATGGAAAAAAATAACTCATTGAAAAGTTTTCAACTAGATAGCGGATTAGTTTAGATTAGTAGTCATCTCGGCTCACGTTACCTCTCAACTTTTTATAATACTGACATTAAAGAAGCGTACCGGTTTAGAGAAGGGCGTTTTAAAAGAACGACTCAGGTTCAATAGTCGGAAATTACTTACGACGTCCGTAATTAGTCGGCTTAAATGAATGAATGCATGAATTCCCACCTGGCTTCTCTTCACCTAAACTGTTTCAAGTGTTTTTGTCTACTTCGAACTTGATTCTAGTTCATTTATCACAAAGCGAGTTCGTCGGCAGAGGTAAGTGATGTATAGGTACCAGACACTTTAGCATTAGACACTCGCATTAGCAGAAATTGAGTTTATATGCAGATGTGACTCATCCGATCCAGATGAGACAGATTAGGACAGTGTTGGCCCTGCTTTAACCCGTATCTCATGTTAATCCTGAACCAGAGGTGTGACGTTCCAACAGGAACCATTCGGTACGGAAGTCTATATACGTATATTCTCTGGTCTTAATTTACCGATCCTGAGATGGGTTTTGGGTTTTTTGGGCGATAAGGTTGCATTGAACTATCGGCCTGGATGGGATCGTGAGCGTGTGGATTGTTCTCTCTATAAATACGGCGTGAAGGAGTATATTTTTAATTGTATCGCGCTTTGCCCAATTTTGAGTGAATATAGGGTCAAGTATTTCTAGTACAATCTCAGAGACTGATTTTGTTCATTTACTAGAAAATATAAATCACTGGATTAGCTGGCTAACTATGCACATGATGTGTGGTCTTATCGTAAGGTACTTGTTGATGAATTTAATTGTTAACGCGATAGGCAGCAATCTAATTTCTTCTTAAAAAACGGTGCAAATTCTTTCACTGGGGTTTATTATTCAATAGGCTTGCGTTCATGATTTGAATTTCTACTAAGCTTTGGAGTGTGCGTGTTTCACAGGTGAATTTCAGGAGATATGCATAGAGCACGTAAATCGATTCTCAACCAAAATACCTATTTGGATTGATCAGTTGATCATATTTGTGTGCCTCCTGAAATTCAATAATCGCTCTATCACCTGAGAAACACGCACACTCCAAAGCTTAATTCAAATCATGAACGCAAGCCAATTGAATAATAAACCCCAGTGAAAGAATTTGCAGCGTTTTTTTATGGTTATCAGAATGCTTCAACCCGTGTATCGGCTACAAATCCTTTTAGGAGTTCATCCAGTATCCACATTCACTACATCACTAGGTTACTGCAATCAAAACAAAAACAATAATAAACCAAAATAAACGCAAATGTTGGCAGCGTAAATCGGGCCGTATATCGGGAATGGTTTGTGCTACAGACCTGGGGAGAGGCTCATTCGATTCCTCATGGGAAGTTCTTCAAAAAGAGTCCAAATTTAGGCCGCTTCGACTTTTTTTGAGGTTTTTTAAAATTGATTTTACAAAACTTTGACAACCCTTAAAGGGCACTTTAAATTAAGTGAGAGAGCTGGCTAATGAATTGGGGTGTTGTCGGACCAACATGGATTTTTCCTGAAAATGTCATATCTTTTGCTCCAGCCGTTTGGGTGAAATCGTGCGTACGGCGGACGGACGGAAAATTTTTTATTGGAGATTTGGATTCTACACCCTTTGAAACGTAAACCATGAAATTTCCAGGAGGGGTTAGAAATTTTTTTTCAAGAGCGATTACAATGGTTTATTGTTGAATAATAAACCAAAATTGTCAATTTGCGTTTAGTATTGGGTTTTCATGTTAATTTTGCACGTGCTATAAACAAATAAACGTCACTTCAATGCTATTGTAAATTCTATTTTATTGAAAAGCAAGGGAAATGAATCCTGACACAGTATCAACTTTGCTCATTGGTATTCAAGTCTGAACTCACTCGTGGCTAAACAGTAGCGACCCAGCGTCATCCCTCATCTCGGTATTTTCATATAAGGAACCGACACTCACGGCTCTTCTGCATTTACATTCATTGTCGTGCCTCGCTGTGCCATGTTTTCTGAAAAAAAAAAAAAAAAAAAAAAAAAAAGTTTCGACAAAACCACCTAAAAACTTGTGTCACGCTTTGAGTGATGGACTTGACACTCAAAGTACACCGTCGAGCCGCCTCTCCCCGAAGAATAAGCGCTCGGAGTAAAAGTGAAGTCTCATGACGTCTATTCATCAGGCCCGGGCCCGTAGGTGTACAATCAGTACAAAGCTCGTCAACATTTTTAACGAGGCTTTCGTTTTTGATGGTTCCACCAGGTGGGACGGTTTTTGGACGTCTGACGCTTTCAATAACGAGGTAGTTAGGGAGGCAGTACGCTAGTTATTGGCAATTTTGTTTTGAAATTCGACGAAATTGTTTACAAATCTCTGCCCTTCCATGTGAAGTAACGAAAAAGATTCGAATCCATCAAGGGCCGTCCAATTTATCAATAAAAATAACATTTTTTAAAAGTATTTATTAGAGCGGCTCAGGGGAAATCCACATGCCGCCGATATTGTTAAATATGATTGAAGATGAAAAAGTAGGTTTAGCAGAACTGCTGCTGATGACAGTTCGTACGCAGAAGGACAAACGAATGAGGGCCCTTTGCTTATGCAGTCGTCAACGTACGCGCATACGCTGTAGATATCGTCAGTTGGGCTGATATGACACAATGGTTTGGGTTGTCTTCTTATACACATCGTTGTGCATATAAGGGAGTTTGCAGCAATGAACCCAACCCTTCTCTGGTCGTAAACAGATTGGCCAGCCTCCTTTCTATCTAGTTGATAGTGGTTAAGGCTTTTGGACGGCTAAAAATGGGAGACCAGTTTATGTGATGCTGAAGCTGAAGAAGTGAATGTACCTGAACCCGATCAATCTCAGGATTAAATCTCATCATTTGTATCACCTGCAAAGGTAGCCATCTTAAAGTTTGATGATGGATGTAAATTGGGATTCTTCTAGTTTTACTAGTCTTGGCGTTCTGACTTCATCAGGTACTGGAGTAAAATAGAAAAACAAAGTATTAAATAACTATTCGAGGACTTGTGTCAATACTTACGTCATAGATTTTATATAATTTAAATTGAATTTAGTAAGGACTTACAATATTTAGGAGCATAAATTTTTGGTTCATCATTTTCAATAATGAACCCATGTAAACGACCAAGATATTTTCTAACGCCCCCTCAAGTTGTTACTCTTCAAAATAAGTACGTAAATGTCAAAAATCGAAAAAAAAAAGAAATCCGGTAAGAGGGTTATCTAACATAAATAACGAACCTTTGAGTAATAATTTGCAGATTATTTACACAAATAAACATTTATTCATTCATTCAGTGCCCTGCATCAAGACCTGGTATCCCAACGGTTGAAGCAGGATACACCCAGGTCCACACCACCATGTCAGGCCATAGTATCTCACTGGCAGCTGCTATCCAACTGAATCCCCACCCTATTCAACAGAACATCACTTTTTGGGATAACCCTAATGTCGGGCTGATGTCTGCAAATATATCTGTACTTATCAGCCCAATGACATCTGAAGGACCTCAAGTAACATAATATTTACCAACAATTTGTGAATTTTCTTAAGCTATTGCTATCCTATTATATTCTTCTGGTACCCAGACAGGTGAGAGGCAGGTAGAGGGCAGCCTCTTACAAATTACGTAAATCAATCGTTTTCCCAGAGATTCACTTTCAAAGAATCCACTTCCACTCAGGATATGGACCCGAGCGCATTTGCCCACGTCGTTTTCCAACTTACAGGAAAATTCTCACAGGTTCCTTTCTACGCTCTGCTAATGACCAGACGGAATTTCAATGGTTTCTCAAATCGTAATGGGCCGAAGTTTGAAACTTGATGAACTCGTTATGTTCCTGTAATTAATACCATTCTAACACACGGGTTTATAACTTTAGAATAATGTGTGATTGTTCTTGTCTTTGTGAAGTTTGTGGGGTCTCTTTTAGGTCCAGAAATTTTGATTTTCCCCGAAAATTGACGGTTTTACTAAATGATAAAGAAATCTTGTAAAAGAGCTAATGGGTCCAACAAGCAATGTGACGCTCCATTTCAAAAAATTTTCGAGCGATTAATACCCTCTACGCTTCTAACATAGCTTGATCCATTAATCCCTAACACAAAACTAGGATTTAGTAAACTGCGCTATTGTACGCAACAATTGAATTCCGTAGTGGATAAGATCCTAGAAACGTGAGAGAAAAAAGGAGTTTGTCTTGGGCTTTATCTCGACACTGAAAAGCTTCCTATGAAGAATGGATACCAGGTTTATTATACAAAACAAAGCTACATTCTTATTCTTAATGGTAGAACCTTTTCGGTGAACTGTGACGCCTTATCCAATGCAGCTAGTGCATCTTATACTTCATGTACGTAAGCGACTTCCCGACCCAAGAAGGAATCAGGCTGGCTCGATATGCAGATGATGTGGCTGCCCCAAGCACAGCTCCAACCCGCGACAAAGCCTTCGACAATATTGCGATTCGGTGAGCGCATGATGCACTTCGTGGGGCATGGTCATGAATCCTCATAAATCCTGAGTGGTAAAATTTAACACCAAAGAAGAAACCAGGCAATCCACACCATCACTCTCACCAACACCAACATTCCACTAGTTGAAAATGTGAGATGTTTGGGAGTTCACTTGGATCAAAAACTGATATGACCTGAGCTTGTAGAGATGCTGGTAGGAAAAGTGCGGACAAGAATCCGTTCCCTAAAACATCTGTTAGACGAACGCTCGACACCATATCTTGTTAATAAACGCCTCTTTTATTTATTACCGTTCCGTCCGATTTGGCATTTTCCTTGTCCACATAAACAGACTCCTAACTACACAAAACCGCGTATTAAGGATAATCACTGGTAAATCAGGAACTCGGTCCTACACTCTGACCTTAAACACTCTCCCTCACTGTGAAGGAGACAATAAGAGGCAATTATGAAAAGCTCCACACGACAATGCTGAACCACCCAAATTGTCTAATGAACCAGTTGGCTGAAAATCCTCCCTTACCTCCGATCAAACGTCGGCTACATCGCAAACGCCCACAAGACGACATACTACAAAAATAAGACAAAAATTACCACTATTATCACTTAGTTAGTATCACTATAATTATCTCCAATGTTTAAAATGACCAATTGTACGTTTTTCTGTATTGTGCCTAATTTTAAAAATACCGGAAGGAGCAATTGCAGGATTGCATCCTCAATCTTGTGTCTTCAGGGGTGGCTGCTGATAGGAGCACAGTCACATCTGCACCCCTGGCCAAAATTAAAAATATACCTGATAATAATAATATTATAAGTATAACATTACCATACTGTTTCCCAACTTTTCCCCATGAATCCTCATTGAAGAGCCGAAGAGTATCTAATCCACGTGCCAAACAAAGCCTCAGGATGGGCGAGTGGATGGTGGTGTCGTGAGTTCCGTGATGGGGGTTAGGGGTTTCGCTGTCCAGGAGCGAAACCTTCTGTGCTCCGAATGGAAGGGGAACACAGCATTGATTGGATCCGAGTCCAAAGAATGAACCAATGAGAGGGCCCAAAATAAAGCGCGCAAAGTTTCAGAGAGCTTACACAGGAGCACCTGTAGTTCTCTGCTCACCCGATAGAGTGCACTAGAATCACCAAAACATACTCTTAACCTATTATCAGTTGATTGTCTACAACCCTTGTGACTAAACTGCAAGAATATTGTAGTTGAAATTTGTATTGGGGCAGTTTTGTCTCACGTTCCCATCGTGGTTGTCCGTTACGGTCTCGGTGCAAACCCTGGATTTCAGGGCAAGAGCCGCCACTGTGTTTCATCTTATCTAGAATACATATAAGCTGCACAACTGTAATAATAAAGTTATCTTTAAACAAAAGTTTCTGCCCAATTTTTGGCCCATAGCATCTTTGCATGTGAGGCGATCGGGCTGACTATAAGACCAGCAGGGCTCCAAGTTGGTTCTATGTAAGAAAAAACGGATTTTTGAATCTACGCACCTTGGTGGAAAGTGAGAAAGTTTAAGGGGCCCGTTGTTGATCATTATTGAAAATAATAAAATACAATTCCCCATTAATTAATGTAGACGACGTATAATGTTTCGAACCCATATTTCATCCGTTTAGTAAGGCGGGAATAAGTACTTACCAACCTGTAGTACTTTCTGAAGATAATTTGGTAAGTAGGTACTCAATGGAGCGTCAGTGAGGAAATGATACTTAAGACGAGCCGGCAACTTCAAGAGGTGAACCGCACGGGTTCAAAGCCGCCAGACATTTTCGGAACGCCTTTAGGTGTTGATTTCCTCTGGGGTTATTGGACTATCAAATTCCACATTAGGTAATGTGAACGGCTCGTAAACATCGGGTGGAGATTGGGGCTTTCTCTTTCACATGGAGCCTGTATACTCAGTAAAGAGATCTCAAGTAACACGATCTTCACTTCCTCGCCCAAGTTCGCGTTGCGGCAGCTGTTATCATCCTTACGTGTGTCTTTGGTAGTTCAATGACTCTTGAATCAAAGGTTTTATTTTTAGGTGCGGCCATAATATAAATTCTTTTTTATTAAAAAAAATACTAATTAACGAATCTGCGTAGACCAATTCTACGTCTAGCTTATTCCTGATCGAAGCTCTCTCTCTCTCAGAAAAAAGTCCTTCGAAACCAAAATTTCCTTGATCTTTCTATTTATTTTTTCATGGGAATCCATTTTGAAGCATTCTAAAACAATTCCAAATCTTCCACACACACATACAGAGACTTTTCCGTTTTGTCACCTACAAATCAAGCATCCCAAAATTAAGAGGAACCCAACAATTTTTGAGCACAATCAAGTTCTCAAATATAGAAAACGTTACAACTGATTATAATAATTATCATTTGTGTATATCACATTTGTCTTTCTACGTAAATCTCTGATACATGTTCACATAGTCTGTGGTACGTTATCTAAACTCGGCACTTATATACCTTGAAATTTGATTGGATTTCCGTTTATGTTTCAGAACGGTAAGAAATTATGTGCACCTTGTAATTGATTTTTAGACGTCCCAAAGACTGTAGGATGACTTCGTCATAAACATGATTCCGTAAGCACCAACGCTTGAATGGTTCCTCTGTCTCAAAACCTGATGTATAAATCCCTTCAAGGGTTCAATATACCGTACAACGAAACGGAAATTGAAACCCACGGATTGGTTTCACCTAACTATACAGGCTGGCCACCTAACATGAACACCCCTTTTATTTTCAATATCAATACAAACAGTATATTTGAAAATACAAAAAATTCTTGTGCAATGATTTTTGACAAGGACTCAACAAATCATGTGTATGCACGTGCGCGCGGTCTACACTAACTTCCTTATTTCAAATGAGAACCCCTATTTATTCCGGATTCGAATTCTAGGCCAAATTTCATGAAAATTTGACCCCTCAACCAATTTTTTTTGGTTGCGCGTAACCGGTTCAGCGAGCACGCAAAGTTGCGCAATCCCAAATTTGTCAAATAGTGGATGATGGTGAACTGTAAAGTGTGGCATATGAATTTTCGTTATTTTTTAACGCTGATTCACATGACGCTATCCGTTTTTTTATTTGACTCAATTTTTGGGGAATAATGAACGAAATTTGTTTATTTCGCGTGAAAAATCATCATTTATGCCGACTTTTGACTGTCAGATTAAGATTATTTTTCACTTGATCACTGAAGAAGGTTTCAATCTCCTATTTTTGCATTTTTCAACCAGACCTTGAAAATTAATCCCCGTAACAATCTGAACTAGACCAATAGAATGAACGTGAGCACCTGCAAGGTCACTCAATATACCAGGATACGAGATGGAATTTCAGAGCATTTCATTTTGAAACGGAATTTTGATTCCTCAATATTTTAACGATTTTATTAGGTAAGTCAGTAGTAGGTTGTCTGCTAAAAGAACAAAAATTAATGAATACAAAAATGCGATTTTAATACCTTCTACCTTTATGGAAAATAATGGAAAATTTTTCTGAAAGTCACCCAAGGGTTTTGCTACGAAGTCTTCGTTCATTTTTACAGCTATTTTTTCAACTACGCACGTTGTTGGGGATCGTTAACCTAAAAGATGCTTTCCTAAATTGTACCCGCTTGTTATCATATCCTTTGAAACTAAGAAATTTACTTTTACACAATTGTGATGGGAAAGTAGTGTGAAGCCTCGCACACGATGTTATTGGCCGTAGAAAGGAGGCACAGTTGGACTGGGCCGCCAGGCAGAATAGGAAGAACTGGCCTCGGATTGCGGAGGTCTAACTCCGTGGCGTGGGGGTGACAAAAGGCCTCCGAGGACAAAGCCATCTCCGAAGGGGCCGTCGAGAGCTCTAGTCCCGTTTCCTCGCTCAATTTCTGATCCGCATTTCACTCCCGCTACTTTCACGTATTACTGCTGGTCAACAAAAAACATGCGTCTACCTAATGGAATAACGGCTCACAATAGATCGACGTTAGGAAAATCATACATGGCTCAAGTTCCGAGCAAGTAGAAATATAGTATTATCGGACTTGAGGTTATAGAAGACATGTCTGAGGCAATTACGATTGAAACCTAGCTTGCGAAAGATTGAAAAGGTGTGATCTAAGAGCGAGAGTGATCACTAAAATTTTTTTTTGTTACGTTACAAAGATGGTATGACAATATCAATAACAGTACCATTATGATGATTGTCCATTCACTTTAATTACTATGCTGCTGATCTCAACCAGCCACCACCACACGGCAGGGAGTAGTTGCCCTAAAAAAATGGACCCTATGAGTACTCCTCCTGTGAAGACCCTTGAAGTCATAAATTCCAGTATCATGAGAGGAAAGCCTGCCCATGTCAGTCAGTTACTGACCTCTTGTACCATACACCTCTCCAGGTACCGGTTGGAACAAACCCTGAATCAGGCCAGGTGGTGTATCTGCTAGCTTTGCTGCTGCTAGGAGTAAAGCTAAAACTTGGTACTTTCTAATTTTGCCAGAGTTGATATCCGCAAGTGTTCTCCTTTCTGAACCCAAGACCAATGAACCATCAATATGTATGGAGGATACATCAGGGAACTATATGCTCCTGATGGAGACACTACCAGAAGGTTAGGACAGTATCCACGATCTTCTAGGTTAAAGTGGCGTTCTAACCGTTAGCCATCCTTTCCGTCTAACACATCCATCTAACAAATTCGGAGCAGCATTGTGACAGGCTCGTCTAGTTTGTACCATTGAATGGCATTTCTGTAGCACATGTGTTGCAGTCTCTTGTGTAGGGCATCCCATTCAATATAGATGAGTTGTTCCAGTGCGTCGTCCCCTAGCTCTGATTAGAGATCCAGAATGTACCATCATCAGACCAAGCATCCCCACAATTTTGTGAATGAATTTCTAATGCAGTAGTAACAGTAGAGTCTCGAAATCTATTTAGCTCTGCTCCATCTGTGGTCCCAAGCAGGCATCGAGCTCTAATAGTCCAGCTCTCAAATGCTAACGAACAATGCAAGTATGCCTGACCATCCATATCACTGCAGAGGGTTCATTAGGGGACAGTTAGAAGGCTTCGCGTTGAACATAAAAGTAGGGGAAGTA
Source organism: Creontiades dilutus (assembly GCA_031894815.1). Classification (NCBI taxonomy): domain Eukaryota; kingdom Metazoa; phylum Arthropoda; class Insecta; order Hemiptera; family Miridae; genus Creontiades; species Creontiades dilutus. The sequence goes on from JAVIWC010004007.1 coordinate 4,322,148, forward strand.
GCGAATCCTTTCATCCGAAAACTTCGATGAACGGGCACAATGCTCGACATACTGGTAAGGCCTATGTCTTGTAGTAAGAAATGTAAACTTGGGTTGAGAGTGGTGCTTAGATAGTTAGTAAGACAATAGTGGAAAACACGAGTTGGGTTTTTTAAACGCCACGCAAACTGCGTGATCTTCATTTGGATCCGCCGTTAAGCGTAATTACAGCTTCGCTCGGTGGTTACACGGTGTAATGTAAGCGGTGAGCGTTTTTTCCTATGGGAAGTCTTCTTTTCTCGTCTCCACCTCGTTACCCGTGTTGGCACAATAGGAGCCAAACAAAAACAACGCCCTCGATGACTCGGGTCACCGCTTTGCCAGGAGCCGAGCCCGAATTTCAAAACAATTTGACATTATTACACCCATTCTTGAAAATCAAGAGCTTAAACTTGAACGGTCGAACTACTTTCCAGAGCTTTTCTATTGCAAACCCTTTAGATCTGTTGTAGTAATGAGCGTTGTCATAACCATTAGGGAGAGTAGTGTTGTAGAATAATTGTCCATGACAGTTGGTTCACACTAATATAAAAACAGTTATAAACCTCAGAAATTGTATCGAGTCCTAACTAACTAAGATTTAAAAAAAATTAAGTTAACGATTTTTCAAGTTTCAGGTTTTCTCAGTTTCGTACAGAATTGGAGGTTATCAGGTTTTCATTACCTTTCGCATACCCTCTCAAATCAAGTTAAAACCTATTCTTTTGACAGAACGGAAATTAATTCGACGAGTCCAGATGCATGAAAAATCGCCCCTGCAGGATAACAGTGAGATACAAATATGCAGTAAAGTGAAAGCATGCAAGAAACTACTATGAAACGGGTAACCACGAGGTATCCTTGGTAAAAACCAAATAACCAAAAAGAAAAGCCTTTCTCATGAGATCATGCGGGCTGTTGGAGACACACACTTCCTAGTCCAGAGGGAAGCTAATAGACCGCCATGAACTCATACTATTTGAAGTTGAAGATGCTAGTGTATGATACTGTGTGGGCTTATGACATTGGTTCCGCCACCAGAGAACCACCACCACACCACCAAAAGCACCATACACCAAAACACCTTAATTAAAACAATGAACATGAGACGAATCTCTAGATATCGGCTTTGAACTTCCAATGTCATCGACATCATAAGAGCCTGGGTGCGCTAACACACAGTGTAATGTGGGCAAGTAATATCCATAACAATAATCCACAGGTAATGGATGGCGCGTGTAGTCCGGAGCAGAGATTGAAAATTAGTTGAAATTTCTGACAAAGGTTCGGGACTACATTTTGAACATTTCTTTCATTCTAAGTGAGAAAATCGTTGTCTCAAAACATTAAAATTGCTGAAATTGCACAACTTAAAGTTTTCTCCGTTTAATTCCTAAACCGTATTACAATTTTGCGTGAAAATTTAAGAGATAAACAAACAAACAAAGTGATTCAACTCCTAAAACTGTAAATTATTCCTTAAAATAGAAAAGATACACACATTTGAAAATTGGAATACTTTTGGATGAATCCTCTCCTCCTGTGTAGCAAATTAAATAAATCACAAATTAATTCAATGATTAGAGAGGAACATTGGAATACAATTTCCGCAAGATCAGTGCCTACCTCCATAAGAGTTTAAAAGCTAGTGCGTAACGTTGGAGTCCAGTGCCGAAAGATAAAATATCACTCAATAATAAAAATAATCAAACGAAACAATAATCAGGATTGGAATAAACAAATTATACTTAAATTAGTACAGCTCGAAAGGTAACAGTACGAAAAATCGAAGGAAAAATGGAAATGCGGAAGGAAATGCGAGTGATCATTATGAGACAGGCGGCTTGTGAGTTAGGGAAATTAGGGTTTAGAGGTGATTTCGAACTGGATGAGGAAAGGGGTTGAGTGATCAAAGGAACATGATAGGGATGGGTGAGAGTGATCGGAGGATTGAAGGAAAACAGTGATGATAAGGAGAGGGAATGAGCCATCAATAGGATTTGTGGGGCACAAGAAGTCAGTGATCAAAACCAGAGAGATCAATGTGGGGAATAAACTGATCATGATGAAGGAGGAAGGGATTAAGTAATGAAATATGAACAGTGAGAGAAATACGTTGGTGAGGATGGTGTTGATTAGGGGTGGGAGTCGAGAATTAAAGAGCCATAAGAGATATCAAGGGGTGTGTGAGACTAATCAATGTGTGAGGATGATGGGGATGGTAGTGAGTGATTAGGGTGCCTGATGATTGTTAATCAGACAATGAATTGTTAATTACTTTACTAATATTTATATCGAGAAAATTCCAGCTCAGGCAATTCTCCACCGAATTAAAACGTGAAACCTCTGCCTCCTTCTGAAGGCTCTCAATCAAATTTTAATTTTGTGGGGTGAACATAGTGAGAATTTATCTCCTTTTGCTGATGAAGCTAGCTCATGTCAATTGTCTGTACTGTCCTAGCGAGGCTCTCAACCGTAGAACAATTTTGTAGTTTAAACATGGTGAAAATTTAGCTCAGTCTGCTGATCAAGTTAGAGCTCTCATGTCAATCATTCCCTAATGTCTCAAGGAGGCTCCCCATAATATCAGCTGTCTAGCTTGAACAGGAGAAAAATTAGCTCGGTAAGCTGATTAGGTTGGAAATAGTCAGCTAATACCAGCAATACAATTTACTATCCGGGGATGCTACATTTCAAATTCTAATTTTGTAGGGTGAATACTATAGGAAACAAACGCTCGCAAAGATAGTGTTCGAGGTGTGATTTGACGAAAGAAGTTTCTATGCTCCAGTCAATTGTTAGTGAATGATAATAACCAACATCATGGTTTCTCCATTAGCTTTCTCAGCAGTACTGCTTTTAGAATCCTAGTTTGAAATTAAATGTACAATTTATTTAACGATCAATTAAATCGATACTCATAATTACGAAATTAATTGTTGTGCAATGCATCTTGTGGGGTCGGACGTCTTCATCGTGATTCAAGAAAGCGTTTTTCCGAGGTAAACACGATTACCTATCTACCTGGCTAGCTCACACTCCCACATTAACTTGATAGCTAGTTACCTGGAGTTACCAATCTCAAAGAGGAAGGAAATTAATCACCGGAGTAAGTACAACCTCGGTAAATCCCACAGGAGAGCAATCCAAACAGGGAAGACAGGAAAAGAGTCTTCCCACATAGAAAGTAAAAACACCCTTCTTTCGCAAGGCGCTAATTTGCGTATTAGGCATCACAGACATTTTAGAACTTTCTTCTCATAGACGGACGAAAAGGAGCAGACGCTAACAGCCAGTGCAAACAAGGTTGTACAAATCTAGAAAACCGCCATCTGTTGTTGAGACCTATCAGCGGAAAAATAAAGGAAGAGGATCCCGTAAAAACGTCCTTACTCTTACTTGAAATCTCTTGCCAAGACTGGAGGTCGTGACTGGGGCGATCTTCACGAAACGGAATCGCCTTCGGGGCCCCATAACCTGAGACCACGTCCTGAAGATGGCCTTTTCGACTTCCGAAACCCTTTCGTACACCTCTCGAGGCGCAGCTAACTGCCGTATTGGGCGGGAAGCTCTTACCCAATGACTTTCTTCCTCAAGGTCTCTCGGGAAGGTTGCGAAGCGCCGACTTATTCCAGCCCCTTTCATCGGCCGTTCGCCTCCTCGTTTATCTGATCGACCTTTGACATTCATTTTTTTCCACCGTCTTATTGGGCACCCGGTCGGTTAATGTGGTTCGACGCTACGTGATCGGATTTTTATCGTAGGAGTGTTTACAAATTTCTATGTAGTAACGAAACCGCATCGTGTCTATTCCTATCTGTTCGTCTACATCCTTTCTAAGACAGCTTCTCTATCAGTACTTATCTACATGGAAAATTAATGTACTTTATAAATTTGTTTACCTAATTGAAAAAACGTTCTTGACAAGCTCTATTGAGCCTAATAATAACAACTTATTCTCACGAATCCAGTGCCTGATCTGTATATACAGACAGGGACAAACTATGGGGGCATACTACGAGTATCACACCGGCAGCCATATGTTCAGCCTCAAAATCAGCAACACCGGGGTCTATATCCGTGCCACCGTCCAAGATGCAAGCTGTGTGAAATTGATACAGATGACCTCAACTTCACTTCCCAAAACAACACTCATTCCTACAGATCCCAGGGCGCTGCTGATTGTCAATCGCGTATATGAGTATACAAATTAATTTGTGAAAAGTGCACAGAAAATCAATAAAGAAGCTTCTGCTTTGGAAAAGCCGCACAACTGAACTTTCGAATGAATAATCACAGAGCATCAATAAAACAATCGCAACCACGGCCAGCAAAGCTCCGCACATTATCACACCCCTTTTAATGAATATTTCGGCGTTAAAGTTTTAAAAAAGATGACAGATCCTATGAACGATCGACTTTTATAACAATCAGAACAAGCTCACCTTTTTTACTGGGATCAAATCGTGACTCAAAATCAATGATTGAGTAACTCCATCAGGGTGACGATTATCATGACACGAGATGCAAGCCCGATCCCAATACTCAAAAATAACTTTTCTTCTAGTTTTTGACAAAGATTTTTTCGAATATTAACAAATTTGTGAAATGTTTACAATTTAATTAACAACAGTTATATAGTTCAGTAGAATTGCCAGCAGGGTTATGTATGATATGCACATATACAGTGTCCCACAAGACGTTACCCCTCACCTCCGAAAAAATCCTCATTTTTGGGCAAAAATTGATTTTTTGAAAATCTACATGTTTTTAAGGACTTCAAATAAGACCATGTTGCACACTGTGCAACGCACACCAACTTTGTTTTTTTCATACCGAAACCTCCTTTACTATTAAAAGTGATTCATGTAGTGCTGTCCCTATATTCATTCGGCAAAATTTAAACTCTTTTACGCCCGAAAAAGCGTTGGAAAACAATAAAATTGTTGTGTCACAATTTTGGTTTTAGCAAAATTTTGATGGGTTGGCATCTTCTCGCGCACACTGAACGGGTTGTACGCGGCCGAAAAAAATTACACGAGGGGTCAAATTTTTGCAAAATCAAGTATAGAATCCGAATTTGGAAGAACAAAGGGGGTTCCAGTATGAAAAAACAGAGTTGGTGTGCCTTGCGCTCATTTGCGAGCGTGCACTGTCTGCAACGTGGGCTTATAAATATGTGGTCTTAATAATATTTTCAAATTTGAAATACTTGGAAAAAACGTGCAGGTAAAAAAAGAGGAATTTCAGCCCAAACGTAACGTTTTTAGCAGGGGTGTGCAACCTTGCAGTTGCGTATTTTTTGCGTATAGCATTGCTCAGCACGTTAAGAAAATAAAAAAATCGGTTGAAGAATCATGAAATTGAGAGTAGGGCCCTGCAGTGGACAATGGGGGTTCTGATAATCTTTTAAAGTTCTAAACGGTCCTTAGTCTAGAAAGTTATGGAAAATGAGCTTGTTAAAAAGATTCAATGGTCAACAATGTCGAAGAACATGTTCCTATACACCAACGCATTTAAGTGGATGCTTAAGCGCTAATTCTATAGCGTTCACTGTACTGATGGGATCGAGTGGGTTTATGACATGATTAAACCTTCTTTCCTCAACTAGCCTCCAAATTTGAGCATGATCGGACGATTAGGACTTGAGAAAAAATAATTTTATCACGATTAAATCATTCAATGATACGTTGCGCATGCTCAGAGCGATTTTATGTTTTATGAGCAATATGAGCACTATCTACAGCCTAATCCTCACCTTTCCAGTGAACGTCATAAATATTGGATGAAAAAAGTAGAAATTACGATGGCTAAACTGGTAGATCGAAGTGTACGAAATTTTGCTCAAAATTGTGCCAGTGATCTCAGCATCTTTAAATCTTCAAAAAATCAAAAAAGATTTCAATTGCGAGAAATTTCGATGCAGGTCTGTCAATAAACCTGTGGATTCGTACATATCGCAGTCACCCACGGAGTTTTTCTGATACATTTGAGGGCAAGTGAATCCTAGATATTGGTTTTGTTTTATCTAGTTAAATGTCACATTCGTGGATTTCAACGATGTCGATTGTAGGAATTTCGATGTCAGCTTTTGTGTAGTGCAAAGTAAGGTTGGTATTCACGAAGTTAAAGACGTAGTCATTCTAGAAGTGAATTACAAGGTAAGACACACTGATCAGTTGAATGCCGTTGAGACCAATTTCTTCCTCAATCGATCTACAGCGCCGAAAAATAAATGAGCCTCTTCATACAATTACATTAAATGTAGTAAATTTTACTGTTTAAAAAAGCACCAAGTTTTTATAATGTGTCATAGGCTAGATTTATTATATCGTTTTAAATCTCAATTGGATTTTTACGTGTGTTTTCGGGTGTACTTAAAAAGCATTATCTCTGGATGTACAATCCATTTGTGGTTATGGGTGGTACGCGTAGAGGGTTTTCCAATACAGGAAGAATATTCCGTTGATTAATAATTTGCAGCGTTTTTATAATACATTTACATCTTTAGCAGAAACCTGACATTCTCTATCAAAATAACTTTAAGAGGAAAATTGGATTTTTTGGACGTTTTATGTTCTTTAATGTTCAAATGTGAACGTGAATTGTACACATTAATTTTAAACGATAAGTACGAGTATCATTTGTCGGTCATTGGGCGACAGTGGGAAGTTAATGCCGACAAAATACTCCACCTTGCACGAAGTTGGGCATCAGTTGAACGTCTTCGTTCGTCACTGATTGATGAGGTGATCAATCATCGTAGGTAAAACGCCTCCCCTTGTAATGCGCGAGCTGATTGTCTCGGCGGCCTTTAGAATGTCGAGAAATAAACAAGCTGACGTTCCCAAAGGGTCGGGAGGGATGAGCACTTTCTTTCGAGCGAGCCACACAATAGACGAGTCTCTTCTCACGGAACAAAAACAGCGAGGTTTTTAATGGATCTCACGACTCCGGAATCCCTTTTGTAATGAAAGTCATGATCATGGCTGAGATCCTCATTCCGCTGGGCCTGCACATCTCCGATCATGCGTGCCAGTCACAAACTTTTAAGAGACTTGGCGAGGTCGAGCGTTTGGTACTTTTATTGCAATGAAAGGAAACATTTATTGGCCCTGAGTCAAAATCAAAATTTTCTTAGGAAGTGAAACTATTGCAATATGTACCTCCAAAAACTATAAAATAACATTTCCGAAATTTTCTTCATGGAAATCCGTTTTGAGATTTTCTGAAAGACTCCTGGGCTATAATACTTTTATTCGGGGTTTCCCACAATAAGGACCGCCAAACTTCAGAAGTCATTTCTACAACTAATTTCGGGTCAAAAGTGCCTCTTAAAAGTTTTTTCTTCAATTTTGAGATTTTGGTTTATTATTCAATAATAAACCATTGTAATCGCTCTTGAAAAAAAAATTCTAACCCCCCTTGAAAATGTCATGGTTTACGTTCCAAAGGGTGTAGAATCCGAATCTGCAATAAAAATTTGGCCCTTTGAAGCTCTCTCAAATACCTAAAAACCTTGAAAGTCGAAGCGGCTAAATTTGGACTTTTTTGAAGAACTTTCCACGAGGAATCGAATGAGCCCCTTTCCAGGTCCGTAGCTCAAACCATTCCCGATGTATGGCCCGATTTATGGTGCCAACATTTGCGTTTTTTTGGTTTATCATTGTTTTTGTTTTGATGGCAGTAACCTAGTGATGTAGTAATGTGGATACTGGAGTGAACTCCTAAAAGGCTTTGTAGCCGATACACGGGTTGAAGCATTTTGATAACCATAAAAAACGCTGCAAATTCTTTCACTGGGGTTTATTATTCAATTGGCTTGCGTTCATGATTTGAATTTCTACTAAGCTTTGGAGTGTGCGTGTTTCACAAGTGATAGAGCGATTATTGAATTTCAGGAGGCACACAAATATGATCAAATGATCAATCCAAATAGGTATTTTGGTTAAGAACAGATTTACGTGCATATCTCCTGAAATTCAATAATCGCTCTATCACCTGTGAAACACGCACACTCCAAAGCTTAGTAGAAATTCAAATCATGAACGCAAGCCAATTGAATAATAAACCCCAGTGAAAGAATTTGCAGCGTTTTGTTCAAGTGTTTTTGACCTTATGGCCCTAATGCGATCATAACTCTCTTAAATTACATGGTGCAACAAAATTTGGGGATACCATTGAAAAGAGGGCTCAATTTCTCACGTTTCTCGTGCCTACTAAAAGATATTTCTGGATCGTGATGAGTGAAAAATCAACTCATAAAAGATTTTTGTCAATTTGGGGAAATCTCTTATTTTCGTTTGTTGTAAGTGTGCCAAATGAAAACCTCTACATGGTATTTCACCTACTTCAACACCTAAAAGTTCGCCAAGATCTCAGCTTTCCAACGCTACAACCAGTTCTAGTTTCGCCCCTCCAAGTTGTTACTTGCGTACGTTTGTATGCGAACAATACTTGGTTTAGCAAGTGAATATCGAGGTTTCATGTTTCTCTGCGATTCAAGAAAGTAAAAGAAATTAGAGATGGAATTCAACTCATGACACCTTATTCTAATTTGATGCCCTATCTAAAGATCCTTGCTCATTAATCAAGAATAAAGATACGCCAATGTACTGGGGGTTTGAGCGTTTTTTAAATCTCTGACGTCACTTAATGCCCTTGAACTGTAGTAATTCGATAACGCATACATAAAATGTAATATATTATACTGATTCAATGAGATAGGTACCAAATTTAGTAATTGAAAAATTTCAATTCCGATTTTTTTAAATGTCCCTCCAAGGAAGGTAGGATTTTGTCTAATCTGTTACAGAGATGCAGAGAAAATAATTCACTATACAGTTGTTGAAGGTGTAATTTGCTATTGTTGTAATTTATTGATATTGATTGTCGTTTTGGTGTTACAGGTAAGCAAAGAAACAGAGGCGGCTTTCTCACTATCGGATATGACGTGTGTCGTGAGTAACTCGTGATTCATTCGAGATAACGGCTCATCCTGAATTACGTTAATAACTGATAAATAACTAATTAATAATTGATAAAATTTTTATCAATACATTAGGTAGGTAGTTATTGTTGTGCACTTTCTTGATTTGTTGGACTGGTTCATATGATTGAACACAGTATGATGGCCTTTCAGTCTAGTTTTATATTTTTTTAAAAATATTCCTCCGACGTTTCTCCCCAGGGACTGGGGCTTCTTCACAGACTGAAAGGCCATCATACTGAGTTCAGTTATTGTTGTGGGCACAGAACCTGTTTGTTTTTATTCCCACACCTACCAGGTATACCTAATATTAGGCTAAAAATGTAACTATGTATTCTTCGCTGAAATGTCAAAAACCTTGAAATATATTTTAACACGTTTTGAATATCTTTTGTTCATTTATAGGCCTTGATAACAACTTCAGAACAGCAAAGGGTCAATATGCAAATTGGTGTCAACTTCAGGAACTAATAATGTCAACATTTGGAATTTTCTCGAAAAAATGTGTCAACATTGGGTGCAAAAAGGCACGTTTGAAAAAATTGTTTTTTGATAATAAAAAAAACTATTTTGGTAAGTCCAATACGTGCAAACTGTTCACAAGGAACTCACAATTCATAATAACTACCTAAAAGTTTTATTTTCTTGAACACTTTTGTGGAACGCGGAATTGAATGATTTGTCTCTCTTATAGTGTCAACAATTGGTGCTTTTACCCTACGTATTGCAAGAAGGGGCGTGATGGAATGGTATAGTTACCCCTTCCAAGGAATGATGCGATTAAGGCCCGCAACAGCCAGAGGATCACCATGACGATAGAAGGCCCCTGGTTATGTGAGTTTTAGGCCGCGGCTCCACTGGCCGTAGTTGATCGCGCCGTAATTTTCGCGCATTACACGCGACAGTTGAGTGGCTCCACGGGCAACAGAGAACCAACTGCAATCCGTCGCACCACCATGGCTTCACTAGCAGTAGAAGTCAGTGTGGTAGACGTGACCGATGAACGATCATGCCACGAGTTACTGAGACACGACCGACGATGCAGTCTACAGCTAGTGGCGCAATATAGTGGCAGCAAAATGTAGCAGTAGAATAGGACCGGTTCCATTTGCACGCGACTCTACATTCTGTGGCGCGCCGTCAAATGTTTCACGCTGCAGACTGTCGCCAGTGAAGCCACCTCCGTTTGTTTCCTGCCTTCTCATTTATCTGACTTACCAACTGCACTTTGTAGTGCGATCAGCTACGGCCAGTGGAGCCGTGACCTTAGAATGGGGAAGGGGAACCATCCATATCAATCACAATGTTCAAATGCATTCATACGGGTAGGAGGTAGCTATGTGCTGCACCCAACTTTCTAGCCGTTTTCTACCCTTGACTGTTACTGTTCTGGACACTTCAATGAATCCGTTACAGTTTTCTAGTCCGGCACCGGTCCATTGGTCGTGACCTTCATCCTCCCCTGGAGCAACACACAAATTGGTCTTCGGAAACCCGTGTTTAACCCCCACCATGATTCCCTCAAGATCAAACAATTTATCCGAAAAAATACCTTCAAATGCCCAGTCTTGGAAAATATCACCCTCTTTCGCTCGCCTGGGGTGATACTAAGACAAATCCCGGCTTTTTTTCAACCTCGAAGCAAAAGAACACATTCTGAGTTCTGCGGTGCACGTTCTAATCGCTCTATTTGGTTCGACTCGTAAATTCTTTTCCCTCGACGATGCATGGAAAAAACACTTTAGGGACTCCGCTGCATAATTTTTCCATTTACCTACATCTCGCCATATACTAGCGGCTCATAATCACACGCTGCGCACCCAATTGAGCGTCTCGAGCGCCTCCATCAAATTTCACTCCCTCAATATTTCAACGGTAATGAACCGCCCTATTACATTCGTAAACAACTGGTGCAATGGTTAGCATTCCACCTAGGGACAGGACGATACTTAAAAGTATCCTTCCGATACATTTGCGGTAAATTCAACTTGTATCGATGGTGTTGAGTATTTTGCTTCAACTATTATAGAAATTTACTTCAATTTATTAATGAAGCCCCTTCTTCGCAATCGTTCTCCCACTGTCTTAAAAGGCTGTGTATCAAATCTCAGCTCTCTAAGATGGCCCTAGAGCCCTAGAGGTGCAAAAAGAGTAGCGTGATCATCATTATAAAAATGTCCAGCTCTGGAGTCCTGTTATTAATTTTTGGTTTATTAAACCATTGTAAAAACAATATTTTTTACTATGTATGAAAATTTTTTTTTAAACCCTTTTTAAACATTGGTTGAAATGGCTTCATGGTTTACGTTTCAAAATATGTAGAATCCGAATCTGCAATATAAAAATTGTGAACCCCTGTTATACATTTTCATGTAAAAGTGCCCTTTAAAAAGTCAAAGTTCTTGTAAAATCCCTAAAAACCTCAAAACAAGTCGAAGCGGCCTAAATTTGTACTCTGTTTGAAGAACATACCATGAGGAATCGAATGAGACCCTCTCCGTAGGTCAAACCATTCCCGATGTATGGCCCGATTTATGGTGCCAACATTTGAGTTTTTTGGTTTATTATTGTTTGTAACCTAGTGATCCGGCCGATAGCGTCGAGTTGTAGTGAATGTGGATACTGTAGTGATAGCCGATGTGGATACTTGTGGTTTATAGCCGAAACACGGGTTGAAGCATTCTGATATGCATGAAACGCTGATAATATATAGGTAAATATTATTCAATATTATTACTGGGGTAAATAAGTATTATTTCACTGGGGTTTATTATTAAATTGTCATGCGTTCATGACTTGAATCTGTACTAAGCTTCGGAGTGTGCGTGTTTCACAGGTGATAGAGCGATTATTGAATTTCAGGAGATATGCATAGAGCACGTAAATCTGTTCTCAACCAAAACACCTATTTGGATTGATCAGTTGATCATATTTGTGTGCCCCTCTACATCTGTCTACCTTTGGCTACATCGTTTAAATTTGGATTTGGGGAAGTTTTAACGCAATACGAGTGCCAAAGGACTTGATAAATTATAGATGTTTTTATTGTGGGGGGTATTGAGGTTCAATAAAAAAACTCTGCAAATTCTTTCAATGGGGTTTATTATTCAATTGGCTTGTGTTCATGATTTGAATTTCTACTAAGCTTTGGAGTGTTCGTGTTTCACAGGATGGAGCGGTTATTGAATTTCAGGAGATATGCATAGAGCACGTACCTAAATCTCGCTAAAAAAATTCTCAACCAAAATACCTATTTGGATTGATCAGTTGATCATATTCGTGTGCCTCTGAAATTCAGTAATCGCTCTATCACCTGTGAAACACGCACACTCCAAAGCTTAGTAGAAATTCAAATCATGAACGCAAAGCGTGATCAATTGAATAATAAACCCCAGTGAAGAATTTTCAGCGTTCTCTCCTCTCCTCTAATATTTCCATAGTCGGGTATTACCCTTATAAAAGTAGTGAATTGAAAAATATATCAGCCCCAGGGCTCACACAGACTTTTGAGGATGCCACGTAGCTCTTAATCACATTATCATTACCCAAAGGTCTGTAGGACTCCAATTTCATCAAAGCTGAAGGACTGAGTTTCAAATTTAAGAACAATCACACTCTTTGCTAAGTTGTCGGGGATGCTGAATCCAAATTTGAAGTCGATATAGCTTCATCGGGTCTATTTTCATGTTGTACGTTGTTTTTGAGCCCTTATTTTGAGGTGGTGAATAAATCCATACCTGATCACAGCATTCACGAAATTGATCCCTCCGTGTGGTCTCATACCGGCTGTGTACCGAATTTCAGCACTAACAGCTGAAAAAGCTCATTCCCTACCGGTACCATGGCAACGCACTGACTCGTAAGGAGGAGTCGGGTTTAAATTTTTAATTCAAATGATAATAGTCGCTCAACAGCTTCTGATTCAGGGCAACCAAATAAAGGGTGATCGTGCCCACCAACAGGGAAAACAGTCCTCTCGGCTGAATCAGAAAACCCCTTACGTATTGGAGGGTCGGGGAAAAGCGGTTTAATAATTTCATGTCAATTTTGATAGTATTATTAGAAATTATGACGTATGCGCGAATGTGCAATTCCTGAAACAAGCATTACTTCTACAGTGTTCATTCGATTTTGATGACAATTTGTGGGAATGTGCTTAAATTGTATTTTCTTGACAACCCCAGCAGAATTTATTTTAATTTACACTATTTTTTTAGTACAAAGCATAATCGTCTGCAGTTCACTCTTTTGTAGCAGTCTTCTGGATTATAGAGAGAGAACGAGGCCATTATGCAAGGCGACGAGTTGATATAACGAGCTGCTAATGATAGACAGGCGGTTAAAAGCGCTGTTGTTAGTCAGTCACATTCTGTCGCCAACCTTCCGCCTTTTGGAACAAGACGAAAAAACTTCCCTGTTTCGATTCTTACCAGATGTAATCCGGTTCGGACGGACAGATACACCATCCGGAATGAATAACTTCACGTTTTCATTGAGCTCGCTTTAGTAGATAGGGATCCGAGACTGTTTCCTATCAACTGGACGACAACAGGCAGAGGTGAGGAGCTCCACATAATCCCAGTTGCGGTCTATACGAGGTGTAACGTCAGAAGGGTTCGTGTCATCATGTTCAACGATAGCGATATTGGTGATCGACGGATGAAATAACGATTGTTACCTATTGATCGTACGACAAAAAAGTAAACTGAAATATTAATTTCTTCATGATCGTCATGATTTAGGAGACTGCTGCCATCGCTAACAACTTTGTCCCAATTCAATACTTCCCCGTTTTCGACGAAGGACAACATGGCCACATTTCTCAATTACCCAACTCCTTATTAAATTGTCCAATGAACGATTTTTTTTTTTCAAAATTAGAACCCTCTTATTCGTTTTTAGATCGTCTAAGGGAGGACGTAATCTGAGTACCATTTGGACAAGTTTTATTTTTGGCAGTTACGGTTTCTCCGTATCCTTGATCTAATTATGCAGGTGAGGTCCCTTAGGATTGCTGGCGCAGAGCTCTGGAATTCCCTTTCCAATAATTGCCGTTTGTGATGGATATGGTTAGTTGGCCCTTCCCGATTCTTGAATCCATCGCCTTGGGAGATCAATCAGATGCCTTAAAGCGTCTGGGTCATCCTCTGTGCGTGGCAAAGCATTAAACCGCATTCAGCTCAATTGAAGGGGCAAATATATAATACAATGCCATCACCTCACACATTCTTGCCTCGAATCAGCCACCATTCACTCCCTCACAGTCGATTACTTTAAGCCTGACGCTGAGCATTTAGTATGTTAAGGTGAACCCAAGGAAGATGTAAACGGAGAAGACTAAAACATTTCAACAAATATTGAGGGGGCTAAAATATTTTTTCTTGGTCTTGAAAATAATCAACCAAAGGTTGAAAGGACTCATTCAAGAACCCTCAGGTTATATGTGTGGTACTTACATGATCAACGTGTAAGTCCTATAATTTCCACTAAGTGAGTTTGTTACATTTAAGGCCGCTTTGTAAAGGTACAAAATGTGCGGGCATAAGATTCGCCATTGAGGAAAAACAACAAATTTTAGTGGGGGTTAACATCTTTTTTGTTAATCGATCACAAAGGTTCAGTATTGAACAAAATTAACCAAAGTGGTTAGGATTCCATCCAACAACCCTCAATATGTGTGATACTTACGTGATTACGTGAACTAAGTGACTTAGTTACATTTGAGAACTCTTTCTATAGGTACAAAAAGTGCGGGCTAAAGATTCGTCATTGACGAAAAATAACAAATTTTGAGTGGGTCAGAATCTTTTTTCTTAGTCGATCACAAAGGTTCATTATTGGTTCAGGTGGTTAAGATCCTACACAAGAACCATTAATATGTGTGGTACTTACGTGATTTACGTATACTAAGTCCTATAATTTCCACTAAGTGACTTAGTTACATTTGAGACCGCTTTGTAAAGGTACAAAATATGTCCGCATGATTCGCCATTGACCCCCGCAACAAAAAAAAAACCTTGGAAAGCTTACGAGGGGAAAGTGGTCTGAGAAAAGTGTAGTAATCCTGTTACTTTTATTGACGTCGATAAAGAATGAATGATCAACCGTATTGAGCTCCTGTTAAAGTAAGTAGGTATGTAGGCGGTGGTGAGGTAGTGGAAAAGAAAAGTCGATAGCGAAGTCGGAGAAGAATGAAAGACCGGGTGACGGGAGACAGTGAAATAATGTCGCCTTCAAGGATGATGAGTGGCGCCGCTGCCCCCACAATTCTTTTTTCCCCGTCAGCTGAATATCCGCAGCTCCGATCAATCAGGCGCCGAGCGACGCAGTCCCTTTCAAAAATTGGGACTTTTTTCCCCGTTGTTTCTCTTTCTCGGGTTAGCGGTTGTTGTATTACCGGGGAAGTTGGGGATCGATTGAGGCTTTTCACGTTCGGAAGGGAAACGAGGAAAGTGGGCGTTCTCTGTAAACGGAAAAACAAAACGTCGCTCACAGGCGATGAGACGACGGCGACAAAGGAAAAGAAAAGAAATATACCTGCCAAGTTGGGTGGGCAGTATAGCTCCCCTAGTCATAGAGGAAATTCAGGTTAGCGCATTTGTAAGGAAATTTCATAGATAATTTTACTGTTATCATTTAAATGATTAACAGGAGTACAATCCAGTTCTTAGCGACCAACCCGACAGTTCCGCCTCCCCCCTCCCCTCCGCTCTACACTCCTTCAACTAACCTTCGGCTGGGCTCCTTCCGCCCTTTGTTATACCGGCATCACCACTTTTCTATTTGCCCGAGGGGGTCATTCGTGAACTTTCCTCCCCCCCCCCCCGCCCAGCCATAGCTTTCATCTCTGTTTACTAGCTCCCCTCCTCTGAGCTAAAATCCTATATTTGTAGGTTGCATAGGCAATTTTTCATCTTCGGTACTTAAATGAGTAGAATTAACCATTTAAATGATCTGGCTGCAGAACCATAGAGGTATGCCGTCCCTTTTTTTTTTAAATTAATTTTTCTATGTAAATTTGATGACTGTGATGTAAATGAAAGTGTTAGATCCCTTTCCGAAAATGAAAAGGGTATAGTAATTATGACAATGTTGTGAAATCATTGACCTTTTACCTATACATACAGTGATTGATCATAAGTAAATAGAATATGAAGTTGGTAAAATGTCCATCACAATGCTTAAGAATAACCATGTCTAACGACTAGCTCCCGTGGTGTCCAACGACTGAGAAAATTGCCCAACGACTGGCGTTTTCATTTTTTCTGAAATACTAATTTTTGAACTAATATTATGTCGTTCGAGCGACACCAATTAGAATTTTGGAAATATAGTTGTGTTCATCAACCAATACTCTCTCCAATAAAATCAAAAAAATGATATTTCCGTTCGGATCGACAAGTGGTAGGGCTGATGAAGTTGGGAGAGAGCCCTTAAGGTGTCCAACGACTGGGGGTTTTCCCCTATTATTATCTAGTTCAACGTTCTTAGGAGGAGTCAGTCACCAGCACAGTGTGCTTGCTTCATCATTGGTTCGAAAACGCTCCAATTTATTACTGCGAAATTTATAATTTCTGTAAACATAATTTCTTCGACATAAACCACTGATCTATGTAGTTCCTTTCTGTATAAACTGCTGTTTCTTTTGCTCAACTATTGCGGGTCAGCGATCCTGTCTATACCGTGGTTCAGGACTTAATAATGCTATACCAATGAACATGAGGAATTCTCCATCTTTAGACTCCTTTAAAATTTCAGTAAAAAAATATTTGTCTTTAAAGATGTGAGGTGATGGAATGGTATAGTTGCCCCTTCCTGTTGAGCTGAATGCAGATAATAATGCTTCACCACGCTCAGAGGATGTCCCAGGCGCTTGAAAACGTCTGCTTCATCTCCAAAGGCGACGGATTCTAAAATGCAGTATTATCGCATACAGCTCATTGGAAGGGCCAACAAACCATATCCATCACAAGGATTAAGAATTATAAACCCTTTCTGGAGAGAAAAATTATTATTATACATTTAATTAGATACTTCCGTAATCTATATTTTTAGTAACTATTTTCAATTTTGTACCCTTATTGTGGATGTGCGACCACCTCCCCAAGCACGAGTTTTCCTGAAATGGGTCGGAGAAAATCTAAGATGAAATTCGTAAGTTGCAAAATTTTTGGACGCTTCACAATCGGAGATTGGAAAAATTGATTTTTTTGTTGCACTTTTATGAATTTTTTTGTAAATTTTGCTTGTAGACCTTTATTGGCTTGAGTCGTAATGCTCTTTATTTTGTATTTTCGTTCTTTTCAATAAAAAAATGGTTTCTATTTAAAAAAAGAAAGAGATATATAATACTTAGTCTGTCGTGCATTATCAATACACGGCAGATCGCGCCTTCATATCTTCTAATTGCATTCAAGATGAAAATACATGAGCGGCCGCCAGCCAAGCTGTCTGGTTTTAACCTCCCGTTGAATGTGCTCTGCACCCCGAGCGCCTTCCTTTTTTTAAATGGTGACCGAACGGATGATCCTACATTAATCCGAGTGGCCTCATTCGACTCAGGGAACTAATTTTAATCTAGATCAACAACAAAAACAAAAACTACCCTTTCGGATCAAGATTTTTTGAGATTTCGATTTTTTAAATAGATTAATCCATGAATATATAACCAATAGACTAATTATCCAGCGTTTTCAGAATACCGTACTACGGTGCATCACAGACGCGCAGTGGTACTTTGGAAACGATGCTCATCCCCGCGAACTGAAAGTGGATAGCATAGACGAAACAATCAAACAGAGGGCTACCGCTCATCTAGCCAGACTATGAGGTCATATCAATGAAGAAGCTGTGAAGTTACTTGACGTGCAAGACCTTACTTGCAAGAACTTGTGTAGGAAGTGAATGTGCCGAACCTCAGAAGGACATGGACTGGAGTATTGAACCTTGAGTCCCAATAATTATGTAGAGAATTTAAGTCAAATTAATATTGTTAATAAGTTATTACTTGATGCAACAAAAGCTTTATAAAAAATGAAAAAATGTTTAAACTTTCAAGATGTCCAGATTTAAAAAAATGCAATGTCCTTCCGCCGAGTTGCGCATAACTGTCTCAAAAATGGTGCATGATATTGAACTTTTCCCAATTGACCAAAATTTCGAATCATTTGCACTATTAATACTCCGCAGGAGCCGACGTGGTAGGGTTTAAAGAGATCCATTCAACATGCTTAAAAGGATCCTAGATAATTAGGAATATTTGTTTTTTTACCTTTTTGAATGTTAACATACAGAATCCGATGTTACCTATGTAAAGAATCTCAAGAAATACACTCGTTTTTTGCATTGCCGACTGGGTTTGAATTTTTTCAATACCCATATAAATCTTCTATAAGCCTACGGATATTTTTGACATTTTTGTTTTGGGGATGGAGTGCCAACCTACATGGGGCGGAGGGCTGGTTCCAAGTTTTTGGGTCATGAAGCTTGAGGGGGTTGGGCACCCCTGCAGTGATCCTATGGAAACTGGAAAAAAGGTTGTTTCAAGACTCTGGGGCCACACAAATAGAGATAGACCCGAAACGAAAGTTGATCGGAATGGTCTAAAACGCAAAGGGTTGTGGAAATGTCGATTTTGACGAGAAAAAAATTGTGAAAACATTGCTTCCGCTATCTAAACTACTCATAAGGAACTGACAAAAACCCTGGGCAATAAAAGAGCTTTTGAATCTAAGGAAGGTAAATTCGACGGTTGACGTTGAATTGCAAAACATTTTTCACTAACGTTTAACTCAAACGATGGGAAACATTTTTTTTTCCACCGGCCACCCAATGGGGTTCATGAATGAAATTACCGTCGACAATACGCGTTTTGCAGCGGCTTTTCAAAAAAACCGGCTCGATGTGATGTATTGAACCGAAAGAGAAAGCTTCTTGGCAAGAAGTTGTCAGTATGAACGGAGTCGTATTGTCCGAATATTTCCATAATGACGGGTTTTTGCTTCCAAACTCGCTGGACGTAACTGTTGACCCCCGAAAAAGCCAAGCCCATTCGAGCAGAACGACTTGGTGACTGATTACGTCACTCATTTTGGTTTATGATTTTCAATATCCAACATAATATGAAATAATGGCCAATAGGGTGAAAATCTTTTATAACTTCAAAAGATCTCGAATCCTCTTGATGTGGATTTTTTTACGGTTGAAGATGCACATCCTGGGCAATAAAGAAGTGGATAGAAAGAGGATCTTTCATATAATTTAGGTAGGCAGTGCCAACGTGGGATGGAAAAAAAGGAAACGATATATTAAAACTAAGAACGAATGACAACTTGCAGGCAATGCATAATTGGGGTGAATGGCAGCTGAAAATGTCAAGTGATAAACAGATGTAAAGCAAGAACACTTCTTGGAGAACGTCACTCACTGATTCATTACGCAGCGTGACCACTTGAGAGAATTATTTCTCTCCTGATGTGTTTGCGGTTAAAAACCTTAAATGTAATCAGCAAATGAAAGATGAGAGAATAAAGCTTACTAGGGGCTTTACCAGTTAAGAAGGCTGGCCCATACTCCACCTCAAGTTGTCAAAATGAATTTGGCCCAATCTTCATTGTTTCCCACAATTGACTGTGCTCCTACAGCTTACTGTGGCTTATCCAAAGGAAGTACAAGGCTTCAGCGATCTCGAAATGTCTATATGAGATTTATCTTCAATTTTTTTTCATTTATGATCATGTCAACCGTTATTATGAAAAAATAGGTTGGTTGAATATAGATGAATTTTGAGCCTTTAGGATAGGAGTAAGTCTTTTCAAGGTTTTGAAATCTGGTAGTCCTGGTTACTTTTGAAATAAATTTGATTTAGTGTGCAATATTCATTGTTTTCCGATCAGAAAAGGTATGCATTTACTTCATTTGTCGATGCACAGAACTGATGCATAACATACCATGCCATATTGACGTAATTCATTTCATGAGCAAGCTGTAAAAATTGTCTAATAGGCACCAATGCTACCCTGTAGAGATGTTGAAAAAAGAATTCATATTGAAATTACTGAGACAGTAGAAAACTTTTATCTGTACATTTTTGTCCGCAGCAGTGCAGATTGCAGTCTTTAGACAAAAACACGTAGATTAAAAAAAAGTTACTTTCAGCTCAGAAATAACGATGCCTAATTAGCAACCACAAGGCACCGCATTTTTGAGCACATTCTTCGTGATTGGAAAAATCAGTTGAGGGGTCAAATTTTCATGAAATGGAGAGTAAAATCCGAATCTGGAATAAAGATACGAGATTTTTATTTTAAAAAGTGAAGTTTTTGTGCGTTGCGCACATTTGCTTTCATGCGCAATGCGTGTAAATGACATAGTTAAATAGTACAACTGAAATTATGGGGGGCCCCTTTGGAGATCTTAACGTGTGACTTATAACTGTAGTCAGTGTTTTCGGAGGGCAGCATACCTAACTGGTTTGTATTACCAATGTTTATACGTCTTTAAGATTATAAGCAATGAAATGTATCATTTCATTAAACAGGCTTTAAGATTCACAACAGTTTAGAAGAGGTATACCGACTACAAAGCATAATGATAGTCAAGGGAGGAGTGTGATGTCGACAGACATGAGAAGTGGTTTCATGAGAGGTGGACGGTGGAAGTATAAGAGATATGGAAGAGTCTTGACTGGAGTTGTGGGCGAGATCAGGAGAGATGAGAGTATTAGTAGAGATGGTGGATACGTATCGTAAAACAGACTTTTTTACTCGTATTTATACCCTTAATTTAAAAAAAGCAAACCGCAAACATATGAACCGTAAAAGGAAGAAAAACAGCCTTGCGACTCATTGAGCTTGCGGAGCAGTGGTAAGTCCGGGGCTGGATGTAGGGGAGGGGTATAAGTGCAAATATAAATGTATGTTATAGTTTTTAGTAGAGGTTGGATTGTTTGGATTTAGATTTGACTATCAATAAAACCTTTTACAGAAAAAATACAAAATTCTTTATTAAATACAATTTTTAAATTTGGTTTACCGAAATTTCCAAGAACCATCCACAGAAACGGAGTTATTTGAGCCTTGAGAATGTCCAGTTGGGTCTCTGGAGCGAGGCTTCGTGTTCCCTCCCAAACGGTGACCTACAGTTCCGTATGGACGGTTTGGTGGACTGCGGGTTGCGGGGGTTCACCGGGTTTGATGAAAACCCCCTCGGCCGTTTTCCACGCGCACCTGGGACTGGAGAATTTGGCACCGGCCACCTCCACGTGACCGTTCACGCCCGGGTCCGAGTACTCGTGACCTGAGGGGGAAATGAGGTGAATGAGACACGTGTGCTTAATTGAGTGTCGCTCAGATGGTAGGTAGTTATAGCATAAGGTAAATTAATCTTTATACAAGTCAAATCAATCTTTTTACAAACCAAATGAACCTTTTTACAAATCAAAATAACCCTCCAGGAGCAGAAGATTAATGATGTTGAAGTACAATTTATTATAATAACCTGTCTGCTCGGAGTGGTCCCATATTAATTGATAGGTTCGTTACGCGAAAGAGATTGTATTTTTGATTTGTTATGTGATATAATATTGAAAAGAACAAGAAATTTAGTGTTCGATTACCTGTAGCCTCGAGATACGTCTTAGTGTCAACATGTCGGAACATAACTTTACTCTCCTGGATCCAGAATCTGTTGTTGCAGATCACTTCCCAGTTATCGCCTGAATCTCCTTCACCGGCTTTAAATGAAAAATAAATGAATAAATAATTGATAATAGTGATATTATTATTTTTAAATATATATAATGAAAAAAGCTTGAATGAGCTTGACCGGTGGAGCCTGAATGAAGCTTCATTTGTGCATTAACCTCGCCAAAACAAGCACTTTTTCAGTACTTTTAGTTTTTAGTATTTTTGGGCTCTGTGTTTCCCGTTTGTTCACACAGAAATTTCTGTGACTCCTCCCCAGAAGAAATTTCCCGTTTCGCTTGCGATTTGGAGGGAGACTACAAGGTAGCCTTTAGCCTCGATAAAACGATTTCAGGTGTTCTGGAAGGAGATATTTGATAACTTGCTGACTCTATTGATAACTTCCGTGTATATCCATATAGATACAAACATATCCAACCAAACTACTCTACCTTTGCCGTAAACTGAGACCTCAAGACCGCCGGACAGCGGTGAGCGGTAGTTGTGCGAGTGAAGGTTCTTCCCGCTCCCCAAGTTCTCCAGCCGAATGATCTGACCGCAAGTCACCGCTTGACCACGTGGACAGAACACGGACGAGTTGCCTTTGACCTAATCATAGTCACGACAGTAGTCAAATACAAATAAGATAAGAATAGACGTAATATATATTTTAAAAAAATTATTTGTACTGTTGGCTTTTTTAAAATACAAACATGGCTCAATAACATCTCGCTGTAATGGATGTGGATTGGCATAACCTGGGGCCTTCTAGCGTCTTGGTCATCCTCTGGGTGTTGCGGGCACTAATCACCTCAGCCCTCGGAGGGGCAGCTACCCTATCCATCATCCTCTTGTCCAAGTTAGCAGAGCCTGGTTACGAAAAACTGATCCCCTTGTCTTACCTTGGCTTTGACCCCATAGAAAAAATGGGCAACAAAACTTAAACAATACCTCTTAACCATTGAAAATTTACCTAACTGCCTGTTGACAGCCCCCCCCCCCTTCATGCTTTGCTTCTCGAAAGCCCAGGGAGTATGAATGTTATGGATAGTAATCCCTTCCCGATTCTCCAAATCGCCGCCTCTTCTATCGTCTTGGTTGTCCTCTAGGTGTTGCGGGCATTAACCCTCTTAGCACTTAGAAGGGGCAACTATCCCGTTTCCATCACCTCCTTGTCATATAGCGAATGGCATTAATCATCACTATAATTTTCCAAACCATACTCAAAGATGTCCAAACGAATTTCAGGAATTTCCAAATCAGATTCATAATTGCCTATTTCAATCTCAGAATTTTCCATTTCAATTCCAGAATACTTCTGAACAGTGCTATCCACCGAAGTTCTAACATCGAGCCACCATCTTTATCAGGCAACTCGAGCTTAGCTCATACAAAATCTTCCATTAACAAAACCACATCCAAAAATGTCAAAAAAAAAAAAAAAAAATCTACGAATCGATATTTAAAAAAAAAAAGAAAGATAAGCTATACATGAGCTAGGACATTAATAGCTTCAGCACAAAGTTGTACAAGTAGTAGAAAATGTAATTAAATTTTATTAAAATAAGGCAAAAATCGAACAAAATATCCACAATTTTTGAAACCTACAAGTTTAGTTTCGTACAGGAATATTCTGTAGAGAGAGTTCATTTGCTATAGAATGTTTAATTCACCTATCTTTGTCTTCAAAGTGCTCAAATATCAAAATAAATAACATTTAATGAATTCGTAATACGAGAATTCACGAAAATACACTCATACAGTCATACTGTATGATTGGAATTTTTTTTTTAAAGCTCCTGCTATACTAAACAATGCCATTTATATTTGAGAACTTCATCAATCATCGCAAACACACAATATGTTATATTGATGACATTCTGGAGTTTAAATGGACGATTCTGTATTTGACTTGGTAATTTCTGAATATGGTTCGGGAAATTCAAAAATTTGTTGGGAAAAATCTGAAATTGGTTTGGGAAATTCCGAGTAGGAAAATTACTTACTAAATATGACGTATACATTTACAATTAGAGACACCTACTGACCTGAAATTCGTCACAAATTGCTTCAAGAAACCTGCATTTTAAGGAAATTTATGCGTAAATGACCGAACTCGAACTGTATTAATCACAAATTGATACATTATGATGCGGTGACCACAACATGATCGAAAACTTGTCTAATGTTGTTTTTAACCCAATTAAGTAATTTAGTACAACTCCAATTTGATGGACAAACCTGCCAGTTGGAAGAGGATTCGATCTGGCTGGGGTTCCCTGTGACGGTCTGCTGACCGCTTCCAGAGCCGTAGGTGGCGTCTGGGGAACTGAGGCGGACGGGGTACCTCACGTTCAGCAGCTTGACTGCACTGCCGCACGTCACCGGTTCATCCGCTTGGACGACGAAGGCGGAGATCGTGCAAATCAGCACCGTCCAAATCAGCGACGTCCAAAGCAGCTCTCCAGACCGCCTCCAAATCACTTGGCATGGACCCATCGCAGTTTGGATTGCTTTCAAAAGCTATTCCCTTCCGCCCTTTGAAACGTCGGTATGAAAATAGCTTGAAAAGGGAAGAAAAGTCTGTACTCCAACTGGACGATTCATGTACTTTCAAGTATTAATAAGAAGTTTGTATGATTAATTGAAAAGCTTTGATATGAAGCATTTAGAATATTTCTATTTATAAATTGTTATTCAGAAGTTATTACACACAGTCATTATTGTGAATTTTTCTGGTAGGTGTCTAACTTCAAACTAAAAGAACTATATCTGTTATTACTTAAATAAGCACAATTACAGTTCTATGATTTTAAAGATGACAATAAAAGAAGATTAATATAAAAATTAAGAGAATTTGCTGTTTTTTTAATTGTTAATTAGCAAATTAGTCTGAATATAAGTAATCTGAAGAATGAAACACATTTGGGGCGGAGGGGGGGTTAGATCGACTTGCATGAATTTAATATAACTCCCACAAAGACCGAAGAAGGAACTTATGATTTTCAAGAGGATTTAAGTTAGTGCTCCTGAAAATTTGACAGAAAATTTGGTTTATTAGTAGGTGGGTAAATTTTTTGAAAGATGTCTGTGCTAGACATTTGTAAAAACTTCCTTAGCCTGTGTTCAATGAAATCCGTTGTGCATCATCATCGATTTTAACTTTTCTATTCCTGTTCAATTTCAGCGCAAATGAATAAAAACTGTACAAATTATGATTGTTACAAGTGCTTGTACGTCTGTGTTGAGTGAGTGTTGCAATATGCTTGTCGGAGAAATTTTCGCTACTCTGTCCCGGCTGCAATTTTTGACCGGTTTTCTTGTTTTCTTTTTGTTCAATCCCAATTTTACAGTAGTCATGCTGCACTGAACCTCGCAAAATGCAAATTTCATGAAGGAAGAGAGGACTTGAAGGGTGTAGTAACAAAAAGCCGTTTCCTCTCGTTCGATATGTTCAGGATAGGTAAGGGAATTGAATAATTACAATTTCACTTGTTGAAATAGCTTCGGAAACATGATATCAACTGCGGACACGAAGGTAAATAATAAACACTTCTGTTTCTCTGGGCTGCCAAAAACGATACAGACCTGTATTGAGTCTGAAATGGACGTATAACATTCCCTGAACAGTAGCACTAAATTTCGAATCCAAAGTTAACTGCATTTAGCTTAGTTTTATGCAGATTTAGAACACAAAAATTTTAAATTTTCGTTTTTTTTCTTTACTTTACCTACTTTTAACATCTCCTTAATTGTTGCAGATAGGCAAAAAATGAACAAGAACACTTTTGTAGAGAATGTTGTCAGCTTCATTTTTCGTCAGGATGGTTTTCTTTGTAACGCCTACCGTTTTCGGGGTTAAGAGCAAAAAACTAGCGAATAAATTAATTAACGGTAAGATTGCAATTCCTGTTTTAACAACAAATGACGTGCCAAATTTTTAAGAGAGTAGCCACTGCGATATTATCGTGATATGATCTACCTACTCTGTGGCAAAATTCAAGTGTTTCTATATTCTACAAATGAGTTTGATTATTTTGCCTCGAATGACCTTTTTATTCTACCACGAAGCCCCTTCTAATGGTAATAATACTCGTATTAGATCTGGCAAAACTCTGTACTTAGCTCTCTCAACGATGCATTTAACTCCATTTCCGGGCACAATTTCAACAAATGAACATCGGATTCGGGTTCTAAGCACGAAAAAACACAAGTACTTATACCAAATTTCACGAGGTTGAGTTTTGGGCTCGTAGAATAGCGTTTTTGCATCCCTGTGATGCATGCATTACTTTTCAGTACGTTTGCAAACCCAGTCGTACAAACAGATATCATAGGGTTTACCATGCTCAAGCAATGATACTTAATCTCAGTACAGTACTTACAGAAAAATGTAGAAATACTTATTTGCCGCCAAACGTTTCTCTGATGCACTAATTCACCACAGCTCTATCCACCAGCTAAACATTAACCCACCGTATTGAATTGAATGAACGTTATTCCAACGGTATAAACACTCTGGGTCACCACGTGGTTAATATCCAATTGACAGGCAATTTCTACCGGTGACAAAAACGGGGGAACTACATCGTTTGCCGAACGCAAATAAAGGAACAATGACGGTCGGGCTAATAGATGTTCTGTTAGGAACAAGGAAGTTTTTAATACAAGCGCTAAAAATCGAACCGAACTAGTTGACGATCGTAATCGCGATGCAACCAATAAAAGACTCTTTGTTATATGAAACCTGAAATCAAACCATCTGAATATGGGAAGCACGAGATGTAAGAAAGTACCTACCTAAGTGAATTCAGTTTAGTATTTTTACGGCGTTCAACGGACCACTGGGATACTCGTAACGTCGTAACTGAGAGAACTCGGTTGACAATCAGGTGGCGTTAAAAAAAACGAAGGCCGTCTGATTTATGGAGCGTGATAGTAACGGTGGAGTGATCGCCGAATAGGTTTGTTCGGTCTAGTAGCTTCCGAAATGAAGGCAGTTTTACCGGAGTGTTGGGTTCATCCAGTGAAAAAGCTGTAGAATCCCACCTGATAGGTGAGCTCCGAAACTAGCTAAAATCAGCTGATTGGGTCGTTACGATTTACAAGGCGATTTCCTGTTGCATCCAATAGGTACATAAAAATTGTGTATTCCGTTCTCACGATGTAATAGCATAGTAAAGCAAAAGAGCTGAAATTTTCAGGAAAAATCCATGTTGGTCCAGCGACGCCCCAATTCTTGAGCCAGCTCTCTCACTTAATTTAAAGTGCCCTTTAAGGGTTGTCAAAGTTTTGTAAAATCAATAAAAACCTCAAAAAAGTCAAGGCGGCCTAAATTGGTACACTTTTTGAAGAACACTCCAAGAGGAATCGAATGAGCCCCTGCCCAGGTCCGTAGGTCAAACCATTCCCGATTTATGGTGCCAACATTTGCGTTATTTTGGTTTATTATTGTTTTTGTGTTGATAACAGTAACCTAGTGACGTAGTGATGTAGTAATGTGGATACTGGAGTGAACTCCTAAAAGGCTTTGTAGCCGATACACGGGTTGAAGCATTCTGATACCCATAAAAACGCTGCAAACTCTTTCACTGGGGTTTATTATTCAATTAGCTTGCGTTCATGACTTGAATTTATACCTACTAAGCTTTAGAGTGTGCATGTTACACAGGTGATAGAGCGATTATTGAATTTCAGGAGGCACACAAAAATGATCAGCTGATCAATCCAAATAGGTATTTCCGTTGAGAACAGATTTACTTGCTCTATGCATATCTTCTGATTGTTCAATTGATCATATTTGTGTGACTCCTGAAATTCAATAATCGCTCTATCGCCTGTGAAACATGCACACTCCAAAGCTTAGTGGAAATTCAAATCATGAACGCAAGCCAATTGAATAATAAACTACAGAGAAAGAATTTGCAGCGTTTCATGCATACTTCAACCCGTGTATCGGCTACAAAGCCTTTTAGAGTTCACTCCAGTATCCACATTACTACATCACTACATCACTAGGTTACTGATATCAACACAAAAACAATAACAAACCAAAATAACGCGAATGTTGGCACCATAAATCGGGCCATAGATCGGGAATGGTTTGACCTAGGGACCTGGGAAGGGGCTCATTCGATTTCTCGTGGAGTGTTCTTTAAAACGCTGCAAATTCTTTCACTGGGGTTTACTATTCAATGATTCATGATTTGAATTTCTACTAAGCTTTGAACTGTGCGTGTTTCACAAGTGATAGAGCGATTATTGAATTTCAGGAGCCACACAAATATGATCAACTGATCAATCCATATAGGTATTTTGATTGAGAACAGATTTACGTGCTCTATCCATGTCTCCTGAAATTCAATAATCGCTCTATCACCTGTGATACACGCACACTCCAAAGCTTAGTAGAAATTCAAATCATGAACGCAAGCCAAATGAATAAAAAGCCCCAGTGATTTTTGCGTTGCTGCAATGTATTCTGTGTAGTGTGTATTTTATGCGTAAACATATTATTTTTGTCTTACAACAATAAGGCATACGTTACGATACAAGCGGCTCGGTGGGCACCATCATTTTTAGCAGCGTCTGTTGAGTGATTTATAGCTCTACGTATTTCTTTTTATTAATCATAGCTGTGTTTTAAATTGTATTGCATTGGTTACAATTGATAATAATCAAGCGCACTCAACTTCTAACTCAGGTTTTAATAATAAATACATGGTTGCTATACTTGAAATCCACCGCTCGTATGGCACCTGTGGCCTGAATGTTTTTTATTTTTATTTTGTCATCTTCCCTCGCGACCCTCCGGTTGAGAACCCCTGGTTTAACGGGATAATGCAATAGTTTAATCACTCACTGTCCAAAGTTTCATTCAGGAAGTTTGTTTCCATCTGTGCGAAAAATAAAAAACTCTTAGTTCTTTCAAGAATTGCGTAAATTTTAATTAATTTTGTTGTTGAAGAATGAGAACTTTCCAACCGCATGCTCTATTTGAACTTTTCCTTTTGCAGTTGCAAATACGCAAAATGGAACCTGCACTTGTCCCATCAATTTCTAATCGACGACATCTAGTAACCGGGTATCTACGATCCAATTAATAAGTGGAAAGCCCATTATATGAACATGGCCCAAAAGAGAAAGCTTTCGAGGATTAAGATTACGAACCCAGATAAAAACCAGCAGTAAATTGAAAGTATGGTGGTATTGTAGGGGGAGAGGGCCCTCGGTATAGATAAGTAGGTACCCACTTTCTGCTTTAAGTTCGCCATCTCAAAATGATCTATGTATCGGCCTCTAATGACCAGATAAACACCTCTTTGTTGCGTAGCTCGGGGGATGTCTTCTTAATGTATTCACGATCCCTTGGTATACCTTACTTATGGAAGATGGACTGTTCTTTTACGTCTGAAGACAACCAGAAACGGGTTGCCTATTCTGCCGCTAATAAGGCCTCGGGGTTGAGTCTATTCGAGTATGAAAACGACCCTAATTGACGTCCTGTGAAACACAGCCTGTCGTTTCCCTTAACAGATTGAAAACATTGTCGCTTCTGTCGGGGGTTTCATAAATCAGGGGGATATTTAGCAGAATTAAGTACCTAACCATGTCGGAGTATTGGGTGCAAGCTTCTCTTAGATTTATTAAAAACAGTTTCTATTCATCCTGTTTTATTTAGCCCAGTTTACTTGACTGTGTTATAAAAAACGAATTAAAAAGTACCCAGGCATTTAGCCGTGACCCTCCTCCTGAAAACGCAAAATTTACACGGAAAATCATCCCTAGACATTCATTCACTAAACACCGACATGAGATGTTTTCCAATACTGTTAATTTAAATCATTAAAAACTCAAATCGAAATCAAAACTAAGTGTTATGTTGGTAGAACTGTTATATTGGGTTCCGTGTGTGAGGGTTCATCCCAGAGTACGAGTAAGGATGGGAATCGTTTAACAACTATCGATATTTTGTACCGATACTGCATCGGAAGGTTGGTATCGATACTCCAAGTATCGGTCAAGCAAAGTATCGCTATTTATAAATATCGAGTATCGTTTCCAACACCAATTTAAAAAAATTGAATTGCAATAAACCTAATCGTATATACTTGAACAGAACAGAAGATAATCTTTGTTTTGATTTTTTTAACCTGCGAGAGGTAAGATAACAGTAACAGTAGGTCCTATAACCGTAATATAGCCTCCTATTGCTGCCTTCCTACTTCTTCTTATTCTTTTCCTATTTTCCTAGTATTAAATCCACTATTCTTTTACATTCCACATTCCATTACAAGTGTCCAAAGACTGGTCAGTGAGTTTTTTGACTAAAAAGAAAATCAACCAAATAAAAAATTATTTTTTTAAGCTAGTGAGAAAAAATTTGCCAATATTTCGAAATATGGGAATTGAAGTATCAATACTCGATATTTTTGGAGGGGCCAGTATCGATACAAAAATTTCGATACTCAACGGTAAAATATCGATGTTTTGAAATATCGGGTATCCATACCCATCTCTATCCCAGGGTTAGTTGCCTTATTCTCATTGTGCGTGTTCTTAATATACTAGTCTTTAAGTGAGTTCCAACCTGCTTCGTCTATATCGGCCCCCTTCCCCTTGTTACGAAACAGAACACTAAGCAAATCACACCAAAAAGCTGTAATGTAGTAATTTTTGTAGGTTGTTTCAATGGATTCATCAATAGATCAGTGTGGGCACGCGCAAAAGTAAAGTTCAGGTTGTGGTGGTCCGGTATAGCTCGAATTCAGAGGATGGTCGGGGAAGACCTGTTAAATGATCACATATCAATTTCCACATGTTAGTATTATTAATAGCTACTGAATAGAAGCGAGAGGTGGCCTGCTACTTCTTAAATGAAGACCCTACGATTCTGGAAAGCAAGAGTGCGATATATGCGAGTAGGGAAATATAAAATAGTTTTAACTTCATTGGGAGGTGTTCAGTTTTATGCGAGGTCAGGAAGAGGCACTTGGGTAAAGCGGAATCGAACTGGAATGAAAATCTACCGTTCCTTAAGACGGGCGACCCAAAGCTGATCAAATATTGTAAAATCGCTTGAGGTATAAAACCGTAATCGAATATGAGTGGGATGGAGGATAATTCAAGTATTGTAGTTCATTTCCTTTATAGCGTTTATACTTAGGATGTAGGTAATTCATTGATCATTGATTGTTGGTAATATAGTAGTAGTCATAGCATCGTAGTTAAAGCTCATCATACCTATCTATCTATCATATCCATCTATCCATCTAATAGCTACTGAATATGTGCAAACGTTGAATACTTCTAACAAGCACAATTGCTATGGTTGTCGTCTGATTTTAATGAAATTTTCAGGGAATGCCGTTTCGAAAATCGGTGAAATTGTTTTTCCGAGGGCAAGAGTCCGTTCAGGTATAGAAAGTCCCGTGCTAATTTCGTGGACTAAAAATCAATAGGCTTGCAAACGTGAAAATACACCTATCATCATTTTCCCAGGCTTTAGAAGTCCGATAACTTTCAATTTTTTGATACTGAGAAAAGAACGATCTAACGATCTCATATTCATGTCAACACCATAGTGTCAATAGCACACTAAATTAACACCAACCTCTATAAAAACATTACTTACCTATCAGGAATATGGATTCCATTCCCACTTATTTCATGCCCTAGAACTTGTGATAAACTCAAACAAAGACCCCTACTCTGGCACAGTGAAATATCTGGGTATGACTCTCGATTCAGAATTACTGTGGAATCGACAAATCGAGAAGAAAAAGGAAGAACTAAAACTTAAATTCAGGAAAATGTATTGGTTGTTGAGAGCGGATTCCCGTCTATCACTTCACAATAAAGTGCTCATCAGCAAGCAGATTTTACGCCCTATTTGGACCTGTGGGATTCAACTCTGGGGCTGGTCGTGGTTTATGCAAATGAATCATGGAGACCTGAGGATGGAAACAGTCAACGAAATCATCATAAAATATGCTCAGAAGCACGAAAAACTCCTCCACCAGCACGAGAACCCGAAGATGCTCAACGTTTTGGAAAACGAAGAACAGCGGCGCCTCAAGCGAAACAAGCCACTGGACCTGATTGAGCAGTTCAAGTTATAGTAAAAGCTAGTTGTAGTGTCTCAGTTTTACAGTCCTATTCTGAGGGGTAGGTTTGCTGAAGTCCCACGCTGTGTACCGTGTCCAATTATGAGATAAAATGTTGCTAGATGATGTATCTTGCAATCAGTTGCAATAAATAAAACCACGAAAAAACGTAAGTTTTTCAAACGTATTTCATGTTGCAACAAGCAATTGAGCTGTTCACCCAACTTAACATGCATCCTGTTTGACAGCTGAGTTCTGTGTTGGAAATTAAGCGCGAGTCTGCATGAAGTACTAATTTTCTTTCTTCCTGAAGCACATTAATGCGCTATTCACACTCTTGGGTATGTATGCTAGTGTGTAGACTTAGGACTTTTACTTGATTATGCATAAGTCCATTTTGAGCTGACTGGATGTTGACGCTCATTTCTTCACTATAAAGCTGCAATTTAGCATGTAGACTCTTCAGGACTTTCACCTGCCGATGCACAGTCCTCGGATCAGCTGAGAGGCTCCTTAAACCAATTTCTGCGCAATTTACACTCTCGAGCTCAATTTGAAATGCAGACTCTTTAGGACTTATACTTGATTATGCATAAGTCCAGGATGAGCTGAGTGGATCTTAAGGCTCATTTCTACACTTGCAAGCTGCAATTTAGTAAGTAGATTCTATAGGGCTTTTGCCTGACGAGGCTCCTAAAACCAATTTCTACGAAATTTACACACCCGAGCTGCAGTTATGTAGAGTATGTACCAAGACTTTTTAGGACTTATACTTGATTATGTTCAAGTCCAGGATGACCTGAGTGGATGTTGAAGCTCATTTCTACACTATCAAATTGCAGTAATTTATGTAGATTCCTTAGGACTTTTAAGTGACGATGCACTGGCCACTCAAGCTGCGATTCGGTATGTACACTTGTTACTACGCTACATTCAATACTTGCGAAAAGACGTGAGAAAATTTACTTAATTTATTGTTTGCAACAGGAAATCGACGTTTTTTCATCAGCTGATCCGCGTTTAGTTGATTAACCCGCAGCCCTTATGACCGTCGCAGCTGCCGCCTCCTCCATAACCATCACCCTGATAGGCTATTAACCCTGTGGACCCCATCTGTCTCGTCAGGCACTAAACATGGTCAGCTAGTGGCTCCGCTAATGGAAATGCGGGAACGCTTTCTAAATCCGTCGCGCCGTTTCGAAAATCCGTGAAATGAAGTCACATTTCGCGCGGGGAAGATGGAGTAGGTGAACCTGCCAAGCACATGAACTTAACATAAAGTAAAAGTAAAAATAAATTGCTTTACGTAATATACTGACGTAATTACGACACAGCAGAAAAGGTTTTCTCTTCTAACGCTATACATTTTATGGGCAATAAAAGAAACCATTTATCAAAACGTGATTAAAAGTCATTTCATCTTCAAAGTTATTTCATCTACCTATTCTTAGGTTCTTACTTAGTTAAGATTGGTTTAGGTGTTTAATCAATTTTTTAAAATTTGCATGAGAAATAACTGTTAAGATGGCAGTAATCCTAAGAACGTTAGAGGTTGAAAAGGATTATTTATGGAAACTACATCGACATTTGAATCTCCACGATAAAGTCAGCGAATACATAGGGTATTTCACCTTATCACAAACTGCAGCTCCCTAGTTTACTAAAGCATAATTTTGCACTTTCGAGAGATGAAAAATTTGTTTCCTCTCCAAAATCTAGTTGTCTGTTTGTCTGTGAAGTGTCCACAGATCCTTGCTGCTAGCTAATTTTCTACAATGGACTGTAATTAAATTTTGCGAAAATGTGTGGGTTATGCTGAAGATGGTTTCCTTCAGCTTTCATCACTCATAATACAATATTTCAGGCGGAGCATGCACAAACGTGAAATACATCGATCACTACTTTCTTTGATCTCTCTCAAATCTGTTAAATTGATCACCAAAAATCGCTAAAACCAGCTGAAATTTGTAAAAATCAACGTTTTCAACATTAAATGTAAGACGGATACTCAGAAAACTTTCACCAACTGTGACCTTGGATTTAAAAAACTTAATAACGAAATTCGGATCAATAATGTCTATAAATTAAATTAAAATGTACGTACCTCAAACAAAATTTGTTTTTAAAGCGGAGTGCTATTTTAGAATAGTTTATTTTGCCGTAATATACCATGTAGTTTGGGATAAGGTAGATCAAAAGTTTAGTTAAAATTATTTCCAATGGAATTTTTAAAATCGAATTCGACAGTGAATTTACGATCAAGAAAATACAAAATATATTTTCGAAGAGGAAAAACTCGATAATTGCGAGGGACATTATTTGTACCAATTTGAGTAGAAATTACGTTAATTACCTACTTATTTTAATTAATATTTTTACTATTAATATACTGATTTCGGTTAATATGCTAAAATATATATATCTTAGTTAATATACTGATTTTAATTACTGAATTTAATCGTTCTAACATATCACATATCATGTTGTAACCATAACAAAGCTTGTAATGGATATGGTAATAGACGTTTTAGAATCCGTCCCCTGGGAGATGAATCAGACGTTTTGAAGCGTCTGGGCTGAACGTGTGCATAATTACCGCATCCACCTAAATGGAAGGGGCAACTATATCATTCCATCACCTCACAAGCTTGATCACAACATCGAATTGTCTAACGATTAAATGGTCATTATATTGCATAAATTTCATATATTGCACCGTTTCAATTAAAGAGCGTTGATTTCCATACCAGTTTCAAAAATTATAGTAGGGCCGAGTAGATTATTTTTGGTTGAATTTTTGAGTTGTCATGTACGCACTAAAAAACGCGAGTAGGATGCGAGGCCTGAATTAAGGTGATTTCATATCACGCACCGAACGAAATGCGCCAAGAATGAGTTTTCTCCCAAGAGCTGGAAATCGGAACATGTTCTTGGATAATAATTGAAGACAACGCCGAAGGAAATAATCTTACAGGTAGCGCGGCATGAAAAACAAAATTAGCTTTAAGTGAGATCGGCATTCGAGCTCTCGCCGCGGAAGTTGGAATTAACAACAAATGAAAACTTTTACTTCCAGGTTTTCAAGTCGAACGGGGGTTATTTCGGCCCTTTATGGATCTAGGACAATAGCTGCGTAGATTTGTAAGTGCTTACCCGAAGAGAACAGATCGTGATCTACGATTAGAGAAGATTCCTCCGAAACGGTGGCACTTTCATTTTAACGTGATCAAGTTCATCCAAATCAGAATGCCAAACCATATTTGCCAGAGTCTAAAGTCGGCGAAATGCATCAAATTTTGCGCTTTCTCAAATAATTAGTAAGTATCTAGTATTTTAAGTATTTAACGAAACCGTTACCCTTTTGAGGTATTTAAATTCCCCCAAAATTTGAAAGGCTAGTCCAATTTTTTCCTTTAAATAGCAGACGAGGAATATTTATCATATTGATTGCCCAAATTTCGTATCTTGATCATGAGGAAGAGTTCTAATTCAATACCCGGTGATGCCAGAATCAAAATGTACTGCATTTTTTCTAAAATATCAACTTATTGGGAGCAATCGTTAGAGAACAGTAGATGATATTATGTTG
Organism: Creontiades dilutus; assembly: GCA_031894815.1. Taxonomy (NCBI): domain Eukaryota; kingdom Metazoa; phylum Arthropoda; class Insecta; order Hemiptera; family Miridae; genus Creontiades; species Creontiades dilutus. The sequence continues at coordinate 4,357,533 of JAVIWC010004007.1, forward strand.
TTAAAAACATACAATCCTTATTCGCTGAGGTACTTGGTATTTCAAAAGGCCTTAAGTGTATCCTTTAACGGTTATTGGCTAGTGGGGTACTTCAATTTCTGAACGAGTATTCGCGAAGGAAGTGAATATTTACGTTACAATCCTTTGTTTGTACTTATTGGCAAATCTGTTGTGCTCACTTCAGTTTTCAGGTGTTATCTTCAGGTTCGTACCTGAAATTTAGTTCCCTTCAGGTGATTCAGCTAGTTCTGGTTTCGGAAGGGGGGTTTCACCGATTTCACCACTTTTCAGAGACAAAAACTTTGGGCTCTGGTCCATTTGAGATCATGATGAGCTTTGCAATGGGATCTTTAGAAGAATGCTTGTTATTACGAGGGAGCCTTGCCGTTCAAAGAGTTTGGGTCCTGAAATCACGATGTTTACAATCTTGGAAATTGTAAAAGGATCTTTTACCTTGGATCTCTGATCTATTTGAAATCATGGTGCGTTTTATGATGGGACCTTTAGATGGATGTTTACTAATTACGAGTTAGCCTTACAGTTCAAAGACTCTGAAATCACGAGGTCGCGGACTGAATTCCTAAACGCAATATCTCGTCAACTACATTTGCTAAATGCAAGATCCTATATTGATTTCCTTGGTTTAGAAACTCAAGGCTCCAATTCGCCTGAGTTCACGACATCCACTCCAAAGATTGATCGAATTACCGATTCATGGTCTACACATAGCATTATTTTGGTTGACAGATAGTTGTATTTGATTTAATTGATGGATTCATCTCTAAAATGCAATCTGTATCGTTTTATGTGATCTATCTCTGATCTATTTGAAATCAAGGTGCGTTCCATGACGGACCCTGTAGATGGATGTTCACGAATTATGAGGGAGCCTTACAGTTCAAAGACTTGAGACTTTGAAGTATTCCGAATTGAGTTCCAAAACACAATTTCTTATCCAATACATTTGCTAAATGCAAGATCTTATGTTGAATTCATTGGTTTAACGACTGTAGGCTCCAGGTCACCTGAGTTCATGATACCCACTTCATAGATTGGTCGAATTACTGATTCATAGTCCACACAAAGCATTTTTTTTCCTAATTGAAAGATTGTGGGATTTGATTTAATTGATGGATTCAGCCCAAACATTCCAACTGTATTATTTTATGCACCTAGTTGAAATTTGAAAATTGCGTTCAACACTTAAATAACACAACTATCACGGTTTTGATAGTATACTGTACCATGACATCATGAAGACTGTTTAGGAACAGTTGATACTTAGGTATTTCAACTTCGGTATGTTTCACTGTTGTTACAGATAAGTGCATTTTTACGTTAATAGGCTTGAATTATTGATCGGCTTTACTCTTTGGTATCCGCTATGATTAGTTCAGGACACGTAAGTGCATGGTAGTTGTTTGATAACTAAGTTTGAAAGTAAATTCGTAGACGATAATTTCACTTTGCCCGGCAGTATCGCAATAGGTAACGTTATTTCGTAAGCAACACCGTGCATAACACCTTTCCTTATTTCAGCATCTGACAAGAAACACCCAGAACGGGGGTATCGTATCGCCATCATGTGCACAATTAACTTCCAAGATCACGACTCCCTCAATTTCACCTTCCTGATCGGACCAATACCTCCGGGGATCACGTAGTTATTCCCAGGCGAGCCCTAGTTTGTGGAGCTCCACCAAAACACAGGTAGTTCCCGCATCGATCGCCGGGCTACAAGCGCCTTCCTGTACTTCCTGACTTACCATGATGAGGATCTGCCGATCTGAAAGGTAATCTTTCCTCCATCAGGGGACTAGAAGGGATCCGCATTTCCGATCCTTTTGCGGGAGGCGTCGACCCCGTTTTTACGTCGGTTAGCGGATGATGGGTCTTGCGCAATGGCAGTTCCAGAATGTTGGGCGTTACCGACTCATAACTGGCATCAAGAAGCAGCCCCAATCCTGTTTGAATCAACCGATAATAGAAAAACAAAACGAAAAAGGAATTCAACGTTCTATTTGCTTTTTGCGTTGACAGGATTCTGAACAATTTCTATCCCAAGTCTGTCAGTCAGTAGGTACCTACATTTGCAAACACGTGTCTCTCAATATTTGTCCCAGCCATTGCTGTATTCTATTAGAGTCAAATGTTTGGTTTATTATTCAATAATAAACCATTGTAATCGCTCTGGAAAAAAATTCTAAACCCCTGAAAATTTCATGGTTTACGTTTCAAAGAGTGTAGAATCCGAATCTGCAATAAAAAATTTTCCGTCCGTCCGCCGTACGCCGTACGCACGATTTCTCCCAAACGGCCGGAGAAAAAAAAACGGAAATTTTCAGTAAAAATCCATCTTGGCCCGACGACGCCCCAATTCTTGAGCCAGCTCTCTCACTCAATTTAAAGTGCCCTTTAAGGGCTGTCAAAGTTTTGTAAAATCCCTAAAAACCTCAAAAAAAGTATGGCGGCCTAAATGTGAACTTTTTTGAAGAATTTTCCATGAGGAATCGAATGAGCCTCCCCAGGTCCGTAGCTCAAACCATTCCCGACGTATGGCCCGATTTATGGTGCCAACATTTGCGTTTTTTGGTTTATTATTGTTTGTTTGTAACCTAGTGGTGTCCGGCCGATAGCGTCGAGTTGCAGTGAATGTGGATACTGGAGTGATAGCCGATGTGGATACTTGTAGTTTATAGCCGATAATAAGATATATAGGGCACGTAAATCTGTTCTCAACCGAAATACCTATTTGGATTGTTCAGTTGACCATATTTGTGTTCTTCCATTGCACATGTAGTAAGCTTAGTAGAAATTCAAATCATGGCAACATTGAATAATAAATTCCATGAAGAGCGTTTTTCTTCCATTGCCATTAGTAAGGGGCAACAGCCATGAAGACTTTTTTAAATTACAAATACACGTTATTTGTATATATAATAATAAACACTTTGCAAATTAGCACAAACAACATCATGTGCAGATTTCAATGTTGAGTATACAGTTTGGTAATATAGTCGAATTGGGATGTGTTTTGCAGGGACTGTGTGGGTTAGTTCATACAGGGCCACACGATGATCCAATGGCTCGAATTCGCTCAAAATCGAAAGGGCTTGATAGTTTAAGGGTGAACTCCAGATGGTAACAAGTTTTGTATCAATCTACTTAATAAATTTTGCTTAAATGTAACATTCTACAAGTAAGCAGTAAAGAGATAATGCGTATTAAAAGTGTCTATGGTATCATGCATCAATATATGAAATTATTTTCATATTATGCAAACTTCGGAAATTAATCAACCCTGGGTCGAATCTGCTTTGGCAAACCTCAGACTAGCACTTTTCTCGTATTATCTTATTGAACGGGTACAAATATTATTACGAAAGAAGAAAGAGTTGAAAACAAAATTTACCACGTTTATTTCTGTTAGATATACGTGAAACAGTTTTGTTGAAAATGTAACGTATTATTAAAATAGGAACTGTGAATCATCACATTTCAAAAAGCTCTCTTTCCCTCTTCTCTTCGATTAGAACGTAGATTACAGTTTAATTGTGTCGTTCACGCTATCAGGTATATGTTCTATAACTATAATTTTTAGCTTAAAGGTAGCATCAATACATATAATAAAATATAAATTATTACAATGGTTTGTACAAATTGTTTGAAGTCTACACCTTAAGCCTTTGGACTGTCCACCTATATGCACTAATAATTAATTATTATGTAATTAATTGGAATTGCAACTTTTCGAATTTAGCTGATTTTCGTAGAAAATGAAGCTATGTTAATGGCTCAAGAAAATTCAACATAAATATTTCCCAAACTTATGTTCATAGAAATCTGATCAGAGGCATTCTAAAACGAATCCTGAATTTAAAGATTCGGTGTATAGTTAAGTGCCCGAAACATTTAAAAATAGTTCAATTTATATTTTCTATTCGTAGAATAATACTGAAACTAAGTTTTATTAACTATGAAATAGATTTTATAAATAACATGCAAACAATTGTGCCGAGTATTGAGCATTTTACACTTCGTTTCTTTACATATATTTGCCAGAAAAATTAAGGTAACTAATTGAACTGAAAATAGATTACAAATGTATAACCATGGTAAAAAAAATTGTAGAAATCCTAAAGTTGATTGGTAAAGCGGAATATTTTTTGGAAAAATTCATTGCCTATAAAGCGAAAATAATTATTTCTTTGCACCCAAAATGCTCAAACTACACCTTAACACTTAATTTGGTAATATAATGCGAATAATTTCCAAAATCTCGCCGAAGGGGATCCGAGTGGGAGGGGACCCATAGTCGAATAGAGAGAAGTCAATGGCAAACTTACATTCGAGCTTTCCAGGTGGGTAATCGCTCCTTTTATAATATCATTGTTCTTTGGTTCGTTTCAGCATCAATAATTCCAGCATTATAACCATGGAACATTGACCTTGGTATAATTATACTACTATATCAAACTATAAATGGTGTCGATTTTCATCACTATCATCTCATTGATTAGTCTCATCTCACTGTATCAATGAATGCCGATGTCAGTGTCAAGGAACTTTGTTCCGATATCAGTGGCAGAAATAGTTATTGTGTTCCGATACCAATATATGAGGCGATATCAATGCTTCTAGTTGGAATACATTTACCGAAATAAGTGGTCAGGTTATAGCAAAGGAGAGGAGGGGACCATAATGAGTTAAACCCCCTAATGGGCGACCAAGACCATCTTATCGTACTAATAATCTACCATGCTAAGAATAACATCATCGAATCATCATAAACCACACCGCATATTAATTAGTTGACACAATTTCAGAACCATTATGCCATTCAACAACATACTGAAAATATCGACTTCACCACACTACAGTGGTCTAAACGACCGGTTTAGAGGGATAAAACCGCCAAATGCTGTCTGCATTTATTATTAAATCTATATTTCAAACAATGACGAAGGAAAAAGTAGCTTTTTAGAAGGATATCTATGTTATGTGGGACAAAATAATGTGAGTTCTTTGGGAATCATCACTTCTCGAAATAATCAGGTTTCCCACCTTGCACTACTCCTAATAATATCGTTGACAGGTAAAAAAAAAAGTTTTATTTTTATTTAATCGTTCATCAGTAGTTCAAAAAAACTCCCACCAAGGAATATTCAGCAGTTCTGAAAAAGTCCCAAAAGCTCAAGAAAACCTCTATATTCCCCGTAAACTACACAAAAACTGAATGGACACAAAAACCTAACACCTGGCTCATGGGAACACTACAAAAGTGACAAGTAACGAAAAAAGTCGCACCCTTTAGTAGTTTAAAAACACATCCTTACAAAAATTGTAGATACTTGCACTACTAAGTTATACCGTAGAGGATCCACTTGTAAAAATGTATGTTTATGGGTTTCATACCTGACAAGATGAAAACCATCTCAAAAGCTCTTGATTTCGAGGCAAGTAGGAAGAGAAACTAAAATTATTACAGTAACTTCACAGCCCACTACGGCAGGTATCCCGCGCTTACACTAACCTCGGGTGTCCAATGTGTCTCCAAGTTTGAGGTACTGATTCAAGCATTTCAATTTCGTCGTTCTGTAGTAGAATGTTGGAACAGCTCAAGTCTTTGACATGAGTTTTGTCCGGTAAATCGGGTTTTCGGATCACAGAATACTGAGTGGTGTAATCATTTTTTGGAATTGTATGCGACCATAAGGATCACGATAACAACTACCACTGCGACAGAACCGCATAAGATGATACGAGACTTGAGGTCTCTCCTTCTCGAGGCTTTTCCAATTTCCGTGGAGCTCTTGTGAAATTGAATCGTCGTGGACGTCAAATATTTTGCCTTATCCTTGAGCTCGTTCATCTTGTATTCCCGTTCCAGCAGCTTCTCTATGTTTTCTTGCATAACCGCTTTCACCTTTTCGATATCATTTTCGATCTCGACTATTTTCGATGCGTTGTGGATTCGCGAGGGTCCCGCGCGGTTTAGGTCCACATTCGTCGTCAGGTGAGCGAACTGTTGGCCATCAGACATAATGAAAACGCATCAAAATTTGTTATCAACAGGGAATCACGATTGAAACTCATAGAACAAAAGATGCACGTGATATCGTTGTAGAAACGGAACACTATAAAGTTAAGAACGACCACTATAAAGTTATGTCGGTGCTAATAAATGTTTCAATAAGCGGACTGCTTAGGACGATGGGGAACTGGTGGGGGCGTCATTGTCAGACTGTTGTTTTCTTTTTGATAGCCACAACGATAAACTGTCCAACACAAAATAGATTACGTTCTTAATTCTTGAAGAACACCAGCTGTGTGTCACCAGTGACTCAGACGTCCTCCTGGCTGGACCCGCTTCCAACTTAATCGTATTATGCTCAACTATCTTATCTGGATAGTTTGGTAACAGTAAAAATAACAATCCGTTCAGTTTGAAGAACAACGACCATTATCCTAGGAGACGAAATGTACTGAGCGCGCGCTCCCTTATTCATTCAGCCTGGTATTTTGGTTGGGAACAGATTTACGTGCTCTGTGCATATCTCCTGAAATTCAATAATCGCTCTATCACCTGTGAAACACGCACACTCCAAATCTTAGTAGAAATTAAAATCATGAACGCAAGAAAATTGAATAAAATAAACCCCAGTGAAAGAATTTGCAGCGTTTTTTTATGGTTATCAGAATACTTTGTATCGTGTATCGGCTACAAAGCCTTTTAGGAGTTCACTCCAGTATCCACGTTCACTACATCACTAGGTTACTGCAATCAAAACAAAAACAATAATGAACCAAAATAACGCCAATGTTGGCACCATAAATCGGGCCATACATCGGGAATGGTTTGAGCTACGGACCTGGGGAAGGGCTCATTCGATTCCTCATGCAAAGTTCTTCAAAAAAAGTCCAAATTTAGGCCGCCTTTACAAAACTTTGACAACCCTCAAAGGGCACTTTAAATTAAGTGAGAGTGCTGGCTAAAGAATTTGGGCGTTGTCGGACCAATATTGATTTTTCCTGAAAATTTCAGATTTTTTGTTCCAGCCGTTTGGGAGAAATCGTGCGTTCGGCGTACGGCGGACGGACGGAAAAATTGTTATTGCACATTTGGATTCTACACCCTTTGAAACGTAAACCATGAAATTTTCATGGGGGGTTAGAATTCAAGAGCGATTACAATGGTTTATTATTGAATAATAAACCAAAATAGCTGAAGAACAATACGTATGTTAAGTACATAAATTATAATTAGTTTCATAATCTGTTTGTTATCTAATTAGTGGGTCCGTCACCCATCCCTGAAAATGCTATAACAAGGTTGCAAATATATAAAGCATACTGTAACATCCATAAAGCCCAACAAGAAAAGTTGCATTAGTAATACTAAAGAACTCTGGTGGTCATTGAAAAACGTCAGAACAGTTGGGTGTGCCATATAGCTTCATCGCCTAGATGAAAGGAACGTTAAGATCTTTTGAAATGTTTTGGATAATATGGAGGCTTAAGAGCCTCATTTAAGTTATTTATTTAATTTTTTTTCTCTGATAACAATGTTCATTAATATTGAATTAAACCAAAAAATATTATGTTAATTTATCTAAATATATTGTATTGGGCTAGCCCGTATCATAAATAAATAAATAATATGGAAAGATGTAAAATTGATACATCAATGCGCGGACAGAAATACCGCGGACAGTGATCGCGGGACATCCAATCATCCCTGAAAATGTTAGTTGACATGTACTGCGGATCTTTCGCGCTCATTCTATATCGGATAGAGTAATTATAGGTTTGCGTGGAAATAATTTGTAATTCAGGTTAGAACCTGAAAAAATGATGTTTGATGAAACTCATGAGGTACCATCCAGTCTCAGCCATACATTCTCTGGAAATCTCCTCAAGATCAGATGGAAACTGTAGGAATTAATCTGAAAACTTCTGACAGACAGGCTGACAGAAGGACCCGAATCGAAAGATGTTCAAAATGGTCTAAATTGCAAAATGGGAATGGTACATTTTATTTTGGAGATTCGGAAATGATGGAACATGTTGGCTATAAAGTGAACAAAAATACACAGATCGTATGATAAGAAATAATCAAGTGAATAAAATTGAAGATGTGTAAAAATTACGAAAAAATCAGCTAGGTTTTGCACAAATGAGGAAGACCGGTTCAGCACGTAGTTTGGCGCACAAAAACACTTTGAAAAACATGATGATTGGGCAGGAGTAGTCCGGGGCAATTTTATTTGTCGTTTCATCAGTCTATGCAGTTGTGCTCCATTTTGGGTCTCCATAAACAAGGGTGAAAGCCCTCAAGCAAAGAGCAGCCAGTTGACTACCAAATCCTTCAACCGGTCTGGACTTGGAAGGCCCAGTTTTGGCCAGTTTTGGGGTTGTACGGCTCAATCAAACCAAGACTTCATTCAAAGTTTCTAGAGTTTTGATATTAACCAAAATTCTATAGCCAAGGACGAGGAAATAAAGCCTTTGGGGCGTAACAATTTCGAAAAGCGGAGGAACCATATCGAAGCGTTGTTGGTAAAGACCGGTCGGTAGAACCGGGAAAATCAAGGAATCAAAAAATTATAAGAATCTGAAGCGGTCGTGGGTACTGTGGGGTATGGAGATGGCCACATGGACTGCTGTAGATATGAAAGCCAAGTCTGATTTAATTCTGTGAATGAGCCCATGCAAGCTTAAATGAATAACAGCTCTTTTTTTGGCTTTGCGGACAATATACATACAGCCATAACATGGTAAAGCATTTGTGACTAGGTCTAAATACTCATGTTAGATTACAAAAATATGGGTAAGTATGATTAAATATGTGTATTATACATGAAAGTTTATGTCCCAAAGGAATTTATATAAGGCACTGTAAACTACAGTGTTTCCTGAAGTTATGAGTGAGTCCAGATTGAAGGGGAGGGTCGTTTGGTTCATGGCACAGTTGAGGAGATCGATTCTTGGGACATAAACAGGCATTCTTGGGATTCTTGGGATTATGAGGGCATTCGAGGATCACATGTTGTGTTGATTCAGTGTTAACACCACAATATCTGCACAAATCTGAACACGACAGACCGTATTTGTGAAGCCGTTCCCTGGTGACACAATGGCCTTATCTTAAACGGGTTATGGTCGTATAAAACCCGGGTGAATACAACGAGCTCGCTTCATGAAACCACGACTTGGTGGAAGGCGACGAGAACAATGAAACGTATGTGATTCCTGCACGGTGCGTGGTATGCCATCTTCTCCAGGTCAGAAGTTGTGTTTGGTGTAATTTGCGTTTCAGGTCTGTGTGTGGGAAGCAAGGTGGTTGAAAAAGCCGTTTAGGTAGAGAGCGAGCATTGGAGGCTTCCCTGTCAGCTATTACATTCCCCGGAATGTTTTTATGCCCTCTTATCCACACAAACTTTACTATTTTCCCGTTATCTTCTAGCACGTTGATTGATTTTAGAATTGACTCTTCAATGTGGTTCAAACTGGAGGATGGCCCAATATGTTGGAGTTTCTGTAGAACACTGAAGGAGTCTGAGATGATCACTACATGTTTTTTATTGTCGTGTAGCTCTGAGGTATACTCGAGTGGCATCAGAATTGCATATGATTCGGCTGAATATATTGAGGAATGGTTCCACAGACGGTATTGTCGGGCGTATTGTTTGGATTCGTTGTAGAATGCACAACCGGCCCCCTCTTCACAAACCGAGCTATCGGTGAAAATATAATTGCCATTGGTAGAATTGGTAGAATAACAGCTTGTCCTACATCGAATGATTGATGAAAGGAAATCCATGAGTTAAACGCGACACCACTAAAGAAGTTATTCTGCACAGGATGAAAATCGGTGACGACGTCCAAATTAATTTGTTAACGTTTTTTGAAACTGTTCAACAGTTGATCGACATGAAAATGAGGATAAATGTCGATCTGTTATCTATTTTACTACTGTATAGTTTACAGTGGTTAGAAATATTGTCAAAGCGCCTTGGTACGTCTAAAAGAAAAGTCTCCGTCACGACCCTCAAATCTATTAAGTGGCAAGCAGTGAGATACCTCCATCGGAACACATGAACGAGGTAGGGATGGGATCGATGTTTTTGATGGCAACGCCGATGTCATCGATACATCGAGGTACAGCATTACAACATCGATGTTCGTCTGTCAGAAACGGAAGCTCGCTTTTTCGTCAAATATTGTCAGCCATGCAGGATTGAGACATTTAAAAAGTCGAAAACGAGGAAGAAGAGGAGCCCCCCCCCCCCCATCACACGGGTTCCTTTTTGTTTGGTTTGGTTTGGTTTGGCTTAGTTGTTTTTAAATTGTACCTACCTACCTACCTATATAATAGGTATGCCTCCTAAAAGTGAATGCCTCCTAACTATTGATGATTTTAATTTTGTAATTTTTAATTGGTAATTATAACTCATTTTTCATGTATTTTTTTAAATCGTTTACCTATCTTGGTTGGTTTAAAAAATAATGGAATTTAACATCGATGTTAACATCGATGTTTTGGGGTTTCCAACATCGATGGTCACTCAACGATGGTTTTACTACATCGATGCCAACATCGATTTTGCAGCTTCGATGTCCCATCCCTAGAACGAGGAAGCTGTCTTACTCCTTGACTCAAGTGATATCTAGGTAAGATTGGATCGTATCAATCAATTTGACCATTCTGCCACAGTATACTTGGGATGCAGAGAAGTGAAACTACATCATTGCTAAAAAAATTTTGTTCACTTATAACTCAAGATCCAGACAACCAAGTAACATGAAATTAACGTACCTTAAATAGGTTTTGTTGGAAACCAATCTTCCCAAAAATCGAAAATTTCGTGAAATAGGCTTAATAATGACTAATAATGACCTTCTCCTTAGACCCTCTACATGGTTGAAAACATTCAACTAAATAGTTTTCTTCGCTTCCAACTCATCTCTATTTAAACCCGGGTACTTGCAGCTAGTTGTTGATAAGGTGCACTTGGTGCAATAAAGATAATTTAAAAAAGCAATAACTTTCAACTTTATTCAGACCCCTACAGCGTTTTAAAATGCTCAAGATAAGTTTTATACCTACTTGTTGGGGGCAGTTAATGATTACTTATTTGCTTGCTTAGTTTTAACGCGAAAGCTGCCTGGGTTGTTTCGTCTAATCGGGAATAGACGTGGAAATTGCAGCGCCTATAATTTGATATGAGGTTATCTGATGTGTAGTGAAAAGCCCGCGGGAAGAGATTGAATCGGGTTGGTACAACCAGTCATTTATTTTTGGTTTGACCCACTTGATACCAAAACAAGACCTCCCACGTGTCAACGTCAATCGGGTGGGGAAAAGGGAACCGTGGGAAGGACTTGTGGAAACATAAATATGGGCGTATTCTGGGGCAAACACCGCCATCGCACAGTAATTGAGCGCAATTTCCTTGGAAGAAAAAAAATCAGAGAGGAAATCGAAGGAAGGAAGTCGGTAATCATGCTCAAAGTGGAGGCGTTCAACAGACTTATTTCGGTAGATCAAGCAATAGAGAACGAGTGCATAAATAACATAACTGTGGAAATCTCGAACAAGTGGTATGGTATCGAAGTATTATATTGGAATCATTGTATCTGAAAAGGCCGTTCCTAAAATTGGATAGATACTAACTCAATTTTTCCCAAAAAATGGCGTTGCAGAACATATTACTACAAATAGTGTTGTTAAGTGTTACCTCTTCGGTTTTGTTTTCCGTTGATGACCTATCTTTGTTTGCGAGTACTTAAACAAGCAAGAAAATCTAGTTAAGTTTGTATCACATGAATTTGCAGTTAGTTGTACCTATCATTAGAGGTGTGTAAACAAGAAATTTTGTGTTACTGATGAAACACGGAGAATAATTGCCCGATTTTGAGGAAATGGTGACAGATTGCGCCGGTTAACTCCTAGTTTTTTATCAGTTGATTGCAATCCTTATATAATCTATGATATTATAAAACGTAAATAATTTAGTTTTATAAAACTCAAAGTTTGTTTCTATATAAATAGGTATCTATGTATCAGTGGCGACTCCTGCCCTGAAACCCCGGAGCTGTGGGACGACCACGAAGGGCAAAAACATTCTTTTCTCAGCTGTATATTTCAGGAGACATAAATATTTGCGAGACCAACAATTTACTGTAATATTTTATATTTTAAAAAGCAGTCGGCATGTACACAGCAGTACTAACCTAACTAACCTAGTAGTAACCTCTCGCAAGGCTATCATGAGGGAAAGATATAAATGTAAAATAAACGTTCTTTCTGAATGGCTCTGACGTCACTATCGAAGTCTATGCGACATCAGCCAAACGCAAATTTAAACTACTAATACGCAAAGGAGATCAATCTTGGCCGCTTTTTCGGCTTAAAATCGTAAAACAAACGACTCAGTCCTCCCTCTGAAAGAAGTTCACTAGTAGGTACGTAAATTTTGAAATTATTGACGAACAGTTGTAATGTATATCTACCAAGAAAGAACCATCGTGGATGTGAAATCCCAATTCCATCTTTGCAGCAAAGAAGACAAGGGAAGCAGAAAAAATAATTACTTCCCTCACATCTTCCGAGCCAATCTACCTTTTCGTAGTACTGAGGGTTAAACTTGCAAATCGTGAAATGATTTCTGCTTGCGTTTGAGGTGTCTTGCAGTCCTGGCATTGGGCGCACTCCATTGGAGATAATCACTTTTTGCTCTTCCGGCAATTTAGCGAACTCACGTTTTGTAGCACTTACAGCGTATTTACAACTAACACAGTTCAGTCACAAGGGTTGGGGACTATCAACTGATAATAGGATAAAAGTGTGTTTTGGTGTTAGGTGATGTACACATTCTAGAGGATGAGTTGACGACTAGGTGTGCTCCCTGAAACTCATTGTTTCATTCTTTCGACCACGATAGAATCAAATGCTGTGTTCTGAATGCGTCTTCCTTCTATTTGGAACACCCGTGCTCCCGAACAGCAAACCCTTAACCCCCCCCCCCCCCCCCAATCACCAAACTCACGACTCCACCAACCTCAGGCTCTGTTTGCCGAGTGGGTTTGGAACTCTTCTGCTCTTCAATTGCTGACAGGATTCATGGGGAAAAGTTGGAAAACAGTATGATAATGCTATACTTATAATATTAATATTATCAGGTATCTTTCCCATTTCGCCAGGGGGTGCAGATGGGCCTGTACTCCTGTCAGAATCCTCCCTGCTATGTATCTATACTGCAGCTACTCGGCTACTGCGTCCGATTTTGACGGTAGCTGTCTTAAAATGTCAGCGACGTCCAGCTCACAACATAGGTTAGGTCAGAACCTCCAAAACATCTTTCCACTTCATAAAAGGCTCCGCCCTTCGCAACCGGTTCGTTTGTTTTCGAACTGTTATTTATATGGTTGCTAATAGGCAATTTTTAAGCGGCGGAGAATCGTGAAAACTAGAGGAACCTCGCAGAGGAGCTGTGTTGTTTGAAACGCAGGTTTCCCCCCAGTGATTCATAAATGAAAGCATTACACTAAATATATTGAATAATATGCATCGGCTCCGTTGACTTTTACGTGGAAACGATACAGCTTATAGGTGAGTATTTATTGTGTAAATACAATTTGATTGGTTTAGCGCTTCTTGTGTAGGAAGATAATTGGGTTGGTATGCGAAGGCGGGATTGTTGTCGACTTGCTCTCTAAAAAGTAGCCGAGATCGTCAATGACGAAACCGCAGCTGCTCTCTACCTTCGAGGAAGTGCCAAATCGGACCGCTCCGATCCATCAACGCGCAAAAAAAGGGCGTCAACGAAACGCCAAGCCATGCGGGGAGCGGGCGCGAAATTCTTGCGGTTCCCTTCCAGCGAGACGCGTCGTTATTGTAATAATGCGGTTTGTGAGAGCGGCGATGATTTGTGATGGTCGCATTCTCGTGTCTCAAACGTCAGAATTCCAGCCAAAGCGATTCTGGCTAAGCGATATATGGCCTATCGGGAATGGGATTAACCCCAAGATCACCGCATTTTGCCTTCCAAATGAGAATAACAATATCTCCGTTGGATTTTGTCGTGTCATTATGCGTCGTTCAATATGTTTTGGTAGGTGCAGTCACAAGTATGGATCCATTTGTCACACCTCTGCCGACTTACTTCTGCATTTTTTTTCGAGTCTACATCTAAACAAAACCATCAAGTTCCGTCGCTCCACAGAGAGAAAAAGGAGAGTTAACTAACAAACTGGGCAAACTGGGTTTATTCGTAAAAAGTTTCAGCCATGCAGCATGTATGAGCGAATTTTCCTAAATCATCTCACTACAATAACGTTGGATTAAATTGAAATTTGAACCCTTTTTTGTACAAAAAATTCTAACTATCAATCTTACTGCGAAAAAAATGTATTCTAAATAATATTCATGTATTCTATTTTTCAATTTCCATTTTGATTGACCATCATTATCAACATCATCATTGATTTTCAATTTTTATCATTTTTTGCACATTTTATTGCATGATGCTTCAATTTTTGAATGATCTATTTCGCTGTCGATAAAATTTGTTTGAATAACATTCTTCCAAAATAAATAAATTCAACAATTTCTATCAATTTATGGTCATTTTTCGTGATTTTTTTGCTACAATTTTTGAAATTTGACCGATTAAATGTGCTCAAAAGTCTTGTTCAACAAACTCATCATTTCATTTAGCATGCTTGGTTTTTTTGGCGCAAGAACGGTGTTTTTATCTCAATGTTCTCTCAAGTGTGTAGTTTCAGTAATGACCTTGTGTAATCGACCAAATAACACATTAAATTCGTTTTATAACTTTTCAAGATGAGTAGAGTCCAAAACGCTGTAAATTATTACAAAAAGGTTTATTATTTATGAGTTAGACAGCCTTCACTGATTTATGTTTTTTAGACATTGTCTGAAGTACGTTATTTAAACTTGACGCTTCCACGAATTGTAATTGTATAGGTAGTAGATGCCATAGAAAATGCCTCATTTATATTTCAGCACGGTAGATCGATTCGGGATGAAATTATCCTCAAGAGTTCTCCAGCTGATCAGTGTGTATCCATACCGGTCGCAAAGCCTTAAAGTTCAACCGGAGATCTTAGCTAGACCGCGTGGCTGGCTACAGCCCAAGTAGCCTGGTTGATTCCAAACGATTATGCTATCTGTAACCCCATCTCTAAAGGTTGAGGACGTATTGTACGTTAAAGTATGTGTGTTGTTGCATTTCAGTTGGTTTCCAATTGTACATCACAGAACTAAGTATCTCTGGATGTAAAGAAATATTGTAGGGCTATCTAATACAAAATAATGAACCTTTGTGGACTAACTTGCAGCTTTTTTCTTCTTCTTAGTTCTCATATACGTTTGTTGATTCAAATTTGCAATATACTTACCTAGTTGTGATCTACTTGAATCTGAATAGAAAAAAAGCTCTAGCCCATCAATTCAGGCAATGCCTACAGTTGGGCTACCGTATTATTGTAAGAAATCTATGATCGAAATATCTTGTTATTGGTTTGACGAATAAATGTTCTTTCTATCTCTCTTTCTCTCCCTCTCACTGATGAACTCCCCGTGAAAGTTGGCCATTAACCCACTCTCATGGCGATAATTTTCGATAGGTTCTTAGCTCCTAAAGCGGCAATGACACAGGAAAATCACATTATATTTGTCATGAATATTAAAGGTTATTTGATGCGATGATAAATTTTATTTGAAGTGATGAGTTTCAGGATATCTGCCTCTGCCCAGGTGTTCAACATTACCTACTAGGGAAAGCAGAACTAATAAATAACCGATATAGGTGATCATAAGCGATCATATGACGTCCTAAGCGAAAAAAGACGTATGCGATTTTTTTGTTCTCGAGTCATATCTGCACCGGCTTTATGGCGATTTAATTATTCTTGCTTCGCAAATACTCGTAAGTGTACTTTTTAGAGGACGTTAAGTCGTATCAGGCCCCCGGTTCGTTTTACTCGCTACTTATTTGGAGTATATGGATTTCCAGCATAGTATGTTTCTTTTGATTCTTTACTTCTCGATATGACCTATATTATGACGGAATATTGAATCAGATTTAACATAAGTACATACAAAATTATTTTTCACTAATGATAAGTCCTCCCCTGAAACTTTGGGAGCGCAATGAGATCTCCAGGGGCTATCGCGAAGGGGAGAAAAGAATTGGTGTTCTTGGAGAAATACAAATGTAAACTTGTCTATTCCTGAGTTGACCCGCTCCAATTGAAACTGTATGAAAACATGAACGCAATAAACACAAATAATAAAGACACCACCACTTATTTACTTCAAAAACTCCTGAATAACGCAGTAGGTTTACCTAAACATTCATTCCCTCGCCGATATGGCGTTTACAATAGACGCATGATTAACAGAAGTCCCTTTGAAGATTGTCAGTAAGTGTTTTAAATAGTGGAGAAAACGATTAATCATTAGGAAACCCTTTATCCACGCCCTTGCATAATTAAATAAAAAATATCTAAGATGTGTATCAAACCAGACCTAACTTCTTGATCAAACAAAAAAGAATTAGGAAATTCGGAAGTATAAGCTGTGTGAGAAAGCGGAGAATGGGCTATCAATCGCATCCACCCCAAAGCACAAAATACAAAATTTTCAGGGATTGTTCCTCAACCATATTGGAGTTAGAATAGAACAATGTAAATGGGTGCAAATCAATAAAATTAGATGAAACAGTGAAGGAATATCAATTTATGTCTATTACCGTTCAATTTAATCCCTTCCATAATGACTAATGAACGTGCTGACATCCGTCAAAATAGTAAACCAAAATCTTAATTGAACAAAAAAACGCAATACTAGTCTTTTTACATTGAAAAAGCGCTGCAAATTCTTTCACTGGGGTTTATTATTCAATTGGCTTGCGTTCATGATTTGAATTTCTACTAAGCTTTGGAGTCTGCGTGTTTCAGGATAGGGCGATTGTTGAATTTCAGGAGATATACATGGAGCACGTGAATCTGTTCTCGACCAAAATACCTATTTGGATTGATCAGTTGATCATATTTGTGTGCCTCCTGAAATTCAATAATCGCCCTATCCTGTGAAACACGCAGACTCTAAAGCTTAGTATAAATTCAAATCATGAACGCAAGCCGATTGAATAATAAACCCCAGTGAAAGAATTTGCACGTTTTTTTGTTGAACCTCAATACCCCCCACAATAAAAACATCTATAATTTATCAAGTCCTTTGGCACTCGTATTGCGTTAAAACTTCCCCAAATCCAAATTTAAACGATGTAGCCAAAGGTAGACAGATGTAGAGGGGGCACACAAATATCATCAACTGATCAATCCAAATAGGTGTTTTGGATGAGAACCGATTTACGTGGTCTATGCATATCTCCTGAAATTCAATAATCGCTCTATCACCTGTAAAACACGCACAGTCCGAAGCTTAGTAAGATTCAAATCATGAACGCAAGCCAATTGAATAATAAACCCCAGTGAAAGAATACTTATGAATAATAAACCCCAGTAATAATATTGAATAATATTTACCTATATATTATCAGCGTTTCATGCATATCAGAATGCTTCAACCCGTGTATCGGCTACCAACTACACTACAAGTATTCACATCGGCTATCACTCCAGTATCCACATTCATTACAACTCGACGCTATCGGCCGGACATCACTAGGTTACAAACAAACGATAATAAACGAAAAAACGGAAATGTTGGCACCATAAATCGGTCCATACATCGGGAATGGTTTGACCTACGGACGTGGGGAAGGGCTCATTCGATTCCTCCTGGTATGTTGCTCAAATAGGAAAATATTTAGGCCGATTCGACTATTTTTGAGGTTTTCAGGGATTTTACAAAACTTTTACAGCCCTTAAAGGGCACTTTAAATTGAGTGAGGGAGCTGGCTCAAGAATTGGGGCGTCGTCGGACCAACATGGATTTTTCCTGAAAATTTCAGATTTTTTGCTCCAGCCGTTTCGGAGATATCGTGCGTACGGCGTACGGCGGACGGACGGAAATTTTTTATTGCAGATTCGGATTCTACACCCTTTGAAACATAAACCATGAAATTTTCAGGGGGGGGTTAGAATTTTTTTTTCCAGAGCGATTACAATGGTTTATTATTGAATAATAAACCAAAAGGATGACACGAATGAATCGGTCGAGAGTCATTGCTTGAGTAGCGGTTGAAAGGATTGGCTGTAACCCCCTGTCACCTGAAGCAACATTTCTGAGATTTATTGCACAGCTAGACGAAAATTGAGATCGAACGAGATAATAATCAGGAAATCGGTTGCGATTTGCTAACATGATTAGCACCGACGAAATTTGTCGCAAAAACCCACTTTTTTCACCCTCTGCAATTCCTCTTTTCTGTCCAAAAACAAATTTCCAGAGTTTGTTGAACAACTAGAGTAAAATTGGAATACAACCAAAAACGAATCATGAAAATTGGTTGAGAACCATGTAACACACCCATACACACACACAGGATTTGTAAGCAGTTATTTTCTTCTTCTATTGTTTGGGTCGCCTCACACCTTCTGGATCAATTCTAATAGGCACCCTTCTATTGACAAAGCCTTGCTTCAGAGAGACTTCCTAAAAAGCAGTTGTTGACGATTAGAGGTACTTAATAATGATGTTGAAGGTACTTTATCGTCCCTGGTAAAATATTTTAACCTGAGGAGAATCGAATGTTACTTCAATAAATTCATTGTAGATTGGAGATGTTTGTTAATGATTCACGTGTACGTAGCCTGCAAACAGTCAAGTAATAAATACTTATCAAAGTTTTAAATCAATTTTTGTGTCTAAGGTTTCTGATAAATGCTATTAGATAAGTATTTCTAAGTACGCTCTATCTTGTAGGGAAGGCCGATAGTCGATAGTGAGACACTATCGATAGTTCGATACTATCGATAGTATCGATAGCAACGATAGTACGGAATATTTAAAGGAATGCCTGGACCCTATCCTCATTGTCGGCAAATAGATCAGCCTCTTCCAACGTTCATCTTTTTGCACGTACAATGGAGATTGGGTCCACCCTCCTGTATAAAATACCTGTACCTACATTAACTGAGCTCAATAATAATTATTGTTTAGAGTCAAATAGACAATAATTTACTCTAATCAAATATTGAGTAGGTTCCTAAGTGACACGAGTTAGGTAAATCATAAATATTTTTAAGTAAGAAAAAGTGAAATACGAAAAAATGCCTTTTTTAAGAGAAATTTAAAAGTTTTTAAATTTTAATTAGTTGGAAATGGAATAGATATGTGATAATTTGAATGGAAACTGGTTTAAAAAGGTTTAAAAAAAAGGCAATGAGATACGTAGTAGCAAATACCACATTTATTGGCAAATACGTTTTTTCTTAACGCAATGATCTTTTTTCCTGCGCTTGAGTTCTCTATCTTCCTATACCTTTAGTTAAATCTTTATTAAAACCCAGGTTTTTGACACCCCCTGAGGTTTTCTAGACCTATCCACTGTTGTTCCCATTCAATGAATTTGAGTTGTGAATAGGGGGAACCATAGATCTATTGTAGATGCCTTTCAATTCTTAGAATGAATTAACTTTCCTTCAAGTGAAGCTTTAAATTTCAAGGGAAGCGGGCAGAGTTATTTCGTATTCCCAAACATTGATAGTCAGGACTATCGATAGGCCAGCGGCAACAAACTACCTTCGGAACAGCCCTCTGGTGAGGTCACAGCAAGCTGTAAACCACACCATGATGGGTGCCGACACATCGGTTGACTTCATGGCTTCTTCGTTTTCGTCAATTAGATCTGCGATACGTCGTGCCTTGGTATAGTGGTCCCGGAAGAGTCACTAAGTGTGTGCAGTGCGTTCCCAGTTAATGGCGTGAGTTTTCGTTTTCGTTCTAGTTTTCACTTTCTGTTTCCGTTATGTGATTCCTTGGCTCCCTTGTCAAATTTTGTATCTATTCCTTCTTATATTGGGCTTCTGCCCGTGTAATAAAAAATAAAAATAAAAAATAAAATAAAATAGTCTTATCCTCTATCGGCCTTCCCTACTATCGTATGATCGGTGATATTGTTTTTCTTCACATTGCTTGCCGCGCCAGTGATGTTTGTGCGTTTTAAACTGCGTTTTTTTCAAAACAGATTTTATACGATTTCGTCAAATAAATAAACAAATCTGGGAGTTGTTAAGAAACTCGACCGCATTTAAATTACAACTCGAGGAGTGAGGTGGGTGTGGCGGTCGGTAGCCGTCGACGAAGAAAACATCTAGCGCCACCGGGACCTGCGGGCGGTCTTTTCAATAACAGGCCCTCGTCCCAAGGCCTCGGGAGCCTCCCAGCCTTCACCTTCCCCAAGGAAAGTAAAAGTTCCTAATCTCATAATCCCGCTCGACTCGCCCCGCGCCTCGTCTCTTTAAAATACGATTTTTTTTTCTCCCCCTCTTTCTTCTTTGAATCGACGAGGAACTCGTGTTTTCATCTGGAGCTTCCTGTTATGGAGTGCCCGCTTGTACAAGACTACGGGAAATGATAGATCGCACATTATTAATGCGATTTTTTTTCAAATTTCTTCAGTTCTACAAGTTTTTGTTGGTCATGAGATACAGAAAAAACACAAACATTAACGAAATAGTCTATTACTAGTGAGCAGAGGATCTGAAACAGGTTTACAAGCGTTAAACTCAATTTTTCGTGGGAATAGAATACTCCGTTAATGTTGTCTTTTGGTTTATTATTCAATAATAAACCATTGTAATCGCTCTGGAAAAAAAAAAATTCTAACCGCCCCTGAAAATTTCATGGTTTACGTTTCAAAGGGTGTAGAATCCGAATCTGCAATAACAATTTTTCCGTCCGTCCGCCGTACGCCGTACGCACGATATCTCCCAAACGGCTGGAGCAAAAGATCTAAAATTTTCAGGAAAAATCCATCTTGGTCCGACGACGCCCCAATTCTTGAGCCAGCTCTCTCACTCAATTTAAAGTGCCCTTTAAGGGCTGTCAAAGTTTAGTAAAATCCCTAAAAACCTCAAAACAAGTCGAAGCGGCCTAAATGTTTCTCCATTTGAAGAACATACCATTAGGAATCGAATGAGCCCTTCCCCACGTCCGTAGGTCAAACATTCTCGATGTATGGCCCGATTTATGGTGACAACATTTGCGTTTTTTGGTTTATTATTGTTTGTTTGTAACCTAGTGATGCCGATAGAGTCGAGTTGTAGAAAATGTGGTTACTGGAGTGATAGCCGATGTGGATACTTGTAGTTTATAGCCTATACACGGGTTGAAGCATTCTGATATGTATGAAACGCTGATAATATATAGGTAAATATTATTACTAGGGATTATTATTCAATATTGTTACTGGGGTAAATAAGTAGTCTTTCACTCGGGTTCATTATTTAATTGGCTTGCGTTCATGATTTGAATTTCTACTAAGCTTCGGAGTGTGCGCGTTTCACAGGTGATAGAACGATTATTGAATTTCAGGAGATATGCATAGAGCACGTAAATCTGTTCTCAACCATACCTATTTGGATTGATCAGTTGATCATATTTGTGTGCCTCCTGAAATTCAATAATCGCTCTATCACCTGTCAAACACGCACACTGCAAATTCTTTCAGTGGGGTTTATTATTCAATTTTATTCATTTGAGTTGCATTCATGATTTGAGTTTCTACTAAAGCTTTTACAGGTGATAGAGCGATTATTGAATTTCAGGAGATATGCATAGACCACGTAAATCGGTTCTCAACCAAAACACCTATTTGGATTGATCAGTTGATGATATTTGTGTGCCTCCTTTACATCGATCTTCCTTTGGCTACATCGTCGAAATTTGGGTTTGGGGAAGTTTTAACGCAATACGAGCGCTAAAGGACTTGATAAATTATGGATGTCTTTATTGGGAGGGGGGGGGGGGTATTGAAGTTCAATTAAAAAACGCTGCAAATTCTTTCACTGGGGTTTATTATTCAATTGGCTTGCGTTCATAATTTGAATTTCTACTAAGCTTTGGAGGAGATATGCATGGAGCACGTAAATCTGTTCTCAACCAAAATACCTATTTGGATTGATCAGTTGATCATATTTGTGTGCCTCCTGAAATTCAATAATCGCTCTATCCTGTGAAACACGCACACTCAGAAGCTTAGTAGAAATTCAAATCATGAACGCAAGCCAGTTAAATAATAAACCCCAGTGAAAGAATTTGCAGCGTTTTTCGATCTTAATTTTAGTTTAGTTTTGCAAAAAACCTCGGAAATTTAGCTTTTGCAGACAGCAGGGGGAACGAAGTCGTTTCCATAGCTGCTCAACCGTCGATTCACGTCACACTTTTTTGTTTCATTAAAATTTTAGTTTAGTATTTCATAATGTTTCAGCTCATTCTATGTTCATTATAGCTGCTCATACAGCTTCACATGCCGACTTTCTCGTTTCTTTTTTGATAGATTAAGAACTTTCGTCGTGTTTAATGTATATTTCAGATCTTTTTAATTAAATTATTGATTTGGAGGAGGTCACAGTGACAAATCTTTGCCTTCACTATTTCTATCTTTTTTGGATCCCAATTTTTGTTTAAAAAACCTCTCTTGTGCAATAAACCTCCGAATTTTGAGTTTGATGTTGTGAAGGGTGACAGAGGGAGGGGAGAGCGATCCATTTAAGCGCACGTCATACCTAATAGAATGTTGTAACACTCTTAGCCATACTGTCAATCCTTTCAAATTAAGGGTCTTTCAAGATTATTTATAACATTTTAATGATCTATGTTCGTCTTTGCCTAAGTCCATGAGTATGCTGATGCTGTAACAACCCCAATTCATAAAGTTATGGTCTGATTTTTATACATTTTCAGGGTATGTGCGAATTACGCTGTAAATGATCTGCTGAGGGTTTCAAAACTCAGAAATCGATGAATTAGCATACACGAACGTAATATCCATCAAGTATAACTTTGACATCTAAGGTGGGTCTCTTTTCTGAATCTATGCTTGGGAAGCCCAGTCTCAGGCTCTACAGCCATGTTCTGATAGACCTGTGATCTGCGTAAGAGGTTTATGTAATACAGAAATAGCAAACCTTTGTGTAATAGTTTTGCTGTTTGTTGGTAAAACCCCACGACTTTCGCGATCTTTCTATATTGATACAATTCATATATGTTTGTCTATAGTGTAGAATTCAGGGTCTGTTGTAAAACTTGAGCGTTGCATGGCCGTCATCAGCTTCCTCAGAATATTTGTTGATACGTAACAGAGGTCGTTACCAATCTGCTCGGCAACACGTACTCTGGAACATTCTCCTGTGTAGAAACTGCCAACGACCTTTCTACTCGTGGAAGTTAGGCCTAAAGCCCACCGGCGCAATTATACGAGTCTTGTCTATCGGAGATATAATGACAAATGAAGTCGGAAGTTCATTAAACGAGCCCCGTTGGGAATCGTTCAAAAAAAGCCGTGCACGCCCTCCTCTGTTACCGAAATTACCGGAGCCCGGAAGGGCGAGGTGAGAGCCTCCGATGTTGTTGGCTGTGCGAAGCGGTCTCCCGAGATTACACACTCGGAAGGCAGTTGGCATCCGAGATGACGGCGAGGGGTGAAGTAGGTAGGTAGGTAAGGTAACTCACTTTTACTTTCCTTCGGTTCACATCCTCGCCCGACCTGCTATTCAATGGCCCTGCTATTACCGACAAGTGCTCGTCGGTGGATCGACTTGGGAGGAATTCGCTCTGATAGCTGAACAGACTCTGCATGTAGCCTATCAAACATTGCTAGAATAAGGAGAGCTAGAAAAACCAATAACATTCCCAGGGACAGAAGATTCTCAGGGAATGACCTAACTCCTATGCCTGTGGGTTTGGATGGATATGGCAAGGACAAGCTATTCACGGTGATCCGCAGAAGGAAAAGGAAAATTAACATCTCGGCTGACATCTACAACTACTCTCATCTATCTCAACTACCTTATTCTCACCTCTAACCATGTCAGTATCATTGCCAACAAATCCACACAAACCTCACTAAAAAAACTACGCCAATCAGCAACAGTAGCCTTAGCTAGGTTCAATGTGTGTTCGTGTATAATGTGACTCACGATGTGTGTTCGAATGTGTTCTGTCTAGCTTGCTGGCTTACTAAATACATGTTATCAATTCATTTATTATATGAAGTCTGCTTGCATCTTTAGATAGGATGCTTCTTTTTTCTCATCCCAAATGTTTAGGTAGATTTTCAATCAAAAACCCCCTTAACTCCCCAAGTAGGCTTCAACATCAAACCACACCTTTGCTCCCCGACCGTCGTCGATCGAGAAGACGATGACATGATCGATGGGAAGACTATCCGTATTCAGCACACTAACGGGCTTTTCACAAAGCCGGAGGGAGGCACGGGGGAGGAGGCAAGACAGAGGTCAATAATTAATTTCTGAAATGTAATGTTCAAAAGTTATTGGTCATTTTGCCTGTGAGGTAGTGGGAGAAAAAGTTGCGATAGTCCATTTTTAATTCATATACCAAGAGAACCGTGTTAGTAGAATTTTTCAAATTTTATAGGGGGCACTAAAAACTAAATAATACAGGTTTTTATTCCTTCCATCATTAAAATGTTTATCCTGTTACATGAATCCAGCTCGTACTGCAGTTGGTGCTTAAGGCGTATCAGAAGTATCATATAGGTAAATGAACTTCAGAAACAAAAGAAAATAGACTTACGTGGTTTTACTTATCCTTTAAAACCAAACCTCGAATCAACTGAATAGAAGAAGTGCACCCAAGTTGGTGTCTTTTACAAGTTTCCTCAGAGGCTGTCTCCAGATTATGAGAATACACAAATTAGAGGCAACGATATTATTATGTTTCAAGGAAAAAACAAGCCCAGTTTCCAATTCAATCCAAATTTCCTGGTACTGCACGCGTTATTGAGTCAGACATCATTCTCCAGCCTTCAATCAACTGAGAACTGAGTAATTTTTGATCGAATCATAGAGAAAATCCTACGAGGTAAAGGTAAAACGACACACTATAGGAGTGGAAAAATATCAATTGGGTATTCCAATAAGAACGACAGGTACGTAGTAGCAGTTAGCAGCAAACTATTCAAAAACGAAAATAATGCTGGGTTTTGGGTAAATAAATAGGAAGGCTACCGAATTGAAGGTTATTTATATCGCTTCTGGGTGGAAAACCATTTGTTGGGAGAGAAAAAGGCTTCCCTCCAGTGGATCAAGCAACCCCTTCGATTGAGAGAACTCAAAACCTTATTTTCAGACCTGCATGATTTTCTTGGTATACGAATTTAGGAAGAGTGGTTCGTAGGAGAATGTGGAATGAGTAGTAGCCCCTTCCAAGGGCTGAAGCGATTATGCCTGCAACACTTAGAGGATATCCCTGAAGCTGAATGGCCTCAGATTTATGCTCAGGGTTAGTAGTTTCAAGAATCAAGAAGGGGGATCTATCCATATCCATCTCAACTACTTCAATTTGTCATCATGAGCTCCGATGTGCTCCAATCAACTAGAAAAACTCAAGGCTACGTTGTGCTTCAAGGCAGCTTCTGCCATTCGCTTGTAGACCAAAATGAGCTACATTTGAACAAAATCTATTTCGTCCACAGTTTCTTCATGTTATCATTGACACTTGTAAAATACTGGGTTTACGCCCCTGGGAAGGAGGAGCAGCCATTAATAATGAAATTTGTAAAAATACAAAAAGCTGTTCATTTGCATGTTCCTATTCAAGACACAGGTCAAATATGGCTCTCACAAATTAAGATACGAATGGTTAAATCTAATTTTAATACTCTCAAAATACCTTCAATTGTGATATAAAGCTCGAAGTAACTTGTCACGATTATGTATTATAGTTGTACTTAAGTAGTCACCTGTGATTAGTTCTAACGATAGTCGGACCTCGCGTGCTGCCTTTCTACGTCCTTGGAGCTCGAGCCCTTCGAAGCCAAACCACCGACGGACACCGCCCCTCGAATTATACAACCCCTCGACAAATAAATAGGAAAGAGCTCTTAATCGGCCGGTCAACATATTCATTACATGTAAATCCCTTGTTCACGTTGCAAGCGTGTTTTTCAAAGTTTTTACTTCGAGTGAAAGTATCTCTTCTGAAAGCTATTAGTATGACTTCTCGATGAGGTGTGAGGTTACTTCGTAATGGGGGTTCGGCTCTGGGGGGACCGGCTTTTGCCCAGAAGCTGCGCGGGCGGTCCCAAATCGCGGTCGAGTCGTGTTCCCAACCCCTTCAAGGTGAGGGCTTGGGAAAGAAAGTAAGAGTGACTCACTACCTTCGTAATAGGTTTTACATAAATACGCTTACTTCGTTATACATAATTGCCCTGGCCCTCCCGAGTCTTGATGAGTACGACATTTTAACTAGCAATATTTCATGAGAAATGCCCGGTAAAACAGGATATGAACTCTGGGAAACTACATGTTGCCGTAGGTTATTAACGACGCAACCCCGTCCTTATTTGCAACATATTAGTCAACTGTACAGAGTTTAAAGTCTTGAAAATATTCTCTCTCACAGGCAACCGCAATGAAGCTTGTGAAGTTTCGATTTACATCCATGTGTGGATCAGAAACGTGAGTTGCACAGTTAGTTGATAGAAGTCCCAACTTTGACTTCTGCAAATGGTTGATTCTCAAACTACGTGCAATTTTCGGGTCCTGACATTTTAAAAATTTAAGTTTCTTTCGCTAGGTTTTTGGATGTTAATCACTTAATTGGCCTTTCTGGATGTCTTTCTGATGCCTAGTCATTCAAGACATCCCATTGTTCTCCGCAAATTCAAATTTGATAGAAGTCATAGCAATGGCGTGGCGGTTTCGGTAACGACAATGACAATTTCGGAGCTTTTCACCTCCTCCTTGGAGTTGCCTAAACTCCCTCAAGGCTGCAGCCCAGGGCAACAAACTGACGCTGCTATGGGTGCCGGGTCATGAGGGAATAGAGGGCAACGAGGAAGCTGATCGCCTTGCTAAAAAGGGATCAGAGTCCAACCCAATTGGACCTGAACCCCAACTAGAGGTTACCAGGAGTTATATAACTCAACACGTTCAGAAGTGGGAGGACAAAACACGCACAGAATACTGGCACAACACTCCTAAGCAGAGGCAAGCCAAGCGGTTCCTCTCTATTTCAAGGAAACGAGCAAAAGCCCTTCTATCATTGAGGCGCAAAGACCTTCGCAAACTAGTGGGTCTTCTTACTGGCCACTGCCCCCTAAGGTACCACCTAAACAAAATGGGTAAGGCCAGGACAGTAGAATGCCGGCTCTGCTGCGAAGAGGCGGAAACAGCAGAGCACATCCTCTGTAATTGTCCTGCTGTTGCATCAACTAGATTCCGGCAGTTCGGGAAGGGTGCCCTAACACCCACTGATATTGCCTTGGAAACGCCTGAAAACCTACTACACTTTGTGAATGAAGAGGTTATTAATAAGGTTTTGAATTAAAATGGGGACAGCGTCACAATAGATCCTAGCGGTCTCAGTGACCAGGGGCTCCTCCCATCCCTTATCGAAAAAAAAAAAAAAAAACAACTCGACATTGGGAACCTCGATACAGTTGCCGGACATGACAATGACAAATCAGGGTTTCTCAACCCTAAAAAACATAGAAATTATATTAGCTTCCGAGGTTTTGCTGTTGTTCAATGCAGTACTTAATAAACGTATGTAGTCAAGGGGAAAAAAGTTGAATGTCAGAAGACTTCAAACAGTACATCCATCAACACGAATTTGCCCGAAGTTTGAGAATCACACGAATAGTACTCATACTTACAGATTCCCACTGAACCAATCCTAGTACCAATCTCTAGGTGGATATCGAACAAAAACTCATCGGTTAACAAGTTTGACTGATTAGTGGATTCAACGATTAATTGTGACTAAGATAATAGGTTCATTATGACTAAGAAAATTAATTAGTCAGGAAAAAGTTCTAATCATGCAGCATGATCCTGAGGGCAAAGTTTCTGAAATTACCACATATTAGAGCACTTTTTGGAAAAAGAGATTGTTAATTACCAACTTTATGGACAAAAAACTAGTTATCAGTAAACATTCTGAATTTTTAGTTTTTCGTTCAATTTTATTTTTAACACAATTTAATTTAATGTACATACTTTTCAATGCATACGTTCGAGATTTAATTATTTTTTAGTAATATTCTGTTTTGAAACGCAAATTTACCAATTTTCAGCCTTTTTTTACCACTTTTAGTAATTTGGCTTAGTATTTTTTTATTTATTTATTTTTTTTTTTTTTCAAAATTGGGCAACTTCTGTTCTCAAACAGTGCTGTGCAAGGAACTTATTTTCGAATGTCTGATTAGGTGGTGGAAGGACGAATTTTATTCACAATTCTAAGGAGAGTTTTCCAATCAAATTGTTGTAACCCATTTTAATGAAGAAAACGGATGTTGATAACACCAACTATTTCCACAATCATAAAGAGTTATGATGTTATGTATATTTCGACGGTTGGGTCATCAGTAACAGAACAAAAACTATACTTTCAGGTGAAAGGGATCTCATTGGTGGAGAGGAAATTCTCTTTGCTCCCAGTGATCCGCCAGACCTCATCCACCTTAATGGGACTGACCTAATGAGTCACTAATTGGTGAATGGCATCTTCTCGTTCCACAAAGAACTCTTCTTTTTTTTTGAAGAGTAAAATGTACGAAAAAGCATAATAATTTGTCGAATCCTTTAAGCCGATTCCCGATTATTTAAGCAAGAATAACTCCGATTGAAAAATAGTCAGTTTTAGAGAGAAAAAAATATTATTTCTGTTAATCGATGCCACCCACAGAACAACTGGTCGCAAAAGTTGATCAATTGCACCTGCATTCTGCGAGTAGATATGTTGGGAAAGTTAGAAAATTGAACCTAGGAACGGAACGCGACTAGGGGGGGGCAGTTTCGGGCGCCAAAGTTAGAGGGGCGCCAAATAGGCGAAAAAGTGACAGTTTACCAAGTTCTTTAGTCAAAGGGTTTATACATTGTGGGTAAGTTAATAGATCGTCATTGTGAAACCTACGAATTAGCAAGGCATCAACAACGACCAATCAATACACCTGTAGGATCTCACAATGCCTCTTTTGACCGATTAGTTTTTAAATCAGAACCAATATCATTTAGAAAAAATTATTTGCCATGAAACCTATGATTAACGATATCATTGCATTCAATGATAACATGGATGTAACACGAACAATGACGAAAATTCGCTCTTATAATCATGCTACATGCCTGAAAATTTTCAAGACTAGACCAATTTCTTGAATCTATCACGTTTCTACATGCACATCTCTCACGATATTGTGTTTTGCAATCCTTTGTATTCGTCCTAGAACAACATACCTACATCGTGTTGATTATGTTCTTTTTTTTGTTACAGGTGAGCTTCTTATTCCTGATGATATATTTCGATTTTATTTGAAGGTAGGTGAGAGTCTTATTTTAGAATGTCAAAGATCATGGAATTTTTAACATCTGTCTACACTATCCCTAAGAATTGTACGATTGGGCTACAGGCAGAAAACAAAGCGAAACTAAAACTTGAATATTTTATGTAGATGATTGAACGACATAAACAACTTTATCGATAGATGTTATCAACCTCTCACGTGATGGGTGAGAAGCTAAGAGGAATATCGCTTTCAAAATTCACTCCTCTTCCCCTTTCAAATGAATAGGGAACCGAATATATAAAAGGCGCTTGATTTCCATAGCAACTCGACACGACTCCCGGGGAACGGCGGGGCGATCCTCGAAGAAAGCGCCCGCCCTCGCTTCAAGGTCATAGTTCAGGATCGGGTCGAGTCCGTTCTCTGAAGGCGAGAAAGTGAAGCTGTGATGTCACAACTCCCGATGGGACCGGTTTACGACTGCCCACCCTCCCTGGAGCCCTGCACTGAATGCAAGGGCCCCTCGAACTGGATTGGGTCGCTTCCACGCAAGAATAAATTATTGAAAAACGGAGGTTCGAGAAAAGAGTTGAGTCTAAAGGCGCAGCTAAGCACGCGGTACTTGGCAAAAACGTAGCCACATTTGGCGAAATCTCCAAATGTTAGGCAAGATATTAATGCATTTGCCGAAAACCAACCATTTGCCAAGCCAATTCTCCCCTCGAAGACTGTTTCTTTCACATATAAAGGAGACAAATATTTAATATTTGTCAAATACCGAGCATTCCCTCCGACCACACATGTTTGTCAAATCTGGGCCTTTTTTCCCATCCTAGCGCCGGGGTTAAACGAGATGTATGACCTGTATACTGCCTGCCACTTAAAACGGAACAGACACAAATTCTCGTCCGAGCTTGCCCGATATAAACTCGATATTTGGCATATCCTAAATGTATAGGCACAGTGCTTTCTCCATGGCAGTCGACAAATGACGAATAATCGATATTTGACTAATACTTGTTACCATATGTGGTGCCGTTCGATTCGTCAGCAGACATTTTCATAGAAGAAGAGGCCATTAAGGCCTTCCTGAGGTTGAAATGAAATGGCGGACATCTCCCCATAGAGATTACACCAATATATTGGAATTGATACAAGAACCACTGCTCAACACGGTGGCCGAGATTTTGCCAAAACTCTCACTTAACCCCTTCACTATATGGCAACCATTACGAGAGAGGGGTTTGGGAAGAACAAATACCCCTTATATGACATCACCTGGTTCACAGATGTGTCAAAAGTGGAAGTAGGATCTGATGCAAGGTTTACATGGGACCAAACCCAGTTGGAATGCCTCATCTCCACTAAATTAACACCAAGCAGAAATCGTGGCAATTGAGACAGCAGCTGGAGATAGCCTTGGGAAGGGTCATAAGAGAGCCCACTTCCGCATTCTCTTCGACAGTAAAGCGTCGATAAAAGCACAATAAGCTCCAACCATCTCATTCCCAGTAGTGAGGTGCTGCATGCAAACTCTCCACTATGTAGCTATGTGCTGGCCTGGATTGAGTGCCGGGTTTAGAGGCGCAACTGGTGACGAAAAGGCTGACGAGCTGGCAAGAAAGGGTAATGACTAAACGCCCTCCCCGACACCTAGAGGTAATGAGTTCCCTAAATGAGATGGGCTCCCCAAAATTAGCCCGATTTTCACATACGTTTGACTTCTTTGTTTTAAGAGACAATTTACTGAATCTCTTTGGTTGTTTGTGGCCATAACACTTTGTATAGTAAGACAATTTCTGCACCGATTTTGAGATGACAGACTAAGATTTTCTCGATCTGACAGGACTAAATCTTCAATTTCTAAACCCAACCCATAAGTCCAGACCTCCAGAAATTACTGCCTACCTATTAATTTTCAGCCTTGCCTCCTGGACTAGCTGTCCAACCCCACTGATTTTAGTCGAACTGCTCTCGATAACATAGTAAGTAATTATTAGTGTTCGAGCTACATCTTTCACCGATTTCTGAGTGTTACTGTCTGTATCCAAAAAACTTTGTAACACGCTTAGTTTCTAAAGACTTCAATGACATTTTCAGCGAATGTAGCTGCTAAATTTCATTTGACGGTTTATAAATGCCGGACCCCAATGCTGATCGTAACACCCTCATTTTTCCATAGCTGGTTTTTCTGATGCTGCCATTTCTATTCCCGATCCCCGATAGAGAAGTTGAGCGGTCAATAAAAATAACTCGCGGACCAGATCCTTGCGGGGAACTCCCCCCATCAACTCGAGAAAAAACCGGAGCCCGCAAAGTTGGGATGTAGATCAGTGAGTCAGTTGACACTTCGTGAAAGTGAAATGAAACTGGTGGGTGGAGGTTGGGGTGCGAGCGGCGGTGAGGGGAAACATCTGTCGTGACGAGGCTTCACACTACTTTCCCAATTCCAGAATTTAAGAATTATATATTTACAAGTTATTAGTGTATTGTCATTCCAGGGAGACTGTCCATCAAATTCCAACGTCCTTCGGTGAATTGGAGATATATAAGCACAATTTCGCAAACGTTATTATCGGCATTAAGGCTTGTCGTCAGCTGATCCTCACCAAAGTAAGCGAGGCACAAGTCCCGACAGTGTAATGCAACATATAAACATCTGTCCCAAATCGGTCAAGCAGTTTTAAAGGAAAAACCTGATAATGACTGACTATTGTCAGTGTGTTCTATGTCTCTGAAACTCAAGAAAAATGCTTGCCCACCTCATGTGCCTCAGTACCAACGGCTGTAACAAGCCATTTTCCAGAAAATTCGGCCAGTAAAGCAAATAATAAAATGTCAAAATCCCTCCATCATAATTTAAAGAGTAAATTGGCCAATGGCAGAAGACTGGATTACACTATTTGCACTAGTGGGGAAAATAGAATAGAAATAGAAAATAGGCTTTACTGACTGTTGAGCACCCACTATTTCTGTTTAGATTAATCTTTTGTTTTCTAATTGAGTGTTTTCGAAGTTACTTATGAATGTCAGATAAGCATCATTATGAATAATAATACGATTACGATTTTGCATACCAAACTGAATTGGCTATAGAGAAAATCGAAATTAAAACGTTGCCACTCCCAACTCATAGGGTTTACTATTTTTAGGCAACGCATGATAGTGAGGTTTAAGGGTGCCCTTTTAGGCTCAGAAATTGCAATTATTTGGTGTAGTGGAATTTTTACGGGTTGAAACCTATTCCAATCGATGTTGCCTTCAAAATTACTCGAAAGCTGACACCACATTCGCCTACGTCAGCATAACCACGTGTGTGTGTTAGTGAGAGAAGAGAGAGAGAGTGTGTGTGTGTGTGTGTGTGTGTGTGTGTGTGTGTGTGTGTGAGAGAGAGAGAGAGAGAGAGAGAGAGAGAGAAAACATGCTTAATTTAGAATAATAAATGAATTTTACAGTCATGTTAATAATCTTGATCCTATTAGGATCGACAGATGAGTTCAACCACGTTTTTTAATGCATTTTGGCCCACAGCATCTCTCCATATGAGGCGATTAGGCTGGTTAGACGTTGAGCCTCCTAACGGAGTCCATGGAAGGAATTTTCATACCAAGCATAAGGCCTTTTATGGCCCTTACTAAAAAGTCGTGCTGATTCGTGTCCCAAGTCCTATCTTTTTTACGAAATGTGTTTAAAATTTATACAGATTTATCCCATTCGCATATGGGTGACATTTGAATTTCGACTAAGAAAAGCACCTCTTACCTTTGTGATAGCCCCTGTAGATTTCATTGCACTCCCTGAGTTTTCCTGGAAAATAGAACCCATATCTTAGGAGATAATGCATCTTAGGAGATACGCGAAACGGTAGCTCATGAGAAAGTTCGCTTATTACATTCCACAACTGTCGAAACGGATTCAACCTCTCGTACGAATACATAACGCGAAAAGATTGTTTTTTTTTTTCGTGCATTGATTGGGTCGAAGTTTCGTAACAAACGGTAAAAGCTTATTGTTGGTGGGAGGCACCCTTGAGAAAGAAATCGTGGGTCTGGCTCGGAGCTCCGCCTTGTCATTGCCCGTCCTTTGTTGGAACTTCGGGAAGGAACGGAACCTTTGGGATAACTTTCGCATGGTGTCTATCCATACTGAAGAGATCCAGACATTTTTTTTTTCTTCGCTTCGGTATTTTTTATTAGGTTTTTTCCCTCGTTTTTATCGCGGGGCGTTCGAAGCTCGCGTGAAACGGGCACTTGACTTCACTTATCAATTTGCGGCCTGAGGGTTCACTTGAATGGTCATGGAGTCTTTTTTCGCATGTCAAATTCATTTCACGGCTAGTGGCTTTCCGAAATGCGGGGTGAATCACCATGTTTATACGTTCCTCTGTACCTCTGCGTTTTATATATATAAACTCGTGTAGATTTCCGCTTTGCTCTAACTTCCCGGTTGTGTGCACTCTAAATCAGATGCTCAAGGTATCGGGATTTCCGGATACTAAGCAGGAGAGTTGATTTATACTTACAAGTAGGTAGACGTTAAGGACGGTTTACACAAAAGGTGACGACAGGAAGTTGACATCTTTTTGTTGAAAACTGAAAGTCGTAATTTAAGAGTTGCTCTTGTCAAATCAGAGCAACGAATCGAAGAATTTTCATACAAAACTAAAAGTTGCTCTTCCTCAATTGGAGCAAAAAGTGGAAAACTTGTTGTCACAGAGATAGCACGAAAGGCTTGTCATGTAGCCAGTACTGTCAAGGATGTTGGACGGAGAAAATTGCAGGGGTTGCCATCGTAGCGAATCGCTGTACAAGAGGCCCCTGAAGATGTTGTGTGAGTCGAGGTGTGGTGGGAGTGTCAAAACCTATCTGAGAATGATCAGTAGTGATTTCAAGTGTTTGATTTCAACGATCGAACATAAAATCCAGATATGGGTTACTAGCTGAAGAAAATCAGTACCTGCCCAAGGATAGCTGGCAGTTACATTACGTTTTTAGGGTACTGGAGACTAATACACAAGTCTTGGTTATTTGTCACAAATTTCAAAATCGAAAACCCACATGGAATTAACGAAATCCCCTGCATTGGAAGTACAAACATGCAATGGTCCATGTAATATATTAAGTGTTATAGTCAATGTGTGAAATCTGTCATTATTTATAATGCCTGGTCTTTCTATAGAATGACTAAAACGACTAGTCAATGTATGAAGTGCTACCTATTTCACACAATGACTAGTCATTCTATATCATGGCCTCTTTGGCAATGAGTAAAATACGTTAATTAAGCGCTTTTCAGTTCCAGTCCAATCGTGTTCGTTCAAGTATGTTGTCGTTGAAGTCAAATTTGCGTATCAAATTATTCGTTCTTTCAAATAAAAATGTTTTATTCATAGGTTTTCAAATGCAAGTTCCTTGTTGAATTGTGAAGCGACAGGGAACACAATTTTCACAAAAAATAAATATGACTGCAATTACAATTTTATTGGCAAAATATTTGGGTTTGAACAAATGGAAATCATAAACAAAAAAAAAAAAAATTAGAAAAAAAGATGTTTTTTACCAGAGAATGAGGGGGAGAAAAAGATATATTAAGAAATCAACTGGGAAATGTTGGATCAGGAAGTTTACCTACTTCTTTCCAGTAATACAATTGGTATTAAAGGATTGGTTCGTTCGTTAGAATCTATTTCATGCATTGCTCTAGACGCCTTAGGCATTATACATACTGCCTACATGTTCTATTTAATGCCTAGGCAAGGTGTACAAGAAGTTAAAAAAATGGAGAAATTATACACATTAACTGAAATGACCTGTCATAATAGTAGCGCGAAGCGTGCGCCAACGGATTCGATGGTGGTGGGGAAGTTTTCCCAAACCAAAAAACCGAACATTTCTGAAAGGCTTGTAACGTCATAAGTGGAGGACAGAAGAAGTTGCCATATCTTATTGAAAAAGTAATAAATTGCTGCAACTCGTGAAAGACTTTGGTTTGAACAATCCGCTATTGAGAGTAAACCTCAACTACTCTCCTCCGAAAAACCGATATCCATCAAACTTGGTTTTGAAAGACTTGTAACGTCATAAGTGGAGGACAGAAGAAGTTGCTATATCTTTATGAAAAACCAATGAATTGCCGCAACTCGTGAAACACTTTGGTTTGAACAATCCGCTATGTGAGATAAATCAACTACTATCCTGCTTGTTTTGAGAATGGTTTTTACGGGATTTTTGAGACTTTGACAGCCCTTTCACTTTAAATTAAGTGAGAGAGCTGGCTCATGATGGATGGCGTCGTCGGACCAAGATGGATTTTTCACTTAAAATTTCAGTTAATTTTACAAAAGCCATTAAACGGGAGAGAAGGGCAAACACAACCCGAAACACATACAGCGTTTGGGAGAAATCGTGCGTACGGCGTACGGCGGACGGACGGAAAAATTGTTATTGCAGATTTAGATTCTACACCCTTTGAAGACGTTGCCTAATTGTGGGAGTAAAGGGAAATTATAATAACCAAATTCAGTTGGAATATCATTCAACACTTCATTGAAATTCATTTTGCTTTGCAATGGCTTTTTAAATACTTCTCAAACCTTGGTCCGACGGAGGTAACTTTCATCTTTGTCGCTTATACTAATAATATACCAAAAGCAAAGATTTGATTATTGTTTGTTTGATTGAAGGTTACGATTTAACTCAAAAACCATTTGACGATATGTAAATAACCACATGATCTTACAAGAGCTCGAGTGATTTCTAAATGCTGCAATGAAATCCCACGATTCCACACTAGCAGTTTTTATTTCATATGAAGTATTGATTCTGCTCTCTTAGCTCGACAGGCGAAAAAAAGCCCTGCCTGGGAGGCAAATTAATCTAGTCCTGTAGATGTAACACAAATTGTAGTGCATTTAAATGGAAGGCTCGTTTGGTTCGTTGGTTTGCTTGGAACAGCCCTGATCTTAAATAACAACCTTCCTTCGATAGAAGAAGACGCTAGCGTCAAATTGTCAAGAATAACAACAATATTGACAAAGGGAAAACGTTCCCGTTCTTGCAACACTTCGACACAGTTAAATGAACTGACCTACACAGATTCCTTCAACTTCGCCTGGAATATTATGCTCCAGTTCCTCGTCTTCGCTCCTCGGTGCAAATGGCTCTTCGCAAAAACGTCCGTAAAAAAAATCGGACTTTTCCCGCGACCGCAAGAATCTGAACTGCGCCGTAGAAAGACTGCCAAAGCCACTGTTCCGATGCTATGTTTTCTCTTATGAATCCAGCAAGAATTCAGGGATTTGTTCGAGGATTGGCCCCTGAACACATTGAATAAAACTTGCTCACTTCCACTAAAACTCACCTAACACACATTTTATTTATTTCCTTGGAAGCTTTTTTGGAAGTCAAGTTTATTGATGGAAAATAGGTTTTGTGGAACCACAAAATACTCCCGAAGACATTTTACAACATGTATGCATATATGTGTTTTTGGCTTATTATGTTCAATAAAGAACCTTTGTAATCGACCAAGAGAACAGATTTTCAATTCCTCCTCGAAATTTGTTGGTTTCCCATCGAAGATGTGCGGACCTAAAATTTAATAGAAAAAATTCTTTCACTGGGGTTTATTATTTCATTGACTTGATTTTACAAGTGTGCGTGCTCCTCAGATGATGATTATTATTTCAGGAGGCACACATGATCAACTGATCAATCCAAATGGGTATTTTGGTTGAGAACAGATTTACGTGCTCTATTAGGTTGAAACACGCACATCCAAAGTTGTATAAATTCAAATCATGAACGCAAGCCAATTGAATAATCCCCAGTGAAAGAATTTGCAGCGTTTTTATTTTTTATTTATTTTTAATGGGTATCAATGCTTCAACTCGCTACAAAATTTTTGAGTTCACTCAGTATGCGGATTTATATCAACACATTGAATAGATATTGTAAAATTTATACCAAAATCGAATGTTGGATAAACAACTACCTACGGACTGTTCTCCCGTTTACTTTAGCGGAAACTGAAAGAGGCTCAAGAAATTTATAAAACATACATTGAAACGTAAACCATGAAATTTTCAGGGGGGTTAGAATTTTTTTTTTTTTTTCAAGAGTTTATTACAATGGTTTATTATTGAATAATGAAACCATTCTAGGCCTTTGCTCCCGTTTACTTGATTGGAAACTATTCTCTTAAAACCATCTTGTTACATGTACCACGACCCTCTACATTTTGTTGTGGATCACAGAATTCCTCAGTATTTGTGTTAGCACATTTATCAGCCAAATCATTTGTCAATTCGGAAACTGTTGCCACTCATCCGCCCTTAGCTGCACAGCGCTCATTATAATAAATCTGTTGATAAATTGCATACATTCCTGAAGGTTTATAAAAAATATAAAACGGCTTAACGGAAAAGCAGATTTGATACAAGGGAGAACATTTATGATGAGCAAGGAAGAATTTGTGGAGATTTTTTTTTCCTTCATCGCCATTCAACGTGCAAAATCACAGAAATATCATCATAATCGTGAAAAATATTAAAAAATCACAATCATGATCATACTTCCAAGCTAGTACAGCCGAAATCATGATTTTCATCATCATTCAGTTGGTCGCTCTTTGCATGTTCGGAATCGGCCATTTCTCCAAGCTCCGTGAACATTACCTCTGCTTTTTCTGACAATGTCGTGGTCAGAATTCTTCCTTAAAACTAGCTCACCACCTTCCTCAGATGTACTCGTATTCCTTCCTTCCTGAAGGATTCAATGATTTCCTCGCGGGAAACGAGATTATGGCGTTTCTGAATTAATAAAACGTGATCGCTCTAACAGTAAGTAAAAGCAGGTCATAAAATCATTAAAATGGGCTCTAAAACACTGCTAAAAGAGGCCAGAGAGATGCTCTTCTTGTTTATTCCCTTGAAGTTACGACTTCAGAAAGTCTGCACTTTACAAGGGTTTTAATGAATCATAGTTTAATCACGAAACTGCCTCCCAGATTAATTTAAAAAAGTTATTCGGATACGAATATTACGCAACTTTTAAGTGGATTGTCTCATTCAGTTCCCTTTTTGCACACCTATTACCTGTTGCTTACACCTACTGCTGATAAAATATTTTGTCAATTTTTTTAAAGTTTTGGTCAGCTGAGATTTATGATTTGGACAATTTTGCTTCGTTTTCATTACCCCTTCATTTGAACTTAATTTATTATATGTCGATAGTGAAGATTGACCAACGGCTACATTCTTCATAGTAGCACTTTATCTGCCAAATCAACTTGCAAACCCGTTTGCCACTAATTTGCCATTTCCATTCCCCTCCTCGTCGTAAAATGCCCGAAAACGTCCACCTGCGGATTTCGTCTTGGAAAACTGGTCCGCTAGCAACAGGATCTTCCGATCCGTTCTCCCTCGACTAACAAAAGAGCTGAGCTATCTCAGAAAAAAAAGGAAAATTCCAATGGACTACTGACATTTACGAGTTCCTTCTGGGCCCAAGACGAGAAAGGGGTTTTTGTTTAATTTCCAATATCCAGCTTGAAAGTTTCAAGTTTTTGGCAATTTTTAAATTAGCCAATTTGGAGACGGAGGGAGGCCTGCGAAATCGGATATTAAACTCGAGGTTCTGTAATTTCTACTGGGGCCCTTAACATGGGTAGAAATGTGCTTTGAGTGTATGCCAAATATAGGATGTTTTATGAAAATAAACCAAGATTTGTAAAAGAATGGGAGATTTAAAAGAACAGCTTAAATATCAAACGAGTAGTTTGTTTGGCTTTAGAAAAAGCTGTATCCGATGTGTTTTTCGAGCTCTCTGATTGGACAACTTCTTAGGCTCGCCTTCTAAATGGGATTCCTCCTTATCAGGTGAACTTGAACCACAGATTGGATCTGCTCCTAGCTGCTTTTGATTGGTCAGAACACATTCCTCCCAGGGCCCAAAGCAGAAGCATCATGTCAGAAGAGGTGACTGGTGGTGGCCCAAAGTATAGTTCTTATTATGTAGTTATGTTATTTACTGAAATGCAGGATTCCTTCATCCATGAGCAGAGAGTATTGTGAGAACCCGCAACTCAGCTGGAGATCATAGTACTGCATGAAACAGACGAAATCACAATGACGACTTAACGACGAATGTGTGCATCCCACAGAGCAACAGATCAAACTGAGCTATCCTATGGGTTATGAGGTAGCTCTGCACCCTTCTTCTTTTGTTTTACCCCCGGTCAACCGCCAGCAGTGTTGCATTTCATTGGCAAAAGTTGTTGGTTCACCAGGCAAACAATAAAAAATAAGTGTACCTATACTCCTCTTGCCAAATTACATCTTTGAAATAGATATTTCTTAATGCAGCATTCGACCAAGTTGTTCTAACTTGCAGCATGTGGTGTTGAGAGGGGTGGGGTTGTCAAAGGCAATGGTTTTGCC
This sequence comes from Creontiades dilutus, assembly GCA_031894815.1. Classification (NCBI taxonomy): domain Eukaryota; kingdom Metazoa; phylum Arthropoda; class Insecta; order Hemiptera; family Miridae; genus Creontiades; species Creontiades dilutus. Next base: position 4,397,445 of record JAVIWC010004007.1, read on the forward strand.
AGAGAGAGGGTGTATTCCCCGATTTGCTTCAAACTCTTCATGTGAGGATGGACGGGGTTTGAAATTTTAGTTTTCATCATTTTGGTTTATTGGCTGGGTTTGCACATGAGCTCCTGGAGGGAGCTACCACTAGACAGTAGTATCACAGCGTAAGCTGGTTTGGATTAGCTCACAACAGACCCCCATACTAATTCATAAGGTTGCAAGTTTGCGTACTAAGAACGCTTTTCTCCTTCTTTATCTTTGATAATTGATAAATGGTATTATAATTTAATCAGAATCCCAAAATTTCCTTTGCTCATATGAGCGAAGACGTTGCCAGACGTGACAGTTCCTCCCCAGAAACTCGTAACAAAAGTAACAGTGGAAAATTATATTGACTGGGAGCAGATAACAATATGATATATAGAGGAATGTATTTAAAAAAAACACGCGAAAACAGCTTTCGTACAAGTACGCAACCACGAGGGACATTTTATGTCTTTGCTCCCCTCCCGCACACACACCACGTACTTCCAATTGGAGGCCAGTTTTGATGTAAAACGCTTATCAAATTCAACGTCGGCGAGAGAATGAGGCGTCTCGATAAATGTATCACGTACCTCGCCAATTTCAATTTCATTTGTGGATAATGTAGTATTCATAAGCAGCTTTTTGCGTAAACGATATTAGCGCACTAGTTCCAACGAGTGCCGTTTCGTAGGACCAATGATAACTACGTTAGATTGTGCTCGTTGATGGTTGCGATGTAATGGTTCCATCGTTTGGTCACTGAGGTTCCGAAGCAACGAATGGTAAACTGTAAAGACATAATCATCACCACTCACAGGACTGTCACAGTTAGTAAACAATACGGTTCCATCGGGTGGTCACTGAGGTTCCGAATGTCCAGGGGTTAACGTAACAAGATTAAGTAAATCAACAGCTTTCAAATGAGCGGTGAACACGAGTTTTTTACGATCACAAATGTCGAAGATAATGATCCGTAGCAACGAATCGGTTGTAAGCAAAAACCATCAGAAATATTTTCGTGACGCTGTCCGCGTTACATTTTCGAGTTTATGTAGCAAAGTGAAGACATAAAATGTCAAAAAATTTTCGTGAAAATTCCTTGAAAAAATATTATTTATCAACAGGTAACTACTATTAAAAAGTGATTTTTGCACAGAATTCGTGGTTTGAGCAAGTGAAACATGCCTTCTATCGTTACGAAACACTGGCAATGTTTATTTTCTTATTTTAACTAAACTTCCCTCAAAGGCGGGGAGCGCATGAATTAAAACGAAATAAAATAAAACTGGGGAGGGCACTCAGGTTTACCCGACCCACAGGGAAGAATGAAGGAAGATGTAGGAGGGAGAGATGGATGAAAGGAAGTAGCCCTATAGAATGACCACCAATTTAAAGAGCGGCTAACGACACGGGTGGTGGTACCACGAAGCACTTCAGACGAGATGCCCAACTCGAGGTACCCCATGGCACGTTTCCCGCACCACAATCCGCGCCGTAACACGGTCGTAGCCATGATCTGTATGTTATTAGGCGCTTCTCTTTTTAGCACATAGACCTTTTTCGGCTATGTAGTTAGTCCAAGGCTGAAGCATATTCCATGCTAAAAAATTGAAGCGAAGAAACTCCGAAACCTTCTCCACGCTTCAGCGACCGTTGGGGAGTTCTAAAAGTAGAAATCCATCTGAACGTCTAATTAATTCGAGATTCGACCTTGAAAGAGAGATGTTGAGGGCCGTTTAAAAGCTGCGAGGGATGTTCTTTTTCTAGAACTTCTTCTTCGTCTTGTCTTATTTTTTCTCTCCATATCCGGTCCATATCTATACACGATGCAGGGGATTGCGCCCGAGCCCGATCTCGATGCCCCGCGGGGCCCCTGCGCTCTCTTTCGCTCGCGTTCCGGCAAAACATCCATTCGAAAACCCCAATAGCCCCCGGACCTAAGGCAACCCGTGTCCTTGACGGTCGATTTACCGGTTTCAGATAGAAAAAAAAATTATTAGGTAGGCAGTCCATTTCTGGTTGTTTTTTTTTTTCCTCTCCATCGCCTCTTCTTAGTTTTACGTCGCGAGAAAAAATATGGTCTCGGGAATGACCTCATACGATACCGGGGAGGTAATTAATACGAGAACGAGTTCGTGGAAGTGAACAAACGTCCCGGGCAACTCTAGAAATAACGCATTTGTCGGTTGGATTCGAGTGGAACTCGCATAAATAGCGCGTATCTAGCGCACTCGGCTAGTTCCAGCCGAAGATCTCGACTTTCCACGTTTCTAATCCCACGTAATTTGTTCGTTTGATGGCACCAACTTGTGCTGGCGTCGGGTCCGGATCGAGTATTGAGGATGAATGTATAATTTTGATATGAATAACGAAATACCCAACAGGATGTCCCCATGCATTAATACTGATTTTATTATATATACACATATACTTGTTGGTTATTGTTCTACTGAACCATGTACCTAATAAACTTAACTTGAGAGAAATTTCACAGGTAAAAGAAGAAAGAAGAATTTGATATTTCGAATCAAATCTTTGTCAAAGTTGGAAGAGAACTTGGTTTTTCTGAATAGTGGGCTAGGAGAAACCATGGATGCTGGTCACCATGTAAAAGAATATGGCCTCATATGTTGCTCAATCATTGAGGTTGAGACCAAAGGCTCGCATTGATCCCAGTACCCTCTGACGAGCCCGTTCTGACTGTTGCATCAACCTGTCGTTGATTGTTTGAGGCATCTTCTTCAAGACCCCAAAGGATTAATTGAATGTGATGATGGGGTCATGAGTTCTCGCATGCAGCTTTATTGGCAACGCCCGATCCTGGTTCAGAGAAGCTCTATGGTTGTTAATCCGTAAGTTTAGTTGGCTGGATTAACCGACATAGAAGCTGCTGCTCTGATCTTTTTCATACTGCTTACAGACCAACTGGTAAATACACATCCGCGACTGACACTTAGCAGATCCTCTAAACCTGTAACTTTGAGATGTATTTGGGGAGGTGAAGAGAATGCCTTCAATCACTATCTCACATAACTCACCTTGGACACCCGCAAGAATGCAAACCAGGCTGCTGTACTCCTGAACAGTAATCCATCTAATACTTCCGCGTCACCAGATGCCACCTCTGCCTCAAATAAAACTCCAATGAAACTCACAGTTCTGTGAAAATCAGTTCTGGTTACAGGGGAATGGTATATGTTAGAGGGCTGTCATAACCATTATCAAGATCATTTTCGAATAACATTAATGGTCAAATAGCCTACAAAAACAAAAAAACCTGAATAATTTGGTATTTCCAAACTTATATCTCCGATTCCGAATTCGAATAAAAGCAATCTATTCCATACCTTGTAAAACCTGCAATATTACCTACGTTGGAGAAACCCAAAAATATTTGAGAAATGGAATTTCAGGACATAAATCTGATGTCAACCGATTTAAAGCAACGTATGGATTAAAAGAGCACTCAGTTATTGAAGGACACCGGTTTGATTTTGAAGATGCCAAAATTCTAGATTCGGAAAATGTAGACACAAAACGCAAAAAGCAATGAACTTATTTACATTTCCGAAACACCAAACTATTGCAATAAGAAAACTGATATTGACAGCCTAAGTAAAATTTATTCCTATATTATTAAAAAATAACAGAAATGAATATACATTCTCAACTCATATTTCCTTGAACAGAGCAACTCCATAATGTTTAGTTAAGTTCTATTCATATGTAAAACAAACATACTGCACTCAGTAGTGTTTAAGTATGCTAGCAAAGCTGTCATTCTTTCGTTATCCTGACGCACGTATGTGATACACGTTTTTAGGAACTAAGCTCCCCCTTCAGGGTTGTACATTGTACAATGTACAACCATTAACCTTATGTTTTTTCTCTTCTCTTTTGTAGCCATTGCACTAGTATTAAACCTAGCTAATATACCTAGTTATGATCAGACCGATATGGCAGTATGAATGTTCCTTATGGGGATCCGCTAGTACCTCTCAAATTAATAAGGTACAAGTATGGCAAAACCGAGCTCTCCGTCTAATCACAAATGCTGAATGGTATGTGAAATATTCTGTGATACATCGAGACTTGGACATACCGATGGTTAAAGAAGTGATATCCCCGGCATTCCAGCGACAATTCGACACCATATCAACCCACCAAACTCCAATATTCCACGGATTCACAAACAGTCTGTTGAACCAACAAACCAGGAGGCTAAAGAGAAGAAGGCCAGTGGGTCTCCTTAATGATCTTAAAAAAATTGTTACCAAATTATATTTAGATTATTATCTTGTATGTTATACTAACTGTATAATTTATTTTCTGATTTATCAACCTAGCTAACTTAATAACTAATCATTGTTACTGTATATTGTTGATAAAACCTGCTAATGAGCAATTAAAAAACAGAAAAAAATAAATATGTTAGTTTTTCTTTTCTCTCAAACCACACTAAAGCAAACTACTCTTCTCTGTGATTCTTTCACTATCAGTTACTCTCCAAATTGTCCGTATGGTTCTTCTAGACCAGAAGAAGTTTTACAACTAGAACGAAACGTTGGCAATGGAATTGCAGTTTTCTGTCAACCTTTAGTTTTATTCTCCGTTGTCAGTGGGAATAGGATGGGGGAGGATTCCCAGTTCAAGTCAGCACTGAGCACAATTGAAGAAAAACTGTCCGATTTTCGTCTCAGTTTGTTGTGCATCCACAGCCCCTCAAACTCCTCGTAACTGAGCGCCCTTGAGAGACCCTGACCCTTTCACTGTCCGTTGGCCCCCAGGCTTCCTCTTTGTACTTGACCCCCGCAAACGCTCTTACCACAAGGCTTTACTATCCTTACTATACCAGCGGTGCCCCCCACGCAGCCTCGCTGGAAGAAAGCTGCCGGCATCGCCCGACTCCTCGGAACACCGGAGCTGTAAAGCGAGTCCGCTCTCCCGCTCCTCCTACGCCTCCGCGATATTGAAAGTTGACAGGCCTCTTTTGACTGGGCTCTTTTGATTGGTCTCCCTTGACTCCTTTGACTCGGCTCTATCTCTTCTATAATAAACTGCGTGGGTGAACTGTCTCCTTTATTCTCTCTCTCTCTGCCTCACACATTTCCAAGGAGATCCGCCCTCTTTTACTCTCTCACATTATCAGCTTTACCAAACTCTCACTTTCAATTGAGCCTGTAATCGAGTTAATGTTTATTACTGACTAAGTCACTCGCACAGTTACCTGCTGAGGCTAGAGCCTGGTCGGGATAGATTGAGTGTGAGGATTTTTGATAGGGTGCTGGGGTGGCTCCTTCGTTTGTTGGAAATGGACGCGAGGAGATATCCGAGGGTTTGTCTGGAACAGCTGGCGGCAACGGTGTGGAGGGGAACCAATCTACAAAGATATAATTTGGCAGCTCAGGTTAAAGGAATTATGTAAGGTATTGGGTTTGGAGGAGTCTGGGATAGACTAGACTACAAGGAATTGAGAGAAAAGCGGAAATCCATGGTTGGTACTTACAGGACTAAATGATTTTATGATGACCTGGGAAGGATGTATAACTCTTCGTATAGCGCATTGTATAAAAGATTATGGTAGAGAGCTACTTGAACTCAGATGCGCCAGTGTTGGAGAAAAAGACCCTTGCGCAGCTCAGGTTAGCCGGTTCAAGCGTTATAAGACGGAGGATTCGTGGGGGAAACTACCAGATTGACCTACGAAAAGCGTTTATATTATGCAACAGTGGAAGGAATGAGTCAATTTGTCATGCATTCTGTTAGTGCTCTGAATTGGCTTACCAGCGGCTAAAATTTTTAGGTTCTAGATTGATAAGTAAAGAACATGTTACAAATAATTTACTGTCAAGTAAAAATATTGTAGAAACTAAAATGATAAGCTCCTTTTTTCTTTCTTATCTGTATAAACTAAGTTCAAAATCAGGTTGTTTAAGAGGCTGCTTTAGTTTAATTAGGACAATCCGTGGAAAACTTATTTGTTTTTATTTTTTGTTGTATTTTTACTGGTAATACGAGGATCTCGATTTACTCTTACTAATAGAAGGAAAATGTATTATCTGGATAAGCAATGCCTTGTCAATAAAGAATATTTTATTCATTCATTCATTTAGACTAAGTCACTTGCGAAGAACTTGTGGAAACCAATTTCAATAAAACGGAGTAAACCTTGTCTATATTACGACGAAAATAATGAGTTACACGGTTAAATCAATTTCGATGGTAACGTCATCTTGAATAACAAACATTAACTGAAGGTGCATCACAGAAAGCGCATCTTATACAGGGTGTCCCAGGAGTTATGAACGATCCGACTCCTACGTGTTCTACAACTCATTTCCGACCAAAAATGCCTCCTAGCAATTTTTTGCCAGAGGCCTCGTTTCCGAGCTATTCGCGATTTAAGATTTTTTTCGTGTTTTCGATCTTAAGTCATTAAAACTGTCATAACTCCCTCAATTTTGGAGATAGCTCAAATTTGATGACACCGTTGGAAAGAGCGTTAAACTTTCTATCTATTTGATGTCAGAAAACTTTTTTGGATTGCATTGAAGATGTGTGATTGCTGCGCGAAATGGCAGTTTTGTCAAAATCTTGAAATCGCCTATTTTTCATCTCGCCTAGAAAACCCATGAATGCTTGACGCAGAACTGTGTAGGCCTGGTAAAACGTGCGCCGAAATGTCAGCTTTCCAACGGTGTAGTCGTTTTGGTTTTAAAAAATATTTTTAGTTAAGGAAATGGAGTTTAAATGCAGAAAAACGTGTGTTTTCTGTTAAAATTGAAGTTTTCCAAAAGTCTTGAAGATGAATGCGACTCATCGCAGTCGGAAATGAGTTGTAGAAAACGTAGGAGTCGGATTGTGCATAAGTCCTGGGACACCCTGTAACACTAAAAAATACCTAATGTTTGAAACTTGGGAAAGCTACGGAGGAGGCAGTCTTGGTCAGGGGCAAGGGTATGCAATGACCCGCACGCCCCCCAGGTCTTGAAGGAGGGGTTGCTTTGTGCGCCGTGTACTATCAACCGCAATCTGATTTAGCCGTAGCATTGGGTGTTGCAATGTTGAAATTTTGTTGTTTCTGACCAATTTCAGTTTTAGTAAAATGTTTATTGACTCGAACATGTTATCCAGTTGTTGGACAATGGTAAGATATTGTGGTTTAAATCGAGTTCATACAAAGAGTTAGAGTTTAAACAAGATTGTTAAGATTTAAATTTTTTTTAAATATTAAAAAAAGAAAAATTAAAATGAATTTAACAAATGAAAACGTTCGATTGTGATCAACGTCCACGGCATTTCCAAGCTGTCCAGCCAAAGTCAGGATAATCGAAGATCCGGGAGACAGCTATTGTTTGTGTTCATTCACGATTGATTGCGACGATTTGCTTTCAGTTGAGTAGCTATACCACAGTGAGTATGTTGACATGATTTTTGTGTAAGGTTTTGCCAATGGCAATGCTTCTGAAGCAGCAAGGGAGTCACACTCCTCCTGTGTACAACTCACACCAAAGCGAACACGTCGGATAGTATGAGGAAAGAATATTGGTAGATAATATTGTTTATGTGGCTGATCCTTCTTTATCTAGTAAACTATCTATTTTTTATCTACTAATTGTTTTTTGTCACTAAGGTTTTGGTTATTACTACCAGCTATGTTCAATAGCTATAGCGCACCATGATGAATGGGCATATGCAATAGGGAAAACCTCACTGAAGAAAATACAGCGAGGAAAGAGACGAAAGGGAAGAGTTGGTAATGATACGGAAGCCTGGTTTGATAAGGGTCCATAGTGTCAGCAAAAAGCTGGATAGTGTAAAACTGTGGCCCAGTTGGTTCTTACTTCTAATCTACATAAAGAACCTATAACACTATATTTACATCACACTAATTATCAAACTTTAGACTCCACTTCCATGAAATCGCTTGAAGATTTTAATCGCTATTGTAATATTTAACTACATTTTGGTTAAATTGTTTATTACTTTCGTATCATGGGCGGATTTACGGGGGTGCCTGGCGGTTTTAATAAACCAAATGTGTTCTAATGTTGGTTTGTTTGATTTATTACACACAGTTGTTTTGTTCGGATGTAGATTATAATGGTAATAACATGAGGAGTACTTATAAAGAACATATAAAAATATAGGCCTAAAACGCATAATTATGCCTTTATTTTTTTAAAAATTTTACCCAGCTTTACTGTAGGGTTTTTTCCATACCCCCAGACCCCCCGGTAGGTTGCTGACCCCCCCCCCCCTCCCCCCCCCCTCTTTACATAAATCCCGGATCCACCACTGTACTTGTCTGTAAGGTGGATCTCGACAAAGACGAACCACTAAACGCGCGTCCTTACTACTTTTAATAGCTTCGCCTTGACCCTCCAAGATGGTTAACCCTCCAAGTGCTAACGGCCCGTTGTTTGATCCACTTCCGAATTTCTGAAGCGCTAACGGCTCGGTCCGAGCTGATTGCGAAAAACACCGCGGAAAATAGTCTGTAGTCCAATTCGGTTATATTTTGTATTGAAATAAAGTAAAAGGGTTGCTTTGTTCATTACTCTATGCAGGAGAACCTATTCAGTTTAAAAAAATCATAGTCACTACAATTGCTCAGTTTGTGAGTCAGCTGTCAGCTATCTGTGTGGTTGTGGTTGTTTACAAGACAGATTAATATGTATTTATGAACATACAGTAGCTGTAACTATACTTTTCTATATTCAGGACTATATTTTGCAACGTTAGTATATTCTGGATTTTCCATATGTTGTAAAAAGTAAACCGTGCACGGGACCGCGGACAGCGGGTTTTGGACAGTGTTGCTGTCTGTACGTCTGTAGGTACTGTACAGTAGGGACGGAGGTTAGATTGATGTTGATAGTAACACATATTGTTTTATTTATTTGGGTGATTAAAAAAGCTATTTCTTGACAATTTTTTATGAAATACCTAAGCGATAGCCGAAACCATCTATCGGCTATCAGCGGAACAAATCGCGTGGGGATCGAGGCGGGGTGTGGCGGAGGGAAAGAGAGATAACGAAAAGATCAACTACTTACGACGAGTCCCTTTCCTCACCACTTTCTATCCAGCTCTCAATTATCATTGTATTAAAATCAAATTGATATCAATATCCAATATCCATCCTGTTAACCGAACTCCTTACCTAATACCCTGCGGTGCTATTTAACAAAAATAAACGATAGTAAGGAAATACTTAAATCGTTTCTACCTCGTGGTTAATAGGAGCCCCGTAGTTATTCTTGGAGCAATAAATACAATTATTGAATAATTAACTCAATCTATTACCAAAACCTTGGGTATAATTATTTCTGGAACCTTATATATGTCTGTATATAAATAAGCTTAGTAATTAAAAAGGTCAAAAAGGGGAATAATATTAAGAAATCGTTATCAAGTAAAGGTAGAATTGATATAACAATTCCTTTCAAGTATTACAAAATATTAATTAACTAGTGAAAGTTTAATGTCCATCAGATAGCTTGGAAACACGTTGTTTAGCTTGTATTTTTCAAAATTTCCGGGGGGGGGGGGGGGACCCCTCGCTGCCTGGGGGTATTCCACTGGCACTGGCACCCCCAAAAATTTTGACCTAAATCCGCCCATGTTTCTTATTCATAATTTCTGTACAATTGCAGGGTTGCCCTCCATACCATCATCTGACCATACAAAACTGAAATAGTTATCTTTCATGTCATATTTGTCGTATTTTATTCATTGCACCTGCAGCTTGCGTGTTTTGCACGTTTGTGATATCGATCGACGCATGCGCCAAACTAATTCGCCCTTTTCTAAACGGACGGCACCGCTGTCTTCTCCGAGGAACTTCAACGAGTTCAATCGGATCGAAACCAACCGGTTTCCGCGGTTGTCGGTTTTGCGCTCCGAACTAAAAACGACCGAAGCCGTTTTCGCCGCGGCGCGGACCAATTAAACGTTACATAGGGAAAGTCACCTTCTCTATGGCGATTATTTTTCAAAAAAGGTTTCACATGCAAAGTGAACTCTTTCTCATAGATAACCCGGTCCCCGGCTACACCTGCTGCTTTAGCGAGTCTGTCCAGCCTTCCGCTCGTGGTAAATTGCCGGAGATTTAGCGAGATTGAAAAAAACTCATCATACTAGCTGATTGGCGCCACTTCCGAAAAAGGAAAATACGCCCTGGAACGAGAAACGTCGATATATTTGCCGGAGGATAATTTTCATTTTGTTTGCACGCTACCCGCAGCGTTTCGATCCCGTAGGTTTTTGTAGAAAAAAGTACCTAAACTCCAACATCGAAATGAAATGAAAATGAATTTTATTCCGAAGAGAAACAACAATATCTCATCGAGAATTTTAAAACACAATGGAATATACGCTGTGCGGTTAGGGGGGGCTGATAGAGCTTATATAAAAATGCTGCAAATTCTTTAACTGGGTTTATTATTCAATGATTAATGATTTTAATTCCTACTAAGCTTTGGAGTGTGCGTGTTTCACAGGTGATTGAGTGATTATTGAATTTCAGGAGATACATAACAGATCAATCTTCTCAATCCAAATAGGTATTTGGTTGATCAGATTGATCATATTTGTGTCTCCTGAAATTCAATAATCACTCTATCACCTGTGAAACACGCACACTCCGAAGCTTAGTAGGTACAATTCAAATCATGAACGCGCCAATTGAATAATAAACCCGAATGAAAGAATACTCATTTACCCCAGTAATAATATTGAATAATATAATAATATTTCCTATATATTATCAGCGTTTCATACATATCAGAATGCTTCAACCCGTGTATCGGCTATAAACTACAAGTATCCACATCGGCTGTCACTCCAGTAACCACATTCACTACAACTCGACGCTATCGGTATCACTAGGTTACAAACAAACAATAAGAAACCAAAAAACGAAAATGTTAGCACCATAAATCGGGCCATACATCGGGAATGGTTTGACCTACGGACGTGGGGAAGGGCTCATTCGATTCCTCATGGTATGTTCTTCAAATAGGTAAATATTTAGGCCGATTCGACTTGTTTTGAGGTTTTTAGGGATTTTACAAAACTTAGACAGCCCTTAAAGGGCACTTCAAATTGAGTGAGAGAGCTGGCTCAAGAATTGGGGCCTCGTCGGACCAAGATGGATTTTTCCTGAAAATTTCAGATCTTTTGCTCCAGCCGTTTTGGAGATATCGTGCGTACGGCGTACGGCGGACGGACGGAAAATTTTTATTGCAGTTTCGGATTCTACACCGTTTGAAACGTAAACCGTGCAATTTCCAGGGGGGGGGGGGGGGTTAGAATTTTTTTTTTCCAGAGCGATTACAATGGTTTATTATTGAATAATAAACCAAAAGTACCTGAACTCCAACATCGAAATGAAATGAAGATGAATTTTATTCCGAAGAGAAACAACAATATCTCATCGAGAATTTTTAAACACAATGGAATATACGCTGTGTTAGGGGGAGCTGATCTTGTATAAAAATTAACAAGTCGTTAAGTGTTGATATAAAACTTACACAGAACAACACAGTACGTACTCTGAATACTGTTTAAAAAAAATTCGTCTTCTTTTGACAATGGTTTGGCGTACTATTGGAATTTTAAAGAAAAACAAATGAAATAAAGAGAGTAACAATGATCTTAGCTGATGTACATGCTTGTCAGTAAAGTTCGACAGTTCTCTAAGCCCTCTGAAATTAGCCATGTAAAAATCTTGAGAAATTTGTGGGAATCTTTAATTGATCTGGTAAATAGCGGATTAAGAATGGCATACCCTTGGGACCTTATGGGATGATTATTGTAATGTGATTGATTGTATGGGTTTTGATCTGTTTTCGGTTAAAAACTGGTTCAATGCTAATGAATTGCGCTTAAACATAGAGAAGACCTCTGTTCTTCGATTTTCTATAGAAAATAGAGCTTTTCCAGCATATCATAAGGTTATATTTCATGACTACTTGTCTTGCTGCAGTGTGGGAAGTTCTTGCGCCTGCTTTTCGTTACCTTTCGGTAAACAATGTACATATTTAGGAATAATAATTGACTGCCATCTAAGCTATAAATTACATATTGGTAACTTAATTTTGAGGCTTCGTAAATTATTTGATGTGTTAAAGATAATAAGAGAAAAATATTTTTTGGTTTAGCTTCATCAATTATTAGGTATGGTGTGATTTCATGGGGCGGGGCGTGAAAAAGTTATATTAAAAATGTTCAAGTTGTTCAAATTCCTTGCTAGAAATTATTTTAAATAAAAATAGTAGGTTTCCCACATCGCAACTTCACAGGTTAATGAATATTCAAACAGTACAACAATTATTTATTTTTCAATCACATATTCAGGTTTTTAAGAAAGGCATTAAGCCGGAACACACCTCTCTACTAACGACTCCGATGCATTTTGAGACAAGTGGTATTTTATTACCTAAAACTCGCACAGAATTTTATAGAAGAAACTGTTATGTATCGGCTCTAAGATTTTTTATTGTTCATTCTATAAACCCTTTTAGTTTTAACCAGCACTTTCCTCCTTTCAAAAAAACTCTGAAGTATGTTATTAATTTGAAGTAAATTAGAAATTTAGTTTTTACTTTCTTCTTAATATTTTTAATTACTTTTTTCGATTTTTTTTCTTCGTTTTTTGCTTTTATTTCTTCATTTTCAACTTCACAGTTAAAATTTTTCATTTGACAATTTAGTAGCAGCAACTCCACTGGAAGAGCACAAGTTCTATTGAACTTATTCTGCTAGTGGGCAAAGTTTTGTTTATTTGTTTATAAGAAATTGTATATATATAATTTTATGTTTGTATATATTTGAATTTTTCCAAGTAAACGAAACGAAACGAAATCTAGTTACGTAGTAGTGATTTCTCTCGTAGAGGTAGGTAGCGAACCACCAAAAGTGAACCAAGTGAATTAAAGTAAAGTTACTAGATGTATTATACTCTTTGCAGATGTAATAATAAAAGATAGATTTTTAAAAAGTTATTATTATTACTTTTTTTTATGGTGTCCCACAACCCCCTGGATCAAATCTATTTGGAGTCCCTCTATTGACGACACATTGCTTTAGAGAGACGTCCTAAAAACGAATATTCAACACGATAAACCCATCATTTGAAATTCCAAGCACATAATCAACCTTAATGATGATTCAAGTGGATAAGAGTTGACATCACGATGCAAATATCTCCAGTTCTCAATTCCACCCGTATTTGAATTTGAATAGTGTAAACGTAAACAAGTAAACTATTAACTATTACCCTTCAAACTAGTAAACTTTGATGGCTTAACTATTAAAGTTCACGAGGTAATAAACCATGAATCGGAGTGCAGCAAATTCTAATTTTACTCCTGTAAACAGTAATTTGCATAATCAATCACATTTTAACCCTACAGAGTATCGCCTACTGGATTAATTCATTTTCGTTTTCACGAATTAAATCAATGAAAAAAATCTACTTATCCTGAGTGATAAAACCATTAATTCCTTTAAACGTCGCTAAATGGCGATTACCATATTTAACGCGCGTGGGTATCTTATGCGTCTAATGAGTGTTTTTCATCGTTTATTACTAGGGTTAAATGACTTTTAACGACCGCGGGGTCGTTAATTTTTATTGATCGACTAATTCGCAACCAATTTACCTCTTCCTTTTACGGCTATGAAGGATCTTGTGTGTGTCTGCTTTTTTTGTAAGAGGGCTCGCTTCGGGCGTCCACTTGACTAAGTGAGCGTGGAGAGGAGCGACCCGGTCGTTCCGCTACTGGATGATAACGTTCCCTCGTAATTCACAGATTATTGGGCCCCAATGTTATTTGCCCCCTGTTATTTCAGTGGTTTATTGGTGCTTAATGTCATGAACCAGGCTGATCGGTCCAGGAAATCAATGTTGTAAATTCATTACTTCGAACTGAACCGTCCTATTTAGCTAGGATTTGCCGTCAACTCCTATTAAAATTGAGATGTTTTAGTGTAAAGTTTCCAAAACAGTAATCAACATTAAAAGAATAATAATAATTATAATAATAATAAAAATAAAACCAAAGTCTTGGCCACACGACTTGAAGGAACTATACCCTTCAACTAAGTGTTTTATTTCTTTGTTTTTAGTTTTCATCTTCAATTGATTTTTCAATTAACCAATTTCTCCCTCTCTCAATTCAATTTGATTGAATCTATTTCATGATCTCCACTGTTTGCTAGTAGTTGTTTGTATTTTCAGGATTTCAATTTTCTCGTGTGATGTGACTTAACACGTTGACTGCCAGTCAGTACCAATTTGGTACTCAGAGAGGGTTACCCACAGGCCATGTGTACCAAATTGGTACTCACCTACGATCCTGATGTCATAGACTTTTGACACTATATGAAGTGTTTTCGGAACTAGCACGCTTTGTACATCTTCTAAGAGCTGTGTTGGCACCCATGTACATTGCATAGCATCGTAATTTTCTGTGTGGCATTTCATTTCCGTAAAAATCCTACTTTGAAGAGAGATTTGATTTTGCTATACTTACACATCGCTCCATGTGAGTTTTGGACGGATCCTTCTCATCCCTTGAGTAATTCCCAGGATTTTTTGTTTGTACGTTTTTCTTTTTCGTTATTACGTCAATTCGAATTTACTTCTAGGAAGATGTTCCATTTTCGTTTTGAAAAACCGATGATTTAGGTAGCTACCTACCTTCTTATTTGAGACAGCGTTCGGCCATTTTAAAAAAAATAAATAGTTTGTGCAAGATGTTAGCGTTAAATGATAATCATTACAACGTATTTTTTTTATGCTTTTTTTTATGAGAAAATTAGGGGTGAGTACCAAATTGCTACTCAGCAAAAGGTTCACTCCTGGGCCAGTGAGTACCAAAGTGGTACTCAGGTTTTTGGGTCCCTGAGACCATGATTTCGACAAAAGGTCGCCCGGCCCATCAAAATATCATTTTTCAGAGGTGTTTCTTCAAGAATTTTCAAAAAAAAATTTTTGGCCTGAGCGCAACCCTCGGCCTACGTAGCCATGGCAGTCAACGTGTTAAGCGGTTCGTATTTTCTGTTGATTGTCTTTCCCGTTTTCATATCTAAATAGTGACTCGTATCCAATATTATAAAAAAGCAGGACAGTAGACCTATATTTCTACAGCCAGAACGCATTCTGTGTTCATAAATGGTACTTACTAAGCCTAACCAACTCCCTAGAAAAATCTGTAGATTCAACCAGAGCACCAGAGAGGCTACTGCTTACCAAGGTAGCAGGTACACGACAGAAGGAAAAGTGGTGATGGCGGGATAACAAGGGGCGGAAGGAGCCCACCCGAAGGTTAGTTGAAGAAGTGTTGAGCGGGAGGGGGACTGTCGGGTCGGTCACTAAGAACTGGATTGTACTCCTGTTAATAATTTAAATGATAAAATTTGTGTTTTTTATTGTTTCAGACAAGTGGCAGCCACCGTTCAGGGCGTCGCAGGTTCTGTACTCGGAGTTTCCTGAGGACCGGGGACGGAGTCTGGACATCGACCGGAAGGACGTCTCGCGGAAGGGCTACCCCTCCCTGCCCCTGTACCGCCGCCCCGGACGTCGTACAACTACGACCCGTTGCCGAGCAATCGGCTACCGGGCGACCCGGCTCCGGGCGACTACTCGGACGATTATCCTGAAGGAGGAGGTGAGAGCTCTTCATTGTTGAGGGTAATATGGAGGGCTGAGGGGTATTAGTGATGCTGATAATAGGTGGATAGTGGAACACTAGTGGTACCAGCAAAGGGTGATACTTGAGGAACTAGTGGAGCATGATGATTGTCAACAGTAGACCACATAACCACTCGTGATGTGGGTAAAGGGTCGATTGTGAGTCACTAGTAACGGTGATGCTGGTAATAGGTGGACAGTGGAACAAAAGTGATGCGGGATGTACATGAGGAACTACTGAAGCGAGACGCTAGTGGACAGGTGGACCATGGGGCACTTGTGATACGGGAAAGGTTGAATAGTGAGGGATTAGTAACGAGTAGAGCTGAAATGATAGAACCGTGGAGCACCAGTGATTCGGGTAAAGTATACATCAAGAACCAGAAGTGTGATGGTTAACCGGTGGACCGATGGAGCATTTGGCCGTCTGTAGTTGTCTATGTCGAAGGCATTCTGCAGAGAAAGATCGCCCAAGAAAGGGAGAGACAGAGGAGGCTATCAATGGACCGAGAGGAATAAATACATCCCAAGGACTTGGCCTGAAGTAATGTGTTAAACAGTTCCAGGCCGAGGTCTAACGTGGGAAAGGAAGGTGAGGTTTTAGTGGGTTTGAATCCTGCATAATCCGAAGCTGTCCCTTCTGGGTATCTTACGAGATCTGATTTTCACCTTAGGATCTTAAAGATTTCCTCACCTGCCTACCGGAAAAAACCCGGTGGACCGAGGAGCACTTGTGATGCTGATAAAGGCATTAGTGAAGCATGATGCTAGTCAACAGTGGACAGTGGAACACTTATGATGTTGGTGAAGGGTTTTACATGTAAGTTTCCTCCTTCACTACTGATCTTTCCATGAGAAGAGTAGATTTTGTATACGCACATTTGTTCATTTGTTCGGGCTATAGTAACTAACAGTGATGCTAGCAATATGAGGACAGTTGTACACCAGTGATGCGGGTTAATCGTTATATATGAGGCACTATTGATGTGTAGTGGTAGTTTATAGGTGGACCGGGGAGCACCCGTGATGCGAGTAAAGGGTTTACATGAGAACCTAGTAACGCAAGATGCTAGTTAACAGAGGACTGTGGAGCAACTCTGATGCTAGGTGAGGCACTAGTAACGATGATGCTGTTCATCGGTATCGCCAACCAACTCACAGTTTGAGGAGTGACATGTGAGGCGATGTAAGGTCACTTGCCTACCACTCAACAACCAGAAACATGTCCATCTCAATGTCAAACACAATACACATCACTACCCAGGCACTTGTTTACTAGGCTCTACATCAAAACAAAAACAACGATAAACCAAAAATCGCAAATGTTGGCACCATAAATATGGTTTGAACGGACCTGGGGAGGGGCTCATTCGATTCCTCATGGAATGTTCTTCACAGTCTCTTTGCCTCCCATATTTTTTTGAAACTTTATTTATAAAAATACAAAATTTTGACAACCCATAAAGGGCTCTTTAAATTAAGTGAGAGATCCACAAAACTTTACCCAAATGGCACTTCAATTTGAGTATGAAGCTGGCTAAAGAATTGGGGCGTTGTCGGACCAATATTGATTTTTCCTGAAAATTTCAGATTTTTCGCTCCAGCCGTTTCGGAGATATCGTGCGTACGGCGTACGGCGGACGGACGGAAAAATTTTTATTGCAGATTCGGATTCTACACCCTTTCAAACGTAAACCATGAAATTTTTTTTTCAAGAGCGATTACAATGGTTTCTTATTGAATAATAAACCAAAAGAAAAAAAGAAGATTTTCGGCAGTTTTTAGGCATTTTTAGTGATTTTTCAGAAAGTTGTTTGGAATATTACCCATTTAATGTGAATAAAAAATGTCAAACAAACTCATCTTATCTTTTGGAAGGTTTTTTCCCAATTCTATCAAGAACTATCATCTGGAATCATATGTATATAACTTGCAGTGGAGGGTCTTAAGGTTCAGCCGAATAATTTTACTGTTTTTGCAGCCATAATATGGCTACAATATGTAATATATATTATATTCGATTTATTTATTATTTTGGCGCTGCATCAACAAAAAAATTGTGGGAATTTAATCTAAATGTTACAAAACTACTGTTACATATTTTTACTACCTTGTGGTTTCTACAAGTAGTTATCCTAGTTGGTTAGCTTAGTTAGTGGTTTTAGAAACTATACCTGCTTGTTAGTGGTGAGGAGTTTCACTTATAAAAGTTTCATTTTTTTAGAAGCCCAAGTTGTTCACTATTCCTTATCAATAATATAAATAAAGTTTCATCATATAATCATTTTGTATTGTGAGGTTGTTTTGATGGTTTGGGTAGGTTTGATTGATGTTTGATATTGATATACACAAGTTATATTGTGTCGAACATAATGTACTCCACAACCTACAAACATGGCTGGAGCGAAAAATCTGAAATTTTCAGGAAAAATCAATATTGGTCCGACAACGATGAAACTCTCACGATTTAAAGAGCCCTTTATGGGTTGTCAAGAAAAAAATCCCTAAAAACCTAAAAAAAGGCAAAGCAGACGACTTTTTTTCCAACATTCCATGAGGAATCGAATGAGCCCCTCCCCAGGTCCGTAGCTCAAACCATTCCCGATTTATGGTGCCAACATTTGCGTTATTTTGGTTTATCATTGTTTTTGTTTTGATTCAACCAGTGATGTAGTGAACTGAAAAATCACAAAAAATGCCGATACAAAATTCTGATAAAAAAACGCTGCAAATTCTTTCACTGGGGTTTATTGTTTAATTTCATTCATTTGGCTTGTATTCATGATTTGAATTTGTACTAAGCTTTGGAGTGTGCGTGTTTCACAGGTGATGAGCGATTATTGAATTTCAGAAGATATGCGTAGAGCACGCAAATCGGTTCTGAACCAAAATACCTACTTGGATTGATCAGTTGATCATATTTGTGGCCTTCTCTACATCAGTATAGCTACACGTTTAAATTTGAGACAGGTTTTAATTTCGTTTTTTTTTCGCGGAGAGTCCCGTCTTATCCGTCAAGGGTTCAAAGAAATTCGGAGATTTGAATTGGCTTATGATGTCTTCAGCCGTAGTGGCATCCCTGTCTACGGATTTCTAAAATTCCTAGGGTACCTAGGGGCTACTGTACAAACTTCTCTCAGCCAACCCTGAGACTAAAAAGGTATTCTCCGAAGCACCTTCCTTGTCCTATCGACAAGAATCGTCCATTGGGAACATTCTGACACGCAGATCATCAGATAGGACAGAACAATTAAGAGGACTGCATCCTTGCGGCAAACGCAGAAGTAATTTTTGTCCACTGGCAGTGGAAGAGGAACACTTCTCGTCCACGAATAACAGCAACTCATACTGATGCAAAGGGTCGGGCGATTGCCAGGCACCTATGTGTGTGTATGAGTTGGTGTGTAAACAATGTCCAACCTTCTATGTTGGATGAGCAGAGATGGCGCGGAATCTAAGGATCAATAACCACAAATCATTAGTGGTCAGAAGAAATGAAGATCCGCCATGCCTCAGTGCATGATGCTACAGTTGATAATTGTTTCGGCTTGAAAATCTTGAAGAAAAAGAGACCTGAAGAAAACACCAACTCTGTTTCAATCAGAGAAGGACCATTCGAATGTTTTTGGAGCGTTAGGGAAATCCTTTAGGGTTGAAAGGTAGGCGTTAGCTATCTCCATGGCAGGTTTCTCAAGGCACAACAATGTCATGACTTCAAAAAACCCAAAATTAATTTTCTCCATAGTTTGAATAAGGCAATAGCCGAAATATAAACAATACTTTGTGCTGTCAGGTATTCTTTCTATTTAAAAATATTGTGAATATATACATATGTACATACGTATATAAAGTAGTTGCGTTGCAATGTTTCACAGGGGGAGGGGGTGGCGAGAAAGACTACCTGGACAAGGACTATCCGCTAAGCTACAGCTCGGGTCCGGGTGGACCCTCCAAAGACTACCCGGACAAAGACTATCCCCTGGGCTACAGCTCCGGACCTTCCAAAGACTATCCGGACTACGTGAGCTCGGCGTCGAGAGAGGAGGCCCCAGCATCACCCGAATACTCATCCGAGACCTCCCACGAGGCCTACAAACCGTACAACTCCTACGACGACTACCCACAGGATAAAGTCAGTTTAATTGATTTTATTTATTAATTGTTGTCCAAGACCGAATTTTCTGAATCGCTCAATATCAGAGTTTCAGTTTTATTTTTTATATAGTGTGTTATAGTCTGAGTTTTATTTTCAGAAGTGAATGTTTGCGCTCAGAAAATAAAAACAACGTTGATGATCTTTTTACTTTGAGAGTAAGGCAAAAACGCAGGTTGGTAACGTGACGCAGGGTGACGCAGCGCAGGTAAATTTGCTTCAGCAAGCGCAAATAGGAACGCAGGTTTTCCTTCAATAGTGAGTAACGTAAATCTGTTTGTGAAACCCTCTGAAATGGATGGTAAAACAGCCCAAAATGAAGTTTTCCAACCAACTGAAGATATAATTGCTAAGCCACTACAACATACGAAGGGTACCTGCCAACAACAACCAACAAAATGCTACTTACAGTGGTTCAGAAATTCACGGACTATTTCAACACATAAGGAATTGTTCCTTGGCAGCGTGATCGCGTATTAAGAGGGTATTGTTGATATGGCATCCTGATACCCTCACCAAACTATTTACCTACCAACATTACTCAAAAACACTTACTTGACTATCAAAGTTGATCAAAAACTATTGGTCATATCTATGTTTAAACATACTTATTTTCCATGTTCTTTATTTCATTATATTTACGTATTATTCAGGAGTTTCTACACAACTAAACAAATATACAATCCTTTCACATAGACAGTGTTCGGGCACTTACCACTTTTCAAACTGGTTTCCTTTGCGACGTTTTCCCATAGCTTACTTTTCAGCTTACTCTTCATGCAATCACCATGAGAAGTATCATAAAGAATCCTCCTTCCCCACAAAGCATCTATAAATTTTTCTTCCATTTCATTATATTGTGCGCTCCACTTTGTTTAAAAAACGTCACCTCGCTCAATAGAGAAAATCTGCGGCATGTCAACTGCGTGACGCAGGTCGTGGTGGCGTGACTGTAATTCACGTCACTCCACGGTCCTATCCATGCGGTCTCATTCTTTCTGTTTCACAGACAACTCGCCGTGATTCACACTGCGTCACCTCACCAACCTGAGTTACTATTCCTACCTACTTCAAATTGAAATAGACATTTTACAAATATTTCTATAGTTATCCAAGTACAAGTTCTTGTACTCGCTAAAAAAATGGAATTGCACCTGTGCTTGGCAAGTATGTTCGAAGTACATGCGTCTCGTGCAGCTACTATCATTATACATGAATATCCCCATTCTGGTTCCAACTACCTGATGGACATGTATAACAAGAGGTTGGTTTATTAATCGTCTTGTCTGGGAATAAAAAATCTTGTATAAAGATCAATTTGTTCATATAAGAGATTAATTTTAAATGCAAACAAAGTAAATGTACGAGTATTTCCAATTCGGATGGGTACAACATTTTGGTATAGCTTTATTGATCTACAGGATTGGGAATTTTGATGTTGATTAATTTTGATTGTAGTCGAGAGAAGCTGGCGAGGGGGAGCGGGACTTCACTCTCGAAGACTTCGAGCTGGACCCGGAGGTGGTGGAGCCGTACGCGGTCCGCGGCAACGCCTCCTACCCGCCTCTCCGGCCCTCGCAGAGCGACCCGGGTCCCAAGATAACTGAAGGGGCCACCTACCAAAGCGAAGGCTCCCGCCAACAAAGTGATCTTCCGCCCCATGACGAGGTCCACGAACCCACGGAGCCGCCCAACACTCAGCTTGAACTGCCGGCGACCCAACCGTCTTCGCACCGGATCCCCAGCTCTCTGCCTGTTCAGGTAAACTACTCTATTTAGGATTTTCCGAATCAAATTTCGAGTTTTTAGGACGTCTCTCTGAAGCAAGGCTTTGGCCTATTAGAATTAATCCACGGGGATGTAGGACAACCCAAATATAAAAAGAAAAGTAACTGCATAAAAATTAGTCTGTCGAACTAATTTTGTGGATGCTGCACAGTCTGCAATGCTCAACCGATTTTCATGATTCTTCTTTGATTCGAGCCCAGTTCCACCTTAGTTGTGCAACGAACTCCAGAAGTCACTCAGTAGAAGTGCTGGGCTTTGTGAATACACTAAGATATGTAAGGAGGCTAGGGCAGATAAACGCCAATAATATATCCATATTCACCGATTCCTTGAGCGCCCTACAATTTTTGAGATTAGGAGGTACGAAGCGTGCTCAACACCCACTTTTTGCCCTAATTTTGACATCTCTGACACATCTCGCAAACGACGATATAAATGTTACATTCGTCTGGGTGAAGGCACACATAGGAATTAGTTGCAACGAAAAAGTCGATGCACTGGCTAGAGCGGGAGCTTTACAGGGAACTGTAAGTTCAGACAAAATTCGTAAAGAAGATTTCTATCACGCGATTAAAGAACACCATCAGATCGCTGGAAGAAGGAATAAATTACCTCACAAAACGCAAAATTTTATGAAAGAGCAGCACCATTTCCTCCTCGGATACCATGTTTTGCAGGCGTGTCGTCGAACCTCCGAGAAATTAAAACTATTTGCCGATTGCGCAGTAATCATGGTCTATGTACATTTTACATGGTATAACCGTAGATTTTTAAATAGCCAGGACTCAGCCATGTGTCAAGACTACCGAGAGCGGAAGGAGGGCACATTAGACCATATTGTTATGGTGTGAACTTTCTCGAAGCCACCATGAAGACCTCCATTCTGCTATAGTGACCTATTGCGAGCTGAATCGGTTCTCCATAGACTTTACGAGTTTATAGTGGAAATAGGTAAAGACATTTATAACATAAATAAGAAATAAATATAATAATGTATTATATTATGGCTGTATATCAATTTATAATGCCAATAAACAAAAACAAACTCGAAAAAATTCGAACTCCATTACGGAAAAGAGGAATTAGAGAGGTTAATACCGAAAAAACGTGGTATGTCCCGACAAATTTGTCGGCGCTACCACAAAATTTACATGTCTCAACCAATTTAAATTCTTATTTCGTTCGATCCCAATTTTAGACTAGTTGGGTAACAAATTTCGGAAATTTAGCTTTTGCAGACAAGATAGGGAATGGAGCGTTTCATATCCAATCCTTTCGATCGCTGCTCAACTGAGAATTCCCGACCGATTCATATCATTCCTCTTATGTTCAATTAACGTTTTGGTTTATTATTGTGACACATTTCAGCACATTCAATCTTTATTATTGAAGAGTTTGAATTGAGCGGTAATAGTCACAAATCTATATTTCTTCACGATATTAGATTTTTAAATAATTTTATTGATTTAAAAACTGTTTTGTTTGACCCTAATTATAGTCTGGTTGTGCAACAAACGTCGGAAATTTTGAATTTTCAGTTGGAGGGCGTAATAGATAATCCATTCAAGCGCTGTTCATACAGCTTATACTGCTGATTTTCTTGTATATTTTGGTTCATTTGTTTCAATAATGAACCTTTGTAATCCAACAAGAAAAGAATTTTTCAAACCCCCAAAAATTGTTGATTTACGTTCCACGATCCTTGAATTTCAACACTCGAACTAAGAAAAACAAATCCGTCCGTCCAAAGCTTTTTTCCATAACTACAGAACCTAAGTTAACGAACTTTGGCTCAAACGTCCAACATCGATCCGGGATGTGATAGTAATAGGATCTGAATGAATCCCATTTGGCTGGTCCGGGTTTATCTATACGGGTGATCTGACCCCATGTGGGGGTTACCCATCCCTCCCTCCGTGACCGGGGAAAATTCATAATCCTCGACTTTTGGGTCGACCTTCGTCGCTTTATTGTTGACCATTAATTCGCTTTATTATATTATAATTGTTAGAGCTTCTCCTAACATACATAGCTGAGCGGTCTTCGTAAAAAGGGCTATCTAGTACAGAAATAATAAGCCTGTGTATAATGATTTGCAGCTTTTTCGGTTAAGGGTAGTTGGTAACTTTTTCGACAAAAACCCAGAGAAGAAAGAATTTTGAAAAAATATCAACGGGAAGTGAGTAAAAAATCGAACTGCTAGGTCCGCTAGTGCAAGCCCGCACCGTAAGCAGGTTCCTCGCCTTCCTCGTCCTTGCAAAGAATCAAGAAGTAAACGAAACTGATCAGTTTTCCTGTTTTTCTTCTTCCTTCTAATCTTTCCTAGTCATGGATACAATAATCTAGATACAGACATTCACAAAATAGGTGTGAAAGAGACGAAGTGAGCTGAAGCCGGCGAGAACGAACAGCAATAACTTCAGAAAATGTCGTCTACTGAAAAACGATGTTCTTAAAAACCCAATACACTAACTACGCCATGGATTTTGAGTATTTTCTCTCACATCGGATAAGTTTAAATGCATTTCGAGGATTCTGAGCCTAAACTTGAAGTTTTTTTTCAAACCCTACGCAATTTTTTCTAGCCATCATGCGGAAATTCCCATAGCTCCATCTCTTCAGAATAATATACTTAACTCAAGGGGATTTCATCAGTCCGGAAAAATCACCAACTACCGTTAAGATTTTGGTATGATAGTTGAGAAGAATATTTCAGATCACTCAGGGTGGAAAGTGACGAAGTGGACAATTGGTTGAAAGAGCTAACGACAGGAAAACGAAGGAATACGGTAAACCACTGCTCGCAGGACCTCGTAAATGTGATATTTCATGCTGATCAGCTAAGTCACATCTCTGAGGTGATCGCGTCACGAGGGAGTTCGGAGAGTCAAGGCGCGTATGATGGATCGCGGGACTCGATATGTACGTACATATATATACTGGTAGCTCCTTCAAAATACTCCGGTCCCGCCCTCCGAGGAAAGTTTTCAAAAGTGATTTGAGACTCGAGAGACGATTGCGACAGTCGCGGGAGAAAGCGCGATATTTGAAAAAATGTGTCGACTCACTCGTTCGATATTTTGCCATGAGCGCATGCGTAGGAAGTCACCACGGTAAGTACCTACCTACTTCTCATCAGGTGACATACCGAGATCCAACTAATTGATTTCCAAACTTATTAGTCGTAAAAAAGCCATTCTCCTACCTGGAACGACGGTTTCATCTTGTGAATCCACGTTCTTCTGATTCAAACGCAATTTTCTTCCTTAATTACTCAATTAAAATTATATTTGATTGTGAAGATACAGGCGCGGTTTTGTAGACTTGCCTGCGAAAATCCACATGCGCAATTACTAAACCATATAAGAGTTGAAAAAATTCAGAGATTTTCCAAAATTGACCAATGTCACATTTTAGGCTTACTAAGTGGTGCGACCTTAATGTGTACCCACTTTATATTTGAATTGACAGAAAATTTATGATAAAAAAATTATTCCGAATTTATTTTCAAAAAACAAGTAATAAATTAAATGGACGAAACTTCAGATTAAATAATGTGTAACGATTTTCATCATTACCAGATAGATAGATAGGTAGATAAATCGTTTATTTTCGATTATACAAATAGATAAATGAAACTTCTCAAATTCAAAATAAACAATACGGCAAGGTTACTTGACCGTCTGCCGGAGATCTGGGTTACAAACTGATTAATTTAATATAAATAAAAATGAGATGAGAATGAGATACATCATTACCGTGTACTAAATAATATCAAGTATCACATAATAAAATCAGCCAACAGCCGGGAAAATCAAGGGCTCAGGTTCATTGAACGGGGAAGGCCCGTTGTCTCTCCTGGTCAGACAGGGGACGAGGAGGGGAACCTATTTAAGCCCTGAGCACTAAGCTAAGGGCGATAATCGTTCTTCCGACGCTTTCAAGTGTAGCCTGGCTATTGGTTTCGCTCAAACACATGCAATAACTCTTTTACTTTCAACTACCCTTTGGGCAAGTACGTCAGATTCGTCTTGACGAAAAACCCACTCTACTTAGGAAAAGGTAGTACGTCAGATCCGCCTCGACATGAAGTTTAACAAAAAAGAAAATCCCTAAATTCACTCCCTGCTGAGTACGTCAGGACCGTCTAAACAAAAAAGCAGATTTTTCTAAAACTCCCTAAATTCGGTCTTATTAGTCTAGACACTAGGAAAACCATCATTTCGTTTAAGAGCCTAAGAAACTCGTGACACAAAGGACATAAAAAATTAATGAAAATTTCTGGAAATGATTGCAGGCAAGTTTATTATTTCAATGGTCACTGTTCAAGTTGATTATATGTAATATACGGTACCCTATTTAACTCCTCGCCCCGGGCCTCCATACTTAGTAATTGAATTCTTGATTCCTTCAGAGACGATTGATTAATATTTTATTAAACCTTCGGCGACTCGTTTTCAACTTTTGTCATACCACTTCGAGCTTTTGGAAAATCAATTTATACTTTTCACAAACCCAACTAATTCCACCCCACATAATGATCAATAAATGTTTTTTCTCTCTCTCATTAGATTATATTGTATAACCTTAGATGGATTAAGAAAGACTTTACTCTCATGAGCAACGTCTTATGAATGTGCTTCTAGATCTTGTAGTTGAATTGTAGATAGCTTGAAAGAAGCTCCATATTTATACATATGTCAGTGCGGTAGGTCGATTAGAAAACATTTTAAACACGAGGTTCAGTAAGCCCATTACTCTGCCTTCATACCTTGTAATGACTTCTAGATAGCTTACTAGAAGATCCATTAACGTTTCATCGCCTTGTGTCAATTGGGAATGAATTTACCCGCGAGAGTCACTCAACTCATCAGAGTGCATTCCTACCTTGTAATTGTATCCTAGATAGCTTAATAGGAGCTCAATTTATATTTCAGCGCCGTAGATCTGAAAATTGGATGAGTCCAAAAAATTCCATTTGACCAGCAGTAGAGCAAATTTCGTTCTTGAACGTGAGTTAATTTTATCAAACTACTGTTTCAAAAGTAGGATGAGTTCCTTGGTTAACACATTATAAGTAACTTAGATTTAAAAAAATTATCTAAAGAAAATAGCTAAAAATAGCAAAACAACAAATAAATGTCTTTAAATGTATATTTTTAAGAGAATATTATTAAAGAAAGTAGAACTATTGGCCAGATCATTGTTGAAAAAATATACTGACATCCTGAGATTGTTTCTGATTGCTAGGAATTGGAGGAAAATAGTAAAACAAGGGGGTGATGGAATGGGCTGGTTGCTCCTTCCAAGGGGTGAGGCGATTAGCCTGCAACTCTGAGAGAATACTTCTGAGGCTAAAAAAGCTCCACGTTCATGATCAGGTGTAGTAGGTCCAGGAAACAGGTAGGGAGAACTATCTCTCATCTCTCCTCATTATTGAACTTCTTACGTGCTGCAAGCTTTTCATCCATGTATATGCATGCGCAGAGATTACTATCTACCATTCCCAATCTGGTAAGAATGCAATTGTAAGAGAATCTATTGACTTTCAGTGCTTATTGATAAGCTGTACCATTTTGGTGTTGATGTTCCAGGCGACGGGGTATCCTTTGACGAGAACGCCGGTTCCAGTGTTCAGGAACCCAGCTCTGAGCCTCATGACGCCCAACCAGCCGGGCTGGGGCCACTGGAAGAGCGTCCTCGACCAGGTTGAACTCTCCAACCTCCAGGTCAATATGCAAAATCTTTGGGCCACAGTACAACTTTTTATTAAATTTTCTTTGTACTTTTTGTCTTCTAGAGTCGCCCAAGGGGAGACAGATGTGATTTGTTTCAGCATTTCTTAAGGTCGAGATCTGCCATCCGCCACAGTCATCCAAGTGAAGCAGTTTTTTGAGCTCATTGAAGCATCTGGCACGAGTTATAATTGTCTGTAAGAATCTGTATAAGGTAGGTACCTTCTAAAACGTCTCTCAGAACGTCTTCAGAGCAATCCACGATCTTGCCCATGTTCAGCATATGAGGCGAAGTCTACATGAATAATGCCACAAGGTGCCTAACCTGTAAGAAGGAAAACTGTAGCAGTAGTTTTGTTTATGCTGTCCTTCAGAACATCTTCCGAACAATCCACGAGCCTGCCAATGTTGAAGATATGAGGGAAAATCTACATGAATAATGACATGAGGTATTTAACCTCTAGGCAGGCAACTTGTGACTGTAGTTCCGTTTATGCTGCCCCTCAGAACGTCCTCAGAGAAATCCATGAGCCCCATGTTCAAGATATGACTCAAAGTCTGCATGAATAATGCCATAAGATTACCTCTAAGATGGTAATTGTGGCTGTCAAGTTGTCTAGGCTGTCTTTCAGAAAATTGTTAGAGCACTTCACTGGCTTCCCCTGGCTCGAGACACAAGACGTCGAAGAATTGAACATTCATATGTGATGGATCCCAATGGACGGCTTCTCCACCCATATTTTGTTTCGCTTTCCCTATAAATCTGTATACCCTTCCTCAAAATTCCTCTTCGAAAACTATTGCTCACCTTTCTTCAATACAAACGTAGCTTTTTCTGTGATACCCTAGAACGTTTTTCCACTCCTCTGAACTCTTTCACTTTAACACCCGCGATCAATACTGCACTTCCACTGATGAAATACGTTTTATTATCCCATCTGTACGTAACAAAAGCTGATATGTGAGTACTTGAGTACCTACGGTGCATTATCTCGACATGGTCATTGAGTAACGGACAAAATAACGGAAAATAAAGAGATAGAATAAAACCTTAGCTACATTTAAGGAGTCCGTAAAACGTGTCAAAATCTACAATAAACTCAGTTTCTTCAGAACAGATTTTTGTTGCAATCGAATCAACTGAATCGATCACTCGAGTTTATAAGGTGATTTTACAGTTCTCCTGATTACATTCACGTTTGAGTTAACATTTTTCGACTAAGTTCTGGACCTCGGTAAGAGACAATGGATGAGTCCTCAGAGATCCGAGTGGATACATTATATTCATCGGAATGAGATTTATCAGTAATGTGACTGTTATGGATAGTTCCCCCTTTCCAGCTCTTGAAGCTGCTACGACTGGGTTAAAGCTTGTAGCTTTTAAGCTTTAGAGATATCCTCTGTGTATTGCAGGTTAATAGGTTCTGTCCTTGGAAGGAGCCGCTAGTCCGGGACCTCCGAGTTACAAAAGCGCTGAAACGATTACTTGGCGATCTTAATAGCAGTATCTATTCAGGGAGCAGGTCTGCATTTCCACAGCTTATTTCAACAAGACAAACAATTATGATGATCAATGTGTATAATGTGATTTTACTGTTCTCCTATCTTCATTCTCGTATGAGTTAACTTTTTTTCGACAACCGTCAAACAACGGATGAATCTGCAGCTCTTGGAAGGGCAGCTAGTCAAGTCCATCACTTAATTGCTTTAAATGAACGATACAAAAAAGCGCTGAAATGATTACTTTGGGATTTTATTAACAGTAGCTGTTAAATGAACTTCAAAGGAAAATGGCATCAAACTTCAGCATAATTAATCCAGAACCTTAAGTGCAACAATATCCTTGCACATGATTTATTTTGACGATTGTTGTTCCCGATTGGTGGAAATACGTACGAATAACGTTTAATTGTGGTTTCTCCACTCCTTCGTCTCTCCCAGGCCCAACCCACCTTGATATTTAGAATCAATCATTGCCATGGATGCCATTGATGAAATACTCCACGGATGTAATATAATTGTTTTGCTGTTCCAGGTGATGAAACCTCCGCCCTTAGGCCAAGCCCAGACGTGGGGTCGAATCCTCAACAGCTACGGCGCCGGAACAGTCAAATCTCAACAATTCGCCAAACGACCGCCCCTGCGCTACGCTGCGTGATTGAGAAGCGTCAAACGCCGCGCGTGAAGAGAACGCAACTTCCTTCACACACCAACGCCTGCCTAAACGGCCAGAAAGAGCTAACCTCCCTTCAAGCAAGAGAAGGCGCTGTCTTACCACGTTTCTCAGAAATAACAGTTTGAAAAACACTTCGCTCGAACCGTTCCGTCGTAAACTGTTTTTTGGCGGTTTGAATGTACACGAACGTTGTCAAGTCGGATTTTGACTCGCAACGCTTTGCTATGAGTTTCAATTGTTTTGGGATAGGACTGCTCCGTTTCCAGCTACCCCACGCGGTGTGCATAGTGTTAAACGAACTCTGTATTTACCTTAAAAATCTACCAATAATTCACCGTATAACATATACATACCGTAAAACAATATTTGATGTTTCAATATTGTCAATTTTTTATTCACTTCATTCGAATGAGCTTCATGAAATCAATTAGACGCTCATGTCATCCGTGTGACGTAATGACAGATTCTTTGCCACAATACATTATATATTATGTAGTGTAAATGTCAGCTATGCGTTACGATGTGATTTCTAAGCTATTTTATGCTATGCGTTAAGCCTTTTTTTACAAATTAGGCTAAATCAGATTTTCCCCATACCGAAAACTCGTTTCGTGATAAAGTTGTATGGTTTGGAAAAATCGTTTTATTGAAAGAACGTGTATAGTAAACAGTTCTGGGAAAAGTTGAAGAATCACCGGCGAACCAGAAACTGATGTCGATGGTCGGATATTGAGCTGTGATCTGAAGTAGAAATTGTTAATATAAGAGTACCTGTGTGTATGATAATACTTTTATGTTTGTTCCAGTTATTGTAAAAATTCAATGACTAACTCCTCTAAAATTATGAGTATCTAATCGGTTTGTGTCAAATCGGATCGTATTTTATGATTTTGGTCGTTGAAAGTTATTTTTATGAGGTTTAGACCGAGGCATTTTCGAAAATGTGTTGTGATGTTTGTCGTGGTCACCTCCACTGGGAAGAATGAATTGATTGGACGTTCGATTTGGTTTTCTTTAAAATTTATTGTATGAAGTGGTTCACCAATTGAGAGCGAAATGAAACAGAATTATCGCAAGCTAAACTTAAAGGAACTCCATTATGACGAGTCTCATGGGGGTGAGTCACCCGATTCCTTGGACATCATCTCTCTTTTAGAACCTTTAAAATATTCTTTTTACACTTAAGTAATCTTACTCTTCCAAGATTTTTGGCGTACTGAATTTGAATGTCAAGTCGTTATATCATTCGAGAGTCAAGTTTTGCGAATGGGCAAACAACTCAATATTTTCAGCGAATTTTAAAAGAAAAGCTACTTTTTTATTATTCTCGTTCAGAAATTTCATATAAACCCAAAAAAATGGCGGAAACCACTTCAAAGTCCATTTTATGTATCAGTGAACGAAATCCCATAGTTTTGGATTTTCATTTGTGTATATAAAACATAGTACATAATTTCATATTTTTGGTTTTTTTTATGATAAATTATTTTTAAGTAAAAAACCAAAAACATGATTTTTTCAGCGGTTGAGCTAGTTATTATTGAGTTAATTAGTTCTAGGAGAGTTGGAAATATCCTGTTACGGAATTTCTATGTTCTTGTTCAAAATTAAAACATACAAAATGCACAAATTTTAATAAAAATGGCAACTTTTCATGAATGGTTTGAACATTTCTGAAAAAATATAATATCTTTTTTGTAGGGTTTCACGATCGCCCGTGCGCAGCGGGTACCATCATTTGTACAACATTTATTTTATCGAAGTCTATCTGTGAGTCAGTTAATAACTACGAATCATGTTTCCGACAAAAACCAAATTTCCAGGAAATTAATTGGTATTCTCTGAAATTAAAATGTCAACCGGCATTTTGTATTTATGAAGACTTTCGGACCAACTCGGTGGCTGACAAAATTCCGAGTATATCACTTTTGTCCCTCAAAATTGATCAGGTGAGATTCGATGTTCGATACAGCATAATTAGTTTTTCAAAGAGAAAATCGAGTTTTAAATATATGTAGTGAGAGAATTAATTAACCAATTGAGACCATCCGCTGGAACTCTAAAATTACGTATTGATGTATTGAATTTGTTATTGCCCTCAATTGGTGAACTTTTATTGTATTTTTAATTTGTATTTGATTAGTTGACTTGTGATTAAAATGATCGGTTATCGGGACTTGTATTTGAGTTGATGACTGATACGATTATAATGCCTATAATTTTGTACATTACTGCACGGTGAGTGCAAAGCTTTATAAATAAAAAGTCTATTTAACCCACCAATTTCACGGCGTACTTGATTTATTACCCAAAGCACCTAAAAAACGCTGCGGACTATTACACAAAGGTTTTTTAAAGTATAGAATACCACATTCCATATAGATTAGTATTTTACAGATCTGATTACTTCCATAGTTACTTAGTTAATTGGTAAAAATGATAATTATGTTTGCAGGAAGTTAGAAATTCCAGATGTCGATCAGGCAGTATGATGAGACCTTACCTCACTATGCCCTACGGTTCTGTCCACTTATTCGACATCATCAGGGCTACCTAAGAAAAACTGCAAATTATTTCACGAAAGTTTATTACTTCTATAATAGTAAGCCCTTCTAAAGAGATTACTGGTCTGTAGAAAATTATTAGACACAGGAAAGAATAGTCACAACCAGGAACGATAGGCACAGGGTTATAGGTACCTTATAGGTTATCAGTTGTCAAAATAACCTCTTCAACTTGCATTGTAACCCAGTTTAAAAGAATCACCCCTTACCAAGGCAAGGCAACTAAGTCTAGAAACGGTAGGTAATGCATGCGTATACATTATATCATGAGAAATACGACTATAGTTCACGTTTGCTTATCCTCACACCCTAGCAACAATCCAGCGGCCTTCCACATCCGTGGATGACAGAAGATCAACTAAGAGCTAACCGGCACGATCCCTGAGAATTGCATCAAAATTGATCCACTAGTAGTATTGCGTGAAACAATTTTAGTCATGGGCACGTTCAAAAGTTGTTACTCAAGCACCGAGATAAAACTTATTTGGTATCATCCTTGAGCACAGTTACTTTTCCGAGTAAGTAAACGATATCGGAATTTTAGGTCGTGAGAAATTGGCACTATATTCACGTTTGCGCATGCAACCGAGATCAATCAAAATCGTAGGAGACCGTCTAGATACCAACCCTCTCAATCCCTGAAATTTTAATCAAAATTAGTTCATTAGTTTCGGTGTTGACATATCGTGAAAAAGTGGACATCTTGATTTTGGAGGGCATATTTATTCAACTTCTTGCATTGACATGTTTATTTGGACAATAAGTACCTATATAGAATAGAAATATCCAGAGATCCGATCGGGACATTTTGAGTGGAGGCAGCTCTCTAGCGGACTGCATGGGGTGTCGCATTTGACATAAACGCCAACCATATGAATGCTCCTCCAGTTGGGTCCCTGGTGGTCATCCATTATTTTATTATACAAGGAAGGGTGGCTGTGCCACCTCAGTTACTAACCACTTGTACGACACACCTCACCAGATAATTGATGGACCAATTACCTTTATCAGACTAGGGTACAGCAAGCTTGTAGTACAGCAACGACTTGATACTTCCTAATTTTGGCCAGAGTTGAAATCATCAAGTGATTTCCTTCTGAACCATAGACCACAGAAACAGCAAAATGTATGCTTCTGATGGTGTCACTCCAGGAATGTACAATCGGTATCCACGATCTTCCAGGTTAAAGTAGGGTTCTAGCCAAGTTGGTCATCTTTGCCGTATAGCATGACCAGCTACCTAACTCTCAAGCGGAGTGACTTTTTCGTCTAGGACGTACCGTTGGATTGCAGCTCTGAAGTAAATATGCGGCAGTCTCTAGTTGTAATGATTCTAGATGGCTGGGATGCAGAATTAACTTTCATCTGACCAAACGATCATCATCCCTATAGCTTTGTAGATACACACGGATTTTTTAACGGGTACAAGCTTTGCCTTGAACTACCTTCGGCAGTGAGGAAGGAACAAGCTTATTGCACGTGGCATTTTAGGGTAAGATTGAACCTAACTTCAGCACTTCAAGGGCTCTAAAGTTCGTCTAGCCAAGACCTCTGAACGTAAATAGCAATCCACGTATTAGAGAGAGTTTTGACTTTTTCGCACCCACCGAAAGTCTCTCATGGACGGAAACGACTCAAAAATTAAAATCAGATTAGAGCGAGGAAGAGAAGGCTCGGAAGCGTTCAAAGTGAGGTCGCTCCCTCCCCCAATCTACGAGACCTCACACAACTGTCCCGTCTTCCCGAAAAATGGCCGGAACGCGGAATAGTGAAAAGGGGAGACCACAACAAAAAAAGTCTGGGGGAAGACCACTTTGTACAGTTTTCTCTCCTCATCCTCAGTAGCTCCTGGAAGGTATTTTATTATTGCCCAACGAAAGTAATGTTTGCTTCTGTGGATTCCGGCTATTGTCCTCGGCCGCTCTTACTTTTTTCAGGATGAAAAGGGATTCGTGATCTCCGTAAGCGGCTTTAGGTTGGACGTTTAGACCAGCAACTACCTTATAAAAGAGGAATTAGACACCTGTCACATACTCGTTTATCCGACTCCTAACACTTGTTTTCCTGGTAGACTTCGTGACAGCTTTAGATTCTCAAGACTTTCGTTTGCTACTGTTCGGTGTTGAGCGGGGAGCGTGGATATTGTAAACGCTGATCTAGTGATTTCGTTCCTACACCGTACAGGGATCAGAATAAGAAGACTTCCTTCATGAATTGTCAATCATCTTCTCCATTACTGGACTTGGGTTGAAGAACCTTTGCGTTGGATGCTGAATATAAACCTCCTATTAGTTGGTTGTCAGAGAGAAGAACTTGTTCAAATGTTTGTGTCCGTTGATCAATAAAATATTTTCTCCTAATTTAAATCAAGCCAGAACATCAAGTGCCATCTAATAGCCTTCAGTTTTTGCTCAGGCCTAGTAGTTTAGGAGACAGGAAGCTCGAACTATTCATATCCATCACATACGAGGCCATGTCAGAACGACCCTTTTGAGGGCCTTCAAACGTTTGAAGGTCTCCCTCTAGTTAGAGTTCCGAATGCTACGAATTTTCCAATGACCCTGCAAATCCGAGTTCAAAGCAAAATTACAGTTCAAGGTTGCCTGCCCCACCGAATATCATTCAATCACTTATCGAGAGTGTAATTCTGCTGCCCTGATAACCTGACTTCGGTCATGATATCCCTCTGGGATCAATCTTCCCTATCAACGAAACGATCTCACTTCCTTTTGGTTCATTATTTTCCTTATACTGTTCACGAAATGTGGCTCAAAAATCCAACATCGATCCGGAAAGTGCCAGTTATCTTGGCCTCCTGATGTCAGAGGGTAGTTTTTTGTCTCATCCCGATTGAAATTAGTTCCGTAAATCGAATGACACCACTCGGATTGCTGTTCGATCGCCATTTCGCCCAACATTTGAAAAATCGATCATGTAGACGGAAGGGCTGCGGAGCCCTAAAGTTTAACAAGAGCTCTGAGCCAGAACGCGTGGCTGGCGGCTGCCCAAGTATCATTGTTATTCCCTACGATTATACGGTCCATAACAAGATAGAGTTGAGAAAAACAAGCGGAAGCTCTATTTTTTATCAGCTTTTTAAATTTCATTTGGATTTCTACGATTGTTTCCGAGTATACCCAGGATGCACTACCATTTTTGATATGTTACTGGGAATGTTGGAAGGAACGCATGGTCACAGTGGATCCTTCCACTACCCTCCATGATTTGTTGCTTCTACATTATAATGCACGACAAATATGACATTTCAGCCGGTGTATACCATTTCTTTGACAAATTTCCGAACGTAGTGAGCAGTTAAAAAGTTACACTTTACGCAACTTTTTTTCATAACTATAATGGGAGGGCAGTGTATTCCTGGTTCTGCACCTAGTTAGGGCAGGGCGTAGGTAGGTAGGTAATGAGAAGATGCGAAAAATTAGCATCTTCAGATTTCCGACCCGTCAAACATTAAAATTGGATGCACAGAGAAGTTCGGGCCTTCCAAACATCCTCAAAGCAAACTGTGGGATCGGTCGTTTCTGCACTCAATTTTTTCAAGGCTCCATTAAAAGCTCCCTCCAAATAAGTGAGGGAGGTCCCTTACTCAACATCACTTCAACTTTGAGGATCGTTCTGCCATAATACCCTATGTCGGAGTCTACAACCGCTAATCATCGCTGATACGACGAGCGCCAGACTCAACAAACAACGAATGAAACCTTCGGATAGGAACGTTGAAAACCCGTATATAAAACTAACATCTACATTCCACCTCGATCTACCATCTCCAGACTGAATATAAGTCATTCCGAAAGATTTACGAATGGATTTTTATTAGCGTTGGGCAGGCCCTTGGAGCCCATAAAGTTAAGTCCGCTTCGCTTTCTTCGACCTTGACGCGGAGCTAATGATGTGGGCGGACCAGATGAGATGCGGGGGCCGACCGAGTAGAAGGTTGTGGTTCCATAGTTGGCCCCTTCAGATAATTCGAAACCACTACAATAATGCGTACGTTGCTACTCTATCACTGTTATTATAGATGGTCGTTTGACATCCCTTGTAACTATTTAATAAACATCAAGATTTACAGTATAAAGGCTCTGGCACACAGAAAGCGATCTGTCGCGGCGGGCAGCGATCCCGCGATCTCCTTGGCGGTCATCGATACAGCTATGCCACATACAATGCGACATCTGTTTGAGCGATCCAGTGTTGTAGATTTCCACTCAACAAGTAGTACTCGTATCCTAGTGAATCTCTAGAAGAAAATGAGTAGTTCTGACGAAGAGGAACTCTTATTTCTTTTTGCGTTAGTACAGAGTACCAGCACAAGCAAGAGGATTTTGGGTGCATCCAATAAATCAAAAAAGAGAGGAACTTGGTGAAGACCACCGTATCTGTCGTGAACTACAGACTCATGAAGACTCATGAATTTCAAAATAAAGCACTCAGGGCCGTAGTTAATGCTCCCCGGTACGTGAGAAATGAGAACCTCCATCGTGATCTTGGATTGGATTTGGTTCAAACCGAAATACACCGATTTGCTGCAGCCCATCAACAGAGGCTACAGGGGCATGTCAACGAAGAGGCCGTCCGTCTTCTCGACGTTGAACACCTTGATAGAAGGTTGAAAAGGAAAAAAACACATGAATTGTGTGAACCTAGTTATAGTGTAACAGTGTCCAGTGATTATGTAGCGACGCCAAACTATCAGTATATATACAAAATTGCTCACGTTTGCATGTTTTGATTATGTTAACATCATCTCAGAATAATATCCTTATTCGTTATGTAAAAACTAGATTGTGATAAAAAAATAAAGTCTAAAAAAAAAGATTCGAACCCTGCCTTTAAACAATTTGCCTATAAAATAAAATCTTTATTACTAGAAAAAAAAAAAGTATAGTAAATTATTATCTATGACGTATAAACAAAACAAATACTCGATTACTTCAATATAAAGGTGGACTTGATAGTCATACAAACGTAATACGTGGATATGATACCAACTTTTTCTTTGAAAATTTGGTAATTTGAACATTTCCACCATAGGTAATTTTACTAATGTGACAATTTTTGCCAGAAATTCGCTTTTTTCAACATTCTCCGTTAATATGACTTTGGAGGGGGGATACAAAATATTTTGATGGTTGAGCACCAAGGATGGTGCTTAGTGAAGAAGAGCAGAATTGAGGAAAGTTGAGTGAAGCCTAGCGCCAGGTCCTTCCGCCTTTCGAACCTCTGAAGCTGTACTTGAGCGGAAATCCCGAAATGAGGCAGAAGCCTCTTCCGACCTTGTGACCTCAGCGGAGGGCGACGTTTCTGAAAGCGAAAACGCGCTCGCCGCTGGCGCCCCGAAAACGAAAGCTGCATCCCGATCGAGTCTTTCGTTCCTCCCTTTCCCTCATCCTCATCCGCCTCTTCCTCTTCACACTGAAAAGTTCCCTTACGCCTCTTCTTCGTCTTTATTCCATTTCTCATCATCCAATGCCCTTCCCTCCAATTCGCGCAATTGAATCATCTTAGAAAATGCCTGGCTAATAAACTGCTCCTTTCTTTTAGGATGGCTGATTGTTTAGCATACTAATATTTTATTCTTCTTCAATTCTAACAAAAAGAGTCGAAGACTTTGTTTTGTTGTTAAAATTCCCCTCAAAGAGGCACGCCGGTAAGAAACAACGAATAAAGGGAATAAAAAGAATGAAATAAACTAAAAAGTGGACAGGGCGCCCAGATTATCCGAGGAGACGTCGCACTGCCCAAGAGATTATGTGGTTGGTTGAAGATGGGGAGGGAAATAGTCTGTATTGAAGGATAATCGCCTCAGATCTCGGAAGGGGCAACTACGCCACTCCATCACCTCCTTATAACACAGCCTAAACTATATTTTCACTCATGTAGTATACTCATTGTAATCAAATTTTCGAGGACCGTCTTCGAAATACACCAACCACGCTTTAAGAGGGAGATTTAAATAAGTCAAATAGAAATGATACCGCATTTACGAGATCTTAATAATCACGTTTCACTACATGAACATCAAAGTGAGGGTCACAAGAAAAACTATGCCTATTCTAACCGGATCTCTAATTTTTTTTTAAATAACGGATGATTCTGAGGTTTGAGAATCACTTTTAGGTTCAGAAATTGCGGTTATTTGCTTTGGGTGCATTTCTATGGATCCTGAACCTATCTTCGTGGATTTTGTGTCCAAAATTACTAGGGAAATTACACTACACTTGCTTGTGAGCAAAATCCTCGAAAACCGTGTTTTTGACCAGTTTTTAGGCTTCAGCATCTATGCCTATGCGGACGTTAAGAACCACTAGCCCCCTGTTTTTTAGTCTGTATACTAAAAAACGGATTTTTTACATCAGTTCTTAGTCTCTTTGTAGCACGTGTGCCATCATTGAAAATAATGAACCAAAATTATCTTAGTATACGTTAAGGTCTCTATTCAATCGATAAACCGACAGAATTCCTTCCATAAAGATTTATTAAGCAGTGCGCAATAAACATTCCAACTTTTGGTATACTATTTTTAATAATAAACATCTGTAGTTGACCAAGAAAGACAATTTTCACCATCCCTTAAAATTTGCTGTTTTACGTTTCAAAACATGTAGAATCTGGAAATCGAATTTTAAAAAATCCGTCTATCCGCTGTCAATAGTTTTTCTTCGAAACTAATGAACGAAAGTTATTGTAACATTGGTCAAAAATCACATTTGGGGTCTAGTTGGGGCTGAACTGTCGGCATCGATCTCAGTCAATCCTGAAGGAAGAAATCGAAGGGCTCAATCAATTCAATCACTCAGTGGTTCAATGACATGGTAGGAGATCAGTGATCTTTTGAAAGCCTTTGGATAATTTTGTACCTAATCGTCCTCACCTGCTGAAGTATAAATGGTGCAGTTTTTATGGACTCTGGCGTGGGCAGCACGAGATACGGAGGATCGAGGGACTGAGTTTAGATTATGCGTACACATAGATTCATATATATGTATTGTATATTTATATACATAGATCATTGATTTACATAGAAGGGTAATTCTAATGCAGAAATAATTAACCTCTGTCTAATAATTTGCACCGTTTTTACTTTCTCCTTTCATCCATGATGGACAATTAGCACCCCTCGGAACCAACCCCTGATAGTAACTGGTGAATCACATTCAAATGCCTTATGTCTGATTTACCTACTCGAACCTTTATCACCATCCACCCCCAATTAAGTTAGCCAGATTTCTTTTATTGCTTTATTAAGGACCATTCCCTCATTTTCGTTTCTTCTACTATCTAGAACGTTGGTCATTTCTATAGGTCCTACGGTTTAGGAATTATTGGTGAAAATTATTCGAAATGTGAAATTGTAGCCATTTTTGTGAAGCAAACAAAGATTCTCTACATGGCGCCTCCGTGAAATCTCTATGGATTTGATTTTTCTCCCCTAATATCGTTCTCATCCGACGCAACTATTTGATCTTAAACAGAGCGTGGGGATCACGTGGAGCTGCTACCTGCAATATTAATTACTCAACAGAATTTTCCGTGTTCTAACATATATTTAGTCATCTTCCACGGGATAAGATAAGATTCAACTGACCGTAAATCAGAGTTCAATGAACATAATAAGAACATTTCATAATCCGGTGTTATGAATAACTGAGTTTCACTAACCCAATTGATTCAGATAAGAAAATAAAGATGCTCTCGTCCCAGAAATTCTTTTGAAAACTTCCAAGAACGAACTCAGTTTTCCTTAATGGAAATAATTAGTTATCAGAATTTAGCGTAGGCAATTAAGTACCCGCCGATTGTCTCATTTCCTCCCATCAAAATCGGATAAAAATTTTGGCAAATTAAGCTTGTTACAGGGTTGTTGCCTGATACAGACAGATACACTGACAGAAGGACAGACACGAAACGAAAGTTATACAGAATGGTTTGAAAAATGAAATGCGAGCGGAAATTTCGATTTCGGAAAGAAAATGTGTCTGCGGAAGTGGACGCAAAGCTTCACTACCTAACAGATTAACCCAGAATCAAAATCAATACCTCTACGATTATAATACCTATAGGTGGAATCCAGGTTTCTGTAGACCCATCCTTAGGTTCTTCACGGAACCCACACGGTTTTCAAGTTTTAGACCCTTCTAAAAAGCTATTTTCCGCCTGTTGGCTATAACATTTATATTCACTCTTTTCAAATGTCCCCAAAATCAACATTCCCGCTCGGTTTTTAAACTTGTATCTAATATATAAAATTTCCGTGTCACAATGTTAGTCAGCGTACTCCTCCGAAACGGTTTTACCGATTTTTACCAAATTTTATATGCGTATTCAGTAGGTCTGAGCACCGGCTACTATATATTTTTCATACCGCTAAATTATAAGGATTGTTCACCCTCAACTTTTTTTTTTTTTAATTTTTGGACGAAATTTGTTGTTTTTCTTTTTTTTAATAATGTGGCATTAAAAAATACATACAACCCTAAATTTTTACTTTTTTATCACCAACCCCTATGTTTTTATAGCCATTTTAGTAATTTAATCATTATCATCCTGCTCGATAACTGATCAATTATAGTGTTTTCAATTGTACTTCGATTAAAATTTCCCTTAGCTTCTGGCAAAAATGAAAATTAACATTGATTTTTATTATTGAAGTTTAATCCCGATATATGCGTAGTGTTACCAATCTTAGATTCTTAAAATTGCCGCACCTTTCCTGGTGAGTGAAATGCCACACTATACCGGTGTCACTATGTTTCCCAGCTTGAGCACTGCCGTTGTGGGATAGTCACAAAGATTCAAAGACTGATGATATATTGCACCAACATCGTACACGGTGCAACGATCTAACAATAACATTCAGCGACGCTATGTACAATGAAGCATTGATTGCTATTGAGGATCCTTGCATTGTCATTACCAACTTATCACTCACTCATTTCGGTATGAATTCGCCGTATAAAGTAGAAATAATTTTAAAGGCAAAACAACGTCTCGGAACTAGGTCTGACGATTTCGCTCGTGGCTTCCCATTGCTTCACGCCCCTGGGTTGGGAGCGTTTTGGATTCACGTGATATCGAGATCAGAGGTGAACTGTCTATGGACAGGACAGGTATGCAACACTTGATAGGATTTTGGCCCTAATCATTGGTGCCAGACGGATTCGAACCGGGGCAATCAGTACTCCCACTGAAAGTAAACAGCTAGAGGACTGACGCCCCAGCTCGCTCGGACAACCTGTCCCCTTAAATTATTAATTAAATTATATGTATATGCTCATTGGGAGTATGATAGGAAATATATGTGGGCCTACGGAGAGTCCTCATCTGAAATGGTGACGGCCGTAAGTTTAGTTGGTGTTTAGCGAATATAAGCAGTGAGGAGTCAGTTTGAAAGCTGCGGGGTCGTACAGAGCACCTCGAGATATCATCAGCGACAATAATAGCGGTAGGTCATTCTAAGACAATGCAGGACATTGTTGGTAACTTTTTATGAAATGAAATGAAAATGAACGACATCGAAAGTAACGACCCAACCTCCCCCTTCCCAGATCGCAGCTGCATCCTTCAATCCGATCGCAAAACGAAAACGCCTCTACTTTGTACGGGTGTTGGGCCGTGTTCTTTCCAGCCCCCAACCTACCGCTATCTTGTAGCTATTAGGAGGTCGAAGAAATCTGAATTTCCATTGTTTGGCCTCCGAACCCGCCTACTCTCCCATTGTGCAGGAGGCTCCCCCTTGACAACTGAGTCATGAACCTCTTTCCCTGAATTCTTTAAGACAGCATCGTAAATTCGCCTTATGAAGATTTACGGGAGTGCCCGGGCGTCGGTGACCTTTTTTTTCTAATTCCTTTTTACGGACAGTTGGGGCGTTACTTGTTTCGGGAGAAAGTGTTTTAGCGAGCCGGCGTTACTCGTCCAATAACTTCCTGCTCTGTCGTTTGTTTACGTTTCTAAACGTGGGAGTTCAGTAATCTGATTCAAATTCATGATTTAAACTCAGAAATGTTGCTGCCATCTGTTGAACGGCCGAATTGCGACCATGTGGTGAAGGGCGAGTGTTCGGATTTTAGAAACCTCACTTCCTGGTCTCCGCCTGTAATGGGATATATCGAGGGGTTGGAGGTAAAAGTACCCTAGTCACAAATGTTGAAAGTTTGGGAAAATGAAATTCGAATTTTAAATGCTTGCGTAAAATCACAAGTACCTCAGAAAAAATGGCAAAAAATCGATATTTCTAGGTTATACACTTGGTTAGGAGTGATGAGGTTTTCAAGGTTAAAATATGAACAATTATTCACGGAATTTGAATTTGATCAGAATTTTGGACTCGGGTATGTTTACCACAAACTTTGGTTCAGTCTAGTAGGACTTGGACAGGTCATAAATATTACAATCTGGAAATGCACGGCAATAAATTCCAAAAATGTGGAATTAAGTACGTGTTGTATTGCTTACCAATTGCTCACCAACTACGTAGGGTGGATTTTTCGTCTTATTCCTCCTGCTTCTCGATAGCTGACACATTTTTTGTGTGCTGACTATTTGGCACTGTGCATAGAGTCTGTCCATATGGCTATGTCCTTTTTCTATGAATTTATGCTCTAGAATCTTTAGGTGAAAGTTCTCCACAATGTACAAAATTAAAAGTTCACGGAGGAAGCAAATCAAGAGTAGTATGACTACCCAACTGCACTTGGTGAGTCCTTCCTCTAAAGAAAAGTAACTACAATTTTACATCTTTAGAAGTGAATCTACCCAAGTACCCCTAGGTATTTTTACCTCTCAAGAATGAGCTATTTCTGCACCTGGTGATCCACACATGCTCTGAAAACCATGGAAATCATCGTCATTGGACTTAGGTATCTCCAGCACATGAGAATATGTATCATCCTAGTTGGTTAGGTACTTTTAACTCAATTTAACAAAAAAATGGACTTGGGTACTTTTACCTCTAACCCCTCGATAAATTTTATCTGATTCAACCTCATGCTTCATTATTTACAATAATCCTAAAAAATAATTGTTAGAAACACTCCTATTTGGTTCTCTAACGTTTCAAGGTGCGCAGATTCAAAAATTGCAATGTCCGCCCTCCGTCCGTTGCACAGTGCCTAAATGGGCGATTTAGGGAGAAAACCTCCAATCGTAAGAAAATTATCATTAAATTATGCTATTTTCATGTTTGTTGGGTAGCTGAATTGATTAAAACGAAATTCGACATAAAAAAATCAGTATCTTATTAGAAAAGTTGGGAAATGTAAGAATTCCACAATAAAAGAACAAAACAAATTAATAATGATAATAATATTATTATAAATTATAGTAATTAAAGTTTAACTTTGGTAAAGTTATGTTTAATCGCATCTAATGTTAGGAAAAATAATAGAAGTTAGTACATCTGAGAAAAAAGGGAATCAGAAATTAATCGGAAATAATAATAATAATAATCATTGTTATTATTTACTATTTCATTTCTTCGTTCGAGGAGGTTAAATGACCTCGGATAATGTTGAATGATAGAAACTAGATTACCATTTTAAGTTAGCCAACCGAAGAAAAAATTCAAACCCGAAGCGAAGGCAATTGAGCTCTCACAGCCGGATGATACTAAACCAAGGAGTTTGTGTGCCCAGTAGTACGAGTAAACTGATAGATGCTTGTTTAAACGGAATTCGTAGATCTCAAGAAAATTTTAGTGTCAATAAAAGATGCACCTGTCGGGCATCTTCATTGTTCACTAGGACTTCACAAATGAACTGTAATCAGTCCAGGGTATGACATTTTCGTGGTTATGTGATATTGAAAACGTTTAAAAGAGGAAAATTTCTTGGTATTTCGATGTACCACTCAATAAAGCGATTTTCACCTGCCAAAATCGATCAATCTATAAAACTGAATGTGTTTCTCTCTTCGCACACATTTAAGATATCCCAAGAAAAAATTGGTACAATTGTTATCGTCGCCAGGATCTTTACAAAAATGAGCAAATTACGTTTTTAGCAGTTAAGATGGGAAAATATTACACTTACAGGTCCTCAATCAAAACTCATAAGTATATTCAATCTGAGATAATTGAAAAACTTTCGCACATTGACTCCACTAGGGCCCTGGCAAGTCCGAATTTTAGCCAGGTCGATCGCCTCACGCATAGATCCTGTAGCCCAAAAACTGGACTGGTGTTTTTTGAGTTTTTACTAACATAGGCAAGTCGGGTTCATTTCCTAATAATTATGGACGAAAAATCAACTGGAAAGGTTTCAGATCGATACAAATTCACTCATAGCTAATAATAGAAATTACTGAACTAAAAATCGAAAGTACACCCGGCAAAACCTCACAATGACACAACCAATCGCATTATTCGAAGAAGACGACTTGGTAGTATACAAAATCATTTGGTAACAAAAATAATAAACCTTTGTGAAATCATTTGCAGCGTTTTTAGTTTTCTCTCAATCTTATGCTTTTCAACTTATGTAAGTATGTCTAAGGCTTTGAAACAAGATTACCGAATGAGTAAGCAGGGAAGAGGCTATTTCTACTTCAATCTAAAGCTCGTCTTACACGTTTAATGTTTGTTGTCCTTTAGGAAGTTCCTACTACGAACGAATAGGAAAGAATATGTACCCACTATGAG
This sequence comes from Creontiades dilutus, assembly GCA_031894815.1. Taxonomy (NCBI): domain Eukaryota; kingdom Metazoa; phylum Arthropoda; class Insecta; order Hemiptera; family Miridae; genus Creontiades; species Creontiades dilutus. Next base: position 4,442,234 of record JAVIWC010004007.1, read on the forward strand.
AAAATTAGGTGTTTCCCTAGGTACAGAATTGAATACAGAGGTATTGCACTAGTTTTCGAACAATTATAATTTATTCTAAATGTCGTTCTCAACATCATTCTATAATTTTCATCATATTCTCGGGGTTTACTGGTCAGACTTCAGATGTGGTCAACGTCGCATTCCCCTCACAAACTCCCCGAGTTGAACGAAATTCCGGAGCGAAAGCTGAGAGGACGCCGTCTGACCTCTGGCGGAGGCCACTTCTCCTCGGCTTGTCAACATCCGTTCCCAACACAAAATAAACAACCCGGCTGACTTAATGGTTCGATTACCCAGTTCCTTTTTTTAACAGGATTTTTGTTGGAACTTTTTTCCCTTTCCAAGAAACAAATTAAAGCTCTTAGCGGGTCAGCCGTTGAGGTAGATTGTCCATCGTGTGGTGGAGACAGTTTCTTCACTACTGTCACGTGATTCTCGAATCGCAGAAAGTCGCTGAAATGACATCCTCGTCTTGCGTGGTATTCTTGCATTATTGTTTCATCTTTCTAGGACTTATTCAACCATTACTTACTTTACTTACTAAATCATCATTACTTACTTCCTAAATGATTATTAAAGTAAAAAAATGGTGAAATTTCAAATTTCCTATTTTTTGTTAGTGTTCAAAATTTCGAAATGATAAATCGTCGTCAACACTGAATCCTGCAAGAACTACAGTTGAAAATCATAGAACACACTCTTTTCTTTTTTTGTTTATTGTTCAATAATAAACCATTGTAATCGCTCTTGAAAAAAAAAAATTCTAACCGCCCCTGAAAATTTCATGGTTTACGTTTCAAAGGGTGTAGAATCCGAATCTGCAATACATTTTTTTTTTTTACGCCGTACGCACGATTTCTCCCAAACGGCTGGAGCAAAATATCTGAAATTTTAAGGAAAAATCAATATTGGTCCGACAACGCCCCAATTCTTTAGCCAGCACTCTCACTTAATTTAAAGTGCACTTTAAGGGTTGTCAAAGTTTTGTAAAATCCCTAAAAACCTCAAAAAAGTCGAAGCGGCCTAAATTTGGACTCTTTTTGAAGAACTTCCCATGAGGAATCGAATGAGCCCTTGCCCAGGTCCGTAGGTCAAACCATTCTCGATGTATGGACCGATTCATGGTGCCAACATGTGCGTTATTTTGGTTTATTACTGTTTTTGTTTTGATTGCAGTAACCTAGTGATGTAGTGAACGTGGATACTGGATGGAACTCCTGAAAGGATTTATAGCCGATACACGGGTTGAAGTATTCTGATACGCATGAAACGCTGCAAATTATTTCACTGGGGTTTATTATTCAATTGGTTTGCGTTCATGATTTGAATTTCTACTAAGCTTTGGAGTGTGCGAGTTTCACAGGTGATAGAGGGATTATCGAATTTCAGGAGGCACACAAATATGATCAACTGATCAATCCAAATAGGTATTTTGGTTGAGAACAGCTTTACGTGCTCTATGCATATCTCCTGAAATTCAATAATCGTTCTATCACCTGTGAAACTGGGACACTCCAAAGCTTAGTAGAAATCCAAATCATGAACTCAAGGTAGTTGAAGAATAAACCCCAGTGAAAAAATTTGCAGCGTTTTTTAATCAACGTAAACAATAATTTTCATAAAAAATCGATTAAATATCAATATTTCTCCTGGGCATTTGAAATGTATCTTAGACAGCGAAATATGGAGAAATAAAAGGGTAAACATTACAGTCTGAACAAAGCTTGATGATTGAAAGGGTTACCTGAGTAGAGTCATATTTGACATTAAATTCTTAAGTCAGTTTAGTTGGTATGATGATGCTACAAACTACTATTATCTAGTACATCTGCTGGTAGAGTCATACTTGACATTCCATTCTTAAGTTGATGATGTATGATGATGCTACAAACTACTATTATCTAGTACATCTGCTGGTAGAGTCATACTTTACATTCCATAATTAAGTTCATGATGATGCTATAAACTACTATTATCTAGTACATCTGCTGGTAGAGTCATAGTTGACATTACATTCTCAAGTCCATGATGTTGTTACAAACTACTATTATCTAGTACATCTGCTGGTAGAGTCATAGTTGACATTACATTTTCAAGTCAGTATGACGATACTATAAACTTATCAAACACATCTGCTACTCCGATGACATATCGAACGTCTTGTACAAGACTGGGCTATCTGAAAAACACGACTTTTCTGGAGAGCAGTTCAAAGTTTTTGTCTTCCCAGTGTTTAGATATCCGCTAAGACGGTTTTATTCGTATTCAAAATCTCATAGGTCTCGTCTATTGTACCTCAAAGCGTTTCCCCCTTCCTTCCAACAGCAGGACTTATATTTAGCTAATATATATGAAAATCCCCTCTTTTGGACGAAAATATTCCACGTATTTCTAAGATGATCCAAGTCTGATCAAAATCTCGCAAAAAAAACTCTCCATTTTTTCAAAACAGGTAGAAAGAATTAGGGAACTATTTCATCGTATTCAAAGCACTGAACAGAAATTTTGAGGGACTTTGATAATAATCCATGAAAGAAACTCAAAATTGCATTTTTTTTAGGACAGCCGATACTTATTATAACTGTACCTCAATTTACACTCCCCTTCACAATGTAATATAATCTAAGATGATGATGAACCACAATGTTGTTCATTATGATCTAAGGAACTACTGCTACGGAACTGAATTGTATGTAATACTTTACTACAGTCAAGATAAAGCAACTTGAATCCATATGATCTATGATACCACCTGTTAAGAGAGTACGAGTGTGAAAGTATATACTGTTTTACCATATACAATCCCAACTCAACATCCGTGAGACCTGTGATAGTTACTGCCAATTACTTTCTATGATGTGATGATATACTCGCACAAGGTTTACATTACCAAACGATTAAAACAATCATCTCTGATACCACTATCACTTTCTCAATTACTATGGTTGTACAATCATACAACTACACTACTTTACCACACTAGACTCCTAATATCTCCGTGGTCTGTGGAGGCAACCACAACTGACCCTCGTACTGGGGCGATGTGACCCTTAATTCAGTGATGGTGTATATTTGGTGTATATTTGTATAATACACAACTCTGTAGCACTCTACATTCCTCAATCTATTATTCACGATCTTCGATAGAACAAATACCTATCTATTATTATGATGCTAGGATGATGTTTGCTGCTTCACCACAATTCTCGCTCCGCCACCAAAGACAACTCGCGAACAAATCACATTACAGCGAGCCTCCTCCAGCGGGCAATAACTCCAACCTCCGGCACGGAATAAGTCGTGGATCTGGAAAAACTTTAATCAGGAGATAGCACGAGCTCCGGGACACGCAATATCCACATGCTAGTGATCCTGGGCCGGGATTAAAAAGCCCAAAGGCAAAAATCCTTCCGACTTTCCCTTCGCAAAAGCCGTCGCGGAGTCTTTTCTGTCTTCTACGAAAGAAATTCCCGCCCTTCGATTCGGCACAGAAATAAATTTATGTCCGATAAAACGCCGAGTGAGAGAAGACTTTCTCTAACAATAGCTCGCAGAGGCAACCTGCTGCAAGTGAACTGCAACTAATGTTTATGGTCGAACCGGCTGTTAGGAGATCGTGGTCTGCGGAGGAGAGCAGAAGTAGATTAACGTTTTTACGATAACAATCGCAACTCGTGTTATGGCCTTTTCGATAGAGCGGATTGGCATTTATGGAGCGGAGATTACGTGGTTGGGTTAGCAATTCTCCAATAGAGGTTCATGTTGTTGTATAAATTGCATCATTCCCTCAATTTCGACGTGAGGGAAACAAAACACCATCCACGACATGGCTGAATTGTTATGAAATTCGTGTCCAGCGACAAGTTCATCAAACTTCACAGGTCTATTCCAGAACTCATTTTCAATGAAAATTGCCTCCTAGGGTTTTTATTTAACGGCTTCTACACCGACTTATCGTTATACTTTTAAGATTTTTTCGTGTTTCCAAAGCCAAAAAAACGCCGCTTCTTTTACTGGGGTTTATTATTCAATTGGCTTGCGTTCATGATTTCAATTTCTACTAAGCTTTGGAGTGTGCGTGTTTCACAGGGTATAGAGCGATTATTGAATTTCAGGAGATATGCACAGAGCACATAAATCTGTTCTCAACCAAAATACCTATTTGGATTGATCACTTGATCATATTTGTGTGCCTTCTGAAATTCAATAATCGCTCTATCACTTGTGAAACACGCACACTCCAAAGCTTAGTAGAAATTCAGATCATGAACGCAAGCCAATTGAATAATAAACCCCAGTGAAAGAATTTGCAGCGGTTTTTTATGGTTATCAGAATACTTCTACCCGTGTATCGGCTACAAAGCCTTTTAGGAGTTCACTCCAGTATCCACGTCCACTACACGTCACTAGGTTACTGCAATCAAAATAAAAACAATAATAAACCAAAATAACGCGAATGTTGGCATCATAAATCGGGCCATACATCGGGAATGGTTTAAGCTACGGACCTGGGGAAAGGCTCATTCGATTCCTCATGGAAAGTTCTTAAAAAAAAAGTCCAAATTTAGGCCGCCTTGACTTTTTTTGAGGTTTTTAGGGATTTTACAAAACTTTGACAACCCTTAAAGGGCACTTTAAATTAAGTGAGAGTGCTGGCTAAAGAATTGGGGCGTCGTCGGAAAAACATGGATTTTTCCTGAAAATTTCAGCTTTTTGGCTCCAGCCGTTTGGGAGAAATCGTGGGTACGGCGTACGGCGGACAGACGGAAAAAATTGTATTGCAGATTCGGATTTTACACCCTTTGAAACGTAAACCATGAAATTTTCAGGGGGGGGGTTAGAATTTTTTTTAAAGAGCGATTACAATGGTTTATTACTGAATAATAAACCAACATGGTCATAACTCCCTTAAACTACTCTCTAAACGTCGATTTCCCGGTCAAATTCAACCTTACAAATAATCTTGGTCAAACATGAATGTTTTCCTCAAATTTAGTTTAATTGTTACCTGAACAGACTGTTAACTGTTGTCTGAAAATTCCATATATTAATAGGTAGTTCTGAAATTCAATTCATTCGAAATATTTATAGTACAATTACTAGGTATGGTGTTAAGACGATAGGCCAAGATGAACTAATAAATACCGAATACGTGAATACGTCTAACACGAAAATAATACACAAGTTGGTGGAAATTTTACAAATTGTCTCTGCTCGAATTGGAGCAGTCCATCCAACTCATCCTTTCACTGGAAAACTCGTTATGAGTGTCGTACTGCTTTGGAAGGATAATAATAGGTATTATTGATTAAATTATTGTTAGACATTTCAAAAGCATTCTTCTTTTAAGACGTTTTTGTTTATAGACGATTACAAAAATCCATTACTGAAAATAACTAACCAGAACCGCTACAAATTATTACACAGAGGTTTATTATTTCTGTATTGTTCAAATAAGTCACCCTTCTTCGTAAGTCACCGATCTTTGGAAATCAGAAACAGTTCGTGATGTATCATCTAAACGCCGCATCTCGTGCCTCCATGTCTTGTAATGTAATTGCAATCAGAATAAAAATACTTGGACGGCCGGCAGCAACGCTGTACAGCTCAGACCTTTCATCAAGTAGGCCCTGTAGCGCGACCGCATATCCAACCGATTTTTCAAATGGTGAGCGAACGGATGATCGTGCAGTCTCATTCGAATCAGGGAATTAATTTTTGTCTGAATCAAACAAAAATTACTCTCTTGTATGGGAAGTTTTTGAAATTTTTTGATAGATTAATCCTTAAATATAATCCCTTAGGGTTAAGTGATCAAAATCCCAAGGTTAATACCGGATCAGTGTTAGATTTCTGAGCCAAATTTCGTAAAAATTGGTTCAGTAGTTTCAAAGAAAGCACCAGGTTTTTGAAATCCACGTATTTTCAAACGTAAACCAACAATTTTTGAGGGAGTGAGGTTTGACAATTCGTTCTTCTTGTTCGATTACTGAAAATCATTACTGAAAATAATAATCCAAATTGAACACCTAGTTTAGACGGTATGGTTTTGTGGATTTACTCCGTCATATTATCACAAGTGCAAATTATTCCAACTTCAAGCTCTTCAAACTTTCTCACCTTTCGCTTTGAAGGTTGGACTACCAACGGGGTACGTTCCAGCTGTTCCTGCTTGTCAACTACCTAGCTCGAGCGAACCCCGCTAACGAGCATCAAATTCATCCCTAACGCGCATCCCTTATCCGTTTCACGCGATCAGACACTTTCAAGGCCTGTCCGTGATTATAATTCAGAAATTTTGATGTTTATGTTTGATAATAATAATAACCGTGAGGTGGTTATGCGGAGGATGCCGGGTCAGATCGTCGGATAGCGGCCATAAAATGTCGCGCTCGTGCCACACAACCCTCGTAAAACGCCACGGATGTCGTGAAACTCGGAAATAATTGATGCGATCTCCAGCGGAGTACCATTTCAAGTTTATAATAAGCGAAATTCTTGAAAAAGGCTCCTGCTGGATGAATCTCAATGTCATCTGAAGTTCCATAAAAACTGTCGGGTTTCAGGGGCGAATTTGTAGGGATTTTTAATGAAGGTTTTCTAAAACAGCAATGTATACGAGCTCAGAGCTGGGAAGAATGTACTTACTTATAAAAACAAAGTTGAGGTGACTTCACGTTTTAGATGGAAACAGCTGTCCTTGAGATCACTCCTATTATAATTCCTTATTATTGGTCAACGTTCCAACCATGGTCAGGTCCAACATCCACTCAGAACTCCACGAAACACATTCAGGGATGACCAAAATGAAACAGCTTGCTCGCTGTTACGTCTATTGGCCGAATGTAGATGTGGATGTGAAAATTGCGCCCGCTCAAACCCACCAAAAGCTTCCATTCACCTCTGGGATCCCTCGGCACAAAATTGGGAAAATTGGGATTGGGAGTGGATTTGGGTTACACTGGACCTTTTCCAGGATTCAACTTCCTTGTGTGCACCGACGCCAGATCGGAATGGGTAGAAGTCAAAATACTCAAAGACCTAGCACAAACACTTTCTTTTACTAGAAAAGATTTTTGCTACCAGTGGGCTACCCAAACGTTCTGGTATCCGACAATATCGCAATTTTTCAGAGCGATTCGTTTCACGCCTACTGTAGAGAAAGAAGCATTTTTTTCAAAAATTCATCGCACCCGGAAATCTTGCCACGAATCGATTAGCGGAGCGTTCAGTGCAAACCCAGATTTCGTTTTGAGATGAGTGGTTTTTTCCAAAATTAATTGGGGGAGAACGTGGTGACTTGACATTTAAGATGGAATCAGCGAGTGAGATCACTTCGTTTTAATTCCTTATTTATAACATCATAATATGACACATGTTCCTGCAACGCATAACAGAGAAATACATTCATGTATTTGGTTGGACTTGTTTTTTCGGCTGTTGTAAAATATTAGTGAATTTTCTTAAGGAAATAAGTTTCTGAATATACCACGTCAGGGTTACATGCTAGCTGGAGGTACCTAAAGAACCTATGCCGACTAATTGAGCCAATTTCCTTTCCTAATATTAACTTCCTACTATGCGTTATTAACAAACAACAGTTTTCTAGTAAACTATTGGGAGCCGGTTTCAGCCCTAGCTGCGATAGAGCACCTTTGAATCAGTTTTCTACACAAATTTTTCGGACTTGGTCTGGTCTAATAATTTCTATCAGGGAAACTTCTATTTCCATAATAGAAGATTTCTTCATTCTTTCAAAGAGCTAGAAAAGGATTCGGGAGGGAAAATCCGGGTTGGTTTAAGTGCTTGGAAGGTGAACGCGACCTCAAAACATTTTCTTGGCGATTCGGGGTAACTTTAACCTCAACTTTCCGTTTGGAGTAATTTGCCAGTGCCATATCCCTCGAATGGATGATGGCATATTACACCGAAAGGGAAGGGCGCTGCCATAAATTGGCTACAAAGGTCTGAACATCTAATGAAAATGCCAAAGGGAAATTGAAAGGATTGGGAAGAAGCCTGGGGGCAAGACGAACCGACACCACATCATCATTAATTGATCAATTAACCCCTCAGATGTGGAAATGAATCAAAAGATTTCGACTTGGTGGACGACGCACTGATGATCGATTTGTTCTGCACTGCTTGTGACGATTTGGACATAAGCTGGGAGAAGAATCAAAGATGGGTGAATGTTGCATCTACTTCGTCCATAAGTTTTATTTACGGACAGCAGAATATGGAGGAAAGCTGTGTTACTCTATTGCTGCGTATCGACATGCTTGCTCTGATTGCACTTGATGTAGACACCATCAGACTAATAAGTGGATTGAAGACTATATCTTAACACCTCTCTTAAATGCAGCGAAATTTCGATAAATGTGGCATATTCCTCAAACTCCTCAAGAGAAGTTCCAATCTACTTGGTATCCCAACTCTGTGCGAGCTAACACGAAAGATGATTGTAACTCACAAGATTGGTCAATTGCTTGATTGATTTCTGTAATCAGAGCAAAAGAATAATAGCGGGAGCTCATAGCAAATGGTGAGTGTCGGACTGAGATCGGATGGTAACTCGCCGGTTCGAGGCCGCGAAAAGACATCGCGATTCCCGCCCACATAAAAGTGTCGGCTGGTCCCCTCTTTTTTTTACAACGGAGGAAAAGAAAGTTGACATTTTCACCTCAGAGTACCTACGCGTATAATTCCTTTCGGAAAACGACACAACGGATAATAAACGGCCTGATTATTACCAGCGGAGCACGACAGGGACAGATCTAGGAATGACCGGCTGGCGGGAAAGGTCGGGGACCCAGCGTCAGTTTGTTGGAAAGCCGCTAAATACCGGAGGTTTCCCCGGTGATCGTCAGATCACGATGTCTCGTCAGATCGCGGACATTTCGTGTAGAGAACAATTAGGGCGTTCAAATTGTTGAGAGCCGGTTTAACAACAGCGTTTGCTACCCTAATTAAAGTGTGACTAAGTCAAACCTCTAATTGTCTCATACATACCTCAAAAATCAACCTAAGTCAACAACAATAACTTCGTTTGAATAGAAAAAATCACAAAAAGATAGAAAAATATACAATCGAACTAGCAAGTTGATATATCGATAGGTCAAATGGAAAGAGAGTTTCCGAGAAAATTCAAGCCAGGATTATAATGCCGTGGCTAAATACAATCTATTTGAAGCAACTAACGTCTTCATCACAAGCTTCAGAACAAAAGACGATGATATAAAGAATTGCAGCGGATCACTTTAAGTACGTTCCATCAAAGCTTCAGAACAAAAGACGATGCTTTAAAGCGACAAGCAGTGAGACACCTAAATCGGCTAAAATATCACGCCAACGAGGACCAAACCACTTGTCCCGATTCCTCGATATCAATTTCAATTGATTTCGTCAGAAAGACCTCTTCCAAGTTCCCCTCCTGCGAAACGGATAATGACAAATAAACCATCTTTTGTTCCAGCTAAATTAATTAAGGACGTAATGAACATTAAGATATCATTGACCTAAAATATTATAGCCGAATATCTTCATCTTTTTGTTATAATTATGTAATTGGGCATTGCCCGTGTATTAAAATAAAATAAAATAAAAATAAAATAAATATTTTCAAATTAACATTGTTCATAAGTTACACTTGATGCAATGAAGAATGTTGAATTTTTTAAACATTTGTTAGCTGCACAAATGTGAATTTCTTTTGATAAGCATAACTTCAACAGTTTTTATTCGATTTCGTTATACTTTTCGGAATCGTACGGTTTAATAGATTGCGTTATTTCTCCGGCCCTGACTACTCTCCAAATTCGAGCGACCTTATAATTACAGTTTATTATTCATATGGCTTTAGACGGATTTTACGTTGCACGCACAAACAGGCACAAAACGGAAGTGTTCACAGGATCCCAAAAAATGGGTTTCCCTCCCGATAGATTTGAAAACAATGTCGTATTGTGTGCACTTGTACGTGTCAATCAACCAATTAACTCCAGTAAATTGTTATTTATTCAGGTGTGTGGACTGCTTCACTTGATGATCGGTATTAGCGCTCGAGTTCCGCTTAAAATTTCGACTCCGACCAACCAAAACCTCAGGGCCCCCATATCGACTTACGATTTCCCGAGCGTTGCGCGGCGGCTCGAAACCGAATCATCGCTTGCTCGCGCTTCAGAGATTACTGGACCGAAAATTTTGAGATGATCAAATTACAAATGACGATGACCCGTTGAAATTAATATTCGTTTCTAGGACCAATAGATTCATCTACGTAGCTGACTAGCGGCCACCACTAGACGACCGCGGAATGTGATCAAATCGTGTTCACGCGTCGTAGTTTTTTTTGTTAATTCTTTCAAGCTTTCAATTTCCGATCCCTCAAAAGTTTAGAAACCAGGTTTAGGGTCGGTTTCCTTTAGATGTGGGAACTCGGGTACAACCTGTTCAACTTTCGAAATTTTAACTCTGGGAATTGCTCCAAAAAGAATTAAACAGTATGTGTGACAGGATACAATAGGGTTAAGAACTACAATTTCATTTGGAAAATCCATCATTTAACCCATGCGAGGAAGAATACTGAGCTAACATTCCCACTGATTCGGATATTTGAGGGGAGCTGGTAACATTCAAAATTGCCAATTCCAAAAATCACGGTTAACAAGTTCCTCGCAGGCAAGGGTATTCGTAACATGCATTGAAAAGTTTCAATAATCATATTATTCCATGGGGGCTGATATGGTTGAAAAAAGTAGTAAATTGTCAAAATCGTTCAATTAAACTAGAAGAAAACTTTACTTGATAGATGTTTTGTTTGCGCGTGCGCAAAAGCTACAAGGGAGCAGGAAGTTATGAAGTTAATTTTTGATCAATAACTGCCTAAACCGTAAATCTTTGAATATATGTATCACCGAACTTGGATAACAAATTTTAGGACTCAGCTATTTACAAGAATATCAGGTTCGCCAATATGTAATCACAATCCACATTTCCTTGGAATTTGAGAGCAGCTTAGTATTACAAACTTGAGCTCATCATATGAAAAATGAGGAGGTGTGGTGTTGCAGGTATGGCAAAAGCACATTTTGAACCAATTTCCTTAACTCATCTATCACGTCTATGAAATGTTATTAATGTAAACCAGATCCAAGTGACTAGTTATTGTAAAAAAATAACTCTTAAGAAAATATTCACTGAATTTTTAACTCTTACTCTTGATAACGATAGACATCTCCTGTTAATTCACTAATTTTGGTCATTCACTGAATAAAACCATTAAACAAACGTATAACAACATTGTTATCGACAGAGCAATGCCACTCTTGCTAAAAATACGATTCCTCCCAAGAATGGCATACAAGGACAACTGATGTAATCCAGGCTGTCAATAAGACGAACTGGAATATCTATACCAATCTTGTCACAGTTATGGAAGAGAAAATGGAGAATAGATTTCTGCATTACCCCGAAGAAGGACACATGGGACTATGTGCTCCCCTTCCATAGGCGTCATCAATACGGTACTTAAGTGTGTGGGAAAATTGAAGTTTATCCACTCGAAGCTCTTCAGAAGCATAAAACACTAGTTTTTATTCCTGTTTGAAGGAGTGAGAATTAATAATGGTAGAATATTTGTTGCTTTAACATAAACTTCAAAGAATAGCACAGGGGATCGCCACCACGTATACTCATGTCAAACCTACGAAGTTTTATCGTCACTTTTTTTAACCATTAACTTCTGAAATATCGTGCTACCGGGTTTTGAATTTTCTTGACTGTTGACAGCGATTCCAACAGTTGACACAACAAAACGCAAAAGCTTCGCTGTCGTGAAGTATGGACTATTAGTAGGGTAGCCTATGGTTTTCAAGAATCCATTGATAAGGTTGCCACTACGGCTGAAGACGTCATAAGCCGCAGGCCTCAATTTTAAATTCCCAAATTTCGTTGAGCTTCTGACGAAAAAACCGGACTTTTTCCGCAAAATGATGACGTCAACAGTCCTAATTTCATTCTAGCTTGCAAAGAGCAAAATACTGAAAAACTACTTATTTACCCTATTATGCATCATGTCAGCAAACCATGAAAGGAAAATTCATGATGAATGTAGCTCCATAAGTGCTCTGAGAATACTCGTTTGTGAACGATCAGGATATTTAAAATGGATGGGATCAGACGGGAACAGAAGTTACGATCGCTCCTACAGAAAAATTCGAACCCTCATAACTGTTTACAAGAAATCCCAATATCACGTTTTGCGCAGGCGAGTAAATCTTGGATTTTTCTAACGGGAACCCCTATTTTTCATTGGGATGCGAGAATAACAGAAATAATTGGCTGATCCTGTTCATTTTAAACGCCCTGTTTCAACGACAGCTTGTTTCAACCGAAGGGGTTTTATCTATCATTTTTAGAAATGGGATTGCTATTGAGTAATAGAAAAGTTACCAACGTAAGAGGGTTTACCTTTTCCTTTCACTTATACGAGCGGACCATTCAACGAGCGGATAATAATTATCTGGGGTTTATGCGACAAGCGTAGGAGAGGGGTTTGAAATCCCTCAGCTCCTCCGATCGCGGGGAGAGATCTGGAAGTGAGTTCATCCGTGGGAAACATCAGGCTGAGAAGGAGGTGTGAAAAAGCGAAAACCCCCGCTGAAGGATGCGAGGATGTCCCACAGATGGGGGAAGTTGTAGTGGAAACCGACTGTCTAGTGTCAAGTCCAGTTCTGGAGCTAATCTAAGAGTTCGATGAAAACGATAACATTCAAGATCTAATGAGGAAGACGCTCTCAAGGAAGAGGTGCGGCGCACAGTGGTCTGCGGGCGGCAAGCACCCTTCTTTTTCAAAATAATGACTGTACGATTTGGATTTTTAACCATTGTTCGAAGGAGTTAACTAGTACATTTCATGAATTTATAGGTAAAAATAACGATTTCACAGAGTAGCAAAAGCTCGAGAAGACGGTAAAATGCCAATCTTCCGAAAACTTACTTCGAAGGAAACGTCGAAAAAGGAATTTCGTATTGTAACGGGGTTGTAGTCGAATTTGTTTCAAGAGTTCCTATGGAAATCGAGTTTTGCAAGTCTTAAGTGGACAGTATTAGAATTGCAAGTCTTACGTATTAGAATTGTGGACAGGTGAAGCGTAGCTAGGTATTTCATTTCATCTCGGTAAATTCCAGCTGCTCAATTGTGGATTTCTACGTCGTGTCTATGTACAACATATATGATATATCACACCGTGATAGGTATTGACGTTCTTTGTCCTGACTTTCACCTATCCTCCTGGGAAATATATGATCGTAAATCGCGGAAAACTATGATTGCTACTTTCTGTCACAATCAACCTAGAATGCTGAAGTTTGAATGGTAATTCCTGTGGAACATCTGGAATCTGTCAAGCGCGATAGTGACAAGCTGAGAGAGCCCAAGGGCTATTTTATAACCTAATGAACCCAACGCGCTGAAATATAAATTCTGCTCTTTTTATGGCATCTAGAGTGGACAAAACTAGAGGTACCGAGATTAGATAATGTACCACTGACTCGAATATAGTTCAGTGATTTTCATTGAAAGGTTATAGTAACACAGAAATAGTAAACCTCAATGAAATAATTAGCAGCCTTTTAGTTTTTAACCCCATCTTTGAAAATTTCACGGAGCGAATAACACAATAAGGGGACTCAAGAGAAAAAGACCAGCAAATCTACTGCAGCCCGACCAGTGAAATACAAAAATAAAAAATTAATAAAAATTTAAAATAATATGTTAAGTGCACCAATTGTTACAGTTCAGTTAATTCCATTATTATATATCCATTAAAATTTATGTAATTTATGTTTTGTTAACTTAGTTTGTAGTAAATGAGGACTGTCACTGGACAGCAACCTCTCCATGTTCCATAGTTATTGTAAAATTGCCATGTATTAACACAACTGTGTAGTATTATATTTACTAAAAGTTTTACATTAATTTAAAAAGAATAAATAAAAAAAAAAGCCTTTTAGTTTTGATATGCGTGCATTGTAAGCGTATCGATCACCAAACTCGTAAAAAGAACACTTTCGTCCGTATTAAACTGACCAGGAGCCAATGGTGGAGGAAATTCGACAACTATACAAGAAAAATCAAACAAAAATCACGAAAAACGGTTAAAAATCGACAAATTTATATGTTTTCCCTGACTATAATTTAACAAAAAAGTGTGTCAACTTTGAAGCTCAAATTTATGGTGACATTTTTACTCAACATTTAATTCAAATCAGCTAAAAATTAGATAAAAATGCAATGAATTCAAAAATAAAAAATCTATTATTAGAAACAAGTTTGTTCGTGATAAAATGTATACTTAACGATTCCTTTGCGTACGAAATGTTCATATTTCAATCAATTTCAATTTGACGTGCATTGTATGTGAATGCCTGAGTGATTTAAAATTTATAAATGTTATCAATCAATCAACAATTTACCCACAGTAAGTCCACAGGAAGTAAAATTCTCTTCATTGTAATTAAAATAATTTTCCTTTAAAAAGCATGCGTTTTCTCTACCATTCGTTATGGATATAGATAGTCCCCCTTCCAATTCTTGAAACCGCTACTAGATCATCCATCACCTCCAGCTTATACTTTTCTCCCCTGTGTTAATAAAATAATGTGAGCTAACAGTTACAAATCGGATAATCAAACAGAATTAAATGAGTCCGGACAAACCCCTAAATGCCAAGTGGAACACGATGTTTTAGAAAGTAAGTTAACTATTTTTGCACCAATAATAATAATTGGTTATTATTACACTGGTTATCAAAACATTGTTTCTGACGTCCTAAAAATTCAAAAATTCATTTAGATCGTAATATAAAGAGAAATGTTAGCTGAGGAGTACCTAGCATATCGCCAATCCGGGCCCACGAAGATCGGATGGTTTCGCTCTCCACGATTTTTGTTTACTTGACCCAACTTTATAGCAGCTCCACGAACTTGGCTTTCGTTTTCCGAGAGTACGCGAGCGAGTATCAATTGATAAACGGGTTGTCCTCCCGTACGATTCGGAGTGGGAAGTTTTGTTGATACTTTCGGCCTACGTAGTCTCCCATTACACTTTCACCTCTGATTAAAAGCTCTCCCCTTCAAAACTAAACTCTTTACTCCATAAGGGGGTGGTGCAGCTGTGCTCGGTGTTATGTTGAAGGATCTGAGTTGATAAGTTATTCCTTGATACGTCATGACGTGCCTCGCTCCGGGCGGATATCCAATACCTAGGCTGGCCTCTTTTAAATTTTCAAGTTTCACCCAACCATCCATTTCAAACGAGCGTCCGATTATATTGAGTCTTTTTTTTATAAAGCGTTCCAGTCTTGGAGTATGAATACAAACCGATACTCTCATCAAGTGTTGATTTCTTGAAATGGGGGAACTGAAGGTTGTACGTGGGATGAAGCTAAATAGTACGTTTTGAATATTAATTACCCATTTGGTTTCGCAAAGAGAGTAAGTAAATATACCAATAAAAATTAAATGAGTCAAGCTTTTAACTAGAGTAAATTCATATAGAAAAGCAGGACAATCCGAGCATGAAGGACCATCACTTTTTGGTATGGTACGATGTATGGAGGCCCTGCGTTTAGAAAGTACAACAGATTACGTCTAATAAACATAGACAAGGGATTTACTTAGAAGGGTTTTTAATACAGAAACAATGAAACTTTTTGTAATAATTTGTAGTGTTTCAAACTCACTGAAACTATCTTATTTTCACTCCCTACAACCAATTCTCACAACGTACAATTACGAATATTACATTTTTTGTAGGCCATGAGGTTATAGGTTGTGAGAATTTAGCGGTTATGATTAGACGCTAGGCACTGTGTGGCTGATTGCTGGATGGAAACAATGTAATATCAAACTTGACATTAATGTTGATAGTAACTCTCTGGTCTTACCTAAATTGGCCAACTTCTCGAGAAATAGCACTGTTGTAGGTTGGGAGATTGTATTAAAACACGCACATGAAAATTTTGTTCATTGTGTGGGGAAAGGTTGAATAAAATTGTAGGTCGTGAAAACCAAACCTTGTGACACACCTATAACTGCGAAAAAACCTCTTAAAACAATGAAATTTGCTTTTCCCGGTCATGTATCCTCAAAGTAGAGTCACTCTTCCAACTAAAACATTTTGAATTTTTTAAATATGAGCTATGGCATCAAATAAGAAAAGCCGAATACTGGAGCAACACCTTGTGACAGTTATAGGTTGTGAGAAATTTGAGTTAATCAAATTGGTATAATTAAATACCTAAATAGTAACTCAAAATCTGTGGATTCATGAAGGGGGGTTCGAAAAAATCCGAATTTATAGTATGGCAGGCAAGAGCTTTCTAAATACGACAGGCAGCAAGGTAGATGACCCCGGCGTATACCCCGATCTCCACACTCAACCAAGCCAACCCCAGTTCCGTCCATGCCTATATTAGAGGGATCTGGGGCACCCTTGCCCAAATGCAGGAATTTTGACGGAGCAATCAACAAGATTACATTGCTATAGCCTATCAATGACCTGTTCATTCATTAGGTACGTAGGAACTCGAGGCGCACAGCAGCGTGAGCTGTGATTTTTTTCACCTGACGGTATTGGAATACATATTCATTCCCTGAGAGACTAGAAACTAAATGTGCATCAGCTTGAAAAGCTGGACCGAGACGTTCAGTTGGATCAGAGCAGGCCTCACATAACTCCGCCACTTCACTCTTCTTCCCTAAACCGAGATGGAGAGGCATTTGTCTCCCCATTGTGCAGGGCTTCAGGCAGGTGCTCTGGTTGGATGCAAGTGAAGTCGAGAGGTATTCGGAACTTTGACGCATATTTGGTAAAAGTTGGTATGCGTTACATTGGTTGGAATCAATAAAAATAACGAGAACAATCCTAGTCTCTATTGAATTTAATTATTGATAAAACAAGCAGTTATAACTTTTTGAGCTGATGAATAAGTAAATAGTTCCTATTCTCGCACGTAACGACCACGTAGGTCAGAACTTTCAAGTTGAAAAGCACAGCTTCCACTGTGCCCTACTCAGTTCAATTACAGCTATAGTAACTCTTGTATTTACGGACGAAGAGTTGTACAAAGAGAGCGTGAAATTCGTAGGCATCGTACGTATTAAATAGATTCGAATGCGATTGTATAAAAACCTGTAAATACTGTTCTATTTCAAAGACAAACGCATATTCTCTTGTTATTGATAGCAATAATTTGTTTGATACAAAAATTCAAATTGTACCACTTCCTACAACCAAACACATTCTAATGATCTATTCCAGCTCTGAACTGCTATTCCAGCGCTCATTGAAACGAGTCAACTCGAGCACTAAGCGCCTCCGAACGGCTGAATACTAGACTTGCAAAACACTCCTGACGTTCTGGATCCACGATGTATATCGCACTAGCGAAGAGATGCATGATTCGTTCACGAAAGAATGAATTTTGAGAGTAAATCGAAGTATTAGCAACTTGAAAAATTATTGAATTGAGG
Source organism: Creontiades dilutus (assembly GCA_031894815.1). NCBI lineage: Eukaryota > Metazoa > Arthropoda > Insecta > Hemiptera > Miridae > Creontiades > Creontiades dilutus. Next base: position 4,459,793 of record JAVIWC010004007.1, read on the forward strand.
AATGAAATACCGTGGGGATATGTGATATTCTAAGTCAGGTCTCGTAAAGGCTCTCAGGGAATAACAGTGAAGAGCCTCTAATATAAGCCAAGCAGATTCCTCCTGAATCAAAATATACTGGTAGTGTGATTTCATTCATACGGTGTCTTATTTCAATGGCACAGGTGTAGAATAACCACCCCTCCATCACAATGTTATTATAGGGGTCGTATTCAGTATGAAAGCTATTCATTTTACGATATATCTAGGTCAGCCTAGGTCTAGGCCAAGTCACCCATCCGCGGTTGAGAATGAGCTCACGAGTCGAAAAATTAATTGTCACATTGTTTTCAGAACTTAATAATGCAAATTGAGCAGTTCGGTTTAATTTGAAGCGACCAACAGAAACAAAGAACACGACTTTCTTTCGCATAATTCTAATAGGCGATTAGCATGTGAGGACAATGAAACGCGCCTTGTTGTTGTTATGGGGCAGCTGCCCCGAAACGCTTTAGTCAGCCTAAAGTAAACAGTTTTTCGAAATCGTCCATTATCGTGGGATTGATCACAGAGAGAGTCAAAACATTGAAGTTCAAGAAAACATTGATACAATCATGGTGAAAACTAGGTCACAACAAAATTGCCAACAGGTACTTACCGATACTTTCATGGAAGATCGATGCTGGTTCCAATCCGGCAGCAAGATCGTGTGAGCAAATCGTAGTCCGAAAAAAACGCCTACAAGAAAGGTCAACAGCTCTGAAGTTGTTGAAAAGCATTTGCACCACAAAAGAACGGTCGGAAACCAATTTTTCGGAAGTAAAAACCGAATTGTTACATAGGATTCACACTTTAAATTGAACCTTTCGCGAATTGAATTAAACTTACTGCAAAATGAATTAAACTTTCCGCAAATTGAATTAGATTTACGTACGTAAAAAGCACCGAACCGCCACGGTCCCGATTGGTAGTCCGAACACTGGCGACCCAGAGCCTGATACCTTCCTGTTGATTGGTCCACGATCCTTCTCGTTGCATGGTCCAGCATTCCTTCTTTGTGTTGTTTTTCCAGGACCTAATTATACAGATAGGAAAATGTATTCCTTCTCTCATGCCTAGTTCATTATCTCAGAGCCATTATCTAGAGATGAGATATATATAACCAAATATCGATTGTGGCATCAAGACCAATATCGATACTTACGATATATCGGTCGATAAACTTCGATATTTATCGATATATTGGCTAAATATCGATTTTCCTGTTGATACTTTTTTCCACTATCCAAAACCAACGCAGTTTCATGATACCTACTACTAAATTTTTGAATTTTATATTTTTTATATTTTATTTTATATAACCACTTGGCAATGTAGTTATAGATATCGGATAGGTTCCTACCGACCGTATATATAACTTCGTAGTAGCGAATAGGTATTAAATCAACATCAGCAACACTTGAATTTCAAAACTTATTTATATCCCAGCACCAGAAAAAAAGCAAACAACACACCCAAAAGATGCATTAGTCAGCAAAAAAATAGTGTTCAGGCACCCTCAAAAAAGTAGTTTTGATAGGGTATCCCCCTTCAAACGATTTCTTTCCAGGTTTAATGTAAAATAATGACCCAGCCTTGGAAAATAATCCCAGAACATGGAACAGATGTGGTGCTGAGGAAAGGTACTGAATGTAGATCGTAGTTAAATATAAATATATTTACATATGAAGATTGTAACAATATGTAAACCATTCCAGAATGCTCCAAACCGGATTTCCACGACGAAATTTTAGGAAACGTCGTTCCCTAATTATCGGTCGCCCATCAGTAGGTCAAAAATGTACTAAAAAAAAAGAGTACTAGTCCTTTATCTCTTTTTCTCACTACCTACAGGGGTGCAGAAAGAAGTTACCACCCACCATTTCCATATTAAATTATTGTATCAAAATTGTTTTTACATGGTCGATTACACATATTGTATATGTCAATATATTGTTGGATTGTAAAATCGTACTTCTTTGTATGATTGTGTATAAGGCCTCAGTTTAACTTTCATCGAATAATCGTGAGCAAACGTGATGAGAGATGGAAACATCGATGGGATTTCAAATGCACATTAATTAATACAAAATATCACATTCAAGTTAAGAGTTAAGTAAAGCATTATAACATTGGGTAAAACACACAAATCAATTAGAATTTTGAACCAATCAACTTGAATTTTTCCAATTCACGAATTTTGGTGAAATGCATTTCATGTGTTCTACCTTCTTAAAATACAATTGGCTAATAGTTAGGTAGGTAATGAGAGACAAAGTAAAAATAAAGTGTCACATCTAGGCCCAATTCAATGAGCCATAGCTGTGGGTAAAATTTATTGGTGAAATGGCACAACTTTAATGCGGAGGAGTCCAGCATCAAGGACTTGCTGAACAATAATTTAAATGTTTTTAATCATATTTTCCGTACACTGACGTATTGCACATATATCGAGAAGTCCCTGTTGAGCGGAGTAGCTCTGATCTGGGCACCTCAAGTTTTGTTGGTGCTTCCATTTGATTTTGGTATAATATCGTGGGGTTCCGGGTAAAAGTGATCAAGTAACGTTTTTTTCAAAATTAGCTTTTTTGTTATTCCGGTACTAAGGAACGTTGTCTACTAAAAACGTTCAAAATGATCTTCAAACTGATGGGTTAAACGTACTTAAAAATAAATGTTACCTGCCTGACCCAAAGAGTTTCATGTGACCAAATGGCATTTGAACCCAACCACCTAACACGAGATAGATTATAAATGTACTCTCGCTGATGAATGTAAAATTTAAATTCAACGTTACATTAATTTTATCAATTGCCATTTGATCACTTTTACTGTGTAAGATTGCATAGTGGGCAGGTGAAAAATTTTCATCATTTAATGACCAATTACAGTGGTAGGTAATGGAGAACCTTTTCTAACAGAAATAGGTATATCATTCTTATCAGATGCTTGGCAACACGATAAATTAACGAAAAAACTATTCAATTTCATGTAACTATGCGACTTTTTTTCGAAGAATTGAATTGATCAAGTAAGTAGAGATTGAAACTCCAGGCAGGTAAAATTGATCAAATGATAGTTTCCGAATCAACAGCACTTATTTAATCTGAAGTGAATTTTGAAGCACGATGTCATAGGAGGGCCTAGCTAACTACCTACAGGATAATGAAAAATCGAAACATAGTCGGATGAGACATCACACAACCAGTGTTAGTAAGGAGAAAATAGGTGAAACTTCAGATCACTCCCCTGTAAAATTTTGCAAATGTTACTTGGTCACTTTTACCCGGAACCCCACGATATGTCATTTTCCATTTGTAATTCGCAAATATTTCGGATTTCCAATAAAATGGACGACAACTCCTTATCAATTACGTGTCCAATTCCATTTTCAACATAACCATTTTTCTGAAAGTTGTTATTGCTCTCTATCGTAGATCTGACTGAGAATACGAAAATACGTGCATGTAAAACACACTACGCACCCAAATACGTCGGTTTAAAATTTGACTTAGAGTAGAGAACAAGATATTAATTTCAGCTTTATTTTGTGTCCAGTTCATTTTTACGACGCCAGTCTTGAGCTGTTTGCTCAAACTATTCTTTTTGCAAATCAAATCAATCTTCTACATTACAAATTCACCTTTTAAAAGATACTGTTTTGGTCGAGAAAAAAGTATAATGGGAAGAAAGGTGGGTTTGATTGGCTAAAAAGTGTATAACACTTCAGTTATCGAGTTCCTCCACTGACTTTGTGTGGAACTTGTTATAAAGTGTTTCATATGTCGTTTACATACAGCATGATGAGATTTTGATCAACCTCAGATACATCAGATACCAAAACTGTACAAATTCTAACACACCAATGGCATTAGGGCGGAATTCATAGTCGTGACTTGAGTTAAGATTGGTCCTTACTTGAAAAATGAAGAAACATGACTTAGGAAATGCTTCATTTAGCTAAGGACCTATTTTTATTTTTCACGCACTTGCTTGAGCGTTTCCTTAATCAGCTACTATGAATAGCGCAAGTAGCCACCTCGCTTTAGAGCTTCACTTAAGCATTTCCTTCCAGCTAAGTAAGGACTAAGAATTTCGCCCTAAAACTGTACTCCATACGTTCTTTGATTTGCCTGATGATGCTCAAAATCTCAATGAAAAGCTCTGTTTGGAATAAAAAATTGTTATAAACTGAAGGATTCTCATTTTGTTTGACACTTCAGGCATTTTAAATTCATTTCGCTATGTGTTATCGAAAACACTCATACTCGTAATAACATTTAATGAGCTTCAGAGCAACTACCTGTTCCCGTACGCAGTATCGAAGAGCAAAATTAGTGTTGGAATAACGAATAAAATATTACAGATATTTATTTGACTGTCGTTCATGTCAAATTCCACTTTTTGGAACAAACATTATGGTTACTACCTGAATTATTTTTGTTTTAATAAAAATCAAAATATATTTAAAAAGTAATTTGGAAAAAAGAGTGATTTAGATTCGTTGAAAGGTGAATTTGATTTATAAAAGAGACTTAATTTTGATGGCAAAAAGATGAATTTGACTCATTTTTGAGTTTGAAAGTTGATGAGCGGTCACGCATCGGATTCCAGATGCCGGTGGAGGGCGGGGCGGTGAACGCTCCTCAGGGGACGGACGGTCTTGATGGCCTCCTCCAGGGAGCCCGGACGCGGCGCCCGTCTGGGGCCCGGACTTCCGGGCGCCGGAGACGGGCCGCCGTTAGCGAGACGCTGAGCAACGTTGGGTGGTAATCTGTTGAAATACGGAAGTATCGATGAATGACTCCAGGTTTAAAATCTTCATAGTTGCTTCCTCATTGATGAAGTAAAGAGAAGCTTTGTGTTCTTGCAAAATCTCAGTGGCGGAGGTCTAATCTTGAGGGACGTTTTCGACAAAGTTTTCAATCGACGTTTGCTCAATAAACCGGAGATCCCAGAGTTCGGTTTCACCAACTCCGTTTCAGATAAATCAACGATCAAAAGCCTATCTAAACCAACCAACCAAATTTCTCTGGTTAGAATCCTAACAACTATTAATACCTGTTCTTTTCTGCATCTTTGTTTCCAAATTCCGTTTTGCTGCGTTACTCTTCATTGTGCTATTTCTGCTATTTTGTGTTGTTATCTGGGTTTCATATTTTTTTAGTTTTTTTCATTTGTTCGTGGTCTTCTAACTTTTGGGCTATTCAGTGTTACAGGTTATTTTGGACAATTGGTACTAAAAAATGCACAGAGATGCTTGATAATAGCATAGGTACTTGAGAACGAATTGTGCGAGGATCATGCAGATTTAGATTCGTTGCCGACGACGGATTGGAAGGAGAACGGCGGATTTCAAGCTTGACGATATTAATTTTGTGAGGAGGAACTGACTTTCAAGAACAGCTGTTTGTCGGTATATATATCACGACATAACGACAATATTAACTAACGAACTATGAACATGAACAACACTATTAACAAAAACAGAAAACAGGGAGGAAACCAAGTTAATCAGTAATCGAACGGGAATAGAGTGCAAGTAGAAACGGTTGTTGGTTATGTTATCACCGTCATCTCATTATCACCCTCATTTTTAATTGATGTTTCATGGAACGCGATAGTTAGATGCTTATTGATAACAGTGTAACCATTGATTAAATTGGTGTGACCCATTTGTTTTAGATCAACGATCATCGATAAATCAATTTTCGGTTCCGTAAAACAATGATTAACTTTAACCATGGTTAGGGCTTGTTGGTGAAATCGGCCCTAGGAGGAAAACGGCTATAACTCGACTCGGAAATGTTATACCTAGGAGTACAGCCAGCTTTTCACACAACAATAAATCGTAATTATGAAGTTGCTTCAATTATTGCTCCGAATCGAAAGAGTGGAGGATCATCTACACATTACGATCGTTTCAACGATTTCATGGTTATCCAACGTCATTTATCAAGAAGGAAGTAACTTTGTGATGGTTTTTTATCGGTTGTTTGGCAAAAAAATGAAATCCGCTGGAAAAAGAAAATTGAAATGGAGTAACCATTGGTTGCCGGAGAAGAGGGAATTCTCTAACTGGGATTAACTGCTCGAGTTGAGGAATGAAGCGAATGACAGGCGAAATTAATTTGAGAATGGAGATTGGATGGAATGGATCTGAGAATCTTCAATTGTTTCCCCGAGCGGGAATGGAGAATTGTATTACTAGAAACTTAGCTCTCCGGTGCACTGACAGGCAGACTGGATGGAATTTGAGTCGGAGGGACTGTTGAAGTTGAGATGGCTAAACATGGATTGACAGATTCAAATATGTCGATACAATTAGAAAAAGTTATGCCGGTCGGCATCAACTACCGATCCAACCCAATACCATCTCCAACAAATCGCTAAGATGCCCCATTTATACGCGATGGTAAACTTGTTAAGTTGATACTATTCAATATTGTAAGTTGATATAATCAATTAATTTTTATTTGTCACCTGGGAGCGGGTCCTTGTGGAGGCGGCGGGTACGGGGAGGCGGCTGCGGTGGCGGCTGCAGAGGGGAAGGAGACGGGGCGTCCGCTAAGCGCCGTCTTGTTCTCAGGTGACAGCTGAGGCCACCGGGCGAATGCCGAGTGCGCTGGGTACTCCGAGGCGGAGCCCGGTCGCTTTTCGTAGGCTCCTGGTTTGTCAACGTCAGACCTGACAACAACAAAGTTAAAGATTGACGCTGGAAACAATCACACAAAGGTTCACTATTCAGCATTAGAAAGACCATCTACGTAGGTCACTGATGACTATTAGACGTAAACTATGGTATATTATGTGCCTCTAGCGCCATAGCTAGTATATTGTAGTGTATTCCAGATAGCCTTTAAATCAGGTGCATTTATATTTCAACACGGTGTACCGATCAGGAAGGAAATCAGCCAGAAGCGTACACTCAGTAAAGAATGTCTCCGTACAACCCAGAAATGTGTCACTTTATTAAATTACCCTGGCTGGTGATTCGGACATCTAGGTTCCAGCTGATATTTAACATTATTTTTGATTGGGAATCTCGAAAACAAGAGCCATTTGTTTTAGAAAAGGGGAAGAAGGAAGTCTCCACAAACGAACTGGAGTTCTTGTGAATTAGTACAGGATCAATCAAGACTATTCCCCCCTGCAATACCAACTACCAGAGGTCTAGAATCATAAAAATTACAGGATCAGCAGTTTTTCCGGTCACAGTCATGGGCGTCTCACAATACAGAGAAGTCTAATAGAATACAAACATGAGAAAAAATAATAACCAAATACACAATCCAATACAAAACCTTTCCAAATCATTCTATGACCGAAGATGGAAAAAAGTGTAAGTGTTCTTAAACTACGTTCAAAAACGCAATTCTTAAATAGTTTCTATGATTTTATTATCGTTATTGTTCATGTATTGTATTGTTATAGTATTGAATGTACTTCAGATACCTGCGTGGCACGAGTACTCTCAGATACCATCCATTATGACTCAGAAACTCCTCGATTTTTTTGAAGTTATCAAGCAAAGAGGAGGGCTCACTGGATATTAATCCATTTTTTGGGTTCGGTTTTCTAGTGTCTTTGGACTGTACGAACACTTTTTGCCTTTGTAAAAAGGAATTCCTGTACGTTTGATGACAATTTGGCCTGGTTTGTTTAGTTGGAAAATTGTTTGATTTGAAATACGTCATTTAAGACCTCTGTAAATAGATTCTTAATATTGGTATCCGATTTTTTCAGGGAAAAGCCAAGTGGGTGTACGGATACATTCTTTAGTGAGTGTACTTCATCTAATCTGTGCATTTCCATACCTTGTTATTGACTTAAACAGGGTTTCCCACGTTAAGGACCGTCAAACTTTAGGAATCGACTCGCCAACTTATTTCCGGCTGAAATCGTCTTCATTTATTTATTTATTTAATAATACGGGCAAGCCCAATACACCAGTAAGAATAAAGTATAAGAATACAAAGTGTAAAATAGTAAAGTGAACTGCAACATGTAATAGGTATGAAATTGAAACTATTAACAGGCTCGGGGAAAAAAATTTCGTGAGAAGATGCAACTTTCACAAACTACTATGAAGACAAGAACGAATAGAATTAAAAGAATCGGAATGATTGATTCTCTGGGTAATCCGCACAGCGGGCGGTTGTACAAATAATTTGTTGATTTTGTCTTGTCGCAGTTTTCCTTCCGGGAAAACCTTGTTTTCACTTACGGGAAATGAAACTTTTTTCTTCAAAATCAATATTTCCAAATGCATTTTTTCCGTTTCTATTCTGAAAAACTCTGGCGTGTGATGTCTGTTCCTGTGTCTGCAGGCAGTCGTAAACAGCCTAAGTGCTACAGTTTTTATCCGATTTTGATGAGATTGCCAGGGAATATGCGGGTTATAATCTAGATTCCCCTATGAGTTCTTTTGTACCTAAACCATTACATCAGTTTGTTTATGTGCAAAACGCAAAAAATACATCAAGCATCATTTTTTTAGGTTCTAATAGTCCAATGGCGCTTGAATTTGTAGGGTAGTTAGAGAGGAATGTGTAATGACATCGTGCAAATTTCAATGCGGTAGAATCAGCAGTAGCTACTGCGCATGCATCAACGAGAAATCTTTGAAACTAGCCTAGTTTTTACAGTTTTTTATCCGCTTTTGATGAAATTGTCAGCGAATGTGTTGTTTGGAATGTATTTAGTCCCCTATGAGTTTCATTGTTCACAAATCAATCCATCAGTCTGCGCAAGCGCAAACGCAAAATCCATCACGCATCGTACTTCTTCAACTGGGCAAACGAGTGTCGCATGAAGATAGGAGTGTAAAGCCATACAAATCCCTTGAATGAGTTGAGTTGAGCATCCCAACTGGTTAAACTACTGAACTACATCAGGATGGAATGCTGCTCTTTTTGGTTGCTCCAAAAATCGAAAATAAGAAACAGTCTTGGGGAACTCTTTCTCTCCATGAACAATCACAAAAAAAAACTGAAGCTTTGCTGTTCCCACAGACGGTCAACTTTGCTGTCAAACTGCATGGTGTCATAACACGTCCACGGCCCGAATCCGCAAACTTTTAAACTCGTTTTCCAACCTTCAAACATGACACCCCACGCGATCAAATTTTCGTTTGAGAAACCACGGTTGTTAAGCACATTTGATCGTGTATGGGGACCTTAAATTACATTTAGATATACTGTTTTTAAATGTAAGCATTTTGTAATAAAAGAAAATGAGAACTATCAATTTTGAGGCAAGAGAATGTTATCTTATTTCACCCTGTTGTTATCTTATTGTTCGAAGTAGTTGATATTTTCCAGTCTCCACCGTCATATCTCCTTCTCATAGTCCTCAGCTGGATTTGATTAAGTGAGCCGACCACTCTGGGCCGCAAAGATCGGATGTTCTCGCTCTTCACGATTTTTGTTTACTTGACCCAACTTCTAAACGTCTCCACTAACTTGGCTTTCGTATTGGTTTCTTATTGTTTGATGGATTATTACTTGATACGTCCTGACACATTTCGCTCCGGCCAATCCAATACGAAGCCCTTCCTATTTTAAATTTTCAAATTTCCCCCTAACATTCGTTCCGAATGAATGTCCGATTATATTGAGTAGGGTTTGGATATATATAAGAAGTTCCAGTCTTGGAGCATAAACTTTAAGGGCGATTTCCCGAAGCGAAAATCACAAAATAGTTGATTTTTCGAAAAGGGGGAACTGAATTTAAACAATACGTTGGTAAAATTCAGATGTACCAATGGTTTCGCGAATAGAGTAGAAATAGATACATCTATCCCTACATATCCTTGCCATACTTTACCTTAATCCAGTTTTCAACTGGATTAGTTGATTGCTATGCAGGAGGTTTTACGATTTTGATCCTCTGCCCTCATGCAGAACATTATTATACTGTAGCTCTCATGTAACACGAGAAGTGGTAGACGTCCCTGGTACATCGATGAGGATAGTTTGAAAACTGAACGTATTTTTTCCACAAATATCCCCCAAATCTGCTGATCATATAATTAGTACCTACTCACCCAATGTATAGCGGGTTATCCCGTGTAATCGAGCAATATCTGTAATTTGAAGAAGAAGAAGTATTTTAATTTGAATTGAAACTTGAGTGCCTTCCTTTTTTCATAATCGCAATTGCAAGTTTTCAAAATGTGACTTCGTCAACGTGTGATGGTGACTTCGAGATATCCAAAACATGAGGAAACTGATCAACAATCGTTTTCATGTTTATTATAGGAAGGTGACAAAATTATCAAATTCATAGTGAAATCAATTCATTTTTTTTAATCTCCTGTGATGATAGCATAACATGCGACTTGGTAAGAAATTTTGCTTAAGTCTCCATATCACGAAAGCATTATTTTCTGTTGAGTTAGATTCATCTGTTATCTTGATTTAGGTGAAATATTCTTTACCGTTTTGATTGAATTATTTTTTTAAAATGGCATTGCAATTGTCACCTACATACTATGCAACAATTATGAAAATGTAAATAGCGATAAGCCGGCAATAATCTACAAAATGGACAGGACCAGTCAATAAAACAAGCATTTCATCCACAGAAATATTTATTAACAACGTCAAGCTTGATGCATTACAAATACTTCGCACACGTGATTCGAAAAATGCAGTTAATTAAGCTTTGAAATTGGACAATTCAATCAAGCTGAACCTCTTTGTACAATTGAGTAAATAGTTTCTCATTGAATACTTATTTTATCTTCAAGGCATTCCCTAAGGTATTCATATACATGAAATAATAATTCTAAAAAATATTCATATAGACGAATCTCTTGAGAAGCTTAGTTTTGAGGTGAAATTCGCAATGTTTATCGCAACTATTTGCAGTTAGCAGCAGAAATTAGTGACAGTTTAAAGCAGCATTTACAGACATTGTGATAGAACAGTGAATGAGTAGCATTACAAGCGATTGATTAAATTGTTTTATATTCATTCGGTAGATGCAGTGTTGTTTTAAATTAGAAAATATGCAAGGTTGGTTGTTAAATAAATTCTCCATCCCTTGAACAAGAAATATAAAAATAAAATTCTGAAATAGGTATCATGGAGATTTTGCTTTTCAGGTACTAATGAGCCAAGCTACCCTTCTATGCTATCAAATACTCATCAATTGAACTGATCCTGCCCAAAATTCGCAGTTGGATTCTCGAAATTCTACTGTAAAAATTACCTTCTACATTCTACAAATCAACTGCATTACTGGGAGTAAATAACAACCATTTTCCCCATAACTTACTCATTCTAATTCACTAATAAAATGTATCTAGTTCATATATTTTGTTTACATTATTTGTAAAATTATATTTCAAATGAAATTATAGAAATATTACCCACAATGTTTATTAAATTTATCAATCAGAGACTGCCCATCCTATTGTAGGAGACACAGTGACCAGCTAACGGGCCCTTAAGGCCAATTTCTTCCCTAATCGATCGGAATGTGTTGATGAATAAAATGCTCTTTTTATGCCATCTAGAATATCATAAAAATTCACGGAAAAGTCGAATTTAGATAATTTACCACAGACTGGTAAATGAAAAAGTAAAAGTTCGGTAAATAATCATGAGGCAGTTGCAATGGGTTCATTTCAATTGGTCATTTTGCTAAAACATCAATTATCACTCTTGTAAAGTTGAATGTGTGTCAGAAAATTAAATTTTATACCTTAATATTTGAACGTAAAATTTGTAGGGTTGGTTGTTGTCGAGTAACGTTCCTAATACCTCTACATTTTGAGCAGACAAAAAAAGTTGATAGGAGGGTGAAGGGTGGGTTTCTTCCCTTAAACTATCGAGCTAGCCCTAATAATCTCCAAATATGGACAAAATTAGGGGTGGGTGACAGACTGAAGTGCCACTACCTTCACCCTCTTCAATCCCTCTTCTACCTTTCATCGCCTTTGTCGATAATTACTAAATTTTTATCGGCGGGAGTATGGTAAATGGACGGTGTTTTGACACAAAGACACACCCCTATAATCTCACCCTCAACCATTTACAAATAAGGATAGAATTAGGGGTGAATTCCCTCATGACAGAGAATCACCCCCTTCCTTTCCTAACATCCCCTAAGTTTCTTACTTGTCGAACTGGAAAGACGGCGACTGGTTACAGTTCGAGCAGCGGACAGCGTCTCTGAACGTGGGAGCCGAACCTCTTCTCTTCTTGTCATCGAGCTTTTTCTTCCCCTGTCAAAATTGAAGGATCTTATTGACACGATATCACGAAATTATGAAAGATCTTCACATTTATAGTACCAAAAAAAAACGCTCCCTATCCGTAACTAAAAATAACACTTACTGGGACCAGAAGTTTGATCTCAATGAAGAAAGAGATCATCGGAAGATAAGAGAAGCAGTCACCGAGTTAAACCCAAAAATCTGTTGAGGCATAACTTGTTCTTTACCTAAATACCATGTAATACAAACCCTACAAATGTAAACCAAAGTGTATGTAAATGTGTGTAAGAAGTGCATGTAAAAATGTAAACCAAACCTAATCAAAATTTTAGCTGTTCAAGTACTTCATTTATATGTGCGCAGGGTAACTAAGAGTGATAATAACTAGACCACGACATTCACCCCCAGAATTTAGGAAACCGCACAGACCGAACTTCACTTCTAGGGAAGATAGCCAACTTGAAACTCTTGCTAATAATGGGAAAAGGTTGGCAACATCTACTCTCTACTACTTGTGACTCTAGCGGATTCACTTTGCTTCGCCTGTGCGTTTTCTTGCTTCCTCTGTTCTTTCTGTTCAAATACCTACTTTTAGTACACTCAAATCATATCTGTATTTGTGTTGAAACACTTCTTATTCGTTATATAGAATTCTTCATAATTTACGACGATTACTATTCATTTCCCCAAGGAAACTCAAGTGAGTCAAGAGCTTCAACCTATCTAGATAATCAATTGAAGTGAAATCAACAAGCCATCCAAAGATAAATCTCAATTTACGGACAGTCTTACGTTATGGGCCTGCCTGCAGTTTCGTTTTTTGAATTTGGGGCCCCAATTGATGACCTCAGCTGCCAAAAAATATATGGCCAATTTGATTCTTGCTGGGGGAGTCACGACTAAACCAATTCTCCGTGATGAAGAGATTCTAGCTTGCAGCTGGCAGCTTTGGTGGATGTTATCAAATTGATGGCGTATTCGGCAGAGAAACCAAAGTTTCATATGCTGGTAGGTTTAGTTTAAGCAGCACAACTGGCGTTTACATCAATAACGAACCTAAGCTGCCACATCTCCGTGTTTCACTTTGCATCTAGGATAGGTGCAAAATGTAACAACTTCCAGGCGCCATAGCCGGTATCTACTTGGCAGTTCCTGACTGAACTGTAAATCACTACCATGGACCAAACTAATGAAATGATTTGAGTCTTTGCTTTCAGCAAGATTCTCTGTTTGTTCTGATTTAATATTAGTGAATCCTTCGGATTCAAATGAAAAACATTGATTAGGAAAACCTTGAATTGGACACGGAAATTTGAATGGAATGAACACAACACAAACATGAGTTTGTCTCCCAGAGGTTGGCACCATTTCGACAAAAATGGTTTTGTGAATATCTTTTAGATGGGTTTGGACAGAGATTGATGAACATTGTATTCGCAACACACAGAGCACAGATTTGATTTGCTAGTAATCTGGTTGATTTCAACTTACGCAGCCTGCATCTATACACAAGGAGAAAGACAGGTAGACGGTGAAGGCGAAGTTGGCCACCCAGATGTATCCACCCCTCGCAGCTATGAATATCAGAGTGAGCAAGCTTAGCATCGCCAGACTTCTACCTTGCAGTTGGGCCGCATTCTGTAAAAACGGGAAAGGAATCAGTGGTTTTAGTTCGTATACGTTGTACCTACAGGTTATGGCTGGGTGGAGCACTGTGATCAGTTTTGGTTGATGATAAACCATACCCTACAAAATTGTAATTTCCATTCACATCTGACTTATTGGACATTCCTGGCCAATTTTGTGGTATCGTGTCTTTCAGCCAGTGCTAACAAAACTTGCCTCTTTTACAGACTGATTGTTCAGAAATACCTAAAATTGAATGAATTAGGGTCTTGCAGAAGAATTTTGTCTCAGCTCCTACTTTCACTGATAAAAATTATTAGTGCCTTAAGCAATTATTCGTGGATTAAGATATTAATCCTGCATCACGATATTGATACATATTCCGCACATATATTTCCTATCCTCCATGTAAATGTATTCCAATGATCTGACCAATAATTTGATATTTGCAAAAAAACAAATATATATCCACAGATATCCAATATCAAATCAAATAGGTATTCCATAATCTGATAATCACAGAAATGCTATGAACAACTCCACGGGTGGCGTCTTAAATCTTGAAGGAGGTTTATTTAATAATATTTAAATGCATCAAAATCCATCAATAAGTAAAGCTTAAATAATATGTTAATAACTGTCTATACTGGAGCGTGTAGTCCAGTTATCACTAAGCGGTAAGATTCACGCATTCATGAATCCTACAGGAAACCCAACGTGAACTTTCGTTAGTGCTCGAAACGTTTTCTTTCACTTTATTTTATATTACGAGGGGTGGTGAACTGACAGAAAATCAAAAACGCTGCAAATTCTTCCCCTGGGGTTTATTATTCAATTGGCTTGCGTTCATGATTTGAATCTTACTAAGCTTCGGAGTGTGCGTGTTTTACAGGTGATAGATCGATTATTGAATTTCAGGAGATAAGCATAGAGCACGTAAATCTGTTCTCAACCAAAATACCTATTTGGATTGTACAGTTGTTGATCATGTTCGTGTGCCTCCTGAAATTCAATAATCACTCTATCACTTGTGAAACGCGCACACTCCAAAGCTTAGTAGAAATTCAAATCATGAACGCAAGCCAATTGAATAATAAACCCCAGTGAAAGAATTTGCAGCGTTTTACATGAAGACCTCAAAAATCATCTCATCTCTCAGTAACCACGACTTTCGACCCCTACGACGACCTTCGATACAGAAGGGATATACATATGACAAGGTAAGGCGGATATTTACATTTTGGTTATTATTTCAGGCAATATTATTACGTAGGTAGCACACAGCACCATCGGGTAGTCCCCGTAGATATCGCTTTTGGTGTAGGTAGCACACGACGCGAGTACCAAAGCTTTTGTGAATGTTAACCACAGAGGCGTAACGTACACCCCCGCAAACCCCGCGATGCGGTGGGGCCCGGGAACGGGCCCGCTCTAGCAAAATTCATTTTTTTTTTTTTTTTTTTTTTTTAATTTTAAAAATAATGCGGAACTAACGATACACAGAAGAATTCCATTATGTAACATCAAGAAAAATAAACTACTTATTGTTCTCGGACTAAAATGTTTGAATCGAGATCCGTTTTAAAGCGTTCTAAGTCCACTGTCGGACACCAAAAACACATTCCAGACGATAACTCGCGATAAAATTAAGATTAAAACTCAAATTTGCACAAAAATCTACCTAGGCTTTCAAAAGGCTATGTTTGAAGATGAGCACAATCGCTTCACTCTAACGGGAGATTTGGGCCATTTCAAATGGCGGAAAGTTAGCCGAAAACCCCCAAGCAGGTGACTCTCTTTTATAAAGGTTTTTTTCACGCTGAACACGATGGTGAAATCGGATTGGAAATATTTCAATCCGTTCAAAATAGAGCAGTTTGAAGATGATAAAACAAGGTAGATTGGAAAAATTCGCCAAAAAAACAAAAAATTCTTCAGCTTTCAAAAATTTTGAAATCAAAATGAGAAATGGGTTTCACAAGTCAGAAAATAAAATCGTCGGTTTATGCGTAATTTTTCCTCCTGCAAAACGAGTTATTTTGAAAATTTGCTCATTCCGTCATGCTGCATCTGGCAGACTTGGCGTTTGTCTTTTAAAACGTCACCACTTACTTGGAGTATCGGGTATCCCCGCCTTCTCCTGAGCTGTGGTTACAATGTAAACAAACTTTTGAGATTTTGAGGTTAGTGCGGATTGCGGGAGTTTAATGTTTTTCATCATGTTGATTCGAATCGTTATAATATAAATTGTATACCATACAGATACTTGAAAATGACTGAAGGAACTGATGTGTCTCTGGGAAAAAAAACGGTCTTCCAAAAGTTTGCTACGTAGACTAGAAGTCTCGAGTTTACGACGTAAAGGTAGGTGAAATTGTTATATATTATGTATTTTTAGTTAGGTTATCGTAGCATATTGTACGATGACCGTTTGAGTACACGCTTCGCCAAAAAAAAAAAAAAAAAAAAAAAACATTATAAGGAGGGGCCCCGAAAATATTTTGCGCGGGGACCCCGCTCGAAAACGTTACGCCACTGGGTAACCATATCTCTGGATGCATCTTTGTTGATGCTTTTGTTTTCAATCTAGCCTCAAATCATATTGTTTTTGTAGTTGCATCTGATTGATCGCGCGATACAAACTAAATCAATGTTTCCTTCAATACAGCAAAAGCTGAATCCATTTTTGGTGCCTATAGTTGTCTGCATCACAAATCGATTGAAATTCCGTAGCCAATCCGAAATCACCAAGAACGTTATATAATTGGTACAATGGATTTTTAATCGGATTTAACCAAAAGGGCCTATTTTTGATGAGTAGGGCATGGTACTGTGTTTTCACGCGTTTTGAAGCATGTGGACATGGACAGAGGTATCAACGACGCGCTGATACAAGCAGATAATCTCTTATCGACTAAAATTTCGCTGGTGAGTACCTACCAAGTCGAAAAACACCGGTGATCGTTCATAGGTATGGGCCAGCACATTTAGGAAAAACGTTATTTTTAATCTATTTTTCGAAGGAAAAAAAGTAGTTCCTATATTTTTGTTGAATAGGACAAGGTACTCTGATTTGACGTTTATTTTAAAGTGTGTTTTGTGAAGGTGCGAAAATAAGTTCGTGTTTTCTAAGTTTTCGGGGGCCTAAAGCATCGAAAACACGAAGTTTCCGGGCACCGCGGCCACACCCTAGTATCCCTCCGCCTGCCAGCTCGTATCGGAGAGCGGCCGGCTCGAACCAGTCTTCTCCTGTCGCTCGGGCGTGGCCGTTCTCGGTAGTCTACTCCGTCCCGTGTTCGCGCGAAAAGTGTTTCATCTTCCATCGTTTCGGAACATGAATCTTCGTGGAAGGATACAACGGAAGGCGAGAACATGCGAATACATCGGTAAGTACCAAGTATTTTCCTACAAAATCTCTAATACAAAACCTTATAGGCCGAGATTAGGCAGGTGCCGCATGCTTAGGAAGTCCCATGCAATGATTGATCAATAGAAGGATAATAGATTTTAATTGGTCTAGGGGAGGTTGTAGGACCAGCTGAAACCAATAGGAATAAATAACATGATACAAATCCGTTTCAGACTTTTCTCAGACCAAATTCGTGGAAAAACACTGCAAATTCTTTCACTGGGGTTTATTATTCAATGCGTTCATGATTTGAATTTCTACTCAGCTTTGGAGTGTGCGTGTTTCACAGGTGATAGAGCGATTATAAAATTTCAGGAGATATGCATAGAGCACGTAAATCGGTTCTCAACCAAAATACCTATTTGGATTGTTCAGTTGATCATATTTGTGTGCCTCCTGAAATTCAATAATCACTCTATCACCTGTGAAACACACACTCCGAAGCTCAGTAGAAATTCAAATCATGAACAAAAGCCAATTGAATAATAAGCCCCAGTGAAAGAATTTGCAGCGTTACAGAAAATTTTTGGTTTATTATTCAATAAAAAACCATTGTAATCGCTCTGGAAAAAACAATTCTAACCCCCCATGAAAATTTCATGGTTTACGTTTCAAAAGGTGTAGAATCCGAATCTGCAATAAAAAATTTCCGTCCGTCCGCCGTACGCCGTACGAACGATATCTCCGAAACGGCTGGAGCAAAAGATCTGAAATTTTCAGGAAAAATCTATCTTGGCCCGACGACGCCCCAATTCTTGAGCCAGCTCTCTCACTCAATTTAAGTGCCCTTCAAGGGCTGTCAAGGTTTTGTAAAATCCCTAAAAACCTCAAAACAAATCGAAGCGGCCTAAATGTATACTCTATTTGAAGAACATACCATTAGGAATCGAATGAGCCCTTCCCCACGTCCGTAGGTCAAACTATCCCCGATGTATGGCCCGATTTATGGTGTATGTATGAAACGCTGATAATATATAGGTAAATATTATTACTGGGGATTATTATTCAATATTATTACTGGGGTAAATAAGTATTCTATCACTCGGGTTTATTATTCAATTGGCTTGCTTTCATGATTTGAATCTGTACTAAGCTTCGGAGTTTGCGTGTTTCACAGGTGATGAGCGATTATTGAATTTCAGGAGATATGCATAGAGCACGTAAATCTGTTCTCAACCAAAGTACCTATTTGGATTGATCAGTTGGTCATATTTGTGTGCCTCCTGAAATTCAATAATCGCTATATCACCTGTGAAACACGCACACTGCAAATTCTTTCAGTGGGGTTTATTATTCAGTTTTATTCATTTGAGTTGCATTCATGATTTGAATTTCTACTAAGCTTTGGAGTGTGCGTGTTTTACTGGTGATAGAGCGATTATTGAATTTCAGGAGATATGCATAGGACCACGTAAATCGGTTCTCAACCAAAACACCTATTTGGATTGATCAGTTGATGATATTTGTGTGCCTCCTCTACATCAGTCTACCTTTGGCTACATCGTTTAAATTTGGGTTTGGGGAAGTTTTAACGCAATATGAGCGCTAAAGGACTTGATAAATTATGGATGTTTTTATTGTGGGGGGGGGGGGGGGGGGGGGGGGTATTGAGGTTCAATGAAAAAACGCTGCAAATTCTTTCACTGGCGTTTATTATTCAATTGGCTTGCGTTCATAATTTTAATTTCTACTAAGCTTTGGAGTGTGCGCGTTTCACAGGATAGAGCGATTATTGAATTTCAGGAGGCACACACAAATATGATCAACTGATCTGGTTGCGAACAGATTGACGTGCTCGATGCATAACCCCTTCATGATTTGTAGGACAACTACGCCCTAATTGGTTGAAATGAAATGTTCTGCCCCGTTGTTGTTTGTTGAAGAGCTCCCATAAGGCGTATACGTAGTAAGAAAAATAGAATCAGAAAAAGATGACTACCAGTTACTTCTCTCAATGGAGACAGGATCCCTGTAATTCTCAATAAATACTTATGACCTCATTAAGGAGTGGTCTGTCTCAGTACCGGGAGTATCTTCCCATGAAAAATTCTGAAACATTTGTACTGTACCTCCAAATTAGTTTTATTGACTATCACTTAGTTTTTTTCATCCAAACCGGGAATTTACATCACCGCTTATGAATTAAATATACCTACCGCTATTACTATCCCATTAAGCAAGTTGAAAAATTGGATTGATACAAATTTATCATTTTTCCGGGTAATGAAGCGTCACGTGAGTAGAAGTCGAGAATCGATGAGTCTTATCACGATTAGCTTGTCGAGATAAAATTCTGTGGGCGAATGAACCACAGAATTTCCATTCCGAGCCCGCGTGCGTTTGATACTTCCGACGTTTTCAATGAATTCCGAGCAACGTACACTCAAAAAGTATAAAATCAATCATTATTCTTCAAAGACAGATTTGTGCTTTCAAAGAGCTTCTATCATTTTAGCGATTTTTCTTTCAGAAAATGAAGTTATTGGAATGGCTCCAACAATTTTTTAATACAAATTTTCAATAATTCGTAACACTTTGAAATGAATTTTGGGTTTCACTATAACTCTCGATAGGAATGAGTTTAAAACTTCCAAAAAAAGGATGAGTTCTTTGGTCAACACTTTTGCAGCATATTAAATGTGCTAAATTCTAAAAAAAAAAGTACTACAAATATCCCTAATGCAGACATAGTGTACCTGGTTCCAAGCTTAAATTTATTTTCAAAAAATGAAGGAGGATTCCATAGGGTCCTATTTTTGAAAAGATTAATAAATAAATAATCGCTTTCTGTATCTATTTTCAAGCTTGTAATAATATTCAGCACCTATAAGCCCAGCACCCATTCATTCGTCTGGCACATAGTTTCCTCGTATTAGTATCATGTGTGTCAAGCAATTCTTGTACCCATCATTGAAATGTTTCGAATAATCCCAAAAGATTCTGAATATTAAGAGATGTACTCGTAGAAATTAACCTTGTCACAATGATTCACAGGATAATTATGATAAAGGGACATGTTCCCGTAAGACGTCAATGTCTTCAAGTGGGTGGTTCGACATATTGCAGGTCTGTCGCGGCAATAGCTTTAGCGAGTACAATAACGATGCGATACTTGAAATTAATGAGACTCCCTCGCACTTTTTGTAGCATGACAGAGAATATGCTAAGAATGGGGCTTTGCCAATTTCTAGACAAATAAGAATTGATTAAAGAATTGATGATAATTGTATTTACCGAGATAACTCCATAGTCGAGGGAGATGATGCACACGGTGACCAGGTCGACTAGGGCGACGCTGTAGCACATCATCAGGTAGAAGAGCGTCCAGCCGAAGGCGAGGTGACTTTTCTCCGTCCACAAAGCTGTTGGGAAACCACACGTCAAGCTTTAATTATTTGGCTCAACATCAACTAGATAAATATCATGATTACAGTAGAAATCAAATACACTTAATAAGCCAACTAAACTAATTAGAATTACGTGTGTGCTTTTCTCTCATAAAGCTTCTATCTACCACAGTAGGGATAGTAATCGAATACCTGTCGATATTTCGGAAATATATTTTACCGTGTATCATCGATATTCAGTTGTCAATAACTGTCGCTAATTTATTTCAATGAATTGATTAATCGTCAAAATACCGACATCGATAATGTATTTTCTACAATTTTTCTGGCTAGGAATGTAAAAAGATCAAATTATCATCTAACGATAAAAACAAACTCATGATCAACACATAAAACTTGGAATCCATTCCATGGTTAGAAGCTGTTTATTGTTATTGGAAGGAAAAGCGACTATGATACGAGGAACTATTCTCATGTCTGCCAGTCCTCAGATTCTCCTAGCAAGTCCATGCTCGAGCTGCATTCAAGTTTTATTCTGGAGGATCGACATTTTGAAATTTTAAGCTCAAATCTTTTTTAACTTCTTTTCAAAACCACTCCCAGGACTTACCGTATTAACATTCGCAGTAGTTTCGTCATATAACGGGGACAGCAGGTTAATTATGATGGGATGCATTGCTTAAGCCATTTCCTATCTCCGGAGGTGCATCTTGTCGTATTTATAAAAATAACTGTGCAATGTTTTTAAAACTCGATAGTTTCCAAGCTTCTTCTCTGTACGTTTTTTGGTTTATTTTGACTGTTCTAGTTCGGCAAGTGTGATGGCAACAGGTACTTGTATCAGTGCAATAAATATATCAGCGGGTGTAGGTAGTGGGGTGACCACATTCATTCCGAATCCCTTATTTGGAGCATGAGTCTTTATTTTCATCGGAAAAATACGTTGGTCGACCCTCAACGAGGACTTCATCAGCCTTATTATGTCAAATATATGTAGAGTTCTGGCTTAGACATGGTGGTGCCAAATATTTTCACTTTGTTTTAATACTTGTAGAATATGGGCAATTGAAGTTTTTAATTGCTCACTCATTCTTCTTTATATAAAAACTGGTCATGATTGAAACTTTTTACACTATTGTTGTTGTAAATGCAATGAGTTTTAGTTTTGCCTGCAGCTCTGGAGTGAACTCCTTAAAAGGCTTTTTTTATCCTTTTTTTCACTAATTAAATTAATGACAACAACAATAATATAAAAATTTTTAATCATGACCAGTTTTTATATAAAGAAGGATGAGGGAGCAATTAAAAAACTTCAATTGCACACAAGTATTAAAACAAAGTGAAAGGATTGTGGCACCACAATGTCTAAGCCAGAACTCTACATGTATTGATGACATAATAAGGCTGATGAATCATTTCGTTGAAGGACGAAACGTACCGATGAAAATAAAGACTCATGCTCCAAATAAGAGATTCGGAATAAATATATTAGTGTACAAAAAATTAGCGGAGTAGGTCAGTTTTCTTTGACAGACTACATATTTAATTTATTTCGTTGTAAGCGGAAAATCAAACCAATTCTTTCAAAACGTAGCGGATCATTTTTCAATTAGGTTGGTTAGCACCTAATTAAATCGAGGCTCTTCTATCAAAAATTGTATCGTGCTGTGGTTTATCCGGGCATGTCTGTCAGATGATGTAAAAATATCTATAATACATCAATAAATACTATTTGTGTAACAGACTTCTCATTGAAAATTCAATAGTCGTAAAAAATTATCAAAAATTTTAGTAATAATCAACAAGGTTTGTATAAATAAGAGTTAGATATTTTATGTTGGAAAAGAAAATGGACAGGGCAGTTAACAAATCAATAACAATAACTTACAGAAAGAAAAAAATTGTTTTTTTCACTTCTATCAGGGACTAAATCAGGAATAAGTAACGGATCGGGAAAAAAATTATATTTTTTGACGGCAGAAAAGCTTGGTGTGGGCTTGATGTCCTTCAGTCTTCATGTCTCGTGTAAACGTGTTATTCAACTTTTGACAGGAAAAAGGCACGTTTTTTCTTGTTGAATTCGGTTTAGTGAATTTTCCTGTCAAGATTCAAGTGTTTTGTGGCATAGTGCAACGTAAGAATCTGTTTTTTTGGGGGTTTCCTTCCACCAAAAACTGACTGTCCCAATGAAAAGAGAGTGAAAAAATACTGTAGGAACCTCAAAACCCGAAAACGGTAAAAAATGGGCAAATTGTTTCTTTTTTATACGCCGGAGATGTTATGGAACGCTAAATTCGCCAAAGTCAATATCGGACTCTGTTACAGATCGTTGGTAGCTTTTCTATCGTTACTGACGTCCTCCCACTAAGCCCAGTCATTTCGTTTTAAATTCAACAAATTGAAGCCCAAGC
Source organism: Creontiades dilutus (assembly GCA_031894815.1). Taxonomy (NCBI): domain Eukaryota; kingdom Metazoa; phylum Arthropoda; class Insecta; order Hemiptera; family Miridae; genus Creontiades; species Creontiades dilutus. The sequence goes on from JAVIWC010004007.1 coordinate 4,482,830, forward strand.
GTTTCCGTTGGTTTAACCCAAGGTACATAGTCCCTGTGGGTCTTCTAAAGGAACCCTTAATACCCTCCCCTTCATTCAGAAATATTTACGACACAGTCAAGTATCGGGAAACTAAGTGGGTAGGCAAGAATTGGATTAACCTAATCAATCGTAGTGATGACGGATTACCTACGTATTTCGGACCTTGGAAGTACTTAAAAGTCTACAACACTATAATATCTTTAGAAAGGAACAAACCGAACATTAAAACTGACGCGGCGAAGCAGAGGAAGAAATTGAAAGCCAGGATGAAAATGTTGAGCAGCAGCAGTTTCTGAGAAGATGTGACTTGGTCCAACTCTGGGTACAGCGATAAGAGCTCCGGCTGACATGAGTTACCTGCAGCAACACCAAAAACTATTAAACAGGGTCTATGATGCATCATCTAGACTTCAGTAAATGGATGTATCGATATATTTTAGGAGGGTTTATGCCCAGAAAGAATAATGCAGCTTCAACGTGCTACTAATTTCTATTACGTTTCTTTCATCTGAAGACAGAATTGAGTGCTATGCCTCCAATGTAAGCAGCATATACACGGGTGTCCTGCTATAAGTTCATCTGACTTCCAGCACTTTCATTTAGAGGGTTCATCTTCGAGAAGATTTTTTTCTCGTTTCCGAGCTAAAGTCACTAAAATGGGCATAACTCCCTCAAACTATCATCTAAAATCAATTATGAGTACACCATAGGAAAGAACGTTTAGTTTTCTACCTCCTTGGGACAAAAAAGAAATTTTCAACATCACTTGGCAAATTCTTCAAGGTTCTTGTTCATAACGTTACATTTATATGGTGATGGTTAAATACCTTGGAAATAAGCGGCCAAGTAGTGTTTGAAAGTTAGCTCGTCCGGATTGGCAGGCACGGCAACCTGGAGGTGGCATGTGTAACTGAAGAACCCTAGAAGTGATAACACGCAAAGAGTGATGCCTTGAACCTGCGAATCAAAATTCACAATTATGACTGTAACAAAAGAAAAAACTCTCCAAATTATTCCACGAACGTTTATTATTGCTTCCGAGTCTACCAAGGTAGCGGAAGCAATGTTTTCACTTTCGGAATGTGAACATTTTTTTGTCTCCAAAATCAAAAATTCCACTCGCATTTTGCGTTTTAGAGCTCTCTGAACAATTTTGGTTCCGTCTGTCTGTCTGTGTGTGTCTGTCAGCAAATCCTTGTTACGGGCAAAACTGCACGAAGTTATAGTCCGATTTTGATGAAATTTTCAGGGATTGTGCGGGTTGGGGTGTAGATGGTCCCCTATAGGTTTCATGACCCCCGGATCAATAATAGCCTCTGCGCATGCGCAAACGTGAAATCCTTGTTGCACGCATAACTCCGGGAGTTGTTGACTGATTTCGATGAAATTTTCAGGGATTGTTCGGATTTGGTATATTTTATAGTTTGTTCAATAGTTGAACATGCTTTTATTTTCTCAAGTTATGCTCCTGCATAACAATAAATTAACCCTAATTCAATATTTACTTCGCCTAATTGAACGAAGTTCTTTAGTCAATAATAATTTTCAATGGTCTCTAGAGTCATGTTATGGATACGAGGGAGCTATGTGTTTTTGACTTACGCGTTTGAATACCAACTTACTTTTATTTTTCAACTTTTCGATCGGGAGGAAAGGAATGAATGGATGAATAATTTATTCATTTTCCATGACAATTTAAAGGAAAGCAAAATATTAACTCCTTCATTTTAGGAACGAGAACTATTCTTTTCACTAAGTGAGTCGAGTCTGATAACTTTGACGCGTATTAACTATACATTTATTAAAATTGCTTACGCCAAAATCTCGCTTACATTCCAAAAGCATAGGGGAAGGTCAGGGTTTACCCCAATCTTGAAAAAACTCGTCGACCCGATACAATTGGAACCGACCCATCAGCCTCTCATCCTTCGTTCTTAAAACAATAGAGAAAAATATTCATCAAAACATCAAAGAAGAATCCATGGGACCCCCTCCACACTTTACAGCATGCCTACCAGAAGGGCAAAATCCCGGAGATTGCCCTTTCTGCTGGAGTGAAAGAATTAGCTCTCAGATGCTTTCTTGAGAGTTGATTTGTGAACTACTCATTTTATTTATTGATATTACAGGCAAGCCCAATTACAAAATATGTATAATGGAAATTATATGAAACATAGAATTGCAGATGGCAACTAATAGTCAGGTCTTTCGAAAGCATAACAATATTATAAATGAATTATACTTTACAAAAGTTAAGGAATAATTTATGCGACACAAATATAATAAAATGTTCAGACATGACTTTTGAAATGGGTAATCGGACTTGTGCAAAAATTTAGTTCGGGATGATTTCTGTGTAAGAAATTAACATTGGGGACTCGGGGAAAACACCTGAACTCTAATTAATTAGCAGAATCAAAACAAATTTAGAATATGGCGGCTTAACGGGAATACAATCGGGGAATTGAAGAATCAGTTTGTTGTAATAAGATGGGGGCAATCAGTAGGGTCATTAATCAGCTTGTAGAAGAGGGAGACGTGGAACCATTCCCTTCAGTCCTCAACCAGGTTGCAGGTTTCCAGTAATGGGTTAAACTTCACTTCATCAGACGGAATGCGCAGTTCATAGGTCACATAACACAGAAATCGCTTCCTTATCCGCTCCAACTGGTCAATCGGGGATTTTTTATGAGGACACCTCTCAACTGATGCGTACTCAAGGTATGGGAAGGAACATAACGGCAGAAATACAGGAGAATTCGTGTGTCTTTTTAGCAAACCCAAAAAATCTCATTGGTCTATATATGATCGCACCGATGTGGTCACTCAAGGTAATAAAAGTGCATGAGCCTAGGTCCCTGATCACGCACGCTCGCGACAAGAATGTCCTATTGAGATGGTAATCGAAGTTTATGGTGTTGGAGGTACGACTGGATATGGGATTCATGACTACGAAACTAATACTTACATCCCATCTACACGCCTAAACCAGTCAAACCCTAAAATTTTCATCGAATACTGACGGAAACTAGAAATGGAGCCAAGCAGATTCGAAACGAAAGATATTCTGAATGATAAAAATATCTCAAACACAAAATGAGAGTAGAAACATCGATTTCGACATACATATATCGATTGCAAAAACATTGTTTCCGCCACCTCGTTACGCACTACCTACCTAAATCTGGAAGCTGTATTGATTATCCAACTTGTCAAGTACTTTTTAGATGTTCATTAAAAAATCACAACCGCATCAGTTAATGAAACGGGGCCTCACATCAGTCAATTTGAATCGGTAGTTACCGTCTGCAAATCTGACGATTCTGTATCATAATGGTCAATACAAAGAGAGCGAGCTGATTGTTTGCGAACCCAAGAGTGAAATTAGCTACCTACCTCCCTCGTGAGTCAACCCGTCGGAATTAACTAGCAAATTAGAGACATGAGCCTGCTTCGCTGCCTCTAGAGTCTATTATGCCTACGTACTTACGCGTCGACTTTTTCACATTTGGAACCAAATCCACAGCTTAATTTGATAGACAATTAGGGATAGTGCTGCGTTCTGTTATAGCTTAATCCAACATTTATAAACTAAATAAATGTCACCAACACCTTAGTTTGGCATAAGTAGTACCCCCAAGTTTTGACGATTATTTCGTCCAAAACTTATTAGCTAAATGGTCTTAACTTCGTCGAATTAAGAGGTTATGGTATGATTATAATGTCATTATATGGTAAATCGCTGTATGGTGTCCATGGTGGTATTGCCAATTGACGTCAAATTGGGGGAATGCGTCTAACCAGCGAGCATCGTAATGTCGACCGTTCATTCCCGTGCTTCTGAAGCAGTAATGGGGGTTAGCTCTTACTTGTACGTACGATGAACACATCTTCTGATAGCTGAATTTTTTAATGAAAGCCCAGCCACTTTGTCTTAAATTTTTCATATTGGTTCATTTAATTTTCCTAATGTCATTCCGTTATTAGTCTATCGCACATCTAACTGCATAATCTAGTATAGAATAGATTACAAAGTAAAACAGGACTTGCTGCTTAGCCTATTGTCACTATTCCCTTATCACAGAACCAGGTCTTGTGCCCATTCTTGTTAAGAAGAAGAAACGTTAATATTTGCAACTTATCGGGGTTTATCTGTCGAAACATAACTGTAATTGAGCAAATGATACCAAGCAGTATTGTCAATAACCGAGATGCGTCAAAGCTTTTGCCAGAGTGATATTCCCTTTTATCTATGACTTTTCACTGCCGCTGGTGATCGCTTGTTGAGGGAGTAATACAATTATGAGCTGATATGTACGCGGAGCCACAGAAGTTATTTGATTCAAGGAATGCCCCATCATACAACAAATTGTTTTGATTAATTTTCTTGTAATGAATCTTTTGGTTGACCTGTACAATAAACCTTTCTGAAAGAAAATGTTTAACCCCCACTCAAAACAGGAGGTTACATAAATTCCAAAACTCTTCTCTTCAAATCTTAAAGATGAACTAAATCAAATATATGTAGTCTTCCGCCAAATCGAGGGATTACCTAACCAAATTTAGAATCTACAAAAGGGGGTGGATTGAAAAATAACTGAGCCGCGAAATCTTATAATTGACAGAAACTCATTCCTGCGTTTATGTACCAAGAAGGAAACTAGCGGGAGAAAAACTTGGGATGAATAAGAAAGAAAACTTTTGAATTTAAAAGGGTACCTACAGTTGGGAGTGGTAATTTCAATAACTTTTGAGCAGTCCACACCAAGGCTGGTAGCTATTCCGTCCAATACGAAATCTGATAATGTTTTGAAACTGTATTTCGATACTGTTGGGGAGCTTTTGTGATTCAGCATCGGAGAGTTCTGCGGGAGGTACTTACCATCTACCAGTACTTCGCTTTGATCCGAGTTGTTGAAAAGTTTCTTGGGTGCCTACCGTGACTTATTGTAATTATGTCCATAATTAGGAAGCTGTTCCTACGGTATTGCAGGCTGTTTGAATCTGTGTCCGTCATTGTGTTAACTTCACTGCGCTTGCGCTTTACGTTACTACACTTTTTTAATGTTTAAGACAAGGATTCGTCATACGGAAGGTAATCCAGGTAAACAAATGAACACGCGGAAGGATGTCAAAGCAGAACAGTTATCACATAATTCATAATTGATTAGCCACTCAGTAACAGCTCTGCAGAGAATCTCTCAATTTGGTTCGGGAAATTATAAAGTTAACTCGGTAACTCTATAATTAATCATTTTATTGAATCAAGTAAAATAATAAATCTCAAATAATATTAAATATAAAATGCACTGACAATGACAACTATGAAGAGTTCTCGACCGCTTCTTAGTTGACAAGGTGTTTGGGTTCTTGGCGGCTGGTCAGTAAAACATAGATTCTTTCCCTTGACCTACGTTTCTTTCAATTTATTGAAACTCTTCAAGCCCATACCAATGGATTACTTCTTAATAATTAAAAACTAATCATTGTTGTAATTAGTAGCACACAATATCTGGTGAAACTCGGGCCTCGTTAGGCAAGTTCACTGGACCTCCGGACGCTTTTCGCTTAGAGCCTATGGCTGAAATACAAGACTCACGGAACATGGTTTAGCATCGCGTACAACTCACATCCCCAGTGCAAAGTTAAGATAAAGAAAATCTGAAAACTGAAAACAAAATAGAACATTAATTCCGTCGATCTTGTCTATTTTCGAAGGACTGTCATTATCCACCTTATTATAACAATAGTTTCTCCTAAAGGTATACTTAGAATCAAACTTTTTCCACCAATATTGTGTGCTACTAATCATACCAAGACTTTTTCCGTTGATTGATTTATTATATGTGATATCTATTGTATTTTTATAACCCTGAACAGATTGAACGAAACGTCGGTCCAGGAGTAGAATTTGTTTCTACTTTCCATCCTCTCAAGAACCCTGATACTTTGATAAGAATAAATCTCAAGTCTTAAATATGAAAACTTTTAAATTTCAAAAATTGAATTGGTATTCATTTACATGCAGTAATGGGAGTAGGTAGGTACCTAACGGTTCATACGAAATAGTGTACAACAATGGTGATACCTCCAACTTGGAAAATTATTTATAGAAATTACTGAATGAGTTTCCTATCCTCTCTGAGAGTTACCTGCCTGTATTGTCTGAAATGTGACCTTGTTGGGGACCTGACAGTTGACTCATAATCTCGATTGCGAGGAATTATTGGGACCACGGCTCGATAACGTTATTTATTTAACGTCGGAACTCTGTGATAAACAAAATGTGATTCAGTTCTACCTCCTACAAGTATAAGTGCTATGTAGAATACGCCCTGCCCTGTCAATGAATTGACCGATAAGTCGAATACCATTGACTAATTAGGTAAACGCTAATAATGCAGAGAATTTGTGTATAACTATCGTTCGTGTGTTAAGTACCTCCCATTTATTTTCTCTGAATAGATACCTAAAAAAGAATCCTACCGCCTTAATTCATCATTTGTTTTTCCGAAGAAATCAAAAATTATAAAATTGCACCAAAGCTCATGCGTAGTGTGCACCAATTTTGTTGTATGTTAACCCCAATGGTTGCTGCAGATTCATAATTGACATAAAATTGTGTTGTTTCGTCTTGAAAACACTGCTAATTACTACACAGTATTTTTGGCTCACTCAGCTGCTCAGAAGTGAAACCTTGAGATTTCAGATGCGCCAAAGACGCTATTTTCAAATGTCAGCTTTCTAGGACATAAAGTAGCCCGTGAGTCCGAAGTGGAGTTTTTGGAATTTGAAAATCCATATTTTTTTATTATTCAATAATAAACCGTTGTAATCGCTCTTGAAAAAAAATTCGAGTTCCCCCTGAAAATTTCGTGGTTTACGTTTCAAAATGTGTAGAATCCGAATCTGCAATAAACAATTTTCCGTACGCCATACGCAGGATTTCTCCCAAACGGCTGGAGCAAAATATCTGAAATTTTCAGGAAAAATCAATATTGGTCCGACAACGCCCCGATTCTTTAGCCAGCACTCTCACTTAATTTAAAGTGCCCTTTAAGGGTTATCGAAGTTTTGTAAAATCTCTAAAAACCTCAAAAAAAGTAGAAGCGGCCTAAATTTGGACTCTTTTTGGAGAACTTTCTATGAGGAATCGAATGAGCCCCTCCCCAGGTTCGTAGCTCAAACCATTCCCGATATACCCGATTTATGGTGCCAAAACGCATTTTTTTTTTGGCTTGCGTTTTTGAATTTCTACTAAGCTTTTTTTTTTTTTTTTTTTTTTTTTTTTATTGTTTCTTAGTACCTACCAATGTTGGTTCTCACATTTAATTAAAAACGCTGCAAACTATTACACTGAGGTTTATTATTTCTATTTTAGAGTAACCCTCCTATATCAATCACAGATCCGTTTTTGTTAGACGTAGTAAGTGGTACATTAGCAAAACTCAGCGCGTTGAGCGTCGATATCTTTTCTTGTCCATTCTAGATGCCATAAAAACAGTCCCATTCATCAGGTTAGATCGATTAGGAACGCAATTAGCCACAGGTGCCTTCAGCTGATCACTGATCTCCACACCTTGTAATTAGTTAGCTTCAAGATGTCCAAAGACGGTGGGATGTCTTGGTCTTGAAACTAACTCCGTGAATACCAACCTTTACAAATCCCTTGTACGAAATAAAAGCTGATATCAAAACGAATAGCTCACGGAGCCCTGTAAGCCAGACCATTTGTCATTCCATATCCTGTACTATGTCAAGTTGGAAAAGCCTTCAATTTACCTCAAATCATCATGTAATTTTGAAATTGCACCTTTCTAGGTCAAATAGAACAGAAAATAGCTCTTAGGCTTACACCCAGCTGACCTGGAGTGCCTTCGTCAGATTTTTGCTGTAAGCAAGGACATAGAGTGTCAATACCTATATTGGTGCAATATACTGTATATGGACAAGACTTAGAAATCCAAGAGGAGACCAACTTCACTTCCTAAAGGTAAAATAAAACACCTAGCTAATCTACACTTGTACCACTATTAGGTAAGTACTACATAAGATTTGAAAAAATCAAAGGAAACTCTTGAAACAAAATTCCACAGCAATTATATCAGCAAATGCGATTCTCACACGATAATAGGCAATTTTTTGTCATTTCCAAGAACTTTCATATTCACGTTCTTATTTCTGTCAAAGTTCTAGCCCTTAGGAAGAGCGAACAAATGAACATAAATCGGTCCAGATGGGCTCAATCGATTCTTTGAAGGCACTTCTATCATTAAAGAACATGAAAACAATAGTGTTTTTGAAATTTTAGCCCGTTGATTTCATATTTTAGGATCAATCGAGATCGGCGCTGTGAATTCCGACCAATTAGACCCCAAGTGTGATTTTTGCCCAAGTTCAGTGGTTTTGGAGAAAAACTCCGGATGGCACGCCATACAGCGGATGGAGGGATGTTCTTAATTTGATTTTTGGATTCTACACATCTTAAATTTTGAGGGAGGTTAAAAAATTGTTTTTTCTTGGTCGATTAAAAACGTTCATTATTGAAAATTATAAACCAAAATCCTCACTACCTGCCTGATCTAGTACTCCAGGTGAATCATTCATGTCCGTTTCTACCAGACTACCTGTTATTAGACGTATTGCTGGTAGATCAGATTGACGAACGTGATAATTCCACGTCTGACGTTTTTGCACCTCACGTTAGAAGTAAACCAAGTTGGTATCAATCTGAGCCAGAAACGGTCAAGTGGGTTGAGCCGCGTTTGTTGTTCACGCTATCGAAGCGGTAATTTCTGGGTCAGTAGTGAGTAGGTGTAGCCATTCAAAGCACGAATTGAGCGCATAGCGATATTAATGACGACTCGTATTTAAAAGCACACTTTTTTATGTAAGATTAACTCATTTGTTTCGTCTGATCGTCCGTTTAAAATTGCAAGGTGTGTAATCTCATATTACTTTCAACATGATCGTATAATTATTCTATCCGCTATAGAATTAGTGCGACCGAACGGCTATACATTTCGACTAACGTTTTAAAAGCGTTGATGAATGAGGTAACATGCCCCGCGGCATTTCTCTACCGTGAAGCGTTAATACAAGCACATATTCTACATCTTTCGAGATTATTTAAAACATTTCAGTGATCTACAGACCTATATTACCTGGACGAGGACGGTACCTCACCCATCTTAGCAAACTTTTTTCGAGTGTGCGCACAATGATCTTATATTTACTACAATGTTGATGTACTTCAGATAAAATGAAAAGGTTTTTTTTTATGACTCTAGGTAAACGACATGTGAGCATTCAGTCCAAGACATTCACACAATTGCCTACGATCCTTATATGATTTTAGGCACTAACAGTCTGTCTTTGTGGACAAAATACATGTTGGTTCCAACTTGGAAACGTGAGGTTAGGTACATTGCATATGTAAGCTAAAAATTTGTTGTATGCCGAATGGTATGGTGAATTCAATGCTACATTGAGTGGGCACGTTGAATGGACCTATAAGTTTCTAAAACGTATCGGAATGTACTTAACTCATGTTAACACATTACGTTCCTATGTTTGGTCTATACCATTAAACATGAATTATCCACGACTCTCTAGCTTCAACGCAGGCACAATGAATAATAATAATCAATATAATGAATAATGAATGATCAATAATTATTATTGATGCGTTTAATCTAATGAAGTTAAGAATACACCAGTTCTCGTTACCGGAATTCGTGTCGTTTATCACTGCATCAGACCACTGAGTGGTTCGGCCATTATCCCCTACATCCCCCTTTCCGACAGCAAAATTCAAAATTTGAGAGAATTTCTGCACTACTAGACTAAAGTTGGTGCCAAACAAAAAACAATAACTAAAATCAGATGAAAAAAATGAAGAAAACACGATTTGTCAATATTCCCCCTTTCTTGCAATCCCTTCCGTAATTAAATTTGAAAGTTCTGAAATTTGTTTCAAATCGAATTCAAAATTCTCAACTGAACAAAGAAAGTAAGATCTTAAATTCTCAAGATTGAACGAAAGAAATTCGGCTGTATAAGCTGTATGACTAGCGCTTGAACGGATAGTTTATTATGCCCAGCAATCCCAATCCTTACAGAAAATTCAAAAATCCCGAATAATAATTATAATAAATCGATAAAATCAGATGACACTACACTAGTGAACGTATAACGATTCATTTCCCCCTTCTACTCACCCCTTTCGTAATGAAAATTGAAATTTTCGAAATATGTTTAAGTACTAAAGGAAAATCTTAGTTGAACAAAAACAGAATGACATCAATTGGTCGAGTATTCTATCTTGAGTAGCGATTGAAACGCTACTTCCCTCTCCGTTCCCTCCTGTCAACAACACCGAAATTTCCAAAATTCGTATCACAATCTGGCTAAAATTTTGATTGAACAAAATAAGGATTACCAAAATTTATTGAGAATTATAACCTGAGTACCCTCGACAAGATTGGTCGAAGTAAACACTTTTTTCACGTCTTTTCCGTCATGATATTTGACACTTATGAGGTTCGTTGTTCAACTGGAATAAAACCGAAATCGCACAAACAAGAATCACGGGAAACGGCTCCGGAATTGCAGTTGGGGCAGCTTAGACAAACCAAACAAACACACATATATATTTTTTTCAAGAATTCAGTCTTAGAATGGACTAGCAAGGATTTTTTTTCTCATGTTTGGGCTATCCTACACCATCCTGGACCAATTCTATTGACGAAGCCTTGATTCAGATAGACGTCCCAAAAAATTGGGTTTCACACAAAATTCGCAACATTCCACACTATTCTCCTGATCAGGTAATCTAGTTTTGTTGATAGCCGTCGTACTACGGTATGAAGAAATGGTACTTGTTAAGTACTGAAGATAGGGAATTGTTTACTATGAGTCCACAGCCCATCCTCGCGATTCTTGTAATATTAGGACCGTTGGAACCATCACGAACCCACCAAACAATGAAGACAGTAAAATTAAATCAAACTTCTATTACCAACTCAATCTCAAATACTCTAATGTCAAATAAAAGACAGGGATGCACACAATTTGAGTTTTACGTGTAAGATGTGATTTGAAGCAGAGAATTCATTGACGTCAAACACTGATGCAAGTTTTGAAGGCTTCAAATGAATCCGTATTTTATTGCATACAAATCAGATCGCCAGTATTCGGGTGCCGACCTAACATTAGTATTGACTGATCGTCTTACCAGCGATGATATAGAAGAAATGAGGGCCACCGTCCGAAACCGGGTGTTGAGAGACATCGCGGGGCGCGCTGATTGGCACACAGCACTCAACTAAGCCCCCACTGAGCGTTTGACCGCTGCCCCACTGAGCAACTGAAATATCTTATCAGATGGAGGCGAAGGAGCCTCTTCATAAACAGGGCAAAAACCACTCGTGGTCCGAAAAATTGTTGTTGCGGAGACGAGATCGCTGAGTCGAGGTCGGTCGATCCCCGTCAGCGTATGTGCGTATCGAAATGCCTGGACTCAACAAAAAAACGGAGTGAAGCTCGAGAGATTCGCTAACGATTGGCATATTCCAGACATAAATTACAAATTTAGGTGTAATACGACGACAAAAGTCACCTCCATAACTAGACAAAATATTTTGATAATGTCTAAAGTAAGCATTGTAGTTATAACACGGTAACGGAGGCATGAATCGCGTAAGTACAGCGACGGTTGTCGACAGGGAGGAATCCTGCCGAATTTCAGCTTTCTTTGGTGAATAGGAGAGAATTTAGTTCACTGAGCTGATCAAGTTGGAGCCCATCATGTCGTTCATCTTGTACTGTCTCTGGGAAGCTCCCTATATAATTTCAGCTTTCTTTGATGAACTGAAAAGCATGATCCGGACTCTAAATTGTATTGTCTGGGGTTGCTACATTCCAAATTATACTTAGTTTTGTAGAGAAAATAGCTTAGAGAACGAACTCCGTTTGCCACATAGCTTCATCGATTGGGCATCAGGAATGTACAGGTCATTGAAATGCTTCTAGAAATGTCGAATGATGTAGAAGATAAGCTTGTTTGAACGATTCACGGTACAAAAATGCTGAGGGACATTTAAGCGAGTAAGATAATGATCCAATCGTGTTGAAAGTGATAAGAAATTATTACGGTTTACCGTTGTTCCCCGACTAACGACCTAAACATTTCAGAGCGCTCTCTTTGAAATTTATATTGGACTGTTAGACCATCCTTCTCCAACAACTCGGAAAATTTGGGCTCGATCAGTCCCCTAGAACCTGGGAAAATGATGCGAAGTGGATTTTACGTTTGCGCATTCATAGACCAGGGACCTGGAGAGAGAATCCCGGGGCAGGGACAAAATTCTAAGCCCCTAGAAAAAATTTTTAAAAAAATCGCCCAACCATTTTTCAATTCGCATTTTGACGGCCAGGTGCCTTAAACCAAAAAGCATTAAAGCACATCCAGATCAGAAAGGAAAGATTGATCTGTCCCTTTTCCCATCTTGCCTCTTCTCCTCCCCTTTTTACACAAAAAAAATTGTTTTCAAGAAAATCCGGGCCTCCTGAAGAAGCATCGGGTCTCTAGTGTCTCCCTCCTCTCTACGGGGTTGTTGCGGACAAATGTATTGATTTGTGAGAAATATTCCCTGTAAATTTCATCACATCGGATGAAAACTGCAGGAATTAGGCTTATTCAACATGGTCTTCGGACGCAAGATGGTTCGGGAAAAACATTTTTCTATTTACCTAAAATAAAATACAAATCTTTCACTCTACAGGTAGATGGGCAGAAAAGCGTCATATAGCTTTGCTCGCTTTTGGCATTATATGATTGCTGACGTCACAGACAATTTAATCGGTTTGAGAGTTGATTCACTTTTCTCTTCAAGAACTCTGTGTGCAAACATTCTCGAACGTTTAAGTGCGTTCCCCGCTTGATGGTAAACCAATGAATCATCAAATGGATTCCTGTTGGTGAGCGTCCAGTGTCGGCCAGAGAACTAACAGGCGTAGGTACGTATTGCGTTAATCAGAACTTTTTATTGTTTTGGGTTTAAAGTGTTTTTGTTTTCATACAGTTTTAAATGGATTGGGACAACAAGAAATCTCTGGAGTTAATTGGTTTTTTTGTTTAACAAAAAACTGCGGGTATTGTTGAGAACTCCTGTTTCACCTCTCCTCCCCTCCCCCCTTCTTGCAGAAAATAATTCCTTTCTTTCAGTAAAAAATACTCCCACATTCTTCTGTTCCTTCTTTGCTAGCCCTTCTCGATTTCCGACAGTACGTACGTAGTACAATTGACGCACCACAGGTTGCAACCTTTGACAAAGCAGGTGCCTGTGAATGGGAGCTTGTTCCTATGTATGAAAAGGTTTACGAACATTTACAAACTTTCACAAACAGCGCTTGCCTGGTGTAAGCGAGCCTTTGGGTAAGTACCACGACGAATGATAATACTTATTATGCCATTAAATACCTATAATTCGTCAATACAATGACCTGAGCTGCACCAAACATTGAAAATAAAAAGTCGTACCAATCCGTGTTGTAAGTCCTTTCTACAATTATCAATAATTGTATGGCACGTGAATGTTTGGTTCGCTGACAATATATCCATCAGTGCCCAACCCCCCTAAGCTTCATGGCACAACCCCCCCCCCCCCCGCCCCACACACACACACACTTAAAACCAGCCGATGGAGCCCCATGTAAGTTGGTATTCCCTCCCCAAAACAAAAATTTGAAAAATACTCGTAAGCACCCCTAATTTTATCTAAAACTAAAAGATGATTTATACAGGTATTGAAAAAATTCCAACCCACTATTGAATAATAGAATAAAGACAAAGGCGCAAGGGCAAGAAACAGCTAGTAGCGGTGTGGTTGGTGTCCGACGTCCGACCACAACTGCGCCTCTCGAAGATAACCACAGTGCTTCCGAAATTTACCGGACCTCCCACTGACGGTCCCCATAATCACGGACAATATTCGAGCACTGTTTTTGTCATTTATACCTTTTCAGATAGAAAAACAGACCATATTTTAATTAATTACTAGGTTCATTATTATTCACGTTCTATCTAGTGATGTAAGTAAAGTAAAGTTAACAAGAAATTACACCTTGGATTTTCGTCCGACTACCCGGAGGTGTCGCGGACGTCGCCAGCCGTCCCCTAGAGAGGATCGGAACGAGGTCTGACGATTTGGCACGTGGCTTCCCATTGCCTCACGCCCCTGGGTTGGGAGCGATTTGGATTCACGTGATATCGATAGGACCAGTATACAACACTTGATAGGATTTTGGCCCTAATCATTGCTGCCTGTCGGATTCGAAACCAAGCAAATCAGTGCTCCCACTGAAAGTGAACAGCCAAAGGACTGATGCCTTAGCTCGCTCGGACAACCTGTCCCCTTATCTAAAAGGTGTAATACCTCTTCCAATCGTCATGTTAAACACTTTCCATCAACTTTACCCCCCCCCCCCTCCCAAAATGTTGATGACGCAGTCTGCGTCATAGCCCCCCCCCCCCCCCCCCCCCGTGTGGGCACCCCTGATATCATCAAAAACAGGCAAAAACGCTTCTGACGCGATCTCTGGGCTTCCGAATGAACTAACAACGACTCCGAGAGGATAAGTCCCGGCGGGACAAAATCAGAGGAACTTGTTGAACAAGACCGCCTTGACGCACACGTTCTGTCATCCGCCTGGTGAGAAAGACCTGCTTGACGCACACGTTGCGTCATCCGCATTGAACGTGTTAAACTAGATAGGTGTTTTTAAAACGGAAGTTTTTTTCTTCTATTCTTGGGCCAACAATGTATTTTCATTTCCTTCGAATATTCGCTAAAAGTGGTCGTTACGGATAAATTGGATACGTAGGTAGATACCACCGGAAGGAGATATTTTATGAGTATTTAATTTTATCGTCGATGGGTTCGCATTTTCATTTGAAATCAGTGATAATGGCTTTTATTTATCTTTAGATTTAGCTTTTATTATCTGTTCTTGGTTCAAACAGCAAGCGGCCATCTTGGAGTTGAAAAAGTCATCCACGATCTAAGTACCTATTTATTTTGAATCACCTTCGTCTAATTTAGATCCATACATCTAAATATGCAAGCTTAAAACTAAAACCTTATAACGTCAACAAAGCCGGTAACTGTTGCTTTTGGAGCGTAGTCAAATCGCCACTTCCAAAAATATTTTATTTATTGCAACATTTTCGATTTCTACACTAGCCTGAATGCCTAGCTGAAAGAGGTGTGTCATGTACTGGAACTTAAACGAGCATCCATGACTCATTAGATCCATGTCTTGTATGGATGCTAATCTGAAACCTCCCCTCTGGTGAATTTCTCCGTTCTCTCCCACTCCCTGGCTTCGAGTTGTTTGATCGTTGTCGGCGTCTTTCCGTCTTTGCAAGTCAGCTTTCCTACGGTTTCCCACCGGTTTTTCATCTAGTTTGATGTGAGTTACAGTATTTCAAAAACTTACTTTCCTCTATATCTCACGTTATAACCGATTTAGATCTTGTATCATTTCCGAGGATTTTCCAATCAAATGAGCGCTTAGCTTCTTTTTGAAAAATTAACATCAGTTTTCTATTATCTGATTTCCCATCGGTAATCTTGATAACCTAACTAGAGGTATATTCCATTGTTCATTATAAATATTATTTTCTAACTTGTTTCAGAGAATTTCGTTACTGTAAAGTAAAATGACTGAAATGACGTGGACTCCTCTTGAATCCAACCCCGATGTAAGTAATGAAACGGTTTCTGCTCGTTCGATAGTTAGATCACCATCTCCCTCTACCTATTCTCTTTTATTGTTAAACTGGAGCATGAAATCATAGTTTTTTTTTCTTTTTCTTTACAGGTGATGAACAAGGTAATTTCTCCGTCAGAGAAAATTTCAGGTATGTCATTATTAGCTGCTCTTTCGTTTTGAAAAACTCTTCTAAATTGTTTTTCAATTTTCTGTCTAGTTTATACGGGAGTTGGGTGTCCCAGAGAAATGGAACGTCGTCGATGTGGTCAGCTTGGATCCGGACATGTTGGGGCTCATCCCTCGCCCTGCTTTGTCTCTCATTCTTCTGTTCCCCACATCAGAAAAAGTGAGAAACTTTACCTCTTTCTGCTTAGGTTCCATTTGAATCTCGCCCGCGGCAATCTTTCCCATAGGTATATGTATAATGTTATCGATTAAGCTGTATCTATACTCCTAGACATTTCATCTATGTATTAGATTGCACTCGTTGATGCAATATCGTCTGTTTCCATACATGGCCATTGAAGGTTGAGATGGGTATATTACGTTGCTAACCAAGTATGGTAAGGTAGGTATTGTGCCGGGCTTCACTTTTTGGATTATGAGTTTTCCTGAAAGAAAATATGGTCCGATTTTAACGTTTTTGGTCTGCATCTATCAAGAAACTTTGCCACAACTCCTGATTTTTAAAATGTTGTAGTCAGCAGCTTGCTAGATGCTGCAGCATTTTTGCGAACCCTTAAAAAAAAAACAGGCGTCAGTTACATACATGTACTCGGTGCTATAGATGCTACCTGTGTTACTTTCAAAAATTTGAGTTATTTTCGATCACTAGAGAAAACGTTGCTAATTCTAATTCGTGGATTTATCATTTTTTGAATAATGCGTGATATTGTCATTGAGGGGTGTGGCGTCACTTTAACGTTCAGAAATTGTGGTCATTTGCGTACAGGTTCTTTGTCAGCACACTAATTGTACTGTTGAAATTATTGTTGAATGTCCTAGTTCTTGCTTGATTAACTCTTTCTTTATAGTATTCTGCGTAGTAAAAATAAATCATAGAACTTCCGCCGGTTTGTGCCAAACATTTTTTGAATTTGACCAATTTAATTTGCTTAAAAAGTGATGTCCAACAAACTGATACTTCATTTTTGAATGCTTCTTAAGGGGAGTCATCGTCTGGAAATACGGCCTGGTTAGACAATAAAAAACCGCCAAAGCGTTAAAATATGATTGAGTTCTTTCTCTGATGCCTGCAACGCATTTCTGAGGTGTCCTCCACCCCATTTTGACAATTGTGAAATCTCATTAGCTTCATTTTCTAAGGAAATTCGCCAAAAACTCTTAGTTCTTCCCAGTTTTTGATACTCAGATTTTAGGATATTTCAGCCCATTGTTTGACAAGTGTAGAAATCATTCCAACTATACCCCGAATGTGATTTGTTCGTCAACTTGATGAATTAATTAATTTTTTCTCTCTTGATTCGATTTTTGGATTTTACCCGTCTTGGAAAGTAAAACAAACAAATTGATAGGGTTAACATATATTTTTTCTTAGCCAATTGCAAAGGTTCATTATTGAAAATATTCAAACAAAATCGTAGAACAATTTACTCACAAAAGACGATAATTGGCTACCCAGTCCTATCCCACTCATTCGCCTTTCAGGCTCAGAAATAGAGAATAAATACCCCTCTAACTGGTCCAACAATTTGACTACAAGTATAGGGAGCATTAACTCATTCTAAGTTGTTTTAGGAGCCAATCAGATAATCTGGCCCTTATAGAGTCTACGTACTGAATTGCTAAGTCCTCAAGAGTCTACTGCGCTTGGATTGTACTAAAGTAGCGCAGAAATTAGTTATTTAGGACTGGGGAAATCAGTACGTTATGACGGATCGCGCTTAATTTTTGAGTACAAAACCCAAAACTACATGAAACATGTTTTTAAAAAGTGAAACGTCGATCACACATGAAATAGAAATTGTTTATAGTCCCTCAATTACAAATTTATTAATGAATAAGAATACGTAAGAATGATTGTAATTGATTAAGAAAAATGAAAGCGAACAATTTTAAGGGGAAACAATTAATAAAAACTTGGTTAATTGTAAGACCATGCCGCAAAAAAGAAATAAATATGATAACAATATGATTAAGAAAATTTTGGATTAGAGTGGCCTATGCAATGCTTAATGGTTAACAAATGAGGCGGTAGCTGCAAAAAGGGCGGATGTGCCAAAATCGCGTTTTGAGATACAGCGCTCCAAAGTTTTCGTTGAGGTACCGAGCATGACCAGGAGTATTATGGGCTTGGGCCATTTGTCCAATGTATTCCCACACTATTCATGAGTAAAGTTCAAAAGTTAAAACAAGAAAAAGTTAAGTTTCCTGTGAAATATCTCCTAAAAACCAACACCACGTCATACGCCCTTTTTGCATAGAATGTCAGTTTTACACGCCCTTTTTGCAGAGAATTATTATTTTCAGGTGAGCCATGAACGAAAAAACTTTATTAATATTCAAACTAGTTTTGAAAATAGAATAATTGCACCTTCTTTCCTTTAGAGATCAGTCTTTACAAACAGTCTTATTTTTTACCATAAATCATCTTCTTGAAAAAATACTGTAGCAGTTGGTAAAAATGAACACATGGAGATTCTCCACAAGAAGGACGGCAAAACACCCTTGATAAAATCATGGATACCAACGAAACAAATGATCGGATCGAGACAAAATGTTGAGGGTACATGAATGAGACCTAGAGGGCGCGTTTAAAGCGTTCTCCGCAAAAAGGGCGTTTGGGATCATCCGCCCTTTTTGCAGCTACCGCCTCAAATATGGGTTGAGGGAAGAAAAAAAATCTATCTCGGGATTGAGTGAGGCACAGAGAATCGGGTTACTCCTGAGAGAGGAGTACTAATTAATACATTAATTGGTGGCGAAAAAGTGGATTTGTCTGGATTCAAACTGAGGAATTTTTAAATTAATTTTGGATCGAGGGCACCGTTTAAAATCTTGTAGAATGGTGTTTGACCTGCAACTGCTCGTCTATTCTCTGAAGTAGCTAAGCTGCATCGATCCAAAAGGAAGGAGTAATTAATGTCTTCAGAGTATTGTTAGGAAGGTTTTCTGCGTAGCAAAGTTGATAAAATGCGTCGTTGACGCTCGTAACGGGTTTCCTACGCCCTATTGCATAATTCTAAAATCTCATTGAATCGCGTCTTTTCCTTCTAAGTGGATTGAACGTTTGGCCTTTCACGTTTCTATATTGAATCAATACTCGGTTTCATCGATGATTTATGTATACCTTCGACGAAATTCATTAAAAACGTGCCGGGTGGTTCTTTAGAACATAGTCGGTGCCGAAGATCGTGTGTCATGGGGTTTTTTTCTTTCTTGAGCATCGACGCCGGCCGTGATATTGATCTGTCTGCATGTTTCCGCCCTTTCACGCCAATGTCACACCACACACCTTCCAAGTTGTCACAATAGATTACTGTATCCCGGAATCGCCTGACGCTCGATAGAATCCGCAAATATAATAAATGCCTACAAAATATTCTTGGTTTATTATTTTTTATAATAAGCCTTTGTAATGATACAACTGATGTTTAAAAAAAAATAGGTTCTTTCGCACAAGGTCCAGCCTCGATCGCCTCAAAACCATCGATGCCCAGAAACTGCTCAAAAACGCAGTTTTTCGAGATTTTTACTGACATATACAGATGGGGTGGCATTTAATAGTAATTTTGCCCCCAACATCGACTGGGATATGTTTCAGATCCGTAGAAATTCACCAAAAACAAATAATCGCAATTTCTGATTCAAAAAGTGACAACCCCCCAACCTCACAGTGACACTGGGAATCATTTCCTAGAATTTTGGACGCCGAATAGATTGAGACGCCTGAAAATTTGTATTTTAAGATGGGGCATACTAAAATACTTTAATAATTACACTAATAAAATAATTTATACTGTACTTCCTTTTATGGAAGTTAGTGGTGAGTCATCATAAGCGCTATAATCCTTTATAGTTGTGCGAGAACCTGAGCTGCGAGTCCTCATTTACATTATCAGTCTAACAGCATTGTTACGATAGATATATTTTAGTCAGTTGACCATGGAGATCAGTAATATTAGGGCACATCCGTCACATTGGTAAAGCCGAAATAGCAGACACGAAAATAGCAAATTGAAACTAATGCGAAATTAGCGATAGGAAAACCGAGATTTTTTCATTTTCTCGTTTTGACGGTTCGGCGTGGAGGGGAATTAGATAATGAACCATTCTGAAATCATTTGCGTCTTATACATTAATATGTTATTACCATTATTTCTTATCAAGTCATAAAATTGTTTTAAACTACGCCTAAAGCACTGAAAGCACGGCTAACCAAGTTTCCTTTAAATTCATCTTTATTGATGCACATTGATTCCGAGTCTACTTGTATACTCGTATAGCGAAGGCTTTGTTGTCATTTTCGAGAGATGAAACAAAGTTCTTCCCCAAATTCAAACTTTTCGCTCCCATTTCACGGTTATACCGCTCTGAACAACTTTTGTTCGGTGCCTATCTATCAGGCAGATCTATGTAACACCCTGACTTTTACAGGGGGACAGGTTGTCCGAGCGAGCTAAGGCATCAGTCCTTCGGCTGTTTATTTTCAGTGGAAGCACTGATTTGCCCGGTTCGAATCCGGCAGGCACCAATGATTAGGGCCAAAATCCTATCAATTGTTGTATACTTGTCCTGTCGTTAGACAGTTCTCCTCTGATCTCGATATCTCGTGAATCCAAATCGCTCCCAACCCAGGAGCGTGAGGCAATGGGAAGCCTCGAGCCAAATCGTCAGACCTAGTTCCGATCCTCTCTAGAGGACGGCTGGCGACGTCCGCGACACCGCCGGGTAGTCGGACGAAAATCCAAGGTGAACTTCCTTGTTTACTTTACTTCACATTACTCTATGTAATACCCTGAATTTTTACAGCTTTCATCCGATTTTGAGGAAATTTTCAGAGAAAGTGCAGTATACCTGGATGTTTCCCTACGAAATGCATCGTTCAGAAATCATCACTCCTCTCTGCGCGTGCGCAAAACCTAAAATTAACCTTGCATAATTTTTTAATCTTGCTCAAATTTGGAGGGCGGTCGAGGTTGAATTATCTATCAGTTTCAACACGGTGATGTCAAAAGTAGTCACTGTGCATGAGAAATCCTCGTTACAGTTATTATAGATGTTGATGACATTTCCAGGGGAAGTGCGGGTTGGAATGTTGGTCGCCTATGATTAGTTCAATGTGATCGCATCATCATTCGATCCGCTCTAGATTTTTCTATGTAGAATGCAGAATTATCTTTGAAGTCATTGATATATGCCAAAACAAGTCCAGCGTCATTGCTGTCCCGCGAATAGTTGTAACAATATTTTATTCTAAATCTACCGAGATAATCAACATTTCAAAAGATACGTACAAATTACTTAAACAAGGTAGCTATGTGTCACACCCAATTCGGCAGACGTTTTAAATTCATTCTCAATAAATATTGTCATTTTGTTCCAGTATGAAAAGTTGAAGGAAGAAGAGGAAGCCAGATTAACTGAGGCCCCTCAAAAAATCTCCCAAGAAGTATATTTTATGAAACAATACATCCACAACGCTTGTGGCACCATTGCTCTTATTCACAGTGTCGCCAACTCCCTTGACAAGTAAGATTTCGCTAATTTTACGTGAATTATAAAGCTTATGTTTATACATAAGTCTCTAAGCGTGCAAACACACGAATTATCTATGTCCATGAAAACCCTTTATATGTTACTTCTAAAATGTATAGGTAAATATTGCTTAAAATCGCATTCATAAATGCTGAGGTATTCCCCATCATTGATAGTCACAGTTGTTCTGAAACCTTTAGTCCGAGAGTTGAGGCCTAAAGTTAGTAGGTACCTCCAATTTCTTAATATTTTTCGGTCCTTTAGGATTGATCGAGACGTATGACTAGAACTCCATACCAACTAGTTCTATTAATTATTTGTTAATTTTGATTCACGCACCATTAACAATTACTGTGGTCTATTACTTTCTGGGAAAAACTCTAGAACCGCGGTAGGAAGGAGTTTTTAAATTCAATTTTCGTATTCTACGTATCTTGCAACGTTATATAATCAATTTTGAGGGGTTTAACCAATTTTTTGTTCTTTTGTTGCCCGATTAGGGAGGTTCAGTATTGAAAATTATAAACCAAAAGGAACTCGTGACCACAAAATTTCATTGCTATTGTATCAGATTCGATCGTCACAATTCACAATGCGGTTTCAACTATGTACTAGCATTCGTTTCAAGTTCTACAACTAATGGATAAGAACTTACGTAATGCAGTTATGGGAGGGCTTATAGCGATTCATTAAAGGGAGTTTATCCACAAAGAAAATAAAAACATTCTCGCTATTTCGAAGGTTTTCGGTATTCTGACTTTTTAATGTTTCAACCCTTTAGGGTTGGTAAAGATTGATTTCTGTGATTCCGGGCCGTCCTTGTCTCATTCGTGTTCCTTTTTAACCCAAGTTTCATTAACGTTGGTCCAGTAGTTTCGGAGAAAAGCTCTTTTTCAATTCGATTTTTGAATTCTACACATTTCAAAACGTAAAACAACAAATCTTGATGGGGTTGTTACAAATGGTGGTTTCTTGTAGATCCATGAACCAACCTAGCTTTAATCCGTGAACTATATTGAATATTAACCTCTAATCCTCATCATATTTTTTGTATAGCTGTATACTATGTTTCGCATCTCAAAATCATGTACCTCTTTGTCTTAGGATTGAATTGAGCGAGGGCACGCTTAAAAAGTTCCTAGACAGCACGAAAGACATGAGCCCTGAAGACCGTGGTACCGAGCTCCAGAAGAACGCTAACGTTGCTGATGCTCACAATACCATTGCTGTCGAGGGGCAGACTGAGGTGATTCATTTTTCCTTATTTCATGATTTCTCGTATACACCGTGTCGTGTCGGGTGTACAATTAGAAGTATCAATAAATAAAGTGCACGTTTGCGTATTGAAATTCTCTTCTCGAGCCCAACGCAGACCTAATTTTGTGGTGTGAATACTGTACGCAAAAGCTCACAGTACGTACAAGTCTACCTGAAGGCAGAGGAAGCTTTATTTTCACTTTTGGGAGCTGAAAAAAGTTTTCTTCTCAAAAATCAACATTTCTGCTCGCATTTTCCTTTTTATACCATTCTAAACAACTTTCGTTTCATATTTGTCTATCGTGAGTCTGCAGGTCCTTGTAACAAGCTTTATACCATCAATTTTCCATTAAATTTTCAGCGAATGAGCGGGTTAGGATGTGGATGATATCATGCGAATTTAATTGTTCTTGATGTGATTTTGAGCGGGGAGGTTGGCTGGTTAAGAGGGCCGAGGGCGAGGAATTGCCTATAAGAGGAGGGGACGCATTCCAACTGTGGGCGCCACCTTGTCAATCCCCTTCTAAATGGGTTTTCCTAAGGCAATCAGACTCAGCTTATGCAAATTTGAAATTTGTCAACATAATTTTCTCTGGTTTTATTGGTCCAGTCTTGCTAGAAATTTGGAGATAGTTGGGGAGGCTAATTTAATAACTGATGATTTGATACTAAAATTAATCATTATTTTATTTATCATCTATTATTTATTTGTTATTTGATTAGCGCAACAGCCTGCCATTTGTTTCGACTTAGCTATTGAAGGCTTTGATGTCTATGGGGACATGTCTCGTTCGATTTTAGCCCTGTGAATCATTGTAACAGAATTTTCTTAGTTTATTTAAAACATTTAAATTATCTATATACTTATATACTCAACTTGGTAGACTTTTTTCTTTTCTTTTTCTGCATATGTCTAATTCTTTGTGAATTTAGACTCAGGTGTGGTAAATCTCCAGGGATGAAGCATTCATTCTTCGGCTATGATTCGGTCTTCTGTTGTTCTGTCCTGCAAAACTTTTTGTTCCTACAGATGGTTCCTAGTTACGAATATCATATTTCATTTTTCAACAAGTTTCGTTCTTTATTTTTATAATTTATCATACGCATCCCCTGTTGGTCAATGGAAAAGAACGGCTCACACCTCCAGCGGGCAGCTCATTAGCTACGTCATAATGTTTATTGGAATTTCAGATAATTTTTTTCTACGTATTTCTCCTTATTCTACGTGTCCTCTTACTACATCAGTTATGTGTGTTCCTCAGGTGCCTGCGGAAGATGACAAAGTAATTCATCATTTCGTTGCTTTCGTTCACCGAGATGGCGATTTGTATGAGTTGGGTAAGTATATATTTGCCCTAGATAATAGGAAATTAACCTAGAAAAGTTTATTGCTACTCATAACGTATTAACTCCAAAGACGTTGTTTATCACTGTACTTAAGAACGAACCGGCTACTTGTCCTACTAAACTAAAAGAACGCACTTGGTAGGCTCAAGTAGAACACATAAGGTATGAGAACGAACTATTTATTCAGATCGAAAGTGTACATTTGATAGAACGTTAACTTGTACTTTTAATCAAGTTTAGAGCCTTCCAATTAACAACTTAGATCGCGTTCATGCAAGTAGAACAGTAATGGCGATAAAAATGGAAAACTATCCAACCAGCAAAAATGCGGGGACGTTTACCTTAGTACCAATTCCACCAAGAACAATCAACTCAAATGAGTTAGTGCGCGCCTATTCCTTTAAAGAGCATAATTATTATTTTATAATTTGAAATTGTTCAGGGGCTACAGTAAGAACATACAGACAAACAGTCCTTGGTTGGGGTTTTCTGTCCCGTGATGTTGGCCACCCTGGCCGCGCCAGTCTCTTATCATTATCCGTGCAATGTATGCGTGATTTAATTTAATCAATAAAAAATTCGGAATTAGTTCATTTTATTTATCGTAATGGCCCGATAAAACAGAAATTATTTTTAATTTCAGTCGATTGATGTTCTAGTAGGTCTTTAGAAAATGTAAATGAATGAGAATCATCATGGACTGGGGATAGAGGCACGTAGCGAGGCACACACAGCGTTATAGAAACGATCATAGATGTCGTTCAGTCAGTTCTTCTTTCAGCCTGCGGCTGAACAGACGTTAAGTCACTACTCAACATTTGGATCTACATAGTTGCTGACAGAAAAACTTGATGTACTTTTACCGCAAAAATATGCAAGTTTGATTTGTTAATGCCTTCCTATTCAACTACTGACAGAACCTGTGACGCTTCGGTTCTTACGTATTGCAAATGTCAAAATTATTCAACGTTTCCCTTTGTTTCAAGATTTAAGATTATTGAATGAATGGGTTCGAAAAACCTCCTCTGATCATGACCCTCGATGTTAATAGAAGGGATCGAAAATTAAGATATACTCGTATTTTTATCAACTATAAAATTGTGCTTATATTAATGATAAGTCCCAAGAGTCTCTGATAAGCTCCCCCTCCCTTTCATTTATGGACAAATGTTGGAGTTCTATTTAAAATATGGCTTCGTTTTATTTTTAGATGGGCGTAAAAAGTTTCCAATCAACCATGGACCAACCACTCCTGAAACTTTTGTTGACGTAAGTATGAGCTGTAACTTGCTTTTTTTAAATATTAGGTATTCATGAAACTCAATAATAGCTGACCATATTTAGGATATCCAGTTATGTTAAGACATTACTGGCCGAAGGTGATCATATGATATCTTTATTATGGGACGGATATGTAATATGGATTAAGGGTCGGTTCATAACTCCTCAGTTAAATCTCTGACTAACTAATCACTGATTATAAATTATCAATGGTTAAAATGAGTGGTACTTCCCTGTACCGTTTACCTATCTTGAAAGGACTGCCGAAGAGGCGGCTCCTCCTCTAAAACGTGTGGGGTGCACAGAGATCGGCAGGTGCGAGCAAAAGTGACAAACGAGATGCCTTTCTTAGCCAAATACAAATTTCGACTTGTCGATTTCTCGTTGTCCCGCTCTATTTAAAACTGCATGAAAACCGAATACTATTAACGAAATATTAAAGACCCCAACTGGTACCTACTGGCTGTTTGTTCTCTCGCCGATATGCCGTTTGCACTGGATGTCCTACAAACACGTATTGTTGAAACCAAACGTGAGTGCACGGAGGGTGTGGGTGGTCATTCACTCTGTCTGAGCAGCTTGCTCACAATTGTTTGAGAACAGTGTTCGCAGATAATGCTCATTTGGTGTGAATGGGACTTAACTGATAAGTATCTTCGAAACAGAACTGAAAACAATCACAGTGAACCAATAAACAACAGAAGTAGGACTGGGCTGCCAGAAAACATAACACCTTCAAAGTAGAGAGTGCCCATAGTGAGTATAGATGTAAATGTGCATCTTTCCGTGTTTTTCAAGCTGTTTTATTGGTTAATGTCATTGGCTCGCCTCAATCCCAACTGTATGTTCGCCTTATCAGCGGAAGACCTTGGAGCACAAATAAGATCTGCTCCCTTTTGCTTCCGATTGGTCATAACCTCTTAACTGCAGCCTCGCTGAGAACGGCAAGGGTATATTTTCCTGCATTGGCTCAAATGAGTATGGGAGGAATTAGAAATTTCAGTTTTTGCTACATTATTTTATCGTATTGATAGATCGTGATCGTACAGCAACAAAATTGTGTAACCCCCCCCAACTTGGCTACTTCATATTTCAAGTGCGTAGAAAACTGCTTATGCCGTGCGCCCTAAGGACCAATATAGGCTTTATAATTAATGCATGGACTCCACTTGGTGTCGTTGGTCTTAACTTTTAGCCAGCTCCACCACCTTACACCCACAGTTGCTATGAGCCAAAAACGTGGTTTTTCGAGGTTTTTACTCTGATAGGCAAGTGGGGTGTCATTTTCTAGTAATTTTCAACGCAAAATCAACTGGTTTAGGTCGCAGGTCCTTGAAAATTCACCCATAGAAAATAATCACAATTTCGAACTGTAAAGTGGCCACTGAAACATACAATCACACAAGCATTATTTAAAACAAAACTAATGAACCCATATGTAAGAATTTAGAGCGTTTCATGTTTTCTGTTTAATGGCCGTTTGTACACACAGAATTGTCCTTGGGACTGAATTGATAAACAAGTAGGTCAAAGATAATCAGAGATTTAGTCTAGTCAGACTTTGACTGGGCTTTTTTTCAAATTGAGCTTCAAAACGAATTGTTTCAAACGGGAAAATCGAATTGTATAATGATTTACTCTCAGAAGTGGATAGATCCAGTTGAAAACGAAGCGCAAAATATGATTTAATACATGACATGTACAAAATCTTGTCCATGTATGTTTCAGCACCCCTAATTTTTTTATTAAAAGTGACGAATACCTTGAAGTATTGCAAAACAAGGATTTCGCCTTTCATCTCCTTTGAATCTCTAAAACTTCAATTTTTTTAAATTTTCTGCCTTTTTTTCAAATTATAATAATATAAATTATAGTAATATACTACTAGTATCAGTAGTTTTTATAAAATGAGCTTTTTCACCAAAAATCCAATGATCTGAACGTTTTTATTTTTTTTTAAATTTATCATTTGAGCTTTTCCTTCTTAAAAAATTGCTGTTTGTTGCAAATTATTATTTTAATCGGATTCTTGATAATATGAAACTTTCTCTAAAAAGTCGGTTTTGAGCGTTTTTTTTTCGTATGTTAGCTATATGAAAATTTACCAATTATAATTTTTTCATCAGAAAAGTTAGATAATTGAGTTCTCTTTTCAAAATACGCTATTTTATTGGTTTCTTCGAAAATTCTATAATGTTTTCGTTATTGTAGAAAGTTTGATAGCTCTTTATTTTATTTGGTTCCATTTTGGAGTAATTTCCACTATTTTTTCTGCAGGATGCTGCCCGTGTTATGACTGACATAATGAAGAAAGACCCGGATGAAGTTCGCTTCACTGTGTGCGCTCTTACGCCTAGCAATTAAGAGGCTCACCCCCCATGATGTGCATGTCTTTCTCACTGTCGCTTAGGAAGAAACGTGTGTCCTGTTTGGTACCGAATTGCATTTTTCGATTAATTGTGATAATAACACGTTTGGGAACATGTAAACTCGGCCTTTTTCTCTGGCTCTATCCTTATTTTCTGGTGCACCATTTAAAATTGTTTGTATTCATTCAGTTTCTTAGATAGTTGCTCGTTTTACAAATTGATTTAATAAAGGAGTCAGCGCATTCTTCTGAGTCGTTCTTAACTTGTCCTGATTTTCATAAGAAACCTACTGCTTGGTGTTTTGGATGAGCCTCTAGAAATTGAATCTGCCCATAACTATAGAAAGTTGGTATTGATGAAACCGTATTGGTTGGTATGTTTTGAATGCTGATGTGTAGTTAGTTATTGAAAGAACTATTGCTCCCTTGAAGGATTCTTCTCACTCTGCAACCTTAACCTGCAAAAGTTATGTTTCCAGAGGTAAGTTTTGTGTGATAGCTGAAAGCTATGTTCTCATTTCGTTATAAGATCTTAGTAACAGCTTTCCAAATTATGGTGGGTCCCTGACGAATGGCAGTGGATTATAAAATATAGACTCTTGCCAACCCAACGTTGTATCCTACGTGGACGAGCGAAGAGCACGATCGAGCGATATCTAGTTGCGCCTGTGCCCTGCCATAGTGTCCACAGCAAGCGTCTGGAATCGTTGAGAGGTTAGCTTTGGTTCGTGCTTAGTGTAAAACCTTTTTCTATCATAATCTCCTGTTTTTCACGATATTATAAAGTATGTATCTTATTTCTTTCAAATAATGCAGCTCTGTTTCGACAAGGCGCAGCCTCAATTGAACTGAGGCAACTCAAGGTTCCTTTGATTAGGATGGCACTGGATTTTCTATTGGTAATCATGTTCAACCATGCAATCGCTTAACCGCTTGCAAAATTTGCATTTAATGTAAACTACATTGCATCAGAACTACTGGATAAATACGATTCTTCTGGTCTGTTTATGAGAAGGAAAAACTGATAATTATTTGATGAACTAAGTAATATCTATGTATCTTATTTCTTTCAAATAATGCAGCTCTGTTTCGTCAAGGCGCAGCCTCAAGTGAGCTGAGGCAACTCAAGGTTCCTTTGATTAGGATGGCACTGGATTTTCTATTGGTAATCATGTTCAACCATGCAATCGCTTAACCGATTGCAAAATTTGCATTTAATGTAAACTACAATGCATCAAAACTACTTGATAAATACGATTCTTCTGGTCTGTTTATGAGAAGGAAAAAACTCATAATTATTTGATGAACTAAGTAAAAAC
Organism: Creontiades dilutus; assembly: GCA_031894815.1. Lineage (NCBI taxonomy): Eukaryota > Metazoa > Arthropoda > Insecta > Hemiptera > Miridae > Creontiades > Creontiades dilutus. The sequence continues at coordinate 4,511,918 of JAVIWC010004007.1, forward strand.
TACGATGGCCGTCATCGTATTTTTGGAGTCTACATCATTCAAATAAAACGGAAAATACACTGACGAAGATGAATTGTATGATAGTTAGTGCTTCAACCACTTTACCAGGCTCAAAATTATTTATTACCATACTGTTGGAGCAAACCATACTTCTTGAAATGACTTCACGCCTAGGAAGTTAGGATGTGGAAAACTTATATGGTCAAGTCCTTAACTTATTTGGAAACGGTGAAAAGAAAACTGGTGAATTCTTATTATATTTCAGCCTGTTACATGCTGACAAAGTTGGAACATTCTTTACAAAAACTTAACACACATAAAAAATTGTGTTTACAGTTAGTTGTTACTAATAACACTGGTTTTCTAGATTGTTTTGAGAAAAGCTATCACATCTGCTCGCTCCTCGGCTTTCTTCAATCCGACGAAAACCATTTTGTTGCCTGGGATGTACTTTTTGGGGTCGGTGAGATAAGCGTCCAGGTTGGCTTCATTCCAAACGACTCCAGATTTCTTCATTGCGTCGGAATACGCGAAACCTTCTGCTGTTCCGGCTTTCCTTCCGAATATTCCTGATACAAAATGCAGTTTTTCAACGTGTGTTACCGTTCGAAATGAGTAACAGTTCACTGTAACTATTCATGTGCGTGTGAACTATTCAGAATGATCTTAGGAATTCGATGATTTCTTTTCTAAATGAAAACGTGGAAATAAAACGCTGCACAATCGTTTATTATTTCTGTATTAGATAGCCGTTCTACGTAAATCACTCATTTATGTTTATTGGATGTACCTAGCTCACGGTGAACCTTGTAATGGAATCCTAGATGCCACACAAAAAGGCATATCATCAGGTAGATTGTATCGCGGTAGATCGATTATAAAAGAAATTAGGCGCAAGGGTCTGATTCCAGGTGATTAATGTGTCTCCTTACCCTGTAATTGTCTTTTAACTGTTCAAAAGGCGTTAGACAAAATGTTCGTGAAAATAAATATAATTAGTGGAATGTTTTTCATCAGTTTCTCAATCAAGATACCTAAAATGGCACAATATACTATTGTATATCGAATATGAATGAAATTTATCGAGATACAATAAAATAACTACGCTTCACTTGTCCTAGAAGGTACCTAACAAAATTGACAAAAACTCGATTTCAGAAAGTACTTTTGATCGGATGATGACATTAAAATTTCCAACGATTGGATTATTGAAAACTACCTGACTCCATATTTCCATTTGTCATAATTTTGCCATCTATCGAGTCTCGTGTAAATATTCAACGTCAAGACTGTTTTCTTTTTGGATATGTGCAAATTGTTTTTGTCCAAAATCAAAAATTCCCTCGACTTATCGCCTGACGAAATTCGGAGGATATGCGCCATTTCGATTGCAAGGCACTGAAAAAAATGTAGGGGACGGATTTGTTACCTTTTGATGCAAACGCACAACTTTAGCCGCGGAATTGACGTGGATGTGTTCTGTTTTGTTCGGAAATAATAGGGGGATCTGATTCAACTCATATTCAGAGATAGAAAATTGAGAAAAAAAACGTTTGAAAGAACATATCAGATTTTGATATGTGCCTTTTTGAAAGGATCAATTGTCTTTTAACTGCCTGCAAAGGCGTAGACTTCGTCATAAATATAATTCAGTGAACCTTAACATCACTAATCAAGATACCTAAATGGCGCAATACACTATTGTATATCGAATAGAACAGCTGAAAATAATCGAGATACAATAAAATAACTACGCTTCATTTGTCCTAGAAAGTACCTAACAAAATTGCCAAAAACTCGATTTCAGAATATACTTTTGATCGGATGATGACATTAAAATTTCGAACAATAACGATCATCAAAACTTAAGGTGTTTTTGAAGTATTTGGTTTTCTAATTTGTTAATATTTCACCCCTTTGACTTGAGTTAATCCTCCAAGACTGGCAGAAAGTGAGTGCTATTCATTTTTTCTCAGCTCTGTAAGTGGAATACTTACTTATTTACCCTTAAATGTGAAGGGGTTTGGCCAGGGGGAATATACATTTTTTGGATTACAAAAAAAATCCAGTTTAGGGGATTTGTTTTTAGGGAAAATCTTCAAGATGAAAACGTGTACAAAATTAATTTTTAATCATTATTCACGCTATTTTGCAACGATTTAGTTCGTTTAGGATAGTGGAAACTATGTTGTGTGTGGTTTCCGCAAAATATGGCCTCTTCATGGGTCACTGGGAAACCAAACTTTGAAAAACTGAATGCTGTCGAGTTTTCTACCTTTTGCGATCAAATCGTACAACTTGATGAAGAATGGATTTTGAACCCTACGAGACTAGCACGAAATTCTCCATGTTTTAGTATGGCTGGAAAAAATTATGAAGTTCTGATGAAACATTCAATTACGGTATACTTCATTAAATACGTTCAAAACCCGAAAATCCTATCATTTGAGTGACCTATTGATCTATTAGATTGAGAGAAAAGTAATTTATTCTTAACTCCCTATTACTAAATCACGACTGATACTTACCAACTTGATGTGGTCCCACTTTGTGCTTCTTCGAATCATAGTTATGGCAAACTTGGCATTTCTGTATGTACACTTTTTTCCCTGTTACAATACAAATATTCTCAGTGAAATTTGCACCTATTTAATCAGGTTCGAGGTGAATCACACAGACAAAAAAAAATTGAGGGATTAGCAGGAGGTTGTGGAGCATAAGCACCAGCTCATTGATATCTGTTCTACCCTGACCTGAATGTTCTGTTTTGGATGTTTTGTAGTTTCTGTTTCGGTCATTAGGAATTGGTCGAAGGGCAGAGATAACATGCCTACAGCTGCTTCTCTTTGTCAGCTGATGGAACATTCTACCCTTAGTGGAGGCTGGTTGCATTAGCTCTTTCTTCAATAAATGGTACTGCAGGCTAAAAGAGCGTCAGGCTATCAGTTTGCACCAACCACCGTTCAGGTTGGGTTCGTTGGGGCAGCGGTTTGTTTACCCAAGCATGCTGTTCAATATGCTAATGGGGCTACACATGTGTCCCTACCTGTGGGTCAATACAGAAACTTGGAGGCATTCAAGGGCCTTGAATTGGTTGTCATTCTCCCCATAAAATCTTCCTATGTTCAAACCTAGGGAAACACCACAAGGCCAATCTTGCTGAAGTTCCCCGAAACACGATTCCCAATTTATTAGGAGGAAAAGGAGCATCTACACATGTGTACCATCTGGTACCAGACGAAACCATTGCATACGTGCAAACGTAAAATCCATATAGCATCATTCCCTCAGGTTCTAGTGGTCCGATTTTGCTCCAATTTGGAGGGTAGTCGAGATTGAACGGTTTAACACTATCAAACCAATTTCAATAGGATCACATTCTTACAGTACACGCTATGTAAACCACTTGATGTCTTTGGGAATATGATCAGTATTAGCGATCAGAGATGGGCGTTAGGTTGGATTAACGAATACTTTTGCGATTACAAATGTTATCGTTATTCGTTGGGAAAACGATTAACGATTACAAAAGTATTCATGATTAACGAATACTTCTCAGCGAATACTTTTAAAGTAATCGTGATTAACGAACACTTTTTTGCGATTACAGATACGAATAACGGTTACTTTGTTTTTGGAAGTCTCAGAAGTGAGAATCTTCGAAGAATCCAAAAATCTTAGTTGTTGAGTGAAATTAAGAGAAAAGTTATGTTTTTCGTTCTTTTTTTTTTTCTTTTTTAAATTTAAATGTTGCCATAACCCCCTTTGTGGGAATGACCCCAGGCTGAGAAAAATGAATTTGACAGTTTAACCATACTTCGCTCTTGAAATTGGAATGTCCAATCCAGGACACATTCCAATCAATCAAGCGTCCAAATTTACAACATACATCAAAAACGATACCCCACACAACTTTGTTCTCAAAATCCCAAATTTTGCGCCCATTTTTCACTTTGAAACTTTGACAAAACCGTTAAGTTTCCGTAATCATTATTCATAATGTTACGTATAACTATAACTGCTATTCCTTTCAAGTACCCCCGCTTGCATCACAAACAATTTTATGAGCCTAAAGTTTTTTCAATTTACCAAAAATTTGGAAAATGTAGAAATACCTACCAAATTCTTCAAAACTGTAACCTTACCTTACGGCACACCACACTTTTTCATTAGGCTAGAATGGTCAAACTTCACAAGTTGCCATTTGGGTCGATTTCACAAAGAAAAACTACGAACGAAAAAACGATTATCGAAAAGAGTTTCAATTCTCCTCTTACCATACTTTTCTTTCCTTGAATATCTTATTTTTTCTTGCGAATTCGCTAAAATTAGTTGTGAACTACGTTCAATAGTATCTTTTCCCATAGGTAGTTGGTTGAGATAACATATCAAATTGAACATTCAATAATAATGGTACCTACTTGTGATCACATGAAATTGGAACCAAAAGTACCTACTAATTTAAAACCAAGAAGTTAAAATATGAAAACATCGTTTGAGTTCAAATCTTAATTTTTACTAATCTAAAAATATAATTTTTCATACAATTATTGTCTATTTTATTGTTCATTTATGAGCTATGCCTGCTTCTGACTTTGTGTAATATGCAGATTTTTTTCAGGGTTAATTATAAAACTCAATTTTTATTACTTAAATTCAGGCAGAAGACCGTCTGCGACGAGCATCTAAAATAAATATCAACGGCATGGACCATTGTAATCGGCAAAAGTATTCGAATACAAAAGTAATTGATTACTCTCGTTATTCGATTACTTTTGTAATCGTAAAAGTATTCGTTAATCAAGGATGCCCATATCTGTTAGGGATGTCAATATCGGCAAAGAATATCGAATATCCATATTTTTAAAAAGTATCGTTTTAGTAATTCGATATATAGACAGGGTGTCTACCTTTCAGGTGAACCAAACTTTAAGGGTCGATTCTACAACTAATTTGCGACGAAAAGTGCCCCTTATACTTTTTTTTTTAGAGGCTTCGTTTCCGAGTTATTAACGATTTAAGTTATTTTTTCGTGTTATCGACTTTACTTCACTAAAACAGCCATAACTAGCTTGTTTTTGGAGTAATCTCAAATTTGAGGTAACCGTTGGAAAGAGCGTTAAATTTTCTATCCGTTTAATGTGAAACGCTATTTTTTAAAGCCATTTTCTGAAGTAAAAAAATAAGCCAAAGTCAAAGTTTTAATTTTTTTTCGAAAATCAACATTTTTCAGGCTAATTTATCGCCTGTAATAAATTGGAATATTGGTGTGCACTCAACGGAAAAAACTAGCCCAAGACCTCAGCTTTCCAACGGTATCATCAAAATCTTTAAATTTTAATAAACCTCCACGTAAAATGACGTTTTGAAAAAAAGAAGGATTTTTCGTTAAAAATCGCAATTTTAAAAAATGAAAAAAAAAACGGTTGATCGAATGAAATACGCGTACATCTTCTCGGAAAAATACGAGTTTCATTTTTTTTTAATTTTAGTTTCATTTTGTGATATGAAATGAAAAAAAATGAAACTCGTATTTTTCCGAGAAGATGTACGCGTATTTCATTTGGTAGACAGGTATCGCATTAGTCCGTTTTGAGGCGGCCGCGATGGTTCAAAAGTGTCACCATTTGGGGTTCAGGATTTAAAAAAAATTAAGAATCACAACGGGAAAATTTATAGGTACAATGAAAAACACTCATATCGGATAAAAGTCAATGTTTGTGAAAATTTGCGATTTTTAACGAAAAATCCTTCTTTTTTCGCATCAAAACGTCATTTTACGAGGTTAATTCAAATGTAAAGAGAAAAATGATGATACCGTTGGAAAGCTGAGGTCTTGGGCTAGTTTTTCCTGTTGAGTGCACACCAATATTCCAATTTATTACAGGCGATAAATTAGCCTGAAAAATGTTGATTTTCGAAAAAAAATTAAAACTTCGACTTTGGCTTATTTTTTTACTCCACAAAATGGCTTTAAAAAATAGCGTTTCACTCTAAACGGATAGGAAATTTAACGCTCTTTCCAACGGTGTCCTCAAATTTGAGATTATTCCAAAAACAAGGGAGTTATGGCTGTTTTAGTGAAGTAAAGTCGATAACACGAAAAAAACTTAAATCGTTCATAACTCGGAAACGAAGCCTCTAAAAAAAAATTCTAAAGGGCACTTTTTTGTAGCAAATTAGTTGTAGAATCGATCCTTAAAGTTTGGTCCACCTGAAAGGTAGACACCCTGTATATATCCAAGATATATCCAAGAAAATATATCCAAGGATATATCCAAGAAAAATATCGACATATGTCGATGTATAGTGAATAATATTGCATCATTGAATTTCATTCTACTGCAGGTAAAGAATTCAACTAATAAAAAATTCGATGAAACTTGATTCATGATAATAATAATTAGTTATAATTAATAATAGGGCTGTGTTTTTTGGTGTTCTGCAGCCTAAGATGTAGGATATGGTTGATTTGATGATTTACGGCTGAGAAATATCGGATCCGATAGTGTACATTTAATGTCGATATATCGGAATAGAAAATATCGATATATCGACGGGAGAATATCGATATTTTCTTGATTAGTAATCAGTACCTATCATTGTTGTCCAGTGATCGTTCATACGGGCCATCACATTTAGGAAAAACGTTATTCGTAATCCATTTTTCGAGGGAATTATTACCTATTCCACCCAAAGTGTCTATTTTTGATGAGTAGGACGCGGTACTCTGTTTTCACATTCATTTTAAAGTGTGTTTTGTGAAGTTGCGCCAAAAATTGCGTGTTTTCGAAGTTTTAAGCGCCCGAAGACTGTGTACTGTGTTTTCACGGGTTTGACGCATGTGGATATGGACAGAGGTATCAACGACGCGCTGAGTACAAGTACAAGCAGATAATCTCTTATCGATTCGGTACGAATTACTAAACTTTTGCTGGTGAGTACCTACCAAGTCGAAAAACACCGGTGATCGTTCATATGGGCCAGCACATTTAGGAAAAACGTTATTTTTAATCTATTTTTCGGAAGGAACGAAAGTAGTGCCTATATTTTTGATGAATAGGACATGGTACTCTGATTTCACGTTTATTTTAAAGTGTGTTTTGTGAAGTTGCGCCTATAAGTTCGTGTTTTCTAAGTTTTTGGGCTCCTAAAACATCGAAAACACGAAGTTTCCGGGCACCGCGGCCACACCCTAGTATCCCTCCGCCAGCCAGCTCGTAGCGGAGAGCGGCCGGCTCGACCAGTTCTCTCCTGTCGTTCGGGCGTGGCCGACCTCCGGCAGTCTACTCCGTTCCGTGTTCGCGCGAAAAGTGTTTCATCTTTATCAAAGTGTGTGTTTCATTCGGAACATGAATCTTCATGGATTGATACAATGGGATGCGGGAACATGCAAATACATTGGTAAGTACCAATTACTTTCCTACAAAATCTCTAATGAAAAATCATATAGGCCGAGATTAGGTAGGGGCCGCACGTTTAGGAAGTCAAATGTAATGATTGATCAATAGAAGGATAATAGATTATAATTGGTCTACGAGAAGTTGTAGGACCAGCTAAGCCCAAGAGGAATAAGTAACATCGTACAAATCCGTTTCAGACTTTTCTCAGATCAAATTCGTGGAAAAAACCGAAGGTTTTTCGTCGTTTTTAGTCTGATAGTACTCCTATTTTCTCTCGAAACATCTCTGTTCTGAAAGTTTTATTATGCCCGTATAAGTTCGCGGCTGAAGTTCAGAATATTGCGCCCCTTCTGATAAGAAGAACATATCGATGTGTACTAGGATCGATGTTTTTATAGGATCATAATATCGATACCGCTGTTATGTCGGATTGCTTTTCATTATCATCGATTTTTATATCGAAAGCGTGGATCGACATATTGACTTCGAGTTACGACGGTCTTATCAGGAAGGGCCCCCTATTCTGAACTTCTACCCACTTCGGAACAGGCAGCATATCAAAAATAGTTCCCTGATTATACGTATATATTCCAACTAGACTATTCCCACAATGTGCTAACATGCTACCTATGAGTTTAAGGATTGTCCTTAGTCGAACACACGCAAGTACCACTTCGAAACAGCCAACATATCGAAAATAGTTCCATGATCATACGTATATATTCCAACTAGACTCGTATTCCCTCAATGAGCAAACACGTTCTCAAATATGTATTACTATGCACGTATATATTTACTAGCGTGATTGTAGCTTACACAATCAATGAGTTTTACCTAACAGGCAGCATATCAAAAGTAGTTCCCTGATTATACGTATATATTCCAACTAGACTATTCCCACAATGCGCTAAACATGCTACCTATGAGTTTAAGGATTGTCCTTAGTCGAACACACGCAAGTACCACTTCGAAACGGCCAACATATCGAAAATAGTTCCCTGATCATACGTATATATTCCAACTGTTCCTCAATGAGCAAACACGTTCTTAAATATGTATTATGCACGTATAAATTCACTAGCGTTTGTTTCTTACACTAATCATGAGTCTATAATTCATAACTCTCTAGCAACAGATTAGTTGACTGAATAGATCACATGAACTAGACGTTAATTTCCGGGTCAGCCCTACTACCCAGAATTTCGAGAGGAACGCTGGTGGTTCGCATCTTATCTGTATCTTGGTAGCTATACCATCACCTTATCTTTTCCGTGCTGTTTTCCTACTATCTTTCCGTGCTGCTGTGTACTGTTTGGTAAATCAGATCAATCAATCAACTGTTTCCATTGATGGTGTGATTATTATTAATTATTATAGGGTTAGTTATTTATCATTAGTTATTATACGGTTAGTGTTAGGGGTTCCCATAGGGGGGGGCTATGACGCAGACTGCGTCTTTGAAATTCTTCGGGGGTCCCAGAAAAACTTTGGGAGGGGGGGGGGGGGTAAAGTTGATTGAAACAGCGTTTAACGTGACGACATTCAAAAATATATTACATCACTAGATAGAACGTACATGATAATCAACCTAGTAATTAATTTAAATATGGTTTGTTTTTCTAGCTGAAAATGTACTAAAGACAACGACAATGCTCGAATATTGTCTGTGATTTAATTGCTTCCGAGTCTACCAAGGTAGCGGAAGCATTGTTTTCACTTTCGGAGTGTGAAAATTTCTTTGTCTCCAAAATCAAAAATTCCACTCGCATTTTGCGTTTTAGACCTTTCTGAACAATTTTGGTTCCGTGTCTGTCTGTCTGTCAGCAAATCCTTGTTACGGACAAAACTACTCGAAGTTATTGTCCGATTTTGATGAAATTTTCAGGGATTGTGCGGGTTGGGGTGTAGATGGTCCCCTATAGGTTTCATTACCCCCGGATTAATAGTAGCCTCTGCGCATGCGCAAACGTGAAATCCTTGTTACGCGCATAACTCCGGGAGTTCTTGACCAATTTCGATGAAATTTTCAGGGATTGTTCGGTTTGATGTGTAGATGGTCCCCTATAAGTTTCATAACCCCCGGATCAATAGTAGTCTCTGCGCATGCGCAAACGTGAAATCCTTGTTACGTGCATAACTCCGGGAGTTCTTGACCAATTTCGATGACATTTTCAGGGATTGTTCGGTTTGATGTGTAGATGGTCCCCTATAAGTTTCATAACCCCCGGATCAATAGTAGTCTCCGCAAACGTGAAATCCTTGTTAAGTGCAGTTCTTGACCAATTTCGCATTTTCAGGGACGATGTGTAGATGGTCCCCTATAAGTTTCATAACCCCCGGATCAATAGTAGTCTCTGCGCATACGCAAACGAAATCCTTGTTGCATAACTCCGGGAGTTCTTGACCAATTTCGATGAAATTTTCAGGGATTGTTCGGTTTGATGTGTAGATGGTCCCCTATGAGTTTCATGACCCCCGGATCAATAGTAGCCTCTGCGCATCCGCAAACGTGAAATCCTTGCTACACACATAACTCCGGGAGTTCATGACTGATTTCGATGAAATTTTCAGGGATTGTTCGGACTTATTAGGTATATTTTATAGTTTGTTCAATAGTTGAACATGCCTACCTTTATTTTCTCAAGTTATGCTCCTGCATAACAATAAATTTACCCTAATTCAATATTTACTTCGCCTAATTGAACGAAGTTCTTTAGTCAATAATAATTTTCAATGATCTATACAGTCACGTTATGGATACGAGGAAGCTATGTGCCGCACCCACTTGGCAGACGTTTTTTATTTGGTTATCTTCGGGAAAGGCGCTGGTGGTCTGACGACATACACAAGCTGCACCGCGATTAGGTATTCGTTGCTAATGTTATCACTGAGTTGTGATAATGATGATCTAATGGTCTCCTAAATTTTGTATTACTTTTGTGGGATAAAAATACCCAAAAAGCAACAACTTTTCAAGTATATAAAGCTTGTTTTAGTTTTGAATAAAATAAGGGGTGCTTACAAGTATTTTTTAAATTTTTGTTTTGTGTGTGTGTGGGGGGGGGGGGGGAGCAACTCTGCATTACCCTATGTTTTGACTAATCTTGAACCGATTCTGACAATTATACGATAGGATTATCTATCTATAACAAATGCACAGGAGGGGTGAACTAGTATACTAGTACATAACTAATAGGTGTCGCATATCAGAACAATGACGCATCATGCGTCATTGTACTGATATGTGACACCTTAGCTCTGTACTAATTGCAACTCTCATGAGACACAGTAACTAAGAAATCTAACTGACCTTTTTCAGCGTCACCCATGTCTTAACTCCGGTGTTTAGTCGTAGTATTTTCGATGTTCCTGAATTAATTAATCAATAATTCAATCAGAAGTCTAGAACTCGAAAAATCACAGCAAAACTTGTTCGTAATTTTGCAATGTATATCAATCATAGATCGATCAATCTTTACTGTTAATTAAACTCGAGTCAAGTTAATTTAGCAGTAACTATGGTTACTTTTTGACTTGTCACCTAGTTACCAATATGACTTGTTGGAGTGGCACGATTGGTAAGCCACTGACCCGTCCGTTTCTGGCACAACATGATTATTTTTGTGTGGTCATGGCTGTATATCTTAGCTATACCATGTAATTAAATTGATCCACTCATGGTTCCTACAAAATCATATTACATAATAATTACACCAAAATTCTGCTATTCTAATTGTAGAACAATACATAACACTAAAAGAAACCATAAACATTTCAAAAATGATCACGCTAAATCCATCTTTAATTGTCTGGAACTTGGGGAAATTATTGACAGCATTCAGCGTGATGATGGTGATCTTGGCTTGTTTCTACTACGCTTTTGTGAACAAGGAAGGACATTCTGCGAAATTCAAAGGCTGGCCTGACTCATTGAAGAGCAAAGTAGTTCAAGTTTATTTCTGCCTTGTGAGCTCTTACTTCTTGATGAGTCTCAGCATCACTCTCTGCAACGAATCGTGGGTCGTTGGCAAAATGATTTCGTTTTTCCCTAAACACGTTGTGATGTTCTCTATAGTTGTGATGAGCCTTTTGACCAACATGTTGGAATGGGTGCCTACTCGACCCTCGAGTAACGTGATGCGTGGGATCGCATGGGCTATTCACGCTATGGCTATGGGTCCCTGTTTCGCCTTTTTCGGGAACGAAGTGTGCGTAAAAGCAGCAATCTCCACTGCGCTAGCGATCCTCCTGGCCAATTTTCTTGCAATTTCGGCGAACACGGAATACTACGACCAGGTCAAGGTCCAAGCCACGTTTCTGTACGTCATAGTCGCGGTTACCACAGGACTCTGCCTAGTATTCATTCCTCCACTTAACATCCTGAGTTCCATCGTAGTAACGCTGAATATTTTTGGAGGTATCATTGTGTACTTTGCCGTATACGTGACGAATGTGCAGAACACAATTCAAATTCTTCAATTCAACGATATTGACCCAATGTATGCAGCAGCAGTAATATTCGTCTGCACCCTCAACCTTTACTTCCGTATAGCATTCTTCCACGTCGTAGAAGACTCCAAAATACTGTCCACAATGTCCAATAAATGCGGATAATTATGTAAATTTCTTATAAATCCATAAATTTGAGCCCACTTAGTGCTATACATTCAACTTTTTATTGTAAAATGTATAACTCCTGACGCTACGCAACTTTGGTCAACAGGTGTCATTTTATTGGGAGCAACTTTTCTGATTGTACGAGTAAAATACAAATTTTAACCCTTTTGTGGCTTCTTGTGTCTCTTAGTTTAGGGACAGAAGAAGGGACTTCAATGTTTGGAAAAGTTCCGTCTCCCGAAGATCACTTGAGCACATTCGAGTGTCAAATATCATTTTTTGTGCATGGCTCAAGTTACGAAATCAATCGTATGAAGTTTTAAAAACCAATGTCAATAACAAAAATTGATAAATGTGTTTCTACATATCTCTATGGCTGTACCTACTTGAAGATATGTAACCGCGTGACCAAATGGTAGAAAAGTTGGAAAAAGGATCATTTAATTGAAGGGAGTTGAAGAAACCTGCCTTCTCTGATGATATTAGTAAATCTCATTGTGCTCAAATCAAATTTGATATAGTCTGATGCAGTTCATGGAATTTCTTCCCACTCCTTATAAATGTTCAACAACTCGAAATTTTCAAGGTTTCTTTTTTGGTAAATTAAGATTTACTGTTATTTTCAGTACATAATTAATCTTTTTAATATCGGGAATGTGCTAATTTCCCAGTAAACCAAAAATTATTATTTTTCTTGTAGACGAGATGGTAGAAACAGTGGCTGCAACGCGACCCGTTTGCGGGAACACCCGATTTGACACTTGGTTCTCCTCTCTTATCGCTTTTCTAGCCGGTGTATCGTCTAGCAAACAGGCTTTAACCGCCAGTTTGAGAACCCATCTCAAAAAACACCACGTTACTCAAATGTAAGCAGATTCGAGCCTCAAGATTACATCGATCTTGACGGCTTGTACCAACCCACCCTAAAATCAAATCAAAGTAGGATTTCTTTCAAATTGAAGGGTAGGATGTATACAAAACTATGAGGAACCTCACAACTGTTAGCAGTGCACGCATATGTTGTACTAGCCAAGTACTTACGGGTGTTTGGCAAGCACTACTTCAAGTATCATGCCACGCATCAAAATTACCTTGCTACACACGAGCGAGGTTCCCCAAGTAGGCATGCTAAACACTATTAGGAGTTCTGGCGAGTCGGGATTCGGAGAATAACACATGTGTGTATCCATCTTAACAAAGTACGGAAAGCCCTAATCAAAAGAGTAGATTCAACAATCTGACGCTGTGATTCTTCTCGAAGAATGGCGTGAAGTTGATTGAAATTATTTCTATTTCTTGAAATCAGTATATGAATCCCACCAGTTGCTCAATGCAGTTTTTACGAAAACTATAATTTCGGCAGACCTTCTTCCGAGGTTACTATTATTCCCGCAAACGTGTGGTAAGAGCAAGCTATTTCCCGAAATAGTGGAGCCTGGTAGCCTAGCAGGAATTAAAGCATGAATCCTTACATAATGGCACATAAGAGGTAGAAGGGATGGCATAATACTTCAAGGGGGCATGATTGCAAAGCTGATTTACACAGCAGTAAGCAGGGTTGGCCCAACTCGCACATGGATAGTTTACTTTCACATTCACAGTTTCAATAAGCAGGTTATCAGGTTACTTCAAACGAAGCAACAAGCAGCTGATGGTGTTACTGTGTGCATATAAAAGCTGTGTAGGTACCAGCTAGTAAGCGATCAGCCCTTCACTGTATTCTTACCCTTAATTGTACAGTGGAGTTGCTAAGCCTGGCTCTCTTGTCTCGTTATGTTCTCGACATACTAGAGCTGATTTCCAACAAAAGGGCCGACTAGAATTTTTTAAAGGCTTCGTTTTCGAGTTATATCCCTTACACGGTTTTTATAGAGCATCCAATCTTATGTAACTAAAATTGCCATAATTCCTTAAAATTATTCTCTATAATCAATATAAGGACAGCGTTAGAATAAGCGTTGAATTTTTCATCTTCTTATGTCATAATAGGAACATTTCTACATAGCTCAGAAGGTGACGAATTAGTCCGAAGATCAAATTTTGGGAATTTATGTAACAACTACTTTTTTTCCATTTTATAATAGACATTTTGAAACTCTCACATCCCAGGGAAAACTTCTAACGAATCTAAGCTTTTCAACGATATAACCAAGAAACTATTTTACTAGAATGTTTTTGAAGAAAATTATGTTCGGACGCGGGAAACCGTGGATTTACACCGTGAAATCGACGTTTTCCACACAAAATCTTCTTTCTACATAAAATAAGTGAGGCAGCGGATTCTCTGTATCTTTTATGTAGACATTTTTGTTGGAAAATGAGCTCTTGAGTGGACCCTCAAAAATTACTGATTCACGGACACCAAACAGTTACTATCTTAACTTGAAGTTTTAGAGAGTGCTAGTAGGAAAATCCTACAGGAAAAACCTGTGGTCTTCCTATCGAAGAAATTATATTTTGACCTAGGTAATGTGGAGTTATGCCACGAAAATGGTATTTACTTATTAATTTTCTATTGATAACAGAAATTCAATTTGAAATAGTTTTTGTATCAATCGTTTTAGGAAATTGAAAAACCCGCTATTTTCTGCTTCACGGGCCTCCTTTTTATACAAATCCTGCGAAATATTCAGGAATACCAGATGAACATTCTTTATGACAGGATATGTACAGGTATACCGACGTCATCAAAAAACGGAACAGTTTCCCCTCAACAATCAACTGATATGTCAAACGTTGGACCCAGCAAACGATTTATAATATACAACACCAACAATATACAGATTTATTGTACATGACATTGGCGGTACATTGGCACCAGTTATCGATAACAACTGTACACATCACCCGAATGACCTAGAAGTATAGTGACGAAAAGTAAAATCTAATTGACCTCAATTTGACAGAAACCATTGTCTTAGGAATAGAAACTTATTCTGCACAAAACGCATTCTTCGTCCTTAATTTTGTATTCACAGCTTCACAGTGGCTTTCTCGAGATATTGCAAAGTTTTTCACCACATCCGATTACATATTTATATACACAATTTGTCCACCTATTTCCGTGGTTTATGCACTTTTTACATGGTAATGTACAAGGGTGGAAGTAGATAAAATAGATCAGTTCATTTTTTTCATCAAGACTTTACAAGGAAAATGTACAAGTTGTTGAGATAGCAGCGCCGGATTTAGTTGATAGGCGGTTCAGGCTCCGTCTTGAGGGTAGCGAGGATTTTTCGTAGTCGGACGGGGAGAGATGACAGATCGTCTGAGCCGTCGGCCGTTGAAGATTTAGGGCTGACGTTGCTCTTTCTCGAGTCTTTGCCCCTGACTTCGATTATTTCAGCCTAAAAATCGAAAAATGAGTTATCAGACGAGAAAAACAAAACAGAAACGCAGCAAATTATTGCACAGTGGGGTGATTTTCAGAAAACGTGAACAAACATGTTGAACGCCGACTCTTTTTAATTCTCCCGTGCTGAACAGCAGTTGATTATAAGCCGAAATTATAGGTTTGATTGGTTGATTAAATTTGTACGTATTTATCCATGTCCAAATAATCGAAACGCCTTTGCCCATCTCGCCCAAGCCCTATAGCAAAATACGTTTTCAGAACTTTGACGTTGACAGGACTTTGTTTGATGTGCAGTTCATAAGAGTTCGGACGATGTACGATTTCATTTGAGTGAACTGGAATGCCTGAAAGTTGGTAGCAGGATTTTCAACTCATTCCCCATGGCTCTATCAAGAAGTGCTCCCCAACGTGATTATAACACATTTTAAGGCGGCTGTCCGGTACCCAGTGTTCAAAATTATAAAAAAAAGTGAATGGTCCCAAAACTTGACGCAGTCCCCCCCTTTATGACAGGTGTGTTTGAGAAGATCTTTCCACCAGTCAGATGCGACCCTACCTCTTTCATGAGTTGGGAGAATACAAAGACGAAAGCATAATTAATCATTTCAAGCCTTACTTGCGATTAAACTTTAATAATTATCACATATTAAATGGTTACCTACCACAGTAGTAAATTGAATAAGTTGGTAACGACACAAAAGTTTTTTTTTTTTTTTTTTTTCAATCAAAAAGGACCTACCTTAGGAACAAAATCAACTGCAGTAAAAATGGTTTTTTTTCCAGTAGGCAGGTGAGGAAATCTTTAATATCCTGAGGTGAAAATTGGATCTCGTAAGATACCCAGAAGGGACTGATCTTTGGGTTGTGTAGGATTCAAACCCACTTAAACCTCACCTTCCTTTCCTATTAAAAAACTTTTAAAAAACTATTAAAAACCTATAAAACTACAAATTGAACTAGGTAGAGTACGAACGGTGGGATACAGAAAATCGGATGGAAACAAAAACAAGATAACGATGGCGGAAGGAGAAGGAGGATTGTTATCACTTGAATACTTGGTCAGTTGGTCGGTAGGCTGCGCCAGTTACAACCATTCTGTTTGCAAGGTGGGGGGGCTCGCGTTGTGTATCTAGTGTCATGTCAGGTCGTTCCAGCAAGATGATTCAACCAGTCTACCGTCATTGCTCAGTGAACGACTGAGTGCAAGTACCCACGAGTGCGAGTTTTTATTCACCTCACCCCCAAACTCTAAAGCTTATGACTTGACTAAAACCTTACTCTTCAGTTTCATTTTGAGTAGATAGTAATTGCATGCTAATTGTGACATCCATTTACTCTCATCCCCAAGACTAAACTTTGTTTATAATGTAAATAAATTGGCTTTCTCAACCCCGTGCTCCTATATGTCTCATCCCCGAGGCCACATTGAAAACCTGATGAAGCCGTGGGTATGAGATTAGACAGACCATGGGGGTTATATTTCAGAATTTAGTTGCAAGATTTCAAATGATAGCATCCTAAATCCAAAATTTTAATTTTCTTTTAATAATAGATCTGCTATAAAAATTGTTGGCAAACTGGATAGCCCTCCCCTTAACCTTGGATTAGTATTACACGCTTGTAATTTATCTGTTGAACGATCGTACTCAATATCGGAGCAATTATATAATCCAGTGTTTGGCCCTCCCTCAAAACCAGTACACAAATGATAGCTTTTTAAATTCTCGCCAAACAGACCCACGTGACAGGCATGATTTGTAGATTACATCCTCCAATTGAAGGTTATTCTTCTGACTTTAATAACGAGAAGTTATTAATTTTTCCAAACAGTGCCCATGAGAGAGGGGGGGGGGGGGAGCTGTTCTTCCCACCCTTTCTGTCCTCAAATTGGGCACTGGTTCTAAAATCCCCATGAATGGTCTCATAATGGCACCATCTCCCTTACTTTTCATTTTATTAAACTGTCCGGGGATTGGCGGTTTCCCAATATTTTATTCATAACTCTAGGCCTCAGAATCTTTTTAAGGACTTCTCAAATTGGTTCATGGATTCATGGAGTAAATGGAAATGAACAATACCTATTGGGTCTTTGTCTGGAAATATTGCAGCGGAAGAGGAAAATTCTTAGAGAAATAAAAGGAGATCAAATATTCATTTACCTTGTTATCTTTAGGAACTGGTTCAAATAGGAAATCTTGGACGGAGTCCTCATTTTCAGGAACAGTTTCTTCTGATTCATCTGAAAACGTCGAAGTTGATCACTGAGTGAATCAAAAAGAGCAGATAATAAGTTTTGAACAGGTCTCTGGACTAACGAGTTGGTAGATGTTGACCGAAAGAAAAAAATCCCCAACTACAAAAATCTCCAAAATTGAAAAAAGGAAAAAACTTATTGCCAGATGAGTTGGGTGTGGCACATAGCTTCCCCGTCTAGGGAACGTATAGATCATTTGAAATGTTTAAGATAATCTCGAAAGATTTAGTGAGAGGTTTTCCGAAAATTCAGTTTCCTTACGTTGTAAAAAATTGATAAACAATCCTGAAAAAACTATTTGCACTTGGTAACATTCAACTATCTATTCAATATAATTGCAAACCTTCTTTCAAAACGATTTTCGTAAATTAAAAATAGTTGATAGTTTTTCAATCAATCTATAAAAGCAATTTTTGGCCAATCCAGGCACCAATTTTTCAACTTCTGCTCTTCGTTAATTTCATTTGGGAAGCGTTTCCCAGCGAGATGTTCTTTGAGCTTTTGAAACAAATGAAAATCTTATTCACCCGACCTCTCGATTGGAAGTTACAATAACGGTGTTACGCAACTGACTATTCAATATGATTACACACTCTTGATCCCACCCGGGTCGTTTTACAAATGCATGTTTCCCAAATAAGTTCTCACTGCTTCCCCGATGAGTTTAAACTCGTATACTGTTACGAATTTTGGTAGATCATATCAATAAAATGTCAATGCCTCAGAAATATAACACATTTATTGGGATATATTAGCCATTGGTCAACATTTAAGAAGGAATGGCTTCAGATAAGCATTTATCTACAGAACGGCATTTTGTTTGATGAAATCAGTTGATAAAAAATGTTGTAAATGGATAACAAGAAAGCTTGTGAACAAATCAATAGTTATAAATTCAATATAATTGTAGTACTGAAAATACTTGACGTTGACCCTCAAAGAGTCTGCACAGAGTTGAACATGGTGTTACCGCTATGCAATGAAGATGAAATGGTAGTTTTTGATAGTTCCTCACGGTTTTTCCTCAGTAGTGTACAGTAATTTTGGTGTTGTGTTTGGGTTAGGTCACCTTGAGTTTACTGTGAACGTGTCCCTCAATTTAGGACCATCTTCTTGTTGTTTGTTGGTTGATCCACGAATGGTCCTTCTAAAGGTAGTTTTTGGTAAACTGACTATAGACTCCTATAAATGGGATTTGGCGAGCCCCTTTTTGCAACCTCGTCGGCCTTTTCGTTACCAGTTATGCCTCTATGCTCCAGCACCCACTCCAGGTGAACGCATTCATGTTTGGTGATAGGGAAGATTAATTTACGATGACGGTCACGCCATTAAAAGGCTTTTCAAGACATTTTGGATTATCCAAATTTCATGAATTTTATTTGAATAGTTTAGGAACAAACTGGGCAGTAACCTTTGGAGTGTTCTTCGAAATCCCCCCCGCTTCATAAAATTCCAACAAAAATTTGGTGTTGAGGTGATTTTTGGAAACTTCAGCTCGTCTACTTTTTGATGCGTGTGTTCATATTTTGAAGCAACAACTTTGTAAAAGCCAAATCAAATGTTTGCCACGTCAAATTCTTCGGTACCCCCCCCCCCCCCACGGTGAAAACAGTATTTTCGACAACCAATATCGCGTCTCAACCTCTTAACTTTCGATCGAAGGATTTCATCGCTCTATATCTCATACCTGCACGTCCTCACACCCCTGTTCCTGTGAATTGTTGTTTAGAGATAGGCAAGCTTACTAGTTGATATTTACCGTTTACCTTCTCGGGGCTTGAAAGCGTTTTGAACCTTGAACGGAAGGCGAGGGTTTATAATATTTTGAATATACAATATATAATCCTAATGAAGCCATGTAGTGCTATTATTTCATAAATAATCGAATAGGTGCCCTTCATGTACAATAAACTGGGTGTTTGGGGACGTACACGTATGAGTTATAGATCGATGAAATACTTTGATCGAAAGTTAAGAGGTTGAGACGCGATATTGGTAGTCGAAAATACTGTTTTCACCTGGGGGGGGGGGGGGGGGGGGAGTACCGAAGAATTTGACATGGCAAATCCCCCCCCCACTTTTTTCGATTGAATAATTCACCATTACTATCTAATTCTGGTAAATTGAGGTTCACCAGACATGAAACTAGACAAACTGAAGTTTCAAAAATCACCTCAACATCAAATTTTTGTTGGAATTTCATGAAGCGACGAGCGTTTGAAAATGGGGGGGAGTACCGAAGAACACCCAACCTTTGTCTGTTATGCAGTTATTTTCACCAGTTTTGAAACGTATTTAGCAAAGTAATGAAATAAAAGAAGTGAATACTTCGGAAGAAATTGTTAAATAGGTGGGACATAATCCCATGCAATATCTAAGTTTGTGTAGATTTATCAATAGTTTGTAAAACGTTTTCGAGGCTCGAGTGACACAACTTTCGAGCAGTGATAGATTCAGGCAGGCATGTTAAAATAATTTTCATTAACCTGAAGATTGACGATCTGCCAATGACACTTTCATAGCTGGATCATCTGCGAGAGCGTTGAGGAGTTTCCATGCATCATCGTAGAAAAGAAATACAAGTGGAATGTCAACATCGTCCGTCCCATCGCCAGACATGGCGAACATGGGCGAAGTCTTTCCGTTGCCTTTGTTATCCATTACGATCCCGCCAATAGCGCCAGCCTCCATTATTAGACGTGCCTAGAAAAATTAATGTTAGGTATAACTGTAACAGTCTTGGAAGAGATGCACATTTTTGGAAATTAATCGAAAAGAAATGTATTTCTTTCTCAAATGTTCCACATTGAATCGATGATACTATTGAGTTGAAATTAATCAAAACCACACATAAGCGACAAGAGACAGTGTTATTGAACGATGTTACAGAACGGTTGACAAGAGTTAGTGAATACATAGGCCCATGAAACCAATACTTATCACGCAACAATAAAGCAAAAGCATCCCATCCATCAATTTCCATCTTATGCAAATAAAATGCATGATCCATGCATAGAATCATGTCGCTATTGTGGTAGGGAGAATGGGGGGTATCAACTCCTGTCGTGGTTTGAAGTCTTGTAAAACACGAGTTAACTGAAGGAAGTAGCTTTCGAATGTTTGGATTAAAAGAAGAACAGCAGCTTTCTTTTAATTGGTACTAATTTAAATAAGAAGTCGAAGAAATTCGAAGATTAAAGTCCTACTGTTGATAAAAACATTGAGGAATGAAAAACAACAACCACAAAGCTTCAAGTGCTAGCATCATTCTCTAGCACTGATACTCATAAACATTTATACACTACAATACATGTATAAGCCGAATTGTCGGGATTTAAAAAATGCTACATTTTCCTAGTAAATTCGATACACAGGTGAACACATTTAAATCAAGAGGAATATCAAGAATAATTTTATTGATCTGCAATACGTTTTCACGATTACCTTTTGGATGAACATACAGTCTCCTCGTTGTACAATGGCAATTCGACCGGCTATGGAACTTGGATTGGATATTTTACCACAAGCTTTCAAGGGGTATGCAACCCCGACTCTGCCAGTTATCTGTGCGAAAATGGGTCAATATTATTATCTGGTCAAAAACTAAGGATGTGATGAGTGGCAAGGTGGAATATACAACGTCATGCATCAACTTACTTTGTGACCACCCCGTAACTGTTTTCCGAAATGGGCGGGCCCAGCGCTCAAAATATGCCTGACTTTCTTGCTAGTGTACATCACAGCCTGTGGAAGAGTCACGGAGCTCTGAGCTTTGGCTAATTCCAGCATCTCTTGCATGAATAGCAATCCTTCCTTTGCATCAGAAATGCTCTTGGCCTGCATAATATGAAAATGCCAAATACTCAGCAAATAAAACCAGATATGACAATCAAAACAAGTGTGTGATCGTTAAATGTCAAGATGATGATAAATGTCTAGATAAAGTGTATGATCTCCAAATGAACCAAGGTTGGACCTCAAAAGTTTTCAACAGTTCAAAAGAGATCAGCTCAATCTAATATTCGGTTTTAGAGAACGTTTCAAGGGAGATAGTCTTGGAGATTTAGATTTTTATATATAGATTCAAGAAGATAAACTTACATCTAACTTCGAAGATAGGTAGATAAGAATAGGTCCTGACTAAGAGGTCGGTTTATCACTGATACCTATTTACCCAACAGACAAGGTTGGTTAATCTGAGGGATAGCGATATTCTCCGCATAACACAAATGGGTGTTTTTATCAATCTGGAGTTTTAATTTATGTGATCCCTGGACGGGTGGATAGCCATTGTAAAAGAGGATTTCTAACCTAAATCAAGTGCAGTATTAATTTGTTTACAAATTTTATTTAAGTGACAAGTTTGGTTGCCTATGTTATTTGAACCTCCCGATAGACGTTTTGGGATTTGTCTTCGAATAGCAACAATGAAGAATCTGTCATAGCCGAATTGGTTTTATGGGAAAGAAGACCATACTTAGAAGATCCCATGTAGATTTCCTGATAAAGATGGCGAATTACTATTGTGGTTTCGATTGGACAAAGATACTGTTTTTTATATTTGAACGCAGATCGAAGATGAAATTGAGTCAACAACTGATTGCAATCATTCCGCACCACCCATTTGTAAATTTCTGCTGACTTTAAGCTTCTACGACCTTGCTGACACGATCCAGAGATTTTTGGAGAAAACCAAGAGCTCAACTTGTACAATGGTCAAGCAAGTGTCTCTGGCAATGGCTAATCGCATCGTTTCATAAAAATGCCAACTTCTGGGAAAGAATTAGTGCAACTTCGAATAATAGCTTATGAAAAGACTAGGATCCCTGGTGCTATTGATTTTACTAACGTAAGAATACTCGTACAGTCACCTGCCAAGAAATTCCACAACAGAACAGGTGGTGCTTTCCTAATTGCTGAGCCTGATAATATGATGGATTCTCATGTGCAAATAACGTCAGGTCTGAGTTGTTTTCATGAGTAGATCCATAAAGTGATGTACCTTCACGTGTAAATTGCCCCTAGCCCCGGGAGCTAAGCTGGTCCTCAGTTATCATGAATTGAGTTAAGGAGATTAGGGTACACACGTTTTAAGCAGCAGATAATCTATCTCGCCACCTGATCCATGGTCACATCGTGATTGAATGAAAAAGTAACCGGGATATATTCTTTATACATATCAGGAAATACATTCTTTACTTAAGCTTTATTTTTTTTAAGTGGTGTAACGATCTTCTCCAGTGGACCAACGGAAAATTTTTCAAATCACCGAAAGCTGTGAGGTCAACTGATCATATATTAGTAACAAAATTATAGCTAGTGTACTTTTGAATAACTATCCTGCTTTTAATTTTGGTATATAAGCATAAATATGGAGGAACTGTGATAGTACAATGATGAATTGTTAGCGTAGAATTTGAGCTGTTATACTATTGCCCATATAGGAGCAACCCCGGACCGCAGGGACGAAAACCCCTTCCCCGCCATCAGGTGGCAACATTGCAGCGGACCCTTTAACTCGGCCGACTATCCCTCATTAGCAGCAGTAAAGTCCCTTTCAATCTCCCCCTTTTAACGCAAGACGTTTTAGTTGTTTTTGTTGAAAAATTTAATTTTTTGTGAGATTCAAAATGTTCTCGTCGTTCTGAGGAAAACAAGTCTAAATTTCATATCAATCGGTTCAGGAACACCTTATCAAACAAGTGTGTGGCCGTATTGCAAAAGTGTAATAAATTGCAAAAAAACGCTGCAAATTTGATTACACATGGGTTTATTATTCTTGTGTCGAACTTTATTACACTTAAACTCACGTTTCTTTGATCCAACCCTGTCAGATGGGATGGGGCTCGAAAAAGTACGGAAATAATGTCATTTTGCACCATTTTACCCCATGAAAATGGATTTCCTCGTTCTGGGTCACTTGCGCAGGTTTGGGACCCACTCCAATCGCTTCAGCGTCCAAAATTACATGGAACAGGATAAACCCATTTTTGTTTGAGTTTGACGAAAACCGCCATTGGGTATTTTTACATAACGTCTAGGTATGTTTTTCCAGTTCAAATTTATACTTGTTGTGTCCCTTTTTTCATGTACATCGCGATTCTGGTGATGGCGTGATCAAATTAACTTTTAGATCACATTTGAATTGCATAAGACGTAAGTACCACACCGTAATTAGGGTCCGATGTGAGCCGTCAGGCCACTACCTGGAGGCTTGGATTAGGGCGGCGTTGCCAGACCCAGAGGTCTCCAGGGTAGCTCCTACATGGGCAAGAGTATAGCACTTCTAGAGAGTGACCATTGACTAACATTTCTAGTATTCTCGAGATGTTAAAACAATAATTAACCATTCAAGAAATGATGACATTTAAAACATCTGAACTTACCTTCGAAAACGCATGGAGGAGTTGGATTCTCCCATCATCCAAATGAGCAATGGTTATGCCCATGTCTTCTATGATCTTCTTGTGATCTGGGTTGCCCGACTGAAATGAAATTGTCACTCAACACTTTCACGGCAATAAATCATTAATGACGTAATATAGGACCACAATCTCTATGACAATAACAAGCTCCTGGTTCCTTTGCGAGGATTCCACTGACCATGATAGTTAAGAATGTACGCAGTAATTGAATCAGTTTCATTTCAGCGAAATTTAAGTAGAACGTATGTTGTTTAAGAGTTTTTACTCAATTATCTGGAAGAGAACTGCCTTATGTGGGAAATCATGCAAGAAAGACAATCGGAAAAACAATTGGGTTTGTTGTTGTTGAGACAACATTTGGGATGTTCTACCACACTCATATACATAGAATGAACTGGAGTTTGAAGAAAAATTACAGAAAACATGCACGAACAGAGATTGAAAGTAGTGTAGGTCGAAGAGCCCTGGAGAGATTTCTGGTTCTTGGCTGAGATTGGAGAAAGTGTCACTTTCTTCGAGGTTGAGCGATTCTATTTGCAAGTTTACTTTTGGGCATTCTTAGGGATCCTCAGTGCCACACCAAAATATGTAAACGATTTAAATAGGGCTGGAAAATGAACAGAATTGCCAAGTTTGGGTTGGATGTTTCTTGGCTTAGTCTTGTTATTTAGAGAGACAAAAACACTATCAAATGCTTGAGAAAAAACCCCCCGATTTCTGAATGCAAAACAGTTGGGTAAAACATCCATCAATGAAACAGTTAAAATAAGGTTGAAGAGGGCGGTTTATATTTTACTTGGTTTAACTTACGTTCATCTACTTTGTACCATTCACTGCTATGGAAAAAGTCTGGAGAAAAACATAGGAATAAATTTTAGAAAGGATTGAAATTAAAAAATCACATAATCTGCAGGTGCACAAGCGCATGCACAGAACGACGCTCAGAAAAGTGGAAAACTAAGAGCGAACAGAAGAAAAAATAAGAGTTTCCAGACGTATTAAATTCAAATCATTTGGCATCCGTAACGCTGAATCGAAAGATGGTATAAATTTTGTGACATACGTACATTAGGTTTTCTCAAGGAAGGCTTACCTTCTACCAACTAAAGTTACCAGTGGTTGATAAAAATCTAAACTAATTCCATACATCGTGTATTCAATTAAATTATCCAGAGAACGATAATGAAATCAGAGACAGCGAAAAAATTAAAAGATTGCCACGTCCAAGTGATTCAACACTTAAAAACACCTCTAAAACAGATTGTAAACATAACTCAAGGTAATACAGTATTTCAGATGTGATTTTCGACTTTCTATCTCTCGAATATCACGAAACTCCAAAGAGGAGGACCAGAAATTGTTGGGATGATTCCTCAAATGTCACCAGTTTACCTAATGTTGCAGATGGATTATCTACAGTCGTTTCACAGAACAGAGTATAATACGAATTTCGACAACGTAAATATGATTTTTGGACAGCCCATTGGGTTATATGGGTGCATTTCCAGACTTAGCCGATTCACTTCCTCACTTTCAGGGTCAAACTGTAAAATCCCAGAATCGAAGAGCTTTGATTAACTCAGGCGTTGTTGGACAGTAGACCACAGCAAAGTAGGACTCTAACTGTAATGTGTAATACTAATCTGAAGTGGCATCTTTATTTCCCCACTCACTGATGTGACAAAAACAGTGATCAATGGTCTAGTAGGCCCTTCAAAGGTTGAGATGAAGATGCCTGTAACACGCTTTGGATACCTCTGAGGCCAAAGGTGTCTGGTTTATGCTCAGGGGTAGCAGTTTCAGGAATTAAGATGGGGAACTATCCATATCCATCAGACTGAGTCAAAACAAACTGACAATAACCTCAATCAACTGAGACTTCTTTGTGAGAAACTGCTGAGTCCACAATTCCACACCACAAAATCCCCTCAATTCAGCTGACGATGGAAAGGCTGATATTTGGAAGGGAAATGTTTAGTCAAAGAGGTATGACCAACTGGCATCAGTATTCGAGTAATTTAGATTAAAATTTCTTGAATTTTCTCAGAAAAAGGCAAGAGTTCTAATGATGTCGAAGTACCTATAATTTTTGGGGCTAACAAATCATGAAATAATCACACAATGACAATTTCATCACCCGAACAACACTTCCTAGTAAGCATTGTTGAATCCATAGGTACATCTCGCCACTATTCGGTACCCAATTCAGCCAAGGACAGATATTTAGCTTTGGAAGGTGTTACATGCAAGAAACCTTAACCAGTAACAACCCAGTCTCAGCACCTGAGTGGTTTATATGGCAACCATCACCCAGTTCTCAAATTCTGTACAAGTAACTATCTAAACTTGTTCAAGATAGTCTGAAATTCCGGCTACAAGAAAGAAGTGACACTTCTCAAAAATGCGTTTTTCGGGTAGTTTTTTCATCGCATGCTCCAAACTGATATACTATACAAGAAGAGCTTTTTTGGCTGTAGCTACAACATTGGCTGCGAGAAACCGGTAACGTCATTTTTGCTCACAGATGTGTTCAAAACAACTACCAGCATGAACAGTCTCGCGTTGAACATGTACACTCAGTAAACAATGTCTCCGTACACCCCAAAAAAGTTTACTTTTCTCATTTCTTCAGGGGAGCTAATTCGGATGTTCACACAAGAATACAAGTAACGAAGTCTCCAGAAGCAAACTGGAGTTCATCTGAATCGGTACAGGATCAATCAAGATTCTTCCCACCCGCGAGAACAACTATCAGAGGTCTAGAATCATGAAAATTGCGGTATCAGCGTTTTACCGGAGACGATCATGGAGGTCTCCCAGTACAGGGATGACTATTAAAATTGATCTTGGGGAGTGGGTCACAACCCAAACATTAAAAATAAATAAATTAAAATAGAAATAAAGAAATCGCTGAATACTAATCCATTCTAGACCAATCTAAGACCAAGGAAGTGAAAATTAAAACTATAGCTGTACGTCTCTCTGTGAGTGCCTGTGACAAAGGTTATAGAAGCTAACAAACAGGAAATTCTTTAACGATTTCCATGATTTTTTATTATTACTGTAAGTGTAGTGTATTGCTATTGTTAGCAGTAAGAAGTAAGTGCTTCTGAACTTGTGCCCTCAGATACATTCCAGCTTGGTTGAAAAGCTCGTAAATTCGATGGAGTTCCGTTTGTTGGAAGTTGTCAAGCGAAAAGGAGGGCCCACGAGCTATTATTCCATTTTTTGAGCTCGATTTTTGCTGTTCTTTGGACTGTACGAACACTTTTTTGCCCTGATAAAAATGAATGCGTTAACGTCTGTTGTCAATTTCGCCTGGTTCGTTCAGTTTGAAAAGTTGGTTGACTTGAAATTCATCATTTAATATGTCTGTGAATACATTCATACAAATAGTACCCCGTTTTTGAAGGTTTGTGAGAAGCAGCTGCAATATTCGTAAAAAGCAAAGTGGGTGTACGGAGACATTTTTTCCTGAGTGTAGATTCTAGATGCCTGTACTGCGAGTACAATCACGGTAGAAGTGATGTTTTTTTTTAAATTGACGTTCAAGCGTATGTACTACGTTGAATGCTCTCCTTTTTGAAATGAATGATTCACATGAAATTTTTACTCGTTAAATAATAAACTCCTAATTATACTAACAATACATTCAATAGGTAATCTGTTTCCCTGAACAGTTTCTTTAATACCATCAGATGGAATGGCAACCCTAAATAGCAACTTATGGAGAAAAAAAATCATAATTGTTTATTGATTTCAGATATTAGGGGCTCTTAGAAAGCGAACAGATTTTTTTCAAGTGTCACATTCCCTGTGGGGGTGCAATACGGCATACAATATTTAAACACCCTCCAAATTTCTGGAAGTTCAGAGAATGTTGCCAAAACCTTATTGGCATAACAGTAAGGTTTGAAATAGATCCCTCAACCAAAATGAATATATTTTTTCAGCCCCTTCCGCTTGGATGGAAGTATTATAATCTTGGATAAATTTCCAAATTATGTTGTTGAAACGTTGAAGCTCTAAAATCCCCCCCATCTGCAAATAACTTCTTTGCGATAGGTACCCGTTTGTGTATCAACTACAGCGTTCGTTTACCTGCACGCTCGTAATTCTAAAGAAAAATTATTTCCCTTAGATTCTGTCGGAGAATTTTAAAAATCAAAATTGGCTGTTGTTTTGATCATGGGTTAATTAATGAGGGAATAATTGAAAATAAAATTTTGCTACGGATTTTTTTTTTTTTTTCAAAATTTGAATGATTTACATTCCATTTTGATACAGCCCATGCAGGGTGAAGAAAGATTCAAATATTATAAATTCAAAGTAACCATGTAAGGATTGTAATCACAGTCTCAGTACCCCAATGCTTAACTACTCAGAACCTAGTAAACTTTGAAGGATTAGCAAAGGTGCAATTTTCTCCAGTCCAAAGGCGTTTATAAAAATAAAAATTTAATAAAAATCGACCTTGTAACAACGAGGTAGGTATTGAAAAACCAAGTTCACAAGTAATTTGTTTCTGTATACATTTCGTCTTAGTGTAACTAAATTTTGTCAGTCAATTATTTTGTTTCTTTTAAAATCCAAGTGGCAAAGAGAAATTGCTTTGGGAATAGAAGAAACTTTACGAAGTTGCAGAGTTCTCGACACTGTTAGTGTTTTTATTAAATCGCGGTCAACGAAAAGCTGCTTGTGGATTCACACATACACACTTCACTCAGACATACAAAAAGTGCCGAGTGGTAATGCACACCTCAACTTTTCCAAACAATAATGAATTCTTATAGAAAAATATGGGTCTCCTAGTTTTTGAATTACTTCTATGTGATCACTATTATGTGATCACTATTCATCTTCCACCTATTAAATTTTCGTCTTTATATAGTTTGCACAATACACCCCAACATTATTTTTTTCAAGAGCATCTAGATCTTGCATTTTTGAGAAAGGAATTTCGAGCAAACGTTTGGGCTTTCGGGGAGTTATAATTGCCTTGTGTCTGTATATTTTGCTCTGAATCACACGGTGTGGTGAATTTGTTGGTATCTGCAAGAACAATTTGGAAAAACACCCAAACCACAAGCATAATTAGACATTAATTTTTACAACAGCACACTAACTTAAAAACTCATATGATGGCTCAATTTCCATGATATTTCGATGTAGGTTCTAAATCTGAAATGAAAACGCTGCAAATTCTTTCACTGGGGTTTATTATTCAATTGGCTTGCGTTCATGATTTGAATTTCTACTAAGCTTTGGAGTGTGCGTGTTTCACAGGTGATAGAGCGATTATTGAATTTCAGGAGGCACACAAATATGATCAACTGATCTATCCAAATAGGTATTTTGGTTGAGAACCAATTTGAGTGCTCTATGCATATCTCCTGAAATTCAATAATCACTCTATCACCTGTGAAACACTCACACTCCAAAGCTTAGTAGAAATTCAAATCATGAACGCAAGCCGATTGAATAATAAACCCCAGTGAAAGAACTTGCAGCGTTTTTTCCCCCCCTTTTTTAATGGTTATCACAATGCTTCAACCCGTGTATCGGCTACAAAGCCTTTTAGGAGTTTACTCCAGTATCCACACTACTACATCACTACGTCACTAGGTTACTGATATCAACACAAAAACAATAATAAACCAAAATAACGCGAATGTTGGCACCATAAATCGGGCCATAGATCGAGAATGGTTTGACCTACGGACCTGGGGAAGGGCTCATTCGATTCCTCGTGGAGTGTTGTTCCAAGTACAAATTAACTCATCAAAGGCCGCATTAACTATTTTTGAGGTTTTTAGGGATTTTACAAAACTTTGACAACCCTTAAAGGGCACTTTAAATTAAGTGAGAGAGCTGGCTCGAGAATAGGGGCGTCGCCGGACCAGCATGGATTTTTTCTGAAAATTTCAGCTTTTTTGCTTCAGCCGTTTGGGAGAAATCGTGCGTATGGCGGAAGGACGGAAAAAATTGTATTGCAGATTCGGATTCCACACCCTTTGAAATGTAAACCATGAAATTTTTAGGGGGTGTTAGAATTTTTTTTTTCAAGAGCGATTACAATGGCTTATTATTGAATAATAAACCAAAATGTGTAACCCCAAATGGATAAAAACCCCATGTAGGTGTAGCCATCACATTAAGAAGTAAGTAATTCAAACTACAAGACCCATAATTTTCTATGCCACCCTGAATACTCTTACTGTAAACCAAACCTATTTAGTAGGAAAACAGAAGCGAAGCGCGCTACTCGATAGAGCTGTTCTGTTCGTTTCGACATGTGTCTACAAGGACCTTACCACAAACTATGATTTTGGTCATGATAAAATTATAGTCCTTCTGTGGCTAGCATCTCCAAGTTTAAATCGTGAAATAGAGTGAGTATAGCTTGATAATTTCAAGTGCTCTCATTATGTGAGAGACGTAGTTATGGTACTTGGATCAACTTTAGTGCCACACTTGAAACTAGAAGTATTTTTGGCTTTTAAATGAAAAATATTGAAGCTTGTACTCTATACCGACTTTATGTAACTTAAACAAGGGATAATTGTGAAAATTATTAAAACGTAATATTGAAAAACTAAATTTATTTTATACAGAACATTGAAACTTAAAATAACTCAACAAAATCACCTACTTAATTTACATAAAAATTAATTCAGGAATGTATCGTAAGTGAACCTTATTAAATAAACTATGAGTAAGAATGCGCTGCAGGCGGCTGATTCAAAATAGTGGATTCAAATCTATCTTAATATCTGCTTCATAAATAGGTTCATTTCATTTCTCGTTGTGAAACGTGCTTGTGGCTTCTACAGTGAGTTTGTTCGTAGGATGTAATTACAACTATACTTAAATAATGCTCCCAGATTAGATGCCCTGATGAATACTTGACATAAGGTGTTAGAAGGTTGGCTATACTGGGTGCGGCAAGAGTGAAACATCTGTTACTTTACTTGGCAGGTGGGGAAGAAAGATTTCAGGAGCCTGATTAGGTCCAAGACACCCATTTATGGTTCTCATCCTGGATTGAACAGGCTTTGGGGGCTTTTTAAAAAATGAGCATCGACAGCCTGCATGATTTTTTGAAGTCCTTCTGACGATAGTCAAACTTTTGGTTCTTGGTGAGATAGGAATTGAATATACAAAAGCCTCAGCTCTATGGGTCTCAAAAATGCAAGAACACCAAAAAAATGCTGACTGTCAGGACAGCAATGGAAAAGTCACTCTGCTCAATAGCATTCTTTGAAGATGATTATGCAGATAAATTTATTGTCACTCTTCCCCAAACAAGATCCGATCAGTATTTTATGGCTCTGGATGAAGTCAACTAGGTTAATCGTCAAAAAATAAAATGAACTTTCTTCAGTGACTTGTGCATACTCCAAATCTCTGGGGAAGGTTTTTTAACAGTTCGGAAGAGGTGATCATTGACAAAAATCAGCGCCATACCTATGAAATTTGTGGCATAAAGCAGCTCAATCCTTTAGAAGTTGATTACACAACTGTCTGTCTATGAGGTTTATCAAGTGCATTGCTGAGGGCCACCACATTGCTGCATCTCAACATCATTTCACTGATCTAATGTACAGAACTTGAATTTAAAAAATCTATACATAAATACAGATGCATAGAATATAAATATAGATAGGGAACCGAATAAAAAAACGATTTCCACGTTGAATAGTTATTCTCTCTTGCCACACCCTGTAGAATATAACACCTACCTAGGTTATGCACCAATATTAGAGCCTAAATAATATAACGAAATGAAAGCTAGACTGTGTTTTGATGAAGCACTTACATAGTCTATAAGCAAGTTAGGTTCTTAAAAACCGTAAAATATCAACTGTAATCAAGCACCGTTGAAGACAGTAAAAAAATTCAAATGTTGTTGAAACCGCCAACAAATCTTTGGTCCCGCCAGTATCACAAAATTAAATGAAAATAGTGAAACTTGAAATACCATACTTTTACTAGTATACTAGCTTAGTTTTATTCAGGCAAGAAGAAAACGAAATCATCTAGTTTTTCAACAACTCTGAAGCAATAGACCGATTTAAGTTCAATTAAAATGAGAATGGACATTATTCGTTCATCAAGTTTTGTTCTACAATAAAAAAATAACGATGATTCGAACGAACTCTTCACAACCAAGAATAACTCTTAAAAATATCCAACATTTCAAATGAATGAAACTGCTTACAACAATATAATATCACAGATAAGGTTGATTAAAAAAACGCCTTTGGACAGAAGGACTTGCACTATTTATGAACAAGGGGTACATGATTTTTCTCCATGAGTAAACGAAGAGAAATAGAATGGACATTTTTAAAGGTCTTAAATGGTTACTCTGTTTCAAATTTTCTACTTGCACTTCAGTTCAACTACTATCATCAGATATTGGGGTTTTCTGTAATAAATGAGGGTGAGGAGAATTTTATTCTGAATCAATCTGCGTCCTACATTTGACGAGTTCCAGTAATCTTACATCTTAGTTAATAAATTTGAGTAGGATTGAGCTCACGAAAAATCCATTACTTCAATTTAGTCAAGAATTTGAAGGAAAAACGAGCAGCAACCTGCCAATTTCAGTTTGAGGACGAACAAATATTAGCAGATAACAATTTGAAGCTTCACGAGATGCTCTACTGAGTTCCCAATGATCTGATGCATTGGAATGACTTAACCGAGGGGTGGCTACTAATAGGAAGATACGGGTATGAGCACCCCCTGTCAGTAAACCCCACCAAAATCGAAATCCCTTCATAATCATAGCTTTAGACTGGATTTAAATCAACTCATGGAATACAGACTCCTCGAGGAATGCAGTTGGGAGAACTGAACAATCAGAAGCAAGCAGGTGCAATTCTATTCTGGGAACTGATAATTATCATTCAATTCTAATTGAGGCAGGCCAGTGAGAGCTCGAAAAGCCAAAGCAATTGGGCAAGCATTGAGTAAACTGATCACTAGGTGATCGAATTTTATTGTTATTGTTTTCAGTTCTGTTTTCAGCTTCAGTGACTTCGAAGTTATTGATGAGTGTTAGCTAATTATTGCAATGGATATTACTTCAGTACGATTTATCAAACTAAACTATTTCACAGTGGTTTTTGCTGAGTACGTTTCAGCTGTGGCAATAAGACGCATTTAATGGGTTTACTCCTTTGGTGGTTAATTTACGCTTTCCATTAGAGAATATTTTCCCCTCTAGTATACGATTTTTGTATTGATGTGTGAATGAGAATGTATCCAGATTTATAGGCCCTGTCGATCTTGAGTTTCAGGGTGGGGGATGAAGCATCAAAACTTTGGGGAATCGTTGTATTTGACTCAGACAATTTTCAAGCAGACATCGATCTGAGAACGTTGAAAACGTCTCACGCTTTCGAGGAAGGGCCAAAAAGTTCAACTTTGAGATGGGAGCACATAACCAACAAGCACACGGGAGCACATGAGCCAATTTATTACTGTCAATGCTACTCAACATCTTTGCTGGCATCTACTGTTAACAGGATAGCAAATACACAAACAAAACTCGATCATTCCAACAAGATCAGAAACCACAAATTTCAACAAGTTCGCATTAGAGCAGGTTAAAACTTTCAAGAGTGATACCAGCCCACCCACCTTCTACAACCATCAATTCGTCCAAAACTGCTATAGTAGGTTCAAACCTGCTTGAAGTCAGTACTTGTGGTGCGTAATACCAAGTGGTTCACGCCAAACGTCCACACTTCACGATGGAGAGCATGGTGTTGAACACTGTTTTCTTTATTTCCCATTAACACTAAACAAAGCAAATTTGAACTTCAAGCCTGGACTAGCAGTGCTGTACCGGTTCGTCAAGCATCCTAACCCCAGTGGCTTACCCATTAATCCGGACGGGAAAGACTGGAAATTGAAATACCACAAAAACACAGAACACCCAAGCAACAAGCCCAACATAAAAAATTAATAGGCCCTTCGATATTGGAGAGCAAGCTTGCCAATACTCAAAATCATGGCATAACATGGGGTTTTTGATAAGTGAACCAAGTTCGAAAACAAAGCAGGTCACTATTCCAACACATTTAATAATATGTCAACGCAAGAAATAAGAGGTACCGATTAGAAAACAAACGGGACTTAATGTGGAGACTTTAAGTCGATTGGTTTCTTTCAATCTTAAATTAAAAACTTAATTTTTAAATACGTTTGTCCTAGTCGTGATTAATGATTGCTGGGAGGATCTAAGTCTCATTTATGCAGTTTTATTTTGGAAATGGGAAAAAACTTAGATAATGTAGAGTCATTGAAAAGGATGAGGAAAAGAAGTTTGGGACATCACTCAAATTGGGCGAGGCGCGAGCTTAGCTTAATCAGTGTCAACCGTACCCTCAACAACAGAATCGTATTCTTTAAAAACATTACAGTTTATAAATATCAATTATGAACACTTGCAGTCCATCGGGAACTATTTATTGGTTAATATTTTCAATAACGGACCTTTCTCGACCCGGAAAATGATCATTTTAACCTCCCCTCAAAATTTGTTTCAGCTATCGAATCATCAACGTTACATCATTCCTAAAAAACATTTCGGCCCCAATTGATCGGTGTGGTTGGTTTGACGAAAAGCTCTATATCGTCAGTTTTAAACATGAAACAACTCACAGCATTTGGAATCATGACACCTATTTCCACTCGCTGCGTTGGGTCATGATCGCACTTAAGCAATGATATGGGGTCTAATTGGGACCGAGTTTTCTACACCCCATCAAAACAATCCTAAATGTGGAATTGATGGGCTAAAATATTTTTAAAAAAACGAGTGGTAAATAAATTTTAATTTAGTGGTAGATATGACTTCAATGAATCGAATGAATGAAAGGATTGGGTAAACATTTGAGAATGAAAACTGATGTTAACATGGCAAAAACCTCCCTAAAAACAGCTCATATAACTTCAGTCAATCCACTTTTCAGGGAGACCTTGGTTGGTTTATTACGTTATCCCCTTAATTTTTATGTGGGGGTTGCATGTTCAGGTTGATACTCGGATATCATTCCCTGTTACGAACTGAGATTATAGTAAACAATTGGTGTTTTACTTAATTTCTCCCCGGTAGGTGCCGTTTTCGAATGTAGTTCCCAAATACTACGTTTTATATGTAATCAGCATAGAACCTGGCCATTTTTACCGTTTTTTCCAAGACTTGAAGGTTGAGATTAACAATATCTTTCTAAAAAGAAAATAATAAGCGGTATGATAGGGTTGCTAACCATGCTAACGCGAAGCGTTAATGGACCTACCAGGTTTCTTCATCGAGTAGTGACAAGACATGCAAGGATTCAACACATCCTTTGTTTGTTGTTTCACACTTCTTTGTCAGTTTGGAATATAATTTATTATTTACCAAATTAATAAACCAATTAGTCACAGCTAACCATATTGATTTTGTAATTGTGTGAACTGAAAACGGGAGTCATTAAGGAGAGATTTAGCGATGAGTTCAAAGCATCCCCCTACCTAATAAGAAGTTCATTCTTTAATGGACCCATTCCCAAATGACCGCGGTACTTTTTCACGAATATAATAACTCATAACTTCGAATAATGAAGTTTTAAGTAAGCGATTCAAGTAGATAACGCACAATAACTTTCTATCCAGGGAATAATAAAGGAACCGTTTTTGTAATAACTAGCAGGCATTAATCTAGCAGTAGTACCCTTTCAATACTAAAAGTGTAATTCTTTTACTTTGTAGAAATATTAAAGTTTATTGAAAAATGTTTATATTACTCAACAGAGTCTTCAAAATCCTCAAATTACGTGACATCTCCTAACAGGTACAACATTTCATTAGGGGAACAATTTTTTGTTGTTAATCCAGTGAGTTAATAACAAACTGTCTGGGGGATCAAATCAATAAATGCAAATAGAATTTCGAAACAGAGTAACAGCCACAATACCAAATGGTGTTAAGAAATAAGTACAGATAGAAACAATATTTCTATTCGGGCACCCCATGAAACGTTCGGGTTGAAACAGGTTGATAGAATTTCTCAAAATTGAACTATAACACTTATCAATAAAGCAGTCTTATCTTTTTTTTTTCAGTCCACTCTGAGGCAATATAATTTCGAAAAGGAGCTTAGCTCTCATCAGGGGTTCCTTATTCTAGAGAGATAGAAAATAAAGGAACTGAAAAATAATCCCATTTGAGTGACAAAAACAAAACTAAACAGGAAGTAAACGGCAGGCGAGGTGGTTAAAACGGTGTCACTCTGGAAATGTCAAATAAAAAATAGAGGTGAAAAATTAGGATCAAGGTGATTAAAAAAAAAAAGTAAAAGCCCAAGGAAAAATAATGACATGTTAAACATTGAAGGACTGGGATTCCTGAAATTTGAGTCATTTAAAAAGAAAAAAGGATTCGCACGCCTAAAATCATGTTTACATCGGGCACGCACTATTCACAAATAGGATGGTTGGCAGGTATGAATACTTAACCGCTTCAAACATTTGCAAACTCGGTCTATTGAGACTTGACGAATAATATTAGACATTGATGGCTTCAAAATTTGGAGAAGATACATGAGAACTGTGTTCATACTTGATTTGAATTGGAGCTAACAGTCTCAAACTTTGATCTAGTGTAGTTTGTTCCTAGATGTAAGTTGTCGAATGTGGCAATTCACATGGATTTGAATTCGGCATCCGAGCATGATAATGGAATGGAAATGATAGGTTCGTTCCAACAAGAGGACCAACAGCCATATCAACAACTGTTCCAACAAAAAATAGCCATTGGCAGCACTTGCCGTTAGATGGAAATGGACTGCACTGAGAGGCTCCATCTTTTGCTGCTGCTAAAAAGGGAAACATTTGAGGATTAAAACCTCGTGAGTGGTTGTCAAGTTTGGATGAATCTTGAAAAGCCCAAGTGTTCAAACAAACGTTTGTCCACAGTTGATGGTTGCGAACAGTAATCTAGAACGCTGTGAACTGTTGTCAACAGCTGTTTGATAGCTCCCTTATTGTTGGAACAAACCTAGCCTCTAGTATATTATGTTGAAAAAAGTCATGGACGTCACCAAGTGTCTCTGATAGATTCACAGAATGGTGAATTTCAAACTCTTTTCACCAAACTGAATGATCTTGCGCTAACCATCTACTTCGGGGTACCAAGCGATTGGGTTTTGTATACTTTGATGGGTAGCTCGTGGGTGCAGAAGGTGCGAGGGGGTCAGAGGGGAACTGGAGTCATATCCCGACCCGACTGGAGTCATATCCAGTCAGGATTGGTTGCAGTGTTAGGCCTCGTCCTACGTGAGCGGGAGTCGGGCTATTTCAGCGTTACTGGCGATACCGGCGATTTACGCGAGTGCAAGCTTTTACAGCGATATATGCAGGCGCTGCCACGAATGGAGGAGAGCGCGTTTTAGTTAGGATAATTCCGTACCTACCTAGTCAATCAATATGAAAATTGTTTTTCTGAATTTATTACATAGAGACGATTTTTGTTGCCCTGAAGTAGTCCAGCTCTGTTCAATTACATTTCCAATTAGCGTTTGCAGAGACAACCATCTCATCAAGGAAATAATTCGGGGAATTCATTACTCTTCAGCCTATTCTAGAATAAACCTTTGTAATCGACCATGGAAAAAAAATTTTGAACCCCCTCTCAAAAGCTGTTGGTTTACGTTTCAAGATACGTAGATTTCAGAATTGATTTTAAAAAATCCGTACAACTAGTCAAATTTTCGAAATTTGGGTCAAAAATACAACATTAATATCGGCCATTTTATCAATCAAACCTAAGGTATTTTATTTGAGGATTACACCATTGAACATTGGAATCAACATACACTTCCGATGAAAGAGAGTAGAAATTAGTTCCATGAATCGAATGAGACCATTCGGGTTGCCATATGATCTTCCATTCGCTCACCATTTAGAAAATCTCATCTTCGAGTAATGAAAATCAGTCAGGTAGACGGTCGAGCTAGAACGGGAGGTCTGAACTAGACTGCGAGGCTAGTGGCAGTACAAGATTGGAGGAACAAGATGCCGAGTTTGGATAATGTACCACACGCTTCCAAAATACATAGATCAATTATTTACGTAAACGGGCTATCTAATAGAGAAATAATAAACATGTGCAATAATTCGCAACTTTTTTTTAGATTGGATAGAAACAAAGAGGACAAGAATCCAACATTTGAGTGCCTTCAAGTGTACTGTTACAGATCCTCAATCAAATCTCTCAATCGGTTCGGCGTGTGGTACCCCTTCCCATACCGTTCAACACTCCCGTTCAAATCGGATGAGGCACCCCTTTTGGGATTCATCGCGTGCGTCACACCTTGCCCTGATGAACAAAAGTTGCACAAGAGTAGACATACTCAAAAGCATGCGCGGTGACTCCGGTCTTAGAACTTTTTACGTATCCCCGAATCCAGTCAAAATCCTAACATAGCTGAGGCTTAAAAAGTAAAAAGAGTGGACTTCTTATGGGTGCTACTGGAGACATGTTTAGCCTAATCTTCTCATGTATTGACTGGTTTTGATACTCAACTTACGTCTTTGTAACAGTGCCAGCCATCAATCTCGTGACCACCATTACAAGTTCTTATTGGAAGACATTGTAATTTTAATGAGAGCAAGTCCTGCCAATTTGTTTCCTGGTTTAGGAATTGCTAAACAGGATAGCTATTTCCTTTTCATCTATAAAATTAAAGGTTTATGTAGGACTATACTAATTTTGATTAAAACAAAACAGATACGACACAGCACGATTGAATAAAGTCCATACCTACCTCGCTTTGTGAAGAAAACAAAAAACTAATTGCTGTTCAACAGATTATTTTGACATGTATGTAACGAGAACATATAAATGTTTGAGAATTATGCGCGCATTTGGTGCGAACCCAAGTTCAGGGATCATGTTACACGAGACCTAATGGTGAGTTGAGGTTTCCCAATTCAAGAACCACCACCTGATTAGTATCGGTTGCGTGGAAATGGCACTTATTAGAGTGGTCGTCATTTTCTTTTTAAAAAAATGCTCGCATAAATGAGGATGTATAAGCGTGGTTAGTGTACGAAATATAATGAAAGGAAAGCTGAATTTTGGACTGATTCCACGGAACTTAAGACACGAGAGGGCAGCATTTGTTTAGTGTTCTAAAAACGATAAAATTAGATGAATTAACCACATGATACGGCTAGCATCTCCCCATCCAATATGCACCAAGTTTATCGTAATCGGTGTAAAAAATTAAGCTTGTGCATCGTACCCAAAAACGTATAGAACCTATACTAGAGTACACATTATATTATTTATATTTCTATCATACAAATAAACATGCATATCCTGATGTTTTGCTTTTGGAACAAAGTAAACTAGTGAAAAAGGGGAAAAACGTAAAACTAGATTGAAGACGAAGCAGAATGCCGCTAACTGCACCTTCCTATTTCAATCCAATTCCAAAATTTGTTTTTTAAAGCTTTTTTAAGAAAACCCCATTTTTGCACAAAAAACTTCCCTCCGTTTTTTTTTTCAACTGTTGATTAAATTTTTGGATTCAATGTTGAATTATCTATTCACTTACTGCACTTTCACAATCAGAAACGAACTTCCAAGAACCACGATTGCAGTTCAAAACATTGAACAATGAAAAAAAAAATCCAATTTCAGATAAAGCGTAAATTTTAATCTTTTTTACAACTAATCATATTTGAAATTCCTTATCGATTTCATGAAGAAAGTAAAAAAAAACAATAGGTACCGACGAAAACACGAGTACTTACCAGAAAATTAGGAACGGGGAAGGGGTTTCCCATTATAGTGATTATAGCTTTAGCTTCCAATTATAGCTTTAGATCGATAATTTCAAGGACAAATGGCAAAACAAATCTCAGATGTTTTTTGTACCAAATCCATGGTGACTATTTCGAAAATACGTTCCACATACGCGCCTTGCAACAGCACCAATCACTCTCCCGTCGAATTTGTCTGGCCTAAAAGTTGTATAGTTACCTCTTTATTTACTGCTCTTTTCATTTCAGTTTTGCTGCTTTTGAAGATGACTAAATTCTGTTTGCAATTTTGAGTATCTACCCACCACTCTATGCCTACATTCGTCTGGTGACATCTATTATTTCATAAACTACAATTCAGTAAAACTATCTCAAATGTACAACAAAGATTCGATTTTGCCCTGATGTTCTCGGAATTATCAATCATAATCCTATCACTACAACGGCCAACACTATAAAATTGAGAATCCCTTTGTTAATTTTCTGTTAGGTACTTCTACTTTTATAGGTTCCTATTGTTTTTCGCATTCAATTCTCATTCATTCTTGAATTCCTCCAGGAAATCGATAATGAATCACAATGTTGTCGATAACATTGGAAAACAGATTAAATTTACAAGTTTTCCTGAAATTTTACAGCTTCCAGCACGTTTCTTATTCGATATTACTGCGAATGAGGTCCTTAGTAGTTTTTCTCAATTATGAATGTGCATTAGACTTATAAAAAATTGAACCCTAAATCCGAAAACACGCTCATAAGTTGGATGAAGAGTTGTTTAAAAAAAGAGGAGACTCCTTTTGGCAAAAACGCGGTTTCCTAAAAAAATCTATAAAAAATCAAACATGGATCAAAAATTAAACGAATTGAGAAATAAAGGTGCGATATAGTCTAGTCCAAGTTTCTCAAGACCTTGCTACCCAATTGGGAATGAAGAAAAATTCAATATTTCTGTAATTCAACAACACAATGGACGGTGGACAATAAAGAATGGCGTTTTTTCTAAAAGCTCTTAAGAACTTAGGCAATCTTTAAACTAGGGCAAAATGCGTAAAAATTTGTTGTATTAAACGTAATTTTTTTGAGGCTGCAATGAGAATTATCGATGAAATCCGTTTGACAAACCAAAACCTCTGTACTTAGAAGTACCAAAAGAAGCCATTTCACGTCAACCAAAATATTCTAGGGATTGCTGCAGAGTAAAATTGCGACAGGATTTTAGGAAAAACAGTGTGTTTGTAACAAATATAATTATTTATTTGTTAATGAGTGAAATACATTAAACGGCAACAGTCAACTTTAAATGCCTCAATATTCTTTCGAAAACATGAAATAATCATCGTTACCAAGTTTAAAACAAGACAACTCGTTATCACATTATGCTGCAAGATTTTTGCAGCAATGAACACCAATACGAATATTGGATTTTCGACGAAAACTTACGCATTCTGAGCAAATGAAGATTAATTAAAAATTCGAAAATCAAACGTGTAAGCTTTCGTTTATAATGATCGCATTAAAACGGCATATTTATAGTTTCTTAATTGTATGTAATAAGAGTGAAGCAATAGGTAACACAATATAGCTTCCAAAATGTTTTTCTTCTTTTAGAGTTTATATGGTAGGTAAGATAATATTATTTAATCAACACTGAGATTAACACTGTTTTCCCCTTTTATTGGCATTAAACAAAGGACAAAATTAGACTAGGAGTCGAGGTTAAAGAAATAATGAGACCAAAAAGAAGAAACCACTAAAAAAAATAAAATGTTTAAATTTATCGTTAAATGATAATCAAATCAAATTTTGATGACGAATTCAGATTTCTCATAAATTAAATCCCCGGAACGCGTCAAGTACCTAACCTAATAAATTCATGAATACCACAGTCATTTCGGAGTTTCAAATTAAGCACCTTTGAATTATAACGGAACTTGAATTATTGTAGCACCTGTTAAAACGTTCACACAGACGAAGTCAAGCTCAAATACTAGGTGAAGCAATGACGTGACAAAAGAAGTGTGTAGGTGAGAGAAAGTTGTAATGGAACTTGATACATTACTGGTGAATTAGCACCATTTTGTCGTCTGAAGTAAAGACGATTAGCAAAAAAGAGCACGCTTCACCGTCGCTGTTGATTCGATATCCGACGCCACTACACTGAAGGCAAATCTAAATGATCATGCGATGTTATATGGGTTTTGTCGGTTATAATTAGCAGGCGTAAGACTTGCTGAAGGAGAGTGTCGCCAATTGGTGGCAAACAAAACAGAAACTGCGAAGTAATTGCGAAAATTTCCGGGATAAATACATTTGAGTCTCTATACTGAATTAGGCAATGATTGAAAAATGAAACCCCCAAGCTTTATCATACCACTGAGCGTGAAGAAGAAATCTGCGTAAAAGATAGGCAAATATTGCCAAACGCAAGGGCAACTTTGTTCAAAATTGGGAAAGTCGGATTGAGACACGGTGAACTATTGACGTTTGGTGTAGTTTCTTTTTTTTTTTTTTTTTAATTTGGCCAATAAACAGTGGGTTTACTCTGTGACATTTTCATGGACGAGTTACAGCGAAAAAATATCTACAATATCTGCAAAGAAGGATCCACCTACGAGCAAACCTAATGTATATGCGATTTCGCGTTTCTTCAATAATGGCCAATATGATACTAGGATTGAAGGAAAAGTATCTCAACTTGCTGTAGAATGGATATGATTGACTTCATGGGTTCGGCATCAAACGTGGATTAATGAACCAGAAAAACATACTTCTAAATTTTTAAATGAATGTAAACACCTCAATGACATTTTCAGCTTAGATAGGATAGAACTTACTACGCGTTCAAGATCCTATGGCACAATAAGAGAGAAAAAGGCACCGCCCACACGAAGCGGTCCAATCAATGAAAAAACTGTCAAACCACCTCGCATTTACATCTACTCGCATTTAAACTAACAGATTAAATGAGTATTTCCTCTTGTAGCATGGCACCTGACCTTGAAAGACGATATTTATTGAAAAGTTAGAGACTACCTAAATGGTAAGTCAGTTTCGGTGAGGAGGTTGAAGATTTCTGTATCTATGGCAACCAAAAAAGGATGGTAATGCGATGAGATTAATTGACGAAACGATTGCCCTGAAACACCACTCAAGCAACACCAACAATAAAATGAAGCTGAGTCCCTCAAACTAAAGTTCCACTTTTAGAGCAGCTAGCTTTGTTAGCAGGATGCAAAACAAGGCATTAATAATAAAATCAGTTGTCCAATTAGTTTGATTGGAAATTGGGATTGAATAAGGAAAACAATCCATTCATAATAAAATCAAGTTTTCCCAATTCACTGGAGTTTGAAACACTGATAAGAGTAATATGAGCAAAGCATCAGGGAATGAATATGAATGTTCTTTGAGAGTAAGTAAAGTAACGTCTCGTGATGAAGCGCACCAGTTTAGAATGAGGCAAATTTTTTTGATTGTCAATGTCACGTCAAGACGATTCATCTAGATCTAGTTGAAATTTAGATTCACGAAAAAACTGCTCGCATTCCTTTAAATACACTCATAGGTACCTATCAGAGGTTTCAACTTTAAGTGCCGTTGTATGAAATTGGTTTCTCTCACCTACAACTTCTTCTACTGTGAGGGACAACAAACATCTCAACAACAAACTACAAACTTCCTCAAACGAAGACTACATAATATCGTACCTGGAAGTTGGACGCCAGGAGTCTTCGATTCTTTCGGCTATCGCTTGGGCAAGTGTCTTGTACAAAGTTCCTCAGAGGTCTTCTCACAGCTTCAGGGAACAGACGCAAAGAACTCGGGCACTGATTGGGGATGTCATCATCCAAATCATCATCCTGTAGAATAATAAGGAATATAGAATACGGCAATTACTATAACTTACTTTGACAATTTGAATAGTTTCCGATTAATTCCAGCATTCTAGTCGTTTGTTTCAGAATTACGGATACCTAGATGATCAGATCTCGAGAAATATCATTCCCTACTGTCGTAACAAGCACACAACTTACTGGTATTTACACTGGACCGACAAAACAAACATTAGAAAGAACAACGTGTTTTCTTTACATCTTAGGTCCATGTAGTTAACGTTTTCAGTGCAAATGTTTATGAATGCCTACATAACTTCCATTAACCAGCTTAATCGTAACTCACATTGATTGAAAGCAAAGACGAGTTTTTGGGCGTTCGAGCAAGAGTCAGAGGCAGGAAATGAGCCTCGGTAGTGAATAGGAATTTATCAAGATCGATCACAAGTTCCGAAGGGTCTGCAAACAGCAGATACAGGTATTTGAGCGTTTCTGCAAGCACGAAGGAATCCATCCTGAAACCAAGAAAGATTAAATGTATAAACTTATATAATGAACAAACAAGATTGACAATTTATTTAGATATTAATGAGTCACATGATACTATCATAAAATCAACTATGAATTCTCTAATGGTAATGGATGGTGGTAACCAT
Organism: Creontiades dilutus; assembly: GCA_031894815.1. Taxonomy (NCBI): domain Eukaryota; kingdom Metazoa; phylum Arthropoda; class Insecta; order Hemiptera; family Miridae; genus Creontiades; species Creontiades dilutus. Next base: position 4,556,288 of record JAVIWC010004007.1, read on the forward strand.
ATATTTCTAGAATGATGACTACAACTCAATGAGGAAAATATTATCCAGAGCAAATAATATGCAGCATAACAACTTAGGAAGAGAAAGGAAGTAAATGAATAACTCAGTGATTATTGGAATACCAAATCCACGAAGTCATAGCGTCAGTACTAAATACTAAACGGCCTCTGAGCCAGTAGCACTCATACCTCTAATTTACACTGATATTAGAGAGTTCCTAGGAGATTCGGACACCGTGGTATCGTATCTAGTCGGTGGTGGTATCTAGGGCGAGCACAGCTCTGGTTAGCAAAAATGGTGGCGTTACCACCAACTCAGCTGAACTAGTGGTATCTCTGATCCGTATCTAAGAGACACGTACATTTTGCTTTCACGTCACTATAAGAAAACGAGCATTCTTTTTTATGCTTTACAAGATCACTCGGATCACTCGTTCTTTTTTTAACCAAAAATGCCGGGGTGGAAGACTTTTTTGAATATTATGTTAACGGATTGACTTCAACTGAGGAGTTGCTGTTGATTTTTCGAACGTATTTGGAGCGGGAGAGTGTAAGGGAAGCACCTCGACGATTAAGCCTGCTCTATGGGAGATTTTCCCTAAATGACATGAGCGAGGATGATGTACTATTTTCGTTCCGATTTAATAGAGAACATGTACATTTACTCCAGAGGCTCCTTCAAATTCCCGCAGAAGTTACGACAGATAAGTACGCTTGGAATCAAAATTGATTTGTTTGTAACTTCTTGCTTAGCGACTTGGGAAGTAAATACTCCAGAAAAGGAATGTACAGCAGGGATTCTGGGGTTGCAGTTAGACAGTTTTTATAATAGCGAATTCCTAAATGAAGCTGTTAGGCTCTTTAAAGACTCTCACAGTTGGCGAGAGGCTCACTCAAAACAAGTTGTTTGTTTGTAGGTACTAAATACTGAAATCTTTGAGTTTTCTTAAACTGTAAAGTACCTAATAAAATTATGTTGAATCAAAATGAAAATTCTGCTCTCTCTTGGTATGAAATTTCAATTTAGCAATTTCAGAAATCAAATTTTTAGGTAGAAATGTTGAAAATGTTGATGCAAAGCAGTTTACTACTAGGTTACCCCGATGGCGGGTTACTTTGCAATAAGGACGAAAGATACGTTCGTTTGGATCGCATCGGTGGCATCGTAACTTCCGTAAAGATACCACCGTCGTATTGCAATACGACCGATCGTATTGGCGGCGCATGCGCAGTCGCGCGTTCGTATCGCGATACGGATTCGTAACGGCGTTGGCGGATCTCCTAGGAACTCTCTAATAAGATGCCAGTCTAACTTGCCTCCATTCAAATGTCCATTCGAGCAATGATCAAATCAATATAGGTTATACTGAAGTAACCGTAAGCCACAATAATTTTAAAGTAAATCATTTTTGTAGAGGGAAATGTAGAGGTTTTGTATTCAAAAACTCACCTGTCATCTAGATGACCAGTTCGGATGTCGCCAACAGCTGCATAACCGCAAGGCACTCTGGCGTGAGTTTGAAGACCTTTTAGGATCTTCTTACCCACATGGAGGTAGTAGTGGTCGCCTGTAGCTTTGTACAGGAAATAAGTCGACTCCAGAAACTCGGGTCTGAGAGGGTATTGGGCCCAGTGGACCTGCAATTCGAGAGAGTGGTTAGATCCTTCCAACATAATCCACTAACGAAACATCATATTCGAGTTTCCAAGTAATAATGGATAGATACTTTGTTGGGGTAAAAGCATGAAACCAAATATGCAGACCGTAGATGTTTCTGGTTTTTTAGGTATGACCAAATAGCCTATTAGGACACGTTATTCAAGTGTACATGAATGAAAAACTAAACTTGAGACCAAATTAGAAGCAATGTACAAGTACCTAACTTCCTCATAAACTAATTATAGTGTGTCCTGAAATGAACGTTACCAACTTAAACATATCACCTTTAAGTTTCTTCTAACTACAAATTTTGAGTTGAAATAGGGCAAGAATGAAAAATGCTAAAACCTGCAGACTTCTAATGGTTGGAGGTGAGGAGTAAAAGAATAGACACTTCCTAAAGGATAGGAGCCTAAATAGAACCCTTGGTGGGTTAATCATAACCAATATCCACATTAACAGTAGTAAATTATATTTTAAGTGAAGTACCTCCAGGTAACTTAAAACAGTTCTCACAAATGTACGGCACAAAACTTGTAGGAACTTTTATCAATTCCATAAGTTGCATAGTTCTTCTAGATAAAATATATACATTTTTATTGTGCATCATATGGAGCTTGATGCGTCGACATGACAATGTCATAACCCTGTGGAGGACTGTAACGATGTCTTAAGATACAGGCAAATTCGGCTGAGGTCCTCCTTACTACTGTTGACTATACCTACCACGTTGGCAAAGCATTTAATACGGTAGTATATGAAAGTTTCAAGCATTTTAAAACTACAATAAACCAGACGAAATCTGAAAAGTGAAGTAATGTGATTGTTACTTGTTTGGATCGTTTATGGAACTATACGACGAGGGTAATGTTGCTATAGGGTGTGCTCCTTTCTATACCTCTATACATTACACTCTTACCAGTCACCCAACGAATCAGCTGAAAAACCCTTCTATTTCAATATATCTCAATGGTACATCCAACTTTAACTGTATTGCGACTTTTTATAATCAAGAATCATGCTATGAACATGAATTGCTACAAGAGTAGTACATGTATTGCTACAACTGTTGGTATAATATAAAGCAGTGGTTCCCAAACTATATTTGGCGATCGCCCACTTTGGCCGCCCGAGTTACGTTATAGGCCCCCACCCCCCTCCCCCCATACACACCGCAAAGATTTCTTCAACTGAAGACTGACTATACCTAAACTAAAATATACCCAGTCAGTCCAAGCTCCAAAAAATGAAAATTGCAGAAAACACACGTTACAAAAAATTGTATATTGACTGAATTTACATACAACATACATATGTCTACACATTCACACATATCAAGAAATTCGTTTTTTTTTTTTTTTTTTTTTTTTACACACAAATTCACAGCTAGAAACATGAACTAGTTTGAAAATTATTTGAAAAACTCAAATGTGAGAAAGAACAAAAAACGCTGACATTCGAACAAACTTCCATATTTGGAAAAGCATTTTTAGAAAAACTGATTCAACTTAGATCTGGATAGTGCTGAGCTATGGGTGTTGTTGTACATCGAAAGCAAAACATCGATAATCGAATCATCGAATCGGTTCCGGGAATGTTTCATCACTTTGTTAGTAGATTTTGTTATTTTCCTATTTGGTAATTCAAGGAATTTTGTGAATATTTTCAGTCAGAGTTATCTTCGAATTCAGCAAATTGATCATCGCCCCCCTATCGCCCACTTTTCGACTCATCGCCCCCCTAATGCCCATTGATCTCCCATCGCCCCCCAGAAACGGGGGCTATATCGCCCAGTTTGGAAACCACTGATATAAAGCTACTAGTTAAAGGGTGGTGAATTTTTTATGATCCGGTGAAAAAGCCATATTGCATCCAACTTATATTAGCACAACTGTATGTTTTGAATGGTGGGACTTTTTTGATGCAACAGGCAGGAAAACATTAATAGAGATGTTCAGATTTATTTATTGATCATTTTTAGCTTGCATAATAATATAAATTATTCCGTAGAATAATAAGCCACAGTGAACAGACAGGAGAGGTGAACGATGGTACCAATAACAGAGAGAGAACCGTTCCAAAGGGAAATAAATCAATTTTAAAGAGAAACAAGGTAACATTTAGTACCTCCAATTTACCACCGATTTAATCATAAATTTTGTATTCATTATTTTCATTAATAAGCTTTTTAGACAAGAAGTGACAGCCCACAGCGAGCTCACTCGAGATTATAGGCGGGAAAAATAATTTCATGAGCTATTCTTACAGGGAAATTTGGGCAGATTCCGAATATACCCCATGTTCCTATACCTAAAATCACTCCTTCACGATATAAAAAAAAAAAAAATTTCAAATGTACCGTCGAAAAAAATGATTTTCCCTCATAAAAGTTGTAGAGCATAAAAATTCTGCTTTCGCTGGTCACCAAAAAATTTCAAATTTAAGATAAAATGAGAGAATTATTTAATTGGTGGTAAACCAGAAACAATAATACAGTTGGTTGATTAAGATACTATAACATTGTTATAAATAATTACTATTCGTGTTATTTGCTAATTCAACAAAAAAATCTCATACTTAAAATCACACTTATCAACTTTCAGTCGAAGACTCCTGATCTGTTTATCCAACTAATCCATAGTTTACTAGGAGGATTGACATAAAATAACATAATTCTACCAGTTTTCAAGATTACCTGGCACTTGATAGACAGCTAGAGGGCAACACTTGAGTATTTTACCAGGCAAAAACTTAAGCACCGTCTCCCTCCAATTTAGTGTGAAGATATAAAAACCAGGAATTTCATGTTTTTTTCTAATTCAACTTTTTTAAATGTGTAAAGATGATTAATGTAACGATGATGATGATGTGTGCGACTGATTTCAAATCATATTTTCAACATTTAAAAAGGGATGCTTTGAATTGGGAAAATTGCACTTCAAAAATTGGGAAGGGGGGGGGGGGGGATAATAAAGAACTCCTGATAAAATAAATCATAAAACATTACCTGGAAATCGGTGGTGAACGCTTCAGGGATGAAGTTGTGCCGCTGCATCACTTGATAAAGCATTTCATGAGTTTCAACAGCTGGTTTTAAATCACCATTCAACACCTACCGGGAATGCGATAACTGATTAGTGAAAACCCTCAATAACAAACGATTTGATTTTTGCGAATTACAAAGGTACTCCATATACTAACCTGTAGCCCTGGCCAGAATGCCAGAAGTGCATCCATGAAATTGCGAGAATTTGTGTTGGGACGGTGCATATGGACATCCAAGAGCATCGGCCCTTGGCTAATGTATTTCATCACAGCCGAATAGTGCTGAAAAAGAATACAACCCACGATGAAATATGCATCAAACCAATTAATTTTTCAAGAAGTTCAATATATACAGGGTGTCCTGTATATAAAAGGAAGCAATATTACCTATGCTTCATCTGTTGTACATCGCAAGGTGAACAAATGATTGAAACAATTAAGCGATAAATTGTTCGAATTGAGCTTTTCCTGCAGTAACGCACGCCCCTTCTGAGTAGAAATTTTGTCATTTTCGTCGTTCTCAACTAATTGATTAATTATCAACAAATTGATTATGCACCGTGAACGCATTATGTAAACAGAAATGTCTAGCTGCACAAAGGATAAACAATTCGTGAAGAGAACAATCCGCGGAAAATATTACACGGAAAATCAATGATTTCCTCCTAATAAAGTGACTTTTTTGGTTGTAAATGCAGTAAAATGAAATCAAACCAAGAAAACGATATCAACACGCGATTCAGCGTTGAAAAACAGTGCTTAGTCTTGTGCCACACTTGATAACTACCTCCATCTCAATTTTGGCGCATCGCATCTTTGAGTGCTCGCTGAGCGGGTTGTGTGCTGTCAAAAAAATCAATTGAGGATCCAAATGTTCATGAAATTTTCCGTAGAATTTGAATCTGCCATAAAAAATGGGGGTTTCCATTTGAAAAAACAAAGTTAATCTTCGTTGAGCATGGTTGCGCGATTGCGTGCTGCGCAATTTTGTCATTTTTGAAATCTACGCAAAAAATTATGAAGAATAGCGTTAGTCCGATTTTTTTTTCGTCCACAATTAGAGAAAATAAGGAGGGGGAGCGTAGTTACTGGGACACCCTGTATATTTTTAAATCCCAAAATCGTGCTGTTCACAAAGAAGGTCTGCGTACTATGGTAAGGAAGGTATCCCACTGATTTAACACATCAGGTTTTACTAATACATTGGTTTTTAGTTTATATATGAGTTTTGGTATGATGAAGGTGTTTATATTGTAAATTCGGTTTTATAGATTTAAAGATTAACAAATCGATTGCGGGTGGAATCATATCACATGTCCTGCGTACTAGGGATCCAACTAGTGTCATGCCCCTTCCTTACAGCTCTTTCCTCTCAATACTCACGAAATAGAATTGATTGAATGTCAAGTTGATTGCAGTTGCACCATTTTGATTGAGAAAGGCGTGTAAATAATCGTAGAAGTTTTGCCAACTTATTTCTGCGTTTACAAGTCCATCAGGTAGGAAACCACATGTTTTAAGGTCAAGCATTGAGTGAATCAATACACTACACAAGACTAAACAAATGTGAATGACACTGGTTGGTCACGATTAAAAAGAGTCGAAATAGACACTATGGTTCAAGATAGACACTTCTTATTCTCCTGTATCATAGTAAGAAAACAACACAATATTAATTTGCTGACCTTGTTAAATCTACTGAGGTACTTGTTGTCACCGAGGAGGACGTAGGCCTTCAAACAGTATTCGTAATACGAATCGATTCCAGCTCCCACTCCAGAGTCTCGACGAACCCAGTCGCCAGAATGTACATTCAGAACTGTTCCCATGAGATCAGTGCCTCGATGTCTGAGCATCCACAAGGCATCCATAGCTCTATGCGCCTTTTCCTGTATACATAGCGTAACGCAAGGTTATTATATACTTAGTGAAAACGCGTCAGGTTTACTGTTATTCAAAGCAGATACAGGTTCAACACTGAGTAATGTGTAAAATTAACAAAAACCCGGGACGTCACTATACATTTTTATAACACGAGTTTTTAAATAGCCTCATTTCTATCACTATTCTAATGTAGATGCAACCGTACCAATCTAGTAATATAATAAAACTCTATTCACATACATTTCTTACTTAATGTTATTTAATATTAATCCGACATAAGTTAACAAACCTCGAAAATTGGATCACCAGTGAGCCTAGAAAGAGCAGCCATTTCCAAAACCATCGTTCCAGCACACGCTGTGCACGTCTCCCGAGCTGTCCACAGGGTCGGTGACTTCATGCCGGTTTTTAGATTCACCTGAAACAGTACGCCTCATTATCAGACTACTAATATTAGCTGAAGGCCCACAATCCACATAGAAATGCGAGTATAACCCGTTTCATACCAAATAGTCACAGGTAAAAAATCCTACATAACATTAATAAAAGAGCGTTTTGGTTTATTATTTTCAATAATTAGCTTGTGCAATCGCAATGCAAAATGTTTTCATCATCCTCTCAAACTTCGTAATTTTCCGTTTCAAGGTCTGAAAATTCAAAATCTGCAATGTCCGTCTACCGTATGGGCTATAGAAGACCTTGGAATTGATGTCAAAAAAATCATTCTTTCCCATATGCACTTATTTTGAGTTCATTTGATTCCAACTTCTAGCCATCCCGATCGCCCAACTATGCTATGTGCCAAAAAGTGGCAAAACGTAGTTTTTACTTACAGGGGTGTCATTTTCTAGCAATTTTTGACGCAAAATCGACTGGGATACGTTCCAGATCCGTAGAAATTCGCCCATGATAAATAATAGCCACTTCTGAACCTAAAAGTGATTCTCCACGCTACACAATGACAGGCGCAATCATTTTGAAGTAATTTTGTACAATGAATCGATTGAGTTGGGTCCGAGGCGAGTTCGAGATCATCTGACATGGAAAATCTCATTTCAAGGGTAAAGACGGTTGTAAAATTTATATTTTTTAAACCGCAACGTTTTTCATTTTCTCGTTTTGACGACTTGGCAGTCAAGAAAAGTTGTGAGATGGGGGGTGCGGGGCTAAAAAATAATGAACCTTAGTGAACTAATTTGCAGGCGTTTTGTATTTTCCATTCAACTAAGCTAACCCTAGAGGTTTACAAATAAGTGACAGTGGAATTAAATCGTTGACATCTACGGATTCGTCCTGTTTATCCAAGAGATGCATTGGTGTGAACAATAGCAGTTTTACAATAGTCTTTAGGGAGACAAATTTGAGAAAGGTCCTCACTGAAGAAGTTTGAATAGCAGTTTTGATAATCTGAATCTTGGCATCGCAACCTACCCAACTCGAGTAATTCCATGAAATGTTTACCACTTGAGCCCAGATACGGTTTGGACCGTGGTCATTATGGCTTCATTTTTTCCGGTATCACTACACAGATTCTATCATTTCTATCTCATTTATTAATAATCCAGTTACGCCCAATTTACCCCTTACTCAAGCTAACATAAACAACGCATTCAGGATTTTGGCAGACCAATGGATCTGCTTGCAAAGAATCTTGGATCTTACCAATACGTGTATGTGTTGCCCAGAATTGAGTTCACAAAGAAATGTTAATACATGTACACTACATTTAAATCATAACTCACATAGATACATAATACATATTTATTAACGGATAACTAAGAATGTAAATTAGAGCATGGTTGTCAATTCTTCTTGTCACTAGAGTGAAAAGGTTTTGTACATACATAAACTACAGTAACCTGATCGTCATTTCGCTAACAACCCCATTCTCCCTTGCAATTTAGAACAACCGAGTCCTACAATATTTAAATTCATTGATTAGGAGATATGCTTTAAACTGAAATTCCATTCAATCTGAAATTGCAAAGACCTTAACTTACTCTAGCGTGCGGTATTCCAGTCGTAGTATTGAATGCCGGAGTCATCCTGTAACCAATGTCCTTGGCCATCACCAGAAGTTCTCCTCGATACCATTTCATAATACCAATTTTTTGCTGAATGTATTCAGCCAAGATGTGCGCTGATAAGAGACCTCTGCAAATAAAAACCAAAAACTTGGATTACCACAATGGAGTGCAAATAGATATTCAACGAAAGAATATAATGAGAGCTGAACAGGTAATGTTGAATAAGATAATGAGTAAGAAATTTGGGTATTCTTTAATCCTGCTTTTAAATTGATAGCGTTCTGCAATTACAATGACCGAAGAATCACTGATCAAAAATGCAAACAAAACTAATTTTTCTGCAATAAAAAATCCAATAAGTCATAAATTTGGAGGGTGGATGCGCAAAAAGAGTGATTTTCGTAGAGAACTATGGTTACGAAACCACCAACTTTATGTTTTCTTAGCTTTAACTATTATTTCCAGAAAAGTAAACCTCACCCTAGTCCAAAAACATTCGGAATCTTAATTAGAAATCGATAATTCTATAATTATTTTCAATGATAATGTGTGGTCCTTGCTTACCCTAGTACTCGAATGTTCGTTTCAAAAACGGACACGACGATATCGCTATCGAACGAAACGTCGTTGATGATTAATTTGACCGCATGTTCAAATTCCGCAAGGTCTCCGAGAATGACCAACGTGTCTAACGTGTCGATCAGTGTCAATGAGAAACTGAAATGAATAAAACAACATTAAATCGTAAATCGTGAAACACTAATAAAAATGCTTGGCTAATTATATTAAACCTAATGAGATATTTATTTTCAAATTATATATATGAAGGATGGTGGAATATGATCGAGATATTAAGTATCTAATTTTGACCCTCTCGTTGATGCCAACATTATAAGTACGGTCGTAATATGCAATGCTGGTCGAAAAAGAACACAAAGTACTCAACACCAAACAGAACCATATATAGAAATAGACGATCTACTCAAATTGAAAATTAGGTTTGAAGTCAAACTAGTTTGTTCGAAACAGTTTACAAATAAAATTAACTAATACAACATATTTGAGACGAAGAAAAAGCTTCACTTCTTTGATACAAACGGCGAGGTGGCTTACAAGACGCTTGCCGAAGCTACCGTCAGCTGTAAATGAAATACAGCTGTCCCTCGATAATCCGACAGCTAAGGGACCGAGAGAGTGTCGGATTACCGAAAATGTCGGATTGCCAAAAATGTCATATTATCAAAGATGTTTTATTCTTAATGCGCAACACAATGAAGTTAACAAAAAAGAAGAAACAGTAAAGGAACATGTAATTTATTATTACCAGGATACAAAATGACAGTACATGTAAGTTTTTAAAAGAAATACGGAAAGAAACGGGAGATGCATGTTGCTGCTGGCAGCACGTCGGACTACCGAGTACGTCGGATTAAAAAGTGTCGGATTATCGAGGGACAGCTGTATTAAAAAATGAGAGAGATTAAAATAGACAACCATTAGACGATGAAAAATGTCTGCAATTTTTGCAGCTGAGCTCAACAAAAAGTGCGACAAATTAGCTTGAGGGTTGCTCTGCCCATGTTGAGTTTATGAAGGCCCTGCATTACTTCAGGAGCTAGGGTAACGCTCCCCACCAATCTCCGTTCCATACTAGGTGCAGTCCTTTCATCGAATAGAACATGCACGTTTAATTAATCAAATCAGCACGAACAAACCCTGTGTAACTTTCAATGTTTATGTTTCTTTTGTATACTACAACTACACTACTTTTAGTGTGGTATCCAATGAGTGTTTTGATAGATTTCGTTTTTGACAATGTATTTATTTTGTAAATTAAAGACCCCTGGACACTAGTCAGTGCAGCTTAAGCGTTGAATGAATGGGTGTTTTTTTCGCCAGTGGTTAGCTGAACTGAAATGGATTCAATCACAAATGGTCGTTATGTTTACTTTTTCCAACCCTTATCTTAAGATGTCTAGTATCCTATTAGCGCATTTTCAGGAGTCTTGACTGTTGACAGCAATCCAACAGTCTAGACAACAAAACAGTAACTATTAACTTTCCCCATGGTAATCTACGGACTGTTTATAGGGTAGCCTACGGATTTTATAAACCTGTAGACAGGGTTTGCAAGACATCATAAGCCACAGGCATAAACTCAACTCTTTGAATTTCGTTAAGCCTGGAGAATAAAATGGGAATTTCGACGCAAAATGGTAACGTCAAGTGTTATTGACCATACCACCCATTGCCCAATGCAGATACAAAAACATCCCTTAGATCACAATATCTAGTTTTTCGTTTTTTCACATCTTTAACACAACTTTAATGAGACCTGAATTCCTTATCACAAGTTTTATTAATTAATAGATACACACCATACAATCAATCTACAAATTTGTTCTTTGCTTAGGAATCTCGATTACCTCAATTTCCAAACAACTAGCGACAGTTTACATTCTCCATAATATAACAAATTATGACATCATTGTCTATTTCAGCCCTTACGAATAAATTAAAAATCTTACCGAGGACGATGCTTACATCAGGGATATCTAGGTCTGCGTGTAAGGTTGATTACGGACTTACCAAGGTGCATCCGTGATCACACGTAAAACCCGATTTTGGAGAGCCCTTACGAATAAATTAAAATCTTATGAAAAACAGCTAGCTGAAAAAACTATTAACTCACTTTCTGTGTCATCTATGTCTCCCCTGGAAGGCTGTAGACCTCTGTACCTCCCTTGACAAGACAGCGGCATCAATTCATCCGCTGGATATGCGTTATCCTTCGAAAACAAAAGATATATGTTAAGCGGGTATGTACAGGAAATTCAAGTGTAAAACACGTATACAACAATCCGTCGGTCAGGCAATATTTCTAAATTTCTATTATCAAAAATATTCTAGGATCGTGATCTATTGAGGTTTGAATGACTGAAACTTGATTATTATTATCGATATTTATTTTATAGATTAGGATATAGAACTTGTTTTGCACATGATTTTAAAAAGGGCCCAGCTGAAAAATTCAAAATTTAAGGAGAGTCACCTCATTAAAACATGCGATTAGGTAATTAAGGTTCAAATTCGACCATCTACGCGAAATAATTTTCAAATTTAATTTAATCGCTGCAAGTGGAAAATTACTTCCATTAAGTTTACTGAATGCAGTCATAGTTTCGATAATAGGTAGGTATACCTAAAAACTACTTCAGAACCGATTTCCAAAAATGAAGTTTCTATCATATATAACTTAATTATAATTATAATTAGTTGCTATCATTCAATAAATATAACTTAATTATAGAAAAATAAACATTTCAATAAGTATTTTCATTGAGGTAGACCTACGATTTAATGGCTTACCATATATGCGTGGTAGGCGTGGTAAAACATGTCTCTTGCTTCCTCCCTGGAAATGGAAATCTCGGAATTAGATTTAAGCAATTTTCTAATAATTATTTTAACTTACAAATTTTCAACCAATCTCAGGGGACGATAACTGTGAAATTTCATCATTTGAGGTAATTATCCTCTGAATTTGAGACAGAGTTATCAGCTGGACAACTACCCCACCACCTCACAACGACACCTCATGCAACCTTGGGCGGTATTCCATACGAAATTTCAAATTTCTTACACCCAACTTTATCTACTAAAGAGAGGGGCACAAAGGGTTTATCAATAATAATAATAATAACAATAATGACAGAAGATATCCTCGATCAGCCTCGTTAACATTCAAAACTTTCAAATAATAAGCCCTTTTAAAAACAACAAATCATCTAATACGACCGAACAAGAACGGGTTTCCACCAATATTGTAAACTTTGTCCATATTTATAAGCATCAGGGATATCTAGGAGACTGAAATGGTATCCAAGTTTTCAGGAAATCCTGACTTGCTGAAGCTTTCTTGTGGTTGAAACTTTTAACACGAGGACAAGGTCCCATTATAAAACTTACATTTTGTGAATTCACCCTATTTAGTTTATGATTTTCAATAATGAATGTTAGTTATCGACCAAGAACGTAATGAGTAACAAAGGCAAGGCCCCTCGAAATTGATAATACACGATTAACGAATTTTATTAAACGAACTGACTGGCTAAAAAAGAAGGACCCAGTTCAAGAGGTCACTCCTAGGGACAACTATCGACACTAACATAATTGATATTGAAAAATCAATACCTAACAGGGTAAAAAAATCACATATGGGCCGTGGATCACCCATCATAACACTCGGTCAACTTTAAAGGGTAAAATCTAATTGCTGAAATCCTTAAAAATCAGGAGTTTCAAAATGTTGTAATATGAATATTGTTAATGTTTGGTTGTCATAGATATTCCATTCCGAAGAATAGAATAGAACCACCTGGATCGCTATACATTCAACTGTTTTATTTCTCCTTAAGAAATAGAACATTGGCAAGAAAAACGAATCTCAAAACATTTGTAAATGAGATGAGAATTTAGTAAAAATAGACTTATAAATTACATCTTTGTTCTTAGGCCTTTTGTGATACTTCTCTGGACATTAACGGACTATTGTAGAGTAGTGCATATTTTATTTCATCTAATTAATTTTAGTAGGTGTTCAGTCGGTGTTTTAGATTCTGATGCATCCAAAATAAGTGTTTGAAAGCATTCTAAATAGTAAGTATACACTTTTTATTGAATATTTCACGATAATTACCTTATCTATGAGTTTAGATATAGATAATGTACCGAAGAATAAATTCAATAGTCGTAAAATATTGGGCTCCCGGCCGCTGGTTGAATTTTAAGGTCGAAAGTTTAGAGAGATCATAATTTTCATAAGTTTGATTCTCTTCCTTATTTTAGAAAGTAGCCTGTACATAGTTTTGTACATAATAATCTGGTTTTGTAATTTATTAATTTACACATCACCTCAAACCTTCATCAACATTTTGCGGTGTGAGGATAGAGAATAATTTGTCTTCTCTACTCTGGTTGTTGTGCCTTAGTATTTTCGCCGTTTATTGGCATCATCAGGGTTCAGTTGTTGTCTTTATTAAGTGTGGAACCTCCTTCATGAGTCAACCTATACATTGTGATCTTGCAAGTGGTTTTTTTTGTGGGGTTGGTTTGAGGTTTCACTATTGTCATGCTTGTTACCATGATACTTCGATTTTATGTAGAATTTAGTAGAAAGGAACTTTTTAAAGGGAAGGGTTTAAGACGATCCAATTCACGCTGATTAAGAAATTAATTATTCTCAACCCTCATCACACATAATCTTTAAGAGAAGATATGACACTTCTTAACCAGTTTGTAAGTATTATCCTTGAGCGACTGTATCAACTTACTTGAGGGCTTCCTGTTCCTCCTTCGACATGGGGACTACGTGCTCGTCTTCGTGGTTCAGAGCTCTGATTATCGTGAAACCCGTGCAGACGAACCCCAGCGCCACTAGAACCCCCCAATTACCGCAATACGATCGCATCTTCATCGCGAATTTTCCCGATTAACTACGTAAATATATTTATTTAAAAATTCTATTCAAAAGCTACAAAAACCGAACTAGAAACCAAAAAATAAAGAGTTTTTCCAATCTAAGACATCGTCACAAGTATTTGCCGTAAACTTTGGGGTTCGCTATAGTCGACGTGAATAAATGCTTGTCTGCAATCCGAAGGAGCTTCATGGTTGAACCTCATTAAAATGAGCAGGGCCGCCTGACCAACTGTGTAAACTAATCAACCCTGAGTGGAACTCTGCTTTCAGAACTGGAAAAAAGAAGAGAGAAAAATATTAGGAAAGAGAAACTACAAAAACACGAATTCTACTATATTGGCCTAATATAAACATCATTGACAATATTCTCTGGAAAAAAAAATAAACGAAAGAGCACCATATTTTTAAGAAAGCATACAGAAAATAACCATAAACCCCGACTGAAAAAATAAGTTTATAATAGATCGTTTTGAATTTGCAGTAAATTTAAACAAACGGACTAAAACTTGGTCCAGTTTCGGGCGTGACAGAGGATCCGCACAGAAAGACAAGTTTTAAGGGCGCATTGTGCGGGCAGAAAACTTTCTCGCCTGTAGTAAGGAAGCGAAAAAATTAATTTAAAAAACGACTGATTTGGAGTGCGGGATTGTAAGGAAATATTTTTTAGTAAAATTAACTCATTCCTAGAAAATTTCATTAAAACTGAATGAAAACTGGTGGAGTAACGAGTATAAAAAGATTTCACATTCGCAGATACGTTGCGTATTAAGAGATGAATAAATCTGATTGAATTTGCGCAACATCACGCAACTGAAATGATAATTTATGCGATGCGGTTAATGTGAAACTTATTATTTATGGATATTTATGGATTTCAAGCGCAGAGTGGATTTGCACGTGGGCGATGCAAAATATAAGCAACCGTTTACAAAACTCTCATTAACTGAAAATGGCCTATATATATATGTCAAATGGTCCCCACTAAAAAAACGTCTGCCAAGTGGGTGTGGCACATAGCTTCCTCGTATCCATAACATGACTGTATAGATCATTGAAAATTATTATTGACTAAAGAACTTCGTTCAATTAGGCGAAGTAAATATTGAATTAGGGTAAATTTATTGTTATGCAGGAGGCTAAAACTTTATTTTCTCTTTATTACTCACGAGGACCATCTTTACATTAGTCCGAACAATCCCTGAAAATTTCATCGAAATCAGTCAAGAACTCCCGGAGTTATGCGCGTAACAAGGATTTCAAGTTTGCGGATGCGCAGAGGCTACTATTGATCCGGGGGTCATGAAACTTATAGGGGATCATCTACACATCAAACCGAACAATCCCTGAAAATTTCATCGAAATCAGTCAAGAACTCCCGGAGTTATGCTTGTGGCAAGGATTTCAAGTTTGCGGATGCGCAGAGGCTACTATTGATCCGGGGGTCATGAAACTTATAGGGGATCATCTACACATCAAACCGAACAATCCCTGAAAACTTCATCGAAATCGGTCAAAAACTCCCAAAGTTATGCTTGTGGCAAGGATTTCACGTTTGCGCATGCGCAGAGGCTACTATTGATCCGGGGGTCATGAAATTCATAGGGGACCATCTGCACATCAAACCGAACAATCCCTGAAAACGTCATCGAAATTGGTCAAGAACTCCCGGAGTTATGCGCATAACAGGATTTCAGGTATGCGCATGCGCAGAGGCTACTATTGATCCGGGGCTCATGAAACCTATAGGGGACCATCTACACCCCAACCCGCACAATCCCTGAAAATTTCATCAAAATCGGACTATAACTTCGTGTAGTTTTGCCCGTAACAAGGATTTGCTGACAGACAGACAGACACACAGACAGACACGGAACCAAAATTGTTCAGAAAGGTCTAGAACGAAAAACGCGAGTGGAATTTTTGATTTTGGAGGCAAAAAAATTTTCACATTCCGAAAGTGAAAACAATGCTTCCGCTACCTTGGTAGACTCTTAAGCAATAAGTTTATTTGGATTTAACGAACAGTTTTTAACCAAAGGAGTTCAGAATGATCTAAAGCTGAAAATGCAAATGTACATTATAATTTAGTGAGTTAATAACATAGAAATAAGTAGCTCCATAAGTAATATGTCCTTATTTGTGGTTTCTATTCCAAAGTTCTTGCGGTTTGGTTTAGTTAGTGTAAATGATTACTGGCAAACAAATTGGAATCATTGTAATAGTTTTAGCACTTTATTAATTCCGGAATTTCCCAACACATTTTGAGAGGGGCGTATGTGTTTTTCCGAGTAATAAACATAAATATGCAGAGCACTTGCTTTTTCAGAACAAAAGATGAAATTCTTCTTGTCAGTCAATCCAAACTGTAGTTTAGTGGTTGAGCAATATGAAGTAATTCGGATGTCGAAAACATTTAAATTTTCAAAGACGATAAACTAAATGTTTTGTGACACTTGAAACTCCTTTTCTGGATCGTACGAAAAGTCATAACTCTATTACTACCTCTAACCGAAATCTTCACGAAGAAAAATGAAAGATGCCGCAGCCAAATCGCGGTTGTCACTGAAAGATTCATGACAACAATAACTCGCAATTAGCTCCTCGGGCTGTCATGTAAGATGGAACATATTTATTGAGCAATAAATGGCATTCTATGCATAAATATTTACGAGACTGCAACCAACGTTGAAACCTTAAACCTCAATAAACAAAATAAGATAAAACGAACCCTGATGTTCACATTGACGAACACAAGCTCATGTGTTTTTAAATATGAAAATCCCAAATATTACTACACAATAGACGTGTTCTGTAGTATTGACACCCCATTTTCGAAACGAAATGTCTCCACTTCAACCCTTTTTGTTAAATATTTTCAATATTAAGCCCTTGTAGTAGAACAAGGAACATTTTTTGTATAATCCCTTCCTCTTATTTTGTCTTTTACGATCCATGGTGCGTATATTCCAGATCTCCAATGTCCATCCCCCAAACGGGGCATAAAAGGCCTTAGAATTGATGAAAAGAATCAATCCTTTTGCATATGGACTTCCAGAGGGGTCAAGTTGATCCTGACTTCTAGCTAGCCCGATCGCCTCATTTATGCACAGATGCTATGGGCCAATAACTAGTCAAGAACGTGGTTTTCGAGATTTTAATGATATAAACAAGTGTGGTGTAATTTTCTAGTAATTTTGAACGCAAAATCAACTGGGATACGTTTCAGATCCGTAGAAATTCACTCATATCAATCAAACAATCCCGATTTCTGAGATTGAAAGTGAGCCCCCCTCCCACTCAAAATGACACAAACAATCAAGCATTATTCTATATTAACTATAATAGACCCATGCGAAGACTAGCAGTGCCATTCAAACACTGGCCTATTTTTATTTTATTTTCAATAACGAACCCTTGTTACCTACCAACAAGAAAGAAAGAGTAACCCTCCTTCAAGATAGTACTCACATATTATGCAAGATTCAAAAATGTACAGATTATGTGGATTTCAAAAATCATAACAATAAGGAGTTCTTGCTTTATATGGTTGGTCGGCACCGTGACTGTAAATCTAGGGAAAATGGAAGATGCTAACCTATAGCACAGTGTTCACCGTTGGCTTGCTGCAGTGTCATGTGACTGCCCTATCCCCTTCTGTAGCTTCTTACCCCATAGTGGACAGTGTTAAGGGTTCTTAGCACCGTACTGCAGTAATCAGGAGCCATTTGGCAGTCTCCAGTGAATTATGGACGTGGACAGACGGATATGTTAGAGAGCTCTCTTCATATGGTCAGTAACATACGTTGCTGTCACACGATCCAAAAGTGACCAAAGGCTTGCACGAATGTGGCCAAATGACTCCTGATAACTGCGGGACCAGACTACCAAACCGCTCTAAGAACTCTTAACACAGACCATTCCTTCCACTATGGGGTAAGGAGCATTGGCAGGGAACAGGGGCGGTCACATGACACCATAGCAAACTGACAGCAAACACTGCACTAAGAAGTTAGCATCTTCCATTTTCCCTAGATTCACAGTGACGGTGCTGACTGACAGTGTGAAGCAAGAACTCCGCCCGAAGCTAGAACCATCCGAAGCTATGTACTGAAATAATTGACCAAAGTTCAGGAATTTTGGCTCAAAAATCCAACATCGATCCAGGATGTGCCAGAATTTCAGCGTCTTGATCTATGAACCCATGAGGAATAATATTTAAGGGTAGGATTTTTGAAAAATCGAAATCTGAACTACCTATCTATAAAAGAGGGTAGTTTTTTGTTTGACTCAGATAGAAATTAGTTCTCAGAATTGAAAGAGACCTTCCAGGTTAATGTGCGATCATCCTCATTTGAAATCACTGGGGGTTGTCTGTAACGAGGCCGAGTGGCTGCCGGCAGATACTAACTTGGTGGATAGTACTGGTTTAACAATATACGTGAACAAAGAATTATTAGATAATAATAATATGTATAGGTATGTAAGGGTACTGCACTACAGGCAGGATAATATGTGTATACTAATCGAACTATGAGCAGGCAATTGATCTGATATACAAAAAAATAAACCTTTACAAATAATTTACAGGGTTTTTGGGATGCGAGCATAACTAGCATCAAGTGCAAACTAAAAAAGCTGCCAATTCCAACACAAGAATGTATTTTTTATTTAATAATTTGTGATTGTTCGTGTCTTTGTGAAGATTGTAGGGTCGCTTTTAGGTTTGGACATTGCGATTGTTTGCAATGGATGAATTACTACAAATCTAAAACCTACCCCCAGTCGATTTTTCGCGAAAAAGTACTAGTAAACGACACCCTACTTGCCTGTGTCAGTAAAAACCCCGAAAAACTACGCTGTTGACATATTTTTGGGTCCTAACATCCAATCGAACTGGCTGGAAGTTATGATCAACTAGGCCAAAAGAAGTCCATGCGTTAAAGAACGGATTTTTTACATCAATCCTGATGCCTTTAATGGCCCGTTCGGCTTAAGGCTGTCGCAGATTTGGGGTTCACGTACCTCGAAACGTAAAGTGACAAAATTGGAGAAGGCTTATAAAACGTTTTCGTTGAAAGTATGATTACAAAGGTTTATTACTGAGGATGATTTTACCTTTTCCTGTCACTTGGTAAACTAACACAGTACACTAGAAAAAAAATCATTACCCCCACTCCCCGTGTTTTAAAGCTATAAAAACCATTGGGATAGAGGTGATTTTTTTATTTTTACTTTTTGTAGTGTGTGTGGTGTGGAGTCTAATGGTGCCAAATTGTAGTTTTAAAATTAAAAAATGAATGATTTAAAGTGGAGAACTCCCGTTTTGAAAATGGGGTCGATATTAAATAATACTTGACATAAAACTAACAGATTTATACACAAAGACAGAGATTTAAGGTATTAACATCCAGAGAATTGAGTTACTGCTTTCCTCACAAACGAACGCAGTTGAAATTAGGGTCTAATGACTGTAAAGTGTCTCATTATTCCTCATTTTTACAGTTTTCCACAAAGTACACATATCCAATGCAATAAACAACCGAAGTAAATACATAGGACTGTCCCACTAGAAAGAATATAAATCCAGATTTAATTTGACTTTTTTCTCAAATTTTAGTTGTTGAACAATATTCATCAACTCAACCAAATAGGTACGTAATTTCAAGGTATGAAATAAAGAACGAAACACAATGATTCTGGGTCGAATGAAGGTCACCCAAATGAAATTTTTTATAACCACCTAATGGGTGCAAAAGCGAAAGACGGCGAGATAAGATACAAAATTGATGTAGGTTGCATGTTATACAACAGTCCTGATAAACACAAGTTTGGTTTTGGAGCCACAATAAACCACTTATTGCAAAAGATGAGGGAAACTGACGTTATCCAACGTATTATTGATAAGGTCTGTAATCAAGAGAGACTTGTGACAATCGTTTGACAGGGTAATGACTATTTGAACGCCCAATTTACTGGTACCTCGAAAATAGCAATTCTATCCACGACAACAGAGTTTCAACAAATCGCATTCATTAGCATTAATATTTCATCTTGAAAACATTCATCATAATAGATGAATTACACAGCTCGATGAATTAAGATAAAACATTCGTTTGCGAGAAAATAGGCTCTACCAAAACTTTCCAGAGTGACCGTGGCACAATATTATTGGTGCGCAAATCCAGGACACTTCGTTTGGCATTTTTATTCCACGAAAAATGGGTCACAGAGTTCTTTAACTTACTTCATAGCGCGATGTTCTGTTTAAACTAGTAGACGACCACAATATATGAATTTCAGAAGTTTGAAACTGTAGATTATTTGCCAAATATGTCTAGATTACACGGGAAAATTCAACGACCTTGTCTTGATGGAAGTCTTGTTTTCAGGACTAACCCCCACTCCCTATGAGGGGCACGGCCTGCAGGATCCTCTTATCATTCTGTTATCAATGGGGCACATGACGTGTCCCTTGACAATTTTCGTTAAGACAGAACTCTTACAAAAATGTTAAGTAAAGGATTCGACATTCGATTAATATTATTAGAGTATATTTTGTAATTCGTCATGGGAGAAGTTTTCGAAAGAAATCGGATATGAGAGTACTCTAGCGGGAATGTTTTTAACTAACCTCCATCGGGTACTTCTCGCTCGTTTTCGGTTTACCGTCGGCATTCACAAGCCTTTGAGTTAAAAAGTTAAAGTTTTTCATAAGTTTTCAAGCCCCCTTCGACGGATTACGTATCAAGGTGCGTATATTCAAAACATGCAATGTATGTACGTAGCACGATGTCCGCCATACATGGCCTTGTAAAAAATCCGTTCTTCCGCACATGAACTCCATTTGGGTTCATGTTGGTCCTAACTTTTCCAAAGCGTAGATGCTACGGGACAAAACCAGCAAAAAACGTATGTCAAAAATAGCAAACTTTTGTGAAATAATTTATAGCGTTTTTATTTACTGCCCTTTTTCAACAAAATATTATCAACATGGAACCTATTTTATTTGCTAAAACTCGCACAACAGTAAAGTAATAGAGCCAACGTATTTTCCTAAGCTTGAAAAAAATTGACTGTTTATTCTTGAAGTTTTTCGAAAAGTGTTTTTCACATCCACTAACATTCTATTTAATTTTTGCCATGCAGTAAGGACACACGTTTGAGCTCTGTTAAAGGAAAAAAATAACAGTGGCTCAGTCAGTAGGGCTCAAAATAATATGAAACTGTAACTAATTTAATCCCTCTCGATCCAAACACAAATACTGTTAATATCACATTTGCTGACGTAGCAGCTTTCATCTGCTTACTCAGTTGATTCAAAACACACGATGAAAATGATCACGCTGAACTTCTCCCAATCTGGCTAAAATGAAATGTTTAGAAATTGTGGTCCAGGTTGATTAACTCAAATTGGCCCTGAACCTGAAGTTCTCAACTGACCAACTGAGCCACATTAAATTAATAAATTTTATTAATGATATTTATTGGAGATAGTATGCTGTTTTATGATTGCATAAACAACCATTCCAATACTTTGACAATTATTTTTGTCATTCCTTGAGAAGTATACTGGACATATTCAAAATTTTTTGAACATTTTTCCAAAACTTTTTTCTTTGGTCGGAAATGGGTTTTTCTCATGTAAAGGGAAGTCTCATTAATTTTATCTGTTAGAACCCGGCTGTGACGCCACTGCCGTAATAAAATTGAGCTATTTCTTATTATATATAGGTATTATAGATATATCTTAGAGCTTAGTTTATTAACAGAGAGAAACCAAATTCACCTGTGGGAAAAGCATTCTCCTGTCAGTCTAAGCATAAAGAAGAAGAAGAATATCCGTAGTGTGTGGAGTGTTCTACATTTTGCAGTCCGTAGTAGTGTTGTTAAATTAGCATTTTGTGTTCGATGTTTTTTACGTGTGGAAACCCACTTCAAAATCATTATGTGCGATTTTTAGTTATGGAAATTATGTGGATTGATTGACCTATTCAAGTGAAATGAATTTGAAACTCGAATCTCTGAAATGCTTGCCGATACTGGCCGTCGTTCTGCTAAAATGTTGGAGGCTCATCGCCACTTGTTTGGCATTTTTCCTCATCGTTTACTGGATTTGCGGGGCTTTAATTGCTCTGCTGATTCTATCATGTGCCTTGTCGTGTAAGTTTGTCATATATTCTGTTATTAGGAATTGTCATTTTCGAAGGAATAACGTTATAGCTTTTGGTTCAGTCCTTCACGAGGAAATAGTCGAGATGGAATAATCTTGTTGAGTTTTTTACTGTAGTTTTTATTATTTGAAAAAAAAAAAGTTCGTCGAAGAAGTCCATGGTGTTGATTTTTAGCACGAATAGCGAAATTGATTCCACACATTTTTGTTGTCGAATTCTTATACAATCAGAATTTGTGCTGCTCACGTAAGGATTAAGATGAAAAAAAAAAAAACATTTGGACAATTTTAATTACGCCTCCCAGCCACTTGATGCTCAAATTTTCAAAGTTGACCAGATTTGACTATATTCCACTGTCCAAGTGTGAACCCTGTGCCACAAAGTTGGCAGAAAATTCAGGGGTTGGTCCCATTCTTTTAGTTTGTAGGTATTTGTGCTGCTCCCCTAGTATAATTTTTGGCTCTGATAAATGTGATGTTTTCGGAACCAGCAAGTTGGTGGGAAAAGCTTGCATTCCTGCTGAGAGTCTCTATTTCTCGTGCTTGAATTTGTGATGACATTAGGAACATTTTTTCATATTCATACTGCTCTCCTTGTGTCAGTTCCGTTATTCGGCATCTGCCAATCACTAGTTCTTCAGACAAGTGTCTTAGATAACTGGGACTGGTCTTAAATCTTTTACTTTGAGTTTGTCTTGAAGCTTGAAACTATTTAAGGATTTGGGCTGAATCACAGAATAGGTAACGCACACCTCTTATCAGGATCGTTTGAACATGTATCAATGCCATATCGGAATGATTTTCACGATGTTAACACATTCTGATCTATTTTTCCACCTGATCTATACTTTACTAGAAGGATTGATGTAGGATATCTTTTTGTTTTTGAGATGCGAGCGTAGCGAGCATCCAGACCAGCAAACTAGACAGAACACATCGAAAGCGTGGACCTATATCGATAGGAGACATGTGGTTTTTCAATATGGCAACGGTCTGATAAGAGGTGCGTTACCTATTCTGTGATTCTACCAGGATTTGTGCTGCTTCCTAAGTAGGTATCAATATTGAGACTAGCTCTTACTGCAAATACTAGTTATTCAGGAAAGTGGTTCAGGGCTGAGACGGGTCGAAACCAATTGAAATAAATGGTATTTCAGTTTTATGCTTCATACACTATTTACCTGTTTGCAAATTATAAACAACTCACCGCCTCAGCACTCACAAACGCACTGACGGATGCCAGTGTTTGCTGTTACAGTTTGCTTCTACATCAGCCAGGACCACCTCCTTTTCCACCCTGACGACAACAACTACCAGTCCCGCAAACTCGTTCAGACGCCATCAGCTGTGCAATTGCCCTTTCTCAATCTTTTCGTCAGGAGTTTGGATGGAACGCTCATCCACATGTACTTAATCCGCCAACCCGAGCCAGTTGGTAGTTTAGCGCCTACCATCGTCTTCTTCCATGGGAACGCAGGGAACATGGGCCACAGGTTTCTTTTCTCTTCATTTCTATGCTCAATTTTACTCGTGTTATAAAAAAAGACAAGATTATGTTAAGTGATATTGACGAACTAAAAGAGGTACTATAGGTTGATATTTATACACTATCCACATCTTTGTTTCTCTCATAGAGTTTGAGAAGAATTTTATTTTACAATTTAACTATGGATAGATGATTTCCAAGTGAGAATGACCCATATCAAGTTTAATTTCTTATTGGAACTTAAAATTTCAATCATTCTTTCCATTAGATTTGTTTTTGAAGTATTCCTCTACATAGTTGTGCAGGGGCTCTCTAAGTTGCGAATTCCCTATTCTAGATTATTAAGATTCACACACTCTAAACAATTCTGCTTTCATGTGAAATTATTGAACCCCCATTTCATCAGGCATTCTCATAATATGACCAGATAAATTTTATCTGACTAACAATTTCATAATTCCTTGTTGAATTGTTGCAGGTTGCAAAATGCTGCAGGACTGTACGCGACGCTGCACTGTAACATCTAATGGTGGAATACCGAGGCTACGGACTCTCTCATGGATATGCTTCAGAGAAAGGGATATATCTGGATGCTCAAGCCGCCTTAGATTATCTGGCTGCACGTCCTGACATTA
This sequence comes from Creontiades dilutus, assembly GCA_031894815.1. Taxonomy (NCBI): domain Eukaryota; kingdom Metazoa; phylum Arthropoda; class Insecta; order Hemiptera; family Miridae; genus Creontiades; species Creontiades dilutus. Next base: position 4,580,675 of record JAVIWC010004007.1, read on the forward strand.
ATCAGAACAGGATTGCTGTGTTTGGACGCTCGCTTGGTAAGTTTAATTTTCAATAGTTACCTATATTACTTTTATTAACCCTTTCTCCATCATGTACGAGATAATCACCACCAGAAAATGATGATTGAGATACAACACCCGAGTTCACTCTGCTTGGACAACCGTCCAACAGAACATTCAGTAACAAATATCTGATGGCTTGTAGGTCTACATTCCACAGCACTTCTTGATATATCTCTTCAACACGAATTATTCTTGATCGGGTCGTCTGTCGTGTATTCTTGTAATTTGTTGAATTCATTGCTTTTCTGTCTACGGTCCTCCCAATAAAATAATGTTAGTCAAAACAAGAGTCTTTCCGAGTCGCCCTAAAAGATTTTATGAAATGCACCTAATTTGAGAGGTCAACCAGTGTTTCGAGTTTTTAAGGTTGTGCAATTGATGAACATTTTCATTGAAGTATGGTCAAGGATGGCCATTTCGTTTCTGGGAGGCCAGTGGAATCATACCCTTGATTTGTTTCCAGGAGGAGCAGTTGCCATCGATCTTGCTGCCAGGGCAGATTACGGATGTCGAATTTGGTGTTTGATAGTAGAAAACACTTTCACCAGCATTCCAGACATAACAACCTCCCTGTTCAAGTACAGGTGGTTGAAATTCGTTCCACTATTCGCTTATAAAAATAAGGTTAGATTCATCATAATATGGCAGTTCTAATTAAGAGATAATGTTTGTACTGTACTAATATTATTTGTGCAGTACTACCTCTGTACTGCAGCTGGAATCAATTTTGTATAGAGTTTTTGATGGTTTATTTGTCTTAGAAAAAAATATTTTTTGGGATATTTCAAATTCGAGAATTTCTTGTCGTCTTGTTCCACCATATGAGAAAATTTTCTTAGTTTTTTGCACGATTTCGTTGTTTTTGGAATTTGAGCAATTTTTTTCCCAGAAAATCGTTTATAATCCAACGTGAAAGCCTTAAATCTTTTCTAAATAATATTATGTTATTCAAACCAATTGAATGGTAGCAATTTTAACGGCTTATTCGCTTTTTTAGCAAGTTTTAATTATTTTAAAATAATTTTCTAGTTCATAGTTGATCATCTAAATCTGAACATCTAAACCCTTTTAGATTTTCTCTCTATATTGTCTATATTCGGACAAACAACAAGTAATTAAATGTAGTAATTTAATTTAATGAAATTTCGTTATTTTTTATTATTTAAAGCTGTAGAGGTGAGTTTTTCATGCTATTCTAGTATTTTGTCTACACATTTTTCGAAATTTGAGCTCTTTCTTGTGCTGAAATCTGTGTTATGAACGAATTCATAATGTGTTTGGAGTGCTTTATTATTTAAATTATTATTGTCATTCGATAGAACGGATTTTCAATTTCAATTGTGCGCAAAGATACTGTCCTGAATGTACAAATAGTTTCAGAATGCTCATTTTGATTACGAAGATTTCCGATAAATCTCATACTCAACAATCGTTCGTCAATCAGGCCAGTTTTATTCGAAAGTTCTGCAAAAGGCCACGCAAGCCAATGTTTTAAGTTGGTGTCACTAACCTTAGAATTTAGTCATTGCCTAAGACGGAGACGGCAAGGGCAGACAGTTCCCTGAGTTACTTCTTAGCTAAGTTGGTGAGAGGCTCAAAGATGACCCACCAATTTGCACAAAATTTTCACAAGTTGATAGGGAAACCTGAACTTTGCAGAAGTCCAAGAAATGCTTGAATCCTGCTTTGCTCATTGCTAGGAAGTTTAAAAATTTCACATCTTCTTATTACTTTATTTTCAAGTTGGTGTCCAAAGACAAGATTGGTTCCATCAACGTCCCAACGCTGTTCATCTCAGGGTTGAGTGATACTTTGGTTCCTCCGCGCATGATGACTGAGCTCCACAAGGAGTGCTCGGCCACCTTCAAGCAGTTGCTCCAAATCCCTAACGGAGGCCACAACGACACTTGGGCCTGCCACGGTTACTACTCAAGTATCGCCAGCTTCCTGAAGGCAGCTGAAGCGTACAGCCCCTGTCCGCCTTCTTCAACGGTAGAAGCTGTTTGAGAACTTGTACCTTCTAAGTGGTTGGGTTCTTATTAGGTGAGTTGTTCAGTTATGAAGAGTATGCTTCCTCCATTAGTTTGGTATCTTCATTATTATTATGAATTCAGCATTATTCAATACTGAATTTGGGTATATACTCTCTGAACGATTTTTATTCAACTTTCAATTGGTTTCCAGGTGCTGTTTATTGCAAACAACGAATAGTGACCTCTCTTAGAAGTCAAGTACGAACATTTGCCAGATCACTTGTGCCATAAACAAACCGAGCGATTCGTCGTACTTAGTCGAAGACGTTTGAAGCCAAAGTGACAATAATACAATAAGGGAAAATTTAAGCGAAACATGTGTTTCGCTGCGTCAGGTAAATCAAAACTAGGCATCACATGTGCGATGGAGGACTCAACTTAGCGATTAAGTCGATGAAAGGATCTGATTTTCGTGATAATAAGCTTGTGGTTTAAATTCGTAAGCTGTAGCTGATCCCTATGTAGCCGCTAGGGAATACCGGTCCAATGCTGAGCAAATACCACCCTGATATGTGATGTTCTTCCGATCAAAAAATAGGTACGTTGCCAATTTATGCCAATCGGTATTGGAGATTATCTTGGTAAACTTGGGTGCATTGATAATGTTTCAGTTTGCTCAAAACTTATTTCTCCAAAAAATAGAATTTTCGAGCAAACATCGAATTTTTCATATAAAATTCCATTTTAATATACTTATTTGTGTTAGTTTTAACCAACTACCATGTCTGGTTTATTCATTTCCATGATTTTATCTCATAGACATTCGCGGTCTTTAATATAAGGAGTGGTTTTGTTGGGAAACCACAATTCCCCCGTACAATCGAAGAGCCAAGATTCATAAATTTGAGTATCTTACCTCTTTATTACATCTATTACCCCCCTCCTGATGATAATAAGTTGTCTGCCGTACCAAAATTGCTGGGATACAAAACGGTGGTACAAAAACTTGACTAAGGGCGCTTACAGACTGGAGCTGCGATAAGAGCAAAGAGAAGAGAGCAGAGAGTTGCCCATTTCAGAGTGGAGCGACGCTGCAAGAGTCAGTGAGGTTCAAATCCTTCTCGACGATGACTATTTCTTTGCGGAAAACCCGTCATCGAGAATCTGGTATTTACTTCGGGGGGCGGAAAGTAGAAGGGATTCACGCAATTAATCAATCGCGACACGTTCACGGGGAATTTTTACATTTGTTGAACTCTGTGAAGATTCCAACAGGTTTTACTAGTATTTTCGGATGACTATGATGTCATTCGACTATTTGCTGGAAAAAGTACAGCGCAAATTGCTGGACAACCCTGTTGAACCTACACATTTTTACAACAGCTTCGTACCGAAATAAATGTTATATTAATAAAAGCTGAATTGATAACGTGAATATTCAGTTCAATTACTTCAACGTTAAAGGAGACTACTTCGGTTTATACGGGAATACAGTATAATTAATGTCCCACTATACCGATTAAATCATCAGGATTCATGTTTCATATGAGTGATAAGAGCGACGCAAATAACTGGTTTGGTTTCTTCGCTTTAGCTTTGCTCGTAGCTCCGCTCGACCCACTGCCCCACTCTGCGCCCCCTCATCTGCCTCCCTGTGTTTGTTTTCTTATCACAGCTCCAATCTGTAAGCTCCCTAACGTAGAATTTTTTCACCCATATAACTCTGAAAACCGTGATGCATGCATTGTAAATGTTGTGTAAATTTACAACAATCATTAATGATAATTTCGGTTTGAAGGTTCTTGATACGAACCTTTGCTATCGCCATCGTTGGTGATGTGTCCTAAAATGACACTTCTAGATCATCCTGCAGCCTTGTTCTTTCTGTTTTCCCACTGTTTACAGACGAAGAAAGTGTGAAACGTGTGATGGATATGGTTAGTTGGCCCCTTCCTGATTTTAGAATCTGTCCCCTTGGGAGATGAGTCGGACGCCTGCAAGCGTCTTAACCATCTTCTGAGCGTGGCGGATCATACAATGCATCCACCTGCTTTACAATGCATCCACCTGCTTTGATAATTGTTCTGGCTGCCCCTATTTACTCCCCCCCCCCCCCCATCGTTGCTGTATGCACTTTAATATGATCAAATTAAAATTGACATTTGCCCAACTCACTCAGCCCCCCCCCCCCCCCCCTCATGCCCCCTCTTCCCCCCCCCCCCCGGCTTTTCTCAGAGCCCAGGGAGTGTGATGGATATGGTTTGTTGGCCCCTTCCCGATTTTAGAATCTGTCTGCCTTGGGAGATGAGTCGGACGCCTGCAAGCGTCTTAACCATCTTCTGAGCGTGGCGGATCATTAATACAATGCATCCACCTGCTTTGAAGGGGCAACTATACCATTCATTCACCTCACAAACGTCTTCTGCAATTTGGACTAGTTGGAACATTTACTTTCCCCATTCTGTGTACTTAGGTATAGAATAGATCGTGTCATGAGAGAAACTGTGTTAGGGAGAGGTTCTCCTCCATGTTTTCTCTCTAACCATATTTTGACGTGTGGTGCCAAGTGCTGTCCACCTTCCTGTTAGCTCTTCAGTCTAAAAATCTTGCCAGCTTACCATAATGTGATCTCTCTATTCTTTGATAACACGAGTTATTTCACATTCCCCCCTTCTCTCAAAGACTCGTTGCCACTGTACGGTTAATTAGATTAAACCGAGTGTCTAGATTAAGGGCACATCCCCGGAAAATTGATGATTTGCCAAATTTCGTTGGTATTGTAGTTTCGCAGAAAAGCTTTCAACCATTTATGGAAGATAAACGGATGTTTTGTACTGTTCGGTGTTTTAGAATCTACTCATCTTGGAACGTAAACCAACAAATTTTTAGGTATTGGAAGATAGTCGAGCTCACCTACTGTCTATTACCTCTTTTACCAACGTTTTACCAGCACATTTACACGACCTTGAGGCGGATTTAAAATTGGCTACATTTTTGTGGTAATTAAATTTGTGAAAGTCCAATATGATGATTTCACAATTGCCGCGGACACCTTTCGTGACAAATGTGACCAATTCCATAATTTGCCCAGGTTTTGTGGCGTTTTGAACCACAATGCTCTGGACCAGTCGTACATGTCGAGAAACAGTGACTTTCACCTTCCTTGTGACCGCTCACATAGTCCACCCTTCTGGGTATTGCAGGCTAATCGCCTCAGTCCTTAAGCTGGCCACTGACGATCGTTCCGAATGGAGTGGAGTGGCGCGAAGTCGGGCGATATTGGAGCGACGAAAAAAAAGAGTCGAAAGTAGGGGCCATTCACAATCCCTCCACCACTCCATTTTCGATAGTGCGGTTCCGTCTTCCGTTGTCTGAAGTGTCCCTATATGGTGTTTGAGTCCATCTTGAGGTGTTTGAGTCATTTAATATTTTCAAGTATTTACTATTTTAATATTAAATAATAGTCAAAAGCGTGTTCTCCCAAGATGGACAAAGAAAAATTTCTCTTGTTGGCTACAGCTGTAATTTTGTACGCCAAACAAAGAAAACCCAAAAAGAAGAGGGTGAAACAGCGGTTTCTCAACAGAAGACAGCACACACACTTGAATTTATTTCAAGGGCGAGGTATCTTTTAAATTTGTTGTGGTAATTTGGGTCAATTGTTTTCCACAAGCAGGTGTGTTCCTTGTATAAATCAATGACGGTAATCACAAAGTCCTTATTGGAAACACTCATTTCGTGGAGAGAAAATGTCAATTGGGAAAAGAACCGAAAGTGACAAGCAACCTGTTCGACTGACCATAACCAACTGAGACAGAAAAGTGCGCGGTTTGCCCACTCACGGTCGTTCCATCGCGCCATCAGTCCGTATTTCTCGGTCGCGTTTCCCCATCCACGAGCAGTTGGAGCGATGGAGTTTTGGCTTGGCGCGATGGCTTTTCGACTGGTTGGAATTCCATCACGCCCCGTCACTCCGCTCCAAACCCGATGAGTTTTGCCATTCACGTCGTTCCATTGGAGCGCTGCCACGCTATTTGGCTTGTTGGAACGATCGTCAGTGGCCAGCTTTATAAGGATCAACTAGTCCATTTCATCACGTTATAACTGTTTCTGTTTTACTTTCCTCTGATTTAGACAAATTCTTGAAAATTTTACTACCTTATTGTGATTGAGTTAGATCTAAATACGGAAACCACCTCATTTGACGAATAATTTGTTCCTTTCTCGAAGGACGCTAACGTGATTTTAAAAGGTGTCAAAATCGTTGTTACTTCTCATTGAATTAATTTTTAATTGTTGTATCTAGTTGTTCATTACTCTACTTATCTAGGATACTAATTGTGAATAAGTTGTGCAATTCCTACTTCTTAAACCAGGTTCGTAATTTTAGTTTACCTTAATACTAACTTGTACTGACATCAATACGTCTTCTGGTTGAATTGAGCTAATACATTAAAACTTACGTAGGGAATATGTGTTTGCTAAAGCACTTACTCGACATTTTTCTCGTCATTCCCTTTACATTTATACTGGTTGTTTTATTTATTTATTGTTTCCTCCAGTTATTACTATTTATTGTTTACCGTTAGTATCATTAGTAATATTAGTGTGACGAAATTTCCAACGTGTCTTCCTAGCGATTATCCGTGTACATAGGTACCTATCTAATTCTTATAATTTAACCGCACATGTATTGTATAACAATATTGTAGTTTTTTTTATCGTAACCGCACTGAATACTTCTAAGTTAGGGATGTGGATATTCAAGGAGGTATTGATGGGAAATTGAAACGATTAGGTACTGTTGCTTTGTAAACATACTGACCTTACAGTTATGAGAAAGATATACCTTACTAGGTCTTTCAATTCCGAAAAATGTTATCTGGTGTTATAAATCGATGAGAAAAGACAATAATCACTCGGAGGAGAAATAACTGTCGGGTAGGGGGTGCTCACATTGCGTCTAGAACATCTCGTTTGAGCTCAGCATTAGGGATGTCAATATCGGCGAAGAATATCGATACATCGAATATCGATATTTTTGAAATGTATCGTTTTAGTAATTCGATATATCGAAGGAAAATATCGATATTTCGATATATCGGTCATCGATTTATATATTTTTTTTTTTCAAACAAATCCGAATTACGTTTGAGTCCAGTGAATAATAATGCGTTATTGTATTTCATTCTACTACGGGCAAAGAAGTCAACCACTAAAAATTCGATGAAACTATTCATGATAGTAATTATGTACAGGATCCAGGGAAGTAAATTATCATACGTAGGATTGTAAAATCAATGTAGGAAGTGAAGTAAGAAGGAAAATGAAAAAAAAAAAAAAAAAAAAAAAAAATTCAATTAAACCAATATTGGTTGGGGATAGAGGTAAGGAAAACCTGATTGAGTGCTCTCCAGTAACCCTCGAACTGGCTAGAACCAAGTCTCCAAGATGTCCCTACCTTTTTTATCTATGATTTGCCTACCTCATGTGATATAATTCCCCTATTCTTCTATGGAAATTATAAAATTAGTTTTGAGCAATAAGATGTAGGATATGGTTGACATGATGATTTACGGCTGAAAAATATCGGATCCGATAGTGTACATTTAATGTCGATATATCGGAATAGAAAATATCTTTTCTTGACATCCCTACTCAGCATGTGATCTCATTTTCGTAGAAGTGCAACTGTGAAGGCCCAACTCTAGTGTTGAAGGAATTATATTCAAATTGATTGTGTCCCTAAGGATTTATAGATTCCATCCATAGGTTCTAACCTGGCCCTACTAATTTGCAAAATAGAAAAACAGAAGTTTGTTCTATATTTTTAAGATGAGAGTCAACCGGGCATTAAGTTAACACCAACAAACTACATAATTCATATTCACGTTCAATTGAAATATACTTACTGAATCATTCTGTAGTAATTTCTTTCAGAGCGCAGCTTTTCAAGAAAATATTTTTCAGTGAACTTGTCGAAAACTAAATTAGAACCGCTAACGTTTCGTAAAAACAAAACAAATCCCGGAAAAACTTGCAGACTATTTTCCGGAGCACATTGAAGTGTAGTTATTGAAATCCAATACTCCTCTTCACGAAGATCTGTTTAAGCCAATGTTATTTTGAAAAACAAAAACTTCTGCATTGCCAGAGGTTTCGTAACATTATTGGCAATCAGTTCCACACTTGGTAAAGTACCCCAGTCTGATGTATTCTCTCCATAACTTCTCTTATAAAATGCTCTCATGGGGATATATGTTTTGTTTTCTGGTTGACCACTGGACCCATTCCACGGCAGCTTGTTGGTCCGTTTGTATGATTAAACATGGTTGACCTATGTTTACGTGGTTTACCACTGGTTTTAGATGAATGGCCTTTCTCTTTCTTCTTTTCTGGAGCAGCTCCCTAGTTGCCACGTACTCATTTTCAGCTGTAGATTGAGCTACTATGCGCTCAGTTACTCCAATTCCGAAAGAGTATCCTATGTATCAGTGACCATCTATACAGCTTCCCCAATTCGCATCAGAGTATTCGATTATTGTAGTCTCTCCATTTTTGAAGTTGCAGCACATTATATTTGGAGAATTGTATGTATCAACATTCTTTTGGCAGCATAATAGAACTATTGAATACAGTCACTAGGGTATATTACCATAAACACAAATTTAACAATTTAAACATCATAACAAAGGTCTCTGTGCCATTACAGCAAGTACTACGTGAAAGAATCTTCTGCGTTGATGTTGCACCGAAGGATTTAATAAAGTTCCTCCATTCCTCCATTTAATAAAGTCCATAGCCATCCACCGCCCTTGAAAAAGTCGCTTTTAGTCTTGAAAAGTCTACAAAAAAATGTATTGCGGTAGTAATTTGAAGTTATGATTGTAGTTTATCATTTCCAATTGTAAACCATTTAGGATCTGATCTATTGTAGAATCTGATGTTTGTCAGCAATGGTAAGCCTGAAGATTCATTATCAGTAAGAATAAAATTTGAGGCAGCATCGTTCAGTGAAGTTAGCTTACTCTGGGATACGAGCTAATGCAAATATTAACATCGTGATTTGCTAAGGGGAATATTCTGGTTTTAGTGGATCACATCCGCCTTTTTTCGGTTTGTTTTCACAGATACATATTCAATGATTTGAAATTTCAAGGTAGTGTTCTTATACTTGGAAGGAAGTTTCCTGACAACTTTGCCCTAGTCGATCAAATAGAAAAATAGGCAAACATAATTTTTTAATACAGAAAAATTGGTCACTTTCGCATTTCTTTTTCTGAACCACCGTCTGGCAGATCTTATTCAAATTTTCATATGTGCCTCTTCTAAATGTGTCGCCAGGAGTTTAGAGTAAAAATAATTTCTTGATTTTGTTCCCAAGTTGACAAAACTCAAAAACGTCTGCCAAGTGGGTGTGGCACATAGCTTCCTCGTATCCATAACATGACTGTATAGATCATTGAAAATTATTACTGACTAAAACTTTATTTTCTCTTTATTACTCACGAGGACCATATTTACATCAGTCCGAACAATCCCTGAAAATTTCATCGATATCAGTCAAGAACTCCCGGAGTTATGCTTGTGGCAAGGATTTCACGTTTGCGCATGCGCAGAGGCTACTATTGATCCGGGGGTCATGAAACTTATAGGGGACCATCTACACATCAAACCAAACAATCCCTGCAAATTTCATCGAAATTGGTCAAGAACTCCCGGAGTTATGCGTGTAACAAGGATTTCACGTTTGCGCATGCGCAGAGGCTACTATTGATCCGGGGGTAATGAAACTTATAGGGGACCATCTACACCCCAACCCGCACAATCCCTGAAAATTTCATCAAAATCGGGCTATAACTTCGTGTAGTTTTGCCCGTAACAAGGATTTGCTGACAGACAAACACGGAACCAAAATTGTTCAGAAAGGTCTAAAATGCAAAATGCGAATAGTAATTTTTGATTTTGGGGACAAAAAAATTTTCACATTCCGAAAGTGAAAACAATGCTTCCGCTACCTTGGTAGACTCAGAAGCAAAAGTGCCCCGATCTAACGAAAGTTACAAACGAAATTTCTATGTCGCCACCTCTACACCTATCTAAATATCTGGTTAAAATGACCGAGGTCATCGTCATACGAACCGAATTGACTACCTTCCTCTATTTTAAAGTCATTAAAAAGGAGCATAAATTGTACCCACCAACAAGTGACTTTGTAGGACAGCTGTTTTTCTGACAGCAGGTGCCACTGGTTGTTCTCCCGCACGATTCTGATGTTGATTTTGTGTGCCCTGCTGAAAGTGCTTCTGCCGTGGAACCTTCAGTATAGATTGCGACTGTTAATGCGATCTTAATTTCGTTTTTACCCAACTAACCAAAATTCCATGTAGCTATAATGAAAAACATTTTTTTAAATTTTTTTGGACTACTCCCTCGACAAAGGCCTAGACTAGATCTCTTTCTATGATATATGCTCTAAAACTTGGGCTGAACAAAATTATCTTCCATTCCAACTCTCTTATTTAAGGACATTTCTGCTGATATAACGGTATGACTCGTTTCATTTTCCCTGCCCAATATCTCCTGTAGGGGTCATTTATCTACTTACCTTTACGATTCACTTATTAGATTTCCCGGATATAGTTGGATTGAAATGTAGACTTGAGATTGGTTCATAGGCCAACGGTCCGTGATGTAATTGATCATGATAGTAGTAGTTGAATTGCAACCCTGCAAATCAAATTCTTGTTTATAGATCAAGTCAACTGTTATCGTTGTTATTCTCATGAGTTTCTTTTTTTATTATATCTCACGTTTATGTTGTAGGTACTGGGAAATGCTGTAATTCGTCTATATTGTCGTAAAAAGAAGGCTTTATTGCTAATATAATTACTTAAAAAAAGAAGCTCAATATCAGATTAATCACTTTTATTTCAACAATGACGTTATTAGCTGTAGTTGGCTGAAGGGCATTCTTCATGGAGTACTGATTTATGGTTATTGTTACTGTAGCCTTCGGGTTAGGGATTTTTAGAAAAAGGGGTTTTCGATTTCTCTTCTCTCCGTATTATTATGTTCAACTATTTCTAGTCTAGAAAATATTTCCGCAACTACTAGCATATGTTACGGTTCGTTTCTCGTTCTGACCAACCCCTGATCTGTATTTTTAAGTGAAACTAGTAATACGTAATAACAAAATTGTGAATAAACCGTGTAAACGAATAATGAGTACAATATAATTTTAGTAAGTTTACTTGTCGACGTCAGTGAGTGATGAGCGCTGTACTAAATTAATATTACGATGGAGTTGTGCACGTCCCGTGAATAGTATTAGGTGCGTACCTACCTATTTCTGTAATAAAAGACTATTTTGGAGAAATTAGCGTTTTTATGAACCTTTTGAAACTCTAATAATACAGGGTGGCTCTTAATGAACGAACCACTCTTTTTATTATAGGCAGATGGGTTGGTATCTAAATTACCTTGTCGAGACGATTCGGCGATAAATCCAAGTTGTTTACCTCTAGTGGATCAATTTTATTCAAACGTATTTGTCACCATAACATTCCTGTTTTCTCCGGGTATCCTTCAGGGCGCAGGAACCGAACCGCTTGCCTAAAAACTCATCTTTTTTTTTTTTTTTTTCGTAAGGCAGGTGAGGAAATCTTTAAGATCCTAAGGTGAAAATCGGTTCTCGTAAGATACCCAGAAGGGACCGCACTTCGGGTTATGTAGGATTCAAACCCACTAAAACCTCACCTTCCTCTCCCACGTTGGAACTCGGCCTGGAACTGTTTAACACATCACTTCAGGCCAAGTCCTTGGGATTTAGTCCTCTTGGTCCGTTTGGAGCCTCCTCTGTCTCTCTCGATCTTGGACGATCTTTCTCTGCAGAATGCCTTCCACATAGGCAGCTACGAAGGTCCAATACTCCTCTCTTTCGAGCATTTTGGCAACTATGTTCTCCGGTGTCATGTCCTCAGATAGCATTTCCAGATCATCCTGCAGATATCTTCTTTGTGTTTCCCACTGCTTACACATGAAGAATGTGTGAAACACATCGTCATCTCCTCCATCGCAGTTTGGACAAGTCGGATCGTCTACCTTCCCCATCCTGTGGAGGTAGGAGTAAAATTGTCCGAGAAAGCTGTGTTAGGAAGAAGTTCACCTCTCCATGATTTCTCTCTATCCACTTTTGAACATGAGGTATCAGGCGTGCTGTCCACCTCCCTCTTTGCTCGTTGGTCCACGTTTCTTGCCACCTTGCCATGGTGTGCTCCCTTTCTTCTTTGTTAATACGGGTTCTTTCTCCTTCTTCGCGTCGGTCAAAAACTCGTTTCCGCTCTGTAGCCAAAAGATGGATTGGGATGCAGCCAGTGAGTACCAGAATGGCTGGCTCTGAAACTGTTCGGTAGGCACACGCAATCCTTAGCGCTCCTCAACAAAACTCATCTAACTAAAACAAAAATGATCAAGAGCCAGGATAAGGTGATTTTTCATTGTTTTAAACCACCACGTTTCAGACGTAGGCAAACTTTGGGCACTTCTGGACGCTCCTGGGTGCGTCCAAAAAAAAAGTCGTCGAAGTAAAATCTTCATAAAACTGGATGTGAAATCCGATTTAGCGATAAAAACTGGGGGGTTCCATTTGAAAAAACAAAGTTGGTGCGCGCAGCGCGATGCGCAAAAATGCAATGGTGAAATTCTTTGCAAAAAAATAAGGGGAGGTTACTTCGACAAGTTTTTTGATTTCTCCACAATCAACGGAAATAAAAAGAGTGGTTCGTTCATTAAGAGCCACCCTGTATAGTGGTTTTCGATATTATTAAAATCGAGGTTTTCATAGATGTTCTTCGTTAAAATGCATTTTGAACCAGTTTCTGGATTGTAAGTCTTTTCTATATGTATTATTGCTGACAATAATAATTATCCCTAGGAGCGAGATTTAAAAAAAAGAATGCTGTAATTTATTTCATAATGGTTTATTATTTCTATATTAAAACCCTTCTACATACATCACTGATCTTGTTAGGTCTCTCAGCCTTAATCAGTGGTACGTTATCTGAACTGAGATGAGGAAAAGAATTACCCACAACTGATTTGCTCCAGCTGTACGTGTCTCCAGACCAAAGAAGATAGGGTGACTTCGTCATAATATAACTCAGTAAAAACTAGTACTTAGTGCCTCCGCAAATACCACAAGCTGATTTCTAAATAACTAAAATGTTGCAATACACATTACCTGTACTGTTTCCTGCACGCCCTTAGATTTCACCTTTTGGAGTTAGTCAATTATGGTGCTAATTATTTATTTCCATCCTCGACCAAGTTGTGAATTTTCATACACGTTTCAGCTCTTTGGTGTTGCAGTATAGTTTTTTTTTTTTTTAATTGCATTTTTGGATTCTACACATCTTGAAACGTTAACCGATAAAATGCTGAAGGGCGTTTAAAATTTGTTTTCTGGTTGGTTACAAAGGTTTATTATCGAAAATAATTCTTCAATAGATAAATCGAGCATTCCAAAGAAGGGGAATCATTAGAAACATCGTAGGTCGGAAAAAAATCGACGTGTTCTGAGGGATGATACCAGTAGAGTTAGAAAAACGTTGCAGCTACGAAAAACTTGTGCTATATGCGTGGTGCCTGAAAACCGGGAAATTTTCCGAGTCGGGGACTCCCAAGAGGGATCTCATCTAAATACAATGAAATTTACCGGAAAAAATATTGAATGAAAAGAAAATACAGTTCCTATAATTTTGTCCAAGTAAACGCTCATCATTTTAGTCTGGTGCAACTTTTCAGCTCTTAGTTTCTCGTGTAAAGTTCGTTGATCATTCTTTTCAGGTGAGGAGAAGAACAAACGATTGACATTACCAACAGCGAGTTAGTTTAAATTGTCACATAGTGCAGGTTGGAGATGTGGAAAGGTATGAACAAGCAATGCATTGCGTACATCAAATTTTATACATTTTTATTTTAAAAGTTATCAAAGATATCTGTACAAAAGTAAATGAAAAATACGTTCTATGGAATCTAACCGCAAGTGTCCTCCACCGCAGGCAGTAGCTCACCCTCGGTGGTTATGGAGAATCCAGGAACTTCTGGCTCGACGAGTTTCAACTGGAGCTTTTCATGTTGGATGTTGGACCTATCCAAGCTCATTTGGACAATGACCCGGTCGAAAGAATGAAAAACGATGTCCCCAGCTCGTTGAGTGTGGTCCTCACTGTTGTACTCGAACGGGCTGGGTTTGTTCTTGTCTTTGGAGGACAATATGACAGTCCCTTCCAAACCGTATTTAGGGATAAGGATTTGCAGGGCGTTTTTCTTGACGAAGAGTATGTACCCTTCTTCAAGCTCGGTTTTGTTACGGAAAAACAGGTGGGTGTGGAGTGCCACAGATGCTCTGGCAGCATATTGTGCCATCCTCTTCCTGTAATTCAGATTCCCGCACAGATCATCTGTTTTCCTTTTGTCAAGGAGATCCGGGTATGTCACGTCAGCTCCGATGCAAGCTGCTAGGAGCCTGTGCACTATTACATCCGAGTATCTCCGAATGGGAGACGTGAAATGGGTGTATATTGGAGCTGCCAATCCATAATGGAAGAAAAGTTTCCTCTCTGTCATCCCACTACTGAAGTACAAAGCTTGTTGCATACAACGTGTGGTCAATATTCGCAACATAGTATTGAAATATGGATCATTCTCCTTCACTGCATTATCCAAACTAATAGAAAGGTTCTTGCCAGATGACGTATCAATGTTGAACCCTTGGTGAGTTGCAGCTTTGACTAATGGATCAAAATTGGTTGGTGGGGGTTCAGGATGTCTTCTTAAAAGAGCACAATCCGGAAATTCTTCCAGGATTTTTTCAGCCACAGAAACATTAGCTAACAACATGAATTCTTCAACCATTGACATGGTTCCCAACATTGGCTTTGCAACAACTTCAAGAGGTTCCTTGGTTTTAGGATCTATTCGAAATCGGATTTCAGGTGAAGCAAGTGTCAGAGCTCCATTATCAATTCTTCGTTGCTTGAGAATTTTGGCTAGTTTGTAGAGACCTCTAAGAGATGTGGCGATAGCTGTCTGGTCGTTTGGATCGTCTATTTTTGATTGAGCTTCTCCATAAGTTAAAGCAGCAGCAGATTTGATCACGGATTTATGATACCGAGTGGACAAGATTTCTGCCTGAGGGGACAGCTCCCAAACGCAAGAGAATGCCAAACGCTCCTCTCCGCCACGCAGTGAACATAAATTGGAACTGAGGAGGTCAGGAACCATATCAATTCTTTGATCTGTGAGGTACACAGTAGTTGCTCTATGGGCAGCTTCCTTATCAATGTTTGTGCCAGGTCTAATGAAATGACTGACATCAGCTATATGCACACCAGCTTCGTAGTTTCCATTAGGCAATAGAAAACAATGCAATGCATCATCAATATCGGTACATCCAGGAGGATCTACCGAGCAAATCACAATATTCTTAAGATTTTGTCGTTTGGCAAGTTCTTCATCAGTTATAGTCCAATCGTTGTCTGGCAAATCAGCAAGAACTGCTTCAGAAAATTTATAACAGGGTATGTCGTGCTCCAGAAGGAGAACCTCATTTTCAGTTTCCTGGTCTCCAATTTTACCCAAAGCTCGAACAAAATGCCCTTGAGGGTACTTGGATTCAACGGGCCAACCGTCTAGGGCCACTACAATACGCTGGTTTGCCAGCCGTTCACTCTGTCTTGTTTCTATCCTGATTTTAGGTATCTGTCTTTTGGATGGAACAAATAGATGTCTGGTATGCCCAGCCACTGGAGACACTTGTAAGATACCGCAGAACTGCTGGAATTTCCTGTGGATTATTCCCACAACGCGTCCAGTCGGTTGCTTTTCAGCTGTAGCATCCTCTAAAACTTCATCTGCATCCTCAGAAGTCACCACGAGGTTAGAAGGAGCTTTCCACTCCGTTTCTGGTAAAATTTCTACAACCACAGTGTCACCATCGATCGCCCTGTTCAGACTGGCTCTGCCTTGCAACAGAACATCTCGATTATCTAATTTGACTGTAGCTTCCAAACAGTTATCTCTAGAAGCGAAGAACGGTCCTTTGAATAATTTTCCAGCTTTGATCCCTGCCTGAATCGCCGACATAGGCAGATGTGGAGTATATGCTTTGGTTTGATCTTCATCTCTTAGCTCTCCCCACCGCTTACTGCTTAATTTTTCGCATAATGTGGGACTATCAGTTCCTTCAGCATATTCACTAAACGATAAAGCAGTTAACCCCATTTCTTGAGCTTTCCTCCTGTTTTCAGCATCATCCGTTAGCAGTACTGATTTGATGTTAACCAGATGATTCTGATACCACAGAGCTGCTACTCGTATTGCCCTATCATTCCTGTCATTTGTTGTTTCTCCTTGCTGTCGTTCAACGTACGTTTCAAACCTATGTTCATTCACAAACACATAACACTTACGAGAATTATTGGTGACGATTTCGTGGAGACGCTTGTAAGCTGCAGAACTCCGATGCTTGACTTCCTCCATCACCGTCTGTAAGATAACCAAATTCGTCAAATAGGGGTCTTCTAGAGCATCGATCTGATCCAAAATTGCGTTCGTGTCCAGGAAAATATAATGGTCGGCTTCCACAGCCGTTGATTTTGATTTGGGCTGTTCATCTAAAACCTTTTCCTTTTCTTTAGCATGGCAAATGCCGCATGCTTGAGAGCCACACCAAATGTCTTCCCTCAAATACTGTTCACGGACGACTTTCAAAATGTCACCCTTCTTGTTCGTACGGAAAAATATCTTTTGCTTCAACATTTTGAAACCGCACTGATGGATTTAATTTCAAGATTGCACGTAGAGTCGAAATAGCATTGCTCACAACGAACACGAGTCTAAACACGTAAATGTTGACAAAGTAAAGCGACGTTAGCGTTATCGAATAGAGACTGAAATTGAGGTTATAAGAACCTCCATGGTCGATACATGGAAGCTCCCGCTGTATTGAGCATGGGTTAATAGTTGTCGAGAAACTTTGGAAGATGCCTTATCTGGAGTACCGCGAGAACATTCTTCGACCATTAAATTACAATGATATAGGTACATAGGAATCAACTTCTAGATCGCGGTTAATTCAGAGACAAGAGAAAGGCCGAATCTTCCGGAAGAACGCTCTCTTCTTCCATGCTTTCGCCTGGGATACCCGCTTCATAGCTGCTACAGACATAAAGCATAGAGTAACAGACACATGTCAGGTTTGTTTTGAGCGCAGCTCATAGTATGACACTTCTGGTTGTTGATTTTCTTTAGGAACTTATAAAATTGAATTCTAATCATTGTCTGATTGTTTCTCATTCGGTTTTCGCTAGATCCTTCTTGTTAAACAGCATGGTATACCGTTGTTTAGCTTGTAGGAGGCTGTCATCCACGACGGTTTCACTGTACAGGTAAAGTAGTTCATATTACCAGCTTTTACCTTCATCTGCTAGCAGCTCTTATTACCAGCTCAGTATTACCCATCTTATAGTTTAAAATGGATTTCCACAAACGATTAGGACTTGTGTAAACACAACAACCCAGCTGACAAGCTCAGAAATTGAGTTGATAACGATTAGCTAGGTACCTGTTGTTTCTATCTTTGCAGCGGCTGTTGCTAATTGAACGTACAGTTAGTAGTGTCGAAAGTAGAATTACTGGAAAACAGAGACTTACTATAATATCAGAATGTTGATGATAGCGTAATTGTATCAGTATGAGTCGGTGTCTTTTCGCATTTCTAGGTTTCCACAGGACGTTGCGGAGGCTCGTTATTGGGCAGCATTCTGCGGTGTAGAGCTTGAGGAACTCAAACCCAGTAATCGTATATGCTCTTTGCATTTTTCTGCCGATAATTACAAATTCCCAGTGAGGGACGGGAGGAAGGTGATCTTGAGAGATGGAGCGAGACCTACTATTGCCTTGGAAATTTCAACGTCAGAAGAACCGTATGCGAAAAGGTAAGCTGCAGATATATTTGAATCGCTCGTCGTATTTGATTGTGCGAATGATTTGGAAAAGTCTCGGCTTGCAGCTAAAGCGCAACATAGTTACTCTGTTCCTCCTCATTCTGTTCGATCGTTCTCATGGCCAGAAGTGTTGGCAAGTCGGTGCCTTTCAAAATTTGACCTGTGAACGGGGCGAGGGAGTGTTTCTGGTTCAATATGCGATCTGTGGATATTTATTATGTAATCTAGTAAGTAAATTTGAACTCATATCCCCTAAGTAGGCAAGGAAGAGAGGACAGACTGATATTTTCTCATCGCTATTAACTCCTCTCATGATTTTAAAAATTCTCATTTTCCCCTACCTATGTATGCACAATTGCTTTGGTATGGGCCTCACTTTGAACAAACTGGCTAGACTAAGGTAGAGGGTCACATAGGCCCATGAGATAACTGATTCACTTTTAGTTTACCCTGACACATGTTATGTTTATGCAGACATTGGCGCCTTAGGATTCTGAACCCAAGTCACATTGTCGGCCTTAGGTGACGAGACCTCACCTCAGTGAGATGATCAAGGAAGCCTACAGGTTAAACCGCTCCCATCGATCCTTTCTAATCCTAGTTTCCCAATGTCGAACAAATGCAAAATGGTATTGACCGCCCCCGGTAGCTTATGGGCCTAATTGTCTCATGTACAAGTGCAAGTGCGGCAATGAAATATGCTTCTACGAAGGTCGTTCGTGTACCTACAAATGCATAGCATTTGATGAAGAACAGAGGAAGAGTCGAATGAGTTAGCGCAATATAACTCAGTAAATATGTGCCTACACTAATCTACAGACTTGTATGTACACAGTATGTACCACTGTGTGCAACGTAGTGGCGTGCATTCCATAAATTTTCATCAAAATTTGGTTAAATTGAAAAGAATTGCCCTAGACAGACAGGTAGACGGACCACGGTTGCCAAGTTGGGGTTTGTCCCCCTAAATTTAGGGTTTTTTTCTTGAAAGGATTTTAATTTAGTTTAGGGTCTTTTTTTTGCTAGTCAGGGGGAATTAAGGGATTTTATCTGACCAATGTTTTCGTCTCAGTTGGCCATCAGCCGATGATACAAAGACAATGGTCGCTGAAAGTGCATCCCAACAACTCCAGCATCGAGAGTTGATAGCGCCAACAACCCCCGATTCAGACATACATCGTCATTTGCACTTTCCCTCATGTCCTTACCAATTTCCAATGCGTTCGTTGAGAGATGTTTTTCCATTTATAACAATATCAAAAATAAGTTAAGGAACAGGCTCTCCGTTGATGTTATACAGAGCATTCTGATGGTGAGATATTTTTTCCGAAATGAGGGCATCTCTTGCGTTAATTTTGTACCCACGGAGGAGATGATCTCGTTGTTCAATGAACAGTTGTACGATCACATCAATAGCGAAATGGACAGCGCGATAGCGGACGCATTGGACCTGGACTGTGATTTAGATTTTTGGTTTATTATTCAATAATAAACCATTGTAATCGCTCTGGGAAAAAAAAAATGCTAACCCCCCCTGAAAATTTCATGGTTCACGTTTCAAAGGGTGTAGAATCCAAATCTGCAATAAAAATTTTTCCGTCCTTACGCCGTACGCGCGATATCTCCGAAACGGTCGGAGCAAAAGATCTGAAATTTTCAGGAAAAATCCATCTTGGTCCGACGACGCCCCAATTCTTGAGCCAGCTCCCTCACTCAATTTAAAGTGCCCTTTAAGGGCTGTCAAAGTTTTGTAAAATTCCTAGAAACCTCAAAACAAGTCCAAGCGGCATGAATGTAAACTTATTTTAAGAACATACCGTCAGGAATCGAATGAGCCCCTCCGCAGGTCCGTAGGTCAAACCATTCCCGATGTATGGCCCGATTTATGGTGCCAACATTTGCGTTTTTTGGTTTATTATTGTTTGTTTGTAACCTAGTGATGTCCGGCCGATAGCGTCGAGTTGTAGTGAATGTGGATACTGGAGTGATAGCCGATGTGAATACTTGTAGTGTAGTTAGTAGCCGATACACGGGTTGAAGCATTCTGATATGCATGAAACGCTGATAATATATAGGTAAATATTATTCAATATTATTACTGGGGTTTACTATTCAATATTATTACTGGGGTAAATAAGTATTCTTTCACTGGGGTTTATTATTCAATTGGCTTGCATTCATGATTTGAATCTTACTAAGCTTCGGAGTGTGCGTGTTTTACAGGTGATAGAGCGATTATTGAATTTCAGGAGATATGCATAGACCACGTAAATATGTTCTCATCCAAAACACCTATTTGGATTGATCAGTTGATGATATTTGTATGCCTCCTCTACATCTGTCTACCTTCGGCTACATCGTTTAAATTTGGATTTGGGGAAGTTTTAACGCAATACGAGTGCTAAAGGACTTGATAAATTATAGATGTTTTTTTGGGGGGGGGTATTGTGGGTTCAAAAAAACGCTGCAAATTCTTTCACTGGGGTTTATTATTCAATTGGCTTGCGTTCATGATTTGAATTTCTACTAAGCAGTGCGCGTGTTTCACAGGATAGGGCGATTATTGAATTTCAGGAGGTACAAAAATATGATCAACTGAACAATCCAAATAGGTATTTTGGTCGAGAACAGATTTACATGCTCCATGCATATCTCCTGAAATTCAATAATCGCCCTATCCTGTGAAACACGCACACTCCAAAGCTTAGTAGAAATTCAAATCATGAACGCAAGCCAATTGAATAATAAACCCCAGTGAAAGAATTTGCAGCGTTTTAGTTTGTTTTATTTTTTGGACTGTTGGTTTAAAATATATATTTCAATTTTTAGTAGAAGGTAGGTTGGTGCATTATGCACTCCATACCTGGTTTTATCTGCAGTTTTTGCTCATTAAAACAATATACGTTCAGCATGATATAATGTAGTGCATTAATTCTCCTGTTCTGATATTCCGCCAAATTCGCAGTGCTCCAGGCTATGATGATACAAAGAGGTACGTATGCCTTCGGGGTTTTTCTAGGGATTTTCAAAATGGATTTAGGGTTTTTTTAGGGATTTTTATTTCCTGCTCAGGGGGTTTTCTGAAAAAAAGTTGGCAACCGTGAGACGGACATAAGCAGTCGTAGAACTGAGATCGGACAGGATGCTCTTCAATTCAAAAAGCTAGTAGAAATTTTGTTGAACCCACTAAAGTCCAATGTGAGTTGAGTACCTTAACAATTCTGTCACCAACCCTATCATCATCAATAGATAGTAAGCAATTTTGTGTATTGGTGCGGTTCCTTACACGGCATCTAGATTGTATTTGTTTAATCACTAAGGCTCTCCCGGTCTTGTATTTTAGCACCCAATGTCCTGTTTTTTCATTCATGTTTTCATCGCTGGTAATAACTGCTATCATTTACCCATTTCCGCAATGACTATGCTGCAAAACCATTGTCTCCCTTCTTTTCTCTGCTTACAAATCGTCATAGTTAGCTGTTGTGGTATCTACGTTCCAAGTTAGGCATCGTTACGCAATTTTTATTCTCGTTTCAGAAGTCGAAAATACAGTCGAACTGGTCGAGTCTCCCAACGGAACTGTTGTATTTGCGGATCAATTTCTTACTTTAACAAACAAAACACCAATCTACATGTGTACCGGTGAGTTGTATTTTGCTTTGACTGATTAATTCCTCACGACCAATCTTCGTGCCTTGTTTGTCTTCTTAAGCTATTTAGTTGACGCCCTCATTCCACAGTTTCCCTAGTAATACTGCAAGGAGAGAAGAATGGCTACGTTCTTTACATATCTCTGAATCTGACATGAAACCCTGGTACCGAGTTTGCAATAGACATTTCATAAATGGGGATCCCAACGGAGTGCCTTTACGTTTTATAGTTTATAATTTGGATCTCAATTCAAGGGAAGAACCTCTGTCCCCTTCACTACCAGGTATGTAGCATAATAGCCGTTATTAAGTTAATAATTTTAGTCAGGTACTTCTCCGATACTTGTGATTGCAATGCTGACTACAATATTTTTAATTTAAAACAAAATAGATCTGGTAGTATGTGAATAGTAAAACGATCTCACTGTTTTTATTGTTTATGAACAGCTGCACTAAATGGTTTTTTGGGCTCTTGAGGGTTTCCTGTGTTCTTTAGGATCAAAAAGAAAGAAAGTGGGTTGCGGCCTATCCCTTTAGTTGAGCGGCATTAAGCCTCAATCTTCAAGCCTAAGACAGCGGACTTTCGTCCTGGAGCCTCGAATTCGCCCGTATCACCGCCCATCTGGGTCTTCACTAGCACACACTGGATCACTGGCGATAGGGGTTTTCACCATTCGTCGGATTGGACAATGGCTACTTTTTTGAGAAACCAGTCGTACTCTTTGTGAAGGGAGACACTCGCAGGATATCACCAAGGGCTTAAACTGATCCTCTCATATCCTCGGCAGCTCAGCTCCTCCCACTTGTCTATCTCTCTAGTGGCTTAAACGAACGCCGAATCGGTGGCGTGGTCCGTTCTGAACATTTTGCCTAACAAACCTCTGGAATCATTGTCCTAAGTTGTCCATCAAGCTGACGTAAAAAATAACGTAATACGCCCACAGGGGTCCATAGGTAGTAAACACATATATTCGGAAGATACTATTCAACCCGACTTATTTGTACATTGCATCGTTTTTTTTTTACTCATAAAATGTTTCAGATGGTATTGACGAAATAGATGATGCACCTTATATTAGATTCGATAAGAATGGAATCTTTGGCGATAGTTTTGATTCAGACCTTGTTCCACCCGAATCAGACATTCTAGCTTCACCATTGAACTCGTCCAAGAATTCTGACAATGAATTGGCAGGTAATGTGTCAATTAGTTCATATCATGTACAAAAGACGTAATTTTGAAGAAATACTATAGGAAATGCGTTCGATCGCTTCTAGATATTCTCAAAAGGGGGTATCTGTATAAGATCTACCCTGCTTCAGGGATCTTGCTGTAGAGACAATTGATCTTTGCTTCTTAGAGTTTTTTGTTTTTCGATCATTCTATCCTTAGTCTCAACAGAACTCCCATAATGCCCTAGGGTATCAGAGTTGATCGTACTAAATTTAAAATAAATGTATCAAAATGTATGCTGTAGAAATTGGTGTGGAGTCCTTGATGCGAAAATGAAATTCACCAATTGCAATCACAGATTAAAAAACATAATTTCCTCCCCACATGAACGAATTTTGGGATAAATTCTATACAGGGTGTACAGCGTATGATCCGAAAATCTTCGCACACGTATTCTACAACTAGTTTCCAACAAAAAGTGCTTCTTACAGATTTTTTTCTAGAGGCTTCGTTTTTGAGTTATTCCACTTTTAAGATTTTTTTCTTGTTTTCAAACTTACGTCACTAAAACAGCCGTAACTCCGTCGTTTGCAAAGTATTTTCAAATCTAAGTATGCCGTTGGAAAGAACATAAAATTATCTATCGTCTCAGTCTTTAATAATAATTTTTTAAAAGGAACTAAAGGGTAAAAATGAGCCTGAAAAGTAAATTTTGTCAAATTTTGAAAAAACTTCTTTTTTTAATGGCTCATTAGTCTCCCTTAATTTTAATGATACGTTTGAGCCTGTAAGCTTAAAAAATGCGCAAAAGTCTCAGCTTTCCAGTGGTATATTTAATTTTTAGGTTTTAGAGGGAACTTTTTTGAGGAAATTGAGATTTTATGCAAAAAAACTTGTATTTTCAAGCACATTTGAGGATTTTTTTTTAAAAAGGGAATAAAACCTACATAATTAAAACTTTTTTTCTTTTTCTGGGTGTAGAATGTATCATGTCAACGGCATTACCTAAGAAATTTAAGTTTGAGTGAGGGCATACGCGAAATGAATTGTTGTAAATCAACTGTTGAATGTCTCCCGTTCTTGCTGATATCGTGAGGTTTGATCCCGTTGTTTGTTATGATTTCTCTCGTCTTCTCGTTGATAGAAACATCGTCACGAGCAAAATGTTGAGTATGATAATGTGATTAACGGTCAAAGGTAGATCCACACACCCGTTCGATCACATCAGATGTGCTTGAAAATACACGTTTTTTTGCATAAAATCTCAATTTCCTCAAAAAAGTTCCCTCTAAAACGTAAAAATTAAATATACCATTGGAAAGCTGAGACTTTTGCGCATTTTTTAAGCTTACAGGCTCAAACGTATCATCAAAATTAAGGGGGACTAATGAGCCATTAAAAAAAGAAGTTTTTTCAAAATTTGACAAAATTTACTTTTCAGGCTCATTTTTACCCTTTAGTTCCTTTTAAAAAATTATTATTAAAGACTGAGACGATAGATAATTTTATGTTCTTTCCAACGGCATACTTAGATTTGAAAATACTTTGCAAACGCCGGAGTTACGGCTGTTTTAGTGACGTAAGTTCGAAAACACGAAAAAAATCTTAAAAGTGAAATAACTCAAAAACGAAGCCTCTAAAAAAAAATCTCTACGAGGCACTTTTTGTTGGAAACTAGTTGTAGAATACGTGTGTGAAGATTTTCGGATCATACGCTGTACACCCTGTATAATTTGCTAACACTGAATCGAATGATAACAATCAATTTTGATTTCACTGAGTACTATGAATTATGGCTGTTTTAGTGAGCCTAGATTCGCCAGTAGTCTGCAAAGAAACTTTCGTAGGCTGTATCCATACCTTGCATTCAGCTCCTCTTCGAATTTTGAAACGCTTCTTCAAATGTTTTCGTTGTACATTCATTCTAGATACTCACCCCAACGACAGGGATGAGAGCGAAGTATTGGCTGCTAATGTTAATTCTGAGACGGACGTTCTTCCGATGTCAACTCCACTAATCAATCCCGACGATGTATATAATGGTAAATCTTGTAATAGATGAATTCTGTTAGAAATTTCAATCGTAGAATAGGTTCTTAATTGACTTTAACACCAAATATTACGTATTCCACCCTGGTTACCTTGAATAACGAAATGTTTCAGTTGTGATTGTAACTCCCCACCGTAGTTTGGAGGGAAACGATTGCTCTTCCGAAGTTGCAGAACCGCACGGCACGTTACAGACAATCGGGAATTGTGGAAGTACATCGGAAGGTAATTGACTGTGAAAGGCCTACCCACATGCAATTCTCTTAGCTATGTCCTGGATTTGTTTGTATCTATCCTATTGGATGGTTGGAATATTGCTAATTTATTGATAATTCATCGATCTGATTAAAAAAAAGAAGAAATATAGACTCACAATCACGCTTCAACAAATATTGGAACCGTTTTAATATCTAAATACGAATTTAAAGAGCTGGTTTTTGCAGGATGTGGCCCACCGCTTGAATTTAGATCTAACTCTTAACACCTAAATACCGATTTTAATTGATGAAATTATAATCACTGATTACAACTAACAGGTACTATATAGTGTAGGAACTAACAATATAGGAAGGTCGGGGTTACAACTATCCCGGGAAACCCCAGGGTGCTAGGGGGGAGACTACGGGTGACTGACCGTTTGCCAGAAAAAAGGGTGGCTTGGGAAAAACCAACGGCACAAAGCAGCTTGGGGGATTTGGAGTCCATTAAAGGCTTTAAATATTTTCACATAGGAACGGGTTTCACCGACAAAGAGGTATCAACAATGGCAAGTATGGTCCCGTTAGCTGCGGGCGTTGAATACGAGTCAAGTGTGGTTTTCAAGAGGTAATGACCCCAACACCGAAAAACTCTTCATGATCCAAAACCATTTCACATACATCTGAACAATCTATATTAATCAAAGGCATCTGATTAACCATCAAAACCTCTAGCTATAACTGGAAACTCCTTTGCAAGGTATTCAACTGTACACTAAAAATAACTGCAACTTGACATGACTTCGGGAATCCGCAATAAATTCGTTGTGTTTCAGATATGAAATTCGTTATTAAAAAAGGTTCCATGGATCAAATTCCCTGAATTTTATTACATTTTAATGAAAATCCAATTTAAAACTAACGACAATCCGTCTTGATACATTTATAATCCATGAACAATCGCTGATTCTACGATTAACCACAAAATCTTTCGATCCAAATTCAAATTATGAGTACCCAATTCCTATCAAAATCGCCGAATTTATTCATGAGACAATAGTTACAAACTTGTTTCTGAATAAAATGTTGCCAAATCTTTTAATAACACTCTCTATCTCAGCTATGGGATATGCTGATAATACTTATTTTGGAGAACGGGGAAGTTGTAGGGGTGTGGTTCGAAGCCAGAGGGGTTGCATAGAAGTTTTTTAAGTCACACGAGATTCCAAAATCAATGCTGAAGGACACAATCAGCATTGTACAGTGATGGATGTGGGTAGTTCCTTCTTCACTTTTCTTAAAACTGCTAAGCCTCATTTTTCTGAAACCTAGCTTCAAGGTTATTATCCTCTGGGCGTTGCTATGCCATTCATTACCTCCTTATTGTACGTTTTCTTTGCGTGGATGGAGAGGAAGAGCGGTACTTCAACGTTACTGATTCCAATTGTTCAAATCTAGACTGGTCACTGTGCCACCAACATCATTATTGGATAATATTAGAACCGTCTGTGTTCAAATAAAAACGGAGTAAGATAGAACGTTGTCTATATTTTCACGAAAGTAAAGAGTTACACTATTTAATCGATTTTGACGGTTAGGTCATCATCAGTAACAAACATGACCTGAAAGTACATCACAGAAAGCATATCTTATATAGGATCGAGTGAGAGGAGATTGAATCCTATTGGCTCAAGGAAGTGAAAGGGGCAGGGAGGACCAACCAATGCCACTCAAGGCTTACAAAGTGAAAGGGGCACAAACAGTATCATTATGGAGAGGCTGAGCCAAACTTATTGCAAGAAAGAACCCAATAATGGTGAAATATTTTGTGGGATGACATCATTTAAACATTTTCCTGACCTATCACTCTTAACAATTTCGAATTTTTCTAGCACATCCAACATACCTCCCTTTGGGCAAAAGTGAGGAAATTCTACAAGCCTGTTTGTCAGATCAAAACAGAAGCTATGATTGGATTCATTCAGATGACTTGCAAAGGCAGAATCACCTTTGTTGTCCCTGAAATCCTTTTCATGCTCTTTTATTTGTTCCCTCAATTCCTACCAGTTTGACCACAGTACTCAAGCCCACATGAACATTTTAGTTTATAAACCCCACTTTTATCCTGAACGTTAATTTTACCCTTAACCGTACCCAAAGAAGATTTGAGATTATTTTTATTCTTAAACCCAACCCAAGGATGAAGTGGTGTACTTCTTCTTTATTACTTCCAACCATTCAAATTCCTAACGCCTGAGGTGGGGCAGCTTATTTTTACTGAATCGAATTGTCCTTTATTTTCTGTAAGTGCTTACCAAAGTTGATCATTCACGATACTTGATTTAGCGTTGTATTTTGACAGAAACACGAACGTCAGACTTGAAAATATCACGACGTAAACGAAAACGCCTCCAGCGAGGAAAGTCACTATTGTCCTACTATCGAAATCGATTGAACCAGATGTATCAGGCGAATAAACGATGTCATAAAAAACTTGTCGAACTCAGAGACGCTCTATCGGTTCTGCAGAGTAAAGGAATGATATCTGATTGTGGTTCTGATACATTGAAGGTAACTACTCTTGAAATTATACTGATCTGTTATTTAGTTTGTCCGGGTCGATCCACGTGTCTTCACTCTATATGTGTATGTCGCAGGCATATAGAGACACCAGGCAGTTTCGAAAGTGTCTAGGCAGATAGGGAAATATTTTGAAGAATCCAGTGTTTCACCATTTGCCTAGGTTTTGAAATAACCTAGGCACATTGCAATATGCCTGACGATGTTCAGGCAGATGAAGGAATTGATCTTTTCATGTTCTACGCAGGTTATTCAGTTAGTGTTTGATAATAGAGAGTTCCTAGGAGATTCGGACACCGTGGTATCGTATCTAGTCGGTGGTGGTATATAGGGCGAGCACAGCTCTGGTTAGCATAAATGGCGGCGTTACCACCAACTCAGCTGAACTAGTGGTATCTCTGATCCGTATCTAAGAGTCACGTACATTTTGCTTTCACGTCACTATAGAAAACGAGCAGTCTTCTTGATGTTTTACAAGATCACTCGGATCACTCGTTCTTTCGTTTTTTTTTTTTAAATGAAAAATGCTGGGGGTGGAAGACTTTTTTGAATATTATGTTAACGGCCTTAAAAATGTACGAGCGGCCCCGCGGAAATATGGGAAATAAAACCAATAGCACCAACTCGAAACTTTTTTCATGCGTATAATTTATTGCTCTAAAATGAGCACTGTCAAAACATGTAAATAGACAATCACAGTCACATGACTCTCGACCCAAGTAGGTACGTACTTCTCAGTTATTCGATCTGGGCTGGTACTTATACGAAACGATTTGGACATACTTGGCTAGGGTAACCGTTTACCAACACCATATCTCGATTTCCACGCGAACTTTTCGTTAACAAGGCTACTTCGGGTTCCATCTTCGCTCGGATTTCTTCCAGTCTCTGGGTTCAACTAGCCTGTGGGCCTTTGCTCGTACCATTTCTAATCTGTGACCAGGCGGGGCCGCTCGTACATGCCACATCCAAAACATCGCCTTCCCTCCCTACGGGGACGCTCGTACAAGTACCCGCCTGGGCTGTATGGGAGATTTTCCCTGGACGACATGAGCGAGGATGACGTACTATTTTCGTTCCGATTTAATAGAGAACATGTACATTTACTCCAGAAAAACAGCGGATGTACCGGCGGGTGGATGCGAAGCGGTTTACAACTAGGTTACCCCGATGGCGGGTTACTTTGCGATAAGGACGAAAGATACGTTTGTTCGGATCGCATCGATGGTATCGTAACTTCCATAAAGATACCACCGTGGTATTGCAATACGGCCGTTCGTATTGGCGGCGCATGCGCTGTCGCTCGTTCGTATCGCGTTGCGGATTCGTATCAGTGTTGGCGGATCTCCTAGGAACTCTCTTAAGTATGTCATGTACAGAAATGAACTTGAGTCTCGATATATGAACGTGACTCAAATCTACGAGACTCTTAACTGTATGTCACCGGTACCAGGAACATGCAGCGTCTAAAATGAAGGGAACACCTTCCAGACTCCATGAAGCCATCAAAGTTGGAGAATCTCCAATGGAGATAACGTTTTAGTTTCAGTGCCGAAAGTTGATTTGGGGGCCGTTGGACGCTCGTAACATTAGATGGATCGTTCTAGAAATTAAAGAAAGTTTGTTCAAAGTCGATACGGCAGCTGGAGTTATGAAAAACTTTGTGTTTAAGAGACCAGTTGGCGAAAGCCTCTCGCGAGTTGTCAGTCTGTGATGTACCAACTGATAAAATCGTCTCAATTCGGGAAGCAGTTACATTTTTGTTTCAATGTTCGAGGGCCTGGGGTTTTTTTTTCAATTTTTTTTTTATTATTATTATTTTTTTTTTATAGAGGTTGCTGGAAAATCCATTTCTGGACTGACAGTGAGGGGGTATATCAAAAGATGTGTCCCCCTCACCCTTTGTGTCGGGGTCTCCATCGTGGCATACCGACTAAAAAACACCGTTCCTCTCGTCTTTTAGGACTGTCCCGGGACTGCTTTTTGGCATTACTTCGGGACAGTCCCCTTTTTAACCTCGTGAGGGTTCCTCCTGGTCTTCACTACTTCTACTCTGGCTCATTCCCAGCTTCTGTTCACTTCCTTCTCTTTGAGCACCATAGTGATATACGTGCTGACTGTACTCCAGTTCTCCGCAGATTGTATCATCTTTTCTATTACTGTTTCTGGGCTAAAATCACCTATTACTCCAACCAATTCCTGCCTTAGCTACTGCCATTTTGGGCATATAAAGAATGTGTGCTCTACATCATCATCTCCCATCCGGCAGTACACGCACCTTGCCTCGGAACTGGGAACACCATGCCCCGTCAGGAACTGGGTTAAATAGTAATTAACGTCGCCCTGTTTCCTCTCCGTCCATTTTTGCACTTCCCTGATCAGACGTGCTGTCCACCTTCCCCGGGTTTCAGCTGCCCATCTCTGCTGCCATTTTTGCAGGGTCTCTGTTCTCTCCTCTTTTTTTACTTCTCTGGCCGCATGTTCTTGCTTTCTGGCATGAACCCGCTTCCTCTCATCAGCCAAAAGGTCGATTGGTACAACACCCGCAATAACCTGGGCTGCTGGTCCAGACACAGTCCGATAGGCACTGCAGATGCGCAACGCACCCCTCCTTTGGACCGCCTCCATCCTAGAGGCGTACTTTTTATATCTCAGCGCCTCTGCCCAGATTTCCGCCCCATACAACATGATAGCCTCCGTTGTCCGCATGAGCAGCGAGGGCCTGGGTTAAAGTAATGCAAACGCACTAGTGTCCAAGTGTCATGGTTCAACCGCTTGCTCCAACAAGTAAATTACGAACTGATGAGGTACGTGGCGGTCCTTTTTTGTTTACATAGAATTCAATACATCATTGTTCGTTAGTTTTCTAAACCCATCAATTCCTGGATTGCAATGTCCTAGGCATTTTCAAAAGTGCCTAGGCGGATGGTGAAACTCCTTCATCTTCAGAATGTTTTCCACTCTGTCTGATTTCCCTATGTGTCTGCGTCATATACATACCTATGCATGCGTAAATTTGACGTATGACGGGGGGGGGTTAACGTCAATATTTACAAGGTGTTGCTTACATTAAGAATTTTCTTAATATATAAATGGCAATAGATATAAAAATTCTCCTACATTTTCTTAATAGAATCTGGGTTGCCATGCCTTTTCACAGAAGCATCCACACACATACTCAGTGTTTTGTGACGATACCTCTCCTTAGGGTTGAGGTTAAAACTTCTTCCTTTTGCCAAACTATTCTGTGTGGCAAATATTATTTGGTGGGCTATTCTGATCGTAAAATTAGAAAATATGGTAAAAAACGTGTTTTTTCATGTTTTTGTTGGGAAACGGTTATGAAGGAACCGTTTCAGGTATAGGGGTACGGAGTATAATTGAAATCAACTTCAAATTTCCTATCCGAAACGACCATACAAGAATTCTGTCACCCTAGAACCTCGTTTTCCCCCACTGTGAGCCGTTTGGAGCTTTTCCTTAAAACTACAGGTCTAAAATCAATTAAACTTGGAGACTGAATTGTCGGCTCATTTCCTATCAAAAGGCTGAAGAATAAAATAAACAGAATCTCGACAATTTTCGAAATAACACTAATGTTTTTACGTTTAACGTTTTAGCGTTTGTTTTAAACCGGTTTAAGTTCATCCGTTCAATCCTTTAAAGACTAGTATTCGGCTAAACAAAAAACGTCAATGCGAATGCTGGTTATGAACGTATCTGAACGTCGTAAGGATTGCCTGTTAATCAGATCAGCTGTTAAATCAAATCAGCTCATACTATTACGATGGTATTTTGTTTTTAAGAGATCTTTTTGAAATCTAGCTGTTCGTAACTTATGTTGTACATATGAGGACAATTGAAGCTTAGGTATTTCATTCTACGAGTATCTTTGTACGAAATGGAAGCCCTAAACAAACTTTAAAATGAAAATTGTCGGGCTTTTTTTTTGCTGCAAATGTTTTAATGATACCATCAATTTTGTGCTCTATTGATATGATGGCCAAGTTGCTTACTCGTTGTTGTCCTGTCAAGTTCCTGATGTAGTTTTTTATTATCCTCAGTTTTCTAAAACTTCTTTCATTCGATGCTACACACACGGGTATCGTAAGAAAAATTCTCAAAGCTGTGGTTATATTGGGATAGGCGTCATGGAGGCCGTTTTGGCAAATATAAACCAAAAGTTCGAATGGAGTAGACTCGCCTCGTCAACTGCCCTGCATACGGCCGATCAAGGCTAGTTCTCGCCTCGCGAAGTATACGTTTTCTATATCCTTTGTCCTTTCTTGTAGGCCTATTGCATTCCTTATTTATATTATTTTTCCTTTTAGTAAATATTTTCAAATTTACTCCAAACGGTCGTAATATTTAAAAGAACTTGGTAAGCTGTCACTTTTTTGCCTATTTGGCGCTCGGAGCAGCCCCCCCCCCCCCCCCCCCCCCCCCCCCCCATTTGTTACGTCCCTGTCTGGGAGTTGTATTTATGACAAAGAAATCCAACTAGATGTACCACCGATGGTAGGATAACTATAACTATTAAAACTAATTTTTTTCCTAATCAATCCACCTTGCTGAAATTTCAATTAATAAAATTACTAGGACCAGCGTTCGGAGTATACTGTACACCATGTCTAATAAACAAAGGTGAATGATTTACATAGGAGGGCTTCTATCTAATACAGGAATAATATACCTTTGGGTAATAATTTGCAGCAGTTTTGTATTTGAATGTGTTTCAATAAAACCTACTAATTACTCCAATTTACTCTGCCACCTTATATATTCGTACTTATTGGAAAGTTTACTTCCATCAATTTATCACGGCTTTTCTTCTACAGGTTCCGTCTTATTTTCTGTCGATTCTCTTCCACCTTGTCAGGCTTCTACCTGATCATCGAATTTGATGTTAGATGAGGAGGGTGCAGGGCACTATGAGTATCGTCAATGTTATCTCACTCTGTTTTGTTGTATATTTTACCTCCTGTATGTAGCTATTGTTGTACCGTACTGTATATAATATATAATGTTATTTCACGAAGACTCGTCGTTCTGCACCTGATGGTTCTTATGTGGAGCTTGAAGCTGTTAAGAGCAGATAAATTGCTGCAGTTGAAGAGGTTTGCAAAGCTTAGAAAAGACAAATCCTGGAAAAATCAAGAAGCAAACTACTTATGTGAAGCATTCTCCCTATTGGTGAGTTTTCCTTCTTTCAGTTAGCAACCTTAAGGTGTTGTTGCTATGTAGTCACATTGTCCAATGTTGGCTGGAAACTGAGGAACTAACAAGAGGTGATTCCTGTACCGTGAGGGAACTGCAAACTGCCTTCAAGTATGTGATGGATACAGTTAGTTCCCTCTTCCCGATTCTGGATTCTGTCACCTGTAGAGGTAGGTAGGTAGGTTTTACTACATTTTTTATGCAGATTAACAGAAATTTTTTTTTCGTCACTTATCCGAATCCACCCTGTGTATTCAACAGAGTGGTACAGATGTTGATAAAGCAAATGGTACCGAGCACTTTCTGGTCTAGTTCTCAAAAACTCGCCATGTCGCCATGCGATCCTCCTCCAGGACCAAACCAGCATATCCAGCAAACAGGAGCAGGTCGAAGGGGTTCTTCCCCCTGTCTCTCACCAGGGCGAGTATCTTAGAGGTGTGTAAACCCAGGTCACCTGAGGAGGGGTTCTTCCCCCTGTCTCTCACCAGGGCGAGTATCTTAGAGGTGTGTAAACCCAGGAGTAGACGACCTGCAGGTCACTCAGTCCAAAGACAAGGTCAGTGGGAGAAGTTCACCAGTTCACTCCGTAATTGAATGCGACCTGCAGGCCGCTCCACAGTTCACCAGTTCACTCCGAGGAATGAATGCGACACCTGCAGTTCACTTCGTGAATCAATGGAACCTGCAGTTCGTCGTCTCCATTCTGAGACAGTCATTGACTCTGCGATGAAGGGAGTCCTTCGTTGACCAGAAGGAAACCCGAGCTAATGGCAGATGGGTGAACTGCAGGTTACTTTGTGAAGAACGGTTTGGCAGACCTGCAGGTCTCGAACTTCCCTTGCCAAAAGAAGTTTGCGACCGTCCGAGGAGTTTGAACGTCGGCCGCGGGGAGTCATGCTGTCGCAAACATCTTGTGATGAACTGCAGGTCCTCCCTCCGCAGGTCATTTGGGACAAGTTTACTTGAAAGAGAAGTTCTTCGAGACAAGGTCACTCACTCACTACCCACCTCTAGAGTATCTTCTCTCTCCAAACTCCAGCCCTACCAACATTCCGCCTGAGGAAGAGGAGGATCTTGATATAGAATTTTACCTTTTAGTTAAACCTCTTTCACATTGATTTAATCCTTTTTTACTTTGAATTAAACCTTTTTCACTTCCAATTATACCTTTTTTGCTTCCGAGTCTACTAAGGTAGCGGAAGCATTGTTTTCACTTTCGGAATGTGAAAAATGTTTTGTCTCCAAAATCAAAAATTCCACTCGCATTTTGCGTTTTAGACCTTTCTGAACAATTTTGGTTCCGTCTGTGTGTCTGTCTGTCAGCAAATCCTTGTTACGGGCAAAACTACACAAAGTTATAGTCCGATTTTGATGAAATTTTCAGGGATTGTGCGGGTTGAGGTGTAGATGGTCGCCTATAGGTTTCATGACCCCCGAATCAATAGTAGCTTCTGCGCATGCGCAAACGTGAAATCCTTGTTACGCGCATAACTCTGGGAGTTCTTGACCAATTTCGATGAAATTTTCAGGGATTGTTCGGTTCGATGTGTAGATGGTCTCCTATGAGTTTCATGACCCCCGGATCAATAGTAGCCTCTGCGCATGCGCAAAATTGAAATCCTTGCCACAAGCATAACTCCGCTTATGTTTTATTTTTAGAAATGTCATAATAATTATTTATCACTTCAGTCATCTATCCATTGAGCGTCAATGTCAATTTTTATTATTAGGTATAGTTTATAGTTTGTTCAATAGTTGAACATGCCTCCCTTTATTTTTTCAAGTTATGCTCCTGCATAACAACAAATTTACCCTAATTCAATATTTACTTCGCCTAATTGAACAAAGTTCTTTAGTCAATAATAATTTCCAATGATCTATACAGTCATGTTATGGATACGAGGAAGCTATGTGCCACACCTACTTGGCAGACGTTTTTCTATTCTCATGTAGGAAAGTAAATTTTGAAGGAATGAGACGCATGAAAACTTTATTCACACACAAACAAAAAAAAAAACAACATAATATGAAAACTTTTACAAGAAACTAGCACAGAGAAAACGCATTCAATGTCTAATGAAGAGCTCGTCTTGAATCGCAGTAGGTACCCAAGTTACACAGAAATGGGTAAATACGGATCATCATAATTATGTGACAGGCGTGCACTTGTTAAAACATGCGTTTTTCCTGCGCTAGTTTCTTGTAAATTATTATTATGTTGTTTTTTTGCGTGTGAATAAAGTTTTCATGCCTTCCATTCCTTCAAAATTTACTTCCCTACATGAGAATAGAAAATTTTCAATAAAAAAAGGTTTAATTGGAAGTGAAAAAGGTTAAATGCAAGTTTAAAAGGTTTAAATAAAAATGAAAAGGTTTAAATCAATGCGAAAAAGGTTTTACTAAACGGTAAAATAGGTACTACGTGTATGTCTCAAAATATCTGTGTAGATCTTCATATTACCTGTGTTATTGTTTTTGTTGCCCTGGGCTTTTCCTAATTGAAAAAAATGAAACAATACATATAGCTTTTCCTAATTGAAAATTTTCCAAGTCGAATTGAGAATTTTCCAAACAAAATTGAGATTTTTCCAAACCCATTTGAGAATTTTCCAATCTAAGAAACTTTCACTAATAAAAAGGAAGAGGAAATTTTCCAAACCGAATTGACAATTTTTTTAGGGCAATCCAAGACTTTTGTTGAAAACAAAATTAGTGAAGAAAATGAAAGAATAGCACTTTATGAACAAATTAACATTGAAATCAAAAAGTCAAAATGAACGAAGAATACCTCATAAAAATTACGCTCTTGTTAAGAACAGAAAAAATCGAGGCCACTCTGCGTTTTCCAACGAAATTTTTTTTATTTCAATGTTAATTTGTTCATAAAGTGATATTTTTTCATTTTGCTTAACTAATTTTGTTTTCAATAAAAGTCTTGGATTGCCTCAACAAATAGTCAATTCGGTTTGGAAAACTTCCTCTGCCTTTTTAGTAGTGAATGTTTCTTAGATTGGAAAATTCTCAAATTGGTTTGGAAAATTCTCAAATTGGTTTGGAAAATTCTCAATTGGAAAATTCTCAATTCGGTTCGGAAAAGCTATGGAACATAGAGCTAAACTGGTCGGAGAAATCCAAAATTCTGATTGTATACAACTTTGGTGTCTAGAATTTTCTGTATAAAATTTTCAGTATACGCGACAGGCTTACATACATCGTTGTACAATAATTTGAATCGTTTTCAACTGCATGGCTGTTACATATTTTATCGAATCTATTAAGTGGTCATGGTCGTTGGTTGTGGTGTGACCACTTTCATTCAAGACATCAAATCGGAGCGTATAATACGTTTATTTTTTTGGAAACGTTTCGTCCCGC
The DNA here is from genome assembly GCA_031894815.1 of Creontiades dilutus. Taxonomy (NCBI): domain Eukaryota; kingdom Metazoa; phylum Arthropoda; class Insecta; order Hemiptera; family Miridae; genus Creontiades; species Creontiades dilutus. The sequence goes on from JAVIWC010004007.1 coordinate 4,616,963, forward strand.
TATGGGGGCTTCTTCAGTCCTGTCATTATATTAAAGTATGTGTATCCAACCAACATCATAGTAGTCAACACTCTTGTGTTACGAAAAAACTCTCTACTCCCTTCTGGATTTTCAATGATTATATACAAAAGGAGAAAATCACTCCAACAATAACACATGAGTGTTGACTACTATGATGTTGGTTGGATACACATCTTTAATATATAGCTTTTCCAAGTCGAATTGAGAATTTTCCGAATTGAGATTTTTCCAAACCAATTTGAGAATTTTCCAAACCAATTTGAGAATTTCCCAAACCAATTTGAGAATTTTCCAAATCAATTTGAGAATTTTCCAATCTAAGAAACTTTCACTACTAAAAAGGGAGAGGGAGTTTCCCAAACCGAATTGACAATTTTTTAAGGCAATCCTAGACTTTTGTTGAAAACAAAATTAGTGAAGAAAATGAAAGAATAGCACTTTATAAACAAATTAACATTGAAATCAAAAAGACAAAATGAACGAAGAATACTTCATAAAAATTACGCTCTTGTTAAGAACAGAAAAAATCGAGGACACTCTGCGTTTTGCCAAAGATTTTTATTTTTATTTCAATGTTAATTTGTTCATAAAGTGATATTTTTCATTTTGCTTAACTAATTTTGTTTTCAATAAAAGTCTTGGATTGCCTTAAAAAATTGTCAATTCGGTTTGGAAAATTTCCTCTTCCTTTTTAGTAGTGAATGTTTCTTAGATTGGAAAATTCTCAAATTGATTTGGAAAAATCTCAAATTGGTTTGGAAAATTCTCAATTTGGTTTGGAAATTTCTCAATTCGGCTTGGAAAAGCTATGGAACATAGAGCTAAACTGGTCGAAGAAATCTAAAATTCTGATTGTATACTACTTTGGTGTCTAGAATTTTCTGTATAAAATTTTCAGTATACGCGCCAGGCTTACATACATCGTTGTACAATAATTTGAATCGTTTTCAACTGCATGGCTGTTACGTATTTTATTAAATCCATTAAGTGATAATGATGGGATGGTAGCCATCCGATTGGGGTTATTACGGTGACGTTAGGGCGTAAGGCGGAGAGCTGGGCGGGAGAAGGCAAAGGAAGTTGGGTGAGGTCTCCCGGAATCATCCCGGCAAAAGGCGGGGCGTCAGCCTGGGGATCCCGCAGCGGAAATGAGGGGAAGGCGTCAGCCTCGTAAGCGCCCCCGGGGAAAGGATGGGAGAGGGGGGGGGGGGGGGTAAGCGTCAGCCGGGAGACTTAAACCGCGACGTCGGGGAGGAGGAGGGGAATGAATGAGCCGGAGGCGGCGTAGGGGAGGGGGGAGGTGCGTGGTAGGTCCAGGTCGCTCTCCGGGAGGCGGCGGCGGAGGACGGGGCGATGGAGGACGAGGCGGCGTAGGACGAAGCGGAGGGGGCCCCCAGGCTCCCAGTGCTACTCAGTACCCGGGCTGATGAACGTCTGAACTCATGGATTTACCCCTCCGCTCAACACATGGTAAGCACCTCTCATCAATATTTTCATCAGTTATTCATTTCATTCATCATCGGACCCAAACTTTTCCCTGTCTAGCGCTCATTCGCAAATCTGCCTGTTTTCAAAACAAAATTCCGGCCATACAACATGCCTGTATCAACGAATTTTACTGAATTATCGTGATAAATTGAAGTTACTTTATGTTCAAACTTGAGTAGATTGTGTACTAAGAACTCTTTAACTATAAATTGTAATTAAAAAACTGGTTTTTAAACATAATTTTGATATTTGAAGACTTTGAATTTCTGTCATGTTTTCAAATTGATGGAATTTTAAAATCTAATTTTAATGAAATTGAAGTACCCCCATTTTGAGCTTTCATTATTTAATATTCTAGTTTCTAAATTGATTAATCCACCAAAAAAATATTTATAAAAATTCAACGAATTAAGTATATTTCGTATTTCTTTATTGATATGTGTTCGTATATTGAGTGTCTCACGTTAAACTCGGAAAATGTATCCCATGTATTTTGCATTACTTTGGGCAAAATGGGGGTTTTTCAACAAAAAATCCAACTTTTCAAACTTTTAAAATTTTGTTCGTGTTTTTGACTTTTGGTCATTGAAAAGGTCATAAACCTAGACCGAGTGAACCATTGGGAAGAACGTAAATTTTTTTTTATCTTTTTGTCCAATAAAAATACTTTTTTGAAACAAAAAATGGGTGATCGGTGAACTGTGGGGATTTTGATTACAAAATAAACCCTAAAACTTGATGTTGTCATATCTGGAAAATTCCCTGTTTTTCAAATGCTCATTAGTCTCCTTTAGTTCTGGTGACAATTTATGGACTGTAAACCTAAAAAAAATGTGCAAAAGCATCTGCTGTCAAACGGTGTAACCAGTTTTTTTTTTCATTTAGAACGAAGTTTTAAGAATAGAGAAGCTTAGAAATAAGATTAGAGAAGTTTTAGAATTCATTATATTTCGTATTTCTTTATTGATATGTGTTCATATATAGGGTGTCTCACGTTAAAAACCTCACCCACGTATTCTGCTTTACTTTGCGACAAAATGTGTTTTTTCGACTAAAAATTCAACTCTTCCAACTTCTAAAAGTTTGTTCGTGTTTTTGACTTTCGGTCATTGAAAAGGTCATAAACCTAATCCGAGTACACCATTGGAAAGAACGTTAAATTTTTTATCTCCTTGTCCTCTAACAATACTATTTCAAACCAAAAATGGGTGAACTATGGGGATTTTGAGTGAAAAATAAACCCTATAAACTTAATTTTTCTCATATCTGGAAAATTCCTGGTATTTCAAATGCTCATTAGACTCCTTTAGTTCTGGTGACAAGTTATGGGCTGTATACGTAAAAAATGCAGAAGCATCTGTCTTCAAACAATATAACCAGTTTTTTCCATTTAGAAGGACATTTTTTGGGAAAATTGAGTGTCAATGGCCAAAAAAAAAAAAAACTTTTTCAGGCACATTTAAGGTTTTTTTTGTTCGAAAAAAGCCCAGTATACCAAAATTATTTAGAGGCGAATTCGCGATTTTTTCTCGCTGAATTGAATGGTGACATACCCAGACCTCCCTAGCAATGAGTTTAAAACGTTTTCGGGAATATTTTTGGGAAAATTGAGTGTCTGGCAAAAAGACTTGTTTTCAGGCACATTTGAGGGTTTTTTTCGAAGTAGCCCAGTATACCAAAATTATTTAGAGGCGAATTGGCGATTTCTTTTTCTCGCTGAATTGAATGGTGACATACCCAGACCTCCCCAGTTATGAATAAAAAAAAAGTTTTCGGGAATATTTTTGGGAAAATTGAGTGTCAATGGCAAAAAGACTCGCTTTCAGGCACATTTGAGTTTTTTATCGAAATAGCCCAGTATGCCAAAATTATTTAGAGGCGAATTGGCGATTTTTTTTTCTCGCTGAATTGAATGGTGACATACCCAGACCTCCCCAGCTATTTCGGGGTGTTGGAAACGTCAAATCAACGACATACATTTCGGGAAACATAATTTCGAATGAAGCGCAGGACGTCACTTGTCAAAAGAAAACGCTGTAAATTGTTACAAAGTGGTTTTATTATTTCCGTATTAGGATCATCTTTCTACATAAATCACTCATCTATGTAGTCAGTGGTACATAATATAAAGTTTACTACTTACTATTTTACTACCTCGAGCTTCCATATCTTGTCTTGCCCACTCTAGATCCCATAAAAAGAGCTCCATTAATATTTCAGCACGTCAGAACAATAATTGTCCTAATTATTAGGAACGAAATTAGCCACAAGGATCTTCAGTTGACCACTGATCTCCACACCTTGTAATTAACGTCCAGATGGTCATAGAAAGTGGAATTTCTTTGTCTTACATAGAACTAGAACACTAACCTTTACTACCGGAGAGAAGTTGATATCAAAACCATAGCTCATGAAACCCTGAACGCCAGACCTTGGGTCATTCGACTTCGACATGTCAGGAAGAATGTTGAAAAGACCTCGATTTACCTCAAACCATTTTACTATCATTGAAATTTCAACTTTCTTGGTTCATTACGATGGAATAGCCTTTGGGATCAATCAGCCGATCAGCGACGCCATCGTCATATTTCAGATGATCGACAGAACCAACTATTCAAATTTCAACTGAAAGTATGGACATTGAATGTCAATACCTAAAATGGTGCAACATATTACATGGACACACAAGTGAAATTCATATAAGTAGGGGAACGAGGGATAATACCGTGCACTTAACTTTGGAACCATACAGTTAAGGAACAGAACGTCATACAAATGTTTTTCTTGCACGAATGCTCTAGAATTTATTCTATTTTCGATATCTGAGCATTTCCCTTGCGTAAAAGGATTTTTAAAGGGAAAACAGTTGTGAATGTTAATAAAGTGCTTTGGGCGGCATTTCCCACACTGTCCACAAAAGACGAAGTCAAGAATTCTTTAACATCTTCGTCTGTATCTCCAACAAGGCTGCCCTCAGAGATGTCTACCCAGTCATCACTGTCACTGCTCTCACTTCTGGTTCTCTTGCGCTTCTCTTTCTTTTTTTGAGGTCTTTCATTTTTCATGATTTCTACCTTTCTTCTTCTTCTTCTGAACTACATCTGTGCTACTAGTAGTGAGTTGATAAAAATCCAGCTGAATTTGGAGCTTTGTTGGTTATTTGTTGTTCTTTTCCATCTTTTTTGACGTTTCAGAAATAAACGGCATTCCCCCGATACGATGGGCAGCATTACCCCAATGTTTACGTTTTTCGTAATTCATTCACGCTGACTTCATTTACAATCAAAACTTAAATTTGGTTAGTGCTTCAGAAAGATGGTGAATGTCTGCGTATATACATGAAAACTAATCTAAAAAAGAGTTGAAAATGGGACTTACATTGCTTATTTCCGATGCTCAAGAAATAACATCAAACGATTCGGAAAAATACTCACTGCACTCACGTCAAGAAGGCTAACGTTGCAGGTAGGGTAACGCTAGAACCTAGTTGGCGGGACATTTCTCTAGGATCGGCGCTCATTCCCACGTTTCTGGTGTCGATTCAAACATCCGTACCCGCTTAACTGATGGTCTTTATAACCGTCGCATTCCACTAATCAACTTTTCATTCAAACATTCTTCCGATTACAGCCATGGACGGCATTACCCGATGCACGGTATTACCCCTCATTCCCCTACGGTTCACTTGCACCACGAGTATATTGCAAAAGACTTGAGAACCTCGATTTCAAAGGGGCTCTTGAAATAAAATTCTGCAACAATTACATGAGCTGATGAGATCCTCTCGTGATACTAACGGATTTTTTCATGACCAATCACGTTCATATTGTCGTACATGTTTACGTTCGTAACCTGTCAAGTTCTGGCCCTTGAGGAGAGCGAACGGATGAACTTAAAGCGGTCCCGGTGGGCTCGGTTCTTTGAAGGCACTTCTATCAATAACGAACGTAAAAACAGAACTTCGGATCTCTTATTTGGAGCGTACGTATTTATTTATTCAAGTCAGAAACGTTTCGTCCCACAGCAGGGACTTCTTCAGTCTATACCTAATCATAAAAGTCATTCTTTAGTATAATTTACATACTGTGTATACATACATATCATCAACTGATCAATCCAAATAGTTATTTTGGTTGAGAACCGATTTACGTGGTCTATGCATATCTCCTGAAATTCAATAATCGCTCTATCACCTGTGAAACACGCACACTCCGAAGCTTAGTAAGATTCAAATCATGAACCCAAGCCAATTGAATAATAAACCCCAGCGAAAGAATACTTATTTACCCCAGTAATAATATTGAATAATATTTACCTATATATATTATCAGCGTTTCATGCACATCAGAATGCTTCAACCCGTGTATCGGCTATAAACTACAAGTATCCACATCGGCTATCACTCCAGTATCCACATTCACTACAACTCTACGCTATCGGCCGGACATCACTAGGTTACAAACAATTAATAATAAACCAAAAAACGCAAATGTTGGCACCATAAATCGGGCCATACATCGGGAATGGTTTGACTTACGGACCTGGGGAGGGGCTCATTCTATTCCTCGTGGAGTTTTCTTCAAAAAGAGTACCTACACATTTAGGCCGCCTTGACTTGTTTTGAGGTTTTTAGGGATTTTACAAAACTTTGACAGCCCCTAAAGGGCACTTTAAATTGAGTGAGAGAGCTGGCTCAAGAATTGGGGCGTCGTCGGACCAAGATGGATTTTTCCTGAAAATTTCAGATCTTTTGCTCCAGCCGTTTGGGAGAAATCGTGCGTACGGCGTACGGCGGACGGACGGAAAAATTTTTATTGCAGATTCGGATTCTACACCCTTTGAAACGTAAACCATAAAATTTTCAGGGGGTTGTTAACAATTTTTTTTTTCCAGAATGATTACAATAGTTTATTATTGAATAACAAACCAAAAAGGACCTCTTACACTCCCTAGCGCAGCTGCAGCTCCGATTGGTCTAGGCGATGAGTGAACGTTTTGGATTCAGACCAATCCTCGTTCGTGCAAGTAACATTTGATTATTGAATACAAATTGTTGGGTAGATGTTGTCGAAATTTGTACAGAAGACCATCGTACCAAGTTTTGTCAAACGCTTGTTCTACGTCAAAGTAAGCAGAATGGCACACTTTTTTCTGGTACTATACATTTTTAAGAAATTTGTGTAGCGTTGTAATTGGAGAGCACATGAGTGGTTCTGACGGAAACCGAATTGTCGGTTTGGTATGAAATGTTCTGTGTAGCGTTGAAGATGTGAGAGCGGAAGTCGTTCGAATACTTGATGAGGGGGAAAGTAGGCTATATTTTTCAGTACCATAATTATGGCAGCATGTCTCCAGACTTTTGGAAAGTAACCTAATCTTACTGAGGCTGAGTAGATTTTTTTTTTTTTTTCGGTGGCAGGTGAGGAAATCTTTGAGATCCTTAGGTGGAAATCGGATCTCCTAAGATACCCAAAAGGGACCGCACTTTGGGTTATGTGGGATTCAAACCCACTAAAACCTCACCTTCCATTTCCCACGACGAAACTCAGCCTGGAACTGTTTGACACATTACTTCAGGCTGGTTCTAGGGAAGGATTTAGTACTCCTCTCGGTCCGTGTTCTCCCTGCTCTGCCTCTCCCGTTCCTTCACAGCCTTCATTTCCAGGATCTTTTCAGAAAAGGATGCTACCGCGGTCCAGTTCTGTTCACGCTCAAGCATTTTACTTAAGACACATTCTGGTGTCATGTCCTGAGGTGATAGCTCCAGTGTCTGCTGAAGCCAACTTCTGTTGCCAGTCCAGTATTCACATTTGAAAAAAGTATGGAACACATCATCATCCTCTTCCTTGCTGGGTCATCCACTTTCCCCATCCTATGCAAGTAGGCGTAGAAGAGTCCATGGCCTGAGAGGAACTGTGTCAGGAAAAAGTTCACCTCTCCATGTGGTCTGTTCATCCATGTGTCGATACAGGGTATTAGGCATGCAGTCCATCTTCCTTGGTGTTCTCCTATCCACAGAGGCGGAGTAGATGTGGGCCATGCATGTGTGACTGTATCATTTTGGGCAGACATAGTGCAATGTTCATCAATGTTCTCTATCTTCATCAATATCCTATTAGACTATTTAAAATATAGATACGATGTTTTTTCGAGATACTAATAGCAGATATCGAATGTCGAAGCTCCACTGGCCTGAATTTTATCCATCTGGACCCCCGCACCGTTAAGGTGGAGTCGCAAGTAAGAAATGACGCGTAAAAAATATAGGGAGCTATAAATTACGAAGACCTCCCCTCATTTCCCCCACCACTACCCGCTTCTCAGCCAAACCTACTACAACTTATACACGTATACACGCACACTCTCAACGCTCGATTACTATCCCTCTCTCTCGCACATATCGCCAATTCATCTCATCTTCTCCGTCTCTTTTTTTTTCTCTTCTCTTTCCGACCTCAATTTACTTCCAACGTCCACCCTCGTTGGTGGCCGACGTCATCGACCGACGTCACGACTTTTCCTCCTTCGGCGTCGACAGGCGACGCCCGATGATGCGGAGGGTGTAATGATCCGATCATCGCTTCGAGAGAAGTCGTTGAGTGAATATTTATCAAGGCGACGGAGAAAAACGGGTCGTAACGATCCGATCCGCCCGTTGAAACCGACGGACCCCTTTTCGGAGCGATCCATCTTCGGACGAATTCGGGCTTTTCAACTTTTCCCGAGGCAAAGTTGGTTTTAACGAGAGCGCTTTTTTTTTCTCGTTCCGATCCCCCAACATTCCGAAGAGTCGAAAGAAAACTGAAGTAATTGACCCGAACAAACGTCTGCCAGGTGGGATGGGCTGTATAAATTGCCCACATACCTTTTTGAACTATTTGGGAGGATTTATAAAAAGATCAGATTTATTGTAGGCCTCGTCATTACACAACAGAAATATGCGTATTCGTATTCATTAATCATAACGAAATTTTTATTTATTGCTTCCGAGTCTACTAAAGTAGCGGAAGCATTGTTTTCACTTTCGGAATGTGAAAATTTTTTTGTCTCCAAAATCAAAAATTCCACTCGCATTTTGCGTTTTAGACCTTTCTGAACAATTTTGGTTCCGTGTCTGTCTGTGTGTCTGTCTGTCTGTCAGCAAATCCTTGTTACGGGCAAAACTACACGAAGTTATAATCCGATTTTGATGAAATTTTCAGGGATTGTGCGGGTTGGAGTGTAGATGGTCCCCTATAGGTTTCATGACCCCCGGATCAATAGTAGCCTCTGCGCACGCGCTAACGTGAAATCCTTTTACGCGCACTGAGTTTTTGACCAATTTCCGGATCAGATATGAGTTTCATGACCCCCGGATTAATAATAGCCTCTGCGCATGCGCAAACGTGAAATCCTTGTTACGCGCATAACTTCGGGAGTTCTTGACCAATTTCGATGAAATTTCTGGGATTGTTCGGTTTGATGTGTAGATGGTCCCCTATGAGTTTCATGACCCCCGGATCAATAGTAGCCTCTGCGCATGCGCAAACGTGAAATCCTTGCCACAAGCATAACTCCGGGAGTTCTTGACCGATTTCGATGAAATTTTGAGGATTGTTCGGACTTATTAGCTACATTTCATAGTTTATTCAATAGTTGAACATGTCTACCTTTATTTTCCCAAGTTATGCTCCTGCATAACAATAAATTTACCCTAATTCAATATTTACTTCGCCTAATTGAACGAAGTTCTTTAGTCAATAACAATTTTCAATGATCTATACAGTCATGTTATGGATACGAGGAAGCTATGTGTCACACCAACTTGGCAGAGGTTTTTTTATTTTTTTTTTTGAGTTATGAGGTGATTTTGGTCTTGTAGGATCAAACTCAACGAGTCTGATGTTCCGAATATGACAAAAACCCGCAAATCCTTTAGTGTGAGAAAATCGCTGGTTCAAACAAAACCACACATGTCCAGACAAGATGACTGAGCAAAACCGCCCAAGTCCATTCAGCCAATAGGGAGTCGGGATTTTCTGTGAATCACAGAACGCTTCTGATAACAGATGGTTAATCAGTTTGGCGTTTTCTTCTGTCGTGAGTCTGTATTTTTGCAATAATAATAATAATGCAATTGGTTCTTTGTTGCAATCTTCTTCTATATGTGCACTATCCGGTTATCCGAAAGTTGGCGATCACCACAGCGAATGCAGCCCGGTCCTCAGCTACTCTAAATATCTCCTCAGCACTCCCGATCCCAGTCCAGCTCCTGATATTCCTGAGCCACGAGAGCTACCGCCTCCCAACGCCACGACGACCTTCTACCTTTTCCTGAATAATTAACTGAAGAAGGCAGTATTGCTTCCTCTAAGGATATGCCCCAAGTAAGCAATCTTTCGGTATTTAACGGAATGAGCAGCTCTCTTTGTGCTCCAACAATCTCCAGCACTTTCTCATTGGTGGTATGTGCTGGCCATGGTGTCCTAAGCATTCTTCTCCAAATCCACATCTCAAAACCCTCGAGACGATTGTTGTTACCCTTAAAGTCCGTGCATCTGCGTATAACAGAACCGATCAGACATAGCAGACGACCAGGTCGAGGTCCCTGTCACTGAATAGGTTCTTCATGTTCAGAAAAACCGAGCGAGCTGCCTCTATTCTGCACTTGACCTCGCTATCTGGGTCGACATACTCATTCACCTCGTTTGTTGCAATAAAATGGTGTTTTATTGGAATCTTATTCGAATGTTACAATGAACTAACAAGAGTAAAATCGGGATTGAACAAAAACGAATCAAGAAAATCGGTTCGGAATGGCTCCTTAGGCAGCAATAATCGGCAAAATTTGTCAAACACACGTACACTTACTTGTTTTTCACGGATCTGCCTTGAGGTTGAGCATCCCTCAACTGTGCATCAGCGTTGGGTCTGCTAACATTTACGTTTGCGCAATTTCCTTGACTTGGCAATTTTTGGCGCACGTTGAAAGGCCAAAAAAAAAAACCAAACGATGTTCAAATTTCCTTGAAATTTTCTTTGAAACCCGAAACTGGAATGAAAACGGGATTCATTGTGAAGCGTTCCCGACATCATCAGAAAACGACGAGTGTGATAATGAAATTGAGTTTGCTTAGACTCTAAGCCTTAGAGGACGATAGGGCAATCCACATCCGAATAATTAGCCCATCAGTATTCATCAGTAATCTCTAGGAGAGACTATAATGAGACTGATAACTTTTACTCTCACTTCTATTTTATTTTCGGCATTTTAATTTACTATTATTATTATTATTATTAATTGGCTCTACGGTCCATGTAGGACCAGGGCCCTCTCAGCTACAGATTTCCACTCTTTCCGACCATGAGGATTCTGGACTCCAAGCACTGCGAGATCCTCCTCCACATCGTCCTAACGTTGTTTCCGAGGTCTCCCTCTCAACCTCCTTCCTCCTGGGGTACCATAAAGTAGCCTACGAGGGTTTCGTTCTTCTGGCTTCCGCTCTACGTGCTCCAACCATCTCAGCCGCCCTCGCCGAATGAAAGCCACAATGTCTGGCTGTCTGTAAAGGCTTCTTAGCTCTTCATTATTCCGAACTCTCCATCATTCACACAGAGTGGACCGAAAATCTTCCGGGAAATCTTTCGCTCCCAGCAGTTCAGCAGGCGCTCACTTGTAGTGGCGAGGACCCAGGACTCACTATCATACGTGACTACTCGACGGATAATTGTCTTGTATGTGACAATATGATATGTATGAAAGACCTCTGAATTTCAGAACTTTTTGGACATCCCAGTTTATTATCAGTCCGGCTTCTTTTTTGTAGTTTTGAGTTTGGAACATCATTAGGTGGGTTGTTGGCCCTACGCCCACCCCCAACCTGGAGGCCAGGAGTTTTATGTAGGCTCTTCTTGCGTTAGAGGAACTGCCTTCTCCGCGGCTGGGAGAGTACCTCTTCCCCTGGCTGGTTTTGGTCCGCCCCAGGTTCACCTGGTACCCCCGTCTGGTGAGCATTCCCTTATCCGCTACCAGCCGAACTCCTCACGGGATTTTAATTTACGAATGTTTTAAATTTTAAAACTACATGCGTTCATTTAGGTTGAAATTTCCATTGACTTATTGAAATAATAATTATGGTTGCACTTTTTTTTTTCAAATTGACCTTTCGCAAAATCCCACTATTCTACACTGTGGACTGAACAAAACCCCACAACTCGGTAAAAATCAATCAGAACACCGCTTGTCCAAACTTTAACACGGCATTTCAAAAATAGTACAGCCGTACGATTTAAATCACTAATGTCACATAACTTTCAATTACAGGACAAAACAATAAAACTTTTAAAAAATTCAGATTCCATTGGTGGAACACAAAGAAAACATTTTTCGTAAATAGCCAAAATTCAGTTTTGGGGGACTTGTGGGGTTCTCGTTGGATCAATTAACATTAGAACATTAATTTTTATATTTCGGTTTTTATCCTTCTTTAAAATACGAGAGAAACATTTGCAGTGGGACAATTTTGACAATGAATGAATGAATGAATAACATGTTTATTGTTGCGAAATGATAAACTTACAATATCTCAAACTTAGCAACTCATCAATTAATAACAAATTAATAAGTACAATAACAAAAGGAAAAAAGCTAAAGATGATATATTAGGCCTTCAAGGCCTGTTAGGCAGTTCTGTTATTCTGTTCTATATTTATACGTATTTCTCTCCAAATCTGTGATCAAGAATACATTCGAAATATCAGGCTTACTCTCTTTCTTCTATTTGTAAAATTTCTCTTCAAAATTAATTGACCATATAGTTCAGTAGAACCATCAAACGAATAAGTATATATATATTTTATTTTTTAGTTCATGCTCTTAATATAATTGAGGAAGGAATATGGAGAGTCTAAAGAAAGAACTTCAATAAACAATAGGAGTGAAATGACTAGCATCAACATGGTGACAATTATTTTATATATTTATATCTTTGATTTCTCTATGCGTACGTTATTTTTAGTCATTAGATTTATTTTCTTTTAATGTAATATTACTCTCATTTGCTCAGCAATAGGTATCTTTTTCAACGTCAACTTCAGCTATAATTAAATTCTAATTCTAATTCTAAATTCGGGGAGGTCCGATGCGATCCACGTGTCACGTCGTCAGCAATGACATGAGACAAAATGAATTCAGTTAATGATACAAGTGATTTTGACAATGATGAGGAGAGATTTCTTGCCATGGAGAAATGTGGGTACCCAGTTTACATCTAAAATTGAGTCCTGGAAGGTTTGAAATGTTATAACGATTTAAATAAAGGGTTTACTATAGTTGCGAATAAACATTGTAATCAAGAATGGCAATGTAATGTATGCAAAGTCTTTGAAAAAGCAATGTCAAATCACTAATAGAAATGTTTGCTCTTTTTGAAGAAAACCAATTAGTGATAAACATCAATCATTTTCATCATCATTAAATGGCGATTGTCTTGCACAATTATTATTAAAATTATTAAATTATGTTTCGATTCCTCATTGAAGAGATCGAGGACCATCTTGGTGGTCGTATATTCAATTACAGCGAAGTTCTCCGACCCAGACGCTCAGTTAACGGGTTATATTGACGTTCCTCATCTCGCAACTGCGGCCATATATCTGAGAGGATGTCTCAATTCTCCCTTTGCGAAGACCAGTTCAATATCTAGCAAAGCCGTACAGAGTTAGGGAGTTTAACTTTCCCGAATGATGTGATGGTCGTAATTGAGAGGTGGGTATTCGATTTAACGCCGGATATCGATCTGAACGAACGTCTTCCATTCGCTACTCGTACTGCGTAGAAACTTGAGATCTCCCATCGTAATCAACAATAGAAAGTTTAGCTCGACTTCTTTGTAAAATCTGACAACTAATCGTGTGTGGGATTCCACAAGGGCGTCTACAGCAACTTAAACATGCTAGAGGGAATGCCGCGTCTCCACTTGTACCAACCTCGCCTAACGCATAGACACCAAAGTTGGCAACTTTTTGGGATTTTTTTTTGTTGAAAACTAAGAATAGGACTCCTCAAATTTAAGCAACAAGTGTAGAACTTATTGCTACAGAATTGGCACGAAAGGTTTGTCACGAAGTCACTAATGACATGGATGTCCGGCGAAGAAGATGCAGCTATTGCACAAGGGGTCCGCAACATGGGCACCACTAGAGAGTGAAGCGGTAGGCACAATTATGTCGGGCTGGCGACCATTCTGTCCATAAAAGGTTTAGTTTCATACTCCACGGCAGGATGTTTCATATTTCAATTGGGGGAGGGGTTTTGGCAGACAGGGCCCTCGAGGGTCACTGAAATCAACGCCCTGTCATGCGAGTTATGTGGTCTGTCCAAATTCGACGTATCCGGGGGTGTGTCGCACAACTACAGTAAAATTGGGGGAAAAAAACACAAAAAATAATCATGAAAATCAGTTAAGAATTCAAAGCTGTCCGCGTCGACAAATTTTGTCACAAACACACACACATAGACGTTGACATTCTCCTACGTTTTTTCCATGGTTTCGTTCTTGAGCCCCGTGTACACTTATTTATTAATTTATTGGCAAAATAAACAATGACAAGAACATTAAATGGGTACACAAAAAATAAGGGATCGCTCTGTTATGAGGGTTTCTTTTGAAAAATTCGGTTCTACAAATCGATAACCTGATACTGGATTCCTGGAATGACTTGACTTGCGCTGCACAAGTTTTTCCGAAGAACGCCAATCTTATAGACGTGCAAACAAGAACTCAACATCAAAATCTGCTTCACATTGAGCACCCCGAATTCTCTATACAAAGCTGTAGTGGAGGACCTAGAATGTTTATTTAAAACTATCCGTAATATCATTATTGTGGACAACTTGTATTTTGGCGATTTGTGTCTCACGCAGCCCCCCACGCCAACCCACCATATTTCATGAATGAATATCCCAAACTGTAATATGCTGACCTCATTTGTGATTTTTACGAAAAATATTCAAGCTCCTTAAATCAAATTTGAGGTGGTGATCAAAAATAAAACAAAGATATTTAACACTAGTAGTACTAAATGGTAGGGGTACACACGAAGAGAAATTTGGCATTCGAGCCCAAGTGGTTGAAGGGGTCAAATCTTTCCCATTTTGACGTTCACTTTTGTCATTTTTTAAATTGTTTTAGAGTTGATTTCGACTCTTTAGCGATGAAGTGGGAAAACGGTAAGTGTCTGATGTTAATTTCCCTGTATGACTGGTTCATAGAGCTTTGGAAGCCCGACCACAAACTTTATTGTAATAAAATATTGTAAAGATAGTTAGTTCTATTTGGTGTAGTTTGAAGGTGAAATCTTCTTGTTACATGCGGCTTAAATTGTTGAACAGCCCACTGTCATCCTCCTCCAAGTCCTTTAGCAATGAAGAATAATTTCTTTCCTGCCGAAACGACGACTCCCACATGGTCCGAGTATTTCTTTTGGTTTATTTTTCAATAATAAACCATTGTAATCGCTCTTGAAAAAAAAAAAAAAAAAAAAAAAAAAAAAAAAAAATTAATGAAAATTTCATGGTTTACGTTTCAAAGGGTGTAGAATCCAAATCTGCAATAAAAAGTTGTCCGTCCGTCCGCCGTACGCACGATTTCTTCCAAAAGGCTGAAGCAAAAAAGCTGACATTTTCAGGAAAAATCAATATTGGTCCGACAACGACCCAATTCTTTAGCCAGCTCTCTCACTTAATTTAAAGTGCCCTGTAAGGGTTGTCAAAGTTTTGTAAAGGCGGCCTAAATTTGGACTCTTTTTGAAGAACACTCCACGAGGAATCGAAAAAGCCCCTCCCCAGGTCCGTAGCTCAAACCATTCCCGATGTATGTTGCGATTTATGGTGCCAACATTTGCGTTGTTTTGGTTTATTATTGTTTTTGTTTTGATTGCAGTAACCTAGTGATGTAGTGAACGTGGGTACTGGTGTGAACTCCTAAAAGGGTTTATAGCCGATACACGGGTTGAAGTATTCTGATAACTATAAAAAAACGCTGCAAATTCTTTCACTGAGGTTTATTATTCAATTGGCTTGCGTTCATGATTTGAATTTCTCCTAAGCTTTGGAGTGTGCGTGTTGCACAGGTGATAGAGCGATTATTGAATTTCAGAAGGCACACAAATATGATCAACTGATCAATCCAAATAGGTATTTTGGTTGAGAACAGATTTACGTGCTCCATGCGTATCTTCTGAAATTCTATAATCGCTCTATCACCTGTGAAACAGGGACACTCTAAAGCTTAGTAGAAATTCAAATCATGAACGCAAGCCAATTGAGTAATAAACCTCAGTGAAAGAATTTTGCAGCGTTTTTCAATAGATGATGTAGCAGCAGTTGCAATCGTGCTCGCTGAAAACCGTCGAATGCTCGATGCTCGAGCAGTTTAAACGGAGCTTTAGAATGGTCTGGAAGGATTTGTATTGAGTTTTTTTCTCATGTGTGAGTTTTCCAAACACCCTCCTGGATCTATTCTAATTGTAGTACCTTTACCGCCTCTAATCCTTGCCTCTAATGCTTGTTCTAAAATGTAGTTTTCAAGCGGATAAATGGGCGTTTTATGGCACAAAACGACGTTTCCTTTTGAAGAGTTGGCTACCCTGTACACCGATCTGTGCTTATCATAGTAATGGTATTGACATCCGTTGGTACAGCCTGAACGATAGGGGAACGATGGGTAATACCGTGCACTCAACTTTGGAACCATACAGTTGAGCGACAGAACGTCAAAAAAATGTTTTTCTTGGACGAATGGCTCTAGAATTTATTCTATTTTCGATATCTGAGCGTTTCCCTTACATAAAAGGATTTTTAAAGGAAAAACAGCCGTGAATGTAAAAAAGTGCTTTGGGCGGCATTTCCCACACTGTGGGGTAATGACGCCCAACCCCGACAACTGTATTATGTTCCCCTCTCAACCGTCATTCAACCCATTTTTTCCAAAGTTAGAAGGTTAAATGTATTTATAACAATAAAAACCATGAAAACATTCAATAAACTATAGTTAAAATGAACGATGACTTAGAAATAGGTAAACTACAGTCTTGTATATAGACCTTTTTTGAACCCACACTAATATTTGGCTTTTCTTTCTTTACAAAATTATAAAATAGCCTTGCATACATCACTTAGTCCGTGATCAGGTCGTCCCATGGAACACATGTAGTGGCTGCTGTGATTGCATTGCTCGCAATTCCACTTTGGCGAATTATTATCGGCTTCTTGGCAAATTGTACACAAGCTGTCCACAAAAGACGAAGTCAAGAATTCTTCAACATCTTCGTCTGTGTCTACAACAAGGTCTCCCTCAGAGATATCTCCCCAGTCATCACTGTCACTGCTCTCACTTCTGGTTCTCTTGCGCTTCTCTTTCTTTTTTTGAGGTCTTTCAATTTTTTTCATTATTTCAACCTTTCTTCTTCTTCTTCTTCTGAACCCCATCTCTGCTACGAGTAGTGAGTTGATCAAAATCCAGCTGAATTTGCCGTTTTGTTGGTTATTTGTTGTTCTTTTCCATCTTTTTTGACGTTTCAGAAATGCACGGCATTCCCCCGATACGATGGGCGGCATTACCCCAATGTTTACGTTTTTCGTAATTGATTCACGCTGACTTCATTTACAATCAAAACTTAAATTTGGTTAGTGCTTCAGAAAGACGATGAAATTCTGCGTATATACATGAAAACTAATCTAAAATAGAGTTGAAAATGGGACTTACATTGCTTATTTCCGATTGCTTATTGCCGGCTTCTTGGCAAATTGTACACAAGCTGTCCACAAAAGACGAAGTCAAGAATTCTTCAACATCTTGGTCTGTGTCTATAACAAGGTCTCCCCCAGAGATATCTCCCCAGTCATCACTGTCACTGCTCTCACTTCTGGTTCTCTTGCGCTTGTTTTGAGGTCTTTCAATTTTTTTCATGATTTCCACCTTTCTTCTTCTTCTTCTGAACCCCATCTCTGCTACTAGTAGTGAGTTGATCAAAATCCAGCTGAATTTGGAGCTTTGTTGGTTATTTGTTGTTCTTTTCCATCTTTTTATCGATTCAAACATCCGAAACAGCCATGAACGGTATCACCCCTCATTCCCCTACTCACTGACCTCACTTTAACCCAAAAATATCAAGGTTATGACAATCGAAGGTGGAACCAATCAGCCGACGACAGGTGTTGTTGGGTCTGTAGGTACCCACGTAACTCCTCGAAACATTGGCCAGACGTTGATCTATTTCTGGAAAAGTCTCTCCCTCCTCCTCCCCACCCACCTTTCTACCTTCTAACTTTTCCATTAACTTTGCATTATCAGGGAGGAAGACGCTCAGCTGCCAGACCCCTTAAGAATACCGAACGGGAGGGGGGGGGGGGATATTAAAGACAAACAAGAACCAACCGCGACTTTTATGAGGGCTAGAAAAATCCGCAGCATCCTTCGGGGAATTTTTAAAAGCGGTGTTTGTTAAAAAGTTCTTTCTTTCAAAACAGCAGGCCGCTTGAGATGAGGAGAATGGCATCTAAACGGGTTTTCAGAACAAACAGGATCCTCATTGTTCTGTTTACTAGTTTATGACGTAGATTTTGTTATGGTTTGTTCAAGTTATTGATATATCGAGCACATTCCTTTATTGTAAATCGTCGATTTCAGCGAAACGGAGAATGCTTCTGCCCATTAAATGCAGACTTCGGCTGTTCATTAAAAAAACAACAAATTGCAAGCGTAATTAGCAAGCCTAAGTCAAATTCATAATTTATACATTCCAATTTAGCATTTTTAAAACCATGGTACACATTTCTCAAATCAAAAAGAAACATTTTTCAAGTTCAACATTGCACAAGTCAAACTCCGTGTTCGTCTTTTTCAAGTGAAAACTCAACATTTTGCTGAGCAAACCTAAAATTTTTCAAGTCAAAGTCAAAATTTCCCATGACCAATCAGCGACTCCCAAGATAAATTCTTCATTTCTCAAGGCAAATCCATTCTCTTGTTCAATTCATAATATTTCAAGGAACGAGGGGGGGGGGGGGGGGTTGACTCATATTCAACATTTTGGTTTATTATTCAACGATAAACCATTTTAATCGCTCTTGAAAAGAAAAAATTCTAACCCCCCTGAAAATTTCATGGTTTACGTTTCAAAGGGTGTAGAATCCGAATCTGCAATAAAAATTTTCCGTCCGTCCGCCGTACGCCGTACGCACGATTTCTCCCAAACGGCTGAAGCAAAAAAGCTGAAATTTTCAGGAAAAATCCATGTTGGTCCGACGGACGACCCAATTCTTGAGCCAGCTCTCTCACTTAATTTAAAGTGCCCTTTAAGGGTTGTCAAAGTTTTGTAAAATCCCTAAAAACCTAAAAAAAAAGTCAAGGCGGCCTAAATTTGGTACTCTTTTTGAAGAACACTCCACGAGGAATCGAATGAGCCCCTCCCCAGGTCCGTAGGTCAAACCATTCCCGATGTATGGCCCGATTTATGGTGCCAACATTTGCGTTATTTTGCTTTATTATTGTTTTTGTTTTGATTGCAGAAGTCTAGTGATGTAGTGATGTAGTAACGTGGATACTGGAGTGAATTCCTAAGAGGCTTTGTAGCCGATACACGGTTTGAAGCATTCTGATATGCATGAAACGCTGTAAATTCTTTCACTGGGATTTATTATACAATTGGCTTGCGTTCATGATTTGAATTTCTACTAAGCTTTGGAGTGTGCGTGTTTCACAAGTGATAGAGCGATTATTGAATTTCAGGAGGCACACAAATATGATCAACTGATCAATCCAAATAGGTATTTTGGTTGAGAACCGATTTACGTGCTCCATGCATATCTCCTGAAATTCAATAGTCGCTCTATCACCTGTGAAACACGCACACTCCAAAGCCTTAGTAGAAATTCAAATCATGAACGCAAGCCAATTAAATAATAAACCCCAGTGAAAGAATTTACAGCGTTTTTCAAGTCAAATTCATCATTTCTCATGTCAAATTCAACTCTTTCTAAGTCAAACCTAACATAATCCTAATAAACAATAGTAAAGAATTCAACAATATCCTACTCATACTCAACGTTTCTCAAGTTAACCTAAAGACTTTTGAAGTCCAACATTATTCTCATAACAATTTCTCACTGACTTTTCTCACTTAAACTCATTATTTCCTACGTCGAATTCATGATTCCCCCATTGTCAATGTCAACATTTACGACATTAAATGTTTTCGCAAGCCAAATTCATCATTTCTCAATTCTAGTTCAGCATTTCACAAGTCAAACTCAACATTTGTACGTATCGAACGATCCATCCAAAGGTAGTGATTTTTGGAAGTAACAGGTCGATAGGAATTATTTTGAAAGGTTCTCTACCTTTTTGACAAGACAAGCACAACGAGTTGCAAACATCACGTCCGGCCCTCGCTTGATCCTAAATAAGCCGGTAGATCCCGCCGGGATTACATATCGATCTGTCCGGATTTCGGAAAACAAACAACCGTTTCATTTTTTTTTCTCTCATTTGAGCGTGCGGTTTCCTAAACGCCACCGGTTTTACGTAAGCTATGCGGGATTATCCACTTCTTGGGAAGCTAAATATTGTATAGTACCTACTCAAACTAAACTACTAGCAACTGTCTTGAATGAGTTCCATTTCGGTATTATTCTTATTCTTACCATTGACTTTTGGCGTGAACCACGAAAAAGTAGGTGGTGAAAGGACTGAGAAGAACGGAATATGTAGGCATCAGTGGTGAGGCGTGACATTTTGGTTTATTATTCAATAATAAACCATTGTAATCGATCTTGAAAAAAAAAAAAAAAAAAATGCTAACCCCCCTGAAAATTTTATGGTTTACGTTTCAAAGGGTGTAGAATCCGAATCTGCAATAAAAATTTTTCCGTCCGTCCGCCGTACGCACTATTTCTCCCAAACGGCTGGAGCAAAAGATCTGAAATTTTCAGGAAAAATCCATGTTGCTCCGACGACCCCCCAGCTCTCACACTTAATTTAAAGTGCCCTTTAAGGGTTGTCAAAATTTTGTAAAATCCCAAAAAACCTCAAAAAAAAGTCAAGGCGTCCTAAATTTGGACTCTTTTTGAAGAACTTTCCACGAGGAATCGAATAAGCCCTTCCCCAGGTCCGTAGGTCAAACCATTCTCGATCTATGGCCCGATTTATGGTGCCAACATTCGCGTTATTTTGATTTATTATTGTTTTTGTGTTGATATCACTAACCTAGTGACGTGATGTAGTAATGTGGATACTAGAGTGAAGTCCTAAAAGGCTTTGTAGCCGATACACGGGTTGAAGCATTCTGATAACCATAAAAAACGCTGCAAATTATTTCAGTGGGGTTTATTATTCAATTGGCTTGCGTTCATGATTTGAATTTATACTAAGCTTTGGAGTGTGCATGTTTCACAGGTGATAAAGCGATTATTGAATTTCAGGAGATATGCATAGAGCACGTAAATCTGTTCTCGACCAAAATACCTATTTGGATTGATCAGTTGATCATTTGTGTGCCTCCTGAAATTCAATAATCGCTCTATCACCAGTGAAACACGCACACTCCAAAGCTTAGTATAAATTCAAATCATGAACGCAAGCCAATTGAATAATAAACCCCAGTGAAAGAATTTGCAGCGTTATTTAATGAGAAATCAACTTTTCGTTCTGTTTTTGGGAAACGCAATACAGTTACCAACCTTCTTCCTCCTTAAAATTATTCCAATCATGTTTAGACTGATACTGTATTACCCAAGAAACTACATTAAAATACTGATCATTTTTGAGGAATGTTCACCATTTCGGCATTTTGTCGCTTATTTAAGCATTTTTGGGGACTGAGAAACAAAACAATCAAACATCGTGAAACGATACTCGGAAACCGGAACCCCCACCCCTGCCTGTAAAGTTGAAATGGAAGGTTTAACCATTTTACAGAACTAAAAAGTACAATAGGACTCCTGACACTGGGGCAAAAGAGTGGAAGTGGTATTCGTATCTATATCTAAAACAGATATTTTTAGAGTTGTAACGAATTTTTATCTTGGCATTAGAGTTTTGTCCATCTAGATAGGGGGAGAAACAGTGCTTTAGCTCTAGCGATTTGGGGATTTTAGACCCCGGACTCAGATATTTTCTCCATGTCCACATATCCACGGGTCACATAGGTGGCACCATGTTTATTATTATTATGTTTATGTTGATTATTAGTTTCTATTGTGATCAATCTGACGTGATCGAAGGCTCGGGAAGTAAAAGGCTTTGAGGTATCCATTTTACTACTTTCAGAGTACCGGGAGCCGATGAATGGCGGGCGAAAAACTGAAAGTAGCATTTGGCCCTGAGATTAGAAGATAAGATTCCCTTCCCCACATCATTGTTACACCTCACACAACATTAGGTTGTCAATTTAGGAGCTTCGATTACGAAATTACGTTACACGGAATATTTTTCATTTCTTCTTCACAATTAACCAATATTTACTAGAAATTTGTAGCTGTTTTCCGTTTGATTGAATTCTCTTGAAGAATGAAGGTTCGAGTATCGAAAAGTTGAAATTCGATTTGAACAAAGCTTCATTGCCACGCCTCAATTCGGCCTGAAAATTGTTTGTTAGGCATTACAGGGACAGAAAAGTCACCCCTCTTTCCAAAGGTACCTTCAAATTTTAATTTGAAGCGCAAATTAAGGGAATTGTGGCAATTTCAGTGAAGAAAGGTCGAAAACACGAAAAACATTTCGAATGAGGAAGAATTGGAGCAGAAAAAGGGGGTGCCACAGATTTACGAGTTTTGTGTACTAAAAGTATCAAATTTAAAAAAATGGTGCATAACCTATAGATTTTTCCCTACGTGCACCTATAACCGTTCTTTATCTATCACATGGGTTTCCCAGCCAATGACTACATGAGGTGTAGGGAGCATAATAGGTACATAGATTATTGAATAGTGAATCGCATATTAAATTTACACGGGTTTATTCCATAGAAATTTGAACATCAAATGTGTTTCGTCTCTTCATCACATGCTGGAAAAATTCTTATGACCAATAGAGGCGGATGGCGTAGCTAGGAACTTCAACAATAATCCTCTTGTGATACTTTTCTGGTTCAAATCTGAAAAGAGCGTTGTCAGTTTGAGATTAGGTATCGGTGGTTCACAAATAGGAGGACGTATAACGCAAGTATTTTTTCTGTAATGAGCAATGAATTCCAGAATTGCGATTGTAACTAAAGACACTACACTATTTTTAGTTGTTTAAACATTGTTTATTAAAATAAATAAATAAATCCTCCCTCAAAATAGGAGGGAGCACACCATTAATAACGAAAAATTAAATAAAATGAAAGTAGGAAGAACGCCCAGGTAGAGAGAAACCGTAGCGCCCCTACGGATTTGGGAGGTTAAGGAAGATGAAGGAGGTAGAGTTGAATTAAACAAAGTGGCCCTATGAACTGACCACCAGTTGAGGTAAGAGCAGCGAAAGGGTGGTGGTACCACGAAGCACTCCTGGCGAGATGCCCAACTCGAAAATCTCCATGGCCTTTTTCGTGCACCACACCCTGAAATGACCACCAGTTGAGGTCCGCTCGCGGCCGTGACCTCACTGTTTTAGTTGTCACTGTTTTTGTTGCTCCTTTGGTCATACCTATCAACAGTCCTGATTATGTTAAATTAACGTAATAAACATCCATATTGGTCGCAATCTACAATCTCCAAACAACAGGCTGGTGTGAGTCAGCTGTTGCAATATACGATGGCAATGCTTGACTCAGATTGAGAGCATATCTGCTAAATTGATATATAGAATCGCCAAAAAGCACACAGAATGCGGAAACGCCATTTACGATCCTCAAAATGGAAGCCACACCAAACAAAGGGAATCATTCTACCTCTCAACCGTTAGCGCTGAACCTTTAGTTTAGAGCAGGAATGGCCAACTTCTTTTGCCCAAAGGGCCACTTCCATACTTTCGCTAAAAGCAGGGGCCGCACAAGAGGTTGAAGGGAAATTTAGACTAGGTATATAAATTAATGTATAAACAAATGCTATGGATATTGATCATACTTTGAGGTTGAAATAATATATACTAATCATACAAGAGTTGAGCAAAACAAAATCAACAATTTTACTAAAAAAAAAAAAAAAAAAAAAAAAAAAAAAAAAACACTAGTGAGAACACTGAGAGCGGGCACAATCGTTCACAAGTTTGTCAAAATCAATTTTTGTCGAGGTGTTGGCCACTTTAAGCAAATCTTGAAGATGGTTGTCTGTAAGTCTGTTACGGTGAGTTGATTTTATAAATTTCATCGAGAAAAAAGTGCGATACCGAACTGGCGTGTTTGCCTTATAGGCCTACTCAAAGTATACTTCCTACTGATTATCTTAAAGTTATTAAACCTTTATTTGGCTAGTTCTTGAGAAATTTATTATCAGGTCGTAATTAGGTATATACTTTACAATTTGAACTTAACCTAGACTTCTGTAGGAAATTTTGTATTTTATATATCTGTTAAAAAATATCTACCGTAATACTTTTAAAAAGTTGTTCGGGGGCCGCATAAAACGTAACCGCGGGCCGCTTGGGCCGACAGTTGGTTTAAAGGATCGCCATTAGAGATACATTCCAAGAAGGTAATATCGATATAGGTGTTCTATTGGATTCATTAAGGCCTTTTCCATTTTTAATCCATTAAAGTGCGGACAATACAAGGATTTAATATGTCTGGAAATCCCTATCGCTGATAACCCACGCCGTGTTAAATTCCAATGGATTCAAGGCCACGTATCAATCATTGGAAATGCCTAGGACGATCGAGCTGCTAAGAACGCTAGTGAACTGGAATTAGAAACGCTAATATGTATCTTCCTGCTAGATATTATGATAGATTAGTTCAATAATTCCGTGGAGGAGCTGCAGAAATCCTACAATCTCCGAGCAATTGTTGCTGGGAATTTAGGTATCGCCGAAAGTTGGCGAAAAAGCCTTGGCATTACACCTAGAAATGCACCTGACGAAAAATTGTTTCCTCCGTTAGACTCAAAACCGGTCAAGGCAGGATCTTGTACCTAGGATGTTACACTCACTTGTGGTATAGCTACTCAACTGAAAGCAACTCATCGCAATCTATCGTAAATGAACACAAACAATAGCCGTCTCTCGGCTCTTCGATTATCTTTACTTTGGCTGGACAGCTTAGGAATGCCGTAGACGCTGTTCACAAACGAACGTTTTCATTCATTAAATTCTTTTTCATTTTTAAATATTTATTTTTTTGGTTTATATCTTAACAATCTTGTTTAAACTCTAACTCTTTTTATGAACTCGATTTAAACCCCAATATCTTACCATTGTCCTACAACTGGATAACATGTTTAAGACAACAAACATTTTACCAAAACTGAATTTAGTTAGAAACAACAAATAATCAACGTTACAACACCTAATCCTTCTGCCAAATCAGATTGGGGTTGATAATACACGGCGCATAAAGCAACCCCTCCTTCAAGACCGGCGAGTCGTGCGGGTCATTGCATATCCTTGCCCTTGACCAAGATAATGCCTCCTCCTTACCTTTCCCAATTTTCCCAGGGGTTATGCACAATCGTACACTTACATGTTCTACAACTCATTTCCGATGAGTTGCTTTCAGTTGAGTAGCTAAACCACAAGTGATTACGTTGACACGATTTTTGTGTACGGTTTTGCCAATGGTAATGCTTCTGAAGCAGCAAGGGAGTCACACTCCTGTGTACAAGTCACACCCTTGCGAACACGTCGGATAGTATCAGGAAAAAATATTGGTAGAAAATATTGTTTATGTCACTGATCCTTTTTTTATCTATTGAACTATTTCTATTTCTAGTAAACTAACTTAAACCGTCACTTGAGAGGTCTGGCGTTATCACCATTCGATTCAGCGCGAAAAGTTACGTTTATCCCTCCTCCAACTTTTGTTCGTCGAGACTTATGGAAAAATCTCAATTTCAACATAAAACACACGTTTTTCTGCAGTTAAACACCATTTCCTTAACTAAAAATATTTTTTTTAAAACCAAACCAAAACGACTACACCGTTGGAAAGCTGACATTTTGGCGCACGTTTTATCAGGCCTGCACAGTTCTGCGTCAAGCGTTAATGGGGTTTGTAGGCGAGATGAAAAACAGGCGATTTCAAGATTTTGACAAAACTGCCATTTTGCGCAGCAATCGCACATCTTCAATGCAATTAAAAAAATGTTTTCTGACATCAAATAGATAGAAAATTTAACGCTCTTGCTCAAATTTGAGCTATCTCCAAAATTGAGGGAGTTATGACAGTTTTAATGATATAAGATCGAAAACACGAAAATAAATCTTAAAATTGCAAATAACTCGGAAACGAGGCCTCTGGCAAAAATTGCTAAGAGGCATTTTTGTTCGGAAATGAGTTGTAGAACACGTAGGAGTCAGATTGCGCATAACCCCTGGGACACCCTGTATAATGGGGATACGTGGTTGGCACATGTCCTTAAAAATTGAGAATAAAAAACATTTTTGAAGATTTCAAACTTAAAGAGTGCAGCAAACATTCAGTTTTAATTACCAAGCGTTTTAATGAACTGTTTTGTCATTAAAATGTGGTTCAATTTCATGTTTTATTATGAAGCATTGTTACATAATCGTGGCAACTTAGATTTGGCTATCTAAGCCTTAATGAAGGGTTAAAAAATTGTTGAAAATCTATAAAATGAATTGATTAAGAAAAAACTGTTAGTTACGTGAGTTACCTAAAACATGGGAAGGTCCGGGTCGACGCTCCAAATTTCCAGGCCTTTGAGATACCGGAACCCCAGGACGGCAGCCGAAAATATGAAGGAAGCCTTGACGACTTGGTAGTAGGGCAGTCGTGTGATGAAGTCGGTTGCCGACTGGGGCTTCCTCTTCGCGTTTGGCGGCATCGTCAGCCTGGATTCAAATGAATATTCATTGAAATTTATATTGTGAGTGACACGAAAACTATTAAAACCTCAAGAGAAATAGAATTTTACAGATTAAACTCGGGAGTTCTTGTTCGTTCCTCACAACCCTAATCTATAGTTTTACTACAGCCCTTTCGGTAGGTAGCAAAGTTATTACGGGTATTGGTGAATGGTGTTCACACGACAATCTATTGCGGCAGTTGGGGGTTAAACATAACTTTCCGGTAAACTGTTGAGAAGCATCCGAAAGTAAATCTTGGTTAATTTTTTTTCCGATATGGGATGGGAGGAACCCCTAGTCACTGTTGTGATCTATTGTGACACTTTCCCAGTTTCACTTCAGAATCTTTTTAATGGCCTCTTCATTCACGAAGTGAAGGAGGTTTTCAGGTGTTTCCTTGGCAATATTGGCGGTGTTGAGGCACCCTTTCCGAAATGCCGGAATCTTATCGATGCAGGCAGCAGAACAGTCGCAGAGTACGTGTTCAGCTGTCTCCCCTTCTTCGCAACAGTTCGGCATTCTATTGTCCTGGCCTTAACCATTTTGTTAAGGTGATACCTTAGAGGACAGTGGCCAGTGAGGAGTCCCACAAGTTTGCGAAGGTCTGTACGCCTCAGTGACAATAGGGAGTGTGCGCATTTCTTTGAGATTGTAAGAAACCGCTTGGCTTGTCTCTGCTTAGGAGTGTCTTGCCAATATGTTGTTCGAGTCTTGTACTCCCATTTCTGGACCTGTTGAGTTATATAACTCTTGGTAACCCCTAGTTGAGGTTCACGTCCAATTGGGCTGGACTCTGATCCCTTTTTAGCTAGTCGATCAGCTTCTTCGTTGCCTTCTATTCCTTCATGACCTGGTACCCAAAGCAACGTTAATTTGTAGCCGTGGGCTGCAGTGAGATAAGGCAATCCCTGGTCAGCTTTGATGTTATTGAGAAGGCAGAAATGGCCTTTAATGCTGCCTGGCTGTCTGATAATATGTAAATTCTTGCACCTTTGAGTCGTTTTCTGGGAATCTCTTGTGCACACAATTCAATTGCATGGGTGCACATTTGTATCGATGTACAATTTTTGATGCAAAATTAGTGGACTTTGGTTCAGCAGTTTCTAAGAAAAGCGGATGGGTGGATTTTTCAAATTTGATTTTTGAACTCGAAACGAAAATCAACAAGGGGACTTAGAATGTTTTTCTCTCGGTTAATTACAGAAGTTTATTATTGACATCAATAAACCAGAAATCGATTTGAATAATTAGACGGAATAGAAGGTTTCAAATAACCAACAGCGAATGGAATATGAAATGTCAGCGGGTGATCGTCCTAAAGAAACCTGTACGAATTTACAAAACTTTATCAAAACCGGATAATTAAAAATTGATCAGCACCATTCTACGCGTGAAAACATAGCTATTGTTGAATGAACCATGCTGATAGACAAAAGCAAACAAGCTACTACCGGCTTTGTTCGGAAAACTCCGAGTTGCAGATGTTGAGTGGAGATTTGACTTTTCAATAATTTTCACAAACCATGATCAACTCAGATATAAAATAAGGAGTATTAATGAAAAACTATTCAATATTATAAACTATTGTACGAGTAATTCAATTTTTTTAGGGGAACAAAAAATCTCACTTGGTGACAGCCATGAGGTTATGACGGCCTTGACTTTATAGATAGGTTAGCTTCCTAAGAAAATGAGCTTGATTGTGTCTTTGAAGTACCTACAACTAAGTCTTATGGACTTGGTAATGTATCGTGACTTTGTTCGAAAATATTTTTTTTGTAAAATTTTAACCGTGTTGAACTGGTGTTGATATGAATATCCTTTGCCATAGTAGCATAAATAAAGCGAGTTAAAAGTTGATGATTCATAATTTTAGAACCTGTACTTAATAAAATTGTAGTAAAGCTCATTATAATGAATATATTGGACGCCAGAAAATTTTCAGGAGATGTCGGTGTAATACAGTTCAAAAGAAGTAATAATTAAGTAATATGAAATCAATCATTGATATCACGCAATCATAATTATTATGATATTTGAGAATACACTTTCCTTGCATCAACACAAATTAGGTACATTGGTAATAGGTGGGTGCGGTTGTACTCACATAATCAAATTCTCAGATCTTCCTCTCATTTCCATAGCAGCCTGGTTTACAATCATTCTTTAAAATTGTTGGGAAAATACAGTTATGAGTTATTTAATCTCTTATACTCCTTATTATATGAAAAGTAAATAAAGAATGAATTGGTAGGTTCGATTAACAGTGCGGGAATACCATAAAGCCGATGACATCAAAATGTTACTGGAGAACCACGTTTGGAACCGTAACCTAGCAACTAGTTAACATAAGTCGACATGTCCTTAACTTTGATCATCAGCTGTTATTATGATTTTGTTTGTTGAAATCTTAAAGGGAGGAGTTGCTTCAGTTTACTAGTGAAGACGATTTTTGATGCATTTTGGCTTCCCGAAATCGACAAGTTATAACCCAAAAAACGCTTCAAATTATTAGGTATGTATGGCGGATTTTGATTTTTAAATTCGAAATCGGTATGTTATCGAGGATATATGACGTCTGGAATATAATGTTGTCGTGTTATAGGAGTTGTAAACATGGCGGGCACTGTGGATTGGTTTTAGCGCGACAACTGAAGGTGGATAATGAAAAGAGTGGCTGGCGACAGCCCTTACCATATGGTGGATAGACGAAGGCACCATCGATAACGCTGTCTCTCAAGCTTCATTCAAATAGAGTAGCTCACAGGTAGCGGGGCCGATCCCTTCTCTTATTATCCAACTTCTCGTAGATAACGATGCCTTTTTCGGAGTTTCCGTGGGTGTGGAACGTTTTTATCATTTAAATGATTAACAGGAGTACAATCCAGTTCTTAGCGACCGACCCGACAGTCCCCCCCCCCCCCCGCTCAACACTCCTTCAACTAACCTTCGGATGGGCTCCTTCCGCCCTTTGTTATCTCGGCATCACCGCTATTCCGTCCGCCCGAGGCGGTCATTCGTGTACCTGTCACTCCCTGGTGCTCTGGTTGAATCTTCAGGTTTCTCCAGGGAGTTGGTTAGGCTTAGTAAGTACCGTTTATGAACACAGAATGCGCTCATGTAAACCATTGTTAGCCCCCTCCCCCCAGCTGGGAGCCGTTTACTTGCTCTCCTCCTCTGAGCTAGAATCCCATATTTGTAGGTTGCATATGCAATTTTTCATCTTCGGTACTAAAATGTGTAAAATTAATCATTTAAATGATCTGGCTGTAGAACCATAGAGGTCTACTGTCCCGCTTTTTCAATAGTCATTCATTTTCATGTATACACGTATTTAGACTAAATTTTGCGCTCACTAGTCCTCCGAAGCCACTGGTTAGATTTGCATTAATTTTGATGTTTCATTATTACGTCGGAACTTGTGGGGATCAGCAGACCACCAGACTTGTTGTTCTGTCAGTCATAATGAACTGCTACTAGGAAACTAGTGGTGGAATCTTTCCGCCGTCGTACGTCGAAATTTGATTCGGGTTCGCTCTGGAACAATAAGAAACAAGTAAAGTGAGTGGCACCATAATGACCGGCTGAGTGAGTTAAAACCCCTCCTGTTCGCTGTAGGACGTTGAAAATTGGGGTAACAAGAGAAGAATGACTTTTCAGGCTTCACTCTGATAAAAGCGATGACGTCTTTCTGATCACATTGAAATTTGATATGGAGTCGCTCTGGTATAATTAGAGACAAGTGCCAGCCACATTGATGGCATAGCTAGACGTGGACTGAGGGCCTTGGGTTTTCTGAAGAGGAGTACTCGCGATTTTTCCAGCATACAGGCGATTGCGCTCTTGTACAAATCTCTGGTTCTACCTCTACTTGAATATGCCTCTCCGGTGTGGTCACCCAGCTACTCGCTTCACAAATATTCCCTGGAGAGATTGCAGCGAAAATTTTTGATTTACGTCGCGTTCAAGGCTGGTATCCTCTCTAGGGATGTTGAGTACGCACCCCTGCTCGAGATGTGCCAACTTTTACCACTCGAGACCCGCAGAAGCCTGGCCGACCTGAAACTCTTTCACAAACTTTTGAATAACCAGCTTGACTGCCCGGCTCTGTTGTCAAAAGTTAACCTCCGGATTCCAAGGCTATCAGCACGATCGTCCCACCTCTTCCATGTACCATTTTCTCCAACAAATTATCAATTCATTCGGCCTCTACATCGTCTTCCTCGTCTCGCCAATTTGTGTATTCAGACCTACCCAACGTATGACTTTTTTAATGATTCCCCTGCCATGCTTAAAACAATAGTTCAATCCTCCCCATTATTTCAACTGTAGTCTTCTAAAGTTTTATACCATGTGAAGTTGCATCTCATTTCTATATTTCTTTCTTTTATACTTGCTTGATATTTTCGGTTTATTATTCAATAATAAACCATTGTAATCGCTCTTCAAAAAAAAATTCAACCCCCCATGAAAATTTCATGGTTTACGTTTCAAAGGGTGTAGAATCCGAATCTGCAATAAAAATTTTTCCGTCCGTCCGCCGTACGCCGTACGCACGATTTCTCCCAAACGGCTGGAGCAAAAGATCTGAAATTTTCAGGAAAAATCCATCTTGGTCCGACGACGCCCCAATTCTTGAGCCAGCTCTCTCACTTAATTTAAAGTGCCCTTTAAGGGTTGTCAAAGTTTTGTAAAATCCCTAAAAACCTCAACAAAAGTCGAAGCGGCCTAAATTTGTACTCTTTTTGAAGAACACTCCACGAGAAATCGAATGAGCCCCTCCCCAGGTCCGTAAGTCAAACCATTCCCGATCTATGGCCCGATTTATGCTGCCAACATTTGCGTTATTTTGGTTTATCATTGTTTTTGTTTTGATATCAGTAACCTAGTGACGTAGTGATGTAGTAATGTGGATACTGGAGTGAACTCCTAAAAGGGGTTATAACCGATACACGGGTTGAAGCATTCCCGTAAATGTAGGTAAAACGCTACAAATTCTTTCACTGGGGTTTATTATTCAATTTTATTCATTTGGTTTGCATTCATGATTTGAATTTTTACTAAGCTTTGGAGTGTGCATGTTTCACTGGTGATAGAGCGATTATTGAATTTCAGGAGGTATGCATAGAGCACGTGAATCTGTTCTCAACCAAAATACCTATTTGGATTGATCAGTTGATCATATTTGTGTGTCTCCTGAAATTCAATAATCGCTCTATCACCTGCGAAACACGCACACTCCAAAGCTTAGTAGAAATTCAAATCATGAACGCAAGCCAATCGAATAATAAGCCCCAGTGAAAGAATTTGCAGCGTTTTGTTCTTTGTAATTGGGCTTGCCCGTAATTTTCTAATAAATAAATAAATAAGTTGAGTGAGAGGCTCCTTATAGGCTGAGTGAGTTAAAACCTCTCGTGTTTACCGTATTATTATTATCCGGCTCTACTGCCTTGGAGAACCAGGACCTTCTCAACAATAGATGACCACTCCTTGCGATCAGGCGCCTTACTCCTCCATCTTCTCACACCAATGGCCCTGGTTTTGTAGTTAGCTTTGCTTTTAGAGAGAGCCGCGGAAATTGAGAGCTTTCTGGATAGATCAAGAGCATCTGCTTCCTGCTGGTAATCTCGCTTTGATTTCAGTGTTGACGTCATTATCCTTAGTTACAATGGCTCTTGGGTACTTTAATTGATCGCTAGAGAGGAAGCTGTGTTCTAGGATGTAAAGAGATCTTTCTGGAGGAGCTGAATTTCTGGATGTTTTCATATAGACAGTCTTTTCCATTGATACCCAGTTTTCGCTCTACTGCTGCTTTCTCAAATTCTTGAAACGCCCCTGAGAGTGCGGGTACCGTTCTTCCTCTAATGTCTACATCATCTGCATAAGCTAATAGTTGGGTTAGCCTATTGAAAGTGGAATCTCCTGGATTGGTCGTATATGCCTTACTATATTTTCCATGGAGAAATTGAACAAAGTTGACATTGCAGATTTCTATCTACACAGCTTGAAACGTAAAATGATCTATTATCAAATCAAGTCAATCAAATCAAATAATTTTATTTGTAGAAATCACTTGCGTGATTGTTACAAGAGTTCAGAGTGTCACGTACAGCAAAATAAATGTCATTCTTAACTTAAAGAAAAAAAAAAAAAAAAAAATCTTAAACTTCATACAGGATCAAATGTTTGACAATATTAAATTCAAAATCATAGTCGGCCTGTCATCACTCAAACATTGAGTTAACATTGCACTACACTGCCCGTTCATTAGTCATTAGCCAGTTCATTAGTAGCTTCGAAAAGGTGAATTTCAATTTTTGGGAAAAGCTCATGCTCTCAGTTGAGGATCAGGTGTGTATGCATTGGTAGGAAGGCAACATCAACCCAGTTCGTCCAGAGCAAATGCTCTCAGCATTAGGGACCTTAATGTGAACTGATACAGCTCGTTCATTTTCCTCCTGTCATGTCCCGTATCGAGCAGAGAACGAAGTACGATTTCCTCTCCCTCCGATCGAACATTGCTAATATATCTTCCTAGGTAATATGTTCTGTAGGAGTGGTATAACGGACATATAAGTAGGAAGTGAATTAAGGTTTCGGGAACCATGATGCTACAGACTGGACAATTTTCGTGGTTGGTCAGCTCATATCTATTACGCCTGTGGTAAAATGTTATCTTGCCCATACCAGTGCTTGTGGTCGCTAGTCTCAATTGGGCTATCAACCGCTCTCGGTGGATGTTCCCCGCCTTTCCCAGGTATCCCTGTCTCCCTCCGTAGTCCAAAATATCACGGAACGACGAGTTGTACTCTGAGTTCCAGGTCCTCTGAATATCATGACATCTGCAGTGGTTAATGAAGCCTGCCATGATGTTCTGGCGATCAGCTTGAAACGATTCGTATGTAAGCCCTCCCCAATCCACCCTAACACCAACAGTCTGGCATATGCTGTCGAGCTTAGACACCCAATTATACTCGATTGCGTTCCTTGAGCTATTGTGGTAAGCCACGAGTTCCCGCAGGCATAATTTGGGCCATCTATCATCGCTCATTTTCAAAATTCTTGATAGGAAGCCCAAAGCACGCTCCAGGTGCTTGATCAATTATGAGAGGGTTATAATATCGTTTTGTTATACGATTACAAAGGGTTATAATTGAAAATAGTAAACCGAAAACTAATACAAAAGGAAAGAAAGTTGAAGCGTAGAGGGAAAACCAGTGCGATCCGGGTGACTCTGGAGATGGTCAACGTTATGGGGTAGCGAGCGGCGGAGGGAAGTCATATTGGGTAAGGGGTAGCAGGCAGAGAGAGAGGGAGGTCATAATGGACAAGAGGAGGGCATGATGGACGTGGGGGAGGTCGTAGCGGTTCTGGGGAGGGGGCTAATTCATTTGGATTTGATCAGGGACTCCCCCTCCCCCCATCACCACCGCAGCCTCATACTCAATCTTCCTCTCTCTCGCACACACTCGTTCTTCACACCCCTCAATCGCTCCCTCTTGCTCGCTCTTCCCTCGACACATTCGACCCGGGTTTCGCGGCCGGGGCAAATTAAACTCCTCCGAAGATTATCAATTAGCCGGTGATCCCTCGGTTTTCGCTCACCTTCCCCCGATCATCCTCAAAACCAATCAACAAATCTATCAAATTATTCGGATATTGAAAGTTGATCGTATCGATTAAACTCAATTTCCCACGAGCTTCAGGGTTTAAATTTAGTACTCGTTTTGTGAATAATTTTGTTTACATTCGATTTCCCCTTTTGCATCATTAACAGCCCTTGATGGAAGAACATGAAGAACACGAACTAATCCGTTTATCTCACAGTTGTTTTCGAGGATAACTCTATAGCTTTTCCAAGTCAGATTAGGAAATTTCAAAACGAATTTCAGACTTTTCCATCTCAATTTCAGAATTTTCCATTTCAATTTCAGAATGTGATCAATATCCAGGTGGGAGCATTTTCTGAAATTGAAATGGAAAATTCAGAAATTGAAATGGAAAAGTCTGATATTGAAATGGAAAATTCTGAAATTGATTTGGAAATTTCTGAAATTAGTTTGGAAATTTCCGAATATGACTTGGAAAAGCTATATATTAGCTACCCCCAACCCTCCAATTGCGCTATGGCCCCTAATGTTACACGTTGGGTGTTACAGAAGTCGTGTCCGACGCTCTTCCACATACTCGTATTCTGGAACGCTGTGCATCCTAGAACTTCACTGAAATTACCATAACTCCCTTAATATTTCGTAACAAGGATTTGCTGACAGACAGACACACAGACAGCCACGGAACCAAAATTGTTCAGAAAGGTCTAAAACGCAAAATGCGAGTGGAATTTTTGATTTTGGAGCCAAACAAATTTTCACATTCCGAAAGTGAAAACAATGCTTTCGCTACCTTGGTAGACTCGGAAGCAAAACTAACCAAAATAAAGGACAACACAAAGTACTCCTCCATACATACAAACACATATTCCCTCGTAGTGCACGAAATTGTTTTGGGTGAAACTAGACCGAAAATGAAGCAAAACGCCGCCAACGGCACTGTTCTATCTCAACCCAGTCCGGAGATGTGATTTTTCAAAGATTTCTTCGAAGAAACCACGTTTTTTTCCCATAAAAGCTGTGTTATGTGCACTTTGCTCCAATGTTTTTAAATTTTTTAGTGCATTTTTGAATTCAGCATTAAATTTCCAATAAGATGGTAGTACAGGTTACCATAAAAGTCACTAACTTTGCATCGAATGAACAGCTCAAACTTAAACTTATGTAGGAAAGTTACATTTTCTTATTTTTCATTATCGCTCATCAATTTACTAAAAGACCACCCACAAAACTTCAAATTCCATAAAAAGTAGCGCTTTTAACCAGCTTTCGAATGAAATAGTCACATTTATGATTTTGGTCCGATTTCGTAAAGAAATTCACATTTTAAATCCGAAAAACATGGTGCATTATTTTGGTATGAAAATCAGGTACCTAAGTAGATAAATTATGGGTACATTATGATATTCCCATTATTAAAATCTGTATTTTATACAAAACAAACTCTTCTGCGGAAGAGAAAAGAGAAGTATTGATGAGCGATAATGAAAAATAAGAAAATGTAACTTTCTACATACGAGGAAAGTTAAAGCTAAAGTTTTTAAGTTTGAGCTGTTCATTCGATGCAAAGTTATTGACTTTTATGGTAACCTGTACTACCATCTTATAGGAAATTTAATGTTGAATTCGAAAACGTACCAAAAAATTGAAAAACATTGGTGCAAAGTGCACATAACACAACTTTTATGGAAAAAGACGTGGTTTCTTCGAAGAAATCTTTGAAAAATCATATCTCCGGAACTGGTTGAGATAGAACAGTGCGGTTGGCGGCGTTTTGCTTCATTTTCGGTCTAGTTTTACCCAAAAAATTTTCGTACACTACGATGGAATCACCCTGTATAATGAGGAAAATAAGTTTGCTTAAAATCATATATCAAGTCATGCGAACAAGTTGAGCATGGATTATATTAGTTCTCGTTATACGAACAAATGCTTGTTATAGGTTTAGGTAAGTTACTTAATTTCTTCAAGTTTTTTTTTTTTTTTTCATTTATTTAGTTTTAATTTGTTTTGGTACATTTAACACTTGTACCCGTTCCCCGAAAGATTGGTGCCTATTGACTTATATTTAGATACACTCCGTTTAATAATCATCTACAGTCCATTGATCTGCGTAATGGGCTATCTGAAAATAATATACCCATTTGTCTGAATTAGCAGCATTTTCAAGTTGAACATACCCCATGAATGTTTGTAACAAACCTTTATTCTACATCTTACTTTTAAAGTTTCAATTATGTACGTTGTGATGGATATGGTTAGTTGGCCCCTGCCAGATTTTGGAATCTGTCGCCTTGGGAGATGAATCGGACGCCTGCCAGCGTCTGTTTCATCCTCTGAGCGTGGCGGAGCATAATTATGTATCCGCCTCCTTGGAAGGGGCAACTATACCGTTCCATCACCTCACATGGTAGCAGAGCGTGGTTGCGTCCATTGGCCCTTTTATTGTTAAATGCCCCTATTTACTCGCAATCCCCCCCGTGGCTATATGCTTTAAAATATGATCAATTTAATATTGTCATTCCCCTGAATTGCTAGTAAATAGGGTAAACAGGACAATAAACAATAGAAGGGCCAATGGACGTAACCACGCTCAGGCTAACATGTGAGGATGATGGAATGGTATGGTTGCCCCTTCTGAGAAGTCGGATGCATTATTATGCTCCGCCACGCTCAAAGGATGGAACAGTACTGTAATCTTTGAAAAAGCATATCTCCGGAACGGGTTGAGATAAAACAGTGCCGTTGGCGGCGTTTTGCTCCATTTTCGGTTTAGTTTCACCCAAAAAATTTTCGAACACTACGAGGGATATATCGAGTTTTTTCCAATTTTGCCCATCTACATCGTTTTACCATCTTCAAACTGCTCTAGTTTGAACGGATTGAGACTATCCAAAGACAAGGGACTCAAGTTGTTCACAATGATCTAAAACTTGCGATCACAATCAAAATGATCTAAAACATCTTCTCTTTCATCTTCTGAAAGTGAATACATTGCTTCCTCTAAGGATCGTTAGACGGACTCGGATGGATTAGACGAGTTTTATACCTACTAGTATTGTGTCAATATTCATGTACTTAGTTTAAGATGATTATTGCTGTTCATTTCATCTGTTTATTTCGCTTCAGGTCCTTCAGTGCGCATTAACGCACCGAGGAAATCATGGGCGAACATCGAACCGTTATATGGTACGTTATCAACAAGCGATTCGGCCCTACAAGCTTAAAATGTTACAGGCTTACACGTGTACAAGCTTACAGGCTTCCGAATTTCACTGGCACGACTCTTTTTCAGAGAGCCGGGCATCCGCTCTTACATGCTTTCAAGTTTTTCGCTGTGGTTGCTGACACCTGATCACGTCATTTGGATCATGGATGCTTACACACTTTCTTATGGCTTTATTGCAAATTTGCACCAATTCGTTCGATTACTAACAATCTATGTGAGTTCATATTAAAATGAATAACTTGAATAGGTGCTCTGTGAAGTGCACCTGATATGGCAGTTATAGTAAATAACCCATTACTGGCGATGTAAGAGTTGTTACTATATGCTGATCAAATTAATACTATGTACTTTTGTTCTAACGATTTGTGTGATATACAGCCAATTATCATTCAATATTAACTTCGTATCTGATAGTCTTCTACTCAAATGATTGCCCTGAGGCAGCGGTGCTCAAACTTAAACTGTTGACGACCTACCTCAATATTTTTGGACTACTTGCGATCGACTCTGAGAGGCTGCAAGTATGTGTGCTGCAGGGTTGTCGTACCTACACGACACAGCCTACCTACCTAGGTACCGTAGCTATTAGTAGATATTAGCTTTAGTCAAGGTTTGGGTTGGGTTTACTTAAGTTCTTTTCTACAATATCAATGAAAAAACTCCTAGTTATTCAAAATTGCGAGTTTATTCGTTGTTACAAAACAAAAGAGTTACATATGGTGTTAAACTTAACTATATGAGGAGTGACTTTGGATGTTGTTGAGGTGAACCCAAGGAAGATATTAACAGTTGTGCAGTTAACTGATGGAGGCTGTATTTCAAATCAATGCGTACATGCTCAATGAACGAGTATGGAAATATATCATTCAATTCGTATTTGTCGATATAGTGAATCAATAAAATAAATAAAGGTGTTAGAATAAAATCTTAGGGCGCTTCTGCCGAAGTTGAGGTTTCGTGGGTAGTCAACAATATCACAAAATATGCTGCTTTGCCACTACTTAGTTATGAAAATGAAGTCACTTTGATAACTATGATATGAAGTCAGTCGAGTTAACGAGGGCGTAAGAGCAAGTTAAAAACGAAGGAGAGAACTGAGGCCGGATTCTGTTTACCAAATAACGGGAAAATTTTGTTTGGAGGGGAAATGAAGAAAATTTAGAGTGGGGAATCGTGGGGAGCAGAGAGAGGGGGATAGTAGAAACCAATCAGGGACGGGGTTACAACTACCCCGGGAAACCCCAGGGTGCTAGGGAGGAGACTACGAGTGACTGACCGTTTGAGAGAAAAAGGGCTCGGGAAAAACCTACGGCACAAAGCAGTTCGGGGAATTTGGAGTCCATTAAAGGCTTTAAATATGTTCACATACAAACGGGATTATCAAACAATGAGGTACCAAAAGCGGCAAGTATGGTCACCGTTACCTGCGGGCCTTGAGTAGGAGTCAAGTGTGGTTTTCAAGAGGTAATAACCCTAACACCGAAAAACTCTTCATGATACAAAACTATTTCAGATACATCTGTATAGATGTTGAAGCGTGGCACTGCATGTCCTCGCTGCTAATGCTGTCTAGTCTAGAAACAACGCGGCTTTTCCTTGACAAGTACCGCGCGTTCCTTTGATAAAGCCGCCTTTTGCCGCAAGCAGTATTATTACGTGATAAATTTTTGTAGTTTAGTTACCTACTTATTAAAAAATTGTTTCTTCCCGAGATCTACTAAAAAACGCTGCAAATTCTTTCACTGGGGTTTATTATTCAGTTGGCTTGCGTTCATGATTTGAATGCATAACTCCTGAAATTCAATAATTGCTCTATCACCTGCGAAACATGCACACTCCAAAGCTTAGTATAAATTCAAATCATGAACGCAAGCCAATTGAATAATAAACCCCAGTGAAAGAATTTGCAGCGTTTTTATGGTTATCAGAATGCTTTAACTTGTGTATCGGCTGCAAAGCCTTTTAGGAGTTCACTCCAGTATCCACATTACTTCATCACTACATGACTAGGTTACTGATATCAACGCAAAAACAATAATCAACCAAAATAACGCGAATGTTGGCACCATAAATCGGGCCATAGATCGGGAATGGTTTGACCTACGGACCTGGGGAGGGGCTCATTCGATTCCTCGTGGAGTGTTCTTCAAAAAGAGTTCAAATTTAGGCCGCCTTGACTTTTTTTTGAAGTTTTTATGGATTTTACAAAACTTCAACAACCCTTACAGGACACTTTAAATTAAGTGAGAGAGCTGGCTCAAGAATTCGGGCGTCGCCAGACCAACATGGATTTTTCCTGAAAATTTCAGCTTTTTTGCTTCAGCCGTTTGGGAGAAATCGTGCGTAAGGCGGACGGACGGAAACATTTTTAATTGCAGATTTGGATTCTACACCCTTTGGAACGTAAACCGTGAAATTTCCATGGGGGTTAGCATTTTTTTTTTCAAGAGCGATTACAATGGTTTATTATTGAATAATAATAGATAAGAAGTGTGTTGAAAAACCATTGACAGGTGCTCTTCAGATGTAACTAAAGACGGTATAATTTTCATGTAATTTTAAATCTCAGGTAGAATATTCGAGAAACCAACTCGAAATTGGGAACCTCGATACAGCTGCAGGTCAAAAATCAGGTTTTCTCAACCCTAAATAAACATGGAAATTATGTCAGCTTCCGAGGTTTTGCTATTGGTCAATGCAGTACTCGATAGATGTATGTAGTAATGGAGAAAAAGTTGAATGACTTTAAACAGCACAGCGTTCCATTTACACGAATTTGCCCGTAGTTTGAGAATCGCACAGGTGTTGAGACGATTGCCTGAAGACCCGAATGAAGGATCATTTTTAACAGTTCCAACCGTCCGAATTTCCAATTTAAAAAAATCAATCAATAACATGTCGAGGTAGATAAGGGAATAACGAACAAAAATGGTAAAACGTTTTTCATTTTTGAAGGCTAAAAAAAAAAAAAAAAAAAAATAAATTTACTTACCAATACCTATACACATACCCAAAACATAAGTTGTTCAGAATGATCTAACAGAAAAATAAAATTGTTTATAAACATTTAATGTTCATATTGTTGTGTTGCATCCAATTTTTAAACATTTCTGGGTTGATATTTTTTCGGTACTTGTACAGTAAACGGTATATGACATTTCAAAGTGGATTTTACCTACAGGTGCATCGGTGCGCATTACCGCTCCAAGAAAATCTTGTGGGAACATCCAGCCTCTCCTCGGTATGTTCGATGTCACTAACGGTTGAATAACGTCCCACTAAAATTGTTTTTAGTGAAGTGTGCTAACCAGAAAAGTCAAGAAAATCTTTGCTCTAACCAAAAATCTTTGGAAACTAACCAGTTTTATCTTGGATTGTAACTTTAATGAATGGTGTGTGAGCCAGTGTCGTAAGCCTTCAAACATTCAAGGGAACTTCAAGCATATAGTTCATTGAGGCGTATCGTGAGATTTAAGATCTCCAATGGTAGCGTGGTCACCAATGGTCCGCGATCCATGAACTGGGTACCAAGTAATGCAACCTAACTTTGGTGGAGGTGAATTCGGATTTGCAAAAGAAAAACGCCAAGTAACGCTTACTTCTTCTTCTTCAAGTGCCAACTCTGTCATCTAAGGTTGGCGATCATTTCTGCGAACCTCTCATGGACCTCCCGTCCAGCTCCGTATATTGGGCTACCATGACGCCCGCTTCCGTCCAACTCCCCTGTGTCTGCTGATTTTGTCCATCATTATTGTTTGTAACAACTGGTACTTGGGGCTACGCGTAACGTGTCTCGAGTAAGGCACTTTGCGTCTCTTCGCTGTCAGCAACAACTCCCGCTGCTAAGTCGTTGCTTAGCCTGATGAGCCACATTTCAAAAGCCTCTAGCCGGGTAACATCTTTGGTTTTAATGAACCAAGATCTTAAAGTTGATTGAAACGGTGTTTAGCGTGACTATGGGAATGACAGGCGACAAGCGGTATTTGAGCTAATCACGTCAAGGCTGCGACCGTGTCATGCCGCGAAGTGTGGTGCAGGAAAAGTGCCACGGAGTTGCTCGAGTTTGCCATCTCTTCAGGAATGCTTAGTGGTATCTTACTTAGAATGGAGGTCATTCTATGAGGGCGCTGCCTTTCATTCGTATCTTCATCCATCATATTCACCAACTTCACTAATCCCCAGGATCGGTATCGGGTAGGGTTACCAAATGAAAACTTTCAAAAACAGGACATGAAGCTTTAAAAAAAAGGACAAACCAAGAAAGCTTACTAGAAAAAAAAGGACGCGCAAAAAAGGACAATTTCACACATAGAAAATATTCAATTTATTGGTAAGCTTAACTTACCATTATTGACACAAAACTAGGAACTCTACCCTTGACCAGAGAAATCACATTAGGTACCTACTTATTGACAAGAAACACGAACATTGGAGAAATCACGATATTGACAAGACAAGAAACAACGAACTGTTGTGAGAGGAGAAAAGCGAATATGAACTGAGCCATATTCAGAAGTTCTGACGAGCCAGCACTAACGGTTTCAAAAAATGCCAACCATTCGTTTTCATGTTTCCCAGCTATGAGTTTGCTCATGACCCAGTTATAGGTTTTTGTCCTCGACTAGATACTAGGTACATTTCCAGTAAGTACCTACCTACTAGTTTTTTGGGGATTTTTCGAGGAAAAAGAGAAAAAAAAATAGAAAACCTGAAAAAAGGACATTTTGTCAATTTTTGGGAAAAAACTAGGACGGAAGGACAAAGCGAAAAAACGAAATGTCCTTCGAAAAAGGACGGGTAAACCTAGTATCGGGTAAACCTGGTCGTCCTCTCCACTTTTATGTGTTATTCCTCGTAACTTGGTTTTTCGTTTCCGTTTATTAGTGTGCCCCTATGCCTTTGAGGGCAGTTTTATGTATAAAAAAAGAAAAGTCTGCCTGCCGTTTACCATCCGAATTTGATTACATTTTCAGGGAAAATGAGGTGCATCTACACACCTATGGTACACATGTGTACCATCTGGTACACCATGAAACCATTGCTCAAAACTCACATTAATATGCATACTGAAAAAGTAAAATCCATATATAGCATCATTCCCTCAGGTTCTAGTCGTCCCATTTTGCTCCTATTTTGAGGGTAGTCGAGATTCAACGAACGGTTTAACGCTATCAAACCAATTTCAATAGGATCACATTCTTACAGTACACGTTATGTAAACCACTTGATGTCTTTGGGAATATGACCAGTATCATTGTTCT
The DNA here is from genome assembly GCA_031894815.1 of Creontiades dilutus. Taxonomy (NCBI): domain Eukaryota; kingdom Metazoa; phylum Arthropoda; class Insecta; order Hemiptera; family Miridae; genus Creontiades; species Creontiades dilutus. The sequence continues at coordinate 4,659,555 of JAVIWC010004007.1, forward strand.
CCGGTTGTTGTGATCAGGGCAGGCTGTTGATTGCAGCTATGCACCTGCGCTATGTGGCCAAATGGCGTTTAAATCAGAGTTGGAAGTTTAAAGAGTGGACTGTATTTTTATAAGATTGGATCGTGCTGTGCAACTATATGTTAAATCGGTATTCTAGGCGTGAATTAACCAACCAACCATTAGCACAAATTCAATTTTATTGTTGAGAAGATAACCAGAAAGTTAATTTGTATAAGTAATAAAAATACCTACCTAAGTCAGTGGCCACTATCAAGAAAATATAAGTTATTGCTGACGTGAATAGTTTTACAATAATACTTTAATAATCAAATTCATGTGTTGCAACATCAAACCCCCCTGAAACCCCCATTGAAATTGTTCATGATGTGCTGAATGTTGAAGTTTCAATTGGTTGAAGAGTGCAAAAGTACAATTGTGAGTTTTTGGTGTCAGCAGGAACCAAAAGTTGTGGCCACGAAATATATTGTTGAGATTATTCAGCCTTACCGTGAATCCCAAAGCTTGTGTACTAGAATACCAGTACCGGAGAAACCAAGTCTGGAATCCAGGCTCACGTGGGATTTCTCCAAGGTTTGGGGAAAATTCGGAATCCAACGAATTTTCCAAGGTTTGGACGTCCGACGCGCTGCGAGATCGTAGACGATTTTTAAATGTAAAGGCCGAGATTCACGCTTCCGGGAATCACCGAGAAGCAGGCGTTAACAGAAAAAAGGTTGAGGTAGGTCGGGGATGACTTTCGGGGAACAAGACTGCGACGAGAATGCCGTCATGCCACGAGATCGCGACGTGCGGGAAATTTCGTAGACAGAAATGCAGCGAAGAAACACTCACTTTCACAAAACGTTTCACTGACAATAACTTCCTACTTAATTTGATATTAAGAAAACCTAACACAATATTATAAAATGCTCGGAACAATTAACAAACAATATAATAATTTAATTAATGGCAGAGAACCTAACAGAAAATCAGGACGCTGGTGAGAATAGGAATTTTTGTGAAGTGAACTAAACGTTGGCAGCCCCACCACTACGCCGGGCGTGATATCGGTCAGCTGAGATTTGAAATGGCGAGATGATTTGTTTTGGACGCAACAGGTTTCGGTTTTTGGAGTTTTAATTCATAATTTATTGCTGAAATATGGCTGTTTGGTAGTGTTCAATAAATGTAGTGTTGAGTTCTGTTTGTGACGCTTGTGGATATGAGCATCGATATCAACGATGCGCTAAACTCTTATCAATTCGATGCGAATTACTGAAAATTTGCTGATGAGTACCAAGTCAAAACATCGGTGATCGCTCATACGAGCCAGTACGTTTAGGAAAAACGTTATTTTTAATACATTTTTGATCCATTTTTCGAGGGAATTAGTGCCTATTTTTGATGAGTAGGACATGGTACTCTGTTCTCTCGTTTAATCTGAAGTGTGTTTTGTGAAGTTGCGCCAAAAAGTTCGTGTTTCCGAAGTTTTTGGGCGCCTAAAACTTCGAAAACACAAACTTTCCGGGCCCCGCCTATACCTGAGGCGAGCCCCGCCTATACCTGAGGCGGCCTGCTCGTATCGGAGAGCGGCAGGTCTCAACCAGTCTTCTCCTGTCGTTCGGGCGTGGCGGTCTCCGGGCGTGTCGATCTCCGGCAGTCTACTTCGTTCCGTGTTCGCGCGAATACCGTTCCATCTTCATCTTCCATCTATTCGGAACATGAATCTTCATGGATTGATACAATGGAATACGGGAACATGCAAATACATTGGTAAGTACCAATTATTTTCCTACAAAATTTCTAATAAAAAATCACATAGGCCGAGATTAGGTGGGTGCCGCATGTTTAGGAAGTCCCATGCAATGATTGATCAATAGAAGGATTATAATTATTCAATAGAAGGATTATAATTGGTCTAGGAGAGGTTGTAGGACCAGCTAAGCCCAAGATGAATAAACAACATGATACAAATCCGTTTCAGACAATTCTCAGACCAAATTCGTGGAAAAAATCGAAAATTTTTCTTTAGCTTGATAGTACTACATAATAGGAGTTCCTATTTCTCTCGAACTATGTCTGTTCTTAAATTTTTATTATATAAATTATAATAACGTATAAATTCGCTATTGTGATTGTAGCTTACACTACCTATGAGTTTAACGATTATCCGTTGTTGAACACACATTCATAACACTTCGGAACAGGCAGCATATCAAAACTAGTTCCCTGATTATAGGAATATATTCTAACTAGACTATTCCCACAATGTGCAAACGTGCTACCTATGAGTTTAACGATTATCCTAAGTCGAACACACACAAGTACCACTTCGAAACAGCCAACATACCGAAAATATTTCCCTGATCATACATATATATTCCAACTAGACTATTCCCTCAATGTGCAAACACGTTATTAAATACGTATTCATTAGCGTGAGTGTTGCTACTACTAGTACTTGCTACTTTGAGTGCTGTTGTGTACTGTTTCGTAAATTAGATCAATCAATCAACTGCTTCCTTTGATGTTGTGATTATTATTAATTATTATATGGTTAGTAATTTATTATTAGTGATTATACGGTTGGGGGGGGGGGGCTACGACGCAGACTAAGCCATTGAAATTCTTGGGGGGGGGGGGGGGGGGGTAAAGTTGATTGAAACAGTGTTTAATGTGATGACATTCAAAAATATATTGCATCACTAGATAGAACGTACATTATAATCAATCTAGTAATGAATTTAAATATGGTTTGTTTTTCTTTCGCTACGTCGTCTATTTTTCCGAGCGCAAGCAGAAATCTCATTATTGACTCGGGGTTGTCTGTGTTAAACCACGGAAGTTTTTCTATTGCGTCTTCTACTTGTTTCGGAAGTTTTAACATTTCCGTTTTGTGCGTTTTTTGTTTATTTCGCGAACTTTGTTGCGTTATGGATTCAACTATCATTTTGTTCAATTTTCTTTGTTGTTCCATAAATGTCGTTATTAATTCATTTGATTCGGTAGGCGGTGTTGTTGGCTTTTCCACGATTTGCGATGTCGGGGTGGGTATTTGCATCTGTTTTATTAGTTCAGTTATTTGAGTAACGTTTTGATGCGTTTGATTTTGTATGGCTTTTAAACTTTCCGCCATCTGTTCTCTTATTTGTGCGAACATATCGTCCTGTCGTTTCTCTAAGTGTTTCCGGAGTTCTGTCAAGGGATCTTCGGTTTTTATCGGGATTTGCGCGGTTTCTTGTTTGCATCGACTGCATTTGAATACCGTCTTTCTTTCCGACGTTCATTTGCGGTAATTTTCGTACGTATATTCCGCGCATTGTTTGTCCAACACTTTCTTGCACTTGGTGCAGAAGATAGGGTTATTTATTAGTTTTTCCGGCAATGGAGATCCGCAGTTTTGACAGGACGCGGGGTTATTTGATGCCATGTTCGCGTTGTTTTTTATAACGGGCGTTGGGATCGTTCTCTAATTATCAGGTCGGCGGTTTTGTGCGACTAAGGTCGAGTCGATTTGCGTCGTTGGTGTCGTTTTGTTGTGCGTATAAGGTTCGCAGTTGTTATCTGTCTGTATATGGTTGTATGTGACCAGGGGTGTCATGGTGCCGGAACGCGGCGGAACGCCGTTCCGGCCCTGGTTTTGAACAAAAGTATCAATTGAAATAATAAACCAAAAATTTCAAAACAATTAAATTATATATAAAATATATTTATCGTTCGGACAAAACAATGTTGTTTTGAAAAAACGCTAAATTGGGCAATTCCAGATCATAGCATGAACAATACTGAATTGCCCTACACTTCAGTTTTGGATTAGGTGCACCGTTCCGCCACTGCAAAAATTGCCATGACACCACTGTATGTGACCTTACACTATTTACTCATGCACAGAGGATCACTGGATTATTCAGGTACTAGGGAGTGTTCAGGTTCAGGTTATAAGTTCTATTTCAAGCTCTTTTTTTTTGTCTGGGTTTTCTGTTTTAAGATTCGGATTTTATATTCGGAATATATTCTGGTATTTTACTGCTGGGACAATTAGGGTCCGTTTTAGAACGTTTAGCTCGCTACCATGTAATCGTACTTGAAAGGAATTGTTATATCAATTCTACATTTACTTGATTACGATTTCTTGATATTATTCCCTTTTTTGACCTTATTAATTACTACGGTTATTTTATATAAGGATATATAAGGTTCAAGAAAGAATTCTACACAAGTTTTGGTAATAGATTTGAGTTATTTATTTAACAATCGTATTTATTGCTCCAAGAATAACTACGGGGCTCCTATTACCCACGATGTGGAAACAATTTAAGTATTTGTTTACTATCGTTTATTTTTTGTGAAATAGCACCGCAGGGTATTTGGTAAGGAGTTAGGTTAACAGGGTGTATATGGGTTGCGAATTAAACTTAATGAAACAAAAAGTACGCATATAAACTTCACTTATTGCAAAATTAACGAAGAATGCATCGTAAATATGACATGAAAAATTGGGATCTTGTTTAGGAGAAAATTCAGTGAAGAGGGTTCTTAACTAGAGCGTAATTTTTATGAAGTATTCTTCGTTCATTTTGTCTTTTTGATTTCAATGTTGAATTGTTCATAAAGTGCTATTCTTTCATTTTCCTTCACTAATTTTGTTTTCAATAAAAGTCTTGGATTGCCTTATAAAATTGTCAATTCGGTTTGGAAAACTCAATCTTCCTTTTGGTTTATTATTCAATAATAAACCAATGTAACCGCTCTGGAAAAAAAAAATTCTAACCCCCCCTGAAAATTTCATGGTTTACGTTTCAAAGGGTGTAGAATTCGAATCTGCAATAAAAAATTTTCCGTCCGTCCGCCGTACGCACGATTTCTCCCAAATTTTCAGGAAAAATCCACTTGGTCCGACGACGCCCCAATTCTTGAGCCAGCTCTCTCACTCAATTTAAAGTGCCCTTTAAGGGCTGTCAAAGTTTTGTAAAATCCCTAAAAACCTCAAAACAAGTCGAAGCGGCCTAAATATTTTCCTATTTGAAGAACATACCATGAGGAATCGAATGAGCCCTTCCCCACCTCCGTAGGTCAAACCATCCCCGATGTATGGCCCGATTTATGGTGCCAACATTTGCGTTTTTTGGTTTATTATTGTTTGTTTGTAACATAATGATGCCGACTCGATAGCGTCGAGTTGTAGTGAATGTGGTTACTGGAGTGATAGCCGATGGGGATACTTGTAGTTTATAGCCGATACACGGGTTGAAGCATTCTGATATGTATGAAACGCTGATAATGTATAGGTAAATATTATTACTGGGGATTATTATTCAATATTATTACTGGGGTAAATAAGTATTGTTTCACTGGGGTTTATTATTCAATTGGCTTGCGTTCATGATTTGAATCTGTACTAAGCTTCGGAGTGTGTGTGTTTCACAGGTGACACAACGATTATTGAATTTCAGGAGATATGCATAGAGCACGCAAATCTGTTCTCAACCAAAATACCTATTTGGATTGATCAGTTGATCATATTTGTGTGTCTCCTGAAATTCAATAATCGCTCTATCACCTGTGAAACAAGCACATTGCAAATTTTTTCAGTTTGGTTTATTATTCAATTTTATTCATTTGAGTTGCATTCATGATTTGAATTTCTACTAAGCTTTGGTGTGTGCGTGTTTTACAGGTGATTGAGCGATTATTGAATTTCAGGAGATATGCATAGACCACGTGAATCGGTTCTCAACCAAAACACCTATTTGAATTGATCAGTTGATGATATTTGTGTGCCTCCTCTGCATCAGTCTACCTTTGGCTACATCGTTTAAATTTGGATTTGGGGATGTTTTAACGCAATACGAGTGCTAAAGGACTTGATAAGTTATAGATGTTTTTATTGTGGGGGGGGGGTATTGAGGTTCAATAAAAAACGCTGCAAATTCTTTCACTGGGGTTTATTATTCAATCAGCTTGCGTTCATGATTTGAATTTCTACTAGGCTTTGGAGTGTGCGTGTTTCACAGGTGATAGAGCGATTATTGAATTTCAGGAGACACACAAATATGATCAACGGATCAATCCAAATAGGTATTTTGGTTGAGAACAGATTTACGTGCTCCATGTATATCTCCTGAAATTCAATAATCGCTCTATCCTGTGAAACACGCACACTCCAAAGCTTTGTAGAAATTCTAATCGTGAACGCTAGCCAATTGAATAATAAACCCCAGTGAAAGAATTTGTAGCGTTTTAGTAGTGAATGTTTCTTAGATTGGAAAATTCTCAAATTGATTTGGAAAAATTTGGGAAAGTTGGGCTACTTTCCCCGCTTTCTGTTTTCCACCACCGAAAAAATCTTTCCGGGTGTCTGTACCAGTTTAACAGAGCGAATGTGGGTGTAGGGCGGGCGCAGTACTATCCTTAGAAGCACGTCATACATCATGAGAAAAGAAGCGAGATTGATGTTGGAAGAGAGAAAGAATTTCCGGGGCATTTCTTCTGAGTGGGCGGGAAACGGCGGGATATTCCTTTTCCGTGAAGCGTCAAGTATTTCTCCCTGGTGAAGTGGGCGGGCGGTCGCACTTGACACGTTCTCTTCAAATGTTCGGCATTTCTGTAGGAGTTTCTTTTCCTTCTTTGTGCATCCACGACAGCCTATACTGTTGAATAAGGGCGTGTAGAACAGCTTCAAAGCACGTGTGTGAATAACGAACCGAGTTTTTGATCTTTTACTACATTTTAGCTCATCGCTGCTTGAACATTTTAATGCGTATTGAAAACCCAGTTTGCAGGATTATTAAAACTCACTAAAATTTGACTAAACAGCAAGACAGGAGTCTTAAATTCACAAACAGCGCGACCAGCACTCCCCAAACGCTGCTATCTTCAATAAGCTCGTTTCGCAGCCCGACAAACATGGAAAAACAGCGACGCATGCGCAGAATGACGTATTGATTTGTGAGCAATGACATTCATAGGCAACCTATCCCGCACATTTCCTGTAAGTATCATCAAAATCGAGTAAAAACTATCAAAACGCTGCTAATTCTTTCACTGGGGTTTATTATTCAATGATTCATGATTTGAATTTCTACTAAGCTTTGGAGTGTGCGTGTTTCACAGGTGATAGAGCGATTATTGAATTTCAGGAGGCACATAAATATGATCAACTGATCAATCTGAAAAAATCCAAATAGGTATTTTGGTTGACAACAGATTTACGTGCTCTACGCATATCTCCTGAAATTCAATAATCGCTCTATCACCTGTGAAGCACGCACACTCCAAAGCTTCAAATCAAGAATTGAAGAAATTCAAATCATGAATCATTGAATAATTAACCCCAGTGAAAGAATTTGCAGCGTTTCATGCACATCAGAATGCTTCAACCCTTGTATCGGCTATAAACCCTTTTAGGAGTTCACTCCAGTATCCACATTTACTACATCACTAGGTTACTGCGATAAAAAAAAAAAAAAAAAACTCTTGTGTTGGTTTTGATTGCAGTAACCTAGTGATGTAGTTAATGTAGATGCAAATGTTGGCACCGTAAATCATCGGGAATGGTTTGAGCTACGGACCTGGGGAAGGGCTCATTCGATTCCTCATGGAATGTTCTTAAAAAAAAAAAAGTGGAAATTTGGGCCGCCTCGACTTTTTTGAGGTTTTTAGCGATTTTACAAAACTTTGACAACCTTTAAAGGGCACTTTAAATTAAGTGAGAGCGCTGGCTAAAGAATTGGGGCGTTGTCTGACCAATATTGATTTTTCCTGGAAATTTCAGACTTTTTGCTCCAGCCGTTTGGTAGAAATCGTGCGTACGGCGGACGGACGGAAAAATTTTTATTGTAGATTTGGATTCTACACCCTTTCAAACGTAAACCATGAATTATGTTCCCCTCTCAACCGTCATTCAACCCATTATTTCCAAAGTTTGAAGGTTAAATGTATTTATAACAATAAAAACCATGAAAACAGTCAATAAACTATAGTTAAAATGAACGATGACTTAGAAATAGGTAAACTAAAGTCTTGTATATAGTACTTTTTTGAACCCACACTAATATTTAGCTTTTCTTTCTTTACAAAATTATAAAATAGCCTTGCATACATCACATAGTCCGTGATCAGGATGTCCCATGGAACACATGTAGTGGCTGCTGTGATTGCAGTGCTCGCAATTCCACTTTGGCGAATTATTATCGGCTTCTTGGCACATTGTACGCAAGCTGTCCACAAAAGACGAAGTCAAGAATTTTTCAACATCTTCGTCTGTGTCTACAACAAGGTCTCCCTCAGAGATGTCTCCCCAGTCATCTCTGTCACTGCTCTCACTTCTGGTTCTCTTGCGCTTCTCTCTTTTTTTTGAGGTCTTCCAATTTTTTTCATGATTTCACCTTTCTTCTTCTTCTTCTGAACCCCATCTCTGCTACTAGTAGTGAGTTGATCAAAATCCAGCTGAATTTGGCGCCATCTCAAAATTGGTGGATGTTCCATAATGCACCCTCATCAGATAGCCGGATCACTTGGGACTACGTGTTATCGCGATTGCAAGGTGTCTCGCCTTTCGGTTTCCGCGAGGGCACAGCTAATGACCGCCACCCGCCAACAGATGCCCTCAGCGCCTCCGTACCGACGCGGGGACTGAAAACTGAACGCTCCAGCGCTCACGAGCTCTCTCCCGTCATATCCAGTCTGCCCTACGACCCTCACCAAGCTTGACAGCTACGCGTTCTGAAGCTAAATCTTCAAAATACACCAGAAACATCTTCTCATTGATTCGATTTCAAATCAACGAAAACAATCGACTCATAGTGACCGAACACGCGTATAAAACACGACAGCTACTAAAGAGGTAAACTCAACTCCCTAACCCAAAACCACGATGAAAATCCCTATTCTTACCAACTTCAAAAATTGAGGAATTGTACAATTCAACTTTATGTTTTCTATGTAGTTTGTTCGCTCTTAAAGCAATCAAATTCGTAACCGATTTTGTTCGGGCTGATCTCAAAATGTTCGTTAGGATCCTCAATTAGTCCTTTTACAAAGAAAACGATCAAAGATGTGAAGAAAAGTAGAATTTTTAGGGCGTTAGCGGCTACCACGGTAAACTTGGAAAAAGAAAACATTCGTATCGCTACGAGGAAGTTAAGTTTCTGGTTGCATATGTTTTTCAGCGAATATTAAAAAATCGTCTTGTCCTCCCATTTCTCTGTTTATTAGGCCTAAATAGGATTTACCCTTAGATTCTAATGGTCATATTTACAATGTAGTTCAACCAATTCAATATGAGTAAATTGGTCTTAATCGTTGAAACTCTTATTTGGAGCATACGTATTTATTTCCTTCATCTTAGAAACGTTTCGTCCTGCAGCGAGGACTTATTCAGTCTTATTATGTCAGAAGTACATTCAGAATTTAAGCGCCACTACGTGCCACCACACATCTCTTCTGTTTGTTTGTTATTACTGAAACTTGTAGCTTGGGTAAGCGAAGTTGTAAAATTGCTCCCTCATCCTCTCCCATACATACAATGTGGTCATGATTAAGAACTTTGTTGGTCACAACTGCGTTAATTATTTTAAAAAATGTTTATTATGAATAACATAGGGGAGAGAGGAGAGCTGCAAGCAAAAATTGAAACTCAGTTTTAATTTTTGCTTGCAGCTCTCCTCTCTCCCCTTTGTTATTCATAATAAACATTTTTTAAAATAATTAACGCAGTTGTGACCAACAAAGTTCTTAATCATGACCACATTGTATGTATGGGAAAGGATGAGGGAGCAATTTTACAACTTCGCTTACCCAAGCTACAAGTTTCATTAATAACAAACAAACAGAAGAGATGTGTGGTGGCACCACTACGTCAATAAGTCCTTTTACAATGAAAATCGAGGAAAATTTTAATCTGCTAGTGGCAACGATCAAAGATGTGAAGAAAAGTAGAATTTCTAGGGCGTTAGCGGCTAGCCTAAATTCTGAATGTACTTTTGACATAATAAGACTGAAGAAGTCCTCGCTGCAGGACGAAACGTTTCTAAGATGAAGGAAATAAATACGTATGCTCCAAATAAGAGTTTCAAAATGAATGAGGTCACCCCACTACCCACACCCAAGTCTTGATAGTTTCGTTAGTGTTTCCATTATCAGCTCCATTTCAGTATAATTTCTTTGTGAGAGTCCAGCTTTGATTTTACCAACTGCCTTCCACCTTAATCACACGATTAAATGCCTTCCACCCAATTCACATTAATCAGTATAGACAAACTCTATAAAAGATTTCAGTCATCAATGTTGGAAAAAGAAGGTGTCAACATTCAAAATTGAAGAATCATGTCTGAATGTAACTAATTCAAAATTGAAATCTGACATGATGTGGTGTCTGGACATTGAAACCACCTCCCCATCGTTAAGACAGGTCCAAATTAATTTCTGTTGCATCATCAAGCGCAGGAGGTGTACAATTCGCGTCAAAAGAGCAAACAGCTGAAATTTGCGGAAAAGGTTGTCTCAAAATAGACCGAAGAAATCGAAGATTGATAAATTTACCAAATACACTTCTAGTACCAAATTTGAATTCCAATTTACTTTCAGTGGGAAAAATTGCTGACAAAGGGTTCACAATTGTTTTCAGAAACGCTGCAAATTCTTTCACTGGGGTTTATTATTCTGTTGGCTTGCGTTCATGATTTGAATTTCTACTAATCTTTGGAGTTTCCGTGTTTCACAGGTGATAGAGCGATTATTGAATTTCAGGCACACAAATATGATAGAACGTAAATCTGTTCTCAACCAAAATACCTATTTGGATTGAGAACAGTTGATCATATTTGTGTGCCTCCTGAAATTCAATAATCGCTCTATCACCTGTGAAACGCGCACACTCCAAAGCATAGTAGAAATTCAAATCATGAAAGCAAGCCAAATGAATAATAAACCCCAGTGAAAGAATTTGCAGTGTTTTTTTTTGCAACTTAAAAGTTGATACTGTTTGATAGTATAACTTATGTTCGAAGGAATAAACTAGCATTATATAATATTGCGCACATTTAAAAGTGAAGACATAGATTTCACAGCGTTACACAAATGTAGAAAAATGGAAAGCTTTTCAGTAAAAGAACACAAATTCCTCCTATTTATTTCAAGTTTGGAGGGGTAGGTACATCTTAGAAGTGGAAAATTATTCTATCTCATTTTCCAGTCGGTTTCAGCTTGTGCTTTTGAGCTAAATATGAAAAATGCTATATTTTGACGTTTTAAGAGACACTGTCGTACCTGAATGTCGCCCACAACAGGCCTTTTTTGCAGGCCTACTTTGAAGTGAAAGAGCATAGTTGTTTCATCGTTTACACTTTTGGACGCAATTTAGTGTACTGGGTCGACCATTGGATGGAAATTCCTCATCTTAGGACCATGTTGCGTGTCACCTAGATCAGTCCTGTGTACCTACCCCTTCCTTGCAGTGAAAGTCCATAACCCGTGTTATTCTAGCAGAACGGAGTTATTTTATTTCCGACTCTTTTGCATGCTCATTGGATGCTCGGAGTTGTCAGAGTGAACTTTCTCTTTTTGAGCCTAATGGGTGTCGCCTGATGTTTGTTAGGTACCCGATACCTTGCAGCAAGTTCTCCCGTAAAGTAACAACCCGTCTCTACCGCCTTCCTCTGAAATAATCCGTAAAACCCATTAGCAGCTGAGCTTGAAGCCGTGTCCGCACAGTCACCTCCGCCCCCACAGCTTCACGAGGTAGCGGTGGCTGTCGGCTCTTTTCATTAGAAACTCGTCTGGAATAAAAGGGGAAGGAAATAATGTAAATTATAATTCGCGTCTCCGAATTCTGACGTGTAATTCGTCCACCTGTACGTTTCAAATGAAGCACCCCTTCGTTGGAGCCTCCCAACAGGACTTCTGCTAACACCAAAACTCCCGTTGAATTTGCGACTTCTTCTCCGATAATAACATACATTCCCTAAACTTATCATTGCACAAGGGAAAAGCCCTCTAACCTCCCTTGAGAGGAATTACTAATTTATTCCCACAAACGGCTATTATGTTTATAAATTACACAAAATTTGTACAGTATTATGATTATTGTCCAGGGTCGTTGGGAAGGACCGTAATCCCACTCCGCCACACCGAAAATGTGGTTTATTGTGCGGTTCAATCCTCTGATTCTAACCTATAGGTTCTGGAGCCAATCCCTATCCACCAGACCGGAATTCCCACCACAAGGTTGCCTATCTTCTACTTCAAATGCTGGAGGTTGTCTGAGCTTCGAGTGTGTTCAAGGGCATTCAAAGGGCTGATGCGAGGCAGTTTCTTCCTCCTTTCCACAGAATTTGCACACTAGATCACCTATTTAGGCTCCAATCCTGTTTAGATGTTTGCTGAATCACCCTTCCCCAATCACCATTCCCACCAAGAGTGGCATCGTTCTTCTGAGCTTCGAGTGTGTTCAAGGGCATTCAAAGAGCTGATGCGAGGCAGTTTCTTCCTCCTTTCCACAGAATCTGCACACTAGGTCACCTATTTAGGCTCCAATCCTGTTTAGATGTTTTCTGAAGTACCCTTCCCCAATCACCATTCCCACCAAGAGTGGCATCGTTCTTCTGAGCTTCGAGTTTGTTCAAGGGCATTCAAAGAGCTGATGCGAGGCAGTTTCTTCCTCCTTTCCACAGAATCTGCACACTAGGTCACCTATTTAGGCTCCAATCCTGTTTAGATGTTTTCTGAAGTACCCTTCCCCAATCACCATTCCCACCAAGAGTGGCATCGTTCTTCTAGACAGGTTAAGGGCGGCCGTACTTCTGTGCAGGGTGCATTCGCTACCAGTTTTTTATGTCTCTGTTCTGGGGTACTTTCCCAGTGCCTCCATCCATTTACTCAGCATTTTGCTATGCCCAATGAAGCACATTGAAATGCATCGTTATCTACCCCTCCTGTATGTCCCACTCCCAGACAATCTTGTTGCTTTTCCCCTTCCCTGGAGTCCTTTACCAATCTTGACCTGGTTAAATTCGTGCATTCTCATATTAAATACTTGACGCCTATCTATCAAAATCTTCGTAATGAAAAAGTTCCAGCTATACATCCTGATCGCACGACCCCGCTACCGAAATAGCATTCACAGTTTCAAACAGTTTTTCTCCAAAGTTTTACAGTTTTTATTCGATTTTGGTGAAGTTTTCTCGGGTTAGTGTGTGAATTTTGGTTTTTGATAATATTAATTTCTCATTACAGAAGGTAGGGTTAGTTTTTGTCAAAAATGTTTGTCTTCCAAAACCAAAATTAACACTTTCGTTTTGCTTTTCAGAACTCACTGGACGCTTTCGGTTCTGCGTTCGAATGTTTGTCTGTAGGTCCTCGGAAAATCCTTGTCGCCCTCAAAACTGCTTCGGTTTGCTTGGTCAAACTAATTTCTTGTAACTTTACGTTCTCGCGATCTATCGGTCCGATATTGTTCAAACTTTGGGGGTTGTTGGATGTGCTACATGAATCATATCATGAATGGTAACTTAATAACTATTGCGCTTGCCTAGAACTAGAATAGTTAGACACGTTAATCAATGAGACTAGTGAACCAATTTTGATGCAATTTTCAGAGAACTCGACGATTAGCTCCCAAGTGATCCTCAATACGTTTTATCGCTGTAGCGAGTGCGCAATCCTGAATTCCTCCTGATGTCGATTGCTCTTGATTATAGGCCCGATTTCGTTCAAGCTTCGCGCCCAATGAATTCTATTGCGATCGGTTGAATGATATCTATCGTTCATGCGCTCAAGTAAAATTGGTCGACACAGTAAAAAATCCGTGAATAATACCCCGATTTTGATAAAATGACCAAGTAGTTCTGTTAGAGTTCTCAGTCTATTTCTATATCCTATGCCATTGAAGGTCGTTGGATTTTTCGCTGAGTGTTCGGATGACACGGATTACAACCATGGCATGCATACACACATATGCCTGTTTTATTTTCCCTACAACTATTTCGACTCATATCTTCTTGTTTTTTATGCTTGGGTTCATCGAGTTAAAAACGCTTATAACGAGTATCTCTTTATTAAATCAGTGTGTAATATCAAATTTACATATAAAATAGTTATATTTTAACGATTTTTATAGCTTTAAGTCACCGTTTTTCATAAAGTTGAACAATTGATTATACTTTTCGTGTTTCAAATCACTTAATGGTCCTGGTAATTGCCCTCATTTGGTCGCATATCGCCTAAAAATTAAGAGTTCGTGCTCTACATCTTCTAAGATATCCTCATAAAATTGGCGAAAAAAAGAGAACTGTTCCTTGGTCCATTTTTACTTCTCGCCCTTCAATTTGCACTCGTACTATGTTAAAAGCTTTCATTTAACTTGCCATGTATGTTCGGGTGGAATCTTGCGACCTGATTTTGAAGCAGATACTCTCAACCGATTAAGCTGAAATATTTTATGCACGTTTAGTTTGGATGACAATACACGATTAGTTGTGTGACGTCATTCTAAATTCAATATGCCGGACGACCCAAGATGGCGGAACATTATTTTTAGTGAATGTTTACAACATGGGTATCAAATGAAAGGGCTTGTTGAGAGTGACTCGAAAAGTAATGTGACGTCATTCTAAATCCAATATGGCGAAACATCAAAGATGGCGGAATATTGATTTTAATGCATTTCTACAACATGGGCTTGTTGAATATTGGTTTCAAATGAATGGGCTTGTTGAGAGGAAGTTAAAGTTGAGAAGAAATGCATGTTAAAAAAGAACAAACTCTTTTCAGAATTCCCCTCAAATTTGGTGTAGAGACCATAAATATATGCTATAAATAGACAGTTTGTACAATTTATTTGATGACTAAAAAGTAATAAATAAATCAACCAAAAAAAACCTTTTTAAGAAAGCTTTCATTTAAATTAAATCCCCTAAAAAGAAAGAAATAAATTTTTACTTAATGTTAACTGTCTACTAACAGCCTGTATACACAATTCATAAAATCATAAAAGCTTGTCGCAACGTTTGCGTAATTAGGTGCTAGAGAGGTATCTGAAATTATTTACCTTATTAAACTGAAATAAAAATCGGCTTAATCCGGCCTCAACCTGCTTTGAGCTTAGTGGCTAAATCACAATACATGGAACATGTTTTAGACAAGCTTCAACTTGTTCCTCTTTCTGATTTTATGACATTGTCTGTAAAAAACAATGAACTGTTTACAATACCCAAGTAATTTCGTGACCCTCGCTTCAGTATAATCAACTAAATGTGATGAAGAATAAATTTGTAATTGAACGATTTACTCCAACGATGGCTGAAAACTTATATGATGTAGGTAATTCCGGTGAGCGTCTTCTAACCAACATGACAACCAAAGTGACAATAAGAAAACAAGCGGCATTGTTTTGACATCTATATAATAACATACATAATTAAATCACGACATAAATGTGCTACAAACGCAGGCTGCGTTTTGAATAAATGATATTTCCAACGAATGGAGAACGATTTTCGTCCGTATTATTGAAAACTGAAATTTGTTGTAGAACCATTTCATAAATTTGATTTGTAGACTATTTGAGATCAAATAAATTTGTAGTAAAATTGAAAACTATCAGAACAATTTCGTGGCACATTCTGTATATTATAGTTTAAGGCAACGCTTTTTTACTAGATAGGCCCGGCTAAAAACATGTTCCATGTTAAAATAAACTAATCGGAATAAGTTGATCAATGAAATAGCTACGTAGGAACTAATTAATTTACACAAGCCTAAATCTCGCGACAAGCTTTTATGATTTTATGAATTGTGTATATAGACTATAAGTAGACAGTTAAAATTTGTAAGTAAAAATTTATTTCCTTCTTTTTAGGGCATGTAAATAAAAGCTTTCTTAAAAAGGTTTTTTGTTTAATTTATTTTTAAACTAATTCTGCATGTCCATGTTACGATACAAAATGCTCGACAGTGTGCTCACTTCGGACATTTCTCTTTTGGATCGCGAAGTTGTTTCCATCCTCGTGATACAATATTCTGATTCCCTGAGGAGATTTGTCAATGTCAGACACCCGTTCGGATTGGGGTTCGGGCATCCGTTAACGGGTCACTTGACCCTCCGAGTCGGATCAGCGGAGATGTTAAGACTCCGCGAGCGTTAAATGTGTCGTCACCCGCTAGATCTATCGACCCTGCTGACACAGTCATCTATGCGACCTCAACTAGACTGAAAATTACTCTTTAGAATAGAAAAGATACTGCGTGTATTACATCAAATTGATTGATTGTATAATTTGTACACTGTCATCAGTACACTACCAAATGAAGACAATGTGATTATGTGTAGGATCGTTAAACACAGACAGTGAAAGGTTCCTCTTGAATGGGATTAGAAAGGTAGTTCAAGATAGTTGCAGGAACATATCAAAAACTGAAGAATGCCTAATTACACCAAAATCATCAACTGAAACACCCAAGTTATACATTTTATGAATTCCCAGAGATTCCGAAGCATTTAATTGTCGACCTTTTTTGCCAAACATTACCCTCAATAAATTGAAAGCAGGTCCAAGCCGTGTTCAGAAACTATCTGGGAAAGTGTTACCACAAAGCGGAAGACACTTCCCTGACAATTAGAGACTGGAGACAGAAATTTAGAACTGACGATCCTAGGCGTCGCCTAGTACTTTACTGGGATCTGCAGACTCTCTGGGAGATCAACCTGCCGACTGATCTACAAAGTCCAGTTATTCTACTAGTAAAATACGGCCATAAGAACATATTGTGGAGAAGTTGTCTCAGGCTGTTTCACCATGAAATTTGAGTTAAGGAATCCAAGTCAGAGGAGTTCTCCAGGCTCAAATGGCAGGAACCAGGAATTATGGCCATAAAAGCGAGGCTCTTTCCAGTTTTTCGCTTATAACTCGAAAATAATCCGCTTTTTGTAAAATCTTGTGGTGTAATAAAATAATTCAGATAAAATTATCTAATAATTAGTAAGATACATGTTTTACTAGAAGCCACCGTTTGGTAGCTAGAGAGCATTGAAAGTGTTGCTTTACTACAAAGGTTGGATTCTAGCAATTTTGCTGAGGGAAGTTGTTTGAGGATGAGCAAGGAATCGAGCTGTAACTTTTTTCTTTCCTCCCCTATTTCGTCCCTGACGTCAATTCAATATCGTCAATTCCACAACTAACTCGTGGCGTAAAACGACCTATGACCTATGTAGAAATCCAAGGTTTTTCACTTCGGCCCAAACACAAACATCTGTAAAATATTTAAAATGTCTTGTTTTGATCCGGTTCTAGACTCCGCTCTTGAGTCTACCTGTAATTAGCGGATACTTTCCTTTTACCTTCGATAGAAGCTAATTTTGTTCTCCAACATCGAAATTTCGACTTCTATTTGCGGTTTAGAACATTCTGAACGATATCGTTTCATGTGTCTTTCCATGAGGGGACCAGCATATCCTTGTAACAAAGCTTTTTGTTACAGTTTACATCCGATTTTAATGAACATTTCCGGGATTGTGAGATTACCTTATACCTAGATGTCCCCTATAAGTTTCATTGCTCATCAATTTAAGCTTCATTCTGCGCATGCGCAACCATAACCTCCACCAAGCTTAATTGTTCTCACTTTCTAATGGTCCGATTAAACCCAAATTCTCAGGGTAGTCGGGGAAGAGCGGTCTTATTATTTCATATCAATTTTAACGTGATAGTATCACTTGTAGCTATTACCCGTAAGTGAACACAAAATCCTTCTAACAAACAGGGTTGTTACACTACTAGCGAAGCAAGATGTGTTCCTGATCCCACAAATTCAAAGAAAGGCTGCGGGTGCCTACTTGTTCATTGTTGCCTCCTATACCAGGATCACAAACGACAGACCTAAATTTCCCTCTTATCTCTAATTATTCATTTATTTAAATGAACGGCAGTAGCCAATAGACAAACAAAATACAAAACGAGTTAATAAATTACAACATGAGATTACAAAAGGCTAAGAAGTAAATAACAAAACACGGAGACAGAAAAGATGCAAAAAATACAAAAGGGGAACAAATCATTAATAAAAAATGAATGAATAAATAAATAAAAAAACAAACAAACAAATTAATAAATTTATATTATTAAGGGAAATGTTACTGATTGTTCTAAGATGCTCTCAAATAGTATTCAAACACGGCTTGAACCTGGTTTTTATAGTTTTCAACAAAAGTTAACATTTTCGCTAATTTTTTAATTTATCTTGAGAACATTCCTATACTTGAATTTTAATGTGTAAAAAAAAAAAAAGAATGTGCTTTTGATGCGACCCTGGGACCATATCTTATTTCAGAATCATATTACACACCCGTCCACATGTGGGGAGTTAGGATCCTCCGGCGATCCTCAGATGTGATGAATGGGTGTCTGGATGGTGGTAGCGAGAGTGAGAGAGAGGGAGGGGGGTTATCGATTGTGTTACCTCTTCCCCGCCACTCATCAACCTTCCAGCCTGTTAGTTGTCGGCCGAATAACTGAGCCCTCCAAATACATCGCCACTTACAGGATGTTCCCGCCTTCGGCGCCTAAACTTGACGTTGGTGTAACTACAGTTCGCGAGGTTCTAGTTATTTGTACAGAACCGTTCCAGGAAACAAAACGGTTCAAATTCAGATTTATTCAGAAAATTCCACTGCAATAACACTAGCTGATGAGATCCTCGCTCGATACTAGGCGATCCTTCACTGCTTCCTTGCTGGTTAATATACACATTCGAGTAGACGTTAAATAGATTTTGATGGGTAACCATAATTAGGACAAACTGTAATTACCTTTTAGTCAGGGCTGCCCATCCCCCTAAGCTTCATGACGTACCCCCAACCCCTCCCATGTAAGTAGGTACCCCCTCCTCAAAACAATAATTTAAAACCATATTCGAGCACTATCATTGTCATTTATACATTTTCAGATAGAAAAAGACGGCGATTCACCTCTCCTCTCCAAAATAATCCGTTTGTTGTGTTGTTACCTTCTCTCCTCTCAGAGCTCGACCCGTGCCACAATTCTTCATGGAGCCTCTCCTCTCGACGTTCTCGTCTCATCTTTGCCCTGTGATAACAGCTTCACTTCTCTCCGTTCCTACCAACCGCTACCGCTCAGTTGCCGGGTTTTATTCTTACTATTCGCGCGAACGGTTTTCTTCCCATCGACAGCCTCGTAAAATCTCACTTGCAACATAGTATGATACAATAATTTCTGTCAATACAATGGTACAAGTAAGTAAGTAAGTCTCATTAATCACAAAATTAAGCTACCATTGTATTGACAGATTAGTTCCAACGTTTGGTACCTACTTACCTAACAACCCATATTTAAATTAATTAATAGGTTCATTATTATTTACGTTCTATCCAGTGATTTAATATATTTTGAAGTTAAACACTGTTTCAATCAATTTTTACCGTCCCAAATGGTTGGTTTTTTGGAACCCCCCCCCCCCCCCCCCCTACGAAAAAATTTTAATGATGCGAATGACCATCATAGCCCTCCCCCCGTGTATGCACCCCTGTTTTAGTTATTATGGTTTACTAGTTATTGTTTCTCACTGATAATGAACCTACCGTCGATACCCATTTGATATTGTAACTAATCTATTTCATGAAAAGACAACTGTTATCGTTTTAGTTCCGTTTTCTGCTTTGAAAAGTGTTCCCACAACTTTGTCATAAGTGATTTAGTATCTGCTTGTTTAGTTGTTCGTTCGACCGGATCTATATGATTTCAATATTAAACCTTTTATGAATTCAGATCATATTGACAGCTCTACTAACTGCAGTAAGATATATTTTTAGTCATGTCGTTCCCGGTTGACGAGGTTGCACCGCAAGAAGTACTAAACGCCATTTTTTTCAATTTCGAACTTAATGGTTGGTTACGGGTTTTCAGTGGCTCAAATTCCCATTTATAGGAATCGAATGATTTTTTTTACGAAAATGTAAACGTTTTATCTCAAAACGTGCTGTTATTTGAAAAATGAGTGATTAAAATTCGAGTTTTCAACTAAAAACTACTAAACAGTTGAGGTGTGTTCCAAACAAAGCGTACTCTTTCCATTTTTAAACCATACAATACTGAATCCAAGTCATATCAGACTTCCTCTACCATATTTTCAACCAAAAAGTATTCCATCTGCCTCAATAGGCGTCATCTTATACATCCGACGTTTTCAGCCAAAAGGTAATCCAAAATGTTTCATCCAAAAAGTAATCTATCCATTTGTTTCAGCCAAAAAGTAAATCCATTTGTAATAGTCAAAACGTACTTTATGGTTTACAAATTTAAAATTTGACGTGAGTAATCACGTTTTCCACCGTGATATTTAACTGTTTTATCACATAGTAAAGGAGAAAAAAAGGTCAGTTAAAAAAAAGTGTGAACCTGTGAGCTAAAATTAATGTGCTACAGATTTTTGCGTTTCCTGCAAAATTCAGTCGAATGGATGTAGTACTTTTTGCGATGCAACACTCGCAATTTCAAGCTAATGGAGAGTCGATGTATAATTTTGGTAACCAACCCAAACCCTACTGGGGGTTACGTTCAGTTCCGAAGGAACAGTTCTGCAGAACCGGTTCCACCCGGAACAGCTCACGCCTAAATTCGAGCGCTTCTCGAATATAATCAAATCCCTCCTTCATCCCTTGTGCTCGTCATTATCACGACCCTTTAGGCACAGCTGTTGTCCACAATGACCGCCCCATCTCAACATTATCCATTCACTCTAACCCCATTTATCCTCATCTAGAGAACCGCCTCCCCTATGCAGAATTTGACTTCAAACTCAGTTCTCAGACGTCCAAAGACCTTAGTTCTCCATCATTACCAGATCAAGATCAAGTGATCCAATTCAAAGTGTTTGTAGGATCGATCGTTTCATTACAATATAATCATACAATTACGAAATCATACAAACCATGATCGCAGAGTATGATTTCACCTCATTCGAAGGACCTTCTTGTCCCTTGGATAATACACTCCTGGACCCCCCTAATTTCTATAAACATTGGAGGAAAGCGGAACAGGCCTGGGTTAATTAATAATTTTCAAAAAAAAGTGCCGGAAGGGGTAGAACCTTTCAAATTTATCGTGGAAAGGTCAACTTTGATTCCGTATCGATTTCTTGGAAAAGTACCAGTTTGCAGGCAGTAATAATTTTTCTCGTTTGTACTTACGAGTTTCTGAGGTTCGTAAACGAAATTTCAGTTTTCCTAGTGTCTAGACTAGTAAGACAGAGTTTTTTGAAAACATTCCCCCATTCGTCTAGACCAGGGGTCTCCGAACTACGGCCCGCGGAAGGATTTGGTCCGGCCCGCCGCCAGCGGACCCAATGTAAAAACGCTGCAAATTCTTACACTGGGGTTTATTATTCAATGATTCATGATTTGAATTTCTACTAAGCTTTGGGGTGTGCGTGTTTCACAGGTGATAGAACGATTATTGAATTTCAGGAGGCACACAAATATGATCAACTGATATTTTGGTTGAAACTAATTTAAGTGCTCTATGCATATCTCCTGAAATTCAATAATGCCCTATCACCTACTCGCACACTCCAAAGCTTAGTAGAAATTCAAATCATGAATCATTGAATAATAAACCCCAGTGAAAGAATTTGCAGCGCTTTTTTTTTCAAGAGCGATTACAATGAAAAATATTCTATTTGAAAATTTTAAATTTTGTAACATGGAGCATGCATATCAGAATGATTCAACCAGTGTATCGGATATAAAGTTTCAGGAGTTCACTCCAGTATCCACATTCAATTCATCACTAGGTTGCTTGTTTTGATCGCAAAAAAAAAACCATGTTGCTTATTTTGAACGCAGTAGCCTAGTGATGTAGTGAATGTGGAGCTGGCAAATCAAAATTCGGCCATACATCGGGAATGGTTTGAGCTACGGACCTGGGGAGGGGCTCATTCGATTCCTCATTGAAAGTTCTTCAAAAAAAGTCCAAATTTAGGCCGCCTTGACTTTTTTTGAGGTTTTTAGGGATTTTACAAAACTTTGACAACCCTTAAAGCTCCACTTTAAATTGAGTGAGAGAGCTGGCTAAAGAATTGGGGTGTTGTCGGACCGACATGGATTTTTCCTGAAAATTTCAGATTGTTTGCTCCAGCCGATTGGGAGAAATCGTGCGTACGGCGTACGGACGGAAAAATTTTATTGCAGATTTGGATTCTACACCCTTTGAACGTAAACCATGAAATTTTCAGGGGGGGTTAGAATTTTTGTTTTCAAGAGCGATTACAATGGTTCATTATTGAATAATAAACCAAAATTAGGCTACCGCCAGAACAGTTTTGAAAAGTCAGCTAGAAAATAATGTGGTTCACCGAAGGTACCCATTTTCTTGTCAAACTCGTCTAGGAGTGCTTAAAAACAGTTTTCAAGTGTCCAATTTTCAAAATTTTCCCCCCAGAGCCGCCTGTTGGCCCGCTTCACCACCTCCACATTATGATACGGCCCTTGGGGCAGTTAGGAGACCCCTGGTCTAGACGAATCTGGCGTACTCAGCAGGGAGTGGATTTAGGGAAGTTTTGTTTCCTGTTAACCTTTATGTCGAGACGGATCTGACGTATTTGGTTAAATGGGTGGAAAGCTTTATGTCTAGACATATCTGACGTACTCGCTGTCGGTAGGGCCTGAAAAATCTTTCGTCGCGACGGATCTGACATGCTAGCTTTTCCGAAATAGAGTGGGTTTTTCACCTAGACGGATCTGACGTACTTGCCCAAGGGGTAGTTGAAAGTAAAAGTGTTTTTGTACGTGCTTGAGCGAAACCAATAGCCAGGCTACACCGGAAGGCGTCTGGAATTACTATTAGCGCCCTTAGCTTAGTGCTCAGGGCTTGAATAGGATTCCCCTCCTCGTCCCCGTCTGACCAAGAGAGGGAGCGGCCTTCCCTGTTCAATGAACCTGAGCCTTGGGTTTTCCTGGCTGTTGGTTGATTTTATTATGTGATGCGTTACGTAACATTGTTCAACTTATGATAATGATGAAAATCTTCACAATACCGCTCAAACTTTTGCTCCTTTTATCCATGGAATTCCTCATCCACTGTTTTAGAAGGTGCCGAACTGTTTTTTTCGACTTCAAACTGGAATTCCTCCATGAAATCGACAGGGAATCGGATGGTTTAACATACCACCAAAAAGCTGATTAAGTTTGAAACCGTTTCAGGGAAGTTTTCCCCACCTTCCAGCACTTTTTTTGGAAATGAGTTAAATTTCAAATATTTCCACAAATTCGTTGTATTTCAAATTTTCCACATTTGAGCGGCAATTAAGGCGTTAGTTTTTGATTATGCAATTGGACAAGGGGCGTAGGAAGTTTAACGCTGAATTCGGAAATTTGGTATTCCGGTACAAGGGTATTCTAAAAAATGTTTGTAGGTCTATGGAATAGTTTCTGTCCAATTCACTTCTAAATTCCTGGCGTAATATTTTATTTTGGAACGCACTGTGTACCTAACAGTGTTTCAGATGCTCTCCAGGTTGTTGAGAAAGTTAGAACTCACGGAGTAATGAGATTTCCACTCCCAGTATCGAATCCTCAGGATCCCGAGCAACAGTAGATTACTCTCCGTTGTTCCTGTCGGAACATTACGTTTCCCATAGCGGAGAGTTGAACTAGGTCAGAACCAACTCGGATTTGCCGCTAATAGCTCTCGGGGAAGTTTGGGTCCGACGGTGGGCGAATGAAAATGGCCTGGAAGCCTCGAGTTAAGCCCGTCGCAAGTGCCTCTCGACGGATAACAAATCGTTGCGAGCTGGAGGCGGCCGCGGAAATCCTCGAATTTCCACTCAGCTGAGTGATCCAGTTGAGAACGTGAGTCCTCGTCCACAGGTGGCGCGGCGTTTGAACGACGCTGGCCACTCATCCTCTGGATTGACTGTCCCAGAGCATATTTCTGCATCCCCGTCGAATAAGAGGATGAATCGAATTTAGCCCAAAATGAGTCAATTCTGCTGTGGGAAGAGAAATCGTTTCATCTTCGATGGGCAAAAGTGGCCAAATCAGGCATTAGCTTGAAACAGACTTATTGCCGCGTGCGTTTGTATCCATCTCAGGATTTGCGACACTTGGACTCGCATCAAATGCCCGTTGCATAGCTAATACTGAGCTACGCCCTGTAAATTTCATTCTTAGAGATGCCCAACAAAAAGATCGGTAAATGCCCGTTTTTTCGCCTTCGCACTGTGGTTCGAAAACGAAAAAAATTCGGCCATAAACCCAATTTTCCAAACCTTTTCATGGGCTCAGTTGATTGCCTATATCATTAGTACCACACTGGAGGATGTCGGTCCCAAAATTTCAGGAACTGAACTTCACTTGAATACTAACAAAAAGCCATATACTGTCAATCGTCATTTTGTTATTTCGTGTAAAAATAATTTTCATCGCAACAATTAATTTACTAACTGATATTTCTTTTTTACCACGAGCTTTTATTTATTTTCAACATCAGGCAAAATTTGATCTTCAACTTTGATGTTTATCTCGACGGGGGGAATCTCGTTTGGGCCATTGCACTAGTGATGCCAGTAGTTTTTCGGAATTTCCCGATTATTTAGAGAGTTAAATAGACAAAAACCGTAATTTTGCCTTTTTTTTCTCGAACTCCTCATTAAACATCCGTGAAATCGATCCCACATTTGCCGGATTGAAAAAGGGATCCCTAAACAGAATGTTTTGTTCGTCGAATTTTCTAGTTTTCGATGATTATTTCATTAAGATTATGACATTGTGACAATTTTTCTTGTTTACGAGGACTATGTAAGGTTAAATAGGGTTCCTCAGGACATTTGCCGTGATCCCTAAACAGAATTTTGTTCTGGTTTTTGCGATGACTATTTTTTTTTACGAGGACTATGAGGGGTTTCAGGACACGTGAAAATTTTTTCTGGTTTGCGATGACTATTTTTGGAGGGTTATGAGCCATGAGACGAGTTTCATGGAAGTGTAGGATGGCCGTCTCCGTACAGATGTTTTTATTAACATAAAAGTCAAATTTCATAATTTATTTTTCTCTATAATCACTAAAACTGTCGTAACTCCCTCAATTTGGAAGAAAGCTCAAATTTGAAGACACCGCTGGAAAGAGCGTTAAATTTCCTATCAATATGATGCAAAAAAACACATTTTCAATCGCATTGAAGATGTGCGATTGCCGCGTTAAATGGCAGTTTTGTCAAAATGTTGAAATCGCCTGTTTTTCATCTCGTTTCTGACATACCAGTCTGCGCCTGTGATAAGCCTTATCTTTTTTGTTTTACTAGGATTCTGTGTATCTGTATTTCCGATGCTGAGGATCACAATCCGCTTTTATAGGACACAATTGATTTCATCAAAGTCTTGTAGTAGTAGCTTGTTTTTTATGTCGTATGTATTGAATAATGCTGTGGCGCAATCTGGCAACTAAGTCATCAACATGCTTTTTCAAAATGAGCCTCTTATCCATTTCAGAGCTCACAACCCATGTTAAGTAGGGGAACGAGGGGTAATACCGTGCACTTAACTTTGGAACCATACAGTTAGGGGACAGAACGTCATAAAAATGTTTTTCTTGCACGAATGGCTCTAGAATTTATTCTATTTTCGATATCTGAGCATTTCCCTTACATAAAAGGATTTTAAAAGGAAAAACAGCCTTGAATGTTAATAAAGTGCTTTGGGCGGTATTTCCCACACTGTGGAGTAATTCCGCCTCACACTGTGGGGTAATGACGCCCAACCCCGAGAACTGAATTATGTTCCCCTCTCAACCATCATTCAACCCATTTTTTCCAAAGTTAGAAGGTTAAATGTATTTATAACAATAAAAACCATGAAAACAGTCAATGAACTATAGTTAAAATGAACGATGACTTAGAAATAGGTAAACTATAGTCTTGTATATAGACCTTTTTTGAACCCACACTAATATTTGGCTTTTCTTTCTTTACAAAATTATAAAATAGCCTTGCATACATCAATTATTCCGTGATCAGGTCGTCCCATGGAACACATGTAGTGGCTGCTGTGATTGCAATTCCAGTTTGGCGAATTATTATCGGCTTCTTGGCAAATTGTACACAAGCTGTCCACAAAAGACGATTCTTCAACATCTTCGTCTGTGTCTCCAACAAGGTCTCCCTCAGAGATATCTCCCCAGTCATCACTGTCACTGCTCTCACTTCTGGTTCTCTTGCGTTTCTCTTTCTTTTTTGGAGGTCTTTCAATTTCTTTCATGATTTCCACCTTTCTTCTTCTTCTTCTGAACCCCATCTCTGCCACTAATAGTGAGTTGATCAAAATCCAGCTGAATTTGGCGCTTTGTTGGTTATTTGTTGTTCTTTTCCATCTTTTTTTGACGTTTCAGAAATGCACGGCATTCCCCCGATACGATGGGCGGCATTACCCCAATGTTTACGTTTTTCGTAATTCATTCACGCTGACTTCATTTACAATCAAAACTTAAATTTGGTTAGTGCTTCAGAAAGATGATGAAATTCTGCGTATATACATGAAAACTAAAAAAAGTTGAAAATGGGACTCACATTGCTTATTTCCGATGTACAAGAAATAACATCAAACGATTCGGAAAAATACTAACTGCACTCACGTCAAGGAGGCTAACTTTGCAGGTAGGGTAACGCTAGAACCTAGTTGGCGGGACATTTCTCTGGGATAGGCGCTCATTCCCACGTTTCTGGTAGAGCCATGGGCGGCATTACCCGATGCACGGTATTACCCCTCATTCCCCTACTTGGGACTCCATCTGCTAGTGGTTTTTTTAAAAGTAAAATATTGAAGTAAACATAGGTAAGTAAATTCCAACAGTCACCGCCAGTCTACCACTGGCTGTGTGACATTTGAGGTTAACTCAGATGAACCCATCAAGCCAGGGTTGTGGTAGTTCAGAAATGCAATGATAACGGTGAATCTGATTAGTCGCAAATTACAACAACAGCTCAATTACCGAGAGAGCGAGAAGGGGTTCGATTGTTCAATTAGATCGGGAGTAAGCTGGAGATTGTCCATCGCGCCACGATTCAACTCCGGAGGTTTGTCATTACGCCCCAGAATAACAAACCTCGGTTGAATCAACAGTAGGATACGTTGAACCATCTCAATGTTCATAAGAAGTCAGAAAATGTTGTACGCCGTTAATTGGGTGTGGAATTAAACTCCTTCCGAGTGTCAAATGATGGTGAGATGACAACCAGTTACGATAGGACGAGTGAGATATTTCAAAGGCTTCTTCTGAACATTTACTTTTTCAACTATGTTTGACTCGTTTTCTCTGGTTCTATCTGACGGAATCTAACTTTTTTTGTTGTTTTATGTTGGTAATAAGTTTCTCTTTCAATTGACGGAGTGGTGTTGGCCAATTGTTTTGGTTTATTATTCAATAATAAACCATTGTAATCCCTCTTAAAAAAAAAAAAAAAAAAAAATTCAAGGTTTACGTTTCAAAGGGTGTAGAATCCAAATCTGCAATAAAAATTTCTACGTCCGTCCGCCGTACGCCGTACGCACGATTTCTCCCTGAGGGGGGGGGGGGGGAATTTATTTCTTGCTCTGTGTGAAATACGGGCTGGTTACGTCCCTGGCTGGGAGTCAGTACGTTCTGCCCTCCCAGACGCCCCTTCACTTTTGCGAGTGCGGGAGTCAGTAGTACTGACTCAGTAAGTAGTCCCCCCAACTGAAGATGGAACCTAGTTACGCCGCCTGCAGCGCCGCGCCTCTTGAGAGATAACTCTCCTTCAGCGCGGCGCGGCTGGCGCCTGAGTCGGTACATGAAGGCAGACGCCGGCCGCAGGCGCGTCATGGAAACCTCGACGTCGTGTCTTAAGTGAAAAACGAACGCGATCGACGGGAGCGAGCGGGCGCCCATCGAGATCTGTTGGTGCGATCAAACAATACGATACAGAATTGTCAGACGTAACAACGCGGCATCGCGCTTTGTTGCGGCAGAACGATCGTGCGGCGTGGTACGATTTTTCTTCAGTCCAAGAATCATATTGGTACTTGCCAGTTAGTTGAAGGCGGATATAGCTAACGTTAAATACCTACGCTATGTGGATGTACGTCTCACCAAACACTTTAGTGTTCTACTTCATTAAGAGTTCTGTATTATGAAAGTATCAAGTATTAGGAAAAAAGACCTACGTGAAGGGCCTACCAATGTGAAGTTAGTGTAATATTGGTTTATTATTCAATAATAAACCATTGTGATCGCTCTTGAAAAAAAAAATGCTAATCCCCCCCTGAAAATTTCATGGTTTACGTTTCAAAGGGTGTCGAATCCGAATCTGCAATAACAATTTTTCCGTCCGTCCGCCGTACGCACGACTTCTCCCAAACGGCTGAAGCAAAAAGGCTGCAATTTTCAGGAAAAATCCATGTTGGTCCGGCGGCGCCCCAATTCTTGAGCCAGCTCTCTCACTTAATTTAAAGTGCTCTTTAAGGGTTGTCAAAGTTTTGTAAAATCCCTAAAAACCTCAAAAAAAAGTCAAGGCGGCCTAAATTTGTACTCTTTTTGAAGAACACTCCACGAGGAATCGAATGTGCCCCTCCCCAGGTCCGTAGGTCAAACCATTCCTGATCTATGGCCCGATTTATGGTGCCAACATTCGCGTTATTGCTTCCGAGTCTACCAAGGTAGCGGAAGCATTGTTTTCACTTTCGGAATGTGAAAATTTTTTTGTCTCCAAAATCAAAAATTCCACTCGCATTTTGCGTTTTAGACCTTTCTGAACAGTTTTGGTTCCGTGTCTGTCTGTGTGTCTGTCTGTCTGTCTGTCTGTCAGTTATAGATCCGATTTTGATGAAATTTTCAGGGTTTCCTTGATCAATTACGCGCAAAACTACACGTGAAGTTATAATCCGATTTTGATGAAATTTCCAGGGTTTGTTCGGTTTGATGTGTAGATGGTCTCCTATGAGTTTCATGACCCCCGGATCAATAGTAGCCTCTGCGCATGCGCAAACGTGAAATCCTTGTTACGCGCATAACTCCAAGAGTTCTTGACCGATTTCGATGACATTTTCAGGGATTGTCTTTCTGAACAATTTTGGTTCCGTGTCTGTCTGTCTGTCAGCAAATCCTTGTTACGGGCAAAACTACACGAAGTTATAGTCCGATTTTGATTAAATTTTCAGGGATTGTGCGGGTTGGGGTGTAGATGGTCCCCTATAGGTTTCATGACAACCGGATCAATACTAGCCTCTGCGCAAGCGCAAACGTGAAATCCTTGCCAGAAGCATAACTCTAGGAGTTCTTGACCGATTTCGATGAAATTTTGGCAGACGTTTTTATTTTTTGAAATGTCATAATAATTATTTATCACTTCAGTCATCTATCCATTCAGCGTCAATGTCAATTTTTATTATTAGGTATATTTTATAGTTTGTTCAACAGTTGAACATGCCTACCTTTATTTTCTCAAGTTATGGTCCTGCATAACAATAAATTTACCCTAATTCAATATTTACTTCGCCTAATTGAACGAAGTTCTTCAGTCAATAATAATTTTCAATGATCTATACAGTCATGTTATGGATACGAGGAAGCTATGCGCCACACCCACTTGGCAGACGTTTTTTGGTTTATTATTGTTTTTGTGTTGATCTCAGTAACCTAGTGATGTAGTAATGTGGATACTGGAATGAACTCCTAAAAGGCTTTGTAGCCGATAGACGGATAGAATTTAAAATAAATGTGTCAAAATTACCCCCTGCAATATTACGGTGCCTCTCGTATACTGTCATTGAGTCGCTGGAAGCGCTGGCGTCACGGCTACACCGTTCTCTCCCCAGTCTCTCTTTAACGCTACACCCCTCCCTTCTCCTCTCACTTAACCACCCCTACAGCCCCTCCCCCACTACCCCTACCGCCATTTCTCCTCCCACCCCCGTCGCTATCGTTTATGTGAAGTTAGCTCCAGGAAGGAATAAGGTCAGCCTTCAATTCATGAAGTGCTCACTTTCTTTCCCCCGTCCACTTTTCTCTTCGAGGGCTCCATTAAAATAATTAATCGAATGGAAATCTTCCTACCTCCGCCAATTTCTCCTCGCATAACGCCACCGACCCGGGCCTTCGGAATAAAATATAAAAGGCTTTAAACCTTGTACGTTCACTCGGAAATATTCCTTCACGAATAGAATTGAAAATTGAATTAGGTATCACTATTCTGTAAAGTAATTTCTGAAAGAATGGAGGAATCACAATGGGTCAAAACGTTTAAAGATTATTTAAGTCTAACATTTTGGATTTTTCTATTATTTTCAATAATGAACCTTTGTCGTATCGACCAAGAAAAAAAGTAGAACCCCCTCCTCCCCAAAACAAATGTTGTTGGTTTTCAATGAGATTTATCAATTCGAAGTCAAAATACTTGCGTTCATGATTTGAATTTCTACTAGAAACAACTTGCGTGTTTCACAGGATAGAGCGATTATTGAATTTCAGGAGATATGCATAGAGCACGTAAATCTGTTCTCATCAAAACACCTATTTGGATTGAATGGAAATCCAAATCTGTCTCAACCTATTTGGATTGATCAGTTGATCATATTTGTGTGCCTCCTGAAATTCAATAATCGCTCTATCCTGAGAAACGCGCACACTCCAAAGCTTAGTAGAATATTCAAAATGAACGCAAGCCAATTGAATAATAAACCCCAGTGAAAGAATTTGCAGCGTTTTTTTATTGAATCTCAATACCCCCCCCCCCCCCCTCCAATTCTTAATTTATCAGTCCTTTAGCCTCGTATTGATTAAAAATTCCCCAAATCCAAATTTAAACGATGTAGCCAAAGGTAGACTGATGTAGAGGAGGAACACAAATATCATCACCTGATCAATGCAAATAGGTGTTTTGGATGAGAACCGATTTACGTGGTCTATGCATATCTCCTGAAATTCAATAATCGCTCCATCACCTGTAAAACACGCACACTCCAAAGCTTAGTAGAAATTCAAATCATGAATGCAACTCGATGGATAAAATTGAATAATAAACCCCACTGAAATAATTTGCTACATCGAAAGAACGTTTTTATTTTTTCCGATTACATGTAATGGTAATCAAACGATAGCTATTTTGGTTTGAGAAAAATAATAATTTAAGTGAATATCTCCGATTCCATTTCGGAATGGAAATGGTTACTGGCTAGTTAAATTCAATTCATGAAAGAATGGATTACAATTTTAATAATCCGATGAACTGCATTGGTAGAATTGCAAAATTTTGCCATATAGGTAGATGAAACAATTATCTAATTTAATTTCGTACAATACAGCTGTCATCATTTAACACTTGCTATTTCTATACTTGCTATGCATTATACATCGATTGTAATGATTGTTAAGTGTAAAAGTCCAGTTGAAATTTTTCGAAAATAAGGTTATGATATATCCTAATAAATTCTCTACTGGAAAATTTTTATTTTTGTTATTTTCAAAAAAGTGTTTCCTCCTTTCAAATCCACAAATGTTTTTTCGTTGGTTTAATTAAAGAAATTTAAAAAGTAATCGAAATGACGATTACTTTTTCCGATAACAAGTAATCGTAATCGTTTTTTCGACTTTATTTGCAATCGTGAAAAACTAATAGTTTTTTGGGGATGATCGATCCATTATGTGAAAGAAACCTCGGGGGTCTCAAAGACCTTGATCAATAACGCTTTTTTACCATTTAAGTAATTGGAATGGTAATCGCGATTACTTTGGAAAACAACTTTCTAAAACCACCAAAACTTTATTTCAATCTATTAATTACTGAAATTTTTACACTTTAGCCAAAAATACGTCTATTTTCAAGCCTGACATTTTAAAAATTCAAGTGTTTCTTTTGCTAGGTTTTTGGATGTTCATCACTTAACTGGCCTCCCTGGATGTCTCTTCGTTAGTTAGGTAGTCTGGAATGTTGTTAGTTCTTTGATAAAGGGAGAGACCCACCGTCAGAATTGAAAAAGTCATTGAAGTCATAAAAAATCAAGGCGATCACAACAAGTTCATCATCTGAAAACACCATAGCCATGCACATTCACTGCCACGTCACGTTTAACACACTGACCGCTGTGAATAGGGATTACAGCTAGTGAAATTACGGTCACGGTACTGTCACAGTACTGTCTCGTCACGGGTGTGTATGGATCAGTGGCGTATATATGCAATATTTTCGGGAAGGGGGGGGGGAAACGGGGGGTCTGGGGGGTATTCCATCTATTTTTAAAATCAGGTGTCCAAAATCACATGTTTAATTATTCTAGCACTAAAAAAAGAATGATAGAAAAGTAGTTCTTTTCCCAGGGAAAACATATTTTAGGTCTAAATAATATTCAGTTAATAACTTGGAAAGGTGTAAAAAAATACATGATTGAAACAAAGGTTCCATTTTATTAACATTATTTTTTAAAAACTGCAATATTCTGAATGCAAGTGAATAGCATAAATGTTGAATAAACGAAAGTAACATAGCCTATTTAAAATTGCTGCCAGCAACCGGAGAATGCTCAAACACGTCGCTTGTTATTGCTGACGTGAAGCGGGATGGAGCTACAATTATTGCAATGATGAGTTCTTTCTTTGTTGAGGTGGCAGGTCCCAGCCGTCCAGGTTAGTCTGGTGTTTTCCACCGTAGGACCGAAAAATACAAGATTAATTTATATTTTCCAAATTTCGGGGGGGGGGGGGGTCCCCCAAGATTAATTTATATTTTCCGTCCCCCCCCCCCCCCCCTTATATACGCCCCTGGTATGGATCGACCTTTAGAAGAGAAAACATCTTACAGCGTAAATCAAGGTGAACGCTGAAAAACTCCTGGCCCTTGCAACATGAAATATAGCCAACAAGAACAGACCCATCCCGTGTCCATCGTTTGCCGTATGTGCCGTTCCGGTGTCAGTTTTCCAGCGTCCCATTTCCCGGGAGGCCTCCGCTCGGCTGGAAGAGACAGGGAAATAAATCAGAGGCTCCGACATCGCTCTCAAGCCCGAGCGGGAAACCGCGTTTAGAGCCTAATGAATTGAGTTAGCTTCCCTGTTTTGCACAACCCGTCAGCCCCTTCGGCTTTTCCCTCCTCGGCAACAAAGCGAAGATGTTGCGGGACAGTTAAACAAGGGGCTCCGATAAAGATGAATTGTATTCAACCGCAAATTTCCAACAAATTATTCATTCGATAAAAAATCAGGTTCACTGCTGAAACTTTCCTGGCTTTTGAAGTTCCAAGGTAGTCTTGGCTTGGTTGGTAGCGATGTCCCAGTCAAACTGCATGACCTCTTGAACTCCTGTTTTGGACAGACTTTGCTTCCGTAATGGCAACTGCTTGGGAGTGTAATTTGTGATGGATATGGTTAGTGGTCCCCTCCCGATTCTTGAATCCTATCTTAATGGAGATGCATCAGACGCCTTCAAGTGTATGGGACATCCTCTGAGCGGGGAGGGTACACCGCATTCAGCTCAATGGAAGGGGCAAGTAGAACACACAAGAACCTGTGTTTTCACTTTTGCAAGACAAAAAGATTCGTTTTCCACCAAAATGAATACTTCCAACCGTATTTTACGTTTTAAACCATAGGTATTTGTTTGCGTGTGTCTGTATGTTATGTCACCGCGCAGTCTTGTAATGAAAGGATTTTTACAGTTTTCATCCGACATCCGTTCAACTCTAAGCGTAGCAACTATTACATGGAAGAGATTGTGGCGTAATCAATCAGTCAGAGAATAGAAGGGTTTTCCAGACTTTTTTGTGTTGGGCAGTGAATCGTGTGCTGAACGGTACTGGATTCGTCCATTTGATTGTTATTTGTCTGTTTGGGAGTTAGATGACAACTTCAACCTTCTAGAAAGGCTGTGCAATATTAAATTCTACAGTTTCCTGTTTTGATTATATTAGCAGGCAATGTCCATGCTAGGGAGTAGATGGCCTTCTAAGAGTTCCATTGCTCAAAAATCAATACCTTTAACTTTCTAATCATGCAAAAATGTTAAATCAGTCAAGCATCATTTCACCACTTTCTAATCATCCGGTTTTGCTCAAATTTAGGGGACATAGGGGAGAAAATATTCAATCATCTCATTCTATCAATTTCAACTAGATTGTATTATTAATGTTTTCGCTGTGTAAACTCTATACAAATCTACTCACCAATTTGAAGGTGTTGATACCTACGGGTTCGTGTCCCTAATAATTTTTCTTTCCTGAATCGTTGTAACCGGCTTACAGCCGACATCTTTTAAGATTATTCACAAGATTTTGATGGAAGATGTTTTTCTCGTCATCCTATAAACCACCCAAATTATTCAACTCATTACAAGGGTGTGCGTGGGGCTCAAACAGATCAATACCTATAACACACGTCGCACACTAGTGCTAAGTCGGTAGAAACTCAATTTTTCGAAAATCGAAAATTGGCTGTTCTCAATTGTGTTTCACCCAGTCTTATCAGTGTGAAACCACGTTGTTTTGGGTTTGCGCGAATTCCCTTCAGTAGGATCCATTATTCAAAGTTGAAAATTGCCGAAATTCACGTTAAAAAAGCAAGTATTAGAAAATATCTTCCCACTAATATATAAAACCCACTTGGCACTGTAAAATGTTTGCACAGTATCTTTGATATGAGGGAAATTAGTGAATAAACGTGAAAATGCAGTTTAATTGGAAAAAATAAAATTTCCGATACTTTTTCAAAAGATTTTACTTGTAACGTAGGCCACGTCGTTACTACGCGTCGGCAGCGTAGCTCATCGTTACTTAAATCATTAGTCCATGCTCAATCCATATTCAATAGCCCAATCATTTAATATCCATATATTTTTCTCATAAGTAACCTCATTAATTCAGAATCAAATAACATGACTGTTCTTTTCTCGTTCTTACCTTGTGTAGCTCGTTAAATTAACCCCCTCCTTCTTTCTTCGGAAAATTGTGAGATGGTAGTAGAGTCTGCGTTGTGGCAATATTTTCTGTTACTTTCTTCCAGATCGTAATAGGGGATATTGTCTTACATACTTTAAAAAAATAATGGTATTACGAATCGTTACAGTTGTTTTTATTTTTTTCTCATACTGTTGGCTATAACACACATTCCTTGGAGAATGCTGCTCCCGGAAAATACCGCTGTTGCATGGGCTTCATCCAGTGAATTTTTCAGGTTATTTTTTCTTTTAAGCTGAAAAGCGAGATTTATGCTTATATGTCGCTTATACAAGTATGTCACAATCACCTCAGAGCTACAAAATACTTGAAAATTGCCGTCCACATGCCTTATTTGTAAAAAAAAGCAATTGTGGGCATTTGTGGACCAATAAAATATAACTCCTGAATTGCGGGTGATTGTGTTCCCGAACGAGCTTTTGAAGAATACGAATTTTCAGCATAGGAATGAAATTTGCAAATAAAAAGAGTGAGCTAGAGCAGTCCAAGTTTTTGGGAACGGAGTGTTTAAATCAGCGTAAAATTTACAAAAATACAAAACGTACAAACATATCTGAACAAGCGGTGATCTTACCCATTAAAACGGTGAATTCTCTTTAATGGAATCTACAAAATTGGATTTAGAAGTGAGGCAATAACCGTCGTCCGATTCGGATTTTACGCCTCAGGAATAATTAGTTACTAAGATATAATAGAAATATTCTTGTAAAAAGTGGTTTTAGGAGCTTTTTATGTCTTTTACACCACTGTGCATTAATGCTATTGCTGTTTAAATAATATTCCGACGTTTTTGAGTAAAATCATATTGATATATGTGTTTTTTTTGTCTGTTTCAGAGGGTAAAAAGGCTCGTGGCGGATCAGTGAGAGTGGGGGGTCGCAGGCTGAGCGTCCCGCGGCGCGAGAGCGGCAGCGAGGGGCGCGTGATGGACGCGGCGATCCGACGCCCGTCCCTCGCCGCCCTCGCTGACCGCGGCACCTGGGGCTCCCCCTGGGAGTTTCTTCTCTCGTGCGTCGGCCTCTCCGTCGGCATCGGCAACGTCTGGCGCTTCCCCTACCTCGCCTACCAGAACGGAGGAGGTAAGTCCAACTACCTTCAACTAAACTAACTAAAGCGTTTGGTGATTGTTTTGTCTCTGTAAGGTTAAAGTAGATAATAGATAGTAAGTCCCTAACCACGGTTAGAGTAGATCATGGTTTTACGAACCAGAGAATTGAACGTTGATTTAAAACGCGTTTCACCAATGAGAGAGAGAGAGAGAGAAAACATGCTTTATTTAACAGAAAAAAGAAATATACATAGCGCATTTAGTTATAAGCATACTACGACATGGGGCTATTTGCCCGTCTGTCGGAAGTGCAGTCGAAATCACGATCATTATATTCCTATTTACAAGGGGTAGAAATGGTAACAACACAGTGAAATCGGACATGGAGAAATTTGGTGAAGTTGCCATTTGGAGGGCCCCTGGGTTGACTGACTTTCGTCTTCTGCCCAAGGGGCCCCACAACTCACAACGTGTGGTGGATGGGGGCGGCTACCTACTTCCCAGCGAGTTCACTACTACCACGAATCCAACCTCTGGCATAGGGCAGGCCGGTGATGCTGTGCCTTTCGGCGGTGCATCGGTGGCAGCTGGGGCTCCCTCCTCCCGTGGTACCATTTTCGGTAGAGTTGGCCTGCAGACAGCCCAAGCTAGTTGAGCTGTCCCCCGTCCAACCCAGCCTAAGCCTAGAATGGTCGCAGGCCCGACAAAAATCTACCGCTTCTCATGATTGGATGCCTCCTGGGGGTGGAGTTACCCCATTCCCCAACCAACCATGAAGGAGACGGTCCCTTTTATTTTCCGCCCCACAAGCCCAGAGGAGAGCTTGGGGGGTCACCTCCCACTGCGGAGTACTCGATATTCATCCACCCTGTTAACTCACCTAACCTAGCCTTATTCTACCTACCTCTTAGATACTCGCACACAGATAGCTAAATAGATAGATTCAATGACACAGATGCTTGAAAACGTCTGATTCATCTCCCAAAATGACGGATTCTGAAATCAGGAAGGGCCAACTAACCATATACATTACACATCTCCACAAAATGGGCAAATCTGGCACCACCCTCTGCCGGTTCTTTGGGACAGAGGATGAGACTGCGTGTCATGTGATCTGCCATTGCCCTGTGCTTTTCTAACCTGGGGACAGGCTTCCATTGAACCTCGGGTTATTAAAACGGGAGAGGTTAAGACTCTCCTCTCATTCGCCAAAACGTGGTGGGGAAGGGTGGACCTTCCAGCTTTGGCTGGGGTCGACGACATTAGGTCATCACAAATGACTAGGATGTCAATATCTAACCAGTAATTTCCATGCAGTTAGTGCTTGAGTCCCAGGCAGTTCCTGTCGATGGGTGCAAGTGCGGTACACTGGACATATAGTGCTTGGTTCGCCATGGTGCCCGGTCGGGCAGTCAAATATGCCTGGGAAGGAAGGAGTGGAGATAACTAAATCGTAACAGCTCGTGACAGTTATGCAGATGAAGAAGGGAAGTCAATGACAGCGGTCAAATGGGAATTATACGTCATTCATGCTCCTCATTTCATCATACAGAGCTGGAAAGGCATCATTTCGGAGCTGGAAAGGCATCTCTACTACCTCATTTCGCTTATAGCAACGTGGTACTTTTTCACTTTATTAATCGAGTACGAATCTCGCGCTAACTAAATATTATTTATTAAACCGAGAACATGGCCCACCATCAGATTGATTATTTTGTTCACCACGGGTCGGGCGCTCAACTCGGCGTACTCCGTTCGGCGGGATAAGAAGTTATCAAGTCATCCATCACGGAGTTTTATCTGGCAAAGCTGAGGCGGTTTCCCGTGCGTTTCAACGATAAATCTGGAAAAAGGCTCCGGGGTTATGGCGATAAAATGGTTAACGGCGGAGCGAAAGAGGAGGTGGGAGAGAGAGGGGAATCAAAATGAATCAAAAAGTCACCCATCCGTTATCTCTTTCTTCGCTCTCTCTCATCCACTTTTCTTGAGTGAACTCGACCTTTTTTTGGTGGCCTGTATTTCAGTTTTCTTTCGAGAGGAACAACAAGTTTTGTGCGTGGGGTTCCAGTTACCTTGTGCTCTTGACTTATATATTTGGTTTACAGAAGGCAAGAGAGAAAATTTTTAACTAAACCCCTAGGTATCCCCATACTTTTGGAGCGGAGGAAGCAAATATAGTTTGCTTTATTTTACCTAAAATGCTGAATTTTGAAGTGAGACTTCTTCGTTCGTAGGTTTGAATAGGCCACACCCCATGTGGACCAACCCTGAGCGGTGTGGCATGGAAACCCACAATATCGGTAGTTCCGGGGTTACGTGGATCACCTAAAAAGCGCTCCAATCGAAAATCATGTCCAATGTGAAACTCCTAGAAAAGCAGAGATTCCTGCATGAGCAGCATTATGCAGCATTAGAAAGCATGATTATTTAGTTTTCTGTAGGTAAAGGTGATTCGTACTTTTTACTATTATGGAACAAACTTTCAAAGCCCCCGTGAGAGCCGGTGTTTTTTCATGACGTAGGTGACGACAAAAACTCGGCGCTACGCGCCTCGCCGGGGGCTGCGCCCCCTGGACCCCCCTTTTGCTGCTTTTATTTATAGCCTGCTGCTACAAGTATAGAAACGTAGAATACGCTTTAGCCTCGAGTGGACGCTGAACTGCAGAACGTTCAACGGTGATTATGAAACGTGTATTAGCGTTTAAGTAACGTACACTAACGATGTTATTGATATGGCGGGCGAATATGGAATCAATGCACGATCCACCACGATAATCCGCATTCTTGTATGTGACAATCAATACAAACGTGCGCAAATCAATAGAAAAACGACGGTTTATTTTATTGAAAAATGAAACATAAAATTATTAAGGTAAATGCAAGTTGTTTAATTAATAATTATTAAGGTAAATTTACGGATGTAAATATGCAAGTTGTTGCTTGGTGATCGCCTTTAGTTACCCAATGTGCTTATAAACATCAATTATAATTGATGCAAAAACAGGTCTGCAAAAAATATTTTTTGAAAAGCTGTTTTGGTTAATCAATCTGATATCCATGTTTTTTGGTGCGCTGAATGCGAAAATGACTTCCATTTTTTTCCAGGACGTCACAGTTTCGAACAATTTCAGTTCCATCATGGGTATATATTCCTACTGAAATGAAAACTGACGCTTGTAGGTGAATTTTTTTAATTGCAAAAACGTGTAAAAACTCAAAATTTAACTTTAAACTTCACATTAACATATTAAAACCGCTTTCTCTTTCCCTCGAGGCTTCTCTTGGTACATTTCCGCTTGTGGGCAGCATCTGGAAGGTCCCTCTGCAGCATCCAGCAGTAGTCGGCCATCATCGTAACGCTCCATCTTCCTTGATATCTCTTCTCCATCTCCTTGATGTCCTGGTGGAATCGCTCACCCTGCTCTTCACTTACAGCTCCCAAATTTTGGGGGAAATAGTCGAGGTGCGAATGGAGGAAATGCACTTTCAAGCTCATCAGGCAGCCAAGAGCTTGAAATGCCTTCAGCATTCTCCCCACAATCTCCCTAAAGTTAGGGTCCTTGTTATTTCCCAAAAATTTATTGATGACCTCAGTAAACGCAGTCCAACCTTCTTTCTGAGGTGGAGTCATTGTGCCGATGAAGTCCGTGTCTGCTATAAACCTTCTGATGTCTGGTCCAACAAAAACTCCTTCCTTTAGTTTCGCTTCGGACAGACCTGGAAACTTAGTACGATTTTTCTTGTTTACCTATTTAGAAACCCCTTCTAGAACTTGCTTGAGCATCATCCTTCTTCAACAATTGATTTTGTTCAAGATGAAAGTTGAAATAAAACTGCTGGACCTACAAATTGGACCTTCGAAATTCCATTTTGGTACTAATTAGGATTCGACATAATTTGGGAGTTTTTTATTTTACTGCACACTTCAGATGTGCTGTGAATTCGTTTATAGTCGTGTTAACGGTTATTATTTGGTCACAAATAATATTCTGCGATTAAATACAGTCGAAGTTAACAGATTTAGGAAAATACGAGAAATCGCGAAAAATTGCGATAATGTAGGAAGGATTTCACGATTTATCGTCAAACCAGACGTCTAGGATTTTTTTCAGTATTTTTTTCGTTTTCAGCACACCAAAATACATGGAAATCAGTTGAAAATAATCAAACAGCTTTTTGGTTGCAGACCTGTGTTATCGGTGTTTTATGATCATATGATCTGTTTCTAAAGCAGCCCAGAACGTTCTAGACTTTTCCGTGTCACATTTCGTTACGCTCAAACGTTCCTTTTTTGGCTAGTTAGTCCATGGCTAAAGCGTATTCTACGCTAAAACATTGCCAAGCAAATCCTCATCGCCAGAACAGCCAAACCTAGGTGTTTGAAGATGTTGTAGATTCAGTTGTTGGCTTCATGACGTACTTTCCACTTGTTAAATTGAAACAGTTGTAATCAGTCGGCGAATATCTTGAAACATGAGGCCCCCTCAGGGCGTTGAAGAACGCTTCGGCAGTATGGAAAATGTCTTCGCTTCCAATTTTTTCGCAGCCCCGATTCCCATGATCTTTACAATTAAAATCGGAGCCATTGAAAGCCATACCCCAGCTATTGGTGCAGGTAACATCGACATCATTGCAATGATTGAGAAGCCATTCACATGAACTTTTGCAAATAGGAACATCTTTGAAAGTTTGCGTGGTATTATCAATAAATTGACCCAAATCCGGAGAACACTCGAACAAACAGACATGTCGCCTTATAGCCTCCACACAGGTAGGTGATGGTCCACCGCAGATAACTTTGTCGAGGTCGAAAATTTCGCTTTTCGTCTGCGTGATGAGCGTCGCGGTGTCGTCAGAACAGCAGGCGCTACTTGCATACATTTGGCCGCACACTGAGTTACTGGATATGTTCTGTGGACTCGGAAGATGGTTTCCTTGTGCAGAACAAGTCCTCTTGTTATGTTCGCAAGATGCAGTGGTTAGCAGGGCGAAGAGCGAAGTCCAAAACATTGAATTCATCCTAATTATTTAGGAATCCGAATCAAAACGGACCGGACCATTTACCTCTACATAAGGTAACGGTACCGGTAGTGGCCACAGTTAAGTGGCTTTTTCTTTAGTTTTGACAATTGTGGGCCAACAGTAGTACTGACTTTCTTCAGGACTCATTTAGAATATAGCCCGACTCTTCCCTAACATATCCATTGCCTAAAACTATCAAAGGAACAATTTTTTCTATTTTTTATTAATTTTTTCTCACACCTTTATTTTGATCTAGTAGTGGCCACATCAAATTACGAAATTTCCAGTAGTGGCCACGTGCATGTCTCAGTAGTGACCACTTGACATTTTGCCCTCCTTACGTGTTTAATATCATTAAATTCAATACCAGATGAACAAAATTGATTCTATCCAGTAGAAGCTCTAGGATACAGCCCAACAAACGAGGAAACTAGGGACGGTCATATTGAGAAGTTTACCACAATTTCCAATGATGCTCTGCACTCCTAGTTCAACCTCTGACTACAAGATGACATGAGCTGTACCTCCTGCAAGTTTGAAGCCACTAGGAGACCGGGAATCCTTATTTCTCAAATATAAGCTTTAAAATGGCCACTACTGGAGCAGTGGCCACTACCGGTGCCGTTACCTTATATTCATTTTAAATTTGTCCCTGATTTTGATTTGAGTTCCAAATCCTATTTAGTTCGCTTACGTCACTCTCTGTTGAACGGTCAGGATTCTGTTACAGTAAAACCTCCTCCCTAATCGGTCTTAACTATCTACCTCGAGTTGCGGTTGGTTTTACGTTTACGTGTGCGTTATCTATTCCCCCGTAACGAGCCGACTGCTAGAAACTCCGAAGCCACCGGCGGAGCGGAAAGGTCGCTTAATGGGCAGTCACCTGTGGCGGGATTTTCCTCCCGAGCTCCGGAACCCACTACGATCACTTCTTGCCGTCCCTAGACATCTGCACCTCCCCCCTCCATACCCACCCCACCCTACTATCCTATTCTCTAATCGCTAACCCTATTTCTCAATGGGGAGCTTAAATCAAGTTGTTTTCCCCTTTGACTACCTGTATGAATAACTTTCGTAATTATACCTCACAGAGGCATAATTTAATTCCTAATTCTACTTCTAATCGAATTGGACACTAAGCAAATTAGAATTACGGTGAAACTCATGTAAAATTTGGTTATAAATATCATGTAAATATGCATTTTGGTTTATTATTCAATAATAAACCATTGTAATCGCTCTTGAAAAAAAAAAAAAACTCTAACCCCCCTGAAAATTTCATGGTTTACGTTTCAAAGGTGTAGAATCCAAATCTGCAATAAAAAATTTTCCGTCCGCACGCCGTACACACGATTTCTCCCAAACGGCTGGAGCAAAAAAAAAAAATCTGAAATTTTTCAACACGCCCGATTCTTTAGCCAGCTCTCTCACTTAATTTAAAGTGCCCTTTAAGTGTTGTCAAAGTTTTGTAAAATCCCTAAAAAAACCTCAAAAAAAGTCAAGGCGGCCTAAATTTGGACTGTTTTTGAAGAACTTTCCATGAGGAACCGAATGAGCCCCTCCCCAAATCCGTAGCTCAAACCATTCCCGATGTATGGCCCGATTTATAGTGCCAACATTTGCATCCACATTCACTACATCACTAGGTTACTACAATCAAAACAAAAACAACAGTTTTTTTTAGTAACCTAGTGGAGTGAACTCCTAAAAGGGTTTATAGCCGAAACACGGGTTGAAGCATTCTGATATGCATTCTCCGTCTTACGAAATTTAAGATTTTCAAATAGAATAGTTTTCCATTGTAATCGCTCTTGAAAAAAACCCTGCAAATTCTTTCACTGGGGTTTATTGTTCAATTGGCTTGCGATCATGATTTGAATTTCTACTAAGCTTTGGAGTGTGCGTGTTTCACAGGTGATAGAGCGATTATTGAATTTCAGGAGGCACACAAATATGATCAACTGCTCAATCCAAATATTTATTTTGTTTGAGAACCGATTTAAGTGCTCTATGCATATCTCCTGAAATTCAATAATCGCTCTATCACCAGTGAGCCACGCACACCCCACAGCTTAATAGAAATTCAAATCATGAATCATTGAACAATAAACCCCAGTGAAAGAATTTGCAGCCTTTTTCATAACAACAACACTGGTCTATAGAGAAACTCGGCGATGCTCGCCTCGTAAGGGGACAAGCCCGCTGCACCTCCGGATGGTTACTGCTTGGAGCCTGCCATTGAAATTCAAAAAACATGGAACATGCTTTAGCCATGCTATGTTTGCGGTTTTCCTTTCGCTAATTTCTTATCATTCTGCTGGTTTCAATTTGCTATGTTCGTGTCTACTATTTCGGCTTTACCTACGTGACGGAAGTACCCAAGTATTACTGATCTCCGTGATCTCCTGATTAAAATACAATATATCTATCGTAATATTACTGTTAGTCTGATTATGTGACGTGATTAAATGACGACTCGCAGCTCAGGTTATCGCAGGTCTATAAAGGATTATAGCGCTTGTGATTATAGCGACTCACCACCAACTTTCATAAAAGAAAGTACATTATTCTTATCTTATATACTTAATATCTCGCGTCACCGATTTTTCCGGACTACTCTGAACATTTTTTGTCAATTACAAGGTGTTAAGAGAAGCGTCAACAATTGTAATATAAAATGCGGGTTTTCCGTAGCACACGTAGTACGTGAAGTTATTTGTCATCAATGGAGGCATTTTACGTGTGGCTGGTAAATGTGTTGAATACCAGTTTGGGCGGATAGAAGCTCAAAGCAAAAAAAAAAAAAAAAAAATTCAACCCCACCCCTTTTTTGTTCTTTTTTGGAAAATGTTTGCCCAGCTCGATCCGTTTAATAACAGCACCTGGGAAACTTGTGCGGAACGGCGATATCCATTACGACGAATCCGCAGAAACAGTAGGTAGGTACTGGATGAGTAAACCACACTGACTGAACACGACCCTGACATTCGCTCGGCCTTATCGCAACACAAACAATGTGCCTGAAGTCATCGCCAAACGCCCTCATCCTTTCGGTGGTTTTGGCCCAAAGCCATTAATAAATCGTGTCTCTAAGTCATTGATCAGCGACCTTTCCCTTTCATTTGGCCGCAAGCCGCAACCGTCGGATGGTTAATCCCACACAGGGCTCAAAACGCCCGTATAAATAAGCCCGGACCAACCCAAGGGATTCATTCTGTTCCTTTCTCTTGATTCTTTCACTCTGTCCTAAACCAACTCTACTCTTTCAAAATTTAGCCCTAAATTCACAGGTGTCGGAGCTACTCTGCTTGCATCCTCAAGTCTTGAGGTCGTAGCTATTTTACTTGCTCCTTCGTATTTTCAGTGTAGTTGGGTTCCGCGGAGCTCCTTTAACAAACGAGTTGAAGCTACTCCCCCCCAGGGAATTACTTGCTCCCAGAAGCGTCGGAGCTGACACGTGAAATTAATTCGGGTGATCTACACGGTCCATTCGTCACCCCTTCAGGTAAATGCCATCATGTTCTAATACATTTATTATCCAACTATAACTCTTCCA
Source organism: Creontiades dilutus (assembly GCA_031894815.1). Classification (NCBI taxonomy): domain Eukaryota; kingdom Metazoa; phylum Arthropoda; class Insecta; order Hemiptera; family Miridae; genus Creontiades; species Creontiades dilutus. The sequence goes on from JAVIWC010004007.1 coordinate 4,704,137, forward strand.
AATTAAGTCACACGTTCAAAATCCACATGTTCAAAATTTCGCTGCTCAACAGCGAATTTTCATCTGTTGAAATTTGACGTCCCCTCCAATTCGCAACACAAGGTAAGATATTGTTGAGGCTGTTGGGGCTGTTTAGGCTTCTTCCCTAATCAAAAAATAAATGATTCTCTTCTATGCCATCTAGTATACAATTAAAATTTTGGAAAGCACTGGGTTTAAATGATGTACTGCAGGCAACTTTTATTTTATCTGATTAAATTAAATTTGGATTTTTCATTTTTTATTTGAACAAACTTTTTGTATTATAATATACTTAGGGTTTTGATATCTCAGATTTTCATTTGTACAGAAGTACGTTGACACGAGTAATGCGGTTACTGCTCAGCAGCAGTCCCTCTTAAATTATAATTCATCACTAACACTAGGTAAGTATGATAGTTAAGGAGAATAATTTATATAAATATTTTATAGCTTATCACAAAATATAAAAATAACGATAGAATAACAAGATGTAATAGAATTAAAAATTTGTGTTCACATCAGTCTAGTATGTCAGGTGGTCTCTTCCATTTCAGTCTTCTTGGTAGTTGATTTTCGCACAATGTCAGTAGGTTATGGAATATTGGCGTCGGATGGTTTGACATTGTGAGGTGTAAACGTTTCATGGTGATTCTTATAACTTCTTCGATGTCTAGATCTGTATGGAGCGCAGTATTCTTGACATACCAGGGTGCATGTGTTATGAGGCGAAGCGCTTTACTCTGTTGAACTTATACCCTTTTTATTTGAGTTTTGCTGGCCGAACCCCAGACGGAACAACCATATTGCCAAATCGGACGGACGAAGGTAATATATAATAAGCGATTTATGCCAAAAGGTAAAGGGGAGTTGCGGCCGAGTAAGGGTTTGAGAAGATTGATTCGTGAGCGTAGTCTTTTAACTAGCTCTTGTATATGGTGGTCGTATGTCAGACGTTAATGTAGGAATACATCAAGATATCGGACTGCGTTAACATGAGGGATCTCGCTGTTGTTTAAGATTAATGGGTTGGTGTTGAAATTTGATTTTAGCGTAAATATGGTGGCGGTCGATTTATTTTCATTTATTGAAATTCGCCATTCTTTTGTCCAGTTTTGGATTTCGTCAAGGTGTTGTTGGACATTATTTGATGCGACAGTGCCAGATGGGTTTCGCGAGAGAGGTTGGATTTCTAAAAAGCATTGTCTCTAGTTCCTGGTAGCTCGGTTCCCCAGGTAGGAAGGGTTTACTATTTATCCGGAAATAATAAACCTTTAAAGTAATAATTTGCGTCGTTTTCTCGTTGGATTCCCAATGACAATGAGCGCCGAGTTTCGCTCGCTTCTCGGTCGTGCGTAGCGGGGGATTGTTAGGTTATACTTTGTCCCGCAAGACGGCTCAGTCGTGCGGGTCACGTGTCATTGGATCTCAACACAACAAACAACCTCGACAAAAATAGATGCGTTTCTTCATTTTCAGTTGCGGCACATTCTATACACGAATACATGCTCGAAGCGGTCGAATTCGATAAGATCATGAATGTAACTCCCGATGTATTCAGACATGTTACTTCGGCATTATCAAAAATCCAATTAGATCTAAAATCCATTATTGTCTTCATGAAGTTGAATCGGCCTGTATTTGTTCGAGGCCAACTCAAAAGCATCGCAATTTAGGTTTATCATTTTCTATCATGAAAAAACATGTTAACCCCCCCCCCCTCTCCCCTCACAATTTTTCGTTTTTCATTTCAAGATCCGTAGAACCCAAATTGGAATTTTTACAAATCCGTATGTTTACCTCACTGTGGTGCTAAGGCAGCAAAAGAACCTCTAAATTTACTCTTCTCAACTGTGATTCTCTTAAACTTTCCAATGCTAAACCTCAAGATAGTATGGATTTTGGTTGTGCAAAATGTTTGACGGTAAATCCATCATTCAAAGTGGAATTTAACGATTTTCGCTTTAAGAAAGCAAGTATTAGAAAATGTCTCCCCACTGGTATAAAACTCCCTCTGCCACATGAGGTGACTGCATAGGATCTCTGAGAAGGGTGAAAACAGTGGATAGACCCGAAAATGTAATTCTAAGCGTTTAATTTACGAAAATTCAATTATAAGGACGTTTTTATTATTTTCTTCTTGTATTGTTGGACAAAACACATGTTCTTTGAACAATTCTGCTGCCATAGTATACTGGAACAGCGTGAGCGTCATCTCCTTAACTTTTCAGTTTTCCCTGCTAAAAATTGAGATATCTCGCTTATTTGTCCCCGTAGAGATTTGGGACCAGCCGTAAGCGCCCCAGCCCTGTAAAATATGCAATTTTGGCTGAGTTATTTGAAATAACTATATTTATTCTTGGATTTATACTTAGTGTCCATTGTCAGTATGTTGCACCGTTGTAGGTATTTTGATATTAATTTTTGTTTCGTGCATTTATCAATGATCCTATATGAAGGGTCATGGGGAAAAACGATCAGAGTCCTAAACTTCAAAATGTTCAGAATATCAATTTTAAAGTTGAGTGAGTCGTCACGGGTACTGGTGGTTGAGACAAAAATCAATATTGAAACACATTGTGTTCTAATAGCATTTATTTATAATATTCCGTTTCAGAAAAGTTGGTTTTAAGAGATTTTATTGTATATTTTACAATTTTTCAAAAAATTGCGTGGACTTGGATCTTTTTTTCCTGTACACAGAGGGTTTATCGCTGCTTCTGTGAAATATAAAGTGGTATGTACTTACTATGCTAGTAAGTTAAGTTAATATATTATATCATGGACTGTAGTTCTCTCCCCACTTGCAAGATTACTGGGCAACTACTCAGACCCTGAGGCTCCTGATTCGGGGGACCTTGTTCGGAAATTTCTTTACAAGGTAACTGCTCTCCGAGGCGCTGAAAATTAAGTCGAATCTTTTTGCTGGCTCTACCAACTTCGGGTGTTGGTGCTCGAGTTTGTAACAAAACTCGCATGCCGTGACATATTACTGGGGTACAAGTCCTCGGTGTTGCGGTCTCTTCCCCCAAGCGTCCTGCTCAGATCCTGTGGGCTGGGGTATGCTCAACCATTGCCACCACGAATCCAACTCAGCAAGGGCTAGGCTGGTGGCACTGTGGCGGAGATGCCCACTGGGGCTCCTGTGGTACCGATATTGAAATGGGAAATATACTCTATACGAATATACTCTCCACTGTCTCCAGATGCCTGACCTGGTAGCAAGCCCGAAGGCAGAATATTTATACCTTTCGTCTAACTAGAGTACTGCTCGGTGGTATGGTCCCCACTCTACCAGGTTCATAAGGAACAGCTGGACAGGGTGCAGAGACGATGTGGGGTATAAGTTGCGAGTCCCATTCGATACTTATAGCTCCCAAGAAATGGCGAAGCGCTGTGCCCTAATGGCCCTCGGGGCCCGTCGGAATGCGTTGGATATGTGCTTCCTCCGGAACCTGGTAACTGGCCGCATTGACTGTCCCACTTTGCTAGCTGAACTCAACTTCAACGTACCTGCTTGTCATTCTCGTCACTCACCTCTGTTTAGACCAGCATTCTCGCCAACAAACTACATAAGTCACCAACCCATCAACAGACTCCCTCGGCTGGCTAATCAACTCCTAACCTTCAACCCATGCCTCGACTTATTCACCAACCAATCCCCGCAGGCATTTAAATACCAACTGTTTCGCCAAGTTCTACAAGATTGATTTATTTTGGCTGTAATTCTGCTTCGATTTCTTTTCCTATTTTATTTGTATTTCTTTTCTCCATGTTTTATTTCACTCGTCCACGATACCCACCCAGTGTCATGACCCAACGTGTTGGTTTTTCTGTGTTCTGTAGGCATTGCCCGTATTTCAAATAAATAAATAAATAAAACCGCTCCACCTCCGCATGAGTGAGGGACACTCCCATGTGGCAGCGCTTTTCTTTCGTACTAAGTTATTTGTAAGGGATGGTGTTCACGGAAGTAGTCTTGAGGACATCTAGAAGTCAATTGCAAGGTGAGAGTACACACTGATCAGCTGAGGGCTCCTTCTGGCTTCTTTGTTTCCTAATCTAAGGAAGTGATGTATAAATGAAGCTCTTTTTAAGGCATCTAGAATACAATTACAAGACTTGTAATCGTCTAGTTTACATAATGTACCACAGACAACGCCCAAGGGACGTAGATCAATAATTTACTTAGCAGGGTTATCTAATCAAGAAATAATGAACCTTTGCGTGATAATTTGCAGCGTTTTGAAATTTGTTGCACTCTTCCATCTACTGTGTGCGGAGCTAACGTGTATTTTTCCACCAAAAGTGATCATGGAGGAACTAAATAGGGAGGTTGGTTTCGTCGAAAGAGATAAAACGCCCACTAATAATCGTGACCTTCAACTTCATCTGGGGGAGTAGAGAGATGACGGCGGGGTGGATCCCCGTGTTAACACAATCGATCCTTCAGCGGAAAAGATGGGCCAATGAGGAAGAGGTCACTACTATAAATTAGTCCCCCCTCAAACACCGGATGAATGTCGGGGCAGTTCCGCGGCCCGGCCTCCTTTTATGGCCACTGAACGTTTTAGGCCTGTCATTTCATCAGCTTTGTGGCGGTAACCATTTCAGAGAGGATGCATAATAGAAGGATGAAGATTTATTATGTTACAGAAATCTTACGATGTCATTCTTTACTGTTACGAGTACGAGAGCAATGCAATTTTGGAATTAGCAATGACTGTTAAGGTGTAATGTTATGAATACAGCTCGGATTTAGCATGATTTGCAGGTTTTTTTTCCGAAGTTCCAAACCTTCAAGGAAGTTTGTTTTGAGTGGTTACAGGAGTGAGAGTGGATGCTATAAAATGATGCTGAATGATGACAGCCCCTTTACAAAATGGATACTATTCGAATATAGTGGTTCTTTCTTTGATCGAATTCTTCATAAATTCTATATTTGCGGACAAGTGAAGCGTAGATAGGTGTTTTATTTTGTTCAGTTAAATTTCAGTTGTTTTATTCTCGAATTTCTATGCCGTGTCAATATACAGTGTAGGTATTCCAATATCAGCTTTTGTTTCGTACAAAGGTTCTACTAAAGTTTGGTGTTCACGGAGTTATAACGATGACTAAGTCATTGTAGGAGTCATTTATAAGGTCCGGACACACGCTGATTAGCTGAAGAACCCTTGAGAATAATTGCTTCTCCACTTGATCTACCGCGCTAAACTGCTGAGGTTCTTTTCATGACATCTAGAGTACAATAACAATTCATGGGAGCATCTAGTTTAGATAACGTACCGCAGATCATGACTAATAAACATAGATTAGTGACTTAAGCAGAAGGGTTATCGGAAATAACAAGCTTTAATTTATTATTTATATACATTTATCATTTGTTATTTATTTATTAATATGTAGTGTCCATACTATTTCCTACTACCGACCACATTTCCAAATTCAGCGTTAGATTCCTACTTTTCTTGTGCATTTTCACAATAAAAAATCACTTCTTGTGTTTCCAATAACTGTTGAAACATTCAACATCAAATACTATAAAAGTTTCTGAAAATACTTGAAATTCAACTCCATTTCAAAAACCGCGAAGGAAGGTGACAAACCTCTGGAAAACTCAAATTTAATCAGCTTTCCAAGTGTGACTAACGTTTCCATTTCTTATAGATTTCAACGAGAAATTCCAGTTTGAATGAGAAAAAAAGTTCTGCTCCTCCTAAAACAACATACACTCAGTAAAAAATGTATCCGTACACCCACTTGGCTTTTCACGAATATTGCAGGTGCACCTCACGACCCTAGAATAATCGGATACTCATTTAAAGAATGTGTTTACACAGGTCTTAAATAACGTATTTCAAGTCAAACAGTTTTCCAACTAAACAAACCTGGTCAAATTGTCATCAAACGTACCCGAATTAATTTTATAAAGGCAAAAAAGTGTCCCGTGACACTGAAAAACCGAGCTCAAAAAAAGGATTAATAGCTAGTGGGCCTAGCAAGCCTTTTGCTTGATAACTTCCAACAAATAGGACTTCATCTAATCGACGAGTTTTTGAGTCATACTGGATGGTATCTGGGAGCACTCTTGCCGCGCAGGTTTCTGGAGTACATACAATACCAGAACAATACAATAACGATAACAAATCATGAAAATTGTTTTAGAACACTTATCGTTTTTTTTCCATCTTCGGTGATAGAATGATTTGGAACGGATTTGTATTCGGTTATTTTTGTTGTTGTTTGTATTTGGTTTTGTTTGTATTGACCCTCACTAACCTTGATTAATTTTATTACACTTCTCTGTATAGTGAGATGTCCATGACCACGACCGGAAAAAATGCTGATCCTGTAATATTTATGATTCTAGACCTCTGGTAGTTGTTATTGCGGAGGGTGGAGTGGGGGGGGGGGGGGGGGGCTCTTGATTGATCTTGTACTAATTCACATGAACTCAGTTTGTTTGTGGAGACTTTGTTTTTCCCCTTTTCTAAAACAAATGGCTCTTGTGTTCGAGAATCCCAATCAGAAAAATAATGTTATATATCAGCTGGAACCTAGATGTCCGAATTAGCCTGCCTGAGTTATTAAAAAATGACTCATTTTCGGGGTGTATGGAGACATTTTTTACTGAGTGTACGAGAAATTCCATAGATAAAGTGAGCAAATGTTCTAACAGTTAATGAATCCTTTATATCGTTTCTATGGTGTGCAATGGTTTACGGCTGATGGTTTAAATGGTTGCAGGCTAATCTTCTCAGCCTTTGGAAGGGGTTACTGCACCGCTCCATTCTTGTTAATTTTCTATACGTTCACGTTACAGTGATTATCTCTTATCGAGGGCAACTGTCGTTCGGGATTTGGAGGTATCTTTGGACGTGTCTCTTACATTTGTTCCTCATATCGACACACTTTTGCCCGCGCCCATGGAATGCTTGGTTTGACATCCGGGATTTTGTCGACATCGACGCAGTGAGGCTCCTCTACATTTCCCTGGTGCGACCATTCGTCGAATTCGCCACCGTTATATGGTCTCCATTCTATAAGGTACATGAGGAATCGGTGGAGATGATCCAGAAGAAATTCTTGAGGATGATGTACCACAAGTTTCACCTGGATGAGCGTTTTCCAATAGTCGATTACGTCTTCCCACATCGTGAGGTTGGTGAATTTCTGGATATCCGGCGGCTTTCCGGATGGAGCAGGATCTTCTTTTTCTCCACAAGGTCTTGCAGAATCGGGTGGATTCGCCGGAGTTCCTTGCATCCCTCGCATTCCGCTTACTTGCTAGAGATTCCAGGAATTCGGAATTGTTTCGGCTTCCCCATTACCGCACCAATTATCTGGTCAACTCTCCGTCTTCAACGATCATGAGGCTGGCAAATGAGCACCTCCAATTTTTTTTAAATTTATTGCATTGTACCAAGTTATAAACTTATAAGCAACATTATTCTAATATATAGTTGGCGTACATTAAGAAATCTAAGATACATCACTTAGTCCTTATTGTCCTGATATTTGCACTTTATGATGCTCACGCTAAGTGAATTAAATCGTGTGGCTTGGTTCTCTTCAGTCTTCTGAGCAGATCCTCAGTGTTGAGAAGCTGGACGACATCCTCATTTTCATGATCTTGTAGCCTCAAGAGGTGATGCATGGCTTGGCTTCGAATGACCTCATTGACAGATTCAATCTGCAGCTCGTAGTGAAGTCTGTCATTTCTAAAATATCTGTACGCATCTACGCAGCTTCTTAGGACATTATTCTGAAAGTGCTGAATAATGTCACGGTTGCTCTGGACCGTGCAACCCCACAGTTGCGCACAACTTGTTGTGGACTGACAGTTTTGACCGTCGGCCCGTCAGCCAGTACATTTTTCTGTATTTGATCATAAGCTCAGCTTTTTTTTCTTGACATGGGACTTCCACCTTAGTTTGGCATCCAGTGTCATTCCAAGGTATTTCGCTTCATTGGCATATGGTATCGGCTTGTTATGGAGAAAGGCTGGCACATAGTTGATCCTTTGGTTAGTGAAATCGACATGCACTGGCTTCGTCTCATTCATTCTGACTCTCCATCTCACTGTCCAGTCATGTATGCGGGAGATAGAACGATTCAACTTGGTAACTGATTCACTGTTAGTTTCCCCAGTCGCTATAATTGCAGTATCATCCGCAAACGTAGCGAGGGTATTACCTTCAGTTTCGGGTAAGTCGGAGGTGTAAAGCAGGTACAGTAGTGGGCCAAGTACGCTGCCTCGCGGGACTCCAGCCTCTATCTTTTTTGGCTCTGAAAAGGCACCATCCTGTTTTATACAGAAATATCTGCTGGATATGTAGGACTGCAAGAGTGTAGCGCTTCGGCGGTATATATACTAAAAATGGAACGACACCTCCAAAATGAGGACATTTTCAGTGTATGTCACAGATGTGTAAAAAGTTCGTTACAAACTATACTTAAGTGAACGATGAACCTCGCAAAACTCTGTTACTTCCGTTTTTTTCTATGGAGGCAGTAATTTTATTTTTCTTTGTAATTGGGCTCAGCCCGTGTTTATGAATAAATAAACGCAGGAATAGAGGAAGCTGAAGGAGGAAGCTGTCTACTTCCCTTGGTAAATTTTTCTATTATTTTGTTGGTTTTGGTTGCAATACTTTTCTTAGGATCTTATGGTCAAGGAAGCAAAATAAACAGAATTGCTGCGTCACCGGCATATTCATTCGATTCCATATCCGACAGCTGACAACTTCCGTCCAAAATACAATCTGGCTGACAGTTGATAACCTTCTCGTTATTGTTAGCATCTACTACCAGCGGTTTGATTGTAACAGGTGGATCAGCAAGACTCCTCCCTCAAATGTGCGACGAAAATTTGAAACTCGCTACAAAAGCGATGACAAGGTTTCAACTCCTGGAAAAAGAGGTTGGTAGCTCGATTGTTGTTGAATAACAATACCCAGCCGTCAGGTCGGTACTACATTGTGTTCCCTTCTCATCGGGATTCCTTTATTCGTTTGAGAGATTGAGAGCGACCCCTTGCAAAGCTGAAGGTTGGAAAATTTTGGTGAAACTCTCGGATCCGGGTGAATGAAGGATCGAAAAACAGCGGAGGAATACGCGTTTAATAGCGGATCGTTGGTGGAGAGTAAACGAAGAAGGGTGGGATTGAGAGAGAAGAAAAAAGAAAGGTGGAATAGCGATTGAGTAAGAGTGAGATGATGGGGAATACTTCAAAAGGTCAAAGGTTTCCTTTCTCAAGCAAGAAAGGAAATGAGAGTCGGAGTCTTTGTAATTCTGCGTAGCTTACAGATGACAGCGGCTCACCGCAGCTTGTAACTTTTAAACATATTCCCTGCTAACGACATTTAAGGAGGGCTGAAGAATAGGTTCATCCGTTGAAGAGAATTTTTAAAGTAATTTTAAAAATGAAATCTTCTTTTTGCTGTCTCCAAGTTTTTCTCCCCAGAACGACTTCGTTCAAACAAATTACTATGCCATCTGACTTCATGAATATTTTATACGCTGAATCGAATGGTTACACTGGCGAGCCTCATCGCTGAACAAATGAAGGATTTTCAGGTCATTTCCCCTGGTCTGAAGAGGTGAATAATAGGAAACTCAAGTTCTGTGATTATTTGTTTCCTATTTAATTGATTGACAATGTCAACAGTTGATTCAGCCCCAAAAATCACCTATTTGCTGTTCCATGAGAAACGGAACAATGGATTTCCAAACGAGATGAGAAAGAAAAACGTGGTTTTTTTTACCGGATTCTCCGGTATTCATCATGCGTTGATTCGTCTGGGGGGACAGGTTGTCCGAGCGAGCTGGGGCGTCAGTCCTCTAGCTGTTCACTTGCAGTGGGAGTACTGATTGCCCTGGTTCGAATCCGGCTGGCACCAATGATTATCAAGTGTTGTATACCTGTCCTGTCGTTAGACAGTTCACCTCTGATCTCGATATCATGTGAATCCAAAACGCTCCCAACCCAGGGGCGTGAGGCAATGGGAAGCCACGAGCGAAATCGTCAGACCTAGTTCCGATCCTCTCTGGAGGACGGCTGACGACGTCCGCGACACCTCCGGGTAGTCGGACGAAAATCCAAGGTGAAATTCCTTGTTTACTTTACTTTACTTTACTCGTCTGGAAAAAAAAAATCCGACTCAGATTAAAAAAAAAAATTATTAATGAACCAGTGTAATAAATTGTACATTCTTACTGTAGATACTATTCAAAATGTCCACCAATGTGCTCACGACATGAGACAAAACACCAGGGAGCTGGAGAGAGCAATCGACATTGTTCGACGGAGGTGCCGTCTCTGCATTCAGGAGATTGGTGGACGTTTTGAACAGTATCTACAGTAAAAATGTACAATTTATTACAATGCTTCATTAGTGATTTAATCATTTTTGCCAGACGAATCAACGCATGATGAAAACCGGAGTATACAGTGAAAAACCACGTTTTTCCTACTTGAAAAGCAATTTTCTCCAAGAAAACTACGAGGAATTTCAAATCTGGTTATATCGTTGGAAAGCCTAGATTTTGGCGCATCTTTTAGCACTACAGGCTAAAATTCACATGTCTTATTACAGACATTCATAAGCGTTTGAAGAATGTCGAGATCTCCACGATTTGACAATGTGTCCTTTTCAAGCTGATTTTTTCACCCGTTTTGCCAGCTCAAAAAAGTTGGTTCCCCTTTAGGGCGATTAGGGAGTTTAATGCCCTTTCCAATGGTGGGTTTAGATTTGAAATCGCACGCAAAATGCGGGAGTTTGGCCCTTTTAATGCGGTAAGGTCGGAAAAACGAGAAAAATCTTAAAATTGAAGAAAACCCCATTTCCAAGGGAGTAAAAAAACGCTGCAAATTCTTTCACTGGGGTTTATTATTCAATTGGCTTGCGTTCATTATTTGAATTTCTACTAAGCTTTGGAGTGTGCGTGTTTCACAGGATAGAGCGATTATTGAATTTCAGGAGATATGCATGGAGCTCGTAAATCTGTTCTCAACCAATACCATTGATCAGTTGATCATATTTGTATGTCTCTTGAAATTCAATAATCGCTCTACCCTGTGAAACACGCACACTCCAAAGCTTAGTAGAAATTCAAATAATGAACGCAAGCCAATTGAATAATAAACCCCAGTGAAAGAATTTGCAGCGTTTTTTTATTGAACCTCAATACCCCCACAATAAAAACATCTATAATTTATCAATTCTTTTAGCACTCGTATTGCGTTAAAACTTCACCAAATCCAAATTTAAACGGTGTAGCCAAAGGTAGACTGATGTAGAGGAGGCACACAAATATCATCAACTGATCAATCCAAATAGGTGTTTTGGTTGAGAACCGATTTACGTGGTCTATGCATATCTCCTGAAATTCAATAATCGCTCTATCACCTGTAAGACACGCACACTCCAAAGCTTAGTAAGAATCAAATCATGAACGCAAGCCAATTGAATAATAAACAACAGTGAAAGAATACTTATTTACCCCACTAATAATATTGAATAATATTTACCTATATATTATCAGCGTTTCATGCATATCAGAATGCTTCAACCCGTGTATCGGCTATAAACTACAAGTATCAACATCGGCTATCACTCCAGTATCCACATTCACTACAACTCGACGCTATCGACATCACTAGGTTACAAACAAACAATAATAAACGAAAAAACGCAAATGTTGGCACCATAAATCGGCCCATACATCGGGAATGGTTTTACCTACGGACCTGGGGATGGGCTCATTCGATTCCTCGAGGTATGTTCTTCAAATAGGTAAATATTTAGGCCGATTCGGCTTGTTTTGAGGTTTTTAGGGATTTTACAAAACTTTGACAGCCCTTAAAGGGCACTTTAAATTGAGTGAGAGAGCTGGCTCAAGAATTGGGGCGTCGTCGGACCAAGATGGATTTTTCCTGAAAATTTCAGATCTTTTGCTCCAGCCGTTTGGGAGAAATCGTGCGTTCCGCGTACGGCGGACGGACGGAAAAATGTTTATTGCAGATTCGGATTCTACACCCTTTGAAACGTAAACCATGAAATTTTCAGGGGGGGTTAGAATTTTTTTTTTCCAGAGCGATTACAATGGTTTATTGTTGAATAATAAACCAAAATTGCTAAGAGGCATTTACGATCAGAAATTGTTTGTAGAATCTTCTCTTGGTCTGTGACCGTCACGAAATGTTACACTCTTTAATTTTGGTAAAATCTACGCGGGCCACAAATGATAGCATCGCGGGCCGCCAGTGGGGCAACCCTGGTCCATGTTCCTTGAGTGAAGAAGCAATACTGCCCACCCAATTTGGCACACGTTTTGATTTAACAAGCGTTGTCTGTTCCTACGTTTCTTTTCTCATTCCACCCATTCCATTTGTAATTTTACCAGAATAACAGATCTAATTGAAAAGTTCTATCTTTAATCTACCTCTCACGAGTGATTAATATATAAACTTACCGAAGTCTGGAAATCCTGATGGGCGATATGTGGAGGTGCTTATTTCGAACGTTCGATCGGGAATTTTTTTCAGAATCTTTTCACTATCCGCCGGTCTATATTGGTACATCGGTAGCAGGATTGTCGATTTCTCTCCTCCACTAACGTCTCTGTATCCGCTCGTGCGGTGTGGAAATAAAACCGGCGCGAGCCGGAAAGATGCAGACGGATGAGTGACGGACATCAAACTTCGATCAAATGAGGAGCTCGGGTTGTCCTAGTTCCCGTGGGTTGTATGCGCTGGATACCGCGAATAAACAGAAATCGTCCGTTCAAACTAGCGCTCTGTTACCTCGGAATAACGATAGACTCTACTTACGCTGAACATGTGACGAACCTACTTCAACGCCTCAGATCTCGAACTTACCAGTTAAAATCCCTGTTCTCTAACCCGAACCTCAGTGTTTTCCAAAAAATGCTCTCGTATAAAGTACTGATACTTCCGATATGGGTTTATGGCCTTCCTGTCTGGGGAACATGCTCAAGATCCCAATTCCGGAGACTGGAAGGTCAGAAGAATCGCACCACTCCACCGTTCGTACGTAACGAAACCATATAACACGACTTCGAGCTACAATCGCCCTCCAACTTTCTCAAAACCACAACGGCCCAATTTATGAATGGCAGCCCTCCACGCACATTCGCTTGAATCGGCTGGATTTGATCGATCATCTGTTCAACGACTATCAAAACCGAGGCACATTCGGGATCTGGTCACAGACTCGTAAACTCTACTATGAGGAGTAGACAATAGACATTTATCAATATTATTTGACCAATTTGTGACGTGGAATATGAAATTTGTTTCATTTTACCAATTCCGTATTCTTTCTGCTCCACTACGAAATAATAGTGGAAAATGCTTTTATTTTGTTTTCAACTTACAGTCTAACCATTTCGAGTGTCGTTCGTTTCGATTATTTTGATTGATTTCAATCACCAGTGGTTGGTGATTCACCACTGATGTGTTCGCCCAAGATTCCATTCATTTTGGTTTATTATTCAATAATAAACCATTGTAATCGCTCTTGAAAAAAAAAATTCTAACCCCCTGAAAATTTCATGGTTTACGTTTCAAAGGGTGTAGAATCCGAATCTGCAATAAAAAATTTCCGTCCGTCCGCCGTACGTCGTACGCCGTACGCACGATTTCTCCCAAACGGCTGGAGCAAAAAAGCTGAAATTTTCAGGAAAAATCCATGTTAGTCCGGCGACGCCCCAATTCTTTGAGCCAGCTCTCTCACTTAATTTAAAGTGCCCTTTAAGGGTTGTCAAAGTTTTGTAAAATCCCTAAAAACCTCAAAAAAGTCAAGGCGGCCTAAATTTAGACTCTTTTTGAACTTTCCACGAGGAATCGAATAAGCCCCTCCCCAGGTCCGTAGGTCAAACCATCCCCGATCTATGGCCCGATTTATGGTGCCAACATTAGCGTTATTTTGGTTAATTATTGTAACCTAGTGACGTAGTGATGTAGTAATGGGGATTCTGGAGTGAACTCCTAAAAGGCTTTGTAGCCGATACACGAGTTAAAACATTCTGATAACCATCAAGAAAAAGAAAAACTCTGCAAATTGTTTCACTGGGGTTTATTATTCAATTGGCTTGCGTTCATGATTTGAATTTCTACAAAGCTTCGGAGTGTGCGTGTTTCACAGGTGATAGAGCGATTATTGAATTTCAGGATATGCATAGAGCACGTAAATCTGTTCTCGACCAAAATACCTATTTGGATTGATCAGTTGATCATATTTGTGTGCCTCCTGAAATTCAATAATCGCTCTATCACCTGTGAAACACGCACACTCCAAAGCTTAGTAGAAATTCATATCATGAACGCAAGCCAATTGAATAATAAACCCCAGTGAAAGAATTTACAGCGTTTTCTTTGAGGAGTGTTTATATAAAACAGTCTCTGAGTAAACTCCAGACTGAGTTAGCGACGGCGCATATTGGGCGAAATTATACCTACTTAGGAGGAAAAAATCATTTTCCAATTTTCCGATCTCCCCATTTATTAGCAAGTTTGGAGGAGTGAACTGAAATTTGTTTATTCAGGGTCTGAATATCTTCCACAGTCACTGAGTATTGGAATTCAGACGTGACGGAATTGAAAAGCCGCCCTTTCCTCCCTTCCGTGTAGCAATCGAGCCACTGTTAAAAAAAGCAGCTTTCCCAATTTCCAGGATTTCCACAGAAAGTTATCAAAAATCTCATGATCGAGTGAAGCAATATAGCTTTTTTTAAATTCGGGAACTACGTTAAGTTTTGAACAAAACTGGGCTGAGAGATCGTTCCAGATACTCGTACAACGAGTTCCTAACGCGTACAATCATGTCCATAAGTTTGTTACGGGCTTTGCTGGCAGGCGCCTCAAATTTTCGTCCCCGATTTTCAGAATTTGTTCTACTTTTTCTTACTCTATTCTTCATCATTGTTCAATTCCGGTTGATTCCAAATTAGGGGGTCTTCTGCAAAAATATGCGTGCTTACCGTTTTTAGCAAAAAACCATTCAAATCATCCGATATTTGATCCATTTGAAGTTCACTCATTTTCTTTTTAATTTCTTATCAAAACCAAGCAGTTTATGAGCTTACCCTTCATTATGTACAGTGGTACAAAAACAAATAGGTAACTTTACAGATTTGAAATCGCTTCTTTGGTTGAGGGTAGGGTTGTCAAATCGAACCACCAAAATCGATTTCACAATCGGTGGTCTGAAATCGATTTTTCAATTTTTATCGATCTTATTAATGGTTTACTTTGAAACTTTCAAGATGTCTGGATTCAAAAAATTCAATGTCCATCCGCCGTGTCACGTATAATTGCCGCAAAAATGGTGCAAAAGATTTTAAACTTTTGACCAAATTTCGATTCATTTGCACTGTTGATACTGCTCAGGGGCCAACGGGGTGCCCGCTAGGTTTTCAGCTTGATCGGACAAAAGCTGTGGTTGTTCCACCTTACTTTTCTAGTCAAAATCGGTAACTCTCAACCCTGTAAGGTCATTAATATATTATATGTTAATGTTTGTACTTGATAGGTAATTATATAACAACTCATACATGCTAACACTGTTTGTTTTAAGCAAGATAGGGAGGTTGAACGGTCGGGGGATGCTGTCTGGTAGGTTATCAATGGAAGGTTATCATGTTTGCTCTCTCTGCTTCGAATTTTGCGAAGTCCAGGATTATGTGGGATAATGTCTCTTGTACTAGGCAGGTATCACATAGCTCTGTGTCACTCCTTCCGATCTTATGGAGGTATGTTTTGGTGACTCAGTGCCCTGTTCGCATTCTGGTCATGGTTTTATAGAACCTCTTGTCTTTTCCGGGGCATTTTAGGTACCACGGACTCATTGCGACTCTGGGAAGCATTGATTTATACATTGCCAATGTTTGCCATTTTCGATTCATTGCCTCTTTACATGTTTTGTAGAGGTCCGTTGGGGAGTACACCGCTGCTTGTACGTCCACCATATTGGGTTTTGTGGCCTCCCTAGCATAAGTGTCGGCCAATTCATTCTCAACCCTTCCTGAGTGACTCTTCACCCATACTACCCTGAATTGCCACCCTGATGTCCTCAATCTGTCACATGTTTTGAATATCTCTCCCTTGAGAAAATTCATGTTTGAGTTTGGGCTGATATGTCGATATTGGGCAGTAACGTGCTGGCTTCCATCGAAGTACGCTGATCTCACTTTGCCATCAATCAAGGAACCATCAGGCAAGGACTTCGCAGCGCTCTTTGCTTGAAAAGACATACACTTGACAATCAAAAAGGACCTAAGCACTTAAAAATCAAAAACGACGTTTTTTTTTTACTTGAAAAGACGTACTCAACGAGAACCTAAAAATCAAAAAGGACGTGCTATAAGTGCTATATCCGACGTGAACACGGAAATCATGTCATGGATGTTTTGCTCTCGATGTTGCTAACATTCCTCATCTTGCCATTCATAAAAAGCGATTTAATCTTGCAAAAAATCGATTAATCGTTCACAAAAATCTATATTCGATTAAAATTTACCCATGAAAATTGATTGTAAAACTCGAAAATCGGTGGTTTAACTTTTTTTTTTTTGTGATTGCTAACACTAGTTGAGGGGATAGTCTGGTAGAACTAAGAACGTTTCGGTGGCACACTTGCACAATCTTATTAGTCTGTATCGCACACTTGTCCTTCCCTTTAGTCTCAAATACACGAGAAATTCGACCAGACGCTTGTGTACCGACGTTATATCAGGCGGCGACCCCTAAGGCCCGGCGGGATCCTCATTTTCGTTGTAAATGGGAAACCAGCGTCCGCTCCTTGAATCGCTGAAGAGCCAGGGTCTGTCCCGTGACGTCATTTATTTATTCCCCTTCGGAATCGGAGAACGAATAAAAGTCATTCATGGGAGAGATCTCATCTCGCAGATTTGTTTGAGCTACAACTTCTCTCGTTGGGATCTAAAAATACCCGGTTTCACCGACCAACCGTTCGGATACGAGGAATTCGGAATATTATCTACCTGATATTTATCGATGGTGTTTTCTGTTTTGACTTTCCCCCTTGCAAGAAACCACTTATTTCGCAGTCTATTGGGAAATCAAAACTCGTACAAGTTTGTTTCTTATTTGACTCAAACAATTATAATTACTTTTTCCATCAATATTATTTGAGTAGTATTGTTGTAATTGTAAGTCATTATTGATTAAGCACCATCGTTAATAATTATTAGCGAAACGGTTATAATCTTTTATGTATTTGGTGGGTATGATCTTCAACAAGTTGTGCCGGCTTTTGAGTTTTCTTATAATAGTTTAACAAGAATTCGCACTTCATTTTTATGGATTTTCTCAAAATTTGCTTTAGTTTGGGAAAGTTTTGCTTGAATGTCCCGATTTTACAATAATGTTGACTGAAATTTAAGTTTTTCCTTACTTATCTTCAATGAAGAACCTTGATGGTACCCCCTTTCATTGGGTTTATGACAAAATGAATCACAATCGAGTATATAATCAACTCAAATGAAATATTATCATTAACAATAATAGTAGTATCATCATTAATTACTCTATCATATTATATACGAATAATTACATCAATATCAATAATTATAAGGCACTTACAAAAATGAATATTTTTTAATAAAATAAATATAAAATCAACAATTAAAACATTATATATTAATCCTAAGATAAAATATAGAGTGCCAATATCTTTATGATTCGTTGAGCATAATCATTTTTTCATGTCTAATTGATAGGATGGCTGAAGTTTTAGGCTGTAAATTGTAAATTTACATATGGTATTTAACCTCCTCTCATGGATTTATATTGAATATATGATTTTAGATTGCAATTCTAAAGTAGAGATTATATCACTAAAGCTAACATTTTATGTATATATAACTTTGAAGGTTATAAGTTTAGTTTAACTTAAAGCTTTGTATAAAATTAAATAATAACATTAATATGATGTAACTAAAATTCGAATAGTTGATTTTATGGGTAAGATTACTCGATTATCTACTTCTAACAGACGGAATTCGTTATCATTTAATCCATTGGTTGGTTTTATATATGATTCTATTTCAATGTTTTTTATATTCATGTTTCAAGATAACAAAGTTCGAGTATCGAATTAAAAACGCTGCAAGTTATTACACGTAGGTTTATCATTTCTCTACTAGATCACTAATCTATACAATTTTGAGACGTAGTCAGTGGTACATTATCTAAACCCAAATCCTCCAAATCTTGTAATAGCATTCAAGACGAAAATACTTGAACGGCCGCCAGCCGCGGTCTAGCTCAGAAGAGCCCGGCGCTTGAGATCGACCTTCTATTTGATCGTAGACGGCCGATTTTCATTACCCGAAGATGAGGGTTTTCAAACGTTGAGCGAACTTATGTCCGTACAGTCTTACATACTCTTACGTCATAAATGTTGGAGATTTCGATTTTTGGATAGATTAATCCTTAATATAGTCCAAAATTATTCATAAAAATACTGAAATAACTGGGACGATCATGTCGGTTTTTGTGCCAAAGTTCGTAGAATTTGCTCTAGCAGTTTCGGAGAAATGCTTCGGACAAAGGACGGCTCGGACGGATTTTTTTTTAAATTCAATTTTTGAAATCTATGTATTTTCTAACGTAAACCAACAAATTTTAACGGGGAGATTAAAACATTGTTTTTCGTGGTCGATTACAGAAGTTCATTATTGGAAATTATAAACCAAAATTATCCCAAATCAATCCTCCTGGTAATCTACCGATTAGTTGGAAAATACATCGGGATGTGTGATAAAACTACTATACAGGGTGTCCCACGATCAATTTTGGATGTAGCTCAAATTCGATGACACCATTGGGAAGAACGTTAAGTTTTCTATCTATTTGATGTGGGAAAACATTTTTTTGCATTAGAGATGTGAGATTCCCGCGCGAAACGGTAGTTTTGTCAAAATCTTGAAATCGGCCTGGTAAAACGTGCGCCAAAATGTCAGGTTTCCAACGGTGTAGTCATTTTGGTTTTTTAAAATATTTTTAGTTAAGGAAATGGTGTTTAACTACGGAAAAACGTGTTGTGTGTTAAAAATGAGGTTTTTCAAAAATCTCGACGAAGTTGGTGGCGGGATATACGTAACTTTTTTCGCTGAATCGAATGGTGACAACGCCAGACCTCTCAAGTGACGATTTGAGTTAGTTTTGTCGGATGCATAAACCAGTTCGTTTGTGAACAGCGTCTACATCATTTCTAAGATAATCCACCCAAAGTCAAGATAATCGGAGAGCCGAGAGACGGCTATTGTTTGTGTTCATTTACGATTGATTGCGATGAGTTGCATTCATCTTTTTGCTGACACTACGGACCCTTATCAAACCGGGCTTCCGTATCATTACCAACTCTCTCCTTTTGTCTCTTTCCTCGCTGTATTTCCTTCAGCGTGGTTTCCCTATTTCATATTTCCATTTATCATGGTGCGCTATAGCTATTGAACATAGCTTGTAGTATAGTAATAACCAAAACTTTAGTGGAAAAAAAGGCACGATTTCAATTTAACGTACTTTCCAACGCTATCTCCAAAATTGAGGGAGTTATGACAATTTTAATGACATAAGATCGAAAACACAAAAAAAAATCTTAAATCGCGAATAACTCGGAAACGAGGCCTCTTTAAAAATTACTAGGAGGTACTTTTGGTCGGAAATGATTGAAGAACACGTAGGAGTCGGATTGTGCATAACTCGTCGGATACCCTGTATAGGAGGTTTTAACTATTCGGAAACGTTCGGCTCCCGACGAAGGTTGCCGAGCCTATGTTTTTCCTGCTGTCTAAAACAATGTTTTTTTTTTTTTAGAAGAACACATTTCCTTATAAGATAGTAGGTACTAATCGTTACTAAAGCATGTTCCATGTTTGATGAAATTTAGTAGTATTCTCTAAGCTGAAAGCACCCGGAAGTCCAGGGATGAAGCCCTTCGACTAATACTAAAGCATGTTAGCAATGTTTGAGTTATTTACGATGAAATGTTCTTATCATTGTTTGATGAAATCTTAGTAGTAAATTTCCTTTCTCTGAGTTTGAAAGCATCCGGAAGTCCGGTTAAAAGCGGATAGAAGCCCTTTGAACTAATACAGAAAATGACTACATCTATATAGCTGAATCTTGGTATTAAGTTTTATAACGTGATAACCAAACAGGTCAAGCTATTGGATCAGACCAGAGCCTGTAATAAGAAAGGAGGCACTTTCCTAAAGCTCAGTGATTCCCTCGAAATTATTTTTAAGTTTAATGATAGCGGACCGTTCTTGCATCTTAAAAAAAATTGTTCTCATAGAATTTCCGATTGCTAGGTTTAAGTAAAAATACAGAAACTTTTGATAAACTTTCATGTAATCCGTTTGATTTTAGCCTCATCCAAAATTATCCTATAACGTTTCACTGTATTCTAGGTAAATTTATAACGTGTACCAAACTCTCAAATTGATGATAGATTATAGTTTATTGGCTAGGATCTCCCTGGAAGAGCTATCAAAATACAGAAATGATAAACTTTCATGTAATCCGTTTGTTTTACATCCAAAAATCCTATAACGTTTCACTTTTCCGCGACTAATTATTTTTAAATATAAATTCCCTCATTCCAACAATTCAACTTCATTCAAATAATACTTCATGCATTGTCGATATAAATCATAATCCGCTAGTCCATGAGAGCTAGGTATGGGATTCAGATGTTTATATGCGACACAAGTTGAAACAATACCGACACACGTTGATACAACATTTCCTTTCGATCTGCCGCCGGATAAATAAATAATTTTCATCGGAATCCGGTATCAGTTGATCGGGAGCATCGCATACAACTTCGGACCACCTGCCGCCCTCTCAACGTCTAATAACTCACTCTGTGTTTATACTTAGAATCCTAGAGGTTTATAATAATCTAACCGTCAGGTATTTATATACAATCGTACACCTGACGCTATCGTGCGGTTTTCAATGAATTCTCCAGTTTATGAGTGGTGAAGCCTCTCTTCAACACACATTACGATTGATATTTGTTGTTTGAATTCATCTGGAGATAAGTGTTCAAATTCTTTCAATGGTTGCACACGACGGATTGAATCTTATTTTCTATTATTGGTTTATTATTCAATGATAAACGATTGTAATCGCTCTGGAAAAAAAATTCTAACCCCTCCTGGAAATTTCATGGTTTACGTTTCAAAGGGTGTAGAATCCGAATGTGCAATAAAAAATTTTCCGGCCGTACGCACGATTTCTCCCTAACGGCTGCAGCAAAAGATCTGAAATTTTCAGGAAAAATCCATCTTGGTCCGACGACGCCCCCATTCTTGAGCCAGCTCTCTCACTCAATTTAAAGTGCCCTTTAAGGGCTGTCAAAGTTTTGTAAAATCCCTAAAAACCTCAAAACAAGTCAAGGCGGCCTAAATGTAAACTTATTTTTGAGAACATACCTCGAGGAATCGAATGAGCCCCTCCCCAGGTCCGTAGGTAAATCCATTCCCGATCTATGGCCCGATTTATGGTGCCAACATTTGCGTTTTTTGGTTTATTATTGTTTGTTTGTAACCTAGTGATGCCGATAGCGTCGAGTTGTAGTGAATGTGGATACTGGAGTGATAGCCGATGTGGATACTTGTAGTTTATAGCCGATACACGGGTTGAAGCATTCTGATATGCATGAAACGCTGATAATATATAGGTAAATATTATTCAATATTATTACTGGGTTTATTATTCAATATTATTACTGGGGTAAATAAGTACCCTTTCACTGGGGTTTATTATTCAATTGGCTTGCGTTCATGATTTCTATCTTACTAAGCTTCGGAGTGTGGGTGTTTTACAGGTGATAGAGCGATTATTGAATTTCAGGAGATATGCATAGACCACGTAAATCGGTTCTCAACCAAAACACCTATTTGGATTGATCAGTTGATGATATCTGTGTGCCTCCTCTACATCAGTCTACCTTTGGCTACATCGTTTAAATTTGGATTTGGGGAAGTTTTAACGCAATACGAGTGCTAAAGGACTTGATAAATTATAGATGTTTTTATTGTGGGGGGGGGGGATTGAGGTTCAATAAAAAAACGCTGCAAATTCTTTCACTGGGGTTTATTATTCAATTGGCTTGCGTTCATGATGTGAATTTCTACTAAGCTTCTTAGTGTGCATATTTCACAGGATAGAGCGATTATTGAATTTCAGGAGGCACACAAATATGATCAACTGATCAATCCAAATAGGTATTTTGGTTGAGAACAGATTTACGTGCTCCATTCATATCTCCTGAAATTCAATAATCGCTCCATCCTGTGAAATATGCACACTCCAAAGCTTAGTAGAAATTCACATCATGAACGCAAGCCAATTGAATAATAAACCCCAGTGAAAGAATTTGCAGCTTTTTTTTCAGTAAAGAACCTTTTTAATCGATCAAAATTCTTCCGTACTCTTTCCACCATCCGAAGGTTTTCTCCAAAACTACTGGGAATAAGTAAGAAATTCGGCTCGAAAATCCTACCAGCCAGTAATACTGACTTTCGATCAATCAACCCTGCTGGCAGTTTACATTTGAGGGTAAAACTATTAAAACATCGAAATACCAAAAACTTTCTATGGAAGAGGATAGATTTCTTTGATTCAGATAAAAATTAAATTCCTGAATCGATTGGGACCACTCCAGTGGCAATATGACCATCTGATCGCTCATCGATAGCAAGGCTGTCTTTAATGGATACTAGGATACTGTAAAAATGCCTGGCGATAGCTCTTTATCAAGATGGACACTATACGAACACGCTAGCGATAACGCTGCCTCCCAAGCTTCAATTCAGTTAGGTAATATGTCGAGGCGAACAAGCTGAAGCATTATCTTTTACTGTGGTGCTGTTTCATCTCGTTAAATGACAGTAGTTCTAGTCGTGTGTTTTTGTTGTTTGTGTGCCTAGGAAGCATTGCCTCTGGCTTCATAATCCAGTCTGGTAGTCCGGATGATCCACGTAGGATAAATATCTAAAATAGGAATAATAAATCTTTTTGCAATAATTTCCATCGTTTTTCTTATCACCGCACTGTGCGGCGAGTAGGGAAGGCCGATAGTGGATAATGAGACACTATCGATAGTTCGATACTACCGGTGACTAACTATAGATAGTATCGATACCATCGATAGTAAGGAATATTAAAAGGAATGCCTGGACCCTATCCCCATTGTCGGCAAATAGATCAGCCTCTTCCAACGTGCATCTATTTGCACGTTCATTAGGGATGGGGTCCACCCTCCTGTATTAACTGTACCTACATTTAACTCAGCTCAATAACGATTATTGTTTAGAGTCAAATAGATGATAATTTACTTTAATCAACTATTGAGTAGGTTCCTAAGGTATACATGAGTTAGGTAAATCATAAATACAAGTATTTTCCATTGGAATATGGAAAATACAAGTAGTAAAAAGTGGAATACGGAAACATATCGGAGAAATTGAAAAGTTTTTAAATTTTAATTAGTTGGAAACGGAACAGATATGTGATAATTTGAATGGAAACTTGAGAGGTCTAAAAAAAAGGTAATGAGACATACGTAGTAGCAAATACCATATTTATTGGCAAATAAGGTTTTTTTTTAACAATCATGTTTTATTATTGCAAGATCCTGTAGCCACATGTTAGCCGCTAAGAATACAAGCATCTTAGTCTTTTGGATGCTTAACCTACCTCGCTGCTCTGTAACTATCTCCCCAGCGCTTGGGATTATCCGCTCACCAGGGACTGATGAGCCTGGTACATAGCTCTTTATCAATATTGGCAGTATACGAATCGTTGCGATCTCGCTGCCTTTCCAATATTGAAAATTCAGTTAGGTAATATGTCGAGGCGAACAAGCTGAAGCATTATCTTTTACTGTGGTGCTGTTTCATCTCGTTAAATGATAGTAGTTCTAGTCGTGTGTTTCTGTTGTTTGTGTGAATAGGAAGCATTGTCTCTAGCTTCATAATCCAGTTCTGATAGGCCGGATGGTCCACGTAGGATACCTATCTAAAATAGGAATAATAAATCTTTTTGCAACAATTTTCATCGTTTTTCTTATCACCGCACTGTGCGGCAAGCATCGGGCAAAAGTAGAAAAAAAAAACTATTTTCCTCTCCCTGTTTTGCCTAAACCAATTCCTGCTGAGGTTTTTGTAGTCTGAGGAACTGGTGCTGGGAATCTAATATCATGATCACAATGAGCAGAAATCATGTTTGAACAAGTGTTTGGGAGGTCATCGGAACCCACTCGATAGATGGCACTATGAGTTTTTTGAACTGCAGAAGTAATTCGTCCACGTTTTTGGTAGTTCGAGTTTTTCAGCTTGGAGGTTACCGAAGAATTTGAGGAATACGAGGTGAGTGGTGAGTTAACGAAAGTAAAAACCACAAATACAATATTTCATGAAGAAAGCAAAACAAAATCCTGGGATCATCAAAATCAACACAAAAGAAACGCCGTTACACACTCAGTTACAAACCAAGATGGGCCTTGGCAGCTCCTTTCGTAACAACCTGTTCCATCTTTGATGCTGCCTTTACGACTAAACCTCTGTTTACGTGTTTATGCGAATAGAATAAGCTGAAGTGTATTTCCCCCCAGAGCGAAAACAAATACTTCCTCTTTCAGAGTTTTCTAGAAGAGAGTTGGGTGATAGGGTGTGGGTTAACACCCCAAGGAAGTAACGAAAAACGACTAGCTTTTGATCCTTTGCACTGATTCGTAAGTGCAATATTTATTGACACAACCTAATTATAGTTTCCGTTAGCCTTTTTTTTGAACTTGCGTGGAGAAGTTCAAATTCCAATGAGTTTCTACTAGCCGGTACATGTAACGTTCATAAGTACGGCATTCAATCTTGGTATAAACAACATTCGACAAAACTATAAAACATTCAACTGTTTTTTTTTAAAATATTCATTTAACAGTTGAAGTATTAACCAATATTTTGTATTAGGTTCTTTTTCTATTGAGCATCAATCCAATATCATCAAAAAAACAGAATAAAATATAAAAAAATAAAAATTCTGCCAATTCTTAAGCAGGGGTTGATTTTTTTTTTTTTTTTTTTTTTTAATAATTCGCGATCGCTTGTGTTACTGTGAGGTTTAGGGGTGTCGCTTTTAGCTTCAGAAATTGTTTTTATTCGCTATAGGTGGATTTTTAAGGATCTAAAACCTTTCCTAGTCGATCTACGTTCTAAATTTCAAGAAAATTACACCCTACTTGCCTTTGTCAGTAGACAACTTCGAAAACCTCGTTTTCGGCAAGCTTTGTAGTACAGGTGCGGGTTAGGCAATCGGGCTGACTAGAAGTTAGGACCAACTAACCTCCTGGTAGAGTATGAACTGCGTATTGTTTACACCAATTTTGAGGACACTCACGGCTGAAGATTAAGAACCTACGGTCATTGAAACGTAAAATGACAAAGTTTGAAGGGTGGTTATGGATGATTCTCATTCTACGGGACAATCGAGGTTTTGATTCTTTCTAAAAAATTTTGTTCTCCTAAATTTATGATTTTTTTATTATACCATTTAGATGTTACTCTAATGGTACAGTAATGTAAAAAATGATTTCCGTTTGTTTCCTCAAAATTCGGGCTTTAAAATTTTATAGGACACGACAATGATATGTATCCATGACATGAGCTTTGTCAACCAAATAACGATAGAATTATGTAAACGATGCGTTGGTAAGATTGAATGAGAGAGATATTTAAACCAAAAACAATATAATTCCTAGTTGAAGCAAGACGATTTATTCAGTTAGCTACTATCACCCAATATAAAAAATATCAAAATAAGCATGGTTCACAAAAGTGTAGGTGGGCGGGTATCTGATTTCAGTTTTTCTGACTTTGTGCTAGAACAAGTTGACATTAGTATACATTTTATTATTGGTATTTATTTAGTATAACCAAAACAATGAACCATGTTTAAAATTTTCGTAGCCACAACAATGAAGTTTAAAACGCCACGACAATGAGAAATCAACATTAACCTTCTACAATTATTAGTCTAATGAACACTTATAGAAATTGAAACTTGCATTAAATAGAGTTTTTACATCTCTATCCCAAAATGAATGCTAAACAAATCAATAAGTTTGATTTAGAGTGATTCTCGATCCCATAACAATGAGAAGTATGAAACGTACATACCTGTTTTAGAAACGGCTAACTTCATTCTTGAGCCCCAACTGTATAGAAATGGCGGAAGCATGGTGTTTCCTCAAAGGGCAGGGTTACCAACGCTGAAAAAACTTTGAATTGCCAAAAAATCCCCTCATTTGAAAGCTACGATGATTTCGTTATAATCCATGACAATGAGTCAGGAGGTTTGGGACAAACTTTGAGCACTTGATTCGTACAGACTATGTAAAAGTTAGTCCCACTTGTTAAGCGCACTAACATCCAGTAACTAGTTCTAAAAAAATACTAGTTAGAGTATTTCCGGTAAAACATACTTTTAACGGATGAAATTTCTGATTGAGTTCAAATTCTGATTCACGGACATACCATGACAATGAGATTAGAGTTACATTCCGATCAATTACCGGCATGTAAAATGAAGAGTAGCCGAACTTTATTACAGCCATGAATAGGCCTAGTTACCACATAAAATCTATAAAAATAATTGTTGGAAAAAGTTGAATAGAAAATTATTTATCAATGAAGAACAACGATTGTCCCGTAAAATAGGAATCACCACAACAATTTATGCTATACGCTTTCAAAGGATTATTGTTGAAAATAATATACCAAAACTAAGGTATAACTGCTCGTTTGTAAGAAATTCTAAATTATCTGATATGTCTTAACAGTAAAAGTATACAGTTTCGTCGCGTGGAGTTGCCGGAAGGTGACTATTTCTTTTATCATCACGAATCTCCCTACTTTCTTGTCTGAATTCAAGAGCACTAATTGATCGGGTCAGTCTTCAACCAACAACACCTATTTGGATTGAAGGAAAATAGTTCTTCTTCTATTACCAAAGAATAGAGTTAACATCTTCGTTTCTAACAAGAATCCACTCCTCTAGGCAAATACGCTGATTTTATATTTCCAATAGAATACGCTTAGTGACTGGCCATTGCCGGAACTTTGAAAGACACTTTCTTGATGTTCGAATTTGAAGTTAAAATATTATACATTTTCCTCAAAACTGTTTCGATTCCGGCTAAGAAAGTTGTGGTTGATTGAACCATCTCGCTCTAGCCACGGCCTACTGGACGGTATTCATGGTCAGGTATGGTTGTATGTACTTACAATCTTATTGTCTTTTCCAACAGTTTCTTTGATAGCATCTTGAACTTGAGTTTAGGTACTATGTGAATTATAAAGAAACAACCGTGGTTCTTCCTCGAAAACATTTCATTCTAGATTATATAGGTAGGTAATTGAATCGTTATGTAATGAGGGACGAAGAAAGAATAGCTGCGCTTCATGCCTCTTCCTCAATTCCACTATCAATTCACCGCATTTTCGGATATATTGTGTCTTTTCTCGAGCAGTAGTTCGGTACTTTCTAATGTAATGGGAATGTGACAGGTACTTCGTTGAAATTGAACATCGGAAGGAAACGAATTGTTCGGAAGACTCCGAAGATTGTGTTGAGTGTAAGTGGTCCACACAATAGAGAGGAGAGAACAAAAGAAGTAGTAGAGGAACGACAAACGAGAGTTCTTGAAATAAATAGAAACCATTTCCCGCTCTACCCTATTTGGTTTCCATAGTACCTAAACATTTATTTGGAAAATTTAGAAATTATTATGAAATGCTGTATTTAACTGAATAACTTTAACCTAGCCCACAGTTAATTATCATCAGCTTACATGATTTATTGTGATAAGCATAGATTTTATAATTTTCACGCGATTTTGACTAGCTCTAAATTATTGTTATTGTTCTGTAGAGTAGAAGATAGGTATTTTACTTTAGTAGGACAGTAGATAATGATTCATTAATATTGATGTACTAACCACCGCATTTCTTTAATGAATCTGCAAGCTCCAGCCTCGTGAATTAGACAAATTGGTTAAGAATAATCATTTTAATGAAAGTATTTATATAAATTATTTCCTATTTATTTTTACTTCCTACTTAGTCAGGTGAGACATGGCTTCAAATGAGAGCCACCCCTGTGAGGAAGGTTTCATTATTTCTATTGATGAATCATTGCAATCTTTCGAATAGTAGTATTGATCCAGTAGTGAATTCTCCCCATAAAATTTGTTGGTTTACATTTTAAGATACGTAGACTTCAGATAAGTTAATGGTGGAAAAACAATCTTTTTAAAACGTCATTTGCCAAAAAAAAAAAAATCTTCCATTCACTGATGATGTACCTACCTGTATTCTGGTCACCCACTTCAATGTAGTTATCTGCGAATCGCTAAAATATTTTTAAGAACTATGTGAAGCAGCTTGTACACTTGTAACGAACTACATCGCAGGGTTCTGTAACAAATTTCATTCAAGAGGACTATTGGGAGAATCGACCGTCGTTAATTTCAGACGTGGCATGTCACCACCAAGTGGCCTCCGCCGCTGAAATTATGACTGACCACAACTGAAAAAACGCTGCGAATTCTTTCACTGGGGTTTATTATTCAATTGGCTTTCGTTCATGATTTGAATTTCTACTAAGCTTTGGAGTGTCCCTGTTTCACAGGTGATAGAGCGATCATTGAATTTCAAGAGATATGCATAGAGCACGTAAATCTGTTCTCAACCAAAATACCTATTTGGATTGTTCAGTTGATCATATTTGTGTGCCTCCTGAAATTCAATAATCACTCTATCACCTGTGAAACACGCACACCTAGCTTTGTAGAAATTCAAATCATTGAAGCCAATTGAATAATAAACCCCAGTGAAAGAATTTGCAGCTTTTTTTTTATGGTTATCAGAATGCTTCAATCCGTGGATCGGCTACAAAGCCTTTTAGGAGTTGACTCCAGTATCCACATTACTACATCACTACGTCACTAGGTTACTGATATCAAAACAAAAACAATAATGAACCAAAATAACGCAGGTGTTGGCACCATAAATCGGGCCATACATCGGGAATAGTTTGACCTGCGGACCTGGGGAGGGGCTCATTCGATTCCTCGTGGAAAGCTCTTAAAAAGAGTCCGAATTTAGGCCGCCTTGACTTTTTTAAGGTTTTTAGGGATTTTACAAAACTTTGACAACCCTTAAAGGGCACTTTAAATTAAGTGAGAGAACTGGCTCAAGAATTGGGGCGTCGTCGGACCAACATGGATTTTTCCTGAAATTTTCAGCTTTTTTGCTCCAACCGTTTGGGAAAAATCGTGTGTACGGCCGACGGACGGAAAATTTTTTATTGCAGATTCGGATTCTATACCTTTTGAAACGTAAACCATGAAATTTTCAGGGGGGGTTAGCAATTTTTTTCTTCAAGAGCGATTACAATGGATTAATAAACCAAAAAGGAAGTGTCCTGTTTCCACATATCATTATAACAATGAGGAACGGAATTTGTGCCGGACGCCATCCACTTTTGTCTCAGCCCGTTCCGTAACACCCCTTTGAAAAACCAACAATCGACCGATCGAGACCCGTTCCGTTCGTCCGAAAACATTCCCTTTGAAGTTTGGTAGGCCGCTACGGTCCGATGTTACGGGACGATATTACCTACAATACTTTGGTTTGTTACAAGTGCGTACGCTGCTTTATACAGAGATAATAAAGCTTTGTGTAGCAATTTATAGCGTTGTCGTATTAGATCTTTAATGGCCCTCACGCCGCAGTCCTCCCTTTGTTGCGAGAGTTCATTTATTTATTTGTCTTAAGATCGTACAGAACGGGGTAAGAGGGCCCTGTTGAACGCAACCATCTTGTGTTTGTTCTTCGCGTTTCTCTCAAAGATGAACACGTGTGCGGCATCGACCTCCCAGCGATTTGACAAGGACGAACGCGAGTTCCCTCGCGGATTCGCGGCGGTCTATAAATGAAACCGCCGACACGTACCGCCACATGGATCAAACCTAAATAAACGGAAAAACGCGTTCAGCTCTGTGGTTTCTGCATCGGTTTCGATTTGGATGAACAACCGCTTGTAGCAGGTGAGAGAACTGCTGGTTCACCGCACCGACCGAGCTGTAGCTGGTTCTAACTTGATTTCTGCGATGTGGAATGTTTACCCTAACTTTATATATATTTGATTTTTGAATTCCGCTTCCTCACTGCCAAAGGTTGGGTAATTTTGAGTTCGATAATGAAACGTGTCAAAGGGAGATGCGAAAAAAAAAAAAAAAAAAAAAAAAAAACGCTGCAAATTATTTCACTGGGGTTTTTTATTCAATTGGCTTGCGTTCATGATTTGAATTTCTACTAAGATTTGGAGTGTGCGTGTTTCACAGGTGATAGAGGGATTATTGAATTTCAGGGGATATGCATAGAGCACGTAAATCTGTTCTCAACCAAAATACCAATTTGGATTGATCAGTTGATCACATTTGTGTGCCTCCTGAAATTCAATATTCGCTCCATCACCTGTGAAACACGCACACTCCAAAGCTTAGTAGAAGTTCAAATCATGAACGCAAGATAATTGAATAATAAACCCCAGTGAAAGATTTGCAGCGTTTTTTTTTTTGTTATCAGAATGTTTCAACCCGTGTATCGGCTACAAAGCCTTTTAAGAGTTCACTCCAGTATCCACATTACTACATCACTTCATTATTACGTCACTAGGCTACTGATATCAACACAAAAACAATAATAAACCAAGATAACGCGAATGTTGGCACCATAAATCGGGCCATCGATCGGGAATGGTTTGACCTACGGACCTGGGGAGAGGCTCATTCGATTCCTCGTGGAGTGTTCTTCAAAAAGAGTATAAATTTAGGCCGCCTTGACTTTTTTTGTGGTTTTTAGGGATTTTACAAAACTTTGACAACCTTTAAAGGGCACTTTAAATTAAGTGAGAGCGCTGGCTCAAGAATCGGGGCGTCGCCGGACCAACATGGATTTTTCCTGAAAATTTCAGCTTTTTTGCTTCAGCCGTTTGGGAAAAATCGTGCGTACGGCATACGGCCAATAAAAAATTGTAATAAAAAATTTTATTTTAGATTCGGATTCTACACCCTTTGAAACGTAAACCCTGAAATTTTCAGGGGGGGTTAGAATTTTTATTTTCAAGAGCGATTACAATGGTTTATTATTGAATGATAAACCAAAATGTTTGTCCTCCAAAATGGAAATTTCTAATTGCTTGCTGTTCAATTCGGTTGTTTCTGTGAGTTAAGCCTTGACAAGCTTAAAACTATACTAAACTCAAATCAAATAAAACTTCCTATCCGAATTGGGTGAACATTTCAAGAATTATGTAGATTGATGCTTCCCTATGAATTTCGGCCCCTTCAGATCTAAATAAGCAAGTGCGCTTGTACAAGCGTGAAGTTCTTGTAATAAATTCAAGAAATACAATGACATCAATGATGATTAAAATGCGGCTACGATTCTCAGCGTTTTAGTTTATTATTTTCAATGATGAATTTTTGTAATCGACTATGAAAAAAATTGTGACTCCCTCAAAAACAGTTGCTTTACGTTTCATGGTGCGTAGGATCTAAAAATCAAATTAAAAACCCGTCAGTCCACCGAACACAGTTTTCTCCAACACTACTCGATCAAAATCAAAACTTGGGTCAAAAATCACTAACTAGTGCAAAACCGATCGGGTGAAATCAAAGAGGTGAAATGATGAAAAATCAGAATATCAATATCAGAATATTCAGCTTTTGAAATAACATTAGTGTTATGTTTGCTGTTGGTAGACCTACCTTCAATGAACCGCGTGATTGCAGTAACCTAGTGATGTAGTGAACGTGGATACTGGGGTGAACTGCTAAAAGGTTTTATAGCCGATACACAGCTGCAAATTCTTTCACTGGGGTTCATTATTCAATTGGCTTGCGTTCATGATTTGAATTTCTACTGAGCTTTGGAGTGTGCGTGTTTCACAGGTGATAGAGCGATTATTGAATTGAGATTATTGAATCAGACTTTCGTTCCTTCATTCGTTCGCTCTTCCTGAGGGCTAGAAGTTTGATAGGAAAAAAAATTCAACATGAATGTGAAATGGACCGTCTCTGAACATAGTAAAAATCGCCAACAATTCCTTTTGAAATCGAGTTTTTCATTATTTGTGGTTTATAACATTTAGCTGCGTACTAGTGAAGTTTTATTTCATCTCGGCCAATTTCACTACTTTTCCTGGTTTTCTAAGTCGGGTCCATGTAGAGATAGTACACTATTGTAGGACGTATTTTCTGATATCAGATTTTGTTTCGTGTAGAAGGACTAGAAAAGTTTGTGTCCATCAACGTGCTATCATCTGATGCTGAAACTCAAACACTTCTTAAGTAAGACCGTAGTGATGAGCGCTAAGGTAGGTAGGTAGGTAGGTATCTACTTGGAGCCGTAGAGTGGGTAATATATGTCAGTAATACAAAGTGTTTTCAATAAAATTGAGTGTGTTTATGACTTATTTGCAATCGGGAATTTCCGTTCTGCATAAGTATATACCTATCGTAAGTTATTGTCATTTAAACTTGGGTTCCTAGTGTTTGCCTTGATGATTCACCCCAGTGAGGTAAATTCACCTTTCAACCTCGAGTTCTCGTGTCAGTGGGAGTAATGACATTGTGCGGAGCACGGTGGGCAGCGAAACCCTTGCGGCGGTCGTCGATTCGATGGAAACCTACTCAATCCCTTTCTCATTCGATCAAGGTGGGCAACTCGTGGGAACCCAAGATTGATTAGGGCACAGGGCCAGATTGTCCCTTCGGGGAGGGAATCCAGCAATTATCAGGGCGAAAAGGTTTTGTGCCGGCGACCAATTAAAGCGGGAAACGGAGAGTCACCAGTGAGCGACTCCTTGTCCCCTCGTTTTCCCATTAGTTATATTCAAGGAAGTGATTATAAAATCTGATTTATTGCACTGACGAGCAAATTCCTTTATTCCCCAAATAAAGAAAGCACTTCACTAAAACATAGTGGTAAGTGATACATACATTACGGGCACATCCCCAGGGCCGAATTTAGCAAATTGGCGCCCCTAGGCCCGAGATTATTTGACGCCCCCTCTCCCCTGCACCATTTCTTCCTCCTCCCACTCCTATCACTATCACTAAAAAACCTATCACCAACTCACCTCATCACCATTACTTTAAACATTAATTTAAAAATGTAAGGTACAATACATATTAATGGATACTTTACAATAATGAAAAAACTGGATAACAATTTGCATACATTTTTTAATAATAAATTATTTTATTATTTTATATTAATTGCTTTCTTTCGAGCAAATGTAAATTGAACATCACTGCCAGGACCACCATACGAGTATTCACCAAATTTAGCGAGTACCTTCCTTTTGCGCCGACTGTCAACCTAATGCTACTTTTTACATTTTTCTTTTGCTGATCGTTCCAGATCGAGAAAATTTCTCCTTAATTCCTCCAGGAAGCCACACAAAGATTCATAATATGTTACAACTTTCCCAAGCTCCAAGATTTCATATTGCAATTTTACATTTATTTTGTTGAATCTTTCTAGAATTGATCCCCATACGACCGCCATAAATGTTGTTTCAAGGGTACTCAGATTTTCTTTTAGAGTCCTGGCTTCATTTCTTGTTTCGGGCTTTTTGTCATCATCACTTGAAATCTCATCCAAACTTTTTAAAATGCTCTGTCCGCTTTCGTTGAAAGCTCGGCAGACGTCGTGACGAGCAGACCATCGAGTCTTTGACAGATTTTGCAACAATAAGGAACAGTTCCTCTTCAAAATAGCCCATATATGGGGTGGACTAAAAAAGTTATGCAGGTATGATTCTGCTGCACACGAACCTACAAGGTTTGACGAATGCGCAGCACAAGGTACATACTCCGCTAGAGGACTGACTTGTTTGATGCGTGCCTGAGCGCCAGAGTAAATATCTGACATATTCGAGAGCAGATTTAGATTCTAGAGCAAATTTACATACCTCACAAACGATAAACTCAAATAAAATTATTTTTATTCAAGAATAGACCTAATAATTCACGGTACAATAATACGTATAAAAATGTTTTCTAATGCAAACTAAAATTTTTATTTCGATTTAATTTTTTTTTTCATGAGACTTAGAGCGCGCCCCTTGGCGCCTATGCGTAAATCCAGGCCTGCACATCCCTTTGTCGCGTTTTGTAATATCACACTCATAAACACTTCTACGTATGATTAAAAACTAGCCAAAATTCTTAACTAAGAAGAAAAAAAAAAAACGAAAAGAGCCAGAGTATTGAATGAGTTGCCCATTAGACCCTTCATTCTCCTTCCCAAAATAAAATTGTTCTGAGGGCAACCAAACAACTTGATCGATTTAATCCGCTAGACCCTTACAAGGAAGCGTCAACTCGACCTAGACGCCCGAGGAGTGTGCGCATCAACTCGACCTGCAGATTTAAACTAGGAAAATGAGGAGATTAGTTAGCAAGTAGTATGTTGTACTCAGTAGTACAGTTAAAGTTACTCTTAAATAAAGGTACCTACACTCGTCGTACCTGTCAACGTATAGTTTGGGGAACATGAAGTTGGCCGATCTGCATGAGGAATTCGTGGATATCGATTCGTCCAGATAGGAGAGATTGTCAAGTATGTAGTACTTGCTGGTATGGTGCTCGAGTTCTTACCCGTATAAACGTCGTCCTCCATAGCTGCCGACACCCATATCAAGCAGTTCAAACCTCGTCCCATCTTGAATTTCTTTTAAAATTTCGAGCACCTTCCTAATTGAGGGACGTGTAGAATAAAATTGATTTGACAATAAACTCTTTAACGAAAAGAAAACGGTTACCGCGTAGAGTGCGAATATCGCTTTGCTTTGATACCAACATTTTTAATGATTCTTCTAAACAAAGGATTGGTGATATCTTCTTCTAAAGAAAGGATTGGTGATGTCTTTCAAAGTTGCGCCGTCTAAGTCGAATTATCTTGTTGGGACGTACTGCCGGGTCTTCAGTTGTTTTTGACGTTACCATGTGGAAAATCTCCAGGCGTTTTATCTCGTTTTCACTCAAACATCCATGATTTTGAACCGCTGAACATGTCATTATGTCGAGAGACCGATGGGGCGGGACAGCCCGGCTGGATACTGAGGTCGAGCGTCGCGACAGCCCGACTGGGTAATAGGTGTTTCTGTACAGCAGTGTTTCTGTGTGTTGTGAGATGGATATCATTCAAGCCAAAGAGATTTACATTGGATTTTGGAACACCTTGAGAGAGCTCTGCTTGTACACATGCCAAAGAGACATGACCATGAATTTCTGGACTTTGAACAAGCTGCTCACATAGCAGTTTCTGAGGTATTTCCGAACACTCAAATAGCTGGGTGCGATTTTCACTTACATCAAGCCTGATGTAGAAGGATTCAAAAGAACAAAAATCTACTACCAGAATATTGTGGGAAAACTGATGCAGGCTAATGGTTACAACGCTTTTTTGGGTTAAGCTAAGCTTCCCCCCCCCCCCCCCTAGAATCTGTTTTTAACGCGTTCACTTCTCTCGGGGTCAGGAACGGTGAGTACCCAGTTCAGCTGTCGACGGTCAGGTGAGCTGTACCCAGGCAGGCGCTATTTCAGTACCCACTCGGGCGGTGTTCTTGCCCCTCAGTACCCAGACGGGTGATCCCCATTATTTCCGTTTTTCGCGATTTAAAATAATAAAAGCATCAACACTTCCTACACCGCTACCTTACATCCAACTTCAGTTCGAGATGTCGCACGTACCGAAACTTCATAACCGGGCCTTCGATTCTCAAATTTAGTTCGATCCCAATGTTTGTGTAACAGACGTTTCCCGTGGAATACCTTACGAATATTTGAAAGTCTATCTCCCGTATTGCCTGTGGGGCAGTGCGAAGAAAGGGGGAGCCAGGGCAGTAGATATTCGAGGGTGGTTGTTCGGTACAAGACTTTGCTAACATATATAGCATTTCCAAATCTAATTCAACATTTTCCAAACCAAATTCAACATTTTCCAAACCAAATTCAACATTTTACAAACCAAATTCAACATTTTACAAACCAAATTCAACATTTTACAAAACAAAGTCAACATTCATTAAATTTTTAACGAAATTTAGTACTTGTGTAAAGGTTAGCCGGCTGCCGCCGTTGGCAGAAGAAGCAAAGCGTTCTTAACACAATTCGAGCAGTCGCATGGAGTTAGGCCCTATAGCCGCTACTCCCCGTTCAATTGCACGTGGTAAGACATAGTCTCCTTCTCCGTTGAGAATATTCCTCACCACGGTCTTAATTTTAGAAAATGCACTCTCAGCTGGATTCAACATGGGGGAATAAGGTGGAAGAAACATTTGACTTATTCCATCGAATGCACTTGAATCAACCAGTTGTCGAATTTCGGTAGCGCAGTGAATTCGCCCATTATCCATCACCAGTACGAATTCTTTAAAAATGTAATGAATGTTGAATTTGTTTTGTAAAATGTTGAATTTGGTTTGGATATTGAATTTGTTTTGTAAAATGTTGAATCTGGTTTGGAAAATGTTGAATTTGGTTTGGAAAATGTTGAATTAGATTTGGAAATGCAATACATAAATGTGTGTGAATGGACTAGTCCGCCTCCCAAGGGCTGAGGTGATAGGCACATAGGTGATACCAAAATGTTGAATTTGGTTTGGAAAATGTTGAATTAGATTTGGAAATGCAATACATAAATGTGTTTAAATGAACTAGTCCGCCTCCCAAGGGCTGAGGTGATAGGCACATAGGTGATACCAAAATGTTGAATTTGGTTTGGAAAATGTTGAATTTGGTTTGGAAAATGTAGAATTAGATTTGGAAATGCTATACATAAATGTGTTTAAATGGACTAATCCGCCTCCCAAGGGCTGAGGTGATAGGCACATAGGTGATACCAAAATGTTGAATTTGGTTCGGAAAATGTTGAATTTGGTTTGGAAAATGTAGAATTAGATTTGGAAATGCTATACATAAATGTGTTTAAATGGACTAGTCCGCCTCCCAAGGGCTGAGGTGATAGGCCTACAACATGCCGAGAATACTCCTGAAGCTACAAAGCTTCAGGTGTATGCTCAGGCTTAGCAGTTTCAAGAATTAAGTAGTACGAACTATCCAAAACCATCACACGAACAGGGCTTTCAAAACTTAGAGCGGGGAGCTGAGTTGAACTATTGCCAGCCTTTTCCCATTCAGTCTCCCCTTCCTCCGGTTTCTCTTTGAAAGCCCTGTTAGTGTGATGAATTCTTTCAGCTTCATTATTACCATCTGGGTGTTACAGATTTGTAGCCTCTGCCCTTGGAGGGGAGGACCAGTCCATTCCATTATCACCTAGTTACAATCTTTACCTTCTCAATTTTGAAATTAGACACTCCGCACTAACATGAGCTTTACTTTGTTTCAGGCGCTTTCCTGATTCCTTACATCGTCATGCTGATATTGGCGGGGAAACCGATGTACTTCCTAGAATTAGCTGTGGGGCAGTTCAGCGGCGTCGGACCGCTGGCGCTTTGGAACTGCTGTCCAATCGCAAAAGGTATTATCCAGCTCTCTTCCCATTTACATAACATCTATAGACCCTTCTAATAGCTTATACAGGATGTCCCACGAGTTATGCACAACCCGACGTGTTTTGGTTTATTATTCAATAATAATTGTAATAACTTTAATAATTGTAATCGCTCTTGAAAAGAAAATTTCTAACCCCCCTGAAAATTTCATGGTTTACGTTTCAAAGGGTGTAGAATCCAAATCTGCAATAAAAAATATTCCGGCCGTACGGCCGTACGCACGTTTTTTCCCAAACGGCTGGAGCAAAAAATCTGAAATTTTCAGGAAAAATCCATGTTGGTTCGACAACGCCCCAATTTTGGAGGAATCGAAAGAGCCTATCCAAAGGTCTGTAGCTCAAACCATTCCCGATGTATGGCATGATGTTATGCTGCCAACATTTGCATCCACATTCACTACATCACCAGGTTACTGCGATCAAAACCAAAACAACACCGTCTGTTTGTTTTCTCTGTTGTTTTTGTTTTGATCGCAGTAACCTAGTGGAGTGAACTCCTAAAAGGAAAGGGCTTGTATAGCCGATACACGGGTTGAAGCATTCTGATTTGCATGAAACGCTGCTAATTCTTTCACTGGGGTTTATTAAGTGTTTCACAGGTGATAGAGCGATTATTGAATTTCAGGAGATAATATCTATATCTTATGCATATTATGCATAGACCACGTCAACCGGTTCTCAACCAAAATACCTATTTGGATTGATCAGTTGATCATATTGGTGTGCCTCCTCTACATCGATCTATCTCTGGCTACATCGTTTAAATTTTGATTTGGGGAAGTTTAAACGCAATGCGAGTGCTAAAGTGACTTGATAAAGTATGGATGTTTGTATTGAGGTTCAATAAAAAACGCTGCAAATTCTTTCGCTGGGGTTTATTATTATTCAATTTGGCTTGCATTCATGATTTGAATTTCTACTAAGCTGTGGAGTGTGCGTGTTTCGCAGGTAAAAGAGCGATTGTTGAATTTCAGGAGATATGCATGGAGCACGTAAATCAGTTCTCAATAAAAAAACCTATTTAGATTGATAAGTTGATCATATTTGTGTGCCTCCTGAAATTCAAGAATCGCTCTATCACCTGTGAAACACGCACACTCCAAAGCTTAGTGGAAATTCAAATCATGAATTCAAGCGAAATAAATGAAATTGAATAATAAACCCCAGTGAAAGAATTTTTACTATCAAGTTTAAACAAATCTAGAAACTATATGAAAACCTTGATTGTCGGTTATGTAAGTTGGTAGTAACATCGAATTCGGAGATTGAAAGAATGTTCGTTAACCATGGTAAGTAGGTAAAAATATCCAAACATTCTGTGAGTTTTTCCCATTATTTTTGCCTTGACTAACAATTAAATAGGCAATAGTTACGTATCAAAACAGGGGATTAGGAATAACGTTATTTTTGGTTCGTACCTAAAAGAAACTAATAAAATAACAGTTTCTAAGAAATCGTCGATGTGGTGGATTTCATAACCACAGGCAGGGAAAATTGAGAAATCTCATTACGTAATGCGGTTTTGACCAATTAAGAATTCTCAGACACGATTGAGAGAAACGTGAGAAATTTCTCTGAAAAAAACTAGGTACTTTGGGAAAAACCTCGGATTATTTCCAATTTTGCGAGCTAGGTTCAATGCCCCCCCCCCCCCCCCCCCCCAATTCTGAACCTTTTTAATTGAGCAGGAAAAAAAGTTAAACCCCCCCCCCCCTCAAAAATTATTGTGATGTCTGCAATTGAATAAAAAAAAAATAAAAAAAAAACACTCAAATTGTTATATAGAGGTTCATTTTAACGGAAGGCCCGAGTTAGAACGTGTGGCTGTTGGCTGCACAATTGTTTTCATATTGAATGTAATAACAAGTTATGGCGGCGCTTTTTAATTAGACATCATAAATCACTTACGTAGTATTATTTCGAAATAATAAACCTTCATGTAATAATTGCAGCTTTTTTTATTTTGGATCATTAGTTTCGAAACGCTGCAAATTCTTCCACTGGGGTTTATTATTCAATTAGCTTGCGTTCATGATCTGAATTTCTACTAAGCTTTGGAGTGTGCGTGTTTCACAGGTGATAGAGCGATTATTGAGTTTCAGGAAGTATGCATAGAGCACGTAAATCTGTTCCCAACCAAAATACCTATGAGGATTGATCAGTTGATCATATTTGTGTGCCTCCTGAAATTCAATAATCACTCTATCACCTGTGAAACACGCACACTCCACAGCTTAGTAGAAATTCAAATCATGAACGCAAGCCAATTGAATAATAAGCCCAGTGAAAGAATTTGCAGCGTTTCATGCATATCAGAATTTTTCAACCCGTGTATCGGCTACAAAGCCTTTTAGGAGTTCACTCCAGGATCCACATTACTACATCACTACGTTACTGCTATCAAAACAAAAACAATAATAAACCAAAATAACGCAAATGTTGGCACCATAAATCGGGAATGGTTTGATCTACGGACCTGGGGAAGGGCTCATTCAATTCCTCGTGGAAAGTTCTTCAAAAAGAGTACAAATTTAGGCCGCCTTGACTTCTTCTCAGGTTTTTAGGGATTTTACAAAACTTTGACAACCCTTAAAGGGTACTTTAAATTAACCATGGATTTTTCCTGAAAATTTCAGCTTTTTTGCTTCATCCGTTTGGGAGAAATCTTGCAGCTTGAGCAGCGCTCACTATTACCGTTTGAGGTAGTAATATTATTTTATACTTTTGAGAGACTTTTTACTGCCAACCCCCTTGGTGGGAGTTAGATTTTTAGTGGGGTTAAAGAATTGTTGTAGGAAAATATTTGTTGCGAATTCGTCGTATAATCGATTCTTGGAGTTTGGTCCATCTCAAGGGTATATGGACCTGACGTTTGCGTTGAAGGGCTACCTAAAATAAAAACAATGTACTTTTCTTTTACAATATGGAGCTTTCCTAAGTCGAGAAAATATTTGATATTACTTTAAAGTTCGTTGAGCTGGTGATTAGTTAGCTTGAGTTAGGTAGACAACCTGCCACTTTGGCTCTAAGACGCCCTCAGGCAACCAAAGCCTTTACCATTAAAAATAAAAACTTTGGAGAAAAAAAAAGTTTATTCCGTTCATCGCCCTTATTTTCAAGTTCACAAAGAATGAGGAAGGAAAGCTAATAAGACACCGCCGTTCAAAGGCCCTTGATGAAATTTCGACCCTTAAAAACTCTGTTTGCGATTTCACTCTGTTACGGTGAAGTGTGGGTAACTTTCTTCCGTGGAAAGCAGGCCCTGAAAAAACATGACTTGCTTATAACAATCCATTTACATGCAATTCAGGGTGAATAGCTTCGTGGTAAATAAGAAATATTGCGGTGAGATTCATAAAAACCGACCCTGTTAGTGCCCTCGCCTGTGTTGTAGCTTATATTTTAAAATTAATGAATAGATACAATGTTGCATTTTCATTCTATACTGATGAACTGCAAGGTCGTTCCCTAAAATAATGATAGTGATTGCATTTACTGACAACATTACAAATCCAATACCCCTGTTACAACTGTTTTTGTCCTTTGGTGACTGTTTGATCAATGGAGAAACGCCCTTCAAAATTGATCCTGGGGATTGTAGGACAACCCAAACAGGAGGAATTCAT
Source organism: Creontiades dilutus (assembly GCA_031894815.1). NCBI lineage: Eukaryota > Metazoa > Arthropoda > Insecta > Hemiptera > Miridae > Creontiades > Creontiades dilutus. Next base: position 4,745,491 of record JAVIWC010004007.1, read on the forward strand.
TTATTTCGATCCATTTTGTATTTAATCCTGGTATTTTTAATATTTGTTTTTTATTCATTTCAAACCATTCTTAGACTAAATCCGTGAAAAAAACAAACAATATGTTTATGTGTGTGTCTAAAATACTTTGCCGACGCTGCGTAGCCGCTGTTCTTAACCCATTTCCGTGATTATTTCTTATGCTCAATCCCAATTTTCCGCTAATTGTGCGAAAAACCTCAGAAATTTCGGATTTTTTTTACGGAAGAGAGGAATTTGAGGGGGTAATACGACGATGGGGGGGAGTGTTGACGCTACTAAGGCCATAATCCTCAACCGATTTTAGTGATTATTTATGTTGTTCGACCCCAATTTTAGCCTAAATGTCCAACAAAATCGAGACATTTTGAATTGTATGAAGTGAGGGTTGATGGAGGGGGTGATACATAATTCATTAACCAACAACCAAAGCATAGCAAAATCATAATAAACTTCAACAAGGCTGATTACTTGTGCCCATGGAGGATTAAATATAATAATATTTGTGTCCCTCCATGGAGTTGTTATATCCACACATCATTATATATTCTAAATTTCGGAGTGATTGGAAACATAAGTTTTGAAATAAACCTACTATAAACTACCTCCCTCACAAGCTCCCTCTTCGATTCTCACAGATAAGTGTTTTTTCTTTTTTTTTTTTTGTGTTTTATAATTTATCATCATTTAAATGATTAACAGGAGTACAATCCAGTTCTTAGCGACTTAGTCCCCCCCGCTCAACACTCCTTCAACTAACCTTCGGGTGGGCTCCTTCCGCCCTTTGTTATCCCGGCATCACCACTTTTCCGTCCGTCCGAGGGGGTCATTCGTGTACCTGCCACCTTGGTAAGCACTAGCCTCTCTGGTGCTCTGGTTGAATCTACAGATTTTTCCAGGGAGTTGGTTAGGCTTATTAAGTACCATTTATGAACACAGAATGCGCTCACGTAAACCCTTGTTAGCCCTCCAGCCGTAGCTTTCATCTTTGTTTACTTGCTCCCCTCCTCTGAGCTAGAATCCCATATTTGCAGGTTGCATAGGCAATTTTTCATCTTCGGTACTTAAATGTGTAAAATTAATCATTTAAATGATCTGGCTGTAGAACCACAGAGGTTTTTCACATTTAAGAACTTACTAATATCAATACTATGGCGGTAAAAGTAATTTAAGGCAACAACGTATGGAATTCCTCTTATAAAACTCAAGCTTTATTTTGGGCAATCTAATATTAGACCTAGATGTAGTTCTCGTAGAGACAAGAAGAGACAAATCACTGACATCAATTCCGATTTTATACACATGCAAACAAGATTCAATTCGAAAAATATCCTTAATCTTTAGTAACCCTAGTTCCTTATACAGTAAGTTAGTTGGATATCTGAGAGGCCTATATAAAATAATACGCAACATCGTATTCTGTATAGTCTGCAAGTAGCGCAAAGGACTCTTAAAGGCCAATGCCAAAATACCATACCTAATGAGGGGATTACACAGACCAAAATAAACCATTTTCAAGAGTCTTAAATCCGCAAATCCGCTTAAAGTTCTAAACACATAGGAACGTTTTCTAAATTTCCTCACAAGTAAATCAATATGTTCTTTAAATATCAAGCGATGATCAATAACTACTCCTAGATATTTACAATGGTTGGAAAACTTAACAAACCCACAGGGGCATTCAGGAGTTTGGTCACACTCGTACCTGTGAATTTTCAAACAATCCTTGGAGAGAACCTTCCTATCAGATGCTGAGAACCTCAAAATAGATGTTTTACTAATATTAAGCCGCAGAAAGTTTATATCCATCCATGTCCGCACCAATTGAAAACCTGAACACGAGACAGCTAGCAGATCATCAAAGTCCTCACTCCAAAAGATTAAAGCCGTGTCGTCTGCGAATCCAAAAATCTGACCATTTATTCGTAGGTTCATGAGTTCATTTATATAAAGAAGGAATAGCACCGGACCCAGGACAGTACCTTGAGGTACGCCACAAACTATTTCTCTGGAATCGCTAATTGAATCCCCGATTCTCACCATTTGCCGACGATTTGTGAGGTACGATTTCAGCAGCTTCAGAGGTAACCCTCAATACCTATTGATATGCAATCGATCCCAATTTTCTTCTGGATTTTCCCATGTGTGGAGCGGTGCTTTGGCAGCGTTCAATTTGAGTTGAATGATTCACAAGAGGTCAGGAGTCGTTCTATATCTTTATCAATCCCGATCCAAGTACATTATCTGCAAGCTAATGTGTTCAATTTGGAAATTCCAATGTGTGTTGAATGTAACTCCTGTAACACTGCAGATCTGAGTTCCTTGGGAATGAAAACACTTTGACCTTTGAGAGGGGTACCTTGATCAATGATGTATTCTTCGTGGCGCTTCCCTTCTAGAATTTCTAATCTGATTTTTAGTTCTTCATCATTATCTGTTTCCTCACAAATATTTTCCGTTGTCAGCTCTTCCATAAAAATGTGAAACAACTAATATTCACATACTTTATGAACTTCGTCATCTATAAGACTGTTGATGGACGGTATATTAGAATTGATTGGCGCTCTTGAAAGACTCTTGACGTTCAACAATTGATTGGGTGATAGATAATTCATTAGCACTGTTCTTACAGGTTATACTGTAGATTTTTTCGCTTCTGTTTTCGTTCGAATAAAGTTTTGACTAGTTTCAACAAATATTTCAGAACACTAAAATTTAAATATAGAAGGGGGTAACAATAACAAATCGTTTTACTTCACTTTCTTTCGGCCGATTTTCTATCATTCAATTAGTAACTTGCTGCTTCCGAGTCTACCAAGGTAGTGGAAGCATTGTTTTTACTTTCGGAATGTGAAAGTTTTTTTGTCTCCAAAATCAAAAATTCCACTCGCATTTCTGAGCAATTTTGGTTCCGTGTCTGTCTGTGTGTCTGTCTGTCAGCAAATCCTTGTTACGGGCAAAACTACACGAAGTTATAGTCCGATTTTGATGAAATTTTCAGGGATTCTGCGGGTTGGGGTGTAGATGGTCCCCTATAGGTTTCATGACCCCCGGATCAATAGTAGCATCTCTGCGCATGCGCAAACGTGAAATCCTTGTTACGCGCATAACTCCGGTAGTTCTTGACCAATTTCGATGAAATTTTCAGGGATTGTTCGGTTTGATGTGTAGATGATCCCCTATAAGTTTCATGACCCCCGAATCAATAGTAGTCTCTCCGCATCCGCAAACGTTAAATCCTTGTTACACGCATAACTCCGGGAGTTCATGACTGATTTCGATGAAATTTTCAGGGATTATTCGGACTGATGTAAAGATGGTCCTCGTGAGTAATAAAGAGAAAATGAAGTTTTAGCCTCGAGCTTGGATCGAACCATATTGAACCATCATAGAACGATGCATATATTTTGTCAATTTTTGTTATTAGGTATATTTCACGTTTGTTCAATAGTTAAACATGCCTACCTTCATTTTCTCAAGTTATGCTCCTGCATAACAATAAATTTACTTTAATTCAATATTTACTCCGCCTAATTGAACTAAGTTCTTCAGTCAATAATAATTTTCAATGATCTATACAGTCATGTTATGGATACGAGGAATCTATGTGCCACACCCACTTGTTTTACTTGGAACTTTTTAGTGTCAAATTTCCGGCTTGAACAAGATTAACGGAGAGGTCAATTCCGTTTTTATAATGAACGGATTATATACTTATCGTCTTTAAGTGTAATCACACAAAATACTGACTTGGGGGAGTCCTTAGAATGTATTCATCGTTGACTCAAATGTTTTCACTCAATGCTGTTCAACTCCCTCGTCACAGCAGCCTGGATGTTGGAACAGTTTCGAAATATTTCCGCTGTGATGGCTTTCTATTTTGGGGAACAAAAAGGGGTGAGGTGAGTTTCCTTTTTTCTAGCTAAAAACTCGCGCACCGACCAAGGAATGCGGGATGAGGCGCTGTCATGGTGGAGAGTCCAGTTTTTGGCAATGCCATGTCGCACTCTCCAAATCCGTTTTCTCAACCGTTCAAGCACCGGTAAAAAGTTCAGTTCACAGTTTACCCTTCTGCTACAAACACGTTATTAACAACTATACCTTTTCAGTTCAAACCATAAGCAGAACCATGATTCCGGAAACAAATGTGTAAAGTATATGTAGGTGGAAAGCATTTAGAACTCTTTTATTTTTTGTAAATCAAAAGCGAAGACAAAATATGAAAATTTTCAACGTCCCACGGTGGATTGGATCGAGTTGAGCAGGGTTTTACCATAATTATGATTGACATCATTGTTTGTGTCAGCTAGAGCTTAGGGTGAAGCCCGTCATTTCATTCGTCGCTTGTTATCCCAGAGAGGCTTCTTATCAATTCCCAACGTCCTTCGGTGAACAGAAGTGATTTTAGCTCACTCAGCTGATCGGGAAGGCGATCCTCACTTTGCTCGTCTCAGAATTGGACAGATTTAGCCGTCATTATTATTTATGATTGGGACGTGTTCAGTTGATCTCGACCAAAGTCAGTGAAGCACAAGTTTTGTCCTGGTAACAGAACATACCAAAATTTGTTCTAAATAGGACCAGCGGTTTCGGAGGTTGTGTGACCACAAAATATTGTCCATAACAAAAAGCATTCCCCCACAAGTGTCGCCGTGCCGGCAGCTGTAATACCTCCTGTAGTGAATTTCCTGAGGGGGAATTTCACTTACTATTTAACTTTCTCTCCTGACGGGAGATGTTCGCTTACGTTTTTTTTACCCTTTTTGGTCAGTTGATCAAAATTGAGGTTTGAGCTTGCAAAGTCGGCGATGCCGGTCGCGTGCAACCGAAGCACCGAGTTTGTTTGCTGTGTGAGAAACCGACTAGCGCACAAAGTTGGCGATACCGGTCGCGAGCGTCGAAGCACCGCACAAAGTTTGTACCGGCCGCGAAGACCGAAGAGCGTTGGGAAGAAAGCGGGATGTATTGCCTGCTACAGAGGAGGGGTCCTTGGATGCTGAGATGACACCCGTCTCTCAAGACGGCGGCACCTCAGTGGAAGGAAATAGGTAGCCCTAACTGACCGAGTAAGTACTCAAGGCAAGGTTAGGTAAAGTGAAATGAGAACGCAGGGTTTTGGTTGAAGCTGCTAGGGCTTCCAATGACTGTAGCCTCGTAGTAACCTCCTTTTCTACTGAAAGTTGGAGAAAACATGATCAACATCGATTCGTTGCGTTATTGCTCATCCTCACCTTTTTTGACCGGGATGAAGTGGAAGTGTACTACTCAGAGCTTAGAGTTTTGCTTAAAACTTCTTACTGGTGAAGTGATTTTATTTTATTTTTCTGAAAGGTTTTTGGGAACATGTTTCATACATTTCTTCCTCAGAGTCATATTGTCTCTTACGAAGCTGCTAGCCACAGATTTTTGCAACCTCACTTTCTCTGCAATCTCACTTTCTTCTGTTCAGACCGCTCTTCATCTTCCACGCTTTCTCTCCCATCTTTGAAAACCATCGAAAGCATCCTGCTGGTGAGGCCAATTCCATTTCAATAGTTTTCGGTCCAGATTTTCCAAGCATGTCGAAAAATGTGATCGATTAACATTGCTCGATGTCGTTACATGCCTGGCAGTTATCATTACACCTGTACCAGAAACCACCAGCTTGGTAACTGTACAAATTTTCTCTAGCGAGTTAGGTCCATAGAACTATATATCTAGAACGATATATAGTTCTATGGTTAGGTCAACGCCTAAGTTATCAGTTTTCAATTACATGAATTTAGAACCAATGTTCATGAAAATCTGGTCTGTGAAAAATTGACAGTCTAAACAATTTATTCATGGGTTGAGTTCACCTGATTGTCAATTTTATTCCTAACAGTTGACCAGAAGTCCTGGAACTTTGGTTCTGAAACCATATTCGAGGAGTGGGAAGCAACGTGAATCGATCCATTTCAAACTGCACGACCGGACCAATCTATATCCGTCTCAATCCACTTTGAAACCACAATTGGGTCTCCAGTGAATCAAACGGATGTGATAATTTTAGAACAAGTACGCGAACTTTCGAAAGTTTCCAATAAGAAACGTAAATTCTGCTTGTCTCGTATTCTCCATAGATGGGCTTTCCTATTGAGCGCATAACGGACAATTTTTCGTTGTATTTATTTTTCCAACGCCCTAAACTGTAGATACTAAATGAAGACAAGGGATTTTGATTTAAAAGAAACACAGAGTTACATTCTTAAATCGATGTTGACGATTAGATCATCAATAGAGTAACGTAACAATAACTGAAAGTACACGAGGAGAGATACACCTCGTATATTCTCAGGTGAAATTCTGGGTTTAGGAGTCGCTAATTTTAGCTGGTTCAAACTTTGAACTTCAAAGTAGGGCTGGGCCTTATTCGATATCCGTATCGATATATCGATACATTTTTAATATCGGTGGCGTATCGATATTTTTCCTGAGATACGATGTTCTCGATTGGCTCTCTACCCAGCTTTCATTTCATACATTCGTGAAAACCTAGCAAATTATTTATCTACAGTAGGGGAAAAATACCATGAACGTAGGAAGCTTGTTCTTCGGTTATGCTTCTCAGAACTTGAGTGATCACGGAGCAAAGGAGCAGCCTCTGCCCAGAAAATGCTCGTGTTTTTAAGCGAGAATTCGTGGCTTCTTGAGGAGGAAAAAAGTAGGTCCAGGCAAATTGATCAAGGTTGTAACCGCCCTAACCGTACCCATACCTCTATTCGTTTCTGTTGGAGAGAGGGACTTGAAATCTTACCTTCCGAGTTGGTTTTTTGAAATTATTTTTTATATTGAATACCTACGTTTATCAAAGCTGTGCGTTAAAACCTATTTTTCTGTTTATTTCTTCTCATGGTTCTGGAGCTTATCTAACCATTGAATTATACATGTCATTGGGTGGTTTTTCGATAGGTTTCAGGTATGTTTAAGAGTTTGGCAAGTTCTAAAAACTACGGTTTCATCATAAAAATTCCATTAGGCAATTATTACCTTATGCCCGTTTCTTATACCTTACAAAATCATCAATATTTTATCGATACATCGATGCTCCTCCAACGATAATATCGAATATCGAATGTCGCCCAGCCCTGGTCCAAATTTACATCACCCGTAACCAAATTCATGACTCCGTCCCAACTGCTTTTTTCTAAGATCCTCCCCATATAGTGTCCAAGAATTCTCCACTATATCCATTTTTTGTCGCTATGCTTTTAAAAATTTATTTTTCTTCCGACAAATGTTCAATCATTGTTTCAGATAGTGTTTGGTCAAATTTTGGGACAAATATCAGGTTTGGGTGTTTTGCAAATAGCTACTAGACGCTCCATTATAAAATTTTCCTTGCCCTCGGATCAGTAGCAACGTGTGCACATGCTCAAACGAGAATTGTCAACAAGTTCGATTTTGATCGGTTTGATTTTGTTCAAGGTCGAAGTACTAGTAGTTGGGATTAGGTTTACTTTGAAGGATAGCAGCTCATAATATGGATGGAAGATAGAAGATATTGTCTTTTATCGCGATTCGTTTCATAATTTCCAGGCAAAATTCGATACTACGAAAACCAAAATTAACCCTTTTCCTATATCAAATTAAACCGTTTTCTTTTCTATTGATATACACTGGAGACCAAAAAAACCGGCGCATTTCAAAATCAACAGCTGTCTGGGTGCGGTTTCTAAGGGTTTGCACCACAATAAAACGGTCGTCACCAGGATCTGTCACCCTTGGACACCCTGAACCCGGCCTTCTGGTGTAGCTACCTCTGAACTGTCCGCACAATGACAAAAACGGCTTGTGTTGACCGCACTGAAGGCAGACTGTTGAAAAGTCATCTTTCGTCCTTTAGGCTTCTATCGTGAATTCAAGCCAGCATTACGGGAAAAACTGAATAGTTAATGAAAAACAGGGATGGACCATGGCACAAAATCTCTGTTAATCTTGTTATTGGCCTAACTATTGACTCGAACCCAACTGTTATCGATTTAAACTCTTCTCTTTGGAAATAATTCAACTGGGCCGGTTTTTTTGGTCTCCAGTGTATTTTAAAAATCAAAATATAGCGCAAAATAATGAATAAAATGTGATTATTAGTAGTGGACAGATTGGTCTGTATTGACAACTTGTAGGTTCGCCCTCTCATCAATTTGGTCGTGTTTAAATCATATAAATGGGTCGGAAAACTGCAATCAGAGCAAGAAAAATGTATACGAATGGGCACATTGAAAATGACAGAGAAAATTTTCATATTTTGTAAACATACTGATGGTAGGTAGGGAATTGGAGAAACTACGAACCCATTAGAAGAAGATTCCTCTTGTGGGGTTGGACCCTGACGTTGAACAGGTGCTGGCTGGGCTCCACTCATTTTTCCCACATTCGTTCGAATAATCCGATAGAATACCAAGGAAAGAGTTGAACAGCACAGGTATAAAACTAAAGTTTTCATATATCACTTCCTCCTAGAAAAACAAGAAATCATTGACTCTGAAATTGGCAATTCCGATCAATCAAATGCGTGGGCTCGCTTTTAAAACGGGCCCATTCATTAATATTTGAAATGTTGTAAAGTTAAAAAGGAAAAAATACCTTACATAAGAGTATCTTGTTCGGGATGTAAAAACGATGGATATGATTAAACCCTGTTTGATGTTTTACGACAGTTCTGATGGCAAGAGTCCATTTCTTAATGTTGTTGGCGTGAGACTTAACTGTCGGTTATTTCCAGGAGTCGGCTGCGCGATGATCACCGTCTCTCTCGTAGTCTGCATCTATTATAACGTGATCATGTCGTACACCGTCTACTACATGGTCGCTTCCTTCGCTCCCGAAGTCCCCTGGGCCAAGTGTGACCCCGAATGGGCCAACATGGACACCTGTTACATAAGAGACGAGAGCACTGTGAGTACCTATAGAATGCATCCTGGATTTTCGCTTATTTCAGATCATATTTACAGAAGTTTGCAGGAATAATCTGACTTTTTTCACGTCATATCAATCCGAACTCTGCTGATGATTCAGATGCTTCTCTCCTTAACAAAGACCCCAATGAGCATTACCTCATTTCGAGGAAGCAATATTTTTAAATATCAGCTTTTTTGTGGGAGTCCACAAATTGCATGAAACAAGCATGCTCCTCATTAACTTCGGTACTTCACTAATTATATTTACTGCCAATACCGAATTACTAATTACCTAATTACTTATGAATTTGAAAAATATACTTTTACTACTTTTAAATCGAAGTTTGACAACAATAGAACTCTCCTACGGGGGTTAAGGGTATTCTTTCCTTATTAATTACTAATTCCGTCCTCAGAGGTGCCTTGACGTCACAAACGCTTAAGACTTTGAAAATCAAGGGCAAAACTGCTCATTTTTTCTCCTTGATTTTTTAATGGGGAGTGATGGTGGTATCATACCTCATAGAAATGGATTTCAACGTCACACATAATATGTGTTGTATAAAATGAATGCGTAGGAAATGGATACTATGGGGAAATGCTCGTTGTTTTCCCTGACCCACATTTCATTTGCCGAGGTCTCGATATTCAAAGCGGACAAAATAATCAACTCTCTGACAAAGTAGAATACCCATATACACCAATTATTAAAAAAATACATATTCAACATATCCACCCTAACAACCATTCATTAGGGATTGAATATTATTTTCACTTCTGTTTTGCACACGGATGATTCAGTGGAATTTTTTGGAGGGAAGCATTTTCTATTGTGTAGGGCTGTTATTTCCCTCTTTCACTTTCTCCTCCCAATAATTGGACTTCCCTTCCACAGTCACAATAAGCCGATCTCAACCAAAGAATCCTAATTGGCCGCTCCACTTTGTCTCCCTTTTAGCTCGTTTGAAGGAAAACTGAACAATTGTATGCCGCTTCAAACAAAGCGCTTCAACAAAATCTTAATATAAAGTCAACATACATGAGCCGTTCGAAGACAAAAGTAAAAATCTCAGTTTTACACTTTTGTTCAGCATTTCATCGGTTTTAAATACATTTTTAGTGCGAGTTGCAGTGTAACTACAAATCATTCAATCACTGATGCAACTCATCGTTGTGTTACTACCTTCAATTTGATTGTTACACATGTTAACATTGTGGGACTGAATGTAGCTTAATATCCATCTAAGCAGCTTATATAATGATCACACAGGTTTACTAATGAACACAGATACCCAGGTATATTGCGCAGTATCTTTGGTTGGGTCACCAACTAGCCATAATCCCTAAAGGGTATCGAGTAGGGAAAAGGAAAAATGAATGGTTTAAGCCGACTACTAACCGTGCTACTACACACATTATATGTTCTTTGTTGCTCTTCCAGTCATCTATAAAACAAGCAATATTATTTTAGTAGACTGGATCCTGCCATAAATGCCTCAATAACGTAATGTTTCAACGTTTACTTGCAACATTGAAAGGTGAAATACCTATCTTGAGGAAAATTGTTTTCTTTCTCCCGTATTCCCTAAAAACTTTGTTCTGATAATGTGATGCTTGGATAGAGGGGCTCCTTCTTACGGGAAGATGTGCGTTTCACGGTTGCCACTTATAATCCTACCTGTAGGTTCCTGCAAAGACGAGAATGATAGCTGGACATGTATTAGTCTCGCTGTGGTGTAAGGCTTCACAGCTGAATGAAGAGATTATTGACGCTGCAGGTAATGGGTTATCCTTAATGTAGGCTGCAGGGTTTCTCCATAAACAAAAGCAGGATGATCAGCATTGGATCTTGATGATGGAATCTTCTCTTCTTCAGAAGGTTGGCATTCGATTGATTATATAGTGAAGCAATTGCTTACCAGGAAGAATATCGTTGAAATGGAATACCAAACTGCTTATTCTGATAATTCCCAAGTACAAATCTGTAGGCAATACATTTTACGTGAATTGGTTCTCGTTTATCTGAAGATATCATCTTGAGAAATGGCTTTGCCAATTTCGAGGAGATGAGCAGGGTGGGTACAGCAAGGGTCTTGCCTCAATGCATGTGCAGGGAACAGGCTTGATTGCTCGCTCTGAAGGGGGAGGGGTCACCTGAGGATTGATGAGTCTGTCGGTTTCTATGAGACTACTTGGAGCCTTCCAGCTGTCATTTTACACGATTCAGATCAAAAGATAGGATCACTAAAACGTGGAGCGAAGCATGTTACTGAAAAATAAATGGAATTAGTCGAAAGCAGGCCTGTACCACACTTTTAGACAATGTGCATCCATCACTCCATCATTTCTAATCTCTTCTTGCTGTGCCTTATTTGATGTGTATGTTAGTAGAATTAGGTCGTCCAAGGAGGAGCGGGAATATTCTCTCCAAACCATTTTTATTAGGTATTACACAATATTCAGTAAGTAGTTCTTTCTTCTATTACGTCAGGAACAATCACGATCAATATCTGAAGTTTTTGTAATATCTCATAAAAGTTCTTAAAAATTTAGTTCTGAAACTGTTCGACTGATTGTCCATATGCCAATACTTGTGTCACTTTGTTATTACATCAAAACATTCGATCAAACAATATTGAAATTCTGCACATTGTTATCTTAATTACAGGCAAATTTAACGTTGAACGCTTCATCGAACCCTGAAACGGCAAAAGAAACCGCAAGCCTCCAATACTGGGAGTAAGTTTTGTAACTAGATTCCTACTAAAGACGAGAATGAGTCGTAAGCATGTGTCAATTAATTGTTCTTAACAGGGATGTACCTTATTGAAGTGTGCTCAACATTTGTTCCCCTTACGGAGGTTCTACTTCGGTTCCTCCTCTCAAATTCATTGACTTCAACAAGATTTGCTAAATTAATGGAATGTTTAACCTGAACCTATTCTTGTGAAACAGCTATTTATCATTTAGGTAAGAAAGAGGGAATGACTCTTGAAGCTAACATCTGATTATATTAGCTTTGTTTTAACCCTCGTCCTGTGTCTTTCTCCCTATAGGAGGCACGTGCTCAAACTCTCTGACGGGATTGAGAACTTGGGCCCCATCAAGTGGGACCTCGCTCTCTGCCTTTTGTTTTCCTGGATCGTCGTCGTTCTTTGTTTAGTGAAGGGAATCAAGACATCCGGCAAAGTAAGAAATGCGCTCGGTTCGAAACCAAAAACGATACTGGAAAAGTTAAAAAAAAAAAAAAACACAAATATGATGTCAACAGATCAATGTGTAAACATTTTATTTAAAAAAAAAAAAAAAAGATTGTTGTCAAATTATCAACAGTAATTAATCCATTCGCCGCGACCCACGCGTTTTTCCGCAAAGGCTCATAGTGCCCTGAACGCGAACCACGCGTTTTTCCATACCACTTCTGCATTCGACTGATCTTCTTGAACTTTTACAAACTATTTTTCGGTTCCTCAAGGATTCTGAATGTTCTGGAGTGCGCTCGACACGTTTCAGTAACCTTCCCTCCTTCCTCAATCCTCAGCCATCTCTTTCGTTGCTTCCCTCGTAACGTGTTACCAGAGTAATTTTCCACACGTCATTTCCCTTTGCTTTGTTGAATCCGATCGTGTTCTTCTCACTTTGAGACTTTTTTTCTATACTTTCGAGTTTATAGTGAAACTAGAATCAGACAAATTGTGAAAACCATAAACTATTGATGGACGAGAGCTTATGAGAATATAAAAATCAAAAAAACGTCCAAACCCTTCAATCCCAATACATTCCTGTTCATAATATAAGTATTCCTGAAAAATATGCAAAAAGAATTACGTCAAAAAGTGGATTAGTAATGGAGAAATGAATAAAACGGAAAGAGGAGGGCGGGCGTCACCGACTCGAAAATTCCCCCGCTACCAGGCGGGTTTTATGTTTTTAGGGCTTCGCTGTCAGGTATCGGGCGGGCGGTCAGGGCTCCGCGGCGAATGGGTTAATCAACGAAAATTTATTTATTTGACTATCATTTACAATCGTGAATGATGCAAACTTCATTCTTCTCACTGTATATCAGTATATTGTATTGACAATTATATTCCTACGAATTCTTTAGAATTGTATGGAAATTCGAGATAAAATGGAAACATTTATTAAAAGTATTGTAAAAATTGAGAAATTACATGGAAATTCTCAAGATAGAATGGAATTTAATAAAAGAACGGTTGTTTGAGGTGTTAAACACTAGGTAGGTAGTGCTTTCTGTGTGCACAGGTACCTAGTGCTTGATGCAGTGGCTAAATGGGTTTTGTTTCATTGAGAGGTTTGAGAAAACAAAACACCACCAAAACCTAACTGCAGTTGAGCTTCATTTGCTTATCAATGTACGCATTATTCAATAGTTCAGAAAATCCATTATCCATCATCCAACAAATTTTGCATTGCAGGTCGTTTATTTTGCCGCAACTTTCCCGTATCTTATCCTTTTCACTCTGCTCATCACTGGGTTACTGCAGGAAGGTGCCTGGTCTGGTGTTACCTACTTCATTTACCCTGAATGGGGAAAACTCTTGAACATTCAGGTAATTATCATGCTCAAAATATCTAGTTATCAAGTATTTCCTCAAAATTTAGATGAACCTGTGCTGCGCAAATTGTCCGTATATAACTCAAACATACACATGCATGGATATAATAATAACCTTGAAACAAAGAATGTTTGACCCGATGCTTTTGATGTAAAGCTGTATTGACTTAGTGTTTTCCAACAAGAATTTTGTGAGCTCAAATGTTCTATGGATAACCCAAACTTGCTGAATTGTGTATAAACAATCATAATTCAGAAAGCATTCTTAGTTTACATCCTTTGGAAATGTAGTGATGAGTAATGAAAATACAATACCAAAGAATCCGAGCTAATGATGAATAGGAACGTACTCCTGTGACGCTGATTCATAACCACTGGTGACATGATTTCCAGGTGTGGCAGGCTGCTGCAGGACAAATGTTCTTTTCTCTCAGCGTTTCCATGGGAGGGCTCATCATGTACAGTTCTTACAACGATTTCAGAAATAACGTATACAGGTACATTATCAACATTACGTTACAAGAGAAACCTATATGTTTGTAGATGTCTGTTTTTTATGTCTCGCACTGATACTTCCTAAACCAGACTTGGATCTTTAACCTGTAATTTGCAATAGTCTCTGCGTCTGGATATCAAGGGTCACTCATAATTCGTTCGATTTGAAGTTACGTATTTGTTCTGGGTGTGTGATCACGTCTTAGTCGCTTGGACTTTTTTAGCCTGTTGGAAGCTTAACACTGATGGAAGCTGCAGAATCCACCCGTAATGAAGTGCTGAGTATACCGCAACTAGTGCAAATGCCTCTACGAGAATTCAGAAGTTTGATGAGATCAGTACAAGCTTACAGGTTGATGAACCTGGATCTTTTCTCCAGCCAGGTTCATGAACCCTATCCAGACAACCATCCACAGTTCATTGAAGAATCCAAGAGAAAGTTCACTCACGCAAGTGATCACTAACATCCAACACAAAAATCAGTTTTCCAAAACTTTTCCTAATAGACAACCCTTCCACCTAACAATATGCAATTTTGTCTACCCATCCCGCCATCGCTAGTTAACTCAGCTTAGATAGTTTTCTTGCAAATTTATCAAAATACATCAATTTTACGATTCACAACCGAACTTCAACCTGTACATTAATATTGAATTAGATAACATTTTCGTTCAACCAAATCAGTGGAAATTCGGCTGTGGAAATGATGGAATCGTTAGCACTGCCTGTAGTGAGACTGGTGGAACATTCCCTCGCCTTCCGATGGAGTAAGCGATTGGTGGAAAAGGTTGTAGATCAGTAGGTGCAATTGAGAACTTGGCTCATGATTTGCTCCTTAGGTTTGGGAGTCTTTCTTAAAGTCGAAGATAAGTCGTATCCTATGGTAAATGGAAGGCTCGAGAGAGCCTGATTAACAGGTGTGAGATGTGAGACAGACTATTCTTCTTAAAAGGGATGGGTTCTCAAATTATTATAATCAGTGATTATTTACAAGCTACAATATATCTTGAGGGTGTAGTATTTTTTGTTCATTGGTCATGGTTTTTCAGAGATGCTCTGGTGGTGAGTGTCATGGACACGGTGACAAGCATAATTTCTGGAATGGTGACTTTCTCCATCCTGGGGGCAATGGCTCACGACCTGGGCGTCCCCATCAGCCACGTCGTCAAGGAAGGTCCAGGTCTCGCCTTCATCGCCTACCCGGAGGCCCTACTCCGCCTTCCATTCCCACAGGTGTGGTCCGTCCTCTTCTTCCTCATGCTCTTCGTCCTCGGATTGGATAGCGAGGTAAGTGTCTGTTGAACACGATTGTAAAGTTGAGCGTGGCACGTACTTCCCTAATAGGCTTCCATCACTTGATTGTTTAGATCAGTGGTTCCCAAACTGGGCGATGAGAGGTCTCTGGGGGGCGATGGGAGATCAATGGGCATTAGGGGGCGATGAGTCGAAAAGTGGGCGATAAGGGGGCGATGATCAATTCGCTCAATTTGAAGATAACTCTGACTGTAAATATTCACAAAATTCCTTGAATTATCAAATAGGAAATTAACAAAATCTTCTAACAAAGTGATGAAACATTCCCGGAACCGATTCGATGGTTCGATTATCGATGTTTTGCTTTCGATGCACAACAACACCCGTAGCTCAGCAATATCCAGGTCTATGGGCCATCGTTCAGAAATATTTAATCGCGTTCCCGTCATCCTATCTTGTAGAGAGCGGATTCAGCATAGTTTCCGACCTAATTTCTAAGAAGAGGAACCGTCTGCAGATCTCATTGGGAGGAGACTTGAGGCTGAAGTTGATCAAAATTGAACCCAAGGTAGAGAACAGCTGATTCACGCTCATCAAGTTAACCCATCCCATTAGCCTCCGTTTCAAGTTTGAACCAGTTTTTCTAAAAATGCTTTTCCAAATATGGAAGTTTTTTCGAATGTCAGCCTTTTTTGTTCTTTCTCACATTTGAGTTTTTCAAATTATTTTCAAACTAGTTCATATTTCTAGCTGTGAATTTTTGTGTAAAAGTGGCGTAACTCGGGCGGCCAAAGTGGGCGACGGTCAAATATAGTTTGGGAACCACTGGTTTAGATCAATGACATTTGTTATAGGTAAGGATTAAGAATGTAACTTACCGATTAGCAGCTATTGCCAGGATGGAGGTCCATAGGTAACTGAGCATAGAAGATTATTCATGGAAAGCTGTGGGTCCCAGTGTGTACCGACTTGTGGTTAGCTTCAGTCTCAGTGTTGGCGCCACATATGCAGTGTGGAGCACCTTCGTTGATTATAACTGACAAACTTTTCTTTTCCGAATCCCTCCCACTCTTCTGCACCCAGTTTTGTATGTATGAAAAAAAGTCTGCTAAATTTTTAGCCAATTCCATCGCGTTTTAGATTGCTCAGGGTTCGCAGCCTGAAAGAAAATTTTAATGTTCCCGACACTTTAGTGCAACCCCGGAAATTAAGGGAAAAAGTCTTCCAAATTTTTCAACATTCGGTTGTAAATCTCTTATAAAGCATTGTTCCAAACATGTCACGTCAGCGATTTCTTCCCCAGGTATCGCGAGGCACTATTAGTTTGACAACTAAGGTGTTTACAACGTGTACGGTACCTCCATCATCCTACTGTAAAACAAGATTGCAATGTGACATTTACTCTCTAGTATCTATCTCACAATTTCATAGCTATCTATGTCACCTTCTGAGCGTAAAAATGTTGAAAGATACTATTGAGAGTGTTTTGTTCCCGTCGGTGAATTACATACTTGGTTGTTGTTTTGGCAGACTTTCAAATGCACTGATATTACTTTCTTCCCGGGATGCGGGCAATACGAAATTCTTACTATAACTCCCTGCATGTATAGGGTTAATTAGAAACCGCGCAAAATACTTGCAATTTCTGAACATTTGACCTGCTCATATGTACCTACTCGTTAAGCCTGATACAACAAAACATTGAGCTTTCTCGTTCTTAAGAACCTGTGGCAATCAACACCAACAAACTGCTAGTAGGTCAAAATATTTGGACAATTAGTTTAATTTGATCATTAAAATACTATTTGGGAACCTATCAAATAACAAATCTAAACTGATTCTCAATTCCGTTCAACAGTTCGCTCTGCTGGAAAACGTGCTGACAAGTTTATCGGACGAATTCCCCAAGCTTCGTCAATACAAGTTGAGTTTTTGTATCGCTACGTCAGTCTTCTGCTACACCATTGGCCTCACCTGCGTTACTTACGTGAGTACATCAACAATTTCATCAATAAAAACAGGTACTAAGTAGATATCGTTTAGGTAGAACGTGATGATACAGAGAAGGAACTTGTCAAGGGTGGTGTGACATGACCTATTTGAATAGGGCTGGACACATCTGAGATGGTGCTAAACAACATGACCTAAACGTTTTTTGCCATTTTTCAGGAGAGACAAAAACTGTTTATTTTTCACATTTTACAAAACAATTTATGACTGTTTATTTCAATTGATACTTACGGCAGCTACTCTAAAATAAATTAACTTATTAACTTCTCATTACCTACGACAGCGCTGGAAATTGCGGACCCAATAGTACCAAAAAATCAAAATGCCCCAAATGTCAGTTGGGTCATGTTGTATTGCACCAACTCAGATAGGAATTAGAAAAACTGCACGAATCGCTCAGGCACCCTGACGTACCTAGCTGCTGACTTCCACATAAGTTACACGCCGTGGAATTGTGACACTCCTTGGTCATCTGTGCAAACTCAACATTCATTTTGACAATCAATTGAATTGTAACAAACCGGGAAAATTTTCATAACTTCACGGATGCACGTTCACCTCCCATCCTCAAATTTTTCAGGCTGCTCGGAAAGTCGGCAATATGTAATCATACGACTGTAAAGGTGCGTTTACACTTCGCGAAATTTCCTCGCGAAACAAGTTTCGCGGCGTGTAGACGCTTCTAGAACCCGAATCACGCCTCTGCGAGGATCCCTTGCGAGACGCGGGAGCGAGCGGTCTGTCGGTCTTTGGCGCGCAACAAGAAGTTTCGGTCTTGTTGTTTCTCTAAGTGTAGACGTGTATGTTTGTTTGTGCGAGGCATGTGTGTTGTCTTTATTCGATTATCAATACTCTGAATAAGTACTGCAGACTTGTGTATGAGTCTCCTGTAGCCAAATATCTTAGTGTGATGGCAATTCTTTCCTTCACAGCGATCGCTCCTCTCATGTGCGTGTCTACCCGTTCAATTTTGGGTCCAACAACTAACACCAGATAATCGAAGTCAGTCGTTTTCATTCGCGTGAAATTCAGTATTATGTCTTCAACTATCTCCATCTGCATGTCCTTTATTAATGTATTGCCGGGTGATACCACGAGCGTCCTCGTCGGAGGAGAACGTGGTTTGTTCGTATTGACGAAATGTACGAGCGTCCCGGTTCTCTTCATCTTCGTATGTACGTGATCACTTGAAGAGCAGGCGTGAAAACGGTCGTGTTCATATAGAAAATGTATAATCGTCAAAAATCCAGAAATATCAGAATTAGTCAAAACATTAAAAATTGGTTGATGCTCTAAACAGGATGACACTTTTTGGCAGCTATTTATACAAATGCGATAAGGGTAATGCCCCTTCTTTTGTCTTTGACGATCCAATTGTGAAGCCAAGCATTTCGCTTTCGCCTTTCCAATGACGAGGAAGTCGAAATTTCTCTGTTTGTGTTGCTGATTTTGAAAAAGCCGTTCAGAACGCGTTGAAGAAAGTGGGGCCTCTAACGAACTACGCGGTTGCAAGTTTCACTCCATACAAATAGCTGCCAAAAAGTACCATCCTGTTTATTGCATTAACCAATTATTTCTGGATTTTTCACGATTTGATTGTTTTTTATATGAACACTACCGTTTTCACGCCTGCCCTTCTAGTTATCCAGGGGACGATCATGCCTATTACTTTCACCCTGGGGACACTCGTACATGCGCCCGTATTGTCATATTGCAACCGTTTGCAAAAGATTTCTCTGACCCTCCAACGACGTCGGCGTTGTTGCTGCCTCTTTTTGACAACGTGAGCTGCGACGATGAAAGCCAAAGCACTGGCTGCACGTTGAGGAAGAGGAACTGTGGAAACACTCGCCATGGCCGCCTCGCGAGAACTGACGGATCGCCTCTGCCGTCGTGCCTCGCGCGTCTGTTTCACGGTTTGTTTCGTTGTGTAGTCTCACCCATCAGTCTCGCGAGAAAATTTCGCGAAGTGTAAACGCACCTTAAGATCACAAGGGCACTTGTCACTCCGCTGAGCCTCATTTACAAAGAGGATTTCCCTAAAATTAGAAAGTGATTAGTACTGAATCAATCATGAGTATTCCGATTATAATTAACCAATTCGTCCTTTCAGTCTGCCTTAATCAAGGATCTCGTCCTCCCCTTAGTTTCCCAATTAACTATTGCAGTGCAAGTGACGAGCAATTCATTTTCCAATCCGAATCAACGTGAAGCGTTTTTCGTTATTCTATCGGCCGGTTCGGTAATACAGTAGGTGATGCTTCGCAAGTGTTGCGTAACTGACCCGCCCACTGTTGTTTCCAGGGCGGTAACTACGTGCTGACGCTGATGGACGTCTACGGGGGCGGCGTGGCCGTACTTTTCATTGCCATCTCCGAGAGCGTCGCACTTCTTTGGATCTACGGTAAACCCATTGAAATACATTTAAATATCATTTATATTGGCAAACGGGCTAGATAATAGCATTAAATAAGTCGATATGAAATAATATATGAAAGGTACAGGAAAAGAACAAGGATAGTCCAAAAATTCGAATTTTTCGTTTTTCAGCGCATTCTGTAGGTACGTTTTGTTGGTAACTCTATCTAAGGGCTAAAACTGGAATAGTCCAGTGCAAATCGAAGTAGAAAAACCAGCCTACAGGGAACCAGCCTACAGGGAGTTCAAGCGTTACAGGAAAAGAACGAGGAGAGTTACAAATGTGACCTGGTCTATCGAAACCTCCCGGAACGCATTTCTGTGTTTTACATCGTCATTCGCCAGTCAAGGAAGAAACCAGAGCCTTTCAAAGTTGTCCCTGTCAAGCAGAAAAACATTAAAAAATGGACGGCTTTTCTTCAGCAAAAATTTGTCCCAAAGTGCCCATTTCCAATACAAAAAGTGTCTCAAGACAAACCAGGCCTCGTTTACCACCGTGGCACTTATCGTGGTGCTTGGGAGAGCCACTCCATCAACGTTAAACGAAATAAGAAAACACCCGCCGGGCCACGAGGAATATCCTCAGTAAAATCAGGAGAATTGGAGATACCAACATCGTACAAAAATCGCCTCCAGTTGTCCAAACCAAAATACGACAATCTCCAAGTGCTCAAAGCATTTTGCCACCCAGAAAACCAAGAATTTTATGAAAATTTGCCTCCCCAGCGATAATATTGTGTTCACTCTAACTCAACCAATAGGTACTTATGAATGCTACTCATTCTTTTGATCTTTTCTTTTCACTGTGGATATTATAAAGTCACGTTTCTCTCAAAATATTGGACAAATGCCCAAAAAATGAAGTATTTTTAGATGACAGAACTTTGTGACCTTCCTTGTTTTACCGCTGTAAATTCGGGGTTTTTGTGGAAAAGGACTACTTTAGCTGGTTGAAAATTTTCAACTCTTATCAATCCTGTTGCAGTTAGTCTCAGGAAATACCCATGAATCAAAAGAAATTTAAGCATTTGAGAAATACGCAAATTTAAAATTTTCCCGAAGTTTCAAACTTGAAAATCAGCTTTTCCCAAAATTACACATTTGTGACTATCCTTGTTTTTTCCCTGCACCCTTCATATATAAACAAAAGTTATGACGTTTCCGGCGATTTCCTGTTTCTACCCAATATACAAGGTATTTGCAATAAGTTCATCAAACTTCAAACTTCGATTTTAGAACTTATTCTTAATAAAAAAAGGCTAGTAGACTTTTTTTGTAGAAGCTTCGTTTCTGAGTTTTTTTCATTTTCTGGTTTTTAAAAAATGTTTTCGATCATCTGTCACTAAAACGGCTATAACTTCATCAAACTACTCTGTAAAATCAATTTTGAGGACACCGTTGGAAAGAGCGTTAAATGTTCTGTCTTCTTGAGGCAAAATAAGAAATTTTCAACATGATTTAAAATGTGATAAATTAGTCCGAAAATCAAATTTTGAAAATGTATGAAATAACGACTTTTCTCCTTGTTTTCTTTTGCTCATAACTAACAGGTTCCAGATCCCAGTAAAAACTCTCGCAGAATCTCAGTTTTCCAACGGTATACGAAAAGTTGGAAAAACTCCGATTGGATTTTAAGGCTTTTTTCCCCAATATGAGTGGTTTGGAAATTTTCTTCAAAATGCCAACGTTTTTGAAAATGTGTAGCTTATATGGGCCCAAGACGATCCCGAATGGTCAGATAAAAGATAAAATTGAAAGGGAATGGAAATTAAGAGTTTTGGCCATACTATTGTCATGAAGGTCCATATGGCAAATCGTCTATTTTTTATAAACTAGATGGTGTACAACAGTATTAAATCAGACAAATTAAGCAAAATGATGCTATGGTTCGTAATTATTCTACGGCGTTGATAAAGAGTGCAAATATAAGATTAAATTATATTTCTATCTGTTATAGGCCTCAAAAACATCTGCCGGGACATGAAGTTCATGCTGAGGTTTCAACCTGGAATCTACTGGCGGGTCACGTGGTTCTTCTCTTCTCCCGTGATCTTGGGAGTAAGTTATGTTTCATTGATAAAACGAACTTGCAAGGTCCCCATAATTCTTGGCCGGCCGACGTAGAGTTGACTTTATCCAAGAATATGGGCCATGGATAGAAACTTGGATAAACGTAAACTATAACATCAGTGGAATCGTACCTACCAGTATTTCGATTTCACAACTAAATTATTGTATTGAATTTAGGGGTCATGGGAAGAATCCTAACAATCTAACTTTCTTCAAAGGAAGTGTCTCAAACAGTTTCGCCGATTGTTTTCAGGTGATCTTGGTGTATTCGTTCATCCAATTCAAACCCCTGAAGTACGAGGATTACGACTACCCTGACTGGGCGGACGCGATCGGCTGGCTCCTCGCTGGAGTGTCGACCGTCCAAATCCCGCTGTGGGCCTTCATCATGATCTGGAGACAGAAGAGCGATTCACTCTCCGGGGTAAACAATATTACCAACAGTTCATTGTTAACATTTTTACTTGAGTTGGTGGGGTATGGCTTGACCATTTTTCTTATCGAATAAGTTGTTGGAGCTCTTCAATTTCTTAAAACATCTTTATTGTCATGGTTTCGATCGGTGAACGTTTCACCCATGCAACGTGGGCTTCATCAGCATGTATTTTCTTAATTTTAAATAGGCAATAATCTCTTTGGTATTAGACATTCTTCGAATTCATTTGAATCATCGTCAACGTCATCATGAGTGTAGGGAATTTGTCCTGAAGGGAGCAAATCGCCTACTATTTAACTTTCTCTCCTATAAGGAGATAGTTGCTTACGTTTTTTTATTTCCCGTTCGGTCGAGTAAAATAAGGTAAATTTGGAGTTCAGAAATTTGATGTGAAGGAGAGGAGATAGAGTAGAGTTGAAATGCCTCCCGTCTCGCAAGCCGGCTGCCAGATCAACGAAAGGAGATGCTGGGTTGAGGAGAACTTGAAATGCCTCCAGTCTCGCAAGACCGCTGCCAATTCGAGAGGGGAGAGATGTGAGATTTGTAGGAAGTTGAGATGCCTCCAGTCTCGCAAGACCGCTGCCAAATCAACCGATATAGGAGGTAGAAGGCTTAACTGACCGAACAGGGTGAGGACCCTTTTGGCGAGGTTAGGTTTATACAATGAGAGACAAGGTTTTAGGCTTAATAGGGCTTCCACCGACTCTGACTTTCCGGCCTGTTGGCCGGCTTTTTATATGGTCAGGGAAACCCCTTCTACCCTGCTCTGTTGAGGAGGGTAGAAGGGGGTTGACGCTATTCGTCGGCTTGGCCCCCGTTTTATTTAGGGAATAATTCTACATGAAGGGTAAGTTCTTTACAATGACCATCTAATTTATTTATATGTGTTATTTTGGTCATCTTTCTTGCATATATTTTTGTTAGCTTTGCAGCTAGTCATCCTCCTGTGAAGTACCTTGGCAACAACCCAACCTCCTCTTTTAACTATTCCAGGGTAAAGAAGGGACTTTTTCTGTTCTGTTCACGTTTTTTTCGTGTTCACCTCCCATAGACATTTTTTCGAAATTGGCATTCAAGGGCAAATTAACATAAAACTAATCAAAGTCAACCAAGTAACATATAAAGTGATGCACCTGGTGGACAGTACAGTTAACAAAAGTAAGCTCTACAAAACCATCAACAAGCAGAAAAAGTCCCTAACAAAAATCTTTACCAAAATAACCATATAAATAAATTTGATCATTGACATGATGGCGTTGACTATGATTCAAATGAATTCGAAGAATGTCTAATACCAAAGAGATTATTGCCTATTTAAAATTAAGAAAATACATGCTGATGAAGCCCACGTTGCATGGGTGAAACGTTCACCGATCGAAACCATGACAATAAAGATGTTTTAAGAAATTTGAGAGCTCCAACAATATTTAACATTTTTACGGGCAAGTTTCAGATATATCAGAAGCAAAAAGTTGCACTGAAGAGAAATGCTGCTGATTGGAGCTCGTAGGTTTATCTTCTTCTTTTTTAAATAATGCCCAATTGAGGTTTGGGGTCAGCCTTTTAGATTCACAAATTGCGATTATTTGCTTTGGGTGACTTTGTACGGATCTGAAACCTATTCTAGTCAATTTTGCGTTCAAGAAATAACATTCCACTTGCCTTAGTCAGTAAAAAACCTCGGAAAAACCATTTTTTGGGCCATAGTATCTGTGCGTGTGAGGGGATCGGGCTAGCTAGAAGTTAGAACCAACTAGACCTGTAGTGCAGTCCATGCGAAAGAACGGATTTTTCGCATCAATTCCAAGACCTTTAAGATGTCAAGTTTTTAGAAGATTTCGATTCAGTAATCGGTTGAGGCCAGGACCGCTTTACTTCATCGTTCACTCTGTAGGCTTAGACAACCGTGCTGAAATGGTTACAGCAAGAGTAATGGGCGATTAGTTTTTCTTGTCCTTTGAAATAGCAGCACCAGTAGTCAGTCAATTTATTTTAACAGTTCAGGGGAGGCTTTAGGTTGTCTGACAAAGTGAGCCCAAGTCCAGAGAAAGGAAAAAAAACAAGGTTTACATGTAAAGGGAAATGGAGAGTAGCGGGGGGGATTTCACAATTACATTACAAAGTCAATGGGCAGTTCTCAGAATCAGGAATATCCTTGGAATGATGTTACTGACAGAGCACCATGACATCATTGACGAAAAGATTAATCACGCTATCGCTAATCTAATTGTAGTATCTAATTCACCATTAGCAACAACCGCGACCTACCCAAAACAAATCGAAAGAGAAATTGAGAACTTGAGAACTCATGGATGAGTCAGGATTATGGTGTTGTGCCGGTGGTTATGTCAGTCAGCTTTAGAGGGAAAATTGATTAGCTGTAATACCCGAACTGCCTTGGAACAATTGGTTTAATGTATCAAGTTCTTGAATACTTCTATACGGGAAAGGTACTAAAATGTAAGAATCAGATGTAAAAGTAAATAATAATGAAAAAACAGCCCGACATATGTTTTACAGCAGAAAAGTGAGTGCTTTTATCCTATCAACTTGTGCCTAAGATTCTAAATTCACCAAAATGTAAAATGACTACATTTCAGTAAGGGCTACAATCTGTCATATCTATACTGATAAGAAATGTTTAAAAAAACACGCTGTTCTCAGCTTAGCCTCACCAAATGCAACGACAGAAAATGCTGGGTATGATAGGAAATTTAATAACCAAAGGTGAACTGTTGAAAGAATCGTATTTGTAAGAAAGTGTCTACAGACGTAGGTTGTGCCTAAACATCATTTCAACACTTGTGAATTCGACTAATTGGTTGAAAATAATAATTTTAATGAAAGTATTTATAAAAATTGTTTCCTTTTTGTTTCTTCTTCCTGCTTAGTCAGGTGAGGTATGGCCCTAATTGCCTCACCTCAGATCTGCCCCTGAACTGTAATGAGTATGCAAAGTGAAGTAAACGGTCTAATAAATTCTACACTCTTTAAAAACTTGAATAAAATGAACGGTTGGCGGTTCATGTGTCTAATGATTGATATATTCTTTGTTAACAGAAAATCAGGGAAGCCTGTAAACCAACGAGCGATTGGGGACCTGCCGACCCCGTAAACAAGGAAAATTGGCAAGAGCTGGTAGACTCGATGGAGAAGTGCAATGTGAAATACCACAACGGTCAGTGTTGGTTCAGGGGTATTATAACTTAACTTGATTATATGCTTGGCTTTATTTCTAGCCTCGAATCATAGCTTGGAAGGGATGACCAAGAATGGTTAGTGTTAACCAAATGTGGTAATGGATGGTTGTTGTTGCATGAAATCGCATACTTGGAATCTTGGGGGAGACGGTTTCGATGAAAAGTGGAATAATAATAGGAATAAGTCGGTGGCTACGTAAAGGATGGTCAAGATCAACCTTAGTGAGCCCAGTGGCTGTCAAGGAAGAATTTGGATAATTCTCCAGCTATTCATAACTTATCATATAACAAATCAATTGTATTGGAAGTCTTTACCATACTTTTTCGGTTGTGATGGAGACGGTTAGTTGGCCCTTCCCGATTCTTGAATCCGTGGCCTTGGGAGATGATTCAGACTCCTTCAAGCGTCTGGGTCATCATCTGAGCGTGGCGGAACGTTAAACCGCATGCAGCTAAATGGAAGGGGCAACTTTACCATTCCTTCACCTCACACGGTTCAACAGAAAATTCAGATAAACTGCTTGGCTCAAGAAATAGGATGTTCATAAATCACGAGCAGCTTGGATTCTGCATCAATCCAGCAGTGGCTGGTTCCTACCTAAGTTTAAAGAAAACCAACTTGTACTATTGTTGCAGCTCTATGAATTAAGAAAATTTTTAACCTTTATTTTGGTTGATACACTAAGAACCAATTGTTTATCCAAACAATTCTGTCTTAGTGTATGAAAATACTCGAACTGGTCGTTGACTGATCGTTTCCAATCGCCATCGCGTATGACTCGTTACTTCAGCACCCAATTTTCCACTAATCACGATTACATTCAAGTAGCAAAACCTTTGACACGAAATAACCTACAAGAGTCGAAATTATGTACAACAGAAATCTCATAAATGAACTGAAAAGGTAAACAATTCTGACTGCAAAGTTCGATCTTTTATCGAATGGTTCACATATCGAGTGTCGTTCGTTCCGATTATTTTGATTGATTTCAATCAGCAGTGGTTGGTGATTCACCACTGATGTGTCCGCCCAAGATTCCATTCATTTTGGTTTATTATTCTATAATAAACCATTGTAATTGCTCCTGAAAAACAAATTTCTAACCCCTGAAAATTTCATGGTTTACGTTTCAAAGGGTGTAGAATCCAAATCTGCAATAAAAATTTTTCCGTCCGTCCGACGTACGCCATACGCCGCCCGCACGATTTTTCCCGAACGGCTGAAGCAAAAAAGCTGAAATTTTCAGGAAAAATCCATGTTGGTCCGACGACTCCCCAATTCTTGAGCCAGCTCTCTCACTTAAGTAATTTAAAGTGCCCTTTGAGGGTTGTCAAAGTTTTGTAAAATCCCTAAAAACCTCAAAAAAAGTCAAGGCGCCTAAATTTGGACTTTTTTTGAAGAACTTTCCATGAGGAATCGAATGAGCCCCTCCCCAGGTCTGTAGCTCAAACCAAACCATTCCCGATGTATGGCATGATCTTATGGTTCCAACATTGCATCCACATTCACTACATCACTAGGTTACTGCAATCAAAACAAAAACAACAGCGGTTTTTTTTTATCGCACTAACTTAGTGATGTAGTGAATGTGGATACTGGAGTGAATTCCTAAAAGGGTTAGTAGCCGATACACGGGTTGAAGCATTCTGATATGCATGAAACGCTGCAAATTCTTTCACTGGGGTTTATTATTCAATTGGCTTGCGTTCATGATTTGAATTTCTACTAAGCTTTGGAGTGTGCGTCTTTCACAGGTGATAGAGCGATTATTGAATTTCAGGAGATATGCATAGAGCACCTATCTGTTTGGATTGATCAGTTGATTATATTTGTGTGCCTCCTGAAATTCAATAATCGCTCTATCACCTGGGAAACACGCACACTCCAAGGCTTAGTAGAAATTCAAATCATGAATGCAAACCAAATGAATGAAATTTAATATAAACCCCAGCGTTTTTTTATTGAACCTCAATACCCTCCCCCACAATAAAAACATCTATAATTTACCAAGTCAATTTAGCACTCGTATTGCGTTGAAGCTTCCCCAAATCCAAATTTAAATGATGTAGCCGGAGGTAGACTGATGTAGAGGAGGCACACAATGAAGAATTTGCAGCGTTTTTATTTTACCATTGAGACTGAAACAAAAATGCGGAAACAATTGCGATCTTTATGATGCCAGTAAGCAAGACACTATCGATGCTACGAACCAGAGCATTAATATTAATGACGTTTAACCATGAGAGATGGAGTTGTCACTTTCTTAACAGGAAATGAACTGAACACTGACTTTTTGCTGCTTCCCTTTCCAATCCACTATCAGCTGTAGAAGGCCCTCAGCTCAGTGGTAGATGCAGAGCTTAAATTTGGAATAACGGGCTAAATTGTTTCCCCGATGATTTGGCTTTAGGTATAGTGTCTTCACGAAGTTGGTTGAAGTGGTAGAGTGTCTTTAACAAGTTGATTCAATTAATATTCGGTATTGGATCTGTAAATAAGGAAAACTGAATCCATATAGAATGGATACCGCGATGAGCCTTACACCTACAATTTGTGGAAAAGTGGATGATCAATTTTTGATATCGTTCCCAAGATTCCCTGAGGATTGATTTGCTCGACTCTGGTCCTATCCGTCACTACCCAATAATATTCTATACCATAACAAATATTACGGTAAAATTACACCATAAATCAAACGTATTAATAATTCCAGGGAACATCATAGTATCGCCAGAAGCCGAAGCTTGCTTGAGACGTCCAGTTTGAGTTGGGGGAGGTACAACTCGTCTTCTCACAGCCTAACATCATTCGAATAGAGATGCTCACAAAATATCAGATTTTCAACTATACAAATAAAGTAACCACATTATTTTAATAAAATACCGATTGAAACACCTGAAAGAATAATGTCTATATTCATTAGAAACTACTAGTCGAAAAGTAGACTTTAACCTTAGCGCGTAAGAAGAAGTGTATTATATATTTATTCATCAAGTTTGAATAGTTGTTTTACTGACATTGGGGCATAATCGATATTTCTGATCATTAGTTGATGATTGATGGTCGCACAATTATTTAAATATTCGTCTGTCCCGTTACGGAATCACATTCTTTCGACTTCTTAATCATATTTACGTACCCTGATTAAGAATACGTTTGTTTTAATTTAGTAGTAATTTTCTGCTTCATTTATATGACGTAATATCACATCTTTGTAAGTCCATCCTCCAAATCACCCTCTCTGCTCTTCAAAAAATCTGCGACGGATTCTTTTCGTTAGTCATCGTATCAAAATCCCTATACTCAGTAACTGATAATATGATATTGATATTTAATTCAATTTGGAATTTGGTTCTTTGTAAATTGGAAGTAAATGTTCAATTCTGTAGTCCAGTGAAAAATTAGATTATAAAATTTTCTGGGGGAGGACCCCCGAACAATTTTATAAAATAATCCATTCAAATCTGCGTTTTTTACCATTTCTATACTTAAAAACGTTCATTAAAATCTCTTATTTTTTAAGTATCAAATTAAAAAAGTTAGAATAAACTAGGCCTAGTTAAATTCTAACGCAAATACCACTAACAAGAAGAAATAATGAAATGCAAGCAACATGCTGCCTCCCACCTCTTCCAAGCATAAAATATTTGACTTTTAATTTTTATATTTAGTTCTGATATATGATCATGCTCTCTTAAAAAGGCGGTACCACGTGTACTTGCTACCACTGCCGACTTAAGTGTTAAACCATGAGCTAACAAAGTTATAAACTTTAACCGGGACATGTGCAAAACCGGCCGGGACGCCGGGACAACGGCAAAATACCGGGACTGTCCCGGTCAAACCGGGACGTATGGCAAGCCTAGGTATAGACAAACTAAAGGGTGGAAAGGGATTAATTACCTTCTAATTTGATTACCTTGTTTGTAGGAGGCTACAAGGAGGGGGAGGGGTCGGCCTGCAGAAAGGGACGAGGGAGGACAAAAAAGAGAGCTCTGGTGAACTCAGGGCCGGGACCCCTCCATTTGAGTGTTAAGATCTCACAATAACAAGCTGATTGCAGTCATGACGGAGGTTTTGATTGTTTCATGGGTTCAATATTTTTTTCGATTTGTAATTGTGTGATATCGACATCAAGCACTGATCATTAGATGATTATGATTTTGCCCCAACTGAGGTTCCCACGTTGATACGAAGTGTTGACTCGGTAGAGAGGTGACTCTCAACAGTTTTTGTACCTCTCTACTGACCCATCCTTGACGAAATCGAGGCGTATACACCTTTAGGATTTCCGTGCAATCCTTCCATTGCGTACCTTTATACCTCCCCACTACAAACGATTTTCTTCCTAATTTTCGTTGGTAAGGCAATTTTGTAGAAGATATTCCAAAATCAAAATTTCATCTTACGTCTTGGATTGCAGACCTTTTTGATTTACTTTGATTCCGTGTTTGCCTCAGTCTGCCAATTCATTGACGAGCCCAATACACACTAAGTTGTAATCTCATTTTGATGACATGTTCAAATTCTGACGAGTTATCAATAATTTGCTTGGGGTGTTACAAGTTTGCACAATCGAAACTGTGAATTTCCTATAAAGTTGATTTCTTATGATTTATCGGTCCAATTGCTTAGTTGGATATAAGTTTCATAAGGTGCCCTATGAATTTTATCCCGATTGGTTCAGTAATAACTATAGCTCAGGGTTATGACTATTTAAAGCCAATTCTTCAAGTAGAGGACATTGTCATATTATCGTTACACCAAATGTACTGTGTTTGAAATTGATGACCCTCCTATCGGACTGATTACATCCATAGTCGATAAAGGATTCAGGATGGTACCCTGTGAATTGTATCACGTTTAGTTTTTCAAACAACAATGAGAATTTCAAAGTTTTGAATATCAGGTGCCCGGTCGGATTGACGGAACGTGTAATGACTCGATTTCTTCAAACCTATCATGTTAGATTTCATTTTGCTATAAGGACTCATGTTTGTACATAATATAATACATTTTTAGAATAAGATATTTATCTAACGGATTTCTTGATGTTGTACAGGAAGAGAAAAATGGAAAATTTGAAATGTATCGTAACTCATTAGGTGTAGGCGTTAACATTTCTGAAAAAAATAGGATTAGGATTTTAGATTAATTTGACGTACTGAGTTATGGAACGGTAAACATCAATGGTCTCAAATTATTTCACTTTTCAATTTTTGCGATTCAAGTCAAATTTCGAATAGTTCAGTTGACAAGCTTGTTTGATTGGATCGCTACATGTTAAATTGATCACCTTGGCGATTCATGAATTTGATTACATGCGGTTCAAATCCATCACCCACAATATAATACGCAATACAGTATTTAATGATTTTTTTTTTTAAATTCTAAATACGGGAAATTATTTTCAGTAGGTATTTCAGAACTATTAGCTTATTCAACATTTGACTTGAATGATATGACTATATTACCCAACATTTGAACAATGAATGAATAATAACAAATCATATCATCTAACAGTAACTGGAGAATATGATATATAGACGTAAAAGTGAACATATTGTATGCAAAAAGATCAATTATTAACCTGTATTCAATTTTGATCAAAAACCATGTTTTTTGAAAAATGTCATTTTTGACGCCACCTACATAATCATAAAGCAATAAGTTCATACTATTAAGAAACAGAATTCAAATCTTCTATAACACTTTTAAGGACGGTAATTTAGATTGTTTTAGATTTATAAATATTGAGAATGTTGATTTTAAAATTGTATTTTTTCGAGTCAAATTTGACTTGAGGTTGAGTTTTTTTGATGACGTGAAGTTTCGTCTCGGGAAGTCTCTTGTAGAGCTCATCAAACTAGGCCTCAATCCCTGGTCTTTGCCTCCAGTAGCTGTGCAAGAAATGAAATGGAAACATTGTATGTTATTAACCCGGGAATGCTAATTCAGCTGAACAGCGTGATTCACTGATATATACTGCACACAAACGTACAAACTCACGGATGGACCAGTTGGAATTTAACACACTCCTGTCATGTCCATTCTAGATGACCCACAAAGAACTCTTTAGATTTCAGCACGGTAAATCGTTAGGCTCGGCCTCCACTAGCGATTTCTTGTCGCGGCGACAAAAAAATCGCTGTAGCAGAAATTCTGGCAGGTCAATCCACTGCGATAAAGAAATCGCTAATTTAAATCAGTTTCCCAATGGATATCATTGAAACTTCTTGTGTGGTCGCTTACCTTTAATTTTTTTGTCCTTTGCTGCCAGTTCGTTCCAATTTTGGATGACTTGGGTACAAACTTCAGCCCACAGTTTTTCTTTTACATTACGATCACTGTATTCTTTTAATTGTTTATTGAAAAGAGCTGGTCTCTTCTCTATTTCTTTAATTAAAATTTCGGTGTCAATCACCGTTAAAATCCCGCCACTAAATTCGTTGTCAGACATGGCAACCACAGGGAAGAAACACTTGTGATGAGACGCCGGTTGCACAATCGCGACTAAACTCTCGCAAGTGGATGCATGTGAATGCCTGCCCATTCGGTCTATTCTGCGAAGCGACACAGTCGCGTCGCTGCGATTGTTTAGTCGCAAGTGTGTTCACTTGTATTGCAAACAATGAGTTCTATTTTTACGACAGAAAAATCGCGCGACAAGAAATCGCTAGTGGAGCCCGAGCCTTAGCAACAAAATTGGCTACAAGGACCTCCAGCTGATCACTGAGTCTCCGTAACTCCTCAATACCTTGTGATAGGCTTGTAGATCACTAAAGACAGTTGAATGACTCCGTCTTAAATAACGCCAACCTTTAATTGCCCATTGTGGAGAAACGAATGCTCTTATAAAAACGTATAGCTCTCGAAGCTCTGCACGTGAAACCACAGGTCATTCTGTATCCGTTACGTTGGAATGTTCCCTAGACTAACATCAAATCATCATGGTCCCCATCCTAATTTCAGCTTTCTAATTTGAACACTAAATACTAAAAAGTGCTTGAAGGTTTTTCGTGAAGCACGAGCTTATATTTCCCAAACAGCTGGTCAAAGTCAGGACATGGGCCGTCAAAATCGTTATTCAATATTTTCCCCCAAAAGGTCGCTTTGGAACTGGTGTCAACTTTCTTTGATTATTCAAAAGGAAGACCCCGTGGAGAACAGACCCTCCAATTTCCTTCTGGGTGAGTTTTTCTCTTTTCAAAAATTGTAAGTCAGTAACTAACTTTCATGTTTGGCGTAAACAGTAAAGACATGATTTATGTACGTCACCCTGACTCATAATAATGATATGGAATAGATTTTATGCGTAAAATTGAAGCATGGCACGATCTAGAAAAATCTTCCTTTCTAAGAAATACTGAAGGTTTTTCTTCCAAGTTTTGCAATTACCGTCCACTACTGCTAAAACACTGCGTCCACAGAAAATAATAATTATTAAAATGGCTAATTTGGTATTTAGCTCTACAATCTCTGTCACGTCTCAATAAGGTCGGAACGAATTCAATTATAATTTCAACAGAAACCCATTTCCTGCTGACATAAGCAGAACAGCTGATCAAGGAATGGATGAGGATGAGCCAAATCATAACCAAACATAGGAAAAACTGTCTTGGAGTCTTTAATGGAAGGTGTCTCAAGAAACCGAATGATGACGAAACGGTGCAAATGGAGCAGCAACAGCAATCAGTAAAAGCAATTCCTGTTTCAAAACAACCTTAATAGCACATTTTGTTCCGGCAAAAAAATAAGGAAGACAGTCTCAGGATGGTAAAACCCCGTTTGTGAAGAGCAAGAAATAACCCTTTTACTAAAAAAATATCATTGGAAGAAATTACCTACTTATCGTAATGAAAGACTGACTAATCCCGTCACTCGTATTCTAGAAAACAAAAGTCCTGAAAAATTACTTTACAGATTTTTCAAGATGTACTTAGTTGATAACCTGAACTTTTAAAATCCCCTAAGCTCATATAAATTGAATGGGGAAAAAAATATGTCTCTTTTGTCCGATCGTTCAGGTTCGTATCAAGAAAAAACCCTATGTCAGTCAGATTGACTAATATCTAGGAACGAGCGCGTGGTTGGAGACGTTAGTATTCCCGATTAAATCTAAACAACAACATTCATATTGATATTTGATCAGTTATATTATCGGTTGACTGCGGTTTCCACTGCTGATTTTCTGAAATTATCAGGTCTCTTTGAGTTCTGGGCGTTTATAAGACTTTTCATTTGTATCCATGATTGATGAAAGCTTAATTAGAATGGCTAGGGATGAGGCCTAAATGATGACATTTGATTTGCTCAAACTGGGGCTCTTAACGAACTGGCCACAGTTGAGGAATGTAAAACATCCGCTAACCATTTCTCTGAAATTAAAATTTCATGTAGAATGTTCGAGTAAGGAGACGCATTCTGTCCAAATGCGTAAACAATGTGTATTGAGCATCGTGTTTGATGAAATTGAGGGCTGCGAGTTGAAAACATCAAGGTCTACTGTGTAGAACAGCCAGTGTAATATTGACGCATATAAATTGTCGCTAAGAGCAAGAGCTTTGTGTGGTTCATCAAGTAGCATATAACTTTTTGAAGGTCACATCTTGCTGAAGTAAAGTAGTAGACAGCAGTATGTTTAAATTTTAACTAATGGATATGTGGGGTAAACCAATGAAGCATGCAGATATGTGGAATTGGTGTACAAACTTTGAAAAGTTGTGATCTGGCGTCCAATTTTCTTTTCAATTTAAAAATTCTGATAGGGGAGATCTACAAATGTGCTCACAAACAGAATCTGGGACATTTAGAATATTCTAGAGAACGTCAAATCTCAAGAGAACGTCAAATTCTATCCAGCTTAGCGTCACTTTACAGTACCTTTATGGGTACAGGTACTGTTAATATATTGCTCAGGTGATAGCTCTTACAAACTGAACATTATTGATTATATAAAAACAACCAGCTTCGTTGAATTAGTTCGTTAATACGTATAATAAAAGTTGTTGTAAAATCGATTTCTTGAAAAAGAAATCAGTTATTTCGGCTGGTTTGTTCTTCATAGTTTAGAAGCCGGTGTTTATTATGTTCATCTTAGACTTGCATGCTTATAGTTTGCGGTTCCCCCTTACACACTTGTTGACGTTTTTCCTGTCAAAGTTCTGCCACAAAGGGGGAGCGAAAGGATGAACATACAGCGAACCGGGTGGGCTCATTTAATTTATTGAAGTCATTTCTATCAATAACAAATGGAACAATATACCATTGGTTTGGAAGAAAAACCCCGGATGGCAGAAAGACAGTTCTTATTCGTTTTTGGATAGTTTTCCTACAAATTTTACAAGGGAGTGTCAAAAATGTATACGGCGACTGTACTTTATTGAAAACACCTGTACCAAAAATGTTTCCTGACTATTTTTAAATCCTCAGAAATTATCGGTGTACATTTTTGTCTCTCATCTAGAATAAATGTTACCAGAGGTAAATGCAAATTATTTCAATTCAGACAATGGATAGGTAAACGCATTGTAGTTGGTATGACCGAGACAATTTTTCTACTCAAATATTTGAAGATATCATTAATAATAATTGGGAAATCTTATTGTAGCGTCGTTTCTCCATTTAGCTTGTGACATTTTTCTTGTATTTAGGATCGTATTATTCTGCCTTTATAGGATCTTTTGATCATCAGAGCCAGCTTTTTAAAAAGATCCTGCAAGTAATATACAACTTCGGTTGCATTTCGGGAATAAATTACGCTGTCAGTTTCTTGCAAGCCTGAAACACTCATTGTGGATTGTGTTAGAGATGCTCTTCAAGTATGTGTCAATAGTTGGTCCAACATTTTGACAACTGAAGTAAAATTCGATATATTTTATTGATTTATACGAGTAAATAGAGTATATTATGTAGTGATTCAAATATAAATGTTGTTAGGCCTACGGCATGACGAACAGTTCTCATATGTGCATTATTTGATGTTTTCAACTCACAGCATTCAGAGCACTATATCGATACCGTACTTAATATGAATTTAGACTGTCCATCATGGAAACAGGTTGCATTTGTTCAAGTCATCCAAAAATATAGAATATAGTATTTTTTAAAGTATATTGTACCACCTAAGAAAAAAAGTAATATTAGTCAAAGTTGATATTTTTGGCGTATTCAACTAACCGTACCGAATATTTTTGTGTCAATAGTAAAACAACTGGGTATTGCAACGCAAAGCATTTAATAATGTTGAATACATTTCATAACAAAATGTGCAACATTTAGATAAAATAACGAATTGAAGTTACCCTTTTAATAGAGCTAAGTAGGAACTCATCATATTTTTGTGAAATAGATTTAAAAATAGTGACCACAAAGTGAAAGTATGCATTTTAGACCATCGGGTAAGACTTGTTAAATCGTAATAAAATCGTAGGGGGTTGTATTTTCGTCGTGTAGCGTTCAATAGAAAACGAGGCCATCTTGATAAAATATTGTACATAACTTATATTTTAAAAATTTAGATTTTAGAGGTATTCCATCATGCATTTGTGTTGTAATGTGTTACGCTGTTTTAAAACTCATGACTTTAAAACCAATTTCAAGATTCATCAGTCAAGTTCATTTAATGGGACGAGTATAACGCATTATTCGGTTTGTTCCAACAAAGAGGGCGCCATCCAACAGCTCTTCACAACAGTGCACGGGCCTTCTATATTACTGTTCAGAACTGTTAACTGCGGGTAATTGTTTGTTGGAACACTTCCGCCAACCAACATCCACTTGACCTTAAAAACCCCTCAAGAGGTTTCAACAGCCAGAATAAACTGTTCCAAAATTTGGTGTCCCTTGGGGCTTTCAGTTTCCATCAGTCAAGCTCCTCTATTTTGGAACAGCCATTGATGACTTGTTAGAACAGCAGTTACTGAAACAGCTCAAGTATCAGTTAAAAACTGTTAATGGCACATGTTGTTAGAACGAACCTACAATTATCGTTCATTACGTGACTCTTTTTCTGCCTCAAAAACTGGTAGGTCTGGAGGTGGTTTGGGATTACATTTTGAAAATTTAGTCCAGTCTGAGAGAGAAAATGTTGTCAGCCACCACCAAATGGCTACTTGTCAAACACGTTTGAAATGGCACATTTTATAGTTTTTAGTAAATTGAAGAGCTGACATGGGAGTGCAGTCAAAAATCAACTTTTACAGGAAAAACAAAAAACTGTATTTCGAACTGTCACGAACTATTTGAGGTGCTTAAAGACGACATAGGCTTTTCTCATGCTGTTGGCTGACTGTTTACCTACATCTCAGCAAAAACGTTTTTATGATTGGATTTTCGGACTTGAGTGCATTTTCCTGCCAGCTCCTCCATTATTCCTAAGCGGAACAAGCTACAGATATTTGTATACATACAGTTATAGGCCATAAACTAACAAAGTGATTCGACCTCCCAAAACAGTAAATTATCTTAGAACAAGGAAGTTACAAGCATCTTGAAAAAAGCATTAACACCCCCCCCCCCTTTCCTGCTGCCAAACTCTTACCCTCCGAAATCACCTGGCCACCTCAGTATTGGTCTGATTCTTTCAACGCCCTCTCGAGTCAGTGTTAACTACTTTCCAATTCAGATCGGACCCTTTTCTTTTAAATTAGAACATAAAATGGGCCCCAGTTTCCTTGAGTTTTCCGAGTGAAATGACACAACATTTATGAGTTAAGCTGTAAGTCATTCCGGAAAGGAAGAGCTAAAAGTAAAGTTTAAACCACGGAACGAATTTAACCCTTAGTCGAATTAGTTTTCCAAGACTTGACTCATACCAATGAGTCCACTAGGTGATTTTGAGGGGCAAACGTCGTAATGAGGGAGGAGAGGACTCACCCAAAATTAGCCCGGATTTCAAATGAGCGTATCTTTCTTGTCTTTGGAGATAATTTATGGTGAGTGTAACAAATTGTAAAAAGTTTACAATTTGGGAATTATTCTCAAAAAAGTGTGCCAGTTCAGCCATCTTTGAAAGGTAAGGGCCTGTCCAGATGTCGCGATTTCTCTGCGTCCAGATACCGCGGTCTACGCGCGTTCCCACGCTGGGAAGGATTCAGCCTGTTACAAACATGGACTCGGAAAGAGCAGTTGTGTTGTGGCTTGCATACGATGGAAACATCGTAAACGAAGAGAACGTAAACGATTTAACGTGCACCCAATTCTACGTGACAGAATGACGCATAGCATGTTTATAAAATTATATCCAGATTCAGATCTGAAGATTCCAGATTCTTCTAGATCTGAAAATTTGACTCCATGTCAAAATTATGTGGTACGGGATACTGCCTCTGCAGAAGAAAAACTCGTGATTACATTGTCAAAGTTATCACGCTCTATCTCTGGGCTCAAATGCGGTAAAATACGGACTCGCTATGCGTCCTCTCACAACGGACTCGCTCGTAGTACTGGACGGCAACAATGGTTCCCGAGTATCTCAACTCGCGCGTCGTTCGAGCGTTAAAGGAAACGCGCGAGGCTCATCTGGACGCGATATACGCGCGTTTAGTATCTCGGGTACGCGCGAGTGGACTCGCGCGTAAAACGCGTCATCTGGACAGGCTCTAAAGGTTTTTAGTCCACCAATTCTGAGATGGCAGGGAAAGATTTTCTCACTCAGAATGAACTCAATTTTCATAACATAATCCCAAAAGTTTCCCGAATGTATTAACATCTTGTTGTCCCGGCTCCTGGACCCTGAGAACTACAGGCAAACCTCTCCATTGGGGACTCTGGTTCGGAGTGACAACCGCTTTGTAGGGGCGATGAACCATGAAGTCCCGAATCATTTCTATTGATACAATGTGATCTTTGGTCTATCTGAAGAGACAGAAACTCAAATAACAAATCTTAGTAAGAGATCAAGGGAGCCTTTACCATGTTGATTTCCAAGGTCAGTTCGTTTTGTAAACGTGATTCGTTCGATGCCCCACAAAGGAAAAAGTGTTGATTCTTGCCGAATTACAATTTTAGTCCAAATTAAGCTTCACTTCTCCTGAATCTCAGCAGAAATTATTGGAATGTCTTAGGAACAATAGCAACTCTTCCTCTGAAACTCGAGGGGTGCACAGATATCAACCAGGGCTATCACAGAGGATTCTTTTGTAACCATAAGCAAATGGAATAAATTTGGTTAGATAGATGGATAGATGATAACTAAAACTCTCAGGGTGGTGTTTGGGAGCTCCCAGCACGGAAGCCTGTTGGCTTATTGTACTTTCCTGGGAGTTTCGCTTCTAATCAAGGAGATTCAGCCCCTTGGTGAGGGGTTTGAGACCCTTGATTAGTTGTTCGCTCTGAATGGACCTCATTGGGGTTTGTGCCCCAAACAGTTCAAATCTCCGAGATGCGAGTGCTGGGCACTCAAATATTATGTGGGATGCCGTTTCGTCAGTCTCCTCACATAGCCTGCACAGGGTTGTACTTTGTGTGACCCCAATGCGGTGTAGGTGGAACCTTAGGTGTACAAAGCCGGTTATGAGGCCGACCATTGTTTTCAGTTCCCTACGGTTTTTGCCTAGTAGCCAATCAGTAATTTTGGTGTTGGGTTTCGCCACCATAAGTTTACTGTGGACATGTCCTTCGATATTGGCCCATCTACTTGTGGTTTGTTGGTTGACCCACATGTTGATGGTCCCTCTGAAGGCGGTTTTTGGTATACCGACTGCCGGCTCAGGGCCTACAAATGGGGTTCGGGAGCCCCTTCTTGCAAGCTCGTCAGCCTTCTCGTTACCTAAATTTGGTTAAATGTGTCATTTCAATTCACAAGTCGTACAATTAGCAAGGCTTGGGAGACGAATCAGTACGATTTTTTGTTTCCACTGTTTGCTGCAGCCCGGGGGTGGCTAACATCAAGAATTTTGCACTTCCGTACAACTGTCAAATGGAAGTAGATTAATTTGATATATTTTTCTGAATTATTATTTATTGTAATACATATCTAACTCTCTTAAACAACTTCGAAAACACAGAAGCTGAAAACCATCTACAAAAATCGGTCTGACAAGAAGCATTGTACACCCTAGTGGTGGACCATAGAGATAAGTTTGTCAAATGCTTTGTTTTCGAGCTCTCTAATTGGTCAATCTCACTGTCAAAATACTCCTTACTCTTCAACAAAATGAGAATGGAGGGATTTGTGCAATGTTACTTTTTCAGTTTTTTGGCTGGGGGAGCACATGCTCCTTACCAGCTGTCCCTGGTGAGGATTTGTTTCCCAAAATTAAAAACAATGAAATTATTAGCGACTGTAGGGTTGACGATGCTGTTGAATCTTGACCGTTTCAGATTAATTATTAACGATGGCATGCAAAATTGCATTATATCACGATGCATTTTAAGTGATTCAAATGTTGAAACGTCAATTTGATTACCTTATCAAAACTATTCAATTTTATTTTTGTACTCCGCATTTATTCACATTAACCCCTCATTTATTTTATTGTGTATCATACGTTAGTAAGTGGGGAATTATATTTCAACCCGTCCCTTAATCACAGGATTACAACTATGTATGAAGTTGACAGTTGAATTTTTCTCAGAATGCCCCTTGGTAAGGGGTTTGAGGCCCTTAATTAGTTGTCCACATCTACAAGGTCCATGTTGCATTTTGCTTCACAAGCCTTGTCCCTTAATTGAAATTTAAAAATGATCATGACAAATAACCAACCCAAATCGTTGTAATGACTCAATCTCTAATATAGTGAATGTTGTATTTATTCTGCATGAACAGTTTGTTCTAGGTGTAAATGAATCTTTTAGGCGGTGAGGAAAAATTAAAAATGCAAATGAAACCTGTATCGTCATTCATTTTATTTGAGCCGGAGCGTATTTTTAATTCATATCAATAAATTATAAATATAGTATTCTATGATGAAAAATAAAGAAAAAAAAAACGTTTTACTCAAATTTTGTCTCATCTAGCGGCTGTCCATCCATAGGTAGTATTTTGTGTCGTGCTGATTCCATTTTGTAGTTTGTCAGGTACCCAACCACTGGTTAAGTGAGGAAAATGTATTTACATTCTAGAAAGACAATATCTGTTTGAAACAAGAAAAAAAAAAAAAAAAAATAATGTTGATAATTTGAAAAAAGAATAATTTTTGATAAGTAACATATTTTCTTAAATGTTATTTTTTCGAAATATTAAAAACATGTAATAGAGTTGATTGGAGTTTCTTTTTAATCTTAGCAACCTAATGTAGTTGAGATAATAAATACGAATAAACTCACTGTCGGGTAATAAATTAAGAAGAATAAATAAAGACCTTAAGTTAATGTAACTTGCGCCGAAAATCACAAATGAGTCGGGGGTGGTGATGAACTACCGGCATCAATCTAAAGGGTAAACTAGGTATGTCGATAATTAGAATATCGAAAATTTTATGATCATAGATTTATATACAGATAATAGGTAAATGCACATGTGTGTGCATGTGTGGTTTATCATTTTTGTATCAGACAGCCTTTTTGCGGTATTACTCATAAGTGTTTATGATACAATGTATAATGTCATTATGATTGACCTTGTTTGTGATATAGGTATTATCCAAACTCAATAGCTTATAATAATAGTCTAGATACCTTAAATAGAGTTCCACTGATATTTCAGCACTGCTGATGAATTACAAGGGTCCTTCAGCTAATCAGTGTGTCCACATACCCCGTAATTGATGTCATTAAGATGGTAGGATGTTTCATGGACACAATTACTTCCCGCGTCCCTCGGCAGGTGAGGAAAACATATATCTTAATACCTAAAAAAAACACAAAATCTAATAAACATGGATGAATGGTTTACGTAGGTTGTCTAATACAGACATAATAAACCCTTGTGTAATAATTCGCAATTTAATACCCCGGGACAGTGGATTCATCTATTATTTGTCTATATATCTATTATCACAAAATTTTCGATATTCTGAATTTTCCAATAGTCCTGCCCGGCGGTTTAACCCTTTAGGGATGTTCTAGATTGAAGTCGGTAATTCAGCGCTATCTCCGGCCCATTTGTGGTTTTTGGCACAAGTTTCATTAACTTACCCGTTTTTTGGGGGGGAAAAGCTCTGAACGGACGGACGGATTTAGATTCTATTTGTTTATTAGATTTTTGAATTCTACATATTTCAAAACGTATACCAACAAAATTTGAGGAGGAGAGGGTTAAATATTTTTTCATCGGTCAATTACGAGGGTTCATTATTGAAAATAATAAACCAAAATGTAAAAAGGGAAGATTTAAATAGTTTGCAACTATACGTTGGTTGCGCATGCCCATTAAAGCCACACTGGCAGTTGAAAACAGTAGACGATTGGGGCTGCCGGTAAAAACATCGATTCTTGGAAGAGCGTCACTGGGGGTCCTTTATTGTAGCAACGGCTTTCCATAGCAACCCACCAGGCAAACATGACTATGTCAGTGTTGTGATAACAATGTATGTCGTGATATAAGTGTTTCAGTTATTGTCTCGCTTTAAAGCAAATTCGTTGCATTAACAAAAGCACTATGCTTCTATCGCGAATCAAGCCCGCTTTAGGGCCCAATGTGGCGGAGCCAACCAGCTCTAATAAATCCGTGCCTTCTTTGGAATCGTTTCTGGCAGCCAGGGACTTCACTGGGGCCATCACAATTTTGGAATTCGAGCAAAGCACCGGCCGCAACACCGAGATGACTGACAGGTGGTTGGGCTACTGCTGTTTCCATTTGGGCGACTACAAAAGAGCTATGCAAATCTACGAAACGATGTCACACATGATGAACCCGCCGAGTGACACTTTGGTGAACTTAGCTTGCTGTTATTTCTTTTTAGGGTTGTATTCTCAAGCTGAGAAAATACTGAAAAACGTTCCGGAATCACCGTTGAAGACGAGACTGCAATTTCACCTTTGCCACAAGATGGGGGACGACGTCAAGCTCATGGAGTTCCATGAAAAGCTCCAAAACATTCCAGAAGACATGCTGTCACTAGCGGCCCTGCACTATTTAAGATCTCACAATAAGGAAGCTATAGATATCTACAAGCGCCTTCTTCTGGACAAGAGAGAATTCCTCGCTCTCAACGTCTACGTTGCCTTATGTTACTACAAGCTCGATTACTACGACGTTTCTCAGGAAG
Organism: Creontiades dilutus; assembly: GCA_031894815.1. Classification (NCBI taxonomy): domain Eukaryota; kingdom Metazoa; phylum Arthropoda; class Insecta; order Hemiptera; family Miridae; genus Creontiades; species Creontiades dilutus. Next base: position 4,788,040 of record JAVIWC010004007.1, read on the forward strand.
TGTTGGGCGCTTATCTCCAAAAATACCCCGACTCGACTATCGCAATAAACCTGAAAGCTTGTAACTACTTCAAATTGGAAAATGGGAAAGCTGCCGAAGCTGAAATTAAAAATTTGCTGGAGATGAGCTCTTCTGCGTCGAGTTTTGCTCATGATTTAATTCGTCACAATCTCGTTGCGTTTCGTGGAGGAGTAGGAGCTTTGCAGGTACTAATAGATAGATAGTTTATTTACATCATTTTACATGTTACATTCTTCAATTAAATAATAACTGATGACCGAGCTGGATAGTGTAACACTGTGGCCCAGCCCGGAGTTGGTTCTTACATCTAATTTTTATAAAGCACGTACCTATAACACTATATTTACTCCACATTAATTATTAAAATTTAGATTCCACTTCCCAATAGCATTATTAGCAAAATATATATTTTTGTGTTTACATATTAGTTTTAGCACATGTGTACAATTGGTGGACAGTTAACAAATTCAAATTATGAAATAATGTATCACTGGGATGGCGCCTGGGCTTATTGAACAATACCCTTAGTGTCATTTTTTGGATCTTAAAAATGTTTTCAATTAGTTACTTGAAAGTGTTCCTCCATATTACAATCCCATACTGTGAGATTGACTCAAACAGCGCCTGATAAATATTGATCTTTTGCTCTTCTGATAGAAATTTTATTCTATAGAGGGTATAAGCACATTTCCTTAGCTTTTGACACAAATTTTGAATGTGGTGGGTCCATTTCATCTGAGAATCAAACGTCACTCCTTAATAAACTAAGCTACTAACTTTTTTGATTTTTGAACAGTCACATGGTAAGTCATTGCAGCTGTGTTATGTTGATAGTGGTTCTGTTTCTCTTGCTATGTCCATGAAAACCGATTTCGTAGCATTGATGGTAAGCTTGTTGGTGTTCATCCATTGTCCTATCGCCCTCAAATCTTTCTCGGCATTTTGATGGACCTCCAGCCAGGTTTCCTCATGACTTCCTCCTATCAAAGTGACTTTTTTGGCTGTAAATGCAGTAGAATGAAATCAAATCAAGAAAAGGATATCAGCACGCGATTCAGCGTTGAAAAGCAGTGCTTAGTGATGTGCCACACTTGAGGACTACCTTCATCTCAATTTTGGCGCATGCCATCTTTGAGCGCTCGCTGAGCGGGTTGCGCGCGGTCAAAAAAATCGATTGAGGATCCAAATGTTCACGAAATCTTCCGTAGAATCCGAATCTGCAATGAAAAATGGGGGTTTCCATTTGAAAAAACAAAGTTGATCTTGGTTGCGTGCTGCGCAATTTTGTCATTTTTGAACTCTACGCAAAAAATTATGAAGAATAGCGTTGGTCCGATTTTTTTTTGTCCAAAATTAGAGAAAATAAGAGGGGGGAGCGTAGTTACTGGGACACCCTGTATAGGTGTCCGATTTAAGGTAAACAAATACGATTCTTTTTTTTTTCGGTAGACTATTTTTATTATATGTCTTTTCCCTGTTCGTCTCTCTAAATTAACAACAAGAAGTACTTCTGCAGTAATACGTCAATGACGAATTGCTTTTCATTTCAAGAATCGTTTAATACATTAACAAGTATGTCGTCACACAAACAAATCGTACATGTACCTACTGTATATAGTACTTAATGGCAGCAGTAATAATTAAATTAATTTGTATACTATCATTAAGCTGTCCACGGTCATAAACAGTCATGTGCCCATGTGTGGAATACCCATTTGATGTATAATACATAATAACTAAAACCTACTAATTGTACCCTTAAATTGATTTTCGACAAAATGGCCTACATTAACTTTATTTCAGGTGTTGCCGCCCCTCGTTGACGTGATTCCCGAAGCCAGACTGAACTTGGTGATTTTCCACTTCAAGCAAGGCGAATACATCGAGGCCTACGACTTGATAAAAGGCCTGGAGCCGGCCGTCCCCCACGAATACATCCTCAAAGGCATCGTCAACGTAGCCATCGGTCAAGAGACCAATTCACGGGAGCACCTCAAAGTCGCTGAACAGTACTTCTTGCTGGTGGGCAACAGCGAGAGTGAATGCGACACCATCCCAGGACGACAGTGCATGGCGTCCGTGTACTTCTTGCAAAAACAGTTTGAAGACGTCCATGTGTATTTGACGTCGATTAAAAGTTATTTCTTCAACGTGGACTCATTCAATTTCAATTACGCTCAAGCGAAATCCGCTTTGGGAAACTTCAAAGAGGCGGAGGCCGCGTTTTTGTCGATACAGAACGAAAAGATCATCAACGATCCTGTTTATATTTCGCATTTAGCCAGGGCGTACATCATGAACGGGAAACCCCAGCTGGCTTGGGAGCTGTACGTCAAGATGGAGACTTCAGTGGAGTCATTTAGTTTACTCCAGCTGATCGCCAATGATTGTTACCGGCTGGGACATTTCTACCACGCTGCCAAGGCCTTCGACCTGTTGGACAGGTAAGCCTCATCAACCTTCGTAGAGTGAGTACCTCATTCTTTTTTAATAGTATTTTTATTGGGTTGTTCGGAAAGTAATTTAGTTTTTTTTTGGGGGGGGAACATGAAAGACAGTTTTCGTACAATGAATAAATATTTTATTAAATTATATATTGGCCATTCTGGTCCAACATCTTTTGCCATCTTTCTGGCAGTAACATAATTCCCCTCTCATAAAAGTTTCGGTCTCTGCTGGCAAAAACTGGTTCTGGTGGTTTTTGACATCTTCATTTGAGGTAAAGGTTTTGCCACCCAAAAACTTTTACAGCTTGAATGGGACGAATTGCAACATCCACCATATTCTCCAGATTTGGCGCCTTCCGACTACTATTTGTTCCGGTACCAGCAAAATTTTTTGGGTGGCATAACCTTCGCCTCAAATGAAGATGTCAAAAACCACCTGAACCAGTTTTTTGCCAGCAAGGACCAAAACTTTTATGAGAGGGGAATTATGTTACTGCCAGAAAGATGGCAAAAGGTGTTGGACCAGAATGGCCAATATATAATTTAATAAAATATTTATTCATTATACGAAAACTGTTTTTCATGTTCCCCAAAAAAACGAAATTACTTTCCGAACAACCCAATATATTCCAACATTTCTCGAGTATCCACACTTCTTTACAGTATTTTACGTAGTTCACATTACCTCGCCTTTTCTTATGACTGTATACAGGATGTCCCAGAATTAATGATACAAACCTCAGGGGTCAATTCTCCAACCAATTTTTAACAACTTTCGACCTAAAACTTAATTCCAAAACCCCCTTAAAATCCGACGTTTTCCACTATTAAGTTATTTTTCCGTATTTTGGATCTAACTTCATTAAAATGACCATAACTCCATTAATTCAAATCAGCGGACACCGTTGAAAAGAGCGTTAGATTTCCATTCTTCAAAATCAAAAATTGTTAAACGAGCTGATTAAGTAAACAATTGGGACAAATTGGAACTTTGTCAGTTACGACTTTTTGGTAAAAACTTGACGATATTCTTAAAAGGAATTTTGCCCACACCCGATAGCTCCTCTCTTGGGGGAAAAAAATCTGCACATTAACAGCTTTCCAATGCTTTAATCAAAAAATTTAAAGTAGTTTAAAGAAAAACACATATGTATTACAATTAATAAGTATACTACTGAACTCACCAAAAATGTGAAACGACATTGAAAGATGAAACTTAGGCTTGGGTAAAAATTTCGTAGTTGTCTTTTGTGCGCGGGACACTACTGCGTACAGTCGGGTGTAGAGAAAGGGGCTGCTTCGCGCAACAGCCTCATGTCGCCTATTGTCATGTTACAGCACTATAGTCATGGCCGGATAACTCGGAAGGTCGGATGACCGAGACTCTACTGTAACATCAAGTTCTACCAAAAAGATGTAACTGACAACACGTTCACTTTGTCTCGATTTTCGCTAACTCAGCTCGTTTTTAAAATTTTGATGATGGATTGAGAAGGAAGGAAATTTAACGCTCTTTCCAACGGTATCAGCAGATTTGAATTCATCCGGTAAATTAAAAAGTTATAGCCATATTAGCCGTAAGCTCAAAAACACGGAAAAAATATCTTGGAAGTAGCAAAACTTTCGTTGCAACCTGTATATTCATTCTACTCCATCAATACTTCCCCAAGATAACGAAGTTTGGTCACATACAGTGCCTCTGTAAAACTCACTAGTGCTTACAAAGTGACAGGCGTGCATCTTCAAGTTGGCCACTACTAAATATTTGACAATACGGTCGGCCAGAATCATAAGGCCGATATTTTAGAGTCAATAAGTCATATCTGATCTTTAGTAACCACCTTCAAAACTGAAAATCCTTGAAATGCTCTAATTTTTTTTTTTTTTTTTGAAAATGATTTATTGCACCAAGTTACAACCTATTAGCAACAAATTTTTGACATTTAAATGTGGATTGGTTATAGTAAAGCTTAGGTACATAACTAAGTCTCTAATGGTTTCGAATGTTAGAAGTGTCATTTGTTGCACTTGAGATTCACTGAATTTATTTTTTCACTTTGCGGATTTTGTTATCGCGAACACCTTAATTCACATACACAGATCATGAGGCTTATTTCTCTTGAGTCGTCTGGATAGGTCGTCAACGTCGAGGAGCTGCACAGCTTCTTCATTGACGTGTAGTTGTAGCCGCTTGTGATGGGCTATAGCGTGCATTCTGATTACTTCATTTACTGTTGGTATACAAAGTTCTTTGTGAAGTCGAACATTTCGGGCGTACCGATATGCATCAACAACACACCTAAGTACATTGTTTTGAAACCGCTGTATAATATCGCGTTTACTTTGAGCAGTACAGCCCCACAACTGCACTCCATAAGTCCAGACTGGTTTGAGGACTTGTTTGTACAACGTTAATTTGTTCTGGATTGACATCTTTGAGTGCCGACCCATTAACCAGTACATTTTTCTGAACTTGAGAACCAGTTCTGCAGAAGGGAAGTGTACTTGGCCCACTCTTGTACATCCTGTTCACCAGTGAAATGTTCTAGTGACACAGTAATAGTACTGGGTGGTTAAGGTCTTTTTCTTCAAGTCTGATGACAACGCTTCACACCAGATGTCGTTGCTCTATTTCCCCGAAATTAGCTTCTTTAGGCCCGCTTCACACTACTCCGGCAGTCGGGCAGACGACGCCGGTCACCCGGTTGATAGGTCCACGGTGGAATTAGACGATTCACATCAAGCCGACTGAAGTTCTGGTCGTCTCTCCGATGGCCGGCAGTCGGGTGAACGACGAGCGCCGGTCTCCCCCTCGGCCGTGGACGGCTGTCGGTGTCGTTCGGATAGATTCGATGTCGAAATCCTTGATTTTCGTGAGTAGTTCATCAAAACTTTGCATGCTCATGCGAAAGTAATTAAAAAACTTTTGTTCGTCTTCTCTTAGTTGATTGTAGAGTACGTAGAATGCCCCCACTTCATCTCTTTTCATGTTGATTGGATGAACCCAGAGCATTCTGTTTCTTCTTCTTCTCTTCATTCGCCGATACAACACCAACCGCGCTAACAAATCACGATCCACGGTGCTCTGCGTCAAAACAGGCTATGAGGAACTATGAGAAGAACGTTGCCGGGCCCCTGTCGTTCCTGTGTGAATAGACCGATTCGGTCGTTGCCGGGTAGAAAACCGGACACCCGACTGCCGGAGTAGTGTGAAACAAGCCTTATTCAGCTGAATAGTGTTTTTCTTCTTGAATTGCCCCCCTCACTTACCCAGTTAGTACACATCATACTGTACCACAGCTAACCATACTGTACAGTAGCGATTTTTAATCAATTAGAAGTATCATAAAATTTAAACAATTTCACTAACAATATGATGTGAGTCAATCTCATCACCAGTCCTGATGCATGACTATACCACTATGATTTGTTTTACCTTTATGTACTGTACTCAATACGTATCTGCAATTTAGGTTGGACCCCAGCGCTGAATACTGGGAAGGGAAGCGGGGCGCTTGCGTCGGAGCCTGGCAGCTGATCATGGCCGGCAAATCGTCCAGCGATCTTCTCCCCAGCGTCATTCAGTTGCTCAGGACGTCCACCAACTCCCAGGTCGAAGTCATTATCAAAGTCATCAAACGGTGGGCCAAAGAGCAAAGAATCAACATCTAAAGTTGTTACTTATGTTGAAATATCGGTCCTCAGCATATTTGAAAACATGCAGTTTGAAAACATTTTACAAATTCCTGACTGTTTTATTGGAGGTACGTTCAGGTACAGGTATGTTTGTAGATTATGTTGAGCAATCATTCTTCGCCAAACTGCAGCTTTCTGCAGTGCAGTAAGTAGTACTGTTTTCCAATACCACTATGTTCCTCCATGATGTTTTTATTTGTGAAATAGAAAAGGGATGCAAATATATTTATTTTGATCATGACGTAATTTTCTTGCATTTACTATGTTTACTATGTGTTACAATACTATCCTACTAGCTCTTGAGGCTAGTTATCAATAAGTAGTCAAATTAATGACCCATGTTAGTTCTACATGTGTTGATTCTACACACTATGTGTTAATATGAGTGTTATAGAGGTGCTAATTTTTTATTCAGTGTCTGTAGTGTTTGCAGATGTGAGTTTTCTTCTTCGATCAGATTCATAGGTCTTTTTTACAGTTTAGTTGCTCTTGATAGGTTTGGAAGGAACTTAACTTTCTGTGCGCGCTCAGGTGACCAAGGACAGTTTATACCTTTATAACTCTCATCTAGTAGACTTGAGGAGTCACCACATAAACTTCATCTGCATTAAAAACGCTGCAAATTCTTTCACTGGGGTTTATTATTCAATTGGCTTGCGTTCATGATTTGAATTTCTACTAAGCTTTGGAGTCTGCGTGTTTCACGGGATAGGCGATTATTGAATTTCAGGAGATATACATGGAGCACGTGAATCTGTTCTCGACCAAAATACCTATTTGGATTGATCAGTTGATCATATTTGTGTGCCTCCTGAAATTCAATAATCGCCCTATCCTGTGAAACACGCAGACTCCAAAGCTTAGTAGAAATTCAAATCATGAACTCAAGCCAATTGAATAATAAACCCCAGCGAAAGAATTTGCAGCGTTTTTTTATTGAACCTCAATACCCCCCCACAATAAAAACATCTATAATTTATCAAGTCCTTTGACACTCGTATTGCGTTAAAACTTCCCCAAATCCAAATTTAAACGGTGTAGCCAAAGGTAGACAGATGTAGAGGGGGGACACAAATATCATCAACTAATCAATCCAAATAGGTGTTTTCGATGAGAACCGATTTACGTGGTCTATGCATATCTCCTGAAATTCAATAATCGCTCTATCACCTGTAAAACACGCACACTCTGAAGCTTAGTAAGATTCAAATCATGAACGCAAGCCAATTGAATAATAAACCCCAGTGAAAGAATACTTATTTACCCCAGTAATGAATAATAAACCCCAGTAATGATATTGAATAATATTTACCTATATATTATCAGCGTTTCATGCATATCAGAATGCTTCAACCCGTGTATCGGCTACTAACTACACTACAAGTATTCACATCGGCTATCACTCCAGTATCCACATTCACTACAACTCGACGCTATCGGCCGGACATCACTAGGTTACAAACAAACAATAATAAACGAAAAAACGCAAATGTTGGCACCATAAATCGGGCCATACATCGGGAATGGTTTGACCTACGGACGTGGGGAAGGGCTCATTCGATTCCTCATGGTATGTTCTTCAAATAGGAAAATATTTAGGCCGATTCGACTAGTTTTGAGGTTTTCAGGGATTTTACAAAACTTTTACAGCCCTTAAAGGGCACTTTAAATTGAGTGAGGGAGCTGGCTCAAGAATTGGGGCGTCGTCGGACCACGATGGATTTTTCCTGAAAATTTCAGATTTTTTGCTCCAGCTGTTTCGGAGATATCGTACCGCGTACGGCGTACGGACGGAAAATTTTTTTTATTGCAGATTCGGATTTTACACCCTTTGAAACGTAAACCATGAAATTTTCAGGGGGGTTAGCATTTTTTTTCCAGAGCGATTACAATGGTTTATTATTGAATAATAAACCAAAATTGATTGGTATATTGGCACGTAGAATTACCAATCAAAATGAATGAAAAGCATTTTGAAAAATAATACATGCATCACAGGGGCTTATCTATTCTTGGTTTATAGTGTATCAAATTGAATAATTAATGATTAATTATTCAATTATTATAATTAATTATTCCATAATAATAAATCACTCAATTATGATAATTAATTAGGTAATTATAATAATTAATCAGTCAATTATAATAATTAATTAATCAATTATAATAATTAAGTACTCAATTATAATAATTAATTATTCAATAATAATCAATTATTCAATTATAATAATTAATTATTCAATTATGATAATTAATTATTCAATAATAATAAATCACTCAATTATGATAATTAATTAGGTAATTATAATAATTAATCAATCAATTATAATAATTAATTATCAATTATAATAATTATCTCAATTATAATAATTAATTATTCAATAATAATCAATTATCCAATTATAATAATTAATTATTCAATTATGATAATTAATTATTCAATAATAATCAATTATTGATGTGATTATTCCAATGACTAGAAGAAATACTTACTACTACATTCTAAAAACCTGTTGCCAGAATGTATCACAAAATCAGATGAAAATGAAAACTTCATCAAGACACTCTCTAGCCTACGAAGTGGACACAGGCTCTGTGATCACCATCTCCATCGATTTGGGATCGGAAATGAACTATTGGCTGCGATTCACTGTGGAGAAGAAGATACTGCGCAACATATACTGGAATGCCCGCTTCTCGTGAACGACAGCCACTGATGGACAATTGAAGCTACCAAACCTCATTCAACCTGGATGTAATTCTTATAACGGCAGAGCAGAAGAACTACGAGGAACTATTCAAACAAGTGTTCAAGTGTTAACTTTAATCCTTTTTATTTTTGTTATTATCAGTACGCAAGTTATTGAACTATTTATAAGAATATGAATTTATAGAAATATCTGTTGATGTAAAATGTTGATATGGAGTGAAAGTAAAGCTTGAGCCAATAAAAATTATAATAAATAAACCGTTTACGATTTTCTAGCCCCCTAATACCTCAAATACTGCGTAATTTCATTGGAAACGAAGGCCAGGAGAGTTCTAGCGAGATTCTGACCTCCTAATACCTCGTAAGCGAAAATACGGCGAAATTTCGTTGGAAATGAAGGCCAGGAGAGCTCTTGCGAGATTCTGACCTCCCAATACCTCGTAAGTGAAAATATTGCGTATTTTCGTAAGAAATGGGCCACTGGAGAGTTCTTGCGAGATTATGACCTCCTGATACCTCGTAAGCGAAAATACTGCGAAATTTCGTTGGAAATGAGGGCTAGGAGAGCTCTTGCGAGATTCTGACCTCCTAATACCTCGTAAGTGAAAATACTGCGTATTTTCGTAAGAAATGGCCCCCTGGAGAGCTCTTGCGAGATTCTGACCTCCCAATACCTCGTAAGTGAAAAAACGGCGAAATTTCGTTGGAAATGAAGGCCAGGAGAGCTCTTGCGAGATTCTGACCTCCCAATACCTCGTAAGTGAAAATACTGCGCATTTTCGTAAGAAATGGGCCCCTGGAGAGTTCTTGCGAGATTCTGACCTCCTAATACCTCGTAAGCGAAAATATTGCACAATTTCGTTGGAAATGAGGGCTAGGAGAGCTCTTGCGAGATTCTGACCTCCTAATACCTCGTACGTGAAAATACTGCGCAATTTCGTTGAAAATGAAGGCCAGGAGAGCTCTTGCGAGATTCTGACCTCCTGATACCTCGTAAGTGAAAATACTGCGCAATTTCGTTGGAAATGGGTCTATAGCTATCAAAAAAGGTTGTTTGAGAGGATTGAGAGAGCAATTTAAAAAAAATTCATTTATTTGGCATTACCATTAATATACAGCCATTTTTCTTATGTTACAAATAACAATTTTCTTCTATTCAAGTTCAATAAAAAAAGAGACTCTGTTCAAATATGTACAGACACGTGATAAATTTCTTTATAAATTATCATATTTTTGTATGCTAGAATAAAAACACACTGTACTTAACACTTCACTTAAAACTGTAATAATCAAATACTGTCCTTGTCTTTCAAGTTTCAAGGGCATTCCATGATGATGTGCTGCAGAGTTCCTTCTGGCTGTCCGCACTTGTGGCATTCAGGTGAATTGCGCAGTCCAATTTTATTCGTGTATGCGTCGCACACTCCTCGGTTGGTTCTCAAACGGCATATGATGCGGCAAAGGTTTTTGTTTGCATTTTTATTTTTGAATCGTGGAATTCGAGGTGGCCGAGGTTGAATTATCTTGTACACAGCTCCGCTTCTTGTTTGAACAAATTCCTTCGCTCCGCTTCTCAAAATATTTTGCTCCCATCGTCGGCGCAAGTTCTTCAACGACAGCTGGAATCTCCCAAAGTGTTCTGTCTCCGATGCTTCTTGCTTCTTGCCGTTGCTTCTTCTGCGGTTAGGCCCTCATTTGGACGGACTCCTCTTCTTGGTTTTGCTTCTTGCGTTCGTTCAGCATGTAGCCGGACAATCAGGTCGCTCTTCGAACGCTTTCCGTTCTGCGTAGCTGCATGGCAAGACAAAAAATATTTCAACAAAAAACCAATTTTTAAACTCTTCATGCATGCATCCTTAGTTCCCCAGCATTTTCTACGAGACGTTATTTCCACTTTCCGAGCCAACAGACCTTCCAGATCCAAATTCTCATCCCGTATAAACAACCCTCATATGGCATCTTATTGAAGAACCAAAACCTCCCATTCATGCACTCGTAGTTACCCAGCTTTTCTCCAAGACGTTATTTCCCCTTTCCCAACCACAGACACCACCAAATCCCAAAGTTGCACCCCATCTAAACACCCCTCATATGGCACCGTATAGAAGAATTAAAACCTCCCATTCATGCACTCGTAGTGACCTAGCTTTCTGTACGACGAGATTTCCGTTTCCATTTTCTCAATCAGACCCACGAAATAACAATTCTCATTCTATCGAACACCCCTCATATTTTATCTTATTGAAGAACCAAAACCTCCCAATCAAGCCCTCGTAGATACCTAGCCTTCTAAATGACGTAATTTCCGCTTCATTATCCACCCCCCCAGACCCACCAAATCAGAATTCTCACCCTATCTAAACACCCCTCATATGGCACCTTATTGAAATTACTAATCAACCTCTTCGGAAGAGAGGGCTTCCTAATACAATACCTCCATTCATTAAAAACAATAAACAATAATAAACCATTCATTCATGCACCCTTAGTTCCCTAGCTTTTTCCACAACACGTTATTCCGGCTATTGTTTTTAAATCAGTAAATCAGATGAAAATAATGAAGAAATAACGATTTATCACCAGTTTCTCCTCCATTCACCCCCTTTCTTAATGGAAATTGAATGTTCTGAAACACGTTTATAGATTTAACTGAAATCGAAATTGGACAAACAATCAAGACAAGAATCGGCCGAGAATTTTTGCTTGAGCAGCTATTGTACGGACTAGCTTTTACCCATTCCTGTCAGAAAAACCTGAATCTCCCCAGTTTATTGAACGACTACACAAAAATTGGGATTTGCTTCCCATTCCCGAGGTTAGTTGCCTAACTGGATTACAGTTGAGATCGAACGATAAAAGAATGACGAAAATCGGTTGAGATTTGCAGGGTGAGCAGTGCCGACAAAAATTACAGAACACCTACCTATTTTTTCCTGGATTCGGTCTTGGAATGGCTTCAAATGAATTTGAAGCACGGATACTAAACTATTTGAAGCACGGATACTTAGTCTAGTATCCGTGGTTTGAAGCAACATTGTGTTGAGCTTTTTTCCCGTGATTGGGTTGTCCCACACTCCCCTAATTCAATCACCTCTATTGACGAAGCCTTGGTTTAGAGTGGGGGTCTCCAAACTACGGCCCGCGGAAGGATTTGATCCGGCCCGCAGCCCGCGGAAAAAATGTATGGATGGAAAAAATTAGGCTACCGCCAGAACGTGATGATTTCAAAGGAATCAAGAGTTTTCCAGACAATTGATAACCATTTTTGGTTCAGCGTATGTTTGCGAACAAATCTTTTCAAAAATGACACATGTCCAATCCAAATATCGAGCGATGCTTTCAGAAGAACACTCCAAAAATTTGCTTATGACTGGAACAACAAACTTTGATCCTAAGTGGAAAGACATTATAAGCAAAAAACAATTGCACACATCACATTAGATAGTTTTTCCAAACTACTTTTTTGATGTAATGTAATGATCTAATGTTAGTTTTAAATAAATAAATACAAAACGTATTTCCCTTAAATGCTTTGTTTTTATATTCCTGAAAATGAAATTGTTATTATTTATTATTAAACGATGAAAACGTAATTATCATGGAATAAAAAAAATGAATTAATTAAAAACCAAGTTTTGGTTCGTATATTAGGCCTGATTTTGAATTTGTCAAATTCGTCTAGGAGTGTTTAAAATCCCTGTTTTCAAGAGTCTGATTTTCAAAATTGTCCATTCCTGAAAATTCAATTGTTAATATTTTTTATTAAAAAAAGAAAAAGTAATTATGGAATTTTAAAAAACGCTGCAAATTCTTTCACTGGGGTTTATTATTCAATTGGTTTGCGTTCATGATTTGAATCTGTACTAAGCTTCGGAGTGTGCGTGTTTCACAGGATAGAGCGATTATTGAATTTCGGGAGGCACACAAATATGACCAACTGATCAATCCAAATAGGTATTTTGGTTGAAAACAGATTATGTGCTCTATGCATAATTCCTGAAATTCAATAATCGCTCTATCACCTGTGAAACACGCACACTCCAAAGCTTAGTATAAATTCAAATCATGAACGCAAGAATTTGCAGCGTTTTTTATGGTTATCAGAATGCTTCAACCCGTGTATCGGCTACGAAGCCTTTTAGGAGTTCACTCCAGTATCCACATTACTACATCACTACGTCACTAGGTTACTGATATCAACACAAAAACAATGATAAACCAAAATAACGCGAATGTTGGCACCATAAATCGGGCCATAGATCGGGAATGGTTTGACCTACGGACCTGGGGAGGGGCTCATTCGATTCCTAGTGGAGTGTTCTTCAAAAAGAGTACAAATTTAGGCCACCTTGACTTTTTTTGAGGTTTTTAGGGATTTTACAAAACTTTGACAACCCTTAAAGGGCACTTTATATTAAGTGAGAGAGCTGGCTCAAGAATTGGGGCGTTGCCGGACCAACATGGATTTTTCCTGAAAATTTCAGATCTTTTTGCTCCAGCCGTTTGGGAGAAATCGTGCGTACGGCGTACGGACGGAAAATTTTTTATTGCAGATTCGGATTCTACACCCTTTGAAACGTAAACCATGAAATTTTCAGGGGGGTTAGAATTTTTTTTTTTTGTTTTTTTTTTTTCAAGAGCGATTACAATGGTTTTATTATTGAATAATAAACCAAAATACAATCACTAAAAACTAATTTTTTGTACATATACTAGGCCTAATTTTGAACAAACTCGTCTAGGAGTGAAACACTGAAAACACTCTAATTTCCAAAATTTTTCGGGGGGCCGGAAGCCCCTGTTGGCCCGCACCACCACCTAAACATTATACGTATCATTAACATGCGGCCCTTCTGGCAAATAGATTGGAGATCCCTGGTTTAGAGAGACACCCCAAATACACATACTGCAAAAAAGTTAGTTTATATAAGGTTAAAATCAACGTGGAGTCCAACAAAGAGACATGTTCTCGGTTTCAAAACTGAAAAACACGATCAATGCCTAACCTTTGAGGTAGAGATCATTCATGTATCAATGACGAGGCATCGGGCAGCTTATGATAGTACATACGAATAATTACTCAAAAACGTACATACCTAATTTCATACGTATTCATTTATTAAACAAGAAGCAATGAAAATGGTTGGGTATCGCTTGGACAGGGGTGAAATGAAACCAAATTTTTTAGTAAATATTACCTTTAATTCATCAGTGAGGAAACGCGCAAATGTAATGAATCCAAAAATCTTTCAAGATGCAAGAACTTGCAAGCAGAAATACAAAAATCAAAGATGCAACGAGAAAACCGGTGAATACAAGTATAACATTATCGTACAAAGAACAAACAAAGATCGTTAAAGACGAAATTACTCCCAAGTGGGGGGACATTTCTTTCGAAAAACGGGCATTTGAACGATAAATCACAAGGCATACGAAGTCACAGTACGATTTTATTACTAACAATTTATTAAGGCCTCGAATATTTAGAAAAAGGAATGAAAACCGAAGTTTTCCGAGTCTTTCACTTCAAATGGAAAGACTTGGTTTCGAAAAGTTTCACAAATAATCGCTTATTGTGCGATATTGGAGATAACGTTACGCTTTCGTGTAAGTAAATTTACACTAAAATATAGGGTGTACACAAAACATGACGGTCACCAGATAAGAAATTTAAAAAGACAAATCCGCCTCAGCGTTTTTTAATATTTTTATGAATGAGTTACTTACTAGAAAAGATTCTTAAAAAACTAGACATTAAAAGAAAGTGTGCGAAGATAATTCTCAAGTAATTGTCTTGAAAGAAGCAATGTTCTTCGAAAATTGTACTTTTGAGCATGCGCAGTGGCTACCTTTTATTTGGAAATATTGAAATTCTTCAATAATTGAAGAATTATTATTATTGGAATCCTCAAGGTCTTAACATGCATTTATTCCGATCATTTCTTCGAAATCGGGCGAAAATCGTAGAAGTTAGGTTAGTTACAAGGGTTTTATGTTTACGCATGCGCACAGGCTGTTATTGGTCAAGTAGTTGAAATTGAAGGGGGATCGAACCCAATTCTCATTTCCATAAACTTTATCTAAATAGGATTGTAAGTTGGAATGATGTACGCGTCTGTATTTTTAAATATCTTCAATAGTAATTTGATTTAATGCTGCGAATCCGGACACAAAGTTGATTCGTGATCCCCACGGTGAAACCAACCTACCTAACCTAACCTTTCTTATAGGGATCTCGAGCTCAAGGTGCCGAATAGCTAACATTCGGGTTTTCCGCTTCCTGCCGGCTTTTTGCCCATATCAAAGGAGGACACTTACAGTATTCGCCCAGAGGCGAATGTTTTCCAATTGCCTATAGGAGCAGCTTGACATCCACTTGAGGGATTTTCCAAGCTCGGTGCTCGTCTCGGATCAGCCGAATATTCGGACGAAAGTTCAAGTGTTTCAGGTGTTTAGTACTCGTTTTTTCCCCTGGAAGAGTGAATGACGAAATCGTTATAGGTGCCGCAGATTTCACAATGATCAGTATTGGGCTCATGCTGCCGCGAAGGAAGAAAAAGCATAGAGGATGATCGGCATCTAAATCGGTCAATCGATTTGGGCGTGAATCAACCACTTCTCTCTTCTACATAGGAGGATAGTCAAAGTTTCTATTGAGCACATTTTGAATCGAAAAGTTTTTTTACGACCAGGTCAAACAGGTCCCTAGCACTAAGGCGAATGTTTGCCCCGCGGTGGTACTCGCCTGCAGACAAATATTCGTCTTCTTCAATGTGGGCTAAAATCTAACAGGAAGCGGAGCACCCGAATGTTCGGTATTCGGCAAATACCTAGAACTCTAGACCCCCACTAGGATTAGGGTGGTTCCACCAAGGGGGATGTGGAATCAACTCTGGGTTAACTCTTTGAAGATTGGTACGTACTCCTTTCCCTGAGAGAATATGAAGTTTCTAGTAATGACTCATTCGAAGTTTACAGGAGAAAGGGGGTGTCCCCCACCAAGGCGAGAGGGCAGCTGTGACGCTGTTATTATTACCGATTTCGACAAGTCATAGACAGAAAGGGCGCGGTAGGAGTGTAGATTCTCAGAATGAGCTCTAGCTTTAAAAATAATCACAAACCACTTTTCCGTCCCATGCGCACGGGTGTTATTGACTCGCCAGGAACTTGTTTCCATAACCAAACACATTGAGGAGGCCTAAGCAAGAAAGGCCAACAAGCAGTAGAAGAATGCCAAAATTTGTCCACTTTAGTCTCACGGAAGAAACATACTCTTTGTCAGGCGCCGTCACGTGTTTGTTTTGTGGGAAAAAAAAAACGAAGATAGCAAACGCCTAAATACTATTGCTTTAAAATAACTCTTCTCTATAATTTTCTGAATGGCAAAACCAAGAAATCTTGATTCTGGAATGATTCCCCAACTTGCACTTCCTTTTACCGAAACTTTGGTTCCTTCTTTAATATCCAGTTTCAAGTTACTAATCAATTACTCAGAACAAAGTATTGGAAAACTAGACTGTGATTGTCAACCATGAAAATGAAAGACTAAAAAGTATGGGTTAAGAAATAAGAAATATATTGTCTTGATATTTACACTACGGTCGCTGGATTTCATGAGCCCTTCTCGGGGGCGACAGGACGACAATGTTATCAATAAAATGAATATCGCTCGAGAAGACCCATTATTCCCCTTCGGAATTGGATGATTTCCAGATTTTAATTCTGGATTGAATTGGAAACTTGACTAGTCAATGAAATCTAGAGTGGTGACAGATACGGTTATTGCAAAATAACATACAGCAGTTTGTACTGTGGCTGCTTGAAAAATTGGTTCAGCTTTATTTGGAAACAGTGTTTTGCATGACTTTTCTTGCACAGGCCTCCTCAATTACCGTTTTTTGGGCATCAAAAAGAGTTGGTTTGACCAACCTCACCGGCACCTCACCCTAAGATTCGACGACATCGCTTCTAAAACAACTGACGATACACCGAACTTCTTAATGGCATCAAACGCTTCAACGAATCGACACAAACTTCCTTATTCTCAATGGGCGACTCCATAAATTTTTATAATTTGTAGATAAAGATTTATTAAATTTTATTAAAAATATTTATTTCTATGATTTTGAAGTTAGTGTGCGTACGATTATTTAAGGACATACAATTAGGACCTTTATTCTCAAGATTATTGTTGTTGTTACTGTAGTTTTTCCCGTTTCAGCGATTGAACAACACACAAACTGTCAGACAAGCACGACGTAAAAATATTTCAGGAAGGTCTAAAAAGTAAAATGGGAGTGGAAATTCTTATTATACCGATCATTTCCTCCTAGTCCATCTGAAAATGACTTGGGAGCAAAATTATTTCGGTAAAAAGTTATCCTGGGCAGATCGCAATTCAATAAAATTACATCCAGGACGTATTTTACCTTTCTTTCAAACCTTTTCACGATCGCTAGGCCGCATTTTTACAAACTAGACCGAGGTTCTGATTGTCGCAGGTTCGTTTTGTGAACACCCTTCACGCGAAGTTGTTCATTTTAAATCGGGTAGGCGAACTCCGACATCCAGTCTCTCAAGAAAAGCTCTTCGAGTTCCTGGCGAAGGGTCGTGTTGCCAGCGACGATCGTCCCAACCCCGGCGGTATTCACGAAGTAATCGCCGGACCAATTTGAAGTCCCTATAAATTAACATTTATTAAGAATAATTGAATTTTGATATTATGCAGTTGAATGAAGTTTACTTTTCATTTAACCATATTTCTCTAATTATGATCTAATTCAACTTTTTTGCTCCATTTTATTCAAACCTATTTTACTTTTATGTGACCTGTTTTAATTACGATTGTTTCAGCTTGATTTAAACCTTATCCCTGGAAAATAGGATGGTTGGTTTCTATGAAAAAATGAACTGATAATAGGATTAATTGTCGACATTCGATCAGGGGCTTAGCTAAACAAAAATACTGGTTTTATCGTGGAATTCCTAATTAATAATCCTTAACGAAATAATTTACAGCGTTTTCCACTTGATGTTGAGGTGAACTGATATAATTTATTAAATCTCTACGACCATTGGAGATTGTGCTTTGAAAGAATATATTAATTGTACAAAATAATGATAAAATGTTTTAAACCAATCAGTTCTCGAAAAGAGGGGAAAACCGTTATTAGTTTACGAAATTGTGCATTTGTAGGAGGTTTAGTTTATGAATAGTTCATAAAGTGTATGATTGCTTAACTATTTATAGTTCATAATTAAACGTTATCTAATAATGTTGACTATACCAAGTTTCATCTAATTTTATGGTGAAATAAGATGTTTTTACAAATTTTTTACAAAACCTAGGGTAAAGTTTTAGTATGGATTCTAAACCACCACACTCTTGACCAGAGAAACGGACTTGGTAAAAAACTATTATGAGGTGAGTATGTTTAGTACAAATATTACAGTTCTCCCAATTCGCAACAACGTTCAAACATAGGTAGGTATAATTATTGAGCTCTAAGTTATTACCTACGAAGTATTGTTAAAAGAAGAACGGTTGTTAAAATAGGACGGTTACCCCTTATCTAGGCAGATCAGTGAGTTTACACCTAAACTTACCGACATATGCGATGTTGTCGGTAACCATGTACTTGTTATGGTTGACCCGGGCATAGGGGATTTTTCTTTGCGCCGATGAGCTCGGAACCACGAAAAATTTCTGAAACAAAGAACAAATACATTACTGCACAACTATTCCAGTTTACTATGTCTGTGAGTTTTTATAGTAGTTTATAGTTTTTACAGTAGTCAAATGTATGCATGACTATCTTATGTGATTCAATTTGATGGATTTGGACGTCAGAAATAGTCCAAACGTAACTGGAATATATTTTCATACTTCTAAACTTGGTTTGTTTCCAATTTGAATCATAAGGACTTTAAAACTGGAGGTTAAAGTCAGGAGTTTTGTGAGGTTATGAGTGAAATGAGCAGCTGCTTATCCCGACAATTTAAACTTTCGCTACTAACCGTTATCTTAAAGATAGATACAGGGCTAACACTGATTTTCTGGGATTGATTCTTAATGAATGAAGTCTTTACCACTTGGAACCGAATGGTTTGGGAGGAGATGGGGACAGCAGGATTGTACAGCTTTCCGTAGTATTGTTTAAATGTTGAATATACTCATTAATCCTATTTGAAGATGAAACGTAATGAAACTCCAAAAACTGCAACCCAAGATTACATATCTACGGTATCACAATAACTCACTTACAGGTAAAAATCAAAAAGAGTATATTGAGGTTGATAGCTTTTCCTGACAAAGAAAGACGTCCTTCAACACTGAAGCACATTTTTGAGGCTAGTTAAGAGCTACTGGTCATGCTGATTGACAAAGAGAGAGAAAACTGAAGGACCATCTAGTTACAGAACAATATTTGCCAATAATCAGCACCGTTTTTCATGTAAAAAGGTGCAACACTTGCTAAATTATCAAGTCCCTACTCACTCTTAATGAGCTGGTATGACATAGCTACTGAGTCCTTGAGGAATTGAACTATTATCTTACCATGTGCTTTCCGAGAGACTGCCCTAAAGCCTACAAATGTCACTTCAGATGTCCTTGAATCATCTAATAGTGTTCAAGTAGGTACCAAGTAGCGTGCGTCACGGAGTCATGTGATCTATTCAGTCATGTGATCGATTACAGTCAACTAATCTGTTGCTAGAGAGTTATACTGTTTAGTTCCAAAAATTGCTAGTAGACCATCTACTTGCTGGTATGGTGTGTGTCTCAAATTACGCCTCATCGTGGAGTCCACGGCGTGGACGCCCCATGGTACGTCCGCAGCAGCGAATTACACAAAGACTTAAAAATTCCTTCTGTAGCAGGCTCTGTTGTTTACGGAGTCATGTGATCTATTCAGTCATGTTATCGATTACAGTCAACTAATCTGTTGGTAGAGAGTCCTCTGTTTTCTGACTGTTTCGTGCAAATGCAGGCAGAGGTACAGATAGCAAGATTACTATTTTTCTCCACACTAGTTCAGTTAACGTATCACCCATTCCACATTATTGACTTACCACTGAGATCGAAACCCCTTTGAATGAATCCGCCAGGAAGGTGAGAGATTTCAGGAACAACCGCTCGTTGGGACGTGTGTAGTTCCAATAGCTGACCAACAGGCGAACCTCGACTCTGCGATCGATGGCTGCTGCTCTAAGAGCGTTGTCAATCACCGGCCAGAACCTGAATAACAGGACAATTTGACAGTTATCAAATTATAGCTTAGGGCACAATGGAATTTACAAATAAATAACTGACAACTAAAAGAGAACGAATACATGTGGTATGTAAGGGACGCCAAATCATTTATCATGGGATAAGTTATTACAGTGATGATGTTACGCAAGAATCGTAGAAAGATTGTAAGAAATAAAATATTCTTGTAGTTGTAGGATTATGTAACACCCTAGGATTGTTGGGTGCTTAGTTTATTAAACATTGGACGCCTCAAAATTAGACTACGGTTAAATTGAAATGCAGTGAGGCGCTGTTTGAGTCAATCTTACGGTATGTAATTGTAATTTGGGAGAACACTTTCAAGTACCTAATTGAAAAATTTTTAAAATTCAAAAAATGACATTAAGGGTATTGTTCAATAAGCCCAGGCGCCATCCCAGTGATACATTATTTCATGATTTGAATTTGTTAACCGTCCACCAATTGTACACATTAAATATGCTAAAACTAATCCGTAAACACAAAAATATATATTTTGCTGATGTGAGACAGCGGCAATCAAAATCATACAGACTCAAGTTGCCGAGAGTAAAAAATACATTCGCTCAAATGACGACAAAATACAGAGGCATGCAAATAGTCAATAAAGATTTTGAAAACATTAGAAATCTAATGAACATAAACAGTGAGCATCTATAGCTATATTACAGCTATATAAATGGCGTGTATACTAAGTAAATCATTTCATGGAAGTGGAATCTAAATTTTAATAATTAATGTGGTGTGAATATAGTGTTATAGGCACGTACTTTATAAAAATTGGATGTAAGAACCAACTCCGGGCTGGGCCACAGTGTTACACTATCCAGCTCGGTCATCAGTTATTATTCAATTGAAGAATGTAACACGTAAAATGATGTAAATAAACTATCTATCTATCTAGTGAATGATCACTCAATGTCAACTCTGTTATTTTCCAAGTGATACTAAACCTGTCTTAGGACACTAATGGTTTGTATTTTATATTTTATATTTACATTATTTAAATTTATATTTTATCATTAAACTTACGTAGGTTTGGCGCCGTATATCATCAAGGGAAAGTAGTCCATGACGGCCACGTATATGAAGTGATCCGCTTTGTGAATTGTGCTGAGGATGCTGGATATATCAGATTCCCTTCCGTCGGGGCACATCTGAGGCGGGGAGCTCTGAAATAAGGCATCCGGTAAGCATTATTTACATAACATATGACCATTATTACGGTATCTGCCCCCGTACAATAAATACCTACATAGAGGCATGAAGTAGTTAGTTGTATAATTTTGCTTCCGAGTCTACCAAGGTAGCGGAAGCATTGTTTTCACTTTCGGAATGTGAAAATTTTTTTGTCTCCAAAATCAAAAATTCCACTCGCATTTTGCGTTTTAGACCTTTCTGAACAATTTTGGTTCCGTGTCTGTCTGTGTGTCTGTCTGTCAGCAAATCCTTGTTACGGGCAAAACTACACGAAGTTATAGTCCGATTTTGATGAAATTTTCAGGGATTGTGCGGGTTGGGGTGTAGATGGTCCCCTATTTTCATGACCCCCGGATTTTTTCTGCGCATGCGCAAATCGTGAAATCCTTGTTACGCGCATAACTCCGGGAGTTCTTGACCGATTTTGATGAAATTTTCAGGGATTGTTCGGTTTGATGTGTAGATGGTCCCCTATAGGTTTTATAACCCCCGGATCAATAGTAGTCTCTGCGCATGCGCAAACGTGAAATCCTTGTTACGCGCATAACTCCGCTATAGTTTCATGACCCCCGGATCAATAATAGCCTCTGCGCATGCGCAAACGTGAAATCCTTGTTATGCGCATAACTCCGGGAGTTCTTGACTGATTTCGATGAAATTTCCAGGGATTGTTCGGACTGATGTAAACATGGTCCTCGTGAGTAATAAAGAGAAAATAAAGTTTTAGCCTCGAGCTTGGATCGAACCATATTGAACCATCATTGAACGATGCATATATTTTATTTTATTTATGTAAAAATATATAAATAAATATAGTTTGTTCAATAGTTGAACATGCCTACCTTTATTTTCTCAACTTATGCTCCTGCATAACAATAAATTCACCCTAATTCAATATTTACTTTGCCTAATTGAACGAAGTTCTTTAGTCAATAATAATTTTCAATGATCTATACAATCATGTTATGGATACGAGGAAGCTATGTGCCACACCCACTTGGCAGACTTTTTTTTTTTTCATGTTTGCTTAAAACTTAACCAGTTTGTTTAACCGGGTTAGTATTGACCAGATATCGGAAAATTGAGTTTTGAGTACTTGTACTTGGTAGTACTGTCACTTTGTTTAAAATTTAAAAATATAAGTTATATTTTTTTGTAAAATTAAATTGAAATATTTTGTATTATTAATATTTTCTATTGTATTTATAATTTTTTGTGAATAATGAGATTATTATAACTATTGTGAGATTATTGTGTTTTTGCGGTTGCTAGAAACATCAGACTACGATGATATTTTATGGCATCCTCCCGCCTAACGGTTTTTACACCATGGCGTAATGTGTTATGCTTTATAAAATATACCATAAATTTGTTAAATATACACAATTCAATTCAATTCATAGAGGGATGATAGAAAGGAAGAATCTTGAAACGGTGGAAATGATAAGTTATCATTGATAACTGTTAGTTTTGTGATTAATACCGAAGGCAGTTGGCAATTTTATTATTGGAACGTAATGCAGGTATGAGTACTGAAAACAGGATGCATTACAATAGAACGCCTACCAGGATTGATTCTATTTAATTTTTGTAAATTTTAATAAAAACTAATACTGTAATTAAACTTTGGAAAATTCAGTAAACTGAACTAAACAGGATGAGAGAATAACGGTGAAGGAAGGCAGGTTAGAATAAAGAAGCGAACACTTTCATTGATGGATGAACTTTTTCAAGTGTTCGCAATTTGGGTTTGACACACACCTTCCTTGTATCAACAACGCGATTGTATAGATTAAAATGTTAACAATATCTACGTACACATATTAATAGAATTAGTAATAACAATTATGGACTGGACAATTTTGTATTTCATGTAGAATTATCTGACATCAATCCTCAATCTGTCTCCCGAACATGAGAAATGTCGGATTACTATTACGATAAATCGTTCAACGGGTTAACCCTGAATTAGGCGATGCAATCTATAGAGACCATCTGGAACCCTACCTCCTCGACAAACTCTGAAAAGTTCACCAAAATCGGATGAAAAATGAAAGAGTTGTGTTTGATGAGGATTCTAAGTTTGAGGATGCTTGAATATCACCATCGTGATAATCTGCGGAGGCTACTTTTAATCAAGAATTGACAACATTAATAGAAGACCAATCAGCGTTCAACCTGTACAAGCTCAAGCAATTTCCTTGAAATCAGACAGAATTCACTAGAATTTTCTCATTACAAAGATTGGTGAACAGTTGGTAGACAAGAAACTAAAATTATTTAGGTGGTTTAAAGCAACACAAACGAATAAATCGATGATTAGTGAGGGAAAGAAAATCTTCTTTCTACTCTTTTCCAGAAGTGATCCATTTTTCCACTAACTTGGTTGACCCAAAATCAAGACATGATGATGATATTATTGATAGATAAAGATCATCATTAAGTTGCGATTTGAGGTAGGTATCTCAGATCTGTTCCAATAAAAAACGCTGCAAATTCTCTCACTGGGGTTTATTATTCAATTGGCTTGCGTTCATGATTTGGATTTCTACTGAGCTTTGGAGTGTGCGTGTTTCACAAGTGATAGAGTGATTATTGAATTCCAGGAGGCACAC
Organism: Creontiades dilutus; assembly: GCA_031894815.1. Lineage (NCBI taxonomy): Eukaryota > Metazoa > Arthropoda > Insecta > Hemiptera > Miridae > Creontiades > Creontiades dilutus. The sequence continues at coordinate 4,812,001 of JAVIWC010004007.1, forward strand.
AAATATGATCAACCGATCAATCCAAATAGGTATTTTGGTTGAGAACGGATTTACGTGCTCTATGCATATCTCCTGAAATTCAATAATCGCTCTATCACCCTCTGAAACATGCACACTCCAAAGTTTAGTAGAAATTCAAATCATGAACGCAAGCCAACTGAATAATAAACCAGAGTGAAAGAATTTGCAGCGTTTCACGTTTATCAGAATACTTCAACCCGTGTATCGGCTACAAAGCCTCTTAGGAGTTCACTCCAGTATCCACATCACTACATCACTAGGTTATTGATATCAAAACAAAAACAATAATAAACCAAATTAACGCAAATGTTGGCACCATAAATCGGGCCATACATCGGGAATGGTTTGAGCTCCGGACCTGGGGAGGGGCTCATTCGATTCCTCATGTTTTTAGGGATTTTACAAAACTTTGACAACCCTTAAAGGTCACTTTAAATTAAGTGAGAGAGCTGGCTCAAGAATTGGGGCGTTGTCGGACCAATATTGATTTTTCCTGAAAATTTCAGATTTTTTGCTCCAGCCGTTTGGGAGAAATCGTGCGTACGGCGTAAGGACGGAAATTTTTTTTATTGCAGATTTGGATTCTACACCCTTTGAAACGTAAACCATGAAATTTTCAGGGGGATTATAAAATTTATTTTTTTCAAGAGCGATTACAATGGTTTATTATTGAATAATAAACCAAAAGAGCATGGTTGTTGGGTATTCAAGACAGTACAAGCTGTAGCGCTCTAACATTGAGTGGAGACTCGAATCAATGAACTGCAATATACCATAACATGGGACATACAGTTTTGAGTTTGTTATGAAAGCTTATAGTTCATTCAATAAAACTATCAGTTCAACTATACGTATCTGTTCGTTCAGGTTCAGTATTGGAGAAAATTACTTACCGACAGGTAGACTGAGGCTTCGCTCGAGTTGATTCCAATCAGCATCGGCGTGAGTTCGTTGAACGCCGTCGTCAGATCTGCCGGCCATTTTGGAGGAATGAGAGCGTCCGGCAACGCCACATCCCAGTAGGCCTGCAAATACAAACATTTCCACAAATTTATATACAGAATTATATGAGAACGACAAGGGGAAGTACAAGGTATGCTTGTTTTAGTTAGTATATTAGTTTAATGGAAGAACAACAGATTGAACACTCGAGAATATCCAAGAAATGGTGATTCGGATACCAGCACTTGATCTACAGTACAGGAAAACAACTTACGACACCTCACGAAGCTTGAAAAATGGAAAGTCTCAAGCTCAGGCGAAGTGCACACCAGAGAAACGCATTTCATGAAACAGGTTTCAGGAAACGCGAAACGAAAGTTGCTCGCAATAGACTGATAAGATTACGCAGGGTTGTGCACACTGCGTTTCTTGAAACTCCAGTTTCATAAATTGCGTGAAACCAGTTTTCGTGAAACTCGAATAATCGGTTTCCTCTAGCGGTAGTTTCACGTTTCGCGTCGAGAAATTGTGTGATGTGTGACAGAAAATCATGGCAGGAATTTCATTCCAAGTGAAGTTGGCCGAAGCTGTGGAAAAACGCCCGTGGCTGTACGACTTCAAACTCAAGGGATACAGCAACAGGGAGAAAGTACAAATGGCATGGGAAGCAGTGGCGAAAGAAGTGAACAATTCAGGAATTCACGATTTATCATCGTTCGATCAAAAAGTCGCTTAGACATTCGGAAAAAATCCTTAAATTTGATAGGATCACTTATGAGCAAGTTCGCAACAACGAGGGAACTATGGTCTCGATCCCTGATCAGTGGGTGTACCCAGTATTTTCGATTTTTCTTTTTGTTCCTTAGCCACCACGACAAAACGACCACATCGTCATCGGAATCCATCGTGAAACTGACGGGAAACCCGTTTCTTCTGTATGCTCTCACTCCAAGAAACAATAACTTGCCAACGCAGCAAATGCCTGAACATGAAACACGGGTACTTCCAATATCACGCTTTACGAAATTTCCTTTCATTCACACTTCCCAACATAACAAAGCCCAGTAGTTTGGGTTATATAGGGCCTCAAACCTCAAGGTGGCGTTATTTGATGGGGTTCCAGAAGTATAAGGGAAGAACCGAAGCGGTGCAGAGGCGAGCAGCCCTAAGAATCTTTAGTGCACACAGAACAGTGTCGGTTGTGGCTGGTTAGGTCATCGCAGGCGTCATACTGTTTGACATTCTGGCAGCTGAAAGCCGGCGCGTATAGGACGCATATACGTGTACTCGGAGAAATGAAAACACACGCACAAGAGCTGAGTCTACAAGATTGGCAGAGAAGATGGGCTCAGGAACCTAAAGGTAGATGGAAGGTCTCAGTGATAGGCAATGGGAGGCAATGGATGGGGGAAGGGCTTGGGTATTGCCTGATCCAATTCCTGACAGGCCAAATGGGAGTTGATGATGCGCCACACACTTCATTTGTATGCCCACAATGGGAGCACCTCAGGCAAGACATAACAGCATAGATAGGAGTTGAACCCTGAAACAGTCATTTCTAGGATGCTTATTGCAGTGAGAATGAGGGCGATGTCAGCATGTACGTCACTCGAATTCTCAGACACAAGGTAGTGAATCGGAAATGGGGAGGAAGGACGAGACTGGAAGTGGCCCTTAGGAGCTAAAAGAAGCTGCCCTAATTGAAGTGCCGGGACATTCCTACAAAGAAGATGTGAGAAAGGGTGTTTAGGTCGGTATAACGAAGAATTCGACACGAAAGGTAAGGTTAAATCGCTGTCGGTTTATCAAAAATTTCAACTACCTCAATGAAAATAAAAAATAAAAAACCTTATATCTAGCCTCCTATTATCTTCGAAAAGTTAAAGCCATTGCAATAAGATGATTTTCGTTGAAAATTTGGCTAAAACGAGATGAATATTTAGAATACGCACGTCAAAAATCTTGCCGTAGTCTTCGAGGAGGCAGGTGCAGTTGTAAACGTGGAGGCCGAGCTCCTTGACGTGGGAGAGGGAGCGCCAGTCGGTGTTTGCGCTTCCGACGTAAACTTCCTCCCTGTCCACGATCCAGAGCTTCGTATGGAGGATCCCAGCACCCACGAGCCGCTGCATGTTTATACTCCTCACCTGCCACAAGGCAAAGCCCAGTTAGAAAAGAAAGGATTACAAAAGGATTACAGTCCGGTGAATTTCCGAAGTACACTGGTTATCTTCGAGAGGCGCAGTGGTGCTCAAACGACAGACAAGCTGCACTTCGTTGCCCTTGCGTCTTTGTCTTTATTCTATTATTCAATAATGGGTTGGAATTTTTCCAATATTTGTATAAATCTTCTCTTAGTTTTAGGTAAAATTAGGGGTATTTTTCACATTTTTGATTTGGGGAGGATGTGTGTGTGTGTGTGTGTGTGGGGGGGGGCCGTCATGAATCACCCCTGATTTCAGAAATTTCCATCTCAATTTCAAAACACCTTTTAAGGGGACCAATAGTCAGAGCTCGCACTCCGGGGAACCTTCTGAGGCAGGTATCGGGGAGTCGGGGTCATGGGATATCGAAATGGACTTTCTTCCGACTGCAACTCGTGCGAAGCTCATACCGGTCACACAAAACAATTGAAAAAATATGCGCATATTTTATCAATTTCGATGAACCAGTTCCTTCTCACCTCTCGTTGTGATATATCCTTATTATCCTCGTTCATCTCGGTAATGGACACGATGATTGAGCTCCCCAAAGCAGCGGCTTGCCAGCCTCTCCTTAATTTGTAACGTGAGGCAACACTTTTTCATTTTTTTTTCCAACTTTTGAGGAAGTTTAATATTTTTTTACTATCGTGGAAGTGATAATTTTGTAATTGTATTAATAAATTTTGTGTGCTACCTACTTATTTCCTTCTCTTTATCCCACTTTTTTACGTTCCCACCCGGATATTGATTACATTCTGACATTGAAATGGAAAATTCTGAATTTGGCTGGGAAAAATCTTAAATAGGTTTGGAAAATTCTGAAATTGGTTTGGGAAATTTTCGAATCTTACTTGGAAAAGCTATATTTACCTCCGCAGCTCCTTTTCTGGCGAGAATTTCCGTGTCCACACAAGGCTGTTCCTTAGAAGGCTGGCTCTGTACGATTTTGACACTGATGCCCCGGGATTTTGCGTTTAGGAGATCGTTGAAAATATCTTCGCCCTGAAAAACAAAAGATATAGTTATACATTAATCAATCCATGGTACGGTACATCTTAAAAACATTGAAAATTGAAAGGTGCAGGGAAAAAACCAGCTATGTCAAAAAGGCTGCAATTTGAGAAAAATGAGTTTTCAACTTCAAAACTGAACAAAACCTATTCATGATATAGAACGATATGATATAGAATGAATCGGTTTCTGCCCCAAAATACTCAGATGGATGAAGGACAAGGCTATCCATAAATTTGTAGCGGTAGCAAAAATGAAAAAATGGGGCAAACTCCACGAAAAATATTCACAAGTCTATCGCTATACATATTATCTGAAAGAACGTGTCCATCTGAAACACACAAGAAAATAATAGAATCTTGAATCTCCCAGATTAGTCATGTTGCCGTACGTTCAGCCGTTTCGTTAAACCTATTTATTATTTTTGCATAATGTTCCATACCCATTAAGTAGGATCTTCCGCAAAAATTTGGCAGCCCGGGGCCCACAAAACCTGATTAAGATCATGATGTCCTGAAATTTTGCTCTTGAGTGGATATCAAGCCTGTTAGGGAGCTCAACAATTTTATGATCAATGGACACTGATTTTCGAGAAAATATCTTTAATCACATCGATACATTATACATTAATGGAGTTACACGACTTGTTTGAATCTAATAAATCTGGGCCCAGTAAGATGGATCTAATTCATGAAGATAGATGTTCTTTAATTTGTGGCGAAAGAAATATGGTTGGGGTTTGATGGATTGCATAAGCTATATAATTAACAACAAAAGAGAGGTAGGATTAAGTGTTTCTATCTTAATCATCCCTCCCCTCCAAAACATGATTTACAGCTTCTTGCTACTGAATCTTATTTACAATTAGTTTAGTAATGGATGGATTTTGGTCGGTAAAGCCAATGCATTGGACCTAACCAGGAGTCCAGTTCTCCATCGTTGCTTTCCCCTCCTATTCGATTATCCTGGGCAAATTCTGACACTTCTCTCATGCACTTCCTACTTCAGTTTTCTCTCGTTCCCACGATAATACGGCTCGGAAGATAACTGAGAAGTCTCGTTGTTGCTTTTATAAAACTAAAAAATTCCAGTCATGCAACTATAATAATGAATAGCCGAATTTTCGAAATTCTGTTCGCATTATATATACGGTAATCGGTTTTGAAAATCAAACTCTAGATTTGAACGTTAGCTCGTGAACTATTAGTTTTGGTTCTGTTTCGTATAAAGGGACTAGTAACAGTTATTGATCACGGACTTTGTTTAAAACGAAGTCATCTAATTCTTTTTGGACATCTACAACTACACTGGAGACCAGAAAAACCGGCGCAGTTGAATTGTTTCCAAAGAGTTAAGTTTTAATCGGTAACAGTTGGGTTTGAGTCAATAGTTAGGTCAATAACAAGATTAACAGAGATTATCTGCCATGGTCCATCCCTGTTTTTCTTTAACTATTCAGTTTTTTCCTGTAATGCTCCCTTCAATTCACGATAGAAGCCTAAAGGACGAAAGATGACTTTTCAACAGTCTGCCTTCAGTGCGGTCCACACAAGCCGTTTTTGTCATTGTGCCTTTTTAAAACATTTTTCTCGATCTTATTCCTTTGAATTAAGTTGTAACAAAATTTTTTTAATGAAGGAGAAAAAAACGAGAGAATTTTTATGTTTGCATTTTTCGATTTTGCTTATTTTTTTACATTTAAATTACACTTCAGCTTTATGATTAAAATTTTTATTCTTCATTATTTTTCCTGTTGTTTTCTTTTCACAGAATATAAATTTTATGTTAATGTTCAAATTTCTTCCAACTTTATTTCTCTACCAGACAGAACAAAACAAATCTTGAAGTGCGCCGGTTTTTTTGGTCTCTAGTGTAAATTACGAGATATGGAAACTCAGTGACCAGCTGAATTCCCTTGAGGCTAATTTCGTTCCTGGTCATGTAACGTGCTGAAATATAAATAGAGCTCCTTTTGGACGAGACAAGATATGGAGGCGCGATGTACTTAGTTAAGATACCATTGACCCCGTTTTTAATTAATTTTTTGCACATTCAACACTTATACACGAACTTGAGGCTGGGTTGTAACTTGTTGCTTCATTAAGTGAAAAACTTAGCTATAACTTTACAACTTTAATATCTCATTCCCAAAAAACCCCAACGAATTGGTGTTCTAAGAGCGAAATGTGGACCAGATTAGTGATACATTCTAAATTTCAAGCTTCCACAAACCAAATCCTGTTGTTAGGTGAAGGTTCATTTTTTAAAATGCTCCCTTGTGACTTAGATATTTTCTTACCTTATCGGAACCGGGCCATTTGCCTGGTTTCTCCCCGCTGTCGTGGACATCGCCGTCTCGGAGTGTCCAGTAGTAGGAAGCGATTTCTATGGTCTCTCGCGCTCGCTCGATCATCCCTTTCCAGACGTCGTAGGTGGACGGGTAGGGCGTTGAGCCGTTTCGATAGCTCATTCCGTCCGGTATCGTTTCGACCAAGGTAAAGCTAAATTCAGGAAATGTATTCATTAGAAATTATGAAGGGCTCAAGGACTTACTATGCATACGGATAGAGAAAAATCTCTTTCAGACAGGACAAATTTAGATATAGAGGACTCTATATTTAGATATTTAGAGGACATTTTGAAAAATTCCATCAACATTATCACAAGGATCCGAAGGTGAACGAGCTAGTTATCATAAGATGTTATGAGCTCTAAGGGATCAACACTGAGTTACTTTAGGCCACTTGTTAGGTAACATTTTTGATTTCGGCAGTGACATGATTTTGGATATTTTCGAACAGTTTTAGCTTAAGGCTAAGGCATGTCCTATGTTAAAACCTGGAATGTGAAATGAAAAAATCTGCAGGAACGTGACTTGATACATAGTCTTCACTCATCAATCTATCCGTTTTATCAAAATTAAACATATGCATTTAAGCGATGTACTAGAAAACTAGGAATGACCCGCGGTAGGTGATATCTGAGGTAACAGGGATATCGTCTAACAACAACAATATCATGGCTGCGACCTTGTCATTCCGCGGAGTGTGGTGCGGGAAGAGTGCTACGGATGTTCTTGAGCGGGACATCTCGGCAGGAGTGCTTTGTGGTATCACGACCGTTTTCTACTCAATTGGGAGGTATCCCGTATTTTCCCAAGATACAGCAGTAATTCCTCTTTGTTCCCATTTGTCGAATATGCTGATGTCATAAATTAGCTAAACGAATTATAACTGTGAGAAAAGGATATAATATTTGAAGAACTATCAACATTGACATTCTTGATCTCGAAAAGAAAAATCGGAATGTTCTTGATGGTGCGAAAGTTGTCCGTAGTTCATTTAGCCATTTCTTTGGCCTTGTCATTTTGATTGGCCGTGAGTCAATTATCATCCCGAATCATTGACAAACATTATTGTGATGTATTTAAGATACTATGTACTGTCTGTATCAACATTCTATACAATAAAACGGGCACAGCGAGGGTGAGAATGATGGGGATAGAAATATCAGCCACACCAATCAAAAATATGCAACTGAATATCCCGCCCTGGATCTCTTGAGCAATTTAGCTCGCAGATTTTGATTTTTGAAATTTCATGGATGTCCCTTTGAATTGTGAAAATGCATCTAAAATGCTGATAGTTTTAACGAATGGGTTATTTTTGGATAGTGTGTGATTCTTCATGTCACTGTTAGGGTTGAGGGGTCACTTTTGAGTTCCGAAATGGCGATTATTTGCTATGGCCGAATTTTTCAGGATCTGAAACCTATTCCGGTCCTTTTACCAGATAATGACACCCCTGTCTATGTCTACGTGTGAGGCGATCGGGCTATCTAGAAGTTAGGACCAACTAGACCTCAAGTAAAGGAGCCTGTATGCGTAAGAAAGGATTTTTACATCAATTCTAAGGTTTCTTACCGCCCATACGGCGAATTTTGAATCCACCCTCCTTAAAACGTGAAATAAAAAAGTTTTGACATTGAAATTTGGAATTTTATGTTTGTTGCTACGCCATTTTTCAAATCAAGCGCCTCTATTTCCATAGCTACCCCTCCCAATCCCTTCTGGCGGTCCAGGTCACATAACAACCATCAACTTTTTAATCTCAATCAAATATTGTCCATAGCATGCCCCCCAATCTCGTCTTTAGCCGTGGTTTCCGTAGCAACCCTTATCTATCTCACCACTATTTCCCGCAGGGGTCCCTCACCCTCCATCCCATTAGGGCCAATGGTTTCCAAAGCAAACCCCCTTTTACTCACCATATACAGCTATTTGCTACAGCATCCTCCGACCACCCCAATCCACTCTTTCAGACTTTCCATAGCTATTTTCCACCGCAAACCCCTCCCCCCATCCTATCTGAAGCCGTGATTTCCGTGACAACCCTCCTCTGAGTATATGAACGTAAATAGTGATGTTTCAACGCATATTGTAGCCAAGAAACTCTACGAAAGGTTCTCTCTCGACCCTGAAAATCTGGCTGTTTGCCAACAACTTCTTGTCCTCGGTCGATATGCATTAAGTCAAACTAAAGGCCCTTTCATGGAGTTGAAAGCATCGCGATCTTTCACCACAACATCAAAACAAACACGCTTTTACTCTTAATGGGGCTACACGTTTTTATTATTGCGCGATAAATTAATAACTAAATCCGAAGTTTCCCTCAAAATTTCGCTAAATCAAAAGAAAAGTCTACGAAAGTTCAATGTTTCGACACTTTTACTGTCATATTTTATAAAGTGACATAATATGTACCTCCATTAATCTAAAAAATTCTCAGGAGAAAAAATTTGGATTCAGCTGTTCTATATAATAAGCAAGAATACGTTTTGAAATACGAGTAGATTAAGGAAAGAAAAGAAAAGTTTGACTCTTGAGTTCATCAAACCCGTTTCAATATTTCCCCAAATTCATTTGGTAGGAGAAGTATGAGTTGATTGGTACTGTTTTGTACAAAATTGAAATGCGCTTGATAATAATATTGGAGAGAGGTCGCTCTTCATGCATTTTGACCGATCAGGGATCATTACCCAGTAAAGTCATATTCAGTTCAATACTTTCAAGCTCTCCTAAGTAGATCCACACTTTAAACCTTTCATACTATGATGTGATTTTTTTCCCAAGTAGTTTCATAACTAGAAAAGGGAAAAGCGCCATTTTCCTAGAAAAGGGTATAAAAAGAGCTCTAACCAAAAAAGTGTACTTTTGTGGGTCCCCGTTCTCAGGGGTTGTAGGTTTTGATGTCTTGAAAGCGGTACATGACCCTCAAAAAGGGACGTCTTGCAACTCTGTTTTTACTTAAACATTTATGAGGAACCGGAATTAGAGCAAAAACAAAATACGATCGTATAGAAACAACCCGAAAAATGAGCCGATAGTATAAACTAAATGCAACAATCAGGAGTACAAACACTTCCTATTCGTTGGGATTCAAACACTAGTTAATAGCTGATAGATTTGATGAAAATACAGGAGAAAAGAACACAGGAGAATAAGGCTAGTTTGACTTTAAACACCCCCAGAATGGTGAGCTAACGAGGAAGAACTTTTGGCGAGTCCGATCATTTGAAGATTATCCAAGGTCAGTGACGTCCTGAGAAAATTACCAATACGTTCAACCGAATCCCCCAAAAAAAGTCGCTAATTCGAACAGCCACTGGTGAATAGTAGGTACCTACGTCTGCTACTTTTCTGTGGATACTCACACGCAGTTTTGGTGACATTTGTTGAAAGTGTGATTGTGCTCAGCGCTCCTCTGCTGCTTCTCGGCGGCGTCGAGCAATGGAAGAAGTACGACCAGTACGATGAGGAGGAGGATTATGGTGATGGGGACACACGACGGCTTGAACCAGGCCTTCTGACCGCCCCACCTAAGTGACAAGCCAAGAAAAAACACAAATGTATAAAGCCCGATCGTGTGTAAGGATTCTTAAAGAACCTAAATCATAACGTAATCAAAACATTGGAATTTTGCTCGATGGGGACAAGTACAAGGAAATATTACCACGAAATTCGCTTCGGACACGCTAACATCTATGAATTCTGTTTTGACTTTCAGTGGTTTTCGCATTTCTAGTATTGTTATAAGTGGATATGCTTACTGTTATTTTTTCCATTCAAGTATTATTACAAGTAAATGGTTTTTGTGACAGGTCTGCACGTATTAAGAAAGAAATATTTCGACAAAAAATTAATTTTTATTAATCAACCATTCTTACAGGAATACAAACCGATGTGTTTTTTGCTCCTTACTTCCACAATATTTTGCTTCTAACTCGTCAGATTTGACATCTGACACTTGACACTGCTCTCATTGAGGGCATAGCAACTAGTACTGTTATTCCTGATGATGGCCACGGTGCTGACCGAAACGTCAAGAAACTGAATTGATAAATTTAGTGTAGTTTCATGATTTTCGTTATTGTAGGGCCGAATCCCGACCCATATAGAGAGTGTCTCTCCTCGAACATCATCCGACAAAAAGTGTCCTTAAATTGTTTTTGCTCAACTGAAAATCCTACTTTTTTCAGTTTTAAAATTGTTTTCGTGTTTTCAACCATAGGTCATCAAAAAATACCACAAAACCCTTAATACTAAGAGGAAAGCCAAATTTGAGTACACCATTGGAAGGAGAATTAAATTTCTTATTTCCTCACCCCTAACAATCATTTTGTAAAAAGAAATTGAGGGTGAAAAATGGGCCCAAAAAGTTTATTTTGTCAAATCCGGAAAATTACCTTTTTTCAAACGCTCATGAATCCCCATATTTCAGGTGATAAGCTTCAACAAAAAGCGCCTTAGCTTTTCAATGGTATAATAAGTTTTTTATTTTTAGAGAGAACGTACTTAGGAGTTTGAAGGCAAGAAAATTGTGTGTTTAGGCACATTTTAGGTCTTTTTGGTTAAACTAAAAGAAGTTTGGAGGCATTTTTACTTTTTTTTCATGCTGACGCACGCAGACCTCCGCAGTAATGAATTAACCGAGTTTTCAGTCTTTTCATTATTTCGGAGTGCAAGGACAACATGTCAACCCCATGATATCGTCGGGTTCCGGGTAAAAGTGACTAAGTAACATTTTTTTCAAAATGAGCTTTTTTTGTCATTCCGGTACTAAGGAACGTTGTCTACTGTGTGTTGTTGCTAAAAACGTTATCTTCAAACTGATGTGCAAGAAATACTTGAAAATAAATTTTACCTGCCTGACCCAAAGAGTTTTATGTGACCAAATGGCATTTGAACTCAACCACAAAACACGAGATGGATTATAAATGTACTCTCGCTGGTGCATGTAAATGTTATCAATTGCCATTTGATCACTTTTACTGTGTAAGATTTGTAAGATTGCATAGTGGGCAGGTGAAAATGACCAATTACAGTGATAGGTAATGGATAACCTTTTCTAACAGAAATAGGTATATCATTGTTATTAGATGCTTGGCAACACGATAAATTAACGAAAAAACTATTCAATCCCTCAATTTCATGTAACTATGCGACAGATTTTGGAAGAATTGAATTGACCAAATGAGTAAAGCTTGAAACTCCAGGCAGGTAAAAATGATCAAATAGAGTTTTCCGGAAAACAGCTCTTATTTAATCTGAAGTGAATTTTGAAGCACGATATCATAGGCGGGCACTAGCTAACTACCTACAGGATAAAGAAAAATCGAAACATAGTCGGATGAGACATCACACAACCAGTGTTCGTAAGAAGAAAATAGGTGAAACTTCAGATCGCTCCCCTGTAAAATTTTGCAAATGTTACTTGGTCACTTTTACTCGGAACCCCACGATATGATCTTCGGAAACTTAATTTTGACCACGGTCCTCTCAAAACTTAACGGTAATATTATCACGTGAACTATTCAAAAGTTGGGAGATATTGGGTCTGAGGAAATTCGAAATTCAAGGTACCCACATGAAATGTCATTTGAGTCGAGAGACCGTGTAATCAAGCGAATTACCGATACGCAGCACAACATGCGGTGGATCCCATCCAGAAACGAGCGACCCTTTACATTTTCAACGAGAATAGCTTAAAAGCCAACAGCAATTTATCTTTAGGAGGACATCAATTCTTTAATCTGCTTGGACGATCACACAGCTTACCGCTTTCGGCAAGCGATACATCAAAATAAAATATACTCACGTCATAGTTCCCGAGAGTAGGGACTGGATGCTCTGAAAGTCGGAAAATGATCACTACACGCCTCTGTGCAAAACCAAACTGCCTCGCTATTCAAATAAAATTGTCCGTTTCCTCTATTTTTAAACAAGAAAAACCTGAAGGACAAATCTCATCTTGAAAGAATCACCTTTCTGTCATCGTTTGAATGATCATTTCATTGTTCGACTGAGATGTTAAACATCTTCTGGGAATCTAGAAGAAACAACACTTGAATCACCTACTATGACATTCATCAATTTGTTTATTTATGTACTTGTTATTCTCAAGAATATCAATTTATATTCTCGAATCTTTTGATTAGAAGGAAATGTCAAAATAACTTGTAGCAACCGACCAACACGCTTGTGAAATTAATGGTAGTCACGTGCAATATTTCTGGTGTTTATTAACGAAATATCACGATAAGGAAGGCACTTCTTGATAGAAAATTGTAAATATTGTAGGATTTCCTAAATGATTGATTCGTTTACATTTTCTACCTCTTTCCTGTTGTTGTGATTAACTCTATGTCAGTTACTAAGATAAAAAAAGTTGTTAGTTCAACTCGGTCCCTTCACCTGACGGAGAAGTTGATAGAAGTTTGAGCTTTGTAAAGTTGAAAACTTCCATCATAACACAGCTGTCTAAAACAACCGGTCAAAACAGACGCCCTGTCAATGATGATGTTTCATACATTTTTGTGCTTACTCAGCCAACTTAAATTTTTCTTTCAAATACTTCTATTTTCGTTGTTTCTGCGGCCAACAGAACAGTGTTTTAACACAGAACAGTGTTTAAGGGTTAGACAGTTAACTCCAATTCATCAAATATCAACCTGTACGAGTTACAGTAAATATATCAATACATTCGACTATTTCAATCTCATGTACGAATAAACTGCACAATACATCACCGCTATAAGAGTGAAAATAACACTCAATCATGCAGCCTGGCAATAAACGGTCATTTCTTTATAAACTTGGCGGGCATATAGAAAAAACATTGCAAAAACAGTTGATTGTGTACGATTTTCTCTCGCTATTCTGGTAATTGCCGAGACCTGGGGCTAATATAAATCGACTCAACAGTAATACTTCGGAAAGAACACCCAGACGTCCTAATAATTATTGCTCAAAAACTCATTTTTGGCTATTGTTAGGACCAAAAATTGAAAATTTGAACACCTGTTACCGGTCCAATCTTTGTGATGTTTTCACGTTAGAACCCACATTTTAGCTACTTAGATTGCCATCCGAAATTGATGAAATTTTCAGGGAATGTGAGGATGAGGCTGTAAATGATCCCCTACCAAGTTCATCGCTCTAAAAGCAATACGTCTCAATCCGTGCTAAAATCTTTAGAAGCCTAAAACTGCTCTGAAATTGGAAACATAACACCCAATGTTCTTGATGAACTAAGAACGATTCTTCGAAAACAATAATATCATAAGTTTTAATCATGGTATAAAGAATGAAAATCAGTATAAACAGCATACCTACAACCTGCTTGTTTCGACAACCAACAGAAAAATAATGTGGTAACCTGGGTTATGTTTTTGTTTGGAGTTTTTTGGTTCATTACTTTCAATAATGAGAGTTTGTAATCAAAGAGCAAAAGAAATTATAACCCTCCCTCAAACTATGTCATTTAATGTTAAGTCCGTAGATTCAAAATCTGCTATGTCCATCTGTCAAATGCTGCACACTGGTCCCAAACCTCGATTTTCCGGTCAAAACTCAAGTATACCCACCGAACTTTCATTACGATCGTTTTCATCACTTTCCCCCATGCAATTTTGTCTGTAAAATCGAGCAAGTAACCAGGATTGAATTTAATAATTTTGTTTTGGAAGATAAGATTGTTTAAGCGAAATACCTAAAGAATATTAATACCGATTAGTAGCCATTTCTGAAATATATACAAGTTTTGCTGATTAGTGGTTGATGAATACAATTTTCGACTGGTGAAATACATTTCTACAAAAAAGCCGATTAAACTATAGCAAGAGATTAGTGTCTTTCCAATACTAATCGACAATAAAAACGTACATATCGTTGTAGGCTGCAGCGAAGTCGTCATGGTCCGTGCGGAGCATGTACCTCGAGTCCCACTCTTCGTAGTCATCGGATCTAATGGAAGCTCGGCGATCTACAGTACGCTGAAACACAACAGAATACAAATTAGTTAAATTGGAGTACCTAGTTTAGAATAACACACAAATAAATATAATATACAGTGGTTTGGTTGTGACCAGTCCAGCAATATTATGGAGGTGGAGAAATGACCATCTAGTCTGGTTTTTTTTCGTAGATCGCTGGTACAAATGGTTACAGCTTAAGTTAAGTGGCAGCGTTTGAATCCATTTCTGATCTAGTTTTAACCAATCCGATTGGGGTTTGAGCGTACCGATCAAAAACTTCGTTCTGTTCTCTGATCTTCATGTTGTCTCCTGCCTAGCAGAATCATGGACTTGTTCTAGTCGAATCCGCAATCGTTGAGGCATAAGCTGACGTTACGGCAGTTTCTTGCAGGTCATGACCATACTCAAGCTGCGCTGGAGGGTACCCTGTAGTTTGGGGTGGCCTTTACCGATACGCCAAGAGGAAGAGTGTTGTCCATGTGTGAATACTACCTTAAGGTCCCTTGAACCAACGTAGCCTCAAAATGTCGGCCTTGATCTGTGTGTATCTCCAGAGGTATCCGTACATGGATAAACGCATTCTCTACTTGTGCAGCTCCTTGACTTGACTTACGTCCTTAAACTCCTATGGGAGCATAGGGCAGGAACCAGATCCCTCCAGTCTGTTCGATTGGCGTCGATTCTCTTTGCTTCATTCCAACTTTTGCCAACCTGGCGAAGTTCCTCCTCACTCGACCTCCTCCAGGTTTCCCTGGGTCGCCCCTCCGTCGCCCTTTCCCCTGTTGGTTCCATTGAAGGGCTACCTTTTCGATTGCATCGCCCGGTTTACGAAGTGTGTGACCGATCCACATCCACTTCCTTCGCAATATCTCTTCCCCAATAGGGAGCTGATCAGTGGTTGTCCATAGGTCGGCATTGGAGATCACATTTGGCCACCAAATTCCCCAAGATTCTTCGCAAGCAGCGGTACACGAAGGTTTGCAGTTGACGGGTGATGGTTTCAGTAACCTTCCACGTTTCACTGCCGTACAACAAAACGGATTTGACGTTGAAGAGCCTCAATTTCGTTTTCTGGGACAATTACAATGGCCTTTTTTCAATTAAATCAAAATTGGGGATGCGCCAGTAATATCGGCATCTTGATCAATTAGGGACAATTTTTATGGATTAAACTATCATACAATAGAAATCTGAAAAACTGTTGATGTAAGATCGTAGTTTTTTGTTTAATTCAGATATAAATTAGTTCTGAGAATTGAATGAGACCACTAAAACCAGAAAGGTACACAGTCGGGCTACAGACAGTCAGAGTTTTACGGGTAACTAGTGAGATGCATGGCTGACCATGCCGACCATGCCGAAATAGCATGGTTGTTGCTATGCGGTTATGCCAACTATAACGCCATCTCCCAAGCTTCAATTCAGTTGAGGATGACAAGTGGGAGCATTCTTTTAGATGAATTTTTTGCGTGTATTTTTATTGTATCTCGTGAAATTTCAGTAGGATTTCTACGTGTGTTTCCGAGTGTACCTATTAAGCGTTGTTGTACAATGTTGTACATCATTGTTATAGAGTCCAGTTATTGTAGTCCAGAGATTCGCGCAGGAGGGTTTTCTAATAGGTACAGAAATAGCAAACCTTTGGTTGATAATTTTCATCTTTTCGGGATCTGATTTTAAAGCATAAACCGTAAACTACTATTTGAATTGTTCACTTAGTGGGATAGAAGGGTTTATAATTTAAAATAATGAACCGAAATCATGATAATTTCTTAAATTCAACTGAAAACAAGTTGCAGATTTACGATTTTATGGACTCACTATTTTAGGTGTTTGTTTTGGTTCTTTTCGAGCAGTCGTTATCTTCATGACGCCGCCAGATAAGAGATTCCAGTCTTGCTCGAAATATAGATAAGAATTCACTTCACAACGAGGCCATGAGAGATTCCGGTGAAGCCGGGTTTTGTTTGTGGTTATAAGTTCGCGTGGACGGGATAACAGGTTAAGACAGCGTGAACTGAGGGTTTGTAACGACTATTTCGTTCCTTCGTAACGTCATCACCAGCTGCTCGCCAGCTCCGACTCGGTTCCCCCTCCTAACAGACCGACCAGTGAGGTAGGCTGGTCCTCCTTGGGTCGTTCTACTCAACAGCTTTTTTGTCACGTTAGCTACACGTAAAGATGAAAAGGGCTCTCTGCAACCGCTGCAGTTGGAGTGATGAGGGTCTGAGGGGTGACCGTGGAACTTGGGTTCTTTTATTTATTGTGCTGCTACATCTAAGTTGAACTGAACAAGTGATGAGGTCGCCAGAACCAATTGTTGGTCTTTAGGACGACCAACTTCTAACCAATTGTTGGTCACTTCTCCTTACCGGATGGTTTCAACCCCAAGTTGCCAGAGTTGCAAGATATTTATTTTAGAAAAGTACGTTCATAATAAAATCATACTTTGGTAGACACATTTCTCGTATGAATTCTGTCTAATTTTGGTTTATCATTTTCAATAATAACCTCTGTAATCGGCTAGGAAGGAAAATTTCCAAACCCCCGCAAAAGTTGTTGGTTTACGTTTCAAGATACGTGGACTTCAACAATCAAATTTCAAAACATTAAACTTTTCCCCGAAACTACTGAATCAAATTTTAAAGAAATTTGGCTTAAAATCCCAACATCAATCTGGGATGTGTTAGTGATCCCGGCGTTTCAATTAATCAAACCTATGGGGTAGTATTTATGAATTAAACTATAAAAAAATCGAAATCTCAAAAACTTTCGATGTGTTAGGATAGTTTTTTGTTTGATTCAGATAAAAATTAGTTCCATGCATCGAATGAGATCACTGGGTGTACATTCATCCGTTCGCTCACCGTTTGAAAACTTGATCTGGTAGACGGTTGCAGATCCCGTTCATTCGAGCCGAAGCATTCTTGCTGTCTGTATGATTATTTTATAATTTATATCATCTATTCTTCGTTAAATTGCAGATGTGTTAGACTTTGTCAAAATTTGTAAAAATGGGGCAAAGAAGGGATTGGACATTTTCTTGGTTCGCCATCCTTCCCCAGCCGATTATTTGGTTGGTGAACTGTAAGAAATCCGGGTAAGAAAGGTCTGTACACAATAACCATAATTTGGAGGTAACCAATCCTTTTTTAACAAAAATTGACCATCAAATCCAAATAAGATTCAACTTTATTGGTAAGATATTCAATGATTGAGGCGTATTTTTATAATTTATATGCATCATACTAGTAAAATTTATCTTGAATCATCAATTGTAGGATAGGGTACCCTAAAAAGCTAAATTACCTCCATATCCTTCAAATTTGAAGATCTTACCAATAACTACATAGGTTATAAAACGTGCGATTATTATTATAAATGTATGTATAAATTTACGGAACGTTGAAAATTATTTCATTAAGATTCATATTTTACATCCCCCTACACCCTCTGTTTTCTACATTTTAACCCTTGAAACGAGATTTTTCAAGTCAAACGAGCTTGGGCCGGTATGCAAGTCATCTCAATCGATTTGGCGTCCAAATTACTAGAAAATGACACCCCACTTGCCTAGCCCAGTAAAAACCTCAAAAACACGTTTTTGGTCACGTTAACGACCAGTGTTTAGGCTATAGCATCTATGCGTATCAGGCGGTCGGGCTGGCTAGAAGTTAGGAGCAGCTAGACCCCAACCGCAGTCTATGCTCACGGATTATTTAAACAAAATGTTATGGCCTATAAATAAGAATTTGAATCTGCGCACATGAAACTTGAATCGACAAAGTGTGAGGAGGGTTGGGGGGAGGGGGGGGTTATAAAACGTGTTTGCGATACGAGGAAGATATGAGCCACAACCATCTAGTCTGACGTTTTCCCTACAAAATTGAACCTCTCGTTGCATAAATCTCGAATAAAATTATTTAAATAAAAACCAGCAAACATTTCACAGAAGGGTATTATTTTTGAAACAGCCTCATCCCCCCCCCCCCCTCTTCTACCCACCGGAACGTTTCTTGAACAAAACAAGATAAATTGAAAAAATTGAAATTTACACCTATTTTTAACATTTTCACCCTTAAAATATAATTTTCAAAATCAAATAAGATCAAAATGATCTGGGAGCCACCTCAAACGATTTGCAGTCCAACATTACTAGGAAATGTTAACTCGTATCATTTGAAGGTTCGGGAGGTCACTTTAAGGGTCAGAAATTGCGATATTAGCTTTGGCTGAATTTATACGGATCTGAAATCTGTCTCAGTCGATTTTGCGCCTATAATGACTGGAAGTTGACAGCTCCCTTGCCTATGTCAGTGAAAACCTCAGAAAACCACTTTCCACTCTTTCTGCCCATTTTTGACCAGTTTTGACACCTGACATTGTACTTGTATTTGACATTGTTCGCTTCACTTGAAGAGGCGAAAGTGAGTTCCCTAGTGCCTATTGAAATCAAAAGTAATAAGAAAACGATCCTGAAACCATGGATTACACCAGGTATCCTGAAATCAATACGCAAGAGAGACAGAATGGCTACAAAAACCCTAAGACAACCACTCAACAATGTTCTACAAGCAAATTACAGGAGGTACAAAAATTTCTTAAACAACTTAATCAAAGATGAAAGAGAAAAAACACATTACACAAAAACTAAAAAAAGACGGCAATAATTTGAGAAAAAAATGGCAAACAATCGATGAAGCTGCGAACAGCGGAAGAAATGACAAAAATTGCTTTCCACTCGAGGATTGGATTCGGAACTCAAGTCATACCGAAACGTCAGAAGATGTTGCGAATCTTCTAAATAGTTATTTCTCATCAATCGGATCAAACTTGGCAAGTAACATAATATCGGAACCGTACACTTCAGAAACTGGAATCAGGACACCACCATCTCAAACAAATTCAATGTTCATCTATGAAATAGAAACAAACGAACTACTTAAAACTGCTCGATTGCTGAGAGGAGGTTCGGCGCCGGGTCCCGATGGTTTACCCCCCTATATCCTGGGACCGTAAAGCGACGCAACCGAGGGGCGGAAAGGTTTATTATCTAAAAATAGTAAAACTAAACTTTATAAAGGTCGAAATGCATGAGAATTCGCACATAATAATGAATTGTGATTGCACCAACGCATTTAGATTCAATTTGGATATTTAAATGGATCAAGAGGTCACCCATTCGAAATAGAGCTTTCATATTTTCTATATTTCCCATACTTACCTAGCCAGTTTTTCCTCGCCTTCCGAATATCGACCCGCCGCGCCAGGAAGAAGCGGGAGGCTTCAATTGGAGACTAATCTCGAGTAACAACCTTTTTAAGGCACGAACAGTAGCTCGGGTCACGGGATCCAGTTATTTCCAATGCGATACCTTCCACCGCTGACCATTACTGAGTTACGACCTTTGGACAACTACAACTAAAGGTTTTCCTTGCTAATTTAGAGCTACCGACTCCCGAACAATTCTAAACCGACTTCCAAACATGTACAAGGTCAGAAGTATCTTTGGGCAACGGTTTAAATCTATTCGAATTCAGGCAATGAGGAATCGAAAAATCTGATATTGGCCTCATGCGGTTTACCTCAATACCGCGTTTTGGTACATTTTAAATAACTGCCAGAAAAACGAACTATAAAAAAAATTGTAAAACATTTTGATTTATTATTTTTAATAAGAGAAAAATCATTTTAACCCCCTCTCAAAGTTTATTTTATTTCAAGATGAGTAGAATCCAAAAACGTCTGCCAAGTTTGTGTGGCACATAGCTTCATCGTATCCATAACATAACTGTATAGATCATTGAAAATTATTATTGACTAAAGAACTCCGTTCAATGAAGCTCGAGGCTAAAACTTTATTTTCTCTTTATTACTCACGAGGACCATCTACACATCGAACCGAACAATCCCTGAAAATTTCATCGAAATTGTTCAAGAACTCCCGGAGTTATGCGCGTTACAAGGATTTCACGTTTGCTCATGCGCAGAGGCTACTATTGATCCGGGGTTCATGAAACCTATAGGGGACCATCTACACCCCAACCCAATCCCTGAAAATGTCATCAAAATCGGACTATAACTTCGTGTAGTTTTGCCCGTAACAAGGATTCGCTGACTGACAGACACACAGACAGACACGGAACCAAAATTGTTCAGAAAGGTCTAAAACGCAAAATGTGAGTGGAATTTTTGATTTTGGAGACCAAAAAATTTTCACATTCCGAAAGTGAAAACAAAGCTTCCGTTACCTTGTTAGACTCGGAAGCAAAATCGGATCTAAAATCTGGATATATTCTTCCGAACTACTTCTTACGGACTTCAATGAAGAAAATGTTTGAAAATAAATTTTCACAAATTTTTTTAATTCAAAAGAAAGGTTTGACCCAGTCAAATAATGCTTTTTTTTTAATTTATTTTTTGAAGGCCAAAATGTGTAATTTTCGTTTTGCAGTCAGCAGACACAGACCGTTCCTTTCCAATGACATTAACCGATGACAAAAGTTATCCATGCCATGCGGGAAATTGAGACCAAAGGTTGAGTTAATCAAAATTCGCTGAAAAGACGGCTCATGAATAATGTGCATTTCCGCTATCAAACGTTGGACCACCACCCAGAAAAAACTCATTTCCGACAAAACAACGAAATTTTTTTAATTTCCTGTTAGGTCGACCTCGAGCAATCGTTTTCGTTTTCTCACCGATTTATCATCTGGAATTTTCATCACCCTGGGCTTTGCCTAACGTTGCATTGAAGATCTGGAAAGCGAAGCATTCTCTAGAATTATTATCAGCGTTCATGATCATCCTAGAAAAATTGACTCATTGACGAGACCCTTTTCGATTGTTTCCCAAAGAATGCCAAGGCTTTTGAAAAGTGGAAGATGGATTCTTCAGACTGAAGACCTGAGATTGTCTCAAAAATAGAGGCAGAATATGAAGTTTCGTCAAGATGTCATTTATTTATCATTGGTTCACATTGTTAACAGAAACCCAATGACAACGAAACATCAAGTTTATTTTACAGACCGTTCCTTGTACCAAATTGAAGGATATAAGAGTTCGGATCCATAAAATAACTGTATAGATCATTGAAAATGTATTATGCGGATAAAGAAATGAAGCTACAAGCCAAAAAGTTCCCTAGGCGAATATCTATTGAATGTGAACAAAAAAAAAATTTCAGAAATTCGTTCAATGGCTACTCAGAAAAAGTCTTAACAAGCTGGATTTCACGTCAGCGTGAACTAATGACACATACATTGGATCCTTATTTGAAATCTAATAATTTGAAAATCTACACCTTAAACTGAAGAATCCTTGAAAAAGTGGTGGGTCGAAAGACTAAATTACTGAACGGAAGTGGATTGGATCAACAAGTAGACTCTGTCTGGATGACATGGTGAACCAATGACAATTATTTTCAAATCTTTAATAGAAATAATGAATCCCAGACAAAAAAACCTATCACAAGTTTTTGAAAAAAAGCTTCCCTAAACAGGTAAAATAGCTCTGGACGTCCAGATTTACGTTTTGCTGAGAATGACCCATAAATTCTTCCGAACTGCTTCTTACGGACTTCAATGAAGAAAATGTTTGAAAATAATCATTTAGATTTTCGGACGCATCACAATAGCTTCATTTTCCAAGAAAATTCGCTAAAAGACATGAATAATGTGGCTCCGCTCTGGTTCAAAGAAGTTTCACTTTTTATGGTTACGACCTCGAGTCATCATCTTGGGCTGCCAGTAAACCTCAGCCGTAAAAACATCCCCTTTCGCTTGAAGGCCAAGGCCAAGAAGGTGGTATGATGGATTCCCACGCCATATTTGCAGGGCAAGCAGACACAGACCGTTCCTTGTCTGGAAGGAAAGGTTACGCGATAAATGCAACAAGAAAGTCATCCCTAGGCGAATATCAAAATGTGAACCAAAAAAGGTTCGTTTCTACTCTACACGAATTTTTGCTTTATTTGTGGGTTAGAGGAACAAGCGCAGACTCTAATTTCTAATATATCTATACAGGGTGTCCCAGGAGTTATGCACAATCCGACTCCTTCGTGTTCTACAACTCATTTCCGACCTAAAGTGCCTCTTAGCAATTTTGGTTTATTATTCAATAATAAACCATTGTAATCGCTCTTGAAAAAAAATGTTAACCCCCCTGAAAATGTCATGGTTTACGTTTCAGAGGGTGTAGAATCCGAATCTGCAATACAAATTTTTCCGTCCGGCAACGCCCCAATTCTTGAGCCAGCTCTCTCACTTAATTTAAAGTGCCCTTTAAGGGCTGTAAAAGTTTTGTAAAATCCCTGGAAACCTCAAAACTAGTCGAATCGGCCTAAATATTTTCCTATTTGAAGAACATACTATTAGGAATCGAATGAGCCCTTCCCCACGTCCGTAGGTCAAACCGTTCCCGATGTATGGCCCGATTTATGGTGCCAACATTTGCGTTTTTTCGTTTATTATTGTTTGTTTGTAACCTAGTGATGTCCGGCCGATAGCGTCGAGTTGTAGTGAATGTGGATACTGGAGTGATAGCCGATGTGAATACTTGTAGTGTATGTTAGTAGCTGATACACGGGTTGAAGCATTCTGATAATATATAGGTAAATATTATTCAATATTATTACTGGGGTTTATTATTCAATATTATTACTGGGGTAAATAAGTATTCTTTCACTGGGGTTTATTATTCAATTGGCTTGCGTTCATGATTTGAATCTTACTAAGCTTCGGAGTGTGCGTGTTTTACAGGTGATAGAGCGATTATTGAATTTCAGGAGATATGCATAGACCACGTAAATCGGTTCTCATCCAAAACAACTATTTGGATTGATCAGTTGATGATATTTGTGTGCCCCCTCTACATCTGTCTACCTTTGGCTACATCGTTTAAATTTGGATTTGGGGAAGTTTTAACGCAATACGAGTGCCAAAGGACTTGATAAATTATAGATGTTTTTATTGTGGTGGGGTATTGAGGTTCAATAAAAAAACGCTCCAAATTCTTTCACTCGGGTTTATTATTCAATCGGCTTGCGTTCATGATTTGAATTTCTACTAAGCTTTGGAGTCTGCGTGTTTCACAGGATAGGGCGATTATTGAATTTCACACAAATTTGATCAACTGTTCTCGATCCAAAATACATTTTGGTGAGATTTCGTGCTCCATTTGTATATCTCCTGAAATTCAATAATCGCCCTATCCTGTGAAACACACTCCAAAGCTTAGTAGAAATTCAATTCAGTCTGTTCGGTAGAATTTCTATCAATTCATTCCGCGGATGCCCTTAATCAAACAACAATTTCTCAAGTAATGCCGTTGACATGACATTCTCCTCCCAGAAATAGAAAAAAAAAGTTTTAGTTATGCAGGTTTTTTTTAAAACCTCAAATGTGCTTGAAAACACACGTTGTTTTGCATAACATCTCAATTTTCTCAAAAAAGTTCCCTTTAAAAATTAAAAACTAATTATACCATCGGAAAGCTGAGGCTTTTGCGCAGTTTTTAGGCTTGCAGGCCCAAACGTATCATTAAAATCAAGAGTAACTAATAAGCCATTAAAAAAGTGACATTTTTTCAAAATTTGACGAAACTTTTCAGGATAGCTTTTAACCTTAAATCAGTTTTTTGAAAAATCACTGTTGAAGACTGAGACTATGGGAAATTCAATGCTTTTTCCAACGGTGTCCTTAGATTTGCAAATACTTCGACAACACCGGAGTTACGGCCGTTTTAGTGACATAAGGTCGAAAACACCTCAACCTCGATTTTAACAGAAAACGCACGTTTTTCTGCTGTTAAACACCATTTTCTTAACGAAAAATATTTTTAAAAACCAAAAGAACTACATGACATTTTGGCACACGTTGAAAGTTACTGAAGTTGTTTGTCAAGTATTAATGGGGTTTCTAGGCGAGATGAAAAACAGGCGATTTCAAATCTGACAAAACTGCCATTTCGCGCGGCAATCGCAAATCTTCAATGCGATACAAAAATGTTATCTGGCGTTAAATAGATAGAGGATTTAACGCTCTTTCTAGCGGTGTCTTCAAATTTGATTTATCTCTAAAATTGAAGGACTTATAACAGTTCCACGACATAATATCGAAAACATGAAAACAATTTTAAATGACAAATAACTCGAAAACGAAGCCTCTAAAAAAAATTGCTAGAAGGCACTTTTGGTCGGAAATGAGTTGTAGAATACGTAGGAGTCGGATTGTGCATAACTCCTGGGACACCCTGTATAAATGAAACTATATGTAAACGCTGCAAATTCTTTCACTGGCGTTTATTATTCAATTTCATTCATTTCAATTCAATTCATTCATGATTTCTGGCAAAATGATCGCAAAGTTTCGAGTTAATATTCATCCTACAGCCAATTCCTATGAACCTTCCCCTTCCCTATAGACCCGTATTTCCCAACCTGTGTGCCGCGGCACACTGGTGTGCCGCAAAGGTGGGCTAGGAGTACCGTGGGAACTAAACTAAACTTAACTTAACTTAACTTAACTTAAACTAAAACAGTTGCGAACGAAAAAATGCGTAACGGCTTGTCTAATGAATGACCGATTTCGTCAAACAATTACTAAAAAGGTAATGCGAGCATTGTTGCCGTTTTCAACGTCTTACTTATGTGAGGCATCTTTTTCGGCTATGAACCAAATAAAAACGAGGAACAGGTCACAGCTTCAATCAGTAGTACAGCCTCGTAAAATGGAGTTAGTGAAAAAACATCAAGCCCAAGTGTCACATTAATAAAGAACATGACATGAAATCAATAATAAAGATAATATATAGTAAGCAGTAGTAGTAGCAACAACACCACATGGACAATCCTCACGGATTCAATGAGCATTGTCAAGAAAATTGGCTCATATAATGTAGAAAGAGCAGATAACCCCCTGATAACTCAACTATTAAGCCTTCTAGCTCAAGCAAAAACGGCCGGAATCAAATTCACTTTTGTGTGGATAAGAGGACTTTCCGGAATACAGGGAAATGAAAAAGTGGACACTGTTGCAAAAAGAGCAGCTCTACAGAGCCACGAGTATACCACCACCATCCCAAGCTCGGACTTCTATTATTCCTGGATCAGCAGAAATATACGAACAGAATGGCTACAAAAGTTCATAGCATACGAAAAAGGAAAGTTTTATAAGGAGATACAACCGAATGTTCCAAGACGCCCATGGTACCATCACCACCAAGTCCCCAAACCTTTTACCAGGACCATCACAAGAATGAGGTCAAATCACGGAGTCTGCGATGCTTATCTACATAAGATTAATCTTCAGGATAGCCCACAATGTAATCGGTGCGGAAACCCCAGTGGAACGATTGAACATATAGTGATGGAGTGCCCTCTATTCTACCTAGAAAGAGACATTTTATTTAAAAAACTATCTACTCTGATCGAACTTCCATTTAATTACTCCCACATATTAGCACTACCAAAAATAGAAATTTATAAAGAACTATATGAATATATCAATAATAATTATTGAATATATGTTACAATTATTGTAACATATCGTCTGGTTCCGGGTAAAAGTGACCAAGTAACATTTTTTCAAAATGAGCTTTTTTTGTCATTCCGGTACTAAGGAACGTTGTCTACTGTGTGTTGTTGCTAAGAACGTTATCTTCAAACTGATGTGCAAGAAATACTTGAAAATAAATTTTACCTGCCTGACCCAAAGAGTTTTATGTGACCAAATGGCATTTGAACTCAACCACAAAACACGAGATGGATTATAAATGTACTCTCGCTGGTGCATGTAAATGTTATCAATTGCCATTTGATCACTTTTACTGTGTAAGATTTGTAAGATTGCATAGTGGGCAGGTGAAAATGACCAATTGCAGTGATAGGTAATGGATAACCTTTTCTAACAGAAATAGGTATATCATTGTTATTAGATGCTTGGCAACACGATAAATTAACGAAAAAACTATTCAATCCCTCAATTTCATGTAACTATGCGACAGCTTTTCGAAGAATTGAATTGACCAAATGAGTAAACCTTGAAACTCCAGGCAGGTAAAAATGATCAAATCATCACAGCTCTTATTTAATCTGAAGTGAATTTTGAAGCACGATATCATAGGCAGGCACTAGCTAACTACCTACAGGATAAAGAAAAATCGAAACATAGTCGGATGAGACATCACATAACCAGTGTTTGTAAGAAGAAAATAGGTGAAACTTCAGATCGCTCCCCTGTTGCAAATTTGCAAATGTTACTTGGTCACTTTTACTCGGAACCCCACGATATATTTATAATTGTAACAAGCATTTAATGACATTGCAGTATAACTTATGTCAATGCAAAAAAAAAAATTGTAATAGAAAGCAAGAAGTATTTAGTTTGCTTTTCTGAGCTCTACTTTTATTATATTTGATTAGGACAGGTGTGTTAAATAAGTTGTAATAAAATGAGTTATTCCTGCAATGTAATGTTTTCTTTACTTTTCCTAGAAATTAGGTTAGGTGTGCCGCGGCTATTTGTCTTTTTTTGTAACCGTGTCGTAGGCTAAAAAGTTGGGAAACACTGCAATAGACGTTGCCATTGGAGAATTAGCTTTGATTTTTAATTTTGAAAATCGCACTTGAATGATGTTACAGAGGTGTGATGTGACCCTCATTGCAAAAAAATTCTTAACATACATAACAAAATGATTAGATTTTGGAAGAAGCTTGCGTTTCTTAACCTTGAGAACTAATGTATTTTGTCCTCAGAAGAACGAAATGACCTTTATGAATTTGTTGAAAATAGATAAAACATCCCTGTAAGATGTTATTGCCCTGGAGCTTTTGAGTACGAAATATTTCAGTGTGACACGTCATCGAGACGTCAAGAACGAAGCAACTTCCGAACGAATAACACCAGGACACGTGTACGTGAACGTGTACGGACGTTCTTGATCGGTGTTCCGATACAGGTCTAACTGGATCAAACAATCAATTTGTATTCAAAATTATGATTTATGGTCGTTGACGTATTGTATTGTATCCGTTTTTCAGCAATTGATTAATTATATTCTCGCAGAGATAGAATTCGATTTCAATTCAAACACAAGAATGCTCTCGAAATTAATTGATTAGTTGCAACCCTTTGTGATTAGTTTTATTTTATTAGTATTTCCTCTTCTCTTTCTGTCACATTAACACGGGTGCCCTTCTAGAAATAGTAACTAGGGAGAAAAGGTATACAGTTTCTGTTAATGAATTAGTGGAAATTGAGTGAAGTAAATTATTTTATAACCTTCATCATGTTAATTGCGCTGTAATAATAACTTCTGTAATCATAGGATATCACATGCTTACAATGTGCACCTCGTGTAATATTGGAATTGTGAACTGTATTTGTATTGTATATTTGTTTATTCGGAGATGCAATATTTAATTGGGTCGTTCGTACTGGTTTGATGCTAAACATTGACAGGCGTATAGGGTTATATCTATTATGTTATATAAAGTTTGATTGATTTATAGTTGATTGATTTATTCCGTATTTTAGTTACTCACTTTCAATGGCTGGTAGTTGGGCATTTTGACATTTTCTAGGCAACACAGGAGGAGAGTGGAAATGTTGACGCGGAGCTGAACCCGTTGTCGCGCTGACTGAATTGTGCTGAGGGGGTCTTTTTTGGATCTTGCGCAAGCCGGCTGGCCTCAAAGTGTTAAACCGATTTCCCTTTTTCCCCAGTTGAGCCGGCGAACCGAAACCCGATGGGGGCGCTCATTTCCCGAGCGGTTTCGAATCTCAGTTGGCACGAACCCCTCGAAGACGTCGTGTTCGGCGTGAGAGGGCATTTTACTTTATTTGAAACCAAAGGATTTTTGTCCGAGCTTTCCAAAAAGTTACAGTACAATGGGTATATAAGGACCAATAGCGGGGAAAAGCACCAATAGTGGACACTGTACCAATAGTGGACACTTCGGACAAAAAGTTGTAGAATAAGGATTCGGGTTGAGCAGGGCACTTGAATCTTTTTGGATTAACTAAAGTAATAGCCTAACAAACGTGA
The DNA here is from genome assembly GCA_031894815.1 of Creontiades dilutus. Taxonomy (NCBI): domain Eukaryota; kingdom Metazoa; phylum Arthropoda; class Insecta; order Hemiptera; family Miridae; genus Creontiades; species Creontiades dilutus. Next base: position 4,840,536 of record JAVIWC010004007.1, read on the forward strand.
TGAACCAAAAGAAAACGTTAGAGCCAAAATGAAAAATAATAACTTGAGATTAAAAACAACCAGTGTGTGGGTGGAGTGATTTTGAGCATTACGCTGTGCAAAATGCTAAGGAATAGAAAGTATGTTTTAAGCAATGTTCACATATAATATTCAAATGTTTGTGGCCATTGGTTTGAATATATACTTTAGTAACTAAATTGTCGATTTTCCAGTCGCCTAACTCCGTTAATATTGATAAAGTGGGCTTTTAAACCATGTCCACTTCTAGTACAACAAAAATGACGGATGCTCCGGTAGTGGACATCCCTGTTCACCAAGCTTTCCTGAAATGTAACAGTTTTCGGCACGTTTTTTGAAAATGGTGTTGAAGTTCAAGTATTTTCAGAAACTTGATTTTTTTTTAAATATAGAAAGCTTGAATTGTTGATTCAGGTCTTTAGAAGTTAGGTTTTGATGAATAAAATGCACAAGGTTTGTAGGGAATTTACAGCTAAATCCGAAAATTTGGTCAATAATTGAAAAAACGTCTGCCAAGTGGGTGTAAACATAGCTTCCTCGTATCCATAACATGACTGTATAGATCATTGAAAATTATTATTGACTAAAGAACTTCGTTTAATTAGGCGAAGTAAATATTGAATTAGGGTAAATTTATTGTTATGCAGGAGCATAACTTGAGAAAATGAAGGTAGGCATGTTCAACTATTGAACGAACTATAAAATATACCTAATAATAAAAATTGACATTGACGCTGAATGGATAGATGACTGAAGTGATAAATAATTATTATGAAATTTCTAAAAATAAAATATAATCATCGTTAAATGACGGATCAAATAATGTCGTTGCAAAGTACCCAACTGCCGTCATCCCTCCGCACAGTGGCTGTTTAATATCCAGAAAAAACAGTCCTGCCGTGATGGGAGACGACGGCAGCGCAGACATAGGATATTCCAAAAATATTGATGGGTTCTGGATCGAATCCGTCAATAAGAAGAAACTTATAGTGGATCATCTACACATCAAACCGAACACGCGCAGACAAAGGATATAAATCCCTGAAAATTTCATCGAAATTGGTCAAGAACTCCCGGAGTTGTGCGCGTAACAAGGATTTCACGTTTGCGCATGCGCATAGGCTATTTTATTGATCCGGGGTTCATGAAACTCATATTTGAAAAATTGGGACCATCTACACATCAAACCGAACAATCCCTGAATACATTTATTGATCATTATTTCATCGAAATTGGTCAAGAACTCCCGGAGTTATGCGCGTAACAAGGATTTCACGTTTGCGCATGTGCAGAGGCTACTATTGATCCGGGGGCCATGAAACCTATAGGGGACCATCTACGCCCCAACCCACACAATCCCTGAAAATGTCGTCAAAATCGGACTATAACTTCGTGTAGTTTTGCCTGTAACAAGGATTTGCTGACAGACAGACACACAGACAGACACGGAACCAAAATTGTTCAGAAAGGTCTAAAACGCAAAATGCGAGTGGAATTTTTGATTTTGGAGACAAAAAAATTTTCACATTCCGGAATTTAAAACAATGCTTCCGAAAATTTGGTCAATAATTGAAAAAAAAAGTCGTTTCTAAGGAGAGAAATGTTGGTACCACTAGAAAGCTGATTAAACTAACGAGTTTTCCTGAAACTTGACAGTTTTAGGCTCGTTTTCTTGGAAATAGAGTTAAAGTTCAAGTATTTTCTGAAACTTTTTTAATTTTGAACGTTTGAGCTGCAAATTAGGGTTTTTAGAAGTTAGTTTTTGATAATGAAAATGCACTGGGCTCGTGTACAATAAATTAGCAGCTGGAGTCTAATCATAGAAAAGGGTAACATTGGAGTTCACCCTCAGGATTTCCGTTTCAAAAAAAGTGACGGGGGCGAGAGAATCAACGAATCAGTGAATGTGGGAGGAGAGAAAGAATCTCGAGCAGCCCGACAGGAGTCGGTGACGGCTGCACAATGCTATCGAAATATCCTTCGTCCTTGGTCACTTTTCACCTCTTCTGCTCTCAAGGTCTCGATTAGGATGATAGAATTATGTAGGTCTACTATGCTAGACATTCATATGCTTCTACAACGGCTGAGACTTAGTTAATCGTATTTTAAGATTTCAGGTTCACGCTCATGATGATAGAATTTCAGATGCGTCAACCAAATTTCAGTTGAAAGGGAAACCGTTGACAACATATTTTAATATCGATACGATGATTATACGGCCAATGGTGTTATGATTCCAACTCCATGACCGTGTGATCAAGTTCTGCAGATCAACGTCTACAAAACGGGAGTTGATGCTCGCTTATTCTCATACCTACTCAATTCAAGGTTCGTATTGACTTGAAAATCAAGACTAACGTATTTTTATTGCTTGATGGAATGGAATGATCAAATGGACTATAAATTATTGCCCTATAGAGGCTTCATACTGAGAGGAGGAGGTCCATGAATTGGAACAATGGAATAAAGGAGACAAAAGTCTTAACATTCAGTCAACATTACTGCTTGTCGTTGAAGAAAATATACAGGCTCCCTAGTAAGAGGAGGAGTTTACTGCCAGTAAACTAAACGAGTAAATCAAAGGAAAATCAACAAAAATTATCGCTTGAAACAAACGAGGTTTGAACGCTGAACCTACTGGACTCAGATGCAGATGCCGACCCACCCTCCCATCATGAGAGCAGGATCTGCACATGGAAAATCAACAGCTTCCGTTATGTTTTCTATCAGCTCGGCATCTATATGTCCTAATGGATGTCCTAATTTGATCGTACGAGGAGGCGTTGAGCGATGGTTGAGTCCTCGTAGGAACAAATAGCAAAACCATCTGAACAAAGGTGGGCGTCTGAATTAGACGGAAAATTCGTGAATTGAGCAGTAAAGACGCTCGAGTGATCGAGGAGAACGGACTAATGGGTTCGATTTGTGAACGCTTCGCCCAGTTCTCAAGAACTCCGTACGAACTCCACACGAACGTATGTAAACGAACCTTTTCACATGTGTACGAGCTCCAACCGTTCGCACGACGAACGTATGGGATCAAACCAGTTTGATTTTGGTTCTACAAACTTTGGTATTTCTTGCCTTCGCACTCCAGTAAATTCCAAAGTCAACTATTTTTGATTTATCATTTTCAGTAATGCGCCTTGTCATTTTTTTGTTTTAAGGAGCGTAGATTCAATATCAGCAATGTCCGTCGGCTGTCCGCCATGCAGGTCATAAAATCTTTCGCACATAAACTCCAGTTGGGGTCTACTTTCTCTTAAATTTTAGCAAACCCCGATTGCCTGACACGCTCAGATGCTACGACCCAAAAACTGGTAAAACAATTTGCCTTTTTGTAGTTGCTCAGGGTTTTTGCTGTTATAGGCATGTGAGGTGTCATTTCCTAGTAATTTTTACTCAAAATCGACTGGGGTTGGTTTTAGATCCGATGAAATCCACTCATAATCGCAATTTCTGAACCTAGAAGTTCACAAACTACAATGGCAGGACAAAACGTCTGCCAAGTGGGTGTGGCACATAGCTTCCTCGTATCCATAACATGATTGTATAGATCATTGAAAATTATTATTGACTAAAGAACTTCGTTCAATCAGGCGAAGTAAATATTGAATTAGGGTAAATTTATTGTTATGCAGGAGCATAAAAAAATAAAGGTAGGCATGTTCAACTATTGAACAAACTATAAAATTACCTAATGATTTGACATTGACGCTGAATGGATAGATGAATAAAGTGATAAATAATTATTACGACATTTCTAAAAATAAAAACGTCTGCCAAAATTTCATAGAAATCGGTCAATTATGCTCCCGGAGTTATGCTTGTCAAATTTCAGAAAATCCATTTGGTCACGTTTACGCATGAGCAGAGTGCCCAGTTGTTAAGGGCTGTAAAAGTTTCGTGGCTTGAAAATCCCTAAAAACCTATCGGCCTAAATATTTACCTATTTGAAGAAATTTCGAATGAGACCCGCCAGTCCCTGAAATTCCCGATGTTCGATTCATGGTGCCAACATTTTCGCCCGTATTATTGTTTGTTTGTAACCAAGGATTTGCTGACAGAGAGACATGTGGACACACAGACGACGTGGATACCAAAATTGACGGGTTGAAAAGTTGAAACGCAAAATATATAGGGAATATTTTCAATATGATTTTGGAGACAAAAAATTATTCACATTATCAGAAAAGTGAAAACATTGTGAAACATGCTTCCGCTAAAAATGATCAAATCATGAACCTAAGTGTTGGAATCGGCAGAGGTTTTACCATTTTTCTCGGTAAATTTCGGTTCTAGATTTAGATATCAGATTTGGTTAGTTACAGAGGGACAAGTAAAGTGTGTTCAAGTTGTCAGTCATATTTTTTGAGGAAGTCATCCAGTCGCCTGGTAGTACGAAATTGTGTTCCGTAAATAGGTTCCGAGATCGGGGTGCAAAAATATTTGAACTTAAGCGAAAACTTTTCTAGTAGATCCAAGGTAAATGATGAGAGAGGAATTAGAAATGGAGCCCCTTAGGACGTACGGTACATAATTACAAGTATACAATCAGTATGGAAGCGTAGAAGGGTTATCTAATAGAGAATTAGCAAACGTGGTGATCATTCGCTGCGTTTTGATGTTCAGCAGGCATTTTTGGGTATAATGTGATGCATTAAACAAACTCTGTGGAAGAATTTGAATGATTATAGAACAGTTCAAGATTATATTCGATTGTAATGAATCAGGGTGTAGGATTGTACAATTGTGAAGATTCTAATCTAACCCTAACGACCCCGGGGTTGTAGCCCCCATTCACGCTAAATCGAGAAAATACGTTCGGAGAAGCGATATTCTTCGAAGCTTTCAATCGGAATAGCGAAGTCAGGCAGAACTCATTTGGGGCCGCGAATAAAGAGCCGGGATTGATTAGGTGGAATATAAAAGCTACTTCGTACGGTTCCCACCGGAAATTTTCCGTTTGGATTTATTAGACGTATTGGGCCCGGCGTGGGTAACCCGCGATACCCATTCAAGGATTCCACCTTTTTCAACCGGGTACAATATCCCCGTTATTCTACCAGTCGATCAAAACATGAATATTGATTGGGTCGTGCAACTCCTCGGAGCAGCCACGCGTTCCTACACCTCGTAACGACTTGTCGGTGACCTACATACAGGGAGAATCGAAGAAAATTACGGTAATTCCTTTTTCCGCGAGCTCTAAATGATTGAATGTAAGGGCAAGTGTCTATTGAGTCAATTAAGAAAAACAATATTGATTAATTTTGTTAATTGACACCATACATAGTTTGATTCCGAACTCTACAAATCTTGAGAGAAATCTGAAAGAAAATTATATTAGGTAGGCACAAGGCACATACCTAGTTCCTTTACTTACACCACTGATTCCCTAGCTGGACTGACCGAGAGCGTCCCATACGGAGGAAGGCGGGAGGTACATTTCCACAAAATTAAAAAAGTTTTCTAGGGTTTTTCATTAATCCTATGAGTTTGTTGAGTTCCCCGTGAATTGATGATGATGTTTAGTCAGCGAGTGTTCTTACTTTTATATTCCTACAAAATTACAATCTCTCTCGATCTGTCCTCTACTCTAAACCACAGCAGTACATGAAAAACTAAAACAAATTAACAAAGTTTTGGAAAAAAATTGAATATCTGAATATCGTTGGTGATATGAAAAAATTACGAATCCAATGAGTCAGCCAAAAGAAGTTTATCGACGGTAGAGTATTTAATTAATTAATTAAAAAAATTATTAAATATGCTGAAACTAAAATTTGTTGAAGAATGTACTTGAATCTAATAGATATTTGCTGTAAATTCAATCAAATCACTGGGGTTTATTATTCAATTGGCTTGCGTTCATGATTTGAATTTCTACTAAGCTTTGGAGTGTGCGTGTTTCACAGGTGATAGAACGATTATTGAATTTCAGGAGGCACACACATATGATCAACTGATCAATCCAAATAGGTTTTTTGGTTGAGAACAGATTTACGTGCTCTATGCATATCTCCTGAAATTCAATAATCGCTCTATCACCCGTGAAACACGCACACTCCAAAGCATAGCAGAATTGAATAATAAACCCCAGTGAAAGAATTTGCAGCGGTTTTTTTTTGTATGGTTATCAGAATGCTTCAACCCCTGTATCGGCTATAAAGCCTTTTAGGAGTTCACTCCAGTATCAACATTACTACATCACTACGTCACTAGGTTCCTGATATCAAAACAAAAACAATAATAAACCAAAATAACGCAAATGTTGGCACCATAAATCGGCCATACATCGGGAATGGTTTGACCTAAGGACCTGGGGAGGGGCTCATTCGATTCCTCGTGGAAAGTTCTTCAAAAAGAGTCCAAATTTAGGACGCCTTGACTTTTTTTGAGGTTTTTAGGGACTTTACAAAACTTTGACAACCCTTAAAGGGCACTTTAAATTAAGTGAGGGAGCTGGCTCAAGAATTGGGGCGTCGTCGGACCAACATGGATTTTTCCTGAAAAACGACGTACGGCGGACGGACGGTAAATTTTTTATTGCAGATTCGGATTCTACACCCTTTGAAACGTAAACCATGAAATTTTCAGGGGGGTTAGAATTTTTTTTTCAAGAGCGATTACAGAGGTTTATTATTGAATAATAACCCAAAACTAGCCAATAAGGTTAAAAATCCTTAATAAATTTAAATCGCTTTTTTCGTTTGATTAGGAACTGTGGTCTAGTTTTGGAATTTTATTTTAGATCTTTCAAATTTAATTAGGAAAATGGATGAATGCGGGGGGGGGTTAATTCATTATATCTTCAATATTTTCATTTCTTGCATTCTTTTCCGAGCCATTCCCCAACACTTTTGTGTCCAATAAATCGTCATAGAAATATTGAATTCTATATTGGGAGGGAGATGGAGGGGGTGATTGGCGATTCACTCAAGCGGTGCTCACAGCTACTAGAATTCTCAGCCGATATTTGAGCTCTTTCATAGTTAAATTAACAATTTGGTCTAATCGAAATAAATATTTATGAGTGTTTATAATTTATTTATATGGTTGAGAAAATCAAGTTTGGGTCCTAAAAAACGTGGGTTCTTAAGTGGAAATCAACGTTTTTCATCAAAAGCCGACTTGCACCACTTGATTAGTTCGACATCGCAATTTTTGCACACTTTTACGCTGAATCGAATGGTCATTCTTTGAAATCTTCCTATATCTCAGAAACCGGTAGAGGACCTTGTTTCATCGGGGAGCCAGTTAAGTGTGCTTTGTTAACTCATGAAAAAGCTTCTTCAATATCTCGCATACACGATGAATTTTGCATGGTTATCTCGGTCAGTTTAGATTACGAGTTCGAGAACGCATAAAGCAGTCTGTTCGTAATCATGGTATTGTATTCGAATCGGGAATTAGCGGATAGTTAGTGGCCCATAGTTAGTGTAGACACCCTGTATATTACGCTTTAATCACAATTTTAGTTGATCATCTAATTTACCATGGACCGGTTTGTTGGTGGTAAATGAATCGTTTTTTCAAGGCAACCTAAGAAAGGACTGCAACCCGCAATACCCAATTTCACTGAAGTCCCACCAATAACTCAAACCCTGACCTTTACGAAGAGCTAGAGAAAATTCTTTCCTTACCAACCTTGATTCTTTAGTGGGACGTGACCTACCTTATATTTCCCTCCTCTTTCTTTCACCGTTTATAATCGAAAATCAAGATGGGGAAATTGCATCATGAAAAATTCAACAAGCGTTCTCGATGTTTAATAAGTCTTGTTGAAATGTTATAATGAAACGCTTTATTTCAAGCTTTCCTAGTTCCCCGGTAGTCCTGGGAGGTTTTTCACTGCGGTAACTAATTACCACTGGAGCATGTTTATATAGCTTTTCCAAGTCGAATTGAGAATTTTCCAAACCAAATTGAGATTTGTCCAAACCAAAATTTTTTTTTTTTTTTAAAGAAACTAAATAATATTCGATTCGTGGAAAATTCTTCAAAAAGAGTTACACATTTGAAAAGGCCGCCTTGACTTTTTTTGAGGTTTTTAGGGATTTTACAAAAATTTGACAACCCTTAAAGGGCACTTTAAACTAAGTGAGAGAGCTGGCTCAAGAGTCGGGGCGTCGTCGGACCAACATGGATTTTTCTGAAAATTTCAGCTTTTTTGCTTCAGCCGTTTGGGAGAAATCGTGCGTACGGTGGACGGACGGAAAATTTTTTATTGCAGACTCGGATTCTACACCCTTTGAAACGTAAACCATGAAATTTTCAGGGGGGATTAAAAATTTTTTTTTTTTTCAAGAGCGATTACAATGGTTTATTATTGAATAATAAACCAAAAACATGGAAATTATATTAGCTTCAGGTGTTTTTCTATTGGTGAATGCAGCACTCAATAAATTTATGCAGTTGAGGGGGGAAAGTTTGAAGTCAAACAAGTTTTAAAAGCGATTTTTCAAATCGCCCTTAATGAGTTGTGCCGAGTTTACATCGATAATTTAGAAACAGAACAAAAACGCTTGACTGACTTCAGTAGGTACTTCATAAAACCCCTGCAATATTAATCCCTGTACCTTTATTTATGTTTCGTAAAGAAAATTCCACGAGAGAAAGGGTCCAATTAGATGGAATACATTCCGTCCTTGCCTGAACACAGCCATCAATCATAACGTGGCAGATTGTTTTCATTTTATTCATTCCGCCCCGCAGGTTTTACCCCCTTTGAACCTTGAAAAATTGATTATCCCAGTTTATCGGGGTCTATCAACAGTCGGGATCACGCGATCTCTGCGTGACTCCGTCCAAGATGTGCCATCAATAATGATGTTGATGGTCTGTGGTTTAACAACCCGAGGGCCGATAGAGTGAAACAAAATAGATCGATCGAGCTTTCAGAAGCAACAAGCTGGCTGGTTTGCAGGGGCTTAACTCAAACACATATCGATTCGCGGAGCGTTTGACATTTGAAAGGCGGCTCGCGGGGTGGCGATTCGACCTAGAATTAACGAAGAAAGGTGTGTAATGTTTACAGCGTGGGCAGCAGATGGCAGTCTTTCTTCGGTTCGATCGTATAATCAAGAATCCAATCAAGGAACCTTCGAGTAATTCAACTATGATTATCTGAACTCAGTCGCTCTTATCGCTGTTTAGGTGATGGATACTTTAGGAGGAGTTGGTAGAATTTCCAACGAAGTTACCCGCACCCTGTGCTTCGAAGTTCAGCCACATCAAGTCGAACAGGGGATAAACTACCCAGAGCTTACATGGAGGGTTCATTCAACACTTAGCCCTCCTACTTAAGCATCGGCCGATGGCCCAAAATATTGGAAAAGCGACCACCAGAACTTTTTTTTTGTTATTCATTTTGACCCAATTGATAAGTAGATCAACCCCTCAGGGTACTAAAACTTGAATGGCAAGACTTAATGTTCAATTCAGATTCACAGTTAACAGTTGAATAACAAAAAAACTCGGCGCTGCACGCCTCAGCAAGGAGAAAGCCCCCAAATATTCGAGCAAATACCCTAGAACTCTCCACTTTATGATGAGATGACGCAATAGCATTAGAAAGAAAACAATAGAATATGTTGACCCCCCACACACACTACCCTCCCTTTAGCACTGGTTGTTGACCATGATAACCCCACGATCCCTAGCGTATTGCCGCCCCACCATCCGTTACGTTCCCTTTTTATATACCAGTGGGTCTGGGGGGTGGGAAGGAGCGTTTTCAAGGCTCCAGACTTAGCTAGTACGGGTTCCAGTACCAGGGCAATAGGAGTGACCAAGAGCTAAGACCGCAAAGACAGTAGCTTAGCTCCTAAGATCGCGGTGTTAGCTCCTGGTACCCTGGTATGTGTGACACTTCCGTGACATTTTTTGCTGGTTAGTCCAAGGCTAAAGCATGTTCCATAATAAAACGCTGCAAATTATTACACAGAAGTTTATTATAATTTTTATTAGATTGCCTTTCTAATTAAATCACCGATGTTTGTATATAGACGTAGTCCGTGGTACATTACCTACCTAAAATCGGTACTTTGCTCATCCAAATCTTTTAGTTTCATTCAAGACGAAAATACTTGGGCTGCCGCCAACCAAGTGACCTAGCTCAGACCTCTGCAGCGGCACTTCTGCTCGAATCAGCTTCATTACCCGAGGATGAGGTATAGTAGCCAAGTATAAAACGCATATGTTATTTCAGTAAAAAAGTCTGCCAATTGGGTGTGGCACATGGCTTCCTCGTATCCATAACATGACTGTATAGATCATTGAAAATTATTATTGACTAAAGAACTTCGTTCAATTAGGCGAAGTAAATATTGAATTAGGGTAAATTTATTGTTATGCAGGAGCATAACTTGAGAAAATAAAGGTAGGCATGTTCAATTATTGAACGAAATATAAAATATACCTAATAAGTCCGAACAATCCCTGAAAATTTCATCGAAATCGGTCAAGAACTCCCGGAGTTATGCTTGTGGCAAGGATTTCACGTTTGCGGATGCGCAGAGGCTACTATTGATCCGGGGGTCATGAAACTCATAGGGGACCATCTACACATCAAACCGAACAATCCCTGAAAATTTCATCGAAATTGGTCAAGAACTCCCGGAGTTATGCGCGTTACAAGGATTTCGTTTGCGCATACGCAGTGGCTATTATTGATTCGGGGGTCATGAACCCTATGGGGGACCATCTACACCCCAACCTGCACAATCCCTAAAAATTTCATCAAAATCGGACTATAACTTCGTGTAGTTTTGCCCGTAACAAGGATTTGCTGACAGACAGACACGCAGACAGACACGGAACCAAAATTGTTCAGAAAGGTCTAAAACGCAAAATGCGATTGGAATTTTTATTTTGGAGACAAAAAAATTTTCACATTCCGAAAGTGAAAACAATGCTTCCGCTACCTTGGTAGACTTGGAAGCAATAAACTTCAGAAGTAGTAATATGTTGGTAGAACAGGTTAACGAGAGTCTGGATTGTTCTCCGCTGTGGATAATTATGTCTTACGTAGTTACCTACATGTGAACATGTAAAAACTCCCTCCTGAAATGTCATTTCAGTAAAGCTAATGCACACAATTCTCTAATTACTTGATGTTAAATATTCTAGAATATTTTTTGGAAATGAAGAAATTAAAAAGAAAATCCTTTTGCTTCCAATAAATGAGCATCGGACGTCCAATCTATGCGAATTCACCGACGAATTCAAACAAAATCGTATCAGTGATGAAAACAGAAGTTGCCTATTTCTTTAAAACAATGAGTTAAATTTAGGTAAGGTCATCATGAATCAAAAACATTAACTGAATGATCTTACCGGTCGACCAAACATGATAACTCTGAATTTTACATTACTATTCGTTTGTTTATTGAAATGGACAAACGATTTCTCATTCCATTTGAACAGTTTTACCCCATGTACTGGATAAGGCATCAGGACTTTGGTTTGAAGATGTTGTTTTCGCCTTACGCACTGATGTATACTGACCCGCACAACTTGGCAGACAAGCGGGTTCTAAGATTACAGGCGCCTGAATCAAATCACAGGATCCACAGGTTTTCAATTATGTCGAAAAAACGTTGCAAATTATTACACAGAGGTTATTTATATATTGGATAGCTATGCATATTGGAAGAAGTATGTGGTACATTATCTACACTCGACACCTCGCGCCTCCATACCACGTAAATAAATTCAAAATGAAAATACTTGTGTTGCCACCAGCCACGCGGTCTAGCTCAGAAATCCTGTCGAATGGGCTCTCCACCTCGGCACTCCTGATGGACCGTCTACCTGACCTTATAGGATCGATTTTCATTACCCAAAGATGAGGGTTTTCCAAAGGTGAGCGGACGGATAGTCGCCCAGCAGCCCTAGTCGGCCCTTCGATTCAGGGAACTAATGTCTACCTCAACCCATCAAAAAATTACCCTCCTACAACAAAATTATTTTAGATTCCGATTTTTTGATGAATTAATCCATAAATATATCAAGATGCCAAGAGTACTGGCACATATCGGATCAATATTGGATTTTTGAGGCAAATTTCATAAAATTTGGTATACTAGGATCGAAGAAAAGCGTAAGGATTTATTTATTATTTTAATTCAGTTTTTGAAATCTACTCATCTTGGAATTAATGAACAACTTTTAAGTTGAAGTTAACGTTCTTGTTTTGTGGTCGATTGCGAAGGTTCTTTACTGAAAATAATAACCCAAAAGCGAATAAATCTACATTCCAATATACTACTTTTCCTTATCAAATTTTAGAATTATTACATAAGGGGCTCTATGTTCATGTAAATGCAACGTATTTAAACACGTACTCACACTTACTTATTGACATTAATTGATTTAACAAATTTGGTTGGTAATCTATCTACTTTTTAAAAGAAAAGAACTCAAAACACCTTTAGGCTGGAGCTGTCAAACTTTTTGACATGAATGTCCGAGGTTAGAATATCACTTTGAAAATTGAAGACGACAAACGTTATCCAACGACTCACGAATAGAACTTAACGTTTCAAATTTACTTTAGTCGGAATTAGCTAAAAAGTTAAGGAACTCAAAATAAACAGATTGGAGGTTGAAATTGGTTGGATTAGAACCTATGCAGGAGTAAATGGAAATGATGAGGTTGACCCTATTGACGAAGACTTGAAGCGGATTCTACCTGATTCAAGCTCAAATTTAAGCAGATACGCGAAGCCCGAGCCAGCTCGTCTGGATGGAAAAAATATTTGTACCTGAAAAATTACTGAGAAAAACATCGAATGTTCCTTAAACGCTAACTCAAGCTGCTATGATTTAACTATCAGACTCCAGGAAAGCCAAATCCGTTAAATAGCACCACGACCAAGATCAGAAGACACATTCGCTCAACATTTCTGTGTACAAGACAACATAAACCTCATACACTTATCCACATAGTTCTGGTATATGTGCATCAAGAACAAATCGAATTGATATAAAAAATGAAAAAAAAAACAACCTCCCAGACTGTGAAATGCAGGAGGTTCTAAGGACACAATGAAATGCGGTATCCTGGTGTTGAAATAACAGAGTTTATTGTTGTTGGAAATGCGATTTGAATGGTGTAGAGAAAATGTTAGTCATGCCCACAAACCAGCGTGAAGCGTCAATACATGTTTTCGTTTGTTACCTTGGCAGTTCAAACTCAGATAAACTGATTTTGGGTTATTTTTCAATAATAAACCATTGTAATCGTTCTTGAAAAAAAAATTCTGACCCCCCTGAAAATTTCATGGTTTACGTTTCAAAGGGTGTAGAATCCGAATCTGCAATAAAAAATTTTCCGTCCGTCCGCCGTACGCACGATTTCTCCCAAACGGCTGAAGCAAAAAAGCTGAAATTTTCAGGAAAAATCCATGTTGGTCCGGCGACGCCCCAATTCTTGAGCCAGCTCTCTCACTTAATTTAAAGTGCCCTTTAAGGGTTGTCAAAGTTTTGTAAAATCCCTAAAAACCTCAAAAAAAGTCAAGGCGGCCTAAATTTGTACTCTTTTTGAAGAACTTTCCACGAGGAATCGAATGAGCCCCTCCCCAGGTCTGTAGGTCAAACCATTCCCGATCTATGGCCCGATTTATGGTGCCAACATTCATGTTATTTTGGTTTATTATTGTTTTTGTGTTGATATCAGTAACCCAGTGACATAGTGATGTAGTAATGTGGATACTGGAGTGAACTACTAAAAGGCTTTGTAGCCGATACACGGGATAAAGCATTCTGATAATTTTCAGGAAAAATCAGAAAATCTGAAATTTTCAGGAAAAGTCAATATTTTGGTCCAACAACGCCCCAATTTTTTAGCCAGCACTCTCACTTATTTTAAAGTACCCTTTAAAGGTTGTCAAAGTTGTGTAAAATCCCTAAAAACCTCAAAAAACGCTGCAAATTCTTTCACTGGGGTTTATTATTCAATTGGCTTGCGTTCATGATTAGAATTTCTACTAAGTTTTGGAGTGTGCGTGTTTCACAAGTGATAGAGCGATTATTGAATTTCAGGAGGCACACAAATATGATCAACTGATCAATCCAAATAGGTATTTTGGTTGAGAACAGATTTACGTGCTCTATGCAAAGCTCCTGAAATTCAATAATCGCTCTATCACCTGTGAAACACGCACACTCCAAAGCTTATTATAAATTCAAATCATTAACGCAAGCCAATTGAATAATAAACCCCAGTGAAAGAATTTGCAGTGTTTTTTAAGCATCCTGAAATAATATCTGCTGGAACAGGACACGCATACCCTACGAAATTTTGCTTGAATGGTAATGTTACAAACCCTCGTGCAACAACAACTCTGTTTACAAAGAACCCTCTCTATATATTACATGTAGTGCACAAATCTTTACCCAGAGTTCTGAAATCACCTTTCAAAAGTAGCCGAGATGGATACAAAAATCTTGTGTACTCCTGGTTGATTTCAGTTGGATACATCCCCTTAGAAAAATTATGTCTAGTACCTATGTAATGAAATAACCTGGTTCCGCGATGCGTTTGAATTGGGTACCTAATTTACGATTTATAGAAACATTTTCTTTTCTTTTTCTCCTTAATGTATTTTGAAGAATCTTCCTTTGTTCTACTGCTTGAGCTGAGTTCGACTCTTGCCGGCAGACTCTTGCCGACAATAAGTTGACAACACTAATCTATATAAGGGTGGGTTTAATTTCCTATGTATTATAAAGTGTATTATTTTCATTATTATTTCTGTATGTCAATAAATCATTCATCTATATATTTATCTATCTTCGTCTTCCCCATCAAGGGAGAAACCCTAAATTTCATTTCCACTTTGTAAAAAATAGAATTTTTGTCTACAACACTTCGTTGGTAATGGTACGATAATATTAATTTTGTATAAAAATATGACATTATCACCCCTTTGCAAGATTGCGCAACGTTTAAACTAAAAGAAACCTGTATAGGTACGAAGTATTCTGCAACAACATCCCTGAAGTTCTTTGTCACCGACGTTCTTTAGTTTGAGCCAACTTCGAAACTTGTGCAAAGGGAAATTTGAACCGAGGGAACTCCATAATGGAAGATGAAGGGAACCGGATATAACGGTTACGTGCCGAGAGTGAATTCATCACAGCACCTCAAGCTTTTGAAAATCGATAGCTATCAAGTGTGAGCTGTCCAGAGAAGGTAGAGGTACCCACCTACCGCCGCAACACTAAGGTGTTACAGTAGAATACCTGTTATTTCACAATATTCCGCTACTTTTGTAAAATACCGTTTGTGTTATATGGTTTATGGATGTATGGTATACGGTGGTTGTTCATGGTTTAAGGAGTAGTACCTGTCATTGTACTATACCTAACAAAACCGGAGAAAAATTGTAAACTTTTCTTTTAAAAATTCTGTCTGGAGCTAGACGGAGGAACTTGTAGAACGTAATCTTCCCGAAACCGTTCCGAATTTTTCGTGGACTGTCACACCTCTCCTCTACAGCATATAACTAACCAGAATTGAGTTCATCGTGTGCAGATACCGAATAAATGGTTATTGCCGGCATTATTGTGGGAATTATATCATGTCGAACCAATAAGAATTTGCCGTAGTGGGCTAAGATATGACTTGAAATTACTAGTTCATTGGGATAAGAGAGAACAACGGAACATCGGACTAGTAGTTCACAATGAGAACTATAGCTCCCAACGAAGGCTTCGGATCGGTAAGAGAGCTGATCCGGAGTTTTTGAAAGGATTCCTGATTCAAAGGATACAGGCGGGACAATCCTTCCCAAGAGGAATACCGTCAGTATGGGGGATCCGCTCCCCTGTAATCAATGGACGTAACATAGAACATATCAGAGCTCCATTGTAAAAGATGATGCATAGACCAAATTTATATGCACCTTTCCAATATTTACAACCTGTCAATTCCATACAAATAGTAACTTTGGGATAATCAAGTTGGGACCCCCTAAGAATTTATTCTGAGTAGAGTCATCCATCTTCTAAAAATCAAATTCTTTCACTGGGGTTTATTATTCAATGATTCATGATTTGAATTTCTACTAAGCTTTGGAGTTCCGTGTTTCACAGGTGGTAGAGCGATTATTGAATTTCGGGAGATATGCATAGAGCACGTAAATCTGTTCTCAACCAAAATGCCTATTTGGATTGATCAGTTGATCATATTTGTGTGCCTCCTGAAATTCAATAATCGCTCAATCACCTGTGAAACACGCACACTCCAAAGCTTAGTAGAAATTCAAATCATGAATGCAAGACAAATGAATAAAATTGGATAATAAACCCCAGTGAAAGAATTTGCATCGTTTTTTTTTCAAGAGCGGTTACAATGGAAAAATATTCTATTAAATTTCGTAAGACGGAGCAATATCAGAATGCTTCAACCCGTGTATCGGCTACAACCCTTTTAGGAGTTCACTCCAGTATCCACATTCACAACATCACTAGGTTACTGCGGTCAAAAAAAGGCACTTTAAATTAAGTGAGAGGGCTGGCTAAAGAATTGGGGCGTGGTCGGACCAATATTGATTTTTTCCGAAAATTTCAGATTTTTTGCTCCAGCCGTTTGGGGAAATTGTGCGTACGGCGGACGGACGGAAAAATGTTTATTGCAGATTTGGACGTTTTACCCTTTGAAATGTAAACCATGAAATTTTCAGGGGGTTTAATTTTTTTTTTTTTTTTTTTCAAGAGCGATTACAATGGTTTATTATTGAATAATAAACCAAAATCGGTGTTTGTTCGTTTCACTTAAAAAAACACTGAATTTATCTTGCCTTTAAAACAATTTTTTATCATGACAACTAAATATTAGACTGATAAGACCAATCTTCGTTTATGTATCCATTGTTTTAATGTATGCAACATAGGTATCATCGAAAAATACGTAATGACGTATTTTTTTCAATTATACCATCATTATTATGAAACACCAAACTATACGAGTCCCTATAATTTAATGGCAGGTGATTGTGCCTGATGAGGGCGGCCATCTTGCCGCCGAAATATTGCATACATTGAAATAAAGGATACATAAACGAAGAATGGTCGGGACAATTTAAACCCAAACCTTATTATTTTCAATAACAAGCCTTTCTAATCGATCAAGAAAACAACACATTTCAAACCTGCCTGAAAATTTGATGTTTTACTTTTCAAGATGTGCAGAATTCAAAACTAGATTTTTATTTAATCCGTCAGCCGACCAAATCCTTTTTTCAAAACAATGGACCGAATTAACGAAATGCATAAAAATCACAAATTGACCAAATCTTGGTGCATACCTTGAAATCAGGCAAAAAAAATTGAAAAATATTCAAAATCAAACGTTTTTATGAAATTTTGTGTGGAATCCAATTCTGATTTTACAAAAAAATTTGGGTTTTTATTTTTTTTAAATGGTGTTATTTGAGCCAATGTGGCGCAACTGACAGGCGAAAAGTATTTTTCCCGAATACACGGAAAATTATAAGAAGAAAACCGTTGCTCCGGATTTTTTAGTGGATAAATGTGGAAATGAAAGGGTGCTATCGTTTGGTTTGACACCCTGTATTCGTATTTGTCAGCGTTTTGCGTTGATGCTTGTACATCATGTATTTCGTGGTAAATACAAATTTTGAATTTGACAATTGCCTTATGGTGAATATATTAACAATGTTGAATAGATTTGGAGATGGCTACCTATATGGTAATGACAACATATATTTTATATTGATTTTCTGCGTACAAAGCTATTGCAATAGCTTTGTTCCCCTCGCATTTAAATTTTGATGTCTGTATGACAGTGGTGAGTGTTTTAGATTTCTGGAAGTTTATTTCCATCGAGAGATTCGTTCAAACATCAAGATTTAAAACGTTGGATGGATGTGAAGGGAACAGGGTTCACTTGATTGTTAGGCATTGCCGATCGTGTTTGAGCAAACCATCCTGACCAACCCAGCTAGCCTCAACAGACCACTCCGTGTTCGTACAGCATTCTAACAAGTAGCGACGCTGTTTCTTACGTAGTTGTCGAGTTATCCGTGAAATAATTTCCGTGCCGTGTGCATTTGAGATTTGAAATGTGCGATTCTGCGAATTCCGTTGAAAAAGTGGCGGCGGATTCTACGGGCAAAACGAGCGAAGCGGTCGTTGAAAATGTTGAAAATCCCGATTCGAGCCTCGCACTCCAAAATGAAACTCAAGTCGGCGATATTGGCGCTCAAAATCCGTTCGTCGTTGTGACTGAAGACGTTCAAATCCCTGAAGATGAGGTGAAAAACGAAACGCTCGAGTTCTACATCGAGACGCCCGATTTGATCGATTTGAACGGCGAACATATCGACCGCCCTCAACAGCCCGTTCAGGTTGAAATGAACGACGGGGATCGGATCGACGATTTCGACGAGGAGCTGGATAAAAACGAACAGGTGATCGGCATTATGGAGGAAGGGCCGGTCGTGAAACAGGAAACTCAGAAAGGAAGCTACGTGTTCAACTACAACATCGGCGAGTTCATCCCTTCTCCTGCTGATCTGATCACGGAGAATCACGAGGGCCCCTGCAAATTCGGTTTGATTTTTCCCGGCACGCAAAATTTAAGAGCCCCAAGCATCCAGGTAGGGGTTTAGTCCAAATATGCCTTTTGATTATTTCAAACCACTTAGATAAAGAAAATAAAAAGCTCTTCCAGTAATGCAGCATAGTTGTAAGAGGAATTTTCCCCAAAATTATCGTATCTACATTTATGGTCAATTTTATTTGAATTTTAGCACTTTTTGATTAAAGAAATTGTTATTTGGGTGATTCTCATTTAACGGGACAATCGAGGTTTTGATCCTGACTAAAAAATTTTGTTATCCTAAATTTATGATTTTTTTATCATACAATCTAGATGTAACTCTGATGGTATAGTGATGTAAAAGCACGCATGATTTTCGTTTGTTTCCTCAAAATTCAGGTGTTTAAAATTTTATAGGTTACGAGAATGGTATGGTAGGGAGGTTAATGCCGAAAAAAACGTGTTTTTTCGAGACAAGATTTTGTCTACACTATTCAGGCTATAATTTTCAACAGACTTTGATGGCTCTTATTTCGTTCAATCGCAATTTTCCTCTACACTACCAAGAAAATCGTTATTTCTTCACTATTTTCAACTAAATTTATAGATTTTTGACCTTTTTTTGTTCGACCCTCATTTTATTCTAATTGTGCAACGAACCTCTCAAATTTTGAATTTTCCGGATGGGCTATGGAGGGGGAAACAGCGGATCCATTCAAGCGCTGTCCATATTTACTAAAATTCTCAGCCGAGGTTTGCCAGTAATGCATGCATTCCTCACCAAAATGTTTTTCTTGATTTTTCTAGATTCCTTAACATTACATGGTAGCGTGCGGGTTGCGGGCGCGCCAAGTTGCGGACGTGCGTTTTGCGGACAAACTGTAGTGGTGAGAAGATCGATAGTCGGTCATACAGGATGTGTACATGAGGAATTGATGGCGGTTCACTCAAAATCACATTTCACAATGGAGGGATACCACTTTGGCGCTCAGTGAAGAATTAATCTGAAAGAGCGATCGCACGTACTTGTGTTTTTTTGTCTGGAAGTAAGGCAAAAATAGTCGGGACAACTTTCGTGTCAACGTGCGTGGATCCCATGTCAATATGTTCAATGTACAGTTGCAAATATCAAAATCCTAGAGCCATCAACATGCGATTCATCTATTTTCGAAAAATCGCTGCTGTCAATCGGGAGGAATGTTGATGTAAGTACTGTCCGCAAACAGCACGATTTTGTTGAAAAAACGCCGCTATACCCTTTTCTCCGTGTCCGCAACTCGCACGGAGCCCATTACATATGAATCGAGAGCCGGAGCAAGTAATACAGTGCATTCATATTTATGTTCTGTGAGAAGTGATGTAACAGCATGTTTCCTCTACCGTTCCAGGTGTCGAATTTGATGAACAGGGTTTACCTGAGAATGAACACGACGATCGTCCTTAAATTCACGCTCGACCCAACTAAAGCACCAACGACGGACCTTTACATCAGAGCTACTCCAAGGTTTTCCCTTATTTCATTTGTATGAAAGATGAAAAATTTTGTGAAAATTACGCGGTATTGAATCAAGCGTTTACGCTTCCACTTATGGGTTTCATTAATCAAAATCGTTAAGTAAATGAAAAATTGGTTCCTTATCGCTTTTGAGTTTACCTTTAGGTTGCCATTCTTTTCACTTGAGAGAGACGAAAAATATTGTTTCTCCAAAATCATCCAGTTCAAGTTTCCCGCCCTCTATAAAATCACTCGTTCTGAATATGGGGTTTATTTTGCTAAACTCTTCAAATTTCATACCTCTAACTACACTCAGGGTTCCTGAAATGCATTTTTACTGCATTTTACATACAATTACCTAAACTATATCACTTTAATTCCGTCTTTAATCATTTAAACAAAAACGCATAACACCATTCGATTTTAGACAAGGGTTATTGTGTATATGATCTTGTTCATTGGAGATGATTCGAGAAAATTCTGTTCCTATCAACCTATTTAAGACATCGAAGAATTTCATGCCCACTATTCAATTCTTCATTCTTAAATATGGGAGTTTCTCGTTTGGAGCATTGTGAACAACCTTCGTTTCATGTCAGGCTGTCGTTAAGGCATGTCATAGATAACTTTAACAAACTTTATTGTTATATTTTCCATCCAATCAAGATGAAATTTTCAAGCAAAGTGCAAGTTAGTCCCTATTGTAGCGAACTCTGAAGTAAACAGCGACACTGCAGAAGAAAAGATATAGTTTTTTTCAACATTGATAACTCAGTGATTGTGAAGAACTAGACTGAATGCGTTTCTCTTCAAGCGCTGAACTGCCTGGTCCAATTTTTCAGGCGCATTCTTCTTTTAGATTTTGAGAAAATACTCAATACAGATTTTCAAAATTGGTTTCTTAGCCGGTTTACTGATTTTTAGATTTTAACGAACCCAAATATTATAATCGTGTGAGAAATATCCGGGTGTATATTTATAACTTTCACAAATCAGCCCTGACCATTTCAATTTCAGAAAAATCGTTAATGAATGAAAACGAATTGATAAAACACTGGGCAATCATGCAATAGTGCTGGTTAAAACCAATGCTAGAACATGGAAATTACATGTGGGCAACAGTTGGCTTATTGCACGATAAATTTATTAAAATGCTATCTATATTAGTAAGGAATACATTCCTTACTTTATCGTATATTGAAATGCAATTCAATAAACAATGGATGTCTTTGTTGTGGAAACTATCTTGAGAAGTTTGGTGTGTGGCGGACTGTTACGGTTCAAAAATAGTGTCCACCGTTGTCGTTACCGGTGCTCTGTCCATATTCACCTAGCTTTCCCTATTGATTTTGATTTACGATACAGTAAATCGATCGTTGATAAAATATACAGGTCAGGAACTAGTCCTGATAACGTAGATAACAGTTCCTATCTTCACGTGAATGGAGAAACAATCCACCCTAAATACCAGCATTGGTCCCTTCTCTACACATTGTGTTAACCTGAGATTCTGCCAAGTATCGACTATACAACTAATTTGCAAAAAATGTTTTAGTTTTTGAGTTATGTCAGTTATACGATTATTTCCTGTAGTCGATTTTGACACACTAAAATAATTATAACTCGAAGGAGTAACTTCAAATTTTTGTTATACTTTTGGAAAGAGCATTAAATTTTCTGTCCTGCTGGTGGAAAACCAACATTTTTTCAAATGAGCTAAATGAATGAAAAATGAACTTGAAGGGGAAAACTGTCAAATCTTGAAAATCTTCGATTTTTTAATTTGCTCATAGACCTCTGTGCTTCAGATGTGAATTTCAGGCTGTATTCCTAAAATATAAGCCAAATTCTTAGCTTTGGAACGGCAGGGTAAAAATTATTTGCCGAAAAACGAGATTTTTAACTCCACGTTTTTTGCCCAAAATTAACTTGTCAAAAGAAAATTAGTTTGGCATTGGATTTTACGTATGAATTGAATGGTGACTCTCTTGGCCATCCTTAGTCAACAAATTTTTTTGTTTTTTGGTTTTCAGGCCTTCAATTGAAGGAATTTCATCATTTTAGTGGGTTAAAGTCAAAATTTGACAAAAAAACGGGACAGTAGACCTCTAGCCAGATCATTTTAATGATTAATTTTACACATTCAAGTACCGAAGATGAAAAATTGCCAAGATTATCAATTTATTGATTTTGAGGTAATGTTGCATGAAAATTGGAACTTACTAGAGAGGCTAGTGCTTACCAAGGAGGCAGGTACACGAATGATCCCCTTGGGCGGACGGAAAAGTGGTGATGCCGGGATAACAAAGGGCGGAAGGAGCCCACGAGCCCACCCGAAGGTTAGTTGAAGGAGTGTTGAGCTGTTGAGCGGGTGGGGGGGGGACTGTCGGGTCGGTCGCTAAGAAATGGATTGTACTCCTGTTAATCATTTAAATGATAAGATCTCATAATCTCATAATTGACAAAACTCAAAAACTGAGCAATATTAAAAAAAAAAAAAAGTTAAGGGTCATGCAAACACCCTGTAAACTACCCGTTCTCTCTTATTGCATTTTCTGTTTCAGATTCTCTTCGATGGACAGCGTCCAATTCCCAGTGGAGAGGTGCAAAGTCCACTCGCTGGAGGACGACCCTAAAAACAACGCCCACGAGTTCGAGCAGCTCTGCAAGTGCATCTATTACAACCTAGCAGGGCACGTTGTCAGGTAGCTACTTGTAATCTAAAAGTTGTTAAGAACTCGTAAACAAATTTTCGGTTAACGATGTATACACACATACAAGTTACGGTAACCTATCAGCGGGTGACATAAGCGAATGCTGAGATCAGCACACCCGACATTATAAGAGGGGCTGAGCGCCCTCAGCGACTTAGTCTCGTTGTCACGCTGTTTCCGTTTGTCTCGCCGCCGCACTATTACGTACTATCCGTATTACCCGTGTTAACCATTACTGTGAGTAATAAAATTGTAAAGTGAATTTAAAACTTCTTTTAAAAAATTCTCCTGGCGGAACCCCGTACGTAACTTACTTATAGGGAGGCCCTAATCCAATGGACTACTCCGTTAAAGTAGTTAAATATGCAATGTAAAACGTCTGCCAAGTGGGTGTGGCACATAGCTTCCTCGTATCCATAACATGACTGTATAGATCATTGAAAATTATTATTGACTAAAGAACTTCGTTCAATTAGGCGAAGTAAATATTGAATTCATCGAAATCAGTCATGAACTCCCGGAGTTATGCGTGTAACAAGGATTTCACGTTTGCGGATGCGCAGAGCCTACTATTGATCCGGAAGTCATGAAACTTATAGGGGATCATCTACACATCAAACCGAACAATCCCTGAAAATGTCATCGAAATTGGTCAAGAACTCCCGGAGTTATGCGTGTAACAAGGATTTGACGTGTGCGCATGCGCAGAGGCTACTATTGATCCGGGGGTCATGAAACCTATAGGGGATTATCTACATCCCAACCCGCACAATCCCTGAAAATTTCATCAAAATCGGACTATAACTTCGTGTAGTTTTGCCCGTAACAAGGATTTGCTGACAGACAGACACGGAACCAAAATTGTTCAGAAAGGTCTAAAACGCAAAATGCGAGCGGAATTTTTGATTTTGGAGACAAAAAAATTTTCACATTCCGAAAGTGAAGTCAATGCTTCCGCTACCTATGTAGACTCGGAAGCAAAAATGGGACCAACGGCGATCTTCTTTCTTCATTCTTTGCCAGGAATTCAACTAGGTACTAGGTACTTTTTCGACTGGGCCGAATTGGCTCACCCAACACCAACTTTATTTGTTCAATTAGGCACCCCATTTTGTTATAGCAGATTAGGATTCCACGAAAAATATCATGAACACTTGACCCCGCAATCGATTTTTCTGGCCGCGTGCAACCCGTTCAACGAGCACGCAAAGTTACGCAATCACTAGATCGGGCTGAAAATCGGATGCTCGTCAATCCCAAGTTTGGCATATGAATTTTCAACGATTTCCTACCCTGGTTCACGTGTTGCTGCCAATTTATAGATTTAACTTAGTATTTCTCGGTACTATGATCATCAATTACGCTTTAAAGCGAAATATCGCAGTTTTTCCTTAATACTAACTTTGGAAGTAGATTAATTTTTCTTCAACCTTTCTAAACACGGGCTTGGACCCGGCTTTGGCATGTTAAAAAAATAAACCGTTTTCTTTTTAAAAAAATTTCTCGCGGAATAAATATATTGATATAATTTTTACACATTTCGCTTCCTGGATTACCCACTAACACTCGGTACCTATCAACGTTAAGATCTAAAACTTTCCCGTCCCGATTCAACCACTCATTTCCAACAAACAGGTTCCTGTGTTCTTTTTACTGAAGATCCCTTTCATGTTACTGCCATTACAAGGTGATGTTATACGTAGCGTCCGAGATAAGTTTATCAAACATTGAGAGTGGATTTTAGAGTTCATTTCCAACAAACAACCCTGCATACACATTTTTTAGAGGCTTCGTTCCCGAGTTATTTCACTTTTAAGATCATTTTTGAGTTTCCGATCATACGTCACTATAGTGGCTATAACATCTTTAAACAACTGTTTAAAATCAATTTAGAAAGGGAGTTAAATATCCTATCTCTTTAAAGCGAAATATTAACATTTCAACATCTTAGAAGGTTGCGAATTTGTACAATGATCAAATTTTGAGAAATATGAAACAAACAATATTTTTTCCCTGTTTTTCTTGCTAAATGAAAAAATAAAGAGGTTTTGTTACTCAGTAAATATGTAGCCGTCTAACGATGAGTTAGTTTTTAAAATTCGTCGAGCAGTTTTGGTTTATTATTCAATAATAAACCATTGTAATCGCTCTGAAAAAAAAAAAAAATTCTAACCCCCCCTGGAAATTTAATGGTTAACGTTTCAAAGGGTTAGAATCCGAATCTGCAATAAAAAATTTTCCGTCCGTCCGCCGTACGCACGATACCTACTCCGAAACGGCTGGAGCAAAAAATCTGAAATTTTCAGGAAAAGTCCATCTTGGTCCGACGACGCCCCAAGTCTTGAGCCAGCTCTCTCACTCAATTTAAAGTGCCCTTTAAGGGCTGTAAAAGTTTTGTAAAATCTCTGAAAACCTCACAAACTAGTCAAATATTGTTATTTATTTAAATCGAATGATATCTCCCCTCCGTAATGATTTATGGTGCCAACATTTGCGTTTTTTCGTTTATTATTGTTTGTTTGTAACCTAGTGATCCGGCCGATAGCGTCGAGTTGTAAATGTGGAAACTAGTGATACGGTGAATACCTGTAGTGTAGTTAGTAGCCGATACACGGGTTGAAGCATTCTGATAATATATAGGTAAATATTATTCAATATTATTACTGGGGTTCATTATTCAATATTATTACTGGGGTAAATGAGTATTCTTTCACTGGGGTTTATTATTCAATTGGCTTGCGTTCATGATTTGAATCTGTACTAAGCTTCGGAGTGTGCGTGTTTTACAGGTGATGGAGCGCGTATGCATAGACCACGTAAATCGGTTCTCATCCAAAACATTTATTTGGATTGATAAATTTGATGATATTTGTGTGCCCCTCTGGACATCTGTCTACCTTTGGCCATCGTTTAAATTTGGATTTGGGGAAGTTTTAACGCAATCGAGTGCCAAAGGACTTGATAAATTATAGATGTTTTTATTGTGGGAGGGTATTGAGGTAAAAAAACTTTTAGCAAATTCTTTCACTGGGGTTAATTATTCTATCGGCTTGCGTTCATGAAATGAAATTTCTACTAATCTTTGAAAGTTGCGTGTTTCAAGGATCGATTAATTTCAATATGATCAACTGATCAATCCAAATAGGTATTTTGGTCGAGAACAGTTTATTATTGTATAATGAAAAATAAAGAGGTTTTGTTACTCAGTAAATATGTAGCCATCTAACGATGAGTTAGTTTTCAAAATGCGTCGAGCAGTTTTTGAGTTAAATCGAACAAACAAGTCGTTCCTCCTTAGAATGTTAGTATGGAAGTATAGATCAAGAAGTGTTTTATATTGATCGTATAATTAAAATCAAAACTCTCGTCATAATCTTTCTGAAATTCGCACAAATAAATGTACGTTCACACCTAGATATACTCAGACGTTCAATATGTCTCAAAACAGATTTCGATAAAGAAAATTTTCATAGCAACAGCTCCCTATTCTACGAATGTTCTTCAGAATTAGAAACTCCTAGTATTCATATTCTGGATTGAGCTCCTTCACAGTTTTGACAACTTGGTGTGCAGGTCGCCGACGCACGGCGCCATTTACTGCTACGACTCGATGACTCGTCGCCACTCGGTGCTCAGCCCTCTGAAGTCACGGACCCACGACATCGTGTACTCCTTTCACTGCAAATCGTCCTGCCCCAAAGGTAAGCACTAACTAGGGACTTATTTTGACTTTCTATCGGAAAAACAAATCTCCTTTTCAATTTCAGTTGATTATTTCCGAGAACGAAGTTTTGAAATCGACCTGGGTAACGGAAGGATAGCGCTCACTCAATCTAAAGCAGAGTTAGGACACCCAACTGTACGAATATGTACTTAATGAAATGAAACTCTACAGTAATTACTGAATAGACAGCTACGAACAAAACGTAATAACTTGATTCTAAGAATAATCAAATCTCAATATATGGGTCATTTCGCAGAAAGTGGCAAACTCCGATCCTGAGCAAGTTGTGGGAAATTTTACATGAATGCTTCTAAAAATATTCTATCGTGTATATGTAATGGAAGAACATGATGAATTGACTGGAATGCGGATAACTATGGCTATAAAGCTAAAAAAAAATTTATAAACCCCTATCTGTCACTTCCCTGGCATGTCCCTGGGTTGAGTTGTACACCTTCTCAGGTCTGTTCTCGCATTGGATTTGAAATTGAGCAGGATTTCGCGGGCACATCGTGTTGCAGGGGTTTGCAGCAATCCTACTGTAATGATTAAATGAAATTATTTCTTAAATTAGGGGGTTGGGGGGCTGGTGCAGGCTTGTCCCTTGGGTCGCAGATCACTTCCCTGTAAATTTTTCAACTTGGCGTGAGGGCGGGAAAAGTAATGTTTTGAACATTTTTTTCCTGTTGACATCACTGCTAAAATCCCGCCAACCCAGTGATAACCACCTTGGTTTTTAGGACTTTCCTCAGTTCACGTGGTGCAGTGCCGATGTAAAGGAACTGTGTGTAGGTTAATCGTAGCTTGTCGCAGGGCCTGAACTTGTGGAAAGTACCATAATACATAGAATGAGAATAATTAGTGCCTTTTTAGGAATAGTGGACACTGTACCAATAGTGGACACTTCGGACAAAAAGTTGTAGAATAAGGATTCGGGTTGAGCATGGCACTTGAATCTTTTTGGATTAACTAAAGTAATAGCCTAACAAACGTGATGAACCAAAAGAAAACGTTAGGGCCAAAATGAAAAATAATAACTTGACATTAAAAACAACCAGTCTGTGGGTGGAGTGATTTTGAGCAGGACGCTGTGCAAAATGCTAAGGAATAGAAAGTATGTTTTAAGCAATGTTCACATGTAATATTCAAATATTTGTGCCCATTGGTTTGAATATATACTTACTTCAGTAACTAAATTGTCGATTTTCCAGTCGCCTAACTCCGTTAATATTGATAAAGTGGGCTTTTAAAGCATGTCCACTTCTAGCACAACAAAAATGACGGATGCTCCGGTAGTGGACATCCCTGTTCACGACTGGTGCAACTTCCCTTTTCACGAAAGGATATTTTCTTAATTTTCTACTTGTTCATTTGTATTGGAACAAGCTCTCGGTACGATTTTCAAATGAATATATTGTTGCAGACCAGAGGCGGACAGGGGGTGTCCTCTACTAGTGCAAGAGATGTCCACTACTAGTCCTTGAGCTATCTTCTGTTTATACATGAATTGTTCACCACTGGTGCTCACTTCATTCTTCCATTTGAATGGAATTCTTTTTGTTTTACTACCGATTAGATATATACATGATTTTAAACGAGATTTTACGTCATCTTGTTGATATCTACGACGTGTCCACTACTGGGTCATGAAGTGTCCACTACAACAACACTAGAAAATGTTAGCTGTCCACTACAGGTGTTTTCTGTTATTCCACAAAATTTGACTCTATTTCTTCGAACATTTATAAAATTGGTGTTTCCTTTGATTAAACTCAACTAAAAATGTCTGAAGAACGTGTAGACACCAAAAAAAAAGTGGGTGTGGCACATAGCTTCCTCGTATCCATAACATGACTGTATAGATCATTGAAAATTATTATTGACTAAAGAACTTCGTTCAATTAGGCGAAGTAAATGTTGAATTAGGGTAAATTTATTGTTATGCAGGAGCTTAACTTGAGAAAATAAAGGTAGGCATGTTCAACTATTGAACAAACTATAAAATATACCTAATAAGTCCGAACAATCCCTGAAAATTTCATCGAAATCGGTCAAGAACTCCCGGTGTTATGCTTGTGGCAAGAATTTCACGTTTGCGCATGCGCAGAGGCTGCTATTGATCCGGGGGTCATGAAACTATAGGGGACCATCCCTAACCCGCACAATCCCTGAAAATTTCATCGAAATTGGTCAAGAACTCCCGGAGTTATGCGCGTAACAAAGATTTCACGTTTGCGCATGCGCAGAGGCTACTATTGATCCGGGGGTCATGAAACTATTGACCCACACAATCCCTGAAAATGTCATCAAAATTGGTCAAGAACTCTCGAAGTTATGCGCGTAACAAGGATTTCACGTTTGCGCATGCGCAGAGGCTACTATTAATCCGGAGATCATGAAACTCATAGGGGACCATCTACACATCAAACCAAACAATCCCTGAAAATTTCATCAAAATTGGTCAAGAACTCCCGGAGTTATGGCGTAACAAGGATTTCACGTTTGCGCATGCGCAGAGGCTACTATTGATCCGGGGGTCATGAAACCTATAGGGGACCATCTACACCCCAACCCGCACAATCCCTGAAAATTTCATCAAAATCGGACAATAACTTCGTGTAGTTTTGCCCGTAACAAGGATTTGCTGACAGACAGACACACAGACAGACACGGAACCAAAATTGTTCAGAAAGGTCTAAAACGCAAAATGCGAGTGGAATTTTTGATTTTGGACACAAAAAAATTTTCACATTCCGAAAGTGAAAACAATGCTTCCGCTACTTTAGTAGACTCGGAAGCAAAATTTTGAGAGCTAGAAATTTATGAGGTAACACAAACAATCACACAAGATTTTCTTAACATGTCCACTACTGGTGCTTTCCCCTTATTATCAAACAAAAAAAGGAACTCAACATAGTTACGAAAATGAGGCCAACAGCTTGAATTTTCCTAGAAATTGTCACTCCGCTGGGTGTCACTTCCCTGCAGTACTGATCCCAGGGGAGTGACTTTCTGAGCAGGGTTGTGACTTTTTTCCATAATTTTTAATCGGTTTTGCTTGATTTAATAAGGAATGGTCGTTGTGACCTACAAGTACCTAACTATCTATCTTTTGGTGTTCATCCAGGACGCACATGACGTCACCAAAGACCCGAGAGGACATTTTGACCACATAGTGAATAAATTGCTACAACACTAGTCATGTTTTGTGGAAAATAGACCTCTTCTACAAGGTATTTGTGATATCTTGCTTTCACTTTGAATCTTTGGAAGTTTTAATAAAAATTTCACGAAACCATACGATTTTAGTCACTTCAATGTGACCTAAGTCCTTCCCTGTCCCCTCAAATTTTCAAAATGGTGGTATCTTGAAAATTAATCATTTCTATGATGAGATTTTCCGGCATTTTACTTCCAATATATTGAAGAAGACAATAGTAAGGAAAATATTTGTTTTCCATAAAAGTGATTTTCTTGTTTTTTTCGAAGCTGAAGTTGCCACATTCCGCGAAATGACCCATATGTGTCATCAAGTGAAACTGCTGTCATTATTTTTATACACTAACTTATTTTCGTGATTTTGTTATTATCCTTCAAGAATTGCGGTTATTACGTGGACACTTTATTATGGCAGGGATTGACAGGAGACCGCTGACCATCGTGTTCACTCTGGAACAGCTGAACGGACTCGTCCTCGGCCAAACTTCCCTCAACGTCAAGATCTGCTCCAGCCCCAAAAGGGACCGCGACCGCTGCGAGAACATGTTCCGAATGAACGCCTCCAAGAAAGTCAAGACTTCCCAAGAAGTGATTGAGTGAGCTGATTCTGATGCTAATATTACAATATTTTCCAATAACGTAAGGTGAATGCGGAGATATAATATAAATCCATCCTAGACAAATAAAAGACAGAACTGACGACATAGTCTATCTTTACAAGAAGAGATAAATTTAATTGACCGGTTTCGGTTTTTACATTGTCGTCAGTCAGTACGCTGAATGCAGGAAACGTGGATGGACATGGGTTCTTATATTCAGACAAAAACGCTGCAAATTCTTCAACTGGGGTTTATTATTCAATTGGCTTGCGTTCATGATTTGGATTTCTACCAAGCTTTGGAGTGTGCGTGTTTCACAGGTGATAGAGTGATTATTGAATTTCAGGAGGCACACGAACATGATCAACTGAACAATCCAAATAGGTATTTTGGTTGAGAACAGATTTACGTGCTCTATGCACATCTCCCGAAATTCAATAATCGCTCTACCACCTGTGAAACACGGACACTCCAAAGCTTAGTAGAAATTCAAATCATGAACGCAAGCCAATTGAATAATAAACCCCAGTGGAGAATTTGCAGCGTTTTTTACGGTTATCAGAATGCTTCAACCCGTGTATCGGCTACAAAGCCTTTTAGGAGTTTACTCCAGTATCCACATCACTACGTCACTAGGTTACTGATAGCAACACAAAAACAATAATAAACCAAAAAACGCAAATGTTGACACCATAAATCGGGCCATAGATCGGGAATGGTTTGATCTACGGACCTGGGGAGGGGCTCATTCGATTCCTCGTGGAGTGTTCTTCAAAAAGAGTACAAATTTAGGCCGCCTTGACTTCTTTGAGGTTTTTAGGGATTTTACAAAACTTTGACAGCCCTTAAAGGGCACTTTAAATTAAGTGAGAGTGCTAGCTCAAGAATTGGGGCGTCGCCGGACCAACATGAATTTTTCCTGAAAATTTCAGCTTTTTTGCTTCAGCCGTTTGTGGAGAAATCGTGCGTACGGCGGACGGACGGAGCAAGTTTTTTTTTTTTTGCGGATTCGGATTCTACACCCTTTGAAACGTAAACCATGAAATTTTGTGGGGGAGTTAGAATTTTTTTTCAATAGCGATTACAATGGTGTATTATTGAAAAATAAACCAAAATGTACCAACAACTTGATTTTTTCAGTAGGGGGCGCTTTCAGTAAAACTTTTATCCGAGTTCAAATCGCGGTTCAACTGTTTCAGCGTAAATCACCCGCAGCAACAAAATAGGCAGAGTTGAAAGTAATGTCTATTTTTACTTCCCCAGTGAAAATTTCACTCAAAATCAATCTTTCTCAGGTGAATAAAGAGACTGATTATGAGGGTCCATTACTGCCGAATTTCAATTAAATCCAGCCGATTTTACTCTTCTGACACGTAGAAAGTAATGTCACCTCCCGTCAACACCACCGATCAAACGATAGTCAAACGATCTGAATAACAAATTAGAAAGAAGCGAACAGCAAAGATTGGCTGAAGTACGTTCAATGTTTTATAAATTTTAGCGGCACAGTTTTTCCACTCATAAATTTATATTAGATTTCGACGGTTAGACTATCATCAGTGTCAAATTACTGAAAATATACCAGGAGGAACATAACATATATTCTCTTTGAGCTCGAATAAGGGAGAAGCTTTATTCTATGAAAATAAATCAACGAAATAAATTTTTGTGAAAAACTACAGCCCATTTAGCAATGATCAACTTGTCTACCCGGAGAATGCTATGAATACAAAATCAGGGCGCGCATCGTTTGGACAAACGTGTTGTCGAAATGAGTTGTTTACGTGAACTCCGTTCGACAAACTCATTCCCCCGAGTGAGCACTCGATTCGACAACATGATTGTTGGTCAGTTTGTGATCGGTCATGTGTGGTGGTCGTGCGGTCTAGTCATTTTTTCGTATTTTTATTTAAAATGGATGTTCCTATTGATGCCAAATATCCTAGTCGGAGGGGGGGAAGTGCGATTATTGTAAGACGATATAAACTTCGGCACGTACTTTCAGAAATTCAAGTCGAAAGTGACTTGAAACTGAAGAGCATCAGTAAAGGATCGTGGAACCCAGTAAGAAAAGAAACAAGGGAACAACTTCAATGGCTAGCTGCTTGCTGGGATACGTACTTGAAGGAGAAGGACGTGAAGCATTACTTGTCTGACGTTGCGAACAGATTTCATTTTTTGTCGAAAGACGTCGTCTTCCATTTGTCCAACCAAGTCTTTTTCGTTTGTCGAATCGAGTTGTGTTTCCCGTCCATTTGTCGAAATGCGTTACGCCCACAAAATCAACCTACCAAATAATGATAATGAAAATAATTCAACAATTGATCAAAGTTCATTCATTTCGCTTAAAAGTGAAAGTACAATGAATAATTTCCCCGTATTTCCTAATCCAACATTCTGTAGGAGGAAAAGAACCTAGAAGTTGAAAATGAGGATCAAATAAAATGAACTATTCTAATCATGATTAAATTCGGGTATCAGAAACTTCCTGTACTTCCAAGCCATTATACTGTACTGTGCCACATCGCCCCATTCTTTCTTTGAGTTCAAGATAAACAAAATTTCCTAGCGATTAGTGCGAGCTTCAATTGAATTGTGTAACAAGATACAATAAATCTAGCGATGATGAACTAGAAGAGAATTGAAGCTAATCGAATGAAATAATGGTGAAATGGAAGGGGTGAGAGAGGGGAGGGGGACCTCAAACTCGGTTTAAACTTTATGGGAAATTATTTCAATGTCACTTCCTCCTCGTCCCAACTTCAAGCGGCACGATTTTCATAATGAAAGCTCGTCCTTGCCCGACCGGCATCCCTGATAGAACCAGAACCGATAGAACTCCCGATTGAATTCTCGTCGACTGACGAGAAAAGTTCAGACGTCATTGTGTCGAACGTATTTCCGATATTTTCCCCAGTTGTCGAGCGTCAACTCCGTCGTCTAACGAGATTCCAATTTTTTTTTTTTATTTTTTTTTTTTTTTTTCTTCTTCTTTTCCGTTCCAGAGTCCCCGACTCCGACTCCGACAAAAGCCCGGGTCACGTGACGGACTTCCCAGTCACGCTGCGGACCGTCGCCGCCGTCGGGAAATTGAAGAGCGACCTCAACGCCGTCTTTTACCACCTTCAGAGGGCGGAAAATCTTTTCAACTGCATCGTTCAAACAGTGAAAACTCTCGAAGCCAACCTCAATAAATAATAACTCATAATTAACAATTATTTATCCCATATTTTAGGAGGAAATGTATATTTTTAAAAATTAGTATCCAATACTTTTATTAAAATGTTTCGACGAAAGGTAGAAACAGAAATATTTAATTTTCACGATTTCATTAAACATTTTCTATTGTGTTTTATGTATATATTTCATCACTTCCCGTTTTCCTTTGCAGAAAAAATCTACTTCGGATTGTTTATAAAAGGTTTGTGACCATCATCAAGTACAAGGACATTTTCCAAAAAAAATCGTTTTCTGTACAAAAACAGAAATCCAAATTTTTAATCGCTTTTGACATTTAATTAAAGTTGTTCAACAAATTTTCATTGCAATGGGGTGAGGTAGAGATGATAGGTTTGTACTGCTCGAATGAACGAAACACACTTTTTCAAGGACGTCCTTCTGAAGCAAGGCTTTCTCGGTAGAGGGATGCCTATTAGAATTGATCCAGGGAGATGGGGGACAACCCAAGCAAGAGAAAGCAAATTAACTGCATACAGATCATTTTGAGATCATTATGAGACCGAATCCGTGATGAAAAGAACGTAAAGTTTGCTCTGCTGTCCGCTCTTGTCTAGACGGTGAGCTTTGAAGTCTCTCTATCAGCCATTCATTCCTTATCTACTCTTTCCTTAGCGGGCTCTAGTTGATAGGTTGCCCACTCTGCTGCTGACGTTGATTTTGTCAGGCAGTAAGTAGTGCGATCGAGCAATTCCAGCTGTTCCTAAACCCAGCTTGTCTGCTGAGTGTGCTGCTGCCTTGCATGATTCAATGGATGGTAAAAAACTCCAGAGCTCTGAATCCCCCCCAATTCCTTCCAATGGGTGGAGTGGGCTTCTGAGGGCATCGGAGCCCGTGACATTTTCAAGCCGTCCAGGTGGCTACACTAGCTACCGTGGTGAGGTGTTCAAGAGGTGGTCGTGGAGCAGTAGACACCATCTGCCATGCCTCTAGGGGTAAAAATGAGGACCTGTACACGAACACACGGTACCTGCATTTTCCGCCATGATGTGGTTGCCAAGCAGAGATCATTGCCTTACAGTAGCTGGTATGTGGGGAAAGAGAGACGTATCAGATGGCGATTGACCAGGGCAAGAAGCCAGATCGTCATTAAGCCCGATGGGTCTGCCATAATCCTGGATGTACAACCTGTCAATGGCAGCATGGACATGGAGCAGACTTGGCGGGCTAAGAAAAGTAAATATGATAGGACCGACCTGCAGCCAGCGGTATCTGAACTAAAACGAGAGACACCTAATAACATCAAGGTTATAGCTGCAGCCGACTCATGGAGCAGAGTGAGGAGCGGAAAAAGTGCCACAGATTTACTCGAGGTGGCCATCTGCCAGGAGTACTTTGTGGTATCCCCACCCGCGTCATTCTGTAGTGGCACGTCCTTCCATCTTCCTGTATTTCCCAAATATAAAATGGCGTCGGGTAGGCCTGGGACCTCCCTGTTATTTTGTTTTTCAACAATTTTATTTTGTCTCCCCTCTGTTTTCCTTTACACTTAATGGTGTGCCTCCATCACCTTTGGAAGAAACTTTTTAGAAAATGTGTGGGTACGTCTGTATGTTACTTAGTTCGTCGACGCTGCCCAGCTTGAATTCTAACCGATTTCCAAGATTATTTTTTGGTTCGTGCAACAAACTCTGAAAATTTTCAATTTCATGATGGAAGAGAAGAATTGAAGGGGTCCAATCAGAAAAAATGTGTTTTTTCCGTCATATTTTGACAACCCTGCTCTGGCTATAATTCTCAAGCGATATTTTTTCAAATAAGATTTTGGTTTAGTATTTAAACATATTTAATCTGATTCAATTTTCATATTGAAAGGGAGTGAATAGAGGGACTGATGGTAAATCTTTATTTCTTCACCGTTTTTCTCTGATTTTATTGACTTGAAACTTTTTTGGGACCAGAATTCTAGCCTATTTGTGCAAACAAAACCTTGATTTGTTTTCTGTTGAAAGGGGGAATGGAGGTAGTAGTGGAATGGTTCATGACCTCGATTTTAGAGCTCTAACGTTGGTAGATTTTGAAATTATTCTAGAATCACGAGGTATTGTGGCTCACAGTCAATAAATATCAACACTTGATATTGGTAGGTTGGCAATGTTTGCATCTTGATTTTAGAAGGTAGGAGTTATGATCACGATTTAGGCACTATATTATGCTATTCAGGAATTAATGCGCCATAATCAAAATGGCATGTGTGTTATTGTTTAAACCAGACGAGAGATACTCGTTAAGAACTTGTTATGCCAACGTGTGAAGGTAGATGACATTGCAATCTACTGTTCAACTGGATAACGAGAATAATAATCGCAACGACACCTCACTACTATCTAGTATGATCACAATATCTAGTAAGCAACTTCCAGTCTGCCATCTGCAGTGTTCACCTTAACGAAGTATTTGATCTTATTGCATGGACACAACAAGGAATGAAAGAATTTGGGTATCTACTATGCAGCTGAATCATAATTGTATCCTTGAGGTCTGACCTTGGAAGGAATCAGCAGCACGACGGGGCGCTCCTCATCCGGTGGGTCCAGAGGTGGTCCACGCAGGAGGATGTGGTAGGCCTGCGCCCCGATCTGGAAGAGGCCGTCCTGGACGAGGTTCCGCTTCTGCCGCCCCCACCTCATGTTCCCGCCGCCTCCATCAACGTACTACCGCTAGTCGTAAGGCTCCTCACGCCGCCCCCATAGCCGCCCCCAACGGCAGGGAATACGCGAGGGCTCGCGGCGCATGTCTCAAATCATCTGAAGCGTCTTCAATGGTAAAATATCGTCTTCAACCAACACGACCTGATTTATGCACAAATCTCGTGGGCTGTGAATATGCAGAACCTCAACTTGTATATACATCATGGTACTACTGACTAACTGTGATACGAAATGCACACAAGAAAAACACCCTCGAACACATCGTCAACCAACGTCGTTCAAATATCTAAGTCACATTCCCCAACAAATAACCCCGATATCATATACTTGAAACCCAAATTATGGCGTCCAATATCGATTAGAATTATTTTCACCAGAATACACCCACAATAGAAGGCAAACCAGTAGAAAGTGTCTCTAAGTTTCAAATCATCAATTTCCTACCAAATATCGAGTAGCATTCACAGAGTTGGTGAGTTATTGATTTGTGAGTGAGAAGTTGGTGAGTACAGATTTGTGCACATTTACCTACATTCACTAGATCTTAGTTCAGTCCACGTAGCTACCTAATTTGTAGGAGCATCCATCTTGTAATTTCTATTTATATCACGTTTATTATTTTGTATGTCGTACTTATTACATCACATCTGTTGTATCAAACATATTTTTGTATCTCCAGAACTTGGAATAACCATTCCTTCCTTCCAAACAGCCACAATTACATCTTCGTATGAGGTTCTGATTCAAGGATCTCTGGAATTAGGCATATATATCTCTGAGCATGGTTACCCACATCCTTTCTTCATCATATTTTCTACTATACCAATAACATATCACAGCAAAACTTATTTCGTTGAAATTGTGGAAAGATTGAAATACATAATTCAACGAAAAATACCACTTGAAAAGGAAGCTGTGTGAAGAATAAAATGAATTAATGCGCTTATTATCCTCTGGATTCCCCAAAGTAATTTCGCTAAGAATCATTCGGATGAAGTATTTGAATTTCCGGGATACCGATTAATCTCCTTTTTTCAGTAAATAAATCCAATCCTCGATGCATACATGCCCTCAGCCAAAATGAACTGTGAATTCCCTGAATTCTCTGGATGCACTCCTCTGGAACTGCCACGTTTCAAGTCGCACATCAGGAACGAGGATCATTAATGGAGTCGCACGGCCTGGAGTTAAGCATCACAAAGAACCTCAAACCTCAACACCCACATCAAGATAAAAAGAGGATTCTGCTGCCGCTCCTTGAATAAATCTCCAGGTTTCCAGTCCAGTTGCCTGTAAATCCGAGTGTCCACATTGCTGGGCTCTCATTACAGTCTCACTATACCAAACTTTGGAAAGAAGCCCATCCCGCTAAATTTCCCAAGTCTAAATTATTTAGGCCAATATCAGATAGTCTTTGCAAAATGGCATACCAGCATTAAGCAAACAATGTCTCCTATGCCACAACCGCAGAAATCAGTGCACCGGCAGCTTCAGAGCTCTTATGATACACTTGGAGTGCAAAGCCATGGTTTAAGAAAACAAAATAGTCTGTCTACAAACATACAGTTAATTGGTGGTGAATTGATACAACTAACCCGGGAGGTAAGACTGGGATCGATCTCGACCAACCTAAAGAGTAAAATCAAACGACTGAATCAGAATGTAGAGAACTTTCAAAATAATGCAAATGTTTTATTAAATAAAATTCGTATCTCCTTAAATTGTAGCTGTTCCATTCCCTGGGAACTTCGATTTTGGAGTTTTCTGTTCACTGTTGGGTGGAGTCGGACGAAAAAGTAAACGGATAGGTGTTGTTGACTAGTTGGAAATAGTAACTAATCGATTTTGCTTTCAAGTCTACTAATAGGTACCGGAAGCTTTGTTTACACATTCGGAAGATTGTTCTCTGAAATCCAAATTCCCTCTTCCATTTCGCATATTAGAACATTCTAAACAACTGCCCGAGTGTCCAAAGATTCTGTAACGAGCCCAAATTCCTACAGTTTTCTTCCGATTTTGATGAAATGTTCAGGGGAAATGCGGGTCAGGCTGTAGATGTTCCCCTATCTCCTCCCAGCAATTATTGAAACTAAAATCCACGAAGGATCATTCATTTATTGCTTCCGAGTCTACCAAGGTCGCGGAAAAACATTGTTTTCACTTTCGGAATGTGAAAATTTTTTTGTCTCCAAAATCAAAAATTCCACTCGCATCATGCGTTTTAGACCTTTCTGAATAATTTTGGTTCCGTGTCTGTCTGTCTGTCTGTCAGCAAATCCTTGTTACGGGCAGAACTACACGAAGTTATAGTCCGATTTTGATGAAATTTTCAGGGATAGTGCGGGTTGGGGTGTAGATGGTTCCCTATAGGTTTCATGATCCCCGGATCAATATAGCCCCTGCGCATGCGAAAACGTGAAATCCTTGTTACGCGCATAACTCCGGGAGTTCTTAATTGATAATAGTCAATAATAATTTTCAATGATCTATACAGTCATGTTATGGATACGAGGAAGCTATGTGCCACACCCACTTTGCAGACGTTTTCTCATGTTCTAGTGGTTACTCTTTCCTCAACTGTTCGGAGTAACCGTTAGTAACTACTGCGCGTGCGCGAATGATCAATCTTTGGAACAAGCCTAACTCCTTTGGTGTTAGACTTATTTTGATGACATTTTTAGGGATTGTGCTGCCTGGAATATAAATAGTGTAGTATGAGTTTCACTGGTCACACTTGAATACATCAGTCTCTGCTCACGAAAATATAGAATCCACCAAGCATGATGCTAAAACATTTCAAGGTAGATGATAGTGTCTTGGAAGTATTGGTCCAATAATCTCATATTAATTTCAACATGATCTTATCACCATTCTGTCGCTATAGAATTAGCTCAACAAGCCCGCAATAAAAGTCTGCTAACCTTTTGAAAAGCGTTGATATCTACCGGAACATGTCCCGCGGCATTTCTCTACCTCAAATCGTTCTAATAAGCTCATATTCTACATCTTTCAAGGTTATCTAAAACATTTCAAAATGAACATGAATGTTATCTTGACAAGGAAGCTATTTGCCTCATGGCTGAGGGTTTTTTTTATAATTACCAGTAAGAAATATCCAAGAGTGCTGAATCCAAAATTTAGGTACAAATTGTCAAAATTGAAAACTGATCGGATCGATATGGAGAATTGTCGAAACTAAAAACGTTGGCATATGGTATAACTTTTAGATTGTAATCACCAGTAGGAATTGGGTCATCAGTGGTCTTAGGCCGTCCACGCACTTGCGATTTTCAGTCGCGGCGGTTAAAAAGTAGCTGTCACGCCTAAAAACTGCCGCACACGCACCTGAGATTGGAGCAGTGTGACAATTGAGAACTTCGAGACAACATGTGTGATTGCGTTGGCTTTAAATTAAAGTGTCGGCGACGGCGGCACAAAAAAACGCTGCAAATTCTTTCACTGGGGTTTATTATTCAATTGGCTTGCGTTCATTATTTGAATGTCTACTAAGCTTTGCAGTGTCCGTGTTTCACAGGATACAGAGATTATCGAATTTCAGGAGGCACACAAATATGGTCAACTGATCAATCCAAATAGGTATTTTGGTTGAGAACAGATTTACGTGCTCTATTCACATCTCCTGAAATTCAATAATCGCTCCATCCTGTGAAACACGCACTCCAAAGCTTAGTAGAAATTCAAATCATGAACGAAAGCCAATTGAATAATAAACCCCAGGGAAAGAATTTGCAGCGTTTTTTTTATTGAACCTCAATACAACCCACAATAAAAACATCTATAATTTATCAAGTCCTTTAGCACTAATTTTGCGTTAAAACTTCCCCAAATCCAAATTTAAACGATGTAGCCAAAGGTAGACTGATGTAGAGGAGGCACACAAAATCTGTGCTGATATTTAATATCATCAACTGATCAATCCAGATAGGTGTTTTGGTTGAGAACAGATTTACGTGCTCTATTCACATCTCCTGAAATTCAATAATCGCTCCATCCTGTGAAACACGCACACTCCAAAGCTTAGTAGAAATTCAAATTATGAACGACAGCCAATTGAATAATAAACCCCAGTAAAAGAATTTGCAGCGTTTTTTATTGAACCTCAATACAACCCACAATAAAAACATCTATAATTTATCAAGTCCTTTAGCACTCATTTTGCGTTAAAACTTCCCCAAATCCAAATTTAAACGATGTAGCCAAAGGTAGACTGATGTAGAGGAGGCACACAAAATCTGTGCTGATATTTAATATCATCAACTGATCAATCCAGATAGGTGTTTTGGTTGAGAACCGATTTACGTGGTCTATGCATATC
This sequence comes from Creontiades dilutus, assembly GCA_031894815.1. Lineage (NCBI taxonomy): Eukaryota > Metazoa > Arthropoda > Insecta > Hemiptera > Miridae > Creontiades > Creontiades dilutus. Next base: position 4,881,103 of record JAVIWC010004007.1, read on the forward strand.
TCCTGAAATTCAATAATCGCTCTATCACCTGTAAAACACGCACACTCCGAAGCTTAGTACAGATTCAAATCATGAACGCAAGCCAATTGAATAATAAACCCAGTGAAAGAATACTTAATTACCCAAGTAATGATATTGAATAATAAACCCCAGCAATAATATTGAATAATATTTACCTATATATTATCAGCGTTTCATGCCTTTCAGAATGCTTCAACCCGTGTATCGGCTATAAACTACAAGTATCCACATCGCTATCACTCCAGTATCCACATTCACTACAACTCGACGCTATCGGCATCACTAGGTTACAAACAAACAATAATAAACCAAAAAACGCAAATGTTGGCACCATCAATCGGGCCATAGATCGGGAATGGCTTGACCTACGGACCTGGGGAGGGGCTCATTCGATTCCTCGAGGTATGTTCTTGAAAATAAGTTTACATTTAAGCCGCCTTGACTTGTTTTGAGGTTTTTAGGGATTTTACAAAACTTTGACAGCCCTTAAAGAGCACTTTAAATTGAGTGAGAGAGCTGGCTCAAGAATTGGGGCGTCGTCGGACCAACATGAATTTTTCCTGAAAATTTCAGATTTTTTGCTCCAGCCGTTTGGGAGAAATCGTGCGTACGGCGTACGGCGGACGGACGGAAAAATGTTTATTGCAGATTCGGATTCTACACCCTATGAAACGTAAACCATGAAATTTTCAGGGTTTTATTATTGAATAATAAACCAAAAGATCTTGGGTACATCCTGTTATTTTACAAAGGGAAAGCAAGGGGCATTTCTATAAAATTAATAATATTTGTTGCAATATCCTGACATGTTTTTCAATTACTACCGGCTCAGTGCAAAAAGTTGTTATAAACTTGTGGAATTGATACGTCCAAGAATGGCAACAACAAAGAATTCCAATGGAACAATACTATCAACATCATCACTCGAAACATCATTTTCATCAGATGAGATTGTGAAAGCCGGAAGGAACGAAGAAACCGCATGCACAAGTCACCCTGAGAAGCAAACGTCATATGTGATCTTGGGTACATCCTGTTATTTTACAAAGAGAAAGCAAGGGGCATGTTCTATAAAATTAATGGTGATTTGTTGCAATATCCTGACAAGTTTTTCAATTACTACCGGCTCAGTGCAAAAAGTTTTTATAAACTTTTAGAATTGATACGTCCAAGAATGACAACAACAAAGAATTCCGATGCAACAATACTATCAACATCATCACTCGAAACATCATTTTCATCTGATGACATTGTGAAAGCCGGAAGGAACGAAGAAACCGCATGCACAAGTCAGAAGAGGCAGCAATGTGTTTCACATTTTCTGTCGCTCCAGTCGCGTCGCGGGGAAAGTGGAGCTTGCTGCATCTTTTTAGTCGCATGTGCGCGTTCTCTATTCATTTCTTTGGGTTGCATTTCTGCGACTAAAAAATCGCGCGGCTGAAAATCGCAAGTGCGTGGACGGCCGTAGTGTCAATGTAAAGTTTTCGGGGTTTAAACGAAAGAAGCGTAACGGGAGGGCTTCGTTCTTGACCCACATCTGACTATTAGTCACCCGCATTATCATGAAGGAAGGTCGATATGAACTGGTGGGTGCTGTATTGGTGTTATGGTAGGCGGTCGGGGGTTTTTTCCCCCTTGTACCTTGAACCCCGACGGAGGAAATTCGCTTATCACGGAATAGAGCAATCACCGCGGATGGCGTTTTAACCGAAGGAATGAAAATGAAACTAGACAACCGCCTCGCGAACCTCGGAAACGTTCTCGGTTCCATGTTTCAAGAGATTAAGACATGCAATAGTTGAATGGAAAATGAGGCATTTTCAGTTGGGCTCAAAAAACAAGCACGTTGCTAATGATAGAAATTCCTCTTCTCCTGAATATATCTCCAGTGAATATAGATTAAATTAACATAAGCTGTTATGCGTTTTCATGACTGCAATCTTAATCAAGGTGTTTCAACCAGAGATGTAGATGAAGACACAGGGCGGCCAAATGATGACAGCGTTAGCCAATACGGTCCAATGCTCCTCTGGAGGAGGAATCATTTACCACGCCTATGAATAAACATTTGCATTTATTTGTATTATGAAGTTGTTTAGATTTGTTTTGTACTTATTCAATTCATTCATTCGCCAATTTTAATTTGATTTAAAATTACAATTCCTTATTTCAACGAGAAAAGTCGATTATAATTATCGTTTTGCTCTTTACCATTATCCTTTTAAAGTACCTGCCTATATTTTATTATTGACAAAAAACATTAAAGAAGATGATTATACAGGGTGTCCCACGAGTTCCCCCCCCCCCCCCCCTCCTAAAATCGTCAAAATGGGAGTAAACAAACAAATTCTTTTCTGAATCTTCATATTTTTTTCCAAGGATCATATCTCAAATATCTCAATTGACACTAACTTTCTTATTTTAAATGAGAACCCCAATTTTTTATTGCAGATTCGGATTCTACTCAAGATTTCATGAAAATTTGACCCCTCAACCGATTCTTTTATTGCGCCTAACCGATTCAGCGAGTACGCAAAGTTGCGCAACCCCAGAATCATCAAATAGTGGATGATGGTGAACTGTAAAGTGTGGCACATGAATTTTCATTGTTTTTTAACCCTGATTCACGTGATGCTATCCGTTTCTTGATTTGACTCAATTTTCGCGGAATAATGGCCAAAATTTGTTTATTTTGCGTGAAAAATCATCATTTATGCCGGCTTTTGCCTCTCAGATTAAGATGATTTTTCACTTGATCACTGAAGAAGGTTTCAATATCCTATTTTTACATTTTTCATTCAGACCTCGAAAAATAATCCCCGTCACAATCTGAAAACGGACGCCTGAATAGAAAAACGGACGCAAAATAAACAAATTTTGGTCATTATTCCGCGAAAATTGAGTCGAATCAAGAAACGGATAGCATCACGTGAATCAGCGTTAAAAAAAACAATGAAAATTCATGTGCCACACTTTACAGTTCACCATCATCTACTATTTGACAATTCTGGGGTTGCGCAACTTTGCGTGGTCGCTGAATCGGTTACGCGCAATTAAAAAAAATAGGTTGAGGGGTCAAATTTTCATGAAATCTTGAGTAGAATCCGAATCTGCAATAAAAAATTGGAGTTCTCATCTAAAATAAGAAAGTTAGTGTCAATTGCGCATGGTTGTGCAGTTGCGCGGAGTGCGCAAATATGATGTTTGAGATCCTTGGAGAGAAATATGAAGATTCAAAAAAAAAAAAAATTTTTAAGGGGGGAACAACTCGTGGGACACCCTGTATATCGTGTACCGATATTGAATGATAATACGACCCAATCGGATGATAGGATGGAATAGTGTACATACAAGAAATAATGCTGAGAAAGCAAAACTTAGGATATTCCGTAAAGGATGTTTTTGGAATTTTTCAAAAAAGAACGGTAAAAATTGGTGAATTTTATTATTTGTCTGAACTCGCCGTTGAATTTCCTACAACTTTGATTGAGAGAGTATATTGATAGGAACAGTACTTTGGATGCTACAGACGATAAGGAGCCGCCAAATGGTCCCTTCTAGTCAGCTAAGCGGAAATAGCCGTTTTTCAGGCAACGATTACTACCATATCCATTGGTTCTATTTTAAAATTTGATAAGTCAATTGACGCAGAATTTAATCCCTCCGTTTCCCCCTTGGTAAGGTTTTTTGTAAGATGAGTTATCTGGAAGTTATTAGCGAAAACCTGAAGAAACTCCGAAAATATCGGCGTTTTGGGGGTGGCAACAGTTAAGCTGACTCATGAAGGAGCACAAGCTCAGATCAGTCGTTTTCGAGACTATTTTAGGATTTTAAAATAATCTCCAGCTTACCCACAAATGGTAACCTCCCTTTTAGGTCTAAATTTACTGGATTACTCTCAAGTTATTTATGACAGGTTTTTACCACACTTTTAGTACTACACCTACGCTGTCAGTATTTCAATAATAAGCCTTTGTAATTGTATTGCAAAAGGTTTTTATAGTAAAAACGTGGGTTTTTGAGGTTCTCACTGACATTGGCAAGTGGGATGTCATTTCCTAGTAGTTTTGAATGCAAAATCGACTAGGATATGTTTCAAATCTGTAGACATTCACCCAAAGCAAATAACAGACAATTTGAAACTGAAAGTGGCCAAAACCTCAAAGACACAGGCAATCACGTACTGTTCAAAAATAGCAAGCCCATGTGTTAGCATTTGGAGCGTTTTATACGATTTTTAACTTCAGAGACAAAAGTTCCTATTGTTTCCGCGAGTAACTACAGTGATTTTAGAACTAAGTTTTTCGTCTCTAGCGTTCGAAACTAGGTACTATGGGTTTTTGCGCAAAAACACTTTTTCTACATGTAGTGCAGTTGGGAAACAGAGTGGCTCGGACGATGCATGCCCTACATGGTAGGAGTTTCAAATTTGATTATTTTGAACAGCATTGGGGTCTAGAGCTAGTTTCTTATAAGTTCTAAATTTCAAAATGCCTAATTTTACGTAATATATGAGCATTGATTGCGTTTGTAAAAATAACCGTGATAGTTGTGTTTACTATGCTGTCATTTGATCTGAACTAAGCTTGCAGTACTGTCGTACTGTCGTGGCATAGTTTGAAATGCGAAACAGTAAAGACTGGACAAGTTGCTAAAGTACAAGTTAGAGAAAGTCTACAGCCATCCTACCTAATTGGTAGATTCCACTGTAGATATTAGAAGTCGCACAACTTCTTCCTTCATCGAGGAATCGGCCATCCTGAATTACGATGATTGAATAAACACATTCGTTTATAGGTAGGAGTATCGTAGTTGTACATTTCGATTGTTGTGAAATCGAATGGGGACGTGATGCAAACCACCGAAAATAACTCTTTGTAACGAATCCAACGATATCAGAACTATTTTTATTAGTTGAGACGTTCTCCTGTCATTCATCGGAGAGGTTTGTCGAAATTAAGCTTAGAAAACATCGTATTCCCAATGTTTTCCCAATCAACAGAAAGCACTGGTTTCCCGGTTGATGGGTGGGAATTTCTCACTGCAAAACCCTTTGTTGAATCACGCAATGATAATCACGAGACTAAGAGAAAATATCATTGTTTCTATGACGGTTTTGACTCGGTAATTTCATAGGTACTTGTCTATTATCTGGGTACTTGTCCTGCCTCTTGAGACAACTGGGCCAATTTTTTGGAGGATAGGAGGGGGGAGGGTCGAGTTGTTTGAGCATTAGGGATTACTTCTCTCCCTGTCATTTTGATGGCAGAAATTCGGTATACATCTTCATGAGATGACGTTTGATCAGCTAAATAATTGTCTGCTGTTCTGATGTCCATATTGATATCTGATATAACTTCAGCTGGTATTGCTTCTTCCTTGCTTTGGTGTCAAAAACGTGAAATGGAAGCGGGAAATCTAGAGTAACTTCAAATTTATGACACTTGACGATGAAAGAAACATTCTGATCCTCGATTTAGGAGGGACTCCTAAATGAATAAGCATTTATTCACAATCTTCCGAGATCACAATATATGAACGATAATTAGAGGAATCCAACTAGAAAAAATACTCATTGAATCTCGTTTCTGCTCAAAAGTTCCTTCACCCAGAAAACTCGGAGGGTCGGCGACAGTCGAACATCAGGCGAACCCGGGCCAAAAAACATGTTAGATGACAAATTCAGAAGACCTGGAGGCACAAAACCACTGGATCCGAAACACTAAAGTTCCTCCACCCTGTGAAATCTCCCCTCTGTATGCTGATACAGCGTAACTCGGATAAGGATAATACTTGGTGTATTCGTTGGCGTTTTTTTTCTGTGCCCAGCATGGGCGCCGACTTATCCAAAACTTTGATGGCTTGACAAGGCGGGGAGGTTGGGGGGGGGGGGGGTATGGAATTTGACGAATTTCCTGCTAAAAGTAGCCATTGTTAGGCCCTTTTGGATGCTTAAAAAGAACACTATTCTATCCTGAAAGTAAAGTAAATTTGCAGCTAGTTTTTTTATTTTTGATGAGTAATAAACAACGTTAATAAATCAAAACGGGTATACAGTTCAATGATACACCAAACAATGAGTTCCACGAATGAATGAAGCCAAGCTACAGCAAGGGCAACTGGCCTATTTATTACCCACTTTGCTGCCTTCCCAGGGGATGTGTAGCGTTATACCATTAAAATTTTGAGATTTTCAGTAAGAAAAATATTGGTCCCCCACTCTCCCACAGCCCCACCACTCTCATTGTTGTTTATTGCTCTCTTATGAAGCCGGCGCCCTTGGTTCCCAGAACTAGGTAGTAATAGCTTCCATCCTATTCATCTTAGTCGCTGCAGATGGGGATGTGATTGGGAGTAAGTCCCTGCACTTGAGACAGCAACAATGCAATTGGGCCAATGCAATGCATCGGTAAGCCGCTGGTGTTATTATAATTTACGATGAGTCATATTTCTTTTATCCTAGTATGATTGCTTCATTTTGGTTTATTATTCAATAATAAACCATTGTAATCGCTCTTGAAAAAAAATTCTAAACCCCCCTAAAAATTTCATGTTTTACGTTTCAAAGGGTGTAGAATCCGAATCTGCGATAAAAATGTTTCCGTACGCACGATTTCTCCCAAACGGCTGAAGCAAAAAAGTTGAAATTTTCAGGAAAAATCAATGTTGGTCCAACGACGCCCCAATTCTTGAGCCAGCTTTCTTACTTAATTTAAAGTGCCCTTTAAGGGTTGTCAAAGTTTTGTAAAATCCCTAAAAACCTCAAAAAAAGTCAAGGCGGCCTAATTTTGTACTCTTTTCGAAGAACACTCCACGAGGAATCGAATGAGCCCTCCCCAGGTCCGTAGGTCAAACCATTCCCGATCTATGGCCCGATTTATGATGCCAACATTATCGTTATTTTGGTTTATTATTAACCTAGTGACGTAGTGATGATGTAGTAATGTGGATACTGGAGTGATCTCCTACAAAGCTTTGTAGCCGATACACGGGTTGAAGCATTCTGATAACCATAAAAAAACGAAAGCAAATTCTCTCACTGGGGTTTATTATTCATTTGGCTTGCGTTCATGATTTGAATTTCTACTAAGCTTTGGAGTGTGCGTGTTTCACAGGTGATAGAGCGATTATTGAATTTCAGGAGATATGCAGAGAGCACGTAAATCTGTTCTCAACCAAAATACCTATTTGGATTGATCGGTTCATATTTGTGCGCCTCCTGAAATTCAATAATCGCTCTATCACCTGTGAAACACGCACACTCCAAAGCTTAGTAGAAATTCAAATCATGAACGCAAGCCAATTGAATAATAAACCCCAGTGAAAGAATTTGCAGCGTTTTTAACGGATACTGAGTTTAAGATAATGCGTAGATATATCGTATTAATTGGTTCTTTAAAACTCACTGCCTAGAAAAAAAGATAAATTTCAATGCGAAACGGTGACTATATCCTTACGTAACTGCATCACAAGGAGAACGTCTCCACACGCAACTGTTCCACTTATCAACGCACCTTTCCTTTTTTTTCTCTTTTTTTTTGGTCGAAAACTGGACACTAGCCTATACCGACGCATAATCACTACGCACCGTTTATCCTCACCCCCTTTATCTCCAATCTCTCGTAAAAATGACTGAACATACATTCAAAATGTAGCAGAAAAAACAAGGACGCCTACATGGAACAAGCCAACTTCCGCCCTTAGCGGCCAATCAAAATTCCGAGCTATGTTGCCAAAGTAGGCCCATTTTGAAATCCTGGCCCGACCTTATTTCACATTTTTACCGCCCTGATTTGTCTAAATGTGGTAGAAATCAAGGGGGTGATCTACACTATGATATCATTGCGAGAGACAGATTGAATATTTTATTTAAAATTAGTACACAAAGGTTTATCACTTCTGTATTGGATAACCCTCCTACGCTGATCACCTGAACATCAGAACTAGACTGTAAAGCCAGAGACAACCTATGTAGGAACACTCAGAAACGCTGCAAATTCTTTCACTAGGGTTTATTATTCAATGATTCATGATTTCTACTAAGCTTTGGAGTGTGCGTGTTTCACAGGCGATAGAGCGATTATTGAATTTCAGGAGATATGCGTAAAGCACGTAAATCGGTTCTCAACCAAAATACTTATTTGGATTGATCAGTTGATCATATTTGTGACCAGTGAAAGAATTTGCAGCGTTTTTTTTTCAAGAGCGATTGCAATGGAAAAATATTCTATTTGAAAATTATAAATTTCGTAACACGGAGCAAGCATATCAGAATGCTTCAACCCGTGTATCGGCTATAAACCCTTTTAGGAGTTCACTCCAGTATCCACATTCACTACATCACTAGGCTACTGCGATCAAAACAAAAAAAAACTCTTGTGTTTGTTTTGATCGCAGTAACCTAGTGATGTAGTGAATGTGGATGCAAATGTTGGCACCATAAATCGGGAATGGTTTGAGTTACGGACCTGGGGAGGAGCTCATTCGGTTCCTCATGGAAAGTTCTTGAAAAAAAATGCAAATTTAGACGGCCCAGACTTTTTTTGAGGTTTTCAAGGATTTTACAAAACTTTGACAACCCTTAAAGGGCACCTTAAATTAAGTGAGAGTGCTGGCTAAAGAATTGGGTCGTTGTGGGACCAATATTGATTTTTCCTGAAAATGACACACGAGTAGAACAACTGAAATTTAACGAGATAAGATAAAAATACGGGCAAAATGAATGTTCCCGCTTTTTCACCTAGATTTTCCACTCAACTGAATTGAAGCTTGGGTGACAGCGTTATGGGTATTATAAACGTAAAGTACCCGCCGCGCTCAGATGTCAGTCGAATTTTTTTCTGAAAAGCCGTTAGTATCAGAATATGTCAGGAAACTGAAAATATTAAGGAATGAATGAAATAGAGTAAATTAATAACATTAAAGGTTTCTAAGTTTTAAATATAACATTTTCCAGTTGAATTAAACCTTTTTCCCAAAGAATTAAACTTTTTCCCAATTGAATTAAACCATTTGCCAATATAATTACTCTTTTTTTCAATATAATTAAACATTTTTCCAAAATAACGCACGATTTTAATGTTTTTAGCGAATTTCGGTAGACAATTAGGTTATTACAGTTACTTCAAAAATATCCGATATTTTCTTCATGGAAATCCGTTTTTGGGGATTCTGAAACAATTCCTGAAACCAGATAATTATGTACAAGAACACTGGGTGTTTCAAAATGGACAGAATCTGTCCGTCTAAACAATTGTCCTGATGCCCGCATATTTGAACTGAAGCGTTTGAGCTATCTCACAAATTATTTACCTTTGTCTCAAACAAACCGACTGTTTATTATTGCCAATTTCGCCTCCGTAACCACATCTCTGGAAAAGCCATCTACACTGGCGGACGCTGATTAAACACGAAACACCTCATTTCGACAATTGGTCCGGTTCCTTTCTCATTCAAAGCGTAGAACGTTTTCATGACTTGATTACAGTTTTTCCTATATCCTATAAGAATATATATCTGATATTCTTTAGACTGCCAACGGTGTTCTTGAAAAAAATTCTCTTTTTCAATCAACTTGGTTTTTCGTAAGGAATTTTAACGTGTCAATGTAAAGCTTTGCGTTACTGAGCATGCCCCCTTAAACATACATACAAAAAAAATTTCTTTGTTATTTCCAATAATGAATCTTTGTTCTTGAACACGGGGAAAAAAAAGTATAACCCAACTCAAAAATTGTTGGTTTACGTTTCAAAACACGTAAATATCAAAAATCGAGCCTTAAGCCGTCCGAATCTTTTCTATGAAACTACTGAACCCAATTTCATGATATTTTGCCTCGAAAATCCAACGTCGATCGGGGATGGTTGTCACAGTCAGACAATTAAAAACGAGCTAGATGGATACTGTTTATCTGAAAATGATGGTTAGGAAAAGCAAATAAATCGGCCGTTTGGAGCTAAAAATCCCTAGGTACGGCACATATATACATGGTGGCTATCCCCTGTACTACTATTTGAAGTTTATGTTCAAGGGCCAAACATTCAAACTTTGATTTTTAAAACCTATTCTTGTTCCAATTAAACTGGATAAAAAAAAATTGTATTTCATGTTCACAAACAGATTACACTGAGAAACCTTGAACTTCCTACCTCACTCATGCGCCCAATTCTCATAACAAACACAATTCAATAGAGCCTACAAGATATGGACCCAAGGAGATTACGTGTCAAACCAAACAGAACAACCACTTTTTGCTTCCACGAGAAGTGAAATATTCAAACTGTGCTGACAGAATGATATGCAAGGCTTATTTTGCATATTGCCGTAAGTGCCTAATATATTCATTTATTCAAACCAACAACAACTAAGCAGAATAATATCCAGCAAGAAGTAAGTGCTGCTGCATGACACATAATTATTGGACGTTACTAGTGTCCTTAATATAGTATTTTCCAGTTGAATCAAACCTTTTACCAGAAGAATTAAACCATCTTTCAAAAGAATTCAATTGCAACATTCGACATCTCAACAGTAACTCTTTCGGTTTATTATTCAATAATAAACCATTGTAATCGCTCTGGAAAAAAAAATTCTAACCCCCCCTGAAAATTTCATGGTTTACGTTTCAAAGGGTGTAGAATCTGCAATAAAAATTTTTCCGTCCGTCCGCCGTACGCACGATTTCTCCCAAACGGTGAAGCAAAGAAGCTGAAATTTTCAGGAAAAATCCATGTTGGTCCGACGACGCCCCAATTCTTGAGCCAGCTCTCTCAATTAATTTAAAGTGCCCTTTGAAGGTTGTCAAAGTTTTGTAAAATCCCTAAAAACCTCAAAAAAAGTCAAGGCGGCCTAAATTTGTAGTTTTTTTGAAGAACACTCCACGAGGAATCGAACGAGCCCCTCCAAAGGTCCGTAGGTCAAACCATTCTCGATCTATGGCCCGATTCATGGTGCTAGCATTCGCGTTATTTTGGTTTATTATTGTTTTTGTGTTGATATCAGTAACCAAGTGACGTAGTGATGTAGCAATGTGGATACTGGAGTGAACTCCTAAAAGGCTTTGTAGCCGATACACCGGTTGAAGCATTCTGATAATTTTCAGGAAAAATCAGAAAATCTGAAATTTTCAGGAAAACGCTGCAAATTATTTCACTGGGGTTTATTATTCAATTGGCTTGCGTTCATGATTTGAATTTCTACTAAGCTTTGGAGTGTGCTTGTTTCACAGGTGATAGAGCGATAATTGAATTTCAGGAGATATGCATAGGGCACTTAAATCTGTTCTCAACCAAAATACCTATTTGGATTGTTCAGTTGATCATATTTGTGTGCCTCCTGAAATTCAATAATCACTCTATCACCTGTGAAATTCAATCATGAATCCAATTGAATAACAGTGAAAGAATTTGCAGCGTTTTTTGTTTAAATAATAAAATGTCTGCCTTTCCCTGGTTTTCGCTACAATTTCTTCGAGAGAAATCTTTACTTTATTTGCCCAGAAACCTCGTTCTTAGGGGGTCTCATCCACATCTCGCCAGTTAAGCTGACGGCGGTCAACCGCTCAAATATTAAATTTGCCCTTTTCGTGTCATTGTCGAATATAAGCTTGTTGAGTCATTTACAACCAGATATGTTGATATTTATAGAACACAAAGAACAGTAGATTTTGGGGATTCACGGTCAACACTTAGATCTTATTCGTAGACATTATTCCTTTGTCTGAACATTACCCGCAGTTGATCAAACCTCATGCAGGTAACTCAAAACCGTGTATTTCGAGATTTGTGGAACACAAAAATGATCCAAGTCCCACAGTTTTGAAGATTCATGACCTAAATCTTGATATTACTTCTTTCTATCCGCAGGGGACCCACTGTACAACATACAGGCCGTGCTACCTAGCAGGATGAGACACAACTAAACGCCCTGTTATCGATCGAACTGTAATCCATTTCCCGCTGTTTTCACTACAAAACGAAAGTATTAAGGTCATTAGTATTTGTCCTTCTAATTACTATACTTTACAAAAAGCATACTTACATACTTTACAGAAGACTTACTTTACAAACGACCTACCTCACAAACGATATACAAAGGTGCTAGTGAGAAGTAAATGTTCGTAATGGAAGAACACTACCCGTATCGTACAGCCGGATGAAATTTCAACTATTGATCTGTTCCTCAAAAACCAGGAAAACTTCCTGCATGTATTAGAATTTTTAGATTTTTATTTATATTTTATAGCAGTGCAGACGATTTCCCAAAGGTCAAGCCCCCCAGTCAGATAGTTCCACCCATTTAATCTGGTTTCTGAATTGTATCATTAAAACCATTAAGGAGATTAATAATCAATTTCTCAAAGGTACAGTAATGCTTATCGTTCAGCAGCGCTCATTTTCCTAATACCCAACCATATTTATAAGAAATCATTTGAAATTTCATAGATCACTTGCCAATAGTTGACTCTACAACATTACGCCAAACATCCGAACATCGAACTATAGTTTTCTGCATTTAAAATAAATTTGTGAGCATTTCATCACATTTAATGAAAATTAACCAAATTTCGAGCACGAATTTCTTAATTAGCTAGTTTTTAGCTAGTTGACACTGAAAAATGTTATTCCATCGAACTCATCTACTCTTTTGAAATGCCTGATGTGTTGGAAATAACTCATCTTTTGATATTCCAATTTTGTGTGGTGGGGAGGTCAAAAATAATAAACCTTCGTGAAACAATTCGCAGAATCCAACTATGATTGGAAACACATTCGCTTTCATGTTGACGTTCTTATTAACAGTATTATCTCTCACAGTGACACGAGAAATCATTTCCAAGTAATTTTGAACCCCAAATCTATTGTGACGAGCCGATGGCCAATGGGGGTTCATCTGGTTTTGAAAATCTTATTTTTAAGTTTGAAAATTGTGAAAATGGGTGGAAATATCAATTTTTAAATACCAATTTTTGTTTCCTCTTGTTTTGGCCATTTAGTAATCAAGAAAAGTTGAGATGAGGATTATGAGAAAGTCCTTTGTGAAATAATTCGCAGCATTTCAATGATCTACAAATCTCTGTCGGTAAGGGGTGATGGAGGGGTAGTTGCTGCCCCACTCATGTTGACGATCTTTTCATCATTTGAATACCAAAAAACCTCATTAATTCATGTTTGAATTACAATTAGAATTAAACCTTTACAATTAGAATTAAACTTTACCTCCATATCTGTATTTGCGAAAGGTATAATTCTTGCCAAAAATACTGTGCCTATGTGGGGGAATGTTTATCCTTAGGAATAAATGCACGAATTAGTTTCCAATAAGTTTGTCGTTGAAAGAGCTGTGTTAAAAACAAAATCTCCCACTAGAGTCTTTCAAGTGGTAATTACTAAAAGAATTGATCTCAGAAGTTTTGCCATTTTCAGGGTTAGGTCTATGATTACACAGCGTCTGCAACCGTAAAAATTGACTGTATAGATCATTGAAAATTACGATTGACTAAAGAATTTTTTTTTGAATTAGGGTAAATTAGAGGTTGGCATGTTCAACTATTGAATTTAAAATATACCTAATAATAAAAATTGACATTGATGCTAAAACCGATAAAAAGTAATCAAAAAAGCTTGAATAGGAGTTATGCTTTGATCACGTCTAGTTTTCTCAACTAAAAAAACTGGTTTTTGAAACAAGGACCAGAAGAAAAAACGCTTACAGACCGATTTCATTGATCTGTGAGAGGTTATGAAACCTGTGACCATCTTATCGGACTATGAATAGTTTTTCACCTTTCAGAAGACACACAGACAAACGGAACAAAAATTGAGTTCAGAAAGGTCTAAAACGAAAAGTTGGAGACAAAAAACCTCCACTCAGCAAAAATGCATACGATTTTTTTGTTTCCCATTGGATTTTTGCATGCTAAAACGAAAAAAGTAATCAAAAAAATTCCATCACGTCTAGTTTTCTCGCAAAACTGGTTTTTTGAATACCACATACGGTGTTATTCAGCGTTAAACCTCAATTTGGTAGTTGCTTCCATTTTATGAATTGCATGAATTTTTTCACTCTCATATTTAGTCATGTCACTCCCAGGATTGATACGAAATGAAAGAGAGGGGTAGGGAAGAAGGGAGTGGGATATTTTTGAAGTAGGAGAAGCGTAAGGATGCCCAAAATCATGTCATACATAACACGTCGTTTATTTGGTTTTCTGAAAAGTCAGGATGCCTTGCTGTATGTAGTGCAAAAGTTTCTAGGGAATACGAAAGACCCTAACTACAAAACAATTGTGAATCGCATGTTGGCTGCCTACAAAGCTCAAGGATGCAACATGAGCCTAAAAGTTCATTTCCTACACTCCCATGTCGAATCCTTTCCAGAAAACCTGGGAGCCTTTAGTGAAGAGCAAGGAGAAAGATTTCACCACGACGTTCGGGATATGGAAAAACGCTACCAAGGACGATGGAACGTCAATATGCTAGCTGAATATTGTTGGATGCTCAAGAGGGATACAGACAATGCTGGAGCACGAAAACGTGTCCGACAAAGCATCAAAGAAGAAAAATGGTTCCACAAGCAAACTGAATGAAGTTTTTGAGCATTTTGTACTGAATAGTAAACAAATACTTTCTTTTATTTTGAGTTTATAGACAATACAAATTATGGTGTTTTTTATACGTTTTCGTTTTTTATGTCCCCCTCTCCCCTAATTTGCAAGAAAACTGTACGTGATGGAGGAAAATAGCGGTCATTTTTGGATTCAGCACACCAAAAAACATAACATTTAGCTAAAATATTCCACGCAGCTGATCAAAAAAATTTTTTTGCAGACCTGTGTTATTGATGTTCTCCTATTCGGAAGACCTGAAAATATTTGGAAGGCAACACTCAACTTCGTAGGTACTTCCATTCCCAGCTAATTATGCAAGTTGGATAGCACCAAAACCCCCGAGGTCGCCGGGTTTCACAATTTACACCCTCCCAAAGACAAACAACTTGGGGGTCTCTAAGATGATTGTTTACTAATTATTTTCTGTAAAGCAAAGCATCCGATTTTTAGTGGGAAAATGAACCATAATCCCATTGTGGTCGACGTTGAGAAACTTTCCGACGACGTGAAGCAACCCTAGCCGAGTATCAGCCGAAATGATCTCCTCAGCTCGCGACTCTTCCACTGACGCTAATTACGCACAGTCAACGATATCCGATAATTATGTGGTATCTACCTACAATTCGAAACACAAATTAATGCAATTATCCTCAACAAGTTTCTGGTTTCGTTTCTAGAGAGGGTTTTGCGTTAAATTTTAGTTCAAGCCCTCACAAGATGAAGGTTGTACGTGACCGATTTACTATTGGGCTCCAGTCGCTGAAATAGCTCCGAAAATCAGGCCGTAGGTCACCAAAGTAGGTTCCATCTTATCCGACATTGATTCTTCCTTGACAATAATTAATAAAATCACTGGGGTTTATTATTCAATGATTCATGATTTGAATTTCTACTAAGCTTTGGAGTGTGCGTGCTTCACAGTTGATAGAGCGATTATTGGATTTCAGGAGGCACACAAATATGATCAACTGATCAATCCAAATAGGTATTTTGGTTGAGAACCGATTTAAGTTCTATGCATATCTCCTGAAATGCAATAATCGCTCTTTCACCTGTGAAACACGCACACTCCAAAGCTTAGTAGAAATTCAAATCATGAATCATTGAATAATAAACCCCAGTGAAAGAATTTGCAGCGTTATTTCAAGAGCATTACAATGGAAAAAATTCTATTTGAAAATTTTAAAAAGACGGAGCATGCATATCAGAATGCTTCAACCCGTGTATCGGCTATAAACCCTTTTAGGAGTTCACTCCAGTATCCACATTCACTACATGACTAAGTTACTGCGATCGAAAAAAAAAAAAAAAAAACGCTGTTGTTTTTGTTTTGATTGCAGTAACCTAGTGATGTAGTGAATGTGGATGCAAATGTTGGCAACATAAATCGGGCCAGACATCGGGAATGGTGTGGGCAACGAACCTGGGGAAGGGCTCATTCGATTCCACATGGAAAGTTCTTCAAAAAAGTCCAAATTTAGGCCGCCTTTTTTTTTTTTTTTGAGGTTTTTAGGGATTTTACAAAACTTTGACAACCCTTAAAGGGCACTTTAAATTAAGTGAGAGAGCTGGCTAAAGAATTGGGGCATTGTCGGACCAAAATGGATTTTTCCGTTTGGGAAAAATACGGCGGACGGAAAATTTTTATTGCAGATTTGGATTCTACACCCTTTGAAACGTAAACCATGAAATTTTCAGGGGGGGGGGGGGGTTAGAATTGTTTTTCTTTTTTTAAAGAGTGATTACAATGGTTTATCATTGAATAATAAACCAAAAAACCAAATTGGGTTTGGAACATAGCTTTGTCAAATTTTTAATATGAATAAACAGATCTTCGAAGTTTCCTTCAACTTAATTTTGCTTACAACCGCGTCATGATCCTAGATCTAATAGATTTAGATTAGAAATAGATGCAAAATCCCCTTATTATTACCTGAAACTTCATCAACTTAAACATATGGACAAACTGTTATTGAAGGTGATGGAGTTTGCACTACTTGACAGGCTAATAAAATCTCTACACGTATTGCTTTATGAGTTCGAACATTTTCCACTAAAACACAGTGAGGAGTTCCTGGTATGGCTCTGGAATGGATATGTGTGTGTGTGGGGGGGGGGGGTTCCAAGTGTGGCGGTTCAAGTATTATGGTGCGTCAAGGAGTATGGTGGGTCAAGCAATATGGAGGTAAAGGAATACAGAGGTCTATGAGCACTGAGGGATATGGAGTATGGTGGTTCACCAAGTATGAAGGGCGAGCCAAACACGGAGGTGACAAGTATGCTGGATCTAGAAGTATTGTGGGTCAAGGGGCACGATAGGCCGAGCAGTAAGGAATACAGAGCTGTAGGAGCATGGGGGTTTAGGAGTATAGGTGATCTAGGAGTATGGTGGTTCAAGCATACAGGGATGTCGAGAAGTATGGTAGGTCATGGAGTAACCTGGGTCAAGGAGTGTGGCGAAGCTACACGGAGGATCAAGATGTACAGAGGTGTAGGAGGATGGGGGTTAAGGAGTATATATGGGCGCTTAGGGGGAATATTTCGAGTATTTTCTCTCATACTTATCCTTTCATGCAAAATCCACTATATTCTTTCTTAATTCTAATTGTTTTGCCTATCGGATTAATATGCTGCAAGTTTTCAAGAAAGCCAAATTCGGTTGTTACCATTGCAATCTCTTCATTATATACGATAATTAGCCCATAAGTGATTAAATCACCATAAATGAATAATGAAATCGTAGTTAACTCACCCAAAATCCGTCGTATTTCTTCTTCGCAGCCGCCCTGATCTTCGGACACACCATGGAAGGTGCGGCCCGACCCACTTCACCGATTTCACTCACTTTTCACGATTCCGTTCTAACATCAGCTAATTCACCATCAACGACGGATTTTCACTGCATTCTCGTTACTTCTGGGAAACGATGTAACATGATTGATGTAGTTTGGATATTTCTAACTGACAAAGTTCACCAAACTTTGAGGGTCGAACAGTTAGCTCATCCTCAATAGAAATGCCTCCTAGACTGTTTTTAAAATTCTTCGTTTCCAAGTTATTTCACTTTTTTGAATCTTTCAAACCTTACGTCACCCAAATGGACGTAACTACCTCAAGCTACTCTCTAAAATCAAATGAAATCAAATTTTGAGAACAACGGTGGGAAGAGCTTTAAACTTACTATCGCCCTAGCGCAAAATAACAAAATTTCAACTTGATTTCTGAAAGACAATGAGAAATTAGTCCGAAAATCAAATTCTTAAAATTCAGGAGAAAAAAAAACAAGACTTTTTTCACGGTTTCCCTTGCTTATAATAAACAGGTTTCATAACTCGCAGTTCCCTTTCCTCAGAACCTCAGATTTCCAACGGTATAAAAAAAAACAATTTATCACGTAAAATTTTCTGAACAAAATAATATTTGAATCCGAAAAAAGGCAATCGATTTTTTGGTGAAAATCGGCTTGCTATCAAAAAATTAGTTTGACGTCGGATTTTAGGTATCTATTTCCGCTGAATCGAATCTCGGTCCTGATTGACGGACAAATATGGGATTATAAGGTCCTTTCTCGTGGCAGAGGGGCTGTGAATCAACAGTTAATGTTTCAAATAATACGATTAAGGAAAAATTGCAAATAATAAAATGAAGAAATTTTTTAGTTAGGTAACGGTAAATTGAACGTCTATAAAACAGAAATGTCCAATTATGCCATTTTCAAGTTGTGACGCCCTTCTCGATGCTCGCCCGAAAATCCCAAATCCCAAACATTCTTGCCCAAATTTGGTGCCGATCACTCCACTGATTTTTATGTATAGCATTTCCAAATCTAATTCAATGTTTTACAAACCAAATTCAACATTTTCCAAACCAAATTCAACATTTTACAAACCAAATTCAATATTTTACAAAACAAATTCAACATTCATTACATTTTTAACGAATAATTCGTTAAAATTATTTATTACGAATAATAAAACGAATTATTCGTACTGGTGATGGATAATGCGCAAATTCACCGCTTTACCGGGATTCGACAACTGGTTGATTCAAGTGCATTCGATGAAATAAGTCAAATGTTTCTTCCACCTTATTCTCCCATGTTGAATCCAGCTGAGAGTGCATTTTCTAAAAGAAAGACCGTGGTGAGGAATATTCTCAGCGAAGAACGATACCATGTCTTACCACGTGCAACTGAACGGGGAGTAGCGGCTATAACTGCTCTGGGCTATGACTGGTCGAATTATGTTATGAACCCTTTGCTTCTTCTACCAACGGTGGCAGCCGGCCAACCTCTACACTAGTACTAAATTTCGTTAAAAATGTTATGAATGTTGAAGTTGTTTTGTAAAACGTTGAATTTGTTTTGTAAAATGTTGAATTTGGTTTGTAAAATGTTGAATTTGGTTTGTAAAATGTTGAATTTGGTTTGGAAAATGTTGAATTAGATTTGGAAATGCTATACTTAGTCCTCAAACAAATTTGGCAATAATTTTTATATATGTAGAAATTATGTTAGTTACCGAGATTCAAAGGTCAGTAATGTCACTAGACATGACCGCGCAGACCAACCCCTTCAAGTGGTATTTCCCGCGCAAATATTTGAATATTTGAACTTTGAGTATTTGAATTGATACGATATTATAAGACCGTTCTTCCCCAAAAATTTTAAAAATTTGAGCGAGATCGGACCACTAGAACCTGAAAAAATATGCTATGTGGATATTACTTCGCGCGAAGAATGATGTTTTGATTTGTGAACAATGAAACCCGTAACTGACCTAATCCTATTTAACCTCTAAATTGAAATTGGTTGATATCTGCAGCACTTAGCATTGTTACGTCGCATTGCTACGGTTGCGCATACGGATAATTTATCATTGGTTTAGCAATGAGGAAGTGTTGAGGGAACTCATGACACGCAATTCCTGAAATTGCCATCCACATAAGATAATTTGTCATAATGATGATGTTTCTACGTTTTAACGAAGATCTGATGCTAGTTACAATCATTTCACATTTCGTCAAAGAGATGTTGGAAATAAATTGAGACCATCCGGGCAATCAATTTAAATCAGAATAAGAACTGAACAATTTAGGTTCTTTATGTTGATTTTACGATTGCACTTGTGCAGGAACTACAATTGATCCGACTCTGACAAAATTAATGTGAGATTTTAAAAATCTTGATTCGCACAATCCCTAAGAGCTCCCTCAAAATCCGGCGAAATACGGAAAATCCCTGATTTTGAAAGGGTTGTCGCGTGCGTTTTCGGACATGGTATTTTAGATTCAACAGCGAAAAAATGTATAAAGGCATAAAAATTAATTTATCGTAAGTGGGCAACGCAGTAATATACCTAATTTATTGGACCACAGACGCATGGGCACGTAAACAGACTGATAGTCACTGATATAAATTGTTCAAATTTTTTAAATGTGGAAAACGGGTTTTAATTCTCGCCTCCCCGAAAATGGCCAAAATATGTCAACTACCTTAACTTTATAGAAGCAGAATTAAAAAGATATCATCAAAATAAATTGTTATTGAATTCCAATATTAGGGCAGCAGTAATGCAAACAACGAGAGATCGATTGGAAGTTATGGAGAAATGAATGTAGTGTGCTGACAGTGTTGATCAGTACGTTGCACGAATGTTTACTGCATTCGAGATGCAGAAGTCACGTTAGCGTTTCCAAAACACCCGACGCGGCATCCGGCGAAGAACTGGCCGCATTCAGGAGGCAGGATTTAGTTGTAGGGGCGGGGGTTTCCCGGTCTTCACGCGATCCCCATCGATTCGAGTTGAACCCGTAAAAGGTGTGCGGTGGAACGGGACGGGGGAGAATTTTCAATTCCGAGTCAATTTAAGACCGACGCAGTCATTTCCAACTCGTTATTCGCGATGGGACTTTTAAACGCGGTGGATGTTCAAACGCACGCCTGGTGGCGCGAGGAGCAGAAAATTTAACGGGCGTCTATCAGAGGCGAAGTTGTAGGGTGTGAGGAGTTATCACGAACAGCTGTAGATATCCGCTGATTTAACAACCGTAAGGGGACAGCAACTATACTCGTTCCAGGCAAACAAAGTTACCTGGCGTGATGCACAGATGTAACTCAGAAACAAAGAAACTAGAGACCAGGAAGTAAACAAAAGAACAAACGAATGTCGTTCTTTTCGTAAAATCGGTTTTTGATGGAAAAACGATTTGTGTCACTAGCCAAATCGAGTCCAATGTTGAAGTAGTTAGTTTCTACTTCCAGATAGCTGAAAATGCACTAGAAAGGTAGAACTCGGGTTTGGTGGAAGAACGTTTAATGTTGGAAACGCGTCTTCTACCCACGCTGTATTTTTGCTGTGAGGTTTCATTTTATCATAACTGCCGAAGACAAAGTTTTGGTGTATGGGAGAGAAACACACAACATATTGCGCCCTTGGATTTCAGAACTAGTGTTTCTGAGCCGATATAATCCATGTGACTAGAAGGATCTTCCCAAACTCTACTCAGCTCTGCTGCCCGTATCAAAAGAGAGGAAGAAAGACCTTATGGATATAGCTCGGTACCTCACAGACCTGATCATAGGGCTTTTTATGAAACTCTTCCATCAATTAAGTGATATAGCTGTCTTCAATCAGTAATTTAGCGGGTTTTTAAAAATATTTTTTTGATGCCAATCACAAATGCAACTGTTTTTGAAAGTGTTTTTTCCAGAAGTCTTTGTTCATTTTTTGTCAATGACATTGTTTCAACTTCTCCAATTCTCATCCCCTCCAATACCCCATTGTTCAGATGTATCTGAAATAGTTTTGGATCATGAAGAGTTTTTCGGTGTTTGGGTCATTACATCTTGAAAACCACACTTGACTCGTATTGCAGGTAACGGGACCATACTCGCCGCTGCTGGAACCTCATTGTCCGTTAATCCCGTTCCTATGTGAAAATATTTAAAGCCTTTAATGGACTCCGAATTCCCCAAGCTGCTTTGTGCCGTTGGTTTTTCCCAAGCCACCCTTTTTTCTGGCAAACGGTTAGTCACTCGTAGTCTCCCCATGGCATCCTGGTGTTTCCCGGGGTAGTTGTAACCCCGTCCCTGATTGGTTTCTACTATCCCCCTCTCTCTGCTCACTTCCTCTCCAAACAAAGTTTTCCCGTTTTTGGTTAACAGAGTCTGGAGTCAGTTCTCTCCTTCGTTTTAGCCGGTTCTTAAACCCTTGTTAACTTGACTGACTTCATATCATAGTTATCAAAGTGACTTCATTTTCCTAAGTAGTGGCAAAGCAGCATATTTTGCGATATTGTTGGCTACCCGCGAAACCTCAACTTTGGCAGAAGCGCCCTAAGGTTTTATTCAATTTATTTGATTGGTTTACTGTCTCGACGAATACCTACTAATTGAACTATGTATTTCCATACTCGTTGATTGAGCATTTACGCATTCATTTGAAATACAGCCTCCATCAGTTAACTGCACAACCGTTTATATCTTCCTTGGGTTCACCTTAACACCCATGTATTCCAGTTTTCTCTTGTTGAGCACCGAAATGTGAATGAATAGGTAGGTTTTCTGAACGCCATAGTATGTTTTTTAAAACTCAGTTTTATGAAATTTTATATTTTTCCTAGTGGAAAAATGTTGTACGTTGCTCTTTAGTTATGTAAATTATATTATATCTTACAAGTTATATTTAATTATATTTTATAACTCAGTTTTATATAAATTTATATTTTTCCTAGTGGAAAAATGTTGTATGTTGCTCTTTAGTTGTCAGCCGCCGTTTTAATACTTTTGGTTTATTATTCAATAATAAACCATTGTAATCGCTCTTGAAAAAAAAATTCTAACCCCCCTGAAAATTTCATGGTTTACGTTTCAAAGGGTGTAGAATCCGAATCTGCAATAACAATTTTTCCGTCCGTCCGCCGTACGCCGTACGCACGATTTCTCCCGAACGGCTGAAGCAAAAAAGCTGAAATTTTCAGGAAAAATCCATGTTGGTCCGGCGACGCCCCGATTCTTGAGCCAGCTCTCTAAAGTGCCCTTTAAGGGTTGTCAAAGTTTTGGAAAATCCCTAAAAACCTCAAAAAAAAAGTCAAATCGGCCTAAATGTGTACTCTTTTTGAAAAACACTCCACGAGGAATCGAATGAGCCCCTCCGCAGGTCCGTAGGTCAAACCATTCCCGATCTATGGTCCGATTTATGGTGCCAACATTCGCGTTATTTTGGTTTATTATTGTTTTTGTGTTGCTATCAGTGACGTAGTGATGTAGTAATGTGGATACTGCAGTGAACTCCTAAAAGGCTTTGTAGCCGATACACGGGTTGAAGCATTCTGATAACCATAAAAAACGCTGCAAATTCTTCCACTGGGGTTTATTATTCAATTGGCTTGCGTTCATGATTTGAATTTCTACTAAGCTTTGGAGTGTGCGTGTTTCACAGGTGATAGAGCGATTATTGAATTTCAGGAGATATGCATAGAGAACGTAAATCTGTTCTCGACCAAAATACCTATTTGGATTGTTCAGTTGATCATGTTCGTGTGCCTCCTGAAATTCAATAATCACTCTATCACCTGTGAAACACGCACACTCCAAAGCTTAGTAGAAATTCAAATCATGAACGCAAGCCAATTGAATAATAAACCCCAGTGAAAGAATTTGCAGCGTTTTGATCATAAATTCAGTCTCCTGTAAAATTGAACTTCCTCTACATGCAAAGTTCTTACAGCCACCTATTCAAGAGAAGAAATAACCAATTCGTAAATTCATGGCAACAGCCAGTTGCTGGTGAGATGCCGTGGCTGAAGTAATAGAACGGTCGATTCTAATGACCGCCCTTCCGCATTAAATATGATGCGGAACGGTGTTACGATACGGTAGTTTGTTACAAGTGTGTACGCATCTTAATGTTGCCAAATTATAACAAAATAAATCTAGGTCGTTATAACCTATTCAATTCTCTCTTATATCGTCCTCATCTGTCTCACTTCATAACAAAACCGAGTCACATAATTGCCGAGGCCCTGGCGAGGAAAGATTTCCGTCGCCTCCGGTGAGATTGGCAGGTGACTTCCTGATTGAACGTCGAACCTCCGCCACCGTGAAGATGAAGCGATATTAGAACTGCAGGACATTACGACATAACTGTCCTTAAGATCTTGTTTTCTTCATGTTTTTACAACGCTGCTTGCCATTTAATCTTAGAGAAAAGCTAGGAATGCTTCTCTAGTCTGTGAACCCAGCTAATTGACTATTGTACATGTACGGTTGTAGAACCTCAACTGAAACTTGGCGAGTGCACAGAGAGGTTCATAGAAGGACTATCGCAAAGGGAATGGAATATTTGCTTTTCTCAGCCTGATAGCCAAATGTTTGAATGAATTTAAACCATCCACAAATGGGCTAAATCTTCGTAAATTTCTCATTTTCAATACTAACGCCGTATAATAGGCAGAACTTTTAGTTTTCAGTGTTTGCTGCAGCCCAGGATGCGATGGCAAGGCGCGTCCAACGACACAAATCTGGCATTCTATACGACTGACATATGAAAATAGTTATTCTGACAAATAGAACTGAATTATTAGAGTATGTAGCTATTCTAGCCCGTATGGAACAAAGACACGCAGAGGTGTTTTGTCGGTGATCTTGCACGGAAAATTTCGGCCAAAAAGCATCAGTTCAGTCTTGATAGAAGTCAATTGCTCTCCAAAACGCTTGAATTTTATCGAAATTACACGAAGCTGTTTTTCCTTATTATCGTGTAATATTTCCTCTTGTTCAAAGTCAATTTTTACAAAATTTGTGTCTTTCAAAGAACCAACGACTTGGAGGAATGAGCATCATTGTTTAGCTTCCTGTACCGAATCCCCCGTAGTTGGGGTACTTCTATTATGAAACTACAAAGATGGGGCAAACCCACGCACCACAAAAGGGTATTGCCAATTTCCGTAGTATTGTAAAAGCGTAGGAACACGCACCAAGTCCTCTATACATGTCCTACAATAGCAAAAGTTGGGGTCGTTTATAGAAGACTGCTAGAATAAATGCATCTAGAATTATTTAAAAATTAATTGTATGACAGCGAGTTAACCCGATTCTATGATCTTAGAATAAGTGTTGACCTATTGTTCCAAATCCCAAATTGAAGAACCATGGTATTTTTCCTAATACAGATTCTTGAAACGGCGCAAAGCTGGGCAAATTTTACAACTAAAACTTTGAATTCCCACGTAACATTTGGTTTAGTTCCCTTTGTCTTGGACTTTCAACCAGCAGAATAAAACATGAAGAAGGTACTGTGAAGCCTCGCACATGATTTGCCGAAGTGATAAGATTAGTTGGGTGGAAAATAACGTGATGAAACCAGCATTAACTCATCGATTGGGTCCTCGGGTCACTGCGAATCTTGATATCAAAGATTCTTATCAACATCGCTACACGGCGCGTGCTGTGCTATACGTCAAATTGGATCATGCAAAAGTCAAACATCACGTGCCAACTGAGCTCCGGTTTCAGTTTTCCAATAAAAATTAACCTAGATTGTCGGTTAAAAATAGTCTTGTAAGATGAACAACGTAAAACTGGAGATATTCCATATTCTCTATACAAACGATTAGAAGTCGTACATGTATA
Source organism: Creontiades dilutus (assembly GCA_031894815.1). Classification (NCBI taxonomy): domain Eukaryota; kingdom Metazoa; phylum Arthropoda; class Insecta; order Hemiptera; family Miridae; genus Creontiades; species Creontiades dilutus. The sequence goes on from JAVIWC010004007.1 coordinate 4,906,365, forward strand.
GGCATATTCTTAAACGTAAATGTATATTGTACGTATTCTGCACCTGCAATTGTAGCCATAATTACAATATTTAGATGTTCATCAATAAAATATTTAATTAAGTTATAATTTTATATTTTACTCATACCTCTCTTATGCCTAACTCTTGACATATGCACAGCTTGCAAGCTGTTTTGCCTCTGAAACCTTTTCAGTAATTACTAATTTTATTCATTTTTATTTTCATTTCAAGATTTTATTAATTTAAACACTTTTTTTTATTCGGCCATAATTTCGGTCTTTTTATTTATCAAACCTCAGAAGTTTGAGACCCGATTCATTCAAGCGATCGTCATGCTTAATAAAATTACCAGCCAATTTTCGTGTTTTTTAAATGTTATTATTATTTTTTAATTCAATTAAGAGTTTGTTCTGGTTCTAAAACTACTCGTTACGTTTTTATAATTATGTTTACAAGTGCGATTATATAAAAAAAAACATAGCGACATCCCTTAATGCAAGCCTTACCACTGTTTAATTATAAAACGCACTAGGCGTATAAAAATTTACCGCTGAATCCGAAAATGAGGTTAAAATTTAAAGAAAAAAATTTCTGGCACGAAATGTCGTTTTCTTGAGAAGAAAAAAACTTCAAAAAGTCATACACCGAGAATGGGTAGTGGTAAAAAAGTGGGGTTGACGAGGTTTAGCTCTTCGAGCGAGGTTTACCCAAAAAAGTTTTACGTCAAGTATGCTTCGCCCTGTATACATCTGAATGTTTACATATACAGTTTTCTCTCGGGAAAGTCACAAACTGGAGGTAGGTAACCGGTTTCGCCTTCAAACAAAGCTGAACGTAGTTAAGTTTGGCTAACTAACATTTAAACAGTGGGTTTTAAGTTGTAATTTTAAGCGTATAAATAAACGCAGACTGGATGTCGTCATCATATGATGCTTTGAAAGAGGAAATGAATAATTAGTTAAGTATGTGCCGTGTTGTCGGTGAACTTCAACATCGAATTCCTAATTTGACGTCAACTTTAATCATTTTTATTCCCAGTTAACCTAAGCGAATTGGTGTTAAAAAAGCGAAATGTGGACCACATTGTAATCCCACATTTCAACCTTCTACAACAAAATCCTGATTTTAGATGAAGGTTAACATTTTCTTAACAGCCCCTTGTAAAATAGGCAAATTTGAGTTAACCACTTGTACGCTGGAGCGACATGTTTATACCTATTTAAGAACTGTGACGAACATTTTTGAATCTCGCGAGGGTAAATATTCAAGTGACTATTGAAATAAGTGCAAACCTAATGAGCTCAAGGTTTATGAAGCTGGGTGTAGGCTGTTTTTGGGAACATTTCACCGCCTGGTCATCTTGACATTTAGGGGCCCAAGGCCTTAAAGGAGGGGCCCAGCTGAGAGGATATCTCCCTTTCTTCGTTGTACTCAGGGAACGGCTACAAATGACGCAGATCGGATCCGACTCGATTGAGTATCCGACTCGAAGAGAATCATTTCCTAACGGGGCTCATCAAATTCAAAAACCGTCACACTGGGAAGAAGCCTCTCTGAATCGTGACTAGAAGAACATGAACCTGTTATATTATTAGGGTGTCCGCCATTGAGAGCAAATCCGAGACGGGTCGTGCAATAACTTCAACAGTTGAACGGTTGTTTAAACATTTGCAGCAGAATAATGCGAGAAAAATGTATGGGAAATTCAATACATCCTCAGTAAGCAGACTTTTATTCATTTAAACGTTAGTAATGGACTAAGATAAACGGATTTCCCATTATAAATAAATAATAAGCCTTCCTCAAGAACGTTTCCTTACGCCTCGCCAACAAGTGGTCGAAACTCAACTCCCAGGTGATGATCAATCTCAGTTCATCGAGCAGTTTCCATGAGGCTAAGGGGCCCGAGGAAACACGTACGAGGACTAGGACTGGAGGACGGAGCAGCGATTTGGCTACCAGAAGAATGAAATCACACACACACACATTTTTTTTTTTTTTTTTAATCTCCCCTTAAAGACGGAGGGGGCACGCCATTAAAAGAAAACGAAAAAACTAAATGAAATAAAAGTGGGGAGGACGCCCAGGTTTACCCGACGCCGGCCCTTGGGATATGGGAAGTTGTGGATGAAGGAGGAGGAAGGGAGGGATGAAAGGAAGTGCCCCTATAAAATGACCACCAATTCAAGTACGAGCCCCGGATGACGCGGGTGGTGATACCACGAAGTACTCCCGACGAGATGCCCAGCTCAAGTAACTCCGTGGCACTTTTCCCGCACCACACTCCGCGCCATGACACGGTCGCGGCAACACACACACACACACAGTTAGGAAAAAAAGAAAATCAGATTAGTTTGGCAAAATCAATTTGAATTTTTGACACAAATCAATTTTAATATTTTTGGCATCTCAATTTAAACTTTTGGCGACTCAATTTCAACTTTTGGCAAACCAATTTGAGCTTTTGGCAGGTCAATTTATACTTTTCACAAACCCAACTAATCCAACATTCCACCCCATATGATGATCAATAAATGTTTTTTCTCTCTCATAATAACCAGTTACCCCTAGAAGCTGATAGAAAATCGGGTGAAATCACTGGCGCATCCCAGACCGATTTGTTGGTTAGGTATGTTTCGTAAATTTTGGTCCCTCACATTTGAAGGGGGGGGGGGGGTGGCCAGCTAAAAAATTTATTTCCCTGGTCGGTTGCAAAGAAAAACAGGCGATTTCCCGATGAAATTTCGATTTCCAGGATCACGAGGTGTACTGGGGGCAAAGTTGGACCTACGAGTCTGACCTCCATTCCGGTGCAGACTCGAGCAAACGTAACGAGAGATTATCATCAGCTTGTGCAACCGCTCTCTAATGGGAGGCGCCTTTCTTCCGCGATTTATTTGTCGATTTTTCAACTTTTGAAACCGCCCCAGATAAAGATTCAAAACGGACAAATCACGATGGCGAATTCCTCTCAAATCCTCGTTACAGAGTCAACATCGGATGAAAGGCACGAAAGCCTTGTGCACCACTCTCTTACGTGAACTCTTTGTGAGCAGACATTTCCTGGATTCTACGAGGACTTGAGTGTTCATTTTTCCATCTTTCCATTTCATCATGGTTGATTCGAAGGAATACGTACTTACCGGCAAAGCGTGGACAATGAAAACTGGATAATTTATGGATTTCTCGGATATCTTTGCTTCCCAGTTCTAAAACATCTTAGTTTCCTATCGAAATGTATGAACTTCACTCTATGCCGACTCTTAACTCCCTGAACGAACCAATGTAACCTGGTTAATTACCCTTTACTTAAGAGTTCCTTCGATAGTGACCGATTTCTTTTCTGAAAATAAAGAGCTTCAAAGGCATTCCTACACAGATAACTGGGCCACCAGAACTGAATTGTGCCACCAGAAAATTGCTTCAGCTACCTATAGAACGAAAACCCGGTAACTCCAGTTTTGGCATAAGACGAGTTTTGGGCTTCACTACGATGCTTATGGAGTTCTACAGTAGTCCACCGGGTGGGAACAAAGAAAGAATAGCCTTTCACATTATAGTAGTAGGGCTGGGATATCGAAAGAAAATATCGATATCGATATCGAATGATATATCAAATAAAATTTCCGATACCGATATAATATCGGAAGCAAAATATCGATATCGAGAAATATCGGTGAAAATATCGGAAGCTAGAAAATATACTTCTGGTGCCACCCCACCTCTGCAGAAATGTATCCTCAGCTCAGCGGGATCGCTAAAATATACTTGGCGGCCACATCTACATCAGTCCCGTCTGAACGCTTGTGTTCCCAGTCGGGGAATATCAACACATCTCGGAACAGTTTAAAAGATGAAACATTGAACAAGCTCAACGTTCGGTTGAAGAAGAATTTTACTTTTGACGCTACTTTTATCGCTTTAATTGTACGAGAATGTTTGTAAAATTTCGGGGAAAAAAAAAACTAACATTTTTACAGTTTCATACATTAGGAGACAAAAAACAAGCTCTTTTTTTGCTCCTACGGAGAAAAATTTTACTTTTGACGTTCCTTTTATTCGTTTTAATTATACAATAATGTTCATAAAATTGGTACGAAACCCACATTTTCGCGGTTTCATAAATTTGAACAATAAGTTTTCTACCTACATAAAATCAATTTCTTGTTCTTACGTTCGATTGGAGAAGAACTTTACTATTGATGTTCCTTTTATTCGGTTTAATTGTACTATTATGTTCTTAAAATTTGTACGAAACATATTTTCACGGTTTCATACAGCTGTACAATGATTTTTGTACATCAAATTTGTTAAAAAAATAAATAATAAAATGTTTGTTTTTGGAAAATTGTTCAATGATTTTCCAAATTTGGTAAAAATGCCGATAATATCGATTATAAATATCGATATCCCGATAATATCGGAACGAAAATACGGATGCCAAAATATCGGATATCGAAAGGAAAATATCGATTTCGATATCCCAGCCCTATATAGTAGATTAACTCATTTTTGCTGAAAAAACCATGCTAAGTGCATTTAAATAGGTTCAGTGGATTCTTTCGAGATAAAATTAATGGCTAGCGAAAGGAATCAGACCACCAAGTGCACAAACAATCAGAAAATTCATCAAATCCAAACTTTATACTAGAAAACAACTAAAATGAAGATTTCTCTCCATTCATTCTCTTCATTACATGGGTTACCTTCCTATTGAGTTTTGGATTTATCCGTCAACCATCGTTTATCTTTGGGTAGAGCAGGTGGTAAGACTCGCTTCTTCTGCTAATCAATAACGGCATATGAATAAAATGAATAAATATGAATGTAATATCAACAATGGTCTTTCAACTGGAAATTTAAAATTTCTCCACTTTCGAAAAAAGTGACACTGTATGCAACGAACCAGAAGTGATTTTTGTAACTGATCCCGATTACTTATCACCGTTGATCTCATTCGTCAGATGAGCTACCGATTCAGGAAAATCAATAGAGAGATAGAGCATAAGTGCATATGAAAACGGTTTCTTTTTATGGTGTAGCCTTAGCTATCCTTTTCAATACCGAAAATGTAAAGCCGTGCATTGCATATCACGGCACAAAAGAAAAACGACTTCCTGGAACTGTGCCGAATCAAAAACGTCAAGGAAAGAGCAAAATTTTATCCCACTGATCTCAAAATGAGAGGCAGATTTAAAGAATGCTCAATACAATTAACAATAATTCCTTCCAAATTAACGGTTTCTCATAGTTTCTGAACCTTTTCATTCCATTTGAAATTACGATTTAGTGTTCTTAAGGGCCCAATTTAGCAAATAAAGATACAATTGCATAGATCTTTAGTGCTTTCTGATTTTTAATTATACTGTGAAAATAGGAACCCACTGATCTTGAAATTTGGTTTTTTGCAGTTAGCGGGTTTTCATTCTGTGCCCACGTACATGAGATTTCAAATACTCTATTGAAATCAACCAAAATAGTCATGGATGACGTGGATTCCACGTATATTGAAAGTTTTTGTGTTTTTGGTTCGTGTACTTTTCTGCCCTGAGATGTGACCCGTTAAGATTGAATGAACACTATGCCGATATTATAGAACACAAATGAAAAGACCGCGCTAGTAACTGCCTGCAATCTCAGGGTCCTAATGATACAAATTCATATTCGGGGCGGAGTCTGATCGACGCAAGTGCGTTTAGAACTTGATTTGCGAAACCAGATTTCGGCCGGATCTGATTTGGGGGGCTCGTTTACAATGTTATGTAACAGGATCCTACATTCACCCCGTTCAGCTGTTAGGCGGGTGATTTAAGGTGGGTGTAAGGTGCTCGAATGAGATGGTTCACTTAATTGAGATCGCAGTGTGTAACCCGATCGTTATGGGAGGTAAGATTTAGACCGCTCCAACAACGTGGACATGGTGTTACGGCTAAGTGACTGACACCGGCCGGATACCGATTTCAGACCCCATTTCTGATCGATGTTGTGCTCATTTTACTTAATCCCGCTTAGTTCTCGGGTTATGTGAATTGTAAGACTTCTATTGTGTTTTAGACTTTAACTCACTAAAATGACCGTAACTCCCTCAATTAAAGGAGTAACATGCAATTTGATTATACAGTTTAAAAGAACATTAAATTTCCCATCTCCATTGTGGAAAACCAAAGCTTTTCGGAGGAGCCAAATGGATGAACATGGAACTTGAATTGGGAAAATTGTAAAATCTTTAAAGTCTCTTTTCAATCGCTTGCAGTTCCTTGTGATCCAAAAGTCAATTTTTTTGCTTGTAATCCTTAATGTTGACCTAAATTGTCTGCTTCCCAACGGTGCAATAAACAACAGTTTACCAAAAGCTGGAGGAGAACTTGACATTTGAATTCGGAAAAACGATTCGATTCGCAGAATCGAAAGTTGGCCCTCTCGGGGCCCCTCGCTTAACAAATGACACTTTTTCAGGCCATTTTCTCTTGAAGTCGTGAACGAATAGTCTCTTATTAATTGAAAAGTTTAACCGTTAATTCAGCCCTGTCGATGAGGGGAAAGGAGCAGAAAATATCATATGTGTTAAGCGAGAATGCTCGAGAGGGTCACCATTCGTTTAAGCAAAAAAATACATAAAAACTTGAGGCAAACTCTTTTTTTTTTTTACTTTTTTTGGTAAGTTGGTTTTGAAAGAAAAACTTTGATTTCACCGTAAGAAGCAACATTGTTCAGCATTGAAACTTCAACTCTTCAGTTAACTTGGAGTGTAAAATATTCTTTTGATTATACCCTTCGAAAACTGACACCTCGGTGCAACTTTTGGGCTTACAGGCAAAAATTCAACTCTGGATCACACGGAGCTATGGGCGATTGAAAAAAGAGGAGTTTTTGAAGATTTGGACGTTTTCCCTCATCAAATCCATTTCACAACAGCTTCGACTGTTTAAAAAATGTTGGTGTTTGTAGCACGGAGAGGTGATGGAATGGTATAGTTGCCCCTTCCAAGAGCTGAAAGCAATATAATGCCCGCCACGCTGAAAGGATGTCCCTGACGTTTGAAGGCGTCTGGTATATCTCCCAAGGCGATGGATACAAGAAGCGGGAAGGGCCAACTATCTATATCCATCACATGTTCCATCAGAGAGATAGAAAATAGTATAATCGTTCTTTCAAACGTTATAATCAAATATGACGTTACTTCTTGTATTGGAGTAGTTACGATTCATTTATTATGGCGAAAACATGAAAAAATCCTATTTCTTTATCATCCAGGACATGGGGGTTAAGAACAAGGTATTCAGAACAGGGGTGTAAGAACAAGGTATCCAAAACAGGTGTGTAAGGAGTAAGTACGTGGAATAGGGCAATGAGAACAATATATCCAGAACAGGGGCACAAGGAGAAGGTGGGTAGAACAGATGGATGAGAACAAGATACCCAAAACTGGGTGATAAGGAGAAGGTCGATAGAACAGGGGGTTGAGAACAAGGTATCCAGAACTTTTGGGTTAAGAACATGGTATCCAGAACAGGGGTGTAAGAACAAGATACCCAGAACAGAGTGGTAAGAAGATCTCCAGAACAGGAGGCTAAGAACTAGATATCCAGAACAGGAGTGTGCGGAGGTAGGGGGTTGAGAAAAAAATATCCATCACACAGGGGTAAGAAAAAGATACCTATCCAAGATATCCCAAAAAGATATAGATATTGGTGTAAGGAGAAAGTAGGTAGAACAGAGGGATGAGAACAAGATATCCAGAAAATGGGGATGTGAGGAGAAGATAGAAAAAACTGTGGGGGGGGGGGGGGGGGGGATATCAAGATATCCGGAACAGGCGGTTGAGAACAAAATATCCAGAACAGTGTGATTTTAACAAGATATTCAGAACAGGGGGTTGAAAACAAGATATCCAGAACAGAGGAACAGGAGAAGGTATGTAGAACAGGGGGTTGAAAAAAAGATATCCAGAACAGAGGAACAGGAGAAGGTATGTAGAACAGTGGGATTTGAACAAGATATTCAGAACGGGGTGTTGGAAACAAGGTATCCAGAACAGAGGAACAGGAGAAGGTATGTAGAACAGGGGGTTGAAAACAAGATATCCAGAACAGTGGGATAAGGTCAAGGTTTCTAGAACAGGAGTAGAAGGAGAAAGTAGATAGAGCAGTGGGATTTGAACAAGATATCCAGAACAGAGGGGTGTAGTGTAAGGAGAAGGTAGATAAAACGTGTTGGTGAAAACAAGATATCCAGAACAGGGGTTGACAACAAAATATTCAGAACAGGGGTATAAGAAGAAGGTGAACAGTGGGATTTAAAAATATATCTAAACAGTGGGGTAAGATCAAGGTAGGAGGATATATCTAGAACAGTGGGATTTGAACAAGATATTCAGAACAGGGGGTTGAAAACAAGATATCCAGAACAGAGGAACAGGAGAAGGTATGTAGAACAGTGGGATTTGAACAAGATCCTCAGAACAGGGTGTTGGAAACAAGGTATCCAGAACAGGAGAAGGTATGTAGAACAGGGGGTTGAAAACAAGATATCCAGAACAGAGGAACAGGAGAAGGTATGTAGAACAGTGGGATTTGAACAAGATACTCAGAACAGGGTGTTGGAAACAAGGTATCCAGAACAGGAGAAGGTATGTAGAACAGGGGGTTGAAAACAAGATATCCAGAAGAGAGGAACAGGGAAAAATATATCTAGAACAGTGAAGGGAGAACAGTGGGAGATATATCAGAACAGTGGGATTTGAACAAGATATCAGAAAACAAGTATCCAGAACATCCAGAACAAACAAACAGAGAAGGTATGTGGGATTTGAACAAGATATCAGAACAGGGGTGAAAACAAGGTATCCAGAACAGGAGAAGGTATGTAGAACAGGGGGTTGAAAACATGATATCCAGAACAGTGGGATAAGGTCAAGGTTTCTAGAACAGGAGTAGAAGGAGAAAATAGAGAGAGCAGTGGGTTTGAACAAGATATCCAGAACAGAGGGGTGTAAGGAGGAGGTAGGTAAAACGTGTTGGTGAAAACAAGATATCCAGAACAGGGGTTGACAACAAAATATTCAGAACATGGGTATAAGAAGAAGGTAGATAGAAGTGGAATTCACAAATAATATCTAGAACAGTGAGGTACGATCAAGGTAGGAGGATGTAGGTAGAACAGTGGGATTTTTACTAGATATCCAGAACAGAGGGGTGTAAGGAGAAGGTAGATAGAACAGAGAGATGAGAACAAGATATCTTGAACTCGGGGATGCATCGAGATTTCCAGAACAAGGGAAAGACTCTGTCCCCCTCAAGGGGCGACGGCGGTCGCGAAGGGGGTTCCGAGGGAAGGGGTTGCTCCAGCCGAAGCTCGCGGTTTCCTCCTTCAGTTATGCGCGCGGTCCTCAGTCCGTCTTAAGCCCGCGCCTCCCCCGACTTCGGCGTCGTCGACTCCCAAAACGATTTTTCCTTTCCCCTCAGGGACCGTCGGTTTTACTTACACCTCTCGTCATTCGTGAAATCCCCCGTAGCGAAGTTCCGCTACCCAAGTGCCATATTTCGCAGCGATGAGCTTCGTTAGGGTTTGGCCGGCGGATTACAACTGGCACGCGGCGCCCTCCCAGCTGACGGCCCCGACGTCTCCGGCGTTCTCGTTCCCCAGCGAGCCCTCCGGCTTCGGATACCACGAGCCACCCCCTCATGAATTTGAAAAACCTTCCCCAGTATCACCTCCAGGTAAACTTCCCACTTTTCTAATAATTAAACCTCATTTTAATGATACTAACAAATGACGTAATTAACAACTCAACTTTTAACAAAAATATAGATTATGTTGCAAATCTTGAAGAAAACAACGCTGCAAATGATATCATAAAGGTTTATTATGACCCATTTTAATATTATTTATGATGTTCATTATTTAATTGAATTGATAGTCACTTTTACGCTCAGAACTTTATCTTGATATAGGTGAATTCGTACGTATCTGATACCTATCGTAGTCGATTTTGGGTCCAAAATTACTAGGAAATGACACCCCACTTGCCTACTTCAATGGAAACCTTAAAATCACGTTTTCGGCTCTTTTTGGGGCCGTAGCATTGTTTTCGTGTGAAGCGATCGGGCTGGGCAGATGTTAGGACTAACTAGACCTCAAATGGAGTTCGTATGCGAAAGAATGGATTTTTGACATAAATTCTAAGGTGTTTTATGACTTGGAGGCGGGTGGCGGACCGACAGCTTTTGAATCTACGCACCATGAAACGTAAAAGGACAAATAATAATTAAAAGAATAATCCGCAGCGTAATGTGTGCCATATAGATTCCTCATATTGATAACATGATAGTGTACATAATTCAATGTTGCAAATTATCTTAAAATGTGTTAGGTATAAGTTTGTTACGAAGATTTACGGTGTTGTCAAAGACAGCAACGCCTTCAAAAGGTGAGTCAACACGTATTGTCGGTCGAGCTAATCGGGTAGAGGACAAAATAATTATACAGTCGAATTGCAATTGATAAGAGATTATAAGAGACCGCTTTTCCTCATCCACCCTTCAAATTTAAGAGAGATCGGACTACTAGAACCTGTGAAATTGATGATTGTCTATTTGTCGCTTGAAAAGTACGGGTGAGCCTAATTACAAGCACGTAAAATGGATTTGGATTTTGAAAACTAATAATGATAAGAATTTGGTAGATAAGTGGTGGTAAACTACATGGCATTGTATAAGGAATACAGTGGATAACAGTTATGGAATGTGTACAATACTAAGTAAAAGAGATGGAAGACGATGCAACTGTTTATAACCTGGACGGTGAATGGGAGAAAAAGTCAAAATCAGGGTTTATGAAAAGCAAACGATTTGCTTGATGTATTTTCCCTTTTCACGCATACGCAGAGTGTAGTATTGGTTTTTGAGCAATGAGCATTTACTGTCTAACGAGTACGTTTCCTGAAAATTTCATAAAAATCGGGAAAAAGTGTAAAAATTAGGGTTGTTACAAGAGTTTCATGTTCATACGCTATTAACACTACCTATTTGAGATTAATATCAGAACAATTAACTGGATTGCCCGAGTACCCTCCGAATTTGTACGAGATTTGACCATTAGAATCTGAGATAATTGTGCTGCATGAATTTTACTTTGCGCATGCGTGATATATTGATTTGTGAGCAATGAAACTCACAGGGGACCAGCACAGTCTAACCCACACATTCCCTGGATATTCTGTCAAAATCAGATGACCTTAAACGCTGGTCCCTCTCTATGCTCATGGCTGCTATGGAGGACGAGTTTCCAGCACCAACGCGGAGATCTTAGTTTTCCGATATGAAGGAGACCAAGCCGAAATATTTCTACAAGGACACTAAGCGGACTACGAACAGGACACGCCGAAACAAATGTATACTTTGAAGCATCTCAACCCAACTCCAATGTGCCGAAGATATCAGAACGAGGAAGAACGCAGCATATAATTCTGACAATCTCTGACAATACCAAGAACCCCTTCAATTTGGACACCGCCCTCGCTGAAAACAACGTCATAATTTATGAAGTTATATATAACTTCCTTGAACAAGTAGATATACAATTGTGATGAAGAACAGAAGCACCGTTTTGAAGTAAACTTTTCGTATTTCGATAACATGTAATTTCCAGTGTATCAGTAAAAAAAAATAAAAATAAAAAAAAACCGCTGCGAATTCTTTTACTGGGGTTTATTATTCAACTAGCTTGCGTTCATGATTTGAATTTCTACTAAACTTTGGAGTGTCCCTGTTTCATAGGTGATAGAGCGATTATTGAATTTCAGGAGATATGCATAGAGCACGTAAATTCTCTCAACCGAATACCTATTTGGATTGATCAGTTGATCATATTTGTGTGCCTCCTGAAATTCAATAATCGCTCTATCACCAGTGAAACACGCACACTCCAAAGCGTAGTAGAAATTCAAATCATGAACGCAAGCCAATTGAATAATAAACCCCGGTGAAAGAATTTGCAGCGTATTTTTTCATGGTTATCAGAATACTTCAACCCGTGAATCGGCTATAAACCCTTTTAGGAGTTCGCTCCAGTATCCACGTTCACTACATCACTAGGTTACTGCAATCAAAACAAAAACAATGATAAACCAAAAAAACGCAAATGTTGGCACCATAAATCGGGGCATACATCGGGAATGGTTTGACCTACGGACCTGGGGAGGGGCTCATTCGATTCCTCATGGAATGTTCTTCAAAAAAAGTCCAAATTTAGGCCGCCTTGACTTTTTTTGAGGTTTTTACGGATTTTACAAAACTTTGACAACCCTTAAAGGGTACTTTAAATTAAGTAAGAGAGCTGGCTCAAGAATTGGGGCGTTGCCGGACAAACATGGATTTTTCCTGAAAATTTCAGATTTTTTGCTTCAGCCGTTTGGAAGAAATCGTGCGTGGCGTACGGCGGACGGACGGAAAAATTTGTATTGCAGATTTGGATTCTACACCCTTTGAAACGTAAACCATGAAATTTTCAGGGGGGTTAAACATTTTTTTTCAAGAGCGATTACAATGGTCTTTATTGAATAATAAACCAAAATCAGTAAAAACTATAGGAATAGAGCTTGTTGACAGGATCTGTGGACACACGTACAAACTCACGACCGACAAAATCACACTAAACGAAAGTTGTTCAAAGTGGTCTAAAATATAAAATGCTAATGGAAATTTTGATGGTTTCGAAAAAGTTGCCATCTCACGAAACTGAACACACAGCTTCCGCGACCTGCAGGTAGACTCCGACGCGATGACCTCAATTGCTACCGGAGTTTGTGTGATTAGTTTGAACTGAAGCCGCAATCCTCGTTTATGTATCCAAGAGAGAAGGGGAGTTCAAAAACCGGTTAAAAGCAATCCAACGGAAGTTGAGCAAATTTTAAAAAAAAAACCTACTATTCACGGTGTGTAAACTGGTTTTTTCTTTTTTAACTTAGAAAACTTGAAGGATTTTTCGAACATTACAAATGTCATCAACATAATATGACTTTCTACTTTTATTTCGGATTCAGGTTGTTTTGTATCAATGAGTTTTATTAGAACGTTTCGATCTTGGGTGGACCACCACTGCCAATCCATGGATGGATGCGAAATCTCCTCATTTTTAGGAAGTCCCTCTGAAGCAAGGTTTCGTCGATAGGAATACGTCCATTAGAATCGATCCAGATTCAGAAATAACTGAATACAAATCCGTTTCATTCCATTTTAATAACGAATCCGTGAAAAAACTACGCAACTTGTTATACATGGGTTTGTTATTTCTGTATCCAATAGCTCTTCTACACAATAATATTATACGTAGCTCTTCTATTTTTATTAGACGCACTCTGTGGTTCATAATCTGAACTCGACACATCTTGTCTCAACACCTTGTAATTGCATTAAAGATGAAAATACTTGAGCAGCCGCCAGCCACGCGTTGTAGCTCAGAACTCCTGTTGAACGAGCTCTGCAGCGCGGCTCTCCTGGTCGTCGATTTATTTTGATGGTAGACGACCGATTTTTACTACTACATGATGAGGTTTATCAAATAGTGAGCGAACAGATAATTGTAACAACGATTCACGGGACAATAATAGGGGACATGTTCCCGCAGACATCAACGCCTTCAAAAGGAGAGTCAGCATGTATTACGAACTGTAGCGCCAATTCTGTAGTCGATAGAATAATGGTAGACCATTCTATTCCGACTATTTTAAAAAAATTTAGCATACCAAGTCCGACTCTACCTACGACCAGAGTAGTAAAACCAGACAACGCGATGCATGGTAGATTTAATTTGCGCATGTTAAGTCTCATCAAGAGACTGTTATCGATTACGTTGAAATTGATCCAATATTCATCAACATTTATCATACCCTGAAAATTTTGTTCCAGATGCTTTTGATTAATAGATGATTCTTTCTGAAAACTCGGAGGTGTAATTTAATGATAAATCTCTGATTACAATATGCAAGTCAAAATATCGATTTTGGTAAAAAAAAAAAGAAAAAAAAGTTTACGCATCTGATATTGAAAACATGTTATCATATGGATGGCTTTGTTCCATATGAACTTATGCATCATTGATTAATAACTATGTGATTCAATTTTGCTGAAAAGTTGAATTAGGGCATTTATTGTTAGTGTAATTTTTCAGCAAAGAATCATTTATGAATCAAAACATGTGTTCAATTGGAACAAAATTGTCCCCCGGGGGACAAATTTTGTCCATAAATTATATTTTCAGTAGTTCTTAATTTCGAGTTAGGCAATCGCCAACAGAGACCATAGCATAATCCGCGCATTCATTACGTTGAAATTGATATATTGTTCATTCCCGTTTATGACCGTGTCGGTTATCCCCTTCCACCCTGAAAATTTGAGTGCGTTCGGACCAGTAAAACCCAAAGAAAAGGATGCTGACTGGATTTCACTGTTTCGAATGCGCAGTACCTTATAATGATACCATCTCAGATTACAATAAGCGAGACAAAATATCGATTTTGGTAAAAAAAGAAAGTTTATTCATCTGACATTGAAAACATTTTTGTGCCCTCGGGTATACGATGTTTATGGCTTCGCCCAACTTGGAGAGACCAGGATTTTTAGAAGGCTTTTGCAAATGAAGGTTTTTACTTGGGAACTGTTAAGATTGGCTTGAAAAAATATTGAGTTACACTTGAGGAATGTTGAATTTGAGTTGAGAAACGATGAATTTGACAACTAATATGCTGAGATTGAGTTGGGAGACGTTGACGTAGACTAGGACAATGTCATGTCAATAATCACTATAAAGTCATTGTATAAACTGTTGACTTGATTCTGGGGAAAATTTGGGCGTGAAATGAAAAATGTTTGACCTGGGAAATATTGATTTTGAGTGGGAAAATGTCGATATTGAGTTGGGAAGTTATGAATTTTAGACTCGGAAAATGTTGGAGAAATTTTTGACTTTGGAGTGTTAAATTTGACATGGAAAATGATTTTGAGTTAAGAAATGTTGATTTTCACATTATGATGACTGGGGCGTAACGTTGATTTACCATAATAGAACGTTATATAATAATGTAAAGGTACGACTTGAACTGTTTGCTTTAATATCAATACAAAATGAAAAAAACCGCTCATACGATCATGGTGCTTTAAAAGTTTAAACGCAACTTTCTCAAATGTAACGACACCCTGAACCCAATTTTTAAAATATTGAACAAGTCCAGGGCCATAAAACGTCCGTTATACAACTGGCTAATTTAAAATATGTTCGTGGCTAAAGTGGACTCGAGTGATGAAAGCAGTAGGCAGTTTTTTAATATTAGAAGGTGGGATTTCAAAACCCTCGCTCTACTGATTCCGAATCATTTTGAATCAACGAACAGCCAACGTGGTCTATTCATATCGCAATCGCCCATAGTGGGCCTTCCGTTGACAGAGGTATATAGCAGGCTTTGCATAACTTTCGTGGGTTCACGGTCAAAAAACGAATTCGGACTCGTTTAAAAATCGGGCGAGATGACGAAATGCGTTCGGCCGAATTTGTGTGTGTGAAACAAAATGTTGAGGCCTTTCCTTTAAGCCCACAGTCGCTTAGCCCATGAAAAATATATCGTCATTCTTTCGGATTAATTGGGGACAACTAATACGTAAATACTCGGAACAATGTCCATATTCTTGCAATATAATGTGTAGGGTGGAATTTTCTCAATCTTGATCTTATCAGTTAACCGAAAGTTATATAGGTACTTAGCTTTTCGCTAAAAGGAATAAGGAATTTAAGATATATAATGTGGAGATAGACTATGTGCCCATAATTGTAATTTCTTCAAAACCTTGAAATCCTGAATTTGAGAACGAAATATTTTCTGTTAATTTACTTAATGCGTATGAAATGTGACGCCTGTATTATATATACACATTTATATGGATACAGTTAATCTGCACTGTGGCCAACTAGACAGACGGCATTTTGCCATGTAGAAATTATGTTTATAAATTATATTTTGTTATTATGCGTGTTTTGCAATAAACATTTCTTCTTCTTCTTCTGTGGACATGTCCTTCAATATTGAGCCATCTACTTGTGGTTGACCCACGTGTTGATGGTCGTTTGGTATACCGTACCCCTGCTAGTTTTGCGGTTCGCCACTTTTTTCTTGACTTGGAACATCCTAGTTCTTAAAATTTATTGTTAAGGGAATAATTAAAAGAATGAAGTGGGCAACCTTCAAAAGAGAAATTTTATTAACTGAGAGACCCAGCAGGAAATGGCAGAAAAGACCACGTTTGCCACGGAAACTAATTATATTTTCTTACTCATCCTTCCTTAAAAGCGGTTTTCGTTTCTGCAGCTCGCATTAACTGTTGGATCAACTGAGTACATATTTACTCTGACACCTTTGTTTAGTAGATCCAAAACCGTTGGGTGCGGTATTCGTTGCTACAGCTAAGAAGAAACACTTCATAGATACCACATGTTAATGAGACTGTACGTGTAGATTAATATCACATGGACAGAAGATAGAATCCTTGGTGAATGAAGTGGAGCCAATGCCCAATTGATAAAAAGGGAGATCAACTTATGCATGAAAACTACAGAGGGATCTACGTCTTGCGTGTTGCATATGAGATCATATCGCTTGCAATAAGCAAAAAGCTACAAGGCTATTCAGAGCGAAGGATTAGAGAATGCCAGTGTCAGCTTCGGGCTGGTCGCTCCACCACAGTCCATATTTTCGTTGACGCTTATTCCGGAAAAGCCATATGAGTATGATATGACTCTTCATCACCTGTTTGTAGAAGCTATGCAGACCAAGGACAGTGTTGGTCGGACGGTCCTTCTGAGTGATCTGGTGAACCGAAGGTGTTGGTGATGCTAAAGCTAAGGACACTAGACAACTCGAGTTCAATTGTGATGACTGTAACGTTAGATGTCTGCGTTGTTTTTTTAAAAAGATTTCGTTTACCTTATAATATAAAACTACCATTTGAAGTCATGTTGCATGACTGCAACTTTTGGTTTATTATTTTCAATAATATTCAATATATTCTTACTCATACAATATTCATACTCAATTTGTATTTGATTCAGATAGAATTCAGAATAGTGAATCAAATGAGACCATCAGGATTGCTGAACGGCCACCCTTTCGTTACCCATTAGAAAAATCAGTTTGATAGACGGTTGTGCTGCAGCATTAAAATTCAGCAAGAGATTTGATCTAGACTGCGTGGCTGGCGAAAGCCAAAGTATTACGGTCAATACTATACGATAGGAAATAAAGAACCAAAATTCATTAGATGTACAAATTAAAGACCAGAAACCGTATTTCAGAAAACTGCCATACCTATACTTGTACCAAGCTTTTGAATATTTGCTGCTGTTTCATCGAGAAACAACTGCCGAATCTGATTATATTATCAATGATGTATCCAATTTTTGTTTCCGCTAATCAAGTCCGTAATAAATAAAATAATTGCCTACATCCATATCAACGCATTTCGACACCGACCGGTTTTACGATACATGTCAATATAGCAATAAGCGAAAGATACCATATTGCCCACCCAACCTTTCTTTTTGCGGCATTTCCTCACCCGGCTTTGCACTAGTAAATCAGTCTCGGTGATTGATTTTGCGTGGAAAATGCTCTCGTTCAGGCGATAATGCACAATCCTCGACTTTGCACCGGAAAACTGGCGAGAAAAAGAGATTTTCTGACCTTGAGCGGTCCTCGTCCTTTTTTGCTTGGCAGCCTCCTTTGTGATGCGAATTCATCATTGAATAGTCTTTTACCGTGTCAAGTTATCCTTTTGTATAATCGTTCGTACCTGACAAGGCTAGTTCCAAAACGAGCTAAGACTACTGTGGTCGACATTGAGTTTTCGGTATCATCAAGGTCATAATTGTCAAATACCGTTTTAGTGTTCAAAAAATGCAGGAGTAGTACAAAGAAATAAGGATGCTACATCAATGCTTAATCACAAAATAATGCAAGCTGCAGATGACAATTTGAAAAATCGATTGCTGTATTTCTGGATAATGGAAAAGCTTTTGAAACGATTTTACGAGAAGCTATTTAAAAGGATAAAAAAGTATGGAATCAATGGGAAAGCGTTGGATTGGATCCATAGTTGCCTTATGGTACCCACACACGTACAGTTCGAGCCCCGAGGGGTAGGCCTTGAGTACTGGCCTGAACGCTCGTTGCCCACACATGCAAGATATTTTTCTTTCAGTTCGGATCGTGATAGCAATGGATAAGGATATCTTCTTGGCTGTAACGTCTAGCATATTTGCAAAAAGTTACACTTCGAAACATAAGGGAAGAGATCGCAGCAGTAGGGTATATACTGCTAGTGGTTTTTAAAATGAAGGAGAATTTCTCATGTGTGTATGCTGTCAGAACTAAAATCGGCACCTAAAGACTGACTGGCATGTGGACTGAAGGAATTGCCACACACGTGACTGAGAGCCCTGCACAGTCCTCATCTCAGAGGCCGTCGGAATGGTTTTCCGATTAGCCCGTTGTGGCCTGTGCAGGCCGTTTGGTAACCTGAAAGCCAAGACACACACCTGCAGGATTTCGTGTACAAGAATGGGTACCCTTAAGGTAACAAGACTTGTTAGAGGTGATAGAATGGTTTGGCTGCTTCTTCCAAGAGCTAAGGCGACTAATGACTGCCACACTTTGAAGATGATCATGAGGTAGACGGCGCCAAGCTATCCACGGAGGCGGCGGTTTCAAAAATCGGGAAGGGGGTACAATCCATATCCATCACAAATACAAATAATAGATTGTTCCACAGTATTGCATATAATGAAATTGATTGCTTTACAAAGATTTTCCCGTTTTATGTCCACACAAATCTAAACTGGTATTATCTTCCAAACCTTCTTGCGAGCCGGAAAAAGTTATTGTTCACTAAGTTATCGTTCAAGATCGATTCGTAACGCGGGAGATTAAAAAAGAAACTGAGATGGGATTGTAGGTGTAGGAAGACAAAAGGGTGTTGAGGAGGGAGGAAGGGTTCATCTATGTCCAGCAGATATGTCCTAACAGAATTGCTACCAACATTAAGCCTGGTGGATCTGTTACTCTGTGCGCATAGATGTTAAGGTTCATGTTCATTGTGCATCCTTTGTAAACAAGTCGTGTTGGTATCTTTACTTATTATTCTGAGTTTAATGTGTTTATGTTTTCATGCAGTTTTGAAAGGATTGGGACAACGAGAAATAGACAAGTTGACATTTGTATTTGGCTACCGAAAGCCTCTTTCCGTCACCTTTGCGACAGCCCCTGGTGATCTCTATGCGCCTCCAGAGTTTCAGGGAAGCAACCGCCACTGATCCTTATTCTGTTTACAATATATTTGCATGTAGGCAATCACTAAAAGCAACATATAGAAGAAAAGGACAACGTCCCCAATTCTTGGATGATGAATCAAATATTCAGACTGAAAAGTTGTGGGTTTATTGTGAACGTTGAAGGAATGCACTCCCGTTGCCAGACAGCCGTAAGGAGCTGACCACGCGCCGAGCAGCGAAAGCGTGCGGCAACGATCGGCCTTCAATTCGCGTCCACTGCCTCCGGCGTCTTCCCGATCTGTTTCAACTCAAATTTCTCACTAATGATAACAATTTGCGGCCCAGGACTTACTCTCCGCTTTCCGAGCTCGGGAGAAAGTGCCCGACTCTCGGCACACGTAGATTTTATCTACGATCCGACAAGCGTCACAATAGGAAAAGCTAAACATACATGACAAGGAAGTTTATTTGATTGACCTCTATTCAAGCGGTCTAACTTAACTAACTTTCTCACCAAAACCCCTTCAACCTCAGAGAAATGCATCCGAAAACCTCTTCGAGGAAAAATAGTTCGAGATGGAATAGAAATATCATTTATTGTTAGACGGGGATAGCTTTGCAACACAACGCACTGACAAGGGTTTATTATTTTTGAAGAGTACGATTATTACTTTGTGATCGTAAGATTTCGGGGGTCACTTTTAGTGTCAGAAATTGCCTTCACGTAATATACTCCAATTTCTACTGATCTGGAACCTATTCTACTCAATTTTGAGACCAAAATCACTGGAAAAGTTATCCTTTTATTGCCTATGTTACTAAAAACCTCAAAAAACACGTTTTTGCACATTTTCGACCAGGTTTTGGATCACATCTGCTATACGTCATTTGCGATTGGGCTGGTTATAAGTTAGGACCAACTTCTATTGGCGTCCTTGTGTGTTAGATTGGATTGTGGTTAATTGTTTTCAATAATGAACCTTTGTAATCGGCCAAGAAAACAAAATTTCTAACGCTACGTGGTCTAGCACAGACCTCCCTCTAAACGGGCTCTAACGCTCGACAGCCAACCTGACTGTAGAAGAACGATTTTCATAATCTGACGGTGAGGTTTTTCAAATGTAAGCGAACGGATGATCTAACAGTAATCCCAGTGGTATCATTCTATTCAGAGAACTAATTTCTATCTTAATCCAACAAAAACCACCCCCTTACATCCAAAGTTTTTGAGATTTCGACTTTTAATCCTTAAATATAATCCATTAGGGTTGATTGATCAAGATTCCGAGATTACTGGCACATCCAAGAGATCAATGTTGAATTTTTTAGACGAATTTCGTAAAATTTGGTCTAGTAGTTTCGGAGAAAAGCTTCGGAAGGACGTATTTATTTTATTCCATCTTTGAAATCAACTGAATCTTGAAATTTGACCCAATAACTATTAAGGGGGTTAAAAATGTGTTGTTCAATCACAAAGTACACAAGTTATACGCTATATGCACTTATGAGATGAGATGTGGTATTTCACATTTGCATTTGTTATGAAGGCTGTAGGTTGTCATCGACAAGTTCGTGAACTCAAACAAGGCAAAAGAAAGTTGGAATTTTCTACAACAGGTGTACAGTTTAGTAGAGGTTGGGTCTAACAGTGTTTTAGAAATCTGCTCCTGTAAAATATAATACCAGCAGTGTGGAGACTCACGAGTCCCAAACGAGTACGAGTACCAAATATTTGTCAGATGATATGAAGAAAAAACGCTGCAAATTCTTTCACTGGGGTTTATTATTCAATGATTCATGATTTGAATTTCTACTAAGCTTTGGAGTGTGCGTGTTTCACAGGTGATAGAGCGATTATTGAATTTCAGGAGGCACACAAATATGATCAACTGATCAATCCAAATAGGTATTTTGGTTGAGAACCGATTTAAGTGCTCTATGCATTATTCCTGAAATTCAATAATAACTCTATCACCTGTGAAACACGCACACTCCAAAGCTTAGTAGAATTTCAAATCATGAACGCAAGCCAAATGAATAAAATTGAATAATAAACCCCAGTGAAAGAATTTGCAGCGTTTCATGCATATCAGAATGCTTCAACCCGTGTATCGGCTACAAATCCTTTTAGGAGTTCACTCCAGTATCCACATTCACTAGGTTACTGCGATCAAAACAAAAACAATAATAAACCAAAAAACGCAAATGTTGGCAGCATAAATCGGGCCATACATCGGGAATGGTTTGAGCTACGGACCTGGGGATGGGCTCATTCGATTCCTCATGGAATGTTCTTTAAAAAAAAGTCCAAATTTGAGCCGCCTTGACTTTTTTTGAGGTTTTTAGGGATTTTACAAAACTTTGACAACCCTTGAAGGGCAGCTGGCTACAGAATTGGGGCGTTGTCGGATCAATAATGATTTTTCCTGAAAATTTCAGATTTTTTGCTCCAGCCGTTTGGGAGAAATCCTGCGTACGGCGTACGGACGGAAAAATTTTTTATAGCAGATTTGGATTCTACACCCTTTGAAACGTAAACCTTGAAATTTCCAGGGAGGGTTAGAATTTTTTTTCCAAGAGAAATTACAATGGTTTATTATTCAATAGTAAACCAAGACAAGAAGGGGTTAAGTAGCTAGGTACCTAATAATCTCATAACCTCCGCCAAACAGATGGGTAAGAAACGCCATTGTCAATATAAAGGCTGGATCGCCTGACCGTGCCTCAGCTAATTACAGAGCGCCAGAACAATTCATGAATGGCGCCAACTTCAGATGTACGAGAGAGAGAAAATTATCTGATTCTGCGATCACACGGGTCCGAAACAAGGAATAATAATAGAGATGGCCTTCCGCCGAGAGGAAGGACCGGGGCGGCCTTGAACTTGACCTTGACCAAGATGCCGGCATTGGGTCAGCTCTTATCACACCGTCAAGCACGCTCGCTCTCCTATAGGGGCGACCTGTGTTAGTACAGCAATGAAAGGGTTTTACTTCCGAGTCTAATGAGATATTTGAAGCAATATAATCAATCTTAAAAGGCAATCAAACGCAAAAAGCCTCCAAAATCAAATTTTGCTCTCATGGATTTGTGCAGTCCATAATTCTCAGTCTGTCGATAGGCTGTGGTACCTAGGACATATTATGATACCGTAGGCCTACTACGCCCAATACCAAAATAAGAAAGTGGAATACGAAGAATATTGTTCATTTTCGAAAACATAAGAAGTAATTTTTAGTATAGTTTTATAGTTATTAAAACGGGTTTATCATATACGTGCTTTAAATACTTACCCAATTACGAAGGTGCAGTTTCGTCTTTGATTTCTGAATGTTGCTTTACTTGGAGTCGTTCAGCTGATTCCGATGGGATTCGTACAGCGAGGTATTAGAACACCAATGAAGTCTGTAAAAAAAAAAATTAACGAAAACTATTAGAGAAAAACATTTTTTTAGCTCCCCTTTTTTCATGCAAATTGAAATCTGATTACACCGTTGGAAAGAGGAAAGGGAATACAATTTACCATCGGATAGGCTACTAAGATATTTGGGTTATTATTCTAGTTGACACTGAACTTTCTGCAGCGATATCAGTCAATCGTTTAGGATGAAATAAAAGGGCTACAACTTCAAACTTCCGAACTTCAAAAACTTTCGAGATTGATTGATTTTACGTCCGTAATTGACAGACGTGCCTTCAAAGAGTCGAGTGAGCCGATTCAAGTTCACTCTTCGCTCTCTTAAGACTAGAACTTTGACAAAATGCGGAGCAGAAACACGTATGCGAATGTGAACGCACTCGGGTATAGTAAAAATCGCATAGTATCATTTGAGGTAATTTATGTCAGCTGATATAATTGCTGTGGAACTTTTTTTTAGTGTTCCTTTTGAAATTGCGTTCTTCATGTGTCATGCAATATGATTGTGGACAAGTGTTGCGTTGGTAGGTGTTATATTTTTACCTCGCTAAATTTCAGTTGTTATACTCATGAATTTCATCATCGTATCATGTACCTACGACATATTACACCATTGTAGGAGTTGTCATTCCATTCACCTGCCCCATGGCAAATATAATCTCGTGCCTCCCGCAAACTGTAATGACTGTTATCTGAATTATCGTGTATTTATAAAGTGGTTGGACGCTGGGTGGGTGGAATTCACCCCCCAGAACCCCCTCGACCACGCCAGTGAAGGGGAGAGGGCCCCAGTGGGGCGGAGCATCTCCCAGGGCAACCGACGTGCTCCCCTCCTCGGGGACTTGGAATATACGATTTTTTTACTTTGCGTATTGTTTTTATACTCCCTCATTGTGTTATTCACCTATTTCTTTTTAACCTGCATAGCAGGGCCTACAAACTAGTTCAACCAATAAAGTTGAAATTTGAATGTTAGCTTCTGTGGGTGAGAGAGAGTATACCTAAACAACGTCACGTTGTTATGTATTACATTTTCCCCGATCCAGAATGAAATGATAGGTGTCGATTTGAATGAAATCTAAAATTTGACTAGGAAATCGGAAATCCAGAAAATTCGAACCCGCAGAATCAGATCCAGAATGAGAGAGAGAGAGAAAAAAACATTTATTGATAGGTGTGGATTTGAATGAATGCCCCAAAAAAATTTGACTGCCAAAGGTTCAAATTAATTTGCCAAAATCTTCAATTTGATAATATGCCAAATCCAGTCCTCCAAATCAAACGCTCGATGAACCGAGAATTGAGTTTTCACTCGTGCCCACATCATCACCTCAGATTTCGACCACTTGTTGGCGATAAGGAAACGTTCTTGAGGAAGGCTTCGTATTCTTTATGTAATGCGCCATCGCATGAAACGACGAGTGGCGTGAAAGACCCTCTCAGGTCTTCAGCGACTCTATCGTATTTTGCGTGCTTGGCTTGGGCTGCATGCCGGGAGACGGTAGGCCAATCCATGGAGGAGTAAGAGACTGCGTCAGCGTTTATAACGCGGGTATCAAATCCAGGAAATCGGAAATCCAGAAAATCGAACAGCGAACCCGCAGAAATCAGTTCAGATGTTTTGGAGTTCATAGTGAACCCATAGACTTACTTTCATATGTATACAGGTCATTCGGTTTTCATACTCTGTTATCAAGTTATTTCTGAATAGAAACCAGAAACTGAAACTGTTAAACGACTGGACCTTTGTGGAAACTGTAAACATACAAAATAGGTATTGGATAGGTACCTACCTAGTATGTCTCTAGTTTCTGTCTGATCCAAGTCAGAGAGGGTCGTCGGACCATGAAGATGTTAGAGGTAACTGGATCTGAACGAGCAAGGAAGGGGGTGTCTAGCGGAACAGAACAGCCGAGCTGTAGACTCAAGACTCTTTATCACGTATTTCTGCCTTGGGCAATCCTGCCTCATCCATGGCCTCAATCCTCCCCAGATAGATGAAATCTTGCGTTCATTCAAATCTACAGGTACAAAAAGACTCCCATTGACTTGGTATAGATACATACATCTATTCATTCATTTCAAACTATTACAAATCCACTAGAAGAAAGCATTATAGAGGACAATATTGTTTCAAGATGGAATTAAGCAACTTGTACTTCGCTTTACTTTCTCAACTACAATCAAGTATTGAATAGTGTTATTGTGAGGAAATGAAGTTTTGAAGCTATGAATACTTTTGAAAATGTTAACCCTTCAATTTTCCCTTCACTTCCTCTCGAGGCTCTGATTTTAACTGATTCCAATGTTTCAGTTAATCCCTAGAAATGATTTTTGAACCTAATTTTGTGAAGTTTGCTCGATAAAAGGTTGATTTTGGTTTATTATTTTCAATAATGTACCTCTGTAATGGCCCAGGAAAAGTTAGAGAGCTAATCCCCTCAAAATTTGTTAGTTTACGTTTTAATATACAAAATGAAAAATCTAATAAAAACATTCGTCCGTCCGCAATCCAAAGCTTTTCTCTGAAACTGTTCGACTAAATTTGGCAAAATTCGTCTCGAAAATCGTACATCAATCAGGGATGTGCCAGTAATGATCAGTGATCAGTGAACCCTAAGCAATAATATTAGGGAAATATTTAAAAATCGGTATCTCAAAAACTTTCAATGTATTGGAGTATTTTTCAAGTTTGATTCAGATAGAAATGAGTTCTTTAAATTGAATGAAATTACTCCTCGGATTGCTGGACGGTCATCCGTTCTCTCTCCATCTGAAGAAAATGGGAGGGTTGCCTTTAACGAGAGGACTGAAAATGGATACTACTCATAGAACGAGTGGCTGGCGACAACTCCTGCACATATTGGATGCTAATTAATAGTAATTTTTTGTGGATATTAATTGTTTGTAGTCCACTAGTGTACATGGGAAGGCTCTCTGATATATAAATAATAAATCTTTGTTTAATAATTTGCAGTGTTTCCGCTCGATTTATATAGATTTAACTTCAAATGAGAGCTCAATAGGGCTGTTTTCCACAATTGCTCGAGTATTGAAATGAGAAAAGATTAATGTAAATCGCAAAACGGTTTTGAAGCTGAACGCCAGGTTTGGGTTAATCCTATTTGGTTTTCATGTTTGGCTTGATCATCCTGATCTCCTTAGTTAGGTTAACTAAAAAGGAAACATTTCCGTCGAATAGATTCATATACTGCAAATAAATACAGTTTAATACAGTTTTAATAAACCGAAGATACAATGATTAGCAGCTTCGGGCGACGGATCTGGATAGAATGGAAGTATGGCCAAGAACGTGATCCACAACGACTGGGTTAAGACAGGTACTTGCATTTTTAAGAAGGCTGATTGCGTGCAAAATCCACTCTCCTTGCTGCTGAAAGGGAGGGTATATTGCTCTGCTCCAAAACTCGTAATCCGGCACCCATTTATGGATAGAGCAAGAGATAGTACAGCGGTCGTACATTATCACTGTCCCAACCTGGGCTTAAAACGCAGTTTAGTACCTAAGTGATTTAAGGAGAAGTGAACGTGGCTCTATTTATCTCAGTTCTCGGCATCAGAGGACCGACTACAAAGGCAAAAGCCGTATTTAATCGCGTATAATCGATTAATCGTCCCACGAAAAAGCCGTCACCCGCTGATGGAAAAACTCTCGTCGGGAGGTCGGAGGACTGGAACTGAACTATAATTTGTTCCCCGCGTTATAGTTGGTCGTCGGAAACTTACAAAACCGAGCAAACTGCAGAAATTCCCCGAGTTAGTGGGTTAGCGCGGAAAGTGAAAGGGCCAAGCGGAGAGCTGAGAGCAATTAACGGGCTTGCAATAACTCAGATCATACGAGTTGGTTGGCAGGTAATAAAAGCGTACGTGACGTCCCATTACATGATAGTGTCGAGGATGACGAAGGAATGAGGATGAGTCAGTGGGAAAAAAAAAGTTGTTCTTAATCTTTTTTAATGTCGGTCAAGTTGAGAGGGGAGCATAGCTTTCTAGTATCCGTAACTTGAAAGTACAGATCACTGACATATTTTTTTATCTTCAATCATTTCCTAACAGGTTCCTACAATTTTGCATTGGAGTAAATAAATATGGACTGTAAAATTTAAAAATGGTTCTATATAACAATCTGAACACTATACTTGACGGATGTTTCGTTTGTGCATCGTCAAAAGCTGGCAGTAAGTCGGTTGCGATTAAGTTCATTGGGGACCATCTACAGCCTGACGAACGACCCTTGGTACCCAGGGAAATGTCTTCTGTCGTACTTATTACATGGAAATTTGCGCATTTACTAGTAAGCATTGTACCTACTATTACATGTACATTACGCATGTACTAGCAGCTACTAATAATCGATTTTGATGAAACTCATATAGAGTAAACAAATCGGTTTTTCCCTTCTACCCCCAGAGAACCGACGATTGACGATGAGAAAATTTTACCTGTAATTGATACTAAAAAGTTGTGAGTTACAAAATTAGCAAGATCGAAAGACTAGGCCTTGGGAAAATTGTGCTTGATGGATTTTACATTTGAGCATGAACAGTGAAGTATTGATTTGTGAACAATGAAACTGATAAGAATCCACAGCCCCAACCGCAAATTTTTTTAAAATTTCGAAAAATCGTTTTCCTCACCTCCCTCCCAAGACAACATATTTTGTTAATCGAAAAATCATATCTTGGACAAACAAAATGTCATATTTTCCGAATCACTAATAAGGAAAGTGTCGATTTTGAATGGGGTTATTGCTTGTTTATTTTGTACCGTTTTCACATTTTAAAGTAAAAACATACCTACGTTTAGAGACAGAGATACGGTCCCATAATGCTCACTTCCCGTAAGATGATGAGAAGTAGGACACCAGCGACAGAACAGAAACACCACTTTATCAGTTACTAGAGGAGGAACGGCGCGGATTCTTGGAGTTGGTTACAAAATAGAAATCTGTCTAATTGTGAAATGTGAAGGTGAAATATTACATATAAATCGGAACTCATGAATTATTCACTTTCCTACGAGCTGTTTCCTCAAATGATTGGTACAGCAGGGTGTTGAGCAAAATGTGGGCTTGCTCTAAAAAAATGTGTATTTATATTTTGAAAAATATGAGAGCCTACTGTGAAACCAACACGTTCTGTTAAGTTATTGGTAAGCGAATGCTGCTGCCGAGTGAGATTTATTGTCTACAGAAAGTTGCGTACCTAAACTAAAAGTTTGCTCCCAGAGCTTTGAGTTGTGAAATTGAGAAAACGCTGCAAAATTCTTCCACTGGGGTTTATTATTCAATTGGCTTGCGTTCATGATTTGAATTTCTACTAAGCTTTGGAGTGTGCGTGTTTCACAGGATAGAGCGATTATTGAATTTCAGGAGATATGCATAGAGCACGTAAATCTGTTCTCAACCAAAATACCTATTTGGATTGATCATGATCATATTTGTGTGCCTCCAGAAACTGAATAGTAAACCCCAGTGAAAGAATCTGCAGCGTTTTTTTATTGAACCTCAATAACCCCCCACAATAAAAAATCTATAATTTATCAAGTCCTTTAGCACTCGTATTGCGTTAAAACTTCCCAAATCCAAATTTAAACGATGTAGCCAAAGGTAGACTGATGTAGGGGAGGCACACAAATATCATCAACTGATCAATCCAAATAGGTGTTTTGGTTGAGAACAGATTTACGTGGTCTATGCATACCTCCTGAAATTCAATAACCGCTCTATCAACTGTAAAACACACACACTCCAAAGCTTAGTAGAAATTCAAATCATGAATGCAACTCAAATGAATAAAATAGAATAATAAACCCCACTGAAAGAATTTGCAGTGTGCGTGTTTCACAGGTGATAGAGCGATTATTGAATTTCAGGAGACACACAAATATGATCAACTGATCAATCCAAATAGGTATAATGATTGAGAACAGATTTACGAGCTCTATGCATATTACCTCCTGAAATTCAATAATCGCTCTATCACCTGTGAAACACGCACACTCCGAAGCTTAGCACAGATTCAAATCATGAACGCAAGCCAATTGAATAATAAACCCCAGTAATAATATTGAATAATATTTACCTATATACTATCAGCGTTTCATGCATATCAGAATGCTTCAACCCGTGTATCGGCTATAAACTACAAGTTTCCACATCGTCTATCACGCCAGTATCCCCATTCACTACAACTCGACGCTATCGGCCGGACATCACTAGGTTGCAAACAAACAATAATAAACCAAAAAATGCAAATGTTGGCACCATAAATCGGGCCATACATAGGAAATGGTTTGACCTACGGACCTGGGGAGGGGCTCATTCGATTCCTGACGGTATGTTCTTAAAATGAGTTTACATTCATGACGCTAGGACTTGTTTTGAGGTTTCTAGGGATTTTACAAAACTTTGACAGCCCTTAAATACTTTAAATTGAGTGAGAGAGCTGGCTCAAGAATTGGGGAGTCGTCGGGCCAAAATGGATTTTTCCTAAAAAATTTTAGTTCTTTTGCTCCAGCCGTTTGGGAGAAATCGTGCGTTCGGCGGACGGGCGGAAAATTTTTATTGCAGATTCGGATTCTACACCCTTTGAAACAAAAACCATGAAATTTTCAAATGTGTATTTATATTTTGAAAAATATGAGGGGGGGGGGGGGTTATAATTTTCTTCCACAGCGATTAAGTGCAATGGTTTATTATTGAATAATAAACCAAAAATCAGTGGTCGAGAAAATGAACTTGCCTTCTACAGTTAGTAGGAAGGTAAGCAGTGATAGAGTAGATGAATATTGGAATTGATTTTCCGGATATCGTGTTTTTCAGCAAGCTCAACTTGAGCAAGTTTAAAATAAAGATTCTACCGTTATTCTGAACAGTTCGCTCCACTAACAATCGACAATGTTGTACGATTCAAACAGCACAGCATTAATGCCAATGTTGAAAATGAAAAGGTTCTCAGTGGAGAGAAATTCTTACACAGCCGCAAGTTGCAACTTTCAACGAGAAACTTACTGGCTCTATCAATCGAAACAAAGTATCCAGAAATGCAGTAGGTTGAAGAAGTCTGGATGGAATGTGGATTGCCATGCGAAGAGTTGTAAAAAAGGATGATCCAAAGTCACCTGTCCTGACCTACCAGACTGTCCGCTTTCTTTTCAAGTTTCCTCTCGAATATCCGATCCCTCTGACCTTTCGTTCGATCAGTTTTCTCCTTAACTTGGTTACACGTGAAAAACACGTCTTCTACGCGGGAGTAAAATGCCGGCCATCTCTAACCTTAACGAGGCTGTACAACTGAATTTCTCTTGAAAAAAAAATTCTAACCTCCCCTGAAAATTTCATGGTTCAAGTTTCAAAGGGTGTAGAATCCAAATCTCCAATAAATAAATTTCCGTCCGTCCGCCGTACGCACGATTTATCCCGAACGGCTGGAGCAAAAAATCTGAAATTTTCAAGAAAAATCCGTGTTATTCCGACAACGCCCCAATTCTTTAGCCAGTTCTCTCACTTAATTTAAAGTGCCCTTTAAGGGTTGTCAAAGTTTTTTAAAATCCCTAAAAACCTCAAAAAACGTCAAGGCGGCCTAAATTTGGACTTTCTTTGAAGAACTTTCCATGAGGAATCGAATGAGCCCCTCCCCAGGTCCGTAGCTCAAACCATTCCCGATGTATGGCCCGATTTATGGTGCCAACATTTGCATCCACATTCACTACATCACTAGGTTACTGCGATCAAAACAAAAACAACAGCGTTTTTTTTTTTTTTTTTTTTTTAAATCGCAGTAACCTAGTGATGTAGTGAATGTGGATATTGGAGTGAACTCCTAAAAGGTTTTATAGCCGATACACGGGTTGAGGCATTCTGATATGCTCTTGAAAAAAACGCTGCAAATTCTTTCACTGGGGTTTATTATTCAATGATTCATGATTTGAATTTCTACTAAGCTTTGGAGTGTGCGTGTTTTACAGGTGATAGAGCGATTATTGAATTTCAAGAGGCACACAAAATCATATCTATCATGATCAACCGATCAATCCAAATAGGTATTTTGGTTGAGAACTGATTTAAGTGCTCTATGCATATCCCCTGAAATTCAATAATCGCTCTATCACCTGTGAAACACGCACACTCCAAAGCTTAGTAGAAATTCAAATCATGAATCATTGAATAATAAACCCCAGTGAAAGAATTTGCAGCGTTTTTATAAGAATCTGTAACACATACACTGGGAGCGAGAAGTTGCTCATGGTAGACCTTCACATGAAAACATTAATATATGAATAGAAAACGTTTGCATAGCAATCAGTCTTCGGAGTGAAAGTCTTACAGCATCCGTTTCAACGAGTTTGGTTCGGAGGTGGAGTATTGTGGGCGACATCAACTGACATGGTGTCGGAATGGTCCTTATTGTGAAATGTAGGTTACTGTACGCTTCTCGTAGGGGAGACAAGTATTTCTGGGATGTGCATAACAGTGTGTAAGATTGAGTTAGGGGCGAACCATGGTACGCCCATGATCATTCGTAAGACCCTGTTCTGAAGCGTTCGCAAGTGTTTTGGGAACCTCAAATCCCACACAAATCCAGAAAGGACGTATCCACGATTAGTATATAAAGCGATTTGTTTCTAGACTGAAAGCGAATTTTGTTGGTTGTAGTTTTCCTAACCCATATGTACGACGCAATCCTCAAAGCCACAGGCATTCCTCAGTCTTGGAAAAAAGGACGTGATGCTTAGAAACAGTTATCGTCCAATCATCCGGCTCTCTTTGTTGTGAAAAATCTTTGAGCGACTGATCTTCCCAAAACTCATGCAATATTTTACCGAGCTTATTCCAACAACACAATTTGCCTTCAGAAGAGCACATTCATGCCCTCAGCAACTTGAGGTGATCGACTGCGTTTTGGAGGCGTATGAGAGCGGAAGGGGTCTCCAACGATTTTTTGACACCGAAAAGGCTTCTGTCAAGGCGAAACTTTTCGGTCAGTTGCAAGGGGCCAGTTTCAGGCTTGACCAGTATCCAGTCGTTTAACCCTCAGGGAAGTGTAAGGGGTCCGCTACTCTACCTGTTATGCAGCAACGACTTTCCTACTTCGGGAAATTTAACTCTCGCGCATTTTGCCGATGATGTAAATCTGCATTATTTAAGACCGAAGTCCTTACGCACGCTAAAGCCAATACTCAATGTTTCAATCCGCAAATAGAAAGTGGCTGTCGTAAATGGAAAGTGTAAATGGATCCTAATAAACCTGCCGCAGCCAATTTCACCCTCCGAATGAGACAACCAACCCCTACCATAATCATGAACTGTGGTGGCCTCACAAAGACAAACACATTCCAAAGTGTTTAGTCAATAATTCCTAAACTGTATGATTATGACATTTTCATTTGATTCCAAGTTGTAGAGCATAAAAACAAAGCAATTGGATCCATAACCTTTAAATCATCCTTCAAAATCAAGCTAATTTTCAGTGAGTTCTCTCCTCTGGAAAGTGGCTTGATAAGAACAAGGGAAAGCAATTACCCTTGAGCAGGGCCGGATCTATACATTTTAGGGCCCCCTGCAAAATCTATCCTGGGCCCCCCTAACAGTGAAAATTCATATTCATGTTTCACACTTTACAGTTCACCATCTTCTACTATTTGACAATTTTGGGGTAGCGCAACTTTGCGTGCTCGTGGAATCGGTTACGCGCAATAAAAAAAATTGGGCCTCACAATAGTTTACTCAACTAAAAATCCAAATTTTTGCACCATTAAGATATTTTTAAAGGTATTTAAGACTTTTTTCTTATGCCCCTAAAAGTTTTTAACTCCCTTAATTCACAAAATAAACTCAAATTTGTTTGTTTACTCTCATTTTGACGATTTTAGGAGGGGGGGGGGGGGGGAACTCGTGGGACACCCTGTATGAAGAAATCTGCAAATGAATGATTATTGTATCCCACACCCTTGGAATTGCAAGAGAAGATGCATTGGCGAGGGCTGTCACACTTCTATTAAAATTAGGGTCACGATACATTTTAATGTTCCAAAAGTAGGTAATATTTGTAATTTTTAATGTAATCGAATCATCTATTAAGCGTAGGTTGGGGCTCGAGACCACCTAAGAGTAGGTAATTCGTTTGCGGTGAAGAAGTTCTCGCTAACTCCATAACCTACCGTTCTTATGCCATTTCTCATTAGGATCGCTCGAGTTCGCAAAAGCCCAGGTGAATGGAATGAGCCGAGTGAAAGCCCGACGCAGGTCGGTAAGTGAAGGTTTACCTATGTAAGTGAGCCTTCGCTGAGAGTTGGATATTGTGAGCTAACGTTACCTACAAGATATCCAGATTCCCGACCCTAATTACAGAGATTACGGTGCAGTGCGTTTTATCATTACGTATTTATGATAATCAGAACCTGCACGGCCAGCGTGTTTATATGGTGAACTGGGTCATAACTGCATCACTAGCAGACTAATGAGCAGATTTTTTCCGACGCCGTGATGTGCAATGTTGTTAGAATCTAATTTAATTTAAAGCGGAATCGTACCCTTTCAGTGGCAGGAAAATTACCTATCTACATTAACAAATTTTACCAATTGGAGCCTTGAATTTATTATTACTTAGGACACCTACACACTACTAGTGTGACACTAGGTCATCTGAGATCTGCTGATATAATTATTGCAGTGGAATTTTGTTTCAAGAGTTATTTATGAAATCGGGGTTTTCAAGTTTTATGTTGTACCTTATATAATGAATATGAGGAAATTTAAGGCACCATTTATTGACAATACAATTACAATCATCTGTTAATTTCTTAAATAATGGAGGTTCGAGCAGTTGAGCTAACTAATCAGCTTTGGTACCTGATCGGAACATAATGTTTTGGCGATTATTTTAACCAGTGATTAAACCAGTTTAACCATTGGTGGCAGAAATATAGGTCTAATGTAGGGAGGGTTAAGATCAACAGTAATTTATCACAGGCGTTCATTGCCTGAGAACTCAAATGGTGTTCCATAAAATGAGTGTTGTCCTCATCACTTTAATAAAGGAAGGTTGATGACGCGAAAGAACATTTATTAAACCTCTCGTCGTTATGGAATCATCTCCTTTTGAATCGACAATACTTCCCACGGAGACTCACCAATTCACCGAAATGTACCCAAATCGTCCTACAGTTGGATTCTAATAATCAAGAATTAAGTGTCTCGAAACTCACTCCGCGCAACCGTCACTAGAGAAACGTTTGTCATTACGGTGCCGTATGAAGGTTGGTCTTGAACACCTTCCAGATAGTACGAAACCCCTTTTGAGCTTTCAGGGGACACTCAAGGGCGGTTTAGCTATCCAACGTATCGTGAATTCGGAATGAACTGACAAATGGGCTGTCTGCAGGTTTGGGATTTGCAATTTGCCGTTGGGAAATGTCTGGGTTTCTGAGAAGTAGGTGAGGTGCCTTAATTCAGTTTGGAATGCAAGACTCTAAGTCACGACATCGGGGTCATTCCTTTCGTTGATTCCCACTGTGATTTGATGAGGCAAACGTTTTTTCTTTGGCGAATTATCAAAAATCGAAATGACTCCAGAAGTTTTAGGAACGAAATTCTCCAAGGTTGTCTTCATTGAAATCTACATTGGAACATTCTGAAATTATTTCTGAAAGTTAAAGCGCTTAATGACACATCTATCATTACCTAGTGTGTGATGCATCTGCAATTCCAACAGGATATGCAACTAACTTACAAACTTTTTATTAAAAATATGATAACTGATGTAAACAAAAATACGGAGACCATCAAAAAGTGTGGAAAATCCTACACTGGTCGATAAGAAAAACACACCAATAACTAAGTGACTATTTTGGTTAATTATTCAATAATAAACCATTGTAATCGCTCTTGAAAAAAAAAAAAATCTAACCCCCCCTGAAAATGTCATGGTTTACGTTTCAAAGGGTGTAGAATCCGAATCTGCAATGAAAATATCTGAAATTTTCAGGAAAAATCAATATTGGTCCGACAACACCCCAATTCTTTAGCCAGCACTCTCACTCAATTCAAAGTGCCCTTTAAGGGTTGTCGAAGTTTAGTAAAATCCCTAAAAACCTCAAAAAAAGTCGAAGCGGCCTTAATTTGGACTCTTTTTGAAGAACTTTCCATGAGGAATCGAATGAGCCCTTCCCCAGGTTCAAAAAATTACCGATATACGGCCCGATTTATGGTGACAATATTTGCGTTTTTTTTTTTTTTTTTTTTTTTTTGGTTTATTATTGTTTATGTTTTTATCGCAGAAACCTAGTGATGTAGTAATGTGAATACTGGAGTGAACTCCTAAAAGGCTTTGTAGCCTATACACGGGTTGAAGCATTCTGATAACCATTAAAAAAACGCTGTAAATTCTTTCACTGGGGTTTATTATTAAATTGGCTTGCGTTCATGATTTGAATTTCTACTAAGCTTTGGAGTGTGCGTGTTTCACAGGTGATAGAGCGATTATTGTATTTCAGGAGGCACACAAATATGATCAACTGAACAATCCAAATAGTTATTTTGGTTGAGAACAGATTCACGTGCTCTATGCATATCTCCTGAAATTCAATAATCGCTCTATCACCAGTGAAACACGCACACTCCAAATCTTAGTAGAAATTCAAATCATGAACGCAAGCCAATTGAACAATAAACCCCAGTGAACGAATTTGCAGCGTTTTTTTTTTAGAAGTCTGAATTTTCAAGTAGAAAATACCAAAATGTCTAAAATGACAAAGTGTGTACCAATCATTATTTTTCCTCCATTTAAAAATGAATTGAGACCTGATTTCACAACAAATCATCATTCGGTGACCAGGTGTTTGAAGGAGGAAACACATAATGCAATCCATGTTAATCGAAAATGAAGATTAAAAATTACAATAAGCTTTGATGAGGCTACACACAGGCGAAAGCGCTCAGTAATAAACAATGCAAGAGACTCTTGCCACTCGTACTCTCAAAAACAACGCACCTTCAATCGAAGAAATGGCTAAACACCATAATTAAATTTTCAAGTTGAGTTTGTTCCATGGTTTCTCATACTTTCAGTATTTTAGGAAGAACCTGTTAGAAACCTCAAGCTCAATGACAGCTTCCGATTGACACATTTCCGTTGGGCCGTTTTATTTGATCAGAATTGCTACATCGAGGGACGTGAAAACAGAATTTTTTTTTCAATGGATTTCGTGGGAGTCCTTACTCCAAGACCCGAACTACACTCTCGAAATATTTCATCAGAATCGGACAGTAATTTAGTATAGCTTTCCCAGTTACCAGGACCAACATTAAACCAAAATATGACTAAAATATGAAACATGACAGTATTAATTTTTACATTATTGTTAAAATCTTGAAAACGAATAATCATGAGTTCCTAAATCACCCGATGGTTTGCATTTTGCTTGGAGATCTCACCCGCATAAACGTAATAATTTGATCTACTTCGGATCCAAAAAGGAAGGATTTGCATATGATATGTCGCAAGAATTCGTTAGGACGGAGGGAATCACAGAACGACAGCACCGTAACACGGGGTTCGTTATCTGATTGGAACACTCATATGTTCACGAAATCGGGGTTTGGACAGATTGGCCTTGATAGAATGTCGATTGGAATAACTTCGCGTTCGAGTTTCATGGATCGGAGGGGAATTTTAACTGACTCGAATCTTGGGCCACTTCCAAATTAACTAGAGCCGTTTGGGTTGAAGCAAAGAAATTTAACCGTTCTAAGGGAATTGTTCAGTTAAAATTGGAAACCTAAAAGCTTCAACGTTGGGTTATTCACCCTATAGCTGAAGAAGAAGAATTTGCAAACATTATTTCTCAAGTTTTGCCACCGAACACCAAACACTCTTTCTGGAGCCTTTTGGTGTCTCCAGTGGTAAAAGAATGTCTCACGTCCTCGAGTTGCGGACAGCCAGCAAGAAGCAGGATGGGTCGTCTATCATCCGAAGCATTTGGAGATCTGAGTTCAGGCAGTCATGACCCGTGGTGGACCTGAATTTTGCTACGGATTCATGACGGGGAAGATCGAGTGGGGTGTGACTGCTTGGGTTGCGGAGTGCAGCCCACTGCTTCCCCAGATGAGTGATGATGGGTCTGCCAGATTTTTTCGGTGACGTAGGATTTTATCAGCGACTTGGCATTTTCCCAATGGAAATTTGTTAAGCGTTTGTTGAAGTGCATTTTAACATCATAATCTTAGGTACCTGTGCTACCCTAATAAGCTACACCGCCGGATCCACAAACCTTACGAAACCGAGAGAACTAGAGGTAAAGTTAAAAGCCAACAGCTTTCTTCCTGAAGGATGTAGAGTCCTAAAGCAATTAGCTAATTTTTAATAATTAGTGTAAAATAACAATGAATCTAATAGTAATAATTTCCCTCAGGGTTATAGTTAGTAAGAAGGTAGCAAAATCGAAATTTGGTAGATATTTCACTCAACTATCATCGGGTTAAGTCCAACCCTAGAATCTAGAATTTGTCAAGCTTCATGTGTAAGCAATCCTAAGCCGATTTCCAGTTTCTATGTGGGGTTTTTGTAAATATGGCTAAATTCATTGTACAAAATGTAGTAACATCTCAAAAGGAATCAAAGGACAGTGAGCCACTATGTCATTTTTAGCCCACATTCGGTAATGAAAAACCTCAATAAAATAATTTGCGGATTTGCATTTTTGTGGTTTTTCAGACAAATTGAGGCATAAAATACCAATTAAAAACAAAAAAAGGAGATCCAGAAAAAAACGCTGCAAATTCTTTCGCTGGGGTTTATTATTCAATTGGCTTGCGTTCATGATTTGAATTTCTACTAAGCTTTGGAGTTTGCATATTTCACAGGATAGAGCGATTATTGAATTTCAGGAGGCACACAAATACGATGAACTGTCATCGATGGACTTAGGGGACATTTGGTTCCAACAAGACGGTGCAACGGCACACACTTCAAGAGCATCGATGACTGTTTTGAGGGACTTCCCAGAGTGCCTTATCTCAATTAGGGGCGATTTGGAGTGGCCGGCCCGCTCTCCCGATTTGAGCCCTTGTGATTTTTTTCTATGGGGTTTTTTGAAATCCCGTGTTTATGTGAACCGTCCAAGGACCCTACAAGATTTGAAAACCAACATCCAGGAAGAAATTGCCAACATAACGCCTGTTATGCTGGCTGGAGTCATGACAAACGCTAGAAATCGGTTTACTCGGTGTATGGAGAATGGGGGACGTCACCTACCTGATTTGATCTTCAAAACCGGGTAAAACAAAACTTTATGTATGTGCCTATATAATAAAAAACTAATAAAAGTTTTCTGATTCATACAATGCGTTTTATTAAGTTTTAAAAAAAAAGGAAGTTATGCTGCCGCACCCTGTATCTGTCAATGACCTACTATAATAGAAACCCACCTTTCTCATTTGGAAAACTCTCTTCATTTCTGCCTTTCCTTCAGAGTTGATCAAGTATGATGCCCAAGATTCGGGGCCAACTAGAACCAGGAACAGTGCGATTCTTGACCCGTTTCATTAAGTATGGTCTAATTGGTCGTTTCGAGGGATGTCCCGTTTTAATTAAATGGGTTTTGGAAGTTTCACACATCTAGAAACGTAAACCAACTAAGTTTGAGGGAAGGGTTAAACATTTTTCTTACAGTTCGATTACAAGTTTTCATCATTCAAAGTATAAACCAAAAACTAACAAGACCAAGCTGTACTGAAGTACTAAACACAATGCCTTCTGGATTGACTGTTGCTTATCACATGTGTGTAACAACACTTATTAATTACTCCAAAATCATTTATAGAATATTTTACTTCCAGGGGGTGGAATTTTGCAATCCGTTCAGCCATAAACGATCAAACTGGTGGTAGAAGTCGAGAATAGGTGGCCCCTTCCTGATAAGACCGTCGCCATATTGAAAAACCCGATGTCTCCTATCGATATGTTTTGTCTAGTTCGCTGGTCTGGATGCTCGCTCCGCTCGCATCTCAAAAACAAAAAAATATCCGACATCAATTCTTCTAGTAAAGTATAGTTTAATTGGACAAATAGATCAGAATGTGTTAACACTTGTGTTTCTGCGTATTAATAATTATTTTATCTATATAACGGTCGTGAAAATCTTTCCATAATACATGGCAGTGGTATCAATATATTATCCTATACACATCGGTCATAGTACACATCGATATATTCTTCTTATCAAAAGGGGCATCCTATTCTCTACTTCAGCCCAAACTGGTTTATAACCCCACCTTGTTGATTGTATAATTTCTGGACAACCAATACCTGCTGAGCTTATAGTCAATCAAATTGTATAGAATGAAGAAAGTAATTTTACAAACTTATTGGAATATTGTCAAGCGCTGGTTAGCAATTCTGTAATATGAACTAGTTGGATCAGAAATATCTAAATGAGTTTTGAATTGGTAGAATCACAGAATAGGTAACGCACCTGTTATCAGACCGTGGCCATATTGAAAAACCAGCTGTCTCCTATCGATATAGGTCCACGCTTTCGATGTGTGTTCGAATGTGTTCTGTCTAGTTTGCTGATACCTTGCATCAATCCTTCTGGTAAAGTATAGATCAGTTGGACAAATAGATTTGAATGCGTTAACACTGTGCACTACGTCGTGAAAATCATTCCGACATGGCACTGGTATCGATATATTGATATCATATATATCGATGAAAGTACACATCGATACATATTCGAATGATCCTGATAAGAGGTGTGCGTTACCTATTCTGTGATTCAGCCTTTGAATTAGTTTAGAAACTAGTCCTTGTTCACTAAAGTTTGCACCCACTTTATTCAAATGCGTTGGTTGAGATCCCTCTTTCACAGCTCCTTGAAGGAAACCTATGCCCACCTTGGGAGGATAAACTAGTTTCATCATTTCCGTGTTATTCCGTTTTCAAGAAATGGAGTGTATCATAGCTAATTGTTGGTACAGATAAAAATAATAAGCTGGTAGTGATGCAACAGAATAAATTAAAGTGACCTCGTTGCGATTCAGTATTGCATGGACTGACCGAAATCAGTTGAATGCCCTCAACGTTCAGCGAGTACTCTACAGCACAATTATTTGTAAACTTGAGTTGGTAATGATTATGTTCAGATTACATTTGGTGATTAGGTAACGACGGATCTAGATTACACTGTGGACTGCAATGATCTACGGCCAAGCACACTGAAGTTATTAATTTACGAGATTGCACAACATTCCTTCTTGACGGAGAGAGAGTCCAATGGTGAATGTAGTGAAAACCTTTTGTAGGACAAAAGCGTAGGAGGTTCGGCAGAAGCTTCTACCATAAAGTCACAGATGAAGTTTCGATAGTAATGAAACCAATAAAATCCAAATAAAAGGTAGAACCTAAGAAATTGATGTCTTGCTACCTGTATTATTAAACGGCATTCATCAACAAATAGGTTGTTCGTAAAGCAGAAAACGCTGCAAATTCTTTCACTGGGGTTTATCATTCAATTGGCTTGCGTTCGTGATTTGAATTTCTACTAAGCTTAAGAGTGTGCGTGTTTCACAGGTTATAGAGCGATTATTAAATTTCAGGAGATATGCATAGAGCACGTAAATCTATTCTCAACCAAAATACCTATTTGGATTGATCAGTTGATCATATTTGTGTGCCTCCTGAAATTCAATAATCGCTCTATCACTTTTGAAACACGCACACTCCGAAAGCCCTTAGTAGAAATTCAAATCATGAACGGCAAGCCAATTGAATAATAAACCCCAGTAAAAGAATTTGCAGCGTTTTTTTAATGGTTATCAGAATGCTTCAACCCGTGTATAGGCTACAAAGCCTTTTAGGAGTTCACTCCAGTATCCACATTACAATACCACTACATCACTACATCACTAGGTTGCTGATATGAAAACAAAGCAAATGTTGGCACCATAAATCGGGCCATACATCGGGAATGGTTTGACCTACGGACCTGGAGAGGGGCTCATTCGATTCCTCGTGGAGTGTTCTTCAAAAAGAGTACAAATTTAGGCCGCCTTGACTTTTTTTGAGGTTTTTAGGGATATTACAAAACTTTGAAAACCCTTAAAGGGCACTTTAAATTAAGTGACAGTGCGTGCTAAAGAATTGGGGCGTTGTCGGACCAATATTGATTTTTCCTAAAGATTTCAGAGCTTTTGCTCCAGCCGTTTAGGAGAAATCGTGCGTACGGCGTACGGCGGACGGACGGAAAAATGTTTATTTTCAGATTTGGATTCTACACCTTTTGAAGCGTAAACCATGAAATTTTCAGGGGGAAAATTTTACGATGCTGGAATTAAAAAACTCCCAACTCGCTGGGAAAAATGCATTACGAAAGCAGGAGACTATGTAGAAAAGTGAAATATATTTGGTTTTTATTTTCTATCGAATTAAATTTTTTAAACTAACAAGTCCCGTTTATATTTGACCCACGCTCGTACAATTAAACCTTCCGCGCCTTCTTCGAGTTGTGTTCCTAATAACAGGAGGCGAGTCACTATCACTACTAATTCGATTATCCCTCCTTCGTGAAAACGTTGACTTTCACAAAGAAAAAGGGAGATATTGCGGAGGAAACCCGAAAAAAAACTGTTTAAAAGGGTGGTTCTGTGTCTCATCAAATCGTTTTGAATTTTCTCTGGCCACAACGCTCACACAATTAGCATGATCCTCATCTCGTTCGATCCCATTTGAAGTGCACTACATTACAAACCTTGAAAACGTTGACTTTCACGAAGAAAAACGGAGATATTGCGAAGGAAAGCCGAAAAAAACTGTTTAAAAGGGTGGTTTTGTGTCACATCAAATCGTTTTAAAGCTTCTCTGACCGAATTATTTGAATTTGAAAAATACCTATGTTCACTGGTATTGTGCCATACTCCAATATTCATATGGGAGTATTTTAAAGTTGCTAGTTGATTTGTGGAGGCAGCTATAAATATTCATTCCACCTTGGTATTCAGCTACGACCGGTGTACATTATTTCGTCCAAATCTTAACAGAGTATGACTATAATAATTATAGACGAATAGAGACGGGTGGAGCTCCCAGACTCGGAGAAGGCCAAAGAAACTGGATTCGAAGCTCGCGTTGAAGTGGACAAGGTATTGTTTTGGGGACTCGACTCCATGTCAGGGAACAGATTCAAATTTTTCTTTGATCATGTTTAGTGCAGAGAATTAATTTAATGAAAGGTTCACTTGTATTTGCGAAAAGTTTAATATTTATTGCGAAAGCGTTCATTCTAATTGCGAGAGGTTTAATTCAGTTTGCAAAAAGCTTAATTCTTATTGCGAAAGGGTAATTCTAATTGCGAAAAGGTTAATCCAGTTTGCTAAAAGTCTCATTCAGTTTGCTAAAGGTTTGATTCAGTTTGCTAAAGGTTTAATTCAGTTAATTATAGGTACTTTTGTACTAAAATTGTATACCTTTAGGATTTTGGGAGACTGAAAACGTTGGACTTGATATCACAATTGTATCACCTATAGAGTTAGCGCGACAGATCCTCCATACAAGTCCCTCACCAATTTGAAGGCGTTGATATCAGCGAGAAAACGTCCTGTGAAACGTCACAAGTTTATATTCTGCATCTTTCTGGATGTCGATTCTGCCAGGATTATTAAAACACTTTGATGATGTATACAGACGTATAACCCAAAACGATGGAGCTATTTCGTACGGATCAGCTGATTTCGGGTCACCAGTCTTGCGACTTCCCTAGAGCCCTTGATACTAGCGAATGCAGTCGAACACTCGTCTCCGCCGCATTCCGCCTTTTATGAAGACGTTTCACGGTCTGAGGCGGCTTCTATTACTTTAATGGGGTTCGTCACACTCGTGTACAAACTCAGTGTGTGGCACTGCCGGCTGACAGATCGCATGTGGACAACCGCAACATTACGCATGAAGGCGTCGCGACGAACGGCGGCGGCAGATTGACCAATCCACATCGCCAGGAAATGGGAGGTTTTACCAACAGTTTATTGAAGAAACCGACTCGGGCAAACGCCTAACGTTTCTGCTATTCTATTGAGTTTTTGATATGCCCAGAGGTTGAAGAAAGATAAGGCCAAACTCTAAAACCAATCTGCAACAAAAAGGTCTTCACAGAAATGCTTGAATCGCTTTTTTTTCGAGTGTTTTCACATCCGAAATTGTTTTTGGTGATCTAACTCACGGCGTTAAAACGGCTATACCTCTTGTTATGAGCGTTGTAATATAAAAAGCACCATTGGGAAGAGCGAATGAATTTCCGATCAGAACTTTGCGAAGTCGGTATTTGAGTATTTTCACATTTAAATGCACATTCTACAGAAAGAAACGTGGACCACATCAAATCTTACCTCAGATTTGCGAAATCACTATTTTGCATACAGCGTTACAAGTCTCTAAAAAAAAAACGTTCAATTCACGTTACTAGGATGACGAAATATTAATTTCATATTTTACAAAATCGAGTAAGAATTGCACTCACAGTTGAAAATCTCCTTTCCCTTTCTCTCTTGTACCTTACCGTCTCCGTGATAACCGTCTTTCAGATTTTTTAAACAATTGTCATTAATTTTTCTTTTCTCAGTTGTGTATATTTTGGTAATAAAACTCTGATTTTACGTGTCGGAGAGATATGTGAATGTTCCCATTCAACTCAACGTGAAAAATATCAGGAAAGTCGACCTTAAAACCATCATTTCATTTTTCATAAATACCCTTTTTCCACCAAGGACAAAATTCCTTGATAAGTTCATGTTTTATTGTATCCTGTGAACACGATTTATATTTACATTCTTTAAATCATGAATTATTTGAAACTCACCTCTGGAAACTCCTGAAATAATGCCCCATCTTCCAGGACCCTTTGTAGCCAGTTGTG
This sequence comes from Creontiades dilutus, assembly GCA_031894815.1. Classification (NCBI taxonomy): domain Eukaryota; kingdom Metazoa; phylum Arthropoda; class Insecta; order Hemiptera; family Miridae; genus Creontiades; species Creontiades dilutus. The sequence continues at coordinate 4,950,023 of JAVIWC010004007.1, forward strand.
ATTTCAGAATTTTAAAAGACATTCTTCACAAAGTGTAGCGTGAAGGGACTGGTATGCGCTTAGTACATTAGGAACTCTCTCGTGTTTCTTGCTGATTATCTGAGAGCCAGTAAGCCAACACAAACCTGAGAGATGTGCGAGGCTCGAACATCTTGAAATACAATGTTTCTCTAACTGTTAAAGAAATTTATCGTCCGGCAGACTGTACGTGGAGCTTAGCCTCAAGGTGTTGTACCAGAATACTCCAAAAATTGCATTAAACGTAACTGGGAGAGTATTTGAGGGGAAATCAGAACTTTTTTGCATCATGAGGTGAGGGGAAATAGTGCCAGGAGATTGATCTAATCAGCTAATATAATTAAATCTGAACTTATGCCTTATCAAGTACTCGAGTTTCCGCCAACTTTTGATATAATAAACTCAGTCGTCTGCCACTGTTTTTCCTTCAAAAAATAATTTTAAGGAATTTTCCATTCACGATTTTTCACGATGGGTGGAAATTACCACCCATACAATCTTCCTTCAGTTTACAGCAAGAAGCGGAGTACTTCGGTTTACCAACATGAGGTATGCGCCAGATACCGCCTGCTAGACGATCGGTTGCGTTGACAGTATGAGAATAATTACATTTTAAGACATTCAAACCATTTCTACCCTTCAGTGTCTCGATATACTAAACTAGGTACAATAGATCCGAGTTGAAAACATTCAAGTCCTTCGGTTCTTTGATAGACCTATGGAGCAGGTTAAGTTCTATATGGGCTTCTGCAACTTTTCAGTTTTGAATCTGAAAGGAACAAAAGGTAGTGAGTGTAATATAATAATGAGGCGTGAATCATTAATAAACACACGACCGATTCATAATGTGTGTTGAATTTCATTGGAATGCCGGTGGAAAGATTGAAAGAACTAATGATGACTATGATATGTTACTTAGCAACCGGTACTATTACAGTAAGTACATATTTTGGGTAACTAGAAGAGTGGCATACTGACTGGTTTCAGGCTCCGAAAATTCCCTTTCTTTCATCCGATTTCGCTGGGGGTTCGGGGGACTGAGACGATAAGTTAGTTTTAGAGGGTAATTACCGCAAATTATCAAGGAAGTTTACCAGAAACAGACAATCGGTGCGTCCTCCGAGGCGTCAAGGACCTCAGGATCGACCCTAGTGATTACACGGCGTTCTACTCGGGCGGGCAAAGCGTCAAGATGGATGTCCAAAGTCCTGGCAGAAGGATTTCCGAATCAAATTGCCTCCTCAAACGGAAGCTGGTGTTGAAAACCGCTTTGGGGGTCACTTCCCACTCGGCGAGATTCACTCCAAGTCGTGTGCCGACCAGTTCCTTGGCGGTCTTCGCAGAAGTTGGATCTCGTTTTCCTCTCTAATCCGCGTTGTGTAACAAGTTGCAGAGTGCACATAATATTGTTCCGAAACCTGAAGGAGACCTGTATTATGAAGATGTTGAAACCCCTGGGTGAGAATCCATCTTGATTTAAATGTCATTTCAAACTGTGGTTGGTATACAGTATTTCTCCAAATCCTCCTACTTACGAAGAATTGCTGCCAGTTGAATTGATAAAAAAACACATTTCATTTTTATCACCAAAGGAAAGTCGTTTGAAATCACAGTCATGAAGAAATTACCTTTAAATAATTAATTAAAAATTATTAAATTTTCATATTAAGGTACATTAATGTTGAATTGTGTTGAAATTTAAACACTTTGGGGGATCAGATAATGCTAGTTACACATTTTAGGACAAATGAACCTCCTCTTATCAATTTTCGCGGATTTTAACAATTTCTTTTAGTGATCTTATCGATGTTTGGCTTTTTTATTGAAATTGAAGTTCTTTTTTCATATATTTTTAAATGTTCCAGTTCCCCTTTGATTTCCTTTTTGTGAGTAGCATTCTGCAAAAATACATAAATTAGTCAATTTTTTTCCTTCCATTTCTAGTTTATTATTATCATTTTTTAATATGACCCATTCAATGAGCCCAAAAAGTGCTCTCCAACAACCCAAACTTCCATTTGAAATGCCCTTTCTTCCTGAAGATTGTTTTCAACTTTTTTTAACGTCGTTTTTATCTTGATTATATTGACAACTATGATCTGGAATGAAAAATACGCTTAAAGTGCCCATTTAAGGGTAGTCAAATTAAAATCCAATTCTTTCACTGGGGTTTAATTCAACCTCAAAAAATAAAGGCGGCCTAAATTTGGACTGCGTTTGGAAGAACTTTCCATGAGGAATCGAATGAGCCCCTGTTCCCAGGTCCGTGGGTCAAACCATTCATATGTATGTGCCTGGTGCCAACATTTGCGTTATTGTGGTTTCATTAGCCAAAATTGTCGAAATCGATTTATCGTTTCGGATATCGATTTAACCTATTGATTTAATGTAAAACTTGTGGATATCTAGTGAATTTCTTTTTAGCTGTAATAATATTTGAAATATATTTGTTAACCATAATATCAAAACTCAGCGAATTTTTCACATCGGCTTTCCAGTTTTTCAATCGACGCTGCGGTTCATTTGAAATTGAAATAATAAACCAAAAAACGCAAATGTTGTCACCAAAATACCTAAATGAAATTCAATAATCGCTCTTCACCTGTGAAATACGCACTTCGACTTGTTTAGTAGAAATTCAAACTTTGAACGCAAGCCAATTGAATAATAGACTGGTGAAAGAATTTGCAGCGTTTTCGGACCAAATTTGAAAATTTCAGATCTTTTGCTCCTGCCATTCAACGATATCGTGCTGTCCAACAACCCAAACTTTTATTTGAAATGCGGATTCTTCTTGAAGATTGTTTTAATTTTTTTTTTTTTTTTTTTTTTTTTTTTTTTTTTTTAACGTCGTTTTTTATTTGATTTTATTGAATTATGATCTGGAATGAAAAATAAACATTTAATATTGAATAATAAAAAAAGGGCAAAAATCCAGGAATCGTTTCAGAATAACTCAAAACGTGTTTCTATGAAGATTTTTTTCTTTTTAATTTTTGGAGTCATTGTAATAGCTTTATTTCGTTAGAAAACTCGGTGAATAGGTGACTGGGCAGAAAATAGGAGGAATTTTTATGTTTACCAAACCATAATGGTATCTTTCTAACCCTTTATGACATAGGTACCCATAACATGCTCAATAACTTAATTTGTACTTCCTACAATAACCTTAAATTCATTGCTCTCAGTAGTTAAGATTTGTTTTTGTGAAAACCTGTGAAAGTTCACGTATGTTGATATCAATTAGGTATAGAATGTATTTTTCGATAGACCTGTAAGTAAGTGTATTAAATGCCAAAAATGCCCTTAAGTTTAATCCATTACTGAATCGCCAAGACCTTTTCCAACAACACAGCCCAAGTATGTATTTGAGAAAGTAACATAAAGCATACCTATTATCCACTTGTAGGCATTTGTATAATTTTATTTATTGACTGAATAAATTATCTATCTAAGAACAGATTAGCATAAATCCTTCAGGGTTGAACGCATCACCATCATCATCAGCATCACGTATCACCAAGACAACATCGGAGGAAAGAGGATAAAGGTCTGTCTTATTGACAGACTCTTTGAATGTGGTAAAAAAAGCTCAGAAACGTTAACCCGACCTCAATGATAAACTGCATAGGTGCCGAAATTCTAAGAATGTACAAACAGTGCCAGTCCAATACTTTAAACTCCTGTGGGTTAGAGCCCACCACGGTATTGAGGGGATCGAAATCGCGGATACTGAAGCAAAACGGTCACCTCAGAAAGCAACAACCGACAGAGATTTCTCACTTTCCCCAGTGACAGACGTATATAAGAGGTTTAAAGTAGAGATGATCCGAAAGTATATGATAACTATCCAGCCGGGACTAACTATAAAGCTATGTTTCCAGCCATAAAGACAAGACCCTGGTTCGATGTACCTATTAAGAAATATGCCTCAAAAATTCTACAAAACCATTGTACGGCTTCAAACTGGACACTGCTTGACCCGATCGTATTCACACCACAAATACAAATGGATCGTCCGCCTGCCAGATCTGCTTCTAAAGAAGAGGACGAGACGGCCGAGCATATCACCCTTATGTCATATCATTCGTATGTCCAGTGAATATTGGAAGAACCGTTGAAAAGTTTATTAGGAAGGTACACGATATTTCCGATCTTGCTAATTTAATTTCAAGCAACAACATTGAAATATGTATAACCTTATACTTATTGTTGAATAATATAATAGAAACCTGTATAAGAACAATTTATTTGAGCTATTTGTATTCACTCTTTCTAAGAGCTAAAATTTTTCCTGAAAAAATGTTCAATTGTTTAACATTGTTGTCAATCGTTACCCAGATCAAAATCAATCGGTGAACGACTCGGTTTTTTCCCCCAATTTTCCCCTCGATTTTATTTCAACTCTTTATCAGTGTGACTTATCCAGCTAGGAGCTACGAATCAGTTGAAAATATCGCCGCTTGTAGTCCCATAGTTTCGCAAGAACGAATAAAATACCGCTCATTTCATCATTCCTTTATCTTAATTAATTGACAACTTTATTCAAAGGGCCGAGGGAAAAATTAATCCCCCTTATGCAAATGGATTATGCGGGATAAAGGAATGTTCGTTTGTTTTTTAATTTGTTGCTGCAGGGACAACAGGGGAGTGGAAAGAGATTCCACGATCAAAATCAGTGTGGTAATAATCCATTCAGTGTTGAAACCGCTCTCGCGTGCACCACTCGCTTTCCATTTGCATTATACCTAGTTCGTCGCACTGTCAGATGACAGTAGGTAAGCTTCCTCAGGAAGGTTGATATCGAAAATCCCAGCATTAAACCGTAGTTCCTTCTCGGGCAGTGTAGGATGCACGTCCTGCTCAATTTTCGAGAAAAAGCAGCCGCATTTTGCTCAATGTCCTCGTCAACTGAATTGTACTTCCCTTGATGAACTCCTTGAACGGTGGGAAGGCGGTGAAGCGTGCCTCGTGCTAAAACTCGACCAAGGTCCGGCCGGCCACCCCTCCAGGCTCTGATTCTCCGTGGGATTTACCACAGTCATACAGAACCAGGATTGAAAGGAACTTCGTGGCTGGACCTACCTGGGGGGCTTCAAGCTTGACTGAGAATGTCGGTCTTTCAGAAAGGTTAGTTACTGTTGTAGTTTAGAATTTTCCAACTGCAAAATACTCAAATCAACTGTCAACGAAGCATTTCATATGTCATTCAAGGTAGGAGGATTCATACCAACTTCTCTCATCTCTTACTTCCGTTACCATTCTTGTATAACTTCATTACTATTCCACCAATCTGGATGGAGCTTATGAAATGAAGCCGGATTCGCTTTCTGAATCACATCAGTGTTTCACACCCCCTCTCACACAGAATATCAGGGGAGATCAAACATCGTTACTGTTGATTCCTGAATTTAAGAAGAAATAAGACAAGTTCTTTTTCAATTGCACTCTCCTAACGGCTCCTCGGGTTTACTCAAAACGAGATTGGTTATTCAATCTCTTCGAACAGGTCTCCCTACGGGGTGCCTCTTAATTTGCATTTGTCTTGTGGTATTTCGGAGATAAGAACGATTTCACCAAAAGGGAATAGATCGATTCACTTACCTTATGGGTTACCTAAGGTCAAAAGAAGTTAGTTACTCAACAAAAAGAAATTAATGACAGCAAAATGTATGGCGTTTTACTATTACCATTCGATACACGTAGAGCAACTCCATTGTCGCTCTGTTTTCTAGCTGACTTCCAAATCATAGAGAATGTCTATTCTAACCATTTGATTCCAAACCCACAAGCGGCTAGCGAAATGAGGTCAGCTTCCACGGTTGACAGGTGGAAACCAGTTTGTTTATTGAATTCCCATAGAACTGGAATTATTGACGATTGTATCACAAACCCACAGTTTAAATAAGGTGATAAACTCACCAAATTGAAAGTAGTTGGCAATGAGTGGAAATGTAGCTTTTCAAACTGAATTAAAGTTGTTTTGAAATAAGTATTTTTCGAGTAGGTACATCAATTTTCCGTCACTGATACAGAGGTAAAAAGACAGTCGATTTACATATTTCATGTAAATTTATGTTAGATGAGTCATTGAAAAATCACTAATTAGTTTTTTTAGATTCAGTAAGTATCCCTTTATCAAATTAATGTTTAAAAGTAGATAGTGACGAACATTTCTATTTATGAGTTGTCTGGTTTATCAACAAAGGAGGATGCTCAGTGAAGCTTATACAACGTAATTCCTACCCTAAACCAATCACATAAGAAAATATTGATGGCCGTCAGAGAAGGTGATGGCTCCCCTCTAAAAGGAATCTACTCGCTTCAATTTATTTCCACAAATAATACTCCCCTTTAAGTTTCATTACTCACAAATCAATGAATCAATGCGCATTCGCATATATAAAATCTACCAGCCACTTTCCCAAGTTCTGATGGTCCTATCGCGCTCAGATTTTTAGAAACGGTCCAAACATCTCATACGAATTTCAACACAATCTTATCCTATCTATTCTAATTATTTTTCAGGATCTATGTCATTGCGTCTTACTTATTTACCAGATGAATCCAAAAATGTGAAGTTACAAATATTAAGTAAACAAACTTATGTGCCGCTTGGGAAATCAACACTATCAAAACTAGTTATTAGTGATACCTAACTACAGTTATAAAAATAAAACGCTGCGAATTCTTTCACTTGAGTTTATTATTCAATTGGGTTGCGTTCATGATTTGAATTTCTACTAAGCTTTGGAGTGTGAGAGTTTCACAGGTGATAGAGCGATTATTGAATTTCAGGAGGCACACAAATATGATCAACTGATCAATCCCAATAGGTATTTTGGTTGAGAACAGATTTACGTGCTCTATGCATATCTCCTGAAATTCAATAATCGCTCTATCACCTGTGAAACACGCACACTCCAAGCTTAGTAGAAATTCAAATCATGAACGCAACCAATTGAATAATAAACCCCAGTGAAAGAATTCGCAGCGTTTTTTTATGGTTATCAGAATACTTTAACCTGTGTATCGGCTATAAACCCTTTTAGGAATTCACTCCAGTATCCACGTTCACTACATCACTAGGTTACTGCAATCAAACAAAAACAATAATAAACCAAAATAACGCAAATGTTGGCACCATAAATCGGGCCATACATCGGGAATGGTTTGAGCTACGGACCTGGGGAAGGGCTCATTCGATTTCTCATGGAAAGTTCTTCAAAAAAAAGTCCAAATTTAGGACGCCTTGACTTTTTTTGAGGTTTTAGGGATTTTACAAAACTTTGACAACCCTTAAAGGGCACTTTAAATTAAGTGACAGTGCTGGCTAAAGAATTGGGGCGTTGTCGGACCAATATTGATTTTTCCTGAAAATTTCAGAGTTTTTGCTCCAGCCGTTTGGGAGAAATTCGTGCGTACGGCGTATGGACGGAAAAATGTTTATTGCAGATTCGGATTCTACACCCTTTGAAACGTAAACTATGACAATTTTCAGGGGGAGTTAAAAAATTTTTTTTTTCCAAGAGCGATTACAATGGTTTATTATTTAATAATAAACCAAAAGGCGGCTAAACGATATTCCATGAGTGACTCTAGTCCGACACGTGTAAGATAGATAAGGCAGGATGACTCAATCTAGGTTAATCTTTTCTTATTACAGTTGGCTTAACTGGAACCTATTTCCCACTAATAGGCGCAATAATGCGTACTAAATGAAAATCTAATGAGAGTGACTTTAATACTTATTTGCAGTTGGTACCTAAGGCCGATAGATTCATTTGCTCCTGGAGGTTTGTGAGTCTTTTGTTACACAATGACTGCAACGAAGGTGTTACAAAGGGAAAGTACTAGCTTGCTCCTATTTGAACGTAGTTTACGACGCCAACTTACTTCGGTCCATTGAAGGTTGTAAGCGACTCCATAAAAAATAATAGTGTTCAGTTCGAAAGCATAGCCTCGACTCTGCTTCTATACAATCACAACTTACTCGTGACAATGTCATCCCTCAAAACACAATGAAGCCATAGATTTTCGGCGGCGAAGAATCATAAAATGGACCACATTTTCTTATTCAAGTGTATCATTATAAAAGAATAATCGACATATATTATATGGTCCACCATTCAAGTAAGTGTACCAATAGTAAGATTGAAGGTTATTTCAACTTGAGTAAAAATATTCGCTGTATGTTTTCTAAGCAATCATAGAGTCACCAGCCAAAGTAGTGAATCCGGGTAACTGAACATCCCCAGACTCGTTCTCAGTGAATGTCTATTCAGATACCTACTTTCACTATATTGCGTTGCAACACCTCAGAGTGAACTTAATTGCAACACCTCAGAGTGAACTTAATTGAAACAGAAAGAGAAGCATTGAAAGAAACAGAAATCGTCATTTCAAGACGATCCGGTGACCGATTTCGGAGTATTGACAAGTGCAACACCTCAGTGTATTGACAATGCAACACCTCAGAGTGAACATTGAAACAGAAAGAGAAGCATTGAAAGAAACAGAAATCGTACATTTCAAGACGATCCGGTGACCGATTTCAGAGTATTGACAAGTGCCGTCATCATATCAATTATAAATCGTCAATAAGATAGTTTTAATACCCAGTACATAACCTATGTAGAATAATTTGTTTAAACTATAGAAGAGATAGACGAATTCCTCACCCAACAAAGAAAAACATTATAAAAGGAGTGTTTCGAAATACATGCTTGAACAGGGCATGGCCCGGCAGCCCAAGATTTGCTTTGTCTGGGTTACGGACATTTCAAAGGGAGAAATTCAACATGAACAAATACCTATATCACGCGCCTTTTATCCTTCACTAGCCAGTAGGGCATTGAAGAACAAAAATCAACTGACAAATAGAAGGCTGGTGGTTGTGAGTGTCTCAGACTACAGCGTCTAGATCAGAGAGCCCGATAACAATGCTACTTCACGACTGATTTTATATATATATATAAGTCCCACATGTCGGTCAAACAAACGATAATATGAAACTAATAACTAACTAATTGAAGAAGACGATTGTGTTAGCAAGTTTAAAAATTACTCACAAGTCTCATGGGCCTTTAAGCGTGTGTAACATAAACTTACAAGAAAAAACGCTGCAAATTCTTTCACTGGGGATTATTCAATTGGCTTGCGTTCATGGTTTGAATTCTACTAAGCTTTGGAGTGTGCATGTTAACAGGTGATAGAGCGATTATTGAATTTCAAGGCACTAAATATGATCAACTGATCAATCCAATTAGGTATGAGAACAGATTTACGTTATTGTGAAACGCGCACACTCCAAAGCTTAGTAGAAATTCAAATCATGAACGCAAAAATGATGAAAAATTGCAAAATCATGCTACCCGTCATCGGCTATAATCCCTTTTAGGAGTTCACATAGTACCCACGATCACTACATCACTAGGCTACTGCAATCAAAACCAAAACAATAATAAACCAAAATAACGCAAATGTTGGCACCAAAATCGGGCCATACATCGAGAATGGGTTGACCTACGGTCCTGGGGAAGGGCTCATTCGATTCATCGTGGAGTGTTCTTAAAAAAGAGTACAAATTTAGGCCGCCTTGACTTTTTTTGAGGTTTTTAGGGTTTTACTTTACTTAACAACCCTTAAAGGGCACTTTAAATTAAGTGAGAGAGCTGGCTCAAGAATTGGGGGTTGTCGGACCAATATTGACTGAAAATTTAAGCTTTTTTGCTTCAGCCGTTTGGGAGAAATCGTGTGTACGGCGTACATACGGCGGACGGACGGAAAAATGTTTATTGCAGATTCGGATTCTACACCCTTTGAAACGTAAACCATGAAATTTTCAGGGGGGTTAGAATTTTTTTTTTTTTTCCAGAGCGATTACAATGGTTTATTATTGAATAATAAACCAATAAACATCTATCAAAGATTGCACCTAAATTATTATCGATAAAATTAAAACATGCCCCTCAGGTATTCTGACTCTAATCACATAAAAGCTTAAAAAATAAATCAAAAAATTCGGAATTTCAGTTCATTTTCAAAGAAAAACTCATTTCTTCAGAAAATTCAGATATATGACTATAACGGCCTTTGTCAAATACATGAATAGCTATTGAATTGAAGCATACTTGCAACCTACAAAACTTCTTACTGGAAGTAATAAGAACTGGAGTTCTTACTGGAAGAACATTTTTTAATTAAGCTCCCAAATGTCGTTTAGCCAGCAAAACGAAGGCTGGAAGGTCAGGGCAACGGCGGATGGCAATGGAAAGGGAATTCAATATCCTTGTACCGACGACACGGAGGGAAATACTCAAAGGAACTTGCGGTGGGAAGACAAGTTCAAGGCATGAAACCTCCAAGAATGCCCATGGCAAACACGCCACCCAGGTGTTCTGGCATAGCAGGACCTTCACCGTAATTCCCAGTTTATAACCTTCAGTTAATTTCTACATTTTGTTCAACTTCAGACAAGGAGAGTACTAGGGGAAACTACCTCCCCCTCAATCACCCCCAGAAAGTAGAAATTCACTTGAAAAGATGTCGTAGTTCATCCCACTCTTGTGACTCAAAAATAAAGTTCTGACACCAATTTATGGGTAGTTTTTTGGCCATAGCTCAAAATCTTGGGGGTCAGGGGATTCTAATTCAGCATCGAAAAATACATAGAGATATGCATAGAGCACGTAAATCTGTTCTCAACCAAAATACCTATTTGGATTGATCAGTTGATCATATTTGTGTGCCTCCTGAAATTCAATAATCACTCTATCACCTGTGAAACACGCACACTCCAAAGCTTAGTAGAAATTCAAATCATGAACGCAAGCCAATTGAATAATAAACCCCAGTGAAAGAATTTGCAGCGTTTCATGCATATCAGAATGCTTCAACCCGTGTATCGGCTACAAAGCCTTTTAGGAGTTCACTCCAGTATCTATATTAACTACATCACTACATCACTAGGTTACTGATATCAAAACAAAAACAATAATAAACCAAAATAATGCAAATGTTGATACCATAAATCGGGCCATACATCGGGAATGATTTGACCTACGAACCTGGGGAAGGGCTCATTCGATTCCTCGTGGAAAGTTCTTCAAAAAGAGTACAAATTTAGGCTGCCTTGACTTTTTTGAGGTTTTTAGGGATTTTACAAAACTTTGACAACCCTTAAAGGGCAGTTTAAATTAAGTGAGAGAGCTGGCTCAAGAATTAGGGCGTCGCCGGACCAACATGGGTTTTTCCTGACAATTTCCGCTTTTATGCTTCAGCCGTTTGGGAGAAATCGTGCGTACGGCGTACGGATGGAAAAATTTGTATTGCAGATTCGGATTCTACACAATTTGAAACGTAAACCATGCATTTTTCAGGGGGGGGTTAGAATTTTTTTTTTCAGAGCGATTACAACGGTTTATTATTGAATAATAAACCCAAATACATAGAGATACCCTAGTCTTCTTTACGGATCTTGACTTTTTTTTGTGGGGCTGTGTAATCTGCAGGTATCTATGGGTTTTGTGAAACATTTCGACAGTAATATGTGAAATGTGGGACTCATAATTTTGCCAAAGACAATTTCAAAGCTGGACGGGTGAAACGCTTGATAGTCTACGCGAACCATAAACCTTTTCAATATGTGAAAAACCTGTTGATTCCAAGTCAGTCGAACAACAAGAAAAATTCAATTTTGCATTTGTGTTATCAGGTTTCTACGTCCCATGGCTGGTGTCCATGGCGTGGCTAGCAGGAGGTCAGCAGCAGGGGCCGAAAGGTGAGAGGATCACTCAGAAGCCAGGTCTCCAGGAAGTCTTCGCCTGGGGCAACGTGGACTTCGCGTACCCGACGAGAGCGGCCCGGGAAGCTGCCATCCAAAGTGGAGCCTTCGTCCCGGAATCCAACCTCCCGCTGGGCTTGGAAGTCTATGAAAACAGGCTGTTTGTCACATTACCCAGGTACGGTATTTTACTTTCCACTCCATCTCCCCTGGGCTTGGAAATCTTTATTTTTGAAAACAGGCTGTTTGTCAAACATGTACCGTAAAACAGGACAACTATGTGCCACTTTTCATGGTTTTTCTTCAATAACTCTATCAAAAAAGTGTGCTAAACACTTCAATGATTTTTCTTAACATGCCTACACATCTCAGCTTTCACATCATGCGTTAAAAAAAAATCCAAGTAGAATAGGTGAAGTGGGGGAATTTTTTTCCCGTGGCACATTGTTGTACCCGTGGAGGGTACAACTATGGGCCACCCATTCTCCTTGCTCTAAAACACACTGGAAATCCATCGTGACACATTGTTGTAATGCAGGGTTTCATTGATAGGCCAAAACGTTTATAAAAGAGCTAAAAAAAATTTTTTTTGGCCTAATTTTTCACTTTTTCAAGTTGGTTTTTGGTAAAAGGCATTGAAAATAACAATCCACAGCAATTAAAACCCTAAATTTACTCAACGAAAAACTTTTGACTTAGAAAATTGACTGAAACAATTAAAACAGAAAATACAACTTAAGTAACCATTAAAACAAGTAAGTGAACGTACATGGCACGTTTCAGGCGAATTTCAGGCGAAAATTTAGCCTAAGCGAGTGGCACATAGTTGCCCTACAAAGTTCCGAGTTTTTGTTTACATCCATGCAGCTCCCAAACCAAACGATATTTTGAGACGCTGGAAAGCTTGATTTGTTGCTAAGGAAACGTGTTACCAGATTTTCACTTACCAAAACGCCGTGTAGCCTCACGAAACAAGCCCCAGAGGAGACAACTTCACTTTCCGGCGGAAACAACAAAACCGGTATCACAAGTTCAATTTTTTGATAAGCGGAGATAACAACGAACCAACTTTTTCTTCTTCGGTTTCGCTTTCAACATCCTTCAGGAATGCCGTGAATTTTTGCCGGACATTCAAACTTCTCGTGAGGGATGCAGGAGTGCTGAATAGGTAGGAGGTACCTAGTGGCCCATATTAATACCCCCTGGCACATAGTTGTTAAAATAAAAGACTCAAAGAAGAGTTGTATACGCAGAGAGCACTGAACCAGAGGCAATGAAATTCGCACGGAATCATACTGGGCCGCCGTACAATACCTGAGAAATACGGCAAAATTGGATAAGAACTTTAAAAGTGTGATAATTACGTCGCGTCCTGCTGTTAGCATGAATATATCAGCAATGAAAATTATAGAGACCTATAATACAACAATTCCAGGAAATTTCATCAAAATCAAATTGTGAATTTAGTTGGATTACTACTTCTACGAACGATTTTTGGATCCGGATCCGCCAATGAAGTCGGTTTGCGGAGACCTCATGTTGAATACCGAATTCTTGCAATGTACCCCGCTTTCACAGTTTTCATTCAATTTCAAAATTCTTAGAAGCTCGACCTGTGCGGATTAATCCTGGTCAGTCCTCTCTGAAATGTTCTAGCACATAACGAGAGGATTAATTGACGGTTAATCGTCTCATTCAGGGAATTAATTTCCATTCCGGTTTCACCTTCCGACGGTGAGTCTTCCTTCATGCGTACTGTTAGCTATTAGGGATCTTCCCATCTCATTATTGCATTCGACCCATTTATTTTTTCCCCTTTAAAAGATAATCCTTTTGAATTAATCATTTAGTCATTCAACGAGTAATTAATTCCTCGATGTCGAGTGTATCAACCAAACATAGTCCTAACCAAAAAAAGGTTACATTCGAAAATTGTTGTTCATTTTAAATTAATTCCCCATGTGGGACGATTAATTAGCAATTAAAAAACCAACAATCAACTTTGAGAGGTTTCGTTCGATTTCGATGAAATTTTCAGCGACTTGGGGATTGATTACCTATGAATTTGAGATAACCTTTCTAGAACTTAAATACTTAGCAGCCAGAGTGACTCGTACAGTGTTCATCCAGTTGTGTTCAGGGATTCTGCTATTATTCTCCTAGTTTGTTTCGAGATGGTCCCTTTTAAATTTAATTGTTAATCCTCCCAACATTCTGAATCTACTTTCAACATTATTTCTCAGACACTTTCTTCAAGCGGTGCTCCTGTTCAACGATTTGTAGATTGATTCACAAATGTCCCTTTATTAATAATTTCAACTTATTTATTGTGGACATTGGATGCACCTAAGCAAGTGGTGATCATTTCATAATCCAACCAAGCTGATAGTTGTACTCCTACGACTAATTGATGGTTGCATTAAGTGTTATGATGGGAGCGTAACGACTAGAGCAATTGTTTACTTCCAGCTTCAACTGTTAATTTAATCGCTGCAGGTGGGTACCTCTTACTTTCCTTCCTCCACACTCTCAAGGCATCACCACCGACTGCGCTCTGATTGCCCTTCCTGCTGCCAAGGAAAATTTCCATTAAGTGGTATCGTGCGTTGTCATGAATAGTAGGAAGATATAGCTTTTCCAAATCGAATTCAGAATTTTCCAAGTCGAATTGAGAATTTTCCAAACCAAATTGAGATTTTTCCAAACCAATTTGAGAATTTTCCAAACCAAATTGAGAATTTTTCAAATCAATTTGAGCATTTTCCAAATCAATTTGAGAATTTTCCAATCTAAGGAACATTCACTACTAAAAAGGGAGAGAAAGTTTTCCAAACCGAATTGACAATTTTTTAAGGCAATCCAAGACTTTTATTGAAAACAAAATTATAAAGCAAAATGAAAAAAATAGCACTTTATGAACAAATTAACATTGAAATCAAAAAAAAAATTTCGTTGGCAAACGCAGAGTGGCCTCGATTTTTTCTGTTCTTAACAAGAGCGTAATTTTTATGAAGTATTCTTCGTTCATTTTGTCTTTTTGATTTCCATGTTAATTTGTTCATAAAGCTAAAATGCTATTCTTTCATTTTCTTCACTAATTTTGTTTCAACAAAAGTCTTGGATTGCCTTAAAAAATTGTCAATTCGGTTTGGAAAACTTCCTCTTCCTTTTTAGTAGTGAAAGTTTCTTGGATTGGAAAATTCTCAAATTGATTTGGAAAATTCTCAATTCGACTTGGAAAAGCTATAAATACGTGTAAACTCCTTGGTACCTACCCAAAGCCGGCATTTAGTATTTCCAGAAGTTGGATATCAACGGTCAGTCAGGGTTAAAAATCACTGAACAGAAATAACTTTCATAGAACAACTTGGGAACAACTTCAGTTCTAATCAAAGTCACTAATTCGAACGCATTGCTATTTGACATATCTGTCAAATAGTATTATTCACCATTCCGGCGTACCTTGCCTAACACTCAACAATTTGTCCATTTTCAGAGGAAACTTGTTGATATTTTTAAATTTTTGTAATAATTTCTCAAATATTCACTTTTTCCTATTTTTGACGAAAACTAGTTAATTTTGATCAGTTTAATGAAAACTTGCTATTTAGAACGTTCTTTGAGAATTAAAAGAAGTCATTTTCGCAGTAGAAACAAAATTTTGTACACCACGGAATAATTTTTAAACATCTGAACAATCAGGCAATGTTTAAAATGATTATTACATTATTGGAGGGCATTCTGAAGAAAGATCGTAGGTTCTCAGGGTCAATATTTAAGGAAGAAAATGTGTTGGAATCTTCGCTGGATCCATCTTAAGGTCCCCTCGTAAGGCTGTCCGCTTTACAATTTGAAATTCGTGGTTGCAGAATTCTAAGTTTGATGACCGCGAGAGAAACGGTAATTCCCGTGCCGGAACATTATTATCTAACTAGGAAGGAAGGAATCCTGACTGCACTGTTCTCATAATTCTATCGTTACGCCTCACCTGAGTTCTTGATTTGCATTTCATACGCTCTACACGTTCACGAGTATTTACCGATAAATTGTTACGTCCGCATTTCCTAACCATTTGGTAGTGGTTAGCTAAATGCTTTCTTGAGACCTCATCCGGACGTTTTAATTCGCCTTCTGTCTTCAGAACAGACACATTTTGGTTTATTATTCAATAATAAACCATTGTAATCGCTCTTGAAAAAAAAATGCTAGCCCCCGCTGGAGATTTCATGGTTTACTGCGTTTCAAAGGGTGTAGAATCCGAATCTGCAATAAACATTTTTCCGTCCGTCCGCCGTACGCCGTACGCACGATTTCTCTTTTTGAAGAACTTTCAATCGAATAAGCCTCTCCCCAGGTCTGTAGCTCAAGCCATTCCCGATGTATGGCCCGATTTATGCTGCCAACATTTGCGTTTTTTTGGTTTATTATTGTTTCTGTTTTGATTGCAGTAACCTAGTGATGTAGTGAATGTGGATGCTGGAGTGAACTCCTAAAAGGATTTGTAGCCGATACACGTGTTGAAGTATTCTGATATGCGTGAAACGCTGCAAATTCTTTCACTGGGGGGTTTATTATTCAATTGGCTTGCATTCATGATTTGAATTTATACTAAGCTTTGGAGTGTGCTTGTTTCACAGGTGATAGAGCGATTATCGAATTTCAGGAGATAAATAGAGATCAATCTACTAAGCTTTGGAGTTTCAACCAAAATTTATTAGGATTGAGAACAGATTGATCAATACGTATTTGATGCATATCTCCTGAAATTCAATAATCGCTCTATCACCTGTGAAACACGCACACTCCAAAGCTTAGTAGAAATTCAAATCATGAACGCAAGCCAATTGAATAATAAACCCCAGTGAAAGAATTTGCAGCGTTTTTATATTAATCAATTCATTGAAATATATTAATCAGGCACTCAAGTCGTTTATTGTAAACGAAAGATCTTCTACTAATAGATTTTGACGTCGGTTCTATGAATAAACATGTGTCGTTGCCCGATGTCGAGGAACCAACTGTTTTCACGTCCCTCGATGAAGCAATTCTGATCAAATAAAACGGCCCAACGGAAATGTGTCAATCGGAAGCTGTCATTGAGCTTGAGGTTTCTAACCGGTTCTTCCTAAAATACTGAAAGTATGGGAAGCCATGGAACAAACTCGACTTGAAAATTTAATTATGGTGTTTAGCCATTTCTTCGATTGAAGGTGCGTTGTTTTTGAGGGTACGAGTGGCAAGAGTCTCTTGAATTGTTTATTACTGAGCGCTTTCGCCTGTGTGTGGCCTCATCAAAGCTTAGTGGTAATTTTTAATCTTCATTTTCGATTAACATGGATTGCATTATGGGTTTCCTCCTTCAAACACCTGGTCACCGAATGATGATTTGTTGTAAAATCAGTTCTCAATTCGTTTTTAAATGGAGGAAAAATAATGATTGGTACATACTTTGTCATTTTAGAAAATTTGGTATTTTCTACTTGAAAATTCAGACTTCTAAAGAAAAAAGGATTGTTATACACTCAAATATTTTATTCACAAATATTGCCTGTATACGTATAGATTGTTCTTTAGATAATTATACACCACGTCGTACCTCCAATCACTTTCTCCCCGCATGAGAAGTTCTGCTTTCCTGCATTCATCGTGTGTTAGGTATCACCTCTCGTTTATATGTAGGACGATTTTTCATTGTGGTTTCTACATCATTTATATAGACTTTATTTTGGAGGGTTAAACTCACGTTCATATTTTTGGTTCTGTTTCTGATTCAGGTGGAGGAAGGGGACACCGGCGACGCTAGCTTGGGTTCCTCTGGACTCCCCTTCGAAATCTCCGGTGCTCATCCCATACCCGAACTGGGATTGGCATAAGCCTGGAGATTGTCAGGTAAGAATAGCCTACATAAATTACAATGAATGTTAAATGCTTCTTGAGTTTCTAATTCATCTAAAACAACAGAGAAAAGCCTTTCCCTGCTTGTGAAAATTTATCATTGTTGTTTCCCATGTTAGTTTGCTCAAATCTACCGCGTTAATGTATCTCCTCACTCCACGAGATCTAATGAAACCGTTTTTCACTCAATTCTACTATGCAACGATAGGAAGGAGGTGGGGAATTTAGTAGGATTTCTGCAGTCTGTCTGTTTTACGTCGACTGACATTTACTGTAAACGAAGGTTTTTTCTTATGGGTTGATTTTGATGTACTTTGATGTAGTGGGTAAATTCTCATTGTTCCACTCAAAATCTCTATCGTCTTTTTGTATATATTTCATTGTAATTTAAAGAAATTTTAATTTAATCTTAACTTGAAACATTGCATTTGAATTTTAATATTCATTTAAAAACGCTGCAAATTCTTTCACTGGGGTTTATTAAATAATAAAAATTTTTATATTGGTTGCGTTCATGATTTTTTACGGTAAGCTTTGTGCGTGTTTACCGGTGATAGAGCGATTATTGAAACACAAATATGATCTGATAATCAAAAGGTCGAGAACAGATTACGTAAATCCAATATTATCTCCTGAAATTCAATAATCGCTCTATCCTGTGAAACACGCACTCCGAAGCTTAGTTGAAATTCAAATCATGAACGCAAGCCAATTGAATAATAAACCCCAGTAAAAGAATTTGCAGCGTGTTTTTTTTAGTTTTAATTTATCTAAAAGAATGTTACAAGTATTCCACATGCTCGTGAATCCATAAATGTATAGATCATTGAAAATTTTTTTTTAGGAGTTCAAGTATCCACATTACGACATCACTAACGCCACTATTTTTTACTGATATCAACACAGAAAACAATAGTAAACCAAAATAACGCGAATGTTGCACCATAAATCGGGCCATAGATCGTAATAAAAATTGGTCATTGAAATATTGACTCAAAATCTCTTTCGATTCCTTTTGGATATATTTCTTGTAAAAAGAATTTCGCCTTGTACACTTTTATTTATTTTTTAGGGATTTGTTCAAAACTTTAATCAAGGCTTAAATGGCACTTATGAAAAAAAGAGATGCTAGCTCAAAAATTTCGTCGTTCGGACCAAATTCGGAAAAAATTTCAGCTTTTTTGCTTCAGCAATTTTGGGAGAAATCGTGCGTACGGCGTACGGAAGGAAAATTTTTTATTGCAGATTTGGATTCTAGACCCTTTGAAACGTAAACCATGAAATTTTCAGGAGGGGTTAACTTTTTTTTTCAAGAGCGATTACAATGGTTTATTATTGAATAACCAAAAACATGTTTTTTAACACAATAAAGCATCTATCTATCTATCACTCCATGAGACCCTTCTACAAGCCGACGATTTACTTTCTTTACCATCGAATTAGGCAAAGTTAACGAATAAGGCAATCTTAACGTACTCGCTACTACACAAAATTGCAATGTGGATTTGACATCAATTTTAGGGCATCACGACAGTGTTCAGACTGAATGTGGACGACTGCGGCCGTCTCTGGGTCATCGACACGGGTTCTGAGGACATCTTGGGCTCCCTTACGACGACTTGCCCCCCGAAAATCCTGGTGTTCGACCTCAAGACCGATCAGCTCCTCGTCCGCTACGAGCTGCCCAAGAAGCAGGTGAAGGAGGGGTCCCTCTTCACGAACATCATCGCCGACGTCCTCACTTGCAAAAAGACCTTCGCATACGTCAATGACGTCTTCAGGTTTCCACTCTTTATTTTATTTGCTGCTTTCAGTGTCAAAGTACTATAACTATAATCTTTTAATAATTATGAGTAGGACAGGGGAAAACACGGTTGATGTGTGCCTTGAAGGGCCGTTTCCACGGCCTAAGACTTGAAGACCCACGAGCGTGGTCTGCTGTCATCTGTAAAGGCTTGTCGAGGCATAAATTATTTTGTTTGCTCTACGTATGCGAAAAAGTTGGTAAGAAAAAAACATTTCGGACAGTGGCGAAGTGGAGGTCGTATGTGCCATTGCAATATTCACAATATTCAAAATAAAACATCACAAGAAAACGACGGACGAGGATAGACCGTTGGAAAGGGCAGATGGGCTCGAACTGGCTAGAAGTTGGTCGAGCCACAAGCCTTTGAAGTCTGACGCTAAATTTTAAATCCTTCCTTATTCACCCTAAGAAGTGGATATTTGGTTCTGAGCTCCTCTGGGATGTAAAGAAAGAATTCAATGGCGGGCTTCATCCAAATCTGCTGAGTTCTATCTTGTTCTCCTGGGAATTGAAATAAGTTAGGGAGCCTTCTCCCTGGAACAAGAAGCGAATGGAATTGTGGGTCTGCCCGGCTGTTCACCCAAGGAAGTTGAAATGAGATTGGGAGAAGAGACAAATAAAATAAACGGGTTCGTCCTAACCTAAGCTTGCTGTCGCCGTGAAAACTAAGTAACTTCACCGAGGTTTTACCGATAGCTCAGCTAACTCAGCTTTAATCCACACTTAGCTGCCTGAAAATGTTATACGAGATTGGAATGGAAATATGATACCAAAAGTAGCGTAAAAGAAAGCTAAACTATCTTCTGTTTTCAGTTGAAATTCAATTCAACCTTAGGCCATGATACGATAACCAGAGGAGATTCCACTCTTGTTCACCTGTTAGCAGGCTTCCTCTCCCTTGTTTAAATCAGAATGTGGACATTTGATAAGGATCTTGAGCTGACCAGCTGATTGTGCTAAAGTTCTTTCCTATTAACCCAAGGAAATTGACATTTCATAGAGAGCCTGTCTGGGACAAGAGACAGATGAAATGAAATGGTACATCGTGATCAGCTTTGATCTCTCTAGCTCACATTTGCTGTTAATTGATAAGCATCCTCCTTCTTTAAGACAATAAGTGATGAATGATATTATCTGATCAGCTGAGTGAGTTAAACTGTCTCCTATTCACTAATGGAAGTTGACATTTGATAGAGTCTTCGCTCTTAGATAAGAAGTTGCGAATGAAATCATCTGATCAGCCCAAACTGCCAAGTGAGCTCTATTGTCCCCTGTTCCCCCCAAGAAGTTAAGATTTTTTAGGAATCAAGGCAGAAGATAGGCTCAGTATCGAAAGCCAGGAGATAGTTAAAACATGTTCTGCCCATTTTAGCCTTTAGGCTCTAAAAGTTAGAATATTTTTGACATTTCATGTCTTTGCTATGGCACACAACCAAATTGTCGTTATGTCACGTTACGTTACGCAACGAAATATGCTCAATGATTATTATGATTCGTAGAAGTGAGGTAGGTAGGTACCTATATGATTATAGCTGAAATTTGGCTATATGATTATTATGATTTGGCTGGTAGCCTCCTTAGGACGTGAACAATAAGGTGCAGAGGGTTTTGATCAACTGAGTGGCTCCTGAAGCTAACTTCTTTCCTATCAACTGTGGAAAGCTGAAATTTGGCTGGTAGCCTCCTTAGGACATGAACAATAAGGTGTACAGGGTCTTGATCAGCAGAGAGGCTACTGAAGCTAACTTCTTTCCTATCAACCGTAGGAAGCTGAAATTTGTCTCGTTAGGACATGAACAACAACGCTACTGGAGTTGGTGATGTAGTCTGGCTCGAATAC
This sequence comes from Creontiades dilutus, assembly GCA_031894815.1. NCBI lineage: Eukaryota > Metazoa > Arthropoda > Insecta > Hemiptera > Miridae > Creontiades > Creontiades dilutus. Next base: position 4,971,368 of record JAVIWC010004007.1, read on the forward strand.
ACAGAAGAAAATGTCCCAATGTGTTGCAGACTCGTATGCAAGCATTTATGATTCTTAGAAGTGAGGTAGTTAGGTACCTATATGATTATAGCTGAAATTTGGCTATATGATTATTATGATTTGGCTGGTAGCCTCCTTAGGACGTGAACAATAAGGTGCAGAGGGTCTTGATCAGCAGAGTGGCTCCTGAAGCTAACTTCTTTCCTATCAACTGTGGAAAGCTGAAATTTGGCTGGTTAGGTACCTATATGATTATAGCTCCTAAACTTTTCCATTTAGGTTTGTAAACAAATCCATTTCAACCTTACATGGATACCTAGTAGTTGTATTGATACTATATTCAATCGAAGTAAAAAGTTAGGTTTATAACTAAGAGTTGCAGTTATAATTTGTAGTCATACATTATGAATTCAACTAAACGTAAATCGCGTTTTGACGACGAGAAAGCAACGAAAAACGGTTAAAGCGGGGTTCAACAGTGAAATCAACCGCCGAACGGCAACGCGAATATCGTGCTCGTAAAGCTGCAAATCCTTCTCCGATCCCAAGCGCAAAACAACCTTCAAATTGTAAAACCAACGCTGAACGCCAACGCGAATATCGTGCTCGTAAAGCACGAAGGAAGGGAAGAAGGAGGGAGAGGAAAGACATGAAATGTCCTAATGCGTTGCAGACTTGTATGCAAGAATTTATTTTTTAAATTGAACTCAAGTTCCTACCTAGCCATAGTTACACTATGCACTTGACGTTTTTTCTCAAGTTTCAATCAAATATATGTTTTCTGGTAGGTTTGGTCTGATTGTCTATGACCTGGAGAACAACAAATCCTGGCGAGTCGAGAACTCCTACTTCTACCCCGAGCCACTCAAGTCAGTCTACAACCACGACGGTCTCCGGTGGCGATGGAACGACGGTGTTTTCGCCTTCGCCCTCAGCCCTGTCGAGAGAGGTCGCCGCTTCCTCTACTACCACCCGATGAGCAGCTGGAGAGAATTCCGCATCGACACCCGCGTCCTCCACAACGAGACCCGCGCCACGACTGACATGGACGCCGTCGAGCTCCTGGGCTCCAGGAAGCGAACCCGGGGCAACTCAAGTGGCCAGTCCATGGACCGCAACGGCGTCCTTTTCTACAATTTGATTCTCAGGTGAGTGTAAAAATTAGTAGTAGATACCTAGATTGAGAACTTCGTTTGAATAACGTCCAAACATCTTCAAGGCCTGATTTCCAACTTATAATTATTTTATGATAAAATTTGAATGATTGTCCCTTCTCAGTTTTAGAAGTAGCAGCTTCGAGGCTATTTGGAGCATTAACTTCTGCACGTTGCTGGAGTAATAACTTCCTAACTATAAAAGCGGAACTATCCCAGTCCCCCACTACCTTTACAATTTCCTGGTAGCGGGACGGGCTTCCTGAATTATAGTCTCACCATCATCCCACAGCTAATTACATTACTTTTGAAATTAATCAAGTCACAGAAAGTAGAATGGGATCATTACGCATAAAAATGTCAGAAAGCTGCGAATTATTACACAAAGATTTATTATTATTTAAGAATTTCCTTCTACGTAAAGCACTAACCTGTTTATTAGAAGTAGCCTGTGGTACAATATCTAAACTTGGTGACTCAATGCCTTGTAATTGTATTCCACATGCCTTGATAGAGCTGCAAATTGCAAAGAGAAACAAATTCACCGCAAGCACACTTCAGCTGATAAACTGTACCCAAAAGTTGTAATTGACTTCTAGATATACCAAAGATGATAAGATGACTTCTTGAATAGAGCTCCTCAAACACTAAAACTTTACTAGTCCCTTTGTATGTAACACAAGGTGATATCTAAATACTTACAATGGTGCAATATATAATCCTGCAGTACATCGGCACCGATGTTGAAACCCACGAATGGAACGACTGATATTTAGCGAGATATTATAAAACGACTATCTACGCTCCCCTTGTCCGCACGTAACGTGTGTTATGGAAAACTCAATTTCAAAAGAAAATCTTGCAAACAAAATTACGTTGCAATTATTTCAACTGATTTTTTTTGTCGCAATTTACTAGGCTAGGCTATTTAGTAGGTCTGCACTATGTTCAAGGACGTTTCACATTCATAATGACTTTTATCATTTAAATCATTAACAGGAGTACAATCCAGTTTAGCGACCGACCCGACAGTCCCCCCCCCCCTCCCCTCCTCGCTCAACACTCATTCAGCTAACCTTCGGGTGGGCTCCTTCCGCCCTTTGTTATCCCGGCATCATCACTTTTCCCTCCGCCCGAGGGGGTCATTCGTGTTCATTCTTACAAAATTAATTCTTAAGAAGTCACTTTTTGTCGGAAATTAGTTATAGTAATTAATTAATTACTTCCCTAATCGGTCTACTGCGTTGAAACATAAATGAGGTTGTTTTTTTACTTTGTTGAATTTCAATTGGGTTTCTACATGTCTTTCCTTGAGTACCAAGGAAGCACTATCTCTGGATTTACATAGATTTACCTTGGTAGGGTGTTCCAAGTAAGAGGGTTATCTAATATAGAAATAATAAACCTTTGTGTAGCAATTTGTAGTTTTTTTTTTTTTTTCAATCATCAACATTTAGACAAGGAATATCTAATATTTACCCAAAAATTAAGCAGGTGCCGTTCAATTATTGCAGACACGTTGGTTTTTGAATGATAAATGGAAATTTTCTGAATAACGACCGTAGATCCACGAAGAATCTCGTTGAATGTCATACCGATCTACTAAAACATTTTTCCATGTGAAATATTTATAGAGGTGACTTACAAAATTATTTGAATTTCGCCTTAAGGGACGCTGTCGGGTGCTGGAACTCCAACAACGGGCCTTACGTCCCCGACGCTCAGGGGATCGTCGACGCGAACAACGTGACGCTCAATTTCCCCAACGACCTCAAAGTCGATCACGAGAACGACCAGGGTGTTTGGGTGCTGTCCAACAAGCTTCACAAGTTTCTGTACTCCCGCCTCAACCCCAACGAGTACAACACGAGAATCCTGACTATGAAGACGAGAGACGCCGTTAAAGGTAATACTAGCTAGCACTAAAGTTCGACTACTTCCCACTTCCCAAAATCAAATTTTAAAAAATCCGTTAGTACGCCGTTCAGTGCTTTTTCCGAACAAAAGTTTGTGAAACTCGGACCGAAAATCACAAATGGGTTCTGGTTGGGACTGTGTTTCTAGGCATCCCTCTGTATCAATCCTCTCTGGTGAAATCAAAGGGCTGGTTTATTCAAAACGCTGCAAATTCTTTCACTGGGGTTTATTATTCAATTGGCTTGCGTTCATGATTTGAATTCTACTAAGCTTTGGAGTGTGCGTGTTTCACAGGTGATAGAGCGATTATTGAATTTCAGGAGAAATGCATAGAGCACGTAAATCTGTTCTCGACCAAAATACCTATTTGGATTGATCAGTTGATCATATTTGTGTGCCTCCTGAAATTCAATAATCGCTCTATCACCTGTGAAACACGCACACTCCAAAGCTTAGTATAAATTCAAATCATGAACGCAAGCCAATTGAATAATAAACCCCAGTGAAAGAATTTGCAGCGTGCTTTTTTTATTTTTTTTGTATGGTTATCAGAATGCTTCAACCCGTGTATCGGCTACAAAGCCTTTTAGGAGTTCACTCCAGTATCCACATTACTACATCACTACATCACTAGGTCACTGATATCAACACAAAAACAATAATAAACCAAAATAACGCAGATGTTGGCACCATAAATCGGGCCATAGATCGGGAATGGTTTAACCTACGGACCTGGGGAGGAGCTCATTCGATTTCTCGTGGAGTGTCCTTTAAAAAGAGTACAAATTTGCCGCCTTGACTTTTTTTGAGGTTTTTGGGGATTTTAAAAAACTTTGACAACCCTTAAAGGGCACTTTTGGGAGAAATCGTGCGTACGGCGTACGGCCGGAAAAATTGTTATTGCGGATTCGGATTCTTCACCCTTTGAAACGTAAACCATGAAATTTTCAGGGGGGGATAAGAATTTTTTTTTTTTTTTTTTTTTTCAAGAGCGATTACAATGGTTTATTATTGAATAATCGAAAGCCGATGTTGCACTACTGTTTTCATGGCCGTTAGATATCCATTCAATTACTGGAATGAGCCCACTCGGACCGTTTTACGTTCATCCGTTCACTCTCGTAGAACTTATAGACGGAAAAAATTACGCCAACACGAGTGTGAATTCAACATGCTTAAACATAGTAAAATGACCTATTCGACATGTCTATGCGATCAGCTGATATGATTGGAATTGAATTCTATATTCAAGTGTTCCTTTTGCCAACTTTTGTTATATATTTGCTGACAAGTGAAGGATTGGTGGGTGATTTATTTTAGTTTAAATTTAGATGGTAAACAAGGACTAGTACAGTGTTGGTGTTTATGGAGTTTAATTTACAACTCAATTACAAGGGTTGAAGACACATTAATCAGCTGAAGGCCTCTTTCGGGTAATTTCTTTCCTAACCGATCTACGATGCTGGAATATAAATCAAGCACTTCTTATAGCATTTGGGATACAATCACAAGTCATGGGAGCGCATGGTTTAGATACTATACTGAATACCTACTACCCTTAATAAACATATGTAGATAAGTGATTTTCCTAATAGGTACAGAAATAATAAACTTTGTGCAATAATTGCAGCATTTTTCCTATTGCCATAAAATAAGTACATATATTTGCAGCCAAATTTTGGATTAATGATGATGATATTTGTGTTTACTTCGGAAGGAACCCCCTGCGAGCCTGGTTACGTGATCCAGACTAAGAAGGGACGTCAGTGCAATGAACTGTAAGCGTGGCAATTCGCTGAATCATCGTTCCGGATCAACTAAGACCTGTCACGTGTGAATTGCCTACTCACCTATCTGCCACGTGTGAATTACCTGCCTACCACGTGTGAACTTCCTACCTTCTCAACCTTCATCTTCCTACCCCGTCGTGTATTATTCGCCTATCTGGGTTCGACAGGAGTCAATATGAACACGTGATAATTAGCAACATGAGCAAGTAAAAATTTCAAAAAATTACATAAGGTTACCTAAACATTTGACTGGATAGAAGCGTTCCTCCCTATTTTGAAGCAACGATGACTCCATTTTCTCCTTATCTCTTCCAAGCACAGCCTGCTCTCTTTTGAAAAGTTATTGCCAGAAACTGCCTCCATCAGCTGTGTTTCAGGTTCAAGCTGATTCTCCCAAACTATTTGAATCAATTTATAAGTTTCCCACACATATTTTTCGTTGCCTTTGTGAATTCGAAACAGAAATATCATAATTCAAGAGTAGGGACGTATACGAATTAGGTGAACAAAAAAAAGGTGCTATTGTCGTAAAATGTAAAAAAAGTCGTAAGTATAAAGTTTTCTGTTCAAATATTTGCATTCTATGAACAATAGTTCAAGTTTTTCATGTGAGATTCGTTCATCTTTGGAGATGCCCAAAATCCTACATTTTAAAATACAAAATCCATATGATTCATTCAGACAACGAATGCTTATTTATCACTTGGATACTCGATACTCATGGATGGACAATATCATATAACAGATATATAATTTCAAATTTATTGTATTTGACCTAATGACAGGTTTTGGAAAAATGGCTCACTCAACTGACTAGAGCTTTTCACCTCCTTGTTACTACCCAGGAAACCCAAAAATAATCAATTTCAAATGTCAACAACATATTTTTAGCGTCCATTTTACTGTGAGCTTTCATAGAAACAGGTCTCATCACCGTATGACTCTCCTGATCATTTTGACAATCAATCGAAGATCAAAATCAAGCCATTTGGATCGAGAACCAAAACCTGAATAATTCAGACGTAAACTGTTTCAAAATTAACCCCAATTTTTACATACTTCCATATTCGATTAAATTTTCACCAAGAACCCTGCGAGGCCGGTCACATACATGTACTATTATGACAACAATTACGAATATTCAATTCTTCCCACTGTGATTGTTTTATTATGTAGGTGCAATAGATAATTATAATCTATATTCCTTCTCACAAATATGATTATTCCTCTTAGATCAGTGCAAACATGTTGGTTTCAAGTATTTTCGTATTTTATTACCTAACAACACTCATAACGTGAATTTAGCTACTCTTCCGTTTAATAAGTCCTTCACATTCAATCGCACTGATTTTAATTATGACTCCTGAATGATCAATTTCATTTTTACGTCAAATTTCAATTCATATATCGAGCTGAATTGGCTAAGTAGGTAATACATTAATTTTTCCGTTTTTGAGTTGGTTATATATAGCCATTTTGTAATTATCTGCATCATCCAGTAATATAATGGAATGAGATTTTTTGTAATCCACAAATTACCTTCTTTTAGTAAATAATGTACTGTACGAAGAGAAATTAAGGTATCGTACTTATTAAAATTGACGGGAAAACTAGTATTGTGATATTCATAAGCCCTGTAAATATTGATAGTAGATAACAGACATAGGTCAAAAAAGTGCCAACGGGAATTACGATTGTAATTTTATTTAATTAATCTTATTGAATAATGCTGAAATATGTTATTATGTGTACCTACTTAATATTCAAAATGTATTATCTTTGAGTTAATGTTGTTTTACGTGAATCTTGATATTTTCTAATTTGGTCCTTGTGAATGTATAGTTAGCCGATCGGTTAGGAAAACTGCTTTACTCTTTACGACTCTCATTGAATGTACATTTCAAATGAAAATGTGAAAATGGAAAAGCAAGTTCTTCGTTAACGACATACAAAACGATTAAGTAGCCATAATATTTGAGATATCATGGAATCTGAAAACCTAATCAGTAGGCACCTAGTTTCCTTTGAAAGTCGGTACCAGTAATAGTCCAAGATTTCACCTACACAATCTTAACCATTTTTCAATCACCATGTAACACTCTGAAACCTGTGCATATTTTTCACGAAATCTCGTAAAGCCATCTCAGACCTACCCACATAACAAAATCACAGAGCTCAGGAAATTGTTTTTGTGAATCATCATTTAGGTTTGTATTTAATATTGTAATAAATAAATTTAAAAGTTTCATGTGATTCGTCACTTTTATTCTCACCCAATTTACTCATAAACGTGAAGAAAAATAAGAACGAGCAAAGAGACAATCAAGGTAAGTTATTTTCTCAATATTAATATACGTTGGAATTAATTTTATCACAGCATGACATAATAATCTACAATTCAACTATTGTGGTTAACGACTGTAAGGTAAATATCAGTAGTTAACAAGTTATTTCTCAGTTGAACTACTATCCAACTGCTTGAAAATGAAAGCAAAGATGTAGTTTAGAACAGAAATGCTCATTTATTCATATTCATAAATGTAAGCACAAATTAAATTCGTAAATCCGAAATTATGAAAAAGAAAACAAATAAAGAAAGATGACATCATTTTATAAATTTCTATAAAATTCCAATTTTGGGTGTTCTATAGCCGTGCCCCCCATTTTCAATGCCAGAATTCTCCACGAAAAAACATCCTTTCTGAAAATTTTAGGAGTGATTTGGAAACGTTGAAACCTCCTCTGTAGCATCGTACAACGAAAAAGTACCCAAAATTAATCCATCATTTGGTAAAACCTTTCTAGAAAAAGTGGGGGCACGGCTATAGTTTTACACTAGTGAAAAACTACAGCAGTGCCCCCCACGCCGTTAACTCACCTTTCGATCCCAGGGTTTATTAGTTTCCGATTTTATCGATGGATTTTTATCCAAACAGTCAATGTTATTGTCGTAGATTGCCAGTTTCAGACCCGAAAAACCCGTTGAATCATGTCGAACAGAACCAGATAATAATGTAAATAGAAGAAGTGTTAGGATGACGAAGGCTGACGCCTGAAAATTATTAGTACCAATCTGATGAAATTTATTTTTGCTCAAAAAAAAAACGTAACTCAAATTTCCCTGTAGTTTTTTATTTTTATTTAAAATGTTTTACTTAAACTCATGTTTTTCATTTTGAATTGCAGTTTCCGAATCACTCCTAAAATCGAGGAGAAATGAAAATGGGGGCACGGCTATAGAACACCCCCAATTTTTTGTAATTTTCACATTTTTTGTAAATATCCTCCATATTTACTAAATTTTGTAAAAACGTAACTCAAATTTCCCGATTTTTATTAAAAATTTTACTCAAACTCATGTTTTTCATTTTGAATTGCAGTGAGCTCCGTTTTTGTAAATACTCCCAAAATCCATGCTTTCATCGATTTTCCTAAAATTCACTTGTTCTCTTGAAAAGAAAATTGTCCCTTTAAGCGATTGTTCAAGAAGAAAAGCTATTGCAATATGTCCAGGAACATTTAAATACAGTTCAGCAAAAGCCGTTTTGAAGCATTCCGAAATGATTCCTGGATTTTAAAGCTGTTTTATACGTACATTTAAGTATTTATACAGGGTGTCCCAGGAGTTACGCACAATCCGACTCCTACGTGTTCTACAACTCATTTCCGACCAAAAGTGCCACTTAGCTATTTTTTTTAGAGGCTTCGTTTTTGAGTTATTCGCAATTTAAAATTTTTTTCGTGTTTTCGATATTATGTCACTAAAACTGCTATAACTCCATCAATTTTAGAGATAGATCAAATTCGAAGACACCGCTAGAAAGAGCATTAAATTCTCTAACTGTTTGATGTCAGATAACATTTTTTTATTGCATTGAAGATTTGCTATTGCCGCGCGAAATGTCAGTTTTGTCAGAATCTTGAAATCGCCTGTTTTTCATCTCGCCCAGCAACCCCATGAAAACTTGACGCACAACTGTGCAGACCTGGTAAAACGTGCGCCAAAATGTCAGCTTTCCAACGATGTAGTCTTTTTGGGTTTTGAAAATATTTTTCGTTAAGAAAATGGTGTTTAACTGCAGAAAAACGTGCGTTTTCTGTCAAAAAAATGAGGTTGAGGTGTTTTCAACCTCATGTCACTAAAACGGCCGTAACTCTGTCGTTTTCCAAGCATTTGCAAATCTAGGGATACCGTTGGAAAAAGCATTGAATTTCCCATCGTTTCAGTCTTCTACAATGATTTTTCAAAGGGAAGTAAAAGGTTAAAAAAGTTAGCCTGAAAAGTAAATTTTGTCAAATTTTGAAAAAAACACTTTTTTAATGGCTCATTAGTCTCTCTTGATTTTAGAGTAAAAAATGCACAAATCCCTCAGCTTTCCAATGGTATAATTAATTGGGAGCTTTTTTGGAGTGAAACATTTTCATTTTGAAACGTTTTTTGTTACGTATTTATTTCCTTGTTCAGAAACGAATGAACTCTTCAGGATTATGTCAACATGATTACATTCAGAATTTGTGTGTTGAAATTTTTAATTTAATCTATTGTTATTCTGAAACTTTTAGCATTGTTTTCACATTGTAAAATTGTCCCTCATCCTTTCCCACACATACAATGTGCATGATTGACTTTGTTTCACGTGCGTTTTAATTTTAAAAAGAATGTTTAGTTATGAATAACAAAGGGGAAAGCGGGGAGATAGCAAAAATGAAAATCCCCCTGTAAAAAAAAATTTCTATCTCATGACTCTACAATCCCCACACTCATCCTGATGCTCTGAGGTGCGTGAATTTGAAACTTTTGATCTTCAATGAGGGTTCATGGGGGGAAAGTTGGAGAATAGTATGATAATATTACATATACATCTAATATTATTTCTATCAGGCATATTTTTCATTTTGGCCAGAGGGTGCATATGAGCCTGTGCTCCAGTCAGCAGCAACTATGCTTTAGTGGTTCCTAGTGGGTAAAATGACAACTTATGAGTTTTTTGCTCTACATTGGCAAACCAAAGATTAGAATTTAATGAAGATTCATTGAAAATGTTGAATTTTGGATGATTTTATATCTAAAAGAGGTTAACTGTCATAAAATGTTACAACTAAATAGCTAAATTAACTCCACATTGTACATATGATCTTGAAGAGTTGAAAATAATTGTTGGACAGACATTTTTTGAACTACCTACCCAACAGCTGTTAGATAAATTTTTTTAGAAATATCTATTTTTTTAACAAAAGTTTTTTGCTTGCAGTAAAAACCTGATACAGAAGATTGCCTACCTACCCTCTCCATGAAAATCCCATTCCACTTGTATTCCATGAACACTGTGATCATAGAAGAAAAGTCTTCCATGCTGTAGCTGAAGATCCATTTACGGCAATGGCGAAAAGATTTGAAATTGGGCAGAAATTCGATCTTTCCTACTTCTTGTGTACCCTTAAGTGTACTCTTGTGCTTTGTATTTACAAGATTATAGATGAGTTTAAATAAATTATTCTTGGTCACACTCCAAGCGTACACATACACAAACCTATCCTAGTTGTGTTGGCAACACTGGATACCGGGGCCGCTGTCAGCCATTTTAAGAGATTGATCTGTGGAGGCCTATGCTTTTGAACGACTCATTTTATTCTAAAAATCTGACTTGATTTGTGCTGTACTCAACTGTATTCAGATTTATTTGCGTTCTACTGCGATTTGTAGAACATTGTTGAAAAAGAAGCGGTTACCTTTTGGACATCGTCTGCCCGTTTCAGGTGAGACATGACATAGCTTAGACCCATCTGTCGTACGGCAATACTCATTTGAGTGGAATTTTATGTATATTATTGATTCTTCACAAGTTCTCGCCTACCAACTTTGTACTATTACACTGCCTAGTTTCATTGTGAGGAAGAAATGTCTATGATTTTACTATGTACTTATCTATGACATGTTAATTTTGGCCGGCTTAGCTGATCGTAACCTCTTCTGAATCATGACATTGATTTCAATACTTCATTATCTTGATTTGTTCTGGTTTCTCCAAAATTGATTTGTCTTTAAGTACTTCTTTGTGATCTTAGGTCATGGGCGACGTCAAGTCCTTCTTCCACCAATGGTGCGCTAAATCGTCGGTAGACCCTCAATTTGACATTCGACCTACTGGTAAGTCATCTTGCTTATTTCAAGCACCTGTAGGTAGGGTTCAAAGTGTCGAAATCTAGCAGTTTTGACCAAAAGGCAGGGCACTATTACAGCATGGCCCGAAGTAATATTATAGGTATAAACTAAATCTGCAAAATCAACCCTTAAGGCCTTGACACATGTGCGAGTTTCAGACGCTTGACGCCGAGATTGTTTCTCGCAGCGTCAAAGGCGTACTTACCTATGATTGGATTGAAACACACGTGACGCGCGAAGTGAAAGCCGCGAGTTTTAGCCGCCGCGTCAACAAAAAGAGCGAGGGTTTGACGCTTGGTACCTGCCACCCGCCGCGAGCTCGCTTCGGGCAAAAGACGCCTGGCGTTGAAGCAGTACTGAACTGAACATTGTTGGTGACACACCTTCTCGCCAGCTGGTATTTTCTCGCTACTAGTTTTATACAACGACTGGCCGGTGATACACGGGTGACACACGACAAACCCTGGCGTGTGTCGGGAGAGGGATACATGTCGCCGCGAGATTTCTCAGAACACTCGCGGCGTCAAGCGTCTAAAACTCGCACGTGTGTCAGGGCACTTAGGAATTCTAAATTTGTGATAGACTGTCTGTATCTGCCAGGTAATGAAGCTGTTCAAACCCCGAACCGTCCTGTGAGCACTGCAGGATGAAGCGCGATTTTTAATGGGATGCCTTTTTATTTGAGCTAACCGCGGAGAAATGTTATAATATTAATTTCTTCTTTATTCATTGAAACTGTCGTGTTTCTTGCAGTCTTTTCTTATAGGTAGTCGTTTTTCTTTGTGGCGGTGGGGAATTATTTTTTGGAATCCCCCGCAACCATATTCTAGGAGCTAGTAAATTGATAATCCATAAGAGAGAAAAGACAAATTTTCGGCCATTTTGGTTTATTATTCAATAGAAAACCATTGTAATCACTCTTGAAAAAAAAAATTTAACACCCCCCCCCCCCCCTGAAAATTTCATGGTTTACGTTTCAAAGGGTGTAGAATCCGAATCTGCAGTAAACAATTTTCCGTCCGTCCGCCGTAAGCACGATTTCTCCCAAACGGCTGGAGCAAAAAAGCTGAAATTTTCAGGAAAAATCCATGTTGGTCCGACGACGCCCCAATTCTTGAGCCAGCTCTCTCACTTGATTTAAAGTGCCCTTTAAGGGTTGTCAAAGTTTTGTAAAATCCCTAAAAACCTCAAAAAAAAGTCAAGGCGGCCTAAATTTGTACTCTTTTTGAAGAACTTTCCACGAGGAATCGAATGAGTCCCTCCCCAGGTCCGTAGGTCAAACCATTGATCTATGGCCCGATTAATGTGTTGATATCAGTGACGTAGTGATGTGGTAATGTGGATACTGGAGTGAACTCCTAAAAGGCTTTGTAGCCTATACACGGGTTGAAGCATTCTGATAATTTTCAGGAAAAATCAGAAAATCTAAAATTTTCAGGAAAACGCTGCAAATTCTTTTACTGGGGTTTATTATTCAATTGGCTTGCGTTCATGATTTGAATTTCTACTAAGCTTTGGAGTGTGCGTGTTTCACAGGTGATAGAGCGATTATTGAATTTCAGGAGATATGCATAGGGCACGTAAATCTGTTCTCAACGAAAATACCTATTTGGATTGTTCAGTTGATCATATTTGTGTGCCTTCTGAAATTCAATAATCGCTCTATAACACGCACACTCCAAAGCTTAGTAGAAATTCAAATCATGAACGCAAGCCAACTGAATAATAAACCCCAGTGAAAGAATTTGCAGCGTTTTTTATTTATTGTTAAAATTTCTATAATTGAGTATTGCTTTTAATTTAGGTCCGAAACATCGACAAAGATTTCTATGTGAAGTCAGAGTACAAGGCCATAATTATGTTGGTGCTGGAAACTCGACGACTAAGAAGGACGCCCAGTCGAATGCAGCCAAGGATTTCGTGCAGTATCTCGTGAGGCAGGGAATCGTGTCACCTAAGGATGTCCCGAGCGAGGTTTGCAGACACTACGTTTAGATATTAAAATATATCTTCCATTATTTCCTTTCATCAGCAGTCAGTTAGAGTTGATCTGTTGTGTAGGCAACAAGATTAAAATTTCAGAAATTGCATCCTCTTGTTAATATTATTATATCGTTTGAAAATCTTTGCTCACTCGACGAAAGCTGCTGTTTTGGCCACACATGCTGCAATATGCAATTTCGGTTTATTGCCAGACTCCTCCTCATCTGCCATTTTTGCTGGATAGCAACTAATTAAGAATTTGCGATTGTCTTCTTATTTGATTCCCTACTACGAAAATTTATATGTACATTTTGTTGGAGCAGTCGAATATAGATTACTGTTAGATTGGATGAAGATATGCGATACACAAGTTGGTCTTCATAAAAACCTATTCTGGTAATTTGACAAATCGAATTGTTTAGATTTATTTAATTTACCCATTACGATTCATAAGTAGATGGATAAGCTAACCTGTGATTAAAATACATCTGGAACGTGCTTCAGAACCTTTGCGTTCAAGAAACGTTGTGTGCTCTTTTATTTGGGTGCCTACATCCGAATTTTAGCTGTATCACATAGATCTGGTTGTCTTGTTTTAGTACGAAAATCCGAAATTCTTTCTCATTTTGTTTATATTAATTGGCGATCTATTCTCAGGTGGCGGCCTCAGTGGCTCCCCCAGTTGGGGAAGGCGGTCCGCAAAACAGCGGGATTTTCCGTCCTGTGTTCGCAGCCGGACAGACACCTGACGCCATGGGAGCCGCTTACACAGCTGTCAAACGAGAATACGATCGTGGTGAAGGTGGACGCCCACATACCTACCTTGATGTTCTCGCTGATCAAAAAAATGTCGAAGAGGTAAGCAAAATGCGGTTATTATTTTCGTTTTTACCGAAAAATCCAATTAGGTACCTAACAGTTGTGGTCAGTGGCGGCTCCTGTCCTGAAACCCGGGGGGGATACAACCTTGCGAACACACAAATAATTACATGGTTATTACATTATTAAAGTAAAGAGAATATGTGTTACGACTAGGGACTTTGTCCGTTCGTCGTAGTGAAGCGAGTCGCCAAGAACAACAGGCACATTTGTCAGGAACGAGAAAACGAGTTAGCTCAGACAACAAATGATGTACACAATAATATGCGAACAATACCAATAGTAACAATGGCATAACTAGATCAAGAAAAGAGAGTAAAAGATAAAGAAGAGGAGATCGAGAGTTCACAATCAGCTCTGAAAGAGCGAGTACGTCATGCTACCAGTTGAATTGTGCCACCAGCATTGCTCTATACTTCCAGGCCACCGAGCCAGAGCCAACCAGTCACCCTCGTCAAGGAGCCTCACCATCGCGTTTGTGTCCAGTGCTGCACACCCAAAGAACCTCTGTTTGAATTCCCCAAGAACTGGGCAGACTCCCAGGAAGTGGCTGATATCTTCCTTACCATTATTATGGTGATATTTGCGTTTTGTGAATCCTACTCGGCAGCACGGGTATTTATGTGTACTGACTGCCAGTAATTTACATAACATTTGTTTCGAATCAAAATTTCGGATTTTTTTAAAACCAATTATACGTGGTACCAGGTTTTTAATCATTTGGTAACTTTTTAGGCTGAAGATGTCGACATGAACGCTGCCATACACGGTAATTGGACGGTTGAGAATGCCAAATCCAAACTGCATCAGTATCTTCAACTCAACAAATTGAACCACTGTGACTACAAATATCAAGTAGTTGGCCCTGATCATGCCAGGTAAGTTTTAAACTTCGTAGCGTCATGTTCAACACACATCGTTCCTACTCAACTTTCATGGTTGGAATGTCAGTAGGTTTGTTCCAACAACGAGGATGCTGCCCAATAGTTGAACCTGTACCGCCAAGAGCTAGCCCGTTTAATCGGGGCGGGACATTAAGAGGGCGACCAAATGACTTGTCAGCTGACTGCTTCCTGCTCGCGACCAGTCGATTGATAAGCAAGAATGACGTAGATGGGTGATGTGGAAGAGAGGAGGAAGGCGCAAGGTTATACCGGAGGATATACCTCCGTGGAGATTTACCGAGAGTGGTCGTTCCGTAGCTTCTCATTCCCCTTTTTCATTTTCAATTTAATTCATTACACTTCTTTTCATCCTACGTAGTTGTGCATCTTATTTAACTTCTCTCCCCTGTTTATATTTGGCTGGACCAAGCACGCAGGGTTAATTTGTCTACATAACTCGTAGCGGTACACAACAACAGCGGTGCATGGTCTTCTAGGTTACTGTTCAATGGTTTTGAGGGTTTCAATCGCCAAAGTTTCTTTTGTTAACATCAAGGGACGGAGCCCCCCGATGCTGTCCTTCATCATTCATCCATCGTCAACAGATCCTTCATGTCAGTAGGGCAAAAATCATAACCGCTAGTTCAAAACTGTTAACAGCACGTCTTGTTGGAACAAACGTACTGCTAACAACATTCTAACATAATTTATATTTAATAAATGAATGCCTACGAATAAGTTTCAACCCTGTCAAATCACACCTACTGTTCCATTCATCACCTTCATTATTCATTATTTATTATAAACATTGATTCAACCTTCATTTCAGGAGTATATCAGTCTGCTGAGATATACTCTTGAAAAGCTTATTTCGTTATTTATGCAAGTATTTACAAGTTGGTTCAGCTCAAGGGGAATTATTGATTAATACAATCGTATTTTTCGAACATCCAGACAAATTCAAATAAAGAGGCAAAGGCCACTTCACCTAACTCGGAGTCAATGAGTTGAGTAAGTGTTACAGCTCTGTTGAAACCTTGATAAAGTATTGTACATGTAACTATACATGTGAGCTGCTTTTAGGGATTCTCTTCCTTGTTGTGGTGTTATCTCCACTAAAAGTACAAATCAAATTATCGAGAATCATCCGTTTAACTCTGAGAAACATCTCGTGGTAGACTCACTCTACCAGCCCAGGCAATGCCAGCTGGAAGAACCATGAAGCTAATTAGCTTCATTCGTTGGCTCAGATAATTTTGAAGGCGGAGAAGTTATAGTCTTTAGCAAATAGATACACTGGTGATTGGGAATAGAATCAAATGCAGAACAACCGAGAATGATTATTTGCTCTATGTTGAGACTTTGGACGATTTTTCCATTCTTTCAGCAAGATGTTGATTGAAGGTTTCACCTTTTGGGGACTTTATTAGGTATCTTTAATTAGGAAATGTGAGAATTAATTTGACTTAGGAGATTAAACCCTAAAGCAGAGACAAAAAAGAATAGACAATGATCTGTTCTATCAACCAAACTGTAGGGTCCAACATCTGCTACTAGAGTTGCCGTCGTCATTACTCTTTCCCGTGACAGATATCTGAAATTGCGATCATATAAGACTCAAGAGATGGGAACATGGCTTGGAAATAAGAATTTGAGAATATAATCCTTGAAAATTAAAAAATAATGACTTCTCTGCACTGTATTTTATCTCATGGAATGAAAAGTCTCAATCCTATCAGACATCTCATTTTTTGTGAGATCACTACAAACTAGTGCTTTTGTTCCAATCATAGGACATTCTTCCCATTGGATTATTATTGTTGACCTCAGTTAAATTATCTGACGAACAAGTTAGCCAATTGTACGGTGAAACTAAAGTGGGTAGTTAAGAAGTGTACTACTGAATTAATTTAGATCACATTTGTAGCTTAAACCTATGCTTAAATTTCTTGATGTGAAAGCGATGTTTTCTGTCAATATTCCCCCTTGAGCTGAATCGTATTTTACGTTGTATATGGTTGAAGATACCCATTACTATTTGGGAAAATACTCTGAATTTTGCGTATTTTCTCAAATAAAATTACTCCATTAGAAAGGACCATCACCAATTGGAACGAAAAAGAAAAACAAGATTCATCAACCGAATTCCGTACATAGAGTGGAAATTGGTTGATAATTGACTGATTTGAAAAGCGAAAATTTTGTGATGGTTACTTTAGAGGGCGCTCCTATAGTTGCAGTCAGGGATGTGTTCCCATGATATTATCCGCAGAGTTGGTGATGGTCCTTTCTCGCTACTCCAGCGGCTCCGAATCTCCGAAATGGACTCCTGAGAAGATGATTGTGTCGGTAAGGAAAACGTTTTTGTGTGTTCCACTAACATTTTGTTATAAGAATGAAAGTTTTGGAGGAGTGTCAGGGGAACAGAACGGAGGTCACCGCCAGTGCACTCTTGCGCTGGATTGTGAAACTACATCTTCGTTGGTGGGGTATGGCTTGACCATTTTTCTATGCGAATAAGGAGCTCCAACAACCTTAAACTACATCTTCTTACCCTTCAGGTGCTGCTGCTTGAATTCGAAACTGACGTGTTGTCCTTCTATTATGGCAAATATAATTATTTTCTAAACTTTCTTTCAAGTCTTGATCATATTACCTACTGAATTACCAAGATATATGTGACAATTAAACTTCTTTATACCTCACGTTAAACGCATATTAGAAGAGTTCTTGCAACCCCCTTGATAAGTACTATTGTGGTTTTGAAAATTGTTATTTTGAACACATCAACACAGGCTCCCTTCTTTCCCACCGGCGACTAATAGACTGATGTATTTTTCATGTTTTAAAGCTCATGATTGGTTTAATTCTAAACAGTGCTGAAACTTGTACCTACTAAATTACCGTGTAGGCACCATCCCACCTCATTCATTCTATACTTATAATTGTACACCATTGTAGACAACCATTTCGAAGCTCAAAAGCTCGCGATTTTCGGCAATAATTTCTTGATTTTCTAGTGGCAATTTTTTATTCTTTGATTCACAGAACCCTCACCTGTGACGCGATCATACTGTTAGATTAGTGAATACCTAATATGAAGGGTTTAAATTTGAAAAAAAAAGGTATTTTGATCAAATGAACGAAGGTTTATTAGCGGAATTAAATTTGGCAGAGCTACTTTTGATCCACTTTTACTGGCTATATTTCTTGTTATGGCACTTCCATACATAAGGGGGATCTTATGATATACACCCAGGCCGAAAAAACCATTACGATATACCCCCGCACACCCGGGTGCGCGTTATTATACACACCCTCTATTACGATATGCACCCCTACAAAGACTATCTTATACACCCGATGTGAGCAATTAGCGAGGAGGTTGCTCACGTTGTCCCCCATATCAGTGAGGCGGCATTTGAGATGTGGCATGAGCCACCTTGTCAAATTCATATAAACTATGTACAAATAATGTAACGTGGCATGAGCCAAATCGTCAAAGTATGGGATCAAATCGTGTCTATTTGGGATGAGTTCTCAGTTTGAAGGAGAGAACTTGAGGAGCTTGTGAGTAGAAACGTTATCTGGATCACTCTCTTGGCGCCGAATCTGCTTCTATACCCTCTAATATTATACTATATTAAATGTAAATGTGTTGATGTGCAAATTTATTTCTATTTCATTGTGACAATACCTACCACGCCTGTGCCAGATGAAATCTACACCCAACCAACACACCCTCAGGCCAAACGAGGCTTATCGGGTGTGTATGATAAAAGGTTCAACTGTCATAGGCCAAGGAATAGGTGTGTATCATAACGCAACCCAGCGGTCTTTCACTTCCGAGAGGCCAGTCGGGTGTGTATCTTAGGTCGCCCTACATAAGCAGTATGAGAAATGAACGATTTTTGCGCAGAAATCGCAGTTGAATTGTTCACATGGGTTATCCATCCAGTAAATAATGTACCGAAAATTATGTGACGAAATAAACTATCAATAACTATAGGCGTCGGTAAAAAGCAGGGGGAAAGAAAAACTGAAAGATGAGAGATAGCACAACCAGCGGGATGATAAGGGTTACACAAACAGGCGCGAGAGCGCACTGCTGTTCTTCTGTTTCCCAGACATTCCTGTTTTAAAACATAAAACTTAATATAAGGATCACATTTATTTCCTTGTACATTGTTATACACATTTCATTCTCATCAAGGTGGTGATTTGGTCTTCTCTAGTTCCTACTAATATTGAACGCCTTGGCGACAATTTATCAAATTTATATGAATTTACCTTGGCTACATGAATTAACTGTTTGGCTTCAGTAGTTTTATTGTTTGTCGTTGATTGACTAGGTAAACTTAGGCTGGGTGGACTTAGGTGGCTTGGAGGGATGAAGGCTGAAGTTGGTATTATACTGAAGATTGTTTACGCACAGTACATGCCTGGTCACTTGAGTTCTTGCAAAGTTCATAGAGATTATGTGATTATTTATACAATTTTTGTTTTCGATTAGTTAAAGCCACACAGAAAGTGGAAGTAGAGGATTTTTAAATGTAGAAAAAGTTTGGCGGTAAGGTGCTCCAATCCTACCAAGAAAGTCAAAGTTAAAAGAATGTTAAGTTACTTTACAAGTCTGTAAAGTTTACTTAAAACTTCAAGTCTGTAAAGTTACTTTACAGACCTACTCCTCATTTCCCCAGCCCTGTGAAGTTGGATTTTCTTCTTTCTGTATTTTTACGAATGTCTACTGGAATTTTTACAAGAAGTCAAATTGTATTTTAGCCATCTGGATACTTTTATAGTTCACCTTTGTTTCTTTAGTCTCCCCATGTAGAGGCATTCCATAAAAAGTTCATTCATCTTAATTAATTATTGTTCTTCAAATTGTGGATTGAATTCTGCTCCATGTTTTTGATTGTTAAAATACTTCCCCGCAATTCCTTCAAGCTGTTATATGTATCGTACTTGACCATTTTTCTTCATTTGCTCTTGTTTTTAATTACTACTTGAAATTGCAAGCCTTTTTTATTTATTTATCTTTTTCTTGGTGTTAAGACCTTCGTTAAGACGTACATTGTATCAATGTTTCTATGATTTTAGGTATTTCACCGCCGAAATGCACGTACCAGTACCGCAACTCAAACGAAGTATGTTGATTAACACTTATTCAATAGAATGATGGTTTTGTTCATTAGAGAGTATTTCGAATGATACTAGTTCAGTTCGAATAATGAATTTATGTGTAACATTTACAAATTGAATTTGTCCTTCTAAATGAAAGGTTAAAGCAGCGGGGGGTTAAGGTTAATGCAGAGGGAGGGTATGCGATTTCTTATTTTCCGCGCTTGTTTCTGTGTACAAATATCTTCCAATAGAGCTTTCTACGTACTGGTTCGTGCCAGTCAGTTTTGCGGAGGAACCAGCAAAATCATTTTTCAATTCATAAAATTTATGAATTATTTAATATTTTACATTTAATGTAAAGCTAATTATAAACTGACAAAACCAAGTAGAAAATGAGTGACTCGGACTATGACTTTCTGTATTGAAGAAATTCATTTTATTATAGCATAAATGTTTGTGTCAATTTCATAGGTTTCATTTTATGTTGGTTGATTGAAAGAAGAGTTAAATCACTGTTTTTAAGAAACATCATTAATGATTCTGTTTTCCGGTAGGAATAGAAAAAAAAAGAATTTTAGAAAATTTAGCCAAGTAAAGTTAATTAAGAAGTAAATTATTCCTCAAGAAAATATCTGCTAATTTAATTTTGACATTCAAATTGTTGTCTTTATATGAGAAATGAATTTAATTAATAAAACTAAATGTAAGTACCTATCTAGTGTTCTTGATAACCATAGTAACAGCTTCAGCTGATAGAATTAAGTCACTCACAACGAAGTTGTGAAAGGACGTTCGTATAACAATAGTTACAATGTTGGATCGATTATGACGGTTAAGTTATCATCAATAACAAACAGTAACCTTATTCAACAGTTGGAATAGTGTACGTTTATTGTTAAACAGTAGGTATCCATTTGGGTTGGGGTCCATTATGGGTGTGGGAGAGGGGGTAACTGTTTGTTACTGATAATGACCTAACTAATGCAGTCTATTGAGCAACATTCTTCATCATTCAGCTGATGAAGTATACTGCTGAATTCATCACCATTCGAGCCAATATATATATTAAATTTGTCGTTTATAAGTTTGACGAAGCTAAACCAGTCTTTTATTGGCTTGGTTTGATCAACATTTCGAAAATTGTACAGTAATCTGTACTTTTCCGCAGGTATCGTCGGCCGAGAAACCGGTTCGAACAAGCAGACAGCGTCTAAATCCTGCGCTCTAAGTATAGTTCGCCAGTTGTTCCATTTGGGTGTCATCGAAGCCTACTCTGGTACACTGAAGAAGAAGCAAACCGAACAAATACCTGCTTACGACGTGGCCATCAGCCCTGAGATGTTTCAACGGATCATCCATGTCTTGGACGCCCTGGAAATCAAACCTCCCGCAATTGTAAGTGATATCTGTAAGCTGTCCAATAATGAGGAACAGAAATTAAATAACATGACTCCAACTATTTGAACTAAACATAGGTCAACTGTTGGAAATATTTTCTCGCAAAGTAGAGCATTCAGTTATTGAATATAATATCCTGTCTCAAGAAGCCTTCAACTTTAATTTTCAAATACATTCTGCAGGCAAACTGTTTTATGGATAACAAGGAGGTGATGGGGTGAACCTTTTGGCAAATCCTTGGGGTCAAACATTTTGGGTTGCTTACTGAGTCAGTTTTGGCCGATAAAAAAAACGATTGATGGGTCAAATGTTCATGGAATATCTCGTGAAATCCAAATCCAAGATAAAAACGTCTGCCAAGTGGGTGTGGCACATAGCTTCCTCTTATCCATAACATGACTGTATGAATCATTGAAAATTATTATTGACTTTAGGCTCAACATCAAACCGAACAATCCCTGAAAATTTCATCGAAATCGGCCAAGAACTCCCGGAGTTATGCTTGTGGCAAGGATTTCGTTTGCGCATGCGCAGAGTCTACTATTGATCCGGGGGTCATGAAACTCATATCCGGGGGAAACCATCTACACATCAAACCGAACAATCCCTGAAAATTTCATCGAAATTGGTCAAGAACTCCTGGAGTTATGCGCGTTACAAGGATTTCACGTTTGCTCATGCGCAGAGGCTACTATTGATCCGGGGGTCATGAAACCTATAGGGGACCATCTACACCCCAACCCGCACAATCCCTGAAAATTTCATCAAAATCGGACTATAACTTCGTGTAGTTTTGCCTGTAACAAGGATTTGCTGACAGACAGACACGGAACCAAAATTGTTCAGAAAGGTCTAAAACGCAAAATGCTAGTGGAATTTTTGATTTTGGAGACAACAAAATTTTCACATTCCGTAAGTGAAAACAATGCTTCCGCTACCTTGGTAGACTCGGAAGAAAAATTGGTTCCTATTTAAAAATTAAAAAAAATGAAGTTGAAGAGCAAACTAGTCACAGCTGAAACATTTAAATAGCTTAGTTGAATGCAGGACAAAACGATAAGTAATGCGCGTTACTTTGCGTTTTTTTTTTCAAAATATCTCGCACTAAGGAACGACTCACCTGTATACGATTCAGCAACTAATCACTGAGTATATATTTTCATAATGTTGATGACCGATTGCCTTATTGTTTGCAGACGGGACCTGGCACAGCTGATGAACCTGTTTCCATACTCACTAACCAGGTTTTAGACGAGTTTGTTTCCCAGCGGCAAATACCTGCTGGAGTGGTCTCGTGGTCGCCACCCCTTCAAAACTGGAACCCCTGGCTGGGGTGTAATATTGATGAAGGTCCTATGGCATCGGTAAGTTTTAATGCTTATAGCTCTCGTTTTAAGCCATAATTTATTTAAACTTATTCCAATTAAGTGTTTTTTTTTTTTTGTTGAGTTGTGATACTAGAGTGAGACAACTAGGACTATACCTGAATAATGCGTCGTTCTTGAACATTTCTGACAGAATTCATGGACGAAATTGTGTGTGAGTGGGCACTTGCGTGTAGCCTTAAAAGGGAACCAGGCATTTAACACGATTCGTAGTAATGACTTGTGCGTGCATTGTGTGGGCATCCCACACGCACTTTTAACCGACTATCTATATACATATAATCTAAGCAAGAGGCGAATTGAGACTATAGACGTCATCCTTTCCCGGAAAAAGTGAGTTTTATCCATCAGAGCTTGACAAAATTCGAGGTTTGAATTGGCCCCTGCGCCTTATGACGTCTTAAGCCAGTGGCAACCCTGTCTACGGATTTCTAAAACATCTAGGCTACCCTATGAATAGTCTGTAAATTACCATAACAAACGTTTAAAGTACGACTGTTGGAAAGGCTGTCAACAGTCAACATAATTAAAAACGCGCTAATAGCATACTATTTGTCTGAAGACAGTTGTTAGGAAAAGTAAACAATTCTGGCATCTGAACTCCGAAAATCCCTAGATTCGACAATAGGCTGGCTACCGATTTCCCTGAAACATGCTATCAGGGCCGCCAACTTGAGTGTTCCGAGAGTGGACCGCTTATATTCCGTCCGTAAACTTCGGGAAATGTTGTTTAATCTGGGAAATCGGTTGAGAGTTCCCGTGGATATCCTGAGCTACCGATAATCTAGAATCGGTCCCAGACAACAAAGCAATGGACATAAGTAGGGGAAGTCATGTCTGCATTTCAAGGCATAATACCCCAGAGTATTCCACTATGAACTAGTCCATTGTTGCTTATCCCTAACCAAGTGGACTGATGTATTAGCACAGTACCAACCTTAGAATGGCGACGGCAAAGAATTATAATATTCCTTATCATTACTTATAAACTACATTAACAAATGAAATCAATATCCTATTAAAACCCATTTGAGCACAACAGTGACTGCGAAAAGTACCAACAACGAAAGAGATATTTGTCACTGTGGACTTCCAAATTATCGTTTTCTCCATGAAAGGCAAAATTCGTATAATTATAAACCACAATATAAATGGCACAGACCACAAATATTTTAACTTGATTGTTGATCTCCGATGGAAACACTAAGTAATATTGAGATCTAGTTGATTGAAGTTATGACAACAGCTATTCTGTTTGTCGTTTCAGGCCACTCTCGACCAGATCAGCGAAGATCTCTGGGCTGCTCAAAGGAGTTTGCTGCAGGAAAGCGAAGAATTGCAGCAGATGATTGCTGCTCGAGAATCATTGCCCGTGTTCTCAATGCGGTCCAAAATCATGCAGGAAATCAACGAAAATTCCGTCATCATCATCCGAGGCAACACGGGATGTGGTAAAACCACCCAAGTGAGTTAGAAATATTTGGTTATAACGGATCTATAGATTTAGTACTTAATTTTGCAGCAGATTATACCAAATTACCGAGAGTAGCAAAGGTGTGCTGCAAGAGAACTTATGGCTGAAGTGCTTTAAATGATCGGGTTAGGGGATAAGAAACAAAGTAGTACAATGAACTTATAGTGTTTCTATATTCAAATTCAAGTGTTTTGTCCATCAAGCCCACTGACGAATAGGTTGTGCAGCCAGAATGGCTAAATTACATGGTACTCCTTTTGGAATATCGAGATTCCTCTCCTAACAACAAATGAAAAATAATGTTTCGGAAAACAAGTATTCGCTTTAGAAGATCTAAACCCTCAGAAAATTTTTGAAGCAGTGCAGCTTCCTTATTACTTCTGTATTACTTGAAGAAATTGTTGAGCATGAAAATACCATGCTAAAGGCTTAAGACTCCCAAACAAAGAATGTAAAAAACGTATCATTATAAATTGGTATGTTTTGATTTCAGGTTTGTCAGTTTATTCTGGATGACTACATTCAATCCGGGCAAGGTGCCTACTGTAATATCGTGGTGACGCAACCCCGGCGAATTTCTGCAATTTCAGTAGCAGACCGCGTTGCTCAAGAAAGATGCGAAGAGCTGGGGCAAAGCATCGGATATTCAGTCAGATTTGAGTCGTGCCTTCCACGGCCCTACGGTGGAGTCATGTTCTGCACCATCGGTAAGTACAAGTTTCATGAGAAAACAAAACTATTTTGCCGATTAGCTTGTCCCAGTCATACTAAGATACACTGATCCACGTACAATTTACTGCATTTACAATTCCTGCGACTGGAGATTGGAAGATACTACCGACACAATAAGTAATGAACTTTTCTTGCATGAGGTTGAGTTGATTCGTTATACAAACCGCAAATTTTGGTCTTCAACACAGAATTCTCCTTTCAAAAACTTTCCTTCCTTTCAAAAATGGCCAGAATTTACAACATTCGGAAAGTAAATCACAAGCAAAAGACAAAATAAATTACCTCCAAGCATCTGTTCTCTCTCCTTAGTAAACATCCTGTCTCACCACTAGGAGGCTGAGCTCTTTTATCTTAAATATGCTTAACCCGTTGGGCGTTGTTGAAACCGTTTCTCCTGTGATTAGCGAAGTAAGGGAGCTAATATGGGAAAAGAGGAAAGCTAGAAGAACGTGGCAACTTACCCGAGCCCCGTGCAATTAAATTAAATTAAACGGACTATAGAATCAATAGGATAATTAATCGTCAGAAACCAACTTGAGACTAATTCAGTGGGAGTACTCCTAATCAAAATCCTATCAAGTGTTGTATACCTGTCCTGTCGTTAGACAGTTCACCTCTGATCTCGATATCACGTGAATCCAAAACGCTCCCAACCCAGGAGCGTGAGGCAATGGGAAGCCAGGAGCGAAATCGTCAGACCTAGTTCCGATTCTCTCTGGAGGACGGCTGGCGACGTCCGCGACACCTCCGGGTAGTCGGACGAAAATAAAAGGTGAAATTCCTTGTTTACTTTACTTTACTACTACTTTTACCCACTTGAGACTAATACATAGTTTAAACCCTGAAAAAGATACAGAATATTCACTCTGGAAGGGTACTAATTCGCTTAAATTGGCTCAAGAGCACGTACCTCCCATAAAAAAGGAAGATGGGGTACGGCCAAAAAGTCTAGCAGTAGGAGATACAGTAGAGGATGCAACTAGGAAACTACAGGAGACTATTAATAACGTCAGTACTTGGACAAAGAAGGGTCGCCTCAAGCTCAATGAGCAGAAATCGGCTCATCAATTTCGCGAACAAGCATATAACTAAAATACCAGTTATACTAAACGGAAGAGAAATTCCTTTTGCCAATACAGCAAAGTATCTTGGGATGACTCTTGATGCAAAACTGAGATGGAAAGAGCATGTCATTAAAAAAAAAAGAAGAACTAAACATCAAGTTCCGAAAAATGTATTGGTTGCTTGGAAGATACTCCAAACTATCCCTACATAACAAATTGCTTATCTACAAGCAAATTCTAAGACCAGTATTTACATATGGCATTCAACTCTGGGGCTGTTCAGAAAAGGCCAACATCAAAATAAACCAAACATTCCAAAACAAGGTACTAAGGAGTACTGTCAACGCTCCTTGGCACGTACGCAACGACCACCATCGGGACCTCAAAATAGAACCAGTCAGTGAGGTGATCAAACTATTTACCGCTAAACGCGAGTAGAGGCTTCATCACCATATGAACCCAGAAGCTCTACGATTATTAGACAACAGCAACGTCATCCGACGTCTGGATAGAACAAAACCTCTCGACCTTGTGGCGTGATAATGTGACAAGTGTTTGAAGTGATCATATAGAGTAGTTGCCATTGCTTATCTCTACAAACTGTAGTTACTGTATTAATGTAAATTAACTTGATGGGCTATGCTCAGTTGTTATGTTATGTTTCTAATAAAGAAATTTTTCTAAAAAAAAAAAATTAGCGAAATCAGCCATTGACATGATTTATTGGAAATGTATAAACTGGTACGTACTTGGAGGGTGACCTTGCAGAGAAGGTCCCCTGTCCAAATAGTTTTTACGCTTCTATACGGCGGTGCAAGGCATAGCTGTAGGCAAAATTATCTTAACGAAATCAGATCCTCCTTGTAGAGGACACCTAAAGACATCTCGGATGTCAGACGAGAAGTTGAAATGGCTGCTTACTTTTAGTTTTTGATTTCTCCAACATCCAACTTTTGGCAACATTTCTAAAACTCAGGAAACACATTGCAGTCTTAATAATTTTACAGGTGTCTTGCTAAGGAAACTGGAAAACGGGCTGCGTGGTGTGTCCCACGTCGTGATCGATGAGATTCACGAGAGAGACGTGAACACTGATTTCCTTCTCGTCGTCGTTAGGGATATGGTGCACAACTACCCCGATCTGAGAGTTATACTCATGTCTGCCACCATTGACACTACCCTCTTCTCGGACTATTTCAATAAATGTCCGGTGCTGGAGATCGCCGGAAGAGCTTTCCCCGTTACAGGTAAGAAAACATGTTTCTAGCGTACACTATATAGATTACGTGAAAGCACTGCTGTGAGTGTACTACTTAGAATCCTTAAAAATCGTTACTATGATCTCCCAAACTGATTGTAAAACAAATCGTTGTAACTTCAAATGAGGACAAATGAAAAATAACTATTGTTGCCTCTTTATGTATACAAGATTCTTAATAGATATTTGCTTTCAGTTTTATGAACTTTTTCCTATCAACATTTCGCTAGAGTGACTAATTTCAAGTGTTGGCTCATTTTTCGGTGTCTTTAGGTACTGTTGTGAATTTAAGGGGACTCAAATTTGAAAGGATGCAAATTTGGTGTTGAGTTACGAAATTTTGAACTAGAAAACAAATTCGGGAGAGTTAAATTTGGATAATAAATAGGTGTTTGAACATGATGGTGATTTAGCCTGTGTCCTACGTGAGCGGGTGTCGCGCGATACCGGCGGGTCGGGCGTGTTGAGCGTTTATCGAGGGGCGAGCGATTTTCCGATCAAACTATGACAACTGAGTTGTGCGTCCTGCGTGCACACGCTCTAGCGGAAATCGCTAACACGCACACGCTACAGGCGGCTCGAAATCAAATCGGTTTGATTTTTCCCCGCTACTCTCGCAACAAACGCGCCTGTTACAGCTGTTCTTTGACAAGTTGTGTTCCTCAAGTTGTTTATTTATCTTGTTTCAATAGTGTTTGCGAGGTTTGTCAAAGAAATGTTGGAGTAGCTAATTAATGAAATACGAAAACGACCCTCATTATGGGATCAAAGAAACCCTCATTACAAAAATAGGATGAAGAGTCGAAGCTGCTGGGAGGAAATCAGAAAGGTTATGAGAATCCCCAAGATGAATTTCTCCATCAAATAATCGAATGCTGTTACTTCCATTCTTGTGTAGGATGTGAAGAGATCTCGACTGTTCCTAAGCTCTGTGTAGAGGTGGTAGAGGTTGGAATTTCCCAAACTCTGTTCTTGAGTAATAAATTTCGTGATTCGTTTGCCTCTGCAAACGTCTATTACAAATATAATTGATCAACGCTGGGCTGGATGAGGCCAACAAAAATCGTCTTTGATTAAAAAGTTCAGAAAAAACACTCATATTGATGAGGAATATCGTTGAAAAAAATC
This sequence comes from Creontiades dilutus, assembly GCA_031894815.1. Lineage (NCBI taxonomy): Eukaryota > Metazoa > Arthropoda > Insecta > Hemiptera > Miridae > Creontiades > Creontiades dilutus. The sequence goes on from JAVIWC010004007.1 coordinate 4,999,701, forward strand.
GTATTTGATTGGCACGGTAACCTAACTAAAACGCGCTCTCCTCCATAAGCGGCATCGCCCGCAACATAGGACATTAGTGGCTGATTTTCCCGCTGTAAACGCTGGCACTCGCGTAAATCGCCGTAACGCTGAAATCGCCCGACTCCCGCTCACGTAGGACGGGGCCTTACGTACTTCTCTGGGAGGGGTGACGAAGGGACCATGGAGCAAGACCACCAGAAGCAAGCAGAGCAGCTGCTACAACTGTTAATTTACAGATAAATTTTAAAAAGAGCTGAGTAAGGTTAGAACAGAGTGAAGGAATCAAGAGCGAGGATATGAATGAATACCCTTGGGCTGGTCCGGGCTTATTTATAAGGGAGTTCTGACAACGTGTTCGATTTCACCTTCCTTCATCCACGACCAGGGAAAACCCATAATCTCGACTCTTGAGTCGTCCTTCGTCAGATGATTGTTGAACACATTTTATATTACTATTGTTGGGGCTTTCCAACCACCAAGTACCTTTCAGGTACTAATAGCCAATTTTCAATGAACATTGAAATAATGCGACATATTCCCAATTTCTTCGACAAGATCCATTTTGGAGTGTACAGAAACGATTCCTAGACAAGTTTCAAGCAAGTGCCTGGTGTGTGCTTGCAGAGTGTGGCATTCCAGATTACATCCCTTCTTAGGAATGGGATTTTAAAACTGTGGGTAGGTAAAGCTTAGCTCTTTAGGTACCACAAATTAGATGATACTTGAAAAATGTATTGAATTCGATCTAAAAGCAGAATCGCAATTGAAATTAAATCAGCTTTCACACTCATGTCGACTCCCTTTTCTCTAGTTTTTTGTTGCGGATTGACATTTTTGATTGTTTTAAACATTTTCACCCTTAAAATGAGAGTTTTCAAGTCAAATGAGCTCGGACTAGTCTGGGGCCCATCTCAATCGCCTTGTCGTCCCAAATACTAAGAAATTGTTGCTCGTGCCATTGTGAGGTTTGAGGGGTCTGTTTTAGGATCAGAAATGACGATTATTTGCTTTGGGTGGATTTCTACGGACCTGAAACTTGTATTTTGCGTTTAAAATTACTATAAAATGGCACTCCTCTTGCCTATGACAGTAAAAATCTCATAAATAAACGTTTTGGCCCTTAGCATCCATGCATGTGAAGATATCGGATTATTGAAAGGAAGGTGTTTTAATTAATTTGATCTTCTTAAAAAAAAGTCATCTATCTAATACAGAAGTAGGCCTATATGGAATCATTAGAGAGTTCCTAGGAGATTCGGACACTGTGGTATCGTATCTAGTCGGTGGTGGTATCTAGGGCGAGCACAGCTCTGGTTAGCAAAAATGGTGGCGTTACCACCAACTCAGCTGAACTAGTGGTATCTCTGATCCGTATCTAAGAGTCACGTACGTTTTGCTTTCACGTCACTATAAGAAAACGAGCAGTCTGCTTGATGCTTTACACGATCACTCGTTCTTTCGTTTTTTTTAACCAAAAATGCAGGGGTTGGCAGACTTTTTTGAATATGTTAACATTGTTAACGGATTGATTTTTCAACGTATTTGGAGCGTGTATGGGAAGCACCTCGACGATTAAGCCTGCTCTATGGGAGATTTTCCCTGGATGACATGAGCGAGGATGATGTACTATTTTCGTTCCGATTTAATAGAGAACATGTACATTTACTCCAGAGGCTCCTTCAAATTCCCGCAGAAGTTACGACAGATAAGTACGCTTGGAATCAAAATTGATTTGAGATTGAGTTGATTTGTTTGTAACTTCTTACTTAGCGACTTGGGAAGTACTCCAGAAAAGGAATGTACAGCAGGGATTCTGGGGTTGTAGTTAGACAGTTTTTATAATAGCGAATTCCTAAATGAAGCAGTTTGGCTCTTTAAAAACTCGCACAGTTGGCGAGAGGCTCACTCAAAACAAGTTGTTAGTTCGTAGGTACTAAATATCGAAATCTTAGTGTTTTCTTAAACTGTAAAGTACCTAATAAAATGATGTTGAATCAAAATGAAAATTGTGCTCTCTCTTGGCATGAAATTTCAATTTAGCAATTTCAGAAATCAAATTTTTAGGTAGAAACGTTGAAAATGTTGATGCGAAGCGGTTTACAACTAGGTTGTGGGTAACATCCCCGATGGACTTGTTAAGGAATACGAGCAGCTTTGGTTGGACACCAGCTGGGGTACTAAATGACACCAGCATCGAGAGTGTTAAACTGTAAAGGTTCAATTTAGCAATTTCAGAAATCAAATTTTTAGGTAGAAACGTTGATGGCGGGTTGAATCAAACTTTGCGATATGGACGAAAGATACGTTAGTTCGGATACATACGTAAAGATAACACCGTCGTATTGCAATACGACCGATCGTATTGGCGGCGCATGCGCAGTCGCTCGTTCGTATCGGTGTTGGCGGATCTCCTAGGAACTCTCTAATGGCAGCGTTTTCTCTTGTTGGAGGTTCTGTAGAGCTTAACTACATCGTTTTCTTTTTAGCTTACTTCCTCGAAGATATCGTGGAAATGTTGAAATTCGTCCCGACGCCGGACAACAGGAAGTCCAGAAAGGATAAAGATAAAGACGAAGAAGGCGTTGGAATGGAAGACGAAGAAAACATGAATCTCAAAGTCTCCCAAGAATACACTCCATCCACCAGAGCCGCGATGGCCAAATTGAGTGAGAAAGACGTCAATTTTGAATTGATAGTGGTGAGACATTTAAGGCATACAGTTCAAGTTTTCATATTAATGAGATATTTTAGTCAAAAGATGCACATTTCATATTAATTAAACCATTTTCCCGATTCAAATCGTTTTGATAATAATGTTTCTTCGTTTAGGCTCTACTTAAACACTGCAAGAGCACTGGAATTCCGGGAGCCGTGCTGGTTTTTCTTCCTGGATGGAACGTAATTTTCGCGCTGTTGAAGTATCTTCAAACCCACGCAGTTTTCAGTGAGTTATTAATTGGCTTTCCCTTTCAAAAATCCTAATCATTCATCATGTTCATGTTGTTGTCTGAAATCCTTAATGGCTCAATCTATTCTGAAACCACACTTTCCTAAAATTGTAGCAGCTGTAGGCCTCATTACCTACTCCATACACCACCATAACACTTAATTATTTATAATTAAGATCAGATATGTTAACAGCAATAGAATTTCCAAATATATAAATAATGTAACTTTTGGAATAAATGAGCGAATTCTGTTGTTTTACAGGTGGACCAAATTACAAGATTCTCCCCCTCCACTCTCAAATCCCGAGGGAAGATCAGCGGAGGGTGTTTCAAGAGGTGCCTGAAAATGTCATGAAGGTTGGTTTTAAATTTTACTACAGCACACTTTAACTAATTTAATATTTAAAAAATTGTATTCTGTCAAAGATTCGAACCTGGCACTTCCTAAAAGAATCAGATGCTCTAACCACTCCATTACCAACCTATTAAAACTAGAAATCTGATTAAAATCAGATTTCAAAATTTGCTCCAAGTTTTCTAATTTTTCGTTAGAGTCTTGTTAAGTTGAGATGTTGTCTTACTAGGTCGTTAAACGGTTATCAATTGATCCAAAATTCCTTTAAAATTCATGTTTTTTGAATTTTGATTGCTCCTCTGTTTTTTAGATTATTTTGTCTACCAACATAGCTGAAACTTCGATTACCATCAACGATGTTGTTTTCGTTATTGACATATGCAAGTCGAAGATGAAACTCTTCACTTCGCACAACAACATGACAAACTACGCGACAGTGTGGTGCTCCAAAACCAATATGGAGCAAAGAAAAGGTCGTGCTGGGCGAGTCAGGCCTGGATTTGCATTCCACCTCCTGAGCAAAGTAAGTAGGATGATGTACATGATCATTTGAATAAGTTTATCTCAGCTGAAATACGTAAATATGATAGGAATGACCTGTGGCAAGCGATGTTCGAGCTAAAAGGAGTGGCGCTTAATATCATCAAGACCATGGTTCCACTTTGTTATATGCTGGGTATGGTGTGGGAACAGTGCCAAGGAGCTTCTCGAGTTGGTCATCTCGGTAGGAGGGCTTTGTGGTATCACCACCTGCGTCCTTCGGGCTCTTACCTCAACTGGTGGTCATTTTATAGGGACATTTCTTTTCACCCCTCTCTCCAACCTCAAACTTGCCAAATCCAGGCGGATAAATCTGGGCGCCCTCCCCACTTTTATTTTATTTAGTTTTTTTGTTTACATTTGTTGGTGTCCCCCTCTGCCTTTGAGGGGAGTTAAAAAAATTATAGGAGGTATTTTGCCATTGTTTTTATCTATATGCATAGTATTGTTTATGAGTAGTTATCCACTCGAATAGGCGTGTTTGATTATGGTTTGTATGTTTTACGTTTAATCTTTCGTTAAATCCCCAACATTTCATTCTTGGCATTTCATTATTTTTACATCTATGACGCTTTGTAGGCAAGATACGAGAAGCTTGAAGAGCATCAAACTCCTGAAATGTTCAGGACTCCACTTCACCAGCTGGCCTTATCGATCAAGCTGCTGCGACTAGGAAATATTGGCCATTTCCTCAGCAAAGCCCTGGAGCCTCCGCCAATTGATGCTGTCATTGAAGCCGAAGTCTTACTGAGAGGTAAGTATAAAAAAAAACATTTTGGTTTATTATTTTCACTAATGAATATCAACAATGTTGATTCCTATAAGAAATATCTAAAAAATCATTTCTAATTTATTCCAGAAATGAGATGTAAAAAAACATTTTGGTTTATTATTTTCACTAATGAACATCAACAATGTTGATTCCTATAAGAAATATCTAAAAAATCATTTCTAATTTATTCCAGAAATGAGATGTCTTGACAAAGACAACGAACTGACCCCACTGGGTAGAATCCTGGCTAAACTTCCAATCGAGCCTAGGCTGGGCAAGATGATGATTCACGGAATCATTTTCAAGGTGGCAGATGGTTTGGCAACTATCGCTGCCAACAGCTCCACGATGCCTGAAGTGTTCATCACAGGTAACTCAAGATTAGTTCTAAGAGAGTTTAGCAAAACTAATTTTCCAGCGAAAGGGGACATTAATGTAGCTTTCGACTAGTAAAAGGTTCCAGAAGTGATGTTACTCCGAGATTTGATGGTTGGATTCGGTTGAGTCTCTTCGTGAGATTCCTGGAGAAGACCGATTCGTGATGCCCAGAAAACTTTGATCTTATCTGATTTGGAACCAAGATGGAGTATTCCACACCAATCTATTATTGTTTATGCTGGGACTTGTGATGTTAGGTATGAATCGATACAGTAATAACACAACATTTTGTCAAAATTAATCATAATCATCCGCTCCCACATTCCATGATTCCAGTCTCTTACAATACCCAATTGAACTGCACCTAAATAATATCACCTCACAACGAAAATATGAATGACCATTAGTGGCATACGTACATTATTTTGCCCTCCAACTTCTTATATTGAAATCTGACAACACTTAGAAAAAGTTTGGGTGAACAGGAACGACAAGTTGATGTCAAAATCTTCAGAATCAAATTCAGTTTATATTTAACTTATTTAATTCGTTGTATTTAACCATACAGCGCAGCTCCTAAGATGCGCCGATGACATCGACATCATAGGTAGGACTTTTGCAGCCATGAGTGAGGCTTTTGCAAATCTGGCATCTGCAGCTGCACGGTTTGGACTGGAAGTCAACCAGTCAAAAACCAAATACATGCTAACCAATGCCACAGGAAGAGGACCCGAATGCATTCAAGTAAACGGATACACATTCGACACTGTGAATGAATTTGTCTATCTCGGATCTCTTGTAACGAATGATAATGAAGTGGTAGCAGAAGTGCAGCGAAGGATACAGGCGGCCAATCGATGCTATTTTGGGTTAGTTCCTCAGCTCAAAAGCAGGGTGATCTCCCGAACAACCAAGCTGCGCCTGTACAAAACCTTGATCAGACCAGTCCTTAACTATGGTTCCGAGACATGGACCCATACCAAAGCACTGGAAGAGGACTTGCGCCGTTTTGAAAGAAAAGTGCTAAGGAGAATCCTCGGTGGGACCTACGATGTTGAGGAACTCGTCTGGAGACGTCGAACTAACCAGGAAGTCATGGAACTATATAAAGAGAAAGACGTCATCCAATTTATAAAGGTGGGTCGGCTTCGGTGGGCCGGGCATGTTGCCAGGATGAGCCCAGAGGAGCCACCCTTAAAGATCCTCGACGAGAAAATTTACGCCAAGCGAAGGATAGGGCGCCCTAAACTTCGCTGGTTGGACTGCGTCAACTCAGATTCCCGCTCCATCCTCGGGACAAGAAACTGGAGAGCAGCAGCACAAAATAGAGAGGACTGGCGGACATCACTACAGGAGGCCCTGACCCCACGCCATAAAGTAGTTGTAGTATTTAACCATGATTTTTATTCCTGCCTTTACATCAATGTTGGATTGTGATTGTGTTCGTTCAATCATCATTAATTGATTTGTGGTGATTGTAAAGGGGTTTTCTCTAAATACTACTGCGAAATATTTCATTCGAGGCCATGCCTACTTGAAATCATCCTGCGCAACGATTCCAGAAATGATGTTACTCCGAGATTTGATGGTTGGATTCAGTTGAGTCTCTTCGTGAGATTCCTGGAAAAGACCGATTTGTGATGCCCAAAAAACTTTGATCTTATCTGATTTGGAACCGTTGTGGTATATATTTATTGTGCTACTAGTTACTTTGGTTCTAGATTTTAAATTTATTTAAACTATTTTTACAGATCGAAGACTAACTGGTCTGCAAAGATCATTTGCTGGGTCAAGATGCTCCGATCACATAGCCATGTTGAACGTGTTCACTCAATGGGCCAGCGCTTCTAACCGAGGGCCTGAAGCTGAAGAGTATTTCTGTGAATCCAAGCAAGTCTCCCAGCCAACTCTCAAAGTCACTGCTGATGCTAAGGTAGTTATATGATCATGTTCTTCTCTTGATGCCACGACTATGAGAAATCAATATTAGACCTTCTGCAATTAGGAGTCTAATGAACACTTATAGAAATTGAAACTTGCCTTAAATAGAGTTTTTACATCTCTATCCCAAAATGAATGCTAAACGAATCAATAAGATTTTATTAAGAGTGATTTTCAAACCCATAACAATGAGAAGTATGAAACGTACACACCTGTTTTACAAACGGCTAACTTCATTTTTGAGTCCCAACTGTATAGAAATGGCGGAAGCGTGGTGTTTCCTCAAAGGGCAGGGTTACCAACGCTGAAAAAACTTTGAATTGCCAAAAAATGCCCTCATTTGAGAGAGCTACGATGATTTCCTTCAAACCCATGACAATGAGACAGAAGGTTTGGGACAAACTGAGCACTTGATTCGTACCGACTATCTAAAAGTTAGTCCCACTTGTAAGCGCACTAACATCCAGTAACTAATTCTAAAAAAAATACTAGTTAAAATATTTCCGGTAAAACGTACTTTGAGCGGATAAAATTTCGGATTAAGTTCAAATTCTGACTCACGGACAGACCATGACAATGAGATTAGAGGTACATTTCGATCAATTACCGGCATGTACAATGAAGAGTAGCCGAACTTTATGACAGCCATGAGTAGGCCTAGTTACCACATAAAATCTACAAAAATAATTTTTGGAAAAAGTTGAACAGAAAATTATTTGAGGAGCTTACTTTCAAACAGGCACATATCCATTCCGACAAAATGTTCAGGAAGTGGAAAAAACGATTTGCAGATTAGTGGTGATGTTTTTCTGCAGTTTCTCATCGGAGTAATGTGTGTGAAGGCACAGATAAAGATGCCTCAGAATATGAATCAATTTTCTCCGAAACACGAGGCTGTATGTCCATTTTCATTTTGGAAATGTGCTCTTTTGATCAAAACTCATGGATTTGTGCCTTTTTGAAAAAGAAAGAATTCATTCTCCATTCTGTACGTTTTATTGAAAACTTTACCTGACTCCATATTTCCATTTGTCATGCCTGCCATCTATAGAGTCTCGTGTAAATATTCAGCGTCAAGACGAAGGCGCAATGCTTCTTTTTGGATACGTGCCTTTTTGAAAACCCACGACTTATCGCATGACGAAATTCGGAGGATATGTGCCATTTCGATTGCAAGGCACTGAAAAAAATGTAGGGGACGGATTTGTTACCTTTTGATGCAAACGCATAACTTTAGCAACGGAATTGACGTGGATGTGTTCTGTTTCGTTCGGAAATGATAGGGGGATCTGATTCAACTCATATTCAGAGATAGAAAATTGAGAAAAAATCGTTTTCTCCCAGATTTGGATATGTGCCTTTTTGAAAGTAAGCTCCTCATTTATCAATGAAGGACAGTGATTGTCCCGTTGAATGAGAATCACCCTTATCCGATGAATAAACATTTCTACATTGTTGGCGATTCGCTCTTCATTTCTAGACTCAGTTGAGAGAGCTGCTCATCTCTTGCGGCTTCAGTGAAGAAAACTTGCTCCCTATGTTCTATAATTTCAACGGCGAAGACCACAATTTGGACATGATCGTCGCTCTCCTCTGTATGGGCTTCTACCCGAACGTTTGTTTCCACAAAGAAAAGAGGAAGGTGAGAACGAATAAAACCTTTTTTTTTTAATAACTGCCGAAAATGGAACTCCAAATTCTTGTTCTGTGTTTTACGTATTGATATTATCAATTTATACTTTTGCCGTTCAATAAATGGAAGCTTCCATATTAACGTTCTTGTTTCACAGGTGTTGACAACTGAATCGAAACCAGCATTGATCCATAAAACGTCAGTCAACTGTTCTAAATTTGAAACTAACTTCCAGTCACCGTTTTTCGTATTTGGAGAAAAGGTATGATATTCTATTTCGTTTATAATCGCAAAACTAATTTATTGTCAGAAAGGTTTGTTTATGACAAATTCTTGGAATAGGATCTAAATGTTAATTTCAATTATTCACCCATGAGTGCAACGTATGAATATTTCCAATTCAATTTAATTGTTCGAAAAATACATTAAACTCTGGGAGATACCCTTGAAATTACCAAATTTGAAGTTCAAATTTATTGATTGACAAGAAAACGGCTAATGATAACATTCTGAGGGGCATAACCCCTGGTAACTTCTAATTCTTTGAAATGTACGTGTTTAATGAATTAAGAAATATTCCCATTCGTGTCCCAATTGAGATCTGATTGCACAATTCTTTGAATTATGGAACCAAACTTTCGTTTTGTTTTGTTTAACAACTGATTCCATGATGTGTGCCTTTATTGTCACACTTCATCAGTTATCTATCAGAAACTTGGGTCTATGTGACGATGTGAAATTTCTCGTCTACTATAGTTATTTTAGATTTTTAAAAACATGATTCGTGTTAACTAAGTTTGTAGTTAGCAAAACAATGCAATTTGTTCGTATTATTAAGATGACGCCTTTTTTTTGTAATTTCTGGTACGTACCTGCTTTTTTATGATGGAATAAATGCTTATGTTTTGTGACAGATTCGAACCAGAGCGGTAAATTGCAAACAAACGACAATGGTAACCCCTCTCCATCTTCTACTTTTTGGGTCGAGAAAAGTCGAGTTGGTGGATGGCTGCGTTCGTCTCGATAATTGGTTAGTGGCAATCAAATGTTCACACTAGATTTAAGCATGAAGTCTTTACCAACAACAAAGGACGAGAAATAACTATGTTGATGGGATTGCAAGATAGAGACAAACGAACTAAAAATAAATCGCTACCACCGGGCCAAATTCGCCTAAGTGCATTTAGCAAGTTTCGAGAAAATTGCATTTGAAGTTTTGCTGCTTCAGTTTAAATCGAGTCTTGACTTTTAAGCTACCGTTCGACCTTTATTACAACCTTCGATATCACCTGGTTAACACCATGTGTGAAAAAACCATTTCCAGGTAATAGAGGAGTCCTCAGTGCACATAGGCGGTTCTGGCTTTGTGAATTTTGAATAAGCTGGCAGTTATGTGCAACAAGTTTCATTAGCTGCATGGTGAAGGATTTTAGAGCTATTGCTGCTCCAATAACGCTAAATGTATCTTGCCGTTGATAACCCTTTTGAGGCACATAAAGCTCAATTCTAACGAAGAAAGATAGCAAGCACTTCAGTAAAATGAACTTTATTAACTGAACTTTTGCAAGTTAGTAGTGTGAAAACTGGGGAACTATCAATAACAAAATTAATACAAAAGGTAAATTTTTTTTAAATAATTAAATAACCGAATATAAAAATACATCAATTTGGGTAGTTGATTCAGATGGTCGTTCAATGGTTTACTCCTCTTCCTGATCCGAACTCTCACTTTCGTGAGGCTCAGGTAGCCTATCTCTCACTCCAGTGGAAGACTTCAGGGCTTTGTAAAAGCTGTGGTACTCCTTCGGGATCGTTTGGTCGTCGCACAGTTTCTGTAGGTCCTTCATTTTGGCGGCAGAAATTGGTAAAGGCTGTTTATAGGCTGCTTTTGGGTCATCTGTAGATTGTCTGCCTCTCGGACGTCTTGCATTCGCTTGGGCGAACTCTCCCGCGAAGTCTAACTTGTAGAACACCTCCACTGTCCCTGTTTCCGAATTCTTCCTGGCCTCGTAGCTGCAGATTTTTCTCCACGGAATTTCGAATTTTGTGGAACAAATAAACTCGAGAAAATCGTCGAATGACAATGTGTGGACACGGTATGGAGAGGGTTTTGTCCTGGCTCCTCTCACAATTTGTGCCCAGCCTTCTGGCACATAAACTGGAACGTGTTTGCTTTTTTTTTCAATTTGTGAGTGGATGGAGTCGCACTCCATTTCTGTATGGCCAACTTCAAAAAAACTGTGCCGCACAATTTTCAAGGATGGAGTCTTCCTTAGCAAATAAATGACCATTGCTAACATGTACGAATTTTTGTTTTGGCCGCCGCATGAATCCGACATCATGTGGATGGTTGACACATTTGGGGTGCATGAATTTCGAAAATACCTGAAGACACATGAGGCAATTTCGTTCGCACCTCGCTTACCTTGGCTTTCAACATGAAGCAGTCCCCGTCGTGAGTATTAAGGTTGAACACTGTAAAATTGTAGACTGCTAGTTTGCGGAGATAGAAAATTTGGCCAGCTTCCCCTTTCGGCACATTAAGGACAGCTTCCAAGTCGAAGTTTATACACAAATAGGAATCATCATGTTTTGCCAAATCTTTATCAATATTCCTCTCTCGTCGGGCCGCTTCCTTTTTCTCCAAGTGAAGGTTGTGCTCCTCTGCGCATCTAGCTTTTTCTTCAGGGCTCATACCTTTGAACACCAGGCACTTTTTGCATTGGTCTTTCTTCGGTACAAAAAAACCAACATTGTACGAGCGAAAAATTTGACGGAACAATTCAAATGAGACTTGACGGGAACTGTCTTCTTCACACCGCTTTTGGTACATCTTGAACATGATTGTTATGTTCAAAGTTGAATCAAAATACTTTCTAAGGGTTCTGGCTCGACAATAATGTGACTCCATGACTGGGAAACTGCTGATGAAATTTCTTACGTGAGCTTCTACCTCCGTGCCCAAAATTTTGTTTTTAGGTACATGGCGTCTCCTCATGTCAGGTTCCATCGTACCAGTCTCCGAAATTTTGGCCAAACTTGATTTTAGAATAGCATCAGTGGCATTAAGGGTGGCTTGAAAAAATTTCCGGCATACTATAATATATGAAAACGTACCTACGAAGAATATCCAAGGCGCGCTTAAGTGAAGCCGTTTCTTGATCCTTGCGAAGCCAAAGTCACCTAACTGCTATGTGCCGCACTTAGGCGAGTTTGGCATGGCGAGATTGATGGTTTCTGGAGATAGGCGAAAACAGTTAGTTGATTTCAAGCTAAATGGTTTAGAAATCGTGTTTTTCAAGTCAGCATTGTATAGAACCCGTTAAGAATACCCCATAAATTGTTAAACCGGAAATGGCTGAAATCACACTTAGGCGACTTTGCCCTGGTGGTAGCGATATGTACTATTTTATGATTATATTAATTCCTTTTGTATTATTACACTCTCGTGTGATCACAAAGTCTAGTTTGTCTGGAATTTTTTCTTCCGAGGTTCCAAGTCAACTAAGTTTACTTTGTCATTTGATACTACCCATATCGAACTTTTCTTTCGATACTGTATCGATACCGATATATCGAAAGCAGTATTGGTTCGTCCTTAGGCAAAATTTGGAAAGGCCGTCTGAACAGTCTGCCTCAACTGAACGATTTACTCACGTGTGGATGGGAGCAAGGGCCTGACGTCAGGCCTCAAGGTGCGACGCCATTTTAATTGAGACACAGCTGACATTTTCATTATCTACTGTGTTATCACTAGATTCTTCGTTCCAATCGCTTTGTTTCTTCTTATTTAGTAATTTATTATATATTATTTAGTAATTTTCCTCTTACTTGCTAATAGCCAAAAAAAGATCCTCGAAGGACATTGTATTGGAGGAGTTCATTGATATTGATATATACCGATGTTGGCAAATTACAAATGGTAAATTTGGGTTCTACTGTCAGATCACTCAGCAGATTTGCCTGTGTTCCCACCGTATTCCGTCTCAGCAACCAATCTTCACACCATTTCGAACATTATTTTCTTTATTTTGCCGAATTATAGCCATAACCCCCACTGTGTTGTCGTCCGTCGTCATGGAGGACACTGTCAGGACTGCGCAGTATTCCTCTGAGGCCGCCAGAGTTGTGTGGTAGCTCCATCTGACTCCTGCAATCCTCAACGTGTGTACCCAGCCTTAGAAAGCAAATAGCAATTGTGTTTGTAGCAAATCTACATCTTGGATGATTGTGTTTTTTTAATACAAACGTGCTCGATCTTATTCCAGGGTGAACCTAAAAATGGAGCCTCCTCACGCAGCTGCCATCGTCAGTTTGCGACCCGCCTTGGAAAGTCTGGTCGTGCGGGCCAGCCAAGATCCCGAAATTCTCTCTGCTCTCTCTGACATTGACAAAGAGGTCATCGATGTTATTGCTGAACTTTGTTCCATGAACGCTGGCCGATACAACCTCGACCAGTATGATATGTAAGTTCCTTTCTATACTCTCTTGTAGACAATAAGATAGTTTTCCTTCTCCAAATTCAACACGTTCCACGCTGCACGGATGAATTCAGGCAGGAGGAACCCCGTGTGACTTGATTCATCCTCAAGAACTTCTTGCTGCCCTCTCTCGTTTGTCCCAGAAATTGAATGTACAGCCGATTGTATTGCTCATTTCTTGGTGTTATCGCATTCTAGTTTGTTCATTCTACACAGGAATGCTATGGGGGATTCCCATATGGCCGGTGGGATTATGCCTTTCAATGTTCTGTTTGGAGTTGATGTTTTTTCAGTTCAAGACGGTCAATTGTTGGTTTTCATCATTCATTCTTGGCAAGAATGGAATCATATTTTAATTACATTATCAACTATCAAAAAATGAAGAACCAGAAACCTACCAAAAGTGATCGTTGCACCAGGCTGAGACCTCAGAAGTCCAACATTAACGAAAATCAGGCCTCAGTAATAGTTATGGATTCACAACGCTTTAATTATTTTGAATTCAAAGTAAAATGTTAAATTCCACGTGAAAAATAGATAAAAGTCAAACTAAGTTTTGGGAAAAAGCGATTCTTCTTGCTGAAAGTATAAAATCCGAGTAATTCAACAGTCATGAAATTTACAGTGAAATCTGTTATATATAACGGTGGTTCCCGTTTGAAAAACAAAGTTTATACAACTTTATCCTAGTTTTGATAGCTCTCAAATTAATCAATCTTTGCCTTCTTGTGGAGTCTTTAGTACGAAACATACTTATCCAGCTTAATTACAAGTCACTCTAATTACAAGTCGTCGTTTTGCTGATATGATTCGATGGAGCCCACTGAAGAAATTGCCACAACACTGGCGGCATGGAACGTGTTAGAATCTGTTTCTAGATTGATGGCTCGATTAGTTAAGGAATAATTTCATCCCTCACTACATCGTGATGGAAGCATGAGTGCGAATCGCTCTCCCTGTACTTCATTACAGCACTTCCTATGTGATGGTGGCCCCTAATTCAGGCAATGTTCATCTTGCTCATATGAGTGATTGAGGAATATTTTGTCCAACTATTATTTTTAAATCGTCGCACTCTCATTTGAGATTCACGTAGAATGTTCTGACATAATCCTACCTTAGTACCATGCAGAATTCCCCGATCTTTACTATCCTTACTTGTCATATCCCTCACTTGCATATTCATCTTAAAGCTGGGTGCTAGCATTGCAGAATTAGCTACCCAAATATCAACCTTAGTTAGTTTGAGAAGAGATCTTGTTCATGAAGAAACCCTTAGTAACTTTTGTTTAGTACTCCTAATTGATTCCAGGCGCCTCTGCGTTATTATTTTATTTGCTCATTGTTCCTAATTTCAGAGCAGTTTTTGTTTTTGAAAGTCCCCATTTTCTTCTAAAAGTCTCCGAGTCTCAAAAGTGCATAATCCTTTTCGCTTGTTCCAGTCATTGATTTGACGTAAATGAGCTGTATCAGGTGACACCTCCTTTTTTGGTTCCTACATTATTCCAGTTCACGTATTCACAAGTTCTCTGCCAGGACACACTAAGGATTTTCCAACCTACCTGCTACAAGCAGGTTCAGGGCAAGGCAGTGTAGGGCGCTTGCTGCTTGGGACCACTGCGGTGTACACATGGGACTACACTGGGTTGGAAAATGAAATGGAAGTCCCAGATCAACCTTACGGGAGGATAACCCTCAAACGTGAAACCTTCCTCATCTTGCGCGGCTTTATCTCTCACTTGTTACTTGATTTTCATTTAAGCTCAATTAATCCTCCTTAATTTGCAATCGAGCTCCTGAAAATCCTTATTATCCTTAATCACGGGAGTAAGGTAGGATTGTAAAGGCTTCAAAAATTGGGCGCATACCCGAAGCTCCCCATTGGCGAGTTTTTATACCTGAAGCTCCATGTGTAAAACCGAATATTCTCCGAAGCTACATGTATGCGCTCTATACACGAAAATCAGCTAATACTTCAATACATCAGAGTAGATCACGAGGAAGTGTAGTCACTCCAAAAATTGGGGAAGGACGGATGGCAGCTCCAAATTAATGGGTAGCCTTCATTCTAACATCACAAAAATTACGTTATGATTAAGTTAAATGAATTTTAAATCAATAAATTTTTGTCAAGTTTTATCTTTCCTGAAATGGCCATAAAAATAGTTGGCGTCGTACTGCTCGACGGTTTTTTCAAAATATAATCTGTTCCTAAGGACTTCTCGATCAATTAGCTTCGGCTAAAATATCTAGAAACTCAGAGTCCGATAAAGAACTTTTGCTCGAGGGTGAGGACGAAATATCTCCAATGGATTCCAAGAACTCCATCAAAAGTAAGTAGGAACCAACCGCAAAAAAAGGAGTGAGGAAGGTTAGACTTTAGAGGAGGTTACCCCAGGTTTCCTGCTCAGTGTAAGTTGCTCCGGTCTCACGGCGGAGTAGCCTGGGGGAGTACCGAGCAAGTTCAATGGCTGGTTGGAAAACGCGTCGTCCTGCTACCTCGTTAGTGCGCCTGCGCTCTTCCACTGGTGTAGCTTGGAGCAAGCGGATGGAAAATCCCTACTGTTGGTAGTACCCTCATGGAAGAAGCTAATTAATTTGTGTTTTCCTATTGACGATCCTCAGATAGAACACACACTACTTTCCACTCATATTTAAAATTCATATTCTTAAAAAAAAAGATATTTTTAAAGGAAGTAGTGCATTCGTTCTTATCTCATCCAAGAGGGTGCGTCTGCCCTTAACCTAGCACAACGTAGACACCACTTCTATTTGACAACGGGCGAATTTTATTTCTTAGAATTCCTCATTTTTTATTCAAGATACTGCGTCTGGATCCTTGAAAATCTCAGTGCGAATTTCCAGCTCAAAACTGCTAATGTTTCGACCAAATAACAGTTATCAGTTACTGATTGGAAAAACACTATTGGCAGTCAGACTATGGGTGTAGTGGTGGGGATAGGGTTATTCAACTATAACGTTACATTCATTTTTATGACGTTGCGTTGCTTTCTTAACACTCCTGTTTTGCCAACTTCCAACCAACCTATAACCAATTTGGAAAGTTCTGTTTTCTTTCAATCATTTTGGTTCCACCAATCTGTCACACTCCTCTACTGTTGAGACTCTTCACTTGAACACTACTCAATTTATCCAGTAAATCGTATTCATTTATTTCCATTGTATTTTATCGCAATTTGTCGTTATTTCAAGTTGGTTTCGGCTCAAATTTAATGTTTTGTTCTCTATTTGTAGGGTGCGAAGAAAGAGGAAGTTTGGTGATAGCACATTCACTCCAGAAAGCGGCGAAGAACCAGCCTGTCCGTTGCGCCCGAAAATGGGTAGAGGAGGTAATTTATAATATTTGTCCCCGAAATTATTTTAGTTGTATTCACATTTCTATGTCAAGCATTTGCGAAAATTAATATCGAACCATCTGTGATGTATAGATACATTCGAGGGGTCTAACATGATTATGGTCCTAAATCGAGTTATTAACGTGTCAAAACAAATTGGTGTGTAATGTAATCATTTCAGTGTTGCCTCTTTGTCCAGTTTTTAAAAATCATCCCTAAGATAAAAAAACTGAATCCCCTTTCACGATTAAATTTGAAACTGAAATGAGTTCCACAACTAGACTAAGTTATTGATTAAATGGAAAAAACGTCTGTCAAGTGGGTGTGGCACATAGCTTCCTCGTATCCATAACATGACTGTATAGATCATTGAAAATTATTAGTGACTAAAGAACTTCGTTCAATTAGGAGAAGTAAATATTGAATTAGGGTAAATTTATTGTTATGCAGAAGCATAACTTGAGAAAATAAAGGTAGGCGAGTCCGAACAATCCCTGAAAATGTCATCAAAATCGGTCAAGAACTCCCAGAGTTATGCTTGTGGCAAGGATTTCACGTTTGCGCATGCGCAGAGGCTACTATTGATCCGGGGGTCATGAAACTCATAGGGGACCATCTACACATCAAACCGAACAATCCCTGAAAATATCATCGAAATTGGTCAAGAACTCCCAGAGTTATGCGTGTAACAAGGATTTCGTTTGTGCAAGCGCAGAGACTACTATTGATCCGAGAGTCATGAAACTTATAGGGGACCATCAAACCGAACAATTCCTGAAAATTTCATCGAAATTGATCAAGAACTCCCGGAGTTATGCGCTTAACAAGAATTTCACGTTTGCGCATGCGCAGAGGCAACTATTGATCCGGGGCTCATGAAACTCATAGGGGACCATCTACACATCAAACCGAACAATCCCTGAAAATTTCATCGAAATTGATCAAGAACTCCCGGAGTTATGCGCGTAACAAAGATTTCACGTTTGCTCATGCGCAGAGGCTACTATTGATCCGGGGCTCATGAAACTCATAGGGGACCATCTACACATCAAACCGAACAATCCCTGAAAATTTCATCGAAATTGCTCAAGAACTCCCGGAGTAATGCGCGTAACAAGGATTTCACGTTTGCGCATGTGCAGAGGCTACTATTGATCCGGGGGTCATGAAACTCTATAGGGGACCATCTACACCCCAACCCGCACAATCCCTGAAAATTTAATCAAAATCGGACTATAACTTCGTGTAGTTTTGCCAGTAACAAGGATTTGCTGACAGACAGAAAGACACGGAACCAATATTGTTCAGAAAGGTCTAAAACGCAAAATGCGAGTGGAATTTTTGATTTTGGAGACAAACAAATTTTCACATTCCGAAAGTGAAAACAATGCTTCCGCTACCTTGGTAGACTCTGAAGGAATACAGTCACAGACAGAAACAATCAGAAAATTTAAAAAATTAGGTAGTCAAGTTGTTTTGATTTTTGTAGGAATTAGTTATTATGTGTTATTGTTGCTGTTGCCTGTTTTTTTGGTCTCGGTGTCTGACGGATCCACGCGGGAAGGGAACGTTCAGGTTTTTGGTTCCAAAGTAGTTTTCGGTGGTTCTATCCCTCAGCCTGTTGGTTCTGGTTCTATCCTGAACTGGTTCGGTACCTCTTGTCAAAACCTATAGTGTAACTCATCTCTAGATCAGTGATGTATGTAGAAGGACTTTATGATACTCAAATTATAAATCTTCGAGTGATAGTTCGCAGATTTCCGTTTTACAACTCGCGTGTAATGTTAAGGTAACGGTACCGGTAGTGGCCACAGTTAAGAATTTTGTTCTTTTAGTTTTGACAATTGTGGGCCAACAGTAGTACTGACTTTCTTCAGGACTCATTTAGAATATAGCCCGACTCTTCCCTAACATATCCATTGCCTAAAACTATCAAAAGACAAATTATAGATAGATTATAGATTTAGACAAATTATATAAATATGGTATACGTGGTCTTGCCTTGGATTTGTTTAGATCTTACTTGGGAAAACCGGATTCAGGCTGTTAGAGTTGGAAATTCTCTGAGTGGCGAATTGAGTCTATCCTGTGGTGTACCCCAGGGAACTGTTTTGGGTCCTGTTTTGTTTTTGCTGTACATAAACGAATTATTGGACATGACGCTAGAAGGAAGTATATTTGGTTTCGCTGACGATACGGCTATTGTTTTCTTCGATAATAACTATGGTGATTTAATTGATAAAATGGATTATAATATTTTTTTGATAAAAGCCTGGATGAATGTGAACCATTTAAGTCTCAATGTGCAAAAAACTTCAGTTGTGAGATTTTCTCTAGGTAATAAGAATTTTCCGTCGAATAATAGTTTAAAATTTCATAATAGTATTGCTTGTTTCAATGGGTCTTGTTCTTGCGTCGCATTCCCATTCTCAACTTCTTGTAAGTATTTGGGAGTTACTTTTGACCAAAAATTGAAATTTGATGTTCATATTTCCAATCTCATTTCTAGGTTGGAGGAAGTTTTTTATGCTTTCAAGGAAATAAGGAATTTTTTAACCAGGAATCAATTGAGAACAATCTATTATGGCCTAGCATTCTCTTTATTTAAATATGGGATTTTTTTT